>OY728160.1:790585850-800585850 GCA_963277665.1 Viscum album | reverse complement strand
TTCTAGGAAATATATGTCACTAGTGGAGGATTCTCATCCTAACCTTGGGTTCACCTATACAAGGCTCCTATCACTATAATAAAGGATTGAAGGGAATAAATCTACAAATACTATAAATTTTCCAGATCAGGTAATCATTATTCTCATTCCATTTAAATCAAGTCAAATGTATGATCCACGGGTCCCAATCCATAGGAATTACAAGAATTGAAACATGGATAATCCATAAAGGAGTTACCCTTATGTAATATAAAATTATATCTCACAAGTGAAACATCATTCTCACCCATCAAGGTCTCTAATCATCTAGAGTTTAATCATCCACATCATTTTGGGGAGTGTAATCATCCCTGAGAATATAAATTGATCCAACCTATGAAACCATCTATGTAATTCCTTGATGGGAATCCAATTATATCTCAAAGAATATATAGAAAGTCTAATCCATGGATTATAATTTTCTACAATGTTCTAGTGGGAAGATCCAAAGAGTAGAAATGTCTAATGCATCCTATATTTTATGGCTCAAAAGATGGATAATAGAAACAACATCTGAGAATCAACAAAATTATCAATAATAAGTCTTAGAAAGTTGATCCCATGTAACCAATCTAATAATGCTAATAAAAAAATAAGATGGATCCATGGGAATATGTATGGGAATCCCAAATAAAAGAAAGGTGCATCGCATCAGGATGATTATCCATAAACTATAAAAAACCTCTGGAAATCATCACTTCATCATTATTAAACATATAAATATATAAACATAAGAGTTTGGTTGGTTTAATTCATAAAACCACCAGTACATTCATACCCTCCCTAGCTTTCATTTTCGGCATGGGTTCTAAGATGAAACCTACTACCATCTCTAATCAATCTCAACATACTAGCTCATGGATGTTTGAACACTGGGACACTATATGGGTCCCTCATGCCATAATATAGGAGAGGAATCCTAATTATGATCCATTAAGTCAATGCATAAGAAATTTGATCCAACTAGGGATCCTTATCTGTGAAGTTAAATGGAGGAATCATACATGGGATCCTCAAATAGTAATTAAATATAATCATCTTACATGGGATCCTTTGGATATTATATAGGATAAGGAATCCAACATGGGACCCTTAAAACTATCCTACGAAGTAGATGAATCCCATAGGGGAACATCATAAACCACTGACCTCATCGAATCTTGGGCTATAATGGAAAATATCATGAAGGATACATCCTAAAATGGAAAGATACGAAATCATTTGTCCAATGAGATTGCTTCTGAAGTATCTCAAATCAACAGGTATCACCCTTATGATATGGTTGGGTTTTATTACTATAGAAAAACCTAATCCATTTAGATAAAAGATCCAAAACACCACTTAAAATCCTAAAATATCCCCATGGGATTCACCATCATGATCTACCTAGAAAACTACTCAAAATGGACTCTTCTTATATCAATTTTCTACTTTAATGAATAAAATAGGTATAACCCTCAAAATATTTTTAAGGCGGGAGTAAACCACATGTGTAACCTAGTACATGTCATGTACCCTCTAGGAACCACATGGGTGTGTACTCCAACCAACACTGATTGGTAAACGCCCAAGTATAAAGTGTTTTCATCATGTACATGGTGTATACCCTACTTAGGGTACCTTTCAGTTTACCGCACATGGACTAGACATTTACTTCATTTGGTCATATACCTCTACATGTCATGAAACCTACATGGGGTTTGTCCATGTACTCAACACATCATTTTTCTACTACACTGGCTATCTGGACAGGTACTCGGCTGCACTATTGAGTACTAGTACATGGATGGTGTACCCCATAAAAATCATGTAATTATAAATGATCATATTCCTTGGATAGTAAGAACACATTATTTGTGTTCCTAAATCTACACATTGTGTCATCGAGACTCCTAAATGTAAAACCACACAAATTTCTTGAAAACCTCATTTTCACCCAAAAATATATAGCTCTAACCAGTTTGGGTACTAAAAAAGAACACAAGGGATTTGAAATATAGAATGGAAAGAATTGGGGTATTTATGAAAATTATTATAAACATGCTATCTTTGGGTTGAATCGTATGAATCTTATCTAATTTTCACACACAATAAAAACCATATGATGATCTGGAATGTCCTGAGATCCATGGTGATACCACCCTTTCCTTATTCCTATTTCCTTATCCCTATTTTTCTCTCTTCCTATACATATATTATCTATATAATCATGAAGGATAATGACCCTGGTGGTGTACAAGAGAAAGTAGAGAAGGAAAAAAATGAAATGAAAAAGGAAGAAAATGTGAAAAGAAAAAAAATGGGAGAGGGGAGAGACCCTTAGTTCTAGACCCAAGTTTATTACCTTACTTGAAAAAAACTCCTTTCAAAATCAAAAACTAATAAAGAATCTCAATACAATGTTCCATTCAAAATATATGGCTTAATGAACCTTCACAAATAAATTAATATTTAGTTATTTTAATATTAAATATTATTTATTATAATAAATTTTTAATAGTTCATAATTCTACCAAACATATATCCTATAGTAAAAACCATATTCCCTAACCAATATATCGGTGAAAAAATTAGCATAAATCATCTTCTATGGTAAAATTACTGTTGTATTCCTTATAAGAATCTAAAGGAAAAAATTCAATTTTTTCTTCAAATTTTTATTTTTTAGAAACACAATCCCTTAAAAATATTCATATATCAACATACCATATCATCCCAAACATATCAACAAATCAATAACCATACATCATCGTAGCCACAATTTCTTCATCACATATAACGCCATATAGAGACTTACCTACCACGTAGTTAGTGGGGTAATGTAAACCCAAAGCACATCAACCTCATACCATCCTCATTATGTGTGTATCCCCCACCTATAATCATCATAACAACAACATCCTCATCATGGTTGGGTATCATGAACATGTTGACCATCAACCTCATTCCCTCCCCTACCATTCATGACCCACCTCATGTATCTATAACCATTATTCCATCAACACCCCTTCCTTGTGTACAACACATTCCACACTCACACTATGCGTGATTGTACCTACATCGAACAAATATATCCCATAGATATATGTAAGAACTATGATCCATGTAATCACATATAGATATGTTTTACTACCTTCCTCCCTAAATGCATCCATAAATTTTATCCATAACAAAAGAACCATATGATATGTAACACATTTTACAACATAAATAACATCAATAACAAAGAAATATCTTAAGAGGAAAAACAAATTCATTGATCCATGTAATTCTCATACATATCAGTTATATATTTACATCATCATTCAATTAAATTATCCATTCATTATTTTTTTCATATTCATAAATAATCACCATCTCTAGACACTCATTTGTTCTAGAATTCATATTTAATCAGATATAAATATTCTATTCCAATACACAATAATTTTCATATATTTCAAACATCACTTTTTATTACTAGGTTTAACTATTTTATCAATTATATGTGTGGAAAAATTCATCAATGTTGGAAAATTATGTAACCACTACAACAACATATAATGAAATAAAAGGGAATCTCATATCGGAGGAAAATTATAAAAACTATGTAACATCCCTTTTCCTTCTAACTTCTAGTAAATGATTCATTATCAAAAAAACAATTATTTTATAAATCATTTTCCCTATAAATGCCTCCCAAAAATAAAAACACCAATAAATCAATATCAAATATCAAAGAGGGACAAATTTATTATAATCCTAGAAGTGAATCATAATAGGTCTATTCAAGTATATCATTCCAGATGATAGAAGAGTTGAATAGAAATCATCTAACTCGATTATAAATTAATTATTCTACAATAAAAAATTGATAATCAAGAACCAACCACAACTAAAGAAAAAACTACTGGAACCTTGACTCATAAGACTTCAATCTAGACAAGACAATGTTCTTAAACTCTCAAAGGTGGAGAAAGAGAGTGATTATATACCTAGGATTTTTATAGGGTTTGAGAGAATATAATGGAAATTTTAACCATTGTATCTAATAATATATTTATAAATCAAACATCAAAATCCTCTAAAACATGATAGTAAACTTCACAACACATGTGGGGATTCTTTGTTAAAGGTTAATCCTCTTATTTAGAAATTAAAATGGTTTATAGCCAGATTATAACATTCTTTTAAACCATTTTAAATTACCTTTAACAACTACCTTTACCTCTAGAATTGTGTATGGAGTAATTCATTATCCTTTTTACCCATAACACCAAGTATTATTACATGGTGATATCCATCCCATTGTTTCTTCATCCCTTTCTTATAACCAAAAATCTATTCCATTAAACTAAACATACCACCAAACTGGAAAAAATTTCTATGATAGGGAGTTTTAGTGGTCTCAATTTCACATAAGACAAATCTCACTAAAAATGACTTCCAAACGTCCATACAAGTTATTTAACAGTATGTGGTGCACCCTAACCCCAACAGTCTCTGCCTTTATGAGTGAAGAAAAAAGTATACATAAGGGTAAAATATTTTCTATTTAATAAACATTAAATCTCTTACAGTACCTTTATGTGATTTAATATTCCAAAAAAAACTTTTAAAAAGGCCACATAGACAATTTTACTCACTTTGGAACCCAAAATAGAAAATCTCCAATTCAAAATTCTCAATCCCTTGAAACACTCAAAGCCAAATGGATTTTTCTATGATCATAGCTCAAAGGAAACCAAAAAGTTCAAGAACCATGCCCTATAATTAAGGCATGGTGACCCTCTAGATTGGAAAAACATGTTATAATCCTCATATAAAACTAAAAAAATCCTCCAAAATCCATTATATCCTAAAACAACAATGGGATGGAATTTTTTTGGTTGTTACCTTAGATACCTATCAAAAAATTATAATTCTTGAGTGTTCAAAACAAAACTTGAAAAGGAATAAAGATAGAGAAATGTTATGAACAACCACCAAACAATAAACCTCTTAGAGATATCACTATTACTATAACACAAATACTTATTGGAATAATGGGTATTAAATACTTGTGACACTAACACCCAAAAAAACATTCCAAGGAAAAATTCCTCTCAAATAGAATAGATATACCACCAACTTCCCATTATCATAGATTAATAAATACTGGGAAACTCATTCAACTTAACTTTATTTCAAAAATTTATTTGTCTTTTTTTCTTATTTTATAGATCTGAAAAAATATAAATGAAACTACATACAAGGTTTTTCAAGAAAGAATTTTGAACCTTTAAATATCACATAGAAAATAATACATAAAATGTGTTTGAAAATTAATTACATGGTTTATTGTGAATATCTATAGATAATTACAAGTAATTACCAGGAAAAAGTATTCAATGACTATTAAGAAACATACTAAATATTGTGGGAATCATGTTGGAGGTTCCCCATAACATTATACTAAATAAAAAATTAAATAATAAATACCATAAACCTTGAGCTCCTAATCCCTAAATCATGAAACCAATATCTAACTCTAGAAGATCACATCACTTTATTCTAATATGAACTCTAGGCCTTCTAAATAAATTCATCCCCATTAATCATTCCAATTACCTTATAGGGGCCCTTACTGGAACCCTCCTTCATAGATAATGCATTCTCCAGGAACTCTAATCAGTCACTCATCTATTCCTGAAAAACTAACAGATTATGCTTGATAATCCCTTAGATCTCTAACCTAATGTAAAATATTAATATCTATTATCGTTCATTTGCATCAGATATAAATCATAAAAAACTAATAGGATCCATGAAATGTAACCAAAATCTAAAATAATTGTCATCCTTCACCCGAATATCTAGGATCCCCCATATAAAGACTTATATCTTCAATTGGGAGAAGAAATACTTCATTATTAACTTATGTAATCACACCTATGAAATTTCCTACAATCTTATAATATTCATACCCCATAACCTTGGGATACATTATTAAACAATAAAACCAACTATGAAAATCCTAATAAATTCAAAGTATCGCCAATCCCAAGATGAAAAAAACTTCTTCTATCAAAATTTCTTCATCAGTTCTATAGGATCCATTAAAGAACATTGATAAATTTTTCCATTAAAATTTTGTAAGGTTTTATCCCTTTGTTCATCTTTCTCTTTTCCACGATCAGCATGTTAATGGCTTAACATTCAACAAACAAAAACAAGTTTATAATTTACCATAGAAGGAACATAATCCTTGTAGAAAACAAACAATTAAAATAAAAACAACTCTCACACTACATTATCCAAAACACTCATTACACATACTCCAGAGAGTAATAACACTTTTCACAACAAATCGAGACATTGTATCACCTCAATCACCTCACTTACATCATCATGAATAGAACATTAAAGTTTATATAAATCGTGGAAACCCATACACCAAAATAAGTCATTATCATATATTAGAGCTCCTAAGTCGCCCAAATTTCTTTAAAATATATCACAAAAAAATGAATCTTCATTAAAGTTGTGTACCCCCTCTCTATATTCTTAGAGGGAAACATTACTAGAAAAAGCAAAATAACTTGTAAAAAATGACTTCTATTTATTATTTTACATTAAATTCTACACATAACACCAGATATCAACTTTACTAAATACTTAAATTCTTTATTTATAAGAATACACTCATAACATCTTGTCATCTCTTATATGGGTGTTCTCAAAAAAATATATACTTACATATTGTAAGTTCATTAAGAATTTTAAATATTTATCTTTTAATGAAAGGGGAGTATAAACAAACAATACCAATAAAGTGGAATAAATTTCATCTAGTATAATAACAAAAAATTAGTGTGGTATGTATGAAAATTATAACTAGGTTTCACGAATTTCACATAACATTTTCCATTACCATATTTAAGTGATTATTATTTACCAAATAGTGACATAATCAGTTAAATCATACTATTGGAACATAATCATTATAGTAGAAAACATATCAAGAATAAGTTTCATCATACCAGCTTTTTTAATTCATTTTTTAGTAACTAAAAATATATTTATAGCAAAGACAAATAATTATTTTAAGAAAAAAACTTCAAATGACACATCATATACAAACCTTAACTTTTTTAGGATACACTAAAAAGATATCATCATACCTTTCATTTCAATAATAACATGTCGATATTATTACAAAGATTGAAATTAAAATCTCTATATTATATACCCCAATAAACTATGTCTGACATACTCATGAAATAATCCCTTGATTATTTTATGACATGAGTTTAATTTAATCAGAATATAAATAAAACTCTATAGGATTTTATTTTAATGATTCATATTGACTATTACTAAATTTAAAAAAGAGATCCATCATGCTAAAAAACATGGCTACATAAAACATTAAGGCTGATATATTTTTTCTTCAATATGAAGATATGACATACTAAACAAAAATCCTACTCAAGTATGTAACACATGAAAATATATTTCTAAATTAAACATGCTTGATGAAATTTAAAGAACCCACACTTTTACCCCTAAACGTTCTCATTCACACATTAAATATTACACATATCATGGAAACATGATTTTACAAATCACACATAGTTAATTTTGCATAAGGAAACTTTATCAATTAATAAAAAAGGTATTTTATTTATTTAAGCCTTAGTTCTCATTTTTTAAATGTGTTTTCACTAATAATGATTTCCAACTTCCCAGAATTAAAAAACTGATTATTGAAATCTATACTTAAAATAAATACCCAACATATGCTATATATAAAAAGACGAAGGTTCGACATTTCGTAATAACATCCATGAGAATTAAAATATTTCTAAGTTTTGAAAACTATTCATTTAAAATATCCACATGAGAGGTATTAAAAGGACACATGATTTATAAATATTTTAAATATCAGAACTTTTATACAAAAAGAACATTATAAGAATGATTTTATAGTAACTATAAAAAGTATGGGAACAAATTAATATGTTATAAAACTCACCAATAGAAGTTTAAATCAGTTAAAATGAAACATGTTATAGCATTAATGAGAATAACACATCATAGTTCCCAAAAGGAGTCAGTTAAATTATATAATCTAAATAATTCCTTATTCTACTATATCTAATATGGTTATATATTTGGGGATACATGGATTGAAATTAATTAACAATCAAGTCATGTAAAATTAATTTTGAATACATTTATAAAATACAACATAAAAATGTTAAGGAAACTATTGATATGATGAGTGCACCTTCATATGCTTTCTATGTGATAATGGGTACAATTTCACTTAAACATTTCAATAAGTTGTCAAAGTCCTCACATCATATCACAATGGGGGACTATATTTTTCCTAGTTAGTATCCTTGGTATTATCACATGTTATGTTTAGGTTTCATATCTTCCCTACCAATCCCTAATAGTCCTCGCCTATGTCTAAATTAGGTCTATATCATATCTCTCACCCATCATATATGATACCACTCTATAACCCCCCCCCCCCCCACTATAACCACTTATATCCCTACTAGACTAAAAATGAAGTATAAGAGTTACCCTAGAATCCCTAATCTAATAAGCTTTTGTATGGTGAGTATCACTATATATATAGTTCATATATGTGAAGAATCACCCTAATAAAAGATTTTAGCACAATTTATAATGGGTGATCCACCAATAGACAACACCAATTTCTATATATCTATAAATAATTCCCATAACTAGAATTAACTGTATATACTAAGTGAATAATATTAAAGAAATATGTGCATACCAACTCTAAATCTATAAGACATCTAAAAACATAAACCATGATATCCAGTTAGTAGCCCTAAGATTCATTGACATATCCTATAAATAGATAGAAACTATAGTGGGATTAGAAAATTGGGAGTACTCAGTAGGATCATCCATTTAAAAAAATCAACATTAGTTTGAAATAAATATGAAGGAGTATACATGAGAGGTAAAAACTGAGTAAATCCAATCAAGAATAATCATAATATTTCTAATAAAATCATAAAATGGAAATGAATTCATAGTACTCAATCGGCCACTCCATTTCAACAACTTCCTCAATTAATTCCACAATTATTAAAAACCCAAATCACAGTTCTATAACCATTAATACATTACTATCTTTCATGTTTCAAATAATTTATGTAACCACTCTTACCTAATATTTGGTTCATTTAACATCATCATAACATCGAACCAGATCGATGAAACATCTCTATCTGATCAGCAAGCGATAGTAGAACCACATCATCTTCACATATCAACGCACTATGTCATAAAAACTATAGCCACATATCCAAAATTGTACCACCAAATGGCACAAATACTTTATCACATATAAAAACACATAACCAATTTCAATCAATAATTTGGTTGGGTGATGTAAACATAAAAGAAATAAACATCATTACCTTATACTTCTATGTAAATCTACCACCTATATTCATCATAATCACATCATCGCCATTATAGTATGGTATCATGAACAATTATATAATAAACTTAATTCCATCCTCCTACCATGAACAACCCCCTCCATGTATATACCGTCATCATTCCATCAAAAACCCCTTCATTGGGTACACCACGTTCCACTTCCACACACTACTTGATCATACCTTCCCCAAGCCAGTATAACCCATATATATATATATAACCACTATGATCATTTAAACCCTATAATGATATCCTTTTTTATATCTTAACATTCACCCCTACCAATTATGTAAATAAAATCCATAGCATAACATACATATGTCAAGAAACACATTTATCAATAAAATCAACATCAATATAAATGTAAATTATTCTGAGAAAAGGGATATACAGAACAAAAATATTTCATAAACATGTTATTATCATCCCCATTGTTTATGAATTTATAACCATATTAAATATAATTTCATTCATTATTTATTACATATTTTATAATAATAATTATCTCATGTATCACATTATTTATGGGTTTCATATTTATTCAACTAAACATATTTTGTTCCAAATTACCAAAATTTTCTCATATTAAAACTATCCATTTTTATTTACATATTTATGTTTTTAATCAATTTTGATGTTGGAAATGTTCATAAATGTTTGAAAGACTGGTAAATAATTGTAGTAGTATGCCAATAAATACAAGATTATCTCATTTCACATGAAAATTTATGAAAACATATATAACATCCCTTTAGAATAAAACTTCCTTTAACCCACTCACTATATTAACTCTATTTATTTATTAAATTATGTTTTATATATATTCCTCCCATAAATTAAACAACCAATCAAGAAATGTAAAACATAAAATATAGATAACATGATTATAATATTATAAGGTAATCACAACATATCTATTCAAGAATATTTTTCTAGAAGATATAAGAGATGTCTAGAACTCACCTACCTAGAATATAAGTTCAATGTTATCTGAGAGAGAACAGACGATCATGAACTATCCACCACCGAAGAAAACCCCAGCATAACATTGAATCGTGAATCTTCAATCTAGCTGAAACAATGTATATAGTATCTCAAAGATGCAATTAGGGAGGGGTGAGAGTCAAATAACTCATCTATTATTACAGAGAAGAAGATAAAGAATCAAACCAAGAGTGGTAGACCATGTATTAATATATTAGGATTTTAAAGTCTCCACCACTGTGTAATGAATATTAGTACACCTTTGGTACATCCTAATAAATGTTATATCTTATTATTCAGTATTTGAATTGATTTATCCCCTAATTATCATGTATTTAATAACTGTTTAAAATCAACCTTGAACACCAACATGGAATAGAGAAATATCCATCACCTTTTTGAACAACCATGCCTGGGACTATGGTGCAAAAAGACATAGAAAACCATTTCCATGTCCCTAGAATTAAACACTTTATCTATTAGACTTATTTCATTAATCACCACTACATCCATAAAAATGGTCAACCATTTTCATTTTAGATGTCCCAATTTTTCACAGTTAAACTCTCAATGCAAAAAATCTTCCAAAGTATCTATTCAATTTTTTTCACAGCACATGGTTCACCCTAAAACAAATAAGACATAATATAACATAGAAAGATGTAATATATATATATGTGTGTGTGTGTGTGTCTGTTTGAAGGGTACATTTATTTACCCTTAAATATGGTTTTAATGTCCCTCGCTACCCTTTCCTGATCTTCTCCTCCAAAAATCGCTCCCAAAATATCTACTATTACCATTTTACACACCATGGAACACAGAAAACCAAATATCCATATAAGAAATATCATGACCACAAAACACTACGGGAAAAACTAAATTTCTGTTGCTCAAGTCTCTAAGGAACTAAAAAATAGAAATCAGCATACCTTATACTATGGAATTGTGACCTTCTAGATGGCTAAAATAGTCCACTCCCCCTTGAACACTACCAATCTTCTTCTAATAGACACCATCTCTAAATACACACAAATTAATTAATTGGAATGGTGTAAACCATTAAAAATTTCATTTATGATAATGTAATGGGATAATCCAATGTTTGAGTATGGATAGATCCTATAGAGAAAGTTAGCCACCACAATATATACTTCTTTTAAACCAAAAATTTTAAATTGAATTCCAAAAAATGATCATCTAACAAAAGATATATGGTTTAGATTTTAGTTTCTCATGGGAAAATTAAATTATTTTATGGTAAGAATAAAAAATAAATTTGGACCCTAAAGCGTATGATCTAAATTTATACAATGAAAACATAATAGAAAGTAATTCCTTTCTAGATGCAATATAGTTTTTTGATATAGTATCTATTGTATGTGATGATTATGAAGTGACAAGTATAGATTGATTAAAACGTAATGCAAAGACAGCCACCCTTGTATATATTGAAGCATTACACATGAGGTCAAATGGAAAATCACACTAAGGTTGTCAAATTTTTTATAGTAACATGAGACTCCATTCAAATTTGATAAAATAATGATCGTATATTTTATCAAACACAAATTACTCTCCATTTTAGATTAATTGGTAGAGGGGAGTGTAATTGTCACAACCTTCCTTCACCAAAAGGAGGGAAGGGTCAGCAGATTTCCAGGTCCTTCCTTCTTTAAGTTGAAGGAGAGATAATGACCCCCGAGACCCTCCTTCAATAGGTCCCGGAGTCGCGACCAGCACCAAGGGTATAGAAATTTCTCACAAATGGAAGGCATTACCCCTTTTTGTTTTATAAGATCGAGAGATGAGATGATGAAACTCAACAACACCCAGGTAAAAGAAAAGTAAAGCCAAAAAAAAACCATTCCCGCATGCATGTTCCAAAAGTAAAGCCACAAGGTACAAAAGGTGACTACAAAGGTAAGTACCAAAGAGGAAAAGAAAAACTACAACTGCAACTGCTCCAAAGGTCCGAGCTAGTAAGGTCCTGCGTGATCCCCGAAGTCCTCCTGGAAACCTGAAAGCAGTTTTATATACGTAGGGTGAGCACACAAGTATGCTCAGTAGGGAAAACCAAAGACTCTCACGCACAAGTGGTGGAACGTACTAAAGTCCCGTGAGAAAAGAGTAAACCAAACACCAATCAATGTAAACTATCCACCCCAGGCCTCACCAAGGCACACTCCCCAAATAACGCATGCCAAGTAATATATATAATCAGAGCACATCGATGTTTGGGTACCCCGCGCCACTTTCCCACTGGTTTTGAGACATCCTACGCATCAGACCAATCCCGCCATTCTCACTGCAGTCCCACTGCCACACCTGCCGGCACACACATGGGCCACGACCATACGCATTCCCACTGCCAAAATCCCACCTGCACACACCTGGGCCACAACTGTCACACGTAACCACGCCTGCAAACACCTAGGCCAGAACAACCACCACCATGCCCGAAGACACATGTGCTAGAAAATCCACTGCCGCGCCCGAAGACACCAGGGCCTCATCCCGAAGACACATGGGAAACCACCTTCCGCACACACCTGGACAACCACCACTCTACCCCGCCCGATGTTTCTTGGGCTAATAATGGACCTCAGGCCATCACAGCCTGCCCGAAGATACTAGGGCTATCCGAGAAAGGGGGAAGAAAAGGAGCTATTAACCAGCCACCAAGAATAGTGTTGGGAAAAACACCCTCCCCCATGAAATGGGGGTGTTCGGCACTAAGTGCTCAACTTGGGTGGGGCGCGAATAAGAAACACAAAACTACAAGTATAGATATAGGTAATAAGCACTCACCCAATGTCTAGGATTTTCTAACCAGTCTATAGATCACAACACCACTACATCCAACTCCCAAGTCACGACTCTCGCCAACAAAACCCATTTGTCCCATTCTTGTTTCTTGTTCAGTAATAATGTTTATGTTTAAGCACTAATGGGCAACTAGTAAGCATAGGCACAAGTCCAAGAATGTAAACAGTCTAGAAACAACCATAACTCCCACACCCTGTTCTCAACAACAGAGGATCACACCCCAATTTGTGATATAAACAAGTAAATATCGTGTCTTAAAACTCACAACTACCGAGTCCGTACCAACATGGGATCCCCTCCCCAAATTCACACAACCACCAAGAGTACAAGACAGGGGATCCCATCCCCTCCCACTTTTCCAGCAATCAGCCCGAAAAGAAAACAACCAACTACCACCATCCACACAAGTCAGGGTCATGCCGGTATTTTCAGATTTAAAAGACATAACACACTCCATGATTTCAATTTTTGTGTGTTTTAACCGGGGGTTATCACAGAAGGAAAGATCATCGTGCCTCAATTTATTTGGCTGGATATACGTGATTAACCAATTACATTTCACATCAGGAGTTTACAACCACAACAATCCATTTAAAACCTCAGCAGGGGTTCATTAGTACACAAACAACGACCACCAATGGCCTCGATTTTCAGAAGGCATAAGCCAGCACAACTCAACAAGATGGTCATAATATAAACAACATCAATGATCACAGCCCCTCTTTCTTTATAGAATTCTTTTATTATCATTAATTAGGTTTGGTTTATCCAATCCTACAGAATCAAAAGCACTCCTACCCCGCATGATACACAAAAGAGAGAGGAAAAGTAGAAATTCCCTACTTGTTTGTTCGACGATCGATGCTTAGGCCGGGCGCGGAACTTTATGGATAAAGATGTGGCACGCCCGATGCACCAGAAGCTGTTTGTGAAAAACCACGATCGAGGAAAGAGAAACTGCGGCTAACCCTTGGTTTATAACAGATGGGGACGGTTGGGGTGAAAACGTGAAACCGCATAAGGCGCGGGGGTCGTCGGTTGAACATGCGGCTCCACTCGTTATTAAAGCGGGTCGGGTGGTTTAAACCGACTCATAAATTGATTAAGTATTTAATTAAAACTCTTATGTACATTACGGGTCTTTAAAACATGCTTAAACGAGTCAGAATAAGGTTTAAAACCCTATTTGAGAAAAAGGAGCGCTACTAGAAACAACTCGACAAGGTCGGGCGACGCCGATTGGTCTCACCGATCAGTCGCGCCAATCGGTCTCACTGATCGGTCTCACCGATACGCCACCCCTTTAGGACCCGGATTTTGGCAAAGGGAAGGGCCAAGAGAGTCTGGGTCATCACATTAGATACCTCTCAAACTATTCTAATCCTTGAGAATTCAAACAACCCAGAAGGGAAGGGCGGGTCCGAACAACCACCCCGAAGATACCACTCAAGAGTGAACCTCATCGTTAACTAAGAACACCTTCCTGTCACAAACCAAGCAACATGCCATACCAAACTGCTCGGGCATGTGGGTTGGGTAGTCTCCTCCCCATGTCAAGATATTATCCACTTTGGGTGGCACTGACTCTCCCGCGCGGGTTTAATCGCATCCACCTTAATGCGTCTTGATTAGGGGTCGGGTTCTCTCCTTCCCCATAGTCGGGGCTTTTCACACACAAACAGAGGAAAGAAAACCAATACATTTCATGTCCAAAAGACAAAACGTTCTACCAAAATAGGTACAACAAGGAACAAAACTCAAAACAACTCTGGGTACTGGGTACGCATATGTTCTTACCTCTCCCACGTACACTCCTCAAGCCCACCATGTCTCCACAACACATGAACCAAGGGAATGGTTCGCCCGCGAAGCACCTTCTCCTTACGATCCTCGATCATAACTGGTCTCTCCACAAAGGTCACGTTGTCCTCGATGTCCAGTTCACCCCAATCAAGGACGTGTGAATCGTCGTGCAGATACCGACGGAGCTGGGACACATGAATGACATCATGTATCCTTAGTAGCAGTAGTGGTAACGCTAGCTGATAAGCCACTTTGCCGACCCGCCGCAACACTTCGAAGGGTCCGATGAATCTGGGAGAAAGCTTACTCCCGTTGCCGAACCTCCACTGCCCATGCTGAGGGGAGACCTTCAAGAAAACGTGGTCCCCAACCTCAAACTCCAAGGGCCTCCTCCTGGTATCAACATACGACTTCTGTCGGTCCTGGGCCGCCTTCATCCTTTCCCGTATGAGCTGAACCTTCTCTGTCGTGTTCTGCACCACCTCTGGGCCAAGGATGACTGCCTCTCCTACTTCGGTCCAACACACAGGTGAACGGCATGGCCTCCTGTACAAAGCTTCAAACGGGGTCATACTGATGGTAGAGTGGTAGCTATTATTGTAGGAAAACTCTACCAGTGGCAAGTATCGCACCCATGATTCTCCTGAGTCCAGAACACATGCTTGTATCATATCCTCCAAGGTCTGGATGGTGAGCTCTGTTTTTCCATCTTTCTAGGGATGGAAAGCAGTGCTAAGGCGTAACTAGGTGCCAAACGCATGCGGAAATCCTCTCCAGACTCGTGAGGTAAACTGTGCATCCCTATCTGATACTATAGACCTCGGAACTCCATGAAACCGCACCACCCCATCCACGTACTTTCATGCCAAAGCATCCACAGTACTCGACTCCCTGATCTCCAGAAAGTGAGCCGATTTCGCCAATCTGTCCACTACCACCCAGATGGCGTTGTAACCTCCTTGGACCTTGGGGAGTCCCGTGACGAAATCCATCGAGATTTCATCCCACTTCCACTCGGGGACATCTAGAGGCCGCAGTAGGATGCCTGGAACTCAGTGTTCAGCCTTCACTTGCTGAAACACTAAGCACTTGGCCACAAACTCTTCCACCGCTCGCTTAACTTCGGGCAACCAAAACTGCCTCTTCAAACCCTGGTACATCTTGGAAACTCCTAGGTGTACCGCTAGGGGTGAGTTGTGGAACTCACTGAGAATCTTTTCGCGCATCACCTCCGGGACAAACAACCTCTTCTGGAAAAACATCTGGTTCTGACCATCCTCTGTCCATCCTTTCTTAGCATTGCCCTGGTCAACTTGGTCATGCATCACTTCGAACTCTATGTCTCCAGACTGAGACTCCTCCACTTGCTGAAATAGGGATGACTGCACTGTCATTTGATATAGGTAGCCACTGCCGCTATCCATCTTCACATCCAGGTGTAAGGCAGCCAACTCCTCCATCGCCTTCTAGGCGTCCGCCGACTCTCAGACTGCATCCTTTTGCGTCCTCCTGCTCAAGGCATCGGTCACCACATTTCCCTTTCCCTCAGTATAAGAGATCTCAAAGTCGTAATCCTAGAGGAACTCCACCCATCTCCACTGTCACAAGTTTAAGTCCCATTGGGAGATGATATACCTCAAGCTTTTGTGACCCGTGAAGACCACAAAGCGTTCCCCGATGAGGTAGTTCCTCCACAAACATAGCGCAAAAATGACCGTTGCAAGCTCCAAGTCGTGGGTGGCGTAATTACGCTCATGGGAATGCAGCTGCCTGGACCCATAAGAGATCACCCCATATTGCTGCATCAGCACACATCCCAGGCCCTGTCCTGAAGCATCACATAACACCTCATAAGCTGCCCCTTCTTCTGGTAATCTTAGCACTAGGGCACAGACCAACTTCTCCTTCAGATAGCTGAAGGCTGACTGGCACTTCTCACTCCATAAGAAAGCCTGGTCCTTCTTGTTCAGAGCGGTCAACGGGGCTACTACTCGGGAAAAGTTGGATACGAATCTCCGGTAGTAACCTACCAGCCCGAGGAAACTTCGGACTTCCACCACATTCTTGGGTGCTGCCCAAGAAACAACTGCCTCAACCTTTGATGGGTCAACCACTACCCCCTGCTCAGACACTACGTTCCCGAGGAAGTGCACTTCTCGTGTCCAGAACTTGCATTTTGACAACTTCCCATAGAGCTGGTGCTGCCGGAGGACCTCCAAAACTATCCTCAGGTGCTCTGCATGGTCCTTTTTTGACCTCGAATAGATCAGGATATCGTCGATGAACACAACCATGAACCGATCCAAGTACTCTCGGAATATGGAGTTCATAAGCCCCATAAACACAGCTGGGGTGTTCATAATGCCGAAGGGCATAACTACGAACTCAAAGTGTCCATACCTGCATCGAAACGCCGTCTTTGGGATGTCTCCCTCCTTCACCCTCAGCTGGTGGTACCCAGACCATAGATCGATCTTCGAGAACCATCCTGTCCCTTTCAGCTGGTCGAAAAAGATCATCTATTCTCGGAAGAGGGTAGCGATTCTTGATCGTTACCTGATTCAGCCTCCTGTAGTCTATGCACGATCTGAGGCCACAATCTACCTTCTTTGCAAACAGGACTGGAGCGCCCCATGGTGATGTGCTCAGATTAACATAACCCCTCTTCATCAGATCGTCAATCTGTATCTGCAACTCTCGTAGCTCCAAAGGTTCCATCCGGTAAGGATCCATCAAGATTGGATGAGCGTCGGGCTGCAGGTCTATCCCGAACTCGATATCACGTTGAGGGGGTAGAGTCGTCACCTCCTTAGGAAAGATGTCCATAAACTTACGGATGATCTCTGGCACTCCCACCATTTCAGCATCTACTGATTCCACTGTCAGCTCAGTCAACAAGGAGAGGAAAGGTTCCTCTCTCCTGTTTCCCTTCGGACTGCTCCGCTCGCTGGTGAAGGTAACACGCCGGCCGTCCAAGTCCGAGAACACCACCCTTCTTCGGAAACAGTCGATGACGGCATACACAGAAAATAGCCAGTCGATTACTAGGATGACATCGTATGGATGAATCTGTAGCAGAAGAAGATCCCTAACTGACTGATGTGGCCCCATCATCAGTCTACATCCCCGAAAAACGAACAACAATTCGGTCTGACCTCCGACTGGTGTGCTCAACACCAGGGGCACTGGAAGTCTCTCGGAATCTAAGTCTAAGGCATGGGCTAGACTGGGTGTAACAAAGGAGTGCGAAGCTCCGGTATCGAACAAAGCATGAGAAAGAGTGCTGAACAGACTAATCATACCTCGAACAACCTCTGGCCCTGCTGGAACTACTGCCTCTGCGGCGTGTAACTGTCCATGCCCAGCTCCCCTGCCCCTCAGCTGTCGGCCACCTCCCTGACCACGCCCTGGTCGAGGTCCCTGTGGAGCGACCTGAGGTCAGCATCCTCCTCATACGTCTACCCTCGGATGAGCGGGAGCTCGCGGTCCCTGCTGTTGCTGCTGGAAAGGACTGGCTGGAAGCTGCTGCTGGGACGGGTGCTGGGGATGACTGCCACTGCTGTACTGCACCCAGTCAGGGCACTGACTCCGGAGATGTCCAGGGATCCCACAGATGAAGCACCATGATCTCGTGCCTGAAGTTAAAGGGCGAGGGCTGGGTGATCGAAACTGAAACTGCTGCGGTCTTCTCCCTACGTGTCGGAACCTGGAGGGTCCTGATGCTGGAGGCCTAGTGCTGACAGCCTTCCCCTTCGATGGTCCTAGCTGGATCCCCTCTCGTGACATTCCTCCTAGAGCATGCATCCTCTCCACCACATCGGCCTTCTTCTGGACCTCCAAGTACGTCGGAGGGGTAAAGGGGGTAACAGCATACTGGAGGGAGCGTCAGAGCGCCTCCTCCAAACGTCTTTCCCGAGACTCCTCATCGAGAAAGAGGTCCGGAGAAAAACATAGGAGGTACTTGAACTTGATCCCTACCTCCCTCACGGACATACTCCCTTGCTGGAGGGAGAGTAGTTCCTGCCTTTTTTCTGCCTTCATCGTCGAGGAGAGGAATTCCGCCCGGAACTCCCTCTCGAAATCCGTCCAAGCCACCTCAGACTCTCTCTTCTACCCCAGGTAAAGCATCCACCACTGACGTGCCGCTCCCCGCATCTGGCTAACGGCCCGAGGAACCCAGTACTCGGTTGGGGCCCGAATCAGGCCGAAGGCTATAACTAGCTCCTCTAGCCAGCCTTCCGTCTTCATATCGGAGGTGATTTCCTCATACTTCTCGAGGGCATGTCGCTGGAAGTCCCGAAGAGTCTTCTTCCACTGGTCGCCCTCTTCCTCTCAATCATCTCTCTGCCGATCGGCCAAAGTAGTCTCCGGGGCCTCGATCACCTGTACCACACGTGGTCGCCTTTCAGGTGACATAGCTTCAAGGTAATCAAGGAATGCATAAGCCTAAGTAGTGCAGAAAATCATCTTTAAAACTTCTTAAAATTTAATTTATTCTTAATTCCCATGACATCCCATAAACACAACAACACAAGTCATTATGATGCATGTACCTTTCCTAGGGTCTCTACCTTGTAATCAGTGTGGTCTCACTTGACCGTTCGGTAGGTCTAGAGTCCTTGCATCAGATCACGGGGGCCCCTAAAATCCCGTTTCCTAGCCGGTCTTCCCTAGCCTAATTCACGTGCCAAGGTCAACCAACACTATTTCCCTACCATCCCATGCAATCCTCACTATGCCTAACTCCAGACTCCATCCTATCTCTCAACCCTCTGCCTCTGATACCATTCTTTCACGACCCGCCTTCACCAAAAGGAGTGAAGGGTCAGCAGATTGCCAGGCCCTTCCTTCTTTAAGTTGAAGGAGAGATAATGACCCCTGAGACCCGCCTTCAATAGGTCCCGGAGTGGCGACCAGCACCAAGGGTATAGAAATTTCTCACAAATGGAAGGCATTATCCCTTTTTGTTTTATAAGATCGAGAGATGAGATGATGAAACTCAACAACACCCAGGTAAAAGAAAAGTAAAGCCAAAAATAAACCATTCCCACATGCATGTTCCAAAAGTAAAGCCACAAGGTACAAAAGGTGACTACAAAGGTCAGTACCAAAGAGGAAAAGAAAAACAACAACTGCAACTGCTCCAACGGTCCGAGCTAGTAAGGTCCTGTGTGATCCCCGAAGTCCTCCTGGAAACCTAAAAGCAGTTTTATATACGTAGAGTTAGCACACAAGTACGCTCATTAGGGAAAACCAAAGACTCTAGTGCACAAGTGGGGGAACGTACTAAAGTCCCGTGAGAAATGAGTAAACCAAACACCTATCAAGGTAAACTATCCACCCCAGGCCTCACCGAGGCACACTCCCCAAATAACGCAAGCCAAGTAATATATATAATCAGAGCACATCGATGTTTGGGTACCCCGCGCCACTTTCCCACTGGTTATTGAGACATCCTACGCATCGGACCAATCCCGCCATTCTCACTGCAATCCCACTGCCACACCTGCCCACACACACCTGAGCCACAACCACACGCAGTCCCACTGCCGAAATCCCGCCCGCACACACCTGGGCCACAACTATCACATGTAACCACGCCTCCAAACACCTAGGCCAGAACAACCACCACCACGCCCGATGACACCTGGGCTAGAAAATCCACTACCACGCCCAAATATATCTGGGCCTCATCCCGAAGACACTTGGGAAACCACCTGCCGCACACAGCTGGCCAACCACCACACTACCCCGCCCAAAGGTTCTTGGGCTAATAATGGACCTCAGGCCATCACAGCCTGCCCGAAGACACTTGGGCTATCCGGGAAATGGATAAGAATGGGAGCTAATAACTAGCCACCAAGAATAGTGTTGGGAAAAACACCCTCCCCGATGAAATGGGGGTGTTCGGCACTAAGTGCTCAACTTGGGTGGGGTGCGAATAAGAAACACAAAACTACAAGTATAGATATAGGTAACAAGCACTCACCAAAAGTCTAGGATTTTCTAACCAGCCTACAGAGCACAACACCACTACTTCCAAGTCCCAAGTGACGACTCTTGACAACAAAACCCATTTTTCTCATTCTTGTTTCATGTTCAGTAATAATGTTTAAGTTTAAGCACTACTGGGCAACTAGTAAGCATAGGCGTAAGTCCAGGAAAGTAAACAGTCTAGCAACAACCATAACGCCCACACCCGGTTCTCAACAACAGAGGATCCCACTCCAATTTGTGATATAAACAAGTAACCATCGGGTCTTAAAACTCACAACCACCGAGTCCATACCAACATGGGATCCCATCCCCAAATTCACACAACCACCAAGAGTACAAGATAGGGGATCCCATCCCCTCCCACTTTTCCAGCAATCGGCCCGAAAAGAAAACAACCAACTACCACCATCAACACAAGTCAGGGTCATGCTGGTATTTTCAGATTTAAATGACCTAACACACTCCATCATTTCAATTTTCGTGTGTTTTAACTGGGGGTTATCACAGAAGGAAAGATCATGGGGCCTCAATTTATTGGGCCGGATATACATGATTAACCAATTACTTTTCACAGAAAGAGTTTACAACCTCAACAAGCCACTTGAAACATCAGCAGGGGTTCATTAGTGCACAAAATATGACCACCAATAGCCTCGATTTTCATAAGGCATATGCCAGCACAACTCAATAAGATGGTCATAATATAAACAACATCAACGATCACAGCCACCTCTTTCTTTATAGAATTCGTTCATTATCTTTAATTAGGTCTGGTTTATCCAATCCTATAGATTCAAAAGCACGCCCATTCCGCATGATACACAAAAGAGAGAGGCAAAGGAGAAATTCCCTACTTGTTGTATCGACGATCGACGCTTAGGCCGGTCGCGGAACTTTACGGATAACGATGCAGCGCGCCCGATAAACCAGAAGATGTTTGTGAAAATCCATGATTGAGGAAAGAGAAACCACGGCTAACCCTTGGTTTATAAGAGTCGGGGACGGTTGGGGTGAAAATGTGAAACCACGTAAGGCACGGGGGTCGTGGGTTGACCACGTGGCTCCACTCGTCATTAAAGGGGGTAGGGTTGTTTAAATAGACTCATGAATTGATTAAGTATTTAATTAAAACTCTTATGGGCGTTACGGTTCTTTAAAACAAGCTTAAATGAGTCAGAATAGGGTTTAAAACCCTATTTGCAAAAAAGGAGCACTACTGGAAACAACTCAACAAGGTCGGGCGACGCCGATTGGTCTCACCGATCGGTCTCATCGACACGCCACCCCTTTAGGACCCGGATTTTTGCAATGGGAAGGGCCAAGAGAGTCTGGGTCATCACAGGAATATTGCTAAATCCATGAATGAAATACAAATAAAATATCATGTGAATAAGGAAATTCTATGAATCCTATGCCTTTATAAAGAATGGTAAGGATTAGATGACATCAAATTTTGATTTATAAACTTTCATACAATCAAAAAAATGGCATTCCCAAGTAATATCACTTATCACACAGTTAAATGTGATTTATCGTAATTTAATAAAATGTTATTTTAAATATAATAATTGATTAAATAATTTAAACAAATCAAACACTCATCCAAGAGGAACCATAGATGATAGAATCATCCATAAATGTATCTATAAAATTTGTCTGATGATCTAAACAAATAAAACCCATTCATTATTGGAAAGTAAGAAGAGAGTTTCATAGACTAAATTATATCATCTTATTTGAAAATATTCTAAAGTGATAGGTGAATGTCATTTTTCCAGATCCTTCAAATCAATAAGGTTATGAAAATATCCATAATACCCATCTTGTAAATAATAATGGGATGTTCGTATTAACAACTTTAGCAAATGGATAATGATGGAAAATGGGAAATGTTCTTTTCTAGTGTACTGGTTTGTCTGTCATAGTCTATATAGAATCCCTAGTTATTATTCACATGGGATGGTACCAATTCATTATTTTAATTTTTAAATATCATTTGATGTGTTTTCTTATTAACTACCAACAATGGACTAACTCATTGGGTATCACAAATAAGATAAATAATTCCATATTCCAATAATTTTTTAACCTCTTTTTTAATGACATCAATGAAGTTTGGATTAAATTAGAGTTGTTCATACCTAACAAATTTAGCCTCATCATTTAATAAAAAAGGATTCATGAATATTTATGTGATGATATCTGGATTGTAAAAAAATAAATCATAATACTTATTTCTACTCCCCAAAAAGGTCAAAAAACCATAATTAATTATCTAGAGGGAGTAAACTAAAAATGATTATGGGCATCTTATTTTGATTCTAAAGATATAAATATTATAAATTATACGGTGATAGTTTAAGTTATAATTCTATAGGATTTTGGATTTATGGTTGGGAATGTGGAATATGAGGATACTAGATATCATCTTACTCTCCAATTATAACATCCCTAGAAGAGAATTAAGTGTTTACATACTGAACATAATCATATATAGTCTTTTTTTATTTGGGGTAAAATAAATCATCAATTAATAAACATGCATTTATTTTTTTTATTTGAACATTAAAAAATTAATAATTTCTAAGAACTTCTTTTAATAATTAAAAAATTGTATTATAGGAAGGAAGATGATTTTCCATGTGGATGGGGAATACGTCAATAAAATTAACTAAAAGGAAAGAATAATATTATAAGGGGTTTTCATAGAATCAAGGATTTTAATGTGGACAATTTCACCATGAAATTTCATAGATTATTTACCATTTTGTATATTAATAATGGTTATGGAAGTTTTACTAAATGATATCCCCAATGTAATTGGTTAATGTACATTAATCATGTCTTCTTCTTTTTAGAACATATAAAAATAAACCTAAAAAATTATGTTTTAACGATTACAAGGATAGTTCCAAGTACATTGGTGGAGTGTGTGGTAGTTTAGTTTTCTATTTAAACAACTATTAATTAAGGTTTCATCTCCCCAACCTACAATAAATATAAAATTGAGTGAGGAAACAAATTTATAGAGGCACCCAAATCAATAATGATATCAGAAAAGAAATACTTCCTTGAAGTACATGTAATCAAAAATGTTTTAGATTTACATTTTGAGGTAATTGAAAGAATTATCAAAATTAAGACCTTAATTCCCAATATCACCCTTTTATCATCTCTAATTAATCATCAATCTATATACATTTCCATAATAAAATTAGATTATTGTGTAATTTGATTCAGGGTATCAATCAAGGGAATGTAGGCCTATTATTTTTAGAATGATTCTAATATTTCATTTTCATCCACACAAACTTTTAGTATACTTAGTTGGGTGTCCATTTATAGAAATGGTAGAGGAATGGTTGGGATAAGATGTCTATGAAATGTCACTCTCATTACATTAGTGGTACTTCTCCAATGAAAATTATTTTCAACATTATATCATTTAGGATGGTTAAAATGGTGGTTTTTTCAAGAAGGGATGACTCAAATGGAAGGATAAATTTTCATTTTAGTTGTGTATGACTATTAAGGGTGACATAACTAGAATTTCTCTTTTACCATGGGTTATTTTAATGGGGGAATGTATATAACTCAACCTTTAACATTGGATTTCCACTAATAATTTAGTGAGTTGACCAAATTCATTTTTTAGATATTTTATGGTATCTTTGGTTTTTTAGAGTAAAATTGAGATTATTTTTATTCATTTTGTTCACTATGTACTCTATTCTCATTACAAGTTTTGTATCAGTCAATGGAAAGGCCTATGTGATGGTTGATGGTTATTAGTTAGTGGTATAGGATGAATACACATCCCTTCATGGCTCTATGACCATTGAGGTTGGTTGGAATGATCCCCTTACTTATAGTCATGGATATATTTCTATCTAGAGTTATATGGATAATTTTTTTCATTCCGAATATATTGTTTCTCTAGGAAACATATGAATATTTCCTTGAGAATCACTGAAACTTAACTTAGTTGATGTACTTGGTCATAATAGTGGGTTTTAATGGTATAAATAGAAAAATACTATAGCATTGGGGTTGGGATTTCTCCATGGAATGTGAAATTTTATTGATTTTGGTACACATCTATTCAATAATTGTGTCTTCCTTCTTCTCAAGATAGGAATATTTCACAACATGGACACCACTTATGGGTACCCTATACCTCAAACCAAATTTTAGAGTATTATACCACATTATTATTATGTGTTTCCTTATAGTGTTCAATGTATTTTCCACTGGGGAACCACCTATAGAAACATTAATTATATTATGATCAATATTAATAAATCCGTACTAAAAATATTGTAGTGAAATTTGATCAATAATTTGGTGGTGTTTATAAACACATTATCCTGAAATGTAAACATAATTAGGTTTTCAAAGATTATTTATAACATAGGGTAGACCCTAATCCATATATAAAGTAAAGTTTAAGGCTTTATAGTCCAAATGTTTTAATAGGTTTTAGAAAAGAAGATAAAAGTGGGCATGTTTTAAATGGTGTTTTAAAACAAAACAAATAAAAAACAACTTGATTTAAAATGTTACATAAAAACTTGGATTAGGATTCAGGAGAGATATTCTGATGAGATCATCCCAAGATATTTATGCATGTTGTAAGATTCATTATTATCAAAAAAAATTATAGTTTTTTATATAAATCTGTTTTGTAGGTCTATTGGAATCCCAATTACCCTCAAAACCCTTTGAAATTATTCCCTTTAATGTGATACTTGGTGTAACTATTTTATATAATAGGCCAACAACATAAGTTATGTGTATGGAGTTCTAAAGTACATTAATATATTATATTAATTGAAAATAAGGGGTTGGTTATGATTTCTATTCATCATTACACAAATTCTCCCACTCAAAACACAAAACAAATTGGTGGGAATGGATGAGTGTATTTCATTAAATGTACTCAAACATAATCATTAAAAAAATGAAATTTAGATAAAAAACAAAGAAATGTATAAAAACTCAAATAATAGAAACCTAGTATCTAATATAGTGTCATAACCCCTAAAACAATTTAAAACCCTATTAATAATTTCCCATAATTTATCTCACCATCAAGAGGAGGATAAAGAATATCTAGAACTTCATATTCATCCTTAATCATCCTATCATGAGGGGGAGACCCAAAATATAATGGATAATTATTTGAATCCTTTGGATCATCTATGTGGTAGTTTCTAACTAATTAGTACCAACTTATAGATAGAAATCTCATGGTTCCAATTTATAGGCAAAGTAAAAGGTTATTTTGTAACCCTATTTTCATAAAAACACTTGTGACAAATATTGGGGATATTAGAGTCTCACGGAACATAAAAAATAAATAATATATTTCCATACATCTTTAATATCTCCAGAAAAAATTTGGTGTAAATGACACGTTTAGAACTCTAGTTGTTTAGAAATTAAATAAGTGATCTCATGATTGGGATCATTGAATATTCTCTTAAATAATGAAACTTTTTTGATCTATTAATTGATAAATTCGGATACTCAATCCTAAAAAAATGAAGTCTTACAGGGTTATTCATTCACCAGCTAATTATCTAACTTATTTAATGAATAATTTAATCAAAATGTGGTTTTTATTTTCCATGTGTGATTGGGCTCACACAATTTTGGGATTTTTTGCTCTAATTTGATCTCAGTATCTTAAAATCATAGTTACCTATTAGGAAAACACCAGACCATGAGAAATTTAACATTTAAATTGTATTTTCCATTAATTGAATTAAAAGGTATAATCTGGATCTATGAAATTATTTTTAGG
The DNA here is from genome assembly GCA_963277665.1 of Viscum album. Lineage (NCBI taxonomy): Eukaryota > Viridiplantae > Streptophyta > Magnoliopsida > Santalales > Viscaceae > Viscum > Viscum album. The sequence continues at coordinate 800,558,939 of OY728160.1, read as the reverse complement.
GTATGGGTGAATAAGATATCATTTTTTTATATATTCCATTATTAAGAAGCTACCTTATCCTTCCTGAAGTGAGAATTGAATCTTATAGAAGAAAAAAACAAGTATTCCCATAGTAAGGAATGTTTTTACATGGTTTACAACCCAATAATAGTGACCAACCATTGACAAGGTTTGTAGGTAATCAATTACCACAAAACTGATAGAAAATAATCATTTGGTGGTTTACAAAAAGAGGGGAATATTCATTGCTTTCATAACAACATAGTCCTTTGATAGTTCTTATGATCCTTATATAGATAATATCAAATAACAAATAAATAACAAAAATGAAAATCATCAACAATATTTTACATGTTATCATAGTGTTACGTTAACTTTATTCACACTCTCCTTCTTATAAGTTCTTCTTATTCCTATTCACATTATTACATAATAGTATTTAATAAATTATATATCATCTTCTAAATAAGAACTATCTATTTGATACCTGATATCTAGTGTCCTCATTACGATATCCACTATTTAGAATCCTCGGCCCAATATCCTTTCTTTGATAACATGTTCGTCTCATTTCTGCTTCACCCTTTTTTTCTGATACCAACTGTTAGGTAAACTCTCTACGGTACCACTTCATCTCAAGATACTGCATTTGATGCTTTGATAAAATATATCTCACGTACATCATTCAGAACCATAATTATTTAATAATTTACATGGTGAAAAAAACATTCTCTAATCACCTTATCCCTTTTATATATGTATAATTTCTCCAAAAACTCAGTAAGAATCACAAACATAAAATTTGAAGTTACCACTCAACACTTGAATATTCCTCTTGACTCTTTATTCAATTGGTCACATTTAATCCTACAAGTAAATAAGATTCTGCAAGAATCATATAAAATTTTATACTTTTCATTATCAAAAATTTCATTAAACCATCATCACATATTTTCTATAATAATTATTTCTCAAATTTTTTTATTGAAACAATGAATTTACATCTCAGAATTATCATATTTAATTCCTTTTAAAAATACATTTATCTAATACATCTTCCTAAGAACATTCTCCATCTGGGGAACTCTTTCCATTACAAATTTTTAGGATCCTTCTAGTGGCCTATATCTAGAATATTTTTTCTAATGTATTAATTAATAATCCTTTATGTTATTTTCTTTCATGAACACAATTATCTAATATAACTATGAAAATAATAAGATAAACATTTTTCCATCCTCCAGATAATCATTTTACTATTTTGGAATTTATCTGACCAACCCAATATTTTACATTTTTCTATTCACCTAGTTCTTTGAAACTCTATCAATTCCCCCATATAAGTAACGCTCAACATTGTTATGTGTTTTTTGTTTAAAAAAATAACAATACATTTTCAAACCATATTCCTTAATAACCAATATCTTCTTAAAACAACACATTAAAGTTTCATGGTCCCAATTATATTTCCCTTTATATTTTTTCCAACCCAGGAAAATAAATCTGTAAAATAGTAAAACTCAATAATTGGTTCACCATCAAACAATTCTAAACACATATGATCGAAATTGGAATAGGAAACAAGAATCATTCAATAATAATACCATATTTTACATTAATAAGTGATTCAAAATCATTTTTAACATCATCCTAAACTCAAAAAAACATTAACATAAATTTAAACTTATAATATATATGTTCATTTATCCAATTCAAAAAAACTGAAAATATATTTCATATAAGTTAACATAATTTATTGTACCATTTCAAAAATAATCAAAATTATATACTCTTCCTTGATAAGTTATGCAGCGACCAATGGATATAATTATGTTACATCTCCCCCCCCCCTTATTTTTAATCACTATACAAAGTAAATAAAACAGAGGGGATTGATTTCATATACCTTGTCCTAGAAGAGAATGAGGTTAAATTCCCATAATAAACCACAACTTCTATTATGATTCATGAATTTTTGGTTTTGTAAATATATTTTCAACCAACTCTTTTTTAGGGATAAACTTCATCTTGAGTTCATTTATTTCCACATTCTCTAGATGGACTAATATTTAATATCAACATTCATAGATTTATATTTTTCCATTATATTCTTATTGACACTAATAGAATTTTAATTATCATAACCCAAGATAAGGGGCATCATTATATTAACAAAAAAATATTCTGACATTGTATTCACCAATATTAACTATGTTGTAGATTTAATGGAAACTATATCCATAACTTCAATAGTGATGATATTCATTGAACTTTGTTTCTTTGTATAATAGCTAACACACCATTCTCCCAAATATATTACTCCACTATATGTGAATCTTCTATCATCGACACAAAAATACAAATATTTTTCATTGCAACCAAATAAATCAGTTTCTCTTGGTTTTTATTATTTCAACCTGAAATTAATTATTCCTATAATGTATCAAATAATAATTTTCAAATCGAAATATGGGACTGTTTTGGTGAAATTTTATATCTGGAAAAAAGTGTATCAATGTAGAAAAAAAATTCCTTAAATCTATGAGATATAATATAATTCCATTCAACATCCTAAATTTATTTGTATCAATATCTTTTACTTTACCATAATTTTCCAACATTATTTCCACTAAAATGGGTTTCAAAATAGGCTTTGAATCTTCTATTTCAAATATCTTCAATATTTTCTTAGCATACATCACTTTAGGAAGGAAAAGGTACCTTTTCTTTTGAGATATTTGTAGTCCATGAAAGGGCATTATTTATCCAATCATGGATAGTTTAAGTAATTATTTTATATCCTTTGAATAATATTCACACATTTCTCCATCATTACCTCCAAATATTATATCATCAGTGTAAATTTTCACGATGAGGGAAACCTATTAATTTTTAATTATATAGATATTATTGTCAATTAATTATTTTTTTTAATTCAAATTCTTAAAGAATGTATCCATCTTATAATACCCAACTCTGGGAGCTTATTTTAACCCATAAAAATAATTCTTCTATATGAAACCATATTTTTCATTTTGATCAAGAAAGAATCTATATAGTTTCTCACTATAAATGTCCACATCTATCTCTCAATTGAGGAAATATTTATCAATATATAATTGGAATAACTTATATTTATTTTTTAAAACAATATAATGTAATATTTTAATGGTTTCAAGCCTTATTATTAAAGAAAATTTATCCTCAAAAAAAATTATTTGAATCTATTTTTATCCTTTACAAACTAATCATTCTTTGTATATTAACACTTCACCTTTTCATACAAGTTTCTTCATAAAACCCATTTTTTTATAATCACAAGGTTATCTTATATTTTGTTTAAAAGATCCAATGTCCCATTCCTCTCAATATGATGCTAATATTCATTCATGTTAGAAACCCCCTCATGATTCTCCAAATCTTATTCAATATATTTCAGCTCATAATGATATAATAAATAATTATGTAAAACTATCCTCAATGTTTTTATGGTATGAACCTGTTCTTTCTTATTTCTGTAGATATTTTTAACCATCACATATATCCTCAACTTTAGATGATATGGAAGAAAAGTTCACATATTAAATAAAATACTAGAGTTAAAATCTTCATTTGTTATATCTTCGGTAATATCAGTTCTATCAAGAATATTTCAATGTATTTTATCTACAACAACACCAACATTAATTCCTCTCATACTGTTAATTGACTATGAAATTTTAAATCATAATATTATAGAACATTAACAACTATATAGTTATTAATATATGTTTTTCCTTATTATATAACCTATATAATATACCATTAAAAGTAAATTTTAGAAATATACAATCAATACTTATTTGATCAAACTTATCAAATATTTCACCATTGAATTTGATAATATAGGAGCTGAAAACCACACATAAGTATTTAAAACATAGGGTATCTTTTTAATAAATCTCATTCTAAGTCATATTATAGTTTTCCATAAAGAAATAGTGATTCTGAATGTGAAATACTTCTCTCATATCTAATCTCTAAAAGAATCGAGGTATATCATGTTAATTCTGTGTAGTTTGATTATTCTCAACTGGACTTGTATTTATTTATTCATCAATAAAATTATATTATGGTGTGTATGGAGAAGTAAATTTATAACTAATTTAATTATTTTCAAGATTATATTTAAACCTACCAATTTTTTATTTTGTACCATAATTAGTTTGAATCTTCTTTTATGGAATATCCACATAACTTTTCAGAACTTCTCCTGAAACTCTTAATGATTTTGAGAGACTATAATTTGTGTTTAAAAAACATAATATAAAAATATGTTTGGAATCATCTATAGTGGAAAAAAATTAATTATATTAATTTATTGATTTCATTCTTATATTCCCACATATATCTGAAGAGATAAGCTTTAAGGGATTTTTAAAATGTTTCTCAACCCTCTTATGTACTGAATTAATAATATTTCCTTTCTAGAATATAGAACAACAAAAATCTCTTATTCTTTTCATGTTATCAATACAATCAATAATTTCAATCTTTTCCAGCTTTTATTGATTCCTCTAGAAAATATGTATTATATTATTATGCCATAATTTATTTTATTCTATCGGGATCATATAGAATGATCCTTATATATCCCCAACAAGAAAACAATTATTTGGGATTGTTATCCTCTCATTACTATTGTTCTTATCATTATTTTATTTTAATGACCACAAACACTCCTTAGAGTTTTAAATGATTTTATATATGTATTCGAATACTATATTCGAAAAAACGTGTTATCTTCTTACATAAACCATATAAATCAATTTTTAGATAAAAATAAACTATTTAAAAAATGGAGTTAATTTATTGTGTCCTTGTAATGTTTTTAAAATAAGTAGAGGATTCACTTGTTTAATTACAAGACAAATGGTAGCACTATCTAGGTAGTGTAGTTTCCACCAGCCTTCTAATGGCCTTCTCAGAAGCTTCCTCGAGCATAAAAAATATACCAACCAGGTAGTGAAGGATTAATAGCAACCAGAGTAGATGGGTAGTAGTAATTAATGAAGAATTAACTCACTCACCATATAGTCAGATCCCACTAGCCATCATGTGGGTTCAACATACATCTAGGTAATCATAGGTAGTCCTTTAGCTACCAAGTGGAGGTTACTAGGAAACTAGGGAAGTCATTGTAAATCCCCAAAGACTAAGATTTATGATGCACAAAATTAATTAAATCTAGTATTCATTGTATTCATTCCACTTAGGTAGTTCTCTAACATTCATGAAGTTTTAAGAGTTTATAAATAAACCCCTTGGTTTCCTTGATGACATACCTTCTCATTTATTCTCTAAATCTAATGCACTGTGATAAAAAAAACTCTCTTAAAGTGATTTAATTTCAAATTAATCTATCTAATCTAATCTAGATATTTTATAAATTGTATTATATTATCACTCTCATAATTTTCTCTTTCTCCCATAGTGTTTATTTATATTGTTTAGAGATAATTGATACCAATATAAAAATTTATTTATTCTATGAAATCCTCTCTCTTCTTCTTATTTATTATATATTTGTTAATCACTTCCATTAAAGTGAGGGACTCAATCTTAATTTCCATAAATTTTAAAAGGAATGAGGCTATTCTCCTTGAGAATTTTAGTTATACCTAGTAAAAATAAAGTGTCATTTATAATTCCAGTTGTGTGGTATATGTTTATAATCCATGGATTTTTGGTATATTTTATAGCATTAAATCCAAGGTACTAATACATTAACTCATTAATAAATTAGGGTGGTAGGCCTAGGGGACCTTTTAGATAAATTTTTAAACTGCCTTTCCAAATATTACGCCTTATTTATTTTTCATGTTTTCATTTATTTACCACATTCAATAATTAAAATAATCAATAATTCAATAACATCATTAATTATTTATTGTTTATTTTTAAAATATCACTTTCACTACTCATCCTCTTTTATAGTCTTATATATTTTTATATCATTTTTATTTTACATTGTCTCTATTCTATTTCATTAAAAGTTTTTAATCTTTCAAAATTAGGTTTCTAGACATTAAAACTTTTGTTAATTCCTTTTATTTTTTAAAGGAAAATTCACCTTACCCCCCCCCCCCCCCCTCCCCACAATACAGTTTACCCTACTCTTACCTAGATTTGGTTTTAAATGAGTTTTCAATTTCTATATTTATTTGTTTTGAAATTATTTAAAATTTTATTTTTAAATAAATCTCTAACAATTTTTTCATGAAATATTTATTAAATGGATTTTCCAAATACCATTGGGGCACTAAAAGGACACTATATGGGTTGTGCTCCCTTTTATAGTAATAATTTTGGTTAATGGGAAACACACTTGTAAAATTTTATTTGATCTATTTTTTATCATGTATATAAAATAGTTATTCATTTTAATAATCTAAAAACTCTAATAGAAGATAAATTGACTCCCATTGATATATCTTATTTTGAATTAGATGGTAAATATTTTAATTCCTTGCATTATGGTTTGTATAAATATGAATATAATTGAATTTATACATGAAAAATGGATCATGAAATTTTTAAACTTTTATAAGTAACTCATGAAGGAACTAAGAAAGTGAAACATACATATTTAGATATGTTTAGAAACAACTTTAAATGTTTCACTATGTAGCCTAATAAACCTATCACTGAAATGTTTACTCTGATTACTAATATTTTTAATTGGAGAAACTATTTTATTGATTTTCTTTCTATAGAAACATTAGATAATAAAATATTTATTTATTTTTCTACGTAATTTCTAAATAAAATTCATTGTGATCCAAGAAACTAAAGACATAAAAAATATGGCTCTTAAAGATCTCATCGTTTATCTTAGTACATATGAGATAACAATTAAATGGAATACTAGAAATGAAACAATGGTGGTCAAAAAATTAAAAGAGAAATTACCTTAAGAGAAATAAATAATGGATCATCTGAAAGAGGTTTCAATATTGACCATCTTATCAAAAATGTGAACAAGTATATAAATAATAAAATATCTACTTAATGCTTAAAAACAAAAAAAAACAAGAAATGGAAGTGACTTTATTCAGTAGTAAAAACATGTGCCACATCGAGTTTTATTATCCCTTGAAAAAAAATTCTACTAACCAGAAGTAGTATATGAAGGATCTAAAAGTCTCTACATTGAGTGTAAGATAAGGCACAATTTTAGTATATAAATCAACTAAGTAATTTCATAAGTGCCTCATGGAAATTGTTAAGGTATGTAATAATGTAATTTCTACATGTTATAACTATTACTATTCATCTTCTTTGACTCTTATTTAATATATCAATATCATATTCTTGCTAGAAGTCAAATTAAAGATGGTTTTTTTGAACTTGTTTTAAAATTTGAAGATCTGAAAAAATTTCAATCAAGTTATTTCTAAGAAAGATCATCCTTTAAAAGAAAAAGGATAATTTTCATTTAAAACTAAAATAATGAAAAATTGTTGATAATTTATAATTTCATATTAATGATATCAAAAATAGTCTTTCTCATTTTTCCCAAGGTGATGATACATTGTATAAAATTTTTGGATCTCAAAGTGTTTATAAAATAAATTATTGGATTGGTTTTTTAAAATAATCTAATTTTCAGAATAAATTATAAAAAACTACTTTTATAAAATAAAATTTTCAAAATAATTTGTTAAATTCTTTTAAGAATATTTTTCATCATGATTGTGAATTCAATTGTAAAAATTAAATAAATATTATACCAAAACACATTCATCTCACTTCTCATTTTTCTATTGAAAAAACATGTACCATACAAGTTTGGATTCCAATGTATTTATTTCATAATTTATGTAGACCCAAGATATGGGTATAAAATATATTTGTCTCTAAATATTTTATAAGAAACGTGTCTTGGGAGAAAAATAAAATAAGATACTTGGTATGTGGATAGTGGGTGCCTAAGTCATATTTGTAGTGATCCTTCCAAATTCAATTATCTTGAAAATTTTATCAAAATCAAATCACATTTAGAGATTATTGAATAAGTAAAATCATTGGTGTGGTTATTATAGGTTTCTCCAACCATACATTAATAAAATATGTTTTATTTAATTGTGATTGGAAGCATAATTTATTAAATATTTTTCAGTTATGTTATAAAGGATTTAAAATTAAATTTAAAAATTATATTTTAAAAGTTTTTAATTCCAATGCAAATATTTTATTTACAATATCGAATTTTTAAAATGTTTTTATTTTCTTAAAAAAATTACAATTAAAATTTTTAAGTGTTTTCAGGAAAAATATAACGAATTTTGGATTTAGAATCAATTCCTAGTTCATTCAAATGTACAATCACATGAAAATCACAATCAAAGTCAAGTATTATAAGGTTTATTAAAAAATTTCTTTAAAAGATTACTTAGTTTGTGAACCATTCCAACTTGGAAATCCACACAAATCCCTTTCAAATATAAAAAGTTTTTTTCATCTTCTAATCCCTTCTATCTAGTACAAATTGAATATTTTAGAAAAAACTTTAGTGGATTCTATAGGGGTTAAAAATTACACCTCTATAATAAATAATGACTATACTAGATTTACATGGGTTTTCTTATTATATCATAAAAACCTGGCTTGTAATTAATTTATCTAATTCTCATGGAATTTCAAAAATGAAACGGTTTATAAACTTTTTTTCCATAGAAATTACCATGGTAGAGAATTAGATAACAAGAAAATTATTGATTTTTGTGCTTATCACGGTTTTCCCCACCCCTTGTACACTCTTATAACACTATAAAAATGGTTTTTTAAAATATCAAATATTAATCTCTTGAATGAGAATAAACTACCATAATTATTTTGGCCTATGTCAATATATACCACATAATTTATCTTTAATTATGTTCTCAAAAGACATGTCTTATGAAGAACTCAATATGAACATTGGAAATGAAAAAATAAAAAATGTTATCTACCTTAAATCATTAGTTTGTAAATTATTTATATTTAAAACAAAGAATAGTCAATGAATTTTGGACCCTAAATATGTTTAAGAAATATTTCATGGGTACTCAAACACAAGTAAATAATTGTGTGTATTTTATAAGAGAAATAGGACCGTATATGGGTCATTTCACAAAAAAATCAATGAGAATATTCCTAAATCACATACTAAATTTGACGATGATATTGAACACCCCAGTTTTACCTTTCCCAAAACACAATCTTCCAAAATAATTTAAGATGTTCAAGAATCCATTCTACACTATTACCAAACCATAAGTTCAATCCAAAAAACATTCCCTTGAGAATGTTATTAGATAATTTAAATATAAAATTCATACTAGATGTTCAGGCTTAAATGAGTCCAAACATCAATCTTTTCTCTTTCACCTTGAACATAAATATAAAAACCCCATCCAGATCAACTAAACAATCCTATCAAGTTGGTTTTCATGTGGTGGGGTATAAAACAAATAATGAAAAAAATCATCAATAAAACCAAAAAAATACAAACAAGTAGACAATAAATTGAAATAAAAATAGATACAGAAAAAACCATACAATGTAATATAAACCAGCCAAACCAAAAAGTATGAAAAGGTACAACTAACAAATATCTTTGTGACCGACCATCACCTATAAACTATCAAGATATAAATGAAACAACAAAAAGAGAAGATAATATGTTAAAAAATGCCCATACCATTACCAAGATACAACAATAACACATCTAAAACATCTAAAATGAAAAAGTGTTGTGTAAGAACATAGCCTAGTAAAATATCAACACAAAGTCTATACAAGGTATAATGAAAAAAAAATTAGTAGTTATAACTTTTAAAAAAACATATTTATAAATAATTCTCATAAATCATATCAAATTTGTAAATATTTTTCCGTTAGTTTTCCCTATTATCCTGTCATAATCAAAATGCTATGAATATTAAAAGTGATAAAATAGTAATGTATATACATACATAATACTATAGTAAAGTAAACACACATCCCTGAATAATCCATCGTGAGAATCCATGTGATAAAACCTCATAGAAAAATATCTAATTAATAATCCTTGATATAATCTATCATGATATAAATAATCCAAAAATGAAAAACAACTCAATATTGGGGCCTAGTCTATTGGAAAACATACTAGACAAAAAAGAAAGCCTAAACCATTCATTTGTTTGTACCAACCAATATCGAGTCCTCTCACATTCAATCGATATCACAATGTAACCCATAGCAGATCCGCACATACTAGGGCCACTTGTGTCCATTTCCCAATGCACCCGATGTTCCCAATGTGACAAGTTTGAAAACATTTCCAAAAAAAATCACAATTTCTAAAACATTTTCATATCGATGAAAATATTCTTCGGTATTTAAAATCCCATTTCTAAACCCAATCCACCATTAAAAAATTTAATCAAGCACTTACTATGAAAATATCAATTTTTATAGAAAACCCCTTTTAAATACATTTTTATTTCCATGAAATACCATTGAACAAAAAATCACATAAATACAAGAAAAATCCATTGTAATTTTAAAAGTATGTTAATTAATTTATAAAATTAACCCATTATATTGAAACACCTACCTTAAGAATGATGTAAACCTATCAACCTTTGATAAAAGAGACTAACAATCCATGGATCAAACTTCACATGAAAATGAAAAACAAGAAACAATAAAGTATCTATTAAAAACCTAAATCGATCAGGGATCTTAATAAAAAAATTATCTGGAATCACCACTACAACAAAAGGAATTGATGAAGTAGAAATACAACATACCTAGAGAGATGTGTCACAATAACCATGATTTTTAATCTATGAATGAATGATCCAAAAGAAGGATAGATCCCCAAAATTTTAAAAAAAAAATAGTGTTGGATATGGATGGAATATGCACTAAATAAAAATGTTTTTTCCATGAAACATGTTTAAAACCACTATTACTGAGTATTTCACATAGTGAATCCCTTTCATATAATGAAATTTCACATATTAAAAATATAAAAAAAGGTGTCCCCTCATGTTCAAATACTTGACATAAACCATTTGATGACATGAACTGATTCATGGTGTATAAACATTTCACCCCATGAACCAATTTACAACATATTCCATATTAAATATTCAGGTCATGCAAACTGTTCATGGCATAAAAAAGTCTAGAAAGTAGAAAATAGAAAATTTTTCTACATAAAACCCTTAAAAAGAAAAATCAAGGGTCTTTAACCCCAAGAAGTACCTTCTAAAACCATTTACACATCCATACCCAAAAATTATGGCCATTGTCCCAAAAAAGGCTCTTCATTTTTGAGAATCCCTCTATAAACCCAATGCAAATAGGAAACCAAAACAAAATTTCAAATCATGCCTAATGAAAGGTAATGAGGTGGTACTATCTCCCAACCATAAAGACTTTTCATCCCTAGAAACTCCTCATGTTCTTTAACTCACAAAATTTGAAGGCCACTAATGCCTCATTAAAAATTCACATCCCATATATCATAGCTATCCCATCTATACTGCCATACTACATGGAAAAAATGAATAATTTTATAGTTAATCATTCTATTTGAGTGATCCATAATCTAAAACGGTTTATCATCCATATAGATTTGGGGTCAACATCAACCTCATACCATTCAGTCAAATATGAAGGATTTAGTTGATATCTCATCAAATGGGAAACATTAAATAGGTCATGGATGGAAGTCAAATGAGAATGTATTTACAATTGATATGAAACATTTCCCAGTCATCCAATGATCTCTAAAGGCCCAGAAACATCAATTATAACATACCCTTCTCACCCAATCAACAATGTCCCATGTGAGGTAAAACTCTTTGAAAGACTTGACCACTAACCTCAAACTCTAGAGGCCAGTGAAAATGGTCTTCATAATATTCCAGATTACTATGTATCATGATGAATCACTTCTGGATCAACAACACCATCTCTATTATCTCATAAACCAGACTCATCCCAACGAAGGACCACTCTCCCAAATCTGCCCAACAAAAGAGAGATCATCATGGCCTCCTATACAAAGCCTCACAATGCACTATCATTATCAAATCTTGATAAATATTGATATTTGAAAACTTGACTATAGGAAAATTATTTTCCTATATTCCACTAAAATTATGTACAAAAATCTTAAGCATATCCAAATGAACCTGGATATCCCTCTCTATATTTCCATTGATATACAATATATATATTGTGATTAATTTAAATTGGGAACCAATCACCTCCTACTGATCTTTCCAAAATGTAGATATCAACATTAGTTCCCTATTTTATACAACCACAGATGGAATCCCATGAATTCCCACAATGTCTAGGATATATAAGTCCCAATGATAACCCACCTTATTTGTCTCCTTGATATGTAGGAAATGAATTTATTTCATTATTCAATCAGTGATCAACCAAATTAAATCTTTCTCACTAGGAGTCTCTGGTAAACCAATGAATAAATACATGGAACTATTATCCCACTTCCATGCCAGAACTCGTAAGGGATGCAAAAAACATTCCATTCTATGGTGTTCCTATGTAATTATTTATCCATTAAGACACTACAATACAAAATCTACAACTGAATATCTCATACATAGAAACCAATACCAATGTATCAAATCGTGATACATCTTGGTAGCCCCATGGTGTATAGGACAACATGACTGGTGCCCATTTTCCATCAACTCATGCATTAGGGAAAATGGAAAATTCAGTGTATATCAAAACCACAAATCATCACTCGGAGATTGATACCACTCACCTATGTTCTCCCCACCATAACATATTTTACTAACGATATGGAACTATGGGTTATAAATCTCTTCAAGATGAACCCATTCATCAAATGATGACTCATCCCTCATCAAATCCATACATGCCTACCCATCATCTTCTTCCATTCCAAAACTTATCTTATTAAAAAACTCATCAGTGATCACTCCTCAATTAATTCCTTCTCAGCATGTGTCAATTATTTTCTACTCAATACATCTATAACCACTACTAGAAATTAAAGCTATATACATGGTTTAAAACCATGTCTATAGGTCTATAAACTATTTAAATAGTTAATATTCATTGTGTGGTGAAATGTAGCTTCTATTGGAATGGAGATAGAGCCATGGTTGTAGCCACTATTTGAAATTGGGTATATATCTATATTTCAATGATCTATACCATAGAAATAGTTATACTTCCATGGTTTCCAGCTGTATCAATATCTATTTCCACACCTACTTATATCCACAGTTTAGAATTATAGTTATAGTACTATTTATATAGATAAAATCAAAGAAATAGTTCTACCACCATGGTTTAAAACCATGGTTATATCCTCCAGTTTCCAAAAATATATGGTCTACTACCATGGTCTATAATCGTCTCTACATTCTCCAGTTTCTTCGAAAGAAATAGTGGGTCTGCACCGTGAACCCTTATAAACTCATATAGAACATCAAAAAATGAACGTGGATATCATTTCAATGCGTGAATAGTTGGTATTAGAGATCAAATAATATTCAAACATTCAAATATCAGATATTCAATATCCATTATAAAAAAATAAAAACATTCTCCAAATCAAAATATCATGTTCAATTCATACACTTCATGTGAATGTTTACAGAAAACACCTTCAATTTCTATCTTTTTTCACCCTCTAGTTTCTAGAGAAAAAAATAGAAGGTTTACACCCGAATCGCTATTTTACTATTCGATATTCATCGTAAAAAAATTTTATAAGATAGTAAACAAGAAAGAGTATAAAACCTAGTAAATATAAATTATTGATTACAAGGATGATGATGAGAATTGAAATCAAAATACTATCACATGGGAGAACTATAAAAATAACTAAAATGAATTTATGATTGCAGAACATCAGAGCTACAATACACATTAATAATCATATACAATTAAATTGTATATATAAATATAGCTATTTCATAGAAATTGAATACATTACTTTTCAATGTAACTTATTAATAGACATTGATCAAGAAGATGTATAATAAAATAACAAATGATATAGATTCTAATAAAAATATTTCTATTATCATAGAATTTGTAAATAGTGACACTCAATGTAATTTAATACTTAGTAAGAGTTTATACACTGTAGTATATTATTTTAAATGATGAAGGATAGAAACTATGAGGGAAAATGTAAACATTAATACACAATAGAATTTAATACTGAACAGATTCATTATAATTACATGTGATACATTTAATTATGGGAATTCCTACTCTATGATTCTTACTGTTAGAAAAAGTTGAATTTATTTTGTTACTATGTTATGCACATGGAAGTAATGAATTCTTTAAGTTATTCAATTGGTTATAAATTTAATAACTTCGTTTTATCTCAGTTATTCACATTCATGTCTAGTAATCAATTGTGAATTTAGTAATTCTATTATAGATATCTATATATTCATTTATGAATTATGTAATTTAGTTACTCATTATTCAATCTAATATTTTATTGTGATTTAGTTGTTTTTCATTCAATGTAATTGTTGATTTTAAATTTGTGACAGTAATAAAAATAATTTTTAAATCATGAAACAGATGAATATAATTCAATTTATAAATAAATTTTGAAATCATCGTAGTATACGCAATAATAGGTGAAAAATAAACCTCTTAACTAATTACATAGATTTTTTATTAATTATATGAAATCCATAAAAATATATTTTAATGTATGACTCTATATAATATAATAAAATAATGTTGTCTTTATATGTGATGTTAAGGTGCTGGAAAAGGATTTCTCACAATTGTGGGTATAAGTGTTAGATATGTTTCATTGGACGTTCAAGATTTTATAAACATATAAAAGGGGCTTCCATGTGTATCTGACACATAATAAAGACTCCAAAGTAACTAGATTTAAATTTAAAAGAGGAGGTCAAATCTGACTAGATTTTACTTTACGTAAAAGAAAAATTGGAAGGATAAACACTCTGAATGAAATAAGAAAAAATATTTCCATTAAACTAATAAGAAATACATGAAATCAAATGATACTTATAGTGCAAGTGGTGGTGATTTTTTAAATGAATACTTAGAAAATAAATCTTCTAGTCAGAAGAATGTAGGACCCACATCTAGATTACCTATTGAAAATCAATGTCTCATGTCTAATGTATACAATGAATAATATCTTATAAATGTTTCTTTAAATTCTAATTACCCTGATAAGAAGTATTCTTTCTCTTCGGATGAAGAATATTCCTCCGCAGAGGAAAATTTACCATCTTTTGAAAAAGTGTCCATATTTTCTAAATTACTTTTAATGGGAATTCTAAACTCAAGATAAAGCATGATAAGGCCAATTCTAGATTATCTATCCTTACAAAAGTAGGGTCATATATTTTGAAAAATCATGATAATAAAACTCTTTATTTTAAAAATATTTCCAAAAATCTTATGGAAGTAAATTCTAAGAAGGATAAACATTCTAAGGACTTTGAAAAAGTTGTTCTAGAGAAAATTGATTTTGATAAAAAAAATTCCCAAATAATTACTTGTGGTAATGATAATTTAGACAATAAACTAAAGTCTAAAATGTTTTCTCCTGAGGAAAATTTTTCAAAATTCACTACTAGAAGGAAATAATTTGGAAAAATGTATTCTCAAATTCTTCTTCTAAGGAATAGTTTTAGAATTTTTTATACTCATTCAAAACTCATTTTTGGTAGTAACTATTGTGCTCCCTAAAGTTCACCATTCATCCTTAGATGTCAATGTAGTGGAAATTGGGAAAGATATTGGTCTCTTAATAAAACTCAATCATTATGATTTCGTAAAAATCCTTTTCCAAAACAAATTTGGATTCATAAAATTCTTTTTTCAAACATTTCATTATCCAAAAAAGTTTAGGTTCTGAAAAACTAATTATTTCTATTTCAGGAAAAAAGACTTCCAATAAAAAATAATATTTAGTACGTGGATAGTTTTTTTCTAGACATTTTACTGGAAATAAATATTTCATTTAAAAAAGATCATTGAAATTGAATGTGGGAATGTGGCCTTCGGAGATAATTCTCAAGGAAAAAACATCGGTATATGTAATATTTTTTTTAGAAAACGTTTTATTTTAAAATTTTTTGTTTGTTAAAGGTCCTAAGCATAACCTTATAAGAATAATTTAATTATGTGTTGAAGGTTACCTTGTTAATTTTAGGAATGATAAATGTTTAGTTCAAAATTTCAAGGAAAAATTCATTCTTCTTAAACATAGGCATGAGAATGTTTACACAATCAACATAGAAGACATTAGGAGAAAAGACATATCTTGATTAAGTTTAATGGAAGACTAATCTTGGTTATGGAATAGAATGGTGGTACAATATAACCTTAGGAACCATTATAAACACTCAATGAAAAAACTTGTTAAGGATCTACTAAATCATATGTATGATTCTTTAAAATGTTGAGACCATTTTCATTGTGGAATGAAACAAAAATAATATTACTAAATCAATAAATGATGTTACAACATCTAATGAATTATAGTTAGTTCACATGGATAGTGTTGGTCCTACACAAACTAGAAGCATTAAATACAAGTACTATGTATTTTTTAGTTGATTACTTCAATATATTCACATTGTTATATTTTCTAGCAATGAAATATGAATCCTTTTCTATTTCAAAAACTTTATAGGCCATGTTAAAAATGTGAAAAAACAACCACTGATAACTATTCATAGTGATCATGGTGGTGAATTTCAAAATTCATATCTTGAACATTTTTATTGCAAGAAAGGTATTACTCCCAACTTTTCATCTCCAAGAACCCCTCAAAAAAATTGTGTTGTTATAAGAATAAATATTATTTTTAAGGAAATGACAAGAACTGTGTTGATTGAATACTGAATAGTTAAGAATTTTTTATTTGAAGATGTAAGTAATGAATTTTATACTATAAATTGAGTTTTAACTATACATTTCTTAACAAAACACCTTATGAATTGTGGGATGGATGAAAACCTAATGATTCTTACTTTAGAGTATTTGGATGCAAAGTCTTCATATTGAATACTAATAATTATTTACATAAATTATCACATAAATCCGATGAAGGAATATTTCTAGTTTATTCCACTACTTGTATTGTTTAGAGATTTTTTTTAAATTATTATACTTTTGAGGAAATAGTGCGTATCAAATTTGATGAAACAGGTCCCTTTGTTTTTGAAAAAACCATACCTACATCGAAATATGTGTTTTAACAAACTGATTTTCAACCTTTTATTGAAAAATATTTTGAAAATGGGAATACTCATGAAAATGTTTTTGAAAATTTTACCCTAGAAGACATTTTATCTTATGTTTATGAATAGGTTTTACAAAACCCAAATCAATTGTTTCATAGGAATCATTCTTGTGATAATATCATTTGTGATGTAAATCAACCTTTAAGGATAATAAATTCCTTGATAAATGAAATATAAAATCATGATTTTCAATATCAATTTGAACCTAAAACTTCAAATGAGGCCTTAGGTGATGAATATTGGATTAAAACAATGTTAGAATAACTAAATTTTATTGAAAGGATTCATGTCTGGTCCTTAGTTGAAAGACCTAAAGAAACAAAAAATAATTGGGGTAAATTGGGTTTTCAGAAACAAATGTGATAAAAATGATGTCATTGTATGAAATAAAGCAATATTTATTCTGAAAACCTATAATAAATAGGAGGAAATACACTATTAAGAAACCTATGCTCTTGAAGCTGACCTGAATATATTTGTATTCTGTTGGCCTTAACAGCATTCTTTAACTTCTAACTTTTTCAAATGGATGTAAAATTGGATTATCTTAATAGATTTTTACAGGAAGAAGTTGTTGTTGAACAACCTCTCGGTTTTGTACAATCAAAACATCCTGGTCATGTTTTTAAATTAACTAAATATTTGTATGGCCTTAAACAAGCCCCTAGAGCTTGTTATGATAGACTCACTTTTTTATTTTACAAGAAAATTTTGAAAAAGGTACAACATATCCATATCTTTTTATAAAAATGGAAAACAAAAACATTTTTATTGTTCAAATCTATTTTTATGAAATTATATTTGGATCAAATCATCAATCTCTAACTGATTATTTTACAAATATAATGAAATATGAGTATCAAATGAGTATGATGGGTGAGTTAACATTCTTTTTCGGTTTTCAAATTTCTAAACAACTATAAGGAACATATATATCCCAAATTATGTATATCAACAATTTACTTTATAAGTACAGATATTACAACACTAAAAGTATAAGAACTTCAATCAGTAGCTCAAATACACTTGATCTTGATGAAGATGGGAAACTAGTAGATCAAAAATCTTTTAGAGGTATGATAGGAAGTTTGTTTTACTTAATATCTAGTCATCCAAACATAATTTTTTTTATTCTTTTGTGGAATATTTCAATCAAATTCAAATGAAGCTCATTTAAAAGATGTCAAAAAAATTATCTACTTAATGGGAACCATGGATTTTGTACTATTCTATTCTTCTGGAAATGATTTTGTTTGGAAAAAAATTCTGATGCTGATTTTAGTGGATGTAGAATTGATAGGAATAGAATATCTAGAAAAAGTTGTTTTTATGAGATTCATTAGATTCTTGTTCATGCAAGAAGAAACACTCAGTATAACTTTCCACTACTAAAGCTGAATATGTAGCAGCTAGAATTTTTTGTGCTCAAGTGTTGTGGATGTAACACACACTCACTGACTATGGAATGAGTTTTTCCATAACTCAAATACTATGTGATATTACTAATTCCATTTCACTTAGTAAAAACCCTACACATCACTCTTGTAAAAAACAAATAGATATTAGGCATCGCTTTCGTAGTGATCACACACAAAAAAGTATATATTGTTTTACAATTCATCAGAATGCAAGAAAAACATGTTTATATATTCACAAAACCATTAACATCCAATAGATTTCAATAAATTAATGAGAAACATGGAATGACCACTATAATATAATAAATCACATCTATTTCTTGTTTAAACTATCTCCTTACATTTAGTTACTCCTTTTCAAGGGGAGAGTATACATAATTTTATTGTTTTCACTTATTAATTTTACATTTTATCAGTTTTACCTATATTGTTTTTGCATTTATCGGTCACACCATTATCTATTTTTCATTTTTCATTTTTTTCATTTATCAGTTCTACATTTATCAGTTTTACACTTATTGTTTTTTCATTTATCGGTTTTTCATTTATCATTTTTTCAATTAGAGGTTTTACATTTATCAGTTTTTCTTTTATCAGTTTTACATTTATCAGTTTCACATTTATTGGTTTTAATTTTATTGTATTTATATTTTCATTAGTTCTATGTTCATATGTACAAGATTATTAGTATTGAACTATTTCATTGGTATTGGATTATCAGTATTGAAATATTCTGTCGGTATTAAATTATCATCATCAGAGTTGTTTTTTAGAACCATATTATTTTTCTCATTTTTATAATTATAATCTTCTCGCATTATTTTCAGTATTTTTTATATCATAATAAAAATATACTAAAACCAATACATCTATCCTCATACTCTGATAGGTACAACTTCTAAAACCTTAAATTTTTATTATATTACAAAGAGTTTTTTCTCATTTCATTCTTTTAACTTCTAATCAGTTTCAGTCCGAATACGATTTTATTCTATGGAAAACCTCATGAGATTGAAATCATTCTTGACCATTGGATCTTTTAGATCTAATCCTAGCAATATATTTTTTTAAATAACACCTCCCAACCAATCCAACATTGAACTCCTCTAATTTTCTCCTAATTTATGATTCTATATAAATTCAACAAAGATCGTAATCATTTTTTACCTCAACTTTTGTAATCCAAGATCTACTCAACTTTTGTAACAAGGATGATCATCATAGATTGAGATTGTATTTTATGTCTGGGTCAACAACTTCATCTCCAAATAAATTTTCTCCAAATTAATTCTCTTCTATGTTCTTTCGAGATGAATGGTTAGTCTTTCGAGACTTTTATGATACATTTGATTTATCTCTCAAAAGGATAATAAGTTTCCAAGGGTGGGAATCTATTTTTGTTGAAAGACCAAATTCATATCATGGTTTTATTTTTCATGATGTGGTGTTACAATTTTATATATCAATGGAGGTATAAAAGGGTCTTATGATTTCTCTTATGATGTATAATAAGAAGTATACAACATCTATAAAAAAGGCAGTTGTGTTTCTAGGTGTTCTATCTAAGGGTGATGCCCTGTGTCTTTTTCATAAATTATCGAAATCTAATCGGAATTTTGATAAAATAAAAGTTAATGAATCTCTTTTTGAGATTCTTGAGGATAAAAGAAAGGTATGTCATTTATTATAAGATAATAAACTCATAACACTTTGGATGCAAGGATTTCTAGTGATGATAAGTGGTGAAAAGGAAGCTATAAAAGTTTCAGATGTTTATGTGGTATATTATTTGCTGAACATGAGGAAGTTTAATATAATGAGATGTATTTTTTTAATGATTAAGAAGATAAAATCTGGTGACCAAAAATATCAACTAATCATGATTCCCACCATTCTCAGTATGTTCTTGAAAGAGTGATTGATATTTTTTTACTTTTCAATTATGTCAGATATGATATCCTTCAAAGAGCCCTTAATTAGTAAAGATATGATAATGAGGCTCAAGTTACGATCTAATCCTAAATCCAAATATCTTGAGAAATATCTGGATGCTGAGAAAGGAAACTTTGTTTCTGAAGGTAGTCATAAACCTTCTAAGTCATCCAATACATCTTCAAGAAAAATAATGGTAGTTAAGACTGAAAATCCTAAAGAATAAAATATACAAAAGACTATATTCTATGAGGTTGCTAATGAGTGGATAATGAATCAGGAAGAATGGAAAGTATGGGATCCTTAGTCTGGTTTGGATCCAGCTGAAGTACTTTCTCTGAAAATAAGATCAGAATAGACATTAAAAGAATAACAGATGAATAAGATAATTAAGAAGAGAAAGGCCCAAGAAATTGAAATTTATAGTCTTATAAAAATATCTTAGAAATATCAAACTGGTATTGTAATATGGGAGCCACATGTTCAAACTCAATCAGATCACGCAATGAATGGAAATGAAAAATAAGATTTTGATCAATCAGCCACACAATCTCTTATTCAATAATTTGAAAAAGAAGAATAACTAGGGGAATATGAACAAGTTCAAGAAGAAGAAGAAGTGCAAGAGAAAGAATATGAAATCTATATAAATCACTCAGTAGAATCATCTAAAGTACAATATTTTAATTTTCCGTCCCCTGATCCTCAGCCTTCCATCAATGTTTCTAAAAAGGTATCTTCAATGAATGTTATTCAGATTTTAGATAAGGAAGAATAAAAAGAATCTAATAGGAATTGGAATCATACCACATAATTGAACTGTTCTAAGACTCATTTTGGTAATCTCCATTAATAATTTGAAGATATAGATTCTGAAAGTACAATCACTTTGAAGGAAATTCAATATGTCGAACAAGATTTAAATAGATTGGACATGATACTATCATTCATTCCAAAAATGGAAGCTAGATAAGAAATTATTTCAAATATCCATAATGAAATAATGGACTTAATCAAGATTATAATGGAAAGGTGTTTTAATCTTGAATATGGTCTCAAGATATTCAAAGAACGTGCTGCTAAGCACAACAAGGCTTGTAACAAGGTTCTTAAGTGGCCATACAATATTGATGATAGTCTCAAGAATAATCAAGATAAGAAAGATGAATGGATGAAATGAGAAAATGATCTCAATTCCCTCTATAAAATGTTAGCATCTAAATATAATGAAAAACATGATGTTTTTCAAGGACCAAGTACATCAAAAGTAATAGCATCTGAAGAGCATGATAATCTAAAGGACAAAATTTGAGAATGAGAGTAATGAGGTTGTGGTTCTATCAAATAGAATTATAGTCCTAGAGAATTCCTACGGACATAGACTAGATGATTTCAATAACCAGGAAGTAAGGTTTAATGATTTGGAATAAATCAATCAACTTCATCAATATAGGATCTAAAAGTTAGAAAGTATTATTTTTTAATAGGATTTGAAACTAAAGGCTCAGTATGAATCCCTTGAAAAACTGATGGAGGATAGAAGAGTTCAAGATGATAAAGCTTTTAAGGTTCAATATTTTAGAAAAAAGGGAAAAGAATGATTTTTGAACTCTTTTTGTATTATAATCATATTTCATTTAGATTAATGACTATTTTTTTACACTATTTCTCAAACACATTACAGGAAATGAATTTTTTCCCTTATTCTTTTGGAAAATCACAAAGGGGGAGAATAGTTTAGAAAATAATAAATTGATGAATACCTTATTAAGAAGGAAAATCACAAGTAAAATTAAATATAATACAATCTCTAGTGATATGTTTAAATCTAGGGTGGAATTAGACGTATTCACTATTACTTTCAGAAGTGTTACTTAACTCTTAGGGAGATAAGTCTTCAATTTTTTTATGCTTTCCAAAAGGGGGATATTTTTGAGTCAAAACGTGTTTCCACTTTCCCATTGATCTTTTGGTTTTAGAAATCAAAAATTACTTCTTTTCTATCATGTATGATGTTTTAAAACCTATCCAAATATGTTTATTTAAAATTATAATCAAATATATCATAATCAGGAATGAGGCTTATATCAAAATCAAATATGTTGTTTTACAACTGGAATCACATATATCATAATAATAAATGACTTTTTTATCAAAATCATATATGTTTTCTTCTTATCATATAATGTTGTTTTACAGTTGGAATCACATATTTTTTAATCACGTATTTTTTTCCATCGTACCAAAAAAATACATTGATCTACATCGTAATCATATGCTGATTGTTTTCAATTGTAATCACATATATTGTTTAACAATATTAATGAAGTATTTTTATATCAATCGTATCCATATTTATTGTAACTAGAAATCGTAACCAGTTTATGTATCATATTTATATTTTTCATCTTAATCAAGTATTGTAACCAGGATAGGTACTACATCATAACCACATGTATCGTAACAAGGTTAACTATTTCATTATAACCATATGTATTGTAACCAAATTAAGTATTGTATAATAATCATGCATCGTAACTAGATTATATATCATGCATCGTAACCATGCTATGAATCAAAATCATGCTAAGAATCCTAACCCAGATATGATTCATATCCATATTAATGATCATAACCAAGTTATGTATCTTAACCATGATATGCATCATAATCACGATATACATCATAACCAAGTTATGTATCCAAATCATTTAATGAATTGTAATCTTGTCTTACTTCAATACTATATACATGTTTTTCATACTCATTGTATCATACCTTTTCACTTACTATTTTCTAACTAAAACGATGTCATTGAGTTGGTTATATACAAGTCAAAATGATGTCATCTATTATGAATGTTTTGACTGTTGTAATGACAAGTGTCCAATTCCCTCTGAATTTTACAGAGAATTATGGCCATTAGAATAAATATGATCGTTGGAACCTAAGGCCTATAAATAAAAGATCATTTTAACTATAATACATAAATTTTGGATATATCATGTTTTAGAGAGAGACATTATGAATTCTCTCTTGCTTCTTGTGAAAGCCATGAAGATACAAGATGTGAATGGATTGTTCCAAGTTCTTTTATTTCTATTATTTCCTCATTTTGATTTGTACAACTGATCATTGTGATAACGATCTAGGACTTCCAAGGATAATAATATGTGCTTAAAATCATCATATTAATGGCTTTTAAATGTTTGAAATACATTGGTGTTGATTGCCTTCTTAATTGAGGGCTTCCAGGGATATGAATACACTTGTTCTGATCATCATATTGAGGTCTTACCTAGGTGGTGGTAAGACATACCTTTTATCCTAGGTGAAATGACAAACTACTCTTTGGGATAAAATAATTTTAATACTGTTACAATTTCACTGCATTCTATTACATAAAGGGAATCATTTTGTTTCTTCATAATATTCATATTCTTTTATAATTGTAATTGTTTCAATTAAAATTAATTCATTACATACTTTATTAATATATTATATACATTTTATGGTATAATCATTTACATTTTTATTACTCTAATCGTTGTATTCAATTCAAAGACAATTGTTTTTTCATTACTTAAGGTATTACACCAAATTATATTCATCAGATCTAAGGCCCATATGGTCATTTGTATTGGTTGTGAATTGTATTAGTTTAAGACCTATTAAACTAAGTTCATTATTAATATTTTAAATAAAATTTTTTAAACTTATAATTCCCCCCCCCCTCTAGTACTATGACATCTCATATACATATACATCTATATTACGATCCAAAAAATTGATAGAAGTTAAGAGATACAACATCGACTTCTAATGGTTTCTGCTATCTGGATAATAGAATTTAACAGTAGAATCATGTCCTTCAAAATTGAACACTGCAATAGTAAAGGATATGATATGAAATTAAATCCACACTCATGATATTATTAATAAAAATTAAGGAATAAATACTTGAAACAATGTCATTAGGAATTTAGTTTTGATATCCAACAATATAAATAGATAATTTAATATTAAATTAAAAAATAATTAATCAATTGTAATCATAGTCCTAACAGTTGAGGTTAACTTGGAATATATCTATGTTTTCTTTATGAAAAAACTCATAATACATGACCAAAATGGATTTGGTATTTTGTTTAATGAAATAAAGAAAATATAGGAAGTGAATATGGATTTAGACATAAATGAATACAAATTAAAATGATTATTGATTAATAATGTTCAATGCCTACCAAAGGAATAGGTTAATGACCAAAAAGGATTTGGTATTATGTTTTTGATATAGTATTTATGATAGGAAATAGTTAGACAACCTTATCATGTGATCTACACCTCATAGGAGTGTATAAATTACCAAAGGGAGTTACCAACCACAATGAAGAACCACAAACATAGGAATGGAAAAATAAAATTGAAGATATTTCTAATTAATTTCCCTAAAAAATTTAGCATACACCTCAAAATGGAGATTTGAGAAACCTACACATCATTGATAACCTGCACCTCACATATCTAATGGAGGACTATCACTATTTATTTCAAGTATAATCTATACATTTATAAAGTCACTAATTCCATATATGTTCAAATATCCTATCTTCAAACCAATATCACCACCCAACCATCATATTTTAAGATCCTGTGAAAGGGGCCACTGATAATCCTATAAAATGAAATGATTTTATTATCATAAGAATTCATAATATTATTTATGTAATTTCCTTGAGTTATTTCAATTAAATAAAATTAAAATGACTAACATATAGAAATATGAATTTATAAATAAAATTAATTTCATAAGTATTGAAAATGATAAAGTATTAAAGACCTCAAAGCTCAAAAGTGATCCAACACTAGATACTAATAATAGATGGATTGAATAAACGGTGATATATATGGAGGTATTGAATCCTGTTATAAAATAATCATTTGATTGGTTATGTTGAACATTATTTTTTTAGGGAAACTGTTAAAAAATAAAAAAATGAACTATAAACCTCATTGGTTTTTAGAATGTGAATGATCTGGATTATAAAATATGTTCAGAAGAAATAAAGTAATAGTTACACATGAAAATTAGTGCTTTTGTGATTATAAATTTAATATCATAAAGTATATGAAATAAATAAATGTTGTCATGATTATTTAGTGGTGATCAATTAAAATAAAATAATGTCATTCACAACTTTTGTACGTCATTTTCTCTGAATGTAGTGGGTAGCGATGAATGAGGATGTTACATAAACTAAAATGAAAAGGAATTAACTAAACATCAAAAATAAGGTTACTTGTTTCCAAAAATGTTTATCTTCATAAATGATTGATTGATGATACTCTCAGAAAAATATCTTTTAGTAAGATACTTAGACATAAATAAACAGACCAAGATGCTCAGATAATCCAATACTTTTTTGCTCAGACAGAGGTGATTTGGTTATGTTTTTTCATGCAGTAAATATAAGAAGGTTATACTCATAGATGAAGTGGTAAAGATAAACAAGAATAATATGAGAATTCTAAAGTAAAAAAACATGATTGAGGTTTCATGCAATGACACCACCATACATAGTGAGAATATCATATTGATAATCAGATGGAGTATACTACGGTCAGAGGAAATAATATGCACTGTGAGAATACAATACAAAAAGGAGGATCACCGGATACTCTAATACCATTTTACAAAAAGGTGACACCCTATGATAAAAATGTTTTGGTATAAAAACTTCATTATGGAATATTTCAAAGAATAATGTGATATTCATCTACATACACATGAGCAGGAGCTCCAAATAATTATAGCAATTGATGATCATGTAATCCAAATAAAATCATGATGAATAATAAATAAAATGATTCAATTAATGAATAATCATAAAACAAAGTTAAACATCAATAGTAATAGATGATGTAAAATATAAAAAAATTTACCAAATTTTCATAAAACTAATTTATACTTCAATCAATTATGACTCATTCAAGAAAAACAAATGATGTATTGAAATAGATAGCATGATCCATGTGATGATATTGGTGATGTTAACCCCATAATTTAGTCATAGTAAATGGAATAAAAAACCTAGGAAAATATAAATACAATAATGTAGGGGAGATTAAAAAATAATTAAATACTGAATAATAATCCATTATAACACTGCACGAATCATAATTAGACTTAAAAAATAAAGGATATTGTAGATATTGATAACTAACATCGCTACATCCAGATTGATGGCTTCACAAGATCAATGGATATATTTTTTATAACTAAATATCACCACATCAATTTCAAATTAAATATTTTAGGAAGTCAACAAATGAATCTCTACATCAATATCAAATAAATAAGAGATCAACAATGCTTCAAATGAATCCCAAACTTCTATTTAGCCATAATTGTGGTGATTAGAGGATGAGACTTGGGAAATTATTTAATTACTATTTATAATAATGCAATAATTATCACCCTAATATAAACACAATAGTAATAGATAATTCTAAGTGTTAATGTTTTATGATATGACATATTGGTGGAGAATGAAAAGATAATTCAAGATATAAACTCACGCATGATTACACTTAACATTGATAGTCTTATCCCTCTCCTTATATGATTAATATCATTTTTATAGGAATTCATGCATTACACTTTTCCTTCATCATTACCTATCAAATATTTTTTTATTTTATAACTTCACTAGGAACTCCGCTGTCACATTCAATATATCCATCTATTAATATAATGATAGATAAAGTCCTAGGGATATACACTTTCATTTTTCTTATCTTATTTCAATGAAGTTATAGGGATAGAAACATTTACAGTTTTTATTCATGGTTAAATAATTCACATACTACTAAAACAGTTTTTCAATAAGCAGAAAAATTATTCATTATATCTAATCACACATATATATATAAACATATTTTTTCAAATGAATGAATATTTAAAATTTAGGACAACTCAATGGTGAATAGTTTTTTGATATGGGGGTATAAATTATACTAAGAAGTAGATGAAAACTATTCAAATTTCATATTATTTTTACCATAAAATAATATAACTCCCATGAATGAATAGATAATGGTTTATGTTTAGTTTATAAATAATGTTATGCTAAATTTGGATGCATAAATAAATTAAAAGGAATAATATAAAATTAAATTTTCCATTAAGATAATTATTGGTAATGTATATTTACAATTATGTAATTTTAATAAAGAATGTATAGTAAATAAAATAGAAAGAATGATGGATAATACTATTTTGTAAAATATCAGAGTCAAAAATAAAAATAAAGAACAACATAATTCAATTTATATACCTATGATTGAAATAATAGATTATATAAAATTCAAAAAAAATTATTCTACCACAGTAATTGAATTCAAATCACAAGTTCAAATTTCAATAAAAAATATAGTATAAAAACAAAATGTTTTTGTCAAAGTGTTATGTGCAAAAAAAAGATATCAATGAAAAATTAACATTATATATTCTTAATATTAATAGTATAGGAGGATAATTTGAGATTTAAGGGTTCATAAAGGAATACATAGAGAATAATGGGGAGTTATACTATAGGCTCTGATGGAATCTAATGGTTTTCGAGTATCTTGATGGTTGAAATAGATGGGAGGGGATAGTTGTTAGGGAAATTAAAGGAAATAAAGACATTTTTATTAGGAAGTCAAACAATTTATTATAATAATAGATAGTGTATATAATAGGATAATAATGTATTAAAAATCAATACATTTAAGAAAAAATGTGAAATATGTATTTAACATATATGACATCAATTTTTTCATATACATTCTATATCTACTAATACATGTTCAATTTCATTATAGACATTATGGGTTTAAATTTTAAAAAAAATATTACTATATATGTTTAAATAATTCAATAAAATTAATATATAGATGTGTATTTATATAAACATATTTTAAATGGAATCATTAAAACACTAATAACTAATCCAAAATATAAATCAAAATGATTAAATTTCAATGATATTTTAATACAGAAGTAAAAGGTAGCTGGAATAAATTATTACCCAGTGTTAGGTATAATGATGATATTGATATCGTACTTGAGTTAGTTATTCGGGAACCTTCATCATATAAGGAATAATGTCAGGAAATAATTAATAATGTCAGATTGAATGACTACTCATATTCTAGACATAGGTGTCTAGAAGTGGCTGGAAGTAGCTTTTAATTTTCAATCATATAATCATATCCCCATTCTTGTACTTGTTAATGGAAATAATTGATCTCCATTTACATATAATCACTCATTATATCTCTTCCAATCTCATTCTCAACAAAATAATTCCCATGTGATGCACCTTTACTTACAAAGACCATAAAAATATGGGTTTAAAATTTTTAAAAGCATATAATTATTAATAGGTGTATGAGTGTTATATAGACCAACCATTGCAAGATCATGTGTCAAAATGTGATATAGAATACAAAATTATGCTTTTGTTTTTAGGAATCTTTAAGGCAAATGGTTTAGTTGGATTATTAGAAACAAATGACCAATTTTATACAAGATTTTCAAGTTAATAAATGTCATATCAGAACATTCATAGTGAATAAACATTTTATGTTCCATGTATGTGATGTCATTTAAATTTATTTGATGTCATCTTCTGATGTTCCAAAATATATGAAGATGTGTTAAAAAGAACTTATTCTATAATATATTCAATTCATGCTAAATTGGGATCCCATGGAATATGTGGATGCTCTATGTTGTTAGAAATATATAAATATTCTTAGTGATGAATAATGTGATCAAACCCAATAATTTAAATTGATTTTACATGGAAAAATTTGTTATAAAAGTTTTAATACTCGGTAATGGTTATATATTCCACCCTAAAGTTCTATGATACATATTTTGTATTTTAAAATGTTGAGGAAAAAATCTATTATGTTTTGAGTACATGTATTGACAAGGTAGGATCAATTTGAATAATGTTTAGTTTAAATCTAAATTATTTTGGACACACTTTCTTCAGTCTAATGTGGGAAAGTTTGATGCAGAATAATAAAATCAACATCTATTTTTAGGAAATAAAAAAAATAAATCAGTATCATGGGTATCTTGAAAAAATTTAATGGGTTTCTATAATCTTTAAAAATTGTTTCATTTCATATGTTAACATTAAAAATCCATAAGTTTACATACTATTACTAGAACTCTCATATAACTTTGTGTTGTAATCTAATCATGTTCTAAAAATTGTGCAAACAACTCAAAAAGGACATCAAGGCAGGATTGATGCTAATTGATTAAAAGGAAGGAGAATTTGACATGAATAGTGTGTTTTTCATATTTTAATATAACTATAGATATTTAGGACATTTATATACATATATAACATACATACGTTCTATATAATTCAAACTCTCTAAAATAGCATAGAAATGAGAAGAAAAACAAAAACCTTAAAAGAAAATTATAGTATCTTGAGGGGTCCCAACAATATAACTCTTCTATTTAAGAGACTAAAAAGAGAATATGACTAGTGGAATCAAAGGGGTTTATTATTAATTCTTAATTGGAATCACTTTAACTTAACTCAGTGATAAACCTCTCATTATGATTATATACTACCGGACATCACAATCTAATTTTACTATAGAAAAAGTTGACATTAGAATAGATATTTATCTTATGTAAAATTATAGAATAAGAATTATATATGTTAAAAATGAATAGAGTAAGAGAAAAAATAAAAATGAAAGCTAGAGATATAGTTGTTAATGGAAACTATCTTTTCATACCAGAATCTATGTAGAAGTAGTATCATTTCTTCTGAATTCATATTGGCCAAAAATGGCCTTTTTGAATTGTTTTTATGTTACATATTTAGTTGATAAAAACTAATTAAAAATAAAGTAACAATAATGGTATTAATATTACTATATTAGTTAGTTATTTGATTAGCATTTTCATAATTCCTTTTAATGTTTCTAAAAATTAATTATCTAATTAAAATGATTAGGTTAGAAAAATTAGAAAATCCAACATGAAAAGTAATTCCTAGAACCAAAAGAGACTCTAATTATGGTTATATATATAAAAAATCCAAATAAAATTTTACTATAGATGAATATTACATAGGAAAGATAATTTTTTATAATATAAATTATAGAATATGAATAACATAAAATCAAATATGAAGATAAGAAGATAAATAAAAAAAAGAATAATAATTAGAAGTAAAAATTTTAATAATATCTCACTTTTCATACCAAAAACCAAATAGAAGTATTTTCACTTCTTGTGAATTTATAATGGCCCAAGAAATTTCCACCTTTTTGAATTTTATGAAGGAGAAATATTTAGTTGAGACAAACTCATAAAAAATGAAAATAATATTAAAGGTCTTTCCAACTCATATAGAATATGGAATGTTGAATTATAGGTAATCTAATGTCCAATAAAATAACCTATAATTAGATAGTATCTAAATTAAAGTACAAACAATATTAAGTTTGCTCTAAAATTCATTCTGTGAAGAATAAATTAACAATCTCCAGGCTTATATATTTTATTTTTTATATTGAGATAAGCACCCTGAAATGAAGTAAGGGAAGAAAATAGTCACTATTAAGATATTATGATCCATATGATAACAAATATATTGATATTTATATTATATATATTTTTTGAAAATAATGTAATTATAATATAAAATCCATTTTTTGACCTATTTATTTTATCAAAATATAACTAATATATTATAAAAAATTACAAGATTTTGTATAAGAACCTACTATAATACTCCAGTATTCTCATAAAAGTTTTAGAAATTTGTGATCCTTGAACATGGAAGGAATTATTACATTAACCTAAAAATAATTTTGGGTAAAGAAGGAATTGAGGGAAACTGGAGATGTTAGTGATATATTTTGTAATGAGAAAATCGAATTCCAATTTATATAACAATGCTCTATAAATGTGTTAAATTTTTAATATAGAAACTTTCTGATGAAAAAATGTAATAAGACATGAAAAAATATTTATAGATTTGAAAAAATGGATATAAATGACTATTTTTTCCCTAATAAAAAATTAATGTAGTGTATGGAAAATATAATTGTTTCATTGAAATTTTTATTCTGTATAACATACCAGTGGGAATAAAAATGCATAATATTTTTCTAATAATGTAATTTAGTGAATTTAAATGTTATATATGAATGAATCGATTTATAAAAATTAAAATGTAATAAAAAATTCTAACTTTTATTCCAAATGTGTGTTCCTGAATAAAAGTTTCAACCATTAATTTCTTAAATAATAGATCAAAAAATATTGTTAATATAATATATAGATATGAACAAAGAATTATAATATGAATCTATAAATTTGAGTTGAAATATATGACCAGATATGATCAATGAATTAGAATATTAATTATTTTTAGAACAAATCTGAAAAAATATGAACTAGATTATATAAAAAATAAATATCGGTTTATTATGTTCATAACATAAAAAAGGAATGAATGAAACAGAAATGAATATATAGATACTAATTTCAGTTATAGTCTCATAACCTCAACTTTGGTACCTCTAAAGAAACATGAACTATCCAAATTAGGTCGTTATTTAAAATTATGAGATAAAAAATTCATAAAAGTGAAAACATTTAACTAAGATAGAGAAGGGATATGTGATGAAGAGTTTTGTGAGGTTATATGATAGAAAAATATGACAAAGTGTATCCTCACTCGAGGAATAGGGATAGATAATGTAGAGGGGAGCCAATAAGATACTGAGATGGTGACATAAAAAATGAGAGGTATAGATGGGAACTATGGAAGATATGGGGAGTATAATAGGAAGAGAGGGTGGGGAAGGGGAAATAGGGTAGAGAGGGAGTGACATGTGTACCTGGTGCCACCCACTTTCGAATGAATAATAGACATATAAATATATATATTCATAAAATATAAAAATATATACTTCTTATCAGAATATATATATATATATACATGCACATTTTATACCTAAAACCCTATAAGTGAACCTAGTATTACACTTCATTAAGATCAAGCATATTTTCAACACCCCAAGAACACTATGTGTTTCCTATATGTTTAGTCACCACTTTTTATTCTTAAAATAATATTCATAGCTTTATATAATCCACCAATGATAGAATAATAACTTTTATAAATCTATCAATATTTAGGTTAATTAACCAAAGTAGGCTTGACATTCTTATCCCTCATATACACTAACTTCCATAGGAATAAATGAGAATTTCAGTAGCAACTATAGCCCATAAAACCACCAAGTTAGGTTCAACATATCATAAGGATATAGTAGAACATATAATTCCACCATATGAAATTAAAACTACTCCAAACCTAATATACCATTATCTTCATTATTTATTACTTTTTTAGTCTTATGCACCAATAAAAAACTTTACATTGTGGTCCATTTATCTTTTCATATCATATTAACCTTTTTTCGATCGGTTTATCTATTTAAACATTTCTAAAAATAATTCAAACCCTATATCTCCGTTTTATGGTCATGAACACCATTCTAAAAATAAAAAAAAACTATGTATTATTAATTAGAAGAATTAACAATCAAGGGAAAAAATGAAATCAATAGTAATTCCATTATTCACATGGGAACACATACCAAGCCCATGAGAAAGTGATAGGTTATCTAACTAAAATAGGATAGGGAACCCTATTTTGGTATAGACCCATAGCTTCTCTAAGATCATAAGGAGTCAATAATATGAAGAAATGAAAATATAATTTCCAATATAAATTTTTCAAGGCCCCCATAATTTAAAAACTTGTTGGAACAACAAAGTTAAAAAAATTACTCAAGTGATAATTTTTAAATTTGTTACAGATAGTAATCATTGATTGAATTTTTGTTTCATTCAAAAGTTCATGAAACATAATAACCCAAGAATTAATATTAAAACTTGTTTGAAAATCTATTAAAATTTTACAATTTATTTTGTAATTAATTGAAAAAATATATTTTATGTAACCAAATTTTTTATTAATTAATATATTGATTTAAGGGAATTATTTTTCCATTCAAAACATAGAAATTAAATGCATGCATATATCCCAGAAAATTACAAAGAATAATGTTTGAGAAGTTTAAAAACAAATAATAGAATAATATAAGCTGTAAACTATACTAATGTTGAATAAAATAGTGTAAATATAAATTATAACATTAATATAATAATATAAACAACATACTTCAGAGTAAGGGTGAGGGTTTAATGAAAGGCCATGGTTCAGGTGGAAGGCACATAGGTGGGGGATTGGGAATAGCTAGTAGGTAGGGGGAACTTCTATAAAATGGATGTTGGAGGCCATAAGAAGTCAAGTAGGTAGGTGGGAAATAGATTCAAGTATAGGATAAGGAAGATGGGTTGGGGTCACAGATTATCTCTCGCATTGGGGGTGGCATCAAGGAGGTCGATTGTGTGTAGGGAATTGTTGTCAATGTAAAGCATGTTGAGGGTGGTACATGAGGACTTGTTAGAGGTGGAGTTAGAGAGGGAATCATGGGAATTATTGGGGGAGGATAGTTGGAAACGTCAGTGTTAGAGGTTCACGGAAAGCAGATATGGAAGCCTTGAGGGATGAGGCTTGTGTGTGGATAATGGGAGGACAGTCACGTAGAGGTGAAGATTCACACAAAGTTATCGTGAAAAAAATTAACACTATTGTCGTGGTTTTTGTAAAATTGAGGCATTAAGTATACATATAGACACTATTCTAATTAAAGAGTGGCTATAAATAAATATATATCTGCATACATAAAACTATAGTTATAGGTCTGTGGCTACAAAAATATTTTCTTGTATTGAACCATATTCCATTTCCAATAAATATAATAAATATTAGAATCAAAAGTCTATTAATGCTCCACCCAACATCTCTATCAAAATTTAAAATCCCTATGAGTGAAAATATACCACATTATTTCATAATCAAAGTATACTCTAATCAATTCCACAAGGATATAGTGATGCCACATTTTGAGCACATTCATAACCACTCTCAACTCTAGATCATGAGTACGCTATTTATTATCATCAGGGAATATCTAGTGAGATTAATAGGCTACCACCTATCTATCCTCATTCAAGACACACCACAAACACATTCCATAAGAATCATAAATAACATCATAACCCAAACCTAATTCTAGAAGAATAAAATATAGGTATGAGTTCAATATCACTATCAACTCC
The DNA here is from genome assembly GCA_963277665.1 of Viscum album. Taxonomy (NCBI): domain Eukaryota; kingdom Viridiplantae; phylum Streptophyta; class Magnoliopsida; order Santalales; family Viscaceae; genus Viscum; species Viscum album. Next base: position 800,523,948 of record OY728160.1, on the reverse strand, counting down.
TCAAATGTTCTTTGACACTTGACATCCCACTCAAACATTACACCCTTATGAGTTAAATATATCTTTGAAAATGTGATCTATGATAAATCCTAAAAAAAATCCTATAGTAACCATCCAAAACCATGAATATATGGATATAAAACAAATTTTAGGGATGCACCTAACACATAACTAGTTTTATCTTTTTATGATCCACTTAAAAGACCCTCTCAGATATCACATTCCCTATAAATTTCAATTCATAGATCCAAAACTCACATTTGTAAAGTTTTCTATAAAAATTATGTTCTTTAAAGGTCTGAAAAATTGTATCTAAATTGTCTATTTGATCCTTCTAGGACTTGGAGTAAAGAAAATATCATTCCCAAACAGCATAGAAAAATATTCCAAGGACGGATGAAATATTTGTTTCATCAAACCATAAATACCACTGGAGTGTTCCTAAGACAAAATGGAATAATTGGAAACTCTAAATGCCTATATCAACTCAAAAATATTGTCTTAGGTATGTCACCTTCTATGAATCTCAACTGGTGGTATGATTACTAAAGTTCAATATTCAAAAACCAACATGAACCTCTATGATGGTCAATAAAATCATTAATCATAATTTATGGATATTTGATCCTAACAGTCAACCAATTAAACATTCAATAATCAATGGAAATTCAGTGAATCCCATTTTCCTTATTATAAAAGAGGATAAATGAACCCCATGGTGACATGCTAGGATGAATACATTCCTTAGACTCTAGATCCTCAAACTAGCCTTTATGTTCTACCAACTCTACGGGTAGTTAAAACCTTGTTCGGACCTCTTTCCAAAAGGCTTGGAAATATCCATCAAGAATATATAAATATATAAATTTAAGCACTACATTTCAAATATATTTGATAATATAAAATAATTATTAACACCTATATCCAAAAAATATTTCTCTATAAAAGATAAAATAAAAAAAGTACCACTAATTGGGTCCATCCCTTCTACATATTCCTATGGTTCATACTCCATTGCGTAAAGGCCTCTAGTCTTAGATTATCCCTAAGATTTATTATCCACATCAACAAACCTTTTATCCTTAGGATTTGATCCATCACTCTTGGAGTCATTGGCACTATCCTTCAATCCCATGGTGAATGTGGAAGCAGCCTTACTTCATTAGGGAATCCTATAAAAAAAATTTGATGGTAAGATTGTCAATAATGATGACATGTATTTAGAACCTCTATACAGTTTGGATTTTTATAAGATCATCATCCAAAATTATTGTATAGAAAATAATATTGTCCTGATAAGTCCCCATTTACTAGTCCTGAAGAATGCAGAGCACCCCTGTGTTTACTTTTCGGGCCGGAAGATATAGCCTGGATAACAAGAGTACTAATAGAAGCTCCACACAATCCTATCATCCCATCTATTTCTACCTCATACAATGATTTTTTTCAACTACCTCACAAAGGTTGGAAGGTACATGATAATCAACATCGCCTAAATATCGTACTTTAATCCTAACATAATACTTTGAGACTTTAGGTACTCATTATTGACCAGCTCTAGTTCTAGATGCACCGACTCAAAAAAAGGTATAATACCCCTAAACATTATACTCCCCTTCTAACATTGTTATATACTCTTTTTCTTTACTATACATAACATCACATGGTAAAACTAAAAATTATTATTTTTAAGGAAATCCAGTTAAGACCCATATATAGCTTAGCAAACGCAATAGAGTCCCACTATCGCTTTCTCGATCCCTCAAGCATGTACATGGAAAAACAACACAATAGAGTATTTAGGGGTCATCGAGAAGTTTATGATCCTCTGAATCCACTCAAGTCACAACTCATATTATTGGGGTCCCTTATCAATATTGAAGATGGGTGGATACTGCATAGTGATTTCTATGAAATTATCCAACAAACATCCTAGGTTCTTGACAACCAATTAACACAGAGTATGCATTATATAAATTAATTATTAAACAATCAAAGTGACCACTGGATTATACACCTAAATATCCTATCTCACATCTTCCTCTCTTATATTTAGAAGATCCCTTTTAGTAGAAAATTTCTTAAATTCACAACCAGAACTCCACCAGTCACAATAAAATTATAAAATAAAATGAAATAAATTGGTATAAATATAAATGTTTTTTAAAAAAAGAACTTAATTAAAATATGAATCCTTTTGATAAAAAGAAAATACTTTAAGAAATACCAGGTCTATTTAAATATTCATTCCATATTTTTCCCTTAAAGGAACACAAATACCAAGCCTCAAACCCCGTAAAAATTTTCTAAACAACCATGGTAACTCCAGTAGAAATACAAAAGTGAGCTAGCCCGGATCCTTTCCAAAAATACTACCTGAATTTTTATTGTCTTAAATCTTGTATACCGAAGACATAAAGAAAAACATATGTAGTATTATTATTCTTTAGACTGATCATCTCTTTGATATTAATTTGTAAAATACCAACATAGGTTAACCAAACCATTCACCCTATCCAACCCTCACATTGTGAGGTATAAAAAAGATTACATAAACTAGTCTTGAATATAACTGAAAGATGACATACAACCAATGTATAAAGTGGAAAAAAACGAGATATAATAAAAACCATTCAAACAAATCCAAACTGGATAAATCATAAAATATGAAAAATCAAAACCAGTAACTCTCCATGTGATGAAATATCACCTCCAAACCACCGATTTATGAAGGAAACAATGAAAAAGATAAGTTAACATTTTTTAAGATACCCTTCCCTTAACCCAGATCTTAAAATAAAACATCTATAGCCACCCAATTGAAAAATTATGGTGCGTGTAAAAATCCTAGTAGGATACCACCACAGAGTCTATACAAGGTCTTAACAAAAACTTATATAGTTCTAGATTTTAAACAAAAACCATTTTACACAGAATATTCATAATTTTAATCCCAATATAAAAAATTTTCCTTTGATTTTCCATAAAATCCATTCATATTTGAAAATCCATGAATATGAAAATTATATGTGATAAAATAAGATTTCATATCTATACACCATAAGGTAAAGAATGAAACACACATCGATGAAATAATCTATAAAGTGTATCCTTGTGATAAAACCACATATAAAAACAAGTGATCAACAATCCAAGAAATAATTTATAATGTGACAAAAAATATAAAAAACAGTCAATATTGGACCCTAGCCTTTGGGAAAATTTACTGGGAATAAATGAAATCCTCAACATGGACTATGTTGGTACTAATTGATATTTATTGTTTCAAGAGTATATAGATATCACAAAGTAACCACTAGTGGTGCCACAAACACTAAGGACACCTATGTCCATTTCGAGATACACCCAAGATTCCCAATTTTCCATGATTGAAAAAATTAAATTTAGATGATAAAAAATTAAAAACCTTTTTAAATCCAATATAGTCCAATTTGGTTTTTGAAAACTCATTTACGAACCAAAATAACCATTCAAGAAATTAATATTACACTTTATGTGAAAACCCCTATTTTTAAGGAAAATACACATTAAAATAATTTATCTTTCAAATAAATATTTAGAAACCAAAAATATCTTAAATTAAATGAATAAACTAGAGTTATTTTACATAAATGATAATAAATTCATAGAAGTAACATACTATATAGAAACACTTACCTCAAGAATGATATAAACTTATCCACCTTCAATAATAGAAACGTAAAAACCATATATCAGCCTTCAAAAGAAAATAAATAAACGTAATATAAAAATGATCTATATAAAAAAAATAAACCATTTATATAAATAATAAACACATTTAATGTCATTACCACAACCAAAGGAAATGAAGAAGGAGAAAACTTGCTTTCCCAAAAAGATGTTCCACTATAATAACGATGATCAATACCTGAATGAATAGTTTGTAAGGAGATAAGATCCCCAAAATATCACAAAATTACCTTATGTATCAATAATGGTGACTAGTGCACTAAATAAAAAGTATTCATCTATAAAGTGAATTTAAAACTAATGGTTGTGAAGAATTTTCATCATGAATCCCTTTCATGGAATGATATTTTTTATATTAAAAATATGCCAAAAAGGCGTCGTGTCGAATTTAAAATCCTAAAATATGCCATTTTAGTACATGAAACTAATTCACAGTGTGTAAACCATTCATGACTAGAAACAATTAATTTCTTCTATCTGATGAGATTTTCACAATGTTAAAACTATGATGTGAAAAACTCTAGTAGGAATAAAATAGACTAATTTCTAGTAGAAACCCCTTAAACTTAAACTCAAGGTTCTTTGATCCTGAGATTCACATTCTGAAGCCATTTACACTTTCATACATAAAATTTAGTTCATTTTACTATTTATGGATAACTATTCCTAATAATACCTCTATTAACCCAAATAAAAATGGATACTAAAACAAAATTTCAATGAAATGTGATTGAATGTAATGGGGTGTCACAATATCCCTAATATAAACACTTTTTCCCCATAAAGTTTGCATGGTCCTAGACTCTCAAAAATAAAATTCCACTACTACCTCACCAACAATTCCTTCTCCCACATCTCATGGTTATCTAGTCCAAAAATCCACTGTATAGGGACCAAAGGAACCATTTTATCATACAACACATTCTCTTGATGACCCATAATCTAATCTTCTTGATCAACCATAGTGATGTTGGGATCAAGATCGAAATCCTCCCATTCATTAACATGGGAAGGATCTGGTTGATACCATATCAGTTGGGAAACATGAAAAACATCATTGATGGAAGTCAAAAATATACTAATTCCAATAGATAGAGAACTATTCCCAATCATCCAATGATATTAAATGGGCACACAATCCTCAGTTCAAACATTCCTCACATAACAAACCATCGATTCCCCTTGAAAAGTGAAATTATAAGAAATACCCCCTCACCAACATCAAAGACCATCAACCATCGATTATGGTTCATATAATATTTTGGAAGACTCCTTTCAATGATCAATCTCTTCTTGATCAACTACACCCCCTCCATAGTCTCCTAAACATGACTCAGCAAGGCCAAGGGATATCTCCCAACTCTACCCAGTACAAGTGTGATCTACATGGACTCTCATGAAAATCCTTATAGGGAACCATCTTTACCAAATAAGGATAACGATTCCTGAAGAAAAACATGACCTGGGTAAAATTATGTTCTGAAAATTGATTGAAATCAAGAACACATACTTGGAGCATATCCTCATGAACTTGGATAGCTTTCTCTACCTATCCATCTATTCATTGATGATATGTTATGATTAAATTTAATTTGGTTTTAATCTTCTACTATAATCCTTTCCAAAACATAGACATCAACCTGGGGTCCCTATTAGATTCAACCATAGAGGGAACCACAGGAAGTATCATAATCTTTCATACATACAAGTCCCCAAGTTATTACATCTTTATTGTCTCATTGATATGTATGAAATATGTTTATTTTATAAGTTTGTAAGTGATCATACAAATTGAATATTTATTACTAGGATTCAATGGTAAAACATTGATTAAATCCATGTAAATATCTGAAAATATCGATAAAATAATGGGTAATTGATACAAAAAAACTTGTAGGTCTCTGTTGTCCCACCTTAATTCTCTGATGAGTAAGTCACCATGTTACAAAATATGCATTTGACCATTTAATCCCTAGACACCAACATTTATGTCTCCAGTTATGATACATACTAGTATCCCTAGGGTGTATGGACCAACATGACCTATGTGTATGGTCCATCAACTCCATCCTAAATGAAACAATTGACAACAAGCCGATTTTAGAAAAACAAATCATCATTGGCAGATCGATACCACTCACTCATGTCCTCTACACCATAATGTATTTTTCTAATGATATCACACTTAGGGTCATACATATTCTCAATATATACAATCCCATTTAATGAATATCCATCCGCAATAAAAACCAAACATTCCATCCCACTAGCTTCATTAATTCACAAACTCATCTCATCAAAAAAACTCATCAGATACAACTCTTCAACCGGTTACATCATGGATTGTATTAGTAGACTTATAATCAATGCATTTGGAACCACATTCCCTATCCTAGGAGTATAATAAATATCAAATTCAAAAATATTGTGATAATTCACCAAGTGTAATTTCTCAAGTTCATTTCCCTATAAGTGAAAATATACCATGGATTTTATTATCAGAGTATACCAAAAACTATTCCACAATGATATAGTGATGAATTATTTGAGTCTATGAATAAACTCTTTTAACTCAAGATCATGGGTAGAGTAGTTCTTCTCATGAGAGTGTAACTAGTGAGAGCTATATCCTACCACCTATCTCTCATTCATCAAGACACACTGAAAAAAAAACATTCCAAAATATCTATATAAAACATCATAACCCAAATTTGGTTCTAAAAGAATCAAAATGAGATATGAATCAATTATCTCCCTCAGTTATACAAAATAACTCTTCCACTAAACATTTCACTCAAACATTACACCCTTAGAGATCAAATATGTCATCAAAGATGCATACTTGGAGAAATCTAGAACAAACTACCGATATTAACTGGAAAAACCCAAGAATATATATATATCAAACAAATTTTTAGGATTCTCTTAGGAAATAAAACCAAGTATACTTTTAGGATCTAATGACACACAAATATGACATGTCACATTCTTTATAAATTTCACTTTTTATATCCAAATTTCAATTTTATAATTCGTACCAAAAAAATTATGTTCTTTCAAGGTCTAAAAATGATATCCAAATGGTCAAGATACTCCTCCTATGACATGGAGTAAACTAAAATATCATCAAAATACACAATAAAAAAATATTATAAGAACTAGTGAATGATCTGGTCCATAAAATCCATAAAAACCACATGATCATTTTGCAGACTTAATGGCATAACTATAAACTTGAAATTCACATACCAGCACCTAAACACTATCTTATATATATATACTCTTTTCTGAATCAAAATTCGGGGTACCATGATTGAATGTAAATATTTGAAAACCAAAATTCCCCTCTGATTATCAAAAAGATAATCAATCCTAGGTAAAGGATACATGTTCTTAATAGTTACCTAATTCATCATTCAGTAATCCATGAAAAGTCGAAGACACTCATCTAACTTATTATAAAATAGGATTGGTGAAGCCCATTGTGACACTATAAAGTGAATAAATCCATTAAACTATATTAAATTAAAATTGAAATTATGTTCAACCAACTCAGTAGGTGTTTTTTGGTAATAAGGCATTGATATAGACATCATACCAATAAGATAGTCTATAGTAAACATGACCTCTCACTAGGTTTGTAAACTAGAATAACCATCTGTAAAGACCTCAAGGTATGCATACACCACTACAGGTATATTAACACTAATAAAAAGGTTAAAACATCCTGAAACATATATAAAAATTGGAATGATATTACCCAGGTATTATGAAAAAAATTCCCCTCCCTTCTCAATATAGAGTCTCACTGACACTGAAAAACATGAGAGACCCCATCAAAAGATAATGATTGAACTTCAGGGTGATAATAATTAATATATGACTTAACACTAATTATCTAATCCATTCATATAATCATGTGGAGGATTTGAAGACCGAGTACTAATAATCCCCACTCTACCTCAAATTTGGTTATAATCACCTGATATGTGAGACACTTAAAACCTTGTTCAAGCCTCTTTCCCAAATGATTGGAAGGATCCAACCTGAATATAATAATATCCAAATTCAATACCAACCCATAATATATCCTTGAATATAAAAAATAATTAGTATCACAGGTTTTAAACAAATCTATCTCTATTAAAGATGAAATACCACTATACCTCTAATTCTAACTGGACCTACTTCTGATTCCTCTGGTGCATAATGAACTTTAAAGAGAAATCTAGTCTCATCTCTCCCATAATCTTTCATATCCACATTAACACCCCCTTAGCCTATGGATATAACCCACCAACATGGAAGCCTCATCATGAACCTGTAATCCCTTGGTGATTTGTATCCATCCATAATTCCCTAGGAAATCCTATCACAAAAACATGTTAGATGGATTTATTTTTTGTACTGATAAAATTTAATGGAAGAATCTATACATTTTGTCTTTGTATGACCTACCCAAACACATTGATATTAGAAATGGTATTATTATCTTGATGAATCCCATGAAACTATCCCTGTAAAAAACTAACTACTCTTATGTTTCCTTTTCTATAGAAAAGATACACCATGGCTGACAACAGCACCAACCGATGGTCCACCTAAACATGTATTACAAAATATATCTTCTTCATCCAAATATGATTTTTAAATTACCTCTATAACTGTCTAAAGGAAAATGAGAATCTACATTTTCTTAATATCATACCTCAGTCCCAACAAATAATATTATGCTTTTAGGTTCTCATTAGTGACGAGCTCTGTTGATAGATTCAACATCTCAGAAAAATGGTTGGAATACTTCTGAATGGTATGATCCCCTTGATCTAAGGTTATATACTATTGGGTCCTTTTGCACACAATTTCTTAGGCTAAAATTAATTATTAAATATTTTGATAATGGAATTCCATGTAGGATCCTCATGCAACATAGAATTCGCAATATAGTCTCACCATCTCATTCCTTATCTCTCATGCATATACATGTAAAAAATGCATCTCAGACTATTTAAGAGTCTCCCAAAAGTGGAAGATCCTCTCGATATGCTCCAGCCAATCCTCAAGTTCCTAAGTTCCCTTATCACCATAGAAGATGGGTAGATTTTACTTAGTGAATTATGATCCATGATCCACCACACATCGTGGGTTTCGGACAACTACTAACCGAATGTTTGGATTGTACAGATTACTACTTCAATCAAAGAAGGGTCCACTGGATGATTATATTATATATCAAAACTCACAACATCCTCTATTGTATTTGGAAGGGTATTTTTAGAATTAATTATATAATAGTCACAATAAAAACCCAATATATCATGAGAAAATTCTAAGATAATAAGACCAACTATAGGTATCAATATAAAATCCATAAAACAATAATAATTTTAAGAAAATATGAATCCTATGATTATAAATACAACACATTAATATGGAAAATGTCCACATAAATAAAATTCCCTTATAGATCACTCAAATGTCCTCAAATACCATCTTTCAAACACTGTAAAAAATTTTGGACCACCCATGGCAACTCAGGTTCAGATTCAGAAGTGAGCTTCCCTAGCCCCTTTTCTACATTTACTACCCATATTCCAATTGTCCAAACTCCTATCTTCCCCTGATACATAACCAAACATATTCATTGTTAACACACATCAACTGAATCATCGCTCGGGTATAAATTTGTAATAGACCATCTCGTTTCAACCAAAACATTATCCCATGTCAGTCATCACATGGTGAGGTATAAAAAACATAATGGGAACATGTCTTAAATAAGACCAAAAAAATACTTAAAACTAGAGTATAATGTGAAATAAAATTTAACCAAATAAAAAATATTAAATAAAAACCAAACATTAAAAATAATAAATAATGACAAAACATGACCAACAAGTCTCAATGTGACCAACTATCACCTCCAAACCACCCACCTGTAAAGGAAATGATGAATAGAGAAGGAGACATGCTACAAAATTCTAATCTATTTACCTAAAACATGTAATGTCACATCTAAAATAGGCCAAAGGAAAAATTAGGATGGGAATAAAAATCCCATAAGGATACCACCATAAAGTATTTATAATATCTAATAATAAGTATTTTTTAATTCAATATTTTAAAATTCAAATAGTTTTACAATGATTTTTTGTAAATTTAATCCCATTTCTAAATAATTTTCCTTTGGTTTTCCACAAAAATATTTCATATTCAAAAATCCAGTAATATTAAAAGTATAAGTGATAATATAGGAATGCATATCTTCACACCATATGGAAAAAAATAGACACATGACAAATAAAAAATCAATCATGCACACCATGTGATACAACCTCATATAAAAACATCTGATCATCAATCCATGATAGAATTCATCATGTGATAAATAACCCATGAATGAAAAAGAACTATGTATTGGGACCTAAGAAATGGGAATTAATACTAAACATAAAAGAAATCCTAAATTTGGATTATTTTGGTATAGACTAATATTGGATCGTACCACATCTTATTGATATTACAAAGTAACCCTTAGTGGTTCCACAAACTCTAGGTCCATCAATGTCCATTTCCTATTGAACCCAATGTTCCAAATCTTCCAAGATTATCAAAAATCCATATTATAACCATGCTCAAAATTTATATAGAATTTTTAAATCCAAACCAATCCTATTTGATGCCCTATAATCCATTTTGGAACCAAAACCACCATTTATGAATTTAATCAAACACTTTATGTGTAAAATCTTGTATTTAAAGTAAAAACACTTAAAAATATTTATCATTCCAATAAATCCCCTGATATTAAAAATAAATAAAATTCAATGAACAAGAGAAAGTAATTTTTTAAGAATGATAAAAAATTCATATAATCAGTCCATTGTATAGAAACAACCACCTCAGGAACAATAGAAACATATCATCTTTTGATAATGGAAACAAAAAAACCATGAATCCACCTTCAAAATAAAAGGAATGGTGATAAATTAAAAAGGATATTTAGAAAATACAAATAATTTCTGAATCTAAATTAATAAAAAATACAACACCACCCCATAACCAAAGGAAGTGAAGAAGGAAAAAGACTTCTTATCGAAGAGTTGTTTCACAATAACCATAATGATCAATCATAAAAAAAATAGTCTGAAAGGATTGGGGATCCTTTAAATCATCCATAATAAACAAAGGGTTTGATATTGAATACTTGTGCACATAATGAAAAAATATTCATCCATGAATCATGTTTAAAATGGTTGGTCATGAGTAATTCACATCATGAATCCCTTTCACGAATTGAAATTTTATGTATTAAAAATACATTGAAAAACATTTCACCTCAGATTACAAATCCCAAATTCTACCATTTAATGATGTGAACCTAATTCATGGTGTGTAAAACTGTCACATATTGGTAAAAGTTTGAACATCATCCTGATGAAATTTTAACATCATGTAAACTATTCACAACGTCTAAAAGATCAATAGGCAGAAAAAAAAACCATTTTTCTGCAGAAAACTCTTGAACTAAAACTAAATGTCTTCAATCTCAAGAAGATCCTTTTAAAACCATTTAAACATTAATACTTAGACTTTAGTCCATTTTCCCAAAAAAGATCCCCATTCTCCAGAATCCCACTATATACCTAAACAAAATGATAAACTGAATCAAATGATCATATCATACCTAAAGGAAGGTATTATATGTAATTTTCATTTCCCTTTATGTTTCTACTAGTGATTAAAACTATAATCTTTTCATGAAATTATATTTGAACTAATTTCATTTGAGAAACATATGGAATCTCTTAGAATGATCCAAAAATCATCCAATTATTACATCAAGTGGTTTTTTCAAAGAGAACTAAATGATTGAGTAATTATCGTACAAAAAAGGCTCTATATGTTGTTAAATTCAATAATAAATAAGAAGGAATTTATTATGGTGAAAATTTTTCTCTCATTTCTTGACTAGAATCGATTAGAATCTTGTTTTCATTTATCAGTCATTTTAATTTTAAACTTTTTAAAATTTATGTCATAAGTTTTTTTATAAGTGGGTTTTTATCTGAAAATTTATTTCTGGATCAACCACCCAATTTTGAAACTATTAAATTTCCAAATCATCTTTTCATGTTATCTTGTGCTCTCTATGGATTAAAAAAATACCCTTAGGCTTGGTATGAGAGGTTAACTACATTAATTTTATCAAATTATTTATAAATGGGAAATACTGATTCAACTCATTTTCTAAAAATGTTCTCAAATGATTTATGAAGCGTTCAAATTAATGTTCACAATCATATTTTTTCCAAACTAATAAAACAATTTATAATGAAATTTGTGATTAAATGAATAATAATCATGAATTTTTTTTAATGGGAGAACTCAAATTCATATGGGGTTTTCAACATTAAAAAAATAAAATGTAACCTTATTAAACTGATGTAAGAACGCTAATGAACATATGAAGAAGATTAACATAGATTATGATAAGGAAATTAGAACACCCATTACTACATCTTGTAATATAACATTTAATAAACCCAAAATGTTAGTCAACAAAGAGTTTTATAGAATTATGATTGAATTTATACAATAACATACTATGACTCAGTATCACATCATGTTTTCTTTATTTATTTGTGACCATTTTAAATCAAATTTTAAGGAATCTCATTTAAAATTACAAAAAAAAACAAATTATTTTAAAGTGACTAAAAACTCATTGTTTATTTTATCCTTAGGAAACCACTTTTGAGCTTATATGTTTTCATGAAGATGATTTTAAAGGATTCCAACTCAATTGGAAAAGTACTAGCGGAACATTCAATTTATTAGGAAAATCCCAAGTCTCATGGAGTAGTTAGAATTAAAACTCCATTTCACAATCAACAGCTGAAGTGGGATACATATCTATTTGGAGTTTTTACGCTCAAATAATATGGATGCAGTAGAATATCTTAAACTTTAGATGGAAATATTATCATTTTTTAGCAATTATGAAAACACTAGTTTGACTATAATATCTAAAAATATTACCTAACACTCTCTCGATAAGAATATTTATCCGAGACGTCATTTTCTCCAATATCACATTATAAAGGTGACATTATTCAGGAAAGTTTCTTCACCAACCATCAACATACTTATATATTAACTCATCCCCTACCTCTTGATTTCATTGAATTTATAAAAAAAGTAAGTTGGGTATGATTAAATGGCAATAATTATCTCACATATATTTAAAGATTTATAATTTTTCATTACTTTTAAAAATTTAAAATTTATTTTTCCAACTGAAATAATTTATTTTTTAAAAATTAATAATTCTTGTGAACTTTTCATAATTTTTGAAAACTGAAGTGCAAGTGGAATAGAATGAAAAAATTAATGAATGGATACAAAAATTTGGATTTGGTCCTAGTTTTTATTCCCCATGGTACTTTTATTCTCAATATATTTTATTGGGTTTTAGCCCTATCTTCACCTCCGTATGATGAGTATGCCTTTATAGTACACCTATTTTGACACTCTTAGAGAATTTTCTATTTTTTATATACTGAATATTTTTTAAACCATGGTCATTGAATGATTTTAAAAGAACATTTTTAAATTATTTATATATATAAATATATTTTCTTTTATTAGTCACGATCCTTTTATCACATCATATGGATTTTTTTATTGGGGGATAATCTTGATAATACTAAAATGATACTAAAATAGATACCATTTTTATAAAAAAAATTCAAAATTCTATTTTAAATATTTTAATTTATTGAAAATAACTTCTTCAATTTATTATTTATCTCTTGAGCTATATTTGTAAATTAAAATTTTTTTACTTTCATTTTTAACTTTTTTAAAAATGTTTTGTTTAATATGTGGATGTTTTAAACAAAAATTAAACATCATTTTCATCTCACTTAAAAGATCATTAAGAATGTTAAATAGAGTTTTAAAATATTATTTATCTTATTTTACTCTAACCCCATATAAGAATCCTTTTTAAAAATATCAGTGGCAGGAAAGCATTGTGTTAAGGGAAGAAAATTAATATGCGGGAAAAGTTTTATGTTGTGGTGAGAAGTTTTATACTATGGGTAGAATTGTTTAATATTTTTTAAATGGGAATACATATTTGGTATTTATATTTATTTATTAAGAAAAATAAATAAATTTATGATCGTGAAATATTATTTTTTTTATTCACATATTTCATAATTGTTCGTGATCATAAAAATTGGTGACATTGGTTTTTTATCATTGTTTCTTATATTAATGATCACATCCAATATTTAAAGTGTTAAATTATTTATTATAATATTTCTATAGATAATTTTGATGAAATCATGTTAGATTATTTATAATCCTTGATGAACACTTGTTGATATCATAAGGAACTTGTCAAATTCATGGATCGAATATCCAAGAACATTAAAAGGTATTTGAAAGAGTTGTACGAGGCACTTGTTAAAGCCCTAGGCTATATGATGTACCGGTCAACCGATAACATGCCTGAAGACTTTCATGAAGAGAAAAGGACCATCCACCTATTATAGTAGGAACATCTGCTAGATGTTATAGTTATATAGTAATAGTTTACTGAGAAGTATCTCACCATCCGTCTATCTGGAACTCACCAACCACCTGGGGGTTCAATATACTTCTGGACAACAGTATGTAGACCACCAGCTACCTAATAGACGATAATAAGTAACCAATATTGTCTTGATAAAGTTTACAAGAATATCATTTATGAGAGTCAAAATTCATTGAATCTGGTATTCAATGGATTCATGAAATTTAGTGAATTATATAACATTCTAAATGTCTTTAATTTCTTTAAATAGACCACATGGTGGCCTTGGAAACTCATTTTCTCATTTATTTTAAAATACAATGTCTTATGATCACATAATCTATCTCAAAGAGATCTCATTTATAATCCCCCTCTATAATAATATAAATTTATTAAGAATTAAATTATCATTTAATTCCCATAATTTTCTCATTCCATCATATTATTTCTTAATATTCTTTAGAGACAATTGATAATGATCTAAAATGTTATTGCTTCTAGGAAAACCTATCTCTTATTAGTCTTTCTTCTATATTGGGTTATCTCTACTATTAATGTGAGGTAATTGGGTTTACATTCCATATTAATTAAAATTAAAGGGACTATTCTCTATGAGGTTTCTAATAACAACTTTTAATAACACCATTTTTTTATTTAAAATTTCTTTATATAACCAATAAATCAAGGAATTTTTTGTGTCTTAGATTCTATTTAATATAAAGGAATAATACATTAAATCCTCCTGAAATTTTTGTGGTATACATAGGGGTTTCTAGAGCTATTACTAAAACAAATTCCCATATTTTTTTATTTTTACTTTCCCTTTTTATTTATTTATCACTAGAATTCATTGTATTAATTAATTTTTTAAATCCATCAATAATGATGGGTCATTTATTTATAAAATCTAACATTCTTATAATATTCTTCTTTTATAATCATAAATTTTATTATATCATTATTCTTTTATTTTTTTTTAACTTTTTTGTCTCATTAAAATAATTTAATCTTTCAGAAATATTTATTAATTAATTAATCCTTTTTTTATTTACTTTTATGTTTTAAATGGAAATTCACCCCTCCCCCCACACCCACTTTTCATTTTACCCTACTATGACATACAGTTACAAATTTACCATCTATAATCCAATTAATAAAAAACTCATATATTATAAGCATAACTTTTTTTCCAACATCATAGAAATATGAAACACGTAACAATTTGTGTTTCATTATATCAAAAAATAAGGAACTTATTTGTTTTAACTTTTATTCTCCATTAATAGTAGATCTAATGCCTTTTATTTTGAGGGATTCATCATTTCCAAAATTAATTTTCCATTATTTTTAGTTTCTGAAATTTATTAATAACATTAAATTTGTAGTGATATGTAAATAACACACACTATCCAATATCCAAGGTCATTCTCCTTTTGTAGTGTTGAGAATTATTTCAATAATTAAGTAACCAAGTTTAACTTTTTCACCCATTACATCAATCTTCTAATATTTTTCATATATTTTTTTTATATTGTAGCATAACAAGACATACATTAACATGATTTCCTAGTTGATCACATAAATAAACCATATTTTAAGCATAAAATACATCATTTTCAACATGTATTCTTCCTCATATATCATGATTTAATATTATTCACTTTTTAATAAGAGATTTTTCAACCTCATCATCAATAATGTTTTCAACTTCTACTTCATCATCATCATGTTCCACACATTAAGACAAAAATTTTCTCTTTTTATTTTCAGTTAACTTTATATTCTTTCCTCTATAAAATTCATTTTATTTTTATAAATTTTTATTTAGACATCATCTTAACTTTTTCTCTCATTCTTCAATATCATCATTTTAGTTTAGTCTTGTAAAATTTTGAGAATAAATTTTCAATGGATCTGTAACTAAAGAACATTAGTGGTCATTTTTATTATACTTCTATTTTCCTCTTTAAAACTATATAAAACACAAAAATATGCTTTCACCAAATTTTTTTACATAGTTTATCTTTAGTTTTAGAGTCACTAACTTATTAATTGGGAACTTTCTCACTCTTTCCTTACATCATAGCTCTCAAAGAAATTTCATAATTAACCATATTTTATTCTTTATAGGATTTTATATTATCATTAAATATATAATGATAATATCATATTGATCATACCGATATATATTTTTAGTATCTCTATCTTCTAAATATAAAACCATGGTTTAAAATCTATATGAAAAAAATTATTGATTTTTTTCAAAAATATTAGAATCCATGAAATTATCACTGAAGAATCTTAAGGCACTTTCTATGAAAAAAATATATTTGATAATTCACTAAAACATTCATAATCACCCATTTTTATATCATAATAGATTAATCCCTTGATCTATAACTTTTATTTCTTTATATTCATATTTCTATTATAAATTATCTTTATGTGTTCCTAGATGCCTTTAGTTATTACAATTACTTTAACCATTAAATATTCACTATTAGATAGTAAGGAAAATATAGAATTTCTCACTTATCCATCATTATCCAAATTCTTCTTATCATAATCTATTTACTAGGGACCCATAATCAGAGGAGGGAACACATCCGTAGCATCTTCAAGAACATTACAGTCAATAGAAAAAATATATGGTAACATTATGTCAATACAAATATGATAGTTCTTCTCATCTATGATTGGAATCTCCTTACTATTAACTGGGTTATAAATATCATTGGAAACATTCCTTTTCTTCAAAATTCATATAGAAAAGATATAAAAAAAGAACCATGGATCTGATGCTAATTTAATGGTCCAATAAAGATATGTGTGATCAATAATAGTAGGGTCAATGAGTGATCTTATCCTTCTTAAAATTTCTAACTATGAAACAACCTTTTCCTCTGGTCAGTAAAATTTGAATCTTCTAGAAAAAAACGGGCAAACCCATAAGAGTGGGATTATTTAAAATGTTCACTACTCAATAAGAGTAGCCATTCCTTGGAATGGTTTAGAAGTAGTCTAAGACAGTAAAACCACTAAAACATATTTGGGTTTTTTTATGAATTCAAGTATTATTCATTAAATTTGTTGCATTATATTCCTTCAGAAGTGAATGTTCTCCTTTTATAGATAATATGAAAATTTGGATATAATAATAAAATACTATCTTGCTTGGATATGTTTTCACTCTGCCACTTGATCTTTCTCAACACATTCCTTCTTACAAGTTTTTCCTCTACCTCTTTATTTTCATCCACAATGGTGTGAATGAACTTTAATATCAATTACTCCACCTGAAATTCTCCATCTCATACCCTCTATCTGGTATCCTTAGTATGATATATGTTTTTAGGAATCCACATTATGAAATCCTTATTTTCATAACATATCCATCTGATTGCTTCTACACCTATTCTTCTATACCACCATTTTGGTATACTATGTCTAGTGCCACTTAATCTAGTGAAACTGTATATTATACTTTGAAAAATATCTCCCAAGTGCTTCATTAGAAGGTTCACTTAATTAAAAATTCATCAAGTAGTAACAAAAACCTTATATGTGCACCTTATTTACAGTATATAGGCATCGTTTCTCTGAAAACTCAAGGAGTATCATGAACTTAAAATTTAAATCTCGCCTTAGTTTTTGAATATCCCACTCGACCATTTCTTTAATTTACCACATTCAATTATACAAGTAAATAAGTGTCAAAAAATTGTATAAAATACCTTACATCTTATTAACAATAATCTCCTCAAACCTTCATTAAATCTTAGTAAGAATCATTATTTATCTGTTTTAATTGTTGAATAATTATAGTTATACCTCAACATCATCTAATTTAATGAATTTTAATAAACCATCAACCAATACATATTTGTAGGAAATATCTCTATTCAGTCACCTTTGTCCATTAAATATTAAAAATTATTTCTCTACAACACCCTACAATTTTGTGATTTTGTTTTCTATAGATAAATTTTATTTATTTTATATCATTCTTTTCACGCAACACCGAGTATAAACAAAATATGATATAATATGGAAACATTATTATTTAATGTGATATTATCTCATATCTATTATATTGGTGGGTATGAATAGGACTAACTAAATATTGAAAAATTCCTTGGTTATTAACAAATTATAAATGAAAATAAAAAACATTATAATTTAAAATAATTGATTTTTAAAAAAATATTTCTACATACACAATCTGTTTTTATCAAAATAAATTAAATTAACCACTATTGGTGATTATTTTAATTAAATTTATATATTATACAATAAATAAAAATATTTACATTCATATAATACTTTTTCTAGACATGAGATAAGAATAAATCAAGTTGTTTAAATAAAAAATTATTTTTGTAAAAAAACACTTCTCATCATGTTTTGTGCACTTATTCTAAAATGAATTTAAATCACATTTATTAATTTAATCCTATAAAATGGACTCCATTTTTGAAATTATTAGTTTTCAATTTGATAAATGTGTCCCTTTTATTTTTTTTTCATTATAAATTGTAATCATTGTAAATATTTTCCACCACAATAAGAGTAAAATTTGTAAAACATGATTAAATATGTGAGATAAAATTTCAAAATCACCCCAAAACATAGATTTATTTCATTAAAATGAATAAATTATAACATATATATACCAAATTCTAATATATTTCAATTTATTACATTTTCCATTCATATTGAAATTTATATTTTTTAATGTAATGATAATTCCAAAATGTCACTCTATTGAATTTAATATTTCTAAATTTTTTCACATAAGGATAAAGAGTATAAATTATGTTATTAATATTTATTTTAAGGATAAATTAATTGTTTTTATCATGGTAATATTTTTACTTTTAATTAAGAAATATTTATATTAAATTATTACATAATGATGACAAAATGCTTCTGGGTACAGTAGAAAAATCTAGTAAATATTTCTAAAAACTCTAAAGGATGTATTTTTTAGGTGAGTTATAGTCTCCCGTTAATTTTATAGATTAATATAACATATTATATTTTTTTAATTTTTTTAATTAAAATTACATTAATTTCATAATTTATTTGAAAAAAACATATTTGAATAGTTCTCAAGATTACATTAATTGTATTTTTTGATAACATTGTTATATTAATTAAATTAATAATTATAAAAATATTTGGAGAATAAACGTATGGTGATAAATGGTCAAAATTTTCATCCCTTGGACATTTATAAACTATTTTTTACCTTATAAGTTAAATTATAACCCATTTATGTTATAAAACTATAATCGTGGTTATGATTGTAATTGACTAACCAAGGGATTAAACTAAAATATAAGATTTTAAATAACTATAAACCATTTATAAATTTCTTTGGGTGATGATATATAAAATTTTCAAATTATAATTTTAATATGTATATATATTTTATGAAGAATTTTTCTTGAGGATAAATTATATATATTTTAATATTCTTTGTAATTCTTAGTGTTTCATTTCCCTCCCTTATAAAAGGATTCCCCTTTTCTCTTTTCATTGCACCATGTTGAGCCATCTACCTCAACCAACCCCTGTATAATTAACATTGAATCATCTATAGACACAAATAAGATTTATTTCTTCTTAAAAGAACATTCCAAGGGAGAATATTAAATAATATAAATGTTCTATCATGAAGGTAAAATCACTTTAGAAGTAAGCCAAAATTGAGGTAAAGCATATATGCTAAAATCACATTGTTTATCAGGATTGTTAATTATTAAGTTTTCAATAATGAAATTTCATAATCTATATCTCCAAAATGTCCAAAATTTTGTTCACATATTCTTATTTATTGTGAATATATTTTTTCCTTTAATTTATCTCACATTAAGTACTTAAGATACTCAAATAACATTTTTAAAGAAAATAATCATTATTTATCACCTCGATCAAAAATCCTTTATCGATTATATCCAGGTAATCTAAACATGGTTTCATGAATGTTTTTAATATTATAATATTATTTTTTAAATAAATTTGTACCCATGTTTTAATTTTTAAAAAATGGTTTAAAATAAATCTTCTAGTCATTTGTTGAATTATGTACTTTTGACTTTTTCAGAAAATGTGAAGCAAATCATTATTTTAATATACATGGAATGAATATATTTCTTCCCATCATGACTGATTAATAATTTGATGCATCCTTTATATGTTTATAAGGTTAATTGTAATTAAAATGTTTAATTTAATATTTTTTAATATTTTATATTTTAATAAGTGATTTAAAAAGGAAAAGTGTGTTTTCCTTAAGAAATATTCCAATTTTATATTAATGGAAATTTTCTACCATGATAACATATTTTAATGTTAATTTCGATTAAATAGGGATATTATCTATTAAAACAATATTCCTCCATTATTTAGATGGTTTATGGTTATCATGATGAAATATCAATGAAACCTGTTTTCTTTTACGTTGGAAAAGTTATGGAAAATATATATATAATCTTCTGGAATACAAATGAATGGATTTATTATTATTGGATTGGTTATATCCCTCCAATTAATTTTTTAATGATTAATATTCTATGAGCTCCATGGGTGCATGGGGGTTATCCTAATCTATAAATAGGGTTTATAAGAGGTTTTTTCATTCCCTAAATGGGGTACACATGAGGTTATCCCAAGCTCTGAAGAGGGTACATGGGAGGTTATCCCAACCCGAAGTAGGTGATTGGGTGATTATCCCAATCCTAACATATTATGAATGTCTTGGTAGGTATCTTGAAAGAATATTTCTATTAATACTATTATTCCACACATTTATGACATGATCTTAAGAAAATTTATATTCCAATGGATTGTGTTCTTTGAACCATTCATGATTCATGTCCTATATACATCCATTATTTATTACATGACTCATTTTTTATATAAAATTTTTTGTGTATAATTTCTAATGGTTGTGATCATGTTATAATACCAATTACGCTCATGTTATATTAAATGATCTGTGATATCTACCTAGTTTACTATTACAAAGCATTTTATCTCTAGCTTTATTATGTTTTATTTTCAATCTGATATGAAGAAAAGTCTTATACATGATGGGTATAAGGAGGGTTTTAGTTATGATGACTGAATTGGGGGACGATGTTTATATTATGTGAACCTATTGTTTATGTATCCCAATTCCCAATGAAACCAAATATTTTCATTTTTGGCATTGACCCTGAATTTATTTGAGGAAAATTCATTTAATAAAATTCAATATTAATGGATGAAAATTATGGGTTTCTATATTTGGTATCAGAGTAGGGTTTAGTTACCTTTGGAAACTATGATAAGAAAAAATCAGTGAGAACACTTAGAATAATAATATTTTAAGGAAAATATCAAGAGTTATGGTAAATAATGGAGTGTGGTTTTTTTGATAAAAACACACCTGTTTGGATACAATAAGTGTACATGGTTTTGGAATAGATACATCTAGTTGTAATAACTTTGAAAAGAGTTGGTCAAGAATATCTCATTCCTCATTCTAGTTCATTGTGAGTATTCCCTTAATATGCACCTAGCTTGAAAGTTCCATAGTATATGTTAGAGTTAATTCATATTTTCCTTAAAAACTATCCAAAATGATTTGAATAGATAATTATCATGGATGAGATAATTTAAATCAATGTTATCATATATTTAGAATAATTTATTTGGATTTATACATCCTTTTAATGGTTTTATAATAATAATTAATAATGTTTTATGGTTATGGAAATCATTTTTGTTTAATATGGGATTGAAGATAGAATGATGAAGTTGAGGTTTTAATAGGTATGATCAAATATTGAATTACAATAGTTGATATTATTTATAAGAATTATTGTATATCATGAAATGTATCTACTAATGTTAATTCATACCCACAATTATTAGATATTGAGTTAGTAGTGAAAACCCCTAATGGAATGCTGATTGCATCTCAAATCTATAATTATTCTTTGACAAATGTTTATGGAATTATGCATCTATAAAATTTCATTATTCACCCAAAATATGAATTTGATGTTATATTAGGCATATAATGTATTTATTTTATTTAATCCCACATCAATTTCTGAGGAAGGGAAGTCATGTTTGATATTCCAAACCGACCTACGATCATCTATCAATGTAATGATAAATATAAACTCCAATAGAATTTACATCAATTATATGGATCTTAATTAGTTTTTAAAAGGGTTTTTATCTAAGATGGTTAGTGATATGCTAATATTATATGATTTTCCTATTATAAATAATTTTTTTATGTCTTTATGGAATATTCTTTCTGGTATACATTTGAGTAGTGAGGTTTATTTTTTAATAAAACTCATACCTTGTGAAAGAACTATTTTTAATACTCTATATAGAATACCCCTAATTGGGTTTCTGGGATTAAATAACAACTCTAGAAGAATATAGATAACATATTGATTTATCCAACTTCTTCCAAATGGGGTGCACCAGTTGTTTTTATAAAGAATAATTATAGATCAATGTGAACCTACATAGATTATTAGGAACTGAAGAGGTTCACAATCAAGAACAACTATCATATACTCGATATTGATAACTTGTTCAATGAACAATATATAGATAAGTACCTTTCTATATTTTATCTTTTCTCTATATATCATCAATTAAGGGTCAAGAAGGATAATGTACTAAAAAATCATTCATGTATAGACACTTTGAATTTATATTTATTCCATTTGGACTTTATAATTCCCATATTATATTCATGGATATAATTAATTGTGTATTTAGTGATTTCATGGATTTTTTTTGGTTTTGTTTATAGATAAATTATTATATACTAATATAGTAAAAAAGAGAACTAATATCACTGGAGGGATGTATTTAAGGTCGTAAGAAAGGGGAAGTTGTATGGAAATTTAAAATTTGTGAATTTTTTATATAGAAATTTTAATTTTTGTATCATATAAACATAATTAAGGGTATAATGGGGGATCCATAAAAGATGTCATTTATTGAAAATTATATCAGACAAACCACTATGACTATGATCCATAGTTTTCTTAGTTTCTCTAGATATTATAAATTCTTTGTGGAGAAATTATCAAGGATATCTAATATGATCAAAAAGTTAAATTTGAGGGGAGTAGGGTCCCTTTGGAAAGATGAATGTGATGAAAATTTTGAGGAACTAAATATATGGTTAGTTAGAAGATATATTCTTACAGTTAAATAGAGTGGAGATGGTTTTCTCATCCATAGTGATAAATTTAGGAATGGATTGTGATCTTTACTTATGTTGTATGATAGGTTGATAGTTTATGCCTCGTGAAAATTAAACAATAATGAAAAAAATTACCCAAATCATGATCTAAATTTAGTGGTTATACTTTTTTGTTAAAGTTATAGTGGAATTATATTTATTGAGAAGGGTTTGATATATATAATAATAATAAGAAAATTTAAAAATACATTTTCACTTAAAAAAATTTTAACACACGTTAGAAAATATCATTGGCATTGGTTAAAGATAAAGATTGCTCAATATATTACCTCCCTAGGAAACAAACAAGGTGTGTGAATATTTGAGTTGAAAGGATCAGGATATCTTATCTATAAAAAGTATCACAAAAGATCCAATATTTATATAATTTCAAAGGATATATCTATAAATATTGAAGGAAGGGGAGAAATAATATCATCCACAAATAAATGTTCAACAATACATCTATATAAGATTAAAATTGGTGTAAAAAAGAAGACTTAGATTTGATTAATAAATTTAAAAAACATTTGTAGGATAAACCTAGGATCTAATGGAATGATGAGATTTTGGAACCATGTATGTGTTTCATCCATATTAGAAATGAAGAAGAATTTGTTCGATGAATCTCAAAGTTCATCATTCTCAATTCATATTATAAGAACAAATATGTATAGAGATACAAAATATTATTTATATTGGTATTGAATTAAGATAGATATTATATAGTATGTATCTTAGTCCCTGTAATTTTATAAATATAAAGATAATAGATATAACTCTACGGTATTTTTACAACCATTACCAATACTATAATGGAAATTGGAAGACATTAACATGGATATTGTCATTGGAATCACCTCAAAATATTAATGCCATAATGGTTTTTGGGTTTCAGTCAATCACTATAAAATACAACACACTCCGCTACTATCAAATAAAAATTATCCCTTGATCATATTTCAAGAATATGATTTAAATAAGTGGAATTTTTTCAAGGATTATTTCATTCAATGGTATCTAATATTGATATATGGTCCTCAAAATTTTTCTAAAGTATTCAACAAAATTTGCATATGTATTCAAGTTTCAGTAAAAAATATCATCTTCAGATAAATTTTCAGTCTAATAAAACCATTAAAACCCTAGATGATATGCTGAGATATCGTTTTATGGATTTAAAAGTTGGTTGGGATCAACACATTACTCATGTTATGTTCTCTTACAACAATAACATTCACTAAATTATTCTTATGGCTCCTTATGAATACCAATATGGAAATAATTATACAAATACAATGTGTTAGGATGATTTTGGAGAAATGAATCTACTTGGACTTGAGTTAGATGAGGAGATGGTAGATAAAGATAGATTTATTAATAAATATATCTTAGAAATATAAGGTTTATAGAAATTTTATGCCAAAAATATTTGATAAAATTTTTAATTCAAAGATAGCTATAAGGTATTTCTATGAATTTATCTACAAAATATGGTCATGATATTCAAAAATAAAAGGAAGGTTAAGTCCTACATATATTGTCTCCTTGATATTCCTGATTGATTAGAGGTGGTAACTTATCTCTTGGTGCTTCCAATAAACCTCTCTCAAGTTCATGATGTGTTCCATGTATATCACATGATGAAGTTTATACATGATCTATGACATATACTAAACTCAATGTTTTTACCATTACATCATGACCTCTCATATACAGAAAAACCAATAAAATCTGGGATTTTAGAGATACAGTGTTATGGAATTGGAAAAATCACATGGTTAAAGATCTCCAGAGGAAATATAAATTAGAATAATCTGCATGGGAACCAAAATATGTGATGAAACAAAGATATACACATTTTTTAGTGTGATATAATTTCAAGGTAAAATTCATTTTAATGTGGGTATAAAGTAAAACATTGAGATTTTATGATATGTTTTTCTATAAATAATTTTGATTTATTTGATATCTTTGATTACACACAACACCATGTTTAAATAAATTGTGATATAATATTGAAATACCATTATTTAATGTGAAATTCAACACCAAACAGTTATATGGGAGGGTATGAATAGAACTAAGGGAATAATGAAAAAATTATGGTATACACATGTATAAAATAAATTCAATGGATAACAAATGATTGTAAAGGAAACTAAAAAATATTTGAAAGTAAAATATGTATTTTTCTGGAAAAAAACTATTTTTATGAACATAATGTGTTTTTATTGTGATAATTTAAAATCAAAACTTTTAGTGTATGGTTTTAATTAAATTATATATTACATATTTAATAAAATTACAAAGCATTTATGAAATGATTTCTCTATACTAGATATAATAATAAATAAATTTTTATATTTAAAAATATATATTTCAAAACAATTATTTTTCTTCATGTTTTGCGCACTTATTCTGAAATAAAATTTTATTAATTATATAGATTTAATTTTAAAAAATGTCTTCCATATTTGGAGGAATTATTTTTATATTTGGAAATTATATTATCATTATTTTTTTATAAATAGTAGTTGTGGTAAATATTTTCCACCTTAATAAGGGTAAAATGGGTAGAACAAGGTTAAAACCATGAGAAAAGGTCTATAAAGAAACCTAAAACATGAATTTATTCCATTATATGTAATATATTAAACCACATACATTTTAAATTACAATACTTGGAGTTTTTTTCTATTTTCCCTTAATAATGAAATTTATATTATTTTAAGTGAATAAAATTACCAAAATTCCCTCTCTTTAATTTAATATCTCTGAAATGTTTACATGAGGATAAAAAGAGCGTATGTTTAGTTATAAATATTTATTTAAAATATAAATTAATTTTCTAAATCACATAAATTTATTTTAAAATTTTAGTTACGAAATAATTATTTTAAATGCTCACACAATGTTGACACAATTCTTGTGCAAGCAGTTGGAAAATCATTTAAATATTTCTAAAAACTATAAAAGTAATATTTTTTAGGTGATTTATAGTGTCTCATGAATTTTATAGAATAATATAACATATTAGAGACACTTAAAATGTTTATATTCAAATTAAAATTTTGTAATTTTCTTTCCAAGTCAATTTATGTGAATAGATCATAAAATGGAATTAATTCTATCTTATAATAAAAATATTTTATTAAAATATTTAAAAAGATAAAAAAACTTGAGAGGAAGAGTAGGATGATAAATGGAAAAAAATGACTAGTATTGGTCATTTATGAGATAATTTTTATGTTATAAGTAAAACTATTAATCTTTAATATTAAAATATCCATTACCATGATTGAGATTAATATTTGTTTTCCAAGGGATTAAAGTAAAATATAATGTTTAAAATAAAACTAAAAACTATATAAATTTCAATATATGATGATATTTTGACATTATATTATATTTTCCAAGAATATAACTCTATTTGGAAGCATTTTTCTTAAGAATGAATTATTTATATTTTAATAATTTTAGTAATTCTATGTATGTTTTTTACCTCCCATATAAAAAGACACCCCTTCTATCATTTCTTTACATAACTTTGAGCCATCATGATTAACCAAACCCTATATAATTAACTTATAAAATTTATGAACCAAAAAAATTGAGGTGTTAGTATTCTTAAAATACCATTATATTTTTTTACAATAAATAATATAATGGAGGTTTCCCAAAGAAGATGAGGTTAATGTGAATTCGATGCAAGGTAAACTCATGGTAAGTTATTTATATTATAATAACATTGCTTATCATCATTATTTAGGATTATGTTACTAGTTATTATATATCACGATCTATCAATCATGAATCTCATGATTTTTCTTCTCCTCTTAGTATTTCTTATGAATACATATTTTCCTTTCATTTTCAACACATAAAGTACTTAAGAGACTGAAAGAACATTTTTAAGGAAAAGTGATTTTATTTCTCTCCTTAATTGAAAATTATTTTCCTTCCATAACCATGTTTTCTAAAAAATAAATAATGTTTTTAATATTATCATATAATTATTTAAAGACATTTTTTTCTCTAGTTTTAATTTTTACAGAACAGTTTAAAATCAATATTTTTATCTTTTTCTAAATAATGTACTTTTGAATTTATAAAAAATGAGAAAGGAATATTTGTTTTATTTTACATGAAAGAAGGTAATTTCATACTTTCCTGACCACTCAATACTTTTAATCATTCTTTAAAAATTTCCATGGTTTTTTTCAAAGAAAATAAATCCATTAATATTTTATAAATTTTTATATTTTCATAATAAATTTCAAAATGAAATGTTATTTTCCCGACGAAATATTTTAGTGGCCTTTTAAATGAATTTTTAATCAATGATAACATCATTTAATGTTACTAATTATTTACTGCAGATATGATCCAATGATATAATCATTATTCATTGTCCTTATGGTTTATAGTTATGATAATGAAATAATGAGGAAACCAATTTTATTTTCCAGGGGTTAATTTATGGTAAAATATTTTATGATCTTACATTATACATATGAATGAATTTATGATTATGTGATGGTTAGGTCCATACTTATATATCTACCCAGTGAATTGGGTAAATATTAATGATATATGTGCTCAAAGGGTGCATGATGTTTATCCCAATAATGAAAGAGAATGCATAAGAAGTTATCCATGATTGAAATAGGGTATACATAAGGTTATCCCAATAATAAAATAGGGTTCATGGGATGTTATCCCATCAAAAATTAGTTATATGGTTAGTTATATAAATCCTAATATGTTATTAATGTCTTAGTATATAGCTATGACATAATATTTCTATTATTATGATTATGTCACTCATTTTAAATGTTATATTCTCATGATTTATGTTCTTAGATACATTTACGATTTATGTCTTATGAACTCATATGATTTATTCCCTGACTCTTGTTTCTTATCTAATAATTAAATGGAATGATTTTCAAATGTTAATATCATGTTATCATACCCATTATGATCATTTTATGTTTAAATAATTTTTGATATCTTCATTATTTACCCCTACTGAGCATATGATGTCACTGTTTATAATATTTTATTTTCCCCAATATATGAGGAAATGTTTTATATATGATTTAATTAATAAAGGTTGTAGTTATGATGAACTATATGGGTGATGATGTAGATATTTTATAGACCAATTTTTTATGTATCTAAGATTCCAAGTAGACTAAAACATTATGGTTCTGGTGTGGATCATAATTTTATGCATTGAATAATCATCTAACAAAATGAAATATTTATGTATGAATATTATGGGTTGTAATATTCTTAATTATGTAACCTCTATATAAACAATAACATCTAATGTATTTAATAGGAATCTTATGACTAATGTCTTAGCTCAGATATATCTATCTAATAGAATAGTGAAAACAAATGGATAGATATTTGTTCCATCAACTTTTTGATAACCTCATTTTGTTGGACTCCATATAATCAAGTATGTCTATTGGGACCCATATATTCACCATGGTATATTGGACTCTTTTTATTCACCTTTAGGAAGATTTATTTACATTTTTAAGAGATTAATGTCTGAAAAAAATATGACACATAAGAAATAATATTCAGTTTATAATGATATTCTTCTTAAAACACCACCCCAAAAATTCTGGGTTTCAGTATAAATTAATTAGACAAGGATTAAAAATGATTCTAAAATTGAAAAATTATAACCCATAATAAGATAAAAACATCAGTAAAGGGAGGAAATGAATAGTGTTTTCCCATGAGATCACTCCCCCACACCTATACATTTTCACTCTGGGGAGAATTAATATTACATAAAATGATTCAATAAGATATTCCATTGTCTATGATAATTTAGCAATCAACGAAAATTAAAATTATTATAAAAATGTGAGAAAATCAAGAACCAAACCGAGTAGCCAATATTTGTAAGCATGGAATGAACTGTCTTACAGTTTTATCAAAAATTAATTAAAGGAAATTATTTAAAATAATTTTAGTAAAAAATCATGTGTATAACATTCCACTAAATACATTTGTGTGTTTGAAAAAAATTTCATGCTTAACATTCCACTTCATATTTTTTAAATATTGGTAATTTAAAAAAAATAACCTTACCTGGTTATTTCCCTTGATTCTACCCTATACATTTTGTTATAAAATTTAAAAACCCCCTAACTTAATCATTCCCAGAATTAAAACCCTTTTTGTTTCTTTCTATATGTATTTTTATTTAAAAATAATTTATTTTTTACAATAAGAATAAGTATCCACCATATATCAATCTAATAAAGTAATAAAACTAATCAATTAAGTGATGAACGTATGTAAAAACATTATTGAAATTAAAATGACATTAACCTAACATATATAGACAATTAATTAAAGTATAAAAGAGTAACATTTCCATATTATGTTCTATGATATCTAGATATATTATATAAGATAATTTCCCCATGACAAAATCTCACATAGATTATTAACATCTAAATGATTTTATTGGGATACCACCATTTATATCATTGATAGGTAATTAGTTTTAATAAAATTACACATAAATTTTACATCCCTGCTCATACTCACATTCCATTAGTAAGATAAATTTTGGTCAAATGTTAAAAAAACTAGCCATTAGGATATTGGACATGAATTTTCAATATATTCAATGATTATATTGGATTTAAATGTGAGTATTATTGACAAAAGTTATAAAAAATAAAACAACGAAAAAATTCAACTACTATGAAAAAATTGAAAAAGATGGAAAATAAAGAAATAAGATAAAAGCTACAACTGACTTGGGAATGTATCACCTGCATGGAAAATTTTAGTAATGCCTATTGAAACTTCCTAGTATTGTTGATGTTTCCACATTAGATTTCCTTATTCCATATATTTAATTTTTTAAATTTTTTAGTTTGAGAGTATGGAATTTATTTTTCAATAAAAAGTGTTTCATGTTCACATAGCCTCTAATTGTGATTTTCAAACACTACTGCAAATATGGCCTCTATTAGTGCTAGAAAAGGGCAGTAACAGTGCTAGAAAACTATTGTTAATGGAAAAAATGATAAAGGGTGTACCTTTTATCAGCACTCAAAAAAAATCTGATAAATTCCCCTTTTATCACCGCTAAAAAATTAATGATAAAAGGTGCATTTTATCCGCGTTAAAAAAACTGATAAAATGGTCTTTTATCAGCCCTTTTCTTAGTGCGGATAAAATACCCTTTTTATCAGTGTTTTTTAAGCACTGAAAAAAGTCAAAAAAATAAAAACAAGTTAAGAAGAATATATTACTTCGGGGATCTTTTAACAGAACTTGACCCCCCCCCCATTAGAGCTAGGCAGAGACCCCTCCCTCTCACCCCCCATGCTGCACTTGCCTGCACAAACCCCTCCCACTTGCCCGCATGCCCCTGCTTCCACCAGAACTCGAAGATGAGACCTCCCCCCACGAACTTCTGCACATTTACCACTAATCTATTTAGTTTTTTCTCCATATAATTATATATCTATTTATTTATATATATAGTTATTTTTATTTTTATATTAATATAGAGTAATATAAATATAAATATATTTAGTTATGTTAATACATATATATTTATTCATATATTAATATATATATTTACTCATATATTAATATATATTTATATCTATTAATATATATATAGTAATAATGTTTTGTCCTTATATTTATTTGTATATTAATATATATTTATAATATTAGTTTTAAATACAATTAAAAAATATATTTTTTCATGTGTGTTTATAAATATGTAAATAAATACATATATATAAATAAATATATACATATATACAACACAGACACACACACTCACACACACACACAAAGATATATATATTTATGAATAAATACCTATATATATTTATCTGAAAAGACATAGAATGTTAAAAGGACCATAAATTCAAATCTAGAAGTCCATTTCAACTCCATAACTAATGAAATCGAATAAAATGAAATTATATTATATATTATATGTGGTACCGGCCTAATAGAAGTCAAGATCAGATATTATAGTTATTTGAATGGTAAAAAATCCGGGTATCCTGAGGGAAAACTCAGTTTTGGAGGCCTTCTAGGCCTTTTGGACCCAAACAATGTGACAGAAAGTTCACTTTGGTCACTAGCACATTGATCTTGTCGCATGCTTTGAATTTATATATTGTAGAGCTCAAACGGACACCTGGATCAAAAGTTATGTTTGTTTGAATTTTGAGATATATTTTCAACTTATTTTAGATTTTTTATTAATTTTTTTGATTTTTTTTGTCTTCAACTTGTAATTAAATGATTATTAGTCGATGATAATTGGAAAATTAATAATTAATAGTATTTTTAAAAATATGTTAAATCCATTTTCACTAAATTTCTTATATATTAAATATAATAGTCTATTTTTAATTATCTAAAACATATTTAAAAAATATATATTATATTTATATCAATATAAATATACTTATATATCAATATATTATTTTTCATGAAAATTTACTTTTTTTAAATATAAAATCCATCATCGCTACGAAAAAGTGATGATAAACCCACCCCCCCCCCCCAATTAGTGCTATTAAAAAGTGCCAATAAATGGGTCTCCTTTAACAGTGCTAAAAAAGTGCTGATAAAGGGTGTTCTATTATTAGCACTAAAAAATCACAGATAAAGGGTCAATTTTAACAGAGATTTTTAGCATTGTTAAAAGATACTTTTTGAGAACTTTTTTATCACTAATAAAGGAACCCCCTTTATCAGTTCTTTTTTTAACACTGTAAAAGGGTGGCGTTGTGAAAACTCAGTTTTGTAGTAGTGACATAATATAAACAGTCATTTGTATTGTTTGCTAAAGGTAATATAAAACCCCTAATTTTTATTGGATCCAAGTCTACACCGGTAGGTTTTAATGTTGTCAATATTTTATATAATTCCTTTATGTGTTTTTTTAGATCTTCTCCATAAATTCCATAGAATGCTATAAGAAAATGAATTAGACTAGATTTCATATTGATGTTTTGTGACTCACCTTGTATTTAAATTTATACATTTTTCATATAAACATCATTAAAAGTTAGTTTATTTAATTTTTGGTTTATTTCCACCATGTTATACAATTTTATTTTTGTGTTTATATAATATCAAAAAGAAGAAGACTTTAAAAGGGTCTTAATTTGTTGTTTCCCCATATTAAATGGATTTTTTATGTGTATCAGTATTGATGAAATAAGATCCTCTATGGTTCAGATTAAAAATATAGTAGTTCACTCAAATAAGAATGAATTATAAAAAAATATAAAAAACGAGGTTACAAAATAATTATAAAAAAATTAAGGATTGAAAAATAAATAAACAATTATTTATAGAATTTGTACAATTATTATAAAAAACACATAGTATAAACTTATAGAGTTCCTTGGAATCTCCGTTTAAATTTAAACAGACCATTGTGATGTGAAATATTATTTACGTTTGTAGAGATGATTTGTATGATAGGGAATACCCTAAGTTATCTCTTAATTATTTTTGAAGGTTTTAGAGTGTTATCTTTAAATATGTTTTAAAAACGAAAATATGGGTGTTTTGAATGATGTTTTAAACCAAAAAACAATTTGAATTAAAAAGTGACATTTGGTTGAAGGATGATGATTCATGTGAGATATTGGATTCTAATCATCAAAAAGACCCAACTCATGTTTTAAGGTTAATTGTTATCAAAGATTGAATTGGATTTATGTAATTAATTAGTTAAAGATTAATAGAATCTAATTACCCACAAGACCATTTGAAATGATACCCTTTCATGTAATCCTTGGATTAACTATCTTATAGACAGGGTATAAAATAGATTTCAGGTGTAAATACTAAAAATTAGAATAATATATTGTATAATTGATAAAATAAAGGGTATATTATGTTTTACAATCTGTATTACACAATATTAGCTGCACCAAACCAACTAGTTAGAGTGGATGAGTGAATTTCATTAAATTTTTCACAATATAATGAATCAAAACAAAATTATAATATATAAAACCCCATGAAACTATTAAAAACTAAAAATTAATAAAACGTTTAACAAATTAGGTGTTGTAACTCCCTCTCCATGTGTATAGAACATTTTCAATAATCATGTGTCAGTTAACTCTGAATCGAGAGGGGAAAGAATCTTGTATGTACATTCATCTCCATCCTTAATTTCCATATGATGATATGGATATCTATAAATTATAATATAATTATATTAATTCTGTGTATCTACAATAAATCATATTTTTACTCCCTTGGATAAACAATCATATGATGTTCCAAAAGTGCTAATTTGTATACATTGTTGGAGGTGATTTTGGAACCCTGATTTCATAATACCAATTGGAATCCAAATTTGGAATTGGATATAGTATTATAACCTATTATATAAAACTAAAAAATTGGTTCCAAAAATATTTAATATCACTACACCAAATGTGGTGGTAATTAGAAGTATATAAATTGTATTTCTTCACATTACATAAGTGACTTCTTGACTATGAACAATAAAGATCTTATCCATTGATAGTGAATTTTGGGACTCTTAATGGATGAGTGGTGCTTAAGATACATCTTGATAATTATAAAATACATGGTTATAAATTAACTAACTGATTTTGAGGCCAATATATTGGAAAAAATTGGAAAAAATATTGTTTTATTCCATGTGTATGTGTAAAGTCCTGTGTTTTAAAATTGGACTAAAATATGAATGTTTTTGAACATTTTTTTTACTGTATAGGGTTGTTTTAAAACCAATATTTGGATTGATGTTCTGTGAGTTGGTATCTTCAAACGTGTTGATATAGGGATTCGGTATAGGCTCAATGAGTTTCCCCTGCAGCTCAATGGGTTTTGGGTGTACCAGACTAGGCAGTCACATTCTCACAGGCTACGCATGGTTTGTCAAAATGTGTGGGCCAAATTTTGTGCCTTGATAAAGGTGATGCAGAGTCATTCAAATGTTTTGTTTATAGTTAGTCAAACCGTGTAGGTTAGCCTTATAGCATACTCTAGGTATCCAGTAGAGAATACACAGTCGGCGCACGATCTGTCAGACCATGTGAGTCAAACCGTACAACCTACCCAGTTTTATGTTTTGGGTTAAATTATTTAAATAAATTTAAGGTTAAAATGGATAAATTAAATTTTGGGAAATATGGGTTTTATTTAATTAAATTGAGTTAAAGATAATTTTATTAAATATAATTTAAAGGGGGAATTAATTTAATTTAATTATGATGAGAGAATTTAATTAAATGATGATGAAATGGATGTTTTATTTAATTAAATTTAGTTGAATGGAATTTAATTAAATGAGGTGTAAATGGGGAGTTTTGTGGTTTATAGAGACAAAATAGGGAGGTGCACATCCTAGGTGAGGTGTGATCCCCCTAACTCTCCCATGGGTGGTGCACCACCCCTCCTCTAGATTCCTCTTCACGTGACTATATCCTCCCGATTTCTTCATGAATTCTTTCCATCTTGGAATGGAAAGTCCTTCTATATGTGTTTTTTCCTTCTTACCAGCTGTTACAGCACTCCACCACCCAGTTTTGGTTAGGAAGAAACATTAGGTTCTGGTTTAATTGTGTTTATTTGATTATTTTTATTCTTGGTAGTGTGAAAGATGTATCAGGACCAGTTGGTCCATATTCCGATGACCATCCCCGAAGGCAAGACTGTTCTGCTCATTTTGGTTCACCTCTATCATATTCAGGTAAGGCTATATACTCGTTAGCTGGTTCCACACCCATTAAATTAGGTTTTTATAGTTTATATGAGTCACGGTTAATTAATTGGACGTGTGTTGGTCCTTGCCACATCTATTTTCGGTGCCAATTATGGTTATAAGGTGTTGTGATCAATTCCAAGTGTGTGCGCGCTTTTTTTGAAGTGTTTGTATGTAATCATATATTGTTTTGAGTTATAAATCTCTGGATCGTCCAATTCCTTGAGGTAGGGTTATAAATTTTTCTTAATTGATAAATTGAATTAATTATTTATTTATTATTATTGATAAATATGAATAAAATTTCTAGAATGAATAGGTATTTGTGTTGATTTTTTTAGATTAAAAATCATGTTTTTGTAATAAAACCCCTCCAACAGAGGTACACTACCTTCAAGATAAAAACATAGTGAGTATAGTAATATGTTTTCATAGCTTGATGATATTTGTTTTCCTATTATTTCCTAGTTATAAGAAGCTATTTAAGTTATAGTAATTTTATTGCTTAGCTAGAAGATGCACTGCCTCATTTACATGTTGAAACACTTTGGTTAATGGGTAATTATGAGTTATTGAGTGGTATATATTGAGATAATTAATTGGGAATTAATTATCTTCATTGAGATTTTAATATAGAGGGAATTAAATATATGATATTGAATTGGAAGATTTAATATAATTAATTGTGAATTAATTATGTTCTTTGAGATTGTAATTGAGATAAATGATAAGGGGATTATTTAAGATTATTGAGTTGGATAATCTGAGATAATTAATTTTTGAATAAATTATATTCTATGATATTGTAATGGATATAATTAATTAGGGGTTAATTATGAGTATTTAGTGGGATAAGTTGAGATAAATAAATGTGAATTAATTAAGTGCTTTGAGATTGTGTTATAGATAATTAACAGGGAGATTAATTCTGACCATGAATTGGATGTGTTGAGATAATTAATGGTGGATTAATTATTTTACTTAACGTTTGTTCATGATAATTTATTATGAGATTAATTATTATTAATTGATATTTAGATGGGATAATTAATTATGGAGACTTATTTATAGAATGTGATTATTGTTGATTGATTAATTAATTGAAGATTTAATTAATAAAGATTGTGTAATTTTCTAATTTTTATGTTAACTAAATGATTTTATCTGTTTATCTAATTGTTTAATTAGTAATTATTTCAAGGAAGAATAATAAATTGATGAATTAATTATGTGTGAATTAATGAGAACATGGTCATTCTAAATTCATAACTAGAAATGGTTACACGGTCATCATACTTATGATTAAAGAGAATGGGAAGGTGGTCACATTAAATTGAGAAGTAAACATGGTAACATGGTTATTATACTGATGAGTAAAGAGAATGGGAAAATGGTCATTTTATTGTGGGGTAAGCATGGTAACATGGTAATCATACATATGTTTGTGATTTTGGTAACTTTGTAAATGTGTCTTATAAATATGAAATTAAAGAATGGAAAAAATGGAACTTCGAGCCATGTCATCACATGAGATTATTTGAACTCTGGAATGAGTCGAATTATATAATGAAATATCCTAGAAAATTGGATTATTCAGGCATCAAATAGAAGTAGGTATTAAGATATGATATTACCTAGGGAATTCTTTAGGCTCCGGTACAAGAAGAAGTTAGTATTGAGGTACAAATATCCCTGGGTACCGAGGATTTATGAAATGATTAAACCAAGAATAATAAATAATGTGATAAATAGTTCATCATATATTACTTATTTATATATTAATCATTTATAATCTTATTCCAACAACGAGCTAAAGCAGGTATGGTCGTTAGGTGTCCCTTCAGAACCTGGAAGAGTTATTGGTTATTTATTCAAGTCTGTTATTGCATTGATACACTTGTAAACTAATTTTATATATTTTAATGACTAGATTGAGCTTGAAAACCAGTTGTCCCATCTTACAAAGATTTATATCTCACACCCTATTTGGGCCATCATTGCACTGGGGTCCCTGAGTAGACTTTCTTTCTCCTAGGACCTTGGACCTTGTTATTGTCGTTGGTTATACCTTGGTGTTCAGAGAAAAGTACTAAGTGGAAGATAAGGATTCTCATGGAGATTGTCGTTGGGGATTTGAGTTTTTTTATTTATATACTAAGATGTGAACCATTCAACCTTGTTTAATTCTTTGAGATATGTATCACCATGACATGCATGCATTGTAAAAACTAGAGTTGGCCATTTTATTTATTTAGTTGATATTGTTATTTTCTTCCACTATTGCCATATATTTATATGATGTTATACTATTTTGAAAACTCTAATATGTGGGTACAGTCTCCCCCACTGACTATCTGTACACTCTCGTTGCTAGTAGGTATCCTTTAGTGTATGCGGAGGTGCTCTTGAGTTCATGTGGTGACAAGTCTGGCTACTAGTTCGATGGTATGTCGGTTAAAGAGGTTACAAAGTAGTATTAGAGGTATAGTATTCTTTTTTTACATTGTATTTATATTTTCTGTTTCTATACAGGAGACTAGGAAAGTTTTGTCACTTGATTAGTAGCCATGTCTGGGACTGATCACCGCACGTACGGGAAATGTCCAAGTGGCTAGGGTCAGGAATAAATGTTTATGTGGTTTTCTGTTACATTTAATATGATTTCACCCAAGGTGACTGGTGTATTTCCTAATTCTTATTAATATTGGAATTTTGAAAATTTTCCTTAGCCTGATATGGAAATTAATTTTCATTACATGCATCATATAGTCACTTATAATTAATATGAAATTCATACGATATTCCATGTAGTTTCATTTGTAGGATGTCTGCTAATTTGGATTGTGTGACTTGGGTGGAATGCATATTTTGATCTGCATTAGCATGCCTTCTTGAATAACATGTTTAGATGATTATATGCAACGATTCATCAAGTATTAGCATGTTTTGTTGTTATTCCATGCTTTTTTGTTATAGATTTTTTCTTTTTAACTTCTTATGATAACATGCTAGATATTATTTTATGTGTAAATAATGGAATGGGTGGAAAATTGTTGATCTCATTTACGATAGGAGAGGATTTCAGGTATAAGGTCTATGGGTTCCTTATAATTGTAAAATGGGTAACCTAAGTATTTTAACCATTGAAAAATGGTTTCTAAAGTTAAAATGATATATTGAAATTGTATGTGACAAATGGGAACCAAATGCCTGCAGTAAGGTGTATAGGTGCCTTATTATTTGGTAGATGGCCATCCATGTGACTGAGCCTTGTATAACCATAATGTGTTTGGAAATGGTTATAAATGTAAATATTTTTAGTTTTTACTGAAATGATATGGAAGTATTTTAAAATTATCAATTGCACCCATGTAGGATAGTTAGGGTATGTTTTTATGAAATGAAACTAAATATTAAATGCTAAAGAAGAATTTTTTTATAGCATGCATTTTTTCCTCATGGGTAAGTGTAAAAAAATGTTCCATTTTATAAAATATTAATTTTTGGTTTGTTAAAATTATTTCAAATTTTTAGACGATGAAAATAATTAATGATATGACTAAAATAAAAATTCTATTTTGAGACTAGTAAAAAAATTGAATGACCAAGAGATTGGGTCGATGATTATGCTTTGAAAGGAACTATCTTGTGGTAGGTAGCACCCTTAAACCTTGAGATGCCCTATTTCTGAAAAGCGATTTTGACGTTGGTTCCATTTGGGTGTCATTGTCCCTAATAAGACTTTTCAGTTTGTGAAAAGACACCCATGTTCAGATGGGTGATCAGTGTACCTTTACATTTAAAATGGGAATAAGAATTTAGGAATGCTTGGTTGAGAAAGTTATATGACTCGATATATCATATGGGTTATGGTTGTTGAGATGATGTTTTGTTAGTTTTGGTGAACGCAAGTATTATGTGTTGACATATGTGGGAATAATGAATGTTTAGTGATGTAATGAACCGGTTGAGTTCGTAGTGATCGTGGAAGCTTGTGATGTTAAAGGCTTTCTCAGGTTAACTCTACAGTAGAGTGATTAAGGTGTTGGCGTAAGTTTTTCCTACTACATGGGAGAACATTTTGGGAATCTAGTGTTCTAACATGTCATTCAGTTTTAATTTTCGATGTTCATGCTAGATGTGTTGACGTGGTGATTTTGCTTCATGGAACATCAAATGTGCGATTAAGGTGTTTCTAAAATCGTGCGCTTCTAAATGACTGGTCTTTTCTTTCAATAACATGAATACTCCTAATGTGGGTAGGGTAACATCTATTATGTAGTACGTATCAGTGATTTTTTCGTAGCATGAATTTCATAAGGTTGACGGTGTGTGAAAACCTTTGGAAAATAAATTAGTTTTTCATAGAGTTTCAATGGTATGATTTGAATGAACGTGGATGCCTTGGGTGATATTGGAATTAAGGTTTGGTTGATTACGCGTCGCTAGGTGAAGCTGATCTTTTTGTAAAAAGTTGATTGATGATCGTTCAACTAATATTTTTAGTAACCTGGGTTAACTCTTAGTGTGCTCTTCCGAATGAGACAATCATGTCCCATATCTTGACCTCATCCTAGAAACACTAAGATAGCATCAGTCTTATACCACACTAATGTTTTAAATGTCGTTGGTTGGATGAGTGGCAGTTATATGGGTTGTATGCGGGATACATGGTTCATTGGGTTACCCCTTTGTTCATGTTGAGGCATGAAAATATTAAAAAATCCAATTGATGGATTGACTTAGAAATGTAACCTTAAGTAAAGAGAGGACATCGGTGTACATGTAGTTGGTGATGGAAATGTTTTAATGAAATGTTGATGGTTTAAGGGAGAGTTTGTGTTATGGGTCAGTGATCCCTTTCAAGGAAATATCCATGGTTTAGAAAGGTTGAATATTAAATGCTAAGGCCATTGGTACAAAGAAAAAATAGTAATTTGGTTGAATAGATGATGATGTGATCATGTCTCCTGTTAAGTGGGTTCGGTTAAAATATTTTTTGATGTTTGGGTTGTATTTTCATCTTTGGTCTCAAGTTTTATAGGATTAAGCCAAAGGTCCTGTGAAATGGTTAATGGTGAGTTGGGAATTTGAGAATGTATCCTGACCATTCAAACAAGACTTCATGTCCTCAATGAGTTGGTTAATATTTTGGTTGTACCTAATAGATTCTCAGGGATGAGATGTTTTTAATGTGGTTAGATTGTAGAGTCCCGTGTTTTTGAACCAAACTAAAATTTGAATTATTTTGAACATTTTTTTGTTTTCTAGATGGTTTGGTTTTAAAACCATGCATTGGGTTGATGTTCTAGGAGTTGGGAACTTTTAATGTGTTGATATTAGGTTTTGGTAAAGGCTTGAGGAGTTTCCCAAGTGGCTTAATGGGGTTTAGGAGCACCGGACTAGGCATTGGTTTTCGCACGGGCTGTGCATGGTTGGTAAAATTGTGCGGGTCAAACCATGCATCTTGCTAAAGGTGAGGAAGAGGTGGTCTCATGGTTTTCACACGATTAGTCAAACTATGTAGGTCAGCCATGAGGGATACTCCAAGTATCCAGTAACAGACGCACATTCTGTGCCCGGTTTATCAGACCGTGTGAGTAAAATAGTGTGGCCTACTTATTTTTATGTGTCGGGATAAATTATTTAATTAAATTCAAGGTCAAAAATAGATTTAATTAAATTTTGTGTAATTGGGGTTTTATTTAATTAAATTGAGTTTAAGAAAATTTAATTTAATGGATTTGAAAACGGGAATTAATTTAATTAAATTATGATGATAGAATTTAATTAATTGATGTTGAAATAGAGGATAGATTTAAATAAATTTATTTGGAAGGAATTTAATTTAATGAGGTGTAAATGGGGAGTTTTTGGGTTTATCTAAGAGGTGTTCTAAATAAAATTATAATAATAATATAATTATTATTATTATTTTTTAATATATTTATTCTTATAATACAGTTAAGATTTTAATTTAATTTTTGAGAGAACTAAAGAGGGAGGCACATATCATGGGTGTGGTATACCCCCCCCCCCCCCACTCTCCCATGGGTGGAACCCACCCATCCTCTGAATTCCTCTTCTTGGATATATCCTCCTGATTTCTTCATGGATGTTGGTTATCTCGGTAGGTTATATCATTCTCCATGAATTTCATCCTTCATGTCAGTCATTTTATCTCTCCATCACCAGGTTTCTGTTAGGAAAAAACCCTAGGCTCTTTTTTTGATTTCATAGATTCATCCAATTCTATGTGGTGTGGAAGATATCTCGAGACCCCTTGGTCTGTATTCCAATGACTGCTTCCAAAGGCGAGGCGATTCGAATTGTTTTGGTTCTTCGTTATCATATTTGGGTAAGGTTATATACTCGTTAATTAGTTTTTCACCCCTCGAATTAAATGATTGTGGTTTATATGATTTTAGTTAATTAATTGGATGTGCATTGGTCCTCACTACAGTAATTTTGGGTGTCCATTATTGTTATAAGGTTTTATAATCAATTCCAAGTACATGGGAACTTTTTTTGAAGTGTGTGTACATAAACAGATATTGGTTTGAGTAAAAAAGCAATGGAATGAACAATTCCATGAGGTAGGGTTCTCAACTCTTCTTAATTGATAAAATGCAGTAATTTTTTATTTATTAATATTGACAAATGTGACTAAAATTTCTAGAATGAATTTATATTGCTGTTAAATGGTTTTTTAGATTATAAAATCATGTTTTGTTAATAAAACCAATCTAACGGAGGTGCGCTTCCTTCTAGCTAAAAAATAGGGGGACTATATTTATAGGTTTTCTTAGATTGATGATATATGTTTTCCTATTTTTTCCATGTTAGAGGAATATGGTTAAATTATAGTAATATGATTTATTATATATGAGATATATTTCCTCATTTACATGTTGTTGAACTTGGGTTAATGGGTAATTATGAGTTATTGAGTGGGATATATTGAGATAATTAATTTTGAATTAATTATGTTCTCTGAGATTGTAATATTGATAATTAATTGGGGGATTAATTTTGAGTTATTTAATTAGCTATGCTAAGATAATGAATTTTGAATTAATTATATCCATTGAGATTTTAATTGAGATAATTAATCAAGGGATTAATTTTTAGTATTGAGTGGGATATGTTGAGATAATTAATTTTTGGATTAATTATGTGTCGTGATATTTTAATAACGATTATTAATTATGGGATTAATTATAATAATTTCACATCATAAGTTGAGAAAATTAAGTTTCAAATAATTATGCACTTTCAGATTGTGATATGGATAATTAATAGGGGGATTAATTAAGAAATTCGATCGTCTTTGTTGATAAAACTAATGGTGGATTAATTTTATTACTTGATATTTGTTCAAGATAATTTTTTGTGACATTAATTAATTGGAGTTCAAATTTATATTGGTTAATTAATTCTACAAAATTAATTAGGGAATGTGATTCTTATTGACTTATTAATTAATTAATTAATTAATTAATAGAGATTGTGTACTTAGATAATTTTTAAGTTAACTAAGGGATTTGATGTGTTTAACTAATTGTTGAATTTTAAATGATATTAATGATGAATAATTAATTGATTAATTAATTATGTCTGAACGAATGGGATCATGGTCATTCTAAATAGAGAAGTACAAATGGTAACATGGTCATCATACTTATGATTAAGGATAATGGGATCATGGACATTCCAAATTGAGAATTATACATGGTAACATTGTCATTATACTTATGAGTGAAGAGAATGGCAACATGGTCATTATAATGAGGGGTAAGCATGGTAACGTTGTCATCTTACTTACGTTTGTGATTTTGGTAAATTTGAAAATGTGGCTTATAAATATGAAATAAAAAATGGAAGTATTGTCACTCCGAGTCATGGAATCACATGAGAATATTTGAATTTTGGTATGAGTCTAATCAGGTATAGAGATATCATAGAACATCAAATACTTTTAGCTTCAACAACAAGTAGGTTTTAATATATTATATTACCTAATGAAGGATTCAGGCTCCGATATGAGAAGAAGTTAGTATTGAGGTATAGGTATCCATATGAACCTTGGAGTTAAGAAATGATGAAAAAATAATATTAAATAATGTGATAAATATTTCATTATATACTATTTATATATATAGTCCCAATTCAGACTCTTATTCTAGCTATGAACTAAAGTAGGTATCATCGTTAGGTGTCCCTTTAGAACCTCGATAGGTTGTTTGTTATTTGTTCAGGTCTTTTATTGCTTTGATATACATCCACACTGTTTTCTTATATTGAATTATCTATATTAAGAAATAAAACATTAGGTCTTGGCCTACTGGGATTTATTTCTCACACACTATTTGGGCCACCTTTATACCGGGGAACCCGAGTAAAACTTCTTGTTCTCATGACGTTGGACTGTGTTGCTGTCGTTTTATTTACTTGGTAGTTAGGAGGAAAGTACTGAGCATAATCCCAGGATTCTCATGGATATTTCTCTTATGGATTTGATTCTTTTATTTATTTCTATACTTATATGTAAATAATGTTGTTTTGTTTACTGGTTTCATATATGTATCACAATGATTCATGCATTGTATAAATTGGAATTAGCTATTTTCATTATTCAGCTGATATTGTTATTGTATTCTACTATTTTTGTCTATTTATATGTTGTTATACTATTGTCAAAACATTGGTAAAAGTGTATAATCTCCCCCACTAACTATCCTTACACCCTCTCTGCTAGTTGTTAGCCTCTATCATATGGGTAGGTGTGCTTGAGGTCATGTGACGACTGGCCTGGCTGTAGGTTTGACGGTAAGCTAGGTCAGGACGTTACAGTATGCTTGGGTACTTGATTAGTTTTTTCTTATTTTTCTCAAATTTGATTTTGGTCTCTTCAAATCACCTTTGACTAACATGAAAACAAAAACATAAGTAAAATTTAACATTTAATAAGTATATACCATTGATTAAATGAATAAAATTTGGAGTATAAATAATTGAATAGTTGATAAATTATAGCCCAAAATTAATTAAAAACATCGATATAAGGGTCATATTGAATAGTAAATTGCTTCATAGTTACACCCTAAAAGTGGATATGGATATATGGGGTTATTATGAGATGAATGGTGAATATCATTCTTTTATGGATAAATTATTGGCCTTTTATACATGTATTATTTTCATCCTTTAATAAAATCCAAAAAAATCATTAAAATTTACAAAAAATTATTATAAATTTAAACAATGTAATAATTAAATTAAATCAAATTAATAAATCAAAATATGATAACATTCATCCTTTCAAGGATCATTCACATTGAAATAATAATTTATTTTGAATAAAAATCTTAAAATATATTATTATTCTAAATAAATAATTTTATATCAGTAAATAAA
Organism: Viscum album; assembly: GCA_963277665.1. Lineage (NCBI taxonomy): Eukaryota > Viridiplantae > Streptophyta > Magnoliopsida > Santalales > Viscaceae > Viscum > Viscum album. The sequence goes on along the minus strand of OY728160.1, from coordinate 800,479,167 downwards.
TTTAATTTTTTTTCAAATTCCACTTGTTGTTATTGAGTCCCATTAAAAACACATATAATTTATTTCATAATTTAAAAATGTTTTTATACCTATTAATTTATAAATTAGGGGAAAATTTGGGTGTTAGATATATTCTATCAAACCTCCCTAATGAATTTTAAAATAATAATAATAATGAAGGCCCCCTTATTGGTGTTGTCGTTGACCAAACTCTATCAAGGGTTCCTAGCAACACTTTTTTTAATTTTTTATGATTATTATAATGAATTAACGCATGGAGATATATATAAAAACATACATACATACATACATACAAATATATATAATTGAATAGTCCATTTGTTGGTTACATTTACTATGAATGATATTATGATATAGGTATACAATTAATAAGTATCAGGTATTATTGTTGAAAAGAAACTTGGATGATTCCATCATAAAATTAAAATAAAATTTGGATACAACTTGGATTACATGGTGTATCATCCCTTCAATTGTGATTATTTTAGAACATATATTTAAGGTAATTAAATAAAAGTGATGATAGTGAGAGTGTTATCCACAATATTTTATGGAAGTATTGGATAATGACTCAAGCTATGTTAAATAGATTTTAAAGCTATTTCAGGTGGAAAATTTTGATTTAGAGAAAATAATATCCTATGTAACTTTTTTTAGGATTTTAGTGAGTTATAGAAATTTAATCTTGATTTATATAAGGGTGGTCACATTACTTCATAAAATTGTATGCCTTCATCATATGACTCTAATTTGAGGTAATAAAATGTATAAAGATCTATCATATGACCTCAATGTCATACGAAAGGGATTCTTTTTGACTTTTTATGCCATAACGTGACTTTGAGTAAATTATATGACTTTGCAGCTTAGTTTATGACTTTAGAGAGATCATAAGTCATCAATGTATATACTTGATAAAAAGGAACAATCATATTTCATCATCATTTGAAATCTATTCCAAAAGTATTCATCATAATATGTTATCATCAGACTCAATAGGGATAAGAATATGAATTATAGATATGGTATGACATTAAGGTCGTATGACATGTAGTCACCTATAGGTTAACAATAAGGCTTCAACACCTAGAGAGTTTTTTTTTGAATCTTATTATAGAAAATTTGAGTTTCCAAAAATTAGATTCTGAAGTGGAAATAAATTTAGAAATTTATTTACTCATTCATCAAAGTATCAAATATCATGATCAAATAACTAATCAATATCCATGATAATAAATATACAAAAACCATCTAGAGTGAATTTTGGATTATTGAAATGAAAACCCATTAGAATCAGTTGGTCCACATGGAGATTGATGATTCATCCATTCATGTTACTAATTTGAATTATTTTAATATAGTGGATTTCATGGTGAATGAAGAGAATAAAATAATGATGATTCTTAACGTAAATTTAGAGGAAGATCTTGGATGAGGTTTAAATAAGTATAAATGGGGAAAATAAATTTGGAATATCTATAATCTCTTATGAATGAGGAAATAATTCATATATATATGAAGATTCAACATTTTCCATATTTTTAATTTTAAAATATTATTCATGATATTGGGAATATAGCATTTAGGTATCCAAGATAAATATTGATGGGGAATATTTATAGAAATATAGAGACTTTTATATTGTTAAACTAAGAAAGAATATCGAATATGTGTTAATGAATAAAACATGGATCATCAAGAAGAGATAGTGTGTTGAAAGAAGAAGAAGAATGGGAGAATAAAAATAAATTTCTGAAACATTAAATATTATTATATGGTCATGAGATTCATTGGGTAAGGATAATGGATCCCCAAGAATAGGGTATCTCCAGACTTGTAGTAAAAAATTCTTATGGTCTACCATTAAAGAAGGAGTCAATGGCCTATTGAAGGGAGGATTTATGGAGGACCCTTATAGAACTATCTATTAGGAAAATCAAGATCCCACTAATATGTGTTAAGAAGATTTTCAAGATATGGCTTCAACTAAAGGGACACCTTTATAAAGAACCTATTAGGAGGTCATTTTTGTGATCACTTTAAAATTATAAATTTGTTGATATTTTATTATAGGTATTTAAAGAGAGTACCTATCAATATTATATAAAGATAGCTTGTATCATAATATAATTTGTATTATAGTGGAGGAACCAAGTCTTAGACAATCTAAACCTGAAATATAATATGCTTTCAAGGTCAAGCCTTGATATAAATATTTATCATGCCTTTTTAATTATCCTAACATGAGTATGGATGAGGGATTTCATGATGAGTGGATCAAATATGTAATTAGATGCAAAGTTTGAATTAATAATGAATATTCATAAAATAAAATGGGATCATTAATTAACCTCCTCTCCAAATTAGTGATCTCACAAGATATACAAACTATATTTTTTATGAGAGTAAAGGTACCCTCCAAAATTTATAACTAAGAAATAAAAGAAGATGATATCAATCCTATCAATGATTGATGAGTAACTATTTTTTACAGAAAAAATATTCATATATGTAAGAACTAGAAGCTTCTATATATATTACCACAAGGTCTTGAGGTTAGTGATACTATGAAAGTGGGATTTAATCAACTTTTAAGTGATTATCCAATTACTCATAATAATAATAAAAATAAAGTATATTGGAATATAGAAATTTCAACGTTTTATGTATAATAATTAAAGTCTATACCAATATAATGAGACTTAAAACTAATAAATTGATGTGGTAAAAGTTATATAATGTGTGTGAAGAAAATATAAATATTAATAAATCAAAAGAATATCTCTATAAAAATGTTGTAAGAAATTTTTATAGTTGGTGATGATAGTATTTATGACTATTTTACAATGAAAAATGAAATTTTGATTCATATCAACAGTGTTGTAAATTATTTGGAAGAATCATCTATTTACAAAAAGTCTAAAATGTATTTACCTAATAAATTTGATTTAAAGATATCTAGATATGAATAAATTGGTGACTTGTTACTGGATAAGTGACACAATATAATCCTCAACTATGAGATGTGTAAATCCCTAGAATTTAAAATTAATGAAAATGGTCAAATTACATTCAATTCTATGTCAAAAATCTCTCTAAAGTATAAGAGAGACAAAACATTCTCAAATTGTTATGAGGGTGAAGATATTTATAAAGAAAAATTTTATAGGGATAATGAGGTCATGTATTTAAACTCTAATAACATTAAAATATGGAAAAGAAAATTAAAAATTAATATTACTCTTAAATGATATAATAGTGGAGGTCTTGGACATTTTTAAATTAAATTTATAATGGAAAATAAATTTGATGGATCTGAAAGTTATTATTAATACAAATATTTTCTAATATAATATTAGGAAAAATCAAAAAAAAATTGTGAAGAAAATTTATCTCTCAAAAATTATAAATGAAACCTAATGAGTAAAGAAAAAAATTATAGAATCATCAACATACGGTGAGTTGGATGATGAAGGTAACTTCCATAATCAGACAGCCACTATGTCTTAGGATAACAAGAATAGATAGTCATCAATAGTGATGAGAATGAATAATATGGTTATACCATGTATATATTGAGAGAATAATTTATGCCATGCCATGAGAATAATTTCAATAAGGACAATAAATTATTTTTTTGGAAAATAGAATTAAATTTAATATGTGGTGGAGAGTGGTCTCCTCAAAGATTTAAAAAATTCCATGGTAAAAAATACTGTGAAATATAAGATCCTAGAATATCTAAATGTAAAATGGAATAAAAGGAAAGAATAACATCATGAGACAAATTATGGGTTTCTTAAAGCTGGAAGCACCATGAAGGTCATGAGAGAAAACAATGATAAGTAATTTAACATTCATGATAAATCATACGAGGTTATTGAAAAGGTCATCCCATTGAAAAAGGTATAAACTAATTCTAAATACTCAAGTGATACAAAACAGGTTTCCATTAATTATAAAAATAATAAAACCCAGTATAGATATATTAAAGTTTAATAAAGGTATAAAAAGTGTCTTACAATAGGAGATATATAAATGAGAAAATAAAGGGAAAACCCCATTGAAAATAAAAAACAAAGGCACTAAGTATCCTAGAAATAAATAACATTCATATAAACATACTCATCTACTTACTAAAAGACAAATTTTTTAGCAATATTCATAGTTTTTTTGAGGTTATAGATATAATGACTTTGAATTATACTAAAAAATGTCATTTCAAAGAAACATACATCAACTAAGGGGGAGAAAACATGAGAATAAAAAATCTATTTGGTTGAAAGAAGAACTATTTGTAGAATGAAAAAAAATTAAATATGGGAAAAATACAAGAAACATATCACAAGATAATGATGTTTAGAAAAACCAAATAGAAATAATGACACCTAAATAACCTATTTGAGTTTTTTTCTCAAATATAAAGGTGAGATAGTCACATAGAACCTCATGTTCTATATACAGATGAGAAAATAACAATAGGTTGTGTTATGTGGAAATAATGATAAATATGGGAATAGTCCCTAATATCATTCATTGGTTTTCTTAGATTCACCCTTGATAATGAAAAATAAATAAACCTATATTAGTGGAATAATGAGCATTTATTTCTCACAATAAGAATGAATATTCACAAAAGGGATGTTTTGGATGTAATGGAATACCATGGTTGAGAGTAATCTATCAAACTTGTTTACTCTCCTAATCAAGAAAGTAGAAACTCCTCCTAATTTCCTTTCATCATATGTGTACTAACATACAGGATATTGAAGGAACCAAATAAAGGGATATATATATATATGATGTTTTAACTACTAAATAATAATATAATTGTCTCTTCATGGTGCATACATACTGCAATGATGGAGAAGTGAGTACATCACTCCAGGTTCAAAAAACAGGAATAGGTGTTGTCAAAAATATCAATCTTTATAATATTTGGTATTATTGGTATCCCTAAAAAATTAAATTTTAAGGTATTCCAATCACACATTATCACCCTTATTTTTATATTATCCAATCTATTTAGATATATGAATTTTCAGTTGATTTATTTGGTATAAGGGGGGTGAATTCTATTTTGTAACATGAAATTTTCTAATGAAATTTCTATATTGAGTAGACAATATCAATTTCTATATAAGTATATTAAATAACCCCTTAATTGAGATATTTTGAAGTGGTATCACATGATAAATTGTTAATAGAACTTATTGATGTATTTTTTATGTATCTCTTGTTATCTACACTGGGTTCAGCCATGTAGACTTAGAGTAGACTAACTAAAGTACCTTTCCCAAGTTGTGTGTGGTGTAATTATTCTCCCATAATTATAATAGGTTGTGATTTAGATTTAAATAAAGATAAGAAAATATTTTTTTAAAAACTATTCTTATCAAAGATAATGCGGATTAAATGACTGAGTATTATCCCCTATATTTCCATTTCACTTATTTACCAATAATTTGGATAAAATAAAAGATCTCAAACACACACATTGACATTGGAATTTTATAGAATATCCAATAAATACAATGGTTTAGATAATAGACAATGTTTTGGTTGAATTTTTTTGTCCAAGATGTTATGATATTGGTATGTAATCAATATGTGTTGAGGTGTTTTTGAAAATAACTTGAGATGTTTCCATCACAAATGGAAAAGGAATTTTTTCTCTTATGAAGAGAACCTAGTGTAGAATCCCTTCAATTTTGATTATAATGAATCTAGTCTTAAAAGGAATTAAATTCAATCAATAATTCTGACAATATTGCCCATAATAATTTTTCAATGTATTAGAGATTGAATCAAGTTGAGTTAAAGTGGTTTTGATGATATTTTAAGTAGATAATGTTTATTTGGAGAAAATGTACAAGTGTAAAGTTTTTTTAGGATTTTAGTGTGTTGAAAAAAGGTAGTCTGGATCTATATAATGGTGATCATTTGACATTAGGATATCATATGACTTTACTGTATGAATTTAATCTGGGGAAATAAAATTGAAATTTTTTTAATGAACGAATTTAGACGTGATCATATGTCTTTGATTAAATCATATTACTCCACAACGGTGCATATTACTTTTAGTATGATCATAAGTCTTCAGTTCATTTATTTTAGTGAAAGGTCTGGGAAGAAGTCTTCACCATATGATTTTTTTCACCATAATTCTTCATCATATGACTTCCTCATCAGACTCTCTAGATCCAAGAATATTAATTTAGGATTCCTCATGACTTCAAAGTAAAATGATGCAAATTCATATACAAGATGAATGTAATTATTCAATACTTTGGTAATTTTTTAGGAATCTACTGGGTGAAAACTTAATATTATATAATTTACATTCTATAGAGGAAATAAATCATTTGATTATTTGTCCTCATAATCAACTATTGAAATATAATGATCAATTAACTAATCATGTTCTAAAACAAGAAAGAAAGAAGACTAACCAAGTTGAATGTTTGTTTTTTGAAATGATAACAACACCAAAAATATCAACTCTATGTGGAAACTAAGAATACATCAATGAACATTTATAATTTTAAAGAGATAATTATTGAATATTTCATTGATAATAAAGATAATAAAGTAATAGTGAGTATTTAGTAATTTAGGAGAAAGGTTCTGTTCGAGTTTTAAATAAGTTTAATTATTAAAAAAAATATGAAAATCTATAACTAAGTTAAATGAGTAAATCCCACCAACATCTAAAGATCAATGAGTTTTTATATATAAAAAATGGAAAATCTTATTCAAGTTGGTGTGAATATAAAAGTTTTGGTATAAAAGAATAATATGGGTAGAGAATTATGAGAGAAAGAGAGAGACTCTGATAATACAAACCTAAAAAATAAGATCAACTGTGGATTGAATAATAGAACATGTCACATCTATGAGATCATATGTATTAAATGATAAAGAATAAGGTGAAAATTAAAAAAATATTCTAATACATACATTATTATTTTATCATTTGATGATCTAGTGGTCAAGAAGAATAGATAATCAAGTAGTGAGTACATGAAGAGTTTAAGTACAACAAAAGGCATGATCGTATACCTTTTGGATTAATCTATCAATTCCATGATTTCATAATCATAAATCATATTTATGTGTTATGAATCAATTTTTTTTATGCAAGTTAAATATTTTATTGAGAAAACTGAAAATTTTCTAGTCTTTGGAAGTGACTGTAATCCCAATTAAGCCATAATATCAACCATGAGACCGAAGGAGTGAAATATTTCCAAGTTATCATGTGATAGTAAAGATAATTTGATATACTATATGAAGTATCTCTATCAACCATATTATATAATCAAGATTGAATAACTTTTTCAAGGTACTAGAGTGACCATATGGTAAATATATCAGCCATTTGGCCATATGGTCAACTGTGATATAAATATCACAATATCACAAAGTAATCAACAGACCTCAAGACCAATCAGAGTGACCACATAATATATCTCAGAGTGGCTATAGTGGTCATAGATTTTTGAAAAGGTATGAAGTGACCGCAAGATAATTTGATCAACTGTATGCCTATTTGATTGACCTTAGTAGATATCCCAGTAACTTATTAGTTGAATTTATGAGTAATAAATAAGGTACTATTCCAAATTTGAGTGACAACATTCTTTTTTTGTTTCTTTAAAATATCACTGAGTATTAGAGAGACTGTACATTTATTTCCAATATATTTCATGGTGAATACAATGAAATCTTATTATAATGTTTCATTTTTGACTAAATTTTTGAGTTACTATGATATTACAAGCTACTACATGTTGAAGTAAAGAAACCACATGGAAGATCTAGATTTTGGTCCAGTGACGATGTTACTACAAGGTTTTTTTAAGGGAACATATCAAGAAGTCATAATATTTCAATGTACTAGATCAATTGTAAGTTCATTTCACTCGACCTTATAACTTATCATGGAATCTTATCAATATTTTTTATAACTATTTGAGATTCCATGGTAATATGACTTGGAAGACTTCAAGATATCATGTTTAAAAGTTAGAATAATTTTCTAATATATTTTATTCCAATAACTCACTCCACTAATTTAAATACAATTTCAATGTTTTTTTCTCCCGTATTTTAGGTTGATTGTGAGAATTCATAATGATGGGTTTGTAATATATCTTTTTGGAAAAATATTTCTTTTTAAATAAGATCAAGTTCAAAGAAAAAAAGACATATTTTGGAGGAATTGTTATAAGTTTGGGAAACATGGGATTCTCTATTCATAAAGATACTATATTTTCATTAGAACATGACTTCATGATATAAGAACATCCTCGCATATTTCAATTTCTTCCCTAATATAAAATAATACATCCATAATAAAATATAAATCTATATTACAGATAAACTTAAATATTTTACTACATTAAATTCTCTTTAATTCCAATTATTTTTCTTTTTTATTACTTTTGTGTTGATCATTAATTTTCAGAAAATTTTTTAAAAAGAAAATGCATGCATACCATCTAATTGTACTCAGATACTCTTACTCTATTTTCATTTATATTTTTACTCCCATGAGAACTATAAAAGAGGATTTTAATTATCTTGAATAGCCTTGTGTGTAATTTAAGTATATTATTGATCTATATTGTAGATCATATTCTCAATTTTAGTAAACACTCTTGGAAATGGGTGACTGTTAAGTGGTGAGGTTAGGTCATGACATGAGACTAAACCACTTGAATTTATATATTCCTATATGTGTTTCAATGTTCTTTTCAAACTATTTTTAAAAAAATTAAAATCTATTTTGTAAAATTATTCTTTGAGAGCTAGATTTTACATGGGAAATTACTAATAAGTCACATAAGAATAGTAATCCCAAAAGATTATGATAAACATAATATTATTATAAGTGATTTTTTGTCAACATTATGAGAGATTAATAAAAATTGTTAAATTATATATACCTATTGTATTAGTTGACTGGTTGAATTTCAAACAAGGGGATTTTGGTTTATATTTTTTTCTTCTAACAGAACAATTTATTAGATACTAAATTCAACCCAACCCACTCTCCCCCCCCCCAAACTGCACATGATTAATCCACAATAACCAACATTTTTTATTATAAGAGCTTTGTTTATCTCTTATCTAGAAATAATTTTGATCATATTTTTTACCCAAAAGATCTAAATTTCCATTATTTCAAATTTTCAATATTTATAGATATAATAAACTTAATGGGACTACTACTGACATACTTACTTATTTTAATTGTGAAAATAATTCTCAATGGAAGATTAAAATTAATATACATTTTGAGAGCAAGGGTTTTGAAATCTTAAAAGTAATAAAAGATATAGACAAAAAATCCAAAGTGGATAGACTAGACTAGAGTGATGTCACTAAGGTAGATTAAGATATTAATAACAAATACATTAGTTTCTTATAATTTTATTTGAGATAATATGTGTTTAATATAATTTATTCACATAAAACTGTTTGGAAATTTTAGATATGCTTATTGTATCTCATTAAGGCACATAAAAGGTTAAAAAAATTAATATAAATACTTAAACTATTGAAAATGAAAATTTTAAAATGAATTTGGATGGATAAATTTAAAAAATTTATCTCTAGTTCAATGAAATTATCAATATGATGAATACTATTTTAAATAAAATAAAATATAATTATCAAGTGATGGGAATCTTACGATTCTTACCTAATTGATAGAGGGGAATGTTTTTATCCATTTGGAAGTGATGAAACATAAGAAAACTATTAGTGAAGGATATTATTGGAAAACTAATAATGTATGAAGAATAGTGGAAAGTGAATAAGTATGTTGAAGCAATAAAAAGATAAAAATTTACTTTAAAAACATTGGAGTTAAGGGTAAAAGAGAAAATGAAATAGAATATATCATGTTATGATGAGTTATATTCTAAAAGTGGGGAGTAGATGGAGCATTTATCTAAGAGAATCTTGACAATATTTAGAAGGAAAAAATTATATTTTGGAAATAAAACTTCAAAATAAAATATGATAAGAAATGAGGGTGGAAAATTACGGTAATTTTCAAGTTACCTTCTATGTGTGAAATAGAAATTTGTAAATTAAAGGTGAATGTCTAAAATTAAAGTATAATAAAAAGTAAGATGATAGAGTAAAGTGACCCAAGAGAGATATGAAGGAAACCTAGAGTGTCTCTTAGTATAGTTCAAGTTAATATTTTACTATAATAGAAGATAATAATGGAAGGGATAATATATGGCTTATGGAAAACACATATGACGTAACAAATTCTAGTCCTAGTTATTCTTCTCATGTTTTTGATATCTCTGAAAAAAACAATAATGAAAATGATTTGTATAAATAAGAAATATTTTAATATCTTATTATGATGGAAGAAACCTTTAATGAGATTAATGATAAATAATAAAATTTAAAGAAACATTATTCCCTACATTCTTATATTATATCTAATATTCCTATTTAAAAGTAAAATAACTAACTACCTCTCACGGAGAATAAAGAACATAAAATGTTAAATTTAAAACTAAAAAATGATATTTAAAGGTAAAAAATTGAAGAGAAACCTTGACCATAATTATTGGTATGTATATCACACTAAATTACCTAACTATGATTGGGTGTAACACCTTGAATTTTATAAAAATAATAATAAATTCAATCTCTTTTATATTTCTCACTACACACAATATCGTGTTCTGACAAACAACAATATACTATTAATATTATTATTTTAACAAGATTGTTATTACCTAACCATTATAATTTGTGGTATTAATAGGAATAAAAACATTTTAAAAATTAATTATAATTGTTTTATATAATGAAAACGAATTGATAAAAATTACTTAATGTGTTGTGAAGTCTTCATAAGTTTTCAAAATACTATTTTCCCAAAAAATGCTTTTATTAATTTTTTTGAGCAAATAATAATCATATTTTTTCCCACTTATAGAATATTTATTTAAACTAATAAATTTCATTTCTGAAAAATTCATTTAAACATTATCATTCAGTCAATTTCTAAGAATTTTATTAAAATTTTAATTTTTTGGTGAATAGTAAAAAATACTGATTTTTTTAGGAACTATATTTTCATTTATAAAATATAGAACATTAAATATTATTTAAATTTTTTTTAAAATTTTATTAGTTTAATTATTTTATTATTAAACCAATTTTGTTTGTTTCAACTAAAATCATATTTACTTTTTTATTAAAACTTTCTAAACATATGAAAATTTTATCTTGGTAAAACCGCTTTTATTTTGGGTCGGTAGGTTTAATTTTAAATAAAATTTTCACACATAAGTGAATTTAATTTCAAAAATATAGATTTAATATTTTTAATCATCATAATTAATAATATATAATAATGTGAATTTATCTTTTGAACAAAATTATTAGTAAAAAATAAAACAAAAAATCATGGTTAAGGTTAATCAAGGTTTACATAGGTTTAAAATAAAAATATAAGGAGTAAAATGATATTAAAACTGGTATAATTACAATATTATATAAATATTTAGAACTTATCTCCTATAATACTTTAAAATGATCCATTTTTTAGTCTTTTGGAATGTTTAATATATGGGTACACGTTTTTATTTTCAAAAATTTCAAGTGTGTCCACTCTGCCACTTATAAAAGGGTACCCCATCTCAACTACTATTCACACTTATAAAACATTTATTTTTCAAAATAAACCTTCCCAGATATTTTTTTACTTTTCTACACACATTATATATTCCTTAGTTTAGTATAAATAAAAACCTAGAAGGATTTTTGTAAAAACCTAAGGAGGTTATCTGATGAAGAGGTATTTTTCTCAACCAAGAATTTCTATTTTATTTGTTCATCTACCGCCATGAAATATTAATAGATTATGATGGTATAATAACATCAGTATCTACCATATAATTATATGTTATTATTTTAATTTCTAAACTACATTCACTTCCTCTTCCATCAAATGGGAAATTAAATTTTTGATAATGTGTTTGTCACACTACCGCCTCACAAACCCATGTAATCTGTTTTCCATCACCACATTTTAAGGTTATATATCATGGTAGATTTAAATTATACATGTTATATTTTGTGAAATTATTATACTTATGCAATTATAATACCAATTATACCTTTTTACATCCCATTATATGGGAAAATGACAATGTTTCATGTGTTTAAGGGGGTCTACCTCCACACAACGTGATATGCTTAACTTTTAACTTATACATTATATGATGGAAATAAGGAAAACTTTAATGAATATAAGTCATATATATGAGATAATAATTATTCTAAAAAGTTTAATTATTATTCCATTCATTGTTCCATCTATTTAGAAAATCGAAACCACACTAAAAATACCAACCCAAAATATAGATGAAAAAAGAATTCATTATTAGCCAAAACATGATTTTAACAAGGAATTATTAATAAAAGGGAAACAAAATGACCTAAGAAAATAATATATGGTATTATATATTTGATTAGGGTTTTATAATAGATTTATAATAAAAATATATTTATTATATAGTTGTTTATAATGAGTAATAAGTAATTCAAGATGTAAGAAAATGTATTTTCTTCACAAATTTATTTTTCTCTAACACATTCCATATTAAACATTTGTTTCTTTTAGATGGTGTATATATTTCCTATGAGTGTATTTTATTCTTAATGTTTTAAAAATTATTATTATTTACATATCTAAATAAATTTATTTCATTCATGGGTCTTATGATCCAAAATTTACCAAAGTGGTAATGTTTTTATGTTACAACATCATTGTTTATGTGGATTAGTTAGGATTTTATTTTTAATGATGAAATATTGAGCTCAGTCACTCAAGAAAATCAAGAATTTTCATATACTATGGTTATTCCAAAATAATATATGTTTTCATATCATTTGTTCTTCCTTTTTATCTAAGGATGCAAAATAACGTTTTTTAAGAAAAATCAACTTTATTTCACCCTTAGATTGAAAACACTTTTTTTACCATGTCTATGTTTTCCAAAAATGTTTTCAATAATATTTTTAATATTATCCAATAATTCATTAACGAAATTTTTACCAATTTTTAATTTTTTTCCAACATTTTTAAAAATAATATTCTTTTATTCATTTTGAAAGCGTATTTTTTGTTCTTTTATAAAAAATTTGAAAATAATATTCATTTTTACATGCACGACTTGAATAGAATTTTCTACCATCACGACCTCTCAATTATTCGAAGCTTCCTTTACAATTTTTCAAGGAACTTTTCAATTATAATATTTTCCTTTATATTTTGGAAATTTTTATATTTTGAATAATTTATTACAAATGAAAATTATATTTCCCTCATGAATTATTTAATGATATTTCTTGTAATTTATATTCTTCAATGGAAACAACATTCATTTTTTTATATGTTTTAATGGGGATATTATCCAATAGAACCAACATTATTCATTATTTTTTATTTTTATTATTTTGATTATGATGAAAATATTATAATGAAACCCATTCCATTTTCATGGGTTATGATATGAAAAATTAATTAAGGGTTTATGAAATCTATTTATTTTCCCCAGGTTATACTATGATAAAATTTTTATGAAACCCATTTCCTTTTTCATGAGTTCTAATATGATGAATATTTTGTGATCTCATGGAATTAAAAAATTTGGATTATGTGATGAGTTGGAACTATATATTCCTATAACAAATTATTAAAAATATTTATACTAAACAATAAAATTATGGGAAACATGTTTATGTTCTTGATCCGTAATGGTAAAAAGGAAAATGTGATTGATTCACTATGGGAAATAGGTGACGATGGCTTATCTATTATGAAATTGGTAATAGTTTTTGATGCCTAATTTATTATGATTTTATCACCTCAGATGTTAGCCTTTAAATATAAAATATTTTCAAAAATTATGATGATGTCAGACTTATATGTCATTAAATTATGGTTTAATATTTATTTATAATGATTTCCCACTCTTATGACTTATTTATTTTGAAATAATGATGCTTTATACCATTTATCATCTTTATAAACCATGATTGATTGGGTATGTGATTGATAATTTATATTCATAATCTCATAAAATTATTATTATTTTATGTATTTATATGATCATAGGTTGATATATCTCATGTTTACCTTTACTAATCATCTGATCTAACCCTTTCTTATATAGAATTTATATAAGTTATTAATAATGTTTTAAGTAGGGTATGTATATTAATATAACTAAATTTTAATATATTTTAGAAATAATTATAATATTATTCATAAAATAATAATATTTTGTATCTAGTCACCAAATAAAATAATATTTTATAGTCCTTGAAAAAATAATTTTTAAATGTATTGAATATTCATCTGTTAATATGTAATATATATGTATGAAAAATATGGGTTGTTATTATTAAAATCAAATAAAGTTTTAGTTATCCATTGGTATCTAGGATGATAAAACATTACTCGAATCCAGAGGGATCAGTATAATTCGGAATGGCCCAAAGGAATTTTTTATTTTATTATGGATAATCCCCCTTTTAAGGGTTGAAGGGGAACCGGAACATGACCCATAGGCCCTAGGCACTAGGCTCGACTGACTCACAATACATGACCCAAAGGCCCATAGGCATACCATACCCAATACATGACCCCTAGGCCCAACCCACTTAAACTGCCCCTCCCCAGATTCTGCGTCATTGATCACCTAGCTCCCCACCTTGCATTGCCGATTGGCTATCATTGCCCCATAGAAAGCTACACAATTCTCGGTCCTAATGGATAGAGAATTTAGTTTTCGCGAAATGAAATATTATAGAATTTTAGTGAAGGATATAGAATGTAGTTTTTGGGAAATTAAATCTCTCTCTAGATACTACGAGTGGATGAGGCTCTATAGCAGTTATACCTAGGGGTGATAACACAAAAAAAGGGCGCATTGAACTAGTCTCAATTGTAACTCGGTTCAGGGCAACGGACCCTTTTTCACACCTGTTTTGACACTCTTAAGAGATACGATTTAAAAATTCACAAACTATTTATGAACCATTAGGAAGGATTTGAATAAATGATGACCATGAATAAACATAGGTAAATATATGGTTTCATAGATTGAAAAGAAGGTCTCATGATTTTAAAATCCTATGAGTGTTGATTTAGGATTTATCACTTGGATTAATGATGTTTTATAGAAAATCAAACCATTTTAGGTTTAGTATAGGATTAAGGATAGAATGATTATATTGATATGGAAAAATTTATAATCAAATATTTAATTACCCTATTTGATCTTAGATATATAAATTATTGTGTATCGTGAAAAGTATATTGGAATGCTAATTATTATCCTCAATGATTAGATATTATGTTAGCGGTGAAAACTTCTAATGGTGCCATGACGTCATTTTAATTCAATGATTCTTCCCTAATTGAAGTTTGTGGGAAATGTAATTCATGAAAATCTTGTTTTTATCCTTCTAATTTAATTTGATGTTATCTTAAAAATGTATTGGATTCCTTTATTTAATCCCACATAAATTGATGAAGAAGGTAGGTCGCATTTCATATTCCAAATCAACTTATGATTGTCTATCAGTGTAACGATAAATATTAACTTCCAATTGAAATCAAAACCATAGTATAGGGATTGATTCATATTCAAAAGGGGAGTTTATCTTAGATGGTTGGGATGAAACAAAATGCTAATGATATGCTTATTGTGATGGAGTTTATTGGTATCATTCCATAATAATATTCTAATCTTCCACAGAATCAAGAAGTTGACTTCTTAATAGAATTTATACATGGTGCCTCATCTATTTCAAATACTCCCTCTAGAATGGCCTAAATTGAGTTGCAATAATTTAAGAAGAAACTCAAGAAGAATATTTAGAAAGGTTTATTTCAACCATCTTTATCACCACGGGGTTTAGCGATTATTATTATTAAGAAGAAATATATTTTACTGTGACTCTTCATTGATTATATGGAACTAAACAAGATCACAATCAAGAAAAGGTATCATCTACCCTGTATCTATGAATTGGTTGATAAAAAACATGGAGTTTAATACATTTTTAAAACATAACTTCATCCTAGATATCATAAATTGATGGAAAATAAAAAGGATATACCTAAGAGAATATTCCAAAGAATATTTGGACACTAAGAATATATTGTGATTCTATTTGGTCTTACAAACACCCCATACTATAATCATGGATTTAATGAATATATAATATATATATTATATTGACCAGTTTATGGTAGTCCTTATAGATAATATTATTATTTATTCAAAGACTAAATAAGTGTTTGAAAATCACTTGAGAATTTTACTACAGACCCTAATGAATGAGAAACTGTATAAAAAATTTAAAAAGTGATAATTTCATCTATAAAAGGTTTCATTTTTTGGTCATATAATCTCAAGAGATGAAATATTGATTGATCCATTCAAGGCTGAGCCTATTAAACATTGTCCTAGACCAACCATGGTAACCGTGAATCGATGTTTTCTTATTTTGGATAGATATTATTGATGGTTTGGGATGAATTTCTCATGACATTCTAATCCAATCACCAACTTAACTCAGAAGGGAGATAAGTTTCTATGGATGGATGAATGTGAGAGAAATTCCAAGGACCTAAAGAGAAAGAGACTCATTTCACCTATACATAAATCACCCTATAATGGATAAGGATTTTTAATCTATAATTAATCATAAAATATAGTATTGGGATGAATTATCATGCATAATGAAATGGATATTTCTTATTCCTCGTTAAAATTGATGTTTCATGAAAAAAATTATCCAAATCATGATTTAGGGTTAGTAGTGGTAATTTTTTTCATTAAAGATATAAGGGTATTAATATTATGGTGAAAATTGTGATATATATAATAATCAAAATATTTGAAAGTATATGTTTACTAATATGGATTTGAACTATTTCTATATAATATGGTTAGATCTGATTAAATATTATTACTACCCAATACATTACCAATCAGGGAAAGTGAACAAGGTGGAAGATTCTCAGTGATGTGGATCAGAAAAGATCTAATATTTCATTATTTTCAAAGCATGGGTTTGGAAATCCTGAATGAATGGGAGAAATCTTATCTTTCTCAAGTGAGTATTAAATTATCTATACATGTGAATATTAAATAGGTGAAGAAGGAAGATTTATATCAAAAAATGAAGGTTAAAAATGTTTCGGAGATTATACTTGATTGTGATGGAGTGATAAGGTTGGGTAACCGTGTATATGTCCCATAAAAACCATTTTTTAGAAGTATATTTTCAAGGAGGCTCATAATTCATCATTCTCTATTAATCTTAGTAGTATGATGATGTATAGAAATAGGAAATAGTGTTTTGGTATGATAAAAAGATAGACGATATTGTAGAATATGTATCTTAGTGCATTATTTTTTACCAAGTTAATGTTGAGAGACAAAATTCTTAGGGGATGTTACAACCATTACTCATATTAGAATGGAAATATTAAAATATCACTATGGATTTTATCATTGGACTCCCCAAAAAATATAGAGGTTATAATGTTATATGGGTTATAGTTGGTCAGATTACAATATCAGCACATTTCATCACTATCGTGGAAGATTTTTTCTATGGATAATATTGTGATGGTATATGTTAATGAAGTGGTAAGGCTTTATGGAGTACCACATTCCATTGTATCTGATCGGGATCTGAGGTTTACATCAATGTTTTGGTGGGTTTTAAAGAAAGATATTGTTATAGAGTTGAGATTTACTATTTTTATCATCCTAAAAAATATGGCTAGTCTAGGAGAACAATTAAATCTATAGATTATATATTGAGATATTTTTATTTGGATTTCATAGGTGGTTGGGATCAACACCTTCTGTTGGTTGATTTTTTCATACAACAATAGCTTTCACTCAAACATTTAGATGTATCCTTATGAATACCCATATAGAAAGAAGTTTATGAATCCAATGTACTCATATAAAGTTATAGAAATATGCTTATTGGGATATGAGCTACATAAAGAAATGGTAGAGAAGGTTAAATCCATTCAAAAATACATTAGGGGATCACATAGTTGTTAGAATATTTATAATGAAAATCATCAACATGATCATGAATTTAGATTTGGTTTTATGTTTTTCCTATGAATATATCATTAGAATAAGGTAATAATATTCAAAAATAAGGAAAAATTAATCCATAAGTATATTGGGTTCTTTAAAATTCTTGATCATATCAGGATGGTATCTTATATGTTGATAATTTCACCAAACCTCTCTCAAGTCTACAATGTGTTCCACGTATCTCACCTAATGAAGTACATAATTTGACCTTCACATGGAATAATCATATAGGTAATACCACTAGATTAAGATCTTTCTTATTGCGGATAATTTATATAGATTTTAGATCATAGAGAAAATGTTCTATGAAACAATACAACTCTCCTAGTCACAGTTTTAGGGTGAAACATCCATTTTGAAAAAGCACTATTGGAACCTAAGGATAGGATGAGGATGAAATATCATAATTATTTTTAATCAGGGTGATAAATTTCAGGGGAGAAATTAATTTTAATAAAGTTATAATATGGAACCCTAAGTTTTTATGAGATATTTTTTTTCAACTAAATTTATTTTCATTGATATATTATGTTACACACAATAGTCTGTTCTAATAAATAGAAATATACTTTTAATGTTATTATTTAAATATGACCATTATTACCAAATCATTAAACATAGAGGTATAAATATGAATAAAAACATTATAAAAATTATGTATAAATGTTTTATATAATTAAAACACATTGATAAGAAAACTAATTAATTATTAGTTAGGTATTTATATGTTTTGAAAATATAAATTTCTAAAAAAAATGGTTGTATTTATTTTTTGTGAAAAAAACAATAACAGTAATATTTTACAATTTTAGAAAAATTACATGGAAAAATAAACTTAAATTTTCTAAATCAATATGAAAAAATTATCTTTGAGTTAATTTCTGATAATTTTTTGAAAATATTAATTTTTTTGTGAATAGTAAAAAAATACTGATTTTTATTAAAAATGGTCTTTTTTAAGTGTTTAAAATTTCCTATATTGTTAAAATACATTTAAAAGTGAAATTGGTTTAATTATTTTATTATTAAACCAATTTTTTCATTTGAACCAAATTCATGTTTACGTTGGATACTAAAATATTGTATACTTTTTAACATTTTCTATTTTGAAAACCAATTTTCCATCGTGTCTGCATGTTTAATTTTAAATTTAATGTTTCCAATTCTCTGAAAGGAATTTAAAAAAAATAATATTTTGAATCGTAATATTTAATATTATATAATATTTCAACTTAATTTTTGGTTAAACTGAATTGTAAAAATAAAAAAATTAATTATCACGGTTGAGGTAAAAATTCATTTACCATATGTAAAACTTAAAATTTAAGTTGTAAATGAATCAAACCTTATAAAGCCCATTTTATGGAAGTATTTAGACCATATATAATATTTGGTTAAATAAGAAGCCATTTTTCTTACTTTTTCATGTTTAAAACATGTGTACACCTTTTCCTTTTCAAATATTCTAAGTGTGTCCTCTCCCCCACTTATTAAAGAGAACCCCCTATCATCTACAATTGAAACTTATAAAACCAATGTTTTTGAAAAATAATTTCCAAAATACTTTCATCATTTAAATCCTTACATCCTATATTTCTTGGTTTGATCAATAAGTCAACCTAAAAAGTAATTGGTGCAAACCTAAGGAGGTTATCCGAAGATGAGGGATCATTCTCAGCTAGGAATTAATATTTTATTTCATCTTCCATATACTAAAAATATTATTCAATTATGATAATTTAATAAATTTATTATCTCCCATATAATTAGATTTTATAATTTAATATCATAACCTATGTTGACCTTCTCTTCCATGAAATGGCTATTGAAAATGTTGATCATGTGTTTGGCTGACTACAGCCTCATAAACCAATGTAATTCTCTTTCCACCATCACCTCTCAAGGATATAAATAATGATGTATTTAAATTTTATATATTATATTTTTAACATTATTATAAATATTTTATTATAATACCATTTATACAATAATACATTCCATTCCTTGGGAATATGATAACCTTGCTCATGTCTATGGTGGACTACCGCCTCACGAAACAATGTGATTCATTTTTTACATACGCATACATGGAATGTAATAAGGATATATTTAATTAATAAATGTGATATATATTTCATAATAATAATAATGGGATGTTTAATTATTATTTACCTTTCTTTTATTCTGTCCATCAAGAAAATTAAACAGTGTTCAAGCGTACATACGACCTATTGTTTCTACAAACTATGTAATTAATTTTCTATATTTGAAATTAATGGATTAATATAAAAACATATATTATGAAAATATATGATATTTATATCATGTTTAACATTTTTAAGATAATGGAAACAAGATGAAAATAAAAGTACCGAAAATACAAAACCAAAACATACACGAAAAATGAAGTAGTTCTTACCCAAAACATGATTTTAACAAGGAATGGTTAATAAATGAGTAATAAAGGTTATAAGTAAATAATATTTGATATTATAAATATTATTATGGTTTTTTATTATATTTATAATAAACCAATATTTATTATATATGATGTTCAAATGAGTATAAATGAATTCAAGACTGAAGTTAAGGGATTTTTATCTCACTTTTAATTCTGTGAGACAAATTCCATATTCACCTCTTGTTTCTATTATATAGTGTATATACATCACATGAAGTTATTTTAAGATTAATATTATGAAAATAATCTGAAATTTACATATCTATATATGGTTATTTATTTCAAGGTAATTTTTATCCAATAGTTACCAATGTATTAAGGGTTTTAGGTTATATCTTGCTGGTTATTGGGATTGTTTATAATTAAGTTTATATAGATGAAATATTATTAAATGTGTATAAATAAACCCATAAATTTTCTTATCCTATAGTTATTTCTATAAATTTAAGGTTTTCCTTTCATTTTAATCTCTTTCATAACTAAAGATACCAAAATAATGTTTTAATAATAATGGACTTTATTTCTCCCTTCAGTCGAAAACCCTTTTTCTTTCATGCCCATATTTTCAAAAAAATTAAAGAATATCTTTAATATTCTCTATATATGTATTAAATTATTTTATACCCTTGTTTTTTATTTTCAAAAATGGATTGTAATTAATATTTTTTCACATTTTTAACAAGCCTCTATTGAAATTTTACAAAAAAATGTGAAAGGAAATTTTATTTTAATGTATACGAAATGAATGGATTTATTCACCATCATGAACACAAAATTATTTGAAGAATACGTTAAAATTTTCCTATTTTATTTTCAAAGAATATTTTTTCCTTTATATTTACTAAATTTTATATTTTAAATTTGTGATTTGAAATGGAAATTATATTTTCATAATGAATATGTTAATGACTTTTTATGAATTTCTAGTCATAAATGATAAAAACATTTTCTATTGGTTATTTGTTTCTAAGGATATGATCCAATAGTAAAATAATTATTCTTTATTAGGATGGTTTATGTTTATAACTATGATTAAATTATTTTTAATATTTTATTTATTTTTCGTCATTTATGATATAATGAACTGATGAAATTTTTATGAAATGAGTTTCGTTTCTATATATTTTTCTATAAAGAAGTTTTTATGAAACCTGTTTCCTTTTTCATGGGTTATGATATGATGAATTTTTTGTCATCTTGTGGTATAAAAATGTATGTATTATGTGAAGGTTGGGACCTATATATACATATAATACATTTTTTAAATATTTATATCTCATGAGATAATGATGGGAAACAAGATTATGTCTATGGGAAATGGGATTATGTCCTTGATCTATTATGAGAAATAGGTGATGATTTTAGATCTTTTATGAAATGGGAAATAAGTTTTTATACCTAATCCATTATGATTTTATGGTCTCCCATGATAACCTTAACTTATTAAATGATTTCAATACTTATGATTATTCTATACTTATATGACATGAACTTATTGTTCCTAGTTGATTTATGATTATTTTCCACGCGTATAGTTCATATCCTTTTAAATGTTGTTGTTTTGTTCCATGGATCATTTTTATGATTCGTGATTGATTTTGTATTAAATTTTTACATTATATTAAAATTTTGTTAACCGTATTCTTATCTAATGATTTCATATGATCATCACTTTATATATTTCGTGTTTACCCGTACTGGGTATCTAATCAATCCCTTTCTTACTTCTCTTTTATCAATGTTATGAACAAAGGATTAAGTAATGTATGTCAATGATATTTAATAAATTGTAATATATATATGGTAGATATTTAAGATCTTTAATTAAATAATAATATGGTTTATCAAGTCTCCAAAGACCCAAAAATTTTACAGTCCTCATGAATTTATTTGTGAAATGTAATGAATATTCATATATTATGATATAATATCTATATATGAAAATGTCGGATCATTATATTGGGTACCCACCTGGTTAAAGGAAAATTTATTAAAAATAGTTCTTTATTTAATCTCATCAATTTCTATAAATAGTTTATTTCTTTATGGACGAGATGAGGTATTTATTTCTAAAAACCATACCTTTTATGTTGGTAAAAGGGTTAAATGGATTTGGATTCCAAAATGTATTGTTTTAAAATTCTTAAGACACAAGAATGTGTTTCTATCAAAATAAATTCTTAAATAGTACCAGTAAATATTTATGGTGTCTGGATAGTGTATTTTCTAGACAAATGACCTGAGACTACTCAATATTCAGGTAAATTATAAATTTTGTTGGTGTACACACCATATTTGGTGACAATGATAAATGAAATATAATTGAATTTTTTCAAATATAAAATTGTAATTTTGTTTTAATTTCTAAAGTATTGTCTGTTGGTGGTTTAAAGTATAATTTTTTTATTATCATATTACAATTATGTGATGATATTTAACTTTTCCAGTTTGAATATAATTCATGAATATATATGAATCATATAATGCTTTAGTTTTTACAATTTTATACCATGATAATGATTATTTAATTTATTTATATTAATTATTTTCTACAAAAATTTCGTTTTTAATCAATTTTTTTAAAGAATATAGGTTATATCATATCATACTATGCCATTGTAACATTCACTCTCTTACAAATGTAACATGTAAATTTTTTATTAAGAATCTTCCTGATATATAATTTAGAAAAGGAAAAGTATGTAACTCCTAGCGAAATGTAAAAAACGGATTTATTCGACACTAATGAAAGATGATTCAATTTATCAAGCCATAGAGTTGGTTTAGATTTATTTATTTAGACATTGTATAGTTTCTAATCCAGATGGGAAACATTAGTCCTATGTTATTACAGTTGACTTTTCAATATTTTCTTAAGTATTCTTATTATCTCATAAAAGATAATCTTGTTCCAATTTTTAAAAATATTAAAAAAAATGGTAGAAAACCATAGTGAACATAAAATTAATACATTAAGGATTTATAATAGTCGTGTGTTATAAAATCAACACTTTGAGACTTTATTCTCAAAACATGGAGAAAATATCAACTTCTCAGCACCTATGACTCCCTATAAAAATAGAATCCTTAAATGAAGGAATAGAACTCTTCAAGATATTTCATGGACCATGCTAAATGGATATGACTTACCTATCTAATATTGGGGATAATATATAAATATAGTCACAAATATAAAAAAAGGGTTCTTATTATACCACTTTTAAAGAAGACACCATATTAGGATTGGGGTGGAACAAAACAAAAGGTTAATTACTTTAGAGTTTTTTATTTGAAGTTAATATTTTTAACACAAAAGGGAATTTTGAAAAAAATTCACCCAAAAGTGATTAAGTAATATTTCTTGGTTATTCAACCTCCATTATATTATATACACTGTTTAATAAATGAAATAAAGTTTTGGAAGAATTTTTACATGTGAAATTTGATGAAACAAATCCAAATAAGCCTAAAAAACCTTTTAAAATCCTTGGGGATGATTTTTTTCATCTTGGATATCATTACTAAAACCATTACTAGTGATCACCTAGTAAAAAATTATATATAAAAATCACTTAGTTCTAAGGTTGTTTTTTAACCACACATTGAAAACTAAATTTAAGTATATGGTAAATTTATCCATAAATTCATTAAAACCAATAGAGAAAACCAATCAGATACAATTGTTGGATATCTAGATAAAGGTCCCCAAACTAATAATTATCTTCAAAACTAGGCTAAAAATAAATCCTTCTTATCACAACATCATCTTAAAAATATCACTAAATCTATCGATGATGAATTTTGGGTAATGGATATGAAATAAGAGTTTAATAAATTAGAACGAAATAGTGTCTAGGGACTATTATAAAGAACTATATACTGCCTAACAGTTGTAACTAAATGGTATCTTATAAAAAATGTCGGTGGTTCTATGTGTATAGTAATAAATTAAAATAAATTGGTAGCACAAGGTTATAGAGAATAAAAAATTATTGACTGGGAGGAAACTTTTGATCTTGTAGCTAAACACGAATCCATTAGAATACTTCTCTTATATGAAGAATATTTGAATTTAAAAGTATAGAAAATTGATATAAAGTGTGATTTCATTAATTATTATATTTTTATAATGTTTTTGTTAAACAACCCCCTAGATTTTGAAATCCTCATTTCCTAAATCTTTTTTTAAAAATAAAAAAGAAATTTATGGCTTAAATAAACACTTATAGCTTGGTAGGAAAAGATCACAATTTTTATTATTTAAAATGGTTTTGCAAAAAAAATTTATTTTCCTACCTTATTTGTCAAAAAAAATGAAAAGATATTTATATTTCACATATATATGTTCATGAAGTTAACTTTGGTTCTTTAATAATGTATTTATGTGTTAGTTTTTTAAAACCAATAAAAAATGAATTCGAATTGAGTTTAATGAGTGGAATAAAATTAAACCCTAGTTTTCAAATTTTTAAAAATAAATATGGAATAATTTTAAATAAGATAAAATATAAAAATTATTTTTTGAAATTTGTTAGCATTCATATCACAAAAGTAATTTATTCCCCAATAATTGCCACCTCTAAATTAGATCTTGATGAATCTAGGAAAAAAATTGACCAAACCACTTATAGAGGTTTGTTAGGATGTTTAATTTACTTAATAGGTAATTTGATTGATATTATATTTAGTCTGTGAATGTGTTCACATTTTCAATAAAATACTACGGGATCACATTTAACTTTTATTAAATGTATATTCAAATACCTCAAAAGTAAAACTACTTTCACACTACTCTATTCTAGAGAAAATTATTTTGATATATTAGTTTGTAAAATATAAAATTTGGTGGTTTTAAATTAGATATAAAATTCACCACTATAACATGAAACTTGTTGGTAAGGTCTCTAGAACAATGGTGTGTTAGGAAAAAATTATTGCATTATTAACTGGTGAAACATAGTACATAGCTGTATGTAGTTTTTGTGCATGGATTCTTTGGATAAAACTCACATTACTAGGCTATGGATATCTATTTATACTTGTCTTTATAAACTGTTAAATCATAAGTGATGTTAAAATTTCCCATAACCTAATATCTCACTCTATGAAAAATAACTTTGATATCCATAATCACTTTTTGAGAGATCCTTTTCAAAATAGGGATATCACCCTTGAAGTCATTGGAATTAAACATCATCTTGATGATATTTTTACATGCCTATAAAAGGTGATTAGTGAATTTATATCAAACATGAGTTATAAATGATCAACTATGTTTAAATTATTTTGTGTTTAATTTGATATTGTTTTAAATATGTTTAATAAATATATAATTATATGTTCTTATTATAAGAAATATCCAATTAAATGTTTTCCATTAAAGACATTGTAGTTGTTTTTAAATATTTTAGGTATACATTATTTTTCTTTATTTTATTATACATCAAGGCATAAATTATTTAAATATCCTAACATATAATTGAAATCATCTTGTCCCTTTACAACTCAATATGATCCCTCTCTTGACCGTTTTCTAGAACCCCAGCCTTAAGAACATTAAATATCATTTTTCAATAGTTGAGATTAAGTGGTTATTCAAAGAAGATGTTACTTTTTATGCTACTAGGATATTTAAGTTGAGTGTGAGTGGATCTAGAAATTTCTCAAAGCCACATTTCTATCACTTTAAATCACTATAGAAAATAATTATATATTGAGTGGTTTAGGGAATGTCATTCTCTAGTGCGGATAGTTATGATTTGAAAAGGATGGAAAAATTGGATCTTGGATGATTAAATACATTTATAACCTTGATTATTGAATGAGTATTATATCAGTATATTGTTTGAAACTCGAGATCAATTAGATCTCATTTGAAACTTTTTAGAAATAATGTATGGTAGAATTCTTTAACTCTTTAGGCTAAGAGATTAAAAATACTACATTAAGGTTAATTTGAGTAATATCAAAGTCCATATCCTTAAAATCATATGTAATGTTTCATCAGGAAATTTTTAAAAGAGTTAACTACTGATAGAATCTATTGAATTCCTAATGTAATGAATTAAATATAGAGTGTAGGTTGTTACTGAATTGTATAGTTCATATAATATAACCAAGAAAATGGGAATTTAGAAGATTTTAGGAACCAAGAACTCTTCATTATGAATTTGACGGTTCTTTGAATTCAGATAAATGTACTAAAATTTTTAATGAGTCATATGGAAGTTCTAAGTAATCCATTATTAATATTTTATAGTATTCTTTAGTCTAACTTTATTTAATCTTTTCACTAATAAATAATATTTATTCCTAAGGGAGTAAAAAATTACATACTTTAATATAGGGTTTTCAATACCAATCCTCATTAAACAGAATAAAAATCATATAGAATCCATTTAAAATTACTTGGGTAGAAATAAGGATAATATATATGAGTTATCAAACACAATAAAACCCTACTAGACCAAAAAAAACTACCTAAATCCAAGATCTGTTCCGGGCCATATCGAAGAAGCTGATTGCTCATCTAAGGATAACTAATCTCAAGATACTACTGATTTATTTGAAGGGGTTAAATTATATTATGTATAGAGAATGATATTCACCCCTAGTTTATAAGTTTCAAAGGATTTAGAAGTCCCAATAGATGATCAATAGGTAAAGTAAAAAGATGAAACTCCAAGGGAGAATACTACATCTTGTATGTTATTTGAAAAAAAATACCTTACATGGGGATTGATAATGATGAATATAAAATTTAATATTTTACTCCAAGGTTTGAAATAGGGGGATTCCATTTTATTTTTTCAACACATCAAATTCAAGATACATTTCATGAGAAACTTTTATTTAGATTGGATCCACATATACATCTTGATGATGATGGTGGTGGTGGTGGTGATGATTATGATGGTTACATTCCACTAAAACACGGTGGATAAGCTATTAATGTTATTTCAAATACATCAGAGATATTTGAGTAGGATCCTTCTTCACTGACCCATCAAGAATAGGGTTACATGGATCTTGTATCATATCTATTTGGATCTTCTCCTCATAGATTGGTTGTAATTAACTCTATAATAAATTACTCAGATAATATATTTTAATGTGATATTAATTATGATTCCTCTCTGAGAACTGAGGTTGTTTTTATTAAAGATTCATATAATTAAATTCAATAAATTGAGAATCCTTAGAATATCCCTTCACCTAATAAGGTATCTATGTTGATATGTTCAAATTTTGAGTTTAGTGAATCCACTCCTAACCCAAGTTTCACTTCGTCCCCTTAATATGCACATGCTCCAACTCAACTAATTAAATATCCTACATAAATAATTTCCTTGGATGATTTTATTCAGTTCAATAATGATCTTCTATATTTTTTTTAAGAATAATTTCTTTGTAGTAGTAGTGTTAAGTATGATAGGGAAGAATGTGTTTCTTATAACCTTGAATGTGTGGTATCTTATATACAACCTAATATTTTTCTAATGTTATATCACATGTCACATGATATTGGGAGTTTTAAAAATTAGATAGAAAACTTTTAGGGACAAATTAGAGCTATTCAGGAAGATTTTAGGGATTTGTTTTCTATAATAGAAAAGAGATATCATTCTATAATCACCAGTACTTATATAGATTTTTTTCTACTCATACATCTATTTCTATATATGGATATATTATCATAAAAATATTAATGAGAAAATGAAAATTCCATTTGAAAATGTTATGTATGTAAGAAATTAGTTTCATATTCATGTTTCTTCCTATAGTGAGAAACATTCTTACATGATTAAGGAAAAATCAGTAGAAACTATCAAGTATAAGGATATAACTAATAGAGATATAATTTATTTCTCTATAGGATTTATACCACTATAGAATTTAAGTCTTAGTTTCAATCCTTGGATAGAGACCTCAATATTTATCCCTTAATAGTGTCTTTCAAATCTATTGTTTAGAATCTATTGATTATGGAAACTTTGCTAGATCTGTTTTGGTTGAGAAGGATGAATTTTGATAGTTCATAGAGCATGGGTCCAGGGATGTGATAGAAATTACTAGGCCCTTATATCCCTAAATGTATGTTTCTAATGCTCCAGTTCTGGAACCTATTTCTCATCCTCTACCTAGAATATCTCTTTCTCCTTCCCAAGTGTCAGCCAATACCTCTACTCCAAATTAAATAGTTACTTATGTTCCATCTTCCAATACTTCTTAATCACCTTGTACGATACATTTTAAAATCAACCTACCTAAATCCATTCATCAAATCTCACATATTACCAAATATCTATTGATTATAGGATATTATTATGCTCCTTTAACTTTACCTCATCCTTATTCACTTATTGGAAATGTAAAATATTCCATTGATCCTTCTAGCATTATAGATTCTAATGATTCGGATTCTCATTAGGGACTATGGTAGGTACTTGTATAATAAATTTTTTATTTTTTAATATGAATTTAATTTTCTATTTATATTTTTTTCTCTTTATTTTTTCTTCTTTATTTATTTACTATTTATCATTACTTTCCCACAATTTTTAAATTAATTTTAATAATACAAAAAGGGGGACTAAATTATATAATGTTATCATGTTAATAGATTGTATTATATCACTTTTTTCATGGTTTATTTGTTTATTTTCTATAGTCATCTATTCATTTAGTTTTTTTCACAAAAAAGTTAGAGATTATTATATTAATCCCTAAATTCTTGTTTTGATAATCAAAAATATTATTTATGTGTTTCCAATGAAATAAAATGTTTTAATGAAGTTATATATTTCAATGAAATTTGTAAATTTCACAATGTCTAGAAGAAAATGTGAATCTAATCAAGCAAGACTATTGACCATTAGTCCAAAGGTGTGAAATTTTACCAAGTGCTCAAGAGACCATAAGGATAATTTGATGAACCACATCCAAACTCTATATTCACCATATAAAGATATTTTGATTAAATAAATTACAAAATGAATCATATATACCACAAATAGAATGTATCAACCAAATAAACATATAATCTAAAATGAGAGAAATGTTAAAAAGTACTTATAAAACTCTAATGCTCTTCATAGTGACTAACTGATATATCTTAGAGTGAACATAATAATCTCAAATTTTTTAAATGTTTTGAATTGACCATATGTCAATTGGATTGACTACATTCCTATTTGATCAATCATGCCATATCTCTTAGTAACTCCTCAATTTAATGAATGATCAACCAAGATACCACTAGGTTAACTTAAAAAAACATCATGGTTGGTATTTGTTTCTAACATATCACTAATTATTAGAGTAACAAAACATTTTTTTCCAATAAATTATAAAACAAAGAAAAAGTGTTTATATGATAATTTTTAGTTCTTTACTAACTATTGGAGCTATTATGATACTTCAAGATACAAAATATTGAAGTTATTCACCAACATGGGAGAGATTGATTTTGGTCCACTAATAAAGAAACCACATGTTCATTTGAAGTAATCATATTAGGATGTCAGATTTTTTGAATGTATGGGATTAATTGAAAATTCAAATTAATCGATTTTATGACTTATCGAGGAATTTTATCAGTACTTTCACTACCCATTGGAGCTACCATAAATAATATGACATATAATACTTCAGGAGACTAAATCTAAAAGTGGGAATTATATTTTAATATAATTTATTCTAACCACTTTTTTCATAAAATTAAATGAAATGTAAAATAAATTTAATTCTTCCATATTTCATTCAAAGAATTAGGATTCATGATGATGGGTTTTGAATGGTTATTTTTATATTAGTATTTATTTTTATAGAATATTGGGGTTAGATAGAAATATATGGATTTTGAAGGAATTTTTACAATTGTGGAAAATGTGAACCATTATGTTTTTGAGAATTCTATATTTTCATGTGAACATGACTATATTATCTAAGAACAACATCATGTATTTTAATTTTATCAACAAAGTAAAATAAAACAATGAGACAATAAGAGTAATCAATAAAATATTCTAACTACAACATTTTCCTTCATAAATTTCTTTTCATTTATATTTATCTATGTTTTTTTATTAATTTTTAGTTATTTTTTTATTTTATATAATTATGTTAAAGAAAAACTTCTATAGATTATATAATAGTACTTATATAATTTTAATCTATTTTTCTTTCATTGTTTTACCCCCATAGAAACTGTGGGAGAGGTTTTTTATTATCCTAAACATCACTATACATTGTTGTAATATATACATCCACTAGGTTTTGGATCATCTATTTTTTTTATAAAACATGCATTGAAATTATTGGATATCATGTGGAGATAATTAGGTCATAGATTGAGACAAAACCTTTATTATTTTATATTTCGCTGTGTGTTTTAAATTTTTTCTTACTCTTTTTTAAAACTGTTTTTAAAATAATTTTTCAAAACATTTCCTTGAGAGATAGGTTTTACATGTGATGTTTCTTTTATTTAATTTCATTAAAGTAATTTCTAAATATTCGGATAACTATAATATTTTTCTAAATGAGATTCAATCAATATTTTGTGAGATTTTTCAAAATAATTAAATTTGATATATCTATTGTATTGGTTAAGTGGGTAAATTTATAATTGGGGGATTTTATAGAATTGAATATGACTTGGAAGGTCTATTCTAAAGTGGTGTTAGGGAGGAGCCTTGAATAAATGTTGGAAGGTAGTATAAAGATCACACCGAGTAGTGGTGATAAGAATTTCTGAATATGAATTAAAATAGAGGTATGTCATTATAAATAACTCAGCTAGAGGTAGTTTTTGTGATCACTTGAATATAATGCATTTTATTAGATTATCTACTAGGTATTTTAGAATATTATCAATCAATATTTTCTAGAGATACCTTGTATCTATATTCAAGTTGATATGTAGTGTTGAAACTAGGTATGCAACTGTCTTAACAAGATAAAGAGTAGACTTTCAAGCGCAAAACTTGTAAATACATAGGTCTTATTCATTTTTCATTTTATATATTTGAGTAAGACTCATAGATAATAGGAAGAGTGGATAAAATATATAAATGGATAAAAAAGGTTTAGTTAACAAGTCTTATTTATAAAAGAAAAAGGGATCACTAATTCACTACCTCCCAATATTTGTGATCTTATACAGTCTTGGAACTATAATAATGAATCTAATAAAAATGAAATATTCAAACCCTATTTTAACCCAAATAAAATGACCCATTATTTTAATTATTTCATTTAATATTAATAAAATAAAAACTTTGTAAAATAACAGTTTTCTTTTGAATCAATTCTCATCCTCTTTATCCAAATCTTAACTATGTGAAATATGATTCACATAAGGTCTACAATATAGGAACTAAAAAAATATCCCTAAGTATAGTTTCAATAATAATAATCAAAATAATGACTATAAATTAGTTTGTATACTCTGATATCACTTAATGTATATGGTCATAGTTAAAATTATATGTCGTGATGCCTATTTAAATTTATTCCATCAAAACTCAATGAATTTTCCTGAATCATTTAATAGAATGATCACACATAATTTATAATTGATTATTTAAATTAATTACTTATCGATGATTAATTTGTTTCTGAAAATATTTATTCCCTTTATTGGAATCAAAAAAATAAACATCGATAATCTTGGAATTTTCATTATATATATAATCCATATGATAGTTCTAATAACAATATCCACACATGTTCCATAAAGACTTAAACATTGTTCTTGAAACATTGAGTTCTAGAGTGAGGGAAACAAGTTCTTCACATCATTCATTTTCAATAATATATATAAGTTAGTTAATTTCTATATCTTGAAGCATGAGATATTTGAGAGGGTTCTCTCTAATTATCTTTCCACATTTTGAGAGTGAAAATTAAATAAATTAATTTATTATTAAATTATTTAGGATTATTTTCCATTTTATACTATGGTTAAAATTATAAAAATACATAGAGACCATTTATTTTAATTTAATTCAAATAAAAACCTCATGACAATTAATAAAATAATAATAAATAAATATTTTTTTATGTGACATGTGTTATCTAATATCATTTCATAAGTGGATAATTATTTTTATTAATTTAAAATGATGTTAAAATTTATCCTCTGGGTCCATTAACTCATCCTAACTTCTATAATAAAATTTTATTGAAACATAAAATATAAAATAATTATCTTTATTCAATAAATAAATATATATATATATATATTTCATAAAATAAATAAATATTTTAGATCCTCATCTCGTGAATAAATAAATAGCATATTTATTTTTCTTGAGAATAAATAAAATATATAATTAAAATGACTTATAGTTGAATTTAGGGACTTTTGATCGAATTTAAAATCAATATAAATTGAATAAATATTTTTCCACAAACTGAGAACATATTTATTAGTAAACAAACATTGAACTGAATCTAATGAGATTCTAGATACACATAGTGTGAAACCATCTAGAATCATTTATTAGTGATAGTATGCCCAACACATATACCAAAAGTGATTTCTAATAACATATAATACCCCACATAGATAAAATGATAACTATATATTAATATTATTGGGTGATATATTCCCCCTACCAACTGATATCCAATCAAATAATATATATACATGAATCATTATCCTTTCTACTTGATTTATCATTATTTGACACAATGAGAATAAGTTGACTTTAAACTACCAAGGAAATGAAATTTTTTTTAAATACTTCTATCTCAATCAAACAAAAATGCTATATTCTTCCATAACTAGGATGGGAGAAATTATGTTCTGATAATTCACTTAATTTCTTGTCATCCATGATTAACATTACATAAGATACTTATAAATGAGTATATACATCATGGTTTTCATCATGATAAGTATGTGATTCGTGATACACATTAATAATGATCTCAAGTGTAGGGACCAATTCATATACTCACTGGTAGAAAAAATTAATGTAAATAACCAACATATTCTACCATGTCCTGATACTAGATTTAAAATACATCGAGTTCCAAAAAATATGCATGATCATCATAATATAGAAACAAGTGTCAAGGGTCTCAATATTTACATTTAGGAAAAAATTTAACCCATTTCATAATAACACAATAGTGGGGTTTCAGCCATGAATCTGGTATGAGAAATCCATCAATTAAAGGTGTCATCCATGTGAATGAAAACAAATTAGATATTAAAAACATCCAAATGAGATATAAAATCAAAATTAATCAAATATAAACCATAAAACGTGGTAATAATGGTTAGATATTGGAACATCATCCATAGTTTGATTATAATATTTTAAAAATAATATCACCACAAGAAGATTCCCCTATACCTGTTGATATATACCAATGATTTAGTCTAACAATTTGTATAAGTTATTTTAGTGTAGGATGTTCCAATAGTTTTTTAAAAACCATTTTGATAGCTTACCTATGACAGTGGTTTTTTAAAATCATTGCCATATGTCTTCTATAAAATTGAACAGTGTTTACTTCTACCCTCCTCCCATCTAGATCAAATCCTGAGCACTCCCCTCCAACCATCATGATCCCTAGTAGAACTCCAATCCCAATTTCTAGTAGAACTATCATCTATATCTTCATCCAAATCTAGTCCTGATCTCAAAAATTCATGTGCCCCTCCCCTCTGATTTCTCCCGATAGTAAGCCCTAGTAGTGCGTTCATCTTCTTCCCCTACCGCGGTGACCCATCCTCATGCATCTATTTTCATCCCATTTTTCTCCAATATCAAATTGGTCAGTTCTAGATCAATCATTTAATATTCCCCTTTTTTGGTTCACCATATTTTTTTTTGTTTCTATAAAAACTAATAGGTCACATATTTATCCAATATTTCTTGTTAAAGGGTCTCAGTCCCACTTCCATAGTAAGGGTTCGGTTAATAGAGTCTAAGATTTTTTTTTAGTGAAATTAATTAGACTTGTAAATTATAGTTTTAAGTGTTACTATATACTCACAATCTACAAATTTATGTTAAAACAATACTATCTTAAGAAACACTATTTATATAATCTACTGAATTTTATAAATTGTGAATTATATTTTTTGTGATCTGTAATATGAAATTTAAAAAAACATGTATCTATCAAATATTCATTCCATATGAATTATTTTTTTCTCTTATATACAATAGTTTTAATAATCTTCCTGCATATGTGTAGTATACATGTTAAAAATGAAATTTATATTTTATAACCATTCATTTAAACCTCAAGTGGAGTATCTTATGAATTAATATTACATTTTTTATAAGAATTGACATATACATTTTTTATGATTCTATTTTCAGATTTATCATGACACGTAATAAACAGTAAATGTATGTGTTACAATAAATAGATAAATCCCTTTGGACTAATGGATTCTAATATCTTATTAAAATATGGAATTCTTATAGTGTGGACCTTAATATTTATTATGGACATATATTTTAGATTCCTCCAAATATTCAATCAATTATTAAATTGTTTTGATCCTCATAGCATAATTATAATTTTACAATGTAAACTTTTTTACACTTCTCAATGTCTAACATAACTATTGTGTGGAATTCATAATGTGGAGTGATCCAATACACTCTCACATTCCAAAACAACAAAAATTTATCATTGGATCTTCATTGTAGCAAAACCTTCCTCTTAATAGTGAAATATACATCACTATGGTGTGATACTCAATAAATTACTCTTATATACGTTGATTTTGTTATTAAAAATGAATTTTTGTAGTGAGGTTTAATCTTATAAAATATTTTTTTACTCTTATACAAGATCAATTATAAAATTGTCTTTTCCTTCATGGTGTATCCAATCATCAAGAACTCCAAATTATTCTTACATTGAATAGGTTATGGTGTTCATATAATCTAGAGATGTGGTATCTCTATAGGTAATCTTATATGGAATGTGATTATTATTATAAGATCTTTTTTTATTTTATGCATAAATTAATGTAGTGTAACAATAAGCTCTATGCTAAAATGCACCATCCATATCCAAAATTTTATTCTTGCATAACATCCAACATGGAATGATAATCAATGTTGTAACATGTTTTAATATTCCATAACCATTATTTCCAAACAAGTTAGGAGAGGATATTTGATAATGGTATAACCTTGTGAATTATATAAAGGTGATATTATATATGATTTAACTTGAGTAAATTTTTATATGGTAGGGAATGAACTTCTTATCTCAACATTATGAATGTGATCATGGTTTTTTTAATGAAAAATTTAGATTATTGTCAGATTTTTACCAA
Source organism: Viscum album (assembly GCA_963277665.1). Taxonomy (NCBI): domain Eukaryota; kingdom Viridiplantae; phylum Streptophyta; class Magnoliopsida; order Santalales; family Viscaceae; genus Viscum; species Viscum album. Next base: position 800,443,172 of record OY728160.1, on the reverse strand, counting down.
TATATATAGTTGAATTCTTTTTTAAATGATGACCTAACCATAGGGTAGATGTGATATATGTGAATAACTTATGATCCTAGGTTCTCTCCTATAAACCTTATTGCATCTATTGAACTCAATACAAATGAGAAATCAACCCTAAAGTATACTTTTGGTATAAATATCTACAACATTTTCACTAATCATAAACAAACCAAACGAACAAAATTGAATCAAACCATGTTTTACCAAGTTGAACTGAACCATATCGAATAACACCAAATCAAACTAAAGAGAATTGATTTAAACCAGTGTAAATAGAACCTATTTTAACAAAACTAACACACATTTAATCAAACTATTCCAAATTGAAACAAATTAAATTTAGAAAAAATATATGAACTTGAACTAAAGATACACAACCCCAACTGAATGAAACTATGCCAAATCAATACAAACATACCTAACCTAACCCGACTAAAACTAAATTTAATTGAACCTAACGAAAATTTAATTAAAAAACAAAACTAAACACAATAAAATGTACTTGAACAAGACCAAATTGAAGGGGACAGTCACTAAGGCACCCAAATGAAGGTCCTTCATACCTCATGAATTTATTCACTAAACTACATCTCATTTAAATAACACCCCTAGGTATTTATATTCCAAAAGAATCATTTTCCAAATTAAATATTTAACCCTCCATGGACTTGGCACATTATTACTCAATGATATAATGTAATTAAATATCTTGGTTTTATATTTATAATATTTTCCTATATATATTAATAATTTTGTTGTATATTATATTATGATTATTAGATAGACTTCTGTGTCAATTATGGTTTTATATAAATTAAATAGATCATGTTTCCTTAAATATATTTTTGATTAAATTTCAATTATATTTAACTGATTTTACGAAATTATATATAATAATCATTGTACATAATGAAAAAAAGATGGAAGTACGAAACCTATTAGATATCAAGTGATTTTCAAAAAAAGTTTTAGATATTTTTAGATTTTTCATTTGAAAATTATTTTGACAGTGGTCACATACATGTCAAGTGTTATAATTGTGTTATAAGACCTTCGTTTATCCCTGAAGAAGTTAGCTAACATATAACAAAATTTAGCTTTCAAAACAACTAATATGTGTGGTGTCACAATGGTAAGTAAATAAAATCTAAAAATGATCATGATCTAAATGATAGGACTGGATTGGAGAATTTGGTAGATGACCGATTTCCATTTATTTATCATCAAAAGAAGGAAGGGATGTTGACCCAAGAAGACTTTGATATGTGAGAACATGATTCATCTGATGAAAATGATTATGTTTATAGGATGAAAAAAAATGAATGATGCTTCTATGAATCCAATATATCGTCCATGTGGTAAAATGAAGAAGTTTGAAAATTAATCCGATTAATTCTTATGAAATCAGTGTATGGAAATTCTAATAATTCCATCAATTTCATTCTTAACTTTTTAAATGAATTTCTTTCAAATGATGATGATATTCCCTCAAAACCACTATATATAATGAATTTTAGTCAAGGAACATGGATTTTTAAAAATTGAAATTCATTCTTGACTTATAGATTATAGCTTATTCTGGAAGAAAACTACCGAATGGAATGATTTTATAAAATGTGGGACATCCCAATGGAATCCAAAATCTAATAGAACATCGTCTTGTGTCGCATAATAAGTAATGTATCAATTTCCATTGATCCCTAGACTTCAAAATATTTTCATGTCTAATTAAATATCAATAAAAGTGTGTGGGAAGGATATTCATAGAAAGAATAATAATAATGAGTAGGTTCACCCTACAATTCGATTTTAATGGTATAGATTTGATGCATGATATCCTGATTTCTTATCTTACATTTATAATGTGAGGTTGGGTCTTTCATGTGACGTTTTTAATCTATTTGTCCATATGATTACTTTTCACTGCACATGGCCAGTTTTCATTAATATTTATAACCTTACTCAATGGATTTGTATGAAAAATCATTTAACTTTCATGAGTATACTCATATATTTAAGAACAGATCCCTACAACGATATAGATGCATACATGAATCCATTAATAATAGAGTTGAAACGTCTTTGGAATGTGAGTGTGTGCACATTGGATGTATGTTCTAAAGACATATTTCATATTCATGTTGCACTTATGTGGATGACGAATGATTTTGCTACCCATGCAATGATGTACGTATGGTGCATGAATGGAAAACTATCATGTCATATTTTTATGAAGAATACATGATCCAAAAGACTAAAATATCATCGTAGTTTCACTTTTAAGGGACATTGATGATTTTTTCCAATGGACCATCGATATAAGAATAATTTTCAAAGATTAGATAATAACATGGAGACAAAAAATCTACCTCAGTGTACGTATAAAACTGATGTTCTTAATGAATTACAAGATATATTTTTTTCATTCCCGAAGGGTCATATGAAATCTAGAAAGGGAAATATTTTTTCTACCAAAACCAATTAAAATTGGTAGAAAAAGAATATCGTCATTTAGTTTCCTTATTGGTCAACTAATTTGTTACACAATTTCTTATACATAATGTAAATTGAAAATAATATATGTGAAATTTGGATTTCAATTCATCTAAATGTCAATGAAAAGAAAAAAAATATGATTTACTATCTTAGCATGACTTAGTGGATTAGGGAATCAGACCGGAATCTAATTCGGTGTATATTAGTGAAAATAAATAGAAAGTTCCATGTGCTTCATATATAATGATACCTACAAAAAATCAATTTATAGAAGTACTAGAGACTATCATTATTCTCTATGGATATTAAAGAAACATTTAAAAATATTTCAATAGAATATAATTGAAGTAGGAATCCTTGAAGACTCATGACTATCACATCATTCTCTATCAGTTGATTACAACAGAAATCTATCATTTTCTATCCAATAATGTAAGGGTGTCAGTTATTTAGTTATGACATTTCTTTAGAGATCTTTGTGATAAGATGTTTCTGAAGATTTTTTTGGAAAATATTTTCTCATAGGCACCATTAATCTTGTTTGATATAGAGAAAATATTTCCTCCATCATTTTTCTCATGAATGATTCATTTAAATGTACATATTATATCTGAAATACTTATTTGAGGGCCTTATTCTTTTCATTGGATGCATAAAACTAAAATAAACATGTTCACATTGATGTATTATGTCCCTAAAAGAAATCATCACAAAGTTTATATCATTAATGGTTTCTTGGCTCAAGAATTTGTGGACTTCTATTCAAGGTATCTATCAAATATGACAATGAGATAGAACAATCCAATGAGAAATGAAGAAGAATATTATGAGAAAATTGAACCAAATCTTCCATCACTTCCTCAAATGTTGGTAATTCTCAAATCATATACATTGATGATATTAATCCATGAGTTGTGGGATATGGAAGATCATACAATTTTTTTAACTATGATTTTCTTGATGACTACATCATGAAAATTCAACATGTATATATTATTTTATCCCATTTAATTTTACATATATGTTAAACTATTTCTATTTTTTAGTAGAGAACATAACCAAATAATAAATAGAAAGAATTTTTCTTTATCACTGAGAAGGAGAGATACATTTCATATCAAAGGGTTTTAATCCTGGTTGAAATTAAAGGTATAAATATTAATATAATAAATTAATAAATTAAATATCTATTTAATTTTAATATTCATTTATAATTCATGTATTGACTATGATTACTGGATCTGTCTCTAAAGAAACTAGTGCTTTGGATTTTGGTCCTAAGTATGTGGTTCATGAATTAAAATCAATTATGATCAGTGGTGCATATTTATTATCTCTAAATGATAAAATAATATGATAACACAACATGATGGTGTTATAGTAACTACCACAATAGACTATTATTAAATTTAATCAAATAGTATACCTTGATTTGAAAAGATATATTATTATGTAGTCATTGAGAAAATAATAACATCGAATTATTACTGTCATGGTTGAGTCACTCTGATGAAAGTTAAGTAATTTGATAAGATGATGAAGCATGGAATGTTTATGGATTATTATAGCTTTCATGTTAGTGAAATGTCTCACACTCTTTCTATCAATGAACTATATGTATTGGCATCAATATGGAAATATGTTTTTTATGTCATAGACCATATTTGACATGAATTTGGTTCCATTATTGAAGTAATACCCTGACAAATTTTTTTATGGTGATAATGGAATTGAAACCATCCTTAATCCCATTAAATCGGGTCCGTTTATTAATTATGATGAATCCAATACATTATTTTTCAATGTTTATTGTGAACCTGAAGTTGTAGAGGTAAATATATAGAATAATCCATTTGTGCTCTCAAATATTTAGGTTTAACATGACTTGGTTTGTTGATGTTGGTTATATAAAAACTAATTTACAATTTATTATAACTATTTTGTATCCAACTAGACCTTCATGTTCATTTTCAATATTTACTGGTTTCAATTTTCTTTGAGTTGAATTTTCAAATATTTAATTGAAAATTATTCAAACCTACCAAACCAAAAAACTGAAACAATTAAATTGTATGAAAAAAACAAGATAAATTGAATTGTAAATATTAAACTAATTGATATGAAAATAAAAACCAATTAAAATATTGACATACCAAAAAAATAGGAAAATGAAATAACCCAAAATATGAACCAACTAACCTGAGACAAATAAAAATGAATAAATGACTTAATCAATTGAAAAAAATAAACCAAATGTCCTAAGATAAATAAAAATGGAAAACTGCATAATAAATTGACCACAATTAACCAAATTACCTCACTAATATTTAATTTGATCAAATTGAAAATAGAATAAAACTATATCATAAATATTATAAAAATAAAAATTGATTGTATTGTTTTTTCTATGACATTTCTTTTGTTTTGATATTATTACCACTATATATAAATTGTTTTCTTATATCATTTTGTATTGTGTATTTGGTTTTATAAGTGGTATTACTACATTATGTTAGGTTTCATATTCTTTATTTTTCCAATTACACATTAGTTATGGAATTCTAATTAATTCTATATTTTTTGAATGTAGGAAATGAAAAACACTCAGGTGGAACAAGGAAAAAATAATTCAAACAACAATTTCCCAATGAATGAAATGGGCATCCCTTCTCTGGTTCCTGTTGTGAGTATTTTATTTCAAAAATATGTATCTATAACATATAATTTCATGTGATTAATTTTTTTTAACTTTTAATTATGATCCACCAACAAGATACTAGTTATTTATCGATTATTCTAGTGGTTCTAGTACTCATGATGTAGATTCTAGGGGTGGTACTACATCTAGGTGCTCCAATCGGCATTTCTGATCACACCCCATCCCTCCCCCTAATGTCTAGCACACATTCTAATATCGAAGTGCCATTACAGACACCCATGATATTTCGGCCACCCATATTTGTACCTCCCTTTTTATATGATCCTCCTCCCCTATCATTCATGTATCCAATAATGATTCCTAATTGTCAATGGCATTATACATTTTCACATCTGTCTATTTCATCCTATTTTCCATCTAATTCCTTCTCCCAAAGATATGAAATTCCTACTTCTTTGACTACTGTTTTGATGCATTCTAAGCCTCTGGAGTATACACTGATACCCACTACATATGTATAGGTAGATGTTCCTTTAGTGTCTAAGAATCTAAGGTCACCCACTAATTAGACTGCCTCAGGTATATTTATAGAAACATGGTAAAAAAATTAACCATAACTTATTTTCATTATAATATGTATTGGTATAATATTTTTTTCCTTATTTAATAGAAAGATTTATTGATAAACAGCATGGGTGTATATGCATGAATGTAATGTGAAACTGTTACATACAGCTGATGGTGGAGTCCAATAAAGTAAAAAATGATTAGAAAAATATAAATAGAATGTGTGAGTTTTTATGACATTATTTATAAATGTTCTAACATCATTCACATATGTTTGATCTCCTAGGGAAACCTACCAAATGAATTAAATTATACTGTGTGGTCACAAATATGGTTAAAAAAGACAATATATTTAATGTTATATTATTATTATATTTATATGAATTAATATTTTGGTTCTAACTTAGTTTAAATTTTCTTGATGGAGAGGCTACGAGGCCAGCATGTCTTATAAAGGTGTTCTCTAGAGAGGGTATAAGTATTTCTTGTATAGTAGATAGATTTATAGAGTTGGAAAGAATTTAGATGCCAAACCTATCATGGATGATTGTCTAGTATAGTATTATAAAGAAATGATTACTCATTGGATGAGTACCAAGTTCAAGGTATTAATCAAAATTGATGTTTTTAAATAAAAATTACCATGATTTTCATTAATAATTACTTTTATATTATTAAAATTTCTTTTTAGGAATCATCAGGAAAAAAAAGGATTAAATGGAATACCTACATGCATTAGGGTGGACTATGATGTAGGACATTAAAAGGAATCATGTACAAAACTCATTTATGTAGATGTAATTAATGTTTTATATCTTATGCAAATATCGGGGTCAATCAGCATACAAATTACTTCTCTGAATAAGTAGTTAAATTGTGTGATTTGGTTCTTCTTAGAAATTTGAATCATAAATTTTATGTTTTAACTCTTCATGATAGGAATAAAATTCTTATACCACATAATTTATAGTTTAGTTTTTTCCAAAGACTTATGGAGTTATTCCCTCAAGTTTTAATTCCCTAAAAATGAAGATAATAAATATGATAATAAAGATGGAATTGATGATGTACTAAAAAAACCCAAACCAAATGGAATAAAATATAAATAACCTAAACCAGAGTAAAAAAATCAGAATGGAGTCAAAACAAAATAACATAACTTTAACTGAACCAAACTGAATGGAATTGAACTAAAATGAAATGAAATAAATAAAAATTATAAAAACTGACTTTTTAATAAATAACCTAAATCAAACCAAGAAAACCTGAAAAAAACCAAATATTAATAAAAATACAATATATACACTGAACATACTCAAAAATACGAAAAAAAACTAATTCAGACTAAAGTATCATCACCTAATTCAAGTTGAACCATGCCAAATTAAAAGAAATTATAGAAAAATAATAAATCATATAACCACAAATTTATCTAAACTAAATCAAATTTAATCAAACTAAATTAAACCAATGATAAATTAATGGAATTAATCCATAAAAAACACTATAAAATATTACTGTTAAAATTAGTTCATAAAAAAATGAGGATGAATATTGAACTAAAGTTGGAAGTTTAATGTAGTGGAGTTATTTGAGATATTCTCAATGGTGAGTTTATATACTGTCTATGTTTTTTGGAAGACTTCCAAAGTGTTTTACAAGATTGATAATTTCTATAAGGTGTTTTTAACTATTTATGAATGATTAAGAGTTTTTAAAGATCAACTAAAAGATCAATGGTTTGAAATTAATGATATCTAGATGTTTGAGTGAACTACATATGATAATTTATAGGCAAACTGATCCATGTATCCAAATGGTCATGTATCTAAAACCCACATAAGAAAATTCCAGTGATGTAGGAGACTCCACATATAGAAATTAAATACATATGATAATTTTCACTTATATAAATACCAGCATAAGAGAGTACATGACATATATAAATACTGGCCTCCCCCACTTTCTTCATCTTCTACACCTTCTTCCTCCCATTTTACAGATCCTTGATGGCTAGATTAGGATCCCCTATATAGGGTGTAATGAAAATATTACATTCTTAAACCCCCATTCTCAAACCTCTCCTCCCCAACCTAGGGTGTCCAAAAAATGTTTCTCTCTCAAGGCCCAGTTCCCAATTTGAGGATGAATAAATTTATCTAAACTAAAATGAATGAAAAAAAATGAAATGTGATATAATAGGAAAAATATTTTACCAAAATAAACTAATCCAAACTAAAGAATCCCAAACTAGCTTAAATTATCTTGAAGTGATCAGGCCCAATCCAAATCAAATTGAACCATCCCAAGAAGAAGAAAATCATGAAATCTAAACCTACAAAAATTGAACCATATTAAACAAGATAGAATCAAAAAAATTAAAACCATAGTAGACCAAATAAAATTAAACATAAAGGTATTAATGTTAATATAACTAAATTGACCTAACCTAAAATTAATAAAACTAGGAAAAATTAAACTACACATTATATAAACAAATTTAATTAAACAAATCTAACACGAACAGAACCAAAAATAAATCAAATGTAACTAAAAATTCATTCTAATATAACTCGAAAAAAAACAAATTGAACAATCTATAATAAATAGTATAATAATATTAACTAAAAAACCAACCTAACAAACCTCTAGTAAAATAGATCATACCCACTCTAAAATAAACTATACTAAACTATATTGACCCAACAAGAACCAAATAAAACCAACCCAATCTGAAAAAATTCACACAATGTGATGCAAATAAAATCAAACCAAATCAATTTAAATAGAACCTAAAAAATGAATTGTTAAGTGAATTGATTCAAAATATGAAATACTTAATTAAAATGATCATACCTAGTTTGACTCAAATAACAATTAATTTAACTATTCTTTATAGAATCCCATGAAACTAAAGTGAATCGAAATGAATTAAAGTAAACCCAAATAAATTAAATATTTTTTACTCAAACTAAATTGAATTTAACTTAATGGAACTAAAATTAATAAAACTATATAGAGAAAGATGAAACCGAACATAACTATGCTGAACTGAAACAAAAAAATCAAACCAAAATAATCCAATTCGAAAAACATAAAATTCAATTATATGAAAATACAATAAATCAAACTAAATTTAACTCAACCAAACTAATTTAAATAAATAAATAAATAAAATTAAATGGATGAAACTTCCCTTTAATGATATGAACTAATTTAAACTAATCCAAAAAAACTTAAATGGATTGGAATGAAATAAAACTAGATCAACCTGAACTAAATTGACTTGGCCTAAATATAGTAAACTAAACTAAATAAAACCTAAAAAATAAAATGGTGACCTTCAAAAAATAAATTAAAATTAAATTAATAAAAATCAAAAAAAAAATAAGTCATTTTGACTCAAACCAGATAGAACTGAATAGACTTGACCTGATCTAAATCAAACCATCAAGAATGTATGAGAACCAAAATACACCAATCAAAACCCAATAGCCCCAAATCCAACCAAACAAAACTAAACATAGATAACCCAACTAGACCCAAACCAAGATAAACTAAACCAAAACAAACTAATATGAAGAAACCTAAGACCAATTCAACCAAATCATATCAAATTATTGAAACCAAACCAAATTTAATTAAACCAAATTTACTCAAATAACATCAATCATAGTAGAGTTAGGGAAAAATAAATAACATTGAACGGAACTAAACCTACTAAGTACAAACCAAACTATACCTAATTAAAATGTACAAAATTTAATATAAATAAACTAAATAGAAATTATATGATTCATGGAGAACCGAAATAAATTTAATTAACCAAATGAGGAAAATTAGAAAATACGAGAACTATATAAGAAAAATTTTGAAAAATTAGCATGAATAACCTAAAAACAAATAAATATAAATATAAAAAAACTAAATATAATTAAACAAAATTGACCCCAAATGATCCAAGTTTAAAAGATTAAAAAACTAAAAGACAATCAGTGTTGTTTTTTATAACTTTTTAAATATTTTTTTAATATTAATAAATTAAAAAACACTTTTTTATTTTACTTATATATTTATAGATAATTATTTTTTAATTAAAAATACAAATATTACCAAACATATCATTTTATTTGTTTTCCAAAAAGAGGGTGAAACTTGAGAAAAAAATTGGACTTTATATAATATAATTGAAACAAGTAAAATCTATCTAAATAGATATGATTTGAATTGAACAAAATTGAACATACTTGGCCTAAATCGACTCAACCAGATTTAAATAAAAATAGATAGGACCAATATGAATGGACCAACATGGTATATACTAAAGTATATTTAGGTTAAGCTGATAATCTGGAACCATGCTAATGTTAAGGAAATGAAACTGGATATGTCTAAAAAACAATTAAACTAAATATAACTAAATTAAATTGATTCAAACCAAATTGAAAAAAACTATAATGAAATAAATCATACCAAATAGAATAGAGCTCAAAAAAATAATTCTAATGAAAAAAATAGACTTAAATGGATAAATATTTAATTTATTTGTCTTTGACCACCCACATCTAAACATAAACCAAATAGAATTGAATTGAATTGAAACAAATCAAACTAGACTAAACCAATCATAGTAAAAATGAATGAATATGTCCAGAACAAACATGATTAGAATTGAACTATACTAGAATTAACTAAATTGAATTAAACTAAACTAAATTTATTAAAATATTATAACTAAACCATAAAAAATAATTCTTTATACATGATTTAGATCATGGTAATAGAATTTGTGGTTTCAAAGAACACTAGGACATCATGTGATAGAGAAACAAAAATTTCACTTGTATTTTTAAATCAAAAAAACTCAAGTAATAATTTTAAAATCTCAATATGTTCATTTAGGGAATGAAATTTTTATTATTAAATATTACCAAAAAATAATTTATTTATGTTATAGTCATCATTAGAGTGTTAATAACTCATTCATGCATATTCCTTTATGTTATAGTAATAAATGTTCATCTTATCATTAATTGTGGTGATTGGATAACTAACTTATTTTTTATTATCGTGATGAGACGTTCACTTATATATATGTTATATCTTTTGATAACCCATTCATTGATACTTATTTATAATTCATCCACCATATGTTTTTATTTTTATCCTTATTTATAATTAATATCCATTTCATTTTAGTTATGAAATTTGTTATTAGTAACCAATTTTTAATTGTGGTTTTCTATATTCAATGATATTGTAGAGGGAGGTTTTTAATATTAAACGATTTGTGCCTCATGTAAAAATGTTTTTCTCGAGCATAATGAAAAAATATGGAAACATCATAAATAAACTGAAATAGTGTAAAATTTTATGTTTTACACCATTTAATTCAATTTTTAATATCTATTTTTTAACTTAATAGTCTTTTAATATTTCAAACAGTCTTCTTTGAAGGCCCTTGATGCCCATGAACCTAAATAATTTGGCACAAATGATCACTTAAATCATGTTTTACAATATTAGAACCATGGTAGAGTATGCTACCGACAAGAGAAGAGTATTATCCCGACAAGTTATTGGCACACTTCAGGTGAAGGTTATAATAACAAAAAGTCATAACATGTAGCATATGTTGAGGCTAAGGCGGAAAAGTCCAAAAAAGATCTATATAGGTGGAACAACATGATCTATGGTAAGAAATAGAATTTATGAATCTAATGAAATTTTTATGTCCATCACATCCACTAGAGATAAATTGAGATTGTGATGTATAGATTTCTATGATGTGTACATTATATATTTCACCGTGAAGTATTCCTAATGGTGGTTGGGAATATGGAATTCCCAATGATGGTGATGGCGAGGATGGCCACGATGAAGAGGGTGGGGATAAGGTAGAAGCTGAGGATGAGGATGAGGATGAGGATGAAAATGAGGATGACAATGAACTTAGTGATGGTGATGAGATATGTATTGATTTATTACATTTTTTATTGATATTTATGAAATTTTTTATTTGATGATTTGGTGTGAATTAACATATGTGATATTGTGTATGTTTTTTTTCATTGGTTAATTGAGTAAATTGATTCCCTTTGTTATCATTATTCGTGAATTTGTTTTTTTTCCTATTTAAGTATTCTTTATTGGTTCCATGGCCGTTTCTATGTCTTCAGGATATTCTATGGTTTTATTTATAGGTTAAGGATTTTCTATTTTCATTACAGGTGTTCTTTTTTTATGGGTATAGTGGGAAGTTAGATTAATTATTTATTGTGTTATTTTTTTTATTTTAGGTAGTTTTTATTTCATGTGAAGTGTTCTATTGGTTGGATTATTTTCTATGTTCTTTTTTGATGTTTTTATTACAGTTTTGTTTTTTTAGTGAAGTGGGCAGTGGGGATGCCACTGGCTGGGGATTTAGGGGGATCTATACCAAACATTTCATAAATTTTTTAATACATATATTAAAATGGTTTATAATGAACCATTGGTAAAATAAAAGTATAAACAACCTATACAAAAGGTTCACTATGAACTGTTGGTATAAGCCTTTCCCAATAGTTCAAACCCATTAGGATAGATCTGTTCAAATGGTTTCAACCATTCAAATATCTCTTTCGCAACAATTGAAAACCATTGTAATATCTCTATCCTAAGATATCATATTGGACTACTGGTAAAATCAAATTCATACCACCATATACCAACGGTTCACTAAAAACCATTGTTATAGGGCTATCTCGGTAGCTCACATACCAAAGGTTCCTAGAATAATTATAACAGGTTAAATATTTTGTAGTGGATCTATAAAAACTAACAAATATAACAAAACAGAGGTGGTACACTAAGGATGAAAAATATATAAGTACTATAAAAATACATAATTCAAAATAAAATAGTTACCTATTTCAATGTGATAATAAAGTGCACATCACAAATCACCTCTTCTAACATAATAAAACTCTAGTATCATCTACTAGATCGAAAAAAATCCATGTTCTTATATACATAATATAAAAATCTATCCTCATAAATAAAAAGTGTATATGTACGGTGTGATTGATAATCCCAGAAATATACCATCAATACTTTATATAAATCCTTTAATAAAACAAACCATGAAATGGTAGTTTAAAACACACATAGGAAAAAACTCTTCATTTTATTAATACAAGTTAAAATAATTACTAAAGTTATCATTTTTTTAAGACCATTGTTTTTCCATGTGTTTTATAAAAAGAACAAATCTTTAAAGGATTAATTTGAATGATTAATGTATTTTAAAGTTTAAATTAGTACATTATAAGAATAAAACATATTTTGTTATAATTTTACTTTTACTTTCATAAATAAATTTCCTTCTTTTCTAGTTTAAAACATTACTTTAAACACTTTTTAAATTCAAAAAAACCCATTGCTATCAAAAAAAATGTATAGTATATAAACATAATATCAAATAGTACTAAAATTAACATAAAAAATTCCATTAATCAAGTTCAATTAAAATAGTATATTTCCCTAGGTTTTATAGAGACAAACTATAAAATGGATTTAATGAAACCATTTGTTAGTATTTGAGGTAATTCTAACTATATTTTCAGCCAAATTTCTTTCAAATAGCATTATCAAGTTTCAAACTCCCTTATAAGAGTATAATAATCCATTATAGTACACTATATATAGTGGAATCATAAAATAGTATAGCACTCATCCCTATAATTTATTACATTACTACCCAAGGCTTCCCTTGAATTTTTATTAAATAATTGTTAGAAAAAAAATCAATAAATATCATTTCAACATCACATTATATAAACTAAAATCACAATTTTGAACACCCCTCAAAGAATAAATATTTGTTATACAAATATATATTGAGCTAAAAAATATAATTCCACATTTAAATAAACAACAATATTGTTCATCATATATAAGGTATAATAAAAACACATTAAATCACATTATTCCATGCTAAGAATGTCTATATTGTTTAAAAACATCAATAAGATTATAATATTCATTTTTTATTAATGATAATAAATCAATTGATCGAAATATATTTGTCAATTTCACAATAAAAACATAAATGATACATCACCAAGCACTTTGTATGAAAAAAATTACAAGAACATAATTTTAGACTTTAGATATAGAAAATTTCATTTATTTCTTATGTATTCTTAGAGAAAAAATGAAAACTCATTATAATACAATTTTTAACCTTATATATATTTTAAATCAATGAAAATATCATTATAAATAATAAACACTCATGATTTCCTAGAAAAATTGACTTATATAGAATCACTTATCAACAGGTGTTGTAATTGATGTCAAATATATTCAATCCACCAAAATAAGAGATATTTGAGTCATTAAAAGGTAATTAAAATCCTAAAATGATGAAATTATAGATAAAAATTCACTGATTATGAAAACCAAGGACACCATATATGTCTTAGGAAATAAAATAATATAATAGAGAAGGGTAAGAAGATAGGTGATGAATATTAGGGATATAACTTGAGGAATCTACCTAAAATGATAGATAATTATTAAATATGGTAGGAATATAGGGACCTAAAATGAGGGTGATTCATGGAAAAAATCCAAAAAATGGGATAAATGAATGAGAGTTGGAGACATTGAAACTTGTTTTATAAAACTATAAATATTTATGAAGTTGAGGTGATGTGTGGTTTGGATGCATGGTTAGATGGACCTTGTGTCAACTATATAGGAGATACTTGAAAATTATTTTGAGAATGAAAAATATGTATACATATTCAGAGAAAACATGAACCCTAGTAAAAGAAACATGAAAAAAAATCTCTAAAAACTTCAAATTTAAAGCCAAAAATATAAGAAAATTTTGAAAAAAAATAATGCTTAATATATATATCAACCAATTACTTTTTGGGTGTCACATTTAATGAAAAATAAATTATGTGGTGATAATATTATAAGTTTTTTCTTTATGACCTAAATTTTTGGATATCACTCAATGTGAAATTCATGATAATATGTTTAATATCTTATGATCCTTTAACACCTGATAGTTAAGCAGCATCTACATCCTATAAAACTAATTTATCTAAACTATAAGACATATTAGTAATAATATATCCATGTCATCTCTATGTTCTCATTATAACATGTAATTTCTACAAACTGTATATATAATGAATACTCTAAGAATTTTAATATTATAAATATGTACATAAGATCAAAACATGATGTATGTATTTAAACGGTGTCATGGTTTGTGCTTGTGTATTCCATGAAAGAGTGAGGGTCACTATATTGTGTTATTCAGCTATGTAGTTCACGCATTATTTGAAAAAATGTGACTCAACTACTTTACTTTATTTTAAGATATAATTTTCTATTTATTATAATTTAATGATGATTCAAAGGAGTTTATGATGATGGAATATTAGAGTTTAAGTATTTAAATATTTCCTTATCTTTGTTTAACAAGTAATAAAAAAATATTTAACTTATGCCTTTATTATCAAACATTTATGAAAATATTGGTATATTATAGAGTTTCTTTAATGATTATAAATGGAGGAATATATCATTAAATAGTGACACACACACACACACACACATATATATATATATCTGTGTGTGTGTGTGTGTGTGTGATTTATATCATAAAAAATCATCAAACTAAAGCTATATCATTATTATTTACTCAATCCCTTAGTGTGTTTTTCTAGAAAATTATTGATTAAAGAATATCATTCAAAAGTGTTGTAATATTCCCACAGCCCATGGGTACTTGAGAAGGAATTGGTTTTTCATTATTTCTTGAGGATCAATAACAAGATTATGTCTAGGATCTTGAAAAGATTGTATTTTTAGAGAATATGTAATTGATTCTTAATTTATTCTCATTTGAATTTATTTTCTAATAGATGTACTTAGATATGTGTGATTATTATTTTATACAAGGAATGTATTTAGATATGTGTGATTATTATTTTATTTTATATTTATATATTTATATATCATGATATTTATAAAGTGTTATGAATTAATATGTTTTGAACATATTAATTTGGTTAGATTTATAGGCTATTATAACAAAATTTAAAAAAATGCTATCATAATTATAATATATAATATAAAATGGTGAGATATAAGTTCCCTTAAATGTACTAAGTGTTATATTTCTTTTGAGGTTAAAACATTTCAAAATATAAATTATCCAAATAGGTAGGTTCTCCTAAATCACAGTTCCCATGGATTATCCTATATATGTACAATAATTTATGGGTGAACCAAATTGTACTAAGTATCCATATTTGGTGTAATATTTACCCTAAAATAATCTAGGAAATCATAGAGGTCTGGATACCAATGAAATAAAGTTGATATAATACATATGATTTATTGGGTAAATATTTTCTACTCGACTATCCAAGAATCATATGTGATATAATTTGAATGATAACACATCTTAAAAGCTAAGTGAAGAGATAGATGATAATGAAAACACATTAAATAGTAAAATATGAATCTTTGACCACTAATTAATATAATTTAAATTTAAAATTGGCCTACATTTTATTGGGAGGATATTTAATAAAAATCCTTATTAAATGAATGTAAAACATGTTTCTTAATTAATAAATACTTCATTTCTAAAGAAAAATGGCATCATCATCATCATCCAACATAACTTTGATACTGATTCTTGATAAATAATAAATAAATATAATAAAATTTATAAGCTGAAATAAATACTAGTTGTTATTATGAAAGATTGAAAATTATATTTTTTAGAGTTTACCCCTTTCTAAGTATTCAGATTTTTAATTTTTTTCATGAAATAGATATAGTTTATTATAAGAATCGTAGAAGGATTACCTTGACGATTAATAGGTGTTTATTAATACAAAGGATTTTGTGTCTTGAAAATATATTTTAGGGAAATTATAGTTTCTAAGAGCCTAATAGTGGTATGTTTGAACTTTTAGAAGTTAAATTAGTAAAAAATAAATGATTATTTTATTCTAATTCAAAGTGAATGTTACTTTATATCTTAGAATATTTTAGAATATATTGGTGAATAATGCTCTTAAATACATTTAATTTAATTTAAATATCAAATAAAATTTGGAATGAGAGTTTCTAAGATGATGATGATAAACATAGAAAGAGTTCTAAGTAGACAAAAATGTTATTAATGTTATAACATTTAATATTGTGATGAAAACAAGCTTAAATTCTACATTCAAAGAGTTTAACATAATTATTATAAATTTCAATATTTCTATTTTTCAAACAGTATTTCTACATTTTTTTAACCCCTTAAAAGAGTTTAGTGGGTGGTTTTAATAGATGGTTACATAGAGATGTGGAACGAATTACATATATATGTAATGACTTTAACAAAACCTTAAAAGTTTTGTAATCATAAGATATCTCTATTAGTATATCTTATTGGATATTATTATAACATAATTTATGTATTGTTTTTATAGTATTATTATAATATTTTAATAATATAAATGTATCATGTTATACAAAATGTAGTCTCCACATTATCTTTCATTCGTGTAAGCTACACATATTTAGGAAGTGAAATGATAAATAACCTCTAAAATTTTGACTTTTAGTTATCCCTAATCAATGGTCATCATTAAGTATTATGGTTTGGTATTTCATTGTTACACTTTTGTGATTTAGATTTTCTATAGATATACAAAATTCACTCAATAGGAATAAAATGATATTTATGCACTCGATGACTCTATATGTATACCATATAGAATTTCAAACACAAAGTATTTAGTATACTACAGATGAATTTTTCATATTGAATCCTTATAAGTAAGGTTTGAAAGATATTTATTATGAGAATATTTATACCTTGATACCTTTCATATGTTATAATTGAGACTGAACTAATTAGGGTGAGGTTGGTAATGTTATTTATCATGTTATTAGTTGTTGTTTAACCAAGATGATATTTTTCCTCTATTATTTTGGTTAAGACATCTATACCCTCTATTTTGATAGTCTGAATAAATTTATGATCATACCTAGGTAAGGTACATGTGATGTGATTATTTATTTGGATTTGGGGAATGGTATTTGTTCATCTACTTAGGTTAATGATGTGTGATGTGTTTACCAATTTCATTAGTCTATACTCATATAATCTCTAATGAATGAGTATTAAATATGGGATTGGTATACTTTATGTCTCATGGTCACTCACTATCGTAAAGAAGGGATTATATTATAATCGATACTTATAGATTATAATGTAAGTATACATAAGTATTATGATACATGTTCTTGATAGATATCATAGTAGATACCTTTATAGATTTTGTAGTATTAATACTTTACTTAAGGGCACTCTTTGCTTAAAATTATAAATTATGAGATTCATTATATTTTTGAATGTTTCATTGTCCTTCAGCATAACACTCAATGTTTGTGTGAAAGATGATTATATTTTGTTATAAAATGTTTATAAAAAACATTTAGAACCAACCTAAAAGAGTTTTGGAGAATATTCAAAATAAATTTTGAACCTATTTTCACAAATTTCTATATACAATGTAGAATGTGGTGAAAATGAGCGATCTCTATTTTTCATAAGAAATTTTGGAAGATATTTAAAAGAATTTTTGGATATGGTTTCACAAAGTATTACATATGATATGATATAAAGTGAAAGTGTGATATGACTATGTAGATTTAGTTAAATTAGGATATTATTATAAATACTAAATAAAGGTAAAACCATGGAATAGTGATTTAAAACACAATATGGTTTGTGATATTTTGAATTATTGTGTAGTAATGGCCCTTACATCAAGGTATTCTATATTGAAGATCATGTATTATTTGATTACATGTTCCATGAAAACATTCTCATATTTGAAGACATCATATTCAGTTTATTATCATGAGAAAAATAATTAGAGTATTCTTTGATGATATAATATTAATGGTTTAATTATTTAAATATTTTATTATTTATCACTAATAAGAAAATTTCAAGCTTCTACCTTTACTGTCAAAAGTTTATGTAACATTTTTATTATTAGAGAGTGTCCTTAGTTATTTTAAAATAAGAATATTAACATGAGATGATAATAAATTAAAACATATATATATATATATATATATTTGTTTATGTATATCATTTAATTCCTGAAGACTCTTCAAACTGATTCTCTACCAATCTATCTTCTTCAAGGAATTAACATAATGTTTTAAAAACCCTTGTATTGAAGGAGATCATTCCCAATCATTAGGAAATACACATATATCATAGATAAATTAGGAGGAATGTGTATGTTGGTTTTTTTTATGTGATCACTACCAATATCATATCCAAACGAGTAGAATGATCATGTAGCATATATAAATTTTTTTAGATGTTTTCTATTGTATTTTTACAAGCATTTCCCCCACAAAAACACAAATAATATTTCATAAAACATACAAAACTAATGTTATAATGTGATAAGAATATAATATTTATATTCAAAATATTTCATCTCATAATCAAAAAAATGAAAAACATGTTTCTAGGGAACCAACTCCTATTGTTCTTATATCACCTAATGAAGAGATTATGTGTGTCATGATTATTACCAAAAGTTACTAAAAATAGTGTTTCTTAGTGGTAGTTTATTAGCAGTGGTTTGAGTAATTGATGTGAATTAAATCTATTTAAGATAATAATAATATAGCAGTGGATTTATTAAACTACTGCTATATTTTAAGTATTTTAAAAACTAGTAGTGGTTTTAATTAAACCAAATCTAAATGTTTTGAAAAACCATAATTCCTCCCCCTCCTCTACACACTTTGTGCAAACCTGGCCCCTTTTAATCCCCTCCCTCCCTTAACATCATCCACTCCATAGCTCGATGGTGACACCGACCTCATAACCCTCATTCCCCCAACCCATCTGACCTCCTCTTACTGGTTCCCTGGTGGAAACCCTAACCCCATGACCCCAATTCCCTTCCACCCCTCAGACCTCCTCCTCTATATTCCTTAGTGGAAACCCTGACCCCATAACCCCCATTACCCCAACCCTCCAACCTCATCCTCTAGGTTCACCAATAATGACCCCGACCCTACGACCCCCACTCCCCCTCCCTCTTCTTTTTTATTCCCTAGTATCATCCCTGAACACACAACCCTCATTCCCCCCACCCCTCTGACCTACCATTTCCCTTCTCAACGGAGACACAAAACACAATGAAAACTCCCTCCAAACATGACCCCAATGAACCCCCCCCCAACCTCTCTCTACTAGTATTGTTGTTACCCTCCTCATGGGGTGACGTAGATCCCCCCTCCCACCTCCCTCTCTATAGCTTGGTTCCCATCCTCGATGATGACACCCCCCCCACCCAAACTCCATATCACTAGATCAGAACCCCTCCATGATGGAAATTCAAATCCCCCCCCCCACCCCTAAGAGCTCATTTTCCATCACATATTTGGGAGGAAAAGAAACAGTTGTGGGAGATTTCAATTTATTTCTATCATTTTGAAAGGTCAGAATAAGGAAGAAAAATGTTTGGTATAAAAATAGGGAGACAATTATTTTACTCCAATCCTTTATTTGGAATCTACACAAAATCCAGATGTTTCAGATATAAATCATATGTCTGGTTATGATATTTTATAAATTTCACTAATTATCCCTCTATATCTTTATAAATAACATTCTTTACATCAAGATGTTGTGCAATTCCCAGTTAGCATGACCCTAACCAATTACCCTGCCCCTCTAGAAGTCCTCTATTGGTATTATTTCAGTATTTGGCATCATTCCCCTCTATGAAATTCATCATAATCAGCTAATATTACACAACCACATTACTCTGAAATTAATTCATTACACCATCAACTCACTATTTTTCAACATCCAATTTTTATCTATCCTACCTTAACTTCAACCGTCCTCAGCATCAGTGTTATGTATTTTTTTGTAAGTAATTTTTTTCAATTCATATATTTTTTTAATGATATATTAATTTACAATTGGTTGTTTTTTAGATTAATTATTTATATTTGAATCTTTTTTTGTGATACAAAATTTAAATTTAAATTATGAATATATTGTTTTATATAGATTTATGTAATGCGTATACAAATCGGCATACAGACTGAAAAGAGTATAGGAAAAAAAATGTTTTGCAATGGAAAACTTGTAATTATTTCTTGGTATACATGTTATTTTGATTTTAATATTATTTAAAATTTCCCAAGTTCAAATTTTTATTAATTTTCATTAATTATATTTCAATTTGTTCTATAGGTTTATTATAGATTTATTATTTTGTTATATTAAAAAAAATTATGATGTATACAAATACCGGAGATTATGAATTATGTTAATGAATTATTTAACTAAATATTAATATTAATATAATTTGTTGAATATGAATGGATATTTATATTATTATAAGAAATTAAAAAAAATAGTATATTTTTATTTAATATATAAATATAATATTATTAAGATAATTTTATAAATAATATTATATAAAATTAAATACATTATATATTAGAAAGATAATTTTTAATATGAAATTTTAGTTATTAATTTTCAATTGGTTTAACTCAATTAATTTCTAAGTTATCAATTTTGTTTCATATAATTCAATTATCAAGGGAACAAATATTATATTGAATTTTTTATGAAATGTATTAGTTAATATATTTGTTTCATTACTTTTTTTTAATTTTAAAGTTTTTGTTAATATTTGTTTGTGGTTTAATGTTTACCATTTTTTGGTGAAATTAAAGAAAATTCCAGATTAAAATAAAAACTTTTGTTTTTTTATTTATTATAAAAAATGGTAATAAAAAAAAATTTCATAAAATGGTTATTTTTTTCATTTAATATAAATTATTGATATAGGGAAGAAATGGTGGTAGGTGTTCTATCCAAGGTAATATAATCAATGGTTTTTTATCTAGGGAAGGTATTCCCTTTAATCTTGTGTGTGTATATTATTTTTTAATAAAGGTTATTTGTGTCATTTGCACCAAACAATTTCTTTTCTTTTCTATTAAGATTTATCATCAAATAAGGTGGAGACAAATGTTAATCATTTCTTTTATTTTACTAAATTTGAAATCCACAAAAATGAAGAAATATTTTATATCTTTTAGAACATTCATGGGTTTCCATTGTGCTAAAATGTATTATTCCATATTTAGGTTTAATTTATTTATTTATTGTATTACTCATATAATAATGTTTTTATTAAACAGGGGGATTCTTTTGTTCAATTTGTGGTGGTTTGTTCTAAGATGATCACGCTCATGAGGGATTGGACTTCAAGCCTACAAACGAGATAATGAAGAAAAGGAAATGTGAAAAGAATGCATATAGACACCATGAAAAAAGTTATTTTTTACTACTAATTTAATTAAATTTTTCATTATTTTATCTAATTTTTTTATTTTAATTTCCAATTCATTTTTATTTAATATATATATTTTCACATGTCTTTTTTGAATTCATATTTTACTTTTAACTATCAATAATAAGTATAAAAGGGATAAAATGTTTCCTTCAAAAAATGATACCAAGATTTCTATTTTCATTGGATTTATTTTTGGAACTTCCAGCACTACATACTCATTCGATGTTATTACCTAAAAAACTATTCTCATTGTTGAAATCTAGAAGAGAAAATGAAGATCACCTTTCCATTGCGGTGACTTATCGTGATATAAAGGGAACATGACATTCCTCTTCTCTTCTATATTTTAATAATGAGAAAGATTTTTCAGTTACTAACATAGACTATATATATAGTTTTGGATGATTGAAAAATAAAATACATTGTAAATCATGGTAACAATATAATTTATAAATAATTTTATACTTTGGGATGTGTAGGAATTAGCTGCACCTCAATCTGACACATGGTGTTACTCGTATGTCTCCAAGTTCTTATTTTTATTTAAAATTGACATTAATTTTAGTAAAAAATACTGTTGACATACTCAAAACTAATAAAAAAATATTCTGGTTGTTTTTATAATTTAATATAATGATCTATAAGTCATTTTGTGATGTGTACGAATTAGATGTACCACAATCTGATACACAATGTTCCTAGTATCAGTCAAAGTGTATATTATCAGTTTAAAATTGACATTTTTGTTCAAAAATTATTACTCATTGAAAATTGGGTAAACACACATATATTTTATTGATAATTTAATACATCTATTCATAATTAATTTTTTATGTATAGGAATTGGTCTCACATAAATCCAATAAATGATGTAATCTATATGACTAAAATTGTGTGATTCCAGATTAAAATGAGAATTTATTAAAAATGATAAGTCATGTACATAAAATGAAGAAAAATCATTCATATTATTTTGATTCTATAGTAAAATGATCTATATGTCATTTGATGTGTGTTGGAATAATCTCCACCTCAATATGACGCACAATGTGACCCATATGACTCCAAGTCTGTCTTTTGATTTACAATTGACATCAATTTTAGTAAAATGTAAAAATTAGAAACTAAAAATTGAAAAAACACATTGGTATTGTTTTTATACTTTATTAAAATAATTTATAAGTTATTTTTGATGAGTAGGATTCAACTTCACCTCAATCTGATACATGATGTTCTCGGTATGGTTCCTAGTGTGTCATTTTTTTTATAATTGACATCCATTTTAGAAAAAAGGAAAACTGAACTACTCAAAACAGAGAAAAAACACTCAAATTATTTTGATAATTTAGTAAAATTATACATGAGTCATTTATGTTATCTAGGAATCATCCTCACCAAAATCGGATACATGAAGTTCCCGGTATGAATCAATCTATTCGTTATCAGTTTAAAATCGAAAATTTTGTTCAAAAAGTATCACTCACTAAAAACAAAGAAAATGCATGAAAATTTTATTGATAATTTATAAAATCAATTCATAAGTCATTTTTTATGTGTATTATTTTTTCTCATATCAAACTGATACATGATGTGATCGGTATGAGTCAAAGTATATGTTTCCATTTTAAAATTACAATTTCGTAAAAAATATAAGTGACATACACAAAATCCACAAAACACATTGGTATTGTTTTTATACTTCATGACAATTATACATAAGTTATTTGAGACATTTAGGAATTATTTTCACCTCAATCTAACGCATGGTGTGACCAATATGACTCCAAGTGCATCTTTTTATTTAAAATTGAAATCAATTTTAGTAAAAAGTGTAATTCACCTACTCAAACCTGAGTAACCCTATTTATATTTTTTATAATTTTTTAAACCTATCTATAATTAATTTTTTAAATAAATGAATCAACCGTACCTCAATCTGATAAATAATGTTCCCACTATGGCTCCAAGTGCACATTTTTACTTAAAATTGACATCTATTTTAGTAAAAATGACTACTAACCTACCCAAAAAAATAAAACACATTCCGATTGTTTTGATACTTTAAGAAATGATCTATAAGTCATTTATTATATGTTGGAATCATCTGAACCTCATTATGTTACATAATGTGTCTGACATGACTCTATGAGCCCATTATGTGTTTAAAATCGATATTTTAAATCAAAAAGTCTCACTCACTAAAAAATGATAAAACACACTCATATTTTCTTAATAATTTAGTAATATATTAATATGTTGTTTGTAACATGTTTTAATTGGTCTCACATAAAACTGATACACGATGTGATCGATATGAGTCAAATTTCATGTTTCCAGTTTGAAATGACTATTTAGTAAAAATAAATAGTGACATATTCAAAAAAGGGAAAACTCATTTGTATATTTTTGATACTTCAGTAAATGATATATAAGTCATTTTAGTTGTGTTGGAATCAGCCACACCTCAATCCTACCAACGGTTTGACCAGTATAACTCTAAGTGTGACTTTTTATTTAAAATTGACATAAATTTTAGTAAAAAGGAAAAATGATCTACACAAAACTAAGAAAAATCATTTCGATTGTTTTGATACTTTATAAAAATGATACATATACCATTTTTTACATTTATTAATCAACTACACCTCAATCTAATATATGATGTTCCCAGTATGCCTCCTAGGGTGTCTTTTTATTTAAAATTGACATCCATGTTAGTAAAAAGGACAACAGACCTACTCATAACTAAGAAAAGACATTCAGATTTTTTTATACTTTTTTAAAATGATCCATAATTCAATTATGATTTGTATGAGTCATCTTGACTTAATTTTGAATTACAGTTTTCTTGTGGATGGTTGTAAACAATTTTTTAATGTTCTAAAAAAGTAAAACATATGTGGAACTGTAAAAACTATAAAAAAGGACCTCATATTGGTTTGAAATCATGGAAAATACACTAATGAATTGTTTTTGACGTGTATACATAGACAGCATGTAAATCTGATATGTAGTTTGTTCATAATTACTTGGTAAACACTACTTAAAGGTACAAAAGTCTTTAAAAACAAGTGTCGGGGCGTCAAAACATAGAAAATGATGTCGAATTGCCCCAAAATCAGGGGATATAGACCAAAGGATAAATTTTGAAGTGTACGAATGGATGGTGCATCATCCCAAATATGTTTTTCCTTGGTTGGACTTAAATGAATTTTTAGTATTTTAAAATACTAAAACATGCAAGGAATGGAAAAACCATATACAATAACCTTGTATTGATGTAAAACCATGGAAAATCACCTCTGATTTGTTTTTGACATGTACGTGCATACAAAACTCCAACCTCATATATGGTGTGGTTGTAATTACTCAGTAAAAACTTCATAAATATATAACAACCTTTCAAAACAAGTGTTGAGTGGTCAAAACTAGGAAAATGTTGTCGGATTTCCCTAAAACCGTGGAACAATAACCATATATTTAATTTTTAAATGTAAAAACTAACAGCGTGTCATTTCAAGTAATGGTTTTCTAGTGATGGATTTAAACATGTTTTTAGTGTTTTAAAACATTAAAACCTCTGTGGAATGGTCAAATCCATATAAAAATACCTCATATTTTTGTTAAATCATTATAAAACCACCTATGATTTGTTTCTGAAATATTTTACATGTGGTTATATCAATTTCCATTAAAAATTTATTAAATCAAATTCATGCACACTGCATGATTCTTTAAAAATAAATTATAATATTTACTTATCCCTTTTTCGTTTCAAGTGTTGAATCTTATATTTAATAGGTAAGTATATATTTTCAAAAAATTCATTATATACTATTTTTTATGTTAAGATTTTATCTATTTTATTAAAAAAATAACAAATTTTATGTGCATAATTCTGAATATATTCCGAGACTTTTTTCATAAATGTATTGGTTTTTGTTGTAGGTGGAAGATGCTGGGAATAGGTAAGAGGTTAACCATTCATGTCTATGAAATTATTATTTTTTTCTACTGTAATTTTGATTTATTACTTTTATTTTGAATTTTTTTTATTTTTTGTTACATTTGATGAGATGGTGAGGTTGGTTTAGTTGATGAGATGATGTAGAGGTAGATGGATTAATTAGTGGTCATGACGTAGTTGTATATTGGGCATCATTTATTGTTGAAAATTTTTAATATGTATATATTCATAACGAAGGTAATGGTTGATATATGTATGGGTAGATTGAGACTAAGGTTGTGACGAATATGGATGTTTTTATATTTGATTGTGGATGTATGATATATATATGATTAGTTTTTATTAAATAATTTTAATAAAACTGATTTAGTAGTGGTTTTTAGAAACCACTGCTAAATATATTAAATAATATCTGTTTTAGTGTAGTTTAAAATTAACCTCCTCTAAAACAAACCACCACTAGTATGTTAAGCGGTGGTTTGATTCATTTTATTTATATTTCCCATTACTTTTTTAAAATAAAGGAACCACCACTAAATTCACATGAAACCTTTGTTAAATTTCCCAAAAAAACCAATAATAAAACCACCAAAAAATAAAAAAAACTACTAAATGACTAAATACTATGAAATACATGGCGGTTTTACTACCCGCCACTATAATATTATGCAACGATTTAAACTTCCGCTAGTCTAAAAAACTGTAGCTAAGGACCTTTTTTATAGTGATTGTTTGTTGTTAATATTGATTAATTGATGACTCATATCATATAAAGGATGTCAATGAACCGTATATATCACATAATTCACATTGGGTTATATTAAAACATCTAATTTGGGCATATAAAATATCTAATGATTATTTATCCTCTTCCCCAACGAAGGGTTCGAGATAATATCATGACATCGAGTCATAACTTATGGTGGACCATCAGTATCTCCATACTCCGTTTTCACTTGTGATGTATTCATTGGGACCACCTTGATTTGTTAGATTAAAACCTGACACTTTTTTGGATTGAGATTTCCATTTTCAGAATGATAAAAATAATATTGACATCTTGACCCAATATGGCTACTTAAACCTAAACCTAAGCTAAATTGGAATGATACTCAGACCATTTAGTTTTCCATTGACTTCTAAAGGCTCCATAATAAAAGTGAAACATACACAACATACAATTTTTAATGGCATAATAAAACTAAATCACATAAAAGATTAATTATTTTAAAGTATTATGTAGTTTAATCCCATGAATGTAATGTATATAAACCACAATAAATAATATTATTATAATATTATTCACCAAGGATACAATATTTCTAAAGATAAAATATAACCTTGTGAAAATGAATAAATAACTATCAATGAAAGAACTTACACTAGTATCTACTAGTCAGCCCCTACTACTCTAACCCATCCAATGAAGCAATGAAACGTGTAACATATAACTCGTGAAACATCATTTACATGGTTAATGGATGCACATATATGTGGTGATTATGATAATTTATTAATATATCTTTATGACTCTCCCTGAACCACATCCATGTGAGTTCTAATAAGTTCATAGGTGTTTTATAAAAACATGACCCACCCATGACAATTGATTTATGAAAAACAACATATATAAGTTACATAAATCATAAACTAATTTTCATAGAATAATAACCAAACAAGTAATAACCCATCACTTTCTGTAAAACCCAACTCACATACACAGCTTTACACCTCAAACCCAATGTAGATCTAACCTCATCCAGAACTGTCGTTATCCTACTGATAACCCCACACTCATGTGGGATCCCTAAACCAACCTCGAGGCCCCCACACTCATGTGGAGTCTCCAAAACCAAATGTTCCTAACACGGTGAGGCTCAAACACTGAAGTTGTGTTTCCAAAGAAAAACTCTCCTAACCTAATGAGGCCCCTGAACATAAGTAGAATTTATAAAGCTGACCTCA
The DNA here is from genome assembly GCA_963277665.1 of Viscum album. Classification (NCBI taxonomy): domain Eukaryota; kingdom Viridiplantae; phylum Streptophyta; class Magnoliopsida; order Santalales; family Viscaceae; genus Viscum; species Viscum album. The sequence goes on along the minus strand of OY728160.1, from coordinate 800,415,058 downwards.
CCTAACACGATGATGCCCCCACACTCAACTGCAATTTCCAAAACCTAAATTTTCTAACTTTATGAGGTCCCCCACACTTTAGTGGAGTTTTCAAAACCAACCCATACCAATAACGTGCTCAAAAAACAATCAAATAATTTCAACAAAAACAAGAATAAAAACATAATGCACAAGATTCACCTAAAAATAGTGTAGAATTTTGTGTGGAAAACACTCATGGGACTAAAAAACACACATTATCATATCTAAAATCTGAAAATAAAAAAATAAAGCCTCACAATATATCAAACACATTTTTCAATAATTTTTAAATCAATTAATAAAATATTTAAAATCAAACTTTATTTCCAACATAAATAATCACATAATAGAATAAAAGAGTATCTATTAATCTTGTATCACCTTTAGTCTTCAATTCATATGTATCTAATGCCTTAAAAACATCATATGATATCATCCTAGGTAAAACTTCTAACATTCATCGAAGGAATTTATAAAAATCCAAAAACCTATACCAAAATGAATAATTTCTCACATCTTGGAATATATTTACCAATTAGTGATGTAATGGAATTAATTTCCTATGCCAATTCCTCCACTAGTATCTCTAGAAAAATACCTACCAATAAAGAGGGTTTTTCCATGCCTCGGTGAAACTATCACATCAAAACCATAGATCCATAGAGAATAAGAAGAGTAGAAAAAATGGAAGAAATAGAATTGATCCATTATCAAAACTTCCATAAATTCAAGGTAGAAGATATCCAATGGAATAAATTTTCTTAAAATCCCAAAAAAAATCATAAACCAACGATCGCATGTATAGGAGAGGAAATAAGGGAGATCCAAGACCTTTAGGTAAAAATTTAATTTTTCATGGAATTTTTAAAAGTATGAATGACCCAAATTCATATTATTAAAGGCCATTCATGGGACCATGTGCCTCCCTCCACATAAAAATTCACATGCTTTATAGTTGTATGTATGGTCTCTTGTACTATGGAAGTAACATTGATTTCTCTCTATATTCTTGATATTTTTCTCCAAACACCTCTAAACACCTCTAAACACTTCCTAATACCATCGCTGTCACCAAATACCATAAAAATAATGACCATGAGGTTATATATTAGATTTATTAATATTATTTATTAACATTTTTTTATTAAAAATGAAGTGAAATATATATTTGGATAAATGTAGGGATAGTTACCAAACATGGGAACCACCCATGGTGAAGGTGGAATAACAGTAATAAAAAATGCAGTGAAAGTTAAATATGATCCAGATGGATTTGGTGATGAAGTATTAGAGCCACTATAGAATCTATATGGGAAAATTTGGTAATAAAGGAATAACTACCTTAATATCATTATGTATAAAGGACATGACATGTAAATAATGAAGATTTTATAATATGGACTAGAAGGAGTTTTATAAGGTTGTTAGTCATATAGTGTTAGTTTTATTTCTTCTTCATAGTGATGTTTGAAGTATTTAATATTTTATATCAATTTTTTGAATAATTTTGTAGCTCTATGGATATGTGGCTAATTTTGAGGGATACACGGTATTTTGTTAGCGTAACATTTTAGCAGAGGCATGTCTAAGAGTAAATCATCTTGAATATTGTTAAAATGAATAATTCTGGTAAAATATGATAATATGTAATATTATATTTTTTTTTAATAATTTTTTGTAATATTAAATATAGAATTGATAATATTAAAAAAGTGTAACTTGGGTTTTTGAGGGTCTTGTAATAATAAAGAAGTATCTAGAGAATATATAGTAATATTAACTTAGTATTTTCAACTATATGCATGATATTAAAAATTTAAAAATGAATCTACATAAGAGAAACATTGTATCTATAAATTTCTATAACATTATCTCTAAAATTATAAATCTATTGTACGATTAAACATAATACTTTGTAAGATTAGTCTAGGAATTCTGAAGGCTACAAATGATTAAAACAAAGTCTTCATGTGAAAAGTCTTAGTGGTACATAATATTAACATGGAGGATCAGGTAGATAAATATAATTAGTCTACCTGGTGCATAATATTTACTTGGAGAATAAATTCATATGTAATATTTAATCTACCAATATGTGACAATAAATTAAAATATCATTTAGGTTTTTATAAATGTTTAGATATATTTATTTAGATGTTTCCTATAATGTGTTAGAGTATTTTCATGGACCATTTTCTTAAAAGTGGTCTATTTAAAAATAAAATATAGAATATTTAGGAATCAATAATTTTATTTAAATACATGGAAGAGGATCCATAGGTGATGTTACATGTGAAATAAATGTTATCGGAATTAATTAAAATATTCTTAGTCGGTATATATCAAAATTTAAATAGATTAAATCATAGAAGTTTTATGGAGTATTTTACTTGGGATGTATGGAGAATTCTATGTATATATTTTATTTCTTTATTTATAACTCATATATATTATTCTTATGGAAGATATTTTTAGGGGAGTTTAAAAAAGTTATTTGAGCTCAAGATGATGTGGAAAATTTTCAGTAGCTATTAAGAGATTTTAGTCAATTATTGAAAAGTTCGTTACTAAATATGGTCATAAGAAACCAATTTAGAACTATTTTTTGGTGAAGTAGGAGTTTTTGGTTCATGGATCTAACATTCATGTGAATAATCTATTATAGGAAATTCAAAATAAGTTATAAAGAAATAAAAATATAATTCCATGGATCTCAAAGTATGGACATTTTCTGGATTGCTGAAAATGGTTGTTTTGTTGTGCATACTTGTCTTGGTGGGTAAGGATATATAAAAATAATAGAAAACTAATCGGATTCAAATACATGTATTATATAGTGATAACAAGAAAATTAATTGAAATTTAAGAGTCGTGTTTTTAACCAATCTAAATGTTTTTTACATGTGGCTTAATCTCATAGATTTATAAAAATATAAATAATCCCTATAATTAATGGAAAGGTTGGATATTTGAAGATAATTATAGATTTTACTATATATATCCTAAAAAAGGGTACTGAAAAATAATTGATAATAAAATTTTTATATAAGAAGGATATTATATGAAGACTATAATTAAAGTAACTCTTTGATTAAATCTGTTTATTGATCTGAAATATGATTACTCCAATATATAATAGTATTAATTTGGTATAGGTATTTTCATTGTTGTGATTATTTGGAAAAAATTACTCAAATAAATCAATGATGATCACATCATAACATAGAGAATAATAGGGAACCAAACATAGACTTCAATGGGGCATTAAATCATGATTTGTGATCTAAAGAGGTTTAGTTTTGTATGTTGATCATAGAGAGTCCATCTTATCTATAAACTGACAGTGTCTTCGCAAATTATTGCATAGAGGAAAATAATAGGAATTGATCCTATTATAGTATCATATTATCCAGAAACATTTATAAATTATGTTTTATTTTGAGTATAATGACCAAGTGAAAATATTATATTCACTGAACTAATAAAAAAAATTGATTTTAGTGCGTAAGTGCATTGTAATTTCATGATCCTTGGATATTTCCCAATACAAGTAATCCATGTAAAATCTTTTGTGTCTTATGTAATTTAATTTCATGTAATTGGGTTTGGTATTTAGTGTCAATTATGATAATTAAGTTTAGATGTTGAACATATTTTCTTATAATGAGGGAATAAGATATTATTGCTGATGGGTTTTGAAAAGAAAATTATTAATATTACAAAACCTTGATCCCCCCCCATTCTTTGGGTGAATTCACTAAACACGGTCCCAGCTAGTTCTATTAGAGCCAAAAGGTTCAAACATAGTGTTAATTATTCTAAATATATTTATAAATTTTTTCACATATATATACACACATAATGCCTCCATTTTCTGTGTTACTGGTATTTGTAGTGTAAAAATTAATATTTATTGGTTTATATAAAATTATGGTGAGAAAATTATGGAGTATGTACAATGAGATTATGATTTATAAAATCACAGTGAAATAGTTAAAGATTATGAGACCAAAAAGAAACTAAAAACAGGTCTATCCCATTAGGTATTCAAGAAAATTATTCATTTGTCTAGTACTTATGATATAAGGAATATTTTAGAAGTTGTTTATGTTGAATTAATATCTCCTAGTTAATTTATATAGTCTACCTCAAGAGAATATTGAACATTTTTGGTAATAATATTTTGATAAACAAATATATAGAAAATACATTAAGTAAAAAAGGAATGAATAAAAGTATAAATAATAAGAATACTCCAAAGAATATGGATTCCCCAAAAAATTGACTAGTTCTGATTCAATTGTAAATTTGAAACTAAAATTCTTTTAGAAGATGATAAAAAATCTCAAAATTCAGATTATCACATTGAGTTTAATGTTTATGGTGATTTTATAGAAGGTGATGGAATTAAAATAAGTTTCTTAATCTATAGGATTCTCTTTTAATGATCATGATAAGATCCAATGTCTCTAATATAAGGTGTATATAAGAGAGATAACTCATGTAGTATATTATGAGCTTATAGTATATTTGGTTCTATAGAATCAAAAATTAAATAAAAAAGATTTTTCCTTGGATGAGTCAATCAAAATAATGGGAAAACTGAAGTTGAAAAGGGACCTACTTGTTGATATCTCACATGAGATAGAAGAAAAAAAGTCCAAGGGGACGAATTGAAAGTAAGTATTATCCCTCTCAAAACATAACTTGAAAAAAAAGATAATATCTAGAAAATAAATATTCTTAAACATATAATATATGAATTTTCTTTTTAAGAAGAAGGATATAAAGAATAACGATATTAAATAAAGTTTTTAACCCTACAATAAAAAGTTGAGATTCCCCCAAAGATAAATTCAATAAGTGTACTTCACACTGTTTAAAATATAGAATCATGTGTGGATAAAAGAAAAAATTTCAATCCATTAGATCTGGTTAATCATTTAAGGTTGAATATAATTTCCATAATTCTGGAATATTGATAAATGCAATTGATATGTATCTAGAATACATAGAGCTCACTGATAAAATAAATTCTATGATAATAAAATCTCAAGTGATGCAACATTACATGTGGTATGAGCTTAATGAGATATGTTTTATTTGTTCTAAACATAGACATATTGTGAGGAAATAAAACATGAATGGTGAAGGTAATTGTAACACCCCAGGTAAATAAATAATATGAGATTTTTATATTTATCCCTATTTTTGAATAAAATGTTAATATTAATTTATAGGGAACGCTATGCTCAATGGCTTACCCAATACGCAACAACGAGTTTCTTTGAAATCTTACATTGTACTCTAATAATAAAATAATTTTATTTTAAATGGTATTCAACACCTAGCCATTGTAATGACGGGAATCAACAGAACTAACTACAAAATGATTATATATTTTTGTCAAATATTTTTACTTTTTACAATAAATTTTATAGGATTAAAAATGCGAATGAATCCAATTTTAAGCGTAAACATTCTAATATTCTTTAAAAGGTTGATTAACCGCCTTTTGGTGGAGAACCTCTTTTAAATCAACTTTTTGACAATTTTATGTGTTATATTTGACAAAATAAAATTCTTCTTTAGAATCGGGACATCAAAATTTACATTGTGTAAATTTTTGTTATTTTTCCGATAAAGTTCATTTTTTTAATGAATAGTGAAAACTGTTGTATTTTAATTCAAAACCACTTTTTAATATAATTTATTTATATGATTAGATTATATTTTTAATTGGTTTTAAAGTAAAATTATAATATATTTTTACCATTTAATCCAATGGTGGTCATTGGAATTAATTTCACTTTGAAATTGGACTTAAACTAGTGTCAATCTTTTAATAAATATTGTTCTTAAAAACACTCTATTTGTTTTGACAGCGGGAATTAATTATTACATTAATTAATGAAACTTATGTATTTTGAATTTTTTAAAATAGACATCATTTTTTAATTCGTAATATCAAATATAGCTTAGGGTGATTTTTTGGAATTTTTCTGAAAAACATCAATTTTTGATGAATAGTGAAACCACTAAGTGGTAGTTTAAAAAGTTATTTTTCGTTTAAATAAAACATTACCACTTCTGTGATTTGAATTTAAAAAATCTGACATTCATGTTTGTCATTTGGATGTAAAATGTGGTTCAATGGGATTAAAATAATTTTTTGGTGAATAGTACCTTTTAAGTTTTTAATCGCAGTTAGAGGTAATTACTGTAATTTAAGGTAAAAATACTGTTTTAATAATATGAAATGACCCTGACACATGTCCTACCCTTATTTTATGTGTCATGGCCGACCAATAAAATCTATGGTTCTACATGGGGACCCCATGGAGCCACTTTGGTAGGAAAATGACATTAATAACTTTTTATTTAAAGTTAAAATAAAAATGTCACAAACATGAGTTGTTTTAATAAAAAAAAATTAAATGGGGTTATAAAAGTCATATTTTTTACTATAAATATTCATTAGAAATATAAAATTAATTCCTACATCATGATATTTTTTTATAATTTTTAGACATTATATAAATTAAATTATTTATGACACCATGATGATGCAGCGATTTCCATATTATTTAACGATTTAAATAAAATGAAAAGATAATGTAAAATATAAGACCTAAACTTGTAAAAAACATATTTTATGGATTTATTTCAAACTCTTATCACCTGATCCTATAAATATATAATTTTGGGACCTTTAAAATCCAAAAAGCATTTTATAATAAAGTAAACGTTTATAACTTTCCAAGAGTGCCCCTCCTCTCCTCTCATAAAAGGCCACCACCTCTACCACCTTACCCACACCTCTAAAGCCTTTTCCTCGGACAACCCCTGCCCATTTTATCTCTCCACATTCCTCTATTCATCATTTAAGCCTCACCATTGGGCATAATACTTTCCAAGGAAGCCATTGAGCTCAAATCAAAAAGAGTTACCTGATTTAAAGGTAATGTCTTCACTTGTGTTCTTTTGTTTTATTTTTCTTCTCCAACCCTCTAAACTCTTTTTATTCCTTTATTTTGTAACAAAAAAAAGTATCTTAAATATAGTAGGATGTTATTATGTGAAGTATTTGAGCTACACTTACACACACCTTCGTTTAATGGTTAAAAAACATATTTTTTCTGTGGATGGTGAATTTCTGCCTCACGAAATGATGATTGTTCAATCTTCTCTTAACACATTTCATGGTGGCCATTATGATGTCACTATATTTTATATATGATATATATGGTATTTATGTTTTCTATATGTTTCTGAATGTTATATTTAAAAAATTCCTTTATGCCTTTCATGTTGTGCAAATGTTATAATTTCATACGAGGAAGTGTGGACTACCGCCCCCTCAAGTGATGTGACTCGTTCATGCAATACATGGAATGTATAAAGAATTAAATTTATTAACTTATGTGATCAATATAAAATATATATTATACTGTAATTATAATATATATATATATATATCTCATCTATTTTTAATTCCATTAATGTTCCACAGAAATAAAAGTAGCGTTCATGCGTACGTACGGCTTATCGTCTCCATGAACGGTACATTTCATTTCTTATCTCCAAATGTTATGTACTATTATAAGTACATATATATAATGGATATATATGTCATATATTACATCTAAATTATGGATATCATTCTCAAATTATAATAATATATCTCTCTTATAAATTTAATTCCATTAATATGACAAAAAATGAAAGTAGCCTTTATGCGTACGTACGGCCTACCGTCTCCATGAACGGTGCTTTTAATTTTTTATCTCCAAATGTTATGGAATAGTTGAAAATGAATATATACTGTATATATATGATATTTAAAACATTAATACTATTCTGGATATTATGTACCTATAACTACATGGAAAATTCGTTTCCAACAAGTTCAATTTTTACTCTTGTACCGAACATCGACAAAAACGTCGGATATGAACTCACTTTGTTAACCAATTTTTATAAAATTATAATATGTGATATGAACTGAATAATAATATTTAAAGGATTTCCTTAAGCAATTATAAATTGACCAAATTTTATTATTCATGAGATTAAAGAACGATCGAGTCATGTCGGACACGAGGTAGGGGATCCAACCTCTCTCTTTCTTTTTAAGTACTCACTTTTATGTCATTTCTTTTAAGCTCATATTTTATATGTTTGTGGATGTTATTTTATATTCCTCATACTGTAATTTTTATATTCATATTATGAGAGACCCTATTTGATCTCATAAATTCATTTTTGGAAGTTTTAAGTGGCGTCGTTAGGCTGTCGAGTTTTCGTAAGGGATTTTTCATCTCACATTTATTCCTGTGACATTTATGCTACGTTTGACACTATTTCCTTTGAGTGGTGTATGTACAGCCCATTATTATACTCTTTGTGTAATATAATTTAATTTATGGGTATTTACATCTTCATTGTATGACCCTTCTTCCATGGGGTGTACGTTTCGAAAGTTACCCAACTCGGTAAGGGGACATTTCACCCTCCTCTTTTTAAAAGACTTCTTTTGTTATGTCTTTTAATTCACATACTATTATGTTGGGATATGTTATTATATATCCTTGTTTATGTAAATTTTATTTCCAAGTGATGAGATACCATTTTCTCTCTCATCAAATCAATTTATGAATTTTAAAGTGACGTCATTAGGCTGTCGGATTTCTGTAAGGGAACTTCTTAACCCACTTTCAATTCTTTGGGTTAAACCTATACTTCTTGATTTTATTATACAAAGATTATGTGTCGAATCTCTATGTTGTAATTTCCACAAACCTTTGAGTAGATATACTATTTCTACACATAATCATCACATTGATAAATTCTTACGAACTTGTATGAGAAATAATAACTCAAACTCATTTCATTGAGTTAAATATCTATGTCATTGGTTTTGTTTTTCCAAGATTATGTGTGAATGACCTCTGATTGTTTAACACTTAATATCCAATTATATTGGGTGTATTTATATTTCTCACACATAATTATGTGATAGATTTATCCTTAATTTAATGATACCATCTTTATAATGGATTTCATCTCAATTTACATTTCCATTGAGACTTCATTGTTGTTTTGCACCAATTCACTCTTATATGGTGTGTATCCCATCCTTTGACATATTATATCATGAATACCTTTATTCTCATGATATTATAAAGCACGGATTAAATGTTATTCCGCAATTATTTATATTCAAGAGTCTCTCATTTTGTTAAAAACTCTTTAACAAAAATATCATTTTAAATGTTTTAAATATTCATTATTCTAAATCTTTATCTTTAATTTCCATTTTTTCAAAATGGTTTTCAGTATTTATTTATATGGACATTAATGTTTTAAAATTATAATTACATTAAAATATTCAAAGTGGTATGGGACACTTTGATTCAAAAATAACTTTTAAATGGTTTTTTAAAATGGATTGATTAATTCAATATCTTGGAATTACTTATTGTGATTTGTTATTAAAATGTTTATATTTTCATTAATTTTTGTGTAATGATGGTACTTGGACATTTTATGGGTGGTTACATAATAAACCATATGATGGGTGGTTCCATGAATACTAGGACGGGTGGTTACGTTATAACCTCCAATGCATTGGGTATGGAAGTCGGCCGTATGGCTATTCCATTAAGTGATATGTGTGGAAGTCGATTGTATGGTTATACCATTTAAGTATGTTTATGTCCCAAGATACCTTTATATGTTATTTTTTCTTTATATGGGTTTTATGGTAATCTAATTGTTACAAAAAGGTAAGTAATGATCTTTTATTCAATGAAGAGTATTTTCTTCCTCATAAAGGTGAAAAGTATTACTTTGATAAAGTATTCTTGGTTTACTGGTTGTTATGAAAAACTAACAGTTTTCCTTCTTTGTGTATCCCTTACTAAGATTTTTATGCTCACCCCAAGTTTTTGAAATGTTTTTCACAGGACATAAAGTTGAATAGGGTCAAGGATGGGATCAAGGAAATGTCAGGCTGTCTAAAACATAGAACTAGACATGTTTCTTTTTAAGAGTTTTTATATTATGAAAACTTAGTATAAGTGTATAATTTGTAATATTTTGAGATGTAATAGTTATGTCCTAATTCTTTAAAACTCTAAACCTGAAAAGATACTCAATGTGATTTATTCATATAATTCAATAATAAGTAATGTTTAAGGACGGGGCCTTATAGTTGGTATCAGAGGTCGGTTTAGATAACTTTAGAGGTTAGGGTATTCTATAAGAATAAGTGACATTACCATAATGGCTAGGATATCAGAAATATTCATAGTTTTTTTGATAAAGTGAATGATTAAGTATATCTTAGTTTTTATCTTCCCCATTAGTACATAATGATTTTGTTGATATACTCACACTGACATTTCTAGTTTTAGTAAATGGTTGGATCTAGTAGGCACCAAAGTGACAATGGGTTTAAAGGAAACTGTCATGGTTCTCTGATTAAGAGAGTAGATGAAATGTGGAATTCAATGAGAAATCTCTTGGTTATTCTAAACCAACTATTAGAAGTCATGATCAGCCACTTGAACCTTGTTGAGTTCTCTAATGCATCATGTATGAGAGAAGCAACTCAACATGGAAGTTCAGGTAATAATTATAAAGGTAACCATTAGGGTTTATATGATCCTTACTTTTTAGGTAATTATGGATTACTCTATGATATGATGGAAAATGAAAGGCATGAGATAAACTTGAGGTTAAAATATTTTATGATCATTTTTTAAGATTTTATCTCATTTTGGGGAATGTTTTAAGAATTATGTAGTTTTGGAAAAAGGACAACACACAGACCGTGTGACAACCCGTCGCGTTGGACAAAGCTGTGGGAATCAAACCCACAACCAAAGTGTGATTGGTATTTATCGCCTACCACTGGACTACGTGAAGTCCCTGGTTAGTTTGACTAATTATTTTTAGTTACATGATTTTAGGAATCAAGAGTAAGTTTATTTTGGGTTATCTATGGAAATTATTAACCTATCATGGAGGATGTGTGATTTGGTTAATTACTTTTCAATATGAGACTTTAATAGCAACAGATGTTATTTGGAGATAAATGTTAATTTGTACCTTGGAAGACTATGTCATTAAATCCTTCAAATATTTGGGTTTCAATATTATTTTGGTTTACTTTGAAGAATTTTATGGATAAATTTTTTATCGAATGGTCTTCGTTGAACATTGGGTTTTGTTGGAAAAAATTTGGAGATTAAGAATAGATTTTCTTTTTTATAAAGGATTATTCATTTTTGGATCTTGTTCTAACAATTTTGGTTTCTGTTTTTTTCTAAATACATGGGAATTATATAGTTCTATTTTGTGTATTAGGTGATTCTCTAGAAGATTATTATAGTACTCTTAATGTGAACAAGTCTTCCTAAATACTCATCAGTTGGGGAAAGTATGAGTTTGTGTAAGAAATTTAGTAAAATGTTAAAGTCAATATGACAAGTAAGTATGTTTCCTTAAGCTCAAAAATAAATTCCTCAAAGAAAAGTAACTTAAAACAAAAATGTTGTCTATTAACCTTTCTTACTGGGGAATCAAATACTGTTTAACCCACCACAAGTTTGTGATTTTCTTGTGGTTAACTTTCTCCTAAACATGTTTACTATCACTCTCTATCAGAACATGACCCTTTGTTTTTTCCTCCATGTCCATATTTTCATACTTGGAATCCTAGTATGGGTTAAATCGGGTGACCTTTGTACTTCTCTCCCATTCTTTTAAAGTGATAGATTTACTAACTCTTGTTCTGATGTGGGGCTTTCAATGAAGTTTCCGAGCCCAATTTGAAAATTGCGAGGACGCAATTCCCAAAAGGGGGGAAGGATGTAACACCCCAGGTAAATAAAGAATATGACATTTTTATATTTATCCCTATTTTTGAATAAAATGTTAATATTAATTTATAGGGAATGCTATGCTCGATGGCTTACCCAATACGCAACAACGAGTTTCTTTAAAATCTTACATTGCACTCTAATAATAAAATAATTTTATTTTAAATGGTAGTCAACACCTAGTCGTTGTAATGACGGGAATGAACAGAACTAAATACAAAATGATTATATATGTTTTTAAAATATTTTTACTTTTTACAATAAATGTTAGAGGATTAAAAATGCTAATGAATCCAATTTTAAGCGTAAACATTCTAATATTCTTTAAAAGGTCGATTAACCGCCTTTTGATGGAGAACCTCTTTTAAATAGACTTTTTGACAATTTAATGTGTTATATTTGACAAAATAAAATTCTTCTTTATAATCGGGACATCAAAATTTACTTTGTGTAAATTTTTTGTATTTTTCCAATAAAGTTCATTTTTTAATAAATAGTGAAAAATGTTGTATTTTAATTCAAAACCGCTTTTTAATATAATTTATTTATATGATTAGATTATATTTTTAATTTGTTTTAAAGTAAAATTAGAATATATTTTTACCATTTAATCCAATGGAGCTCATTGTAATTAATTTCACTTTGAAATTGGACTTAAACTAGTGTCAATCATTTAATAGATATTGTTTCTTAAAAACATGCTATTTGTTTTGAAAGCGGGAATTAATTATTAAATTAATTAATGAAACTTATATGTTTTGAATTTTGTAAAATATTAATCATTTTTGAATTTGGAATATCAAATATAGCTTAGGGTTAAGTTTTGTATTTTTCTGAAAAACATCAATTTTTGATGAATAGTGAAACCACTAAGTTGTAGTTTAAAAACTGATTTTTTATTTAAATGAAACTTTACCACTTTTGTGATATTAATTTCAAAAATCCGACATACATGGTTTTCATTAGGATGTAAAATGTGGTTCAATGGGATTAAAATAATTTTTTGGTGAATAGTAAATTTTAAGTTTTTAAGCGTGATTAGAGGTAATTAGTGTAATTTAAGGTAAAAATAATGTTTTAATAATATGAAATGACCTTGACACATGTCCTACCCTTATTGGATGTGTCATGGCCGACCAAGACAATCCATGGGTCAACTTGGGGAGCCCATGGAGCCACTTTGGTAGGAAAATTACATTAATAACTTTTTATTTAAAGTTAAAATAAAAATGTCACAAACATGAGTTGTTTTACTAAAAAAAATTAAATGGGGTTATACAAGTCATGTTTTTTACTATAAATATTCATTAGAAATATAAAAAGAATTCCTAAATCATGATATTTTTTTTATAATTTTTAGACCTTAAATAAATTAAATTATTTTTGACACCATGATGATGCAGCGATTACCTCATTACTTTACGATTTAAATAAAATGAAAAGATAATGTAACATCTAAGACCTAAACTTTTAAAAAACCTATTGGATGGGTGGATTTATAACTTTTATCACCTTATCCTCGAAATATATAATTTTGGGACCTTTAAAATCCAAAAATCATTTTATAATAAAGTAAAAGTTTATAACATTCCAAGAGTGCCCCTCCTCTCCTCTTATAAAAGGCCCCCACCTCTACCACCTTACCCACACCTCTCAAGCCTTTTTCTCGGCCAAAACATTCCCATTTCAACTCTCCAATTCCCTATATTTATCATTTAATCCTCACCTTTGGGCATAATCTTTTCCAAGGAAGCCATTGAGCTCAAATCAAAAAGATTTACCCGATTTAAAGGTAATGTCTTCCCTTGTATTCTTTTGTTTTATTTTGCTTCTCCAACCCTCTAAACTCTTTTTATTCCTTTCCTTTGTAACAACACCAGTATCTTAAATATACTAGTATGTTTTTATGTGAATGATTCGAGTTACACTTACACACACCTTCGTCTAATAGTTAAAGAACATATTGTTTCTGTGGATAGCGAATTTCTGCCTCACGAAACGATGATTGTTCAATCTTCTCTTAACACCTTTCATGGTGGATATTATGGTGTCACTATATTTTATATATGATATATATGGTATTTATTTTTTCTATATATTTCTCAATTTTATATTTAAAACATTCATTTATGCCTTTCATGTTGTGGAAATGCGATAATTTCATACAAGGAAGTGTGGACTACCGCCCCCTCAAGTGATGTGACTCGTTCATGCAATACATGGAATGTATAAAGAATTAAATTGATGAAATTATGTGATATATATAACATATATATTATACTTTAATTATAATATATATATCTCTCTAATCTATTTTTAATTCCATTAATGTTCCAACGAAATAAAAGTAGCGTTCATGTGTATGTACGGCTTACCATCTCCATGAACGGCACATTTCATTACTTATCTCCAAATGTTATGTACTAATATAAATACATATATATAATGGATATATATGTCATATATTACATCTAAATGATGGATATCATTCTGGAATTATAATATATATATCACTCTTTTAACTTTAATTCCATTAATATGACAAAAAATGAAAGTAGCGTTCATGCGTACGTACGGCCTACCGTCTCCATGAATGATGCTTTTAATTTTTTATCTCCAAATGTTATGGAATAGTAAAAAATTTATATATACGGGATATATATGATATTTAAAACATTAATACTATTCTGGAGATGATGTACCTATAACTACATGGAAAATTCTTTTCCAACAAGTTCAATTTTTACTCATGTACCGAACATCGACAAAAACGTCTGATATAAACTCACTTTATTAACCAATTATTATAACATTATAATATGTGATATGAACTGAATAATAATATTTAAAGTAGGTCCTTATGAAATTATAAATTTACCAAATTTTATTATTCAGGATATTAAAGAACGATCGAGTCATGTCGGACACGAGGTAAGGGATCCAACCTCTCTCTTTATTTTTAAGTACTCTCTTTTATGTCATTTATTTTAAGCTCATATTTATTATGTTTGGGGATGTTATTTTATATTACTAATACTGTAATTTTTATTTTTATATTATGAGAGACCATATTTGATCTCATAAATCCATTTTTGGATGTTTTAAGTGGCATCGTGAGGCTGCCGAGTTTTCGTAAGGGATTTTTCATCTCACTTTTATTCTCGTGACATTTATTCTTTGTTTGCCACTATTTCCTTTGAGTGGTGTATGTAATTCCCATTATTATACTATTTGTGTAATATAATTTCATTTATGGGTATTTAAATCTTCATTTTATGACCCTTCTTCCATGGGGAGTACGTTTCGAAAGTTACCCAACTCGGTAAGGGGACCGTTCACCCTCCTCTTTTTAAAAGTCTTCTTTTGTTATGTCTTTTAATTCACATACTATTATGTTGGGATATGTTCTTATATATCCTTATTTATATAAATTTTATGTCCAAGTTATTAGATACCATTTTCTCTCTAATCAACTCATTTTATGAATTTTAAAGTGACTTCGTTAGGCTGTCGGATTTCTGTAAGGGAACTTTTTAACTCACATTCAATTCTTTGGGTTAAACCTCTACTTATTGATTTTATTATGCCAAGATTATGTGTGGAATCTATATGTTGTAATTTCCACAAACCATTGTGTAGATATACTATTTCTACCCATAATCATCTCATTGATAAATTCTTACGAACTTGTATGGGAAATAATAACTCAGTCTCATTTCATTGAGTTAAATATCTATGTCATTGGTTTTGTTTTTCCAAGATTATGTGTGAATGACCTATGATTGTTTCACACTTAATATCCACTTATATTGGGTGTATTTATATTTCTCACACACAATTATGTGATAGATTTATCATTAATTTAAGGATACCATCTTTATAATGGATTTCATCTCAATTTACATTTCCATTGAGACTTCATTGTTGTTATGCACCAATTCACTCTTATATAGTGTGTATACTATCCTTTGACATATTGTATAATGAATCCCTTTATTCTCATGATATTATAAAGCTCAGATTTAATGTTATTCCACAATTATTTGTATTCAAGAGTCTCTCATTTTGTTAAAAACTCTAACAAAAATATCGTTTTAAATGTTTTAAAGATTCATTATTCTAAATCATTATCTTTAATGTACATGTTTTCAAAATGGTTTTCAGTATTTATTTATATGGACATTAATGATTTAAAATTATAATTCCATTAAAATCTTCAAAGTGGTATGGGACACTTTGATTCAAAAATATCTTTTAAATGGTTTTTGAAAATTGATTGATTAATTCAATATCTTGTAATTACTTATTGTGATTGAAAATGAAATGTTGTTATTAAAATTTTTATATTTTCAATATTTTATGTGTAATGATGGTATTTGGACATTTTACGGGTGGTTACGTGATAAACCATATGATGGGTGGTGCTGTGAATACCAGGATGGGTGGTTACGTTATAACATCCAATGCATTGGGTATGTAAGTTGGTCGTATGGATATTCCATTAAGTGATATGTGTGGAAGTTGACCGTATGGTTATTCCATTTAAGTATGATTATGTCCCAAGATACCTTTATATGTTATCTATTCTTTATATGGGTTTTATGGTAATATTTTGGTTACAAAAGGGTAAGTAATGATCTTTTATTCAATGAAGAGTATTTTCTTCTTCATAAAGGATAAAAGTATTACTTTGATAGAGTATTCTTGGTTTACTTGTTGTTTGGAAAAACTAACAGTTTTCCTTATTTGTATATCCCTTACTGATCTTTTTATGCTCACCCCAAGTTTTTGAAATGTTTTTCACAGGACATAAAGTTGAATAGGGTCAAGGATGGGATCAAGGAAATGTCAGGTTGTCTAAAACATGGAACTAGACATGTTTCTTTTTAAGAGTTTTTATTTTATGAAAACTTAGTAGAAGTGTCTACTTTGTAATCTTTTGAGATATAATAGTTATATCCTAATTCTCTAAAACTCTAAACCTGAAAAGATCCTCAATGTGAATTATTCATACAATTCAATAATAAGTAATGTTTAAGGACGGGGCCTTATAGTAATTCCTAGAGAATAACCCCCATTTCCATGTTGAGGGGGATTAAAGTAAGAAAAATAATAAGAATCTCATACATTGAAAATTAAATTCACCAACTTGAAGGAATTAAAATATATAATCCATGTAAGGGTGTATCAATAACTAATGATGTATTATTCATTGAATCCTTTATTAGGTGAATTAAATATAAGATAGATAATGTATATAGAATTTATTATCACTATATACCTTGAGGATGAACATGTGAAGAATAAATAACAAAATATAATAAACAATGGAGTTATTTAAATGTCTATTTAGAAGGAAAATCATAAGTAATGACTATGTGGTATTACCAAAACCACTAAAAGATAAGACATGATAGTCTATGGGAGAGACTTCCAATGTAGTAAAAATCGTGATGAAGTATTTTGTAATGAAACTTGAATGAAAGAAATATATGCAATTGGGATTAGTATTTTAGTGGAGGTAAAGTACAAGATGGGAAAGAGGGATAATTTCAATTCAAATATATGTATTAAATCTTGAATAAGTTTTGTAACTCTAAGGAAACCTATTAATAATTACTGAAGTTAAAATAAAAGATTTGGTTCATCAAGACCATCTATATTCTTCAACCTAATGTTGATCTAGAAAAACCCCTCTCCTCATCTATCTAATTACCATAATTTTTTTGGAGTGATTCTATTTTAAGGGTGATATATGATATATAGGTCTTATTCATTGAATGAAGATGTATTTAATTAATGTATAATGTGGAATTAAAATATTTGAATGTATTGAGATAGGATAAATGAAACAAGTTGTATTAGAATAACCAGCATCGATGTAAATTCATAATTTAAAATAATAAGTGGTGTTGGAGTAAGTAACATTGGAATTAGGGCATGGTAAAGAATATTCATGTGGTATGTTGATAAATATATTATTTCAAGTAGTTTTGGATCATTATTTGAGCTATTTTAAGTTAAAATTATTATTTTTGTTATATTTATTTACTATTATTAGGCCTAAACTAAAAAATTAAATGGTATTAAGACAAATTTTGTGATGGAAAATTGACAGTTGGTCATATCCAATGGTGTGCATACCTAAAGAAAATAGAATAAATCTTTATGTATATTCAATTAAATTCTTGAAGTAATTTATACTTAATTATTTTTATTCTAATAAATTTGTTTCATCCGGTGTTGTTTTGGGATACTAAATAATTCTAAAATTTAACCCCCTTGGTGTACATCAAAAATTGGTCCCATAGATGAAAGAATTCAAAGGAAACATGGGGGTGACTATTTTGGGGTAATTATTCTTATCTAATAATTAAGAAGCAACCAATACTAAAGTAAGATCATGGTTTTGAAATGGTATCAATAAAATATGTAAATGGTATTCAATAATTTGTTTCAAAAAGGGAGAGTTTAAACATTCATAAATTTTTAAATTTGTGTTTGGGATGGAAATTAGAGATATTTGGAAAATATTTAACAAGGGAATGGAATTCCTAATGACACTCCTATAGTGTTCTATGACGAAGGGGGAGAAAATCAAAATAATAATATATAATACTAAGACACTTTCTATTTTATTTAAAAAGGGGGAGTGATAAAAATTCCACATAAATCCTTAAAATGTTTTGAATAATTTATATTTAAATATTGGAGTATAAATTATAGTAATATTTTCAAAAAAAATCCAAATGCGGGACTTTTTATCCAGGAGGTTGTGTCTTAGATTTTTTGAAATTTATTTTTGAATTTTTTAACAATAAATGGAATGACCTAGAGTTTTGGATATTGATAGAAATGGTTACCATCCATGGGAACCAAACTTCATTAAGTTGGAATGACATTTATAATCATGGTAGTGAAGTTGAGTATAGTCCTAAATGATCTAGTGATGAAGTATTAGATCAAATACAGTGGATATATGGTGAGTGAATAACTGAGGAACTAACTAAATATATTTATGTATTAATTACATGGAATGTAAATCATTATGATTGTTTAATTTGGCTTTAAATGAGTTTCATAAAATTATTTGTTCTTTTTTGTTTATTTTTTTGGTTTCTCATGGTGGTTTCTAAAAGATTGATGATGATCAAAGGATTATGTTTTTTCCAATTGTTTCATTTGTTATTAAAGAATTTGTATGTGAGTTAAGATGAAGTATTGATTCTTGGAGAATTTTTATGGATTAATTTTATATAAAAGGATTTCAAGCATGTAAAATTCCCCATGTTAAAATTGATGATTGTTGAAGTGAACTTAAAATGCCATGACATGTGCTCAAGAGTTTACATACTGTTTACTACAAGTTAAGTCCATGAAAAAAATTAATCAATCATTGAGTGAGGAAAATCATAGTATAAGTTGAATTAGAATTTTTATTGATTATGGAATTATGTTTTATACTTATATTTATTATACATTACTTATGACAGTGTAACAAAACAATAAGGCCAACCAACCACCATCCTTTTCCAACTGAACCATGGTCTTATGTGGGACCTGAAGTTAAACGGCGCCCTATGGAACTATCCAGTGAAAACAATGGGTGTAAGAGTCAAGATATCTTGTGTGTAAGTCCTGAAGAAGTGCACTCATGTAAAGATAATGAAATGAGTGGTGACACCACAATGTAGGGTGGCACAGTAGTAGGGAGAATCTATCACAGGGCAGTGGTAGTGGGTATTCGGAACTATCAATCAGTCAATGGATCATGTTGTATTATAAAGAAGTGGTACAGTAAGTGAGGATTCATTGTGGAATGTGGAAAATCATATATTTGTTCCTATACCATTAAAAAACTAATAAATGATCTCCCATTAGCCAAACTTATCTTGTAACACCATGAGATTTTGTAAATTATTTTTTTCATATTAATTTTATCTTTTTAATATTTTTCAATTCACTCAACACTAAAAATAGTTTATTATATATTGAATAACTATTTATGTCTAGAGTTATATGCACCAGAAGGTTAATCGTTCACTACATGGAAAAAAATTATTTTTCTCTACAGAGAACACTGATGTTTTCTTATGTTGCATACAATATTTATTTTCCTCGATAGCTTACATACAACACAGGACTAAGGGTTACCAAATAATAATTCATTATAAAAACATTATTATATAACATGGTCATTAAATTTAATATTATAAGATTAACTGACCTATGAATATATATAGTTGAATTCAGTGGTTACCTAATAATTAGAAAATAATATAGAAACCAAATAAATATAAAGGGGATGATTTTATAGAAGTCTATTTTAATGTGAAAAGGATAATTTATTTTAATTAGTTAGATTAATTACTAATAGTGAATGATATAAATTAAATTTATATTTTATATATTAAAATAATTATTTTATTTAATCAACATATATATTTGATAGATATAAGATAAGAATAAACCCAATTTTATGCATAAAAATCTATATTTTTATAAATTTAGTTTTTCAACCTTTTAATGGAGAACCCATTTTAAATCAAAATTTTGGCACTTTTATATATTTAATATCCAAAATAAACTTCTTTTTTTAAATAAAAATTTAAAATCATGTTGGGGTATATTTTTGGTAGTTAATTTAAGGTTTCATTTTTTTTATTTAACATATAAAAATAATGAATTTTAATTCCCAACTAATGTTTCGTATAATTAATTTTTATGGTTATGTTATATTATAAATTGGTTTTAAATTTTAATTAAATAATAATTTTATAAATTAATCCAATTTAGTTCATTTTGATCAATTTCACATTGATATTGGGCATAAAAACATAGCAAACGTTTCGACATTTTAACTTTAAAAACCCATAGTGTCATCCGATCGATGGGATTAGTTTCAAATAAATTACTACCACATTTTTTGTTATACATTAGAAAAATGGAATCCATATTTGGAGTCATAATAATTTGTAATTTATAATAATTTCAACTTTTTTTACTAAAAAATTAGTGAAACTGATTAAAATTAATTACAATGATCAAGATAGAAATTGTGTTAATAAAGTTATAAAACATAAATTTAAGACCCAAAACGACCTAGATACTTGTCCAACACCAATTTTCTAACCATGATTCATCCATAAACATTCAATTATTGAGTTTTTTTTTATGAATTTTTTTGGTAAACATGCGGGTACAACTAACTTGTTTTTAAAAATGCTAAGTGTGTCCTTTCCCTTCACTGTAAATGGCCACCATCTCTCCCACTTCTTCACCCCACTCAAACCAATTAGGTTTAGATAAGAATATCAAAATTCACTTCCAAATGTCCCTCCCTTCCATTTAAAGGCCACCCATTAGGCCTAAATCAATCCAAGGAAATCTTTTGGTACAAACCAAAAGGAGTAACCCAATTACGAGGAAATGACTTCCCTCAAGCTTCTTTCTTTTATTTTCTTTCTACACACCATCCACTCTCTTTATTCTATGATTTTATAACAAAAATTGTATATTAAATATAATATTACTTTTTTATGTTATTTTTTTTACCTACACTTGCACACACCTCTATCTAATTGGTAACGAACTTACTGTTTATGTGTACGGAGAACTACCGCCTAACAAAAAGATGATAGTTCTTTTTTCCTTACTACCTATCATGGTGATCATTATAGTGGAAACTATATTTATATATGTTATATATTATATTTATTATTTATTTAATCTTCAACAAACTTTTTATAACACATATATTTTTAATTTACCTTGGATTTAAATATTATAATTTCATTTGAGGAAGTGTGGACTGCTGCCCCCTCAAAGTGATGTGATTCATTCACACACTACATGAAATGTATTAAGGATAGGTTTACTAAACTTATATGATATATATGATATAATAATACTACTGGAATATTAATATATATATATATACATATATATATACATATTTCATTTACCTTCTTTCTTTCAATATGACAATAAAAACAGAAACAACGTTCATGAGTACGTACAGCTTACCATCTCCATGAACAGTGTATTACATTCTATAATTTTATATTCTATATATTATTATAACACACTAATAATGAATATAAATGATATTTATATAATTATTTAAATTATTTAAATCATGATATATGTATAAGGACCAAAGATATAATAAATTAAGACACATGAAAATATCAAAGTGAATATTACTCGAAGTGAAACCTTAATATATGATTATTAACAAGCAGGTAATATAAGTTCATATTAAAACCATATAAGGTATTAGATAAAATAATATGTTTATCTGATTTATTTATAATAGAAATATATTTATTATATAGTATTTTTGTACGATTACAAGGAGAGTCAAGACCCAAAGTAAGAGAATTTTGTCTCATTTTTTATTTCAATGAGATACATGATTTATTCACCAACCCTTATTTTTAGGTGGTATGTATAATTCTCGTGGATGTATTCTATGATTATTTTACATAAATTTATGGGTATTTAAATTTACATTTTATTATATTTCCTTTAGGGGGACTATGTTTCAAAATTTACCAAATCGATAAATTGATTTTATTTTAGTTTTCCTTCATTGAGACACATGTCATGTTATGCAGCTATAATTTTTCTGTGAGGTGTATATACTACCTTTTAAATATTATATAATGAATATATTTATATTCATGATATTTTAAGATTGATTTAATTTTATTTTATTAAAATTGTATTATATTTCAATGTTACTTGGTGGTAAGAGTTTATTGAAATGATCTCATCACTTTTTTCTAGATTATTTAAGTTTAAGCTTCCTTTATTGAAATATTAAAATCCATATGTCAAGAAAATTCATGAATTTTATTCTCCTATAGTTATATATAATATAACCATGAACTGTATGATTTTTATACTCATTGGTACATAATATACTTAAGAACCTATTTTTAAGAAATATAAACTTTACCCTCTCATTAGACGGAAATATGTGTTCCTTGAAAACCATGTTTCATAAAAATGATTTAAAAGAATATTCTACAATTATACTATAATATTTAAAATAAATTTTTGACATTTTCCTCTTTTACCAATTTTTTAAAAGGAATATTATTATCACTTTTTGGAATAGGATTTTTCTACCCTTTTACCCTGAAAAACAATTGTTCATTTTACCTTGTATGACATGTAATGATTTACCAGCCATTATGACCAAAATTCCCTTGAAACTTCCTTTACTAGACGAAAAAGTTATTTTTTAAAAAATAAATTTATTTCCTAATATTTTGTAAATTAATTATTTTTCAAGAGGTTTTCAATGAAAAAGGGTTTTGAAAAAAAATTATGATTATCATTTATTCTTTTAAATGTTTTCAAACAAATTATTAAAGAAAATATTTTTCAAAAAATGTTTTATATTTTAAAAAATATTTTATACATTATAAATATTTATTTATAATTTTTCAAAGTATTTTATAATAATATGGGGGTTTTAAAAAGAAATTTATGATTTTTAAATAAGTTTTTTATGTAAAAAGTATTTAATACATTTTTAATCTTTCTTTATGAGTCTTCAATATTATTTTCAATGAAACGGTTTTCAATACATTTTCAATATTTCTTTATAATTTTTCAAATAATTTTAAATGAAATTATTTTCAAAATATTTGCATGATTTATTTATAAGTATTCAAATTATTTTCAATGGAATGGGTTTCAAAACACTTTCAAGGTTTTGTTATAAGGTTTCAATTTATTTTCAATGAAATGGTTTCCAAAACATTTTCAATCTTTATTTTAATGTTTTCAATGTGTTTTCAGAGAAGAATTTTTTTAAAATATTTTGAATCTTATTCTATAAGTTTTCCAGGAAAATGTATTTCAAAACGATTTGAAGTCTTATTTAAAATGTTTCATGGAATTTTCTAATAAATTGATTTTGATATGGTTTTATGAATTAAAAATTATTCTTAAAAGAATAAAGGATATGTTCCCCAATAATTTTTTTTCAAAGATATTTCAAAATTATTTTTCATCTAATAGGACATTTTTTGATGTTACTCAATCCTTTCTAGGAAATTATCTAAAGATTTAATTCATATTATTTCTCTAAATGGGTTGTATTTAATGTCCTGATATTTATGAAACTTGTTTCTTTTTTGTAGGTTATATTTTTTTGAAACTGATTTCTCTTTAATTGGTTATCTATTTATGAAATGTGTTTCTCCATAATGGGTTATGATTTCAATTTAATTATTATAAAACCTGTATCTTTTTCCACATGTTTTTATATGATTACATGTTTATGATACCCATTTTATTTTGAGGGTTATGATATTATTTTTAGTGATCTTGTGGAACTTGTATATATTATTTAATTATGATATTTTTGGAATATATATATCCTTATAATGCATTGGGTAAATATTTATATCATATTACACATACTAAGATATTCTTGGGAATGAACATTGAATACTAATATGGCCATGGGAGTGAACCATAAATACCAATATGGTACAAGGAGTTAACTCATGCTACTAAGATGGCCATGGGAGTGAACTATGAATACCAATATGGTGTGGTTATTGAACCCATAATACCATGATGCCCTTTCTATTGGTTCCTTGGATATTATGGAAATCATATGATATGTTTATGTGTTTTCCATAATTCCATGTTTTATTTCTTTGTTATGATTTCAAGGATTATGTTCTTTATTTCCTTATGATTCATGTCTTATGAACTATCAAGATGTATTCCATGATTCTAGTTTATAAAATTATTATATTCAAGGTATGAACATATGATGTTATGAACACATTCTCATTCCCCTTTTATCATGTTTCTATATACAGCTCAACCTTATTTACCCTTATTAAGCATATGAGCTCACCCCTTTTTATGTTTCCTTTACCAGGGTATGTAGATATGTATTAATTATGATGTCTCTATTAAGGGTTATATTCAAGAAGAACCCAGTGGGAGATAATTTATTTAACTTATGTATGAGTTTTTATATTTTAGAGTTTTTAGAGGCACTTAACTAATATGTTTTGTGGGTGTCTTTTTTGTAATTTTTTTATGTATTCCAAAACATTTATGTGATGATAATTTAAGAAAACAGAGTGTTTCAAAAATTTGTATCAGAACAAAGTTCTAGATAACCTTTGGAAGCTGGTATGAGAAGACCTTAGTGATAACCCTAAGGATATGTCTAAGGATATGTTTAAGGATAAGGAATAGTATAAAAATGTCCTAAAGTTTTCTTAAAGAATATAGTGAGTGGATCCCCATAAATACTTCATTATATGGATACTACAAGTGGATGTGTCTCTAGAATTTATGTACATAGGGGTAACAACTTTGATAAGATGTCATGGGCCTAAATCAGGTTAATATGGTACATAACAAGGAGACTTCTAGCACACCTAGTTTGACACACTTATGGGATATGATTTGGGAATTCAAAAACACTTTATGAACCATCATGAAGGATTTAAATAGATTATGACTATGAATAACCTAGGAAAAACCTAATGTTTCATAGATTACAGAAGTAGGATCCATGATTCAGTCTCCTTTTAAGTAATTTTCAGGAATATATGGTATCCCAATATGATAAATGTTTCTCACACTATGATTTATGGTTTTAGTCAAAAGAGTGAATTTGAAGGAGCATGGTTAACAGTTAATGTTTCAGATGTAGAAAGTATGGGAGTTATGTGAATTTATTTCCCAAGTAGAAATATCTTAAATAGAATCATGATTTTTTTATGAGTATTTATTATACTTTTGAAGATAAAGATACCTCAAACAACACGTGAAAGGTATGTGATGGTCTTCTAGGATTGTTTACATTAAATATAAGAATCATGATTAGATTGAGGTTGAGTAACTGTAATACCTGATTTTTATTTGATATTCTACGAATTTAGTATTAAGTAATATATTGATGAAGCATAAGTAATGGTTTAAGAATAAATTACGATGAATGAAGTAATTATATTTCGGAATTCAATGATTATGTTATATGAATCATGAATTATATAAGTATTTTTAGTATTACTTTTTATTAAGTATTTAAAGGGATGTGTTTAATGGTGATCAAGAAATAGAAAATTGATATTTTGATTAAGGTAAGGTAACCATTAATGTGATTATGATGCTGATAAAATTTTGTTTCTCTTAGATAAAGAGATGATTGATTAGGATAAAGTAACATGGATATCATCTATTACCCTATATCTGATTATTGAATGGTTGAAAAAGAGGGATATATAATCATGGATTAAGTTTACAACTTATTGGATTTATAGAATATATCCAATAACCATTGGAATGAGGAATCATGCATGCTTTCCAAAATTATTTATGGTAATTTGGGTTATAACCATGTTTCAATAGAATGAATGATGGGGGTATTCACATGTTTTAAATTTAACAACCAAGATCTAATTTGTGATATACTGGGGACAAATGTTAAGCAGATTTCAGGAATTTCTTCCTAAATAATTGATTTTTTATCTTTTAGAAGTGTTATAAGGTTTACCATTTATAGAATTTTTATGTTAAAATTTAGATGAAGTCTATAAGATTAAATTGTTATCTATACATATGAGGATTTATTTATATTGGATAGCCTATTAAAACAACTTTCTGTTTATGAAATATCATGGATCTCATGATCTGTTGGTGCTTAAAAAATGAAAATTTCACCTTTATTTTTAGATAAAGAGGTAAAAAAAATATTTCAGGACATGACCAAAGGGTAACATTTTAATTATGAAATGGAATGACATAAAGTATAACTTCTCATGAAAATTTTTCAACATTAGGCAAATTATTTTGAAACCAAATGGTTATCCTAGAACCTTCTTCTCTGATGAATCAAAATATCCCGTAGATAATCACATATTTAAGGATTTCTAATTGTTAACTTTTTATGGACTATGTTATATATCACTCTCTTCTAGAACTTGATATCCATATGTATCTTCCATGTCCATGTTTTCACTTACAACCAATGGTCTCATATGAGTATAACTAGTTATATTTTACATTGGGTTACCATTATTGTTCCAACTGTCCTTTTTTAAGAGATGTTTTAGTATCTAGTTTTAAAATGTGTGTCTCTATGAAAGTAAATTTCAAATATTAAACTATTGATAACCCAAACGAATATCTAGAATGAAATTTATTTTAAGGTGGTATAATTTAACACCTTGATATTTTTTGAATTATTATTTTTTTGAATTATTCCAATCTTCTATATATTTTTTATTTCATAAAACACTAAAAATAGATTATTTTATATTAAATCACTATGTATCACTTTAATTGTTTGAAAAAAAATTTAATAATGAGCTAAATGCAACATAAATTTTAGCTTTCTCAATATGAAACATATAGGTTTGATTGCGTTATATGTAAGATAGACTATCCTTAATGGCTTATATAACACGCAAGACCAAGTATTACAAAAAAATAATTCATTGTTAAAATATTATTAAATAAAATGGCCATTAAATTCAATATTATAGGATTAACTAAATTGTGAATATATATATATTAATTAATTTGTTACCTAATAATTATAAAATAATATAGAAGAAAAATGAATATAGAGGGACTACTTTTATAAGAATCTATTTTTATGTGAAAAAAGATGATTTAAATTAATAAGTTAAATTATTTACTAATAGTGAACAATATTACTTAAATTTATGTGTTGTATTTTCAAATAAATATTTTTTATAATAATCTAATATATTTTAATGATATAAGATACGAAAAAATCAATTTTTATACTTAAAACCCTATATTTTTATAAATGTGGTTTCACCATCTTTTAATGTTGAACCCATTTTAAATAGAATTTTTTTAACTTTTATAGATTAAATATATTAAAATAAATTTATTATTTTAAATAAAAACATAAAATATCTGTTAGGATATATTTTTGGTATTTTTCTATATGGTTTCATTTTTTAATGAATAATTTAAAATACTGAATTTCAATTCAAAAATTCTTATTCATATAACTCATTTATAAGGTTAAATAAAATTTTAAATTGATTTTAATGTTTAATTATATAATAATTTTAAAATTCAACGTTATTTAGGTCATTTGAATTAATTTAAATATGAAATTTGGTATAAAAACATGCCAAACGTTTTGATTTTTTCACATTAAAAACCTAAAATGTCATCCCGTCAATGGGATGATTTTTAAATTAATTTATTTCACGTATGTTATTAGAATTTGAGAAAATTGATTCCTTATTTAGAAAAATGGATTATATATTTTGAATAATAATAATTTATAATGCACCATAAGTTCATATTTTTTTTACCAAAAATACTAGTGAAATTGATTAAAATTAATTACAACGATTAAAAGAAAAATTAGGTTAACAAAGTACAAAACCTTCAATTTAAGACCCAAAATGACCTATAAACTTGTCCAAATCACTTTTTCTGGACATTATTCATCAATTAACGTTAAATTATTTATTAATATTCGTTTTTTATTACTTTTTCTAGGTAAATACATGGGTACACCCAACTTGTTTTCAAAAATTCCAAGTGTGTCATTTCCCTTCCCTATAAAAGGCCACCACCTCTCCCTCTTCTTTACACCTTTCAAACCACATATGTTCATCCAAAATATTCCCAATAAACTTCAAAAAATTCCTAAATTCATCATATAATACTCCCTGTGGGGAAAATAAATTTAAAGAATCCTTTTGGCTCAAACCAAAAGGAGTAACCTGATTAAGAGGTAACGACATCTCTCAAACTCCTTTCTTTTATTTTCTTCCTCCACCCATTTACTCTCATTATTAAATGATTGTATGAAAATACCAGTATACTAAATATACTATTATGTTTTCATTCTAAGTTTTATACCAACACTTACACACATCTGTATATAATGGGTAACAAACATATTGTTTATATGTTTGGAGAACTTCCGCCTCACATAACGATAATTGTTCATTTTTCCTTACCGCCTCTCATGGTGGAAATTATGATATAATATATATTGATATATTTTATATCTTATATTTATAATGTATTTAATTTTATTTAATACTTTTACAACACATATCTTTATACATTCCCTTTGGTGTAAATACAATAATATTATTTCAAGAAGTGAGGATTGCCACCCCCTCAAAGTGATGTGATTCATTCACACAGTACATAGGATTTATTAAAGATGGGTTTTGTGAAATTATATGATATTTATGATATAATATTGATTATATAATAAGGATATATTTTTAAATATTTATAAATAATTCAATTACCTTGTTTCTTTAAATACGATAATAAAAACAGAACCAACCTTCATGCGTATATATGGCTTACCGTCACCATGAACGGTGTATTCCATTTCGTACTTCTATATTATATATTTTATTATTATACACATATAATTAATATACTTGATATTTATTTAATTATTAACATTATGAAAAATTTTATATATGTATATGGTCAAAAGATATAACTAATTAAGACACATGCAAAGAACAAAGAGAATATTACCCGAAGTGAAACCTTAACATAGGATTGTTATGAATAAGGTAATATAAGGACATAATAAAACCATATATGATATTATACATAAGAATATTATTCAATGATAGATTTATAATATACTTATATTTATTTTACTAGGTATTTTTATGAGTATTAAGTGATTCAAGACACAAGGTAAGGGAATTTCATTTCACTTTTTATTTTTTTGGTATACATGATTTATTCCCAACTCATTCCTTATGTGTGTTTTTTATACTTCCAATGGATATATTATATGATTATTAAACATAAATTTTTGGGTATCTACATATAAATTTGATTATATTTCTTCATTGGGGACTATTTTCCAAAATTTTCCAAATCGGTAAAATGATTTTGTCTAAGTTCTCCTTCCTTGAGACACATGCCTTGTTATGCACCAATAATTCTTCCATGGGGTGTATATATTTAATTTTAAATGTTATATCATGAATATATTTATATTCGTGATATTTTATGCTTCATTTAATTTTATTTTCTTAAAAGGGTAGTATGGTTCAAAGTTACTATGTGGTAACATTTTATTGAAACAATCTAATCAGTTTTTTTGAGAATATTTATGTTTATTATTCCTTTATTAAAACATTATAATACATACCTCAATAAAATTCATGAATTTTGTTATCATCTAGTTATTCATAATATAATCATATAATATTACCATTTTTCTACTCTTCGGTACATAATATAGTTAAGTGTTTGTAATAAATCTCAATTTTACCCTCTCTTCAGTAAGAAATATGTGTTCCTTCAAAACCATTCTTTGTAAAATGGGTTTCCAAGAATATTATACTATTATCCTATAATATTAAAAATAAATTTCTTCCCTTTTTTCTTTTACAAATTTTTTAAAAGGAATATTATTTTCTACTTCCTAGAAAGTATTTTTTCTGACCTTTTACAGTGCAAAAAAGTAATGCCCTTCTTACCTCATACGACATGTATGGATTTACCTGTCATCATGAACGACATTCCCAAGAATATTCCTTTATCATATTAAAAAGTTATTTTAAAAAAAATAAAAAAATTTCTAATATACTATAAATTAATTATTTTTAAAGTGTTTTTCAATGGAAAAGTTTTCTAAAAAAAATTATTGTTATCAATGCTTCCTCTAAAATTTTTTAAATAAATTTTTAAATAAAAAGGTTTTCAAAAAATATTTTATGTTTTAAAAATAATTTTAAACGTTTTAAAGATTGATTTATAATTTTTCAAATTATTTTCAAATAAAAAGGGGTTTTCTAAATTTTATCAAGATTCTTTCATATGTTTTCATGTAAAAACAATTCAAAACATTTTCAATCATTCTTTACAAGTTTTCAATGTTATTATCAAAGAAATAGTTTTAAAAAAGATTTCTATATTTATTTATAATCTATCTAAGTATTTTCGATTAAATTTTTTTCAAAAAAATTTCAATATTTCATTATAAGTTTTGAATATATTTTCAATGAAATGGTTATCAATACATTTTCAAGATTCTTTTTAAATTTTTCAAACTGTTTCCAATGAAAAATGTTTTTAAAATGTTTTAAAGATTATTCTATAAGTTTTTAAGAAAAAAGGTATAAATAATTTCATTTCTTTTTTATAATATTTCAAATAATTCTCTAAGAAATTTATTTTCCAATGGTTTTATGAATTGAAAATCCTTTTTCAAAGAAGAAAAGTTATTTTCCTAAATAAATATTTTTGAATGACATTTCAAAATTATTTTCCATCTAAGATGACATCCATTGATGTTACTCAGGCCTTTATAGGAAATTATCTAAAGGTTCTATTCATATTTCTTCTATTAATGTGTTATGCTTAATGTCATGGTATTTATAAAACTCTTTTCTCTTTCACATGTTATATGTTTATGAAACTCGTTTCTCATTCATGGGTTATATTTTGATGAAATATATTTCTTATTAATGGGCTATTATTTTGATGAAATTGTTATGAAACCTGTATATTTTTTCACGGGTTATGATATGATTACATATTTATGATACCCATTTCATTTCATGTGTTATGATATTATTTTTAATGATCTTGTGGAACATGTTTGTATGATTTCATTTTGAGATGGGTGGGACCTGTATCTCCCTCCAATGAATTGGGTAAAGATTTATATCTCATGAGATAGACTATTATGGTTATGGGAATGAACCATTTTTAATAAGATAGTCATGGGAGTGAACTATGACTACCAAGATGGTATGAGTGGAGAACTCGTTCTACTAAGATATCCATGGGCATGAACAATTACTATCAAGATGGTATGGGGAGTTAACTCATACTAACAATATAGTTTTGTTAGTGATTCCTTTGCTAATATTTTAATCTTGTTGTATTCTTACATGTTTTCCAAAATTCCATGTTTTATTCCTATATTATTATTTCATGGATTATGTTATTTATCTCTTTATGATTCATGTATTATTAACTATAATGAATTATTCCATGACTCAAGTTTATAATATTATTATATATACAGTTTGATCATCTAATGTTATGATCATGCTCTCATACCCCTATCCACATGTTTATTATTAAATGTTTCCCTTTCTCACCCTTAATAATAATCTAAAATCTCCCTTTTAATGTTTCCTTTACTAGGTTATAAATA
This sequence comes from Viscum album, assembly GCA_963277665.1. Classification (NCBI taxonomy): domain Eukaryota; kingdom Viridiplantae; phylum Streptophyta; class Magnoliopsida; order Santalales; family Viscaceae; genus Viscum; species Viscum album. The sequence goes on along the minus strand of OY728160.1, from coordinate 800,382,949 downwards.
TATGTATTAATTATGTTGTGTTGAAGAAGGGTGATTATCATAAAGAACCTAGTGGAAGATAATGTCATCCACTTATGCACCAGTGTTTTCCTCCAAGATTCTGAAGGCAACAAGATAATACTGTTATTGGGTTTCTATTTTTATAATGTTTTATGTATTTAAAAAAATTATATAATTTTAATGTTTGAAAAGAGAGGGTCTCTAAATATCTAGACCATTCTATCGATCTAAGAATCCATCTTCCTCCATCCTTAATCGAAGGCTTCTATGTTGCGGTATTTCTACCATTGATGATACATGACCGAGATTCCTTATATCAAATAGAATATCATGATAAAATTTAGATTGTTGAATTGATTACGAGTTAACCATGTGAGATCCATGCATGTTTTGAACATGTGTCATGCATGGACATGCATAAATAGAAGGTTCCATGATCTGTGTGATCATATGAAGAGGATGAGTTCCTAGACAATGATTAAAGTGAGATTAATTTTTAGGTTTGATTGAAATGATAATTTCTTGAAGTTTAACTTTCATGAATCAAATGAATATTTTGAAACAGGTAATAATATAATGAGGTTTCACTATGTTTCAATGCCTTGTGAATAATAGAGAGAACCCAATTCATTTGGATATTAAATGTTAAGAATAGAGAGCCTGAGTCTTCAAGCCTTTAAATGAGGATATTTATTAACTTATAAGGTGAATAAAATTGGACCCAAGGATTTAATAATTTTTAAGATGATGTGTGAATAATGGAAAAAATATTTACAATGATTAGAACAAATGGAGAGAAGTATGTATTTTTCATACCATGAGAAGGAAGAGATGTTATAAATGAAGGAAAAATAAGCATGAATGCATCCATGCATGTTATATGAGCCACATATTAATAGAATCTTCATGATATGTCGAATTCCCCTCAAGTATTCATTGCATGCAGAAAATAAAAATACCCAAATATTCGGTTATTTAAATAAGGATACATGAAAATGGGAATACCTATGTTTTTAGTCTGTTCAAAAGAAAAAAATAACCATTATTTAATGAGGTATTCAAAATGAGGAGATAAATGAAGAATGAAATTAAGTGTGGTTTTTTATTAACACATTTAATTTGAGGATTTAAATAATAGAATTTAAATAATGGAATCTATTGAGATCCGTGCATCATATTGTTTTTTATAAATATGTGCATATAGGTGATGAAAATATATAATGAATTAAAATATCATTTTTGATACTCCTTACAATCATTTTGTAAGAATAATTTTTGGAGTAATCCAAAACTGGGTAAATCTTTAAGAAGGTGATTGTTTGTACCCAAAATTTGAAGAATGGGAATTCATATCATTCAAGATTTAATTGGTGTTTTGACAACCAACAAGGTTGATGAACTCATCTATTTAAGACATTGAATATTTTTACACAATGAAGGGATATCTATATTTATTATAGAGGAATACTATTTTTAAAGAAAATATTTCTATTACTTTATTTATAACTAAAGAGGAAGATTGTAGCTGGGGTGTCTAATGAGCTCCTGGAGGCTTATGATTGATGTGTCTAATAAATCAAAGAAGAATATCAAATGTGCTTTCTAAAAAATTGGGGAATTTGGGTGCCTAAATAGTTTTATTCACTTGTTTAGAGAATAGATAAAATCAATGTTGGGTGTCTAACCAACACAGCAAGGATTAGGTTATTCATTTCCAAGACTTGTAAATATTGTGTGTTATCCTCTCTTATTTTACTACTACACATGAGGTGAGTTTCAAAAAAACAATTGAGTGGATTATAGGGACTCAGGCCTAGCATAAATGGATATTACATCATTATAGATAAATATTCAATACATTACAAAAATACATGCCTAAGGGATGTAATAGTTTAGTGTCTTTGGAAACTTGGAAACATAATCTTTTACCCACATGAAAGATCCTCAACATCTCCCATAAATATCTCTTCATCCAGAACTTATACCTAAAACTTTTCTTGATAACCTACGAAAAAGAAACATAAGAAAGGGGAGAACTAAAATTCTTAGTAAGGGTACATAAGTGAGATGTATAAGAATAATTATGAGAAAATGGTTATAAGAATATGATCGTGAAAATTTAAGATCATACCCTACATATCAATGATCATATACATGAATCATGGAATAAAGCATGGCAGTTCATAAGACATAAATCATAATGAAATAAAGAACATAAGCCCTGAAAGCATAACATAGGAGTAAAACATGGAACTATGGAAAACACATAAGCATCTTCTATGATTTCCATAGTATCTAATTCATCACTACCAAGACCATATTGGTAGTATAGGTTCACTCTCCATACCATCTTGGTGGTCATGGTTCACTACCATGGCCATCTTAGTAGCATGAGTTCACTCCTCATACCATATAGGTAGTTATGGATCACTCCCATGGCCATATTTGTAGCATGAGTTCACTCCTCGTACCATAATGTTAGTCATTGTTCACTCCCATATCTATCTTATTAGTCATGTTTCATTACCAATACCATCGTATTTTATCCCATGAGATATAAATCTTTACCCAATGCATTAGAGGGATATATAGGTCCCACCCATCTAATAATGAAATCATACAAACATGTACCACAAGATCATTATAAAACTTATCATAACCCATGAAATGAAATCAGTATTCTAAACATATAATCATATCATAACCTGTGTAAAAACGATATGTTTCATAGTCATTTCATCATAAAGTAACTCGAGAAAAGAAGTGGGTTTCAAAAGTATATAACCCATGAAAGAGAAATAGGTTTTACAAATAAAATGAAATTATGTGTAACCCCTTCAAAGAAATAGTATCAATGGAACAATTAGAAAATTTCCTAAAATGGAATAAGTAACATCAATAGATGACATCTTACATGGAAAATAATTTTGAAATATCTTTTAAAAGAATTTATTAAGGAAAATATCCTTTATTATTTGAAAAATAATTTTTAATACACAAAACCATTTGAAAATAATTTTATTATAATATAACTTTAATTCATATAAATAATACTTGTAATAATTTGAAAACTTTTTCTTTGATAACATATAAAATAATATTCAAAAAATTTAAAAATAATTTTTAAGCACTTTAAAATATTATAAAGAAATATTGAAAACGTTTTGAAAAAAAATATTTTGAAAATACATTCAAAACATTATGAAAACCTTTTTCCTTGAAAACTTATAAAATAATCTTGAAAAGTTATTGAAAACCATTTTTCATGAAAACTTATAAAATAAACATGAAAACATTTTGAAAAAAAATTTTAAAACCATTTTCCTTTAAAAAATATAAAATGAGAATGAAAACATTTTGAAATCCATTTTATGAAAATAATTTTAAAAAAAAAAATTTAAAATTAACCATTTAAAAATTCAAATGAAGCTTTACAAAAATGATGGCAGGTAAATCCCTACATGTCGTATGAGGTAAAATGAATATTTTTTTTCATGGTAAATAGGTTAGAAAAATGCCTTGATTCTAAAGGGAAAATAAGATTCCTTTGAAAATTTTTAAAATAATAAAAGGGTATAAATGTATTTTAATGATCATAGGATATTAGAAGAATATTCTTATAAACCCTTTTTATAAAACATAGTTTTGAAAGAACACATCTTTTCGATCGAAGAGAGGGTGAGGTCATATAAGGCCCCAGCCTTAAACCTTACTTAAAATTGAATTAAATTAATAATTCACATTGAGGATCTTTTCAGGTTTAGAGTTTTAGAGAATTAGGACATAACTATTACATCTCAAAAGATTACAAATTAGTCTCTTCTACTCAATCTCCATAAAATAAAAACTCTTAAAAAAACATGTCTAGTTTCATGTTTTAGGTAGCATGACTTTCCCTTGATCCCATCCTTGACCCTATTCCACGCTAAGACATGTGAAAAACATTTAAAAAACATGGGATGAGCATAAGAAGCTTAGTAAGGGATACACAAAGAATAAAAACTGTTAGTTTATCAAAACAAAAAGTAATCCATGTATACTTTATCAAAGTAATACTTTTCACCTTTATGAAGTCGTAAAAACTCTTCACTGAATAAAATATCATTACTTACCTTTTTGTAACCAAAGGATTACCATAAAACCCATATAAAGAACACATAACATATATAAAGGTAACTTGGGACATAAACATACTTAAGTGGAATAACCATACGGTCGAATCCCACACATATCACTTAATGGAATAGCCATACGGCCAATTTCTATACATACTTAATGGAATAGACATACGGCCGACTTCCATACCCAATGCATTGGAGGTTATAACGTAACCACCCGTCCTGGTATTCACGGCACCACCCGTCATATGGTTTATAATGTAACCACCCGTTAAAATGTCCAAGTACCATAATAAAATCATAAAAAATAAAACCAATATAAAGGAATGACAACATTTCCACATTTCAATCATAATAGAATCATTTATCAAAACCATTTTCAATACCAAAATACATAAAAGAGTATATGGTATTTATTTTATTTTAAAAACATTATGGCTTTTTGAGGAAGCCAAAGACCAAATAATACACGCGGTGGCGGAAAAGGTCGTTGTCACCGTGTACGTTAAAAGAAACATTCCTTTTTGTCGCTTTGTAAAACGCTTCGTAGAAAAATATTCCTTTTGTATAAAAGTAAAAGTCAAAGGGGTTTATACACTGTATAAAAGAAAGTTGTGTATAAAACGAAATATGCCTCAATGAAAGGAGATTGAGACGAAGTCCCTTACAAAGACGGTATCCTTGGTTTAAGGATAAATCAATTACATAATTATGTGTGACAAACGAATACACCAAATATAAGTGGATATTAAGTGTAAAATAATCAAATCTCATTCACACATATTCAAAGGATGACATATTCAGTAACTACGTGTCGAACCCAAAGAAATCAAAATTGGGTTAAGAAGTTCCCTTGATAGCCTAACGGCGTCACATCAAAATGAGTTGATGAGAGATAAAAAGTGTATCTCATCACTTGGAAATAAAATTTACATCAATAAGGATATATGAGAACAAATCCCAACATAATAATATGTAAATTAAGACCCAACAAAAGAAGTCTTTTAAAAAAAGGAGGGTGAAAGGTTCCCTTACCGACTTGGGTATCTTTCGAAACATACGACCCATGAAAGAAGGACAATACATCATTTATATAAATACTCATAAATGAAGGAATATTACACAATGAGTAAAATAATGGTCAGTACATACACCACTCAAAGGAAATTGTGGCAAATGTAGCATAAATCTCATGGGAATAAAAGTGAGATGAAAAATCACTTACGAAAACTCGGCAGCCTAACGGCGCCACTTAAAACTTCCAAAAATGGATTGATGAGATAAAATAGGGTATCTCATCACATTACAACAAAATTTACAGAAAGATGAATATGAAATAACATCCCCCATCGTAACAAATAGGAGCTTAAAAGAAGTGACATAAAGGGGAGTACATAAAAAGAAAGAGAGAGTTTAGATATCTTACGAAAATTTGGCAGCCTAACGGCGCCACTCAAAACTTCCAAAATAGATTGATGAGAGAGAATAGGGTATCTCATCACATGAACATAAAAATTAAAGTAATATTAATATAATAAAAACCCAATAACAATAAAGATGATCTTTAAAAGGAATGACATAAAAGAGTGTACTTAAAAAGAAAGAGAGGAGTAGGATCCCTTACCTCGGGTCTGACTTGACTCGATCGTTCTTTTATCTCCTGAATAATAAACTTGAGTTAATTTATACTTCCTTAAGAACCATTTTCAAGTTCATTATTCCTTTTATATCACTTATTACCATGTCATAAACATTATTTAATCATTTAAGTTAATAATATTTGTTTTGCCGATATTTGGTTCTTAAGTCGAAAGTGGACTTCTTACAATTACATGTTGTTTCTGTGGCCAAAGGTTCTTTATATCCAGAAGGACATTCCTGATTTGGATATCATATATATAATATATATCCAGAATATAAATGTATTTATAATATTACATAATCATTTAGAGGTAAGAAATGAAATGCACCGTTCATGGAGACGATAAGCCGTACGTACGCATGAACGCTATTTTCATTTCTTTGTCATATTAATGGAATTAAAACTAAATGATAGGTGTGTATATTTTAATTAAAGAATTATATTCATCATTTATATGTATCATTAATCATATATATCCATTATATACATGTACTTATAATAGTACATTACATTTGGGTATAAGAAATGAAATGCACCGTTCATGGAGACGGTAAGCCGTACGTACGCATGAACGCTACTTTCATTTATATCTCATACTTTAATGGAAAGAAATAATAATGATATAGAGGTATATAATAGTTCCAGTATAACATCATATATAATAACATTAAATCCATCCTTTATACGTCCCACGTATGGAATTAACGAATCACATCACTTTGAGGGGGCGGTAGTCCGCACTTCCTAAAATGAAGATATCGCGTATACCCATAATGGAAGCCATAAAGGTAAGACACAAATGAAAAATACAGAAGAATAAGGAAAACATAAACATATTATATATCATATATAAAAATAGTGACATCATAATGGCCACATTTGAAGGTGTTAAATGAGTATTGAACAATCATCGTTTCGGGAGGCAGAATTTCGCCATCCACGGAAACTGTATGTTCTTTAACCATTTGATGTATTTGTGTGAGAGTGTAGCTCGAATAAATCTTATAAAAACATCCTAGTATATTGAATATACTGGTGTTGTTACAAAAGAAGTAAATAAAAAGAGTTTAGGGGGTTGGAGAAGCAAAATAAAACAAATGAACATGAGAGAATGAATTACCTTTAAAAGTGTAAATCCTTTTGATTTGAGCCTAAAGGCTTCCTTTGAAAGGATTCTGCCCAAAGGGAATCCTCTAGGATTAGTAGAGGTATGTGGAGAGAGTAAATGGGCAGGGTTTGGCCGAGCCAAAGGCTTGAGGAGTGTGTGAAATGTGGTAGAGGTGGGGGCCTTTTATAAGAGGAGAGGAGGGGCACTTTTGGAAAGTAAAGAAATATTACATTATTTGAAAATGTGCTTCGGTTTTAAAAGGTCCCACATTGATATAATTTGTGGATAAGGTGTTAAGGGTTCGAAATCCACCCATACAATAAGTTTTGGACATGTTTAGTTCATATATTTTACATTATCTTTCCATTTTATTTAAATCGTTAAATAATGAGGTCATTGCTACATCATCATGATGTCATAAATAATTTAATTTATTTAGTGTCTAAAAATTATAAAAAAAATTCTATGATGTATGAAATCTTTTTCGCTTTCCAATTACTATTTATAATCAAAAATATGATCTTTATAACCCCATGTAAAAATTGTTTTCGTAAAACATATGATGTTTGTGTCATTTTTACTTTAACTTTAAATAAAAAGATATTAATGTCATTTTCCAACAAAAGTGGCTTCATGGGGTCCCCAAGTTGACCCATGGGTTTCCTTGGTTGGCCATGACACATCCAATGAGTTTAGGACATGTGTCAAGCTCATCTCATATTATTAAAACATTATTTTTACCCTAAACTACACTAATTACCACTAATCGCGATTAAAAACTTAATAAGTTACTATTCACCAAAATTTTATTTTTATCCCATTGAACCAAATTTTAATTCTTAATGACAACCATGTATGTTGGATTTTTGAAATTCAAAATACAGAAGTGGTAAAATTTCATTTAAACGAAAAATTAGTTTTTATAAGTACCACTTAGTGGTTTCACTATTCATCAAAAATTGATGTTTTTCAGAAAAATCCCAAAAAATCACCCTAAGATATATTTGATATTACGAATTGAAAAATGAAGTCCATTTTACAAAATTTACAACATATAAGTTTCATTAATTAATTTAATAATTAATTCCCACTGTCAGAGAAAATAGCGTGTTTTTATGAAACAAAAGTATCAAAAGATTGACACTAGTTTAAGTCCGATTTCAAAGTGAAATTAATTCCAATGACCACTATTGGATTTAATGGTAAAAATATTTTCTAATTTCACATTAAAACCAATTCAAAATATAATCTAATCATATAAATAAATTATATTAAAAAGAGGTTTTCAATTAAAAAACAACATTTTACACTATTCATTAAAAAAAATGAACTTTATCGGAAAAATACCAAAAATTTACACAAAGTAAAATTTGATGTCCCGATTCTAAATAAGAGTTTTATTTGGTCCAAAATAATTTATAAGAGTGATCAAAACTATTTTTAATGACATTTCACCATCAAAAGGCGATAAGTGAACCTTTAGTGAAAATTAGGGTATAAAAGCCTAAAATTGAATTCTTTCCGTATTTTAAGCCTTTGGATAAATGTAAAAACATTTAAAAAACATATATAATCATATTTTAGTTATTTCTATCCATTACTGCCAATACAACGTCTACATGTTAACTACCATTTAAAATAATATTATTTTATTATTAGAGTGCAACGTAAGATTCCCAAGAAACTCGTTGTTGCGTATTGGGTACGCCATCGAGCATAGCATCTCCTTTAAAGTAATATTAATATTTGATTCACAAATATGGATAAATATAAAGATTTCATATTCTTTATTTACCTGGGGTGTTACATCCTTCCCCCCTTTTGGGAATTGTGCCCTCGCAATTTTAAAATTGGGCTTGGAAACATCCTTGAAAGTCCCACATCGGAACAAGAGTCGGTAAAACAATCACTTTAAAATAAAGAAAGATAAGTACAAAGGTCACCCAAGTTAACCCATACTAGGATTCCATGTAGGAAAATATGTACAAGGAGGAAAAAACAAAGGGTCATGTTCTGATGGAGAGTGATAGAAAACATGTTTAGGAGAAAGTTAACCATGAGAAAATCACAAACTTGTGATTGGTTAAACGGTATTCGATTCCCCAGTAGGAAATGTTAATAGACAACATTTTTGTTTTAAGTTACTTTTTATTGAGGAATTTATTCATAAGGGAACATAATCACTTATGATGTTGACTTTCAACTTTTATTAGATTCCTTACACAAACTCATATTTTCTCCAAAAGACGATTATTTAGGAAGACTTGTTCAAATTAAGAGTACTATAATCAACTTCTAGAGAATCACCTAATCCACCAAAGAGAACTATATACATCCCATGTCTTTAGGCTTTAACCAAAAACAAAACAAGAAAGGTTAGTACAAGGTCAGATAATCCAGAAAAGGATAACCCTTTATAAAAAGAAAATTTATTCTTAATCTCCAAAATTTGTCCAACCAAACCCAAAGATCAACGAGAACCATTCTATAATAAATTTTTCCATAAAATTATTCAAAGTAAACCAATCTAAGATTGAAACCCAAATATTTGAAGGATTTAGTCACATAGTCTTCCAAATTAAATCGTAACATTTATCTCCAAACAATATCAGTTGCTCCTAAAGTCTCGTATTGAAAAGTAATTAACCTAATCACATATCCTCCATGATAGGTTAATCATTTTCATAAATAACCCAAAATCAACTTACTCTTAAAAAAAGAATCAGTCAAACTAACCAGGGACTTCACGTAGTCCAGTGGTAGGCGGTAAATACCAGTCGCACTTTGGTTGTGGGTTCGATTCCCGCAGCTTTGTCCGACGCGACGGGTAGTCACACGGTCTACGTGTTGTCCTTTATCCAAAACTATATAATTCTCAAATAATTCCCCAAAAAGGGATAAAATCATCAAAAATAATCATAGAATACTTTAACCTCAAGTTTATCTCATTACTTTCATTTTCCATCATATCATAGAGTAACCCATAATTACATAAAAATTAAGGATCATATAAACCCTAATGGTTACCTTAATAATTATTACCTGAATTTACTCATCGAGTTGGCCATCTCGTACATGATGCATTAGAGAACTCACCAAGGTTGAAGTGGTTGATCATGACTTCTTGATAGTTGGTTTATAACAACTATGAGATTCCTCATTGAATCCCCCATCTCATCATGTATCTTAATCAGAGAACCACCACAGTTTCCTTCAAACCCATTGTCACTTTGGTGCCTGCTAGATCCAGCCATTTACTAAAACCAAAAAGGTTAGTGTGAGTATATCAACATAACCATCATGTACTAATGAGGAATATAAACACTAATATATTCTTACTCATTCACTTTATCTAAAACTAGGACTCTGTCTGAAATCCTAAACATTATGGTAATGTCACTTATGCTTAAAGAATACCCTAACCCATAAAGTTATCTATACCGACCTTTGATACCAACTATAAGGCCCCAGCCTTAAAACTTACTTAAAATTGAATTAAATTAATAATTCACATTGAGGATCTTTTCAGGTTTAGAGTTTTAGAGAATTATGACATAACTATTACATCTCAAAAGATTACAAAGTAGTCTCTTCTACTCAATTTCCATAAAATAAAAACTCTTAAAAAGAAACATGTCTAGTTTCATGTTTTAGGTAGCATGACTTTCCCTTGATCCCATCCTTGACCCTATTCCACGCTAAGTCCTGTGAAAAACATTTAAAAAACTTGGGATGAGCATAAGAAGCTCAGTAAGGGATACACAAAGAATAAAAACTGTTAGTTTATCAAAACAAAAAGTAAACAATGTATACTTTATCAAGGTAATACTTTTCACCTTTATGAAGTAGTAAAAACTCTTCACTGAATAAAATATCATCACTTACCTTTTTGTAACCAAAGGATTACCATAAAACCCATATAAAGAACACATAACATATATAAAGGTAACTTGGGACATAAACATACTTATGTGGAATAACCATACGGTTGACTCCCACACATATCACTTAATGGAATAGCCATACGGCCAATTTCCATACATACTTAATGGAATAGCCATACGGCCGACTTCCATACCCAATGCATTGGAGGTTATAATGTAACCACTCGTCCTGATATTCACGGCACCACCCATCATATGGTTTATAACGTAACCACCCGTTAAAATGTCCAAGTACCATAATAAAATCATAAAACATAAAACCAATATAAAGGAATGATAACATTTCCACATTTCAATCATAATAGAATCCTTTATCAAAACCATTTTCAATACCAAAATACATAAAAGAGTATATGGTATTTATTTTATTTTAAAAACATTATGGCTTGTTGAGGAAGCCAAAGACCAAATAATACTCGCTGCGGCGGAAAAGGTCGTTTTCACCGCGTACGTTAAAAGAAACATTCCTTTTTGTCGTTTTGTAAAACTCTTTGTAGAAAAAGATTCCTTTTGTATAAAAGTAAAAGTCAAAGGGGTTTATACACCGTATAAAAAAAAGTTGTGTATAAAACTAAATATGCCTCAATGAAAGGAGATTGAGACGAAGTCCCTTACAAAGACGGTATCCTTGGTTTAAGGATAAATCAATTACATAATTATGTGTAACAAAAGAATACACCAAATATAAGTGGATATTATGTGTAAAATAATCAAAGGTCATTCACACATATTCAAAGGATGACATATTCAATAACTACGTGTCGAACCCAAAGAAATTGAAATTGGGTTAAGAAGTTCCCTTGACAGCCTAACGGCGTCACATCAAAATGAGTTGATGAGAGATAAAAAGTGTATCTCATCACTTGGACATAAAATTTACATCAATAAGGATATATGAGAACAAATCCCAACATAATAATATGTAAATTAAAAGACCCAACAAAAGAAGTCTTTTAAAAAAAAGGAGGGTGAAAGGTTCCCTTACCGACTTGGGTATCTTTCGAAACATACGACCCGTGAAAGAAGGACAATACATCATTGATTTAAATACTCATAAATGAAGGAATATTACACAATGAGTAAAATAATGGTCAGTACATACACCAATCAAATGAAATTGTGGAAAATGTATCATAAATCTCACGGGAATAAAAGTGAGATGAAAAATCACTTACGAAAACTCGGCAGCCTAACGGCGCAACTTAAAACTTCCAAAAATGGATTGATGAGATCAAATAGGGTATCTCATCACATTACAATAAAATTTACAGAAAGAGGAATATTAAATAACATCCCCCATAGTAACAAATATGAGCTTAAAAGAAGTGACATAAAGGGGAGTACTTAAAAAGAATTAGAGAGGTTAGATCTCTTACAAAAATTCGGCAGCCTAACGGCGCCACTCAAAACTTCCAAAATGGATTGATGAGAGAGAATAGGGTCTCTCATCACATGAACATAAAAATTACAGTATGATTAATATAATAACATCCCAATAACAATAAAGATGAGCTTTAAAAGGAATGACATAAAAGAGTGAACTTAAAAAGAAAGAGAGGAGTAGGATCCCTTACCTCGGGTCCGACTTGACTCGATCATTCTTTAATCTTCTGAATAATAAACATGAGTTAATTTATACTTCCTTAAGAACCTTTTTCAAGTTCATTATTCCTTTTATATCACTTATTACCATGTCATAAACATTATGTAATCATTTAAGTTAATAATATTTGTTTTGCCGATATTTGGTTCTTAAGTCGAAAGTGGACTTCTTACAATTACATGTTGTTCGTGTGGCCAAAGGTTATTTATATCCAGAAGGACATTCCTGATTTGGATATCATATATATCATATATATCCAGCATATACATGTATTTATAATTTTACATAATCATTTAGAGGTAAGAAATGAAATGCACCGTTCATGGAGACGGTAAGCCGTACGTACGCATGAACGCTATTTTCATTTCTTTGTCATATTAATGGAATTAAAACTAAATGAGAGGTATGTATATTTTAATTACAGAATTATATTCATCATTTAGATGTATCATTAATCATATATATCCATTATATACATGTACTTATAATATTACATTACATTTGGGGATAAGAAATGAAATGCACCGTTCATGGAGACGGTAAGCCGTACGTACGCATGAACGCTACTTTCATTTATATCTCATACTTTAATGGAAAGAAATAATAATTATATAGATGTATATAATAGTTCCAGTATAACATCATATATAATAAAATTAAATCCATCCTTTATACATCCCACGTATGGCATTAACGAATCACATCACTTTGAGGGGGCGGTAGTCCGCACTTCCTAAAATGAAGATATCGCGTATACCCATAATTGAAGCCATAAAGGTAAGACACAAATGAAAAATACAGAATCATAAGTAAAACATAAACATATTATATATCATATATAAAAATATTGACATCATAATGGCCCCCTTTTAAGGTGTTAAATGAGTATTGAACAATCATCGTTTCAGGAGGCAGAATTTCGCCATCCACGGAAACCGTATGTTCTTTAACCATTTGATGTAGTTGTGTGAGAGTGTATCTAGAATAAATCTTATAACAACATCATAGTATATTTAAGATACTGGTGTTTTTACAAAATAAGTAAATAAAAAGAGTTTAGGGGGTTGGAGAAGAAAAATAAAACAAATGAACATTAGAGAATGAATTACCTTTAAAAGTGTAACTCCTTTTTATTTGAGCCTAAAGGCTTTGTCTGAAAGGATTATGCACAAAGGGAATCCAATAGGATGAGTATAGGGATGTGGAAAGAGTAAATGGTCAGGGTTTGGCCGAGAAAAAGGCTTGAGGAGTGTGTGAAATGAGGTAGAGGTGGGGGCCTTTTATAAGGGGAGAGGAGGGGAACTTTTGGAAAGTAAAGAAATATTACTTTATTTGAAAATGTGTTTCGGTTTTAAAAGGTCCCACATTGATATAATTAGTGTATAAGGTGTTAAGGGTTCGAAATCCACCCATTAAATAAGTTTTGGACATGTTTAGTTCATATATTTTACATTATCTTTCCATTTTATTTAAATCGTTAAATAATGAGGTCATCGCTACATCATCATGATGTCATAAATAATTTAATTTATTTAGTGTCTAAAAATTATAAAAAAAATACTATGATGTAGGAAATATTTTTATCTTTCCAATGAATATTTATAATCAAAAATCTTATCTTTATAACCCCATGTAAAAATTGTTTTTGTAAAACATATGATGTTTGTGTCATTTTTACTTTAACTTTAAATAAAAAGATATTAATGTCATTTTCCAACAAAAGTGGCTTCATGGAGTCCCCAAGTTGACCCATGGGTTTTCTTGGTTGGCCATGACACATCCAATAAGTTTAGTACATGTGTCAAGCTCATCTCATATTATTAAAACATTATTTTTACCCTAAACTACACTAATTACCACTAATAGCGATTAAAAACTTAATAAGTTACTATTCACCAAAAAATTATTTTTATCCCATTGAACCACATTTTACTTCTTAATGACAACCAGGTATGTCGGATTTTTGAAATTCAAAACACAGAAGTGGTAAAATTTCATTTAAACGAAAAATCAGTTTTTATAAGTACCACTTAGTGGTTTCACTATTCATCAAAAATTGATGTTTTTCAGAAAAATCCCAAAAATTCACCCTAAGCTATATTTGATATTCCAAATTCAAAAATGAAGTCCATTTTACAAAATTTACAACATATAAGTTTCATTAATTAATTTAATAATTAATTCCCGCTGTCAGAGCAAATAGCGTGTTTTTATGAAACAAAAGTATCAAAATATTGACACTAGTTTAAGTCCGATTTCAAAGTGAAATTAATTCCAACGACCACTATTGGATTTAATGGTAAAAATATTTTATAATTTTACTTTAAAACCAATTCAAAAGATAATCTAATCATATAAATAAATTAGATTAAAAAGAGGTTTTGAATTAAGAAACAACATTTTACACTATTCATTAAAAAATGAACTTTATCGGAAAAATACCAAAAATTTACACAAAGTAAAATTTGATGTCCCAATTCTAAAGAAGAGTTTTATTTGGTCCAAAAGAATGTATAAGAGTGATCAAAACTATTTTTAATGACAGCTCTCCATCAAAAGGTGATAAGTGAACCTTTAGTGAAAATTAGGGTATAAAAGCCTAAAATTGAATTCTTTTCGTATTTTAAGCCTTTGGATAAATGTAAAAACATTTAAAAAACATATATAATCATATTTTAGTTATTTCTATCCATTCCCTCCAATAAAAAGTCTACATGTTAACTACCATTTAAAATAATATTATTTTATTATTAGAGTGCAACGTAAGATTACCAAGAAACTCGTTGTTGCGTATTGGGTACGCCATCGAGCATAGCATCTCCTTTAAAGTAATATTAATATTTGATTCAAAAATATGGATCAATATAAAGATGTCATATTGTTTATTTACCTGGGGTGTTACAGGTCGTGATTTCATAAAATCACTTCCTTAACTATTATATGTACCAAAGAGAAGAAAAATGGTACCAATACATGAGTATATTATGAATATATATAGGATAATAAAATACAAGAATTTACTTGATAATGGATAATAATATGTCATAAAATAAATCATAAACCTAAACAATCCAGAAAAGTGGTGAGATTGTTTCAATATACACTTGTAACATGGTAACTTGGGATCGTACTCTCTGTTTAAGAAAAATGAAAGGAAATTAATCATAAAATATCATGAAAAGTAGTATATTCAGGATATAACATGTAAAATTTATGTTTATACATCTTGAAAATTAATTTACGAGCATAATATAAAATCAGTCTCAAATAATGAAAATGGAGACGAAACTATTTACCGATTTGGTAACTTTTGAAACATAAACCCATGAAAAAAAATTATAAAATGGATATTTGAATAGCCATAAATTTATGTATAATTTAAAAATAATACCATAATGGGAAGTACATACACAACATAAAATTAAATAATTGAAAACATATCATGTATCTCACAGAAATAAAAAGTGATAGGAAATCCACTTACCGTGTGTCTTGACTCTAACCGTACTTGTTCAAAACACAATTATAATAAATTTAAATTTATTATAAAACTTTTAAAAATCCATATTATTATATCTAATACCATATATGGTTTTATTACAAGATTATATTACCTGATTGTTAACAATCCTAAGTTAAGGCTTCACTTCATGTAATATTCACTTTATTCTTCTGTTGTGTCTTAAGTTGTTATATCATTCGTATTTATACATTATATCATGCCTTTCATAATTTAAACCATGATATAACTTTCATTTATATATATTATATGTGTATTATAATAATATATATTATATATAAGAATGAAATGGAATACCCATTTCATGGAGACAGTAGTACATATATACGCATGAGTGTTATTACCATTTAGTTGTCGTGTTGAAATAAAGAAAGTAAAAGAAATATATGTTTATATATGAATATATATATATATAATTATTATAATAGAATTATGATATCAAATATTTCCTATATATTCAATCAAAACATCCTTACTACAATTCATGTAGTGTATGAATGAATCATATCTTTTTGAGGGGCGGTAGTCCACCCTTCCTCAAACTAAATTATCATATAAACACTAAATAGAAGGTAAAAATTGATATGTGTTTTGAAAGGAATATATATGAATAAAAAATATAATATATAACATATATAAACATTCACCAATCATAATTACTTCCATCAGAGGCGGTAATGATAATTAAACCATTATCGTTTAGTAAGGTGGTAGTTCACCATACACATAAATAGTATATTTATTATCCATTAGATGGAGGTGTGTAAGTGTAGGTTGAAACCATGACATAAAAAATCCTATTATATTTATTATAATGGTTTTTTTATAAAATCATGGAAAAAAATAATTTTTATGGGGTGTAGAAATAAAATAAAGGGAATGACTTGAGAGAAGATGTTACCTCTTAATCGGGTAACTCCTTTTGGTTTGTGCCAAAAGGATTCCATTGATTGCCTTATACCCAAGAAAATTAATAAATATGGAATGGAGGATTTTGGGGTAGTGTATTGGATATGTATTTTTCTAACCTAATATATTTTATTTGTGTGAGGATGTGGGAGAGTTAGTGGCCTTTTATATGGAAGGTTAAGGGCTCACAAGGTATTTTTTTTAAAAAGTTAGGTTTACCCCTGTTTTTACCAAATGAAAGAAATAAATAACCATATAAAATCCATAATTTATGTTTAATGTCCTAGTAATGGACATAAAATGGGTGTTGTACAAGTTTATAAGTCTTTTTGGGCATTAAATTTAAGGTTTAGTCCTTTGTTAAGCTTAACTTTACCTTAAGCGAAGTAATTACTTTTAATTACATTCACTAATATTTTTAGTGAAAAACTAATTTTACCTCATTAGACGTTATAAATTATTATTATTACAAATATGGGGTCTATTTTTATAAATTCTAATCACATAAGTGGTTGAAATAAATTTAAAAACAATCTCACTAACGGGACGACACTGTGGGGTTTTAAATAAAAATTGATCAAAAGTTAGATCAGTTTTTATATCCAATTTCAATGTAAAATTGGATTTAGTAAAAAAACATAGGATTAATTGATAAAATTATAATCTAATTAAACATTTACAATAATTTAAAATTTAATTTAAACTTATAAATAATTTAAATTAAAAATAAGGTTTCAATTAAAATCCAATATTTTTAACTATTCATTAAAAATGAATCCTTATAGAAAAAAAATCCTAACCTATTTTTTTTCAAATTATAATGTTTATTT
Organism: Viscum album; assembly: GCA_963277665.1. Lineage (NCBI taxonomy): Eukaryota > Viridiplantae > Streptophyta > Magnoliopsida > Santalales > Viscaceae > Viscum > Viscum album. The sequence continues at coordinate 800,365,275 of OY728160.1, read as the reverse complement.
TTACATATTAAATTTATAAAAGTTCCAAAATTTACATTTAAAATTGGTTCTTTGTTAAAAGTTGTTAAAACTACTTTTATAAAAAATATAGGTTTTTATGCATAAAAGTTGGTCTGTTCTTATCTTATGTCTATAAGATATATTAGATGAATACCAAAAATATTTTATTGAATATATAAAATATATATTAAATTAATATTACTCACAAATTTTAATTAATTTATTTTATTTTCATAAAATAGCTTTATGGGAAAAAAATTAATAATTTTACCTTTTTTATTCAATCGACTTTTAAATTCAATTGTAATTAATTGGTAACCTATAAATTCATATTATATTTTTAGACCATATATTTTAATAAGTTTGTTAATAATATTCATAAACTCTAATTTAACATCTAGGTTCTATCTTATTATATTAAAAAATCATATTTAAATAAATATTCTGGTTCGGTAAACCTTGGTCATGCATGTTACGCAAACCGTTGAGGAAATTAATTATTTTATATAACTCTAGATAACCATAGTGTTCTATACAGAGAAATATAACTTTTATGTTACATTAAGTGCATCATTAACTTGGTGTTCCATATAACTCAATCTAAACATGGTACTTTTATATAAAATAAATTATCTTTAGGGTTGTAAAAATGAAAAATATCAAAAAGAATAAATTATTATGAAAAAGTTATTCAACAAATATCAAGGTGTTACATTTTACCTTCCTTAAAATGAGTTTCTATCTCTAAATTCATTAGGATTATCAATGGTTTAATAATTTAATGTTTCATTCATATAAACCCATATCCTGAAAATGAATACTTAAATTTACCTTAAAAAGGAATGTTTGGACCATAATGGTTACCCAATATAACATATAACTAGGTTTCTGCATAGTATAACATAGGTTGGGAGTGAATATTTTACATGTAATAAAAGCATAAACATTTATAGTAAGTGATTGTGTTCATCAATCATAAACAATTAAATGATCAAGGGAAATTTTAGGGCCTCAAAGTCATAAATTTTTGATGATTTAGAAGGACATAAATTCAATAAAAATTAAGGTATTAGGACAACACGTTTTGTTTTGATCATTATCCTAACATTGAGTAATTATTTAATTGAAAATGAATATAAATCAATATACTGTATATATTTCTATAAAAAATCATTCTTTATTTGTTCTTTTATCAATTTCTAATTCATCCTTTACATCATGTAATGGATGTCCAGAAATTATTTTTGATGTCTAAACTGCCAAAATACAATTTTAGTGGATCTTAAGGCCCATTAAACTATGAAAATAATTACTATTTATCTATAAATATTCTTAAAAATAATCATGGTTAATACATTAATCTATAAACATAAAAATAAACATTACTGTTTCATCATAATTAATTATTCATTAAAAATAATTATACATTAACCATGACATCATGTAATCTAGTGGTAGGCATGAAATCATTATCATCCTTCAGTCATGGGTTTAATACCCATGGCCTTTCTAGATATGATTGGTTGTCATCAGTATACAGGATATCCTTTTATAAAACCACACTAATATAATTTCCAAAATAAATAAAATGGACTTTCTTGAAATAAGGTTAATTAATAAATATCTTTTTCACCGAGTTTTTTAATATAAACTCGGTGCATAAATACTTCTCTGAAGTTTAACTTCAACTTTTCATTAATGGTTAACCTTATAACCCTTATAAAAGTAGAAAATACAAATCTTTATAAATATATTCATGAAATCATATCAACATTGATACCCCATATATCACAAATTAACTCTTGTTTTCCACATTCCAAACATGTGAATACCTATGTGGTAAATTCTCTTGGAACATGGTAACAACCTAAATTACTAAAAATACTTCTAGAAAACATTCATTCTTACTTATTCCATAGATTATTGGATATATTTCATAAATCCAATAATTTTTAAACTTTATCCATGATATTATAAACTACTTATCAACAAGTACTTAATTAGTAACAAGGTAATAAGTACCATCAAATTTACTTATTTGTTACAGCGTTATCTAAACAAAAAGAACATATTTAGATTTACATTCCCTTAGTAAAAATGTTACCTTGTCATTAAACCACTCGACCAGTCCATAGGGAACATAAACTTGTAAATAATAAGTGAAAACATTAGTAAAAACCATTTTATATTTCATCATTCTTAATGATTGTGATTCCAAACACCTAAAAACATTGATTATTATATTTTTTCCTTATTCCATTATTTAGGATACCTCATCCAATTTCAAAATACCTATTTTATTTTACATTTATTTTGTAGTCTCGTCATCTTTATAAATGTAACCAACACTCACACCACCTTGCTAGTTCCCTTCAGGAGCATTCATCTTGAGAAATTGAGTTTCATAATGATCATTTACTCCACACTTAAAACACTTAACCATCAATGATGTCTTAAGGAGGATAATATTCTCATCCATTTCATTAACCGAAATCATCATTTTTCTCTTTCAGTCGCTAGATTTTTTTATTTCTTTTCAATAATAGAAACATCATCATTTTCCTCTAAGACACTAAATTAGGTGATTCTTTCCACATTCTTGACACAAAAGAAACCAAATCTTATTTCCTCTATGGTCTCCATTACCCAAACTCTCTGTGAAATCCTTCTTTACATTCCTTGGTTATTCTGAGAGTTGGTTAAGGTATACATTTTTAATCATGTTCTCTGAGAATTTATTAGGCATGATCACAACATCTTTTACTCTAATGATCTTCCCACTTGACTTTTCATCAGAAAAACATCCATCACATTCAATATTAAATCAATTTTTTCAGGTTCCCACTATTTACTAAAACCAGAATCATAGTGTGAGCGTTACGTATAATATTTGAGAACCACATATTCCTAAAAATAATTACATATTGGATGTCTAAAACAAGACACCTTCTTTATATTATGACACACTAGGTTCATCCTTTGGTTTTCATATCCAAATTATATTTAAATCCTTCATAATTTATCATTAATATTTTATGAATTCCCAAATCATATCCCCTAGGAGTGTCAACCCCGTTATGTAGCAAGGGTCATTATCGCGTACCAGATTACACTAATTCAGGAACAAAACATCTTTTCAAAGTTGTTACCCTAAGGTACATCTATGTTAGAGCCACATACACTTATATTATCCAAACAATGATTTATTTCTAGGAAACCACTTACTCTATCATTTACCAAAACTCTAATGCGATTTTCTAAATGTTTACTCCTCCTTAAACTTATCCTTAAATAAATCCCGAGAAATATCCTTAGAAATATACCTAGGGATCTCACTAAAATGATCTCATACTATTTTCTAAAGGTTGACTAAACCTTTCCGTTGAAACCAACTAGAGATGTTTAAGATTTATATACATTAATATTTTATCATTTTATATAAATATTCAGTACATTATAGAAATTCATGACCAAGGACAATAATAGTTTACTGTCTTGGGAATCATGGAATCATAGTCTTCTATCAAGGTGAAATATCTCTAACATCTCCCATTAAGATCACCAACTTTAGTACATCAACCAAAAACCTTTCTTAATAACCTGGGGAAAGGAAACATAAGAAATTGGTGAGCTCAAGTGCTGAGTAAGGGGAAATAAGGGAGATATATAAGCATAATTATAAGCATAAGGGAACTATAACATGATCATGAAAATGTAAGATCATACCCTTCATATCAAAGATCATATACCTGAATCATGGAATAATACTAGGTAGTTTATAAGACATGAATCGTAAGGAAATAAATATCATAATCCATGATAACATAACATAGGTGTAAAACATGGAATTATGGTATACACATAATCATATCATATTATTTCTATAGTAGATAATTCACTTATTCCAAGAAATTATTGGTAGTATGGGATCACTCCCCATACCATCTTAGTAGTCATGGTTCACTCCCATGGTCATATTAGTAGCATGAGTTTACTCCTCATACCATCTTGATAGTTAAGGTTCACCCCCATGGCCATCTTAGTAGCACTAGTTCACTCCTCATACTATATTGGTAGTTATGGTTCACTCCCATGGCCATATTAGTATTCAAGTATCATTACCAAGACCATTTTATATTATCACATGAGATATAAATCTTTACCTAAATCATTAGAGGGAGATATAGGTTCCACCCATCTCATAATGAAATCATACATACCTATTCCACAAGATCATTAACAATCATATCATAACCCATGAAATAAATTGGGTATTATAAACATGTAATCATATCATAACATGTGAGAAAATATATGTTTCGTAATAATTTCATCATAAACATAAATCGTGAAAAGAAGCGGGTTTGAAAAGTATATAACTTGGGAAAGAGAAACATGTTTGATAAAGAACATTACATTAAGAGCAACCAATTCTCGAAATAATATGAATGGAACCTTCAGATAATTTCTTAAAATGGAATAAGTAACATCAACGGATGACATATTAGATGGAAAATAATTTTAAAATATCTTTTAAAAATTTTACTTTAATATAATAACCTTTCTTCTTTGAAAAATGATTTTTCATACATAAAACCATTTGAAAATAATTTTCTAAGAAAATAAATTTAATACTCATAAAGAATACTTGAAATTATTTGAAAACCTTTATCTTTGAAAGTGTATAAAATATGATTCAAAATATTTTAAAACTCTTTTTAAAAAAACTCTTTTGAAATCTTATAAAGAATGATTAAAAAAATTTGAAAACTATTTCTTTAATACATTAAAAAATTATAAATAAATATTTGAAAACTTTTTGAAAATAATTTTCATTGAAAAAATATAAAATATTCTTGAAATTATATTGAAAACTATTTTTCATCCAAACCTATAAAAGAATCTTAAAATAATTTGAAAGGCATTTTTCTTGAAAACTTATTAATGGAGATTGAAAAAAATTTGAGAAAAATTTATTGAAAATAATTTCTAAAAAAACAAATTTCTTAAAAACTAACCCTTTAAACATGAAACGTTTGCTTCATAGAAATTATAGTGGGTAAATTCATACATATTTTATGATTAAAAATGAATATTCCTTTTTCACAGTAAAAAGGTTATAAAAATGCATTGATCGAAAAATTATAAGAAGATTCCATTGAAAATTGGTAAATGAAAAAATTGTAAAAAATATTTTAATTACTATAGGATATTAGAATAATATTCTTCGAAACCATTTTTTGAAAACATGGTTTTGAAATAACATAGATTTTAGACCGAAGAGAGTGTAAAGTCGAGATTTCCTAAAAACACTTTCTTAACTAAATTTTGTACCAAAGAGTAGAAAAATGGTAAAAATGCATTATTATATTATGAATATACATAGAATAAAAAAATCATGAATTTTCTTTAGATATGTATCATAATATTTCCTCAATTAAATCATATACATAAATAATCTCAAAAAGCGATGAGATGGTTTAAATAAACACTTATAACTTCGTAACATGGGATCATACTATCCATTTAAGAAAAATAAATTAAATAAATATTAAAATATCATTAAAAGTAGTAGATTCCTGATATAACATGTAAAATGGAATTTTATACACCTTGGTAAATAATTTATGTGCATAACGAAACATGAGTCTCAAATAAGGAAAATTGAGACAAAACTATTTACTGATTTGGTAACATTTGAAACTTAAACACCATGAATGAAAGATCATAAAATTTATATTTGAATACCCATAAATTTAATTATAGGACACATAGAATATAATCATGGTAATTACATACACTGCACAAAAGTAAAGAGTGGAAAACATAGAAAGTAACTCACAGAAATAAAAAGTGAGATGAAATCCCCTTGCCTTATGTCTTGTCTCTCTTCATACTCGTTCAAAACACATGTATAATAAATATAAATTTATTATAAATATTTTTCAGAAACATATTATTATATCTAATACCATATATGGCTTTAGTATGACCGTATATTACCTAATTTTTAACAATCCTATGTTTATGTTTCACTTTGGGTAATATTCACTGTATTCTTTGCCTGTGTCTTAATTTGTTACATCATTTGTATTTATACTTTATAGAATTATTTTGATGAATTTATAAAATTTTATAAATATAATATATATATTTTATATTTTTAATATAATAATCTATAGAATATATATGTATGAAATGTAATACAATTTTCATAGAGACGATATGTCGTACCTATGCATGAATGTTATTTCCGTTTAATTTTCGTGTTGAAAGAAGTAATTTAAAAGTAATATATGTATATATATATATATATTAAAGTGTATTTATGATATCATATATGTTTTATATATTCACTAAAACATCATTAATACAATCTATGTAGCGTATGAACGAATCATATCAGTTTGAGGGGGTGTTAGTCCACACTTCCTCAAACAAAATTATTGTATTAATACCAATTGGAAAGTAAAAATATATGTGTTGTAAAAGGAATAAATAATCTTAAATATATAATATATATAATATATAACAATTAAAAATAGTGTTTCCATTATAATTTTCACCAAGAGAGGTTGTAAGGAAATTGAACAATCTTCATTTAGTTTGGTGGTAGTTCTCCAAACACATAAATAGTATATTCATTATCAATTATATGGAGGTGTGTGTAATTTTAGGTAGAAATAATATTATAATATCATCCTAGTATATTTATTATACTTTGGTTCTTATACAATCAGGGAAAAAGGTGTAGGGGTGGAGAAAGAAAATAAACGAAAGGAAGTGAGGGAATATGTTACCTCTTAATCAGATAACTCCCTTTGGTTTATGCCAAAATGCTTCCTTGAATTGCCTTATACCCAAGGGAAGGATTATAGAAGAAAGTTAGGATTTATATGAGGTTTATTTGGGAGTTATTATAAAAACATAATAGTTTTTAGGGGTGTGAGGATGTGGGGCGGTGGGGGCATTTTATAGTGATGAAAAGGACTTAGTAGGTGTTTTTGAAAACAAGCTAGGTGTTCCCACATTTTTAAATAAATAAATCCATATCAAACCAAGAAACTAAATAATTTTAGGTTAATTTACAAATAAGTTCCACAAAATGAGTTTTTGACATGTTTTTAAGTCGTTTTGGGTCATAAATTTATGGTTTAGTCCATAATTAATCTTAATGTTACCTTAAGTGATGTAATTAATTTTAATTAAATTCAATAATATTTTTGGTCAAAAACTAAGTTTAATTTATTTAAAATTATAAATTATTATTATTAAACATTTGGAATCCATTTTTTTAAATTATAATCATAGAATTGCTTGAAATTATTTTAAAAATAATCCCACTGACGGGACAACATTGTGGGTTTTATAGTAAAAATGATCAAAATTTTGATATGTTTTTATATCTAATTTCATTATGAAATTTGATCTAATAACCAAAATTTTATTTATTGAGAAAATAATTATCTAATTAACCTTTTAAACCAATATAAAATTTAATTCAACATTATAAATAAATTAAATGAAAAAACAGTTTCTAATTAAATTCTAATATTTTTAACTATTCATTAAAAATTTAATGATTATACAAAAATATCAAAAAATTAACCATACATAAATTTTATATATTTTATTCCAATTAAAATGTTTATTATGACATATTAAATCTATAAAAGGTCCAAAAATTGGATTTAAAATGGGTTCTCCATTAAAATGCTTTAAAACTACCTTTATAAATAATATAGGTTTTTATGCATAAAATTAGATTTGTTCTCATCTTATTTCTATAAGATCTATTAGATGAATAGTAAAAAATATTTAATTGAATATGTAACATATATATTACATTAACAACTCTCACTAATTGTATTTAATTTAATTTATTAGGTAAAAAAATATTTATGGCCATAAAAATAAAAATATTACCTTTTTAATTCAATGAACATTCATATTCATTTATAATTAATTAGTAACCTATTAATTCATATTATATTTTTTAGACCATGTATTTTCATAATTTAGTTCACACTATTCATAACAACAAATTTTAAATCTAGGTTATATCTTGTTATGCTAAATAATTATATTTGAGTAATATATTATTGTTCCGTAAACCTTGTTCATGTGTATTATACAAGCCATCATGGAAATTCATTGTTACAAATAACACAGGCTAATCAATATGTTCCATGTAGAGTAAGGTAAATTTTATGTAGTGTTTATTTAATTATTAACTTAGTGTTTCATATAAAAAATCCAAACATAGTTATTTTATATAAAACAAACTATATTTAGTGATTCGGGAAAGGAAACACATCAAAAATGTTAAATTAATTTGAAAAAAAATATTCAAAAAATATTGGGATGTTACATTGATCGAGAACCTTAAAAAGTTAAATGGGATTAAATTAAAAGGATAAATTTTCATAAAACAAGGGTATCACTTATTCACCCCACCCCACCCCACCCAATCTTAGTGGAACTAAACTGTCCTTGGTATCATCAAGTGGTATGAGAGCCAAGGACACCTCTAAAGATTAAAGAAGTGTCTATATAGATGGGGAATCTCAATTTTGTAAATATCTAAATAATTCCTAATTTAAATAGCTCAAATTATCATAGTTAGATAAATAGGATGATTTCATGCATCCTTTCACATAGTCTTGAAGTAAGAGATGCTTCCACAATAGTTTTTCCAAATATTTATAAAAATTTTCCCATGACTCTTGTTGACTAAATAAATTTAGAGTTTGATAGAAAATCACAAAAAATCCATCCTAATTTCTTTTTCATAATTTTTATACACTAAGGTATTTTGAATTCAAAATTCACATTATAACATGGATAAATTAACAAATAGTTATAAAGGAAACATCAAAGCCATGGAATTTAATTCTCAAGTGTGGAGAAGCACATTTGAAGATGTAAAAATGACCGATGATGAAAAAATTAATGATAATCTCACTAGAGTTAATAACATTTTAAGAAATATCAGAGGGTTTGGTTAGAGACTTCATGATTCCATTATTGTTAAAAACTGATGAGGAATTTTCTAGATCATTTTGATTAAAATAACTCATCACTGGAATAAATATATGATTTGTCTCTAGTAGAACATCACAATATTCTCCTAGATTATGAGATGAGTAAAATTCCATATTTTATGGAAAAATAAAAAATTTAAATTTCCTTTTAATCCATGAGAATATTAAAAATTAGAAAATAAGAAATTGTTGAATCGATAATTATAAAGATGAAGAAGGTGTAATTAATTTCAAAAAGCAAGTTTCACTTATTTAAAAAAAATGTAGAATAGAAGTGGAAAATAAAAAAAAATAACCAATGTTATGGAATTATAATAGACTTGGACATTTTTCCTATGACTTTTTTTTAAATAAAATTAATTTGAATCTAAATTTAATGAGGGTGAACAGAGCTATCAAAGGAATAAAGGTGATAATAAGATGAATTACTCCGATTTTAAAAGGATGAGTTTAGTGAGTAAAAGGTTGAAATATGATTCATCCAGTGATTTGCAAGATTAAGAAAAAAAATTCTTATGTTGTGGAAGTATTTGATTCATCAAGTAGTGGTGATGAAATAGAATAAATAAAATCATAAATGGAAAACACATCCCATAATGAGCTTGTAATGAATAAGAAATCAAGGAAGATATAAAACACTCACCTTGAATGTTTCCACTAAATAATTAATAGGTTCATCCTTATTCATTATTATTATTTTTATTTTGAGCTAAAATTCCTGTAATTAAAGGAGAAGGTTGAGGCTATCCTTTTAAGAAATCAAGATTAGTCACCACCTGGAGTTTCATGATTTGAAACTAAACATCATGAATAATATGTGTGAATACCTTGAGGGGATGTTTTAAGAGACATGAGGTATTCCAATCACTCTTAAATTCCTTTTTTATTAATTTTATTCTTTAAGGTGGTGTTATTGGTTCATGGGAATGTGTAAAAAAGAGGAATATTTTATTATGCACCTATAATTTCTAAATTTTTTTTATAAATTATGTATGATTTTTTAATTTTATTGAAAATTATAAAAAAATATGAAACCCATTATTCATAATTGAGAAACTATAAGGTTAATATCACATGTGAGTATGTTTTAGGGACATATTATATAACTTTGGTTATTTCACTCTTGTTTTCCATACAGGGGTAACCCATGTAGACTTAGAGTTGATTAGCTAAAGGCTCCTTGATAAGTTTCATGTAATATCATCCCTTTCATTTAAAATATGAAAATAAATTGTATGATAAGAAATATGAGATAATATTACACCCAATTTCCCATTTAATTTTATTTTTAATAGGGGATAATAATTGAATTTTCCACATATTTACTTTTATGATGTGATTAGATATTGAAAACAAAAGACAAAGGGGGATTTTCTGACCAAGTGTTTTAATTTATGTCAAGGAGATAATATCTGATTGAAGATGAAGTAGTCATCCATAATGAATTGTTTTGTATTCATTTTATAACATTAGATTTCATGATTGGAAAATTATCTGGGTTAAATGTGATTATTGTTGATGTGGTCTCAAAATTTCAATGACATGTGCTCAAAATTATTCACATTGATTACTATAAGTGAAGTCCATAAAAAATCATTGCATAGAGAATTAAGTGAGGAAGAAGAATAGGAGAAGTTGGATTTGAATTTTTATTTATGATTGAATGATAATTGATAAGAATATTTATTCTAAGATACTTATGATGGTGTTATTAAAAAATTGGCCAACCAACCACTAGCCTTAGCTAACTCAACCATGGGATTATGTGAGACCTGAAGGTCAATCGCACCCTAGGTGACTAGAAAAATATAGTGGTAGGTGGAATATAGGTTTGGTACCATGTGTAAGGACTATAAAAGAATTATCATGAAAATATAATGTGGGAATCAGTGGTTTCATGGTGCGGGGTGGCACAATAATAAAGGGAAGCTAGCGTGAGGCAGTGCTAGTAGGTTTTTGGAACTATTAATCAGATTATAGATTGAATTATGTTGTATAAGTGTCTTAGACCAAGGAATTATTTGATGTGTAATTTTGAAAAGTTTTATACTATTCCTCCTAATTTAGAAGATAGATAAAATATCGGTTGTTCGATGAATTTATCTCAATCGCCCGATCGATTCGGGCAGTCAACTTCCTTCATCCTTGATTAAATATTTATATGTGCATGGTATTTATACCATTTATGAGATAAAACAGATCTTACTTTGATCAAATAAATGATATTTTTCAAATTTATGTGGCCTCATTGATGACTGGTAAAATATGCCAGATCTATGCATGTGTTGAACTTGTATCATTCATGGAAATGAAAAAATAAAATATACCCTAAGCCATGCGAACGTATAAAGACGTTGAGTACCTTGAAAATGTAAAAAGAAATATTAATTCTTTGATATTATATAAATGATAATTTCATGTAGTTACACTTTCATGCAATGAGTGAATAAGGAGAAACAGGGAATAATGGAATGAGTTCCTATAATGTTTCAGCGTGTGAAGAACCGAGAGAACCCAATTCCTTTAAGTATTCAATGTGGATAATAGAGAGCTTGGGTCTTCCATCCTTTAAATTATAAGCTTTATTTATTTATAGCATGAAAAAAATAGGACTGAGTCATTAAGAATTTTTAAGATGCTACATGAATAATGAAACATGGTCTTACATGTATTTAATTTAAAGGGATATTTTTGGGTATTTGTCATACCAAAAGAAGTAAGAGATGATATTCATGATGACAACATTAGTATCCATGCATGACTTCATGCTAGATGAGTCATGTCTTAATCAATTCCACATGATATGAAGAATAACCCTCTGGTATTCATTGTATAAATAACTAAAAAATACCCATAAATTTGGGTATTTTATTATGGATACATTTAGAAGGAAATAGCCCTGTTTTTTGGGTATTCTAAAGGAAGAAAATAATTTCCATGATTTAATGTGTTATTCAAAATGGAGAGATAAATAATTAATTAATTTAAATTTGGTTTATTCTTAACACATTTCATTTATGATTTAGATTAGATAATTAAAATCATTGAATTTATTGAGATCCATACATCATCTTTTTTGTGAATAAATATGTCAGTAAAGGTAATGAAAAGACACACTGAATTGAAATATCATTTTTTTAGACTCCTTCCAACAATGGTTCAAGAATAATTTTTGAGGGTGAACTAAAATTGGGTAAATCTTAAAGAATGTGATTGTATATACTCAAGCATTCAATGAAGCATATTTCAGATCATTCAAAATAGAATTGGAATGTCAAGGACCAACAATACTGGTAAATTCACCTATTTAAGACCATGATGATTTGTACAAAAGTAAGGGACATACATATTAATTATAGAGGAACCCTATTTGTGAATAATATCTTTTTATTCATGTATCAACAAATGAGGAATCTTGTAACTAGGTTATTAAACCAAATATTGGAGGGTTATGATTGGGGTGTCTAACCAATTAGAGAATAAAATCAATTGGGGTGTCTAACAAATTATGTAATTGGGGTCTCTAACAAATTTTATTCACTTGTGGAAATAGTGAATAGAATATATGTTGGGCAGTCTAACAAACTTGATAGACAGTAAGCCTTTCATTTCTGAACCTTTTTAATATTGTGTGCAGCCCTCTATTATTTCACTGCTATACATTATGTGAGATTTGCGAAAATATTGAGTTGATTGAGAACTGTATCAAGTGAAATAGGTTAAATTTAAAAGGTGAAAAATTCATAAAACAAATATATCACTGATTCACCCCCCCCCCCCCAGTGGAACCAACTCGGCATGGGGATATTTAGATTATTTTAATAATGTTTTATTTTATTAGAAACATATATTATTTATATAAAAACATAGAATTATATAAAAATATAACTTTAGTAATGGAATTCATAAGAGTAACTTGGATGGAAATAGTTTTCATGAAGAATTCTGGTAATGTATAGTGATACTAAAGTTTATATAGATTTTTTAAAAAGTTTTTTAATATTAAATAAAGGATAGAAAATATTATATAAGATTAAATTGGGTTTGTTATGGATGTATAAAAATAAATAATTTTCTATAGAATCTCGAATAAGATTAACTCATGAATTCTCAATGTATACGTAATACTAGAAATAAAAAACTATTTAAGAGTAACTATGAATATTTGAAGATACATGACTTTAAATTAAGAATTTTAAAGGCTATAGAAGATTAAATATAATTCAAAATAAAATCAATATTAAAATTCTGATGAATGTGTAATATTAAACAAATTATTGTGTACGATTAATCTTGATGATATGTAATATTAACTTAGAGGATCAACTAGATAAATATTATTAATATTTTTGGTATATAATAATATTTAAGAGGATCAAGTGATTTATAATATTTAATCTTCCAATATGTAATAATAAGTTAGAGTCTCATCTTGGTTTTTGAAAAAAAATTGATATATTCTTCTAGAGTTTTCCTATGATGTGTAAGAGTATTTTGTCGGATACTTTCTTAGAAAAGGGTATAGGTAATAATAAACTAGATAATATGTAAGAAAAATTGGTTTTATTTAGATACAAGGATTAATGATTAGAGGTGATGTTTCCAATAAATAAAATTCATTGAAATTAATTAAAATATTTTGGTTGATATATATATATATATATAAATAGATAAAATCATGTAAGTTTTAAATATTCAAGGACTTGATATAAATATAAGATTTAATTGAAATATTTATTTCCATATTTATCTTGAATATATGTGTCTTGTGGAAGATATTTGTTAGATATTTTATAATAGATTATTTGAGATCAAGATAATATGGAAAATTATGAGTGTCTATTAGGAGAATGGTGATGAATCATTTGTAGGCCCTTACTAAAAATGATCAAAAGAAACCAAAAGATCCATTTAACTTTGGTAAAGATATTTCTTGTGGTTTACGGTTCTAATATCAATGTGATTAATCTATTATGGATATCCAAAAAATATAGGGGAAATGAAGATTTAATTCAATTGATATCTTAGGATTTTATTGAGCTAGATAACCCAAAATAAGAATTTCAATGTGCATACATGTCGTCTAGATTGTAACGCCCCGACCCCAGCTACCCAGAGTCGGTGCATTACTTCGTAACATTGGCATGATCACAAAGGATCAAGTCTCGAAAGACCGATTAGTTTAGTAGCCTTGGAAACACTAGATACATTCATAAGTCTTTCATTACATCAAAATTAAACAAACTACAAAAAAACATGGTCTTCATATTCCACACTCATATCTTCACTGATTATTCTTGCAAGTCAGTCATAAAATACTTCTTCACAACCTGGAAAATTTTTAAACATTGAAAGGGGTGAGCTCAAATGCTCAGTAAGGATAACAATAATGCGGAAGCTTTCATAAATAAACATTAACATTTAAGGCAATGTATAACTAAAACAAAAGCCTCTTAAACATGAACTTCAACATAATATGGCAAAAGTAAAATGAGATAATGCCATTTACTTCTTCACATGGATATTCTACTGGTCGAATAATCACATGTAATATCAATAACCACTTTCATAATGATGGAATGCATAATGCCAGACTATCATAACCACGTAGCCAAGGCCTCGTGCCAAGACCACAAATAAAATTTTGTCAAGGCCTCGTGCCAAGACACTAGTTTGTCTCATGAGACCTGCCGATGCATCGAGGAGCTATAGCGGGCTCCACCCGTCACTTATTAAGTCCAATGCATTCCTCATATGAATAGGTTTAAACATATCATAAACCATAACATAATCGTATCACATAAAACGTGCATAAAGGAAACATAACATTTCCACATTTCAATCAAAAGATTTCAATACAACACATTGATATAAAAAAAATGCTTTTAATACCATTTTCAATACCAAAATAAAAGAAAGATAAAACATTGTATTTATTTTTCTTTTAAAAAAAGGTATGGCTTGTAAAGGAAGCCGAAACTCAAGTAATGGTCACGGCGGCGGAGAAGTCATTGTCGCCGCATATGTATGGAAAGAACAACATTCCCTTTTTGTCGTTTAGTAAAACACTTCGTATAAAAAAGATTCCTTTTGAATAAACGTAAAAGTCAAAGGGGTTTATACACCGTATAAAAGAAATTTGTGTATAAAACAAAATATGCCTCAATGAAAGGAGATTGAGACGAAGTCCTTAAAAAGATAATTTTTAAAATAAAATAGATATATTATGTGTATTCACTATAGGTACACATAAAGAAAGTAAAAATACAAAATAGGATATAATAACATCATGACATAATTTGAAAGTAGGAGATTAACCCAAAGAATGGAAGTTGGGTTAAGAAATTCCCTTACCTTGTGTCCGACTTGACTCAACCGTTCTTTAACCTCCTGAATAATAAACTAGAGTTAATATCTACCTTATTAAGAACCATTTTCAATTTCATTATCCTTTTTATATCACTTATTACAATGTTATGAACATTATGTAATTATTTAAGTTAATAACGGTCGTTTTGTCGATCTTTGGTACATGAGTCAACAATAAACTTCTTATAATTATAAGTTGTTCATGTGGTGAAATATCCATTATATCCAGAATTATATTAATGATGTAGATATAATATATATCATATATATACAGTATATACATTCATTTATAATATTACGTAACATTTAGAGGTAAGAAATGAAATGCACCGTTCATGGAGACGGTAAGCCGTACGTACGCATGAACGCTACTTTCATTTCAATTTCATATTTAATGGAATGAAATCATAATGATATAAATGTATAATATAATTCCAGTATAATATAGTGTATAATACCATTTACTCCATCCTTTATACATCCCACACATGGCATTAACGATTCAAATCACTTTGAGGGGGCGGTAGTCCGCACTTCCTAAAATGAAATTATCGCGTTTTACCCATAATGGAAATCATAAAGTATGCCATAAATGAGAAATACAGAAGCATAAGTAAAACAAAAACATATTATATATCATATATAAAAATAGTGACACCTTAATGGCCACCTTTGGAGGTGTTATATGAGTGTTGAACAATCATCGTTTCGTGAGGCAGAAATTCGCCATCCACAGAAACCGTATGTTCTTTAACCATTAGATGTAGGTGTGTGTAAGTGTAGCTCGAATCCTTCTTATAACAACATCCTAGTATATTGAGGATACTGGTGTTGTTACAAAAGAAATGAATAAAAAGAGTTTAGGGGGTTGGAGAAGAAAAATAAAACAAAACAACATTAGAAAAGACATTACCTCAAAATCGGGTAACTCTTTTTGATTTGAGCTAAAGGCTTCCTTGGGAAGAGTTCTGCCCAAAGTGAGGTTTCTAGGAGTAAGGAAGGAATGTTGGGAGAGTATTTGGGCAGAGGTTGGCCGAGCCAAATGGCTTGATGGTGTGAATAAGGTGGGAGAGGTGGGGGCCTTTTATAAGTGGAGAGGAGGGGCACTTTTGGAAAGTAATGAAATGTTACATTATTTCAAAATGCTTTTCGGATTCTAAAGGTCCCACATCTATATAATTCGTGGATAAGGTGATAAGGCATCGAAATCCACTCATACAATTGGTTTTGGCCATGTTTAGTTCATAGATTTTATATTATCTTTCCATTTTATTTAAATCGTCAAATAATGATGTCATCGCTGCATCATTATTATGTCATAAATAATTAAATTTATTTAATGTCTAAAAATTATAAAAAAAATACTATGATATAGGAAATCTTTTTATCTTTCCAATGACTATTTATAATCAAAATTTGGACTTGTGTAACCCTACTTAAAAATTGTTTTAGTAAAACACTTTATGTTAGTGTCATTTTCACTTTAACATTAAATAAAAAGTAATTTATGTTATTTCCCAACAAAAGTGGATCCATGGGGTCCCCAAGTTAGGCCATGGCTTGTCTTGGTCGGCCATGACACAACCAATGAGGTTGGGACATGTGTCTAGGTCATTTAATATTATTAAAGTATTATTTATACCTTAAACTACCCTAATTACCACTAATCGCGATTAAGAACTTAATAAGTTACTATTCACCGAAAAATTATTTTTATCCCATTGAACCACATTTTACTTCTTAATGACAACCATGTATGTCGGATTTTTGAAAATCAAATCACAGAAGTGGTAATATTTCATTTAAACGAAAAATCAGTTATTTAACAACCACTTAGTGGTTTCACTATTCATAAAAAATTGAAGTTTTTCAGAATAAGGCCAAAATTTCACCCTAAGCTATAATTGATATTCCGAATTCAAAAATGATGTCTATTTTACAAAATTCCAAACATATTAGTTGCATTAATTAATTTTATAATTAATTCCTGCTGTCACAACAAATAGCGTGTTTTTAAGAAACAATTTATATCAAAAGATTGGCAATTGTTTATGTCCTATTTCAATGTTAAATTAATTCTAATGACCACCATTGGATAAAATGGTAAAAATATATTCTAATTATACTTTAAAACCACCAAATATTATAATTTATCACTATAAATTATTTTGATTAAAAAAGTTGTTTTAAGTATTTTTCACTATTTATAAAATTTTAGAAGTTCTCAGAAAAATACCAAAAATTCAACATAGGCTAATTTCGATATTACGAATACAAAAATGAAGTCCATTTTGACATATAAAATTTCTATAATTTTAAAAAGTGGTTATTACTATTCATAACGGCTATTTTGATTAGTTGCGGTGTGTTAGAACTCGAACTTGCGTACAATGCAAGCTATTGCATTATTGAATGAGAAGCGTATCGTGGAAGCTCGGGGTGTTACATTCTCCCCTCCTTCAATAAATTGCGTCCTCGCAATTTGAAATTTTTCTTTGATAATAAAAGGCTGAAAATAGAAAATACCTTTGTGGAAAACCCACATCGGAAATAAGGTTAATAAATATATAACATTAAAAGAAAGCAGGATAAGTACAAAGGTCACCCGATATAGCCCATTCTAGGATTCTATGAAAATATGGATATGGAGGAGAAACAAACCATCAAGGTCTGATGGAGAGTTATAGAAAACAGGATTAGGAGAATGTTTAACCACAAGAAAATCACAAACTTGTGATTGGTTAAACGGTCATTGAATCCCTAGTTGGAAAAGTTAACCGACAACATTTTTGTTTTAAGTTACCTTTTATAATGTTGAGGATTTTATTTAGGAGATTTACTAAGAACGTAAGGGAATATACATACTTGTTATGTATACTTTCATTCATTAATGAATTTTTACCACAAACCCATCTTTTACTCCAAATGGTAACAGAACTCAAAAATATTCTATTTATCCTAATTGTATAAGGTACCAAAGGTTAACACATACCATTTAGATTAGTAAAATTATTTTGTAATAACCAGGGACTTCCTGTAGGCTAGTGGTAGGAAATAAAGGCCTGTCGCACTTTGATTGTGGGTTCGATTCCTACAGCTTTGTCTGACGCGACGGTTTATGCCCCACCCTGCAGGTTGTCCTTTTCCTAAAACTATAGTATTATAATACTCCAAAAATAATCTTCATAAATTTTTTAACCTTAAACCATACTATCCAAAAATCAACTTAATCCACTCCAACCTTTATAGTTATCCAAAATACCTCTGTCCAGACTTTCTCTAAAAGGTCTCTTAATTCCAAAATCAATTTATCAGATTCCCCAAACAAAGAAATGTTTCTCTTATTGTCACATACCAAAAATATGATTACCTTAATCATATTAAAACCTTACTGAAATCAAAAAGTAATGCAGTACAATCCATATATATATATTACATTATTCTTATAACCAGAATATAATCCTTGAGTCCAAAAGCACCAATACATTAGTTATTCTGCTTCAACTGTAGTAATAGCATAAGATTGTCCTTGATCCCTTGTCCTTTTCTGAGGTAAGTTTCCTTGACGCTTAGGACATTCATTTGCATAATGACCCATTTCTCTACAATTGTAGCATTCAACTTTGACAGCCTCTTTCTTTCCCTTGCAATCACGTGCCTGGTGACCTTTTTCTCCACATTTATAACAGACTCCCATTCCTTTTAGGCAAGTACCAGGGTGATTCTTCCCACAATTATCACATAATGGAAAATCCTTCTTTCCCTTTTTCCCTTTATCTGTCTCTTGTTCCACCGTTCTCTTCTTCTCTTGCTTTACTTTGTTGTCATAAGACTTAGAGAATTCCTTTTCTGTCTTGATAGCACATGAGACTATATCTTCGTATGTTGAGAAAGATTGTGACACTAGAGCTCGACGGAGAAATGGTTTTAACCCATCAAAGAAACGATCAATCTTACTTCTTGGGTTATGTATATAATCTGCAGCATGCCTCGCTAACCTTGTAAAGTTAGCCTCATACTTTGCGACATTCTCATCCTCCTTTTGTCTCAGACTCAAAAATTGCCTTTCCATATCCGCTCGATGGTCTCGAGGTAAGTATTTTTCTAAGAACAGTTCTTTGAACTCCTGCCATTCCATGTTTGTTAATTCATCATCTTCCTTTGTGTTTTGAATTAGTGACCACCATTGATCGGCATCTCCAGTGAGGCGGTAAACTGCCATGACAACCTTCTCCCTTTCACTACTCCCCAAGGCATGGAATATTTTCTCTAAGGAATTTATCCATTGCTCAGCTACTGTAGGATTTGTACTCCCATTGAAGGTTGGCGGTTGTTGCCTCATGAAACGGTCTAGCATTGATCCTCCACGTTGCGGATCAGGGTGCTCCATACGAGTAAGGTTGTTATTCATAACCTGCGTGAGTTGTCCCAGTATGGTAATAAGTTGATCAGCACCAGTTGTATCTTCAGGTCCACAATAATTATCTTGAGCAGGAGGGCAATCCCTACACGGAGTTCGTGCATTGATACAGTTTCCATTCCTTCTACTAGGCGCCATTTCTAAACAATGGCATAAACTAGATTAGTTTATGAATCAAAATACATAATTCCATACTTGTAAAATACTTAACATAAATTGAACTATTTATGGATATAATCCATAATCATAAAAAGGTTTTATTTGAGGAAGTATATACTCATAACCGTTCATAGTGGTTTGTAAAGAAAATGAGAATTATCCTAAGCGTATCCCCCGGGAGTGTCGTAACCAAGAGTGCAGCAAGGCCCGTTGTCGTGCACCAGTTCCCGTTCGAGTCTAGCTCAAAGCGGTGTTTTCGGGTTTTACCCCTAGGTACATCTGTGCCAGAGCCGCCTCTACCTGCTCGTATCCAGACAGGGATGTATTGCTCGGAAAACTCATATCATCTCTATAATACCAAAATTCTAGGAAGTTCTTCTATACTAATCCTCGAAGCCTATCTTTGGGCTATGCGTTCTAATCAGAGTTTATCTACATCTAGCTTCCAAGGTTAGTAATAAACTGCCTCTGATACCAACTGTAACGCCCCGACCCCAGCTACCCAGAGTCGGTGCATTACTTCGTAACATTGGCATGATCACAAAGGATCAAGTCTCGAAAGACCGATTAGTTTAGTAGCCTTGGAAACACTAGATACATTCATAAGTCTTTCATTACATCAAAATTAAACAAACTACAAAAAAACATGGTCTTCATATTCCACACTCATATCTTCACTGATTATTCTTGCAAGTCAGTCATAAAATACTTCTTCACAACCTGGAAAATTTTTAAACATTGAAAGGGGTGAGCTCAAATGCTCAGTAAGGATAACAATAATGCGGAAGCTTTCATAAATAAACATTAACATTTAAGGCAATGTATAACTAAAACAAAAGCCTCTTAAACATGAACTTCAACATAATATGGCAAAAGTAAAATGAGATAATGCCATTTACTTCTTCACATGGATATTCTACTGGTCGAATAATCACATGTAATATCAATAACCACTTTCATAATGATGGAATGCATAATGCCAGACTATCATAACCACGTAGCCAAGGCCTCGTGCCAAGACCACAAATAAAATTTTGTCAAGGCCTCGTGCCAAGACACTAGTTTGTCTCATGAGACCTGCCGATGCATCGAGGAGCTATAGCGGGCTCCACCCGTCACTTATTAAGTCCAATGCATTCCTCATATGAATAGGTTTAAACATATCATAAACCATAACATAATCGTATCACATAAAACATGCATAAAGGAAACATAACATTTCCACATTTCAATCAAAAGATTTCAATACAACACATTGATATAAAAAAAATGCTTTTAATACCATTTTCAATACCAAAATAAAAGAAAGATAAAACATTGTATTTATTTTTCTTTTAAAAAAAGGTATGGCTTGTAAAGGAAGCCGAAACTCAAGTAATGGTCACGGCGGCGGAGAAGTCATTGTCGCCGCATATGTATGGAAAGAACAACATTCCCTTTTTGTCGTTTAGTAAAACACTTCGTATAAAAAAGATTCCTTTTGAATAAACGTAAAAGTCAAAGGGGTTTATACACCGTATAAAAGAAATTTGTGTATAAAACAAAATATGCCTCAATGAAAGGAGATTGAGACGAAGTCCTTAAAAAGATAATTTTTAAAATAAAATAGATATATTATGTGTATTCACTATAGGTACACATAAAGAAAGTAAAAATACAAAATAGGATATAATAACATCATGACATAATTTGAAAGTAGGAGATTAACCCAAAGAATGGAAGTTGGGTTAAGAAATTCCCTTACCTTGTGTCCGACTTGACTCAACCGTTCTTTAACCTCCTGAATAATAAACTAGAGTTAATATCTACCTTATTAAGAACCATTTTCAATTTCATTATCCTTTTTATATCACTTATTACAATGTTATGAACATTATGTAATTATTTAAGTTAATAACGGTCGTTTTGTCGATCTTTGGTACATGAGTCAACAATAAACTTCTTATAATTATAAGTTGTTCATGTGGTGAAATATCCATTATATCCAGAATTATATTAATGATGTAGATATCATATATATCATATATATACAGTATATACATTCATTTATAATATTACGTAACATTTAGAGGTAAGAAATGAAATGCACCGTTCATGGAGACGGTAAGCCGTACGTACGCATGAACGCTACTTTCATTTCAATTTCATATTTAATGGAATGAAATCATAATGATATAAATGTATAATATAATTCCAGTATAATATAGTGTATAATACCATTTACTCCATCCTTTATACAGCCCACACATGGCATTAACGATTCAAATCACTTTGAGGGGGCGGTAGTCCGCACTTCCTAAAATGAAATTATCGCGTTTTACCCATAATGGAAATCATAAAGTATGCCATAAATGAGAAATACAGAAGCATAAGTAAAACAAAAACATATTATATATCATATATAAAAATAGTGACATCTTAATGGCCACCTTTGGAGGTGTTATATGAGTGTTGAACAATCATCGTTTCGTGAGGCAGAAATTCGCCATCCACAGAAACCGTATGTTCTTTAACCATTAGATGTAGGTGTGTGTAAGTGTAGCTCGAATCCTTCTTATAACAACATCCTAGTATATTGAGGATACTGGTGTTGTTACAAAAGAAATGAATAAAAAGAGTTTAGGGGGTTGGAGAAGAAAAATAAAACAAAACAACATTAGAAAAGACATTACCTCAAAATCGGGTAACTCTTTTTGATTTGAGCTAAAGGCTTCCTTGGGAAGAGTTCTGCCCAAAGTGAGGTTTCTAGGAGTAAGGAAGGAATGTTGGGAGAGTATTTGGGCAGAGGTTGGCCGAGCCAAATGGCTTGATTGTGTGAATAAGGTGGGAGAGGTGGGGGCCTTTTATAAGTGGAGAGGAGGGGCACTTTTGGAAAGTAATGAAATGTTACATTATTTCAAAATGCTTTTCGGATTCTAAAGGTCCCACATCTATATAATTCGTGGATAAGGTGATAAGGCATCGAAATCCACTCATCCAATTGGTTTTGGCCATGTGTAGTTCATAGATTTTATATTATCTTTCCATTTTATTTAAATCGTCAAATAATGATGTCATCGCTGCATCATTATTATGTCATAAATAATTAAATTTATTTAATGTCTAAAAATTATAAAAAAAATACTATGATATAGGAAATCTTTTTATCTTTCCAATGACTATTTATAATAAAAATTTGGACTTGTGTAACCCTACTTAAAAATTGTTTTAGTAAAACACTTTATGTTAGTGTCATTTTCACTTTAACATTAAATAAAAAGTAATTTATGTTATTTCCCAACAAAAGTGGATCCATGGGGTCCCCAAGTTAGGCCATGGCTTGTCTTGGTCGGCCATGACACAACCAATGAGGTTGGGACATGTGTCTAGGTCATTTAATATTATTAAAGTATTATTTATACCTTAAACTACCCTAATTACCACTAATCGCGATTAAGAACTTAATAAGTTACTATTCACCGAAAAATTATTTTTATCCCATTGAACCACATTTTACTTCTTAATGACAACCATGTATGTCGGATTTTTAAAAATCAAATCACAGAAGTGGTAATATTTCATTTAAACGAAAAATCAGTTATTTAACAACCACTTAGTGGTTTCACTATTCATAAAAAATTGAAGTTTTTCAGAATAAGGCCAAAATTTCACCCTAAGATATAATTGATATTCCGAATTCAAAAATGATGTCTATTTTACAAAATTCCAAACATATTAGTTGCATTAATTAATTTTATAATTAATTCCTGCTGTCACAACAAATAGCGTGTTTTTAAGAAACAATTTATATCAAAAGATTGGCAATTGTTTATGTCCTATTTCAATGTTAAATTAATTCTAATGACCACCATTGGATAAAATGGTAAAAATATATTCTAATTATACTTTAAAACCACCAAATATTATAATTTATCACTATAAATTATTTTGATTAAAAAAGTTGTTTTAAGTATTTTTCACTATTTATAAAATTTTAGAAGTTCTCAGAAAAATACCAAAAATTCAACATAGGCTAATTTCGATATTACGAATACAAAAATGAAGTCCATTTTGACATATAAAATTTCTATAATTTTAAAAAGTGGTTATTACTATTCATAACGGCTATTTTGATTAGTTGCGGTGTGTTAGAACTCGAACTTGCGTACAATGCAAGCTATTGCATTATTGAATGAGAAGCGTATCGTGGAAGCTCGGGGTGTTACATAGATAAATGGTATAAAAATATAAGGAACTGGTTGAATTAAAATAGGAATATTATAGATTAATATTTAGAGAAATAATTTGATTTCAATGGGAACATTATTGACTATTATAAATGAGTGGGACACATGAATTAAAATTAGGGATTTATAGAAATATAATTTATCTCAAACATTTATTTAAGGGTAGGATGCCTGAATATAAATATACAATCATTCATATAAGAACTAAGTGAGAAATAATTTATATATCTTATTTTTAGTTAATAATAAGATAAATGAGATAAGAAGGAAAGGAACCCTATAATCATTTCTTGTTGTTGAGGAAATGAAGTGAAACAAGATTATTCTAGTGCTAAATAATATTCATCTGGTATAGGGATATTTGTTTATATGTGGATTTGGAATAAGAATACTCAAATAACTCTACCAGGAGTTGTTATCTAGACATAGAGAAGAAGAGTGTGGTAGATGCGGACATCAACAAATCATCAAATCTACAGTTGTGGTGAAATAATAGTCAATTATATATACTAGTCATGGAGAAACCCTTATATCTATAAATTGATTAATCACTCCCAAATTAGTGTGTGTAGGAAAATAAGAGGAATATATCCTTGAGAGGAAGTGTTACATTACAAAACTTATTTAAATTTCATGAGTGTGACAACCCAAAATATTTTAAATAAAATTTTCATTTTTATAACATGTCTTATTATATATTATGGTTAGAGAAAACACATTCACTTATTTTTTTATTATATCCAATTGGATTTAAAATACCATTAAGAATAATTATCATTGATAATATAGTTGTTAAACAATGATTATGTGATTTTTATAAATATTGAGTTTTAAAAAATCCAATTGACACAAAGGAAATTATTGCCTCAACCAGTAGGATCATACCCTATAAATATCATTTATCATAACATCTAAGGGAGATATAATTTCAGAGTTTTTCCCTTGATCAATTCCAAGCAATGATCTAATAACTTAAGCATGAGCAAAACTATTTATGGGAGAAGGTCAAGCTCGTTGAGATCACATCCTAAATAGTGTTCATTGAACCACCCCTGAAAATTCCCATAATTGCGAACCTTACTCATAGGATGTTTGCTGGTGAATTAAAGAGATATGTATCAAGAGCATTGAAATATGAAAATGTACATTTTTTATAAAATGATGAATATATTTTCATCATATTATTGTTACATGGTAAATGATTTTTATTTCGAGACAATAAAATACAAATTATATTTTTGGTTAATATTAAAATTAATGTAATGAATTCTTTTATTTTCTAAATAAATAATATTTTAATATTTTTAAATAATTTTTATCATATATAAATTATCATATAATTTTTATGAATTCAAATTTAATTTTTATATAGGGTTCAAAAAATGTTATTGTCAAAAAACCTGATATTTCTTAATAAATGTAAATTTTATTTTATAATTTAAAATTAAAATATTTATAAAAATATTCAGATAAAATAAATATTATTTTTGGAATCATAAAGTTGAAATTATCCAAAAGTGAATTTTTCATAATTTTCTAAGACAACCAAATTTTCATGAAAAAACAAATATCGTAAAAATATACTTCATGTTTTATGACATAAAAATGACCCAAAAGTAATATAATAGTTACTATAAATGGAATAAAAGACTAAATAATTATTTTAACTTAAAAATAATACGATTTTTTATTTTATTTTATTTACAATTTAAATCCGTTATGAATCCTCCAAAATGTATAATATGTTGTATGGTTTTAAAATAATTTCTTTAAGAGTTTTACTTCCCTCCAAAAAATCAAGTGAATTATTTTAAAAAGTTATGCCATTTTACGTATAAAATATTTTGAACCAAACCCTTTTGATAGAAACCATTTTCAAAAACCATGCGATGGTTTGTGGTTTTGGATATTCCATTATGTATAGTCCAAAACTTAAATAATACATAAATCCCCATCTTTTCCAATATAAACCCACCCAATATCCATTTTACCATCACTATAACTAATTTTTGAAAGACCATACTCTTCCCTCCACTCTTTAGAGTCCTCCCAAGGTGCCATGAATCCCTCAATAATCCCCTATTAAGATTTTGGAGTAACACACTGAAGTAACGGGCCTTCCTCTACTTTCAATTCAAGAAATTTATTTGGAATTTATATTCTTAATTGAAATTTTTTATGATATAATGTATTTATAAACATCCCTACTGTCCAATATATTTTATATGAATTATAGAGAATTTATTTTCTCTCATTTTGACCATCACTTAAGTCATTACTATACCAAAATTCCATAAGGTATTTCTCTCTTCTCATTTCTATTCATGAACTCCTTTTATATTATGTCTATTAAATTCAATTTACTTTTGTTGGTATATATTTTTCTATATTCCCCTTATTGTACACGTAATTTATAAATGATGATAGCCCCATTTTTACTCTCATTAATCCTCACATGATCCTTTATGTGCACCCATTACCATGGAAAAATTTCATAAGTGATCTTTTCTTTTATCCTCTTTATTCATGTACCTTCTTTACCTTATGTATTTTATCTTCATTTACATATAATGTGATGTGTTATTCCATAACCCCTTTATTGTGAAATTTATTTCAAAATGATGATAGACCCCTTTATCTCCCATCAATATCTTTTATGAATTTTATGTAACGTAGTTATGCTATCAAAATTTCATCTTGATCTTCCATGAGAAAACAATTGTGTAGTGAATACCATACCCATTATTCTATCAAATGTATTCACCTTTAAGAACATATATTTATTTATTGGTGGATTACATGTTTTCATATCACATTTCTTGATCATGGAATAAATTATGATGATGAACGAATCCATGTTCTATGATTTGTGTGGCACACATAAGCATGAGAATGAAATGAATGTGATGGGTGCGCCTAGATAGCAGTCCAATTAATTGGGGATTGTTTAGTATCATGATATGTCACATTTTTAGAGGTAGTAAACCTGATTCTTTTATGGGATATCTTCCACCATTATTCCATGGTGTGTTTAGCCATTTCCAATGTTTATTATTCAGTTTTTTAAGTTGTTTCCACATTTCCCAAGTAATGATTATCATGTTATATCATGCCTTATAATTCATGTTCATTTTATTCCTCATTAACATGACTATTATCTAACATGTATCACTTATTTAAGTTTAATTCTCTTACTAGGATTTATATATCACCCCTTTTTATGTATGTCCCAGGTTATCCCATGCATTTTTATGTCTGAATGAGTATTTTGAGTATGTTAAAAAAGTTTTTAATAAAGATATTGTATTCCATATTTTATATTGTTATGTAATGTATCCAATTCTCAAATACAATAGACTTATAGATCATCTAGGTCATATTAATTATATTCTTATATAATAAATCTATTATTAATGTTAAATAAATGTAATGGTTGTTATAGTTGGTATCAAAGGGTTGTTTAGTTATTTTTGGTATTAAGATTATAAAACTATAGAGAAAACCTTTGGGACAATATTATGTATAAGAAAACATCCATAACTTTTGGTTAGTATTTAATAAGTGGTTTATTACGAAAATGAATCCATGTCTGGATACTACAAGTGAATGTGGTTCTGGAATAGATGTACCTAGGAGTAACAACTCTAAAAAGGTGTTCAAATCATGAGTCGGGGTAACCTAGTATCAGAAAATATTCCTTACTATGCACCTGGTTGGACACTCATGGTTTATATTCTTAGGTAAATGCATAAGCTCCTTGGGAACCATTATCAAGGGAACAAAAAATTCCCATAATAATATATTTTAGGAAATAGATTATAGATAACATAGATTGGAGCCTTGAAATTCTTAATTTAAGGAAATAAATTCAATTTATAAATTATAATTTTAATGTAGTTGGATTTTCATAAATGTATTTAATTGTTTAAAAATACTCATCCTTGATTTTCCCTTTATTCTATCCAATGGATAGAAATTGGAGGAATCATGTAAACAATCAATGTGATGGTAAATGTGATGACTACCCCAATTAGATTCCCAAATCTATGGAAGTAGGAATCAAGAACATTATGAATATACTCTCTTATATGACTCATGTTTTGAATAGAAATCTAGATACAGAGTAGTTCCCAACCCCCCTAAGAGAGAATAAGCTGCAATTGATAGATTCATGCGACAAAGTCCTCCTGTATTCAATGGATAATTGGTTCCCTTAATCATGGAACAATGGAACAACTCTATTGAGAAGATATTATACATCCTTCAATGATCTGAAGAAGATAAGTTTGTTCTTTTTTTATCATATGAGGGTATAATATTATCAGCAGTGGAAATTGATCAAAAACATGAAACATGAGGAATAGATAAAAGAAATTGTGTTGAATTAATTCTAGAAAATTCTTTCAATAAATATTTCCTTTTCCTACTCTAAAATAAAATGGAAAATTATTTTCATAACCTTATGAAATAAATGGATAATATATCAGGGAATATGAGGAAAACTTCACAAGAATTTCATAATAGTCCTCTATATTTTTTGTTACCCCAAAATTAAAGTTTGACCACTTCATTGGTGGGATAAAATGTATTCTACAAAAAGCCCTAGAGATATGTGTCATTGATAGCTATAAGGAAATTTTTTGACATTCCCTAAAAGTTGAAATGGATATAAGTGAATCTCAAGGGTATCACAATGATAAGAATAGTCAAGTCAAAATTAATTATAGAGGTTCGATGGAGAAATCAAATATTTCTAATAAATCTTAAAATCTCACATTTTAAATGTGTGGGATGAAGCGCCTTGGAAATTTCCTAAGGGGTGAAGAAATTATTTTGTTATGGGAAGGAATGAAACATAGCTTGGAATTACTGATAGAATAAAACTACTAATTTCATAGATAAAACAAATGCTCCAGTCAACCCTCAGTCCATTTTTCATTTCTTCAACAATAAGTTAATCGGGAACTTTTAAAACTAATTCCCAAAGATAAGGGTTTTGGAGACAATCAATAACCTCCAAGACCTATGGGTGGTCTTTTTCCATCAAAACCACTGATTTGGATCCCCATAATGAAGTGGTGATAGGTACACTAGTTATTCATTCAAGAATAGTGAATATAATTTTTGATTTTGGTCCTACACATTCCTTCATATCATGAATGTTTACTAGAACTATTCGAACGCCACCACAAACCATCGAGGTAGGTATGTTGGTGAAAATGGAAAATGGGGAATTTATTTCATCCCAAGTATGTAACTACTCCCCTATCTCAATGTCTAGGTGGAACATCCCAGTGAACCTTATCATTCAATCTTTGGTGGAATTTGATGTAATTTTGGGCATGTATTAGATTTCAATATATAGAGCCAATATAAATTGATGCAAGAAGGAAAACACTCTCTGTATTGAGAATTTACCCCTGATTTTGTACAAGTTGAATGAGGAAGATGTATATTCATTAATACAAAACTCTCAATTTTGGATATTATTACTCTATGATAAAGTTTATATGGATCAAATGATTTATTATAATGAAATAATCATACTCAAATACATACCTATTGTGAGGTAATACATTGATGTGTGTCCCAAGGAATTCACTGGTCTTCCTCCTAACTTAGAGGTTTAATTTTCAATTGAGATTATACCTCGAGTGTTGACATTATACAAGACTCTGTGTTGAATGGTTGTTATGAAACATTAAGATTTGAAGAAACCAAAATAGGGGAATCTAGATAAAGGGTTCATACACCAAAGTGCTTCATCATGGGGTGCACTAATCATCTTCATCAAGAAGAAGGATGGGTCAATGCACCTTTGCATTGATTATCATGAACTCAAAAAGATCACAATAAAGATTAATTACCCTCTACTTTAGATTGATGACTCATTTCATGAGCTATGTGGAGAAAAATACTTCTCTATATTGGATCTTTGGTTGGGATATTATCAATTAAGGGTGAAAAAAGAATATATCATCAATACTTCTTTCTGTATAAGTTATGTGCAGTATGAGTTCGTAGTGATTCCATTAAGACTTTCTAATTGTAAGTACCCAGCCTAAAAACATTACATAATCATTAATTAAATGAATAATTCACATAGAGGATCTTTTCAGGTTTAGAGTTTTACAGAATTAGGACATAACTATTACATCTCAAAAGATTACAAAGTAGACACTTCTACTAAGTTTTCATAAAATAAAAAATCTTAAAAAAGAAACATGTCTAGTTAAATGTTTTAGATAGCATGTCTTTCCATGATCCCATCCTTGACCCTATTCTTCTTTAATTCCTGTGGAAAACATTTCAAAAACTTGGTATGAGCATAAAAAGCCCAGTAAATGATACACAAAGAAGTAAAACTGTTAGTTTTTCAAAACAACAAGTAAACCATGAATACTTTATCAAAGTAATACTTTTCACCTTTAAGAAGTAGTAAATAATCTTCACTGAATAAAAGATCACCACTTATCCTTTGTAACAAAAAGATTACCATAAACCCATATAAAGAACACATAACATATAAAGGTAATTTGGGACATAAACATACTTAAATGTAATAACCATACTGTCGACTTCCACACATATCACTAAATGGAATAGCCATACGGCCGACTTCCAAACCCAATTCATTTGAGGTTATAATGTAACCACCCGTTCTCGTATTCACGGCACCACCCTTCATAAGGTTTTTCATGTAACCACCCGTCAAATGTCCAAGTACCATTATAAAATCATCACACATAAAACAATTATAAAGGAAAGAAAATATTTCCACATTTAAATCACAATATATCACTTAAATATATTGACATAACAAATCCATTATCAAAACCATTTTCAATAACAAAATACATAAAAGATTACATGGTATTTATTTAATTTTAAAAACATTACGGCTTGTTGAGGAAGCCAAGGATCAAATAATACTCGCGGTGGCAGAAAGGACGTTGTCACCACGTACGTTAAAATGAAACATACATTTTGTCATTTAGTAAAATGCTTCATACAGAAAATATTCCTTTTGAATAAAAGTAAAAGTCAAAGGGGTTTATACACAATATAAAAGAAAGTTATTTATAAAACAAAATATTCCTCAATAAAAGGATATTGAGATGAAGTCCCATACAAAGATGGTATCCTTAGATTAAGGATAAATCAATTACATAGTTGATGTTCGACAAATATAAATACATGCAATATAAGTGGATATTAATTTTAAAACAATCAGATTCATTCACACATAATAATAGAATGTCAAGTTCAAGGAGTACAAGTTTAACCC
The DNA here is from genome assembly GCA_963277665.1 of Viscum album. Classification (NCBI taxonomy): domain Eukaryota; kingdom Viridiplantae; phylum Streptophyta; class Magnoliopsida; order Santalales; family Viscaceae; genus Viscum; species Viscum album. Next base: position 800,333,769 of record OY728160.1, on the reverse strand, counting down.
AAAGGATTGAAATTGAGTTAAGAAGTTCCTTTGCAAAAATTCAGCAGCCTAACAATGTCACATTAAAATTCATGAAATTAGTTGATGAGAGAGAAAATTGTATCTCATCACTTGGACATAAAATTTACATCAATAAGGATATATAAGAACATATCCCCATATAATAATATGTAAATTAAAATACGTAACAAAAATAAGTCTTTTAAAAAGAGTAGGGTGAAAGGTTCCCTTACCGATTTGGGTATCTTTCAAAACGTACACCTCATGAAAGGACCATACAAAATTGATGTAAATACCCATAAATAAAATTATATTACACAAAGAGTATAATAATGGGTAGTACATACACCACTAAAAGGAAATGGTGGAAAATGTAGCATAAATCTCACGGGAATAAAAGTGAGATGAAAAATCCCTTATGAAAACTCGGCAGCTTAACGGCGCCACTTAAAACCCCAAAAAATGGATTTATGAGGTTAAATAGGGTCTCTCATAATATGAACATAAAATTTAAAGAATTAGGAATATAAAATAACATCCCCAAAAATAATAAATTTGAGCTTAAATGAAATGATATAAAAGAGAGTACTTAAAAAGAAAGAGAGAGGTAGGATCCCTTACCTCAAGTCTGACTTGTCTTGTTCGTTTCTTTATATTCCTGAATAATAAACTTTAGTCAATTTATAATTTCTTAAGTAACTCCTTTAAATATTATTATTCATTTAATATCACATAATATTATGTTATAATAATTGGTTAATAATGTGAGTTCATATTAGACGTTTTTTGTCGATGTTCGGTACATGAGTCAAAATTTAACTTGTTGGAAAATAATTTTCCATGTAGTTATAGGTACATCATCTCCAGAATAGTATTAATGATTTAAATATCATATATATCCAGTATATATTTATTTTATACTATTAAATAACATTTGGAGACAAAAATAAATGAAATGCACCGTTTATGGAGACGGTAGGTTGTACGTACGCATGAACACTACTTTCATTTCTTTGTCATATTAATGTAATTAAAACTAAATGAGATATATATATATATTATAATTACATAATGATATACATAATTTAGATGTAATATATGACATATATATATATTATATATGTGTACTTATAATAGTACATAACATTTGGAGATAAGAAATGAAATGTACCGTTCATGGAGACGGTAAGCCGTACGTACGCATGAACGCTACATTCATTTCTATTTCATACTTTAATGAAATAAATAAATAATTATACATAGGTATATTATAATTACAGTGTAATATAATATATAACATCATTAAATCCATCCTTTATACATCCCACATATGGTATTAACGATTCAAATAACTTTTAGGGGGCGGTAGTCCGTACTTCCTAAAATGAAATTATCAGGTTTACCCATTATGGAAACCATAAAGGTACGAAATAAATGAAAAATATAGAAGAATAAGTAACATATAAACATAATGTATATATCATATATAAATACAGTGACATCTTAATGGCCACGATGAGAGGTGTTAAAAGAATATTGAACGATTATCATTTCGTGAGGCAGTAATTCACCACCCATAGAAACAGTATGTTCTTTAACCATAAGATGGAGGTGTGTATGAGTGTAGCTAGAATCCTACTCATAAAATCATCCTAGTATCATTAAGTTAATTTTTTTTATGAAATAATGGAATAAAAAGAGTTTAGGGGGGTTGGAGAATCAAAATAAAACAAAATAACATAAGAGAAGACATTACCTTCAAATCGAATAACTCTTTTTTATTTGAGCTCAAAGGATTCCAGGGAAAGACTTCTCCCCAAGGTGAGGCTTCAAAGAGTAAGAGAGGGATGTGGAGAGACAATATAAGCAGAGTTTGGATGATCAAAGGGCTTTAGAGGTGTGGGTAAGGAGGTAGAGGTGGGGGCTTTTTATAAGAGGGACGAGGGGCACTCTTGGAATGTCTTGAAAAGTAACTTTATTATAAAATGATTTTCAGATATAAAAGGTCCCACAATTATATATTTCTAGGATAAGGTTATAAGGGTTCTAAATACACCCATCCAATAGGTTTTTGACAAGTTTATGTCTTAGATTTAACATTATCTGTTCATTTTATTTAAATCGTTCATTAATGAGGTAATCGCTGCATCATCATGGTGTCATAAATAAATTAATTTATTTAATGTACAGAAATTATAAAAAAACTACTATTATTTAGGAAATATTTTTATATTTCCAATTACTATTTATAGTCAAATATATGACTTGTATAACCCCATGTAAAAATTTTTTAGTAAAACAATACATGATTGTGACATTTTTATTTTAACTTTAAATAAAACGTTATTAATGTCATTTTCTAACCAAAGTGGCTCCATGGGGTCCCCAAGTTGAGCGATGGATTTTTTTGGTCGACCATGACTCATCCCATAAGGGTATGACATGTTTCAAGGTCATTTCATATTATTATAACATTATATTTACCTTAAATTATACTAATTACCTTTAATCGGGATTAATAAAACTTAAAAGTTACTATTCACCAAAAAAAAATTTAATCCCATTGAACCAATTTTTACATCCTAATGAAAACCATGTATGTCATATTTTATAAATTCAAATCATAGAGGTGGTAAAATTTCATTTAAACGAAAAATTAGTTTTTTAACTACCACTTAGTGCTTTCACAATTCATCAAAAATTGAAGTTTTTCAGAAAAATACCAAAAATTCACCCTAAGCTATATTTGATTATCTAAATTCAAAAATAATTACTATTTTAAAAAATTCAAAACATATAAGTTGAATTAATAAATTTTATAATTAATTCCCATTGTCAAAACAAATAGTGTGTTTTTAAGAAACAAAATATATCAAAAGATTGAAACTAGTTTAAGTCCAATTTCAAAGTGAAATTAATTAAATGACCACCATTGGATTAAATGGTAAAAATATATTATAACAAAAATTTAAACCCAAATAAAAAGATAATATATCCATATAAATAAATCAAATTAAAAGGAGGTTTTGAATTAAAATACAACATTTTCACTAAAAATGATCTTTATTGTAAAAATAAAAAAAATTACACAAAGTAAATTTTGATATCCAAATGATAAATATGGATTTTATTTGGTCCAATATAACATATAAAATTTTCAAAAATTGGATTTAAAAAGGGTTCTCCGTCAAAATGCAGTTAATCGACCTTTTAAAGAATATTAGAATATTTACCCGTAAAATTGGATTCATTCACATATTAAGACTATAAAATTTATTGGATAAAAGTAAAAATATTTGACAAACATATATAATCATTTTGTGGTTAGTTCTGTTCATTCCCGTAATTACAACGGCTAGGCGTTAACTGCCATTTAAAATAATATTATTTTATTATTAGAGTGCAACGTAAGATTTCAAAGAAACTCGTTGTTACGTACTGGGTACGCCATCGAGCATAGCGTTCCCTTTAAAGTAATATTAATATTTTATTCAAAAATATTAATAAATATAAAATTTTCATATTCTTTATTTACCTGGGGTGTTACATCCTTCCCCCCTTTTGGGAATTGCGTCCTCATAATTTTAAAATTGGGCTCGGAAACTCCATTGAAACTCCCACATCGGAACAAGAGTCGGTAAAACTATCACATTAAAATAAATAAAGTGAAGTACAAAGGTCACACGAGTAAACCCATACTAGGATTCCATGAAAACATGGATATGGAAGAAAAAAAAAGGTTCATGTTCTGATATAGAGTGATAGAAAACATGTTTATGAGAAAGTTAACCACCAGAAAATCACAAACTTGTGATGGGTTAAACAGTATTTGATTCCCCAGTAGGAAAAGTTAACAGACAACATTTTAGTTTTAAGTTACTTTTCATTGAGGAATTTATTTATGATCTTAACTAAATCATAAGGAAACATACTTACTTGTCATGTTGACTTTCAACTTTTAATAGATTTCCTACACAAACTCATATTTTCTCCAAAAGACGAGTATTTAGGAAGACTTGTTCACATTAAGAGTACTATAATCAACTTCTTGAGAATCACATAATCCAAAAAAGAGAACTATATATTTCCCATGTCTTTAGACCTTAACTAAATCCAAAACCAAAAAGGTTAGTACACGATCGGATAATACCCAAAAAGAATAATGCTTTATAAAAAAATCTATTCTTAATCTCCAAAATTTTTCAAACAATACCCAAATTTCAACAAAGAACATTCAATAAACATATATCCATAAAATTATTCAATGTAATCAAAACTAAGATTGAAACCCAAATATCTGAAGGATTTAATCACATAGTCTTCCACGATAAACCTTAACTTTTATCTCCAATCATCAGTTACTCTTAAAGTCTCATACTGAAAAGTAATTAACCTAATCACATATCCTCCATGGTAGGTTAATAATTTCCATAGATAAGACAAAATCAACTTATTCCAGATTCATAAGATCATCTAACTAAAATTAATTAGTCAAACTAACAAGGGACTTCACGTAGTCCAGTGGTAGGCGATAAATACCAGTCGCACTTTGGTTGTGGGTTCGATTCCCACAGCTTCGTCCGATGCAACAGGTTGTCACACGGTCTAAGTGTTGTCCTTTTTCCAAAACTACATAATTCTTATAACATTCCCCAAAAAGCGATAAAATCTTCAAAAATATCCATAACATAATTTAACCTCAATTTTATCTCATGTCATTCATATTCCATCATAACATATAGTAACCCAAAATTACCTCAAAAGTAAGGATCATATAAACCCTAATGGTTACCTTTATAATTATTACCAGAACTTCCACATCGAGTTGGTCATCTTGAATATGATTCTTTAGAGAACTCACCACGTTTCAAGTGGTTAATCATGCCTCCTGATAGTTGGTTTAGAATAACCACAATATTTCTCATTGAATCCCCCATTTTATCCAGTCTCTTAATCAGAGAACCACCATAGTTTCCTTCAAACTCATTGTCACTTTGGTTCCTATTAGATCCATCCACTTACTAAAACCAAAAATGTCCGTGTGAGTATATCAAAAAAAACATCATTTACTAATGAGGATGATAAACACTAAGATATACTTATCCATGTTATCACAAACTCATTCCAACTTTCAAAAATAACAATGACTCCATCTAAAATACTAACCATTTGGGTTATACACAACTTTTCACTTATGCTTAAACAATATTCTAACCTCTAAAGTTATCTAAACAGACCTTTGATACCAATTGTAAGGACTCAGCCTTAACACGTTACAAAATTTTGAATTAAATGAATAATTCACATAGAGGATCTTTTCAGGTTTAGAGTTTTAGAGAATTAGGACATAACTATTACATCTCAAAAGATTACAAAGTAGACACTTCTACTAAGTATCCATAAAATAAAAACTCTTAAAAAAAACATTTCTAGTTCCATTTTTTAGATAGCATGTCATTCCTTGATCTCATCCTTGACCCTATTCATATCTAAGTCCTATAGAAAACATTTAAAAAACTTGGGATGAGCATAAAAAGCCTAGTAAAGGATACACAAAGAAGAAAAACTGTTAGTTTTTCAAAGAAACAAGTAAACCATGAATACGTTATCAAAGTAATACTTTTCACCTTTACGAAGTAGTAAATACTCTTCACTGAATAAAATATCACCAATTATCCTTTGTAACCAAAAGATTACCATAAACCCATATAATGAACACATAACATATAAAGGTAACTTGGGACATAAACATACTTAAATGGAATAACCATACAGTCGACTTCCACACATATCACTAAATGGAATAGCCATACGGCCGACTTCCATACCCAATTAATTGGAGGTTATAAAGTAACCACCCATCCTGGTCTTCACGGCACCACCCTTCATATGGTTTATCACATAACCACCCGTCAAATGTCCAAGTACCATTATAAAATAATTACACATAAAACAATTATAAAAGAAATAAAATACTTCCACATTTAAATCACAATATATCACTTAAATATATTGATCTAAAAAATCCATTATCAAAATCATTTTAAATAAAAAAATAAATAAAAGTGTATATGGTATTTATTTACTTTTAAAAACATTACGGCTTGTTGAGTAAGCCAAGGATCAAATAATACTCATGGTGGCAGAAAGGTCATTGTCACCACGTACGTTAAAAAGAAACATACATTTTTTCGTTTAGTAAAATGCTTCATAAAGAAAATATTCCTTTTGAATAAAAGTAAAAATCAAATTGGTTTATACACCATATAAAAGAATGTTGTGTATAGAAAAAAATATTATTTAATAAAAGGAGATTGAGACGAAGTCCCATACAAAGACGGTATCCTTAGATTAAGGATAAATCAATTACATAATTTATGTTTGACAAATATAAATACACGCAATATAAGTAGATATTAAGTGTAAAATAATCAGTGTCATTCAGACATATTCATATCATGACATGTTCAAGGAGTAAAAGTTTAACCCAAAATATTTAAATTGAGTTAAGAAGTTCCATTTCAAAAATTCGACATCCTAACGGCGTCACATTAAAATTCATAAAATTAGTTGATGAGAGAGAAAATTGTATCTCATCACTTGGAAATAAAATTTACATCAATAAGGATATATAAGAACATATCCCCACATAATAAGATGTAAATTAAAAGTCCTAACAAAAATAAGTCTTTTAAAAAGAGTAGGGTGAAAGGTTCCCTTACCGATTTGGGTAACTTTCGAAATGTACACCCCATGAAAGAAGGACCATACAAATTTGATGTAAATACCCATAAATGAAATTATATTACACAAATAGTATAATAACGGGAAGTAAATTCACCACTCAAAGGAAATGGTGGCAAATGTAGTATAAACCTCATGGGAATAAATGTGAGATGAAAATTCCCTTATGAAAACTCGGTAGCCTAACGGCGCCACTTAAAACTCCCAAAAATGGATTTATGAGATCAAATAGGGTCTCTCATAATATGAAAATAAAATTTACAGAATGAGGAATATGAAATAACATCCCCAAAAATAAGAACTTTGAGCTTCAAAGAAATGACATAAAAGAGAGTACTTAAAAAGAAAGAGAGAGGTAGGATCCCTTACCTCAAGTCTGACTTGTCTTGTTCGTTTCTTTATATTCCTGAATAATAAACTTTGGTCAATTTATAATTTCTTAAGGAACTACTTTAAATATTATTATTTAGTTCATATCACATATTATTATGTTATAATAATTGTTAAATAATGTGAGTTCATATCAGATGTTTTTTGTCGATGTTCGGTACATGAGTCAGAATTGAACTTGTTGGAAAAGAATTTTCCATGTACTTATAGGTACATCATCTCCAGAATAGTATTAATGATTAAAATATCATATATATCGAGTATATATTTATTTTATACTATTCCATAACATTTGGAGATAAGAATAAATGAAATTCACCTTTCATGGAGACGGTAGGTCGTACGTACGCATGAATGCTACTTTCATTTCTTTGACATATTAATGTTATTAAAACTAAATGAGAGATATATATATTATAATTCCATAATGATATCCATCATTTAGATGTAATATATGAAATATATATCTATTATATATATGTACTTATAATAGTACATGACATTTGGAGATAAGAAATGAAATGTACCGTTCATGGAGACGGTAAGTCGTACATATGCATGAACACCACATTCATTTATATTTCATAATTTAATGGAATGAAAAAAATAATTATACATAGGTATATTATAATTAAAGAATAATATAATATATAACATCATTAAATCCATCCTTTATACATCCCACGTATGGGATTAACGATTCAAATCACTTTGAGGGGGGCGGTATTCTGCACTTCCTAAAATGAAATTATCGTGTTTACCCATTATGGGAACATAAAGGTATGGAATAAATAAAAAATATAGAAGCATAAGTAATACATAAACATAATTTATATATCATATATAAATACAGTGACATCTTAATGGCCACCATGAGAGGTGTTAAAAGAATATTGAACAATCATCATTTCGTGAGACAGTAATCCGCCACCCACAGAAATAGTATGTTCTTTAACCATTAGATGGAGGTGTGAATGAGTTTAGATAGAATCCTCCTCATAATATCATCCTAGTATCATTAAGATAGTGGTTTTTTTACAAAATAAATGAATAAAAAGAGTTTAGGGGGGTTGGAGAAGTGAAATAAAACAAAGGAACATAAGAGAAGACATTACCTTCAAATCGGATAACTCTTTTTGATTTGAGCTCAAAGGATTATATGGGAAGACTTCTGCCCAAGGTGAGGCTTCTAAGAGTAATATAGGGATGTGGAGAGACAATATGAGAATATGTGGGATTATACAAGGGGTTGAGAGGTGTGGGTAAGGATGTAGAGGTGGGGGCCTTTTATAAGAGGGACGAGGGGCACTCTTAGAAAGTCTTGAAAAGTTACTTTGTTATAAAATTATTTTCGGATATCAAAGGTCCCAAAATTATATATTTTGAGGATAATGTGATAAGGTTTCTAAATCCACCTATACAATAGGTTTTTGACAAGATTATGTCTTAGATTTAACATTATCTTTTCATTTTATTTAAATCGTTCATTAATGAGGTAATCGCTACATCATCATGGTGTCATAAATTAATTAATTTATTTAATGTATAAAAATTATAAAAAAAATATTATGATGTAGGAAATATTTCTAGATTTCCAATGACTATTTATAGTCAAAAATATGACTTGTATAACCCCATGTAAAAATTGTTTTAGTAAAACAATACATGATTGTGACATTTTTATTTTAACTTTAAATAAAAAGTTAGTAATGTCATTTTCTTACCCAAGTGCCTCCATGGGGTCCCCAAGTTGACCCATGGAATGTCTTGGTCGGACATGACTCATCCCATAAGGGTAGTACATGTTTCAAGGTCATTTCATATTATTATAATATTATCTTTACCTTAAATTACATTAATTACCTTTAATCGCGATTAATAAAACTTAAAAGTTACTATTCACCAAAAAATTACATTAATCCCATTGAACCACATTTTAAATCCTAATGACAACCATGTATGTTGGATTTTTTAAATTCAAATCATAGAGGTGGTAAAATTTCATTTAAACAAAAAATCAGTTTTTTAACTACCACTTAGTGGTTTCACTATTCATCAAACATTGATGTTTTTCAGAAAAATACCAAAAATTCACCCTAAGCAGTATTTGATATTCCGAATTCAAAAATCAGGAATATTTTAAAAAATTGAAAACATATAAGTTTCATTAATCAATTTATTAATTAATTCCCGTTGTCAAAATAAATAGTGTGTTTTTAAGAAACAAAATATATCAAAAGATTGACACTAGTTTAAGTCTAATTTCAAAGTGAAATTAATTAAATGACCACCATTGGATTAAATGGTAAAAATATATTATAACTACACTTTAAACCCAATTAAAAAGATAATCTATCCATATAAATAAATCAAATTAAAAGGAGGTTTTGAATTAAAATACAACATTTTCACTAAAAATGATCTTTATTGGAAAAATAACAAAAATTTGCACAAAGTAAATTTTGATATCCAAATGCTAAAGAAGGATTCTATTTGGTCCTATATAACATATAAAATTTTCAAAAAATGGATTTAAAAAGGGTTCTCCATCAAAAGGCGGTTAATTGACCTTTTAAAGAATATTAGAATATTTACCCTTAAAATTGGATTCATTCACATTTTAAGCCTCTAACAATTATTGGATAAAAGTAAAAATATTTGACAAACATATATAATCATTTTTTAGTTAGTTCTGTTCATTCCCGTCATTACAACGGCTAGGTGTTAACTACCATTTAGAATAATATTATTTTATTATTAGAGTGCAACATAAGATTTCAAAGAAACTTGTTGTTGCGTATTGGGTACGCCATCAATCATAGTGTTCCCTTTAAAGTAATGTTAATATTTTATTCACAAATATTAATAAATATAAAAATTTCATATCCTTTATTTACCTGGGGTGTTTCACTAATACTCCTTAAATCTCCATGGACTTTATGAATAGAGTCTTTATATATTAAATTGACAAATATTTGGCAATATTTATAGATTATATTCTAATATACTCCAAAATAAAGTAGGAACGTGATAAGAAAATGATATATGTGCCCAAGACCCTATGAAATAAGAATCATTATTCCATGTAATGAAATTTGAGTTCATGTTGAAGGAATTATATTTTTTGGGGGAATATAATCAAAAGTAATTAGATATTTGTAGGCCATTCAAAGATGAAAGATATTGAAGGATTCTTGAGGCCAACATCTATGACAGATATCCATAGTTACCTCATGTTATCTATGTATTATCACCGATTTATGATAATTTCTCTCGATTTTCAGACCCTCTTACCAATATAACTCAAAAGGGAGTCATGTTTTCCAAGAATGGGGAATGTGAAGAGAGATTCATGGTTTCAAAAAATAGGATAATCATTGTGCCCATGATCACACTACCCATAAGTGGATAACTGATAGTATTATTCAGTGATGCTTCAAAGAATGGATTGGGTTGTGTGTTAATTCAGAATGAAAATTTTGTAGCCTATGCTTCAAGGTTGTTTAAAGTTCATTAGCAAAACTATCCAATGAATGATCTAGAGTTGGCAGATAGGATCTTTGTGTTGAAAATCTGGTCATATTATCACTATGGGGATATGTGTTATATATATACAGATCATAAAATTCTCATGTATTTATTCACAAATAAAGAGCTGAATATGTGCCAATGAAGATGGTTAGAGCTGACCAAGGACTATGAATTCTGAATCTAATGCCACAAGAAAAAAATAAAGTATAAGATTCTATAAGTATAAATGATCATTCATCTTTATCAATGATGATAATTGAGAAGGATATATTCTTAATAGAAAGAATACCATCAATCCTTTCACAAATGATTTCTCAACTGTCTCTTTTGGAGTGGTTAAACGATGCTCAAAGAAATTAGGTATAAATTCAAAAGAAGATGAAATAAATGAGAAAATGGAAGTCCTCAGAGTTTTAAAATTGATGAAGAAGGAATTTTGATATTCATCTCAAGACTCTATGTTTCATAAAATTCTAATTTAAAGAAGAAAATGTTGGATGGTGCAAAAAGTTCAACATTCAACATTCACTGATGAAGCACAAATATGTATCAAGATCTCTGTAAGAACTATTGGTGGGACAATATGATGAAGGATATTGTTGAATATACATCAACGTTCATGGTATGTCAGGAAGTGAAGGCTGAAAGTTGGAAGTACAAGTGGGTGATACAACCATTACTCATACCCACATTGAAATGGGAGAACATCACCACATACTTTTTAACTGGACTTTTGAAGAAATCCAGGGTAAATAATGATATATGGGTTGTTGTGGAACATTATACCAAGATGAATCACTTTATGTAAATTCCAAAGTACTTCTCATTGGATCTAATTTCATATATATACATCATAGAAGTCGTAATTCATCATGGAGTACCACTATCGATTGTATAAGATCATTATCTGAGATTTACCTCCATGTTCTGGAAAAGATTCTAACATTGTCTAAACATTGAGTTGAACTTTAGTAGATCCTATCATCCTCATACTAACAACCATTCTGACCGGACTATTTATACACTAGAAGAAATGTTGTGAGCCTGTTAAGTGGACTTCAAAGAAGGATGGTACCAAAATCTTTATATGGTCGAGTTCTCATAAAACAATAGTTTCTACTCAAGAATCCAAATGGATCCCAATAAATCCCTTTTTTATAAGAGGTAAAGAACACCCACATGTTGGAATGAAGTTGGGGAACAAAAACGACTAGGTCCTAAAATAGTAGAAAATGTTCACACCATTTAGTAGTACATTAAGGGTGCTCAGAGTTCACAGACAAGCTATATTGAAAAGTATTGAAGAGACCTAGATTTTAATGTTGGAGATATGGTATTCCTCTGAATATCTCTATGGAATAAAGTAATGAAATTTTTTAAGAATGGAAAGCTTAGTCCAAGATACATCATCACCTTAAAGATCCTTGATCACATCAGAATGGTGGCCTATCGACTAGAACTCCCAAAAAACCTATCTAGAGTACATTATGTATTCTATGTATCCCTCTTGAGGTAGTTCATACCAGACCCCTCACATGTACTCAATTAAAATATCATACCGTTGGATAATGGATTTTCTTATGAGCAGTCAGTTAAGGTCTTAGATCGTTCAAAAGGCATTCTACAAAATAAAACAATGAACTTTGACTAAGTGTTGTGGAGACACCAAATTTTTTTAATAATAAATTTGAAAACTAGTGGATGTGATGAATCAGATTACCCTCATCTATTTTAGTTCGGTAAATGAAAATTTAGAGGGAAAATTTTCTTAATGGGGAAGATTGTAACGACCCGAACTGTAATATATAAAAGTTCTTTTTTGATAAAATGTCTTATTTGATATTATGGTTATAGAAAAAAAGATGAACATGTTTTATTTTATTTTATCTAATTTGATTTAAAATACAATTAATAGTCATTAACAATAATAATATATTCATTGAATGAGTATTTTAAATATAGGTTTTTAACAAATCCAATTGATAGAGACAATGGATGTGATGGCCTCAATCAGTAGGAGTGTACCCTATGAAGCCCATTTATAAGATATTTCAAGGGAAATTTAGTTTTTCGTCTTTTCCCTTGTCCAAGTACAAGTTTAGATCCAAAAACATAAGCTTGATAGAAACCATTTTTTGGATAGGTTCAAGCTCATCGAGATCACAGCCCAAACCATGTTCACTGAACTGCCCCATGAAATTCCCACCATCACAGACCTTACTCTTAGGTATTTTTTGGTGTATTAAATGGATATGTATCAAGACCCTAAAAACATGACTATGTGCCTTTTTTATAGAATAATGAACATATTCTCATCCTATTACTGTTACTCCATAAATGATTTTTATTTTGATACTATAAAGAAAAAAATTTATTTTTTGTTAATATTCAAATTCAATTAATGAATTAATAGATTTTTTAAATAAATATTATTAAATAATTTTTATCATATATAAATGATAAAATAATTTTTATGAAGTCAAATTTAATTTTATAAGGGTTTAAAAATGTTAGTGTCAAAAAACCTGACACTTTTTAATATATGTACATTTTATTTTAAAAGTGAAAACTAAAATATTTAAAAAAATTATTTAGATAAAATGAATATTATTTTTTGAATCATAATATCAAAATTATCCAATAGTGAATTTTTCCTAATTTTTTAAGATAGTTGATATTTTGGGAAAAAATTAATTATCATATAAATATACTTTGTGTTTTATGACATCATAATGACCCAAAAGTGATGTAATAATTAATATAAATGGAATACATGTCCAAATATATTTTTTAGCTTTAAAATAATTTTATTTTAGTTTTATTTAATTTATTTTTTAAATCCATTATAAATCCTCCAAAACATATAAAATATTTTAATGTTTTAAAATCATTTTTTTAAGAGTCTGACTCACCTCCACATACCAAAGGGAATTATTTTAATATTTTCTACCCTTTTCCTTATAAAATAATTATATCCAACCCCTTTATTCATAAACCATGGGAAAACCCTTAGGATGGTTTTTGGTTTTGGATATTTTATTCTGTAGAGACCAAAACCTAAATAATAATGAAATCCCCCTCTTTTCATATATGAACCCACCCATGCTCAAATTTCTCTTCATTAAAACTCCATAGAGAAAACCATACTCAAACCTCAACTCTATATATTCTTCCAAAGGATCCCCCAATCCCTTAATAATCCCCTCCTATGATTTTGGAGTCACACACTAGTGACATTCCCCTCTATCATTCAATTCATGCAAATTCTTTGGATTATTTCTTCTTAATTGAAATTATTTTATGAATTAATGTATTTATCAACATTCCCTACTATATAATGAATTTTATTTTAATTTTGTATCATTTATTATCTCTCATCTTGACCTTCACCTAAGTCATTACTATTCCAAAATTCCATAAGGTATTTATCTATTGTCATTTCAATTCAAGAACTCTTTTTATGTTATATATGTTAAATTCCATTTTATTTTGATGGGGTATGTTCTTTCATATTAAAAATACTATAAAATTAATTTATAAATTATTATATCCCCCTTTTAACTCTCATTAATCCTCTCATGATCCTTTATGTACACCTGTTATGATGCCAAAATTTTGTAAGGGAACTTTTTATTTCTCCTCTTTATTCATGTACCTTCTTTACCTTTTTCCTTTTATCTTAATTTATATATGATGGGATAAGTTATTAAATAACCCCCTTACTTTCCAATTTATTCCGAAATTATTAGAGGCCCCATTCTCTCTCATCACTCTCTTTTATGAATTATTATGTAACATCGTTATGCTACCGAAATTTCATTGCCATCTTTCATTTCAAAACAATTGTGTACTTAATACCAAACCCATTTTTCTAAAAAAGGTATTCACCTTTATGAACATATAATTATTTATTGGGGACTTACATGTATGTATTCCAAATTCATTTATCTTATAATAAATTATGATAATGAATGAATCCTTGTTATATTTTCCATGTGGCACACTTAAGCATGGGAATGAAATCAATATAATGGGTGCCCCCAGATAGCGTTCCAATGAATTGCGTAATGTTTTTTATCAAGATATGTCCCTTTGGGATAGGGAGTGAACTATATTATTTTATGATACTTTTTCCACCATGATTTATTTGTGGATTTATCCTTAACAAATATTTATGATTTAGTGTTTTAAGTTGTTTTCACATTTACCATTTTATGTTTATCATTTTATATCAAGCCTTATCATTCATGTTCCATTTATTCCTCATTGATATTCCTATTTTATAAAGAGTATGGTATTTCAGTGCATGAGAACACTATCATTCATGTTCCATTTATTCCTCATTGATGTGCCTATTTTAAACTAGTTAATGTTAGAGTATATCAGTGCATGAGCACACTATCATTGCATGATCCTCAAGTGTATCCTAATACAGAACCATGTAAAATAATTTGTGTCTTGTGTTATTTACTTATATAAATATTTTTTTGAAATTTAGAGTGTACAATTATGAAGTAGTAGAGAGATTGAATGTCTTTCCTTATTATGAGGGAATAATATCTAATGGGATATGGGAATAAAAATGTAAAGAATAAATATTTCAACACCAAGATTCACCTCCCACCCCCCATATCATTGGTGAATTCATTCAAAATAGACCCAATGCTTTTAAAACAATCTAACCTAGTAGAATCAAAATATTTTCATTTTTCTCCATAAATTAGAAATTATAGTTCTATAATCCTTAAACAATTTTACTCCTTGAAAAAATATGTATAAGCTCATCTATTGAACAACCACTAACAATGATTCTATATAAACTATACCTTTTGTTTTACCTTTTACCCATTAAAAAATTTAGTAGCCACATTTGATGAGTAGTGAACCTTGTAACACCCTAACCCAAACCACCGAGTCTGAGCTGGGATTCCATAAGACCTCATGTGCACAACCTCATGTGGAAGTTGTTGTGAATTATAGGCAAGGTCCAAAGGAGAGTCATGGGGAGACTATTCCCTCAATATCTGGTAAATATTAGAGTACAATAAAGTAAGAGATAAAAAAGTATGCCATTAACAAAATAATAAATAATCATCAGAGTATAAGAATAAACCCATAAAACCATCCCATGTAGTATCAGTATAGTTTTTCAGATATATAAACCAAACTAAATTAAAGGATCCAAGGTCTATGGTAATTCCAATAAAAAAGTGGCATACATTAAGCTTGAATCCCATCTATAAATGCTTTTATCCTCCTCTCAAACCTGTGAAACCATCCACCATAGGTCCCTACCCTTAATTGAATCCCTCTTCATGAAGTCAACAAGTGGGATAAAATTATACATTTGGGTTTGAGTACAAGACTTAGTAAGATGCCACCAACGAATCATAACACATGTTAATAAGATATATTCATGAATTCCAGGAAGGTAAAAATATTATAGATATCCGAACGTATATCACACAAGAACAACATATATAATGGGTCCTTAGAGATCGAATCTACCAACTTCAGTTTCATGCAAGAAGGAATGTAGAGGATCTTATGAAACCTCCCCCAAGATGGGATTTCTATAAAATATGTGTAACACATCCATCCAGTTGGGATATCTAAATACATGTTTTCCAATGTATGATGCATCCCTTTCAAGGTATAGTCCAATAGTATTTACCTTCATGCTAAAATATACATGATAAAAGACCAAAAAATGTTATACAAGATACTAATGACATATTAATATCTTTTCATATCTGTCAAGACTCATAAACATCACAATATTCATTCAAGAAATATTAGTACAAGTGTCATAGGCTACACACGCACACCTCATGTGATCAAAAATTAAACATATTTCTCATGGGGAAATAAATTTAAAACAACAATCATGCCAAGAACCCATATAAAACATGCATTAAATTCAAAGACTTCAAACCTTATATACAAAGAAGATTGATGGAAGGGGTAACCATCTAAGTTGAAAATCACAACTAGATCATAGAAAATTTCCTAAATCGATATGATTTATAAGACTAGTATTGTTTTTAACAAAAATCCACACCCTAAAGTTAGGTCACCATCAAAAATATCTAATTAGATTCATTCCTGATAATGAGATAGGTCTGATTGATGCACAGATTCCAAAACCCTACATCGTTGTGGTAATTTAATCAATGATCAAAGATTCATTATTAGATCAAAAAATAAACCACTAGATCCAATCAATACAAAAATATTCTATTTGTTTTTTTATCAATTATAGGATAATTACATCAATCTCTAATGAAGAACTCCTTGAATCTAGAACACAGGATCAAATATTTCTCTAGGAATAAAATAATGGAGGTATAAGGGGATGAGATAACTATAAATTAGTAATATAGGGATCCTAGTTCATTGTGAACTGAATAGGGCCCTATAGAATTTATAAAAGTGATGGGATGGTGAACTTTAAAAAAATTCCTAAAAAATTGGTGTGCTCACTGGGATCTAAAATATTTCACTAACCATTTAGTGGATTCTAGGAAAAACTAGTTCTTCCTAGGAACCCCATCAGTTAGCCGATAGTATATGAATCCATAATGAAATCATTCAAATTACATTAGATAGATGGTGGATATGTTTTATACTATTCAATCTATAACAAGCTCACTAGCCTATCTAAGGCCTAACCTAAAATGAAACAACTTTCATCCAACCTCACACACATCATGAAACACTCTGGATCAAACTTCTGACTAGACTTTACTCATTACAAAAATAATTATATGATCACTAAGGGTAGAAAATATACTTCCCCTCAATAATATGATATTTACATCTTAAAATATTCGTACATATCCATGGGATTCCACTTATAAATTGACTTTTCCTCCCCAATATCCAATATCTTTATGCTCAGGGAACCTGTAACTACATTTCCCTTCCCAAGATCATACTCAATCTAAAAATAAAATTTCTTTTATTATTCAATCAAAAAAATCTAACAAAGATTTAGGTCTGACTATGATAACATATACTATATATGCTCAGGGTTTGTATACATAAAAAAAATATCTCTAATAAGAGGTAGTGACACCAAAATTTTAATGCATGAACTAAATCCACCTACTCTAATTCATGAATTGGGTAGTTTCTCTCAAGGGGTCACAACTAATGAGACCCATATTAAACTACCTTATCTCCCTATATTATAATATATCCTATCAAAAATATACATGAAATTAAATATACTATATGCCTAACTCAAGGATTTGGAAAATCTAGATGAGAGTTGAAATCAACCTCTTGAACAACTCTAAGAAGAATATGTCACACTTTCATTTCCATTCAAACATAGTTTCCTTTTTGGTCAGCCCTACAATGGGTGATGTTAAGAAATAAAAATCCTAGTGAGCCTTCTGTAATACCAATCCAACCCAATAAAACTCCAAATCACGAACATATTATCAATCATACCTAATACGTGACTATATCAACCTTATTTAGACCAAATAATTTTTTTTATTAAGAAACCAGTTGCCTAATAATATGGACCTTCCATATCTAAAGGGGACCCAATGAGTACTTAGTTAAATTTTTTATGCTCAATGTGTACTCAACAATATATTCTGGTTTCTAGCATGGGATTCTAATCTCTTGGAATACATTATGATTTCATCAACAACCACAATGATGAAAGAGTCTAAATTTGGATGAGAGATATTGTTCATGAGATCCCTGAACTGTAATCGAGAATTAATCATTCCAAAAGACAAAATGATATAATGATAAAATCCATACCTTCTCTTAAATGGAATATTAGGTATGTATTACTCTCTAACCCAAATATTATGTCCACAAGATTGTAGATAATATTTTAAATTACTAGTATCCCCTCAACTGATTAAAAAAGTTTTCAATTATTGGTATCATGTACATATTATTCATAGTGATCTAATTTATCTTCTAGTATTTTACACAAATCCAAAGGCTATTATCTTCTTTCTTGGTGAGAAACACTGGTGCACCCCAAGGGGAAGTGTTTGGTCTGATGAAGCCTTTAGTATCACGATAATCAAGATTCACTTGGAACTATTTCAACTTTGCTAGTTTTTTGTGATATAGTGGAATAACTATGGTAAAAGTATTTCCCTGACCACAGAAGCTCATATTCTGTGCATTATTTTATTACATTGGAATGAATATCATGGAATCAAATCCCAAAGGACCAAATATTTTAGTAATATTGGAAATCCATATTACATACATGATACCTATAATATATTGGGAAATGGGAAATAAAAATGTAATACATATTAAAAAGAAATAAACAAAATCCTTGAAACTCATTAAAAGGATTTATCTTCATAACTTGGTAAAATAAAACATAATAAGGATAAGCTTAAATGATCATTAATGGTATGTAAAATGGAAGAAATATTTAATCAATGGAAATAAATCAGAATAGAATGGAAAATTATAGATAACACAAAACATTAAAATAACTATAAAAGGTATAATCATTATGGAAAGGTAATAATCTAAACCACATTCCATATAAATCAATAAAGTAAAAAATTGAATGCATTTATAGATATGTTGATGAAAATTCTCATGGATAAATAATAGTTGATTATAAATGAGGGAGATGCATAACTATTGGATGTCATGTTTTCTAGGTATATGAAACATTTACCATCAAGGCCTTTCATAAGAAGGTTTATCATATTGAGTAAAAAACATCTATTTTGGCCAACTATTTCATCTCATGAGACTACCTATTCATTAAGGAGATGTCTATAATTGGGACCCACCCATATCATCCCTGTGCAAAGCATTTGTCATATCGAATAATTGATTAAAATAATAAAAATTGTGGATTATCAAATATCTATATTTAATAAATGATATAGATTTATCAATAATTACCTATTAGTGTCTAAGAAAGAGCAAGGGTTTTCAATTTTTATGAATGGAAATACCATTGAATGATCATTGAAAAAAAATTGAAAATAATCTTTAAACATTCCAAAGTGTGTAATACCACTTTGAAAATTTTGAATCATAATATCATTGAAAGAATAACATTAAATGAAACTAATAATATCATGAGAAAAATGAGATTCATGATATAATATTTCATAGGAAATTATATACACCATATAAAATTTAATTGGGTCATAACAACAAATAAGTCTCAATGGAATATAAATTGAGATGGAATCCCTTACAACTTAGAAATCATTAATTTAAAAGTTTTCACATTTATAAAAGAAAATATTTTATTTGAAAATAACCTAGTAAAATTGTAAATGGATTTTCAAAGTATCATAGATCATGACGGTTGTAAATTATGTTCATGATGTATATGTTAAAAAACATTCCTTTTACTTTTGTAAGAAAAGTCATAAAGTATCTTGTTTTGGAAAATGACAAGACGATTACTTTTTAAATAATTTTTTAAAAATAAAAAATGGTTGAAAATGACCTAAAAAATCAATGTATAATATTAAAAATATTTTGAACACATTTTTATAAAACACTAACATGGAAGATAAATATTCCCCATCGGATACTTAAATACAAACAATCCCAAATAATGATGAGATTGTGAAATAAATATATATCACTTTCCAATTTCTAGATTCATATTACCATGAATGAAATAAATTTATATTGATTTTAAAATACCATAATCTTCATAATAATAATCATAAAAAACATTAATGTGTGGTATATATGCCACAAAAAAAGAAATAAGTAGTGTATAAGGCATGTGCCCCACAGAAACAAAAGTGAGATAAATATCCCTTAACTAGTGTTTCCTTTTGGGTGAAGATATTTTAACGTCATATATAATCATTTTAAGAATTTTATTAACTTATATCAGAGCCTAATTAATATTTATGATATCATATATGATCTTCTTATATTATTTTATCACCCATTTTTTAATAATCATTCAACAATTTCACTATTCCGGGTGTTAATTACCTAGTTTCTCGAGTATGTTTTTACTTTTTATTTGTTTTTCCTGTTACATAGACCATTATTTCAACATATAAATAATATAAACCATTATTTAAATATCTTATATTCTCATTGTTAATATTTATAATAATCCATAAAATTTGAATATATGAAATGAGATGTGTTGTTCATGGAGACGGTAGGTCATACTTACGCATGAATGCTACATTCATTTATTTTCCATATTAAAAGAAAGAAAATTAAATAATATATAAGTATAATGTAATTATATTATAATATATATTTCATATATAACACATAATTTTTTAAAATTATCATTTATATGTTCCATGTATAGTGTGAACGAATCAAATCACATTGAGGAGGCGGTATTCCACACTTCCATAAATGATTTTATCATATTTAAAAAAATGGGAAGAATGAAAATATATGAAAGATAATATTTAAATAAGTATTAATATAAAATAAATATCATAAATATCATATAAAAATAGTATTCCCATCATAATTACCAACCATTATAGGTTGTAAAGAAAAAATGAACTACATAGATTTGCATGGTAGTAGTTCATCATACGCGAATAGTAAATTTGTTACCCATATGATGGAAGTGTGTGTAGGTGTAGTTTTAACCTTTAACATAAAAAATAACATTACATTGATGATAATGGTTTTAATATATAATAATGGAATAATAAAAAATGAAGGAATGGGAAAATAAATAAAACTAAAGTGATCATTGAAGAATGCTACCACTTATTTTGGTAACTCCTTTTGAATTATTTCAAAATCATTCCTTAGTTTGATACCTGAACAAACGGTAGATTATAGGATGAGGTTAGGTAATTTATAATATTATTTTTTTAGGGTTTGGTCTATCTAGAAGTCTCATAGTGGTGTGAGGGAGTGTGGGAGGAGGCTCCCTTTTATAATTTAGGTCAAGGGAACTCATGTAAATCTTCAAATTATTAAATTAATAAAAATTAATTTTATAAACCAAACAACTCCAAGATTATTAATTTTAATATATAATTATTTTGAGTCTAAATAAATTCATCCAATTATATTTATATAAGTTTTTACTATTTCTTTAATCCTTATTTTTAGCCTCAACCATTATTTAACCTTTTTAATTCTTACTGTGATATCTTGTAATTTACACTTTGAGAGTTAATATATTTACTATAAAATGACAAAAGACCAATATATGAGTTATTTATGACATATTCAGACTATTCCCAATCTGTTGGCTGAAATTTAAATTTTTATAAATTTTATATCATTTAATAAAATATTATCTATTTTTAAATATCAATAATGTCAATTTTGAAACTATTCATCACTTGACGTTTTAAAAATATTATAAAAACAAGATATATTCAATAAAAATATTATAAATAATCCCTATTACATAAAATGAATCCATAAAATTCATGAAATATATTAATTATTTCAAAATATATTTATTTTAATATTTTAATAACATTTATTTGATATGTCCATTAATTTAACAATTAATGAATCATCATTGTGCTAGCCTTTAATTTAATTATTTATTTTCACAAAAATTAAATATAATTTATAATGATGAATATAAACATTTTATGTTTTAAATTACTATTTATATTTGATTAGATATTCTTAATAACGATATATAAAAAAATTAATACTTATTAGAAACCTTAGTAAGACATATTGAACTTTCCTTAGAATAAAATACTATAAAATATTTAAAGCCATTAAAATTGATCAAAGAGGCCATAAAATAGGCCCAAAGAGGATTATTTTCAAAAAAAACTCATAAAATTAAATTATTATATGTTTTACAGTAATTTTATGGTCTTTATAATATTATTTTTACACATAATTACCAGATTTACCCTTAACCATGTTAATTAAAATATTTCTAAATTTACTATTCATATTCCAAAAAATAAAATAAACCTATTTACATAATTTATAGCCAAAAATTATAAATATTTAATATATTTTTCATGATTAAAAATACATAGGTTTCAATAATTAATTTAAAATTAATCTCTTTGATAGAATGAGAAAACATGTTATCAAATTAAAAATGTACAAAATATTATAATGTTTTATATTAATATTCAACATAAAATTGATTAAAATGATATAAATTTTATGAAGTGATATATAATTGATCTAATTATTATTTAAACCCAGTAAAAAATATAACTTTTCATTAATATTCTTTTGGCGAAAGAACTGTTTTCAATTAAAATGAAATATTTTATCATTACTCAAAAAACATGAAACTTATCAAAAAATACCCAAAAATGAACCAATGTAAATTTTTTTATTCCTATTTAAAATAGGGAGTTTATTATAACAAATAAAAAATATCAAAGTATCAAAAATTGGATTTAAATAAGGTTCATCATTAATAGATCGTAACAGTGCCTTTATAAAAATATTGATTTTTATGCATAATATTGGCTTTGTTCTTATCTTATGCAAATCAAATATATTGGATGAATGTAAAAAATTATTTTTTTTAATATATATATATATTACATTAATATCACTCACTAATTGTAATTAATATAATTTATTAGTATAAAACAACTTTATTATCATAAAACTAGTTTTTTATAAAAACACTCCTTTTATATTCAAATGGTTCTTATATTCATTTATAATTAATTTGTAACCAATGAATTCAACCATATATTTTTATAAGTTATATAATACTATTAAAAATTTCCAACTTAACGACTAGGTTATATCATATTATATTAAATAATAATATTTTAATAATATATTGTAGTGTGTAGCGTAAGATTAACGTGGTGTTTTATAAAAATAAAGATAGAAATAAAATTAAATTTATTCAAAAAGAAAAATATTGTAAAATATTATGGTGTTACAGTCTCCCCAACTTAATTAAATTGTTTCATCATGATCTAAACTTGATATTGGTTTTCTAGGTTTTGATATTTTAGAATAAACAGTTGTTGAAAAACCCACATCATAAATAAGTTTAACAAAAAATCTTCTTAATAAGGGGAAAAATGAAATGTGAGTTCACCAAAAAACTAGGCTTTATAATATGAGAAGATTAGTGAAAAATTGTATATGGAAGAGAATTCTAACCATCATGTTCTAATGGAGAGTGATAGAAAACATGTTTATAAGCATGTTTTTACCACAAACTACTGGTATGGATTAAAGTCATCAATATCTTAAAGATGATGACAATATGGAAACATTTTTTAAGACCCTTTTCGTAGATTTAAAAAATTATTTCACTTTCAAAGGATATAAGTAAATATACATAATTGATGTGTATCTATAAGCACAATCTTATCATTGTTCCTTGAAATATTTTTACTTCTTTTCTTAGCATAGGTTTCACCACAGGGTGATATAATACAATGATCTATAAAACCTTTTCCACTTATTGTATTCAGATAGGGATGTATTTCTAGAAATACCCGCATAATCTCTACATTTCCAATATTATAGTATGTTCTTATATACTGAACTTCAAAGTCTATCTTAGGGTTATGTTCCTGAATATAAGTTTTCTAAATCTATTTTCCAAGATTTATACTAGATTTCCTTTGATACCAACACTAACACCCCAACCCTAAAATCCCATATCTAGTTTATTATTTTTTTACATTTTTCTGAATCACAATGAAACAAATCCTGAAGGAGGGATCAGTTTAGAAATCTTGGAAAGCAAAATTACTTACATGATACCCATAATAAATTGGGAAATAAGAAATACAAACATCATACATAATAAAATGAAATAAATAGCATGCTTGAAACTCATTCAAAATATAACTCTTCAAACCCTGGTGAAATGAAACATAATAATTGTGAGCTCTAATACTTATTAAGGGTATGTAAAATGGAATAAATATTGAATCAATGAAAATAAATCAACATATAAAGGTAAATAACTCATAACACATGAAATTAAAATAACTAGATAATCCATAATCAATATGGACAGGTAAAAAAATAAAACATGTTCTATATAATTCAATAAATTTAAAATATAATGCATCCATATATATGATGGGGAAAAATATCATGGATAAATAATAACTGAGTCTAAATGAGGGAGATGTTTAATTGTTTGAAATTTTGTTTCCTAATTATATAGAACCTTCACCATCAAGATCCCTCACAAGCGGTTTACCATATTAGGAAAAACCCCATCTCTTTTGGCCAATTATTTCATCTCATGAAACTATTGATGCATTCAAGGGAAATCTATAATTGGGCCCCACCTATGTCAAAAATTCCAAAGCATTATTAATATTTAATAATTTATTCAAATAATAAAAATTCTGCTTTTCAAATATCCATATTGAATAAATTATGAGGTTTTATCAATAATTTCATAGTGGAGTCTAACTAACAATGAGGGTTGTTAATAATGATGAATGGAAACACCATTGAAAGATCATTAAAATATTTTTGAGTAAAATAATATGTAAATATTCCAATGTGTCCCATAACACTTTGAAACATTTGAATCATAATATTAATAAAATAATAACATTAAATTAAACTCATAATATCATTAGAATAAGTACATTCATGATAAAAAATTTTAAAGGGTAGTATATACACCATATAAAAGTGAATTGGTTCCTAAAATCAATTAAGTATCAATGGAATGTAAATTGAGATGAAATCCATTACCAATTGGTAATCATTTATTTAAAAGGGAAGACATTTTTAAATGAGATTATTTTATTTTAAAATAAACTTTTAAACTTGTAAAAAAAATCTTCAAAACATTAGCACATCAATATGTAGGGGAACTCTATTCATTTAGTATAAGTTAAAATACATTTCTTTTACTTGTGTAAGAAAAGTCATAAAGTACCTTGTTTTGGAAAACGATATGAATATTCCTTTTTAAATAATTTTTTATAAAGTGAAAAGGGGTAAAAATGAATTTAAAAAATCAATGGAGATTATTAAAAACATTTTTTAAAACATTTTTTGAAAAAACTAACACGTAATAGAAATATTCCCCAGTAGAGACTTAAACACAAATAATCTCGAATAACGATGAGATTGTGAAATAAATATATATATCACTTTATAATCGGTATAATTGTATTCCCATGAAATAATGAAAATTATATGGATTTTAAATTACCATTATATTTATAATAATACTCAAAAAAATCATGGGTGGTATATACACTACACAAAAGAAATAATTAGTGTATAATGCATGTATCCCCTAGAAATAAAAGTGAGACAAAGATCCCTTACCTTGTATTTCCTTTTGGGTGAATTTCCTTTAACGTCATATATAATTGTTTAAATAAAGTTATTAACTTATATCATTACCTCATTCATATCTATTATAAAATATATGATCTTTTTATATTATTTTATAACCTTTTTGTTAATAATCTTTCATCTTTTTCACTATTTTGGGTGTTAATTGCCTAGTTTCTCTAGTATGTGTTGACTTGTAATTTGTAGTTCCTATTACATATATCATAATTTAATCACCTCCATAATGTATAAAATGATTTAAATATAATATATACTCTATATATATATATATAATAATCCATAAAATTTGGTGATAGGAAATGAAATACATTATTTATGGAGACTGTCTGTCTTACGTACACATCAATGCAACATTCATTTCTTTTACATATTTAAATATTAAAAATTAAATGTTATATATTAATATTATAATTAAAATATTGTATATATTTCATATATATCAAATTTTTTATTAAAACCATCCTTTATATGTTCCATGTATAGTGTAAACAAATCGCATCACTTTAAAGAGGTGGTAGTCTACAGTTCAATAAATGATGTTATCATATTTACCCAAAATTTAAATCATAAAGATATGTGTTATATATCAATTAAATAAGTATTAATATAACATAAATATAATATATATCATATAAAAATATATTTTTCAACATAATGACCAACCAATATAGGTGGTAAAGGAAAAAATGGAATCATTTCACGAGGAGGTAGTTCACCGTATATGTAACATCCCAGTTAAATAAAGAATACGAAATTTTCATATTTATTAACAATTTTTAAATAAATATTAATTTTACTTTAAAGGGTTTTCTATGTTCAATAGCGTACCCGATACGTAAAAACAAGTTTCCTTCAAATCTTATGTTGCACACTAGTAATATAATAATATTATTTTGAATGGTAGTTAAGATGTAGCTGTTGTATTGGTGAGAATGAATATAAATAACTAAAATATAAGTATATATGTTTGTTAAATGTTTTTACATTTATCCAATAATTTTAGAGGCTTAAAATGCGAATGAATCCAATTTTAAGCATAAATACTCAAATATTCACTAAAAAGGTCGATTTATCATCTTTTGATGGTGAACCCTCTTTAAATATATTTTTTGTCACTCTTATACATTATATTGGATGAAATAAAATTCTTTTTTATAATCGGGACATCAAAATTTACTTTGTGTGTGTTTTTGTTATTTTTCTGATGAAGTTCATTTTTAATGAATAGTGAAAACTGTTGTATTTTTAGTCAAAACCTCCTTTTAATCTAATTTATTTATATGGTTAGATTATCTTTTTAATTGGTTTTAATTTTTAATTAGAATATATTTTTACCATTTAATCCAATGGTTGTCATTGGAATTAATTTCACTTTAAAATTGGACATAAACATGTGTCAGTCTTTTAATAGATATTGCTTCCTACAATCACACTATTTGTTTTGACAACGGGAATTAATTATAAAATTAATTAATGAAAATTATATGTTTTTAATTTGGAAAAATAGACATCATTTTTT
Organism: Viscum album; assembly: GCA_963277665.1. Taxonomy (NCBI): domain Eukaryota; kingdom Viridiplantae; phylum Streptophyta; class Magnoliopsida; order Santalales; family Viscaceae; genus Viscum; species Viscum album. The sequence goes on along the minus strand of OY728160.1, from coordinate 800,306,312 downwards.
AATTTGGAATATCAAATATATCTTAGGGTGAATTTTTGGTATTTTTTTGAAAAACTTCAATTTTTGATTAATAGTGAAACCATTATGTGGTAGTTAAAAAACTAATTTTTCATTTAAATGAAACTTTACCACATCTTTGAATTGAATTTCAAAAATCCAAAATACATGGTTGTCATTAGTATGTAATATTTTGCTCAATGGGATGAAAATAATTTTTTGGTGAATAGTAACTTTTAAGTTTTAATAATCATGATTAAAGTTAATTAGTGTAATTTAAGGTAAAAATAATGTTTTAATAATATGAAATTACTTTGAAACATATCCTACCATTATTGGACGAGTCATGTCCAACCAAGAAAATCCATGGGTCAACTTGGGGACCCCATCAAGCCACTTGGGTATGAAAATCACATTAACAACTTTTTATTTAAAGTTAAAATAAAAATGTCACAAACATGTATTGTTTTACTAAAAAAATTCTTACTTGGGGTTATATAAGTTATCTTTTTTATTATAAATATTCATTAGAAAAATAAAAATATTTCCTACATCATGGTATTTTTTTTATAATTTTTAGACATTAAATAAATAAATTTATTTATGACGCCATGATGATGCAGGGATTACCTCATTAATAAACGATTTAAATAAAATGAGAAGATAAGGGAAAATCTAAGAATTACACTTGACTAAAACCTATTGAATGGTTGGATTTATAACCCTTATCACCTTATCCTCAAAATATAACATTGTGGGACCTTTAACATCCGAAAATCATTTCATAATAAAATAACATTTCATGACCTTCCAAGAGTTCCCCTCCTCCCCCTTATAATAGGCCCCCACCTATACTCCCTTAACCACAACTCTCAAGACCTTTTCTCATCCAACCCCTACTCCTATTATCTCTCCACATCCCTCTATTCATCCTGGAAGCCTTACCTTATGAATAAAGATCTTCAAGAAACCCTTTTGGTTCAAACCAAGGGTAGTTACCCAATTTAAAGGTAATGTCTTCTCTTATGTTCTTTTGTTTTATTTTTCTTCTCCAACCCCCTAAACTATTTTTATTGCTTTATTTTATAACAACACTATTATATTAAATATACTAGGAAGTTGTTATGAGAATTATTCGAGCTACACTAACACACACCTCTGTCTAATGGTTAAAGAGCATATTGTTTCTTTGGATGGTGAATTACAGCCTCACGAAACGATGATTGTTCAATCTTTTCTTAACACCTTTCATGGTGGCCATTAAGATGTATCTGTATTTATATATGATATATATTATGTTTATGTTTTCCTTATTCTTCAGTATTTTTCATTTATGGAATACCTTTATGGTTTCCATAATATATAAACGTGATAATTTTATTTTTGGAAGTGCGGACTACCGCCCCCTCAAAGTGATTTGAATCGTTAATGCCATATGTGGGACGTATAAAGGATGGAGTTAATAATATTATATATTATATTATACTATATTTATAATTTACCTTTATATCATTGTGATTTCATTCCATTAAATACGAAATAGAAATGAAAGTAGTGTTCTTGCGTATATACGGCTTTCCGTCTCCATGAATGGTGCATTTCATTTATTACCTGTAAACATTATGTACTATTATAAATACATGTGTATGCTGGATATATATGATATATATGATATCCAAATCATGAATATAATTCTGGATATAATAAACCTTTTACCACATGAACAAAATGTAATTGTAAGAAGTCTATTTTTTTTACTTAAGTACCAAATATCAACAAAACAAACATTATTAACTTAAATGATTACATAATGTTTCTAACATGGAAATAAGTGATATAAAAGGAATAATAAACTTGAAAAAGGTTCTTAATCAAGTGGAAATTATATTTAGTTTATTATTTAGGTGATTAAAGAGCGATCGAGTCAAGTCAGACACGAGGTAAGGGACTTCGTCTCAATCTCTTTTCATTGAGGCATATTTTGTTGTAATACAAGACATTCTTTTATATGCTATATAAACACCCTTGAATTTTCAAAGGGAATATTTTTCAACTAATCATTTTACTAAATGAAAAAAGTAATGTTTCTTTTAAGTTAAGTGGTGAGAATGACTTTTTCTTCCAGTGTGAGTATTATTTGATCTTTGGCTTCTTTAACAAGTCGTAATGTTTTTAAAAGTAAATAAATACCATATAATATTTTATGTATTTCGGTATTGAAAATGGGTTTGATAATGGATTTGTCATGTCAATATATTTTAGTGATATATTTTTATTGAAATGTGGAAATGTTTTCTTTCCTTTATAATTGTTTTATGTGTTGTGATTTTATAATGGTACTTTGACATTTGACGAGTGGTTACGTGATAAACCAAATGACGGGTGGTTCTGTGAATACCAGGACGGGTGGTTACGTTATAACCTCCAATTCATTGGCTATGGAATTCAGGTGTATGGCTATTCCATTTAGTGACATGTGTGTAAGTCGACCATATGGTTATTCCATTGAAGTATGTTTATTTTCCAAGTTACCTTTATACGTTATGGGTTCTTTATATGGGTTTTATGGTAATCTTTTGGTTATAAAATGGTAAGTAATGATCTTTTATTCATGGAAGAGTATTTACTACTTCATAAAGGTGAAAAGTATTACTTATATTAATGTATTCATGGTTTACTTGTTCTTTTGTAAAACTAACAATTTTCATTCTTTGTGTATCCCTTACTGAGCTTTTTATGCTCACCCCATGTTTTTGATATGTTTTTTACAGGACATAATGTAGAATTGGTTCAAGGATGGGATCAATGAAAAGTCATGTTTTCTTAAACATGGAACTTGACATGACTCTTTTTTTTAAGAATTCATGTTTTGTAAAAAAAATGGAAACTGTGTAGAAGTGTCTACTTTGTAATCTTTTGAGATGTAATAGTTATGTCCTAATTCTCTGAAACTATAAACCTGAAAAGATCCTCAATGTGAATTATTCATTTAATTCAATTTTAAGTAATGTTTTAAGGATGGGTCCTTATAGTATATGAACAGTAATTCATTTCCCATTTTATGGAAGTGTGTGTAGGTGTAGGTTGAACCATTAACATAAATACATCTTAGTATGTTGATGATAATGTTTGTTTGTTCTGAAATCCTTATTTAGTTTTAATTCCACCCAGAGGGAGGATTCTGGGATTAGGGGAGGGAATTTTGGATCATATTTGGGTAGTTTTTTGTCAATATAGAATTATAAAACTGGTGTTAGGGAGTGAGGTACGGGGTTCCCTTTTATAATTGAGGTGATGGTCACTCTTGGATTTCTTAAAATTATTAAATTAATATAAATTACTTTTATAAGAAAAATTAAAATAAAATTATTAATTTTGAAGAGAGTATTATTATTGGTCTATATCCCTCCATCTAGTGAGATTTAGATAGGTTTTGAATATTTTTAATTCTTTTCTTTTAGATTAAACCCTTATTTAACCTTTTTAATTTTTATCCTGATATCATCGAATTTACACTTTGAGGATTAATATATTTATTATAAAATAATAAAATATCAATAAATGAGTCATTAATGAAATTTTATGAATAATACCAATCATTCATATTTAATTAGTATTTTTAGAAATTTTATAGCATTTCATGAAATATTATTTATTTTAAAATATCAATATTGTCAATTTTGACACTATTCATCACTTGATTTTTTTAAAATATCATAATAAAATTTTATCTTCGATAAAAATATTTTAATTCATTTATAATACTTAAAAATGGTCTATAAAATTCATATGTGACCATAATTATTTCAAATTATATTTATTTTAATATTTTAATTACATTTATTTGATATGTCCAATAATTAAACAACTAGTGCATCATCATTGTGAGAGAATTTAATTTAATTATTTCTTCCCTAAAAATTAAAAAACAATTATCATGATAAATATAAACATTTTAGTTTTCTAATTAAGATTTATATTCAAATATATCCTCTTAATTTCTATATATAAAAAATTTAATACTTATTTGAAACATGAGAAAGAAATATTGGACTTTCCTTAGAATAAAATACTATAAAAGCCTTAAAGACATCCAAGTATATCCAATAGGACATAAAATTGGCCCAAGTATTCTGTTCGTCTAAAAAGACTTGTCCAACGAAAGTATCACCAGTGTTACGGTAATTTTTATGGTCTTTATAATATTCTTTTTACCCATAATTTCATAATTTACCCATTATTGAGGTAATTAAAATATTACTAAATTTACTATTGATATGCCAAAAAATAAAAGAAACAAATTTACATAATTTTGATCCACTGATTTGAAATATGGAATTTATTTTTCATGATTTAAAACGAAGAATTTTTACTAATTAATTTAAAATTAATCATGTTGACAGAATGAGAAAACGGGTTATTAAAGTGAAAACGTAGAAAATATTGTAATGTTTTTTATACTAACATTCCCTGTAAAATTGATTATAATGACCTAAATTGTATTAAATTATATAAAATTGATATAATTATACTTTAAAACCAATAAAAAATAAAATTTAACATTATCAATTATTTATATCATAAATTTATTTTCAATTAAAATGAAATAGTTTATCACTATTCATCAAAACATGAAACTTATCAGAAAAGTAACTAAAATTCAAAAAAAAGTAATCTTTTATATTCCTCATCAAAATAAGAAATTTATTTTTTCAAATAAAATTTTTAAAATTGTAAAAATTTTATTTTAAATCGGTTCTCCATTAAAAGGTGGTAAAAGTGCCTTTATAAAAATATTGATTTTTATTTGTAATTTTAGGTTTTCTCTTATCTTATGATTGTCAAATTTATTGGATGATTTTTAAAAATATTTGACTAAGTATAATATATATATATATATATCATTAGTATCACTTCCTATTTTTAATTAATATAATTTTTTATTATAAAACAACTTTGTGGGCATAAAAATAGTTTCTTAAAAACACTCCCGTTATTTTCAATTGGTACTTACATTAATTTCTAACTAATTTGTAATTGATGAATTGAACCATATATTTTTATAATTTAATTAATATTATTTATAACCTTTAATATAATAACTAGTTTATATATTATTATATTTAATAATAATATTTGAATAATATATTGTTGTGGGTAACATAAGCTTAACACGGTGTTGCATATAAAACAAGCTACAAATGAAATGAAATTTATTCAAAAATTAAAATATTGTAAATAATTAGGGTGTTTAAAAAGATGAAATAGATAGAATCTCAATCTCAAAATCAACTCCCATGTGTGTAGGTAATGCAAATAAATCCTCCTGAAAGACAACACGATATTGTTCTACCATCAGAGGAAAGAGGAGGGTGTCAACACCTAATCCACTATGAGGATCATATTATCTACATACACTTAAAATGAAATCTATTTGATAAGGATATGGTCCTTATATTCCTACCTCAACATCCCTCTAATTGTTTAATTTGAACATCTCTCCTTTAGGTGACATAAAGGTCACTCATCTATGATAAAATTCGATGTGTGTATGGTAGCTTTTCGACTAAGCCATTCCAAGAATCAAGTAAAAAATTGTTACCTCTAGAATTTTTAATCTACACACATGAAAAAATCTAACAATAAAAATTTTATAGTCTATATAGATATAGATTTGATCTGAATTCTTTCCATAGGGTGTATCGATATCCAACAGTCCATAATAGAATTTAACTAGTAAGTCCAATATAGAAACCACTTGATCTGAAATGATGAAATGGGAAGTGTATATATAAAACATATAAAAAGATAATGTATAAGAAATTTGTAATGTACCTATAACTATGTATTTTCCCTCTCCACCATCCAACAATGCCTGATCGACCATATAATTCCTACCGATAACCACTCCATAATGACCTAGAGGCTCATGAGCCAACTTAATCACAAACCCTTATGGGTTCTGTACCTTCTATTGTTGTCCTATTCATACCCTTATTCTATGAATATATGAAACCATATCATTAAAATAATTCATATCCATGATCTATTCACACCATTTATAGGTCTTGAGATAATATGTATGGTCCTTGAGAAAGTGACCCTTCCTCCCACATTTGTAGTGTCATGACCTAGGTATTTATAGAAAAATACATTTTCATATCTATTAATATTTTTGAATAATAAATTAATTTTAGGTTAAATAGGACACTTTATTCGATTGTGTACTCAACACGCAACAATGGGTTTCTTTTAAATCTTATGTTGCACAAAACTTTGAGTTATACTGAAAAATAATAAAATAATATAATTATTTAAAATGGTAGTTAATGCATAGCCATTGTATTATAAATAATGAGCCAAAAAAATAAAATATTATTACACATGTTTGTTAAATTTATTTACTTTTATCCAATAAATTTCAGAGGATTAAAATAATAATGAATTTGATTTTAAGCAGGAAAAACTATAATATTCTTTAAAAGGTCAATTTAATGATTTTTGATGGGGAACCCTTTTTAAATCTAGTTTTTATCACTGTTACATGTTAGATTTTACAAAATAAAATTATTCTTTATAAGTGGGGAATCAAAATTAATTTTGGGTAAAATTTTGGTATTTTTCTGAAAAAGTTCATTTTGTGATGAATAGTGAAAAATACCACATTTTAATTCAAAAATGCTTTTTAATCTAATTTATTATTAATATTAGACTGTAATTTTAATTTGTTTTAAAGTTACTAATAATATATTTTTATTTTTTAAATAAATTTTGGTCATTTAAAGTAATTTCACTTTGAAATTGGACATAAAGACATGTTAATATTTTTGTAGTTTTTTTCTTCTAAAAAACATGCTTTTTGGTTTTGACAACGGGAATTAATTTTAAATGAATTTCTAAAAATTATGTGTTTTGAATTTAGAGAAATAGATTCCATATTTGTAATTATTATGTCAAAATTTTTTAAATAGGTAACTTTTATTTTTAGACATTGTGACTCGAAACATCAGTAAATATTTTATTTACTGTTGGTAAAGGGTAAAATATGGTAAATAAGGGTAAAAATAATATTATAATGATATAAAATTAACTTAACACTTATCCTAAACAAATTTTATAATACATTTCTGACAATCGTCATACTTGGGTCTATTTTGGGACTCCATGGAGCCACTTGTAATTGAAAAGGATATTTTATAAAAATTAATTTAATGTTAAGGAAAATTTAACATAAACATATATTTTTTATTAAAATTATTTTTATATGGAGTTATATAAGTGATATTTTCAACTATAAATAGTAATTATAAAGATAAAAATATTTGCTACATAATGGTAGTTTATTTTTAATTTTTATAGATTAAATAAATAAATTTAATAATTACACAATAATGATGCCGTGATTGCTTCATTAATAAAGGATTCAAATAAATAATATTATAAATATTAAAATAAATTTAATTTGGTTTTTTTTGTGTCATGCACAAATTTTATTGATTATATTTAATTATTATATTTGTATTAATGAAGTTTTTTTAAAACAATAATGTTTTTCTGGATTTTTTAAAAATTCATGATATGAATAGTGTCAAAATTGACATAATTCATATTTTAAAATATAAAATATTTTATTAAATATTATCAAATTCCAAAAATATATGATTTGTAAAAATAGTCATCATAAGTTTAAAATTTTATTATTGACTCTTTAATTTCATATTTTTCATGTTTTGGTTACAATTTGGATTCTTAAAGTGTTAAATGCTTGATAAAATGGTAAGAGTAAAAAAGGGTTAAATGTAAAAGATACGGATTAAAAAATATCCAAAACCAATCCAATTATTATTGGATAATTTCATTTTAACTTATATTAATCTTATATTATAATATAATGATCTTTGGACCTTTTGAAACTGAAAATAGGTTGTATAATAAAATAATAGTTTCAAACTTTCCTAAAGAGCCCCTCCTCTCCCTTATAAAAAGCCACCACCTCTAACCCATTACACACACCTCTATAGCCCCTTGTCTCATCCAAAATCTGATCCAATGATCGCCAAACATCCCCCTATTCCTCCTATAATCTTTTCCATAGGATTAATTGAATTCAATAAATTATTTTGGCTCAAATCAAAGAGAGTTTCACTTTTTAAGAGGTAGCGTCTTCTCTAAAATTCCTTTCCATTATTCTACTTCTTCACTCTCTATTCAATTATTTTTCTTTTATTACATAAAAAATAAAGTATCCTTAAAATAATATGATTTTTTTATGAGAATTATAAAAACTATACTTACACACACCTCTATATAATGAATTTTGAACATACTGTTTAAGTGGACGGCGATATACTGCCACATGAAACGATGATTGTTTGATTTTTCTGTACCACCTCTCATGGTGACCATAATGATATAATTGTATTTATATATGATATATATTATATTTATATTTTATCTATGAATATTTATTTTCATTTATATCTTACCATTATGGTTTCTGTAATTGGTAAATACGATAATTTCATTTGAGGAAGTGCGGAATACCGCCCCCTCAAAGTGATATGACTTTTCATTCTATAAATGGAACATATAATGGATGAAATTAATGAAAATATGTAAAATATATAACATAGATATTATAATTTAATTATTATATACCTATTTATCATTTAGTTTTCATTCCTTTAAAAATGAAAAAAAAATGGAAGTAGCGTTCATGCGTATGTACGGCTTACCGTCTTCCTGAACGGTGCATTTCATTTTATTATTTCCAAATTTCATGGATTATTATAAATACATATATACTAGATCTAAATACATATAATATATATATATATTATATTTAAATCATTAATACAATTCTGGAGATAATGAACTTCTGACCACATGGACAATTTGTAATTAAAACAAGTTCATTTTTGACTCAAGTACCAAACATTGACAAAAAGACCGATATGAACTTGAATAATTATATAATTGTTCTAGAAAGGTAATAAGTTATATAAAAGGAATAATAAACTTGAAAACGGTTCTGAATCAATTATAATTAACTTAAGTTAATTATTTAGGAAATTAAAGAACAAATGAGTCAATTAGACACAAGGTAAGGAAACCTTTCACCCTCCTCTTCTAGTCAAAGACAAATTTTATGTTATGTCATTAAATTTAAATTATAAAATATTGTGATATGTTATTTTATATCCTTATTTCTATATATTTTATGTCCATGTGATGAGAGACCCTTTTCTCTCCAATCAACTCATTTTCTGAATTTTAAAGTTACACTGTTTGGCTGCCGAATTTTCATTAGAGAAATTCTTAACCCAATTTCTATTATTTGGGTTAAACTTATACTTATTGATTATGTCGTGCTATGATTATGTTAGAAATAAATTTTAATATACTATCTTTTTTTTTATACTTTATTTATGTGTACTTATAGTGAATACACATAATCGATCTATTTTAATTATAAAATGATCTTTGTAAGGGACTTCATCTCAATCTCCTTTCATTAAGGAATATTTTGATTTAAAAACAACTTTCTTTTATATGTTGTATTATAAACCCATTTTAATTTTACTTTTATTAAAAATTAATATATTTTTTATGAATGGTTTTACTAAACGATAAAAATAATGTTTCTTTTTAACATATTCGGTGACAACGAACGTTCCGTCGTCATGATCATTATTTCATATTTGGATTCCATAACAAGAAGTAATGTTTTTAAAAGAAAAATAAATACCAAATACTCTTTTTACATATTTTGGTATTGAAAATGGTTTTGATAATTGACTTATTATGTCAATATATTGAAATTTTATATTGTGATTATAATTTGGAAATGTTATCTTTCATTTATGCTTGTTCATGTGTTATGATTATGTTATTATTCATGGGCATTACTTATGCCTACTGGTGGTTCCATGATAAACCTAGCGAGGGTGAGCCCGAGATATCTCTCCAATGTATTGGGTAACATGATGGAGGTAAATGTTAATGTTTATCCTAAGAGATTTAGGGAATATACGGTGATGGGTATTCCAAACGTAACTCCATATGTAGCTGTGAAAGTTACAATGTAAGCATGACATGGATACTGTAAGTTACCTTTATGATTTATGATTTCTATGTGTTATTCATAAAATCTTATTATTTCATGAGGTATGTTAAAGAGCTTATGTTTTGTATGTATTGATAAAATAATATTTTCTTTCATTATTTTATAAACCTTTCTAAGATTTTTATGATCATCACAAGTTTTTGAAATTTTTTCACAGGGTATAAGGAAGGGTAGGAGAAAGGAATAATTCAAGAAGATTTATATCAATAAAAGAATTATTATTTTATTTTAAGATTTATTATTTTATGAAAAAAATGGATACTTATTAGAAGTGTCTAATTTGTAATATTTGAGATGTAATGTAATAGTTATGAGCCAATTCTATAAAACTCTAAACCTAAAAAGATCCTCAATGTTAATTCTTAATTTAACTCGAGATTAAAAAAAATTTAAGGCTAGGGCATTATAGTTTGTATCAAAGGTCAGTTTAGATAACTTTAGAGGTTTGGGTGTTATTTAAGCATAAGTGACATAACCATAGTGGTTATAATATTATAAAGAGTCATAGTTATTTTAGATAAATTTAATGGTTTTAAGATAACATGAATAAGTATATCTTAGTGTTTTCCCTCCTCATAAGATATTATATTATGATTTTACGGATATACTCACACTGACCTTTTTGGTTTTAGTAAATGGCTGGATCTAGTAGGCACAAAAGTAACAATCTATGTGAAACTAATTGTGATGGTTTTCTGAATAAGAAACCGAATGAAATGAGATCTTCAATGAAAATTCTTGTGGTTATTCTCAACCAACTATCTAGAGTCATGATTGACCACCTGAACCATGGTTGTTTTTATAAGGCATTGTATATGTGAGAAACAAAATAGAATAGAAGTTTAGGTAATAATAATAAAGTTAAGAATATTAAAAAATATATTTGTCAAGGATGTGGAAAGAAAAACCTAAGAAAATGCTTTAATGGGACGAGAATATTCTATAGATGTGGTAATGAAGGTAATAAAGCAAGAACATTCCATGGGAAAAGGAATAGCCTAGTAGACTCCCAGAAAGGGAAATAATTTCTTCATGAATGATCAATTGAATGTTTTAAATGTGGTGCGCAAGGTCATTATACAAATAGATATCATACAAAGAAGGTTTGGGAATGGGATCAATAGGATCATACAAATATAAGTTTACCAACTCCTAATGTCATTCCAATTGAAGATGAGGGAACTGAAAATGACCTTTTAAAGGTATGGATTATTTCTTAGTGCATGTTTTGACATTACTGAAATCTTATGACATTAGGCATGATTTTGTTTTTAGGAATGAATTATAAAATAATAAGATGTAAAAACATGGATAAAAGATCAGCAAAAATGTTCGATGATTAAGATGTATAAATTTTAGGAATTTAAGAGTTATGTTGGATCTATGGATGATTAAATGTTAAAATGTATTAACGATAAGATTACTTTAGAAGACTTTTTATAGTGTGTGTAAACCTAAAGTTTTATATTTGAAAATTTTATTCAAGGAAGAATTGTCTTTTCTTTTTTGGATATAACTATAAAGAACCATTTGGATTTATATGGTCCTTGAATTTGAGGCAATTATAGGTTATTACTTTTTGGGATAAAAATGTGAGTTATGAGATAACATTTGTGGTTAAAATATGTTATGGTTATTTTTAAGGAATTTATCTCATTTTTTGGAATGTTATAAAACTATATAATTTTTGAAAACGGAAAACATGTAGACCGTGTTACAACCCGTTGCATCGGAAAAAGCTGTGGAAATTGAACCCACAACCAAAGTGCATCAGGATTTCTCGCCTACCACTGGACTATGTGATTCCCCTAGTTAGTATGACTTTTTATTTTTGCTAAATGATTTTATTGATTAAGAATAATTTTATTTGAGAAACATAAGATTTATCAAATTTATATCCTTAGTATAGGAAAATGATTTAGTGATTAAGTGATAAAGGTTATTTTTGAAGATGTTTGCTCTTTTGGGTAAACACTATATTCCTAAGGAATGTAGAATACTATGGGATTTCATTAGTAGAGTAGTGGTTGAAATTTTATTTTGGAAGATTCTGTGTTTTTAGTGTGGACATATGGCGATTTGGGTTATTTGTAGAAATGATTAAACTATCATAGAGAATATGTGATTTGGATAATTACACTTCAGTATGAGACTTTTAGAGTAGTTGATGTTATTTGGAGATAAATGTTAATATTAACTATGAAAGACTATTTTATTAAATTCTTCTATGTTTTGGGTTTCAATCATAGTTTGGATTATATTTAATTATTTTAAGGAAAATTTTTAATTGAATTGTCTTTGTTGAACTTTTGGTATTGTTTGTTCAAATTTAGAGATTAAGAGTAGAATTTCTTTTTATAAAATATTATCCTTTTTGGGGATTAGCTGATATTATACTAACCATTTTGGTTTTGTTTAATGTCTAAAGACATCGGAAATATATAGTTCATCTTTTGTGGATTATGTGATTCTATAGAAGTTGATTCTAACGCTTCAGATGTGACCAAGTCATCTTTTATACTCATCGTTTGGAGAAAAGATGAGTTTGTGGTATAAATTTTATTAAAGGATGAAACACTACTTTTCAAGTAATTATATCTCCTTATAATCTCAGTCTAGGTAGTAATAAAATTATTCAACTCTATGAAAAGGATCTTTAAGAAAAAATTATTTATGGTTGCTTTTATCATTAGACTTTTACCCAACCACAAATTTTTGGTATTTTGGTGGTTAAATTTCCATGATCAGGTTCACTATCACTCTCTATTAATCAATTAGAGTTACTTTCTCTTCCATATTCATGTTTTCATTCATGAAATCCAAGTATGTATTATCTTGGGTGACCTTTTTAATTCTATTTATTTCTTTTAATGTGATATTTTTATTTACTCTTTTTCTGATAGGAGACTTTCAATGATGTTTCCAAACCCAATTTTAAAATTGTGAGAACACAATTTCCAAAAGGGGGAAGGAGGTAACGGCCCAATTATTTATAGAATAATAATTTTTCATCAATATTAATATTTATGAATATGATATTAATTTTAGGTTAAATTGGACACTTTATTCAATAGCATACTCAACATGAACAACAGGTTTCTTTGAAATCTTACGTTCCACACAACTTTGAGTTATACCGAAAAATAATATATTATTATTATTATTTTAAATGGTAGTTAGTTCCTAGCTATTATATTGGAAAGAATAAATATAACTGACTAAAATATTACTACACATATTATTCTAATGTGTTTTACGTTTATCTAATAAATTTTAGAGCCTTAAAATAAGAATAAATCCGATTTTAAGCATGAAATGCCTAAATATTCATCAAAAGGTTGATTTGCCACCTTTTATTGGTGAACCCTTTTTTAAATAAAGTTTTTGTCACTTTTATATGTTCAATTTGAAAAAATAAAATTCTTCTTTAGAATAGGGACATCAAAATTCAATTTGGGAAAAAAATTTGTATTTTTCTAATAAAGTTCATTTTTTGATGAATAGTGAAAATGCTGCAATTTAATTCACAATTTCCTTTTAATATAATTTATTTATATGATTATACTATCCTTTTAATTGGTTTTAAAGTGTAATTAGATTATATTTTTATCATTTAATCCAATTTTGGAAATTTAATGTAATTTCATGTTGAAATTGGACATAAACACATATCAATATTATAGTAGTATTTACTTTTGAAAAACATATTTTTTGGTTTTGACCATGGGAATTAAATTTAAATTAATTTCTAAAACTTCTATGTTTTGAATTTGGAAAAATGGATTCCATATTTGAAATCAGGAGTTCCAAATTTTTTAAATAGGTAACTTATTTTTAGACATTATGAATAGTAACTTCTGTAAATATTTTATTTACCATGGTTAAAAGGTAAAATCTGGTAAATAAGGGTAAAAAATAATATTATAATAATATTAATGGTACTAACACATGTCCTAACCCGATTTGATGATACATTTCCGACAATGGGAACCCTTGTCTCTATTCTGGGACCCCATGGAGCCACTTGTAAGTGAAAATGACATTTTATAAAAATTAATTTAAAGTTGAGGAAAATATAACATAAACATATATTTTTTTTAAAAAAATTATATGGGGTTATATAAGTAATATTTTAGGCAATAAATAGTCATTATAAAGATAAAAATATTTCTTATATCATGGTATATTATTTATAATTTTTAGAGATTAAATAAATAAATTTAATTATGACATAATAATAACGCAGTGATTGCTTCATTAATAAAGGATTCAAATATATGATATTATATATGTTAAAATAAATGTAATTCGGTTATTTTGATGTCATCAAAAAAATTTCTGGAAGATATTTACTTGTTATCCTTGTATTAATGATGTTTTTTATAATCAATCAAGTTGTTTTGGATTTTTAAAAAAGTCATGATATGAATAGTGTCAGAATTGACATAATTTGTATTTTAAAATATAAAATATTTTATTAAATATTATAATATTCCAAAAAATATAAGATTATTCCAGATAGTCATAATAATTCTAAACCATTATTATTTACTCTTTAATGCTATATTTTTCATGTTTTGGTAACTATTTTGATTCTCAATGTGTTAAATGCTGGATAAAATGATAAGAGTAAAAAAGGGTTAAATAAAAATGATAAGGATTAAAAAATATCCAAAACCTGTAAATTATTATTGGATAATTTTATTTTTAACTTACATTAATCTTATATTTCAATGTAATTATTTTTTATCTTTTTAAACCTAAAATAATTTTATAAAAAAATAATACTTTCAAACTTTCCTAAAGATCCCTCCTCACCCTTATAAAAGGCCACCATATATAACCCATTACACACACCTATAATGCCTCTTCGATCTACCAAACTCTTCTAAAATAATCTTTTAAAATACCCCTAATCCACCTAGAATCATTCCTTTATACTTTAGTCAATTCAAGAAATCCTTTTGGCTCAAATCAAAGAGAGTTTCACGTTTTAAGAGGTAATGTCTTCTCTGAAATTCCTTTCCATTATTCTACTTATTCACTCCCTAGTATATTCTTTTTCATTAATTACATAAAAATTAAAGTATCCTAAATATACTACTATTTTTTATGATGATTATTAAAACTACACATACACACACCTCCATTAATGGACTTAGAACATACTATTTCTGTGGACGGTGAACTACTGCCTCACGAAATGATGATTGTTCAACATTTCCATACCACCACTCATGGTGGACATTATGATGGAATTGTATTTATATGTGATATATATTATATTTATATTTTATCTATGCTTCTTTATTTTTCATTTATATAATAAATTTTATGGTTTCCATTATAGGTAAATATGATAATTTCATTTGAGTAAGTGCGGACTATCGCCCCCTCAATGTGATATGCCTTGTTTAGGATACACATAGAATTTATAAAGGATGTAATTAAAGAACTTATGTAACATATGTAACATAAATATTATACTTTAATTATAATATACCTATTTATCATTTAGTTTTTATATCTTTAAAAATAAAAAATAAATGAAAGTAGCATTCATGTGTACGTATGACTTAGCGTCTCCATGAACAGTGCATTTCATTTTCTTATATCCAAATGTCATGATTATTCTAAATACATATATACTAGATCGAAATAAATATATAATAGATCTATATACTATTTAAATCATGAATACAATTATGGAGATAATGGACTTTTGACTACATGGACAATTAGTAATTATAACAAGCTCATTTATGACTCAAGTACCGAACATCGACAAAAAGGCTGATATGAACTGGAATAATTATATGATTTTTATATCAAGGTAATAAATTATATACACATAATAATAAAATTTAAAAAGTTTTTCAAGAAATTATAATTAAATTAAGTTAATTATTCATGAAATTAAAGAATGAACGAGTCAAGTCGGACAGAAGGTAAGGGAACCTTTCACCCTCCTCTTCTAGTAAAAGACTTCTTTTACGTTCTGTCTTTAATTTTCAATTTTAAAATTATGGGATATGTTATTATATATCCTTATTTCTATACATTTTATTTTAATGTTATGAGAGACCCTTTTCTATCCCATCAACTCATTTTATTAATTTTAAAGTGACTTCGTTATGCTACTGAATTTTCGTAAGATAACTTCTTAACCCAATTTCCTTTATTTAAGTTAAACTTATACTTATTGAGTATGTTGTTCAATAATTATGTGAGAAATAAAATTTGATATCCTATCTTTTATTTATACTTGATTTATGTGTACTTATATTGAATAAACATAATCAATCTATTTTATTTATAAAATGATCTTTGTAAGGGACTTCATCTCAATCTCATTTCATTGAGGCATACTTAGATTTATACATGACTTTCTTTTATAGATTGTATAATAAATCTCTTTGAAATTTAATTTTATTAAAAATGAATATTTTTTTATGAATTGTTTTACTAAATGACAAAAATAATGTTTCTTTTTAACATACGCAGTGACAACGACATTTCTGCCACCATGACCATTATTTGATATTTGTATTCCTTAACAAGCCATAATGTTTTTAAAAGGAAAATAAATATCATATACTCATTTTATGTATTTTAGTATTGAAAATGGTTTTGAGAATGGATTGATTATCTAAATATATAGAAATTTTATATTGTGTTTGAAATGTGGAAATGTTATCTGTCCTTTATGCTTATTCATGTGTTATGATTATATTGTGGTTATTAGGAATTATTTACGCATACAGGTGGTTCCGTGATAAACCTAGGGAAAGTGAGCCCAATATAGATCTCTAATGAATTAGGTAATGTGATGGAGGTAAACATTAATGTTCCTCCTAAGATATTTAGGGAATATAATGTGATGGGTATTCCAAACATAACTCCCTAAATAGTTGTGAAAGCTACAATGTAAGTATTCCATGGATGCTGCAAGTTACCTTTATGATTTATGATTTCTATGTGTTATTCATAAAATCTTATGATTTAATGAGTTATGTTAAAGGGATTATGTTTTGTATGTATTGATGGACTAATGTTTTCTCTATTTATTTTATAACCCTTTCTGATATTTTTATGTCCATCCCGTGTTTTCGAAAAAAATCACAGGGTATAAGGAAGTGTAAGAGAAATAAATAATTAAAGAAGATTTATTTAAAGAAATAAATTCTTGTTTTCGTTTAAGAGATTTTATTTTATAAAAAAATGGATAATGAGTAGAAGTGTCTAATTTATAATATTTGAGATGTAATGTAATAGTTATGGCCTAATTCTATAAAACTATAAACCTAAAAAGTTCTTCAATGTTAATTCTTGATTTAACTCAAGATTATGTAATGTTTTTAGGTTGGGGCCTTATATGTAGAATCTAGAAAAGTAATCCCCCACAAAGGGATTCAAGTAACCTCTATTTTTATTTATCTGAAGACCATATCCTAGGAAACCATCCTCTTATTTCCTATAATTATTCTTAGAATGATTGACAAAAACTACACCAGAAAAATTACCAGTCAATTCACTAACAGTGAGAAGAATACATGATACTTTATCATCCTCCATACCCTACTCTACCATCAATAATTTATGAATTAATATAGCATATGTCATCATATAGAAGTCCTTGAACTTTTTTTCATCTCTTATAAAGACTAATGTCAAAAAAATTGACATTTTTTCCTCATTCTCCACAAGAAGATGAGAAAAGTGAATCTTCTCAGTGAAGTATGCTGATTAGGAATACACTAACATAGACCTCTACTAGAGATCCATGAACTCTTGAGAATTGTAAACATTCAGTGAATTATGTAATAAATCCTCAAATAATATGTCCTTGAAGGTTTCCCATGTCATCCAATTATTTTGACCAGCCAGTAGCATTATATCCCACTATCTTCTAGTTGTACCTTAAAGTATAAATGTCACATGTTTTACCTTTTGATCATCTAGGTTATCCACGATTTCAAAAATACCCTAATTTAACCATTTCCAATATTCCTAATCAAGACATAATTTAGTGCCTTCGAAGGATTGGGGTTGCTAGAGATGGAAGTCACAAGTGTAATTGACTGATATTGGACCACCCTTGTGGGATCTGCTGCCATGAATAGGAACTAGCTGAAAGTTCCCCTGCTGAAATGGTTCTATATCTTGACCCACTAAAGAAACCCATGGGGCATGATCAGTTACATAATAATTCACAATAGGTGGTCAAATTAGATATTTAAAACATCTATGAGGTGATATTTCCAAAACTTCTAGAACAAACCTTAGAGAAATTCAATAGATTAAATAAAAATATTATTTATAGAATACAGGCACACACGATGGTTAATAATAATGTTCAAATAAATATTATACCAAATAGAATAAGGAATAACCCCTAATCACTAACCATAATCTCAGACATGCCTTTAGTACGAGTGCGTTAGTCACAACCACATATATACACTCAAGCATATAATGCATAAGCTCAAATAAAACAATATAATAAATAATACATCAAATGCGCATATCATTATTTCAACATGTATTTAATTAAATAGGATCTATATAATCTAAAGAAATGTATATATAATATGTGATCCTATATTCCTATCCTTATTCATGAATGTACACTAAATCCCATAAATCAATTTACACACAACATGCACATAACTCAAGGTGAATTTTAAAACATTGTCTCATCAAATATCAAGAAAACAAATTCTTACTTTATATAAACTCAGACGTCCACTATAAAATATTTTCTAGGCACTAAGATAGTTCCTCTTCTCATGTCCCGACAATAATTTATCCTTTCTAACATATCCCAAAACAAGGTAAATAGAAGAAACAATTTAGTGATCTTAGGCCTATAATTCTATT
This sequence comes from Viscum album, assembly GCA_963277665.1. Lineage (NCBI taxonomy): Eukaryota > Viridiplantae > Streptophyta > Magnoliopsida > Santalales > Viscaceae > Viscum > Viscum album. The sequence continues at coordinate 800,287,309 of OY728160.1, read as the reverse complement.
TTGAAACACCCCAACCCAAACCACTGGGTTTGGGACAGGATAACACATGACATCATTTATGCCTCCCTATATTCAAGTGTTTTATGACTAGTAGAAATGTATAAAGGATCATATTTGGGATGATATACCTTGGTACCAAGTAAAAATCATAGTATAGAAAAGGAATAAATAAAAAATAAATAATAAATAATAAATAAATAATCATCCAAGTAGCATCATAAACAAATTATACCAACCCATGTAGTATCATTATGGAATTTCAGATATATAAACAAAAACTATATTTGATCTAATGTATACGTTAAAGATGATAATCCTAAGTAGTTGAAGATATTTTCCCCAAATCCCATCTATAAATTCCCACATCTTCCTGCTAAACCTGTTAAACTATCCACCATAAGTCCCTATCCCCTTACCAAATCCCTAATCATGAAATATAAAACCCCACTAAAATCCAAAGTAGTGTGTGAATACAAGACTCGGTAGGGCACCACAAGTGACCCGTAACACAAGTGTATAATATATACATGTGTATGAAATAAAAATATACAAATTATAGATATCATTAAGTATGTCAAATAAGAATAACATGCATTTTGGTTACTCATATATCAGTTCTACATACTTTGGTTCCAGGTCAAAAGGAACATCGATCATCTTCCAGACACATCCCCCTAAATGGGATTCCCCAAAAACATGTGTGAAACATCTCTCTGGTTGGTATATCCCAAGTACATACTGACCAATTTCTATTTTATCCCTTCAAAATGATAGTCCAATAGGATTAACCAACATTATCAACTATAGATGATATATGAAAAAAACTTATAATAATAGATATGAATGAATGATCAAAATCATGTCATATCAGGTATTAATGATAACCATCACAATCCACCTAAAATAAATACATGAACAGGCCTCATAGTCTACAGACACCTCATCTGATCAACCATCAAACATATTTCTTACAAGGCTAAACATGCATGCCAATAATCATTCCAAGAACCCTTATAAATAATGTTCTAAATTTAAAGGCTTTCTACATTAGTTGTAGTGATGATTTATGGAAGAGGATACCGTCCAAGTCCAAAAACACCATTGAATCCAAGAGAATTCCAAAATCTACATGATTTATAATAATATGATTAATATTAAGATAAAACCAGACCATAAATTTAGGTAATGGTTAAACAAAGCCAAGAATATTTGCCTTAAAAATAATCTAGGTTTGATTGATGTGAAGACACTAAAACCTTTAATCTAGGTTATAATTTTATCAATGGTCATTAATTACATATTAGATTAATACAAATCCACCTAGATATGTTCAATACATCAAATATTAATTTGATTCTTATCAAGGAGAAGAGAATTAGATCAATCTAAAATTAGTAATAACTCACAGGATTAAGAATGTAGGATCAAACTATTGTATGGGAACATAACGGGGGATAAGGAAGGGGAAAAGTGAACTATAAAAATCTAAGGGATGGAATATAGGTAATTTTCAATTAAATAGGTTTTGATAGAATAAATAATAGTGAGTAGAGGGTGTATTTTAAAAACACCTATAAAAGTGGTGTTCTCATGGAGCTTTAAAAGACATAACTATCTATCTAGTGGCCTCTATAAACTATATGGTGATCACTGGGAAAAACCAATTCCTCCTAGAAACCCCACTTGACAGTTGGGGGGATCTTCATCAATTCCACATATCTTGATAACTTTTTAGTGGGTTGGTGGAGCAATTATAGCTTCATCACGATATAGAAAGGTCGCCAACCTAGCTCACCTCCTTTTATAGACTCATGGAAACCACTAATAGGCCTAAAATAACTTTAAAATAATCTCAAAATATATGTGAAAGTTTAAAAAATTAATACCTTAAATAGAGGTGTCATATGCCTCCATACACTGAAAAATACATGTTAAACCATAGAATTTAGTCTAACTGGTAAACAGTACATCCAAAAAATTACTACATAATGCATAGTCTAAATACATTTTATTCAAGATTATATTTAAAATTTAAATTCTAAAATTCAACAATTTATATTTTAAAAAATGGATTTTATATTAGGATGAATTAAATCAAAATTTTATTAGGGTGAATTTTTTTTATTTTTATGAAATAGTTGATTCTTAGGTGAATGACGAAAAATATTGTTTATACTAAAAATATAAATTTATATAAACAATACCAAGAAGTTTATAAGAACTTTTAATTGATAAAATTTATTATAAGTAAAACTTTATATTTTAAAAATACTATTTTGAATTTAGAAAACTAATTATTAACATTTTAAGAACATAATTAATATATTTTAATAAAAATGGTTCTTGTATATTCTTTTAATTGAACATTATTTTGGTAAACTATAGTTTTTAATTGCTTTAGAAGCTACATACCTATCATTTTTTTTATAAAAAACAACTTTATTTCATGAAAACCAAAATAATTTATAATTCTATCATCTACAAAAAAAACTTTGATTAAAAATACCCTTTTCTAAAAACAAGTTTTTGTACACATTATATATACTAATATTAAATTTATTTATATGTATTTTTATAAATTGAATCAAATAAAATATGTTTCACATATTTAATAAAAATGTATAACTTAATTTATAAGATCAATTTAATTTGTCGGTACAAAACTGAGAACTAAGGTAAATATTATATACCATGGTAAAACAATGATTTTTTCAATGAATAATACTTTTTAAGAAAATTATTTTGTGAAATGGATATATTGTAAAATTTATACTATATAAATTTTAGAAATATATAAAAATAAATTAAAAATATTTTAATTGATAATTAATGTTAAATAATACTAATAAAACCTAAGAATTAAAATGTCATCTTTCTATGAAAATAGTTTTTTATACACATTATATTTTATAATATAAAACACAATTTTCTCATATTTAGAAATTAAATTAGGTTAAATGGGGCACAATTTCATATTCGAAATTTCTAAATTTTGAAGTATGGCCATATTATATTTTTTAAGTGATAAAATAAAAATCATGATTAATATTTAATCAAGATTAAAAGGTGTTAAAATGGGTAATGTAATGTAGATTGAATTTTACTTAATCAATTTGAAACATAGATATTCTATAATATATTTTTTATATTGGAGATTCATACATGCATGTGTCACCAATATTTCCTTACATAACTCACTAAACCCACCTAACCCCCATGTGATATCATTCTTACCCCTTACCTAACATTAGTTTCCATGGAAAACCCTCACTTATTCACCCATAAAATGATCTCACTCCCACCCATTATCTCATCAATATCCACCCCAAATGCATTAATCATGATGTTCCCTTCCATATCCCTCTTTAAACCCCACCCAAGGAGAGCATAAGGTTATGAAGACTCTTTCCAAGCTTTAAGAATCTACTTATCAAGGTAAGGGTTTACAATATATCTCTATCCATTTTAATTGAAATTATTTTATTATAATACCATTTACCTATATTTTCTTGATTCTAATTTCATGTTATTATGTCCCATTTTAAATGTTATTAATTATAGAATACTTATACCTTCTCATTAAATATTTTTTCCTATATTTTTACTGTCATGGACCTCTCCAACAAATACACCTCAATGAGGGGATATAGATGGTAACTCACATGTCCCTCCTTTAGTAGGCCATGGATTGGGGACTTGCAAAGAGGGAATAAAAAATCAAATGATGTGATAGTAATTACCCTCTATAATAAAAATAGGATTGGGTTATAATATGAATCATCCAAAAGAAACTCCATAAAATAATATTAAAAAACCAAAACCATCCCACAATGCATGTATAAATAAAAATGATACAAATAATGGTCTCTGAAAGTAAAGATAAATAATAAAAATAGAAATGATCCAAATTTCTAAGCTATTAATGTCTAGAACAATCCACATAATCCTCCAAGAAAAATGAAAATCAGCTTATATACATAGGGTGAGCATACAGGTACACTCAGTTGGAAAACCAAATTATTTCATGCACATGTGAAAAAATCATACTAATGCACCCATGAGAAAATAGTAGTGAAAATAGCACCTAAAAAGTTGAACAATCTATCTGATACTCACCAAGTATTTCTCAACAAATAACACAAGTCATGTATAACAACATAATAAGAAGCATATTTATCAAGGGTACCCCATACCGCTTACCCATTGATTTTGTGTTATCACACCCTAGCATCATATGTCATGGAACTCCAATATATTTTGAATAAAATATACCACCATCCCCCAAATCATGGTCAAATCACATAAATCACACAGATACTTGGACTTCCACCCCCAAAGCACAGTCGCATTGCATCTCTGCTGAAAACACATAGGTCATTACATCATGTCTCACCTGAAGATACATAGGTTAGAACATCACAACCACTAAAATAACCATAGTATTAGGGTATCATGAACATGAATGAAATCAACATTATACCCTCCACCTACCATGCACAACCCCCACCATAATCCACCCCGTAACACAGTCATATCACATCTATCCTAAAGACACATAGGGCATTACATCTCACCCAAAGACATTGTGTTCATCATATCTCACCTGAAGATACCTCTTCCATCACCTAGGTCACCAAAAGACCTATATCCGTCATAGCCTATGAAACACTACTCATCGAGAAGAGATGGTAGAAATTAGTGGGTGGTTATTCATCCATCATCATCACTGGGATGTTGGAAAAAACACACCCCACCCCCTTGGGACTATGTGAGTGTTAGTACATAGTGTTCGATGTGGGTGGGATACATATATAAATCGTAAAGAATATACATGTATATACATATATCCACACACATCCTAACATGTGGGTTCACAACCAAGCACCAAATAATCCCACATCCTCACATTCGGTGCCCCCACTAAATGCACAACACCACACATTTTACAAGCCACAAGCTAAAATTCACATTTCCATCTAAACCCATTATTCATCCCATTCATTTCATTTTTTACCAAATACCACATTAACCAAATATCCATTCATTTATTTATTCATTAATCATTTCCCTCCCATTAACCAAGACAAACCCCATCCATTTCAACATTAGTAAATAACTATTCCATCATTATCCAGGCATATAGCACAACACAACCACACTTGACAAAAATCTCATAATTCCCATAGAACCATTGCCTCACCGGCCCACAAGAATGGAAAAGAATCATCAGTTCACTTCCCCAAAATCATGGAAAAACATCCACCACCTCACCACCCCAAAATAATGTCCAAAAAATCATCACTGCACCACCCAAAAAGCACATACACAAAAACACATATCACATCACCACCCCCAAATCACACCATGAAAATAAAAATTCCCCACAACCCATCGCAATTGTACATTTCCTCCCCATAGCACATCCACACATAAAATCACATCAAGAAACATTTTATAGATTTAATAAGGGGGTTTTCATCACATTAATCTTTATTTTAGTTTTGTTATCACACAAACCATAAATTCAAGGGAAACCATTTTATCATCCAAGTATACATGGTTAGCTAATTTCTATTTTAGGGTGATAAAAAATCATAGCTGACATAGTAGTCACAACACATATCATCCAGCTCAAAATAAAAACCTCCAACAGTAATAATTTCTAGTGGAGCATGTATACAATACAATCACAATATCATAATAAAAAACGATATAAAAACATGAGAATAAAATGCCTTTAAGCATAAATTTTAATTATAACAATTATTTATATTTTATTAAGCCAGAATAACCATAAACCAATGATAAACAAGACCAAACCCCTCCCATATGACACAACATAAAAAGAAACGATGCATTTACTACCTTAAGGAAGCTTAAAAACTCACAATTAAATATAGGGTGAATAATAAATGCTTGAAAACCACAATTGCACCATGAGATCATGGATGAACCTACTCCACATTAAAGGATCATCAAAATATATCACAAATAATACCCCAAACCAAAAATACACCAATATAGTTGATCCTTGGAAGAAGAAAGGGAGAAAAGAATAGGATATGATAAATTACTCACTATGTATCACCAACCAATAACCATCGGAACCAATGGATAAAAGTGAGAAGAAAAGGGTTAGAAATCCTCCTTGGGTGGGCCTAAGGCTAATCCTGAATGATAGGTTTATAAGACATACCCAAATCTAAAACATCATCTGAGAAAAGAACTTAAAATCTTGAAATCAAATGATTTCCCATCATAGAACCATTACATGGTGTGTAATCCTCAGGTTTCTAAAAATTTCCATCTTTAACCAAAAATTCAGTCACCTTGACATCTATTTATTAACCACTGTGAATTTCATTTACATGATGTGTATTTGTTAAATGGCTCCCCCTATCCAATTTTCAAGATGTGAACTCACCATCTTCATAAGACTTCAAACACCTTTACACATCATGTAAATAATAAAAAACCTGAACTTCCTACAATAGCTCTGTTGCAACTCCATAATCCATAAAAATCTCTCAAAACATCCCACAAACAACTCCAACCACCAAAACTAAAAAATTAATAGCCCAGTAAGGAAAGGGGTGTTACATAAGATACCTATAAAATGATTCTATCCCTCAAGAATTCAAAACCAAGCCTAGAAGTAAATGGGTCCTATCAAACAGCTCATGAGATGCCTCTCAAGGATCTCGTCATACCAAAAATGTTACCACCATCCAAACACACAAACCAAATGGCTACAAAACATCTTTCAGAACCTCATAATTGCACCGCCACATCACCAAAACCATCCAACCTCCACACATCCCAAACTAATGATAATCACAACAAACTAAGCGCACTGCTCTGAACATATGAGTCAAGGAATTCTATCCACCATATCAAGGTACTATCTACTCTAAGAATCAATGAATTTCTCAAATTATTTTAATCATATTTTACTATAATGAAAATCCATTAGGAATCAGGTCCTCCCCTTTTAATATGTAGGAAATTTATCACACATCTTGGAAAATAGCACATCTCATAAAACTGTAAGGCCCAAACATGAAATCACCAGAAAATAAAGTAAATAAAACTCAAAATAACTCCTTGTACTAGGTATGAATCTAAGCCTATCACTCCCATGTATTATCCTCTATTCCACCATGCCTCCACAACATGTTAATGAAAGGAATGTTCTATACACACAGTGGCTTCTCATGGCGTTCTTAAATCTCTATTGGACTCTACATGAACGTTACGTATTTCCTCAATATACAACTCTCTCCCCCCCCCCTAAACCAACACTTCCCTCATAAGGGGAAACCTTCAAGAACACATAATATCTAACATCTAACTCCAATGGCCTCATCCTGTGATTGGCATAAGACTTATTATGGTCCTATGCTATTTTTACCCTCTCTCAAACCAACTGAACCTTTTCTTTCTTTCTCTATACTACATCAGGACCACAAACTATTGACTCCCCAAATACCATCCAGTATAACAGAGAACAACACAATCACTCATAAAGTGCCTCAAATGGAGTGATACCAATGGATGAGTGATAGATATAGTTGTACAAAAACTCATCCAAAGGAAGGTTTCATTCTCATGATCCAACGATGTCTAAGATGCACTCCCTCAATATATCTTCCAATGTCAAGATTTCCTGTTATGTCTTCTAATCTTATTGAGGATGGATTTCAATGTTGAGGTTTAACTGAGTTTTAAAATAAAACTAAAATCCCCTCTAGATTCATGAGGTAAACTTTATTTCCTGATCTGAGATAATGGACCTCATAAATACATGAAATTACATCACCTCGTCCACATACCTCTTCAAAAATTCATCCACTGTGTATAAATTATTGATCTCTAATAAGTGAGACAATTTTTTCAAATGATCCATGATTACCCAAATAGAATAATAAATTCCCTAAATGTGGGTTAATGCTATGAATAAATCTTTTGATATGTCATTATATTTACACTCCCAAACATATAAAGGATGAAACAAACCACTAGGAACACGATACTTATATTTTGTATTCTGGAAAACAAAATACCTCGCCAAAAACTCTACCACCAATCATTCTTATTGGGCCACAAAAATTGTATTATCAAGCTATGGTACATCTTGGATAATCTGGGTTGTAACACTAAATGTGATCTATGAAACTGATGAAGGACTCCCTCATGGATCACTATAATAACAAAAAAAACCTCCCATAAAATAACATTTAGTTATAAACATAATTTAATCATCCCTCTAGAGAATCACCATGGCCAACATGACCACACATCAACTCTACATCTAATTCTCCTAACAAATACTCCTACACTCGCCACATCAGAGAAGATTGCACCATCATTTAAAACAAATAGCCTTTACCATTATCCACCCTTGCACCTAAGTGTAAAGATGCAACTCCTCCATCCCTATCCAAGTGTCCCAAGCTCCTGAACAATATCATTCCATGACTTCCTGCTCAAATAATCATCTACAACATTCCCTTTTCCTAAGGTGTAGGAGATATAAAAATCATAATCCTAAAGAAACTTCATCCACCTTTACTACCTCAAATACATATCACACTGAGAAAATATATAACACAAAATATTGGGATCCGCGAAGAGAAAAAATTTCTCCACAATGAGGTCATTTCATCTCAACGTCAGTTCAAACACAACCAATTCTAGCTCCAGATCATGGGTGGCATAGTTACAGTCATGGTAACTCAACTAGATAAACCTATAATAGATCACTTACATCTTTTGTATCAACACTCATCATAATACCATATGTTAATCATCACAAAACTCCTCAAACATCACACCCTCCTCAGGAAAGTGAAGCACTAGAGCACTGACCAACTTCCCCTTTATTTAACTAAAAGTTTCATGGAACTAATCAGTCTACAGAGAATTATTTTCCTTCCTCATCTACTCTATGAATGAGGATACAAGTTGAGATAAATCATGAAATAAATGTATATAATATCATACAAGACTAATAAAACTATGAAATTCTACCAAATTCTTGGTTGATTCTCAAGAAACAACTTTTTTGTCTTTTTAAGGGTCTATTGTCACCTAATCAGACACCACATGTCTAAGGAAACACACCAATCATATTTAGAACTCACACTTGGAAAACATCCCATAAATATAGTGGTGTCGAATTTCCTATAAAAAATTATAATATTCCTATTATTCTCCTCCTATTACTATGAGTAGACCCCAATATCATCAATGAATATGAAAAAATAGTCTAGGAATACACAGAACATAGAATTCATAATCCTGATGAATAAGGGTGGTGCATTTGTAACACTAAACGGTCTACAAACTTGAAGTGGTCATACACGTATTTGAAGGAATTAATTGGGACATCACCCCCCTTCATCCTCAACTAGTGATATCCAAACTGTACGTCAATATTATAAAACTAACTCACCCATATCAGCTCTTTAAAAAAATCTAGCTCAGAAGAGGTTAACGGTTCTCGAAAATTTCCTAATTCAACCTCCAGTAGTCTATAAATAGCCACATAAAACCATCTTCATTCTTGTTTAAAAACACTAAATCACCCCATGGTGATATACTAGGTCAGATAAATTCCTTCAAAATTATATCATCTATCTAAATCCTCAACTCCCCAAACACAAAAAGTGTAATTTGATATGTATCCATTTAAATCTGAGAAGCACCTGGATGCAAGTCTATCTCGAACTCTACACCACATCAAGGGGTGTCATTATAACCTCCTTGTGAAAAAAAATATATAAACCCCCAATATCTCTAGGGAACTCCAATACACTAGAATTTGTTGATTCCATATAAAACTTAGCCATCAAAGAAATGAGGGGATCCATACACTGACTGCCAGCCTAAAAACCTACTCACAAATGAAAACAACACACTATCCATCAGTATCCAAGAACATGAATCTCCTGTATATGTATTTGATAATAACATGAAAAAAATTACAACCAATTTATTCCTAGGATGTAATCGTGTTGTTCATGTTTTAGTAAGAAAAGATCTCTATGGGACATGTGTAGCCACATCATCATTCTACACCCACATCACACATTAAAAAAACTGCTCTAGCCTCTGATTGGTGTACTTGACACTAGGGTCATGGAAAGCCTCTATATATCTAGTCCCATAGCACATACTTTAGTGGGTGATGAAAATGAGTGTGAAGATCCTGATTCAAAAAAGTAACTTACAAGGGTAGATGAAAAACTGAGCACGCCTCAAATGATCTTTGGTCCCTCTAGCACTACAGCCTCCACTACAGACAACTAAATATTCCAAACTCCACTACCTCTCTAATAATGACTTAATCCATGACCAAGATCACATCTAGGTCCTTGGTCATGAGTATCATCCTGTGGTTAGCTTCTACCCACTCCATCTCCCCTCGGTGGAGCATAATCCTACTACCCCTACTACTGAAACGGTCTCACTGGAAACTGCTACTAAGGATGGAATTAAACCTAACCACCTCCACCAAAATGATCTCTAAGTACCACTAGGAACTATTTTTTTCAATTTCCATGAATTCCATAGAAAAAAATATTATCTAATATCCCTCATAAAGTCATGGAAACCAATGGCTTAAGAAGCTCAAAGGGAATGTTGTTGAGGTTGAATCCCCACTGGTCAAAACCTTGAAGGCCCAAGAACCTAAGACCTTCCATTTAAAACTATGATCCTAGAGGATACCTGATAGTTCCCCTCTCGCATAAAACCTCATCATGAGTGAATCATATCGATCCCTTCTTCCTTATTTTGAACCTCCAGATACATTGAAAATGTAAAATTGGTAAATGCATACTAGATTGAAGGACAGAGTTCCTCCTCAAGATGTAATTCATGAGACTCCTCATTTAGAAAATGATATAGGGAAACATATAGTATTTCCATGAACTTGATTCCTAACTCCTGCACTAACATAATCTCATGCTGAAGGGTGAGCAGTTATTACTACCTCACTGTTGTCATGGTCGATGAAAGGAACTCTACTTGAAATTCTTTCTGAAATTAAACCCATGAAACATCTACCTCATTCCAGTTCCCTAGAAAATGAATCCACCACTAAAATGAATCTACACACATCTTAATAACTTTAAAAGGGACTTAGTATCCCACCAAGTCCCAAATCAAAATAAAAGAGATCTCAAGATCCTCCAGCTATCTCTGCTTCCACATCAAAAACACTTCCCTCCTATTCCAAATTATTCCTCTAAAAAGTGTGAAACACTCTCTATTACTAATTATAATCCTCAACCAGATCAAACCACTAGCAATCAACCAAATAAAACTTTTTAACCTCAGCTGCCTAATGCATAAGCGGGCGAAGAGTGGGATCCATAACTAAAAAGAAAATAATAATTCTTAATCTTGGTGGTATGGTATTTTATATTGATTCATTTAAATTCAATTTATTAATTTTAACTTTCCCAAATCAACCATGAATTCAAGTTATCATGATTTATATACCTCTCTTAAGTATTTACCCTATAAACTGGTTCATCGCACATGGTAATTCAATAATCTAAGAGTATTTGCACTGGATCATAGAGAGCCATAATATCCCATGTCCAAGACAATATCCCTGGCCTATGTCACATACCAAGTTCAATAATAATTTTATCCATACCAACCCATTTAATCCTCACTATACATAAATCCAACCTCTATCTTATATTTCAACCATCACATATGACACCACCCTATAACAACCCCCTCCTACTAATGATATTGGAATGAGGAGAGGTAAATGATGACACACAAGCCCCTCCTCTAGTAGGTCCCGAGTTGGAAACTAGCACTGAGGGTATAAAAAATATAATGATATGGGAGGCATTTACCTATATAAAAAAAATAGGAATGGGATATAAGATTAATAATCCCTATGAAACTTCATGATATAATATAAAAGAAACCAAAACTATCCCACAGTGCAAGTATAAATTAAAACAATAAAAATAAAGGTCTCCAAAAGTAAAATACCCAAAAGTAAAGTTAAATCAATAATAAAACAAATATTCAAAAGTTTGATCTAGTAATATCCATCATGGTCCATGTAATACTTCTAGAAACCTAAAAATTAGTTTATATTTGTTGGGTGAATATAAATTTATGCTCAGTAAGAAAACCAAATTCTCCCATACACATGTCAAAGAAGCATACTAATGCACTTGTGAGAAAATAGTACAGACAACATAACCTAAATAGGTCAAAAATCCATCCCAACCTCATTAATGCACACTAAAAAAAATAATTAAATACAAGTATAATAACATAATTAGAATCAATCTATCAAGGGTACCCCGCACCGCTTTCCTATTGATTTTCTGATCTCACACACCAATGTCATATGCCTTAAATTTCCCATATAATGTGAACAAAATATATCACCATCCCCAAATAATTACCACATCATATCATACCCGTAGACACTTAGGATAATAATATGAAACCATGATATCATCACATCTCACCCGAAAAAACATGGGCCTTCACACCACATCTCACCCGAAGACACTAGGGATATCACATCATGACCAATAACATGAATAGATTAGTAGGGTATTATGAACATAAATAAAATCAACCTCATTCCCTCCTCCTACCATGAATGATACCCACCATATGTTTCCCCACAGCATGGTCATATCACATATCACTCGAAGAAACCCAGGCCATCACATCTCTACCAAAGACACCTTGTCCATCACTTATCACCTAAAGACGCCAGTTCCATCACTTAGTACAATAACATACCTCCATACATTAAATATTGTACATATATACTCCCTTGGAAGAGAGACTGGGATATATAAGATATTCTTTCATCGATCCTCATCACTGAGATATTGGGAAAAACACCCATGTGTGAATATGCAGGTGTTGGAACATAGTTCTCAACATGGGTGGGTTGAATATTGAAATAAAAAAAGGAATTTGAAATTATATACATATATCCAAACACCAGACCAACCCATGTGTTCACAACCAAACACTAACCATCTAACAACATTTCTACTTTCACTACCACCTCTGAATGCATAAGAATATAGAAGCCACAATCCACAAGACACAATTCACATTTCTATCCAATCCCATTATCCAATCCATTTGTTTAAATTTTTACCAACAACCACATTTAACAACACAACCCATCATTTATTTATTAATTAATAATTTCAATCCCTTTAATCAAAACCATCCCCAAATATTTCAAAATTAGTAAATAATTATTCCATCACTACCCAGGAATCTAGAACAACACAACCAAGTATCACAAAAAGATCATTATTCTCATAGAACCATCATCGCACTGCCCCACGAATGACCAAACAAACCACTACCTAACTTCCCTAAAATCACATCCAAACATCAGCTACCTCACCTCCATAAAATCATTTACAAACAACCATCACCTCACTACCCCCAAAGCATGTCATAACAAACAAAAATAACCCCACACCACATCACAACAACATATTTACACCCCACAGAAAGACCAAACATCATATCACATCACAAAACATTTTAAATATTTAATAAAGGGATTTTCATCACATTTAACTTTATTTTAGAGGTGTTATCAAACAATCCATAAATCCATATGAAACCATTTTATTAACCAACTATAAGTGCTTTTCAAAATTCCATTTTATGGTGATATCACAATAATCAAAGCAGGAATAGTAATAAAAACACATATCATCTGGTGTAAAAAAATACCTCAATGACCATAATTTTTAGCAGGTCATGTAGCGCAAAAATTCACAATATCACAATAATAACAAAGCTGAAAAAACATGAAAATAAAACCCATTTACCGTTAAATTTAAATTTAACCATTTATTTAACTTTTATCAAACCAACACAACCATAAACCATAGATAAATTATAGAAATCTTCTCCCCCATGATACACAATAAATATAAACAAGGGGTTCCCTACCACAAAGAATCTTTCCATATTTATATGCACCATAGATCAAAGAAGAAGTTCCCTAAAACCTCAAATGCACCAGGAGATCATGGATCAACCTACACCACATCAAAGGATCATAAAATTTAATCCCAACTCACACCCGAAACTAAACCCTTGACACCATAGTAGAATTCTGGAAGAAGAAAGGGATAAAAACAAGGGGAAAGAAGAAAAAACTCACCTTGGATTTCCAACCAACAACCACTAGAAGCAATGGATCTATGTAAGGATAAGAGGAATAAGAAACCTCCTCATGGTTATTAGGTTTTTTTAGAATAATACGGAGATAATAGACAATTGGATGAGAACATTTTTCATAGAAAAAAACTTAAAAGTTGGAATCCAGTCAGTTTTACGTTGTGTAACCATTACATGGTATGTAACATTTGGGTTTCTAAAAAATCCAATATTTCTAAAAAAATCATTCAACAGATCATTCATTTATTACACATCAATAATTTTATTTTCACACTATGTATTTTTTCGGATCCCCTAGATGATTTACAAGCCATGAAATACCTTTACATATCGTGTAAATAATACAAGATGTGAACTTCCAATACCAGATCTATTGCAACTCCATCCTCCACTAAAAACTCCCAAAACCTCCCCCAAACACCTCTATACATCAAAAATATAAAATAAATGGGTTGGTATGGAATAGTTCATTAGAGTTATTATGTTGAAATAAGGGTTTTAATTGCACACCTTCCATTTTTAATTACAAACCATAATTTTACTGTCATCATGCTTGTAATTCTATAGAATTATCACCCATTTGATATATGGACAATGATATTTACTATAATTATATAATTTTACTAAAGTTTCATAATGTTCAAAATCCTAAATTTGGGAAAGTTAAGGGTGTGTGTTTTCCTTAAGAGTGGCATCTCTATCTTGATACTAGAAAGTGGATGTGTGTCCCTGATGAACTTAGGGGTAACCAACCTGAAAAATATTTGTTGAGTTTCAAATAAATATTCACTCTAGTGAATGATGATTAATCTAATAAAATACACAAGTCTAGAAACTCCAAAGGTATTTAATTTGGATAATTAATATTCTCTTTATAAACTAAAATGAAGGATTTTCCTACCATTATTATGGTAGCCTATAAGTGAAAATTATTTTACTCAATTAATATCTTCAATTGATTACCCATCACATTAAAAGTACCATTTTCTACTACAATTTCATTATTTCTTCAATAATAATACTTTATATATATTGAAAATACAATATAGTTTCTATATTGATTAATTATTGTTTAACCATCCACCTACATTCTCTGAATTGACTATGCCATGTTATCTCACTTATTGATTGAGAAAGTATTTACATTTCAAATGTTTGTATCTCAATTAAGTTGTTTATTGATTCCTAAGGCAAGTTAATTATTAATCGTATTGATATTAATATTTTTATGGTGAATTAATTAGAATTAAAAAAGTGACAGTTGGGAGATAGAATTATATATTCCCTTGATGAATCAGTTGTTCTCATTAGAAAAAATGTTTATGTACTTGGTGTATGCATATCTGATGCATGCATGATGTCTTGGATATATCCTTGACATCAAGAATGATGTCTTGGTTGTGACCTTTATTGAAAGAATAATTCCATACATGAGGCTTTGATGATAAAGATCAATATATCTAACATTATGAATTCTATCACCAGGAATGTATTTATTGTTATCCATGTGATTACTTTTATTTCTATGCAATCCATGTATTTTTTCATGTTCAAGATATTTATTATTTGGTATATTCACCATACCATCATTTGTATGCTTGTTATAATAGTTTTATTGTACTTATACCCTTGATAAGATTTTTATATCACTCTTATTATATATCTATTTCCCTAGCATAACAAAAAGTCATCTATGAATAAATTCATGGATGCACTAAAATAAATAATAAAGTTTCAAGATGTTTTTATATTGTATTTTGATGTTTCAATGTAATATGGAAATCATGTATGTATCTAGTCACCCAATACTGATTAAAAGTTTTATCCTTTTTTAGGAGTTCCTTGTATTTTTTACCAAAGTACTAAAGTAAACTATAACTCTAGGTTACAGGAGTTAGGATGTTATAGTTGGATACAAAGGAAGTTTAGTAGGAACCTTGGAAACAATTTTTTGGAAGAACAAATTTATCAAAAGAATTAAAATAAACCATTAGGATTCACAAGAACTTTTAATTTAATTCGGATTTTTATGGATCAATATTCATAATGTTATGATTTAATTAATTATATACAATTTTTTATAGATGGAACTTAACTAGATGAAGGTATATCATATCATCACCTAAAATCAACATAGGGATTTCCTTTTAGAGAAATTCAATAAGGCTGGTGTTGGAACTGAGTGAATTATAGCTATATTATGGTATTTGACTCAGGTTATAACTAATATCCTTACCCAAATAGATAAAACTACTAATAAAAACATAATTAATCAACGTTTAACTACTTTATGCAAAAAAAAACTACATCTTTTAATGGGACCACTAACCCATTAGTATTTGAATAATGTACCAAGTCCCTGTAGAAGATATTTCTTTCATTAGGAAGTAATAAAAGGGAGAAATGTTTCATTGCAGCTTATTTTCTAGGGGATATGTTTATCAATTGTGGTCATTGATTCAAAATACTAAGGATGAGGAGAAGATAAAAACATGGAATGAAGGACTTTAATGATAATATTCTTTGATAACCACTTCCCTCAAGAGAAACGACCTCATATGGAAAAGAAATTACGTAATTTTAGGTATAATTGAAATGATAGTGTTGTTGAGTATGATTATAATTTTAAAATATTTTCTTGGGAACGTACTGACTACGTATGTAAACTAGAAATTAGGATCGATTGTTTTTTTATTAGATTCAGTTGAGCCTTCGAAGGGAACTATTCTCTCAAACTTTTTCATTATATGTTGATATAGTATCAAGATACATCAAGATAGAAAAATATTTTTGTAATTATTATATTTTAAAAGTAATTCAATATAAGTAGATTAAAGATAGCCTCCATTGATAATGAAATGTGGGGATGAAGAAGAATGGGATGATTGGACATCTAGTATATGATAATTTTAGAATTAAATGCCCTGATACTTTTTAAAAGGGATCAATATTTTGTTAAAAGTGTTAATAGAAGGTCCATATGTCTCATGAATTTAGTTTAATGAAGGAATAAAATAATTTTTTTCCCTTAAACTATAATGAGATTGGAGATTACTCAAAAAATTACCCAATCATTAATGGAATCCACCTCATAAGAGTTCTGAAAGACAAGGCCAAGATTTTTTTTATTACCACATCTAAATTTGAAGTTCTGAAAGATGTGATAGTTGTAAAATTGATCATAAACTCCAAAATTGATAATGTTTTATTTGATTCTGGATCCTCAAACTCTTTTACATTATTATTATTTTTTGATAATATTAAAATATTTGTTAGTACCTTAATAAATGAGTTATCAATCAAGACACAAACTAGAAATATTTTTTTGATGAGGGTATGTCAGTTAGTACACATTATGATGTATAAAAACACACTACATTAAAATTTTATTATTATACCTTTGTTTGACTTTGATATAAACCTATTTAAGGATTTTATTTCTAATTATAATGGAAAATGTTATTTCCAAGAGAAATATTTTATGATTCATAAAGGGGGAGTGGAGTTCCTTATATTTAAAGGTGATGTGTCATTATCTAAGTCATACATGGTTCCACATTCAGTATCCCACCATAATTAAATCATTATAGAGGAAAAAATTATGCAACCAAGGTAGTAAATAATATCTTAAGAATGTATGATGTACCTATTGTGCATTAATACATTGATGTGTTTCCTAAATAATTACATAAATATCCACCAAAGTGTGAATCATATTTTTCTATTGAACGCATCCCAAAAAAGAAACCTATATTTAAGACTCCTCATATAAGGGTCTCAATGGAATTTGTGGAGATAAATGAAAAAAATAGGAGTTCTGTGATAAGGGATTCATCTTCCCTAGTGTTTTATCTTAACGATCCCATATTCTTTTTGTTAATATGAAGGATGGATCTATGAGGTTATGCATTTATTACAGATATATACATTACATTTCTATAAATAATAAGTATCCTTTCCGACATATTGATGACATTTTTTATCAACCTCAGGGCACTCAATATTTATCAAAGACTGAACTTCACTCTAGTTATCACCAATTAAGGATTAAGAAGGATCATATACCAAAGGCTAGATTTCATATGAGGTCTGTAAATTATTATTTTATAATGATTCCTTTGGATTGAAAAAATAACCATCTATTTTTGTGTTTGAATACATGAATTTTAGTTTTTTATTATATGTTAGTTTATGTTTTTGAAAAATCCAAATCCCTTTTATTATTTTATGTGAAAGCCATTTTTTAATTACTCTCTATATTATTATTATTACATGATATTTAATTATTAGAATTTTAGAATTCATATTTCATGTGAACTATAAGAAATATATCTTCATTTTATTCAATGATGAAAAAGTTTAATTCAATACCTAGAAAGTTTGCATTTTGTTCTGAACGTACTGCATGCTTTTGGTTTCAAGAATAATGTTCATTTTAAACTACTTTATAGTTTTCTTTCATTATTATCTAATAAATTCATTTATAGTGATAATATTATTAAATAACTTATTCCATTTTAAATCAAATAAATTTTTCTACATATCATTTGAAAAAATATAATTCTATATTTTTTATTTATGTGGTGCAAAAAATATTGTAATTTTATGGAACCATTTTTGAATTATGAAATTTATAGAATTGAAAATAATTTTTAATTAATTTATATATCTTTAAATTTATATAAGAATCCCTTATAGTTTTTTAGATAGAAATATAATATGTTTTTCTATATTTTATTAAACTAATTAAAAATATAAAAATTTCATTCAGATGACACTAAAATAGGTTGAAGTAGTATAATTTTATATTATGTTTTAAAATCATTTATTTCAAAGTTTTTTATAATATATCTTATTATTCTTGTATTGTTGAAGAAATTTTTAATTTTTTGGAAATATCGATAAAGTATATTCATATAATTATACTTGAACAACATCTAATTTTATCGCTTATATGGTTTAAAAATTCACATAATCTATTGTTTCATGCTATAAATGAAATGATAAAATCACTTTTTATCAACACATTCATCTTTAAGATCCACAAAGAATATTTAATCCAAGGAAGCACCTCCACATTTAACTCCAGGCACTCTTACATCCTCATTTATCCTCACTTCAACATGAATATTTGTTTATGTTGTAACGGTAGTCTTTAATCTTCAACAATGGTAGATATCCACTAAATCCAATGGTATATATCCACTCAAGATAATTCTAGATCTCAATTTTTTGTAGCAAAAATAGATAGTTTCTTACCTATAACGCCCTGGTTTAGGAAGCCGCCTAGGGGTGCCCCGTACTCGATTGGTCACATGGCCTCAGGCACATTTCCCCGAACACCAGAGGTTGTCAACTAGTAGTGAGGGCCTTGGGTGTGATAATGGGGAAACTATGCCCTCATTGGAAAATTAACACTGCAGAAGATACAAAATCATACAATAGAAGAAGCAGTAAATATACAACAATAGTAAACAACGGAAGACTGATAAGTAAACAACGAGGAAAATATATAAATGATGTGAGATTCATATGTGTATAGGAAGGTATCCAAACAAGTCACAATGCTGAATATAGTACTAAACCCAAATACAAAATGAAACAGATAATCAACTCCTCAGCATCGCAAGCCTCAGCTTGGTCACATGCTCTCCATCACCAAAGCAATCAAAAACCTGAAGTAGAAGGGAACTTTCCCTTATCTATGCCTACAACAGTATAATCTGTTTGGGTCCAAAATCATGGCCCAAATTGGGTGTGAGACAAAAAACCCATTAGGGAACCACCCAAAAACTGTGCCTAATAGTCAGTGAATATATGGTAGGTAAAAGTATAGAAAACTGTAAACAGAAATATACTTAGCAACAAACAATCCATAGTTCCTAGCATATAATTTACAAATAGCTAAGCAGCCACACAAGCAATTAGAACAAATAGGTAAGAATCCACACAAGAAAGTAGAACAAACAGGTAACCCTCTGGGTAGTTCTCACAGCCTAACCCCTATGGTTCAACCTACAAGCACTAACAACCCTCTAGGATGCACACACAGTCTCACCCCTCTGGTTTAGCTAAAGAATAGACTCTCTGGGGAATCACTCACTATAAACTCCCCCAATAGTCTCGTATTGTACTAAAGGTGCTCTGGGGAAGCACTCATTGTCCCATTCCCCTTGTGGCCCACGTCGAGGAACTACAGATACTCTGAGGAAGCACTCAACGTCAATTCCCCCTATGGTCTTGCATCGTATTATAGAGACACTCTAGAGAATCCCTTACGTCCATTCTCCCTATGGTCTACTACACTAGGTTCTCATAGACCTATGTAAATTCAGAAAGTATCGCATCGCATAACAGCCAAAGTAACCTAAAGAACTACATGGCTATAATTCTACAGCATCTCATCATGGAAGAACAATAGTCACACCACCCTAGAACTAGGCATGGAACTGGCAATAGCCTAACAGGCAAAACTAGACCAAACGGTCATAAACAGGAAAAAAATGCATGGGAAAAACATCCAAAGCATAATAAATTACCCTGTTCACAAACAATGTCCTCTACACAGGCATATAAGAAATGCAGGCAAACAACAAGGGAAAAAAGAAAACATACAATACCTCGTTCAAGGGTATTGGTGGAATTTCCACATAATACTCAAAGACATTATACAAAAAGGAACAAACCCCCTACCTTGATGCTAGGAGATCGATATACTTGAACCATGAGGCTTGAATCACCTTAGAACATCGAAGATCTACAAAAACATCTAAAATGGTCAACCCATGATAACCTAGAAAAGAGAAGGAATTGAGAAACGAGGTTCCAGCAGAAGAGAGAACTCACCGATGTGGTTCCCACAAAATCAATGGGGTTAAATTCGGAGGACAGATGATTGCTTAGGGGTTTGTCAATGATCTATGGCCTTTCAGGAGCTCTCGGCTGAACGAGACCTAAAAGGAGGTGTTTCTAGTGATTAGACACGACCCTGGTGCATTTAATGAAAAAACAGAAAGTACACGGCATGTACTTTTGGAGTATATGGTGTGTACTCACCTTTTCTGTACTCTTCTTTAGGCGGCATCCAAACCCCTTACATGGCAGTGTGTGTGGCCCCTACACGGCCATCACATGACCATCAGCGGCAATGAAGTACACGGTGTGTTCTCATAAAGTACAAGGAGTGTACTTCAAAAATTTCCAGAAACTCCACTTTTTCCAAAAACTCTTGAAAAATTAAAAACATACCTGAAAAGAAGATTCGGGTTCTTAAAAACTTCCCCCCATAAAGAAATTATTCCCTGAATTTCCATAACGAGTCGTAGAAGAAGAATCCACGAACAGCTCTGGTCACTGTGCTTTATACATCGGCCTCCCTCTCCCAAGTCTCTTCATGTACTTGCCCGTGATATCATAGCACCCGTACCAGAGGAACAAACCGACCATAGAGAACCTTCGTACTGCGATCGATAATCCAGATAAGATGCTTCTCAAATGATGCATCTTCATCAAGCTCAACCTCCTCAGGTTGAAAGACATGAGACGGGTCTTAAAAGTAACGTTGGAGCTTAGAAACGTGAAAAATGTCGGGCATAGCTCGGTACCTCTAAGGTAACTTCAATCGGTAGGAAACCGGACCAACACTCTCCAACACCTCAAATGGCCCAACGTACCTCAGTGAAAGATTACCCTATCTCCTAATCCTCCTGTTCCCCAACCTTGGTGTGGCATGCAAGAAAACTTGATCCCCGACCTCTAACTCCAGAGGTCATCTTCGCTGATCAGCATAAGACTTCTGCCGAGACTGTGCGGTAGCCATCCTCTTCTAAATCAACTCTATCTACTTTGTGGTCTCCTGAACAAGATGAGGTCCCCAGCAAAGCTTCCTCTCCTGCCTCCAGCCAACATAAGGGTGATCAGCATGGCCTACCATACAAAGCCTCATAAGGTGTAATCTAAATAGTTTCTTGAAAACTATTGTTGTAGGAAAACTCCACAAGAGGTATATGCTTCTCCCAAGAACCTCTAAAGTCCATAATGCAAGCTCGGAGCATATCCTCAAGCACCTGAATCGTTTTATCATACTGGACATCTATCTGGGGATGGTATGAGGTACTCAAAAGTACATGTGTACCCAAATCCTTCTAAAGCCCCTTCCAGACCCGATAAGTAAAACGTTCATCCCTGTCTGAAACAATAGAATGTGTAACTCCATGTAGATGTACAATCTCTCAAATGTACAATCATCCCAACTCATCAACACTGGAGGTCTACTTGATCGGAAAGAAGTTAGAAACCTTCGTAATCCTATAGATGACAACCCAAAAAGCATCATTCCCATGAGGTGACCTCGTCAAACTGGTCACGACGTCCATCGAGACATCATTCCACTTCCACTCGGGAATGGGTAACTGCTGCAAAAGACCTACTAGTCGCTGATGTTCTGATTTCACCTGCTGACAAGTGGAACACCTCATGAAAAAACTAGAAACATCTCTCTTCATACCTGGCCACAAATACCGACGATGAATATCGTGATACATCTTGGTGACGCCAGGATGAACTGCCCAAATTGAGGAATGAAAATCCCACATCAGCTCATCGCTTATGTCTGTTGGCACCCATACGTGTCTCTGGAAATGAAAGATGTCCTCCTTGCCTATGGTCCACATAGTAATAGGGTCCTCTCCTAACACTATTTCCTATAGGACTAGGCCATTTGAGTCTGATAGCTTCCATATTTGTACCCAATCCAGAAGTGTAGAGGTAACATCTATAGAAAATAGAAAAGTCTACCCTTGTATGTCGTGCACCTCAAAATGCATCTCAGAGAATAGAACCATAATCTTCCACTCACTATTGGCCTCCTGAACTGCATGTATCTGAGTCCCCATGCTCAACACATCATCCACTACATTTCCCTTTCCCAGCATATAGGCAACCTTAATGTCAAAGGACTGAAGGTACTCAACCCACCTGTGCTATCTCAGATTCAGATCACGCAAAGTGAAGATGTACTTGAGACTCTTGTGGTCGGTGAAAACAAAAAAGTGATCTCCCATAATATAATGTTTCCAATTGAGTAAGGCATGAACAATAGCTACCAACTCCAGATCGTGCGTCGGGTAATTCCTCTCATGTCGCCTCAACTGCCGAGACTCGTACATGACGACTCCCTCTCCCTGCATCAGAATAGTGCCTAGATCGATGCCTGAAGCATTGTAGTAGATAGTGTAGCTATTTCTTAGCTCTAAAAAGACTATAATTGGTGATGAATTCAACCTCCCTTTCAGCTCCTGAAAGGATGACTCACAAGAATCTGACCATAAGAACTTCTCACCCTTCTTAGTCAGACCCTTCAATGCTTCTGCCAAGCATGAAAAGTCTTGTATGAAGTGTCTGTAGTATCTAGCCAGCCCTAGGAAACTCTATACCTTGAAGAAGTTCTTCGTCTTCTCCTAGGAAACTACTGCTCTCACTTTCTCTCGGTCTACTGATACTCCTGTCTCTAAGATAACATGACCCAAGAAGTGAATCAGATCCATCCAAAAGTGGAACTTTGAGAGCATAAAATATAACTGATGCTCTCTCAGTGTACTCAGAACGATCTCGAGATGGGTATCATGGTTGTTTTGAGTGTGAGAGTACACTAAGATATCATCCATGAATACCACCACGAAAGAGTCTAAGTATGGATGGAACACTCAGTTCATCAGTGCCATGAAAACTGCTGGTGCGTTCGTGAGACCAACCGGCATAACCGTATACTCCTATACACCATACCTGCTCTAGAAAGCTGTAAGAGGTATATCAGTTGGTCTAACACACAACTGATGATAAACAAAAATCAAATCGATCTTTGAGAACACATGGGCTCCTCAAAGATGATCAAAGAGGTCATCAATCCTAGGTAAGGGATATCAGTTCTTGACAGTCAACTAGCTCATCTTCCGATAATCCACATAAAGCCAAAGGGTGTCATCTGCCTTCTTCGCAAATAGGACAGAAAAACCCCAAGGAGAAGTACTAGGTTAGATGAAACCCTTTTCCTGCAACTCCTCCAACTCCTCCAACTTCATCTTGAGCTCCTACAACTCAGGTGTAGCCATCCTATGAGGACAAATGAACACTAGTGCCGCTCCTGGCACGAGCTAAATTGAGAAGTCTACCTCACGCTCTAGAGGAAAACCTGAAAAGTCCTCGAAAAAGACATCCTTTAAATGATCCACCACTGGAGTAAAGTCTAACTGCGAAGTCCCCTGGTCATCCCGATACAGACTAGAAATTTGAGCTATAACTCCACTTGGCCCATAATGCTTGAGTCTTGCTCTACTCGCCTAGACATCCCACTTGCCCTTATGAAGAAAAGATCCACCCTCTGGTGATATAAAACTCACCATGTGGTGATAATAGTCGACGACTACCTGTAAGGGAACTAAACAGTCCATCCCAAGGATGACATCATAGCCTATCATCTCTAGGACATAGAGGTCTCATAAGAAGTGACACCCCGCGACCTCAAGAGGGCACTCTCTGCACTGACGTACACTAACCACTATAGTCTCAAATGGTGTGTCTACAGTCAAGGTATTAGTGGAGGAAAAGATGTAGAGCCCAAGACTCTCCACAACAGCAATAGAGATGAATCTATGGGAAGACCCTATATCGAAAAGAGAATAAGATAAAAAGGAGGCTACTAAGATCGTACCTCGAACTGTAGAGGGTCTGGGATCCTTCTCATGCTGGGTCTGCTCCACTGTAAAATCCTAACCTGTACCATGGCTCTGTGACCCTTCTTGACCGCTCTAAGCTGATCCACCCTACTATCACTGAAATACTGGTGACTGACCACCACGACCTCAACCTCCACCTTGGCTTAAACGGCTGGAAGAACTCTAGTTCCCAAACTGGTGAGAAACTGGGGGCACTGCTCCTGAAGGAGGAGTCATGGATGAACCCCCGTCACCAGCTGTTGGGGAGAAAACCTGATATAAGCATTGAAGGTGACCCATCTTTCCATAATATCGGAACTCCACAGGGTCTCTCTAGCACTGCGGCCTCATATGCCCATCCCTTCCACACTGGTAGCATACCACTTGGCTACCTGATGATGTGTCCTGCTGCTTTAGATCACCGCGTGTAGACTCCATACGATGCTTCCTTCGGTCAGTTTGTGAAGAACTAACCCTAGAAGTGGAAACACCTTGGCTCTCAGCTCTAGAATCACTGAGATTGTGCTCTGAAATCAGTTACTGGTTGACGATGGAAGCGATGGAAGTTAGCCTGAAGATATTCACTTGTGAGTGGATCTTCCGTCTGAGACCATCCTCAAACTTCCTTGCCAAGAAAAACCCATCTCCTCCCTGGAGGGGTTAAAAACACTGAAGCTCTGTGAAACAAGAGGAATACTCCATGAAAAAAATAGTACCCTTATCTAGGCTCATGAACTCTCGGTCTCGGTCAGCCCTCAGGCTCACC
Source organism: Viscum album (assembly GCA_963277665.1). Classification (NCBI taxonomy): domain Eukaryota; kingdom Viridiplantae; phylum Streptophyta; class Magnoliopsida; order Santalales; family Viscaceae; genus Viscum; species Viscum album. Next base: position 800,261,617 of record OY728160.1, on the reverse strand, counting down.
AGATAGAAGTAGTCATAAAAGATGTGCTGAAACTCCTCCCACTCCATAACCTGCTGATGACCCGGTAGGGAGATCATGTCCCACCACCTCTTGGCAGAGTCTCATAGCATGTAGGTAGCGATCTTTGCCTGCCTTTCTGGAGGTGTCTCTAGATGCTCAAAGATTGTCATCATGGCTTCTATCCATGACTCTACAGCCTTCGGTCCTCCTTCCCCTAAGAAAGTGGGAGGGTGCTACTGCTGGGAAACCCGCGTCAAGTCATCCATAGACGTGGAAAAAGGAAGAGCTCTCTAGAAGGTCTACATCATTATCAAAAATCCTTCCCTAAACTGTGCATTGGCACCTATAACCGGCATCACTACTGGTGCCAAAGCTGTAAAAACAGGAGGATTTGCAGGAAGTCCCTGATCATCCATATCTAGCGTCTTATCACTACCTGGAAACTAGTGTGCAACCGGAGGACGTCTCAGTTCCATGACTCGGCAAGTTCAAACGCAGACTTTAGATCACATTATCATGGACTGAAAACTAGGAGCGTAAGAAGGGAACATGGGAAAGAAAGCATTCAAAATTTATAAAACATGACTACATGACATGTATAAAGACTACACGGCGTGTTCCCTTAAGTCATTTACATGGGTGTGTACTTCTACCACAACTGATTGTGTGACACCCCAAACACATGGCGTGTTATCCTAACACATGGCGTGTACATGAATCCTCTTCCCCTGCCTGAGTTCTTCTACACAGTTAAGCCACATAGCTCCCCTAATACAAAACTACATAGTGTGTTCAAGGTAGACATGGTGTGTACTCAACAAGCTTCACCTAGCCCATTTTTTAGTGACACGTCCTATGTTTCTACGTTACACTACACAGAATGTTCCAGATGGACACGACGTGTACACCGAAGTCCCAACTGACCTGTGTTGTTAGTTACATGGCCGACTACCTAGTTCACTCTAAACGGAGTGCTCCATGTGCTCATAGCGTGTACTTGAAGGCTTTCCCTGACTTGTGTTGTTAGTGACACGACCAGGTACCTAGGTTATACGACACGGTGTGTGGAAGCAGGACACGGCGTGTACATGAATGATTTTTCATAACCCCGTGTCCCTTCCCACACAGTCAGCGACACGTTAAAAAAAATCAACACGGCGTGTATTCATAAAGTACACGCCGTGTATTCCGGGTTTTTCTGGGAAGTATCCTAAGAACTGCTCTAGAGCCCTGAAAACACATAAAACACATGTTAAGGTGCCAAATTCTGATCTTTGAGGGCCCATAATCCCCACGAATCAAAGTTTAGAATTTTATACAAGTTACAAACAAAGAAAACAGGTCAATGATCCACCAAATTCCGGTCCATGAGGGCCCATAACACCTCAAGAACCAGAATGTGGCGTTCATTCAGGTAAAACATTACACAATCAATGCTCTAACAAGAAGCAAATATTTTTATCTATCATCTATCACAACAATATGAATAATCTACAAAACATCTACCATAACAAAATGCAACTGCTAATGCATCCTAGATGGCATGGAAAGAATACATGGCATGTGATTTCTAACAAGTTCCTATATGATGCATAAGATGGCATACCCTTATCTCATAGGGTTGCGACAGAAATAGAACCGAAATAACAACAACAGTAACAGTACAAAGCATGTGAATCACCCAACGGTAAAATCAAAACAACAATAAAATTTAAAACAAGTAAAACTGCAACAAACGAGGTAGTATGGCTTTTCCTCATGCATGAGTTAGCTACTCCTGGGCACAGCTTATTACCAAGTACCTATTCCATCCTATCACTGGATATAGGATCCAAACAGTAAGTCAATAGAAAATAAATCCTTTGATACCACTTTGTAACACCATGGTTCCGGAATCCGCCCAGGGGCACCCCGTACCTGGTTGGTCACATGGCCTCAAGTGCATTTCCACGAATTCCAGAGTCTTCTGACTAGCAGCGAGGGCCTTGAGTGTGATAATGGGGAAACTATGCCCTAATTGGTAGAGTAACATAGTGGAAGATAAACAATCATACAATATCGGAAGTAGTATATATCAAACAAAAGTAAATAGTAGAAGACTGATAAGTAATGAACTGGGAAAAATATATAAATGATGCGAGATGCATATATGTCTAGGAAAGCATCCAAACAAGTCACAATTCTAAATACATTACTAAACCCAAATACAAAACGAAACAGATAAACAACTCCTCAGCATCGAAAGCCTCAGCTTGGTCTCATGCTCTCCAGCCCCAAAGAAAACAAGAACCCGAAGTAGAAGGGTGCTTTCCCTTATATATACCTGCAATGGTATATTTTGTTTCAGACCAAAATCATGGCCCAAACAGAGTTTGAGAAAAAAATCCCAGAAGGCAACCACTCGAAGATCTTTTCCTAATAGTTAGTGAATATATGGTAGGTAAAAGTATAGAAAATAGTAAACAGGAAAGTACTCAGTAGGAAACAATCCACAGTTCCTAACATATAATTTACAAACAGGTAAGCAGCCACACAAGCAAGTTTAACAAATAGGTAAGCCGCCATACAAGAAAGTACAAAAAATAGGTAACCCTGTGGGTATTTCTCACAGACTAACCCTTATGGTTCAACCATCAAGCACTAGCAACCCTTTAGGAGGCACACACAGTCTCACCCCTCTTGTTCAACTAAAGAATAGACTATCTGGGGAAGCACTCACCGTCAATTCCCCCTATAGTATCATATCGTACTAAAGGCACTCTAGGGAATCACTCAACATCTCATTCCCCATGTGACCCATGTCGAGGAACTACAGACCCTCTGAGGAATCACCCAACGTCAATTCCCCATGTGGTCTCGCATCATATTATAAAGACACTCTGGAGAATCTCTTACGTCCATTCTCCCTATGGTCTAATACACTAGGTTCTCCCAGCCCTGTGTAAAGTCATCATGTATTGCATCACATAACGGCCAAAATAACCTAAAGAACTACTTGGATATGATTCTATAGCATCTCGCCATGGAAGAACAAAAGTCGCACCACCCTACAACTAGGCATGGAACTAGAAATATCATAACAGGCAATACTAGACCAAACGATCATAAACAGGAAAAACATTTATGGGAAAAACATCCAAAGCATAGAAAATTACCCTATTCACAAACAATGTCATCTACCCAGGAATATAATAAAATTAGGAAAACAACAAGGTAAAAAAGGAAACACGCTATACCCCGTTCAAGGGTATTGGTAGAATTTGAACATAACACTCAAATACTTTTTATATAAAGGCACAAACCACCTACCTTGATGTAGGAGATTGATATAATTGAACCATAGGGCTTGAATCTCCTTAGAACATCGAAGATCTAAAAAATAGTATAAAACGTTCAACCCACGATAACCTAGAAAAGAAAATTAATTGGGAAACGAAGTCCTGGTAGAAGAGAGAACTCATGGATGTGGTTCCAACGCAATCGACGGGGTTTGATTCGAAGGACAGACGATCACCTGGGGGTTCGTTGAAGATATGCAGCCGTTTAGGAGCTCTCGGCCAAACGAGACCTAAAATAAGTTGTTTCTAGCGATTAGATGCGACCCCAGTGCGTTAAATGAAAAAATACATAGAGTGTACTTTTGGAGTACACGGCGTGTACTCGCCTTTTTCATACTCTGCTTTAGGCGGCCTCCAAACCCCTTACATGGCCATGTGTGTGGCCCCTACACGACCATCACACGACCTTAAGCGGCAAGGATTTACACTACGTGTACTCATAAAGTACACTCTGTGTACATTAAAAACTTCCAGAAACACCTCTTGTCTCAAAAACTCTGGAAAAAGTAAAAACATACCTAAAAAGAAGATCTGGGTTCTTACATTACCTCAATGGTAGATGTTTTTTATTATTCGACTATAGATGGGTTTTTTCCTCGATGGTAGATGGCTTATATACTTTAATGGTAGATGGTTTTCCCCCAATGATATATGTTTTAAATATCAATGATAGATGTATATTTCACTCAATAGTAGATAAATTTTAAAATATCAATGGTAGATACTTTTAAATCAATGTTAGATTAATTTATATCAATAAAATATCTAATGTACAAATGGTAGATATCCATATACTCTCAATAGTAGATGTTCTGCCTAAAAAGGTAGATCAATAACATTAGCTCCACATTGGATACAATGGTAGATTCGATACTATAGCATGTTCTTTCTACCTCTAGGTATAAATTTTTTTTGTACTTCCACTGGTTAAAAAATTTTGTGATAACCAGTTAATTTTATTGTTCTGAAAAAACTGTATTCTCTATTTTTTGTTATTTTTAGTATTCTAAATTATTTCATACTTACTATACTTGTTTTATATGTTTTTAAATTTCTAAAATGAATATATATTGTATTAATTCCATGTGAGGTAATTTTAAAATTTTTTAATCAGTTATAGTGTATGTTTTAAATTAAACTTAATTATCTATAGAAAGTTATAGAATTTTTATAAAATATTTGTTATTACCTATATTCATTGTTTTAATTTTTTCTAAAATATTTATTAATATCGTTAAATATTTTCGAAATATTTTATTTTATTAAATGAATGTAAATTATTTTTTTATATGTTATATATTTATACATATTGTATTCAAAAGTGTTTATTAATAGTCAATCTAATTGCAATATTCATGGAATTTTTTGACTAATTTCAAACTATTTATTTGGAATTATGTTTGGCATATTTTTATTTAAATAGTTTTAATGATTTAATGGGTCATTAAAATTGGTTTGAATTGGTATTTATGTTTTAAATTCAAACTATGATTGCTACATTTATTATGAACATTATTTTCTATTTCCTAAATAACTATTATTTTCTAATTACATTACGTAGGTTTTGGTTTTGTTAGTTTCTATTTAAAGATCATCTTTAAAGGTTCTAGTACACACTTCAAGGGTGATATTGGTTGACTTATTTGATACTCTATTTTTTCATGATAATAAAATATGTGATCTTCTCTAGTGTTGTACAAACCGATTCATGGGGGATGATCAATTTCCTTTTTTGGAAAATCTATCAAGTTCTAAATTACATCTGATTCGAATTCTACTACCTTAATGAGACAATTCCACCCAATACTCAAGAACCAATACTTGTGTTTTTATTCTTATTCTGTCTTCATTTTTTGGTTTCTTCATTTTGTAACACTACTTCCAAGATTTCACGTACACTCTAATTTTTTATTTATAATTTTATATAAAAAATAATTTCTTCTTTTCTTCCATAGGTTGTGACTCCTAGTATCTAAATTCCTATTGTAATTGGTTTTTGAATCCCCATATAAAATTTAATGTGCCCTAGTTATCCCTCTTCTTCAAAGAAAAGGATTTTATAATTGCTTTATGTTTCACCTTCAAATATCATATTAGTGCACATGTATCTCTTAATAAGTAAAGAGGTACAAGATTGTAGTAGGCCCACTTTTGAAAAAACTACTATAAAAGACAACCTTGTGTTCTTTACTCTTTCTATAGTTAATTAACTTTAACAATTAAGGTTGAAAATTAATTTAAATAATCAATTTATTTGAATAAATTTTTATTCGGGTCTATTCACCCCCTCTAAAATAGTTATCATTACCCTATTTGACCTTACAATTAGTATCTTAGGATAAACATCTTGAGGATATTTTAGATCTATTATTTTTTCCCAATACCAAAAAATTTATTTTAGTAGTTTTTCATCTTAGAATTTTTTGATCCCTATACATATTCTATTATCTATATTTAATTATGATTACTTATTCCTAGACCTTATCGCATAAGTAAAATATCATTAAGATGATAGAATTTAATAAAAATGATTCATGGATTCCTCATAATCCTCCACACATTTATGGAAGATATTATGGCTACGAGAGATCTCGAATAGAGGCATACCTCAAACAATTAGGCATAGAAAACTGGTCCATCATGAAAAAACAGTACACACTACCAAAAGCTGACCCATATACAGTTAATGGAAATGAGGTTGTAAAATATGTATCAAATTAAAAAAAATTTAATATTATATATTGTGATATTAACAAAATTGGTTTTATACATGTGTATTATTGTAAGATAGATCATGAGATTTTCAAGATTATACAAGTCATTCCCCTTGGTTCAGCCAAATTAATTTGAACCAATATTGGAATGCTTCATGTCGACTACCAAGATTTCAATTTGGGTGAAGATAAAATAATTTATAAAATTTTCCATTGATTAAAAAATATTATGAATAGAAATAATTCCCTTGGAGAGGCATTGGATAACATGTACTTTTTGAATGAGTCTTACAAGAACAACCACAGAAATGCCATGCTAAGAAAGTATCTATTCAAAAAATAAATAACTTCAAAGAGTAAACTCTCAATGAATTGATTGGATCACTACTTTAGTGTGAAAAAGAAATAAATAACATAGATGGTGAGAAGAAAACTAAAAGAATAGGTGTATCTTTAAAATATGTGAATCTTGTTTCTGATAACTCTTATTATTCTGATCTATATGATAATGAAAAATAATATATGGATCAAATTGGTTTTGGAGTTTACAAAAGAATGAAAAATAAATTATTCGAGAACCGATTTTGGAGAAACCATCAAACAGAACAACATATGGGATATAAGAAATTTGTTTTGAATTACAATGATTTTGATGTAAATTTGTTTGAGTGCAATATGAAAGGACATATCAACCCTAACTATCCTAAAAGAAAGAATAAACAAAAATACAAAAAATGTAAAATAGACATTGACAACTAGTTAGAATTATATAAAAGAATCTTACTCTAGAGAACAATCTACACATGAGAAATAATATGCTAATTTGTACTTCATGGAATCAGCAGATAAGATTTGTGATTCAGGTTTTTATTCTGGATTTTCTGATTCTGACTATGATTCTAAAAATCTTAATGATTTTGAATTAAATAAATAATTTTAAATATTATGAAAATATTTTTTCAAAGATTTTAATGAATATAATAAGAATAAAAAATCAGGAGAAACTTGTTTCTTAAAATAAATTAATTTTAAAAGAGGAATAAATTAAGGATACTTCTTCTACTTCTCATTCTATGCTTTATGAAAATTTTAAATGCACTAAAGATTTGAATGAAATTTTGAAAAAGGTAATTGATAGTCTTAAAAAAAATCAAGGATGTGAAAAATATCCTATGGTGATGTCTTTGAATAAAATAAATAAAAATAAATATGGTTTTGTATATGATAGAAGATTGTATTAAATTTATAGAACTCATTATGCTAAAATTAAAAATAGTTGTACTTCTAATGTTTTTTTTTAAAATTTGTTATGAAAGGTCCCTATGAAAATAATTATTATCTTATATTTAAATAGCCTTATAGATTTAAAAAAATCATACTTATAAATCATTTGTATCTAGAGTTCTATATAATACATATTTAAATTATATGTGTGTATCTAAAAATTATATTACTTATCTTATTGTAATCAAAGTATCGTTGGTATTGAACAAGTCAAGTAATTAATTTTTTTAGTAAAAATGTCTTAGATATCTCAAGAATGACATATGGTTCATGGATAATTGATTCAAAATAAATATGACAAGAGAACCATAAATTATTACCATGTACAACACATGTGATGGATCCAATGCTACATTTGGAGACAATTATAAAGGAAAATTAAAATGATTTTGTAAATTTGGTATTTTAAATTCTACTTTATTTATAAAGTTTTAACTATTTTTGGTTTCAAAAGTAATTTAATTAGTATATCTGAATAATGAGATGATGAAATGTAAGTGAAATTTTAAAATGATAAATTTTTATTTTTTAAATAATTTCCTTTATTATTTTATGCTAATCAAAGGGATAATATTTATAATATTAATGTTTATGAACTAACTATTCAGCATGTTAAGTGTTTTAATACTTAGTATATTGATGATCCTCTAGAATTGGAATTTAGGTCATATTAATTTTTAAATTTTAAAAACGCCTATAAAACATGATAATGTGTTACAATTACTTTACATGAAGAGAGAATATCTCCATGTTTGTGATGCATGCATGAAAGGGAAACAATGAAAAGTTTCTTTTAGACATATCGATCAGATAATTACTAATATACTTTATAGTTAGTACATATTTATTTATTTGTTCCTACTTCTATTTATAGCATTAGAGGAAAGAAATATACTTTCGTTATTATTGATGACTATAGTAGATTTACGTGTATATACTTTTTTACTCATAAAAATGATACTTTATCTAGATTTATTAATTTTTTTAATTTAGTTCAAAATAAAAAGGTTGTATCATTATTTCTATTTATAGTGATCAAGGAGATGAATTTCATAGTTTATATTCTGAAAAATTATATTAAATTAATGGTTATTTTTATAGTTTCTCTAGTCTTAGAACACCAAATAAAAATGGTTTTTTATAACAAAAAAAATAGAACTATTATTGAAATGGACAGAACAATGTAAATTAAATATAAATTTCCTAGATATGTTAGGGATGAAGTCATTTTTTTAATTGTTTTATTTCAAATAGAATTCTAGTTAGACCTTATTTAAAGAAAACCCTTATGAATTATTTAAAAAATAAAAAGTATAAATTTGGTTTTTTAGAGTTTTTTGTTATAAAATTATTATTTGAAATTCCATATATAATTTATATAAATCTTGATTCATAATGTGATTAATGTTGGATCTTGAATATACAGATTATACAAAAGAGGGGGTGAATTGTGTCTTTCAGATTTTTCATTAACTCTTCGATTGATCGAGTTATGTCCTCTATGCTTTATTAGATATAATTATGCAGAAGAATAAGTAAAAGCCGGGACACACAGATGTATAGTGGTTCGGGGAACAGAAGGCCCCTAGTCCACTCCATCAATGCTCTACTCCACGAGCTTGGTGATTTTCACTATCTGGTCCTCCAGACCATCCAACAACTGAAAACAGGAAATTGACACCTTTACAATTTTCAGGAAAACAAATCCTTCTAGTTCAAACACGAACCTACTCAACTCAGTACGAGAAGCTGGTCACTCAAGATTAAAATTGTTTTTGTTTAGAAATAACATTTCCAATTGATATTCAAAATTGAAACAGAATGCAATTGACAGTAGATGGATCGTCATCTTCAGAAATATTGATCTTTTATGTTGATCCGGTTGCAGTAGATATAGAAAATACAGTCACCACATAAGCAGCAGAAGATTCACAAAATATTTCAATTGACAAATAGATGAATCTTCTGTTATGTTCCTTCTTCTTCAAAAAAATTGATCGTAGTCTCTCTTCGTAATCATTAGATCTTTTTATCTTGATTTGTATCTGTTTTTTCTCTTCAGAAATAGTGTTGTCTGTGTAGCAGATCTTTCTTTCGAATACAATGATTGTATCTGCACTTGCATTCTTGATCGTTATGTGTTCTTCTTTAAAATAATCACTATATATCAATCTCTATACACTTTTTCTGTATATCAAACTAGTTTATGTTATTATGTGTATTGTGTTCTTTGAAATTCAAAATGAGAACAGATATATCAAGAGCTTCCTCTACAAAATCAGATCCACAAATATTGCCCTTCGACTCACAATATTCAAACTTGTGAATTAATCTGAGTAGTCGTAAAAATCCATAATATTCTCCATGAAAAGCTCGAGTTAAATCAATCCTTAAAACGGCTATGAAATTGTCAAGGACACAATTTAAAATCAGCATTTAGTCTGGCTTAAAATTAGCATAATCAATCGCTTGAAGACCGTTGAACAAAAATATGAACTTCAAATTCCCGACGCCAAACGTAAGGTTAAGTTGCACTGCATGCATCCTCTGAAACGTAACATAGATCAAACGTAGGGTTGATGTCACATTCTTCAAACTTAAGGTTGATGAAGAACGTAAGGTTGATGACATATGGTTGACCATAAACATAGGGTTGACCATCCATACTTTTCTCTTCCATATCCAAACATATATCATACTTTTCTAGGCTTCCAAACGTAAGGTTGTTTACAAATGTAAGGTTGTTTAACCAAACTTTTGAGAAACAAACAAAACATTAAATACTTACGTAATGTTTATTCTTCTATATTGTCTCAATATCCAAAACGTAGGGTTCCTTCCTAACATAGGGTTCTTCTTCACGTAGGGTTCCTTTCTTTCATACTTTCCCAATATCCCAAATGTAGGGTTCCTTCCTAACGTAGGGTTCTTCTTTACGTAGGGTTCCTTTATTTCATACTTTTTGATAGCGTATGGTTGTTTAACCATACTTTTCGGATAATCTATAAAGAGTAAACAGTGGATTCCTTTCTTTCTTTACGCTACGCTTTCCTTTCTTTTTTACGTTATGCTTTCCTTTCTTTTTCACACTACGCTTTCCTAACATAAGGTATGAATAGTGTTTCCATAACACTTTAAATTGATTCCTGAATGGTTTAGAAATTTTTCCACGCTGTGTAAACACTCGAATATTATTCCAAAAATGATAATATATAAAATATATAATTTCTGAAAAATACTTAAAGTAAAATCATTATAAAACAATTAAACGGTATTTGTGAACATCAAAGTCATCATAAGGAGAGAGTATTATTCTCAACAATATCCCCCATTAAATAATAAAACGTATTGTTGAAAACAACCCTTTCTCAACAATCTCCCCCTTTTTGATGATCACAAAACCCATAAAATAATAAAACTAATTAAATGAAATTAACGTTCAAAATTAGTTACTTAAAGTTTAGAATTTGGAAAATATAAAACAATATTTAATTTTAACAAAATCATTTCAATAAATAAACATTGTATTATCATTAAAAAATAAATCCCCCCCCCCTTATTTATAATAAAAATAAAATTACTTTTTCTTTAAAAATAAAAGTAAGGAATAAAATAAAAGTTTTTTTTCTGTTTTATCCAAATTTCTTCCTCTGAATAAAATAAATTTATTCAAATTTCTCCCAAATAAAGAGTTAAAGAAAATTTCCCTTTATAATAAATGATTGTAAATAACTTAAAATAGTTTGTTGTATAAGTATAAATCTGCATAAATCCAGAACATTTTAAATATATAGGAAATCATTTAAATAAGGTTTTAAAAGAATAAAATTAAAATCTTAAAATAAAATATTGTGTTTATCCAAATTTCTCCCCCTTTTTGTAATATCAAAAAAGAATGATAAATCATGGATTTTAACACATTGAATGTTGCACTGAACTATAGGTAAATGATATTATTATCTGTTTAACAGTAAGGTAATCTGGTATACTAGTATATTTAAACATAAAATAGTAAAATTAGATAAATAAACAGATAAATAAACAAATAGAAAAATAAGAAAAGTATCATTCAAAAATAGCAATATGTACATGATAATGATATACACAAGAATCAAGGGATATGAGGGTTAAGATAGGTGATTTCTTCTCTTAACAACATCCTTGATTTTTGTAAGTTGTTCCCTCAATCTCTTCATCATCCCATATCCAAGTTTGAAAATGAGCTCTATGTTCTCTTGAGTCATATAAAGATCCTCAATTAAATTGATTCTGAAAAAATCATGCATTATTTATTCTTTTTCCATAAACATTGACAGTTTCTCTGACATCTGATTTAACATTGTTCTAATTTTTGGCTCACTAGATGTCAGCTGATCTACTAAAAACTTCTGATTGTCCAGCAACACTGATAATGGAGCACTGTTACATTGAAGATCAGTCAACCTATCATTCATATTTCCCATTACAGTTGTAATAGCCTGAAATCTCCTTATGAGGTTAGGTGAGGTACCAGAACCACTGGCTCCAATAGACCTTATGGATTCAAACTAATTTTCCATATAATCTTTAAAACCAGACAGATCTAATTTCAGAACCATTTCTGATTTCATTTTGACCACTTCTATCAAAATTTCCTTTTTGAAATTCTCAATTTCATTTCTTGAAACTATTCTGGATTTTAGTCTCTGAAATTTCAACTTCTCTAATTCCAAATCTCTCCTTAGATCAGCATTTTCAGTTTCTTATCTGTGTAACTTCTTGTAAACTTCTTCAAATGCTTCATTCAGTGAAGTAGAAGCACTCTATGCTTTATTTTCTTCTTCAGTTCTTTGATGTATCAACACTAGGGGCAAAGATTCTGCAATTGTTTCTTCATCTCTCTTTTCAGCTTGGTCTATTGATTTTTCCGCAGAGTCTTGCCTAGAATCTTCCACAGAAAAATCTTCCTGCAACACTTCATTGTGAACATCTGATGCATCATTAGCATATTCTTCAATAATGATATCATCTTGAACACGATTTTCAACAACATCATCTTCCTGAAAATCCTGAGGACTGGCCACTTCTCCTCCGGGTGCTCCCTCTTTCACAATTTCAATTGGAGTCTCATTTTGAAGTTCATCCACGGATTCAGCACTTTTTGGTTCAAAAACAACATTTTTAGGTCTTGTTGTTTCAACATTCATTGCAACTTGAGCTACCTCTTCTTGAGGTTCAACAATATTAGGCTTATCCCTCACAAAACTATAGCCCAAAATATCCTTAACAGATAGTGGTTGAGAAACCACTATTTCTTCTTCAGCTCTTGCAGCTCTTTTCCTTGTCACTTGAAGTTCTTCCTGACTTCCTTCATCTTCAACCTCTTCAATTTCAAAATGAAGTCTCTTTACAGTTGTAGTTGCTTTGGTTTTAGGTTGTTTTTCTTTATCCTTTTCAAGCTAAGCCGGAGCTATCTCCTCTTCTTCCTCTTCTGCCCCCCACTGGCAAGATATTTCCTTTTATAGTGCTCCAGAAATAACCAATTATCCTTAGTGTCCCAGCACTAAAGGTATTACCGTGATGACACCTACTTCTCACATCTAAAAGTCTCACCAATCCTTTCTTGAGAAACAACTTTGAAATGAACCTTCCAAAAGGATAGAAGTTCATTCTTGCCTCACTCTGTAAGAAATAATTGAGGTACCTTACCATGTACCTTGGGAAGTTTAATTTTATGTCACTTAATAGAAGATACATTATGTACATATTTGGGTACAAAATCGTTTCCATTTCGGACATCCTGGGATCTATTCCAGTCTGAACAAATTTAAGAAAGATCTTCTGATCCGGTTCTAAATCATTTACCATCATTTTCTTAACAGTAGTTGTTCCAAAAAAATGGACATAATGTCCCCTGACTTATTCACAACATCTCCAATGTTTTTCAAATAAAAATGATATACTCCTTCATACGGGAAATTAAGGATTTTTCCTATTTCAACAGAAGAGATTGAGAAATCTCTGTCCTCAATCTTTGCAATCATAGTGTCTTCATCCTCACCTAGACTGAACTGAACTGTTCTGAAGAAATAACGCAGTTCTACCTCATACATAAACTCGGACTTTTCACTATTGAAAGTCTTTTCAAGGTTTTGAAAAGACAAAGCATGTTTCAACAACAGATTATTCTAGAATATCCATTCCAGATCTATAACTTTACCTTGCAAAATTTTTCGACTAACTAACTTTTACTTCTTTGTGTCACTGCTCTCGGCCTCATCGACTCTCTTGGTATTTTCCATTACTGAGTAGATTTCTGAAGGTTCAAAGATTTTAGGGTTTGATGATTCGAAGATCAGGGGTTTGCAAAATTATGCGGTTTCGGGTTCAAAAGAGGTTTTTTTATTTAGGAAATGAAACGGTTTCGAATACAAAAGGGCTTTGACAGCCTTGATTCCTGTGTAATCACTAATCATTACATTTATTTTAAAATAAATAAAATTTTTATGTAGTGATTTTAATCATAAATTAAATACATAAGTTAAACCCTTTTTCGCAAAACAATTAATTAATTAATTTTAAACAGTATTTAAAAACAAAATAAAATTTACACAATTAAGAAAATAAAATTAAAATAAATAAAATTAAATAAATATTATTTAAATTTATAATAAAAAAATTATTTAAAATTAAATAAACCTAGCTCCCCCTAAATAAAATCAAACCTTGAAGTGGGAAGTGGTTTAGTAAAAATATCTGCTTGTTGAATTTCTGTATTTATAAATTCTAAAAATATATCTTTTTAATAACATGATCTCTTAAAAAGTGATGCCTTATATAAATGTGCTTAGTTCTAGAATGACTAATAGGATTTTTTGAAATATTAATTGCACTTGTATTATCACATAAAATAGGTGTATAATTAAAATTCAATCCAAAGTCCATAAGAGTGTTTTTCATCCACAATACTTGTGCACAGCAACTACCAGCAGATACATATTATGCCTCATCTGTTGATATGGAAACTGAATATTGTTTCTTACTAGACCATGACACTAAAGTCTTTCCTAAAAAATGACATGTTCCTGATGTGCTTTTTCTATCCAATATACAACTTCTAAAGTCAGCATCTAAATATGAAATCAAATTAAAATCAGAAGTCTTAAGATAGAGTAGATATTGAAATGTAGATCCTTTTAAATATCTAAAAATTCTTTTAACCGCAGTTAAATGAGAATCTTTGGGATTTTATTGAAATCTAACACAAAGATATACTGAATAAATTATAGTTGGCCTGCTAGTAGTAAGATATAACAAACTACCAATTATACCTCTATATAACTTGTTGTCAACTGATTTCCCAGTTTCATCCAAATCAAGTTTTATATTAGTACACATAGGAGTTGTAAATGTCTTGATGTTTTCAAGTCCAAATTTCTTAAGTAAATCAGGAATGTATTTTCTTTTATTTAAAACATTTCTAAAATCTTTTTGAAATATTTGAAGTCTCAAAAAGAAATTTAATTCTCCTATCATATTCATTTAAAATTATTCTTGCATTAATTTTGAAAATTCATGACAAAGTGTTTTATTAGTTGATCAAAAAATTACATCATCAACATAAATTTGAACCAATAAAATATTATTTTTCACAGTTTTCTTAAAAAGTGTTGGATACGTCAATCCAACAGTAAAATCATTTTTCAAAAGAAAAGAACTTAATCTTTCATACCAAGCTCTAGGTGCTTGTTTAAGGACATAAAGAGCTTTAGTAAGTTTAAAAACAGAATCAGTTTTTTGAGAGTTTTCAAAACTAGGAGGATGCTCAACATAAACTTCCTCCCTTAAATAACCATTTAAAAAAGAAAATTTAACATCCATCTGAAAAAATTTAAAATTCATATGAGATGCATAGGCTAAAAAGATTCTAATGGATTCTAACCTAGCTACAGCTGGAAAAGTATCATCATAATATATTCCTTCTTCTTGATTATATCCTTTAGATACTAATATTGCTTTATTTCTACTTATTATACCTTGGTCATCCTGTTTATTTCTAAAGACCCATTTAGTTCCTATTACTGGATAATTCTAAGGTCTTTCCACTAATTTCCAAATTTCATTTCTTTTGAACTAGTTTAACTCATCTTGCATTACTATTACCTATATTTAATCATCTAAAGCTTCTTCTATAGTCTTGGGTTCTAGTTGGGATAGGAAGCCAGAGAATTTCACTAGATTTCTTAAGTTTCTTCTAGTTTGAATACCAGTTTCTAAGTCACCTATCATAGTTTCTAAAGGGTGATTATTTAGAGTTCTAGACTGTCTAGGAAATACATTTAACGTTTCTTTAGTATCATGTTCCTCTGCACTAGACTGAATTTATTTTATATCATCTTCAAAATCATTCTTTAAGTTCTCAAGTATCATGTTATTGTTAGAGTCAGGTTCATCTATTTGATCTGTCCTTTTCTCAAGGGATCAGATTCATCAAATTTCACATGAACTGATTATTCAACAATCCTTGAATTTTTATTAAAAATTCTATAAGCTTTGGAAATAGTAGAATATCCCAAGAAAATTCCTTCATCAGATTTTGGATCAAACTTACCAAGATTGTCCTTGGTGTTTAAGGTGTAAACCTTGCATCCAAAAACATTAAAGTAATTTACTTTAGGTTTTCTGTTATTCCATAGTTCATAGGGTGTATTTTTCAAAATAATTCTTATTAAAACTCTGTTAATTATATAGCAAGTTGTATTTAAAGCTTCTGCCCAAAAATATATAGGTAGGCTATATTAATTTAACATAGTTCTAGCCATTTCTTGAATTGTTCTATTTCTTATTTCTACAATCTCATTCTGTTGAGGTGTTCTTAGTGCAGAGAAAGTATGTTTAATACCTATGTTTGAGAAAAAGGAATTAAATTCATGATTCTCAAATTCTCCACCATGATCACTTCTCAATGAGATTATATTAAAATATTTTTCATTTTGAACAGATTTTCTAAAACTTTCAAATAAAGTAAAATCTTTATTTTTAAATTTGAAAAAGAAAATCCAATTAAATCTAGAATAATCATCAACTAATACATAAACATATAATTTACTAGCCAAGCTTTCTACCCTTGAAGGTCCAAAAAAATCTATATCGATAAGTTCTAGAGGTTTAGTTGTAGAAACTTTGTTAATAGATTTGAATGATGATTTGTGTTGCTTTCCAAGTTGGCATGCATCACATAATCTGTTACTTTCAAATCTGAGACTAGGAAAATAAGAAACTAAGTGTTTCTTAGATAACTTATGTAAAACATATATATTAAAATGTCCGAGTCTCCTATGTCATATCCAAGATTCACTTACTTTAGTATTCAACCAATTTACTTTTTGTTTACACAAGGAATTTAAATCCAAAGTATAGACATTGTCAGTTCTTGGTGCCTTAAATTTAAACATTTTATCTTTAAAAATAGTACAGTAATTTTTAATAAAATCAACAGTATATCAATCATCACAAAGTTGAGAGATACTTATCAGGTTGTGTTTCAATCCTTGTACATAAAGTATTTTGTTGATTGAAAATGTTTTTGGATCTCCAACAATTCCAATGTCAATGATTTTTCCTTTGGAATTGTCACCAAATGTGACAAGTCCACCTTCCTTTTGAGTGTGTGTTATAAAATTTTATGAGTTCCCACTCATATGACATGAGCAGCCACTATCCATGTACCATATAGATTTTCTGTTTTGGTGGTCTGCTACCTGCAAATACATTTAAACAAATTGCTTTGGTACCCATATTCTGTTGGGTACATGGGTGTCAGCTAGCAATGATCTGGGTATCCATATTTTCTTTGTTCTTTTAAAATCAGCTGAATCATATAAGTATTTTGAAACATAGTCTTTCTTAATACCACAAATTTGATGTTGTCTTAGGAATCAGTGTTTAGCTATATGTCCCTTTGTACCACAAAATTTACAATTAACCCTTTTAGTTCTAGGAACAAAATAATTTTTGTATAGCTTAGGTTTTTCTCCTTTACTACCAATTCCAAATCTTTCCTTTTTAAGGACAGTTTTTCCAAGAATTTCATTTAATGAATTCTCTCCTTTTGTAAAAACCAAAGCAGCCTATTTGTAATATTCTACTTCATCCTACAGTGTTTTTATTCTTGATTCAAAATAAATATAGTTAGTGTTAATAGAATTGTTTTTATCAGTCAATTCCTTATGTTGTTTCAGAATTGTATCTCTTTCATCTGAAACAACCTTATGTATGTTCTTTAGTGACTTATGTTTCTTAAACAGTGAGTCATATCTTTCTTCAAGCATAATGTAGTAGGCTACAAGTTTTTCATTTGTGTAACTTGATTAATAATTTGATTTATTATTTGAGTCAGAGGTGAAATATGATTGTACCTCATCTGTTTCTGCTATGAAACACATGTTTGCTTTCAGATTGAGTTATTCTTTCTCTGAGCTTGATTCTGGAGAGCTATTGGAGTCTTCAGATACACTCCAAGTGGTTTTCATAGCTTTTTTGTCTTTCTTCTCATAATCATTTCTCTTGAAGAATTTCTTCTTCTTTGTATCTTTCAATTGTGGGAAATCTGATCTGATGTGACCCATCTTCTTTCACTCATAGAATCTTGCTTCCTTATCATCTTTCTTAAAAGATTTTTTAAGCCTTTTTTCTTGCTGTAGATTTTTCAGAATTTTCTGGCTAGTTGAGCCAGTTCTTCATCTGAGTTTGATGAGTTAGAGCTCTCTAATTTGTCTTTGACTTCTCTCTTCTTCATATTTCTATTCTTTTGTTGTGAAGTTACCTTCAAGGAAGTATCATCCTATTTTATGTAGACTTTATGTTAATTTTCCTCATCTTGAATTTCAGCTTCGTACATCATTAGTGTACCAATCAACTATCTCATGGTTAGATCTTTAACAGGTGTTGATTGTCTGATTACAGCATAGATACCATTCCACCGAGTAGGAAGTACCCTCAATACTTTTAATGCTTGATCAGCCTACTTGATAGGATCTCCTAGAGCTGTTATATTATTGAAAATTTCTATCAATCTCCCATTCATTTGGTTAATTCTTTCACCTTAAAACATTCGAAAAGTATCAAATTTTAATTTGGTAGTAGCATATCTCATTTGTCTTACATTGTCTGTTCCTTCATACACCACAGCAATTGTTTGCCAAATCTCATTTATTTTTAGTCACTGAGATACTCTGTTAAATTCATCTGGTCCTAGACCGCAGATAATTGCATTCATAGCATTCGAATTCATATCATACTCTGCTTCTATAGCAGCACTTCATGTATCAGGATTTTCAGGAATTTCATAAGGAGTCATAATCATTTAATAGAATTTATATTTGAGGTTTTTCAGATATATTATCACGCATGATTTCCAGAAACCATAGTTGTCTCCATTAAAATATGGTGCTCTGACCATTGACATCCCTTCTCTTGTATCATTCATAATTCTCTATTGTATAATCTTTAAATGATTCTCTCTTGCTAAATCTCTATCAGAAGCTCCACCTCTGATACCAATTTTTGGATCTTGAATATACAGATTATACAAAAGAGGGGGTGAATTGTGTATTTCAGATTTTTCGTTAACTCTTCAATTGATCAAGTTCTGTTTTCTATGCTTTATTAGATTTTATCATGCAGTGGAATAAGTAAAAGCAGGGACACACGGATGTATAGTGGTTCGTGGAACAGAAGGCCCCTAGTCCACTCCACTAATGCTCTACTCCATGAGCTTGGTGATTTTCACTATCTGGTCCTCCAGACCATCCAACAACTGAAAAAAGTCAGTTGACACCTTTACAATTTTCAGGCAAACAAAGCCTTCTAGTTCAAACACGAACCTACTCAGCTTAGTATGAGAAACTGGTCACTCATGATAAAAATTGTTTCCGTTTAGAAAGAACATTCCTAGTTGATATTCACAATTGTAATAGAATGAAATTGACATCATATGGATCGTAGTCTTTAGAAATATTGATCTTTTAAGTTGATCTGGTTGTAGTAGATATAGAAAATACAATCACAACTTAAGCAGTAGCAGATTCACAAAATATTGTCGTTGACAAATAGATGAATCTTCTGTTGTGTCCCTTCTTCTTCAACAAAACAGAGCATAGTCTCTCTTCATAATCAGTAGATCTTTTTATCTTGATTTTTCTCTACTTTTTCTCTTTATAAATAGCGTTTTCTATGTAGCAGATCTTTCTTTTGAATACAATGATTGTATCTGCACTTGAATTCTTGATCTCTATGTGTTCTTCTTTCAAATCTTTGCTATATATTGATCTATGTACACTTTTTCTATATATCACACTAGTTTTTTTCATGATGTGTATTGTGTTCTTTGAAATTCAAAATGAGAACAGATATATCGAGCGCTTCCTCTGCAAAATCAGATCCACAAATATCGCCCTTTGACTCACAATATTCAAACTTGTGAATTAATCTGAGCAGTCTTAAAACTCCATAATATTGGCCATGAAAAGCTCCAGTTAAATAAATCCTTCAAACAGATCTAAAATTGTCAAGGACACACTTTAAAATCAGTGTTTAGTCTAGCTTAAAATTAGCATGATCAATCTCTTACAGACCGTTGAACAAAAATATCAACTTCAAATTCCCGACGCCAAACGTAAGGTTAAGTTGCACTGCATGCATCCTCTGAAATGTAACATAGATCAAACGTAGGGTTGATGTCACATTCTTCAAACGTAAGGTTGATGAAGAACATAAGGTTGATGACATATGGTTGACCACAAACATAGGGTTGACCATCCATAATTTTCTCTTCCATATCCAAATGTATATCATACTTTTCTAAGCTTTCAAACGTAAGGTTGTTTACAAAAGTAAGGTTGTTTAACCATACTTTTGAGAAACAAAAAAAACATTAAAGACTTACATTATGTTTCTTCTTCCATATTTTGTCAATATCACAAATGTAGGGTTCCTTCCTAACATAGGGTTCTTCTTCATGTAGGGTTCCTTTTTTTCATACTTTCTCAATATCCCAAACATAGGGTTCCTTCCAAACGTAGGGTTCTTCTTCGCGTAGGGTTACATTATTTCATACTATTTGATAACGTATAGTTTTTTAACCATACTTTTCTGATAATCTGTAAAGAGTAAATAGTAGGTTCCATTCATTATTTACGATATGCTTTCCTTTCTTTTTTATGTTACTCTTTCCTTTCTTTTTTACGCTACGCTTTCCTAACGTAATGAATGAAAAGTGTTTCCAGAACACTTTAAATTGATTCCCGAATGGTTTTTCAATTGTTCCACGATGTGTAAACACTTAAATATTCTTCCAAAAATGAGAATATATAAAATATATAATTCCTGAAAAATACTTAAAGTAAAATCATTATAAAACAACTAAATGGTATTTCTGAACATCAAAATCATAATAAAGAGATAAAGTATTGTTCTCAACAATATTCCCCATTAAATAATAAAACATATTGTTGAAAACAACACTTGCTCAAAAATTAATGTACTTTTATTTGACATTATAATAATATTATAGATTTATGAGTTTATAATAAAAGAAATATGGTTGTTTGTTGAAGAATTTTTTAATGTTATTTTTTATAAAAATAATTTTTAATTAAATTACAATTTTAATGTTTTTGTTGTTGAGTTTAGAAATTTTAATTTCAGTAAAGAAAAATATCTAGATAAGGATGAATCATTTGAGGGGGAGAATACTCCTTGACTTGATCCAAGATCATGGAAGACTCATAAAGATAATACTGTTGAAAACTATATTGGTAACATTGATTATGGTGTTAAAACTAGAAATTTTGTTTTAAATTTTTGTGCCAATTCTACTTTTATTTCTGATTTTTTTCCTAATAATGTTAGTAATTCTATAAATGATTATAGCTAGATTGTTTATATACATTATTTTCTTAATCAGTTTGTGAAAAATAATTTTTTTTCTTTAGTATAATTTCATGAGGCTAAATAGCTAATCGGAAATAAATGAATCTTTAGAAAAAAGATGAATGAATCTAGATAGACTTTAAAAAAATTCTAAACTTGTTTCCAAAGGATACTATCAATAAAAAGGTAAATGCATTGATGATTCGCTTACAAGTGTTTCTAGTTTAAAGGCAATTAGAATTTTTTTTATTTTATTTGTTTTTAATGTTTTAAATTATATCAAATAGATGTAAAAAAATTTCTTTCTTAAATGGATTTATAACTGAAGAAGTTTATGTTTCACAACCCCCAGGTTTGGAAAATAAAAAATTCTCTAATCATGTTTTTAAATTATCAAAAGATTTGTATGGTCTAAAACAAGCACCTCAGGCTTGTTATAAAAGTATTTATTTATTTATATTGAATAATGGTTTCAATAAAGGTAATTTGTATTATATATTTTTTATTAAGATAATTTCAAATGATATTTTAATTATATAAATTTATGTTAATGATGTAGTTTTTTATACTTCTAGTGATTTTTTTTTAATTATTTGATGTATTCTGAGTTTTACATGAGTTTAATTAGAGAATTAAAGTTATTTGTTGGATATTAAATTTATGAATGGAAATATGGGATATTTCTTAATCATTAAAATTATTCTATAAAATAAATTTTTTTAAAAGATACAAGTGTTAATATTAAAATTAATTTTTTTACCCCTTTTATAAATTGAATAAAATAAAATTATTTCCATATAATTAATCATAATTTTCAAATCCCTTAAGAATGGAAATTATATTTGACGGTGTAAAATAAAGTATGAAGGTAAATATTTGTTACTATGGTAAATTAATTATTTTTCAAAGAATAAAACTTCTCTAAACATTTTTTTTTAAAAAATATATATTATAAAATTAAAACTATAATATTAAGTTTAAATATATATAAAAATAAATTAACACACTTTTAAATGAGAATAATTGTTAAATAACATTAATAACACCAAACAATTAAAACGTCTTATTTTTATAAAAATGGTTTTTTCTGAAAATTATATGTTTTAATTTTAAAGTAAAATTTATTATATTTAGAATTTTAATTAATTTAAATGGATCCCAGAAATTTTATTCATCGTTCCTAAATTTGGTAAGTAGGTTCGTCTTATATTTTTAGTGATAAAATAATAACCATGATTAATTTTTAATCAACATTAATAAGTGTTAAAATGGGTAATCTAATGTGGATAAAATTTTAGTAAATCAATTAGACACATATATCATATAGAATAAATTTTTTGGATGTAAATTAATACCAACATATCTGTCTAAAATTTCCCCACCTAACTCACCATACCCACCTAACCCCCATGTGAAACCATTCTTACCCCCTATCAAACTTTAGTTTCTCTGTAAAATCTCTTTTTCATCTATAAAAGGATATCATTCTCACCCATTCACACCTCACTCTCCATCCCAAAGGAATTTATCATGAATTTACCATCTATATACCTCCTTTAATCTCTCCTAATAAATTACTATTGTTATAATGGATCATCCAAATCTTTAAGAATATGCATAGTAAGGTAAGGGTTTCCAATCCTTATCTCTCCTTTTTAATTGAAATTTTTTTATTATGATATTATTTCTACATATTTTGTTGATTTTAATTTCATGTTATAATATACAATTTTATATGATATTAATTAGACAGTATATATCCCAAATCATTATATCCTTTTTCAAATGTTGTTATTATACTAACATAAGGTTTCTCATTATTCCCCTTCCATCTTCATTTACCAACCTTTATTGTAATGTCATCATGCTTTTAATTATATGAAATTATCACCCATTGATATATTTATAATGAGATTTTATGTCATTAAATCCTTTTCCAAGTCCTTTATAATGCCCAAAAATCCTAAATTTTAGAAATTAAAGAGTCTGTAGTTTTCGCAGCAATGGAATCCATGTATGGATACTAAAAAGTGGATATGATTGTGGCATAGATGCACCTAAGGGTAGTAACCCAAAAAAAGGATGGTTATGTTTATAATCAATCTTCACTCTAGTGCATGATAATTGGTCTTAAAACATCACACCTAGATGTAAACTCCTGAGAGATATACTTTGGATAATTTATATGCTCTTTATAGAAAATAATAAAGGATTTTCGTACCATTGTTATGGTCTCATTCTAGTTAAAACTATTAAACTAAATTACTATACTATATTAATAACCCAATAAATTTAATTTCCCCTTCTCCACTACCTTATAATTATTTCTTGGATAATGTTACTTCTTATTAAATTGAAAATACCCCATAGTTTCTATATTGATTAAGCATTGTTTAACCACTAAATGTCCACCTTCTTTCTCTAGATGGTATGTGTCTATGTTATCACACTTTTTAAATGGAAAATTATTAGTGTTTTGTAAGTTTATATCTCAATGTATATTTTTATTAATTCATAAGGTAAGTTGATTATTTATTTTATTGACATTAATATCATTTTTAAGGTAACATCTATTAGACTTAAATAATTGATGTGTGGGGACTAGTATTATATAGTTTCGTGATGAATAAGTTGGTTTAATAAGACAGATTTTTTGGGTATTTGGTGTATTCCTTCCCAATATAAGTATGACGTCCTAGTTTCAGCCTTGGTGGAAAGAAAAATGTCTTATTTTTTACCTTGATAGAAAAAAAAATGTCATGGATGAGGCCCTGGCGGTAAAGGTCGAGATGTCTGACATTATGCATTCCATCTCCATGAATTTAGCTACTGTTATCCATGTGATTATTTTCATTACTAAATAATCCATGGATATTTTTTAATATCAAAATATTGATTATATGGAATATTTACACTACTATCATTTGTATTCTTATTATGATAGATATTGTTGTACATTTAAACTTATTGAGCATTTTAGAAAATCCTTCTTATGTTTCCATTTTCCAAAGATATCAAGAAGTTATCTATGAATAAATTTAGGGATTCACTTAAAGGAATAAAAAATTTTAAATAATATATTTATATTATATTTTCATGTTCTGATGTACTATGGAAATTATTTATGTATTTTGAATTCTAATATTTCTAAACTATTCAGTCATTTTTTATGTGATCCTTGTATTTTTTCCCAATGTAATAAATTAACCACCAAATCTATGTTGCTAGATCTAGGGTGTTACAATACCTCTTGGTAGAAATAATTATGGAATCAAGATGTTGACATTTTTTAACATTTTTAAAAATTTTATCCGCACTTGACACATAATATAAGATATTATAAGCCTCATCGAAGATCATAACAATTTAATGACAAACAAAATAATAAAACAATATTATAAAAATAACTTTTAACAAGGTTTGGAACATTTAGATCAAACATGAATTGATGAATTCAAGTCTCCTTTGGTATCAATAGATAACACAAAACACTAATGACATAGTGGGATTATCATCCTATTAAATTGATACTAGTCACTCTTCTAAGGTAAGGGATGGAAGAAAGAAGGAAGTAATGACACTATAGAACCACTCACGCAAGGAAAAATAGATAAATATATCAAATGAGTAAAACATAAGGATATTCTATTGTATTATTAAATTATATAACTCTAAAAATCAAATTTTCTCCCTCTAATGGGATAAAGACTACACTCTTACTTTCTATTTATATGAAGATTGGTAATCAGTATCCTCTAAGGATGCTAATATAGAATCAAAACTAAATATCTGTGATAAATATCCTCTAAAATTAATTTGGAGAAATAAATATAATATAAAAGTGTATTAAGTCTCAAACCACCTTGATAGGTACATTAATTATCCAAAAATGTACTGAAATTGGAAAATGAGCTGTTTAAATAGCCACTTTAGCTAATCCTCTAAATTTCCCTCATGTAATTATTCTTGGAAGACAATTAGTCCAAGACTAAGACAAATAATATTTGTTCTTTGTCATTTCCTCATGTTTATGTTTTAATAATATAAATAAATCATTATTTATATCATAATGAAAAATTAATTATTTATACAAATAACTATTATTTATTCAAATATTTTAAATATGGACAACATGGATATTATTTGTGTTTATAATAAACATAAACATATTTACACTTTAACTAATCAAATTATTCATAAAATCCCAAGTAACATTATCTTGTGTGTGAACTCAAGGTCCCTTGGTAAATTTGAAAATGATCATGAATCTCATTAAAAATCATAAACTAAGAGTGGTATCTAAAAACATGGTGTAGCTAACTAAATTAAAAAGGAATTTTGTGTGATATTATCCACCATAATTCCATTTTGAAAGTTCCCTTGTACTTGAAATTGAAATTATATAGGATAAATGAATAATATCAACACTTTATATTTTATCTCGTTTTCTCAATTCCCGAGGAGAATAAATCTTATATAATTACATCATGTGTAATTATCTTGACATGAAGACACACTTTCTCAGTAAAAAATAAATTGGGATTTTTGATAACATAAGCTATTTATATGGGAATACACATCCTCTATTGATTAATCAAATAAATTTTCATGATTAGTGTCACACCCAAACACATTCTATTGAGTTAAATTCTAAAATTAATTTAGATAGGTATGAAATTATGAGACCTCACAAATTGTTAACCTAATTCAAATCCATTTTTTAGGGATCCATATACAATTTTCACTTAATTAACACCAATAACACATATATGAAAATTCATTGGGATTAATTTAAGATATTTGATTTGAATAAAATTTCTCTAACTTATATCTCAAGATTGGTCTGTTGTATCCCTATACAAGTGATCCTACTAATTCTGATCTTAATATATTATGGCAAACCAATATGATAATCATCAATCAAGGATAACATATTAATACATGTATTATATGGGGTTGTTATCATTTCAACTCCCATGTATAATGAAACAAAAATAAAATAATGATAATGTTTTTATAAGAATATACATTACATGATACAATATTTCCCTAATCCAATAATACATTATTGACATTATGGAATAAATACTAACAATATCCCACTTTCACTAAATCCAATTACCCTTGAATCTAATAACTAATAAACTAGTATAAATTTCATGATTTATTTTTATAAGGGTTTTATTTAGGGGATCTGCAATATTATCCCCTCTAGTAACTTGACACATCTTAATATCACATATATCAATAATATATTTAATGAGATAAAATAGATGGAGAATGTATTTGGATATATGGTGGGAATCTAGACCCAATATCTTGTAAAATAGATCCAATGTTATTACAATAGAGTTTAATTGGATTCATAACTCTTGGGGACACACCTAACTCAATAATTAAATTATTTATAAAAATATATTTTTTAGTCACTTTATATGTTGCGATATATTCTTCTTCTATTATAGAATAAAAAAACTTTCAGTTTCTTAGAACAATTCAAGCTTACTACTCCACCATTCATGAAAAAAAATCTTGATTGTGATCTAAATTAATATTTTTATGTTTAGAAACTATAGATAACCAATCCTTTTACATATATAATTACACTATTTTTAATATATATGTCTACTAATTACAACCCAAAGATCATGAGGCATAGTTTCTTTGTAACACTAAGTTTATAATACATAAAAGTGAGAATAAAAAAATATTCTATATAATGTGATCATAAATCCTTATTTGATCCTAAAAATACATGGGATAACCTATTTAATACATTAAAAATATGGGTGAGATAAAAATCCCATTATGGGAATAAACATTTTAAAGAAGAATAACTTGTGATTCAATGATATAATAAGGTAACATAAAATATAAGGCACATGATTAATCACATGGGAGCATATCATAAAGAATATGGTATCATAAGATAATGGAATAATAGTGAATGAGGTAACAAAGAATAAATTAAATATATATATAATTCAAGAATAACTTCTGAAACAACATCACATGGTGGACAAAGTCCCATAATGGATTTTGTTCACTCCATATTCTCATACATGATGTCTCAGGGGTCTAAAACATAACCCATTGCATTGGAGGGATATATAATTCTAGGCCCACTCATCACATTAATTTAATTTACATGCATATTAATTACACATAAGGATATATATCATAATACATAAACATAATAATTACACATGGAATGAAATTGGATGCATAATCTTTTCTCAAAACATTATCAAAAGATATTCCTTAAAGAAGTCATTTGAGAGATAGTCATAAGAAATATATTACCCCATTAAAAAAGGATGTTAATATTAGTATACATGTGAGATACATATATATAGAATTTAGAAGTACTCCATAACTATATAGAGAGAAAATTTTAGTTAGAGAGAGAATGGTCATAACCTGAAGAAAAGGGAGGGCTTAAAAGATCCCTTACCTTGATCCTCATTTGTGGCGTGCGTTATTTATATCCCTGAATAATAAACTTAAGATGATTATTTAATTTCTTAAAAACCATTTTAAATATTATTATTAGTTTTATTTTATTGATTACTATGTCATATTAAATTACTTAATCATTTAGGTTCAAGCCAGATGTTTTGGAAATGTTCAGCTTATATGTCCAAAATCACTTCGATAAGCTGATTCAGTTAAAAGAGAATATTAATTAGTCATATATAGAATATTATTCATGAAATAATTATAATATTTATACATAAATTATAATTTTGAACCAACCATGAAATATGTTTATGAAAAATGAACTACGTTACAGTCGTGGAGATGATTGGTCTTAAGTACACATGACTAATGTTTCCACTTTTAAACAATTATGATGGGGAAAAGGTTTGTGTTATTTTTTCTTTAAATAATTATAGTTATGTAATAAATATAATATTAATTATTTAAATAAACATAAATATACCATCCATGTGACGCATTAATAATAAAATGTATCACATCACTTCACAAAGCACTAGTATGTCTTACACACAAACGACATTATCATTTTCAATTGATGTTAAGGTAAGAAAGTATATGATATATTAATTTTCTAGAATAGTTATTGTGTAATTATTATCATATATAAACATTTAATTAATCCTTATTACCTTACATGTAATGTGTATGTCAAAAAAAATCATCAGTTCATGAGGTAGTAGTTTGTTATACACACAAGCGAGGTTATCATCTAGAATGGAAAGTAACAAGGAATATGGGATGTCATAGTTCCAAAAATATAATTATATTATATATATCATATATATATATATATTAAATAATTTATTATATCTATCCATGATTATTTATGATATAAAATGAGTTATGTCGGTTCGTGAGGTGGTAGTCAGCCATAAACACGCTCAAAGATTTTGTTTCCCAATTGAGGGAATAGGAGATGGTTGATATGGAGACCCACCTTTTTATTTCATAAAAAAATCAATACATGGTAAAAAAATTTAAAAATAGTGGATATTTTTTGGTTTAGTATATTGGAAATAGGAACATAATAAATGAAAAAAATATATAAACATTCATATAATCCAATTAAAATACATCGTCATAGGTTCTTACTAAGTTAATTTTACTACATCACATATTTTGGGGACATACATCAAATTAATAGGAGAGAATAAAGATCATAAAGGGAATAATAAAAGGAGATACTTATCATATGAAAAAGAGTCATATCAGTAAGTAATTAACATATAAATATATGGGATATCATAATACAAATAATAGGAATCATAACATGGAAATGTGTATACAACATAAAAATGATACATTCATAACCACATCACCATTTTTTATCACTAAAGTGTCATAAATCATAATTTTTAAGGTTATTCACCAAGTTATTATAAAACATGTCATATCCATGGATTCATTTTTTGAAAATTTAAATATAGCACTATTAGGGCATGCCCTTCATATTTTTTAATTCATTTGATCCATATTAATCATAATAAATCATTCCATCAACAACCTTTAGAAAATAAATAATGGGTTTTGTATCAAAACCAATATAGAAAAAGTTCTTAAAGACATGAACATAACAAAAATTTTAACCCGTAAAAAAGAAATATGGGTTTCATATATGTAAATTCCCAAATCAATAAGACATGTTTACATCTTGGTGAATATACATGGAAATGAAAGACGTTTTGGTATTTACAATATGATAATTTCTTAGGTATAAAATAGAAATTCAAGATATTAATTTGGAGGAATGATAGTATAAATTGGGTCTTATAAAAAGGTAATAATGGGAGTTAAATAATGTTTCCCATTGATAAAACATATTTTTTGAAGTAATTTTAATATCAATGGTTTAAAATAATTAATTTTATTAACATTTTGATGTTACACACAAAAGGGGTACTTGGATGAAAAAGTAGAAGAGGATAATTCCATTACCTTTATTATTTTCTTCCTAAAACAAGATGATGGAACCTTGATACCTTAAGGGGAAATTGGAGGGACTATTTTAGATTTGAAATTTCCATAAATCAATTATTAAGATATTTTTAGTGGATATTGGTGGTGGGAATTTGGTATTTATACTTGAGGAGGGGGGACTAAATAATGATTATTTTAGATTTAATGTTAACCACTATTGGGCATCGTTGATTCCAATGATTTTGGTTGATAATTAATGTTTTATGTCTATTTAAGGTCATATAATACATAAAACAACCATTTAATGTTGTATTTTTTATGGTGCTTTATGTTTTTACCATTTAACATTAACCAACTTCATTATTTTACTTATAGTACGATAACTCGTTTTTTAACACGGTAAATTTTTTATGTATAAAAATTAAATTATCCATATTACCTAATTTGGACCATATAATTCCAAATATTAAACCTATTTTAATTTATTCAATTTATAAAAGTTATAAAAATAAATTCTAAATATTATACAAGTATAACTCATAGAAATAGTTTTTTTAAATAGGATAAAATCATGTTTTTCAAAAATGATAATCATGTCTTCATAAATAAAATAAAATATATACTATATTGTTCAATAAATAATTTATTGATTAATAATAAGGATTAAAAAAATTTAAATCTTGGACATATCCTAATTATATCATAAGAGTAATCATATTTCATTAAAATCAATATTTTAACTTTTTAACCCAAAAATAAACTATTTTAGAAAATTTCCATAAATTCACCCTAAGATAATTTAAGTGTATTTAATACTAAAAATCAATTTATTTTAAAAAATTAATTCTCTAAATAATTTAATTTTAACATTCTAAAAAATAATTATTTAAAATTAAGAGTATTTTATGTTATAATAAATTGTATTGTCATTATAAAAATTATTTAGGACATCGTCGAACTATATTATGAGATAGATCTATTAAAATAAAATTATTTTAACTTAAAATTTTAACATAAAAACAATTTTAATAGAATGTAGAATATTTATCTAGTTTCCAAAAAAATAAAAAATAATCCCAATAGTCACTTTATTTTTCCAACAACAATAATAATGACCAAGTATCATATTGATTGATGGTTATAATTCAAATCAGACATATTAGAAAATGTTCTTCATGAGTAATGGTCATGTTTCCCTATAAATAAACCATCATTATTTCTTTATCACGCACTACTTTACTTATGAATTTCCTTAAAAATCATTTTATAATGTCGATTCTTTTCTTAATAATTATCTTTCTTTTTACAATCTTTATGGTAGGGGAGAGCATTTTATGGGAATTAAAACAAATGGAGTTTGTTTTTGTGAATTTATCATTTTCTAAGTCTATAAACCTTTACTTTTATTCATTTTATTATTCCATATAAACACATGATGTATAAAGTTCTTAAAAATTTTAAAATTATTTATGTATGATTACATTGTAAAACATTATAAAAAATTAGTGAGAGGTAAGAGATCCATTATTAAGAGAAGAACATGTTTTGGGTTATTACATTCTTCCCCCTTAATGAAATTGTGTCCTCTAAATTTTATCTTATTTATCGATTCCTTTAATTCAAAATATCCGGGTCTTCCTCAATGTTGATGATATTTAATTCATCCTTCTGCAAGATGTCTACAACTCCAATATAGAAATAGTCAAGTACCTGGTGATGATTACTTTCTCAAAATATATGATAGAATTTATATTTTGAAATCATATAACAAAAATAACATGATCCATATAATTCTTTGAGAAATTAAAAGGTATTAGATAGATTAGATAGTTTTTTTCAGGTGAGTTTAATATTTAAAAACCCTTAAAAAGCATTCAAACAATCTTCTACAATAATATTGATGATTATATATTCTAGAAGGGATAATAATGTTGTACATGATTTATTTCCTTACATTTGATAAGGGATATATAGAAAAATAATAACTAAAACATAGGATTAATTATCTTTAACTAAATTATAACATTTTTAACTGCCTCATATTTCTATCCCTTGATGAAAAAAATTATATAAAAAGAAAAATACGTTTAATTATAAAATTACACAAATGGAATTATAATATGATTCGTAATAACTACATTACTAAAAAATTAACTTTTATATAATATTCATAAAATTTTTCCCCTTAATGAAATCAATTCATTTTATGTAGTGAATATATAATTTTAGAAAATATCTCACATAAACTATACTCACAACAATAAAAATAGTACTCTAGAGTGGTGGATCATAATCAGCATAGGGTATTCCTTTATTATTTACCTTGGTTTATAGATTACATGTAATTATCATCTTTAAAATCTATTTAATTTGGGCATTGACTTAGATAAATCCCAAGTCTCTCACATCTACAACATTGTACTATTAGTGGTATAAACATTATATGCCTTACTTAAACTCCCCCAATATTAGGAAAGTTGTTATCACATTTTCTATTTCATTCATTGTTTTCATGAGTCCTTATATTTACTACCATTTTTTTAAAAGGAGAAAACCTAAGTGAGAAATTGTTTTACTATTAGGAATATTATAATAATAATTATAATTGAAATATTAATCCTAGAATTTTATAATATCATGCTTCTAGGATGATATAATTCAATCTTAATAAAAGGTTTAAATTAACTATATGTACTTCTTAATGGTTTTTATAAACATGTGATTAACCAAAAAATATACCCCAAGAGTGACAAATTATGTTTTTAGTAAGGCCCATTTTAATGCACTAGGTGATGATTTATTCCTTATCAGTGAAACCTTATTGGGGTTATTACCCATAGGTGCAACTATTATAGTTCCAAATCCACTTTTTGTATCCAGAAAGGGATGTATTTTCTTAGAAACCACATACTTAATACTTCACTAAAATACTAATATGTTTTCCTATATTTAGACTTATCCCTATGGTTTTTAATAATGTTTTATAATCATAATATTCCACTAATAAATAAACTATCCTTTTATAACAACAATGGAAACCCACCTTTTTATTTCATAAAACATTCATTACATGGTACACCATTTAGAAAAATAAGGGATCTTTTGAAGTTTATTATCTTGAAAATATTAACATAATACTTAAAAAAACATAAATGTTCATCTAATACACTATAAATACATATTCATAGGTTATTTATAAGTTACTTTTACTACATATCATATCCTAGGGACATGCATCAAAGAAAAGTGTGAACATAAATCCCATTAATAGAATAGTCAAAGGAGATACATAGCATGTGACAAATTGGAATATCAATAAGGAATGATTGTATGAACATGAGGAATATAATAATATAAATAATATTAATCATAATAGTGAAATTTCTTTACAATATAAAAATGATACATTCATAAGCATATCAACATTTTTTATCACCAGGGTGTCAAAAATCATATTTACCAAGGTTATTCACCAAGGTATCATAAAACATGTCATATTTAGAGATTAGTTCATTAGTTAATGAATTGGAGCACTATCATGGTACAAAATTCATATTTCTTAATTCATATGAGCCACATCGATCCTAACAAATCATTTCATCATTATTCTAAAAAAAATAAAGAACTATTTTTATATCAAAATAATTTTGTACAAAGTGCTTAAAGACTTGAACATAAAAAAAAATTAACCCATAAAAATGGAATATAGGTTTCATATATGTAAATAACCTAATAAATAATAAATTTCTACATATATTTGAATTTCCATAGAAAATAAATATTTTTTGGTATTCAAAATATTATAATTTCTCATGTAGAATAGAGAAATTCAAGAAATGAATTTGATAGTATAATGGTATACATTGTGGCTTATAGAAAGGACATAATGGGAGGGAACAAAGGTCACCCATTGATAAATAATATTATTTAAAATTAATATTAATGTAAAAAGTGTAATAGAATAAATTAGATTAACATTTTGAAGGTATATAAAAAATGGGTACTTAGATGAAAAATGGGTAGAGGAGAATTTCGATACCTTGAACATTTATATCCTAAAATTGAGGATGAAACCTATAGACCTTCAGGTCACATTATAGGGAATATGTTTGAGGTAAAATGACCATAAATTAATTATTAATATATTTTTAGTGGAAATTGGTGGTGTTAATGTTGTACTAATACTTGAGGATGGGTGTCTTTAAGTGATTAAATAATGATTATTCTATATTCCAAGCAAAAAACTATTTTGTGGAATTAATTCCTTTAATTTTGGTTCAAAAATTAATGTTTTAAAGGATTTTTATGCTTATAAAATACATAAAACACGCATTTATTTTTTTTAGTCATTTTAATATTTTACGATTTAACTTTAACTAGCTAAATTATTTTACTTATACTATGGTAAAAAAAATTTACCATGGTAAAGTTTTTTTGTCCAAAAATAAAATTTAACTTATTACATAATTTTAAACTTAAAATTGAAAATATTAAATAAATTTTACTTTAATAAATTTATAAAATTGATATAAATAAATTCTAAATATGATATGATAATAACTCATAAAAACATTTTGTTTACAAATGATAAAATGGTGCTTTTCAAAAATGATAAACATGTGTTTTCTAAATATAATAAATTGTGTAATATGTTGTTACTTAAATACATTTTTATTAATAATAAGTATTAAATTTTTTAATTTTTATCTTAACCTAATTAAATCATAAGATTTATCTTATTTTGTAAAAAAATTAAATTTTTTCTTTTTAACACAAAAATCAAAATTATTTGAAAATTACCATAAGTTATACAAAAGATAATTTCAATGTGTTGAATTCAAAAATTATATTTGTTTTAACAAAATAATTCTCTAAATAATAAAATTTTAACTTTCTAAAAAATGATTTGGAAAACTAATAATCTTTTATTTTATAAAAAGTTGTATTCCTATTACAAAAATTACTTAAGGCTTTATTGATTTGTATTATAAGATACCTCCATGAAAATAACATATATTTAATTTCTATATTTATCATAAATAGATATTCTTAATATAACTTAAAATATGTATATATCTCCCAAAAACACAATTATAAAATAATTACAACAACCACTTTATTACGCCCACAACAGTAATAATGACCAATTGTCTTATTAATTAGTGGGCATAATGCCAATCATCCATATTGGACAAGGTTTCTCATGAATAATGGTCATATTTACCTATAAATACACCATAATTAATGCTTTATTACACAATCAATTGTAAAAAAACAATTTTTTACATTGGAATTATCTCGTCAGTTATTCATTACCGATGTGACAAAGACATTTAAGTAGCTTTACCATGTCACTTATATAATAAGCGAAATGATAAATCGATTTATGTTTTTTTAATGTTGTTTTATTATGTTACCTTCATGAAAAATCATGATATGTCTTCTTTTCATGTCGTTTTTATAATAATTTATGTGATAAAGGACGTTTCCTCGATTTATCATGTTGGTTATATAATAACTGATATGATAAATCAGCTTTATCATGTCGATTATTATATAAACAATGAGATAAATCATTTTTCATTACTTTTCCACATTGGTTAGATAACAACTAACTTGAAAATTGGATCTATAATGTCGGTTACATAAAAACTGATGTGATAATACATTTAATGTTTTATGAATTGTCTTTTCAATCATTTCAGTATTGTTTTTTCTCTCATGAAATCAATACTTTTCCCTCACACAGAAGCCGTAACCCTTGTTTCTTTAATCAAGTGTACTCAAATCTCGATTTTCCATCCTCTTAAATCCTCAAGTTTCATCAGCCTCATTTTCTCACATTCGATTTTCCCCACTCTTGAGTAAAACTCACTTATCAATCCTCTCTTTTAGTCATCCAATGGAACTGAAGCCCTAACTTTGTTTTTTTTACCCTATGTGATCAAATGTAACATTAGAATATTCTTAAACCATCATATTTATTATGTATAGTAATTTCAATTTTGTATATAGATCTGTTAATTCCTTATTGGTGTCGATTTAGAACTTTGTTTCATATATTCATAAGGTGTACATTGTGGAAGCTTTTATAGGCTCGATGATGTTTGTGGTTGGGATGGCCTATTTAATCAAAGTGTAATTGTAGTATGATTGTAACTAATGAATTTAAAGAGAAATAAATGATTAGTATATATTGTATATTTATAATTGTTTAACCCTAATTCAATCATTTTTTATGTATCATGAGCACTGGCACTCTTGGTTTTTCATACTCCCAATTTATAAGGAAACATCCAATTTAATCATTTAATTGCATTACTATATTCTTTAACTATCATAATTTGTATGTATCATCATTGTGCATTCATGTATAGATCTTATCATCTCAAAAATTACATTAATAACTTCATATACCTTAATTATGATATGATTTAAGTAAAAAAGTGTTTGGATTACATTATATATTAAT
This sequence comes from Viscum album, assembly GCA_963277665.1. Classification (NCBI taxonomy): domain Eukaryota; kingdom Viridiplantae; phylum Streptophyta; class Magnoliopsida; order Santalales; family Viscaceae; genus Viscum; species Viscum album. The sequence goes on along the minus strand of OY728160.1, from coordinate 800,225,480 downwards.
GTTGTGTTTTTTCATTTAAATGGAATGGAATTTGCACTGAAATGATTCAAATATGTTTATATTGTATCCCATCTTAAATTTTTTTCATTTAATCTAAAATTGTTGCTTATTTTGATGATGTTTGTGAATCAATCATTGTTTATGCATAACCTATCATGTGTTTGGATAAATTTAAATTACTATTATAAACTTATTAGTGACTTAATTATCTTAAAATGTAATATATACATACATTTAAATGTGCATAATGTTCAATATATAATATCATATAACTAGTGTATATGTATATCAACACTTTTCTTTTGATGTGGGAATATTCTTACCATGAAAATTCATATATTAAATATGTAGTATGAATTTTATGAGTTTTTTTCAATACAATGATGATGTTATTGGTGAATACACAATAGAAAAATTCAATTGGTTCCTTTATATATCATTTCATATTCTTATAGATATATTTTCATGGAATTACACTTTCATCACTTGGTATTCACATAGAAAGAATTTTTCTCCATATAAATGTGGATTTTTATTATATCAAACCAAATAGATAGTAGTATTTAAAATATGGGTTATTAGTGTGTCATATTCAAATAAAACATGTTTTCATTAAATATACAGTATGTAATATTCATTTCACAATTTTCATAATACACTATACATAAATTGTAATATCCCAAGTAAGTAATGAATAATAGATATTTTTATCTATGTATATTAATGATTAAGATAGTGTTTTAGAGTCTTAAAATTAAAATAAATACAATCTTAAGCATGGAATACACTAATATTCTTAAAAGATTGTTTTACTGCCTTTTGATGGAAAACCCTTTTTAAATAAAACTTTTGAAAATTTTATAATCTATATTTGTCAAAATTAACATATTCATTATTATTGGGACATTGAAATTTACATTGGATGAATTTTTGGTATTTTTCTGACAATGTTCATTTTTTTAATGAATAGTGAAAAATACTGCATTTTACATCAAAACTGCTTTTTCATTTAAATTAATTATATAGTTAGATTATATTTTTAATTGGTCTTAAAGTGTAATAATAATATATTTTTACCATTTAATCCAATGGTGGTCATTAGGATTAATTTCACTTTGAAATTGGTCATAAACTAATGCCAAACTTTTCATAGATATTGTTTCAAAAAAACCCTCTATTTGTTTTGACAATGGGAATTATGTTTAAATCAATTATTTCAATTTATGTGTTTGGAATTTGGTAAAATGGATTACATATTTGGAATCAGAAGGTCCAAATTATGTAATTAAGACTTTTTTTTTGGACATTATGAATAGTAATGATGGTAATTATCTTTAATTGTCTTGATTAATGAGTAATCGGCTAGTTAAGGATAATAAAATAATATCATAATAATAAAAAATGACCTCAAAATGTGTCCTAAGGCTACTGGTTGTCTCATTTCAGACCATGGGATGCCTTGTGGCAAACTTGGGAGCCCCATTAAATCACTTTTGTGAGAAAGTGACTTTTTATCTTTTTATTTTTTAAAGAATGTTAAATGTAACAAAGAATGTATCACCTAAGTAAAATATTTTTAATTTTGTCTTAATAAAAGATATTTTGGACTATATTGGAAATATAAAAAGATTTCATACATCATAGTATTTTTTTTATAATTTTTAGACATTAAATATATTAAATTATTTATGTCATCATAATGATGCAGCGATGACCTCATTATTTGACGATTTAAATAAAATGGAAAGATAATGTAAAATATAAGACCTAAACATGTCCAAAACCTATTGGGTGGGTATATTTCGAACCCTTATCACCTTATCCTCGAATTATATCAATGTGGGACCTTTAAAATCCGAAACCCATTTGAAAATAAAGTAACATTTCTTTACTTTCCAAGAGTTCCCCTCCTCTCCTCTTATAAAAGGCCCCCACCTCTACCTCCTTACCCACACTCCCAAAGCCTTTGTCTCGGCCAACCCCTGCCCATTTTGTCTCTCCACTTCCCTATCTTACTCCTTGAAGCCTAACATTGGGCATAAGTCTTCCCAAGTAAGCCTTTGATCTCAAACCAAAGGGAGTTACCCAATTTTAAGGTAATGTATTCACTTGAGTCCTTTTGTTTTATTTTGATTTTACAACCCCCTAAACTCTTTTTATTTATTTCTTTTGTAACAAATCCATTATCTTCAATATACTAGGATGTTGTTATAATAAGTATTCGAGCTACACTTACACACACCTACATCTAATGGTTAAATAACATATTGTTTCGGTGGATGGCGAATTTCTGCCTCCCGAAACGATGATTGTTCAACATTCTTTTAACACCTTTAAAGGTGGCCATTAAGATGACACTATATTTATATATGATATATAATATGTTTATGTTTTTATTAAGATTCTGTATTTTTCATTTTGGGCATACCTTTATGGTTCCCATTATGGGTAAATGCGATATCTTCATTTAAGGAAGTGCGGACTACCGCCCCCTCAAAGTAATTTGATTCGTTAAATACCATATGTGGGACATATAAAGGATGGATTTATGATATTATTTATGATATTACACTGAAATTATAATATACCTTTATATAATTATGATTCCATTCTATAAAATATGAAATAGAAATGAAAGTAGCATTCATGCGTACGTACGGCTTACCGTCTCCATGAACGGTGCATTTCATTTCTTACCTCTAAATGATTATGTAATATTATAAATGCATGCATGTACTAGATATATATGACATATATGATATCTACATCATGAATACCATTCTGGATATAATGGATACATGAACAACTTGTAATTATAAAGGGCTTACTTTTGACTCAAGTACCAATGATCATTAAAACGACTATTATTAACTTAAATAGTTACATAGTGTTCATGAAATGGAAATAAGTGATATAAAAGGAATAATTAACTTAAAAAGGTTCTTAATAAAGTATAAATTAACTCAAGTTTATTATTCAGGACATTAAAGAACGATCGAGTCAAGTCGGACCCGAGGTATGGGACTTCGTCTCAATCTCCTTTCATTGAGACATATTTTGTTTTATACACAACCTTCTTTTATACGGTGTATAAACCCCTTTGACTTTTAAGTTTATTCAAAAGGAATCTTTTTTATACAAAGCGTTTACTAAATGACAAAAGGGAATGTTTTTGTCCTACGTATGCGGCGACAATGACTTCTCCGCCGCCGTGACCATTATTTGAGTTTTGGCTTCCTCTACAAGCCATACCTTCTTTTTAAAAGAAAAATAAATACCATGTTTTACTTTTCTTTTATTTTGGTATTGAAAATGGTTTTCATAATGTTTTCATTATATCAATGTGTTGTATTGATATCTTGTGATTTAAATGTGGAAATGTTATGTTTCCTTTATGCATGTTTTACGTGATACGATTATGTTATGGTTCTTGGGTATTATTATGAAGATGGGTGGTTCCGTGATAAACTAAGGGTGGGTGAGCCCGATATAGCTCTCCAATGCATTGGGTAAAGTGAAGGAGTGAAACTTTAAGGTTTCTCCGAAGATATTTAGGGAATATACTGTGATGGGTATTCCAAATGTAACCAAGAGGGTTACTGCCTACGTAAGAATGTTATGAATGCCTCAAGTTACCTTTATGTCTTATGATTTCTATGATTTATTCATGATTTGATGAGGTATGTTAAAGTGCTTATGTTTTATGGGTAAATTATGATTTCATTATTATGTATATATGTACCCATGTTTCCTTTCCATATATTTTTTATATCCCTTACTGAGCTTTTTATGCTCATCCCAAGTTTTTTTTGAAATTTTTTTCACAGGTCAAGGGAAAGGTACATGATATGATGATAGTGTCAAGAAATAATCCATGTTTATTTTAAATATGATTCCATTGATGGGAAAGAATAATACTATCTTTATGTAACCACTTTTCTTATATGTGGAATGCAATGCAAGTTTTATGATCTAATTCTATAAAACTCTAAACCCGAAAAGATCCTCAATGTGTAATCTTGTAATAACTCAAGATTAAGTAAGGATTAAGGCTGGGGCCTTATAGTTGGTATCATAGGTCGGTTTAGATAAATTTAGGAGTTATAATTCTATTAAATGATTATCCAAAAATATTTTTTATGGTCAAATTGAAGTGATATAGTATTTGAAGATTACCATGTTGCTTCATCTAAGACATGTTTGTTCAGAATGGGTTTCCGCAGAGGAAACTGGGAAGCAGTGCTAGGAAGGCATGCAGAAGGAAATAACCTTCCGAATCAGTATCCCGAGATGGTCGGAATTGGAACTGAATAGTTTGTTGCAGTAATGGCGCAGTTGACTCAAGCGATAAATGGTGGTTCTATCCATACATGAGATCAGCCAGATCAACCGCAGAGGAACACGTCAGTGGTGAAACATTTCATGAGCAACATCCCCCATCATTCAGAGGATCATCTGACCCTGTGCTAGCTGATGGGTGGATTAAATCACTGGAGAAGATTTTCGATGTCATGGGGTGTTCAGAAAATCAAAAGGTTAGTCTTGTTGTTTACCGTTTGGAGGGTGAGGCAGATTAGTGGTGGTCTATGGTTAAAAATATTAGGGATGTCGATGAGATTGATGCTCTTGACTGGGATGAATTCAAAGGTATGTTTCTTGAGAAGTATTTTCCCAAGGCTGTTCGACATAGGATGGAAAATCAATTCTTGGAATTGAGGCAAGAGGAAGACTCAGTGGCTGCCTATGAAGAAAGGTTCACTCGATTGGAAAGGTATGCTCCAAATTTTATCCGAGACCTTGATAGTAAAATCAATCATTTTTACTCAGGATTAAAGCCAAAATATCGAAGGGCATTAGCTTCTCATGAGTTTAAAAGTTATGAAAATCTTATTCGATGTGCTGAGAATGTGGAAATAGAGTTTGTCGATGATCAAGTGTTCTATAACAACCAACAGAAGAAGCGACCGAGGTGGCAGAAGAAAGGTAAGAATTCTTCAAAAAAGTCTGATGGTAAGAAAACTAAGTTTCCAGTTTGTGATAAATGTGGCAAAAGGCATGCTGGGTAATTTCTTCTGAATTCTAGAAAGTGCTACCGATGTGGTAAGATGGGACATAAGGCTCGTGATTGCACTGAAAAAGATCAAGGTGAAGGTAAGACCAAATTTTATTTACAGTTAGTGAAATGTTTTAAGTGCAATGAAATGGGTCACTATGCAAATGAGTGTCCGACAAAGAGCTTGAGTGATGGGAAGCAGTTAGACTACAAGCAGAAAGGGGTGGTGAAATCCTTTGCAATTACTTCATCAGATGTCGGGCCATCAAATGAAGTTGTATCAGATACTTTTTTTGTTTTTTCAGATTATTACAGTGTGTTGTTTGATTCGGGGTCTACACATTCTTTCATCTCTAAAACCTTTTCTAGTAAAATGGGAATACCATCTCAAGAAATGACTCCTGAAATTGTGGTAAAAACACCTGGGGGAAATATTGAGGCAAAAATAATTTATAAGAATCTTCCTATACTTATCTGTGGAAAGAATCTACTTTCAAACCTTATTGTTCTACCTCTAGTAGAGTTTGATGTTATTATGGGTATGGATTGGCTCTCTATTTACCATGCTAAGATTGACTGTAGAGCTAAAGAAGTTTCTCTTCAGAAATACTTTCAGTTTGTGTACAAGAATGAACCCTTACTGTTGATAACTTATCAAGAGGCCAAGAAACTTGTAAAAGATGGAAATGAATGTTACCTTGCACACATCTTTGAAAACAAGGGAACTGTTCAGATTAATGATGTGCCAGTGGTAAATGAGTATCCTGATGTTTTTCCTGATGAGTTGCCTGGAATAATACCAGATCGGGAATTTGAGTTTACTGTTGACTTAGTTCCTGATGCTAATCCAATTTCAAAACCCCCTTATCGAATGGCTCAAATTGAACTTTTAGAGTTGAAGGAGCAATTGCAAGATTTATTAGAGAAAGGTTTAATTTGACCTAGCACATCACCATGGGGTGCTCCTGTTTTATTTGTTAAAAGGAAAGATGGTTCAATGAGAATTTGCATTGATTATAGGGCCTTGAATAATATCAATGTTAATAACAAATATCCTTTGCCTAATATCGATGATTTGTTTGATTAGCTCCAGGGAGCTCAGTATTTTTCAAAGATTGACCTGAGATCAGGGTACCATCAACTGAAGGTAAAGGAAGCAGATGTTCCGAAGACTGCATTTCGTACAAGATATGGCCATTATGAATTTGTAGTAATGCCTTTTGGGCTAACCAATGCACTTGTTGTATTCATGGACTTAATTAATAGAATTTTCCATGAGTTCTTGGATAAGTTTTTGGTGGTTTTCATTGATGATATTTTGGTGTTTTCTAAAAGTAAAGAGGAGCATGAAAGAAATTTAAGGGTTATCTTGCAAACCTTAAAAGAAAAGAAACTGTATCGAAAATTCAGAAAGTGTGAGTTTTGGTTGCAACAAATTTCTTTCCTTGGTTACATTGTTTCTAAAGATGGGATAACTGTTGATCCTACAAAAACAAAAGTTGTTGAAGAATGGCCAAGACCCACAAATGTAACAGAGATTCGTAGTTTCCTTGGTTTGGCAGGCTATTACCAAAGGTTTGTTAGAAATTTTTCACGGTTATCTAGTCCAATGACTAAGCTAACTCGGAAGGGTGTTAAGTTTATCTGGACAAAAGAATGTGATGATTGTTTTCAGGAATTGAAAAGAAGATTGGTGAATGCTCCAGTTTTGGCACTACCTTCTAGGAATGGTGAGTTTGTTATATATAGTGATGATTCATTGAAAGGACTTGGTTGTGTCCTAATGCAGAATGATTAGGTAATTGCTTATGCTTCATGTCAGTTGAAAACTCATGAGGTAAATTACCCTACACATGATTTGGAATTAGCTGCTGTTGTTTTTTCTTTAAAAATTTGGAGGCATCATTTGTATGGAGTAAGGTGCGAAATATATACCGATCACAAAAGTTTAAAGTATATATTCACTCAGAAAGAATTGAACATGAGACAAAGGAGATGGCTAGAATTAATCAAGGATTATGATTGTACAATTCATTACCATCTAGGAAAAGCAAATAAAGTGGCTGATGCTTTGAGTCGAAAAAGTAATGCTTCATTAGAAATGTTGCGTTTGGAACGTGATCCTTTGGTCAAGGATTTGATGAACTTTGGCATAGAAGTTGTTGGTGTAGGAAGTTCTTCTGTTTTGTTTCAGGTATCAGTGAGATCATCTCTATCAGATAGAATCAAACAAGCACAGAATCAAGACAGTGAGTTGCAGAAAAAGGTAGAGCTGGTTCAGAAAGGTAAGTTGCCTGAATTCAACATTGATAATGATTGTGTTTTGAGATTTGGGAAGAGATTGTGTGTGCCTTGTGATTCACAGTTGAAGAGATAGTTGTTATGTGAAGCTCATAGTTCTCCGTTTTCAGTTCATCCTGGTAGTACTAAGATGTACAAAGATATGCGGGAGTATTACTGATGGGATGGAATGAAAAGAGATATTGCTGATTTTACTGTGAAATGGTTGACTTGTCAGCAGGTTAAAGCAGAGTGGCAGTTACCGAAAGGGATGCTTCAGCCTTTACCAGTGCCAGAGTGGAAATGGGAGAATATATCCATGGACTTTGTTGTGGAATTACCGAATACATCACGAGTTAATAATGCAATCTGGGTTATTGTTGATCGCTTGACCAAATCTGCTCATTTCCTTGCTATACGAGATACTTTTTCCCTAGATCAACTTTCCTGTTTGTATCTTAAAGAGATATTCAGGTTACATGGAGTTACTCTCTCCATTGTATCTGATCGTGATCCTAGGTTCACTTCTAACTTTTGGAAAGGCCTTCAGAAGTCGTTGGGTACTGAATTAAATTTTAGTAAAGCTTTTCATCTTCAATCAGATGGACAGTCTGAACAAACAATTCAGACCTTGGAGGATATGCTACGAGCTTGTTAGATGGATTATCAGGGAATTTGGCACCAACATCTTTCTTTGGTTTAATTTTCATATAATAACAGTTTTCATTCTAGTATACAGATGGCACCATTTCAGGAATTATATGGGAAGTGGTGTCGAACTCCAGCTTTCTGGGATGAAGTGGGTGAAAGGAAGTTGATGGGACCAGAATTGGTAGAAGAGTTAGCAGAAAAAGTTCAGCTGATATAGAAACACATGAGAACAGCTCAGAGAAGGCAGAAGAGTTATGCGGACAACAGGAGGAAGGATCTCTCTTTTGAGGTAGGTGATCATGTTTTTCTCAAAGTATCACCATGGATGTCACGACCCGTCCTCGGGGCCCGTGCCGTGACTACCCCAAGCCCGCCTTCCATAGGCCAGGGGCTGGCGACTAGCACCAAGGCGTAAATCCCAACAAAAAGGGAAGGCATTGCCTTTGAAAAGTAAACAAGAACCACAGAGTAAGCAAGCGGAAAAGTAAACACTAAGTAAAAACTGTACAAGCTGTGCTGAAAGTAAAAGGGGCCGGAAATACAAGCCCAACTGTAAAGTACAACTGAAAGGAAAAACATCAACTGAAAGGAAAAACTGCAGCGTGGATCCGTCCTCTGGAAGTCCCACCTGAAGGGTGGGTACAGATAGCCTCCACTGCTCCTCGGGTCCACCTAACCGCTCCGAGTACGTCCCGCCCAGTGGTCCACCTCCAGGTACTGTCCTGCTCCGCACGCCTCCTCCACGATCAGCGCTGTCCGTCGTCTGCAACCAACACCACGAAGTGCGGGCATAGCCCGTGCAGGGGTGAGTATAAGCTACTCAGTAGGGACCCCAAGACCCCTGAAGGTCTCCCGAAATCCACAAAGGATAAGCCACTAAGGAGAGATACAATCACGTAGTAACATCTGACACGGCTTAGGTATATGCCCATACATATACCTAAGTCATCAATTCCCCGATCGGCTCCAACGTCCGAGCCCTCGCACAACCCAGTCCACACAGGAAAGTAAAACTCATACCCACGCAGGATAGAACAACACAATCCACAAAGGAGAGTAAACAGTAAATCCACACAGGATAGCTCAACACAATCCACAAAGGAGAGAAACACAAGATTCAGATCACACAGGTATACTTCTTCGGTTGACGATAAGATGATCTCTGATCCATATAAGTCGTCGGACCCACAAAGGATCGATAGGTAGCTAATCTCTGCAGTGACCCACACAGGATCAGACCCACACAGGATCGGTAGGAGTTGGCTCACACAGAACCGTTGAGTGTTGACCCACACAGGATCGGATCCGTACAGGATCGGGCCCACACAGGACCGGGCCCACGCAGGACCTGTAGCACTGATCCACGTAGGATCGCTGAGTGCAGTAGTCGTCGCAGTCCGCTGAGGATCTCTGCACAGTCGTCGCCGCAGTCCACTGAGGATCTCTGCACGGTCGTCGTCGGAGTCCACGGAGGATCTCTGCACAGTCGTCGCCGTCGAGGAAGCAGTCGCAGCCAGCACTAGGGTTCCCGCACACAGCAAGCTCGTTCGAGAGGGTCCGCTCCACGAGCCGAGAGGCTGATACATCAACTGTCACGAAGTCCAGAGTTTATGTATCCAAAAGTTCTGCATCGTCAACAGGAACTCAACGCAACAGACGGCGCGTCGATCGGACGCCCGGTCTGAGAGTTATTGGCTTTTTCGTCCCAGGGGCCCGGTTGGTTTTTAAGGACAAACCAACCCAACCGTACTCCACCTGCGTCCAAACCTCAGGCGAAGGGTGCCAAAAGATCCGTCTCACAAAGAGGAACTCAACAAAGCTGACGGCACGTCAATCGGACGTCCGTGGCTCAAGATATGAGCGTTTCCGCTCCGAGGGCCCGGTTGGTTTCGTGTACGAACCAACCCGGCCGAACTCAAAGTATTCCGAAACCTTGAGTGCAATATACCGAAACGACCGTCTCGATCCAAGGATCGCGTTACCACTGACGGAGGGTCGTTTGGAGGCCAGTAGCTCAAGATACGGCCATTTTAACGAAGTCCATCCGAAGACGGGGGGTCCGGGCCCGGGCCGACCCGGCCCGACCCCCCCTGGTTGGCCCGAACCGGGTCGGGTCCGACCCGGTTGGCCGGCCCGGCCCGGCCAGGGCCGGTCCGGCTCGGCTCGGCCGAGCGGCTGAGCGGCCGACGCGGGGGAAAGCCGCCGCCCCGCGTGACACTCCCGCGGCACCCGCGCGGTGTCGGCCAGACACCCGCGGGGTGCCGCGTGACAACCCCGCGGCACCCGCGGGGTGTCGCCCTGGACACCCGCGGGGTGTCGCGCTGGACACGCGCGGGGTGCCGCGTGACAACCCCGCGGCACCCGCGGGGTGTCGCGCTGGACACCCGCGGGGTGCCGCCACCTCCGGCCGCCGGCGCTGCCGCGCCGGCGACCCGCGCCACCACCGGCTTCCGCGGGCCGCCGGAGTCGCTCCGGTGGCCCGTTTTTTTTTTCGTCGGCGCCGTTGTTCCTCCCGGGTTCCGTTCTTTTCTGCGGGATCATCAAACACTCGTTGCGGCACGTTCCGTCGTCACCCGCCAAATCCGCAAAACACGAAGAACGACGGAGGGTTGCCGGACCGTGTTCGTTTGACCTGCACCCTCCGCGTTAGATAAAAAAACAACGGGATAAATTGTTCAACACATGAACCGACAATTTTAATAAAATAAAATTGTTCATTTGAAACCGGCTCTTTAATTTTCAAAGAACGTTCACGAGAATATAAGAGGGGTATTCCAAAATTATAAAATCCCTACCTCGTTGATCGTCGCGCGCGGGCGTTCTTCGCGGAAAAGCTCGTCACGGAAGAGAGGGATCGTCGCGTCGTCGCGGGGAGGCGTCGCGTCATCGCGGAATCTGGCGTTGATTCGGCGAGCTCAACGGACCAAGAACAACAGATTTAAATTATAAATAATTAAATCTGTGTTTAAAACCAAAAAGGAAGGAACCTTGCGAGGAAATCCGAAATCACTCACCTCAACGGTCGGTGATCGGAGATCGGGGCGGAGAAGGACGTCTCGGACGGAAGCGTCGTCGATTTCCGGGTTCGGAATTCTTCGCGTTCTTCGCATTCTTCGCGTTCTTCGCGAGGGAGAAGAAGAAACAAGGATCCTCTCCAATCTTCTCAAAAGATTTTGGGTTGGTCTTATTTTATTAATATGCCAACACACGAAAACAGGTTAAGAAACGATTGAATTAATTCGTTGAATTAATTCAAAGAAAGAAATAGGCCATTTAATTCACGAAATAAACCACCCAATTAAATGGTCTGTTAAGAATTTAGAAAACGCGTCAGTTGACTTTCATTAAGACGGGTTTTCACGGGTGCGTTTCTTAGAGGAAAGAAACGGCGGGGCTCGTGCGGGCCCCACCTCACAAATATCCTACCAAGGGGGTAGGATATTTCTGGATAGCATCCTATCCACTTCAACTCAGTTCAAGCCGTCTTTAAGTGGCTTCAAGTGGCTTCCAAGTGGCTTAAGTGAAATAAAATAAAGTTGTCGCAAAATTATTTTATTTCTTAACTTTAAGCCCGAAAATTAAAAACCACACCCGAGCAAACGCAACTCCGGAAGAGGTGTTTCTAAGCGAAAACCAGATCTTTGATTTCATTGGTGCCCTCAGAATTCGATTCCGGGCACCGGTTCAAAAGTTAGAAAAACTCGCACGCCCGTTCACTGAACCTACCCGAGCCAATCTTCGGAAAATGATTCCTGGCACACCGGGCCTCGGAATCTGGTGCCGTCAGAAACTGCTCTCTTGTAAAATTCCAAAGAAAATTAAGAAAAAAGATTTCCTTGAAATTTACGGGTCTTTACATTACTCCCACCTCAGGACTTTACGTCCCCGTAAAGATACATCAAAAACTAGGGAAACAAATGTGGGTACTGAGCACGCATCTGAGCCTCCTGCTCCCAAGTGCTCTCCTGGAGGTTCCCGTGCTGCCATCTGATGCGCACAAGAGGAATCGATCGCCCACGTAGGACCCGCTCCTGTCGATCCTCTATCTCCATTGGGACCTCCGCAAAGGTCGCTCCATCATCCACGTCTAGCTCCCCATAGTCAATGATGTGTGTCGGGTCGTGCATGTATCTCCTCGGTTGGGATACGTGGAAGACGTCGTGCACCCGGTGCAACTGAGGTGGAAGAGCCAGACGATAAGCCACCTCGCCAACCCTGCTGAGGACCTGGAAGGGTCCGATGAAGCGTGGAGACAACTTGTCGCCTCGGCCAAATCTCCTCAAACCACGTCGAGGTGAGGCCCGCAAGAAGACGTGGTCGCCATCCTCGAACTCTAGTGGCCTCCGCCTCCTGTCAGCATATGACTTCTGCCGGCTCTGTGCTGTCCTCATCCACTCCTGGATCACCTGGACCTTCTCTGTCGTGGCCCGGACCATCTCTGGTCCCACAAGTGCTGACTCCCCAGGGTCTGTCCAGCACAAAGGGGATCTGCAAAGCCTGCCGTACAACGCCTCGTAGGGTGCCATCCCGATGGTGGAGTGGTAGCTGTTGTTGTACGCAAACTCTACCAAGGGTAGGTGGTCCTCCCAGCTGCGACCAAGGTCGAGGACACATGCGCGGAGCATGTCCTCAAGAGTCTGAATAGTCCTCTCCGTCTGACCATACGTATGAGGGTGAAAGGCGGTGCTCAGACGTAGTCGCGTCCCGAATGCCTCCTGCAACCCCTTCCAAAGCCAGGAAGTAAAACGAGCGTCCCGATTGGAGACGATAGTCGATGGAACACCGTGAAGTCATACAATCTTTTGAAAATAGAGACGCCCCAAGCTCTCCACTGAGCCCTGCTCTCAGATGGGTAAGAAGTGTGCCGACTTGGTGAGTCGGTCAACAATCACCCAAATGGAGTCGTGACCTCTGGAAGTGCGTGGAAGTCCAGTCACAAAGTCCATAGATATCCCGTCCCACTTCCACTCCAGGACCTCCAAGGGCTGTACCAAGCCTGCTGGTACCTGATGCTCTGCCTTCACCTGCTGGCAGGTGAGGCACCGTGAAACGAACTCTGCCACAGCCTTCTTCATGCCCGGCCACCAGTGTTGTCGTCTGAGATCCTGGTACATCTTCGCCACTCCAGGATGTACCGCCAATGGAGAAGTGTGATACGCTCTCAGCACCTCCTCTCGTAAAGCGACTGGTACCAAGGTACGTCCTCTGAAAAGGACATCATGCTCTGCTCCAAGGGAGAAACCATCAGGTGCCTGTCCCGAGGATATCTGTGCACGCCGTGTCTTACAGTCAACGTCCCCACGTTGTGCCTCTCTGACCCGCTGTAGAAGTGGAGGAGAGACTGTGAGAGACTGAAGGAAGGCTGCTCCGTCTCTATCTACGATGGATATCTGCAAAGCGGCTAGCTGCTCTGTCGCCTCCTCAAGTAGCTGGATGCCCGTCCTCCTGCTGAGGGCATCATCCACCACGTTCCCCTTCCCAGGAGTATAGACTATCTCAAAGTCATAGTCCTGGAGGAACTCAAGCCATCGCCGTTGTCTCAGGTTCAGGTCCTTCTGAGAGAAGATGTACCTGAGACTCTGGTGGTCAGGAAAGACTGTGAAGCGCTTTCCCATCAGATAGTGTCGCCATGTCTTCAGGGCAAAGACCACTGCTGCCAACTCCAAGTCATGGGTAGCGTAGTTCTGCTCATGAGGCCTCAACTGACGTGATCCGAAGGCAATCACGGCCCGCTCCTGCATCAGGACACACCCGAGTATGTTCCCTGATGCATCGCAGTAGACTACGTATCCAACTCCCTCCTCAGGCAACCTCAAGATAGGTGCGCTGGTCAACCTCTGCCTCAGCTCCTGGAAGCTCTGCTGACATCTGTCTGACCACACGAAGGGTTTCCCCTTCTTCGTCAACGCTGAGAGTGGGGCCACAACTCTGGAGAAATCCGGAACAAATCTCTGATAGTATCCGGCTAGGCCCAAGAAACTCTGCACCTCTGTCACGCTCTTGGGTGGCTCCCAAGCTAGCACTGCCTCGATCTTCGCGGGATCCACTGCAACTCCCGCCTCAGAAATGACGTGCCCCAAGAAGTGGACCTCACGTAACCAGAACTGACACTTCGAGAGCTTTCCATAAAGCTGGTGCTCTCGGAGTGTGTCTAGTACAACACGCAGGTGGTAGGCGTGCTCCTCCTCCGTCGTCGAGTACACCAAAATGTCGTCGATGAAGACCACGACAAATCGATCGAGGTATGGCTGGAAGATCCTGTTCATGAGGCTCATAAACACTGTTGGAGCATTGGTCACGCCGAAAGGCATAACCAAGAACTCATAGTGGCCATACCGACACCTGAAGGCCGTCTTCTGCACATCCTCGTCTCGAACTCTAAGCTGATGATAGCCTGACCTGAGGTCTTTCTTCGAGAACCACCGTGCTCCCTTGAGCTGGTCAAAGAGGTCATCAATCCTGGGTAGCGGATACTTGTTCCTCACTGTTACCTGATTCAGGCAACGATAATCGACACACAGTCGCAAGCTCCCGTCCGCCTTCTTGGCGAACAAAACCGGGGAAGCCCAGGGCGAAACACTGGGTCGGATGAACCCCTTGCCCTGCAAGTCCTCCAACTGTACCCGCATCTCTCGAAGCTCAGCGGGGGCCATCCGATATGCTAGAGTGGATATCGGGGCTGTCCCGGGGTACAGTTCAATATAAAAGTCTACCTCTCTGCGAGGAGGTAGTCCTGGAACGTCGCCGGGAAAGACGTCCGCGTACTGATCCACCACTGCAGGAAAACTGGGACTCCGCACGTCAACTGCTCCCAGGATGAGGCTATCCAACTGATGAGTTATGGGCTGACCTCTCCTCTGCGTGAGTCCATCCTGTGCTGCTAAGGCTCCCTTCTCGCCGGTGAAGGTGAACATGCTCCCGTCGGTGCGCACACATCGCACCTTGTGCCTAATGCAGTCAATCTGAGAATGGACCGTAGATAACCAATCCATGCCCAAGATGATGTCATAAGGCCTCGACGCCGCTACAAGAAGATCCCAGCCGAAGCTCTCACCTCCTAGAGTAAGCTCACACTGCCGGAACCAATGTGTAATCGTCGAGTCTGCTCCCATAGGAGTCTCTAGTCGTAAGGATCGAGCCAACGGCTCTGTCGGAATCTCCGAGCTCCGAACAAGGGCAGTGGCTATGAAAGAGTGACTCGCTCCTGTGTCTATCAGAACTGCAGAAAGGGTGGAATAGACACAGATCGTACCTCGAATCATCTCTGGCGCACCGTGGTTGTAGGCCTCCACTGCCTGAAGTTGAGCCTGTCTCTGCCCGCCAGCTCCCTGTGGTCGGGGCAGGCCTCCTGGTGGTGGTGGTGGCAGAGCCTCAAAGCGTCGCTCACCACCTGCTGCTCGGCCAGCTCCTCTGCCTCGTCCGCCTCCTCCCTGCGGACCGCCACGGTCGACCCTCTGCCTCTACCTGGGTGGTCCCTCCACCGTCTGCTGACCCTCGGTACGACGGTTCGGGCAGTCACGAGCCATGTGGCCCCGCCCGCCGCACTCGTAGCACTGCCTGCCTCTCGGAAGACTGGCTCCGGGCTGGGTGCCCTGCACTGCTGAGCCAGTGTCCCGAGGTCGCCTGCTGGAAGGTCTGGTCCACCTGGAACCCTGAGTCATCCACCGGCTACCAGCTGCCGAAGACTCCGCTATCTGCCGCCCTGCGGTAGGTCTCGCTGTGCACTCAGTCAGGAAGCTCTCGATCAGGAGGGCTCGCTCCAGTACTCCTGCCTGGGTTGGGATGCTGAGGGAGATCAGCGATGCCCTGATCTCGTGTCTCAAACCCTGCTCGAAGGTCCGGGCCCGGAAGAAGGGGTCTCGTACCATGTCTGTCGAGTACCGAAAAAGGTCGGTGAACCTCGCCGCGTACTGAGCGACCGTCAAGCTTCCCTGCCGCAGCTGAACAATCTCCTGGATGCGCACCGCACGGAGGGTGGCCGGGACGAACTCTGAGCGGAAGAGGCTCTCGAAGTCCGTCCAGATGAGGGTGGCCTCATCGTGTACCTGGAGCATCAGGCTCCACCATCGTCCGGCTGCTGTGTGTAGTAGGCTCGCCGCGAGGATCACCATGAGGACTGCTGGTGTCCTCACTAGCCTGAAAACTCGGGCGACCGCCTCCAGCCAGTCCTCGGCTGCCTGGGGGTCCGACTCCCCACGGAACCTGGGTGGTCGCTGGCGCTGGAACTCGTGCAGAGCTCCGAGGCGTCGTGCGTCATCAGCTGCCAGTGCTGGAAGCATCGGGGGCTCGGCGGGTAAAGGTACCGCCGGTGCCTCTGCTGTCAACGGGCCCTGTACCGAGGCCTCGTCGCTCGGCGGGCTGTCGTCGCACACTACTCTAGGAACCCTAGATGGCTGCTGTCGTCGTGCCGTCCTGAAAAGGAAACAAGTGCACCATGGTCAGAACAGTATACCTGGTGAGCTGACACAAGTAATCACAAAGAAAACTTGAAACACATACGCAATCAATGTTTTCGTGCATTAAGTCGGAAATCAGAAGTCAGGATCCTGGTGTATGGATACGTCGGCCGCCGCACCAACACTGGACTCCCTGGACTGATAACCACACTCAATACGCTAAACACTATTGCTTCACATAGAAGAAAGATCAGAGTCTTCGGTAGAACCGACCACCTCTGATAACAATTTGTCACGACCCGTCCTCGGGGCCCGTGCCGTGACTACCCCAAGCCCGTCTTCCATAGGCCAGGGGCTGGCGACTAGCACCAAGGCGTAAATCCCAACAAAAATGGAAGGCATTGCCTTTGAAAAGTAAACAAGCACCACAGAGTAAGCAAGCGGAAAAGTAAACACTAAGTAAAAACTGTACAAGCTGTGCTGAAAGTAAAAGGGGCCAGAAATACAAGCCCAACTGTAAAGTACAAATGAAAGGAAAAACAGAAACTGAAAGGAAAAACTGAAGCGTCGAGCCTTCCTCTGGAAGCCCCACCTGAAGGGTGGGTATAGATAGCCTCCACTGCTCCTCGGGTCCACCTAACCGCTCCGAGTACGTCCCGCCCAGTGGTCCACCTCCAGGTACTGTCCTGCTCCGCACGCCTCCTCCACGATCAGCGTTGTCCGTCGTCTGCAACCAACACCACGAAGTGCGGGCATAGCCCATGCAGGGGTGAGTATAAGCTACTCAGTAGGGACCCCGAGACCCCCGAAGGTCTCCCGAAATCCACAAAGGATAATCCACGAAGGAGAGATACAATCACATAGCAACATCTGACACGGCTTAGGTATATGCCCATACATATACCTAAGTCATCAATTCCCCGATCGGCTCCAACGTCCGAGCCCTCTCACAACCCAGTCCACACAGGAAAGTAAAACGCATACCCACGCAGGATAGAACAACACAATCCACAAAGGAGAGTAAACAGTAAATCCACACAGGAAAGCTCAACACAATCCACAAAGGAGAGAAACACAAGATTCAGCCCACACAAGTATACTTTTTCGGTTGACGATAAGATGATCTCTGATCCATATAAGTCGTCGGACCCACGAAGGATCGATAGGTAGCTAATCTTTGCAGTGACCCACATAGGATCGGACCCACACAGGATCGGTAGGAGTTAGCTCACACAGAGCCGCTGAGTGTTGACCCACACAGGATCGGATCCGTACAGGATCGGGCCCACACAGGACCGGGCCCACGCAGGACCTGTAGCACTGATCCACGTAGGATCGTTGAGTGCAGTAGTCGTCGCAGTCCGCTGAGGATCTATGCACAGTCGTCGCCGCAGTCCACTGAGGATCTCTGCACGGTCGTCGTCGGAGTCCACGGAGGATCTCTGCACAGTCGTCGCCGTCGAGGAAGCAGTCGCAGCCAGCACTAGGGTTCTCGCACACAGCAAGCTCGTTCGGGAGGGTCTGCTCCACGAGCCGAGAGGCTGATACATCAACTGTCACGAAGTCCAGAGTTGATGTATCCAAAAGTTCCGCATCGTCAACAGGAACTCAACGCAACAGACGGCGCGTCGATCGGACGCCCGGTCTGAGAGTTATTGGCTTTTTCGTCCTAGGGGCCCGGTTGGTTTTTAAGGACAAACCAACCCAAACGTACTTCACCTACGTCCAAACCTTGGGCGGAGGGTTCCAAAAGATCCGTCTCACAAAGAGGAACTCAACAAAGCTGACGGCACGTCAATCGGACGTCCGTGGCTCAAGATATGAGTGTTTCCGCTCCGAGGGCCCAGTTGGTTTCGTGTACGAACCAACCCGGCCGAACTCAAAGTATTCTGAAACCATGAGTGCGATATACCGAAACGACCGTCTCGATCCAAGGATCGCGTTACCGCTGACGGAGGGTCGTTTGGAGGCCCATAGCTCAAGATATGTCCATTTGAACGAAGTCCATCCGAAGACGGGGGGTCCGGGCCCGGGCCGACCCGGCCCGACCCCCCCCCCCCCTGGTTGGCCCAAACAGGGTCGGGTCTGACCCGGTTCGCCCGGATCGGCCCGGCCAGGGCTGTTCCGGCTCGGCTCGGCCGAGCGGCCGAGCGGCCGACGCGGGGGAAAGCCGCCGCCCCCGCGTGACACTCCGGCGGCACCCGCGGGGTGTCGCGCTGGACACCCGCGGGGTGTCGCGCTGGACACCCGTGGGGTGCCGCCACCACCGGCTTCCGCGGGCCGCCGGAGTCACTCCGGTGGCCCGTTTTCCTTCCCGTCTGCGCCGTTGTTCCTCTCGGGTTCCGTTCTTTACTGCGGGATCATCAAACACTCGTTGTGGCATGTTCCGTCGTCACCCGCCAAATCCGCAAAACACGAAGAACGACGGAGGGTTGTCGGGCCATGTTCGTTTGACCCGCACCCTCCACGTTAGATAAAAAACAACGGGATAAATTGTTCAACACATGAACCGACAATTTTAATAAAATAAAATTGTTCATTTGAAACAGGCTCTTTAATTTTCAAAGAACGTTCACGGGAATATAAGAGGGGTATTCCAAAATTATAAAATCCCTACCTCGTTGATCGTCACGCGCGGGCGTTCTTCGCGGAAAAGCTCGTCGCGGAAGAGAGGGATCGTCGCGTCATCGCGGGGAGGCGTCACGTCGTCGCGCAATCCGGCGTTGAGTCGGCGAGCTCAACGGACCAAGAACAACAGATTTAAATTATAAATAATTAAATCTGTGTTTAAAACCAAAAAGTAAGGAACCTTGCGAGGAAATCCGAAATCACTCACCTCAACGGTCGGTGATCGGAGATCGGGGCGGAGAAGGACGTCTCGGACGGAAGCGTCGTCGATTTCCGGGTTCGGCGTTCTTCGCGTTCTTCGCGTTCTTCGCGTTCTTTGCGAGGGAGAAGAAGAAACAAGGATCCTCTCCAATCTTCTCAAAAGATTTTGGGTTGGTCTTATTTTATTAATATGCCAACACACGAAAACAGGTTAAGAAACGATTGAATTAATTCGTTGAATTAATTCAACGAAAGAAACAGGCCATTTAATTCACGAAATAAACCGCCCAATTAAATGGTCTGTTAAGAATTTAGAAAACGTGTCAGTTGACTTTCATTAAGACGGGTTTTCACGGGTGCGTTTCTTAGCGGAAAGAAACGGCGGGGCTCATGTGGGCCCCACCTCACAAATATCCTACCAAGGGGGTAGGATATTTCTGGATAGAATCCTATCCAGTTCAACTCAGTTCAAGCCGCCTTTAAGTGGCTTCAAGTGGCTTCCAAGTGGCTTAAGTGAAATAAAATAAAGTTGTCGCAAAATTATTTTATTTCTTAACTTTAAGCCCGAAAATTAAAAACCACACCCGATCAAACGCAACTCCGGAAGAGGTGTTTCTAAGCGAAAACCGGCGCTGCGATTTCATTGGTGCCCTCAGAATTCGATTCCGGGCACCGGTTCAAAAGTTAGAAAAACTCGCTCGCCCGTTCACTGAACATACCCGAGCCAATCTTCGGAAAATGATTCCAGGCACACCGGGCCTCGGAATCAGGTGCCGTCAGAAACTGCGCTCTTGTGAAATTCCAAAGAAAATTAAGAAAAAAAATTTCCTTGAAATTTACGGGTCTTTACAATGGAAAAGTGTGATGCGATTTGGTAAGAAAGGAAAGATGAGTCCAAGGTTCATTGGACCATATGAAATTCTGGAGAGAGTTGGATCAGTTGCTTACCGAGTGGCTTTACCTCCAAGTTTATCTCAGGTACACAATGTTTTTCATGTTTCGATGCTGAGAAAGTATATGCCAGATCCATCTCATGTTTTGAGTCCAGAGGTAGTTCATCTAGAAGAGAACCTATCTTATGAGGAACAACCGGTCCAGATTCTTGACCATATGGAGCAAGTGTTACGGAATAAGGTGATTAATCAGGTAAAGTTTTTTTGGACAAACAACATCATGGAAGAGGCAACATGGGAATCTGAAAATGCAATGAGGGATAAGTACCCCCATTTATTTGATAAGTAAATAAATTGCGGGGACGCAATTTTCTAAAGGGGGGAAGGATGTAACATCCCAAGTAAGTAATGAATAATAGATATTTTTATCTATGTCTATTAATGATTAAGATAGTGTTTTAGAGGCTTAAAATGAAAATAAATACAATCTTAAGCATGGAATACACTAATATTCTTAAAAGATTATTTTACTGCCTTTTGATGGCAAACCCTTTTGAAATAAAACTTTTGACAATTTTATAATCTATATTTGTCAAAATAAACATATTATTCATTATTGGGGCATTGAAATTTACATTGGATGAATTTTAGGTATTTTTCTGACAATGTTCATATTTTAATGAATAGTGAAAAATACTGCATTTTACATCAAAACTGCTTTTTCATTTAATTTAATTATATGGATAGATTATATTTTTAATTGGTCTTAAAGTGTAATCTGAATATATTTTTACCATTTAATCCAATGGTGGTCATTAGTATTAATTTCACTTTGAAATTGGTCATAAACTAATGCCAATCTTTTCATAGATATTGTTTCAAAAAAACCCGCTATTTGTTTTGACAATGGGAATTATTTTTAAATCAATTATTGCAATTTATGTGTTTGGAATTTGGTAAAATTGATTACATATTTGGAATCAGAATGTCCAAATTCTGTAATTAAGACTCTTTTGTTTTTGGACATTATGAATAGTAACGACGGTAATTATCATTAATTATCTTGATTAATGAGTAATCGGGTAGTTAAGGATAATAAAATAATATCATAATAAAAAAAAATGACACCAAAATGTGTCCTAAGGCTACTTGTTGTCTCATGTCCGACCATGGGATTCCTTGTGCCAAACTTGGGGGCCCCATTAAATTACTTTTGTGAGAAAGTGACTTTTAATCTTTTTATTTTTTAAAGAATGTTAAATGTAACAAAGAATGTATCACCTAAGTAAAATATTTTTAATTTTGTCTACATAAATGATCTTTTGGACTATAAATAGTCATTGTAAATATAAAAAGATTTTCTAAATCATAGTATTTTTTTATAATTTTTAGACATTAAATAAATTAAATTATTTATGGCATCATAATGATGCAGCGATGACCTCATTATTTGACGATTTAAATAAAATGGAAAGATAATGTAAAATATAAGACCTACACATGTCCAAAACCTATTAGATGGGTATATCTCGAACCCTTGTCACCTTATCCTCAAATTATATCAATGTGGGACCTTTAAAATCTGAAACCCATTTGAAAATAAAGTAACATTTCTTTACTTTCCAAGAGTTCCCCTCCTCTCCTCTTATAAAAGGCCCCCACCTCTACCTCCTTACCCACACTCTCAAAGCCTTTGGCTCGGCCAACCCCTGCCCATTTTGTCTCTCCACTTCCCTCTCTTACTCCTTGAAGCCTCACTTTGGGCAGAAGTCTTCCCAAGGAAGCCTTTGAGCTCTAACCAAAGGGAGTTTCCCGATTTTAAGGTAATGTATTCACTTGAGTCCTTTTGTTTTATTTTGCTTCTCCAACCCCCTAAAAACTTTTTATTTATTTCTTTTGTAACAAATCCAGTATCTTCAATATACTAGGATGTTTTTATAAGAAGGATTCGAGCTACACTTACACACACCTACATCTAATGGTTAAAGAACATACTGTTTCCGTGGATGGTGAATTTCTGCCTCCCGAAACGATGACTGTTCAAAATTCTTTTAACACCTTCAAAGGTGGACATTAAGATGAATCTATATTTATTTATGATATATAATATGTTTATGATTTCTTTAAGCTTCTGTATTTTTCATTTTTGGCATACCTTTATGGTTCCCCTTATGGGTAAACGTGATATCTTCATTTAAGGAAGTGCGGAATACAACCCCCTCAAAGTGATTTGATTCGTTAAATACCATATGTGGGACGTATTATAAGGCCCCAGCCTTAAACCTTACTTAATCTTTAGTTACTACAAGATTACACATTGAGGATCTTTTCAGGTTTAGAGTTTTAGAGAATTAGAACATAAAACTTGCATTACATTCCACATTTAAACAAAGTGGTTACATAAAAGATAGTATTCATTTTTCCCATCAATGGAATCATATTTAAAATAAAACATGGATTCTTTCTTGAAACTTCCTTGACACTATCATCATATAATTTACCCTTCCCTTGACCTATGAAAAACATTTCAAAAACTTGGGATGAGCATAAAAAGCTCAGTAAGGGATATAAAAATATGGAAAGGAAACATGAGTACATGTATACATAAGAATGAAATAATACTTTACCCCTATCACATAATCACTTTAACATAACTCATAAAATCATGAATAAATCATAGAAATCATAAGACATTAGGTAACTTGAAGCATTCATAACATTCTTATGTATGGAGTAACCCTCTTGGTTGCGTTTGGAATACCCACCACAGTATATTCCCTAAATCTCTTTAGAGAAACCTTAACGTTTCACTCCTTCGCATTACCCAATGCATTGGAGAGCTATATCGGGCTCACCTGACCTTTGTTTATCACGGAACCACCCGTCTTCATAACAATTCCCAAGAACCATAACATAATCTTATCATATAAAACATGCATAAAGGAAACATAACATTTCCATCTTTCAATAACAAGATATCAATACAACACATTGATATAAATACATTATGAAAACCATTTTCAATACCAAAATAAAAGAAAAGTAAAACATGGTATTTATTTTTCTTTTAAAAAGAAGGTATGGCTTGTAGAGGAAGCCGAAACTCAAATAATGGTCACGGTGGCGTAGAAGTCGTTGTCACCGCATACGTACAACAAAAACATTCCATTTTGTCGTTTAGTAAAACGCTTCGTATAAAAATATTCATTTTGAATAAACGTAAAATTAAAAGGGGTTTATACACCGTATAAAAGAAAGTTGTTTATAAAACAAAATATGGCTCAATGAAATGATATTGAGACGAAGTCCCATACAAAGACGGTATCCTTGGATTAAGGATAAATCAGTTACATAACTATGTGTGACAAACGAATACACGAAATATAAGTGGGTATTAATTGAAAAACAATCAGAGGACATTCACACATAATCATATAATGACATATGCAAGGTGTATAAGTTTATCCCAAAGAATCGAAATTGGGTTAAGAAGTTCCCTTGAAAAAATTCGACAGCCTAACGGCGTCACTTCAAAATTTAGAAAAAGAGTTGATGAGAGATAAAAAGGGTATCTCATCACTTGGACATAATATTTACATCAATAAGGATATATAAGAACATATCCCAAAATAATATTATGTGAATTAAAAGGCATAACAAAATAAGTCTTTTAAAAAGAGGAGGGTGAAAGGTTCCCTTACCGACATGGGTATCTTTCGAAACATACGCCCCGTGAAAGAAGGACAACACAACATTGATGTAAATACTCATAAATGAAAGAATATTACACAATGAGTAAAATAATGGTCATTAAACACACCAATCAAATTAAATTGTGGAAAATTTAGCATAAATATCACGGGAATAAAAATGAGATGAAAAATCCCTTACGAAAACTCGGCAGCCTAACGGCGCCACTTAAAACTTACAAAAATGGATTGATGAGATCAAATAGGTTATCTAATCACATTAAAATAAAAAGTACAGAAATTGGAATATAAAATAACATCCCCCATCATAACAAAGAGGAGCTTAAAAGAAGTGACATAAAGGAGAGTACTTAAAGAGAAAGAGAGAGGTTAGATCTCTTACGAAAATTTGGCAGTCTAACGGCGCCACTCAAAACTTCCAAAATGGATTGATGAGAGAGAATAGGGTCTCTCATCATATGAACATAAAAATTACAGTAAGATTAATATAAAAGAACATCCCAATAACAAGAAATATAAGCTTAGAAGTAATGACATAAAAGAGTGTACTTAAAAAGAAAGAGAGGAGTAGGATCCCTTACCTCGGGTCCGACTTGACTCGATCGTTCTTTAACGTCCTAAATAATAAACTTGAGTTAATTTCCACTTTATTAAGAACCTTTTTCTAGTTAATTATTCCTTTTATATCACTTATTTCCATGTTATAAACATTATGTAATCATTTAAGTTAATAATGTTTGTTTTGTCGATATTTGGTTCTTAAGACGAAAGTGGACTTCTTACAATTACATGTTGTTCGTGTGGTCAAATGTTCATTATATCCAGAATTATATTCATGATTTGTATATCATATATATCATATATATCCATAATATACATGTATTTATAATATTACATAATCATTTATAGGTAAGAAATGAAATGCACCGTTCATGGAGACGGTAAGCCGTACGTACGCATGAACGCTACTTTCATTTCTATGTCATATTAATGAAATTAAAACCAAATGAGAGGTATGTATATTTTAAATCCAGAATTATATTCATAATTTATATGTAACATACATCATATATAGTAACTTTAAATCCATCCTTTATGCATCCCACATATGGCATTAACGAATCAAATCACTTTGAGGGGGCGGTAGTCCGCACTTCCTAAAATGAAATTATCGTGTTTACCCACAATGGAAACCATAAAGGTATGCCACAAAAGAAAAATACAGAAACATAAACATATTATATATCATATATAAATATAGTGACATCTTAATGGCCACCTTTTAAGGTGTTATATGAGTGTTGAACAATCATCATTTTGTGAGGCAGAAATTCTCCATCCACAGAAACAATATGTTCTTTAACCATTTGATGTAGGTGTTTGTAATTTTAGCTGGAATTATTCTTATAAAAACATCCTAGTATATTGAAGATACTGGAGTTGTTACAAAATAAATGAATAAAAAGAGTTTAGGGGGTTGGAGAAGCAAAATAAATCAAAAGAACACAAGTGAAGACATTACCTTAAAATCGGGTTAACTCCCTTTGGTTTGAGCTCAAAGGCTTCCTTGGGAAGACTTATGCCCAAAGTGAGGCTTCAAGGAGTTAGAGAGGGATGTTGAGAGACAAAATGGGTAGGGTTTGGCCGAGCCAAAGGCTTTGAAAGTGTGGGTAAGTAGGTAGAGGTGGGGGCCTTTTATAAGAGGAGAGGAGGGGCACTCTTGGAAAGGTATAAAATGTAACTTTATTTTCAAATGAGTTTCGGATTTTAATGGTCCCACATTGATATGTTTCGAGGATAAGGTGATAAGGGTTATAAATCCACCCATCCAATAGGTTTTGGAAATTTTTAGGTCTTATATTTTACATTATCTTTCCATTTTATTTAAATCATTAAATAATGAGGTCATCGCTGCATCATCATGATGTCATAAATAATTTAATTTATTTAATGTCTAAAAATTATAAAAAAAATACTAAGATGTAGGAAATCGTTTTATCTTTCCAATTAATATTTATAGTCCAAAAGATCATTTATGTAGACAAAATTAAAAATATTTTACTTAGATGATACATTCTTTGTTACATTTAACATTCTTTAAAAATAAAAAGATAAAAAGTTACTTTCTCACAAAAGTGATTCCATGGGGCCCCCAAGTTTGGCACAAGGCATCCCATGGTCGGAAATGAGACAACCAGTATCCTTAGGACACATTTTGTGGTCATTTTGTATTATTATGATATTATCTTATTTTCTTTAACTACCCGATTACTCATTAATCAAGATAATTAAAGATAATTACCGTCGTTACTATTCATAATGTCCAAAAACAAAAGAGTCTTAATTAAATAATTTGGACCTTCTGATTCCAAATATGTAATTCATTTTACCAAATTCCAAACACATAAATTGCAATAATTAATTTAAAAAAAACTTCCCGTTGTCAAAACAAATAGCGGGTTTTTTTGAAATAATATTTATGAAAAGTTTGGTACTAGTTTATGCTTAATTCCAAAGTGAAATTAATACCAATGACCATAATTGAATTACATGGTAAAAATATATTCTAATTACACTTTAAAACAAATTAAAAAGATAATGTATCCATATAATTAAATTATATGAAAAAGCAGTTTTGATGTAAAATGCAGTATTTTCCACTATTCATTGAAAAATGAACATTGTCAGAAAAAAAACAAAAATTAACCCAAGGTAAATTTCAATGTCCCAATCATAAATAATATGTTTATTTTGAAAAATAGAGCTTATAAAATTGTCAAAAAGTGGATTTAAAAGGGGTTCTCCATCAAAAGGCGGTTAATCGACCTTTTAAAGAATATTAGAATGTTTACGCTTAAAAAATGGATTCATTTGCATTTTTAATCCTCTAACATTTATTGTAAATAGTAAAAATATTTGAAAAACATATATAATAATTTTTTAGTTAGTTCTGTTCATCCCCACCATTACAACGGTTAGGTGTTAACTACCAATTAAAATGATATTATTTTATTATTGGAGTGCAACGTAAGATTCCCAAGAAACTCGTTGTTGCGTATTGCGTACGCCATCGAGCATAGCATACCCATTAAAGTAATATTAATATTTTATTCACAAATATGGATAAATATAAAGATGTCATATTCTTTATTTACCTGGGGTGTTACATCCTTCCCCCCTTTTGGGAATTGCGTCCTCGCAATTTTAAAATTGGGCTTGGAAACATCCTTGAAAGTCCCACATCGAAACAAGAGTCGGTAAAACAATCACTTTAAAATAAAGAAAGATAAGTACAATGGTCACCCGAGTTAACCCATACTACGATTCCAAGTATGAAAATATGGACATGGAGGAAAAAAACAAAGGGTCATGTTCTGATGGAGAGTGATAGAAAACATGTTTAGGAGAAAGTTAACCACAATAAAATCACAAAATTGTGATGGGTTAAACGGTATTCGATTCCCCAGTAGGAAAAGTTAATAGAAAAAAATTTTGTTTTAAGTTACTTTTTATTGAGAAATTTATTCATAAGGAAACATAATCACTTATCATGTTGACTTTCAACTTTTATTATATTACTTACACAAACTCATATTTTCTCCAAAAGACGAGTATTTAGGAAGACTTGTTCACATTAAGAATACTTTAATCAACTTCTAGAGAATCACCTAATCCAAAAAAGAGAACTATATACTTCCCATGTCTTTATACTTTAACCAAAACCAAAACCAAAAATGTTAGTACAAGATCAGATAATCCAGAAAAGGATAACCCTTTATAAAAAGAAAATCTATTCTTAATCTCCAAAATTTGTCCAACAAAACCCAAAGTTCAACGAGGACCATTCTATAATCAATTTGTCCATAAAATTCTTCAAAATAAACCAAACTAATATTGAAACCCAAAAATTTTAAGGATTTAGTCACATAGTCTTCCAAGTTAAATCGTAACATTTATCTCCAAACAACATCAGTTGCTCTTAATGTCTCGTATTGAAAAGTAATTAACCTAATCACATATCCTCCATGATAGGTTAATAAATATCCATAGATAACCCAAAATCAACTTACTCTTAATTCATAAAATCATCTAACTAAAAAGAATCAGTCAAACTAACCAGGGACTTCACGTAGTCCAGTGGTAGGCGATAAATACCAATTTCACTTTGGTTGTGGGTTTGATTCCCACAGCTTTTTCCGACGCGACGGGTTGTCACACGGTCTGCGTGTTGTCCTTTTTCCAAAACTATATAATTCTCAAATCATTCCCCAAAAAGAGATAAAATGATCAAAAATAACCATAACATAATTTAACCTCAATTTTATCTCAAGCCTTTCACTTCCATCATAACATATAGTAACCCATAATTACCTCAAAAGTAAGGATCATATAAACCCAAATGGTTCATTATAACTATGTCCACAAAAGAACAGATAACTATTCCTTGAATAAAATTTTCATATATTAAACATCAGGGTTACACATACAATAAAAAGACTTCTAATGTAACCCCATCATCAAAAGAGACTTAATACTATTAAGAATTTCACCATAACTCTTGAAGCCCTTATATGTTGACATCTTACTCATTCAACATTTTTCATGACCCATTAACCATTCCTTTCCAACTTATTCTAAAATACTTCTTTCCTACAAACAAAATCATGAATCATATCCTAAGATTCCAAAATAGGAAAACCATAGTTATGAAATAATCCATACCTTTGATTGGTCATTTTCAGTTTCTTCATCCTCAATCGGAATGGCATTAGGTATTGGTAAACGAACATTTGTACGATATTGGTGATCCCATTCACGAAACTTCTACATAGGACATGTGTTTGCATAATGACCATGCACACCACATTTAAAACATTCAATTGATCCCTCAGAAAGAACTTCTTTCCCTTTCCTCAAGTCAACTGGATGCTTCCTTTTTCCATGGTACGTTCTTGCTTTATGACCTTCATTTCCACATCTATAGCATATTTCTGTCCCTTTGAAACATTTTCCTAGGTGTTTCTTTCCACATTTTTGACACATGGGTTTTTGAACACACTAACCTTTATGATTATTACCTGTAGTTCTGTAGGGATTTGTTTCTCGCATATATGATGCCTTATAGAAATAACCAAGGTTTAGGTGGTCAATCATGAATCCAGATAGTTGGTTGAGGATAATCACAAGAGTTCTCATTGTAGCTCCCATATCATTCAGTTGCTTTCTCAAAAAAACAGTCACAGTTTCCTTCACATCCACTGTTACTTTGGTGCCTGCTAGATCCAGCCATTTACTAAAACCAAAAAGGTCAGTGTGAGTATATCAACAAAACCATCATGTACTAATGAGGAAGATAAACACTAAGATATACTTACTCATTCACTTTATCAAAAACTAGGACTCTTTCTGAAATCTTAACCATTATTGTAATGTCACTTATGCTTAAAGAATACCCTAACCTCTAAAGTTATCTAAACAGACCTTTAATACCAACTATAAGGCCCCAGCCTTAAACCTTACTTAATCTTGAGTTACTACAAGATTACACATTGAAGAACTTTTCAGGTTTAGAGTTTTAGAGAATTAGATCATAAAACTTGCATTACATTCCACATTTAAATAAAGTGGTTACATAAAAGATAGTATTCATTTTTCCCATCAATGGAAACATATTTAAAATAAAACATGGATTATTTCTTGACACTTCCTTGACATTATCATCATATCATGTACCCTTCCCTTGACCTGTGAAAAATATTCAAAAACTTGGGATGAGCATAAAAATCTCAGTAAGTGATATAAAAATATGGAAAGGAAACATGAGTACATGTATACATAAGAATGAAATAATACTTTACCCATAAAACATAAGCACTTTAACATACCTCATGAAATCATGAATAAATCATAGAAATCATAAGACATAAGGTAACTTGAGGCATTCATAACATTCTTACGTAGGGAGTAACCCTCTTGGTTACATTTGGAATACCCACCACAGTATATTCCCTAAATCTCTTCAGAGAAACCTTAACGTTTCACTCCTTCGCGTTACCCAATGCATTGGAGAGCTATATTGGGCTCACCTGCCCTTAGTTTATCACGGAACCACCCGTCTTCATAACAATGCCCAAGAACCATAACATAATCTTATCACATAAAACATGCATAAAGGAAACATAACATTTCCACCTTTCAATGACAAGATATCAAAACAACACATTGATATAAATACATTATGAAAACCATTTTCAATACCAAAATAAAAGAAAAGTAAAACATGGTATTTATTTTAATTTTAAAAAGAAGGTATGGCTTGTAGAGGAAGCCGAAACTCAAATAATGGTTACGGCGGCGGAGAAGTTGTTATCGCCGCATATGTACGACAAAAACATTCCCTTTTGTCATTTAGTAAAACGCTTCGTATAAAAATATTCCTTTTGGATAAATGTAAAAGTCAAAGGGGTTTATACACCGTATAAAAGAAAGTTGTGTATAAAACAAAATATGCCTCAATGAAAGGAGATTGAGACGAAGTCCCATACAAAGACGGTATCTTTGGATTAAGGATAAATCAGTTACATAACTATATGTGACAAACGAATACACGAAATATAAGTGGGTATTAAGTGTAAAAAAATCAGAGGACATTCCAACATAATCATAGAACGACATATTCAAGGTGTACAAGTTTATCCCAAAGAATCGAAATTGGGTTAAGAAGTTCCCTTGCAAAAATTCGATAGCCTAACCGTGTCACTTCAAAATTCAGAAAAAGAGTTGATGAGAGATAAAAAGGGTATCTCATCACTTGGACATAAAATTTACATAAATAAGGATATAGAAGAACATATCCCAAAATAATATTATGTGAATTAAAAGACATAACAAAATAAGTCTTTTAAAAAGAGGAGGGTGAAAGGTTCCCTTACCGACATGGGTATCTTTCGAAACATATGCCCCATGAAAGAAGGACAATACAACATTGATGTAAATACTCATAAATGAAATAATATTACACAATGAGTAAAATAATGGTCAGTAAATACACCACTCAAAGGAAATTGTGGCAAATGTCTCATAAATCTCATGGTAATAAAAGTGAGATGAAAAATCCCTTACGAAAACTCGGCAGCCTAACGGCGCCACTTAAAACTTAAAAAAATGGATTGATGAGATCAAATAGGGTATCTCATCACATTACAATAAATGTTATATCAAGTGTAATATAAAATAACATCCCCCATCATAACAAAGAGGAGCTTAAAAGAAGTGATATAAAGGAGAGTACTTAAAGAGAAAGAGAGAGGTTAGATCTCTTACGAAAATTCGGCAGCCTAACGGCGCCACTCAAAACTTCCAAAATAGATTGATGAGAGAGAATAGGGTCTATCATAATATGAACATAACAATTAAAGTAATATTAATATAAAATAACATCCCAATAACAAGAAATATGAGCTTAGAATGAATGACATAAAAGGGTGTACTTAAAAAGAAAGAGAGGAGTAGGATCCCTTACCTCGGGTCCGACTTGACTCGATCGTTCTTTAACATCCTGAATAATAAACTTGAGTTAATTTCCACTTTATTAAGAACCTTTTTCTAGTTCATTATTCCTTTTATATCACTTATTTCCATGTTATAAACATTATGTAATCATTTAAGTTAATAATGTTTGTTTTGTCGATATTTGGTTCTTAAGTCGAAAGTGGACTTCTTACAATTACATGTTGTTTGTGTGGTCAAATGTTCATTATATGAAAAATTATATTCATGATTTGGATATCATATATATCATATATATCCATAATATACATGTATTTATAATATTACATAATCATTTAGAGGTAAGAAATGAAATGCACCGTTCATGGAGACGGTAAGTCGTACGTACGCATAAACGCTACTTTCATTTCTATGTCATATTAATGGAATTAAAACCAAATGAGAGGTATGTATATTTTAATTCCAGAATTATATTCATAATTTATATGTAACATACATCATATATAATAACTCTAAATTCATCCTTTATACATCCCACATATGGCATTAACCAATCAAATCACTTTGAGGGGATGGTAGTCCGCACTTCCTAAAATGAAATTATCGTGTTTACCCACAATGGAAACCATAAATGTATGACACAAAAGAAAAATACAGAATAATAAACATATTATATATCATATATAAATATAGTGACATCTTAATGGCCACCTTTTAAGTAGTTATATGAGTTTTGAACAATCATCGTTTCGTGAGGCAGAAATTCACCATCCACAGAAACAATATGTTCTTTAACCATTTGATGTAGGTGTGTGTAATTTTAGCACGAATTATTCTTATAAAAACATCCTAGTATATTGAATATACTGGAGTTGTTACAAAATAAATTAATAAAAAGAGTTTAGGGGGTTGAAGAAGCAAAATAAAACAAAACAACACAAGTGAAGACATTACCTTAAAATCGGGTAACTCCCTTTGGTTTGAGCTCAAAGGCTTCCTTAAGAAGACTTCTGCCCGAAGTGAGGCTTCAAGGAGTTATAGAGGGATGTGGAGAGACAAAATGGGCAGGGTTTGAACGAGACAAAGGCTTTGGAAGTGTGGGTAAGGAGGTAGAGTTGGGGGCCTTTTATAAGAGGAGAGGAGGGGCACTCTTGGAAAGGTATAAAATGTAACTTTATTTTCGAATGAGTTTCAGATTTTAATGGTCCCACATTTATTTTTTTCGAGGATAAGGTGATAAGGGTTCGAAATCCACCCATATAATAGGTTTTGGACATTTTTAGGTCTTAGATTTTACATTATCTTTTCATTTTATTTAAATCGTTAAATAATGAGGTCATCGCTGCATCATTATCATGTCACACATAATTTAATTTATTTAATGTCTAAAAATTATAAAAAAAATACTATGATGTAGAAAATCTTTTTAGATTTCTTATATAGCCCAAAAGATCATTTATTAATAAAAAATTAAAAATATTTTACTTAGGTGATACATTCTTTGTTACATTTAACATTCTTTAAAAAATAAAAAGATAAAAAGTCACTTTCTCACAAAAGTGATTTAATGGGGCTCCCAAGTTTGGAACAAGGCATCCCATGGTCGTACATTAGACAACCATTAGCCTTAGAACACATTTTGGGGTCATTTTTTATTATTATGATATTATTTTATTATCCTTAACTACCCGATTACTCATTAATCAAGATAATTAAAGATAATTACCATCGTTACTATTCATAATGTCCAAAAAAAGTCTTAATTACATAATTTGGACCTTCTGATTCCAAATATGTAATTAATTTTACCAAATTCCAAAAACATAAATTTCAATAATTAATTTAAAAAAAAACTTCCCGTTGTCAAAACAAATAGCGGGTTTTTTTGAAACAATATTTATGAAAAGTTTGGTACTTGTTTATGCCTAATTCCAAAGTGAAATTAATCCCAATGACCATCATTGAATTACATGGAAAAAATATATTCTAATTACACTTTAAAACAAATTAAAAATATAATATAACCATACAATTAAATTATATGAAAAAAGCAGTTTTGATGTAAAATGCAGTATTTTTCACTATTCATTGAAAAATGAACATTGTCAAAAAAATACCAAAAATTAACCCAAGGTAAATTTCAATGTCCCAATCATAAATAATATGTTTATTTAGAAAAATAGAGCTTATAAAATTTTCAAAAAGTGGATTTAAAAGGGGTTCTCCATCAAAAGGCGGTTAATCGACCTTTTAAAGAATATTAGAATGTTTACGCATAAAAACTGGATTCATTTGCATTTTTAATCCTCTAACATTTATTGTAAAGAGTAAAAATATTTGACAAACATATATAATCATTTTATAGTTAGTTCTATTCATTCCTGCCATTACAACGGCTAGGCATTAACTAACATTTAAAATAATATTATTTTATTATTAGAGTGCAACGTAAGATTCCCAAGAAACTCGTTGTTGCGTATTGGGTACGCCATCGAGCATAGAATCCCCTTTAAAGTAATATTAATATTTTATTCACAAATATGGATAAATATAAAGATTTCATATTATTTATTTACCTGGGGTGTTACATCCTTCCACCCTTTTGGGAATTGCGTCCTCGCAATTTTAAAATTGGGCTTGGAAACATCCTTGAAAGTCCCACATCGGAACAAGAGTCGGTAAAACAATCACTTTAAAATAATGAAAGATAAGTACAATGGTCACCTGAGTTAACCCCTACTAGGATTCCAAGTATGAAAATATGGACAAGGAGGAAAAAAAACAAAGGTTCATGTTCTGATGGAGACTGATAGAAAACATGTTTAGGAGAAAGTTAACCACAAGAAAATCACAAACTTGTGATGGGTTAAACGGTATTCGATTCCCCAGTAGGAAAAGTTAATATAAAAATTTTTTGTTTTAAGTTAATTTTTATTGAGGAATTTATTCATAAGGAAACATAATCACTTATCATGTTGACTTTCAACTTTTATTAGATTCCTTACACAAACTCATATA
Source organism: Viscum album (assembly GCA_963277665.1). Lineage (NCBI taxonomy): Eukaryota > Viridiplantae > Streptophyta > Magnoliopsida > Santalales > Viscaceae > Viscum > Viscum album. Next base: position 800,191,141 of record OY728160.1, on the reverse strand, counting down.
TTCTCCAAAAGACGAGTATTTAGGAACACTTGTTCACATTAAGAGTACTATAATAAACTACTAGAGAATAACCTAATCCAAAAAATAGAACTATATACTTCCCATGTCTTTAGACTTTAACCAAAACCAAAACCAAAAAGGTTAGTATAAGATCAGATAATCCATAAAAAGATAACCCTTTATAAAAAGAAAATCTATTCTTAATCTCCAAAATTTGTCCAACAAAACCCAAAGTTCAACAAGGACCATTCTATAATCAATTTGTCCATAAAATTCTTCAAAGTAAACCAAACTAATATTGAAACCCAAACATTTGAAGGATTTAGTCACACAGTCTTCCAAGTTAAATCGTAACATTTATCTCTAAACAACATCAGTTTCTCTTAATGTCTCATATTGAAAAGTAATTAACCTAATCACATATCCTCCATGATAGGTTAATAAATATCCATAGATAACCCAAAATCATCTTACTCTTAATTTATAAAATCATCTAACTAAAAAGAATCAGTCAAACTAACCAGGGACTTCATGTAGTCCAGTGGTAGGCGATAAATACAAGTTGCACTTTGGTTGTGGGTTCGATTCCCACAGCTTTGTCAGACGCGATGGGTTGTCACACGGTCTGTGTGTTGTCCTTTTTCCAAAACTATATAATTCTCAAATCATTCCCCAAAAAGAGATAAAATCATAAAAAATAACCATAACATAATTTAACCTCAATTTTATCTCAAGCCTTTCACTTCCATCATAACATATAGTAACCCATAATAACCTCAAAAGTAAGGATCATATAAACCCAAATGGTTATTTATAACTATGTCCACAAAAGAACAGATAACTATTCCTTGAATAAAATTTTCATATATTAAACATCAGGGTTACACATACTATAAAAAGACTTCTAATGTAACCCCATCATCAAAAGAGACTTAATACTCTTAAGAATTTCACCATAACTCTTGAAGCCCTTATATGTTGACATCTTAATCATTCAACATTCTTCATGACACATTAACCAGTCCTTTCCAACTTATTCTGAAATAATTCTTTCCTACAAACAAAATCATGAATCATATCCTAATATTCCAAAATAGGAAAACAATATTTATGAAATAATCCATACCTTTGATTGGTCATTTTCAGTTTCTTCATTCTCAATCGGAATGGCATTAGGTATTGGTAAACGAACATTTGTACGATCTTGGTGATCCCATTCATGAAACTTCTTCATAGGACATGTGTTTGCATAATGACCATGCACACCACATTTAAAACATTCAATTGATCCCTCAGAAAGAACTTCTTTCCCTTTCCTCGAGTCAAATGGATGCTTCCTTTTTCCATGGCAGGTTCCTGCTTTATGACCTTCATTTCCACATCTATAGCATATTTCTGTCCCTTTGAAACATTTTCCTAGGTGTTTCTTTCCACATTTTTGACACATAGGTTTTTGAACACACTTACCTTTATGATTATTACCTGTAGTTCCGTAGGGATTTGTTTCTCTCATATATGATGCCTTAGAGAAATCACCAAGGTTTAGGTGGTCAATCATGACTCCAGATAGTTGGTTGAGGATAATCACAAGAGTTCTCATTGTAGCTCCCATATCATTCAGTTGCTTGCTCAAAAAACTGTCACAGTTTCCTTCACATCCACTGTTACTTTGGTGCCTGCTAGATCCATCCATTTACTAAAACCAAAAAGGTCAGTGTGAGTATATCAACAAAACCATCATGTACTAATGAGGAAGATAAACACTAAGATATACTTACTCATTCACTTTATCTAAAACTACGACTCTTTCTGAAATCTTAACCATTATGGTAATGTCACTTATGCTTAAAGAATACCCTAACCTCTAAAGTTATCTAAACCGACCTTTGATACCAACTATAAGGCCCCAGCCTTAAACCTTACTTAATCTTGAGTTACTACAAGATTACACATTGAAGATCTTTTCAGGTTTAGAGTTTTAGAGAATTAGATCATAAAACTCGCATTACATTCCACATATAAACAATGTGGTTACATAAAAGATAGTATTCATTTTTCCCATCAATGGAAACATATTTAAAATAAAACATGGATTCTTTCTTGACACTTCCTTGACACTATCATCATATCATGTACCCTTCCCTTGACCTGTGAAAAATATTTCAAAAGCTTGGGATGAGCATAAAAAGCTCAGTAAGGGATATGAAAATATGGAAAGGAAACATGAGTACATGTATACATAAGAATGAAATCATACTTTACCCATAAAACATAAGCACCTTAACATACCTCATAAAATCATGAATAAATCATAGAAATCATAAGACATAAGGTAACTTGAGGCATTCATAACATTCTTACGTAGGGAGTAACCCTATTGGTTACGTTTGGAATACCCACCACAGTATATTCCCTAAATCTATTCGGAGAAACCTTAACGTTTCACTCCTTCCCGTTACCCAATGCATTGGAGAGCTATATCGGGCTCACCCACCCTTAGTTTATCACAGAACCACCCGTCTTCATAACAATGCCCAAGAACCATAACATAATCTTATCACATAAAACATGCATAAAGGAAACACAACATTTCCACCTTTCAATAACAAGATATCAATATAACACATTGATATAAATACATTTTGAAAACCATTTTCAATACCAAAATAAAAGAAAAGTAATACATGGTATTTATTTTTATTTTAAAAAGAAGGTATGGCTTTTAGAGGAAGCCGAAACTCAAATAATGGTCACGGTGGCGGAGAAGTCGTTGTCGCCACATACGTACGACAAAAACATTCCCTTTTGTTGTTTAGTAAAATGATTCGTATAAAAATATTCCTTTTGGATAAACGTAAAAGTCAAAGGGTTTTATACACCGTATAAAAGAAAGTTGTGTATAAAACAAAATATGCCTCAATGAAAGGAGATTGAGATGAAGTCCCATACAAAGACGGTATCCTTGGATTAAGGATAAATCAGTTACATAAATATGTGTGAAAAACGAATACACGAAATATAAGTGGGTATTAAGTGTAAAACAATCAGAGTACATTCACACATAATCATATAAAGACATATTCAAGGTGTACAAGTTTATCCCAAATAATCGAAATTGGGTTAAGAAGTTCCCTTGAAAAAATTCGACAGCCTAACGGCGTCACTTCAAAATTCAGAAAAAGAGTTGATGAGAGATAAAAAGGGTATCTCATCACTTGGACATAAAATTTACATCAATAAGGATATAGAAGAACATATCCCAAAATAATATTATGTGAATTAAAAGACATAACAAAAAAAGTCTTTTAAAAAGAGGAGGGTGAAAGGATCCCTTACTGACATGGGTATCTTTCGAAACATACGCCCCGTGAAAGAAGGAAAATACAAAATTGATGTAAATACTCATAAATGAAAGAATATTACACAATGAGTAAAATAATGGTAAGTAAATACACCAATCAATGGAAATTGTGGCAAATGTAGCATAAATCTCACGGGAATAAAAGTGAGATGAAAAATCCCTTACGAAAACTCGACAGCCTAACGGCGCCACTTAAAACTTAAAAAAATGGATTGATGAGATCAAATAGGGTATCTCATCACATTAAAATAAAATTTACAGAAAGAGGAATATAAAATAACATACCACATCATAACAAATAGGATCTTAAAAGAAGTGACATAAAGGAGAGTACTTAAAGAGAAAGAGTGAGGTTAGATCTCTTACGAAAATTCGGTAGCCAAACGGCACCACTCAAAACGTCCAAAATGGATTGATGAGAGAGAATAGGGTCTCTCATCATATGAACATAAAAATTACAGTAAGATTAGTATAAAAGAACATCCCAATTACAAGAAATATGGGCTTATAAGTAATGACATAAAATGGTGTACTTAAAAAGAAAGAGAGGAGTAGGATCCCTTACCTCGGGTCTGACTTGACTCGATCGTTCTTTAACGTCCTGAATAATAAACTTGAGTTAATTTCCACTTTATTGAGAACCTTTTTCTAGTTCATTATTCTTTTTATATCACTTATTTCCATGTTATAAACATTATGTAATCATTTAAGTTAATAATGTTTGTTTTGTCGATATTTGGTTCTTAAGTAAAAAAGTGGACTTCTTACAATTACATGTTGTTCGTGTGGTCAAATGTTCATTATATCCAGAATTATATTCATGATTTGGATATCATATATATCATATATATCCATAACATACATGTATTTATAATATTACATAATCATTTAGAGGTAAGAAATGAAATGCACCGTTCATGGAGACGGTAAGTCGTACGTACGCATGAACGCTACTTTCATTTCTATGTCATATTAATGGAATTAAAACCAAATGAGAGGTATGTATATTTTAATTACAGAATTATATTCATCATTTATATGTAACATACATCATATATAATAAATTTAAATCCATCCTTTTTACATCCCACATATGGCATTAACGAATCAAATCACTTTGAGGGGGCGGTAGTCCGCACTTCCTAAAATGAAATTATCGTGTTTACCCACAATGGAAACCATAAAGGTATTCCAAAAAAGAAAAATACAGAAAAATAAACATATTATATATCATATATAAATATAGTGACATCTTAATGGCCACCTTTTAAGGTGTTATAAGACTGTTGAACAATCATCGTTTAATGAGGCAAAATTCGCCATCCACAAAAACAATATGTTCTTTAACCATTTGATGTAGGTGTGTGTAATTTTAGCTCGAATTATTCTTATAAAAACATCCTAGTATATTTACCATACTTTATTTGTCAAAAAATAAATTAATAAAAAGAGTTTAGGGGGTTGGATAAGCAAAATAAAACAAAATAACACAAGTGAAGACATTACCTTAAAATCGGGTAACTCCCTTTGGATTGAGCTCAAAGGCTTCCTTGGGAAGACTTCTACCCAAAGTGAAGCTTCAAGGATTTATAGAGGGATGTGGAGAGACAAAATGGGCAGGGGTTGGCCAAGCCAAAGGCTTTGGAAGTGTGGGTAAGGAGGTAGAGGTGGGGGCCTTTTATAAGAGGAGAGGAGGGGCACTCTTGGAAAGGTATAAAATGTAACTTTATTTTCAAATGCGTTTCGAATTTTAATGGTCCCACATTGATGTTTTTCAAGGATAAGGTGATAAGGGTTCGAAATACACCCATACAATAGGTTTTCGACATGTGTAGGTCTTAGATTTTACATCTTTCCATTTTATTTAAATCGTTAAATAAAGAGGTCATCGCTGCATCATCATGATGTCATAAATATTTTAATTTATTTAATGTCTAAAAATTATAAAAAAATACTAAGATGTGTTAAATCGTTTTATCTTTACAATTAATATTTATAGTCCAAAATATCATTTATGTAAACAAAATTAAAAATATTTTACTTAGGTAATACATTCTTTGTTACATTTAACATTCTTTAAAAATAAAAAGATAAAAAGTTACTTTCTCACAAAAGTGATTCCATGGGGCCCCCAAGATGGGCACAAGGAATCCCATGGTCGTCCATGAGACAACCAGTAGCCTTAGGACACATTTTGTGGTCATTTTGTATTATTATGATATTATCTTATTTTCTTTAACTACCCGATTACTCATTAATCAAGATAATTAAAGATAATTATCGTCGTTACTATTCATAATGTCCAAAAACAAAAGAGTCTTAATTAAATAATTTGGACCTTCTGATTAAAAATATGTAATTCATTTTACCAAATTCCAAACACATAAATTGCAATAATTAATTTTAAAAAAAAAACTTCCCGTTGTCAAAACAAATAGTGGGTTTTTTTGAAACAATATTTATGAAAAGTTTGGTACTTGTTTATGCCTAATTCCAAAGTGAAATTAATCCCAATGACCATCATTGAATTACATGGAAAAAATATATTCTAATTACACTTTAAAACAAATTAAAAATATAATATAACCATACAATTAAATTATATGAAAAAAGCAGTTTTGATGTAAAATGCAGTATTTTTCACTATTCATTGAAAAATGAACATTGTCAAAAAAATACCAAAAATTAACACAAGGTAAATTTCAATGTCCCAATCATAAATAATATGTTTATTTAGAAAAATAGAGCTTATAAAATTTTCAAAAAGTGGATTTAAAAGGGGTTCGCCATCAAAAGGCGGTTAATCGACCTTTTAAAGAATATTAGAATGTTTACGCATAAAAACTGGATTCATTTGCATTTTTAATCCTCTAACATTTATTGTAAAGAGTAAAAATATTTGACAAACATATATAATCATTTTATAGTTAGTTCTGTTCATTCCTTCCATTACAACGGCTAGGCGTTAACTAACATTTAAAATAATATTATTTTATTATTAGAGTGCAACGTAAGATTCCCAAGAAACTCGTTGTTGCGTATTGGGTACGCCATCGAGCATAGAATCCCCTTTAAAGTAATATTAATATTTTATTCACAAATATGGATAAATATATAGATGTCATATTCTTTATTTACCTGGGGTGTTACATCCTTCCCCCCTTTTGGGAATTGCGTCCTCGCAATTTTAAAATTGGGCTTGGAAACATCCTTGAAAGTCCCACATCGAAACAAGAGTCGGTAAAACAATCACTTTAAAATAAAGAAAGATAAGTACAATGGTCACCCGAGTTAACCCATACTACGATTCCAAGTATGAAAATATGGACATGGAGGAAAAAAAACAAAGGGTCATGTTCTGATGGAGAGTGATAGAAAACATGTTTAGGAGAAAGTTAACCACAATAAAATCACAAACTTGTGATGGGTTAAACGGTATTCGATTCCCCAGTAGGAAAAATTAATAGAAAAAATTTTTGTTTTAAGTTACTTTTTATTGAGAAATTTATTCATAAGGAAACATAATCACTTATCATGTTGACTTTCAACTTTTATTATATTACTTACACAAACTCATATTTTCTCCAAAAGACGAGTATTTAGGAAGACTTGTTCACATTAAGAATACTTTAATCAACTTCTAGAGAATCACCTAATCCAAAAAAGAGAACTATATACTTCCCATGTCTTTAGACTTTAACCAAAACCAAAACCAAAAATGTTAGTACAAGATCAGATAATCCAGAAAAGGATAACCCTTTATAAAAAGAAAATCTATTCTTAATCTCCAAAATTTGTCCAACAAAACCCAAAGTTCAACGAGGACCATTCTATAATCAATTTGTCCATAAAATTCTTCAAAGTAAACCAAACTAATATTGAAACCCAAACATTTGAAGGATTTAGTCACATAGTCTTTTAAGTTAAATCGTAACATTTATCTCTAAACAACATCAATTTCTATTAATGTCTCGTATTGAAAATTAATTAACCTAATCACATATCCTCCATGATAGGTTAATAAATATCCATAGATAACCCAAAATCATCTTAATCTTAATTTATAAAATCATCTAACTAAAAAGAATCAGTCAAACTAACCAGGGACTTCATGTAGTCCAGTGGTAGGCGATAAATACAAGTTGCACTTTGGTTGTGGGTTCAATTCCCGCAGCTTTGTCAGACGCGATGGGTTGTCACACGGTCTTTGTGTTGTCCTTCTTCCAAAACTATATAATTCTCAAATCATTCCCCAAAAAGAGATAAAATCATCAAAAATAACCATAACATAATTTAACCTCAATTTTATCTCAAGCCTTTCACTTCCATCATAACATATAGTAACCCATAATAACCTCAAAAGTAAGGATCATATAAACCCAAATGGTTCTTTATAACTATGTCCACAAAATAACAGATAACTATTCCTTGAATAAAATTTTCATATATTAAACATCAGGGTTACACATACTATAAAAAGACTTCTAATGTAACCCCATCATCAAAAGAGACTTAATACTCTTAAGAATTTCACCATAACTCTTGAAGCTCTTATATGTTGACATCTTAATCATTCAACATTCTTCATGACCCATTAACCATTCCTTTCCAACTTATTCTGAAATAATTCTTTCCTACAAACAAAATCATGAATCATATCCTAAGATTCCAAAATAGGAAAACAATATTTATGAAATAATCCATACCTTTGATTGGTCATTTTCAGTTTCTTCATCCTCAATCGGAATGGCATTAGTTGTTGGTAAGCGAACATTTGTACGATCTTGGTGATCCCATTCACGAAACTTCTTCATAGGACATGTGTTTGCATAATGATCATGCACACCACATTTAAAACATTCAATTGATCCCTCAGAAAGAACTTCTTTCCCTTTCCTCGAGTCAATTGGATGCTTCCTTTTTCCAATGCAGGTTCTTGCTTTATGACCTTCATTTCCACATCTATAGCATATTTCTGTCCCTTTGAAACATTTTCCTAGGTGTTTCTTTCCACATTTTTGACACATAGGTTTTTGAACACACTTACCTTTATGATTATTACATGTAGTTCCGTAGGGATTTGTTTCTCTCATATATGATGCCTTAGAGAAATCACTAAGGTTTAGGTGGTCAATCATGACTCCAGATAGTTGGTTGAGGATAATCACAAGAGTTCTCATTGTAGCTCCCATATCATTCAGTTGCTTGCTCAAAAAACTGTCACAGTTTCCTTCACATCCACTGTTACTTTGGTGCCTGCTAGATCCATCCATTTACTAAAACCAAAAAGGTCAGTGTGAGTATATCAACAAAACCATCATGTACTAATGAGGAAGATAAACACTAAGATATACTTACTCATTCACTTTATCTAAAACTACGACTCTTTCTGAAATCTTAACCATTATGGTAATGTCACTTATGCTTAAAGAATACCCTAACCTCTAAAGTTATCTAAACCGACCTTTGATACCAACTATAAGGCCCCAGCCTTAAACCTTACTTATTCTTGGGTTACTACAAGATTACACATTGAAGATCTTTTCAGGTTTAGAGTTTTAGAGAATTAGATCATAAAACTCGCATTACATTCCACATATAAAAAATGTGGTTACATAAAATATAGTATTCATTTTTCCCATCAATGGAAACATATTTAAAATAAAACATGGATTCTTTCTTGACACTTCCTTGACACTATCATCATATCATGTACCCTTCCCTTGGCCTGTGAAAAATATTTCAAAAGCTTGGGATGAGCATAAAAAGCTCAGTAAGGGATATGAAAATATGGAAAGGAAACATGAGTACATGTATACATAAGAATGAAATCATACTTTACCCATAAAACATAAGCACTTTAACATACCTCATAAAATCATGAATAAATCATAGAAATCATAAGACATAAGGTAACTTGAGGCATTCATAACATTCTTACGTAGGGAGTAACCCTATTGGTTACGTTTGGAATACCCACCACAGTATATTCCCTAAATCTATTCGGAGAAACCTTAACGTTTCACTCCTTCGCGTTACCCAATGCATTGGAGAGCTATATCGGGCTCACCCGCCCTTAGTTTATCACAGAACCACACGTCTTCATAACAATGCCCAAGAACCATAACATAATCTTATCACATAAAACATGCATAAAGGAAACACAACATTTCAACCTTTTAATAACAAGATATCAATACAACACATTGATATAAATACATTTTGAAAACCATTTTCAATACCAAAATAAAAGAAAAGTAATACATGGTATTTATTTTTATTTTAAAAAGAAGGTATGGCTTTTAGAGGAAGCCGAAACTCAAATAATGGTCACGGTGGCGGAGAAGTCGTTGTCGCCACATACGTACGACAAAAACATTCCCTTTTGTTGTTTAGTAAAATGATTCGTATAAAAATATTCCTTTTGGATAAACGTAAAAGTCAAAGGGTTTTATACACCGTATAAAAGAAAGTTGTGTATAAAACAAAATTTGCCTCAATGAAAGGAGATTGAGATGAAGTCCCATACAAAGACGGTATCCTTGGATTAAGGATAAATCAGTTACATAACTATGTGTGAAAAACGAATACACGAAATATAAGTGGGTATTAAGTGTAAAAAAATCAGAGGAAATTCACACATAATCATATAAATACATATTCAAGGTGTACAAGTTTATCCCAAATAATCGAAATTGGGTTAAGAAGTTCCCTTGAAAAAATTCGACAGCCTAACGGCGTCACTTCAAAATTCAGAAAAAGAGTTGATGAGAGATAAAAAGGGTATCTCATCACTTGGACATAAAATTTACATCAATAAGGATATAGAAGAACATATCCCAAAATAATATTATGTTAATTAAAAGACATAACAAAAAAAGTCTTTTAAAAAGAGGAGGCTGAAGGGATCCCTTACTGACATGGGTATCTTTCGAAACATACGCCCCGTGAAAGAAGGAAAATACAAAATTGATGTAAATACTCATAAATGAAAGAATATTACACAATGAGTAAAATAATGGAAAGTAAATACACCAATCAATTGAAATTGTGGCAAATGTAGCATAAATCTCACGGGAATAAAAGTGAGATGAAAAATCCCTTACGAAAACTCGACAGCCTAACGGCGCCACTTAAAACTTAAAAAAATGGATTGATGAGATCAAATAGGGTATCTCATCACATTACAATAAAATTTAAATCAAGAGGAATATAAAATAACATACCACATCATAACAAATAGGATCTTAAAAGAAGTGACATAAAGGAGAGTACTTAAAGAGAAAGAGTGAGGTTAGATCTCTTACGAAAATTCGGTAGCCAAACGGCGCCACTCAAAACTTCCAAAATGGATTGATGAGAGAGAATAGGGTATCTAATCATATGAACATAAAAATTACAGTAAGATTAGTATAAAAGAACATCCCAATTACAAGAAATATGGGCTTATAAGTAATGACATAAAATGGTGTACTTAAAAAGAAAGAGAGGAGTAGGATCCCTTACCTCGGGTCTGACTTGACTCGATCGTTCTTTAACGTCCTGAATAATAAACATGAGTTAATTTACACTTTATTGAGAACCTTTTTCTAGTTCATTATTCTTTTTATATCACTTATTTCCATGTTATAAACATTATGTAATCATTTAAGTTAATAATGTTTGTTTTGTCGATATTTGGTTCTTAAGTAAAAAAGTGGACTTCTTACAATTACATGTTGTTCGTGTGGTCAAATGTTCATTATATCCAGAATTATATTCATGATTTGGATATCATATATATCATATATATCCAGAATATACATGTATTTATAATATTACATAATCATTTAGAGGTAATAAATGAAATGCACCGTTCATGGAGACGGTAAGTCATACGTACGCATGAACGCTACTTTCATTTCTATGTCATATTAATGGAATTAAAACCAAATGAGAGGTATGTATATTTTAATTCCAGAATTATATTCATCATTTATATGTAACATACATCATATATAATAGATTTAAATCCATCCTTTTTACATCCCACATATGGCATTAACGAATCAAATCACTTTGAGGGGGCGGTAGTCCGCACTTCCTAAAATGAAATTATCGTGTTTACCCACAATGGAAACCATAAAGGAATTCCAAAAAAGAAAAATACAGAAAAATAAACATATTATATATCATATATAAATATAGTGACATCTTAATGGCCACCTTTTAAGGTGTTATAAGACTTTTGAACAATCATCGTTTCATGGGGCAGAAATTCGCCATCCACAGAAACAATATGTTCTTTAACCATTTGATGTAGGTGTGTGTAATTTTAGCTCGAATTATTCTTATAAAAACATCCTAGTATATTTACCATACTTTATTTGTCAAAAAATAAATTAATAAAAAGATTTCATGGGGTTGGATAAGCAAAATAAAACAAAAGAACACAAGTGAAGACATTACCTTAAAATCGGGTAACTCCCTTTGGTTTGAGCTCAAAGGCTTCCTTGGGAAGACTTCTACCCAAAGTGAAGCTTCAAGGATTTATAGAGGGATGTGGAGAGACAAAATGGGTAGGGGTTGGCCAAGCCAAAGGCTTTGGAAGTGTGGGTAAGGAGGTAGAGGTGGGGGCCTTTTATAAGAGGAGAGGAGGGGCACTCTTGGAAAGGTATAAAATGTAACTTTATTTTCAAATGCGTTTCGGATTTTAATGGTCCCACATTGATGTTTTTCGAGGATAAGGTGATAAGGGTTCTAAATACATCCATACAATAGGTTTTGGACATGTGTAGGTCTTAGATTTTACATCTTTCCATTTTATTTAAATCGTTAAATAATGAGGTCATCGCTGCATCATCATGATGTCATAAATATTTTAATTTATTTAATGTCTAAAAATTATAAAAAAATACTAAGATGTATTAAATAGTTTTATATTTCCAATTAATATTTATAGTCCAAAATATCATTTATGTAAACAAAATTAAAAATATTTTACTTAGGTAATACATTCTTTGTTACATTTAGCATTCTTTAAAAATAAAAAGATAAAAAGTTACTTTCTCACAAAAGTGATTCCATGGGGCCCCCAAGTTGGGCACAAGGCATCCCATGGTCGTCCATGAGACAACCAGTAGCCTTAGGACACATTTTGTGGTCATTTTGTATTATTATGATATTATCTTATTTTCTTTAACTACCCGATTACTCATTAATCAAGATAATTAAAGATAATTATCGTCGTTACTATTCATAATGTCCAAAAACAAAAGAGTCTTAATTAAATAATTTGGACCTTATGATTAAAAATATTTAATTCATTTTACCAAATTCCAAACACATAAATTGCAATAATTAATTTAAAAAAAAAAACTTCCCGTTGTCAAAACAAATAGTGGGTTTTTTTGAAACAATATTTATGAAAAGTTTGGTACTTGTTTATGCCTAATTCCAAAGTGAAATTAATCCCAATGACCATAATTGAATTAAATGGTAAAAATATATTCTAATTACACTTTAAAACAAATTAAAAAGATAATATAACCATATAATTAAATTTTATGAAAAATCAGTTTTGATGTAAAATGCAGTATTTTTCACTATTCATTGAAAAATGAACATTGTCAGAAAAATACCAAAAATTTACCCAAGGTAAATTTCATTGTTCCAATCATAAATAGTATGTTTATTTTAAAAATAGAGCATATAAAATTGTCAAAAAGTGTATTTAAAAGGGGTTCTCCATCAAAAGGTGGTTAATCGACTTTTTAAAGAATATTAGAATGTTTACGCTTAAAAACAGGATTCATTTGCATTTTTAATCCTCTAACATTTATTGTAAAGAGTAAAAATATTTTACAAACATATATAATCATTTTATAGTTAGTTCTGTTCATTACTGCCATTTCAATGGCTAGGCGTTAACTACCATTTAAAATAATATTATTTTATTATTAGAGTGCAACGTAAGATTCCCAAGAAACTCGTTGTTGCGTATTGGGTACGCCATCGAGCATAGCATCCCATTTAAAGTAATATTAATATTTTATTCACAAATATGGATAAATATAAAGATGTCATATTCTTTATTTACCTGGGGTGTTACAACCTTCCCCCCTTTTGGGAATTGCGTCCTCGCAATTTTAAAATTGGGCTTGGAAACATCCTTGAAAGTACCACATCAGAACAATAGTCGGTAAAACAATCACTTTAAAATAAAGAAAGATAAGTACAATGGTCACCCGAGTTAACCCATACTAGGATTCCAAGTATGAAAATATGGACATGGGGGGAAAAAGGGTCATGTTCTGATGGAGAGTGATAGAAAATATGTTTAGGAGAAAGTTAACCACAAGAAAATCACAAACTTGTGATGGGTTAAACGGTATTCGATTCCACAGTAGGAAAAGTTAATAGACAACATTTTTGTTTTAAGTTACTTTTTATTGAGGAATTTATTCATAAGGAAACATAATCAATTATCATGTTGACTTTCAACTTTTATTAGATTCCTTACACAAACTCATATTTTCTCCAAAAGACGAGTATTTAGGAAGACTTGTTCACATTAAGAGTACTATAATCAACTTCTAGAGAATCACCTAATCCACAAAAGAGAACTATATACTTCCCATTTCTTTAGACATTAACCAAACCCAAAACCAAAAAGGTTAGTACAAGATTAGATAATCCAGAAAAAGATAACCCTTTATAAAAAGAAAATCTATTCTTAATCTCCAAAATTTGTCCAACAAAACCCAAAGTTCAACGAGGATCATTCTATAATCAATTTGTCCATAAAATTCTTCAAAGTAAACCAAAATAAGATTGAAATCCAAACATTTGAAGGATTTAGTCACATAGTCTTCCATGTTAAATCGTAACATTTATCTCCAAACAACATCAGTTTCTCTTAATGTCTCGTATTGAAAAGTAATTAACCTAATCACATATCTTACATGATAGGTTAATAAATATCCATAGATAACCCAAAATCAACTTACTCTTAATTCATAAAATCATATAACTAAAAAGAATCAGTCAAACTAACCAGGGACTTCACGTAGTCCAGTGGTAAGTGATAAATACCAGTTGCACTTTGGTTATGGGTTCGATTCCCGCAGCTTTGTCCGACGCGACGGGTTGTCACACGGTCTGTGTGTTGTCCTTTTTCCAAAACTATATAATTCTAAAATCATTCCCCAAAAAGAGATAAAATCATCAAAAATAACCATAACATAATTTAACCTCAATTTTATCTCAAGCCTTTCACTTCCAACATAACATATAGTAACCCATAATTACCTCAAAAGTAAGGATCATATAAACCCAAATGGTTATTTATAACTATGTCCACAAAATAACAGATAACTATTCCTTGAATAAAATTTTCATATATTAAACATCAGGGTTACACATACTATAAAAAGACTTCTAATGTAACCCCATCATCAAAAGAGACTTAATACTCTTAAGAATTTAACCATAACTCTTGAAGCCCTTATATGTTGATATCTTACTCATTCAACATTCTTCATGACCCCTTAACCATTCCTTTCCAACTTATTCTGAAATAATTATTTCCTACAAACAAAATCATGAATCATATCCTAAGACTCCAAAATAGGAAAACAATAGTTATGAAATAATCCATACCTTTGATTGGTCATTTTCAGTTTATTCATCCTCAATCGAAATGGCATTAGGTATTGGTAAATGAACATTTGTACGATCTTGGGGATCCCATTCATGAAACTTCTTCATAGGACATGTGTTTGTATAATGACCATGCACACCACATTTAAAACATTCAATTGATCCCTCAGATAGAACCTATTTCCCTTTCCTTGAGTCAACTGGATGCTTCCTTTTTCCATGGCAGGTTCTTGCTTTATGACCTTCATTTCCACATCAATAGCATATTTCTGTCCCTTTGAAACATTTTCATAGGTGTTTATTTCCACATTTTTGACACATAGGTTTTTGAACACACTTACCTTTATGATTGTTACTTGTAGTTCCGTAGGGATTTGTTTCTCACATATATGATGCCTTAGAGAAATCACCAAGGTTTAGGTGGTCAATCATGACTCCAGATAGTTGGTTGAGGATAATCACAAGTGTTCTCATTGCAGCTCCCATATCATTCAGTTGCTTGCTCAAAAAAACTATCACAGTTTCCTTCACATCCACTATCACTTTGGTGCCTGCTAGATCCATCCATTTACTAAAACCAAAAAGGTCAGTGTGAGTATATCAACAAAACCATCATGTACTAATGAGGAAGATAAACACTAAGATCTACTTACTCATTCACTTTATCTAAAATTAGGACTCTTTCTGAAATCTTAACCATTATGGTAATGTCACTTATGATTAAAGAATACCCTAATCTCTAAAGTTATCTAAACCGACCTTTGATACCAACTATAAGGCCCCATCCTTAAACCATACTTAATCTTGAGTTAATACAATATTACACATTGAGGATCTTTTCAGGTTTAGAGTTTTAGAGAATTAGATCAAAAAACTTGCATTACATTCCACATTTAAAAAAATTGGTTACATAAAAGATAGTATTAATTTTTTCCATAAATGGAAACATATTTAAAATAAAACATGGATTCTTTCTTGACACTTCCTTGACACTATCATCATATCATGTACCCTTCCCTTGACCTGTCACTACTGGAAATAGGATTTTTCCCAACGGGTGTTTACCAACGGTTGGCCTAAACCATTAGGGTTGAAGGGATTAGGACATATTTACCGACGGTTATACACAACCGTTGGCAAAGGAATATCTAGGGAAGGCTTTCCCAACGGTTTCAGCAAACTGTTGGGAAAGGCCACCCCTTTGCCAACGGTTTCTCCAAACCGTTGGTAAAGGGGTGTCTTAGAAACACTTTACCCAACGGTTCACTAGAACCGTTGGGAAAAGTCCCTTAACACCTCTCTTTCCCAATGGTTTTTAAAAACTGTTGGGAAGGAATTCCCCCAAATACAGCCACGGGGCTGCTCTCCCCCCATTCGGACAGAACCCTAAATTTATGATCCAGCGGGGCTGCTCTCCCTCCTCTCGCAAACTCCCCCCATCCAAACATCGGAAGAGGTGAAAACTCATATTAAATCAGGTATTTTTTCCTTTATACACATATACTACCTTGTTTTTATTGTTATTGATCTCATATTTTAGTTTTAATTTATCAATCCAACTCCAACTCTCTGCTAATCTTGATCTCCCCATCTGAATAGGTGAAAACCCAGCTGAATCATCTCAAATCAGGTATTTTATTCTTTATACATATATAGTACCTTGTTTTTATTGTTATTGATCTAATATTTTTGTTTTAAGTTAGGATTTTGATGTGATTTCACCGTGAAAAACGGGGAAATGAATGAATATTTTGTTAATTAATTAGTTTCCCCTGGAATATCAGTTGTGTTATAATGACCATGATAAATAAAGGGGTAATGTAATAAAAGACCTTGAATAAATACATTGTGGAAGTTGGGGTATGTTGCCTCTATGAGAGGTTTTTTGTTCTGTTTCATTGTATGTTGTAGGGTGTTTTATGGGGATTGAGGTGACCAGTTGGGCTTTGTGATATGTGGGGTTGTAATGTGATGGTTAGTGGGCATGGAGGTGACATGTGAAGTTGTATGATAGTGATGATGTGTGGTGGTGTTGTGTCGTGTGGAGGTGTTATGTGATGAAGTTGTGGTGTATGATGTGTGGTAAATGGATTTAATTAATTTAACATTAAATGAATGGACAATGTAAGTGTGAATGAGGTGGCTTATAAATGAAAGTGAGAAATGTTATGCGTCTTGTGTGGTGGTGGTGTGGTTTATGTGTAACACCCCAGGTAAATAAAGAATATGACATTTTTATTTTTATCCATATTTGTGAATGAAATATTAATATGACTTTAAAGGGGATGCTATGCTCAATGGCGTACCCAATACGCAACAACGAGTTTCTTGGGAATCTTACGTTGCACTCTAATAATAAAATAATATTATTTTAAATGGTAGTTAACATGTAGCCGTTGTATTGGCGGGAATAGATATAAATAACTAAAATATGATTATATATGTTTTTTAATTGTTTTTACATTTATCCAATAAAAGATAAAGGCTTAAAATACGGAAAGAATTCAATTTTAGGCTTTTATACCCTAATTTTCACTAAAGGTTCACTTATCGCCTTTTGATGGGGAACTGTCATTAAAAATAGTTTTTATCACTCTTATACATTGTTTTGGACCAAATATAACTCTTCTTTATAATCGGGACATCAAATTTTACTTTGTGTAATTTTTTGGTATTTTTCTGATAAAGTTCATTTTTTAATTAATAGTGTAAAATGTTGTGTTTTAATTCAAAACCTATTTTTAATCTAATTTATTTATATGATTATATAATCTTTTTAATTGGTTTTAAAGTGAAATTAGAAAATATTTTTACCATTAAATCCAATAGTGGTCGTTGGAATTAATTTCACTTTTAAATCGGACTTAAACTAGTATCAATCTTTTGATACTTATTGTTTCTTAAAAACACACTATTTGTTTTGACAGCGGGAGTTAATTATTAAATTAATTAATTCTACTTATATTATTTGAATTAGGTAATATAAACATCATTTTTGAATTAGTAATATCAAATATATCTTAGGGTGAATTTTTGGTAATTTTCTGAAAAACTCCAATTTTTGATGAATAGTGAAACCACTAAGTGGTAATCAAGCAAAGTGATTTTTCAGTTAAATGAAAGTTTACCACTAATGTGTATTGAATTTTGAAAATACGACATACATGGTTGTCCTTATTATGTAAAATGTGGTTTAGTGGGATGAAAATAATTTTTTGGTGAATAGTATCTTTTTTTCATTAATCGCGATTAGAGGTAATTAGTGTAATTTAAGGTAAAAATGATATTATAAAAATATGAAAACACCATGAAACTTGTCCTACTCCTATTGGATGAGTCATGGCCGACCAAGAAAACCCATGGGTCAACTTGGGGACCCCATGGAGCCACTTTGGTTGAAAAATGACATTAATATATATTTATTTAATGTTAAAATTAAATTAACACAAACATGAGTTGTTTTACTAAAAAAGTTTTTAAGTGGGGTTACACAAGTCCTAACTTTGACTATAAATATTAATTAGAAATATAAAACTATTTCCTACATCATAGTATTTTTTTTATAATTTTTAGATATTAAATAAATTAATTTAATTACGACATCATGATGATGCAACGATGACCTCATTATTTAACGATTTAAATAAAATGGAAAGATAATGTAATATCTAAAACCTAAACTTGTCCAAAAACTATTGTATGGGAATATTTCGAAGCCTTATAATCTTATCTTATAAATATATCAATGTGGGACATTAGAAATTCGAAAATCTTTTGAAAATAAAATAATAGTTTCATGATTTCCAAAAGTGCCCCTCCTCTCCTCTTATAAAAGGCCCCCACCTCTACCTCATTTCACACACTCCTCAAGCCTTTGGCTCGGCCATACCCTGCCCATTTACTCTCTCCACATCCCTATCCTAATCCTAGAGGATTCCCTTTGGGAAGAATCTTTTCAAAGGAAGCCTTTAGGCTCAAATCAAAAGAAGTTACACTTTTAAAGGTAATTCATTCTCTCATGTTCATTTGTTTTATTTTGCTTCTCCAACCCCCTAAACTCTTTTTATTTACTTTTTTTGTAACAACACAAGTATCTTCAATATACTAGGATGTTGTTATAAGATTTATTCGAGCTACACTCTCACACAACTACATCAAATGGTTAAAGAACATACGGTTTCCGTGGATGGCGAAATTCTACCTCCTGAAATGATGATTGTTCAATACTCATTTAACATCTTCAAAGGTGGCCATTATGATGTCAATATTTTTATATATGATATATAATATGTTTATTATTTCCTTAAGCTTCTGTATTTTTTATTTATGGCATACCATTATTGTTTCCATTATGGGTAAACACGATATCTTCATTTTAGGAAGTGCGGACTACCGCCCCCTAAAAGTGATTTGATTCGTTAATACCATATGTGGGATGTGTAAATGATAAAGTTAATGATATTATATATGTTATAATATACTCTTATATAATTATGATTCCATTCCAGAAAATACGAAATAGAAATGGAAGTAGCGTCCATGCGTACGTACGGCTTACCGTCTCCATGAACGGTGCATTTCATTTCTTACCTCTAAATGTGATGTAATATTATAAATGCAGGTATATTCTGAATATATATGATATATATGTTATCCAAATAATTAACATCATTCTGGATATAATGAACCTTTGACCAAATTGACAACATGTAAGTGTAATAAGTCTTTTTTTTTGACTTAAGAACCAAATACTGACAAAATGAACATTATTAACTTAAATGATTACATGATGTTCATAACATGGTATAAAAGGGATAATGAACTTGAAAAACGTTCTTAAGCAAGTAGATATTAACTCAAGTTTATTATTCAGGATATTAAAGAACGGTCGGGTCAAGTCGGATACGAGGTAAGGGATCCTACTCCTCTCTTTCTTTATAAGTACACTCGTTTATGTCATTTCTTTTAAGCTCCTATTTGTTATGATGGGGGATGTTCTTTTATATTCCTATTTCTATAAATTTTATTGTAATATGATGATATACCCTATTTGATCTCATCAATCCATTTTGAAAGTTTTAAGTGGCGTCGTTAGGCTGCCAAGTTTTCGTAAGGGATTGTTCATCTCACTTTTATTCCCGTGAGATTTATGCTACATTTGCCATAATTTCCTTTGAGTGGTGTATGTACTGCCCATTATTATACACTTTTTGTAGTATAATTTCATTTATGGGTATTCAAATCTTCATTGTATGACCCTTATTCCATTGGGTGTACGTTTTGAAAGTTACCCAACTCGGTAAGGGGACCTTTCACCCTCCTCTTTTTAAAAGACTTCTTTTGTTATGTCTTTTAATTCACATACTATTATGTTGGGATATGTTCTTATATATCCTTATTTATGTAAATTTTATGTCCAAGTTATGATATACCCTTTATCTCTCTCATCAACCCTTTATGTAAAATTTTATGTGACGCTGTTAGGCTGTCGAATTCTACCAAGGGAACTTCTTAACCCAATTTTGTTTTCTTTGGGTTCAACATGTAGTTATTGAATATGTCATCATTTGAATATGTGTGAATAACATTTTATTGTTTTACACTTAATATCCACTTATATTGGGTGTATTTATATTTGTCACACATAATTATGATATTGATTTATCCTTAATTTAAGGATACCTTCTTTATAATGGATTTCATCTCATTTTACATTTCTTTTGAGACTTCATTGATGTTATGCACCAATTCACTCTTATATGGTGTGTATACTGTCCTTTGACATATTATATCATGAATCCTTTTATTCTCATGATATTATAAAGTTTGGATTAAATGTTATTCCGCTATTATTTGTATTCAAGAGTCTCTCATTTTGATAAAAACTCTTTAACAAAAATATCATTTTAAATGTTTTAAAGATTTATTATTCTAAATCTTTATATTTAATGTCCATGTTTTCAAAATGGTTTTCAGTATTTATTTATATGGACATTAATGTTTTAAAATTGTAATTCTATTAAAAGCTTCAAAGTGGTATGGCACACTTTTCAAAAATCTATTTTAAATGGTTTTTGAAAATGGATTGTTTAATTCAATATCTGGGAATTATTTATTGTGATTGAAAATGAAATATTGTTATTGAAATGTTTATATTTTCCATATTTTATGTGTAATAATGGTACATGGACATTATAATGGGTGGTTCCATGAATACCAGGACGGGTGGTTACGTTATAACCTCCAATGCATTGGGTATGGAAGTCGGCCGTATGTCTATTCCATTAAGTATGTATGGAAATTGGCCGTATGGCTATTCCATTAAGTGATATGTGTGGAAGTCGACCGTATGGTTATTCCACTTAAGTATGTTTATGTCCCAAGTTACCTTTATATATGTTATGTGTTCTTTATATGGGTTTTATGGTAATCCTTTGGTTACAAAAAGGTAAGTAATGATACTTTATTCAGTGAAGAGTTTTTACTACTTTATGAAGGTGAAGGAATTACTTTGATAGAGTATACATGGTTTACTTGATGTTTGAAAAACTAATAGTTTTCATTCTTTGTGTATCCCTTACTGATCTTTTTATGCTCATCCCAAGTTTTTGAAATGTTTTTCACAGGTCATGGGAAAGGTACATGATAAGATGATAGAGTCAAGGATGAGTCAAGAAAGAATCCAAGTTTTATTTTAAATATGTTTTCGTTTTTGGGAAGAATGAATCATGTCTTTTATGTAACCACTTTGTTTAAAGGTGGAATGTAATGCAAGTTTCAAGATCTAATTCTCTAAAACTATAATCCTGAAAAGATCCTCAACGTGTAATCTTGTGATAACTCAAGATTATGTAATGTTTAAGTCTGGGGCCTTATAGTTGGTATCAAAGGCCGGTTTAGATAACTTTAGAGGTTAGGGTATTCTCTAAGCACAAGTGACATTACCATAATGGTTAGGATTTCAGAAAGAGCCCTAGTTTTAGATAAAGTGAATGAGTAAGTGTATCTTAGTGTTTACCTTCCTCATTAGTACATGATGGTTTTGTTGATATACTCACACTGACATTTCTGTTTTAAGTGAATGGATGGATCTAGCTGGCACCAAAGAGACAACAGGTTTGAAGGAAACAATGGTGGTTCTCTGATTAAGATACTAGATAAAATGGAGGATTCAATGAGGAAACTTGTGGTTGTCCTAAACCAAATATCAAGGAGTCATGATCAACCACTTGAACCTTGGTATGTTCTGTAATGCATCATGTACGAGATGACCAATAGATGTGGAAGTTCAGGTAATAATTATAAAGGTAACCATTAGAGTTTATATGATCCTTACTTTTGAGGTAATTATGGGTTATTATATGATATGCTGGAAAATGAAAGGCATGAGATAAACTTGAGGTTAAAATATGTAATGATCATTTTTGATGATTTTATCCCTTTTTGGGGAATGATTTGAGAATTATATAGTTTTGTAAAAAGGACAACATGCAGACCGTGTGACTACCCGTCGCGTCGGACAAAGCTGCAGGAATCGAACCCACAACCAAAGTGCGACTGGTATTTATC
Source organism: Viscum album (assembly GCA_963277665.1). Lineage (NCBI taxonomy): Eukaryota > Viridiplantae > Streptophyta > Magnoliopsida > Santalales > Viscaceae > Viscum > Viscum album. Next base: position 800,168,571 of record OY728160.1, on the reverse strand, counting down.
GCCTACCACTGGACTATGTGAAGTCCCTGGTTAGTTTGACTGATTCTTTCTAGTTATATGATTTTATGAATTAAGAGTAAGTTGATTTTGGGTTATTTATGAAAATGATTAACCTATCGTGGAGGATATGTGATTAGGTTAATTACTTTTCAATACGAGACTTTAGGAGCAACAGATGTTGTTTGGAGATAAATGTTACGATTTAACTTGGAAGACTATGTGACTAAATCCTTCAAACATTTTCGTTTCAATCATAGATTGGTTTACTTTGAAGAATTTTATGGACAAATTGTTTATCGAATGATCCTTGTTGAACTTTGGGTTTTGTTTGACAAATTTTGGAGATTAAGAATAGATTTTCTTTTTATAAAGGGTTATCCTTTTCTGGATTATCTGACCCTGTACTAACCTTTTTGGTTTTGGTTATGTTTAAGGTCTAAAGATATGGGAAGTATATAGTTCTCTTTTGTGGATTAAGTTATTCTCTAGAAGTTGATTATAGTACTCTTAATGCGAACAAGTCTCCCTAAATACTCGCCTTTTGGAAAAAAATATGAGTTTGACTAAGGAATCTAGTAAAAGTTGAAAGTCAACATGATAAGTGATTATGTTTCCTTATGAATAAATTCCTCAACAAAAAGTAACTTAAAACAAAAAATTTGTCTTTTAACTTTTCCTACTGGGGAATCGAATACCGTTTAACCCATCACAAGTTTGTGATTTTCTTATTGTTAACTTTCTCCTAAATATGTTTTCTATCACTCTCCATCAGAACATGGCCCTATTTTTTCTCCTCCATGTCCATGTTTTCCTACATGGAATCCTAGTATGGGTTAACTCGGGTGACCTCTCTACGTATCTTTCTTTATTTTAAAGTGATTGTTTTACCGACTCTTGTTCCGATGTGGGACTTTCAAGGATGTTTCCAAGCCCAATTTTAAAATTGCGAGGACGCAATTTCCAAAAGGGGGGAAGGATGTAACACCCCAGGTAAATAAAGAATATGACATTTTTATTTTTATCCATATTTGTGAATGAAATATTAATATGACTTTAAAGGGGACTCTACGCTCAATGGCGTACCCAACACGCAACAACGAGTTTCTTGGGAATCTTACGTTGCACTCTAATAATAAAATAATATTATTTTAAATGGTAGTTAACATGTAGCCGTTGTATTGGTGGGAATGGATAGAAATGACTAAAATATGATTATATATGTTTTTTGAATGTTGTTACATTTATCCAATAAAATATAATGGCTTAAAATACGGAAAGAATTCAATTTTAGGATTTTATACCCTAATTTTCACTAAAGGTTCACTTATCGCCTTTTGATGGAGAACTGTCATTAAATATAGTTTTGATCACTCTTATACATTATTTTGGACCAAATAAAACTCTTCTTTATAATCGGGACATCAAATTTTACTTTGTGTAATTTTTTGGTATTTTTCCGATGAAGTTCATTTTTTAATGAATAGTGTAAAATGTTGTGTTTTAATTCAAAACCTCTTTTTAATCTAATTTATTTATATGATTAGATAATCTTTTTAATTGGTTTTAAAGTGAAATTAGAAAATATTTTTACCATTAAATCCAATAGTGGTCGTTGGAATTAATTTCACTTTTAAATCGGACTTAAACTAGTATCAATCTTTTGATACTTATTATTTCTTAAAAACACGCTATTTGTTTTGACAGCGGGAGATAATTATTAAATTAATTAATTCTACTTATATTCTTTGAATTAGGTAATATAAACATCATTTTTGAATTCGGAATATCAAATATAGCTTAGGGTGAATTTTTGGTAATTTTCTGAAAAACTCCAATTTTTTATGAATAGTGAAACCACTAAGTGGTAATCAAGCAAACTGATTTTTCAGTTAAATGAATGTTTACCACTAATGTGTGTTGAATTTTGAAAATCTGACATACATGGTTGTCATTAGTATGTAAAATGTGGTTCAATGGGATGAAAATAATTTTTTGGTGAATAGTAACTTTTTTTCATTAATCGCGATTAGAGGTAATTAGTGTAATTTAAGGTAAAAATGATATTATAAAAATATGAAAACACCATGAAATGTGTCCTACTCCTATTGGATGAGTCATGTTCGACCAAGACAACCCATGGGTCAACTTGGGGACCCCATGGAGACACTTTGGTTGGAAAATGACATTAATATATATTTATTTAATGTTAAAATTAAATTAACACAAACATGAGTTGTTTTACTAAAACAGTTTTTAAGTGGGGTTACACAAGTCCTAATTTTGACTATAAATATTAATTAGAAAGATAAAAATATTTCCTACATCATAGTATTTTTTTTATAATTTTTAGATATTAAATAAATTAATTTAATTACAACATCATGATGATGCAACGATGACCTCATTATTTAACGATTTAAATAAAATGGAAAGATAATGTAATATCTAAAAACTAAACTTGTCAAAAAACTATTGGATGGGAATATTTCTAAGACTTATCATCTTATCTTAGAAATATATCAATGTGGGACATTATAAATTTGAAACACTTTTGAAAATAAAATAATAGTCTCATGATTTCCAAAAGTGCCCCTCCTCTCCTCTTATAAAAGGCCCCCACCTCTACCTCATTTCACACACTCCTCAAGCCTTTGTCTCAGACATACCCTACTCATTGACTCTCTCCACATCCCTATCCTCATCCTAGAGTATTCCCTTTGGGCATAATCCTTTCAAAGGAAGCCTTTAGGCTCAAATCAAAAGGAGCTACACTTTTAAAGGTAATTCATTCTCTCATGTTCATTTGTTTTATTTTGCTTCTCCAACCCCCTAAACTCTTTTTATTTACTTCTTTTGTAACAACAACAGTATCTTCAATATACTATGATGTTTTTATAAGATTTATTCGAGCTACACTCTAACAAAACTACATCAAATGGTTAAAGAACATACGGTTTCCGTGGATGGCGAAATTCTACCTCCCGAAACGATGATTGTTCAATACTCATTTAACACCTTAAAAGGTGGCCATTATGATGTCACTATTTTTATATATGATATATAATATGTTTATTTTTTCCTTAAGCTTCTGTATTTTTCATTTATGGCATACCATTATTGTTTCCATTATGGGTAAACACGATATCTTCATTTTAGGAAGTGCGGACTACCGCCCCCTGAAAGTGATTTGATTCGTTAATACCATATGTGGGATGTGTAAAGGATAAAGTTAATGATATTATATATTTTATAATATACTCTTATATCATTATGATTCCATTCCAGAAAATATGAAATAGAAATGGAAGTAGCGTTCATGTATATGTATGGCTTACCGTCTCCATGAACGGTGCATTTCATTTCTTACCTCTAAATGTGATGTAATATTATAAATACAGGTATATGCTGAATATATATGATATATATGTTATCCAAATCATTAACATCATTCTGGATATAATGAACCTTTGACCAAATTAACAACATGTAAGTGTAAGAAGTCTATTTTTTGACTTAAGAACCAAATACCGACAAAATGAACATTATTAACTTAAATGATTACATGATGTTCATAACATGGTATAAAAAGGATAATGAACTTGAAAAAGGTTCTTAAGCAAGTATAGATTAACTCAAGTTTATTATTCAGGATATTAAAGAACGGTCGGGTCAAGTCTGATACGAGGTAAGGGATCCTACTCCTCTCTTTCCTTATAAGTACACTCTTTTATGTCATTTCTTTTAAGCTCCTCTTTTTTATGATGGGGGATGTTATTTTATATTCCACTTTATGTACATTTTATTGTAATATGATGAGATACTCTATTTGATCTCATCAATCCATTTTGAAAGTTTTAAGTGGCGCCGTTAGGCTGCCAAGTTTTCGTAAGGGATTGTTCATCTCACTTTTATTCCCGTGATATTTATGCTACATTTGCAACAATTTCCTTTGAGTGGTGTATGTACTGCCCATTATTATACACTTTTTTTAGTATAATTTCATTTATGGGTATTCACATCTTCATTGTATGACCCTTCTTCCATTGGGTGTACGTTTCGAAAGTTACCCAACTCGGTAAGGGGACCTTTCACCCTCCTCTTTTTAAAAGACTTCTTTTGTTATGTCTTTTAATTCACATACTATTATGTTGGGATATGTTCTTATATATCCTTATTTATGTAAATTTTATGTCCAAGTTATGAGATACCCTTTATCTCTCTCATCAACCCTTTCTGTAAAATTTTATGTGACGCCGTTAGGCTGTCGAATTCTACCAAGGGAACTTCTTAACCCAATTTCGTTTTCTTTGGGTTCAACATGTAGTTATTGAATATGTCATCCTTTGAATATGTGTGAATAACCTTTGATTGTTTTACACTTAATATCCACTTGTATTGGGTGTATTTATATTTTTCACACATAATTATGAGATTGATTTATCCTTAATTTAAGGATACCTTCTTTATAATGGATTTCATCTCATTTTACATTTCTTTTGAGACTTCATTGATGCTATGTACCAATTCACTCTTATATGGTGTGTATACTATCCTTTGACATATTATATCATGAATCCTTTTATTCTCATGATATTATAAAGTTCGGATTAAATTTTATTCCGCCATTATTTGTATTCAAGAGTCTCTCATTTTGTTAAAAACTCTTTAACAAAAATATAATTTTAAATGTTTTAAAGATTTATTATTCTAAATATTTATCTTCAATTTCCATGTTTTCAAAATGGTTTTCAGTATTTATTTATATGTACATTAATGTTTTAAAATTATAATTCCATTAAAAGCTTCAAAGTGGTATGGGATACTTTTCAAAAATCTCTTTTAAATGGTTTTTGAAAATGGAATGATTAATTCAATATCTGGGAATTATTTATTGTGATTGAAAATGAAATATTTTTATTGAAATGTTTATATTTTACATATTTTATGTGTAATAATGGTACTTGGACATTATGACGGGTGGTTCCGTGAATACCAGGATGGGTGGTTACGTTATAACCTCCAATGCATTGGGTATGGAAGTCAGCCGTATGGCTATTCCATTAAGTATGTATGGAAATTGGCCGTATGGCTATTCCATTAAGTGATATGTGTGGAAGTCGACCGTATGGTTATTCCACTAAAGTATGTTTATGTCCCAAGTTACCTTTATATATGTTATGTGTTCTTTATATGGGTTTTATGGTAATCCTTTGGTTACAAAAAGGTAAGCAATGATACTTTATTCAGTGAATAGTTTTTACTACTTCATGAAGGTGAAGGTATTTCTTTGATAGAGTATACATGGTTTACTTGATGTTTGAAAAACTAACAGTTTTCATTCTTTGTGTATCCCTTACTAAGATTTTTATGCTCATCCCAAGTTTTTGAAATGTTTTTCACGGGTCACGGGAAAGGTACATGATAAGATGATAGAGTCAAGGATGTGTCAAGAAAGAATCCAAGTTTTATTTTAAATATGTTTCCGTTGTTGGGAAGAATGAATCATGTCTTTTATGTAACCACTTTTTTTAAAGGTGGAATGTAATGCAAGTTTCAAGATCTAATTCTCTAAAACTCTAAACCTGAAAAGATCCTCAACATGTAATCTTGTGATAACTCAAGATTATGTAAGGTTTAAGGGTGGGGCCTTATATTATGTGTTTTATGGTAGTAGTGAAGTGTGTGATTATGTAGTTAATGTGAACCCATAGGTTGAGTATTTTGTGCTATCTATATATCATGTATTTTTATGTTATTTCTACACATTCCCAACCAGAGTTGGATAAACTTACCAATGATCAGAGGTTTTGAGTTATGGGTATTTTTTCTAATATCTTGGATGGTGGTTATATGTTTGGATAGCTACTATGTCTTCCCTACTCTTCCTTCAAAAGTGATTGACCATGTGTTTTTAGGCAAGATGCGATGTGATTGTCCATGTGTCTTCAGGTGAGATGTACTATGATTTCCCTAGTGTTTTCCGGTGAGGTGTGATGTGATAAGGCTATAATAAGATGTGGCATGTGGTTGGGGTCATGTAGGGTAGGAGGATGGCACAAGGTTGATGTTATTCATGCTCATGATACCCTACTAATATGGTTATGGGATGAGGCATGCTGTTATGTGATATAACACATTAAGTTCTTGTTGGTTTTACATTTTTTCAATAACACATTTGTATATTTTTTTCACATGTGTAGTTGATACCTTGATTATTTTCTTCCTTTATCGTTTACTTAAATGTATTTTCTAATAAAGTTAATGCCTATGGAATTGTTTATGACAAAATGACTTATATAAATTCTTTTTATAGAATGGACAGAAGTTGGATGTATGAAACCGATCGGATCTCAGACGATTTTCAAAACAATTTGGAGAGCTTTATAGATTTTACAATTCACAATGCTTCAAATAGTGGTCTCATACACTTCCCATGTTCCAATTGTGTTGGTAGACCTTGGTTGATCCGTGAAGAAGTCAGCTACCACATAACCAAAAATGGGTTTCAAGCAAACTACTTTGTGTGGTATCACAATGGGTAGAAAATGAAATCTCAAATTGGTGATGATCGAAATGAAAGGACTGGAATGGAGAATTTGTTAGATGATCGATTTCTGTTTATTCGTCATCATGAAAAAGAAAGGATTTCGACTCAAGAAGACTTAGATATGAGGACAGCTGATGCATCTAGTGAAAATGATGATATTGATAGGGTGAAAAAATTGAATGATGCTGCCATGACTCCAGTATATCGACAATGCGATAAAATGAAAAATATGGAATTTTTAATCCGATTATTTCATGGGAAAACTATTTATGGGATTTCTAATACAGCAATCGATTACATTCTTACCCTCTTGAAGGATTTACTTCCAGATGATGCAGATATTCCCTCAAACCACTATATGGCATGGAAGTTAGTTGAGGAACTTGGATTTTAAAGAAACAAAATTCATGCTTGCCCAAAAGATTGCAGTTTATTCTGGGAGGAAACCACTGAACAAAATGATTGTATAAATTGTGGCACACCCGCTGGAAGTCAAAATCTGATGGAACACCATCCCACGTTCCACAGAAAGTAATGTGGAACTTTCCATTGATCCCCAGACTCCAGAATCTTTTTATGTCTGATGACATATCAATAAAAATGAGATGGAATGATACCGAGAGAAAGAAGACTAATGATGAGTTGGTTCATCATGCAGATGGATTTTCATGGAAGAGATTTGATGCTTGACATCCTGATTTTGCAGCTGACGTGCGTAATGTGAGGCTGGGACTTTCATGCGACGGTTTTAATCCGTTTGGGCAGATGCTTACTTCGCACAGCACATGGCCAGTTTTTATACACATTTATAATCTTCCCCCATGGTTGTGTATGAAAAAACCTTTCACTTTCATGAGTATACTCATATATGGTCGTTCTGATCCCGGCAATGATATTGATGTATACATGCAACCTTTAATAAAAGAATTGAAACTTCTTTGGGATGTGGGTGTGCGCACATACTATGCATGTTCAAAAGACATATTTCAGATGTGTGCTGCGCTTATGTGGACGATCAATGATTTTCCAGCTTATGCAATGATGTCTGGATGGAGCACGAAGGGAAAACTGTCATGTCCAGTTTGTATGAAGAATACATGATCCAGAAGACTGAAACATCGTTGTAGTTTCAGTTTTATGGGACATCGACGATTCTTACCAAAGGATCATCCATATAGATTGAATTGTCGAAGGTTTGATAATACCATAGAGACCGATGATCCACCTCAGCGTATGTCTGGAACTGATGTGATTAATGAATTGAAAGATTGTAGTTTTTCGTTCGAGAAGGGTCAAATGAAATCTGGAAAGAGAAAGAATGTTTCCATTGAAACCTGTTACAATTGGAGGAAGAGGAGTATCTTTTTTGATTTTCCTTATTGGTCAACCAATTTGTTACATCATTGCTTAGACGTAATGCATATTGAAAATAATATATTCGAAATTTTGCTTTCAGTTCTTCTAAATGTCAAGGGGAAAACAAAAGATGATTTACGATCTCGGCGTGACTTGGTGGATTGGGGCATCAGACCAGAATTGCATCCTGTGCGTATCAGTGAAAATAAATGGAAACTTCCATGTGCTTCTTATGTGATGACACCTATGGAAAAAAAACAATTTCTGGAATTATTAGAGACTATTAGAGTTCCTGATGGGTATTCAAGCAACATATCTAAACGGGTCAACAAAAAAGAGTTGAAGCTAAAATATTTGAAGACTCGTGATTATCATGTTCTACTGCATGAGTTGCTTCCAATAGCAATCCATCATCTTTTGTCCAATAATGTAAGGGTGACTGTTATTCGGTTGTGCCATTTGTTTAGAGATCTTTGTGCTAATAAGTTGTCCAAGTCTTTCTTGCAAAAAATTTTGACAGATGCCCCATTAATTTTGTGTGAGTTGGAGAAAATATTTCCTCCATCATTTTTCACATGCATGATGCATCTGACTGTCCATATTCCCAATGAAATACTTCTCGGAGGACCAGTTTCTTTTCTTTGGATGTATCCAACTGAAATAAATATGTTCACATTAAAGTCTTATGTCCGAAACAGAAATCATCTCGAAGGTTCTATCGTGATTAGTTACCTGGCCCAAGAATGTATGGATTTCTGCTCGATGTATTTGTCCGATCTTACTACAAGATTGAATAGACCAATGAGAAATTAAGAAGAACAGTATGAGAAAATTGAACCCAGTTTTCCATCACTTCCTCAAATAGGAGGAATTCCTGGATCATATACATTGAAGACATTAAGCCATGAAGAGAGGGAGATGGAACATTGCACAGTTTTGTTCAACTGTGATTTGTTCGATGACTATATCAGGTAACTAAATTGATTATGTATATCTTACATATATATCTGTTAAACTATTCATATTTTTTATCTACCGGGAACATAAAACAATGATAAATAGAAAGCATCATTCTTTATCTTTGAGAAGGAGGGAGGCTTTGCATAGAAAAGAGTTTTCTTCTTGGTTAAAATTGAAGGTAAAAATATTACTATTTAAAATAATTAAATCAATATTTAATTAAGTTTAACAATCATTTATATTGCAGGTATTGAGTTTGTCTGCTGACTCTGTCTCTGAGGAAATAAGAGCTTTGGCTTTTGGTCCTAATATCGTGGTTCGTGACTGAAAATCAATTGTTATCAATGGGTACAAATTTATTTTCACTGAACGAGCAAAGAATATGAGAACACAACATGATGGTGTTATGGTTACTGCCACAACAGATTGTTATGCCAGTGCATCAGATAGTACACCGCGATTTGAAAATGTGGGTTATTATGGAGTCGTCGAGAAAATAATAATATTGGATTATTACTCTCATGGACGAGTCACAATGTTGAAATTCCATTGGTTTGATTCGATGACGAGACAAGGCGCATTTATTGATGATTATGGATTTCGAGTAATTAATATGACTCACACTCTTGCTAGCGAAGAACCATATGTGTTGGCATCAATGGCTAAACAAGTTTTTTATGTCAAAGACCAACTTCGACCTGAATTTTGTGTCATAGTTGAAGTAATTCCAAGACATATTTTTGATGATGGTGATGATGAAATTGACACTTTCCCTACTGTCATTGGAACCAATGCATTTATTTCTCTTGATGACTCCAATAGCTCAATTGTCAGAGTTGATTGTGAACCTGAAGTTGTGGTTGAAAATATATAGAATCATTCATCCATGTTCTCAATTCTTTTGGTTTACCTCGAGTTGGGTTATTAAGGTTGGTACTATTCAAATTGATTTAGTATTGATAACAAATATATTTTGGCTGACTTGACCGTTATGTGAATTTTCAATGTTTATTCGTTGTAATTTTATTTGAATTGCATTTTCTAATTTGGAATTGAACTATATTCAAACCTAGTCAAACAATATTTTTAACTTGGTAAACATTACAACTTGTATGATTTATTAAATCCATTCAAGCTCTTATAAAACAATTGATAGATAAATTATCAATGAATCCCCCTATTCCCTCATATATTTATTTTTTTGGGTTACACTTTATTTTCCTTTTTCTAATTAATTACATATTTGTTTTCAAAAGTAGGAAATGCAGCCTATTGAAGAGAGACGAAGGAAAAAAATGATGGACAACAATCGTCGAATGACGGATTTGGGAGTTCCACCATTAGTACCTGTTGTGAGTACTTTATTTCAAATATATATATTTAAAGAATATATAATGTCATGTGATTAATTTTGTTGTAAACATTTTTGTAGGATCCACCTTTACGTCGATAGTTATTCGACGAGGAGCTTAATACTGGTCCTAGTACTCAGGCCGGTGGTACGAGGGGGGTTCGTACCAGAGGTCGACGATCAGCTGCGCGTTACAAACTAGACCCTGCCCCTCCCACTGACATGTCATCCTTACCACATTCTGATCCCGGTGTTCCGTTAGGGACACACGGGATATTTAGGCCTCCCATGTTTTCACTACCGTCTGCATCTTCTGCCCCATCATTTTCACATCCCATGATGATTCCCACTCCCCAGTTAGAATCTGGTCATACTGCTGTCCCATCTTCTTTTCCTTCTATTTCTGTCTCTCTGAGCTTCCATATTCCTTCATCCTCGACTCCTGTTCCAGCACAGGGTGTTCCATCAGTTTATGTGGATCCGGTGGCGCTCAGCGATTAGACTGGCGCAGGTATATTTATAAAACCCTAACAAAATTGTATAAAAATATTTATTTTCATTATAACATATTTTGATAAAATATTTTTTTTTTCTTTAATGACAGATACAGCTACTGACAGGAGGCGGGGTCGGGGGCGTACACACATGCGTTCGGTGTGGAATCACCGCACATAGGTTATGGTAGATTATAATGAAGACAACCAAATGGTTGAGAAATCTGGGCAGCAATGTCGGAGTTTTTTGGCGACGCTTTCCAAATACTCCGACATCATTCCTGTCAGCCCACTGTCATGGAGACATTTTCCACATGAAGTCAAGGATAGAGCTTGGGTAGAGATATGGGTAAAAAAATCTATTGTATTTAATGACATGAATTATTTTTGAATTTATATGAATTAATATTTTGATGTCAGCTTCGATTTAATTTTCTCGATGGTGAGGGTGCTCGAGCGGAACATCTAAAGGATTTAGGCGAGCTTTGGAGAGACTACAAGCATGAGTTGTATCTTGGCTGGCGTGCTAGAGTTGGCACTGAGTTAGAGGCGGTGCCCGTCGTGGATGACTATCCTATAGAGCAGTATCGTCAGAAGATTACTCATTGGACGAGTACCCAGTTTAAGGTATGAATTAAATTTGAGGTATTTAAATAATAACTTTCATGTTTCGCATTAATATTATACTTTGAATTATTGAATTTTATTTAGGAATCATCTTGAAAAAATAAAAAAAACATTGATGCAAAAAAATATCTCCACACACTAGGACGTACAACGATGCCGGATCATGAGAGGAAGCAGGTATGACAATTTTTTATAAGTTTTCTTTACGACTTACATTTTATTTTATTTTCTCAATTATTTAATCGTTTGTTAAAGTTTTCATATAAATTTAGTTTTCAATATCATTGTAGAGGAAAATACAGAATATTGAAGGACGTGTGCCTTGAGCAAAACTGTTTTGCTCGAGTAGACGGAAAAAGGATGGAAGTGCCGTCAACGAAGCGACTCATCAGCAAATTGTAAGTATTAATCTATTGATTTTATATTTTAATATCTATTTTGTAACTTAATAATATATTTATATTTGTAACATGTTGCTTTAGAGGCCCTCGATGCCCAAGAACCGGACAATTTTGGGCCTAGAGATCACTAACATCAGGTGTTAGGAGAGGAGCATCCTGACAGAGTACGCTGCTGACCTAGGATAGCCCCGACGAGGTATTGGTCCTCCTCAGGTACGAGCTGTAGTGCCACCGAGCTGCACCAAGTTAGGGCACAGGCTGAGAAAAGGGCCACAGAGACGGCAGAACAGTCTGCTAGGGCAAACAATGTGTTTATGAAATTTATTGAAGTTCTACGTCCAACACTTCCAGTAGAGGCCAGCCCAGCTTTTGATGAGTATATATCATCGATGAATTCTATATATGGTGCACTAGGTGACAGTTCTAGTGCTGCTCAGGACGATGTTCAGCTTGACGATGATGATGGCGAGGAGGAGGGCGAGGGCGAGGGCAAGGAGGAGGGTGAGGGCGAGGATGGCACTAAAGAGGGTGAGGATGATGATGGGGACGAGGACGATGATGGGGATGAGGACAAGGGTGATGATGATGGTGATGGTGATGGTGATGGTGATGGTGATGGTGATGATGGTGATGATGGTGATGATGGTGAGGGTGATGTGGGACAAATTGATCCATTTCATTTTTGACTAATATTATTGAGATTTGATATTTAATCTATTCTAGTTGTTGGTTTTATCTAGACTCGTAGTATAGTATTGGAGTTGAGTTATTTTTATATATTATCTGTTTTTATGGATGTTGTTATCTTTTAGTGGTTGTGTGTTTGGGAACCCCCTCCTTCCTGGACCCCGGACAGCCCCCCACCCTCCTCCCTGGACCCCGGACAACCCCCCGAACACCCCCTGGACAGCCCCCCACCCTCCTCCATGGACATCGGACAACCCCCCGAACACCCCCCGGACAACCCCCCGCACAGCCCCCATACACCCTCCTCCCTGGACCCCCGAACAGCCCCCCCCCCTCCTCCCTGGACCCTGGACAGCCCCCGGACAGCCCCCCGAACAGCCCCCCCCCCCACCCTCCTCCTTGGACCCCGTACACCCCCCGAACACCCCCCCCCCCCAAACAGCCCCCCGAACAACCCCCGGACAGCCCCCCAGACAGCTCCCCCACCCACCTCCTTGTACCCCGGACAACCCCCCCCCCCCCCCAAACACCCCTCAGACAGCCCCTAGACAGCCCCCCGAACAGCCCCCCCCCCCCCCCCCCCTCCTCCCTGGACCCCGGAAAGCTCCCCGGACAGCCCCCCGAATATCCCCCCACCCACCTCCTTGTACCCCGGACAACCCCCCGAACACCCCCAGACAGCCCCCCGAACAGCCCCCGGACAACCCTCCGAACACCCCCACGGACAGCCCCTGGACAGCCCCCCGAACACCCCCCCCCCCCTCCTCCCTGGACCCCGGACAGCCCCCCGGACAACCCCCGAACACCCCCCCCCCCCCCTCCTCCCTGGACCCCGGACAACCCCCCGGACAGCCCCCCGAACAGCCCCCGGACAACCCCCGGACAACCCTCCGAACACCCCCACGGATAGCCCCCCGGACAGCCCCCCGAATAGCCCCCCCCCCCCCCAACACCCTCCTCCTTGGACCCCGAACACCCCCCGGACAGCCCCCCGAACAGCCCTCGGACAACCCTCTGAACACCCCCCCAGACAGCCCCTGGACACCCCCCCAAACACCCCCCCCCCCCTCCTCCCTGGACCCCAGACAGCCCCCCGGACAGCCCCCCAGACAGCCCCCCAAACAGCCCCCCACCCTCCTCCCTGGACCCCGGACATCCCCCCGGACACTCCCCGAACAGCCCCCCGAACAGCCCCCCCCCCCCCCCCACTCTCCTCCTTGGACCCCGGACACCCCCCGAACACCCCCCGGACAGCCCCCCGAACAACCCCCGGACAGCCCCCCAGACAGCCCCCCCACACACCTCCTTGTACCCCGGACAACCCCCCGAACACCCCCCCGGACAGCCCCCCGAACACCCCCCAGACACCCCCCGGAAAACCCTCCGAACACCCCCCCGGACAGCCCCTAGAAAGCCCCCCGAACATCCCCCCCCCCCCTCCTCCCTGGACCCCGGACACCCCTCACGCGCTTTTACGAAGCACGCACATCACTTAAAACACGAATATTGAGTCGTACCGTGCAAACCGCACGTCCTATTGGTGTGCCGTCTGCGCGTACACATCACGAATAATAATTAGAATGTTGCACGGTGGTTTCAGCTCAATCTGAGGTCGTCCGCTATGAATTTGACCGTTGGACGCACGTTTTGGTCGTTTATGACACCAGAACTGCATTGTCGGTCACCGCGGGCACACGGCACGTCCGATTGACGTGTTGTCTGCTCGACCACTTCAGAAATCAGTCACCCGTATTTTTTGTCTGGTTTCAGGCCATTCCGACTTCGTTCGGCCCGTTTGGACCCCCCTCACGCGCGTTTACGAAGCGCGCACATCACTTAAAACACGAATATTGAGACGTACGGCGCAAACCGCACGTCCTATTGACGTGTCGTCTGCGCGTACACGTCAAGAATAATAATTAGAATGTTGCACTGTGTTTTCAGCTCAATCTGAGGTCGTCCGCTATGAATTTGACTGTGGGACGCCCGTTTTGGTCGTTTATGACACCAGAACTGCGTTGTCAGTCACCGCGGGCACACGGCACATCCGATTGACGTGCCGTCTTCTCGACCACTTTAGAAATCAGTCACCCATATTTTTCGTCTGATTTCATGCCATTCCGACTTCGTTCGGCCTGTTTGGACCCCCCTCACGTGCGATTATGAAGCGCGCGCATCACTTAAAACACGAATATTGAGCCGTACCGCGCAAACCGCACGTCCTATTGATGTGCCATCTACGTGTACACGTCACGAATAATAATTAGAATGTTTCACGGTGGTTTCAGCTCAATCCGAGGTTGTCCGCTATGAATTTGACCGTTGGACGCCCGTTTTGGTCGTTTGTGACACCAGAACTGCGTTGTCGGTCACCGCGGGCACACGGCACGTCCGATTGACGTTCCATCTGCTCGAACACTTCAGAAATCAGTCACCCGTATTTGTCCTCTGATTTTAGGCCATTCCGACTTCGTTCGGCCCGTCTGGACCCCCCTCACGCGCATTTACGAAGCGCGCGCATCACTTAAAACACAAATATTGAGCCATACCGCGCAAACCGCACGTCTGATTGATGTGTCGTCTACGCGTACACGTCACGAATAATAATTAGAATGTTGCACGGTGGTTTCAGCTCAATCAGAGGTCGTCTGCTATGAATTTGACCGTTGGACGCCCGTTTTGGCCGTTTATGACACCAGAACTGCGTTGTCGGTCACCGCGGGCACACGGCAGGTCCGATTGACGTGCCGTCTACTCGAACACTTCAGAAATCAGTCACCTGTATTTGTCTTCTGATTTTAGGCCATTCCGACTTCGTTCGGCCCGTTTGGACCCCCCTCACGTGCGTTTACGAAGCGTGCGCATCACTTAAAACACGAATATTGAGCCGTACCGCGCAAACCGCATGTCCAATTGACGTTCCGTCTGCGCGTACAAGTCACGAATAATAATTAGAATGTTTCACGGTGGTTTCATCTCAATCTGAGGTCGTCCACTATGAATTTGACTGTTGGATGCCCGTTTTGGCCGTTTATGACACCAGAACTGCGTTGTCGGTCACCGCGGGCACACGGCACGTCCGATTGACGTTCCGTCTGCTTGAACACTTCAGAAATCACTCACCCGTATTTGTCGTCTGATTTTAGGCCATTCTGACTTTGTTCGGCCCGTTTGGACCCCCCTCACGTGCGTTTACGAAGCGCGCGCATCACTTAAAACACGAATATTGAGCCGTACCGCGCACACCGCGCATCCGATTGCGTGTCGTCTACGCGTACACGTCACGAATAATAATTATAATGTTGCACGGTGGTTTCATCTCAATCTGAGGTCGTCCGCTATGAATTTGACCGTTGGACGCCCGTTTTGGCCGTTTGTGACACCAAAACTGCGTTGTCGGTCACTGCGGGCACACGGCACGTCCGATTGAGGTACCGTCTGCTCGACCACTTCAGAAATCACTCACCCGTATTTTTCGTCTGATTTTAGGCCATTCTGACTTCATTCGGCCCATTTTGACCCCCCTCACGCGCGTTTACGAAGCACGTGCATCACTTAAAACAGGCATATTGAGTCGTACCGCACACACCGCACGTCCGATTGACTTGTTGTCTATGCGTACACGTCACGAATAATAATTAGAATGTTTCACGGTGGTTTCAGGTGAATCTGAGGTTGTCCTCTATGAATTTGACCGTTTGACGCCCGTTTTGGTCGTTTGTGACACCAGAACTGCGTTCTCGGTCACCGGGGCCACAGTGCATGTCCGATTGATGTGCTGTCTGCTCGAACACTTCATAAATCACGCACCCGTATTTTTCGTCTGATTTCGGGCCATTCCGACTTCGTTCGGACTGTTTGGACCCCCCTCACGCGCGTTTAGGAAGCGTGCGCATCACTTAAAACACGAATATTGAGTCGTACCGCGCAAACCGCACGTACGATTGACGTTCCGTCTACGCGTACACGTCAAGAATAATAATTAAAATGTTGCACGGTGGTTTCAACTCAATCTGAGGTCTTCCTCAATGAATTTGACAGTTGGACGCCCATTTTGGCCGTTTATGACACCAGAACTGCGTTGTCGGTCACCGCGGGCACACGGCACGTCCGATTGACGTGCCGTCTGCTCGACCACTTCAGAAATAACTCACCCATATTTGCCGTATGATTTCAGTCCATTCCGACTTCGTTCGGCCCATTTGGACCCCCCTCACGCGCGTTTACGAAGCGCGCGAATCACTTAAAACACGAATATTAAGCCGTACCGCGCAAACCGCACGTTCGATTGACGTTTCGTCTACGCGTACACATCCCGAATAATAATTAGAATGTTGCATGGTGGTTTCAGCTCAATCTGAGGTCGTCCGCTATGAATTTGACCGTTGGACGCCCGTTTTGGCCGTTTATGACACCACAACTGCGTTGTCGGTCACCACGGGCACACGGCACGTCCGATTGACGTGCTGTCTACTCGACCACTTCAAAAATCACTCACCCGTATTTGTCGTCTGATTTCAGGCCATTCCGACTTCGTTCGGCCCATTTGGACCCCCCTCACGCGCGTTTACGAAGCGCGCGCATCACTTAAAACACGAATATTGAGCCGTACCATGCAAACCGCACGTCCGATTGACGTGTCGTCTGCGCATACACATCACGAATAATAACTAAAATGTTTCACGGTGGTTGCATCTCAATCCGAGGTCATCCGCTATGAATTTGACCGTTGGACGCCCGTTTTGGCCGTTTATGACACCAGAACTGCGTTGTCGATCACCGCGGGCACACGGCACGTCCGATTGAGGTTCCGTCTACTCGACCACTTCAGAAATCACTCACCCATATTTTTCGTCTGATTTCAGGCCATTCTGACTTCATTCGGCCCGTTTGGACCCCCCTCATGTGCGTTTACAAAGCGCATGCATCACTTAAAAAACGCATATTGAGCCGTACCGCGCACACTGCACGTCCGATTGACATGTCGTCTGCACGTACACGTCACGAATAATAATTAGAATGTTTCAAAGTGGTTTCTAGTGAATCTGAGGTCATCCGTTATGAATTTGACCGTTTGACGCCCGTTTTGGTCGTTTATGGCACCAGAACTGCGTTCTTGGTCACCGCGGGCACAGGGCACGTCAGATTGATGTGACGTATACTCGACCACTTCATAAATCACTCACCCATATTTGTTTTTAGATTCCAGGCCATTCTGACTTCGTTCGGACCGTTTGGACCCCCCCTCACGCGCGTTTACGAAGCGCGCACATCACTTAAAACATGAATATTGAGTCGTACCGCGCAAACTGCACGTCCGATTGACATGTCGTCTACACTTACACATCATGAATAATAATTAGAATGTTTCACGGTGGTTTCAGCTGAATCCGAGGTCGTCTGCTATGAATTTGACCGTTGGACGCCCGTTTTGGCCGTTTATGACACCAGAACTGCGTTGTCAGTCACCACAGGAACACGGCATATCCGATTGATGGTCCCTCTACTCGACCACTTCATAAATCTCTCACCCGTATTTTTCGTCTGATTTCAGGCCATTCTGACTTCGTTCGGCCCATTTGGACCCCCCTCACGCGCGTTTACGAAGCGCGCACATCACCTAAAACACGAATATTAAGCCGTACCGCGCAAACCGCACGTCCGATTGACATTCCGTCTACGCGTACACATCACGAATAATAATTAGAATGTTGCACGGTGGTTTCAGCTCAATCCTAGGTCATCATCTATGAATTTGATCGTTGGACGCCCGTTTTGGCCGTTTATGACACCAGAACTGCGTTTTCGGTCACCGCGGGCACACGGCACGTCCGATTGACGTGCCGTCTACTCGACCACTTCAGAAATCACTCACCCGTATTTTTCGTCTAATTTCAGGCCATTCCGACTTCGTTCGGACCGTTTGGACCCCCCTCACGCGCGTTTACGAAGCGCGTGCATCACTTAAAACGCGAATATTGAGTCGTACTGCGCAAACCGCACGTCGGATTGACGTGCCGTCTACGCGTACATGTCACGAATAATAATTATATTGTTGCACGGTGGTTTCAGCTCAATCCAATGTTGTCCGCTATGAATTTGACCATTGGACGCCCGTTTTGGCCGTTTATGACACCAGAACTGCGTTGCCGGTCACCGCAGGCACACGGCACGTCCGATTGACGTGCCGTCTGCTCGAACACTTCAGAAATCACTCACCCGTATTTTTCGTCTGATTTCAGGCCATTCCGACTTCGTTCGGCCCATTTGGACCCCCCTCACGCGCGTTTACGAAGCGCGTGCATTACTTAAAACACGTATATTGAGCCGTATCGCGCACACCGCACGTCTGATTGACGTGTCGTCTACGCGTACACATCAAGAATAATAATCAGAATGTTTCACGGTGGTTACAGTTGAATATGAGGTCGTCCGCTATGAATTTGACCGTTTGATGCCCGTTTTGGTCGTTTATGACACCAGAACTGCGCTCTCGGTCACCGCGGGCACAGGGCACGTCCGATTGATGTGTCGTCTACTCTACCACTTCATAAATCGCTCACCCATATTTTTCGTCTGATTTCAGGCCATTCCGACTTCGTTCGGACCGTTTGGACCCCCCTCACGCGCGTTTACGAAGAGCACGCATCACTTAAAACACGAATATTGAGTCGTACCGCGCAAACCACATATTCAATTGACGTGATCTCTGCGCGTACACATCACGAATAATAATTAGAATGTTTCATGGTGGTTTCAGCTCAATCCGAGGTCGTCCGCTATGAATTTGACCGTTGGACGCCCGTTTTGGCCGTTTATGACACTAGAATTGCGTTGTCGGTCACCGCGGGCACACGGCACGTCCGATTTATGTGCCTTCTACTCGAACACTTCAAAAATCACTCATTCGTATTTATCGTCTGATTTCAGGCCATTCCGACTTTGTTCGGCCCGTTTGGACCCCCCTCACGCACGTTTACGAAGCGCGCGCATCACTTAAAACACGAATATTGGGTCGTACCGCACAAACTGCACGTCCGATTGATGTGCCGTCTGCGCGTACACGTCACGAATAATAATTAGAATGTTTCACGGTGGTTTCAGCTGAATCAGAGGTCGTCCGCTATGAATTTGACCGTTGGATGCCCGTTTTGGCCGTTTATGACACCAGAACTGCGTTGTCGGTCACCGCGGGCACATGGCACGTCCGATTGACGTGTAGTCTACTCGATCACTTCATAAATCACTCACCCGTATTTTTCGTCTGATTTCAGGCCATTCCGACTTCGTTCGGCCCGTTTGGACCCCCCTCACGCGCGTTTACGAAGCACGCACATCACTTAAAACACGAATATTGAGCTGTACCGTGCAAACCGCACGTCCGATTGACGTTATGTCTATGCGTACACATCACGAATAATAATTAGAATGTTGCACGGTGGTTTCAGCTCAATCCGAGGTCGTCTGCTATGAATTTGACCGTTGGATGCCCGTTTTGGCCGTTTATGACACCAGAACTGCGTTGTCGTTCACCACGGGCACACGGCACGTCCGATTGATGTTCCGTCTACTCGACCACATCAGAAATCACTCACCCGTATTTTTAGTCTAATTTCAGGCCATTCCAACTTCGTTCGGCCCATTTAGACCCCCCTCACGCGCGTTTACGAAGCGTGCGCATCACTTAAAACACGAATATTGAGCCGTACCGCGCAAACCGCACGTCGGATTGACGTGTCGTCTACGCGTACACATCACAAATAATAATTAGAATGTTGCACGGTGGTTTCAGCTCAATCCAAGGTCGTCCTCTATGAATTTGACCATTTGACGCCTATTTTGGCCGTTTATGACACCAGAACTACGTTGTCGGTCTCCGCGGGCACATGGCACGTCCGATTGACGTTCCGTCTGCTCGACCACTTTATAAATCACTCACCCTTATTTTTCGTTTGATTTCAGGCCATTCTGACTTCGTTCAGCCCGTTTGGACCCCCCATGCGCGATTATGAAACGCGTGCATCACTTAAGACACGAAAATTGAACTGTACCGTGCAAACCGCACGTCCGATTGACATGTCGTCTGCGCGTACATGTCACGAATAAAAATTAGAATATTGGACGGTGGTTTCAGGTCAATACGAGGTCATCCTCTATGAATTTCACCGTTTGACGCCCGTTTTGGCCGTTTTTGACACCATAACTGCGTTCTCGGTCATCGTGGGCACACAGCACGTCCGATTGACGTGTCGTCTGTTCGAAGACTTCAAAAATCACTCACCTGTATCTGTCGTCTAATTTCAGGACATTATGACTTCGTTCGGCCTGTTTGGACCCCCCTCACGCGCGTTTATGAAGCGCGTGTATCACTTAAAACACGCATATTGAGCAGTACCGCACAAACCGCACGTCTTATTGACGTGGCGTCTGTGCGTCCACGTCACAAATAATAATTAGAATGTTTCACGGTGGTTTCAGGTCAATCCTATTTCATATGCTCTGAATTTGACAGTTTGAGGCCCGTTTTGGCCGTTTATGGCACCAGAAGTGCGTTCTCGGTCACCGCGGGCACACGGTACCTCCGATTGGCGTGTCGTCTGCCCGACCAATTCAAAACTCACTCAACCGTTATTTTCGTCTGATTTTAGGCCAATCTGACATCGTTTGGCCGGTTTGGACCACCCCACACGCCTTTCGGAAGCGCGCCCAACACTTAAAAAGCGCATATTGAGCCGTACCGCGCACACCGCACGTCTGATTGATGTTCCGTCTGCGCGTACACGTCACGAATAATAATTAGAATGTTTCACGGTGGTTTCAGGTCAATCTAAGGTCGTCCGCTATGAATTTGACTGTTTGATGCCAGTTTTGGCCGTTTATGACACCAGAACTGCGTTCTCGGTCACCGCGGGCACACGACACGTCCGATTGAGGTGTCGTCTGCTCAACCACTTCAGAAATCACTCACCAGTATTTGTGGCCGGTATCACTTCAGGTGTATGTATTTTGTTTAAAATGGACATCATTTGAGGTAAAAATATGTGGTATAGAAAAAACCGATCAAATTATGAATTGAATTTCGGATTCCACATATAATTGTCTTCTAAATTTTAAATTGAATTCTATATGAATTATGTATGTTTATAATTACGTTATGAATTCTAATTTAATTATGGATGTGTACAGTTTCGTAATTGTATATGTATGTTTTATTTTATTGCAGGTACAATAATTGGATTGAAAATGAGGTCAAAATGAGGCCTAATGAGGCCTGATGGAGAGGGGCCTGATGGACAGGGGCTGTGCAAATTGCAGGCTGCTGCAATTTTCATAGCATAAGGTATGCAAATGGTTTTAAACCGTTGGCATATAATCCTAAAGAGGTTTTTACCAACGGTTCATTGAACCGTTGGTAAATATCTTTTTTCCCAACGGTTCTAAACCATTGGGAAAGTGTTCATCCATGGGGATATCCCAACGGTTTGGGGAGAACCGTTGGGAAAACTATCCCAATGGTTTTCCAGAACTGTTGGGATAGTTAAGGGATATTGGTATTTCCCAACGTTTCTCCCAAACCATTGGGAAAAACTGTCCCAACGGTTTGGGCAGAACCGTTGGGATAGGGTGGCTTTTGTGCCTTTGGTATATCATATACCAACGGTTAGAGGGGCTTTCCCAACGTTTGTGAACCGTTGGGAAATATTGTATTTCTATTAGTGTGTGAAAAACATTTCAAAAACTTGGGATGAGCATAAAAAGCTCAGTAAGGGATATAAAAATATGTAAAGGAAACATGAGTACATGTATACATAAGAATGAAATCATACTTTACCCATAAAACATAAGCACTTTAACATACCTCATAAAATAATGAATAAATCATAGAAATCATAAGGCATAAGGTAACTTGAGGAATTCATAACATTCTTACGTAGGGAGTAACCCTCTTGGTTATGTTTGGAATACCCACCACAGTATATTCCCTAAATCTCTTCGGAGAAACCTTAACGTTTCACTCCTTCGCGTTACCCAATGCATTAGAGAGCTATATCGGGATCAGCCGCCCTTAGTTTATCACGGAACCACCCGTCTTCATAACAATTCCCAAGAACCATAACATAATATTATCACATAAAACATGCATAAAGGAAACATAACATTTCCACCTTTCAATAACAAGATATCAATACAACACATTGATATAAATACATTATGAAAACCATTTTCAATACCAAAATAAAATAAAAGTAAAACATGGTATTTATTTTTCTTTTAAAAAGAAGGTATGGCTTGTAGAGGAAGCCGAAACTCAAATAATGGTCACGGCGGTGGAGAAGTCGTTGTCGCCACATACGTACGACAAAAACATTCCCTTTTATCGTTTAGTAAAACGCTGCGTATAAAAAGATTCCTTTTGGATAAACATAAAAGTCAAAGGTGTTTATACACCGTATAAAAGAAAGTTGTGTATAAAACAAAATATTCCTCAATGAAAGGATATTGAGACAAAGTCCCATACAAAGACGGTATCCTTGGATCAAGGATAAATCAGTTACATAACTATGTGTGACAAACGAATACATAAAATATAAGTGGGTATTAAGTGTAAAACAATCAGAGGACATTCACACATAATCATAGAACGACATATTCCAGGTGTACAAGTTTATCCCAAAGAATCGAAATTGGGTTAAGAAGTTCCCTTGCAAAAATTTGACAGCCTAACGGCGTCACTTCAAAATTCAGAAAAAGAGTTGATGAGAGATAAAAAAGGGTATCTCATCACTTGGACATAAAATTTACATCAATAAGGATATATAAGAACATATCCCAAAATAATATTATGTGAATTAAAATACATAACAAAATAAGTCTTTTAAAAAGAGGATGGTGAAAGGCTCCCTTACCGACATGGGTATCTTTCGAAACATACGCCCCGTGAAAGAAGGACAATACAACATTGATGTAAATACTCATAAATGAAATAATATTACACAATGAGTAAAATAATGGTCAGTACATACACCACTCAAAGTAAATTGTGGAAAATGTAGCATAAATCTCATGGGAATAAAAGTGAGATGAAAAATCCCTAACGAAAACTTGGCAGCCTAACGGCGCCACTTAAAACTTACAAAAATGGATTGATGAGATCAAATAGGGTATCTCATCACATTACAATAAAATTTACAGAAAGAGGAATATAAAATAACATCCCCCATCATAACAAATAGGAGATTAAAATAAGTGACATAAAGGAGAGTACTTAAAGAGAAAGTGAGTTGTTAGATCTCTTACGAAAATTTAGCAGCCTAACGGCGCCACTCAAAACTTCCAAAATGGATTGATGAGAGAGAATAGGGTCTCTCATCATATGAACATAAAAATTACAGTAAGATTAATATAAAATAACATCCCAATAACAAGAAAGATGAGCTTAGAAGGAATGAAATAAAAGAGTGTACTTAAAAACAAAGAGAGGAGTAGGATCCCTTACCTCGGGTCCGACTTGACTCGATCGTTCTTTAACATATTGAATAATAAACTTGAGTTAATTTACACTTTATTAAGAACCTTTTTCTAGTTCATTATTCCTTTTATATCACTTATTTCCATGTTATAAACATTATGTAATCATTTAAGTTAATAATGTTTGTTTTGTCAATATTTGGTTCTTAAGTCGAAAGTGGACTTCTTACAATTACATGTTGTTTGTGTGGTAAAATTTTCATTATATCCAGAATTATATTCATGATTTGTATATCATATATATCATATATATCCAGAATATACATGTATTTATAATATTACATAATCATTTAGAGGTAAGAAATGAAATGTACCGTTCATGGAGACGGTAAGCCGTACGTACACATGAACGCTACTTTCATTTCTATGTCCTATTAATGGAATTAAAACCAAATGAGAGGTATGTATATTTTAATTCCAGAATTATATTCATCATTTATATGTAACATAAATCATATATAATAACTTTAAATCCATCCTTTATACATCCCACATATGGAATTAACGAATCAAATCACTTTGAGGGGGCGGTAGTCCGCACTTCCTAAAATGAAATTATCGTGTTTACCCACAATGGAAACCATAACGGTATTCCACAAAAGAAAAATACAGAAACATAAACATATTATATATCATATATAAATATATTTAAATCTTAATTTCCACCTTTTAAGGTGTTATATGAGTGTTGAACAATCATCGTTTCGTGAGGCAGAAATTCGCCATCCACAAAAACAGTATGTTCTTTAACCATTTGATGTAGGTGTGTGTAATCGTAGCTCAAATTATTCTTATAACAACTTCCTAGTATATTGAAGATACTGTAGTTGTTACAAAATAAATTAATAAAAAGATTTTAGGGGGTTGGAGAAGCAAAATAAAACAAAAGAACCCAAGTGAATACATTACCTTAAAATCGGGTAACTCCCTTTGGTTAGAGCTCAAAGGCTTCCTTGGGAAGACTTCTGCCCAAAGTGAGGCTTCAAAGAGTTATAGAGGGATGTGGAGAGACAAAATGGGCAGGGGTTGGACGAGCCAAAGGCTTTGGAAGTGTGGGTAAGGAGGTAGAGGTGGGGGCCTTTTATAAGAGGAGAGGAGGGGCACTCTTGGAAAGGTATAAAATGTAACTTTATTTTCAAATGAGTTTCGGATTTTAATGGTCCCAGATTGATTTTTTTAGAGGATAAGGTGATAAGGGTTCGAAATCCACCCATCCAATAGGTTTTGGACATGTGTAGGTCTTAGATTTTACATTATCATTCCATTTTATTTAAATCGTTAAATAATGAGGTCATCGCTGCATCATCATGATGTCATAAATAATTTAATTTATTTAATGTCTAAAAATTATAAAAAAATACTATGATGTTTAAAATCTTTTTATATTTCCAATGAATATTTATAGTCCAAAAGATCATTTATTTAGACAAAATTAAAAATATTTTACTTAGGTGATACATTCTTTGTTACATTTAACATTCTTTAAAAATAAAAAGATAAAATTTACTTTCTCACAAAAGTGATTCAATGGGACCCCCAAGTTTGGCACAAGGCATCCCATGGTCGGCCATGAGACAACCAGTAGCCTTAGGACACATTTTGTGGTCATTTTTTATTATTTTTATATTATCTTATTTTCTTCAACTACCCGATTACTCATTAATCAAGATAATTAAAGATAATTACCGTCGTTACTATTCATAATGTCCAAAAACAAAAGAGTCTTAATTACATAATTTGGACCTTCTGATTCTAAATATTTAATTCATTTTACAAAATTCCATACACATAAATTGCAATAATTAATTTAAAAAAAAACTTCCCGTTGTCAAAACAAATAGCGGGTTTTTTTGAAACAATATTTATGAAAAGTTTGGTACTTGTTTATGCCTAATTCCAAAGTGAAATTAATCCCAATAACCATAAGTGAATTAAATGGTAAAAATATATTCTAATTACACTTTAAAACAAATTAAAAATATAATATAACCATAAAATTAAATTATATGAAAAAGTAGTTTTGATGTAAAGTGCAGTATTTTTCACTATTCATTGAAAAATGAACATTGTTAGAAAAATACCAAAAATTAACCCAAGGTAAATTTCAATGTCCCAATCATAAATAATATGTTTATTTTGAAAAATATTTCTTATAAAATTATCAAAAAGTGGATTTAAATGGGGTTCGCCATCAAAAGGCGATTAATCAACCTTTTAACGAATATTAGAATGCTTACGCTTAAAAACTAGATTCATTTGCATTTTTAATCCTCTAACATTTATTGTAAAGAGTAAAAATATTTGACAAACATATATAATAATTTTGTAGTTAGTTATGTTCATTCCCACCATTACAACGGCTAGGCATTAACTACCATTTAAAATAATATTATTTTATTATTAGAGTGCAACGTAAGATTCCCAAGAAACTTGTTGTTGCGTATTGGGTACGCCATCGAGCATAGCATCCCCTTTAAAGTAATATTAATATTTTATTCACTAATATGGATAAATATAAAGATGTCATATTCTTTATTTACCTGGGATGTTACACGTATAAAGGATGGAGTTATGATATTATATATGATATTATACTGGAATTATAATATAACTTTATATCATTATGATTCCTTTCTATAAAATACGAAATATAAATGAAAGTAGCGTTCATGCGTACGTACGGCTTACCGTCTCCATTAACGGTGCATTTCATTTCTTACCTCTAAATGATTGTGTAATATTATAAATGCATGCATGTACTAGATATATATGACATATATGATATCTACATCATGAATACCATTCTGGATATAATGGATACATGAACAACTTGTAATTATAAATGGCTTACTTTTGACTCAAGTACCAATGATCATTAAAACGACCGTTATTAACTTAAATAATTACATAGTGTTCATGACATGGAAATAAGTGATATAAAAGGAATAATGAACTTAAAAAAAGTTTCTTAAGCAAGTAGAAATTAACTCAAGTTTATTATTCAGGACATTAAAGAACGATCGAGTCAAGTCGGACCCGAGGTATGGGACTTCGTCTCAATGTCCTTTCATTGAGGCATATTTTGTTTCATACACAACCTTCTTTTATACAGTTTATAAACCCCTTTGACTTTTAAGTTTATTCAAAAGGAATATTTTTTATACGAAACGTTTACTAAACGACAAAAGGGAATGTTTTTGTCGTACGTATGTGGCGACAATGACTTCTCTGCCGCCGTGACCATTATTTGAGTTTCGGCTTCCTCTACAAGCCATACCTTCTTTTTAAAAGAAAAAAAATACCATGTTTTACTTTTCTTTTATTTTGGTATTGAAAATGGTTTTCATAATTTTTTTATTATATCAATGTGTTGTATTGATATCTTGTAATTTAAATGTGGAAATGTTATGTTTCCTTTATGCATGTTTTACGTGATACGATTATGTTATGGTTCTTGGGAATTCTTATGAAGACGGGTGGTTCTGTGATAAACTAAGGGCAGGTGAGCCTGATATAGCTCTCCAATGCATTTAGTAACGCGAAGGAGTGAAACGTTAAGGTTTCTCTGAAGAGATTTAGGGAATATACTGTGATGGGTATTCCAAACGTAACCAAGAGGGTTACTCCCTACGTAAGAATGTTATGAATGCCTCAAGTTACCTTTATGTCTTATGATTTCTATGATTTATTCATGATTTTATGAGGTATGCTAAAGTGCTTATGTTTTATGGGTAAAGTATGATTTCATTCTTATGTATATATGTACCCATGTTTCCTTTCCATATATTTTTTATATCCCTTACTGAGCTTTTTATGCTCATCCCATGTTTTTTTTGAAATGTTTTTCACAGGTCAAGGGAAAGGTACATGATATGATGATAGTGTCAAGGAAGTGTCAAGAAAGAATCCATGTTTATTTTAAATATGTTTCCATTGATGGGAAAGAAGAATACTATCTTTAGGTAACCACTTTGTTTATATGTGGAATGCAATGAATGTTTTATGATCTAATTCTCTAAAACTCTAAACCCGAAAAGATCCTCAATGTGTAATCTTGTAATAACTCAATATTAAGTAAGGTTTAAGGCTGGGGCCTTATATAAATAATATATAATATTAATTCTATATATATATATATATTTACCACATTACAAATTCATTATTGTGTTGTTTGAACTCAACTATACGACTATATTATACTATGAATTAATGTTTAATCTATTAATTGTTGGATATTTTATACAAATAAAATATTATAAATTCGATAATAAATATACTAATCAAAATAGAAAATGCACACTTGATTTGATTTTTTTCAATAATATTCAATTTGAAGTTTAATCTAATTTAATTCAGAAGAAAATGAAACATGATAGAATGGTTTAACTATATTTTATTTTTATATATTACATAAATTCATATTTTTTAGGATTTACTATTTATATTTAAACTTATCAATTGTATATAATTTATAATTATATTTTTCAAATACACTTATATTTTTTTTATATTCCAAAATTGTATTACGTTCAAATTAGGGAATATTTCATAAAATTATAAAAATGGATATCTTGAAAAGATTTATACTTTTTATATTTTTAAATATAATAATGAGTTTATGTTGGATAAAATAACTTTGAATTAGTGATGAATATGTGAAAAGTGTTGATTCTTTGTTGGAATTTTCTAAACAAAAAGTTCCAAATAGTTTTAGTTTTTTCTTTCCATGTTTGAAATGTTTAAACATGAAGAAGTTTAAATTCCGAGAGATCCAAGATCATTTAATTTTTCATGGTTTTAATCTGAGTTATAGCCCTTTTATTCTTCATGGTGAAATTGGGTAGAATTTCAGATCTCTTGATGATACTGATTTTCAAAATGATATGTATGATCAAATTGAAGAAATGATTCATGATATTGAAGTAGAGAAAATTGAAAAAGACTCCACAGTTGAGCATCTATATGGTGATGATAAAAAATGTATTTAGGTTATATGGAATTTACAATTTTATCAAATGTGTTCAGATTGATTAACTTGAAGGTATAACATGGATGGAGTGATAAGAGTTTTAGTAAGTTACTACAATTGTTAAAATATATTCTTCCTAAATACAATGATCTTATAGATTCACATTATGAAGAAAGAAAATATTATTCCTGATGGGATTAGGTTAAAAAAATATACATGTCTTCCTTAATAGATGTGTGATATATAGGAAGGAATATTAATTTCTTTTAGGGTTTCATAAATATGGTATGTTACAGAATAATTTGAAAGAAAAATCATTGGTTGATTTATCAGTTACATACACCTTACTAAGGAATTTTGGTATCTTCCTATAATTCATCATTTGAAATGTTTATTTTCAAATTCAGATGATGTAAAAAGGTTATGATTCCATACAGATGATCAGATATGTGATAGAAAATTATGGTCTCCAGCTGATTATCCATAGTGAAATAAAATTAATTACCATTTTACAACATTTGGAAATGAAGTTATAAATCTTATACATGGACTATGCACAGATGAAATGAATCCATATTGAATCCTTAGTATAACACATAATTCATAACCTTTTTTATTAGTTATTTACAACTTATATCTTGAATTTTTTATAAAGAAAAGATATGTCATGTTGAGTTTAATAATATATAAACCAAAACATCCTAGAAATGAAATTGACATTTTCATTCACCTTTAATTTATGATTGGAAATTGTAATGGGAGGAAGGTATAAGGGTTTATGATTCTTATAAAATAGAATTCTTTCAACTGCATCCAATTATTATTTTCACTAAAAAAGACTTCCCAACATATGGAAATTTTTCTAGATATAGTGTTTAGGGTCATAAGGCTTATCTAATTTGTGAAAAACAAACTTCATATTATCAACTATATCATTGGATAAAAATAATATAAATGAGTTATTGAAAGTTTTTTTCTAGTTATCACTCTTATAAAAGAATAAAAAAATGATTTCAATGGATCAAATGAATTTGATACTACTCTAAAACCTTTATCCAATTATCAATATTTTGAGAGGGTGAAAAACATTTCTATGATATTTTTAAAGACACATAAATCTGGTAATGATATAAATATTTAGAAGAAATGGTTGATATTTTTTGAACTACCATATTGGGGATATAATGTGGTAAAACATAACATTAATTTCATATAGTTGGAGATGAATATTTGGATAATCTTGATTGTAATATGGTTAGATATTAAAGAAAATAATTAATATGGTTTGAATTCAAGATTGGACTAAATCTCAATGGTAATTAATTTAGAGTTGGTTACCACACCTAATGGAAGGAGAACATTCCTTCCCCTATCCTGTAATACATTATTCCAGAGGTATAAAATTTTATTTTTTTCAATTTCTTCATGATATCAATATTCTAAATGGTAATTCTTAAAATGAAAAAAAAATTGTCTTTAAAGGATTTGAAGTTAATAGTTAAAAAATATTCTTATTGTCGTGTTATGATACAACAACTCCTACTAGTTACATTTCTTAGAATATTTACCTTCCATGTTAGAATGACTATCTTAAAGTTGTGTTATTTTTTTTAATTAAATTTGTAATAAGGTGATTTATTTGAATGCTTTGAAATATTTATAGAATGAATAGGTTTTTCAAATTTTCCAATTGGAAATGAATTTTCCTCCATATTTTTTGATATCGTGGTTCATTTAATGGTTAACTTGGTGTGATAAATAAATCCTTTGGCCATATATATCTACATTAGATGTATCCTTTTGAAATATATTTAAAGATATTAAAAGGGTATTTTAATAATCATATCAAATTGAAGCATCCATTATTGAGAAGTATATTTCTAAGGAGGTTGAAGATTTTTGAACAAGTTATTTGTCTACTGTGGAGCACATCAGTTTGCCTACATCTCTCCATGAACGAGTTAATTATAGCAGAAAGGGGATTCATGGCTTGAAAGTCAAATCGTTGATAAGTGAATAGATAAATAATATGTATTTATTTATCTTTAATAATGCATATTATGTTGATCCATATATAAATATGCATATTAATTTTTTGAAATAATGTTATTTAAAGAAGATAGATTTGTATAATTTGAATAAAGAGACCATTCTTGGTAGATCAGACGCATTGGAAACATTGATATGGTTAGTGGGAAGTCCAAGTTTAAATTTTATAACATAGTTTAGGTAATACATTAATGGATATACATTTCATATGAAATATTAGGACAAGAGAAGTGTAGTTTAGAATAGTGGTGTATTGGTGTTCACATAAGTAATGCAATTTTCGAGTGACACACACAATAACCCAATCTCTTTATAAACTATATATTATGGAGTCATTGAAGAAATATGGTAGGATTATTACATTAAATTTCATGTTCTGGTGTTTAAATAAAAATGGTTTATCAGTAAAAACAACATCAGACGTGATGAATTTGGAATGATGCTAGTAAATATGAAAAAATTACAATAAACAACTAATCCTTTTATCAAGGAAACACATGAAAAACAAATTTTCTATGTTCATAATCAATCTAATATTTAGTGTACTATTATTTTACAAGAAAAAAAATATGTTGGTGATGATAAACTTGAAGAAGATACTAATTTATGTGAGATCTCTAATTCCATGGAAATGTTAACAAATAATATTTATGTTCATGTCGAAGACATGGTTGGTTCTATACAAAATTATTATGATGGAGGAATTTGGGAAAACAATCATTTAGTTCATTATTAATTTTATAGGTATCATATGTTTACATCTAGTTTACCCTTACGTAAATAATCTATTAATTGATATTTTTTGAAAAACTATTATTATAAATTTAATATGTTAAATAAAATATATATATATAAGAGTATATTATAAAAACATTATTTTAGTGTAAAAATTATTTATCAGGTTGGAGAATTTTTACTATACACACACTATTTTTGGATTTTTATTCATTTATTTATATCATTTCATCTCTAATTAATAATGTTAGCATTTTAGTAAACTATAAAAAATATAAATAAAAAAGTGTTAAGTTTAGATTAATTTTTTTTTTGATAACTATTTATTTTTTATTTACATTTGTGTGTAATAGATGGATTTTTATATTTTTGAACTAATTATTGTTGTTTTGATTTATAGGATAATGACATATCAGTCATCTAATACAGTACATACTTCTAGAGATGATCATACCCATTCCTCTAGGGAGAAAAGTGCACATGATCCTCTTGATGAGCCGTGTCATTCTTTACAAGAGACATCTACTCCCACAGGTCCAAAAAAGAGTTCGAGGATTGGTAAATGTGGTAGAACACCTTTACCAAAATTATTAGTTTCCTCTATCGAAGAACAAAAGATATTGGTAGAATTTGATGATAATGATATTCCAATAGGTCCAAATTCAAAATAATTCAAGAGTTTTACTTCAGTTCAGGCTAAAAGAAAAGTTAGTAGTTTGATTGATGATTAGAGAAGTGTTGAAAAATTGAAAATATCTCACTTTTGGGAGACCATTTTTGTAATCTCTTTTGTCATAATTTTACTTATCTTGAAATTTTTATTCTAATATATGTTTCCATCTTCTTATCAAAATGATATATGATATACCTAACATTGGAGTAATGTGGAGGAAATGTTTATGATTGGCATCTAGGAGATGGAGGGATTTAAAATTATCCCTCTCATGAGATTTAATTTTTTGGAATTATAAACATCATAATCCATGTGATATATATCCCTTTATATATGAATATACATGGAATAAATTTGGTTAAAGTATAAGACAAGAATTATTTATGGTAAGTGCAATGTCACCATTTAGAAGTTTTTTTATATTAATTATATTATCCATGATTTATAGAAAAAATTATTTATTCTTTATTTATAGTAATCAAGGAGATCTCATCTATAGATCCAATCTAGAAACTTATACCCTCATAATTTATCTCAGAGAGCATATACGTTATTAGAAGAAAAAATGATGGTTGAATTTCTTTTAAAACTAAGAGTGGAGTCTTCAAGCTCTATAGAGGTTTCCTTCCCACCCCCTAGAAAACCATGAAAAATGGAAGAGGTCTTAGATCATAAAAAAAGTAAAATATCTTATAGAATATTAAAGTGTTGTAGCTAAGAGTATTTTAAGATTTTTACTTTATTTATTTATTTATGTTAACTCAATTATTTATATATTTTCATTCATTACATAATTTTTCAAATAAATGTTAATGTAAGAAAGTATATAATATATTAATTTTTCCATAATTATTAATGTATAATTATTATCATATATAAAAATTAAAT
The DNA here is from genome assembly GCA_963277665.1 of Viscum album. Classification (NCBI taxonomy): domain Eukaryota; kingdom Viridiplantae; phylum Streptophyta; class Magnoliopsida; order Santalales; family Viscaceae; genus Viscum; species Viscum album. The sequence continues at coordinate 800,135,305 of OY728160.1, read as the reverse complement.
TAATCATTATTACTATCCATGTAAAGAGTAAGTGAAAATGAATCGCATCTCTTTGAGAGACGGTAATATGTCATACACACGATTGATATTATCATATTCCCTACAGAATCGAAAGTAAGAGGAATTATGTGTTGTGAAAATTATATAAGTATAATTATATCAAATATATCAAACATAAACAATAAATAGTTCATTATATCCAGTCGTGAGACATGGTTATGGGAAATGATTTACCTCAATTCGTGAGGTGGTAGTCTGTTATACACACAATCAATGATTTTACCCATTTAAGGAAGGATAAGATGGTTTTCAGACATGAAATTTACATAAAAAGAATAAATTTATGTAATATTATTATTTTATTATATCAAAATGTTTTAATAACGTTTTAAGGAGGTGTAATAAGAAATAAAATAAAATTCTCTGTTAAGGACGTTGCCTCTTCTTTGAACAACTTCTTTAGGTTTGCAAAAAAACCTTCCTACGTTGGATTTGTGATTAGAAAAATGAATATAGGATGAGAGTGTGGAATTAATAAATTTATTGGGGTAGTAATTTTATAAAACAATTTGTTTTTAAAGTGTGTATTGAAGAAGATATTAGGTGGCCTTTTAAAATTGTGGTGAGTGGAACAATTTGAAATTTTCAAGGTTTCTCAATAATTCCATGTCACTTTCTTAGATATAAGGATACAAAGTGGGAGATTTCAAAGAATTTTAGAATATAAGGTCTAAATATTTCCATATAGTATTAATTAGACTATTATTGAGTCATATTTAACCATTATAGTTTTAGTTCAACCCCCAGTAAACTCGTTTTTACCATAACCGCAGTAAATAATTTTTATTTTTTTCACTACTCATTACCGATAAAAATTAAGTTAAACTTGTTAGAAAATATAAATTATTATTATTATAAATATGTAATCCATTTTTTCCAAATTTATCTAATATATTACATCTAATTAAAATTAAAATTAAACTCGTAGACATGTCGAAAAAATACTTTTTTAAGGAATTCAATTTTAAAGAAAAGATGATCTCATATTAACTATATGAAAAATAATAGTAATTAAATAAATTAAAATTGATATTTATAGATATATAATCTATTAATTTCAATTAAATCATTCATAATTAGGTGTTATTTTAATTATTTAAATGGAGAAACATTATATATTTTAAAATAGTTTTCATAAAAGAATGTTTTTTAAAGCCTAAATATAAACTAATACTAAAATCTAGTAAAAATATGGTTTAAATATAATTAATTTAATTTAATAAAACTAAATAATACTTATTTAAATTTTAAATAAAATTAAAATAATAATTTGAATTAATTTTTTTAAAATAAATGATAATTTTATAAGAATTGATATTTTCACTATTCACTAAAAATTAATATTTTCTAAAAAATCCAAAAATATCACCATAAGATAATATTGATATGATGGTTTTAAAAATGATGTTATTTTTTTAGAAATATTATAAAATTGGTAAAAAAAATTAAATTATGTGTTGAAATCCCAACTAAAGAGCCTTTTCAAAAAATAATTTTTTTCATAAAACATTGCTCTTTGTATCAAATGGTTATTATTTTATTTATAATCATTAGACAGACATTGAATTTATTTTGTACATGTATAAACCAAATAATTTTCAAAAAAATATTTATTCATTTTCATACCAACCAATTTAACGGTTAGGATATAACAGTATATTATATTATTGTCCATTTAGATTCGGGGTTGCTTGTTTTGTAATATATTTAAGAGATTGAATTTAAAAATAAATAAATCTTAATGTATTGACGTGTTAAATTATCTTCAAATCTTAGTGTCTCATGTCATATGGTATATTAAAAATTATGTTCCTATTTTAAAATCCAAGGGTGATACAGAAATTAATATCAGTGTATAAATATATAACCAGATCTTCCTTACCATTAAAGACTAAGAATACATCCTTAGTTTTTCTCATGTACATAAGGATATTATTCACAAATAACCAATGAAATTTAGTAGTATTTTATTGATATATAATCATCATAATTAATGTATATGATACTTCATGATGATTATAGAAAATGGAATGCATGATAAGCCTAACAACATAATCATATGAAATCATATTCATGCATTCATGTTATCCAATAGTTTGAGGACAATGTTACTTTAAAATAATATTTCCATGAAATTTTGGCCAATAACCATTTTTATATATTTTCATTTTAAACCTTTATAACACTATACCAATGCATGTGTTTTGACCAAGACCAAGCATTCATTTAGATCTATCATAATAAAAATTTATACCTAATATGTATGTTGTGTTTCTAATATCTGTTGTTGAGAAGAAATGTCCCAACTAATTTTTCACCAATTATATTATTGGGATTTTATTTATAAATATAATTTTATCATCAATATACAACACAAAAAATACAACTATTCTCCCACTAAATTATTTATACATGCAAGGTTTATCTTTATTTTTGAGAATGTCAAACTCTTTCATAGATCTATCAAAATTAATTTTAAAACATTGGAAGTATTTTTAACCCATAAATGGATCATTGAATATTAAAAATATTATTAGTATTTATTTAATATTCAAAACCTTTGGGTTGTATCATATATACATCTTTGACTAAATTTTTATAAAGGAATTAATTTTTTACATCATTTTTATATACTCAAAATCATAATATGTTTCTACAGATGAAATAATCCTAATGTATTTGATCATAGCCACTGTAGAGAAGGTTTATTCATAGTAAATACCTTGAATTTGTTTAAAAAATTTATCTATTATGAATGATTATAGATAGACACTCCATCATCCATGTCAGTCTTCTTGAGAAAGACCCACAAGGACTCAATGGGTTTTCCCCATTCTAGTGGATCTTCTAGGTTTTAAACCTGATTAGTGTACATGAATTCCAATTTATATTCAATTTATTTTAAACATTTATCATATTAAAAAATCATTATGGATTCTTGGTAAGATGTTCGATCATGATCTATGACCATTACATCACTTTCATCAAACTTGAGAAATCCATATATCTTGGGTTCTTGATGAAATCTACTAGAAATTCTTGCGTCTTATGTATACTAATTCAATTAATTGTATATAACCCATTTTTATTATGATACATCCATATTAGGAATGATATAGTTTTGTTTTTAATTCATAATGTATAAATTTACACCCAAAAATTATTTTAAAATAAATTCCATTTCTAGAAATATACTATATTTAGAAACAAAAACATTTTGCTATAATGGATTAAAAAATAATAACCCAAAAATAGGAATTTTTATAAAATGGGTTGAAGTTTACATGAGATGATATGTCTCATATATTCCTAAAAACATAAATATTCATAAAATAAAATTTAGGTTACTTTCCAATTCAAATCTGATGTGGTGTATTTTGAATACACTTAATGAAGTAGATATATTCCTAAAATCCCTATTTTATATGATGCAAGCAGTTGTATCATATTTAATTATTAGTGGATATAATAATAAATTAAATATGATTTCATGTAAATATCATATTCAATCACAATTAATTATTAACGGTATATTGTAAGGAATTCTAACATGATATTGCCTAACCAATTCATAGGGTATGATAGGTTGTATCATAGTGCATGGTTTTATGCTATTTTCATGTAGTCATAGGGTAAGTCTACCAATATGATTCAGTAAATATGATACAACTAGATTTTATTTCATTTGTGGACAATAATTAATAGTTAACATTCATTTTATCCTCCCACATAAGTTGTCATTTAAAAAAAGCTACATGATATATAATGCAAGGGATTTTGATTCATGAATTAATGAGTTGGTAAAAACATTTAATCCTGAATTATAATGCATGAGTAGATGAAACAATACTTAAGTATAATCTTAAATGTGTGTATAAAGAGTCACTTCCATATAATGGTATGTAAGTTTGACATCTTAAGCATCAACCAAATCTCCCTTAACCTATAACTCTCATTTCCTACCTATTTTGTACAATGAGGTGCTAGATTGCCATAGAGGGTGGAGTTTTCCAATTTTATAACAAGAAATATAGTTATCTCATGGATAAATTATATAGAGGGTATTATTTTGATATTGCATTAGTGATCTTCATCTAGCATGTATGAAGATGAAGTTGTGGATGAAATTTTAAAAGGAACATTGGCTGTGCATTTCTTCATTTATAGTTTCACATAATTTCACTTATTCATTAATGGAGATCTTAGTATGGAATTATTAATAATTTCCATTGATTTTAAAAAGTGTTATTAGATATCTATGAATCTCAATAGCATTATTAGAGAAAACTGTACATTTAGATTTTAAAAATCAATCTTAGAAATGAAGAAATCACATTTTTATTGAATATCATAGTCTAATAATTAAATATGATATGTTATATTATTATGTGTTTTTTGTGTCTCATTATATGTTATTGGATATCATAAGTAATAATGTAGTTTAAACCTATGGATTTTCACTGATCGTTGTAGGTGGTATGTCTCTATATTATCCTACAATTGCAATGTGTTGAGTATCAAAAATAGAGTACCATATCATGAATATGATATCTCTGTATATCATAAAATATGATATGAAATATTATAAAGGATTATGTGACTATTATTCAAGAAATATGATGTAAATTTCACATCATTGGATGTCAATCAATCTTATAATTCTTTCTGGGTCATTTAATACGGTTTGTATCATATTCTATGATTATGTTTTCATTGTAAAATACCATGGGTTAGAAATTTTTATTTTTCTATAATTTAATTATTAATTGGATTTTATTATTTATAAATTGTTTATAAATAATGATACAATGTGTTTTTGGGAAATTTATTAATTTATAAAGAGTTTATAAATTAATTATTTATTAATAGTTTATAAATAATTAATAAATGTATATAAAACATTAATTATTAAATATTCCTTGACATTAAATGTTAGAATTATAATACTGTTTACCAAATTATATAGAATGCCTTATGAATAGAACTAATTTTTTTATTTATTAAACATAAAGAGTAATTTATAATGTTTTTATAAATTACAAAATAAGGATTAAAAATAAATTTATTATATTTTAAGATTAATAATTGTTCATAATACATAATTTTAATTATTGAAATTAAGGGCCTTATTTGAGATATTATTTAGAATACATCAAAATAATTTCGATTATTGATTTGATCGAGGTTTAAATAATATTAAATATGTGATGTTTAGATTATAAAAAAATTACATGAATAAATTAGATTATAAAATTTTTATAATTGTTAAAATATATTATATTTAAAGTAAAATTTCATATAATGTATAATATAAAGAGTTTATATAATTAATTTAATATAAAGTGTTTATATTCAATATTTTGGAATGCCCATATTGAATAAATAAAATATAATGTGTTATTAATTTGATTTTTTTCTGAATTTTTAATATATGGTTATCTTATATTTAATATTTGAAATGTTCATTTATTTAAAATTAATTTCCTACTTTATTCATAGTTATTTATTTTAAATAGGTAGGATCTAGGGATATTTTTAATAAATAAGAAGAGAAATCCACTTTTGAACTGGGTTGAGAGGTAACCTGAACCCGACACAAATGTATAGTGAGAAAAAATCCCAAAGCAGAATGGCCTGAAGGCCTGGTGGACCAATGATCTGAGAAAGATCCAAAGGTCCATAGAGATAAGACTTATTCATTCCAAGACATCATAAAAAACATCATTCCCCTCCCCCTCCCCCTAATAATAGAAATGACATCCAGAACCCAATATGAAATATGTGTCACCCCCCCCCAATCATGAAATGTTTCATCATGAATACTGATGAAACATGGAATGGAACCCCTACATCCACAATGAGGGAGGAGGGTTTTAAGATATGTGTTAGTAGACCCATCACTCTTTCAAGCCTCCCACCTGGTGATGCATGCATAGCCCTCTCTTGAAACACCTTCCGGATGTTCTGTAACCTCATACTGGAATTGGAAGTATAAATACACATGTTGGGTAACCCCTCCATCCAGCATGGTAAACTAAGTGTACAAAAATATTGATAATAAATTATAGTATGTTTATCCCTCGAATGAGTTCACCCACTCAGTAGTGCCTACTCACACTGCCAACTTTTCACGCTGATCTGTACTCCTCTTCCCTAACACTCTACCATCTTCTCAAAAGAGATGACCTAAATTCCCAGAGGCCCAAAGGCCAAATAACATGGATTCCTAAAAGCCCAGTGTTAAAATACCAAAATAAGACCTAGATTCCCAAGGTTTCTAACACCCAGTGATTACCTCGATACATGATTCAAATCTATTGTTACTGTTATCAATACTTTGTGCTAGAACATTTCCATCATCACCGCTTGTCATCGTCACTCACCATAAACTACCAAAGTTGATCCTTTGACACTGCCTAAGGTAATAGGTTTTTTGTCATTTATTGAAGCTATGGAAGCCGTAGACTTCATCATATCCCATCTTGGAGACCTCTCATGCCACTAGGACTATTCAAAGAAACACTACCACTATCACCTAGGAACAGATACCACTTCATATCCTACTACCCATCAGTGCTGAATCCATGATTCCATTATCACCATATAGATCATCACCCCCTCCTACACTGACACCACAATTAATATGTCATTGTGTTAATCCAACATTTCTCAATAATGGATGGATTACCAGAGGATCGGGAAGACTAGATCTATAATATATCTGATCATGGAAACTAAAATCCATTGAAGAGAGTCTAAATTCCATGTCAGACTGGTGTGAGAAAGAATGGAATCACAAATACAGCATATGAATCAATTGGAATGTGGAGGATTTATGGTCATAATTCAGGATAACCACCGATGTGGTCGAGTAGCAGAAGAAGCATCAATGGAACCGAAGAGATTTTATAGGGTAACCTTATTTATTAATATTTATAAATTGTTTATATATTTTGAATATGTGTATTGATTATTTAAAATTTGTTGTAATTATTATAATATATTTTTAATTATTTTATTAAATTATACATATGGTTTTATAAGATTTAGTTTTCATCTACTTTTTTTGTAATTAATGTTATTGTCTTGAGTTTAGTTGTTAAATATAGTGTATTCATATTATGAGGTAAAGTTATAATAAATTGGATTATCTCTTGTGTAAATTATCCTCATGGAGAGGTACTTGGGTTTAGACTTCCCACTAGACAAGAGTCTTAGGCCTTATTCTAAAAAGGTTGGGGTTGGCTATCTGTCACTCTAGACTTACTTTTACAGAGATTATAAATCTCATATGATTTTAAATATTTAAATAAAGAGTTAATGTAACTTATACATGATATTCATTTGTATATGTGTAAATATGTTTGGATTAAATTTTTGGATTAGTAACACAAGCTATGTGTCGTGTAAATAATTACATGTTAATACAGTTTGAATATATTAATTTTTTTGGTGGAACTATATTATAAATAAAATTCTTTGAAGCATGAATACATAAAGGGAATAAAATGAGATAAGATGGTGAGATTAAATCCCATATATATACTAAGTGTTAAATTCATTCTAAATCAAAACTTATCAATACCTCAATCATTTGGTATGACAACCATAATGGTTATGTTTATTGTTCTTGGTGTTTTATTTGTGCCATAGTTAGCTGGGAATGCCTAATAATTTGGAAATTATAGGAATATAATTGATTTTATATCCATATAATGGATTTGGATAAATATTTATTCACTCATCTATCCAATAATCATATATTATATGATTTATAATTTTGTTCTATATATATACTTATAAATTATTTACAAGCACAAAACAATATAAGTCGTTATTAAATATTAATCATGACCAACTAATGGATATGATGTATTCAAAAGGGGCATCAATTTTTTGTGATCCCATATAATAAAATTATTTAGTAACTATTAATAAAAACATAATATTAATTTTATAAAAGATTGTTTTGAACATAAAAACATCTTCATCATCAAACACAGCGTTGAGATTAATCTTATAGGAAGGAGAATTTTAATGCAAGCAACACATATGATATGTAAATGAAGAATATTTCTTAATTGAAGAGAATTTATATGTTTAAGATAAACACATTACTAAGTAACTTGGTATTTAAATTGTTCAACAGGTGAATCTAGATGCTTATGAGAATCATAGAATGATTGTATTAGGGTTTTATAGGCATTAGATAAAAAATGACCTCTGGTATTTTATCTGCACATACTCAATATGATTGGTTTTTTTAATTACACTCAATGTGATTGAATATGTTAATGACTTGGTAAAACATGAAGTTTCCTTAAGGGTAATTCTAGTTGTGTAATTCATCTTTCTTTAATCTATAGAAATTTTTCAAAAATGTAAATGAATTCAAGAATATTTTACATAATATTAACAAGTGTCAACAATATATAAACATGAAATGTGCTATCTAGTTTTTGGTATAAGTGGGTAAAATTTTATACCATAATAATAAAAAATTATTTGGAGTGTAAAAAATTGTTTTTCCAAATAATCATCTATGATTATAAAAAAATATATTTTAAATCAATGAGTATTGATTCCAAAATATGGAATTGTATAAGATAGCTAAACGAGTTCTGGAAAATCTATGGAATGTCTATGAATGTTTTTATTGTTATATAGAAAACTTTTTTTGTTTTTAAGGGTATCTATACTAAATGTATACTTTACAAGTGTCTTAAATATATAGAAGTTTAAAATCAAGGAATTAATTGATGGATATTATTGTTTTCATTCAACTGATGAAGAAAAGAGTTTATACATAAAAGTATTGAATATAAAAAATATTATCAAGATCATATGAATCTAATCAAAGGATGTGCATCTTCATCTCATTATACTAATACTATAAGAGAAATTTTTCATTAATAAAGTGTTTTATGAATAAATTAATATGATTAATTTTATACGCGTGGTTTATGATTCATCTGATTCTATAACATGGTTTTAAATGAAGACAAGGAAAACAATTCTTTATTTGGAATGAATTTTTTATCAGTATTTTTTTAAATATAAGGAAAGATGTATCTACCACCCATAAATATAGTATTTTATGGAATAAAATCTTCTAATTAAGGAAAAATAATCCAAAAACATAAAATACTATATGTGTTAGGGAAAATATAGTGTATTTGTTATATATTCCTACTAACAGAAAATTATAGTTATTTATGAAGAATAAAAGAGTTCTTGAATATTAGTATGATATTATGAAGATATTATATTATTTAAGAGTATAGTATTAGTATGTTTGAACTTAGAGAAGTTAAAAATTAACAAATAAAATATTATACTAATCTAAAATTAATGTTTTTACATAATTACTTAAAGAGTTTGGGATATGTGCCAATATGAAAAAATATAAAGGTTGCAATTAGTTTCGATGAAAATTGAATATCACTATTTCTTAAAGTCTTATGATAGTTAAAATAAAAAAGTGATTTTCAGTTGATATCATAAAATAGATTTAGGGTATATAGGTAAATATAAATATTAAGAGTCACTAGTTACCATATCAAAGTGAATTTAAATTTATTCTAAATGAGTTCAGGATGTACTGGAAGGTAATGTTGTAAATAGTTACATTATCTTAAGAAAATATTTTTATAGAAAGTGTTATAAGGATAATGATTTTAAACTTATAAATATTCATAAATATCAACATAATATGATATTATATAATTTTATATTGTTAAGATAAGGATATTGAATATGATCATGGATTTGAATATTAAGAATATGATTCATAAGTCTCTCCATTATTCAAACATTCATTTTTCATAGATGTTTCTCACAAAAGTGTTTAATGGTAGGGTTTTATCTGATTTCCATAGAGATATATGTTAGGAATTTAATATAGATGTAATGAGTTAAAATATCCCAAGAAAGTGTAGAAAACATAATGGTGGACAAGAAGTTTGTCATGAATAATATGGTAGGCATGATCTTATATAGGTATTTGTTAATTATTCTTAAAAGATTTTTATGAATTTAAAATTATCCTTATAAAAATAAATATCACTTTTCTCATTCCTTCACATTGGCTATATAAATTTTTATATTGATATACACATTGGAATTTTAATGATAATTGACCTCCAAAAGTATGACTTTAATCAATACCTAATCTATTTTCATCATAAAGTATTATATATTATGATGAAATATTGTGGTTAGTGTGAGTATAATTCTTGTATTGATATATATAATATTCTCATGAGGCATAAAAATGTTTTTTTTTATTGCACTTTAAGACCCATTAGGTATACCACATGGAGTGTCATACACTAAATATTTGGTATACTAAGGGTGAATGGATCATATAGGAATCCCCCTTACCTGAGGTTGGTAAGATAACTATCAGGAGAACCACCATACTTTGATTTCATTATTAGAAAATCATTGAGTCTTAGATAATTAGGGGTGGTTGTGTATATTTTCAGTCATTCCATTGGTTGGAGATCAACCAATATGTGATATATCCTCTCATATGATGATTATTAAATTTGGCCCCATGATTGAGATAGATCAGGGAGTGTTTGATTTGACATAAATAGTATATATGATGTTCTTATCTATTTGGATGAGGGAAATTTGATGTTCTTATCTATAAAGGTCAATTACATGTGATGTATTCATCAACTGTTTCAGGTAATACTCAGACAAATCGATAACCATTGAGTTATCTTGATGGGATTGACATACTCTATGTACAATGTTCACTAAATGTATTGGATAAAGGGAATATAGGAGAGTAAACTCAATCATGTGATGCATCTAGTGTACACAAGAATAGAAATACATTTGTTTGATGGATATCACACCAGATTCATTTATAACTTTTGTAACATAAATTATTTTCTACTCGTATCTCCTTTCTTATATTTATAGATCCATATATTCATAGTTGTTGTTAGTGTTATAAATTCCCATGGGGTCAAAAAAATTGATTGAATGGGGATTGAATTTAACTCAGAGAGTTTATATAAAAGTGATTTAAATATAATCCAAAAAAATTGGAAGGGTATTCAAAAGTTATTTTATATGATATAATACACAGTGAATTTAATGATAGCTTTCCAAACGTTTTTTGGAAGATATACAAAAAGTATTTTTAGCTAGGGTTTTATAAGTTTTTGTATATGATAAAATATAAGGTCAAATGGAACAAATTATTTTAGGCTTTAGTTCTAGTGGGATATTGAAGGATATATATTCTATAAATATCTTTTGTATATGATACGAGAGATTATATCAAATTTGACAATTCAAGGATATCATAATACAAAAAATATTATTTCATAAAACATCTATATTAAATTTTATGGAATAATTTATGGTATATTATAAGGAATGATAACATTTTACTTCCTAGAAAATCATAGGGTATGATAAGCTATGTTGTAATGCATGGTTTTATGGTATTTCCAAGCAGTTTTAGAGTTTGAAAATCCATATCTTTTGGTATATAGGATATTTCTTCCTTTGATTATATTTGATACCAAATATTAAGAGTTAACATTTAAATGATATTCCTATATAATCTATCATTTAATAAGTTTTTCATGTGATATAATATAAGGGTGTTTGATGAATTCATGAATGATTTGGAATGCATGTGAATATGTGATGGCACTGAAGGAGTATCCTTGGTGGATTTTTAAAGATTAATTGCCCTATTGTGGAATATAATCTTGCTACCCCAAGCCTTAAAATAAAATACCCTTTTATAGTTCTCATCTCCTACCTCATTTGAACCTTAAGGTACTATCATACCATAGAGGGGTGAGTTTCTTTCTTGTATTAAAAGCGATCATGTCAACCCGTAGTTGTAAAATAGAGAGAGAGGTATTTTGATCTTCCATTGGTTATCTTCATCAAGCATGGATAATGATGAAATTCTAGCTATTATAATGAAATGTATACTTGTCATGAATTTCTTCATTCTTAATTTCACGTGATCACACTTATTCTTTCATAAAGATCTTGGTTTGGGATTCTTAATTGTTTCAACCACCAATAAAAAGTGTGATTAGATCCCTATAAATTCCATCACTTTGATGTATAATGGTTTAGTTTAAATGAATAAATTTATAGATCATAACCCCCAAAAAGAAATAGAAAGGTTTACATAAGTCATCGTTGACCAAAACTTATCCAATAGAGTTATATTCCTCCTTTTAGATACCTTCTTTAAGTATGGTATACCTCCAACAATGAGTTTTGATAATATACTAAAATATTCTAGATAGACATGAAATTATTAACTCAAATATTCTCCACCTTGACCAGATAAAAGTGTTTTATTATGTTCATGTACTTTATTTTGTACTTAATTTTTAGGCACATTGAAAATTTAAAAATATATATTCATTTTTTTCTTAAGAGTCACATACCCATACCTGATGATGTCATCAATAATGGTATTGAATACTCAAATAAACCTTGAGAAACTTTACTTATAGTGTCATAAAAATTCTTATATATGATTTTAATAAATCATTTTCTCATTTACCATTACCCTTAAAAGTTAATTTTTTTCATTTTTTTAAATAAACATGATTCACATGTGTCAAATAATTTATGATAACTTAATTATAGTAATCCATCATTATAGCTTTGTTAGATGTGAGTCTTATTCATGTAAACTAGGTTTCAATTCCAATAATATATGGAATTCAAAAGATTAATTTTGAATTTATTATTATTTTCATTATATATAGGATTATTAGTATCCAATATATGTAATCCCTTAAAAAAGTTATCGAACCCATAAAAAATTCATTCAAATAAATATAAAATCTTTTATTCTTTATTAATAATGAAAATCCTACCCTATTAAGGAAAGTTACATAAATCAAAAAAAAAATTAGTGGAATAGGATAATAGTTTTCCAAGAATAATGAAATTATATAACGAATAAGTAGATTCATTTGCCCCATTGATAATATAGAAACTCTGGATTCATTCTAAACTCATATGTTCATTTCTCCCTTAGTTAATTTCCATTTTTCTTTGATAAGTTACACATTACAACAAATATATGATGTGCATATAATATCTATGTAACATCCCAAATTTATGTATGAATTGTATATCTCTAAGTTACTTATTTTATTATTTATAATGATTGTAAACATTAATAAAAATAAATCATATAGTACATGAATAAAAATTATAAGACATTATTCAATCATAATGGAACATTACAACAAAACTATGTGATAAAAGTATTTTATACCACATAATATTACATACCATGGATGATTACATCCCTTAAAAGTGAAGAAATTAAAATGGGACAATAAATAGAACAGAATAATATCTTTAAAACTAAGAAATACTCTGGATCATCGTTAATCTTGAGAATCTTTGTAAGTTAAATAAAACATAAAATGAGAAAGTGTATCATGAAAGGATATATAATTTTTAAAAATCCAAAATGAAATCTATATGAATAAGAAGTGTACTTTATGAAGTTATAATTGAATTAATTTATATGACGTAATAGCGGTACCCTAATTAATGGGTATATAGTCATTGTGTATATTACCAATAACAATATTGCATATTTCTAATTATAGATATTTATTTAATATATTAAAAAGAATATTATGTTTTTAAAAAATAGAAAAAATCATTATAAATAATTTATTTGAGATAAAAAAATTAATTTTGGAATAGAATAAAAATATACTAATCCATTTCTGAAAAATATATTTTATTGTAATGAATTTTTGTTGTAATATATTCTTTTTGTTAAAATTATTACTTTTAAATAATTATTTCTATAAAATGGATTTATAAAAATTAATTATTATTGAATGAAATAAATAAAATCTATAAAATAATTAAGCAACTATAAATAATTCTAATTTAATTATTTATGTCCAATGAAATATGATTTATTTAAAAACATTGTTTTATTATATATTATGTGTTTTTATATAAAAAATAAATTTCTATTATTTAGATTAATTGATTTAATGAAACTTATTATTTATATATCTCATAAAAATATATTATCATTCATCTAATGATTATTATTTTTTAGGTAATTTCAATAAATCTTTTTTTTGGGATTGAAAATATATAAAAAATGTTTTTATAAGTTATACAATTATTATTTTAAAATTAATTTTTATCAATTTTAGAATTTGGATCTAATAAAATGGATTTAATGTTTGGAATAACATTACCCAAATTATTTAATAAGTTCAATTTCATTTTTTAGGAATAAAAATAAATTACTGAGGTAAAAATTGAGTTACCATGGAAACGTTAAAATATGGTAAAAGTGTTAAATTAAGGGATTAAAGTTATTTAAAATCATAAAAAATTATATATAAATGAGTTTATAAGTGAATTATATATCTAAATTTATCATATCTCAATTATTTATCTACTATAGATCCACTTTACAAGATATATTATATTCCTTATTCATTAAATAATGGGTATTTTCAAAAATATCACTCAAAATCACTTATAAAAGGACCCTCTATCCACTTTATCACACACCTTTACATTAGTTTACTCTTGAATAACTTCCCAAATTATCTTTTTAACAATCATCTCTCTCTCTTGATAAACTTTTTTCACAAAATTCAGTCTCGTCTCCTTAGTTTCTAAGAGGCTCTATAAGAGAATATTCAAGTCTCCAACTTAAGTATTATCCACTCCCTACCCATTTTTATTTCTACTTTAAATCCAAATATTCTATAATATTATATAACACTATAATAATTTTATTTTCAAATATAAATTATTCTATAAATTTAATACTATATTAATACAATAAAATGTTTTTTTCATTCCTTAGATATAACGCATTCTTGTTTAGGTTGGTTAAACCAACTATATGAACGTTGTTATAATGTTTGTATCATGAATGATTAATAAAACATAAATAGTTGTCATATATTTTAACAATTTAAACATTAATATATTTTCATAATTTTATAATCATAAAATATATTATTATATTAACTACAAAAATCCATTCTTTTTATTGAATCAAAGTTGACAAAAAATAGGATTTTAACTACTATTTATAAACCATCACCATAAAATCTATAAAAGGAAAATTTGACTTAATAACTATAAAAAATGAACCAATGTTATCACCAAGACAATTCTGGAGGTTATTAACACAGAATAGATGATCAAGGATTAAAACCAATATACTGAAGCCAACATAGAATAAATGGGACAAGTAACACCCGAATATTAATTTTGACAAAAAATGTATTAATAAATGGGTAATAATAAATTATAAATGAATAGTATTAAGAAGAAAAATAAATATTTTTATAATATAAATTAATAATAAACCTAAAATTATTATATAGTTGATTAGATCATGTTCAACCAATCTTAAAACATAGGAAAGGGTTTTTGTTAACCCAATTTCCTTTCATTGAGTTATAATCATTATTGTTGAACTTTATTATTATAATTTGGGTTAACTATAACTTATGATTTTTTTATATTGAACTAGCTACAATGTTTTTATGGATTTTAATTTCTTTCTCATAATCCCCTTTTGATTAATTCTCACACCATAAAATATGACATTATAAGATTTTCTTTTCTAATATCAATTTCAAATTGATATTGTTAATAAATAATTTATTATTTGTAGAAATTACATGTATTTTTCTTTAAAAAACATTTATTTTTTCTCATTAATGCATATATTCTTTATTTTTTGTAATTATTTCTATATACTTTATTGAATTATTAACTTCATTTTCTATTAATTTGACTTTGTTTATAAAATTGTGAAAGGAATCTCTTTTCTTAATGATTTATACATGATCATATTTTCCCACGATCTTACCTAATTTTATTTAAAAATATTCCTCTAAATGTTTTAATTATTTTAGAAAGTAATTTCTATTCACTATTTTTTATAAATTATTTTATTTTAAAATAAAAGTTATGAAAAATGGAAGGGTTTTTTCCTCTCAGTTTCCCTTTATTGAGTTCTGTTTCATTTTATACAATAAATTTTATTCTACATTGTGTACTTAATAACTTAACTAAACTATATTATCATTATTAAAGTTTATTTAATTGTTTTTAAAAGTATTTTTCATGATCCCACCTTTATATTATTTTGATTCATTTATTACCAAACTATCATGGTTTTTATTGACAAAATTTCAATTTCATTGTGTTTTAATATTTCTTCTTTGACTATATTCTTAATATGTTATATTTCTATATTTCTATATTTAATATGTTATTCTATATTTCTATCTAGAGAAGTTATATTTTTTAGGTCAAAATATTATTTTTGAATGGATTTCTTTCTTTATAAAAATATTATTTTATTCCGAATAATTCACATCCTCTCAATTATCACTTTTTACTCCATATACATATTCTTTATTACCAACATGGTTTTATTTTAATATTGTGAAATAAAAAAATATCTTATTTAATATTCAAATTTCACTTTATCTCTTTATAAATTAAAATTTTATACCTTTATAACTGATGTGGTTTTTCTTTAAAACTTCCCAAAAATATTAAAAAGTAATTTCTTTTTATGTATATATATTTTTTATATATCACTCCGCATTCCTTACGTGAAATTTATTTATTTTCAAAGTTAAATTATTGGGTATTATTTTAAAATAATTTTTTCAAGAATTATTCTTATCACTTTATTTAAAATTATTTTTGAAAGTGACTTGTAACTTCATCTTTTTAAAATAATGTTAAAAATGTTTTATAAAAAATCTTTTTATTATTCCTCATTCATTTTCTTCTATGTGTCCAAAATAAATATCTCTTATGGGGTTATATTTCATGAATCTCCCTCTAATTTAACTTATATTATACTTATTCGAGGATATTTAATTTATGGTATCAACCAAACCAAGAGTTGATTTCATCTTTTATGACACCATTTGAAAATGATGTGTAACAAATCTTATTTCTATGGTTTTTACATGATGAGATGTGTGATTGATTTCATTTAGAACACAAATGTATTGTTTATCATTGAATTATAGGTGGGTCTAACAGATCCCTCTAATATATTGGTTAATCTTTTATATCAATTGAGATAATTATAGGACATGAGTTTTGATACTCGGTCCCCTATAAGGTCTAGGTAGTAACACTTGATCCAATATGTTATGGGATATAGGTAGTGATGCCTGATATAATATTTTATGATGGTATTGGTAGTTAAACTTGAAATATTTTATGATTTATATTTTTATGTTTATGTTAGATTCCAATGTTATGTTTCTATGGTATATGATTTTTTCACATGATTTATTGTCATGGTATATTAGTTACCCTTCTAGGATGACCCTTATGTGATCATATGTTCCCATGCCATGATCTATGTTATTATATCATCTCTTATGATTATATATTCTTATCCCATAATCTTTTTAACCAATATTTCTCTCATGGTCATGTTTTCTCACATGATTATTTTTTAACCCTGTGTGACTCATTAATAATTTTTCCCTTACTAAGTGTTTGAGATCACTCCTTATGTTTCCCATTTCCCATAAGAATTACATTGAGATATATATATATATATGTATATATGTATATATATGGAAGTCATGTGTAGAGAATTTTGTAGGAGATATTGAGTAAATAGTGTAAAATAATAAATTTATATAGATAATATCTAAATTAAACAAGAATTTAGGATATGGGATTGTGTGTTTATTTGTGAGGTGTGATATTGAAATTATAAAAATAATGTATTATATATTCTTGTTATGCTCAGGTCATCTCAATATAATACCCATGAATCAGAATTATAGAAATTGATCTCTATATTATATAGTTATTTACCCCTATTAATCATTGGTTAATTCTAAAGGAATTAAATCAAATTGAATAACTTTATGTCTTCATATAACTTGTGATGATTAGAAACCAAGGTATAAAAAACCTGATACCTCATGTCATTTACATTCTTTTAATGCTTTTCATAAATTTATTTTCTCTATAGTATATTCTGTGGGTTATTCTATAATATATTATTTATCTATTTATTAAAAAAAATTATAAAATTATCAAACTAATCCTTGAAATTATTACTGTTAAATTTTTCCTTCTCTAGGACTAATCTCATTGGTAGATTTTGAGTTTGTGATTGATTCCATGAAGATCTATAAACAGTTTTTGTCATTATTTGTATTATCTATATTGTTATTCAATGTGTACTTTTATTTTACTTATTCTAAAATAACATCCCTCAATATTATAGATTTAGTGAGCTTAGATCCATATTTCTACAAGTATTAACTCAAATAAGCTAGTATCTAAAATTTATATATTTAGGTAAACAAAAAAATTATTATATCAAATAAAACTATTTTATTTTTGATTGAAAACTATATTTCTCAATTTACCTCATAAATATTCTCAACACCATGCCTTTATTAGGATTATTTATCCTTTTTTCAAATCTCTGGATTAAGTTCACTAGAATTTGGAAGTGGTAGAAAGACATTAACCATTAGTAAATTGGTCTAGAGGAAATTATAATGGGAGTATAAGTTTAGTGTAAGTTATATCATGTAGTGAATTTTAGTGTCTAGAGGATGGTCACATTCTTCTTCAGCAAATTGTATCCAGTTAAGATGAAGATAGTTATAGGATATCGATGATCATTATTTTGAATGGATAGAGGCCTATGAATATAGGAGGTATTTTCAACCAAATGACTAGTTGGACTCCATTATATATATGGGTTGGGACCCCCTGATGATGTGTAATTAGGTTACTTACTAAATAGTGGTTCATGTGTTTGAAAATTCACTCAATTTTAATCTTTCTACTTTTAAAAAATATATAATTTTACAATGTTATCTTATGGTTATAGGATGAAAATGTGAACCATGTAAATCATATACTTTTTTACTATTCTATATTTATTTTTCATTAATGTATTCATGTGTGTATGACTGTCAGAAGTCCTAGTGTTTGGTGATTTAGGTTGTTTACAGCTTCTTATGTTTTGGTTCTCTAAATTATGTGGAGTTTTACTTGTCAGTTATACATTAAATCTGGTGTTTAAATTTAAATTGGATGAAATATCTCTCTTTCAGTGGTATAACACCTAGAAAATTCATGATTTATACTTATCGTGATTTTTCTCATCATTCCCCACCAATTGGTATTAAATATTGGCTCAAAACATACTCATTATACTTAGGTGTCTTAGTTTAATTTTTTCTTTGACATTATTTGATTCAGTGGGAGTTACTTCATTGGTGTGATGGAATAAAAATATGGAAATATCAGGATTGATAAGATTTATGGAAATTATTGTGGATTATTGATCATATTGATTCAATATTATCTCATCCAAATGGGTTTAGATGTTTCATTAACTCAATTAAAATGGAAAAGATGGAGAAATCTGAATAGGAGAGGGTAGTTCAGAAGGAACTTGAATTGATTCAAAAATCACTAGTAAGAAATTTTTCTTTCAATATCTATGAAAAGAAAACAATAGAAGAACTAATTATGGACCTGAAAAAAATGTATAAAAATATAACCACTTTAAACAAAGTGTTTATGATGCATAGGCTCTTTGGGTTGAGATTGTTATAAGGAATACTGGTATCAAATCATGTGAATGATTTAACGTGGTGAGGATTCATCTTTAGTTAGTGAAAATAACTTTCATAGATGATGTCTTGTCATTTATTTCATTATCATCACTATAAAATAATTAGGGTCTGATGGTCACGGATGTCAGTAATTCTACCAGAAAAAAACATCTTTGTATTTAAGGATGCCAAGAACATAATCATAAATAAATATCTCAAGTATAGGTAAGTCCAGGAACCTAACTAAATTGTGTTTACAACACAAGTTAGAGATATTCACCCAATTGAATAATGAGTCAATAAAATGAAGTCTAGAGATTAGAGTAGATGTAATTCTACCAAACAAGATCCTGTATGTTAAAACTATAGAAGGAGGGGGAATATTAAGAAATATTATAATGAATATATTTTGAGTTTCAAAACACAAGTCCTTATATTTTATAATTATATAAATTTATAAAAATATAGTAATGAGTTGTTGTTATGTATCAATACTTCAATGGAATCATGGATAGTTAATTTTGGATCATTATTCTATTCCATATCAAGGAAGAGATGTATGGATAATTATATATATATATAATATTTGGAGAGGTAAAATAAGCAGATGATGAGGCTATTAATGTCTTGAGAAAGGATGATGTGAATGTATAGATTTCAAATGGGAACTTCCTTAACCTAAATCAAGACACATCCCAAGTTTAGGGAAAATCATATTTATATGAGATAGCTTGATGAAAATGTATATGGGAAAATATTCACTAATGGTGTATAGAATTTTACCCATGGATTATTGGTTGTGGAAATCAGATTTAATGATGGGATCTTGTGTCTAACCATAAGTTTAGATGTAATTCCAATTGTTTGAACCGCATCTTATGATAGTATATAGTTAAGGAATAATTGACTTGGTCATTTTAGTGAGTAGAATATGAAGGTTCCAAAAAAAGGGTTTACTGAAGCTCAATAACACTAATATTGGACTTATGATATTTGTATACTAAAGAAATAGAGATTTTTTTTGAATTTTAATAGAAGGAAACTGTACTATCAAAAACATAAACTCATTCGTATTGATGTATAGGGGCCATCCTCAGTTCGGTCTCATGGTGGTTCCTTATATTTTTGTAGATTAATTAATTATTAAATAATAAAAGCGTGGGTATATTTCCTAAATAAAAAGTTATAATATTTTGGTACATTATCTCAATAAAAATATATGGTTGAAAGGGAGTCTATAAGAAGGATAAATACCATAGTTCAGATAAATGGTTGTGAATATAGAGAGAGGGACTTTAAGAAATATTATTTGAAGAAAGCAATAAGACATAATTAAAATATATGAGGAACACTAGAACAAAATGGTGATGCTAAAATTAATAATAGATTTTTAACTAAGAATTTATATGTCATGAGGGATCACTCTGGTATGTCTAAATAATTTTTTTTGGAATCACTGAATTTCATAGCATACCTAGTTTACTGAAGTCTATTAGCATTGGTGGGACAGGAGGTTCCTGAGTAGTTGGGGTCAAATAATGCAATGAAAATTCATTATCTGAAAGTTTTGGGGATTATTTCATATGTTCACATTGATTTTATGGAGACAGATAAGCTCAAATATAACTCTTTTATTTTTTCCTTTGTGGGATATAGAGTTGATAACTTTGGTTATTGATTATTAGATGGAAATATTTTTATGATCATTATAGCTAAAAATGTTATCTTTAATGAAAGAGTCTTATTCAAATATCTGAACATGGAATAGGCTAATTTTTTTTTCAAATAATCAATAGTTCATACTGAGGTTGATCTAGATGGTAAAACTGGAAGTACATCAATTCTGGTGAGTTCAGTTGAAGGAATAAGTTCTCCAAAAGATAGTTCAATATAATATATTCCTAAATTATCATGGGATTTAGTGGATAAAAGTAGATATTTGAAAGTTAATACTATTAAATAAAGGTAATTGGAAGCTTTATTACTAATATGAGCATAATTTTATGATGAATTACAAAGGTTTTAAAGAATAAAATGGTTAGTACAGAGGTTTGGTCATGCATTTCACTATTTACTTCTAATGGATGGAGGAGAGCTTAGGAACTCGAAAAAAGTATAATATATTAGTGATTCCATTAACTAGAAGTTATATATGGAAGAGGAAATGGATTCATTATATTATAATGAAACTTAGGAGTAACTAAGTTTACATTCTAAAATAAATCACTTTAGAATAAATGGGTTTTCTAATTGAAGGATGAAATTTATGGATACAAGAGGTATAAATATAGGCTGATGGTGAAAGTATTTCAATAAAAAGAGGGTGATTATTTCAATAAAATATTTTATTTGGTATTAAAACATAGTACCATATAAATAGTGTAAATTTTAGTAGCTACTGATGATTTTTTTAGAAAAAAAATGAATGTAAAAATAGTTTTTCTTCATTTTTATTTTGATGAAGATATATACAAGAAGAAACAAATTGGTTTCAAGGTTTATCAGAATAATTTATTTGTGTGTAATCTAAAACATAGTCTCTATAACTTGAAACAAATACCAAATTAATGGATCCATAAATTTAATGAATTCATTATTTAATAGTGTTTAATGTGAAGTAAATCATATCACTACAGTTATATAAAGGTGTGAAAGAATGATTTATTTATCATCTTTCTCAAGTATGCTGATGTTATGATTCAAATGGGTCCAAATATTCAACCTATATAGGATTTTTTGTTTACGTTTTATTGACCCCAACCCCAATAGCCCAAAGTCATTGGTTACTTTATTATATTGGAAAAATATACAAGGGATTTTATCTAGAAGGACATAATATTTTAGTAGTCTTGATGAACTAGATACATGATTGAGAATATCATTATAATTTAAAACATAAAATACAAAAAAAAATGTGTTTTCTTTGAGAAATCCATTATTCTTCATATCATGTCCCTCTATATCAATCAAAAAACACTTCCTGGTATCAATTGGAGAATAAAACATAAGAAAACAGTGAACTAAGATGCTCAGTAAGGGTAAGTGTAGAATTGAAGATATCATAAATAAATAAGCATAATCAATATATAATGGTAAATAGGTAAAAAAACATCATACATAATCAATAAACTGAGCATAATATTGAATAAATAAACTATGATCAAATAAATCCACATAAATAATCACATGAGCTAGGAATATATCCATATATATTCTAACTAATTGAATAATCACCGAAACATAAATAAATAGTCTCATAATGGGGAAATTCATAATTTAGGACATCATAAAAATACCAAAAAGGATTTATTCTAAAAATTCATACCAAAAAATCCTAATGCTAGGACATCTTACAAAAATGGGTAAGGGCTTATCCAAATACCCAAGCTAATTTGTCTCATGATACCTACCGATTTATTGAGGGGATATATAATTATGGGCCCCACTAATCACTTAATAAGTCTAATATATTCCTCATATAGAAGGGGTCAAACATAATCAACATAATCATTTATATTGAAAAACTCACTTAAGAAATGTTAAAACTTATCCCAACATAAACATAATCATAAATCATCTATAGTGATATGCTAAATATTAACAAAATTATATATACACATTAAAACATTTCATAAGACATCTGAAGAAATAATAAGGATGGTATAAAAACAAAATATCCTAAGTTTATCATAATTTTAATAAAAGTTTGATGTTATTGATAAATATAAATACCATAAAAATGTTATTAAAAACATTTTTGTGGAAAATAGCCTTTTAACATTGAAAATACTTTTAAAAATAAAACTTCAAAAAATATTTTAAATATAATTTTATTTGAAAATAAACTTTTAAAACTAGTAAAAAATATTTTAAACATTGAGTGGTCATGAAGGGTAATAATTATGTTCATTTCATACTTGTTAAAATAATGGTTTCTTTCACATTTTTGGTAAAATCCAAACCTAACTTGTTTTAAAAAATATATTAAGATACCTTAAAAATAATTTTATAAATAGAAAAATGGGTTAAAAAATTATTTAATAAATAATTTTTAAAAGGATAAAAATACTTTTTTGAAAACATTTTTTTAAATGATGTATTTTTATGTAAATGTATTTCCGATTGAAGAGAGAAATAAAGTCAGATAATTTAAAAAAAAATTATCAATCATTTGAAGTACCAAAGAGTGGGAAAATTGTAATATTACATGAAAATATTAATTAATAACTATATTATAAGAAAATAGATTAAATTTATTATATAAATGTCAAATATTTCCCACAAGTGATACTTAAACAAAAACAATCCGAATAATGAAGAAATTGTGAAATAAACCATTCCCACTTTGGAAACTTCTAAATCATAAGCCCCATAAAAGAAATAACATAAAATTAAACATTAAATACATTGAATAAAAAATAAATTAATGATATAAAATATCAAAGGGTGTATCATATACACCACACAATTAAGTAAATAGTGATTATGGTGTATGTCTCATGGAAGTAAAAGTTGGACGAGAAACCCTTACCGCAGGTGAAAATTCCCTCGTATGTGTATGAAAATCATATATAATAAATATTTATTTATTATAAATATAATGTAGAACCATAATAATATATTTAATACCATATATGATTTAATTATAGTCTTTTATCACCCATATATTAACAATTCTTTGTTAAAATCATTGTTTTGTGTGATAATTACTTCGTTCTCCATGTATGGTTTAGTTCGGTAATTTTGGTAATTTTAATTTTATCATGGTTAAATAATATCCAGAATTTTAACCATGATATAAATATCATATATATTAATTATTAATTTATTTATAGTAATCTATAAATTTTATAGATAGAAAACGGATTACACCATTCCTGGAGATGGCAGGCCGTACGTACGCATGAACATTATTTCCATTTTTGTTGACGGATGGAAAAATAGAAAAAATGACATTAATTAGAAATTATAGAATAATTATTTTTTTAGATATAATTCATATTAATAAAATCCATCCTTATTAAAATCCATTTAAAAATAAAATGAAAAGCATTCCACATCGCTTTGTGAAGGAGTTATCCCACACGTACGCACGAGTGACGTTATTTTCCAATATATTATAAGATAAGAAGTTATATGTTGTATTATATTTAAAAAATATATTTTTAGGTCATATATATCATATATATTAATTAAATTTATCTTTACAACCATCCATGTAAATCGTATGTGATAAAACAAATCACATCACTTCGCAAGGCGGTAGTCCGTCGTACACACGAGTGACATTATCATATCCCTCATGGGATTTAAATTGAGAAGTTATATGTGATATGATAATTAAATAAGTATAATAACATCATAAATATCATATACATATGTTAAATCCGTTATTACATCTATCCTTGAAAGGTAGTAATGTAAAACAAACTACATCGGTTCACGAGGCGGTAGCCCTCCGTACGCACAGTCGACTGTTTCATTTTCCATTTGATAGAAGAGGAGATGGATATAGGTTATTTATTTAATATAATATAATATAATTATATATTCTATACTAGTATTATTATTTGGACATATTTTGAATAAATTAAAAGGATTTAGAATAATAAGTAAAATTAAAATTCATAGTTAAAAACCTTACCTCTTCTTCCATCAACCTCTTTAGGTTTAACCTAAATCCTTATAAGATTAGATTTATGAGATAAAATATTACTCCAGGATGTGTTTAGGTATTTATTTAATATATTTTTTTAGGTATTGGTCAAACTAGATGTATTTAGGAGTTTTAATAGGCCAAGATAGTGGGTGGCCTTTTATAAGTGGGGGAGAGGACACACTTGGTATTTTTGAAAATAATCAATTATACACACATTTTTATCATAAAAAATCCAAAAATGGGTCATTATTGAATATTAGAGAATATAAGGTCGAAATATATCCATAAAATTGGCTTTAGAGATGTTTGTAGGTCATTTTAACCATTATATATTTAGTGTAACCCCTAGTAAACCCATTTTTTCCATAATCACCATAATTAATTATTACTATTTTTATTATTTACAAAATTAAAAAATTAAGTTTAAATTAATAGATAACATATATCATGATGATTAAAAAAATAATATATTTTTCAAATTCAATTCATAGAGATGAAAGAATCTAATTCAAAATTATACCCACATATGCAACGAAAAAGTGGATTTGTAATGAGAAAATTTGCATAAGTATATATTGTTTTAATATACAAATTCAATATAAAATTGATTAAAATTACTTTAATTAGTTAAAAATTAATATAATTTAACTAATTTAAATTTTAAACTAATTTTAATATATAATTTAACTTTATAAATAATTTAAACAAAAAGGACGCTTTCTATTAAAATTCAATATTTTCCACTATTTATCAAAAAATTAAACTTTTTAGAAAAATTTCTAAAATTCACCCAAAGATAATTTTGAGATGTAGATTTTAAAAATTAATTTATTTTGTTAAATAAATTTTATAAAATTAGTAAAAATAGTTTTATATTATCTATGCAAAGCACGACTAATCTACTATTTTGAACGATGCTATTTTTCAAAAAACATTTATTTCTCTTTAAAAAGGTTATTATTTTATTTATAATAAATAAATAACAATTGAATTAATATTATAAATGTGTAAACCATATAATTTTTATAATTTAGTTTGACTTATTCATACCCACCATCTTAACTGGTAGGCTATAATGGACATGTTTAAAGAATAATATTTTAATTGAGTGTTGTGTTTCTTTTAAACCTGGTGTTGAGTGTATTTCAAGATATTGAAGAGATTTAATTTATTTAAAAATAATTATATCATAAAATCTCATGGTGTTAAATTAGACCCCCTTAAATAAATTCAATCCTCTTAATTTAATCTTTATATCAATAATCAAGGGTTTGACATTTGAAAATTTCATTACTAAAATCCCACATCATAAGAGGGGTTAATAAAAAATAATCTTGATAAGATATAATGGGAAGTAATAAGGTAATATATAATAATCACATAACTATGATTCCAAGTAGAATAAATTAGGTGGTAATTAAAGATATGGATATGGAAGAAAATTGTAATATTGAAATAATGATGGAGGGTGATAGAGTTCATTGATCCCAAGAAGGTGAATGGTAAAGAGAAAGTGAGAAACCACAAAACCATAAATCTATTATGAGTTAAGGGACAATTTGATTATTCAAAAATGAAGTTACTAGTATAACATCTTTTTTAAATATTATTTTCATACAATTGAGTAACTTCTTAACTATTTATACTTATAACAGATGAAAATGCACTTACTTGATATCTTTCTGTTTCATATTCACTATTTCATCCTTTTATTATGATTCAATAAATTCCCACTTCATTAATTACTTCCAAGAAATGAATATAAAAAATTAATTTTTGTGCATTAAACGCATTTAATGTATCACTATAATGCTAATTCGTCCCTCTTATCTTTAGATATCTTTCATAATTATAATGGTTAGAACACATTATCTTATAACACCCAAAGTTTAACTTAATCCATTCCATATAAAGTTTACCTTGTCTTGAGTGCTTCCCAATATAATGACTATCCTCTTGCTGATTTATAATATGAGTTCTAATTTGGGTTATGGGAGGGCCCTAATTCTTAATAGGATACTAATGTTCCAGAGAGCAGGGGGGCTCAATGAGGTAGTGGTTCCTTCCCTAATGGTTAGGGTCCCTTATCTTGTGTATGGTTTAGACCTATAAGTTAACCCAATAATTACATTAAATAAGAAATATCCATGGGATAAAGGGGATCCAAGCATTGAATACTTTTTTTAGTTATTCTATCAGATTTATAAGGTAAGCATGATCAACCCAAGAACAATAATGATTAAGGGATGCATGCTGTTTTGGATAGGGTGCTAAAAGATAGGGGTCATTCTGGGCTAAGAGAAATAAAAATGGTGGTGTTAAGTCCCATAAACAATTTGTCAATTAATGAGATAGTAAATTTATGTTCTAATGTGAATCCGAGAGCTAACGGACTCCCATGGGTCCAATTGGTCAACTGATTTGGTCCCCAAAGAGAGGTATTCATGGACCCCAATGAGGATTAAGGTTGAGAATTTATAAGATCCTGAATGAAAAAGAAGAAATAATAGGTTAATTATATAGATAAGGGGATGTATAAGAATTTTTATCCATAATTTTATTTCACTAATGGTAGATATGTGAGTGAAGGTTATACCTCTACACTAAAATGGGAAGAGGATGATCTTGTTGAAGTCTTTTTCTGATCAGGTATGAAGAAATGGAAAAAACACATCAGGGATTCCTAGGACTCTTCATACCCTAGAAAGAAGGAGACCATGGATCCAAAAGACTACTCATACCATCACAAACCTATGTTTACTAGATCAGCAGGGAAGCTTGGGGTCCCCTTGGGATATATAGAACAAAAACTCAAGGAATATTTGACCTCAAATGTTCCCTTTGTCTCCAAACCCTCAAATGTGATTGAATGATTAGAATTTAAAAAGAAGTTAGACCATTTTAAAACCCTGGTTCTCAATACTAAGATGATGGTAGAATTTTTTAAGTTATGAAAGGCTATAAAAGAATAAATACATAGGGAAAACTTGTGGAGGATGATTTGATTATGGAGCAGTCCTAATCATGGTAGATATCCATATAATCTTATAATAGATTATATGTAATGTTAAACCTACCTACTTGATGTAATGTTATAGTATTTTGGTCCTCTATTTGATATGGATTCATTTCTGGAGTTGAATAACATCATCGATATCAGTTAGAGAGGAATGTCAACTCTCACCCTAAAAATCATATTAAAGACTTAGGTTGAAAGTATTGGGATGACCTAGCTAGGTATTCTTTATTTCTATGAAAGTTTGGTTGGTTTCCCCCAATGAATCTAGATGTCGACGGAATAAATGAAGTGTTATATATTATGTTTATTGTTGTATACTTTGTGTCTTTAGGGGGTGTTTTCAGCTGCTTGAAAATTATGTGATGTTTGGTTGTTCTATTCTACTAGATTTTTGTTTTTTGGCATGAATTTGGTATTTTTTATATATTCTAGTGTTTATCCAACCTAGTCTGTTCTTAAAGGTTAGTTTTCTAATTAGTTGAGAATTTGAAGTTTTAGTTTTATTTTTGAAACTTTTGCTATGTCTAAAGTTGTGTCTTATCTAGTTAATCTTCGCTACTAAAATATATAATGTGGGGATTTTCCTTTTGGTTAATTTTTTTTCTAGTGGTTACCTCTTAACCATTAAAGGTATTTTTTATCCAAAATACAAATAAATGATTTGGAGTAAAAATATTTCATAGATCCAAACATGTAGTAAACTCCAACAAAGAAAATATAAACCATAAAAACCATTAACAATTTCATGTTCACCAATATTATCCCATAAAAATGTAATTTTAATTATTATTTTAACATAAAAAAATATTATGGTCTTTCTTACCTTAATCATGTGTTTTCCAAAAAGTTCAAATTTCCACTAAATTGCTTTTCTTGGTACCATTCAGAACATGCTTTCAAATCGTTAAGGAAATATTATCGTGGTATAATCCTTATATGTTTCATTATTCTTATAATGATAATATAATAAATAATGTACTTTTACAATATATTTCTTGGATATAGATACATAATCATAGTAATCATTCCACTTTATCTATATCAATAGAATAATCTTGACCTTTATCCCTTAACTTATTCTGAGGTATATTCCCTTGAATCTTGGGGTATTGGTTGGAATAGTACCCAATCTTTTTATAATTAAAGCACTATACTTTGGGGAATTTTTTCTTACCCATACATTCATGAGAATTATTGAATTTCTCTATACACATGAACCAATCTCATTTTCATTGTATGTGTGTCCCAAGTTGATTCTTTCCAAAAGTATAACATGTGAAAAAATCCTCTTTTTCCTTCTTCCCTTTATCTATTTTTTTCTCTATCATCCTCTTCTTCTCTTATATCTATTCAAACACATAAGACTTGGAATATTCTTTCTCTATTTTAATATCAAATGATACTATATCTTCATATGATGGGAATTTTTTTTAGACTAGTTCCATTTAAAGGAATGGCTTAAGCCCGTCAAAGAAATGTTTAATCTTTCTCTCTTGATTATATACGTAGTCTGCATTATTCCATTCTAACATTATTAATTTATCCTTATAAATAGAAACATTTCCTTATTTATTTTATCTTATACTCAAGAACTTTATTTCTATATCCTCTCATTTCTCATAAAGAAAATATTTTCCAAGAAGAGTTCCTTGAAATGATTTCATTCTATGTTTTTTAATTCTTCTTTATCCTTGGTGTTTTGAATCAGTGACCACCATTGATATATATCTTCTAAGAGCTAATAAAAATCCATGATAACATTCCACCTTTTACTTATTTTAAGATAAATAAATATATTCTCTAAGTAAAATATGCATTTATTATCTAAAAATGGATTTTTAGACTCATTGAATGATGTAGATTAATGACACATAAAGTAGTTTAACATTGTTACACCCTATGGTGGATTAGAAGGTTTCTATATATGGGAAAGGTAATTACACATAAATTGAGTCAGCTACACCAATAGGGTTATAATTTGACCAGTTATAGTTATATCTCTAGCTTCATATTCATTATCTTATCCAAGATGTAAATCTATACAAGGAGTATATGCATTGATACGATTCTCATTCCTTTGATTAGGCATCATTTCTAAATAATAGAATACATTAGATTATATCATAAAATTATGAAACATAATGTATAATCCCAAAACTAGGTAAAAAATTAATATAAATTTAATATTTTATAACTATTTAATCCCATAATCATAAACATGGATTCTTTGGGGATATATTTATTTTTAAACCCTTCATAATTCTTTGTAAAGAAAATGTGAATTATCCTAAGCATATACCTTGGTAAAGTTAGACTAGGTGTGTAGTAATGATATTTCTCATGAACCTAGTGATAATTAGGTGAATACCAAAGTTCCATTTTTAGAGTTATTACCACTAGGTACATATATAATGGAACCACACCCACTTATAGTATTTATATAAGGATTTATTTCTAGGATAAACCACATAATATCTTCCTTGCCAAAACATTAGCATGTTCTTATATACTTATACTCAAAGTATATCATAGGGTTATGTTCTCTAATATCTATTTTCTTAAATATAGTTCCCATTATTTATACAAATCCTACTTTTATATCTATTGTAGAAACCTAACCATAGTATCCTAGAGATGGTGGTTACTTTATTACAATGGCATAAGATACAAGGAATCATATCCTGAAGGACTGAATAGTTTATTAGTCATGATAAACTAGATGCATACATAAAATTATCATTATAATTTAAAACATAAAACACAAAAAATAATTATTCCATAATACTATTATTCACCATATCATATCCCTACGTATGAATCACAAAACACTTCCTAGTATCATGGGGAGAATAAAACATAAGAAAGATGTGAGATTAGATGCTAAATAAGGGAAATAATATAATGAAATATATCATGAATAAATAATAATAATCAATATATAAATTTAAATAACTAAAAAATCCATTTAATCAACTAAATGATCATTATATGGAAAAACAATTGATCAAATAAATCCATATAAATTATCACATGATCCTGAAACTTATCCATAGATTTTCTAACTCATCAAATAATCACATAGTTATCAATAACTAATAACTTAACGAGGTACAGAATAATTTAAGACATCGCAAAAATATTTTCAAGGCCTCAAACCAAGAATTATCATTTCAAGGCCTCATGATAAGACATCTTACAACAATGGTTATGTCCTCATCCAAATACCCATGTTAATTTTACTCATAAGACCTACTGATGCATTGATGGGATGTTTAATTTTGCTACCCACCCATAGATTAATAAGTTTGATTCATTCCAAATATTAAATAGGTGAAACATAATCCAAATAAATATTAATATTGAAAAACTTACATACAAGATGTTAATACTTACCCCAATCAATAAACATAATCATAAACCATCTAGAGTAATATGATGAATGCTAATAAAATTATACACACCTAGTCAAACTAATCATAAACCATAAAAAGAAATAATTATTTTTGTATAAATATAGTATATACATATTTTATCATTAGTATAATAAGTTTTTTATGTCTTTGATGAATATAAATACCATAAAAATGTCATTAAAAGTATTTTTAATGAAAATAAACTTTTCACTTTCAAAATATTTTCAAAACTAAAAGTTCAAAAAAAATTGAAAATTACTTTATTTGAAAATAAAATTTGTAAAATTTTAAAACAATATTTTAAACATTGAATTTTAATTATGGTATAAAATTAATTTCATGTCTTATATGTCAAAAGAAATATTCCTTTTAAATTTTTGGTAAAATCCAAACAGGCCTTGTTTTGAAAACTACATGAAGATTCCTTAAAAAATGTAAATAGTAAAAATGTTTAAAAAATTATTTAATAAATAATTTTTAAAATTATTAAAACATGTTTTGAAAAAAAATTAGAGAACATGGATTTTTATGAAAAAATATATTCGACCGAAGAGATAAATAAAGTCAAATTTTATTAAAAAAATATTAATCATTTTAAGTATTAAAGACTAGAAAATGGTATTATTACATAAAAAAAGATCATAAATAACTATATAATAATAAAATAGATTTATCTTAATATATAAATATAAAATAATTCCCCCAAGGGAGACTTATAGAAATATAATCTCGAATAATGATGAGATTGTGAATAAACTCTAGCCACTTTGGTAACTTTTGAATCATAAGCCCCGTGAAAAAAATAATAACATCAATTGAAAAAATAAATACCATGAAGAGAAATATTTTCATGATATAACATATAAAATGGGTTATTATATACACCACATAATGGAATATGTGGTGATTGTGGTGTATGTGTTACGGAAGTAAAAGTGAGACGAGCAATCCTTACATCAGATTAGACTTCCTTTATATGTGTTTGGAACTCATATATATTAAATATATATTTGTTATAAATTTATTAAATAATTATAATAATATATTTTATACCATATATTATTTACTTATAGTCTTTTGTCACTCATTTATTAACAATTCTTTGTTAAAATCACTATTTCGAGTGATAATTGCTTTGTTGTTCTTGTACGTTTTAGTTCAAAACTCTTGGTCCTTTTAATTTTATCATGGTTAAATCATATCAATAATTTTAATCATGATATAAATATAATATATATTCATTATATATTTATTTATAGTAATATATAAATTTTAGTGATGAATAATGGATTACACTATTCATGGAGATGGTAGGTCGTACGTACGCATGAATGTTTTTTCTATTTTCTGCAATGGATCGAATGAAAGTCAAATAAATATTAATTAACCTTTATATAATAATTATTATGTAAAATATATCATTTATATTAATAAATAAAATTAATATTACCATCCATTTGAAAATAAAATGAAAAACATTTCACATCGCTATAAGAAGGTAGTTGTCTACACATACGAATGAGCGGCATTACAGTTTTCCAATTAATTAGAAGGTAAGAAGTTAAATGTGATATTATATTTCAAAAATTATTTTTATGTTATATATATCACATATATTATTTAACTTTTTATTTACTACCTTCCATGTAAAGAGTATGTAGGAAACGAGTCACATCGCTTCGCGAGGCGGTAGTCCATCATACACACAAGAAACATTATCGTATCCCTCGAAAAATGGAAAGTAATAAGCTATATGTTATATGAAAATTAAAGAATTATAATAGTCTCATAAATTTAATATACATATATTAAATCCATAATTACATCAATCATTGAGATTTGGTGATGGAAAATGAACCACATCAGTTTGTGAGGTGGTAGTCTATCGTACACATGATCGATGGTTTAAATTTCCATTTTATAGAATTGAATATTAACATAAATTGTTACTTTAACATAATAAAATATTAGTATATATAATATATTGGTGTTATTATTTTGGTATATTTTGAAAATATTATAATGAGTTAGAAGAAGAAGTAAAATGAAAAGGCATAGTAAAAAACTTTACCTCTTCTTTGAGAAACCTCTTTAAGTTTAACCTAATGTCATCCTATATTAACTTTATGATCTAAAAAACGCCTATAGGATGTATATAGGTATCTAAGAATAATATTTTTTATTTATTGGATTAAAAATATCTTTTTTATGTTAACAATAGAGGAGAGGGGGTGGCCTTTTATAAGTGGGGGAGAGGACACACTTGGTATTTTTTTTAAAATCAATTACACCCACGTTTTTATCAAGACACGATCCTAAAAAATGGGTAATTATCAAACCAAAGAGATTATAGGGTATAAATATGTTCATATAATAGGTTTTTTACATGTTGGTTGGTCATTTTAACACTTATATTTTTAATTTAACCCCCAATAAACTCATTTTTACCTTAATCACAATAATTAATTATTTCTATTTTTATTATTCATAATAGTCAAAAATTAAGTTGAAATTATTAGATAATATAAATTACACTAATTAAAAATATTAAATCTATTTTTCCAAATTCAATTCACAGAAGTTCCGAAATCCAATTCCAAATTATACCCATATATGTAAAGAAAATATGGGTTTCCAAAGGGAAAATTCGCAAAGGTATAAAATGTTTTAATATAAAAATTAAATATAAATTTATTCTAGTAACAAAAATTATTTAAATTTTAATATAATTTATCATTTTTTACTTTAAAACTAATTTAAAATATAATTTAACTTTATAAATAATTTATACTAAAAATTAGTTTTCAATTAAAATTCAGTATTTTCACTATTCATTCTAAAATTAATCTTTTTAGAAAATTATAAAAAATTAAACTGAAGATAGTTTTGATATTTATATTTAAAATTTTAATTTTATTTTTTCAAATAAATTTTCAAAATTTGGTAAAAAGTAATCATAAATTATGTGCACTAGGTGACAATAAACCACCATTTAAAAAAAATCCATTTTTTTCAAAAACATTTCTTTATCTTTTAAATGGTTATTATTTTATTTTTAATCAATATATAACCATTGAATATATTTTGACACTTCTAAACCATATAATTTCAATAATTTATTTAGTCTTATTTATACCCACCAACTTAACATCTAGGTTGCAATGGTCATTTTTAAAGAATTATATTTTTATTGCATGTCCCATTTTGTTTAAACCTATTATTGTGTGAATTAAAATCTATTAAAGAGATTGAATGTATTTAAAAAGAAATATATCATAAATTCTGAGGGTGTTACTTAAGTTTTATATAAATTTTGAAATGAAATATCTTAGTTTTGTGAAGAAGATTCCTGGTATGAGTGTTGAAATATTAAAGGATACAAAAAAATTAGTTTTATCTCAAAATGAGTACATCCATAAGGTTATCAAACAATTTTTAAAGACCATAGATAAATAAGTTTCAAATATTATAGTTGGTAACTTACAATTTTCAATGGATCAATCAATATATTTGGAAAATGACGCTAGATACATGGAAAAATTTTCATTTTCTTTATCAATCAGATGATTGTTTAAGGAAATGTTTTAAAGTCACCCTAAAATTGCATTTTTAGTGGGATTTATCATCCAATATATAGTAAATAAAAGGAAATAATACTAGGAAACCATGGAATATATAATATATGTATGATCGAAATAGTGATGTAGATTCTCAATATACAAGAGGGGGGGTGAATTGTATACTTTAAAAATTCCTTTGGAACCTTTAAAGTTAGTTACAAATAACTATGTTTTCCTTAAGCAAAGGAAAGGGCTATGTTTAACAAAGTTAAACTAAGAAAATTCACAACACCTCTAACACCGAATGCAAACTTGGAAAGAGATTCTGAAAGTTGGTTCCGGAAATATGGTTTCGGAAATTGAAACTTAACAAAAGTTACAATATGAGATTCTACCTTAAAGCATATAGAATCTAAATGAAACAGAGTACAAGTAAGGAAGTATAAGGAAGTTATACTTTCCTTATAATACAAAATGCAGCGGAATAAATACATGTAGTAAAACAACAAGTAACAAGATATAAGTCTTTTAACCCAAAGAGAATGGTATCCAACAACCTTGGATAAAGGTCCCTTGATTTATACTTTCAAGCAAGTCTGTCTTACCCACACCAGGGTAAGCCTTCGATACGAAGATAGGAGTCTCTCTATCTTGCTATCCCTGCAAGCCCTCAACATCAAGGTAGTTGGCAACCTTTGACTTCCTCAGCAAGGAAGCCCTCGAACTTCAAGGTAGTCGGCAACCTCTGTCTTCCTATCCCCGGAAGTCCTTGAATGTAATCACCAACATTCGGAGTCGTATGAAGGTTTGAGATTTAATAAGAGCCTCTCTCTCTAGAAATCACTTCAAGCATGTATGCATAATAACCAAGTTGTTCATCCATCCATCCGTTATGAGCTCTTTCAAATGAGCTCCTATTTATAGGTAAGATCAGCTCCTTCTCCAACGGTCATATTTTCCTTAAAAATTGGAGGGACCTGTACATGTGTCACTTAGACAATGGTTAGTTTATAACAAAATAGATGACATCGTTTTATAACAAAAAAAGTGTAACAGAATGTATGACATCATTTTAAAATTTAATTTAAAAGTTCGGAATGAAAAATTCGGAGTGAAGGTTCGGAGTGTAAGGAAAATAATAAAGAGTATACAGATTATAACAACATAAGCAAGATGAAAGTTCGGAGTCTAACTAAAGATAATTTTCGGAGTCTAAATAAATTTGGAGTGTATAAAACAAAGATGATCAGATTCTGTTTAATAGGTGAATTCGGAATGAGAATTCGGAATGAGAATCTGTCATCAGAATTCGTTATGAGAATTCATTATTAGAATTCGTAATGAGAATTATTCATCAGAATTCGTAATGAGTATTCTTCATCAGAATTCGTAATGAGAATTCGTCATCAGAATTCGTAATGAGAATTCATTATCAGAATTCGTAATGACAATTCATTATCATAATTCATAATGAGAATTCATTATCAGAATTCGTAATGAGAATTCGTTGTCGAACTTCATAAGGATTCTCATCCTGAATCTGATGTATAACTTAATTAGAGTTCGTATCCGGTGTTCGGAATGAAACTTTATTACAGTTCTCATTTGGATTTCGGAGTGAAACTTTATTACAGTTCTTGTCCAGAATTCGGATCCTAAAAACAGAATACCTTATATCAAAGTTTCAAACAATTCCAAGAATATAGAAATGAATCTTAATCTTATACTTAAGAAAAATATGGATGAAAATATGATAAGAATAATTTTTCTTACAAAAGCGATTTTCCTTATAAAATCAATTTTCCTTATAAAAGAAATTTTCCTTAAAGATAAGGTGTTTGTGATTTTCAAAACAAGAAGGAATGGAAAAGTCATAAGGAAAATCTTATTGACTCAACAATCTCCCCATTTTTGGAAAGCACAAACATCCTTATGAAAAAGAAATTCTAAGGAGAAAAAAAACATTAAGGCTTATCTCCCTTTGCTTTAAGGATATTGATGAATACGACTAACTCCCCCTTAGGCTTTGAAACTCTAAGGATCGTATTCTAGATTTCTAGAGTTACATTTTATTACGAATAAGAAGGTCTTCTTTAATGAGAAACTCCCCCTTAGATAAATTCTTATTAGTGTTCTTTTTCTTAAGTATCTTTTCCTTCTCCCCCTTTGTGATTTTCAAAAAGAATTCGAGGGAATGGAAAAAAAACAAAGTACCTGAAACATTAGTTACAACAACAAAAGAAACGACAAGCAAAAATTTCATTAAGTTTGAAATGTCGGAAACAAAAGAAAATACAACAAAAGATCGGATCTGTCTATTTTGGATCTTTTTCCTTCGCCATGAGACTCTTAAGAATAGTCTTGATCTTCTTTAAGTCTTTATGATCTTCTTCATCATGCTCTCTAAGACCACTATTCTTGCAGATTGAGCTTCAATCTTTTCTTCCTAGGCTTGAAGCTTTTTTTCCTGAGCTTTGATCTTTTCTTCTTGAGCCTTAAATTTCTCTTGAAACTCAATCCGATGATCCCTTTCAAACTTCCAGTTTTGAGAGACAGAATTTAGCTTCCCATTCAGATCTCTGACTTCTTGAATCCGAAAGTTCTTTTCATCTGTCAGCTTCTCTTCAAAGGAAGAAGTCAGCTCATTTATCTTCCTGTCCTCAGTCTCAAAGGCATCCTTGACATTGTCTTTAAATTCATCAAATAACCTCATTTTTTCTACAG
This sequence comes from Viscum album, assembly GCA_963277665.1. NCBI lineage: Eukaryota > Viridiplantae > Streptophyta > Magnoliopsida > Santalales > Viscaceae > Viscum > Viscum album. The sequence continues at coordinate 800,097,224 of OY728160.1, read as the reverse complement.
TCTTCCTCGACCAGTTTTTCATCCTCTTGCAAGATTTTCTATGGGCTTCGTAGCCAAAAAAACGTTTTGAACTGAGCCTCTATTTCAACACACTTGTCCATAACCATAGATATGGAGTCTGATTTCTGATTTAAAGCATGTTGGAGCATCTGACATCTTGAGTCAATACTTGAGAAGGTCGGAATGGTTCCCACCAACTTCTTTAAAGACTGAACAACAAAGTCATGCCCCACCGAAGATGAAACCAAATCCGAGACTCTGTTTGGAGAGTTTTCTTCTTCAATAAGGTCAAGCTTTCTCTTTGAAGAACTACCAACTTCCTTTCTCTTCATCACTTCTGAGCTCGGAGTATCAGCAAGAATTTGCTTTCCCTTGTCTTTTTTCGGAATATAATCCTGTTCTGGAGTTTTCTTTTCACTATCAGAGACTTGGACAACATTATCTTCCTCATCAGCAACTTCCTGGACACCAACCTCTACGTTTTACATCTGAGCAATATCATGTAAAAGTTGTTCTTCTTCTCCATGATAAGATACTTCTTCTTCTCCTTTCTCTTCTTCCATTGCTGGAGTAACTAGCTTCGAAGATTCAGCTTCTGAAGTTCAGAGCGATAAGTGTTCCGAAGGTGTCCCCTTATAATCATATACTTGTTTCAACACATCTCTGGTTTCACCACTTCCTTCAGCAACATCTTCTTCTTCTTCCACTTGCTCAACTTGCTCACCTTGTTCAACTGGCTTAGACACTGCCTCTTCCGGAGCAACAAAGTCTCTTCCTGGAATCTCAGGTAGAGATTCCAATGAAAAGGATATCGGAATTGGAATGTTCGCAGAAACCATCTCATTGAATTTTAACAAAGCCTGAGCTACCTCAGCCTCATACATCTTCTTCTTGAGATTCTTTTCTTTTACTAGTTTTTCTAGCTCATCGGCAGTTCTTTCCTTCAAGTCTTTAGCCTCCGCAGAGTCCAAGCCAAACTGGGGCTCCCCTTGAACTCTCCTTTCTTTCATCTCCCTCCATTTAGCAAAAACCTCATCTGGGTAATATTTCTTCTTCTTTGGTTTTGGAGGTGCGGAATGAACTTTCTTAGACTTGGGATCCTCAGCTTCTACTTCCACTTCCTTTAGCTTTCTCTTTCTTACCAGCTTAGAGGATTCCGGATTAGCAACTTTCGGAACTGATTCTTTTTGAGCAGGTAGATCAATAAACTGTCCAGACTCCTTGTCAAAGGCTACATCCATTCTTTTGAGTGTACCATCACTCACCAGCATAATCTTTCAAACTCTCGGCTTAGATTTGCAAGCCTCCTTGAAAGACTCAAGGCACCGAACTATTAGCTTGGAGAGGATTGCTGGATACATTATTATCTGAGCTCTCAGATTCCCTTTCTTCAAATTCTCAATAGTGATAAGAATGTGCTTCATCAAATTAAACTTCCTCAGATTTATCAGAAAATCTAGGATGTAGATCTCACTCTTCTTCAAGCTATATTTGTCACCCTTCCTCAGTACGATAAGACCTTGTACCCATAATTCTAGAATCCGGAAATTTGTAGATAAACTAGAAATCTTCGGAGCCTTGTCATCAGCCACTCCGAGAGTTTCTAAGGCTTTTTCCTTCTCGAAGCTACCCTTAGAATCCGGCAACACATGAGAAATAAACTCAGCTTCACCTTCATTATTTATCCCTACCAAGCTGGCTGCCTTGGCATAAGAAAGCTTATAAGTCTTACCATAAGACTTAAAAGACAACTTCTCTTTTCTATCTTCAATAAGAAAGGAAACTGTTTCATAGAATTCAAAAAGTAAGTCTAAATACACTTCATCTTGGTTCTCGGGTTTTGACACCGCAACATCTTCCCAACCATTTAGCTTGATATTCTTGGAAATAAGAGAGTCGTACTTGTTGAAGAAATCCGGATGGACTAGCCTCTCACTGTATACTAACCAATTTGAAATTGGCTTAGAAGAAGACATGTCTTGAGAAGCTACTTCCACAGACATTCGGATCTGAAGACCTCTGAGAAGTTCGGATTGGAGAAAGCTGAAGTTCGGAACGGCCTTAAAATAAAGGGGCAGAGCTTCGGGACACGAGAGCTTGAAAACCGATGTGGTACTACTAATTAGGTCCCCTTTATATAGGAAATCATATGACAGTTCAACTTCCACGGTTGATCGAACGGTTGTGATAAGCTGAGATCAGATCTGACGGTCGAAAACCAAATCTCTTGAATCCGATCTTTTGAGGTTTTTATTAAAACAAAAAATTAAGAAAATGCCAGCAAGTAAAATATGACTACGAAAACTTGGGTAAGAAAATCATACCTTTCGGATTGGCTTAGGAGTATTATTCGTAATTGGTAACATTCTTACAAAAACTTCGAAAAACAACTTTATTACGAAAAGACAAAATTCAGAAAACTCACTACGAAAAACAGACTCAGTAAGGAAAACTCAGTACGAAAATTTCATTACAACATTTTGAAAATGAAAAAACTTATTATGGAAAATTCGGTATGAAAATCCCGTTATGAAAATATCAGTATGAAAATTTTCCATTCCAGAAGTGTTCAATACGAAGTCTTTCATTCCAGAAGTCTTCTATATGAACATATCCATTCTGGAAATTTTAGTTCCGGAAATTCCATTCCGAAATTTTGATTCTGAAAAGTTTGAAAACAGTTTTTGAAAAACTTTGTTAAACTAACAATCAAATGTACTCCCCCTATGAAAAGGAGTTTATTGCTATCAGGAGACTATTTCAACATAAAGTTAATGAAGAATGATTACCTTATATTTATCATTCCTAACTTCTGTTTAATGTATTCAAATCTATCAGAAGGCAAATATTTTGTGAAAATATCAGCAAGTTGATCTTACGTTCTGATAAACTGAAGAATAATATCTCCTTTGAGTGTGTGATCCCTAAGAAAGTGATGCCTAATATCTATGTGTTTTGCATAGGAGTAATGTGCAGGGTTCTTACTGAGAGCAATGACACTAGTGTTATCACAAAAAATTTGAGTTTTAGTAAAACTCAAGCCATAGTCTGTGAGTGTGTGTTGCATCCACAACACTTGATCACAACAACTTCCAGCTGCTACATATTCATCTTCAGTAGTGGAGAGTGCTATAGAATGTTGCTTCTTGTAGGACCAAGAAACTAATGAATCTCCTAAGAAATGGAAAGTTCCGGATATAATTTTTCTATCCATTCTACATCCACCAAAGTCAGCATCAAAGAATCTTTTTAGGATAAAACCATTTCCATAAGTATAAAATAATCCTAGATCCATGGTTCCCTTAAGGTAGCGAAAAATTATTTTTACTGCCTTTAAGTTAGATTCCTTAGGATTGGATTGATATCTTGCACATAAGCATACTGAAAACATTAAGTCTGGTCGACTAGCTGTTAAGTATAGTAGACTTCCTATCATACCTCTAAAAGATGTTTGATCTACTGGTTTCCCAGCTTCATCAAGGTCTAAAGAGTTTGAGGTACCAATGGGAGTACTAATACTTTTAGTGTTGTCATAACCATACTTTTTAAGAAGATCTTTAATATACTTATGTTGAGATATGTAGGTTCCTTCTGGTTTTTGAGAAATTTGAAAACCAAGGAAAAATGTTAACTCACCCATCATACTCATTTCAAACTCAGATTTCATTAGACTTGCAAAAGATTCGGTCAAAGATTGCTGAGTTGAACCAAATATGATTTCATCAACATAAATTTGAACAATCAAAACATTTTTCTTATCTTTCTTTATAAAAAGGGTTGGATCTGCATTTCCCTTAACATAGTTATTTTGAAGCAAAAATCCTGTGAGTCTATCATACCATGCTCGTGGGGCTTGTTTAAGGCCATACAGAGCTTTGGTAAGTCTAAAAACATAATCAAGATGTTTTGTATCTTCAAAGCTAGGAGTCTGTTCAACAAAAACTTCCTCTTGAACATAACCGTTAAGAAAAGCACATTTCACATCCATTTGGAAAAGTTTGAAATTAAATAATGCTGCAAAGGCAATTAGAATACGGATAGATTCAAGTCTAGCTACTGGAGCATAGGTTTCTTCATAGTCTATTCCCTCTTGCTGATTATAGCCTTTAGAAACAAGTCTAGCTTTATTTCTTACTATGATTCCATTTTCATCACATTTATTTCTGAAAACCCATTTGACTCTAATTATAGAAGTTTCCTTAGGTCTTTCAACCAAGGTACAGACTTTATTCCTTTCGAATTCATTTAGTTCATCTTGCATGGATTTAATCCAATCATCATCACCTAAAGCTTCATCAGTGCTTTTAGGTTCTAATTGGGAAAGAAATGCTAGATGTTCTACTTCATTTCTTAAGGAACTTCTAGTCCTTACAGGTTGATTTACATCACCAATGATGCTATCACTAGGATGATTCTTAAGAAATGCCTGATTTGGGTTTTGAAAAGCATGTTCATCAACATAGGGTAGAAAGTCTTCTGGGGTAAATGTTTCAGGAATATCTTCTTGAACATTATCCTTATCAGAAGGTTCTTCTATCAAAGGTTGATAATCAGTTTTTGAAAACTCATCCGAGGATGTAGGCTGAGGTGTTTTAAAAACAAAAGGATCTGACTCATCAAATTTTACATGTACTGTTTCTTCAACAGTACAAGTATTTTTTTTAAAAACTCTATAAGCCTTAGATGTTGTGGAATAACCTAAGAAAATTCCTTCATTAGATTTTGGTGCGAATTTATGTAAGTTATCTTTAGTATTCAGAATGAATACTTTGCAACCAAAAACCTTGAAGTAGGATAGTCTTGGTTTTCTACCATTCCATAACTCATAAGGAGTTTTATTCAGAAAAGGTCTAATCAAAACTCGATTTATAGTATAACAAGCAGTACTTACAGCCTCAACCCATAATTGTCTAGCTATAGAATATTCACTCAACATGGATCTAGTTATCTCTTGAAGAATTCTATTTCTTCTTTCAACTACACCATTTTTTGAGGAGTTCTAGGTGATGAAAAATTGTGAGTAATACCTTTTTTATTACAAAAAGTTTCAAAATCAGAATTTTGAAATTCTCCTTCATGATCACTATGAATATTTTTCAATGGAAGGTTTTTCTCATTTTTAACTTGAGCTCTAAAACTTTTGAAATAAGAAAAAGCGTCAGATTTCTTTGCTAGAAAATAAACCCAAGTAAATCTAGTGTAATCATCAACTAGAACAAACACATAGTATTTGCCTCCAATACTTCCAGTTTGTGTTGGACCAAAAAGATCCATGTGCACTAACTGTAATGCATCAGTTTTTGAGAATTCACCGATTGATTTAAAAATAGATTTATGTTTCTTACCATATTGACATGGATCACAAACTTTAGAAGAATCAAATCTAAGCTCTGGTAGATCCTTAACTAGTTTCTTCTTAGAGAGTTTACATAGGTTCCTAAGGTTACAATGACCTAGTCTTCTATTCCATAACTAGGAATGATCTTCCATTTCACTAAGGCAAGGTAAATATTGGCTTCTAAGATCTTCTAAGTTTAAGGTGTAAACATTCTCTTGCCTATTGGCTGAGAGAATAAATTCTTCCTTGGAATTGTGAACTAAGCACTTATCATTCCTAAAATTCACAAGGTAACCTTCATCACATAACTGACTTATGCTAATGAGGTTGTGCTTAAGACCCTTAATAAAAAGAACATTTGAAATCAAAGTTTTACCAAGAAAAACAATATTACCAATACCGACAATCTCACCCTTAGCATTATCTCCTAAAGTTACCTTTCCTCCTTTTGTTTTGATAATCTTTTCAAAATATATTTTGTTACCAGTCATGTGCCGGGAACATCCACTATCCATGTACCATGTATTTTTGCTGGTACTCTCTTTATTTTCCTGAAATCAAGAAGAAAATTAGACTTTCAGAATCCAAACTTGTTTGGATCCGAGATTTCCAGACAATAAAATTTTAGGTACCCACATCTTCTTAGAGAAATAAGCTTTGTGAAATCCTAGAGATTGGGTTTTGTTTAAGGAACAATTATTTGCCCAGTGACCACCACATTGACACTTGGTACAAAATGGGGAACTTTGAGGAAAAAAATAATTGTTACTGAAAATAGGTTTTGTATGGGTGTAACCAAATCCGGATTTATTTCTTAAAGGTCATATTTGGGAATACATTTTATCAAAATTTTCCTTACCATGGGTAAAGTTTGATAAACACTTCTTTAAGGAAAAAATTTCAAACTTGAGTTTTATAACCAAGTTTTTATCCTCAAAATCATTAGTTTTAGAACTAGAGCTATTCTCGAAAACATTTTTATTAGAAATTAAGTTTTCTAAATCTTTAGAAAGTTTATTATTCTCAGAACTTACTTCCTCAAGATTTTTTGAAATACTTTCAAAATCAGCATTTTTCTTATCAAGATCTTTAGAAAGATCTGATATCTCTTTTGTAAGAATAGAATTCCTAGAGTTTTCCTTATCAAGTTTTTTATTGAGTTTAGAATTCACAATCTCAAGAAGTTCAGCAAACCTAGAGACTTCTTCATAAGTAGGTAAAGTATTTTCTTCATGAGAAGAATATTCTTCATCAGAAGAGTCATAATACTTACTATCATTAGAATTTAAAGAAACATTGGTCAATGCTTCAGCATTTCGTACCTTAGCCATAAGACAATGATTATCAATAGGTAATATGGCTATAAGACCAAGATTCTTCTGTCCTGAAGATTCATAATCAGAAGATTCATCTGAAGAGTCACCACCACTGGCACTCCAGGTGTCATTAGCTTTCAGAACTTTCTTAGCTTTTGCTTTATAATACTTCTTTCTGTTCCTGTCTGAATGTCTTTCCTTCCTTTCTTTCTTTTTGAGCATAGGGAAATCTGGTCTAATATGTCCAGCTCTCTTGCATTCATAAAAAGTAACTTCTCCATATTTCTTATCTTTCCTTTCCTTTTTCTTATACTTGGATTGGAAATTTCTCTAGCCAGCTATCTTGTTCATCCTTCGAGCAAGATTTGCTAATTCATTTTTTGATATTTCACTCTCACTAGAATCTGATTGAAAAATAACTTTCTTAGACTTGGATCTGGTTACTCTCTCAGGAGTCTTAGCTTTAATCTGATTTGAAGTTGTTGTAAAAGCAACAGTACCATTTCCATTTTTCTTTTTTATGTTGTTAGCATCTCTCTTCATTCTGGTTTCATGTTAGAGAAGAGTTCCAAAAAGCTCATCAAGAGAAATCTGAGTGACTTTCCTGTTCTCATCTATAGCTGTTCTTTTGGACTCCCACTCATTAGGCATGATATCAATTATCTTATCCACAAGAGCTTCATCATCTAAACCTTTCTCTCCCATAGATTGTAGGTTGTTGACTATAGTCATGAATCTCTGTTGAACTTTACAGATTGATTCTCCATAAGAAAAGTTGAAGCCATGATATTCAGCTCTAAGCATAGCCCTCCTAGTCTCAATCACTTTAGAAGTCCCAAAGTGTGTAACCTCTAACTTATTCCATATAAAATTATCTTCTTCACAATAAGAAATTTGGCTATATATATTTCTAGTCATTGAACACATTAGAGTATTACGTACCTTATAATTGAGTTGATATTCTTGCTTTTCCTGGTTAGTAAAAGTTCTAACTTCCTTGTCAGGAATTTTATAATCACCAGTAAGCATAACAAAGTTATCTACTCCAGTGTTGATTACAAAAGTCTTCATTCGATCTCTCCAGTACTCATAGTCATTACCATCAAAGATAGGTGGTCTTTTAGGATTTAGATTATCAATCGAACCAACATTAATTTATGTCATACTAGAAAATTTTGATACACAAACTTGTTAGTAGAAAAAGATCGTAATAACAAAGTTCGGAATGAGAAAGTTCGGAATGGGAAAGTTCGGAATGGTAAAGTGAGCAAGAAAAACTTATTCGTGAGTATAATTATTTCAGAAACCTCCTCTGATACCAATTGAAGGATCGAAATAGTGATGTAGATGCTCAATATACAAGATGGGGGTGAATTGTATTCTTTAAAAATTCCTTTGGAAACTTTAAAGTTAGTTACAAATAACTATGTTTTCCTTAAGCAAAAGAAAGGGATAATTTTAACAAAGTTAAACTAAGAAAATTCATAACACCTCTAACACCGAATGCAAACTTGGAAAGAGATTCTGAAAGTTGGTTCTGGAAATATGGTTCCGGAAATTGAAACTTAACAAAAGTTACAATATGAGATTCTACCTTAAAGTGTATAGAATCTAAATGAAACAGAGTACAAGTAAGGAAGTATAAGGAAGTTATACTTTCCTTATAATACAAAATGAAGCGGAATAAAAACACGTAGTAAAACTACAAATAACAAGATATAAGTCTTTTAACGCAAAGAGAAGGGTATCCAACAACCTTGGATAAAGGTACCTTGATTTATACTTTCAAGCAAGTCTGTCTTACCCACACCAGGGTAAGTCTTCGATACGAAGATCGGAGTCTCTCTGTCTTGCTATCCCCACAAGCCCTCAACTTAAAGGTAGTTGGAAACCTCTGTCTTCCTCAGCAAGGAAGCCCTCGAACTTCAAGGTAGTCGGTAACCTCTTTCTTCCTATACCCGGAAGTCCTCGAATGTAATCACCAACATTCGGAGTCGCGCGAAGCTTTGAGAGTTAATAAGAGCCTCTCTCTCTAGAAATCGCTTCAAGCATGTATGAACAATAACCAAGTTGTTCATCCATACATCCGTTATGAGCTCTTTCAAATGAGGTCCTATTTATAGGTAATGTCGGCTCCTTCTCCAAAGGTCATATTTTCCTTAAAAATCGGAGGGACCTGTACACGTGTCACTCAGACAACGGTTAGTTTATAACAAAATAGATGACATCATTTTATAACAAAACAAGTGTAACAGAATGTACGACATCGTTTTAAAATTTAACTTAAAAGTTCGGAATGAAAAATTCAGAGTGAAGGTTCGGAGTGTAAGGAAAATAATAAAGAGTAGACATATTATAACAACATAAGCAAGATGAAAGTTCAGAGTCTAAATAAAGATAATTTTCGGAGTCTAAATAAATTTGGAGTGTATAAAACAATGATGATCATATTCTATTTAATAGGTGAATTCAGAATGAGAATTCGGAATGATAATTAGTCATCAGAATTCATTATGATAATTCATTATCAGAATTTGTAATGAGAATTATTCATCAGAATTCGTTATGAGTGTTCTTCATCAGAATTCGTAATGATAATTCGTCATCAGAATTCGTAATGAGAATTCATTATCAGAATTCGTAATGTGAATTCATTATCAGAATTCGTAATGAGAATTCGTTGTCGAACTTCATAAGGATTCGCATCCTGAATCTGATGTAGAACTTAATTAGAGTTCGTATCCGGCGTTCGGAATGAAACTTTATTACAGTTATCATCTGGATTTCGGAGTGAAACTTTATTACAGTTCTTGTCCATAATTCGGATCCTAAAAACAGAATACCTTATATCAAAGTTTCAAACAATTCCTAGAATATAGAAATGCATCTGAATATTATACTTAAGAAAAATATGGATGAAAATATGATAAGAATAATTTTTCTTACAAAAGTGATTTTCCTTATAAAATCAATTTTCCTTATAAAAGCAATTTTCCTTAAAGATAAGGTGTTTGTGATTTTCAAAACAAGAAGGAATGGAAAAGTCATAAGGAAAACCTTATTGACTCAACAATATATTATCTAAAAGATATGGAATATACTACTTTATGCTTTTGTAAATTTGAACCATTACAAGTGTATATTGATGTGGATTTTTGGGGTGATTATGACACTCACAAGAGTGAAATGGGATTTGTGTTTTCATTTGGAAAAACAATAATCAGTTTTATTCCTAAGTTATAAAGGAAGAATACATATCTATAATGGAATAAGTAAAGTAGATGTTTTGGTTGAGACATTTAGTGGTGGAACATGAGAGGAAATGGGAAAATGGTTTACTTCACTGTGATAGACAAAGTGTGATTCACATCAAAAAGAACATAATGTTTTATTCTAAGAAAAAATATAGTGACCTGAAATTCCAATATTTTTTGAATTTTATTGGATATTGGGAGTTATATTTTTGGAATATTACTTGAAAGGAAAATATAATAACATTTTTACTAAGGTTATGGACTAAAAATTCAAAATCAAAATTATGCCTCGGTGGGACTAGGGTGACCAGAAGTTGAAGGAGTGCACTACATATATGTTAAAGGATAATTAGAATTTGAATAAATTTATGATTTTGAGATTTCACAATGATCCTTGGAATAGTTTTTAATTTTTATATTGTTAGGATTGTGAATCCTTTTTTCAAAAGCTCTAAATTATTTTCACAAGAATTTGATAGTGACAACAAGACATTATCTAGTAATATATTGTCCTGGAAAAAATTCTTTTAGAACTATAAGTTCAGATTAAGTTGGATCATGTAGTGAAGTGAAGTGTCTAGAGGATATTGATAATATCCATCTAATGGTTTTATATATTCAAGATGAATATTCCTACAGGATATTTTCTATTTTTATTGTGAATTAATAGAGGCCTTTGAATATAGATGGTTAGTTCAATTATATTTCTAGTTGGAATCCATTATATATATAGGGTGAAACCACCTATTGATGTGTAATGAGATAACATTATAAAACGTGATACATGATTATAATTATAAGTACCCATCCTTACAACATTACTTAATCTTGAATTAAATGAATAATTCACATAGAGGATCTTTTTAGGTTTAGAGTTTTAGAGAATTAGGAAATTACTATTACATCTCAAAGATTACAAGGTAGACACATATACTCAGTTTCCATTTTTTTCACAAAATATAAACTCTTGAACAAATGGGTCATGTCTAGTTCCATGTTTTAGACATCGTGACATTTCCTTGATCTCATCCTTGACCGTATTCCACTTTAAGTCCTGTGGAAAACATTTCAAAAACTTGGGATGAGCACAAAAAGCTCAGTAAGGGATATAAAAATACAGAAAGGAAACATTAGTCCACGTATACATAAGAATCAATGAAAACACACTTTAATCATAAAACATAATCACTTTAACATACCTCATGAAATCATAATATTTATGAATAACTCATAGAAATAATAAGACATAAAGGTAAATTGAGGCATTCATAACATTCTTACGTAGGGAGAAACCCTCATGCTTACGTTTGGAATACCCATCACAGTATATTCCCTAAATCTATTCGGAGAAACCTTAATGTTTAACACCTTCACGTTACCCAATGCATTGGAGAGCTATATTGGGCTCACCCGCCCTTAGTTTATCATAGAACCACCCGATTTCATAAACATTGCCCAAGAACAATAACATAATCATAACACTTAAAACATGCATAAAAGAGACATAAAATTTCCACATTTCAATCACAAGAGATCACATCATGAAATTATCATAAATAAAAACATCTAATAAAATCATTAAAACTCAATGAGAGAAAAATCCCTTTATACTTTGAAAATATTAAAAGAAAACATTTAAAAGAGATTTTAGAATCAAAGTGTCCCATACCACTTTGAAACTTTTGAAATGGTTTTAAAACATTCATGTACTTATAAATAAATCCTTAAAACCATTTTTAAAGCATTTACATGGATGATAAATGTTTAAAAGAATAAATCTTTAAAACCATTTAAAACAATGTTTTAATAAAATAGTCATTTTCCATTTTGAACATTTAAATTATAAGCCACAAGAAAGTAGACCATTTTCAAAACATTTAAATGACTTTAGTATAGACATAATATAGATAAGGAATGTAAAAGGGTCTGTATATACACATTATAAAAGAATAAAAGTGAATATCATTAAGAAATTTCTCAATGAGAAGAAATTGAGATGTAATCCCAATCAAGGATCATACCATTAGAGAAAGGATAAAGAAATGACATAATTATGTGTGACAAATATAAATACACCAAATATAAGTGGATACTCATTGTAAAACAATCATATATAATCCACACATATTTATATCACGACAAAATCAAGAAGTAGAGGTTTAACCCAAAGAATTGAAATTGGGTTAAGAAGTTCCCTTGTAAAAATTCGATAGCCTAACGGCGTCACATCAAATTTTAGAAAAAGATTTTATGAGAGGGATAAAGGGTATCTCATCACTTGGACATAAAATTTACATCAATAAGGATATATAATAACATATCCCAACATAATAAGATGTAATTTAAAAGACAAATCAAAAACAAGTCTTTTAAAATTAGGAGGGTGAAAGGTTCCCTTACCGACTCGGGTAACTTTTGAAATGTACACCCCATGAAAGAAGGACAATACAACATTGATGTAAATACTCATAAACAAAATTATATTACAAAAAAAGTAGAATAATGGGAAGTACATACACCACTCAAAGGAAATGGTGGAAAATGTAGCATAAATATCACGAGAATAAAAGTGAGATGAAAAATCCCTTATGAAAACTCGGCAGCCTAACAGCGCCAATTAAAACTTCCAAAAATGGATTTATGAGATAAAATAGGGTCTATCATAATATGAACATAAAAATTATAGAATTAAGAATATAAAATAACATCCCCAAACATAATAAATATGAGCTTAAAAGAAATGACATGAAAGAGAGTACTTAAAAAGAAAGAGAGAGGTAGGATCCCTTACCTCAAGTCCGACTTGTCTTGTTCGTTTCTTTATATGAATAATAAACTTTTTTCAATTTATAATTTCTTAAGTACCTACTTTAATGTTTATTATTCCATTCATATCACATATTATAATTTTATAATAATTAGTTAATTATGTGAGTCCATATCAGGTGTTTTTATCGATGTTTGATACATGAGTCAAAAATGAACTTGTTTGAAAAGATATGTCCATGTAGTTATAAGTACATCATCTCCAGAATAGTATTAATGATTTAAATATCATATATATCCAGTAAATATTAATTTCATACTATTCCATAACATTTGGAGATAAAAATAAATGGAATACATCGTTCATGGAGACGGTAGGTCGTACATACGCATGAACGCTACTTTCATTTCTTTGTCATATTAATGGAATTAAAAATAATTGAGAGATATATATATTATAATTACAGTATAAAATATATTTTATATAGGTCACATAAGTTTATTAATTTCATTCTTTATACATTCCATGTATTGCATGAACGAGTCACATCACTTGAGGGGGCGGTAGTCCACACTTCCTCATATGAAATTATCGCATTTCCACAACATGCAAAGAATAAAGGTATGTTTTAAATATAAAATACAAAAGAATATAGAAAACATAAATACCATATATATCATATATAAAATATAGTGACATCATAATTTCCACCTTTAAATGTGTTAAAAGAATATTGAACAATCATCATTTTGTGAGGAAGTAATTCGTCATCCACTGAAACAGTATGTTATTTAACCATTAGACGGATGTGTGTGTAAGTGTAGCTCAAATAATTCTTATAAAAACATCCTCATATATTGAATATACCGGTTTTGTTGCAATATAAAGGAATAAAAAGAGTTTAGGGGGTTGGAGAAGCAAAATAAAACAAAAGAATATTAGAGAAGTCTTTACCTTTAAATCAGGTAACTCCTCTTGGTTTGAACCAAAAGGGTTTCTTGGAGAGCTTTCTGCCTAAGGTAAGGATTCTAGGATGAAGAGAGGGATGTAGAGAGAAACAATGGGCAGATATTGGCCGAGCCAATGTCTTGTGAGGTGTGTGTAAATAGGTAGAGGTGGGGGCCTTTTATAAGAGGAGAGGAGGGGCACTCTTGGAAAGTTATAAAATGTTACTTTATATTAAAATGAGTTTAGGATTTTAAAGGTCCCACATTGATATATTTCGAGGCTATGGTGATAAGGTTTCTAAATCCACCCATAAAATAGGTTTTTTACAAGTGTAAGACTTATATTTTACCTTATCTTCTCATTTTATTTAAATCGTTCATTTATGAGGTAATCGCTGCATCATCATGATGTCATAAATAATTTAATTTATTTAATGTCTAAAAATTATAAAAAAAATACTATGATGTAGGAAATATTTTTATATTTCCAATTACTATTTATATTTCAATATATCATTTATTTAGACAAAATTAAATTTTTTTTACTCGAGTGATACATTCTTTAGTGATATTCTCCTTCCTTTAAAAATAAAATGATAAAGTGTCACTTTCACCCAAAAGTGATTCAATGGGGTCCCAAAGTTTGGCACAAGGAATCCCATGTTCAGCCATCACATAACCAGTAGAATTAGGACACATGTTGTGGTCATTTGTTATTATTATGATATTATTTTATTATCCTTAACTACCCGATTATTAAATAATCAAGATAATTAAAGATAATTATTGTCATTATTATTCATGATGTTCAAAAACAAAAGAGTATTAATTAGATAATTTGGACCTTATGATTCCAAATATGGAATCCATTTTACCAAATTCCAAACATATAAATTGAAATAATTAATTTAAAAATAATTTTCGTTGTCAAAACAAATAGCGGGTTTTTTGAAACAATATCTACGAAAAGTTTGGCACTTGTTCATGACCAATTCCAAAGTTAAATTAATTTTAATGAACACCATTGGATTAAATGGTAAAAATATATTATAATTACACTTTAAAACAAATTAAAAAGATAATCTAACAATATAATTAAATTAGATGAAAAATCAGTTTTGATGTAAAATGCAGTATTTTTCACTATTCATTAAAAAATGAACATTATCAGAAACATACCAAAAAATTATCCAAAGTAAATTTCAATGTCCCAATAATAAATAATAAGTTTATTTTGACAAATAGAGCTTATAAAATTGTCAAAAGTTAGATTTAAAAAAGGTTCACCATCAAAAGGTGGTAAAACAATCTTTTAAAAAATACTAGAGTATTTATACTTAAAATTGGATTCATTTGAATTTTAAGCCTCTAACATTTATTGGATAAATGTAAAAATATTTAACCAAAATATGTAATCATTCTGTAGTTAATTCTGTTCATTCCTACCATTACACCGGCTAGGTGTTAACTACCATTTAAAATAATATTATTTTATTATTAGAGTGCAACGTAAGATTTCCAAGAAACTTGTTATTGCGTATTGGGTACGCCATCGAGCATAGTGTTCCCTTTAAATTAATATTAACATTTTATTCACAAATATTTATAAATATAAAAATGTCATATTCTTTATTTACCTGGGGTGTTACACTAATAATTCACTAAGATATAATATTTTTAATTTTTGTATAAATATAAATTTTAGTGTTCTCCTATGGATGTAGGATGAAAACCCAAACCATATAAATATAATAGTTCATTACTCTTCTGCATTTATTTTTCTTTCATGTATTCTTGTGTATATTCTTTTCAAAAGCTTAATTATTTTATAATTTACAGTGAGAACCAATTCCTAATTTACTATGATATAGGTAATATTTATTTTAACATGTCCACTATATGTGACATTCAATGGTCATATTTTTAGTGGATTTAAGATCCTACTTCTGGTGGTTGAACATTAAGTGAACTCATGATTTACGCAAGTTAGTTATTCTCCAATCCTTTCCCAACTACCTCTATTTTTCTATATTATTGTATTACCGAGTAAATTATCACCCAAAATTCACATTAACATAATGTTTTCCCCTTTCATTAATACAGGACAGGTTATTGATGCTCGGTTAAGAATAAACCATCTATTTGATCGATTAATGTCTTGAAAAATGTGATTCTGATTATAATTCATCTAATAATTAGATATTTAATAAAGTATTTTATATTTAGTCTCACCAATAACATTATAAATATATCACATACATTATTTGAATAATTATATTTACAATAATTCAATAGTATGTATCATATAAATGTAGCATGCATATTATATATATTAATTTTTTATATAAATAATTAATTTACTTTCATTTCTCATAAAATCTTCTAGATTTTTAATCACATTACATAAAACAATTCTATGTGTCCACATCAATTTTAGTAAGAAATAAAGATCAACAATTATTAAGGGGTTCAGTGGAAAAGATTATAGGCCATGTGATATTTTATATAGGGGGAAAGTGGAAACCCAATACTCGGAATTACACTTAAGTAAAGAAACCAAATCAATATAATTTCCATAAATATTTCATGTGAGTATTAAATTAATTTTATAAAATGTGAATATATCTTTAAAATTTAAAATATTTTAACATTTTTGTTATGTATTTTTCATTTTTCAAGTGTGTCTCTGATACCACTGAATTGTTTTAATAATTTTTCCAACACTCAAAATACAAAAGATGGAATTAAAAAACCCATCCATGATCATAAAAAGTTAATAAAAAACATAATAATATAAAAACTATAAAAAAGTTCTAAAATATTTAGATCAAACTTGAAATTATGGATTCAAAATATCTTATGGTATTCACCAATAACTTTAATCACTAATACCTTAGTGGGATTATATTTCTATCCAAGTGATCCTAGTCACTCCTTTAAGGAGAAAATCTATAATAATTTCTCTCATATGAGAAAATAAAAACCTTTTATTTATCTAAAATGGGATTAATACTACACTCATATTCCATTTATTTTATAGTAATAGGGGTATTTGATACCCTATAAGGAAGATAATCCATAATAAAGACAAAGTAGGTGAAGTAAATATCCTCCAATGGTCATCTAAAACATTAAATAGCCTCTAAATGTGTCTTAACCTTTAAAAAACATTGTAGGTTCATTAATGATCATCCAAATGGGTTACATGTCGAAAATGAGATGCTTAAATAATCTTTATAATAAGGCCTCAAAATTTACCACATGTAATGGGCCTTGTAATCCCATTACTATAAGCCAAAATTATAATAATATGAGTTTTTAGTACATTATTTCTTGATAAATTAGAGTGGAATAATAGTATAAAATAAAAGAAATAAAAATTATTTCATTAACGGTATGAAATTGAATATTAAGGATGAATAAAATTTATAAAATTAATATATGTAAAATGGGACAATAAAAATAAGTAAAAAAAGACTACAAAGTTGAAATATTAATCATTGTGGTCTCCTATAAGAATATCCCCACCAAAGATAAATATAAAGAAAAATAAAAACAAGTATAAATATAGAAAGAATATTGGGGATATAAATGAATACATTAATTATAAAAATTATTTATAATATAATAAATAAAAATAAAATGATTTAGAATATTTATGAAGATAAGGTTTAAGTGAATTATGGTGTTTCATGAATTTACCGATAATAATGAAAGTTAGGAAATTATGTAGAATAATTTTAGGAATCATGTTAAATGATATTTTATCAATAAGAAATATTAAAACCTTATTATGAAAAAATATATGGGATTCATGAACCTGTATTTACTTATTCATTTATGATCATCTTGACTTTTGAAAATTACATGCATAACCCTTATGAAATTAATATTTTTGAAAATACCATCATGTTTTGTCTATAAAGTGGTACTCATTATACCTTCTTAAAAAGACTTATGATGTTAATATTTTTCTATATATTCTTCTCAAATTCATTATCTTATAATATTTCCATTCATTATATATTCTTTTATCACTATAAGGACCCCAAAACTTTTATCACAAGGGGGAACCTTAAGTGAGGATTCAACTCGTTAATGCAAGTTTATCTTATTCTTTGTTTATTTTTTACCATCTTCTAAATATTCTAAAAAAATATTTATAAATTTAATTAGGATCAATAAAATTATGTAATAAGAGTATAATAATGTAATATAAATGGTTTTATAATCATTTATTTTTTATATTACATTCATGTTTGGGTCGATTCAACCACCTACGTAAATGATGATACTCTATTTTCATAATAATTATTATTTAAGTTTAAAAATACATTAATTCTAAATATTTATGATATAATAATTTTATTTAAGTTATTATTATGATTTCATAATAATAATAATATATTCATTATAGTGTTGATATTAAATTTAAACAATTAAAGTCATTTTTAAGCATCTAAAATAAGCTTATCGATGAAGGTTTTCTAAATTGTAACTATATGCAAAAATATTAAAGTCATTTTCATTTGGAATGAAATAAAATATATACCTTAATACTTCTATATAATATAGAACCATTTTAAAATTATCTATGGTCTTTACTATTATACTGAATCTATTTTGTAATTATCGACCAAAAACCTTCAAAAAGTCCAAAATAAGAAAAATCAATCCAATGAACAAATAATACCTTATAATAAATGAAATAATAAACATGAAAAAATTTATAAATCAATTAAATATTTAATATAGTTTTATTATTCATAAAGTTATAGGATTTATGAATCAAGTTAAGAGTTCAGGTAAGTGGATTCTTGACTAAATTTTCCTTTTATTGAGTTATATCCTTTCTTCTTTGACTATGTTCTCCTATGATTATGTATATTAATCCCTTAAATTATTTTATATGGTGTTTACACTTATTTTGTGAGATTTTTATTTCTTTCATGAAATATATTCCTTGATATATTCTTACTTCACATGTTATGATTTGTGTAAGATATTTTATTTATAACTGATACATTAAAAACAATTGACGTTTTTATCTCAATTATACCTATAATGTTTTATAATAATTTTCCTTCCCATATTATTATTGATATTTATTCATTTAAATTATATAATTATATAAATGGGTAATTTTTTATCTCATTATTTTTGTTTCTTTTTTTGTTACTTGGGTTAACGTAAATATATATCCTTATGGGTAAGAATGAAAATTCATGTGTGTTTTATTCATGTTATGGTTCTTGGACATTTTATATTATGATTGGTGGGCTTGGAATTATATATTCCTCTAAGGAATTTTTTAATGATTTATTATTTATATAAATTATATTGGAATTAACTGGTTATACATTATTCCACTTTGGGTGATTCTATAGGTGATTACGAATATAATATCCCAAGGAAACCATCATAGTGATTGTATTATCTATCTGATTACATATGGGTTTTATTTAAATTTAATTTTTGAAATAATTTAATGTAATTATTTTAATTGAAATAATTATTGAATACTAGTTCATGAAATTATATTAGCTCTATGGAATCCCTCTATTTTAAGAAATGGTTTTTTATGATAATTCCTTGACAGAATATTACATTGATAACTTCTAATAGTTTTCTGAGGTTTAGTTTCCTAAAAAATATGTTTTTAATACAATAATTTAATATTGAAATCATAAATATAAATTTATTTAATACTCTTAAAATAGTTCTTTATTATTCCATCTAAGGTCATATCACTGCAAGTGATTTCCTAGGGACATGAATCAATATAAAAGGGTGAGTATAACGATCAATGATGGATAATAAAAGGAAATGGAATATGATATATAATCACATGAGGTATAACATTAGATCATAACTATAAGTATATGAAACATAAAATGGAAATGTTACTACAACATAAAAAAAATGTAACATTCATAATTATATCACTATGGTTCTTTAACAAGGTGTCATAAAACATATTACGAAGGTGAACCACCAAGGTATGATAAACATAATATCTCAATATATTAATTATTTATCCAATTAATTAGAGTGATATAAGATCACACCTTTTATATCTCTAAATTCATGTGTAAAATATATATCAATTATCATAAGAAATCATTTTATCATTGACATATGGGAAATAATGAACGGGTTTTATATAAAAGTCATTGAGTTCATAAGTGCATAAAGATATAAAATTTTCATTATTTTAAATCCATGATAAGGTAATATGGGTTTTATATATGTAAATCCCTTATAAATTAATTATAATTACATCTATAATAATAACTTTAAATGAAAATAGGGTTGTGTATTTACAAAATAAAATGGTGGTATGGAAAATCAAATAATTATTTTGACAACATGATGGGTATATAATTAGGATTATGGAATTGGGTTATTGAGATAAAATGGAATTATATCACTATTAGGGTGTAGTATGGATAGTCAAGTAATAATGATAAAAATATATGAACATAATCAATTGATAATCCAAAGTATTATTACATGGAAGTACATTAAAAAATGTCAACATAATCCCTTACCATAAGTATCACTTATTAAACATAGAGGATTGATTCTTTAAGATATTGGTAGCTCAACCAAAGGGGTTACTAATAGAATAAGTATTATATTTATGATATTATGAGCTTCAATGTGAATGAAATTTTGTGGTGATGTGGTTCTTTATTGAAAGTAAGGAATTTTTTTTTACTACTTTTCAAATATATTCCTTGTAATTATAGGTTTTCGATAATTAATTTTCCATGGGACACCCATGGTTCTTTTATAATAGCTTATGAAATAAAGATGGTTTTTTTTATTTTGATTTTAAGAATCGAACATCATTTTTTTATATAACCTTTTTCATGGGAAAAAAATTTCTCATAAAATAATTTTTTTGAAAACTCAATTTCAACATTAAACATTGGAGTGTTTTTTATAAGTTTAGAAAGTCATTTTAACTCATTAAAATACATTATTTTAATAAAATAATTTAATTTTTTATTTTTTATTCACTTATTTTAATTATTAAATCATTATTATATATTTATTAAGTCATAAAACATACTAAAGACACAAAATTATATTTTTACTATTCATTGAAAAATAAATTATTTTAGAAAATTATCAAAATTTTACCCTAACATAATTTTGATGTGTAGGTTTCAAATATAATGTTTATTTTATTAAAAATTCATATGTATTAAAAAATATTTATTTTAAATAAAATTAACACATTTTCTATTAAATATTATTTTAAATGGAAAAAATATTATTTATTCACTTTAACATTTTTTGAATTTTATAATATCATACATATTAGTTCATAAAGTGTATATAGACATATAATAACATGCTTAAATATAATTATAATATTTTGAATTTAAATTTAAACCGGTACTATTCTAGTTGATATTATTACTATTCCAATAGTCATATAATGGTAATATTACAACAGTTAGGTAATGGTCATGTAACAAGTAGTTCCTAATAATCACATTTCCCTTTACACCCTATATATACTATATCATTTTCATACCTCAAAATTCACTACATTTCTTAAAAAGGCTCTATAATTCCCTTTATAATGTTTAACATATTTCTAATTCTTCTCTTTCTTTTTAGATTCATCATCGTAGGAGTGATCATCATGGTCGAATTCATACCTATGGTGTTTCCCTTAGTGTTTGAACTATTATTTTGTTTTTATATACTTGTACTCTTATTGGTGGTTATCATAAATTTTATTACATGATGTAAAATGTTCTTATGAAATGTAATTATCCTTTTATGTTCTCCTAACATGAAAAAATGTTCATTGTGAAACATGTGTTCTTCTACTAATAAGTGAAGTATATTTTAGGTTGTTTCATTTTCCCCCACTTAATGAATTTCTTCCTCAAAATTTTTGTCCTAACTTGGGGAAAATGGGGTTATTTCCTCTTCATTTCTTCTTTAGGATCTCGGGTTTATTCTTTGAACATGTGATTTTATCAAAAGAATTCCATGAGTTGGGTTGCCTTATTCCTCAACACTTATTCCCTTTCATCAAGAATTTGGATTGGTTCTTATTCATGTGATTAGTATCATTCCAATTATTTATCATTTTTATCTAGTATATGTGTTGGAATGATATATAATTTATTAAGAGGGATAGATGGAAGATTTTGTTAACATTGGAATGATTTTGGGGTAGTGTTAACAAATAGAATACTACTCCAAAATGGTCTATAATCTAAAATGGTCTGATGTATCTAGGATTCATTTTTCCTTTCTTTTTAACTTTCATTACTCATTTACATGGTGATATTTTTAGTAATACTTAATCCCCATCATGAAATTATAATTCCTTCCTTATATTGCAAACATAGCTCTTTTCCAACTCTAAGAATCCTTGGTTTGTTTTTGGATCACATATATCTTCATTGTGGTATATTTCAAAATTTCTAGTCCCAAAAATTTTCCTTCTCCATATTCTTCCTAGTATTTTGGATTTCTACACCTCTTCCCCTAGAGTGCTTTATAAGGATACATTTTAATACACACTCACTTCAAAGTCTAAAGGTCTTACATTTTATTTATTTTTGGATAATCTCATTTTTTAACTGGGTTTAGGGGGACCTTACATGACCCATAAGACCAGAGACACATGGTCTAGTATATGACTTTAAGGTCCACAAACATGCCCTTTATTTTTTTCTAATAAATCATGTACGACCATGCATCCAAGCACCTGACCATGCCTAAAACCACACACCTGACATGGCCCAATACCACCATGATATTATCTAATGACTTCCATTACATGCCAATTTTGAGGATTCTTCCATCTTCATTGATAAATCTTCTATCATATAACCCCTACACCAATAATGATTCACCCTCATGACCCACTGTCCCACAACTGAGACGTTCCTGATGCCACAACTGATGCCCTTGTCAGTATCTCCGCAACACCCTCCTTCACTGTTTTTCCATCACTGAGGTCTTCAAAATAGAAAGATTCCAATAAGAACATCCAAACCTCGGAAATATGTTATTTTCAGGACTCAGGACCATGATTTTAGATATTGGTTTATAGGGTTTCTTTTAACACTATGTTACAACCCCAACTATGAGAATTTAATACTTGAGTGAAAAAAATTATATGATAATTCAAAAAAGGAATATTTTGTTCCCAAATCCCTTGAAAATGATGTGATATATTCCATAACATGTCTTCAAATCCACTCATTCTAACCATTAGTTTATTGATGATAGGTTTTTCTATGTTTTATTTTAGTATTCATAGAATTTTGAAGTCTCATATAGAACTTAGATGAAAATATTTGGTCTTAGTCTAAAATAATTTATAGTGGTGATCCATCAAGTCTCATAATTTATTAAATATATAGATGATGAAGGTGATAAAAGGTAAAATCCTCTCATGCATAAATAAAATGTGTATAATTTTTTAATCCATTAATAATTAAGCATATGGAATTTTTTCTCCTAGATTTCTTAGGAAGACCAATAAAAACGTTCGTAGTGATGTTTCCCCAATTCCATAAAGTATGGGTAATGGTTTTAGAACTCCTTTGGGTAGTCATTACTCTTCCTTCACTTGTTGACATACCAAGTATCTTGAAGTATAATCATAAATCTCCCTTTTCATATTATCCCACCAATAATGATCTCATAGATCTCAATACATTTTGGTGCTTCCAACATGTGTAGAGAACATAGAGTTGTGAGCTTCATCCATTATCTATTTATTTTACTCTATAATAAATAGGATAAAAATACTTATTATGAACCTCATTACTCTCTCTTGATTAACATTGAACTCATAAAACTATAATTTTTCACAACTTCTATCTTCTTTTGTAACTTATGAACATATTTTTGGGATTTCTTGATTTATCTAGAAATGATGGTTGAGAAATCATTTGGTAAAGTATTGATGATGTACATTACCTTAAGATTTCCATGTCTATATTTAAAAGGTTATTAAACAATGGATCTCATCAAATCCTCATCATAACAAGAACTTGGATATATATCCTACTCGATGCATCAGTGACATTGTTTTCATTTCCATGGTGATAATGATTAAAATAATCATAGTCCTTAATAATATCTAAACATATCCTTGGTATCATGTTAAATTTCTTTTTTTGGAATATATACTTCAAACTCTGATATTTGGTGTATATATCACACATATCCCTATAAATATAGTGTCTCCATATCTTTAGTGAAAATATTACTATAGCTAACTCTAAATCAAAAGTATGATAATTTTATTCATTAAGATTAAACTAATTGGATACATAGGAATTCACCTTATCATTTTAATGAGTATATATACAAGTACCTTTATGGATTCATCACTATAAATGAAAAACCCTACCCCATGAGAGGGTAATTTTAGTATAGGTTCGATAACAAACCTATTCTTTAGTTATTGGAAACCTTATTCACACACCTTTATCCAGATAATCTTAACTCTCTTTTTAGTTAACTTAGTTCACAAACCTTTTATAGTATCTATTTATATTAAGGAAACTATGAATCTCTATCACTCTTATGGATGAGGCCACTCATCTACATCATTTTTCTGTGTTTAATCAACTAATATTCCTTCACTAGTCATGATGTGTACCAATAATTATACTTTTTATAACCATAAATCACATTTACTGAATTTACAAAAAAAATCTCATTCCATGAGTTTTTAATATGACCCTTATATGATCCTCATGCTCCTCATGAATTTTGGAATATATCATAATATTATCAATAAATACCACCATAAATTTATAAGGATAGTTCCTCGAGACAATATTTATTAAATATATAAATATATAAGGAACATTAGTCACGAAAAAAGGAATAAAAACAAACTTATATTGTCCATATTGGAAGTAATTATTTGGTATATATTCTTTCTTCACCCTTGTCTGTTGATACCTCGATCAGAGGACAGTCTTAGAGAATAATTGGGGCCCATGAAGTTGGTCATTCAAATAATTAATCCTTGGAATAATGTATTTATTCTTTACTATAACCCCATTTAGTTATCTATAATCAATGCATAGCTTCATTGATCCATCCTTATTCTTTACAAAGATAGTAGGTTCTCCATAGGGAGACGCACTCAATTGAATAAAATGCTTCTCCATAAGCTCTTGAAATTTATTCATTAATTCCTCTAACTCACCATATACTATTCTCTATGGGTTCTTTGATGTAACGCTCCAACCATGGTTACCCAGATTCGGGGCATTATTACATAACATTGGCATGATCATAACGGATCAAATCCCGAAAGACCAATCAATTTAGTAGCCTTGGAAGTACCAGATACATTCATAAGTTTTACATTACATTATAAAATTAAAAGCAACAAAAAAATTATCTCCATTGACCACATTCATATCCCTTATAATATCCCTTGGAGTATCTCTACAGGTCATTCATAATATACTTCTTCGCATCCTGGGAAAAATAAAACATAGAAAGGGGTGAGATCAGATGCTCAGTAAGGATAACAATATAGTAGAAACATTCACAAATAAGAATAAACATTTAAGGCAACGTATAAGACTAAAACATAAGCCATTTTAAACATACAATTATTCATAATATGGCCAATATAAATCAAATAATTCCTTTTACTTATCCACATGGTTATTCTACTTGTCGAATAATCACATGCAATATCAATATCCAATTTCATAATGATGGAACGCATAATGCCAGAATTCATAACCACATAGTCAAGGCCCTATGCCAAGACTACAAATAATATTTGGTCAATGCCTTATTCCAAGACACTAGTTTTTCTCATGAGACCTATTGATTCATCGAGGAGCTATAGCGAGCTCCACCCATCACTTACTAAGTCCAATTCATTCCTCATATGAAAAGTTTTAAACATAAAATAAAAATTTGTAATAAAAATATCATATGAAATGTCAATACATTATCCATAAACCATTAATGTTATAAAAATAACACATCCACAGTCAAAAATATCACAAAACCTTCAATACAATATGGATGATTTGGATAATAAATCAACCTTGATCAAGAATAATATCCCATAAAGGATTTTGACATTGTTGAAAATAATCAGTAAAAATATTTGAGAGAAGTATCCCTTTTTCATGAAATCATTTAAATGTCACATAATTTATAAAGGAAGTAATTTAAAAAATATTTTTGAATCAAAGTTTCCAATACCACTTTGAATCTTTTAAAAGGAATTAACATTTTAAAACATTCATGTCCATATAAATAAATCCTTAAAACCATTTTAAAAACATGGACATTAATGAGAATGGTTTAGAAAAATAAATCTTTAAAACATTTAAAATGATGTTTTATTAAAATATTCTCTTAAAATAATCCATTTGAGAACTCTTTTATGAAACATGGACATGGATAATAAATATGTCCTTATAGATACTTACGTAAAAACAACCTCAGATAATAATGAGATTATAAAATTAACCCTTAACTTGTAATTTTCCTTGGTCAAGGGTAGGTTAACCTCCTGTATAATGGTTAGATAATTGTTATTAAATTATAAAAGAACTATATACATTTATATGATATCATATATGATCTTCTAATATTGATTTGTTAATGATATTTCAGTAGTATCATCGTTTCAGATGTTAACTGAATTGTTTTCCTTTTTATGATTTGTTATACAATTCATGTTTTTTATGGATAGGATGTATCTTACTAATATCTGGAATGATATCAAGTCTTTAAAAATTATTTTTAATCATCAAATGAAAATTAGTCTTCAATGGCTATGATGGTGAATGACATCTCATCACGTCGTGGAGACGGTAATCCGTACGTACGTACGAGTGACAATATCTTTCTTTTTATGGTGAAATCTTATATAATTGGATGGTATATGATATATAAATAGTCATTAACATGTTATATTTATTATTTAAATCAGTTATACTCATTATTATACCCATCCAAATAATTAAGTGTACGAATAACAAACTACACCACGGCGTGGAGACGGTAAGCCGTATGTACGCACGTATGGTGACTTTGTCATTAATAGGATGGATAGAATAATTAATATGGTTGTACCATATTTATAATAACATAACAGTATTTAGGAGGTATTGGAGTTATTATTTTGTATAGAAACAACAAAGAAATAGGAAGTGGAAGAAGAAAAGAACTTAAAAGAGGGTGGTGAAATTATTACCTCTTCTTCGGGTGTTTCCTTTTGAGTTGCTCAAAAGGGTTCCTTAGGTTGGCTTTCTGACAAAATTAAGGACTATAGGTTAATTTTAGAGAATTTTTGAGGATATTTGGGTAGGTTTTGGCTGAGAAAAAGGGCTTTGGAGGTGTGATTTTGAGAGAAGGGGAAGTTCCCTTTTATAAGAGGGGTGAGGGTCACTTTTAGAAAATATCATAATATTAATTTATTATACAATCATATTCGGTTTATAATGGATCCAAATGAATTTATTTCAAGTCTTATGTGGTTATGGGTCTAAATACTATCAACCAATAGGTTTTAGACAAGTTTATCTTACCATTTTAACCTTATCTTTTAGATTTAACTCTCAGTTAAATAGTTTAACTTTTACCGTATCTTCTTGTATTCTTACACTATATGGTTAATAAACTTACTATAAACTTTCTAGAGAAGATAAATTGGTTCATTAATGACATATATAATATTATTTAATACCTTTGGATAAACCTTATATTTTTATATATATTATATCAATAAATAATATAGTATTTGTTTTAAAAACTAATTTAGGTCAATTTTGACACTGTTTGGTATTTTGTTTTTGTGAAATCATAACAACCTTATCACTTAGAAAATAAAATTATATAATCAACCCTAAAATGTAATATTAACCTATAAAATTCTTGTAGTTCATAAAAACATTGAAATTATGTTTATTTTAATATTTATAATACCATTTATTTGATTCATTCATTAATAAGGTAATTACTACATCATCATTGTGTCATAAATAAATTTAATTATTTAATGTATAAAAATTATAAATAAAACACCATGATGTATAAAAACATTTTATCTTTCCAATGAATTTTTATAGTCGAATTTATCTTATGTATAACCCCATATTAAAAATGGTTTAGTTAATAAACTTTGAATTTAACACTTTTAACACTTCTTTAAATAAAATAATATTAAATGTCAAAATCTAATACTAGTGGACCTAAAGGATCATATTTTATTCTTAAGGTTGTTTTTGGTCGAATTACATTTATCCAATGCAATTAGGGCATGTGTTAGGGTAATTATAATATCATTTTTACCTTTAATTACCATATTTACTTTTAACCGTGGTAAATAAAAGTCAAAAGTTACTATTCACAAAAAATTATTTTCATCTTATTAAACCACATTTTATTACTAATTTCAACCGTTTCTCTCTGATTTTTGAAATTCAACTCATAGAAGCGGTAAAATTAAGTTTTATGCAAATTTGCAAATGCTCCTAAAAGGTGGGTAAAAGACGGTAAGAAGTTCAATAAAAATTAATACATCTAATTTTATTATAAAATGACTCCAATGAATTACATTAAATGTATATGTGTATTATATATCTATTTTGACTTAAAATAAATTTAAATAAAATAAATAATTATTTCAATAAAAAGTTGGTTTTAAATAATTACGTAGTATTTTTCACTATTCATCAAAAATTGAATGTTTTCATAAAAATACCAAAAATTCACCCTAAGATAATTTTGATATTTCGAATTCAAAAATGAATTCTATTTTAACAAATTAAAAAAAATAATTTGAATTAATTGATTTAAAATTAATTCTCGTAGAAAACCAAAAAGTGGGTTTTAAAAAAGTAAGAACTATCAAAAGATTCACATGTGTTTATGTCAAATTTAAATGTGAAATTACTTATAATTACCTAAGTTGTATTAATTGATAAAAATATAATCTAATTATACTTACAAACCATTAAAATGGATAATTTAACACAATAAATTATTTCTATTAAAAAAGTTGTTTTCAATTAAAATTTAGTATTTTTCACTATTTATAAAAATATGAAAGTTATCAGAAAAGTGCCAAAATTTTATCCAAACTAAATTTTTATGTCCTAATTATAAAAAATAATTTAATTTAATTTAATTTAATATATAAAAGAGTCAAATATTTGTTTTAAAATATATTCTCCATTAAATATGCAGTAAAATTGCATTTTTTTTGAAAAATGCTTCTTTTATCTGAAAAATTGAATTTGTCCTTTTATTATGTCTAAGAAACACAAAATATGAATTTTAAAATTATATAGGATATATATAAAATTTAAAATACAGTTAATACTATTCATAACCTCTTTTTGAACAGCTAGTTTGGTAAGTTGTGGGGTGCTCGAACTCGGTGTTGCGTGTAGCACAAGTTATTGAATTACTTTAATGAGATAACATACTATGAAATCTTGGGGTGTTACATTTGATATTGGCTTATATCTATGTTTGAGTTCAATTGAGAACTATACCTCTATTTCCAAGGGATTTCTTGGTAATTCTTCTCGAAATAAATTATTTTATTCCTCAATAATGGGTATATCATCTATCTTTATAATTTTTCTTTATTCCACTTCTTCACTAATAATTTCCATGAATTAAAGAAATGGAAGGTGGTTCTTGATAATAATTAATTTTGGATATCTCCCCTTTGAAGATAATTATAGGTTGTCCCTTTAATACAATATAAATTCTCTTCCTTTTATATTTGATCTTCCTATTATACAGTGATAGCTAATCCATCCCAAGTATTGTGTCAATTAGAATGACCACTAGGATTGTATATAGATTAAACTCACTATATTTAATAGGTTAATATCAAAATATCCTTAATTATTTAATAGTTCCTCTGTGAATTGTAACTTAAAACTCTACTACAAGAAATTCGGGGTATAATTTGATGTTTTTTTCAAACTTGAATCAAATAAAAAATGCATAGAACCATAATCAAACAATTTACTTATAATATTTGAGTGTACAATGAGTGTACCTATTGCAACATAATTTAGAGAATAAACATAATTCATAATGATTGTAAAAAAATAATGATTCTCCCTTGGCATTTTTTAGGGATTAATATGGTTTCCATACATTATCTTATGATTTGGAAATCTGTTAGAAAAATATCCATGCTCCCCACAGTTGGAGAATTGTACTACAGGTTTTGTTTTAATCATATGCACTTTATCATTTTCATTCATATGTTGAGGATTTAAATATCCATGATAGTTTTGAGTTATATGTTTGAATCTTCCACACTTGTAACCTTTCTTCTTCCTTGTAGATAATTCCCTAAATTCTTCTTCCCACACTTGTTGCACATAGATAGTTTTTGTTTCTTTACTTCTCTTTCTTGATCAAAATTCTTCCCAAAATTTGTATCCACTAGTATTTCTTATCATTCATCCCATTAAACCATAGTGAATCTCTAATATGTATTTCCACATTGTTATAATATCACACTATTCCCTCATAATACCCAAAGTGTTATATTTCTAGGTATTTCTATAGATGAGGTATTTATAAATGAAATAACCAATCAATATTCCCATGAAAATCATTGATAATGCCTGATGTATATCATGCAAGCTATTTAAATTTAATTTCAAAACTATCGACCAATTAATTTCCATTTTTTTCAATTCATGGAATTTCTTTTACATTATTATTCAAAGGGTACAAGGAAAATAATTTTAAAAAAATTATTATTTCTTCATATTCTTAATCATTATTTACCACTAATTAGCTTCTCCCTCTAAGTGATATTCTACCAACCTAACTTTCTCTTGATCTAAATAATAAAGTTCAAAATATATATTTAATACTATGTTAATCTATTTTTATATGATCATTTTATCAGAGTTTCCCCTAAAAATAGGTTTCCATTGATGTGTGAAGGGTCCAAGAGCTATTTAATCCTTTTTTCTGAATTTGGGAACTCTAGATGGTTTAGGTTATTTTTCATTACATGTGTTAACTGATTTATCATCCTCGTTAATTTTTTAACTATAGCATCCATTATATTAGGAATAATTTTAATTGCATTTTCCATTTCATCCATTATTTAAAAGATCCCTTTTTCTTTCCATTTTTTTTTAAATACGAAAACCTAAGTGAGAAATTAATGTCCACTGGAAATATTATGATAATAATTTTGAAGTAAATTTTTATCCTAAAATTCTCATTATTCTATGATGTTATACATAAATATTTAAAAAATAATTATCTATATATCCTTTATAATGCTCTGTAAAAATCATGTGATAAACCAATGCATATCCCTAATGGGTGTCTATAAAGGTGTGTAGTCTTAGGCCCACTAATTTTGAACTAAGTAAAGATAAAGTTAACTCTTAAACATACTTTTTCAAGGAGATTACCCCTAGGTGAATTTTACCCACAACTATATCCACTTTCTAATATCCTGACAGATATTTAATTGCTAAGAAATCACACAATCTATGATTTACCAAAATTTAGAAGGTTTTTCTATATTTATACTTATCCCTAGGGTTCTAAATAATTTTTCATAGTACTAATTTCCACATATTACTAATCATTTATTTGATATCAATTATGGTGACCTTCCTTTTTAATACTTTATTTTTAACATAATTCCTTAACAAAATATTATATTGATAACTTTCATAAATATTTTTAGGTTTAGTTTCTAGGAAACTAGGTAAATAATACATAAGTTAAATAATTAAAAAATCAACCTAAAAATTATTTAATCCACACGAAATGATCCTTTGTTATTAAATCATAGGTCACCTCACTATATGTGATTTATTATGGATTAAGATAAATAGAAAAGTGTGAGCATAAATCCCATTAAGTGATAAACAAAATAAAGGGAACATGAGTGACCATCATGGATAAAACATGAGAAATAAAATGAGAGAATATTCATATGTACATGATATATAACCTGGAAATGTATCTAAAGCATAAAAATGAGGCATTCAAAAGCATATCACTAAGGGGTTGTAAAACATATTTCCAAGATTATTCACCATGGTATCATAAATATGTTATCTCTATAGATTACCTCATAAACTAATGATATAGAGTGATATCAGTTTGAAACATTTATATTCATAAGGTCATGTCTTCTACATATATGAATTATCATAAGAAATAATTTTATAAATAACACATGAGAAATAATGAATGAGTTTCATATGAAAGTAATTGACCTCATAAGATCTTAAATATATTGTATTTTCATTATTTGGAAATCCATGAGAAGGTAATTTGTTTTTATATATGGAAATACAAAATAAATTAATTATAATTTCATATATATTAATACCCTTAAATGAAAATGGGTTTGGGTATTTACAAGATGAGATGGTGGCATAGAAAATAAAAGAATGATTTTAATAACATAACAGGTATACAAAGTGGTTTATAGAATGGGATTAATGAGATAGAATGAAAGTATATCATTATATGGTCATGAAATGGATAGTAATATAAAAATGATAAACTTATGAGAACATCATTAACTAAAAAATAAAAATAAGTATTACAAATAAGTACTTAAAAAATAAAGATGAAAAGAATCTATTACAATAAGTATTGGTTCTTAAACATAGAGAAGTTATTATTTAAGTTCTTGAGTGACTAATAAAATGTATTAATGAGTGAATAAGACATAGGGATGATCTAATGATATTGGGAATTAATAAAATGGGGTGTATGGGTTGGTATTTAAATATGGATAATTATTTATTATTTTTCAAATATAGATCTTAGGATTCAAGGTTATGGAAACTTAATTTTCCATGGTACACCAATAGTATTAGCTCATTGTTTATGAAATAAATAAAAAAATTGACATTATTTAGTTTGAGAACCAAGCATAAATTTTTTATATTACTTGTTTCATGGAATAATAATTTTTCCACCAAATAATCTATTTTAAAAAATTATTCTACATTGGACTTTGGATTGTTTTTTATAGTTTTGGAAATTAATTTTAACTCGTTAGAATATATTATCTTAATAAAATATATTATTTTTTGTCTTTTATTTTATAATTTTATTTACTTAACCATTATTACATATTTATGAAGTAATAAAACATACCAAATCCACAAAACTATGTTTCAACTATTCACTAAAAAATAAAGTACTCTAGAAAATTATCAAAATTGCACCATAACCAAATTTTAACATGCTAATTTCAAATTTAAAGTTTATTTTATGAAAATAAAAACCTAATTATAGGAAATAATTATTTTAAAAAAATTACATATTTCTTATAAAATATTATTTTTAAATGGAAACACATTATTTTTTCACTTTATGTATTTCTAAATTTTATAACATCATATGTACTAGTTCATAACATGTTTATAGACATATAATAAAATACTTAAAATATAATTATAATAATTTTTAATTGACTTTTTAACTAGTAATTTATTATTCTATTGGATATTATTATTATTCCAACGGTCATATTGAAATGGTTAGGTAGTAGCCATGTAACAGTGAGATATTAATGGTCACATTATACATGACATGCTATATATACTCCAGTATTCTTACACATAAACATTCATTTACTCTCTTAAAAATTCTATACACTTACCTTTATAATTTCTATCATATTCCTAACACTCTTATTTTTTTACAATAATCACGGTTGGAGTGATCTTTATGGGAGAATTTGAGCCTATGGAGTTTAAATTTGTGTTTTCAATATTCTTTTGTTTTATCTACCTATACTCTTATTAAATATTTTCATTAATATTTTTAAATGATGTTCAAAGTTCTTATGAAATTTAATAGGATTTATATTTTCTATTAATAAAATAAAATAGTCACTACGGAACATGAGTTATTTTATTAATAAGAGAAATAAATTTCAGGTTGATACAAGTCACTTGTATCATTTTATAACATTGATTCATATTCATGGGTTTGCCTATATTATAAGGAATAAAAATTTTCTTTATATTACTACCCATTATTAAGATTTTTATTCTCAACCCATGTTTTTTAATGATTTTATAGTGTTTAATGAATAATGAGAAATAATAACTAAGTCAAAAATCAAGTTTGGAGTATTTTGACTTGAATGAATAAAGTGTACCATTTAAGGGTTTAGTTTAGTGGATACAGTGTATATTTAGTGGGAAAAAGTATAGGTTTTTTTATGTAATGTATTTTCCTAATTCAATAAAAAAACTAAACCTAAAAGTTATTGGGATTGTATGTGATGTGATATTTTCTTTAAAACATTTTGTTATGGGGTGGTTTGAGTTTGGATTATTTCAAAAATTCTATTTGGGATTTTTCATTTCCCCATATTTAAATTTTAATAATATAAATTACTAATTATTTATATTATAAAACCACATTAAATATTTAATTAAATAAGTATTATTTAATTAAATATTTAAAATGTTCAAAAAATGAACCTTATTTATGTTTTTAATAAACATAAACACATTTAAGAATGAACTATTTAAATTATTCCAAAATCCCAATGAGAATTATCTAAGGTATTAGATCTATTTGGTCTAACCCTTTGTGAGTTCTCAAGGCTAGTGGATCAAAGAGGAGTCTTACAATAAGTCTAGAGGTGTTAGCTTCTGAAAAGCTGGGATCGGGGTGAATACATGACGTATAAATTTTGAACATTGTGTAAGTAAGGTTCATGAATTGTTAATGTTGTTTCATGTGATATTTCATGATGTTTAAATAATCATGGATAAATAATAAATGGAAATTCCTTTTTCAGTGAAAACTAACTCACGACATTTACATGATGTGTAAATGGTTTATGCGCCAAGTAAATATTTTATGAAACATGTTGATAAAAAGTTCAATAGTTTAGGGGTTTCTAAAACCCTATGATTACTCTAATTTTCTAGTGTTAAGTGGATCCTCCCTTCAGGTTTTTGAGATCCATTCAAATGGGGATTGATTCTTGTCTTCCATCTTCAATCTGTGGTGATTCGTGGTGATCAAGGGAGTGTTCTTCCTTTATTTTCATGTGGTTTATCTAAATTTAATCATGTTTTTTCCAATATATTCTCACCATGATTTTTCATTTGATATCAAATGTTTCTAATGGAGTTTCTCTTGGTTGTTTTGGGTACATTTATTTTGTGGTGTCTTCAGATGGATGCAATTTTTATGGGAGAGGTGATCGGAAATCTGAAATGTGGTTCAAAAAAAATTTTGAAAGGGGGTGTGTCTTCACCAAGAGGCCAAGAAGAATTTATTAAAATCAAATGAGTTAATATGAGTCTAAATGAAGGAATTGTATTACAATCATTTTCAATAAAGGTTTGAAGATCATATCGTAAGTCATCCATCCAAGTGAGATATTTGTTGATTCCTTTATTAGCAAGTCCATCCACCACCATGTTAGCTTCTTGATAAACATGAGTAATGATGAAGTTGAGATTCATGAGGCTAGAAAGACATTCCATCCATCTCACAGTGAGTTTTTAATATAAATGAATGATGTCATTCTGAATAGCTAGTACAATAGTGATAGAGTCACTTTTAAGCCAAATTTTGTTCTACCCTCTTTGTTTGGAAAATTGAACCGCATAAATAATTTTGAGCATTTCATCCTTAAAAGAGGAGGAAATTCCATAGGTTTCAAAAAAAACCAAGTGATTTTCCATTTCTATCCTGAAAAATGGCACCACATCCCATAAATCATGGGTTACCTTTTGAGTCCCCATCTATATTGAGTTTATCCAACCACATAGAGGATATTTTCAAAAGACTGTGAAGAAACCATATTTCTTTTTGTAATTACCAGCAACACCGAGTCTTCTGAGGATTGAGAATTATTGAATAGTGTTATGGAAATGGTCTGATTGGATATAGTTAGCTGCCCAAGTTTCATCAACATTCTGAACAAGTACTACTTGTATGGAGAAGTGTTACTGCTTGTGAATGAGATCTATGACAATAGTGCTCTCTATTACACACTAAAACATGATTTATTACATAAAATTCACTTGATACAACATAACTGATCAAGAGTTATAGTGTATTTGGGGTTTCGGATAATTACATAACAACTTAAAACATTAAATACAATATCTTTATTCAAAACATCCTTTACATGACCACTACATTCCCTCGTACTTAGAATTGCATGGGATAACCTGAGGACATGCATAAGAAAAGGGTGAGCTATAAATCCCAGTAAGCGAATAAGCATGGAATAAAATAAGGAATAAAATACATGTTATACAATAGGCATATCAATGGAGAAAATTATAAAAATGAACATAAAGTCATGATAAATCATGATAATCATAACATGTAAATGTGGCAACAACACTTAACATAGAATTAGCATGAGCCAAGGCTCATTGCACATGGAGCATGAGTAAACTCTCATTGCACATGAATCACAAGTAAACCCTAGTTGCAATTGAATTATAATGAGTCAAAACCCATTTCACATAACGTATCATGATATTATACTTTACCCAATGCATTGAAGCACTATCAGGTCACACCCTTCTTAAAATTTTCTTTTTTTTGTAATTAACTACACCAGTAGGCAATATCACATCTCTTTATATGATACATTCTCTACTGACTGAAAATTAATTTTTTATTAAGGATAAGACACTTTTTAGGAGAAAGTGAGAAACCACAACAGTTAACAGAAAAACCAAAAACCTCCATAGGAAATTAACCGGTCCTGCCCCACCCAAGAAAATGTGTCAAGATAAAAAGCCTCTAGCGATGCAGACCCTC
Organism: Viscum album; assembly: GCA_963277665.1. Lineage (NCBI taxonomy): Eukaryota > Viridiplantae > Streptophyta > Magnoliopsida > Santalales > Viscaceae > Viscum > Viscum album. The sequence goes on along the minus strand of OY728160.1, from coordinate 800,060,781 downwards.
AGTAGATAGTCCCGTGCAAATGCACGGGTACGGAACCGATGGAAACGCCATAACCTCTCAACATTACAATCCAAAGGTCTAACTCGATGAATACTTCTTGCTCTGGTCCTCATCCGGAGCAATTCCAAGCCGAATGTGAGGCATGAGAACAACCATACAGCCGATCCAAACAACAAGGGACCCCAGGAAAGCAAAGTTCACCAAACCATTACCCTGAAGCCATCCACCTGAGGCCAATAACTTAAGCAGAAATTTTAAAAATAAACTTGATGTTACCTGAATCAGTTTACCTAAATAGATTCCATTCTAGGGATGCCAACTGTACATCAGATCCTTTCAACATCAGCTTCTCAAACTCAAAGACCAGCTAGTCCCAAGACTGAATGTACTCCTCTACACTGATCTTTCCTTGATTGAAGCCTCCAACCAAGATTGAATCTTGTTTGTCAATCCATATATATTTCATGGAATAAATACATGAAATTACCATTCAATATGTATATGTTCATAAAGGTGAATACCCATGATAGAGACATGGGTATGGTATTCACTACACAATGATCTTGGCTTGGAAAAACACGGTGCAATTTCGGCAGCATAACGGCGTGACATAAGGATTCATGAAAATGTTTGATGAAAGATAAATGGGTGTCTCATCATATATAAATGAAATTGATAGTAAGTGGGTCATATATATACATGTCCCAATAAATTTAATGGAATTTAGGTGCGTAATACAACAGAGATACTTGGATGTAAAAGAGGAGAGAGAAATCCCTCAAGGAATTTTGGCATGTTAACAGGTGTACATGGGAGGAATTAATGAGAGATAAAGTGGTCAACCATCATAAAAACATAAATATTTCTATATGGGGGAGGTGAAAAATCATACCCCAACATTTTTAATTGAAAATAAAAGGGCATAACAACTTAAAGAAAATTGGACAAAAATGAGAACGGGAGCAATCCCTTACTTGGAAGTGCGACCCCAAAAGCATGGGAGAGGATTTAGAGAGGCTTATTAGAAGATTTTGGAACCTTGGTAGGATTATAGAGAGATGAGGGAAGGTTTTGGTTTAACTATAAAGGATTTTAGTGAAGAATAAGTGGGATCTTGGGTGGGTTTATATATGAAAGGAGAGGGAATTCTTTATTATTTAGGTTTGGGACACCTCGCATTAAACTAATCAAAAACACAAACCATCCCATAGTTTTTGCACATGTTTTTTTTTCAAAGAGGAGTGAAAAACAATATTTTATAAGTAAAATTTCTGAACATCTTAAAATAATAGTTTTGATTATGTGGATGTGAGTCACACTCTAAAGGAAAACAGTTTAAAAAGATAAAATGTTTTATAAGCCTTGAAGGGTCCACTAAAGCATTCTAAAATAAATAAATAAAACCCAAAATCACATTATTTTAATGTTAAAACATATATTGGTCCAAAATAATGTTTATATTATTTTATTAGATCACTATTGGGTCATTATTATGTCATAAAACACATTATATATTTAAACGGTTTTTAATTTTTACCCAAAAATGTGACTATCTTAGAAAATTATGAAAAATTCACCATTGGATAATTTCAAAATCTTGATTACAAAAATAACATTCATTTTATCTAAATATGTGAAATTTTAATTTTAAAATAAAAATTGAAATTTATCGAAAATTCATGGGTTTTGACAAAAAAGCATTCAAACCATAATAAAAATTAAAATTGCATTCATAAAATTATAAGATAATTTATATTTAATAAATAGTAATTTCATAATAATAATAATAATATTTTATAAAATATTATTTAATTTTAAAATACATTAATTCATCAAAATAGATTTCTTGGTTGAATATTTAATAAAAATACTATTTGTGCTTTACAAACTATTTACAAAGTAACAATAATAAAAATAATGTATATTATCTATACAAGAATAATGCGCATAATCATATTACTAGGGTCTTGTTACATAACCTTCTAAAACACACGCGTTATACCTTAGGTTAAGGTGTGCGATGGTGACCGACTCTTGGGGTGACTCGGATAACATTGCTCGAGTAGTAATCTCTATCAACTTCCACTTCTCTTGTAGGTGGTTCCACTCAAGATTTAAGTATTCAAGATCAGCTTGGTATTGGTCAAGATAGAATCCCAATGACACCACCTCCTTTCCAAGCTTTGACAAATGGGCTTCGTATGGGTCAAGTCTACTGGATGAGGTCATCATTTCCTTTTTTGAGTAAATTGGATTTGTTAAAGCCCTATATTTATACTAATCATGTGATCACTGTACAACGGATCTATAAAAAATGGTCTCAATTATTAATGGTATTTTAAAAAAACAAAACATAAAACCAAATAAGTACATGAATTTTACATAACCATAAGGAGAAATTTAAATAGACCAAGATGAATTTTCATTAATAAATTTTTTGGTTTGTTTCAAGAGCATTATGTCACTTCCATATTTTGTGAAGTAGTTCTTAAGTAGCTATGAAAAATAGATTTATGATTTTGGGGGTGATCTATGCAGTAGTGTAGTGGAGAAACATATCATCAATGTTGGGAAAAGGAGGCAGCATGAGAACAAATAAGTCAAGCCAGACCTTCCAAAGAGTAGAGGTTATGGCACAAGATCATAATGTGGTTCATTATCATGGTAAAACATTGAAATAATTTGAGGTAGTAGATTCATTTATTATCTTTTATCTATTTGAAATCATAACATTGGAATGATTTAACCCTTTTAATGGAAAAAAATTGACCTAATAATTATTGAACTGGATTAATGTAATTGGTTGTGATTGCATGATGGCGATGTTGTTGTTTTGTATTGTGATAATGATTTTTCTCATGTTTTGATAGATAGTGTGATATTTGTACCTTTATTTTTAGTATGATTTATATTCTATGGATAATCATTTTTTTCTTGATGTAAATTGGTAAAGAATATAAGTCTTGAATTAATTGATAATTAATTATCTTAAGAATAATTAAAGACGCATGTTTTTAATATGGTGTATCTTGTAATTTGATGATAATAAATTTGATGAAATGTGCATGTTTAATTTAATTTATCTTCCATATGCTTAATGTAATTGATAAAAAGTTAGTTAATTAACCTGAAGCATGATAATTCTTATAGATAATAATTAAAAATTCATATTAATTCTGAATGGTACTTATCTGAGTTTTTTCAAACTGGAATAAATGATTTGAGAATATTTCTACTTTGAATAGATTATTATATCTTGATGTCTTAGGTTTCCCATAGTTGGAACCTGTTAATAAATGAATCGGTTAATTCAAGATGTAATAAGAATAGGTTGTGTGATAAAGATAATTTGTTGGGGTATAAGTTGTATTTTTTCTTGAGAAGGCAGAGTGCCTTGTTTTGGAGTTGCGAAAGCTCATTTTCATGAGAAGGATTAATTCCTTATTTTGAGGTCCTAGTTTCCCTATTTCTTACTTGTTGGTTTCCTTCTACCTTGTGATGTACTCTAGATATCATCCTTGTAATGTGAGCCTTATATGGATGATCCTAGGATGGATGTGTGATATGAGGAGGGAAGTCCCAGAAGTAATGTGAACCTACGATGTCTCATCCTAGGATGGATGTTATTATATGTGGATAGGGAGGCCTGGATGATGTGGAAGTAGATGAAGACTTTTATGGTGATATGTGTTGGTATATGCATGTGGGTATTGGGGATAAAACCAGAAGTGATGGAATGGGTTCAAGCTAGGCTTTCCCATTGATGATATGCTGAAAGTTGGTACTCTCTTGAATCTATTTAATGTTCATTTTCTGGGTTAATTATTTATCTTCATCCTTTTCCCCACTACTTAAAGGATTTTGGATGTTCTTGGTTTCATATTTTCTCCTGAGGGTATTTTAGGATGGTTTTCCAAGAGTGTCTGGATATGTAATGTTTATAATAATTAATTAATAAATTTTTAACCCAAAGGGTTGGTTGATGATGGAATGAAAATGATTAGAATATGTTAATCTTGATAAACTAAGTTCTTGGGTTGGACTTATTCCTAGAGTACATGGTCTTTACTCTAATGAGGTAGTGTAATGAAATGAAATATAATATAGAATAATGTTAATTGTTAAATAATAGGTAATGAATCAAATAATGTAAAGTTTATTTCTTAAAATAATAAAGAAGTAATTAATGTATCTCTTTTATATGATTTTCTCTTATAGGATATCTGGTATTATCATTGGCAGTCGGGAGTTAGAGTGATGTCGGCTGCAGTTGAGTCTAAGACTATGCTATGCCCACAGTGTGGTTATGAGCTATATTATATTCTGTATATTCTGTGATTTCATATGTTTCCCCACCCATATAGGTTAGGGAAACTAAAACCTAGTGAACTCTAGGAGGGTATTTTCCCCAACATCTTGGTGTGAGGATGGATGAATAACTACCCCATCTCTCCCTATTCTTGTCTCTTGGTAGTTTATTATGTTAGTCTACACAGCAGTTAGTTTCCCATATTTGTGTGTAGAGGGTTGTGATGGATTTTAGTTATTTCACACACATGTATTAATAGATATGGTATTTAAATGATTGTTATAGGTATAATGTGTATAGGATGTGATGGATTGAGGTAATTATTCGGTGTATGGCTTGTGATGTCTTGAGGTATAATATATGGTTTTTGATATACATCATATGGGATATGGTGGCTCTAAGAAACTAATTGGTTACTATTTGTGGATTGTGATATGGGTTGGTGTGGTTATTAGATTCACAATATGCACGTTGGGATTCCTTTCCTAGGTGTCTTTGGGATAGCTTACTTTTGAAGAGAGATTCTCAGGACGTGTGCCTTTGGGGTAGAGAATAAAACTAGTGGGGAAGTGGGATCATGGTACCCTTGATGGTTTATTACTATATTATATTCTCTCTTGTATGTGATAATTGGTGAGAGTTATCCATGGTGAGGCTGGGAACTAAGTATACATGTTTAGGTGACAAGTTAGTTCACTATTGTTCACTATGGTTTAACATGATTTCTTTATCTTTTGCATGAGAGGATCCATAAAAGATCCTACTAAGTATATTAATATGATCTTCCTATGTATATATAAACTGTTTTTCAGTTCATCTAGGTTAGGTTGGTCATCGGGATGGATATTACTAGCTCGGGGTTTAGCATGAGCTCTTTGGGCTTTGTGGTCACAGTCATCTTTACCTTTCTGGTACTTATACTTTTTCATTCAGTTATCATAGTGTTGTATCGAATTTCATGTTTTCACTTAGGTTTTCTTTATATATATATATATATATATATATATATATGAGAAGGTTTTGGTTGTTTTATCCTTCTTATCTCTATCTTCTGCATCTTTCTCTTAGAGGGTATTGCCTCTTTTCCATGTTTATTATACCCTCGGTGCTATTCTCTAACCCAGGGCCTATTGGAGGTGGGACTCAGGTAGTCACCACCACTCTCCCCTCATTTTAGTGTATTTTTGGGGAGGGAGTCATGACAGAGTGGTTTCAATGGTTAAGGTTTGAAAGATATGATAGATTTTGGTGTTAGGCACTGGTGAGGTTGCATGGGTTGGTAGGGAAATAGAGTTATCTAGATTAGCAAGTAATGTAAACATGGGATACCAGATAATATATGGATATTTAGGGCCCCATATGATCTGATTCATAGACCTTTAACCTTACTAAGCCTACTAAATTATGTGAAAATGGTTGTAGGGTAGAGACCTTGGAAAGGATCATGCATCGTTCTTCTTTGTTCCATTGTTTGAAATGGGTAGACCTTGATATAGGTTAAAACCTAAAACAAGATAATAAATAAATTAACTAATTAATTTTAAGTATTCCATATTATAGTTTTAGAACATATAACATGTTTTTTCTTAGTGTAGGCATGGATCCAGTTCAACATCTTCATCAAGTTCACATCAAAGATGTTCAGCAGGATGTGCAAGCAGATCACCGCATATTAGAGGTTGATGACGATTAAACATAGAGGAGGAAACTCTAAGATTTTGAGAACCATATTCTATATAAGTATAAGGGATTTATTTCAGATGTAGTCATATAGGACTGGTTTGTAACACCCCGAGCTTCCACAATACGCTTCTCATTCAATAATGCAATAGCTTGCATTGTACGCAACTTCGAGTTCTAAAACACCGCGACTAATCATAGTAGCCGTTATGAATAGTAATAAACACTTTTTAAAATTATAGAAATTTTATATTTCAAAATGGACTTCATTTTTGGATTCGGAATATCGAAATTAGCCTATGTTGAATTTCTGGTATTTTTCTTAGAACTTCTAATTTTTTAGGAATAGTGAAAAAAACTTAAAAAAAACTTTTTTAATAAAAATAATTTATAGTGATAAATTATACTATTTAGTGGTTTTAAAGTATAATTAGAATATATTTTTACCATTTTATCCAATGGTGGTCATTAGAATTAATTTAACATTGAAATTGGACATAAACAATTGCCAATCTTTTGAAATAAATTGTTTCTTAAAAACACGCTATTTGTTGTGACAGCGGAAATTAATTATAAAATAAATTAATGCAACTTATATTTTTGGAATTTTGTAAAATAGACATAATTTTTGAAATTGGAATATCAATTATAGCTTAGGGTGAAATTTTGGCATTGTTCTGAAAAACTTAAATTTTTGATGAATAGTGAAACCACTAAGTGGTAGTTAAATAACTGATTTTTCGTTTAAATGAAATATTACCACCTCTGTGATTTGATTTTCAAAAATCTGACATACATGGTTGTCATTAAGAAGTAAAATGTGGTTCAATGAGATTAAAATAATGTTTGGTGAATAGTAACTTTTAAGTTCTTAATCGCGATTAGAGGTAATTAGTGTAGTTTAAGGTAAAAATAATGTTTTAATAATATGAGATGAGCTTGACACATGTCCTACCCTCATTGGATGTGTCATGGACGACCAATACAATCCATGGGTCAACTTGGGGACCCCATGGAGCCACTTTAGTTGGAAAATGACATAAATACCTTTTATTTAATGTTAAAGTAAAAAATGACACAAACATGAAATGTTTTACTAAAAAAACTTTTACATGGGGTTATACAAGTCATATTTTTGACTATAAATAGTCATTGGAAAGCTAAAAAGATTTCCTAAATCATAGTATTTTTCTTATAATTTTTAGACATTAAATAAATAAAATTATTTATGACATCATTATGATGCAGTGATGACCTCATTAATTAACGATTTTAATAAAATGAAAAGATAATGTACAATACAAGGAATACACTTGTCCAAAGACTATTGGATGGGTAGATTTCGAACCCTTATAACCTTAGCCACAAATTATATAAGTGTGGGACCTTTATAATCCGAAAATCATTGTATAATAATGTAAAATTTCCTTACTTTCAAAGAGTGCCCCTCCTCTCCTCTTATAAAAGGCACCCACCTCTACCACCTCATTCACACTTTCAAGCCATTTGGCTCGGCCAACCTCTGCCCAAATACTCTCCCAACTTCCCCCTCTTACTCCTAGAAGCATAACTTTGGGAAGAACTCTTCCCAATGAATCCTTTGGCTCAAATCAAAAATAGTTACCCGATTTTGAGGTAATGTCTTCTCTAATGTTGTTTTGTTTTATTTTTCTTCTCCAACCCCCTAAACTCTTTTTATTCATTTCTTTTGTAACAACACCAGTATCCTCAATATACTAGGATGTTTTTATAAGAAGTATTCGATCTACACTTACACACACCTACATCTAATGGTTAAATAACATACGGTTTCTGTGGATGGCGAATTTCTGCCTCACGAAATGATGATTGTTCAACACTCATATAACACCTTCAAAGGTGGCCATTAAGATGTCACTATATTTATATATGATATATATGACATATAGATCATGAATATAATTCTGGAGATAATGTATATTCTACCACATAAACAACTTGTAATTATAAGAAGTTTATTGTTGACTCAAGTACCAAAGATCGACAAAACGACTGTTATTAACTTAAATAATTACATAATGTTAATATCATTGTAATAAGTGATATAAAAAGGATAATGAAATTGAAAATGGTTCTTAATAAGGTATATATTAACTCTAGTTTATTATTTAGGAGGTTAAAGAATGGTTGAGTCAAGTCAGACACGAGGTAAGGGAATTTCTTAACCCAACTTCCATTCTTTGGGTTAATCTCCTAATTTCAAATTATGTCATGATATTATTATATCCTATCATGTATTTGTACTTTCTTTATATGTAATTATAGTGAATACACATAATAAATCTATTTTATTTAAAAAAATGATCTTTGTAAGGGAATTTCTTAACCCAACTTCCATTCTTTGGGTTAATCTCCTACTTTCAAATTATGTCATGATATTATTATATCCTATCATGTATTTGTACTTTCTTTATGTGTAATTATAGTGAATACACATAATAGATCTATTTTATTTAAAAAAAATGATCTTTGTATGGGAATTTCTTAACCCAACTTCCATTCTTTGGGTTAATCTCCTACTTTCAAATTATGTCATGATACTATTATATCCTATCATGTATTTGTACTTTATTTATGTGTACCTATAGTGAATAAACATAATAGATCTATTTTATTTTAAAAATGATCTTTTAAGGACTTCGTCTCAATCTCCTTTCATTGAGGCATATTTGGTTTTATACACAACTTTCTTTTATACGGTGTATAAACCCATTTGACTTTTACATTTATTCAAAAGGATTTCTTTTATAATTATGTGATTTTTAAATGATTTCAAAAAAGAGATATTTCTCTCCAATATATGAATATCCAGTCCAAAAGTATACGTATTTAATGCAAGATTAAAAATGATTTCAGAAAACCCGACTCTCGAGTGTGGTAGACAGGAAGGGATTGGGCATGGACCCATCATGGCCTATAATTAGTCAAGAAGTCTCAGAATTAGTTTTTTTTTTCAGAGGCTTTCTTAGTGGTTTCAGAAGAAAAAAAACTGGAGTATATTTGAGCAATTTTAAACGTAAGTATCTTCTAAAGAAAATTTCATCAGTAGGTCTCATGAGACAACTAGACGTGGAATTGGCCGAGGCCCTTTCCCAATTTGATTTATGGTTTTGGCGGAGGCCTTAATCATTTTAGACGTCTTGGACGAGGCCTTGACAAAATGTTTCAGAATGTCTGGAATTATGCATTCCATCATTATGAAAGTGGTTATTGATATTGCATGTTATTATTCGACCAGTAGAATATCCATATGAAGAAGTGAATGGAATTATCTCATTTTACTTTTTCCATATTATATTGAAGTTCATGTTTAAAAGGCTTTTGTTTTAGTTATACATTGCCTTAAATGTTGATTTTTATTTATGAAAGATTCTGCAATATTGTTATCCTTACTGAGCATCTAAGCTCACACCTTTCAATGTTTTAATATTTTCCAGGATGTGAAGAAGTATTTTATGAATGACCTGTAGGGATAGTCAGAAGAGGATATGAGTGTGGAATATGAAGACTTTGTTATTAGTTTTTCACTTTATGATGTAATGTAACATTTATGAATGTATCTAGTGTTTCCAAGGCTACTAAACTAATCGGTCTTTCGAGACTTGATCTTTTGTGATCATGCCAATGTTATGACGTAATGCACCGACTCTGGGAAGCTGGGGTTGGGGCATTATAGTTGGTATCAGAGGCAGTTTAGTACTAAACTTGGAAGCTAGATTTAGATAAACTCTGATTAGAGCACATAGCCCAAAGATAGACTTTGAGAATTAGTATAGAAGAACTTCTTAGAATTTTGTTATTGTAGAGATTTTGTGAGTTTTCTGAGCAATAAATCTCTGTCTGGATACGAGTAGGTAGAGGCGGCTTTGGCACAGATGTACCTAGGGGTAAAACCCAAAAACACCACTTTGAGCTAGACTCGAACGGGAACTGGTGCACGAAAACGGGCCTTGTTGCACTCTTGGTTACGACACTCCCAGGGGATATGCTTAGGATAATTCTCGTTTTCTTTACAAACCACTATGAACGGTTATGAGTATATACTTCCTCAAAGAAAATCTTTTTATGATTATGGATTATATCCATAAATAGTTCAATTTATGTTAAGTATTTTCTAAGTATGGAATTATGTATTTTGATTCATAAACTAATATAGTTTATGCCATTGTTTAGAAATGGCGCCTAGTGGAAGGAATGGAAACCGTATCAATACACGCACTCCGTGTAGGGATTTCCCTCATTCTCAAGATAATTATTGTGGATCTGAAGATACAACTGGTGCGGATCAACTTATTACCATATTGGGACAACTCACTCAAGTTATGAATAATAACCTTACTCGTATGGATCACCCTGATCCACAACGTGGAGGATCAATGGTAGACCGCTTCATGAGGCAAAAAACGCCAACATTTAATGGGGGTACAAATCCATTAGTATCTGAGCAATGGATAAACTCCTTAGAGAAAATATTCCATGCCTTGGGGAGTAGAGAAAGGGAGAAGGTTGTCATGGCAGTTTACCGCCTCACTGGAGATGCTGATCAGTGGTGGTCGCTGATTCAAAACAAAAAGGAAGATGATGACGTATCGAATATGGAATGGAGGGAGTTCAAAGAGATTTTCCTAGAAAAATACTATCCTCATGACCATCGAGCAGATATGGAAAGATAATTTTTGAGTCTGAGACAAAAGGAGGATGAGAATGTCGCAAAGTATGATGCCAACTTTACAAGGTTAGCGAGGCATGCTGCAGATTATATACGTAACCCAAGAAGTAAGATTGATCGTTTCTTTGATGGGTTAAAACCGTTTCTCCATCAAGCATTAGTCTCACAAACCTTCTCGTCATATGAAGATATTTTCTCATGTTCTATCAAGACAGAAAAGGAATTCTCTAAGTCTTATGGCAACAAAGTAAAGCAAGAGAATAAGAGAACGGTGGAACAAGAGACAGATAAAGGGAAAAGGGAAAGAAGGATTTTCCATTATTTGATAATTGTGGGAAGAATCACCATGGTACTCGCCTAAAAGGAATGGGAGTTTGTTATAAATGTGGGGAAAAAGGTCACCAGGCGCGTGATTGCAAGGTAAAGAAAGAGGCTATCAATGTTGAATGCTACAATTGTAGGGAAATGGGGCATTATGCAAATGAATGTCCTAAGCGTCAGGGAAACTTACCTCAAAAAAGGCCAAGGGATCAAGGCCAATCTTATGCTGTGACTACAGTTGAAGAGGAATAATAAATGTTTTGGTGCTTTTGGACTCATGGATTATATTCTGGTTATTAGAATAATGTGATATATATATATAAGGATTGTACTGCAGTACTTTTTGATTTTAGTAAGGTTTTAATATGATGAAGGTAATTATATTTTTAGTATGTGACAATAAGAGAAACTTTACTTTGTTTGGGGAATCTGATAAATTGATTTTGGAATTAAGAGACCTTTTAGAGAAAGTCTGGACAGAGGTATTTTGGATAACTATAAAGGTTAGAGTGGATTAAGTTGATCTTTGGATAGTATTGTTTAAGGTTAAAAAATTTATGAAGATTATTTTTGAATATTATAATACTATAGTTTTATGAAAAGGACAACCTGCAGGGTGGGGCATAACTCGTCGCGTCAGACAAAGCTGCATGAATCGAACCCACAATCATAGTGCGACAGGCCTTTATTTCCTACCACTAGCCTACAGGAAGTCCCTGGTTATTACAAAATAATTTTACTAATCTAAATGGTATGTGTTAACATTTGGAACCTTATACAATTAGGATAAGTATAATATTTCTGAGTTCTATTATCTTTTTGAGTGAAAGATGATTTGAAGGTTGAAACTCTAATTGTCAAACATAAATATATATATACCTATCTCTTATTAAATGAATGAATTAATTCTTAAACTTTAGTAAAGGTATATTAAAACAAAAAAATGTGTTATCCTAATACCTTATGTCTTGTTGAACTGATGATATTTTAAATCAACATAGATTGAAGGCTTTGAGGCCCTCAATTTGACAGTTGACTGTGATTGATGACCTCAATCACTCCCTACAAATATTTACATTTTTCCTCCAATTATATGTCTCTAATTTCCACCAATGTTCTCTTAATCGAGATCATAATTGGGTGGTGACTTTTTCATTTCCCTTTCCCTCTTATTAAGGCTAAATTTTATTAATCTTATTTCCGATGTGGGTTTTCCACAAAGGTATTTTCTATTTTCAACCTTTTATTTTCCAAGAAAAATTTCAAATTGTGAGGACGCAATTTATTGAAGGAGGGGAGAATGTAACACCCTGAGCTTCCACAATACGCTTCTCATTCAATAATGCAATAGCTTGAATTGTACGCAACTTCGAGTTCTAAAACACCGTGACTAATCATGGTAGCTGTTATGAATAGTAATAACCACTTTTTAAAATTATAGAAATTTTATATTTCAAAATGGACTTCATTTTTGGATTCAGAATATCGAAATTAGCCTATGTTGAATTTCTGGTATTTTTCTGAGAACTTCTAATTTTTTAGGAATAGTGAAAAATACTTAAAAAAACTTTTTTAATAAAAATAATTTTTAGTGATAAATTATACTATTTAGTGGTTTTAAAGTATAATTAGAATATATGTTTACCATTTTATCCAATAGTGGTCATTAGAATTAATTTAACATTGAAATTGGACATAAACAATTACCAATCTTTTGATATAAATTGTTTCTTAAAAACACGCTATTTGTTGTGATAGTGGGAATTAATTATAAAATAAATTAATGCAACTTATATTTTTTGAATTTTGTAAAATAGACATCATTTTTGAAATCGGAATATCAATTATAGCTTAGGGTGAAATTTTGGCATTGTTCTGAAAAACTTCAATTTTTGATGAATAGTGAAACCACTAAGTGGTAGTTAAATAACTGATTTTTCGTTTAAATGAAATATTACCACCTCTGTGATTTGATTTTCAAAAATCCGACATACATGGTTGTCATTAAGAAGTAAAATGTGGTTAAATGAGATTAAAATAATTTTTGGTGAATAGTAACTTTTAAGTTCTTAATCGCGATTAGAGGTAATTAGTGTAGTTTAAGGTAAAAATAATGTTTTAATAATATGATATGAGCTTGACACATGTCCTACCCTCATTGGATGTGCCATGTCCGACCAAGACAATCCATGGGTCAACTTGGGGACCCCATGGAGCCACTTTAGTTGGAAAATGACATAAATACCTTTTATTTAATGTTAAAGTAAAAAATGACACAAACATGAAATGTTTTACTAAAAAAAAAATTTAAATGGGATTATACAAGTCATATTTTTGACTATAAATAGTCATTGGAAAGATAAAAATATTTCCTACATCATAGTATTTTTATTATAATTTTTAGACATTAAATAAATAAAATTATTTATGACATCATTATGATGCAGCGATGACCTCATTATTTAACGATTTTAATAAAATGAAAAGATAATGTACAATCCAAGGCTTACACTTGTCCAAAGACTATTTTATGGGTATATTTAGAACCCTTATCACCTTATCCACGAATTATATAAGTGTGGGACCTTTAGAATCCGAAAAGCATTGTATAATAATGTAAAATTTCCTTACTTTCCAAGAGTTCCCCTCCTCTCCTCTTATAAAAGGCCCCCACCTCTACCACCTCATTCACACATTCAAGCCATTTGGCTCGGCCAACCTCTGCCCAAATACTCTCCCAACTTCCCCCTATTACTCCTAGAAGCCTCACTTTGGGAAGAACTCTTCCCAAGGAAGCCTTTGGATCAAATCAAAAAGAGTTACCCGATTTTGAGGTAATGTCTTCTCTAATGTTGTTTTGTTTTATTTTTCTTCTCCAACCCCCTAAACTCTTTTTATTCATTTCTTTTGTAACAAAACCAGTATCCTCAATATACTAGTATGTTTTTATAAGAATTATTCGAGCTACACTTACACACACCTACATCTAATGGTTAAAGAACATACGGTTTCTGTGGATGGAGAATTTCTGCCTCACGAAATGATGATTGTTCAACACTCATATAACACCTTCAAAGATGGACATTAAGATGTAACTATATTTATATATGATATATATGACATCTAGATCATGAATATAATTCTGGATATAATGTATATTCTACCACATAAACAACTTGTAATTATAAGAAGTTTATTGTTGACTTAAGTACCAAATATCGACAAAACGACTGTTATTAACTTAAATAATTACATAATGTTCATATCATTGTAATAAGTGATATAAAAAGGATAATTAAATTTAAAATGGTTCTTAATAAGGTATATATTAACTGTAGTTTATTATTCAGGAGGTTAAAGAACGGTTGAGTCAAGTCAGACACGAGGTAAGGGAATTTCTTAACCCAACTTCCATTCTTTGGGTTAATCTCCTACTTTCAAATTATATCATGATATTATTATATATTATCATGTATTTGTACTTTCTTTATGTGTAATTATAGTGAATACACATAATAGATCTATTTTATTTAAAAAAATGATCTTTGTAAGGGAATTTCTTAACCCAACTTCCATTCTTTGGGTTAATCTCCTACTTTCAAATTATGTCATGATATTATTATATCCTATCATGTATTTGTACTTTATTTATGTGTAATTATAGTGAATAAACATAATAGATCTATTTTATTTAAAAAAATGATCTTTGTAAGGGAATTTCTTAACCCAACTTCCATTCTTTGGGTTAATCTCCTACTTTCAAATTATGTCATGATATTATTATATCTTATCATGTATTTGTACTTTCTTTATGTGTACCTATAGTGAATAAACATAATAGATCTATTTTATTTTAAAAATGATCTTTTTAAGGACTTCGTCTCAATCTCCTTTCATTGAGGCATATTTGGTTTTATACACAACTTTCTTTTATACGGTGTATAAACCCCTTTGACTTTTATGTTTATTCAAAAGGATTTCTTTTATAATTATGTGATTTTTAAATGATTTCAAAAAAGAGATATTTCTCTCCAATATATGAATATACAGTGCAAAAGTATACGTATTTAACGCAAGGTTAAAAATGATTTCAGAAAACCCGACTCTCGAGTGTGGTAGACAGGAAGGGATTGGGCATGGACCCATCATGGCCTATAATTAGTCGAGCAGTCTCAGAATTAGTTATTTTGTTTTTAGAGGCTTGCTTAATGTTTTCAGAAAAAAAACACTGGAGTATATTTGAGCAATTTTAAACGTAAGTATCTTCTAAAAAAATTGCATCGGTAGGTCTCATGAGACAACTAGACGTGGAATTGGCTGAGGCCCTTTCCCAATTTGATTTATGGTTTTGGCCGAGGCCTTAATCATTTTAGACGTCTTGGCCGAGGCCTTGACAAAATGTTTCAGAATGTCTGGCATTATGCATTCCATAATTATGAAAGTGGTTATTGATATTGCATGTGATTATTCGACCAGTAGAATATCCATGTGAAGAAGTGAATGGCATTATCTCATTTTACTTTTTCCATATTATGTTGAAGTTCATGTTTAAAAGGCTTTTGTTTTAGTTATACATTGCCTTAAATGTTGATGTTTATTTATGAAAGATTCTGCAATATTGTTATCCTTACTGAGCATCTGAGCTCACCCCTTTCAATGTTTTAATATTTTCCAGGATGTGAAGAAGTATTTTATGAATGACCTACAGGGATAGTCAGAAGAGGATATGAGTGTGGACTATGAAGAATTTCTTATTAGTTTTTCACTTTATGATGTAATGTAACATTTATGAATGTATCTAGTGTTTCCAAGGCTACTAAACTAATCGGTCTTTCGAGACTTGGTCTTTTGTGATCATGACAATGTTACGAAGTAATGTACCGACTCTGGGAAGCTGGGGTTGGGGCGTTACATGGTTAGAGTAGTTTGAGATATATTTTAGTTTAATCCATGCTCGAAGGGAGCACTGGGTTTCATTGGTTATTACAATGTTGCATGGAGTAGTGAGGCAGCGATGGTTTATGTTCTTTAGGGATCATGAGGAGTTAGCAGTATCATGGGAGAATTTCTAAAACCAATTTAGAAAATTGTTTATTTATTCAACCATGAAGGTGGACAATTTTAAGGAGGTAATTACCCTTCTGTAAGGGAGTTAAAGTGTTTGATAGTTTTGGATCCATGTTTGGACCCTTCTATGATATGCTTCAGATATATTTCCATATGAGGAGTCTAGAGAAATTAATTTCAAGTAGGATTTTCAACTAGAGATCCTGCTTCAGGTAACCCCATTTATGTTGAAGACATATCTTGAGATTTTGGTGAGTAAATATGTTAATGAGGGAATGTTGTTTAGAACCAGGTAATTGTGAGAGGGGAGTCATCATGATTCCACATAGAACAAAGTTATGGTATGGGGTTCCAATTTTTCTAAACATAAGTGTTTTCAGTCAGCCGAGGGTTGGTCCTGGCCCTTATTATCGCATTTATCTAAGGATGATGGGTCAAAAACCGATGAAAATGGATCATATGTATGTTTTTCTTGTGGATAATGAGTTCATCAGTGGTAAGAGTTCCTAACCATTTTTAAAAGTTAGAATGTTCCAGTTTTTCCTCTTCAGGTTCCTCTATTGAGGCAGTTTAGGCCGAGGTAGAAGCAGTAGGATGGTCCATCTTGGGATCAGTAGAGAGGAGATGGGTAAGGAATATATATTTCTTTAGACACTCATCATCCTCATAGAGAAGAGATTATCCATGGATTTGGTCATTATTATGGCCATAAAGTCCATGGAGCAAGTCATGGTCAGCTTCATTCTTTATCATTTCCAACACCAGGAAATCCAGATGTCAGTTGAGGTACCCTTTGATTATTTTCTACTTGGGTGAATGCTTTGTTTGATTCAAGAGAGACACACTCCTTTATATCACCTACACATGTATATGATTGTGGAATTGTGGTAAAGAGGATTCCAGTTCCCTTGGCATTGACTACAATAGTAGGAGTTTGAGCTGAATTGTATGAAGTATATAGATACTATGAGCGGGTTTTAGGGTAGCACTTCTCTTGGGGAGATTTTCTATGTTTACAAATGTAGCCATATGAAATCATCCTTAGCATAGATTGGTTGTATTTTGTGTAGGATATTATGGATTACATCATGAGGAAGGTTGTGTTTTATGAAGCTGATTGAGATCTAATAGTGTTTTTTGGCGAACAAGACCCTTGGATGGGTCAGAGGTGTATTTTGTACATTTCATCTTTTATGGATGTGTTGATAAAGATATTTTTGGATGTTCATTAGTTAGTTTTTAGTAGATTTTTGGAGGATTACCCTAATTTCATTCCAGATGAGGTTGTAGTATTACCCCTCAATGAGAGATCAAGTTTGGGATAGAGCTATAGATAGGAATGTATCCTATCTCGATGTCACTATATAGGATAGTTCCATTATTATTGAAAGATATGTGAGTACTGATCGATGATCTATTGTAGTGAGGTTTTTTTAGTCCAACTATGTCACCTTATGGTGCACCAATTTTTTCATAAAGAAGGTTGGTGGTAGTTTACAGCTTTGTATCTATTATAGTCATGTGAACCAAGTGAAGGTGAAGAACCACTATCCTCTTACATGGATTGAAAATTTATTTTATCATATGAAAGGATAATTTTTTTTCTCAGAGATTTATTTTTAGTTAGGATATCATCATATGTGGGTAAAGGATGAGTATATTCATAAGACTACCTTTTGTTTTCATCACTAGCATTATGATTTCATAGTGATGTTGTTCAATGTGATGAAATCTCTAGTTGTGTTTATGGAGTTGATGAATGTGGTTTTTAGGTAGTTCTTGGATTATTTCATGGTGGTTTTCATCAATGAAATCCATGTATACTCCATGTTAGAAAAGGATCATACAGAGCATCTGCGAGCTATTTTGGAAGTTATTCGTTATGAGAATCTGTTTGGGAAGATTTTGAAGTGAGATTTATGGGCTCATAAAGTTTGTTTCTTAGGGAATATGTTTTCTCATTAGGTTATAGTTCTATATCCTTATAAGATAGAGGTGGTTGTGTCTTGGGTGTCCCCTAATACATTGTCAGAGTTGCAAAGTTTCCTTGGTATTTCATGTTATTATAGGAGGTTCATATCAAAATTATCTTGGGTTGTGAATCCTCTTATATCCTTTACCAGAAAGGATCAAGAATTTTTGTGGACTAACCAGTGTCCGGGATATTTTTAGTACCTAAAGGAGATGTTGATCAACACTATAGTTCATTAGTTTACTGTTGATGGAGTGCAACTTTAGTTTTTATTTGATGCTTCGCATCTTGTCTTGGGATGAATTCTATAGAAATATAGATAAATTTTTATTATGGGTCTCAATAGTTGTTTCCCCATGAGTGTAACTATGCCACACATGATCTTGAGTTGGTGTAAGTGGTTTTATCTTTGAATTTGTGGTGAAATTACCTCATCAGGGAATGTTTTGTGGTTTATACTGACCAAAATAGATTAAGTTGTGTCTTCTCCTAGCATGACTTGAACTTGTTTTAGTTTCAGTAGATGGAATTCTTGAAGTATTACAACTTTGAGATTTTTTATACTTTAGTAAAGGGAAATTTTATAGATTGTGCACTAAGTATGAAGTCATGTAGTGATACCATGCATGAATTTGGGGAATCTTATAGAGTGGTGGAATAAGTATAATAAAATCATATTGATATGGGAGTGGTTGGAGGTAGAGTTTTTATTTTTTAGATGATAGTACATTCCTATTTGGTGTAGCGAGATGAGGATTCCCTGTTGGGGGTCTGAGGTGGAGTTTTGTAGAGAGCGAGTTGTTTTTTACAATGCCCCTAATGGTTTTTCTAATAATGGACAGAACCATGTGTTATTATGGAGAAGATTTTTCGTTCATTTGGTGATGCATGAGGTTGTTATTTTTTATTTATATATTTCAAATTTAGTGGTACATCCTGGTGTAACGAAGTTGTACTGAGCTTTAGGATGTCATTTTTGGTGGCTTGGGTTGAAATCTGCAGTTTCAGAGTTTGTTTCTCAATGTTTGGTATGTCAGAAGGTGAAGGTCAAGCACCATGTTTTCGATGGTTTGATATAGTTGTTAGATATTCCTCAGTTCCATTGTTACCAATTTTTTTCAATATCAAGGAGTCTATGATTCTATATGGGTGATATTTGATCATTTGATGAAATCATACCAATTTATAGTGATCAGGGAGTCAATCTTGGTAGAGGTTTTTTCAATGCAATGTCTGGGGGAGGTGGTGTGAACCCACTAAGTACCAAGGATGATAATTTGTGATTGAGATCCTTTTTTATCTCTAGGTTGTAGCGAGTAATATAACATGATTTTTTGTTATCATTTATTCCTTAGAACTAATTTTCATTCACATATGGATGGTGAGACAGATCAGACCATCCAGAATCTTGAAGACATGTTATGATCTTGTGTCTTGGATTTAGGAGGTTCTTGGATGAGGAACTTTCCCTTGGTCTAGTTTTTTTACAAAAATAGTTTCAACTATACAATTGGTATCATTACAATCAAATCTTTGTGTGTCTAATCATTCTGCTCTTCATTGTTCTAGACTGGGGTTGGAGAGGCAGCAATTCTTAGGTTGTAACTAGTACATAATATGATAGAAATGGTTTAGGTAATTTGTGAGAGGATTAAAGTAGAGTAGGATCATTAAAAATCCTATGTTGTTCATATGAGGAGACCATTGGATTTTGATTTTAGAGATCATGTGTTCTTGAAGGTGACTCTTCATCATGGGAAATAAAGGTTTGGTTATGGGAGTAAGCTTTACCCCCAGTTTTTTGGGCCTTTTGAGGTGTTGTCTTGTATTGAATTCAAGGTGTATTATATAGAACTTCCCCCAAAGATGATCCATATACAATATGTTTCCCATGTTTCGTAACTCCAATGTTATCTTCATGATGACTCTCATGTCATCGATTGGGGTGAGATCAAAGTTGATGATGATTTGACCTTCTAGGATCATCCGGTGGAGATCAAGTACCACCAAGAGAAGGTGTTTCATGGGCGTTCTATTCTATTAGTTCATGTATTATAGTGGAATGGTGGTGTGGAGGAGAGTGCCTAGGAATATGATTCAAAAATTCATTCCTTGTACCCTGATACTGACTAAAAATTAAATTTTTATTTTGCAAATAACTTTTATAGAAAAATGGGAAACCTTTCAAGTTTGAAATATGAAATCAACTGACACTATAAGAAATCTCCAAATTATTGTAATCAAGTATAAGTCTATTAGAAACATTACCTTTGTATAGACTCCATTGAAGAGTAGTGATCTTCTTATTTGGGTTATCCATGATGATGTATTCAAGACTATAGTTCATCTTGTCCCAAGTTTGAATAAACTCTACAACACTAATATTCCTTTCATTGAATCCATGGGAAAAATTTGATTTTTATTATTGATTCATACAACCTGTTCCTTATTGATGTCAACTTGAATCATCCTCTCAACCATCCTATCAAACTCCTCATGTGTAGCATTGAACGCAAATTCCTCCTCGTACATTTCTTCATTAGAATTAATGATGGGTTCTTATGATTAACTTATTTACCTATCCTCCTTATCTAATGCCTTTACCACACTATTAGTAACCACCTACTCCTGAGTTGGATCTTCCAACATACCATCACCCATTTTTTGTTCCTTAACCTCCCCAAACTCCACCATCTTATTTTAACACTAAATAATTGACCTCTACTTTCCTTCCTAGTCATGAGATATGGATTCACTATCCTTCACCTTATTTATTTAGAAGGGAATTGTCTCTATAAACTTAGGTAAATGAGAATAGTCCTTATATCCTTTAGACTTTTATCCTTTCGAAAAAATATAACTCCCTAAATCCCTTTTCATTTCTACCCCTTCTTCCTCCTTAGGATCTATAGGCCTCTTATGTGCACTACATTGACATTGTCCACTAAAATATAGATAAACATATCCTCCTACAAATATGAACCATAAATGCATCGATCATAAGATACTGGTATTGTGTTATGGATACCCATTCCAGCTTAAGTCACATCCACTTTTTCTAATACCAAGTCTTCAATATTAAAATTTTCAAAGAAATTACTAACATTAATAGTCAACTTTGTTCTATTTTGGATGTTAATATTTTTTTATTTATGATATGGTTTTCTCTTCTTCCTTATTATATATTTACTCTTTTTTGAGAGGTACCTCCCCCAAGAGAGTGTTTAGGAGATGGTTTCAATTGTTTTTTTTTCTCGTGTTCCTATGATGAGGTGGTCGAGCTCCTATGGTGGAGAGACCTTTGAGGGATATCTCATGAGATGCCTATTTGGTTGGCCCCTTTTCATTTTCTCTTTGGTATGGCCTTGTATTATTGAGGATGAAAATTTTTTGAGAGGCATCTAATTTAAGGTCATAGATCTATGTGGTCCAATCCTTTGTGAGTTCCCAACTCTAGTGGATCTTGGAGGATTCTTGGAATAAGTCTGAAGGTGTTGGATTTTGAAAAGTTTGGAGTAGGGTGAATACACAACCTGTAAAGGTTACAAACAATGTATGTGAGGTTCATATATTATTAAGGTTAGTTCATAGCATACTTCATGATGAGCAAATAATTAGGGATAAATAATAAAAGGTGATATGTTTTTCAGTGAAAACCAATGCCTGGCATTTAGAAGACATGTAAATGGTTTACATGCCATGTAAATATTATATACAGAATGTTAATAAAAGGGGTATTATCTTGGGGTTTATAAAACTCTTTGTTTCATCTCTTTCCTAGTATCCAGTAAATCCTCCATTAATTTTTTTTGAGATACCTTCAATTGGGGATCAATTCTTGGATTTAGTCTCCGATCTGTGGAGGTCCATGATGATACAGGGTGTGTTCTTCCTTTTTTTTCTTAAGGTTTCTCCCGATTGGATCTTGTTTCCTCACATATCTTCTCACCATACTATGGAGTTTGATATTCCATGTTTCTAATGGAGTTTCTCTTGGTTGTTTTTGGTGCGGTTGTGTCATAATGTCCTTGGATGGATGTAGTTATTGTGGGAGAGTTGATCAGAGATACGTAACATGGTTTGTTTTTGTGCAAAGAACATTGACAGATTTTTAGGTATTACCTTTGTTTCTTATCATTTAATTAAATGATATAATAATTTTTTCATGATTTATCTATTTTTAAAAAATAAAATTGACCTAATAATTATTAAATTGGATTAAATTAATTGGTTGTGAACACATGTTGGTGATGTTGTTGTTTTGTACCAGGATAAAATTGTGCCTCATGATTTTCTATATAGTGTGGTATCTATGCATTGCTTGTTAGCAGGTTTGTTTATACAATGGATTATCATGTTTTTATTTATGGAAATTTTTAAATAATGTAAATAAATAATTAAATGATAATTAATTGGATTGTGAATATTTAAAGATTCATAGTTGTAATCTTGTGTTTATTTTAATTTGATGATAATCAAATTTATTCAATGCACTTTTTTAATTGAATTTATTTTCCATATACATAATATAATTGATAAAAAAAATTAGTTAATGGACTTTAATCATAATAATTATTATTGATAATAATTAAAAATTCATATTAATTGAGAATGGTACATTTATAGGTTTATTGAAACTGAAATAAATTCTAAGACCATATTTTTTCTTTTAATACCATGTTATAGATTGATGTCTTATGTTACCCATAGTTATAACCTATTAAAAATGAATTTATTAATTCAAGATTGAATAATAAAGGATTGTGTGATAAAGATAATATGTTGGGGAATGATTTTCCAGTTTGCTTGAGAAGCCTGAGTGCCTTGTTTTGGAGCCGTGAGAGATTGTTTGCATGAGAAGGATGAATGCCTTATTTTGACGGCCCATTTTCCCTATTTCATGACTATTTGTTTTCCGAATACCTTTTGATGTGATATGAATATGAGCCTTATGATATTATCCTAATGCAACTGAACCTAGTATAGATGTGTGATATGGTTCGGGGAGGCTTGGATGTGATGTGATCTTGGGATGACTGGGCCTAGGATTTTTATTTTGATATATGGGTAGGGAGGCCTAGATGATGCAGTAGTAGATGATGGTTGTGATAGTGAGATGCATCGGTATGTGCATGTGGTTTTTGGGGGTGGAACTAGAGGAGATGGAATATATTAAATGCGGGCTTACCTATTGATGAGATTTTGAGCACTGGTATTACTACAAAATATTTCACTTTTTTCAACGAGGACATATCTGTTGGTAAAAGTACATTTTCTGTTGGTAAAACTTTTTACCAACATATATGTATTTGCCACTAAACTATTGGTAAAAACTCTATCGCTAAATGTTTTTTTGAAAGATAAAATAGTTTTTTTCAATTATAATTATACCAATAGATAATATCTATGTTGGTTAAAGTATTTAGCAACAGGTTATGGTGAAAAATTTATTTCTTGGTAATAATATTACCAATATTTAATATATATTTGTTTATAAATTACATTTGAATAAAAATTATAACTTTTTATTACAATTAAAATTTCATATTATATTTATTATTTTATCATATATAATACATGGAATAAGATTTTAATACATGTTCAAACATAGAAAAAAATTAATTTTATTAATAATGAAATATTTTATACAAAACTCTGGATCCCCCAATCCCCACCACCCCTCCCATTGGATCCCCCAATAGAGTCCACACACCCCCCCCCCCTCCAGGCAACCCATCCATGCCAGCGAAACGTCCAAGTCATCTAATCAGCTCCATCTCCAACGCCCCAACCAATCCAGCAACACATCAATGCCATCTAGTCACCTCCATATTCAATTCCCCAACCATGCAAGCAACCCATCCATGCCATCTAGTCACCTCCAGCTCCAGAACCCCAACCATTCCAATGACCCATCCATGTCATCTAGTCACCTCCAACTCCAATAACTAAGTCTTGAAACTAGCTCCATATAAAAGCATGTTTAACTTCGACTAAAAATATAGGAGGTTTTTGGTTTTGTCTCACACACATCCTAATCCACCACCATGCAGGAAAGACCCAAACTTCTTTTCATACTCCACTAGAATACATCCATAGACTTCCAACATCAACCTATATCAGTAATAATTATATATAAAAGAATTACTTCACCAATTTATAATCAAAACAAAACAGACAAAAAAACCAGAAACTCAAGAAGTACTATGTACATTTGAAATAGAAACTCAACTTATTCAAAAAAAATAGAAACCCAAGCTACATCTCATACTCCTCTAAAATCCATCCATGATCTTTCAACATCAATTATTGTTGTAGTGATTAACATATAAAATTTATTTCTCTCACACTCCACAAAATGTTACCTTCACAATTGTCAACTACGTACATCAATATACCGATGGGATTTCAGCATTCAATCCAAATCAAATTTCATTTAATTTAAATTGTAGGTTCTTGCGTGAAGGAAGACTTACATTTTTGTAAGTGTTACAAATACTTGCAAGTATAACTAACTCTGTAAAGAGAGAAACAACCTTTACAATGTCAATTATTTTTCACAAGAAAAAATATGTTAAAAAACAAGAAACATATAACAAAAATAGGCTAGATTTAAATAATTCAATGCTAACTAAGCTGTGTGCACTGAATTGGGGCTTGAACTTTCCAATTATGAAATAACATAACACTATGATGGAATCAAAAAAACCCCAAAATGAACAACAAATGGTCCTATGGTATCTTCCTTCCATCCTTATCATCACAAGGGTATCAAAAACTTCTCCACCATCTATCTTTATAGCTTTATATCAGTAATAAATTACAAAAACATCGAGATAAACAGTTACAAAAATAAAAGAAACATTATAGAAAACTCTCCTCACAACTCTCTTAATAGGTCAAAACTAAGACCAAAAACATCCAAGATGATAAGATGGTACTCAGATTCGGGCATCTTCAAGATTAGTAGATCAAAGAAACAAGATAAAATAAAAGTTATTCCTACAATCCATGATGAGATTATGGGGGAAAGTAAAAGAAGGTGAAAGACCACAATACCATGAAAAAAATGGGTTTAATGGTGTGTACAAATGAAATCTTGGCCCAACAAAACACTCTCTTCACCTAGAGACCCAAAGCATAGAAAAATTCCATATCTATCTCAAGATTCCCTACTACAGCAATGATCAAACAACCACAACCCTGAGGCAAAACATACTACTCTCCCTTTCTTTTCCCCTATAATCACATTGATTCAGAACCCAAGACACTAGTTTCCACACTACACCATGGCAATGAACCCAACTTTAATGAAAAATCCAAATAAAATTCATACCTCTAGCACCACCCACCCTTGAATAATGACAGTGAATCTGATGTTGGAGACCCACCACGAAAACTATAACACTCCACTAAAAACCATCCCTGAAATACAAAGTACACCTAAAAAACCTTGAGATGAACCATCAATGCAGAAATAGAACAAGAAAAGAAATGAAAAAACAACCTGGAACAAACCAAAAAAAATACACACACATATAATAGGTGCATCATTAGAAATTTATCAAAGGGAATGCTTTATATTGTTCACAACAACTATTAAATGAACAGGGATACCACAAAATAACCCATTTTTATCCAAACTACAGGTCTCACAAGTAAGTATCACAAGATAAGTGATCAAACCTTCAACATAGAGATGATGAGTTATAATAAAGAACAAAAAAAGTCAACATGAACCAAAAAAACATGACGGAAAATCTTCAAGAAACTAGATGAAACCAAAAAATAATAAATAAAATAGCCAACCTAATCAAACATCCTAAATATGTTCAAGTCATCACTCAATTACCAAGATAAAATGATTATAGTAATGATTTGATAAATCCCAAAAATATTTAATATCTAAATTATTTATTAAGATCATTTGAAAATTTAGAAAATAAATATTCAGTAAACAAATTTCATAACATATTCTATTTCATATAATAGCTAACATATTTGGGGGATGAATAGAAGGGGGGTGATCTAAATAGGGTAAACGTGTGTCGACAGACGAAAAGGGGATTAACAGTCTAGTGATGTGATGACGGTGGGTAAACGGGGTGGAAATGAGCCTAAGTCTGATTTAGGAGTTTGTTAAATACTTAAACTACTATAAAGTCTTTATCTGTGTGTGTTTAAATGTAAAACAAATTCATTCACTCAACATTTAAAATCTTGAACTGAGAAATCGTAATAGATAGTTCACATTTTTTCACTTCAAATGTGTTCTTCACAACCTAATTTGTTTATTTCTCACACAAGCAGAGAAAAGGAATGATCAGATGGGAATGAAAAAAATAATGGGTGATGTCGATCAACCAAAGGGGTAGTTGATTAAAGGAAACTTAGCTAGCATAGAATGGAATGGTGGAAGCCATCAAGACCAATAGAATCACATCATCAACATTGTCACTGACACAAACCGAACACCGAAGGGATTATATCAGAACATCCTACGGCCAAAAAATAATAACAAAATCCACATAAATGAACAATACTTGATAGATACCATCATGAAACCCAAAAAAGAAATTCTATGATCTAAAGGATAAACTAGGGGTGGGGTGGGGGTGGGGGGGATCGACTCCCTGAAATTCAAAATGTCTCATAAACAAAGAAGATATTAAGAACCCCAGAAAATTCATAACAGCATGAAAATTAATTAAGAAGGATTCATAGAGGTGTTCAAATTACATGTGATTGAACAATGATTGTAGAGAAGATAAGTGAAAGAATACACATGTCCAGTGAGCCTTGCAAAGTTACCAGATTAAAGGTATGGCTAACCTGAGTGATGGGGGAAAGATCAAAAAAGACACAGTTATTGAATCTTGATAATAAAAACCAGGATAAAAACATTTTATTGAAAGGACCATGAGTTTTTACTCCATATGGAATGAGTAATTAGGAATAGAGATTTAATGATATTCCATAAAATAAGAAAAACGTTAAATATGGGAAATTTTAGGAAATAGGAGAAGTCACCCAACCTAATGAAATAAGTTGATATGTTCCTAGTTTTTAGAAATATTGATCAGTTTTGGAAAGAATTCCAGAAACAGATTAAGTTCATTAGAAAATTTGTAGGCTTATGTGGTTATGCACAACGAGATTCACTGACTGAGTACAATATGGAAGGTTACAATCTATTCTTGGACATGATCACATGGATCAAGAGAAAATTTATCTACTATATTTACCTGTTTAAACTTGTGTTTTTGAAGAGAGATGAGGATCAGTTATGGAAGAATGATAAATCTCGAAAATTGGTGACAAAGGGAATGGATCGTGAAGAACTGATGGGGTTGAATGTTGTGTCGACGAACCATAGGAATGATCATTGTGGAGATGAACTAAAGTGAACGTTGTGGTGATGGGGGTTGATTTCATCTGTATCTTTAGGGTTATTAGGTTAACAGATAAATATATTTCCTTGTCATAGCTGTGAGAATTTGGCCATGGGTTTTATTTAATAAATATTAAAAATAATTATTATAATAAAAATTAAATGTTTCTAAAATAAATTAATTATTATACCTATATCTCATTCCCTTTTTTTATTTATATGTTTATAATTTATTTGGATTTATTCAACAAAAATTTAAATCATTTATCAATAATTTTAAATTATATATATTAGTTTGATGCAAATTTATTAAATTGTAAATATTTTAATTTCTTATATAAGTATATATTTTCCTTAACAAATGATTTTTTTGTGAAAAAAACAAATAAATATATATTAAATTATTAGTAAAATATTTATTAATAGAGAATAATTTATTGCAATGTGTGTGTTTAATGGTGAAATATATTTCATTAATAATAAAAATATATTCATCTGTTTGAAAGATAATTGTTGGTGTTAGTATGATATAGAATCAAATTTAATTGATACTAAATAAATTTTTGGTATAAAGGATTTAATAATAACATATGTATATTTTGGTAAAAATAATTGTCGGTAATTATAAAAAATATGAACATAATGATATATCTGTTAGAATTACTCATTTTTACCAACAAATATATTATATTACACAAAATATCTATTGGTATAAGTCCTTTTTTGTAGTGTATGCTCACTTGAATTAGTTTAATGATTGTTGTCAGAGTTTCTTGTTTATTTGTATTCCTTTCCCCACTACTTTAGGTAGTTGGATATTATTGGTTTTATATTTTCTCTTGATAGTAGCTTAGGATGGTTTTCTTAGAGTAACTAGATATGGAATGTTGTTAATAATGAATTAGTAAATGTTTAACCCATGGGGTTGGTTGATGATGGAATAAAAATGCTTAAAATATGTTAATGTTGATAAACCAATTCCTTGGTTTGGAATTATTCCTAGAGGGAATGGAATTTAATCAGATGATGTAATTTAAGTGAAGTTTAATATGAAATTATGTTAATGGTTAATTATTGGATAATGAATTAATTAACATTAAGTGAATTTATTAAAAAAAATAAGTAATTAATTTAGCTCTTTTATATACATGTTTGCTTATAGGATTTCTGGTATTAACATTGGAATCCAAGAGTTCGAACAACAATAACTACATTTGAGTCTAAGACTAGGTTATTCCCATAGTGTGGCTGTTAACTATATTATTTAATGTATATTCTATGATTTCACACATTTCCCAACCCATTTTGGGTAGGTAGACTAAAACCAATTGGACTCTGGGATGGATTTTTCCCCAAAATTTTGATGGGAGGATGGATAAATGACTACCCCCTCTGGCCCCACTCTCTTCTCTTGGTAGTTACTTGTGATGGTATTCATGGTAGTTAGTTTTCCATATATGTGTGTAGAGGTTTATGATGGATTTTGGTTATTTTAAACATACTTATTACTGGATATAGTATCCAAACAATTATTATAGGTATAATGTATATTGTTTGTGATGTATTGAGGTACTAACTCAGTGTGTGGGCTATAATGGATTGAGGTATAACACCTTATGTTTGATATTTTTCATACAGGTAATGGTGGCTCTCAAAAACTACCAAGTTACTATTTTTGGATTTTTGTATATGGGATGGTTTGGTTATGTGATGCATGAGGTGCATGTTGTTATGACTTTCCAAGGATAAAAAGTTCCCAGAATCACTATGGATAACTCTCACCAAGTATCGAATACAAGAGATCATATATATAGTAATAAAACCTTCAAGGTAACCCCACTCCCAATTCCCCACTGGTTTTCCACTCATCCCCAACATCACACATTCTAAGCATATCTCTCCTAAAGTAATTAGTTAGTTTTATTGTTGATCACTATTATTTAGAATGATTTATTTTTATTTTTTATAATATGATTCAAGGATGATCCTACTGAGTATACCATTATGCTCACCCTATATATATATATAAACTATTTTCTGGTCGTTCGGACCAGGTTGATGATTGGGTTGCATATTACTATCTTGGGGTTTATCATGAGTTATTTAGGCTTCGTGGTTGCTACCATATTTACCTTTTTTGTAATTTTATTTTTATATTCATTTTTTATAGTATTATATGGAATTTCATGTTTGCACATGGGTTTTCTTTATATGTGTGTGTGTGTGTGTGTCTGAGCAGGTGATGGTTGTTGTATCCTACTTATCTCTCTTATCTTATTTTTCTATTAAAGGGTAATGTATACAATTTTCATTTTTATTATACCCTTGGTAATAGTAACCAACCTAGGGATTACTGGAGGTGGGACTAGGGCAGTCACCATCTCTATCCCCTTATTGCGGTATCTTTTTGGGGAGGGGGTCAGGACACATTATCTTATGTGTGGCCACAAGGACCCTTTATAAATTTACAAATGATCATGAATCTCATTCATAATCATAAACTATGAGTGGTATCTATAAACACATCATAGCTACCCAAATTAAGAAGGGGTTTAGTGTGATCAAATCCCCCAGATGTATACTAGAAAATTTCCTTTTTCCTTGACATCAAGATTACACATGAGACATGGATAATGTAAATCTTATATAGCTTATCTCTTTTTCTCAATTGTAAAATTGACTAAATATTATATAATTAAGTCAAATGTATTTATCTTTTCATATCCATTCACTTAATCAAAACATAATTTAGGGATACAATGTCATAAACCCATTATATGGACAGACACATCTATATCAAGATAATTATGTTCATACTCAATGTCCTTCAATTTAGCCAAACTGTTAAATTAATTTATATAGGTATCAAATTATGAAACCTTTAGAGTATGGAAACTATTTTTTAATCTTAATATGAAGTATCTATGACCACTATTCACTTAAGTAAGATTAATGACATATTTATGACAATCTATATGGTGTATCTTAAGTGGGTCAATTTGAATAAAAGTTTACCAACTTATAACTCATGAGTGGTCAGTTGTATCTTTATACAAGTGATCTTACTCATACTGATATTAAAATACCATCAAAACCCAATATTATGATCATCAATCAGGTATAACATGTTAATACATATTTTATATGTGGTTGTTATCATTTTATCTCCCATGTTCTTGGTGGAGATATGACTTAATGCCTATAAACATATGTTTCTTCAGATTATATCACCATGTACAATATATATGTTATATAACTAACTTTCTAAGGTATTTTTATGACCATAAACACCATTTATTTTTACATACATTTCATTTGATAACATTTCATTTATTATGATTGGATATCAAGTTAGGAAGTCAATAGATCAATCGATGGGTTCAAGAGAAGATTGAAAAGGAATTTTTAAGGCCTTTAATAGGAATTTCTATCATTCAGTCAGTGTTCTGGATAGTGGTTCACGCACACTACCTTTCTCACCATCCAATCAGGGGATCCAAGTATCCAACTAGTGGAATATTTTAAGAAAGTCAAACTAACTCTTATGGGTTGTCCCCTCCAGCCTCTCTCAACTCCCAATGGCTCTTTTGGACTCTCAACACCTAAAAAATCATCAAGGTACCTCTAGTAGATATAAATACACCCCTATAAGTCTTAGAAGACATTTTTTCACTATAAGTTGCATTTTTGTTACTATTATGTCTTCACAAGAGCTGTATTTCTGGTTCTTTCATGTAATATTTTACTCTGTTATTCCTTATTCTCTCTTAATCTCATTTTTTCATTTTATTCTTTATAATATAATTGAGAGTGTGTTTTAAAAAAAATTTAATAAACAAACTATTGGTTGGAGTGGACAACTCAAGAGGGAGTGAATTGAGTTTCCAATTAAAATTTATATTAAAAAAATAAAACTAAATCCCCCAATTTATAAAATCAGTTCCTTTAACAAAAACAATATAAGTATATAATTATATCTTTCAAAAATATTCTGAAAATTGTGATCAAAACATAGTTAAAAAAAGTTTAAAACTATTTTAACTATTGAAACAAGTTTACTTTTATCACACACCATATATAAAACACTTATTTAAGTTAACAATCAAAGTAGTTTTTTTCTATTGCGCTTTGAAATCTAAAATATATTTTTTTTAAAATTGGGAAAACAAAATAGGAAAAACACAATAGAATGAAATAAGAGTTTTACTCTCAAGATGATACCTAACCCTCTCTAGATGGAAATCACCCACTGATAATCAATTTATTAAAAAATAAACTAATACACAACCTAGATTGGGTTTTAGATAAAAATATTATCACAAGAAGTAAAGTCTATACACAAACTATTATACAATTCTTCATAAGATATAAGAGGTAAAATAATGAAATGAATAGTGAATTTCCCTATTTAATGAAATATTGGAGCTTTTGATAAAAAATAAAAATATTATATCAGACATAACATGAGATGTAAAACCAATATAGCAGAAGATGAAAAAATGATTCTGATTTAGATGATGATTTAATCTATTTTTTGTATGATTCATCTCTTCCCAAAGTTTATCTTTTTATTTATAAATGAGGTGCAATATGAAATATGTTTTTAGATCTTACACTAAAGTTTAGAATAGAACAAAGTTTCATGCGTACCTAAAAATTCTCATTATCATGAATCTCATATCTACATTACTTTTCCTTTATCACACTACTTTTCTATAACATTATTCACCTTACAATGAATACATTCTATAAAAATATCCATTTAAACATTATCAGTAATAGTCCTTGTACATGGTGTAAAATCTGGGCTCATTTAATTCTTCTGACCAGCATTTAGTTCTATGCACAAAATTGTTTGGAATATTATATTTAACAATATAATACTAAATTTAATTATGGTCTATTTAAAGTATTTCATGTCATTATCCATGATAGATTAAAAACTTTTAATAAATTCTAATAGGATTTATTGAAAAAATTGTAAGTTAAATCACTTGAAATTGCAGTCGATCACTTGAACTTACAATCGATCACATAATTTATCAAATTTTGAATTCATCTCATGATCACTTCAAAAAGTCACATGGTTGCTTCATAAAATTTCTATAATTATCACTTTCTTATATGGTTTCTTTCCTTTAACTTTCATTCCTTTGTAATATTACATAAGCTCGTGTTTTTTTTCATGTGGTCCATAAAATACTTTGTGATATTTTAAAATAAATGTGGTCACATCCATCTAGATTTTTGGTTGATCCAACAGTTTTGACAAACAAAATTATAGTTGATCTAATGGGTGTGTTCTCAACCCACTGGTTATGTAGTCAATTCAGAACTTTGTGACTTTATCCACTTTTGACTCATGGTTGATAGCCTGACTTGATAAGATTTATGATTGATTCAATAATTTGGAACATTTTGATATTTTCTAGAAAAGGGTTATATTTCATAAAACATATAATGGATTAGGAAAAATATAAACATTAATTTTTATTATTAAAATAAAAAATTATTGAAATAGGATAACAATTTCCCCATTTTTGATGATCAAAAATCATATCACAAATAAATACCTAAAGAAATAAAAAATTAATAAAATCTTAAAATCTTATGTAACATGAAATTTGATATAATATATAATCATGAGAATTTATTATTATTCCATATTTTATGCCCCCTTTTGGGATTATCAAAAATAATTCACAAACAGTGATAGAGTAAAAATTAAAGAAAAAAACAGAAAGAAAAAAATAGAAATAAAAAAAGAAGACATAGAATGTAGAATAAAATGATATTTCATTAGTGTTAAAAAATATTATAGTGATCCCTATCATAATATAATCATAATATGAATCCATATTGTCTATACGGGTTGGAGGAATAAAGGGGGCCTTCCTTTTTCAAAAAACAGTAAGAGAAGGTGAATTTTTAGAAATTGTAGTAGATCCAAGAATTATTATACTCCCGAAGACCAATCTAGTCTAATGCAAGGCATAAGAAAGGGTGAGACCAAATGGTCCTATATAAGGTGCAGCAAATGTGGTAGAGGTTGGAGTAGTGGAAGCTATAGAAACTGAGGTTGATGTTATTGTAGAAGCATGGGTAAAATATAAGTCAAGCATAGGTAAAGTAGGAGGATCCATAATAGGATAATTTCCAATGTATATATTTGGATCTAAAAGTAGGTTAATATTTGATATATCCCTATATCCATAATCTAATGGAATTAATCCTTTTTATACATAAATTGGTCAATTAAAGGAGTCATGACTCTTAGCTTCTTCACAATAGCTTTGAAAGATACAGTCATAGGAAGAATTTTTAAGTCTCTTACCAATGAAAGAAACATATTCTTGAGATATACCTTGGTGTAAATCCATATAAGACATTAATTTATAGAAACCTTTATTACAACCTTATCCTTTTCAGTCTTGATTGATTCATCTTTGGCCATATCATACAAATTTTCTCCGCGTGCAGCAATATCTGTTTGAACTTTATTCCATATTTCCTTCACATTTTCAATGATATTTTAAATTTACACAATGATTAATATTTTAATAAGGTATTAATTGCAATAATCCTTAATTTTATAAAATATTTCTCTATATAAATTTTATTTCTTTAATATTTTTCATTACATGAAACACCAAGTTTAAACAAACTTTAATATATTATATAACTATTATTTTCAAGTAATTTGATTGGTAGGTATGAATAAAAATAACTAAATTATGAAAAACTAATGATTCAATTATTAATAATATTAATTCATTGGTTATCAATTAATTATAAATGAAAATAAAAATCATTAGAGAATAACAGGGTTATTTTTTGGAAAAATTATTTTTATGCGTGAAATGTTTTGTTATATTAATAAATTAAATTAATTACTAATTTTAAATTATTTTAATAAAATTTATATATTATATATTCAATTAAATTGTTTAAAATTCATGTAAAATTTTTACTATGCATGAGATAAGAATAAATCAATTTTTATGCTTAAAACTATATTTTTCTAAAAATAGTTTTCACCATATTTTATACGCATATTTTTAAAATTAATTTCTACCACCTATAGAAATTAAATATTTAAAAATGGATTCCATATTTTTATTCAAGATTAAAAGAATTGGTAAATGGGAATCTTTCATTTTTGTTCAATATGAATAGTAATCGTGGTAAAATTTATCACCTCGATAAAGGGTAAATTAGCTTAATCTTGGTTAAAACTAAGTTGTAAGACTGTAATTTTTAATCATAATTATTATTAGATGAATTAAACTTTAAACTTATCATCCTAATCTCAAAAATAATTTTTTTAATGTACAATTATCCTTGAAAATGACCTATATAATATTTAAAACAAATAAAAAATTAAAATGTCACCCTCTTACTTTTAAAAAATTATTATGTGTCCACATATGGAAAAAAGTAATTTATGAATGAATATAAATGTAAATTTTTATAATAATAAAATTATTTTCAGGATGGAAATTTATTTCAAATTTTTAATAACTATATAATTTACTTAAATTATTATGTAATGTCGATGTTTTATTTCTTCATTTAATAGAAAAATAAATAAATAGTTTTAGAAAATATTAAAAGTGATATAATTTAAATAATTTATAGTGTTACATGAATTATATATATAATTATGATATATTAGTGTTGTTTGAGGGAATATATTCAAATAATTATTTTTTATTTATGTCTTTTAATTCAAATTAAATGAATGTTGTCAAAATTGACATTAATAATATTTTCTCAAAATAATATCTTATTAAATTATTTAAAAATGATAAAAAATATTTAAAGAGTACAAGGTGGATAATATATGTTCTAAAATTTCATCCATTTTCAATTTATGACCTAATTATAAACTTATTAGTAAAATTATAACCTTTGAAGATTAAAGAAGACGTTACCACGGTTATCGTTAAAATGGATTATTTAAGTGGTTAACCCAAAAGATAAGGTTTAAAATACCACTTAAACATTTAAATTTTTTATTTATTGATGCGATTTAAAACCCAAAAAATGTTATTTTTGAATTAATTTCCATTTTGAATCATTTTTCTAGAGAATTACTTTGTCATATTTTAATCTTTTAAGAAATCCCAAGAGTGCTCCTCCCCTCAATTATAAAATGGCTCTCCTTCTTTATTTTCTTCACACCACTTTGAGCATTATATATCAACAAAAACCAATATAGTTATCCTTTAAACTCTTCTATATACATTATAGAGGTAATTTTATTTCCAAAATACCAAATCTATTATTATTAAGAGGATATCAAAAGGAGTTGTCTCAAAGAAGAGGTGATCGCCTTTACTGGTCACTTTCTTTTAAATTATTCTTTAAACACCTCTAAATATGTTATATTATTAATTAAATAATAAATTAAGTATAATAAATATAATAAATTATTATTATTATTATTAAACCATCATTATATACTCTCTTTACCATCAAATGAGAAGTGAAAGTATCGCTTGTGCGTACGCACGGCTTGTCGTCTCCATGTAGCAATACATTTCATTCTTCATCGGCATCATTTATAGGTGAGTATTATGATGGGTTTAAATTTTATATACGAAATTATTGAAATAATTATTATTATTTAATTATAATATCATATCTAAATTCATACCTTATAAACCATTGGAAAATGATAACGTTGTTTGTACGTACATGTGGACAACCACCTCCATTAAGCGATGTGATTCATTTTTTGTATCTTCATTACATGGATGGTAATAAGGATAGATTTTATGAATATATATAATGTATATGATATAATAATTATTTTTTAATGGTAAATTATTATTTATCTTTCTTTCTTTCCATCCATTAAAAGAAGGAAAAAAACATTCAAGCATACGTACGGCCTGCTGTCTCCATTGATGGTATAATTAATTTGTATATCTATAACTTTTATAGATGAATATATATATATATATATATTATATTTATATCATGATTAAAATTCTATAAATTATGTAACCATGATCAAATTATAGGATCAGAATTGTCGAACCGAAACATGCTTGAAATATGAAGTAGATATCACCCAGAATAATGGTTTTAATAACAAGATTTTAATAAAAGGGTAATAATATGTCATAAATAAATCATAAATGGTATGATAAATATTAATATGGTTCTAAAATACATGTATAATAAATCTAGTTTTATTTTATAGGATATTTTAACACGAACAAGGAAATGTGAGACCTGAGGTAAGGGATTTATGTTTCAATCATATTTTAATTAGGATTATTTATGATTGAATTTATATTGAGGAAATTATATGATTTTTATCTGATAAATACCTTCTATTTTTATTATCCTCTACATAATTATTAAGAATGCATTTTTTCTTTCAATTTTCTCACTTCAAGTACTCGATATCTTGAAAGAATGTTTTTAAGGGAAAACTTGCTTTATTTTTATCACATAGAAGACTTATTTAAAAAGGTATTTTTCATTTAATTTCCATTCTTTCTTTATTTTGGAGGTTTCCCATGAATTTTGGTGGAAATGGTGGGTTTTCAAAATTTGGGCCAAACCATGAGCCCATTTCCAGATTTAAAATTAAATTTTATTTCTTTTATAACTCCTTTATTTTTAAACATTTTTCATCCATTAAAATTCATAATTGGCCTCCACTGACCAATTAACACCACCATATCAATTTGGACCCTTTAAGAATCCGTAATCAGGGAATATTTGGTTTTTTATTTAACGAATTGGGCCATCCCTGAATCTCATTTCCAGTTTTTAAAAAAATTATTATTTAAAATCTTATTCAATTTTAATAATTTTTTGGTGATTCCACCTCTCACCCGAGCCCACTAAACCTAGTCGCGCCCCCATTCTCTTCTCCCTCTCTTTGGAGCTAATTTTCTTCACAGATTAGGTTGAAACATCTTAATCTTTCACAATTCTTCCATATTTAAAAAGGTAATTTTATTCCTTCATAACTCCCTCAATTTTTACTCTATTTCCCCCATTCTAGTTATCAATTGACCTTATCTTCCTAATTAGAACCTTAATTTCATTTTTGGAAGCTTGAAAATTCAGCTACTAGTATATTTGGGGAGATTTATTCAAGATCCCTCAAGTAAGTGGGTCTCCTTCATTCTTCTTTCAATTTTCTTAGGGTTTCATTCAATTTTCTTAGGGTTTCTTCCCTTATCCATGAGGTTCCTAATGTCCAGAAACTAGGGTTTGAAACCTAGGGTTTGATTCTGTATTTCTTGGTCTATTATTTTTGTTTTAGACTTGATCTAAGTCCCTTGGGGTGCGGTGATAGTGTGGTTTGATTTTCGCACAAAGATTTAAGGGTTTTCATTATTGTGGTAGGTGATTACATTATGTATGAAATACTTGTGACTTATCTTGCTTTTTTTATGATATTTTCATGTTTATTTCATTTTATTATTGGTGTGAAAATTGGTTTTAGTGGTATTTGTAATGAAAATAAAGTTTAAGTGCCATGTTTATGTGAAATTGGGAGTTTTCCATAGAAATATTTTATTGGTTCATTTGGGGCTGACTTATAACTACTTAGTTGATTTTATTGAAATTTAATAAGGCTTAAAATCATGTTTTTAATGTTTATCTAATTTTTTTTCTTCTGCAAAAAAAAATTTTAATGGTGTTGTGAAGAATATTAACTTTAAGTGCCATGTTTGTGTGAAAATGGAGGTTTTACAAAGATATCACTTCTTGGTTCATATGGGGATTCCCTAAAAATAATTTTTTGGTTTCATTTAAAAGGTATTGAGAATATATTTATGTTTTGGTGACTTATAAGTGTACACATAGTGTGAAAAGTGGGTATTTCATGGAGTTTTAGGTGCAAAAAATGTGGGGTCTTAAGAAGTTGTTTTATGAAAATCAAAATGTTTTTCATGTGTCTTAAGTGGTATAAAGTGTGTATATCTACTGTATTATTTTTATGTGACTAGTAGTATTGTTTTTATATGTAAATAGATGTATTTATCATGCATAAATCATTTGATCCCAAAGGGGGAAGCCCAGGTACCTAGGTGGGTGGATATGTACTAGTACGGCTAGTGATCCAGATAGGTTATATCCCTATTTCACTTAGAATTTTGGGATAAAGATAAACCAAACTAAAATATATGAATGATGTTTTATGACCATTATTTTATGGTTATGTTCCCTACTAGTTCCTCTTGTATAGTAAAGGATTGTGACATAGATATTTTACACCATGGTACGAGGTACATAGGGCCCGAGACTATCTAGTGCCTAGGGGTGTTCCCAGTTTTGGTGATCATTGGATTTGTGGTATTTACCCTTGTATTATGGTGTGTTAGGATGTAATTTATAGTATCTAACATTCCTTATTTAAATGTGTTAACATTATGAAAGTTTTATTTTGAAAATAGTTTATAATTGAAAGTTGCATTTCTTGTAATTTATCACCGTTTTTCATTACATATTAAAACTGCATGATTTTCACCTTGTATTGCATACTCTTTGGAATATTTGGGTGATATACTAATTATCATATGATCACACCCTACTTAAACCCCTTGTATGTAAGTAGACTTGATTATGTTTGACTCAGGTAAAGGAAAAGCCTCGGGAGAAGGCAGTTCGAGTTGTTAGTCCCCTCTTATGGTGTGGTGTTGTGGAGATGGCTCGAGGTTGATGACCCCTTATTGTGTGGAGTCTTTGTGTCTGATTTTATGATGTTTTTATTTATGTTTGGACCTCTTGTACTTTATTTGAAACCATGTATTCTATTCTGGATTTTTCTTAAGTCTTTTTTGGCATGAAAATTTCAGATTCATATTATTGATTATTATTAATGTTTTATGTTTTCATAATTAGGTAAATCATTCCCAAACCTAATTTATTGATACCCAGGGACTTTTGTCGGCCCATGGGGATAGGGAACACTCTTTGGTCCTTTTCAAGAGCTCGATTCGGTGTCAGTATTAGTGGCGACCAGATTCGGTTCATGACAAAATGGTATCAGAGGAGGCCAATTTTTTGGGTTATATTACTATTTTGGGATGAGTTGGGATAGACAAGAGCTAGAACTCTTGGGTATCAGGGTTTTAGTCACAATTAGGGTGTCTGGAACATACCTCTTGTGGAAGATCTTAAGTCACCAAGGGACGTTGGAATTGTCTGATTGACTTCACTTCAAGGTGAGACGTGTGGGTTGTAGACCACACATGGACATCAGGCGGGGTGGAGTAGTTGTTTAATTTTTTAATGTAATGTTTTTAGATTATTTATATTTGATGTACTTGGTTAAAATTTTCAGAATTGTTTCATTCACTATTGTTTTTGTGACAGTTGCATTTTATAGCAACATGCCTCCCTGGAAAGCTCCCATGCGCCTATGGGAGGAATCTTGAGAGAGTTCTCCCACACCGATTGATCAGAGGATATTAGAGGATGTGGTCTAGGATTTATAAGTTCTATGATAGAAACATTCACCTGATCCCATTCATGTTGGGGCATAAGATATGAGTCTTAGAAAAGATAAGGTTCAAGAGTTTTTGAAAAACAAGCCTCTTGCATTTTGAGGCAGCATAGAACCCTAGGAAGCAGAGGAATGGATCGAAAAGATTGAGTGCATGTTTGAGTTCATAGACACACCCAAGGATCTCAGGGTGAAATGTGCCTTCTTTTTGTTAAAGGTTCCTAGTTGCAGGTGGTGGAAATCAGTACTTCAAACTGGGAAGAATGAGCAGATGCGCTGGAGGTATTTGAAGGACATCTTCAATGAACAATACTTCCCTAAGGTCTTGGCATATGACAGGTCCCAATAGTTCATAGATCTTGTTCAAGAGAATATTTCTATCATGGAGTACGCCAACCGTTTCACTGATCTGGTTAGGTATACTCCTGAAATCATCTGGAATGAACAAGAAAAGGCTTAGAGGTTTTAGAAAGGCTTGTGACCAGAGATATACTCCCAGGTTTTCTTGTTCAATATGAGTACCTATGCTGAGGTTGTTGACCAGGCATGTATAGTGTAGAATGACTATAAAGGCAGGGATGGTATCTTTGGATCAATATCAGTAGTGTGAAGTGGAAACTCTTTAGAGAAGAAAAGGAAGTGGGAGGATCAGGTGAAGAAGGGAGGTGGTAGTTCGGGCAACTCTTCCAGGAAGTTTTCATATGTGGATTATGATGTGAGATCGTTCATATGACACTAGTGTGGGAGGTCAGGGAACATCCAACCAGCATGCGTGCTTCCTTTGAATCCTTATTAATAGTGTGGAGGTATGGGGCATTTTTAGCGCTTTTGTGGGGTGGCATATCCACTTTAGAGTAGGGTAGGGTCAGCAGCTTCAAGAAGAGGGCCATCTTAGTCCAAGCTGTCATGGATGGGGGGACGTGGTGGTAGGTCTGGGTCATCTTCTGTACAGATCTAGTTTAGGGCACAACCACATACTAGTGGTTGTCATAAGGAAGAGACTAGACATCTCCATGTAGTGGACCAAGCACTAGCAGGATTGGAGGCGGGACCGTCGACAGTTTGAGGTACCGTTTGGATCACATCTTCTATAGTTTTTGATTTTTTATACTAGTGTCTCTGTTTCATTCATTTCTACCCTTTTTATGGACATTATAAACTTTACAACCTAGTTTTTTTCTTGTGTGATGGATTTGGTGTCGCCACTGGGAAAGAAGAAGGAGCAGGGTCTCAGGTGCCCATTGTGTGCACTCTTAGTGTCAGGGATTAAGATGGAGTGTGACCTCTTGGTCTTAGATATTTAATTTTTTCATGAGATACTTGGAATGGATTGGATAGTACACATCCAGTCATACATCGATTGTTACAGGCGGTGAGTGATTTTCCCGACACCTGATGGGAGTCGTCAGGTTTTTCATGGAGAGTGGGATCCTTGATCATGTCATGAAGGAGATCCAATCCTAGAGTTGGGAAGTCTTATCCTTCAGTTATCATAGCTCATGCAAGAAGACGATGTTATTTCCACTGAAGGTGCACTAAGTCATATAGTGAATGAGTTTCTGGAGGTATTCTTGGAGGATTTTTTAGGTTATCCCCCAGAGTGGGATGTGGAGTTCTCGATTGATCTAGAGCCAGTAACACAACTGATATCTCTTCCCTCATATCATATGGCCCCCACCAAGATGATGGAATTAAAGATACAACTAGATGAATTAGAATCCAAAGGATTCATTCACCTGAGTATCTCTCCTTAGCCCACTCCTGTACTGTTAGTAAAAAAGGCTGATGGATCCCTCCGGTTGTGCATTGACTACCGAAAGCTGAATAAGGTAACAATTAAGAACAAATACCCTTTTCCCAGCATAGATGATTTGTTTGATCAGTTTAAAAGGGAAAATGGTTCTCAAAAATAGACTTGTGTTCAGGAGACCACCATCTCATGGTGAAAGAGGCGGATATGCCAAAGATATCCTTCTAAAGCAGGTACGTCCACTTTGAGTATTTTTCATTCCCTTTGGATTTTCCAATTCTCTAGTGGTCTTTATGGAACTCATGAACAGGGTGTTCCACCAGTATCTTGATTCCTTAATTGTGGAGTTCGTGGATGACATTCTAGTATACTCTAACTCTGAGGAGGAACATAAACATCACTTGAGGATCATCTTGGGCACTTTGATGGATCATTTACTCTATGAAAAATTGTCAAAGTGCACCTTCTGGATTTGGGAGGTGAAATTTTTGGGGCATGTGATCTCAAAGCAGGGGGTTTCAGTGGACCCTAAGAAGATCAGTGCGGTCTTTTCATGGGACAAACTGAAGAATGTATTCAAGATCAGTAGTTTCCTTGGCTCTGTTGGTTATTATAGGCAGTTTTTTTTGGATTTCACTCGACTTGCTTCACCGATGACCATGCTCACTTGGAAAAGGGTCAAGTTTTTATGGGGCCCAGAATTTTAGGCATCATTCAAGGAGTTGAAGCTGTAGTTGAATACCGACCTCATGTTGATTTTTATAGAGGCTAGAAAAGGGTATGTTGTCTATTGTGATGCTTCAGGTATGGGTCTTGGGTGCGTGCTTGTGTAGGATGATCACATGGTGGCGTATGGATCTCGCCAACTTTGACCACATGAAAATAATTTCCCAACCCATGACTTGGAGTTGTTAGTGGTGTTGCATGCTTTTAAGACTTGGAATCACTACCTATTTGGGGAGAAGTTTTTGGTCTACACTGATCACAAAATCTTGGCCTATATCTTATCACAGAAGGACCTCAATTTAAGGAAACGTCATTGGATAGAGTACTTTTAGGGTTTGACTTTGACATTTTTTATACCCCAGGAAAGGGAAATGTAGTGGAAGATGCCTTGAGAAGAAAGGTACTAGTGCAATCTTTGAGGAAATCCAATGTTGAGTGGAATATAATGGCACTTTTTGCTCAAATGCATGTGGAGAACAAAGATCAAAATGGGGGTTCATTCTTGGAAAACTTTTAGCTAACTCCTTCTCTGGTGGAGCTAATTTAGTGAGATCATCCTAGTGATGAGCTTTGTCAGTGGTCGAAGAAGTTTCTTCATGGTGGGGATATGTCCTCTGATTGGTTGTCATCTTCTGGGGGAATCTTTTGCATCAAGTGTCATTCAGTAGTGTCGTTGTCTCTAAGGAAGGTGGTGATGAAGGATAGCCACCAGTCTCAGTGGTATGTCCATATGGGTTCTACCATGATGTATTATGATGTACAATGACATTTCTGGTGTCCTATTATGAGACGAGATATCGTGTAATTTTGTGTCGAGATACTACACATGCCAGCAGGTGAAAGTAGAGAATAAAAGGCCCTTCAGTTTTCTCTATCCATTACCCATTCCTACCTGGAAGTGGGATGAGGTTTCCATATACTTCATTATTGGCTTACCTCGTACCCCTTGGGGTAAAAATTCCAATTGGTTAGTGATTGATCATCTGACCAAATCAT
Source organism: Viscum album (assembly GCA_963277665.1). Lineage (NCBI taxonomy): Eukaryota > Viridiplantae > Streptophyta > Magnoliopsida > Santalales > Viscaceae > Viscum > Viscum album. Next base: position 800,017,380 of record OY728160.1, on the reverse strand, counting down.
CCCACTTCATTATGATCATAGATATAGCTAAAGTGGATGAGTTGGGCTGTTTGTATCTTCAGGAGGTGGTGAGACTCCATGGTGTTCCATCAGTAGTTGTCTCAGATAGAGACCCTTGATTCACTTCTCGGTTTTGGGAAGGCCTTGGGGTCTCATATTAATATGATCATAGCATACCATTCTCAAATGGATGGTTAGATAGAGCGGGAAAATCAGATTTTGGAGGACATGCTCCATGCATGTGTTCTGGACTTTGGAGGTTCTTGGGATAGCCATTTGTGATTGTTTGAGTTTTCTTATAATAACAGTTACCAATCCCCAATTATAATGGCTCCTTTTGAGGCGCCCTATGGTTGGCCTTGTCAGTCCCCCCTGTGTTGGGCTAAGGTAGATGAGACCTCACCATTGGGGCTGAGTCTGGTATAGGAGATTTCTGAGAAGGCCAAGTTGATTAGGCAGTACTTTTTGACATATCATAGTAATCATAAATCTTATGCGTACTATAGTCATCGATATCTATAGTTTTCTATGGGTGACAACATATTCTTGAAAGTGGCCCCTCATTTGGGCCATCGTCGATTAGGAAAGCAAGGGAAGCTGACACCATGGTATGTCGGACCTTTTGAGATCACTGAGCATATTGGCATGGTGGTGTATAGGTTGGACTTAACTTCTCAGTTGACATCCATCCATGACATCTTCTATGTCTCCCAATTAAATAAATACAGCTCGGATCCATACCATGTACTAAATTGGGAGGAGTTGGATATAGAGCATGTTTTATCTATTTTTTAGTGGCTTGTTTGAATTGTGGACTTCCAAGAAAAGGTGGTTCTGGAAAAGTATATTCCACTGGTTTGGGTTCTTTGGTAGCATGGGAATGATACACAAAAGACATGGGAACAGATTTCATGGGTTAAGGAAGAGTACTCATTCCTATTTTCCGATCAAGATTTAGGTTGACTTTCTGGGATAAAAAGTTTTCATGATGGAAATAATTGTCACATAAATGACTTATTTTAAAGTTATTTTTCATTTAATTTTCATTCTTGATTTTTTTTTGGGGTTTCCCATGCATTTTTGTGTAAATGGTGGGTTTTCAAAATTTGGGCCAAACCGTGAGCCCATTTCCAGATTTAAAAATAAATTTTGATTCTTTTATAACTCCTTCATTTTTCAACATTTTTCATCCCTTACAATTCCTACTTGATCTACCCTAGCCTATTAACACCACCATATCAATTTTGACCCTTTATTAATCCATAATCATAGAGGATTTGGGATTTTATTTAAGAAATTGGTCAAGCTTGGAATCTCATTTCCACTTTTAAAATATATATATATAATATATTATTCCATTTTAATGATTTTTTGGTGATTACACCTCTCACCTGAGAACACTAAACCTAGGAAATCCCTCATCCTATTATCCCCCTATTTTGAGATCATTTTCTTCACAGATTAGGTCGAAACATCTTAAGCATTCACAATTCATCGTATTTAAAAATGTAATTTGATTCCTTCATAACTCCCTCAATTTTTACTCTTTTCCCCCATTTATTTTCTCAATAGACCTTCTCTTCCTTATTTGAATCTCAATTTCATTTTTGGATATTTTCAAATTCATCTACTGGTATATTTGGGGTGATTTATTCAAGATCTCTCTAGTAAGTAGGTCTCCTTCATTTTTCTTTCAATTTTCTTAGGGTTTCATTAAATTTTCTTAGGGTTTCTTCCCTTATATTTGAGGTTACTAATATCCATAAACAAGGGTTTTAAACCTAGGGTTTGATTCTAGATTTCTTGGTCTATTATTTTGGTTTTATGCTTGATCTATGTCCCTTGTTGTGCGGTGGTGGTGCGGTTTGATTTCTGCACAAAGATTCAAGGGTTTTCATTATTTTTATAGGTGATTCTATTGTGTATGAAATACTTGTGACTTATCTAGATTTTTTTATGATATTTTCAGGTTTATTACATTTTATTATTGGTTTTAAAATTGGTTTTAGTGTTATTTTTAAAGAAAATGAAGTTTAAGTTCCATTTTTATGTGAAATTGGGGGTTTTTTCATAGAAATCTTTTATCTGTTCATTTGTCGCTGCCCTATAGCTACTTATTTGATTTTATTGAAATGTATTTAGGTTGAAAATAATGTTTTTAATTTTTATCTCATTTTGTTGCTTTTGAGAAATATTTTTTTAGTGGTTTTGTGAAGCATATGAACTTTAAGTGCCATGTTTGTGTGAAAATAGAGGTTTTACAAAGATATCACCTTCTTGGTTTATATGGGGCTTCCCAAAAACTGATTTTTTTGTTTAATTGAAAATTTATTGCACTACCATTTCTATTTTTATGACTCATAAGTGTGCACATAGTGTGTAGAGTGTGGATTTCAAGGAGTTTTAGGTGCAAAACATTGTGGGGTTTTGAGAAGTTGTTTTATTGAAAATCAAAATGTTTTGTTGTGTGTCTTAAGTGGTATAAAGTGTGTATAGATACTTTATTATTTTTATGTGACTAGTATTAGTTTTTTTATATTCAAAGAGATGTATGTATCATGATGATATTTTTTGAGAAAAAAGGGGGAAACTCAGGTACCTAAGTGGACGAATATGTACAAGTACGGCTAGTGATCGGGATGGGTTATGTCCCTATTTCACTTGGAATTTTGAGATAAAGAAAACCATAACTAAACTATATGGATGGTGTTTTGGGACCACTAGGTTATGGGTATGTTTCCTACTAGTGTCTCATTCATGGGAAAGGATTGTGACATAGATATTTTACACCGATGTATGAGGTACATAGGGCCCGAGACTATCTAGTACCTAGAGGTGTTCTCGGTTTTCGTGCTCATTGGATTTTTGGTATTTACCTTTTTATTAGGGTGTGTTTGGATGTACGTTATAGTTGCTAAAATTCCTTATTTAAATGTGTTAACATTATGAAATTTTTATTTTGAAAACTATTTATAATTGAAAGTTGCATTTCTTGGAATTTATCACCATTTTTCTTTACATATTAAAACTGCAAAATTTTCACTTTTTATTGCATACTATTCGGAATATTTGGGTTGTATCCTACTGATAACGGTCTAACACCCTACTTATACCCTTTGGGTGTAATTAGACTTGATTATTTTTGACTCAGGTAAAGGAAAAGCCTCAGGAAAAGGTGGTTCGGGTTGTTAGTTCCCTCCTATGGTGTTGTGTTGTGGAGATGGCTTGGGGGTGATGACCCCTTGTTGTGTGGAGTCTTTGTGGATGATTTTATGATGTTTTTATTTCTATTTGGACCTCTTGTACTTTATTTGAAACCATGTATTCAGTTCTATATTTTTCTTAAGTCTTGTTTGGCATGAAAATTTCATATTCATATTATTGATTTTTGTTAATGTTTTAAGATTTCATACTCAGGTAAATCATTCTCAAACCTAATTTATTGAAACATAAGAACTTTTAACAACCCATTGGGATAGTGAATTTCCTTTGGTCCTTGTCATGGGACAGATTTGGTGCTAGTATTAGTGGTGACCAGATTCAGTTTGTGATAATTTCTATCTTCGATCGAAATACCTTCTTATATTATATCCATGTTTTCTAAAACTATTTTAAAAAATGTTTCTAATATTTCTTTATGATTGTTAAAATTCATTTCTAAGCATGATTTAATTTTTTTACAAAAAATTTAAATGGAATATTCTTGTTGTTTTCTGAATTAGGTACTTTTTTACAAAAGTGTCAAAGGAGTGTTTTCTTTTAACTTATATGAAATGAATGAAAATTCCCACCATCATGAACACTCAATGATTTGAATATTAACTTAAAATTTTTCATGATCCATTAAAATGAAAAAAAATCCTTAATATTTGGGAAATTGTTTTATTTTGAATTAGTTATTTCAAAATGAAAATAGAATTTTCTTCAAGAAATGTTCCAGTGATTCTTTTAAAGGAATTTCCATTTATGATAATATCATTTGATATTAATTATGTTTTAATGGGGATTTAATCTAATGATATGATCCTTATTATTTATCTAGATGGTTTATAATTATGATGATGAAAATTTTATGAACCCTAGTTATTTTCATGGGTTATACTATGTTGAGTTGCTGAAATGATTATGAAACCAATTTTATTTTAATGGGTTATGATGTGATGATATGATGAATGTTATTAGGATATTGTGTCACACATATGTATAGTTTTCATTATGTTATGGATGGTATAAAAATTATATATCCCACTAATTCATTGGATAAAGTATTATATCCCATGAGATAATTAGGGGGAACAAGTCGATGTGCTTGATCTTCTATGGGAAACAAGTTGATGTTATTGATCTACTATAGGAAACAAGTTTATGTGCTTGATCCATTATAGGAAATAGGTGTTGATACTTGATATGTTATAATTTTATGGTATCATTAGTTAAACTTGACATATTAAATGGTTTCTATACTTATGATGGTGTCATACTTTTATAGAATGATATTTTAGTTCATGATTGATGATGAATTATCACTCTTATGATTAATGTTTTTGATATGATGAAGTTTTATGAAATGAATCATATTTATGATTTGTGATAGATTGGGTATATACCTTGTAGGTTATATTCATGATATCATAACCTTATTATTATCTTATGATTTAATGTGATCATTGATTGAAATATCCCATGTTTACCCTTACTAAGCATTTTAGCTAACCCTTTCTTATGTTTCCTTTCCTCATGTGATAAATAAAGGTTTTAAGTAGGTTATTCCTATAAAGATTACTAAATGGGAATATCTTTGTGAGATATGTTGATGATCACTCATGAAATAATAATATTTTGTATCTCGTCTACAAATACACTAAACCATTATAGTCCTCATTCTTTTATTTATGAAATGTATTGAATATTCATCTAAAAGATGTAATATTTATATTTGAAAATCTTAGTCCTTTACAGTTGGTATCATAGTAACTCTTAGTCAATATTTAGAGATTATGATTAGAAAACACTACTAAAATCATATGGGTAAGTATAAGTATAGGATAACATCCTAAAGTTTTTACAATGGCTATGGATAAACTAGTTAAACATAAGGTCACATATATTGTGAAGAATGTGTCATGATTTAGACAACCTATAAATTATATTACATAATTATATGATAGCTCACTCTTATTATTATAGCAGAATGCTAACACTTTTTTTTTGGTTTTAGTCAATGGATGGAACCATAAGACATTGTGCTAATAAAAAATATAATGGACAATGAAATTATTATCCACCTAAGAAACCAAATGTTATAAGAGATATAATATAGAATATTTTTTTATGCTAGAAAAACTTTCCTAGATTATGAATCAGGCTGAGTTTCCAAATTATCAAAGTAGGGAACAATGTATTGTTTAGTATTTAATGAGGAAACATCCAAATTCTTTAGTTGGTCATCTAATCCACTAGTATATAGAATATAGATCAGTACCATTGAGAATATATTTTCTATTCTTTAGTACTCGAAGCATGAAAAATTTATCTTAGTCATTTATCATTTTTAAGGAAAAGTAGATAAATAGTGGAATATTATTAAGAATATGAGAGAAGAGGAATAATTTGACTCTATGGGATGGTATGAGTTTAAGATAATTCTTTTTGTTCAGTACATTCCTTATATTCTATGTGAAAATATGGAAAATTAATTCCATGAGCCGAAGAAAAAGGATGAGGAATACATTGGTTTCTATGACGAGAATTTTACAAGACTTATAAGGTATTCCTCTAGTTTAATCATTATCCCTAAAAGAAAAATTGATTGATTCATTAGTGGATTAAAATAAATTCTATGAAAGTCATTATGTATAGACACTTTAGTAGCTATGAATAAATAATTTTATGAGCACTCAAGGTAGAAATGGAAATTTTATATTCCCATAATTCTCATGGTTTTGATAAGAAAAGAAAGATTGTGACTCAAGAAAACTCAAATAAATCTCATGGTGAAAAGAAATTCCAACCATCTACATGATTTAAATGTGGTAAGAAACATATAGTTAATTTACTAAATGAAGCTAGGATGTGATTTAAATATATATGTTCGGGTCCAAAATATTTTTATTAACCAAAGGGAATGAATATGTCAGTTAATGAAATTGAGGAAAATATTATGCTAACTAATACACCACCAATGCTCTAATTATTCAAATGAAAATGTTATGGTAATTATGCCAATCAGTTCTTGAATATGAATTTTTGTGTTGATGATTATTGTAATCATCCCATTAAGAACAATCAAAAATAGAAATCTCATGTGAACATAACTGTTAAAGTGGGTTATGAGAATGATGTGGTGAAAGGTGCACTTATCATCCACTATAGAACAAATAATGTCTTATTTGATTCGGGATCTATCCAATATTTTATATCTAAGAATTTTTCAAAGGGTGTATAAGTACCATATCAACTATTAGATATTGAGTTAGAAATGAAAACTCTTAATGGTACGATGGTTGTATCTAAAGTCTATAGTTCTTCTAAGATTGAAGTTTATGGAAAAGTGATTCCTAAAAATCATGTGATTCTCACTTTAATTGAATTTTATGTGATTATAGAAATTTATTAGACTTAATTATATAGAGACCATATCAATTTTAAAGTAATGTAGGTCACATTTTATATTCCAAATGAACCCATACTCATTTATCAGTTCGCTGATGAATATAAATTTCTAATGGAAATTACATTTATATTTTGGGTCTCTATTTCCATCCATGAAGGCTATTTATATAATATGGTTTGGTAGAAACTCAAAATTTTATATGTTTCTATTATTTATGAATTTTTTTATATATTTATAGATGAATTTTATATTCTTCCTCTAAATCATGAATTTTGTTTTTCTATAGAACTCATACCTGGTGCCATACCTATTTCAATGACTCCATATAAAATAGACCTTATTGAGTTTCAAGAATTAAAGAATAAAATCTAGAATAATATTGATAAGTAATTTATTCATACAAGTGCATCACCATAGGCGAATGTGTTATTTTTGTTAAAAAGAAATATGGATCAATACGAGTCTGTATTTATTATTTAGAACTTAACAATATCAATATTAATAAGAAGAATAATCTTCCACGTATTGATGACTTGTTTGATAAACTGTGCAGTGATAAATAATTTTCAAAGATAAAACTTTATTATAGATATCATCAATTAAGGGTCAAGAAAAAAGATATTCCTAATAAAAAATTCTATAAAATTTATAGACACTTTGAATTTATAGTGATGTCATTCGGTCTTATAAATTATTCTACCAGCATCAAGAATTTAATGAATAAAGTCTTTAATGATTACCTAGATCATTTTGTGTTATCATTATAGATGATATTATTAAATATTTAACGATAGGTAAGAACTTTTAGATCATTTCAAAAAATTTATGAATTCCCTAAAGAAGGATAAGCTTTTTGAAAAATTTACCAAGACTGTTTTTTGGCTTCAGAAAGTCTCAGTCTTAGGTCATATAATCTCCTATGAGGGTATTTTAATGGATCTTTCAATGACAGGTGTTATTGAGAAATGGACCAGACCAACCAAAGTTATTGAGATCCATTGTTTTCTTTTTTTGGATGGATATTATCAATGTTTTATAGATAATTTATCACTATTTTATTATTAAATAACTATGCTAACTTATAAGGGTTCCAAGTTCATTTGGATAGATAAATGTGATAAAAGTTTTAAGGAATTAAAGAAAAGGTTAGTCACTGAAACTATGCACACTTTACCCTGCAGTGGAGAATGATTTTTAATCTATATTTATGTATAAAATAAGGTACTAGAATGAATTTTCATTCATAATGATATGGTAATATCATATGCCTCGTGCTAATTAAATTTTCATGAGAAAATGTACCCGAATCATGATTTGGTGCTGGCAGTAGAACTTTTTTCATTAAATATATGTAAGCATTATATTTATTGGTAAAAGTGTTATATATATATATATATCATAAAAGTTTAGAGTATATATTAACATAGAAATATCTGGATATGTTCTCGATAAGATGGTTGAATATGATAAAATATTATGACTTCTCAATACATTACCCCCTGGGAAAGCGAACAATCACTAGAAAAAAAGTGACTTATACCAACAGAAATTCAATGAATGATAATATATATGTTGGTAAAACTCAGTATTTACAAAAAATATTAAGTTTTGTTGATATTAATTTAATATACCAAAAAAAAATTTTACCAATAAATAAATATGTTAATAATAACTATTAAATAACATCAATTCTTTTACTACCACTTAAATCTATTACTTTATTATATCAATACCGGAATTTTTTTACCGACACATGAATATATTATCAATAACCATCATTACCATCAAATCTATTAACATCGGAAAAATATGTTGAAATAAAAGAAAAAAAATACATTATCATTAACCAATTTAGAAATATAATTTATTATAATATCATTTTTAAGACCAATGTTAACATTCAATTTATCATGAGTGTTTTGTTAAAATATTATATTTTATATAGTAATTTAATTTTTATATTTAAATTTATTAAACATAAAAAACTAATCAACATAAATCCAATAAATTATTAATATAAATTTAATAATTAAATAAACATAAAAAACATGAGAAATTTGGATGGGGTGCGCTCTGCTCGTTCGATGCTCCTGCAACCATGCCCTAGGCGGCGATGGTTACCACACCTACCCCTCCCCCTTGGAGGGGGAGGGTCTTTCATCATCTCTACTTGGGAATCGACCACCACACTTTATCCCTTTCTCAAATATTGATTTCTTACCCTCTTTCCTTCAGATCTCCCTTAGTCTGAATGTCCCAAAATGGTTTGATGGGTCACCGCAATTGTCTCCCTCAACCTTGGAATTCACTGATGCTTCTACCCTGCTACATCTAACCCTGATTGTGTGTTTCAAACACCAAAGGCCATCAGTGGACGTCTTCAATCACCTGATTTTTGGATCATGGGGTATACATGAGAGCACAAATGTAGGGATTCTTGATTCCAAGCATATTATGATTTGGTTCGCCTCTGAAGAAGATATGATCCTTTCTTGGTCAAACACTTCCCGATTTCACCAATGGTATGTGTTTAATTTGATGTCTCTAATACTTCGGTTGACTCCTTCTGGATTACTATGGGTAAGTAGTTTCTTTACAAATAGTTGGTTGTTTTTGAATATTTGTATGAATTCTGCTCGTTGGGCAAGAAATTAGGGCATAGTATTGCAGCTTACAGGCACAAGAGGTTGATGCAATAGGGATCTAGTTTGGGTGATCAGGTGAATCATTATTTAGTTGGTATTGTTGTTGATCATGGAAGGTTCCCGATGAACTGTAATGTGTCAAATAAGGGTAGTGAGGGTAATGTTTGAAATGTTGGTATGGATGTTGGTCCTATGAATTTGGGTGGTGCAATGTTTCTGAAACCAACACAGGTGTTTCCTCCTAATCCGAAGGTTAATGGAATTTTTGAAAGGTTGAAATGGGACTTTAAGGTGGTTAGATCTTCAAGATCATTTGTTAATTAGGGAAATGTGGCTGCTGTAAGTGAAACCAATGGAGAAGCATATGTTAATCACTCAACTAGAGGTCTTCGAGGTGATAATGGGGTAGCAGTGGGTGCACATGAGGGTGTAATGGTGGATGATAATCCAGAATTGCAGAATGTCTCTTTGAACCAACTTAAGGATGCTGAAATGCATAGGGAATTAGTGGTTGATCTACTTGAAACCCTTGAGAGTGGGTTTTCTTAGCCAAGAGACACTCGAAGGGAGGATTTTGGACTGTTTCATGATGCAGATGTTGGGAACATGGTGAGGGAGGTCTAATGGTAGCACACCAATGAATTTTCATTTATTGAAGACGGTACAGGCTGGGTGAAGGTAACAAGTGGGGTGAGACTGGAAAGAATCAGTTCAAATGTTAGAGTTTGCAACTGTTTTGGGAAAATTAGTGATTATGATTTTTTTTGTTTCATTTTTAACCTAGTGTACTTGATGTCAGAGATGGAAAGAATGCTATGGTGGTAGGGGGCTATGGAACCTCAGCTTGTAGTGAAAACACCCCATAAATTTTGTTCTTTGTTGGTTTCAGAAGATTCCATGGCGTATGTGGCTATAAAACCAATGAAACCTAGGATGGAGGATCCCTTAGAGAATATTCACAAGATCAGGATGAAATTTCCTCAAAAAAAGTCAAGAACATCGAAAACGGTCTTCTATTGATTCCTTTCAATGATTTAGTATTTGATTTTCTATATTTATTATCAATTATATTTTGATAAAATATGGAATATTTTATTATTGTTCCAATTTTTTGTCTTTATCATAGTTTGTGATGGATCTTTTTTCATTTAATTTGATCTTGATTCACTTAAAAAATCAGTTCTCATGATTTTTTATTTTACATTAACTCAACATTATTTGTATTGTCCTGGTATGTTGGCTCTCCACATGTACTAAGTTTAAGTGGATGAACATTAACCACTTTAGATTTTCTTTAAAATTAAATTTTTTCAAATACAAGTTCCAAAAATGAGGATTATGTTCAATCATGCGAGCAAAGTTATATGATTAAAATGAAAAAATGGATTTAGTAATATGTAAAATCCTTCTAGTCCTTGTTCAAGTTATTTATTATTTCTATTATTTCAGATGTGACTTTTTTTCCTTGTTTTTATGTTGTTTTCAATGTGTGCTGATCTGGTTCATGGTGCCAAGGCCAAGTAGCTAAAAGTCAAGGGACCTATTAGAATCCCTACCAAGGTCCTTCAAATAACTATCAGAATGTTCCCTTGTGGAGAAGGTAGTTTATAATTTCTTCCTTGATCACTTCCCAGTTTGACCTCAAATTCATGCAAAGTTACTGCATTTTCTCAAATCATACATTCAACATTATGTTTTGGAATTTGAAATCAATGAATTCATTTAATATCATTGTTTTGAGTGTAAGTTATGGTTCAATAAGGTTATGTCTTTCTTTTAATCCAATAGTATAGTTTTTCTATGATCAAATAGGTTATATGTGAGTTTATATGCATATTGTAACATAACTCATATTGGATCTTGTTTGATAGCTTGATATTCTCTACTCTATTTATTTGCTTTTCTATTAAAACTTATAGGTACCAACACATGGGATCATTTTGAACTACTTGTGCACAAGCAGCACTTCTCCTACAATTGGTGTGGTGCTACAACAAGATGGAAGTAAGATTCACTACTCAGTTTTGTGAAGAAGGTTCTCAGGTGGCTGGATGAGGTGTCAGTCCACTTGATTGTGGTGCTCGTGCACTACATCAAGATTATGGGACCCTTGAAATTAAAGGTACGGAGGTCTACATGTGTATGCTGTCGTGGAGGGATTATGTTCATCAAAGGATGTATTTTCATTCGTGATTTGGACTTGGGTTCATGTTGTGTTACTGATGGAGGCTTTCATGGTGGAGGGTTCATGTCATGCCATTCAGGTTGGAGCTGTAGAAAATATGGTTTTGGTGGCTCCCTGGTTGGGTCTATTTGTAACTGATGGCCAGGAAGATAAAGTCTCATGGGCACTTCTACTGTCATGCAACGTGCTGTATTTGGATTCATGTGTTGTAATTTCTTTCTTAAAGGAGTTCCCACTAGGGTTGTTTTTTGTTGTTCACTGATTCATACATTTCTTGGACCAGGATTTGTATTGGGCTACCTCGTGAAGACTTAAAGGCATCCAATCAACACTTGGAGGCCCAACAAGAAACCAAGGTTGATCAAGTGGGACGTGGGGAAGGCTGATATGAAGAGAGAGACACCAAGATATAATTTGTTACAGTTGCTGTGAAAGAGGAGGATTCCACCTATACTAAAAAGGTACCCAGATTACTATCCACTCTATATTATTCTTGAATCAACTTAGTAATAAATTCCCCTAAGAGGGAGGATACACTACTGCTACTGTTAATTCTTCATCATTATGAATAAGTTTCCTATTTCACTCCTCTATTACACTTGCTTTATCCACCAACTCATTCTGTTTTCATTTTATTTGTGTTAATGTTGTGTTACTGCTACCCCATGTGCTTCTAATTCTAGTTTTGATGTGTTTCTTATTCTTATATCATATGAAATTATATTTAGTGTTTTTAATTATGTTTTATATTGTTTTGTGTTGATGTGATGCGTTTTTACTCTATTTAGTGTTAATATATTCTTTTGTTAAGTGGTATTTTCTTTCCCCTTGTGTGGTTTTTTTTCTCCTCAGTGTTGTGATCTCCCTCCATATATGCAGAGATAATTGGATTTTATAGTCCAAAGGAGTGAATTTGAATTTGTCATTTTGAGTTTTAAAAATTATTATGTTTATTTTCTTTCATACCTTCTCTGTGGCTTCAGTTGATGTATTAAGGATCTTGGTGACATCACATTAATTCCCATTCATTTTCTTCTTCTTTTTCAATATAATCAATTTCTTATTTTCGATAGCATCATTTCTTGATAAATTTGGTTGTGAAATGATAATTTAAGTGTTCACTTCACAAAAATATCTGAGAGTTCATTGATGTACTTATAAGAAGAGATAACTTTACATTGGGAATTATAGTGAGGATCTGTCAAGCCCAGCTCAGGAACAAGACTCTCAGGCTGGTTTGGGTTTTCATTTTCCATAACTAGAAGGGAACAACATAGGTGTCCAAGATTTTATAGAGTCCAACAATGAGGCAGTGCAACCAGGGAAAGGATTGGTTGGTAGAAAGGGGAAACCGGTGGGCAAGGATGTGCTCCACAGTCACGAACCTGAGAATGAAGGAGTGTCTCATGTAACTAGTGACTGTACAGATCACCAGGTGTCCTAAAGTAAATCACATCCATTGGGGTGGAGGTTGAGGTCACCATTACTGATACTTCTTGAATTTCATTGGCCTTTTCAACTCCAAAGGAGGGGAGAGATTCATTCTATCATTTTAGTTTGTAGAAACCCATTTTTTGTGCTTGAATTATTTCTCTGTTAATGTTTTATCTTGGAGAACATTTTTTAGGGGTTTTATTTGATTTTGGAAACATTATATATAGATCAAAGTTTACATATCTCTGATTAAATATCAATAGGGATGATGAAAAATTATTTCTATGAAAATTATTTTTTAATACCTCTATTCATATTTTGGTTTCAATTCATAAAGATATTTTTCATTGATTTTAGTAGGATTGGGATCAATAGTCCGGGGGTATGGATGATTCATTGATTCTCATTGGTCCGTGGTGTGGCATGAATGGGATGGAGCTGACTTACTAGTTCTGGGGCATAGATGGGTTTTGGTGATCGCTGGTCCCTGATGTGGCATGGATGGGTGATGTTGGAATGGGAGGGTGGATTTTGTATTAATGGGTGTGATGAATCTTGTTGGGGGTGAATTTGGTATTTATTCCTTTTTTAATGAATTTCATTATTAATATAATTATTTTTTTATAATTTTTAAAATGTGTTAATTCTTTTTTGATTTAATAATTAAAACAAATATAATATATATGATAAGTTAATAAATATAATATGAACTTTTACTAACAATAAAAAATTACAATTTTTATTCAAATATAATTTATAAATAAATATTATATGTTGGTAATATTATTACCAATTGAAAAATTTGTCACCAGAACCTGTTTCTAAACACTTTAACCATTATATATATTATCTGTTGGTATTATTATAATTGCAATAGAACTATTTTATCTATCATAAAAACATTTAGTGACAGAGTTTTTACCAATAATTTAGTGACAAATACATATATGTTGGTAAAACATTTTACCAACAGAAAATTCACTTTTACCAACAGATATGCTCCCGTTGGAAAAAGTGAAATATTTTTTAGTGAGAGTAGAAGATGATTTGAGTCAAAAAGATCACCCTAACTCATCTATGATGAGGATCACAAAAGATATAATATTTTTGAATTTTTAAAGGATGGATCTAGAAACATTTAAGTAAGTGGATAAATAATATTTTCTCAAATTATTGTTTAACCATATATCCATGTAAAGATTAAAGAGGTGCGGAAGGAAGATGTGGAACTAAAGAAGAAGGTTAGAAATGTTCCTATTTTCAACCTTGATTGTGAGGGAATGATAAGGTTAATGAACCATTTATATGTCCTATAAATACTATAATTTATGAAGTATCTATTAGATTAATCTTAAATTTATTCATTCTATATACATCCTAGAAGTAAAAAGTTGTATAAAAGACCTGAAAGAGTATTCCTAGTGGGATAAAATGAAGAGAGATATTACTGAGTATATGTCTAAGTTATTATTATGTTAGAAATTTCATTATAATATAAAGATGTCTAAGGGTATGTTATAACCATTACCCATACCCAAATTAAAATAGGTAAACATCACCATCAATTTTGACATTAGACTCTCCAAAAAATCAAAAGGGAATAATGATATCTGGGTTGAAATTGATCTCCTTACAAGGTCATCACACTTTATTTCTAATAGAGAAAAATTATCTATATATTATCCTTCCAATATTTATATTAAGTGGTAAATTTTTATATATTACCACATTCTATTATATCTGATCAGGATATGAGGTTTACCAAAAAGTTTTGGAAAGTCTTTAGTAGGCTCTGGATACATAGTTGAGTTTCATTATTTTATATCATTATTAGATAGATGGTCAGTATGATGGGAACATTCAAACACTATAAGAAATGTTGATATATTACTCTATATAATTTAGAGGTGGTTGGGATTGATGACTTCCTTTAGTGGAGCTTTCTTACAACAATATCTTTCACTCGACCATTAATATGGATTCTTTTGAAGACCTATATGGAAATAAGTGTATAACCCCAATGTGTTGGGATGAATTTGGAGAAATAATTTTATTGAGGCCTGATATAACTAAAGAAATAGTATATAAGGATAGATTAAATCCGTAACATATAAGGGCAGCACAATGATTATATAAAAGTTATCAAAATAATAGCCAGTGAGATCTACAGTTCAAAGTTGATGATAAGGTATTACTAATAATATCTCCTTGCAAGAAAATTATGAGGTTTATAAATAAGGGAAAGTTACTTCTGATTAATTGATTAATTTTATTTTATTGGTTCATGATATCAAAAGAGAACCTACAAGTAGTGAAAAAAGGACTAATCTTCATTTCAAAGAGATTTCACTTTTAATGTTTATCTTTTAAACTCCTTACATTTTTTTAGTAACATGATTTGAGAATTACACTAGAAATTTCATGCCCAAACTTAAACTATGATTTACTTGACTTATCTAGGAGACATGAGTTTCTTAGAAATCCAGTGATTCCATGTTTTATATTTCAATTTTAATGAAATTTAATGATTAAAATGGATAATATGATGATTAATGAGAAGCATGGATATTTAAATGAGGACTCATGATTTGAGGGAATTAATTTATTCATGTAAATGAATTTATTTTAACATTTTTCATATTATAAATTTCTGAAATTTAGGTGAATTTATTTGTTTAATCATGCCTTGAGTGATTTTCTAATATCGTGTTCCCATTCTCGACACAATTTTTGGACCAAATATATCCTATTTTATTCATGAGTATATTACTTGAGTGTTCGTAGGACATTTCACCTACTAGAAATTTCATTGTAACTTTTCAAAGCTATGACTGTGAAAAAACACATCTAAAATGATTCAGTCATATTTTGAAAAAACTACATTATCATAAAATACCACCTATACATCAATCCTTCTTTAGCTAATAGGAACAGTGAATTACCTTTATAGGAATGAGTTATGTTTCAAGACATTTTTATCTATTCCTACCATCCTCTTAGTATTTTAATGATATTTTAAAATTGAAGTGTGGGGGTGAAGGGATTCATGGTGGAAAGGATGAAAACCATTATAAGGAAGAAGTTTGGGGTTCTATAATTTAAATAAATAAAGGCTTTTAATTCATTCAATGTACTTTATTATTTTCCCCTCTTGAATTAAAAAAATTTAAAATCACAAAAAGAACCAAAAAATGAGAAAAATTGGTTGTGATTTTGGAAAACCAAAAAACACCATTACTAGACCTATGATTTTTATCATACATGGTTAGTTGGTGTATGTGAGGTTTATTCTAATCATAAATTTCAAAAAAAATAAGAAAAACAAATTAAAAGGTTTTTTTTTAAATAAAAAAAAAGTATAAAAATAAAAACAAATATTCAAGAGGTTGCACAAATCATTAATTATGATTAATTTGATCATAATCTTTACTTTGAGTTTTGGTAAAATGGGAGTTTCTACTTTAAAGGGGAGAATTTCATTATAGATTTTTTTTGATATCATTCATTGTACTTAAGAGATAAACCTCCTCCATGAGCCTTAATTTTCAAACATCAATTCCTACCAACCATAACCCTCATAGTCATTTGAATCTTTAATGAAAAATCTCATGATTTTATTTGACTTTTGTCTTTATAAAGTGGAGAAATTTTTTATTTTACAAGATTATGGTTAAGTAGAATTTTCTCATATATGATCATAAAAATAATTGAATTTATATCATGAGTGATGAGAGAAAATATTCAAAAGTGAGGTAGATCATGATGTGGCATATTTAATAATAATTAATTAAGGAGATTTAAGGAATGAAAGGAGAAGATCCATTATTTTTTCAAAGGGGGAAAGTAAAATAAATGAATTTATTTTTTCATTGAAAAATGGAAATTTTAATTTATATTTTATGTGGATTTTTGAAATTTTTATTTGACATTGAAATTTTTTTGATTTTATTGCTTTGGAATTTTAATATCGGTAACATTGGTGCCCTCTGAATTCCATGTTATGGTTTTATGGTTAAGGAAAAGCATGATTTAAGTATGGGAAAATCGATAGAGAAAATATTTTCATCATTTTTTATATTTTTTCAGTGATTTAATCCCTACCAATTTGTCAATTTTAGTGTATTTGCATGAATTTTGGATTTTTTGTGTGCTTTGGGATAAAATGTGAAAATTACATAATTCTAAAATTTTATCATATTTTGAATGAAAGGGTATTTTAGGAATAATGTTTAAAATGTTATTTAAATTTAAGTAATTATTTTTTAGGATTCCTCGATTTATGTGATTAAACTTTTTCTTTTGGACCAAGAGCATATTTGATCATCTAGATGCCCAAAAAAATCGTTAAAGTTGAAAAATTGTTTGGATAGAAATAGTGTACCCCCCTACAGAAATGAGTCATAATATAGGTTAAACACCTCCAATTGAGGTTATTATAGATTTAATTGAAAGAGTACCCACAATCACACTTCACTAATAAATTAAATAGATTTATACACTAATTACCATTGTCATTGGATGCTAACCATTGAAGGAGGATTTATGGAATTATCATCTAGAAAAAATAACACTAATTAATAATTCCACAACCTCATCAATACATATCCAATTAATGTGAACATTGGAGGTGAGATAGGAAATTAAATTTTTAACAACCTATAAGTGGTCTTTTGGGGTGATTCAAATACATGGTGTGCCAAACATGATCTAACATTAAGGATATATTCTAGAGGACAAATTTTATTCTCTCTCTTTTATTTTTATTTGTTTTGTAATTTCTTCTTCTTCCCCATTCATCTTAATTACACTTACCATAGTGGGGTAAAAATTTGAGTGATTGAGGAAGGTTTGGTTTTCTATTTTGTAATTCTTGAGTTCTTGGACTTGATTGAATGAAATCTCTTTCACTCTTTTGCAACATTGTTTTCAATTTCATATTGTTTTTTTTATTATCAAGTACAATCATTTTTTTTCAATTCTATTATTGATTTTTTTGGGCCTCTATATGTTTGAATAAACTATTGGTCCATAATAAAAAGTTAAGGGATATTATGATCATTTTACAAATGGAAAAAAACAATAACATAATTGAAAACCAAATACGATCATACTTGATAATAAAAACCACTATATGAAATTTAAAACAACTTCATAGAATAGAGAAATAGATTTCATTAAATTAAATCCAAGAAATAGATCATTAAAAAATAGAAAACCAACTCTTCCCCAATCACTCAAATATTTTCCCCACCATGGTAAGGGAAATTGAAATAAATGAGTAAGAAAAGGCATTATAAAACTAAGAAAAAGAAAAGAGAGAGAAGAAAATATTTCCTCTAAAATATGTCTTCTGAAAGTTATCTCATATTTAGAATATCATGTCTTCAAATCACCACAAGGGATCTTATTATGGGTTGTTAAAATTTTAATTTTCTATCACACCTATAAATTTCACATTAATTGGACACGTATTAAGGATGTTATCGAATTATTAATGAGTGTGACTTTTTCTAGTTGAGAATTCCATAAATCCTCCTTCAATATTTTGCATCCAATAGACACCTTAATTAGTGTATAACTCCATGGAATTTATTTATAAAATTATATTTTGATTCATATTTCAATAAATACTATAATAACCTTAATTATATTTGGGTATCTTGTGTTATTTCTCATTTACAAAGGTGGGTTCCACTCTGTCTGCCTGAATAATTTTTCAACCTGATTGATTTTTTTGGGCCTATATATGTTTGAATCATCAATTGGTCCAAAAAAAGTTAAATCTCATAAATAAAATAATCCCAAAAAATAACCACTTAAATTATAATAATATTTTATATGTTATTCCCAAAATAATCTTGTGATTAAAATCTATTTAAATTCCAGCTTTAAGAAATTTTCACATTTTTTCTCAAAACACACCAAAAATCCAAAATTGATGCATATAAGATCATATTAATAAAATATAAGGGATTAAATAATTTAAAAAATATTAATAATTATGAAAATATCCTATCTATCAATTCCCCCACAACTAGCACTTAGAATCCTAGACAAGTAAGAATCAAAATCAAATCAAAGAAAATTCAAAACGCATACCCATGATATCCCCCAATTCCACACAAAAATAGATATCATGACTCATCAAAATCCATTATTTAAAGTTATTATTTTAGATAGTTTAATATATTTCCACTTTATTTATCTTCCATGAACACAAAATACCAACCTCATATGAATTTTCTCTCCCTCACAAATGTGAATTTTCAACATGGATTTTCTCATCCAAAATCATGCAAGATTCATCAAAGGATTGATAAATTACTACTTATCCACCCTATGTGAGTTAAGGACATGTGTTTATCATGGTTAATTTTCAAGTTTGTTCTGTTTCTTTTGGTTGGTAGGATTTAGATGTTAAAAAATTCTAAGGCTGATTGAGGATGGCTTGGCTTTTTTTTAAGAAAAATTAAAAGACTCTAATTTTCAATCAAGTATGATATTATTCTAACTCCCCTTATCATAAAATCATCTCCATCATTATGAAATATAAATGGCACAAAATTCATAATTTTGATATCAGAAATGTGAATTTTCTCAAAAATAATTTTTCTTGAAAGCTCTAGATAGGTACAACCTTATTTCTCTTTTGGAATCTTCGGAAAGGTAAAACATCATTTATCCTGAAAGCTATAAAAGGGATAAATTTCAATAGAAATAATTATTTATCATAAAAATAATTTATTCAACATTTTATTTCCAATCAAAGTATCTAAAAATGAGGTGGAACAATTCAAGATAGATTTTCCCACACATAAGTTCAATAGGATTGTGCAATTTCACTTCAACAATTGGTTGGATATAGAAGATTGGATTGTAAGGTGGCTAACCTAACAGGTTTCTCATTCATTCTAAGGGATAAAAGGATTAAATGTACAAGGAAGTCCAAAAAATATTATATTGAAATTTGGGTTTAATACAAAAGAAATTTCTCAATCATTTAAAAAAATACATCAAACCCACAAGTTTTGATAGAAATAGATCAAATTATATTTAAAGAAATCATGGCATGGTTCTCTCAATAATTTGGGTGAATTAATAAAATATAAAAAAATAGTTCAAAAGAATCATGGGAAAGTGATTTCAAAAATAAATACAGTAAACTATAGAATGAGATTCAAGAATTAGAGGAATTTTCAGGAAATTCAAAAAATATTTGAACTTGAAACAAAGTCATTTTCAGAATTTATTTAAGCTTTGTTTCATGGAATAAATTATTTCACTCATATAAATGGGTTTTGAAACTAGAAATGATAATAATTTAAGCTAAAAATTTTCCAAAACACTCAAAAATTGAAAAAGAAACACATAAAAATTTGTAAAAATCACTTTTTAAAATATATGTATATATATAATCAAAAAAAATTGGAAATCCTAAAATAAAAAGGTTTCCTCACACACACTTTAATCATATAGTTTCCTCAATTTATTAAGGTATATTTTAACATATAATTATATTTTAAATAGAATCATAATAAGAATTAAAGTGTTATATAGAGGTATGACCTGATTGATTTTATTGAAAAATTAGTTGGATGAGTGTAATATTCTCCATTGGATCTTATGGAAAGTTCACATGGAATTTATTCATCCTATGTCTATTAATAGTGATGGAATTTTTCTCTATATTCTTTATAATCTGCACAGCACTGAAAGGATATACTTGAGTAACTATAAATGGACCTTCCCATATGGAACGTAGTTTACCTGGCATCAGCTTGAGTCTTGAGTTGAATAACAACACTTAGTCTTCAAGATGGAAGTATTTTTGTTGAATATTCTATTCATGATCTAATTTTTTTTCTATTTTTAAATCTGGGAATTCTTAAAAGTTTCCCATCTAATTTCATCTAGCTCATACAACTACAGTCTTCTCTCTTATCCATCACTTTCAAGATCCAAATCCATCTTTCTCACAGCCCTATATACTTTATGCTCCAATTATATTGGATAGTGATATATTTTCTTATAAATAAACCTATATGGACTCATTACTATTGGGGTTTTTTAGGATTTATTGTAATCCCATAATGTATCCTCCATCTTTTATATCCAATCCTTCCTATTTTGATTAATGTTCTTTTCCAAAATTCCTTTGATTTCTCTATTGAACACTTCTGCTTATCCATTAGTTTATGGATGATAGGGAGTTGATGTTTTATGATACACCACATACTTTTTTAGAAAATCCTCAATTATATTATTGAAAAATTGAGTCTCCTGATCACTGATGATGGATTTGGGCACTCTAAACCTATAAAATAATTTAACCATGACAAAATCAAAAACAGCTATAGCATCATTAGTCTTGGTGAATTTTTCCTCCACCCATTTTGAAACATAATCAACTTAAAGTAATATATAATAATTTTCAAATGACATTGGTAAAGGTTCTATAATATATCCCCTGGATATCAAAAATCCCACAAAATTTTAGTGTCTTTTGAGTCATTCCTTATCTCTTTGAAATATTTCTAGAAAACTAACATTTTTAACGTCTTTTTCAAAATTCATGAGCATATTTAAAAAGGATGGGGCAATATATTACAGATTATAAAATATTCCTTTCTATCCTTTGAAGTCCAAATTTTCCTCCACAAGCTGAAGTGTGAAAAAACACGAAGATAGATTGAATTTCACTTTCAGAAAAACATCTTCTTATCACTTGATCATTGAAAGTATTCCAAAGAAATGGATCTTCCTAAAATTAAAATCTGGATTCATATTTGAGTTTTTGGATTTTGTCGGAATTTAAATGATATAGGGCCTAATATTTTACCATATAATTGACCATCTATACATACCATGGCACTTCCCCTTCAGCCAAGTACAACTGATCTCCTAGAATTTGAACATTTAGTGGTTCTTTTTCTAGAATTTAAGTTTCAGTAGTATTTAGAGTTCTACTTATGTTATTGGACACTTGGTTCTAAAATACATTATTATCTTTTATATCTAGGTTTAACTTCTATATCATTATCATTCATCTCACTATCCTTGGTTTAGTATCAACCTTCTTCATCATGTACCTAAGAGAATAATGATCAGAAAACATTATGATTTTAGTTCCAAGAAGATATAATCTAAATATTTCAGAATCATAGACAACTACTAAAAAATATTTTATGTGGTTGTGTAGTTGAATCAGTATACATCTAAGGTTCTTGAAGCATATGCATTAACTTTTGGTCTACTCTCAATTTACTGAGAAAGGAATTCATTGACTTCTTAGTTGGTTGCATCACAAAGTAACTAAAATGGTTAATCTCAATTTGGTGACTACATTATAAGTGGGGAAATAAATCTTCTCTTAAACTCATAAAAAGATTCCCTACATGCATCAATAATATTAAAATCACCATCTTTTAGAATTAATCTAGATAAAGGGAGAGAAATAATACTGAAATCTTTGATAAACCTCCTTTAGAATCCTATATGTCCTAAAAATTATCTAATATGCTTCACACAGGTTGGGTAAAGAAATGAATTTATCAATTAAATTTTTTATTTATCCACTTAAATTAATTTTTGTGAAAATAAATTCCCAAGTACAATTCATATCTCCACCAAGAAATGACACTTTTCAAAATTTAAAACAATATTCTTTTCAATGCAGGTTTTCAAAACTTTTTCCAGATTTTTGAAACAATGGTCAAAAGAATCTCCAAAAACTATGAAATAATATAAGAAAACTTCCAAGTAATATTCAATGTGATAAAAAAATATACTTACCATGGGCTATTGAAATGTTCCTTAAGCATTACATAATCCCAATGGAATCCTTTAATTTGAAAATTTTCTAAAGGTACATGTAAAGGTAGTCCTATATTGATCCTCAGGAGCAATGCATACCTAGAAAAAACTTGAAAATCCATCTAAAAAGAAATAATGGGCTCTACCTACTAATCTTTTTAACATCTAGTCAATGAATGGGATGGGGAAATGATCTTTCTGAGTGACTTGATTTAACTTCCTAAAATCTTTGCACACTCTCCAGCTATTCTAAATTTTCACAAGGATTAATTCATTATTTTCATTCCTTATAGTGGTTGGGATAGTTTTCTTTGAAACTACATGAATGGGGATAACCCACTGAGAATATGAAATGGGATATATTATCCCTTCTTCCAAGATATTATCAATATACTTCTTCACAACTTCCATCAATGCGGGATTCATCCTCCTTTGGGGTTGTCTAAAAGGTTTAAAATATCCCTCAAGATGAATTATATGTGATAATATTTTTGGGATTATTCTATAGATATCAACTAAACTCCAGCTAATTGCTTTGACATTCTCTCTAAAAATATCAATCAATGATTCTTGTTGGGTTTCAAATAGATTATTAGCAATTATCACTGGTAATTTATCTCCCTCTATGAGGTACACATATTTATAATTAGTGGGGAGTGGTTTTAAATCCCAATATGGGGTATTCTCAATGAATGAAATTAAATTAAGATTCCTTATTTCCAAAGGATAGACCTCTTGCCCATAAGAAATCATACCATCTTCATCATTTAACAATTAATCAAAGAAATCATATTTTCCCTCTTCTTACCATATCAAATTAGACTCTCCAATGTTTTGTGGATTTACATATTCAGTTATATTTTCAATGAAAAAATTCTATCTTATTACTAAGAATTCATAGAACATACCTAATTCTTCAATTGGTTCAGAACCAACTTTATAGGAGAATGAAAATAGTGAGTGGTCATCTGATGGGTTCCTCATGGATTCAAAAATATTAAAATGGACATTACTATCTCCAAACTCCCTGGTAAGTGTCCCTTAATGGTCATTGATGATGGTTTTGGATATTTTTAAGAACGGAATCCCCAAATTATGGTTGAGTGTGATGGGATCCTATCTTTCTCTATGTTTAGAACATTGAAGTTAGCTGGGAATAAAATATCTTTTACTTTAACAAGGACATCTTCAAGAACTCATGTTGGAAAAACTGTGTATTTGTTTGCAATATTGACCACATATATTGTGAGATTAAAGTTTAACATCTACAAATAAGTGAATGTTGAGTAACTAAATACATTAATTTAAACAGTGAGCTCAAATAAATCATTAGATAAATTTAAATATCCAATGGTGCATAAAATGGAAAACATCCCTGGATCTTGACATTTGGCTGGAAACTATGGTGTGATAAGGGTTGAGAAACTTCTTCCCAAGTTTATCCTCTCATTCCCATGAATTATTCTCTTTTTGGTGTAAATATCTTTCAAAAAAAATCATACCTTGTAATTTTTTTCACTGATTCAAGTAGGGGGTATTGATTTCCAATTTTTTAAAGGTGCCCATAATTTCTTTTTGAAGTATTTCTTCCTAAAATATCTTTGATTCAATCATTATTTATGGAAATTGTGTGTGTGTGTCTTTCTTATAACTTTATTTTATTTGAAATGGTGCTTCTTTCCTCCTCATCCTATCATTCTCATCCTTTTTATTTTCTTCTTATTGGTAAATTTTCAAATAATTTTCATTATTTTCATCTTAATTCTCCCTTAGAAAAAGTGGTATTGTTTCAAGTTCAAGGTTGACTAAATGTGGGATTTCTTTTCCACTTCTTGTTATTATTTCACTGACATTCTCTTTTGGATTTGGAATTTTCTGGGATGGAAGATTCCCTGGATTCTTGATTACAATATCCAAAATATTTTTTTAACTTTTTGGGTAGTTATTTTACATTTTCTTTAATCCCCTAAACATATGACTGTAGTTGTTGGTTCTCAATTGATGGTTTTACACTGGTGGATGGTTGTTCATAGGATATTTGGAATGTAGGTGGTTGAATGTTTTTCTATTAGTATAGATATTTGTAGGCTTGTTAGAATGTTGGGAATTTTTGATATTTTTGTTGCTAGTATGGAGGTTAATTGGGGTATTGGTTAGGATTTAATGATATCACCTAGTTTTTTTTGCTTCTATATCCTTGATAGGATTGGGGTTGACGTGGTTGATTATGATGGAATTGTATTGTCTAAAATGTCACAATGAAGTATTTTTTCTCCAATATCTTAATAAAATGGTTATTATAATGAGTGGAAGAAGAATATGAACCACATACCTAATATTAATCTTTCTATCAATTTGATTCAGTAATATATATTTGAAAAACTAACCTTGTGAGGTCATCATCTTTGGTTTTAATCAATATAGATGAATCATATGTTCATACCTCATGTATATCCCTACTTCCCATACCTCTCATTCCAAATTTTTTGTGAGTTTTGTGCAATATTCATAATCATACCTATGACATCTATAGGTTACTTGTCAATAGGGGCTCCTCCAGATGATGCATCTAGCATATTTTGATCATTGTCGAGAATCCCTTGGTATAAGAACAAAAGGAATTGGTGTTCCTTTATTTCATGATGTGGGAAGCTAGCTCATATATTCATGAAATCCTCCTAGTATTCATATAGGGTCTCTCTAGTTGATTTTATTAGGAAATAGATATTTTTTTTATGGAGGTGCTCCTCTATGTGGGATAGAATATATTCATGAAGCTTCTTTTTAGGTCATCCCAATAATTGATCTCCCTGAGTTTTAGATTTTACAACCATTCCTTTACTACTCCTTCGACTGAGAAGGAGAATTACCTCTACTGAAATTGGTCTTTAGGTTCTCCTCTTGGCCTGAATCTTGAGAAAGTGAAGCCGAATTTGTGCATGTTCTGATTTTTGTATTCTTCCACACACCATTCTTATTCTTCTCCATTTTCTTCTCCGTCTTTTGTTATTTTTATTTTGTGATTTAATGTTTTTTTTCTTCTTCTTCTTTTATCATCCTCATTATTTTTATTTTTATTCTTTTTATTTTATTCTAATCTTATTTCTCATCATACCACCATGAACCATTACCCTAAAAATGAGGTGATAACCCGACACTTGGATTGGGGGAGGTAAGTGGAAATTTCATTTACTATGTGCTTAAATTCTTATGTTTTATTAGGTTTTTAATGAGTAAGAGAGATTTGCATAGGTGTGGCAATATTCCACTACAACACTAATCTCAAACTCATTTATATTATTCTATTAAATATTTTTCCTCCCTTCTGCTGGATAAAAGATCTTCATATGATGGAGTTGAGCAATTTAGTGGATGAAATGGAATACGATGGAGCCAGGTCTTGTAAGATGTCACAATCTCAATCTAGGTGTGTCATCAACCTTGATTATAGGATGTGTGGAATTGAAATTTCTAAAAGGAATTCAATATTCCATACAAATAAATAAAATAATATTAATTCATGAGTGAGATCTCATAATTGAATTATCAAACTTAATCTAAACACTAATAGGGATAATGAGGGACCCATGAACCAAACCACAAAGGTCAAGTTCTTTCTTTATTAATATCATATTGTCAATATATGTTATTATAAGTTGTATAATTTCATTTTTTTCTAAATTTCATTGAATTAGTAGAATAATTAGAAACAAGAAAAATAAGTAGTTTAGGTGGGATAGAAAAATTAGGTGAAAAACTGAGAAATATCTTCAAGTGAGATAACCCTGGTAAGCCTTTGTGCTGCATTAGAAAAATAACATTTCTTTTTTTACACCCTACAATAGGCATGCGTCAAAACTGGAACCATTTTTAGGGAGCTAATTAGTATTTTATTTACTTATTCTATTTTCACATTGTATATTTATTTTTATTACTTATAAAAAAACTAAAAAAATAATTATTTTTCCATGATGTTCTCCAGTGATCATTTTTTCAATACATGGAATAATTTATCATAGTTTCAATATGAAGAAAAAGATTATACTAAAGATTCCCTCCAAAGAAGGGTCGATACTCTTATGATAATGGTCAATCCTAAGAAAAGAGGCATATAAACATAGATCTCACCTGAATATTTTATGGCCATAGTCGATGATCTTTGAACTAATATACAAATATTTGAGTCCAAGAAGGAAGTTCCATTGTGTTTCCCCAATTTAAATAAATATATCCAAGAATTTGAGGCAAATTTTTAGAAATATAAATAGCCTGATCATTTTAGGAAATAGATTCAAGCTAGCCATAATGAGCTAGATTGGATTCATGATGAGGAATACTTACTTGTTGAGCTGTGTGTCGGATCCCACTAAGATCTGGATGAATTTTGGAATGAGTATGAGGTACAACATGATCTACCCATTCCTTACGTAGTATAAGAGCCCACACCACTCTACTTTCCTCTATAAATGGAATATGATAAATCTATCCAAATGGTATAATTTGAAAAAAAAAAGATGGAGGATCCCAACTACCTACCTCCATCCATTGAAATCCAAATTCAAGATTCACTTACAACTAATGAATTGATTGAACCAAAACCAACTCAAAGAGATGATATTTCTTTAAAATATTTCTTTTCTGATTTGATTGATCACTTCTTATGGATTTGAATTTTCAAATTTGGTGAATCCTTACTTTTCTTTAAAGGAAGAAGAAGAAACTGAACATGAACCTATTGAGGAACACATGGATCTCCCTGACATTATTGAACATGAATTTGAGGAGGCCTATGAAGAAATAAAATTATATGAGCTTGTGGAAATCAAGAAAAAGATTTTTCATTATGAAAGGGATAATTTTTTTGATTAGTAAAATTTAAATTATATTCTTAAATAAATACTTACTTACTTTCCCTTTTATCATTCAATTCATGCAGCCCAAGTTGATGTATCATTAGAAAAAAAAATAAAAGGTTTCACAAGTAGAAACCAATGAAGAGGATGATCCATAATTCATCCTACACATTCCATACAAGATATACATATTTTGAAGGGGGTGGATCTGGTATACACTATACAAGGATCATTCCTCACCAAGAAATAAGAACTATAAGCTGAGAAAAGCCACATGTGGTGGTTCAAGTCTAAGAAGATCCACCCACCATCAGATTATAGATAACAGCCAATACTTCCCTATAGAGGCATAAATAATTCAGGTAACACTTGGGGGACTGTTCCAAGATTTATCTTTTAATTCTTTCTAGAAATTTAGATTTTAAATTCAGTTTTAGTAAGTTAATCAAGCATTTCTCACACTTCCTATTATATTTTTGAGATTAAATGAAATAATCCTTGTACTTAATTGAGTAATTTTATTTCATAGGTTCATGATGGGAAAATGGAACTCTCAAATAATGTAATAATAAGTGTTAATCTTAATTTCAACGGGATTTCACTTTTAATGATTATCTTTAAAAATACTTAAAAAAAATTCCAACAGCGTTATTCAAGCTTTAAAATAGAAATTCCATGCCCATTATTGAACTATGATTTACTTGAATTATCTATGATACATTAGTTTCTTAAGAATCTAGTGATTTTATGTTTTATATTTCAATTTTAATGAAATTTAATGAGTAAAATAGATAATATTTTGATTAAAGTGAAGCATGGGTATTAAAATTGGGACTCATTGTTTGAGGGAATTAATTTATTCATGTAACTAAAATTTTCCTAACATTTTTCATGCTTTAAATTTATAAAATTTATATGAATTTATTTACTATTTTTAATCATGCCTTGAGTGATTTTCCAATATCATATTCACATTCCCGAGATAATTTATAGACCAAACATTTTATATTTTATTATTGATCATATTTCATAAGTGACCGTGGGACATGTCACCTACCAGAACTTGCATTGGAACCTGTCAAATCTATAACTATGAAAAACACATTTAAGATGAATGAGGAATATTTTTATAACAACTTTATCTAAAAATACCACTTATACATCAATCCTTATTTATCCAATAGATACCATGAATTACCTTTATAGGAATGAGACATGTTTTGAGCCATTTTTATCCATTCCTACCTTCCTCTTAGTATTTTCATGATATTTTAAAATTGAAGTGTGGGGATGAATGGATTCATTGTGGAATGGATTAAATACATTATAAAGAAGAAGTTTGTGGGTGATAATTTGGGTATAAATAAAGTTTTTTGATTTATTCAATGTACTTCATTATTTCCCCCTCTTGAATTAAAAAAATTAAAATGACAAAAAAGAACCAAAAATAATAAATTTATGCTGTGATTTTGGAAAACCAAAACTCACCATTGCTAGAAAAATGATTTTTATCATACCTGGTTAGGTTTTGGATTTGAGATTATTTTTGAAAATAGAAAAAAAATGAAAAGTTATTTTAAAAAGAAAAAAAAGTATAAAAGTTAAAAATATATTCAAGAGGGTGAAAAAATCATTCATTATTCTTTATTTGATCATAACGTTTATTTTAAGTTTTGAAAATATTAGAGTTTAAAATTTTAAGGGGATCATTTAATTATAATATTTTTTTATATCATACTTTTTACTTAAGAGATAAACCTCATCCTTAATCCTTAATTTTCAAACATCAATTTCTACCAACCTTAAGCCTCATAGTCATTTGAACATTTAATGAAATATATCATGATTTTATGTGAATATTGTCTTTAAAAAGTATAAAAATTAGTTATTTTACAATATTATAGTTAAGTATAATTTTTTAATGATATCAGCATAACACTAATTGAATTTATATCAAGAGTGACGATAGAAAATATTCCAAGGTGAGGTAGATCATGATGTGTCATGTTTAATAATAATGAATTGAGGAGCTTAAATGAATGAAATGAGAAGTTACATAGTTTCTCAAAGGGAAAAATTAAAATGAATGGATTTATTTTGTTCATTGAAAATGGGAAATTTAATTTATATTTTATGTGTATTTTTGAAAATTTTATTTTATATTGAAAATTGTTTGATTTTATTACTTTGTAATTTGAATATCTATTACATTGGTGCCCTCTGAATTCGATGTTGGGATTTTATGATTGATTACAAGAATGTTTTAAGTGTGGGGAATTCATATAGATAATATTTCTATCATTTTTTATATTTTTTTAATGATTTAATCCCTACCAATTTATCAATTTGAGTGTAGTTTCATGGATTTTGTATTTTTGGTGTGTTTTGGGCTAAATTGTGAAAAATTTCTTAATTCTATAATTTTAAAGGATTATAATCACAAGGGTATTTTGGATATAACTCTTAAATTATTATTTCAATTTTATTTATTATTTTTTTAGTATTACTTAATATATGGGATTCAACTTTTTTTCTGGACCAAAAGTGAATTAGAACATATAGAGGCCTAAAAAATCAATCAATTTGAAAAATTGTTTAGGAAAACATAGTGGACACCCCATTAGGAAAAGAGGAATAACTCAAGATAAAAACCTCCAATTGAGGTAATTATATTAGGAATTTAAATTGGAATCACGAGCACAATTCACCAATAAATTACATGGAGTTATACACTAATTAAGGTGACCATTGGATGCAAAACATTGAAGGTGTATTTATGGAATTCTCAGAAAGAAAAAGTAACACTCCTTAATAATTCCATAACATCCTCAATAAACTTAAAATTAATGTGAAATATGGAGGAGATACAAGAAATAAAATTTTTAAGAACCTATAAGAAGGTACCTTGGGGTGATTTGAATACATGGTGTTCCAAACTGTAGCTGACTTTCAGAGGAAGGATTCTAGAGGATAACTTGTATGATCTCTCTTTTCTTTTTCTTAGTTTTATAATTCCTTCTTATTACATATTAATAAATATTACCCTTACCATTGTGGGGTAAACAATTGAGTTATTTGGGAAGGGTTGGTTTTCTATTTTGTAATGCTTTAGTTCTTAGACTTAATTGAATGAAATCTCATTCTCTCTTCTGTGATGTTGTTTTCAATTTCATATAGTGGTTTTTATTATCAAGTATGATAAGGTTTGGTTTTCAATTATATTATTTATTTATTTTTATTTGGTCAATGATCATTATTTTAATTACCCATGCTTTGGAACCAAAAAAATCAAAGAATTTTAATTTTTTTCATTTACTGGATGGGACATTTTTTTAAACCAATAATTGGAACTAAATTACAATAGTTGGAACCTTTAAAAGTGATTTTTTTGGACTTTTGTGAAGTCTTGAGAGGTTCCATGGATATATCGTTGAGTTTTGGGTTCTCTTTGTTCCTATTTTAAAAATAAGATAAATTTAATTAAAATGAAAATAATTTAAAAGGATATAAATGGGGGATAAAGAAATAAGGAAAGTTTTAATAATAATAATAATCATCACATTATTATTATTATGATTATTATGATCATTATCGTCGTCGTCATAATCGTCATTATCATTATCATTATTATTATTATTATTATTAGGTTATGTTTTAAGAGTAACCCAAGGGGGTCTCCCCCTACCTCGCACGACACCCCTTGGATGAACCCCTTGGGAGCATGACCTCCCTCCTCATGGATTCTCTTCGTCTGACAATTTCAATCCATATTTCTTCCTGATTCCTCTTTAAATCTTAAAGTTAAGACTCATGGCTCCCTATTCTACCCTTTTCCATCATTTGTTTCCTCTCTCCATCACCCAGTGATGTGTAGACAAAGCCCATGGGTTTAGGGCTAATCCATATTTTAGTTTTCTTTCAATGTTAGGGTATACGAAGTGTCTCTTGGGACTCCCTTATTGGTGTTCTGGCAACCGCCGCCAAAGGAGAAGCCATTTGGATCACCTCGGCCATCAGTTGTCATGTTTGAGGTAAGGTTCTCCTCCTTTCCCCTTTGTTTCTTAATTTCTTTTGAGGATTCATAATTTTTGAGGTGCTGGTAATTTTCCTTGGGTGTTTTGGTCATTTCCATGGTGTTTTTGAGTTCCTGGTATTGTTTTTACAGTGTCTAAAGACTCTTTAAAGGATTAAACTCATATACATAGGTGTGTGTATTATATATATATATATATATATATATATATATATCTTCCTTGTAAATATTCCCTCATAATAAGGGGAATATTTCATTGGATTGAGGATTATATATATATGTTTGTATATATGAGTGTATGTGCGTGCAAGTGGGGAGAGATCATCATCAATGTTGTCAGGTGTCGATTGTTTAGCATGGTCTACTTCTTGAGGTAAGATCCCATTCCCATGCACTTTAAATTTAATAATTCATTAATTTATTTCATTTTCACCATTGTTAGACTTTAATTGGTTCTATATAGTTTTTAGAATAAATTCTTCTTTAATAGAATTATAGTTGTTGAATTAAATTCTTAGTTCTAACAAATGATTTTTTTGATAAACAAAGTCATGGTTTTATAATAAAACCCCTCAAATAGAGGTGTCCTATCTTTGAAAACTCACAGTGATGATTTATGATTTCTAGCTTGGTTAGCCATATTTCTTGGTATTTCTTTATGCTCTGATATCATTTTTTGGAATATGACATGTTTAGAACATAACCCATATAGATGTCCTTCAACGGAGTACCCCCATTGTAGATAAGTGTTAAATGAACCAAGACACATCCTAAGTGACCCATAGATTCTTATGAATGGAATTGACATGTTTTGATAAAATTAATGGTTTAAATTAAATAAAATGGATAATGCTTAAGGGATTGATTTTCCTAGAAATATTTTAAATGGAGGTGAATATGGATAATGACATTCATGAGAGGTATTAGCCTCATGAATTGAATTATATATGTGATAATAACATTGATAATGTTTATTTTTAAATTCATAAGAGGTTATGCCTATTTATTATGATATAAATAATTATGTATTTTTTATATATAATTTGGTTATATGAAATGAAATGGATGGGAGGTAATGCCCTATTCTATCTATAAATTTTATACACCTTTATAAATGTTTTTTACAATGGTAAGGGGTGATGATCCAAAATTTTAATCACAATTCCTTTCACCGGTGTTACATGGAATCTCATCGTTGAGTTCTATTTATACAGGTATGTCACCCAAGACTCCTAGAATATTATGCTCTACTGATTGGTGAGTATTATTATGATCTCCTTAGCCTATGATCGGGATGATTACACTCTACCTGATCAGTTAAGATAATCAAGGGGTGTTTCATGGTGTCTCACCAGTGAGTTCTATTTATACGGGTATGGAACCGAAGACTCCTGAAAGATTATGATCTCCTCGGCCTATGATCGAGAAGATTACGCTCTCCCTGATTTGTTATGAGACCTGATAGGTGATTCATGGAGTCTCACTACAGGTATGGAACCCAAGACTCATGGATGATTATGATCTCCCAATTAGTGGGGATGATTATGATCTCCCCAGACTATGATCATGATGATTATCCTCTCCTTGATCTGTTACGAGACTCGAGGGGTCCTTCATGGTATCTCACCAGTGAGTTCTCTTTATAAGGGTATGGCACCCAATACTCATAGATGATTACACTCTCTCGAGTGGTGGGGATGATTATGATCTTTTCATCCTATGATTGTGATGATTACAATATCTATGATTAGTTATGAGACTCAAGAGGTGTTTCATGGCTTCTCACTAATTAGTTATCTTATACGAGTATAGCACCCAATACTCAAGGACGATTATGATCTCCTAAGTGGTGGGGATGAGTACAATCTCCTCAGACTATGATTGGGATGATTACACTCTCCTTGATTAGTTATGAGACTCAAGGGGTGTTTCATGAGGTCTCACTAATGAGATATCTTTACAGATCAGCTAAGGTTCAAACCCTTAGGGTTCATCTACTTTCTGAATATCATGATCGCCTATGGATCGTGACCTAGGTCTTAGACATCTGAATGGATTCACATACCTGGGTTGCATGGAGGCTCACTCAATAACCTTTTACAGGATATTCGATTATACTCCCTCGAATCCTTCTTTACAGGATTGACCATTGGTATATGCTATCCTTATTTACTAGATTGACCATTGGTATATGGTAACCTTTTTTTAGGATTGACCGTCGGTATATGGTATCCTTATTTAAAGGATTTAGCATTAGTATTTGGTATCCTTCTTTACATGATTGATTGTTGGTATATGACTGAAATCTATTTTTTATTAAAATTCCAACACATTTGAGGAAAAAGTGAGAAAGCATACTTGACTTAACCATTTCACCACTTCACCATTTCCTCACATCCTCACTTCCCCACTTCCTTACTTCCCCACTAAAAACAATACAAGGCTTCACAATAAACAATATTCAAGCACAATGGATGGACAATCCAAACAAGCATTCAAACTAACATACCTTCATAGTTGGAGCCAAAATTGTCAAGAGAAGATCGAGGTACCACAAATCAAGGAACACAAACATCAGAAAAGCAGGGAAAACTATAGAACTATTCTCCTCGAGGTCCCACCGGTGTGACCATCGACACCAGCCCAAATCCACAAACCTACTGGTGAACTCCAGTCGGAGTTCGCCCAACCCTCCAGTGACGTGAGATTACCCAAAGAGCACATCCACAAAGGGTGAAGAAGAAACCATAATGAGGAAGGTTAGGCTGTCCAGACACCACACTCCACTCTGCATCCACCACAGTGCAATCATGAACCAATAGACACTTTGCATACCAACAAACCGCACCAAAAGATATTCACACCAAAAAAAGCTTGAAGGGTGAAGCCAAGAATCTAGACTCCCCCACTGAAAAGCGCCGCAGGAACCGAAACCAGATGAACCCCTCCGCAACCATGAGGCACCCTTCAACCACATCCGTAGCAACCCCAAGGGGAGGACAAACCAAGGAGCATGGAGCTTATTCTTCATCACCTAGTATTGGAACATCAATAGAAATTCAATGGAGAATCACCATTGAGGGGAATCGAGCTAATCCAGGACAGCAATGACACTTTGGGCTAGAGATGATCAGAAAAAGGGCATGAAATAACCCTCCACATCTTCCAAGTCGAACAAGCCACGAGAAGCAGAGGGGAATGGCGATGAAGGAGAGAACCACTCCAGCGATGGCACCACCGCAACAACACCAATATCGCACAACAGAAAAACATTCAGAAACAAAACTGAACCACAAACCTTAGATCTGCAAATCCACATTTGACATCCAAAAAACTAGAAAATCCCCCCCCCTCTGTGCCACTTTAGAGCTGATGCCGATTCACACCGGAAAACACCCTACGCCGAGGGCCAGCCGAGACCAGATCCCGAATCAAGAAGCCACTGCCAAGCCACGTTGACGCAACACCGTTGCCAAGCCACACTGGAAACCAAGACCGATACAACCAATGCCCCGAGCCGAGAATCTGAATTTCACCTCAAAAATTCCAGCTGTGATCCTTCATCATCTGGCCACACCGACACTGAGGTGGGATTAAATCTGTCGACACCAAGCCACACCAAAGCGCTAAAGGAGGGGAGTAGAAGACAGCGTTTAGGAAACCCTAAGCATGCGGGAGGGGAGAAACCCACCGCTTAGAGGCCCGTCTTGATACCCATCGGATTTTGGTATATGATATCCTTGTTACAATGATTGGAGGTGAGTACGGGCAAACTCGGATGTAGGATGAGTATCCCCCTATGGTGACATAGCTTGCTCAGACATTTTTTCATGTATGAGGTGAATAAGGTATAACTTTCAAGTTCCCATTATAACCCTAGATGATTTTTTTATTTATTCAGTTTTTTTATTACTTATCTATACATTTAAACTAATTAATTTGTATTGTATTGTCTGAAATGCGCTAGGAACTGTGGGTGTCTGCCTACTGAGATTTATATATCACACCCTTCTCGGTCCACTATTACATTGGGGTACCTAAGTAGAATTTCTTGTTTGTAGGACTATGGACCTTGGTTTATTTTTTATGTTTCATTTCTTATACCTAAGGAGTTAGGATCATAGGACTGAGTTGGAGCATAGGATTATAATGTAGATTGCCTTTGGGATTTTTGGTTCTTTTATTTAATTGAGAGTTGTGTTGTTCTATATTGAAAATCATGTTTTATGTTTATTTTTTTATCTTTGGTATCATCATTGGGACATGCATTTTTTTTATAAACTGGTGTTGAGCACTCTTTTATTCAGTTATTATAATATTTTATTTCCATTGTTTTGTCTCTCATTTATTTACTACTTCCACTTTTGACTATTATTTATTCTATTACTCCATTTTACTACTATTATACAAGGTTATAGTATCCATACTATAACCTTATTAGACCCTTGTTGCTATTCGGAAGCATCTAGTGTAGAGGGAGGCAATCCTGAGGCATGTGACCCACCGATGTGGTTACTGACTTAGTGTTCAGTCGGGTCTAGATGTTAAAAAGTTGTATCAGAGCCTTATTTTCCCTTTTTATTACTATTTTGGGTTGGTATATAGGAGACTATGAATGTTTTGGTACTTGGTAAATAGTTATTCTTGGGAATGATCACCCCACGTGTAGGGAAATGACCAAGTTTCTAAGGCTAGGATTGATTTTCGTGTTATTTGATAGTACAATGGATTATTATTTCACATTTAGTGACTGTTTTATTTTCCACTGATTGTTGATTTATGGAATTTTATGAAATTTATCACTTGGTCTATTATATAATGGTAGAAACATTACATGCATCATTATAGGCGTGTATAGATTCACATTCCATGCATATGCAATGTCATGTAGTTGCATTAGTAGGTTACCTTATACGGTTGATTGTGTTCCTTGAGTGTTATGTCATGCATATTTTTGTACCTTGTTTAGGTAATTCTTAGAATTCCTACCAATATAACATTCTTAGTTTTTATTATTCCATGATTCTTGTTTATTGAATATGTTTTTCCTATTTATATGCCATGCCTTTGTGTTATATCTTGTTTCATTATGTCTACTTCTAATGATGGCATGCTTTTATTTGTTTACATATGTTTTGTTCATGGGCTGAAGACACAATGGTTTTGAATGTATGGGAACCAATTTTCAATTGTAAGGTGTATGGGATCCTTTTATCCAGGAAAGGTTAACCCATATATTCACACCATCTTGAGCATTTTATATAAATTCATTTTAAGTAACATTCTTAAAATTATAAGTCTGTTAAATTTTAAATTTTAAAGTGAATTTATTTTGATTAAATGGGATCCAAGTTCCACTAGTAAAGTGTATGGCCACTTTATGGATGGGTATATGGCCACTCATATCACTATACCATTATATATATGATCATATTATATTACAAAATGGTTTTAAATGTAAAGTTTGTTCAATTTTTATTTGGAATTATTTGGTTACCTTTAAAAAATGAAAAACTAGACCCAAGGAGATCAGTTGGGGCATGTTTCTTATGGGATGACTAGTTTGGGTGTTTTCAAACTTTAAAAACTAAGAAACTACTACTGGGTTTCATTTTAATAGACCCAAGTTGTCTTAGTGGGACCCTCATAGGTCGCCTTATTTGTTAAAAGAAATCTGTATGATAAATTTTCTAATAAAGATGATATTTCTAATAAATTTTAAATGTTTAAAAATAAATTTTAATGACACTTACCTATTTTTCTTTGAGCTGATTGTTAAATCAAGTTCCTTGTGATTTTGTTTTAAAATGGTACTTAATTTTTTGAATTAAATATTTTAGATGAGTAAAGATTAAACATGAAAAAAAGGTATTGTAAATAGAACCCTAGGTGGTATACTTTATTTAAAACCCTCATGTAAGGGAAGTCTAATTTTCTCCTTGAGTTTCCTTAGAACAGAACTGAAGGTGTTTTCCATAGGCTATCTCCTTTTTAGTAATGTCTTGATGATTGAATTTTGAGCCTGTTGACTTTTTGATTAGTGTTTCCTTGATACTAGTCGACGCTTGTGCTTAGTTATTGGATATCTCGTAGTATTTATTAACCTTAGAGATTATGTGACATTCTTATGTTGTGAGTTTTCTGATGTTCGGTGTCTCTAGGGTGTTGTTGTCCCGAGTAGGACCCCTTTGCTTTTAAATGAAAACATTGTTCAAATGGATGGTCATGTATTTCTTAACCTTGTTATGGGCATAAGAGTAGTGTTCATTTTCAGCAGATTAGACATGCCTAAGACATAGTGGGATTCTTCATCGGTCTTTGGCCCCTTTTTTCCTCAATAATGGACATCTTTTTGTGTCTTTGTCTAGGATAATGGACGTATGAGGAAATACAACATTAGAATAGATCTCTTGTATGCTCATCTAATACTTGAATTCATAGGGATGATAGCCTATGGATAATATTCATGATGTGTCGGTTGCTTCTGAAACCTCAGGATAGTATGTGTCCATGTACGTGGTTCCTATAGAGTACTAAATGATGTAACAAACCAGTTGAGATTTGTGAAATCATTGAGCCATGACCTTTTGAGTATAGTCTCAGGTCATCTCTATAGTATAGTGACCTAGGCATTAAATATAATCAAATTCTTCCCAATTCATGGCATGAATTCCTTATGACTCGGTTGTTTTTACACATTGGTTAGTTTGGTCTTGGTTTACATTCCATGTGTTTTACATTTTCATTAAGGTAAATATGACCTATTTAACTTATGAGAGACTGTTCTATTTCTCTTTTCAAATACTAGGACACTACTTAGGTGGAGATCGTCATGTCGGTTCTTGAAAATGTGTCCTCATAAGTGTAAGGAATATAATTAAAGAATTCCCATTTTGAAATGCTTGGTCTCTCTTGAATTCTTTTGGGTCTTTCAAGTTTTGAAATGTGTCTATGATTTCTTGATAGCATGACACTTTTATGGTTGGTTGTATTTGAAAACATTGATAAATGTTTTTCGTTTTGTATGGACTTCAGTGGTTAAGTGTGAGAAATCGCGTAATGCCTCAAGTGGAAAAAGGGAATTGTGATCAGTTGTAATGTCACATCAGCAGGTGAAGCCAAGCTTTTTCTTTCAAAGTCAACCAGTTAGGGTTTAACTATTCTTCCTTCTAGTAATCAGATATGATTTATTGAAAACTATGAAAATCCTCTTAGTGTATTCTTCTAATTGATGATCATGTCCCTTATCTTGACGTCATCCTTGATACACTAAGAGATTGTCAATCTTATGTCATGTTAAAGCTTTAAAAGTCGTTGATCTTGTGGTGTGGTTATCTATTGGTGTCACACATTGATGCGTGGTTTTTCTTGAGGTATGGTGGTTCTGAGTGATCCTTGGGTTCCTAATTAGGAAATCCCAGGAAAGACTCTTGGAAACCATTCATTTCCTTTGACTTGACTGCCAGGAAAATGCTGCTTTGGGATCAGTCGATGATCTGATGTGGATGTTGTGTCCTTGTGAAAACGTCTCACTTTTAAACATGGAGTATATAATACCTTGGTATAGTCCCTTGTATTCCTATTCTATGAATCTGAGGTTGTCTCGAACTTGTATTTG
Source organism: Viscum album (assembly GCA_963277665.1). Lineage (NCBI taxonomy): Eukaryota > Viridiplantae > Streptophyta > Magnoliopsida > Santalales > Viscaceae > Viscum > Viscum album. Next base: position 799,978,186 of record OY728160.1, on the reverse strand, counting down.
GTCTCATAGGTGTGTTTAAAGGGTAACAACGCCACTAGGATGGGTCTGGGTTACCCCTTGGTTGGGATGAGGCCCAAAAATTTGAATTTACAATTAGTTTTTTGACTAAGTAGCATCACTGGAAGCTAGATATGAGCTTCGGTGAATGTTTCCATGATAAATGCAAGGTTCCTTGGATGAATATGTTTCAGTTCATTTTGTAATGCATTGACTGACTAATCCAGTCATCTTCCAAATAAGTCAGCACGAGTGGCTCAACTTGTTTTTCCTTTCTGTTTCAATGTTTATGGTTGGTGAGGAACTTTTTAAAATCACGTTTCCAGGATAAGGGGAGTGTGTTTTAAAGGTCGGTAGTGTCTTATAGGTAAATCTTGCATGATCAATTTCATTTAGGTCGATTGGGATTTGACCGTTCTTTCTCGATGAGGTCTCTAATATGACCTTGGATGTAGTTTGGGTTTCCTTGTTAAATAAATCATGTGATAATATTCATTATAATGCTTTGAGTCATTCTTTTAAGGAAATTCTGATGGTAGGTTGAATCGTGGTTTGGAATTGGACACTTAACATTAAAACTTATGGTGGTAAGCACTTTCGACCAAATGTTAAATGAGAAGACAACGTGAATGTGTCTCTAGATAAATGGGAATGAGTAAACTACATTTTAGTGTTTTTTTGGAAACAATTATTGGCTCAGACTTTTATATATTAATCTCCATATGCTTGGGAAGTGATGAAATGTGTGTTAGGAATTATAAACATAGTGTGATCATCTGAATGAGACTTCAAAAACCCTGTAGGTTGGGTGGTGTTTTCATTGTTACTTAATGCTTCTTGAGGATGGAAACTTCTAAGGTGGGAAGGTTGTAATGACCTGTGCATTTGAAATAGACAAAAATGAAAAAGAATATTATTTTTTTCATTTTCTAGATAAATCATTTTTTATAACCAAGCTTCAAAAATAAATTATGAGAGTTAGATTCTTTCAAAGTGATGTTTTTGGACTTTTGTGAAGGCCTGAGAGGTTCCACGAATGGATCATTGAGTTTAGGGTGCGACGTTTCCCAGTTCTAAAAATAATAATAATTTAATTAAAATGGAAAATAAATTAAAAGGGAATAAATTGGGGATAAAAAAATAAGGAAAGTTTTACTAATAATAATAATAATAATCTTATTTTTATTTTTATGATGATGATGATTATTATTATTATTATTATTATTATTATTATTAGGTTATGTTTTAAGAGTACCCCAAGGGGGTCTCCCCCTACCTCATGAGACACTACTTGGTCAAACCCCCTAGTCATGTGACCTCCCTCCTCATGGATACTCTTTGTCCAATGATTTCAAACTATATTTCTTCCTGATTCCTCCTTGAATCTTCAAGGTAAAACCCATGGATACCTTTTCTACCCTTTCCCAGTGATTTTCCCTCTCTTTTTCACCTAGTGATATGTGGACAAAACCCTAGGGTTTGGGGATAATTTTTATTTAATTTTTATTCCATTGTTATTGTATTTTAAGCATCTCCCAGTACTCCCTTGTTCGTGTTTCGACAACCGCTATTGAAGGCGAAGCGGTTCGGATCATCTCGGTCCTCCACCATCAATTTTGGAGAAATTTTTTCCTATGTTCTCCTTTTTTTCTCAATTTATTTTTAGTATTTTGTAATTTTTTAGGTAATGGTAGTTTTCCATGGGTGTTTTGGTCCTTACCACAGTGTTTTTGAGTTCCTAGTATTGTTTGTAGAGCGTTTGATAACTCCATGAAGGCTTGCACTCATATACATAGGTATGGGTAATATATACATATATATATATATATATCTTACTTTTACATATTCCTTCATGGTGAGAGGAATATGTTCATTGGATTAAGGGGTTTTTGTGTGTAGTTTGTGTGTATTAGTGTATGTGTGTGCAAGTATGGAGCGATCTTCATCAAAGTCATCAAGTGTCGACTATTCGGATTGGTCTACTTTCTAAGGTAATATCTCATTACCTTGCCCCTTAAATTTAATAATGCATTAATTTATTACCTTCGTGACTTTATTATCCTTTAATTAGTTCTATGTAGTTTTTATAATAAATTTTCCTTTAATTGAATTGTGATCGTTGTTTGAAATGGTTAGTTTTGATAAATGATTTGTTTGATAAACAAAGTCATGGTTTTATAATAAAACCCCTCTAACAGAGGTGCGGTAACTTTGAAAACTCACAATGATGATTTATGATTTTTATCTTGATTAGCTATATTGGTTGTTAGTTCCTTATTCTTTGATATATTTTTTTGGAATGTGACATGTTTAGAACATAACACATTTAGATATCCTTCAATAGATTGCCCCCTTTGTAGATAAGTGTTAAAAGAACCAAGACACATCCTAAGTGACCCATAGAGCCCTATGAATGGAATTGACATGTTTTGGTAAATTAAATGGGTTAAATTAAATGAAATGGTTAATGCTTGATGGATTTATTTTCCTTAAAATGTTTTAAATAGAGGTGAATATGGATAATGACTTGCATGATAGGACTTTTCCTCAAGAATTGAATTATATATGTGACCATTCCTTTGATAATGTTTAATTTGAAATGCATAAGAGATTATTCCTTATGTATTATGATATAAATTATTGTACCTCTTTTATATATAATTGGGTTATATGAAATTAAATGAATGGGTGGTAATTCCCTATGCCAACTATACATTTTATACACCTTTATAAAGTTTTTTTATTATGGTAAGGGGTGATGATCCAGAAGGGTAATCACACTTTATTCATTGGTGTATCATGGTTTATCACCAATTAGTTCTCTTTATATGGGTATGGCACCCAAGACTCAAAGATAATTATACTCTCCCAAGTGGTGGGGATGATTATGATCTCCTCGTCCTATGATCAGGATGATTACACTCTCCATGATTAGTTATGAGACTCGATGGGTGTTTCATGGTGTCACACTGATGAGTTATCCTTATATGAGTATGGAACCCAATAATCATGGAATATTATGCTCTCCCAAGTTGTGGGGATGATTATGATCTCCTCGGCCTATGATCGGGATGATTACACTCTCCCTAATCAGTTACGAGACTTAGGGGGTGTTGCATGGCATCTCACTGATGATTCCTCTTTATAAAAGTATGGAACCCAAAACTCATGGATGATTATTATCTCCCAATTGGTGGGGATGATTATGATCTCTTGGGCCTATGATTGAGATTATTATGCTCTCCCTAGTCAGTTAAGTGACTCGAGGGGTGTTGAATGGAGTCTCACTGGTGTGTTATCTTTATATAGGTATGGTACCCAAGACTCATGGATGATTACACTCTCCCGAGATTTGGGTATGATTATGATATCCTTATCCTTTGATTGAGATGATTACACTCTCCCTAATCAGTTATGATACTCAAGGAGTGTTGCATGGCATCTCACCAGTGAGTTATATTTATATGGGTGAGGTACCCAAGACTCATGGATGATTACGCTATCCTAACTGGTGGGGATGATTACAATATCATTGGCCTATGATCGAGATGATTATGCTCTCTCAGATCAGTTACAAGACTCAAGGGGTGTTTCATGGAATCTCACTAGTGAGTTCTATTTATATATTTCTTAAGGGTCGGGCCCTTTGGGTTCATCCAAGTTCTTAATGTCGTCACCACCTTTAAATCAAGACCTAGGGTTTAAAAAATAGACTAGATTCACAGGCCTAGGTAGCATGACGAATGACTGAGTGACCTTTTACAGGATGTCCGGACATACTCCCAAGAATCATTCTTTATAAGATTGACCATCGGTATATGGTATCCTTCTTTACATGAATTGAATGTCGGTATATGATATCCTTCTTATAGGATTGACCATCAATATAAGGAATCCTTATTTATAGGATTGACCATTGGTATAAATTATCCTTCTTTATAGGATTGACCATCGGTATATGGTATCATTTTTACGATGATTGGAGCTGAGTACGGGAAATCCCAAGTGTGGGATGAGTATCCCCCTGTAGTGGCATAGATTTCTCCGAGATTTTTTGGCTATGAGTCAAAACAGGTATAGTCCCCAAGTGTCCCTTAGGAACCTGGATGGTTTGTTTATTTATTCAGTTCTGTTTATTACTTCTCTATACCTACACACTGCTTAATTTATATTGCACTATCTAGAATTATCTAGACACTGTGGGTTTCGACCAACTAAGATTTATATCTTACACCTTGCCCAGGACACCATTACACTAGGATGTCTGACTAGACTTTATTTTTTTTAGAACTATGGACCTTGGTTTATTTCTTATTCTATATTTCTTGTACTTGAGGAGTTAGGAGAATAGGAATGATTTGGAGCTCAGAATCCTCATGGTTATCAACTTTTTTATTTTTAGTTATTTTCTTTACTTGATATCTATATCATTATGTATTTTAAAGCATGTTTTATTTTTAATAATTTATCTTAGGTATCATCATCGAGACATGCATGTTTTGTATAAACTGGTGTTGGTCACTCTTTTATTCAGTTATTATAATATTAGTCTTTTTTTGTTTTGTATTTCATTTATTTAATGATTCCACTATTGACTATTATTTATTATTTTAGACTACTTTATTACTCTGATATAAGGGTATTCTCTCCCACTATCACCTCCTGAGACCCTCACTATTAATCGGTATCCTCTGGTGTATAGGGAGATGTGCCTAAGGCCATGTGACCCATCGGTCTGGATACCGTCTCAGTGGTCAGTTGGGTCAAGACGTTATGGTTATCTCCCTCCACTAGGTTCTAGCTAATATACGATGGAATTGACCAGGTCTTGGTATTAAAGTAATTGATGATATTCATTATGTGTTAATGTGGTAGTTGATGTTCATGATTGTTTGGGATAAACAACACCTTATTGGGTATTACCTTATGTCATTTGAGGATATTCATTGCAACTCTCTTGCACAAGGAATGAGGGTGGACAAATCTAAGATCACGGTAAGGTTTTTTATCACCATCACCATTTGACTAATGGAGTGAGAGTAAATGATCATGGAATATCACTTTAATCAACTTATTAGAAGAGTATTGAACTAAATAGAACAAGGATGGTATTGTAATTGGAAAATTGGCGCCAACCTAATCACCCTTCTCATATCATAGTTTTCAATCACTTAAATTCACAATTTAATTTAAATCATGTTCTTAATTGATTAAATTTATTTTGTTTCATTCAAAACCAAAAAATTCCAAAAACTCTAAATTTTTCCTCTAAATAAATATTGAAAAACTATTTTGTGTGCACTCTTCTTTAGGAGACAACCTAGGGTTAATCTATAGACTATAGTTAGGTAATACAATAATAATTTTTTCCCATACCCCATGAAAGGTGTGCTTCAGACGTTTTTTTTTCAAAAAAAACATGAATTAATTGAATTTTATTTAAAATAAACTAAAATTAAATTACATTTAAAATAAAACTAAAGTGAAAATAATAAGAATAAAAATAAAAGAAGAAAATAAATGTGTGTAGCAGCTCCCACTCCAAATTTTTCCACTAAACGTTTTATCATGATTGGCACACCATGTCTTTGAATCACCCAAGGACCTATATTATAGGTTGTTGAAATTTTAATTTCCTTTCACCCCACAAAATTTCACATTAATTGGATGCGTATTGAGGATGTTATGGAATTATTTATGAGTGTGACTTTTTATGGATAAGAATTCCATATATCCTCCTTTAATATTTAGCATCCAATATCTTTCTTAATTAGTGTATAACTCCATGGAATTTATTGTTGAAACATGATTTTAATTCCTCTTTCAATTACAACTATAATCACCTCAATTGGAGGTTTGTATCCCAATTTATGGAAGGGAGTGCACAGGAAATAGTTTATCACTTTTTAATTAGAGGAAAAATATAGTTTTTTTTGGAATTGTTTGTTTTTGAATTAAATGAAATAAATTTAATCAATTTAGAAAATCATTTAAATGAAATAGTAAATTAAAGTGATTTAAAACTATGATATGATAAGGGTAATCAGTTCGGGGTTGATTTTTCAATCACAATGTTATCCTTATTCTATTTAATTCAATCCTCTTATGCTAAGTTGATTAAAGTGAGATTCCATGATTGTTTCCTCTCACTCCCTTAGTCAAAGGGTTATGGTGATAGAAAACCTTACCAAGGTATTTTTTGTTCTAATATAATTCCTTATGAAATAAAGATTTAATTAATATTCTCAAATGACTTAGGAAATACCCGATCAGTTCTTATTTATCACAAACAATCAAGAGCATTCACTACTTCTTTCACACGTACTGACGATCGTCAATTACTTCACCACTAAGCCCTAGTCTATTCCATCCTATATAAACCATAACCTAGTGATGGTATATAATGATCATTGACCAAAGAAAAAAATTAAATAATATAATTGAAAACCAAATATGGTCGTACATGATAATAAAAACCACTATATGAATTTGAAAACAACGTCACATAAGAGAGAAAGAGATTTCATTCAATTAAGTCCAAGAAATCAAGAATTAAAAAATATAAAACCAACACTTCCCCAATCACTCAAATTTTTACCTTATCATGGTAAGTTTAAGAAGATTAATGGGGAAGAATAAGAAATTACAAAACTATGAAAAATAAAAGAGAGAACAAAAAAATTCTACTAGAATCTATTCTCCGGAAGTTAGCTCCTGTTTGGAACACCATGCATTCGAATCACCCCAAGGAAACTTCTTATATATTGTTTCAAATTTAATTTTATATTTCCATAATAAATTTCACATTAATTGGACTTGTATTGACGATGTTATGGAATTATTAATGAGTGTTACTTTTTATGGTTGATAATTCCATAAATCATCTTTCAAAGTTTAGCATCTAATGTCCACCTTAATTAGTGTATAAATACATTTAATTTATTTATGAAACGTTATTGTCAGTCCTCATTCAATTAAAACTATAATCACCTCAATTGGAGGTGTGTATCCTCAGTTATGCCTCATTTATAGAGGTGGGGTTTACTCTGTACACCCAAAAAAAATTCAAATTAATTGATTTTTACAGGATTCTAGATTTTTGAATCTACTCTTAGTATATAATATAAAGTTTAATACTATAAATAAAGGAATACTAAAAAAATAATCACTCAAATTGGAATAATATTTTAAAAGTTCTGCCTAAAATACCAATGTGATTAAAATTTGTTAAAACTCCAGAATTAAGAAATTTTCACATTTAAGCACAAAACACACCAAAAATACAAAATTAATGAAAATAAACGCAAATTGATAGATTTTTAGGGATTAAATAATTCAAAAACATATAAAAATGGTGAAAATATTATCTCTATCAGTGCTTCTACTGAATATCTCTCAAGTTCATGATGTATTCCATGTATCTCTCCTAAGGATGTACATGCCAGATCCATCACATATACTAAACATAGAGGTTATACCACTAGAACAATATATTTCTTATGAATAAAAAAGTGTAGATTTTGGATCATATATATACATTTCTAGAAAACAAGACCACTCACCTGGTCAAAGTTTTTTGGTGAAACCAAAAATTTAAGGAAGCTGCAAGGGAACCCAAGGATGTGATGAGCTAGAAGTATCCTCATCTTTTTGTATTATAGTGATGAATTTAAAGGTAAAAAACATTTTAAGATAGGTATAATGTAACTGCTAGATATTTTATGAAATAGTTCTTTGTAAATAAATTTATTTTCTTTGATAGCTTGTGTAACATGTCACATAGCGTTTAAACGAACCGTGATATACTATGTAATGGTTATTCCCAAGCCATATGATTGGTAGGTATGAATATGACTAATTAAATTATTAAAAAAATATATTTTACATATGAATAAAATTAACTTTTTTGTTATCAATTAATTAGAAATGAAAGTAAAATCATTTGAAAATAAAAGATATGTTTTTAAAAAAAAAGTTTTATGCATACAATTTCCTTTTATATTAATAAATTAAATAAAATTCTATAAGTGAATTATTTTAAGGAAATTCATATATAATATATTAAATTAATTTTTTTAACATTTATCTAATAATTTTACTATACATGAGATAAAAATAAATATAGTTTTATACATAAAAACTATATTTTCTTAACAACTATTTTCATTGTGTTTTGCATGATTTTTTTTAAAATAAATTTATAAAAAAATATAGAAATTGAATATTTAAAAATATATTCTAAATTTGGAATCAATAGTTTCAAATTTTTTAAATAGGCCCCTTTCATTTTTTGTCAATATAAATAGTAACCATGTTAAAATTAATCACCTCGGTAAAGGGTAAATCAGGTTAATCTAGATTAAAACTATGTGATAAGGCCAAAATTTTTTATAATAATTATTATTGGATGAATGTTATTACACCCTTATCACCTTATACTTGAAAATGTAGGATCAAAATAATGAATGAAGATACTGATTGTAGTATCAAACTATGGTTTGGATACTCAATATACAAGAGGGGGTGAATTGTATACTTTAAAAATTCCTTAAGGAAATTTTGTATGAAAAAAATTCATAACACCTCTAAGTTCTAATAACTTGCTTGATTCCAGAAATGTAATTCTGAAAAGGAGATTCCAAAAATAAAACTTAACAAAAGTTTACAACAAAAAATATTCTACATTAAAGTGTATAGAATCCTATTTAATAAAAGTACAAGTATAAATAAGTATAACATAGTAATACTTTCCTCAATAACCAAAATTACAGTAGAAAACAAACATGAAACACTATAAGTAATAAGTAGTAAATCTTTTAACCCAAATAGAAGGGTATCCAACAACCTTGGATAAAGGTATCTTGATTTATACTTTCAATAAAGTCTATCTTACCCAAACCCAAGTAAGCCCTCAATCTGAAGATTTATATCTATCTTATTATCCCCGCAAGCCCTCGATTTGTAAGGAAATCAGCACCTATGACTTCACAACCTGAAGTCTCTTATTTTAAGGAAATATCGCCTTTGTACAAAGCAATTCTGCATGAAGAAAGGCTTGAACAAGCCGTTCAAACTTTCTACAAGAAGCCTGAGAGTTTATAAGATCCTCTCTCACTATAAATCACTTCAACAACATATAAGTAAGTTTTTCCAAAAGTTGGTCTGCAAAAAGTTGTGAGCTCGTTCAAATGAGCTCCTATTTATAGGCACAGCTCCAATGGTCGGCTCCCTCCTCCAACGGTTATATTTTTCCTTTAATTTTGGAGGGACTTGTACACGTGTCACTCAAACAATGGTTAGTTAGTAACTGAATTCACACCATCATTTTATAACCAAAACATGAGTAAGCAAAAATATGGTTACTTAAGCAAATTAATTTTTCATAATGTAAGAAAAAATGAAATTTTGGAGTCTACCCAAAAACTATTTGAAGTCTATAATACAAGGATATTCAGATTCTATTTTCCAAGGAATTCGGAACCTGAATTCTATAGAATTCTAGAGTTTGAATTTCAAGAAAATTCAGAATATGGATTCACAAGAATTCGGAACCTGAACATAGAAAGTTCGGAATCTGAATTCATAATAATTCGGAGTCTAAACTTAGAAGAGTTCAGAGTCTGAATTCAGAGAACTTAGAGTCAGAACTCATAAGAGTTTGGAGTCTAAATTCAGAGAGTTCAGAACTTGAATTTGGATCCTGAAAATGGAATTCTTTATATCTAAGTATATATGTGATTCTAAGTTTTTGGATACGAAACTGAATTTTATACTTAGACAAAATGAACAATGAAAAACATGGTAATGGTAAATTTCCTTGAGGAAGGAAAATTTTCCTTATAAAAGTAAAACATAGGGTGAAATGAAATTTTCCATAAGATAAGGTGTTTGTGATTTTCAAAACATGAAGAAATGGTAAAGTCGTAAGGAAACCTTATTGACCCAACAATCTCCCCAATCATGAAGGAATGGAAAAGTCATAAAGAAACCTTAATGACTCAACAATCTCCCCCTTTTTGGAAAAAACAAACATCCTTTTGAAAAATAATATAAGGACTTAGAAAATATTTTTCCAGACTTTGAAAATAAAACTTATCTCCCTTAACACATGGTCAAGGATGAACACGACTAACTCCCCCTTAGTCTTTGGAACACTAAGGATCGTATTCTAGATTTATGGAATGATATTTTTCATTATCTTGAATATAAAAATTTTTTTAATGAAAACTCCCCATTATATGAACTCCCCCTTACTTAGGGACATTTCTTCTTTACTCAGTATTCTTTTTCCTTTCTCCCCCTTTGTGATTTTCAAAAAGGAATTTGAGGGAATGGGAAATAAATTATGGTACCTAAAATATTAGTAGAAAACATCAAAAATACAAGTAACAATAAAATTCATTATGATAGGAAAAATTTGTATAAAAAAATATTGGATTTAAACAAAGTTATCCTTCCTTTTCCTTGGGCATCAACTTCATAACTATTTTTTTGAGATTCTTAAGCTCCTTGTGATCTTCCTATGATCATTTGAGAATCTGATCATAATCCTCAGCTTTCATCTCTAAGGATTTGATTCTATCATCCTGATCCTTAAGAGCCTCTGCCTGAGCCTTCAGGACTTCTTCTTGCATGAAAATCTTTTCTTCTTTCTCAATCTGAAGATCTATTTCTCTATTCTAGGTTTAATCCACTGAATACAGTTTCCCATTCAAATCCTTCACTTCTTGAATCCGAGAATTTTGTTCCAAAGTCATCTTTTCTTAAAAACTGCTTGTGAGATCATTGATATTACCATCTTCAATTTCAAATTCCTCTTTGAAAATATCTTGGAACTCATCAAGATATCTCATATCTTTAACTGTATTCTTTGACCAGCTAACGACTTTCTTATAATACATTTTTTGGGCATCGTAGTTAATGAAAAAATTCTTGAAATCAGCCTCAAGCTTGAGACACTTGTCCATCACCATGGATACTGAATCTGATTTCTGGTTCAAGGTGTATTGAAGCATCTGAAATCTTGAGTCAATGATTGGAAAAATCAGAATGGTGCCAATAAGCTTCTTCGGTGACTGAACAACAAAATCATGTCCAAGGGATGATGATTCTGAATCTGAGACTTTTCTAGGTGAGGGATCTTTCTCTAGCTCAGTAGCTTTCCTCTTTAAAGATCCATCATCTTCCTTATTCTTCACAATAACTTTACCAAGTGTATCAACAACCACCTATTTTCCCTTATCATCTTTTGAAATGGCTTCCTCATCCGGAGATTCTTGTTCATTATCAGACAACTGAACAATTTTATCTTCATCTATATCTTCTTTATAAGCTCCTGCCTCAGCATCCTCTGGGTGTATGAAATGATGATTACAACTTTCTTCTTTAGATAGATTATTCACTTATTCTTCAATATTTTCATATTCTACTTTCTCATCTTTCCCAGGTGTAGCTAGCTTTGAAGATTCTGCTTCAAAAGTTCATATTTAGAGCTTCTCGGATGGTATTTCTTTCTCATGAAAATATTCAACTTTCTTAATCAACTATGCGGTGTCACCACTACTTTCTACTTCTTCTTTAACTCCTTCTACTTCTTTTACTTTTTTAACTTTTTCCGAAGTTACAAATTTCATCCCTGGAGTTTCAGGTAAAGCTTCCACTAGGAAGGATTCTTGTACTGGAATATTTTTAGAAGCTTTCTTAGTATACCTCAGAAGGGATTACACAATATCTTCTTCAGCCATCTTCTTCCTTTGTTTCTTTTCTTTCTCTTGTTTTTAAATCTCATCAGTTGTCTTCTATTTTAAAGATTTTTCTTCAGTAGGATCCAAGCCAAAGCTAGGCTCCCCTGCTTTCTTATTCTTCTTGTCTTCCCTCCATTTAGCTACAACCTCATCCGGATATGATTTTTTATTCCTAGGTTTTGGAGGTGCGGATTGGATTTCCTTGGGTTCTGTAGTTTTTCCTTCCACTACTAATTCCTTTAACTTCCTCTTCTTTCATCCCTTTTTGGATGGTTTAGCCACTTCTTGTTTTTTTGGAACAGCTTCAGCTTCTTCCTCTAGTAAGTCATAAAATTCTTCGGATTTTGTAGAAAAACCAATGTTCATCCTCTTTAGGGTATCATCACTGACTAACATGACTTTGAAATTCCTTGGCTTTGAGATGCAAGGAATTTTAAAATATTCTAAGCACCGATCAATTAACTTGCATAGAATAGTTGGATACATGATTATTTGGGCCTTCAAGTTTCCTTTCTTAAAATTCTCAATCGTAATGAGAATATTCTTAACCAGATTGACCTTCCTTTGGTTCACCAAGAAATCTGAGATATACATGTCACTCTTCTTCAATTTTTCCTTGTCCCCTTTTCTCAGAATGATGAATCCTTGAACCCATAATTCATGAATCCGATGATTTGTAGACAAATGAGCAATCTTCAGAGTATTAATATTTGTAAGACCAAGGCATTCCATAGCTTTCACCTTAACAAAACTTCCTTTGACATATGAAAACTTATGAGAACAGAACTCATATTCCCCTTCGTATGGAATACCAACCAATTTAGCTGCCTTAGTATATGAAAGAGCATAATCCTTTCCTTAGCTCTTGAATGAAAACTTTTCTCTACCTTCTTCCTTGAAGAAACTGACTGATTCATAAAATTCAACTAGTAAATCCAGATACACTAAATATTGATCACCTGGCTTCGATATGGAAACAGTGTCCCATCCATTGAGCTTGATGTTTGACGAGATTATAGAATCATACTTAGTGAGGATGTTTGGATGCACCAACCTTTCTCTATAGACCTGCCACTCCGAGATTGTCTTGATAGTAAACATATCTTTCTGAGAGGATTCTTCTACAGACATTCAGAATTGAGAAACCCTTGAAAAATTGGAATGAGCTTATGTAGAAAGGCAGAACTTCAGTATGTGAGAGCTTGAGATTCGATGTGGGACAACCATCAGGGGGTCCTTTATATAGGATTTTGATGCGATGGTTCATCTTCCAAACTCAATCCAATGGCTGAAAATCCTTCTAATCAGATATGATGGTTGATATAATAGCCACAAGGAAAACTTGGTAGAATCCTATCTTTTGATATTTTTAAGAAAAACATTCGGATTTAAGGAAAATAGAATCCGAAAAATTTAAAAACAAAAGAAACTACTAGCAAGTAAAGGATGATTACGAAAACTCAATAAAGGAAACATACCTTTTGGATTTCCAGGAAGATTATTCATATTGAGAAAAATTATTCTTAAACTACTTTAGATTCCGGAAATTTTTATTATGGAAAAAAAATTTAAAAATGAAAATCTCCATTATGAAAATTTTAAGTACAAAAATCTTCATTACGAAAATTTTAGAAAATCTTACTATGAAAATTTTCATTACGAAAAATTTAAAAATTAGGGCTAGGAAAGCTTCCATTATGAATGATTTGAAAATATGACTAAGAAAATTTTCATTATGAAAGATTTGATAAATCTGACTACGAAAATTTTCATTATGAAAGATTTAAAAAATCGGACTAGAAAATGTAATCCCCCTATGAAAAAGTGTTTATTAATGTAAGGATATTGGTTTTAATAGAAAGTTAACAAGGAAGATTACCTTATGGTTATGAGTTCTTAATACCCTTAACAAATAAAACATTTGAAATCGATGTTTTTCCAATAAGAACAATGTCACCTATACCAATAATTTCTCCCTTAGCATTATCTCTGAAAGTTACCTTTCCTCCTTTCGTCTTGATAATATTTTCAAAGAAGTTTTTATTACCAGACATATACTGGTATATCCACTATTCATGTACTAGGTATTGTTATTAGTAATTTCCTTATTTTCCTGAAAATAAGAATTTTAGACTTTCAGAATCCAAACATTCTTGGATCCAGAATTATTAGACAATAAAATTTTGGGTATCCACATTTGTTTAGAAAAATAAGCTTTATGAAACCCAATAGTTTGAACACTATTTAAAGAACAATTTTTCTTCCAATGCCCATCACTTTGACATTTAGTACAAAAAGGGGCTCTGGATGGAATAAAATTGTTGTTTTCGAAAACAGGTTTCTGTGAGTATAACTTACTCTAGAAGTATTTCCTTGAGGTTTGATTTGAGAATACATCTTGTCAAAATTTTCTTTACCAGAAGTAAAGTTTGAAAGAAGTTTCTTACGGGAATATATTTTGGATTTTAGTCTTATGACTAAATTCCTATCCTCGGGAATTATTTCCTTAGAGTTATATTTTTCCTCAAAAACATTTATTTTTAAAATAGCATTCTTAAGATCTTTAGTTTTTCCTTTTCAGAATTTACTTTCTTAAGGTCTTTAGAAAGTTTTTCTAGAAGCTCATCCTTATCTTTAAGATCTATATAGATTTATAAAATCTCTTTTGTAAGAACTTATTCTCTAGTATTTTCCTTGTCTAATTTCTTAGCAATTTTACAATTTCTTGCTTCTAATAACTTGGAAAATCTATATACTTCTTCATATGAAGTTATTTCTTCATTATATGAAGATGAAGTATCTTCATTAGAAGTAATATCTTTAAAATAGTAATTCTTATCAGGAGATAGATTTTTTAATGCCTCAGAAGAGTGTACCTTTTCCATAAAACATGTATTTGGGAAAGAAGTAGTAGCAATGAATCTAATATTTTTCTGTGCTGATGATTCATATTAAAATGATTCACTTACCGAAGAGTCTCCATGGATAGAACACCAAGTATCATTTGATTTAAAACTTTTATTGTGCTTATAACAATAGAACTTATTCTTTTTTCTTTCTGAATTCATTTCCTTCTTTTCCTTCTTTTTCAATAGAGGGAAATCAGGTCTGATATGACATGTTATTATACATTCATAACACGTAACTTCCCCATATCTCTTCTCTTTGTAGTCTATCTTCTTGAAATTATATTGATAGTTCTTCTGAGCTACTATCTTGTTTATTCTCCGAGCAAGATTAGATAATTCATTCTAAGAATTTTCTGTATCACTAGATTCTGACTGAATAGTAACTTTCTTTGACTTAGATCTAGTAACTCTTTCTAGAGTCTTGGATTTCATATGTTGTGATGTAGTTTTAAAGGAAACTCCTCTATTCCCATTCTTCTTTTTAACATTATCAGCATCTCTCTTCATTCTATTCTCATGTTGAAGAAGATTTCCAAACATCTCATCTAAGGAAATCTGGGAGACATTTATGTTTTCATTAATTGCTGTTCTCTTGGACTCCCACTCATTTGGAATGATTTCTATGATCTTATCTACAAGGGCCTCATCATCCAAGCCTTTCTCTCCCATATACTATAATCTATTCAAAATAGTCATAAACCTTGGATAAACTTTGCTTATTGGTTCTCCATAAGGAAAGTTAAAGCCATGGTATTTAGCTCTCAACATAGATCTTCTTGTCTCTATAACTGTATATGTACCAAAATGTGTAACTTCAAGTTTCTTCTAGATACTGTTTTCAGCTTCACATGAAGATATTTGACTATAGATGTTCCTAGTCATGGAACATAGCAATTTATTTCTGACTCTGAAATTTTCTTGATATTCTGATTTCTCCTGATTAGTAAAAGTTCTCAATTCCTTATAAAGAATCTTATAGTCTCCTGTCAGCATCAGGTAATTATCAACTCCAGTGTCAATAACGAAAGTCTTCATCCTATCTCTCTAGTACTCATAATAATTTCCATCAAAAATAGGAGGTCTGGTAGGATTTAGATTGTCGATAGAACCAACATGTATACCTGCCATCTTAAGGAAAATATTTCCACACAAAATTGTTAGTAATAAATGTATGTAAACAAGAAAAAAATAACCTAAGAAAGGAAAATAGAACTAGAGTATCTCTAAGAAAAATATGAATCTGAACATTATGAGTCTGAAAATCTGATTCCAACAAAGTGAAGAAGAAGATTTCTCTTCTGAATCTAATCGTGAGACTAATTCAGATTTAAACAACCCTCTGATACCAATTGTAGGATCGAAATAATGAATGAAGATACTAATTATAGTATCAAACTATGGTGTAGATACTCAATACACAATAGGGGTTAATTGTATACTTTAAAAATTCCTTAAGTAAATTTTGTATGAAAAAAATTCACAACACCTCTAAGTTCTAATAACTTGCTTGATTCCAGAAATGTAATTCCGAAAAGAAGATTCTAGAAATGAAACTTAACAAAAGTTTACAACAACAAATATTCTTCCTTAAAGCGTATAGAATCCTATTTAATCAGAGTATAAGTCTAAGGAAGTATAAGATAGTTATACTTTCCTCAATAACAAAAATTACAGTGGAAAACAAACATGAAACACTACAAGTAACAAGTAGTAAATATTTTAACCCAAAGAGAAGGGTATCCAACAACCTTGGATAAATGTCTCTTGATTTATACCTTCAAGAAATTCAATATTACCAAAAAATAGGTAATCCCTAAATCCTAAGATCGGTATCTATCTTGTTATCCCCACAAGCCCTCAATTTGTAAGGAAATCAGAACCTCTGACTTCACAACCCGAAGTCTATGATTTTAAGGAAATCTCACCTCTTCACAAAGCAATTATGCACGAAGAAAAGATTAAACAAGCTGTTCAAACTTTCTGCATGAATCCTGAGAGTTTATAAAATCCTCTCTCTCTAGAAATCACTTCAACATCATGTAAGTAAGTTTTTCCAAAAGTTGGTCTACAAAAGTTGGTCTTTAAAAAGTTGTGAGCTCTTTCAAATGAGATCCTATTTATAGGCACAGCTCCAACGGTCGGCTCCCTCCTCTAACAGTCATATTTTTCCTTGAATTTCAGAGGGACCTGTACATGTGTCACTCAAACAATGGTTAGTTAGTAACTGAATGCACGACATAATTTTATAACCAAAACATGAGTAAGAAAAAATATGGTTACCTAAGAAAATTCATTTTTCATAATGTAAGAAAAAATTAAAGTTTGGAGTCTACCCAAAAACTATTCAGATTATATAATAGAAGGATATTCGAATTCTATTTTCCAAGGAATTCGTAACCTGAATTCTATAGAATTCCAGAGTCTGAATTTCAAGGAAATTCAAAATCTGCATTCACAAGAATTCAGAACCTGAAAATAGAATGTTCGGAATCTGAATTCATAATAATTCGGAATCTGAACTTAGAAGATTTCGGAGTCTGAATTTAGAGAACTCAGAGTCAGAACTCATAAGAGTTCGGAGTCTGAATTCAGAGAGTTCAGAACCTAAATTCAGATCCTGAAAATAGAATTCTTTATATCTAAGAATATATGTGATTCTGAGGTTTTGGATATAAAACCGAATTTTATACTTAGACAAAATGAACAATGAAAAACATGGTAATGATAAATTTCTTTTGGGAAGGAAAATTTTCCTTATGAAAGTAAAATAGAGGGTAAAATGAAATTTTCCTTAAGATAAGGTGTTTGTGATTTTCAAAACATGAAGAAATGATAAAGTCATAAGGAAACCTTATTGACTCAACAATCTCCCCAATCATGAAGGAATAGAAAATTCATAAAGAAACCTTATTGACTCAATAGAAAATTATTTTTTAATGTAAACTTTTCCATGAAAATGACATATATAATATTTAAAATAATGAAAATTTTAAAATGTCACCCTCTTACATTTAAATATTTATTATGTTTCCACGTAGGGGAAAATTAAGTTATGAAGAAATCTAAATTTATATTTTGAGAATAAAAAATTAATAGTGGAAATTTATTTTTAATTTTTAATAATTATATAATTACCTTAAATTCTTATGCAATGTTGATGCAGTATTTATTCAGTTAATACAAAAATAAAATTAATAACTTTAAAAAACATTAAAAGTGATAGAATTTGAATGATTTATATATTTACACGAATTTTAAAGATAATTATGGAATATTATTATTTATTTAAAGGATTATATTCGAATTCCCACTTTGTATTTATGTCTTTTAAGTCAAATTAAATAAATCGTATCAAAATTGACATTGTTGATATTCTATCAAAATAATATTTTATTAAATTATTTAAAAATAATTAAAATATTAAGAGGACAAGAGGGAAAATATATAGTCTAAAATTCCATACCTTGTCCATTTATGATTTTTATTATAACCTTTTAAGAGTTAAAAATATGTTACCAAGATTATGGTTTAAATGGGTTAACTAAGGGGTTAAACAAAAATATAAGGTTTAAAACACCACTTAAACCAACCCATATTTTGCCGGTTGATGGTATTTAAAACCCATACTACATTATATTTTAATCCCCAACCATTTTTATGTATTTTACAAGAAAATAACTTTATTATATTTGGATCTTTTAATAAATCCCAAGAGTGCCCCTCTCTTCAATTTTAAAATGGCACCCATCTTTCCTCTACTTCACATCACCTTGATCCTTCTTGACCAACCAAAACAAATCCAATTCTCTTATAAACTCCCCTATACACATTATATATGTTCTTTTATTCCCAAAATACCAAATCTAGGGTCATTAAGAGGATATATAAATGAGTTGTTTCAAATAAGAGGTAATCGCCTTAACCGATCACTTTCTTTTTAATTCTTCTTTTAGCTTCTAAAAATATGTTATATTATTTATTAAATAGTAAATTAAATATAAAAAATATACTTAAATGTTTTTATTATTATTAAACAATCACTATCCACTCTCTTTTCCATCAAATAGTAAGTTAAAGTATCGTGTGTGCGAACATACAGCTTGTCATCTCCATATAGTGATACACTTAATTTTTCATCACCATATTTTATGGATGAGTATTATTATGGGTTTCAAGTTTATATATGATATTTTTGAAATAAATATTATTATTAAATTATAATATAATATCTAACTTCTTACCTTCCAAACCATTGAAAAATGATAAGTTTGATCATGTGTATGTGTGCACTACCACCTCCACGAAGCGATTTGATTCATTTTTCATCTCTACTTTACATGGATGGTAATAATGTTGGATTTTATAAATATATACAATTTATATAATATAATAGTTATTCTATAAATTTTAATTGTTATTTAACTTTATTTCACTCCATCCATCTAAAATTGAAAACAATATTCTTGCATACGTATAACCTATCGTCTCTATGAACAGTGTAATTCATTTTTTTATCTATAACATTTATGGATGAATATATATATATATATATAATATATAAGATATTTATATCATGATTAAAATTTTATAAATTATGGAACCATGATCAATGTACAGGGATTGGGACTATAGAACTGAAACATGCTTGAAAAACGAAGCAGCTATCACCCATAATAGTGATTTTAATAACAAATTGTAAATAAACAGGTGATAAGATGTCATAAATAAATCAGACATGGTATGATAGATATGAATATGGTTATATAATACATTTATAATAAATCTATATTTTTTATACATGAGGTTATAATGTGAATGAGGAATGGTGATTCTTGAGGTAAGGGATTTAAGTTTCAATCCTATTTTAATCGAGATTACTTATGCTTAAATTTCCATTGAGTAAATTTTAAGATCCTAATCTGATAAATCCATTCCATTTTTATTATCCTATAGTAACATGGTAATAATAAACATTTTCATTTCATTTTCCCCATTTTAATTACTCAATATATTTAAATAATGTTTTTAATGGAAAGATGACTTTATTTATCTCTTCTTTCAAAAAAACCTTTTTCTTTTATATCTATGTTATCAAAAAGTGTTTTCTAAAATGTTAATAATATTTAATTATGTTTATTTAAATTCATTTTTACCCATTATTTATTTTCAAACAATATATATTTTAATTATAATTTTTTTTCATTTTCCAAATGAGGTACTTTTTGACTTTTTTACAAAAGTGTAAATGAAATGTATTCTTTTAACTTATAAAATATGAAAAAAAATCATTCCATCATGATCACTCAATGATTTGAATATTAATTTATTATATTTAAATATTCATTTCAAATAAATCTTTTTCCTTAATATTTGTGAAATTTTTATATTTTGAATAAGTGATTTCAAAATGAAAAGATTATTTTCCTTAATAGTGGTTCTTTTAAAGGAATTTTCATTTATGATAACATCCTTTTATGTTAATTATATTTTAATATGGATATGATCCAATAATAAAATCCTTATTATTTCTCTATATGATTTATGATTATGATGTTGATGTGATTATAAAACCCATTTATTTTCCTTATTTTTTTATATTGAATTGAAGAAATGATTTTGAAACTTGTTTTATTTATATAGGTTATGATGTGATGATATGATGAATGTTATCATGATATTATAGAATACATATTTATGGATTTCATTATTTTAAGGGTGGTCATGGAATTATATATCCTTATAATTAATTGACTAAAGTATTATATCTCATGAGATAATCATGGGAAACAAGTTGGTGTGTTTGATCTGCTATGTGAAACAAGTCAATGTGTTTGATATTATATGGTAAATAAGTGAATGTTTTTTATACACTATTTGAAATAGGTGTTTATGCCTAATTTGTTATGATTTTATAGTCTTAGTAGTTAACCTTGACATATTAAATGGTTATTATACTTATGATGGTGCCACATTTTTATTACATGAACTTATAGTTCATGAATGATGACTCTTTCTCACTCCTATTATTAATATATTTTTAAATGATGAATTTTTATTCCATAAATCGTATTTATGATTCATAACATATTTTCTATGTAATTTTTAAGTTATCTTCATGATATCATACCCTTATTCTTATCTTATTATTTCTTATAATCAATGATTTATATCTCACATGTTTACCCTTACTGAGAATTTGAGCTATCCCTTTCTTATGTTTCCTTTCCCTAGGCTATAAATAAAGGTTTTGTGTAGGGAGTGTCTATAAAAGGTACTAAATAGAAATATATTTGTGGTAGATGTTGAATATCTTTCTTGAAATAAGAATATTTTATATATAGTCTCCAAATACACTAAATTGATATGCTCCTCGACTGTGTATTTGTAAAATTTATTAAATATTCATCTAAACAGATATAATATTTAAGTATGAAAATCCATAACCTTTACATTCATCAAAAAAGATTAAAATATAATGTGTTAAGGCAGATGTGAAGGGTTTAGAAGGAATAGTAATAAATGAGAGGTACCTTCTATCCATTGTTTCTAATATATCTAGAAAATCAGTTTATAGGTCTCCCATCTGAAATCTAAAATTATCCATCTCATTTATAAAACTCTAGATCTTATGTTTCATATAATTTATCTTGAGGAACAACTTCGGCTGGATATATGAAACTACACTCTCTATTTTGTAAGCAATATCTTTCTCTCTATAATGAATATTTTCCCAAATAATACTTGAAAAATATCATTATTAAATTGTACAAAGTCAAAAAAAAGTTATCACTAATGGTGCATAGGAAGTTCTAGCTTGTTTAGTAGGATAAAAAATAGATTCTACAGGTTCATGAATATCCTGAGAAGAGAAGGAAGATCAAGATTTATTGAACTCGGGAGGTTTTCTCCATGGTTCTTCTTTAGGATATAAAACTTCAAGGGGTCTCTCAATATATCTAAGATATGTATCTAATTATAACTCTAAATATTCCATATCCACTACTTCTATTATAATTAAAGAGTCATAAATTATTTCTCCCTCAAATAGGTTTTTTGATATAGTCCAGGGGGAAGAAGGTGCAGCTAAGAGTCTCAAAAAATCATGAGAGGGTTTAACATGCTTTATAACTAGAGATGAAATCCTTCACATATTAGGATTTTTAGATTTTTAAGCAACTACAATGGAATCACCTTCTTAAATAGGTGGATTTCCATCATCGTCACCATAATCTTCATCATCATCATCCTTGTAACCATTCTTATTGACATTATTAGGAGTATAAAAATCATGTCAAAGAAAGAATTATCTAGAGTAGATTCATCTATGGGAGTGAGGAGTCATATATAAGAGATCACCTTATCTTAAACATTGGTGTAATATCACCAAATGGATCATATTTTTTGTCACTCTATGAATCTTTGAAAATATTTCCATGTAATAATGATCTAGGAGTTTTCTTCACCTCATAAGTTACTATTCATTTCCAGAAGGAAACAATTCTAACTAGAACTTTCAATTCCCTTGAATCCATATGAGCAATATAACCACCTTCTCTTTTAGGTTTTACCTTAATAGGGACCTAATATTCTTCTAGAACCTCATAAATAAGAAGTCTACCTAATCTATATTTATAATCTATCCTTTATTCTTTGGCTATATCATTAGTATATTGAGTTCCTTCTTCATCAGAGAAATATTTTTACTTAACAATTTGATCTAGATCCAAACCTAGATCAATGGTATACCTTGGTCTAGTAGGATAATTCATTGTATTGAACTTTTCATACACCTTTTCTTCATCAACTATCCATATCTCAATCTAGGGATTCTGACTGGTCTTTATACTATTACATGTGGTTTCATTTAAACATATACCACCAAGATTAAGGTCTATACTCCTTTAGGAACTAACCTCTTATATTATAGAAAAATAGAGATGAACTTGGGGTATAAAAGAGTATTGAATCTTGAATAAGATTTACTAAGTTCATCCATATGCCTCATTAATAGTTTATTTAGATGGATTTGGATACCATGAACTATAAGGTACAACAATAAAATATCTTGATATCAGATCGAGAAAAAATCTCCCTTTTTAGGGAATATACAGTGTTGTATGAAATTTAATAATATCCTATATTCTCTATTTAACTCAATTTCACTCAACCTATAATGGGTTTTATCATCTGTCAGTTTTTCTAGTGCATTTCCTAGTTCAAAAATCAGATGTTTTAGAGGGTATGAACTTTGATAATCCTCATATTCTCCCAAATATAGAACGCTTAAATGGTCATCCCCAAAGACTAAATATAACTTTCAATTATATCCATAGAAAATAGTACTAATAGTATATTCTAGGTCTTCATCTTCAAACACCATATTTATATAAAACTCATTCACTAAACACAAATAAAAGGGTTGATTCTCATATATAAACCAGATCATAAGTCTCTGATAATGATTAGATCTACAAACTAATTAATTAATCATTTTAAACCATTCAATATTGAGTTTATTTTTCCAGAACCACTTTTCAAGAAAGGATATGAGGTTTCATAAGCTTATGATGTCCATTAATACTTTATTTTGATTTATTGGGATCATTTTATAATCCTAGAATATCTTCTACAAATGATATCTTTATCTTTGCAGAGTGAAACTAAAACTCACACATCCAAGAGGATAGGTTTTCATTGAAGCAATGTTTGAAGGAGGGTTTGATTCAGGGTAGAAGAAAGTGTGGTTATTCAGATTCTAATTTATTTTATTTCAATCATTTAGGGATTTTTAGGATAGTACATGAGGAGAAATATAAATAAATATTTAACATATTTGTAAACCCATACAATATATTTTTAAAATTAAATAAATAAAAGAATATTCGATAAGGAGAAATTATATGTATATATATATTTATAATAATATTAAAAATAATATTATAATATGAATCATTTAAACATAATTAATCATACCTAACTTAGGTTGGATGTAATTTATTCTATCATAATTCATAAAATTTTTAAAAATATCAACAAACTGATGTTCTATGAAAATGAATTCTAATGTGATATATCCTATTTGAAAATGATCTCTCAAAAAGTAATGTATTATATCAATATGTTTATTCCTATAATGATATATATGACTTTTGAAAAATGTTAATATCACTTATGTTATCACAATATATAGGTACATGTATGAATTTACATTCATAATGTACTAAATTTTGTTTCATCCACAAAATATGAGAACAATAACTACCTACAGTCATGTATTCATCTTTAACAGTGGAAAATGTAGCATAATTATTTTTCTTACTACACCATAAAACTAGAGACATTCCCAAAAAGTGACATGTTAAAGAGGTGTTTTTCCTATATAACTTGCAGCCAAAAAATCTATATCTAAATAAAAAACTAATTCAACAGCATATCTTTTATAATAAAACAATTTTAAATTGTTAGTATATTTGAGGTATTTGAATATTCTTTTGAAGCAATTTAAATTTTATTCCCTAGAGTTTGATTGAAAATGTTCACACATGAACACACTAAATATAAAATTAGTTCCATTAGAAATTAATTATAGTTGACTTCCCATCATGCCTCTATAGACGGTTTGATCAACTGGTTTCCTATTTTCATTAAGATATAACTTATATTTTATACTCCTGGGAGTATCACTACCTTTTATTTTATCTAAGACAAAAAAAATTAACAACTATCTAGTGTACTTACATTGGTTTAAAATGATTCCTTATTTATTTTAAAATAATTAAAACAAAAAAAAATTATTCTCCCATTAAACTCATTTAAAATTTATTTTTCATAAGTTTTGAGAATTCGGTACACAAAAATATTTCTTTAATAACAAAATATAATATCATAAACATATATTTGTGAAAATAAAACATATGTTAAATTTATATTAATAAATAAAGTAGGATTAACAACTCCTTTGGTAAAATGATTTGAAATAAAAAAAGGTGTTGAGCATGTCTTACCAAGCTCCAAGATCTTGTTTTAAACCATACTATGTTTTTTTAATTTGAAAACCTTATTTGGAAAATTAGGGTTTTTAAATCCAGGGGTTGTTCAAAAAATATCCTCAATAATATAACCATTTAGGAAATAAATATTAACATTAATTTTATATAATTTTAAATTCAAATGTTCTACATAGTAAATAAGTACCCTAATGGCTTCAATTCTTGATATTGGGGTAAGGGTTTCTTCATATTCAATACCTTCTTCTAAACTATAACCTTATACAACTAGTTTATCTTTATTTCTAATTATAGTTTCAAACTCATTATCTTTATTCCAAAACACCCATTTATTTCCAATGTTTAGGAAGTCCTCAATATTTCTAATAGTTCCCAGAATTTGTTTCTTTTTAACTAACTCAACTATTATTGTATAGACATTACCCCAAATTCATCATTTATTACGTAAGTGATGTTTTTATGTTCAAGAAGATACAAGAAGTCTCTATTTTCAACCTAGTTTCTAAGAAAATATCTAATCTAAGTACCTCTTTCTAGATCCACAACAACAATATATAAGGGATTGTCTCTATGAGTCCTAATGGTTCTAGGGATATATGTATTTGGTACTTCATTTTACTCTCAAGTTTTGGTTCAAACAGTTCTTTAATTATATATGATTTTTCTATAATATGTTTCGTTGATCCATCATTGGGATTGGTTGAGGTATTGATATTATAATTATAAAGATCATCCTCAAGGTTTAATAAAGAAGTATTAGGTTCATTTGGATCTATTTTATCAAATTTTATATGTATAGATTCTTCCATAATTTTGGTTATTTTATTAAACACCCTATGTGATTTACTAGAGGTTTAATAACCAAGGAAGATTCCTTTATCACATTTGTATGAAAGATTATATAAATTCTCCTTTATATTGAGTGTAAAGACTATATAGCCAAAAATTCTAAAGATATTAACATTTGGTTTTCTTCCATTCCAAAACTCAAATGGAATATACTTTAAAAGGGGTCTAATAAGAATCCTAATGATAATTCATCAAGTTGTATTGATATATTATTACCAAAAATAATGTGGTAGGTCATACTCATTTAACATGGTCTATGAAATTTCAAGAATAGTTTTATTTATTCTCTATATAACATCATTCTATTTTGGGGTCCTAGGAAAAAAAATATTGTAACCATGTTTTGAGTGGATAGATTCAAAGTATCTAATTTTAAACTCACGTTCATGGACACTTATTAAGATATTAATAGTATGTCCACTAATATTTTCTACTAATTTTTCATATTTTTAAAAATAGGAAAAAACTTCACTTTTTTATCTAGAAAGAATAACCAAGTGTATCTAGAGGATTCATCTACAACAACATAAGAATAATTATTTCCATTTAATATAGAAGCTCTAGAACTTCCAAAAAAGTACATGTGAACTAACTATAGTAGTTAAGAAGTTGAAACTTATTTCTTTTGTTTGAAAGAGATATTATGTTGCATCCTATTCTGACATGGGTTAAAAACTTTATCTTTTGGGAATTATAGTTTAGGAAGATCATTATCTAAACCTTTCCTAGTTAGATTTCAAAGATATTTAAGGTTATAGTGGATTATTAAACAATTACATAACCATGATTCTTTGTAAAAGGCACTTTAAGTAAGAAATATTTAGAGAAAATAAAGAAATAAAATCAACTGCATAAATATTATCACTTTGTAAAATAGTGAAAACTAAAACATGCTTAGAATCATACATTTTTCCAGAATTACTTTCAAACTTGATATGAT
Source organism: Viscum album (assembly GCA_963277665.1). Classification (NCBI taxonomy): domain Eukaryota; kingdom Viridiplantae; phylum Streptophyta; class Magnoliopsida; order Santalales; family Viscaceae; genus Viscum; species Viscum album. The sequence continues at coordinate 799,951,740 of OY728160.1, read as the reverse complement.
AACCATCATTGAATAAATATGAGATGATAAGTAGATTATATTTTAAACCCTTAACAAATAATACGTTTGAAATTAAAATATAATTAGAATTATCAATTTTATGAAGTATAATTATTTTTCCTTTTACATTATTACCAAAAGTGACATATCCACCTTACAAATTAATAACAGTTTTAAATCTTGAGTAATCCACAGTAATGTGTCTAGAACATTCATTTTCCAAATACCATAAGTTGTTATTTTTATTCTTCAAGTGGGTTTCCTGCATACATTTAAATAAGAAATGATTTTGGTATCCATAATTTCTTGGATCTAGAAATGTAAGTAATAAAATATTTTAGAATCCAAATTTGTTTAACCAGTTTACCATAAATAGACTTTTGACTTCTAAAAATTAAAACATAATTTTTTCTAAAATACTATGAACTCTTTATAGTGTTAGAATAGTTTGAACTAGTAACAAATTTATTATTATAAATTCTCCTCTGGTCAGGAGGGTATCCAATCTCAGTGGTATACTTGGGTGTGGTCTATCTAATAAGGATCATGGTCAAGGTTTATCTACCAATTATAAAACATTAATTATCCTTATTTAATTTCTCATTTTAAATTTTAAGTCCATTATGTTATTTTAATAACTAATCATTATTATCTTTCTATATAGTGAGATCATATTTAAAATGAACAGATTTATCATGTTGTTTCTTCAAACTTTTATACCTATCCTTAAGTTCATTGAAAGTTTATTCTATCAGGTTGAAATATTTAAATAAATATTTACTTCATATATTTTCATCATTATTTTCATTCTCATAAAGTTTATAAAAACAAACATGAGATAAAGGGAGAGTATTTAGTATTTCAAATTTGTTTTTCCAAAAACACATGTTAGCTCTATCATATTTGTCTTCTCTGCTTGATTATGACTCACTCAAAATATCCTTAGAGGTGCTCCATGTGTCTTTAATAGATTTATTTGACCTTTTTTATTTATAATCATACCTTTTTTTTATTTTTCTATATTCTAAATTGATATGCCCTTTTATTTTTCATTTATAATAGGTTACTTAACCTGATTAATTTTCCTTCCTCCAGTTCCCACTTCTGTCAAACTTCACTCCATAATTTGACTTCATGAAAAAATTATTCTTTCAGTAGAAATTTTTTAATCCCATGTATTAGTGATCCATCTTCACATCACATTAGAAAGGTGATTCGACCTTACTCAAACTATAATATTTGATTTTTTTTTCTTTTATATATGACTCAAAAATCATGAAATAAACAAATTTTATTTTATGTTCATATTCCTATTTGTTTAATTTAAGTTCCTCCTCATACATCATAAGTTTTCAAATAATATCATTTTCTTGAAATTTAATTAGGCTGCAGGATTCTCTAATAGAAATAGAGGTTCAACCTTACCCACCTGGTAATCATTATAGAAGTTGCATCACATGATATTTACCTTAAATTTTCTTCCCAATTGCCTGTATTATGTTGACAATCTCATTGAACCTGAGATACATGTTAGAAATGGATTTATCATGTTTCATCTTAAATGTATTGTATTCAATGTTATGAGTGTTTATATACATGTATTTAATGTTTTAAGTTCCTTTATGAGAAATATCAAGTCTATCCAAAATTTGATCGGTAGTAGCACAATAAGAAATTATAATAAATTCATCATCAACTAATTCACAATATAATGAATTCATAGACTTACAATTAAATTTATAAGAAACCTTAGTGTCATCACACAAATAATCTCTTGAATCTTTTGGTTTTTCATATTTTCCCTCTATTATAGTTCAAATATCAAATCCCATGCTTTAAATATATATTTTCATCTTTATTTTACTCTAAAAATAATTAGTGCCAATAAAATAATGAATCCTATTTATAGCTTCCCCCTTAAACCTATTATTATCAACAAAGATATACATTTATAGATAATAAAAATTTTGATCTTTTGGGTAAAAAAATATCACTATTAAAAATAAACAATAACCTTTGATACCAAATTTTTTTCAGAGTGGAAAACTCAATAAGGGGAAATTGATCTTCTAATAAAAAAATTTAATGATTTTAAATTAAATCCCCCAATTTATAAAATTTTTCTCATTAACTAAAAAAAATTAAGTATAAATTTTGATATTTCAATAATATTCCCAAATTTTGATCACAACTTAGTTAAAAAAAGTTTAAATTTTTTTTAATTGTTGAAATAGATTTAATTGTATTAAAAACCATATATAAAACACTTATTAAATTTAACTATCAAGGTAGTATTTTGATATTTATTTTTTAAGACTAAAACAAATTTCTTTTTTAAAATTGATGAAACAAAATAGGAAAACACAGAATGAAATAAAACAAGAGGTTCAGTCTCAAGTCGAGACCTAATCCTCTTCACTTGGAAATAAACTACTACCAATAATTCTTTTAAAGAATAAACTTATCCACAACCTAGAACAGATTTGATATAAAAAAATGCACAAAATAAGTCTAGGATGCACATATCCTCTTCCACAATTATTCATGGGATATCAGATTTAAAATAATGATAGAAAATTGCCTCTCACTCTTCAATACAATATAACATTTTGTACTAAATAATAAATAGAGTATAGTAAACACAACTTAAAATATAAAAAAAATATGGTAGTAGAATAGAAAATATTATGATGTATAGGATGAGTTCATCTATTTTTTATTTGATGCTTCTCTTCTTGATGTTTTTATTTTTATTTGACAATGAGATATGAGATAAAATATAATCTTAGATCTTGCACTAAAGTTCATAATAGAACAGAGTGTCATGTTTTCATAAAAAAATATCATTTTTGTGTGCCTTGTATCTTCTTTCCTCTACCTTTCACACACAACTTTTCTCTTACTTTTATAATCTTTAAAATTAATACTTTCTATAAATGGATCTATTGAAAACTCAACATTAATGATCCTTGTACTCGACATGAAATTAGGGAACATTTAATTCTTCTAACTAGCACTTAATTATAAAAAAGTGGTTGTCATGTTATATTTAAAAATATAATACTCAATTTATATATGGTCTCTTTAAAGTGTTCCACATCATCATCCATGGTAGTTTTAACATTTGGAATCAATTTTGATCGAATTTATATAAAAATCTATGCAGTTAATTACTTGAACTTATGGTTGATCACTTGAACTGATTTTTAATCACATAATTTTTTAAATTATGACCTTATCCCATGTTTTCTTCCACAAGTAATGTGGTCACTTCATAACTATTACATAATTCCCAATTTCTCATATGGTCTCTTTCCTTTAATCTTTGGTCATTTGGAATCTTACCGAAGCTCTGATTTGTCGTGTGGTTTATAAAATAATTTTCTATATTTCGATAGACATTTGGTCACTTCTATTTTTCTTTATAGTTGATCCATAGTTTCTGATAAAATAGATATGGTTGATCTTATTGGTGTGTGGTTGATCCACTGGTTTTTCAGTCAATTTGGTACTTTGTGACTTTTTCCACTTTGGACTCATGGTTTATAGTAGGTCTGGCTAATATTTACGGTCAATTCAAGGCTTAGGAAAATTTCATTATTTTATATGAAAAATATTAATATTTCATAAAAATTAGAATGGATAAGAAAAAACATAAAAATTATTTTTTATTATTAAAGTAAGGATTTTATAGACTAAGACAACACAAAAATCTCCTTATTTTCTTCTTCTTGGGTGTTCACTACCACTAATGTGAATATTTTTGGGTTTTTTATATAAATATTAAAAAAAAAAGTTTATTCCTTTATTTTTGGTTTTCTTACTATAACTATTAAAAATAAAGTGTATTACTTTTTATTGGGTTTATTACTACCAATATGCCTACTCTTTCAATTATTTGTATATCACATAATTTTATCATTTCATTTTATTTTAATTTTAAAAAGGAAATCCCCCCTCCCTCTGGACAGCCTACTTGGAAAATATATATATATGTCATATGGTATGAAATATAGGCAACCAAGGCATATTATATTCCATTAGTGTGAGTATATCATATGGTATAATATGGAGATATCATTCCACTTCTTAAGACTATTTTATTATATGATATAATTGTATCTTAGACCATATCATAAGTTGTATGATATGATGAATCGTATTGTATGATTCACATTACAATTTAAATTGGTTATGATAGAATAATTCTAAATGTTAACAATTAGTTTTTATTTCATGTAAGCTATTAATAATCATATTTATTTCAAATAATGAAATTTATGGGAGACTCTAAAATGAAATTATATGATAAATACAAGCATCGGATGAAGGTTAGAAAATATTGCTAAAGGAATTTACTCAAACATTTTATAGAGTTTGATTAAATTCATGTAAGACTAAAAGAGTGTCATTGTGGCCTATAAAAAGAGGTTAAATTCCATGAAAATGGTATAGGAATGTCTGTGTGGTTCATGTTGAATCTTCACAATGATCTCTTCTTCTTCTTAATTTTCATCAAGAGGTATTATCATACCCTGTAAAGAAGGAGGATTCCTCCCAAGCATTGGGTGATTCATCAGCTTTTGGATGTACCTACAAGGAAAAATTCATATGGATTCTTCTAAATGAACTTCATAAAACTCTTTTTAGAATATAAGAGATTCATATTTGAAGACATGATATTCAACTAAAATTGGTATAAGTTTCACATGTCCTTCATTTTACAATACACATGGTTTCAATTTTAATGCATGGAGATCTTGGGTTATGGTTTCTTGTTTTCTTTCATTACTTAAAAAAATGTTATTCATTCCTAAAAAACCCATTAGTTGTATCAAAATAATGTCCTTTATTTTTATTCATAAAATCATTTTTAAAATGAAGAAAAATGCATATCATATTTGATTTCATAAAATATTATATGGATTTTGTTTTGTGACTTATATTATGATATATGATATCATCAATTGTGATAATATTGCACTGTACTATATAAGATATCATAAAAAATGATCCAATGTCAATTTTTATTTTTGATATATCCTTACATATGATTTGATGAATTGTTAAATGTGATAACATGGTTTTAATCTTAAACAGCATGTAAAAATAGAGCATTGTATCATAGGAGAGACATATATTATATTGTAAAATATGAAATCCCAATTTCCAAAGGTTATATTACAATATTTTTCACACCAATAATAAATAAAAATATTAGTTTTGAACTAAATTGTGTCTTAGAGTACAGAATATATCATCATATACATTATGTTAAAAAAAATTGATATTTAAATTTTTAAATTATGAATATAATTATAAAATTTATAAAATATTTATAAATTAAGTAAAAAGGTATTTGGGTATATTTATTTAAATTTTAAATTGTTTATAAATTAATTAATTATAAAGTTTTTATAAATTAATTAATTATAAGGTGTTTATAATTAATTAAATAAATTATGAAATATTTTTAAAATAAATATTCATATTATTAATTATTAATATTATTTTATATTTTATTTATATGTAATGGTTTATAATTTTGATATAAAGTGTTTATATATAAATTATATAGTAATTTATTAATTGTAATAAATTAAAAAATAAGGAAAAATATAAAGGAGTTTGTATTGAATTTTGAATTGTTCGTAATTATTAATTCAAAATGTTCAAATTAAAATTCCTTATTTCATAAAATTATTTTAACTATACCAAAAGGAGTTTTGATAATTGATATGTTCAAGGTTCATACAATATTAAATATGTGATATTTTGGTTATGTAAAATGATTACACAATAGATATGAAATGTAAAATGTTTATATTTCAAATATCAAATGTTTAATTAAATGAAATATTAGGTAGATAATATTAGAAATGAATCTAAAGTGTTTATATTTATCACATTATGGAATTTTCATAATGTGTGGCTAAATTATAAAGGTTTTATAATTTCCTTATTTATTATTTGTTATAAATATATATTTCATGTTTAAATTTATGATTTTATTTAATTATTTAGTATTATTCCCAACTTTATTCATATATTAAAATTTTTTATATTATGAATGGATTTATGATTTATTTTAATAGGTTAAAATAATTATATAAACTATCAAACATGGATTTAAGTAGTTCCATGCTAGGTATGATAATTGATTTAGTATTATTCTACCTTGACTTTAGCATGTATTAGGTTATGAACTTGAATTAAAAAGTTCATTATAATTTATAAACATTTAGTATTAGAATTGTGATGAAATTGGGGTATCTTTTAAGTAAATAATTGTGGGTAAAGTGATTTTAGAACCTAATTATCACTGGTTTGGATGTTTAGGCTCTTTCTAGAAAAGTGGGGTTAGATACATTGCACTCCATGCTAACACTTGTGGGATTATTGGTTTTGTATGATTTTAAGCCTTTATATGAAAGGGTTTAAAGTACCTTATTCATGGGATGCATTTAGATATGTGTAAATATAATTTTGATTTTAATTTGGGTTAGTAAGAGAAGTTATGAGTTGTATAAAGATTTACATATCGATATGGTTTGAATATATAGATTTTATGGAAGAATATTATTAAAAGATAAATCATTTGATGCTTTCATACATGTAAACACATGAGATAATATAGTGAGAATTTAAAATTCCTATAAAATTCTAGGTGTTAGATTACTTATAAAGAAAATACTTATTAAGACCTTTATCATCCAACCAAATAAATCATCCTAAAGTTAGTGTCCCATAGATTATATTGTGTAAGTAAATAAGGTTATGGGTGACTCTAATAAGATTACTTTCCAATATATAGTATGATATTTGGGTCATACTTTATTAAGAACTCCTAATAGGATTAGGATACCAGATGAATAATATTGAGTGAATCCATATGATGGATTATGAAAAAGATTTATCCTCTCAACTATGAAATATTCATATATTATATGATTGATATAATTGTCTACCTATATAGCTTGGGATGGGAGAAATGCTAAACTGACTCAAATCTTAGTGAAATATGGATCAGGTCCCACTAATGGATATGATGTAAAGTTTGAAAGGGGTCTTCATTTTAGTGGGATACCATTTAATAAAATTTCTTATTAATTGATTTTAAAAATTGATACTCATTTGATAAAATATTTTTCTATTCAGGGGAATCAATATCATAGGACATGTATTTGATATCAATACAAGATAAGGAAAATCTTAATGGAAGTAGTTTCCAAGACTAGTATAGAAACTGAAGACTTTCTCTTAAGTAAGATGTTAAAATCTATGTATTAAAATAGTATATTCTTGAGTAACCATATGTTAAAGTAGTTCAAAAAATTGATATAGATTCTTATGATAATCATATAAAGATTCACATAAGTTTTTAAAATAATTTTTCAAATGCATTGTTATCAAATTAACTTTAGTATTCACTCATGTACTCAAAATTATTGGGTGTGTTAATAACTTAGAGAGGCTAGAGTTGTCTTATATAGATTGATATTAAAACTAATTTATTCTATAATTATTTCTAGAAAGGTTATGAAAATATGAATGGTTTTAAAAAAATTACCTCATCACCTCAAATTATTAAGGATAGATAAATTTGGAATGATATGTCTAAGTTCTAGTATTGTATACACAGTACAAATGGGTAAAATTTTAAGCCAATGGAATAAGATTGGATGGTCCAATTATCATCTTAGAACATTGAAACTATAATAATATGTAAATAAGTGTGGGAAATTTTTTCATATGATGAAATTTAAAAAGATACTAGAATGTTTTTAAGAAACTCCATGGAGAGTCTACAATGTGTATTAATATTGAATAAATAATTTTTTTTAATTTTGAAGGGTATATGATACCAAATTTCTACTTTATAGAAATTGTAAATATATAAGACTTTAAAATAAAGGTAAAAATAAATGCCTCTTTTGGTTTTTATTCAAATATAGTAATAAAAGTTATTACAATGTATATTTGGAATAAAAATGAATATTTTAAGCTCAGATTGATCTATATAAAGTATGTGTATTATTATCTCATTTCTATTATATGATATGAAAATTTATTTTATAAATAAAATGAGATGATGTTTTGATACATGTGGCCTATAGTTCATCAAACACTATAACATGGTTTGAGAAGGAGATAAGGATAATAGTGTTTTATCCAAGGTAAAAGAGTTTATCCAATATATTTGTTGATATATGAAGTAAGAAATCCAACCACTCATTAATGGTGTATTTTTGAAAAATGAGGTCTTCATGTCTAAACAATTATCCAAACACATAGAATACCATATAAGATATGGTTGGTAATATTTTATTTTTTAAAGGTTACCACTAAATAAAATAAGTGTTATTTCCTAAAATAAAGGATTTTTTGTATCTTATCATGATATTATGGAGATAATGTTGTTTATAAGAGTCTATTGGGGTGATTTTTAGAATTATAGAAATTACAAGTATAAAAAATAAAATATCGTACCAAATAAGATTCAGATTGAATGTCCCTTTATATCCTAAAAGAGTTTAGTGTATTTTGAAAAGGATAAAATAATGTATATTTATAATTTGTTACAATGATTATATAAAGGGAACAAAACTAATGGAAATGTTTCAAAATGTGATTATTATAAACATATAAAGTGTCTTAAGTAGACAACATAATTTATTGATAACATAGCATTGGATGTTGTGAAGTAAAGAAGTATGTATAATTGTTCAAAGATTTGAGCATCGGGAATATGATTCATTATATCACTATTATTCAAAATAGATTTCTTAATAGATGTTACTCATTAAAATTTTTAGTGGTACAATTTTATCAAATGGTCACATGGATATGTGGTAAGAATTACATCAAGATGTAATAAACTTAAAAAAACCTAAAATACAGAAAACATAAGTCATTCTAGTAGTATTTTATATGATATGTGAGACTAGAAAATATATATTATTTTGTTAATATATTATTAAAGTAGTTTAATAATATAATAAAATGTATCATGTTATACAAAATACATATCCAATTTATTATTTGTTCATGTTGGCTTTATTTAGAATAAGAAGTGTGCAATAATTAACCTCTCAAAGTAAAATTTTTAGTTATCCCAAACCGATGTTTTTCATGTATTTGTATAGATTGTTATGAAATTTTAAGGTTATAATGAGTAGGATTACATATTGATATATGGAATATTATAATGAGATATAAAATGAGCTTTTTTTGTTGGATGACCCGTGATGTATACCAGATGGAGTGTTATATAAAATTTCTTTAGTGTAATGGGGGTGAATATTTTATATTTAAATTTCATAATTATTAGAGGCCTGAAAAGATTCCTAGAATGAGACCCATCATAATTTTTTACCTTTCTTACACTAGACTTGAGGCTAATTAAATCAAGGTTGGTTGGGTATGTTGGTAATCATATCGTTTGATGAGATAAATCAATATAGGATTTTTCTCCAATATGAAGAGTATGAAATCAGGGCCCTAAATTGAGATATATTGAAGGAGTGTATGGTCATACCTAGATAAGTGAAATGTGATGTGATTTTATATTGGATGAGGTGAATGTGATTTTCTCATCCATCAGGGTGAATAACTTGATGTGTTCATCCATATGGTTAGTTTATACTCGAAGAATCAAGAACATATGAGTAGTTATATGGGATTAACATATTATGTATCACATGGTTATATGATTTCTTGTATGAAGGGATCATATGATTATAAATTCTTTTATACGATATAGATATTGAATAATTGTATCAATAATATGTGTTTTATGTAGATCACATCAGATCCATTTATAACTTGGGTAGCACTTATAATTTTAAATAGGATGCTCTCTTCTTACATTTATGAATCCAATAATTCATATTATTTATAAATTTTACTATAATTTCCACCCCAAAAAACTAGAGTGGTTCTCAGACAAACTTTTATTTCTAGAACTCGAGTTTGCCTATCATTATGCAAGGGGAGTCTAACTAACCGCGGGGTTTTAAGGTGGTCTTGTTGGGAGACTATACCCTTATATCAGAGTGAATAATGAAAAAAATAACTAAACATAATTTGTAATATATAATCATTTATCTAAGTATGTATAATAAATAAAACATGAATCAGTGATAATTAAATTCATAAGAAAATGGAATGCATTAGGCAGTCATATAGACTCACGGTCATAGAAACAAACAATGACTGATCACCTACTGGTAAATTCACATATAAAAAGTAAATAAAGGAAATAAAATACTAAATAGGCTCTACTACCATCCTTTAACCTTACATCATACCTTATATAGACCTCATCCAAGTTATCTCACTCGATCATGAAACATTGGGCCTCTACCCAACCTAAACTTGCAATTAGTAAAGTCTACTCAAGTACCCAAGTTCTATGGCCACCCAAGAAAGGTGTGAGTAAAACTTGGAAGGTAACCACCAAAAGGATCCCTAACATAAGTGGTAAATATATTGTATGCTCATGTGATATTCCCAGAATAAAATAAATAACTATGAAATCATGAATAAATAACCATCATCGATCCTCATGTTCTAATATAACCCCATGATATCAATTATACCAGCTTCAACTAGTGTCAGAGTGTCTCTAAGCGCATCCCATAACCATTACAAACAGTACCAAGATCAATGGCCATTTATAAGTAGGTAAAACCTTGATTTATATGAGTTAATCCTAGGCAATCCAATGGAATCATGCATGAGTCAATTTCTAGGATGTAATCCAAGGAAATCTAGTAGTAACATACATGTAGCTAATTCCAAGGGGGTATTTAAAGGAAATTAATATAAATTTGGCACACTCAATAGATCCTAGTAGTGCCATAGACACCCCCTAGTTATCAGGATCTATGGACAAATCCCATGTAGTACTGTAATGACTCAAGATTTTAATGTATGTTTCCTCTAATTAAGTCAAATATGTTCAATATCATGCCCCATACGCAACACTGAACTAAAATGAAATCATGATATGTTTATACCATTAAAAATTTCCCATTTAAATGTATGAATAAAAGTAACTAAATTATGAAATATGTTAATATATATCTCTATATATATGAAGGTTATTTTATTCAAATTTACTTAATTGATTATTCTGTTTAAGAAATATATTTTTATGTGCTGTAATTTTTATTAATAAAAGCTAATTATATTATTTTTAGATGTTTATTTTAATAATATATAATATTTATTGATTAATTATATATTTATTAGTGCTTTATTGAAATTAATAATAAGGAAAATTATTTTAAAAATTTATTTTCTTATAAAAATAGTTTCTCATTGTATTTTAGGATTTTATTTAAAAGTTAAAATAGAAAATTATAAAAATATAATTTTAAAAAAAATAATTTAAATTTTATAATTTAAATTTTAAATATTAGTTTAATATAAATTTTTAGTATTTTTCTAAAAATGATTATCTTTTAGGTAAATAATGTAAAATATCGTTATTATAAATAACATGAATTTTATGACATTATTATTGTATAAGTATGAATAATAAATTCATGAAATATTTTTATAATACCAAATATTTATTTTATAAGTTATTTTATGGTTTTAAAAATGTTGTTATTAATTTACAAACCCATATTTTACATTTTAGAACTTAATTTATATTTTTCATAAAAAATTGTTTGTGATACATTATACATTTAGTATTTTAAAGTTATTTTTTATAAATTATATAATTTTAATATAGTAAAATTAATTCCATTTTTGGATTAATATAAGATTAGGATTAATTTTTTATATTTTCTAAAATAATTGACTTTTAGATGAATAGTGAAAATAAAAAATTTCAAAAACGGTGACTTTTATTGATTTATAAGTATATAAGAAAGAATTAGAATTTATAAATATTTTTAATTGATAAAATATTTATTTAAGTAATAATTTTATGCATTTTAAATATATATTTTTAAATTTATAAAACCTATGTTTAACATTATGAAAAAAGTAATATTTTAATACTAAGAAAAATATTAATATTTTAGTAAATTTGATTTTGTCTTGATTTTAAATCCACAAAAAATTTATTTTTTTATAATAAACAAATTTATATATTTAAAATCATAAACATTGATAATTTTATCCAACACTTAAATATTAAGCTTAAAATGAACTTATAAGAAATGGTTTTTACATGTTATATATGCTAATACTAAAATTAATTTCTATAAATCAAGGAAATATTATTTTATAAAATTATTTAAATATTTGAAATAATAATTTTCAAATTATTAAATAATTTTAATTTTAATTTTTTCTATTAAAATTTATTTTCCAAGGGTGAAAGTGGAGTTACTAGAATAAGGGTAAATTAGGGTAAAAGTGGTTTAGCATAGTGTAAAAAGTTAAAACATGTGAAAAAAATGTTTGATATTGGATGTTAAAGGTAGGATAGACCTTATATATTTCCCCACACTATTATTGGATGTTTTTTTATCCTTTTCCCTTGAATAATGGACAGATGTTATTGAGAAATAATGAGTTTTTTAAAAAGTTCCCTTTTCTTCACTTATAAAAGGAGACCACCTCATCCCCATTTATCCACCCATTAAAAAGATTTGAATCAACCAAAAATCTACTATAGTCTCTCCTAAACACCCTATATATATTCCTTTTAAGACTTTTTCTCACTAAAATAGCAAGCTAAGGAGCCTTAAGGAGCTACCTAAGGGAGAAATTTCAAGGGAGTGGTAATACTCTCCTTCCAAAATTTCTAATTCTTTTCATCTTATAAACCCCTAAAAACCCCAATATCCATGATGGTATGAAATAAAAAACATTTTTAATATGATAAAAAAATTATACTAATAGAATATCTATTTTATACTTTCTTCCAAAATCATTAAGAAAAAGGAAAACACAGTCATGTGTGTGTGAGGACTACCGCCTCCATGAATCACATGTTCAATTTTCAATCACCACATTAAATGGTAGGTTAATGAGGTTATTTGATTATCTAATATTATATTTACAACAATATTATACCTCTTAAATGATAATTATTTCATTTCCTACCCCCACCTATTCTATAGAAAATGAAAGTGGCATCCATGTGTACGTGAGGACTACAACATTCATGAAATGAAAGGTTTATTTTCCATAAACACTAAGAATTTATGGATTTAAAGTTGTATTTAATATGTAAAAATAATATTTTTTACACCATTAATATTCTATAATAATAATATTTGGCATTCTAAATGTGTTATCAATGGGAAATGGTCATAGAAACTATAACCACCTTAAATGGAATTATCAAGGCATCTTTATTAATTTGGATCTATTTTGTAATAAACTTTGAAATTATATAAGTATTATTATAATTGAATAATATAGTAAATAAAACTATTCAATTCTATATATCATGAATTTATTTTACAACACATTTGACCATGTTCAACAAACTGAATGTGTTATGAAGAAAATAACTGAACAACCCACAGTAACCGATGTAATCAGAAACTATAATAAAAATAAATAATAAATGATAATAAATGGACTTTATAAAATTAAATATATATGAATATGTTTCTTGTTTATATTTTTAATGAACATGATTTAATTATTCAAGTTATGTGTAAGTGTGGAGAGCTTCTAGACATGAATGTAAGGGATTTTCTATACCGCCCTCATCACTTTTTGGTTTCATGTTCTCGTTATTTTTCTCCATTTTTTACAATATTATTTAAATGGAATTATTCAATTAATTTATATATTTTCCTTACATATATACCTAGTTAAATATCCTTTTCATTTTTAGGGTCAAACATGTTTCTAGTTCCCTTCAAATTTCCCACTTCTAAGTAAACTAGATTTAAGGGAACTTTCTTATCTCATGTTATGAATCATCCCATAAAACATTTTTAAACCTTTAATATATTATAAAATAATAATTATTTTATAGATAAAATTCTTGGTTCAATTTTTTTATGGAAAATAATATTCTCTTTACTTCTTTAAAAATATCCTTACTTAGATTATAAAGCATCACCCAAGTGATTTGTTTTTATTATTTATTCTACTAAATTCCTCTAATGAATTTTCTAAATTATAATTATATATTAAAGACCTATATTATTTTTTAATTATGTAAGTTCCAAATTATTTAATTATTTCTTCTCCTAGAAAACCTTATGATTTATCCTTCAATTATAAATATTTAGAATATATAAAAAGTGTCGGATCAGGCATGCCCAACTCAACTTTTTTTTCATAATCAGTGATGAATATGAGATTTACATGAAAATAAATTTCATGATCAATGGAATTGAATAAAATAATATTTAAGAGATAGAAAATTCAGAACCAAGGATTATATTCCTCACATATTATTTAAAATTAATTTAAGTACTTAAATAATTACTTTACAAGGAGTTCTTTATTCATTGATGGATCTAACAAATTCTCTACATTGTATCATAATTTATTTATAGAAATAAAGAATATATTACCTCTAGTAGTGATTATTACATGTTCCACAAACCTCCAAACATCACCATAGGATTCTTTGGGTGCTATCATGGCAATTCTCAATGTGTAATTTGTTTTCCTTTGATCACCCTGATAATCGCTTCAAGGAATGGTTCTATTTGATCTCTCTAGAGTTAAGATTAGTGGTGGAGGTGGATCTCTCCCAAATATTGAGATAATTATTAGAGTGGTATATCTATAGGTATTTGAGAGGATTATCTCTAAATGTAATTGTACACAACCAAATTAATATGTCTCTCTTGATAAATAATATAATTTGGTTTATATATAGCTAGAGTTAGAAAATAATAATTGAATATGCACCCTTATTATTCTTTTTAATCCTTGAGAAACCCCATATATATATTATTATTATTTTTGTTGTTGTTGTTGTTATTATTATTATTATTTTTTATCATATTCTAAACTCATAAATTAAATTAAATATTATTTATTAAAATTATATTCAATATTTTTTTTATCACTAGACCTTTAAACTCAGTCTGTCATTCCTTGATAATATTTATTAGACCTTAAATAATGAATATTTATTTAATAAATAAATATCACTACATTATTCTCCAATAAATAAATAAATATTATATTCACTAAATAGAAAATAAATAATTATTTAATATTCTACTCACAAAATATTCTCTTGAATAAATAATCACGTAATATATGTGATAAAAAAACATGAATAGTTATTAAACCGCATGTGGGAATAATATTTATTCAACATGATAAATAATAAATATCATTATTTTTTAATTGAGTTTTTGGATACCCTCAGTGTGTAAACCTTAATTCCTCTTTATCAGTGGCATTAGAAGAAGGATCCCAAAGTCTATGGTTAGTTTCTAGCAATGCGCCAAGGAACCCATGGAGAAATAATTTAATGTAATAATTAAATAAAACCACATAAGGATGATTACTATGTAATATAATTCCTTTTTACCATGATATCTATAATCAAGAAGGTTGTATTTCGGTGTCATCAACCTATATGTTTTATGTCTATTTCTTTGAATTTAAAAAACTTAAAATTTCCAATAGAACACTATGGCCATGTATTTTTTTTATATATCATTTCCATCAATGTTCCTGAAATATCAACTTTTATTAAAGAATAAAAGGAAAATCCTTTCTTGCATTATTAATTAATGAAATATTACTCATGATTCATCCAACTTATCCTACCTTGTCGTTAACATATTTCATCATGGTTTTCATCAATATATCAAAGTAAACAGATTATAATACTCATTAGTAATAATAATAAAGTCTATGGATCAATACACACATACATAGATTGGAACATCCAATGACACATATAAATTTCGATTTCCTACTGGTGGGGATTTTTCTCATAATATCCTATACTGGATATTACTAAGGGTGTACACCATTAGAAGGTGTCTTTAAGTACTATGAGTCTCCACCGCTGATAGCCTATATCATTTTTCCCCTCAAATGATTTCACCTGTCTATAGAACTTATATTTAAGAAAATTTTCATGGAACTTCTAGGTTATCGTCATAGTAGAGAACTATTATGAATTTTTAGTACAAAAAATACTCCTAGAACATTATCACATACTATGTTATGAAAAATAACAATCATGATGTGATAAGAATCTTATTTATATTCAAAATAATGAATAAATATTATCATAATGTATACAAAAGTTGGTTCTAGGTCACCAACTCCAAAAACACCTACTTGTTCTAGATCCAAGTTCTAACAACCTTTAATCTAACTGATCTCACATGATACTCATTATTCTATTGAGATATTACTTTATTTAAGAGGTTCTCCATGTTTTCTTCCATGGAAACTCTGATTACTAAAAATTCACCCCTTTGGGAAAATCCATCAATTGTTAAAGATTTTGGAGTATATTCTTTATCTATTGGGGTGACCATGGCTATTTTTCAAGATCTATCACTATAGTATTATCACAATATAATGTGAGAGGGTCTTTACTACTAAGCACTACATCAAGTTCCTAAACAAAGTTTTTTATCCAAATTTATTCTTTGGTTGTATCATAAGCTGCTATATATTCATACACTATTGTATAATTGGTGATAAATAAGTTCTTTGAACTCTTCAAGCACACATCTCCTCCATTGAAGAATAAAACATATCTTAAATATGACTTCAGATCATTTTGATCTATCTAAAAACTATCATCAGTATAACCTATGATGACTAGCTCCTAGTATCCTCCATACACCAGGAACATATCATTAATTATTATCTAATACGTAAGGATATCCTTAATAAATGACCAATGTTTTTCTCTTATATAAACTTGATATCTTCCTACCATTCTCAATGAATAAGAAAAATCAATTCTGGTACACAAAATGTCATACATTATTGATCCAATCACTAGTGCTTGTGGGATCATACTCATTATCTCTTTATCTTATCGTGTCTGAGGACACATTTTTGTTGAAAGATGTATACCATGTAAAACTAAAACCAATATCCTCTTAGATTTTTCTATACTAAATATAATTATTATCTGGTCAATATATATACCTTTACTTAGTCTAATAGACCTCTTGGATCTATCATGAATGATCTTGATCTCTATAATGTAGGCTTCTTCACACAAGCCCTTCATGGGGAAACATTTTTTTAACCAGTCATTAATAGACTATAAAATCAGTATGTTGTTTCTAATAAGTAATATGTAATCAACATATAATAATAGGATAATGAATATATTCCTAATAACCCACTTATAAACACATGGAACACATTCATTCTTAATGAAACCAAAAATCTTGTATAGCTTCATCAAATCAAATATTCTATGACATGGATACTTACTTTGATCTATAAATAGACCTATAAAACTAGTATATCCTTTTGGAATCAACTAAAGTCACAAAACCTTTTGGTTGTATCATGTAGACATCTTATTAAAGTTTCTCATTACATAAATTTATTTTTACATCCATCTTCCAAATTTCATAGTCATGCTAAACTACTATAGAAAGTATAATTCTGATGGATTAAAACATGAAAACTGGTGAAAATGTTTCATTTTATTCAATTCCTTGATGTTTTTTAAATACTTTATCCACTATACTTTCTTTATAGGTATTTACTTTACCTTTATAGTCCCATTTTCTCTTGAATACCCATTTTCACCCTATGGGATTTACCTCAACTAGTGCACCAATCAGAACCTAAACTTGGTTCTGATACATGGAATCCATTTTATAATTTATGGATTATTGAAATCATGCAACATATAATCTCTCTACTGCCTATTTATAGGAGAGAGGTTTATTATTTTCAACAAACAATGATTCACTATATTTGGTTACTAGAAAACCATATCTCTCTAGTTCTCTTATCTCTCTGGTGATCCTATGTAGTACTTTTATTTCAGGAACTACTTATTTCACAAGGACCTATGGAATCTATTCCTATACTAACTCTTGTGTATCTTGAGCGTCAAATTTATCTAATTTAGTATTTATTCCACTATACTTTTTTAGGATACTCTCCCTCTCAAGAAAGACGACTTATCTGGAAATATTCACTTTCTTTTCTGATGGGTTATATATGTAGTATCTCTTTGTTTCCTTAGGATACCCTATAATGATACACTTTGTGACATAGGGTGCTAGTTTGTTTCCTAATAAGTCATTAACAAATTAATCACAACCCCATACACATGAATGTGACAAAAGAGTTTCTTTTTAGTCTATATATTGAAGGGAATTTCATTTTCCACTTTAGTTTGTACTTTGTTTAATATGTATACCATAGTTTATAATTCATATCCCCAAAAGGAAAATGGAATATCTATATGACTCATCAACAACCATACTATATCTAACAAGGTACAGTTCCTCCTTTCACTAACAACATTCCACAATGTTTTATAAGGTGGAGTGAGTTTAGAAATAATCCCAAACTCCCATAAAAAGTTGATAAACTTCTATTTATTTTATTCACCACCTCAATCCAATTGAATATTCTTTATCTTCTTTATAAGGTGATTCTCTACTTCATTCTTGAATTATTTGAATTTACTAAAGGACTCAAACTTATACCTCATCAAGTAGACATATCCTTATCTAATCAAGCCATTAGTAAAAGTTATGAAGTAAGAATATCCACCTCTATATTCTATTAAAAATGGTTAGTGTATACCAATCCTAGAATCTTTTTGGCCCTTTCACTATGTATAATGAATAGTTGTTTGGTTATATGTCCTTGTAAAAAATAATTTCATGTGTCCAGTATTTTTAGATCAAAAGAGTATAGATATCCATATTAATATAGCTTTGTCAAACGCTTCTCATTTACATTACTAGGATAGTGATGCCATAATTTGGTGTTATATGAGTCATGCGAACATGATTTTTTATCAATCACCAATACTTTTTTTTAAGTTAATATATAAAGACTATTATTTAAATGTTCCATAACATAACATATGTTTTCTTTATAAAAGAAACAAATTTTATTTAAAATTTTTGAAATAAAACCATCAGTATCTAGGAATAACCCAGAAAATATATTCTTGTTAACATTTAGTACATATTAACAATCCTTTAAAACCAATATCATTCATGTTGTAAATGGAAGGTTGTAGTCTCCAATGGCTAGAGTATCCATACTTTCATCATTGGAAGCACTAAAATGAACCTCTCATCTGGAAATATTTTGGAATCTACATGGTTCTTATATTTTGATACATATGTGAGAACCACAAGATGTATCTAATATGAAATTTTTTGATATTGAAAGATTACACTTAATAAAAAATCCACCTTTAGCTTCCCCTTGCTTCTCAGTGAAGTTCCTATTCTAGTGGACTTACTTTCCATATGAAAAACACACTACTTCCTTTTATTTTCCCTATATCTGGATATTTATCTTCTTGTAAGGATAGTTCTGAGGAGAATTATAATTATTATGAGTCTTGGAACACTTTTCCTTATTCTTCCTTTTCTTAATATTTATAAGGACTGTAGGTTTGTCACACCCCTTTTTCTTGTCCACTTGGGGAAACAAAGTAAGTATATATGAAATACTCTTCTTATTATTTCTCATGTTATAATTAATAATAAAACTAGAGAAGGACTTGGGTAGTGAGAAAACTATGATATATGTGCATAACTCATTCGAGAATTTAATCCCTAAGATGTTTGAGTATTCCAAGTATCCAATAATCTTGACTATATGAGAACCAGATAGCACCATCTCTCCAATATTAGTTCTAAACAAATCATTAGAGATCCAACATCTCTATTGTCTCTCCATATCATAGAGATCCGTAAGATGAGACATCAATTTATACACATCCATGTCCTCGTGTTACTTTAAAAGCTCATTGGTCATGGATTATATCATGAAACACTAAAAATCTATAACATTTTTAAAATTTTACTCATAGAGAGACAACTCTTCCTCACTAGACTCTTTACCAGGTGCATTAGGAATAGGTTCTTCAAGCACATATAATTTCCTTTCATGTCATAGGATAGTGCATAAGAGCCTTTTCCACTCATAGAAATTTATTTTGGTGAGATTTTTATCCTTCTTAAGTATGGATCAAAGCAATATTTTTGAATCCATGTTTATTAATGTTTCAATAAATAATATGATCAAAGTTTTAGTAATTAATCTGATAAAATTTAGACAAATAAATAAATATTATATTTATTTATCGCCCACTATTTTATCAAAACCCAATATTCATTTCCATTGGATTTAGAATATTCTTTTTCTTGGAAATTCTAGTGTAAATGATCCATATTCCCCTTCTCATAACACTAAATTTGTCTGGTCAATCAATTTGAAGGGTTTTAGCTAGGAATTCAAAATTATAACTATATTAACTCATAGTTCCTTGATATATAGATTGTAATCCCCAATCCAAAAATCCTCAAATTGGATTTCCTTAACCTTTAATTATTAGTTACTCTAATTATTACTTTTCTAGTCAACCTATGATGTGAACTAAGTTAATTCAACCAAAAACTTCAAGTTAAAATTCCCCAATAATTGAAAACACCTCAATTTTGGATAGTCAAGCACTTTGAACTATGGTTTGATCTTAACTTGAGTATTGGAAATATATAATGATTTAATATATATAATTGCGGGATTTTATATTTATGTGTAAATTTACAATTATTATCTTTATTGAATTATTGTAAATATTAAGTGGATTTACATAAGTGATTATCCATGTCTTAGATAATGTTTACGCATAAACCAGTTTATTTTAGTTTTATCTTGAATTCTTGTTAATTAATTAATTCATATGATTTCCACAAAATATTCATAATTAAATAACCATGAGACTTGAAAAAAATAAAATAATAATGTGGTATTATCATGGGATTTTACTAATGGTTAGTTTATCTAGTGTATGATAAACTAACTATCAACCTAGGGGAAGACACCTTGAACCATTTATGGTTTGTGTTGCATCATTTCACCTATCCACCTATGTATCTCTCTTGTATTGATTATACTACAACTCTAAACTTGAACCACCTACACTAGCTTGTTATCCCCATCCATTACATATGATTTTACTCAAGTGTAGGTGAGGAGAACCGAAGGATTTGTTAAGGGGTTTACATAAAAGAAACCATGGGCATGCATACCCTTACATAATGTGAGGAGGGATGACATGCATTCCAATAATTTAATTTAATAATAAATTAAAATAAACCAATAACATACAAATGTAATATCTATGCTCATGATCATCCATATACATGCAATGAATTACACATTTAATATAATCATAATTCAATTCTAATCATTATTATTTAAGATAAATAATGATTTAATCAAATAACTATCTTCTTTAATTAATCAATTATTTTATCTTAATTCAAATATAATATTCATGAGATTCTCAACCAATATAATTTTAAACAAATTAAATAAGTTTATTTAAAATTAACTATGTACCAAAAATATACCTTGGATGAAACATGGTGAGTACCCATCCAAACTACCCAATGTGTATTATATTTATATAATGTTTACTCAAGTAGAATCTAATATACATGACATATCATATAATTTCATGGTTTGTACTATTAACTTAATGAACACATGGAACACATTGTATTTATGTATCATGTAATATTTTGATGTGTGTAGTGTAATAATTGTATTACGAATTATACATGATATGCAGTTCCAAAAATTATGCCAAAAATTAATTATACATTAAATATATATTAAACCCATCACACGGTATGTAATATCAACTAAATGAACACATATAACACATGTTGATAATTTTTAAGTAGTATAATAAATTAATTTTAATTTTTGTGTAATTTCATAAAAAATACATGGTGTATACATACACACTCAAGCTACATGTCATGTATTATTCTCACTTTTTATCCACAACTCATGCCTAATTAATTAGTTTCTAAATGTTATATAGAAAATATTTGAGTACATAGTGTGTACATGGGATACATTTCATGTGGTATCCCAGTTACATGAACACAATTCATGTAGGTCATGTATGAATATACATGGACCATCTATGACTAAAGGACTACCCATCATGTATAGAAGTTACACAACATGTACTCCAACTGATTGTACACCAATCTAGCATGATAAACATGCACTATGTAATTAAATTCACAACGTGTAATAAATTAACATGACTTGAATTAATTCTGAATTAATTCGTGGTGCATTGAACATGAGTACACAGTGGGTACCAATGGGCTACATAGCATGTGCTCTTATGTTAACTAACCAGATTCCAGGGCACCTCCAAATGATTTCTTCATATTTATTTCATTTATAAAATTAATTTATTTGATTATATTTGAGATAAATTAAGAGGAAGAAATAATATCTTTCAATTATAATTAAAGAACCATTAAACTAGAATTAGAAACTAATGAAAAATATGTAAATCATTCAATAGTTTTAAATAATTATAAATAATTATGAAACTATGCTCTGATACCACTTAATTATTCAAGGGGTAGTAGAAGCCCGGTGGGCCCATAAATATAGTTTGGAGGATCAGAACTTCCCTTTGATACCACTTGAAGGTTTTGAGCATAGCGGAAGCATCAGATCAGGCATTTCCAACTTTAATTTTTGTCTTAATCAATGATTAATATAAGATTTACATGATGATAAATGTTGTGATCAACAGAATTAAATTAAAGCATATTTATGAGACAAAAAAATCAAAACCAAAGTGCATGATCATCACATATTATTTACAATTAATTTACGTAATTAAATAATTACCTTGTGAGGAATTATTTCTTCACTGATGGATCTAACAACATGTATATGTTGTACCATTTCGTGCATTTTAGGAATCAAGAATAGATACCCTCTAATAGTGATCCACACATGTTCCATGAACCTCCTAACATTGCTATAAGAATCTTTGGGTGTTATCATGGAAGATCCTAATGCTTGCATCATTTTCCTTTGATTTCCCTAGGAATCACTTAAAGGAATGTTTATTTTTGATCTATCTATATTGAAGAGTGGTGGTGGATGAGTATCTCTCTCCATTCTTGAGATTTTTCTTAGAGTGTGATCTCTCTAGGCTTTGAGAGGATTCTCTCTAGATCTCATTGTGCATAAACAAATGAATTGGCTCTATAGAGATATAATATAATAGGGTTTATATACTACTATGGTTAGAAAATAATAATTGCATATTTACCCTTAGTATTTATCATAATCCCTATAAAACCCCATTTCTATAATAATGATATTTTTATTTTTATTTTTTTGACATGCACTAAACTCATTAATTAAATTAAATATTATTTATTAAAATAATATTCATTATATATTCTTTATCATAGTACCTTTAAACTCAATTATTTATTCCTCCACAATATTTATTAGTCCTTGAACAATGAATATTTATTTAATAAATAAATATCACTACATTTTTCTTCAATAAAAAAATAAATTTTATATTCACTAAATATAAAATAAATATTTATTAAATATTATACTCACAAAATATTCTCTTGAATAACTGGTGTGAGAATAAATGAGATCAAACAAATATAAATAATTATTAAACCACATGTTGTAATAATATTTATTCAGCTTTTTAAATAATAAATAATATTATTATTTAACTAAGATTTTATATACACTTAGTGTGTGATACTCTTGGCCTCTTTCTTAATTGCGTTAGAAAAATCAACCCAAATTACAAGGTTACATCTATCAATACTCCAAGGAACCTAAATAAAAATAAGTTAATGTCACAATTAAATAAAACCTCATATAGATTCTTACTATGTAATATAATCCCTTTATTATGATATCTCTAATCAAGAAGGTTCCATGTTGGTGCCATCAACCTAAATTCTCAACGTATCTTTCATTGAATTTTCAAAAATCGAACTTTTATAAAAAAACACCATGGACATGGATTTATTTAGGCTATATCATTTCCATAAAAGGGCCTGAGAGATAAACATTTTTTAAAGAAAATAAGCGATAAATCATTTCTCACATTATTCATTAATGAAATATTACTCATGAACCACCCATTACATCCTACCTCACGATGAACATATGTCACCACGGTTTCTATAAATACATCAATGAATGTGACTTATAATACTAATTAATTATGATCTTAAATTATAAGTATCAATACACATGTTCATAGATAGGAACATCCAGTGACACGTATAAATGTAGATTTCTTACTGGTGGGTCTCATTCTCATAATATCCTACACTAGATATTACCAAGGGTGTACACCATAAAAAGGTGCCTAAAATTACTATAATTATTCATCCCTGATATCCTATATCATTTGTGTCTCTCAAATGGTTTCATCTAGATATAGAACATATACTTTAGAATATTATCATGGAACTTCTATGTTCTAATCATAATAGGGAACTTCTATGACCTTTCAGTGTGGCATCTACTCTTATGATATGATCACATATTATGTTACACAAAAGAACAAGCATGATGTGATAATGAGTTTATTAATATTGACAAAAATGAATATAGATTATCATAAAGTACACAAAAGTTAGTTATAGCGTGAAAACTCTAATAGATTATACCTTGGATAAGAATTATGAAACTCGTTTCCTTTTCATGGGTTTGATCATCCTTATGATTTATGTATGTTTTATTTTCCTCATATGGAATTCATATGTATTATATTCATAATTTAATGGTTGGGACTAGAATTATATATCCCTTTAATACATTGGGTAACACTTTATATTTCAGGAGATGTTATGTATGGGATTAGGGAGTGAACTTATTACAACATGGGACTTTTTCCACTATGTTTATTGGAATGTATAGTGAACTCAATCCACCATGAGACTCTATACACATTAAAATCATGATCTTGGGAGTGACCCTTGACTTATGTTTATAATTTATTGTCTTATGTTATTTCTATATATTCCATGATTCCATGATCTTACGATTTCATTTCCTTATTCCATGTTTCCATGCTTATAATCATCATCTTTATTTTACTAGGTATGAGATCTATATTTTATGTTTATGTTCCTTTATTAAATTATCATACACATATTCTTATCTTATTCCCACTTTTTATCTTTTATTTTTATCATTTATTCTTACCCTTATTGAGAATTTGAGAACATCCCTTTCTTAATTTTATATTTTCCCAGTTATAAAGATAAGTATAATGTATGATAACTATATAAGGGGTCTAGAAGAGTTAAATTATGGAGAAATGTTCACAAGTATTGTAGAATAATTTTCATGTATAACTGGTCCTCAAAGGCATTAAAACTTTCGTTATTTGTATTGTGATATTTTTATGTGAGATGTATTGTTTAAATTATGGAAATGATGTTATAAACTAAGATATTTTTAGCATGGGTCACTATATTTTATATCATATAAAGTTCTATAAATTTTTGGATATTAGGATGATATAAAATTAGTGAAACCCTTATGGATAATCCAAAGAATGGGATAACATCCTAAAATTTTGTTAATGTAAAGATTATGTGGTTTTCCTTGAAATACGTACCTACATGGGGTAATTATCCTGAAAAGTGTTGGTTTATCATTAACTTGATCATCAATATTATGCATGATTAGTCGGCCTAAAACTGTTCTACTAGATAGACACTCTTGGGGGATATACTTTGGTTGATCATATGCTCTTTATGAACGGATATGAAGGATTGATTTCCTAGTTACTTTGAAGGAATATGATGAGAAGTATAAGAGAACCCAACTTAAGGTAAACTAGGATGAATCTTGAATGATATAGGTTGAACCAAGGATGATATAAGCTGATCTAAGAATGATATAGGTTAAACTATGAAAGTTAAAGAACAAAAAAAGAGTGATATATCTTTAACTAAAATAATTATAGGTGAACATGATGGTATCATAAAGTGAGTCATCTTCAAGTTAAAATTCCCTTTGGTTATATAGGATACATATCTTATGATAATAATTTTTCATCACTCATGATAGACCCTTTTTGGTTTTAATAATGGATAGAACCAAAAGGAACTGAGTTAACAATAGATGTGAGGGATAATATAGTGATTGTCAAAATGATCAACCTATTGAATTGGGATCTGGAATAAGAAATCTTGTGACTATACCAAACCAACTATCATGGAATATGATTAAACATGTGAGTATAGCTGAAATCCCAAACCCGCCAAATAAGAGAAGGATAGAGCCTCCTGGTAGCTCGGGTGATGAAGATGGTGAGGGAAAAAATATTCAACATCATACATTTCAAAAATGGGGGAAGAAGCACCAAGGTAATTTCCTCAAGAAGGATGAAAGATGCTTAAATTATGATAAATTAGGAAATCAGGAAAAAATATATTTAGGGAAAAATAATTATACAATGAAGTAACATAATGTCTTTCCTAAGGATCTACTAATGATTCTATGTTTTATATGTGAGGAATTTGGTTACTACATAACCCTATGCAACAATACATGGGTTAAAGTTGGAAACCAAAACCAACCACATCCAGGATCATGGGAATAAGAAAAATCCTATACAAAAACTATTTTTGATGTAGATAATGATTTTTCACACTTGATTTTATAATGTCTTATGTCATGTAAGATTTCATCTATTATGTATTGGTCTATAAATAAAAAAACATTTGGTGGTATAATTATTTCATTCATGGTACATGAAACTTCTTCAAGGTTTGAGGAAAGATTAACCTTAGAGATTTATCTCTTCTTCAATCATTATGAATATTATAGGAATGGACTATCTCTTTTAAAAAAGGTATTATACAAAATTTCATATAGGTAAATCCCACTTAATATCCTAAATCAACCAATGATCAAATACCAGTGTATTGTCAATTAGGATCTCCCTATATAAATTACTCCCATCGTATGTGTTTTTAAATTATGAGGGTGCAATTTATTTAGGGGGAATGTAAAAGCCTAATATTTTAATATATGTTTTCCTCTAATTAAGTGAAATATCTTAGATAGCTTTCCCCACATGAAACACCAAACTAAAATAAAATTGTGAAATTTTTAGACTGTTAAAACCCACATTTTTAATTATCAGGCATGAATAAAAGTAATTGAATTATGAAATACATTAATATATATATATATATATAATTTTATAAAAAAAAATTAATTCATTATTGTGTTTAATAATTTATTTCTGTATGTGTTATAAATTTTATTAAAAAAATTATATTATTGTTAAATGATGATTTTAATAAAATTTAATACTGATTTATTAATTCCTGCTTTATTATTGTTTTATAGAAATTAATAATAAGAACAACTAGTATTTTAAAAAGTTATTTTCTTATAATAATAGTTTCTCATTTTATTTTATGATTTCATATAAAAGTTAAAATAGAAAATTATATAAATTAAATTTGAAAAAATAATTTTCATTTTATGATTTAGAATTTAAATATTAGTTTAGGATGCCTTTTTGGGTTCATTTTAAAAAATATTGATTTTTATGTGAATAATGAAAATTGTTGTTTTTATAAATAACATGACTTTTATGAAATAATTAGTATATAAGTATGAATTTTAAATTCATTAAACATTTATATAATACCAAATATGTATTTTATATGTAAATTCATGATTTTAAATTTTTTTTTATTTACAAATCCATATTTGAAATTTTATAACTTAAGTTATATTTTTCAAAAAAAATAATACATTATACGTTTATCATTTTGAAATAAATTTTTATAACTTATATAATTTAAATATTGTAAAATTTCTTCCAAATCATGTTAAAATAAGCTTATTATTAAATTTTCGTATTTTATAAAATAAATTTTTTTAGATAAATTGTGAAAAAAATACATTTTTTTTTCAAAACGGTTACTTTTTTGATTTATTAATATATAAGAGAGACGTAGAATTTTATAAATCCATTTAATTGGTAAAATATTTATTTAATTAATAATTTTATTCATTTTATAGATAAATTTATAAATTTATAAAATTTATGTTTAACCTTATAAAAAGTAAAATTTTAATACTAATAAAAAAATAATATTTTGTTAAATTTGATTTTGGCTTGATTTGAAAGCTAAATAAAATTTAATTGTTTTATAATAAAAAAAATTATGTCTTTAAAAGCATAAAAATTGATGATCTTATCTCACACTTAAATTTTAAGCTCAAAATGATCTTTTTCTAAGAAACGGTCTTTACATATTATTTGCACTAATAATAAAATTAATTTCTATAACTCATGGAAATTTTATTTTATAAATTGATTTAAATATTTAAAATCAACATTCTTATATTATTAAATAATTTTAATTTTAATTTGTTCCATTGAAATTAGCTTCCAAGTGTGAAATTGGAGTTACCACAGTAAGGGAAAATTAGGGTAAAAGTGGTTTAACATAGTACAAAAGGTTAAAATAAGTGAAAAAATATTTTATATTCGATGGTGGAGGGGTAACAACATTATCTCTTTATTAACACCATTATTAGTTATTTTTTATCATTTTCCATGAATAATGGAGTAATATTATTTAAAAATAATGAGTTTCTAAATAATTTCTCTTTTCTTCACTTATAAATAGAGACCTCATCCTCTATATTTCTACCCTAATTGAAAAGCCTTATCTCAACCAAAACTCTACCTTAGTCTCTCCTGAATACCCTATATATTCCTTTAAACACTTGGCCCCACCAAAAGACCAAACTAAAGAGCCTTTAATAAGATACCTATAAAACCTCAGGCTGAATCACTAGGTTCAAACCAGAGTTTTGCATTCCTCATGAACACCACCCAAAACATAAGAGGTTTTTGAGTAATAGTGAGGGTTTAAAAGACATAATTGGGATTACTATACTCTCAGTATTAATAAAGAAAATAAATAATACAAAATAAAATAGAAGAAATAAATTTTTAGTGTTATAAAAAATGGAATGGAGAGTAACTCAAATCATACATAATAAATAAAACAATGAACCCTAGTGTAGAGGGTTAAACTAAGTATTTATAAAAATAAAGAAAAAAATACACTTAAAATAGTCTAGAGTATGCATCAGTATCACTTCTGACTTCAAGAATTTATCTCCTCAACTCTCTACCATAGGGCCATTTCCCTTTATTAGATCTCTGGTCATGAAGTTTGCACGCACATCAAGATGTCTTTACAGGGTGTGAGTAATGAAACTGAATAAGACACCACAAATTCATCCTTAACATAAGTGTACATGAATATATAATAGTGTGTGTCATTACATAAAGTAAATTCTCAAGTAAACATACAGCCACACAATTGTCAAGTATCATGTGCGGACCAAGATTCCATGAACCCTAATCCCACCTTCTTTGGTTTGATTCTAGTAATTATATTAATAACTATAATTAAACATCACAAAATGTGTCAAAAGTGCCATCATTTATTATTACCCTATGCCTATCAGTCTTTTCTCCAAGATCTGACTTTAGTGGATGTTGTACACCTCACCCTAATGGTGGCCTTTAACACGATTACTACACACCCCACCCTAATGGTGTTATTTGTCTCAAATGATGGTAAGCCCCACATAACATGTTGGATATAATTAGATATACACATAACACCTATAGGGATATATCCCATATCAGCCTATAGAAAAAGGATACTCATCTCCCCCATATGTTTTACTCCCACATCAATAGATGTGCTCGTGATCTGTCCCATAGAATATAATGATCCATAGTATGTCGCCTTTGTCACATCATCATGATACCCCTCTAAGGGGCCATCTAATTAATACAATGAAACATGATCAACTTGATACCTAAAGCAAGGTTCCATATATTATTCATCACAACAAGAAAATTTATCATAGTAAGGAACAATAATACAAGTCATAAGAACGTATATCAAGCATGAGTCTCAATGGAAACTCACAAACCCTCAAGTAACATACATAAATAATGGGTATCAATAATAAAATATAAAATCATGAAAACATTATATGCAATGCCCTATAAGGTAAGTAACTTACTACCTTAAGTTTATCGACGTCAACATCAAGACTATTCCTGAGTATCATTACCTAAACCACTTCCTCACACCAACAAAAACAATTTTTCTTGCTAAGAATTTATTTAAACTAATCACAATTCAACATGACATGGTTTACCAAATAAGTATCATGGATGAATCAAACTATGGATAGAACAAACACATACCCAATGGTAATTACCTTCAATGGTAATCTTAAGGATTGGTTGAAGAAAACAGAGCTTTATTCATTCTTGGATAGTGATAAGTGAAGATATTTGAGGCTCCTATGTGTCAACATAAATGAAAAAAACCTCCATATTCCATGTTTCGATTCTTTTAGTAAAATTAACAAGGATATTGAGGAGAATTGATACTAACCAAATCAGCAATATCAATGCAAAGAGACATTTTCTTGGTTCTTTTAAGGAGCATATGAAATCCATCCAAATCAGATACATCAAAATGATAAAAGGAATATTTGATTAATAGGGATTTTAAATTATTATTAAATTCATTTAGAACCCCTCATTTAATTCATATGCATTACCCATTTGATTTGGTCAAGATTAAAGAAGAAATATATCTGTTTTAGAGCCATCATGACTGTTGTCATGCCCTCCACCATGGTCTGGACATGGTTGTGGTGTTCATTAATATGAAAACCCAAAACAGCTTCCACTAGGGCATGTTTCCTATGTCTATTATATTTTGGGATCACTAGTACAATTACCATGGTTTTTCAAAGTGTTTTTCCATTTCCCATTTTACACGGTAGAACACTAGAGCTAAAACATCTTTCACTAAGGTGTTGTGTTGACTATTTTAAACAAAAGACCATAAAAACTATATTTTAAGATTCTAAAATCCTTCAATGAATTCTAGACCCAAGATTAAACCATCATAATGTTAAAAAAACATCACCAATATAAGTTTGGATCTTACATTAACAAAACAACCCAAAATAAGTGTCTTATAATTCTACCCCCCCGCCAAGGAATTATCTTCTTCAAGAAGTAACTCTAGAGTTGACCATGAATAACTCTAGAAATTTTACCCAAACATATGTCTCCCACTACTAAGTTTCTTCATGGACCCATCTGTGCCTCCATAATATCTTCACAAGTGGCACCATCTTCCCCTACAAAACTTTCTCACTCCAGTCTATGATATGCAATGGGTGTCCGTGAAAGCTGTGTCTAGTTCTAACATAATTCAATCCCATTATATAACATTTTCATAATAATTCATGTACATATTAATCTAATATATGTGGAACACATTATACATACCTCATTAACACTAATGAAGACCCAAAAAGTAATCCATTGTCGATATATATTATATGATCTCAAATTTTCTAATAAATCTTGGAGTTATATTTCCTTGATTATAAATATATTGATGCCCTGACTGAGGAGTCAACCTCAAGAAAACCTAGTCTCCCATATTGAACTCTAATGGTCTCCTCCTATGGTTGGTATATGATCATTATCTTCTTTGAGAAGTGACCAACTACTTTTGGATCACCTAAACTCTATCCAAAAACACTTTCACCATGATTGGTCTAATAATATCTACCTAACCCACCTTATAGTATCATAACGGTGGGAAATAAGGTCATCCATAGAGAGACTCATAGGGGTTCCATCTGGATGTAATCTTGGTAATTATTATTATAAGAAAAATCCACCAAGGTTATATGCTCATCCCATGATCTTATAAAGTCTAGGAAACCAGCTCAAATAATATCCTCAAGAATTTGGATCATCCTCTCAGAATGTTGATCCATCTATGGGTGATATATCATGCTCAAACTCAGTTGAGTTCCCAAATACTTTTCCCAGACCTTCTAGAATCAAAATTTAAAACATTTATCTCTATATGATGCAATGATTAAGGGAAATCCATGAATACATACAGCCTTAAAAACATATATCTTTCGCAACTCATCCATGGGATGAGCCTCCTAGATCAGAAAGAAATGAGCAACTTTCATCAACCGATCCACTACACCTATATAGCATCATGATTTTTTGAGGTCCTCAGTAACCCTATCATAAAATCCATCATGCCATCTTCCCATTTGTATATAGAAATTGGTAGTGTCTAGATTAAACCACTATGATTTTGATGCTCATATTTTTTACTCTTGCAGATAAGAAATCATGAAACAAAACCAGGGATATCCCTCTTCGTAACTAGCCACAAAAACTATCATTTTATATCATGATATATATTTTTTGACTTAGTATTCACTATCCCCTTTGGGGAATGGGAGTATCTCACAAGATCTTCCCTGATGGGTGTAGGAACTGCAAACCTCCCATATACATAAAGCACGCTATCATCATCTATAGACCTATTGGGTAATAGCTCATATCCTGCTAACCATTATCACATTACCAAACACTCAAAATATAACTCCTAGATGGTCTTCATATAGACCACTAAAGTAGACATGATAACCAAAGGTTCACATCTCACTTCCCCTCACTCCTCAACGGAATCCATCTTTTGATCAACCAAAAAACTCATCAAATGATAATTTACCTTTAAAGGTTTCTCTCCAAGCTTCTGGGAATATTGCATATTTCAATTAATATCATATACAATGACATTAACTTCACCTGGTGAATAAGTCATCTCAAATTATAACATCTACAGATACTCCACCCAATTCCTCTACCTCAAATTAAAATCTAATTGTGTGAAGATATATTGAATTCTACTATGACCAGTGTAAATAAAAAAACCTATCCAAAATATCTAGTTTCACCAACTCTTCAAATCATGAACCAATGTTTCAAACTCCTAGTCATGTGTTGGGTAGGTAACAAACCAACATAAGTAATCCATCCAATAGACTCCCAAGCCTGCCCACCACATACCTAAGGAGTGTCCCTGATCCTCAAAGATGACAAAAAGCATCAAGGGTATCAAACATAACTATTAGGGATATTTTCGCCCTCAAGGAATAAAATATAAACATCCAAAAAATTCATAATAATAAAGAGATAAATATACATGAAAAATTAAAACTCATATAAAATAAAAAATATAATACAAGATTACTAAACTAAAACATAATCTAAAAGAGAAGAAAATGAAAGATCAAAGAGGATGGTACCAAAACTTGTGCCAAGAGGTTCCATGAAACTAAAGGATTGAACATAATCTCCATGTGACTATCAAGTCACCATAATGATCCCAAAAATATTTCAGTTCCCAATGAAAATGGCACCGGAAACCAACAAAGATTCAAAGACTTCAAAAAACGTACACAAAATATGAAGAATACATACCCTCCAAAGTGAATATATGTGGTGTGAGATTAATACAGTTGGATTCCACCAGGATTCCAATTAATTAATTTTATAAAAGAAACCAAAACTTCTAGTTTGAAAGAAAATTAAATAAAATAGGTTTTATTCTACTTATTATGATATAGGAATAAACCAAACATACAAAATACACTTTCTCAAAGAAAAAGGATTATAAAACATTAAAAAATAAGATTTTTCCAAACAAATTCCAATTCCAAAACTAACAAACCATTTATATTTAAAACATCACACTTTTGGAAATAAACCCACACATAGTTTAAAGCATTTCAAAAGCATGCCAACCATGAAACCACTTGAAAACCATTTTTCCCTTTTTCCCTTAAAATGTTTTAAACACCCAATTCAAAGTTAATTAAGAAAAAAATGGAAATAATATATAAATTACCACCATAGGAGGTCATAAATAATTCTAGTAAATATATGGTACAAAACTAGTCAACATCAAGACTAAACCATGAAGGAATAAACACATCAAAAAGTTCATACAAGAAAAAATAAGCTCACAACCCAATATATAAAAAAGTATAATGAATTTTATATAGCATTAGGAAACACCATGAGGACTAACAGGATAGTATAAGATACATATAGGTGGACCTAATTCCAGAAGGTTAACGATCACACATCCATAGACTAAATTATCCTCAGTTGAAATCCCCCTAATTAGGTGTTACATGAAACTAGGGGGGACTATAAAGTTCTAAACCTAAACTTTACTAACAATTCCCCACTACTTCCCACTTATAAACCTTGGTCACCCCATGGAATAATAATATAGGTATTCCATAAACAATCAATATCATCACATGAAAATAATAATCCCATAAGGCTAAAACCACAATCACATCATTTCCACCTCCCGCATAACCCTCATAATGATCCCCAACACATAAAATAACCATTAATCACATCAAAAATCATTCATAACATGGATAACACAATATCATCAACAGCACAAGGTGGATAAAAAAGGGGCCCAATCAATATCACATCATAAGTGACAACAAAGACTTCACTTGTATCATATACATTTGGAAATCCCTTTTAAAAACAATTTTTAATTCAAAAAAAAATCTAAAATAAAGAATAAACAAATCCAATAAAAACCAAATAAGTCAAGGGAAACTCCAATTTCACTTTATAAAACCAAAACACCATCTAAAATAAGGAAACCCTTTAAACTCAAAGGGATCACACTTTGAAAACCCCATTTCGCCTAAATACCAAAGAATAAGTGAATTTCACAAATAAAACACTCTTTAGAATTTTATAAATCATGAATAATATATAAAACACCATTTTAAAACCAATTTACATTGCATTAATAAAATCACCCACTTTTACAAAAGTAAATCCTAGCCAAGCATGGAAAACCATTCACAAATAAAAACTAGCTATCATATACATCATTAATTTAAATCTAAAAAATATTTATATCATCAATAAATCATGTAACTCTTAAATAAATGAAAATTAATTCGAAGTACCCACTACAAGTTGTGGAATCATGTCACCTTTAATGAAATGCATCAAAATGGAACTCAAAGGAGGGATCACAGCCCCTAAAAATTAACAAGACTAATTTAACACAACCTTAGTCATGAAAATCATCTAAGAATGGACACTAGATTTATAGGAGAAGTATAAAATGGAATAAAACTCAAGAAGAAGAGGAAAGTAATTCTAACCTTTCAAAATGGGTGAAGAATCGCCATGAAACCACTAAGAAATCACCTTGGTGGAGATTTAGAGGGAGATATAAGCCCATGGAAGGTGTCCAAGTTGTGGGGTTTGAGTGGGGGAGTCAAAGGGGAGAAACCTCAATTAAAAAAATAAGGATAAAGGACAAAAATTCCCCCTCTCAAGTGGTTCACATGGTTTTCCCACACTGTTATACAAACCTTTTGGTAATTATCCATAACACCATTGAAAGTGGATGCACACTTAGGATACATGGTTAAACTAACCATTCACCTTAATTGTGTGACCGGTAAAAGTCCCCAAATTTCACCCTTTTTAGCCCCAAATTCCTCTAACTCAAGGGGATGAACCATCCATCAAATACTCCCATATAAAATTCAAACATGGGGTGTTACTAACTTCATAACATACCACTTTTTACCTATATAAAATCTAAATTTAAGAAAAAATCAAGAAGAAAAATCCATAAGCCACCCTTAATAAAGTGATGTGAGTTGGTGGATGAACCACTAGAGAGGTACCTAGGAAGAAACACATAAATGATAGTGATTCCTCTAAAATAAACCACTAAATCCACATGGTAATCAAATGACTCCAATAAAAAACACAACCACGCTCACTGATACAAGACCCAAAATGAAATGGGGACCAGGCACAGGTCTCCCCACCATTTATAAATCTTCAAAAAGTTATAATAAAAAATAAAACCTAAAATAAAGACCTCCACTATGGGGAAACATCTCCAAAAATCTCTAGATAATGTTTAGAAAAAATCTCTCACTTACACAAAGGAAAACCAACCTCAAGAAACTCAACACTCACATGGTAGAATCACCAAAAAGCTTAATTATCTCCTTCAAAAGGGATATCTTTCAAGGAATTCCATAATAATAAATATCATGGGCCCTTGACTCGGGTCATTGTACTCTAGGGGTAAACAATGACCTCAACACAAAACACCATCCTAGGGATAACCATACCAAACTTTCACCTTCGAGTTCTCAAAGTCCCAAAGGAAAGATATATTCCAATTACCCATGTACTAACCCAAAGGTCACTTATGCCCACATAAAATAGAAACTGACCATAAAATAGTCCAAAACATGAGAAAAAACAATAGTCTTCAAAATAAGATAATCAAAACAATTATGCATACACCAAATCTCAAAAACCAAGACATATATCAAGATAGAAGGTAAGTACACGAACCAAAAGAATTCAAAATCCAAAACACGCATAGACATTTCACAAAGATGCTCCCATTTGGTTTGAATAAATAACCACTTGAAAATGACCTTGTAAGGCCTAAGCCCCTTTTAAAAAACACCAAAACAGGTCTATTTCAAAAAACAAAACATATAACAAATGAAAACTATTTTTAGCCTTTTTCAAAACATTTCCTAAAAAGAAGTCAAAGAACAATGCCTTTATTTTACAAAACCACCTTCCAAATTATTTCCACAACCAATTTTAAATAAAATTAGAACACCATTCATCTATTACATTTAAGAAAACATGGAAAGTTCCACTTTTAAAAGTTTAAGTTCCACTAAAAACAATTATTTCAAACCCAAGATCTTGAAATACATTTTGAAAAACATCTTATAAATGAGTTTTCAAAAATAAAAAGAAAAAAATTTAAAAAAAAAATTGAATTTTCCTTTATAACCCCCAATGGGATTAAGACGCATTTTTTAAAATTCCACAACATAACCCAATCGTGTTCAAAACATTTTAAAATATCACACCCCTTTTGAAAAATATTTTCCAACAATTTCCAAATCACTTAGAACTTTAAATCAGCCCTTTGGATAACCCAATAAATACCTTTGTAAATTGAAAACCATACCTCTCATTTCATTTCATGACCTAAATGATGATTAAACCCATTTAATTTTCTATATAAATATTTGAATCAACTTTTAAAACTTAACACTACTTTTTTTTCAAGTATCACTTGAAATGACAATTAAAAACTATCTTTATAGAAAAATAAATTCACCTTATTCCAATTTAAAAACAAAACTAATCAACACACATGGGTTAAAACTTAAAATTGGGGCATTTTAAAACTTCTAATCACTCAAATATTGAAATTTTGAATGGAGGAGGTAAAAAATATAGGAACAAAACCTTCAAAAGAAAACTATTAGGAACAACACTCTCTCTTCCTCCAAGACTTTTCCAGGAGGCACTTAGCAAAAAACACTAGAAATGAGACCAACCATCCATGCTCCCCAAAAAACAAGTTTTCCCATAACCAAGGTAACTGAACAAAAAACTATTTCAAGAAATCCTTTGAAAACAAATTTCAAACTTCTTTGAAAATATCATTTGAAATCTCAACACTTTTTCACCACTCTTTTCTCAAAACCTTAACCCATCACTAAGACCCATTGGCCTCAAAAGTCATTTAATCCAAGGATCAACCCCTTTATTTTTCAAAAGTATCACATAATTTTTTATAAAAAGTAAATCTAACACTTCTTTACAAAAAAAATTCAAAAATATGCTTTAGAAGAAACCATATCAAGGAAAAAACTTTCAAAAACTAGTTCTTAAAACACCCACTTTAAGAATTAAAGTGTTTTAAAAAAATCAAATTTTTGAACTAAAATTAGTTTAAACTCAAAAAAATTTCCTAACACCAATCTCAAAACAAAGCACATGTGGTTTTAAAACCTCTATGAAATGTTTTTTAAAATCAAAATAGGTCATCCTCTCTAAAAAAATTATATTTCATAAAACAAAGTCCCCATGGGAAAAAACCAAGCACATAAGTACACATCTTATATCAAACCACATATAACCACCTCACTTTAAATATAAATATCAATTAAAACTCACCTATAGGATACTAAATAATTGGAATACTCCATTGGTGTCAATATAGGAAGAAAGGGAGGAAAAACAAAAATCATAGAGGGGAAATTTCATTGTTCGTGGTTTGGCTGCACAGGTTGGCAAACTGTGTGCCAACCAAGAAATGGGCACTTTCATGGTTGCATAAGAATTTCAGATGGGCACCACACATTTTACCAAAACATGTGTAAAAACCATGAAACCTTAGTTCATTCACCATTTTCACCCGTGAAACTCAAACCGACCTATAAAATCACTGATGCACTCAATGGGAATCAAAATATTCCTCTATTCACATTTAAAATGTATAAAAACATCCAAATAAAAACTCTAGATCAAGACTCAAGCCCAATATTCCCATGAAAACATGAGGTTCAATGCATCAAAGAGCTATTCATGCCCTTCCCCGCACACTCCACTTAAGTACCAATGACAATCCTAGTCTCCAAGACACTTAAACACACCCCAAATAACAAATATTCTTGATCTGATACCATTTTGTAATGAAAGAACCTACAAAATCCATCCAGTGAACTCCCAAGATGACCTACCACATACCCAAGGAGAATCCCTGATCCCATCGAGCTGATGAAAAGTGTCCAGGGTATCAAACATAATTGTTTGGTATGGTTTCACTCTCAAAAAATAAAATATAAACATACAAACAAGGAATAATAACAAATAGATAAGGATACATGTGAAAGGACAAATCATATAAGAGAAAACATAAAAAAAAGATTACAAAAACTACAACGGAATCTAAAAGAAAATAAAATGAAAAACCAAAGAGTCTGAAACCAAAACTTGATCAAATCGATTCCATGAAACCTAAGAACTAGAAATCATCTCTATGTGACTATAAATTCACCATCGTGATCCCAAAAACCATATATTTCCCAAATAAGATGGTACTAAAATCCAACATGAAAGAAAAATACCTAAAGAAACCTTCACAAAACATGAAGATTATATACCCAAAAATGTGAGTATGTAGGGTGTGAGCTAAATATAGTAGGATACCATCATGATTCAAATTCATTCCTTTTCAAAATGAAACCAGAACTACTAGTTTGAAACTAAAGTAAACCAAATAGTTTTTCTTTTACTTTTCATGATATAGGAATAAACCAAACATACAACATGCACTTTATTAAAGAAAAAGGTTTATAAAACATGAAAAAATAATTTTTTACAAACCCATGACAATTCCAAAACCAACCAACCATTTCTATTAAAAACACTACACTTTTAGAAATAAACTCACACATAGTTTAATAAATTTCAAAATCCTGAAAACTAAGAAACCTATTGAAAACCATTTTCACCTTTTTCCTTTAAAATATTTTAAACATCCAATTCAAAGGTAAGAAAGGAAAAAATGGAAACAATTTAGAAATCACCACTTTATAATGTCACAAATAATGCAATTAAATGGATGGAACAAAAATATTCAATATCAAGACTAAACTATGAAGGAATTAATACATCAATAAGTAAATTCAATCAATAATCATCTCAGATTACAATATATATATATATATA
This sequence comes from Viscum album, assembly GCA_963277665.1. NCBI lineage: Eukaryota > Viridiplantae > Streptophyta > Magnoliopsida > Santalales > Viscaceae > Viscum > Viscum album. Next base: position 799,912,235 of record OY728160.1, on the reverse strand, counting down.
ATCATAAAAAATGATATATATCATGAGGAAACACAATGAGGAATTATAGGAAAGTACAAGATGCATATAAGTGGACCTATATCCAGTAGGTTAATGGTCACACATCCATCAAATGAATCACTCTAAGTAGTCTCCTTGGTGAAAATACTCCTAGCCTGGTATTATAAATAACTAGGGAGGACTATATAGTGCTAAACCTAAACTATCCTAACAATTCCCCACTACTTCCCACTTAGGATCCTTGGTTTCTACATGGAATAATAACTACGGTGGTCCATGAACAATCAACATCATCACATGACAATAAAAATCCCCTGGGTCTGACACCACAATCACATGATTCCCATCTCCTTGACTACCCCTATAATTAGTTCCATCACATAAGAACATCTTGAATCACATCACAAAGAATCCATCACATGGATAACACAAAATCAACAACAAAACAAGGGGGATCAACAAGGGCACAATCAATATCACAACACAAGTGTCAACCGGACCTTAACTTATATCATATAAATTTAGAAATACCTTTTAAAAAAATATAATTCAAATACAATTCCAATTAAGTCAAGGGAAACTCCAATTTAACTTTATAAAACTAAACAGCCCATTAAAACAAGGAAACCCTTTAAACATGAATGGAGCACACTTTAAAGACCTCATTTGGAATAAATACCAAATAAAAAGTGTATTTCACAAAGAAAACCCTCTTTGGAATTTTATTAAACATGAAGAATGCATGAAACACCATTTCAAAACCAAATTCCATCACAATAAGAAAATATCATGATTTTTTCAAAGGAAACATACCCAAGCATGGAAAACCTTTGAAAAATACAAACTATCTATCATATAAATAAATATTTTAAATTTAAAGTGCATTTACAGAATTGAGAAATCATAGAAATCTTTAAAAAAAAGTCAATGAAATGGAAACACCTACCTTAATATATGGAATCCTTTTGCCTTTGATTAAATCCATCGAAATGGAACTCAAAGAAGGGATCACAGCCCCTAAAAAGCAACAACTCCACTTTAGAACAACCCTAGGCATAAAAATCTACCAATCATGGACACTATGGTTATAGGAGAAGTGTAAAATAGAAAAAAACACATTAAGAAGAGAAATAGAACCCTAATATTTCAAATTGGATTAAGAAACACCAAGAAACCACAATGAAATCACCTTGGAGGAGCTTTAAAGAGGGAGAGAATGCCATATAAGGTGTCCAAGTAATGGGGTTTGAATGGGGGAATCCAAGAGGATAAAGTAAAATTAAATATAAGTACAAAAATGAAAAAAATACCCCCCCCCCCCGAGTGGGTTGCACGGTTTACCAGCATAGTTAAACAATCTATACAATAACTATATAGATCACCACTATAAGAGGTTTCACACTTAAGATACATGGTAAACTAACCATAAACCTTAATTTTGTAACCTAGAAAAAGTCCCCAAATTTCACCCTTTTCATCCCTAAATCCCTATAACTCAAGGGGATAAACCATTCCTCAAATACCCCCACACAAAAGTGACACTTTGGGTGTCAAAAATCCCCAACATACCACTTTATTCCCCTAGAATGTCTCAAGTCAAGATGGAAGTAAGAAGAACAATCCACAATCCACCCTCCATAAAATGAGTTGAGTAGGAAAATAAACCACTAGAGAGGTCTCTAGGAATAAACACCTAGGCATTAATGAACCCTCAAAACCAAACCACTAAATTCATAAGTTTAATGAATAACTCTAAGAAAAACACAACCCCACTCATTATTTTAAGACCTAAATGGAAATGGGGATCAGTCATGGATCTCCCCACCATTTATAAATCTCTTAAATGGTTTAAAAAATATAACACCTCAAATAAAACCTCCACTAAAGTGAAACGCCTCAAAAAAGATCTAAATAACACTTAGAAACAAGATCTCACTTCCTCAAAGTAAAACCAACCTCAATAAACTCAACACTCACATGGTAGAACCACCAACAATATTAATGATCACCTCTACAAGGGATATATTTCAAGTAATTCCACAATAAGAAATGAAATGGGCCCTAACATGGGTCACTTTACACTAGTGGTAAACATAGACCTCAACTTGGAATGTCATACCATGGTGGACCCTACCAAACTAACATTATCAAGTGATAAAAGGATTGAAGTCAAGATCCATCATAATTACTAACTTACCAACCCAAAGGCCACTTAGATGCACATTAACTATAAACTGGCCTTAAAATATTCCATAAAATAATAAAACACTGGAGGCTTCAAAATAAGATAATCAAAATAATGGGGAATGCACCCAATATCAAAAACCAAGACATCTCTCAAGATTTAAGTTAATCACATAGTCCAAAGGAATTGAAAATCCCTAAAACACACAAACATTTCCCAATGATCCTCCAATTTTGGTTTAAATAAACTACCACTTAAAAATAACATTTTTGGGCCTCAATCCCTCTTTAGAAACAACAAAAGAGGACCATTTCCCAGAAGAAAAAAATTAACAAACCAAAACTCTTTTTGTCCTTTTCCAAAACATTAACCAAAAATAATTCAAATTACAATGCCTTTATTTTTATAAACCATATTCCAAATCATTTACATAACCAATTTAAAAGTGAATTAGAAATCCTCTCACCAATTATAATTAGGAAAACACCAAAGGTGAAATTTTCAATGGTTGATTCCCTACTTAAAACCATTATTTCAAAACCAAGATCTTGAAATATGTTTTGAAAAAAATATTCCAAGATGATTTTTTATAGACCCAAAGAAGAAAAATTTAAAAAACAAAATAATATTACTTTAAAACCCTCAATAGGATTAAGACACCCTTTTTAAAATTCTACAACATGACCAAATTGGGGTCGAAAAATTTTAAAATATCACACCCCTTTTAAAAACTCTTTTCCAACAATTTACAAAGCACTTGTAACTTTAAATCACTACTTTAGATCACCTAATAAATACCATTAGAAATTGAAAACCAAACCTAAAATTTTATTTCATGACCCAAACAATTTTAGAACCCATTTAATGTTCCTAATATAGTTTTAAATATACTTTTAAAACTTAACACTACTTTATATTCCAAATCTCACTTGAAATTACAAGTAAAACCATCTTTAAAGAAAAATAAATTCACATTGAAATAAATTCACATTGAACCCATTTAAAAAAACCACTCAATAAATAACTATTAGACCTTAATACCATGGAATTTTAAAACTACCAAGAACTCAAGGCATAAAATCCATAATGTAAGAGGTCAAAGATTAGGAACAAAACCATAAAAATAGAACCCCTGGGAAAAACACTCCCTCTTCCATAAAGACTTTTTTGGTAGGCACTTAGAAAAAAACACCAAATGTGAGCCCAACCACTCATGCTCATGAAACAAAAAAATTTTGTCCCATAACCAAGGTATATAAATAAAACACCATTTTAAAACATCCTTTGAAAAAAAATCAAATCACTTTGAAAATTTCATTTTAAAGATCAATTGTTTTCCACCACTCTTTTCTCAAAACCTAAAACCATTATTGAGATGCACCAACCTCAAAACTCATTTAACCCAAAGTTAAACCCCTTTAATTTTCAAAAGAATCGAATCAATTTTCAAAAAAAAAGGAAATATCACACTTTTTTCCAAAACAATTTCAAAAATACAATTTTGGAATAAACTATCTCAAGGAAAACCTTTCAAAAACCAATTCTTCAAACATCAACTTTAAGAATTGATGTGCTTAAAAAAATTCCTCTTTTTTATACTAAAATTATTTCCAAATTAAAATGTTTTCCTTATCCTAATATCAAAACAAAATACACCTAGTTTTCAAACCAACATGAAATGGTTTTCAAAAAAAACAGGTCTTCCACTCCAAAAACAAAATTTTCATTTCCAAAAACAAAGTCCCTATGGAAAAATCAATAACACAAACACACATCACAAATCAAACCACATCCAACCAAACTAATTTTCATATAAATCCTAATTAAAACTAACCTATAGGATAATATTCCAATAAAATAATACACTAGCATTAATCCAAGATGAAAGTGAGGAAAAATAAAAATCCAGAGGGAAAACTTCACTGTGCACGATTTGGCCACACAGGCTAGTAAATAGTGCACCGACCGTTTAACAGGTACTGTCATGGTTGTAGAACCATGTCGCATGGGAACTGTATAGTTTACTAGAACTTTTATACTAACTTTGAAACCCCATTCCATCCATTATATTCACCCTCAAAACTGAAACCAACCCCTAAAATCACTTATTCACTCAACAAGGTTCAAAAGAAACTTCTCAACACATAAAAAAATCCATCAAAACATCTAAATCTGAACTCAATATCAAAATTCAAGCCTGATATGCCCAAAGAAACTTGAGGTTCAGTGCGTTAAAGAGTTATTCAGGCCCTTGTCTGCACACTCCACCAGAGTCCCAAAGATAATCCTAGTCTCCAAACCTCTTAGAAAAATCCCAAATAACAAAGAGGGTTTCTCTCATATAATTTTTTAACAAACCAACCTAGGATATCTATCCAACAGACTCCGGAGTTGACCTACTGCATACCTAAGGAGAATCCATTATCCCCCAAGCTAATGAAAAGTGTCAAGGGTATCAAACATAACCATTTGGTATGGTTTAACTCTAAAGGAATCAAATATAAACATCTAAAAACTGAATAATAATAAATTGATTAATATATATGTGAAAGTAAAACTCGTACAAAAGTAAACATCTAATAAAAGATTAAAAAACTATAACAGAATCTAAAATAAAAGAAAATGAAAGACCAAAGATGCCAAATGCCAAAACTTGAACCAACCGATTATACAAAACTAAAGGATTGAAAATCGTCTCTATGTGATTCTCAATTCACCACCACGATCCCAAAAACTATCTACTTCCCAAGGAAGATGACATCAGAAACCAATCTGAAAGAAAAGTCCTAATGAATATAACACAAAACATGAATACTATATCCCCACAAACATGAGCATGTAGGGTGTTATTCGAAGCTAGTAAGATACCACCATGACTCCAATTCACCCCTTTTATAAGATAAATCAAAACTTCTAGTTTGAAAGTAAAGTAAAAAAATAGGTCTTATTTTACTTTTCATGATAGAGGAATAAACCAAACATAAAACATGAACTTTCTCAAATAACAAGGTTTATAAAACACCCCAAAATATGGTTTTTCCAAAACCATGAAAATTCCAAAACCAACCAACCATTTCTATTTAAAGTTCTGAACATTTAAAAATAAAACTAAACATGGTTTAAGAAATTTCAAAATAATTCCAACCAAGAAACCTCTTAAAAACCATTTTCCCATTTTTCCTTTAAAATATTTTACACACCCAATTCAATGGTAAGAAATGAAATAAGGGAAATAATATATAAATCACTACCATAGAAGGTCAAAAATAATTCTAGTAAATGGATGGGATGAAAATAGTCAACATCAAGACTAAACCATGATGAAATAAACACATCAACATGTTTATCAAAGAAATAATCATCTCACAACAAAATATCGAAAAAATCATAACAAATGGTACACACACTGAGGAAACACCATGAGAACTAACTATATAGCACAAGACATGTATAGGTGGACCTATTTTTGGTGGGTTAACAGTTACACGTCCATCAACCAAATCAATCTAAAAAATATCCTTAGTTACAATCCCCCTATACAGGTGTTATGTACAACTAAGGGGGATATCCGATGATAAACCTAAACTATCCTAACAATGACCCACTACTTCCCACATATTATCCTTATTTTCCTTATGGGATAGTAATGAAGGAGTTCCATGAATAATAAACATCATCACATTATAATAACAAGAACCTAGGGAAAACACAGGAATCAGGTATTTTTAACCACTCATGTTATCCTTATAATGATTCCCCAACACATAATCTCATCATGAATCACATCACAAAGAATCAATCACATGGATTACACAACATCATCAACAACATGAGGACGCTCAATAAGTACATAATCAATATCACATCATATGTTCCAACAAGGCCTTCACTTATATTATATACATTTAGAAATCTTAAAAGATTAGAATTCAAAAGCAATTCAAAAATAAATAATGAACACTTTTAATCATAAACATATTAGTCAAGGGAAACTCTAATTTCACTTTATCAAACAAAACCACCCTTTAAAATAAGAAATCCCTTTAAACACAAAGGAAGTTCACTTTAAAAAATCATTTGGACTAAATCCCAAATAAAAAGTTCATTTCACAAATAAAAATCTCTTTATCATTGTTTAACAAACATGAAGAATGCATAAAAACCCATTTAAAAACTAAATTCCATTATACTAAGAAAATCACCCACTTTTTCCAAAGTAAACCCCACCCCAGCATGGAAAATCATTGAAAAATCTAAACTATATATCATATGCATCATTAATTTAAATCCAAAAAACATTTAAAGCATCAAGTAATCATGGAAATATTAAATAAAAGGTAATGAATTATAAATACCTACCTCAAGTTTTGGAATCATGTCTCCTTCAATGAAATCCATCAGAATGGAACTCAAAGTAGGGATCACAACCCCTGGAAAGAAACAAATCCAATTTAACACAACCCTATGAATGAAAATCAACCAAGTATGGCCACTAGGGTTAGATAAGAATAATATAATGTAATAAAACCCAATAATAAGAGGAAAATAACCATGGCTTTTCAAATTGGGTGAATAATCACTAAAAACCACCATGAAATCACCTTTTAGGAGTTTTATATAGAGAGAGAAGCCCATGGAAGGAGTCCAAGTCATGGGTTTCAAATGGGGGAATCCAAGGGGAAAATCCCAAATTAAAAATAAGGCTAAATGATAAAAAATACCCCCTCTCAAGTGGGTTGTATGGTTTACCCACATGGTTTAAAAAATATTTTAGTAACCATGTAGATCACCACTATAAGAGGATATATAATTAGGCATCATGATTAAACTAACCATGATCCTTAACCATGTAACCTGGAATAAGTCCAAAAATATAACCCTTTTTAGTCCCAAATTATTCAAACACAAGGGGATAAACCATCCATCAAATACCCCCACATAAAAGTGACACTTGGGGTGTCACAAGGTAGTTCATCTCATAAGTTCAAATCTAAAATGATCCATAAACTACTAACTGGACTCTCCACATCAGCACATCTCCTAAAACAACTCTTGAGGAATTATAAAATACTATGTACCTCATCCCAGGTTGGGGAAATTTTAGCACTATAGTTGTCTACAATCTCCTATTTGTCTTATGAAAACTTCCTCACACTGATCTAGCCACTTAAACTTCACACTTTTCTTTCTCAGAGCTTTAATGGGGTCTACCTAACATGAAAATACCTAGATAAAATTTCAATAGTACCCTGATAAACTAAGGAGACTTCTGATCTAAAATAAATTCTGAGGGTGATTCCCTTAAAACTTATCCTCCACCTTTATTGGGTCTATAAAGATTATGTCCTCCAACACTGCATTCCCTAGGAAACACACCACTGAATCCAAAAGTGACCCACTTTAGAGGGGGTATTTTTGTCCTTTATCCTTCTTTTTTAATTGAGGTTTATCCCCTTTGATTCCCCCACTCAAACCCCACAACTTGGATACCTTCCATGGGCTTATATCTCCCTATAAATCTCCGCCAAGGTGATTTCTTAGTGGTTTCATGGCGATTCTTCACCCATTTTGAAAGGTTAGAATTCCTTTCCTCTTCTTCTTGAGTTTTATTCCATTTTATACTTCTCCTATAAACCTAGTGGCCATTCTTATATGATTTTCATGACTAAGGTTGTGTTAAATTAGTCTTGTTAATTTTTAGGGGTTGTGATCCCTCCTTTGAGTTCCATTTTGATGCATTTCATTAAAGGTGACATAATTCCACAACTTGTAGTAGGTACTTCGAATTAATTTTCTTTTATTTAATAGTTACATGATTTATTGATGATTTAAATGTTTTTTAGATTTAAATTAATGATGTATATTATAGCTAGTTTTTATTTGTGAATGGTCTTTCATGCTTGGCTAGGATTCAATTTTGCAAAAGTGGGTGATTTTATCAATGTAATAGAATTTGGTTTTAAAATGGTGTTTTATACATTATTCATGTTTTATAAAATTCCAAAGAGAGTTTTATTTGTGAAATTCACTTATTCTTTGGTATTTAGGCCAAATGGGGTTTTAAAAGTTTGATCCCTTTTAGTTTAAATGGTTTCCTTATTTTAGATGGTGGTTTGGTTTTATAAAGTGAAATTGGAGTTTCCCTTGACTTATTTTGTTTTTATTGGATTTTTTTATTCTTTATTTTAGAATTTTGTTTGAATTAAAAATTGTTTTTAAAAGGGATTTACAAATTTATATGATATAAGTGAAGGCTTGGTTGTCACTTATGATGTGATATTGATTGGGCCCCTTTTTTATCCACCTTGTGGTGTTGATGATATTGTGTTATCCATGTGATGGATGATTTGTGATGTGATTAATAGTGATTTTATATGTTGGGGATCATTATGAGGGTTATGCGGGAGGTGGAAAGGATGTGATTGTGGTTTTAGCCTTATGGGATTATTATTTTCAAGTGATGATATTGATTGTTTATAGAATACCTACATTATTATTCCATGGGGTGACCAAGGTTTCTAAGTGGGAAGTAGTGGGGAATTGTTAGTAAAGTTTAGGTTTAGAACTTTATAGTCCCCCCTAGTTTTATGTAACACCTAATTAGGGGGATTTAAACTGAGGATGATTTAGTCGATGGATGTGTGATCGTTAACCTTCTGGAATTAGGTCCACCTATATGTGCCTTATGCTATCTCGTTAGTCCTCATGGTGTTTCCTCATGCTATGTAAAATTCATTATACTTTTTTATATATTGGGTTTTGAGCTTATTTTTTCTTGTATGAAATTTTTGATGTGTTTATTCCTTAATTGTTTAGTCTTGACGTTGACTAGTTTTGTACCATATATTTAATGGAATTATTTGATACCTCCTATGGTGGTAATTTATATATTTTTTCCATTTTTTTCTTAATTAAATTTGAATTGGGTGTGTAAAATATTTTAATAGAAAAAGGGAAAATTGGTTTTCAAGTGGTTTCATGGTTGGCATGCTTTTTAAATGCTTTAAACTATGTGTCGGTTTATTTTCAAAAGTGTGATGTTTTAAATAGAAATGGTTTGTTAGTTTTTGAATTGGAATTTGTTTGGAAAAATCTTATTTTTTAATGTTTTATAATCTTTTTTCTTTGAGAAAGTGTATTTTGTATGTTCAGTTTATTCCTATATCATAAAAATTAGAATAAAAACTATTTTATTTACGTTTATTTCAAACTAGAAGTTTTGGTTTCTTTTATAAAATTAATTAATTAGAATCATGGTGGAATAAAACTGTATTAATCTCACACCGTATATATTCACTTTGGAGGGTATGTATTCTTCATATTTTGTGTAGGTTTTTTGAAGTCTTTGAATCTTTGCTGGTTTCCGGTGCCATCTTCATTGGGAACTGAAAGCTTGTTGGGATCATGATGGTGACTTAATAGTCACATGGAGATTATGTTCAATCCTTTAGTTTCATGTAACCTCTTGGCACAAGTATTGGTACCATCCTCTTTGATCTTTCATTTTCTTCTCTTTTAGATTATGTTTTAGTTTAGTAATCTTTTATTATATTTTTTCTTTTATATGAGTTTTAATTTTTCATGTATATTTATCTCTTTATTATTAAGAATTTTTTGGATGTTTATATTTTATTCCTTGAGGGTGAAAATATCCCTAATAGTTATGTTTGATACCCTTGATGCTTTTTGTCATCTTTGAGGATCAGGGACACTCCTCAGGTATGTGGTGGGCAGGCTTGGGAGTCTATTGGATGGATGCCTTATGTTGGTTTGTTACCTACTCGACACATCACTAGGAGTTTGAAACATTAGTTCATGATTTGAAGAGTTGGTGAAACTAGATATTTTGGATAGGTTTTTTTTATTTACACTGGTCATAGTAGAATTCAATATATCTTCACACAATGAGATTTTAATTTGAGGTAGAGGAATTGGGTGGAGTACCTGTAGATGTTATACTTTGAGATGACTTATTCACCAGGTAAAGTTAATGTCATTTTATATGATATTAATAGAAAGATGCAATACTCCCAGAAACTTGTAGAGAAACCTTTAGAGGGAAATAATAATTTGATGAGTTTTTTTGTTGATCGAAATATGGATTCCGTTGAGGAGTGAGGGGCATTGAGATGTGAACCTTTGTTTATCATGTCTACTTTAGTGGTCTATATGAAGACCATCTAGGAGTTATATTCTGAGTGTTAGGTAATGTGATATTGGTTAGTAGGATATGATCTATTACCCAATAGGTCTATAGATGATGGTAACGTGTTTTATGTATATGGGAGGTTTGCAGTTCCTACACCCATCAGGGAAGATCTTGTGAGATACTCCCATTCCCCAAAGAGGATAATTAATACTAAGTCAAAAAATATATATCATGATATAAAATGATAGTTTTTGTGGCCAGTTATGAAGAGGGATATCACTAGTTTTGCTTCATGATTTCTTATCTGCAAGAGTAAAAAATATGAGCATCAAAATCCTAGTGGTTTAATATAGACACTACCAATTTCCATATACAAATGGGAATATGGCATGATGGATTTTATAATAAGGTTACTAAGGACCTCAAAAAATTGTGATGTTATATAGGTGATAGTGGATCAGTTGATGAAAGTTGATCATTTCTTTCTGATCTAGGAGGCTCATCCCATGGATGAGTTGGGAAAGATATATGTTTTTAAGGTTGTATGTCTTTATGGATTTCCCTTAAGCATTGCATCAGATAGAGATAAATGTTTTACATTTTGATTCTATAAGGTCTTTCAAAAGTCTTTGGGAACTCAACTGAGTTTGAGCATGATATATCACCCATAGATGGATCAACATTCTGAGAGGATGATCCAAATTCTTGAGGATATTATTTGAGATGGTGTCCTAGACTTTAGAAGATCATGGGATGAGCATATAGCCTTGGTGGATTTTTCTTATAATAATAATTATCGAGATTACATCCAGATGGAACCCCTATGAGTCTCTCTATGGATGTCCTTATTTCCCACTGTTATGATACTATAAGGTGGGTTAGGTATATATTATTGGACCAATCATGGTGAAAGAGTCTTTTGATAGAGTTTAGGTGATACAAAAGTAGTTGGTCACTTCTCGAAGAAGACAATGATCATCTACCAACCGTAGGAGGAGACCATTAGAGTTTAATATGGGAGACTAGGTTTTCTTGAGGTTGACTCCTCAGTCAGGGCATCAATATATTAATAATCAAGGAAAGATAACTCCAAGATTTATTAGAAAATTTGAGATCATATAATATATATGGACAATGGCTTACTTTTTGGGTCTTCCTTAGTGTTAATGAGGTATGTATAATGTGTTCCACATATATTATATTAATATGTACATGAATGATTCTGAAAATGTTATATAATGTGATTGAATTGTGTTAGAACTATACACAGCTTTCACGGACACCCATTGCATATCATAGACTGGAGTGAGAAAGTTTTGCAGGGGAAGACGGTTCCACTTGTGCAGATATTATGGAGGCACAGACGGGTCCATGAAGAAACTTAGTAGTGGGAGATATATGTTTGGGTAAAATTTCTAGAGTTATTCATGGTCAACTCTAGAGTTACTTCTTGAAGAATAGAATTCCTTGGGGGGTATAATTATAAGACACTAGTTTTGGGTTGTTCTGTTCATGTAAGATCTAAACTTATATTGGTGATGTTTTTTAACATTATGATGGTTTAATCTTGGGTTTAGAATTCATTGAAGGTTTTTAGAATCTTAAAATCTAGTTTTTATGGTCTTTGGTTTAAAAAATTCAACACAACACCTTAGTGAAAGATGTTTTAGCTCTAGTGTTCTACCGTGTAAAATGGGAAATGGAAAAAAAAACTTTGAAAAACCATGGTAATTGTGCTAGTGATCCCAAAATGTAATGGACATAGGAAACATTACCTAGTGTAAGCTATTTTGGGTTTTCATATTAATGAACACCACAACCATGTCCAGACCATGGTGGAGGGCATGACAACAGTCATGATGGCTCTAAAATAGATATATTTCTTCTTTAATCTTGACCAAATCAAATGGGTAATGCATATGAATTAAATGAGGGGTTCTAAATGCATTTAATAATCATTTAAAATCCCTATTAATCTAATATTCCTTTTATCATTTTGATGAATTTGATTTGGTTGGATTTCATATAATCCTTAGAAGAACCAAGAAAATGTCTCTTTGCATTGAGATTGCTAATTTGGTTGGTATCGATTCTCCTCGATCTCCTTGTTAAATTTTACTAAAATAATTGAAACATGGAATATGGAGGTTTTTTTCATTTATGTTGACACATAAGAGCCTCAAATATCTTCACTTATCACTATACAAGAATGAAGAAAGCTCTGTTTTCTTCAACCAATCCTGAAGATTACCATTGAAGGTAATTACCATTGGGTATGTGTTTGTTCTATACATAGTTTGATTCATCCATGATACTTATTCGGTAAACTATGTCATGTTGAATTGTGATTAGTTCAAATAAATTCTTAGCATGAAAAATTGTTTTTGTTGGTGAGAGGAAGTTGTTTAGGTAATGATGCTCAGGAAAAGTCTTGATGTTGACATTGATAAACTTGAGGTAGTAAGTTACTTACCATATAGGGAATTGCGTATAATGTTTTCATGATTTTATATTTTATTATTGATACCCATTATTTATGTATGTTACTTGAGGGTGTGTGAGTTTCCATTGAGACTCATCCTTGATATACGTTCTTATGACTTGCGTGTAGCTTCTGGAGAATCAATATTGATATGTATTATTGTTCCTTACTATGATAAATTTTCCTGTTGTGATGAATAATATATGGAACCTTGATTTAGGTATCAAGTTGAACATGTTTCTTAGTATTAATTAGATGGCCCCTCAGAGGGGTAGCATGATGATGTGACAAAGGTGACAGACTATGGATCATTATATTCTATGGGACAGATCACGAGCACATCTATTGATGTGGGAGTAAAACATATGGGGGAGATGAGTATCCTTTTTCTATAGGCTAATATGGGATACATCCCTATAGGGGTTATGTGTATATCTAATTATATCCAACATGTTATGTGGGACTTACCATCATTTGAGACAAAGAACACCATTAGGGTGGGGTGTGTAGTAATCATGTTAAAGACCACCATTAGGGTGAGGTGTACAACATCCACTAAAGTCAGATCTTAGAGAAAATACTTATAGGCATAGGGTACTAATAAATGATGGCACTTTTGACACATTTTGTGATGTTTAGTTATAGTTATTAATATAATTACTGGCATCATACCAAAGAAGGTGGGATTAAGGTTCATGGAATCTTGGTCCGCACATGATACTTGACAATTGTGTGGTTGTATGTTTACTTGAAAATTTACTTTATGTCATGACACACACTATTATATATTCATGTACACTTATGTTAAGGATGAATTTGTGGTGTCTTATTGGGTTTCATTACTCACACCCTGTAAAGACATCTTGATGTGCGTGCAAACTTCATGACCCGAGATCTAATAAAGGGAAATGGCCCTATAGTAGAGAGTTGAGGAGATAAAGTCTTGAAGTCAGAAGTGATACTGATGCATACTCTAGACTATTTTAAGTGTATTTTTTTCTTTCTTTTTATAAATACTTAGTTTAACCCTCTACACTAGGGTTCATTGTTTTATTTATTATGTATGATTTGAGTTACTCTCCATTCCATTTTTTATAACACTAAAAATTTATTTCTTCTATTTTATTTTGTATTATTTATTTTCTTTATTAATACTGAGGGTATAGTAATCCCAAAGATGTATTTTAAACCCTCACTATTAGTCAAAAACCTCTTATGTTTTGGGTGGTGTTCATGAGGAATGCAAAACTCTGGTTTAAACTTAGTGATTCAGCCTGAGGTTTTATAGGTATCTTATTAAAGGCTCCTTAGTTTGGTCTTTTGGTGAGGCCAAGTCTTTAAAGGAATATATAGGGTATTCAGGAGAGACTAAGGTAGAGTTTTGGTTGAGATAAGGCTTTTCAATTAGGGTATAAATAGAGAGGAGGAGGTCTCCATTTATAAGTTAAGAAAAGGGAAATTATTTAGAAACTCATTATTTTTAACTAATATCACTCCATTATTCATGGAAGAGGATAAAAAATGGCTAATAATGGTGTTAAGAAAGAGATAATGTTGGTCCCCCTCCACCATCGAATATAAAATATTTTTTCACTTATTTTAACCTTTTGTACTATGTTAAACCACTTTTACCCTAATTTTCCCTTACTCTGGTAACTCCAATTTCACACTTGGAAGCTAATTTCAATGGAAAAAATTAAAATTAAAATTATTTAATAATATAAAAATGTTTATTTTAAATATTTAAATCAATTTATAAAATAAAATTTCCATGAGTTATAGAAATTAATTTTATTATTAGTGCATATAATATGTAAAGTCTGTTTTTTAGAAAAAGTTCATTTTAAGCTTAAAATTTAAGTGTGAGATAAGATCATAAATTTTTATGATTTTAAAGACATGATTTTTTTTATTATAAAACAATTAAATTTTATTTATCTTTCAAATCAAGCCAAAATCAAATTTCACAAAATATTATTTTTTTTATTAGTATTAAAATTTTACTTTTTTATAAGGTTAAACATAAATTTTATAAATTTAAAAATTTATCTATAAAATGAATAAAATTATTAGTTAAATAAATATTTTACCAATTAAATGGATTTATAAAATTCTAAGTCTCTCTTATATATTAATAAAGCAAAAAAGTAACCGTTTTGAAAAAAAATGTATTTTTTTCACTATTTATCTAAAAATAAATTATTTTATAAAATACAAAAATTTAATACTAAGCTTATTTTAACATGATTTGGAAAAAAAATTACAATATTTAAATTATATAATTTATAAAAATTTATTTCAAAATGTTAAACGTATAATGTATTATTTTTTTTGAAAAATATAACTTAAGTTATAAAATTTCAAATATAGATTTGTAAATAAAAAAAATTAAAATCATGAATTCACATATAAAATACATATTTGGTATTATATAAATGTTTCATGAATTTAAAATTCATACTTATATACTAATTATTTCTTAAAAGTCATGTTATTTATAAAAATAGTAATTTTCATTATTCACATAAAAATCAATATTTTTTAGAATGAACCCAAAAAGGCATCCTAAACTAATATTTAAATTCTAAATCATAAAATGAAAATTATTTTTTCTAATTTAATTTATATAATTTTCTATTTTAACTTTTATATAAAATCATAAAATACAATGAGAAACTATTTTTATAAGAAAATAACTTTTTAAAATACTAGTTGTTCTTATTATTAATTTCTATAAAACAATAATAATAAAGGAATTAATAAATTAGTATTACATTTTATTAAAATCATCATTTAACAATAATATAATTTTTTTAATAAAATTTATAACACATAAAAAAATAAATTCTTAAACACAATAATGAATTAATAAATTTTTTATAAAATTATATATATATATATATATATATATTAATGTATTTCATAATTCAATTACTTCTATTCATGCCTGATAATTAAAAAGGTGGGTTTTAACGGTCTAACAATTTCACAATTTTATTTTAGTTTGGTGTTTCATGTTGGGAAAGCTATCTAACATATTTGACTTAATTAGAGGAAAACATATATTAAAATATTAGGTTGTTACATTCCCCCTAAATAAATTACACCCTCATAATTTAAAAACACATACGATGGGAGTAATTTATATAGGGAGATCCTAATTAACAATACACTGGTATTTGATCATTGGTTGATTTTGGATATTAAGTGAGATTTACCTATATGAAATTTGGTATAAGACCTTTGTTAAAAGAGATAGTCCATTCCTATAAGATTCTTAATTAGTGAAGAAGAGATAAATCTATAAGGTTCAACTTTCCTCAAACCTTGAATAAGTTTCATGTACCATGGATAAAATAATTATACCACCGAATGTTTTTTTATTTATAGACCAATACATAATAGATGAAATCTTACATGACATAAGACATCATAAAATCAAGTGTGAAAAATCATTATCTACATCAACAATAGTTGTTGTATAGGATTTTTCTTATTCCCATGATCTTGGATGTGGTTGGTTTTGGTTGCCAACTTTAACCCATGTATTGTTGCATATGGTTATATAGTAGCCAAATTCCTCACATATAAAACATAGAATCATTAGTAGATCCTTAGGAAATACATTATGTTACTTCATTGTATAATTATTTTTCCCTAAATATATTTTTTCATGATTTACTACTTTATCATAATTTAAGAATCTTTCATCCTTATTAAGGAAATTAACTTGGTGCTTCTTCCCCCATTTTTGAAATGTATGATGTTGAATATTTTTTCCCTCACCATCTTCATCACCCGAGCTACCAGGAGGCTCTATCCTTCTCTTATTTGGTGGGTTTGGGATTTCAACTATGCTCACATGTTTAATCATATTCCATGATAGTTGGTTTGGTATAGTCACAATATTTCTTATTCCAAATCCCAATTCAATAGGTTAGTCATTTAGACAATCACTACATTATCCCTCACATCTATTGTTAACTCAGTTCCTTCTGTTTCTATCCATTACTAAAACCAAAAAGCATTTATCATGAGTGATGAAAAATTATTATCATAAGATATGTATCCTAGATAACCAAAGGGAAATTTAACTTAAAGATGATTCACTTTATGATACCATCATGTTCACCTATAATTATTTTATTTAAAGATATATTGCTATTTTTTTGTTCTTTAACTTTCATAGTTTAACCTATATCATTCTTAGATCAACTTATATCATCCTTGGTTCAACCTATATCATTCACGATTCATCCTAGTTTACCTTAAGTTGGGTTCTCTTATACTTCTCAACCAATTACTTCAAAGTAACTAGTAAATCAATCCTTCATAGCCGTTCATAAAGAGCATATGATCAACCAAAGTATATCCCCCAAGAGTGTCTATCTAGGAGAACAGTTTTAGGCCCACTAATCATGCATAATATTGATGATCAAGTTAATGATAAACCAACACTTTTCAGGATAATTACCCCATGTAGGTACATATTTCAAGGAAAACCACATAATCTCTAAATTAACAAAATTTTAGGATGTTATCCTATTCTTTGGATTATCCCTAAGGGTTTCATTAATTTTATATCATCCTAATATCCAAAAATTTATAGAACTTTATATGATATAAACTATAGTGACCCATGATAAAAATATCTTAGTTTATAACATCATTTCCATAATTTAAACATTACATATCACATAAAAATATCACAGTACAAATAACTAAAGTTTTAATTCCTTTTAGGACCAGTTACACATGAAAATCATTCTATAATACTTGTGAACATTTCTCCATAATTTAACTCTTCTAGACCCCTTATATAATTCTCATACATTATACTTATCTTTATAACCAGGGGAATATAAACTTAAGAAAGGGATGTGCTAAAACACTCAATAAGGGTAAGAATAAATGATAAAAATAAAAGATAAAAAGTGGGAATAAGATAAGAATATGTGTATGATAATTTAATAAAGGAACATAAACATAAAATATAGATCTCATACCTAGTAAAATAAATATTATGATCATAATCATGGAAACGTAGAATAAGGAAATGAAAACGTAAGATCATGGAATCATTTAATATATAGAAATAACATAAGACAATACATTATAAACATAAGTCAAGGGTCACTCCCAAGATCATGATAGTAATGTGTATAAAGTCTCATGGTGGATTGGATTCACTATACATTCCAATAAACATAGTGGAAAAAGTCCCATGTTGTAATAAGTTCACTCCCTAATCCCATACATAAAATTTCATGAAATATAAAGTGTTACCCAATGTATTAAAGGGATATATAATTCTAGGCCCAACCATAAAATTATGAATATAATACATATGAATTCCATATGAGGAAAATAAAACATACATAAATTATATGGATGATCAAACCCATGAAAAGGAAATGAGTTTCATAATTCTTATACAAGGTATAATCTATTGGAGTTTTCACCCTATAACTAACTTTTGTGTACTTTATGATAAACTATATTCATTTATTGCTTCCTGTTAATTTAACATAAATTATTTTAAAATTTTAATTGAATATTTATGTCTCTAAAATAGATGGTAAAAATTTTAGGAGGTAAAATTATGATAAATAAAAATTGAATAATTTTCTAAAAAAAATCAATCTAATTTAATCCATAAATTAATTCCCCAAAAAATCAATTGAGATTCACATTCGTTATCCATACTGTGGAGTGTGACTTCTAGGACTCGTGACTCCTCTAGAGCCTACCTCCCTTACATGTCACCTCCTCATATCTTTATCTTATATTTCCATTTCATTTTACCATTCACTCACTCTCTATCATCCTTGACCATTATCTCTCTCATGATACCCTATCATGATATCATCAGAAAGTTTGATCACCTTCAGTTTCCCTCTACAATCAACCATCAGCACTTAATCACCTCCGACATCCAATGCATCTGACTCCCTACCTCTCAAATATCCATCTCCCTATATCCTTTCCTCAGCCTCCATCTCACCTGGTATATACAAATACATGTTTTTAAGATACTCATGAGGTTTGATGTTTACACGGAGACATTGGTGTGCATCCTAAACCCCCCTGCACCATCAACAGACAACAAATCATCTCCCCACTTGCTATCTAGATCTTAGAATCTATGCCTTATACTCAGACATTCTCTCTATTAAAATCATTAAACTTATCATACTTCTCATGTCGCCTCCCTCGATCTCCAATATGCCTTGGATATAATGTTTTTACATCATCATTTATATCCCTTGTTTATTGGAATAAAACACATTGTGGTTTCTCCTCCCCCCCCCCCCCACCTTCCTCTTCAATGCTTCCACCTACTTCTCCCCACCCTCCTTCCATTTTGTATCATGTTCCTCTATTTAACCTTGATGAAATTTTTATCTAAAATCTAAATCCTTGATCCCCACTCCACCTTTTCTACTATTCATTTCTTTTCATAAAATTTTTCGATTATCCCCAAACCACTATTTTTAATCATTTCTTCCATATACCTATGGAATTGGTTCATAAATTTTAGTTTCATTCATGCATTTTAGGTATGACTTTCCTTCAACTATTTTTTTAATCCCTAGGTAAATCTATTGTAAACTCAAGAATATTTTTCTCTGTTAATTATCGATTTTCCTAAGATTTTTTCATATTGAATATATTTATTTTTTAAAAATCATAATATAAATAATCCTCTATCCTCTAACCATGCACAATGTATGGACTTTTGTTTCCATATTAAGATTCATAATTTCTTCTTTATTTTATTCAAATTCATCCATATAATAAATTTGTATTTGTTTCTATAACCTGATATATCCCGTCTATAGAAAGCTAAGAAGATGAGAGTTGTAGAAGGACTGGTTTGATACGACCATGTCTAAGATTAAGATATTTCTATATGTTTTATACTAATTTATTTTGTTTCAACCTTATACAATTTCAGTATACTCTATACCAATTTATTTTCAATTTTCTCTCTTTTTAATTTGAATTGTAGTCTTTCACTTGGGTTCATATTTATCCAATTTTTTCATATTTTTTCATACAGATATATTTTTTCTCCCAATTTATTCATGATTTTTTAAAGATATGTGTTACTTTTCCTGATTTTAAATTTACCCATAGCGATTGTATATGGCTACTTTAATTTATTTACATTTCAGTTATAGATGAATCTATTTTTTTCATCTATTTTTGTCCCAATTACTTTTTTTAGTTTTAAAGAGTGGAGAATATTAACATTTCTAGAATTCTAAAAAATATTATTCTTGTCTTAGAGGTCAGTGGTTTTTTTATTTTCTTTATTATGCTCCATTTCAAAGAATATATCCATAGATATTTTTAATATATTAGATTATATTTAGAATAATTTTTTATATTTTTATCTATATCCAATGTTTTAATCTATCCATTTAATTTTATCAAAAAAACTACACATGTGCTCTTAGGGTTGTGGGTAATCATTTTATAATGAATTTATTATTTATATCAATAAACATTTTATATAGTCATGAATTTTTCTAGATATTATTATTTTATAAGGAAATTTTATCTATTTATATCATGACCAATTATATTGGTTTATTTTATATCATATTTGAAATTGTTATGCTATTAAATTATATAAAAGATCTAATTTTATAATTATATCTTCTTTAAACAAAACAATTGAACTCACTTGCATGTAATATTTGGTGTAACTATTATTTACGTGTCCTATTGTGGGGTTTGTAATCTATTTTTAGAATCATTGGAATATAAATAATATGGTTGGTATTGGGTTTTCCCAGAGTATGGTAATGATTGTCAATGTAGACATCATCTTCCTCTAGGGTATGTTCTGAAATATTAGATGAAGTCCCTATCAAAGGAAGAGTATGAAAACATACCCATTTAGGTATATATTTGAAATAAGGAATTAATTTACTTGCATGGAAGTACATAGAAGATTAATTAATTGAAATTTAGTTTTTCTAATTGAAAATTTATAAGGTGTTAATTAATTAAAAGTTATATTTTCTCACTATTATGGTTCATTGTAAAAATACCTCACTTATTATATGGGACAAGATACCTCACTTAATAATGTGTTGATAGGTAAATCAATTATGGATTCACCTAGGGTACTAGATTATATTAATATTATGGTTAGTTTTAAAAATAACTCACTTATCTTGTCTCATGAAATTGAAAGTTGGTTCTCCTCACTATATTGTCCCATCTAGAAATGTAAAAATACCTCACTTATTATTAAAATCCCAATATCTCAAGCCCACATCCCCTGAGTTCAAAAGCCCTATATTATCTTACGAGGCCTTTTGTTTGGTGTATCTTACATCCAACTTCTGATATGAGGTATTGTTTTTATTTTATTATATTATCTTGATAAAATTTGACTTTTTTATTCTAATTATAGAGTTCTCATTACCTATTGTCCACCTTCTTACTCATATTGTCAAATTTTTCATTTTTAGATCTTATTTCAGGTAAATGTTTTGAAATCATTTTTTCTATATTGATAGCTTCCTTATTAAATTTCTTTTAATAAACCTATGTTTCATGTATGTTTTTTTAATTATAATGTGATTAAATATTATAATTACTAATGATTATATTTCATGTGTTTATGTTTGTTTCCTTCATTTATTTATTTCATCCAATTTAATTTCTTATTCTTCCCTAAATATTTCTATCACATTTGACTATGATTTATTTTTTTGTGAAATTATTTTTCATGTTGTACTTTCTAACTATGTTTGCCTAATCATTTCATATGAAGAGTTATATGTTTTCACTTTATAAATACCTCTACATTCATTGAATTGGTATACCTTCTCTCTTAACCTCCCTTGACATGAAATTTTAAATTTCTAGATATTACATCATCAGTATTCCATTGGTGATAAATTAGAAGTTTATATAGATTCTTATAGGTTATCCCCTCAACATTACTAAATTAGTGACAATTTTTCTTCACCTTTTGTATATATTTTTTCACCTACAACCTTATATCGATTTAATTTTTTCTTACACTATATTTTTTATTATATCTGAGGTATTACATAGATGTAATTATGGTTTTTTACATAATAATTTATAGCACCATGTGTTTTATATTTCATTTTTCTTCTTATTTCTCCTTAGATTGTTCCTGTCTAAAAATCTCGGTAATGAAGAATTTTAATATTTTTCTAATAAATTCATAATTTTATTTTCTTTTTAATTTGTGTTATTGTATTGTTCCATGTTTTTATTTCATTTTTCATTTTTTATTTTTTGATATGAATGTGATTATTTTTTAAACTATATTTATTTTATTATATTGAAATGTGAGTTTAGTCCATTTATATTGAGATGCATATTTTGAAAACATGATACATTCATGATATATAATTCATGGCATTTAGGTAACTTTTACTTCCTGCAATAGAGTTTTAGAAGAGAACTATCTGATTTGTAATCAAGTTCAGGTTCTTAAAGGTAGGTCACCTTCTTATTATTCTTATTGTTTCTGGGTTTATACATTCTCTATAATTTTATATATGAACCATTAGAGTTTTTTATAAAGTTGGGACCTTTTCATATGGTTAGCTATATGCTTTGTCTATTATAGATTATATTGGAGAAAATTGAAATATTATGATTCTCAACCCTCTAAAGCCTATAAAAGATGGGAAAATGGTGTTTACATTCAAAAAAACCTTCAAGAAAAATGTGCATAAGGTATTTTCTTCACTATACTAAAAAAGATGATTCATTTTTTATAATTTATTTCTATGAATGTATTATGATTTATTATTCAAGTTGAATTTTTATAGAATAATGAAAACATATTCTTTTTTTGGAATCTATTTGATTTGTTCATATGTTTAATAAATAATTTTCTAAAAGGTGACATCATTAATGTTGTGGGTTAGAGAATCAAAAAAGAGTTGATAGTTAACTTTATTTGGTAATATTTAATTGGATCTCTATATAGAGAGATTGGTCTATAATTGAGATTGATACTAGATTCTATAATGGAAGTGGTTATTGATGCTCAAAAGTGGTTGAACGAGCCACTTTTTGGGGTTTATTTAAAGGAAAATTTTTTTGATGGAGTGGTTTAAATTTCATTTATTTTATAATATTTTTAATTTTTTCACTACTAATTATATAAATAATATCAATAAAGTTAAGGTGTAATTAAAATATTTTATTTTAAGTAAGGTGGATAGGGATAAAATTAGGTTTTCTATAGAATTAGGTTTTAATAGGATTGAAGATTCTTATGTTTTAGTGTAATAACTAAGAAATTATGTTGAAATATGAAAAAAAATGAAGTGGAATTATGAAATATAGGGTGCAATGTAGTGGGTCACTATATTAACCATTGGTGTTCTGATACCAAATTTTAGTAGGAGAGGCAATGAATTTATAAGATATTATTTCCACTATTATACTAATGGAAGAATACTAAAATTATAATAATACCATTGGATGTATGGTTGTATATATTGGAACTCTTATGGGTCCTTAGTCTGGGAATTTTAAATGTGGTATGTTTTATATTTTTGGGTTCAGGATTTTCCTTACAACCATTGGGTTCCAACTAGGGAACCCAATTCAGTCAACAATATTACTTCTCTTTTCAAGTTATTCATACCTCATCCCAGACATCCAAATGTTAATACATAGATATGTTTAATTCATAATCAATCCATGGTGACATATTCCTTCATTTTTTCTTTTTCTCCCCGACCTCGTCATTTATTTTTGTGTAACCATAATATTTTTTGAATGATTTACAGTGAAAAATGTGAACATTGTTAAAAAAGAGTAGTATGCATTTCACCTATATATATGAAATATACCTTTCACTTGGAAATAATTACCCATCGCTAGATATTTAGAAACTATCATGCGATGTTAATTTTAGAGCATTAATATTCAAAACATAGAAAGAGGTGTTTTAAAACGTATTATCCATCTTCTGTTTGACATTTTCTTACCACTTTCTTCATGAATTGAATGAATCTATTCATTAGGGGGTTTGAGGTTTTGTTGCAGATTACAAGGTCGCTACCATGATTATATTATGGATGAATTTGTATTCTACTCTGCCCAAACAGGTTCTTTCTTTGATTCCCTAGAAACTCTAATTTTTAATTGTTCGAGAGGATAACTTTATTATTTTTGAAATATCTCATAGTGTACTTGATTATGATTAATGCATAGTTTACTTCAAAGAGATGAATATTAGGGTGTAGTTTTGGTCAATACGTCACTTGGTGCTCTCTTCAATGAACTTTCCAATTTTTATACAACAATTACTCCTCATCCCATGACTATTTGACATTTTCTTTCCACTATATTCATGAATTGAATCAATTTGTTCTTTAGAGGGGATTAGAGTTTTTATTTCTAGTTATTAGGTCCCTACCCTAATCATATTATGGTTGACATTGTCTTATGCATTGTACAACCGAGTTCCTTCTTTAATTCCCTAGAAACTCGATTATTTAATTATTTTATAGGATAATAGAGGTAGAACATTATGATATGGATATGGTTAGCCATGTTTTTATTTTCTTCATGATTCTATAAAGATGGTGTTTTATTCATCTATTCCTTCACTTGAAAACTACAAAAACTCATGAGATTTACTTAACAATTTTAAATTTCATATTACAATATGTGCTTATAGTTATAATGTTACAACATACTTAATTTTCAATTTATTCTCATGAAATTTGTTATGTTATTATATGTTTTATTTTTTCAATATCTCTTTAATGTTCCTTATAAGATTTAATAGTTTGTAAAGTTGTATATAATTAAATATATGATTAATGAAACTATGATGCCTTTGATCGTATAGCTAGAACATTAAAACTAAAATTCAATTATTCATTTAATTAACTATAAAATGATAGAAATAATAAATTTCTCTAACTATTTCACCAACCATGTATTTTTATTTAGTATAATATTTCTATAAACAATGTTAATGTAACCTTACCATGTAAAATCATGTTTACCTTAACACATGGAATCATAATAAAAACTATTATATACTAAAATCCCACTCAAAAATGTGATTTTATTTTTATACACCACCATTGTATGTTTACAAAGCATCACCATGTTAATCAATTTATTTATTCATCATTTTGATTTATTTTTTTATTTCCTTCTAAAGTCTTTGATTCTTTTCAGTGTTACATGTTTTTAGGACATTAAGCCCAAATTGTTTGAAGATCAAACAATAGATCTCTAATTTATAATGCCATTGGTTGATTATAGGTCTATTTCCTTCTGCATTTTTGGCATTGATTCTTCAATCTCTAGTTATTTATGAATGAGAAACAAACATATCACAATGATTTATCTTGGTGAAAATTTCTAATGAAGAAATGAATAATGTGGTTTCTTCTCTTGATGGACATGATATACCTTTGGTGAATTTTAATTCATGGGTTCTACATTGTATGGATTCAACTAGCTTCACCTATCCATTTTATGGATTAAACTTCAGTCCATTTTAATTCATGGGTTCTACATTTTATGGCATCACCTGGCTTTTGGTGCTACATGTATTTCATTAAATAGTAGTTAACCCTATATACTCATAATTATACGGTTTTATGTGGCCACACTTAAGGATTCACTTGTATTTTGATGGTTATTTTTAAAAAATGTTGTCGAATGTTAGTTTATGTATAATTTTATTCATGATAGTGAAAATATATACATTTTTTAGTCCAGTTATCGCTTAAAGACATCAGGCGTGATTGCAACATGTGGTTCTTCAATGGATTCTTGATCCTTCCCTTACATGAGATGAGAGTTATTGATATGTCATCCAATTGTAGGATTTATACATCTAGGTTCCTAAGTATACCTTCTATCTATATTTATAGTGGTTTTCCTCAATTTTAAACTCATAACACATAATACAATTGATTTTTTTATACAGATGAATTTTGTTATGAATTTCAATTCTTTAAAATGAAATATTTCATAGAATTATTGATAGATATAATATTTTCATTATTATTTATATTTTTATCAATAATTTAATCCCTTACAATTAATCAATGTGATCTAATTTGCATCATTTTATGATTTTTGGTGAGTATTGATCCAAAATGTAAAAATTGGTTAATTCTGTAAATTTATCAGTTTTCTATTACTTTTGTTTTTTAGGTATAACTTCTACAATTTTGATCCAATTCATGTGATTACTTTTTTAGGATTAAATTTTTTGTGGGATAAAAATTATTCTTCTAAAACCATATCCAATTTGAAACACAATGACCTAGAAAAATCAATCAAATAGAAAAAGTTATTATGGCCGACAGAATGGACCCTACCTCATTAAATGAGGCATATCTCGAGATACAAACCTTCAAACGAGCTGATTCTAGCTATTTTAAAAATAGGAATCTAAATTTATGGTTATAATTAAATTTAATAAATTAATAATCTCATTAAATAATCTTTTGAGTGGGTCCAAGTGGAGTGGGTGAAACAGTGTTTGGTGGTAGAAAAGGTCATGTCCATTATTTCATCCATATATTCATTTAAACCTATCCAAAGACTTTTAACTTTTAAGTTTCAATATCCAACTCAATTATAAACACATTTTAAGAATACACCTCTATGAGTTTTGGCCATCTAGTGGACACAACATAAGCAAACTTCTAGAGGACATATTTTGGAGGATCAAATTTTTTGTTTTTGGTTTTCTCTCTTTTATTCTACTTATTTTTGTAATGAATTATTCCTCCCCCTTATTCACAATTACCCTTACCATGGTAGGGTAAAATTATGTGTGATTGGGGAAGGATATGTTTTCGCTTTGGTAATTCTTGATTTCTTACACTTGATGTTTTAAGATCCTTTCTCTCTTCTACGAAATCGGTTTCAATTTCTTATAATGGTTTTTATTATCATGTACGATCATATTAGATTTTATATTCTGTTTTTTTATTGATTTTATCAATGATCAATATCTCCCTCCACTAGGTTCTAGTTTATATACAATGTAATAGATTAGTTCTTAGTGTTGAAGTACTCGATGATCGCCAGTACTTGTGTGAGGAGTAGTGAACATTTTTCATTTTTTGGGATAAACAAGACCTGATTGGGAATTACCAAAGTCAATTGGAGGTCATCGCTAAAAATCTATCACACATAGGAAGTATATTAGAACAATCTATGATTTTGGTAAGGTTTATTATCACCATTAACATTTTACCAAGGGAGGGAGAAGAAGTAATTTTGGATTCTCACTTGTATCGACTTAACAGAATATAATTGGATAAATTGGAACTATGATAAAATTATAATTGGAGAACCAAACCTAACCTAATCACAATATCATAAAATAGTTTTAAATCACTTTTTTTTATCAAATTTTTCTTAATATTTTTCTTAATTACTTTCCTTTGTTTAGTTTCTTTATTTCCTTTTCAAAATCAATCATTTCTTACAAAAATTATCCTCACTTATTTCTTTAATTTTAAGGTGACAGCTAGATTATTGTGTGCTCCTCTCTGGAGAAAACTTAGGTTAATCACTATAATGAATTTTAAATTAGGAAATAATTATTTTTTCCACATCCCATGATAGTCACATGTCAAAACTTGGCACTGTTTCCAGGGTGGTAGTGCCAACATTTTTTTCTCTTATACTGCATGAATAGAAGTATAAACCCTGACCCTTCCCCCAAAGATCCTGAAATTGAAAGAACCTTGTTGAATAGACTTAGAAACCTTAATTTAAATCCGAATTTGAGGAAATTTCTCTTGTAGACTCGGGTGAAACTTCAAGTGTTCACTCTGATCTTATCATCGTGGCTGGAAATCAAAACCAAACACTTAGAGACTTCTATGCACCACAATTCCTTACTCAAAACAATCAACTTTTCATGCTAGTGTTACAAAATTATTTTGAGATAAAACCTAACATGATTCCATTACTCCCAAAATTTCACGGCTTGGTAGGTGAAGACCCAAAAAAACATATTAAAGAATTCACGCATGTATACTCTACTTTTAGACCCTGAGGAGTAGCTGAGGAGCAGGTAAATTGGAAGGCATTCCCATTTTCATTGGAAGGAGATGAAAAGGAATGGTTTTATGGCCTAAAAATTGGATATGTGAATGATTGTAATGACTTATAAATATTCTTTATGCAAATATTATTCCCCATGTCTAAGATCACAACCATTAAAAAGGACATTTATGCCTTCAGACATTCATCTGGAGAAACTCTTTATGAGTATTGGGAGATATTTAAGAAGCTATGTTCCAGCTACCCACATCAGGAAATTGAGGAGCATAACTTTATTGTCTTATTTTATAAAGCCCTATTAGACAATGATAGAAACCTTCTGGATGCATCATCTGGAGGCGCATTTATTGACAAGTCTCCAGAAGAATCCTAGGGATTGATTGAAAAAAAAAATCTAAAAACACACAACAATTTGGTACTAGAGGTACTGGTACAAGAGGTATTCATGAGGTAATAAATTCTCATCAATAACCATTATTAGAAACTGGGATTGAAGAGATAACTAGTTTGGTGAGATAGATAGCCTTGAAATAAGTGTACGACCAACAAGCACTAGCTAAGGTATGTGGTTTATGCTCATCACCTGATCATTTCACTAACTAGTGTGCTAAAATACAGGGAATGGAAAGTTACACGGCATCCTTTCATCCAAGGTAGTTTCGAAAAAATAAATTATGGAGAGAGCCTAACCAAGTCAAATATAGATTTGGAAATCAGTAGAATCAATCTAGACCTCCATAACAAAATTAGTTCCAAAACCAACCCTCATTCTATAATCAATTTTAGAACCCAGCACCATTTCAATAAAAGCAATATTATAACCAGCCTTCTTACCAATAACCACCCACTTTATAGAGACCCTATGAGTAGCCATCCACTAGTGCATAACCTCTAATTCAAAACCAATAGCAGAAATCTGATATTGAGGGGATAAAAGACACCATAAAATATTTGTCCAACAAGTTTGAAAGTCTCATGGACTTACTAACCAAAAACCTAAGAAAAATTTCATCCCAAACAATCCCAAACCCAAATGAGAATTTCAGTATAATAAAAACAAGAAGTGGAAAAGAATTTCCACCACCATCCACCATTGTTCCTGAAATAAGACCACCTGGGATAAGGGAGAATGAATTTTTGAATTCATAAAATTCATTGAAAATGAATCAAGAATAAGAGAAGAAAGAGGAGGAGGAGAGGGATAGGCCAAGAAATAAGAGATAATAAATTCCATTTAAAAGGTAAAAAAATGGTTAATAAAGACTTACCCATACGATTTCCATCAAGGATGATTGAATTAAATAGGTTTCATGAAGAAGTTCTTAAAAAAGAAATTTTGGACACCTTCTAGAAAGTGGAAATCAATATCCCTCAGCTAGAAGCACTATAAAAATCCAATTATGCTAAATATTTGAATGATAATTTCACAAAAAAGAGGATACATCAAAAGAATTAGAGGATAAACTTGGTAAGAAGTTTCTTATCCCTTATCACACAACAGCTGCCAACTAAATGTCAAGATCCAGGGACATTTTCCATTCCATGCACCATTGGTTATTTAAATTTCTATAATGATTTGTGTGATCTAGGATCTTATTTTAATGTATTTTCTTAATAATTATACACTTATTTGTATATGGGAGACTTGAAACCCATGATATTGGTGGTCCAACTTGAAAATATATCCACAGTTTTCCTAGAAGAAGTTATGGAGGATCTCTTGGTAAAAGTCAAAGATCTCTTATTCCCAACTAACTTCTATGTGCTAAATATAAAATATGATAGGATCACATCACACTCACCCATAATTTTGGGGATACCTTTCTTAAAAATATCCAAAACCATCATCAATGTCCACAAAGGGACCCTCACTATAGAGTTTGTAGATTGCACTGTCCACTTCAATATTTTTGAATCCATGAGGCACCCATCAGATTATCACTCCCTATTTTCACTCTCCCGTGAAGTTGGTGTTAAAACCATTGAATAATTAGGTATGTTCTGTGAATTATTATCTTTAGGAGAGACTTCATCCATTAAAAAATATCATTAAACATGTGGATTCCTAGACTACTGGAGATTCTAATTTCATATGGGAGGAAGTGGTAAAATCTATTTTATTTGATAATTTGTTAAATGATGGAGATGATGATATGATTTCTTCTGTGCATGATGTTCAGCATTTGGTATTGAGGAACCTAAATTTAATTTCATCCCTTGAGAGTCCCCCTAATTTATAATTAAAACCACTCCCTACTGATTTAAAATATGTTTACCTTATAGAGGGAGAGAAATTACTAGTGATCGTAAATAAAAAAATATGAAATCAAAGAAAAATATTTTATTGAGATTTTGAGAGAGAATTTCCATGAAATAGGTTAGATCTTAGGTGATATCCCAAAAATAAACCCAAAAATATTCTCACATTGAATTCTTCTTAAGGGAGATTCCAAACCTAACAGACAACTGTAAAGGAGGTTGAACCCCACCTAGATAGAGGTTTTAAATAAGAATATTGAGAAGATATTGAAATTTGGGATCATTTATCCCATCTCAGATTCACAATGGATTATCCCAATCTTTGTAGTTCCAAAAAAAATAGCCTAACCACTGTGAAGAATGAGAAGAATAAATTAATCCCTGTAAGAATTCAGAATAGCTAGAGAGTGTTTATAGATTTTAGGAAGTTGAATCAAGTTACTCAAAAAGATCATTTTCACACCCCCTTCATTGACCAGATGTTAGAGATATTAGTAGGGAGAACTCGTTATTTATTTTTGGATGGATTTTTAGGTTATTTATAGGTACCTATTTCTCCCGAGGATCAAGAGAATACTACCTTTACTTATCCCTTCATCACTTTTTCATACAAAAGGATTCCATTTGGATTGTGTAATGCTCCAGATACATTTCAAAGGTGTATGGTAAGTATTTTTTCTAATCATATTACAGATTTCTCAGAGGTTTTTATGTATGATTTCATAGTTTTTGGGAAAAAATTGAGCATTGTTTGAAAAATATGGAAAAAGCCTTAAAAATTACATTGAAAAGAATATTGTTTTGAATTTTGAAAAGTGTCAATTCATGGTTGAGAGAGAAATTGTACATAGGCATGTAAATTACAAAAATTTCATAGAAGTTGATAAATAAAAAATTAAAGTCATAAATTCTTTTCCTTACCCAATTTGTGTGAAGCATGTTAGATCATTTTTAGGACATGCATGATTATACAGGAGGTTTATCAAAGATTTTAGTAAGTTTTCTCTCCCTCTCTCTAGATTACTTTTGAAAGATGATAATTTTGATTTCAATGGAGCATGCAGGGAAGCCTTTTATTAGTTGAAGAGGAGATTTATTACACCACTAGTAATGCAGCCACCAAATTGGGAAAAACAATTTGAAAATTTTTATGATGCTTCAAACCATGCAGTTGGAGTAGTCATTTCTCAGTAAATTGAGGGCAGGACACAATTCATTGACTATGACTCAAAAACCTTAGATGCATCCCGATTAAACTACACAATAAAAAATGGTTTTTAGGGGTTGTCTTTTCTTTAGAAAGATTTAGATCATATCTACTTGGAACTAAAGTCATGGTGTTTTCTGATCATGCAGCTCTTAGGTACTTGATGAAGATAGTAGAAGCTAAACTGAGTCTAGTAATATGGATGATATTACTATAGGAGTTCAACATGAAAATCAAATACAATGAGAGGTCTGATAACCAAGTGGTTGATCACTTAAGTAGACTTCCCAACACCACTAAAGCTAAAATTTCAGATAGAGAACCACTAAATGACCACCTTCCAGGAGATCAGTTGTACTTGATTGATGGAGAAGTGTCTTGGTATGATGATGTGGTAAATTATCTGGTAACATATCAGGTCCTATATCATTTAAATTCCCACAAAATTCAAAAGATGAAATCTGAATCTAGATATTACATCTGGGATGATCTATTTCTTAAGAAGATTTACAATGACCAAGTTAAAATAAGATGCTTTCCAAAAAGTGAAATTGATTCTATATTTATGCTTTGACACACATTAGCTTGTAGATTTCAATTTAGAACTCATAGTATAGAAATGAAGGTTTTGTAATATGGAATTTATTGGCCCACCCTTTTTAAATATGCTCATGACTATTGAAAAATGTGTGAAAAATGTCAATTTTCTTGAAATATTTCAAGGACATAAGAAATGCCCCAAAATACACTAAATTTTTGTGAAATTTTTGAAGTTTTGGGGTTAGATTTTTTGGGACCTTTCCCAATGTAATTTGAAAATTCTTATATCTTGCTTCAAGTTTATTATGTTTACAAATGGGTGGAAGCAAAAGCCACAAGGACTGAATATGATAAAGTTGTTTTTGATTTTGTCCTAGCTAACATATCTTGTAGGTTTGAAGTTCCCAGATCCATAATTACTAATAAAGGGGCCCACTTTTGTGATAGGAAAATGGAGTCTTTACTGAATAATTATGGAGTGCATCATAAAACATAAACTCTCTATCATCCACAGACCAATGGGAAAGATAAAGTGTCCAACAGGGAAATCAAAGGAATTTTGGAAAAGACTGTTAATCTAAACAAGAAAGATTGGAGTCAAAGGTTGGAAGATACATTATGGTATTGTAGGATAGCCTAAAATACCCCAATTAGAATGAGTCCATATAGGTTGATTTATGGGAAAATTTGTCATTTACTAGTGTAATTGGAACATAAGGCATATTGGGTTGTAAGAAAGATGAATTTTGATCTTGAAAGTGCTAGAAAAGAGAGAGGATTCCAATTGCAAGAGTTAGAAGAAATTAGAAGATAATATTTTGAAAATTCCAGGATTTACAAAGAGAGAACAAGAGTGGCTCATAATAAGATGATCCAACCTAAAGACTGTCATCCTAGAGACACGATGGTGTTATTCAACTCAAGACTCAAGTGAATTCTAGGTAAACTTCATTCCAGTTGGGAAGGTCCATTTATAGTTACTAATGTATATCCTTTTGGTTCTGTGTAGATTATGAAGGATGTAGTATTGGATCCATTCACTATAAATGGACATAGGCTAAAGAAATTCCATGGGACCATTCCATCAAAACCAATATAGGATATCACACTCCTCCAACCTTTTTGTCAATAAAATCCATCAGGTTATACCTATCCTTTACACTTTCTTAGTCGATGTGATTAATTTTCTTAAATATTATTACATGTTAAATCTATTTGAATGCATTGTGGACACTACATCATTTAAGTATGGTGGAAGGAACCTCTGTATTTTAATATTTTTATTTGTTATTTGTTTTCCTATTTTCAAAAAAAATGTGTGTTTTTCCAAATTTTGTGTGTTTTTGAAACTTTTGAGCATAAATAGTTATCTTTGACATTTTTTTAAACCTATTTCCCTAAGTGAAACAATTTATTATATGTAACTAAGATTAAATGAATACTAAAAATGACTTTGTTTTAAGTTCAAATCTTTAGGAATTTCATGAAAAGTACTTCAATTTTTAAATCTCATTCCACATATCACTGTATTTATATTTGAAATCACAAACCCATGAGAAATATGAACCATTGTTTTCATATTTTTTACATTCACCTCACTTATTGATAAAATCAAATCATAATTGATTTAACCAGAATTTTATTTATTCTTATCAAAACTAGAGGGTTTGAGGTAATTGTGTTTTAAATGATTAAGAAATTTATTTAGTTTTAAATCCCCCTTTTCAATAAAATATATTTTTATAATGGTCTTCCATGAACATTTAATCCTTATAGCCCTTAGAATATATGAACAGCCTGTTAGGTTAGCCACATTAAAAGCCAATTTTCCCTATCCAACCTCCTCTTGAAGTGAATCTAGTTAAACTTAAGTGTGGGGGAAGCTATCTTGTATTTTTATACCACATTTTGAGATACTTTGGGTGGAAAATAAAATTTTTAAGAGATTATTTTTCAACAAAAAAAACATTTGTTGAAAGTTGTGCCTTTCTGAAGCTTTCATGTATGAGAACTTGTGCCTGTCTAGAGCTTTCAAGAAAAATTATGTTTGAGAAGATTGAATTTTTTGCTACTAAAATGTTGAATGGTGTGTAATTTACTTTAGTTTTCATGATTATGGAGCTTATTTTCTTCCAAGGGGAGTGAGGATGATACCATACTTGAGTGAAAATTAGAATCTTACAATTTTGTTTCAAAAAGAGACAAACCCTCCTCATTCGTTCTCAAAATTTATTTAATATCTAAATCCTACCAACCAAAAGAAAAAAAACAGCCCCTTTAAAGTCCTCATGATAAAAATATATTCTTGACTCACATTGGGTGGAGATTTATGAAATTATCAAGCCTTTGATGACCCTTGTATGAGTTTGGATGAGAAAGATGTTGCTGAAAAAAATTGAAATTTGTATGATGAGATAAAATGCATGTTAGGTAAGTGTTTTGTGTAAATGGGAGAAGAAATGAAGAGGAAATGTATTTAATGATATAAAATTAATAAATTTAAATAATAATTTTTGAGGATTAAAAATATATTTTGTTTCTTTTTCTCAAATTGGTAGATCTTATCGCCATGTGTTTTAAATTTGCTTTAATTTGATATTGATGTATACTTATCCTAGAGTCCAAGTGCTAAGTGCAGGGGAATTGATAGAGATAATATATTCATTATTATTTATATTTTTTTAGTGATTTAATCTCTTAAAATTAATCAATGTGATCTGATCTGCGTCATTTTACATTTTTTGGTGAGTATTGAGCTAAAATGTGAAAATTGGTTAATTCTATAAATTTATCAGTTTTCTATTACTTCTGTTTTTCATTAATAACTTCTAAAATTTTGATCCAATTAATTTAATTAATTTTTTTTAGTATTAAATTTTTTGTGGGCTACAAATTATTCTTCTAGGCCCATATCCAATTCGAAACAAAATGACCCGAAAAAATCAATCAAATGGAGAAAGTTATTATGGCTGACAAAATGGTCCCAACCTCATTAAATGAGGTATATCTCGAGATACCGAACATAAAATGATCTTATTAAAGTTTTTTTATATATAGTACTCTAAATTTATTATTCATATTAAATTTATTAAATTAATAATCTCATTAAGTTATATTTTGAGTGAGTCCAAGTGGGGTGGGTGAAACATTATTTGGACTCCATAAAACATCATGTCCATTATTTCAACCATATCTTACTTAAACCCTATCAAAAGACTTTTAAATTTTGAGCGTCGATATAAAAATTAATTATTAACATCTTTTAAGAAGATACCTCTATTATTTTTGGTGGATGGTGGGTAGAACATAAGAAAACATCCTGAGGACATATTTTGGAGGATCAAATTTTATGTTCTTTATTTTCTCTCTTTTATTATTATTAGTTTTGTAATGAATTATTTTTCTCCCATATCCATAATTACCCTTACCATATTGGGGAAAAATTATATGTGATTGGTAAGTATCGGTTTTCCTTTTTGTAATTCTTGATTTCTTTCACTTAACGTTTTAAGATCCTTTCTCTCTTCTACAATATCAGTTTTAATTTCTTATAACAGTTTTTATTATCATGTACAATTGTATTTGATTTTACATTCTATTATTTTTATTTCTTTGTTCAATGATAATTATATCCCATCACAAGGTTCTAGTTTATATACTATGTAATATACCAGGGATTAATGGTGAAGTAATCGGTAATTGCCAGTACTTGTGTGAGGAGTAGTGAACATTCTTCATTGTTTGGGATAAACAAGACCCGATTGAGAATTGCCTAAGTTAATTAGAGGTCTTCGCTATACATAGGAAAGAGAGTAGAACAATATTAGATTTTAGTAAGGTTTATTCTCACCATTACCATTTGACCAAGGGAGGGAGAAGAACCGATTGTAGATTCTCACTTTTATCGACTTAGCAGAAGAGAATTGGATAAATTAGAACTATGGTAGAATTACAATTGGAGAACCAAACTTGACCTAATCACAATATCATATAATAGTTTTCAAACACTTGTTTTTATCAATTTGATCTTAATTTTTTTCTTAATTTCTTTCCTTTTTTTAGTTTCTTTCTTATCTTTTCAAAATCAAACAATTCTTAAAAAAATATATCCTCACTTATTTCTCTACTTTTAAGGTGATAGCTTGATTGTTGTTTGCTCCTCTCTGGAGAAAAATTAGGTTAATCACTATACTAAATTTTAACATAGGAAATAACAGTTTTTTCCAAACTCCATAATAGGCACATGTCAAAACTTTGTGCTATTGTTGAGGAGGTATTGTCAACATTTTTTTTCTCTTATATTGCATGACTAGGTTTACAAACCCTGACACTTCCCCCATAGATTCTGAAATTGAAAGAAACTTGTTGAATAGACTTATAAACCTTAATTTTAAATCTTAATTTGAGTAAATTTCTCTTATAGACTCGAGTGAAGCTTTAAGTGTTCACTCTGAGCCCATCATCATGGATGGAAATCAAAATCAAACACTTAGAGACCTCTATGCACCATAATTCCTTAATAAAAGTAATAAACTTTTCATGTCGGTGTTACAAATTGTTTTTGAGATGAAACCTAACATGATTTCATTACTCCCAAAATTTCATGGCTTAGAAAGTGAAGACCCAAACTAATATATTAAAGAGTTCACGCATGTCTGCTCTACTTTCAGACCCTGAGGAGTAGCTGAGGAGCAGATAAAGTGGAAGATGTTCTCATTTTCATTGGAAGGAGATGCCAAAGAATGGTTGTATAGAATACAACCTGGAGATTTTAATGATTTTAAGACTTGGTGAGAAGCTTCATGCAAAGATTCTTCCCCACCTTCTGGAGTACATCCATCGAAAATGAAATCTATGCCATCAGAAAGTTATCTAGAGAAACTCTTTATGAGTACTGGGAGATATTTAAGAAGCTATGTACCAACTGCACACATCAAGTAATTGAGAAGCATAACTTTCTTATATTATTTTATCAAGGCTTACTAGACAATGATAGAAACCTTCTGGATGCATCATCTAGAGGCACATTGATTGACAAGTCACTAGAAGAAGCCAAGGGCTTGATTGAGAAAATTTCTCAAAACTTGTAACAATTAGGTACTAGAGGTACTGGAAAAGATGTATTCATGAGGTAAGGAATTATCATCCATCAATATTATTAGAAACTGGGATTAAATATCTAACTAGTTTGGTGAGATAGATGGCCTTGAAATAAGTGGGTGACCAATAAGAACCAGCTAAGGTATGTGGTTTATGCTCATCACCTGATCATTTCACTTATCAGTATATTGAAATATAGGGAAGGGAAAGTTTCACAGTATCCTTTCATCCGATGTAGTTTAAGAAAAATCAAGGATGGAGAGAGTCTAACCAAGTCCAATATGGATTTGGAAATCAGCATAATCAAGCTATACCCCCATACCAAAATCAGTTCCAAAACCAACCGTCATTCTAGAATCAATTCCAAAACCCACCACCATTTCAAAAAAATCAATATTATAACCCACCCTCTTACCGAAAACCACCCACTTTACAAAAACCTTATGAGCATCTATCCACCAGTGCACAACCTCCAATTCAAAACCAACAACAAAAATCTGAGATTGAGGGGCTGAAAGACACCTTAAAGATTTTTCCAACAAGTTTGAAAGTCTCGTGGACTTACTAAAGAAAAACCCAGAAAAACCCCCATCCCAAACAATCCCAAAACAAAAGGATAATTTCAGTATGATAAAAATAAGAAGTGTAAAATAACTCCCACCACCATCCACCATTGATCCTGAAACAAGACCACCTGGGATAAGTAATAATTAATTTGGGAATTCAAAAAAAATCCTTCAAAATGCACCAGGAAGAAGAGAAGAAAGAGGAGGAACATAAGTATAGGCCAAGAAAGAAGATAAAAGAAACACCATTTAAAAGGAAACAAATGGATAAGAAATACTTACCCTAACCATTTCCATCATGGATGATTGAATCAAAGAGGTTGCAGGAAGAAGTGCTTCAAAAAGAAATTCTGGACACCTTCTAGAAAGTGGAAATCAATATCCCCCTACTAGAAGAACTCAAACAAATTCCAAAGTATGATAAATTTGTAAAGGATCTTTTCACCAAGAAAAGGATAATTTAAGGTAATGAGAGGATTAACTTGGGAAGGAGTGTCTTAGGCCTTACCACACCATAGTTTCCAACCAAATGTTAAGATCTAGGGTCGTTTTCCATTCCATGCACCATTGGTTATTTAAATATCTCTAATGATTTGTGTGATATCAGTCCTTCCATTAATGTATTTAATCACTCAGTATAAACTTATTTATAGATTGGATACTTTATGCCCATAATATTGGTGGTCCAACTTCCAAACAGATCTGTAGTTTTTCCTACAAGAGTTCTGGAGGATGTCTTGGTGAAATTCAAAGGTCTCTTATTCTTTTATGACTTCTATGTGCTAAATATGAAAGGTGATAGGATCCCATCACACTCACCCATCATTTTGGGGAGACCTTTCTCAAAAATATCCAAAACCATCATCAATTTTCATGAAGGGACCCTCACTATGGAGTTTAGAGATAGCACTATCCACTTCAATATTTTTGAATCCATGAGGCACCCATCGGATGATCACTCCCACTTTTAACTCTTTCATTAAGTTGGTATTAAACCTATTGAAGAATCAGGTATGTTCCATGAATTATTATCCTTTGGAGAGACTTCATCCATTTAAAATATCATTAAACATGTGGATTCCCAAACTAATGGAGATTTTGATTTCATATGGGAGGAAGAGGTAAAATATAATTTCTTTGATGGTTTTTTAAATGATGAATATTATGATATGATTTCTTATGTGAAGGATGTCCACCATTTGGAATTGGGGAACCTCAACTTAATTTAATCCCCTAATTTTGGATTTAAAACCACTCCTCACTGATTTAAAATGTGTTTACCTTATAGAGGGAGAGAAATTACCAGTGATCATTGATAATAATTTATCTGAAACTAAAGAAAAATATTTGATTGATCTCTTGAGAGAGAATTTCCATGTAATAGTTTAGAGATTAGGTGATATCCTGAGAATCAACCCAAAAATATTCTCACATAGAATTCTTCTTGAAGAAGATTCCAAACCTATCAGACAACCCCAAAGGAGGCTAAACCCCACCCTGATGAAGGTTGTGAAGAAGGATATTTAGAAGCTCTTGGAAGTTGGGATCATCTATCCCATCTCATATTCACAATGGGTCATCCCCATCCATGTAGTTTCAAAAAAACTGGCCTAACTATTGTGAGGAATGAGAAGAATTAATTAATTCTTGTAAGAATTAAAAATAGTTAGAGAGTGTACATAGATTTTAAGAAGTTGAATCATGTCACTTGAAAAGATCATTTCCCCATCCCCTTCATTGACCAGATGTTAGAGAGATTGGCAGGGAGAAATCCTTATTGATTTTTGTATGGATTTTCAGGTTATTTCCAGGTACCTATTGCTCATGAGGATTAAGAGTAGACTACCTTTACTTATCCCTTCAACACTTTTGCATACAAAAAGATCCAATTTCGATTGTGTAATGCTCCATGTACATTTTAGAGGTGTGTGTTAAGTATTTTTTATGATCATATTGAAGATTAATTGGTGGTTTTCTTGGATGATTTCACAGTTTTTTTAAATCCTTTTAACTATTTTTTGAAAATCTGGAAAAAAATTTGAAAACTTGCATTTAAAAAAATCTTGTTTTGAATTTTGAAAAGTGACATTTCATGGTTGAGAGAGGAATTCTCATTGGGATTGTCATTTCCAAAAAGGTCATAGAAGTTTACAAATAAAAAAATGAAGTCATAAATTCTTTTCCTTACCCAATTTTTGGGAAGCATATTATATCATTTTGAGGACATATAGGATTCTACAGAAGATTTATCAAAGATTTCAGTAAGATTTATCTCCCTATATCTAGATTACTTTTTAAATACGGTGATTTTGATTTCAATGGTGTGTGTAGGGAATCCTTTGATGAGTTTTAGAGAAGATTGATTACACCACCAGTAATGCAGCCACCAAATTGGGAAGAACTATTTGA
Source organism: Viscum album (assembly GCA_963277665.1). NCBI lineage: Eukaryota > Viridiplantae > Streptophyta > Magnoliopsida > Santalales > Viscaceae > Viscum > Viscum album. The sequence goes on along the minus strand of OY728160.1, from coordinate 799,872,263 downwards.
GCTACTTTGTGATGCTTCAAAACAAGAAGTTGGAGAAGTCCTTTGTTAGTGAGTTGAGGGTAGGAAACATGTCATTTCTTATGCCTCAAGAACCTTATTTTCAGACCAATTAAACTACACAAAAAGAGAAAAATAGTTTTTAGTATTTGTCTTTGCTTTAGAAAGATTTATATCATATCTACTTGGAATTAAAGTCATGGTGTTTTCTGATCATGCGACTCTTAGGTACTTGATGAAGAAAGAAGAATCTAAACTGAGTCTAGTAAGATGGATTCTATTACTGTAAGAATTTAACATAGAAATCAAAGATAAGAAGGGATATATGAACTAAGTGGTTGATCACTTAAGTAGACTGCCCCGCACCACTGAAGCTGAAATTCCAGACAGAGAGCCACTGAATAACCACCTTCCAGGAGATTAGTTGTACTTGATTGATGAAGAAGTTACTTGGTATGATGATATGGTAAATTATCTAGTAACATCTCAGGTCCCAAATCATTTAATTTCCCAAAAATTCAAAATATTAAATCTGAATATAGATATTACATCTGGGATGATCAATTTCTTTTGAATATTTGAAATGACCAAGTGATAAGAAGATGTTTTCGAGAAAGTGAAATTGATTCTGTCTTTAAGTTTTGTCACACTTTAGTTTGTGGAGGCCACTTTGGACCTTAGAGGATAACAATCAAGGTTTTAGAATCTGGAATTTATTAGCCTACCCTTTTTAAGGATGCTCATGAATATTGAAAAAGGTGTGAAAAATGTCAATTTTTAGGAAATATTTCAAGGAGGAAAGAAATGCCCCAAAAGCCACTGAATTTTTGTGAAATTTTTGAATTTTGGGGGATATATTTTATGGGACCTTTACCAATGTCATTTATAAATTCTAATATCTTACTTGTAGTTGATTATGTTTCCAAGTGGATTGAAGTAAAAGCCACAAGGAATGATGATGTTAAAGTTGATTCTGGTTTTTTCAGGGCTAACATATTTTTTAGGTTTAGAGTTCCCAGATCCATCATCAGTGATCAAGGGACTCGCTTTTATAATAGGATAATAGTGGATTTGCTGAAGAAGTATGGGGTTCATTATAAAACATCAACTATATTATCCATAGACCAATGGGAAAACTGAAGTGTACAATGGGGAAATCAAAGGAATCTTGGAAAAGACTATTAATCCAAACAAGAAATATTAGAGCCAAATCTTGGAAGATACATTATGGGCTTGCAGAAAATTCTATAGAACCCTAATTAGAATGAGTCCATATAGTTTGATTTATAGTAAAAGTTGTCATCTGCCAGTGGAATTGGAATATAAGTCATATTGGGCCGCAAGAAAGATGAATTTGGATCTTGAAAGTGCTGGAAAAGAGAAAAGATTGCAGTTGTAGGAGCGGGAAGAAATTAGAAGAGAAGATTTTGAAAATTCTAGGATTTATAAATAGATAATAAGAGTGGCTCATGATAAGATAATTCAATTGAAAGACTTCCATCCTAGAGACAAGGTGTTGTTATTCAACTCAAGACTCAAGTTAATGCTAGGTAAACTTCATTCCAGGTGGGAAGGTCTATTTATAGTTACTCATGTATATCCTTTTGGTGTTATGCAGATTGTGAAGGATGGAGTGTAGGATCCATTCACTGTAGATAGACATATGATAAATAAATTCCATCGAACCATTCCATCATATCCATTGGAGGAGATCACACTCCTCCAACCAGTTGATTAATAAAATCCATCAGGTCGTACCTCTCCTTTACACTTTCTTTCTTGCTGTGATTCATTTTTTTAAAACTTATTACATTTTAAATCCATTTGAATGCATTTATAACACTACATTATTTTAGTGTGAGGGAGGGAACCTTTGTATTTAAAGATTTTTATTTTTTGTTTGTTTTCCTATTTTCAAAAAAAATGTGTGTGTTTTCAAATTTTGTGTGTTTTTGAAACTTTTGAGAAGAAATGATTATATTTGACATTTTGGAAACCCATTTCCATAATTGAAACAATTTATTCCATAAAACTGAGCTTAAATGAATGCTGAAAGTGACTTTCTTTCAAGTTTAAATCTTTAGGAATTTCATGAAAAGTACTCTGATTTTTAAATCCCATGCCACATCTCACTGTCTTTATATTTGAAATCGCAAACCCATGATGATTTTGAACCATTGTTTTCATATTCTTTACATTCACCTCACTTCTTGATAGAACTAAATCATATTTGATTTAACCAGAATTTTATTTATTCTTATCAAAACTTGAGGGTTTGAGGTACTTATGTTTAAAATGATTGAGACATTTATTTGGTTTTAAAGCCCCCTTTTCAATAAAATCCTTTTTTATAATGGCCTAGCTTGAAAATTTAATCATTGTATCCCTTAGAATCCATGAACAGCTTGTTAGGTATATCCACATTACAAGCCAATTTTTCCTATCCAATCTGCTCTTGATGTGAAATTGCATGATCTAGTTGAACTTGAGTATGGGGGAAGCTGCATTGTGTTGTGCTACCACATTTGGAGATACTTTGGGTGGGAAATAAAATGTTGAAGAGATTATTTTACTACAAAAAAACCATTCTGTTGAAATTTGTTCCTTTTCTAGAGCTTTTATGTATGAGAAGTTGTGCCTTTCTAGAGCTTCTAATAGAGAAAGAAAGTTGTGCCTATCTAGAGCTTTCAAGAAAAATTATGTTTGAGAAGATTGAAATTTTTGCTACTGAAATTTTGAATGGTGTGCAATTTTCTTTAGTTTTCATGATGATGGAGCTTATTTCCTACTAAGGGTAGTGATGAGGATACCATACTTGAGTGAAAATTAGAATATAGAAATTTTTCTTCAAAAATAGCCAGACTATCCACATTCAGCCTCAGAATTTCATTAAAATATAAATCCAACCAACCAAAAGCCACAAAAAACCCTGTAAATTCCTCACGATAAACATATGTCCTTGACTCACATCGGGTGGAGATGTGGAAATTTATCAACCCAATGGTTACCCTTGTATGAGTTTGGATGAGAAGGACATTGCTAAAAAAAATTGAAATTTGTGTGATGAGAGAAAATGTATGTTAGGTAAGTGTTTTGTGTGCATGGGAGGAGAAATGATTTGAAATGAACAACTTGGAATAATAGATTTTTATGAGGCATGATATATTTTGATTCTTGTTGTCAAATTGGTAGATCTCGTCGGAATGTGTTTTAAATTTTCTTTGATTTGATATTGATGTTTACTTATCCTAAAGTCCAAGTGCTAAGTGTGGTGGAATTGATAGAGATAATATTTTTATTATTTTTTATATGTTTTTAAAAGATTTAATCCCTTCCAATTAATCAATGTGATCTGATCTGCATCATTTTATGATTTTTAGTGAGTATTGAGCTAAAATGTGAAAATTGGTTAATTCTGTAAATTTATCAGTTTGTTATTGCTTCTATTTTTCAATCATAACTTCTAAAATTTTGATCCAATTCATGTGATTCCTTTTTTTAGGCTTACAGTGTTCGTGGGATATAAATTATTCTTCTCAGCCCATATCCAATTCGAAACACAATGACCTAGAAAAATCAATCAAATGGAAAAAGTTATTGTGACTGATAGAATGGACCCTACCTCATTAAATAAGGCATATCTCAAGATACCAACCTTCAAATGATTTGATTCTACCTGGTTTTGATAGCGGACTCTAAAGTTATGGTTCACATTAAATTTCATAAATTACGAATCTCATTAAGTCGTCTTTTGAGTGAGTCCAAATGGATTGGGTGAAATAGTGTTTAGCGGCCAGAAAAGTTCATGTAAATTATTTTGGTCATATCTTTCTTTAAACATATCTGAAGACTTTGAAATTTTGAGGGTCGATAGACAACTCATTTATGAACATATTTTAAGAAGAGACCTCTGTGAGTTTCGATTGGATGGTGGGAAGAACATAAGCAAACTTTTGGTGGACAGATTTTGGAGGATCAAATTTTCTGTTCTTTGTTTTCTCTCTTTTATTTTTCTTAGTTTTGTAATGAATTCTTATTCCCCCTTATTCAAAATTACCCTTACCATGGTGGGGTAAACTTTTGTGTGATTGGGGAAGGATAGGTTTTCCCTTTTGTAATTCTTGAGTTCTTGCACTTAATGTCTTAAGATCCTTTCTCTCTTATGCGAAATCAGTTTCAATTTCTTATAACGGTTTTTATTATCATGTACGATTTTATTTGATTTTAGATTTTGTTGTTTTTATTGCTTTGGTCAATGATCAATATCTCCCTCCACTAGGTTCTGGTTTATATACGATGGAATAGACTGAGACTTAGCGGTGAAGTACTCGGTGTTCGTCGGTACTTGTGTGAGGAGTAGTGAACATTCTTCATTGTTTGGGATAAACAAGACCAGATTGGGAATTGCCTAATTCAATTGAAGGTCTTCGCTACAACTCTATCACACATAGGAAGGAGAGTATAGCCACTGAGATTATAGTAAGGTTTATTCTCACCATTACCATTTGACCAAGGAAGGGAGAATAAGCGATTGTAGATTCTCACTTTTATCGACTTAGCAGAAGAGAATTGGATAAATTGGAACTATGATAGAATTACAATTGGAGAACCAAACCTGACCTAATCGCAATATCATATAATAGTTTTCAATCACTTTGTTTTTATCAATTTGATCTTAAATTTTTTCTTAATTGTTGTCATTTGTTTTGTTTCTTTCTTGTCTTTTCAAAATCAAATTATTCTTAAAAAAAATATCCTCACCTCTTTCTCTAATATTAAGGTGACAATTTGATTGTTGTGTGCTCCTCTTTGGCCACAACTTAGGTTAATCACTATAGTGCACTTTAACTTAAGAAATAATAGTTTTTTCCACACCCCACGACATGCACTCGTCACTTATGCAAATGATTTCTGGATATGACTTAAGCATTTTAAACTTTATGTAATTAACTTTTTCTTACAATTCAAACTGATCGCCATTTATATTATGTATATTGCATGCATATGTTCTATATTTCTCGGCAACTACAATATGAGTGTGTTGACTGAATGCATATGCCCCTCCATCGATAGTTTACATCTACATAATGGTGAAGACTCCACTAAGGTCACATTGGTCAACTTTTGCAACTTTATCTCATTTTAGTGTGTGAACTTTCACTGACATGTTAATTAACATATTATTTGCAAAAACATTTAGAACATGATTTTGATCAAAAAAGATTTGACACAGTAGACGAAGTCAACACTGATTTCACCAGAGATGGTTCAACTACATAATATCTTAGAAATCAGTTAAAAATAGAAAATGAATATATCGAACTACTGTAATTTGATATGTTTAAATGTTTCCTTGAAATGTAATGGATTTTTGTTTAAGGATATGATTCTATTTTGTTTTATGCATTAAATATTATTTACTCTTCTCTTTTTTTCTATTCCCATATTGCATTTCTATGTAAGTTTTTTTAGTTAAATCTAATCATTTATTGATTTGATTGCTATTTTCTCCCGTGCAATTGCACGGATTGAAGTACTAATTTTAGATAAACCGAGGAATGAAAATGTTCCATGAGGGAAACAATCATCAATATCATCATAATTGGTCTTTATATTAATATTAGTGATACTTTTTTTTTCCTTGAGAAATTGTTATAGTACTTAAAAAAAGATAGACTTAAAATAAAAAAAAAACGATATACTACTTAAAACAAAAGGGTTGAGGTATTTGGAACGATAAATAATATGTCATCGAACATTAATAAACCGTCTTTCATATTAAAAGTTGTGGTTGAAATCTTAGTTTATTTAAAGAAAAAGAAAAAATTACAAAAAAACAAAAAAACAAAAAACAATGTAGACGAGACTCGAATTCGACACCTCGACGAGATCCAAATACCCGGGCAAACCGTCTATCGTATTATCATATTATGTTCATAACTGTATTTAGGGTCATCAGCATAAACGCCTTTCGGGTATGCTCATGTCCGAAAACCCTACTCATCTTTCTTACAGAATGGAGTTGCAGGCCGCCAGTTGGCAATGCTTTATGCCGACGAGATTGTCGAATTACTCCTTCCTTTCCAAAGCCGTAAGTATTTTCTTACAACTTCGAAACAAATTTCTTCGTTGTTCTCTTATTTGTAAATTTCAAAGTACCCTTCGCTTGTCTCGAATTTATAACTTCAATCTTGACCTGTTAAGGTTTCTGCAAGCAACAGAGGTTTCATGGACCAGAGGAATCGTTATCTAAGTACATCAAACCGTACGCCTCTTCTTCCATTTCAATTTACATTTCCTTTGGTTCCCGAGAAAACGTTGGGAAAATGAAAAAAAAAAATTGAATTAGTTGTGTAACTTTCAACCTACTTGATACCAGCGTCATTTTCAAAGGCGAAATGTGTGTATTGTATTGGATTTTTTTCAAATGAGCAAAGCCTGCCTGTAATGCAATCCTGTACCCACCAATTTTGCAACTTAAGTTTTGTCTTTTGATACGGGTTTTTGGTGTTCTAAATATTTCAATAAACGATGCTTTGTCTTGCACAATATTTCAAATGCAGCATTTTTGTGCAGTCATTGATTCTGTTTCTAATGAGCATGTGTGTAGTGCGTTGGACATGTTACTCCAAGAGGATGATTAAGGAGTCTTCAACGACATGCTTGGATAGATTTGTTGTCTGTGCTTCAAATGCCAACAGCGATGCCAAGCTGGATCCATTCAGAGGGGAACATCCTTCCATACCTCTTTGGAAACTCGACATGGTGGAAGCCTTTCGTGGTAAATCGGGTTCTGTTTCCTTCAACGGCTTGACTCATCAGACTGTGGAGGAAAACAATTTGGTGTCGGCCCCTTTTATGACAAACACCAGCTCATTGCTTTGGATTCTGGCTCCTGTGGCATTGATATCATCATTTGCGCTTCCGCCTTTTTTCTTGGCCAATACCATTGATGCGGTTTTTAAAGACACAACCGTGGCAGGTATTTTGTTGACACTTATTGTTGACTGTAATAAAAAAAACCTCCGAAATCATCTTAATACCATTTTGTCTAGGACTTAAAATTATTCGCTTCAAAATTTACCTAATGCCATTTCTCTCTGTTTTTTTTTTGGGTGGGATGTGGGGGGAGGAGAGGACTGTTGTTATGTTAACGCTCCGTTTGACAGTACTTATTAACGACAGCTTATAAGAATTATCACTTATGATAAGCTGTTTGAAAAAATAAGTTTGTTTTTGTTGTGAAAATATATACACTTAAATTCTAAAAGAAAGCCACATAAATAAACGACAGGAAAACAAATTTTCAACGAGCAATCTGGAAACAAATCTATAGAAACACTTATCGCATGTGCTAAAGCATTTTGTCAGTCTGCCCTATTCGCGGGAGGTTATCTAAGAATTCTCCCGATTTTTCTCCACCCATCATGAGAGTTCCGGAATATTCTAGACATCTCTTGAGAGTCTGGAATATTCTAGACTTCTCCAGAGTATTTAGGAACTCACCCTCCCATCATGAAAGCTCTAGAACATTCTAGCCCCTATAGAATATTGTAGAACTGAAAGGGTTCTAGAATGATAACTGTACATTCTTGTAGGCCAGACTTATCTAGAACCTTGTATACATGTAAACTTCTAGAATGTTGTACGTCATCAAAGAACATGCTGACAACCCCTATATAAAGGGGGGGGGGGGGGGCACCTCATTTGTACATAACGAATTATAGAGTGTGTTTTCCATTGCAAGCCAAGTCTCGAGAGCTTCTTGAGCACTTCCACTCTTGATCCTCTTTTCCTATTTTCTTCTGCAATCGCAATCATTGTTTTATTATTTCAATCACCGTTGTATTACATTATTGTTCTCACTTTTGCTCATCATAGGATGTTATTTTTCATTTTTGTTTGGACATTTTTGTGTGTGTGTGTGCAGAACTTGTGCAATCCTTTTTAGCTGAGTTTATATTTTATATGGGTTTGGCTATCTTCTTCCGTGTGACCATGCATGTTCAAAAGCCTTACCTGCAGTTCAGTGCTAAGAGGTGGGGGCTCATTACTGGCCTCAGAGGATACTTGTCAACCATTTTCTTCACCACAGGCTTAAAGTTGGTTGCTCCTCTTTTTGTTGTGTATTTAACATGGCCTGTGCTTGGCCTGCCGGCATTAGTTTCGGTGGCTCCTTTTCTAATGGGATGCGCTGCTCAGTTTGCATTTGAGATGTCTCATGAGAAGCGTGGTTCTTCTTGCTGGCCCTTGGTACCCATTATTTTTGAGGTATGTGTCCTTTGTCCTAAACAATGCTTGCAGATAGATTGAAAATCACACGTGGAATTAAAAACCATGTTTTGATCAAACAGTTAGCAACCTCTGGGTTTTGAAGTTTTTAGGCATAATCTGAATTTTTTCTTCAAAATTGTTCTTAATATATCTTGTTCATGTCCGAATTATTTGTCATATCAAACAACCCCTAAGTGAGTAATGCCATTTCTTGATTGAGGTCTTCATCTTTATGAAAATGCGTGTTCAGGTTTATCGGATGTACCAGTTGAGCAAGGCGATGCAGTTTATGCAGAAGCTATTTTTAGCGACGGTGGGGGCTCCCGGATCCCCTGAGGTGCTGGACCGGAATGGTGCCATAGTGGTCATGGTGGTGACATTCCAAGTCCTTGGCATGGTCTGCCTCTGGTCATTGCTCACATTTCTCATGAGGTTATTTCCTTCCAGGCCTGTTTTGGACAATTACTGAGGTTGTGTGCTGAACTTTGATATGGTATCGGGGTTTTTTTTTTTTTTTTAATGTACTGAGTTCAATTTTTGTACTTCTAAAATATCTGTACAGATTCATGTTGTAATGAGTTCATTTCTATTTAGATGAGTTTCAAATAAATGAATTAAATGGATTCTAAATACCATATTTGGTACTTTGAAACATTTTAATGGAACTTGAATTGGAATGGAAGTGAAAAATGAAACCGAGAATGAAATTAGAATGGCATTTTTTTTAGTATGTGCATTTAAAGTATGGGTTGGAAATAGAAAAAATATGAAATCTACAACACTTTAATGTTGATTATGATAGAAATGCTTTTAATGAGGTTGTAATGAATTTTTATTTGGCAAAGTTTGAAGTGGCCAAGGATTAGTTAGATACCACTGGGGGGGTGGGGTGAATCAGCGGTATTTATAAAATCTTTTATTTTTTATTCAACCTCTGTGACTGATTAAAGTCTTGATCCCTCTTCTTTAATACTTAGCCCTACCTTGTAAGAAATAACAAACGAAGAAAACACAACATAGAGATTTACAAGGTTCGATACAAAGACCTACTTCTTGCCATGTTGGTTAGACCCCCAACACAGATTGTCTACTATAACAGAAGGTGATTACAACAGTAATTGGTTAGACCTCCCAATTACAAACTGGTTATATCCCTAAGTTCCAATTAGCCTTCAATAGTTGGTTAGACCTTCCAACTCCACCTTCATCGTGATTGGTTAGACCCTCCAATCACAAACTTCAGCAATTGGTTAGACCCCCTCAGCTGCAGCCTTCCAACTTCTTCTTGAATAATTGATCCACATATAGGATGATCAATTGATCCTTCTCCACAAGCTTGCTGGATCACACATCAAGTATCTTTGCAATATAGTTGGTCTTGCTCAAATAATATTTGATCACTGAAAATAGTTAGTTGTCTTAGCACAACACTGCTCGGGCTAGAATTATTTCTAATGTTGAAGATCCAACCTCACTAAACACTGAAAACTCGAATACAAAAATTCTTTTGAATCATTGATAGTCAAACTATTCCGGCTTCAGTCTCAAATATCTGCACACTGATTAAGCAACAAATATTTCATGCATAAACACAAATGCATGGATGTCTCACTTTATGCATGCATTATTTCATGTGCATGCAAACTGCCACATGCATCTTCAGGTAATGTATAAATGGGTTCACACATGACCATGCACACACAAAATGCATGCACTACACTTTCAATTTGCTTTCTGCACGCACTGTTCACCTTTGCGCACACAGACACACCGTCCTTTTCAATATCCCTTTACGTGTGCAAGTGAATGGAAGATTCTGTCTTGTGTACAACTCCTTCACAAACAGTGATCACTTGCAAAATTTATATGCATATACAGCATGCACGACACCTTTGTGTGCAAGATTCACACTACCTTTATGCAAGTGTGCTTCATTCATGTGCACAAATCCTTTGCACAAAATAGAATGCTCACTTTGAAATATATAAACTCTTTGCGCGCAACAACAATCTCTCACTTTATAATTCTCTAATTGCATGTACAAATCTGAATGAGTATTATGCGTGCAAGTTCTTCTTCACGAGTTGTAGCGTAAGTATTCATTGTCATGTGGAAACTCAAATCCTTTGCGCAAGGCAGGGAGACGCACGCAACGCTGTCCCTGTTGCCTCGTGGAAACACGTTTCTTCATGAACCACTACGAGTATGCTATGCACATATTGAGTGATTGCTGTCACTTCCCTTTCTTCGCGTAAATAGAATGACTGTGACAACCTTCACGAACCAGAGAGTTCACGGTGCTCCGTTTCTCTCTCAAAAAATAACTCTCAGATGTGAGATAAACGAGCGCTGCAAATGAGCTCGACATCGGTATTTGTAGGCATCGATCATTACCTCCTAACATTCGAGAATCTTCAAGAATCACGAATGAACTTGCTGCCTTCAAGTTACGCTTCACATAACATCACTGTCACCGATAATTTCATATTTTCAACACACAACAAAGCTTCGGTTTGATCTTCGATTTATCATGCAAATGAATTCTCAGGTGATTTCGATCATCTTTGAATTTTCAGAACTCTCACATAAGGCTTGCAAGCTTGTGTTCACTCAACTGTCGACATCGCCCATGAAGACCTCGACAAGTAGAAATCCTCGGGCGACCTCGAGGTAGAAGACGATCTCGTTGATCCCATCGAACGATGGAGATTAGTCGATTAATAAGATCGCACAGTTGAGACTTGACAAGATGATCAACAGTCATGATAAAACGTTTGAGTGATCGGACGGTCCTGATTAATTCAATGCAATCCCACATCGAAACGAACTCATACCTTGCGATCTCATTATAATACAAAGTGTGACATCCTCGGCTCAGAAATCTCCTCTCCTTCCCTGGTACCGGTTCTGCGGGCGCACTTCTGCGCCCACCTCCACCGTCGTGTCGCCCCGCACGGTGGCACTCCGCTGGCTCTCACATACGCCCATGTGGGCGCGCACCTCCGCACTATTATGCCGCTACGCTGGCTGGACCAAGGGTAGAGCTCGACTGCCCTTTTGGTGTGGCTCCCCTTAGCTGGGTGGCTAAATTTTTTGTTGAACTCCTTTAAAAAAAATATCTAACCATATTCCATAGACTAACCCTCAAATTAAATCACAAACCAAAACCTCAAAAACCCCTCATGCAAAATAAATGATTTTGCATGGAATTCCTTTAAATGTTGTAAACAATATGCAACCATTTGCACATGTCTTTGGAACTAAAGACTAGCTCTGCAATCGTCATAATTAGAAACCTTAAACACATTGAAATATTCCACCAAACACTCATTGAAAACAAATGCAATTCACTAGACACTTCAATCTCCCCATTTGCATTTGTTGCAATACTCAAATGATGTTAATGTGTTTACTTCCCTTTCCCCCTTATTGGCAATGAATACAAAGGCAAGTTTAGGATTTCAAACATCAAACAACTCCTCCAATTTTTAAAAGAATGATACCTCACTCAACAACAACAATGAGCTTTTAGTTAATCAACTCTAAGTCTACATGGGCAAGCCTAGTGTAGAAAACAAGAGAGATGTCACCCAAGCATCAAAGCTATTCAAATCTTATATTTGTGATACCAATCTCAAACTTGTTTCAACAACTTTATCTCATTGAAAAAATTTGAACAAGATTGTTAAGAGATTTACTACACACATCTCAACAAACAAATCAGAAAGTTCATGTGCAAAAACAAATAACTTCCCCTTTAAAATTCAGATTAAAAGTATGAGAGTGATCATCATTTTCACGGGATTGTGAAAGATTGACAACTTCAAATAATCAATGCTCCCCCTTAAGGGATGCACATATCTCCTTCAATTTCCTACATGTTAGTATAAAAGCATTTATAAAAGGGAATAAGGAGGAACTTGTTTGTTCCTTAAAAATAACACTCAGGCTGAGAGCTACCTCTCAACCTTGTTTTTTTTCCTTTCAACCTTTTAAAATATGATTTGGAAGAGTTCTCCTTCATCTCTTGGGTTGTTAGAAGTATCATACCGTGTTTTATGTCATGCCCAATTTGTCCACACCTTTCACACTTCATAATTTTCAAGTCATCATTTGCAGATGACTCATCATCAAATTATGCATATGTCACCATTTGCTCTTCTTTTGCTCTAACAAGCTTCTAATCTTTTTCAAATTGTTTCAGCTTCTCACACAATTCACCGGTGACTGAAGCTTTCTTTACTGTCTGACTTTTCTTCTCATATTCATTATGAGGAATCTCACTTGATAAACAAACTCTGCATTTTTCCGCTTTGTGACATTCTTGACTATATCTGCCACAAAATTCTTTTAAACATTCATTTAAGTTCTGCATTGATAGTTTAGATGAAGTCTTGATCACAAGCTTCTCTTTTTGATAATTTGATCTCATCTGCTCAGCATTGCTCCCCCTTGATTCATGCCTCCTCCTTGGTAGTGAGATGTTATACCAACATGGATAAGCTTTATGACCAAACAATCCACAACACCAACAATATCCCCTGAACCTTGATCTTATAGACTGATAAAAATTCACCTCTGAAGATTGTAGTTGTTCCCTTTTCACAGACTGTGGATGTATCTGCTTTGGAGGATTTTTTTGGATGAATTAGTACACTCTTCCTTTGTGAAAATTATTTTCTCATTTTTTCTTTTGAGCCAGTTAGATTCAGTCTTGCCTTTTAGATCTGCATCTTTAGAAACACCAAATGTACATTGAAATTCATTTGGTTTAGAACCACCCTTTTTCCTTGAACCCTTCTTCTCCGTAGCTTTAGAAGATTCACCCTTAATTTCTACAGCTTTGGTGAAGTCTTCTTTTATCTTCTTCAACTCACTTTGAGCTGCAAGACAAACAGATTGTGTCTTAGATAATTCTTCCTATTTCTCAACAAGTCCTTCAAGATCCTTCGTCATCTTTTGAAATTCAACTAATTTCAAACGGTTTTGTTTATTCTCTTCAACAAATGCTAATTCTTCATTGTTAAGATCTTCCTTTCAAATTTTTATAACTTTCCTTCTAACTTAGCTATCTTTTTTTTTATTTTCTCATATCTCAATAAGATGAATCTCCTATTTCTTGACATGCTCTTTATTCTCAAAAAAGATTTAACACATAATAAAAAATCCCCTAAAGATAATATTAAGTCATTACGTCTTTTATCATCTAAATTAAGATGAAACAATAGATAAAGTGTTAGTTCTGGCCATAGTCGGGGCACTTTTAATTATCATGGATTCTTAACTAAGATGATGAGTCGACTTAACTGAACATGTATTGAAATTAATGTCCATAGCCAGTTCAATACAAATTTGGAGGCAAATGTTAAGGAAATCACAATTAGAATTTATGGATTGGAGAGTCCACCCAACGGTTCAAGGAGGCGCCGATTTGCAATTGAAAAGAACGCCTACCTAAATATCTTCTTATGGTTTTCATGGCCATATCATGGATCACAATGAAGAGAAATATGGATCCTTTCCAATATAATTTCTTGAGTGGTGAGACATTCTGAGTTCAATGGTGAGGACCACTGAGACTTGATAAAATAATAAAAGGCTTAATTAAATTAAAATTATTATAGTCTCACATAAATTGTAATCAAGAAAAGTTATAATAAATTTCTCTTTTATTATTTTACAATAATGTAATGTTCAGCAAGAACATTACCCCCATGATCAATTTTGGAGAAAGACCATCTCCTTACTGGAAGTAATTTCCAAGAATGGTTCAGACACCCATGAGTGGTGTTGTGCTATGAATGGAAATATTACGTTTTATAATCCTCGCTACCTGATATGCTTGATAAGGAGGCGAGTGATGAGGAGTTCATTGTCTATGATAAAAACATGAGTGATGCAGTCGACGTTTAGTGTGTAATTCTTTCATCTATGTCTAATGAATTCATGAAACCACATGAAGACATGGATGTTTATAGCATGCTCCAATATCTGTGTGGTCTATATCAGGAGAGAGCTATACATGAATGATTTGAGATATCTAAGGCGCTCTTTCAGATCAAACTTGGAGAAAGTGCTCCAGATGGGCCTCACATAGTCATTCTTATTGTATACATTGAGTGTCTAGTGGTTCTAGGATTTAAACTACTCGATGAACTGCACATCAATCTCATTCTTTAATCACCCCCTCATAACTTATCCAGTTTTGTTGTTAATTTCAATACGAGCAACATAAAGAAGTCTCTCATAGATCATCTCACTCTACTTCACCAAGTTGATAAGGATATAAAGTATACAAAACCTTCAATCCTTATGGAGAATAAATGGAAAGGTTAGGAAAAGAGATCTAAGTCCAAAGCTTCTTTGAAAATCCCTTTCAAGAAGAGAAATATCAAGGCGTAATAGGGGAACATGATGCAATTTGTTTTTCATGTGGTAATAAGGTCCACTACAAGAAAAATGCACCCCGAAAAAGAAGCAAGGGGAAGCTTTAAGTGTGTTAGTTATCAAATGAAATTTATACTTTTCTACAAATTGGGTATTAGATGCATCATGTGGTGCTCACATATGTATACAAATATAGGAACAAAATAGATTTTAGAAGATTTCCTAGGGTGAGGTAGATTTATGAGCAGTCAACAGATCCATACTTTCTATTGTGGCTATCGGGGACTACCACCTCACGTTGTCGATGTGAATGATCTTGGTTTTAAAAGACAGTTACTATCTATCACCAGTTACTAAAAACACTATACATGTGTCCAAACTTGATACAAATGGATTTATTTTCAAGTTTGGAAATAAGTGTTTCTTTTTTTTATAAAGAAATCATTTGTTATAGTAAGATATATATAAATAATGGTCTTTATGTTCTGTATTACACCAACCAAGTATTGGAAATCAATAACAAGAATAGTTCACATGATTCATACCACACCCAACTATCACATCACTAGATTGGCCATGTAAACGAAAAATGTTTGAACATATTACACCAAGATGGATATTTGGATTCCTTTGAACTAAAACCACATGGTGTATGTCATGCATGTTTATAAAGAAAAATGAACAAAGATCCATTTAGTGGAAAAGGAGAAAGGGCCACTGAGCTTCTTGAGTTGGCTCATACTAATGTGTGTGGACCATTTCCAATTGAAGCATGGGGTGGGTACTCATACTTCATATATTTTACTAATTATTTTAGTAGATATGGATATATCTACTTGATGAGGTATAAGTCATATTCCTTTGAGAGATTAAAGGAATATAATAATGAAGTTGAGAACCATCTTGGTAAGAAGATTAAGAAAATTATTCAATCCATGGAGGATGATATCTTAATCAAGTCTTCATTGATTATTTATAGGAGTTTGGGATTCTATCCCAACTCACTCCTCATTATACACCACAATGGAATGGTGTAAGTGAAAGTAGGAACCACACCCTGTTAGATATGGTGAGATCAATGATGGGTCATACAAGTCTTCTATTTTCCTTATAGGTATACACATTGTAGATAAAAACATACATGCTCAACTGAATGCCAACTAAAGAAACAGCCAATATTCCATATCCTCTTTGGTATGGAAATAAATCCATGTTGTCACATTTTCAATTGTGGGGCTGCGAAACATATGTAAGTCTATTTTTAGAAATAATCTTTCACTGCGAGGCGTTAAGTGTATCTTTATAGGGTGTTCTAAGGAAACTAAATGACATTATCTATATAATATTATAGATAAGAAAGTTTTAGTTAACATACATCTCACCTTTATTGAATGGGATAACATCTTTAAAGGATATAGTGAGTGTGAGATAGAAATTGATGAATTATAGGTTCAAGAAACACCAGAGTTGGCACATGAACAAATTCCACAAGGCCCCACGGAAGAAGACGTTCCAGAGACTCTAGTACTACGTAGGAGTATGATAGACTTTATATAACTAGAATGATATGGTTTTATAGTCACCAAGGATGGTGAATCATTATTAGCTAATAATAATTATCATGTAACCTATAAGGAAGTAGTAAGTGTCACAGATGATTCCAAGTGCAATAATCTATGAATTATGAAATGGATACTATGCACCAAAACCAAGTCTAGATTTTGGTAGATCCTCTAGTGGATGTAAATCCCGTTGGTTGTTAATGGGTATTAAAGAAGATGCTGGATATGGATGGAAAAGTCAATACTTATATGGATTGACTGGTTGCAAAAGGGTTCAAATAGTATCAAAGAATAAACTACGAAGAAACCTTTTTACCAGTTACTATGTTGAAATCTATTAGAATTATACTTTCCATTGTGACTTATCATGTCTATGAGATTTGGAAAATAGATGTTAAAAAATGTTTCTTAATGGGAATCTTCAGGAAGATGTTTTTATGACACAACCTGAAGGGGTTGTGACTCAAAAGGATTCCAAATAGGTATGAAAATTGAAAAGATTCATTTATGAATTAAATAAATAATCCATGTCATTGAAAATTTTATTTGATAAAGCCATAATAGAATTTGGTTTAATAAAGAAATAATGTGATCCTTGTATCTATAAGAGGTTTAGTGAGAGTGCGGTTGAATTATTAATAGTTTATGTCAATGGCATACTACTTATTGGAAAAGAGATACTGATCTTTTAGTATGTTAAATATTGGTTTAACACATGATTCTCCATGAAGGACTTATGCGAAGTAACATATATTATCAGGATCAAGATCGATCATGATAGATCCAAGAGGCTGGTCAGTCTTCGTCAAAGTACATACATTTATAAGATATTGAAAAGATTCAGTATGGAATAATCCAAGAGGGAATTTTTGCTAGTATCACATGAAATTCATATTTCCAAGAAAATGTTTCCTTAGACACATGATGTAATACAAATGATTTCAAGGATTCCATATGTGTTAGTTTTTGGGCCCGTCATGTATGTTATGCCATGTACTAGGATAGATCTCTCCTACACCTTAGGTATGGTAGGGAGATACCAAGATGACCCATGTGATCACCATTAGATGGCATCGTAGATTATCCTTAAGTATATGAGGAGAACTAAGGATATGTTTCTGGTATATAAAGGGGATGAGGAGCTAGTCATCAGAGGATATGCAGATGATAGTTTCTGAATAGATCAAGATGATCTGAAATCACAAATGGGATACATCTTCACTCTCAATAGAGGTGATGTGAGATGGAGGAGCCCAAATCAAGCTATGGCCAAAGATTATACAGTAGATTCTAAGTATATTATGACTTATCAGGTATCTAAAGAAGAACTTTGGATATGAAACTTCATCCAAGAGATTGATGTGATTCCCAATAGTAAATATTCCATCACAATCTATTGTGATAATATTGCAGTGATGGCCCTTGCAAAGGAGCTAAGACCACATCAGCAAATGAATCACATACTTCAAAAATATAATCTCTTGAGGGATTTTTCTCAAAGAGGTGAATTCACAATGAGAAGAGTCTCCATGAAAGGCAACATGGTGAACCTCTTAACTAAAACCCTAACTCAGTAGAAACATGATCATCATGTGGGGTCTAATAGATGAAAATTCATAGGCGGTTGGATCTAGTCCAAGTAGGAGTCTATTGAAGTTAGTGTTCCATAACCAATTGTTTTTACTTTGGATTAAATGTATATTCAAATAATTGAATATTAATTTAAACATCTTATTGTATATTGTTCATAGTTTTGTGTGACTTTAATGTAATAATGTCCTAGAGTATCTGTCACATTAAAATGACACAGTACTTCTCCATTATAATGAGAACCTTGAAATTTCATAAAGATATTCTTAAATATAGTTCTATGGTCAGATAACATTCTATGATACGACTCATATCATGTTGACTGTCAGGTGTGAGTACTCATAAGTAGATGAGACTTCCTCTCATGAAGCTCACACTTGGTAATCTCTAAGATGAGAGATTATAAGAATAGAACCACCTATAGTAATTCCACATGTTTATGTGTTATTGGATATTCCTATATGTGAGTATGTGTAATGATCATTTGAATTTAAGATTATTATTAATGCATGTCATGACTCACACACTTATATGTATTGTTGTAAACCATGAAGATAATAGTTCATGGTGAAGTAGGTGAATCATGAATGATGTATTATTAATGAATAAGTTGATTAAGTATTTTTCCCTTCCATATTAATGGAAGTTGATATCCCATCCCTTTGATTGAAAAAAGAATGTGACATTAAATTCCATGTCCATGGTGTAACGACAAGTTTATTTCATATAATCAAAAAAACTGTGTCAAGTATATATGTTGATGACATGTGTGTACTACCTGTTTGATGAGATATTATGACAAAGAGATTATATTACACAATGAATGTTTGTATGTGGTTATCAACACTGTGTCATTAACTTCTTTCTTTTGGATGTCTTGATCTGTTTCTAGACAATAATCTAGGACTTTAGGAAATCCATCCTAATGCTAATGAGAAAGAATCCTAGAGGGGCACAGACTAAGTGTTTCTATTGATCTCAATAAAATTAAAATTGAATTTAATTATTGGAATCAATATTATTCTCAAGACCAAAGAATTAATTTATTCTGGATTAATGATTGCATACATTAAATAAATATTTATTCATAAGGTAATTGCTAAATTATGTGGATATATACTATTTATTTATTTATTTATTTATTGAATGAATAAATATTTAATTTATTTAGGTATTAAATAAACACTAAGGAGGACTTTCAGACCAAGATTGAGTCCAATGATAAATATTAATTTATAGAAGGTAAAATAATATTTATCATTGTTCCATTTAGTGCATGTCGTGGAATAATAATAATAATATTATTTTAATAAATGGCATGTAGTCATACATCGGTTTAAAATTTAAATAATGGAACATGTGCAATTAATTAAATTACAAACCCTAACCCTCAGTCAATAAATAGATCACTAATATATTTGAACAAAGGTTAATCGAGAATTAATGTGCACAATGGATTACTCTATAAAATCCTCCTCTTCTTTCTCACATCCTCTCAAGAACGAGAAGATCAAGATAATTTCATCAAGACTAAAGAAATGTGTGTTAGATAAAAATATGAGTTATAATGTTATTAAGATTGAAGAATTTATTTGAGATGGATCAATTACAAGAGGGGTGAATTGTAGTTTTAAAAACTGTAGTTTAAAATAATTTAAACTAAAAAAAATCACAAAAAACATCTTAAAGTATATTTTATTTACCATAGGTCGTAATCATAGATTATTAATTCTATGCAAAGTAAAATCATAATCATAGTAGTTATGATTATATCAGAGTATATAGAAGAATGTAATTAGTTATGATTCTATCTTAAAAGCGTATAGAATCGTAATCAGATTAATACCATATTCACAAATGAAATAATTAAACTGAGTAATAAAATTGTATCGTAATAAAATTTATTATGATAAGAAAAATACAAAATAGAAATATGAATATAAAAGTATCACTTTCTATTACATGCAATATAAATAAAATACTTGTAAGAAAATAGGTAATACAAATGAATATACCTCTTTTAACCCCAAGAGAAGGGTATAAAATAACCTAGGATAAAATTTCCCTTGTTTTATACTTACAAGAAACTCTATCTTTCCTTAGCATGGAAATCCCTTGATACAATAGTCAGCTTCTCTATCTTCCTATCCTCAGTCACCCTTCATCTGATGGATTGGATTCTATCACACTATACCTATGTTCCCTCAATCAACATAATGATCAGATTCTTTATCTTTGTAGCCTCAGATTCCCTCGATCGTATTCGCACAATCAGGCACAATGATTATAAAACAAATGACTCTTAAATGATTACAATAATTAATAAAAATATGTTTATACTTGAAATCTTTAGATATATCGCAAAATAGAAATTTGAAAATGAAATCGATTAGCAACTAACTCTTCAAAAATCTTGGTATTTATAGGCATCTCTCTAACATTCATCTTGATAGCCCAACAATCGTATTTTATTTTAGTTTTTTGTGACAAATTTGACACATGGAAAATGGTAACCTAGCATAAAAGAAGATGCAACATCATATTGTTTTACTTAATTGTGATTTAAAAAGAATTCCTTGCATTAGAAATCATTTTTCCATATTCAAAATATAAACTAAGTCTATCTAATAGAATTTCTTAAAAAATGTCATTACGATTGATCATTACAAGTATGAGTATAATATTTATCGATCCTGTTATCAATCCAATTATAAAGACCACATCATTATGAAATTCAAGACAAAAAGTCTTATATTTTTCTTGATAAAGGTGAATACGATGTTTATCGTATCCATACTCATTATGATAATCGTAATGAAGAAAGTTAGTTTGTATTCATGAAAACTTCAAAACTAATTATAAGTATGGTAAAATTTTATTTTTTCTAAAAAACATTTTAAAAATCTTTGGACATAAATGGTTAGTAAAGTAAGTATAAAGAAAGTGTTTTTCATTTCTAAAACAAAAAGGAATAGAAAAGTTATAAGTAAAACTTTTGACTCAACAATATCTCCCTTTTTGGAAAGCACAAACCCTAAAACACAAAATTAATAAAAACTTTTAAAAGATTATATTACTTAACTTTCAAAAACTTCGTATTTAGAAATAAAATTTGAATCTTAACTCTTCATGAGTTTATAAGTATTCTGGATATGATGGAGATAATGATGAATATAATAAAATCCCTTTAGAGTATTGTGTATCCTTAATAAAATTTCCCCCTTCATAGAATATATCCCCCTTATAATAAGGAATACCCCTTTATAAAAATATATCAACCTTTGTGATTTTAAAAAAGAGATGGGAGCTAAGTATTATGTATTAGAAATGTTAGTGAATAGAAAAGATAGATGAAATAATTTGATGAATTAACCAGTCATCCATAGAAAATATGTAAGAAAATTCAACTAATCGTATTGGAGAAACATTCAAACAATTTTTTTTGAATAGATAAGTAATTCATTCATGATCAAAAAAATTTAGAAGTCCAAAAAAATATAAATTACAACAAGATTTCTTAAAAGAAATTAGTCTTTCTGCATGAGTGTTCTTACAAAAGTCTTGATATTCTTGAAATTCTTGCGGTCTTTCTTTATTGTAACTTTTAGAATTCAATTTTTCGCCTTAATCTCCTTGAATTCTTCAACAAGAATCTTGTTTTTATCTTTTAGAAGATCAACATCATCTTTACATAATCATACTCTCACTATTTCATTCTTCAAGTCACAACCTTTGAACTTGAGAGCATCCACTTCTTCAATCCGATAATTAGTTTGGTCTTTGAATTGTTAAAAAAATATCACCCTTCTAGCCATGAATTTTTCTAATTGAGTAAAGGAAATAGATTATTCCACAATCAACTTCTTAACCACTTGAATCTGATCAATGTGGGACTGAACATCAACATCAATGTCATTTGACCATTTCAACACTGAATTGCAAGACCTTCTATGTGAAATGAAGCTTTCTTGTAAAGTTTTTAGATCAGCCTCAATACAAATAACTGATTCAGTTATAATCTTGATAGAGTCTATTTTCTGAGAAAGGCTATCTTGAAGAAGCTAAACTCTTGATTATAATCTTGGAAAATAAAGAATAATTCCTTGAAATAGTTTCAAAGATCAAATAATGTAATCAAATCCCATATGGACAATTGTTTGTACTGATTTTGATAACTCTAGATCAAGATGAGGAGGCTTTGTGTGACTTGTGTCAACGATTTCAAATTTTCTTTTATTATTATCCACTTTTGATAAATGATTTTGGACCTTACCAACTTTTTTGGGAGTATATTTATCATCAAAAATCTCCAAAATATCAAAATCATCAATGTTTGGATTTTCATAAGGTTTTGTTTTTTAGATTTGATCATCCTTATCCTTCTTAGATAACGAATCTGATTCTTCTTTTGAAGAGGATTATTCTTACAAGATTTCTGATTCTTTATCATCTTCCTTTGTGGGTAAATCTGATGAGGATGACTATTGAATTCTCATATTGGGTTTCTTCCTCATCACTTACTTCCTTTTCTTGATGATCCTCACATTTTTTATTTTTCTAACCATTTTCTTATTTGTTAATGTATTCAAATCATTCATCTTCTTATTCTAATTATTTTATTTATTTTCCTTATTTTTCATCTTTCTCCGTATCAACTTTTTGTATCAACTGATTCTCAACAACCTTTTCCAAGATTTCTTTTTGGCGACCTTCAACCAAACCACTGACTTCTTTTTTGAGCTCTTCCTCAAGCTGGCAAGCTGTTCTAACTATTTTTTTCCCTAAGGAAACTGGTATCAATTCTTTTTCTACTAAAGGAGGATCTTATTTTTTTCCAGTGTCACTATTGGAATTAAATCTTGATGAATTTATTTGTCTTTTCCATTGTTAGATATTGGATTATAATGAACCCCTAAATTTTCTTTAACTACTAATCCTGCACCGGGGTTGGTTGATAAGAATACAAAAGAATCTTTCCCGATGTCATTTCTATATTTATCAACAAATTTTTACACAAAATAGCTTCTCATAGTCTCTTCTTTTGTTTCTTATTTTTATCTTCTTTCTCAATCTCTTCTGCGCCATGAAATTTTAAGGCAAAGGCCTCAACATGATCTACTCCAATTTTAGGAAGGCCATGATTTTTGTCGACTTTGAGTCTCATCCATTCCTTATAAACATCATTAAGAATTTTTTTCCTTATTTTGTTTCTTTTCTTATTTTAGAGGTGAGGATTTGACCTTTCTTTTCTTTTCCCTCTTCTTCTCTAACTTCTTTGAAGGATCTTCCTCTAATGCAACAGTGTTGGGTTTTTGAACAAAATTCTTGAATTTCTCATCAAACGTCATCTTTATTCTATTTATTGTATCCTCACCAATAAAAGAAACTTTTCTCCTTCATGGAAAGAGACTTTTTATCAACATTGATAAATTTTAGACATTCCAAAATCATCTTACTTATGAAGGCTGGGAAAATTATAATTTTGGACTTTATGGAATTGTTCTTAACATTCTGAACAGTCAAAAGAACTAACTTAACAAGGTCAAACTTCTTCATGTTGACCAAATAGTCTAATATGAATATGTCTATAGCTTTCAGAGTGTCTCAGTATCCTTTCCTTGGAATTAAAAAACCTTTCATCCATAAAGCTATAAGATTATTTCCCAAAGTAATATGGGAAAATTTTCTATTATCTTAATCATGGGAAAAGAAAGAATTATTTACTCTTATTTTATTAAAATTTCCATGGGAATCATGAAGTTTATGAGATAGACAATGAGAATCTCCTCCAGATGGTATTCCAACTAGTTTTGATAATTTCCTTGCTGATAATTTTTATGTTTTTCCATACATCCTGAAGTAATACTTATCTTCTTGCTTAATAAAATTCAATGAATAATAAAACTCATGCACAATATCGGGATAATACTTATTGATTTCAAGATATTATTTTTCTATGAAAATTGATTATTATCCTTGAAACATAATAGCCTTCTTTAATGATGAATCATATTTATCAAATAAGTCTCTTTGTACTAACCTTTCTCTAAAGACAAACCATTTTTTGAAATCATGTTTCTTAGCCCTCAGATTAGCACTGAATATGATCTATTGAATGAAAAATAAACACAATTCAGACTAGGAAACTTGTAGGAAACAATAGATTGATGCAAAATATCTTGAGAAACCGATGTAGGATAGGGGGTCGCTTCTTTATATAGGTGATCAAGATGAAATTTCGAATTCCAAAAAAAAAATTCAACAGTTGAGATGATAGACACTTTGATCCGATTGTTAAAAAACCTCTGAAGAAAGAATTAATTTTTTTTGCACTCTTGATGTTTTTAATAATTTTTATCATATTGTTAATGAATATGAAAATAAAATTTTGAAAAATAAAACAAAGTAATAGTTAAAAATAAATAACAACAACCAAAATTACTAAATAAAATAGAATAGTATAAATAATAAAAGATAAGAAGAATACCTTTTGGATTAGAAAGTGTCTTTGGTATAAATAACATGTTCTTCTTGAAATTTTTGAAATTAATTATATAATAATAATTTTCAAAAAAATTTATACTGTAGTTTTGGTAAAACAACTAGACAGAGTGCAATTATGATAAAAATATAATTACTAATACTTTGAGAAAGTTATAAAAAAACTTGAGTTTGGATTTTTAAAAAAACTTTTTGAGTTTGATGATTATTTTAAATAATACTAACTCAAAAAATTTTATAAGGAAAACATGATACCAGAAAACTCATTATGATAAAGTTTTTAAGATTTTTTTTGAAAAACTAAAAGATTTTTAAAAAATATATGTACCCCCCAATGAAAAGGAGTAACTTAATATAAGGAGATGATTAAAACAAGTAGTATATATGAATGATTACTTTACATTAATCATTTATAGATTTTGTTTAATGTATTCAAATCTATTGGAAGGTAAAGGTTTTGTAAAAATATCAGCAAGCTGTTCTTTCATTTTGATAAATTAAAAAGTGATATCATATTTTAGTGTGTGACCCCTAAGAAATTGATGCCTAATATCTATGTGTTTTACATAGGAGTGATGTGTAGAGTTATTTCTTAAAGCAATGGAACTAGTATTATCACATAGTATTTGAGTTTTTGTAAAAATCATGCCATAATCAGTGAGTGTGTGTTGCATCCACAACACTTGAGAACAAAAAATTATAGCTGCTACATATTCAGCTTCAGCAGTGGAAAGTGCTATCGAGTGTTGTTTCTTAAAAGACCAAGATACTAATGAATCTCATAAGAAGTGACATATTCCCAAGGTACTTAGCCTATATATTCTACAACCACCAAAGTCAGCATCTGAAAAACATTTTCGATAAAAAAATTTCTAGAAGAATAGAAAGGTATTAAATCCATAGTTTTCTTAAGATAACAAAAAATTCCTTTTACAGAATTAAGATGATATTATTTTGGATTTTATTGATATCTTTCACATAAACATACTAAAAACATTAAATATGGATGAATTGCTATCAAGTAAAGTAAACTTTCAATCATACCTCTAAAAATATTTTGATCAACTGGTTTCCCATCTTTATCAATATCTTAAGTATTGGAGGTATCGATAGGGGTACTAATACTTTTATTTTTATCGTATCCAAAATTTTTAAGAAGATATTTTATATACTTATGTTGACATATAAAAGTTCTTTATTCTTTTTGAGAAATTTGAAAACCTAAAAAGTATGTTAACTCACAAATCATACTCATCTCAAACTCATATTTCATATGATCAGAAAAGTTATCTGTTAAAGATTGTTTATTTGATCTGAATATAATGTCATCAACATAGATTTGAATAATCATAATGTTTTTATAAACTTTATTTATAAAAAGAGTTGGATCAGTGGTTCCCTTAACACAATTGTTCTACAATAAAAAGCATGTTAATCTATCATGCCAAGCTTTAGCGGTTTGTTTAAGTCTGTATAATTATTTGGTAAGTTTATAAACATATTAAATATGTTTTTCATCTTCAAAACTATGAGGTTGTTCAACAAAAACTTCCTCTTGAACATATCCATTAAGGAAAGCACACTTCACATCCATTTGAAATCATTTGAAATTAAAGAATACTGCAAAGGATAGTAGAATATGAATAGATTAAATTCTTGATACTGGTGCATAGGTTTCTTCATAATATATTCCCTCATTTTAGTTATAAACTTTATCAACAAGTCTTGCTTTATTTCTAATAATTATCCCATTTTCATCACACTTATTCTGAAAAACCCATTTTACTCTAATTATCAAAGTTTCTTTATGTCGTTCAACTATGGTCTATACTTTATTACTTTTGAATTCATTTAGTTCATCTTGCATTGTCTTAATCCAATCCTCACCACCTAAAACCTCAACAAAATTCTTAGGTTCAAATTGAGAAAGAAAATCAAGACGTCCTATTTCATTTCTTAAGGAACTTCTAGTCCAAATAAGTTGATCAACATCTCCAATGATACTATCACTAGGATTATTCCTAAGAAACAACTGATTTCTTTGGTTTTGTAAAACCTATTCATCATAATAAGGTAGAAAATATTCTTGGGGAAATACTTCAGAAACTATTTATTGAGTATTTTTCTTATAAAGAGAATTTTCTAAAAAAATTTGAAAATCAGTTTTTGAAAACACATCAAAGGATATTGGTTGAGGCTGTTTAAAAACAAAATGATCAGTTTCATCAAACTTAACATGTGTTGTTTCCTTAATAGTACAATATTTTTTATTAAAAACTCTATATACCTTAGAAGTAGCGGAATAACCTAAAAATATCTCTTTATTGGATTTGGGTGAAAATTTGTATAAATTATCTTTCATATTCAAGATAAATACTTTTCATCTAAAAATTCTAAAGTAAGAAACTTTTTGTTTTTAACTAGTCCATAGTTTATAAGGTTTTTTATTAAGAAAGGGTCTTATTAAAACTTGATTTATAGTATAACAAGTAGTACTAACCACTTAAGCCCAAAAATGTTTAGCAATTGAGTATTCACTCAACATGGTTCTTGTTATTTCTTGAAGAATATGATTTCTTCTTTCAATAATAATATTTTTCTGAGGAGTTATAAGAGATAAAAATTTATGTGTAATTAATTTCTTACTATAAAAAATTTCAAAATTAGAATTTAAAAATTCTCAACTATGATCACTTCGAATAGTTATTAAGGGAAGGTTTTTCTCATTTATAACTTTGGCTACAATAGTTTTAAAATAAAAAAAGGATTTAGATTTATTTTCTAGAAAATAGACCCATGTGTATCTAGTGTAATCATCAACCAAGAAAAATACATAATATTTTCTCCTAATACTTCCAGTTTTTATATGGCCAAATAAATCCATGTGCACTAAATATAAAGCATTGTAAGTTGAGACTTCAAAAATATATTTAAATCTAGACTTATGTTGCTTACCATATTGATAGGGGTCATAAACTTTTGAAGAATAAAACTTAAGATCTAATAAATCCTTAACATGTATCTTCTTAGTCAATTTACATAAGTTTCTAAGGTTATAATGTCATAACCTTCTATTACACAACCAAGATTGATCTTCCATTGTACTAAGACAAGGTAAGTCTTGGATCCTAAGGTCTTTTAAGTTAAGTGTGTAAACATTCTCATACCAATTTTCAGAAAGAATGTATTCATACTTGGAATTGTGTACTACACATTCAATATTTCTAAAATTCTCAAGGTAAGATTCTTCACACAATTGAATTATGCTTATAATGTTGTGCTTAAGGACTTTAACAAATAAAACATTATAAATTAAAACTCTACCGACAAGAACAATATTACTTATACCGATAATCCTTGAGCATTATATCTAAAGGTAACTTTTTCACATTTCATCTTGATAATATTTTCAGAGAAATATTTGTGTCCAGTCATATTTCTAGAACACCCACTATCCATGTACCAAATTTTTGTTGTTGTTGGTATTACCTTTGTTATTCTGAAAATGAAACAATTATATTTTTGTAACCCAAATGTTATTGGATCCGATGTTAGAAAATAAAATTTTGGGTAACTACATTTAAAAAAAATAAGCTTTATGAAATCCTATGGATTGTATTTTATTTAAGGAAAAATTTTTATTCCAGTAACAACCACTTTGGAATTTTTTACAAAAAGGGTTCACTTTAAAAAATAAAGTAATTATTACTAAAAATATGTTTTTTATAAGTATACCCTATTCTATAACTAGTACCATGATGAAAGATTTGTTTATACATTTTATCAAAACCTTCCTTACCAGAAGTAAAGTTTGATAAAAGTTTTCTTAAAGATGAAATTTTGGACATTAGTTTGATAACATAATTCTTATCCTCACATTTATTAGTTTCAAAAGTGAGTTTAGTTTCTAAAACATTTTTCTTAGAAATTACTTTCTTAAAATCTTTAGAAAGATTATCTTTTTCAAAAACAACCTTTTCATGATTTTTTGAAATAATTTCCTTTTTAAAAGATTTCTTATCATGATCTTTAGAAAGATATAATACTTATTTTGTTAAAATAATTATCCTATAATTTTCCTTGTCAAGTTTTTTTCTAACTTTACAATTTACATTTTCTAATAGTTTAGAAAAACAAGATACTTTATTATAAGAAGGTAAAGTATTATTATCACTAGATGAGGAGTATTTTTCATCAGAAGGTGTAGAATACTTATCATAAGGATAAATTACACTTAGGGACATATTAGTTGAGGATTCAGATATGTTTACCTTGGCCATGAATCATTGATATTCAGAAGGTAATTTAGCAAAAAGACCAATATTCCTATATCTAGAATTTTACTTTTTAGAAGAATTATCTAAATAGTATCCTCCACTTAAATTCCAAGAATCATTAGCTTTCATGAATTTATTTCCTTTTTTATTATGATGTTTTTTATAATTCCTATCAGTATTCCTTTCCATTGTATCTTTCCTTTGGAGCTTAGGAAAATTGAGTTTTATGTGTCCAAATTTCTTACATTCGTAACAGGTAACTTCAAAATATTTCTTTTCATTATCATCCTTGTTACTTTTCTTGTAATGATACTGAAATCCTTTTTTCTAAATATATATTTAATACTTAAAGAAAGATTATATAATTCATTTCCCAAACACTCAGAATCACTAGAATCATATTTTATAACCACCTTTTTCTTTCTTGAATACTTGACAAATTTTTTTGACGTTTTCACTTTTTTAGGAATTATAATTGTATTGAAAGAAACACCTCCATTATTTTTCTTGTCTTCCTCTACATATCATTTTAATCTACCTGCATACCGCATAAGAGTACCAATTAATTCATCAAGAGTAATATTACTAACTTTACTTGTTTCCTTAATAGATATTCTATTATATTACCATTTGTTTGGCATGATATCAATGATTTTATCAGTGAGAATTTCATCATCTAGTAATTTTTCTCCAATAGATTGAAGACTATTAATAGTATTCATGAATATATGATTCATATTTGTAAATTATTCACTTGTAATAATTAAAAATATTGATAATCATCTTGGAGCATTGTTCTTGTATTTTCAACTACTATAGATGTATCGAAATTTGTAACCTCTAATTTCTTCCAAATACTGTTTCATACTTCACATGAAGAAATATGAATATATATGTTTCCTTTCATAGAACATAACAAAGTGTTCCTTACCTTGTAATTTAATTGATATTCCATCTCTCTTGATTAGTAAAGACTCTAACTTCATTACCAGGTATTTTATAATCACCAGTCAGCATGACAAAATTATCTAATCCTGTGTTGATAAAAAAAGTGTTTATTCTATCCCTCCAATATTCATAATCAACACCATCAAAAATTGGTGGTCTGTTGGGATTGAGATTGTATATTGATCCAACATTAATCCCTATCATCTTTCAAAAATAGATTAAAAAAATTCTATTTCACAGTACATGTTAGGGTAACAAATATTTATAAACAAAAAGTTTCTAGTGAAACTTATCTAAATTTTAATAGTAAAGAAGATAAAAAGTTCAAAAAGTATTTGAGATGTGGAATCCTACTCTGATACCAATTTTTAGATAACAATATGAGTTATATTGTTATTAGGATCGAAGAATTTATTCAAATAATTTATTCAAGATGACTCAATTATAATAGGGGTGGGAGTGAATTATAGTTTTAAATACTTTAGTTTAAAATAATTTAAACAAAAAAAATTCACAAAAACCTATTTAAGTATATGTTATTTAACATAGATCATAATCTCAAATGATTAAATCTAAGAAAAGAAAAATTTTATTCACAGTAGTTACGATTACATCAGAGTATACAGAAGGATGTAATTAGTTATGATTCTTTCTTAAAAGTGTATAAAATCATAATCAGAATAATATTGCATTCAAGGATGAAATGATTAAATATAGTAATACAATTGTATCATAATCAAAGTTATTATGATAAAAAAAATACAAAATAGAAAGATGAATATAAAATTATCAATTTCTATTACATGTAGCAGAAATAAAATACTTGTAAGAAAACAAGTAATAGAAATGTATATACCTATTTTAACCCAAAGAGATGGGTATCTAATAACCTATGTTAAAGTTTCCCTTATTTTATACCAACAATAAAGTCTATATATACTTATAAAGTAAATACCTTGATATAATGATCAACTTCTTTGGCTTCCTATCCTCAGCAGCCCTCAATTCGATGGATTGGATTTTGTCACACTATCCCTGTGTTCCCCCAATCAATACGATGATCAAATTCTCTACCTTACTAGCCTTGGAATCCCTTGATCATATTCAAACAATCAGATGCATATATTATAAAAAATAAAACTCTTAAATTATTACAATGACTAAGAACAAGAAGTTCAGACTTGAAATCTTCAGAGTTCTCATGAAAGAGAAATTTTTCAAATGAAATTGATGAGCAAAAAACTCTTCGAAAATCTTGGTATTTATAGGCATGTCCCCAATGATCATCTTGATCACCCAATAGTCATATTTTCTCTGAGTTTTTCAAAAAGAATTTGATACCTAGAAAATTAAAATTTGGCATAACATAAGTTGCAATGTCATATTGTTTTACATCATTACGCTGTAAAAATAATTCCTTATATTAGAAATTAGTTTTTTTGTATTTAGAATATAAACTAATTTTGTCTAATAGAATTTCTTAAAAATGTCATTATGATTAGTCTTTACAAGTATAAGTATGATATCTATCAGTCCTGTAATCAGTCCAATTATAAAGAATCCATCATTATAGAATCCAAGGCAGAAATTATTATATTTGTTCTGATAAAGGTGGCTATAATGTTTATTGAATCCATACTCATTACGATAATTATAATGAAGAAAGTTAGATTTTATTCATGAAACTTAAAACTAATTCCAATTATTGTAAAAGTTTATGTTTTCTATAAAATCATTTAAAAACACTTTGGACATAAAGGTTAGTAAAGTAAGTATAAAGAAAGTGTTTTTGATTTCAAAAACAAAAAGTAATAGAAAAGTTAGAAGTAAAACTTCTTACTCAACAATGTGAAGTAATCAAGAGAAACAATGCAAGATGATTGATCAACCATGCTAGAACCTTATGATTCATCGATGTCATTTGAAGATCATAGAAGCACATGTAGATCACCACTAGAGGTATTCGACACTTGGATCCTACATGTGTAATGATTGATTATCGAAAAGGGATTCAGAAAATCAGAATCTACTTTAAAGAAAGATCTCAAATGAGGTATTCTTTATTTTGATTTATTTAAATTAATTATAATTTTAACGTGAAAAGATATTCTCTAGGTTCTAGAGACCTTTTCTTTGTCAATATTCTTTGAAAAAAATTTCATTGGTCATCACGTTCATGTCTTTCACAATGTGAGAATGATCAAATGAATCTAAATTGTTGAGTTTGGATCAGGCTCAAAAAGTGATTCCACTGTGCCCAGAATCAATAGTGGGTCCCACATATATGGGTTGGTGAACATCCAAGTGTGAATGATCATAAATAAATGTATAATAATTTCAATTATATATTATTCAATTTCACATTCACTTGTATTATGAAACAAAATTTATTTATTCAAGGATCAATACAAAAATATAGACCTTTAACAATGCTTAACTTTATTAGTGCTAGAAAAAATCACTAATAAAGGTTCCCTTTATCAGTGCTAAAACAAGCGCTGATAAAGGGTAATGTTTATCAACACTGATAAAAGTTACCCTTTATCAGTGCTTTATTTTTAGCACTGATAAATGGTACTATTTTTCAACGCTTTATTTTTAGCACCGATAAAGGTCTCAAATAAAATTAAATAATTAAATAACTAAAAATATAAGTGAGTTTATTAAAAAAAATTAATAATTTTATTAATTAAATAAGTATTGATAAAAATGAATAAAATGAATATACTATATAAAATTATAATTACTAAAAAATAGTATATATTAAACATATAGATATATGTAAAATGAAAATTAAACAAATAAAAATAAAAAATAAGTCAATTAAGTAAAATATTAAACATTTTATTAATTAAATAATTATAAATAATGTTAATAAATAGTATATATTAAATATATATATATATATGAATGTATATAAATATGATTTATATAATACAAAATATTTATGATTTACATTAAATAAGTCATATATTTAGTGAAGAATGGTTTATAACTAAAAGTTAATATGAATTAAAAATACTGACTAATTGAATCGAGTAATGGACATAATTAAATATCGTTTGATTTTTCAATTTAACATATATCAAACGTGGGTTATATTGATTTCACATACACATACACATAATTAATGCATTTTTATATACAATGCACACAAACAAATATTTACGTACTGAAATCTGATATAGAAACACATACACCTAATATTTATATAATTTATTTAAATTTTAGTATTCATTTCAGAATTTCATTATAACATGATACATTTAATATATCATGTCTTTAATTGGTAAATTTTAATTATTTATTTTTAGTTTTATTATAACTTGGTATTAATTCATTATTAATATTTTTAATTTTTAATATTTTATTTTCATGGGAATTTAATCAATTTCTATTAGTTATTTATATATATTTATTTACTATGATTTAATATTTTTAATATGTATTTATCTTTATTTCAATATATATCCATATTTTTTTAATAATTTATATTTAATTAATAAAAATTATCCTTTTTTTCAATATTGTTAAAGTGTACTCTTTTTTAATTATTCAATTTCACTTATTTTTAACATGCATGCACTTAAGATTAAAGATTCATCAATAATGTTAAAAATATATTTGTAAATAAATATTTATAAATTTATATTTAATATATTTATACATTTATATATTTATAATTATAAATAAATAAATATTATTTTTAAAAAAAAGTATTTATATAATTATAAATAAATAATTATATATATTTAAATATTTATAAAACTATAAAAAATTTATTCAAATAATGAATATATTTACAATATTTATATTTTTATAAATTTATTATATATAAATATATATTATGATTTAAATATATAAATATATAAATATATAAATATATAAATATATAAATATTATTTTTAAAAAATGTATTTATATAATTATATATTTAAATAATTATAAAATTATAATAAATATATTTAAAGAAGAAATGTATTTACTCTATTTATATTTATATATATTTATTAGATATATATAATTATGTTAATATATTTACAATTTTTTTATTTATAATTTATAAATCCTTTATTAGCACTAAAGTTTTAATGCTGATAAAAATTCATTTTATCAGCGCTAAAAATATGCTGATAAAGATTCATTTTATTTGTACTTATTAATTTAGCACTGATA
Source organism: Viscum album (assembly GCA_963277665.1). NCBI lineage: Eukaryota > Viridiplantae > Streptophyta > Magnoliopsida > Santalales > Viscaceae > Viscum > Viscum album. The sequence continues at coordinate 799,838,551 of OY728160.1, read as the reverse complement.
AAATGACACTTTATTAATGCTTTTTTGGAAGTGCTGATAAAATTTTCCCGATCTATTTAAAAAAACCTAACCATTCATGAACCAGGCATGACATCCAATGCCTTTTACAGAAGCCATCTACTTTTAGTGCTCCTCCTCATTGAATCCAAGCTAGAATCAAGGCTCAGACAATTCCAAGGCTCGAATACAAGGCTCAAATGATTCAAGGGTGGAATGAATCCAAGGATCAAGCGAATTCCTGGATTGGTGTTATCACTACTTTCTCTTAGATGATTCAAAGCTTCAATCCAAGGTATGTTATTTTCTCCTCACTCATTGATTATGTATACGGTGATTAACTAATATTTAAGTATGATTAATAAGTGACTATTTAGTGTGGTTTACTAATATGTTTACTATTGTCAGTCACTATTTTTTGTTCTTTTTTAATAGGGTTTGGGTGGTTCTAGTTATGGTTTGTGAAGGTTGTTTTTGGGGTGGTGGAATGATATGGCTATGATGGTGGTGGTTTAGATGATAATGTGTTTTATCATTCTAGCGGTGGTATGGTTGGTTGATCCATAAAGGGGATGGTTGCAGCTATTATAGCAGAGTTGGAATGGGTGTGGTGCCTGTTGGTATGGGATAATGTTATTGTTGATGTGATATTAGGAGGGGTTGGTGGGATTGAGTCTTAGTTTCTAGGTCACATGGAACATGGTTGTATGAATAAAATTAATGATGGATAATGGACCGAAAAGTGGTGAGGAATGGGTTAATTAATGAACTAATTTAAAATTTAGATTGAATTAAAACACGTGAAGACTATAATGAATATGAATAATGATAAAAAATGAATTGAAAGTGAAAAATTGATAAATGAATATAAAGTGGGTAATAATAGCGAATCTATAATTTAATAAGGATGTGATTAAATGGTAAGTTGATAAAGTTGTGTGTGGCTGGTTTGTAGTTAGGTATAGATGTCTAGTAATTTGGTAGCGGTTCTTGGTGATATTGGTTTTTAGTTGACATTAATAGGTTTATAAGGACTGATTTACACTTAATCAACACACTGAAAACAATAAGAAACTTCACTCCCAAGATCTACCATGATTGAAATGGAATCCATGATTAAAAAAAGAACACATGTATACCTTTTACTAAAGTGAATCTACCACTACTTTCATCATAGTGGTTTGTTGAACATACCTTATAGGTAGCCTAAGGAATCCATCCTTTGTGATGTATCAATAGGTTGAAATAACCACACAAAGTTTGAGTGAGATTATTTCTCTACAAGATATGATAATGCTTAACTAAGTAAAAAAGGTAGAAGAAGAGAGATTCCTTGGGAGAAAGATCTAGCTAAGGATTTAGCAAGCTCACATATCCATCCTCATGGGAACTATAACTTTTCATATCCCTCAAGGTTACTCCCCTAGTGTCCATGCATTTATGTTTATGTTACAAGTATATTCATTTGGTTAAAACTCTTTGTAACCATCATTTATGTTCTTAGAAAATCTTGACAATCCTTCATACAACCGTTCAATTTTTTACTTGTTTAATATATTTCATTCAATGGTTGAATTCATCATCCAATTTTACCTAATAAGATTCATCTCACTTCGAAACTATTTTTGTAAGAGTGGGTCATCTCCCCTTTAACTTAAAACCTCTATATCTTCCATAATTACTATTATTTATCTCATTGTAACTAAAATTTTAGACTATGTTCCAAAAATCACCATAAACCTTATAATATCCATAAAAAGGAAATTTTCTTATAAATCCTACTCTTCATATTATTGAAAATAATTCTTGTTTTAAACTTGTATAGTCATAATTGTTGAATCAATTTATCAACTAAGGATTTTGAGATGTTTAAAACATTTATCATTATTAGTTATATTCTTTTACTAAAATTATTTTTTCCATTCCTTATCGATTTTTAATTGAAATTGAATTCATAAATTTGAGATGTTTTTAAATATTTGATATACCATTAATATTAAATTTAATAATTCCTTAGGCTGTTACATCACTTGTTCCAAAAAAGAGAATGGAGGTTATCAAATTCTATATATGTTGGAATAATTATTAGAAATTATATTTAGGTATTGATCATTTTAGGTATTCGTGTATTGGTTCCACCCCTAGGAATCTCTGATTATCATCCATCTATATGAAACAACTATTTATTTATTTAAATGTTTTATTAATACATTTTTATATCTTCTAGTTGATGGAATGAGAGTGTATTATTCTTGTTTATCATATTTGGGTTTCTTATTACTCTTTAATTACCTATATTATATTTTCATTTGTTTAGGGGATTTAATAAAGACTTGATGACTCATTTTAATAGAGGTAGGACTAGTATTAGTTATAGGATTTAAATTATTAAAATTGGGATTTCTCCTATAAATATAGAATTCATAGATACCCCAAGGATTCATATATAATAACATATACCTACCGATACCCCTTTAATCACAGACAAGATTGTGTATGCACCCCAAATTTTACTTTCAATAGGCTATAAGTTAATAACTAATTTCAATGGTGTAATTCTCACAAATGGGAGGCATTAACCCTTTTATAAAACACAATGAGAATAACTATCATCCTCATCAGCTTCATCTCTTTAATAATTATTATTGAAATTTGTTGCCTGAGACTCATTCCCTATATCTTTTATGTTTCTTGTACTACTTTGAGAAGTATTCATCCCATGGATGACTACTTCTTAGATTATTTCAAGAAACATAGGATCATGTCCATAAGGGACGGAGGAAGAGTGTCAAACAACAAAATGTAATGATAACTGTTAGAGATATGAGCTGATGAGGATGTAAGTTGTCTATAAATTTCACCTTTGGATGAATTTAGATGATAACACCTACCATATTGGAGTAATTATTTTCTTAAATTCAAATACCCATTTTCTTTAAATCATACTGAAATTATTTGAAACAATCAAATGTTGGGTTTCCCATATTAGAATTATATATAACTTTAACCTTTGATAATGAATATGTTATGTGTATTTATTTATTCATTGTACTAAATGAATATTTTAGGAACCCAATAGGATGGATATGAATAAAAAATGGATGCACACTAATCTTTTGACAAAATAGTATGAATATGGAGTTAAAGAGTTCATAAAATTTGCAATAGAGCATCCATACGACCTGTATCCAATCCTTTTTCCATGTTTACGTTGTTATTATTTAAGAAAAATTAGTCTGGAAGAGTTGGAAGAAAATTTGATTTGTCATGGAATAGATCATAGGTATACATTTTGGACTAAACATGGAGAAAAACTAAATGTGCACACTGATTGGGTTGATACTACGGTTTATGGATCATTTGATATGAATCCCAATGTAAATGATGTTAGAGATTTCATGGAAGAAATGAAAATGGAAATTAAAGATGACCTTTGTGATTATAAAATGTTTTTTGATAAGTTAAATAATTGTGCTAAGAGACAATTGTATACTGAATGTACTAAATACACAACATTTTCAGTTGTATTGAAGTTATATAATTTGAAAGCTAGAAGTTGATGGAGTGACACTAGATTTACATAACTACTTGGTCTCCTAAATGATATGATACCAGAAGAAAATGAACTACCATTTCAAACATATGATTCTAAAGGAATACTACTTTCAGTGGGAATGATCTATAAAAAATACATTCTTGTCCAAATGATTTCACATTGTTTTTCAACGACCATGAATCACTCATAAAATTCTCTAAGTGTGGTGCATATTGATACAAGAAAAATGAATCAATTCCTTCAAAAATTGAGTAATACTTTCCTTCATTCCATGTTTATAAGACTATATTGATGTTGGGAAACCATGATACAATTGACATGGCATGTAGATACAAGAATTAAATATGGGAACCTATATCATCCATAAAATTCTCCTTAGTGGAAGAAAATTGATTATGAGTATCCTAAATTTGGAAATAAACCAAGAAACTCTCATATTTCATTATTTAAATATGAAATAAATCCTTTTGGTGTATAGATTAATACTCAAAGTACATGCCCCATCATGTTGGTATATTATAACTTCCCTCCATGTTTATGCATAGAGAACAAATACATTATGTTTTCTTTGCTTATATATAGACTAAATAAACACAATAATGAAATTGATGTCTATTTGGATCCATTGATCGAAGATCTAAAATTTATGTTTGATATATGTGTTACAATGTATGATTCTCATAAAAGTGAAGAATTCACATTGAGGGAAATGTTGTATAAGATGATAAATGACTACCTCACTTATGGAAATTTATCAGGCTACAACATTAAAGGAATGTCGGGGTGTCCCATTTGTGAAGAATGAACACACTCAGTTCAGTTAAAACATAAAATCAATGACTGTTTTTTAGGACATCAGAAAAATTAACCCCAATGACATAAATACTGATCCTAGATGATAGTATTCGATGAGAATATTAAACAAGGTGCAACACTATCTCCACTAACAGGAAATCAACTGTTTGATAAAGTAAAAGATATTGACACTGTTTTTAGTAATTTTTTTTGAAAAACCTTACTAAATTAGTTTGGAAGAAGTGATCATTTTTATTTGAATTACTGTATTGGGATTGTTTGTACATCAAAAATTTTCTTGATTTCATTCATGTAGAAAAAAATATATTTTATAATTTTATTGGGACGTTACTACATGTTTCTAGAAAAATGAAATATGGAATCAAGGATAGGTTTCATATGATTGACATGGGGATAAGGGAATAGTTAGAACTGGTGAAGGGTAAAGGTAAGACCTTTTCTCCTCTATCAACTTACACTATATCTAGAAAAGAAAAACTGCAATTTTTTTCCTTAATAGTGTAAAAGTTCTATAGGGGTATTCATAAAATATCAAGAATGTCATTTAAATTAATAATTTTAATTTATAGGGACTAAAATCACACAAATTTCATGTTTTGATAAAATATTTGATGCATGTTGCTTTCTGTTTTATTCTGGATAAAAATGTATGACATAAATTAACCAGACTCTGCTTCTTTTTCAAATCCATATACAACAAATTTATAGACCCGATAAAGTTTTCAATCATGAATAAGGAGGTTGAATTCATATTATGTGAATTAGATATGTTCTTCCCACCATAATTATTTAATATAATTTTCCACCTGATGGTTCAATTGGTTAGATAGGTTCAACTATGTCTTCTTGTCCATTACAAATGGATGTACCCCATTGAATGGTATATGAAGATTCTAAAAGGGTATGTCAAGAATTGAAGTCATCTAGAAGGTTTTATTGAAAAACTATATATTGTTGGGGATTCTATTGAATTCTATATTGATTACCCATCAGATGTTGACAGCATCGGTCTCCCATTGTCTCATTACAGCGGGCACATTATGGACTGAGGGATTTCTAGAAGATATGTTGTTATAATTACCTTCAAAAATCAGGATAAAGTACACTTTTAAATTTTATATAGTAGTGAATATTTTTATCTATATTTTGAATATCACTAATAAATTATTAGAGATTTGAATCCATAAAGGGGTGAAGGATGGATATAAAATACACATAATCAATAGTTTATGGGATGGTTCTGAAATAAAAATTATAAAGAGTTATCTAAAAATCCAAATTCAATTACTGAATGACTTCAATGTCTAGCTAGGGGAAAAAATTAAAATATTATATTTTAAACTGGTTTTATAATCAATTGTTATACGTTCTATACAAAAGAGAACGGTGACCACAATATGATGAAAAACAGTGGTGTTATTCTTGTGGTGGAAGTGATGCACATATCTGGTTCTAAGGATATAAATCCAATTTATACAAAGATACCATATTTTGGAATTATCAAACAGATATATGAGTTGGATTATACAACATTTCAAGTTATGATTTTACATTGCAAGCGGGTTGACAATAGGAGTGTAGTAAAAGTTGATGAAATGGGCTTCGTAAAGGTGAATTTTCAGTATGTAAGGGGAAAAGATGAGCTATTCACAATGGAATCACAAGCAGTGAAAATATTTTGTCTCAGATTTAGAAAAAAATAATTCATTAATTGTCCTACTGATAACTAGAAAACTATTAGTTCAAATGAAAATTCAATCGATAATGAACCTTTCATTGAGATATCATAATTAGTTCATGCAGGTTCCATTGTAGACAATGTATTCTATGTTATAGGGAACCATAAAAAGCATATTTGGATTCTTTATAGTGGATCCATATCAGTAAAACCTTTAAAAAAATAAATATAGTTCAATGAGAAGGAAAAAGTATTTTTTAATATACTATGTTTTTCCTCATAATATTATATGTTCTCTACTAAATTAATATAATATAAATTAAAATTTTAACTAATAATATAGACAATGTATTCTGTATATGATGATGCTACCAATCCCATGGAAGAATATACTATAATGAATTAAACCCTTTGGGAATGTGTAAAGGTAATGTTACGATATAATTTATCTATTTTTCCAAAAAATTATATAATGAAACGTTGATTTAATTTTCACTATTCCTTAGAGAGTTTGTTTATTTTATAATATTTATGTCCATATTTCATTCTTTCTATTCCAAAACTTTCATAGAATTTATCTCCCTCAAAACCTTTTCACCCCAGTAGTGTTGACATTTATCAATTTCCTTCAAGTTCCCTCTACATCCTTTATAGGAAGAGCAATGAAACTTTCTTTTCTCAATCACATGGGTAATATTGATGTTTTTATAGTAAAATAATTTTCCTTAGAAATATTTTATTTTTTCATATTTATGGTTAATTTATTTATATATAGTACTACTCACGTAAGAATTTTTTTCTTATATAGGTGGATTCTTTTGTTCAATTTTGGGTAGTTTGATCAAATATGTTCATGATTGTGAGTGATTGGACGTCAGGGATATAAAGGACATGATAAAAACAAGGAAATGGGTTAAGAATTCATACAAACATCATGAAAATATGAATTCCTATAACTTATTTAATTAAATTTTTTATAATTTTATCTATTATTTGTAAGTTAATTTCCTTACCATTTTTATGTAATAACTATTTAGTTTTTTTCAAAGATATTTTGGGAAGCCATATTTTTATAGTTAATTTTTTAGAATATTTATATCCATATTTCATTCCTTTCTACACCAAAAACTTCCAAATACTTCTTCTTTATCAAAACCTTTTCACCCTTTCATTGTTGGTATTTATCAATTTCCTTCAGGTTCCCTCCACTACCTTTGTAGGAAGAGAAATGATGATACCTCTTCTCAATAATAGTATTAATCTTGATGTTTTTTATAGTAAAATCAATATCCATAGAATTAATTTATTGTTTCATATTTATGTTTAATTTATTTATTTTTAGTATTACTCACATAATAAGTGTTATCTTTTATGGTGGATTCTTTTGTTTGAGTTGGGGTGGTTTATTCAAATCTACTCATTCTCATGAGAGATTTGACATCAGACATACAAATGGGATAATGAAAATAAGGAAATTAGTCAAGAATGTATAAAACCATCATGAAAAGGATAATTCAAACTATTTATTTAATTAATTTTATAAACAATTTATCTACTAGTTGTAAATTAATTTCCTTATTATTTTTATCTAATACTTATTTAGTTTTTTTCATATATCCTTTGGGAAGTCATATTTTTCTTTTAACTATCTGCAACAAGACACAAAATAGATAACATGTTCCTTTCTACCAATGTTATGATGTTTTCTATTGGATTTATTTGTTGAACTTCCAACACCACAGTTCAATGATCAATATAAATTGTTGGAAGTTAGATAAATAAATCCAATGGGAATTATGTTAAAATTATAATTTGGGATTTATTTGAGACTTTTGGATGTTTAGGAATCAAATACACTATAATCTAATACATAGTGTGATTGGTATGACTCCAAATGATTATTTTTATTTAAAATTGACATTAATTTTAGTAAAAAAAACAATTGACATACTCAAACCTAATAAAAAACATTTGGATTATTTTGGTACATTAGTAAAATGATCTATAACTAATTTTTAACGTATAGGAATCAACCTCACCTCAATATAATATACCATGTACCCGGTATGACTCAAAGTGTCCATTATTAGTTTAAAATTAAATTTTTAGTTCAAAAAGTTTCACTCACTAAAAACCAATAAAATGAACTCAGATTGCGTTTAAAATTTATTACAATGATTCATAAGTCACTTTTTATGTGTAGAAATTATACTCATGTAAAACCGATACATGATGTGTCACGTATGACTAAAAGTGCATGTTTTCAGTTTAAAATTAAATTTTAGTAAAAAAGACAGGTGACCTAATAAAAAATAATAAAAAACGATCATATTATTTTGATACTTTAGGAAAATTATTCACAATTCATTTGGGATGTGTAGTAATCAACCTCACTTCAATCCAATTCATGGTGTGACCAGTATGACTCTAAGTGTGTGTTTTTATTAAAAATTAACATTAATTTTAGTAAAAAGGACAACTGACATAGTCATAACCAAGAAAATACATTAATATTATTTATATACTTAAGTAAAAAGATCCATAAGTGATTTTGGATGTTTAGGAGTCAGATGCACCTTGATCCGACACATGGTGTGATCGGTATGACTCAAAGTGTGTCTTTTTATTTAAAATTGACTTTAATTTTAGTAAAAAAGACAACTGACATAATTAAAACTAAGAAAAAACATTAATATTATTTTTATAATTTATTATAATAGTCTATAAGATATTTTTTATGTTTAGAACTCATCCTCACCTCGATACGACGCATGGTGTTCTTGGTATGACTCAAAGTGTCTGTTATCTGTTTAAAATTGACATTTTAGTTCAAAAAGTGTCACTCACTAAAAACTGATAAAAAATTCTCATAATGTCTTGATAATTTATAAATACTATTAATAAGTATTTTTTAAGTGTAGGAATTAGTCTCACATCAAATCGACACACGATGTAACTAGTATGACTCAAAGTGCGTGTTTCGAGTTTAAATTGACATTTTTTGTAAAAAAGAAAAGTGGCATACTCAAAATCAAGAAAATGAATTTTTATTATTTATATACTTTATAAAAAAATCCATAAGTAATTTGGGATATTTAGTAATCATCCTCACCTCAATTTGGCACATGGTGTGACCGATATGACTCAAAGTGCATCTTTTTATTTAAAATTGACATTAATTTTAGTTAAAAATACAACTAACATACTCAAAACTGAGAAAATGCTTTTGTTTTGTTTTTATACTTTAGGAAAACGATCCATAATACATTTATGATATTTATAAATCATTCATACCTCAATCTGATGCAAGGTTTGACCGGTATAACTCAAAGTACATCTCTTTATTAAAAATTGATTTTTTGTAAAAATGAAAACTAACATACTCAAAACTGATAAAAAATAGTATTGTTTTTATAAATTAATAAAAAAAATTCATAATTAATTTTGGACCTGTATGAATTACCATCACATCAATATGATTCATGATGTGCCTAGTATAACTCAAAGTGTCCGTTATCAGTTTAAAACTGACATTTTAGTTCAAAAATTTTCACTCACTCAAAACCAAGAAACACAGTTGGATTGTTTTTATAATTTATGAAAAATATTAATAAGGAATTTGAGAAATTTAGTAATTAATCTCACATAAAAGAGACACACGATGTGACCAGTATGACTCATAGTTAGTGTTTCGAGTTTAAAATGACATTTTAGTAAAGAAGAAAAATGACGTAATCAAAATAGAGAAAATAAATTAGTTTTATTTTTATAATTTATAAAAATTATCCATATTTATTTTTATGGGTAAGAATTAGCCACACCTCAATCCGACACACGGTGTGACCGGTATGACTCAAAGTGCATCTTTTTATTTAAAATTGACATTAATTTTAGTAAAAAAGAAAACTGACATACTCAAAACTAAGAAAACACAATCAGATTGTTTTAATACATTAAGAAAATGATCCATAAGAAATTTTTTATATTTAGGAATTAGCCTCACCTCAATCAGACTCACGTTGTGCCCGATATGACTCAAAGTGTCTGTTATCACTTTAAAATTGATATTTTAGTTCAAAAAATGTCACTCACTAAAACCTAAGAAAACATTATCGGATTATCTTTATAATTTAGGAAAATTATTCATAAGTAATTTTTGACATGTAGGAATTAGTATCACATCTAACTGATAGACGATTTGACTGATATGAATCAAAGTCTGAGTTTCCAATTTAAAAAGGCATTTTAGTAAGAAAGATAATTGACATACTCAAAAGTGATAAAATTCATTTGGATTGCTTTTATAATTTAGGAAAATGATCCATAAGTCATTTGGGATGTGTAGGTATCATAAACACCTCAATCCAACACACGGTGTGACCGGTATGACTATAAGTGCATATTTTTATTTAAAATTGACATTAATTTTAGTAAAAAAGAAAACTGACATATAACCAAACTAGAAGACACAATTTTATTGTTTTAATACTTTTGAAAAATGATTCATAAGTAATTTTAGACATTTAGGAATCATCCACACCTCAATCTGATGCACGGTGTGACCGATATGACTAAAAATGGGTCTTTTTATTTTAAATTGACATTAATTTTAGTTAAAATGACATCTGACATACTCAAAATTGATAAAAAACAATAATATTGTTTTGATACTTTAGTAAAATGATATATAAGTAATTTTTACATGTATAAATCATCCTTAACTCAATCTAATGAATGATGTGCTGGGTATGACTTAAAGTGTCCTTTATGAGTTTAAAATTGACATTTTAGTTTAAAAAGTGTCACTCACTAAAAACTAATAAAGAAAACTCATATTTTCTTGATAATACAGGAAAAAAATTTACAAGTCATTTGTGATGTGTAGGAACTAGTCTCACATAAAACCAACACACTTTGTGATCAGCATAACTCAAAGCACATGTTTCAAGTTTAAAATGACATTTTAGTAAAAAAAGAAAATTAACATACTCAAAAACAAGAAAACACATTCATATTGTTTTTATAATTTTTTGAAAATGATCCATAATTCATTTTTTATGTGTAGAAATCAGATGCAACTCAATTATATGCACGATGTGACTGGTATGATTCAAATTGGGTCTTTTTATTTAAAATTTACATTAATTTTTTTTGTAAAAAAGACAACTAACATAATCAAAACCAAGAAAATTAATTCATATTATTTTTATGATTTAAGAAAAATATCCATAAGTCATTTTTTATGTGTAGGAATTATCCACACCTCAATTCGACATACTATGTGCCAGATATGACTCAAAGTGTCCACTATCAGTTTAAAATTGATATTTTAGTTCATAAAGTTCCACTCAATGAAAACTAATAAAAAAAATCCTATTGTCTTGATAATGTAATAAAATAATTCATAAGTAATTTTTTATGTGTAGGAATTAGTCTCACATAAAACCAATACATGATATGACCAATATGACTCAAAGTGTGTGTTTCCAATTTAAAATGAAATTTTAGTAACAAAGACAAGTGGCACACTTAAAACTAGGAAAATGCATACAGATTGTTTTGATACTTGAGTAAAATTATCTATAAGTCATTTGAGACATGTAGGAATCAGTCTAACCTCAATCCAACGCATGGTGTGATTGATATGATCCCAAGGGAATCTTTTTATTTAAAAGTGACATTAATTTAAAAAAAAGGAAAACTGACATACTCAAAACTGATAAAATGCATTCATATTGTTTTGATACTTTAAAAAAAGTATCTGTAATTCATTTGGGACATTTAAGAATCATCCAAACCTCAATCTAATGCAAATTGTGACAAGTATGACTCCAATTGCATATTTTTATTTAAAATTGACTTTAATTTTAGTAAAAAAGACAACTAACATGCTCAAAACTATGATAATAAATTCATATTGTTTTTATACATTAGTAAAATGATTCATAAGTCATTTTTGATGTGTATGAATCAGAATCACCTCAATAAGATGCATGGTGTGATTGTTATGACTCTAAGTGCATCTTTTTATTTAAAAATGACTTTAATTTTAGTAAAAAAGGTTCTTGATATACTCAAAATTGAGAAAATTCATTTAGATTATTTTTATTCTTTGGGAAAATGATCCATAAGTCATTTTTGACGTGTAGGAATCAGTCACACCTTAATATGATACATGAATTTATTGTTATAACTCAATGTATCTGTTATGAGTTTAAAATTGACATTTTAGTTCAAAAAGTGTTATACATTGAAAACTGATAAAACACATTTAGATTGTCTTGTTAATTTAGGGAAAAAAATTCATATTTAATTTATGATGTTTAGGAATTATTTTCAATTCAAACCAACACACGATGTGACCAGTATAACTTAAAGTGCACGTTTCCAGTTTAAAATGAAATTTTAGTAAAAAAGGTAAGTGACATACTCAAAACTGAGCGAACATATTCGTATTGTTTTGATACTTTATAAAAATGACCCATAAGTCATTTTTGATGCGTAGGAATCAGTTTCACCTCAATATGATGCATGGTGTGACCGATATGAATCCAAGTGAGTCTTTACAATATATTCATGTCATTTTAGTTTAAAATTCACTTCACATCACCAAAACTGAGGAAACGAGACTAGATAGTTTTATCATTATTTTATGTACCATTACTTAATTAATTTAATTATCATTTTTATCTTATAATTATTTAGTTAATTTTCACAGAGATAATTCTTGAAGACAAACAAGAAATGGTGTGACATTTAATAATCAACTGTAACTAAATCCAATACACAATGTTCCTAGTATGACTCAAATTTTATTTTAAAATTAAAAATTTATGTTAATTTATTTAATATATTATTAATAACATAAGATTTTTTATTATATAGGTGCGTTCTTTTGATTGAGTAGGGATGTTTTGTTCGGAAATATCATGAGTTAGGGTCAGGATCAAAAGACAAAGGAATATTGATGTTTTTGAATGTATGTAATAATTTTTACTTATGTAATTATATAAACCAATGTTTGAAACGTCTATAATATATTGTTTCTTTCTTGTATTTGTATTGTAAATTTTATTTCATTTAAATTCTCTATTGGTACCTGATTATGTTGATTTCTTATGGTGTTTCTGGTGTTGGAGTGTGATGTCACAACACACTGCACTAGTGCTACAGTGTGCTATAATATTCCCCTTTATTATCACTTTTAGAATCATAGATAAAGGTCCCCTTTATCCAATCTAAATAAAATCACTGATAAATGTTTTCCTTTATCGATGCTTCTAAAATCGCTGATAAAGGACCCCTTTATCAATGTTTCTAAAAGAGCTGATTAAAGCCCGTGGATTTTAATCTCGTTATGATAGTCAGCACTTCTCTAGCACTGATAAAGGCCATTTTATCAATTTTAAATTCCTATTTTGTAGTAGTGGTTGGATAAATATATTTGGGAGAAATGTGACAACCCATGTATTTTTAATAAGATATCACTTTTATGGTTTATTAATATTCATGATTATGAATATATATATATATATGATTTAAACATGTATATTTGTTTATCTCATGTCTCAAATGATATTATATAATCAATTAGACAATAATTTTACATTTAAAATTATCATGTTTACTTTGTGATAGAAATTCATTTTATTTAAAGATGAAATGTATTTTCTTAAAATGATTTCTTATTATGATCTATTTAAAGAATTATTTATTTATTGAATATTTTATAAATTTATATTTTTTTAATAATATAAATTCATATTGATATTTATTATTATGATAATATTATAAATAATTTACTAATATATGAAATAAGAATATGATTTTTCTTTTGAAAAATAAATAGTTTTTTTAAATAAATTGTCTTTTTATGTACGATATGATTTTATTTAAAAGTTAAATTTAAAAATTTTAGAATTAAAATTTGATAAAATGAACTTTATTTTAATTTTCATCATTTTTAAATATCTTAGTGTTAATTTTTGGTATTTTCTATGCAAGTTTATTTTTTTTGAATAGTTAAAAAATACTGTATTTATAAATACTGTAACTTTTATGACATCATCATGATATAAGTATGGATTAATTTTTTTTGAAATTTTTTCCATGAGAATAAGAGATAAATATCAAGATAATATACTCAAACTATCATCTATGTAATATAAATTAAATTTCATGCAAATATAAATATGAAAACATTTATTAGTACTGACATAGTGTCTACGTAGTATTATAAATGTAAATATGGGTTCTTTTAAGATAATATTTAGAAGGGGATACATTTCGGTTTTAATTTAAAGATAAGTATAATTAATAATAAATTATTTTTATGTATATTTATTAATTTTAGAGTTATACTACAAGATATTTCTTCAAATGCTTACCGAGCACCTACACAAGGTAAGGAAAGTCAAAATAATAACTTAAATTTGTTTTAATAAAAGGTATGAGAAAAAAACTATGAATTGTTCTAGATGATAATATTGATAATAATTAATTATATTTATTTGGTAAATTTATTTTTAATTTTAAATAATATGGTAATGATCCAAAACACTTACGCAGCGTTGACACTACACTTGTGTAAGTAGGAGAAATGTCAAAGTAATTGTTTCAGAAATATTAAAGGTGATAATGTTTGGATAAGTCATAGTATTTCATGTTTTTAGGAATTAATATGAAAGGTAAGTAATTATTTAAATGTTAAAATTTTAATTCCATAGTTATATAGATATTTTTAAAATATTAATTATAAAAATAACCTTGAATATGACTTTAAAGAGTATTAAATGTAAACAATGATTAATAAATTGATTAAAAAATTATAAAAATATTATCATGACTCAAGTGGGTTGGGTGATGGTTTATATTATGACCCATTTTCCAATTTTTACCCAATTTATATTTTTAAATTTCATTCACAAACCTTAAAAACTGAATATTTATGAAAACACCATTGAATTTTGCCCATAAAAGGGGACTCATTAGAGCCATTTCAAAACACATCTCAATTTTAGGTTTCTCTAAATATTATAAAAAAATACATCTCCAGTCTTCCCTTTAAATTTTATTAAGTCTCTATAATTTCCAAATATCATTTCTTCAAAGTCTTTAGACTCAATTCGAAGGTGGTGATTCAAAGAGCAAGGTAAGAGTTTCCGAACCTCTTTCTTATTTCTTATTTATGATTATTTATCTTAAAAATATTTTTAAACTTCTATTATTTTAATAAAATGATTATATTCCCATATTATCAGAATATTTATTATCCTTAAATTATGAAATATGATCCATTACCACTCACCAATCTCTTTTTATAATCCCTTAATACGCCAAAATAAAAGTTTTTTAGAACAATGTTTTTTCATTTTAACATTTCCCTTACTCTAAAAAAAATTAATCTTTACAATTATACTAAATTGAAAGTTAAATTTTAATATATTTTTTATTAAACTCAAATATATATTTGTCTCTCCTTATTTTAAACTCTTTTGAAAAATATCATTCATTGTTTCCATTTTACACTACCTAAGTGAACAATTGTGTTTTTATAAACTTGCGCCTTTAATTTATATTTTTTTTAAAAAATTCATGATTGAATATAAAATTAATATTCAAATAATTTTATGGTTATGATTATGGGATAGTGAATTTCCCATAATAAAAATTTAATAAAAAGTTAACAATTACAGATTGTTCTAGTCGTTAAAAACAAGTTTGTTGAAGAAGATTATTTGAATGGTAACTATTTACTGAATTATTGAACTAATTTTATTATAGAATGATATGGAAAGAAAATTTTGACACATATAGATCTTATATAACTATTTAAAAATTACCTTTTTTACTTTTATAAAAATACCAAATCTATTTTGGAGATTATAAATTGAATGACCTCATAATGACTAACATAAACAATACTGATATATTAAATGCATGAAACATGATAATAAATGATTTAAAATGGATAAAAATATTAATTTAATATGAAAAAGGTTCCAAATAAATTAAATTATTAATATAATTTTATTATTCAGGAGGTTATATTACCTACGACATGAGTAGAGACTCGACGTAAAGGGTTTTCTTTTAAACCTTAATTTAAATATTTTGAATATTTATGCTCAACTCCTTTCTCTAAATATCCATATTATTTATATTTCTTTAAGAATATTATTATCTAAACTTTAGAGATTGATTAAGATCATTTATTTATCCTTCAATTTCTTTACAATGATTTTAAGTGGATTCTTTTTAACGTTTTCACACAATTTATTTTTCAAATATCTTTACAAAAGTGTGAAAAAAATCTCATTTTTAACATATTCTATATGAACTTTTTTTCATACTTTTCAAACCATTTTTTCATGAATCTTACACTTCATGTTTTCATGGTTTTCGAATGTAATTTTTATTCCCTTTATTTGATAATTTTTTATTTTGAAGTTCATAAAAACAAAAGGTTACTTATTATTTTACAAGGAATTTTTCTAACACTCTTAAAATATTATAGGTTTTAATTTCATTTTTGTCTCCATATAAAATTGTTTAACCCATTTTTTAAATCATCATATTTTTATGGGTTAACTTAAGAGTTTCTGATTATAGGTTGAAAAGTATTTTTTTTAGTTTTATGGAAAAATGAAATCTCTCATGTGTTTTATTCATGTTATGATTATTATACATTATGGTATTATGATGTTGGAATTAACTGGTTAAATTATTATATAATTAATTATTTTTAAATTAATTGGTTAATTTAGTCTATTGAAAGAGTTATATGAATATGATGTTCTAAGTAAACTTTATGATTAATCTATTGCTTTTATGATTGCTTATAAAAAATTTTATGGAAACTTTTGTGAAAAGAAATTGTTTTTGGGTTTAAAAGTATGTTTATGTTCTTTTAAAATATCAAATATATTTTTTTAAAGGAAGTAATTTCCAAGTGTTTTCAACTGTTTCAATGGGAAAACAGGTTCTCTTTTTTTATACTCCTTACTAAGTTTTATTCTCATCCATTGTTTTCAAAAAAAAAATTCACAGGGCTTAAGGATGAGTAGGAATGATTATTAAGTATATCATTGAATATTATATGTTGGTATTGAATGATTAAAGTGTATCATTTAAAGAATTTTTTTAGTGAAAATTTTTCCATATATAGAAAAATTATGGTTTTTCTTATGTAAGGGATTTTCTAATTCTACAAAACTCTAAACCTAAAAGTTTTACGTGAATGTAAGTAATGAAATATTTTCTATAAATATTATACTAATGGGATAAATATGTATGAATCTTCATAGTTGGAATTATAGAAGGGTTTAGATAATTTTATAGTTTAGGATATTATATATTTAGGATAATTTAAGAGTTATATCTACCAATATGTTTTAATAAGTTTATGGGTAATCATAATTCAAATGTATATAAATTATTTTTAGTTTTTTATGTGATTGAAATTTTGAGGTTATTAGAGATATTTTGGCATACATTTATTGGTTTTTAGGAATAATACTTGATTGAGGTATATATAACCCATAAGTTTAACTTTTAATTTAGTGTAAAGGATATTTGTGAAGAATTTTATTATATTTTTATGGAAATAATATGAAGGGTATAGGTAAAATTTAGTATTACTACATTATTTTTTGTTTACATAATTATGGTTGATTGGTATAAATGGATATTTGATTTTGGGAGAATAATTTTAGTAGTATATATTTCCTTGGGGATTAAAAATTTATTTGGTGATAAGATGACTAAATTTATGAGTGAATTTTTGTTTTTTTTGGGATAAATGTCAAAATGATTTTGGAATAATGCTTGATCAATATTTTTTGATTTTTATCTTTTTAATTTGGTTATGCATGTGTTGAAGAGTTTTAGGGTTTAGTTATTTTTGGAATGATATAATTTAAAAATTGATTTTTATTAAAACCTTGGTGATCTGGGATGGTGTTTAATGATGAGGTTGTGTTTTTTGAAAATCCATTTATAGTTTGATCAAATGAGTTTGAATAACTAGGAATTTGGTTTATAGAAAATGGAATCTTTGTAGAGTAATTGAATTTTTCTATTCATTGTAATTATTTTATATTGTATACCGCTTTTTTTAGTTTGAAAAAATAGAGGTCTTGGAAGATTTTTGTGAAGATTTTAGGGGAAAAAGGAAGGTGGTTCAAATAGTGAGTATGTGACCCATGTTGTAAGTTCATGGTCTATGATAGTATAGTACATAAAGGCATTATCTTACCATGAAGGTAGTACATGTTTCTTGTAGTAGGTTCATGGTATTGAAATGAAGTTTTTTGGCTATCTGTGAAGAATGATTGGTGAAGGGGGTATGTGGTTGTATGATAGAGTTTTTTGGGAACTATGAAGGAGGTTCATGGTGACCAGTTCATAAATGCAATCTATAGTGGATAGTATTCAAAGTCACTAGGTTCAAGGTTGGTCTGCATATATTTTTCAAAGGTGTTTAATGTAATTTTTTGGGTTAAAAATATTTTAAGAGAAGTTTGATGGATCTGTATGTAGAAGAAGCACCTATTGGGAATATTTCCAAGTAGATATTTTTCAGATTCAACAGATCATCTATAATATACATGACATGAATGTTGTAACCAATGATTTTTTTATGAATAATATTGATTTTTTTTTCTGAAAACAAGATAGATGACATTTTCACATCAATTTATAATTAATTTAATAACATAAATAAATACCTCAAACTTGATTTCTTTCTTCAATGCAGGTATTGATCATATGAATTCCATTTAGTTGTATTTTCATTACATTGATGAATAACCAAATAAGATACCCTCTAGTATTGATCGACACATTCTCCTTTGATCATGGAGTATTTCCTATTAGAAACCAAGCCAGGTTTCCATCTAACCCGACACCTAACCCAGCCTGTGGCATAGTCCTAAGGGTATTCCTGACCCCATAGTTTGACAACTAGTTCATGGGAATCAAGCATCACATTTATGAATGATTTCTCCCATAGGAATAAACCCTAACCAAATCCCAAAGATGATAAATCACATCACAACCAATAACCAAAATTCAAGAGATCACAAGATAACATTAAAAATTGGTGTTAAACATTTAACCTCTTTGACCAAAATACAAAATACCAAAATGGGGTGGGAAAACAACTACACAACTAAGAATCTATGAAATAAAAGGATCAAACCCTCATTCCACCTCCACTAACACTTTCCAAAAGAGGAACCACTAGAAACTAGATCCACCGTCACCACCAAAAAATGACATTCCTTTAACTCGGTCAAAAATAACAATGTCTACATACACCTGAGGGTGTTTTTAGGGTGTGATACAATGTTTACAATAAGATAACACCAAAATAGATTACATTAATTAAAATTAAATTAAAAATTAACAAGATAGTTTTAAGAAAAGAAAGGTGAAATTTAAATAAAACATGATTTGAAATTAAAAGGAACAAAAAGATGATATCAAGTTGAATGGAAAGAATAACATGAGAAACATAGGAAATAACTAAGGTTATAGGGTTATAGGGGTCCTAGTATCCTCATACTCTCGGTGATCAAACCATATCTTAGACACAATGGTTATTCTTGAGCCACCAATCCCCATCACATGTAAGTTTAGCCAGTGTTGTAACAAAATCTAGTTAGGGAGACCAGGCATCAGCCCTACCCACTCACCTAACTTACTAGACCTAGTCTACCCACTTAGATACCTAGGATTCCCTTGTGCTAAATTCCATTCTCTATGTCACATGAACCACCTCTTACACAAACACAATCCCAACAATTGGAACACATATGAAAAACAACCATTTTCATTAGGAAAATCATTATTAAACCCTTATTCACAGCAAACCCTTTGGAAAAAATGTTTTGAACCACCCACATAATTTATAAAACAAATTGAAAACCAAATCATGAATACTAGACTCATCAAATAATAAATCATGAAATCACCCACCTTTTACTTGGAAACTTTCAGAAATTGGTTGGAAACTAAAATTGTACCCTGGAGGAACCCTATAAAATTAGAAACACTATTTCTATCAATATTCAACTAAAGAAATCAAGATTGAACCCACATTAAGTCAACCTATCCACTGGATAAAGGAGAACACAAGAGATAAGGGAGAATATACCAAGAATAAATAAGAAAAGAGGAAATGAGAGGATTACTTGATGATATATTGAATAATACACACCAAAATAGCCCCATGATTGAAGCCCAAGGAAGTAAGGAGGAAGGGGGAGGTGTGATCCAGGATCTAGAGATTGAATGGGGTGTTTTGGGGGTAATTTGGGGTTAAAATCAGGGAGGGTTAAAATAAGAATTTAATTTTTTTAAATATCTGGAAGGTTGTATGGTCTTACAAACCATGCGCCAACCATTCAACTCTGTATCTAAGAGGAAACACTAAAAAATATTTAACATTTTCCAACAGGGATATATCTATTGGTAAAAGTACATTTTCTATTTCTAAAACGATTTACCAACATATATGTCCCTGTCACTAAACTAATGGTAAAAATTATGTTGCTAATTGTTTTTGCGATAGATAAAATAGTTCTATTACAATTATAATAATACTAATAGATAATATACATGTTGGTTAATGTGTTTAGAAACAAATACTTATGAATTTTTTTTTGTTGGTAACATTATTACCAACATATAAAATCTCTTTATAAATTACATTTGAATAAAAATTAGAAATTTTTATTGCTAGTAAAATTTCATATTATATTTTTTAATTATCATATATAATAATCACGTGTATTCAAAGTTATAAAAAAATTAATTATATTAATAATGAAATTTAATACAAATTGAATACATAGAAAAACACCTGATCAACAATATCCATTCCATCACACCTGAACCCCCCAATGTCAACAGGATCCCCACACCCACCCTGTAACCCATCAATTCTCATCCATGACTTAGTATCAAAGAACAACTCTAGTGAGTAGCCCATCCATGCCCTAGTTGTAGCAAGAAGTTCATCCTTTCCCCAGCACTAGTGACCGACTCATCCTTTCCCCATCACCAATGACCATCTCATCCTTGTGAACCAACATCTCTAGTGAGAAACTCATCCATGACCTAATGAACAACTACATCCATGCCCCACGGAATAGCTCCATCGAGAAGCCCATCCATGCCCCAACGAGCAGACCATCCATTCCCCAACCCTGCCACCGACTTCAGTACCAGCATCACACCCTTCAACTACAATATCTACATAAAAACAACCAAATATCATACCCAAAAATCAATGAAAAATATCTACCTGAATTGAAATAAAAATAGAAATAAATGGAAGTATAAAAAAATGATTTTCATAGTAAGCATTTTACATAAACCCAGTTTACATCTCAAGAATCACTAGTCTGAATGACTCAAATCTAGGCATCATTTATCTGTTTGAAACACTTAATAAAAAGGGACTAGAAATTTTTTACTTCTGAGAAGCATTTGTAAAACAATTCAATGGTATCTCCCAAATCAACTATCACTGTCATGGTTCTCACTAGCAGTGTGGTCCAAGAATTCAATTCACTCAATCATAACATGATCATGACGACAACAATCATCTATATCTCATAGTGGAAATATAACACAAGTCACCCCGAATCATAGATGTGGGTGCCTGGAAGCATCTCATCATTAGTACATGAAAGTTTTATTAATATAAAACTCTATAAAAATAAAATCTAAAACAATCGTTGTCTCCAACTTCATATCCAAATCTAATTAAATCAATATGTTTTCATATTCTAACTTGAAACGGGTCACATGAATGAGTACCTCATCATTTTTTATAAGAGTACATAAACTCCAACATTGTTTATCCAGTAATTGAATTCCATTAATCTATGAAAGCTTCCTTTTTTAGACTCCTTACGAGCATTGGATACATGTAAATTGTGGAGGCTGCCTGTGAAATCTGTGAAAAGGTCCAACTCAAACAATGTTGAGAAAAATATACCATTACTTCAAGTATAAAGGTTAGAATACAACACAATCAAATAACAAAATTTAAAAATTCAAATCTATTAAATTTTAATGAAAAAAATCTTTATAAAAATTTTTAGGGAAAAATTTCACCCACATTTGTTTGTATGCACTTTTAGAAACAATATTGGTCAGTGTTTGTAATTTATTTTTCAAAGGAAAAATGATAACCTTTCAAGGTCACATACCAATCACATAATCTTTAATTTATTTGAATAAATTAATGACAAAAAAAATTAAAAAAATTGAACTACAGACCTATACATGTGTCGGATGGGGAAACAGATCCAACAGAGGCTCTCAAAACAAATGCAGTGATTACTCAAGGCCTATCTCAATAAGAAAAACTTATAGGGAAGAGTAATTAATCTAAGGAAGTGATGATTACAAAAACCATTGTATATAAACTAACCATGTTTTAAAATTCTAAATTGGGAAAAAAAAATTCTCAAGCAGCTCATTCGATTACAATGGTTTCTCAATGCCTGCCTGAATGCTGAAAAATATGAATGGACAAAACCCAAAAATAAACTAAAAATTGATTTCCTTGGTAGAAGCATACACCAAAATCTCTCCTGTAAAATATGTGTCAAGGTTTTTTTATCATTATTATAATATCTACTTCAAATGACACTATTAAGATCTTACCCTACAATATACTTTGAATTATCCATATTATAAAACTGAGCACCAGAAAATTATTAAGGATATCCTTCAGTGTAAGAAGGGTTAAAATATGTACTAGATTTTGGAATAGCAATCCACATGAAAACCTAAAAAACACCAAATCAAATTGAAAAATCCACATTTCTATTAGTGAAACTAGCTAAAAAAGCAAATAATGGACAACCAAAATGACACATAACAAAATTTCCAAGAATTTCTCAAATCATCATACCAAATATATAAACACAAAATTCAAATTAAAAAAACTTAGAACTACATTTATAGGTTTTAACTATGAAATAAAAGATATTTATTCAGTGATAAAATCCATTGGAAAGAAAATTTGAGCAGCCAACCCCAAATTGTTCTAATAAAGAATATCCCCACACTTCAAATTTCTTCCTCAGAGTTGCAGAAGCTCCCCTAACAACCATCTATGAGGTAAAATACAATTTTTTAAATGATGATGGGAATTAGTAATGATTACAATGTAAATATTTATGTTCTAGAAAGTTTTTCAAAAAATATAATCCTCTTAGAATTCTACACTCGATATCCACTTTTCACCATATAAAAATTTATTCATATATGAGTTCAAAAGACAAAAAAAGGAAGAAGTAAAGTAAAAAAGGATATGACCAACCTATCAAATTGCTTGATTCAATAATATCAAAATGATTGCAACTCTCAGAGTCAGATATGGCTGAACCCGAACTTGATCCATTACTTGTATCTTCATATAAATACTTTTTGGAAACCATAACCATCATTGGGAACTTCTTCCACTTACACAACATCATTATGTTGCCTTATTTTAAGCAGTTTTAATTCTTCATTCTTGATATAAATGGACTTCACTCTAGGAATAATGTAGGGATCAAAATTATCAATTTCAAACCTATCATGTATGGGTGTGAAATTTACCAACATCCCCTTCGTCCACCACTAAGACCTACATACATTGCACAATACTGGCTTCTAGGGAGGCCCATTTCACCAAAGAGGGGTTCCTATTGGAATTGTTTGTCAGAAATTAATAGTGATAGTGTGCCTAGAAATAAATTATTTTGGTATATTTTCTCATCGTGAGAAGGTTAAACCATAAAAATATGTAAATAAATTCTACAATAAATGCTTGTGTAAAAGGGGATATCCTCTGCATGGTTAGAAAGCAGAATGCTCATACAAACAAATGGTGGCACTAATAAATATATCACCTATAATCAATTAATTATCTTCCTAGAAACCTCACCAATTCATGGTGTATTAACGCATGAAATGATATTAAATAAAAATTAAAATGGAATTACATCAGTGACATCAATTATTTGAATAGATTCATCCAATACACATTTTCACTTGATGAAGTGGTATATGAGTGGGTATTAGAATTTTGAAAAATAAATTGTATCCAATGGAAAAAAATTGATGTGATGAAAAAGAACATAATAGGGAATTAGTAAAGAAATTAACCTTTAAAAATAAATTAAGTTTAGGGATAGAGTAAAAGAATGGAAAGACCAACCAGTAAATAACTTGAACACCACTATCAAAGTTCTTTGAGGTGAAACCCTAAAAATATCAGAATATATTGATAGGTAGATTCTAAGGTCTACTACTAAAAGTGTTTCTATTTGATTCTTACACCACATAAAACACACATAAATATAATTAAAAGCCATTGAGAATTGAAACCAAAAATACATGACTATTAATGCAGAACAATCTTAATATGAAATTAATACAAAATAGTCTACTATGATATTAAAAATAAAGAACAATATACTATGCATAAAGTACCTGAATAATTGTTTCATATCAACATCTAAAATAGGATAGATGTTTGGACCATCGAAGGAAGTCTTATAGTAATATAATCTAAAAAAACTAAACAATTGATTAAAATGTGTTTGTTTTTGTGTGGAGTCTAAGGAATTCTTGTGTCATTCCCCAAAGAAAATATATAAAAATCAAATGAAGTTCTGCATCTAGTGGATCACACCTTGGTGGTTTTCATTTAAGAAAATCATTCTCTACAGTTAAAGGATTGTGTCAAAATAGTAATGCAAATTAGGAAATTCACATTTAAGACCATTCAATTCCAAAAGACACACCTCTTTGGACTTGTTTTAAATAGCTTGAAAAAGGTCAACACAACTCTCATGTGATGAAAACCAATGCATGAGGTGCTTCCTATGTTTGTCTCATTCAGCATGACCATTAAAGTATATCAAAATACCATGACATTAAACATACAGTTTTCAAAGAGTATACTAAGATATGAGGGAAATTCAAAACTGAAAAAACAAATCAAGAAATAGAATGACTATTTAAGTCACATGATGCTGAAATTCATGGCCATACCATTAAAGTGATCTTGATATGTAATATCAACATCCTACTAAGTAACACTTATGTTTCTTCTGGAGATGTTTGCAGCATTTCCATTGATGCTCAGCAACACCCAGCCAATATTTAGCTACATCTATTCTCTATAAGAATCAACATCATTCATCCTTATTCCACCTATCTATTTTAGAACAATCAGATAAAACCCCTCTACAAATAATAATATTCCATTAGCACCAGCACTACACCATAAAGAACCAGAAGAACCCAAAAAAAATGAATAAGCATGAACAAAAACTTTTTTTAAAAATGAGGGTCTGGATGCATTACATTGGTTCCCAGAAGTGTGAAAGAAAAAAAGTCCTTATGAAAAATAATGAAATAAGATATGTTAGAAAAAAACATCAGTAGTGTTCTAAATTGATTAAAAAAAGATATTGGATCACATGGTATCTGATACATTGATGCAGGGTTTCCATTGTACCTTGTAGGGCACCGAAATGATCGGGGTTGAGATGCGTTGGGGGCTAGTTTGGCCATGTATATGAAAATATTTCCAGATGATGTCTGATAATGGGAATGGATTCCACAGGCGGTGATTGGTTTTCCGATGCAAGAGATGATGATGGGAGGAAATTAGCGGTGAAGCGTGTTCAGTGCAGGAAATCTATGACGACACTGAATGAAGATGGCGGATCCAATGAAGGTGACTTCTAGGGTCATGGGATTCCTTGCTGGTGATGTGAAAATGGGAGGAGTAGTGATGCAGGTCTCAAGTTACTTTGATGGAGGGCAGTGGTGTTATAGGCGATAATTATGGGAGGAAAAAATGGTGGTGATGTGTTTCGGTGGATAAAATTGAAAAATATAAACACTATTAACATTTGGAGAAAATTTAAAATTGAAATCAATTAATGAGATATTTTTAATATAACACCAATAAATTGATATTTACTTTGGTTGTTAAAATAATAATTTGTATAAAAAATAGTTCTCCCTTAAATTGGTTATTAATAAAATATTTTTTATTTAATTGTCTATTGTAATGATTTTTATTGATATAAATATATTTTTTGGTAATAATAATAATTATTAATATATTCATGTGTTGTTAAAAATAATTTCGGTATTAGTATGATAAAGAAACAGATATAATTTTTGGTAAAAGATTCATTGGTATTGAACCATCAATATCAACAGATATATCTGTTGGTAAAAAAAGTGTTGTTAGTCAAAATTAATACTAATAAAACTTAATATCTATTGGATTTACTCATTTTTACCAACATATATAATATCTATCATTAAATTTCTGTTAGAAAAAGTCAAATATTTTGTAGTGAAAAGAGGCTACATGGTTTCCTAGGGGAGGGAACATTCCCATTCACCATAGATAATGCCACTTCTCTAGGTGAACAATTATCTCACATGCCTACACCCTAGGCTGTGTGACCTAGATAGTTTCAATTTTTAAGGAGCATGATTTACACTAGGATAAAACATTATTTATACTAACCATAAGCTAACTCCACTCCACCTTTTTTCTAAAAAAAAAAAAAAATATTTTTGCCAAAAAATCTGGGGAAATCCATGAAATATATATAATACCAAAAATAAAAGAGAAAAATACCTCAAAATAAAATCACAAATGTTTCAATTCTCCCCACCATGAAAAATTTACACCCTAGGAAAGTCAAAATGAAGTTTGATCAGAGAATAGGTGTGGATACCAATATTCAACCCAAGATTTCCACTCCCATGTCTCATGATCATAATTCATATGATACTAAAGAACCCAAAACACCGGTATGGACTTTCCTTGAAGAACTTTTTCTTGGGAATCCACAATTTTTTAATGGTCACTTAAATGACAGAAAATAGGATTCTAGTTCCAAATCTTCCTAGTTAAACAGATGAAATGGTTTTAGGTTATACTTATTAAATTTTGAGACATGGAACAAATCATGGGTTTATGTCAACTAAGACGGTAAAACCAAGTAGTATTCCACCTTGACAACTCTTTCAGAAATATCAAAAGGTGCCACATACCATGGTGTCAACTTCCCTTGATTTCCCAAACAATGGAAACCTAAGTGAGGGGCCACCTTTAGAAACATATAGTCACCTAATTATAAGTACAAGGCTTAGAACCACTGATTAGTATATGAATTATGATGTCTTTGCATTATCAATAACCATTACATGATCAATTGAACTTTATTAGAAATTTCCTATACAAGGTTCAGTCCTAGAATAAAAGTCTCACCCACTTTTGTACAACATAAAGGTGATTGAAATGGTTGACCATAAAGTACCTCAATAAATACTACTTGATTAATTGGAATTTATCAAGTGTCTCCTGTAAAAGGTTCATTCCTAACAGAGAAGTTTTACCCACTTCTATCCAGTATGAAGGTGATTGATATAGTCAACCATAAATCACCTTTAAGGGATCTATTAT
Source organism: Viscum album (assembly GCA_963277665.1). Lineage (NCBI taxonomy): Eukaryota > Viridiplantae > Streptophyta > Magnoliopsida > Santalales > Viscaceae > Viscum > Viscum album. The sequence goes on along the minus strand of OY728160.1, from coordinate 799,810,993 downwards.
TATTGAGGATTGGTAACTATTATTATATAAAAACTCAACCAATCGAAAATGGTTATACCATGAGACTAAAAAATCTAAAAAACATTATCAGATCATGTCTTCCAAGATTTAATTTTATCACTTCATATGTCCATACATTTGAGGATGGTATGTCGTGCTCAATTTGACTTGAGATCACATTTACTTATGAAGGCCTTCCCAAAACTGTGTGGTAAAATGGGTGTCCCTGTCTAAAACAATAGTTTATGACACACCATGAAGCCTCACTATCTCTTAAATATGCAGCCGACCCAACTCCCCCACATTGGTTGAGTCTATGATTGGAATGAAATGGATTGATTTTTTCATACAGCCAATCCCCACCCAAATCAATTTCCTTCCCTAGGATACATGAGGTAAGACCATGATAAAATCCATGGACACCTCATCCCACTTATAGGTATAATGGGGAGTGGATGAATCAAACACGAGGGTCTTTAGTGATCATCCTTAACCTGTTGACAAGTATTTCACCTGGATAAAAAGTTAGCTATATCTCACCTCATACCTAGCCACCAGAATCAATGATGTATGTCGTAAAACTTTATGAAGGTTCCCAGATGAATGGTCCACTAATGTCGATGGATATCCTATATCAAAACCTTCCTCAAAGACAAATAAACCATGAAATGACCCTTAAAGAAAATAACTGCCTCAGAAGATAGATACCACTCACTGAGAACCTCCCCACCATTAAGAAGCTTCCTAGAGAATTGGTACAACTCATAATTAATATTATATTGCTGAATCAAATCTAAAAGAGAGGGAATCAGCTAAAAACTAGACAAGAATGTGCCTCCACTATGATCCTTGTAATTAAGGTTCATTTTGGAAAGAATCCCCATCAAAGTCCAATCATAAATGGACTCTTTTATTACCCACACTGACATCTTTCTTCGTAAGGAACACGTAACCAAATTCCATTTACCTAGGGTATATAAAATATCAAAATCGAACACCTAAAGTTACTCAACCTAATGATTTTTCCTCATATTCAAAACCTTTCAGGAGAAAATGTAGGCCAAGCTCTTATGATCTGAATACACCAAGAAATTCTCCCCAAAGAGAGAGGATTCCATATCTTCAAAGAATGCATCATTTTTGTTAATTATAGGTCATGGGTTGGGTAATTATTTTCTTATGGTCTGAATTTTCAAGAGACATACACCACCACATTCTCATCCTACATCAAAACACACGCAATACCTATACTTGAAGCATCACAATAGAACTAATATCTCTTTTTAGATTCTCAAAAGATCAAAATAGGGGAGTGGTCAATCACTGCCTAAGTTCCTTAAAAATATTCTCTGAATTTTAGACTCCACTAAAACCTTACCTTTTTTTGGGTAAGCGCGATAATGGGAGAAGCATGATGAGAAAAATCCTTGAAAAACTTCCTGTAATAACCTGTCAGACCCAAAAATCTTATGATCTCAAAGATGTTCCTTAGTTTCTCCCATTAAATCACTGATTCAATCTTCTTAGGGTCTATTGAAACCCCATTTCCCGATATCACATGGCCTAGAAACTTAAATTCCTGAATCCAGAAGGTACACTTGGAGATCATAGCATAGAGACAATGATCTTGATGAGTGTCTAGCATGATCCTCAAGTGTTTTCCATGATCTTCCTCTATCCTGGAGTAAACTAGGATGTTTTCCACAAACACCACATTTAAGGAGTCTAGGAACTGATAGAACACATAGTTTCATAAGATTCTTGAAGACCATTGGACCATTCATCAACCTAGATGACATGAAAAAAATACTCAAAGTAGACATACTTTCTTAAGAAGGATATCTTATGAACATATGCCCCTCTGAACCTGACCTGATGATACCCAGATCACTGGTTGGTCTTGGAGAACCACCTTTCTCCCTTGAACTGATAAAAGAGTTCATAAATGCAGGTCAATGGGTACTTATTCTTAATTTTTACCTTATTAAGATTCTGGTAGTTAATGCATAACTGAAGAGATCCATTGGACTTATTAGCAAGAAGACCTTGGGTGGCCCAAGATGAGATTCTCAGGTAAATCAATCCTTTGGATTCTAAATCATCCAGATATATATTTAATTCCCTCAACTCAATAGGGTCCATATGATATGAGGGAAGGGGTATCATCTGTATTCCAAGTGCCATATTGATAGTGAACTCCACATCTCACTATGGAGGAAAACCTGAGAAATCATCCTTAAACACATTTGGGAACTCATCCACCACAAGAGATAATCCACCCTTATAACTTCTATCATCTTCTTCTAACATGAATGATGAGATATAAAAAGTAATATTTCTCAACTTTAGATGTGGAGGTCTGGATCACCCTGATCGAGGATCCCATTCACCTTGAATGATCTAGGTACTCCAATTGGGTGCCACAAAGCTCACCCACTGATGGAAAAAATCTATGTGCATCTCAAAATTAACCATCCAATCCATACTAAAGATCACATAAAAAAGTTCCATTTCTAGAAATATGAAATCCCATTCTAGATCAACCCCTGATAGAGTGAGAGCACAAGATGGACATTTGAAACCTTTCTCCCTCTTCTTTCCAAGTGTCATAAACATATCTATAGCATAAGTAATAAGATCGATTGGTAATTTCAAAAACTCCACTATAAGGGAAGAAATAAAAGAGTTAGATGTACCCATATCAAGCAAAACAACAATTATGTATGATGTAATAAAAACATCACCTCAAACTTTTGTAGGTCTTGCATTCGATTCCACAAGCACATATTTTATATCATGAAGGTTCTTCATCTCTAATGAAGGCTGAGGCAAATTACTAACTAGTGGATTTTCCATGATTAGAATTTTTCCATAGGAGGATCCAACTTTTCCACCACTCCTAATAGATTGCTAATCCATAGCCCTTGATTCACTAGACTGATCTACAAATTACCTATGTTTTGAGGAACCCACACTACTTTGAGTTAGTGTACCACTCTTACAAAACCTATTCAAGTTCCCCAATCACCCACACTAATGATAGGGTCTATGTGGAACTATACATGCATCCTTTAAGTGACCCTATATTCTACACAGATAGCATAAAACTGACCCACTACTTGTGTTCACAGAAAAAGGTGGTTGGGGAGGATGTCCAAGACTACCACCTCCCTTATTTTCCTAATTTCCCACTTTATTTTCCTTTCAGATGATACATGAACACCATAGACCATTACTAAAGTGATCCTAGAAAAACTAGACTTCTAGTATAATCAATCTCCACCATTAGGGATTGATCCACTATCTCATCATATGTCCTCAGCTTGAACAAGAATACCTAGGATTAAATGTATATCTATAAACCCATTTAAAAATGATTAGCCTTTAAATGCTCATTAGAAACCACCTTGGGTAAAAAACAAACCAATTCTATGAAACAGTTGGCATATTCCAACATGGTCTGATCTCCCTGATAAAGATCTAGAAACTCATGGGTCTTGTAAAATAAAAATGTCTCAGGGAAATAATTCTCATTAAAGATAACTTTGAATTCCTTCCAACCTATATGCACAAGCTTCCTAGCTTGAACCACTAAATCCCACCACCTATGACTAGGTTCTTCCAACATGAATGAATCTCATTTCACTTTGACTACCTTAGGAGTATCATGAAACCCAAAAATCATCTTGATATTTTCAATCCAATCCTCCGACTCCTGGGGATCCATGTTACCTCAAAAGGAAGGACGTTTGTTATTGAGGAACTCTAAAGCCTTGTTCTTTTCCAGAATCGATTACGATTTTCTAGAAAGAGCAGGACCAGAGCCCAATCCATGATCCATTTCTTAGACAACCCAAAACACTTCTCCCACTAATCTCTGATCAAATGGTGAAGGATAATTCTCTCCAACCTCTTCCCATGGTTTCATAGGAAGTATCCATGGAGGCATAATTCCATATCAATCAACATGACCAAAGAAACTGTTAATATATCATCCAAGTTTTTTTCAGAAAAAACCAATTCCAAAAACCTATATAAATCAATATGAATCTACATTCAACACAATCACAAACCAAAACACTCCACCCCTACTCAGTGTCTGTTAATAGTCTTCATCCAGTACATCACACCTAGAGGGAAATTTAAAACATATCATAAACATACCATGGTGACCAAAGGCCTGTTATTAGGTGTATTCACTAGGCACCCCACTTGTAACCATCACCCCAATCCCAAAAAGTCCTAGATCCACTCTATCCAAACTCTCCCAAATAACATGACCCAAAGAAAGGGAAAAAACTTATATAATACCATTTTTTCATGAACCAAGTTGGGCTTCCATCTAAACCAACACCCGTCCAAGTTCATGGCATGGCCCGAAGGGAATTCTTAATCACCATAGATTGGAAACTAGTGATTGGTCATCATGCATCACATTTGGGAAAAATTTATCCCATAGGAATCAACCATGACCAAATCACAAATATGATACATCACATCACAATCAATAACCAAAATTCAAGAGATCACAAGATAACATTAAAAATTAGAGTTAGAATTTTAACCTCTTTGACCAAAAAACCAAAATACCACAATAGGGAGGGTATCCAACTATACAACCAATCCTCCATGGAATAAACAGTCCAATATACTCATACCACCACAACCAACACTTGATAAAAGTAGAACCACGAGAAACTGGATCCACCGTCACCACCAAAAAATGACTTTCTTTTAATTGGGTCAAACATAACAAGGTTTACATACACTTGAGGTTATATGTAGAGTGTGATACAATGTTCCCTGTAGGATACCACCAAAAATATTCCATGCATTAACATCAAATGATGAATTTACATGATGGTTTTAAGAAAATATAGGTGAAATTTAAATAAAGCATTCTTTGAAATTAAAAGGAACATAAAGAAGATATCTAGATGAATGGTAAGCATAACATGAGAACCATGATAAATCCATAAGGCACTAGGGTTAGTGTGGTCCTAGGATCCTCATACTCTCAGGGATCAAACCATCTCCAAAACATAGCAAACTTGCTTGAGAAACCAATCCCCATCACATGTAAGTTTAGTTAGTGTTGTAACCTAATCTCATTAGAGAGACTAGTCCTCAACACTATTGACTAACCTAATGTACTAAAACTATTATTACCACCTCTTACATATTTACGAGTTACTGTAGTAGTGTTATAGATGGCACTGTAGTAGCACGGTAGTAGAAATGTACACTGTGCGGGTATTGTAGAAGAACTGTACGCTGTATAGGTACTGTAGCAGAACTATACACTATGCAGGTACTACAACAGTTACTGTAACATACACTATTCGGTACTGTAGTAGATGAAACTATTCACCTTGGGCCACCAGTTTGGGCTTGGAGTCCTTAAGGATTTTAGGCCACCCAGGCCTTCGGGTTAGTAGTTTTTTCGAGCCACCTTTAAGGCCTTCGGGCCACCTCAAGGCCTTTGGGCCACATGCAGTTGCCCCAGACACACTACAAAAAAGGAGCGACCCGATAAGAGGATTTAGAGCAGGTGAAATCACCAGAGTAGAGCCAAATGGATTTTTCAGAATGAGAGGGTATGGATTTTCCATCAGGACCAGCCTGTGCTTGCACGAGAAGCCTAGCCAGACAACCATACGAAGGCGGAGAGCTACTATCATGATGCAGATTCTGGGGAGGGGAAATTACTCGTATATAGTCTGGTTGAATTACCTAATACCTTTGGGTCATGTAATATCCTAAGACCATGGGCCATGTAATCTCTGAGCCTACGGGCCTTGTAAGGGTTCCCCCTCATCCCTTGAAAGGAGGGTTATCAAAAATCAATAAAAAAGAAGGCCTTCGGGCCATTTGGACAAATAACAGACATGAAAAACAACCATTTTCAATAGAAAAATCATTATCAAACCATTACACACACAAAAACCATTTAAAAACATGGTTATCACCACCCACACAATTTATAAAACCAATTAGAAACCAAATCAAGCACACTAAACTCATCAAAAAATGTTAAAGAATAGAATCACCTACCTATTTCTTGGAAACTTCTGAAAATGGGTTAGAAACTAAAACCACACCAAGAAGGTACCCAATAAAGAAAATATAACACCATTTACATTAATATTAAACCCAATAAATCAAGATTGAACCCACATTACATCAACTTATTCATTGGATAAAGAATAACACAAGTTAAAAGGGAGAAGAGACTAAGAAGAAAGAAGGAAAGAGGAAAGGAGAGTCTTACTTAATGATCTATTTAATAATCCACACCAAAATTGGCCAATGATTGAAGCCCAAGGGAGTAAGGAGTGAGAGGTGCACCTAGGGTTGGGGATACTGAATGGGGTGAGTTGTGGGTAATTTGGGGTTAAATTCTAGAAGGGGTGGAATAGTAATTTCAATTTTTTTAATATTTGGTAGGCTTAACAGTCTTCAAGATCATGCGCCAACCATGTGGTTCCTCTTTACAAGAGGAAAATAGGACACTTGGTTTCCTGGGGGAGGGAGCATGCCTGTGTGACAAGTTGTGCACATCATATAGTTCCACTATCCTTGGTGCACAGTTATCCCACAAACCTGTGCATTAGGACATGCAACCTAGATAGTTCCACTATCTAGGGAAAACCATTTCCATAAGGCTAGCCCATGGTTTCTACTAACCATGCTTTAACCACACACCACCTCCTGTCTAGCCCAAAAATTGAAATTTATCCCAAAAAGTCTTGTGAAATACATGCAATAAAGATAAGAACCAGGATAAAAGAGATAAATATCTCAAAATAAAACCACTGATGTGACATTTCCAATGGAACTTCAGGTGCTAGCATGATGGTTCTGTTAATCTTGCATCATTCTATTAATCAAAAACATGATCCCTTGATTATGGAAGGTATTATCTTAATCTCTCCAGCTTGAGAGGAGTAAAGGAGGAATAGATAGTCTCTCAAGCTTGAGATAAACCCCCAGAGATGTTCTTGTTGAGAGATTATTTTCTTGGGAGGAAAATGTTGTGCATAACAACTAACATCTCACAATTCTCATAGTTGTCTATTTATAAACCTAGGGTAAGGGTTTCATATAATTAATTTCACAAAGACCCTTAATAATATATTAAACCAAAACGCAACCCCATTCCATGTAAAATAATAATAATATCATTTTATTCCATAGCATGCATTAACCCACATAATAATAAATATTATTTATCATCTGGAAAATAAATACTTATCATTGGGCCAAAAAATGGGTCTGTTTGTCCTCCTTAACATTTATTGAATTTCTGAATAAATATCATAAATAAATATTATATCCATGGTTTGGTGAATATATTATTTATTTTAATATTATACATTCAATAAATAAATGAATATTATATTCACAATTTGGAGAATACAATATCTATTTTGATATTCATGTAATTAAATAAATTATTTATTATTGAATAAATAATTATTTATCACCTTGAAAATAACAAGATAAAAATAAATATTATATATTCATGTAGTTAAATGATTTCCTTATGAAAAAATATTTATTTAATATTTTTGATATTTTAATAAATCCAGATTAAATATTACTTCTTGTTATGGAGAATAATATTTATTCCAACTATTAAATATAAGTAATATTTAACTGAGATCAAAGGAAACACTTTGTGTGTGACCCTCTATGACTCTTCCATAATGGAATTAGGAAGGATTGCCTAAAATATAAGATTAATATATATCAATGGGCCAAGGAACCCATAGAGGAAGAGGATATATCACAATGAAAAAAACCACATACAAATAATTATTGTTTAATATAATCCCTTTGTCGTGATATCTCATCAAGAAGGTTTCACACTTATTCTATCAACCTATATGCTTGATATATCTTTCTTTGACCATCTAAAATAAACTCATTATTACACCATAGTCATGACATTTAATATGACAGTTTCATTTCAATAAATGGTTTTATATATCAACTTACATAAAGATGTAAGGGAAAATACATCCTCAAATTATTCATTAATAACACATCATTCATGATTCACCCATCATACCCAACTTTTAAATGAATTGGGTCATCATAGTTTACATAAATACATAAAATTTCACAAGTCATGACATGAATTAATAATAATATTAAATTATATGGACCAATACAGACATTCACAGATAGGAATTATTATGACACATAAATATGAAGAATTCATACAAATGGGTATGTTCTCATAATCTCCTATCTTGGAGATTACCAAGTGAAAAGTTTATGAGATAAAGAATATTATGATTATGAGTACTCTAACATAATAGTTAGTATATTATGTGTCCCATAATAGAATGTTATCTGACTATAGAACAATATTTAATAATATCATCATGAAACTTTATGGTTCTCATCATATATAGGAACCAATATGACCTTTTTCAATGAAACATATTTTCTTGGATATTATCAAAGTAATTATATGAATAGGAACAATCAATATGTGATAAGGTATTAATATTCAAATCCATGAATATAACAACAATCTAAAGTAAAAATTAGTTTATTCTAGGGAACCAACTACAAAAGAATCCCACTTTTACTAGATCCAACTGCTAACAGTTGGTTAGTTTTCACATGTTAAACATGATTCTACTGAGTATGGACACAACAATCGATCCTACCATGTTTCCATGAATAGGGTTGGTAAATCTACTTGTCTATGTTGAAAATATGCTTACAAGGACATCACTACCATAGAAAAATCCCTCAAGTAATGATATAATTGAGTATCCACCTCTCGTTCCCTTGTCATAATACCAAAATCATGATTAAGTCCATAGTCAAATATTATCATAATAATGATAAAAAATATTACTTTCAGTATATCACAAAATAGGAAGATGATATTTCTAAACCACTTCATAAGTTTCATATAAAGATAAAACATACAAGAATATCGTAGAAATGGAATCCATTAGGCGTACTAAAATTTTCATGCATATTAACTTAGCCTTACAATTCTACTAGATCATATTGGACTAAAGGAAGACAAGTGTTTAATTACCATGATCACTAGAATCCTCCATTCTCTAGACATATGGAACTCATCTAGTTAAACTTTACTAAGTACTGTCGGATAATTATAACTACAACTCAATGCAATTCTGTTGGATCTATTTTATATTCACATACTATACATCATGCATCAGTAATATCAAACATCAATACATATCATAGAATTTGAGATAAATTCATAACACTTAATATTGTTAAATTCTTATCATCTTAGTAATATCTTCTTATTCCCATGCATGTTCTACTAGAAAGATTACATGCCAAAAATAATTTAGTCTTGAATTTTTTAACTTATATTTTCAATAATTTTTTATTATATTTACTATGAATAAATTCATGAAATCCACAGATCTATTTTTTTTATATCTTATTCCCTAGAACATGGTTTCAACTTTAAGTCATTATTTGAGAAATTCATTCCTTATTCTTAATTAACTGGTAAGACCTAACATTTGTTTTCCATATGTTATCAACATATCTACCTTGAAAACTTATAGCACTCCTACTATCTTGTTAGAGACACATGTCACTCATTAATTTCCAAATTATTATTCTATGATCTATATGGATTATTTATCTACAAATTAATTTATGTAATCTATATATCCTATTGGAATTTATTTATTTCGTTGACCCTTTATAGTTATGCCTTGTAGACATATACCATAGGGTTTCCTTTTGGTCACATCATATAAACATCTTCCATAAGGTTTACTCCAAATTTGGAAGTCTTGAAAATCAATATCCCAACATGAAGATCATATAAGTATGATTTGAAAATTAAAATTCAAACGGATTTTAATCATGATGATTGGTTTATAGGTTTTGTTATAGACTAAACTGTTTAATAATTAATCATGATTTATTGGTACCATCTTATACCATCCATGTCTAATTTCTATTAAATACTCATAAAAATTATCAATTCTTAAAACATTCAAAACATAGACTCGCCAAATTTTGATACATAGACTCCATTACTTGAATTTATACATAATTTTCAACCATAGCATGTTTTCATTCATTTCTTCTTTGTAGGAATCTTAATTCTGAAATAATTATATATGTATCAACCACCATAGTGAATATAAATCACATCTTTGGTTATCAATTATTATATATTATATATCTCAAAAACTACTCATCTTATTGATCTTAGTGAACTATTAAAAAATAGGCCTTTAACAATGCTAAAATAGGCCTTTTTTAGTGATAAAAAAGTCCTGACTACCGAAGTGTGATTAAAAGCCCAAGGATTTTATCAGAACTAGAAAAGTGATGATAAAGGGGTCCTTTATTAGTGATAAAAAAGTACTGATAATGGGTGTCTTTATCAATTCTTTTAGAAGAACTAATAAAGGAACCCATTTATCATCACCTTTATTTAGACCTGATAAATCACCCTTTTATCAACACTTTTACAAGAATTGATAAAGAGACACTTCATCAGTGATTTTAAAAGAATTTATAAGGGGACACTTCATCAGTACTTGTAGAAGAACTAATAAAGGGACACTTTATCAGTGATTTTAAAAGTGGTGATAAAGGGAAAATTAATCAGTGATTTTAAAAGCACTGATATTGGGGAATACTATAGTGTGCTGCTACTAAATTTATAGTAAACTGCAATACCACAATCTACACAAGTAAAAAATAGATATAACTAAAAACAATATACATGTACAATAAAAATTATAAATGAAATAAATTTACAACAAAAATAGAAGAAAAAAACACTATATTATAGACATTTAAGACATTGGTTTATATAATTAAATGAGTAAGTACAAATTATCATAAACATTCAAAAACATCAATGTTATTTTTTCTTTTTCCCTTGACCCCCACTCATGTTATTTCCAAACCAACCATATTAGCTTAAGAAAAATAATGAACATGTATAGGAAAACAATTATTATGTTAATAAAACTATAAAGAAATAAATTAAACATAAAGTGTTAATTTTAAACAAAACTTTTAAACTAAACTTTAAGTCATACTGGGAACACTATGTATCAGATTGATTTACAGTTGATTATTTCATGTCACCCCATTTATTGTTTATCATCAAGAATTATCTCTATGAAAATTAAGTAAATAATTATAAGATAAAAATGATAAGAAAATTAATTAAGTAATAAAATATAAAATGATGAGAAAAAAATCTGATATCTTTTTTCTCAGTTTTGGTGATGTGATGCACTTTTTAAACTAAAATGACACTTATATATTGAAAACACACACTTGGATACATACCAGTCACACCATGCATCAAATTGAGGTGAAATTAATTCTTAAATGTCTCAAATGACTTATAGATCATTTTACTAAAATATCAAAATAATCCAAATGTGTTTTCTTTATTTTGAGTATGTCACTTATGTTTTTTACTAAAATGTCATTTTAAATTGGAAACACTCACTTTAAGTCATAACAATCACATCATGTGTCAGTTTTATGTGATATTGATTTCTATATGTCCCAAATGGATTATGAATTGTTGTCCTAAATTATCAAGACAATTTGAGTGTGTTTTCTCAATTTTCAACGACTCACACTTTTTAAACTAAAATATCAAATTTCAACTAATAACGGATGCTTTGAGTTATACCAGGAATATTATGTATCATATTGAGGTAAATATGATTCCTACACATGAAAAATTACTTATAAATTATTTTACTAAAGTATCAAAACAATTTGAATGTTTTTTCTTGGTTTTAAGTATGTTAGCTGTCTTTTTTATTAAAATTAATGTCAATTTTAAATAAAAATACACACTTGGAGTCATACCATATTTAATATTGATGAGATGATGATTCCAACACATAAAAAAGTACTTATGGATCATTTTACCAAGGTATTAAAATAATACGAATGCTTTTTCTTGGTTTCGAGTATGTGAGTTGTCCTTTTTAATAAAATTAATATCAATTTTAAATAAAAACATACACTTGGAGTCATACCATTCACACTTTGAATTGGATTGAGGTGATTTTGATTCTTAAAAATCAAAAATGAATTATGAATTGTTTTCCTAATGTATTAAAACAATATTAATGCATTTTCTCAATTTTGAGTATGTCAGTTGTCTTTTTTACTAAAATTAATGTCAATTTTAAATAAACACACTCACTTAGAGTCATACCGTTCACACTGTATATCAAATTAATGTGAGAATAACTTATACATTTTAAAAATGACATACAAATCATTTTTCTAAATTATAAAAAAAATTGGTATGCATTTTCTCGATTTGGAGTATGTGACTTGTATTTTTACTAAAATGTCATTTTAAACCGGAAACACACACTTTAAGTAATAATGGTCACATAATGTGTTGGTTTGACATGATAATTATTCATACATTTCAAAAATGACTTATTAATGATTTTCCTAAATTATCAAGATAATCTAAGTGCGTTTTCTTGGGTTTTACTGAGTTACACTTTTTGAACTAAAATGTCAATTTTAAATTGATAACAGACACTTTGAGTCCTAATGGAAACATCGTGTATATGATTTAGGTTTGGAAGATTCATATAGATAAAAAATGAATTATATATCATTTTCATAAAGTATAAAAACAATATGAATGTTTTTTTTCTTAGTTTTGAGTATGTCAGTTGTCGTTTTTACTAAAATTAATGTAAATTTTAAATAAAAAGACACACTTGGAGTCATATCAGTCACAATGGGAATTGTATTGAGGTAAGGATGCTTAATACACATAAAAAATGAATTATTTACTATTTTAATAAAGTATAAAAACAATAATTATTCATTTACTCAGTTTTGAGTATGTCAGTTATCTTTTTTAGTAAAAATAATGTCAATTTTAAATAAAAACTCGCACTTAGATAATACCATTCACAATGTATGTCAGATTGAGGTGAGAATGATTCTTACACATAAAAAAATATTTATAGATCATTTTTATAAAGTATAAAAACAATAAAAATTCATTTTATTAGTTTTTAGTATGTCACTTTTTTTACTAAAATGTCATTTTAAACTAGAAACACACACTTTGAGTAATACTAGTAACATTGTGTGTCTATTTAGAATTGGAATGATTTGTATATTTCATAAATTAATTATGAATAATTTTCATAAATTATCAATACAATCCAATTATATTTTCTTGGTTTTCATCAAGCAACACTTTTTGAACTAAAATGTCAATTTTAAACTGATACAGACACTTTGAGTCATACAAGACACATAATGTATCATATTGAGGTGAGAATTATTCCTACACATTGAAAATGACTTATATATCATTTTTCTAAAGTATTAAGAAAATTTGAATTCATTTTATCCATTTTGAGTATGCCAGTTGTATTTTTACTAAAATTAATGTCAATTTTAAATAAAAAGACACACTTGGAGTCATACCAATCACACCGTACATCATATTGAGGTTCAGTTGATTCCTACACATGAAAAATTACTTATTTATTGTTTTAGTAAAGTATAAAAATAACCAAAATGCATTTACTCGGTTTTGAGTATGCCACTTGTCTTTTTTACTAAAATTAATGTCAATTTTAAATAAAAACACGCACTTGAAGTCATACTGGTCACACTGTTCATTAGATTGAGGTGTGGATAATTTAAAAACATAATAAATTAAATACGGATCATTTTACTAAATTATAAAAGTAATATGAATTCATTTTATTGGCTTTTAGTACGTCCGTTGTGTTTTTTTACTAAAATTAATGTCAATTTTAAATAAAAAGACACACTTGGAGTCACACCGGTCACACCATGCATCAGATTGAGGTGAGTCTAATTCATACACATCTAAAATTACTTATGTATAATTTTCATAAAGTATAAAAACAATGAAAATTCATTTTAAAAGTTTTGATTATGTCACAAGTATGTTTTACTAAAATTAATGTCATTTTTAAATAAAAACACGCACTTGGAGTCATACTGGTCACACTATGTGTTAGATTGAGACGTGGTTGATTCCTACATGTCATAAATGACTTGTGATCTCATTAATCAATGTAAAAATTCAATAATTATTTGAAACAATGATGAATATTCTAAATTTATAAAATTTCCCCTTTAAAGTTTTTCTCTAACTATAATGGAAGTACCAACCCACTTACTATCACATATTAAAAAATTTCTAATAATATAATTGGTATAATTCACTTGATATATAAATATATAATCACAAAATGATTTACATTAAAACTAATAAATTAAGTGGGTTCTTTAATAATTAAAAACTCAAAATATGATCTCATCAAGATTGAAAAAATACCCACATGATTCATCTTGGGTTATACTAATATAATATTATTATCATAGATGATTACTATGATTTATTATTCTTTTGTGATATTCCCATACATAATATGATCATTACTACCTCAATTGAATTCTATCAACTTCATGTTGGTTTATAGTCTATCATAAAAAATTATGGTTCTTTTTTTAATACATATAAATATCTCATCAGATACCATTACTTGTTTTTAATTTTTGGATACCTAGATGTTAACATGTATAATAATCAATAAGGATTCACTAAGAGGGAGTTAATCATGGAATATAATTTTTTACATTTTTCATTCAAAATATAATTAACCTATAATTATGATGATTGAAAATCTATATTTTATGTTTTTCTTCTATCTTAATTATTGAATTTTGATGAATTTAATCATTTAGTTAAGCAATCAAATACTCTAAATATGAGAATATAGAAAGCATATAAATTTATAAGGTTTATCATCAGATATTAATAGAGACTTCCTTGGTATGAAATGAAACATTTTAGATCACACACTCCACTAGAATCATCCTGTGAAATATAATGAGGTGGTATTATACTTAACTCATGTTATATAAAAATTTATCTTTGCTTATATAATGTGATCCCTCATAATACAAATGAATTTCTTCAAATGATACAATAATAAGAGTCTTAAATTTTTTTCAATGTAACTCCACCTTGTTGTTGATGGGTATCAACTCTAATTATCTTCTTCACACACAAAAATATTTGAAGAAATAATAGATAAAAAACATTTTTGGAAACCCAAAACGTTTTCAAATTTCCTCTGAGAAATATTGATAAAAGAAAAATAATCTTAACTTGAATCAATAAGATAAAACTCATAACTTCACTCCATATGAAAAATAATTCCACATTCTCTTGGAGAATGAATTATAACATCGACTAAAAGTGTTTTAACATCAATAATTGATTTAATTAAGATAATATACAATCAATCGGTTTCTTTGGTTTCTTCCACTTCTACTATCCCTGTTATACTCACTTAAATTCATGAAATATACCCATGCTATCTTTATCTGATAATTCCTCTTTGAATTTTAAATTAAAATTCAAAAATAAAAATTTTCCATCAACTCTCATAAAATAACATTTAAGATCAACCCATTAGATCACTTAAGGATTCATATAACCTTATATATTATTTAAGTATGTTTGGGTTGATTTTGAGTAATTATATGCAGTATCAATCAAGACACACCATTAACACATTAAAATTCATCTTTGATGTAAAAAAACCACAAAAAAATTCATTAGGAACCAGTAGAACTCCAATAGGGAATAACTATTCAAAAAGGATATTTTTATAGAGACAAATTATATTAAACTCCACCCAAAGTATATTTAGAAACTAGATACCTTACTATTTTCTAACTTAACACCATTGGAACTTTGATGTTAAGTCACCAAAACTCTTATGGAAACATAGTAAGGTTGTATTCTCCTCTTTTGTTTTGAATTACTCTTCTAAAAACTTTAACCACCATTTACACAAATTTTGAATCAAAAAAATAAACTTATTACAGCTCCAATAATATCCCAAAACATAAATTTTATTTCTTCAAAAATCATAACAAATCCAACTCCAATTTACCAAAATCACTAATAGAATATCTCAAAGTTACTAATAATTCACTTGAATTTATAAGTAATATTGTTTATCATGATTAGATGACTTGATATTATTTGAATATTATTTTCTTTGATTTCATTTATTTACCAACAAAATAAAAAACCAACTGATACCATTTTCAAAAAAAAATCTTACTCAACACTCAATCCATGCTTTGATCATCTACAAATCAACATAAAACATGGTCTTAACAATATCCAACATTAGATATTGGTGAAAATAAAATATCATAAATACATATGATAAAAAAATATTTGATGTGTTTCTCTTATTCAAATTTTTGGGTTCTTAGAAAAGAAACACAAATCAGTCAACTCTAACCCAATGTGAGCATACTTGATGTGGGAAATAAGAATGATTAAGAGATATATAAAAGTAATACCTAAAATAGAAATGTATACAACAGTTTATTTCAAACATTAATTTATAAATATTTTTTAAAAAATTCCCTTCTATATATTCCACAAAATTTCCTATATTTTTTCTTCAATAAACAAATTATTATATCTCAAAAACCAAACACACACACACACATAGTAAATTAATAACTTTCCCCATTTAAAAAAAATCACCAAAATACATTCTCACTCTTAAGGGAAAACATATTATTTTAATATATGTTGTTATATCCCCCATTGAAAAAAGGAATTCAAAGATAAGAAAAAAGGGGATAGGATTACATGACTTTTCCTTGAGAATAATTTGGGGGAACTCCCATCATAAACTATAACCTTTGAAATAAATGATTTTTCTATGGTTTAGTAAACTCATCCACCACTTAATCCTTGGTAGGAACAAATTCCAACTCTAGAGTACCTTAGTCAACCATTTATTAATTGAAGTGGTAAATTAAATCTATATACTTTGATTAAAAATATTGAACTAAGTCCCTAAAAATATTAAGAGAAATTTGATTATCACAACACAATTATAATGTTATATCCACCACCAAATTGAGATCATTAATTTGAATTATAATCTACAATAATTATCTTATGGATTTAGTTATAGAAAAATATGTTTCCTATGTTATAATAAATGAAACATAACTTTGTTTATTTATTTTCTAAGCCACACACTTCTCTCCCAAGAATAACACTCCACTGGAGGTAGAATTCTTATCATCAACACCACTATGAAAAATAAATTATGGATGGTTGTACTAAAGTATCAAAACAATTTTAATGTGTTTTATTAGTTTTGAGTATGTGATGTATGTTTTCAACTAAAATGTAAATTATAAACTAAAAACATATAGTTTTAGTCGTACCAAGAACACAATGTGTTAGATTTAGGTGACGCTAATTGATCATGTGATATGTGTTTTACTTTCAACTATCTACAAAAAACCAAAAAATAGAGAACATGTTCCATTATTATGAAAAAACATAATTATTGTCACTACCCCTCCCTCGGGGCCTGTTCCATGACTACCCGAATCCCTTCTTCCATAGGCCAGGGGCTGGTGACTAGTATTGGAAAGGAAAAACACAATAAGGGAAGGCATTGCCTCTAAACCTGCACACACACAAATAGGGCACACTGCACATAAGTAAAACAAAACATAAAAGGGAAAGTATAACCATAACTAAAAACCACTACTGAGAGTAAAAGTAAGTACTAAAAGTAAAAGGGGCCAGTATATAAGCCCAACTAAAAACAAAGTGTAGAAAAAGGGAAAAACATGCTCCAAAGGTTTTCCAAAAAGGATACTACCTGAAGGGTAGGTATAACTCATCGTCTGTCATCACTACTGCTCACCACATTTATCAATCACCTCCAAGAACCATATAGCCCTAGATCCCCAAGTCTCAGTCAAGTTGTTCATTGTCTTCACAAGACACAACAAGGTGCGAGAAAATCATGTTCAGGGTTGAGTATAAAAATACTCAGTAGGGACCCTAGGACCCCTGAAGGTCTCTCATAATTCTATAAAGGAAAAACAAAAATGCATGATCTTAATCACAAAACACAAAGTAAAAAACATCTCACAGTAGATATACAACTTAAAGAATAGGAATAAAGATGATTAGTCTTAAGCCAGATCATTTTATTCTATTGGGTGGATCGTCTATTGATCTGAGTAGGGTTGATCTGCTACCAATACACAAAGGGTCTCTCCACCACTGATCCCCAATGGGTCTCTCTACGGCTGGACCACATCGGGTTGTGCTACTGCTGATTCACAGAGGGTCTCCCTACTGTCGATCCACAGAGGGTCGTACTGCTGTCGATCCATGGAGGGTCACTTTCATGCTGATACACAGAGGGTCAAACTACTACTGATCCATGGAGGGTCACACTACTACTGATCCACAGAGGGTCATTCTCATGCCGATCCACGGAGGTTCTCTCTTCACTTAACATCTAGCCACAAGATTTCGCACTTAGCACGATTGAGTTCTATATATTCTGCTCCTCAAGATATCAGTCATACCTCAACTGTCATGAAGTACCAATTAGAAGTAACCCAAAGGACCATCTTGTCGTAAGGGTTCCAATGCGACAGACGACGAGTCAATCAGACACCCGGTCTGTAAGATATATTCAAAAAGGTAAATAGGGCCCGGTTGGATTCGAGTCCGATCCAACCTGACCATACTCCAACTTCCGCCATAACTCTAATTGAGAATCTCAAAAGGACCATCTCGTCCCAAGGGTCCCAACGACATATATAACGCGTCTATCAGATGCTCGGTTTGCGAGTTACGCCAAAAATTAGTGAAACAGGGCCGGTCAGGGTCCGGTCCAGCCAACCCGATGGACCTCTGGGTCTGACCTAGATGGTGGGTCCGACTCGATAGGTGAACATGGACAGGCTGGCGGACCCGACCCGGCTAGCGGACCCGACCCGACTGGCAGGTCCGGCCCGGCTGGCAGTCCCGACCCGGCTAGAAGACCCAGCCCGACTGGCGGGTCTGGACCGACTGGAAAACATGGCCCGACTGGTGCACCTGGCTTGACAGGTGGACCTGGCCCGGCTGGCGGACCTGGTCCGACTGGCGGACCCGGCCCGGCTAGCGGGTTTGGCTTGCACATGGATGCAGACTGGTCACGCTGAACCAGACTCTTGGTGTCCATTTTTCCATAGCTAGCTGTACTAGTAGGGCGCCACCCCATATCCCAAAATGGCTGGCTAGAGCCGACCATTACGTGTCCAGCCAAGTAGCTCGAGCGGCCCGCTCCTCTCCCAAGTGGCGCACCAGCGCATCATCTTCCACCAGCCGCGGCTGTCCGGTCATGGAACCCTACCACAACAGTGCCTAGGGGTACTACTTCTCTATGCAGCCGACACTGGCCGGTCGACGGCACCAGCACCGCTGGTCATCGACAGCTGCTTCTATAGGCCACTGGAGATGTTTCGGTGGTCTGTTTTCCTTCCCATCTGCACTTACGGGCCTCTCGGGTCGCCGCCTACATTGTGAGCCATTTGGATTCGTCTTGTTGCCACATTTCTTGGTCGAACATGAAGAACACATGACATCCAAGATTAGCGGAGGGTCTAGGCCTTTTTCATATTGTCCTGCACCCTCCGCATTAGTGTTTTATCAATGGAGTGATAACAATAATCATATAGATTATGTTAAACCCCAAATTAAGATCCCACAGCAACCACCCGCAAGAACAAAAAAGTCACAGATCAACCCATTTTTCGGTTGATCCACGTTCATTTTATTTTTCAAGAACAGGAAAAAAATAATCATTAAACACTTAGAATAATTAAATCCCCTACCTAGATTCGTTGGATCCGTTGATGATAAAGGATGCGATTTATGTCGTCGTTTGTCAACCTCTAGATCTGATCCTACAAAGCATGTTGCTTCACCCTTTTTTCTTCATTGGAGCGGGAAAACTATCACTGGTTCATCGTTCTTCATTAGGGAGGAAGTCTGCTAGAGGTTCGTTAGAGAATCCCTGCAGTTTTCAATCCTCAAACTCTAACATGCTAGACTATTTAAAAGAAAATAATCAGCATAGCGACATTGCACCCATTAATGATTCTCATTAAATGAGCCATATTTAATGATCCATATTAAATGAGTCATTTAGATAATAACATTGTGGTTTCAAACAATCCATCATTGACCCTTCATTAATACGCCTTGTCGCCGCATCATTGCTGCACCACAGCATTGTCGTCCACCACTCAATGGTGAGAAAAAAAAATATTTATTTTAGAATAATTTATTATTTTTCTCAAAAACTATGAAAAATAACTTTTCCACTCGGCCCTTTTCGGCCAAATTTAAGTCATTTCTAGGTAAATCCTAACATTCAGAATTCAACAGTTCCCTTATATTTTTGATATGAGCATAGGTTCAAAAGATAGAAAATCCCACTTACACGTTTACTGAACGTACCTTAAAAAAAGTTCAAAAAAAAAATAACATTCACCCTCAACTTATTCCAATTGATGTTAGGCTCTGTCTAAAGGGAAAACACCCTTATGAGCTCAACGATACTCTCGGATTTCCAATATGAGTTATCGTTTAGGAGTTATAAGGATTTGATAATAAAATAATTGTTACTTAATTATTTTATTTATGATTAAAAAATAACTTCCACTGTTGGCCCACACCAGCCAATGTTAGGATCTGCCTAAGGAAATCATACCCTCACAAGCTCATCAGTGGTATCATATTTTTAATTCGAGTCACCATTCATGAGTTATAATCATTTAAAAAATAAAATAATTTTATTTAATTATTTTATTTACGGTTATTCCATTTTTGGGTTTTCTCACTGGAGGCCTGCACTGACTAAACTTAAGTCGCGCCTAGGGTAAACCTGCCATCCTGAATGTAGCGGTGCCCTCATATTTATGATACAAGCAACTATTTATGGGTTATTCTACTTTTTTAGAAAAAATTATCACACATGCTATTTAAAGCTTAACATTTTTCGACGGATCATTTTGGGCACTCCGGGCCTCAGAATAATGTGCCGTCAATTTTTTTGGTCTCAAAATAACTCCATATAATTAAAAAAAATTATAAGGAAAATTTTGGGACATTAAATTCTCCCCAACTTAGGGATTTATGTACCCAAAATAGAAAACAAAGGAAAATCAAATAGGTGGGGATATTGAGCATGAATCTGAGCCTTTCATTCCCTTGTGCTCTCCTAGAGATTTTCGTGATACCATAGAATGCGCACCAGAGTAATCAACCATCCATGAAGGACCCACTCCTGTCGATCCTCTATCTCCCCCAGGAACTCCGCAAACATCACCCCATAGTCAATGTCTAGATCGCCCCAATCGATGTCGTCTGATGAATCATGCACATATCTCCTCATCTGCGACACATGAAAAACATCATGAACCTAATGAATCTATGGGGGAAGATCTAGGTGGTACACAAACTTGTCAACTCTACTGAGGATCAGAAAAAGGCCAAATGAACCTCAGAGATAGCTTTCCACCCCGGCCAAATCTCTGTAATCCCCATCGGGGTAAGACTCTGTCTTCTGTTGGAATAAGACTTGTTCCTGCTTTGTGCAGACTTCATCTGCTCCTGGATGACCTAAAACTTCTCATTGGTAGCCCGTACCAACTATGGACCCATAAGTGTCGACTCCCATGGGTCTGTCTATCATTTATGTTATCTACAAGGCCACCCATACAAGGCCTCAAACGGTGCCATGCCAATGGTGGAGTGATAGATATTGCTATATGAAAAATCCTCCAATGGTGGGTGTTCCTTCTAATTGTTACCAAAATTGAGGATGCAAGCACGAAGAATGTACTCAAGTGTCTGTATGGTCCACTCCATCTGACCATCTATCTGAGGGTGAAAGGCAGTTCTCAAGCATAGATGAATCCCAAAGGCCTCCTATAATCCCTTCCACAATCGGGATGTACCACCAAAGGGGATGTATGGAATTCCCTTAACAACTCCTCCCATAACCTCACTGGTACCATGGTGCATCCTCTTAAAAGGAAGACGTGCTCCCCATCTATCAAAAATCTATCAGGAGCCTGTCCTGAGGATATATGAGCATGTCAGGCCTCACAGTCAACATCCACAAGTTGTGCCTCCCTAACTTGCTGAAGGAGTGGAGGAGTGATAGCCATAAAATAGAGGTAAGCTACTCCATCATCATCCATGAATGATATTGGCATAACAACTAGCTAATCCGTTACCTCAATCAATAGCTATAAACCAAACCTCTTGCTGAGCGCATCTGCCACCATGTCCCCCTTTCCAGGAGTATATAATATCTCAAGGTCATAGTTCTAAAGGAACTCCAACCATTTCCACTATCTCAACTTCTGAAAATCCTACGGGAACCTTTCCATCCATGCGAAAGGCTACCCCTTTAATTGATTGATGTTCCAATTGACCCTTTGGTAGTTGTTACTCGCTCTCCATGACCACTTGGTTAAGGTTCCGATAGTCCACCCACATCCTCGAACACTGGGTAGTACTAAGCTCTTCCTCTACAAGTCCTCCACCTATGCCCCTACTTTCGAAGCTCTACAAAATTCCTTCGATATACTGATGCTGATATCGGTGCCATCATGGGGTTTAGAATGATACAGAAGTCCCTCCCCCTACAGGGAGGTAATCTTGGAAACATCTTCGGAAAGGATTTTCCCACACACTACTGTTACTATTGGGAACTGAAAACTCAAAACACCTACTGCCACGTGGGTAAGGCTGGACAACTCAAGAGTGATCAACTAAACTCTCTTATGCATGAGTTTATCCCATGCTTTCTGGGTTTCCTTTTTTTCCAACCAAGGAAATCCCCATTCCAACGCTACAAATATACCGCATCCTTTTGCCTAAAATAGTCAATATGAGCATGAACTATGGATGAATAGTCCATACCCAAACAAACATCGTAAGGCCTCAACACTGCCACCGAGAGGTTCCAACTGAAACTCTTTCCTCAAGAGTCAGATCACACTATCGACATAAGTGCGATTATCAAGTCTCCTCCCATAGGTATCACTAGATGTAAGGATCAAGTCAACGGTTTAACCAGAAACTCTAGGTCTTGAAAAAGTTTTGTTAAAAGAAGGAATGATTAGTACCTATGCCTATTAATATGATAGATAGTAGTATACATAGACCATACCTCGAATCATTCCTGGAGCCCTTGTGTCATACTCCTTGACCGCATGCAGCTACTCCCTTCCCCTGTACTCTAGCTCTCTGAGCTAGGTGGGGACCACATTGGGGTGCTGGTTGTAACCTGTAGAAATGTATACCACCTCCTATTTATCTCTTAGATCCTCTTCCACATCTCCTGCCCTGTAGATTCATCTATCCCTATCACTTCCTCTTCCCAAAACATTTCACACATACAAGTCTCTGAGACTAACATCGGTTTCCTAATTTCCCAATGTAGACATTCACTAGCTGTATTTGCTCAGCCAAATAATTTTCAACCACAAGGATTCTCTCTAGCAACCTAACATAAGTAGGAATGCACAAAGGAATAGTTCTAGATCAGATGTCCCTAAACACATCTCACTCGGAGGTTCGAGCCCTGAAGCACTAGTCGTATTGTAACGACCCGAATTCAGAGCCACCCAACCAGTGCCCCATACCCGGTTTGCCACATGACCTCAAGCAAATTTCCCCAAATTCCAGAGGCTTATGACTAGTAGCGAGGGACTTGGTGAGTCATTAGGGAAACTATGCCCTCATTTGGTAAGGTATACAATGGAAAGGAAATAACAGTCAATAGCGGAAGCAGTAAACAACATACAACAACTGAAACTAAATAGCGGAAGCACTGAATATATAGTAATGATGATAATGATGCAGCATGTAAAATTATCTAAGGAAAGCATCAAACACAAAAACATACTGAAATACAACTGAAAATAAAGTACTAAAATAAACAGCAACTCCATCAGCATCGCAAGCCTAAGTTCGGTCCTATGCTCTCTAGCTCCAACCAGCAATCAAGTACCTAAAGTAGAAGGGGAACAATCCCTATCCACACTTGCAACCATATAACCTGTTTGGGATGAAAAGAAGGACCCAAATAGGGTGTGAGACTAATCCTAGTAGGAAACCACCACAAGATCTGTGCCCTACTGTTAGTGAGCAATATAACAAAAGTAAAGGAAATAAATGCAGTAGAGAAACAAGAGCACACTAAAGTAAAAAATCCTACCAATATCCATTTACATTTATTTATTAATTTAATTAAATCATTTAATTATCAAACAAGGAAATCTAGCAAACAACTCTATATCCCAAAGCATAGCAAGTAACACAACAGGCATCTCAGTAGACTACCTAAACAACAAGCAGTACAAAACCCAAGCTTGTTCTTTGGATTGGTGGACTCATCAAAACCAACCAAACAATATTCAAACTAACTCTCTGGGTGGCTCACACTAGAAGACCCCTCTATTCAAGTAATCATACAAAGGCACATACACTCAGGGAATCTATCACCATCAATTCCCCTACGGTCTTGCAACGATAGCTAAAGACTTTCTAAGGAAGCACTTACATCTAATTCCCCCTGTATCCTCGATACATAACTAAGGACACTATGAGGAAGCACAAAGTCCAATTCCTGTAGGTCATGAAAACGATACTAATTTATAACTGACTCTCTAGGGAAGCCCTTAATCATCAATTCCCTCTTTAGTCTACCACACTGGGTTCACACAGCCCTGAGCAGTCTAGTCGTGCGTAAACGACTGTTACCAGCCCTATGTAAGTTCAAAAAACTACTTGTCTAATTGATACAATGCATAAAAATAATATAAATAGTAGGAAATACATGCAATCAACAATATCAAGGTAGGAAATCAATGCAATAAGGTCTGCCTCACAGGCAGCCTAATCCAAATGGTGATAAACTGCCAAAACAAGGGAAACACCCATGGGGTGTTCCTCAAACATTCTAACAAGAAAAAATTATTCATCTAATATCCAAAAGCACACAAGAAATCTAAGGCAGATAATAAAGCAGGATTAAAACCCTAACCCGAGATACCTGATACATGGGTATCCAACACTTTTGCACAAAAACAAAAAGACATTCAATGTTAGGAAACAAACCACCTACTTCTATCCTAGGAGGTCGATATACTTGAACCTCGGCCCATGAATCATCCTAGAATGGAGTAGATCTGCAACAATGCCTCAAATGTTCAACCTCATATAACTCACATAATAGGAGGAATCAGGAAACGTGGCCAAAGAAGAACCAAGAACACACTGCTGCGATTCTATTGCAACCGACGACGTTCGATTCAGATAACCGGTGATGGATCAGTGGATCGAAGAAGATATCCAGCCGTACCCTCACTTCCGGTCAAAGAAGATGGAGAAGAAGACATTTTCGGGGTTAAAACGTGACCCCGGTCTGTTTAACAAAAAAAAAGAAAGTACACGACGTGTAATTTTGGAGTACACGACATGTACTAGGCTTTTCCGTACTCTGAATTAAGCGGCCTCCCCATCACCCCTACATGGCCGTGTGTTTGGCCATGACACGGCCAGAACACGGCCTCGAGTGGAAGCAAAGTACAGGGCGTGTACTTATAAAGTACATGGCATGTACTTAGAAAATTTCCAGATTCTACTCTTTTTCGCAAAAACGACCAGAAAAGAAAAAACATACCTGAAAAGAAGGTCTAGGTTCTTAAAAACTTCCCCACTTAAAGAAATTAATCCCCAAATTTCCCTAACAAGGTGGAAAAGAAGAAACCTCGAACAAATATGGCCACTGTGATCGCATATCGGCCTCCCTCTCCCAAGTCTCATCCTGTACACAGCCGTGCTTCCATATCACCTATACCAGAGAAATAGACCAGCCACGAAGTACCTTTGCACTATGATCAACAATCCTGATAGGATTCTCCTCGAATGATGCATCCTTCTCCAGCTCAACCTCCTCGGGTTGAAAAACATGAGACGGGTCTGAGAAATAACATTGAAGCTAAGAAACATGGAAGACGTCATGCATAGCTTGGTACCTCTGAGGTAACTGCAACCTATAAGCAACCAGCCCGACTCTCTCAAGAATCTCAAATGGCCCGACGTATCTCGGTGAAAGCTTACCCTGTCTCCTAATCCTCTTGTTTCCCAACCTCGGGGTAACACGTAGGAAAACTTGATCTCCGACCTTGAACTCCAAAGGTCGTATCCAATGATCAGTATGAGATTTCTAACAATACTATGCAGTATCCATCCTTTTCCGAATCAACTCCACCTGTTTTGTGGTCTTCTGAACAAGACGAGGTCCTTGAATAGGTGCCTCTCCTGCCTCCAGCCAACATAAGGGTGATCGGAACGACCTACCGTACAAAGCCTCGTAAGGTTCCATATGAATAGTTGCTGGAAAACTATTATTTTAGGAAAACTACACTAGTGGTATATGTATCTCCCAAGAACCAACAAAATAAAGTACTCATGCTTGTAGCATGTCCTCAAGCACCTAAATCATGCACTCTGACTGGCCATCTTCCTGGGGATGGTTAGCTGTACTTAGAAGAAACGGTGTGCCAAAATCCCTCTGTATCCCTTTCCAGAAATGCGACGTAAAGTGAGCATCCCTATCTGAAATGATAGTACTCAGAACCCCATGCAAGTGCACAATCTCATGGATGTACAACTATCCAAGATCATCAACACCAAAGGTCTCCTTAATCATCAAGAAGTGAGAAACCTTCGTGAACCTGTCAATGACAACCCATATTGCGTCATTCCCTCGAGGTGATCTCAGTAACCCTGTCACGAAGTCTATCACGACATCATTCCACTTCCACCCAGGAATGCGTAGATACTGTAAATGCCCTGCTGGTTGCTGGTGCTTCGCCTTCACCTGCTGACAGGTGGAACATCTCATGACAAAACTAGAAACATCTCTCTTCATACCTAGCTACCAGTACTGGCGGTGTAGATCACGATACATCTTGGTGATGCCAGGATGAAATGCCCAAATTGAGGAATGAAAGTCTCACATTATCTCATCGCGTATATCTGCTGGAACCCATACACGTCCCTGGAAACGTAAGATCTCATCCTTTCCTACAGTCCATCTGGGAAGAGGGTCCTCTCCTGACATGATTTTCGTATGACTAGGCCTTCAGAATCTGATAGCTGCCTCATTCAAACTCAGTCAAGAAGGGTAGAGGTAACAAAAACAGAAGAAAGAAAAGTTTGACCCTATCTGTCATGCACCTCCAAATGCATCTCAGAGAACAGAGCCATAAGATTCCACTCACTACTGGCCTCCTGAACTGCCTATAAATACGTCCTCATACTCAGTGCGTCTGCCACAGCGTTGCCTTTCCCAGGCGTATAAGCAAGATCGAAATCAAAATACTGTAGGTACTCAACCCACCTCCACTATCTTAGATTCAAGTCACGCTATATGAAGATATACTTGAGGCTCTTGTGGTTAGTATATACCACAAAAATGATCTCCCATAAGATAATGTCTTCAACAACGCAAATAATGAGCAACTACAGCCAAATCCAGGTCGTGCATAGGATAGTTCCTCTCATGTGGCCTCAACTTCTGAGATCCATATGCAACAACAATATCCCCTAGCATAAGCACTTCCCCAATCCCAGTGCTAGATGCATCATAGAAGACTGTATAACTCTTTCCCAGCTCCGGAAAAACTAGGATCGGTGCAGAAGTCAATCTCTCCTTCAGTTCCTGAAAGGCTGAGTCGTAGTCTTCTGACCACACATACTTCACCCCCTTCTTAGTCAAGCCTGTAAACGATGCTTCTAAGCGTGAGAAGTCCTATATAAACTGAATTTAGTAACCAGCCAGCCCTAATAAACTTCGTACCTCGAAGACATTATTCGACTGCTCCCAGGTAACTACTGCTCTCACCTTCTCTGGGGCTACTGATAATCCTTTCTCTGAGATGACATAACCCAAGAAGTGAATCTCGCCCATCCAAAAGTGGCACTTTGAGAGCTTATCATATAGATGATGCTCCATCATTGTACTCAAAACTATCTCAAGATGGGTAGCATGGCCGTGTCGAGTGTGAGAGTACACCAAGAAATCGTCCACGAAAACCACCACAAAAGAATCTAAGTAAGGATGGAACACTTAGTTCATCAGTGCCATGAAAATTACTGGCGCGTTCATGAGACCGAATGACATAACCAAATACTCGTACAGACTATAACTACTCTAGAAGTCTGTAAAAGGTATATCAAATGGCTTGACATGCAATTGATGATAGCCGGATCTCAAGTCGATCTTCAAGAACACTCTGACTCCTTGAAGCTGATCAAAGAGGTCATCGATCCGTGAAAATGGATATCGGTTCTTGAACATCAACTGGTTCAACTTCCGATAATCCACACAAAGCCTAAGGGTTCCATTTTCCTTCTTCACAAATAGGACAGGTGAACCCCAAGGAGAAGTACTGGTTCAGATGAAACCCTTTGCCTGCAACTCTTCCAACTACTTCTTGAGCTCATGCATCTTAGGTGTAGCCATCCTATAAGGAGGAATGGACACCAGTGCCTCTCCTGGCACAAGCTCAATAGAGAATTATACCTCATGCTCTAGAGGTAAACCTGAAAAGTCTTCAGGAAAGACATATGGAAAGTGATCAACCACTGGAGGAAAATCTAGCTGAGAAGTCCCCTGGTCATCCAGATACAGACTAGAAATATGAGCTGTAACTCTGCCTAGCCCATGATGCTATGGTCCTGCTCTACTTTCCTGGACATCCCACTCACCCTTATGAAGAAAATATCCACCCTCCAGTGATGTAAAACTCACCTTACGGCGATAAAAGTTGACGAATGCCTAGAAGGGAATGAGCCAGTTCATTCTGAGAATGACATCATAGCTTGTCATCTCTAGGAAATAGAGGTCCCATATAAAGTGATACCCAACCACCTCAAGAGGGAACTCCTTTCACTAACGTACACTAGCCGTTCTAGTCCCCAATGGTGTGTCTAGTGTCAACACATCCTTAGAAGTTTAAATAGTAAGTCTAAGGATTTCCATAGTATGAAAAGAGATAAAACTATGAGAAGATCCCATATCGAAAAGTGCAGAGGATAAAACTGAGGCTACTAAAATTGTACCTCAAACTGTAGAAGGTCCATGATCCTGCTCCTAATGAATCTACTCTACCGTAAAAGTTTGGCCTGCACTGCAGCCCTGTGTAGCAGCCTGAGATCTCTGAGATGACCCTCCCTGAGCCTGACCACTGCATCCATGACCTCTACCATGGCCGGAATGACCTGAAGAACTCTAGCCCCCAATCTGATGTGGAACTGGTAATCCTTCTTCTGTACGTGGAGTCGAAACTGACCCTCCTTTACTAGCTGCTGACAGGAGAACCCTGCAGAAACGCTGCAGATAACCCATCTTGATGCAAGATCGGCACTCCAATGGGTCTCTCAGGAACTGAGGCTTCTTATGCCTGCTTTTTCCCACACTGATATCACACCACTTGGTTGCCTAAAGGAAGATCCCATCTACCAGAAGGAATACCTCGCTTCCTTGGGTCACCTCGTGTAGACTCTTGGTGGAACTTCTTGCTATCTATCTAAAACTAATCATCCCTGGATACTGAACCAACCTGGTCTACAGCTCCAATATCCCTTAGATTTCACTTCGTGATAAGCTTCTGGTTGACTATCAGAGTAATAAAAGTCAACTGAAAGACGTTCACCTGTGATCTGATGTCCAGTATGTGGCCTTCCTCAAACTTCCTTGCTAAAAACAGCTCGTCATTCCCCAGAATGGGAGTGAAAGGCCGTAACTCTGTGAAGCGAGAGGAATACTCCATAACTATGAGAGTACCTTACTGCAGGTTCATGAATTCTCTGGCTCTATCTTCCCTCAGCGTTGCTTGGTAGAAGTGGTCATAGAACATACACTGAAACTCATCCCAATCCATAACCTATTGGCACCCTGCCTGTGAAACCACATCCCACCATCTCTTGGAAAAGTCTCGCAGCATATAAGTTGCGAGCTTCACTATCCTCTTCGGAGGCGTCTCCAGATGCTCAAAGATGTATAACATGGCCTCTATCCATGACTTCGCAGCTTGTGGTCCTCCATCCCCTGTGAACGTGGGAGGATACTGCTGCTGAAAAACCCACGTCAGCTCTGCCATAGATGGGGCAGGTTGCTGAGTTCCCTGGAAGGTCTGCATGAACCTCATGAAACCCTCTCTGAACTTGGAGCCAACACCAGTGTCAGGAATCACTGTAGGTGCCATGTCCGGAATTATAGGCGGAACTAAAGGTAGTCACTAATCTGCCGTATCAGGCGTACAGTCACTACCTGGTTCCTGGCGGACAACGGGAGGACGTCTCGATGCTATAGCTTTGAAAGGTTAAAAACACATCTCAGATTCAGGATTAACCAAGATAGGAAAACTTAAGGCACAAGAAGGAACAGGGAAAAGAAAAAATTCAAGTTATTCAAAACATGACTACATGATGTGTTCTTTCCCTACACGACATGTTCCCTTAGGTCATTCACATGGGTGTGTACTTCCACCTAAACTGGTCATGTAACACCCCAAATACACGATGTGTTGTCTTAACACACGGTGTGTACTTGAATCCCCTTCCCTGACCAAGACCTTCTACATGGTTAAGCCACATGGCTCTCTTAAAACACCACTACACAGCGTGTTCAAGGAAGACACAGTGTGTACTAGACAAGCTTCACCAGGCCCATGTTGTTAGCAGCACAGCCTGTGTACCCAGGTCACACTACACGGCGTGTTCCAGAATGACACGACGTGTACTAAGAAGTTCTAACAGACCGTGTTGGTTAGCTACACAGCCGGCTACACGGCTGACACTACACAACGTGTTTTAGGAGAACGCGACGTGTAAGATAAGGGATGAAACCGACCTGTGTTGTTCGTGACATGGCAAGACACCTAAGTCAAACGACACGGTGTGTACAATTTAGACACGATGTGTATGTGAAAAGACAACACGACCTGTGTTGTTCGTGACATGGTCAGGGCACCTATTTCATACTACACGACGTGCTAAACTAGTACACGGTGTGTTCCTACAAGATTTTCCCGAACCCCGTGTTTTTGCTCGCACGGTCAGTGACACGACTATAGACTACATGAAACGTATTAATAAATTACACACTGTGTATTCTGGGTTTTTCTGGACAGTATCCTTAGAACTGCACTAGATCCCAGGAAACACAAAAAAACTAGCGTTAAGGTGCCAAATTCCGATCCGTCATGTCCCATACTCCTCGCGAATCAAAACTGGGCATCATAACAATTCATATAACAAGTAAACAGTATAACAAACTCACGGTCCACCAAATTTCGATCCTCGAGGGCCCATAACACCTATAAGACCAAAGTTTGGTGTCTATGATAAAGAAGCTCTAAACAATGATACCTTATCAACATAGCAGGTATTATATCATAGCAGCTATCACAACAGCATGCATAGTCTATCACTAATTCTATCACAACAGCATGAAAATTATAATGCAATTTAGATGGCATGGAAAAATGCATGACATGTGATTTTCTAATAGGTGCCTATATGAGGCATGAGATGGAATACCCTCATCTCATCGGGTTGTAACAAAATATAACCACAATCATATAAATAGAAACAACACAAAACAAGTGCACCAACCAATAGTAAAATCAATTAAACTGTAACATTTTCAAAAATCAAAAATTGCAATATTTGAGGTAACCTGGATTTTCCCTTATACACGGGTTCTAGAACTCCCGGGCATAGCTATTTACCATTTACCTATTCCTTCCTATCCCTATCTAATGTCGCTAAACAATAAGTCAATAGAAAAGAAAGGAAAACCTCCTCTGATATCACTTTGTAACTGTTAAGTTTTCGGGGCCCGCAACAGAAGCAAGTGGGCCGGAGATTTTAAAATTTTCATCGGTGCAACGACGGTACTTGTCGTTGCCAACGATCCGAGCTCCAGAGAGGTCCGAGGATCTCGCGTAGATTGTTAAGAGAAAAAAAATAAAACGAAAACATAACCGTTGCATATCCGAAGCCGTTGTCGACCGCTACTTGTCGACGACGATCGTTACACGAAGGATCCATAGCAGGATCCCAATAGATCGTCCACACGCACCTCAAAAATCCACGGGAACACCGATCGTCGAACTCCAGGTGCTATCACGGCGATTCAACGATATCTTCGACATCCCGACGATCACCGTATCGTCGATCTTGCGATGCGTGAGGAGAAACTTGATCCGAGCTCTTGGATTGAGTGCTTCTCTCTCAAAGAAGCGGGAGGAGAGAGAGGCTCTCAACTCTCATTCCATGCAAATGAGTGAATTGTGAATTGCACATCCAAGTGAGAGAGCCTCCTCTCTTATTTATAGATATGTTGAGAAATACTCGGTTGGGTTCCCCGACCTTCGTATATTTCAACGTCCACATAAATAATTTTGACGAACTTAATTGCACCAATATTATTTATTATTTTATCACATACTTGTAATATATATAAAATATATTACATGATAAAATCTGAGCCATTTAACTCGACTTGTTGTCCCGCTTAATATTAAACAAACCTTGAATATTAAAATAATATCCGTTCGATTAATATTTTCTCGTATTTACTAAACTCATAAATACATTAAATAAATTCAATCCCAAATATTCGCAACTTGAATATTAATGAATTTATTTAATTCTTTTGGTGATCGACAACTTGGAAAATGCTCGGACCCCGTGGCGGGGCCCACTATGTCCATATTCCTATTCCACCGAATAGGTGTGGATTCTTGAATATGCTGTTGTGTGTGACCCTCTAGGCCCTTATCCTGATAGTAGTGAATAAAATTCACAGACCAAGAGCTGGTTCTAGCAACCCGTCATGGCCCCTAAAGAGATAAGGATAGTCATAACAATGACTAATATCCTACGAACACTGACTGTGTACTATAATCTCTTTGTCATTTGACATCTCATAAAGCAGGATGCACTCTTGTGTCATCGTCCTTATCTTGATTTATTATTTGTTGATCTATTCGGATGGATTTACCTTTCTACTGCTTTGGCCAAAGACTTATGAAGGAAGAACCATCCTGATCAACCAGGACTAAGATATACAACTTCCTAAACTTGGAAGCGACAGATCCTTTCTTGACCATTCAACCAACGTCATACCACTAACGATGCACCTGACACAAAATACCTCACCATGACATTACTCCCATGGTTTTCGCCTTTCATCAAAGTACGTAATTAAATGATATATATTGGTAATGGTCTCAAGTTAGGAGACCAATACACATGTCTGTAGATAGGAACAACCAATGACACCCAAAACATGTGGTGTTCCTATTGGCGGGTCTGTCCTCATGATCTCACTACTAGAGATCACCAAGTGTGAACTTCATGAGAAGAAGCCTCAATGCTTATGAGTCCCCAGCAACTGATAGTCATAAATCTACTATGTTCAGTCAGTAAGATGTATCTAGACTATAGAACATATATTTAAGATCAATGTCATTGTATCTTGACGTTCTCATTATAGCCTAGGATATGCTATAACCTCTCGACACAACAACTATCCTTTGGACATTACCATTATTATAGTGGACACAGAAAAGTCTGCACTATAATGGTAAGAAATCATCATGCATATCTTACTGTACACATGATATAGTAATCAAAGTACTACATAGTTGGGTCTAGGGCACCCACTATTTCAACACTCCCACTTGCACTAGATCCAACTTGCTAACTAAACTTGTTAGCTACTCACATGATAAATACCATGCTTCTGCTGAGTAATGGCTTTAACTGCTGGGCCTGCCATGTTTTCGTCACATGGGATATCTACTATATGTGGCCTCATATGCTTGAGTAAGAATTCTCAAGATAGGGTATCCCCGCGTATATTAATTTTTTCCATTGTCATAACTTGACACTTGGATAGTAAGAATATCATAATTCTCATTATGATAATATTTTTCTCACAAGGTGTGAATCCAAGAACTGGGAAAAATATTTGCGATTTATAACTGCTTCTTAGCTGCCTTAGAAGCTGCAACGTACTCAGCATTTGTAGGTATGGCTACCATAAGCTTTTATGAGCTTGACTCACTCATCTTCTTTGCCTAACTGTTATACTAGATCAAATTGATCTAAGGATTACTAGTTTGTGTACCACCATAACTAGTATACCTTCCTCTCCTTATTCCAGGTACATATAATTTGTACTTTCAGAAGTAAAAGATGATAGTTCTGACTGCATCACTTGTAGTGCTCTTAGAAATAATTGATATCTTCCAATAATAAATTATATCTTGGTAGTATCAATTATTGTACATATTATGGCATATGTGATTGATCCATAAATAAAGCATATGATATCAATTCACAACTTTAATCTCTACACATGCTCTTAATGTTAACCTAGAGAGATTAATCCATGTGATATAGGAAATAATTCTGAACATGAATTGTTCCAACTTGTATTTTTCAATACAATGCCACTATATGTACGATTGACTAGGACCAAGAAACCTTTGGATCTACCTTAGTGGATCCTATTCCCTAGAACTTAGGTTGATACTTGAAGTCAATCATTGGAGTATTACTTTTAACCTGATCTTATCTGACTGTAAGATCAAAATCTGTTTTTCATATGTTGCCGAACACATATCACTTGGAAAAAATTGGCGCTCCCACTAACCTTTGGTAGACACAAGGAAAAGATTAATTTATAATGAATGCTCTAAGATCTTGTTGCTTAATTTAATCCATAATTGGATTTTAGTAACTTGCAACCCTTATTGGCATCATTTGATGTCATCATCTCTTTCTGGTTGCGTCGTATAGACACCTTCCAAGAAAGATGATCTTGACATCAAATGAACAATAAAAGGATCTTAGAAGTTTGGCTATGACAAGTAAAATTCTAATAGATTTAGGTTTACTGACTTGGTATAACCAATCGAGCCTTATTGGTACCATACTTGTACCATCCATGTATCACATCATTTGAATACCCACCACTGTATTCAATTTATAAGCCCCTTTGCAATTTGATACATGAAATCTATTATTGAATTTTAGTTGATCTTGTCAATCTTAGCTTGTTGCCATATACTGCATACTTGTAGGATTTATTATTCTTAATGAATAATATATCACCGACCGCAGTGACTATAAAACCATCACCATGGTTTTATTCTTCCTACGCAGTATGTGTCTCTGGAACATTACTATTCCACATGTACTTGTGGAACTTGTTCCCTATGCCAACCATTTGTGCATCTCGAGCATTGACCAAGTCCAAGTCAATTCAGCTCCAACTATCTCTAATAGAGATGTGCACCCTTGTATAGAAATGTAGTCTAATACTTGACTACATATTTTCTATCTGAGGGATTTATGTAATATCTTAATCAACTGTTAGGATAATTATCTTAGATGCACAATGTGTTTAACTTGATGCAGGTTTGTTCAAATCCTAACAAACGCTTTGCATCTAAACACGCCCTATGAAATAATGGATTTCTATCATACTATAACTCGTATGATATCCATTTGTCATTTTAGTTGGCATATTGGTTATGGGTTTACGCTATTATTTTCAAATCACATTTAAATATGATGGAAGTTTCCGCAAGTTGCAAAATTGATACAACTTACATCATAACCTTGATGTATAACATATGCGTTTAGGAATTTCTCCACGCTACATGTTTGTTGATCAATGTTAATATGTAAGACTTTATCATTGATCCTCCTTATGAACGTCAACATGGTGATGTAGATAAGGTAACATGCATTTAGGAATTACTCCACACTACATTATCATGATAGATGATTGCTTGGTCAAGATATTCTTCGGCCTGCCGATCCAAAGAAACTCATATCTTCTTACCAAACTTATACTTCATTGGTACATTCCTTAATGACTTAAAGGAATCTTATGAAGTATCTTTACCTCTATATTTCTTTGTAATAGTTCACACTCTCATGTTGAACTAACCTCAGAAGCTTTGTGGCGTACCATTATTTCCAAAGGTTTCTTTGTCTAAACTAAAGATGTCAATTATACCATAGGTGTTTAGCTGTGCCAAGCCTAAATACCATACTGGGTATATAGTTGACATCTGCTTTTAGTTTTAATTGATAAAGAATCACATTGCCACAACTAGGTAGATCTCACATGTTATATTCATCATGTATTTCCATTGATTCAAATAGTAGTGAACTATTTGTTGAGTATGTTACCACAAACAAAATTCATTCCAAAACTTGGAACAATGTATCATCATGACCAAAAGTGCATATGAGATAAATGTTTTGATTATAATTGACAACTTTTTTTTATCTTGAATCAATTACTTGGAAATTTAGAAGTTATGTGTTTCTCCCTGCTGACTTAGGAATCACCCTTTCTCAGCTGCTTGAAGAAGACACTCTACTTCTAGTAATGTTTCTCGACTTACTTGGTTATTGTATTTCAATACATATATGTGAAAATCATATTGTATTTTAATACCCAAGAAGTATTCAATAAAACAATACTTTTATTTGATGAATATAAACTGAACGAGAAGTGGGTACTTGCTTCTAGTATTTCAGTTTTTAAACTTCCATGAATTTATTTCATTATGTGATGCGAATAACCTCCTGTTAAATAACAAACCATTTTTCATTGAAGGACATAACGAAGGTGCCTTTGGCGTAACTTTCCATAGGCCTTTTCACCTTGTCATTCAATTTATTCTCCATAAGAATAAAAGGCGTTATTTCCAATATTCTTATTACTTGGAAAATATTACCTTAAAGGTAATGAAGCGCTTACTCTATACAGTTTGTTTGTACCTTAAACGAAACTAGAGTAATTGGGTGTAAAAGGTATAAGAAATGGGATGTCATGAAAGATTGTGAATCTTCTTTCACTTTACACATACCGAGTGCGTCCATCACATTCAAATATTGATTCAATTTCTCCTTGAAAGGATCTTGGAGATGATACTACATGTGATCATCATCTTAGTCTTGATGTAGCAACCACAACTAACATCAGAAGTTGATGATAGAATTATGACAGAACCATCATATACTTGATTCATGAGTCTCCTGTAAACAGTTTTACACCCTCGCTTCCTGAGGTGGCTTAATAGGTTGGGACAAAAGCTCCTTGAATTTCCATTATTGTAGTAATGTGCGCTAGCACCTATAATACACTTGAAAATTCGTTCTTAGTTTAGACATTAACTTTTTCTAATATTTATCGTAGTTTTATTGTGGTATTTCTTTCCATTATCTACAAATATACTTTAGTATATTGTACTTTTATGTGATTACCTAATCTGACATTGCTGATTATATAATCATTAAATGTCTCCCACTAATTTTTCGAATTCTAGGAACCCTCTGTACTAGAATAGGAATACTCTTGAGTATTCTAGTGGAAAGGATCCCTGAACCTCCCTCATAGTCTACAAGCTAGGGCTACGCCACTACTCGAAGGGTCCAAGGTATGATTTTGGCTGGCCAACCGCATCAGCTTGTGGTTCCCTGATCTGTTGAGTGAAGTCCCAGCTTCAAAAATCATTTAATGATTTACTCAATGCTTGCCTCTCAAATTACAACAAACTAGCTAAGGCTATATCTTTTTTGCAATTTTAGTTAAGTCGACCCACCACACAAATAAGAACTGCTCGGTAGTAAGAGGCACCCTCAGCTAAGGCATGAACCGACACCTTGAACACCCGGTTTTGTTCAAACTTGAATAATGGAAGGCTATTTGTGACTTAATATTTTGTTTGAGGGTTTTATGTTTTTATCTCAATGAATGTAATCTATTTCTATTAAACTTGTTCTTCTATGTTGTCGCACTCACAACTGAACTTTAATAGAAATCAAACGTCACTTATTTATGCATTTTATTATTTATCATTTTATGTATTTTTCTCGCTGTTCTAAAATGAATAAAATAATAAATAAATGCATAAAGGTAAAACTACTACCCAACTGGTCTTGAGCATCTAAACGACCTAAGCACATCTTACCTGAGTCGAAGCTTGACTCAAAAAGCAGCTTGCCTCTTGTCTTGTATGTTTTCTAGTCTTCTGCAGTGTTTCCATGTCTTGGCGGGGTCGACGTCGCGTCTTGGAGTGCCACCTCGCCTTGGTGGAATCCACATGCCGTCTTGCACCATCGTACATCGCCTCATCTTGGAGGGGTCTACGTCGCTTTCTGTCTTCATCTGAAGTACAAAGATACTCGCGCGCAGGCGAGGGGAACTCGGGTATAAATATACATCATATAATTATTGGGCGCGCAAGCCCTTATACATTTTAATCGAAAATAGACGATGCACAGACCGTCTTTAATTAAATACAATCATCGCACGCAGTTTAAAATAATTAATTAAATAAATAATTTAAAAGCATACATTCTAGGGTCGATGCTCATGACCAGACGATAGGTAAAATTAAAGCGCAATAAAAACTAAAATGAAATAATTATGTACAAGGTTTTTTTTAAATTTAATTAAATTAAATGAATTAATAAATTAAAATAGTTTAATTAATTATCGGTCATCAAAATAATTTAATTTTAATACTTAAAATGAAATTAATTAATTAATTAATTTAATTTTAAAAATTAAATTAATTTTAATTCTTGGGTATTAAAAATTATTTTAAACCATTAATTAATACAATAATTAATTTAATTAAATTAAACTAATTAATTATATTAATTAATTGACACGGGCCGGTTACCTGTGTGCTAAGAGGCTGGCGGCCGGAGGCAGGAGCAGCGATTGTCGCCAGATAGGGTGGCGGTGGTACCTGCACATGCAGGTCCGACAGAGGGGTACCTATCACTGAGACCACCGTGGTAATCAGGCCTGGTCCTGAACTGTGGTGCCGCTGCACACACGGGAAAGACAGGAACTGAGACGGTGACCCGGTCTAGAGGCGCTGCCGGGTGGCACTCTGGCCGTGCTGTGGCCTAACGCGAGGGCTGCGAGATGCGGGTGGCAAGGCAAAGGTGCCAACGAAGGTAGTCCAGCAATGCACACTTGAAACAAGGAGCTCAGCCAGTGGCTTTTCTGGCCTGGGTTGGCCACGAGCTGACCGACACAGAGCCTAGATTATGCCATGTACGGATTTGCTCAAGACAGAGGAGGCTGCGGGTGGCCGAGACTGCTGCTGACTTGAGAAGAGGTGGATCCTTCGGCAGGGAGCTCGTGCGTAGCGACGCACTACGAGTGAGAGGGGAGTTCGGCGGTGCCTTGGTGCGCTGCATGCTGAGCGGGGCAGGAGCAGGCCGGTGGAGGCCAGTGCAGGGTGCGGCCTGGGCGAGTGGCAGCACTGGCCCACGGAGGAAGGCCGACAGGGGGCTCGTTCTGGTGCAGCAGGTCTGTGCGGGGGAAGGGCCGGCCTGAAGGGGAGGCGCCAACAGAGCATGCCGGCCGAGGAGGTGCAGCAAAGAGAGGCCGGTGGCAGACCGTGCTGCAACTTGATGAGGAGAGGGGTCGAGGGCGTGATGCTGGAGGTCATGGATCAGACGGTTCGGGTGCAGTAGATCCGCCCGAAGGGAGGGCCAGCACTGAGGAGCACCTGGAGCAGGCTGGGCGGCTGTGGGCTGGGCATCGCGCCAGGGAGGAGTCCCCGTGGCGCTGCATACGCCACAGGAGATGGAGGAGGGGGTCCACTCAGACCCCCTGTAAAAAGTCTCCCTTTTTTTGTTCTATTCTTCACGCGGTCGGCCTCCAGTGTATTTTTGTGTGTGTTAAACTCTAGCAAGACCCAGTGGGTCTTGCTTTGGCTTCTCCACGCGGGAAGACCCCCTTTGGGGACTTCCTTTCCCATTTTTTTAAACAAGACTTCTTCTAAGTCTTGGTTCCACCCTTTTTTTAAACATTTCTAAAGGCTATAAATAGCCTTTTAAATTAAATAATAATTTATTATTATTACATTATAATAATAATAAAATAATAATAATTATAATAATAAAATTATTGTTCAAATTATATTATTTATAAAAATATAATTTTCAAAATTAATTTTATTTCTAATAAACCAATTGAATTTTAATCAGTTCAAGAAGATGAAATGAAATTTTAACCCATAGTGGAAGCAAGTGGTCCGGGGATTTTAAAAATTTCATCGACGCAACGACGGTACTTGTCGTTGACGACGATTCGAGCCCTAGAGAGGTCTGAGGATCTTGCGTAGATTGTTAAGAGCACAAAAATAAAACGAAAACATACCCGTTGCATATCCGAAGCCGTTGTCGACCACTACTTGTTGACGACGATCGTTTCACGAAGGATCCATAGCAGGATCCCTCTAGATCGTCCACACACGCCTCAAAAATCTGTGGGAATGCCGATCATCGAACTCCGGGTGCTAGCACGGTGATTTTACGATATCTTCGACGTCCTTAAGATCACCGCATCGTCGATCTTGCGATGCGTGAGGAGAAACTCGATCCGTGCTCTTGGATCGAGTGCTTCTCTCTCTAAGAAGCAGGATGAGAGAGAGGCTCTCAACTCTCATTCCATGCAAATGAGTGAATAGTGAATTGCACATCCAAGTGAGAGAGACTCCTCTCTTATTTATAGATACGTTGAGAAATACCCAGTTGGGTTCTCCGACCCCCGTATATTTCAACGTCCACATAAATAATTTTGATGAACTTAATTGCACCAATATTATTTATTATTTTATCACATACTTGTAATATATATAAAATATATTACGTGATAAAATCCGAGCCATTTAACTCGACTCATTGTCCCACTTAATATTAAAAAAACCTTGAATATTAAAATAATATTCATTCAATTAATATTTTCTCGTATTTACTAAACTCACAAATACATTAAATAAATTCCATCCCAAATATTCGTAACTTGAATATTAATGAATTTATTTAATTCTTTTGGTGATCAACAACTTGGACAACACTCGGACCCCGTGGTGGGGCCCACTATGTCCATATTCCTATTCCACCAAATAGGTGCAGATTCTTGAATACGCTGTTGTGTGTGACCCTCTAGGCCCTTATCCTGATAGCAGTGAATAAAATTCACAGATCAAGATCGGGGTCTAGAAACCCGTCATGGACCCTAAATAGATAAGGATAGTCATAGAAACGACTACCATCCTATGAACATTGACTGTGTACTATAATCTCATTGTCATTTGATATCTCATAAAGCAGGATGCACTCTTGTGTCATTGTCCTTATCTTGCTTTATTATTTGTTGATCTATCCAGATGGATTTTCCTTTCTACTACTTTGGCCAAATACTTATGAAGGAGGCACCATCATGATCAACCAGGCCTGAGATATACAACTTCCTAAACTTGGAAGCGACAAATCCTTTCTTGACCATTCAACCAACATCATACCACTAACAACGCACCCGACACAAACTACCTCTCCATGAAATTACTGCCATGGTTTTCTCCTTGCATAAAAGTACGTAATTAAATGATATACATTGGTAATGGTCTCAAGTCAGGAGACCAATACACATGTCCGTAGATAGGAACAACCAATGACACCCAAAACATGTGGTGTTCCTATTGGCGGGTCTGTCCTCATGATCTCACTACTAGAGATCACCAAGTGTGAACTTCATGAGAAGAAGTCTCAATGCTTATGATCCCCCAGCACCTGATAGTCAGAAATCTACTGTTTCCAGTCAGTAATATGTATCTAGACTATAGAACATATATTTAAGATCAATGTCATTGTATCTTGACGTTCTCATTATAGCCTGGGATCTACTATAACCTCTCGACACAACAACTAACCTTTGGACATTACCATTATTATAGTGGATGCAGAAAAGTTTACACTATAATGGTAAGAAATCATCATGCATATCTAACTGTACACATGATATAGTAATCAAAAGTACTACATAGTTGGGTCTAGGGAACCCACTATTTCAACAGTAACGGCCCGAATCCGGAGCCACCCAATCGGTGCTCCGTACCTGGTTCTCCACATAACCTCAAGCGCAATTACCCAAATGCCAGAGGCTGCTGACTAGCAGCGAGGGCCTTGGTGAGTCATTAGGGAAACTATACCCTCATTTGGTAAGGTATACAAGGGAAAGGAAATAACGATCAATAGCAGAAGCAGTAAAAAATATACAAAAACTGAAAGTAAACTGCGGAAAAACTGAATATATAGTAATTATGATAATTATACAGCAGGTACAAGTATCTAAAGAAAGTAGCAAACACAACAACGTGATGAAATACAACTGAAAATCAAGTACAAAAATAAACAGCAACTCCAACAGCATCTCAAGCCTAAGCTCGGTCCTATGCTCTCCATCTCCAACGAGAAATCATGTACCTGAAGTATAAGGGACACAATCCCTATCCACACCTGCAACCATATAACCTGTTTGGGCTGAAATGCAAGATCTAAACAGGGTGTGAGACTAATCCCAGTAGGCAACCAGCACAAGATCTGTGGCCTTCTGTCAGTGAGCAATATAAAAAAAGTAAAGGAAATAAATGCAGTATAGAAACAAGAGCACACTAAAGTAAACAAACCTACCAATCTCAATTTACATTTATTTATTAATTTAATTCAATCATTTAATTATCAACCAAGTAAATCTATAAAATAAATCTATATCCCAAAGCATAGCAAGTAACATAACAAGTATCTCAGAAGACTACCTAAACAACAAGAAGTAAAAAACCCAGGCTTGTTCTTTGGCTTGGTGGACTCATCAAAACCAACGAAAAAATATTCACACTGAATCTCTGGGTGGCTCACACTGGCAAACCCCTCTAGTCAAGTAATCATACAAACCCACAAACACTCTGGGAAGCTCTCACCGTCAATTCCCCTACGGTCTTGCAACGATAGCTAAAGACTCTCTAAGGAAGCACTTATGTATAATCCCCCTGTAGCCTCAATACATAACTATGGACACTCTAAGGAAGCACAAATTCCAATTATTGTAGGTCCTGTGAATGATACTAATTTATAACTAACTCTCTAGGGAATCCCTTAATCTTCAATTCCCTCTTTAGTCTACCGCACCAGGTTCACACAGCCCTGAGCAGTCTAGTCATGCATAAACGACTGTTAGTAGCCCTAATTAAGTTCAAAAAACTAATTGGCTAATAGATATAATGCATCAAAATCATATAAATAGTAGGCAATAAATGCAATCAACTATATCAACGTAGACAATCAATGCAACAAGGTCTGACTCACAGGCAGCCTAAGCCAAACGACGATAAACAACCAAAACAAGGGAAACACCCATGGGGTGATCCTCAAACATGCTAACAAGAAAACATTATTCATCTAATAGCTACAAGAACACAAGAAATCTAAGGCAGATAATAAATCATGGTCAAAACCCTAACCCGAGATACCCGATACATGGGTATCTGACACTTTTTCACAAAAACTCAATGAAATTCAACGTAAGGCAACAAACCACCTACCTCGATCCCAAAAGATCGATATACTTGAACCTTGGTCCATGAATCAGCCTAGAATGGAGTAGATCTACAAAAATGACTCAAATTTTCAACCTCAGATAACTCACATAAGAGGAGGAATCAGGAAACGTGGCCAAAGAAGAACCAAGAACTCACCATTGTGATTCTATTGCAGCCGATGACGTTCGATTTGAATAACCAGTGAAAGATCGGTGGCTCGGAGAAGATCCGCAGCCATACCCTCACTCCCAGTCGAAGAAGCTGGAGAAGAAGACGTTTTCGGGGTTAAGACATGACCCCTGTCCGTTTAACAAAAAAAAGAAATTACATGACATATACTTTTGGAGTACACGACGTGTACTAGGATTTTTCATACTCTGAATTAAGCGGCCTACCCATCACCCCTACATAGCCACGTGTGTGGCCATCACTCGACCAACACATGACCTCGAGAAACAACAAAGTACACGGCGTGTACTTATAAATTACAAGGCATGTACTTAGAAAATTTCTAGATTCTGCTCTTTTTTCCAAAAACGACCAGAAAAGGAAAAAAATACCAAAAAAGAAGGTCCGAGTTCTTATAAGTATCTTATTCATCGTGTACCTAGAATGGTTGGTATGCCTCTATGAATACTTAGCTACCAACATGTCATCCTTCCAAAGCTATATAATCTATTGGGAACACATACCTCTTATCTTTTTATGGAAAGAGACCCCTTCTCTGAGAAAGTTTCTCAAGCGCTGTCCAAATAAAAGTCACCTCATCGTAAGATAGGGGAAATCTAAACCCTTCCATCGCCTTGATGATCCACATAGAATTCTCATTGCCAGGACCTCAATATGATTTAATGGTGCCCTAGATAGATGGAAACTCGGTCACCACCTCATTTCATTCCTTAGCTGCCTATGAGTCAAACTCGCCTCATAACCTGAGGGGTATCTATCACTGAAACTTGTGTAAGGCAGTGATCCTACTTGTGTCCTCTACCAGTAGCGCCGATAGTAAATGCTGACCAACGGGTAGTGGTATCCC
Source organism: Viscum album (assembly GCA_963277665.1). Classification (NCBI taxonomy): domain Eukaryota; kingdom Viridiplantae; phylum Streptophyta; class Magnoliopsida; order Santalales; family Viscaceae; genus Viscum; species Viscum album. Next base: position 799,766,493 of record OY728160.1, on the reverse strand, counting down.
TGGGAAACCGCCCGAAGGTACCATCTCATGCCACAATCCATGTACTGAAGCCTCATCACTCTGTGGACCATCCTTATGGTCATGCATTGGAATCATGGATAGGTGTTTGCATGGAGGCATCTTGAAATATAATCAAGATAAACCATGGTCAACAAGTTATACTTGGAGAGCTGACTCAAAATAGATCAATAGAAAAAAAATTTCAAAACACATGCAACTAGTGTTTTAGTGTACCGAGTCCAAAAACATAATTAAGGGTCCTGTCGTATGGATACATTAGCCACCACACCAACACTAGACTCCCTAGACTAAAATATGAACTCAAGACACTTGAAATTGTTTCCCCCATTGAAAATATAGACTCTTAGTTCTTTTAGTAGAACCAAACTTCCTCTGATACCACTTTGTCACGACCCATCCCCCGGGGCCCGTGCCGTGACTACCCCAAGACCTCCTTCCATAGGTTAGGGGTGGTGACTAGCAAAGAAATGGAGAAAACCAAAAAGGGAAGGCATTGCCTCTAAACCTATACACACACAGATAGGGCACACTGCACATAAGTAAATCACAACAGAAAAGGGAAAGTAAAACCATAACTAAAAACCACTATTGATAGTAAAAGTAAGCACTAGTAAAAGGGGCTAGTATACAAGCCCAAATGAAAAGAAAGTGAATAAAAAGGGAAAACCATTCCCTGAAGGTCCTCCACAAAGGATCCTACCTGAAGGGTAGGTATAGCTCATCATTTTTCATCACTGCTGCTCAACACATATATAAATAACCTCCGACCACCATCTAGCCCTGGCTCCCCAAGTCTCAGTCAAGATGTTTGTCATCTGCACAAGACACGACAAGGTGTGGGCAAAGCCCGTACAGGGGTGAGTATAAAAATACTTAGCAGGGACCCCGAGACCCCCAAAGGTCTCTCAGAATTCCACAAAGGAAAAACCAAAAATCATGATCACAATCACAAATCACAAAGTAAAAGACAACTCACACTAGGTATAAAAATTAATGAATAGGAATAAAGAAGATTAATCATAATATAGATCATTTTAATATGTTGGGTGGCTCAACTACTAATTTGAGAAGGTTTGTTTTGCTGCCGATCCACAAAGGGTCACTCTGCCACTGATCCCCAATGGGGCGCTCTACAACCGACCCATGTTGGGTCACGCTACTACTGATCCACAGAGGGTCCCACTACTGCCGATCCACAGAGGGTCATACTGCTGCCAATCCAAAAAGGGTCTCTCTCATGCCGATCCATGGAGGTTTACACCATTACATATTCATGTAGGTTCGCACTACTACTGATCCATGGAGGTTCTCTCTCATGTCGATCCACAGAGGGTTGCTCTTCACTTGATAGCCAGCCACATGATTTTCGCACTTAGCACGCTTGAGTTCCGTAGATTCTTCTCCTCAAGATACCGGTCATACCTCAACCACTATGAAGTCCCACTTATAAGTAACCCAAATAACGATCTTGTCATAAGGGTTTCAACGTGACAGACGATGCGTCAATCGGATGCCCGATCTATAAGATATAGGAAAAAAGGTAAATAGGGCTCAGTTGGATTCGGGTCTGATCCACCCCAGCCATACTTCAACTTACTCTAAAAATAAATAAGATTATCTCAAAAGGACTATATTGTATCAATGTTCCCAATGCCGTAGACGACACAACAATCAGACACTTGGTTTGCACGTTACGTCAAAATTAGTGAAACAGGGCCGGTCGGGTCCTGTCCAGCCCGGCTGGCAGGACCGACCAAGCTGGCGGGTTCGAACCAGCTCACGGGTCCAGCCTGGCTCGCAGAACCAGCCTGGCTAGCGGACCAGCCCGGCTGGCGGACCCGGCCTACGCGGATGGGGGCCGGTCGTGCTGCCTCATCTCCCGAAACGGCCGGCTGGAGATGGCGGTTGCGCATCCAGCCGAATGACCCGAGTGGGTTGCTCCTCTCCCATGCGGCATGCTAGAGAAACATCTTCCACTAGTCGCAGTGCCAATAGGAGCCGCTTCTCCATGCAGCTGGCATAAGACATCCACCGCCGCCGGTCACTAGCGTCACCGCTCTGGTGGTGCGGCACCGGCGGCTGCTCTCGCGAGCCATCAGAGATGCTCCGGTGGTCCGTTTTCCATCCCATCTACGCCTACCGGCCTCTCGGGTCACCGCCTACACTTCGAGCCCTTTGGATTCGCCTTTCCTCTACATTTCTCAGTCTCCCACGATTAATGAACCACATCCAAGATTGGTAGAGGGTCTGAGCCTTTTTCGTATTGGCCCATGCCCTTCGCGTTAGTGTTTTATCAAGGGGGTGATAAAAATCATCATATAGATTAAGTAAAACCCCAAATTAAGATCTCTCAACAACCACCCGCAAGAATGAATGAGTTGCGAATCAACCTGTTTCTCAGTTGATCTGCATTCATTGTATTTTTCAATAATAGGAAAAAGATGAATCATTGAACACTTAGAATAATTAAATCCCCTACCTAGATTCATTGGATCCACTGATGAAGAAGGATGCAATTTATGTCATTGTTTATCAACCTCTGGATTCAATCCTACAAAGTCTGTTGTTTAGCTCTTTTTTATTCTTTGTTGAGAGAAAACTATCAGTGGTTTGTCATTATTCATTGGGGAGGAAGTCCGCCAGAGGTTCATCCGATAATCCCCATAATTTTCAATCCTCAAAATACAACACACTGTATTATTTAAAAGAAAATAATCAATGTAGCGACGTTGCGCCCATTAATGATGATTATTAAATGATCCATTTTTAATGAGCCATATTAAATGAGTCATTTAGATAACAGCGTTGCAGTTTCAAATGATATATTATTGACCCTTAATTAATGCCCCTCGTCACTGCCTCATCGCTACACCACATCGTCACCGTCTTCCACTCAACCGTGAAAAAAGAAATAAAATATTTATTTTAAAATATTTTATTATTTTTCTCAAAAATTTCAAAAAATAACTTTTCTGATCGGCTCTTGCCAGAAAAAGTTAAGTAATTTTTAAGAAAATTATGGCGTTTTGAATTCAACGGTGCCCTTAGATTTTTGATCGGAGAAATGGTTCAAAAGATAGAAAATCCTACTTGAACGTTTACTAAACGTACCTTAAAAATAGTTTAGAAAAAAAATAAACAGTCGCTCTTGACCTGTGCTGGTCAAGGTTAGGCTCTGCCTAAAGGGAAAACATCCTCATGAGTTCAACAGTACTCTCATATTTCCAATCTGAGTTACCATTTAGACGTTATAAGGATATGACAATAAAATAATTTTTACTTAATTATTTTATTTACGACCAAAAACTAACTTCCACTGTTGGCCCACGACGGCCAATGTTAGGATCTACCAAAGGAAAACATACCCTCATGAGCTCATTGGTGGTCTCAAATTTTTAATCAGATTCACTATTCATTATTTATATGCATTTAAAAAATAAAATACTTTTATTTAATTATTTTATTTATACTTATGCCATTTTTGGGTTTTCTCACTGAAGGCCTGCGATGACTAAAATTAAGTCACACCTAGGGTAAAAATGCCATCCTGAATGCAACGGTGCACTAGAATTTCTGATCTAGGAACCCGTTTAAGAGTTTTTCCACTTTTTCAGAAAACTACTCACACACACTATTTAAATCTTAACATTTTTTGACGGATCATTTCAGGCACTCATGGCCTCAGAATCATGTTCCATCAAATTTAACGATCTCTAAATAATTATATATAATTAAAAAAAATTATACATAAATTTTGGGACATTATAATTATCATGGGACTTGGCCTCCCCCAAGAACTTATGTAGAGCCTTTAGGGCCTAATGGGTTGTTCCTCAATAGTCTAGACAAGTTTGGAATATTCTAGAACCTAGTAGAGATGAAGATATTTCTAGAGGATTCTAGAGAACCTCATCACCATACATCCTCTCCATGTGGTGGGGTGTGGCATCATGTTGCCTCAAACATTTACCATTTCAGAAAAAAATAGGTTTCCTCTTCTATCAGAAAGAGACATGTTCTTTACAATCTATCATGAGCATGAAAAACTTCAAACAAACCTCCCCAGCTTGATAATAAGAATCCACCTATATATGAAAAAAATTCTTATATTAGTAATACTATAATGAAATACATTAAATATGAAAAAAATACATTCCCAGTCCCATTTTTTAAACTATGATTCCAAACTATAACATTTTCTATTCACCCGCTATGGATAGATATGAGATATTTTAGAAGCTCAAACCCAAAAACATGATATATTTAACCAATTTAAAATAATATAACATTCATTTATTATACAAAATTACTATGAAAAATTGTTATAGATTAGGTTTGGTGTAAAACTCATATATGAACACTTTCCTTCTTATTTTCTACAAAAAACTAGCATAACACATTATATATTCCTAGATTATACTAAACATTAGTGTATCCATTTATTTATTCCTAGAAAACATTAACCATTTGTGTAAACCTATTTGATTTCATTGATTGAATTAAAATAAATATTTACATTTGAGTTTTATAGAACATAATAAAATCTATCTTTCCCTTTCACCATTATAGAGAGTAAAAACTCCATGATAAAGCATTTACCTTCTTTGATGGAAAAAACTTCATTGAGACCCATTATGTATTTTCAAAATACTCTAACTCCATTATAAATTTTTACCCCTTTTTGATAGTATTAAACATAAGTATATCCATTTATAGCATCCAAATGACACTAAAATATATGACATCTGTTAAGCTTTCTAGAATTGTATATAGATTAGTATATCCTTTTAAATATTCTGGGTGATGATAAACTCTAACATAACATCATCATTATCTATTCACTAAAAAGGGGAAATACCTATTCTATTGTATTTTTTGTTAAGAATTATGATGATTTTGTATTAATGATATTGTGAACATGAAACATTTACATAATGAATGTGCACATGTATATTAGTGATGAACCATTGGACACATTTTTTGATGTTGAGTCGGTGAAAAAGTATCTCTATGCATAATAAGGATATGTTAAACACCTCTAATCATGTAATTATTGTGATATTCTATGTGATATAATGGTGGGATGATTTAATTTCACATCATGTTCATTAAAAAGAATCAATTTTTTTCAATACATCTCACTAATGTAATGTTGACGTGTTACTTATATGGATTACGAAAGCATTTGTAATATTATATCATGCATCTAATTTATGATTGAATAGCCCAAATAATTCCACCAACCACCAAAGTGAAACCACTATATTGTTATTTTCTTCTATCATTTACCATCACCCATGATGGAAACCTAGAGAGGGGATTAGTCTAATTTTATTATAAAAATGATTAAAAAATTAACTCAAAAATAGATAAAATGATGAGAAAAGTAAATAAAAAAGTAATAAGAAGTAACATCTTCATGATTTCTATATACATCCTAACACCATGTTTTTTTGATCATTTACAATCAAATTGATTTCCTCCATTATAATTATCATTGGTAAATAGATAAAAAATAATACATAAGAATTATAATACTAATGATTCATAATAGAAATATATTTCTAAGTCCATATGTCGTACTAGATCATAAACATAGAAATTAATCACCTAAATTTGTTTTTATAAAAAAATTTAACACCTTGTACACTGCTCACTCATATCTAAAAAAATTTACTTATTCTTTTGAGCATGAATATTGTCATCAATCTTGGAAGTACTAAGAAAATATATACAAACAAATTATTAATGATTATTTTTAATGAAATTATAATTATCTAAAAATTATCACTTTGGGGATGCTAGCCTTCAAATTATTTATGATCTCTTTCATAAATTTTTAAACATAATATCCATAAATTTTTCCATTATCTTTCTTCCTACATTTCAGAAAAATTGACCAAATCAAGTAATTTTTTTGATATATTTTTTGCTAGTTAAATATTTATATATATACCTTAATATATTTACATTTGAAGAAATCCATAGGATTTTTAAGTTCTACCACTGACCTCATGCCATGATTTATCCTATATTTAACAACCACCCTATCATAACAAAATTATTATTAAAATAAATACTGAAACATTTAATTCAACATTTATCTATAAATTATTGATTACAGTGTATTACAAAATTAGAATACACATCATGTGTGGTCGTTTTTTAGATATCCATGTATTGGATCCAAAAAAATAATATTTGGGGTATCCAAATTGACTGTGATTAACATCCAGTGATACCTTAAAAAAACAAAACAAAAAATTATTGAAAAAAATAAAAAAATATTTATGTGATTAGAGTGTAGAGTTTTACATCTACATTGTGAGTATAAAAAAGAGTTGATATTCTATTTTTTTCTCAAACACATCATATAACTAATATTTTTTCTTCTTGATTTATTTCTTCTATAAATTAGTTTTTTCTAAAGAATTTATATAGGGATTAATGAATCCAAATCGTTATTATTATAATTTTACCTTTATATAGTAGTAATATAAATTATTATAAAAAATATGAGTTTATATTAACTTTAATGAACATAATAAGTCATTATTTGGACATACGTATTATGAAAATGTACATTATGTATATATTCACAACTAAGGTTCCCAACCATTCAAACTTGAGAATATCATTTATATTCTTGAGATAAACTATATATGTCATGAAAGTTCCATATATTTCTTATTCATATGGAATGTAAAAAATATTTTCATATTTAAATTTGGTCTCTGCATGAATTTGTAATGATAATAAATGTTACTCTAGAACTTGAAGGGAGAAGGTACTCCTGGAAGGTCATTTTTATTTCTTAGTCAATTCACTAGATTATCTTGATCTGAACTTCCATTTCCCCATCAATTCATCTATATATAATATCATATCTTACTTCAGACATTTTTTTTCATTAGTTGTTATAGGATTTTCATATGAAAAAATATATTAAAGACATACCTTGTGTATCTTTATAAGATTAAATGTCCATTCTATGAAAGTTCCCATAGTATCATTGACTGTGGTAACACCCTAATCATTAAGTGAAATAGGAAACTCAGTGGTTAGATCATGAGATACCAAAATATCTACTATCATGTGATATTTTGAGTGTTCTTTATGGTATATCTTGTCTCCCATGATATTATACATCGTACCTATCACAACAAGGTGGTTCATGGGTGTTGATAGATAGAAATCACATACAACTGTACTTTATAGAATTTTAGTAGTATACAATTATTGGAATTTGTATCATTTACATTTAGGATAAATATTAATGAAAAAATTGATTACCTCAGGTAAGGTATACGATTTAGGGGAATGAATAGCCTCAAAGATATCAGGGACATTTGGTTCTTCATGCACAGATCTTTGTTCCATCATCGGTTTACTTTAAATCTTTCTTATACCTTGGTCTGCCAAACCAGTCTGGAAAAAAATATATTGCAAAGCATTTATTTGTGCCTATAATACTTTCATCATCTTATATGTATCTTTATGTTGTTTTATCTTCTGAAAATATTTTTAGCGAGACAGTCTAAAACCTAATTCTCTAACATGACCATATTGTCCCGACCACTTCAAAGCTATTGAAAGTATTTTTTTCTCCCGATATGGTCATTGTTGATTCTTATATCTAAACCGTATAAAAAAATATGAACATATATAAATATTTTTATATAATACTGAAATAAATCATAACAAATTACTCTTATCTCATACTTACACATACTTCCTATACTGATTTTGTGTTTTCATTAACTAGTTTACCCTCCTGATTTACATGAGCCTCCTTCCATAAAAAATGATATGGGATGGATGTGGATTCATATTTTGATTCATCAATATGCATATAAACAAAGGAATATATATACTGTTTCATACCATATAATTTTTTTATTATTTATTTAAGATAAACACCAATTTCTTCTATAGTGAAGCATACCCCATCATTACTTTGTGATAGGGGTACATTGGTTTTGATGCATGTCCTTTATTTTCATCACCCTTTTTCTATTTCATAAATTAAAAATGTTGAATTGAATTGAATAAATAAATAATGCCAAATAATATATTATCAATTGAAATAAACCTAAAATGATTTCTCATCACAATGATTGATGAAGGAATTCCCTATTTCTTTCTTTATAATGCGTGTATAACTAACTAGTGGGTGAGGATTTACTTTCCCCTCAGCATCCCTAAAATGTAGTTTGGTAAAAAGAGTTCTGAAGCCACTATGGTATTTTATAGAAACTATTAAGACATATTTATTACAAAAATATTCAAAAATAAATTAACTATACAAATAATAATGAAAATTAAATAAACATTTCCTTATATAATTTTTCATTAAAATAGAGAAATTATATCGTAACATCACCTTTATAGCATTATAAAGGGTTTCCTTCATTATAGGCTGGATGTGGCGCCATGAATCAATATCAATTGACACATTCATTCTCATTATAACCCCAACATAACTAATGAATATTGACTTGTTGGGGTCAATAGTTTGGCCGCATTAATTCCAACCAACCTAAAATTTTATACCCTTACTTATTACCTGGATAATTTAATTCAACACTATGATGCAATGCTATTTTTTTTCATCCACATGTTGGTGATCCCCAAAAAAATTCTATAGTTTCTGCATTATTAGTATATTTTTCCCCAGGATTGGTAACATCAACATGCATAAAAGACATTTTCTTTATGATTAGTCAAACATTTAATTTAGATTATGTTAATTTAGTAGAGAACATATGTTATTATGGGGAAAATCATAGTATGTAATAAAAACTTTAACCTTATCTTTGAAATCACTTTATTTATTTTTAAATATTTTATGGATTTGGGTCCTATATCAAGAATCCAAATACCCTCTTTTTGGTCCCCTCTAATGTATAAGAAATTATCTACATTGTGACTTCCATGAACTGATTGTGATCTCCCAATGAAAGGATCATCCTTGACTGAATTTTCATATGAACCTACAGTTGTTTTAATCACTAGTAAGATAATCGACTAATTATTTTTTTCTGGATCTGAGACATAAAATACTTACACTACTTGTGATTCCAGTATGAACAATTTGTATTTCCCCCCTTCCACACTAAAACTAACCTTCACGAAGACCATTTCATCAACTTTCACTTCACTCCTATTGTCAACCCATTCTCAATGGAAAATTGGCACTTGAAATGTTGTATAATCTAAATCATATATATTTTCTATAATTCCAAAATATGACATATTTGAATAAATTGGATTTCAATCATTAGAACCAGATATGTGAATTACTTTCACTATAACCGCACCTCCACTTTTTTGTATCATATTGTAGTCATCATGTTCTTTTGTATATAACATGTAACCATTGATTACAGAACTAGTGTGTGATATAAAATTTTAATTTAGTCTTCTATCTAGCCATCAAATTCATTCATAAATTAAATTCATATTTTTAGATAAATCCTTATAAATTTTATCTCAGATCAATTCTATAAACTATTTATTATGTGTATTTGATATCCATCCTTCAACCCTTGATGGATTAAAATATCTATGAATTTTCTTTTGGGATTCAATGTATGGATCAACATATTCAAAATTATGTAAATTTAAAGGTGAACTTGCTTCCACTCTATGTTGGTAATTGAAACAACATCTCATATAGAAGAATATCATTCAAGATACCAATTATTTATATAAATATGGTGTTTCTCCATCTACTTCAAGCTTTAAATTTATATAACTTCAATACAACTAACAATGTTGTGTATTTAGTACAACCAGTATTCAATGGTATATTAGCACAAATATTTAACTTCTCAAACAAATTTGGGAAATCATGAAGGTCATATTAAATTTATATAGTTATTTATTCCATGCGATCTCTATCATCATTTATACTGGTATTCATATCAAATTAATCATAAACTACAGTATCATCTCAATCGGTGCGCATGTTCATTTTTCCCCATGTTTGGTCCAACATTTATATCTCTGATCTATTATGTGACAAATAAAATGCGCTTCTAACTCTTCCAAACTAATTTTTCTTAAATAAAAAAATTTAAAACATGAACAAAGAATTTGAGAGGGGTCATATGAATGCACTATTGAAAACTTGATGAACTCTTTAGCTCCATATTTATACTCATTTTTCATACGATTAGCGTGCATCCATTTTCAATTAATATCCATCCAATTATGTTCATGGAATATTAATTTTATAAAAAAATAAAATAAATTCTCATAAGATATTCATTATCAAAGGTGAATGTTATAGATATTTATAATAAGGGGAACTCAACATTTGATAGTTTCAAATAATTTCAGTATGATTTGAAGGAAATGGTTAATTGAATTTAAGAATCTACTTACACTACTATGGTAGGTTTTATCCTCTTAATTCATCCAAAATGATCACCGATACCCATTATGAGATGAATACTGCTTAGAGTAGTTCAAGCAACATAGGTACATGTCCAGAAGAGATGGGGGATGAGACTCAATCAATAAAATAAAATAATAACTATTTGGGAGATGGAGCTGATTAGAATGACAGTTGTCTCTTTAAAACTATTTAAATTTCCACATATTAATTTCAAATTTCAAATATCATCTCAAAAACACTATCAAAATTCAAAAATATTTTTTTTGAATTTTTAAAACCCCGCTTGAAATCCTTTTTTTCTAAATTCCACATTAAAATTGACCAGTTTTTTTTTCAAAACACTTAATGGGATATGAACCCCCTTTTATATAAAAAAATTTAGAATCAAGTGAATTTTTTAAAAATCATATTAAAAAACCATTAATAATAAATTAAAATTTTAAAACCATTTACATGGAAAGATGTAAACATTTAAATGTTTAAAACTTTATAGGTTCACTTTGAAATAACATCATTAGTTTCAAAACACCGAATCCATTTTAGTTCATTTAAAGGGAAAACCTCATTTTTTTCATTTCAAAACCAAATTTATCTTTTGAAACCAAATTTCCTTTTTTAAAACTGATATTTAAATAATACATGACCATAAAGATGATAAATATGTCAGAATCGAGTATAAAGAAAATAATGATTATTAAATATTTCATAAAAATTTTATAAAGTTGACATGAATAAAACAATTTTCAAAAAACAATATTAAATAAAAAATTTAAATCATAACATGATTTTCCTGGAATACCCACCTAAATACTGAGGTTTCCATGGGATTCGTTCAAAAATTCAATCAAGGGACTATTCATTTATCAAAAACAAAATTCATTAAATATTACAAAAGAAGTAGAAAATCCAAGCTTTCACATGGCATATAATTTATTCAAGAATCAAAATTAATAAGGTTTTACAAATATTAATTACATTGATTTTTTTTCCAAAATATCATGAGGTGTTAGAGAGAGTCCATGTGTGATATCAATACAAGGTTTGATTCCAATTTATTTGAGTGTGAGTCTAATTGGAGGTGCTCTAGTACCCAAGGTGAGAGAAAAATAATAAATTTGGTTTTTTTCTAGAAAGGAACCAACCAAAATGTTATACCAATATTTGAGTTTGTACATTTTTGTGGGTGTTTAAAAGATCATGGGATGAATTTTATTGTTTAAGAACTGTTAAAGAGAGATGATATAGCGCATCAATGGGTGAAACATATCATTTTCAGTGAACATTTATCTAGGGGAGGACATAATAATGTTTTTTCATGAGATTGGGTTCTGTGAGATGGGAAATACATCGTGCGTGTTGTTTAAATTATATATTTATGCTTGGATTATTGTGTAAACTATGTTAAACATGTTTACTTATTTTAAAATTATTTATTCTATGAAATTAAAGTTTGGGCTTGTGTTATTTAAGTATTTATATTCTTTTATTTATATAAGTTCATGATTATAAATTCTATAATCTCTAAATCAATTTAAGGTCTATAAATGAATATAGATTTCATATGTTTGGGTTATGTTAACTCACTTTATTTTGATAAAGTAACCAGAATATTCACATTTATTAGACATTTGTTTAAGAAAGGAAATTACTATTTGGTATATATTTATGTTCTGACATCTTGAGTACTTTTAGGAAACCTTAATGTTGTTTTAAATAATGAGTTTAAATGGTGTAAATATACTTAGTTATGTATTCCCTTTTATACCTTGAGATCATAATCTCAAAACATATGTGAAAACATAAAAGATATATATACCCATATGGGTGAGTATACAGGGTGTGAGCTAAACAGTACTAGTAAGATTTCACCAAATATCCACCTATCAAATCATACAAGCATCACATAATAATAATCAATACATATAACATAAAAGGGAAATAACCTATAGAAAACACAAACCCAAGGGTTTCCTAATAAGTGTAATAAAATCATAATGAATCTTATTTTAATAAAGTGAAAACAGACCTTTAATAACTAGATGGGTGAAAATCATGTTACAAAACTATCCTTGTTATAAATTAAGGATACCATTTATCAATTACCAAGAAATCTAGTTTGAAATACATATGGAGAATATGTGTTTATTCTCTTAATAAAATCCAACAATGAGATTTTCCCAACACTGATCTTTAAAAATGAATAATATTTTAAATAAGAATTTACAAAAATTTATTAAACTATTTATTTTTTCCTTTTAAATGAAATGAATAACTTGAAAATCATTCTCCTTGGACCAGTAATTATTTATTAAAAAGACATTTAGAAATAACTTTTAGATTTTTTTAAAGAAATGACACTAAGAAGGAAAACTGAGTATAACAAAATGTAACTAAAATGAATTAAATAAATAAAAAAAATCCAAATAAGAAACTAAAGTGTAGAATATGTAAGAAATAAAATTAAATAAGGGTGATGATGAAAACCTTTCATAAAAGTGAAATTGGGTACCAAAAAATATATATAATATCAAAAGTATAATACATAACACATGGGGATGATATCTGACCTATAGGTTCTAATGGTAACTTACTTTCTCATAGAATACTAGCTGAATATGTGACCAAAACATGTAATGAAACCCATGCCTCTCAAGGAAACTGAAAATGACCCCTACCTAATACCACAATTAAACAACAGTAGTACCCATCTATTTACCATCCTATCTATAGTCTCCCGTGTGAAAACCACAAAACATTCCACATAGAAATTATCCATTCCATTAATAATAACAGCCCACAAGTAAGAATATAATTGAAAAAATCATCCTTTAAAAAACCCAATTGAAATCTACCTATAAAAGAAATCATTTTTCTTGAGGCCATTGTAAATTTTTTTGGTAAGTTCAAAAAAAATTAAATAGAAAAAACCATTTAAAAACCACTATTTAAAAACTTATGTAATAAAACTAAATTTAATTAACATGTTTAAATTTTAAAAATTCTCTTTCAATTTTATAAACATATGAAATTACACACATACATATCTAAACAACTCTCAATACAAATATTGACATATTTTCATGTGAATACATTCATGTGTCTAATACACACACACACACACACACACACCAATAAATATGTGTATAAGCATAAAAAATTAAAAGATGAATCTATAACATTGGACATAAATAAATAACACAGAACAAAACAAAATATAATAAAAATTCTGAAATAAGGAAGCCCCAATTAATCAATGTCATGAAATCATGCATTATATAAATAGATTTTCTAAACAACCACAAATAATTTTAAAACACCAAATTACTTTATGAAAACCATCAAAAATATTTTATTGGATAAAAATAGATTGAAAACATCTGGCCAGAAGCAATGCTCCTGACCATTTACTAAAAAAGACAATAAGAAAATAAGATAAGTATATGAGGTTAAACAAAGAGACATGCCCTCATCCAAAACATCAGTTTAGTAACCATAATAAGAATCATAATTAACATATTTAAAATCATATTTATCAGTGGTTTCCCACTATAACTGTGATTTATCTTGGATGAGAATCCTACGGATTCATGCCTTGGACCGTTCCTATTCTGGAGTGTGCTTTCTCTTTTAATTATTAAGAGAAGATCTAATAGACACATTCATTGGCTATTTAGAGTAGTCCTTACATGGACTTATTTTTGTAGGATCACTATTTCCTCCAATGAAAACATCCTTAAAGGATATACCACTATCTGAAGGCCCGAGTTGAGTAGTGTCAAATAAAAACATCAGCCGCTCTTTATTGTTCTGTCATCCAAAACATTACCCCACTTCCCAATTCATGAGTTACATAATAAATTATGATTTTATTGATTAAAATTCACATCTTTCTGAATATCAAATTTCTTAAACCAATCATTATATACCGAGAAGTCCATTTCTAATGGCTTCACCATGAAACCTTTCCCTTTAGACGCATTCTCTAGAGAAACACACCACCTGAGTGTCTCATTTTTTGACCCCTGCAAATCCTGCCGGGAGTTTGGCCTAGCATGAAACTCCTGCAAAGCAATTCCAATGGTGGTACTAGCTTGGTAAAAGGAAAATAAAAACTCAGCATACTGTGTTTTTTTCTTATATTTTATAATAGTCACACCCATAACATCTTTTCGATCAATCTCTAATTGATTAACCTCCAAAAGTCCCTGCAGGATAGAAGTTACTACAGTAGAGCCCTGCTTGTCCTGCATCAAATGCTTTGAAGTCAATTGTGGACCCTTCCCCACATACTTCTCCTATACTATTTGAGTATACTTACCTTTTTCTTTCCTAGAAATATATGCATCATTCCATCTAATGGATAAATTTGAGAAAACAATGGATCTTCTATAAGTGTCCAATGAATGTACAATTTCATTGCAATCAAAAAAATAATAAATAATCTCTTCAAATTCAACCTGAAGATTAAGCTTATCATTCTCGATGGAAAAAAACCTTTTTTTGTTAATGTCAAGATTAAATCAACTTCCACAATTACCCTAAAAAAATAGACAAAATTAACTTGTTATGTTTTTTCCATCATAATTGGGACACCAGTTGTAAAGGAAATATCAAACAATTTTTTTTGATTCCATAGAATCTGGTTAAAATCGATAATTTTAACCCAAACTTATGAAAAAGAGTTTCTATGATCATAAGGGTTGAATCCAAAGTTTCACTCCTAGAGATAAAGCATACCTGACCTTAGAGAAACCATGTCGAAGAACCATGGCATTTTATTCAATTCAGAACATGGGAATAGAATGTGATAGAATCCACACCCCACTGGAATGCATTTCCAGTTTGAGAATCCCCAAACAAAGGGAATCCTATTTATCAGATCCTCTAATCTTCAAGGCTTCACACCCTTGAATAGCACAACCCGACCAATGATGATATGTTGGCACATTTCAAGCCTCTCAGAGACTGTTTCCTATCTTTCCATCACCTGAGCATCAGGTGGCTTCCATGGAAAGCTTGAGATATCATGAATGAATCAGTCACAGTTAGGGTTCTTTAAATAGATCAGGTGACTTTTATTAGTGCTTCCAAAAAAGAACTGATAAATATATCTTTTATCAGTATTAAATTAATAAGTGTGGATAAAAGATATCTTTATCAGTGCTAAAGAGAGACTAATAAAAGGAATCTTTATCGACACTAAAACATTAATGCTAATAAAGGATTTATAATTATAATTATAAATAAAAAATTATAAATATAGTAAATATACCAAGAAATTTCAGGATATGAGAAAGATCGCTCCTTAAAATTTATTAAAGAAAATAAAAGTAAAAAAACACATAGCATGTGGTACAACAAAGTATCACCAAACATTAAAGTGGAAAACAAACACCTCCCAAAAAATCCGATGAAGTGATAGATTCATCCAAAAAAACAAAAACCCCATGACCCTTCTTAACAGTCCATGACCAACCAAAGCCACCTAAAGACCAAATGTTTTGGGACCAAGACCCAAAACCCAAATGCCACACCTCATTTTCAAGGTCCAAGACCCATTCACTTGTCGTCATCCTCTCGGATGCTGACCTATTCCCCACATCATTGTTGTACACTTTCATCGGATCCACCAGGATCCCAAATCACTGGTTGACATCATCACATGGCCACTACCATCCACCCACACTCATTCTACCATAAAAAAGTGCCCCCTTCTCTCATGGCAGATAGTCCATTTTTTCCATCGAGTCATCACCCGCCAAGCTGTAACCGCATCCAGAGGTTGTCACCCATTCCTAAACCATTTCCCAAGGACATCACTGGCATCGTGCCAACATTATCAAAGATGGGGCCGGGCTGTATGACACATGATTCAGTAGTCACCATCCCCACCAGGGCATCAACCAGGATCCCACACCGCATCAGGGCATCAGGGCATCAACCAGGATCCCAGATCCTCACACCACATACTGAGGTCAGCCTCATCACCGACATGCTCCCTAGTCATCACCAAAAGATTCCAGAACCCCATATTCTATTGGCCTCCACCAGCCTATATCCCAAAACGCGTCTCATGAACATCGCCCGCCTACAAACCAACATCATCACTCATCTGTTTCCCAAGGTCATCACTAAAAAAACACATCTAGAGGTCATCAATGATCTCCAGAACCTGCATATCCACAAACCCACACAACTATCAAATCTGCGCACGATGCTTCCACAATCATCAACCCCAATAACAAAGGTGCCATCATCATCAAGGCCCCATCGGTTGTCACCGCCAACAGGGTTCCATACTTCCCCTCAATCGACCCAACAATGTAACTCCCTCTAATACACACAACAAAGAGTTCAAAATGCTCAACAATCTCATCAAGGATTCTTAGCCCTCGTTTGGTATGGAAGAATTGAAAAGAAACGAAATGATTCAGGTGGATTGAAACTGAAATCCGCCGTTTGGTGAGCCTAGTAGGATGGAGAGAAATATGAAGGGTGGAAAAGGGGAGAAACCTATTTCTTCCCCCACCTCATATAACTACCGATTTTGAATGAGTTTTTTTTATGAAATTAATTTTTTTTTAGAAAAAACCATTAGGGTGATTTTTTTTCAAAATACCCCTGAAAGGCGGCATCACAGATGCCACCTTTCAATTTTGGGTGAAAGGTAGCACCCGCGGTGCCCCCTTTCCACTGGGGCTGAAAGGCGGCACCCGCGATGCCACCATTCCCCTAAAAAAAATTCCAATTTTTTTTATGTTTTTTTTGATTTATAAATTTATTTATATATATAATTTATACAAAATGTTTAGGAGGATGCCACCTTTCACCTAACAAAAAAATTATTAGTTTTTAAAATTTTGTTTCAACTACGTGACTTTGAAATACTATAAAATATAAAACATAAGACCAATATAAACGAAACTTTAAACATTCATTAATCATATAAGAAATTGTTGAAAACCCAAATCATTTCATAAAAATTTTTCATGAAAAAATTTTATAAGCTTTCAAAACCGCCTACTTGAAACTTATAAATGTTTCATGTACGTTACTTTAAAATACTATAAAATATAAAACAGAAGTACAATATAAACAAAAATTTAAACATTCATTAAAAATATAAACAATTTTGGAAAACACAAATCATTTCATAAAAATTGTCCATGAAAAAAATTTATAGGCTTTCAAAACCGCTTACTTGAAACATAGAAATGTTTCAAGTACGTTACTTCGAAATACTATAAAATATAAGCCATAAGACCAATATAAATGAAACTTTAAACATTCGTTAATCATATAAGAAATTATTGAAAGTTTCGTTATGACATATTCTCCTGAGTGGCACTATAGCCGTAACATCGTCAAGACCAACTGTGCAGTATGGACGCAACTGGTCCATAATAGACCAGTATGGAACCCATAAAATCTGAAATAACATATTACCTTTGTTAGAAAATCTATTAACTAAAAAAATACGTTATTATTAAATTTTTTGGACAGTTATAGATTGTATATACATACCTGATGGGGTAAGAGGAAGTCCAACTCGAGCCGAAATATAGCCAAATAGTGTCTCAGAACTGCATTGAAATTGTGTCGCTGACACCACCTATAAAATACAACATCGATAGTGATAAATAATGAGAAATTAAAGTCAATAACTTGTACTAGAATCATAAACTGGTAGAAATGAGTGATAATACCAGCGTCCACATGGAGCGTCATGCAGCACCGCCATCTCGACCGGCGGACCAGCAAGATCAGGGCAGAATGCAGGGATGTGCTCCCATGCCCACATCTGAATAAGGATGACGCATCCCCCGAGACCTGTGTGCCGCCTATCGGATATCCTACATAATGATCTATATGTGTATGCCAAGAAGGAGGATCCCCAACTGTATGTCCCTGCCCGATCAAAATCCTCTAGTAGGGGTAGATACATCATGTGCACGTGCATCCCTGAATGATCTATACACATGGTCCCTCCAATAAGTCGTAAAATATATGCACGTGCATAACGCATCACCATCTTCTCATCAGCATCATCAGCTAAAAGTGGAATATGTGACTCCATCCAAGTTACGGATATCGATACTCCATCGGTAGCACTACGACCAGACAAAATATCAACACTTAACAAGCACTGAGTAAGGTCGGGCCAAGATGCCCGAGTGGATCCAATAACGGGTGTCCCCTGGATAGGAAGACCAAGAAGCACAACCAAATCCTGGAGAGTGATGGTCATCTCTCCCTTAGGCAGGTGGAATGTGTGTGTATCTGGTCTCCACCTCTCCATGAGTGCAGCTAGAAGATGATGGTCTACAAATGTAAAATCTGATAATGCAATACCATAGAAGCCAGCACGATGTAAGTATGGTACAATGGCAGGAGGAGGCTCTGTGTGATGAAAATTATGTGCTCGACACACCCTGATCAATCGATCTGGAGCACCCTCTATCACAACCTGTGAACAATGGGTATCCTGCTGACTCAGTAGTATGGTGTCAGTCATCTGCATATAAACAAATGAAGTTTTATCAGGGATTCACATCATGGATCATTCAAAACCTATAAGTTGTTCCGTCTCTAATCTATGTTGGATGAACCATTCACTTTGTTTTATAATTTTTTTAATAAAATAATTGGCATGATTTATTTATTTTCTAAAAATGGTTTTTGAAAAAATATGATTTCTGCTAATTTAGGTAAATAGAAGGGTGTTTTTAAAGAATTGTGAAATGAAGTGTGAACTATTTTTCAAAGAATGTTTTTATATCATGAAATGGTTTTTTGTTATTTTGGAATGTTATAATGCCATTTCAAAATGATTTTATGTATATCTCACATGTGATCCTTGGGTATACAGGTGGAAGGTGTAGTACTAGGGCTCGTATTTTGATATTGTAATGGAGTTCACTTTTTGAGGTGTTATTCTATATACAAAAGATGTTTGTGAGTTTAATGTTATGATTTTCAGTTTTGAGTGTTAGAAAACCGAAGTAAAAGTAAGAGATAACAATATAAAATTTACAATATGAGAATCTCTCAATAACGACAATACATCATTGTGGCTTGGAGTGTGAACTCGACCCAACAATGTTAGGGAATCGTTTCCGATTATGACCAGTTTTATGACATATGGTGCATCTCAAACTCTGTCTTTGTTCTTGAGGGCAGTCCATCTCATTTTTCATCCTGCTGGCCTTCGGTCTCCCACAAGGACGCAACCGATTCATATCAGGTACCACTATCGGTTCACCATCAGGCATTGGGGAAAAACGAAACTCCCCAATAGGTGTCCATGGTGCAACATAACAGTTAGTAATGGTGTTCATCTGGTACACTGGATCAACATATTCTTCCCATGATATGTTAACAGAGGCACATGGTGCGATGATATGTGAGCATAGAAACCGTAAGGCCTGAAAATTTCTACATTGACATTGCCTTGTTTCTAATAATACCACCATTTTTTCACCAATGCTATTTGTGATGGAGTTTGTCTTCTATTGAACTTAAAATTGAGAGTCTTCTCGTCGAAATAGGCAGACATGATAACCAGAAGCTTCTTCAATATTATTTTCAATCTCTCATTGAAAATGTATTCCGTACATTAGCCCCTGATTTATTCCATCTGATGCTAGTTTTTGTCTATCAGAAAAGTACTTCACACAACGATATAATGTCTCCTGAACTAGGGAAGTTATAGGTAGCTTGCGAATCCCTTTGAAGACACCATTGATACACTTTACAATGTTGGTGGTCATGTGTCCATACCTCTTCCCCCCATCATATGCCAATGTCCATTTTTCTTTTGAAATTAGCATCATATAATCGTAAACTTCTTCATTAAACTGACAGATTTGTTCAAAATGTTCTTCAAACTATCATTGATCAGACTCATATGCTACATAGAACAGATGATATATCACATATTTTGAATTTATCTTTATGTTGATATACAAAAAAATAACAAATACAATGTGTACCAAGTCTGGTGATTTCCTTCTTCATCGGTTCGTTGTGAGATTTTTTATGCAAGTTTCTAGCAATGTGTCTAATGCAGAATTGATGATGCGCATTTGGGTAACTCCATGTATCAGGATCCACATTGATTGTCTCATTAATTTCCCGATGCTGATCAGATATCAGACAAACACCCCGAATGTTGGGAAAATGGGTGTTGATACATGCCAAAAACCAACTCCATGATTCATAGTTTTATTTCTCTATAATGGAAAAGGAAAGAGGAAGAGGTGAACGGTTTCCATCTTGGGTTGCCGCAATTAATAATATTACCTTGTATTTTCCATACAAAAATTTTCCATCAATCTGAATAAACTGTTTGCAGAAACGAAAGGTGGAGATACAGGGAAGGAATGCCCAGAACAACCGATGAAATTGAACACGATATGGATCAAGTTGGTTATCTTGAGACACATGTTTGTTTGTATCCAGATGGAAGAAAACTTGGTTATGATTCCTCAGTATGGCTAGAAATTGTGGCAACACCCAATATGAGTCATCCCAATCACCATAGACCTTCACGATTGCCTTCTGTTTCTCCTTCCATGCCTTATTATAGGATATCTTATAACCAAATGTCTGTTGTATCCTCTCTTGCACAAGGGATATCAGAACATCTTGACAAGTCATAATCATCTCAACAACAATGGATGATTTTTTTTTCATCCAATGAGGTATGATCTTGTGTCAGGCTTGGCTGAACGCAAGTATGAGCCGCCTCAATCCTTGAGATTCTCCAACCTCCAAATGCAATGTCCGGAATCGCCCTCAATCAAAATCTACAATCATCCCCATACTTATCACACCGTATGGCATATTTTTTACGGTCTGATTTTTAAAATACATAGCTACAGTGCCTCTTAATGTGAAATATCTTTAAAGTACTTTTTAATGCATCTTTACTTGAAAAATTCCTTCCAACATATAAAGTTTTGTTTATCTCACTAAACCTATCTCGTATAACTCTGGGAAACTCAGTTGTCGGTGTGAGAACATTATCTTCAAATTTAGGAACACTTTTCATTGCTTCTGACCAAGATGCAAAGAGCGGTGGATGATTTATTGTAGGTCGATCATGTTGGACAACTAATGCATCTCTCAAAACTTCAACTGTTCCTTCCTCATCATCTCTTTTGTTATTACGAAACTCCTCATCTGATTTCGGTTTGACATGTATATCTGGGAGATCATGTAGGTTGTCATCTTTTGCATCATTTGGAATAGTCTCAACTTCATGAGGCATGATTTCTTCAATGACTCTTGTAACTCTACGTCTTCGAACAATTGGATGTTGTTGTTGTACAGTAGAAACACCAACATATAACTCCATCATGGTACCATCCGATCATTGAGAAAACAAACCAACTATTTGGATCCATTGCGCATCATCAACCAATGGACAAGCTAGATGCCACAATGTTGACGAGAACTGAAAATGTATATAACTCAATGACTTGATCTTTTGATCGGGTCCTAGATTTAATGATCCATGAATTCTGCCTTGAAGGTCACTTAGGGTTATACAATCAGTTTTATTAACCACTATTATTGGTTGTGTACTATAAGAAGCTCCTTGCTCTGTTTGAATAACCTCCCCATAGCAGTACACACAGGCAAACATTATGCTCTATGTAAAAAAAGGTTTCTGATCAAGATTGTGATAATGTAAGTGAAATTCAGAATGATGGTTACCAATATAAGTTGGATTTTATACTTTAAAGATGTAATTAAAATACTTATTAAAAATTAGTTGGATTTTACCTCACGTTCAAATAATAACTATTACTTCTAAACTATACACTATTTATGATACTTAAATTTTAAAAGATCTTATATCCCAAACTAGGATATTACTTATGATACTTACTAAATTATTAATTAGTTATTCAATAACATAGTAGAGTTAAAATATAAATACCATATACATAAAAAAATAAATAACAGCAAGTTTCGAGCTACTAGCTTTTCTTACAGTGAATTGGATATCAAAATTTCAGAAAACCCGCTGTCACATGGGATTTATGAAATTTTGATATTCAATTCACTGTAATAAAAGCTAGTAGCTTGAAACTTGCTGTCATTTATATTTTTAACTCTTATGTTATTTATATTTTTAACTCTTATGTTATTTATATTTTTAACTATTATGTTATTTATATTTTTAACTCTTATGTTATTTATATTTTTAACTCTTATGTTATTTATATTACTTAAGTTATTTATATTACTTTTAAATCTATGCTATTTATATTACTTTTAACTCTATGTTATTTATATTACTTTTAACTCTATGTTATTTATATTACTTTTAACTCTATTTTATTTATATTACTTATTTATATTATTTTAACTATATGTTATTTATATTATTTTAAATCTATTTTATTTATATTATTTTAACTCTATGTTATTTATATTATTTTAACTCTATGTTATTTGTTAATTAATCATTACTAACAATAAGTATTACTAAATTATCAATTTATCATTTATTTACTTAGATATTTTAGTAGTTTATAAAGAAATATGCATATCTTAAGCATATCCTCTGAGAGTGTCAAACCAGAATGCAGCAAGGCCCGTTGTCGTGCACCAGTTCCCATTCAAGTCTAGGTCAAATCGGTGTTTTGGGGTTTTACCCCTAGGTACATCTATGCCAGAGCCACATTCACTTGTTTGTATCCAGACAAGGATTTGATTGCTTAGATAACATAGTCTTTATGCTACCAAAATTTCATTAAAACAATCCTATTCTTAAATATATATAACTAATTAAACAACATAATAATAATTCCTAAATATATATAACTAATTAAACAATCTACTAAACAAAAAAAATTTAAAACTAAACTACTATAGACAATTCAACTAAATAAAAAACATTAAATTTATAAAATTATTAAACTAAAAACAATTCTACAAAATAAACTAAAAACAATTCTATAAAATGAAAAACATTAAATTAAACATCATACCTCTAAAAGCTTTATAAATATTTCAAACTGTAAAACTCCACCACAGTAGAGAAAAATTGAGAGGAAATAGAGCTTTGGAAGTGAGGAAAAGGGGAGGGGGGTGCTGCCCTTTTATAGGGCACGGAGGGAAAGGTAGCACCTGCAGTGCCACCTTTTCCACGTCACCGATCCACTCCAGCAGTGGAAAGGCAGCACCGCGGGTGCTGCCTTTCAGCTGAAATTGAAAGGCGGCATCCGTGATTCCACCTTTCTGGGGTATTTTGAAAAAAAAAAGTCACCCTAACGGTTTTTTGTAATTTTTTTAAAGAATCGTCCAAAAATTGGGATGATTCAGATGGAAATGTTCTGCTCTCTGAATCTATTTTTTATATTTATCATATTATCCCTTTTTTTGTCTATATGTAGAGTCAGGTTTATACTCTTTATTTCCATCCTCCATTCCCATTCAAGCTTCCGCTGATATTATTTCAAGTTGCGACTTTATTCCACTTCATAATTTTCATCATAATTTATAAAAAGTGATAACAATCAGATATAAATAATTTATAAATAATAATAACAATAAGATAAATATAATTTATGACATTACCTTTCTAAATAATAAAAACAATCGGATATAAATAATTTATAAATAATAATAATAATAACAACAATCAGATATAAATAAATTATAAATAATAATAACAATCAGATATAAATAATAACAATTAGATATAAATAATTTTGATAATTTTTATATAAATGATAATAAGAATCAGATATAAGTTAGAAGTTCAACATGATTTATAAATAATAATAAAAATCAGATATAAATAATTTTGATAATTTGTATATAAATAATTTTGATGAAAAATAATTAAGTGTATATAAATAATCATAAATGATTCATAAATACTATTTATTATTGATAATTTTGATTACAAATAACTATGATTATCTTGAATTAATAATTATTTTGAATTAATATTTTTGATTATCTTGAATTAATAATTTTGTATTAATAAATAATATAAATAATTTTGATTATCTTTATTTATTTTTTTAAAAAAATTTACAATTTGTATGAATATATGTTTGTAGTTTAATGTTCACCTAATTTTGGTGATATGAAAGATAATGATTGATTGAAAAAAACATTATTATTTTTTGATTTGCTATAAAAATGGTAATAAAAATACATTTTTTTAAAAAAAGTTACTTGTGTCATTTGACATAAATTGTTGATGTTGGACAGACATGGTGGTAGGTGTTGTATCTATGGGGATATAATCTATGGTTTTTTTTATCTTGGGAAAATATGACCTTTAATCCTATGTGTATGTGTTATTTTTCAACAAAGGTTATTTGTGTCATTTGTACCAAAACAGTTTCTTTTCTTTTCTTTTAAAAATTGTCACCAAACAAGATGGACAGAAATGATAATCATTTCTTTTCTTTTACTATGTTATTGATCCAAACACACGAGAGAAATCACAATCAATTCTTTTCATTTCTTTTCTTTTATAGACTATCAAATCATTTCTTTTCTTTTACTAAAATATCACCAAACACAGTGTTACTCCTGGAAAAAGCGACAACACAATAGAGGGATTGTCGAAGCAATCCCCATGAAGTTGAAAAGTGAGAAGCTCTCATTTTGGTAAATATAGTAATTATACATATATAAATATATAATTTGGTAAATCTACATTAATAAATAAATTTATTTTTAAATATATTCATAATTATTTATTTATAATTATAAATATATTAACATCATTATATATATTTATATAATTATATATATATATACTAAATATATATAATTATAAATATAGTAAATATATTCATTATTTAAATATATTTATTATAATTCCATAATTATAAATATATTTATATCATTATATATATTTATATCATTATATAAATTTAATAAATATAAACATTGCAAATATATTCATTATTTAAATATATTTATTTTAATTTTATAATAAAAATATATTTATATCATTATATATATATATAATTAATATATAAATATAAATATAATAAATATATACATTATTTAAATATATTTATTATAATTTTATAATTATTTAAATATATAATTAAGTAATTATAATTATATAAATACTTTAAAAAATATTTATATATTTATATCATTATATATATATTTAATAAAAAGATATAAATATAAATATAAATATAAATATAACTATAGTAAATATATACATTATTTAAATAATTTTATTAAAATATTATAATTATTTAAATATATATAATTATATACTTATAATAAATTAATTTTTTTAAAATTATATTTATTTATTCATAATTATAAATATATAAATTTATAAATTTAGTAAATATACATTTATAAATATATTTATCTATAAATATTTATTTAGATATATATTTTTAACATTATTAATGAATATATAATCTTAAATGAATGCATATTAAATATGATTCAAATTGAATAATTAAAAATGAGTACACTAAAAATATTGAAAAAATGGATAATTTTTATTAATTAAATATAAATTATTAAAAAAATATGGATATATATTGAAATAAAGACGAATACATATTGAAAATATTAAAATTTAATAAATAAATAAATAAAAATAAATAATATAAAATAATTAAATATTCAAAAATAAAAAAAATAAAAAAAATAAATAAAAATAAAAATAAAAATAAAAAATAAATAAAAAATAAAAAAAATATTATAAGTGAATAAATAATACATAACTATAATAATATTAAAAATAAATAAATTAAATTTACTAATTAAAAACATAATATCTTAAATGTGTCACGTTATAATAAAATTCTAAAATGGATACTTAAATTTAAATAAATTACATAAATATTAGGTGTATGTGTTTCTATATAAGATTTCATTAATTTTATAAATATTTTTTTGTGTGTTGTATATAAAAATACATTAATTACATATATTCATGTGAAATCACTGTAATACACGCTTGATATATGTTAAATTGAAAAATAAAACGACATTCAATTATGTCTATCACTCGATGCAATTAGTCTAAATCTTCAATTAATATCAATTTTTAATTACAAACACTAAATATATGAATTATTTAATGTAAGTGCATAAATATTTTATATTATATAAATCATATTTTAGGAAATATTATATACATTGATATATATATATATATATATTAATATATTAAATTTATTAATGAATAATTATGTCTAAAAACCATTAAAAATGAATAAGACAATAATATATTTTTAATTAATACATTTTATTTATTTTCTATATTTATATGCAGTATATATTATTTATTACTATTTATAATTAATATATATATATATATATATTAAACTTATTCATTTTCATTAATAATTATCTCATTAATATTTTTTTAATAATTTTTATCTTTTTTATTTAATTATTACAACGTATTGATTTTATATATTTATATTTAATATATACCATTTAGTAATATTTATAATATATATATACACATATATTAAATTTTTTCATTTTAATCAATAATTATTTATTTAATAAAATATCTAATATTTTTCTTAATTTACTGATTTTTAATTTTTATTTATTTAATTATTTCATTTTATTTATTTTACATATCTATATATTTAATATATACTATTTATTAATATTTATAATTTATATATATGTATATTAAATTTATTCATTTTGATCAAAAAACATTTAATTAATAAAAATTTTAATACTATTTTTAATTTATTCATTTTAATTTTCATTTGTTTAATTATTTCATTTTATTCTGGACCTTTATCAATGCTTTTTTAGCATTGATAAAACCTAACCTTTATTAGTGTTAAAAATAAAGCCCTAATAAAGGGTACCATTTATCAGTGCTAAAAATAAAGCACCAATAAAATGTACCCTTTATCAGTGCTACAAAAAAGCGCTAATAAAGGTTATGCTTTACGAACACTAAAAAAAGCACCAATAAAGGGTACATTTTATCATTTCTTTTCTTATTGATGATAAAACACACCCTTTATCTATGATTTTTTAGCTCTCATAAAGGTCACCTTTATCAGCACTTTTGTCTAGTGCTGATAAAGGCTAGCACTATTAAAGACCTGTTTTATAATAGTGGTAGAGTCCAACATTCCTATGCCAACTCATGTGCATCGAGAGGATTAACCCATAGAGGTTAAGTCTACTCCCACTATCCTTAAATATATAGGTTTTAATATGGATACATAATCGATCATGACTAGACATTAATATCCTTAGTTGCCATAAGATTATTAACTAAGACGCACATAGTGTTTTATTTTCATTTCTAGCTAAATTCATATTGAATAAACAATTTTCAAAAAACACTTACGGGTGATTCCTAATAGATTCTTATCATATTGCGATTGATATCATTTCCATTAGTCAATATAATTGGTATATGGTTAGTTTCTACACTACTATTTAGAAAATATGTCTTGGAAGTTATTATAGAAGATTTACAGTATATATAAGACTCATTATTGATCTTCCTTTCACTACCATCACTATATTGATGTATATAAGGAAATGTAGTTTGGAAGTACCTTTACTCCACATGTATGATCAATGATTACATGTATAAGATATTCTTCTACCACTCAATCTTTATCAAGTTCACTCATTTACTTTAATGAGTATTTATAATTTTTTAAGGAATCTCATAAAGTATATGAATTTACCTTAATCTTTAGAATATTTCACATGGCCTTATTGAACTAACTCTAAATTCTTCATGGTGTACCTTTATTACTAAATGTTTTTTTTATCTAAAACAAGATAAGTAGTTTGTCAATATACCCAGTATCTTAGCTCAATAAATACAAAAACACATTTCTAGGTAAAAAAGTAAACTAATATCATTTTTATTTGAAAAATAATTATTTTATATAATTAGGTAAGAGTATTATATTTTATATTCATCATTAAATGCAATGGATATATGTGATTCCAGAGCTATTGAACCATTAGTTTAGTATGACATACCATAACAACATTTATTCCAAATCTGAAATAATGTCTCATTATGTATATTTGTACAATGAGATAAATATTTTGGTAAAATTAAAAACAAACTAGAATCAATTCATTTTGGAAATAAAAAGTTGGGATCTCCCCTTGCCAGACATAGGAATCTCTCTTTCTCATCTCCTTTTAAGTTCAATCTATAACATTTATATTATTTCTTATTTTTTATATTTTAATACATATATATTTTAAGCATGTTGTATTTTAATATGAAATTGGTGAATAAAAATGTGATGAATATACCTAAAGTGGATTCATCTAGTTGCTTCTTTAATTCATTGTTATTTCATTTCCAATTTCTATTCTTTCCACCTTAGAATCAAATAGCCTCATTTTCATTCTTCTGCCTCTGAATCCTTTGTCTCTTTGAATGACACTATAAATGATCTCTTGGAGTTAAATTATTTATGGTATTTTAAGCCCTATATTTCAAAATTTTCACCATAAGGGTGAATCAACATGTTTCCACCAATCCTTATCCTCTTGGTGAAGTATAGTAAAAATATTGTTGAGAGACTTATCCACTTCATTTATCAAGGCTTGAATGAATAAGGATAACCTTAATGGTAAGGGTAATAGAATAATATTAATGGATAATTTATTATCAAGAGAAACTCAAATTTTACTAACCGATAAATATACCCCAGTATCATGAAACCATGATTAGTAGGTAGATTTTCTTTTTCTAGTTTACACCAATATAGTGCATTGAAAATCTTATTTATCTCAATCTTTTCCTTCCATTTCTTAAGAAAAATAAGATGTGATATTATGGTGTAAGTATCCATGTCCTTATGTTTTATCATTAACTATTCAGGCATAATTGATAGTATAATAAAACATACATATGAAGAATCCTATACATATCTTTGGTAGGCATCGTTTCCACTATCACTCACATCACTAATGGAAAAATTACATATACCAACGGTTTGGAACCGTTGGTATAGGTCCCCAAACCATTGGTATAGCCTATACCAATGGTTTGGGGAGCCTTTGGATGATTTGGCATGGGGAAAGATATATCCCAACGGTTTGGAGAAAACCGTTGGGATAGGTCTTTCCCAACAGTTTGAGGAAACCGTTGGGATTGGTAAATATATAAAAAATAGTTCTAGCAAAGGTTTGAACCCACAACCTTGATGTTATATATCAATGACTTTACAACTATCCTAGAGTATCCTTTGTGAATATATTTGGATAAATATATATATATATATATATTTATATGTAATTTATATATTGATTTATTTGACGATATTCGACAAATTTACTCATAAAAAATAAGGGAACCTATCCCAACGGTTTGGCCAAACCATTGGGAAAAGTGGCCTCAAAGTGGATGGTTGGGAAATCCATACCCTTTCCCAATGGTTTGGCCAAACTGTTGGGAAAATTGGCCACAAAGTGGACTTTTCCCAATGGTTTTTCCAAACCGTTGGGAAAGTCATACCCTTTCCCAACGGTTTTGGAAAACCTTTGGGAAAAGTGACCTCAAAGTGGGTTTTCCCAACAGTTTGGCCAAACCGTTGGGAAAGGGGACCTATACCAACAGTTTTTACAAAACATTGGTATAGAATCATTGGGAAAGATCAGATTTACAGTAGTTCATGATGGGGTGGTAAAAATTTAATAGGGGATTCCAATACATAATAGAAATTTTATGATAATAATTCATCACATAAACGAATACACCATATCTAAAAAACTATATTTATGAGGACATACACTGAATTAAGAAATATTCATAGTGTTTTCATGGTTTCACTTTCCATTCATCCTATAATAATAAAAGGTAGATTTTAATTTTAATTTTATTATCAACTATGTGGGAAAAAATAATTTTAATTATTTTATTAAGTCTTCCACTATTTTATCAAGTCTCAATGACCCTCACCATTGAACTCATAATACCCCATCGTGTGCACATTCTAGTAAAAAGGATTCTCATTTACCTTATTATAATATATTTAGAGGACATGAAAATTATTAGAAGGTATTTAGGTAGGTGGTCTTGCAAACCGAAAATTGGAACCTCCTTGAATAGTTGAGTGTACTCCCCAATCCAAAAATCCTAAATTTGATCTCCTCTACACTTGCATAAAAATTTATGTTGGACATATGGAGGAAATTAAAGCTAATAAATATTTGGTTTAGTCGACCCACTATCTTAGTTAAAACTTCCCAATAATTAAAAGTACCCCCAATGGAGACTAAATAGACACTTTAACTATGGGGTTATCTTAATTAAGATGATGAGAGGCTTAATGACCAAATATTAACTTGAGGGATATTTTTATTATGATTAAATTTTATTACTTTATCTTTACATATATTGTTAATATTAAGTTGATTTTACTTAAGGGATTAACCATATACCCATAAAATATTTTTGGATAATCCTTTTATTTTAATTTCAACTTTTCACATTAAACATTTATTTATGTGAGAGAGGAATTGCATCCATAAAATAAATAATGCATAGATATAAATAAAATAAATAAATAAATAATGTGATCATGAGCTTATATAATGGTTGAGTTATTTAGTAGACAATAAATGAATCTATAAAAATAGGGGAAAATATCTTTATTCTGATCTTGGAATGAATTGTGGTATTCCACCTATTGAACTATGTTTCAGCCAGGATGGTTTCATATTAGTTTTGTCTTGAAATATCTCCACCTCAGTTTTCCTTGAACCAACTCCATGTGACTTTAGAAATTCCTTTTATTACATATGTTATATAACATACTTGTAGGTGATGGGAACCAAAGGATTGTTTAAGGGGAATTACATAAAACAACCTTGGACACACAGGTCCTACAAAATAAAGAATAGGGGATGGGGGAATGAAACACATGCCATAATATTTGATTGAATAATAAATAATTTCAAACCCATGAAATAAAATAAAATTAAATAAAACCAACACACACATAAGTATGATCAAGGACCGATATAGGTCATGCACATGCAACGAATACACATTTAAAATATCTCACCAACATTCATTTCAATTCATTCTTCAATAAGATAGAACACAAATAAATTAATTTGATTAATTATACAATTAATAAATTAATTAATTTTATCTTATTCTATTCAATTGACCTAGATATTCCCATATTATATGATTTTAAATAAAATAATAATCTTATTTTATTTTAAATTTAATAAAATAGTACAAAGCTTTTTACTTGGAAGTAACTCAGTGAGAAATTGGTTCAACTACTCTATATGTATTAAGATAACATATAGTCTACTCATGCATCATTTAACATACACATTTTATCATATAATTACATGGAATATAAGAGTAAATTAAATGACACACAAAAAAATTGTTAATTAATGTAGTGTATAATGATTTAAATTTACATGGAGTAGTCAATCTATTGTGACTATATGTAGTATGTGTTTCATATTTTATGCAAAAATTAATTAATCATTTAATATAATATAAAAACTATCATATTCCATGTGTGATTCAATTTAATGACACAAAAAGTACATAATGATGATTTATATGGATTAATAAATTAATTTTAAATTTTCTTCCTAAATAGGTAGGGTACATGGAATGTACATTTAGTTATACACCATTTATCTTACTCGTTTTATGTTTATGATACAAACATAGGGACTCAGTGTGTATTTATCACAAACATTTATGAGGTATATGGTGTGCACTTCCAATTTCATGGATTCCATCCTGTAAGTTTCATGTGTTAAATACATGCAGTGTATTAATTACATCACACATATTTATGCCATGTTTTTTAGTTGAAAAATTATATAGACAACACGACACCTAGTCTGGTAAAACTATGTTCCCCAATAGCGAGTCAACACACATTTCATTTGATGCACACAATGTGTTTATTCATTTCACGATGACCTGAATTCCACATAGGTGTCTTGGTGTAATGAACATGGATAAATGGCATGTGAAAAAGGAGTACATGCCATTTAACTCAGTTTTATCTATATAGAGTTATTAGAACCTCTATATGCGTTATTTAGAAGTGATCTTGGATAATCATTAATAGATCTTGATTATATAAGTAAGAATCTAATAGGATAAATAATATATCTTGATGATCAAATAAAGTAAAAAAATAAAAAATGAAATGAAATTTAACTTATAAATGATTTGAATCTGACCGCTATGATACCACTTTATGGATTCACACACAGTGGAAGTTCCTATTGGGCCTATGACCAACTTTGATTTTTTTGGATTCAATAGATCAGCCGCAATGTAAATAACATGAACACCATGACCAAATTTGTTTTATGAAGAATATTGAAAAATATTTTTTATTATAACCAAGAGAGAGGATATTTTCATGTTATTTTATAATTAATTTAATAACATAAATAAATTACTTGATCTTGAGTTATTTATTTTATGTAGGTGTTGATCAGCTGAATTCTGTTTGATTTTATTTTTGTTATGTTGATGAGGACCCAAATTAGTGCCCCTCTAGCAGTGATCTAGACATGCTCCTTTAATATTGGAATGTCTCTGATGGTACTCCAAGTGCTAGTGTGGTGATATCGATCATCTTCAGTCACTCCCTTGATCAAAACCACGACCCCTTCGGTCTGGAAGGATTGTCTCTTGATCTCTTCAACTTGTGATAAATGAAGGAGGAAGAGATAATCTATCGAGTTTTATAGGAAACCCTAGAGTTGTTCTCAAGGATAGAGTATTCTCAAGGAAGGAGAATGTTTTGGACAACAACCAAAAACTCACAATTCTCATAATTATATATTTGTTGACCCAAGGTTATAGTTTCATATTAATTAATTACACAAAGGCCCCTAATAATATGTTAAATCCAAAAGGAACCCCATGCCATGTAAAATAATAATAATATTATATTTTACATAGATCTCACTAACCTACACATTTATAAATATTCTTTATAGTATGATAAAAAAATATTTATCATCAAACCAATAACTAGGTTCTATCATCTCCTTGACATTTGTTGAATTTACAAATATATATCATAAATAAATATTATATTCATGGTTTGATGAATAAAATATTTATTTTATTATTATAAATTCAATATCCTATAATCCATTATTTATTATTAAAAAAATATGTTTTGGTTATTTGGGAACCCAAAAAATTCATACTTCCATGTATTCAACCACCAAACATGAGATTCAAATTTCATAATTCAAATTTCAAAATTCAAGAAACAAATTCATCACCGCCTCATACCACATTCTGATTCAATTACATTTAATAAATAAATAAATACTATATTCATAGTTGGGTGAATAAAATATTTATTTTGATATTCACATAATTAAATAATTTTTTTATTAATGAATAAATAATTATTGATCACCTAGTGAATAAAAAGAGATAAATAAATATTATATATTCATGTAATTAAACAATTACCTAACAAATAAATATTTATTTAATATTTTTGATCATTTAATAAATCCTTAATAAATATTACTTTTTTGTGTGGAGAGTATCATTTATTTAAACTATTAAATATAAATTATTTTTTTTGATATCAAAGGAAACACTATGTATATAACCCTCTAGGCCTCTTCCTCAGTGATATTAAAGGGAATTTCCTAAATTACATGATTACTATCTAGAAATGGGTCAAAGCACCCATAGAGGAAGAGGATATGTCGTAACGAAAACAACCACATTCGAACACTCACTGTATAATATAATCCATTTGTTACAATATATCATCAAGTAGGATGTACACCAGTATCATAAACATATATTCTTGGTATTAATTTCATTGAATATATGAAATAAACTCATCATTACACCATATTCATGGAATTTAATATGATGGTTCCAGTTTAATCAAAGGGAGGGGATATCAAATTTGATTACCCTGATAAATTTCAAATTGTGAGTACACACTTTATTAAATGAGGATATAATATAATATCCAAATATTTTAAAAGGAAACACTATGTTTGATAGCATACAGATATGCCACATCGACCTTAAACAAACAACTAAATATTATTATTTAAATGTGACCATTATAACCTAACTGTTAAATAGATGGTATGAATTGGAAAAAACAATTTATTAAATAAATATAACGGTTTAAATAAATATGAAAATTTTGGTAACTGTATAGAAAATAATCACACAATTTTTAGTAAAGTAATTTTATTCTTTGAAAATACATGTTTTCTTCAAAAATGATTTTTATTGCCTTTTATGTACAAATAATAATATTATTTTCTAGAAATTTTAGAAAATTTATTTGATAAAATAAACTTCATTTTTAAATTAATCATCTCAAAATAATATTAGAATTAATTTTTGATAATTTTCCCAAAATATTGATTTTTCAATGAATAGTGAAAAAACTTGTTTTTATAGAATACTCTGTTTAATTTAGAAGGTGAAATTATGTTATTAAATTTTCATTAGTTAATTTTTTTCTAAAATAATAAAATAATGGGTTTTAAATGAATTTTATACTTTAATTTAGTATAAAAACATTTTATATTTTAAAATGGAATTTTTCCAAAAACCTTTTTTTCATTGCGTTTTATTGGTTTAATTTTAAATTTAATTGAAAAAATTCTAGGATTTTTATTTTTAAAATAGATTCCATATTTATAATTAGAATATCTAACTTAGTTAATAAGGTTATCTTCATTTTTATCCATAAAAAATTTACTTTAGTAAAAAAATATTTATTGTAGTACTGGTAAAATAATGTTGCGGGTTAAAGTTAAATGGTAAAATCTTAAATTACATAAAAAAATCAAAATTAAATGGTTGTTTTATGATTTTAAATATCCAAAAAATAATTTAAAAAATTAATTATAAAACAATTTTTTTTAAATTAATTCCACCCAAAGTGGTTAGATTTAAATAAAAAATAATCATTATTTAATCACTTAAAACCACCCCTCCTCAAGTATAAATACCCCATTCCATTCTCACTTATTAAAACCACTTAGAGAGTTCTATATCGAACATACCCTACCAAATTATCTTCAAAAAATAATTCTCCAATTTCTGGAGGTCTTGGTCATCCAAAATGACCGACCCTAATGTCCCTAAGAGAAAATCCAAAGGAGGATACCTGGAGAAGGGGTAATGTTCTTCAACGAGCCTTTTTATTTTATTTATTTCTCCACATCCTTAAATTATTATTAACAAAATTATTACATAATAACATAAGTATCTTCCATATAATGATATTTTATTATGTTAATGTGATAATGTAAGTCATTTCCCTCTTCCGTCAAATGGGTTATGAAATCATCATTCGTGTGTATGGAGGACTACCACCTCACGAACTGATGTCATTTGTTTTTCCATTACCACCTCTAATAGTTGGGTATGATGATGGATATAAAGAATATATATGATATTTATAACATCTTTATACCTATTGATTAATTATATCATATATACCTATTTATATTCCATTCCATAGGGGATATGATAACGTTTCTCATGTGTATAGTGAACTACTGCCTCACAGAGCGATGTGATTTATTTTTCACTAACATGTTACATGGATGGTAATAAGGTAAATGATAATGATTATATGTGATATACATAAATAATTATTATATTCATGACATATTTATCATTATATAAATATAATATACCATTTTATTTCTTACCTTTTTACTCACTGAAAAAAATGATAACATCGTTCGTGTACATGTGGACTACCACCTTCACGAAGTGATGTGACTCTATTTTCATCATCACACCACATGGAAGATATATATAAGCGTATTTAAAATAATAATATTGTATATATTATATTATTATCATTATAAAAAGATAAAATATTACTTACCTCCTTTCCATAATGATTATCGATAAATGGAAATGTTACTCATGCGTACGTACGACCTTCTGTCTCCATGATCATAACATACTTAATTTCTCAAAAAAAAATTCATGATAGGTATTAAAAGTATAATTTATCTATAAATATTTCAATTATGTAATTATTATTATTTATATGTTTAAATAACATCCTTGTTGACCATAGTCAACATACCAAAGTCATTTTTGAAAAATATGCCATATATCATCGAAACATTCGATGTAAAATTAATTGATTAAGTAATCACATATAACATAATAATAAGTTAAATAAAATTAAAAATAAAATTAAAAAAGTTTCTCAAGAAAGTAAATAATTAACATAAATTTACTATTCTAGAATATAAAGACACATGTGAAGAATCATACTCATGGTAAGGGACTTTGTCTCACTCTCCTTTCATTGAGGTATATTTTGATGTTATACACCTATACTCTTTTACAAGGTGTATATACAACCCATTTGAAATGTTTTATCATTAATTTATCTATTCTCATGGTATTTTTAGTTTTTTTTATTCTATTATTACATGGGTATTATGATTCAAATATTACCAAACTGATAAGGGGATTTTTCTTTAAAAGTTTCTATTTTAATGTTTTCCTTCCAATTATTTATTTTACACGTCCATGTTTAAAAAAAATTATTTTATGAATGTTTTTACATGGAAATAGAAGATTTATAAAGTAAATTTTATGTCTCTTTTACTTTATTTAAATTTTTTTCAAAAAGAAATATTTTCACATATTTTATATAGAACGCTTTAAAAAACAACAAAATGAATGATCTATATGATGACAATAACTTTTCCACCATCATAATCATTAATTAATTTCTAGATTATTTTTCATGATTTCATATTTTATGAAAAGGAAAACCCTCATCCATTTTTTTTGATAATTTTTGGTATTGAAATGGGTTTTTAAAAGAAATTGTATTTTTATATTGAAAATGGTTTTTTAAATAAAAAGGTATTTTGATATCCAAAAGTGATTTGATTATGAGTTTATAAGGAGTTTTAAAATGTTTTATGATGAAAAAAATTCAATCATAAAAATTATTTATTCATTCTATGTTTCTTGAGCATTATAAAAAATATGTGAGCCTAATAAAGCTTATCGAAAGGGTTGAGCCCCATTATAGCTCATAGGTGATCCCGATATATATTAGACGAAGGGATGAGACCCATTATAGATCATGAATAATAGGTGATCCCGATATAGCTTATATGAGGGGTGATTCCAATTATATCTGACCAATGAATTGGTTATTGATTATATTGTAAGTCAACCATATTGTTATTCCAATTGAAATGGTTTTGAAATGGTTTGATAAATATGATGTTCTAAGATATCGAAAAGGGTTTTTGATTTCTTATGATGTTTTTTAGGTTTAATTTGAGTAAAAAGTTTTTCTGATTTTCATGAGAACATAGTTTATTTTATATTATCAAATAACATTGAATATAAGGGTAAAAATTATATGAGTTTTCATATTTTCACTAGACTAATAGTTTTATTTCTTTTTTATAACCCTTATTAAGATTTTTTTACTCATCCCATGTTTTAAAATATTTTTCATAGGATTTAAGGATGGGTAAGGTAAATGAAGAAGTTACATTGAATGTTGTGAAGATTTTCCATGAAAAGAAATCATTCTTATTTTAAAAAAAAGTTTTATATTATGTAAAAATGGATACTAATCAGATGTGTCCACTTTGTATTATATGGTTTTGTAATGTATGAGTTATAACCTAATTATTTAAAAATCTAAACCTGAAAATATCCTCAAAGTGAAAGAAAGTAAATTATTGACTAAAACTCAATATTATGTAATGTTTAAGGCTGGTTCCTTACATTTATTAATGGTCAGAGACTTTCTTTTAAAAATCATATTTTAAATTTTCCCTTAAAACTATTTTTTCCATCCATGTCCTTGTTCTTCTAAATGTTTCTATAAAATTATTATTTATACTCAATGGTTTCCAAATGTCATTTTTTACCATAATTGGATTTCTTTACAATGTTTTAAAATGAAATAATTTTCATTTTTTTCATAAGAAACACATTATTTTTTTTAAAAACCTCATTTTAAATACTTTAATGATTTATTTTATAAATAGTTTTCTTCTATTTCAATATTTGAAAAATTATTTTATGGATGTTTTATATGGGTATAAATTAATTATAAAGTAAATCTTATGTATCATTTTTTACTTTCTGTTAAAGGTTTTTAAAATTAATATTTTTATTATTTTATATGAAACATTTTTAATTTATTTATAAAAGAGAAAAGGGATGTTCTATTTTAATGTATACGACAAGAATGACTTTTCCTGCCACCATAACTATTATTTGGATTCCTCTATAATATTATACGTTTTCTTCAATTTTTGTTGGTAATTTTAGTTTCATAAGTTGATTTTTAAAAAGGAAAGTGTATTTTGATATTCAAAAGTTCATTACTTTTGGGTTCAAAATAGTTTTTATAGGGTTTTATAATGAAAAGGTAAAAGAGTACAATGTTTTATTGATGTAGTGGTCCTTGGAAATTTTTTATAATGATGGGTGAGATTGATATAGCTCATGATGATCGGTGATCCTAATATATATTATATGATGGGTGTACCCATATAATGCTACACTGCATTGGGTAATGATTATGTTCTCTAGATAATTATACTGGAAGTCGACAGTATGGTTATTCCAATTGTAAGGGTTCTTGTAAGGGTTATATTAAGATGATTTCCCAAGAAAATATAAGCCTTTTTTTTTCATTTCTCATGAATTCTCATGGAAATTGGTTAATTTCATAAGGTAAGGTAAAGATCTTTTGTTTTAAAGAAATTATTATGACCTTTTAGGGGAAAAAGATATGTTTTAAAAAAAATTAATGGGTTCTCATTTTTTCAAATAAACCCTCATCATTATGATTTTGAATTTATGTTTTTGAATAAACATATTTATGAGAAAATTTGGGTAGTAAAGTTGATTTCATGTGTGAGTATATGATTATATTGGACTAAGAGATTATTATATTAAATAAAAACTCTATTTTATGATCACATGTTTTTAAAATTTAATAAATGGTTTCATTATTTTTTATATAACCCTTGTTGATATTTTTGTTCTCATACCACATTTTAAAATGTTTTTAATAGGGTTTAAGGATGGGTAATAATAAAGAATAAGTCACGTTGGAAGCCCTAAATATTCTTCATAAAAAGAAAATGTGTTTATTTTTAAAAAAATTATATTTTTTGAAAAAATGGATACTAACTAGAAGTTTACACTTTGTAAAATATAGTTTTTAATGTATGAGTTATTGCCCAATTATCTAAAACTTAAAACTATAATGATCCTTATATATATAAGGAAATGAATTCTTGAATAAAAAATTAATTTTTGGTAATGACCAAGGTTAGGTCCTTGTAATATTTATATGATAATTTACTTAGATTAGTTTTTATATCAATAGGTTATAATAATTCCTAGCTATAATGAGAACCTTGAGATACTATAAAATTAATCTTAAACATATGTCCTATGGTCTAGATACATCATACTGACTGGACACATATGATGTCTGACTATCAGGTTTTGGGGGCTCAAAATCATTAATAATTACTCTCATAAAGTTTTCAATTAGTGATCTCAAGCATAAGAGTTCATGACGATTGACTAGCCAATATGAACCCCATATGTTTTAAGTGTCATTGGTTGTTCCTATTTATGATCACATGTATTGGTCCCTTAATTTCATAAAATTATCAATGTGCATCATTTGATAATGTACTTTGATTCAAGATAAAAACCATGAAATTCATGTTTTAGTAAGGTAGCTTGTGTTGGGTGCATCATTGATGGTATAAAATTGGTTGAATGTTTAAGAAAGTGTTTTTTCACTTATGAAAGAATGAGATGTCTCATACCGAGTTGACTAGGATGGTAGTAAATTTATTAAATCCATGGATATGGTGATTAAAGGTAATTCAATATAGTAAGTTCATGAATAAATAAATCAATAATGGATGATGACACAAAGTTTTCATCCTGATTTATGAGATATCTTGAGATAAAGAGATTCTATTGCACGGTGCATGTTCACAAGAGGTTATCATTTCATTGACTAAACATTATCTCCTTAGGGACCTTTATGGATTTCAAGACTCCACTCTTGATATTTTAATATTACTCAATACTTTGAGATAAGGATCTAGAGGGTTACACACTAAGCGTATTCAAGTGTCTAGCCTATTGTAAGTGAATAGAAGTTTAGTACATGGTGGGACCCACCAAGGGGTTTGGGTGATTCCTGAGTTTGATTGATCACTAGAAAATAAATAAATTCAATATTATTCAAGTTTAGAATAACATGTTTTGAATTTATTTACTCACTATATTTTCAAGTAATTAAGTGAATAAAAATAAATATTTTTTGATCAAAAATTGTTATATAAGGTTTGTTAAGTGTATAATGGGAGAATAAAGTCAAGTTAATGACTTTAATTTTATAACATAACATATATTTGATGTTATAAGTAAGTGATAAAATTTAAATGACATTTATTATTAATTCATTTAGTGGCATTAAGATCCTATTTTTAAAGTTTAATTTACCCAGGGGCCTAAGTTCAATTTATGGGACTTTAAACCTACATATATAAGAATTTAGAATCCCAAATTTGAGGGACTATTCATTCCATATAATTTAAGAGCCTCTCTCACTCCTCTACCAAATTATAGAGCGTGAAACAAGAGATTCAAGAACCGAATCCAAGTTATTCATCCCAAATTTAAGGAATGGAGCTCAAGTGATCACAAGGGAATTGAATGTGTCTTAGATTCTCCATTCTAGTACCCCAAAAATCAAAAATCAATGTTATAATATGATCTTGAAGTGTGTGAGGATGATTTAGAGGGATGCGACATCAG
Source organism: Viscum album (assembly GCA_963277665.1). NCBI lineage: Eukaryota > Viridiplantae > Streptophyta > Magnoliopsida > Santalales > Viscaceae > Viscum > Viscum album. The sequence continues at coordinate 799,725,220 of OY728160.1, read as the reverse complement.
TTCCTTTGGGAAATGGTCTATGGTAGTGAGAAAAACACGATTCTAATCAAAATCAGAAGTGCTACAGTTTTAATTTAATTTTTAATTTTTAATTTTTCATACTTAATTAATTTTCATATGATATGTGGATTAATATAGTCTAGGGTATACCAAATTTTACGTTTTGACATCAATATGAATTCTAAAAGTTTAAAATACCAATTTACACATTTATGAAAATCCCTGGGTTCCTCAATTGGTATCAAAGTGGGTATAATTTAATTATTTAAATTAAAATTTTAATTATAATTTATTCAAGAAGTTGGCATCACTATATTCATATTGCCACAAACGACACTTTGATCAAGGATAAGATGATCGAGTTATGGTTATATGAAGATGAAAATTATAATTGTTCAGGATTAAAACTAAGAATGAATACACACACACACACACATGTGTGTGTGTGTCTATGTGTCTGTGTGTTGCTGGTGTGGTATTATTTCACTAATGATAAGTGAATTTGGGTTGGAATTGATGGTTGAAACCCTTCCCATGAAGGATCTGTACAACTGAGCTATTGTACTGGTCATATTTGAATCAATGAGGATTTAATTAAAAATACATTATTGTACACACTCAAGAACACCCACAAATAATATATATATAACAGACACACACAAATATATATATATATATACATATATATATAGACACTTTTAAGTGATATGGGGAGAAGGGGGATAATTTTTATATAGGTTTCTTCATCCTGTATTTACAGGCTTTATGAATTCTCAAAAAATAAAATAAAATAAAGGGGAGGGGAGACTTTTGGGTGGATCTCCCTTCTCAGTTTGAAAATAATATTCCTAATTTTTAGGGATAGAATTTAGTGCCTTAGGAACTATATGATAAAAGAAATTATTTTTTAATCTGGTGTGGCTCAATCGCTTCCCTTCCATGTGGGGAAGCCCCCATATTTGGGAGCAGGGGGGATGGTATCACCTATAGAACTAGAAAATTAAAAAAGTATTTATTTATTATTATTTTTAAATGTTAAGTGTTACCCCATGAGGGGAACCTCACCCCCACACCCATGCACAATTCAAATAGGTCTGCACCATCCACCCACTTTTCACCCCTACCATTTTGGACCTATATTGAGCATGCCATGTTAGGTTCTTATAAACCCATTCTACCCTTTCAGGTATTTTCCTATGATCTAAAACCCCTATAGGGGGTTTAGAAATACCTAGAAATCCTTAAAAAATCGTGAATTTATTTAAAATATTTAAAAAATATTTGGAATTCAATTAAAAAATTATAGAGATTGTGATACAAGTGTATTGTGAATTAAAATTAATTTAATTTATTTTAATTCATTGACAACACACTCAAGATGAATTCATCACAAATTGAATTTATTTATGCAAGTTCGATTCATATGGATTGACCATGAACCTTATAATGATCAATACATATTTGGTATTTTATTATTTATTTATTTAATTATTATTATTTAATTATTCATAATAATTATTTATTAAATGGTGATATTCACATTGCCTCATTCATCATAATTTATATATAGGACTACACATCTATAAGGAATTTTATTTATCTATATCCCATATACCCGGGATCCCCTCACCATCATGTACGTATTATTATAATATGAAAAAGATGAAAGGTGTTTCCTTTTGTGCTAAGATTTAGTAATACACCAGATGAGACATTTATATATTGGAGGGGTGAGAACTAAAACTCAAGTCACATGCATAAAAACTCAAGGAGTTAACCCTAGGGTCTAGGTTGATCCATTATTAACTCAATGGATTGACTATTATTATCAGATCATGATAACATTGTTTAATTTTATTTACGCATGGTCTATTATTTCATGTACGTGTAGTTTGAAGGACCCCGAAACACCCGAAGAGGGGAGGGGTTAATCAGGGTGTCAACATTTTCTTTTAGACTGATATATATTGTTCCCACGTTGGTAGGAACCTATTAAACCTGTTTGAAGATAATGTGTAGAAAATAAACAATCACATGTAAAGCAACGACACAATAATCGTACTTGGTTCACCACTAAGGGTTACGTCCAAGGAGCATACGCCGACAGTGTGTCGGTCATACCAAAACCACTAATCTTCAAAAGTTGTGGATTATAAGTGTTTAGCATAGTCACTCTTTTCCAGGCTCACTACCATTACAAGGTTTTAAGGATAGCACACTGTGTCCCTCAGATCACTTCTACTGACTCCCCCTTGCTCATTGCACTGTAAGAATCTTCACTCAGTTTATTGACATGAAGGCTGCTTCAAATTTTTATCATTAAATCATGCATCCTCAACTGTAAATGGAAGCTCTATTGATGTCCCATAATCACCCAAAAATTTAATTTATTTTCCCTTTTACTGATATGTTATAGAAATTATTTTCTCACACTAATTTGGCCAATTTTCAAGCTTCCTTGGGTGTTCAGCATACTACTGATATTTCTGCATACCACGGCAATTTTCACGTACCGTCCAGCTCCTCCGCATACTATCCAGCTCCCCTATGAACTACACTACTCCATATTCTTCCCTACTCCACATACTTCTCCACTCACCTGTGTACCTTCCTTCTCTGCGTATTGCCTTGCTCCGCCGCATACTGCAAGAGCTTCCAGTACGAACCACACACTCTTCCATGAACTATTTTCCTTATGCGGATGAGTCTCTCCGCGTACCGCCTTATCCATGATGAACCACTTCGGAATTCTCCATATTTATTCCTGAAATTCTAATATTAAATATCCTCCTCTAATAAAGGGGATTATTTTTCCTTAAATAGGCACCAAACTCTGCAAAAATCTCTAATCTGTTTTACCCAAATTTTCATTGTGGGAAAATATTCACTCCATCTGCGTACGATTAGCCTCCACCACATGCCACTCCTGTTTCGTAAACCACATCCATCCCGCCAACCTTCATCATCTTCATACTGCATTCCTCCACTACGTACCATCACTATGAACAATTTTTTGTTTCAACCTTCAGTATTCTGCATTCTGAATTCCTTCACTGTGTACCATTACTACGAACTGTTTTCAGTTCTGTGCACTGCTCCACATACCGTTCCCGCTACCTACACCATGTACCACACACCTACACCGCATACTACGCACATGCACTATGTACCATGTACCTTCAACATATACCATGTGCCTTCACCACATACCATTTCCAAACTCCCAATTTTTGAGCCCCAAAAATTTGGCAAACACTGGGAAAATACACCACCTTCAATACTGCTTTCATCCCCAATAATATGAACACATTACTTGAAAACTCCCTATTAATCTGTGTGCATATTGACAAAAAAAAACCAAACTCTATAATTATCAATGAACAACATCGGTTCCAACAATATCCCCCTTTGGGTTTGTTAGAAATCTCCATATAAATTCACTAATGTGCCAACCACGATCAAAACCCGAACCTTCAAGAAACAACTCATCCATCACTCTAAGTATACTTGAGCAATGCTCAGTGTAGAAAAAAATAGAGAGGATATGAATTGATTTCTCATTATTTTCTTTTCCCCCAATAGTTATAGTTCTGGATTTTCCTATTCTCCATCTTTCATGTATCCAGATCACTCTCCATTGAATTTATCAATGACCCCCCATTAGAAATAAACCCAATGAACTAAATCCTAGCTTGCAGAGTTAAAAAAAACATTCTCCCCTGGATTTTATCTCCCCCATAAAACTACATCATTTCAAAAAATAGATTAAAAATAGTTAAGACAATTGGAGAGAGGGAAATCTCATAACCTCTTTATGCAATGAGAGGTGGCTGAACACCAAGGTTCAATCGATGTTTCTCAAACACAGCCGCTGACAGTGGCTTGGTCATAATGTCATACACTTTCCCATCAGTTCCCACATGGTCCATTTTTATCATTCCTTTTTCAAACTTTTCTTTGATGAAGTGATATATGATCTCAATATGTTTTGTATGACAATTCTGAACAAGATTCTTCATAAGATCAATTGCGCTCTGGTTATCATAGTAAATCAACATTGGTTATTTGACCCCATCACCTATGTCAATTAGTTGTTGCTTCATCCAAAATAACTGAGTGCATGCTTTGGTAGTAGATAGGTATTCAGATTCAGCAGTACTAAGTGAAGTACTTTTCTATTTCTTGCTTAAACAGCCCATAAATTTCTTCCCAATATAGAATGCTTCAACATTGGTAGAGTTTATTTCCACTAAATCTCCAACCTAGTTAGCATAAGAAAATGCTTATATTTCACTATCTCTTCCTATAGAAAAGTATAACCTATAATTATATGTTCCTTGAATGTATCTCATGATTCTTTTCACTACCGCCATATGTTCTTCCTTTGGATTACTCTGAAAGTGGTCCATAAGGAAAGTTTCAAATACAATATTTGGCCATGTCGCTGCCAGGTATAATAGGCATCCAATTATTCTTCTATACATGGTGGGATCCATATAATTATCTTCCTCATGATTTCCAAGATTTGATCCAAATGTAATCAGAGTTGAAATTAGTTTGGAATCATGCATATTGAATTTCCTCAGTAGCTATCTTTCATAATTTTCTTCAGAATTGAAAGTGTAATCCTTCTTCGGAAGTACCTAAAACTAGGGGTGTCCATGGGTCGGGCTGGGGGGGGGGGGGGGGTTTGGACCCGACCCAAGAACAAGGGGTCGGGTCGGGTCGGGTTAGGTTGAAGAGATTTTTTAATTCAGACCCGACCCGACCCAACCCGTCTCATATCGGGTTGGGTCGGGTCGGGTTGATCGAGTTACAAAAAAAAATGTTCAGAGCTTAATATTTAGGATCTTGCCCCGCGGGTTGATCGGGTTAGGGATTCCACTGTGTATCTTCCTCACCACGCTAGGGAATTCCCACATCCACTACACTGTGATTAATCAACCCCAAAAAAAGCATCGGTTGGTGGTGTGATCAACTCATCGGCCTGCAAGTAGTCATTGACGTCCGAGGAGGTTGAAGGCGAGTGTAGCAGGGTGACAAGGATGCGGTATTGTCTGACCCAGGAAGATATCTGGGGCCATAGTCGTGGCAGAGATGGAGGCGGTGGAAGATTCACAGGGGGTATATGTGGTGCAGTGTGGTGGAGACGTTGGAGGAAGAAGACACCGACAAGGGGGTGAGGTCGATGTGGAATGATTATTTTCTTGGCCGATCCTCCACTGTCTGATCTTAAAATCTTTAATCTACCACCAGTCTTCTTGCATTTTTTTTCTTGTTATTTAGTTATCCTCGTAGCAGAATCAAATGAAATCTAGTTATTTTTATGTTGTTTTTTGATCTGGAAATGGAATCGTTGTTTTCTAATTTCACATGTCTCGATTCTTCTAAATTAGTTTTATGCTTGGCTAAGAAAAGCCATGGAAGACAATTAATCCAATATTCAAGTAATGGTGGGTGATGGAATGGAATCCATGGACAACGTAGGTGAGGAAGACATCATCATGGGTGAGGGTGAGGGCATCAGGTCGAGTGGTGGGAGGGAGAGGCAACAGTAGGCCGTGAAGTCTGAAGGGAGGCGGGCGACTCACAACAATCGGGTTGGTTGGGTCGGGTTGGGTTAATTTTTTACAAACCCGTGACTTGACCCAACCCGAACACATTAAAATCCAACCCGACCCAACCCTTGGTATATATTTTTTAACTCGACCCCACCCGGTCGGGTCGAGTCGGGTCGGTCAGGTTGGGTCGGGTCTGGACACCCCTACCTGCAACCCTAAAAAGTATGTGAGTTAACTAATCGTATACATTTCAAATTCTGATTTCATGTGGTTGGAAAATTTATCCACTGATACATGTCTACTTCCACCAAAAATAATATCATCCACGTATACCAATACCATGAACTGATCCAATTGAGAGTTCTTCACATAGAGATTGTGATCCACTCCTCCTCTTTTAAATTCATTCTTTCTCAGATATGAGTCCAACCAAGAGTACCATGCCTGTGGCACCTGTTTCAGGCCATAGAGATCATTCTTTAATTTTCAAACTTTTAGTTCATCATTTCCAAGAGAGAACCCTATGGGTTGTTCAATGTAGACTTCTTCCTCTAAAACTCCTTTTAAGAATGTTGTCTTGACATCCATTGGATACACTTTAAAACCACTTTGGATTTCCATGGAAAGAAATAGCCTGATTGACTCCAGTCTCACTATGGGAGAAAATGTATCCTCAACATAAATGCCTTTGATTTTTGAATATCCTTTATAGACCAAATGTGCCTTATTTATGATCACATTTCCATGCTCATAAAATTTGTTCTTTAAAATCCACTTTTTACCAATTACATTGTGACCTTCAAGTCTTTTTAAAAGATCCCAAGTCTTATTTTGTCAATCTAATCTAACTCTTCATTCATTTATTTTACCCATGACTCATCCTTTACATCCTCTTCAAATGAGGATGGTTCCAAAACTGATAGAAATGCAGAATGTGCATTATTCCTCATTCTCCTTGTCTGTGTAGGTGCATTCCGATCCTCAATAATGTTGGACTGATCAATCTCTTCTCTTCGATTTCTCTTTTTCGGTTCAACTGAATTCTCTCCAGTTATGGATTCCTCTTCTAATTCTTGTTCAGATTCAACATCATGATGTGACTCTTGAGAGTTTTCCATACCTTCCTCTACCTCTATATTAACATTTGTTCCATGTTCACATCCTTCCTCATCTTCAATGACATCAGCATAAGAATTCCTTGAAGCATTCGTGTTTTTATTTTCAATGATCTTTACATCACTGCCTTCCACAATTCTTCCCAAGCACTTATTGAAGCATTTGTAGCCTTTTTTTTCATTGAGTATCCAAGAAATATTCCTTGGTCTACATTGTCTTCATACTTCTCTTGATTCCCTTCTCTGTTTCAGAAAAAAAATTTGCTTCTGAAAACACAAGAATATTTCAAAGAGGGATTCCTTCTATGCCACAATTCATAGGGTGTCTTTGTCTCACCCATATATTTCCCTCTTTGATTTTGAATATACACTACTGCTTGTACTTCCTATTTCCAATAATTTCGAGGAATATGACTCTCGATCAATATAGTTCTAGCCATGTTTTTACCTATTAATTCCTGCGCTCAACAACTCCGTTTTGCTATGGATTTCTCACAATATCCACCTAATGTTGTATCCCATGCTTCTGTAGGTAATTTTAAAATTCAATAGATGTGTATTCCCCTTCATTGTTAGACTGCATGACTTTGATCTTCTGTCCAATATCATTCTCGGTGATTCGATGAAAGGTTTTTATACAATCAAGCACTTGTCGCTTCCTGTGTATAATGATCACACACACCATTAAACTATAATCATTTATGAAAATAAAAAATTACCTTTATCCATGTGTTTTAAAAAAATTTATCGGGCTACATACATCTGTATGGATGAGGTCATGGAAATTTGATGCTCTTTTCTTCTTTGGCCGGTAGGAACTGCAGACCAGTTTCCCCCGTATACACGCATCACATGTCTTTTCTCATTCACACTATAGATTAGGGATATCCATGACTATATTTAGCTTAGATATCTTTTCCATGTCTTTCTAATTGATGTGCCCCAATCTTCGATTCAATAATTTGTTTTCCTCTTCAACTATTGAGTAGAAAATGTTCTCTTTTCTGTTAACTTGATATAAGTTTCCATATGTTCTACAACCTTTCATGAGATAATTCTAAGACTTTTCTCTTATAGTATAGCCATTCTAAGTAAATGTCATAATAAGACCTGAGTAATAGAGTTGAATCACACTAAGAATATTCTGACGTAGACCTTCCAGATAAAGGAATTCAGTTTTATTTATCTCTCCATTAGCTAGCTCAGTACTTCCACTACCTTTTATCTTCAAAGAACCATCGTTACCAAACCTCACTTTTCCATCTTACTTTTTCTTAACATTTGTTAATAGTTTTTCATTACCCGTTATGTGGGATGAACATCCGCTATCAAGAATCTAGGTGCTTTTTTTATTTTTAGCTTTGAGGGCTACTTCTGCAAAATTGGACTTTTCCATTTTCCTCTTTTCTTTCCATGAGATATTGGATTGAGTGCAGGACACTGATGGTCTTTAAATTTTCTCTTCCATGTTCATGGGTTCTTCATATTCAAATTATTTTTCCAGAGGAGAAAACCTATTTAAAATTGCAACACCATATGGTAGATGTGTATTGACTCATCTCTGAGTATTGAAAAATTTCTCCTATCATACCTTTTTTTTGCAATACACAACTTTATGACCAAATTTAGAATAGTGAAAACAATATCTATAGAAATTATTTCTTCTATAAGAAGTATGATATGAATATGTTCTCCTTTGTTGAACTCCCAACTATTCCCCATTCATATATCTCCTTGCCTCTTCATAGTATGACATGGTATGGACTAGATAGCCACAAAACTAACACTTCATGAAAGGAAGTGTCTTATAAATTTTATTTATCCTCATTCCTTCTTCCTCAGGAAAATAGTTTGACTCCCTATAATTTATATAGACTCAATTACAATCTTTAGTTCTCCTTTCAGTTTGATTTAAGGGTTTCTTTTTCAGCACTTATGGTGGCTTTTCAACATGATCAACTTTCATCTTGCCTTTATTCTAGTTCACTTTACTTGTAGAATTTGACGTTTCAACATCACAACCAATTACACTATTTCCCATGAATGCGGGTCTTTGATCATTCAAGACATTTCTACTCCATCAAAACCACGTTTCTCTCTCGCTAGAAAATCAGCATCTGAGAACCGTCCAAATTTTATTTTCTTCTTTTCTTATTTTGAAATTGATTCACTTTCGATTTTACTTCTCAGAGTAACAACTTCTTCTTCGAGTCCTTCAACATTCTTGGACTTCTCCTCCAGTATCAAGGTAAGGTCATTGATGAACTTTTCTTGTTCATTAATTCTGAGTTTTAGTTCCAAAACATCATCAGTGATTTCAAGGATTGATGATTGAACTTTCACCTATTCTTCTAGTCATTCAATTTCTACTTCCATATGATCAATATATTCTAATGATTCCTCTACTATTGCTTTCCACTTATTACATCTCTTACATTTAATCTCAAGCTTACCAAAATCATATTTATGTTGCAACTTGGGATCAACATTAGTAGTCAACTGATTATCTCCATATTTATCTGTCAATGGTTCTGAATTTTCAATGGTAGCCATCATGGAGGCATGGTTTTCAGTCTTAAATATTTGTTCGTATTCCTCATAGAATTCATTATCATCATCTTCCTCCTCACAAAAAAACTCTTCTTCTGTACTTAATTTTCAAATTTGAAGTTTCCCTTTTTGAAGAATCTTTTCTGAGGCTTATCTGTGTTTTCAACTTCAATTTCTTCATTATAAAATTTTCATGAGCACTGAGAGGCAATATGCCCAAATCTTCCATAGTGAAAACAAGCTAGAGGTATCTTGCCTTCAAATTTCCCTGTTCCCTTCTTTAGCTTCTTGGAAATGAGAGAAAGCGTTTCGTTTTCCTCATCATATGAATCACTACTATCTCCTAAATATTTTATTTTTTCCATGAATTTTAATTTCATTTCATTTCTCAGACAAGTCGTAGCTTCTTCTGGTTTGATTCTCATTTCATAAGCAATAGATTTCTTAGAAGATCATCCATTGAGAGTTTGGATATATCTATTTCCTCAAGGCCTGACAACTTTTCATTGTAAAAGGGTGTAAGTATTCTCAAGATTTTATTCACTATGACAATGTATTTGATTTCTTTTCCTAGACCTCAAATTTCTCCTACCACTTCGGTAATATGATTGAAGAAGGAGTCTGCATTCTCATCAGGGTGAATATTTAGATCATCAAACCTATTGGGTAGAACTTGAAGTTTTTCCTCTACTTTTCTATCAACATCATAAATATTTTCTATTTTATCCCACATTGACTTGGTAGATGTGAAAATCATTACATTTAGAAAAATCTTATCAGAAAGGGCTGCAGTGAAAGAATTTTGTGCTTTTTCATCAGCATCAAGAAATCTCCTATCTGTATCTGTCATCGACAGTCCTGTTGGATCAGTGACTTGTATTCCCTATGTAGTAGAAAATAATACTTCCATTCCAAGATATCTTAGGCGAGATCTCATCCTATTTTTTCATATTTGAAAATTACTTCCATCAAAGAGTGGAACTCCCCTAATGTTGACTGGATTCTCTATGATACCAGAAGATAGATTAAACCCCATCCACCTGCCTCTAAAACCACTTGAAGGACCCTGGAACACCCTGAGATGGGAGGGGTGAATCAGGGTGTCAAATGTTTCTTTTAGACTGATGGATATTATTCCCACATTAGTAGGAACCTGTTAAACCTATATGAAGAGAATGTCCAGAAAATCAACAATCACATGCAAAGAAATGACATAACAATTTTACTTGGTTTACTACTAAGGGTTATGTCCAAGGAGCATACGCAGACAGTGTGTCGGTCGTATGAAAAACACTAATATTCACAAGTTGTGTATTAAAAGTTTTTAGAATATTCACTCTATGATAGGTGAATTTCCTTTACAAGGTTTTAGAGATAGCACACTGCATCCCTTTTATCACTTCTGCTGACTCCCCCTTGCTCACTGCACTAGAAGAATCTTAAATCAGTTTATCGACTTGAAGGTTGCTTCAATTTTTATCATTAAATAATGAATCATCAACTATAAATGGATGCTTTGTTGAAGTCCTGTAATCACCCACATATTTAAATTATTTTACCTTATTCTGATATGTAATGGAAATTAATTTTTCAAATTGATTTGGCCAATTTTAAGGCTTCCTTGGGTGTTCCGCATACTGCTGCTGTTTCGACGTACCAATACTATTTTTGTGTACCATCAAGATCCTCCACATACCATCTATCTACTTCGTGAACTACACTTCTCCACATTCATCCCTACTTCATGTACTACTCCACACCCCCGCGTACTATCCTGATCCGCATACTGCCTTGCTCTGCCACGTACTACAAGAGATTTCAGTACAAACCACACAGTCTTCCATGGATTATTTTATTTATGCAGATGAATCTCTCTGTGTACCATATTCTCCTCCACGAACCACTTCAGACTTCTCCATATTTCTTCCCAAAATTATAATCTCCAATATCCACCTAAACAAAGGGTATTACTGTTCCTTAAATAGGCACACAACTTCACAAAAATCGCTAATCCGTTTTACCCAAATTTTCAATGTGGGAAAATCTTCACTCCATATGTGTACGGTTAGCCTCCACCATGTACAACTAATGTTTTTCGAACTGTATCCATACCACCAACCTTCACCATCTGTGTACCGCATGCCTCCACCATATACCATCACTAGGAACCATTTTTCGTTTCAACCTTTAGCATTCTGTGTACAGAATTCCTTCACTGCGTACCATTGCTGCGAACTATTTTCAGTTCCGTGCACCGCTCCACATACCATTCCTACTGCCTACACCATGTACCATGTGCTTGAACTACGTACCACATTCCTTCATCGCATACCACATTCCTTCATCGTGTACCATGTACCTTCACCGCGTACCATTTCCAATCTCCCGATTTTTGAGGTCCAAAAATTTGGAAAACACTGGGAAACTATGCCACCTTCAATATTGCTTTCAACCCCAATCGTATGACCACATTCCTTGAAAACTCCCTAGTCATCTATGTGCAGATTGACAACAAACACAAACCAAACTCCATAATTATCAATGAACAACCTTGATTCCAATATAGTTTTTATGAAAGATCACATAAAATTATTAACGAGCAAGTGTAGATAAAATAAACATGCATGGTGAATGTTTCTCTATTTATAGTATTATAAATATGTGTGTGTAGTCACATAGAAAAATATAGTTTAAATAGAAACGGATTAAATTTGGTGATAATAATAAGACCCTCAAAGTAATATTAAGTCACAATGACTTCCATCACATAATTTTGAACAAAAAAATTGTACAAGGTTCATGTTATCCCTAGTTGAGGGTTCCTCCTACTACTGGTGAGTTTTTATGAAAATGGTGGGTCAACTTCACTAATGTTTATATCAAATATGTATTTATAACTAGATTTTTTAAACTTTAGAGGCAAGTATTGAGCAATGAAAAGTAATCCTTTACAGGATGTATGACTCCAATCAATAAATCAAGGAGTCATGAGTTAATGTGATTGGAATACTAAAACCCTACATGGATACTATGAGTAGTGGAATAGCCATAACATGGACTATGAGGGAAGGTTTTAAGGGTCCTTACCACTAAAACACTCAAGCAACTAATTATTCTAAATCTAGTAGTTTAGGGCTACTAGAATTCTGTAAAATAGTGGGGTACATTGAAGATAATAAAATCTATAATGTCTAATAAATAGTAATCAATATAAAAGTACTAATATGCTTAATTTTTATTTTTTAGAAGAATGGATAGTAATTCCACAAGTTCATTGTGATCAATTTTGGACAAAGAACATGTCATAAACAACATGAATTTCTAAGTCTAGTATAGATTCTTAAACAAAGTACTACAATGTAAAAATAAATTATATATGTTGGATTCCCCACTATCCATTGAAACACCTTAAAAATTGAGGGTGAAAAGGTTCCTTACAAGTTAAAAATGATTGATGAATTTTATGTTTATATCATAATGCTACTATCAATTTACAATGAGCCATGTAAAAAACATTATAACATGGATAGATTCACTTTTTATCTCATCTCTGAGATATTTATGAGGAGAAAGTGAAGTAAGAAATGAATTATATTATGATTACACTAAAAACAAGTAAATTGAAATATGTATCATGATATTTCAGTATATCCTTTTTTAATATCATTATCACCCAATTACTTCAGTTTTGTTTATGATTATATAATGGTCAATATAGATAAAATGTTTCTATAGCTTATAGAAAGGTTCTTTAAGAAGATAAGAGCTTAAAGAAAGATTAATCTTTAGTTCCTATGGTGAAGAAGTTGAAATAAAAAGATAAAAGGCCAATGGAAAGTATAATTCCTAAGGAACCTTCATAAAATCATTCAAGGAAAATAGGAAAAGAATTATATAAGTGGATATTTTCTTTTCATGCCAAGAGATAATTCTATGGTAGATAAAATGTAATGATATTAAGTATAGGTAAAAAGAGAATTTTACATAGTGTATATATATCATTGTATGTGATTTTAATATTTTACTTATAGGGAATTATATACCAAATATGTGTTTAAAATTTGTATCCAAATAGAGGAACCAAGTATATAAATATTTTAAGAAGTAAGGTTAATTTTACAAGAGGTTGATAAAGGGTTATTCCTAAGTAAATAATGAGAAGTGCACAGCTTCTATTTTCCAAGTTTAATGATTCAAGTTGATCTTTTATTGAGGATTTACAAATCACTTATCTCATGTTTCCATTGGACACAACAATATGTTATTCAATTTTGGAATGAACTGTGTTTAATGTACCCCATACTCAAATAATATTTCAGTAATGATTGTTTCATTGGAAATATCTAATGAATATAAAATTTAATTCTTAAATACTTAGTTGTGGAAAAATGATTCTTTGTAATGTAAAACTAAAATCATTTGTCAAGGATATACCCAATATGATCTTTAGGCTCATTAGAGATAAAACCATAGGTATTATTGACACATTTACTTATCTAGTTTTGGGAAAAGAAATGTTTATAAATAAATATAATCAATAAATATTTCATAATTGGTTCATCTAGTGAGTGTGAACTATTCCAATTAGAAGTTAGAGGTAAATTATTATACTTCAAAATATTTCTTTAAGAGTTTTAAGGAATGATAAAGTTAAGTAATCTCAATGAATGGTTAGAATATATGATTTACTTTGGGCCCATGATCAGATGAATATCTTGACCAAGCATTAACAGATCATAAGAATATAGGGTATATTTATTCCTAAACTCACATTTACCTATACAAATTATATCCATGATATTAGTAAAATGAGGATAAATGATGAGTCTTACATGTATACATTGATCATTAAAATGTGGCATGGAAAAATTCCTAAATACATATTTTCTTATACACAACAAAAGTCATGATATTAGTATAAGGGGAATCAATGATGATATTTAATAAGTCATGCAATAACATCTATTGTATTTTTGAGAGATGATTCACAAATAGTGGCATTAACCCAAAACCATATGTCAATTATTATAATAAATGGATATCATGTGAGTTATAATATGAAATGAATCCATTATGTATTTTTCCACATGTTTAGATGTAAATAGTTTGTTAATAGTAAGTCAATAAATAAAATTTCATAAAAAAAATACAAAGTGAATATATGTTTTTTTCATAAAGTTCTTATAGAATATTATATAAATCCATATGATATAAAAGTTGTAGTAAAGTGAGAAACATATTTTTATAAAAGGATGAACATATCTATTTTAGATAGTGGGAGTAATACTGGATTAATTTAAGTTAAGGATGGAGATTCACACGTTGTTGGCATAGAAAAAAGTTCCACAAGAGATCATGGAAAAGAAAAGTTCTAGAGACACATACCATGTAGAAAATAAATAAAACCAAGATATGGGGTTTTATATTCACCTTGGAGAGTGATATATTATTCAATGAGAATAATGGATCATATGAAGAATTTTTAAATGGAAATAATTTATTAAAGAAAATATTATATGAATTTAGGAAAATGGATTCCATGTACCAAAATCAAGTATGTATTTTGGTAGTTTCTCAAATTGATATAAATCCATCAATGAGTATTCTAGAGAAACTATATATGGGTGGTAAAAGAGTGGTACTAATAAGTCTTTATTGGTTATAAAAAATCACCATGTTTAAATCCATTTGAACTCTACTTGTAATATCATCATTCTATGATCATTATATTGGGAATTGGATGTCAAGGACACCTTTCTTAGAAGTTGTCTATATGATGCAACCAAAAAGAGTTAATAACACCATATAATTCCAATATGAAATGAAAATTATAGATATATATTTATGTATTAATGGAATAATTTGGATAATCAAGTAATCATTTGGAATGAAAGTATTCTAGGTGTCTATGAGATGTTAGTGGGATCACTATAGTTTCTATGTAGAATATGTTGATAACATATAGTAAACTGTTATTAGTCTTATAGTTAATTATGACTTGGGTAAAAGTATCTCTAAAAATGTTAAATTAAAGTAGAAACATATGTTTTATAAAATAAGATCCATTTAGTTAGATATAAGGGTTGTTCAAACTGATTCGATGTACATTTACTCGCAATGTATTGAAACAATTTGAGATAAAATTGTTACCAATATCACATGGAATAAATCTCTCCAAGAATATGTGTATGAGATATAGGATGATATTAAAATGGTGATTATAATTACATACACATATAAAATTGATAAATTATATATTATTTATTATGTACTAAAAATTTCCAACATATACATTATGGAAAGAAAATATAAGTTAAATCTAGAAGAACTATATGAGAAATAGTCAAAACTATCCAATTGTACTTGAGAAATTACAAAGAATATATACTTGGTACTTGGGTAGGAAGAGAACATAGTTATAAGGGGACAAAAATTAATATTTCTACGGATCAATATGATTTGATATCATAGTTTGGATGATAAATAGAAGCACATTCAAGCTTGTAGTATTCATATATATAAATACTGAGTATATTATGGATTTTGATGCAGTTAAATAAGTATAAAACATTTAATGATTTTTTATGGTTATTAGAATTATACCAAAGGTAGTATCCAATGTTTCAATATTAAGATAGATAAAAAAAATTTATACCTAGTGATATCATTTCTTGGGAAGATTTACTCAAGTAGGTGAAGTTCTAGATAACAGATTAGCCGTATAAGAAAAGGTGGCAGAAAAAAAAACTAAATCTATATTTCAGTAGAAGAAAGATATTATCATGTGAGAGATAACATGTTTATCATTATCAAGCTAGATTTCGTTAAAGAGGGAGTATTGTAATAGTGGGTTCCCTAAACCCAACTTAAAAATTAATTTTTGATTACCAAATCATGTATATAGAGATTTATGCATGATGAATAATTACCATAATAGTGTAGACACTTCTATATACACTATTTACATCATAATGTATTTAGATTATTTTTCATATCAATTAGTTATAATAGTTTCTAGTTATAATGATAACCTAAAGATACTATGGAATTAATATTAAACATATATCCTATGGTCTAGATAAATTATACTGACTAGACATAGAATATATCTAACTATTAGGTGTTGAGGGATCATAAGTATAGAGAATTATTCTCATGAATTTCAAAGTTAGTGATCTCAAGTATAAGGTATCATGAGGATTGAACCACGAATTAGAAAACCACATGTTTTATGTTTCGTTGGTTGTTCCTATTTACGAGCACATATATTGGCTCTTGACTTGAGATCATTATCATTGGGTACCATTTGATCATATAATTTGATTCATGATGAAAACCATGAAATTTATGATATAGAGAGGTATCTTTCATTGGGTGATTCATCGATGCCATAATATTGGTTGAATGTACACTAAAGTTTTTTGTCACTTCTAAAAGGATGAGATGTATTAGGCCTAGTTGACCAGGATGGAAGTACCTTTATTAAATAAAAAACCATGGTTATTAAATTTATGTTTATCTAGTAATTTCACAAATAAATAAATAAAGAAAGGATGATGACATGAAGTGTGTGTTCTGCTTTATGAGATATCATCCGATAAAGAGACTATATTACACATTGTGAGATGGCAGGAGGATGTCATTACAATGAATAAAAACTATCTTCTTAGGATCCTTGATGGGTTTATAGAATCTACTACTGGTCTATTATTATCACTCACTGTTATTGAGATAAGGACCTAGAGGGTATCACACTAAGTGAATTCAATATTTTGGCCTATTCTAAGTGAATAAGTGTTTCAAACATGGTGGTCCCCACCTTAAAGTTTGGGTGATGTCCAAGTTTGATTGATCACTAGGAAATAAATAAATTAAATATTATTAATGTTTAGAATAATATGTTTTGAATTTTTTTAATCTATTTATCCATAAATAATTAAGTGAATTCAAAATAAATATTTTTCAAACGAATATTGTTATTTAAGGTTTGGTAGGTTTTTAATGGGAGGTGAAAGTCGAGTTAATGACTTAAATTTTATCACATAAAAGAAACTTTATGTTAAAAGTATTTCATAATATTTAAATGACATTTTGATAGGGTTACTAATTCATTTAGTGTCATTAAGGGATTATTTTGATGGTTTAAGTTACCCAGGGGCCCATATTTAATTTTCCAGACATTAAAAACACATATATAAGATTTAGAATCCTAAATTTGAGGTACTAATAATTAAATAGAATTTATGAGCCTCCCTCAATTATTTTCCAAATTATAGAGTGCGAAATAAGATATTTGAACACCCCAATCCAAGTTCTTCATCTCAGATAAAAGGAACAGTACTCAAGTGATCACAAGCACATAAAAAATGTATTCAATTATCTGTGATAACTCACAGAAATGAATGATCAATATATTAATTATATCTGAAAGCACATTTGGAAGTTCTAGAGTGATTCTATGTTAGTTCCTTTAAGTAATGATTTCAAACAATGAGTGAAAAATGATTCCAATTGAAATCAGAAGCGATACATCTTCAATTTAAAATTTTGTTTTTAATTATTAATTATTAATTAGTTTTTACATAATCTATGGATAAATATAGGCTGGAGTATACTGTACATAATGTTTTAACATTAATTTAGACCAAAAAATTTAAAATACCATTTTTCATGCATCCAAAAAACCCTAGGTTCCTTCAGTTATGTTTCAAGAAAAGGGAGTAAAGAAACATTATCAAATGGGAAGTAAGCTTTATGAAGGGAAGGATGATATAATAAATGGGAATATCTATTCTAAAATGGAATGGTTTCAAATAAATATAAGGATATTAATTCAACATGAAGTCATTTTCTTTCACAAAATTTGTATTTCAAAATATTTTTTATTTTCCCTCTTTTACATTATCTTCTTTTTTTCATTATTTTTCACCTCATTCTAATTTTTTTTATTTTAATATTATATAAGTGTTTATTACCATTAAAAAATGGGATACTGTTCAAACATTAATTTTTTTTATAATAAAAATCATTTAATGTTTTTATAACCTTTATTTTGAGTATATTTTAGTTATAGTGTTTTAAATTCATCAAAAGAAGACAATAGAATAAATTAAGGCATTAAGAGAACCATGGGGGAATCATTATAAGGTTCTCAATACCTGGTATCACTATAAATCCCATATAATTCCACCAACCAGGCAGTAAAACAAAAAGGAGCACATACAACACTACGAATCCCACTGTATAGCTGACGGAGCTCACAGGCTACCCGGTGGAGTTTGAAATAACCTGGAGGGCTATATTAGTCTTACTAGCTAGCCGAAAAATTTGATCCAAAACAATTAAAGGAGTAATGGATGTTTTTTTAAAATATATGAATTATCTCTTTATTAGCTTGAATTGACCCAAGGATCATCTATCACCTATAAAGGATACAAATATACATTAATGGAGTCTTATAACACAACTAAGAACAATAATTTACATTGAACTGTTCTTGAACAATCCATGATGGAAATTTACAAGATATTTTCAAATGAAATTAAATTCCCAATCAACAAAAGGAAACCAATATTTAACTTCTTCAATATTTTTTCTTTTTACTCTTCTCTTTTAGCCTTTTGATCCCTTATTGTACTTTATAAGTATCTTATTTTTTCTTCTATCTCTCTATATATCTTCATCTTTTATTTTATTTATATCTTTTAGTGAGAGTTGAGTGTTTGGTAATGGGTTTGTAAATAAAAATATATCTTCTTCACCTTCTTTTTTTGTTTATTACCACCATTAAAGTGATGTTTTTTGGTTTTTTGGTTTTTTTTAAAACTAAGTGATTTAAATATTATTTTTTTGTTGGTTTTCATTAAAACAAAGGGATTTAATCCATCTTTGGTTTCTTTTATACTCTTAAATTCAAGGGAGAAATATATCACTTTAAATAATTCTTAAGGGGAGGATACATAGGGGATTATTTATAACCTATTGTCGAACTCATTTATCAAAGTGTGTCTTTTATTTTTTGAAATTTATTTTCCACTATACTTAATGTTTTAATTTTTGTTATGATTTCTTTATGTTGACTATTTTATAAATTAATTGGTCTCTTGCATGATCATTTTATTATTATTTATAATTATTTTAAAATTATTTTTAATGGAAATTCACCCCTATGTCCATTTTATCCTAATCTGACACAAAAATTCTATTATAAAGACATTATATAAGAAAAAAAACCCCAACATGAATTTCACCCCTACTAATGATTTAAGAGAACCTTTCGAAAGATAAATGAGTAGTTATTGATTTATGATTTCAAAAAATAAATTTTATTATTCAATGTCAATGGTTTATGCTCAATAGTACATCCTTTTCTATTAATAACTTCCTCAATAAAGTACCCAAACATTGACACATTGGCTTAGGGAAGGCGAGAGTGATGGATGGACCAATATATTGACTAGATACAAACTCACCCAAGTTTAGGAATAGAAGAATCATTTAATAATAAAAATCCATAAAAGGTAGTCTTTCTAAATGAAGGTATCTCTTTATGTTCTCTCTCATCCAATCAAATATAATTATATACAATTAATAAATAATAAATTAACTTTTAGAGTTAACATTGTTGGACATGTTCATATACTTCTTAGATGATTATCATGAATAAAATATTGGTTCCATTTTTCTAATTAATGGGTGGTAAAACTTGAAGGATATGTTAGTATGAATAAAGGATTTTAATAGAATAAGACCACATAAAATTTTGACAAAGTATACATTTTCAAATAAAATTTAAGCTAAGGGAATACATCACAAGTTTTATGTGTCCAAATATGACCCACATAAAATATTTATAGTAGATAGAGGTCCACTAGAATCTAATGTGGTTACCTTTAGTTAGAATATTCAAGAAAATATTATATCACGATGCTTTGTACAATAGCCTCTTGAATATTATGTAGAATGAGAGAAAATTTTAAATCTTTCTTGAATACCCATGAAAGTAATGGAGAAGGGGGAAGTCTCCCTATATATAGGTGTAGAGGAGATGTTTCATCTACCAACTCATGAAAATCATATAAATCATACAAGGAGGAACCAATATTTCCTCAAAATTTGATCCTTCTTGTTTCAAATGGATCTAATATTCAGGGGGGGGGGGAATTTATTAGAACTTGAAAAAGGGATAAATAATTTTTCAAATATATTAGAAGATAATCAGGTGAAAATATGCAATTTAGAATAAATGAAGGTGATCCATCATGTAAAAATTATACAACCACATGATAATTACATGAGTGTCCATCATTTGTGGTCAGATAGAAGGAATTATTTATAGTCAAAAAGAAATTAATTGGTTTTGTCATCTTTTACGATCATGGTATGGATTTACTATGTGACCACATAAAATCTATATGACTTGGATGCCATTTTACTCCAAAGGGTTGTGATATATTTTCTATTTTAGTTCATTTTATCAGGGACCTCATCATTTGGGATGCTAAGGTGGTAGTTTTATATGACCCCCATCTTTTTTGTGGTTCACAACTATGATTTTCATGGTTTGGGTAGTTATGGATTTTTTTCTCTATAAATAGACTTCCCAAAATGTATTTCAGGACACTTTGAGATATTTAAAGCATAAATTTTGAGGAATTTCATAATTTACAAGAAATAAATTATCATGATGGTTTTAAATGAAGAATTACCTATAGTATACTTACAATCCAAGTCTTAAAGAGGAGGGGACCCTCAATCTAAGTTCTTCATAGACATGTCCTATTTGTATAAAAAATTATTTTCCTGACCTATATAATCTCTTTGCAAAGGGTGTCACATAAATATTTCATGGAGGGTTTCCCACCACATAAAACTTAAGTGATGGCTAGTATTAAACCGAAATACCCCATATAGGCCAATTCATTGATACAAAACCCCAAAATATTATGTAAAATTAGATATTCTATAATTATTAGTTTCCCTTTATCCATTTTTCTCTATCAACATAATATTTGACTTATGATAACCCTCTTCATTAAAGTTCCATTGTATGGGTATTCTATCATCCCCAATTATAATGAACCACATTGTTACAGGTTCTGAAATGCATATGAAGTTTAAATTTTGATCTCAATGTAGGGTTCATTGGTTAATTCGGATTTAGATCATGAATCTGATTGTTAGATGTAACACCCCAAGCTTCTACGGTACGCTTCCCTTTGAATAATGCGATAGCGTGTGTTGTACGCAACATCGAGTTCTAACACACCACAACCAATCAAACTATCCGCTATGAATAGTAATACCTACCTTTTGAAATTATATATATTTTATATTTCAAAATGGACTTCATTTTTGGATTCATAATATCAAAATTATCCTAATTTGAATTTTTGGTATTTTTCTGAGAACTTCCAATTTTTATGAATAGTGAAAAATACTTAAAAAAACTTTTTTAATCAAAATAATTTATAGTGATAAATTATATTATTGAGTGGTTTTAAAGTATAATTAGAATATATTTTTATCATTTTATCCAATGGTGTTCATTAGAATTAATTTCACTTTGAAATTGGACATAAACAATTGTCAATCTTTTGATATATATTGTTTCTTAAAAACACGCTATTTGTTGTGACAGCGGGAATTAATTATAAAATTAATTAATGCAACTTATATGTTTGGAATTTTGTAAAATAGACATCATTTTTGAATTCATAATATTAATTATAGCTTAGGGTGAAATTTTGGCATTGTTCTGAAAAACTTCAATTTTTGATGAATAGTGAAACCACTATGTGGTAGTTAAAAAAACTGAATTTTTCATAAAACTTAATTTTACCGCTTCTATGAATGGAATTTCTAAAATTTGAGAGACATGGTTAATATCAAGTAGTAAAATGTGGTTCAATGAGATGAAAATAATTTTTTGTGAATAGTAACTTTTTACTTTTATTTATCACGGTTAAAAGTAAATAGGGTAATTAAGGGTAAAAATGATATTAATATTACCCTAACACATGTCCTAATTCTATTGGACAAGTGTATCTCGACCAAAAACAACCTTAGGAATAAAATATTATCATTTAGGTCCACTTGGATTAGATTAGGACATTTATTATTATTTAATTCAAAGAAGAGTTAAAAGAGTTAAAATCAAAGTTTATTTACTAAAACATTTTTAATATAGTGTTATACATAATATAAATTCGATTTTAAATATTCATTATAAATCTAAAACTATTTCCTACATAATTATAATTTATTTATAATTTTTAGACCTTATATAAGGTAATTTATTTATGACAAAATGATGATGCAGTAATTACCATAATGGTGAAAAATTAAAATAATGGATATTATAAATACCCATATAAATATAATATTAGACTTTTTATGAATTAAACTAATTTTCTAGGTTAATATGACATGTTAGGATTGACTTAAGTAACTTTTTTCTAAGTAATCATTCTGTTATGATTTTCAAAAAAATCAATTATTGAATAGTGTCAAAATTGACATAAAAGAGTTTTTAAAAACAAATATTATATTATTAATTGATATTTAATTCTTAAAAATCTAATGTTCGGCCAAGAGACTTATATCATGATAGGTGTATCATTAATGGACCACTTGGAGTTCTCTTGGATGTATATAGTAAGTTTATTAACCATATAATATAAAAATACAAAGAGACATTGTAAAAGTGAAACTAATTAACTCCGAGTTAATACTTAAAGATAAGGTTAATATAGTAACCCAAACCTGTCTAACTTCTATTGGTTGAGTGGTTTTCGACCCATACCCACATTAACCTTTAAATAATCTACTTTGGAGCCATTAGAAACCGAATATGAATTTATTATAAAATAATATTTCTAGCTTTTCCAAAGGTGCCCCTCACCCCTCTTATAAAAGGGCACTCTCCCTTCTCATTAACTCAAACCTTCAAAGCCTTTTGGTTCAAAAAAAATCTGCCCAAATACTCTCTAAACTTCCCTCAGTACATCCTAGAGGCCTTAATTTAGTCATAAAGCCAACTTAATGAGCCTTTTTGATCAAATCAAAAGGAAGAACCCGAAGAAGAGGTAATGATTTCACCACCCTTTTTCAAGTTCCTTTCTTCTTCCACTTCTTCTTTCTTTGTTATTACCATTATAAAATAATAAATACAGTATATTATATATAATTTTATGTTATTATAAAAATTTTACAACTATATTTCAGTATTCTATCCATCCTTTGAATAACATGTCACCATACGTGCGTACGTACGACTTACCGTCTCCACGTCGTGGTGTAATTGTTATTCAATAAACTATTATTTGGATGGGTATAATAATGATGTGTAATTCATGTAAATAATAAATATAACATTATAAAGATTCTGTATATATGATATACCATCCAATTACATATTATTTTATTATCAAAAGAATGATATTGTCGCTCGTGCGTACATACGGACTACCGTCTCCACGAACGCGATGAGATTCATTCTCCATCGTATCCATTCAAGTCTAATTCTCATTTGATGATTAATAATAGTATATAAGGACTTGATATAATTCTGGATATGATTAAGATACAACATATCCATGAAAAACATGACTTATGTAACAAAACATATAAAAGAAAATGAGTAAGTTAACACCCAAAACAACGATAATACTAAGATATTATTAACAAATCAATGTTAAAAGATCATATATGATATCATATTAATGTATATTATTCTTGTATAATTTAATAACAATTATTTCACCATTATACAGAAGGTTAACCTACCCCCAACCAAGGAAAAGTACAAGGTAAGGGTTTATTTCGCAATCCTTTCATTATCTGAGGTTGTTTATACGTAATAATCTATTGGGATCTCTTTATCATCCACATCCATGTTTCTTAAAAAAGTTTTTCAAAACATTATTACTATTTTACAGAATATGGGTTAAAGTCATTTATACCCTTGTTTGACTTTTTATAAGAGGTTTATAAAGGAATCTTTTCGTCGTTTTCCAAACAAGGTTCTTTTTAACATTTTCGACAGAATTAAGGTAAGATTGTTTTTTTAACTTATACGGCAGGTGTGCCTATTTTCCACCGTTATAAAATTGTTGAAGCTTCCCTTACAAGTTTATAAGAATATTTTCAGAGAAAATGTTTTATTTTATATGACTCTTAAATTATTTCAAAATAAAAAGAGATATTTCTCTAAAAAGAGTTTTGATCTCATCTATGTCAAGATCCTTTGATTGAATTCAAGATTATTTGAAGCTGATTTATTATGAAACAAAACTTCCATATTTTATTGAAGGTTGTGTGATATGTTTGAATATGGATATGTTAATTTTATACCCTTCATGGTTTATGGTGAATGATTTGACATTTCATATGCTAGTTTTAATACGAATGTTTATGTTATGTTTAAACCTTTTCATATGGGAATGCATTGGACTTAATATGTGATGGGTGGAGCCCGCTATAGCTCCTCAATGCATCGGTAAGTCTCATGAGACAAACTAGTGTCTTGGCACAAGGCCTTTACAAAATCTTATTTGTAGTCTTGGCATGAGGCCTTGGATACGTGGTTATGATAGTCTGGCATTATGAATTCCATCATTATGAAAGTGGTTATTGTTATTGCATGTGATTATTTGATTAGTAGAATATCCATGTGAATAAGTAAATGGAATTATTTTATTTTATTTTTTTCCATACTATGTTGAAGATCAAGTTCAAAAGGCTTTTGTTTTAGTAATACATTGCCTGAAATGATTATTCTTATTTATGAATGTTTCCGCTTTATTGTTATCCTTATTGGGCATTTGAGCTCACCCCTTCTCTATGTTTTATTTTTCCAGGATGTGAAGAAGTAATTTATGAATAACCTACATGGATAGTATGAGGGGATAAGAGTGTGTACTATGGAGACTATGTTGTTGTAGTTTTCATTTTTATGATGTAATGTAAATCTTTATGAATATATCTAGTGTTTCCAAGGATACTAAACTAATTGGTCTTTCGAGATTTGATCTTTCTTGTGATAATGCCAATGTTATGTAATAATGCACCGAATCTAGGTAACTGGGGTATGTGCGTTACAGTTGGTATCAGAGGAAGTTTAGTACAAACCTTGGAAGCTAGATTTAGATAAACTCTGATTAGAGCACATAGACATAAGAAGGACTTTGAGGATTAGTATAGAAGAACTTCCTAGAATTTTGGTATTGTAGAGATTTTGTGAGTTTTCTGAGCAATACATCCCTGTCTGGATATGAGCAGGTAGAGGCGGCTCTGGAACAGATGTACCTAGGGGTAAAACCCAAAAACACCGCTTTGAGCTAGACTCGAACGAGAACTAGTGCACGACAACGGGCCTTGCTGCACTCTTGGTTACGACACTCCTGGGGGATATTCTTAGGATAACTCTCATTTTATATAAAAATCATTATGAAGGGTTTATGAGTATATACTTCCTCAAAGAAAACATTTTTTATGATTATGGATTATATCCATAAATAGTTCAATTTATGTTAAGTTTTTTATAAGTATGGGATTATGTATTTTGATTCATAAACTGATCTAGTTTATGACATTGTTTAGAAATGGAACCTAGTGGAAGAAATGGAAACTGTATCAATACACGCACTCCATGTAGGGATTTCCCTCCTGTTCAAGATAATTATAGTGGAGCTGGTGATGCAACTGGTGCCGATCAGCTAATCACCATACTGGGACAACTCACTCAAGTTATGAATAATAACCTTACCCGTATGGAGCACCCTGATCTGCAGCGTGGAGGATAAATGTTAGATTGATTCATGAGGCAAAAACCACCAACGTTCAATGGGAGTACAAATCCCTTAGTAGCTGAGCAGTGGATAAATTCCCTAGAGAAAATATTTCAGGCTTTAGGGAGTAGTGAAACGGAAAAAGTTATCATGACAGTTTATCGCCTCACTGGAGATGCTGATCAATGGTGGTGATTGATTAAAAACATGAAGTAAGTTGATGAAGTATCAAATATGTAATGGAGGGAGTTCAAAGATCTGTTTTTTAAAAAATACTTTCCTCGCGGCCATCGAGCAGATATAGAAAGGCAATTTCTGAGTCTAAGATAAAATGAGGATGAGAATGTCACAAAGTATGAGGCTAACTTTACAAGGTTAGAAAGGTATGCAGGATATTATATACGTAACCCAAGAAGTAATATTGATCGTTTCTTTGATGGGTTAAAACCATTTATCCGTCGAGAATTAGTCTCACAATCCTTTTCATCGTACGAAGACATTGTCTCATGTGCTATCAAGACTGAAAAGGAATTCTCTAAGTCTTATGAATTTAAAGAAAAGAAAGAGTAGAAGAGATCTTCTGATCAATCTGGGAATGAAAATAAGGGGAAGAAGGGAAAGGTTGAATATCCATCCTGTGGTAAATGTGGGAAGTAGCACCCCGGTACTTGCTTAAAGGGAATGGGCGTCTGTTACAAGTGTGGTGAAAAAGGCCACCAATATCGTGATTGCAAAGGGAAGAAGGAAGCTACCAATGTTCAGTGATACAATTGCAGGGAGATGAGACATTATGCAAATGAATTTCCTAAGAGTTAGGGGAAATTACCTCAGAAAAGGCCAAGGGATCAAGGCCAAGCTTATGATATCACTACTATTGAGGTAGAAGCTCCTAAAGATGTGGTGGTAGGTAATTTAATGGTTTACTCAAGTTTAGAAAATGCATTATTTGATTCCGGATCATCGCATTGTTTCATATATTCCTAGTTTTCTAAGAAAATTAGATATTTCCAATTTGATTTAACAAGGTATTTTTCAGTTAAAACTCCTAAGGGAAGTATCATTGCACCAAAGTTTTGTGAATCAATCCTTATTAGAGCACATACATGTTCTTTATCTGCTGATCTCATCGTCGTACCTATGATTGAGTTTGATATAATCCTCAGTATGGAATGGGTTTGAGACTATGATGCGAAGATTTATTGTAAGAAGAAGGAGGTTACGATTTTTGATGATGATGATAAGGAACACCTTATCTTTAGAGCAGAATCGTCACCACCTAATTCTTATCTAGATCCACCCCCAGTAGCTCAACTAAATTCAATTATTGGGGAGGAAGAGAATGAAATGACTATGGGTGAGGAAAGGAATGTTCAAATAGAGGATGTACCTGTTGTGAAAGAATATGTAGATGTGTTTCCAGACAATTTACTTGGACATCCTCCAGAACGAGAAGTTGAGTTTTCCATCAATTTAATTCCTGGATCAAGGCCTATATCGAAGACCCCTTATAGAATGGCCACTATAGAATTAGTTGAACTAAAGAAACAACTAGAGGAATTGAGTAATAAGGGATTTATTCTCCCTAGTGTTTCTCCATAGGGATCCCCTGTTCTTTTTGTTAAAAAAGAAAGATGTATCTATGAGGTTACGTATCGACTACAGGGAGATCAATGCTATAAAAATAAACAACAAGTATCCCCTACCTCACATTGATGATTTATTTGACCAGCTGCATGGAGATAAATACTTTTAAAAGATTGAACTTCGATTTGGATACCATCAATTGTGTGTGAAGAAGGAAGACATTCCGAAGACAACATTTTGAACTAGGTATGGGCATTACAAATTTACTGTAATGCCTTTTGGATTGACTAACGCACCCTCTGCATTCATGGATATGATGAATAGATTTTTCAAGGAATATCTCGATGAATTTTTGGTGGTATTTATTGATGATATCTTGGTATACTCCAAAATCTACAAAGATCATGAAAATCACTTGCGCATTATCCTGAAGACTCTTGGAAGACATGAATTATATGGGAAGTTTAGCAAGTGTGAATTCTGGCTTCAGGAGATTTCTTTTCTTGGACATATTGTCTCTAAAGATGGAATCTCTGTTGATCCTTCTAAGACCAAGAAAATCCAAGAATGGCCAGCACCTATGAGTATAACTGAGGTACGCAGTTTTATTGGGTTGGCAGGTTATTATCGATATTTCGTCCAAAATTTTGCCCGGTTGGCTAACCCATTAACAAAGCTCACACATAAAGGGGTTAAATTTGTTTGGACAAAAGAGTGTGAAGAATGTTTCGAAGAAATGAAGAGAAGATTAGTCAATTCTCCTATATTGACTCTACCATCGGGGGATGATGGGTTTGTTATTTATAGTGATGCATCGAAGAAAGGACTTGGCTGTGTCCTTATGCAGAATGATAGGGTTATTGCCTATGCATCACTACAATTGAAAATTCATGAACAAAACTATCCTAATCATGATCTTGAGTTAGTAGCTATGATATTTTCTTTGAAGATATGTAGGCACTACCTCTATGGTGAAAAATGTGAGATTTATACTGATCACAAGAGTTTGAAGTATATTTTCTCACAAAAAGAACTCAACATGAGGCAAAGGAGATGACCTGAATTACTCAAGGATTATGATTGTACAATACACTACCACCCGGGGAAAGAAAACAAGGTGGCAGATGCTTTGAGCAGAAAAGATCATGGAGTTTTGAACAATATGAGAATTGAAAGGGATCCAATTTTCATTGATCTAGTGAAGATGGATTTGGTAATAACCTTGGAAGTTGAAACATCAATGCTTTTTCAAATGGTTTCCAAACCATCTTTACTACAAAGGATTAAGAGTTCTTAGACCGATGATGAAGAATTTCAAAAGAAGATTAAAGCTGTGAATGATGGGAGATTGGGAGACTTTGTGTATGAAGAAGGAATTTTGAAATTCGGGAAGAGGCTTTGTGTTCCCGATATACCTGATCTAAAAAGGGAATTGCTGGATGATGCTCACAGTTCCAATTTCTCTATAAACCCTGGGAGCACCAAAATGTATAGAGATTTGAAGGACAATTTTTGGTGGGACAACATGAAGAGGGAGATTGCTGATTTTGTGTCAAGATGTATGGTTTGTCAACAAGTGAAAGCTGGAAGGCAACAACCTGGTGGGGTATTGCAACCTCTTCCCATGCCTGAGTGGAAATGGGATAATATCACAATGGACTTTGTCATGGGACTACCAAAGACTCCTAGAAGGAACGATGCAATATGGATTGTTGTTGATCGTCTTACCATGTCAACACATTTTCTTTCTATAAGATAAGATCTACCACTGGAACGTCTAGAAAGACTATATATTGATGAAGTTGTGAGACTTCATGGAGTACCCCTATCGATTGTTTCTGATCGTGATCCCTGTTTTACTTCAAGATTCTGGAAAAGTCTTCAAAAATCCCTGGATACTGAACTTCATTTGAGCACTTCCTACCCCCCTCAGACAGATGGACAATTAGAACGAACTATTCAAACCTTAGAAGACATGTTGAGATCTTGCTCACTTGACTTTCAGGGTATGTGGGATCAATATTTACCTCTGGTATAATTTTCCTATAACAATAGCTTCCATTCGAGTATTCAGATGGCACCATATGAAGCGTTATACGGAAAGAGATGTCACACACCAACCTGTTGGGATGACGTTGGTGAAAGAAAACTTGTAGGTCCAGAACTGGTGGAGGAAACAATGGAAAAGGTGAAGGTAATCCAAAATCACATCAAAGCAGCTCAAAGTAGGCAGAAGAGCTATGCCGATAATCAAAGGAAGGATTTGGAATTTCAAGTCGGTGATCATGTTTTCCTGAAGGTATCTCCATAGAAGGGAGTCATACATTTTGGTAAGAAAGGTAAATTAAGTCCCAGGTACATCGGACCTTTCGAAATTCTAGAACGAATTGGGGCTGTAGCTTACCGATTGGCAATGCCTCCAAGTCTCTCCAAAGTTCACGATGTGTTCCACGTATCTCTATTGAGGAAATACAAGCCTGACCCAATGCATGTACTCACCTATGAGGAATTAGAACTGGAACCCAATCTGTCTTATTGCGAAGAGCCCGTCAGGATTCTTGATACGAGAGAACAAGTACTGGGAAACCGGACGATGCGTCTGGTAAAAGTTTTGTGGAGAAACCATAAGATGGAAGAGGCAACGTGGGAACCTGAGGAAATTATGATAAAGAAAGACATGAGTATTTTCATGTGGTAGTATTCTATAAATTTTGAGGACGAAATTATTTGAAGGAGGGGAGAATGTAACACCCCAAGCTTCTATGGTACACTTCTCTTTGAATAATGCGGTAGCGTGTGTTGTACGCAACATCGAGTTCTAACACACCACAAACAATCAAACTAGCCGTTATGATTAGTAATACCTACTTTTTGAAATTATATATATTTTATATTTCAAAATGGACTTCATTTTTGGATTCAGAATATCAAAATTATCCTAAGTTTAATTTTTGGTATTTTTCTGAGAACTTCTAATTTTTACGAATAGTGAAAAATACTTAAAAACAAATTTTTTAATCAAAATAATTTATAGTGATAAATTATATTATTGAGTGGTTTTAAATTATAATTAGAATATATTTTTACCATTTTATCCAATGGTGTTCATTATAATTAATTTCACTTTGAAATTGGACATAAACAATTGTCAATCTTTTGATATATATTGTTTCTTAAAAACACGCTATTTGTTGTGACAATCAGAATTAATTATAAAATTAATTAATGGAACTTATATGTTTGGAATTTTGTAAAATAGACATCATTTTTGAATTCGGAATATCAATTATAGCTTAGCGTGAAATTTTGGCATTGTTCTGAAAAACTTCAATTTTTGATGAATAGTGAAACCACTAGGTGATAGTTAAAAAAACTGAATTTTTCATAAAACTTAATTTTACCGCTTCTGTGAATGGAATTTCGAAAATCTAAGAGACAAGATTAATATCAAGTAGTAAAGTTTGGTTCAATGAGATGAAAATAACTTTTGGTGAATAGTAACTGTTTACTTTTATTTACCACGGTTAAAAGTAAATAGGGTAATTAATTGTAAAAATGATATTAATATTACCCTAACACATGTCCTAATTCTATTGAACAATTGTATCTCGACCAAAAACAACCTTAGGAATAAAATATTATCATTTAGGTCCACTTGGATTAGATTAGTACATTTATTATTATATAATTTAAAGAAGAGTTAAAAGAGTTAAAATCAAAGTTTATTTACTAAAACATTTTTAATATAGGGTTATATATAAGATAAATTCGATTGTAAATATTAATTAGAAAGATAAAAATATTTATTACATAATTATATTTTATTTATAATTTTTATACATTAAATAATTTAATTTATTTATGACACAATGATGATGGAGTAATTAGCATAATAGTGATCAATTAAAATAATTGATATTATAAATACCCAAATAAATATAATTTGAGACTTTTTATGAATTACACTAATTTTATAGGTTAATATGACATGTTAGTATTGACTTAAGTAAATTTTTTCGAAGTAATCACTCTGTTAGGATTTTCACAAAAATCAATTATTGAATAGTGTCAAAATTGACATAAAAGAGTTTTTAAAACAAATATTATATTATTAATTGATATTAAATTCCTAAAAATCTAAGGTTCGGACAAGAGACTTATATCATGATAGGTGTATCATTAATGGAAAACTTGGGGGTCTATTGAATGTATATAGTAAGTTTATTAACCATATAATATAAAAATACAAAGAGACATTGTAAAAGTGAAACTAATTAACTAAGAGTTAATACTTAAAGATAAGGTTAATATAGTAACCCAAACCTGTATAAATTCTATTGGTTGAGTGGTTTTCTACCCATACCCACCTTAATATTTAAATAATACACTTTGGAGCCATTATAAACTGAATATAAATTTATTATAAAATAATATTTCTAGCTTTTCCAAAGGTACCCCTCACCCCTCTTATAAAAGGGCACTCTCCCTTCTCATTAACTCACACCTTCAAAGGCTTTTGGTTCGGACAAACTCTGCCAAAATACTCTCTCAACTTCCCTAAATTCATCCTAGAGGACTTCCTTTAGTCATAAAGCCAACTTAAGGAGCCTTTTTGATCAAATAAAAAGAAATAACCTGAAGAAGAGGTAATGATTTCAACACCCGTTTTCAAGTTCCTTTCTTCTTCCACTTCTTATTTATTTGTTATTACCATTCTAAAATAATAAATCCAGTATATTATATATAATTTGATGTTATTATAAACATTTTACAACCATATTTCAGTATTCTGTCCATCCTTTGAATAACATGTCACCATACGTGCGTACGTACGTCTTACCGTCTCCACGTCGTGGTGTAATTGTTATTCAATAAATTATTATTTGGATGGGTATAATAATGATGTGTAATTCATGTAAATAATAAATATAACATGATAATGATTCTTTATATATGATATAACATCCAATTACATATTATTTTATTATCAAAAGAATGATATTGTCGCTCGTGCGTACGTACGGACTATCGTCTCCACAAACGCGATGAGATTCATTCTCCATCGTTTCCATTCAAGTCTAATTCTAATTTGATGATTAATAATAGTATCTAAGGAGTTGATACCATTCTGGATATGATTAATATACAACCTATTCATGAAAAACATGACATACGTAACAAAACATATAAAATAAAACGAGTAAGTTAACACCCGAAACAACAATAATACTAAGATATTATTAACAAATCAATGTTAAAAGATCATATATGATATCATATTAATGTATATGATTCCTTTATAATTTAATAACAATTATTTCACCATTATAAAGGAGGTTAACCTACCCCCAACCAAGGAAAAGTACAAGGTAAGGGTTTATTTCTCAATCTCTTCATTATCCGAGGTTGTTTATACGTAATAATCTACTGGGATCTCTTTATCATCCACATCCATGTTTCTTAAAAACGTTTTTCAAAAAATTATTACTATTTTAAAGAATATGGGTTAAAGTAATTTATACCCTTGTTTGAATTTTTATAAGAGGTTTATAAAGGAATCTTTACGCCGTTTTCCAAGCAAGGTGCTCTTTAACCTTTTCGACATAATTAAGGTAAGAATGTTTTTTTAACTTATACGGCGCGTGCGGATATTTTCTGCCATTAGAAAATCTTCGAAGATTCCCTTATAATATTATAAGAATATTTTCAAAGAAAATTATTTATTTTATATGAATCTTAAATGATTTCAAAATAAAAAGAGATATTTCTCTAAAAAGAGTTTTGATCTCATCTATGTCAACATCCTTTGATGGAATTTAAGCTTATTTGAAGCTGATTTATTATGAAACAAAACTTCCATATTGTATTGAAGGTTTTGTTATATGTTTGAATATGGATATTTTATTTTTATACCCTTCATGGTTTATGGTGAAAGATTTGACATTTCTTATGCTAGTTTTAATACGAATGATTATGTTATGTTTAAACCTTTTCATATGGGAATGCATTAGACTTTATATGTGATGGGTGGAGCCCGCTATAGCTCCTTGATGCATCGGTAGGTCTCACGAGACAAACTAGTGTCTTGGAATAAGGCCTTGACAAAATCTTATTTGTAGTCTTGGCACGAGGCCTTGGATTTGTGGTTATGATAGTCTGGAATTATGCATTCCATCATTATGAAAGTGGTTATTGTTTTTGCATGTGATTATTCGATTAGTAGAATATCCATGTGAATAAGTAAATGGAATTATTTCATTTTATTTTTTTTCCATACTATGTTGAAGATCGAGTTCAAAAGGATTTTTTTAGTAATACATTGCCTTAAATGATTATTCTTATTTATGAAAGTTTCCGCTATATTGTTATCCTTACTGGGAATTTGAGATCACCCCTTCTCTATGTTTTATTTTTACCAGGATGTGAAGAAGTAATTTATGAATGACCTGCAGGGATAGTATGAGGGGATAAGAGTGTGGAATATGGAGACTAAGTTGTTGTAGTTTTCATTTTTATGATGTAATGTAAATATTTATGAATATATCTAGTGTTTCCAAGGCTACTAAACTAATAGGTCTTTCTAGATTTGATCTTTATTTTGATCATGCCAATGTTATGTAATAATGCACCGAATCTAGGTAACTGGGGTCGGGGCGTTACATTAGATCACCTCTATAAGATTTTTTTTCATGTGTAATGAGTCTTAGTTGGTAGTTTTTCTACTTGAGTGGGAATTGGAGAAAGGATCGAGGGATATAATGAAATATTTCTTTTGTAATAGTTTACAACACAACCCATAGGTCATGTGATGATGGACTATAGTGAGATGATGGATTCACAACATAAGAAGTTTCATGGGGTTTTATCTAAGGGGATGAGTCATATGTAATGGAGTCACACCATGAAGGTATAATTTGTTCCATGAAAATGATCCTTAATAAGGGTTTGAGGATCCTTATGAATCCATTCACGCCATAACCATAGGTCATGCCACAATTTTGTTTGGATGAGGGTTGAGCCCTATTCATGGGTTGTGTCATGCCGTGAATCTAGGACACACTAATAATTTTTCATGTTAAGGGATATGTTATGTTGTGACACATCTGGTTACACTTTGACCATTTATTGTGTATTTTCATAAGAATAGGTAGTTCTATCTTTTCTCCACTGAGGTCCTTAGGATTTTTGATACCAGTGGAATTAAGGAGAGGCCATTTGGTCCGATATTACCTCCTTAATTCCACATTTTATTCCACATAGTGGGGGATGGTTTTGGATAATTTTTAGTGGTAGTTAAAGTAATACATTCAATTATTTCATCAATTTTTGTTTACATTTTATAGATAATGATTTTAGAGATTTTGGATAGGGTTTTAGTTTCAAATCCAATAGATTAGGGTGGAATTGGGTGATGACTATGGTTATTTCATGATTGGTGGTGATAGGATATCCCAAAAGGATTAACACATGCTATTGGGTGTATTTTTAGTGAATCAGTGATGCCAGATGAGTTTTTCGTGGATATGCCTCTTTGGTTTAGATGGAATAATTAATTATAAATTGTTATAATTAATTATTTTTTTGTTATATCATGGGATAATATCTTGAGTGGTGGTATGCGATTTGATGAGGTGTGGATAGGCTTGGGTGAGGTGGTGTAGAGCATGGAGAGGATGGTGACTCCATTTCGAAGGTAAGTGGTCCCCTTAATAAAAGATCATATGATTTTTTATGCATGATTTTTTTTATTTATGCATATTTCATGGGACTAAGTAGAAAGAATATACAATGAGAGTGCTTCTAGAGAAAGATATAAGATGATGTTGGGTCTTTTATTATTGGGTTAAGTGATCCTTAGAACTTTAGGTGATTGGGATCACCCAATGGCTATGTCACTAAGGGGAGAGAGAGTGTTGGATGAGTTGATATGAGTCCTTAGGTAGGTCTTAGGGTGTGAGTGTAATTCATGATATCATAGGTTTGGTTCCTTGGAGTAGTGGGTATTTATGGGAGGCTTATTGCTGAGTGATGAAGAGAGAGACTATTGTACATATCACAAGTGACTAGAAACTTCCATATGAGGTGGTAGGAGAGTCATAGTGCATGATTAGCATTATAAGTCCTTTGAGACTTGGAGTATATGATGGATAGGGGTTTCCACTAGTTTAAGAGCTAGGAGATATAACTTATTAGAAGTAATATGGGATCCAGGTGTAGGTTTTGGAAAATTTTGGGGACTTTGAATCAGGTTTATAAGGGGCTTAGAGTAGGATAGATTCAGGATGATCCCTGGGTAATGGGACCAGGGGTGATGAGCGATTTTATGAGGTTGGAACGAGCCTTGAGGTATTGGTCATATGACACTATGGGTAGCATTGTTACTGATGGGTGATTAGTACAAGATGATATCAATAGGTATAGAACATGTAAGTTATGGAGGAAATTATGGATTCCCTTACAAGTGAGATGAGATATTATTAGATAAGGGGTTAGGTATGAGAGACTAACATGATTTGATGAGATGGTGAGCTATGTGACATGATGTGGGCCCTGTTTTCAGTTGCATGTATGTTCTTAAGCATGTGATAGGCAATATAATAAATATGGAAGAGGGATCCTAAGGCCTAGAACCACCCAGAGTGAGATGGAACTAAAATTATTTCTATGGGATAGATGGGATTCTCATGTTCATAAATTTTGGAAATTTCCTTGAGTGAGAAGGCTTGGTTCATGAAAGTGAACCTTTCCTTGAGTGAAAAGGCTTGGGTCCTGATAGTGGACCTTTCCTTGAGTGATATGGATTAGGTCATGATAGTGGACCTCCCTGAGTGAGAGGTCTAGGTCATGACATGACATGAGGCATGGATGATGGTCCCTATCTTGAGTTATAAGGTAGTGGGTAGAAAAATGGATATAGGACCATACCCTGTTCTTTTAGGTTGTGGGTCGAGATATTTAATTATTCCCTACCCTGAGTCTTCGGGTACAATATGGGCATAACTTTTATAGAATTAGGTGATAATGAGATTATGATATGTCTTTGAAGAAGGTATGATTAGGTGTCTTGGTGGTCTGGTTAGTGTATGATGACCCAATGTGTAGGGATTTATGGTGGTCGGGTTAACACACGTTGCCCACATGATTGTGTGGAATGTTAATTTTCCTCATGTATACATTGATATGATGGAATATACTATTATAACATAGTGTTACCCTATTGATATGTATTTATCACACCCTACACGGAAACTCTGGTGCATGTGCAAACCTTCTATCTATTTTATAGGTATGAGCACATGTTGTGAAGTGGATTAGACTGAAGTATCTCAATAGATATAAGAGATAAATATGAGGACAAAGGATGATAGTATGGAATTGTGTGTATTATTTAGTTTTATATTTTATATGTGATCATCCCAATGGGTAGTTATTTTTTGAATTATTGTATAACTGTTGGTTAGCATGAAATTTTTTATATCTACTATAAAATTATTGTTTATTAATTTACATATAATCAGATGGTTATGATACATATTATTTTTTAATTTTCCTCTATATTTTTTAATATTATTTAAAGTAATTTCACCCCTTAGGCATATGTGGGGGAGGGGGGTGCACATGAGGTCACATAACATCTTATCCTGGGGAAAAATCAAGTGGTCTATGGGCTAGGGAATTACAATATGGTATTGAATAATTTTATTTTACTTAATATTTGGGGTGATAGTATAAATGTGGTTTGGGAATGCATTTGAACTTTTGATGGACCTAGGACTATTGATCCATGAACACTTTTTTGGTAGGAAGTCCTAACTACCAAGGGTATGAGATTATTTTTCTTAGTTTTTGTTATTATAATTGAGATATTTGTTAAATATGATGTGTTATTAAAGGTTTTTATTTATTATTTTGTGTATTTTATTATTGGAAAGATATCATGTGCATGCATAATATTTATCATGTTATATTCACATGACATACGTGTGCCTGTGTGTGATTGTTTCTGATGTGGAGTTCAGTTGATTAAAGTGTAAAAAAAACTTATACAATGATTTAACACATAAATTTTTAGTGGAATTATACTTATTTGAACCATAGTACATTTAATTCTGATGGAATATCACATGAATACTATAGTGAGATGATCTCCAATGATGGATATACATCCCTTTCATGAAAGAGGTGTATAGTGACACATAGTGGGTTAATACATGCATTTGATGGCTGATAAATAGAACCCTAAATGGTCTAGTACTAGAACTATATTCCTGAGGAATTATCCAAGTATGGGAATGCGTTTCCTTGAGTATGATGTTTGGTTACTTAAAGTTTCAACAATAACTGATATGGTGTTTTTCTATATAGATTCTTGGTGGAAATCCACTTTACCAAACTTGGAAGTTGATGAAAGGCCTATGAAAATGCCTTGGGATATAAAGATAGTAAGTTCTTAGAGTGATTTAGGTATTGAGATCATATTTTGGGAGGTAGTATCGGTTGAATGCTTGGTCTTGTGGATTGTGCACCCAATTAGTCGGTTTTAGGATGAATGGAGTGTGGGTAAATTCTTGTGGGTTTGGAATTATTCCCATGTAGTAGTTGATCATGTGGTTAGCCTTGACATGAGTGAGATTCCTCAAGCTATTATATGAGGCTAACATGAAATATAGCATGGTTTGTGGGATGGGTTGATGAGACTGGGTTATATGGGATGAGAGTCATGGGACCATGAGTCTGGTTGTGAGATCGGGTTATGTGTGAGTAGGTACCCATTGAGTATGGGTTAGGTAAATGTGGATAGTTGATGAGAACTAGAGATAGAATTCCTAGTGGATCACTTTTCCATGAGTAGGAGAGTGAGAGTTGGTGTGTATTTTTGGGAAAAGCCTCAATGAGTGATGTCTAGTGAATGTGGGAAGTGCACGACACCTAATTGATTTTTGGACTAGTGAATAGGTTGTGTATAGGTTCATTTATTATTTTTCAGGTTGTGGATGAACCCGAGCAGTGCTAAACTGGTAGTATAGTGGTGATACCCTCATGGTTATGGTGGCCTAAGGTTCAATGATATGGGATAATTCCCTTGATAGAAGCAGGTGATGTTGAAAATGGATCAGGGTACTATACTATAGTCAATCTAGGTGCTATTTTTCAAGGGTTTGAAGTCATTTCCTAGGATGGGTGAGCACAGATTAGGAGGAGAAAAACATACGTGATATTGTAAATCTATTGGGATTTGTACTCAAAGAGTGGTGTATTGGAAAGAATATGGTAGGTAGTTCACACTTAGCTATTAAAGGATGGGTTCCACATTGTGATCAATTTGTTTAACAATGAGTATGGTGTTCCTTGTTATCCAAGAATGGGGATCAGTTAGTGTTTTTTTGGTGCTTGTGTATGAGCGGTTATTCCCACATCTAGTCATTATATTTGATAATGGGTAGTATGTAGGCTATTAAGATCAACATTTTGGTTTAGTAGAGAAAAAATAACAATAATTCTATGGTTGGTATCTTCATATCAGTTGTGGGTGAATGAACCTCATGCCATATGAGTTCTGAGTACGGTGAGATCAATTGGAGAGACAGTTAAAGTGGAAACAGAATGCTAGTGTGTAGTAATGTATACTAATATCTGGTTCCTTTGGTAATAATATATTTGACGTTTCAATACAGTTTAGGTGGATTTTAATAATTGGATATAGTCTTAGGATGAAGTTGGTGTGATATGAGGGTGAGATATATCATAGGTTCACTGATACACATAAAGAGAGTGTAGAATTTTTTTATTTAGTTACTGAGGATCCATTGGTGAAAGTGGATGGTTGGTGATCCAACCATATAATTAAATCGAGATTCTAGTTTAGAATTTAGTGTGGGTGTTTGTATTATCTTGTGATGCCTCTAGAGGTTAAGGCATTGTGATCAGGTAAGGTGGAACCATGATTCATTAGTGGGTGTGGTTGAGAGGGTTTGGGATAAGTCTACTAAAGGAGGGTCAACTGGTGTTTTTAAAAGAGTTTGGGGTAGTGATGTATAAACCACATTGATAGTGTCATTGGATCATTGGAAGAGAATCTTAGTAATCGATTCATATGGTGAGGAGCACAATGGATAAGAATTATCCTTTTTGAAAAGAGCCTTATGGTGAGGAGAACCATAATCTTATGGGTGAGTTAGTTGAATACATGTTGGTGACTTAGTATTGATTGGTATGGTAGGGAAGTATCTCGGTGTTGGAGTTTCTAGTGATTGGGGGGATCGGTCCCTAGTGAGTAGTGCACCTAGTGTTTAGAGTTACATAAATGAAGTACATTAAATGTTCCAGAGTAGTGAGAATGGATTTCCCAGTAAATTGGAAACCAAGTTAGGTATGGTTTGATTGTTAGATAACTACTATGACTTATTAAGGATGAGAATCATTATGGTGGGGGCGTTTTTAATGAACAATTCCATTATGGGTTTTGAAATCTAGAGTAATTTTGAATTTTGATCCTAGTGTAGGGTTCATTCATTTAATTGGGATTTAAATTGAGAATATGAGTATTGTAACATCTCTATAATATGTTTTTTTGGATGTGAAATGAGGCATTATTGGTGGTTTGGGCACTCTGGAGAGCATTGAGGAAAGGCTTGGGTCCCTTTCTGAAATGATGATAAAAAATAGTTTGTGTCAATACCCATAGATCATGTCATGATTGATCGTAGTAAGGTGAGTCATAGTGTGACTGAGGGATTTGCGACCTAATGAGTTTCATGGGTTTTGGATAAGGGAATGACTATTATGTAATGAATCGTCCCCATGAAGTGGGATTCCAAGCTACAACAATGATTTTTATGAAGGGTATGAGGATACTTATAAATCTAGTCATACCATGATGGTGTTTGTCCAAGGGTTGAGCCCGTTTCCTGAGGTGTGTCATTCCACAACCCCCAAGTCACACAGTGAATTTTTTTAAAAAAAGAATTTCATGATGTAAACCGTTTGGTCATGCCATGATCAATTCCTCGGTGTTTTATTAAGTGGGGGAAGTTTTATATTTTCACCATTTAGGTCATTAAGTTTTTTTGTAATCGAGGGCATTAGGGATAGGCCATTTAGCTAGTTCTGATCCTCCTCCATTCCTCATTCAATTCCCCATGTTAGGGGATGGTATTTGTTTCATTTTAGTAGAAAGTTGAGGTAAGAACATCCATTATTCCTTACATTTTATTTTCAATTCCCTATTCACTGAGGTGGGAGATTTAGGATAGGTTTTTGGTGCTGAGTCCATTATATTAGGGTGGAGTAAGGTGAGGATGAGGAGGATTTAATGTATGGTGGTGATAAGAGATCCTGAAATGTTGAATGCATGCTATTAGGTGTAGTTTTAGTGAAGCAGTGATGCCTGGTGAGTTTTTGGTGGATATATATCCCAGGAATAGATTAAATAATTAATTATTTTGGTGTTATGTCATGAAGTAAAATCTCAGGTTACAATACGAGCTTTAACGGGATTGGTCGAGGTAGTATAGAGCTTAGAGATGATGGTAACTATGATTTGGATGATGGAAGTCCATTTAATCAAGATCATATAACCATTTATACATGATTTCCTACTTTATACATATTTTATAGGACTAGGTCTAATGGATAGGAACCAAGAGTTGTTTGTGAGAATGAAATAGGATGATGTTGGGTCTCCTAAGCTTGAGTTAAGTGATCCTTATCACTTTAGGTGATTGGTATTTCCTGGTGACGATGTTTTAAATGGGAGAGAGTGTTGGATGAGTTGATTTTAGGCCTTGGGTAGGTGTTAGGGTTTCAATGTGATGTGAGATCACCTAAGTTGTTTTCCTAGGGTTAGTGAGTAGGTATGAGAGGCTTGGAGCTATGTGATGACTGGTGAGATGGTTGTACATCTTTTGAGTGTTTAGGAACTCCCTCCTGAGGTGGGAGGAGAGTCTTGGTTTGTATGATGAGTGGGATAAGTCCTCCTGAAGTATGTGATAGAGAGGAGGGGGGGGGGGGGTTCATTTAAGTTATGGGTTGGGATATATCCCTTAGGAAATGTGAGACGAGACATATGCGTGGGTTATAGGAGTTGTTTAGGATTTGGCTGTGAGGTTCCAAGGGGATTAGAGGAGGTTAGTTTTGGATAGTCCTTGGGTAGTAGGTCTAAGAGTGATTAGGGATTTAATGAGGTAAGATCAATACATGAGGTATGGGTATGAGGATCTTGTGGGAAATATTGTCATTGATGGGTGATGAGTGAAAATGGTGTTGATGGATAGGGACTAGAGTTTTTTGTAGGACCCTATAAATGTCATGATAAGTGAGATAATATGTGATTTGATGGGGGGTGGGGTGGAGGTTAGGTTTAAGTAACTATGGATTTGTGATGAGATGGTGAGCTATATGATAGGATATGGACCTTGTTTGTGGTTTAATTTATGTTATTGAGTTTGTTCTTATGATAGGTGATATATCTTATGGGGGATAGGTATCCTGAGGCATGCCCATTCCATGAGTTAGTTGGAACTAGAAGGATCAATATGGGAGAGATGGTATCCTAGCATGCATGAAGTATAGACCTTCTTTGAGTGAGAAGTCTTGGGTCATGATAGTGCACTACCTATAGTGAGAGGGTTGGGTCATGATGTGATGTAAAGTGTAGACGATGAACCATATCTTGAGTGATAAGTTAATCAATGTGGATATGGTTGTATCACCTTATTCTGTTCCTTCAGGTAGTGGGTTGAGGTCTTAGATGGTTCCCTACCATGAGTCTTCAAGTATGTGATGGGTAAAAGTTTGATAGAAAAAGGTGACGATAATATTCTAGAATGGCACAAAAGTAGGTATGATTGGGTATTATATAATCTTAGTTAGTACATGATGACTCAATTTATAGGGAGTCATGGTGGCCTAGTTAGAACATGACATCCACATGCTAGTGTGACATGTTTATTTTCATCAAATATAAATGTATATTATGGATTATATAAGGGGAACTTGGTGAGACCCTACTGAGATGTATTTCTCACACCCTATATGAGAACTATAGTGCACATGAAGGCCTTATGTCTATTTTATAGGTATGAGCATATGTTTTTTAATGGATCATAATGGAGCATCTCAATGAGTATAAGAAATTGGAATGGGGCCTGAGGATATTAATAGGGCCACATTTATTTTATTTTGTTTTATGTTTTATATGTAATTAACGTAGTGGGTGATCAATTGATGTTTTCTTTTTTGATCATGGGTATACATGAAAACATTTACTTCTATTGTAAATTTTATTTATTTATTTATTTTTACATTGATGGTTGTGATGGATAATGTTAGGTTATTTTCCACTCTGTGTTTGAATCTGATTTGTGGGAATAATATCACTAATGTATGTATTAAGTCCTCAATTCTTATCAATAACCTATAATATACGAGGAGGTGTGTCTGAGGTCACATAGCATTTCAACCCAGGGGACTGTTGAGTGGTCTCCAAGCTAAGGAGTTACATCAATGGATCAAGAGGCCATGTCCGAATTCTTCTACCTAGGTCATTCC
The DNA here is from genome assembly GCA_963277665.1 of Viscum album. Lineage (NCBI taxonomy): Eukaryota > Viridiplantae > Streptophyta > Magnoliopsida > Santalales > Viscaceae > Viscum > Viscum album. The sequence goes on along the minus strand of OY728160.1, from coordinate 799,682,071 downwards.
CCTAAAACAACTTCCTTACTAAGAAATCCCCCAAGATCTCCTAAAAAATGATTGTATTATTATGAACACTTGTGTGTATTATTTTAGATCTTATATTCATTTTATAATGGGGTACCCACTAGTTTTTATCATTAATTTGTAAAATTCTCGGGGTATAGTCAATCATGTATCCTTTTGATAACAAGGACCCCTCCTCCCTGGGAAAACATAATATCTCTTATGGATCAATATGCTCATATAGGTTTCTATAAACTAGTTTTCATAGCTTTTAATTTATGTTCATCCTCATTTTATTCAATCAATGAGCCATCACTAGTGCAGAAATCGTTTTTTACGTCACCATTTTTTACGTCGGTTATATATAACCGATGTAACAATGCGGCGAGTAGATTTTTCACGTCGGTTATTTGATAACCGACGTAAAAAACCAATGCGCGGGGGGTTTTTTACGTCGGTTATTTTGATAACCGACGTAAAAAAAGCGTCGATGTCGGGTTTTTTACGTCGGTTATTTGGAAACCGACGTAAAAAACCAAAGCCCCGGGGGGTTTTTTACGTCGGTTTCCAAATAACCGACGTAAAAAAACCCGATATCTACGTGTTATTTATGTCGGTTATCAAAATAACCGACGTAAAAAACCAAAGTGCGGGAGCCTTTTTACGTCGGTTTTAGGATAACCGACGTAAAAAAGCTAAAAAATAGTTTATAACGTCGGTTATATAATAACCGACGTTATAAAGCATTTAAAAAAATTAAAGCCCATGTTCTGTCATTTACGATTTTTTCAATTGACAGTCGCCGGCTCGTCTCTCTCTCGCGCGGTAAACCGTAATCGGCTCGTCGATCTCCTGCATTACACTCATTTTGGCTTCATTTTTTATCTTCTTCACTGCTCTCGGATCTATCATCTCAACTCGCGACATTCAAGTAAGCCTTCCACGAATTTATTTCGTTCGTTTTTGTTTCGATTCTTGATGTGCTTTTCGTTCGTTTTTGAATCTCGTGGATTTTTTTTATTGCAAATGGTTATTATGTTCATTCAACTCGCAACATTCAACTCGCAAATGATTATTAAAACATTGTGGATTAGCTTCAGCAAAATATGAAAAATAATGGGTGGATCTGTAACGTTCCATTCTTCCAGCAACATTATTATTTCCTACTTAGCTGGAATGTGTCTTTCTGGATGAAGATTGGTAGTACTTATTTTCTTAAAATCATATTTTCAATATGATTGTCCAGAAAATTATTTTCATGAATGAAATTGGACCAGGTACAATCGGTAATACCTATCCTTAAAATTTCATTCAACATTCTTACATCATAATATTTTTTCAAAAAATTATGATTTTTAGAACTCCTAGATCAGAAAACCATCATCTGTTTTCATCTGCATTCATAAAAATATCAATTCAAACCTATTACAGTCAAATATTTCATTCTGGACTCATGGTGAGTCTGATAATACATTTCTTCTTTCAGTCATCTCCAATGTGTTATGTGATGTGCCTGGTAAGAAATATTATAATAAATTATAGGAAAGCTGATTAACATGTCCCAATATGAGGTGAATGAAACTATTTTTTCCCTTGACATATGTTATGACTTAGATGATTATGTTTGTTCCACACTCTTATGTTATTCCACATACCAATGTTGTGATCTTGTGAATAAGGTTTTTTAAATCATGTTCCCACTATCATATAAATCATGTCTTATGTTATGCTAAAATTGTTATACTTGGACTCAGGTTTTATGATCTATGATTATATAGAACTGTTTCACTTATCTTTTTGATCATGTGCTTTGTGTATGCTCTTATACCCCCATGGATATCTTTTTATGAGATTAGATATTATATTTATATATATCATGTTTACCCATAATGAGTATCATAAATCAAAACTTTTATTATTTTCATTCCCTAAGTTATAAAAATAAGTATTATGTAGGATGATTCAAAAATTTAATCTGTGAGATGAGTTGATTTATGTGTGAAACCCAGGCCAAACACATATGTATTTTTTTATTGGTATTACATATATATAGTTCGACATATACTTTTTTTTACATTACCATGATATTAACATTACTTTTTCTAAAGAAATATTAATGTCCTTAGATTATATATCGGATCAAAAGGATATAGTAATTCTAATATATAATCAGAATGATCAGATAATATGACAATATTATTAAACATAAAACAAATGGTCTATATTCATATTTTTAACATGACACTTACGATGTATAGCTATTTGGTGTTGGGTACTTATGAAAACTACTACTACTTTCAAGATTTGTTTTATATTTTAAATTGTTTTACATTCAAATTATGATTTTTTTCATATAAAGATGTTTTTTCTTATCTTAAAAATATATATTTTTTTGTTGATATTTGTTATAGGTAATAATGAGTCGAAGTTGGATTATGGAACATCGAATGAGCAATGAATTTGAGGAAGGTGTTGATGCCTTTTTGGAATTTGCAAAACGAAATGTTCCAAGTACTGACATTTTTTTCTGTCCATGCCTGAAATGTTTGAATATGAAGAAGTTGAAAAGTAGAGAGATAAAAGATCATCTGATATGTCATGGTTTTAATCCGAGTTACAGCCCTTGGATTTGGCATGGTGAAACTGGACGGAATGTCACTGATGATGATGATTCGCAAGATGGTAACTCCGATGGAATTGAAGAAATGATTCGCGATATTGTAGCAGAACAAATTGAGATAGAACCGACAGTTGCACGTCTATATGGTGATGCTGAAAAACCATTATATCCCGGTTGTACAGATTTTACGGTTCTTCCGGCGGTGTTAAGATTGATTAACCTAAAGGCGAAGCATGGATGGAGTGACAGAAGTTTTACAGAGCTGCTACAATTGATGAAAGACATCCTTCCAAAAGATAACGATCTTCCAGATTCACATTAAAAAGCCAAGAAAATATTATGCCCGATGGGATTGGGATACAAGAAAATACATGCCTGTCCGAATGACTGCATTATATATAGGAAGGAATATGAATTTCTGTCATAGTGTCCAAAATGTGGGACATCACGGTATAAGGTGAAAGAAAAATCACAGGGTGATGTAGAGATTACAAAGCTCCCTTCAAAGGTATTTTGGTATCTTCCTATAATTAATCGTTTCAAACGTTTATTTGCTAATTCACATGATGCAAAAAGGTTAAGATGGCATGCTGAAGAGCGGGTATGTGATGGAAAAATACGTCATCCAGCTGATTGTCCACAATGGAAGAAAATTGATGCGCAATATTCTACATTTGGAAATGAAATAAGAAATCTCAGACTAGGGTTGTGCACAGATGGAATGAATCCATACCAAACACTCAGTAGCACACATAGTTCATGGCCTGTTTTATTGGTAATTTACAACCTCTCTCCTGAAGTTTGTATGAAGCGCAAATATATCATGTTGAGTAAAATGATCTCTGGTCCAAAGCAACCCGGTAATGATATTGATGTTTACTTGTCACCGTTGATTGATGATTTTAAACTGTTATGGGATGATGGTATTAGGGTGTATGATTTTTATAAAATGGAATATTTTCAACTGCATGCAGTGCTTCTGTTCACTATAAATGACTTCCCAGCGTATGGAAATTTGTCTGGATACAGTGTTAAAGGGAATAAAGCATGTCCAATTTGCGAACAACAGACGTCCTATTGTCAATTGCATCATGGGAGGAAAACAATGTACATGGGTCATCGAAAGTTTCTGCCTATGGAACACCCTTATAGAAGACTAAAAAAGGCATTTAATGGCTCACAAGAATTTGATACTGCTCCAAAACCTTTATCCCATGATCTGTATTTTGAGAGGGTGAAAAACCTTGACATGACATTGGGAAAGACACAGAAATCTGGTAATGATAGACATATTTGGAAGAAAAGGTCATTATTTTTTGAGCTACCATATTGGAGGTATCATGAAGTTAAACATAATATTGATGTCATGCACGTGGAGAAGAATATCTGTGATTCTTTGATTGGAACATTGTTAGACATTAAAGGAAAGACTAAAGATGGGTTGAATGCAAGATTAGACTTACTATCAATGGGAATACGTTTGGAGTTAGCTCCCACTCCTAAAGGAAGACAAACATTTCTTCCCCCGGCTTGTCATACATTATCAAAGAGGGAGAAAATTAGCTTCTGTCAGTGTCTTCATGATACCAAAGTGCCTCAAGGTTATTCTTCTAATGTAAAAAATTTTGTCTCAATGAAGGACTTGCAGTTGATAGGTATGAAATCACACGATTGTCACGTCATGATGCAACAAATTCTACCAGTTGCATTGCGTGGAATATTGCCCATTCGTGTCAGAAAGACTATAATGAAGTTGTGTTATTTTTTCAATTCAATTTGTAACAAGGCGATTGATGTGAATGCTTTGAACATTTTGGAAAAGGATGCAATTTTAATACTTTGTCAATTGGAAATGTATTTTCCTCCAACTTTTTTTGATATAATGGTGCATTTAATGATTCATCTGGTTCGAGAAATAAAGCTTTGTGGACCTTTATATCTTCGTTGGATGTATCCTTTCGAAAGGTATATGAAAATATTAAAGGGGTATGTTAAAAATCTATATCGACCTGAAGCCTCCATTATTGAAAAGTATATTTCTGAGGAGGTAGCAGAGTTTTGTACGAGCTACTTGGCTGCGGCGCAACACATAGGTTTTCCTCCATCTCGCCATGAACGAGTTAATAATGAGGGAAAGGGGATTCACGGATTGAAAGTCAAATAATTGTCAGGTGAACAGATGAAGAATTTAGAATCATACATCTTGAAGAACATAGCTGATGCTCAACCATATATCACATTGCACATTAATGAGTTGAAACAATGTCATCCAAAGAAGAAAGAAATGTGGATTTTGAATGAGCACGACAAAACTATTTTGTCATGGATTAAAAATACTTTGCTTGGTAGATCAGATGTATCAGAGACATTAAAATGGATAGTGGGTGGTCCATGTTTAAATGTGATAACATGGTCTGGTTATGACATTAATGGTTATACATTTCATACAAAAGCTCAGGACAACAGAAGTGCAGTTCAGAATAGTGGTGTATTGGTGTTTGCAGAAGCAATGCATTTTTCGAGTGCTAAGGACAAAAACCCAATTTCTGCATCAAATGCATATTATGGAGTGATTGAAGACATATGGGAGGTTGATTACTTTAAAATTAAAGTTCCCGTTTTTAACTGTAAATGGTTTAACGGTAACAACAGTGTCAGACACGATGAATTTGGAATGACACTTGTTAATCTGAATAGATTGGAAGACACAGCTGATTCTTTTATAATGGAAACACATGCAAAACAAATTTTTTATGTACTCGATCAATCAGATATGCAGTGGGCTATTGTTTTACAAGGGAAAAAACAATATGTTGGTGAGGATGAACTTGATGAATATGCTGATTTATGTGAGATCCCTACTTCAATGGAAATATTAACAGAACATAATGACGATCATGTTGAAGACATAGTTTGTGCCATAAGGAACTATCACAACGAAGGAATTTGGGAAAACAATCCATCTATACATTCCTAAAATTAAAGGTAACATATGTTTATTTCTTGTTTACATTTATTTTTTTCATAAATGTTAGATATTGTAAGTTTTTTATTTATTAAAACATGTTTTAAAAGAAGGCTGATAGTGGACTCTCTGAGTCTACCGGCCAACCGGTGGATTCCCACCGGCCAGCCGGTGGTCTCTGGCAGAAGCATTGCATTCTTCCAGAGCCACCGGTCAGCCGGTGTTACCGCACTGGCCAGCCGGTATGGGCACCGACCAACCGGTTCTTGCCCACCGGCCAGCCGGAGGACCAAGGCAGTAGGCTTTCCCACTACCTGGTGACACCGGCCAACCAGTGGATGACCACCGGCCAGCCGGTGGTCTCTGGAAGAAGCATTGAATTCTGCCAGAGCCACCGGTCAGCCGGTGTTAGCGCACCGGCCAGCCGGTATGGGCACCGGCCAACCAGCTCTTTCCCACCGGCCAGCCGGAGGACCCAGGTTTACCATTTTTTCCATTTTTTACCATCTTTACCATCTTTTCCATCTTTACCATTGTTTAACATGCTTACCATATTACCAATGTTTACTATTATGTAACCTAGTACACTTTTCTATTTTCTGATTATAGTAGTATTAAAATATTTGAATTTTTATATTTGTGAACTGACGTTTGTTTTTTTGATTTGAAGGATAATGACAGATCATTCAGATGATCAACCACATGATTCCGGGGAGGGGAATATTGCTGGTCATACCTCTGGGGATGAACATTCACATGATCCTATTACGACAAAGAGTTCAAAGGTTGGTAAACATGGTTGCACACATTTACCAAAATTATCACTTGCCCGTACGCAGGATCAGAGGATAGTAGTTGAGTTTGATGATGATGATATTCCTAGAGGTCCGAATGCCAAAGATTTTAAGAGTTTTGTTGCAACTCAGGCTAAGACCAAAGTAAGAATTCTGTATGATGATTGGAGAGGTGTGGATAAAGCGATTATCTCTCAGTTGTGGGAGACGATTTTGGTAAGATCTTTTGTCATTGTTTGAGCATTATTTTAATGTTTCTGGTATATATAATATGTTTAACCTCTTCTTTATCAGATGACATTTGATATTCCTGACACTGGAGGAGTCAGGAAGAAATGCTTATCGTTGGCTTCCAGGAGATGGAGGGATTTCAAATCAACCCTCACATCTGATTTCATTTATGGTCATAGGAGTCATGACAATCCATGTCATATATATCCTTTTATAGATGAAGACACATGGAGACAGTTTTTTGAAAGTAGAAAAAAAGAGTCATTTCTGGTAAGGGCAATGTAAACTTTTATATACTTTCTTATATAAATGATTTTATTAATGTTTTGTTAATGATTTCTTATTCTTAAATTACAGAAAGCAAGGAGAGATCATCAGGAGATCCAATCTAAAAATGTATACCCTCATAGTTTATCTCGGGGAGGGTATACATTATTGGAAGAAAAAATGATAGCGGAAAAATTTCAACAACTAAGAGCTGAGTCTTCAAGCTCTGGAGAGGTGGCCCCTCCATCCCCTCCATCTAGACATGAAAAATGGAAGAGAGCTCAGAAGGGAAAAAAGGGCAATATCTTTCGGAAGAATCGAGAATCGTAGCTGAGAGGATTGTAAGATATCTATTTAATTTATTTAATTTAACTTTTTTCTTCATATAAGTTTCAATCATTACAGAAATGTTCAATTAATTAATATAGGACTCTCTTGAGGAGAAAAGTTCAGAGGGGACATTTACAGCTACTGGGAGGGAAGATATTTTATTTGCAGCATTGGGAAGGCCCGAACATCCTGGTCGTGTAAGAGGTTATCCGACAGGTGTATCGGTAAGAAAAGTGTTTCCACGTTCTTCAACTTCTAACATTGAGGGGGTTTATAAAAAAAAAATAGAATCCTTGGAGGCTGAAGTTCAAAATATTAATGCGACGATGAAAGACAAGATTAGAGATTCGGTGCAGTCTATGTTTGCAGAAATGCAAAGACAATTTCAGACTGCAGATCCCACTCCTCCACCTCCCCCTGCAGACCCCATTATTTATCCTCCACCTCCGCCAGTAGCTCCCACTCCCCCACCTCAGCCTGCAGACCCCATTCTTTATCCTACGCCTCCGCCGCAGCTTCCTACATATTGCGAGTTGTATGTTGATGATTCTCAACATCATATAGTAGCATACAGGTTGGTATATTGTATAGGAGATACAATTCATCATCAACAATTAGAGGTAGAGAATCAGAGGGTCACTGTACAAGATATTATAGATAGATCAGCTAGGGTACTAATACCTACAGATGAGGTGGCGACAGTTGGACAGAGTATCGACCATTTTTTAGTTTGGCCATCCAGACTTCTTCGACTCATTACCACAGAGGTATGAATCTTATATCTTTTATTTTATTTTTTTATTAAAGTTTTTTTTTATCATTTGAAAACTGCTATAATTCTAAATTTTTTTTTCACAGGAATACTTCAAAGGTAAAGAAATATTGTATAGACAACAACAAAGACAACAGGCTATGAGATCAGATACAGATTCCAGTGGTCTTGGTAGATTGTCAAGATATTCACATTTGTTGTTGGGTTTTTATGAGTTTCCAATGGAATCTCATGTTTGTGGACGTGAAATAAGTGTGGGGATTACAAAATCTGATATCATGGAGCTTGTTACTGGAGATAAGGTGGGAATCAACGTGGTGCAAATTTTTTCCATGTAAGTCTTAACACCTTTTCCCTGCGTTATATTTATTAAAAATGTATACTTATATATGTTTTGTATTAGGTATCTTTATAAAATTTGTGATAGGAATGAACTGACAAAAGTATATGGATTCATGGACCCGCAATTGATTTCCCCTGAAGCATGTGCATTGACTGAGGAACAAAGAATGGTTTATATTGCTGAAAGATTTGAAAAGAATGTAATCCAACAATGTTGGATGATGCATTTTTGTGAGAGGTATGAAACACATTTCTCTCAAAGAGTTAATTATCTTTTAACATAAAAAACCACTAACATTAAATTTCCTTTTATCAGTAATCATTGGATGTTAGGGATTTTTTTCCCAAGGGAGAAAGCTCTTTATTGTATATGCTCTGTTCATGGTGATGTGCGGGCAAGTTTTAAGAATATATTGGAAAAGTAAGTTTCAATTTCTCAATAGTTTTATATATTATAATGAATTTTAAATTTACCTCATTCGTATTACTTTCTAACAGTGCATGGGTCTACTTTCGAAAAAACACAAAGAAAAGAAATGCAAAGATCAAATATGTAAATGCGAAGGTAAATTTCCATTTAAAATTTGTACTTTTTGATTTATTAAATAAAAATAATATATTGAATTTACACTCATTCAAAACAGAATTTTCATGAACAACAAGGCCTCATCGAATGCGGATATTATATGTTAAGATTTATGTATGAAATAATAACAATTGGGACAGTTGTGAATTTTGACCTGGTATGATTTCCTCTTAAACTTTGCCATAATATTTCAATTTGATTTATTCATTATACATGTTAACTATCTTCTTTTTCATTTATAGCTTTTTGATGACCCTCAACCCTATATTGCTGAAGACATCAAACACGTACAAGTGGAGTGGTCAAATTATTAGTTGTTTGTATTGTAAAATGTAATTTTGAATATTGTCGTTTTAATTTTGTATTTGGTAGTTGTTTAGGTTTGATTTAGTTTTTTTTGAAGTTGACAGTGTAAGTTTTGAATGTTATATAAGTGAATGTTTAATTTTTCTCTACTTCTTGTTTTGGTCTACTTTTGATGGTTCTTCTGGTATGGATTTGGGTCTGTGGGGGAGGGGTTCCAAGGGTGTGGGGGTGTGTTCAGTGGGGTTGGGGGTGTCCAGCGGTCTGGGAGGGCTGTCCGGTGGGGTGGGGGGACAGTCCTGGGGGGTGGTAGGGATGTCCAGGGGTGTGGGAAGCCGGTCCAGGGCTGTGGGAGTGCTGTACAGGGGTGGGGGGGTTGTCCATGGGTGTGGTGGGGGCTGTCAAGTGGGGTGAGGGGATGAGGAGGTGTTGTTCAGGCGGGTGGGGGGTTGTCGAGGGGTGTTTGGGGGTGTCCGGGGGTTGGGGGCAGTCCAGGAGTGTGGTGGGGGCTCCAATGGGGTGGGGGAGGGTTGTCCAAGGGGTATACATGAGGGTGGGAGCTCCAATGGGGTGGGGGAGGGCTGTCCAGGGGGTATACATTAGGGTGAGGGCTCCAACGGGGTGGGGGAGGGCTGTCCATGGGGTATAAATGAGGGTGGATGCTGTCTAGTGGGTAAGTTTTATATGGTATCTATGTACATTCTTAATTTCGATGTACTTCTGTTTTTGTGGTACGATTTCTTGATTTGTTTTCTGGTTGATTCTGGTGGAGAGAAGATCACTGCATTCTGTTTAAAAAAAAATTGGGTTTATCACGTCGGTTATTTAATAACCGACGTGATAAAATGCCTTGAAAATACTTTATCACGTCGGTTATTTAATAACCGACGTGATAAAAGGTCTGCAGAATGGTTTATCACGTCGGTTATTTAATAACCGACGTGATAAAAAGTCTGCAGAATGGTTTATCACGTCGGTTATTTAATAACCGACGTGATAAAAGGCCTGGAGAATGGTTTATCACGTCGGTTATTGTATAACCGACGTGATAAAGTGCCGGGAGAATGGTTTATCACGTCGGTTATTGAATAACCGACGTGATAAACCGCCTCCCTCCAGTTTATCACGGCGGTTATACAATAACCGACGTGATAAACCCCCCTCCCCCGTTTTTTCACGTCGGTTTTATATGAACCGACGTGATAAACCACGCTCAGCCCGATTTATCACGTCTATTCGATAAGAACCGACGTGATAAACCGCCCTCACCCCCAGTTTATCACGCCAGTTCTAAAATAACCGACGTGATAAACATCGCGATTTTAGGTTTTTGACGTCGGTTTTTAAATAACCGACGTCAAAAACTTTATTTATAACGTCTCACATATTAACGTCGGCTAGAAACCGACGTAAAAAATTAAAAAAAACCGACGTAAAAAATGTTTTCTGCACTAGTGCATAGATACACATGGCCTCTAATTTGATGTAATCCCCAACCCACCTACACCTAAACAACCTATTAGGATTAAACTATAAAGCCATGAATAATCAGAAGTCAAATAGAAAATTATTTCTGAGTACCCTCCACTTATTAGTTCATTCCATATGACTCCATAATTCTTGGAATAAGTCATATTTCTATTACCTTAAACTATATATAACGACTTATATCAATAGATTTTAATTTTCAACTAGATACTTTTTATTTAAATGTGAAAATGCGATTGAGTTTAAATTTATTGTGGATCTTAAATGTAAATGTTTAAAATATTATTTTTTTTACCAATTATAACTATGTTATTATTATTTTCATTAAAATAATTGGGAATTAAAATGTGAAAATAATAGTTTGATTATTATTTTTGTTTTATTTTTTAGTTTAGGATATTTTGGTTGTATATTTGAATATTCATATTTATTAAATGAAAATTAATTTTAAAAAAATCTATATAAAGTGATAGTAAATGTGTATCATGCGAGGGATATAAGTCAAAATTTGGGCTATCCATGTATAAGTTTGGGGTATCGGCTAAGAAGATTAGAAAGTCAGGGTGTTAGGACTATGTCTTTATTAAAAAATGAAATAGAAGGTAGAGGAGATAGAAGAGGCTTGAGAACCTTTATGTGTAAATTATGTTCACTATCTAAAAGGGATTGATCCATCCCCACTTTTTTATGTAGGGTTATCGATGAAAATTTTACTTCAGGATTTCATTAAGGTTTTGGGAATAGAAGACACTAATTTTCAATAGTCCCATTATGATGATGTTGGAGAAATATTTTTATAGAATTTTAGATCAAGGATATTAACCAAGAAATCCAGATATAAAACTTATTTATATATAAAAAATGGTGTGATTCATACTGATTAAATCCCACCATTTTAATCAAAATATGTTTTTATTTGATCGAAACAACACAAATTTTTGAATGTGGAAACTGTTTAGAATTTGAATTTTGAATTATAATCGTCACGTCTAATCTCGTTATTAGTTAGTTTTTTTAATTTTTTTATTATATATATATATAATATAATAAAATATTTTAAAAATATATATTTAAAATACATTCAAAAGTATTTTGGAATATATATTTTTTATGAAAAAACTATTCCCAAGGTTTCTATTTATAGGAGAATGACCTTGGTAATGAAATCTCCACAACCAATGTGTGATCCCAAAATTAAAAATAATCCACTCAGTTTTTTTAAAATTCCGTCCCCCCTTCTAAAATAGGACCACTTATTTTAATATTTAATAAAAAATATTATAACAATCCCCCAATTTTTTTATTAAATATTGAATATTTGGAGCATGAATAAATTATTATATATAATAAAGTAATATTTTGATTTAAACCTTTAAATTGTATTTATATCTCTAATTATTGTCATATTTATAAGTTTTAAAAAAATTAAACTGTTTAATATTTATGATAAACTGAAGATATCATACATACAATGATCTTTCCATCTTATACAATGGCCATATTTTATATCATTTTCTTTAAAGCTTTAAGGAATACACCCATTAATTTCTGTAAAAAGAAATCCTACTTCTATGTTGACATAAGAACAATATTACAATGTGTTTATATTATTATAACACATAAATAATCAAGTATTAATATTTTGAAAATATATCTATAATGTTTTTACATGATCTCACATAGACAATTATTATGGTACCATATTGTGACAATTTTCTCACATAACCATGTATCAAATTTATATGTATAGATTTTCTATTGTACATGAGACTATATAAATTTTATAAAGATACTTAACTACCATAATTGATAGAGTCAGGAGGCATTGAACTTCTCTACAATTTAACATCCAATAATATATTCCTAATCCATTTATCTTCCTTTACATAGGCCACTAAGGCAATAAACACCGACTACATGGTCAAATGTGAAAAAATGTTTGTTTCTTACTCACCCAAGAAATAACACAACCTTAAAGAGTAAACAAACATCTATATACGGATATATTATCTCCAATACTAGCATTCTAGATCATATCTATGTGTCATTCTAATATAGCTAGATAATCATTTTAGTATAAACTTAAATCTATAGTCTTATTCAAGTATCTAAAGATTCTCATTATACATTTCCAATGATATACGCTAGGATTATTATTATATATACTCATTTTACATACTAAAAGGGTAATATTTGGTCTAGAATAATGCATTGGATACATTAAAGAACCAATTTCACTAGAATATTCAAGTTTTTCTACGTCTTAACTCATATTCAAAAATATGTTAACACTATAATCAATAGGATTATTATAATCTCTAAAACCAAGATGATTAAGTTTATTTAAAAAAATTTCTATGTAATGATACTAACTGAAAGAATAACCCAAACTATGTTTTATAACTTTAGTACCTATAATAGTATCAACTATTCCATGATCATTCACTTTAAAAATAGAGTATAAACAATTATTTTACTCATTTACACCAATCATATTGGTTATAAAAATTAACATATCATCTATATATAAACACAAAATAACTCCATATTATTTTGTAAAATTTGAATAAACACATTTATCTAAATTGTTATGAATAAATCTATTAGTTAATATAATAAAATCAAACTTTTAATTACATTTATTCAGATATTATTTAAATCTATAAAGTGATTTAACTAGTTTTCATACTTTATTATCATTACCTTTTAAAATAAACCTTTTAGTTGTTCCATGTAAATATCTTCATTTAAATATCTATTTAAAAATATAGTTTTAAAATCCATTTCATGATCATATAAATGATTAATTTAAAATATTGCAAAAAAATCCTTACTAAAGTAATTCAACCTATAAGAGCACAAGCATCAAAATAATCAATCCCTTCCTTTTATCTGAAACCTTTGGAAACAAATCTTGCATTAAAATATTGAATGTTACTATTTGAATCATACTTCTTTCTAAAAACCAATTTACAACCAGTAGGTTTTGAACCTCTTGGTAAATCCATAATGACCCAAGTATTATTCCACATAATTGAATCCATTTCATCAAGAATCACTTCTTTTTAGAAAGAAAAATCCCTAGATGACATAACATCTTAATGTGTATTTGGGTTATCCTCTATAGTTAACACAAAGTGATATTTTTTCATAAGATGATTATTTGGATCTCCCTAAACATGAAAACCTATGCAATTATAAGAAATAAAATATAGATGTAAATTTTTCTCCTTCACAGGACTTTTAATCAATTTAGGTTCAAATAGAGAATCATAATTATTCTATACTATTGTATTTGAGCTATATGAAGTATAATAAGTAGGGTTATGGGGAATAACCTCCTTTGAATCATCATTATAAAATTTATTTTCATGAAAATATGCATCCATTGAATAAATAATGGAATTGGATTCCAAATCCATAACTCTATATGACTTAGTTTTTTTTCATAAACAACAAAAATACCTTTAATCACTCTAAAACTAACTTTTTTTATTTTAGAATCAATAACTCTTTAGTAATCTAAACTCCCCATACATTGAAATATGGAATCTTATGCCTTCTACCATTCTAAATTTTATAAAGAGACAACTTAGTTTTTCTACATGTAATTATATTATGAATATGACATCAACTAATAAAATTTATCCCCTTACATTTCATGGTAAATTTGATTTATTAATCAATAAATTTATCATTTATACTAAAGTACATTTTTACTTTATTCCAATAAAGTTTTGGAGGTGTATAAGGAGAATTAATTTAATGAATTATTTCATTTTCTTCAAAGAATTTATTAAATTCACTTATAAAGTATTCAACAACTCTATTAGAGTGTAGTAATTTAATCCTTTTGTTTAATTGGTTTTCAACTTCAACTTTATATTTATTAAAAAAACTAAAGGCTTAACCCTTTTTACTAATAATATAGATATATCTAAATATATATTGAAATCATAAATAAAATTAATAAAACAAAATCTTCCTCCATGTGTTAAAAAATATTTAATTCAAAAATATCAGAATATAACAATTCTAATATATCCGAATATCCTTGAAAATTTTGAAATGGATTTTTAACTACTTTAGTTTCTATAAATGTTTCACATTTATTAAATTCATTTCTATAATTATTTATGATTAAATTATATATTGATTTTAATGAATTATAATGAACATGTAATAAAAAATCATGCCATAAGTTAAAGGAATCAATAAAACAAGAAGAAGATATAATCATATTATTAGTAGGAAATAAATATATGCTATTATTTGAGTACACCTTCCCCACAAACATGCCTCCCTTTGAAAATATAAACTTTCTAGATTCAAATGAGTCCCTAAATCCATTCTTTCATATTAGACCAGTTGATACAATATACTTTTGAATCTTGGGTATATACAATACATTTAAAAGAGTCAACTTATTTATAGAAGTAAATTGTCATTATACACTTTCTTAACCGATGACATTGATGAATTCATTATTTCTAAGGTGTATTTATTTATTACTAGTACTTTCATAAAATGTTTTGAATATTTAATGATCCTTGCACACATGCATTGTTGCTTCTGAATCATATCCCCATCCCATATTCATCAATTTTTTACTTACTTTAGATATCATTTCTACTATATTTACTTCATTTAACATATTTTTAGTGAGTCATTTCACATTATTTTTATATAGACATTCCCATGAAAAATGATCTGGTTTTACATAGAAAAGGAATTCTCATTTATTTTTTTAATGATTGTATTTATTCTTGAATTATTTAATTTTATTTTTGGGTTGTATGTAAGTGTTCTGTGGTTCCTTTCCCTCAATTACATTAACTTGGGTATCAAATTGTAAAGCCAAAAGTACATCTATCAACATGGATTCTACTTTAATTTAAAGTTGCTTTTAAAAATTTTCCAATGAAATATCCTTACTCATTTTAAAGAGAAATTTAACAAATTATTTCTATATAGGTAGAAACTTATAAATAATTCCATATACATGGAATTTTTTTGTGTATTAATTTTAAGGAAAAGAAGATTGATTTATAGGACTTAGATTTGATGAAATTTATCCAACAACAGCCTATTATCAACCATATTGAAGTTAAGATATTTTTCAATAAGTAATTTATTAGTACCTTATTACCTAACTATTTATTTGAATTCAAGAACATCCCATATCACTTAAAAAGACTTAATTTGGAGAAATTAGTCATAAAGATTATTTGATAATGTATTGAGAATATTTACTCAACAAAAAACCTCATTTTATTTATATTTTATCCTTATTGTGAGAATTTGTTCTATTGGAGTCACATAAATGGGAGTGTCATAATTTTTTTGAGAGATATCATTGGGAACATGAGAAAGGTTTGGTTCCAGAATGTAGAATATTTTCAACACTGTAAGGAGGAACAACATCTTGTATCTCTACAGAGAGAGATTTTTTCTATCAAACAATTCATGTTCACCATGTCTTGAATCATCACTTTAAGGGATTCATAATCCATTATCTATGTTATTTCTTGGTTTAAACCCTTTTTATTATTGAAAAAATAATATTGGAAGGAATAGAAGATAGAAGATGCTTGATAAACTTAATGAGGGAGTGATGTTAACTATCCAAAAGGGTTTGATCCACCCCCAATTATTGGTGTAGGGTTCTTGACGAAAAATTTACATGAGGATTTACCATTTTTTTTGGAATGGAAAATAACAATTTTTTGTAGTCTAGCTATGGCGATGTTAGAGGAATATTTCTAGATAATTTTGGATCATTGAGATTAAACAAATGATCCAAACATCCAACTTATTTATAGATCAAAATTGGTGTAATTCAGACCAATTCAATCCCACTTTCATGATCAAAATACATTTTTATTTGATTGAAACAACACAACTTTTGGAATGAAGCAACTATTTAGATTCTGAATTTTTAATTCCAATCATCATGACTAATCTCGTTTTTTGTTAGTTTTTTTTAAATATTTTATTCTTTTTTTATTTTTTTTATATAATATATATAATAAAACATTTTATTAATATATATTTAAAATAATTTATATATTTTTTGGAATATATATATATATTTTAATGAAAAATTCTATTCCCAAGGCCTCTTTTTATAGGGGAAGGACATTAAGAAGGAAATGTCCACAACTAATGTGGGATTCCAAACCTGAAAATAATTGCGTCCATTTTTTATATTCCATTTATCGTTTTAAAATGGGAAATATTATTTTAATATTTAATAAAAAAAAATCACAATAGTTTAAACTTTTGTGGAGTGAGGGGAAGGCGAGGCCATATGAAGTGTCCACTAGGATAAGTGAATGATCGATACAAGATAAGGTGAAGTTGGTATTCGGATGGTGGGAGGCTCTCATATTTGTATATGGTATTAAAAAAATAGAAACTTGTTTAACATAGGAGAAATAGTTGTTTGATAAAAAAAGTGGTGGGGGAGTCCATCTTTTGAATAGTTTATGGGTAATTATTCCTCCCTACGAAATTCTCAAATTCTATCTTCCTCCCCTCCCTAAAATTTTCTAAATATTTTATCTTCAATATCTCTTTTATTATTGATTCAAACAACATGTCTCCAATGGTGTTGAATTATTCTCAATAACTAAAATGTAAGGCTTGGTTTTGTTTTTAAAGACATAAAATTATTTTGTTTAAATTTAATTAAATCCAAATTTAGTATTTTTGTTGAAAAAATGTAGATCAATATTATTGGTGCTTCTCTTAGCTTCAATTATTGGTGAATAATCATAAAATAAAATTTGGTATGCCACCACTTTCATTTCATGGTGTTAATTTGTATTTTTATACAATATATACATTTTTTAAAATGGTTTATTATTTATTTAGAATTATTTGGTATAAAAACTAGTTCTAGTAATGTAGAATAATTTTTCTTGAGATAATTAGACTAATAAGAATTTAATTGATGTATTTTATTGCTGAAATCATGGTTTTTTATGATCAAAGAGTTAGATTAATGAGGATATTAGTTAATTAAATTAATAATTCGATGTATACATTAAGTATGAAATTAACGGGGTTAAAGTGGGTGATTAAATTGATAGTTTTGTGTTTTATTTAAATTTTGTGATGTGGTTTGTTTCTATATGAATTTATTTCTTTAATTAATAATTTATATTTTATTGTTGATAATCAACTACTACAAATTTCATAATATTCTGTGTGATCTTTTATCAGTGCTAAAAAATGATTATAAAGGTAGTACTTTTATTTGAACTAACTAAAGGTGTGGATAAAGAAAACCTCTAACATCACTAAAAAGCATTGATAAAAGGGAACCTTACATTGGTGTTGATAAAGTCACACCTTTATCAGCACTTTTCTTAGCACTGATAAACATTTTCCTTTTATCAGTGCTAAAATAATTTTTTGGCACTACTAAAAGATGAAGTTTATTAAAAAAACCTTATATACTAATAAATAAAAAAATTTAGTACATAAATATATCTGTATTGGAAAAAATATAATATATTTAATTAAATATGGTTTATATAATAAAAAATATGTATTTACACTTAATATATAATATATTTACGGAAAATTATTTACAAACCAATTTAAAAGTAAATATTAATTAAAAATTATATAATTAGTGTTGATTAATTGAAATTTAATAAAAATAATGTGATAAAAAAAAATAATAAATTAATTAATATCTTAATATAAGTTAAAACTAAGGCTTGAACTTTGAATGACAATAACTTTTGATCCAAGTGCCTATTTGGGCTTCACGAGATTTCAAATTAAATCTTGGAAATAGATCTATAACATTTATTATGGGATTAACTTGTAACTTATTTTTTATTTGTCAAAAAATGTTTGAAAAGCCTCTTAAACCTATTTTTTAGTTGGGATACCCTAATGTTTTAAGATTTTATGGAATTTTAGATTTGTTTAAGTGAATTTTCTTGTATTTTTTTTAATGGAGACCAAAATTATTCTCGAGGATTAAATTCATATGTATATTACGGTGCTTAAATTTTATCATTTTTCAGATTACAACGTTTTTTATAAATTAAAATATAAATATAAATATATATAAATATTTTCATGTATCTAAATATAGAAATTTGATTGTATAAATAAATATTTAAACATATTTACATT
Source organism: Viscum album (assembly GCA_963277665.1). Classification (NCBI taxonomy): domain Eukaryota; kingdom Viridiplantae; phylum Streptophyta; class Magnoliopsida; order Santalales; family Viscaceae; genus Viscum; species Viscum album. Next base: position 799,663,219 of record OY728160.1, on the reverse strand, counting down.
TAAAATTAATTTTTTAAATACATAAACACAACAAAAATAACTATTTATTACCCATTTTATTGAAAATATAAATTTATCCATTTTATTTCGAATTTAGAAATTAATAAATATATATATACCTATAAAAATGTTTATATAATGTTTATATATATAAATATATTTGTGTTTGTATTAATAAACACACAAAAACATACACATATTTATGTATATATTCTAATATATGAAAATAAATATTAATATATATATATATATTTAAAAAGTATATATTAAAAAATATAAATACATATATATAAATTTTTCAATATATAACAATTAAAATCATTTAGGCTAGTGGTAAGTGTTCTTATTGTGTGTCAATTTATATATATATATATATATATATATAAATTGCAAAAAAAAATATACATTCATGTATGAAGACACACACACTCACCTATAAAAATACACTCACACACACAAATACATATGTGTACACACACACACACACAAATGTATTTACAATAAATATGCATTTTATAAATACTTTATAAAGGATTTATATATAAATATAAAATAATATACATATATATATATATGTATATATAAATATAAATATAAATATATATTTATTTTTAATTTATTTAAAAATATTTTTATAAATATATATAATTATATGAATAAATATATAAATAAAAAAGTTATATGAAAATATATATTAATAAAAAGATATATCATAAAATATTGTAGAAAAGAAGATGGATTAGTGGAAAGGGCGTTCACCATGCACAAGGAGGTCAAAAATTTAGACCATGGGAATGCATGGTGAAAACAGTTGTTTGGGAGTTTTTTTATAGAATTAGCACATATATTGGCATGAAAAAGTGCTGATGGGGGGGGGGGGGTGAACGAAAATTTTAATGATGTGCATTCTAGAATTAAAATATATTTTTATAAATAATTTTTGATTTTTATTAGCAAATTTTTAACATTGGTAAAAGAAATAGTTTTTTAGTGGTGCTTAGAACATAAGAGTTTTTTTGTACTGATAAAAGAAATTTCTAGCACTGATAAAAGCATGTTTTGTAGTTGTGCTTGATTAAAGGATAATGAAGGTATTTTTTTTCTTCTTGTTTCATTAATTGATTTTTTGGGTATAATACATTTACAAGAGGTTTTATGCAATACCCAATACCCTACTATAGTAGGTGAACACCATACCTTGAACTATTACACAATGTGCAGTCTAAAGAGATGTTATTCATGAGTATATTTAAAAGATAATTTTTTGAATGTTAGAATTTAATTTTTAAAAAATAAAAATAAAATTGAAAATATTCATAAATATATTATCTTAAGATTAAATTTTTTCATTTTTCTAAAATATTTCATTTTAAGTGAATATTTAAAAATAAAGTTTTTACTAAAACTATAACTTTTATGAACTTATCATTATATAAGTAAGACCTATAAGTTTTTAAAAAAATTTAAATAGTTAAATATGTGTTTAAGGAATAAAATTATAAGTTTTTGAAATACTATTATTAAATTATAAAACCTATGTTTAACATTTTATGAACATCAGTAATATTTCCCAACAAAAGAATTTTTTTTTTGTCTTTTATTTTAATTAAATATTATTTCGGTAAAATTTAATTTTTGATTGATTTGGAAGACACATAAAATTTATTTATTTTATTATTAACCAATTTATTTCATTAAAATAAAAATCATTGATATTTTTATCCTAAATATTATTTTTATTCTAAAAAATACACTTTTTCTAAAAATGGGTTTTAGACGTGCTAATGTTAAAATTAATTTTCCATCAACATATTAATTTTATTTGATGAAATGGAAATTATATTTAGAATCAATAGGTCCAAATTATTTAACATGGATAATATTTTTTAGGCATTGAAAAATAATTACTTAGAATAATGATTAATTACCACAATAAAAGTAAAATGGTTTTTTTCAAACAATTAATTTTATAAGAGTTATATAAATTTAATCTAATTAAATTTGATAAATATATTTTATATCAAGACTCTAATATGATTTTTAATCATATAAATAAACTTATAAACACTCATTCAATAAATATTTAAAATGAAATGAGATTAAAAACACTTAATCTATAAAAGGCATTTTATTATAAAAACATTTTCCCTATATCTTATATTTTAATATAAAAGTTTATTTTATCACATTTAAAAGTTATTTAAATTAAAAGGAAAAAAATTATAAATTATATTTTCAATATTTGGTAATATGGTTCATCATATATTTTTATTAATAACATAATTTCATGGTTAATTTTCAATCAAGATTGAAAATAGTGAAAATGGGTAAATTAAGTATCTCAAAATTTTAAAAATTAAAAAGTTACTTATACCTTATAAAATTACTTTTTATGTATATAACTCATACCCACATGTATCACCTACCATGTTTCACCCAACTCACCTAACCTAACTAACCCACCTAATACCCTTGCGATTCCATTCTTACACCTTACCTAACATTAGTTTTTATTAAAATACCATCATTTTCAACTATAAATGGAGCTCACTCCCACTAATTATCTTATACCACTCCAACCCAACGGAATTTATTATGAATTTAACTTTCCTATCCCTCTTTAAACCCTCCCCTAAGGATCTACTAAGGTTCTAAGGAGTCCTCCCAAGATTTAAAAATCCAATTAGAAAGGTAAGGGTTTCCAATATTTTTCTTTACATTTTAAATGAAAATATATTTTTATAATATAATTTCAAAATCTTTCATTGATTTTAATTTCATTGTATCGTATCCCATTTAATATTTTGTTAATGAGATACTACTTATACCTTCTCATTATAACATTTTTTTATGCTGTTATTATGCCGACATAAGGGATCTCATTCCACCCATTCAATTTTCATTTAAAAATATTTATTGCAATGTCATCATGCTTATAATTATATAGAATTATCACCCATTTGATATATATCCAACGATATTTCCTCTCATTAATGCCTTTTTATAAATAGTTATAATCCCTAAAAAACCAAAATTTTGGGAAATTTAAGAGTTTATGGTTTTTCTTACAATGAGATCTTTTTCTAGATACTAGCATGTGGATGTAGTTGTGGAAAAGATGCACTATGGGTAATCAAACCATAAAGGGTTAATTGAAAAATTAACTCAACCATCACCCTAATGTGCGATGAGTGGGCCTAATAATACATACCTATCTAGACATTCCCAAGGTATATGATCTAGAATATTCACATGATCTTTATGAACCATGATGAAGGATTTTTTCAACAATTATTATGGCCACTTTCCAAAGAAAACTATTGAACACAATTACTATATTTTTTTGATAACCCTAAAATTTTAAAGTACCCTTCACCACTACCTTATCTTTATTTATTTTATAAGGCTATATCCTTTTACATTGATAATAATTCATTGTTTCAATGTTGATTATTTATTTTTTAACCATACACTTTATTTATCTAGATGGGTTATGATAATGTTTTCCCTTTTATTAACATGGGGAAAAGTAGTATCATTATATATGTTATTATTCCAACATGGATGATTATTGGAAAGATGACTGTGTATTATTTAACCACCCACCTTCTTTATTAGGATGGGTTATGATCACGTTTTCCCTTTTATTTACATAAGGGGAAAGTATTGGCATTCCACCTAATGTTATTCCAATACAAATGATTATTGGAATGTTAAATATGTATGAAAAATTAATTATATTTTATTATCAAAGGAAATAAGGTTCAAAGAGAAAGGAAACAGAATAGAAAAACTTAAACCAGAATAAACAATAGAAACAACTTAGCTTTATGGGGGCCTAAAGTAGTGAAGTACAAGAGCACATGCCTCCATTAGTATCACCCCCTCTGTTGGTAAAGAATCCATGATATGAATGAAATAATTCCTAGCACTATTTCCAGTGTTTGACGCCATCAAATCTGCTACTTTGTTACCCTTACGCCTGGAGTAGAGGACACTCATCTAGTCATTAATAAGACCCATACAATTTTTTAATATTGTAATCAACTGACCAAGGGATGGTACCTGAATGATGTAGGGGGTTGTGTAGTGTAAAAACAATCCATTTCAATATCTTCTAGGAAGATATTGTACTTAATGCATATATGGAGACATGTGAACATGGCCATCGCCTTAGATTTTAGTGAATCCCCAAGACTGAAGACCACCAAAAAATCTATAATAACTCTCCCACATTTATCCCTAAACACAACTCATCCCTTCATCACTCCTATACAATAAGATTCATCGATGTTGAGTTTAAATCCAAAAAGGGGAGGTTTCCAACAGGCCCAACATCCCTTATTTATGATCGACGAATTGGGAGTGGGGGGCCTACCCGCTAGAAGCGGATGGAGCGTAGGCACTTCTTCCCAGCTGTGAACAAGGTGGGTCAAATCTATGAGGAGGATTTTTTTTCTGATGAATATAATTATTTCCACACAGGAGGTTCCATTCACCTGAACCCTATTCTACTGCTACTAGAGGATCTAGAAACCTGTAAGTGGGACCATAGATCTTGCCTTTCATTCAACACCCACTGTTCCCACACCCTGAAACCATAATTCTACAACATTTATACATTACATGCCTTGGGAAGAGATACTTGTAATGTCACTTAATGTGATCCGAACTGTACGAGCACAATCTCCCTCAAAAAATAGATACTCAGATCTCTCCTCCTTTAAAACACCGCAACACCAACATCTGGAGGCCATATTTATCCTTGTACACTTTACATTTTCATAGGCCAAGAGGGCTTGGTTTATGATTCTACAAAGAATAAAATTATATTTCAAGGGGATTTATCTACACCATAGAATCTCACCCCATCTATCCTCACTATCTGGAGACATTAACAGTCTCCTATAGTCCTTTGTCGAGAATTTTACTATAGAGGACACTGTAAATACAAACATGTCTGGTTCACTATTCAATTCAATAACACTATGAAAAAATGGGTATTTTCAATGGGTCATTTGTGATGGTGTCCTATCAAAAATGACCCGTTGCCAAAAATGGCATCGCAAATACTTTTTTTGCAATGAGACATTCTCCCATCGCAAATACTTTTACTGAGTTTTTTTGAAAAACTCAGTTGCGATGGGAAAATATATCTGTCACAAAAAACATAAAAAATAAAAAAAATTAATATTTATGAAGTTAAAAATATAATATTTATAAAATAATATAAATATTTATGATGGGGCCATCACAAATACTATTTGTGACGGGAAAATATACCCAACGCAAAAAACATAAAAAAACAAAAAAATTAATATTAAATAAATTAAAAAAAATATTTATAAAATAATATAAATAAAATAATAATAATAATAATAATAATAACAAAATAATATTAATAAAATAATAAAAATAAAAATAATAAAAATAATATTAATATAATAATAATAATAATAAATAATAATAATAATAATAATAATAATAATAATAATAATAATAAAAATTATAAAATAATAAAAACCTTAATATTCAAAAAATATAATAATAATAATAATAACTAATAATAATAAAATAATAAATAAATAAATAAATAATTAAGTTATAAAATATTAAAAAATTAAATAAATAATAAAATAATAAAAAAACAATATTTGAAATAATATAAAAAACTTACTAAACCATGAGACATACATCTCATGTACTTTATCATCTGCTAGTGTTGCTACTCCAATAATCAACGCATCTCCTCCTCCTCCTCCTACTGCTGTCATCGACATGTCACATTATGTCTTCTCTAGTATATACTGATCACAACATGTGTCAAATTGAAGTATGGTTGATTTGTACACATCCCAAAGTCTGAAAGCAGTCTTAACTGCCAATGTAACCATGATTCCATTTTCATTCTTTGTCGAACTGCTGACACAACATATTAGCTCAATTTTCTAAGTCGACTTTCCCCATTATTGAAAGTCAAAAGAGAAGAATAAGCTCATGTGCCCATTATATCATGATAAGTCACCACAATGGGTTCATGATCTTCATTTAATCTCCTGTCCTTTAAAAATGAGAAATATTTTTTCAGTTAACAACATTGAATCAATATGTAGTGCTTGAAGTTCAACAAAGATAAATGATGAATATGAAAAACGTGGTTACATTGGTAGAACGAATCATTTTATCTATTTGGTGGTGTGTTGCAGATAGTTGAAAACAAAACATAACTTCCCAAAAGATCTGTGAAAAAATAATTAAGTATCAGATAAAAATAATAAGGATATTAACTTAAAAATAATAGATAAAATGATGATAAAATTAATTAAAAAAGTAGTAAGAATTCAATTTTTCCTAATGGTTGTATGCATTTTTGATACATTTTCAAATTACCGTTATTTATTAGTATTTATTACTAATTATTACAATATATTACTATTTTTTACTAATTATTACCAATTATTACTAATTATTACTAATTATTCCTATTTATTACTAATGTTTCCTATTTATTACTAATGATTTATATTTATTACTAATTATTGCTAATTATTACTATTTATTACTAATTATTATAATTTATTACTGATTATTACTAACTATTACTGATTATTTCCAACTATTGCTATTTATTATTAATTTTTACTAATTATAACTAATTATTACTAATTATTAAAATTTATTAAAATTTATTACTTTTTATTTCTATTTATTACTATTTATTACTATTTATTACTAACAATTACTAATTATTCTTAATTATTACAAATTATTTATAACTATTACTAATTAATACTAATTATTACTAACGAATCCAAATTATTACTAATTAATCATAATTATTACGAATTAATAATAATTAATAATAATTATTTCTAATTAATATTAATTATTACTATTTATTACTAATTATTACAATTTATTACTAATTATTACTCTTTATTACTATTTATTACCCTATATTACTATTTATTACATTTTATTACTAATTATTACTATTAATTACTATTAATTACTATTAATTACTATTAATTACTAATTATTAACAATTAATCCTAACTGTTACTAATTATTACTATTTATTACTATTTAATCCTAATTATTACTATTTATTCCTAATTATTACTATTTATTTCTAATTAATTCTAATTAATTCTAATTAATCCTAATTATTGCTAATTAATCGAAATTATTTCTATTTAATCCTAATTATTGATAATTAATATTTATTATTACTAATTATTACAAATTATTACTAATTATTACCAATTATTACTATTTATTGCTATTTATTACTAATTATTAATAATTATTACTAATTATTACTAATTAATCCTATTTATTTCTAATTAATCATAATTATTACTAATTAATCCTAATTATTACTAAATTGTTACTATTTATTACTATTTATTACTAATTATTATTAATTAATCCTAATTAATCTTAATTATTACTAATTATTACCAATTATTACTAATTATTAATAAATACTACTATTTATTACTATTTATTAATAATTATCACTAATTATTACTACTTATAACTATTTATTACTAATTATTACTAATCATTACCATTTATTACTAATTTTTAATAACTATTACTAATTAATCCTAATTATTACTAATTATTAATAATTACCCAATTAATCCCAATTAATCATTATTATTACTAATTATTACTAATTATTACAATTTATTAATTATTATTACTAATTATTACTACTTATTACTACTCATTAATAATTATTACTAATTATTACTATTTATTACTAATTATTACCAATTATTAGAAATTAATCCTAATTGTTACTAATTATTACTAATTATTACAAATTATTACAAATTATTCATAATTATTTCTAATTAATCCAAATCAATCCTAATTATTATTAATTATTACTATTTATTACTATTTATTATTAATTATTACCAATTATTTCTAATTAATCCTAATTATTACTAATTATTACTAATTAATCATAATTATTACTAATTATTACTAATTAATCCTAATTATTACAAATTATTAATAATTAATCCTAATTATTACTAATTATTAATAATTAATCCTAATTATTACTAATTTTTATTAATTAATCCTAATTATTACTAATTAACCGTAATTGATCCTAATGATTATTAATTATTGTTAATTATTACTAATTATCACCATTTATTACTAATTATTACTATTTATTATAAATTATTACTAATTATTATGGATTATTACACATTATTACTAATTAATCCAAATTATTACTAACTATTACTAATTAATCATAATTATTTATAATTAATCCTAATTAATCATAATTATTACTAATTATTACTAATTATTACTATTTATTACTATTTATTACTATTAACTATTAATTATTACTAATTATTAATATTTTTTTACAAAATATTTCTATTTATTACTAATTATTATTAATTATTACTATTTATTAATATTTATTACTAATTAATCCTAATTATTACTATTTATTAATAATTTTTACTAATTTTTACTAATTAATCCTAATTAATCCTAGTTAATCCTAATTAATCAGAATTACTACTAATTATTACTAATTATTTCTAATTATTATTATTTATTACTAATTATAACAAATTATTACTGATGATTACTTTTTATTACAAATTATTACAAATTATTACAAATTATTACTATTTACTATATATTTTACTAATTATTACCAATTATTACTAATTATTACTAATTATTACTTATTATTACTAATTATTACTAATTATTACTAATTATTACTAATTATTACTAATTAATCAAAATAATTATTAAATAATCCTAATTAATCGTAATTATTATTAATTATTACAAATTTTTACTATTTTTTACTATTTATTACTAACTATTACTATTAATATTAATTATTACTAATTATTACTAATTATTACTAATTATTACTAATTATTAATATTTATTACTAATTATTATTATTTAGTACTAATTATTACTAATTATTACCATTTATTAATATTTATTACTAATTATTATTAATTATTACTGTTTATTAGTATTTATTACTAATTAATCCTAATTATTACTATTTATTACTAATTATTACTAATTATTAATATTTATTACTATTAATTAATATTTATTACTATTAATTAATATTTATAAATATTTATTACTAATTATTACTAATTATGACTAATTATCGCTAATGACTATTAATTAATAATAATTAATATAAATATAAATTCATAATAATTAATTCTAATAACATGGAATTATTTGTTAAAATAATATTGTAAAATAAAATGATCTAATTCTAATTTAATTTAAATGTAGCTAATTAAAAATAATTATAACTAAAATAAAGTAAATGAAATAAACTAAAAAATAACAGAAATAGATAAATACCTTAAAACTGAAGCTTTCAGAGGATCTAGGCTGCGAATGATGTTCTGATTTAAAACTTTAAACTTTGAAAAAATTTGAAAGAAAAAATTTTAGTAGAGAAGGAGAAGGGAGTGGAGAAAGGGGTGGAATGAGAGAAAAAAACAGATGGGGGGTATATATAGGTTAGATTAGTTGTGACCTAAATATTTGTGACGGGTATCCCGTCGCAAATACTAACCGGTTAAAAAGGTATTTGCGATGGGTCCCATCGCAAATACCAACCTACCGACATACAATTTGCGATGGGATTGATATCCCGTCACAAATATTAAAAAAAGCCACCAGGTATTTACGACTGTAATAAAATCCCATTGTAAATACCCTTCCCGCGGTTTGGCGTGGAAGTCGCGACAAACCTTTTGTGATGAGAAGAATCACCCCATCGCAAATAACTGATTATTTGTGATGGGAAGAGTGTCTCGTCAGAAGTAGTATCTTCTGAAAAACTATTTGTGACCTCCCCCTGCCCCGTCGCAAATACCCATTTTTTACGTAGTGTAAGGTCAAAATAATCCTACTGCTATTTTTCCAGAATGACATTAGTAAAATTATGATGCATACATGCATTCTTGAAGGTCATACCCAGAATCAGGTAGGTAGGGAATTCGAGCTTCATTCCAACCCAATTGTGGTTCCAGAATGAAATCTCCCCCTTCCCACTATCCACCAGGAATGATCTTTAAGTATCGAGAGGTGAGGTTGAATGATAGACCAAAGAGAGAAAGGGCCATTTCTTGTCAAGACCCTGGCACCATTGTATTTATTTACCATCAACCTACCCTAAAGAGACTGCTCCTCGAGAATCTCCCACGCTAACTTCAGACACATGCTTTAGAGGGTGTCAGAGAGGTATTTCACATTAATTACTCCCTCCATCATCCCGGGTATTCTTCCACAAGAGCCCCAATGATGCTTACCTTTCATATATTCATCCCATATGAATGAAGAGAAAATTTTGTCAATATGAGAGATGATATATTTTGGGACTTTAGTCCCTAAGAGGGCATGGACTAGAATAGAGGATTAAACACTGTTCACTAGGGTAATTCTGCCATTGAAGGAAAGAAAATAGTTTTTCCAATTCAAGATCCTCCTGGTGATCTTCTCAACAATTTTACCAAAGTGTTGAATGTGAGGCTTTCTTGATGAAATAGTTGCTCCTAGGTATTACGTGGGGGAAAGCTCTCTTCTATATGTCATGGTCATTAGTGAGGGAGGAGATCCTTCTTTCTAAACACCTATTAGAAATGTAGAAACTGCTTTTAGTTTGATTGATTATCTGTCCCCTCTATTTAAAATAGTCTTCAATGACCGTTTTGATTCCGCGAACTGATCTCTTACTGGAATTGGAAAAAATAATGGTGTCATACGCGAACATGAGATGGGAGATAGTAAACGAGTGTTGCTTGCATCTGTATGTTCATATATCCCCCTATTGAATACTTCTATTGATTAGGTAGCTAAGGAAATTCTGGGTGATAATGAATAAGGTAGGGGATAAATGGTCACCTAGCCTTAGTCCTCCGATAGCTTTGAAAAATACATAGTTCTTCCCTAAGAAAGAAAGTGAGAGACAAGTGGGGTTGAAACACCTGGACATGAGATCATTGAACTGAGAGTAAAATCCCATTCTATCCAGCACCTTGATAATGAAATTCCATTCTACTCGCTCATAGGATTTATCCATATCCAGATGGATTTCCATATTAGATCCAAGCACCTTTTGGTTGATGTCACTAATAATCTCTTGAGCCAGTGCCATCACCCCTTGAATGGACCTTCTTTTACAAGACCATGTTTTTTTTTTCAGGTATGCATCTGGTGATATGGGATGAAACTATTATTTTAATCACATCAACAATCACCTTATAGGAAAAATTTAACATGCTAATCAGGTGGTAATGATGAATCGATGAGGGGTTATTTATTTTTGGAATCATTACTAAAATAGTGGCACCTACCACCCGAAGAAGTTACCCCACTAAAAAAGGCCTGAATAGAACACATGACATCCCCCCGGACAAGGTCCCATGAATCCCTATAAAAGGATCTAGGGAATCTATCTGTCCCCATGGAACTCTATGGGTTGATCCCTTTCAAAACCTCATGATTTTCCTTCTCATCAGGTATGAATTCAAATAATTCATTTTCAGCAGAACATACCACATGAGTAATCACATCAAGAATTTCTTCATAGCCCCTTTCATATCCACCTTGCATGCATATATTGGGACATGCAATCATTACTTTGTAATGAGATTCTTCCATACTTCCAACCACCCCTCTGTCATCGGTATAGGATACATCTTCCAACATGATATTCAGTCTTATAAACCATCTCTTCTCTCTGATTAATGCATGAAATAAATCAATATTTTCTTCACCTTCTCATAACCATTTGACTCTTGAATTATCATTCTCTAGATGTTCTTGTATTAGTATTAAGTCAATCAGGGTTACCTTCTTAGTAAAGAGATACAAAAACAAGGACTCATGCCAATCACCTTCCAATTTAATTTACAACTATTCAACCTCCATCTATACCTCCTTAATGTCCTGATTGTAGGTCACCTTTGAGACTTCTATTTTTATTATGTATCCTAGTCCATGAATCCACCTAAATGTATTTTTCCAAAGGTTCACTGAATGCTTCATTATAACCGAGAGTTTTGATCCATTGTTGAGAGAAAGATAACCTCAAACCATGATTATTTCCAGTAGATGAAGTAACCAAAATTGGAGAATGGTTAGAAAGAATCCACACAAGATGAGTTATCTTTACATCTGGGTAAGTGGATATTCCCTTGAAATTGGTGAGATAATGACCTAGGAGACACCAGGTTCGAAAATCCCCTTTCTGGTTGTTGAAAAATATAAAGTAATCTCTAGTATATCACATGTAAATTTGCCCATTCCTCACTATATAGGAAAAAATTCATAACTATCCTTCCTTGGTAAGTTTCCTCTTCCTTTTTTATCTTTTAGGTTGGTAACAATATTGAATTCATCCCCCAAGAACCATGTGGAATTCCCCAGATTGAAAAGTCTAAGATAATTCCATAATGATTCCCTTACCTGGGTATACCAATTCCTATAAACAAACATGAAGAATAAGCTGCTAGGTCTAGCTGAGAACTTTGGAGTGACATAATTATATGATGCTTCAATGAGATCCAATAATAATTTTGTATTCTAGAAGATCCATATGTGATGATTTTGAGGATTCAAATGAAAATAACCACTCATTATTACACGACTTGCGAAGTCACTTATTTTGGAGGAATCTTGTTTAGGATAGAGAACTAAAACTAAAAAGACATTACTTGATTTGACCTCATTCACAATAAAATACATCTTGAACCGAGTAACCAAGCCTCGGGCATTCCAAATATGAAATGAAATCATGGAACTAGGGAACAACTGGTATTGGACCCAAGAATCTTGGCTCACTAATACTTAGAATATATTTGTGTTGAAGAAGATTTGGATTGATACCTAGTGAACATCCCCTTGGATGTTGGTGATGGAAAAAAATATTAGGAGAAGAAAAATCTTGGTCATGGGTTGATCCCCTCCGAAGTAGCCTGGGGTTAGGGGGGGGGGGGGAAGTAAAAGATGCAACATGTTTGGGATGGGAGCGCAATGCCATGTTATCTGATGGGGAGGCCTGAAGGTCCTTTGGTTGGGGAGATAGTACCATATCCTTCTACAAGGAATACTAAAATGAGTAGACCACATTTTGATGGGTAAGAGATAAAGCATTGTCATAAATTGGAGAAAAGAATGGAACTTGAATAGGGGGCCCATGATCACACGAGGGATCTATATTGAGAAACTCTAGGTTGTAAACTATTTCTTTTCCATTATCCATCTATTTTTTTATTCTAGAAGACCCAAGGGAGGATCAACCAGAGAGGACTATGGTCTGATGCCATATATGGAATCAAATCCATACATCAAGACTTTTACCTTTTCACATGTTGTTGATGAACAACTTCCTGCAGAACCAAGGATAAATGAGAATGAACTCTAGGAGCTTCATTATAAACCTGATCACGATCCAACTCCCTCCATACTGATTTGGAAACAACACCTTCTACAAGATGGGAATATACAACATCATAATTAGAACCCTATAGGACAATACCTGGATTGGTTGAATGGTATTTCTTGCAAAAAATATGAGTGTTCCCATATAAATGAAAATATGATCAGTATCTGGGCTACGAGGGGTATAAAAGAAATTGGGACCAAACAAAGGAATCATGGACCTGCAACCGGATATTATTAGGAAGGGGGTTGGATATGTCTATCTTTACAAAAATACTGGCTACAAAATACTCCTCAAGTTTAAGGGTACAATCTTCCACATAGATAAAATCCCCTAATAAATCTCTAATAACACTAAGGAGAGACAAGTTCTGAAAAGGGAGAGGAAACCTTGCTAGAGATATCCACACCACTGCACAGAAACATTATCTCCCAAATGGGATTCTAACAACCATCAAGAAAGGTAAAATTCCACATAACTAATGATCTAGGGGCATGGAACCATGCCTACACAAAGTCATCCCATGATGCTAGCACCACACCGAATGAGTTACGGTTTAGGGAGGAGACCCATGCTAGAGAAACCAGACCCCAGGTGCTCACAAAATTTCATAAGCAAGGAAAATCTATCTTCTCCTCTCCAAACCATACCACTAAAGCCCACTTAAGAAAATAAGAAGCCTCTTGAAAAATGGAATATGAAATATCCAACATCAGAGAGGTACCCTCATGGACATTAGTCGAGATCTTCACCTAGAGTTTGAGGAAGCACATCTGAGAAAACTGACGGGTCTGATGAAGGACTTCACTGAAGGAAAAGGAAGGACATGGTACTAGAGCATACTTGGAAGGGCCATAGAGTTATGAGGGTGAGTATCCTTCCGTATGTTTTTATTCCAATAAGAATGATTATTGTAAAAGTTTATTATGAATTGTTTATTTATTTTCACTTATCATGAATGAATTATAGTTAAACAAGTGATAGGTGGGGCCCAAGATTTTTTAGTCCCTTGATAAATTGGAAGGTCTCATGAGACCAACATGTTTGAGTATTTCAGTGTATTCTTACATAAAACAAGATGTTTCCTTGATGGTATGATGTCTTGGTTCATGGTATGCAATTAACTAACCAAAATTATGCATATTATTGCTAAGTAATTAGTTATTATTATCAATGTGATCAATTTATTTTTATTTCTAACCATGGATATATTATACTCTCATTTTTACTTGATTATTAATTAATTTTTCTTATTTATTCCTACCATACCAGTAGTGTAAAGTTTATGTTATGATATTTTCTATTGTATGCTACCCCTTACTGAGTATCTGAGTTCACCCTTATTTATTTTCCTTTCCCCAAGAAACCTCAAGGAGAAATATGTTTAATTTTTAGGGATATGATGGAAGGTATAATAATGTTTTCATAGTGTGTTCATGCTATATCTTTTTTAAATATAATATATTTATTCATCTAATATTCCAATACTAATAAGCCATTGGATCCTTTTAGAACTCTTGTATTCTATACCAATAATGTAATATAACTACCACCTCTATGTTTCTAGAGTATGGTTTGTTACAATTAGTATCATATGAAGTTTTTTAGGAACCACGGGGACTATATTTAGAATAACCTAGTAAGATAGAACAAGTACTATGATAAATACTCATGTTTTTTATGGAACACTCTAGAAAAAATAATAGGAATTTTATTTTATAATGAAATATCATGAGATAATTATGTGTATTCCATTATAGAGAGATGTTAAATAAATAGATGAATAAGAATCATATTAAGTCCCATATGAAATGTTGGGAAGTTACCCCTAAGAAATTCAATGAAGTTAGAGTTGAGGCTAAAAAAATAAAAACCATATTAAGGTATTTATCCAAGGTTATGAAAAATAATCTCATCCACATAGTGTGACTTACTGATCTAAAACATCATGTAACTATATTGGACCACTTCATGTGAAAACAACCTCCAAAATTAAGTGGAACTACTAATCCATTGGTAGAAAAACAATGGATCAATTACCTATAGAATATATTTCTCACCTTGGGAAGTACTAGAAAGGAAAAATTCATCATGGTGGTCAATCTTCTAAAGGGAGTTATAGAACAATAGTGATTGATAATCAAAAATACTAAAGAGGAATGCGATAAAGCACATTGAATGGGGAACTTTTAAGGAGAAATTATATGAAAAATACTTTCCTCATGAGAAAAGAGCTGAAATAGAAAGATAGTTCCTTAATCATAGATAAAAGGAGGAAAAATTTTATGGGTATGATGCTATATTTATAAGATTAACTAGAAATGTTTCAAACTATATACATAGACCATAAATAATGATCGATCATCTTTTTTATTAGTTAGAACCGATCATTTGAATAGCATTGGTATCTCATACATTTTGATCATATATAGATATAGTCCCAAGTTCCATTAATACAGAAAAAAATTTCTCTAGGATATATGTATTCAGGAAAAATATAGATAAGTAAAGGATGAATGAGAATCATGGGAATAATAGTCAGGAAAATGGGAAGAAATGGAGGATGAGATTTCTCATATGTGATAAATATGGGAAGAAACACCGTGAGGCTTGTAAGAAGGAAATATGAGTTTGTTAGAAGTGTGAAGAAAATGTCCATAAATATCAAAAATAAAAAGTTAAGGAATAATCTATTGATGTTAACTGATTTAATTGTAAGAATAAGGTAAATTATATGAACTAATGTCCCAAACATCAATGGAATTTTCTACAAAAAAGGCGAAGGGAGAAATTCCCAGATTATTATATTACCATAGCTGAAGTAAAAGATCCAAATGACATAGTGGAAGGTACTTTGATCATATCCTCAAAGTTAGCTAATGTTTTTATTTTATTTTATATCTTTTCACACTTTTATATCTTCAATTTTGTCCAAAAACATAAAATATTTTTCTAGAACTTTAGTAAGGGAGTTATCAATCAACAAAAAAAGTGGAAATCTTATTACAAATAATATATATCATTTAGTTCCAATTATGATGCATGGATGTAGCCTATTTTCAAACACAATTATTATAAGAATGGATGAATTTTATATGATCCTTATTATAGATTTGATTTCCATGCATAATGAAAAAAAATATTTTCAAGATAAGAAGATTATGAATCACGAAGGTGAGGTGGAATATCTTATCTTTAAATGGGATACTTCATATAAATCATGACAGGATCCTACCCTAGTATCTCCCCTCAATGAAATTCAGGGATGAAAGGAAGATAAAGTGTGATCTATGGATAAAAAATTTATCCTAATCATAGAGGATGTACCCATGACATTAAAATTCATTGATGTTTTTCTAGAAGAATTACTTGGTCATCCACCTAATCAGGAAGTTGAATTATCTAATGAACATATTCTTGATGCAAGACCTATATTGTAAATTCCTTATAAAATGGAACTAATAAAGTTGGTGGTGTCAAAGAAATAACTATATAAATTATGTGATAAGGGATTTATACTCCCCAGTGTTTCACCATGGGCTTCCCTTATTTTATTCGTGTAAAATAAGGATGGACCTATAAGATTATGCATCGATTATCAGGAGAACAATTCCATTAATATAAATAATAAGTATCCTTTATCACACATTGATTACTTATTTGATTAACTTCATGAACCTAATTTTTTAAAAGATCAATCTTCATTATGGTTATCATGAACTAATGGGGAAGAAGGACAATATAGAAAAGACGACACTTCGAACAAGGTATGGACATTATGAGATATTAGTAATTCATTATGGATTGAATTATCACTATTTGTATTTATGAATATTATGAATAGAGTATTAAAGGATTATAATGATAACTTGTAGTGGTATTCAATGAAGATATATTAATATAATCTATTATGAATAAAGAACATGGGATTTATCTTCAAAAAATTATGGATACCCTTAGAAAAAACAAATTATATGGGAAATATAGTAAGTGTGAATCTTAGATTAATGAAGTTTCTTTTCATGGATATATTATCTGCAAGGAGGGAATATATTTTAACCATTTGAAGAAAAAGGTAGTCATATAATGGATCAAACTAAAATATATAACTAAGATATTTAGTTTTCTAGGTTTATAAGGTTATTGTTTCCAGTCTTTTTAAGATTTTACTTGATTGACCAACCCATTAACCAAGTTAACACGTAAAGGGGTTAAATTCACTTGGTAAATGGAATGTGTGGAAATTTTTGAGGTACTAAATAGGAGACTAATTAATCCACCTATAATAACTTTACTATCATATAAGGAAGTATTTGTAATATATAGTGATGGATTGAAGAATGTACTTGGATTTATCCTTATTCATAATGATAGGGTGATTAATTATGAATTAAGGACATTAAAAATATATGAAAAAACATTACAAATAATGAACTTGATCTTAAATTTGTAATATTTTCTATGAAAATGTAGATTCACTATCTCTATGGTGAAATATGAAATATATATATATAGCACAAGAGTTTTAAGTATATATTATCCTAGAAGGATCTCAACATGTGACTAAAAAGATAGTTGTAATCAATCAAAGACTACGATTGCTTAATATACTACTGACTTGGGTAGGAAAACAAGGTGGATGGTGCATTTAGAGGGAGGGAAAATGGAGTTATGAACATGATGAGGATTTGAAATGATTTTATATTGAGAGGCATAGTAAATATGGATATTGTTATTTTTAGGCAAGGGGATCCAACATTCATTTTCAATGAAATTTCTAAACCATACTTACTAGAAATGATAGAGAAGTCCCAAAAAGATGATGAGGACTTAAAAAGGAAGAATAAAGAAGTATATAATGGAAAATTGACATAATTTATCTATATATATAGAGTGTTTAAGTTTGGAAAGAGGTTTTATGTTCCATACATAATAGAGTTGAAGAGGGAACTTCTTTATGAATCACTTTTCTCAAATTTCCCTATACACCCTTGTAGTAATAATACATATAGGTATTTAATAATACATTTATTATGGGATGGTATGAAGTGAGAAATTGTGGACTATGTGTCTAGATTCATAGTATTCCAACAAGTAAAGGCTAAAATACCACACCATAATAGATTCATGCAACTTATCACTATACCTATATAATAGTGGGATAAATTAGAATGGGATTTTCAATAGAATCCCAAAGACTCCAAGGAATAATGACATTATATGGGTCATCATTGATCATCTTATAAGGTATCCTCATTTCTTAGAAATAAGAGATGACCTTCCCCTTGAATGTATTTCTTGGCTCTATGTCAATTAAATAATAAGGCTCCATGGGGTACCTCTATCAATTGTATATGATCATAACACTCAATTAACTTTAAAATTATAGAAGTGTCTTCAAAGGGATATCAACACTAAGATACATTTATGCACCACCTATCAACCCAAAACTGATGGGAAATATGAAAGGATTATATAAACATTAGAAGATATACTGAGATCAAGTTCTCTTAACTTCTAAGGTATGTGGGATCAAAATATTCCTTTATTGGTATTTCATATAATAATAACTTCCATTAGATCATTTAGATGGAACTTAATGAAGAACTATTTGGGAAAAGGTTTTGTACTCCAACCTATTGGAAAGAAGTTAGAGAAAGAAATCTAGTTAGACAAGAACTTATTAAGGATATGACTATTTAAGTATATACTATTCAGGATCATATTAAAGAAGAACATAGTTGAAAAATGATCTATGCTGATAATTGAAAGAAATACTTGTAATTTAAAGTGGGAGATCATATATTCTTGAAGGTTTTCCCATGGAATATAATTGTAACATATGTTAAAAAGGGGAAGATAATACCTAGGTAAATTGGGATTTTTGAAATACTAGAAATAATTAGAGCTATAACATACCAATTAGATATTTCTCCCAACCTTTCAAAATCAAAAAACACTTTCCATGTTTCATTACAGAGAAAATACATGATTGATAAAAAACATGTGATCACATATGAGGTAATAGAGTGGGATATTGATTTGTCTTATGGCAAATATCTTATATAGATTCTTGACACTATAGGTTATGTGTTGTAGAATTGGACAAATTGATTGGTGAAATTATTTTAGAGAAATAAAAAACTAGAAGAGGTAACCTAGGACCCTTGAGAAGATATAATGAAGTAATACCCACATTTTTTAAATAGCTAATATATAACCCAATTTTAATGATAAAATTATTTAAGGGGGATAATGTATTACTTAAGACCTTATTGTAGTAGGTAAAAACCATATCTTGAAATATCACACAATACAAACTCTAAAGTAACTTTATTCATGTGTATATTTAAGTGTTTAATTTATGATTATTTGAAATTAATTTTAACAAAATAAACTTTATATATTAACTATTCAAAAGCTTAAGATGAAATTTTAGATTTCTATGAAATAGCTTATTTTTTATAAATTATGAAAAATACAATTTTTATCAAAACTGTAACTTTTATGACCTTATCTATCATGACCAACCCATATGGGCCCACCTAGATGATGAAAATCCAAGTTTGAAACCCCAATAATGCCAAAAATATTCTAGGGGATAACGACTAGCACTAAATAGGCATATCACACACATGGGAGGCATTAGGCTAATTTACTTGTACACGCATACACATATATAAACCTATACAATGATGAAAGGTAAAGTAAAACTAATATAATAATGAATGAATAAAATATATCCCACATCAGAGTAAAATAATAAACTAGAAATAAATAAAGGAAAAAATACAAGCCCATCCAAATGTACAAAATAATCTAAACTACTAGTAGGAGTGGACTATTATCAAATGTATCACCGATATGAACCTTGGTCTATCTATCCCAAACTATGCTCCACCTGCTCTTGGTCCTCCAAGGACTCCATAAAAAGGTCCATAATCTACATAAGACATGACATGTTTATAAAGATCCCATATATAGGTGAGTATAATAATACCTAGTAGGACACCCCAAAAACACTAAACATAAAGCATCAAGAGACTAGTTATCTCATCATAAGGTATTTAAATCAAGATATGATACATAATAGTAGGAACAAAAAGAACTAGATATACTCAATATGGACTCAAAGCCTATAAGAGGTATCAACCATAATTCCATCCACATGATTTCGCTTGATGCTTCAAGGTAACACTTGTGTATAAGAATCCACTCCACAAACTATGCTATTACTGATGAAACTCATCCAAGAGGTTTTTCTCATCATATTTTTGAAAAGAGGACACATTATAGAACTCTAATGATCTTGAAACCTACATAGGGTATCACACCTAAGACCACTGAGGGACACCAAAAACCATAATAGAATAACTTACAAATTAGGGGATTGTATGTACGATGATACCACAAACCCTACTATATTAACATACTAGATAGGGTATTGATGCCCTATGCATGGTGTTCATGATGATACCATAAAACCTTCCTAGGGTGGATAAAATAATGAAAGAGGGTCACACCTCAGTTCATATAGAGGGAAACCATGAACTCTATCTTAGACTCATCCCATTGAAGGGATAAAAATCCCATTATAAGGACATAATGCCGAACTATACTCTTATAGGGATAAACCAAGGGAACTCACTCAACCGATTAATATATCTATTTAATATCTATAATTTCAAGTGTTTTTATATGTATTTTAGTTGAATATTAATTTAATGAATATGATATTCATGACCAATATTAATTTTTTATATATTATAATGGTTGGGCCAACATTTGGATAAATATAAAGGAAAAGTCACTTCATACAGAGCCTGTTTGTAGCTCGGTGCAATAGAGGAAAATGAAGATGAAGTGAATACTAATAATTGATTCCAAATAGACTAATAAATATATTAAATGAAGGTTTACCATGATATTATATGATCATAAGATTATTGGGATGATCAGAATTGAAGAACCATAGTAAAACGAGGTTTTTGGTGCTGGAAATTGATATTACACAATGTGTAAACATTACATGATATGAAAGTATAAAAGTCGTGAAGCCAATGAAATACATGATAAATTCAGACCTAATCATTAAAAATATTGAAAACATTACAAGACATGAAAACCTCAGATAAATCACATGCACATTAAACATCATTTAAAAATTATATGATGTGAAAACCTCGGATAGACAAAAAATCAGATATTTTGAAGCATATTTCAATAGGAGGAACATATTTTGACCAATATGGCCATTAAACACAATATTTGACCAATGGGAATCTAATTATGACTTATAGGATTATATAAATGGGTTAAAACCAAGATATATCATTATTCTAGGCATGAGGCTCGACCATTGGGAGGCTACTATAGGGTTCTAACTTGATGTTCTGCACAAATAGGTTTTCTTTTTTTCTTTATTGTTTTATTTTTTATTATTTCATGTAAAATTTTATTTTTAATAATTTAATTCCAGTTTTTCTTTTATTTCATTCTCATTTTATTATCTCTCCTAGGGTTTTGAGTGTATTTTTCATTGGAGATCACCCAATGATGATTGGATAAACCCGTATGGGGAGAAGAATCATTTAAACTGGGTGCATACTAATTTTTTTTAATTTCCTGATCCCCTCATGAAATGATTTTATTCAATTGGTATATTTTTGTGATTAGAATAAATCATATATGTCAATAAGTCATGGATAAAGTGCGTTTTGTAGTAGATAAAAACCAACATGATAAAGGTAATTAATTCATGAACACTGAATTGGATTATTATTATGATTTTGTGATTATTTCTTAATTAATCCTAGTATTTTAATTCATATGGAAATGAAGAATTATGGTTATAGGTTATATTGTATTGACCATTTCTTCTATTGATAAAATTTATTGATTACATAATCAATGAATATTATTATTTTTCAAGTACAATAAGGATTTCTTTTTAGCAAAACCACCCATCAAAGCCAGTCCCCATATATTCTACTTTTTTATTTGATTTAATATATTTTATTTATGTAATTTAATTGGTTTAATAAAATAAATTGAAATTGGGATGACCTAAACTTTGATCAATAGTTTTCATTACTGTATTCCCTGATCTTTGTGGGTTCAACCCTGTAATTCCTCAATGCCATGCCTTTATAGCTAGTGTTATTCAGGATAAATATAAATTTATAATATTATCACAACTTGAGGATTTAATGAATTCATTTGGGTGCATCACCGATATTGGTATACACTAAAATATTCCAAGGAAAACACCCAAGATTATATTAGAGATGAACTATGAATAATGAAGGCTCCAAACTACCTTTTTTGGAGTACACGGTGTGTCCCATAAGGGGACATGGTATGTATCAGTATGCTTGGAATTTCCCATGTCTCATGATCATATGGAATGAATTTCTATAAAATACATGGCATGTACCATAGGGTAATAAATGTGTATATTCCCATATGACACTTAACGTGATGCGTCCCTATTCCCATGTACATTTGGCCATGCCCATGTACATTGGTCCATGCTGGTGTACCTGGCCTTGTCCATGTAGTAGGCCATTCAAGTATACTATACCAATTCCCATATTCTTAGTTGTGTCCATTATCATTTAACCATGAGGATACACACATAGCCACAATCACTTGGTCACATAGTGTGTGATATTCTTCACTGCACGTAAACCCTATCACCACAAAAGGGGGACTACAGGGTGTGTATCCCTCTAGACTATATAGGGTGTAGTTTTAAAATTCTTAGAAATTTCAGAACATTCATGCATTTTCCACCCACACTTCCACCACTACCGAATCTTCCACATTACCCACCAAAAATCCCAGATCTAGTTAACAAGGCCTTTCCATTAATTATAACCGAATTCTAGCCATCCAATTCTCTTAGGAAATGGTTATCATCACACCACGTCACACAATACATGTCAAACCACAACTAGGGAACTCCGATCCAATCTCGATTTACTTTCGATCATTTTCCATCATCTTCGTATCTTGATCACACCCCTTTTCTCAGACCCTCATATACGGTATTACTTCATTGTGCAAAATAGTAGTAACATAACAATCAAATACTAGGTATTTTTTGAACCACCATGAAAAGTAATTTTCAACAATTTCATGAATAATGTGTTGAGAATACATAAAAAAATAGTAGGAACAAAAATTGGAAGTTTTTTGGGTTGGAATTGATTCGTTTCCATTAGAATGGAAAACAAAGAACCAATAAAAAATAGATAAATAAATCAATTCTAGAACTATAGGAAGATAAATTATCAACTAAAATTAACCATTGATCTGCGAAACATTTTTTAGATGAATTTGTTCAAGGTTTACATGGGATATCAAAATGGGATAAATCTAAATAAATAAAATCTCCTAATGCAGGTTTGGATCAATCACTGATATAGAATGGATCTGCATCATCATCTTTGGTTAGATACATGATCTAATTTAGAGAAAAATGATGTTTACGAAATCAATATATACCATTGATCCAATTTTATTCACCAAAGTTTCCTCAAATAGAATCTCTCTTAATCCTAGGGTTATTCGACTAACCCTAGGTATTTGGAGTAATTTCTTTTATAAAGAGGATTTTAGTTCATGTAAATATGATAGATAATAAATAAATAAGTAAATTTATTAAACTACTAATCTTCCCACAAATTCACTTTCCAAAAATGCCTGATGTTGACAAAGGTTATGTCACACCTAGGGTAAAACCCACATTTTGGATTCAACGATGGTCTCAGATTTTTGATTTTGACTCCATTTAAGAGTTATTCCATTATTTTTGAAAAACCATGTGTGTGTGGTTTAATATATTTAAAAATTTTATTATATCAACCCTGAGGATCACCAAGCCTCAAAATGTCATGTCGTCTCCCCACATGAATTTGAAAATAATCCTTAATATTTTCTAAAGTCTCACAAGTTGAAAATTGGGTTGTTACATTCTCCCTACCTTAGGGATTTTTCACTAGAAAAGATAAAAAAATACTCACAAGAGAAAATAATGAGATCTCAATTGGGATTCCCACTACCACAATCACTCCTAAAATTTTCCATACTATCAAAAATAAACACCCAAGGGAAACACTTTACCAATAAGGGTATTCTCTAATAGGTACTCAAACACTATAGAGCTCCTCAAACCCTTAGAAAGGTAAATCCATCCTCAATGTCAAGGTCATACTGGATGAAATCGCGCACTGAGTTATACACATGTATCCTTAGATGTGACATGTGGAAAACAACAATCATACATTCTAACTGTATTCATAGGGTCAAGTGTTATTCCACCTCACTAACCCAAAATAGTAATCAGAAAAAGGGCCTATGAACCCTAGAGATAGCCTACCATCCTGGAAAAATCCTTATAATCTTTGAAGAGGGGAGATCCATCGGAACACAAAATATCCTTGTTGAACTCAAAAGGATGATGTCATCGGTCCACAAAGAACTCCTAGAATTATTGGGCAGTCCTCATCCACCTTTGGATGACATGGACACTTTATAACCATCACTATCTTGAACTCTAGTCCCACAGGTGCTGTCACCCACTAGCTCTAACTGGCATAACTATGACCTATAGGGTCTCCCATACATGGACTCAAATGGTGATATACCAATGATGAAGTGATAGCTATTATGATACTCACAATCCATTGATGGTATATAATATTCCTAATTATAGCCCAAATCCAACATTAAATCCCGAGAAATATTCTATAGATCCCGAATGGTATGATTTACTAGGAAAACTTATTGGGATAGAAAATATGTAATCAAAGAAAAAATCATCCCCAAGCCTCTTGAATGCTCTCCATAATCATGAAGTGAAGTGAGAATCACAATCTAATATGATCATCAAGGCAATTCCATGAACCCAAACTACCTCCAACATGTAAAGGAATCACAAACTCTCAAATGAACTCTGACCTCAGATGGTTAAGAAGTGGAAAAACTCAGTGATTTAGTTGATGATCACTCAGATAACATCATGAACTCTCATTACTAGAAGAAGCTCCATCATGAAAACTAAAAATATACCACCTCGTTTTTACTTCTACCCGAGCACCTCAATCTCCACCTACAAATAGGAGATACATCGAAAGTTAAACTCATTAATAAGCTACAACATCCTTGGCCAAAAAAATTGATGTCAAAGGATCCTGGTATATCCTCTTATCTCCTAGACATACTACTAAGGGAAATAAACCACCTCAGCACCTCCTCTCATAACATAATAGGTTTCATCACCCATTTTTTGATGGATGATGTACTCTAAACCTTCAAAAAAAACATCAATAACATTCCCATTAGACATATAGTCATGAAAAATATCACAATCGATATACCCAAGCTGTAGATCAATAACTAATTAAAGAGGTGGAGGGGTACCAACCTTCAACTGGAGATACGTTACACGATCCTTGTGCTCATAGTTTAACTAAAAATATGTCAACTGATTCATCACGTTTCTTAATAACAACTAATGAAAAACTTCACTATGAGAATATGCTACCATGGACATGCCCTTTCATAGATCTCAAGCTAGCTCTAACTCAACCTTTACTGGTTCCAATGTCACTCCAATGTCTAAAATAACATATCCCAAGAAGTGGACCAGCTAAATGTAGAACCAATACTTAATGAGAATCATGTAAATCCAATACTCTCATAGCATGTATAAAACCATCCTCAAATGTATTTCCCAATCCACTACTGATGTTGAGTACACTAGGATGTCATTGGAGAAGAATTCCATGAACCGATCCAAGATGGGTCAAAGTATTTGGTACACAAGTCTCTCAAACATTACTGGGGAGTTCAAAACGATGAAAGGAATCACCATGAACTCAATGAGTAGTGAATTTAGAAAATATACATTCGGTACATCCTCCTCTTAAACCTGGAGCTGGTGATAACCTATCCCGTGGCTAAACATTGTGAACCACTTTTCCCCTAACCACAAGATGAAGAAACCATCAATTTTCTAGGGTGGATACTTATCTCTGACAATCAACTTATTCAGGTGACACCCAACCTCAAACTCTCATATACCTTCTAGGAGAACAACACTGTAATATCCAGGCTAACAAACCAAGTTTAAAAATCCCCCAACTCTATAGATTTCTCCAACTGAACCATTAACTCTCATAGCTACATGAGGTCATATGAAATGATAGAGAATATATTAGGCCATATTTGGTACAAGTATATATGGAATAAACAACTTTTATGGGGGATATAATCATGAAATATCCCCATGGAGGATATACACATACTCTTACCTCACCACATGAAACTAAAAGCTCATAGAATCCACTATTTAAAAGGTCATACCATCCAACTGAGGAGAAATCGGATGTATCCTCTAATACATGAGAACATCCTTCTCTTCTTGGTATCACTCTTCAATAAATAATAAAAACTAAATCCCCCAACATGGATTCAATATAACCCTTACTAGTAACAATCAAGCTAGGCATGGATGGTAGAAAACTAGTCCATGCTATGAAAAACATTGTAGGTCCCTCCAATGCTACGAAAATGGTTCTATGTGACATAATATATATATATATATCTTACCCAAAGAGTTAGGTCACACAGTCAACAAGTATTTTATCACCAATTCTCTCCATTGGAGACTCTAAAACTATAGTCGAGCCAACAGATCAACCTGATTCTCTATGTCTCAAACTAAGGATATGGAATGAAAAGAGTGGCCCATTATAGTATCTATCAAAATTACAGTTTAAGTAGAAAATACATAGAATATATATTTAATCACTCATGTAGACTCTTTGTCATAAGCCTATAGTTCCTATAGCTTCCCATGTACTTGGATACTAGCTCTATATTATTGGTGTGGAATGCTTGGGTTTAGTTGTTGTGGAAATAGATCAATGAACTAGCTAACTCTTACTGCTCTCTGAGCTCCTATACCATGACTTCCACCCTAAAAACCTCCCTATTACAACCACTACCTCTTACTAGGTGGTCTATCAAACATATCTCTATTTTTATCATGATGGGTTGGACAATCCAATGTGATATGTCCATGTCAATCAAAAACAGAACAATGCCTTCGCCTTGATGGACTGGACTATCCCTGAGGTCCTCATCAATGATGAAAAATCTTGTTCTATGACTTACGTCACACACTTACTGTTAGTGGGTATTTCTCTCCCTAAAATCTAAGTGATTTATGACATGAAAGCTCAAAATATTCATTTTATCCATGAATGTCATCATTCAACATCAAAAGAGCCAACCACAGATCATCCTGACATGATTTATCCACTAGAACCACCGAAGGTGGGTCTAATCATTGATCATCAGATAGAAGAACCACCCACTATCCACCCACAAGGAAAAATTACTCATGAACAGGCTCCTTCAAGGAGGCCTCATCACTCATCAGGTCGTATTCTTAACTCTTCTATAGAAACGTATCTGGATTTTTCTAAGGAACCATCTTGTAAGAAGACAATATATACCATGGGTAATGAGTATATATGGGGATTTGACTCAAGAAGGACATGGAAACCATAACCCATTCCTATATGATGCATGTACCAATGTTTTCCCTACAACCAGTGTCTATATGAACTATGCCAATAATAAGGTTGTTAGAGTTTGGGAGAACAGATATGTCAACCACCGTACCAATACTGGATTCCTTGACATGAAATCCCAACATGAAACATTTTAACATGGTTTCCTTAGTTCCCAAACCAATATCATAGATATGTAATATCCACTACAAAAATTATTGATAGATAATATATCTCTTGGTAAAAATGATCAATTCTAACAAATATTAAGTTTTATTGATATTTATTTTAAATACCAACAATTGTTTTTATCAACAGATATATCTGTTGGTATTGATCACTTAACACAAACAAATATTTTTGCAACAGTTAAATCTATTACATTATATTACTAATACCAACATTTTTGTACTAACACTTGAATATATTATTAATAATTAGTATTACCAACAAATATTTTATTATAAATAAAATCTATTACAATAAACCATCCATTGATAATAAAAAAATTTTACTAATCAAACTTTTTATATAGATTATTATTTTTATGAGCAAAGACAATATTCACTTTTAGAGGTTTTATTAAAAATATCACCTTAATAATGCTTATATTTTCCAATGAATTTCATTTAATAAACATTTAAATACTTTTATAAAAAATTTAAATTACTATGATATTTGAATTTAATAAACATAATAAATAAAAACATGATTTTCTATTAAAAAAAATATACATAATTGAAATATAATTAATTAACAGTTGATATTCATATATTGAAAATTCATTTTATATAATAAAACAAAAATATTATTTTTTATAAAATAATATATTCATTATATAACAATAAATTAAGTAAATGGTAATGGGCATTTAAATATTTATATATATATATATAATATTATTATATATTAATTTTATTTGGTTGTATAAAATTAATAATTTTTCTTCATATATATATATTTATTATATTTTTAATTTAGAATATTAAATGTAAATTTATATTTTTATTCTCCACTATGTTTACACACTTTCTACCTACACACCCAGACGCTGCCCCAAATTGGTTAGGTCTAGATTACCTACTCAGCTCCAATCCATCTACTTTAATCCCCATGCCTTCCTCAGATTATCAGCTCTGACGAACATATTTGAGGATGGAACTTCCTCAGCCATGTCCGAAGTCCTAGTTTCTGAAGGACCGTTGAACATCTTTGATGTGGAAAAAGAAGGAAGTGTGATTAATTGATCCCTACTGTGGGATTTCATAGAGAAATCATAGGCCATGTCGGACACGGCTTCAGAACGTCAAAATGTTGTTTGGTGGTTTCCTATGAGGGGATGGGTATGGGAAAGGGTGGTTCATCTAGTGATGATGACAATGCTTTTGTTTAGTCAATCCTGATGAACGCTAGTGCATGCGATCATGAAGAATAAAGGGAATACTCAGATGGGGGAGAGAAGGAGTATTCCATTGATGAGATTTTTCAAAAGATGAAGAATATGAGAATGAATAATTTACGGGGGGGTGCATAAATTTGAAAGCGCACAAGTTTCGTGTATAACAATGAGGATGATATTGGAGAAGAAGTGGTGGAGGAAGGGGGAGGAATGGAGACTGCGTCACCCAAAAAAGTTCACATCTTTGTTTTAATCCTCCCCATGAACAAGAAATATCCTGTTTTCCCCAATCACGAGGGTGAATTTTCCCGTGCCACAATCCATTTTGGTGCCTTTAAGGTACCATTAAAACCTAAACTCTCTACCTGCTAGTGCTCGGTAGTAGCCGCCCTTACCTAGGATTTTGTGCTGCTTCCCCTTGATACCTAGTCTTAAAAGGTTATTTATGTCATCTAAAACAACCTCTCCCATGACATGGAATGAGCATGAGCATGTTAAAGATGGTATGTTAAGGCACCCTACATATTCATATGCTTGAAAAATATTTAATGATAAGTTTCATGAGTTTGCAAGTGATCCAAGAAATGATAGGTTAACATTAGAAAGTGACGAGTTTAATCTAGTTGGTTTCATGTCATTACTTTAGGAGGTAAACGTGTGGGGTGATACCCTGGATGTTTCATTTTTCTTGTTTTATGATCTATCCTCTATATAGGTTTATTTCAATGGATGAGTTGTCTTCTTTAATGGTACTTTACTAACTTTGAAAGAACAACTGAATGACTGTTATGGAGGTTGATATTTTCTTCATTTCAAGGAATATATTTTTCTTTTTATGAAATTTTTTATGACATTACATTGATATTTTTTGTAATTCAGTATATATATGTTTCATGTTGCAATATTCTATACCATGGCTTTATTTTCATGTTTTCTACAGTTCAATTCATATAAGATTTTTGTTTCATTGTTTTTTTATTTTTCTTTATTTATCATGCATGAAATAAAAAGATGTGTAGTCAATGACTGTGATTTTAAGTGATTACTTCTAAAAATTTATCATTTTATGGAAGCTAAATAATGAATCTACAGGAAAATTGAATTTGGAAGAAAAAATAGATCAATAAAAATTAGATAAAACTCTTTCAATCTTGGAAAGTAGTTGTAAATGGAGTTTCAGGTGTTTATTTTACTTATTAATTATTAAAGGTATTTTTTCATAGGTGTTTATCGATCATTTATAATGAAAATGAGTTTATATGTTTTTAAGTGATTTTTGTCTGGGAGTGGGGCTTCAGATAAGGGTTTTGGTTGATTTATTCTGCAATCTAGAGTGGCTGAAGAATCCTATTCAGGAGCTCACTGCTTGTGTTCGATCCTTTCAGGTTCCACCCTAAATTTGAATCATAAAATCATATCTTTCTTGGTTTAATCATGTCTTTGGCGTGATTCAATGGTGTAAAATGTGATAAAATGGGTAATGAGAATCAATGTGATCTAGTATGTCATGTATGGATCCATTTTACACCCCATTGGATCAATCTAAGAAAATGATCTTTAATGGAATAGATTTGGTTGGTATATATTAAGGGTGGGGAGATCTTTTTAGGATACCTAAAATTGGTGTTCCTTGTAATTATAATATAAGTCTTATAACTGATCATAGGAAATAATATATATAATGTGTATAATTACTATATGGGAATTGTGAAATTTTTGATGTAAAAAAGAGTTATGAAATCATGCTTATGTAGTAGATAAATTCCTCCTGAAACCTAGTTTCCCTCCTCACCCAATGACATATGCCACTCGGATGATTTGAGGGATGCCCTGCTCTAATCAATGAAATTGAAGGAACATCCTATTTCATCCCCTTCAACATTAAACCTATCCATGTGAACACATTTTCCCTCATAAAAAAATTAAAATATTTATGTTTAAACCAATTTTACTTGGAAGTTGATGACTGGATAAATATCTTTCAGTAAAATAGTCATTACCGGCCTTTGGGTCATTAATACTTGAATTCTTTTGTAATGTTAGAACATGATAAGCCTCTATGTTATTAGCTTCTTGATCCATAGTCTACTTATCACCAACATTGAGGGTAAAAGATCATCCTTATATTTGGGAGTGATATTAAGAGGATAGGAAACCCCTCCCTTATCAATAACCATCTCATCCTAATGAGTGGTATTCACTATAGCCTATGAATTCTACCCAATATTAGTGTCTAGACAGACATCATTTTGAGGTAGATTCAAAGAGGCCCAGATATAATTTATTCCCTCTAAGAACCATCTGTATAAAAATAGAATGTAAATAAATGATAAGTTAGCTCAAATCCAAAGTTAAGGGAGAAATAGTGCATACCTAGAGGAAAAACCCAGATATGATTTATTTTTAGAGGATCCTAAGATAGATGGATAACCTAATATTTATTATCTTAGCTCCATAATGGATAAGTACTCAGGAATGAATAAGATAGAGAGGGTATTCAACACCGACTTAGATGCTATGATGTACACCCCATATGATATTTCATTCAAACTTTTAAATCATAGACACAATGTATGTGTTTTGAACAATAGAGAGATCCAATGAACAACATGAATGTTTGAGAATCAAGTACTAGAAATATAGTAAAAGGAGTGTTTAATTTTGGGCATGTGTGTTTGATAATTTATCTCCATGCAAGTAGAGATGAAGTGGAATAAAAACTAATAGTATGATAAAGAGATATGTGCACAAATGTTATTTAGTAAACAGTATTAAAAAAAGTGCATGGGAGGAGATGAAATGTTTGATACATACTATTTCCATTTAAATAATTTTCATAACTTATTATAGAATATCTACTCAATACATTGTAATATAGTTTGTTTAAAATCTTTTTGACCAACCTGTGTATATTATTTACAAAAAAAGATTGAAATCTTCCATGTATGTTATTTAACATATATATTTGGTTTATTGAATGTTATGTATTACATTTGTAATGTCTTAAAAAAATACACATGATAATTATAAGTATGCCAACTAATAGTATACTATTAGTTGCATACTTAAGTGGATTTATTTTTATTATGTATTAAACTTATAAAGTCCTTTATAGATTACTACGGGTGATATTTAAAGTTATTTCCAAGATCCAGTATTTGTATTACACAACCCTTAAAAAATTTACTGAAGTATACATGACCCAAAAAAGTGGATCATTGATACAACTATTAAGAGTTATTTAATTTGATAATTATTATCAGACCAGGTTACCTAGGATCTAAGAGGATGTAAAATTTCCAAAGATTCATGATAATTATGATCCAATCCATTTTAATGTCACTGGCTCCGTCATCCATTTCAAATAAAACTAACACTTAAAATTGTTAACATGCTTTGATCAAAATTATCATGCATATTTAATCACTGCAGTGGATTTCATCGTACTTTAAACAGAACCTTTAGTGAGTTGAGTTGGATTCCATTGTACTTCACATATTTAATCATTGTTTCATTGAAGTGTAATAAAAATACTTTTTGTGATAGTAAGTACGTCCTGCACAACTTACTATGGATGTTATTTGATAATATTTACATTCTTCATTATGTACACCGCACACTTCAGTTATTGTTTTAAAGTTATGTAAAGGATGTATCAAATATTTTAATCTCTATTTTGTAAATAATATACACTTTACTAAAATTAATTGAGTATGTAATCTACAATATGTTATGAAAATGATTTAAATGGAAGCAGTATGTATCAAACAAATGTACATAATCATTTAGTATGAATAGGTACACCATTACTGTTTATGATCAATATTCCGTTACCATTACTAACAGTGTTTTATCATTTATGACCAATAGATTATCTTGGTTGGTCAATTCATATTCCATTAATCCACTCTTGAATATGCAAACAATATATATTTTTTACATATTATTCAAAATTTAGTGTAGTCGTAATTAATAAAAGGTTTATATAATGGTATATAATTCTATATAGTGACTCCATGATTCACCATTAAATTTATCTTGGCTGGTCTATTCAATTTATTTCTAACTCAAAATACTATTGACATATTATTCAAAATTTAGTACACCATTTCTATTTTTTCAAAGAACATACCTTTTTTCTACTTCTTTTCCATAATGCATGATATAAAAATAATCAATGAAAAAAACAAAAAAATGACTAGAACCATTGACTACAAAATCTTTTTTACAAGTAATCATATTAAAAAAAGATAATAAGTGACTATAATAATCTTCTGGTTGTTCTGGTCTCTAGTTAGATCATCTTATGGTGGTTGTTTCCATTGGTTAGATAATACTCTTGTGGTCACTAGATGATATTTTGATATCATGCATTATTATTTTTATATCATAGGTTTAAATGAAAACTATTTGCTAATTGTTGTGTTTGTATAATCAAAACATTGCTCATGATGGTACATGTCTAAAGTGGATAGGTGCTACTTGTGATTAGAGTTAGGATAGGTGTTGCTTCAAGCATAAAATGGTGGTCCACTCCAATGAAAGAGACGATGAAGTTTTGCATGTTCATATTCACTAAAATGGATAATAGATTAAGTGAATTGATGAAGATTTTCTGACAGTGATGTTTGATTATTATGAGAAATAGACTACAAAAGAAGTTTTGTTGGGGGGTCTTCTGTTTGGGGATGAATCATTCATTTTTTTATTGATTCATTTTGTATTAAATTTCATTATTATTGTAATTATTTTTTTTCTAATTTTGAACATTTATTTAAAATGTTTTCTATTTAATAATTAAATTAGATGAATTATATGTGATAAATTAAAAAAAATAATATAAAATTTTACCATCTATAGAAATTTATAATTTTTAGTCAAATGTAATTTATAATTATATATTATATATTGATAATATTATTACCAACATAATTTTTTTTCATAAAAATCAGTTTCAAGACACTTTAACAAACGTATATATTATCTGTTGGTATCATAATAATTATATCGGAACTATTTTATCTGTTACAAAAACATTTAACGATAAAGTTTTTACTGAAAATTTAGTGACATAGAAATATGTGTTGGTAAAATGTTTTACCAATAAAAAATTAACTTTTACCAATATATATGTCCCTATTGGAAAAAGTTAAATATTTTGTAGTGATCCAAACTCTAGTCCTAATGTAGATCCATTCAATAATACCACTCTATCATTACCCCACTTACTAGGGCCCTCCTGGTCAGTGGTAAGCCGAGTGTGACCCTGTAAGCCGCCTCCAATAGGACAAGGGATGTAAACCAGTGTTGAGTAGAAATATCACACACATGGGAGGAATTATCCAAATGTAA
This sequence comes from Viscum album, assembly GCA_963277665.1. Taxonomy (NCBI): domain Eukaryota; kingdom Viridiplantae; phylum Streptophyta; class Magnoliopsida; order Santalales; family Viscaceae; genus Viscum; species Viscum album. The sequence goes on along the minus strand of OY728160.1, from coordinate 799,628,400 downwards.
TGACACACACACACACACACACATATCTAAACCCATAAAATTATAAAAGTTAAAGTAGAACTAATAACATAATGAATCAATAATACATATCCCACATTAGAGTGTATAAAAAAAATTAAAAATTAATAAAGGGCCAAATACAAGCCCACCCAAAAGTAAAAAAGAGTCTAACCTGGTAAATAGGAGAGGAAAAATATCAAATGAAACACTAGTATAAACCTTAATCTTTCTAGACCAAACTATACTCTACCTGATTTTGGTCCTCTAAGGATTCCATAAAATGGCATATCATCTACACAAGAAATGGCATGTGTGGGAAAAACCCATTAAGGGGAGAGTATACCAATACCAAATAGGATGCCCCAAAATGACCAAACATAAATAATCAAGAGACAAGTTTTCTAATCACATGGTATTTCAATAAAGATATGAAGTAAATAAATAGTATCAATAAGAACCAAATATAATCAAGATAGACTTCAAGTCTCTAAGGGGTCTCAACTATATTTCCGTCCATAATATTTCGATTGCGACATCAAGGTAATGCTTGTCCAGTAAAATCCACTCCATGGGCCATGCTATCACTGATGATGCTCATCTGAGAAGTCATGCTCATCATATTTTTTCCAACTAGAAAACATGATAGAACACCAAATATCTCGATACCCATATTAGGGATCACACCTAGGACCTTTTGGGGACACCAAAAACCCTAATGGAATAACTTTCTAATCAAGGGATCAAATGTATGATGATACCCTGAATGATACAAGATTAACCTACTTGATAGGGGATCTAAAACCTATTTATGGTGGTCACACCAACACCATGTACCCTACCAAAGTGGATGAAATAATAATAGAGGATCACAGCCTAGGTCATAAAAAGGGACACCATGAACTCTATCTGAGACTCATCCTGTAGAGGGGATCACGATCCCATATTGGGGACATAATGACACATTGTAACCTCAGTGGGATAGACCAAGGGAACTCACTCAACTAATAATAGTATACACAACAATAATCCAAGGGAAAAAACCTAAGACCATTCTAGAGTTGATCTGAGAAGAATTGTGGCTCCAACCTACAATTTTTAGAGTACACAACATGTATCACTTTGACAGGAACAACCCATTTCTTGCGCTCACATGTCAGGAATTTATCCAAAATAAACTGCATTAAACATTGGTTATGTGGTGTTTATATGTCTGTTTTATATTCAGAGTGATGATTTCCCATGAAAATTTACATCTTGTTTTTCCCCATGTACTTAAATTCATGACCGTGTACCTAGATATGTTTGAGTACTAGGTCATGCCCATGTACTCTATCCATTCCCATGTTCATGATTGTATCTGTGCCCGTGTACCCTCTAGAGTATATGATAAGACTCCAACACTGGTTCACATGGTGTGTGATATTTTTCTTTGCATAAAAAACCTAGAGAAGCAGAAATAGGACCACACAATGTGTAGTTTGAAAACTCTCAAAAATTATATAAAATGTTCATGCATCTTTCACCTACTACATCACCATAAACCAATCTATCATAAAACTAAATTGAAAGACTGGATATGATTGAATGATCCCCTCTATCACTAGTGGTTGGATTCCAGCCATCCAATTAACATGGGAATTAGTTCCCATCAAACCATGTCACATGACTCATGTTAGATCACAAATGGGGAACTCTGATCCGACTCCGATCTACTTCAAATCATCTACCGTCACAATTTCATCTCAGTTTCACCCCCATTCGTGAACCCGAAATCACAGTATTGATCCATTACACTGAATAAAAATTTCACAATGATCAAATAATAAATAATTTTTGAACGAACAGGAAAATGAATTTCCAGTGGTGATAACACGAAGAATGGTAAGAGAAATGTATAAAACATAAACACAAGGAATGGACCTCGACCATTGTTCAGTTTAGCCTTGATTAATTTTTGTTATAATGATGAACAAAGATCCAATAATAATCAAATAAATAAATCAATTATTAAATGGTAGGAAGATAAATCTTTAACTAAAATTAACTATCGATCTGAAAACCAATTTTGTTAGATGAATTGGGTTTCAATCAATAAGGGATATCAAAATAGGATAAATATAAATAAATAAAATGTACTAAATTATGTTTGGATTGGTAACTGATGAATAATAGAACCGCTTTGTCAATATTAGTGAGATCTATGAGCTCCTTTAGTGAAAAAAATCCTCAAACAGTCAATCTTGATCCTCAATCTGTTATCGTTCGGCAAGCCTTCCTCCAATGAATCCTCTCTCAATCCTAGGTTTATACGACCAAACCTAGTGATTTTAATAACTATATATATATATATGGGTTTTGGTCATGAATATATAATAAATAATAACTAAATTAATTTATTTTTTAAATTACTAATCTTCCCACGATTGTGCTTTCCCAAAACTGCCGATGCTGATAAAGGTTATGTCACACATAGGAAAAAACCAACATTCTAAATTCAATGACAATCTTATATTTTTTCTATGAGAATCCCTTATAGAGTTATTCAATTATTTCTAAAAAACCATGTACACGTGATATAATATATATTTTTTATTATATCACCATCGAGGCTCACGGTGCCATAGAATCTCATGCCATCTCAACACCTGTCTTCGAAAATATTTCTTAATGTTTTCCAAATTCTAACAAGGGAAAAATAGGGACATTAAATTATCATTATAAAATAAAGAGTAAGAAGTTTATAGAATGTTTTAAATGGTCAAATATGTGTTTAAGGAGTGAAATTATGATTTTTTAAATACTATTATTAAATTATAAAACCCATGTTTAAACTTTTATGAACTTAATTAATATTTTAAAAAAATAGAATTTTATTTATTTATTTAATTAATTATTATTTTCGTAAATTTTTTAATAACTTTGTAAACTACATAACCTTTATTTTTTTATAATGAACTAATTTTTTTTCATGAAAATAAAAATTATTGATAATTTTATCCTAATAATAATCTTTATTCTTAGAAGTACACTTTTTCTAAAAATGGGACTTATGCCTGCTAATGTTAAAATTAATTTTCCCTACACAATAATTTTATTTGATAATATTGAAATTATATTTAGAATTAGTAGTTAGAAATTTTTTAACAAGGATAATCTTATTTTTAGTCACTGAAAATAAATTTTTCATATTAAATATTAATTACCATGTTAAAATTAAAATTGTTGTTTTCAAAGAATTAATTTTATTATAATTATTTAAATTTCATATAAATAAACTAGATTAATCTATTTTAAATTATGACTCTAGTATTATTTTAAAACCTAAAAAAATATATAAAAACTCATTCAATTAATAATTATTAAGAAATAATATTAAAATATACTTAACGTATAAAATACATTTTTCTATAATATTTTTCCAACATCTTATGTTTTAATTTAAAAGTTTATTTTATTACATTTATAAGTTTAATTATATTATATCGAGTCTAAATTCAGATCCAAAATTTAAAAATATGGTAATATGAATTATCTTATTTTTTAGTAATAAAATAATTATCATGGTTAATTTTTAATCAAGATTAATAAGGGTTAAAATGGGTAAATGAAGTATCTTGAGTTTTTATTAGTTAAAATGTCACTTACACCTTATATAGTTCCTTGTTAGGTATGAAATTCAACCCACGCATATCACCTATAATTTATTCACCTAACCCACCTAGCTCACCCAACCCACTTAACACCCATGTGCTTCCTTTCTTACCCCTTACCTAACATTAGTTTCCATGAATATCCCCTATCTTTCACTTATAAAAGTAGATCACTGTCACCCATTATATCATCCCACTCCACCACAAAGGAATTTCTCATGAATTTAACTTCCCTATCCTTTTATAAATTCCCTAAGGAGTTCCTAAGTTTCTAAGGAGTCCTACCAAGATTTAAGAAGCTAAATAGAGAGGTAAAGGTTTCTGATCCTTATATTTCCTTTTTAATATAAATCATTTGGTTATAATACCATTTCCACATATTTCATGATTTTAATCTCATTTTATTATATCCTATTTGACATTTTGTTAATGAGATACTAATTATCCCCACTCATTATATCCATTTCCCTATGAAATTATTATACTGAAAAAAGGGTTCTCATTCCAACCATTTTATTTTCAATTAAAAACAATTATTATAATATAATCATGACTGTAATTATATGGAATTATAACACATTTTATTTATCAAAAATGAGATTTACTCTCATTAAATCATGTTCTTAAGCAATCATAATTTCCAAAAATCCTAAATTTTGGTAAAGTAAAGAGTGTATGGTTTTCGTATAAAAGAAATCCAAGTCTAGATACAAATAAGTGGATATGGTTTTAGAATAGATTCAACTAGTGGTAATCACCCCAAAATGGGTTGTTTAAAGCATTTAATCAACCGTCACTCTGATGCATTATTAGTGAGCCTAATACTCTACACCTAGTTAGACAATCTTATGGGATTTTTCTTTGGAACATTCAATCACTTATTATGATCCATGATGAAGTATTTTTCCTACCTTTATTATAGTCTCTTACTATTAAAAAATATTTAAATCAATTACTATCTTCTATTGATAACCCAAAACATTGAAATTTTCCATCACCACTATCTCATATTTATTTATTTGATAAGGGTACTTAGTTTTACATTTAAAATACTCCATAGTTTTGATATTGATTATTTATTGTTTAACCATCCACCTTTTTTCTCTAGATGGGTTATGATCATGTTATCCATTCTATTTACATGGGTAAAATTATTGGATTCTATATGGCTTTATTCAAATATATATGATTATTGTAAATTAGACTATGTAATGTTTAACCATCCACCTTCTTTATCCAGATGGGTTATGATCATGTTATCCCTTTTATTGACATGGGGGAATTTTTTGGTCATTTCATATGTTGTTATTATAATATGGATGTTTGGTGGAAAGTTGACTATATATTGTTTAACCACCCACATTCTTTCTCAAGATGAGTTGTGATCACGTTATCCATTTTATTAAATGAGTGAAAATTATTGGTGTTTCAAATGTTTTTATTCCAATAAAGGTGATTATCATCTATATTGATTAAGAATTGTTTACTCATTTTCTCATATGATGAATGAATTGGAATTAAATAAGTGACATGAGGGGGATGACATTATATATTCCTATGATTAATTGTTAGGTCTCATGAGACAAACTTGTTTGGGTATTTTGGTGTATTCTTACCAAGAAAAAGTTATTTCCTTGATGGTAATATTATGTTGATTAAGATCATGTTGCCTAGTCTTATGATATTGAATTAACTATCTGGAATTATGAATTTCATCACTAATGAACCATTTATTATTATCCATGTAATCTATTTATTTTAATTACTATTCATGTATATATTTTCTCTTAGTTTCAAGAGATTTTATATTCTTTTTTTATTTATTCCTTCTATATCACTTTTCTAAGTTTATGTCATGATAGCTTATACTGTATGATACTCTTTAATAAGAATCTGAGCTCACCCTTATTTGTTTTCCTTTCCCCAAGAAACCTAGAGGATAATAATGAGTAATTTTTATGTATATAATAGAAGGGATAATGATGTTTTCATTATGTGTTAATTATCTATATTATGTTTTCAAATGAAATGTATGTATGTATATAGTCTTACAAGACTATTAATATGTTGGATCCTTCAGAAAATATTTTTATTCTATACCCATAATGTAATATAACTACTTTATAAAGGTTTATAGAGTCCAGGTTGCTACATTTTACATGATTGAAGATCTAAGGGAATTAACTTAGTATTTTCTTGGATGTTTCTATAAAAATCATAAGTCTTTAAATGGTTATTTAAGTGCTGAAAATATGGTTAACCATACTAAAAGTGATATAGAAATGATGATATTTTCTAGACTAATTATGAAATTTATGTAAACTTTTATAGATAAATTAAGGGGGGGGGGGGTAAGTGAATCAAAAATGTTCTTTTAAAGGGGATATTGATATTTTAAGTGGTAACTAAGGTCTAAAATAATTGTTTCTATAGATTAAAATAGTGAATTAGTAAGGGTAATAATCCATCAGTGTGTGAGATAATTATGAATTATAATGTAGTGATTTAAGTTGGTTAAATATGGTATGAAGATAATGTTAGAAAGGGTTAATTATTGTGTTTTTTGGTGAATTATTCTTAATAAATTCTTATGATGAGATCATGTTTTATTTTATGTTTTGTGGTGTATTAGCCTTTTCAATGTGTGGTTAAAGTGTATTGTTTCTACTAAAATGTTACTTCTTAGGTATGAAAATGAGGTTTTAAATAGGATAGTTGTTCCTAGATTTCATTCATAATTAACCTTATGCTTATTAGGTTAATGTGTGTATTTATTATGTTTCTTTAAAGAATGCACAAATATAGAAAAATAATTTAAATAGGTTAAAGAGATGATTAACTGGGAAAAGGTTGGTTAATAAACTTTTGACTAAAATGTGAGTTAAAGTGATATAAATTAGGGTTCTTGATGTTTTATTTCTCACTAAATTATTATGATTAATATTTGGAACCAAATTTTTCAATTCATTTAGAATGAATATGTTTTTAAAGGAGGTTGAAATGTTAAAGAAATATTTTATGGGTTGGAGTTGTTATATTGTGTTGTATTTAAAATTATGCATGAGTTGTTTGTCAATAACCATGCTATGTTATGCTTGATCCTTGATAATGGAAACTTATAGATGACTTATGATGGCTTGAGATGTGATGTTCCACAATATGGAATGGTTATCCCTGAGGGGATGAATATATGAAATGTCATGATTTGTTATAGATGAATCTGAGGGGAAGGATGCATGTGATGTTATGGTATTTGAGTGATCAAATGTGAATGTGTAATATGCAGAGATACCATGGGAAATGATAGGTTTATTTTATGATCCACGGGATATGTTATTTATCTACATGCACGAAAATTTGATAAAAAAGATATGACTTTTTTGAGTGACATGGTTTAACACACTCCTTTATTTTATTGCTAAAATTTATAGTAATTAAATCATTTTTGATTTAAAATGATTAAAATATTCACATAATAAATACTTGAGAAAACATGCTTTTTAGAAGTTTCTATATAGGATTTTATTCTCACTTACTATACATACAAATCTCATATGCTTTTGGATATAATTCATGATGTTTTATGTAATTGATAAAGGACTCATGTTGCTAGAAGTTAGTCTCTAGAGTTTCTATAATGTTTTTATGTGCTATAAAAGTATTATAGAGTGGGATATCTTCTATTATTATTATAGTCTACTTATGTTATACCATTTATGCTTTGGTATTTAGGACTAACCTTTGAGTCCTATCTGGATGAATGGAATTTAAGGGTAAATAGGGATGCTATTCTAAGTAAACTGAATTGATGTTAGATACATTCATTTTTCATTGTTATTGTGTAAATTATTATTTTATTATATGATATAATGGAACTTTAGAGGGTAAATCACTCCCTCAACAATGTTCATATACCCTTGATACTTGTTTTCAACATTTGGTGATCAAGGATCTCACTTGAGACCATATGAAATTACTCCTTGGTGGCATAGTTACACCAGAGAAAGACATTACAAAATAGGGTCAGATCGTTCTTTCTTTGATTCTTGATCTTTATGTTATGGTAGAGTTGAGAATAGGATTCAAGACTTAGTATTGAAGATATGTGTGTGTTCCAATCCATCACATCTATGGTGGATTTCCAAGTTACTGGGTAAGAATAGGATTGTATTTTCTTAGTTTACTAAAAGATATTGGGGTTTGATACTCACTCGACTGAGAGTGAGTAGTGAGTTATTCATGGTTGGATTTGAGGAACATATATATACATATTTATAGTAGAGTAAAACAAAAATTGCATACCCAATATCTGAATAAGATAAAAATGAAGAATAAAATGATAAAATGACAATTCATGATTACCTCACAAACCAAGCTTTCAATCTTTATTTTCAGTGAGTTTGATCGAGTTTTTTATGAGAATGTTATAATACTACTAAAGAAACATACATACATGGAAACAGGCATCCGGTATAGTACATGTATAATAAAAGAACAAAAGAACAAAAAGTATATCTCCAATAGCATTGCAAATCAAGGTTTGGTCTCATGCTCCTAATCTCTCATACTACACACAACCATCAGGTTATTTCCTTTGATGGTATCCACCAACCAATGAAATCACCAATTTATTTGAGTATATCTATGTGAAACTACCTGAACTCTTTTTATATGAATACTATCTTACAATATTAGATTTCATATCCTCAATCATTGAAGATAATCACTATTCCAATATCAAGCATGGTATCTAGGATTTATCATGTAAATTTCAATATGTTCCTCTTGAATCAAGATCTAATAAAACTTCTTGACCTTTTATTTGTTTTAAAAAACAAGAATAATCTTCACTCACATACAATGAAGTGATCAATTCCATTTGTATTGTACATATGCATCAAATGGAAATTCATATTGAAGTTTATAAAATTATAAATTTTATGTAATGGAAACTTTTTTTATCTCCCCTTCATTTATTAATTTAAACATTTAAGATATTTCAATGTTCAGTTTTAGAGTACTCAAAATCACATATTTTGTTTTTATTCAAAGATGATTTATAATAAATTTGGAGGAATTTAAAGATTAATATCCTATACTAATATCACAAGAACTAAGACGTGGTTTAAAACACCATGATAAAATATACAACATAGAATTGTGACCATCACCATGTCACGGTCTATTCTTTACTTTATATTTTACAATAATACCCTACTTGATATAAATCATTATATACTTTATGAAAAAACATAAAACCTATTTTTGAATCCATTAAAACTCCTTTTGATATGATTATAATAATATCTCTCAAATTTTGGACAAATAGTTCATACCAAAATTAATCCTCTATCTGAGTTATTATGTGTAACCTTGGTGGCCATTTTTTCATTGAAAAAATAATAATAATTATTTTATTAATAAAAAATTATGATCAAAGAGTGGACCCTAGTAAAATGTTAGTACTAACCAAACTACAAAGGGGTTTTTAGGGAGATTATTGAGTTGATCATTGCCTCTTTATTTATTTCGATAAGTAAAATACCAAAATTTCATTATTTATTTATAGTTTTTGGAAGGAATAAAAAATTTACTATTTTAAACTTGCAATTCTTGTAAAAGAAAATAATTGTGTTAATTTTTTTTATTATTTAAATAATTGTTATTTATTATTTATTCATTATTTATTTATATAATTTCTTGTTATTATTATTCTATGTTATATTTTTTTTATGTTTTGAATGTTTAAATTTTTTAATAACGTACATTTATTATAATGTAAGATTTAAATCTTATAGAATTTTTTAAATTATTACAAAGTCTAATATTTTCAAAAGTATAAAGTATTATATAATTTTTAAAATTTTAAGGAGTTTTTGAAGTCATGTGAGGTTTTTAAAATATTAAAAAAGTTTTTAAAGTCTTACATAGTTTTTTAATATCTTATAGAGTTTTTGAAAGTCTTTTATAAACCTCTAAAAGTTTTATGAAAAACTAAATATCATACGAAATAGACTAACTATCTTATTAACTTATTTTAATTTTATTTTTTTTCGAATTATCATGTATTATTCATATCATTATTGATATTTTTTAAAACTTAAGAATATTTTACATTAATGAAAATGGTTTTTTATGTTAGAATATTTTGTAACATTTCACCACATTTTTCAGGAATGATTATTCAAAATTAAAATGTTTTTAAAAGGAAATTAAATCCTAAGATTTCTGGGATTATTTAATGGATTTTGAATATGTATTCAATATTGTGTTTATAGAGATTATTTAAAAACTATTAAAGGATCTTAAATATTTTTAAGAGATTGGATAACTCTAAATTAGTTTTTTTAATTTCAAGGTAAATATTTTGAAAATTTGACTAAATATTCATTATTATTTATTAGCAGATATAATTATGGTGAGAAAACAAGTAATGTTATTATTATTATTTTAGAAATATTATAACTATTATAGTATGTTTAGTTATTATTGATTCTTATTTAAAGGGATCTGGAACTATAAGCAATAAAAATATACATTTTGAGATATTGATACTTGATATAATAGTGCGAACTTGATTTGAGGAAGTAGAGTTCTAAATTAAATTCAATTAAGAACACAAGAACTTTCATAATCATTATTTCTTTCCTATTTCAATACTTAAATGATTTTATAAAGGATGGTCGATCTGTTATAATTATTTTTTGTAAAAGTGAGTGCCCTAGAATCAACTTGAGAAGTAATTTCGGGTTACCATATCATGTATATATATATATTTAAGGATGATTTATTCATAGAATTATAGTGTTTTCTACATACACTATTTACATGGTAATATCTTTATATTAATTTTCACATCAAAAGTTTATATTAGTTCTGAACTATATTGAGAACCTTGAGAAACCATGATAATAACTTTAAGACATATGTCTTATAGTTAAAATATATAACACTAATGAGACACAAATAATGTTTGACTATCAAGTTCTAGGGGCTTATAAGAATTGATAATTCTTCTCATGAAGTTTAATCTTAGTGATCTTAGGTGGAGGATATCATGAGGACTATCTCGCTAATAGAAACACTACATGTTTCAAGTTTCATTGGTTATTCCAATTTTTGAGCATGTGTATTAGTCTGTTGATTTGAGATCATTATCAATATGGATAATTTTATCATTTAATGTAAAGAAAAATATAATGATATTTATTTTATGGTGGGGTAGATTGCATTGGGTTCATCATTGGTGTTCTGTCATTGATTGAATGGTTATGATAGTATTTTTCACATCCATAAAGGAAGAGATATATCTAGCCCATTTTACTAGTATAGAATTACTTTTATTAAATCTAAGGACATGGTAGAAGAAGAAATGTCTATAAAGTAAGGTCATGAAATAATAAATCAAGAAATGATGATGACACAAAGTGAGTATCCTACATTCTAAGATATGAGATATCAAAATGAAAATAGATTATATTAAATGGCATGTTTTAATAAAATTTTGTTGTTGGTATGACTAAACCTTATCTCTTAAAGGTATATGATGTTCTTTTAGATACAGTTGATGGTATATGGGTAAGACTAATTACTTTCGAGATAAGGTCCTAGATGGTGAAACATAAATCATATTCATAGGCTTAGATAATTTATATGAATTGGATTTTAGGATATGGTGGGGCCCATAGTGAAGTTTAGGTTATTTCCATGTTTAAATGACCACAATAAATAAAAAATTCAATATTATTCAAGTTTTGAATAATAAGTGCTAAATTTATAAACATAATGTATTCACAAGTTTTTAAGTGAATACAAGGAAAATATTTAAGGAATAGATATTTTTTTATCCAAGTTTAATTAAAATATTTATGGGAGATAAGAGTGGAGTTAATGAATCATATTTTATCTTGTAGCATAATATTGATGTTACAAGTGAGTGATAAAATAATCACAAAATCAATGAAAAGTTTTAAGAATATTTGCTGTTATTTTTGGATCTATTTAGAAGGTTATTCATATTATGGGGACAAAGTGAAATTTTGGAAACTTTAACCTACCAATATAAGATGGGAGAGGCTCAAATTTGAGTGACTATTCACTCACTCGAATTTGGGAGCACTTATCTCCTATCTCCCATATATTTGAGTGGAAAGTGAATAAACAATCACATTGATCTAAGTTTATCCTTTCAAATTGATGTAATGGTGTTGAGTTGATTATCGATATGTCAAGAGGTTCATAAAATCTCTATGCTAACACCAAGAAATCAATGATCTATGTACCCGTTGGCTTCTAGAGAGTGTGTGGATGATCTAGAGGGTTCCAGGTTTAGTCAAATCCTGAAATGATCAATTATGACAAGTGAAATGTCTTTTCAATTTTAATTTTCCATATTTAATTAATTCACATGATATCCTTAGGTTTATTACTAGGAATTGTTATGTAAGAGACGACTTTATGACATGGATCACAACGTAAAAATTGAAATTTCCCATGAATCTGCTACACGCTCGGTACCAAAAATTAGTGTCAGTGAAGAATATAATTAATTAAGTCAAATTAATATTTATTTTTTATAAATTCATCTATAGGTTATCATAACAGTTCCAATAATATTGATGGTGCTTCTAATTGAGGTCGGATGACCGAGTTATGTCCATCCAAAGATCCAATAATGAAATTTTTAGGATAAAAATGATGAATTGGTGTGTGTATATATATATATATATTATAATTCCTAATGTTGGATGATGATAGTAGGGATTTTCACTAGTTGTGTCTTGTCAAAATTGTTCACTGAGGATTAGGGTATTTTCCATGTGGGTGTGGAAATATATAGAAATCCGAAAAAATAACATATATATATTTTTAAAATTAGTTTCATTATGTTGGTGGCATGAAATCCACCTGTGGCTCTTATCACCCCATTGTGTGTGTGTGTGTGTGGGGGGTGGGGGGGGGGGGGGGTTAAGTGGAAGTTCCCATGAGGGTGTAGCCGATATTATAATTTTTATGTGTTTTTAAATTTGGGACACACTATGCCATTCCACATGTATCTCACACACCCTATGAGGAAATAGTGTACCCATGATTAGGGTTGGGATGTGTTGGCCCCGATTGACCCACCCTGCCTTGTCTGGACCTAGTAAGGGATCATAACCCCTATGTTGTGTTATTTAGAACCCATAATTATTTAAAAATGTAAAACAAATACAATAAATTTTTGATATGTTTTGAATTTTATAAATTAATTTTTTTAGACCACGGGACAAGGTATTTATGAATTAAAATTAGTTAAAGTAAATTTAATTCATAATTTATTCCCTTGGTTTAAATTATCATCAAATTAAATTTTATACTAAAAATATATTGTGTTTTAAATGATCATGAGTGCTTCCAACTAATGTATTTATGTTATTTTTATTTATATATTAAATTATTAAAATTCACATAATATTTATAATAATTTATAAATAATGATATCCTACACCTCATCTATCTTCCTCATTATATATATAATGGAATGGGTTTCTATGAGTGATCTTATTCATGTGTACTTAATATTTTCAAGACCCCTACTTGTGTGTGAGTATTTATATATAATGATGAGGAAGAAAAAATACACAAACCATGCTAAGACTTAGTGAAGTACCAGAAGAGATATAGATATGTTGGATGAGGATGAGTGTTATATGTTGAGTAATATTCAACTCAAGGATATACCCATAGGGTATTGGTTGATCCATTATCTTCTCAATGGATTAACTAGTAGTAAATGATCGCGATTAATGACTTTATTTATTTATTTCTACACGGTTTTCTATTTTTGTGCATGTCTACTTTACACGATCACATAGAATAATAAATGAGAAATCATTGATAAGATCAATTAATACATGTTGAATGTTTTATATTATTCATGATTAATTTATGAGTGAGATCTCATTGAATAAGCTTGTTAAATAGAAATATATTTCATTAATCTAGAATAATTATAATACCTTAGTGAAATATTAATTCAAACATATTCCATCACTTGATTTTGAAAAAAACCATATGTTTGAGGTGTTCGATATCCATAATTGGGGGTTAATCTTATTACTGAGGTGTTATTATACAAGTGGGGGGTTTACTTAACTAATGTTGTTAGTAAAGAAGTATATATAACTAGATATTTTTAACTTTATATGTAATGTGTTGAGTAATTCAAGTTTACACTTTATAGAAACTGGGACATCGCTCAACTAATCAAGGATAAATATGTTAATATGATTAGAAAACCAAAATCCTACCTTTAAAATCTCAAATTAGTGGTGTAGCCTCATCTTGGACCATGAGTAGAAGTTTTAAGGATCCTTTCCACAAAAATATTCAAGTAACATGGTATTTTGAATCAAGTATTTAAGGGATACTAGGATATGATACAATTGTGGGATATATTTAAGATTAATAAATCAATAATGTATAATTATATGTGGTCAAAATAAATGTGATAATTTTTTAATGTTTTTTTAGAAATAATAGAATGTAATACCAAAAAAACTGAGGTAAATATTGGATAAAGAAGATGTCTTTATTGACACTAATTTCTAAGAGAGGTATAAATACTTATGTGTAGTATTATGATATGAAATGAGGTTTCATGTATTCCCAATACCTATTTATCCACCTTAGGAAGAATGTTAGGATGCCAATGATTTTTAAAAAAGATTCATGGATGACACATATGATGTTTACATCAAAATGGTTTCATTAATCTATGATGAGATTTAAAATAAACATGAGGACATGGATGGTTATACATTGTTGTCTCATCTATAATAAGTATGAAAGGGTAAAGTAAAGTAAGTGAATAATGTTATTATGATCTCAATGATCACATATAGATTGAAATATTGAATTTTGGATGGTCATCATGTACTCAAGATGATGGAGTACATTAAACGATTAGAAGAATTGAGATTCATGAAAAATCATGAAATTTGAATTCATTTCATTCTATTACCCTTAACACTATATTAATCTAGTTTTTTTATAATTATTAAATGAATAGTATGGTGAAAACACTTCAATATATTTTGGGTAATGTTCACTAAGAAAATGTGATCTTAAATAAAGATAAATATTTAGTTCTTAAAGTTAACAATAAGAAAATAAAGGTGAAAAGGCTAACAAAAAGTGTGACACTAAAGGCACCTTTACCACATCCTTATAGGAAACTAGAGACCAATGGAGAGGGCATTGAAAATGAGGATATTTTCTTTGAATGTGTAAATTTAGGTCACTAGAAGATAAATTTCAATGAATTGAAGAAGAGGAAATCATACAATTATACTTCAGGTATATTTGTCAATGCATTTAATATTTCTATTTTATCTATTAAGGATTTAATTCAATATGTGACTTCTATTTATGTATCCATACCATATAATTTTTTTTATTTTTATAGACCACTTTTTGGTAAAGTGGGAACCTTACACAACCATTAATTTCCGTGCATACACAACAAAAAACAATATTCAAAATTCAAAGTTCAAAATTCAAAATTCAAAATACAACATCATCACATCCTCAAGCCATGTCGCACCTCATGTATCGTACACAAATAAAACTCTCTGTCATACCAGATCGCCTGCAAGAAATGTCTACCTAAATCCATCCTCATCGTCAAGCTCCATCATCATTGTCGAAAATTTTGGGCACCTTCCTGGTTGGCGCATCACGTAACGCCTCTTCAATTGGAGCACCACACTATTTCTCTTTTAATAGGGTGTTTTAATTCAGGCCAATAATGCTTGAATTAATTCATGAGGTGACACTCTTTTTATGTGGGAAAATTATTTGACATATATTCTTCTTCCTATACAAGGAGGAAGCATTAAGGCATTTCATCATCACCGGTAGCAACAACACCGAGACCAAATCCCATTTGGCGATCACCTTTCTTCGATGATCATATTTCTTGATCGCCACCTTTTGATCCACACTTTTATTCTTGAGTATTACTTTTGAGATCCCTTCCATTTAGGGGAGTCTCTACCATTTACCTCTTGATTTTAGTGGATCCCTCTTTCTGGACTAGGTCACGTGGTTTTTCCCTTTTGGGGTTTCCATGTAAAAATTTCCAGTGTCAGCTTTATTTTCTACACTTCTTTTTATCGCTGTGCATCCACTATTTGGGGGGAAAGATTAAATTTCCACTACATGTTCACTTTACCTTTGTTTGTGCATTCGTTGATTTTCCATCTTTCCCAACATCTGGTAGCAGAGGGTTTGGTTTTTATTTCATATTTATTATAGAGGCCAATTATAGTTGGATGATTTTTCTGAATGGTACGAACTACCATATGTGGAGGCTTTAAATGAAGGATCTACTTTTTGTCAAGCGAATGCATCTTCCAGTGTTTAGTACCCAGAAGAGAGATATGATTTTCGACAAATAATGGGCATTCGAGCATGAGATGGTTTGGGGATTCATTCTCCAATGGGTCAAAGACAATGTGATGAACCACATTATCAACATCTCTCATGCCAGAACTTTGTGGGAGAAGCATGAGATGACCTATGTTTCCACGGCAGGAAACAATAAATTGCTTCTTCTTAACTAAATGATGAACTTGAGGTACACAAAAGATACATCAATTTAATATTATTTAAGTGAATATCAAGTATGTTTTGATCAGTTGTCTGGCATTGGTATCAATTTTGAAGATGTGGTTTTATCTCTTTTGCTGCTTAACACTTTACCCAATTAATGCGAGAATTTACGTGTTACTCTAACCGGTTCTTCTCCTAATGGTTCTATGACATTTAGTTTTTTCAATTATGTTATTTTAAATTAAGAGGTCAGGAGACACACTCAAGAGAAATATTCTTCAGAGATTTTAGTCACAGATAATAGGGGGAGAAGCCAGGACCAGGGGTAGAGCAGTCGAGGTAAGAGCAGAGGTAGAAGCAAATCCATAACGAAGCAGAGATATTTTGATTGCCATAATTGTGGTAAGAAGGGACATGTTAAGAAGTTTTGTTATCAGATGAAAGGAGATAATAGAATGAAGGAAAATCCACAGAAGAAAAATGGTTATGGAGATGATCATGTTTCCGCCACTACAGGGGGTGATCTTGTTATTGTTTATGACTCCATTAACATTGCTTCTAATGATTCTTGCTGGGTTGTTGACAGTGGTGCCTATTTTCATGTGACATCGAAGAAGTAGTTCTTTTCATCTTACATCCCAGGTAATTTTGGGATTTTGAAGATGAGAAATGTTGGTCATGCTGACATTGTAGGCATTGGGACTGTTTTTTTAGAGACGAGTACAGGAAGTAACCTGATTTTGAAGAATGTTCGACATGAACCTGATGTTTTTTTGAATCTTATTTCTACCAGTGTTCTTGATGATGAAGGGTTAATCATCACTTTTGGTGATTTCCAATGGAAAATTTCCTAGGGATCTTTGATTGTGGCTTGAGGGAAGAAGCAATCAGGTTTGTACTGGACTAGAGCTTATATTTCTTATGATACTACTTGTGTTGTTGAGTGTAGTGTTTCATCCAGGTTGTGGCATAAGAGGCTTAGTCACATCAGTGAGAAAGTTCTTGGTTGTTTTTCCAAGATAAATATTCTTCTATATTTTAAGAGTGTCAAATTGGACACATGTTATCATTGCATAGATAGAAAACAAAGCAGAGTGAGTTTCAACAGTCAACCTCCACATAGGAAGTCACAAGTACTTTAATTGGTACATTCTGACATTTGTGGTCCTTTGAAATCTAAGAACTTTAGTGGCAGACTTTATTTTGTTAAATTTATTGATTTATACTCACAAAATCTCTGGGTTTATGTTTTGAATGCTAAAAGTCCGGTGCTCAGTGTTTTTAAGAAATTTCATGTTTCTACTGAGAGAGAATCGGGAAAGAAATTGAGATGTATTCGCACTGACAATGGGGGAGAGTATTGTGGTCCATTTGATTAGTATTGCAGGAAAGAAGGTATTCAACATCAGAAGATCCTACCCAAGACACCTTAGAAAAATGGTGTAGTTGAGCGGATAAACATGACTTTGTTGGAAAGAGTTCGTTGGTTGCTTTCAGAAGCAAATTTCCCTGGACATTTTTTGGGAAAGGCTTTACTTAATGCTGCTTATATTATCAATTTATCACCTTCGATTTCTTTGCAGACATACACTCCCAAAAAATTTTGGTATGGCAAATAGATCTGGTATGATCACTGGCGTGTTTTTGGTTTCAAGGATTTTGTTCATGTGCATAGAGATGAGAGATCCAAGATGGATGATAAGACACACAATTGTATTTTTATTGGCTATGGACACGATGAGTTTGGGTACAGGTTCTATGATCTGGTTTTGAAGAAAATTTTTAGAATCCACGATGCATTGTTTAAGGAGGATTAGACTATTGTAGACATTGATAAGGGAGAAAAAACTACTTCTATAACTTCTGATGGTTTTTTCAGTCTTGAGACAGGTTCTGATTCACATTTAACTCATATTGTTGATTCTGATGATCATGTTGATGTACAGAATGATGATCAAGGTTAAAAAGTTGGAGTTAATGTTTCCAATGCACCTTTTGTTTCTCATGATCTAGTTCTAGGGGTTATTTTTTAACTTGTAGTTCCAATCCAGAGGTCATCTCGACATCGCACCGCTTCTAATCGATATTCACCAGATGAGTATTTTCTTCTCACTGAAGGGGGAGAACCAGAATCGTTTGATGAGGAAATAGAGAGTGAACATAAGGATAGATGGGTTATGGAAATGGATGATGAGATGACATCATTGCACGACAACCACACTTTTGAGCAGGTGAAGTTACCGATAGGAAAGAGAAATTTGAAAAATTAGTGGATTTATCGGATTAAAATTGAAGAATCCAGTTCTGTTCCATGATACAAGGAAAGGTTAGTTGTCAAAGGATTCCATCAGAGTAAAGGTAATGATTTTGATGAGATTTTCTCACCTTTTGTAAAAATATCTTCCATTCAGGTTGTTCTTGGTTTGGCTGCTAGTTTTTATCTTCAGATTGAGAAGATTGATGTGAAGACAACATTCCTCTATGGAGATTTATATGGAGAAACTAGAGGGTTTTTTTGAAAAAGGTAAATAAAATCATGTCTATAGGTTGAATAAGAGTTTGTATATTTTGAAGAAAGCTCCGAGGCAGTGGTATAAAAAGTTTGAATCTATCATTTCTCATCAAAGTTTTAGGAAGACATCTTCTAATCATTGTGTTTTTGTTCAGCGATTTACTAATGATGATTTTATTATACTATTGCTTTATGTTGATGATATGCTCATTGTTGGCCATGATACTTATAGAATTGACAGATTGAAGAAGGATATTTGTGAGTCTTTTGTGATGAAAGACTTGGGGCTAGCACGATAGATTCTTGGCATGATGATCTCCCATGACAGGAAGGCCAAGAAATTGTGGTTATCTCAGGAGAGATACATTGAGAAGGTTCTTCAGAGATTTTCTATGGATAGAGATAAAGTGGTTAATACTCCTCTTACTTTACATTTTAAGCTCATTACCAGTCATTCACCTTCTACTGATGAAGAGAGAGAGGAAATGCAACACATAACTTATTCATCTTCCGTTGGCTGTTTGATGTATGGAGTGGTATGTACTAGACCTGATATAGATCATGTAGTTGGTGTGGTCAGTAATTTTCTATCAAATACATGTAGAGAGTATTGAAGAACAGTGAAGAACATTTTTTGTTATCTTCGTGGTACTTCTGATCTGAGATTGTGTTTTGGAAAAAGCGGAACCTATGCTTTGTGGCTTTACAGATTTAGATATAGCAGGAGATATCAATTCAAGGAAGTATAATTCAGTCTATTTGATCAATTTTATAGGGGGAACTATATCTTGGAAGTCTAGATTTTAGATATGTGTTGCTTTATCTACCACAAAGTCAGAGTTTATTGTAGCTATTGAGGTGTGAAAAGAATTGTTGTAGATGTAAACTTTTATTTTAGAGCTCATTTTAAATTAGGACAAGTATGTTTTATTTTGTGATATTCAGAGTGCTATTTTTTGGGAAAGAGTTCCACTTTTGATGGCAGGTCAAAACATATCAATGTTTGATATAATTAGATTTGTGACATCCTTGATTTGAGACAGTTTGAGCTTGAGAAGATCCACACTGATGAAAATGGGTCAGACATGTTGACCAGGAGTTTACCCAAAGGAAAATTTGAGACTTGCCGACTAATTGTAGGGTTGGCGGTGATCCCCACTTAAGTCGAAGGGGGAGTTTTTTTGGTGCCTTCCTAGTTGGCACACCACGTAATGCGTCCTCAATTAGAGCACTCCACTGTTTCTCTTTTAATGGGGGTGTTTTAATGTGGGCCAATACTAAGTGAATTAATTCACGCGGTGACACTCTTTTGACGTGATGACATTATTTGATGTGGATTCTTCTTCCTATATAAGGAGGCAGCTGTAAGGCATTTCATCATCACTGGCAGCAACAACACCAAGAGAAAATCCCATTTAGTGATCGCCTTTCTTCAACGATCATCTTACTTTCTCTCCACCTTTTGATCAACTCTTTTATTCTTGAGTATTACTTTTGAGATACCTTCCATTTTGGGGAGTCTCTATTGTGTACCTATTGATTTTAGTTGATCCCTCTTTCTAGAATAGGTCCCATGATTTTTCCCTTTTGGGTTTTCCACGTAAAAATTTCCAGTGTCAACTTTATTTTCTGTACTTATTTTTGTCACTGCGCATCCTCTATTTGGGGGGAAATATTTAATTTTTGTTGTGCGTTCGCTTTTATTTTGTTTGTGTGTTCTTCTCTTTCCTATCTTTCCCAATAGAAAAATCACCCAAATTTTCTAGACCATCATAAACATTGGGGGAAATAATGGCCAATTCCATCAGAAACCCAAGGAACAAATCCAACATCAGTCGCGCCTCCTCGAAAACTGGAAACTGATCAAACTACACATCCCAAAACCACTGAGAAAGTCACTTTACCAGACTGAATTGGTGTGGGAGCAATGATCGAGAATAAAGAGAAGAGTTAGGTTAGCTAGGTCATTGAAAAAAAGTAGTGATCTTCAATAGGAACTCCACCCCCTTTGACAGAAACACCACCAGGAGAGAAAACACTAGATAGCCAAACCAAACCTATGTGCCTTCAAGCCTTCAATAAAATTTAAAAACACCAAAAGAAGAAAACCCAAATCACCAAACCCCAAATCCTTCATCAACGGAAAGCTGAAGCCCTGCATCGGCCATGCTTTCCAAACCCTACTCCACCTTTTCATAGTGTCAACACCACTGTGATAGCGGTGAGGGAAAGAGAACCCCCCATATACATTAAAACAAATCGAACCCTGAATCAAACAATACCTAATTCTATCACTAGAGAGAGAACAAAACAAAGCATCTGGATCTATAGATACTTGATAGATAGGCCAATGCCACTTTTGGATGAGAGGACCGCTAGCCAGATCTTATAGGACCACTAGGGATGACTCTTAAAACATACCTTGGCGACGAACGCCTTAAAAGAACTTGCTACTGAACCAGGAACTGAAAGAGGATGAATGAACTTGGCATAACGATATAAAAAAAAACATTGGGGTGGGAGAAACATGAGTTGGGAAATTCCTAGTGAGGTAAGAGGGAAGAAATGATGAGAACGAGCAAAAGGGAAACCCTAGATCTCAGAAGATACACTAGGAGAGAACGACACCATTTCCATGTATGTATAAAATTCTAGAGTTGAAAAAGGTCCTAAGGGTCAACTAGATCTTCATGTTTTTGTTGAGGATTAACTTCAAAATCACCTAACGAATATTATCACATCATAATTCCTAGTGGATACATTGTTTTATTTGAAAATGATTATTATGTAATATGTGTTACCAAAATAATTATCTCCTATCACGTTTAGAAAAATTGATATTTTATTTCAGGTTTGAAATAATTTTTTATGGTATACCATAATTAAATTAATAGTTTATCTATATATAAATCAGAGATGTCCTACATTAGCAATATATGATGAATATAAAAAGGTAAAACTTAATACTACCTAGTTCTGGAAAGACAAAACCTGGTCAAGAAAATTCAAAATAAAATGTCAAGGGAATACCACGAAGTGTATTTAGACCCCTTACGAGTTAAAAATCATAGGTATTTGACAAGATTTGTTATTAATTTTTAAGTTTCCAATAAAATTTTTAATATTAATGTGGATAAAGTGAAAAATATTCTTGATCTGGTTCAACAGGATATATATAAACTATTTCAAGTAGAATATTGATGTAGATTCATGTTATTTATGAGATTCCTTTAAGAAATTAAAGGAATGTAAAAGTGAATAAAGGAACATGCATGGTTGAAATATATGATATTCTTCTAGCTTTTGAGCTAATGAATATATTAACCAAGTTTTCATAATTTGTTAAAATATCAATCAAACTTATTCTTAAACCTAAAATTCCTTATGAACATCAAATACACGATGTTAGTAGAAGGAGGATTGTTGATAAGTCTTATAACCATCCATCTATCATTAGAATATATTGTGGATTAATTATTAAACTCATATTTCCTAATAAATATCAAATCCATGATGTTAGTAAAAAGAGGATCAATGATGAGTTTTATAAATCTTGAAAAGTCTTCTTATATATTTACAACACATGATTCATAAATAGTTGCGTTAACCCATAACCATATTCCAACTAAGATAAAAAATTAATATCATAAAATTTATAGTATGAAAATAAACCCATTATGTCCCAAAATATGTGTTTATATGCAAAGAGTTTGATAGGGATAATTCAATAAACACTCTTGTATTAAGAATAAAATAAAGAGTATCAATGTAATTATACTAAATTTTATAAAGGATATTATATAAATTCATAATATAGAAAATTTATAGTAAATTTAAAGACAATAATTATATAATATAGTGTACATATATATTTGAGATAATATAAGAAAGACTGACTTGAAAAAACATTAAGGACTGAGATGCACAAGTAGTTGGTATAGGACCAAGTTTCACAAGAGCATATGGAAACAGAATGTTATAGAGACACATACTAAAAAGGAAAGATAAAACTAAGAGATATGGTTTTATGATCACTAGTTAAGGTGATATTTTATTCATTAGGAATAATGAATCTTTATCCAACAAGGAAGTAGTAAATAAATACATGCTGTTATTGGAATGTTCAAATGAATTCAAATATGGATTCCATGTATCAAAATATTATCCAATAGTTAGATAAGTTTATTTGGTTGATGTAAATCCTTTGGTCGGTAATCATGATAAACATATCTAGGTGGTACAATAATGGTACAAATACAGATTAGTTGGTAATACTATTTCATCATTCTTAAATCAATTAAAATTATACTTTTCATAGTATTTTTCTATGATTATTATATTGGGAATTTGATTTAAGGACCAACCTAATCATATAATATTTATTTGGAATGAAGTTTATCCTTATGTCTATAAGAGTTTAGTGGAAGAACTAATGTTTTAATGAAAAATATGTTTAATAACATATAAAAATAGTTATTAATCCCAAAAAATTAAGATTAAACCATATCTCTAAAGATTTAATTAAATTAATAAACCATGTTCTAGGGTAATATATCTACTAAGGTATATTTATAGGTTTCTTGGTCAAAGTCAAACTATATATGATAATAATGTGTTGAAAAATAGAAATTAGAAAAACTATTTATAATGTCACATGGTATAAATCTCTCAAAGAAAACATTTATTAGACGTAAGGTGAGATTAAATCATGAGTAAAACTTCATATTCTTTAGTGATGGTCTTATCACTATGCCATGATATACACTAGATATTGTTATGAATCAGCCCAGGTTGACCAAATCTGTCACAAATTTGGCTCATGGCGAGGCCTCATGTGTGCCTCCGTATATTCCAGAGGCTATCGACATGTGGTGAGGTGTTAATCCATACAATGGGGAGAATATTTCCTTAAATAAGAGTGAAATAATAATATAAATAAACCAAACACATACACAACCATGAACATCAGAGTGCATAATATAAATAGCTACAATTGGATCATGCTAAAGTATAGTGGAATATGACATATAGGATCACAGATATGCTATATGAAATAACCGATCACTCCCTATGGTTACTATATATACATAATAAATAAAGAAAATCAAATTTATAAGGATCCACTTCCATCTCTAAGATGTACCTACAACCAGGTCTCCCACATCTATTGAGCTTCTCTTACACAATCCTCAGACTCCACATGAGAAGTCTTGATTGATCATGAAACATTAGGCCTCTTTCCAACCATCTATGAAATTTTTTCTCAATTAAAAATTATACATAAGGGTATTCACACAAACCAAAGTACTCACACAAGGGGTGAGAAATAAATTCACAGTAGGCCACCCCCAATAGAGTTCCACACATATTCTCTCTTAAAAGTGTTTGAAACACATGATATTCTCATCCTAGTCAAATAGTAAGTTGAAAAAAGATAAAAATATAGAATAAAATAAAACACCATTGATCCCCTAATTCCAAAAATCCACCTAATGTGGACCAAACCAACTTTGACCAGCACTATGAATATCTGAAAAAGTTTCTTACCATGCCAAAACAAATTAGGAGAATCTTAAAAATTTTAAGGAAGATAAAAAATATAATACACTAAGATTAACTAATTATAGAACCTATGATATAAACATTTGTGTCCAAAATAAAATCACACACCATTACTAGGATTTAGAACACCAATAATTAAATCTAAAATGGAAATGAGAACTCTTGAACATCATAGAGATAACCTATTCATGTCTTTAAAGTCTTGAAAAAATAGCTAGGACTAATAATCTTTCCTATCATCACAATAATTTCTTAATAGGTAAATCTCCCTAAGCTAGATCCAAATACAACTCCAAGGAAATATATATATCAGTTCATGAATCCCTCGATACCTCATGAGTAACAAAACCCTATAACAATATAATTATAAACTAGGGGGTTCACTAATTCAAGTCATACATCAACTACCTAGACAAGGTAAACACTATCCAACCGATATAGGAGAGAATACTATCAAACTCAAAGCCAATGAATAGTCAAATAATATCCCAAAGTTCTCCTTTCACATCCAAAACATGAACTAAAATAGCCTAAAACATCCCTGGCCTAAGACACAAAAAACATGGGTTAGATAATTCCCAAAACCATCACCATGAACACAACCACAACATATCACACAACAGATATTTTGGTTCTAAGGTGACAACAAGGTCTCCAATAATTAAACAAAGAAAAAAACTCCCAACCATAATGTCCCAGGAAGAAACACACAAGGGGGTACTATCCAAAAGAGAAAATCCATATTTTGTTATAGGGTTTAGGGAAATAAAAAAATACTCCCTATTTACACCTCTATGCATCACCAAAGAACACAAAAAGTTTTTTCTAAAATATAAGAATTCAAGAGGGGGGTTTTCCATACAAAACTCCTCTTCAAAACACCAAAAACCCTATTCTTCCTAAATCAATCCATAATAGCTCTAAAGGGTCTCTCACCAATCCAATAGTCATTTTGAAACTTGAAAATTATAAATAATGGGGGGAAATTTATAAATAAATAGCCTAACTTATAGTGAATTTACAATGCTTCAAGCTTTAATCCATACTCTAATAACATCCTGGGAAAATATATCTTGCCACCACATCACAATAAATAACTATAAAAATTTATAACTAATTATTTAAAATCTGAAAATGGGCATGATCACCTAAAAAATCACCAAACCATTCCACAATACTGAAACCACAATCAACAACCCTCAAAAGGCTCATGATACACCCCTGACACAATCATGAGAAAAACACTAATGTGTGAGGCCTGATTACATCGAAGTTTAAACTAATTTAGAAAAAACCTTTTAAAAACATATCAAAAATCATAAATTCATGAAAATGGAAAGATATTTCATGATATCTGTATCATGGGGCATCCTTTATTAAAACTGAGAAAAATCCTAACCATCCACGCCTGATTCCACTAGGCTCTAATGTAATAAAAATTTGAAAAATAGCCCACTCACAACAAATAATAGGTGAAAAGAAGGAAAAAAATAGATGAAGGAGGATAATAACATACCTAGAATCATTACCCAATAGTACCAAAATTCACCCATGAATCAAAGGGATAGAATAAGAGGAAGATAGGGGAGGATTTGGCTGAGAGGCCCTCCCTTCATCACCCCTACACCCAAAAAAATAGACCTGATTGTAAAAATATAGTCTTCCCCCTATTTAAAAAATACATGAGTCAGGCCAACACAGTGTTCCCCCTAGGGATAAATCATAGTCTCTATTGAACATGGCCATATTACAGCATAGCCCTAGGGCTTTGGTGAAACCCACCCCTAAGCACTACTTTCCCCGTTACCTAGTTCCTAGAATCTATCCAAGGAAGATTCTCTTGGTTGAGATATGGTGTTCCCCACCAAAACCACAATGTCATGGCCCTTCGAGCTACTCTAGGGTCCTAATAGGTGATGGGACCAAACCCACAGTCTAAAACTTATATGGTGTGGACCATAGGGTTACACCTTTGTAACTAACTATAACTAAAATTTATACTTTAGGGTCACCCCAAACCTCCTCTAATGATCACTCGAGCTCCCAAACTTCCAACCAAGACACATTATACATCTAAAAAAATCTTTTAAGGATTTACAATCAGTCATAAACTCAATATGAATCTCTATTATCTGAATAACCCCATCTCCAATGCCAAAAATTCAAATTTCTTGTAAATTTCATAAAAAATAATGATGTTGACTATTAAAATTTCCCCATTATAACAATTCTCTCCCCTAAAGCCTTAGTGTTCATACAACCACATATCCTGACCTACCACAGTCATCAAATCACTTTCCAATGTCTGAGTTTTATCCACAAACTCCTATACACATTCACAGTGGAAAGCTAAACCCCAAGCCTAAATACACTATAATCCCTTTGGAAATCTTCAGTATAACCCCCAGACCACCTCAACTATGTCCCAAATGATGCTCATGAAAGAGACTAAACTCAAACATATCTAATTATATAAAAAATATATAATCAGTCTCCATAAAACATGAAATTTTAATCTCAATATGTAATTTCCCATAGAACTAGATATATCTATATTATACCCATTCACCAACACTCAAATTTTACCATGACCATCCATTGATCAGTATCACACACCTATAAACCTTCCAATAAAAGGGTTATTCATCCAAAAACAACCCAATAATCCCAAATATAAATGTTTACATTATTTTTATTTCGAAAATAATAAAATAACCCCAAAACCAATTATCCATCCAATACTGAATGAAATTTTGATGTGTGGCTAGCCTGCTTACACCCAAGAAACAACACAAAACTAGGAACCACCGATCGTTTGTAGCTCACCATGAATGACATCCTCCATGACTAAAAATAAACTTATAATGAGGATCACATCCTTAAATAGAAAACATGTTTATCCACACCACATGGATTACTTTACAACATTTCCCATGTTCCGACATCAATAGTTCTTCCACACACCATCCTACCCTGTCTTACCCGAACACAGTGGTCGCATGCCCCTGTAAAACTCAATAATAAAAAAATTCTCATGCTCACATGATCCAAGTAATAAAAAATCTAGGTTAACCCACCTAATCCACCAAACATGTTCCTCTAACATGTTAGTTTTAACAAACTAGAGAACCATTGTAACCCCTATATAAAATGATTCACCTCACAAAATCCAAGGAAACCACAACCTTAGGGAAACATGATCCCAATACAAACATATCTCAAGTATCCTCTCCATCACCAATCCACCACCAGGGAATCCAATCCCACAAAAAGTCACTGGGGTCTTCATAAATCCCCCGATGAAGGGACTAAATTTTAATCACTAGAGAACATGTCGATGTAGGATCTATAAGGCCAATCATTAGAAGAAAGTAATCACAGTTTAGTTGATTAGAGTGCCACCAATTAAGTATATGGGAATACACCATATACGTCATTGTAAAAACATTAAATAAAAAAACCCCGATCGTCAATGAAATCATAGACAAACATACATATTTCATGTGAATCATGTGTTCCTAGTATGATTCATATACACAAGCCTCTTTCCATCAGTACCGAAACCAAAAAACCATAAATCATAAATAAAAAAACCAAGTGCATAACCCAATGTGAAATCTTAAAATCACAAAATTAGAAAGCAATATTAATAATCCCATTAATCTGTTAATAAAGAATTCATATTATAAAATGTGTTTGTGATGCATTAGTTTGAGGTCTATCTAAAGCTTTGACACATTCTTAAACCACCTGTCTACCTTCCCCCAAATAATAACTTAAGAAAAATTAGATTTCTATGATACCATTTTTTCATGAAATGTCCTGGGTCAACCTAATCCTTCACCTGATCCAACTCACGATAAGGCCTCAAGCACACTTCCATATATACCAATGGTTGTTAACTAGATATGAGAACCTAATCCATATTATTGGGAGACTATTCCCTCAAAATAGATTTCAATAAAAATGGGAATAAACCAAACACATTCAAATCCATGAACACTAGAGAAAAAAATATAAATAACTAAAACAAGGGAATGATATAATAAAATAGAATGTAACATACAAACTAACATTCATGATGCATGCAAAAACTGATCACTCACTATTACCACCACATATAATGAGCAAATAAAGAAAATAAAAAGCACAAGGATCTACTTACATCCCTAATACTTACTTTAAACACAGTCTCTAATATCTATTGGGTAAATCAATTTTAATCATCACACTCCACCCAATTAATCTAGCTTGATCATGTAACACCGAGCCTCTTCCCAATCCTTTATGAATTATGTTCTCTACTTTAAAGATGACATAAGTGTCTTTATGCACATAAAAGGACCCACACATGAGGTAAGAAATAAATTCTCATTAGGACACCCCAAATGGTGGTCATAACATCTATTATCATAATAAGTGCACGAAACATGATATTTTCCCAGACAGATCGAAAAATACATAGAATAATGATAAAAAATCTAAAATAAAATAAAACACCATCAATCCTTGGGTTCTAAAAATACATCTTATATCAACCAAACCTATTTTGACTAGTGTTGAAAATCTATGTATGTGTGGCTCACCAAGCCACAACACATCAAGTGTGTCTACCATATCTAAAGTAACCTCCCAAACATATGACATGCTTAAAAGAATGAATGAAGTACTATAAGATCTCCCCATAGTCATTTAAAACAACAATATTAATCACTACTGGTATCACAAACTCCAATATCAGGATCTAAATTAGTGACAGTATCTCTTAGTAGAAATATAGAGAAACAATCCATGTCTTGATTATCCTACAAAACTACAAAGACCTAATAATCCATCTCAACAAAAAAACACCAAATGAATGTGCAAATATCAAGTATCTAGATTCAAATATTAATCCAAATAGATACATAACCCATTATTTTAGTTACTTAGAACCTCATGATCCATTATCCACTATCCAGATCTAATCCTAAACTAGGGGTTTTCATCCAAATAATCAATTAGCTCCCTATACCCACCTAACACTGGATAAATAATAGAGAAGAGTATACAACTAAACCTATGGATAAAACTGGTTTATCATATCCAAAATATCCAATATCACATCAAAAACCTAAACTAGATCAACCTCAAACATCTCTAGCTTATTCCATAGAAATTAGGATCGACCCACACTCGAACCCATCACAATTAACATAACCACATTGGATTACATTACTAATATATAGGTTATATGGTAACAAACAACGTTTAAAAAAGTTAAAAAAAATCACCAAACCTCTACTGGGTCAACAAATAATGAGGAAGCCACTAAAAACCATAGATCACATATATCCCATAACCCAAGCTAAGTCTAATATAAGAAAAATCATTTGAAAACTCTAGCAACCAACCCATCCACAAACATCAGATCACCCACAAGGTAATCCTCATGGGACCCTAAAATCCATATCAAACCTTTAATCAATGGAATACATCCATACCTAACAACCTATTATGTCATCCCATATCAAAGGCTCCAACCGAACTAAACCTCAAGTGATCGGTCCCATCATCCATGAACTATCTAAGACTAATCAATCATATCTTTCAAAAAAAAACTATCCAAATATCCTCAAACTAACCCCTTGTAATAATTAATCCAATTTATACAACTCATAAACTCAAATGGGCCTCACACAACAAAACCCTTAAGAGGATCCTAAATCAAACCCTTGAAGGAGTCCTCCAGCTAAACCTTACCTGACTCCAAAGAACCCCACTATCAGCATATAAATACCTGAAGGTCCTAAAAACTATTTCCTTTGTGAATTTTTTTGAGGGACTATTTATATTCTTGATTCTATATCTAGATTTAGGGATATTGTAAATACTAAAATCCTCCATATTTCTATCATTACACGTCACCGAAGAAAACCTAGAGTGTTTTATTGAATCAAAGATCACAAGAGTGGGGTTTTATACACAAACCCCTCCATAAAACACCTAAACCCCATGTAATTCACAAATTAATTCATAACTATCCTAAATGGGATCTTATAAATCTAATAGTAATTTTAAAAATTGAAAATTATAATTAAATGGAGAAATGTAATCAATTCTAATTTACTAGTCTGTCTTACGGAAAATCGATGAAGCTTCAATCATAAATCTGTGTTCCACCAACATCCTCAAAACCTATCACATTCCACCATATCATAATAATTAATTATGAAAAATTGTAATTAAATATTAAAAATTAAAAAAATAGGAATGATTTCCTAAAAAATCATTACACCCTTCACTCACACCAAATTCGTATTCAAACACCCCCTAAAGGCTTACGACACACCCCAACACCATCCTAGAACAAATCCATAATTCAAGATTTGTAATTACATAGAAATTATAAGAAATTAATATGAAAACCATTTAAAACATAGAGGGAATCATAATTTTTTTTAAATGGTTAGTGATGTCTAGAAATTACCATAACGAGATTTCCTCTATGTGAACCAAGAAAAATCCCTATCATCCCCACCCAATTCCACTATGATCAAATGGAATTAGCACCAATACCATATATAATTCACAAAAATGTGAGGTGATGATATGGAAAAACAAAATAGATGATGTAGTATAGGAACATAAATAAAATAATTACCATATCAGACCAAAATCCACCCCTAGATCGAAGGGGAAGAAGGGGAAGAAGATAAGAGAGGCACTGGATGAGTAACTCTCTTTGCATCTCCCCTACACCCTAAAATAAAGTGGGAATGATTTTAAAATTATGGTCCTTACCCTATTTTAAAAAACATAAGAGGTAGGATACCATGAAATTACCACTAGGTTTATATCGTGGTCTCCATCGAATAGGGCCACACTACGACATATCCCAAGGGTTATAGTGAAACCCACCCTTGGGGAACCTCATCCCCCACTCAAGATCCTAAAAGATATCCACAACACAGTTTCTCAAATGTGGTGTGGTGTTTTCTAGAAAAAACTCCATGACATGACCTGTTTGGATAAATTATAGTTCTATTCAACATGGGGCTTGGCCCCATGGTCCAACCCTCATCATAGGGTTATACATTTATGGTTATAAGTAGTTGAAATTTCAAATTTAGGGTCATACCAATCCAACTCCAATGATGAATTGAGTTCCCAAACCAAAAATCATGCCTCATTAATTCCATAAAACATATTTTATGTATGTCCAAATAGTTAGAATAATGATCTAATTCCTAGTTCTCAAAATAACCCCATCTCCAAAGTAAAAAAATAAAATATACTCTAAATTTATTAAATATAATGAAACGGGTGATTAGAGATATTATATTTCCAACAGAAACATTATGGTAGGAAAATATCTTTCAATTTTTGGATAACTATATACATCACATTCAGGGATATCCAATAGTGCTTGATAAAGTAGAAGTGATATTAACCTAGTACTTAGAGAGGAAGGAAAACTAGTTATAAGGGGAACACACTAGTATTCCAATGGATCTTCTTGATCTTATGTCATAGTTATGATAAGTTAATGGGAAACAGTAGCCCATTGAAGCTAATGGTATCTATATCTATAGATAATGAATATGTTTGAACTTATACTGCTTCTAAATAAGTAGTATGAAATGCAAAATGAATTGTTCTAGTTCTTAGAATTGTACCCAGAAAGAAAAGTATTATCATAATAAAATTTTTGGAAAAAATTACTACAATTTTAATAGCCAATATTTCAATGATATAATTGATAAAAAATGGGACATAATTGGGTATATCACTTCTTGAGGAGTTTTACTCAATGAAGTGAAGTTATTGATAGCTGAGTATCCATGTAAAGAAACATGAGAGACCTGATTAATAAAGTCATATATTAGTAAAAGAATGATTTTAATCATGTGAGAGCATAAAATTGGATCATCAGAAAGTTTTCACTAGAGTATGTGAGAGTGTTGAGAAAGTGAGTTCCCAATACTCAACTTAATTGGTACATTTTGATTACCACATCATGTATACAAATTTTTATGCGTGAAATAATAAAGTAAGAAAACATGATGATAAAAATTGTATAACATACTTTATAAGATATCATAAGAGAGAGATATTATATTACATGGAATGTGTTCGTAGAATATTTTCATTATTATGAACAAACCTTAAATCCATGTGGTCCATCATTTTTTTCTAGATAATTATCGTGGTCTATGTATATGAATCACTTCTACCAAGATAAAGGCCTAGATGGATGAACACAGTGTATTTAGAGTCTTGGATAATTTCTTTGAATTGGAGTTTTGGACTTGGTGGGACCCATAGTGGGTTTCAAGTTATTTTAGAGTTTAAACGATCATATAAAATAAAAAAATTTAATATTATTAAATTTTAGAATAATAAGTGTGGAATTTATGAACAAAATATATTCACAAGTTAGTAAGTGAATACAAGGAAAATATTTGATGAATGAATATTTTTTATTCATGGTTTGTTAAAATATTTATGGGAGATATGATTGAAGTTTATGAATTATATTTTATCATGCAAAATAATATTGATGTTAAAAGTGGCTGATAAAATAATTTACATATTTATAAAAAGATTTATGTTTTGTTGATTATGTTTTAGGTAATATGTAGAAGGTTATTCATGTTTGGGAAAAAATTTAAATTTATATAACTTTAACCTACCTATAGAATTTGGGAGGGGCACATATTCGATCGACTATTAACTCACTAAAATTTGATAACATCTCCCCCATATCGTCCCTATCCTAGAGTGATAAAGGGAAGAACCTAATGAACCAATTGAAGATCTTCTTCCTAGATCGATGGAACAATGTTGTGGTGATTGCTGAGACATTGAGAGGTTCATCAATTCTTTTTGATAACACCAATAAATCAATGTTATATATAACAATATGATTCTAAAGTCTCTATGGATGATGTTTTGGGATCCATATTCAGTTACTTCAAGAAAAACTCATTGATGATCAGTGAAAAATATTTTAAATCGAAATTGAATGAGGTATGGTTTTTATTTTAAATTAAATTTTTAATTTTAATTTTACGTTATTATTTAATTCACCTGATACACTTAGGTTGATTATCCGGTGTGTGTTTTTCTAGAAATAATATTATAATGTTGATCACACCATAAAATTTTTAGTTTCTAATATATATAAACTTATTTTGCATGCTTGGTACCGATATGTTTTTACTCATATATTCATGATTGGTTTTTGATTTATGTACTATATTTTACTATCTATTCCATTGAGATGTAATAGTTTATTGGTATATTTTTTCCCTAAAAAAACCCGTTCTAATTTCTTATACTTCCACAAAAGGTATGTTTTGTAATTGGTTTATGTCTCCCATTTAAAAATAATGTCATTTCATGGTTGTGATTAAACAAGAAAAGGAAGTTCATAATAGGATTATGACACCCCTTCAAAATTCTGGTCTATCATTGAATACTATACCTCTAAAGAGGTATATGGGTGTGGAGAGTATACATAAAATCCTTTTTGATCCAAACTGTTATAAAAATATTTTTTTTCATATTTTTTTCCTATATAATGTTTTTTAAATATTACTTTGTTTTAAATTTTAATATTGTCTATTCACCCCCCCTCTGAACCTTCTGACCATATTTTCATCCAGGCCAATAGGGGTCTGGCATGATCTTGAAAAAATATAAGCATATCTTTATATGAAAATTTCCACTACAAGATATATTATATACATCATATACATGATTATATAATATCTTTTCCATAACATCAGGTGACCATTATACATGGAACATGTCAATCTAGTATAGGTCAACTCATACATTCATGATTATCTAAAATAAAATATTTTTTAATGAATACATTATATGTCATTCATCCAAGGGAACATCACATTTCACTCAACAAACAATGGTTAGAAATTTCCTCAATTTAATTCCATAATGGTTCTGGATGTATTTTCTCTTTATACGAGTGAAAAAATAACATATTGGTTAATATCTTCCCAAATGAAATTATAAAAAAACATACCCAACAACCCCCTGATTAGCTATAAATTAAGTTTTACATGATTAATGTATCAAATTATAAATTTTCTCTTGATAAGTATCTCACTAACCTCAGGTAATGAGGACTCATAATAAACATACAATCCCATGTATATCAATGACCATATGAAATTCCATGTGATATACTTTAGTGGGTCAACCTAGATAATAAATATTGACATATTATCTCATGAGTCTATAATTTTTTATCATATAAAACTATTTGCATCGAGTACAAGATTCCACCCACTCAGGTATTAATATATCATTACTACCCATAATTCTCTTTAACGAGTATTAATTAGGGATAAATAGAAGTCATAATTTGAGGGGATATTATCATTTTACTGCTCAAGTAATATAAATGAAATACACACAAATGGATGATAAATAAATATTTTCTTTATTATAAAAGCATGAAATACTTTTCAATATTTACATCCAATCAATAATGTATCCAATACCAAGAGATTCAATATAACTCTCATAATTTTTAAACGATAATAGTTTTTTCAATGGTTTTTCTACATTATCTTCTATAACTACCCAAAATATATTTACATTATCCCTTGAAATGATCTCTATGATGAGATGGTATTTAAAATAGACATGTTTAGACTTTTGGTGAAACCAAGGTTCATTGGATTGATAAATATATCCTTTATAATCATTATTTTTTCAATTTCTTACTCAATGTTAGGAATTTGACCAAGTTTATAAATGAACTTATTGATCCAAACTACTTGATTCACAAAATTTGATGTGGTGCAATACTTGGAGGAGATATTCCATAAATCCATATATATATATATGATTTATTTATGCCTAAGTTATATAGTATTGAAATATATAACCAATTCATAGAGTTTTTATATAAGATAAAATTAATATTTTCATGTATTGGGAGGTATATTGTTTTATACAATATAAGATATATATTAGATCTTATTATGAGTATATTTCAATCATTAGATATGATTTATGATAAATTTTATGGAATAACTATACAGATTGCATGGGAATATCACAATGTAAAATATAACCCAATCACAGTTGAAAGTACCAATCAAATTGATACTTCTAGAACACTCACAATCCAAAAGCCTTTATAAAATTAAGACAACAATGTTTAGTGATTCCTATACATTAAATCTATCATTTACAAGGTAATTAAGACCATTAGTTACATGTTATGTAACTAATTCAATTACATATATGTTTATGAAACCTATGAGTAATGGAATAACAAAATTATTTGCTTGGAGAGCATCTCTATAGCCTATATAAAGAATAAATATCCCTTAAGTATGATGTGTCTCTCTTTGGGATCTTCATAGACGAATTTATATTTTTCTTGAAGATCTATCTCCCTTACTTTTATATTTCCTAGATACCAACATATTCTGTGAAGAATTTAGCGATCCTATCCAAAACATTTTTATAATTAATAACCTCTCTTGGATAGACCTCATAGGGAAAGTACCTTATATTTTTCCTTTGGTGATATTTATTAAAAAAAAATGACAACAACATTAGAAGGTGAAGTGTATGACTATTATTTATTTCCAGTTTTTCTATTTTTAGTTTCAAACACATGAAGTTTATTTATGTAATCAATTTATATGGGTTGTTTACACTATATTAAGAGTTAATATATGCATAGATATCATTTAGTGGTATTATATCCTATTAATGATGTTTAATTGATGAGAAATACTGAGAAATGAAGTTATTTCATATCGTATTATATATCATTTCTAATTCATTGAATACA
This sequence comes from Viscum album, assembly GCA_963277665.1. Classification (NCBI taxonomy): domain Eukaryota; kingdom Viridiplantae; phylum Streptophyta; class Magnoliopsida; order Santalales; family Viscaceae; genus Viscum; species Viscum album. The sequence continues at coordinate 799,592,258 of OY728160.1, read as the reverse complement.
ACATACTAATGGTTCTATTTCATGATGTATGATATTTGATATCATAATATTTGATATATTATAGAAATGAAATTATTCACTTATCATATGATATGATATCATGATATCCCATAATATTATTGAACTAAATTTTTAAATAAAAACAGAGCATTGAATAATTATTATGATATCCCAGTCTGTCGTTAAATATGAAAAGAATATCATAGGAAGCATCAAATATATCCATCATAAAATATGAACGATATTGGGATATTCTATACAATAAATCATATTATATGATTTAGGATAAATAATAGAATATAATATTTAAATAAAAATTTAATTTTCTTTACTTTCAATTATAAATTTAATTTAATAATTTATAAATTGTTTATAAATACTGGAAAAAATATATATCAAAATTTTTATAAATTTATATTTTTTTATAAATTAACTAATTATATTTTTTTATAAATAGATAAATAAATAATTTTTTCTAACATTTATAAATATTCCATTAATATGAAGAGTTAATATTAAAATATGCGTTACAAATTGATGTTACATTTCTTATAATTTTAATTTAAAGTGTTTATATAGAAAATTATAAGAGTAACATATAAAGTGTTCATAAATTACATAATAAGGTAGAATATAAAATTTTATATTTATAAAAAATATAAAATGATCATAAATTTTAAATTTAAGAGATCCATAATTGGAAATTATTTAAAGTTTATCAAAATAGTTTTTATAAATTGATATGATCAAAAGGTTAAAATAGAAATGTAAATTTTTTATATTTCATAAAAATCATATATTAGAATAAAATTCAATATATTGAATATGATAAAATTTATTTTGGAAATATATGTAAGAGGATTATATTTATTATAAAATGAATTATAAAATATTTATAATCTTTTTGTTATAAAGTGTTCATAATATTTGTCTCATGATAAATTCATGAAGATATCATGTGTCTATAATTCATCATTTAATTCATATATATAATTATTATATTATGAATTATTATATATTAAATAGTTTTTGAGATAAATTACTTCCTTTAAACTATCATTCCTTATCAAGCATGATAAGATAAGATTTAGTTTTTCAACTACCATGACCTCAGTTTTTAATAAATTAATAAACTTAATTTAGTTATTGAGCATAGTTTTTATATATTAGGTTTTATAATTATAATGAGTTTAGTTCTCTCTTATGTAAGGTCACCTTTAGAAGAGAGACTTTGGGTCAGAATTCCCACTGACTTGGTGGCTATTTCATATTCTATAAAGGTGGTGGTTGGATATCTATCACTCCAGGATAACCCTTACATAGTTTTTCAATATCATATAATTATAATTCTTTAAATGAAAATTTTATTTACCTTTTTCATGGGATTAATTTGAATATGTATGAAATTTTGAAAATTATTTTTAGGTGTGTAACATAAATTTTTAGGTTGTGTAAAGAGTTACACATTAATATGGTGTGAAAATGTTAATTTTTTGGTTGAAATAGGGATTTAAAACCAAAATAATTATAAGAATTCATAAATAAAGGGAATAAAATGAGATAATATGATGAGTTAAAATCCAATTTAAAAAATGTAAGTGTTTGATTTCTTCAAAATTAGAACTTTTCAAGACATTGATCAAACAACTAGGAAGGTTCTACAAAATCTGGGTGCCTTTAGATTATCTCATGAAATGAATTAAAGAAATAGTTTCCACTAGATAATAATTGAGTAGGATCAACAAAATAATGGATACCCTTTATTGAGTTTCGTTTTAATTTTCTTGAAATGTTCTTTGAGACACACTTTTGTGGGAAACACTATGAGTTAGGATACCAAAGGAAGAGAGCATGGATTATCAATATGATGGATTGGGTAAAGTCTTAACTGACCAACTATCCAAGAATCATCTATAATATTATTAGGATGAATCCACACCTAAATGGATAAGTTATGAGAGGAACGAAAAATCAAACTCATTACTTAGTGAAATATGGATCGTGGCCCACTATTGGGTTTAATGAAATTATAAATGGGTCATCATTTTAGTGGGAGACCATTTTAATATCTTTATTTATTGAATTGTAATAATATATGAAACTCATTGTATTAAACATTATGTTATAGAAAAATGTTATCATCATATTATAGATTTACCTAGAGATCAATTTTGGATAAGGAAAAACTAAATATAAGTAAATTTATTAATTGGTACTAAAACTTGAGAATAGTTCTCAAGAAAGAGGGAATATTTTATGTGTTTGAAAAAATAATTCCATTGAAACCAACTTTTGATGTGAATCCACATATATAGTTAGATTCATATGATAATAATATAAAATATTCAGTAGAGGTATCCACACTCATGATTGTTAACATGGTGTCTAATTTTCCAAAGCAACATGAGACTATGGATTATTACAATATGATAAAAAAACTAAAAATTATACATTAGGATAAATCTATGAATGAAATGTATAAGGTGTTAATTTTTTTTATGTAAAGTATTAGAAGAAACATCAATCACAACTCTTGTTCTCAATATGATTACATACATCATTGATTTTGATAGGCTATGTTCACCTCTTAAACATGAAATGGATGTAGTTTTCATTCTATAATCCCTACCATAATGGTTTCAACAGTTTGTTATTAATTATATCATACATAAAATTTTTAAAACCATACCCGATATAGTAAATATTTTGAGAATATATAATAAAATAATGAGTGGTCTCAGCTCATGTACTATATTTATGGTAAAAAAGAGAAGGGTAAAGGTTTTATTAAGAAATAAAAGAATTTTTTTTATGGAGAGTCCACAATGCTAAATAAACTATTTAAGAATATGGAGAGACAATCATTTCATTATGAATAAAATTTCCACTGTAGATTTTTTTCTAGATTAAATAAAGGATTGTAAGAATCCATATGGAGATTACACACCTGGAATAAATGTTATAGAATTTAATTCTTTGATTTTGAAGCACATGTGATTCCCAATGTATTTTAAAAGTGTAATATATATAAAGGAGTTGAAAAATAAAAGAAGGGTTTATGGTGGGATCTTGGAGTTTATATTTCAAGTAATGGATTAAGGAGTTTCTATATTAAGGACTTTCATAAAAGGAAAACATCAAACTTGGATGAATTTTTAAAAGGATTTGTATTTTTTGGCGCATTTTTTCTCTTTTGAGTAAATATTTTAACCAATAATTATTTAAATGAATGAAAAAATGTTATTATGACACATCATTTATGATTCATCTAAATTTTTAACATTTTTTGAGAGAACATAAGGATAAAGTGTTCTTATTCTAGGTAAAGTATTTATTTGAGAATAAAAGTGAATAATATTCCACCACTACTTATGGTATATTCAACAATGTATTTTTTCAGTAATACTTACAAACACAAAGAATACCACATATGATATAAAAATAATGGATATTTGTTATAAATTACTACTAAAATGAAATAAGAGTTATTTCCTAAATAAAAATGATTTTATGTATCTTAGCATGATATTTTAAAAATTACATAGTAACTAAAAGGATAATGGGAGTATGTTAATGTTAACAAGTAAAATATTATACCTTTATAAAGTAAATTATTCCCACTTAACATCCTAATGTGTTTTGGATATGTGATGATAATTAAATATGTAAAGAGTTACTTTTAGTATTTGTCATAAGTGAATATAACTATTTCCTAAAGAGTATTGCAACTTAAAATACAAAGTGATTTTTACTTCATATCCTAAAAAGTTTTTAGGGTATGAAGGTAAAGAGAAATATAGTAAATTATATTCAATTACTATAAATAAAGTGAATTTTACTTTATCATAAAAGAGGTTATGATGTTCTTGTAAAAAATAATATAAATAGTTACATTATTTTATGGAAATGTTTTTATGGAATAGGGTTCCTAGAATGATGAAGTTAAATATAGAAATATTTTTAATTACACAAAAAAGCTACATATTAACATTTCATATTATGAATTTGAGAAATTTGAACATATTGAAGGAGTTGAACATTAAGATTATGATTGATGAATCTCACTATTATTCAAAATTTTATAATCCATAGATATTAATTTATAAATAATTTATTGAGAGGGTTTTATTAGATGATAAAATTAACCTAGAAAGTGTAGCAAACATAAGGCAAATTTGAATGTTTATCATATATGATATTATAGAATGATAATTATGCGTTGTTTTGTTAAGTATTATTAAAATATTTTTATGAATATAAAATTTATCATATAAGAATAAAATATATATTTTATTATATTTTTATGTTGGGTATATAATTATATATATATATATATATACATTTCATGAAATATAATGATAATTGGTCTCTTAAAGTATGATTTTGAGTTTATCCCTAAATAATGTTCATCATAGTGTTTTATAGGATATTAATAAATGAAATGGTTAGCAAGAGTTGGATTCTCATATTGATATATAGAATTTATCATGTGGAACAAGAACAAAAGAAACGTTTCTTTGAGTGTGTTGGATGACCCAATATGTATACCACATGGAGAGTTATACACTATGTCTTTGGTATAATAGGGATACATTATTCATATAAGAGTCCCCACTACCTGATGTTGAAAAGATACCTAGTATGAGAACCTTCATACTTTGATACCTTTCTTTTGTAAGAAATTATGACATAGATAATCAGGGGGCGGTTGGGTATTTTGTTAATCATGTCATTGGTTGTAGCTCAACAAAGATGATATTTGTCTTCTTATATAATGAGTTTGGTATCTAGGACCTCTATTTAGATAAAATAAGAAAATTTACGGTTATCCTTAGAAATTATATGTGATTTACATATTTATTTATATTAGGGGAATGAAATGTACTCATTTAGTAGATGAATGACATGTGATGTATTCAATGACATGGAAAGCCTATACTCAGAGCATAAAGAATGTTTGAGGAGGTTATATGGGATTGACATACCTTGTGTCCCAGAGTTACTCAAAGTATTAGAAAAAATATCACAGATAAAGATCCAAGATATCATGAGATGGAGCCAGTGGACATAGTTATAGATATACATGTGTTTGATAGAGATCAATCTATATCCCTCTATAGCATGGGTAGCATTGATTATTTTCAAGAGGATTATATTTACTTACATTTATAGATTTGATGATTTATTTTTTATTTCAATTCTATAAAGGTATGTGGGATCAAAATTTTCATTTTACTAAATTGGAATTGAGTTTTACTAAGAGATATACTCTAAAATGGGTTTTAGAGTTTTATTCAAAAGAGTTTTGGATGAGAATTTTCACAAGATATTACATAATATATAATGTAAGGAGAGGTTAATGATGGATTTCCTATTTTTTTAAGACATCCAAAAGTGTTTTGGATGTGATTTCACAAGTTATATCATATGATATAATATATAGTGAAAATTGAAAAAAAAATTATTTTAGGATTTAGTGCTAGTGGAAGATTGAAGGACATATTCTATAAATCCACACACACACACACATAATATATATATGTGTGAGTAATATCGTATGATATGATAATAATAAGTCATAGAGTATGACATGCATGAAAATTATGTTTTTTATACATAATGGAGTATATAATTTTATATGATATACATTATATCATAAGCCATATTACAAACATCTTTCAATCACTAGATATGATTTAGGATGAATCATATGGAAAAAATGCATGGATTGTGTGGGAATATCATAGTTTATGATAAAGGAAAATCATAGATTCAAGTATTTAGCATATTAATACTCTTGGAACTATCACAATCCAAAAATCCTCCATAACATTAAGATGTTAACGTTTAATGATTCTTATTCATTAAAGCTATCATTTACAATGGAATTAAGACAATTTGTTACATTATATTTAACTAATACAAAAAATAATACATTTATGAAACATAAGAGTAATGGAATGATGTGGTTCTCAGCTCCAGGAGCATTATTATAGCCTTTATAAAGAATACATAGCCTTCATGTATAGTGTGTCCCTCTTTACAATATTCCTGGATAAATTTTTACTTATCCTAAAGCTTTATATCTTTTCATTATTTATTTCCTAGATACTATTATATCCTATAAAGGATTTAGATATCTTTTCCAATATGTTTGGATGATTCATACCAAACCATGGATACACCTCAAAGGGAAGGACCCATAGGTTTTTCCTTTAGCGATCTTCATCAAACACTATCGGAAAAAACAATCAATTGTGAAAGGTACACCTATTATTCAATTTTAATTTTAATTTTTTTAGCTTGAAACAAATGGAGTTTCTTGGGGTAATTGATATCTTTCTATTTCCACCACTGGATCAATAGTTAATCTATTATTTTATATCCTCCAACACTATTATTAAATTTTCGAGTATACTAAAATGGAATTTTTGGAACTCTTTCAACTGATTACACCACTGTTTAAGAAAAACATAAAAGTAAATTGGGATGTCACGTCTTTTTTGTTATATTAGAAACTAGAATCATTGTAACCCCTGATGATGAACTCATATTCACCGCTAACCTCTATAAACATATCATTACTTTTTATTTTGTACTTAAAAATATTCTTGACTAAAATCTAGTGAATCTCACTGGAATTGGATTGATATCCACTTATTATACTCAAGGCATAAGTTAAATTGGGTTCAATAAATAATATCGCATACATGATCAATCATATGTCATTCACATAAGAAATCCTATCCATCCTTTATATCTATTTATAAAGACCTTGAATATTACAAGCATTCATGCCATACAACAATGGTAAAGGCCCCTCCTTAGAGTTCTTTATTAAAATTTCTTTAGAAATTTTCCAATATTTTTGTTTTGATTCCATCCAAGAAACCTATTTTATTTATCTCTACATATCTTCATACCCAATATATAGTTTGTTTCACATATTTCTTTCATCAAGAATAATTTTTCAAACCTCATCTTAATAGAATTTATTGTTGGGAAATCATTTCTAATAAGGATTATTTTATCCATATACAATACCAAAAATGTTGTAACACTACCACTAACCCAATTGTATACACAAGAATCATTCATATTTTTAATGAAACCAAACTCTTTGATTACATCATCAAAAAAGATATTAAAACATTGATAATATTTCTTTAATACATATATGAATTTTTTCAACTTTCAAACATTAGCAGATTAATTTGGAACTTAAAAAACATAATATTGTATCATATAATATTCCTACACAAAATTCCCATCAAATAAAGTAGTTTTGACATCCATATGATATTTTTCATAATCACATTGATCTTTTAAAGATTGAAATATAAAAAATGAATTAATCATTTAAATTAGTCAAACGTTTAATTATATTAAATACCAAGATTTTTTCTAACCCTTTACCACTAAGATAGATTTTATATAGACACTTTTTAATCCATTTTATTTTTGTTTCAAGAAAACCACTTGCATCCTATGGGTCTTGTTCCTTTAAGTGCATCCACCAAGTTAAAAACTTTGTTATTGTATATGGAATTTATGTAATATTTCATATATTTTATCCATATCTTGAATACATAACCCCTAATTTCCCCTTTCTAGGTAGTTGTTTCATTTTCTATGAACAATACTTCACTATAATTTTCCACATGAAATCTAAATCTCTCAGTCTTGTAACAAATCCAACCAAACCTTCAAGGTTCTTGTGTAGATTGGGTTGGTTCTTCTTCTATAACTCTATATGGAAATAACTAAACTCATATATGAGGAAAACTTCCATTTTATTAGGTTTGAACTTTAAAAAGTTCAATTTTCAATTTATTTACTCTTAAAATGATATATTACTTCTCAAGAAATGTAATATATTAGGCCATAAACCCTTGGTGCGTACTATGACTATAGAATTAATATCCCTTGGTTTCCTTGGTATAAACAAAAAATAAGTATTTATCTGACTTAGGGTCAGTTTTATCATAATAAAAATATTATATGTATGCTTCATAGCATCAAATATTCATAAAATACATATTAGGCTATTTTCCAACCCATATCACCTACAATGTATTTATAAACTCTTTATATGGAACATAATTATGTAGGAATGAATTGATTTTAATAGAATATAATTAGAATAAAATTGTAAGGTCACACTAACTCATCAATATTACAACCATGTCCAACAAGGTATGATTACTCCTCTTAGATACATCATTACATTGTGGTGTTCTAGGATGAGTGAGTTGAGAAAAAATTACACTATATCTCAGATGATCAGTAAATTACTAGCATAATTATAACCACCCTAATCAAATAAAATAATTTTATGAACTTTTCCCAATTGATATAATACTTTTTTCTAAAATTCATTGTACCTTTAAAATGTTTCAAATTTATGTCTCATCAAAAACACAAAACTATAATAATTAAAGTCACCAATAATGGACATGAAGTACCTATAAATAATAATTTATTGAGTAAACATTAGTCCACATACATAACTATGTATAAGATCTAATAGTTTACAAGGTTTCTAAAATTTTTATCTAAAAGATTAATTTATCATATTTTCTAATGAATAAGATTCACATGTATCAAATTATTTATAATTGAATGATTCCAAAAATCAATCTCTATAGAGTCTCTAAATGTGTTTATCATTTTTATATGAAACAGAAAAAATTAAAAAGTTAATTTCGGTTAAAATAAACCTTGAGCATCTTATTTTGAATTATAAAGAAGGGGTTATTCATATCCAGAATATATTGACCATTAACTATATAACTAATTCCATAAAACATTTAATTCACATATATAAAATAAATCTTATTTTCAATAATTAATGAATATACCATCTTGTCCAAAAGAGGTATAGAAATAAATTTTTTATTCATGGAAGGAATATAATAAGTTTTTTATAATTGTAGAACCAATCCACTATGTAAGGGCCCATGTTTTTCTAGATTAGAAATTTGAGCAGAAATTTGAATATTTTTTTTCAGATGCTTAAAAAGGAAAAAATAGCCATTTTACCTTATCATTTGATATTAGATAACTTTTTTTACCTCTTTTTTATTCCTAGAATAGGGTGTTTACCCTAGGACATGAGTTTAGAAGAATTCTAAGCCATTTGAATTTTCATGGAATAATTATATATATATATATATATATTTAATTAAATATTAATTTATTTTCACACATTCGTACAACTATATCTTTTTAAAGGAGAATAATATTTAGATTCTTTCTCTACCATTGAGTCTGAAATAGGGATTTTTACCTAGGTGAGATATAAACTATTGTCAATTTCCAAGGTTGGGCCAAACCCATTTTTATTTTTTTATTTTTTCTTTGTTTTGCTTCCATTTTATCATTTCCCTTTTCTTTCCTCTTTATCTCCCCTATATTATCACATAATTCACCTATGGGATTTTTTACTGCCCAATATTTCATAGTACGTTATCTCTTCAAAATAATTCAATAACTTGCGCTACACGCAACAACTAGTTCGAGAGCACCACAACATACAAATCTTGTCGTTCAAAAAGTAGTTATGAATAGTATTAACTAAAATTTTAATTTTATATACTCCATATAATTTTAGAATCCATATTATGTGTTTCTTAGACATAATATAATAACAAATTCATTTTTTAGATAAAAGGAGTATTTTTCAAAAAAAATGCAATTTTACCTCCTTTTAATGGAAAACCATTTTTAAAACCAATATTTGACACTTTTATATATTCAATTTAATTTAATTAAATTATTATTTATAATTGGGACATAAAAATTTTGTTTGGATAAATTTTTTTACTTTTATGATAACTGTCATATTTTGATGAATAGTGAAAAATACAAAATTTTAATTGAAAACAACTTTTTTAATAGAAATATTTTACAGTGTTAAATTCTGCATTTGAATGGTTTTTAAGTCTAATTAGATTATATTTTTATAATTTAATACAATTTAGTTCATTATAAGTAATTTCACATTTGAATTGGACATAAAGAAATGTCAATCTTTTGATTGTTTTTACTTTTTTAAAAAACCCGCTTTTTGGTTTTGACAACGGGAAATAATTTTAAATTAATAAATGAAAATTTTATGTTTAGAATTTAGTAAAATAGACTTCATTTTTGATTTTTTAATATCAACATTATCTTAGGGTGAATTTTTGATATTTTTCTGAAAACTTTCAATTTTTGATGAATAGTGAAGAACACTGCGTTATTATTTAAAACCGACTTTTTATTTAAATAATTATTTATTTTATTTAAATTTATTTTTAGGCAAAATAGATATATAATACCTATATAAGTTCAATTTAATTCATTTTAGATATTTTATAATAAGATTAGATGTATAAAATTTTATTGAATTTCTTATCGTCTTTTACCCACCTTCTAGGCACATTTAAAAATTTGCATAAAATGTAATTTTACCACTTCTGTGAATTTAATTTAAAAAATCTAAGAGAAATATTTGAAATCATTATGTAAAATGTGGTTCAAAAAGATGAAAATAATTTCTAGTGAATAGTAACTTTCGAATTTTATTTACCACGGTTAAAAGTAAATTGGGTAATTAAAGGTAAAAATGATATTATAATTACCCAAACACAAGTCCTAATTCTCTTGGATAAGTGTATTTTGACCAAAAACAAACTTATTAATAAAATATAATCCTTTTGGTCCACATGGATTAGATTACGACATTTACTATTATTTTACTTAAAGAAGAGTTAAAAGTGTTAAGTTCAGAGTTTAATAACTAAACCATTTTTTAATATAGGGTTATACATAAGATAAATATGAATATAAATATTAATTATAAATATAAAACAATTTCCTACATCATGGTATTTTATTTAAAAATTTTAAAAATTGAATAATTAAATTTATTTATGACACAATGATGAGGCCTTAATTGATTTATTAATGAAAGTTTAAAATAATTGTTGTTATAAATATAAAAATAGATGTAAATTGAGACTTTTGATGAATTAAACTAATTTTATACGTTAATATGACATGTTAGGGTTGATGAAATTATTTTTTTTCAAAGTAATAATGTTTTTATGACTTTCAAAAAAACCAAATACTAAATAGTGTCAAAAATTGACATAAATGAGTTTTTAAAAAAATACTATTTTATTAAATGATAAAATAATCCTAAATTCTAAGGTTATTACAAAAGAATTAGATAAAATTATATATTCCAATAATGAACCACTTGGGGTTCTATTTTATTTTTATAGTAAGTTCATTAACCATTTATTATAATAATACAAGAGGACATGGTAAAAGTTAAACTATATAACCAAGAGTTAAATATAAATGATACGGTTATGTGCTGACCTAAACTTGGATAAAAAATATTGGTTGAGTGATTTTATACCCATAACCACCTTATACTCGAATTAAATCCATTTTAAGCCATTATAAACCGAAAATGATTTTATAATAAAATTATATTTCTAGCTTTTCCTAAAGTGCCCCTCACCTCTCTTATAAAAGGGTACTTCCACTTCTCTCCAAATCACACCTCAAAAGCCATTTTCCTCAGCCAAAACCTTCCCAAATCTCCTAAAAACTTCTCTCAATTCAACCTAGAGGACTTACATTGAGAAAAAATCCAACCTAATGATCCATTTTGTTCAAATCAAAAGGAAACACCCAAAGAAGAGGTAATTATTTTATCACCTCTTCCAAAGTTCTTTTCTTCTTCCACTTTCTCTTTCTTTGTTATTTCAATATCAAAATAATAAACCCAGTACCTTATACATACTGTGATGTTATTATAAATATGGTACAACCATATTCATTATTCTATCGATCCTATGAATGATAATGTCACCATGCGTACTTACGTACGACTTACCGTCTCCACACCATGGTGTAATTTGTTATTCAACATTATGTTATTTGGATGAATATAATGATGAGTAATATGTATATAAATAATGAAAATAACATGATAATTTATCTGTAAAATTAATATACCATCCAATTCCATACCTTTTAATCATTAAGGAAATGATATCATTGCTCGTGTGTACGTACGACTGACCGTCTCCACGACGCGATTAGATTCAGTTCCAGGTTCACCATTCAATGATGATTATAAAAATATATATTATTAAAAAGTGTGTAAAATATGAAATAATAATTCTACTATATATATATGTATATATGTATCTATTTATTTACATATATCTCAATCACTTACTTCCATTCAATACGATAAGAAAATGGAAACAACGCCAATGTGTACGTACATACTATTGTATCCATGAATGGTGATTTCATTTCACGCACATATATATATTGTACAAATTTAGATTCTGAATATATAAGATATATAAATCATGTTTTATATTCTGGAAGTATGTAAATAACAATCTAAATGATACGATAAAGAATTACAAGTTAAAACACGTCCGATAAAGAAAGAGATTATTACCCGAAATGTTAATTTAACATGGAAATACTTATTAAATGGGTAGTATAAAGTCATAAATTAATCATGTAAGATATAATAAATATGAATACGGTTCTCTTATAATTTAATAACATACTATGGTCATTATACAGAAGGTTAAAATACCCTCTACCAAAGAAAAGTGCATGGTAAGGGTTAATTTATCAATCTCATTATTATCTGAGATTGTTTATGTGTAAGTATTAAATGGGACATTTTTATCATCCATGTCCATGTTTCATAATTTATTTTCAAAATTAATATTTTAAGGTTTTTCGGAAGGTACTCTTTATCAAGATCAACATTTTAAATGTTTTAATAATTTATTTTTCTAAATCTTTTTACTTAATGTCCCTATTCTAAAAATGATTTTAAGGATTTATTTATATGGACATGATTGTTTTAAAAATTTAATTCCTTTAAAAGGTTTCAAGGTGTTATGGGAAACTATTATTCAAAACTATCTTTTAAATGACTTCCTTTATAAATGTGGACTTTTAAATGATTTCACAAAAAATGATATTTCTCTCAAAGAGTTTTGCTAATCATTTTCAACCATGTCATCATCCTTTACTGGATATTATTATTGATTGAGGTTGATTTATTATAATGCAATATTTCATATTGTATTGAATGATTTATGATATGTTTTACTGTAGATGTTCTATTTTTATACCATTAATGGTTTATGGTTAAAGTATTAAAATTTCATATGCTAGTTTTAATACGACTATTTATGTTATGTTTCAACATTTTCATATGAGGAATACAGTGTATTTAGTAAGATATGAGTGGATATTGCTATAGATTCATGATGCATTGGTAGGTCTCATGAGACAAATTAGTGTCTTGGTACAAGGCCTTAACAAAAATTTTATTTGTAGTCTTGGCACGAGGCCTTGACTATGTGGCAATGATGTCTAGTGTTAGGCATTCCCTCATTATGAAATTAATTATTACATGTGATTATTAGACTAGTTTAATATCCATGCGCATGTTTATATGGTAATGTTTGATTTATTTATTCCATATTATGTTCATGTTTTTATTTAAAAGGCTGTTGTTTTTATTACACATCTTGCCTTAAAAGTTTATAGCTTCTGCTAAATTATTTACCCTTACTGAGCATCGAAGCTCAACCATTTCTTATGTTTTTTTCCCAGGATTCCAAGAAGTGTATTATATTTTATATTAAGGGTTAATCTAGATGATTAATGGTGTTATCAATGGATTATTTATGTTGTGTTTTATGTTATAATTTGTAATGTAGCGTTCATATATGTAATCTATTTTCTAAGACTACTAAATGGATCGGTCCTTCGGGACTTGATTACATGTAATCATGCCAATGTTTTAAAATAATACACCGGATCCAGGATTTTGGGGTCGAGGCATTACAGGATTACTTCATGTTATTGAGATAGAAAAAGGGATAGGGTGAGATAGAGATATTGGGAAGAAGGGCAGTGCCACTGTGGAGCTTGGGAAGAGCCGGATCATCGTGCAAGAGTAGTGGAATGTGAATACGGGAAAAGCTTCGACAAATTCCTCCAAAAGGTAGTTTATTTTAATGTTTGTTCTAAAAATCCACATATATTTATGATTTTTTTTTATTTCCATATTATTACTTCTTAATACCACATGAGGGCCGATCTATAGCATTTGTGAAAAAAGGGTTTTGAGCAGTTCGTAGGGGTTTCCCATTTGAAAATACCGATCACATGATGTATTTTTTAGGAAGAAAAATCATGTTTTATTACTATTTGGGGGATAGGAACAATATATAATTACACACCATATAATGGGAGTACACACCATGTATTAGTTGTTGGACACATAGATGAGCACTTGGCTAGAAAACTTGGATTAGGGAACTTGGTCCTATAGAGTACATGACCATGCCCTAAGTAGGATTCACAGCATGTATGAGTACACAAACATGAAAAGATACATGGACAAGATATGAGAGGTACATGAGTAAATACCCTATATTGGGTACATTCCATGTACTCGTTATACACACCATATACATGGGATTATATGCCATGTTCGGCTGAAGTACATGAACAAGTGGGGATTTGAGAGTACACAGAACGTACACATGTATACACATCGTATAATTATAAATTTCTATCCTTTGAGGGGTTTTTCATGAATTTATTCCCCAAAGTCATCATTTGATTTATGAGTATTCAAGTCTAAACATTTTTACACATAGATAAAGATGGTGGAACCCTTGGGGAGATTTGAGGACTCCAAGTTGACATTTTGGGGAAATAAAGATATAATGGAGAGGTGCTTCCTCTAGTAAATAGTTTTCATTATCTCCTAAGAGTGAAGCCTAGGAGTAGACACACCTGAGGGTCATATGGAATGATTAGTATAATTGGCACGATATCGCCAATTTACTCATTTCATATATTATTAGAACAATCCTTGATTAACCACATTAGGTTACAAATGGAGATTGATAGGTTGGGTGTTTAGACTGACCTTGAGTGAGACCTCAATCTTAGAAGGTCCTTGAGATATCTACCTAGAATAATGTTTACATTTGACCTAGAGGATCCCAAGTAGGATGCATCATCTAGTATATTGTTTTTGAGGACCCTTTGAGGAATTCCTTTGTCCATGTGTCATTTATATGGTTTACATGTAGTTTTCCTTTCTTATGTACTGATATGAGGATTCCCTTTGGAATGCCTCCTCTTATAGTTTGAACCCAAGGATCCCATATAGGATACCACTTCTCACTTACCCTTTTTTATAATTCCATTTAGGATACATTTATCTATGTATTAGACTTAGAGGATCTCGAGTAGGGGTCCTCTCATGTGTTTGACTTAGGGGTCCCAGTGGTTGCCCTAATTTTTAACTAAAACTAAGTTAGCGTGTTATGGGTTTGGGTAGAGATGGTAGTAGGTGTCACCTTAGAACCTACAAAAAAACATGAAATCCCACATGAATGTGGTAGTAGTTGAGGGTTTAGGCGTTTAGACACCCTCACTCTTTTGTTTATTCTTTCACTTGTTTAATATTGATGTAGTTATAATTTATAGAGGATATTCCTAGTGTTTTGATGATGATTATGATGTGATGCGATATGTGATCTAGGATTCCTAGATTCACTTAAGGGGATTTGGATTCTAAACATGTTATTAGTTCAATTTTTTATTTGATATTCCGAAAGGTACTTCCTAGGATCCAACTTATGAGTCTTTTATTTATTTATTACCTTATTGGGATACCTATATGTACTTTTTAGGTTTCAAATTATGATATTTAATTGACCATGGTGTTGAACATATAGATCATAATTATTGATATGTGATATACTCAAGGATGATTATGCTCTCCTGAGATAATCGACTAGTTAACCACAATGTTGGACATGAAGCTCCACATCATCGACACACTTGGGTATGATTACACTCTCTCGAGCGATTCATAGGATTATACCTTGGGTTTGGTGGATGCACCATTAATGTAATCTCAAAAATTGTATGGGAGTGGGTTATTGAGCTATTTATTTTAATGTATTCCAAGAATATACTAGGATTTTAAGATCATTCCTTTTATATATTGCCTAAGGGTCAGCCCCTTAGGGATTATTTGAGTTGAAATTTCATGAATAACTACAAACTGGGAAATAAGGCTAGGAAATGGGACTATATTTACATATATTGATTAGTATAGAATCCAGAATAGAGATCATTTATTGGATTTTTGGTTATTACGATTACGGGTGAACCCTGGGCGCGGACATGTATCCCCTATGGCGATGTAGCTTGTTCAGAGACATTTACGACACTATCCAAATCAGTTATTTTTTATCAGGATTATATAACTGAGGATTGCCATAATTATTCATGAAATGAGTTATACGACATCCAACTCAATGCCTTACTCATAGGATGTCTAGTTGACCAAGATCACCGACCCAAGGATCGACAGTGGATTGTGTTTATTCATGTTATTTGTTTTTTTACATATATAAATAAATAAATAAATAAATATATTCATTTATAGGGATATATATAAATATATATATTAATATAGATCTATACTTATATTTATGATGTCAATTTTTCCAAATGATTGGTATCACAGACTTAAGGATCAGCTGTAAACTTACTTCTTTTTATGATTTTCCATTATATTTTCTAGTTATACATTGTGTAGGATAAGAATATCTCCTGACTATGAAATTATGACAACAAATGTTTTATTTAATCATTGGGGTTTCTAACTTTGATTATGTGTCACCCCTATACATGCACCTTATTGTGCGTGAAGACCTTATTTCTCCTTTTCAGGCTGTTCATTGATTTCATGATGGATAACGATGAAGCCTAGATATTCATGATCAAGAGGAGACACTCATGTAGATTATTTTTATCGGGCTATATTAGCTCGATAGTGTCTTGGAGACCAAGTATGTGGTCTGGCTTAGAGTTAGCAGGAGATCCCTATATTTTTATTTCAGTTTCTTTTATGTAATCCTATATATATGGTCAACCTATTGGGTGATAAATGTTGTATGTATGACATGGTCATTCAGGACATTAATTTACTCCATTTATTATTACAACATAATTATATATTAGCTTATTTACTACTTCTACAACCCGATTATTTAATACTTTGGATAATGCTTATTTATTTACACTAATTTATTACTTTGATATGAGGGAATAGTATTCCCACTAGCACACTCTTGGCCATCATTGCTAGTCATAAGCCTCTAGAATAAGGGTAGGTGTGTTTAAGGTCACATAGAGAACTTACTTGGGGAACCATATTAGTGGAATCTTGGTCGGGAGATTACACACTAGATTGAATTAGAACATAAGTGTTGACCTTCGATCCCAAAACCTTTTCCCCATTGATAACATGTATATCTACTTCAAATTTCATAAGTTCAATCCAATTTATGTGTCTATGTTTATCTGTATAAATTTTTGATTCACAAACAGTTCCCAATAACCATGATTCAATAATTGAAGAAATTTATTTCTACAACATTCATATTATTACACTCAAAATTATTCTATTTGAGATATCTTCTCAACCTTCGAAAACAACGAAGATTTATATAATAGTTTATTCCTATAAGAGACATCAAAATGGTAGTCAGGATTAATTTTATAATCTATAAAAAAAATCTATGGGTGAGTATCATGATTTATATATTTACATCAAGGACTATTAATTAATATTATCTCACTAAGATTATGACCCTATACATCATACCCTTTAGTAGGCCAAGATCCATATTTAATTAATTAATGAGTTCACTTTATAATTCCTATCATCACATAGTTATTTTGGTAGGCTATCATTCCAATAATATCACAAATTACTCTTGGATATTTGAGTGGAAAAATATTTTTTCACATCTATCATACGGATCCAAACTAAACTATATTTCTATGGTATACACACTCTAAGGTCTCCACAACTAAGTTCCACCAAAATCTCACAAATTTATTTTATTACATAACTCTTAGGGTTATCCATTTACACCATTATTTACAAAATATAATCCATTAGATCCCAGATATGGTAGAACCTTCCCATTTTATTGATAGAGGTCTTGATTTTTTTTTCTTTTTAATAGATTTCACACTTATTATTTGAGGGTGTTTTAATTCAAATTCTCACTAATTTAATATATATCACATTAATATTAAATCCATAGCTATTTCATCAAATGTGATATTTATTATCTCCATTTTATTTCTCTATGTATGAATGGTTTTAATGATTGTGGTTTTCAATATATATTCCACCCACTAAATTAATATGTTCAAACCATATAAATGTATAAATCTTTATACAACTCATAGTTTGTGTAACCCACACACAAATAGATTCTAAACATATTGAAACATATACAAATGAATTAATTGTATAAGGTATATAAACTACTTCATGTAAAGGTTTATAATTATATGAAATTAAATATATATATATGAGTAATATTGGATCCATAAATAGCATATCCCCACTTTTCTAGGAAAGGAATAAGCCTCCATGATTGTGGGAATTCCAACCTTAAGTACCTCTACCCAAGGATACTTAACTGAAGAGTGATTTATATATCATTATAGCTCTAACGCCTAATATGTATATACTATATTAAATATATAAATTCAATATAGTAACTTTAATTATACATTGAAATCAAGGTAGATGAAAACTAAATATTATGTCGCCATACCTAGCATGGAATGTAAATTTTATAGGAATAAATTTATAAAATAAACATAAGAATAAATTATTTACATCATAAAAAAACATTTATATAAATGAATAATTAAATTTTAATATCCAAAATAAACGAATTATTTAATTATTTAACATGAAATAAAGTACTTAAGATAATAAAAATTTCCAGAACCAATTTTGATATAGTCTAAAAATATGTAGATTTTGTGTGGGAATATCATACCCATACTGATGAAGGGTTTTGAGAATTTAAAAATAATATAATTTTATTTAAAAATTTCCCTAAAATACCTTGCACCATGTACAAATTATTTTATTGGAATTATAAACATTCCATTTATTTCACCCATTTAGGAAGCCGTTTTAGATAACAAAATCATTTTTCCAAGGTTTTTTGGGAATCCAAGTCATTTTCAAAAATTATTTTTCAATATTGATTATGTAATTGAAATCCTTATAGTGGAGAAGGAATATATCACATATACCTTCTCACCACAATAGAGAGCACCATCCCACAATGCTTTGCTTTCTATTTTTCTTTACAATTCTCAAAACAATCATATTAATATGGAATTTGGAATGGTATCATAGTTTTTTTGATTCTTTTCCCATTTCTAGGTGTAGCATACCGTGTTCCTTCAAAATCAATAACAATAATTACATTTTTAATGGGAAAACATTGTGATTCTTACTTAGATGCTAATTTGTGATTAAATGATAAATCTTTGTCCAATCTTTCATCATTGGTAGTTTTATGATATAATCGATGGGTGAGATCAAATATCCTATATTAACACATCTAAAATGATATCCATATGAACCAATAAAAGTAATCCATTACCCCAACTATTTTATATATGAAACCCTTTGCATCAATAATGGATCCTCTAAGAAGAGAGCCACAATCTATTATTATTCATGTTTGATACTTCCCTAGAATCAATTTACTATTTAACCTTTTCTATAACACCACTGATGGGATTCAAGGGTATCTCTAATCCCATTTACTGTGGAATTAAAAAAATACCTACACAGTATCCTAATAATACGTAAATATAAAATTAAATGATAATATATTCATAACCACCTCTCTAAACTTTCAATCTTTATTAATAGTGAGTTTGATTATATTACCTTAGCAACAACCAATGCATTATTTCCTTATAAAGTATCCAAAAACCACTGGAATAACCAAATTCTTGGAAGATACCTCACTAATTCAAAATATGTCGAAGAACCTCATATAAGGAAAATAAAGAATCAAGTGTTTGAGATAGTTTTAGTTATGTGTGAATAATCTCTAGTTACATATAATGAAGTGATTTAACCATTTTATATAATACATATGCATCAAATGAATATTACTATTAGAGTTCATAAAATTCTAAATGTTATGTAATGTTCAAAACCTTTTGGATCCCTTTCATCGATTAATTTGAACATTAAAATTATTTCAATTTTTAATTCTAGTTTACACATCCTCACATGATGAATTTTTATATGAAGATGACTGATTATCACTCCAAAATAATTTACTAATTAATATCTTACAAAAAATATCAAAAGAACCCCAACATGGTGTAAAACAACATGATAAAAAATCCATTATCGTGTAATGAATGTCACCACACTATAAATAATGATTTAGTGAATATTTTCCAATAATTTATGAATCATATTGGCACATAGGGATATAATGTGTTTGTGAGTGCACATGTGTGTATGATTTATTTTTTAATTGGTTAAGAAAATTATTTTAGTTAAATAATTCAATTGTTAATAAAAAAATTTTCATTTACCCAAATATGTTATTAATAATGGTTTTATTAATTAAAATCAATAGGTTTTATTTGATTATGTTGTGTATTTTTTTATTCTGATTTCTTTGTGATAATATGATTTTAATTTTTTAACAAAAATAAATTTTAAGTGTATAATTGAGAAAGTTTATAAGGGGATTGAATAATTATTTTATTAAGTAAATAGATGTGGAATTTAAGGTTTCTTTTTTATTTGTTTAATTTATATGAAAACAAAGGGAAGGTAATTACGGAATTATGGAATCGAATATTATGATTAATCATTAGAGTAATATTTAGTAGATTTATTATTTGGTAAAATATAAAGGGGTAATGATTTTAAAATGTTTACTATATTGGTTTCTATATATTGGTGTAATTCATTTCGAAGTGTCTAAAATTTATAAAATCATGAAAAATTAATGAGGATTGATTTGTGTTTTTTATATTGAATGAAAATGATTTTTCATTTATTTTATTTTATGTGAAAAATAAAAAGTTAATGAGTAATATAAATTCTAAAGTGATTAGTAAATTTTGGGACAAGATTAAATGGGACCTTCAGTATATATAATGATGTTTGGATTGTATATAGTTTTGAGCTTATTTGTTTAGTATTTTAATAAATACTTAGAAGCATGAGAGTTTGAATTCTGTATATTAATTTTAATATTATTAGAAATACAAATTCCTATAAATTGTTCATGTGAATTTTAAAATGATTATGGAAATGGTCTTAATGGATTAAATGACATAACTTGAAATATATTATTATCTTTAATTTATTTAGCTTGTTGTAAATGAATAATGGGATATTATGGAATGTGTTAATACATTACTTTTCATAATCAAATGTTTAATAGTTATCTTGGGTACGAAAAAAGAAAATTTTGAGTATTATTAAAGGTAAATCTGATGGATTTTATGCTTTATTAGTTGGATCATGTTGATGTTTAGTCAGCATGAGATAATATAGAAATTTATTTCAAAACTGTATCATATCTTATTATTACTATTGTTATAGTAATGAAATTTCAAATTCCATAATGTTGTTATATTATTTTAAATCATGTTGAATGTAAGTAATTAATTTGAACATATTAAATGTTTTTGAATTTGTTTAATTATTTTAAAAGGAATTATGAAGTGAAATTATAGAATATGAATTTGCATGTCATTAAAGTCTTCATTATTCTTACGATTAGGAAGTTAGTTTAAATTAAATATATTTTTAACAAGCATGTTGAGTTTTATTCTTTGTTCAAATTATTTTTAAACCATTATTATGGTGATATGATTGATGAATCATGAAAAATGAAATGGAAAGAATTATAATGCCGAGGTTATAATCATAATTTTTGAACCTTGTTTAGTTTCTATATTATAATCATGTCAGGTGTTTATTAAATAGTTTAAAAGGTTAAATGGTTATTAAATCACAATATTAACTAAGAAATTATTTTTGAAACATGATTAATATGGTGATTAAATTTCCTGAGAAAAATTGGTTTGATGGTTGTGATAGTTTTAATGATTTGATTTGATGTGTGTTGGTGGTGTTTTGAGTTTTGAGTATGGTGGGGAACCATAAAGGTAAGGGAATGGGTTGAGTATAACAATAAGGATTTTTTATAGGGTTTTTATATGATGAGTAAATGGTTAATTTTTGAACTCATGTAAATAAGAAATTTCTAATGATATGATATCAAAACGATATTTCTTTATGAATTGGTTGTGTGACTATTTTAAATTTATGTTTTATATTAATGGTCTTGGAATTTTTTATTATTTAATCATGTTTGAATAAATTTATGATGGGAAGTGTTTGGTTAACATTGGTACGTGTAATTTTTTTCTTGAATATCATAGGTTAAAGACATTGAGTTATGTATTTTTTTTGGAAAAAATGTAATGAATGAGAACTTTTGTTTGATTTTAATGTGTATTTTGTTTTATAAATGTTAAATTTTGAGACCAGGTGGTTATATAAATAACCTATTATTCTTAATAATGATAAATAAGATTAAATGTATATGAAAAAATAAATTAGGTTCTAGTTTGGTAATAAAATGATTATTTGGATGATTTTTTTGGGTATGGTTAACTCATGACATTTTATGAATATATTAAGTGTTTAATTTGTTTTTAAAAGATAAATCCTCATTTAGATAAACATTAATGTGGGTTTTATTGTTTCATTACTATTAATTAAATCACCATGTTTTGAAAATAACATAAAACTGATTCATAAATGTTTTGGTGATTTAATCTTTTTTTGGGATTTTAATATATAATTATTTAAAACTTTTAAAGTTATTTTGTTTTTAATTATCAAGTTACAACTAATTTGGAACATCCTATGTGTAAAAATAAATTAATGGGGTGTTATGAATTATTTGGATAGTGGTAAAGGATGGAATGTTTTCAAATAACTTTAGCACCCTTTTGAAAAAGTATAGAGTATGATTAGAACTACTGTACAATGTAAGTAGTTTTTGTGTTTAAATGAGTGAACAAATGATGGTAATTTTAAAGAAATTATTTTTTTTTGTTTTGGTTTAAGTTGTTTTATCTTTATTGATTTATAAATATTAATTTGTGTGTTATAGTGTTAAAATGGAAAATCCTATGTTTGGGGGAACCATGGGTGGTTTATAGTATAAGGCTTTGGGGGGAATTTTATTTAGAGTATTGAAAATCCGTATGTTAGGTGATAAATAGTAGTTATATGGCTTGAGATTCTTCTTGAGGATGAGCATAAATATGGAGGGGAGTGTAAAATGACTAGTGTCATTTGATTTTAATTTCTAGTTATATATTTTTATTTAAAGTTTAAAACGTGATTGGTTTTAAATTTATTGTGGATACTAAATTTAAAGGTTAAAATTTTTTTGTTTTTAAAATAATTTTGTTATTTTTACTTGAATTAAAATAAATGGGGACGAAAATGTGAAAATAACAATTTCTTAATTATTATTATTATTTTAATTCTTAGTGAAGATATTTTGATTTTGTATTATTATATATATATTTATTAAAAAAATGAATTTTAAAGAAAATTTTTGTGAGTGTCTAGTTCATGTGTAGTACGTAGGGGAGGTATGTTTTGGGTTCCCCTGTTCATGTATAATATAGACAGAGCGACTGAGAAGAGTAGTAGGGTTGGGTGGACTAACTATGTTTATGGATTTGTGGAGTGTGAGGAAGGAGAGGCACTATAAATCCTCCCCAAAGATAAGGGAAGGGTTGATGTATGAAAAAGGAGGAGTGGGGCTTCATACTGGGGAAGGATCCTATTGGGGAGGTACCAATATGTGAACTGGGTTTTATAAATTAAAGAAAAATCTAATTTACATAAAGAGAGGAAATTAATGTTTTAAAAAAAAGTGATGATGGAGTCCAAATTTTAAATAGTGTGTGGGGGGGGGGAATTCTCTCCATCCCTCCCTATTTCTTCTCCCCCCTCTCTATGAAATTATTCTGATGTTTTCACTTTAATATCATCTTTATTATTGGCCCAAATAACTGTAATTTCCCGGTTCTAGAAGCTACCCAGAGGTGCCCCGTACCCAGTTGGTCACATGGCCTCAAGCAAATTTCCTTGAACGCCAGAGGCTGCTGACTAGTAGAAAGGTCCTTAGGTGTGTTATTGGGGAAACTATGTCCTCATTGGAAGAATACACAGTGGAAGTAAAAAACACATACCATAGTAGAAGCAGTAAATATACAATAATAGTAAACAACAGAAGGCTAAAACAATAAACAACTAAAGCATAGACATATATATGAAATGATGCATGATACATATGTCTAGGAAAGTATCCAAACAAGTCACAATTTTGAATACAATACTAAACCAAATTACAAAGGAAAAACCGATAAGCAACTCCTCAGCATCGCAAGCCTCGACTTGGTCCCATGCTCTCCTGCTCCAAAGAAATAAATCACCTGAAGTAGAAGGGCACTTTCCCTTGTCTATACCTGCATCAATATAATCTATTTGGGCCCAAAAGCATGACCCAAACAGGGTGTGAGAATAAATACCTGTAGGAAACCACACAAATATATGTTCCTAATAGTTAGTGAGCATATGGCAGGTAATAGTGCAATAAGCAGTAAATAGTAATCAGTAAACAGGATGATACACAACAGTAAACAATCCACAGATCAACAAGAAGCAGTGAAGGAAACAACTAACCACAAACATGAATCCCTCTAGGAGTTACTCACCACCATCCCCTCTGGTCCTATCCAAGAAGTACCAACAACCCTTTGGGTAGTACACTCAGCCTAACCCCTCTGGTTTGTTCATACGAAATTATAAGACTCTCTAAGAATGCACGCTTAGTCAATTCCCTTTATAGTCTAAGGGAGTTAGGGACTCTATGAGGAAGATCACACGGTAAATTACCCTTATATCCCCAAGGTCTAGAGACTCTCTGAGGAAGCTCACTCGATCAATTCCTCTTATAGCCTCAGGTCTATCACATACTCTCTGAGGAAGCTCACTCGGCCAATTCCTCCTATAGCCTGGAATGGTTTAAGGAATTCAAACAACAAAGACTCTCCGAGGAATATCACTCGGTCTACCCCCGTACAGTCTATAAAGCTCAAGACTCTCTGAGGAAGCTCACTCAGTCCATCCTCCTGTAGTCTACAATATCCAAGACTCTCTGGGAAGCTCACTCAGTCTATCCCTTATAGCCTATAATGTCTAAGAATCTCTGAGGAAGCTCACTCTGTCTATCCCCTTATAGTCTATAGCACCAGGTTCTCATGGCCCCATGCCAGTCAGTGCATAATAATGCTATAAGTCCAAAGTAAACCTACAGAGCTACTTGGATAACCAGTCTAAATCATAAAAAGAATGTCAGGGAACAACACTTCATCCTACAGTCACAAGGCATAGAAAACAGGTATAACGGCCAAAGGCAGAACAAGACCAAAAGGTCATAAACAGAACAAGGCATGGGAAAAACATCCAAGCATAGCAATTATCCTCATACATAACCAAATTACCTCTACTCAAGCATAAAATCAAGGAAGGAAAACAACAGGGGTAAAACAGTAATAACGCAATACCCCGTTCAAGGGTATTGGTGGAAATTGTACATAAAACTCAAAGACTTTGAACGAAAAGGCACAAACCACCTACCTTGATGCTAGGAGATCTATATACTTGAACCAAAAGGCTTAAATCTCTTTATGACATTGTAGATCTATGAAAACAAACAAAATGTTCAACCCACGATAAATTGCAAAAGAGGAGGAATTGGAAAACAAAGCTCTAGGAGAAGGAAGAGCTTACCGCTGTGGTCCCAACGCAGTTGAAGATGGTTGATTTGGAGAACAGACCAAGGATTGGGGGCTCAGAGGAGATTCGCGGCCGTACGGGATGCTCTTGGTCGAAGAAGCTGGAGAATAAGAATGTTTTGGTGATTAGACGCGACCCCGATCCATTTAATGAAAAAAAGAAAGTACACGGCGTGTAATTTTGGAGTACATGGTGTGTACTAGGCTTTTATGTAATCCTCTTTAAGTGGCCTCCACATCGCCCCTACATGGCCATCTGTGTGGACCAGACACGGCCAGCACAAGACCTCATGTGACAAGTGAGTACATGGCGTGTACTTATAAAGTACACGGTGTGTACTTCAAAAATTTCCAGAAACTCCTCTTTTCTTAAAAACTCCATTAAAAGGAAAAACATACCTGAAAAAAGGTCCAGGTTCTTACAAACTTCCCCCCTTAAAGAAATTCGTCCCCAAATTTCCCTAGAGAGGTGTAGAAGAAGAAACCCTGAACAGCTCTGGCCACTGCAATCGTACATCGGACTCACTCTCCCAAGTCTCGTCCTGTACTCACCCATGCTTCCATATAACCCATAATAGAGGAACATACCGGCCACTGATAACCTTCATACTGTGATCGATAATCCAGATAGGATGCTCCTCAAACGATGCATCCGCTTCAAGCTCAAACTCCACAGGTTGAAAGACATGAGACGATTCTGAAAAGTAACGTTGGAGCTGAGAAATGTGGAAGACATCATGCATAGCCCAGTACCTATAAGGTAACTTCAACCGATAGGAAACTGGCCAACTCTCTCCAACACATCGAATGATCTGACGTACCTTGGTGAAAGCTTACCATGTCTCTGAATCCTCTTGTGTCTCAACCTTGGTGTGACACGTAGGAAAAACTGATCCCCGACCTCGAACTCCAGAGGTCATCTCTACTGATCAGCCTGAGACTTCTGTTGAGACTGTGCCATATCCATCCTCTTCTGAATCAACTCTATCTGCTCTGAGGTCTCCTGAACAAGTCGAGGTCCCAGAAAATCTACCTCTCCTACCTCCCGCTAGCATAAAGTTGATCAACATGGCCTACCATACAAATCTTCGTAAGGTGTCATATGGATAGTCTCCTGAAAATAGTTGTTGTAGGAAAACTCCACAAGAGGTATATGCTTCTCCCAGGAACCTCCAAAGTCCAGAATGAAAGCTCGGAGCATATCCTCAAGCACCTGAATCATACGCTCGGATTGGCCATCTATCTGGGGATGGTATGCTGTACTCAAAAGTACCTATGTATCCAAAACCTTCTGAAGCCCTTTCCAGAACCGAGAAGTAAAATGTGCATCCCTATCTGAAATAATGGAATGTGGAACTCCATGTAGACGTACAATATCTTATATGTACAACCGTCCCATCTCATCAACAATGAAGGTCTCCTTGATCAGAAAGAAGTGAGAAACCTTCATAAGCCTGTCGATGACAACCCAAACAAAATCATTCCCTCGAGGTGACCTCAGAAAACCGGTCACTAAGTCCATCGCGACATCATTCCACTTCCACTCTAGAATGGGTAACTTCTGCAATAGACCTGCTGGTCACTGATGCCCCACTTTCACCTACTGAAAATTGGACCACCTTAGGAAAAAACCAAAAACATCTCTCTTCATACCTGACCACCAATACCGGTGGTGTAGATCATGATACATCTTGGTGACGCTAGGATGAACTGCCCAAACAGAGGAATGAAAATCCCACATCATCTCCTCACGTATGTCTCCTGGCACCTATACGCGTCCCTAGAAAGACAAGATCTCATCCTCTCCTACTGTCCATCTAGAAAGAGGGTCCTCTCCTGACACACTCTCCCACAGGACTATCCCTTCTGAGTCTGATAGTTGTCTCATCCGTACCTGATCGATAAGAGTAGAGGTAACAACTACAGAAGATAGAAAAGTCTTCCCCTGTCTGTCGTGCACCTCCAAATGCATCTCAGAGAACAGAGCCATAAGCTTCCACTCACTAATGGCCTCCTAAACTGCCTGTATCTGAGCCCTCCTTCTCAACATGTTGGCCCCTACGTTGCCTTTCTCAGGTGTATAGGTAAGATCAAAGTCAAAAGACTGAAGATACTCAACCCACCTGCACTGTCTCAGATTTAGATCACGTTGAGTGAAGATGTACTTGAGACTTTTATGGTCGGTGAAACCCACAAAATGCTCACCAAAAAGATAATGTCTCCAAAAATATAGGGCATGAACAATAGTTTCCAAATTCAGATCATGCGTCAGGTTATTCCTCTCATGTGGCCTTAACAGTCGAGACCCGTAAGCAACGACTCCATCTCCCTGCATAAGAATAGCTCCCAGCCCGATACCTGAAGCATCACAGTAAACAATATAGCTCTTTCCTAGCTCTGGAAAGACTAGTATCGGTGCTGAAGTCACTATCCATTTCAGCTCCTAAAAGGCTGACTCATAAGAATATGACCATAAGAATTTCACCCCTTTCTTGGTCAGACCTGTCAGTGGTGCTTCTAGGCATGAAAAGTTTTGTATGAAGTGTCTGTAGTATCCAGCCATCCCTGGAAAACTTTGTACCTAAAATATGTTCTTCAGAAGCTCCCAGGAAACTACTTCCCTCACTTTCTTTGGGTCTACTGATACTCCTGTCTCTGAGATAACATGACCCAAAAAGTGGATCTGATCCATCAAAATGTGGCATTTCGAGAGCTTAGCATATAACTGATGCTCTCTCAATGTACTCAGAATTATCTCAAGATGGGTAGCATGGTCGTGTCGAGTGTGAGAGTACACCAAGATATAGTCCATGAAAACCACCACGAAGGAATCCAAGTATGGATGGAACACTCGGTTCATCAGTGCCATGAAAACTGCAAGCACGTTTGTTAGACCTAAAGGCATAACCATATGCTCATATAGACCATACCTGCTCTGGAGATCTTTAAGAGGTATATCAGATGGTCTAACACACAACTGATGATAACCGGATCTCAAGTAATTCTTCGAGAACACTCAGGCTCCTCGAAACTGATCAAAGAGATCATCGATCCTCAATAAGGGATATCTGTTCTTGACTATCAACTGGTTTAGCTTACGATAATCCACAAAAATCCTGAGGGTTCTGTCTTCCTTATTCGCAAACAGGACAGGCGAACCCCAAGGAGAAGTACTGGGTCAGCTGAAACCCTTTGCCCGAAACTCCTCCAACTGCTGCTTGAGCTCCTGCAACTCAGGTGTATCCATCCTATAAGGAGGAATGGACACTGGTGCCGCTCCTAGCATGAGATCAATTGAAAAGTCTACCTCACACTTTGGAGGAAAACCTTAAAAGTCCTCTGGAAAGACATCTCTGAAATGATCCACCACTAGAGGAAAGTCCAACTGTGAAGTCCTTGGGTCATCCAGATAAAGTCTAGCAATCTGGGCTGTAACTCCTCCTAGCTCATGATTCTCGGGTCCGACTCGACTCACCCGTACATCCCACTCGCCTCTATGAAGAAAGGATCCACCCTCTGGTGATACGAAACTCACCCTACAACGATAGAAATCAACGACTTCCTAGAAGGGGACTAACCAGTCCATTCTGAGATTGATATCATAGCTCGTCATCTCTAGGACATAGAGGCCCCATAAAAAGTGACACCCTGCAACCTCAAGATGGCACTCTTTGCATGGAAAGACACTAACTGCTCTAGTCCCCAACGGTGTGTCTAGCGTCAAGGTATCAGCAGAAGAAAATATGGAGAGCCCAAGTCTCTCCAAAAAAACAACAAAGATAAAACTATGCATAGAACTAGTATCGAAAAGTGTTGAAGAAAAAACTGAGGCTACTTTGATCGTTCCTCAAACTGTGGAAAGTCCAAGATCCTGCTCCTAATGGGTCTGCTCCACAATAAAATTCTGGCCTGTACCGCAGCCCTATGACCCTGCTTGACCACTATGAGCTGATCTACTTTGCTATCACTAGTAGCCTGGTGACTGAACACCATGGCCGCGACCTTCACCTCAGCCCGAACGGCTGGAAGAACTCCAGTTCCCAGACTGGTGAGAAACTGGCGATGAATCTTCTATACACGAGGTCATAGAAGAACCCCTTCCACCAGCTGTATGTGATAAGACCTGAAAAAAATGCTGAAGATGGCCCATATTTCCACAAGATCGACAATCCATCAAGTCTCTCTAGAACTGAGGCCTAGTATGCCTGCTCTTCCCACATTGGTAGCATACTACCTGGTTGCCTGAAGATACATTCCGCCTACTCTGATCTCCTCGAGCAGACTCGCTACGACGCTTCCTTCTATCAGTAGGAGGAACACTGACTCTAGATGTCAAACCACCCTGGCTCACTACTCCAGAATCCCTCAGATTGCGCGCAGTGATTAGCACCTGGTTGATGATAAATGATATCAAAGTCAACCTAAAGATGTTTACCAGTGAGCAAATGTCGTGCCTCAGACCATCCTCAAAATTCCACGTAAGAAACATCTCATCACCTCCTGGAATAGGCATGAAACACTGCAACTCTGTAATGCGAGATGAGTACCCCATAATCCAAAGAGTACCCTAATCCAGACTCATAAACTCCCAGGCTCGATCGAACCTCTTGGTCTCTAGGTAGAATTAATCATAGAAGATGCAATGAAACTCATACCAAGTCATACTCTACTAGAATCCTAACTGCAAGATCACCTTCCACCACTTCTTGGAGGAGTCTCAGAGCATATAGTTAGCGAGCTTCATGCTCTTCTCTGGAGGTATTTCCAGATGCTTGAAAATTGTCAGCCTGGCCTCTATCCATGACTCTATAGCCTGAGGTCCTCCCTCCCCTGAGAAAGTAGGAGGATGCTGTAGGTGGAAAATCCGCGTCAACTCTACCATTGATGGGGTAGGAAGCGGTTCTCCTTGGAAAGTCTGCATCATCCTCATAAAGTCTTCCCTAAACTGTGCATCGATGCCTGCAACTGGTATAACTACTAGTGCCAAGGTTGGCATAGCAGGAGGATCTACAGGAGGTCCCTGATCGGCCATATCTGGTGTCTGATCACTGTCAAGTAGCTGACGTACAACCAAAGCACTCCTTGGTGGCATAACTCTGAAAGGTCAAAAGCACACCTTAGATCAGGATTATCAAAGACTGTGAACACAAGAGTACAAGAGGGGAATAGAAGAAAGAAACATCCATGTTTTACAAAACACAACTACACGGCGTGTTCTTTTAATCCATTCACATGGGTGTGTACTTCTGCCACAACTAGTTGTGTAACTCCCCAACCACACGGTGTGTTGTCCCCACACACGGCATGTACTTGAACTATATTCCCCTTCCTGAGTATCCTTACATGAATAACCCACATGGTCCTCTAAAATCCTAGAATAAATAGGGTGTTCACGAAGGACACAATGTGTATTAGACAAGGTCTCAATGACCAGTGCTGTTAGTTAAATGTCCGGCTACATGGTTCACTCTACACGGCGTGCTCCCTAAGAACAGAGTGTGTACTTGAAGGTTTTCCATTACCCGTGTTGTTCGTGACATGTCCGGGTACTTAGGTTACATGGCATGATGTGTGATAATAGGACACATCTTGTATAGTCAAAGTTTCATCCATCCACGTCGTGAGTCACACAGGTAGACACACAATCCCTACAACACTGCGTGTACTTACTGTACACGGCGTGTTCCTAAATATTTTTCACAACCCTGTGTTTCTGCCCACACAGTCAGTGACACAATTTAAAAACTACAAGGCATGTATTAATAAATTACATGCCGTGTATTCTGGGTTTTTCCAGACAGTAGCTCAGAAACTGCTCTGAATCCTAGAAAACATAGAAAACAAGAGTCAAGGTGGAAAACTTCGACCCGTGAGGTCCCATACTCCCCGCGAATCAAAGTTTGGCATCTTATACAAGTTATAACAAGGCAACCAAGCAATGATCCACCAAATTCCAGTCCATGAGGGCCCATAACAACTCAAGAACCAAAGTGTGGCATCCATCTAAGAAATTTACTATACACAAAATTCTCTATCAAACATCAGAGATTCTATCAAAGAATCTATCACAATAGCATGCATAATCTACACAACGTCTATCAAAATAACATGCAATTGCTAATGCATCCTAGATGGCATGGAAAGAATGCATGGCATGTGATTTCTAACAAGTGCCTATATGATGCATGATATGGAATACCCTCATCTAATCAGGTTGCGATAGAAATAAAACCGTAATAACAAAAATGGTAACAACACAAAGCATGTGAATCACCCAACAGTGAAGTCAAATCAACTGTAAAAGTGAAAACCAGTAAAAGTGAAATAAACGAGGTTGTATGGATTTTACCTGTACATAGGTTAGCTACTACTGGGAACAACTTAGTACCAAATACCTATTCCATCCTATCCCTGGATATAGGATCCAAACAGTAATTCAAGAGAAAAGAATTCCTCTAATACCACTTTGTAACGTCCTGGTTCAGGAAGCCACCCAGAGGCGCCCCGTACCGGGTTGGTCACATGGCCTCAAGCGCATTTCCCCGAACGCCAAAGGCTGCTGACTAGTAGCGAGGGCCTTGGGTGTGTTAGTGGGGAAACTATTACCTCATTGGTAGAGTACACAATGGAAGTAAACAACACATACAATAGTGGAAGAAGTAAATATACAACAATAGTAAACAACGGAAGGCTAAAACAATAAACAACTGGAGCACACACATATATTTGAAATGATGCATGATACATATGTCTAGGAAAGCATCCAAACAAGTCACAATGATGAATACAATACTAAAACAAAGTATAAAGGAAAAATAGATAAACAAATATTCAACATCGTAAGCCTCGGCTTAGTCCGATGCTCTCCTGCTCGAAAGCAATCAAGTACCTGAAGTCGAAGGGCGCTTTCCCTTGTCTACTCCTACAACAATATAATCAGTTTGGGCCCAAAAGCATGACCCAAACAGGGTGTGAGACTAAATCACAGTAAGAAACCACCTAAAGATCTGTGCCTAATAGTCAGTGAGCATATAGCAGGTAATAGTATAGTAAGTGGTAAACAGTAATCAGTAAACAAGATGATACACAACAGTAAAAAATCCACAGATCAACAAGAAGCAGTGAAGAAAACAACTAACCACAAACAGGAATCCCTATGGGAAGTACTCACAACCATCCCCTATGGTCCTCTCCAAGAAGTACCAACAACCCTTTGGGCAGTACACTTAGTCTAACCCCTCTGGTTTGGTCATATGAAATTATAAGACTCTCTGAGGAAGCACGCTCAGTAAATTCCCCTTATAGTCTAAGGTAGTCAGGGACTCTCTGAGGAAGATCACGTGGTCAATCCTCCTTATAGACCCATGTTCTAGAGACTCTCTGTGGAAGCTCACTCAGTCAATTCCTCTTATATCCACAGGTCTATCACAGAATCTCTAAGGAAGCTCACTCGGTCAATTCATCCTATAGCTTGGAATGGTTTAAGGAATTCAAACAACAAAGACTCTCAGAGGAATCTCACTTGGTCTACACCCGTACAGTCTATAAAACTCAAGACTATCTGAGGAAGCTCACTCGGTCCATACTCCTATAGTCTATAATATGCAAGACTCTCTGAGAATCTCACTCAGTCTATTCCTTATAGTCTATAATGTCCAAGACTCTCTGAGGAAGCTTACTCGGTCTATCCCCTTATAGTCTATAACACCAGGTTCTCACGGCCCCGTTCCAGTCAATGCATAATAATGATATAAGGCCAAAGTAAACCTATAGAGCTACTTGGCTAACCATTCTACATCATAACAAGCATGTTAGGGAACATCACTCCATCCTATGGGGACAAGGCATGGAAAACAGGTATAATGACCAAAGGCTGAACAAGACAAAAAGGTTTTAAATAGAACATGGCATGGGACAAACATCCAAACATAGAAATTATATTTATACATAACCAAATTACCTCTACTAAATCATACAAGCAAGGCATGAAAAAATAGGGGTAAAACAGTAATCACGCAATACCCCGTTCAAGGGTATTGGTGGAAATTGCACATAAAACTCAAAGACTTTGAACAGAAAGGCACAAACCATCTAACTTGATGTTAGGAGATAAATATACTTTAATCATGAGGCTTGAATCTCCTTAGAACTTCATAGATCTAAAAAAATTCACAAAACGTTCAACCCACAATAACTTGCAAAAGAGGATGAATTGGAAAACGAAGCTCTAGGAGAAGAAAGTGCTTACCACTGCAGTCCCAACACAGTAGACGACGGTCAATTCAGAGAACTGACAGAGGATCAGGGGATCAAAGAAGATTCGTGGATGTACGGGACGCTCCTGGTCGAAGAAGCTGGAGAAGAATCGTGTTCTGGCGATTAGACGCGACCCTAGTTCGTTTAATGAAAAAAAAGAAAGTACACGACGTGTACTAGGCTTTTCTGTACTCTGCTTTAAGCGGCCTTCACATCACCCCCACATGGCCGTGTGTGTGTCCTGAACACGGCCAGTACATGGCCTTGCTTGACAAGTGAGTACATGACATGTACTTATAATGTACACAACATGTACTTCAAAAATTTCCAGAAATTCCTCTTTTCTCAAAAACTCCAGAAAAAGGAAAAACATACCTGAAAAAAGGTCCGGGTTCTTATAATGACCCTCCACTAGTGGTTTTGGATTTGTATCAATGAGTATAAGTTAAATATTATGTTTTTTTCAAGGAATCAAAGTATTTTTTCTAGATTTAACTAATTCAAAATTTCATATTTTAATTGTAATAAATAAAGATTTAAATGATTAGAGATTTTCTTGGATTTGGTTTTTAGTGTGGAATTATCTCCTAATATTCCGTAGGATACCTCTTTCATTTCTTAGTGTTAATTTGTATTTTTTATATAATATGTTTATCGGTTAAAATTGTTTATTATTTAGTGGTAATTATTTGTTATGAAAATTATTTCTAGTGAAGTAGAATAATTTTTCATGAGATAATTAAATTTAATAAGAATTTAATTTTTGTGTTTATTACAAAAAAATGATGTTTTGTTATCAAAGAGTTAGATTAATTTAGATATTAGTTATTTAAACTGATAATTTAATTTATACATTAATTATGAAATTAATGAGATGCAACTAGGGGATAAAATAGATATTTTGGTGTTGTTTTGAAATGTTGAGGAGTTTTTTTTTTCAAAAAATGATTTTTTTTATTAAATGAATAAATTTTAGTTTGTTATTATGCCTCACTTGAAAGAAATTAAGTGTGTTTTTTGGTATTATTTTATTAATTAATTTGTTTTATTGGGTTTAATACATTTGAAAAATTGTTTTTTTCTACATAAAGATCTAGGGAAATCAACATAGTATTTTGGTGGATGTTTCTATTAAAATATCCTAAATTTAAATGGCGATTTAAGTGTTGGAAATATTGTTAACCATAATAAAAGTGATAAAACAATGATGAGATTTTCTAAATTAATTGTGGAATTGATGTGAATATTAGTAGATTAACTAAAGGTGGGGTTAGTAAACTAAAAAATATTTTTTAAAGGGGATATTATTACGAACTAGCTCAGGTACCCTGGTATCCCAATAATCGAGCCAGCCTTGATAGGAACCAAAGGCTGTTCTCGATCCCCACAGGCTGGAAACCAGCACCTAGCACTATACAACATATAAGTTGGAATGATTTTTCCACAAGAATTCAGAAGAAAAAGATAAAAGATGGTATGCATATCAATAATAAAAATACACCGAGAGTAAAAGTACTAGAGTACAATGAGGCATAAAAACCAAATTACTACAACCCAAAGTACAAAATAGGAAAATAACTCCAAGTTCCCTTAGGACACAACTCACCAAGTTAAAATCTCAACAGCTGGATCCACCTCTAAGGGATCCCTTCCCTTTTCTCGAGCTTGGAAGAAGAAAGTCTACAAACACCCAAAGGAAAAAGTAGTGTGTAAGCCTATGCCAATTAGTATACCACCAAATATTACATAACAAATTCCAAATATATATTATCTAAATGAATTATTTCAATTTTTCAAAACAAATATGTTTTTAAATTTAAAATCATATCTAAATAAAACATGCTATAAATTTTAAAAATGATGGAAGATACATTCAAAAAACATGATTTACATTAAAAGAGATGGAATATTTATAAAATAATGGAATATGTAAAAAATTTATATAAAATAGTTTATATAAATTCAGTAGGCATGTAAGTTAGGTCAACCAACATTGGAATACATTTATATCTCAAATATAAATAAACAAGTGAGTAACACGGTCATCTATCAAAAGATACGGTAATATTAACCATATATAGGATTTCACACTCTCTAAGTGAACAGAGAAAAATGTGTATACACATGTCCCTATGACACTAGCCAAAGGACACTTGTCACCAACCCATTGGGCATGTGTCCCATTGCATATATGTTTAAGAACTTCTTAATAGCATAGAGTGTATCCAAATAACTCACTAACTACCTAAGGATTTCATGCACTATTACACGATGGATGGAATATATAAGGAATTATTAAAATATGATCAATCCCATTCTTCCATTTCATAAATTCCAATTTCTTTCCATTTAAAACAAAAATAGTTTTTACTAAAAAAGATGACTTTTTTCACAAGATAAAACCACTGGGTTTCTATCAAATCATTTAAAGCCATTTTCATGAATTTGAAATCCATTCAAAACCAATTTCATCCTTTTAAAAATATATTTTCACAATTAAATTCAATAATTTAATTGAAAACATTTCCATAAAAATCCACAATTTAAATCGATTAACTTTCCAAAAACCCACCCCAATTCACTGGAATATGGGGTTTTCGAAATTTCTATGCCAAAACCATTTCAAATCATCCAATTCATTGGAATTGGGTTTCATTAAATAAAATGAAAGCAAGTCTAAGAAATTGAATTTAAATCAATATTTGAAATAAACCAATACAATCAAAGTTAATCATTTTGGAAAATCGGAACGAAACGACCTGCATCTTTCATGAAGAAAAAAAACTCGCAATGACACCCATCTATGAGAAAGAAGGTGTAGGAGATCTTGGATCTCAAACTATAAGAAATATCAAAAAATACATGGAATAGATCTATCAATCCCTAAATTATCCATCAAACCCCAAGAGAGGAGAAAGAGAGAAACTAGAAGAGAAAGGTAGAGAACTTACTCGGTAATCACACTGTAAGTAAAAGGATGATCAAAATCCAACCGGATCAGTCTGGAAGGTGGGGCGCCACTAAAAATCACCTAGGGAGAGTTTATGGTTGAGATAAAAGAGGTCTAGGAATAATAAACTGATTGGTTCTCCCAAATGCATTACTTAAGGCTGGGCATCGGTCGAGTTACGATGTGTACCTAGGGGTTATGACGTGTAGGCCACACTAGATAAGTATGCCAAAAAACCTATCTCTTATGGTTGAAAAACACTATTTAACCCATATAAGATGTGTACCTAAGGTACATGATGTGTACCATCTCATAACATGATCTCCCCATTCACGACCTGAAACCAGCACCAAGTACATGACATGTACTTCAAGTACATGGTGTGTACCTTTTATTCAGTCAATAGTAAACCCAGAAAAACACATAAAAGGATTTTGAACCAAAATGGAACTTAGAAGAGTTGGAAAACTTACCCAATCAAGGTAATGGGTTGTTAAAACCTCCCCAACATAAAATATTTCTTCCCCAAGAAACACTATGAAGAAGCCTCCATGATAAATAGATGAGGCCACTACTCTCTCATTAGTGCCTCATGTTCCCACATATCGTGAATATCAGATCCATTTTATCATAGTACATGAACCAAAGGTGTTGTCTTCCCATGAAGCACCTTGGTATCAGAATCAAATATCCTGATTGGTTTCTCAATCAATGATAAATCATGATCGATCTCAAGATCACTCCGGCTCAAAATGTGACATGGATCAGATAGATACTTTCTCATATTTGATACATGGAACATGTTATTTATTTCCATCCGCAATGGTGGAAGTGATAGATTGTATGCAACCTTACCCACCTGACCAACAACCTCTAAAGGTCCCACAAATCAAGAAGAAATCTTACCTTTCCTCTTATGCCGTAGATGACCCAACTTGGGTGAAACCTTTAAGAACACTTGATCACTAACTAAAAACACCAATGTTCTATAACATTGATCAACATAAAAATTATATCAGATTTATGATGTCAACATCCTATGGCATATCAGCTAAATCATTATTGTCGTCTCTTGCACCAATCTTGGTGAAACTAAACAACTTTCACTAACCTCCAACCAACACAACAAAGATTTAAAAGGATGGATATACAAGGACTCGAAAGGTTCCATTCTAATTCTGGTCTAGTAACTGCTATTGTAATAAATCTTAACCAACCCTAATTGATCATCCTAAGACCTTCCAAATTCAAGAACACTGGCATGAAGCATATCCTCAATAATCTATATAGATCTTTCTATCTTACAATCCGACTGTAGATGGTAGGACGTTCTTATAAAAACCAGAGATCCTAGTGCCTCCTTAATGCCTCTCCAAAATCAATAATTGAATTGAGGATCCCTCTCAGATACTACAACAGATAGAAATCCTTGAAATAAAACAATCCATTTTATGTAGAGATTTCCCAACTTTTCATCTTTTTCCATATCACGAATGGGTATTAAGTGAGGCAACATGGTCATCCTATCGATCAAAACCCATATTTCATTTTTCTTTCTCAGGGTACAAAGAAACCCAACCAAAAAGTTCATAGAGATCTCGTCCCACTTTCAAGTAGGGACTGGAACTGGTTAAAGAAAACCCGAAGGTTTTTGGTGCTCATCTTTCACCTATTGGAACGTATAGCAATGGGATACAAACTTAGAAATATCCCTTCTTATACCTGGCCACCCGAACTACCACCTAATTTCATAGAACATTTTGTGGTTCCTGGGTGCATATCCCACTGAGAATTATGGAAATCCCCTATCACTAACTTTCTTTCCAGTAACAACACAAAAAAGTAGTTCCGATAGAATAAAACACCCTCTTTGAAGAATTTTCACTGGGTAACTATATCCCCACCACAAAGGGATTACCTAATGCTACGAAACTCATCATAAAGATCTTGATATTGAAGAATCATCTCAATAAGAGTATACGTAAACTGCACACATGCTAAAGAAACATCATCCCCTTCCTCCTAAAATCCAATATGTAACTGTGCAAAGAGATCCATCAAATTCCATACTTCTAAAGAATATTTCACTACCTGGGTTGGAAGTTTCCTACTCGAAGCATCATCAATAAAATTCCATTACCTTTGGGTATAGGTGATGTCAAAGTTGAAATATTACAGGTACTCCAACCCATGCCTATGCTAAAGATTAAAATATTTTTAGAGAAGATATAACTCAGTATTTTTTGGTATGAATACACCGTAAACCTTTCGCCAAAAAGGTATTTCTTCGAAAAATTTATGCACATACAAAATAGTTTCAAGTTCTAGATCATGGGTAGGATAATTATTCTCGTGTGTCATAAGCTAAAAAGATCCATATGGTACTACATGATCACCCTACATAAGAACACAACCCAAGCTAGAACCTGATGAATAAAAAAATACCACATAGCCCTGCTTAGATTCTAGAAGAATAAACACTAGCGCAATAGTCAAAAGATAGTTCAACTTGAAAAAATATCTTGGGAATTTATCATCCCACACAAACTTCACCCCCTTCTGAGTCATAGAAGTCATCAGAGAGGCTAGATTCGAGTAGTATTTTATGAACCTATGGTAATATCCAACTAAGCCCAAGAAGCTCTAGATCTCGAAGACTTTTCATGGTTTCTCCCAAGTCATAATATCCTTCACCTTCTCAAGATCAACTGATACTCCCTGTTCAAACACCATGTGTCCCAATAATTTTACTTCCTGAATCCAGAAAATAAACATTGAAAGATTCGAATAAAGGCAGTGATCTCTCCGTAGACTCGGGACTGTTCTGAGATGTTGAACATGATCCTCCTTGGACTTGGAGTAGAGAATAATTTCATCCACAACGACTACCACCAAGGTTTCCAGATACCAATGGTAAATATTGTTCATTAATTCTATGAAAATTGTTGGAGAATTTGTTAAACCAAAGGGAATAATAAGGTACTCATAGTTTCTATACCTACTTTTAAAGACAGTTTTCTAAATGTTATATTATTTTATCCTCAACTGATGGTAACCAGATCGAAGGTCGATCTTTGAAAACCATATCACCCCTTGTAGATGATCAAAGAGATCATCAATCAACGTCAATAGATATTTTTTCTTTATCGTAAATCAATTGATCTTTCTATAATCAATACATAATAGAAGAGACCCATTTTCCTTCATAGCAAAGAGGACCAGCGCTGCCCATGGTGACACACTTGGATGAATTAATCCTTTCTCAAGAAGATCATCTAGTTGAGACTTCATCTCTTTCAATTTAGATGGATCCATTTGGTAAGAGGGTATAGATACTGGATGAGTCCGAGGAATTAAGTCAATAGAAATCTCAACCTCTGTCACCAGTGGTAAACCAGAGAAATCTAAATGAAACAAATTAGAAAACATGACGATAACTAGAGGAAGATCTTCATCAATTGAATCTCACTCCAAGTCAAAATAAAACACTGATACCACTTTCCAAAACACTGGATAATAAGGACCAGATCTAGTCGACCTTGGGTCATATTCTTCTTGAAATACAAGCTACACACCACTAGGTTTAGTAATGTAGACCTTAAAGAGATAACAATCAATTTTAGATTTGCTGGTGATGATCCAATCCATCCTGAATATGACGTAAGTACATTTCATATTAAGAACCATAAATATTCAAGTTAGTTTAACATCTAATAGTGAGAAGACACAAATAAGACAATGGAGACACTACTCTCTTTTCATACTAAGGGGTGTAGTAATATCCATTGCACAAGAGAGTTGCTCTATAGGATGATTAATATGGTTAACAATATAGGTTGAAATAAAATAGTGAGATGCACCAGTATCAAAAAGAGAAGCCACTAATGACTAAGAAATGGTAATGGTACCTCTCATAGTCGATGGGCCCATGTATGCTTCCTTTGGAGACTCTTCCTCTGCATAAAGAAGATTTTTTCTAGATGCCTGTGGATGGAACCCTTTTATTATAAAATAATTTGATTGCCCCATAGTTTTAGGAGGAGATGATGATCCTGTCCCACTACGTGGAGTAGAGAAGGGATGGAAGAACCACTGTAAGTTCCCTGAACATCCGTAGGAGCTATAGTTCTTGGGTGCCTCAGTATAAACCCTCTTAGAATTTCCTATATTTCCACACTGATATCAAGTCAACGAACTTCCTCATGAAGTTGTAGGAGGTTTGGAATGACTCTATGATCGAAAAATTCCATGAGAATCATCAAACTTCCATTTTCCATTGAAAAAAATAATGCTGTAACATAGAGAAAAAGAAAATCTCATCAACCCTAACTTTCCATCCAAGTCCATCTCAACCATCATCGACCTATTTAGTATATCAACATAAGTGGGAAGCTTCATCAAGAAAAACTGAGAATAGATATATGATCTAAGTACCAAGTTGAACCATCGAGCCTTCATACTATCATTAGATACTATCTCATGTGCAAACTACACTAGCTATACAAAGCGGTTTGAATACTCAGTCATGATTTTTTTGGCCTGCTCAAGCTTTAAAAACTCCACAACCATGGCCAACACCATTGAATCTGGATAGAACTGGTTAGTGAAACGAACCTTGAAGTTCTTCTACTCTAAGACCTTACACTTACCTTCTATAACTATCATGTCCCACCATCTCTTGCTTGGTCCCTCCAGTATGAAGGTGACACACTTCACCTTGATTTCATCAGATGTCTCCATGAACTCAAACAGACATTCTATCTTGCTCAACCATTCCTCATCATGTTGAGGGTTAGTAGATCCTTTGAAGACTAGGGGATTCTGGTGAAGGAACTCTTGAGAATGATTCCAAAGAACACCCCCTGAGGATCCACAGTTGGAGCCTAAGCAGGAACTAGAGGTGGTGCCTATCCCAGAGCATGGAAAATTCACACAATCACCTCAACTATATTTGGATCAACAAAATGATTTTATTACTAAGGTTTAGTAGCAGCCCCTTCCTGTATCTGATTCGCACATCTTCTCGATAGAAGTATTCTACACAACATAAGTAGATAAAAGGATAACATTAGATTAACACTCAAAATAAGTAACATGAGAAAATATTCTCTATATAAGGAACAATGAGATTTGGATTCCAACCTATCCAAATCTCTATAGGTAAAATAATAGAACTAATCCACACGACATATTTCCCTAACCACCCCTTGCGACTTAAGGTTAATTATGGTGAGACCTAGTTAGGTACCCAATCAAAACTACCTCCTAAGTCCCAAAAAAAAATTCAAAAATGCATACCAACTTCAAGAAAAAGGATAAAAAACCTCCTCTGATACAAATTTTTCATGAGCCAGCCTCTACACCCTGGTAACCTAATAATCTAATCGACCCTGCCATGACTAAAAGGGAATTCTAGATCCCCACGTGTTGGTTACTAACACCTATCACCATACGACATACTAGTGAGAACTATATTTCCACAAGAATGCGGAAGTAAAGGATAAAAGACAATATGCATATCAATAGGAAAAATCCACTGGGGGTAAAAGTACCAGAGTACAACGATGCATAAAAACCAAAGTAGTACAACCCAAAGTACTAAACAGGAAAATAGCCCCGAGGCCTCTAAAAAAACAACTCACTAAGTCCAAAACTTAATAGTTGGATCCAACTCCAAGAGATCACTTCCCTTTACTCAATCCTGGAATAAGAATGTATACAAAAACTTGAAGGAAGAAGTAGTGTGTGAGTCTAAGACCAGTAGGATATCACCGAAGATTCCATAACAAATTCCAAATATATATTATCCAAATAAAATATTTCAATTTTTAGAACAAATAGGTTTTGAAATTTAAAATCATATATAAACAAAAGATGATATACATTTTCAATATGATTGAAGATAAATTCAAATCACAAGATTTACATTAAAAGAGATGAAATATTTCTAAAATAATGGATTATGTAAAATATTTATATAAAACCATTTATATAAATTAAGTAGGCATGTAAAGAAATTCGAACAACACTGGAATAAATTTATATCTCAAATATAAATAAACAAGTGAGCAACATGGTCATCCACCAAAAGGTATGATAGTATTAACCATCTATCGGATTTCCCACTCTATAAGTATACTCAGCAAAATGTGTATTCAAAAGTCCCTATGAAACTATCCAAATGAGACACTTCACCAACCCATTGGGAATGTGACCAAATGCATTTATGTTTTAGAATTTTGTAATAGCGTAGAGTGTATCCAAATAACTCACTAACTACCTAAGGCTTGCATGAACTCTTATATGATGGGTGAACTATTTTAAGACCACTTAAAATATGATCAATCACATTATTCAATTTCAAAAATTCCAATTTATTTCAATTTAAAACCAAAACATGGATTATTAAAAAACACACCTTTTCACAAGATAAAACCACTGAGTTTCTATCAAATCTATTTAAGCAATTTTCATGATTTTGAAATCCATTAAAATCCCATTCCATCATTTTCAAAATTAATTTTCACAATTAAATTAAAAAATT
Source organism: Viscum album (assembly GCA_963277665.1). Taxonomy (NCBI): domain Eukaryota; kingdom Viridiplantae; phylum Streptophyta; class Magnoliopsida; order Santalales; family Viscaceae; genus Viscum; species Viscum album. Next base: position 799,548,672 of record OY728160.1, on the reverse strand, counting down.
TAATTGAAAAAATTTCCATCAAAATTCACCATTTAAATTCAAGAATTTAAAATAGTTAGCTTTCCGCAAACCCACCCCAATTCATAGGAATTGGGGGGTTTTCTGAATTTTTTTTCCAAAACCATTTCAAATCGTCCAATTTATTGGAATTGGGTTTCATTCAAGAAATTGAAAGCATGTTTATGAAATTAAATTTAAATAAAAAATTTAAATAAACCAAGAAAATCAAATTTAATCAATTTAGAAAATCAGAACAGAACCACCTACCCCTTTCCTATAGAACAACTCTCACAACGACACCCATCAATGAGAGAAAAAGTAAACGAGATATTGAAACTCAACCAAGAATAATGATCCAACACCACATGTAATATATCCATCAATCCCTAGATGATCCATCAAAACACAAGATAGGATAAAGAGAGAAACTTGAATAATAAGGGAGATAACTTACCTGGGAATCACACTGTATGAAAAAGGATGATTGAAATCCGATGAGATCAATGTAGAAGGCGGGGGCCTCTAAAAATTTCCTAGGAAGAGTCTAGGGTTGAGAGCCAAGTGGTTTGGGAATAATAGATTGAGAGGTACTGCCAAAAAAATTACTTAAGAATGGGTTCCAAACGAGTCATGACGTGTACGCAGGGGTCACGACATGTAGGCCACGCTGGATAAGTACACTGAAAAACCCATCACCTTAGGTTGAAAACCCACTATTTAACCCCCTACATGACATTTAACTTAGGTACATGATGTGTACCAGCACGTGTCATGATATCCCCATTCAATACCTAAAACCAGCACCCCATACATGACGTGTACTTTTGGTACATGATGTGTATCTATTCTACAGTATGCAGTAAACCCAAAAAAACACATAAAAATATTTTCAACCGAAAGGGAACATAGAAAAGTTGAAAAAATTACCCTATCAAGGTAGAATGATGTTATAGATATCATTATGTTAAGTGGTAAATATGGAATGAAAATATTATTAGCTTAGCTTAAAGTGGTGAATTAGTAAGGGTAATGACTTGTTTGTGTGTGAGATAACTAAAAATGATAATGTGGTGATTTAATATGGTTAAATATAGGATGAAAATAATGTTTAAATGGGTTAATTGGTTATTATGGGGTTAAATTATGCTTAATAAGTTCATGTGATGAGATCATAATTTATTTTATGTTATGTAGTGTATTATACCTTTCCCGGTATGGTTAAAATGTATTGTTTCTGGTTAAATTTAAATGTTCAAGTTTGAAAATGTGGTTCTAAATGGGACAATTATGCCTAGATTACATTTTTAATTAACCTTATTCTTATGTGGTTGATGTTTTTGTTCGTTAGGTTTCTTAAAATAATTCCCAAAAATAAAATTGGAATTTAAATAGGTTAAAGAGAGGAATAATTAGGAAAATGATGATTAATAAAACATGAAGTGAAACTTGAGTTAAATATGCACAAATAAGGTTTATTTAAGTGTCATTTATCACTTAATTATTATGATTAAATGTTCAAATTGGATTTTTTAATTCATGTTTCTTGTAAATATTTTTCAAGGGGGTTGAAATGATGGAGAATAATGTTATGGGATGGAGTTTTTATATTGTGTTGTATTTAAAATTATATATGATAAGTTTATAACCAAACATGTTGTTTTAATTTTGATCCTTGATAATTGAAACTTTCAGGTGGCCTTTTGAGTTATAGGTTGTGATGTGACACAAAATAGCATTGTTGACCCTAAATGGATTTATTTTTGGTGTTCCACGATAAGGAATAGTTGGACATAACGGGATGGATATATGATATTTCATGACATGGAAAAATTTTACATGAGGGTATGGATACAGAAGATGATATATCACTGAGAATCTAGATACGAATATTCCAGGTATAGAGTTAGACTTGGGTGAGGCTGAGTTTACATGATGAGATATGGGTTGGATTATTTATCTATAAGTACCAACATTGGTTGGGTAAGGTATGAATTGTTTGGATAATATGGTTCCCAATAATCCTTTATTGTGTTACTAAAATTGATAATAATTATATTATTTTAGATTTACATAGCTTACATATATTTACATACTGACTCCTTAAGACAACATGGGTTGTAGTCGTTTCTATTAAGGATTTTATTCTCACTTATTTTACGTATAGATATCGCATGAATATTGATTTTATGCAAGATGTATTAGGTAATGTTATGAGGATTATGTATCTAGTATGTTGTGTTTAGAGACACATTGGAGTGTGTTCTTGTGATATTAGTGTATTTTAGAGTGATATTTCCACCCTTCATCTTATGGTTTAATCCAGTTGCACTTCTTATGTTTTGTTATGTATGAAATACTATTGAATTTTGTTTGAATAAATAACATTTGGGATAGTGTAGGGTTATTATTTTGAGATTAATGAATTGTTATTGATGTATTATAATTATTAGTGTTTTTGTGTTACTTATTATTTGATTCTTTGAAGTGACAGACCATTAAAGTTTAAATATATCACCATGAGATGTTTCTGGACACTTGACACTAATTTGTAGCATCCAATGATTAGGGAGAATATTTTAGGCCATGTGGTATTATTAAATGGAGTAACATTTGAACTAGGATGTGATTTTAGACTATAATACATTTTGTCCCTATTTAAATAAACTAATAGGACCAAAATTGGTTATGGATACATGTCCTTAAAAGGAACCATAATGGTTCTTATGACACAACCTTAAAAGGTATTATATGGTTTATTAAATTCCACATAAATATGTGGGTTATGGATCCAATGATAGTGATATGTGGGACTCATGGTATCGATCCTGACTCCACAAAACCTACCTCCTCCTTAGAGGGTTATAAATCTAGAGTGCCCACCCATACCACTCTAAAAAAAGACCAGTCATTGAGAGAGAAGATTGAGAACCTCTCATACATGTTATTAATGAATTCATGTTATCAATCAATAGCTTTAAAAAGAAGGGTTACCTATGGAGAAAAAAATTCTTTATATATAAATATTAAATCTTTTTAGATAAATATTCAACACATTTATCAAATATATTCCCAAGGACCATAAATATTTAGTGTCTTTTGAGACTAGATATATAATATTTTTATTTTATGAAATATATTCAACACCTCCCAAAAATATATTACCACAAAGTACTTTTCATAGACATTCCCTTCTTAATCTTTTATTTATAACATAGGAAAAGGAAATATATGAAAGAGTGATCTTATATGATTAGTAGGAGAAAACATGAGAGATAATAATCGATGATCATATGCAATCATAAGATAAGCATAAGGGTATGAGGTCATGAACAAAACATACAATTTTCATACCCAATATATCCTGGATTTTAAACATGATTCATGGAATAAATATTTATCTTTTCAAAATACATGTATCATAAGAGTGAGAAATCATTAGAAGTCAACCATCAACCATATGTTCATGTCCCAAAATTATGGAATAATCATAAGTATAGAAACCATTTCATATGCCATGGTTAACTAACAAGACCATCAAATCACTTAGGATCAATCATCAACACATGTTTCCCATTTCATAATAGATCATGAATAATTACCTATTTCCCATAGTGGATCCAGAAAATCAATTTGTTTCCCATAGTGGTTTAAGAACATCGATTTTTTCCCATAGTGTATTAATGACATCAACTTGTTTCACACAGTCATCTCATGATTTATAATACATTACCGAATGTATTGGAGAGAAATATAATTCAAGGATAACCAGTCAAATAATGAAAACCATACATATGTATTCCACATAATCATAAAAAATTTATCAAATCATTATATCATAGCCCATTAAAAGATTACAAGTTTCATAAACATTTCATAATTTTGTCATAGAATAACACCTGTAAAATTAATGGGTTTCATGAACATCTCATCATCATAATCATAAAAAATCTAAAGAAATAATAAGGATGATATCATTGGATCATATACTTAATAAAACCTAATTAACATCAAAGGATGTTATAATTGATAAAAATTCAATTAAAATAATCCCTATAATATTTCTTGAGGAAAATAGCCTCTTCACATTGAAATAACTTATTTAAAATATTAACATTTCCAAAATATTAAGAAAAAAATTTATAGGAAGAGATCCTTGAAAACTTGTAAATGTTGATTCAAATCAATGATCAGTTATAATAGTTGGATCTTTTGTTCATTACATACAAGTTAAAATAAAACATTACTTTCACACTTTTATAAAAAATAAAAATATACCACATCTAGAAAATGATAAGATGATTCATTTTAATATATTTTTTAAATTCAATAATGGGAAAAATGACTTTAAAAAAATTATATAAAAACATTATCACCATTATCAACAATTTTTTTTAGAAAAAATATATATGAAGAAATAATTATCTTCTACCGAATAGTAAAACATTGTCAGTTTTCCTTAAAAACATTAATTCAATATATTGAGTACTTAATGTGAGGAAAATGAATGAAAAACATGTATTATATAGAAATAACCATAAGTGAATAAAATGAAATGGAATTATTAGATAAGGATCATATAATTTACTCAATGTAAATTCAATTAAATACAATATTGTTTGAATATGATTGAAATATAAATTCCTTATCTCAAGTATTGTCTTTCTCTGTAGGCATTAAAAACTCCAATATAATAAATATATATTTATTATAGATTTATTCCAGAACAATAATCATATTTATCATAACAAATATTATTTTCTAATAACATCTTATCAATCATTTATTAACATTTTTTTTTATTAAAATCACTATTCTAGGTGACAACTACTTCATTTTTCATGCATGTTTCGGTTCGACAGTCCCGATCCTTGTACATTGATCATGATTAAATCAAATATAGAATGTAAAAAATGATATAAATATCATATAAATTCATTACACACACACATATATATATTTAGAGTCATCCATAATATTTATAGATAAAAAATTAATTACACTATTCACGGAGATGATATACCATATGTAAGCATGGGCGCTATTTCCATTTTTCAACTGATGATATACATGAATGGTAACAAACAATTCACCATTAAAAAATATTTTTTATATAATATATATTATATATAATCATTAAATATATCATTATGACCATCTATGTTAAAATAAAAAAAAAATTATCACATTGCTTCATGGAGGTGGTAGTCCCCACATATACACGAGTGACCTTATCATTTTCCAATGGTTAAAAATGATATAAGGTAGATAATATATTATAATTATAGAATAATAATTATTTCATAAATATAATATATAAATATTAAATCAATCATTATAACTGTTAATGAAATATAGTGATGAAAAATTAATTACACCACAATGCGGTGTAAAGAAAAGAGATAAGGGGCGTCCTTTTATAAGGCATGGAAAAAAGACATTTGGAAATACTAAAAAGATAAAAATATAATTAATCCATTGTCAAGAAAAATGATTAAAAATAGAAAATATCTAAATAAAAAAAATATAAGGTATAAATAACATTATAGAATAAAATTTAGATAAGTTTTTCTATCATTTTAAGAATTATCTTTCTATTTAATTATTTGGTAACAAATTTCTTACCTTAAACATCGAAATCATGTTTTCAATATTAAAGGGTTATAATTGTAATTATAAGGTGAAAATTGACTCATAAATTTAAAAGGGATGACATTTTAGACCATATATTATCTAATTTATCCTATTTAATATTTTTTATGATTTTTAAATAGTTTAAAAAATATATTTTCATAACATATCATTAATGCGATTTTGACACCATACATTTAATTTGACTTTAAAGACATCAATAAAAATATGTAATTCAAATATAGTAATTGAAAACCAAAACTATTATGTAAAATGTATCTAAAAATTTAGTGTAACATATTAATTCACACACATTTTACCACTTTTATTTTTGAAATCATTTATTAATTTTTTCTATTAATTGAATAAATATTGTGTTGGAATTGCATAGAGATTTAATCTAATTCTTAAATCAATAAAAATTAAAAATAAATTACCATGAAAAAAATATTCATCCTGATTATAAACATTTAAATCCTAATATAACCATGTTTTATCCTTATGAAAAAATTTAGATATATTAAAGTTAAGAGAGTGACATTTTATATTAATTGTTTTCTTAAAATAATATAAAGTTCATATTTAAGGAAATATGTAATGAAGTGCCCATATATTTTATACTTTGAAGTAAATGACCTAAATACACTCATATGATAGGATATAGGCTTGATTTAGATAAATTTTAAATCCCTATTCCATTGTTTTAACCAAAGTTTACCTATTTCACTCTTATTGTGGGGAAAAATATTTTAAAAGTTTTTTGTTTATAATGGAAAAAAATAAAATATAATTTTTTTTGAAATTTTATACTTCTGATTCCAAATATGGAATCCATTTTTAAAGATTTTATTTCCATTAGTGGTATAAATTCATTTTTATATATGTGAAAAAACCTGATGAACACCGTTTTTTAAAAAAGTACATTTTTCTACATAAAATTGGATTTATTCTTAACCTATAACTATAAAACAAATTAGATGAATATTAAAACATTTGTTAGAGCATATAATATATAAATTTCATTAAAATCATTCCAAAATAGTGGTTAATTTAATATATTATGAAAAAACACATTGCATGATAAACATAGTTTTTCATAAAAACATCTCTTTTACTTTAAAATGTTCTTTATTTTTATTTATAAAAAAATGATAACCAATGAATTAATTTCATACATGTATAAATCGTAATTTTTTCATAATTCAATGTTTCCTCTTCATACCCTACAATACAATGGTTAAGCGATAACATTCACATTAAATAATAATATTTTAATAGTATATCACAGTTTGTTTAAACTTGGTGTTCTATGTAAAGAAATATATTAACAAAATAAAATATATTTATAGATAAATATATCATAAATTATATGGGTGTTACATTCTATCCCATTTAAAATGAATTTATCCCTTGAAATTATATCACTCTAATATAAAGAATTGAGGATATATCAGTTTCATCACATCCTCATGTTCCTAAATAACTGCCATTGATTTATTGTCTCACCACAAAAATTTGACTTGGTGAGTGGTATTGTTTCATCGAACTTTCTATCTATGATACAAAGTATCCGCTAGTTGTTCCTAATAAGAGACATCTTGTTCCATTGGTATGAACTATGAGCTTAGTACATGTGAATGACAAGGTATGAAATTCCATTGGAGAGATACATGGAACACATTATGAACTTAAGTGAGATTTGGTGGAAGCTCCAAATGATAAGATACCATACTAATATGATCAATAATTTCAATGGGACCAATATAACTAGGGCTTAGTTTTCCATTAATTTTAAATCTCATAACCTTATTCCAAGGAGATATTGAAAGGAATACCTGATCACCAACTTTGAAATCCAAATCTCAGCAATGATTGTCAATATAATTTTTTTTTCAAATCTAAAATGATCTTAGGTGGCGATGAATGGATCTTACTTTCTCTACCATTTCTTCAGCTAGATTAGGTCCCAATAGATTTATTTCTCTAACTTCATCCCAACACATTAGAGTTCTATATTTCCTTCCATATATATATTTATAAGAGACATCTTATTTATTGAGTGAAAGTTTTTGTTATAAGTAAACTTGACAAAAGGAAGGGGTTGATCCCAACCAACCTTGATATATAGAGTACATGATCTCAACATATCCTCTATGGTTTTAATGGTTCTACCAAAATGACTATCTATCTGAGGATTATAAGTAGTATTGAAACTTAAATCTATATCAAGATCTATCTGAATATATCGCCAAAACATCAATGTAAACCTCAAATCCTAAAAAGATATAATAGAATGTCGTACGCCCTGAAATCTCACCAATTGATTAATTTATAACATGGAATGATAATCAATAGATAAATATTACTAGATGAAGATAAAGTGTACTAATTGTTTTTTGTTAATCTACTATAAACCAAATAGTTTTATGCCCTTTATATGTTTCAGGGAGTTTGATGATGAAATCCATGGTAATGTTTTGTTGTTTCCATTCAAGTATGGGTAACGGTTATAAAATCCCTTTAGACATATATATATTATAATTAAATTTCTAACATACCAATCATCGAGATACATACTCTACAACATCCCTTTTTATGTTTTTCCACTAGAAATATTCTTTGGGATCATTATACATATTTATACTTCAAGTATGCATAGAGAATTAAAAATTGTGAGCTTCATCCAACAAATAATTATTCAAATCTTGTATGAATGGAACACATAAATGCTTCCTAAAGTTTTTCATTTCATCACAATCAAGGTTGGACTCCTAAACATCTTTTACCTTATTTTATTGTTTTATATCTTCCCTATTCACCCCTTTAACCATCACATGGATATATTATTGAACTTTAATCTGTGAAATATAGGATCTGTACCATTTCCTTAAGATTTTAAGTTCCATAGTCTACAAATCCATAAGTATTAGATATCTTTAAATCTCACCACATATAATATTTCATGATCTTTTTGACCCAGATAATCTTCCACCTTGTTTGTTTTCCCAGGGTGATAATGTATTGAGAAGTTATAATAATTAATCAACTCCAACCATCTTATATGGAACATATTTAAATATTTCTATGTGAAGATATAATTAAAAATTTTATGGCTTGTACATATGTCACGCCTTTTACAATAAATATAATTCCTCTATATCATTAATGAAAAAAAAATTAAAACTATGAAATTAAAATAATGAGTCATGTAATTTTATTGATGTATATTTAATTGGCATGAGGAATATTATATTACTATATAATTATATATGAGGGAATATCCTGATCCCTTATTTGATTCATCACTAACCCTTCTCCATTATAGAGTAGTGTGAGAATAGGTTTATTGATCAACTTCTCTTCTATTCTTTGAAATTATCTTCATATTCATCTATACATAACAATTTATCCTTCCTCTAAGTTAACTTGGTGAGTTGATTATATGGTCATGATAAATCTCTCACAAAGAATAATTAATATATATACAACCAAAGAAAACTAAATATTTCAGTTACCATGGTTGTTCTAGTCCATTGATTAATAACTTTTGTCTTTAAAGGATCTACTAATATACCCTTAATTTAGATTATAAGACCTAAGAATGAAACTTTCAAAATATAAAATTCAAACTTGGTAAATTTTCCATACAACATATCCTTACTCAGGGTATTTTTAATAAATCTCAAATGATATTAATTCTATTTTAATATATAACAATATCATTTATAAATACTACCACTAACTGGTCAAGTTAATCTCTAAAGACTCTATTCATTAAATCCTTGAATATAACTGGGAAATTAATAATTGAAAATAGAATTGCTATAAATTAATAATTCCCATACCTTGTACAGATGCCTATCTTGGGTATACCTTCTTTATTGACCCTCAATTGATGATATCTAAAATGAAGGTAAATCTTATAAAAGTAGTGTTCACCATGTAATTAATCAAAAAACCTCGATATGGGGTAGAGGATACTAGTTATTGATAGTTATCTTATTATGATCTGGATAATTAATGAAATATGAATTCACCCATATTTCTTCTTAACAAAAGAACAGGTGCACCCCGTGGGGAAACACAAGGGCATATGAATCCCTTATCAAGATTCTATTGTAGTTGATTATTTAATTCCTACAACTAAAATAGGGATATTCTATAAGGATTATTTGAAATAGGTGTAGCACCAGGTATGAGTGCTATTGAAATCCCAACATCAAAATTCATAGGGAGACTAGGAAAATATTCAATAAATACATATAAAAACTCTCATATAATAGGAATATCCTAAAATTTGAGTTTCTCCCATACCATCTGAGATAAATATCCTTCATGGATAGGAATTAAGATCCATAGGATAGAAGTAATTTTCATAAGATGTTAATATTCATCCTCACATGAAGAAAATCATATGTTTATTTTGAATACAAAATATGACTTCCCTTACTCAACAATTGATATGGGATATATATAATGAAATCCAATTCATATCTAGAATCACATAAAATTCAGATAAAGTGAAAATTACAAGAATTTAATGAATTAATTACCAAATAAAATTAACCAGAGAGGAACTATAGAATTGATATGCAACCATCGTACCATTAAGAGTCTTCAAAGATAACTCAATATCTAATAATTATGCTAGAAATTCAATACCCTTTAAAAATTCCTTAGATATAAAAATGTGAGTTGATCCAGAATCAAATAATACATTAATTTTTCTAGAGGGGATGATAATTGTACCATTCACTATGTCATTCTTGTAACCCACTTTAGAAGTCATGATTGCTTAAGATTTAACTTTATGTTTAAGGTTAAGAGGTTTTTAAAACTGATCATCAATATAAATTTCAGATCCATTCATCAATTTTCAAAATTCCCATACTCCATGAATTTGAAGAATTGGATCATTAATGGTAAATTAGTTGGAATCTTCTTTTCATACATTGCATCAACTGGACTATTCATAACCTTTTGACATTCATGGGATTTATGACCCAACTTTTCACATTTATAGCACCTCCCAGTTCAATTCAAGGAATTCCATTGATGTATCTTCCCAGATTTATGTCATGTTGAATGATGGAATTTCTTTCCACCATGTGGTCTATTTGAGTTTTCATGAGACTTTATCTTTCTTTTCATATCAAAACCATTAGAATAGTGGGAATCTTCAATTTCCATTTCTAACTAGAGTTCACATAAAAATATATCTTCATAACTAATAAATCATCTTAAAAATAAATAATTTTAGATTCATGAATTTAAGACACCAAAGTAATGATAAATTTGTCTTCTAAAGCTAATTATTAAACCAATAACATTCCATGAAAGTCTTATAAAATTTTCCGAATATGTACTAATGGGTTCATCACCCTCCTACTTAAGATCAAGTAATTACTTCTCCATATTTTTCTATAGAATATGAGATAATTACTTACCAAAAAATATCCTCTTCAACACATCCCATTATACGAGATTAATTTTTTCCACTTGTATCATATTTTTAAAAAGGTTACACCATTTATCTACTTCTCCATCCAAACTATAAAACACTAGGAAAATATATTCATGTTTTGAACATAATAGAAAAAATATATCTTCTCAATGGAACAAATCCATCACTCAGCCACTAGTGGATCAATATACCCACTAAAAGAAGGTGGATATTACCACATGAAATAATAAATAACACGTTTTCCCCAATAAATAATTTTGAATCTCAACATGATTCATGGATTGAGAAAGTTTCATGAGCATACAAATAATATTATACATTATATTTCCTATATCATTTGGTTAATCAGGTGGGGAATCAGTACATTGTTGATCACATTCAATGTTATCATGATGTCTTCTAGTTCCAACAATTGACTAAAACCCAAAACCAAAGTGTATGCATCAATAATTAATTATCCAAGTAAGCTATAAAATAATAATTAAATATCATTAATAGGATGTCTAAATCATTAAATATTCTTATCAATATATAGAACCTTAGTTTTAACCTAAGTTATCCATGGTCATTACCAAAAATTATAATTTTATCCTTTAATTAAAATTAACCTGTGGGTTTTCAAAAATTGTTTCTAATCTAAATCTCTAAATATTGAAAAACCTATCCTCTAATACCAACTATAGAGACCCATACTTTTCATACATTAATATTGCATCTTTTTAGATGAATATTTAATACATTTCAAAAATAAACACGTGAGTGAAATATAGGTTTAGTTTCTTTGGATACTAGAAACATAATCTAATTCTTTCATGAAATATCTTCAATATATCCCACAAATATCTTTTCACATAGTAATCTTTATAGAAATGCCCAACCTAATCCATTATTTATAACTTGGGGAAAGGAAACATAAGAAAGGGTGAGCTCAAATTCCTTGTATAGGTAAACATGGGAGATACTAATATTTTATCATATTAAAGCATAAGATAATCATAAGGGTATGATATCATGAATGAAATGTAAAAAATTTATACACAATCAATCAAGGATTGTAAACATGATTCATAGAATAAAACTTTATCATTTCAAAATAAATGTATAATGATAGTGAGAAACCATTATAAATCAATCAGGAATCATAATTTGACGTCATATTAGTGTGAAAACTTCATAAGTATAGAAACTATTTCATATGTCAAGGTTAACTATTGTGACCATCAAATCTTAGTGGATTAAAAATCAGCACTTATTTAACATATTCTAAAAAATCATGCATCATTACCTGTTTCCCATATTGGACCAATCACATTGACTAGTTTACCACAGTGGATCAAACACATGAATTTATTTCCCAAAGTGGATCAAGGAAATCGACTTACTTAACATAGTGTATCAAGGACATTGACTTGTTTACCATAGTGGATCAAGTATATAGACTTCTTTCCCATAATTATCTCATGAGATATAAAAGATTAACCAAATCATTGGAGGGATATATAATTATTGGTCCAATCATCACATAATAGAAGACATAAATATTTGTGAAAAAAATATCATAAAACATTCATCATATCATCATATTATAACCCATGCATAGAAAATGAGTTTCAATTTTTTTTTATAATTTCATCATAGTATGACCCTAAGAAAATAAATGGGTTCGGTAAACATATAATCATTATAATAATAAACCATCTATAAAAATAATAAATATGGTTTCATTGGATCATATCCCTATTAAAACATAATTAACATCAAATGATGTTAACATATATGGAAATTTATTTAAAACAATCACTGGAATATGTCCTATGGAAAAAATATTTTCATTTTGAAATCACTAATTTAAAATATTTTTTTTACCAAATATAAAGTATTTTTTTCTTAGATTATAAAGTTGAAAACTTATAATTTAAACTTAAAATCATTGAGTGGTAGTGATGGCAATAAATCCCATTCATTCTATATAAGTTAAAAGAAAACATTCCTTTCACACTTATAAAAAAAATAAAAAACTACCTAGTTCAAAAAAGACAAGAAGGTTACTTTTAAACTATTTTGTAAAAATTAAATAATCATTAAAAATAAAATTAAGAAATTATAGGATAATTTTAAAAACATTCTTGATTTTTTTTAATAAAACATGCGTATAGAATAAAAATGATTTTCCATCGGATAGTAAAACATAGTCAGTTTTCCTTAAAAACATTCTTTCAAAATCATTAGTACTTTAAGTGTGGAAAATGAAATAAAACCATATATTCTTGAAAAATAAAAATATTAAAATAAAAATATATTAATTTATCATATAAGGATCATATCTTTTCCTTAATTGAAAGTGAAACATAAAAAATCCCAATTAAAATCAGATTGAAACAAATTCCCTTACCTCAAGTTTCTTATTAATTCATATCCATTAAATCCTCCTATTTAATTAATGCCTATTTATTATAAATGTATTATAGAAACATTACCTTACTTATCATACCATGTATTAATTTTTATAACATCTTAGTACCAATTTATTATCAATATTGTTTTTAAAATCACTATTCTAGGTGAAAACTACTCTGTTTTTCATGCATGTTTCTGTTCAGAAATCCTAGTACTTGTATATTGATCATGGTTCCTTCATCTATAGAATTTTAATAATGAAAGAAATATCATAAATATTCATTATATATTTATATTTATATTTATCCATAAAAAATAGATATATAAAAATTAATTACACTATTAATGGAGATGATAGATCTTACGTATGCATGAACGCTCTTTCAATTTTTTGATAGATGTAATAAAAGAAAGGAAAAAAATAATTCACCATTATAGAATAATTATTATATCATATATATCATATATATTCATTAAATATTTAATTTTTACCAGCAATTTCAAAATAAAATTATTAACGAATCGCATCGCTTTGTGGAGGTGGAGTCTACATATACAAAGAGTGACATTATTGTTTTACAATACACAGAAAGGTAAGAATATAGATAAGATATTATAATTAAATAAGAATATTTATTTCATAAATATCATATATAAATATAAAATCCATCAATATAACCATACATGAAGTATTGTGGTGAAAATTGAATTACACCCCTATTTGGAGGTTGTAATCCATACATACGCATGAGTGATGTTTTCATTTTTCATAGGATGGAAAATAAAAGGAATTTTTTTTACAATAATAATTATAAAAAATAATAATATTTACTATTCTTAAGATGTAATTTTTTAATGAATACCATAGATTTATATGAGTTATGATAAGAAATGAAATTGAAAAAAATCAATTAAGAGTTATACCTATTTGTTAATAAATCCTCTTTTGATTACACCTCATCTTTGAAAGGATGGTATTTTGGAATGAACAGAAGATATAGGATGTGATGAATGGATATAGTATGATATTATATTAGGTATTTTCTAAAATATATGGGTCAAAGTGGTGTAACAAAAATATAAAAGGGATGTCCCTTAATAAGGGAGGGAAACTAAACACTTGGAATTATAAAAAATATTAAAATATAATTTAGAGAATATTCATAAAAATACTTAAAAATGGATATATATTTAAATAAAAAGAGTATATGGTCGTAATACCATCACCAAATTAAATTTATATAGGTTTTTTTTGCTATTTTAAACCATATATTTTGTTTTAACCCCTTGGTTAACCAATTTTTATATTAATCATGGCCAAAAAAATTTCAATATTAAAGGGTAATTAACCTTATAAGGTTAAAATTGACTTATAAATGGTAAAGGGGTAAAATTTTAGACCATATATTATCTAAAATTTTATATTTAAATATTTTTATTTTTTTAAAAAAAATTAATAAAATATTATTTTCATAATATTTCATTATTATCATTTTTGAAACTATTAATTTAATTTTAATTACATAAAAAATAATGTGAATATTGTATTTTAAGATATTTTTTATTTATCTACAATATTTTTGGAACAAAAGAATTCATCCAAATTTTATTACATTTAATTTTTTTAAAATAATTTATTATATTCTTCAAGTAATTGAATAAATACAATGTTAGTATTGCATTGTAATATAAACTAATTATTCAATAACTAAAAATTAAAAATAAATTAAAATGATAATTTTTTTTCAAATTTAAAATAAATATTTAAAACATAACATAACCTCTTTTTATCTTTATAAAAAAAATATAGAGATATTAAAGTAAAGAGAGTTTCATTTTATATTTATTTTTTTCTTAAATTAATATAATAGTCATATGTAAAGGAATATGGAACCAAGTGGACATATATTAAATAATTAGATGGAAATGGCCAAACTAAACTCATCCAATACAACAAAAGAAAGTATTATATAAATCTTAAAGTCTTATCAGAATGTTTTAACTCTATTTTACCAGTTTTACCCTTTTCATCATGACAAATATTTACCAAGGTTACTATTTATAATGAACAAAAAAGACCTATTTAAATTTTTTTATCCTTTTAATTCCAAATAATGAATCCATTTTTAAAGATTCAATTTATACTAGTGTCATAAATTAATTTTTACTATAAGTGTGAAAATGTGACAAAAACCATTTTTTTTACAAAAGTTCATTTTTAGATTTGAATTATATGTATTATTATTCTACATATAAAAAAATATTCGAATATTAAAACATTCTATAGAATATAAAATATATAAATTTCATTAAAATTATTCATCAATAGTGATTAATTTAGTTTATTAAGATAAAAACATATTGTACACATAAAAATAATTTTCTATATAAAAACTATTTTTACTTTCAAATGATATTTATTTTGATTTATAATTAGTTGATAAAAAATGAATTCATTTTATACATGTGTAACACATACATTTTTCAAACTATAGTAAGTCCTATTCATTCCCACCAATCCAACGACTAGGTAATAACTATCTCATTAAATAATAATATTTTAATATTATATGGTGGCTTATTTAAACTTGATGTTGCGTGTAAAGAAATATATCAATGAATTAAAATATATTTATAGAGTACTATATCATAAAATCCTAGGGTGTTATATAAAGAATATTGTTTCTATGAATAATTTTGTTAAAAAAACTTTAATCTCTAATAGATTCTTGAACTAGAAAATAAGCTTCATTTTGGGTTGAGTCAACCTACCATCCTATCTATTATAATCAAATCCCTAAGCACTGATAAATCATCTTAGAAACATCCTACCATTTGAAAGTAGTCCCAAGATAATGCATATATTAGAGCTCCAGAAACATTATTCAAGGGTGGTTGATATAGAAATTACTTATCCTTATCTATTTTAGGGTCATGATGTGAATTTAGAGTTATTTGGTCTTTGATTAGGACAAAAAAATATATATAAGTTTCTAGAGTATTCCAGAAAAATTATATCCAAAAGTAACTCTAATTTAAATAATTGAATTTAAGGTCAAATTAGCATCCGTGTCCATGGGTTAGTGGAATTATTAGTGTGAATGATTGAAAGTAAATGTATTAATAAATTCAATTATATATTATTAAATTTTAGATTAATAACAATTGAACTTATATATCCATATTTTAAGAAGTTATTTAAGTTTTAGTTAGTAAATATGAGAAATTATTTTGAATGAATAATATTTATTCAAGATTTAATAAACATATTTGGGAGAAAATTAATTGATTTAATGGTTCTTATTTCATTATGGAACATATATGAATGTTATATGTGAGTTATGGGGTGTTTATGATATTTAATTTAACTTAAATTGGTTATAAATAGAATTATGGGAATGTTTTAGGGTTTATGTTCATTAAGGCACTAAATTGAAATTAAAGGATATTATTACCTAAGAATAAAACCATATTTTATACCCAAAATAGAAAGTTTAAACACATAAATATAATTGAATATTTACCACGAATTCAATTAAGTTATAGATATAGAAATAAGTAGATTTAACATGTGTACATATATTTTAATAGTTATTGGGATCCCCGATGATTTATTGGGTGGTTGAATTAGTGAATTATTTATTTTATATTTACCAAATGATCATCCTTTGTTACCAGTAAAGATGAATGAATTGATTATCATTTTTTCCATCTTCTTTACTACAAACTTTGATTTAAGTTAATAATATAATTTATAAACCTTTCTCTCAAAAAAGTAAAACATTGTGGGAAAAATAATTCAAAAGGTTCACCATTTAATATACATTACTACATCATTATCATGATCTAGAAAACCCAATAAAACATTATTCACTATAATAATCATTGATATATAGATAAATATTTATCCTTTAACTATTTTTTGTAAAAAAGTATCCCAATAAGTATAATGTTCTCCTATACAAAATAATAATTCTTTAAGATAAAAATATTATATATTATTTAATATTTTATAAGTATTTTAAAATATATATACCAATTGATTATCACCTCATTTTGTCATCTTTTATCACTAAAACCCTAAAAGTAAAATACCAAAAACTTATTTTAATCCACCCAAAAACTTCTTAACTTATTCACTAAAAAATATTAATGATTGAAAAATTCAATAAAATTTAATCAACAAGAATAAACCTATAAATCTATACCACACACTGAACAATCCACATCTTCTTCAAGAGAAACTTAAATTTATAAATATAAGTATTTCATATTCATGAATTGAATTAATAAATATCATATATGATTAATAACACTATTGGGTGTATTCATATATCTTTTTCATTATTAAACTCTTCACACGTGATAATTGTTTTTCATTCTTTTATTTATCCAAAACACACATCCATATTTCATTAATTTGAATTTTGAATTAAAAAACACAATAACTAACTCCAAATACCATGACACCCCCTTTAAATTTGACACCTTAGATCACTTAAGTTATTCAAAACACAATTTTTAGGGTCCATCGTCTTTTGGGGTTGATCTAGAGTAGTTATAAGTGGCATAAATCAAATCATGTCATTAAAAAAATCAAATAAATATTTTCTCCGAAACTCTGATGTGATGAGGAGAAACAATAATGTAATGTTTTCTCAACAGCTCCAAACCATTTTAAAAACCTCTTAGAAACATGTCCACATTGAATATACCTTGGTACAATCTAACCCATTTTCGTCTTACAGGATAGATAGTGATGAACAATTCAACATGGTTTTAATTACTAAAAAAACTTCACTATCTAAGCATGATTATTATAGTTAAACCATGATAGAACACCAATCTTATTTTTCATCCTAGCCAAGAAATCATGACTAATCCCCATTTTTCAATAAAACTAAAAATAATAAATGATCCTTTTATTTTTTATACCATGATAACTTTTTATTATCCATAACATAATGTGTTACCTATTTCCAATTACCTAATAAAGTCCTCAACCCGACTTACCAAACCTCGATGTAATGATACTTCCCCATAACACAGATGAATTTTATTTAACAATCATGATTGATATTCTATCCTTTTAGGTCCTCTACAATTCATTTTTCATTGTTTCCTAAAAACAAAAAATGTTAAAGTAACACCATGATATGTTTTTATCTACATTCACTATAAATATTATAAAACTCTATACTTAAAACTCTAAAATAATTTTAAACACTTCAAAAACTCCAAATAACCTTCACATAATTTGAAATACATGAATTCATATGTGCGTGAATATGATTCCTGAATTTAAAATAAAATATAAAACAAAAATATTTAATCATATCCACTTTATTTCACCTCTAACAAAAAATTTCACCTTTCATATCAAACACCTTTTATAGAACCTTTTTTACTAAAAAAATTTCTAGGCCACAAAAAATTCCCCATTTTTTTATCAACTAAAAATACCTAAATCACTCTCATAATTATAAATGAATAAATATTCAGTCATTTAAAGTTTATATGAGAAAAATAAATGTATTATGAAATAATAAATAATAATAGTATCAATATTTTATATTGGGGTATCTTACATTCATTTCTAAATAGACATGAACACTTCTCAACTATTTCATCTGCTAAAAAATTATCCTTGAATATTTTTTTAAATTTTCTACAAAAATACTGAATAAATAATTTTGAGAAATTAAGATATCAACCAATTCAAAAACAGATTATAAAATCATAATTTAGAAAAATATTTTTGATTCACCCACATGCCTATGAAATTGTGAGTTAGTGAGGGCCTTCTTTCTAGAGGTAAGTTGCCACTCAGGCATACCAAAAACACATTGGGTTATGCATTAGTCAAGAGGATGTGAGATAAAATCATCCATTTAGGGTCTTATTTATTATTTCATGATTGTCTTATAGATTTAATACATCTTTGGGAATACTTATTAGTAAAAATATTAGTTTCCCTTAAGAAATTGATTGACTAGAAACGTATGTTTAAAAGGATAGTACATATCAGAATTATACTTTCTCTCAGTTTACCCAAATATGTGGTCACTCTATATCTTAAATCCATATAGGTAGGCACTATTGATTTTATTTCCATCTTTGGAAGTATCAGGCTCCTGCGAAATGAGGAAAGATGTGTTTTGGAGTTTGTATCAAGCATAATGAACCAACCCATTCCACCCTTTAACATGGAACATGAACTAGTCCATGGATCTGAGGGTATCCATGATCCCCACAAGATATCAAATAGGGTATGTGCATCAAGAAACACACATTGGCAATGGTTTACCCAATGATACATTAATAAAGTCTAGAATGTGGACATGAAATTATTTGTTTATAATTTTTAAAGTTACATATCTAAATAAAATGAACAAAAATGATGGAAAACTCCAACATCAATATAATTTAAAAGGAATCTCAAAAGGACGTAAAAAAACTAATACATAAAAATAATCATATGTACATAAACAAAAGGGATGGGATGAGAGGCCAAATAGTAAATATATGAGTTTATTGAAAAAAATAAACCAAAAATAAAAAAATCAAGCTAACTATATCCATGTGACATGGGAGGGGGGAACCCATAATATTGGCATTACCAACCTAAGCTTCTCTAACATGAGTACCTACCACCTCAACGAAATATATTTCATTTACTTATAAACATAAAAATAAGTTCTACATACAAAAATCAAGTGTACGTAGGGTTTGAGCATAACTATACAAGTTGGATCACATAAAGTGATTTATGAGACACCATTGTTAGATAAACAAAATAATTCTGGTCTGAAAATAAACCATATGAACATATGTATGAAAA
This sequence comes from Viscum album, assembly GCA_963277665.1. Taxonomy (NCBI): domain Eukaryota; kingdom Viridiplantae; phylum Streptophyta; class Magnoliopsida; order Santalales; family Viscaceae; genus Viscum; species Viscum album. The sequence continues at coordinate 799,528,342 of OY728160.1, read as the reverse complement.
TTTTTAGAGAGAAGAAAAAAATACATTTAAAAATATGAAATAAAATTAATTCCATGTAAACAAACCATTTATTAAAAATCACTATAGGGAAAACCTAATGGTTAATAAGGCCATGGAAACCAAAAAACCCTTATACTATCTCCTTATCTAGTATTCCAAAATCAATTGTTAACACAAACTACTAAGGAGATAATTCCATGTCCTAATGGCATGGTGATTCCTGTATGATATAATGACAACTTAACAACCACTAAGGAGTTCTTCCCTCAGCCTAGTGGTGTAGAGACTCCCATCTTATTACTTCTTTAACTCATTATCCAATTATTGTAAGTGTTTATTTAGTGTGTTGTAGTCCAAATAGGGTACTTAATTCTAGTATTCCTACCTAGATACCTAGGTTCCCAAATTTTATTCAATATTTTAAAATTAATTTTAGTGGAAACATTTAAAACTATTTTTTCATTCAAGATGATCCTCATGAATTAAAAAAATATACAATCCATATTTCCACCATAAAACTCCATTTTATACATTATTTGACAACCAATATCAAGGTTAGCTATGCTAAATAATTTCAACACAAAGGAACACATTTAATTTTTCTTCAAAAAATAGAATAACATACTTGAAACAATTTAGAAACATAATTTATTATTTAAAAGATCACTTAAGGATCATCCAATAATGGAGACTCTTGAAATTAAATACCCCAATACATTTAAATCACTTATATCTGGGTGAAACCCAATACGAAGAAGAGATAAGAGACCTTATAGAAGTAATATGTGGCCCTAAATATAGAAACCTATTCTTCTCATACATATATCTTACATGTTATTATATTAATATTCTTTACATAACATAACGCTCCATGCCCGAATCTTATAGGTCTAGTGACTTTAGAAATATGGATACATAAAAAAATGATTCATATGAGTTATATATAAACTCCCACTTTATTATTAAAAAATTTCACCCTTTTCACACATATGATACTCAAAATAATCATTCATATCCTAGGTACAGGAAATAGAATTAAGAATTAGCTTATATTATAATTAATGGAAAACAATGGAGATATCAATACTCATATAATCATAACATGAGTATAAGGGCATGAGGACATGATCTTAACATCTTAAAACCATACCCAGTATATCATAGATCATGATCATGAATCGTGGAATAAATATTGAAAGTTAATAATATAAGAATCATAAAGGAATCAAAGAACAAGAGTCATACAAGTATAATATTAGCATAAAACATATATTTAAGACATACACATAAGAATAAAAATCATTTACTTAGTTATAAAGGATCTTTACCAAGTCACTAATAATGGATTTGTTTCACTCACCATTCCATCATATTATTCAAGGTTCACTCCCAATAATTTTATAGTGGACAAAATCTGCTATAGAACATGATTCACTCTCCATTTGAGTCATTTTTATCTCATAAGATATCAATATTTACCCAATTTATTGGAGGAATATATAATTTCTATCCCACCCATAACTTAATGAAAACCATAAATTTGTGTTATATAATATCATAAAACATTCATCAGATCATAAATCAAGAAAATTAAATGGGTATCATATACATTTAATCATATCATAACCCATGGAAAAAATGGGTTTAATAAACATTTAATCAATTCATCTTAGAATAACACGTATAAACGTATTGGGTTTCATAAAATTTATTCATAATATTAAAAAACCATATTTTAAAATATTAATTATGTTACCGTTGTATTATATCAATTATAAATCTTAATAAACATTAAAGGATGTCATGTTAGATGAAAAACACATTTAATATATCACTTGGGACATTTCTTGAGGAAAATACACCTTTCACTTTAAAATCACTTATTTAAAATAAAAAATATAAAAAATATTAAAGATTTTTTTTATTGAAAATTGAATTCAAAAAATTTATAGTAATATTCAATTCATTGAGTGTTAATGATAGTTTTAAATTTTTTTCAAGCCATATATGTTAAAGGAAATCATTCCATTAACACTTTTGTAAAAATAGTCAAAAATTACCTTATTCAGAAGAAAATAATAAGATTCCTTCAAAACAATTTTTGTAAAAATTAAATCATGGAAAAAGGACATTAAAAACACAAGGGATAAATTTAAAAACATTATTGAAAACATTTTTTTTGAAATATGGATATGAAATAAAAATTATTTTCTACCGAAGAGAGAAATAAAGTAAGTTTTCCTTTAAAACATTATTTATATCACTTGAGTAATTGAAGTGATGAAAATGAAAGGAAAACATGAAATCTATAGAAATAAACATATTATAATAAAATTCATGACTTTATTTATATTTATATCATAATATTTCATTCTCATAAACTTAATCATAAACAATTTTGATAAACAATGAGATTGTAGCATAAAACCTTTACCACTTTGGTAATTGTTAAATCATAATACCAATTAAAGAATAACATAAAATGAAAAATTAATTTTTATTATCATAATTATATTAATTATATAAGATGAAAATGTTTCTATATAAACACATCATAAAATATTATAGGTTTAGAACATAACATATGTCCTAAGAAAGACAATTTGAGATGATAAACCATTACCTCAAGTTCTCCTTACTTAGAAATCAATCTTACCACCTGTATAAAAAATTTAAATTTATTATAATTATATAAAATAATAATTTATGTACTCATATTATCATATATTTTTTTTCTTTATAAATTTTATGACTCATTTATTAATTATTCCTTATTAAAATCATAGTTTTCAGGTGTTAACTATTTTGTTTTTTCCTGTGAATTTCAATTTGGCAGTTACAATACATTTAATTTAACCATGGTTCCATAATATGTAGAATTATAAAAATTATTTAAATATCATATATATTAATTAATTATATATATATATAAGTATATATTTATAGTCATCCATAAGGGATAGATATAGAAAAATGCATTTCACCATTTAAGGAGATGGTAGGCCGTACGTCCACAGGGACACAATTTTCCATTTTCGATAGATGGATTCAAAGAAAGGGAAATAATAACAAAAATTTTAAAAATTATTATTATTTAATAAATATAATATATATTCATTAAATATAATAATATTATCATCCATGTAAAGAAAAAATGAAAATGAATCACATTTCTTCGCGGAGGTGGTAGTCCACATATACGCACGAGCAACATAAACATTTTCATAAAGACTAGAAATTAAAATGGTAGATGTTATATTATAATTAAATAAGAATAATTTTGTCATAAATATCATACATAAACATTAAAACCATTATAATAACCATCCTTTAATGACAGTGATGGAAAATTAATTGTATCACTATGTGGAGGCAGTATTGAACATGTATGCATGGGTGATTCTTTCACATCCCATTTGATTGAATAGAGGGTGGATAATGGTGATCCCATAATAATAATAAAATTTCAGTATGATTAGGATACTAAAGTTATTATTTTTTAAATAATAACAAAGAATTATAGGTGGTATAATACAAAATAAATTGAATGAGGTTGGGTAAGGTGATTACCTCTTTTTCGATAGGACTCTTTTAAACCCTTTATTAAAGACTTTGGGAATGAACTTTTAAGAAGACATGAACCTATAATTACTCTCTGGAGATGTTTATAAGATACTTTTTTAGGGTTTGGGTGATTTAGATTTCTCAAATTGGTGTAATGAAAAGGTATAAAGAGTTTCCTTTTATAAAATAAATGACACACTTTGAATTAAAAAAATGATTCAAATATAATAATGTTATTACGAATCCAAATGAATCCAAATTAAAATAGATATGAATAAAAATAGGGATAAGGTAGAAATATTATTATAAAATGAAATTTTGAGAGGTTTTGGTGTTATTTTTAACCTTATCTTTTGTTTTACCCTAAGGTTTACTAATTATATCCTTAACCACAAAAAAGACTTTATAAATACTAAATTGTTATAATTTTACTTATATTGTGAAAATTGGATAAAAATGGAAAAGGGATTAAATTTCAAACAATATATTATATAAATTTCCATCTTTCAATAATTTTATTTTTAAATAATTTAATAAAATTTCATTTTTATAAAATATCATTAATGTCATATTTGACACTATTTAGTTAATTTGACACTAAAGACACAAATATAATAATGTAATTCTAATATAATCATTTTTAGAAACCCTAACATATTATATTTATCTAATAAATTATTTTAACACAATAATTTATCCAAATTTTATTAATTTTCATATTTTTAAAATCATTTATTTTATTTTTTATTAATTGAATAAATGTTGTGCTGACATTGCATAATAATTTAAGGTAATTTTTCAATAAATAAAAAAATATAAAAAAATTAAAAAAAAATTAATTCATATTTAAAATATGAACTTTGAATCTAACTTATCCTATTTTTATCCTTATAAAAAAATTTAGAGTTATCAAATTCAAGAGTGAAATTCTGTATATATCTCTTATTAAAATAATATAAAGGTCATAATCAAATAAAAAAGGCATTAAGTGGCCATAAATTCGAGACTTGGATTGAAATGGTATAAATAATCCCATACCATTTGATAAATTAAAGTGTAGGGTTGATTTTGAGACCCTATCTCTTGTTTTTGACTTTATTTTTCCCATTTTACCCTTAATAAGGTAAAAACTATTTACCGAGGTCACTATACATAATGATAAAAAGGAAAATATTTAACAATTTTAAAAATCTTGATTCCAAATATGTTATAAATTTTCAAATATCAATTCTCTATAAGTGGAATAAAATAATTTAATATAAAAATAAAAAATTCAATGAAAACAAATTTCTAAAAAAATTCATTTTTAAGAAAAAAAATGTATTACACTAAATTAAATCATCAAATTGATTCCAATTAACTTAATTAAATTATTATTAATTTAAAAGAATTTATTTTAATTTAAATATTTTTTTGAAAAATTATATTTGTACAATTTTCAATAAAAATCAGTATTTTTGATTATTCACTGGAAAATCAATTTTTTTCAAAAAAACAAAATAAAAATATCACGATATGTTAATTTTGATATGTTTATTTGAAAAAGGAATTTAATTTTATCAAATATATTTTATAAAATTTTAAAAACATAAATATAATATTTTCTCACAAAAAACAATAAAAATTATTTTGTAGGAAATGTATTTTTTTAATCAAAATAAAACATTACTAAAAATTGAATGATGATTTAATAAGAATTAATAAATACATTTGTATTTAGTATGAACTATATATATCATAATGTAATTATTCTTATTCATACCTAATGATTCAAGGGCTAGGTTATAAGGGTCATATTTAAGTAATTATATTTCAGGGTTTTTTAAGTTTGAAGTTGAGTGTAGTATGTTCTATCATACATAATGTTTGTCTTTTAAAATATCTGGATGTTAAATTCTCAACTTAATAAATTTCATCCTTTTAATTTTAAACTTGTTTTGGGTAGTCAACAGTTTGATATTTGAAAATTCTTTTACTGAAAACCTACATCATAAAAAGGTTTAATAAAACTTTCTCTTGAAAAGAGGGAATGGGAAATGGAATGTCATTTGGAATAACAAATAACACAGTTTAAAAATAGGATAACCTTAGTGGGAAGTGAAAATATAGACATGGAGAAAAATACAATTTCCAAATAATGATGGAGATTGATAGAGAACATTGATTATAAGAAAGTGAATGATCATGAATATTTTAAAATCTACAAAATGATAAATAAATAAGGTGAGAAAAATACCATCAATTCATCAGAAATAAATGTAATTTGACAATTTTTTTTCAAGATCCTTTTACTAGAGTTAAGGAATTAATTTACCATATAAACTCAAAAAATAATTAAATATACTTAATTGACAAGTATAATTTCATCCTTTAATTGATTTCCACCACAAAATCATCTTTTTCGTCAAACAATTTGTATTCATGATGAATTTTTCAGGCTTGAAGTAGTAAAATAAACTTAATAATCAAAATAAGTATATTAATATCTTCCTCCCATATTTAAATATTAAAAAAAATGTAATGGTTAACATAAGGTATAATAATATACAAATTGTATAAACCTTCCCATTTAACTAATCAATTTCCATAATAATAATAAAGGTCCCACTTTTATCATTTCATAAATAACCCTACACCCAAATAACCTTAGTAAAATCAATATTAAATAAATTTTAAACCTAAAATGTGATCTCATACCTTTCATCTTACATCCCTAAAAATTTAATTGCATTCTTCTCAAGTAATATTTAATGTTAAATCACATGTTAATCCTAAAGGTTACATATACCTTGACCCAATCTAACATCTTCCAAAATATGATTAATCACCATGATAAATCTTATAATTTAGTAAACTTTAACAAAATTTCATGAGTCAAATTTAGATAATAACCTGAAAGGTAATCCTTAGTTTTAATTTAAATATCTCTAAAAATATTTCTTCTTAAATGAATCTCTTTTCAACTATCAATATTATTTATATCCCATTATCCAATAGGCCATAATTAACTCAACATAAAATAATATACTATCCCAAGGGTTATTTAAAACTCAAGAGAGTATTCTTCCTAAAACCGATTTAAAATTTCAAATCACATCAACATACAATAACATAAAACATAAAAAGGGATATCTATTATTTTGAACTTATTATCAACATTAAACTTTTAAACCTATGATGGTATCTATAACTATCAAGTTAGACTCACATAAAAACATATATGTTTCCAAAAACTAACGCAATCTTTATTACTCTAATAAAATCATATTATATTTAATATGTTCCATAAATCCAAAAATATTGTAAACTCCATCAAAGAAAACATAAAACAAATTTCCATAAAATCACTAATTAGTTTCAAGGTCAGCAATACTGTCCCATTTACTTCATCAATGAAAATAATCTATTTTACCAAACTAAACATGATTATATTACAACTAAATAACTTTTCTTGATTATCTGTACCTTTCAAAATATGTTTTCAAATCCTTAATTAAAATATAATATGAAACAATACTTAGGTGTATCATGATTATTATACCCAAAATATTATTGATATAACACTTCTACAACATAATTCTAAAATCCTGATACATCAACACTTCAATCCTTCCACTTAAATGATTGGAAAAACATATGTAATTCCTTATTATAGGAGATTACCCTTGTATTTTATAATTATCATGGACATTTCCCTTATTCCCCACATAAAATACATTGAACTATAATTGGAACCTTATGATGAAATTTATTTCACTCCATAAAACTATTTTTTTTTCATAGGATATTACATACTCTATTCCTTTCATTAATAAATATAAACCATCTTTATATTTATTTTAGACATTCTATTGAGTTCTTATTCCCACAATCTCTACATATATAAAACCAAATCTTCTTTCCAAAATTGTATTTATGACACTCTATTTTCTCTTATTTTGAGTGTCAAGAAACTGACCCATATTGATATTGATAATTATATAACGAGACAAAATATTAAGCATAATCATAATGTTTCTCATTCCAACTCACGTTTCACTTGGTTTCTCATGTGGGAAATCATTACATTGTCTATCACATTAAATGTTAACACAATTCCTCCTAGTTCGACCTATTAACTAAAACCAAAAAGTATAGTTATAAATTATAAAAATATCATTCATAGGATATCTAAATTATGAGAGTTTATTATTAATATAAAAAAACAGGTTTAAAATAGTTTATATATGATAAAATATATTCAAATTATTCATAATAGTTCATAAATAAAATGTTAATTAACCCAATAATATCTTCTGAGAGTTTCTAATGAGATATGAAATAAAGGAACACTCACCATGCACTAGAATGATGGATGATATATTCCCAACCAACTTTTGATAGGGTTATTACCCCTAGATTAAACTATTATAATACCACACCCACTTGTAGTATCTATAAAGGGATTAATTTCTAGGAAAATCCCATAATCACTTCCTTATTAAAACATTAGGATGTTATCCTATACTTAAATATATCACCGGGGTATCACTAAGGATTTATCATCCCAGTTACCAAAGGTAACTAAATATTGATCTGATACCAATTAAAATGACCCATACTTTTCATACATAGATATTACATCTTATTAGATTAATATTAATTACACAACATACTGATCCACACAATAATAAAATAGGTCTAGTCCCTTTGGAAACTTGAATATATAAAAATTTGTTCATATGAGTTCTATATCATATTCTACTTAATTATTCACAAATTTAAACTTTTTTATACACATTATATTGATAATCATACTTCATATCCTGAGGAATGGAAACATAAGAAAGAGTGAGCTCAGATACCCAATAAGGGTAAATAAGGGGGGTATCAATGATTACAAAAGCATAACGTGAGAATAAGGGTATGAGGACATGATCTTAACATTTGAAAACTGTACCAATATATCATATATCATAATCTTAAATCATGTCATAAATATTGGAAGTTTATCAGATATAAATAAAAAAGGAATCAAAGAACATGATAAATGAGATCATAATATTAGCATAATATATATGTTTGTGGCATATAAATAATAAAATAAAATTATTTCCTTTGTAGTCAAGGATAACTTCAAAGACCATCATAGTGGATTGGGATCACTCCCCATTTAATAATATTATTCAATTTTCCCTCTTAAGACTATCATAGTGGATATAATCCCTTAATTAATTGGATTCAATCCCTATTCTAGTCCTATTTATGACATAATTTATCCATCTTTACCCAACGAAAAAGAGGGATATATTATACTAGGACTACCCATAAATAATGGAAACCATATGTTTTTGTGATAAAAGATCATAAAACATTCAAAATATCATAAATCATGAAAAATAAATGGGTTTTATAAATATTTCATTATATCATAGCTCAAGGAAAATAAATGGGTTTCATAAACATTTCATAAATTCATTATAAAAAAACTCATAGAAAAAGACCAAGTTTTATAAAAATCATGTAATCATAATCAAAAACCATCTACAGAAAGAATACAGATGATAAAATTGGATCATATCCCTATTAAATATTAAAAAACATCAAATTATTTCATATTATATGGAAAATACATTTAAAATATCACATGGAATATTTCAGGAGCAAAACACCCTTTTCGCTTTGAAACCACATATTTAAAATCTAAAAATTTCCCAAATATCAAATAAAAAAATTTTACTAAAAAAAATTTATTTTTGAGAAGAATATTCAAGTAATTTAGTGGCAGTGATGGTGGTGAATTTCGTCCATTCCTTTTATGTTAAAATAAACCATTCCTTTATTTTTTAAAAAAATTAAAAAATACCTCGTTTAGAAAATAAAAAGAAGACTCCTTTTATTTTTTCTTGAAAAATTAAATATTGATTAAAAATTAATTTAAAAATCAATGAGATAATATAAAATTCATTACTGATTTTTTTAGAAGACACATATATATTGAAGAAAGAGGGGTTTTGACCAAAGAGAGAAATACAATCGGTTTACATTTAAAACATTCTTTCACTCTATTGAGTAATTAAAGTGAGGAAAATGAAAGGAAAAAATGTAATATCTATAAATAACTATATGAGAATAAAATTAGTGTGTCTCATGACATTTATAGAATAATATTTCATAATCTGAAACTTATTCATAAACAATCTCGATAAATAAAGAGATTATAGCATAAAATCCTTACCACTTTGGTAACTTTTGAACTATAATCCCCCTGAAAGGATAAATTAATGTAAAGATTTTACAACCATGATCATAAGGATATTAATGATATAAATTTACAAAGGTTCTGTATATACACCTCAAAAAATAATATATGTGCATAACATAACATATGTCCCATGTATGATATTTGAGATGATAAACCCTAAACTCAAGGTCACCTCTCTTCAAAAGTGATATAACTTCTTCTATAATAAAATTAAATATATAATAATTTTATAAAATAATAATTTATGTACTTATAATATCATATATTTCCCCTTATTGACATCTTAACATCCATTTATTAATAATTATTTATTTAAATCATCGTTTTTGGGAGTTAACAGTTCTGTTTTTTCTTGAGAATTTCAATTCAGTAGTTCCAATCCTTATACTTTGATCATGTTTCCATAATATCAATAATTATAGTCATGATAAAAATATAATTTATATTCATTATATATATATATTAATCCATAAATAATAGAGATATAAAAATAAATTACACCATTTATGGAGACGATAAGTCATATGTATGGATGAACGCTATTTTCACTTTTTGGCTGACACAACAAAAGAAGTGTAAATTATAATTCACATTTATAGAGTTATTATTATATCATAAATATCATATATATTAATTAAATTTATCCTTATTATATTCCATGTAAATATAAAACTAAAAATGAACCACATCGCTTAATGGAGGTGGTATTCCACACGTACACACGAGCAACATTATCATTTTTCTATGAATAGGAAGAGAAGAATATCTATGTGATATTATAATTTAAAATCATAATTATTTCATAAGTATCATTTTAAATCATTTAAAACATCATAATAACTATCCATAAATGATGGTAATGGAAAATTAATTGTATTTCTATGTGGAGATGGTGGTCCATACATACGCATGAGCGATACTTTCATTTCTCATTTGGTTGAGCATATGGTGGATAATGCCGACACCATAATCCAAATAAAATTTTAGTATATTTATAATAAGACTTTTTTATTTTATGATGAATATGGTATAATTATAGGAGTTATAAGAAGAAATAAATTGAATGATATTGGGTAAGATGATTACCTATTCTTCAATAGGAATCCTTTAAATGCATTCTTATGAACTTTTGGAATGGTATTTTAAGATGTCCAGAACATATAATTAATGGATATAAAATTATATAAGATAATTTTTCAGGTTTTGGTTAATCTAGATGGGCCAAATTTAGGTAAATACAATAAGGAAGTTCTTTCCTTTTTTGAGGAAGGGAAAGGATAAACATGTAATTACTAAAAAGATTAAAATATACTCATTTCATTCTCAAGAAAAATTATACCAAATTAATATATATTAAAATAAAAAGAGTATAAGGTCTAAATATCATTAAAAAATGAAATTTATGCAGATTTTCGAGTCACTATGAACCCAATCTTTTTGTTTAAACCCTTAGTTTACCAATTTTAACATCATTAGTTGTAACAAATTGTTCAAAATTAATCTTCTATAATTTTTCATATAAGGTGAAAATTATATAAAAAATGGACATGGGAATTTTTTTGACCATATATTATGCACTTTTTTATATTTCATTTTTTTGTTTTTTTAAATAATTCAATAAAATATTATTGTCATAAAATATCATTATTGTAATTTTTGTCACTATTCAGTTAATTTGACACTAAATACATCAATACAAAGATGAAATTAGAATATAATAATTTAAAACATCCCTAATATGTCATATTTATCTAATAAATTATTGTAACAAAATAATTCATCGTAATTTTACTACTTTTAATATTTTTAAAATCTTTTTTTTTAATTTTTTTATTAATTGAATAAATACCATGTTAGCATTGTGTAATCAATTAAGATAATTATTCAATCACTAAAAATTAGAAATAAATTATCAGGATACAAAATTAATTAATATTTAAAAAATAATAATTATAACTGAACTTATCCACTTTTTATCCTTATAAATTTTTTAGTGTTATTAAAGTCATGATAGTGACATTTTGTATTTATATATTTCCTAAAATAATATAAAGGTCATAATAAAAGAAAATTGGAAATATGTAGCCATATATTAAAGTCATGTATTAAAATATTTAAAATAAACACATAACATAGGATCAAATAAAGTGTTGGGTTGATTATGATACCTTATCTCATGGTTTTAACCTTATTTTACGCATTTTACCCTTACTGAGATGACAAATATTTACCAATGTTACTATTCATAATTAAAAAATTAAAAGGGATATATTTTCAAAATTTGATCCTCCTAATTCAAAATATTCAATCTATTTTTCAATATTATATCTCTAGGATTGGAATAAATTAATTTAAGATAAAAACATATAATTCAACGAAAAACAATTTTTTAGAAAAATGCCTTTTTGAAGTATAAAAATGATTTTATTCCAAATTTAACCATAAAATTGATTCTAATGAAATTAATTGGAGTATTATTAATATAATACAAATAATTTTACATTTAAACTATTTTAAAACTAAATGGGAGTTTTTACATGCTTTGAACCAAAATAAAGTTTTCAATAAAAATAAGTATGTTTCACTATTAACTGGAAAATCAGTTTTTTTAGAAAAATCCCAAAACATCAGTCCATGATAAATTTGATATTATTATTTAATTTTTTTTTGTTAATTTTGTCAATTTTTTTTATTATATTAGTATAAAGTAAATATAATAATTTCCCACAAAAAGAAATAAAAATCGTTTTTGAAGGAAATATATTTTTTATGTATTATATAACTTTTCTAAAAATTAAATGAATATTTAAAAAGTATTAATCAATAAATTTTTGTCATGAAGGTTATATATATATATATCAGAATTTTTTATTTTCTATTCATACCATCTAATTCGATGAATAAGTTTTAATAATTATATTTAAATAATAATATTTCATGGTTTGTTTAATCTCAATGTTGCATGTCATATATTATATTGAACATAATAGTATTATTTTAACATCATGGGATATAGAAATAACTAAAAAAACCATTCCCTTAAATTCATACAATTAAGTACCCAGTCTAACATGTCTATAAGAGATTAGGAAAACCGTGGAAGAGGGGATAAAAGACCTAAGATGAAGGAGGGAGAACACTTGACTAGGTTTTACTTGATGAAAATTTAATAAAAACAAAAATAAATCTCCCCAAGGGAGGGAGATAAGATTTTTTAAACATTTAGAGTCTTGGGGAAGTTTAGTTCTAGAAAAATGAGGGTTAGGGTTATTTAAATTGAGGTAGAGTATCTAGGTATGTTCACATTTTTAAGATTTTGGTTTGCCTGCATGGTTAGACTATACAATTTAGAAAACCATACCCCAACCTTGATGATAGAACTATATCTCCTAGGAAACTCTCATGGTTTGTCCATACTATTTTTATAACCATGTGATAACCATGTAAATAACCACTGATAAGAAACTATAGGTTTTCCATGATTTTTTCATAGTTATCTCTTATCGTGATTTAATCGTGCGATAGTCACTATACTTCATTTTTACAAATTTAAAGTATAAAACTATAAATAAAAGAATAAAATAAATATCTAATAAAAACATATCCATTCCTAAAAATTAAATTTCTTGTGTGAAAATTATCCCAACTATCAACTTCCCCTTAAAAACTCAACTATAAAATGGCTGACTGGTAAAGAGGTGTGACCACCTCTTTCTCATAAATGATTCATGTTCCCATGTATTCTGAGAATAACTCACATGTTTCCATCACACCATTGAAAAATGGATATATTTAACAAATATAAAATTCTCTCACAATTTATAAATCCAAACCAAATATTTACCAACTATGACATTGGGACCCTTCTAGTGCTCTTCACAATTCAGAACATACAAGGGGTTCTGGTTATAATTCTTAAATTGAGTTACATGGAACATATCAGGAATAAATGTAAAATTATTATGTAATAATAATTGATAATAAACATTTATAATCCTCTCAAGTATTGTAGAAATCTCCGTATACCTTAGAGTAATCCTCCCCTACCACCCAACCAGCTGATGATTTAACTGGGGTGATATCTTTAATAACACTCTTTCACCAAACAAAAAATACAAAATTTGGTGATGATAATCCGTATTAGAAATATATATAGTATGAAATATCAATAGTAATATCTTGATCATATAAATATCACTCATCATCTCCTAGATGATAATTGGACCCACCATATATGACTCTCCCTCATTGTCCCAACATAAGGGAGATCAACACGAGTGGCCATATAAGGGTTTAAAAGGATCCATCCAGATATGAGACTCTTATATGTTATTATAAGTGAAATAAAAAATAAAAAAATGGATATCATATGATCCTATAAAGTCCATTACATATATCTATATCATACTTTCCATAATTTGAATCACCCACTTCATTTTTCCATATGTTTATGGATGGTAAGCCATACCCATCATTCCCTTGGATTTTATTACCTCTTAAAGGACATTCTAAAATCAAGAAGTGAGGGGGGGGGGGGGGTCCAAAAAATAAAAATAGTTAATGACAGCCAATGTATCCTTATAATCTCCTACATGTACCAATATCCATGTTCTTACACCTCTATGGATTACTTGATCAAAATAAAATGAGAACAATTAGTCAACTGATTAGTTACAACATATATAGAAGAATCTACCAAAAACTATAGGGTTTCAGGTTCTTGGATTTTACTTACTGATCAGTGTAGAATAATGGAAAAAATATATTATGTCATGTCTTATACCTAGTCAAAAATATTTTAATTTCATATCACAATAAATTTTAATGTTATTAAGGGTATGGACTATTGATAATGATGACAATAATTCATCATGACTCATCTCATGGATAATGGGACCACATACTTGTTTTTGTAGAAAACGTATACCCATGGGTGATAGAGTACACTCATTAGTGGTCTCCACACAAATTATGCATTTAAAATATTCATCTGTTAGTTACTTTTAGAGAATAAAACAAATAATAGAAATTATGAATTGATTACTTGAAAGAAACACATCTTCCCTATCTTCTCTAAATTCTAAATGAATCAAAGATAAGAGACCCATGAAGTTCAATTAATAATTGGATTAAATTAATTATTATGAAGGAAACTTCTTTATAAAAGGATTAGCGACCATATTCCCTCTTCTTGTAACATAGGATATGTCGATGTCATATTAATTAAGGTATTCCAACCACCATTTCATGAGATTCAGATATTTTTAAGAGAAGATATAACTTAAATTTTATTATTAGAGTAAACCATAAATGTCTCCCCCATAAGATAACATTTCCAACACATAAGGGAATGCATGAACACTATGGGATTTGGGTCATGGTTCAAGTAATTATTCTCATCTGGCCAGAGTTAGTGAATACTATAAACCACCATGTGATCATACTTATTGATTATAAAACCCAAACATATACCTGACTCATTGTATTACATAAAAAAGACATATCCTACCCTGAGTAGAGTCAAAATAGTAACTGAGGTAAACCTCCCCTTTATTTCATCAAAAGACACATGGAATTTATGTATCAATAATAATTTCACTCTTTTCTAGGTGAGGGTAGTCAGGGGTGATGCTAATTTGGAGAAATATTTCAAAAATCCACAATAGTGTCTAAGAATACCTATGAATCTATTGAACATAAATTAATTCCTTGGTAATTACTAAGAAATAAAAACTATTAATTTATTTTTATCAAAATAGATGAATTGTTTTGATAATAAATACCCCAATAATCTAACTTCTTGGATATAGATGTTCCAATTTGATAGCATAGTTTCAATGATCACGTTATATTCCCAAAACAATTATCAAAAGATACACGTGTTTATCTTCAGTCATTGAATAAACTAGAATTTACTCCAAAAAAATAGTAATATTAGAATAAAGGTACTGTTGTAATATCTAGTTCATTAGTTCCATAAAGACTATTAGATCATTATTCAACCTAAATAAAATCACCACGTACACAAAATGACAAAACCTAAAACAACCCTACTATTTATTACACACATAAACATGATTTATAACATGAAATTGCAATTAAGAAAAATATAAGGATCTAGTGTTCTAGTGTCTTAGGAAACTAGGAATATTACATAGAATCTTAGAACATAAAACACAACATCTTTATTGAAAACTTCATTTACATGACCACAACATTATCTCGTACTTAGCATTGCATGGGATAACCTAAGGACATACATGTGAAAAAGGTGATCTATAAATCCCAGTAAGGGAGTAAACAAGGAATAAAATTAAGAATATAGAACATGTTAGGAAATAGGCATACCAATGGAGCATAAGAGAAACATAGAAAAAGGCATGATATAACATGATTATCATAACACGGAAATGTGGAAAAACAATTAACATGATATTAGTATGAACCAAGGATCATTACACATGGATCATGAGTAAAAACTCATTGAACATGAATTATAATGAGTAATCCCTCATTTCAATTAACGTATCATGATACTAATATTTTCCCAATGCATTGAAGCGCTATCAGGGTGCACCCTTCATAATCATTTCATTTCATGCAATAAGTGTGCCACATAGATCATGCAACATTGATTAATTAAACGTAATTATTTATTCAATGATAATGGAATTTGGAATTCATACATGAATCTATATATTCAATAGGTAAATTTTAATAATTGTGAATACCCAAGATAGATAATTGGGCATTTTATTCACAACACAATGACTTTGGCTTGGAAAATCATGGTGCAATTTCGACAGCATAGCGACATGACCTAAGAATTCATTAAAATGTTTAATGATAGAGAAAGGGGTATATAATAATTAATATATGAAATGGAATTTAATGGGGGTCATATATATACATGTCCCAATATAATTAATGGAATTTAGATTTATAATATAAAATAATTTCTTGAATGTAAATGAGGAGAGAGGAATCCCCTATAGAATTTTAGAATGGTAACGCGTGAACATGGGAGGAATTAATGAGAGGTAAAGTGGTATATCATTATAAAATCATAATTATGGTAGTATAGGGGAGGTGGAAATCAATCCCCAACATTTTTAATTGAAAATACAGGGGTATTGAGTCATAATGAAACTTGGAAAAAAATGAAAGAGGAAGAAACCCCTTACGGAATTTTTCCATGGTAACAGGTGTACATGGGAGGAATTAATGAGAGATAAAGGGATCTATCATCATTAAAAAATATGGAGGGAAGTATAGGGGAGGTTAAAAATCACACCCCAATATTTTTAATTGAAAATAAAAGGGAATTAATATATAAGGGAACTTGGACATAAATAAGGAAGGAAAGTGGGGATCCCTTACTTGGAAGTGTGATCCCAAAGGCTTGGTAGAGGCTTAAGAGAGGCTTCTTGGGAGCTTAGGGAACCTTGGAAGGATTATATAGATATTAGGGAATATTTTATTATACTGCAAAATGGTTTTAGTTAAGGGGAATGGGAGATTGAGTGGGTTTATATAGGAAAGGAGAGGGAATTTATTATTATTTAGGTTTTGGACACCACACATTAAACTAATCAAAACCACAAACCAAACAATGTTTTTGCCCATGTATTTTCACAAATGTGAGTGGAAAACATTATTTTATAATTACAATGGCCTAATTATTAAAATATTAGGATTTCTTATGTGGAGGTGAGTCACACTCTCAAGGAAATCGTTTTAAAAAGTTAAAATATTTTATAAGTCTTGGAGGGTCCACTAAGGCACCATAAAATTATTAAAAAAAATATAAAATCACATTATTATATAGTCCAAACATATATTGTTTGATAATAAATTTTATAGTATTTTATTACATCCCTGTTGGGTCATTACGATGCCTTAAAACACATTATATATATAAACAGTATTTAATTTTTACCCAAAAATTTGGCTGTGCCAAAAAATTATAAAAAATTCACCATTAGATAATTTTAACATCTAGAATCCAAAAATAACATTAATTTTATCTAAATAATTTTCTAAATATTTGAATTTTAAATTTTAAAATAAAAACCTATATTTATCAAAAATTCATGGGTTTTGACAAAAACAACATTCAAAACTTAATAAAAATTACAATTATATTCATAAAAATTATACAATTATTTTAATAAAAATTAATTTAGTAATAATATTTTATTAAAATAGTATTTAATTAAAACAATCCATTAATTTATCAAAATATATTTCTTAATTGAATTTAAATAATAACTAAATATAATATTTGGGATTAAAAAACTATTTACAAAGCAAGAATAATAAAATGAATGTATATTATATATTTTATATATAAAAAATGAAAATAATCATTGTGATAGGGTCTTGTTACATAACCCCTTATAAAAACTTCATAAGACCTAATGGTAAGGTATGAGATGGTGATAGACTCTTGGGGAGTCTCAGATAACATCGCTCAAGTAGAAATCTCTATTAACATTAACTTCTCCCATATATAGTTCCATTCAAGCTTAAATTGTTGAATCTATGTTTGGGATTGGTCAAGAGAGAATCCCAAGGATGAAAAATCCATTATATGCTCTGAAAAATGGGCTTAGTATAGAGAAATTCAATAAGATGAGAACGTCAATTCCTTTGTATGAGTAAATTGGATTTTTTTAAATCCATATATTTATACTAATCATGTGGTAAGTATTAAAAGGCTATATAAGTAATAGTAAAAATTATTAAAGGTACTTTGAAATAAAAAAACATAAAACCAAGTAAGTGAATATGTCATATAACCATTTTACATATTAATAAATTTAATTAGATCAAGAGGAACTGCCATTAATAAAATTTTGGGTCATTACAATCTTCCCCCATTAAAAAATTTTTCCTTTAGAGTTTTCTTTTCCCACACTAAAATAAATGTGGGTAACTCCGCCTCATCACTTCCTCCAGTTCCCACATTTCTTCTTCAAACTTGTGGTTTCTCCACAAAATTTTCACGAGGGAAATTATCTTATTTCTTAGAACTTTTTCCCTACGATATAAGATCATCACTGGATTCTCTTCATTGGATAGGTCATTCTGAAATGGTACCACATATAGATTGAGTACATGAGATTGGTCAAGTATGTACTTCCTCAAGAGTGATATATGGAATACATCATGTACTTGAGACATGTTTAGTGGGAGTTCTAGTCGATAGGCCACTTCTCTAATGTGGTCAAGGATCTCAAAATGGTCGATGTAACTTGGACTAAGATTTCCATTCTTCCGAAATATAATAACTCTCTTCCACAATGATATGCAGAGTAATACCATGTCTCAAACATATCACTCTAGGTATCATCAACAATTATCAACATAGCTCTTTTGTCCACTCTGAGCAGTGTTAATGTGTCGTTGGATAGTCTTAACCTTCTCCAATATTTCTTTGACCATTTCAGGACCTAGGAGTTTTCACTCGCCAACTTCATCCAAACATTCCGGTGTTCTCCACCTCTTCTTATAAAGGGATTCATAAGGATTCATTTGGATGCTTGTGTGGAAACCATTTTAAGAGAACTCAACCTGGATAAGATGTTGATCTCATCCTACTTTCAAGTCCTTTGAGCATACTCTCAATATGTCCTCATGTGTTTGGATAGTCTGCTCATATTAGCCATCATTTTGAGGGTGATAATCCGTACTAAAGTTCAACTCAGTATTTAGAGCATGTTGAAGACTCTTCTAGAACATTGAGGTGAATATTTGATCTCAATTAGATATAATAGATAGTGATACTCCATGAAGCCTTACCATTTCTCTAATATATATCCATGCTAGTTGATCTAATGAAAAATCCTCTAAAATTGTAATGAAGTGTCTAGTCTTTGTAAGATGATCCATAACAACTCAGATAGCATTGTTTCCTTTAGATGTCTTCAGAAGTCTGGTGAAAAATTCCATGGTGATGTTATCTCATTTTCATGTTGGAATGGATAGTGGTTGCATCATCCCCTTATAGTTCTACCTCTCAACCTTAACTTTATGACATACCATGCACATTGATTTATACTCAACGATCTTATTTTTCATGTTATCCCAAAAATAATGATCTCAGAGATCTCAATACATCTTTGTGTTCCCTGGGTGAATGGATAATTTAAAATATGTACATCATCCAAAAGTTCTTTCTTTAACTCTAGATTTTATGGAACAAATAGTCTTGTCCAAAATATCACAATTCCTTATTCATTAACATTGAACTCCAAGGATTTCAATTTTTTGATAGTTTCCAATTTATTCTGAATTCCCACATCATCCTCTTGATCATACTTTAACCTTTCCAAAAGAGATGGTTGAGAAATCATTTGTTGAAGGATTAACGATTCTCCCTACTTTATGATTCCCATGTCCATCTTCATCAAATCTAAGAAGATTCGATCTTTTCCGGTTCTCATAAATGATGGAATCACTGAGTATTTTCTACTTAGAGAATCCTCCACCTTGTTCTCTTTCCTAGGGTGGTAATGGATTGAGAATTCATAGTCTTTGATTAGCTCTAACTATCTTCATTAGAGCATGTTCAACTCTTTTTGTGTGAATATATACTTGAGGCTTTTGTGATCCATAGAAATTTCAAAATTCTCCCCAAAGAGGTAATGTCGCTAAATTTTTAAAGAGGCGATTACTGTAGCCAACTCCAAATAATGTGTTGGATAGTTTTTCTCATGAATGTTTAATTTCATTAAATTATATGCAATGACTTTGTCATTTTTCATCAACATAGAGCCAAAGACCTTATTTTAAGCATCGCTAAATACCATAAAAGTTCTCTACTTGTGGTTAGTGTGAGTTCATGCGTAGTGATAAGCCTCCTTTTTCACTCATTGAAGCTATATCCACATTCATCACTCTAAGAAAATTTGACTCCCTTACAAGTTAGCTTGGTAAGAGGGTTTTAAAATCATAAGAAATTTATCAAAAATCATCGATAATTTCCAGGTAACCCTAGAAAACTATAAATATCCATCACTGATGTTAGCCTCAACCATCCCTCAATTGTGGCTATCTTGGAGGGATACAAATAGATCCTATTGATTATAATTATATGACACAATAATGAGAATTCTAATAACTGGAACTCACACTTTCTATACTTTTCAAAGAGATTCTCTTTTCACAAGGTCTCTAGTATAGTGCTTAGATGCTCCTCTTACTGCTGCTTGGGTTTGGAGTATATTAGAATATCATCTATAAAGACTACAAAATATTTGTCAAGGTAAACTCTAAATACTATATTCATAATGTAATTGATGATTTATAGAGAATTACTAATTTCGAAAGGCATTACAATGAATTCAAAGTGCCATTATCTGGTATGAAAAGTAGTCTTGGGGATATCCTCTTTCTTCACCCTTTCTTGGTAATATCCTGACCACAAATCCACCTTGGAGAAGTACTGTGCTCCACTTAGATGATCGAAAAATTCATCAATTTTTTGGAAGAGGATACTTGTAATTTATTATGATTTTTGGAGATCATGATAATCAATTCAAATGCACATTGACCCATCCTTCTTATTGTCGAAGAGGACATGTGCACCCCATGGTGAAGCACTTGGGTGTATAAACCCTTTATCTAGATTCTCATGTAGTTGTTTCTTTAGCTCCTAAAGCTCCACAAAATCCATTATATATATGGAATATTAGATATTGGAAATGCCCCAGGTATAAGATCAATTGGGAATTAAACATCTCTTCTAGGAGGAGAATCAGACAATTCCTTGGGAAACACTTCAGCAAATTCCATCAAAATAGGCATGTCTTTAAGGATGGTTTCTTCCTTAGACTCAATCATCTGAGCAAGATACATGTTCTCATAGGGAGTTAATATCCACACTTGAGATTATGGTGCTTAAGAACATTCATCCTCCTCCTTTCACTTGTACATAATTAAGGGTCGATTTTCCATATGGAGAGTGATTTCTTTATCATGAAAATTTATGTAGTCTATATATTGGAAAATCCAATCCATGCCATTAATTACATCAAATTACACCAGAGGGAGTATGAAAAGGTTCACCAGGAAGTTCAATCCACAAATTTTGATAGGGGAGGTGTTATATTCATGGGTTGCAATGATTGCCTCATTTTCAGTTCTCACTAACATATTTACTTTCATGATTTGTGGTGATGTTGGGATTGTTCTACTAAATTTTTAGGATATAAAAGAATGCATAGAACCAGAATCAAAAAGTACATTTTTTATTATTGAATGAATAACTAGCACACCTTTCACCACTTCATTGTTGGGTTTCACTTTGGTGGTAGTGATGGAAAAAGATCTCCCCTTATGTCTTGGCGGTTGTTGGTTGACTCTGAAAACCTTTATATTAGGAAACTAGTTTGCAAAGTGCCTTGGTTATTTGTAGTGGAAGTAATGAACAACACGTTGAGGGTTGAACGAAGTGTTCCTCTCCTTTTTCGCAGTTGTGGGTTTTTCTTGTTGGTTGTTAATGGTGAGGTGCCCTTCTCTTCCACACCTAAATCATTTCCTCATCCCCTTCTGGCAATTTATGGGGTTCTTATTTCCACACCTTTGGAAAGTGGGGAGATGGAATTTCTTATCACCATTGGATTTATCCATCGGACCACCAAAATTAAAGTTCACCTTATGCTTCTTATCCCCATGATATCCCTGAGATTCATAGATATCCATTTTGACTTTGAGGGAACATCTGACAATTTCCACATAGCTATCGAAGTCATGGATTTCTAGGTATTTATGTAGGCTAGGTTTTATCCCACCAAAAAAGTGGTCAACCTTTCATTCGGGGTTAACAACAAAGTAGGAGGCATATCATGCATGCCTTATGATTTTTTTCTTGTACCCTTTGATGGATGTTTTACCTTTTTTCTTGAGATAAAGGAGGTACCTTTCCACCTTATGTTAGAGGGTGCGAGGAAAATATTTAACCAATTTTTTTTCAAGAAATCATTCTATTCCAACACCTCAGTCTCCTCCTACTGATTCATATTTGTGATCAATTTACACCATTGATCAGATTCACCCTCTATATGATATGCAACCAAAAGAACCTTCTCTTATTCGAAACATTCAAGTATAGAGAAGATCTTTTCAATGGTGTTGATCTATTGTTCAAAAATTGAAGGATCATATGATCCATTTAAAGTAGGAGACCTTTTTCACATGAAGATCTCGATTACATCTTGTTCTTTATTAGGGGGGGGGGGGTTGAACGTTCCTCTAGACCCATGTTTCTATTAAAAACATGAGTTAACTGAGACAATATCGTGACAAAGTTTGTGATTCCTGCTCCAATCGGATTGGGCATCTAATTAGAATAGTCATCACATTGATCTTTGCATTGGTTGTTAGCCTGAGTACTCCTATTACTAGCCATTGGATAGAATAAAAGGAAATTTTGGGGTAACACATAATAGGGTAATCTGAAGACAACAAGGAATAATATATAAATTACTTTTATTTCCTTAACTTATGAATTTATATGCTTCAATCTACAATATCCCTGATCTACATCCCAACATATATTCTTAGGGGATTTTTCTAATTCCCTTAATAATTTTTCATAATAAGCTTATGAATTTACTAAATAATATCCCCCTGGAGTGTCATAACCAAGAATGCAGTAATGCCAATTGTTGTTCACCCGTTCTCATTTGAGTTTAGATCAATGTGGAATTTTCAGGTTTTACACCGGGATATATATGTACTAGAGCCGTCACTATATACTCGTATCCAAGTAGGGATGCATTTTCTTGATAAAACAATTACTCAATACTGACAAAAATTTAGAGAAATTTTTATTATACTTAGTCTTATCCCTAAGGATTTCACTAGGGTTTTTAAATCCCAATCCCATTAATAACTAAACCTATCCAATGATACTAACTATACAACCCTACTCTTTATTACACACATAAACATAATTTATTACATAAAATTACACTTATGAAAACAATGAGGATTGAGAGGTCTTGTGTACTAAGAAATTAGTAGCATTACATAACAACTTAGAATATAAAACAAAAACATCTTTATTGAAAACTTCCTTTACATGACCACAATATTACCTCATATTTATCATTACATGAGATGACCTGAGGACATACATGTGAAAAGGGTGAGATATAAATCCCAGTAAGGAGTAAACAAGTAATTACATGAATAATATAGTACATGTTAGGCAATAGGAATATCAACGGATCACAAGAGAAACATGAACATAAAGGCATGAAATAGAATGATTATCATAACATAGAAATGTGGAAACAACATTTAACATGATATTAGCCTGATCCAAGGCTCATTGCACATGGAGCATGAGTAAACCCTCATTGCACTTGAATTATCATGATTAAACCCTCATTTCACTTGACTTATCATGATACTAATTTTTATCCAATGCATTGGAGTGCTATCAGGGCACACCCTTTTTAATCATTTCATTTCAGGCATAAGTGTGCCACATAGATCATATAACATGGATTCATTAAACTTAATAATTTATTCCAAGATAAAGGAATGTAAAATTAATACATGAAACTATATAATAAATAATTAAATGTTAATAAAGGTGAATACCCTTGATAGAGAAATGGGCATGGTATTCACTACACAATGACATTGGCTTGGAAAATCGCAGTGCAATTTCAGTAGCAAAACGACATGACATAAGAATACATAAAAATGGTCGATGAGAGAGAAAGGGGTATATAATCATATGTAAATGAAATGGACAATAAGGGAGTCATATGTATATATTTCCCAACATATGTAATGGAATTTAGATTCATAATTTTAAATAATTTCTTGATTTCAAATGAGGAGAGAGAAATCCCTTACAAAATTTTGGCATGGTAATGGGCGCACGTGGGGGGAATTAATGATAAATAATGGGGTATCTCATCATTGTAACATAAGGAGGGATTTATATGGGAGGTGATAAATCATATCCAAAAAATTTTAATTGAAAATAAAAGGGTATTTCAACATAAAGAAACATGGACAAAAATTAGGGGAAGAAATCCCTTACAGATTTTTTGCATGGAAACATCTATACATGGGAGGCATTAATGAGGAATAAAGGGGTCTATCATCATTCAAACATAAATATTTCAGTATAGGGGAAGTTAAAAATCACACCCCAACATTTTAATTGAAAATAAAAGGTCATAAAAATATAAAGAAACTTGGATATAAATAAGGAAGGAAAGCGAGGATCTCTTACTTGGATGTGTGATCCCAAAGGCCTAGGAGAGGCTTGAGAGAGGATTTATAGGATCTTGAGGATCCTTGAGAAGATTATAGAGGGAGTAGGTAATAATTTTTTCGAGATCCAAATGGTTTTAGTGAAGAGGAATTTGAGATTGAGTGGGTTTATATAGGAAAAGAGAGAGAATTCTTTATTATTTAGGTTTTGGACACCACACATTAACCTAATCAAAACCACAAAGAAACCCATGGGTTTTACCATGGTTTTTGACAAAGGGAATTGAAAAAAATTATTTTATAAGTACAATGGCCTATCTTATTAAAATATTAGTCTTGATTATGTGGAGGTGAGTCACACCCTCAAAGAAATCATTTTAAAAAGTTAAAATATTTTATAAGTTTTGGAGGGTCCACTAAGGTATTGTAAAATTAATCAAAAAAATATAAGATCACAATATTTTAGAGTTAAAACATATATAAGTGGAACATAAAATTTATAGTATTTTATTACATCATTATTGGGTCATTATGATGTCATAAAACACCGTATATATTTAAATGATATTTAATTTTTATCAAAAAACTCAACTTTGTCAAAAAATTATGAAAAATTCACCATTGGATAATTTTGACATCCTGAATCGAAAAATAATATTCATTTTATCTAAATAATTTTCTAACTATGTTAATTTTTAATTTTAAAATAAAAACCCCATATTTATCGAGAATTCAAGGGTTTTGACAAATATATATTTCAAACCTTAATAAAGTTACTATTGTATTCATAAAAAATTATATGATCATTTTAATAAAATTTAATTTTGTAATAGTATTTTATTAAAATATTATTTAATTAAAAAATCCATTAAATAATCAAAATATATTTCTTAATTGAATTTAAATATTAACTAAAAACATTAATTGTGCTTTATAAACTATTTAAAAAGTAATAATAATAAAATTAATGTATATTCTTTTTTCAATACAAAAAAATTCACATAATAATAGTGCTAGGGACTTGTTACATAACCCCTTATAACACTCCAATAATACCTAATGGAATGGTTTGCGGTAGTGAAAAACTCTTGGGGAGGCTCAGATAACATTCCACGGGTTGTAATCTCTATTAATTTCAACTTCTCCCCTAGGAAGTTCCATTCAAGATTAATGTGTCAAAGGTCGGATTGGGCTTGGTCAATAGAGAATCCTAGTGATTCCACCTCCTTTATGAGCTCCAAAAAATGATTTTTTATGTATAAATTCTACTGTATGAGGAAATCACTTACTTTTTCTGAGTAAATTGGATTTGTTAGAGCCCTATATTTATACTAATCATGTGTTCACTGTTCAATGACCATATTAGAAATGGTAACAATTATTAACAGTATTTTAAAATCCAAAAACATAAAACCAAGGAATTGAATATGTTATATAACAATTTTACATAATAAAACATTTAATTTGATCAAGAGGAATTTCCATTAATAAATTTTTGGGTCATTACAAAACCTTATTTTGATGATAGTCTTGGGAAAAACATATTTCCTCACGATGAGTTGATGATATCACGATTGGAGTTCAATATTTGAAAACCAAACAATCACTTTAAATTGATAAAAGATGCCATTAATATGGGGAAAGGGGTAATTATTATTAATGTCCTCCAAATTCAAATTCTTGAAATTAATATACAAGAAGAGATCCCCATATACTTTCTTAGAAAAGAGTATTAAGGTAGGATATTAATATACAATAGGGTGAATGAAACATTTAACATCTATATCCTCTAATTGAATATTTAATTTTTTTATTTTCATGGGTTACATATGGTAAGTGGGTAATGATATTAACTATGTTTTGTCCACCATATTGATAAATAACATGACCTCCAGTTATGGGGGAAATCATAAGATGTCATTCAAAAACACCTTGAGAAACTCCCTCACCACCATTGGAATTTCAATCCTAAAATTCCCTTTATCGCTTTCATCCAAGATGGATGCTATCTAGCATGAAAAAATTCCCACTTAAAAGTTTTTTGTCTCATATCAACTTGATCAATGATCTGAATAACCTAAAAAATATGAGAGATATCATCAAGGGTTGTAAATGTTACCTTCCACTATTATAAATCCATATGAGGCTTGAATAAAACCATCCAATCCATCACAACAATAACATCAAATAAACACACTTCAAAAATAAATAAATCCTTGGATATCTCTATTTCTAATATAAAAAAAATAAAATAGGGTCATTATAAGCCTCACTCTTTCTTATTATTATGAGGTGTTGATATCTTTATGACATACAAAATATTATTTGGTATAAGTTTAAAAAATTCCATAACATGGGAAGAAATAAACAAGTGAGAAGAATTGTTATCAAATAAAACAACCACCTTAGAGTATGGATTAAGAAACTTACCTCTCACTATCCCCAACCCCATCTCAAAATCCATGAGAGGTATCTAAAAATCATGAAAATAATCAGTATCATCTAAGTCTGGGGTCTTTCTCTAGATAATGGCTATTTCTTTATCTTAATCT
The DNA here is from genome assembly GCA_963277665.1 of Viscum album. NCBI lineage: Eukaryota > Viridiplantae > Streptophyta > Magnoliopsida > Santalales > Viscaceae > Viscum > Viscum album. Next base: position 799,500,739 of record OY728160.1, on the reverse strand, counting down.
TCCTATAATATGAACCCACTCTACATCTAAACCCCAGATATTGGGGTCCCTCCACGTTAAAGGCATTTGATTGAGTAAAAGATATCCTAGGTGATAAGGATCATACACCACTTCATAGAGAAGGATTGTATTTTCAAAATCTCTATAGATTACATAAATTCTCACAATAATGGAAATATTTTGGGAAGGCAAGGAATGAAGGGCTTGTATGCTTGGAATTTCCACACTAATAATAAATAAGAGGTCTACTACCTATGAAATCCAATAATAAAATCTGATATAGGGGCCTAGAGTTACTATTACTTTCTCTTTTTAGTTCATTACACTCATTCATTTTCTAAGAGAGACAACTACCACTTCCCCAAAATATATATAACACTCTAGTAATCCCTAAAATCCCCAAATTTTTGATCTCCATCATTAGGGATTGATTCAAAACATCAATATACATTTAGATATTCAATAGTAATAATTGATATCGAATGTGAGGACAAATACCCATTTCAAATCTCCAAGCCTTAAATTTTTCTTTAAATTATAACTCTTGTGAAAAATAAATAATCTCAATGAATATGTTTGCATACTCCATGATTATCTAGTCACATTTATCAAGTTAAAAAATTACAAGAAACTTTCCAATTCCATAATGTATAGGTATAAATTCTTGGGTAAAATCACCTTTAAATGATTCCATACTAGGTCATTATGCTACTTATCTAGAATAACAAACCCACACTATTTCTAGATGATTCCTTCATGCATGAAGAAAACACATTTCACCATGATAGAATCAAAGGTATCAAAGAACTCAAAGATATTATCCTTGTTTTCCATCCAATCCTCAACTTCTTAAGGATTATTTATTACTCATAAATATAGAGGTTTATTATAGAGGAACACTCAAGATAAATCCTTATATGAGATATGTCCCAATTATTTAGCTTGAGAAAGGTAAGTTTATATGACTAGGTCCATTTTTAAGGCATTAAATACATTACTTCTATAATATTTTGTTCTGTCTGGGGATTTTTCTATGAAAAATTACCCACTAATACCTCCGAAGTGTTCACAATAAGTCATTAAGGGGGAATGCCACTATATAAAATAAAAAAATAAAAAATAATTTCATAAAAAAAAGTAATCTCATTTAAAATTAAAAATACCACATAAAAACATATTAAAGTATTTATAAATATAACTACACTTGAAACATAAAAAATTCACACTACATATGATTAGCACACATTGAGGGTCACACAGAAACTCCTCCACTTGGGATGTATTGTTTTTACACGTGGTATGTTTCCCATGTGGCTTAATCGTGTTCCCTAAAATAGGTTCTATAACCTTCTATTTTTAAGATAAAATATATAAAAAATCCAAAATCAAACCAAATGAAATTTGAAATAATTATTTCATAACTTCCCATGGACACTCAAGGTACTTCATGAGAAGTGTTAGGCATCCACTAACTTGAAATCTACCCATCATGTCTTGATGATCCCATATCTTGTATACCAGAACTTCCCAAACAACATAAACTAAAACTGGTCTTTTAAAACATTTTTTCATGCAACCATCAAGTCTAAATCTAAACTAGGGACCCAAACCGGTATGTGTAAATCCTCAGAGAGTATTCTCAATATATATTGTATGGAAACATTTGCTTGGGAATTAAGAAATATACATTGGGAAATTTTTTCTCTCTGATACATCAATAATGTCCTAAATAAGGTCCCTATATGATTTTCCCATAATTTGGAAAGTTATACATCAAAATAAACAGAACAAAAACATTTAAAAAATCAACCATAATATAATATAAAAGTTATCTCTAAATTTAGTATAAAAACCAATTCAAAAAAAAAATTCTCAAAAATTAAACATAAGGGATAATATTTGAGGCTATATAGGTGATATAAGAGTACTTATACAAAAAGAAACCAAAAATAAACAAAAACTAGTTACCCATACCTTTTTGAAATCAGGGTTAACTTTCTACCATATCACCACCCATAACCCAAGCTCTGCTAACATGAGTTTCTTACACCTATAAGTAATGGATTTAATTTACTTACATCTACCAAAACAAGGTTAATATACACTCATTGGTTGTATGTATGGTGTGAGATAACTATCCTAGTAATATCCCACTAGGTGTTTAATAATATACAATTGGTAGATAAACAAGAGAAATCTAGTTTGAAAATAATCCATATGAAAATAATTTTTTTAAATTTTTTGAGATAAAAATAAAACAAAAATTTTATAACAATTTGAAATGAAATTAATTCCATATAGACAAACTTTTTATAAACAATAAACATGGGGAAACCCCTAAGGTAACTAAGGTCTTGCGAGCCTTAGAACCATTATACCATGATGTGATCTTTATATCCAATATCAATTGTACATGTGAGATACTAAGGAGATAATTCCTTGGACAAACAGTATGGTGTTTCCCACCTGACAAAAACACTACCAACAAACATCTAAGGTGTGAATTTATTATACTTGCAACATGGATATTAAGATGTAATGACACCACAACCTCATTATTAAAATCTTAGTAGTGTTTATTTAGTGTTGTGTAATCTAAAAAAACACTTAATTATATTATTCCTACCAATATACTTGGGTTTCTATGTGTTATTTCTACTTTTAAAATAAATTTTAGTTTCATAATTTAATATAAAATTTTAATTCAAGGGTAACCTCACCAATTACAAAACATGAAACCCTCATTTCTATCTTAAAGACTATTTTCTATTTACTTTAATAACCAAGTTAAAAGGTAAGAATTATAATAAATTTCAATATATATATATATATATATCAATTTTCATCCCAAAGATAGAATAATATGATTGAAATTTTTTAAAACATAACTTTCATGAAAACAAACACTTAAGTTTCATCCAATAAAGGAGACTCCTTAAAACCCCTAGCTTAATCACTTTAAATTGATAATAGTTGGGTGAAATACCATAGTAAAGGATAAAATTTAGCTTATTGATTTAAGAGGAGGCATAATTTATCAAATCACATTTGTTTAAATTTAGAAAAAGTAATCCCTATGCCTCTATGTCCATATGAGAGAAGAAAACCCATGGAATAGGGAAAAAAAGACCTAAAAAATATGGAATAAGATCACTTACCTAGGATTTCCTTATGGAATCACTCATAAAAACCATATAATATCAAACCAAGAGAGGGATATAAGAGTATTTTGATACATAAGGGCCTAGATAAGTCATGAATATGGAAAATTAGGGTTATTGTGAGTTATATAGAGTGTAAATAGTTTAGTGGTGTCATATTTTAACGTTTCTTGTAAGATAATAGGATTAGGCCATATAGTTTTAAAATGCACACCAACTATGAAGATAACAATATCTGACCTAGGAATCCCATTTGGTTTAGACACACATTCTAGAAAACTATACACCATCTATGAAAATCATCACTTCTATAAAATTGTAGGTTATTCAAGATTTCCAAACAATTATCTATTACCTCACACAAATCTTATGATAGTCACTATATCTATTTTTTTTAACAAATTATAAAATTAAATCCATGATAATAAAAAAAACAATAATTTTTTTTACCTGAAATGAAACTGTGTGTGTGAAATAAATCCCATGAAATGGGTTTAACACATATCTATGTATAGGGAATTAGAAATCATTTAGTTTGAGTTTCATAGTTCAAGATCCATACCTAAAAATGGCACATTGGGTGTGGAATTAGGCCTCTAAAAGGGGGTTCCCACACATCCCCCTAAAGGGGATCAAAACCCATATAGTTTTAGATTAAAAATTTGAGGTAATGCGATAGGACCAATAAATATAGTTTTATGTCTTGTGATACATACTACTAGGTGAAAGGTTCCTAGAAATGGTTTAATATGGTAATATGGAAGCCAAAATTTATAGTTTTACCTAAAATATGATTCTGGTGAGGGTATTCTAGTTTATAAAAATGAGAATCTAAACTGAATCCATTTTAGGAATCTAATGGGATGATCTAAACTCAAGGTTCTCATGTGGAGATTATGACCAAGATACCCTTTATGGGTCACTCTAGAATATTATGTAGGTGAATTTATTCTTGAGTAAAACCTGATAAGGATATTGACTCAAAAAATTTAAGGGAACCAAATAGAGTATATTGAATCAAGAAATATGATATGTATGAACCAGGAGGATTATCTCAAATCAAGGAATGTGAGGATACTAAGAGTATTATCTCAACTCATAGAATATATGGAAACACAGAGGAGTACCTCTACTCAAGGAATGTGAGGAAACTAAGTGGATCATTTCAACTCAAGGAAGATGAGGAAACCAAGAGCAGTATGCAGACTCAAGATATTCATGGTATCAAGGCTGGGGTTTTAGGTTTTGTAACTGAAATGGTACATTACATGGAATTAAAAGTTCATTGTGTGATTCTCCAATTTTTACATGGGTCAATAGAAAAAGTAGAGGGATATTGCGAATGATCTATGACTATATATTGTAATTTATCCCAACTAAGGGTGTGGGGGACGATCCACCATGGTATGGACCAATTGGTTCCCATGTAGGTAAACTAGGAGAATGGAAGCCCAGGTAGGTGACCTAGGTGAATGGGTACCTTGGTAGGTGACCATGGTGAATGTGAACACATATAAGGGACCTTGGAAAATGGGCACCAAGGTAGGTGATCTTGGAAAAATTGTGCTCTAATAGTTAGTGAATAGGGTGATCAGGTGCTCAAATACTTAAGATCTCAGGTGGCTGTGAACTATTTAAGTCATTAAAATGGAAAATTATAAAGTTATATACTCAAGTCCCCTTATTTTTGTCTGTTTAGGTAGACATGAACCAATGTATCAGCCCCTTAGTGGTTAGGTGCTCAAGTGGTTTAGTTCCTAGGGCATGGGTCCAATTATAAAGGTGTAGGAATTGACTGTTATATCCCTTATCCTTAGGATTAGATATGAAAAATCACATGAAGGAGGCTTATATATTCTCAATTTATTCTATAATTAGTCTTCATGGATCTTTGGATTGAACATGGTTTTGGTTTCTAAAATTAGTGGCATGAGGGTTATTTTATAGGAAACCCCTGGAATGAGTTCCCAACCATTGGTGGGAATCATGATGGGCACAAAGGTTTTGTTTTTGTGAAAATACATCTATATCTAGGAACATGGACACATGTTCACGAGGGAACATAGAGTAGGTAAATCGAAGAAGGATATGTAATATATGAGATGTGTGGTAGGGCACATGTTCAGGGTATTTGGTGTTAAGTTATGCTCCATAGTTCCTCCATCATTATCTATATTGATATTGAGGGATTGGGGGGGGGGGTCCTTTTATATTCAAACCCTAACCTAGTAACATGTGATAATAGGGAATGTGATTGGGTGTGTGAAGTTTGAAACATGGATATACATTCCCTGTAGGGCATGTATAACTATTTCTAAGGCTGGAATTCAATAAAATACCATGACAAAAGTCCAACTACAAATCATCATAATTTTTTTGTAAGTTTATTTTCTATCCATGAATTATAAAATGAAATCTGAGAAAATTTTATACACTTTTTAATATAGATTATTCTCATAATCAATGTTCTTAAAGGACAATTGATGAATACAGTGGTGTCATAACCGTATATGAACACTAGAGAAACCTTTTCTCTAAAAATAGATTAAATACATGGAATGCTCCCAGTAAGAGGTTCTCACCACCACATCGTCAAATCAGGTAAAGTTTTTTAGTGGTATCCACACCTTATTTTGTGAGTATTAATATGGTACATAGAGATCTAACTATATTCTTATTCATTGAGTGTGACACTCATTCATCTTTAACTCCACTCTTCTAATCTGAGTGAGGATTATATTATGGTCACTATGGAAAAGTTTTGGGATTATAATTTTTAACTGCTAAAAATGACTTCCTCAGAGAGGGATTCATTGAAAATGAAAGGCATATGATTTTAAGGTACCATAAGGATCATTTCTATATTACTTGGAAATAAATTTGGTATTAGGAGAAATCTCATCTAAGAATATTCACCAATTGGATGATCAAAACTGGAGGATTTTTTACACCAATAGGAGAATCTCAACTCAAATAATTCAGATCACAATGAGGAGGATCCTAGCCAATGGAATTTGGATTAGGATTAAGAGGATATTAATTCTATTAATTTTTATTACCTATAGAATAATATCAACTGAAGGATTTTTGTAAATAAGGGGATAACCATGATTCAATGTGTTTTTTTTCATCAGGAGAATATTGATTCAAGGGGTTTATAGTTCCATGAGGAGGATCTCAACTCAAAAGTTAGAATTTACAAGAGGAATTTATTGAATCAAGGATTTTATATTTCGATGAGAAGGATTACAACTTAGGTATTTTATATTTCCATGAGGAGGATGTTGACTGTAGGATTTTATATTTATATGTGGAGGATCTCAACTCAAACCTTTTGTATGCCCATGAAGAGGATCTTAACTATGTGAATTTTAAATCATAACACATGGTTAATGTGGAAAAATGACATGGTTTTGTGGGACCAAATGAGATGATGGTAAGGAAAATGGGATGAATTTGAAATTTGTGACTAGATCTAATATATTATATCTATATGTCACTATGTATCCTATAAAAATAGAAATAAATCCACAAATAGTTCTTAACAGGGGAATTTGAATCATAAATAGGATCATTACTAGAAGAATATCAATGATTATACCCATGATAGGATATGATAGTTTCTATATATTATGTCTTAGTGTATGGATGATGTGCAGAACCTCATAAGAATTTATAAAGGTCTAAAAAACACGTGAAAGGAACAAAATGAGGTACTATGAATAGGACCTTGATAGGTTGTCTCGAAATCACTGCATATCTCATATGTAAAAAATTAGGACACACATAGTTCTGGATCATCAATATTTGTACATATTGGGTATCACACACCAAACATGATTTTATTTATTAAATATTGTTTGGTCCCATCTTTAATTTTTGGGTCAAAACCATTTTATTTCATCGAAATATGTAAATTTTCCACTATGGAATTGTTAGTGAACACGATTTAGGGAAACCCTGTGATTAGCCTTACATGAGGATTTTTTCAATTCTTTTTGTTCTTTTATGGTTTAGTCCTTATGGGTAGTGCATGGTTTGTGTCCAAATATTGGGAAATGTAGTAGAAACTATGGTAGTTCTAGGTGCAAAGTGGTAATAACACATGACTATTAGAAACCATACAATAATAATATGAAAGGACTAAAATTCTTAATTGAACCATTTCACGTAGTTGGTGCATAGTTTGTGAAACTGTTTGGACAAGATACCCAGGTGTTTTCAGTGAGTGGTGTATAGTTGGAATATAGTTTGGTAAACCATGTGACCAAATATAAATAATTCCCATAATTTTAAAATATTTAATTTACTATATTTTCCTCTTAGTTTTAACACAAATCTTCTCTTCTATTTCCTCATCTCACAAATCCTGTGTATCTACGTCACTTCAATATTTCCTTTCTCAATGGTCCATTTTTTTAATTTATTTAAGTATCATGCTTGATATATCTATATAATCCCATCAAGACACCTTATTATTCTTATTTCTACATTCTTTCTTTTTGATCATTCCTTAGAGTGGTAATATAGATCTAGGGAAGACCTTAGATGAATTATGAATTGGGGAATTATTATTTTTAAGGTTTTTCTTGTTCCTTAGGAGGTTTTTCTTACTTCGTTGGAGGTCCTTATCACATCTCTTAGCGAAAGAAATGTTTTACGGTTGGGTTTCCCAATGTATTGGCCATTGATTCTAGAACCATAAATTGATTTCTTTCTAATATCATGTTTGAATTATATTATAACAATTTTAAATATTATTATGGATTTCTTAATATGGAAACTAGGTTTCCACTTGATTTCTATAGAATTAAGAGTTTATTTACTTTTTAAAGATGTAATTTAAATCCATTTTCTCATCAATACACACCCAGTGTTTTATAAACATAGAGAAAGCCCATATTAGGGAATTTTAATATTTCAAGAGGTGTTTTTGGGATTTAAACAAATTTTCAATGTTTATTATTATTTTAAAGGGTGTTATTGGTTATCTAAAAATTGTATTCCGAATTACTAAAATGTTTTTGATATTTTTTAATGTGATAAAAATGGTTTTAGAAATTAATTTTGTTACTCTTATATTTTAAATAATGAATATGGCACAAATTTATCACTTTAAAAGAATGTTTTTTAGTGAAAAAACCATTTAGAAATTCCCTTATATTGTTTTATTTAAAGTGGATGAATGTGTCCCTAACATAGGAAACTTTTAATATTATAGTTAATTTGGAATGGGGATATTTTATAAAGATTTTTCGATGGTGAGGCTTGATTATTTTTATAATTTCATGAATTTTTTATCTATTACATTCATATTATTAGTTTTTATTATCAAATGGATCAGCTCTCTTTTATTTATCATAGAAAACCAAGAGTATCTAGTAGAACTTATAAAAGAACATGTTTTACTATATTAGGATCATGATCTTGCTAGTGGACCATAGTATAGATTACACCATACTTTGGGAGTTTTACCCTTTATTATGCTATGAAGGGTATAAACAAGAATTAGTGGAATCTGATTGAATTGGTAATTATGATTAAGTATATCTTTTATTCATTTTTTTCTTCTGATTTTATCCCATTATCCTAGGTTCCCATGATCACTGGTTTTCATTATGATTTGTTGTTTATCTTATATTTCCCTAATTACAGATACTGTTTCTAGGTATGTTGTTTTCATTATTTATTTGTTTTTATTTTAAAATTGAAAAATATATTATCCTCTATTAAAATTGATTTTTTTTAATATTTTTTCTCTTTTTCTCAATTTCATTATTCAAGGGTTTAAAAAAAATATATTGTTACATGAAATAAATTATTTACAAATGTTTTATCATATCTTTTCTTCTTATGTGTTTAAATAAGATTTTATATTTAAAGTGTTAAATATTTATATTATTTATTTTATTGAAAAATAGAAAGTTATGTTTTAAAGACACTTCAAAATATCTTGAAATGGATAAATTGTTAAAGGTGGTGCATGTGGTGTGGTTTATTTGGAATACATACTAGGAATTTAATGCTAACTCCTTTTATCTATTACATGTTTTAATTTTCAATTTTTATTTCTCTTGGGATATACATTGATTTATGGATAGAGAGTTACCTATGGATTCACTAGGAGATCAATTTAGGTATTTTATTATTATTATAGGTTTTTTATATATAGGAAAATCTAGTCTTCTTGTAATAGTTATTATTTTTTGTTTAATGTATCTTTTTTGGTTTCATTATTTATTTTATTCATATTACTATTTTAGATCTTTTTATTTGTTATTTTTTTATGGAACCAAGGTGACTTGGGAAATTTTTTGATGTTGATTTTAGGTCTATTGAAAATCTATTTCTGGGTTTATCAAAATATTTTGATGAGACTAAAATATGTTATATATATAATGGATAAATGATGGTAGAATTGATGTATTTTGTGTAATGGTGTTGTTTTCCCATGTTTTACAATTTTTTAGGACAAAAAACTGAAAGTTTTAATTACGAAGAATTATGTTTTTTTGGATAAATTAAGGATACCTACATGGTGTTGTATGTGTCCCATATGATCAATCACTTATCCCACATAGTCAATCTCATAGATCTCACAATCAAACAGTTGATCTATATTGGGAGTTCATGGTTCAAAATAGGATCTCCTGACATTGGAGTAGAGAATATTGTTATATTGTAAATCCATGTATTTTGTACGCATGTGAAGTAATCTATGTAGGAATGTTATTTTTTGATCTTCTGTGTAATCAAGTATACAGTCTGCAGAGGGAGTATGCAGCTGGAAGATAGATATATTTTTTGTGTTGTGAAGTTTTATTTTGGAAAGTATTGAATAATAATTTCTTTCATTAGTGTGTTTTTGGAAGACATTTCCTATAAATACCTCACTAATCCATCCATTAGGGATCAATAAGAACATGAAGTAAATATGGGGAGTTTTTAGAAAATCAACGACGGTAATATTTTTCTAAGAAGTTAGGAATTTGAAGTGAGTACGTAGTACATATTGTTTTATGGGGTCCATAAGATGAGTATATAGTGGAGGAAGGTGGCTTGTGTTAGGGTTCACCTAGTAGAGTATGTGGTCAATAGGGTTTGAAAGTAATCTATAGGGGGATTACACTGTTTTATAGGTTTTTTATGCGGAGGAGTAAGGAATATTTCAACAGTGGTACATGAAGTGGATTACACTATCATCAAAAGGGAGTACATGGTCTTCAAGGGGAGTACGTAGTGCACTTTGTTTCACATGGTTACTTCATATAATGTATATTCATGAATATATATTCACATGATGATATTATATATAATTTTTGGTGACTGGAGATTGTATTGGAGCCACAAATTTAGGCTTTTTTGATGAAAATAAAATTAAATGTTCTTGAAAATGAGGAAACTGCCTTTATTTAGATAAACTGAGGTAGACATAATCTAAAGCAATGTTTAAGGAGGGGTCTATAGAATTTATCTAAGGGAGGAAGTTCACTATAACTAAACTCATTATAAAGGCAGTTATCCTAAAATAGAGGGACCATGACTGAATAATTATAATATAAAAAACTATAAAATCATAGTGGATTCTATTATGACCAACACATAAACTACCTATACTCCTTGGACTAAAACGTAGTGCTGATCCAAGTAAAACTACAATGTTCCATTTTATTTTTGTATTTGTGTGTTTGGTAATTTTCAATTCGATCAAATAGGTTTTATGAGTTCCTACAGACAAGGGGACATGATATTTTAAATAAAAATAAATTTTTGACTCCCAGATTCACCCTACCCTCTCAAGGAACCCATGGGTATAATAAGTTATACTAGAGAATCATTTCCGGCATTTAATATATCTTTATAAATTGATTTATATGGATAATTAAATAAATATTAATTGTGTTCCACTATTTGATGGAAAAAATAATAGATTTGGAAGAATAGAATGATATCACATATTCAATCTCTTAGGCTGGAAGTTATCTATGCTCCTTTAAATTAGATTTAAGTCAGTGATGTGATAACATAGTCCATGACTAAAGATGATGAGAAATGGCTAGATAGTGATGAAAAATGTCAAAATTCATTATTTGAATCTCTATCATATGAGATATATATGAAGGAGATGATATTAACTAGTTACAGAGATATGAGGTAGAAATTGTTTAATATATATGAAAGTGATTTTATGGTGAAGGAGGAAAAGTAACGTGTCCTCTATAACAGATTTCAAGATTTGAAAATGATTCCATATGAGAATTATAATAGTTTATTTAAACAAATCATTGAATTTTTTGGATCTATTTTATGAACAAGGGAAGAGATAAATAATATCAGTACTATTATAAATATTTTTCAATGGTTTCAACCAATTTACAATAAAAAAAAATCATATCTAAAAGAGATGGATTATTCTAAAGTCACTCTAGATGTTCTGTTAAGTAGATTGAGGAAAAAAAAATACTTCTTAATCCAAAAGAGACATCAATTAAAGAATGTAAGGATATTTAATTTAAGTATATAGAGAATATTAACATTTCTAAAGGTGAAAATAGAAAAGAGGATGTTAATAATGAACTTCTCTCACTTTTGTACAGAAAATGAAAGAGTGTAAATTTTATTTTCAAAGTCAATATGCACATGGATTATTTCAATTTTGGTAAAGTTCAACACATTGTAATAAGGTACCCAAAATGGTTTGATGACGAAGAATGTGAAGAAAAATGTATACATAATCTATGAAATATATTCCCTTTAAGAAGAGACTCAAAAACTGGGATTTCATCAGGGAAGAAAATTCATATAAATTGTTTTATGGGAAAAAAAATAAAATTTATATAAAGAATATTTAGAGGAATGAGAAATGAAATTTTAATTGAATAATGAAGATTATATGATAGATACCCTTGGTAAGGAAGAACTTGAACTAAAAAAAGTCAATTAACCAAAAGGGTTAGTTTATCTTAAGGTGGAACATAGGAAAGATCTCACAGAGATTGATACTCAATGAAATAAATTTAAAAATATTAATGGAATTATAAAATAATACTCTAAATATGGGGATCAGATCGAAGAAGATATTGATTGATAATAAGAAGAGTTATATAATCAACTTTCTAGTTGGTTGAAGTCAGAATAAGACATTAGTTTTAAGATTAAAATTAAGGAACAAACAAAGGTGATCAATGACCTTAATATAAGCCTTGAGAATATATCTAAGAAGGTTGATTACATTTAATGGGAGGTAAATCATTGAAAACAAAACATTAATCTTCATTGAAATCAAGTGATTCATAAAAGAACCTAAATATTAGGTGGTTCATAGATGGAAAATTGTTATAAAGGTTCAAATGAGTCTTTTAAGGCGTGAGTAAAATTCAAAATGAACATATATATTAATTAGTGAGTAAAAGTAGAATCCATTATGATTCTGAGATATAAAATGTAGAAACAATGACAGATATGAGTAAGGGAAAGTTTAAGGCTGGTAATTTCTGCATCAAACCTTAGTTTATGGGAGACTAAACAATGATCACATTAAAAAAAGTAAATCTGATAGACAATATTAATTAATGATTCTATTATACTTTTCAAAAACATAGAAGATATAAAAATAATGGGGACTTGGGGAGGAATTAAGGTGAGAGGATTTTTCCTATTATTAATTTCATATTTTATGGCTACCTAGGCACACTGTGTCATACCTTGAAAAGATAATAATTAATTTTAAGGGTCAAAATCCTAGTAGTCATCAAAAGAGAATGAGTCCTTATCCTCCATCAAATATAGGAAATAATTTCTATGGGTATTTTTTTATTCTTACTTTGGGAAGAAAGTAATTAACTGAAAGAAAATAGGATGTGGAACCAATAATTATGTAGTTATGTGACAAATTAATATAGCTCAACCAATAAAAATACATTTATAATATGTACTCTCCTTTGGGAAAAGAATATGAGTATTATTTCACCTAGAATTATGAGGTGAAATTAAAGACTCCCTCTTATATCTCTACTTGACTAGGTATCTCATTAAACTAAAATAAGAATATCAAGAAGGACAAACTAGTATAAATTTATCTCAAACTAATGAAGAATAGTAACAACTAGATTCTCAATAGTGGGTGTTCATCATACATGATAGGAAATGTAAATATCTTGAAAAATAATAAATTTTGAGTTTACAAAACCATTTTATTGTTAATTATAGTTCATTAAAGATCAAGGAGAGTGGAAATTATCTTTTGGCAGATGATGAGCTAAAGAATACTAAGGTTCTCAGGGATGGGTAACAACTCATACTTATAAGTTTAAGTCAATTTTTTTTACTTTGGTCTGAAGAATACATTTAACTAGGTTGATTTTCTGGTCAAAGGTATAGTTGGAAACCCTCTTATTAAATTAAGTATAATTAATGATAATCTATACCCCGTAGAGAATCAGTAAAATACGTATATATATCCTTTCAGTAGTTAATAGAAAAACTTATACCATTTATGGTTCGATCACATTCACTAAAAAACATGGAAAAATTATCCAAGATAAGTGATTTGGTGGAAATAATAATTATATATAGAGACATGAAAATAAATTTTATGATTGTATATAAAGGAAAATGGTGTTGAATATTTATTAGTCAATAAATGAAAGATCATTTGATCTGCTTGATCTTTTCTACACTAATGTATATAGTAAAGTGAATATATCAAGAACATATAGTGAAATATATTTCATTATTTTCATCAATGAATATATAATAATGGATTTCACTATGTTTATACTAGGCTAGGGAGAGGTCATGGGATAGATAAAGATTTATTTGAGAAGATTAAAAAATATGACCAGGTGAATAATTAAGATACTACATCATGACAATGGTATATCGTACACTTTTATCTATTTCGAAAAATATCTCAAAAAAAAACCTAAATCATGAAGTTTTATCCCATAAAATTTTATTAAAGAAATTGGGTTGTTGAACAATGAAATTTAATGGTGAAATATATGGAAAATAAATTACTCATTTAAGGTGGAATTTATCACCACTATTAGAAATAAGACGTTGAATATGTGGTGTACAATCCAAATCAGCTATTTCTAAGACCTAGGGAAGAGAGAAACCCATATAAATTGTGGTCGAGAAGTAATCCTTCATTAAAACACTATTATTTATTTTCATATAAGTGATAAATTTTAAATAATGATGAAAATTAGGGAAAGTATGGTGATGATACTAACGAAGGAGTATTTTTAGGATACTCATCAAAGAGTGACGCCTAAAAATTATATAAAAACATGATAGGTAAAACTTTAGAGAGTAGTTATGTTAAATTCATTAATTAGAAATACATGAATAACTCTATATGTACAGACACTGATGTTTTCTATGAAGAATATTTTGAAGAAAATTATGTTGGTGTCACTCTAGAAGCTATATAGAATTGTGTGAATGATGAAGACTCTACATACGAGTTAAAAGAAGAAATTATTGTTAAAGAAGGAAAAATACACCTCTAATATGAAATATGAGTACATAGGAAGATCCATCCAATATTAATGGAGATAGTTATGCACCAACACAAAAAATGATAATGAGAAATGATTACCATGAATCTCTTCTTTTAACAATAGAACAGACCTCATTTGATGAAGCAACAAAAGGTGAATCATGGTTGAAGGACTCAAATGATGATTTAGATCATATTGATAAAAATGAAAATTTTAATCTTTTTAAAAGGCCCTAAAATTACAATGTGATCGAAATAAAGTTTATATTCCATAAAAATTCAATAATCATTGTAATGTTATTATAAATAAAGCATGATTAGTCTGTAAAGGATATACAGATATTGAAGGTATTGATGGTGAAGAAAAAATTTCTCCAGTGTCCCTAATGGAGTCAGTCATGATCTTTTTATCAATGGCTATTCGAATAGGATAAAATTTTACCTAATGGAGGTCAAATTGATAATATTAAATGGTGTTCTCAAAGAAGTTGTTCATATTGAACAACTATTTGGATTTCAAATTGGTAATGATAAAAGAAATGTTTGTAAAATGAAAAAAAAATTTATATGGTCTAAATTAGGTATAATGAGTAT
This sequence comes from Viscum album, assembly GCA_963277665.1. Lineage (NCBI taxonomy): Eukaryota > Viridiplantae > Streptophyta > Magnoliopsida > Santalales > Viscaceae > Viscum > Viscum album. The sequence continues at coordinate 799,485,478 of OY728160.1, read as the reverse complement.
AGTCTGCTTAGAAAGAATTATATTTGAAGAATATGTTATTCAAAAGGGGTTTTGTTTTTAATAATATGTATGAAATGATGTATAGGAAATACCAGTTTATAATACTTGTATATATGGATGATATCATCTTTTGAGGGAGTAAGTAAAAATATTTGGAAGATTATTATAACCAAATGAAATTATAATTTAATATTTTCATGATTGGTGAAATCATATACATTCTAGGGGTACAGGTGATACAAAATAGGGACTATAATTTCATCGATCAAGAAATTATTCTAGAGAGATGTTGGATATTCTCAACTTACTTGATTCCAAACTAATGTAAACTCCAATTGCGGTTGGAAGAAACATCTGAATTTATAAGGATAAGAAATATTGGTATCCCATCATATAAATGAGGATTATTGGAGTGTTAATTTATTTTACTATAAGATGAATGGATATTCTCTTTTCAACCTGTTTAGCAGCTTATTTATAGAGTAACCCAGAGAAGATAATATAATAGTAGTTAAATGAATTAGGAGGTGCATCCAAGGTACAATTAATTTTTTATTGTTCTATAATGTAGGATAATATCATGATTTATCTATATTCTATTATGTATATTGGGATATTAATAAGGTAGACCAAAAATCTATAAGTGGTGGTGAATTATTTATCACCAAAAAATGTTTTGTAATTTTGAGTAATAAGAAAAAACCCTTCACTGAGTATGGAAGAAGTATAATATATCTTCGTGACCAAGGAATTTACTTATCTTCTATGTATGGATACACAATTATGTAGATATTGGTAAAGATTCATAGTATCCTATAGTGATCTATTATGACAAAAATAGTGATATTGAGGCCATGAAGAATCCTATTCATCACTCTCATACCAACCATATTATAATCCAATATTGCTTTATTAATGAAAAGGGTGAACTAGGTTTGGTAAAGATAGAGTATGTTACAACTAACATGAAAATGGATGAAATCACAACTAAACCATTGTGCACTCCTATATTTGAGAGGAATTGGTTTAAAATCAGTGTTCAACTACCTCCCTTAGCATGAGGAGGCCTAGAAGTACCCCTCTCCCCATTTTTAACTGTTTATTACTATTTATGAAGTGATTCTAAATTCAAGAGGAGATACTATACATGAAGTTATATGTGTTAATATAATATCATATAACCCTTTCTCTTTGAGTTTACTGTGAAAGGAAGATAAAATAATTGTGTAATCTTGTGGAATCATGTTATCAGGGAATTTCTAAGACTCTCTATTTAAGGGGGAGTTCGTGGTATAAAGTTACAAGGAGTTATGGTCTAATATGGGGCTTGTGATACTCCCATGAATTATTGTTTTTTATTATAATATTTTATCCCATAGGATCAGATTTATGGATAATTTTATTAGGTTATTTCTAATAGCTAAGATGTTTTTAATTTCCCTTTAGATTTCCAACAACCCCAATGGAGGGGGGGGTGTTGGAATCCAGGTTCTCAATGACGGTGTTTGATGTTGATTTTGTGTTTTTTAACATTACATTTCTAGGTTTCTAAAATGTGTTTGATGACCTTGAATGAAAATTTATATATAATGGAATTCAGATGGAGGAATTTATGTAGTTTTTGTAATAATGTTGCTTTCAATATTTTCCATATTTTTAGGTATGATAAATTAAATGATTTAGTGATAAATATTGAATATCTTGGTATAGAGGAAGGATACCCATGTGGTCTAGTATATGTCTCATGTGGTCTATTATGTGGCCTATATAGTCATGTACATAGACTACATAGTCAATCTCAGGGTCCAGATTAGTATTTTGTGGTTCAAAATGAATCTCACGATATAACCGTGAAGAATCTTGTAGTCCATGAAGCCATGTATGTGGTATGAATGAGAAGTACACAATGTAATAATAATATTTTTTGATTGATAATAGATTCAATTAGGTTGAGAAATGTTTTGTTATTTGAATTTGTACTTTTCAATGGGTTGAATAGTAATTTTGGTGCATAGAAATATTGACAGAGGAATTTTCCTATAAATAACTCACAAATTCTTTCATTAGGGATCAATAAAAACTTTTGGTAAATCCAACTAGTTTTGAAAAATATCGATGAAGGAAATATTCATCCTAGAAGTTAAAACTATGTAGTGAGTACACATTTCTTGAGGTTATGTACACTGTTTGCAAAGTGTGTACACTATAGATGAATGTGACTTATAGAAGGTGTCTATGTAGTGAATTATGCAGTCCATAATGTTTGTAATGTAGTTTGTAGGTTGTGTATATAGTTTTTTGGATTTTATACATGGAGGAGGAGGGAAACTTATAACACTGGTCTGTGAAGTGGAGTACGCGGTCCGTGAAAGGTAGTATGTGGTAAGCAGGGGGAGAACATGGTGCACTATATTTTATATTTTTACTTCACATAGGGAATATTCAAGAAGATAGTTTCACATGAAAAATCATAGGGATACTTTTTATAGATTAAGTATTGTATTGAATAATAAAATTAATATTTTCATGATGCAAATCAAATCATAAATTCTAGAAAATGAGGAAGCAACCTTCAAATTGATATACCGAGGTAGAATTCAACCGGAGTAGTGTGCAAGGGGGAGTCAAAGAACGTGATTTGAGGGAGGAATTTCATTTTCCTTGAAATAATTTTAAGGTAATTTCACTTGGAAAGGAGTGACCATGGTTGAATCATTGTAATCCATAAATTCTAGTTAAGTTTAGTGGATTCTATATGACCAAAAAATCATCGATGTATGCTCCTAATACTATCCCTCAATGGTGAACAAAGTAAAAAAATTTTGTTCCATTTTATTTATACATTTCTGTATTTCATATTAGTGAATAATATTGGGATGGTTTAAATAGTTCCTTTAAATGTAGTGATAATATCCATTAACTGAAAAGAAAATTTTGATACCCTGATTCACCCCTCCCCTATCAGGGCATCTCAAGGTACAACACCTTTTATATTACTATTCATAAAACTCTAACATATGGGATAGTTATGATTAAATTTCAAGGGTATTTTATTTGTTTATTTATTTAATAGGTTAAATCATACACATCATGTGTATTATAAGGTCATTGATACTAGTTTCTAGTTTAGGAAAATTGGGAACACACCTCAGGTATGTCATGGATTAGTTCGGGTTCCTTGTTTAGAGGTGGCCCATGATTGGTTCGTGATAAAAGGTTCTTAAAAAAAGGTATAGATTTATTATCCAACATTTTTTATTTTGGTGAGTCTATTATGTTGGAGCACAAAATATTGGAGATCGATAGGTAGGTGTAGTAATAGGCTAGCTTTCTCTTGGTCAAACAAATCCATAATATAATGAGGGATATTGAATTGGGAGTCATGAATTTTGATCTTTTTTTTATTTTGTTTTGATTTATTTTGACTTGAATGCATTATTTTTAAATTATATTGAGATAATGTGCATGAATGGGAGGTTTTTCCATGATTTAGTGGTGAAGAGGGAGGAATAAATTGAGGTTCATGATTTCTGTAGATTGTCTAGAAAATTATGGAGAGACCATGAAAATGGTTTTTTCCTTATAATGGAAGTTTCATTATTTGAAAAATATTTACTAAACCACCCAACTAAATTTTGAAAATCCACAACCTCCATGTTTTTTTGGATTCTATTTAATTGAGAATTTATTAGGGGAATGCATGGATGCTATTCATGATAAATTAGAAGGAATTTTCATCATAAATTAATATTATTCACCCTATTTTTGATTGAATTTTACTAATAAAAATTGATTTTGAAACTTTGAAAGGTATAATTTCTAAAAAATTGAGATCCATATTGATGAAGGGGTATTCTCAGATAAATGGTGATTGTTTCTTGTTATAGGTTCAATTTTTAAAAATAAATAAGGTGAATTACTAACGATGTATTGATGTTTATTGATTGAAATTTATTAGTGTTTTTAAATATAAATAAAGTTTTAATGGTAAATGGTTTGTTTTGAAATATTTGGATCTATAAAATTTTTTAAAATGGATTGTAACACCCTGATATTTTGTGAATTTTTTCTATTAGCTTAATTTTTTCTATATTTTTCATTTCAAGTAATATTGAATAAAACTCGTGTTATATGAAATAACTAAGTTATTATTTATTTTTACGTAACACCTAGTCGAGATTGTGATACAAAAAAAACTTATATTAGCTTATAGTACATGAAACACTATTTTTTTTATTATGTTAAACACAATGTAGAGTTCCTTTTATAACTTTTGTGACACGTTAAACATACTTTTTCTAAACTACATTTTATTATTAATGTTATTATAGTTGTCACCTATCAATTTTAATGAAGATTATGAATATGATTAATTAAATTATTAAAATATGGTTTACACACATATATATGAATAATTATTTGGTTACCAATTAACTAGAAATGAAAATAAAACCCCTTTTGAAGTATAGAAAATATTTTGCTGGAAAACTATATTTATTCAATCAAACAAGTTTTTCCTTACCAAATTAATTATACCACTTTTGATAATTTATTTTTAATAATATATATAAATATATATTATTCAGTCAACTATTTAATATTCATATTTTTTCTAGACAATAGATAATAACAAATCAGATTTTATGTATAAAGATATATACCTACTCTAAAAGGGAATTTTACCCCATTATAATGGTTCGCATATTTTAAATTTAATTTTTGAAAATTTTATAAATTTTATTTTAAAAAATAAAATTAATATTTCAAATAAAAATATAAAAATTTAATTTGGGTGATTTTTTGGTGTTTTTCTATGAAGTTTCATTTTTGTTCTGAATAGTGAAAAATACCAAATTTTAATTAAAAACTACCTTTTTATCTAATTTTATTATATAGTTAAATTATAATTTAATTTTGTTTTAAATTATAATATGTTAAATTATACATAAATTAATACAATTTATGTCATTTAAACCCATTTTACATTAATATTTAGTATAAAAACATTTCAAACCTTTGCGTTTTTTCACATTAAAAACCCATCGTCACATCCTATCCGCATGATTAGTTTTCTAATTAATTTCTACCACTTATATATTTAAATTTTTGAAAAATGGATTCCATATTAGTAGTAATAATAATTTTTAATTTATAATAATACTGTCATAATTTTTTTATAATTTAATTAATAAAAGTAATTAAAATTAATTATACTGATTAATGTAAAAATGAGTTTACTTAGTGGTTAAACATATTATTAAAAGGCTATATGACATGGATAATTGTCCAAAATATATTTTATGGAAATATTTATACCATTTAATCTCTTGGATAAAAAATTAAAAATTATGGGAGGAACAATATGTAAGTTTGACATCTCAATAGTGTTTTTCTTTTTATACATATAGCAATGCCACTCCCCCTCCAATACAAAAGGTCACTCACCACAATCACTTATTCAATCCCCTAAATCCATTTGGATCAGACAAACCATGACAAAATCACTAACCAAATTCCCTCCTTAAACCTAGAGGCCTCACTTTGGGTTGAAATCAAACCAAGTAATCCCTTTGGTGTGAACAAAAAAGAGTTACCCGAAGAAGAGGTAACAGCCTTCCACAAGCACTTTTATTTTAATTTATTTCTCCACCACACAATTATTTTTATAAAATGATTAAATAGTAACCTAATTATACTAAATATAAAATTATTTATTTATGTTAAGCTTAATACCTACACTCACACACACACTTTCATTAAATGGGATACACAATCATTGTTCCTGTGTACGATGAACTATCGCCTCATGAACTGATGTCGTTCATTCTTCCATTACCACCTTTAAATGTTGTTAATAATGATGAAACAAATTTTTTTATAATATATATTTGATATTTATGATTTATTTATGCTTCTAAAATTATTATACAACACATAACTTTATGATTTCCATTTAGTGAGAATATTATAACATTGTTTGAAGACCTATGGACTACCGTCTTCTCATATCAATTTGATTCATGCACACTTTCAATGGAATGAATTAAGGATGATTTTAATAAAAACATGTGATATATATGAAATAATAATTCTACTATAATTATTATATATAAATATAAATGTCATTTAATTTTTATTCCTATAATATGATAAGAAGATGGAAACAATGTTTATGCGTATATACGACCTACCATCTTCATGAACGATGTATTTAATTTCATATTTATATATTTTATTAATTTTTATAAATACATATTTAATGAATATATATGATATTTACAAAATTTGTTTCATTCTTTAAATAATTAAATCATGATCTATGATAGGGGATTACGGAGAACAAGTCAAAACATGTTCAAAAAATAAAATGGTTGTTACCCGAAACATAACATTAACATGGAGTTGTAAATAAATGGGTAAAAAAAAGTCATATAAAAATAATATATGTTATTAAATATATGAATATATTTCTGTGTTATGTGTATAATAAACTTATATTTTTTATACATGAGTTTTGAATGAGTGTGATGAGAGTCAAGAAATAAGGTAAGGAAATTCCATCTCACCTTTTTATATCTATGAGACACATGTCTTATTCACAAATTGTTTCTTCTATATGGTGTATATAAAACCCATCAATTTATTATATGGTTATTTAAATATCCATTTTATGATCTCTATTTCAAGGGGTTTATGATACAAAAGTTACCAAATTAGTAGGTTAATTTTGTCTCAATTTTCATTCTTTGAGACACAGGTAATGTTATGAACCCACATTTTTTACTAGGTGTACGTAACACTATTTAAAATGTTATAACATAAATATATTAATTTTCATGATTTTTTAAGCTTCATGTAATTTATTCGTTCATGTGGAATTTTATTCAAATTTTTAAAAGTGGTAAATGTTTATTACTTTAATGTCATTGTTTATTGATATTGTTTTTTATTATGATTCCATTGATAAAACCATATAATCTATCTCTTAATAATTACCATGAAAGCTTTTATCCTATATTTATCTATACTATAACCAATTAATTTTATCATTTTTTAATTTTTTGGTAATTAAGAAAATGTTTTTAAGAAAATATTTATTTTCTCTTTTTGGTCGGAAATTTGTGTTTTTCAAAAACCAAGTTTTCTAAAAATGTTTTAAAATTTATTTTATATATTATTTTCTGATATTAAAAATAATTTTTTACCCATGTTTTATCTTTTTAATTTTTTTTAAAAAGGAATCTTCTTATCATTTTTTGATCAAGGTAAATTTATAAAATTTTATGATGAAAAAGGAATGTTTAGAAAGTAAGAATTTATCCCCCATCATAAAAATCATTTATTTAAATTATCCCTTTAAAGTTTTCAAAATTATTATTTAAGAGTTGTTTTACTAATATTCTAGAAAATCGTTATTTTTAAAATTGTTTTCAAATATATTTTTTAAAAAAAATTATGATTATGAGATGTCTTTAATTATTTTCAGTTATTCTATTAAATTTCATTAAAGATAGTTTTAAAGAAAAAATTTTGAAAAAATGTTTTATGTTTATGGTTTGTTTTAAATTATTTTCAAATCTTCTTTTATAAGTTATTAAAGATATTTTCAAAGAAAAATGTTTAAAATTTTTTTTATTTTGAAAAAGTGTTTTAATTGATTCCCAAAGATTCTTTTATATGTTTCCAAAAGGTTATTTTCAAAGAGAAGGATTTCAAGGATTTTGAAGCTTATTTTAAATGTTTTAAAATATATTTTCAAAGAAAAAGTTTTTCAAAAAGTATTATGTTATAAAAATAATTTATCAAACATAAAGATATATTTTTCTAAAGAGATGTTCTAAATTATTTTTGAATATTAATTTATATGTTTTCAAAAGATTTTTTAAAAGAAAATGATTTTAAACAATTTTTTGTATCAAAAAATATATTTTCAGAGAAATTTTATTTCCTTTAATGAATTATCCAATTGATCTTTCAATATCCTTCTCCATATAATATGATATACATTGATATATTTTATTATTTATTTGGGATATGATACAAGGTGAACCTTATTATTCATTATATGAATGATTTATGATTAAGATGAAAGTTATTTATGAAACTTATTTCTCTTTCATGGCTTATACCATGATAGAATGCTTATAAAACCTAATAACTTTCATGGGTTATTCTATGATTATAAATCCAATCTTTTATCTATGGGTTATAATATGATTAAATATTTATGATACCCATTTCATTTCGTGGGTTATGATATGATTTTTATAAAACCCATCTATTTTTATGGGTCATGCTATGATGAATGTTTATGATCTTGTGGAACACATATGCATGATTTCATTATGTGATGGGTAATACCTATATCTACCTCAAATGTATTGGGTAATTTTTTATATCTCATTATATTATGATGTGAACTAAGTCGACGGGCTTGAATACACTATATGAAGATGGTGTAACCAGATCCACTATGGGAAGAAGGTGTAAACTGATCCACTAAAAGGAAAGGGCCATGTTTAGGGATGTTGGTGTGTCTTTCCCAGTAGTTTAATCCCCCATAAAATGACCATTTGTGTTTTTAAAAATGAGCATAGACTTATAAGGAATGATATTACATGTTTTTGTGTCCACCACTATTCCATGTTTTATTCTTATGTTATTCTTTAATGGATTATTATAATGAATCCATTAAAATTAATTTCTTATGAACTATCAATATTTATTCAATGACTCTTTATTATGATATTTGATATGAAGGGTATGAACTTATAATGTTATGACCATGTTCACATACCATTATGATCATGATTTTTTATACATATATCCCTTGAATACACTTACAAATCATTTGAGATCACTATTTATTATGTTTCCTTTCAATAGGTTATAATGATTTGTATTATGTATGATGTGTCTAATAAGGGTGATAGTCTTGGATAACCTAGTGGGAGATAATTTATCTCACTTATTCATCAGTCTTTATGTTTCCATGTTTCCAATGGCACTAAAATAATATGGTATCTGGGTGTGTGTTTATGTAATGTATTAAATGTTATGAAAAAATGATGAAATGTATATGTATGAAAACTGAGGGTCAGTATAGTTGGTTTCATAGAAAACTTTTATCTATCATTTTTAAACTAAGATGATAAATCTTTAGTGAGAACCCTAGGGACATGTATAAAGATAACTCTAAGGATGAGTAAAAGTATAAAAACATTTCCTAGAATTTTGGTTAAGGATAGAGTTAGTGGTATCACAACAATACATACCTATCTGAATAATACAAGTGGATGTGTCTATATAACATATTTATATTGAGTTAACAAACCAAAAAGCACCATATTGAGCTTCACTCGACCAAGAACTAGTGCACCACAATGAGCCTTGTTGGACACCTGCTTTGACACTACCAGAGGATATTCTTTGGAAATTTATAAAATATTTATGAACCATCATGAAAGATTTAATTAGAACATAACTATGAATAATATAGTATATTCCGAATGATTCACCTATTTATTAGAATATGTCATGATTTAGACATCATATAAGTAAATTTTTAGGATTTTTTGGTTTTATACTATGATAAGTGTTTCTCACACTATAATTTTTTGTTTTAGTCAATGGAGGGAACTAGAAGAAACTAGATTAACATTTATTGTGAAGGAAAATTTGATGATGAGAACCAAAGGGGATAATTAATGGATCACAAGATGTTGTGGTCAAGCCTAATTATTTTTCACAGAACATGATTAACAATGTGTACTTTAAAAAACTATCTGACTCACCAAAAAAGATATGGAAACGGTTTTCTGAGAGTTTTTGCAATGAAGATCCTAAAATAAAGAAGATTCAATTTAATTTGTGCCTATAATGGGGAAAGAATCATCCAATGGAAATTATTCGATGAATTGGAAGATATTTTGACTGTAGAAAAGGAGGTCACAAAGAAAGTAACTACAAAGGGAAAATGAAAAGTTTGATTAATGCATTGTATGAGAGTAATGTCCTTCTTAATAAATAATTGATGGTTGGATTCATTAAATGTGAAAAATGGGTATTATGAAAATTGATTCACTAAGTGGATATATGATGAAGAGAATCAAAAAGGCAGTATGAGTAATGATTATATTACTGATGATGAAGAGAATATAGGAAAAATGTTAATGGAAAGTCGTATTAAGAAATAGGATGTGGTATCCTTATTATTGTATTAAGAATGAAGTAATCAATGTTTGTCTGTATATGGATTTTATAATTATGTTATATGAATTTTTAAATATATAAAGATTGTTTAGTTTATGTTTTTTTCTAAGGATTTATAAGAATGTTTTCAATGATTCTAATGGACTATAAATGTGATTTAATGGTTAGGTGATATTCATGGAAAGCACATGAATAAGGTAAAAATAACCCTTAGTATGTTCCGGATGTTGATAAAATGATATTTTTATAAGGATATATTGTATATGAATAAGTAAATTAGATGGTATTTATTACCTGGGAACTAATTATGGATTTTCTGAAAAAGTGGTTTATGCTATCATGGATGGACATTAGATTATTTTTGGACTAAATGAATATACCAATAATCTTTGTTTTATGTAAATAATGAACAAACATGTATGTTTTTAATATTGATTTATGGTAATTCAGGTTATTACCAATTTTCAAGTGAATACATGAAGATGTCATTCACGTGTGTGGAATGTGATAACTAAGAGCTACTTTTTGATGTACGGGGGATCAATGTTAAGATGATTTAGTACCCTTATTTCTATAGTTTTTTATTTTCATGTTTTGGAAGGGTTACATGGTTAACCATTTTTGGAATGGTTTAAGTTAAAATTTATATTTTTAGGGATTAAAGTATTATCTCACCATATGAGGATTTGTGCATATTGAATAACATATTATAACCATTTTTTTTGTAATTTTAGCTAAAGACATATGGAATGACCTATCAATTTATTTATAGATCTCATGATCTTATAATGATTTAGGAATGAAAAATTCACCTTTCTTTCGTGGAATATGAGATGAAGTGTAAATTGATCAATAAATAACCCAAGGGTGAGATTGTTCTTATGAAATGGAATGAAATCAAGTAAGAATATCTCATTGTGAAAATTTAACAATTTAGGAAAATGATCTTGAAATAATTTTTTTTCTTATTATCATCATTTTAATGATATTAAGGAACTCTTTCACACCTCTTTGGTTTATGGCTTTCTGATGATTAAATTTCTCCCCAACATGTTCTCTATCACCCTCTATTAGAACATGATAGATATATTTCTATTTAATGTCCATTTTTTCACTTTTCACATATGTTCTCCTAGGTGGAAACCTAATTATGAGTTAGTTTGGGTTGCCATTTTGTTTTTGACGTACCTTTTTAATGGATTTTTTAGTATTCATTTTTACAATGTGGGTTTCCATAAAAGTAAATTTCAAGTATTAAACCTTTGATTAACGATATGAATTTTGAGGGAAAAAATTCATTTTAAGGGAGTTATAATGTAACACCTAGAGATTTTGTGATTTTTTGATTAATTTAACCTTTTCAAAAAAATTTATTTCACACCAAACTAAATTTAACCTATGTCATATTAACGAACCAAGTTATTATTACATTGTATGAAGCACGAAGTTGAGCTTGAACTAAACAAAACACTTAGATTATTTTGTAGTATATGCAGCACTGGGTTTTTCTTGTGTTACACACAATGCTGAGTTCCTTATATAACTTGCATGACATATAAGACCTAGTTTTACATAACTATAATATACTATTAATAATAATATTAAAATATTATTATAGTTTTCAAATAAACATTGGAATGGAGGTGATGAATAAGATTAATTATGTTATGAAAATTTGGTTTACACATGTATATGTGAAGAATTATTTTGTGACCAATAAACTAGAAATGAAAATAAACCCCTTTTGAAAGTATAGTAAATCTATTGGTGGAAAAATATATCTATAAAATAAAACATGTTTTACCTCAATAAATTAATTAAACAAATTTTCATAAATTATTTTGATGATATATATATATATATATTATATTTATCCAACATTTTAATGATTATCTTCCGTGTTTTCTAAATAAAAGATAATAATAAATCCAATTTTATGCATAAAGATATATACCTTTTTTAAAAGGTAATTTTAGAACCTTTTAAGAGAGAACCAATTTTAAATATAATTTTTTACAAATTACTAAATTTTATTTTTTAAAAAAAATTAATTTTTGAAATTAGAATATCAAAATTTATATTGGGTAAATTTTAGGTAATTTTTAGAGAAGTTTTATTTTTTGATGATTAGTGAAAAATACTGAATTCTAATTGCAAACTACCATTCCATAAAATTTATTTATATAGTTAAATTTTAATTTAATTTGGTTTTAAAGTATAATTAGATAAATTATACATAAATTAATACAATTGTTTTCATTGGATTCAATTTTAAATTGAAATTGGATATAAAAACATTTTAAACTTTTGAGATTTCTCAATTAAAAAACCCATCGTCACATCCTATATGTGATATTAGTTTTCAATTAATTTATTCCTATGATTTTTTTTATAATTTCGAAAAATTAATTGTATAATTTTGAAGAATGTAATTTTTAATGTAAAATAAGGTCAAATTAATTTTTTACCAAAGTAATTAGTGAAAGTAATAAAAATTAATTACAACGATTAAGGTAAAAATGAGTTTACTTAGTGGTTAAACTTTAATATTTAAAGGATAAATGTCCATGAAACATGTAAAAAATTAATTGTATGTCCATATTTATCCAATTTAACCTTATTTATCAAAAACTTTCAATTATTGGATGCACAAAATTTAAGGGAAACCTCTTAATAGTGTTTTCCTTTTTTATATTAACTAAAATTCCACTCCTCCTCCACTATAAAAAGTCACTCACCATGCTCAATTATTCACACATATAAAGACATTTTTCTCAGAAACAATATTCCCAAAAAACTTTATATATTCCCCCACTTCATCCTAGATTCCTAAATTTTGGCATAAATCCAACCAAGGAAGCCCTTTGAGGAAAACTAATAGAGTTACCCAAAGAAGAGGTAACATCCTTCCACAAACACTTTTGTTTTGTTTTCTTCTACACCATATCAATTATTCTTATCCCATTATTATATAATAACATAAGTAACCAAAATATAATGATATTTTTGTTTGTTAAGTTCATTATTTATCGTAAAACACACACTTCCATCAAATGTGATACACAATCATCATTCATGTGTATGATGGACTAACGCCTGGTGAACCAATGTCGTTTATTCATACATTACCACCTTTAATGGTTGGGAATAATCATGGAATCACTATTTTTATATTACATATATTATATGTACAATGTATTTATGATTTTTTTAATTATTATATAACACATACCTTAATGCTTTAAATTTTGTGAGAATACAAAAACATTGTTTGTGGGCACAAGGACTACCACCTCCTCAAAGCGATGTGGTTCGGTCATGATTTACATGGAATTTATTAAGGATTGGTTTAATATAAATATGTGATATATATGAATTAAAAATTATTTTTTAAATATACTTTTCTTTATTCCATTAATATAAGAAAATGGAAACAACATTCATGTGTATGTACGACCTATCGTCTCCATGAATGGTGAATTTAATTATCTATTTATATATTTTGTAGATTATTTTACATAAATATATAATGAATATTTATTTTATTTATATCATGTTTTAAATTCTTAAAAAAATTAAATCATGATCTAATTAAGAGGACCGAGAATAACAAGTCAAAACATGTATGAAAAACAAAGCAGTTATTACCCAAAACACAACATTAACATGAAATTTTTAATTAAAGGGTAATATAAAGTCATAAGTAAATAATTTATGGTATTATATATATGAATATGGTTATTTCTTAGGTTTATAATATACATATATATATATTTTATAAGATTTTTTAATGAGTATGATGTGAGTAAAATCATTAGGTAAGGGAATTTCATCTAACCTTTTTATATCTGTGAGATTCAAGCATTATTCACCACTTGTTTCTTTTATTTAGTGTATATAAATCAAATTAATTAATTATATAAATATAACTATTAAATTTATTGGTATTTACAAATCCATTTCATGATAATTATTTCAAGGGGTTTGTGGTAAAAAGGTTACCAAATCAGTAGGGTGATTTTGTCTCAATTTTCATTTTTAGGACACATATAATGTTATGGAACTAAATTATTTTACAAGGTCTATATAATGACCTTTAAAATTTTATGTCATAAATATAATTATTTTAATTATATTTTAACATTCATGTAATGTTATTATTTTATGGGGATTTTTATTTAAATTTACCAAAGTGGTAAGGGTTTATTGCTATAATCTCATCATTTATCGGGATTATTTATGATAATGATTCCATTAATGAAATATTATGCTGATATATTAATAATTGTCATGAATTTCATTCTCCTATTATTATACATGATATATCTATGTAATGGTACCATTTTTTCACTCTTTTGTACTTAAGATAATTAAGAATATTTTTTTAAAAAAAATATGATTTTTTTTCACTTTTTGGTCAGAAATATGTGTTCTTCCAAAACTAGGTTTTCTAAAATTGTTTGTGAAAATATTTTCTTCTAATATCCTATAATATTTAAAAAAAATTACCCATATTTTTCATTTTTGAAAAAATAGATTTTAAAAATGAATCGTCTTGTTCTTCTTCGATCAAGGCACTTTTCTTAATATTATACGGTGCAAAAGGAATGTTCGGAATGTACAGATTTTTCTACCTTTTTGAACGTTATTTCTTTGAAGATTCTATTACAAGATTATAAGATTAATATTTTTATGAATTTTTTTCCAAACATTCTTGAAAATCATTATTTTTACATTGGTTTTCAAATATTTCTTTTAAAAATGTTTTATGTTCAAGTGGTGTTTTAAATGATTTTCAAAGATTCCTTTATAAGTTTTCAAAGATATTTTCAATGAAAAATGCATTCAAAAAAAATTTATGTTCTAGAATATTTTAAAATTATTTTCAAATATTCATTTTTATGTTTGGAAATATATTTTTTAAGAAAAATGTTTTCAATTTTTTTTATGTTTAAAAATGTTTTTAAAAAATTTTCAAATCTCTCCTTATATGGTTTTAAAAGTTTATTTTCAAAGGAAAGTATTTTAACAATTTTAAATATTTTTTATGAGTTTTTCATCAATTTTCAATGAAAATGGGTTTGAAAATTTTTAATTCTCTAAAATCCATTTTCAAAGTGAAAGGAATATTTTCCTAAAGAAATTTTTAAATTATTTGTAAAGTTTATTTCATATGTTTTCAAAGAAAATGATTTGAAGAATGTTTTTTGTTTTAAAAATTCATTTTTAGAGAATTCTTATTTCCCATAAGAAATTATCCATTTTATCTTTTAAAATGCTTATCTATATAAGATGATATCATTTGATATAGTTTAAAATTTATTAGGGATATGATCCAAGGACACCATTATTTTTCACTCTTTGAATGGTTTATGATTATGATGACATGTTGTTTATGAATCCCATTTCTATTCCATGGGTTATAATAGGATAAACAACCTATGAAACCTACTTCCTTTCATAGGTTAATTTATGATTATGAAACCCATCTCTTTTTTACAGGTTATGATATGATAAGATGTTAATGATACCCATTTCATTTCATGGGTTATGATATGATGTTTATGAAACCTATATCATATTATAGGTCATGATATGATGAATTTTTGTGATCTTATGGCACATATATATATAATTTAATTAATGAATTGGTGGTACCTATATCTTCCTTCAATTCATTGGGTAAATATTTAAATTTTATGAGATTATGATTGGAAAGAAGATGATGAGATAGAATCCACTATATGAAGAAGGTGTAACCTGATCCACTATAGGAATAAGGAATAATCTAATCCACTATAAGGAAAGGTCTATGGATGGGGATGGTGGTGTGTCCCTTCTATTTTCTGAATCCCCTATGAAGTTTCCATATATGTTTTTGAAATGAGCCTCAACTTACAAGGAATGATGTTACATGTTTATGTGTCTAGAAAAATTCCATGTTTTATTCCTATTTTATGATTTCATGGCTTATTCTCTTGATTACCTTATGATTGTTGTCTTATGAACAACCAATGTATATGCTATGAATCCTTATTATTATCTTTGATATCAAGGGTATTATCTTATAATGTTATGATCATATACTCATACCCTTATACACATGATTATTCTTACATATCTCCATTATTTACTCATACTAAGCATTTGGGACCACCCTTTATTATGTTTTTCCACATGTTCCGAAGATATGTATCATGTTTTATGTGTCTAAGAAGGGTGGTAGTCTTGGAGAACCTAGTGGGAGATAATGTAGCCCACTTATGTATCAATGTTTATGTTTCCATATATCCAAAGGCACTAAACTAACATGGTCTTTAGGCGTGTGTTTGTTTAATGTATTAAATGTTCCATATAAATAATGAAATGTCTATATATGAAAAGATAGGGCCTCTATATGGATCATGACATTTTCAGAACTCATGAATGTTTTAATAATGATTTTTTGGAGTATTTAAGTGATTTTTGAAATGAAACTTTCTAGTTTGATATATTTGTATATAATTTTGAAATGGTTTAAAAAGATATTTTTAATATTGTTTTTTTCTTGATATTTAATCTTTTAATTAGTTTTTTTGTGTTGGTTTTTGGGTTCAATTGAGTGTAATTTGAGTTTTGGAATATTTTTTTGCGTCTTTTTTTATTTATTGGATGCATTCCTCCAAGAAAAATCTTGATTATTTATTTATATTTGGTAACTTAAGGATCCCTTATAATCACATATTCAAGGATTCAAGAATTAACATTCCATTTATTGATAAATATTGTTGGTTATTTTAGCATGTTTTGGTAAGAATTTGTTTTTCATTCGGGTGAAACATTTATCTCCTTAAAATAAAATTAAGTTATCATTTGGGGTTTATTTACAAGATCTCAAGTAGACTAAATTTAATTCATTTCCAGAGATATTTTGGTCTCGGTGTCCTTTTTCATTCCATCCTCATTTCATCTTCCAATATAAACCTTTGGCCTTGTGTTTTGGGATATTCTATTATATATACTTGTTTGGGGAATACAATATTAGCTTCATTAAATAATGGAGACACTATAGATTAAAATCTCTATTTTTGGCCATTCCAATTATAATTCAGGTTGTTTTTTATAGATATTCTTTTATAATACTCTTGTTCCCTTGGTCCTAGTTTCTCTATTATCTTTACTGAACTCATATTCTTTAGTTCAAGTGTTTTTCTGTAATGGGATTGTGGATGTCCATGGATTTAAGGACTTGATGTAATATAATTTTGATATTGTCTATCATTACATTTTAAATCTTGTTTGGATTTATTGGCCTATATTTAAGGAAATTTTTAGAAATTGTTTTGAGAGTTTTTTTATATGGAAATTCATAATCATCAATGTTTTAGAGAGATTATAAATATAGTGGGAAGAACAACATATTTAACATTTCCTTGTAAGGTTTTTATTATTTTCCTTGTGATATTAATCTTCTATTACCTGATCTTACCCTTCCCTAAGATAAATTTTTGGCCTCTTGGACCATATACCTTTTTTAAATATAATTTCAAATATCTATAAACATTCTCTTTTATTTTGGAGTTTTTTATTTATGTCAATATTAATATCAATAACTGTGGTGAAATTCCAAACCCCATTGTTATTTCTCTTAGTTTTAGTAATCTTGTTTTAGTTGAGGTCATAATGTTCCTTGGTTTTATTTAAAATTTAGTTATCCTCAATAGATTTTAACTTCTTTCATTCCTTGGAAGACTTGTCTGGATGAGAAAATTTAGGGGCATAAAGCATTATAGTGGGGAGAATTTTCACACCTGACCACGATTTTCATTAATGTTTTATGAATTAATTGTTTTTTATCATATCATTTAGTTTTGGGTAGAAATGATTAAAATATTCTGAAATCTTAAAAAATTCATTTGTTTTATGGTTATTGTGTATTTTTAGGGGAAACCATATGGTTACACTTAAAAATTGATTTTTTCAGTTCCTCTTTGTTCTTGCAAAGTTTATTTTACATAGGTAGTGCATGGGTTTGATCCATACCTGGAATATCCTAGTATAAACTATGTGTGTTCTGGGATCATAGGGGTACTGGTGCATAACTTGGGCTTCATTAGTGAAAACCATGCGACAAGTGCAGGAATGGCCTATGTTTTTAACAGATACATTTTTCATAGTTGGAACATCGTTTTTGTAACTACACAACCAAAGAATTCAAATACCCAATAACATATAGTGAGGGGTACATTATTGGTGAAAATTTTGGTAAACTATGTGGCCTAACCATGTATCATGCCCATAATTTTAAAACATTCAATTAACAAATCTATACTCCACAATTTTAATCCATTTATCCTTTTATACTTATCTATTTATCTCACATTGACAATGTCTCTCCATCCCTTCATTTTTCTTTTCTCCATGGTTGATGTTGCAAGATTTCATCAAGTTTCAAGATTTATTTCTCAATGTAAACCCCTATAGTCCTCTTCCCCTACTCTTTTTGTTCATCTTATTTCATTTTATTACTATAGAGAGGTCATAGTGACATAGATCATTCCATGGATTGTTTTTAATTTGTGTTTTATTATTTATTAGGTTTAGTTTGGTCCTTTAGAGGTTGTTCTTTCTTCATTGGAGGTTATTATAAACTAAATTTGTTGAAAAAATGATTCAAGGTAGGTTTTCCCCATGTATTGGCCTTTATTTATAGAATCATTGATTGATTATTTCTAAATTAATTTATTAAGTTTATTATGATGGTATTAAATATGATTATTAATTTACTATAAAGGACACTAGTATTCTTCTTTATTTATTTTGAATGCAAAAGTTTTATCCATATAATTGAAGTCTTTTTTCCCAACCATGCACATTGAGTGTTTGGTAAAATTCCTGAGTGGCCCTTATAAAGTAATACCAAGATTTGAAGATCTATTTTGGGATTTAAAATGATTTTTAATGTCTAATCATATTTTAAAGGGTGTTATTGGTTCATTAAAAAGTGGTCTCTAAACTATTAAATAGTTTTTCTTATTTTATAATGTGATGTAAATGGTTTTAAAAATTCGTTTTGTAACTATCATGTTATAAATTATGACAATGGGACCTATTTGGGACTTTCAAAGAATATTTTCTTAGTGAAAACACTGGTAGGACACACCCCTATATTAGTTTGTTCGAAAGTGGATGAAAGTGTCCTTTTAAAGGAAACATTTAATTTTACGATTGACTTTGAAAGTGAGGGGTTTTTATATAAAGAGTGTTCAAGAGTGAGGAATGATTATATTTTATATTTTTTGTATTTTAGTTTGTATTATGTTCATACTTTTAGTTGTTATTATCTATTATCTCATATATATTTTATTTATCATGGGAAATTGAGAATAGATGATTGAATTTAAAATAGAATATGTTTCACTAGCTTAGGATAACTCTCTAGCTAGTAGGCCATAGTATGGATTACACCTTACATTGGGACATTTACCCTTGGTTAGGTCATTAAGGGTAGAACCACAAATTATGGTAATTTTATTAAATCCAGAATATCAATTAGATGGATCTTGTATTATTTTGTTCCATATTTTCCCCAAGATCCTATATTCCCAGTATTTTTAGTTCTGATTATGATATGATGGTTTATGTGTATTGTCTTTATTACTAATACTATTACCATGTATCTTTTTATTTAATTTTTAATTTTCATTTCATTTTCAATCTGAAAAAATGATCTCATTTATTAAAATGGAATTTTTTTAAATACTTTTATTATTTTTCTTATTTTCACTCTCAATGGTTTAAGAAAATTAAAGTTTCATGAATTTATTCACATACTTTTGTTTTATCATCTCTTTTCTTATTAATGGTTTAATAGTAATTTTATTTTAAAAAGCTAAAATATTCATGTTATCAGTTTCATTTAAAATAAAATGTTATGTTTTAACTATATGTTAAAATAGATTGAAATGGATATTATTAAAGGTGGTGCATGGGGTGTGGTTTCTTTTACATATAAACTATCAATTTTATGCTAATGTCTATTATATATTATATGTTAATGTTTTATATATTCTTCCTCATGAGGAATTGTGGATTTATGGTTGGAGAGTGACATGTAGAGTCACATAAAGAACTTTTGGGGCATTTAGTTTATTTTTGTTCCCTGGGGTGTCTATTTGGTACAATCCAACCATATATTAAGTGATATATTCACATGATTCATGTATCTTTTATAGTTTGTTTTTTAATTCTATTATTATGATTTTTTGTTATCCATATTTGTTTTCTAATTATATTTATGAACATGGAAATCTGATGCATTGGGTGGGCATGATAAATTTCTAAAGGTAAGTTCTCTATTTATTTATTTACTGGATGAAACTACTCCCATCATATGTATTATAATTCCCATAGAACCAGTTTACAGCCTAAAGTAATTGGGTTGTGATATTAGGCTTGTAAAAATAAAAAATATACTATTTTTTCCGTAGTGCATAGTTTTTGGGGAAGACCAAACATGTACTAGTAAACCCATAAACTAGGAACTCTTTCATATATCTGGAACATAAGTAAGGGAATTATGTCATATAGAATAGAACACACTACAATGTTTTAGGGATGACTATATAGGCCATATATCATGTTGTTTATGTTCATGAAACAAAGACCAAAGGTCATATAGTTTGGGTCTTGTAAGAAGGACTAAATTTTGTTTATATTAAAGTCATCTAAAATAGAACAAATTCCATGTAGTTTAGGGTCATGAGACAAGGATAAAATTTCATATAGTTTAGGGTCATGTGAAATGGAACATTGTATCCAATGGTAATTTTCCATGAGAAGAATATCAACTCAAGGGCATAGGGTTTCCATGAGGAATATCTTGACTCAAGGAATCTGGGATTCTAGGAGGATTCTATCATCTTTGGTAATTTGATCTACAAAGAAGAGGGTCTCAATTCATGGACCTTTTTTTCATAGATATGGCATACCCTAATATAAAAGGGCAAACTAGTAGTATGTAATATGCTTAATTTGAAAGTGATTATGATATATATATATATATGTGTAACATCTAGAGTATTTGAATATTATGGAATAATTGGGTTATAAAATATGTAAATAATAAAATAATAACATCTAAGTCAATGAAAATTGATAATAGGTGAGAAAAATCTGACCATTGGTAATGAAAAGACCTCCCTCATGTTATTCAAAAAATAGTTCATACGGTTAAGGGGGACATTTAACCCAAGATAATACATATCATAGGGGTAACATAGTGTCTTAAAGGAAACTATATAGTTTAATATATATTCCTAGGAAACCAAGAGGAGAATATTGACTCAATATTGGGTTCCACTTAGATAAGTTAATCACCTTATTACCAATTTCTATGAATGGGGGAATCAAGAAGATATAATCATGGTTTGAATATTACAAGATGATAATTTTGATTCAAGGATTTCCAGATTATGAAGACTTATATACCAAATAAATAAAGTGGTTTATTGGAGGAAAATATATTCAAGGAAAGTTCAAACACCCTAACAGATACACCATTATGTTATGAAAATATTCTCATGGAAGAGGGATATGACCTGAAATTTATTGAGAACATGATAATCTAAAATGGGGATCCTTCTTAATTTAAATAATTTGTCCTTTCATGAATGAAAATGTTTCCATGGAACTCATTATTATCAATCAAAAGTAGTAAATATATTCTAATATTACTTTTTACTATAATAGTAGATCTAGAAAACATAGCTTAAATTTTTCTAAGGCCATGTTTTGACCCCAAAAATCTAAGTGAGTTTTTTGTTTTTGGGTCTAAATTTTTCCTAATACATGAAAGTGAATAGTTTTGTAAAAGGAAAATTTACTTTTTCTTAGGCTTCACATAATCAGTTTTCAACTTGGAAATAATTTTTGTATCAATTTATTTTTATTATGCTCTAACTTTTACTTAATACATGAATGTGGAAGGATTGGTGAGCAAAGAAATTTGTTTTATTTTCAAACTCCTTTTATAGAGTTTAAACTTGAATAGTCTTTATGTATCAATCATTTTTATTTTAACATCTTCTAATTTATACCATAGAGGGATGATGTTTATATTCATTCATAATTTACGAATTGTAGATGAAATATTGGGTTGTAAAACATTTACTAATTGTGGTTAAAGATTAAGATAATATGACTTTGACCAATAGTGAGGTGATATATCTAGTGATATGAGAAAAATTTACCTGTTATGATTGATATACCGCCCATTATATTATTGGTGAACTTAAAGGTGAGGAAAAATGCTTAAAAGTTTAGGTTAGGACATTAGGACCATATAACAGAAAGAATTTTTTTGAGGAGAATCTCAACTGAAGGATTTGAAGCTTCCCAGAGGATAATATTGACTAATCGCATTTGGTTCTTTATAGGTAATTCATAACCAGATACGAAAGAGCATATGAATTGGTTGTAATAATCTTTCTTTGAAAATGATTATAATAAAAGAATGTTCAATGTATGGGGTTTTTAATCCATATGAATAGTTGAGTAATGGAATATGTTAATCATAACATAAGAATGTTTGAGTAAATAAAAAATGCAGATAGGTGTTAATTAGTTAACCATTGGTTTTTTAGAGACTACCATTTCACTACCAAAAAATTGCACATAAGGATAAGGGGGAATGTTCCGTCATATGGAAACATTCTCCTAGTTGGTAGTTCAGATGCAAGGAATGGGTGTATTTACCTAGAATTAGAGTCCTTTTATATAATTCAATCACCCTATTATGAGTCACAATGATAGGGGGAACCCATAGGAGAGGAAAATGATATTTTGGTTTTTAATATAGAGAATATCAACTCAAGAAATTTGGGTGAAAATCACTCATACATCATGTATTTGAAGTAGATTAATGTAGAAAATTAAGTTTAATAAGGGGTTGATAATGTTACAGGTTTCCATATTGTGTATTGAACAAATTATTGGGGAAACTTTATATTACATGAAATGTCTTGGGTACCTAATCACATGAATGGGTTTCCTACTCAATTATAAGGAGTGGAATTGTCTAAAATTATATTGTATATATGGAATAGTTTAATATTATTAACATTGAGAAACGTGGTCATACTATAATATTTTCTTATAGTGGTGGGACAAGAGAGTATTAAATGAATTTTTATTGGGCCAAGTGTTGGCCCCAAAAATAATTGTTTATTTTTCATTTGTCCCCTAATTTTTTATTATTATATGAAAAGGATGAGGATTAGAGAGCAGGAACTCCAGTTTTTCATAGAACACCCTTTGTGGGTTTTCAACCTATTATGTTTTATTCTCTTTCCATTTTTAAACATTTTTATTTTTCTTAGGTTATATAATGTGCGGTCCTATAGATAAATGACACAAATTTTTACCAATATTCATTTTTAATGAAGTGACCTAAGCTAAATAGGAATTATTTTACATCATTTTTACCATTTAAAAAAAATTATTTCCTAACATTATCAAAAAACTTAAGAAACATAAAGGGTTTGTTCCTTTGGATACTAGTAATATAAAAATCTATTATACTATTATGAACATTTAACCATAATACAATACCTATACTAGACATTCCATAATTCATAGTCATGTTCAAACCCTAGGGAAAAGAAAAAATTGGAAGAGGTGAGCTCAAATGATAAGTAAGGGATAATATATCAAAGGTCCATAAAGGTTCAATAATAAACATGTACTAATACATGAATAATAATAAATATCTAATTAATAATAAATAATAAGTAATAATATTTTTTGGTAAATATAAAAGATATAAATATAACATTAAATAATCAAACTGTTACTGTGGAATATGAAAAAAACATGAAATAAAAATCATGAGACATGGAACATAGGATACAATGTGGAAAAATCATAAGCATGTGATTTGTTTATCTTTATGAACTAGGATACATGAAAACCTGTTCCCACAAAAATTGAAAGTAAAAATTAAATCTAACACACTCACACTTTTTTAACCTAGATAATCATAAACGTTTTCACACATAAAATTATGATTAATGATAAAACACCATCATGCTAACCATTTTTGAACCAAACTACTTGTTAACCCATCGAAAAATAAAATTTTAAGAAAATATAAATTCCATCACACTCACCAATTTTGAACCTATCTACTCACTAAACTATTCACATAATAACTATATCTCATGAGATATAATACATTACCCAATACATTGGTGGGATATATAGGTTCCAACCATCTCATAATCCATACATTAATGTGCCACTTGAAAAAAATCTTCACATAATAAAATAACCCAGGGAAAGAATATGGGTTTCATATAATTTTAAAATGGAATCGCATTAGTAAAACATTTATAATTTCATTAATAAACATAATATAATATACCTATTGAAGAAAAAGGTGTCCAAGTATATTAAATAACTTTATAGGTAAATACCATTCAATCAAAATAATAGAGAATATAGTATTTAAACAATACTGATAAAGTGTATCTATTTAATATAATAATTTTTTCACAATAAATCCATGTATGGAATCTAGTTGGACACCCTTTAATGAATGGAGTAAAGAATATGGTATTTATTGAGGTAAGGTATTGTAAAAGAATTATCATTGTATGATGAAAATGATTTGGAAAGTGAAATATAGTGATATATCATTTCCTCAAAATATAAGGACATTACATAATACATATTTATAAATAAGGAATATACATATATTTTGAAAACATCCTTGATCATGTGTAAGAAATGTCAAAGGAAAATTACTTAGATTAAAAATAATTTAAATGAGTTTTGGGAAAAAATCACTTTATAAATAATATATATCCTTGATCTTTTGAAATAATTTTAAAAGATATTCTCTTTGATATTGGATAAAAAATATTTTTTTATAAACCATGAAAACATGGAGAGAAAGTTTCAAAATAAATTTACATAGATGGAAGAAATATGTGTTACCACTAAAAACCTTAAAAGTGATCATTTTCAACATATTTGTAAAATGATGAAGTTATGTGAAAAATTCAAAAATTTATTTTTGGAATGGTTAAGTAAATTTCTTTGAAAACATTTACCTCTAAAATAAAAACTTAAAGAAACTATTTCTTAAAAATCATAAATATTATCATAATAAATTTTTGGTGGAAAATATTTTTCAATTCCATTGTTTGAAACCCACATCATAAAAAGAGTATGGGATTTTCCTTTTTAAAATGGGTAAATATAATTATTATAATCATAGATTATAATAAATATAATCTTTCCCGAAAATAGAGAAGAAAATTGGTGAGAAGGATAATATGGACTTTTATGAATGATCCAATTATTATATAGAGGTTCATTCATAAAAATGTTATATTTTGAGGTGAGAGAAAAATCAAGTAAGAAGACCTGAATTAAAAAAGACGTTATCCAATGAATTATATAATATATAATCATGAAATATAATAGAATCATGATATAAAATTATATTGTCTCTATATTTTCACCATGAGGAAGAAAATACGATGGATAATATAAGCATGTCCCATGGAATTCAAATTTGAGAGAAATAACCTCTTATAATTTGAGAGGAATTCAAATCAAAACCTATTGAAATATAAAAATATTTAAATAGAAATTAAATTAAAATTATGAAATTATAATTCATTATATACATCTCGATTAAAAATTATATATACCACTTAAAGAAAATTACTTGCATAATACAAAACATGTCTCAAATATAAGAATTTGAGATGAAAAAACCATTACCCAGAGTTTATACTAACTAGAACTTGATCTATCCTCCTGTATAATTCAAATAACTAACTTAATTATTTAATTCATGTCTTTATTAAAATTTATAAACCTTTATAATAATTATTTATAAATCTTAATTATAAATATATTACTTAGTTACTATTATTTTCACTAATGGAATTTAGAACAATCATTTTTTTTCTCGATCCAATATCATGATAATTGAGTCAATTATTAATAATTTGTTTCAAGTTCCTAATTAACTAATTAATAATTATATAATAATCATTTTTTATAATTTTTACATAATTTCTTTTAGGAAAGTGAAATACATGAATACTGTTTTTGAAAATGGAAAACATGATAAGCTAGTTTTGAGATGCTTAACAATCGAAATGTTGTAAGTTAATAAATATTTAAAAAATTAATAATACATTTACTAAATGATTAATATATGAAAAATTAATTATTATTAAATTATATTACATTTATATTACATCCCATAATAATTTATGATAACAAAATTATAACACCATTCACGTAGGTAGAAAAACTGACCAAAACAATAACATATTATAATGTTTTCATGAGTAAGAGAATAACTTTTGATAATTATAATATGAAATATTCATAATATAAGAAATTTAAGTATTATCATATATTCTTATTAAATCCATTATTTGAACTCTCCATAATGGGTGGTGATGAAAAATAAAATTCCTTGTTTGTGGATGTGGTAGTTCGTACAAAGGAATGATTAATGGTCCAATTTCTCAACGAATGGATTGAAAGTTGGTATATGGTAAATGATAATTTAATAGTTCTATTCTTACATATAAAAAAAATTATTCAAAAAAATTTAACCTTTATAAAAGACTTTATAATAGGTGATTAAAAAAATGAAAAACATATCTTCCTAGAGGCGATAATCCACACGTATACACAATCAATGATATTTTACTTTGTTAGTGGATAGAAATGATTGATTAATTGTATAATAATTTAAATAATTAGATTTAAATATACTAATTATAATAATTTCAGTATATTTATAAGGTTATATATGGTTAATATTTTAAAAATTAAGAAGAAAATACTAAGAAGTAGTCGATACTCATATTAGGGACTTAAATTTTTATTAGGAATTATCCTTTGAAAAAAGGCCTTATGCTTAGTAATAGTGATTATGGGATTTCAAAAGTGGTATATGGTTCTTGTAGGATAAATTTGGTATATTTTAAAGAAGAAATTATAAGGTAAAGTGAGTCATGAAGTGGCGTAAGTGTTATCATTTTTATAAGATTAGAGAAGGGTTGTTTGGAAGTGACCATTATATTTTCAATAATGTAATGATACTATTAAAATTTAAATGGATAAAAATGGAAACAAATTAGAGGCTAAAGTGAGTGTGGTTATAAATTAACATTAAATACTCATTTTAGAACATGTTTTTTTCCTTTCAATTTTCTAGTTAGTAAAAACATTTTACCATTTTAACTTCTCACAAGGGTAACAAATCTTTTAACCTTAATAAATTATTTGAATGAAAAAAATTAAAATTGGCCTTATTAACTAATTTGTAACTTTTTAATTGAAATTTTAAAAAACTTTTATAATATCAAATTTATATAATTTTGAAAATTTAATTTTAAAATAAACAAACTAATTCATGTAAAACACTCTTTAGAAAAATAATTTTTTTAGCTTAAAAATTTTATTTATGATAAATTTTTTAAATTTATTTATTTTAGTGAAAAAAATGATTTAATAGAAATTAAATAAAAGGAATTATTATTAAAATTTTATATAAAACTGAATGTCACCTAGAAAATACTTTATTCAAATAATGTACTGAAACTAATTTTGTTAAACAATTATTCTAATTTAATACAAAAAATGATGGAAATAGGATTTATAAGCTCAAAGAATATATTAAAATACCTAATTTTATTACGAAAATAAATATTCTATTACTTAAAAGGTTTTTTAAATTTCTATGATACACTTATATAGTGATAAAATCATAAAAATAATATTTTTTACAAAACCATATTTTTTTACTAGAAATTAACCTTTTCGGAAAAAATAAAAAATTAATACTTAGTAAATTTTGATGAAGTTAATTAAAAAATGAACATTTTTTTTCAAATTAAAAATATATAATTTTTTAATTTATCTTTTAAAATAAAACACTTAATATAAATAAAATGACCTTTATAGAAAATAATCTTTTTTGAATAATAACTCATCTTAATTATTTATCTCCGAAAGGTAAGAGAATTTATGGTTTATAACCTTAGTTTTTTATTATAATTTTTTTAATAATTTTTTTCTAATATGTTTTGTTTAGTTTACGTTAGGAATAGTGTGTAACATGGTTCATCGAGCATATCATCAGTTTTACATGTTCTATAGTTTTGAATCGTTACATTGAATGATTTTTTCCAATGAGTATTATGTCACTTTGATGTTCTAGTTTAAGGAAATAAAAGTCAGAGTAGTGAATATAATTTTTAAGTACAAATAACTATAAACTAGCATTTTTTAGGTTTATGTTTATATAAATTCAACTCAAAATTTCAGTATTATACACAATAATAAGGGAATTGAAATTCCAACATGAATAGAGAGACCATTTATATTATAGATATCTTCAAGAATAGGTGCACACAAATTTTGGCCATGATACATGTACTAAATTTGTATCTTGGGATATGATACAATATTAAAACATCACAAGATATCCTATGAGAATAATAATCATGCCACATTTAGTTCTAGATATATAATAATTTTATCCTAATGTAGGGATATTTAATGAAATATGACATAAATTTGAAATCCCATACACTATGATAGTATGAAGGATTTTATTGGAATTATATTTATTAATCATACCAAAGATAAGAAAATTGGTCATCTCTATGTATCTTGCGATATCATGAATCAAACCACACATTTTTCTGGGTAGTCTTTTCACAGATCTAGCTCATATGTTGGAGATTCTTTGGGTAGATATGATTTATTCACATGATACTTGGAAATAAAATGGATAATTATCCTTTTATGAGAAGGGAGTAAACATGATGTGAATGATGTCTAAACACTAAGATAAATTAAAATGCTTCTATCATAGTGCATGACCATGAGAATACCTGATGTGAGAAGGTAATGGTATTATCCCCAATGAATAATTAGGCCAAGAAATGGAATTTGTGTCTAGGTTTGTGATAATAGATCCAGGAAACAATATATATCTCATAGTAATGGGAATAAATCCAGAAAAAGTTATAAATAGGGGAATTTTTTCATTATATGTTAGGTGATCCAAGAAATTTGGGTAGGAAAATATTTCCATGACCAATAAAATTTCGTTAAAATATAAATCTCACATAGATCAAGCTCTTAAATGGCGGGATTTTATAATTTGATGCCACATGGAATAAAACCCTCCAATAAGTTCATGGTCATGTGGGATGAAATACATAAATTTTTTTAATGTCATGTGGGATAGACTAAGTACCACATATTTTATTATTATGTGGTAAAGACCAATAATAATGTAGTTTACGGTCTAAAAACTAGGACCACATGCTATTCATTTTAGATTCAGGAAATATGTACTTTAGCAAATTATAGTTTAAGGACACAAATATTTAACCAAAGTGTGATTGTGTTTATTCTTATGTTACTTAGATCTTCCTCAATAGTTTTTATAACACATAAGGGAATAAAATGTAGATTTATTTTAATTCTACTTAAATATGGGTGAAACAGTTGAGGAAAATAATGTATTTAAATGTATTAATCAAAGATGGTTAAATAATGACTGGTGGTAATAGTTCTACCATTTGTAATGGAGAAACCACCATCACACCATTAGAAATCAACACATTGATTTTAGGTGACTCTCTTTAAGGATAAAAAAATCTTTCATAGGGGATACCTAACAGCATTAAGGTAAATATTTTATTAAAAATTTATTCCTAGAAAAATAATAAAAGAATATCAACTCAAGGTTGGGGTCTATTTAGATGAGTCAATAATCCCATTAAAAATTTCTATGATATGGTAAAATAATTGGAGAATCTTGAATCAATATTGTGGGTTTCTAAAAGGAGCATCATTGCATAAGGAATTGGGAATTTGAAGAGGAGTATCTCCACTATAAACATTTAGTTTATGGTGATTCATATATAAAAGGTATGATGTATGTTATGTGGAAGAGGAGATATAAAAAATGGTTTAGAATACTATGAAATTACACTATCTTTTGCTAATATTTCAATCTAGGTCAAAGGAAGAACCCTATATAAGAGGAGGTAGAATAAAATATCTCAAAAAATAGAGTAAGGTCCCAAAATGTCATAGGGTCCATATTGGTCACTGATTATGTAAAAAAAATCTTTTTTTGAGATAGTTTTAGGATTTTAACTTGCTATTTAACTCTCTTAAAGAAAACAGGGGGGAATATGAAGAACGATCCCCTATAAAAAAGGAACTATGAATAGTTTAAGGCCATACCAGATGGACCATTCACTGTACAGTTTGGGTTATTATGATAAGGATGTCATGTCATAATTTTTAGGATATTTTTACATGGAACTCATGCTATGTATTTTAGTATCATGTAATAAGTAATTTGTGATATTCAATTTATAATTATATAGCGAGTATTTGTTCATCTGATATGTATATTCAGGTGTGATCTTACCTATTAGAGTGGGAATGAATCAATTCATATTTTATGGGAATCTAGACTATCTAACACAATCAAGCCATTTTCTATCTTTTTATGCCAATATTTAAATAAAAATAATCTGTCATTCATATGTCCCAAAATTGAGTGGTAATGACAATAAGTTGGATGATCTTTCAAAAGTTCTTCCTTAGGATTCTGAATCTTTCGATTCTTAATAAGGTTACACTATAATTAATAGATGAAATGTGTATAAATATTCTCAAGACTAATGGAATAGACCTTATTTCATCTATCATTGGGAGAAGGATGATCCAGATTATTTCATACACTTTGTGTTATCTAATCAGGGTGTTAACATAGTTGAAGCATATATTTCTAGGTCACTTGATCTATTATCCCTTCATTTATCAGCTTATGCATATAATAATTAAATTTGAAGTGCCTATTGATTGTATGACCTAAAAATTTATTGTGGAAACATTAATTGGAATAGTCTCTATAATCAACCTCCCCAGGTATCTAAATCTTTGAAATCTCAATAAAAGTATACTATAAGGTAGAGGTTAAATACCCAAAAAAATTCTCTATTTGAAAGTAATATACCTTTATTTCTCGATCACTGATAGATGGATGATTTTTTTCCATACGAACCACATATGCCTTGATCAGTTGGGAACTTGTTTGAATTTTAGATCATGGTGGAAGTTCCATAATCTCTATAAATTTGTGTGTAAATGTTGAATTTATTGATGATTGTGGCATAATTGGGGCCCCCAATATACTAGATAAAATTGAAAATATTATTCATTTTGTGGTGATAATAGAGTTTAAACTAATATGACCTCTTTGGATACAATCAAAACTATGAGGGGAGGGGGTGAATTTGTATTGGTTCCATTTTATATCAATTTATATAGTATTTACCTCTTTAACTAGTTAAGATCTCGATCCTCTCATTCTCTTACATCATCTTATTTCTTTAGAACACACAAAGAGTGTACATGATATTTACAAGGTTCAACTATAAATAAGAAAGGTTAATACATGGTGTAATCAAGAAACAATCCAGAACCACATGAACCACTAGAAGCAATCAGTGAGTTACAAATATGTAGGGAATATCCTTGAAACATGTGTCAAAATATAGTCTCTTAGACAATTATTTAGTTCTTTTTTCACACAGGAGCCACCTAAACCTTATGATGATTATTAGAGTGCTTCCTAGGTATCAACCTTTCCATATTATTCATACAACAACATGAAACCAACACCTATTTTTTTATATTCACAATGGTTTAAAAACTCTTCAAAAAAAAATTCTAATTGTTTCTTTTTCCTTTTTTTATTTCTATGAAAACTGAAATACAAATCCTTCTTCTTCTTATGACGTCACATTAAAGTCAACCAATTCTAATTATTCTTATTTACCTTTAATAGAACTGTACAACACTCATCTCTTCTCCTCTCCTCATATTATTCTTATTCTCATGTAAATAGATATGTATGATACCCAATTATTATCCTCCCTAATTATCATCCCTTCTCTTATCTTATTATTATTTATTTCATATGATCCACACAAGTTCTATTCTTCTTGTTTTTGATTCACAACATGTCTATGAGGATTATAAAAGATTTTGATCTCATTCCTCTTGACACTAAATTATTTTCTTGAATGATAATGTTAAACTGCCACTATACACTCTCACCCACATTTTTATT
Organism: Viscum album; assembly: GCA_963277665.1. Classification (NCBI taxonomy): domain Eukaryota; kingdom Viridiplantae; phylum Streptophyta; class Magnoliopsida; order Santalales; family Viscaceae; genus Viscum; species Viscum album. The sequence continues at coordinate 799,453,083 of OY728160.1, read as the reverse complement.
AAAGTAAATTGTATAAATATTTAATAATAATAATAAAATTACTTTTCAATTTCTTTCCTCTTATTCTCTTTCTTAAATATTCATTATAAAATGTGAATGAATGATTTGAACCACCAATAGTTTCTGTGAATGAAATTTTCATAGATATTTAGTGACCACTTATAGTTAGATCCATAATAGTCTTCCTTTTTATATTTTTATTACATTTAATATTATTTAAACATTCCCTAAAGACTCATCAAAATCCTCGGTTCTTTCTTACTATTTTCCTTCCATGATATATGAAATTATTGTTTACTCATAAATCCCAAAAAATCTTTCTCTTATATAAATATACCTTATTCATGTTCTCTCTTTGATATATAGTAATATAGTGCAAACTTCACTCCACAAAATTAATATATTTAAATTGAATTCACATATGTATATTTAAATATGCATTAGTTATTATTGAAGCTCCATTTATTTGTCCCAAAAATCTTTTTATTCTTCATTCCTCTTACTTTATTAAACTGACTAAATTAACAGTCCTTAATTTGTAGTGATATTTCCCTACAAATATCACTCCTATAACTTCAATAAAATATCATGTATTAGGGTGATAATTATCATGATATGTATTTTCATTTAATTCATTTTTTACCATGATTATTTTTAATATCATTTTCAACATAAATAAGCATGGATCATAATAATCCATATAATGATGTTAATTTCAATGGAGTTTAGTTAAAAATTCCCCATTTGAAATATTATTACCATGTAATAAATCTTTATTGTGAACATATCATTCATTTCCTCTTCAAAAAATATAGAAAACCTATTTAGATATATGGGGAAATTTTAGTACGTATCTAATTTTCATATATCATGATTTACATAAACATTCCAAGACATAACTTATTAAAATATATGGATAACTAATATATAAGATTAATTTTCCTAAATCTTTCAAAACATATCCAATTTCCCTTATATGAAAAATTCTCTTTTGTGACCCATCATGTTTCCAAATTCTCATACATTGTTATTTTCATATTTACCAGACCAATCAAGTACGAAGATTCACTAACATAAACCATCACACATCTAAATCATCACACATGGTCATTTTTATATATATCAAACTATTTAGGTATTTAGATTCTTCTATATGGGAAATCCATACCTTTACATTTCCTCAAACATATAACATATATAGATTCAGACTTGTAATTATGAACTTATACAAGAAACTTCGCAAAATTTATGCTTTTAACCATTCTATCTTCATCTAATCTTTATCCAAGAAACTATTTTTCAATAATTATGACATCTGTTTTCTTGATATTTTATATTTTTAATAAAACCTTTTTTTAATTAATAGAATTAACTATCTCATTTTCCATTTCTTTGTTTGTGTAATACAATTACAATTTCATGTCACTGTCTTCATACTAAGCTTTAATACTTACCAGTTCTTCCACTGATTGATCTTCCATCAGTATGATCATGTAGTTTATCAACCTACCATGTGAGCACATGTCTACTTAAACTAGTATGTGGTAGATTAAAAATCCTTCATGTGGTGGTTCCACTCTTCATCATGCAGTCAGTTTCTCTTAAAGCGGTCACTTTATCACTATATCTTCAACTACTATGTGGGGATTGCTGTAAGTAATTTACTTTATTCCTTTATTACATTGACCATGACATAATAATTAATTTTTTTAGTACTAGTTCTAAATTTTGTAAATTGAATCACTATGATAGCACCATTCACAAACTCTTTATCATCCTTCACAAAAACTTCATCCATATGTGTTTTTAATTAACATAAAATACTTGGATGACATAAATTCATTCATCATATAGAAATATACACATCTTTTTTATAAATATAATTCTCCGGGAAGCTCAAACTCTTCAAAAAACATTTTTAATTAAACATATTTCCAAAATAACCATGCCAAGATATATTAAGAAACTTATTTAGACATAATTATCATAGATAATTGATAATAATGAAACAACATATTGAGTTCTGTTATTCTAAATAATCTTTTTATTAAAATAATATTTACATCTCTTGACCATAAATATAACTCACAAAAAATAAGATCAATAATCACCCTTTTTTATTTTTTTAATTCATTCTAAATGACGAGTTAATATATATTTTATTTATTCATACATCCCCCATTATTTTTAAACATTCATTTCATTTCGTCTCCCCCTTACTGATAAGAAATAATAATTAATCATGAATATTATATCAATTAATATTTAAAAACATTCCATCAATCACCACACTCTATGTATGTGTAATCCATTTTTGGTTTAGAAAAAAAATATTATTTCATTAAGACAACAATATTTTCCATTTCCCATTTAACTTTATACCAAATGCAATGAGAACTAATTACCTTTATTATATAATTCCCTACCATTTTCTTGGATAAGATAATCACTTGAAACCAATTATGGGTCAAATTTATCATTAAAATAAATTAACCTAAAATTATTTTACCCAATTCAAAGAATAGAAAAAAAGTTTTCAAGCATAAATAAAAATTGATGTTCTAGGAATAAAATATGCATCTTCCTAAAAAAATGTTTAATTTCATTTATTTTTAATCAATATACCAATTTTATTTAATTTTTTTTAGTTACAAAATATGAGATAATAATAAAAACATACCTTTTTAAATGACACTTTGTAAACACATTCCATAAAAGTTCAGGTTTTCATGAACCATATGATCCGGAATCATCCCAAAAATACTTGATTTAACTCCCCCTCATTGGAAAACGCCAATTTATGTGGATGTCCAAATTTGACCACATTCACATATTTATCACGGATGATCTTTTTATGAACATTTTATTTAAAATACAAAAAAAGAGAGAAAGACAAGGTGGTTTCTTCCTCTTTTAGGTTGTCCAGTTTGTGGCAATATATCCACTCTTTCAATTTATCCTCCTAAGACCTTACATAAAGTTCATTTTCTTAAATTTTAATCAAAAATAAAATATATCAATAATATGTAATATGGTTGGTTTCATTTCTCGTAAATGTTAACATTAATTTTGAGAGGGTTTTCTTGGACATGTTTCTCCACTCTTCAAGAATGAACACCTATTTTTCAAATCTGGTTTCACTGTTAATATCCTGGATCTCACAACTTCTTCAATTTCTATGTTTATTAAATTTATCTTCTCAAGAGTATTTATAGATCTTTTATCACTTGTTAAAACTTTCATCTTCTTTAGTAACCCTTCTTGTGTAAGAATTATTATAGAGGAATCTATAAGAGTGTGTCTAGCCATGTTTCACATCATACATCGTACTTATTTGTTATAATAGTTTTCTTCTATTGATAACCTCTCATGAATTCAGGATTTTCATGTAAAATATTCTTTTTTCCATTTAGAACTTGCCTTTTCTTCTTCTTCATTAATATTTTTATATCCTTCCAAATATATTGTCCAAATTACAAGGAAAAAGTTAGTTATGTTGTAATCATTTTTATAGCTTCCAAATGGATCATTATGAGTGATTTTATTAACATAATATATTATGAAATTTGTACTCTTTCTATTTTTTTTGTAATTTTTTTAACTATTTTTCTTTATACTTTTCCATGGAAAACTAAATCTTCTTCTAAGAATTACAATCTAAAAATTTATTTTCTTTCTATCCCAAGGCTCTTTCATTCTTATTTACTAACTTCTATGGTAATTTTTTACCATTTTATTTTTATTCATGTTGATATATACACGAACCAATTCTATGTCCACTCTTATTATAATCATCATATACATCATGAGGTATGTTATATCTATTTGGTGCAAATAGACTCCTCCTCGTAGGTTAATATTTCTAATTATTTTAATTTATTCCCCCTTAACATGATCTTCCTTTGGGTTTTAGAATTTAAAGGATTGTACCAAAAATCCAACAAACAATGCCTAAATCTTTTACTATACTAATTAGATCCCATATACCATGATCTTATTTTATATATTTTCTGTTGTTTATAATTTACAGAACATTGAGAATGTTCTTTTGGGTCTTATCCACCACTTTTTCGGATCTTTTGGGGATCCCAATTCCATACCACTTCTTATATCTATCATAGACATGTAGGTGGGTTCCTTACCACTTTTCATAATCCATAATTGTGTATATTTATAAATATTTAACTATATATAGAGAAAGATTTAGAAATATTATTACAGATAAGCATAGATGGTATCTATTTCTTCACTACTACTTGAGATGGATCATTAGATTATGTAATGATCCTCTTTTGATATAACGTAGGAAATTTTTCAATAAAATCCTATAATGGAAATTGGGTAGCCATAACAACTTTATACTTATTTGATTGTGAGGACTCAGTATATGTATTCTATAGATTGGTCATTTTAATTTCCAATTGTAGACATTTCATTCTAATTATATTATTCAGATCTTTAATTAAAAATATTTTCTCTTTAGAATGCTCCATTTTTTCAATTTTATATTCATTTATTTTATTTCTTTCTTAAATAAAGCTATTATGTTGCCTAATATCATTTTATTTTACCTCTTACTAAGAATCCTTGACATCAATGCTATTTTTTAGTTTTTTTTCAAGCAGATCAATCCTCTATTCAAGGGTTTTGTTGATCTCTTCATTTTATTCAACTTCTTTGGGCCATTTATTTTCAATTTTAGTGGAAAGTACTTCAATATATATGTTACTTATTCTTGTGGATCTAAATTTCATGGAGATCATTATGCATTCCAGAACATTTTCTTAAAAAGTTTGTCCATATTATTTGTTTCCCCTCAAATATGGGAGATATCTTCCTGTATACTTTGAAAAACTTCATAAAAAAGAAACTATTTATTTTTTAGTTCAATTTATAATATATTTTACTTCAATAAATTTTATCTCATGAGAAATTATAGATATACCATCATCACCACTTATGCATGATTCTTTTCCTTAAGGATAGTTCATTCATGAATTATCATATACCTCATGATCATTTGAATCCTTGGAGGTGGAAGGGTTTTACATATCTTTAGTGTAATTCAAAACCAATTATTATTCCCCTTATAAATAATAAATAAATTATTCTGTAACATGAATTCAAGTTAATTTTTCTAGGCACAAGGAAGATTACTTCTTCATTCTCCTTTTCAGTACCTCCCCAACCTAATTAGCCACCCAAACAGTGTTTTGGGTCAAGTAACACTGGCCTTAGGTGAGCCTCCCTATATTTAAAAGTCTACCGACTAGAAACAAGGGTGTATGGGGTGTTATTGGGGAGACTATACCCTATATTGATGATATAATAATGGTCTATATAAATATAAAGTAGCAGAAAATAAATACCAATATAAATTAGACCAGTAGCCCACCCATGGAGAAAGCACAAGAAATAGTAGCAGAATCAATAATAATAAGAAAGATCAACATGTCATTTATAAATATTAAAATAGAATATGCATACATATTGAGTCATATGATACAATAAGCTGAAGTATCACTATTGGCTGACATCAATACATACATTTAATATAATATTAATACAAAAAGAAAACAAAAAGAAAAATTCGGCCGAGGTAAGAATCCATGGTCCCCATTCCATCCATCCCATGCTAACTAAATCACTAAGTTCCATCTCATGATCCTAAAACATTACCTGAACACAAATCTATGAAATATAAGCACATCCTAAAGGGCATGTATAGGGTGTGAGAAAGAATCTTAGTAGGACACCACCAACATGTGTCTATCTTATATCTATAATTTATCCAGTGTGTACAAAAATAAATAAAATATCATGCACACATCTTAATAATAACCCACTCTCCTTATGCATCACTACCGCAAGGTAGAGATCACCTGCTTTAGTCAATGTCAAAATACCACAGCGGATAAGATCCTTAACATAAGACCAAGGAACCCCTTGAGGTAAAATAGCCCAAGTGAACCCTCATGTTCCACCTATAATAAGATCAATTGTCACCTCATGCCAACCAACACCCTATGTATAACAATATCTGATGCACTGAAGGAAAGGCCCAATAATTAGTATTTGGTCCCACATACCTTAGCTTATAAGATACCCATCAGAATAAGGCCCAATGTCCCCAGAATAGTGACACATTTCCTCTATGTAAATAACCCCATTGGCTCAACAGATGACATAATAATGAGTGATGGTGTTTATCCTCCCAAAATTGTCCTGGACTAATGGCCTCATGTATGACAAGCCTCATCCCATAATCATTAGTCTCACACTATCAATCAATGGATCCTCACCATCCATGTGGTTTTCTATGGAAAACACATCCAACCATTTTCTTAAGACAAATCTAATAGAGGATAATACTCACATGACTGGTCAATACCACCTTAGCATTAGATTCATACTATGTGCACACAACTCTAAATGGTGCATTGGCTAACACGGGTGAGTGATAATCACAAAAAAGCCCCTAATATGCTCCATTTTTCCAACTCATTCTCCTATGATCACTTCTCTTATCCAATGTTCAACACCATCCAATAAAAAAATCAGCCTCAAACGAATCCTAAATACATAATCACCTCATTACAATGACCATGTTTCCCAACTGATGATCAATATATCCTAAATTCCTCGGTCCAAGCCCAACCTAATGACAATATCCCTTCAAAACAAATAGCCAATTCCATACCAATCCTAAGTCCAAGCACATATAGTTTCCATGGAACTCAACAATAAATTTAATTAATTTAAAATAATTCAATTTAATTAAGGGAAGAACCCTAACCAAAACATCCCAAGGTCCCAATCCACTCACACAGCTCAAAACATTTTTAGACTTGAGGATTATGCCCATAGCCATCTTCAAGGATGAATTTAAATAATTTAAAGAAAAACCATGAAATTAATAATTTCTTGCTCAGTCTAAAAACCCCCAAAACCCTTTTTAAATAAAAAATAAATATAATAACCACCTACCTCATATTGGTATACACTCACATGTCCGATCATATCCTCTAACTCAAGACGATTTGAATAAAATTAGTGTTTTAGAATAATTCCCTAAAAATAGGGTAAATATACATGGATTGATTTAACTTTTTATATGGAAATATAAAAGTAAAATATAATTAAGAGGTGTTTAAGCCTTACCTATATAGATTCAATGAGTGAGATAGATCAATAAATAGAGTTTAGATGGGGAAATTAGCTCAAAGCCTAGGAGAGAAGAATACCCCTCTATGTATGGGTGAAAGAGGGGAGGAAATAAGAGGAAGATAAACTAATAAGGGAGGTTCAATTTGGTCAATTTTTATCTTTAAATGAGTTTCATGGTTAGATCACAAGGTTTGGGTAACTATGCACCATCTATGCGAAACCCAGTGTCAAAAGGGTTATCTTGCACAGTTGCCCCGCATGGATTTTTAAACCATACAGATACCATGTGAATCACCTCTGCTAATAACTGTAGTGGTTATGCACAGCCATGTTCCCCCTCTAGAAAAGCTTTTAAAAAATGGGTTCATAAGGCCTAGAAGGCCTCATGGTTACACCTAGAAGGCTACACGGTTCATGAAAACTATGCGCCTCAAATAACACACCCCATAAATCTTGGGTTTCAGCCTCTGATGAATTGGAAACATTGCCAAATTTCCATGGATATCTATGAGGGTTAAATACCATCTAAAAAAATTTCCTTAGGTCAATGGAACACTTGGAGTTCAGTTTTGATAAATAATACAAGTGTTTCTTTTCCCACAAAACTCAAAAAATTCTAAAGGGGCTAGTATTTTGACCAATTCAAAAAACCTAGGATGTTACAATATCCCCACCTTAACAAAACTCATCATGGAGCTATAAAACATAAATATAAAATGGTACTTAACATAACCACCTCTATCAATATACCCTGGTCACCCTAGTTTCAAAGGGAATAGGTCAACTACCTCAGGGGGCTCCTCGGCCAGGGAGTTTTCTACCCGAGTTGTCTCCCAACCTAAAATTCAAATAAAACCAATGGTCCACCAACCATCCCAAAACATAAGTTCCTATAATGAAACAACATCACTCTAACACCTCAAAAGTTCTTCTTGTGTCATACCCGACACCCATCGTGCCCTGAATCTCATTAGATTCTCAGCTCATATCCATGTTTCACAAGAAACCTCTGTGGTATTGAATCTCAGCAGTTGATCAATATCATTCCTGGTGCCTCACTCCTCAAAAAGTCCCACACCATAATTTTAAAGACCAAGATTTTACCATGTAATGTTTTTTAATTATATGGTAAAATTACGAGTCCACAAAATTGACGAAGCATGATTCTGAGGCCTGGTGTGCCTGGAATGAATTTACGATCTTTTTTTAGGTATGTCCAGTAAACACATCGGTGGGATTTTGTAACTTTTGGACCAGTGCTCGGAATTGAAATCCTAGGAAACCGTTTAACTCGTAGTACTGATATATTCTCTTTAGGATACTTTCACCTCAACCACAATAGGTCGAGGGTGGAAGTTAGTTTTTCAGTATTTCATGGGACAGTTTAAAAAAGAAAAATAATTAAAATAAAAAAACAACTTGTATTTTTATTTGAAACCTCCCATTTGAATGCTTGGTTGTAGGTACCACCCGAACTCCCATTTAATGTGAGTAAACCATTGGAATTATCCCAATTAATGAGCCAACAATTAATTGATCTAGTAATTAAATAATTTGTCTCCTCACCTTTCTTGAGGTTTGGGGAATCATTGGGAAATTTGAGCCTTGGAGAAACATCCTCCAAATGAAGAACCTCTCCAACGAAGAACACTCTCTGGTCAAGAACGAGGAACCAATCATGGAGCATGTTGTGGGAGCGATGGGCGTTGGCGTCTTCATTATCTTTATATCCTTCCTCACACCAACTCCAATGAGAAGACGAGGTAGGGGATAGTTTAAATTGTTCATTGTGTTTTTATATTGATTCAATTCACATGAACAACATGCTATTGGTTAACGTGGAGGGTGTGGGCCAAACAAACACGACCCAATACCTCTGTAATCCTTCTTGATTTACCTATTCTTCGCAGGAAGCAGAAGACAAATTGGACGACCGTGATGATGGCGGCGACGAAAACACTCCTCCGAAGGAGGCCGCCACCCGACAGCCACGGTAGAGGAATGAGGTAGTCGGTACCCTGGTCAGCCGTGTGGAACTAGGGCGGCGCGCGTCTATGCCGCCGGTAGAGCAGGAGGTCGCGGCCCAAAGTCCACGGCAAAGCAACAAGGCACCTGGCAACGATCCGGCTGTGGGAGGTCAGTGGTGTCGTTGCACCACTCGGAGGAGGACCCTCCATATATCTAGCCGGCCGCAACACACTGAGCGGGACCACTCTATCAAGTCCCACACGCTAGCTGGCACCAGCCGAACAGTCCCATGATCGTTCGGAATACCGGGGGGCGCCTCCCCTTGGGTTGAAACTAGGGCAGGCACCGCCATGGCAAACCACACCAGCTGAGCGGGCTGCACCACAGTGGGCCACACCCAGTGGGCCGGGCCTGCCACTGACCATCCTATCCAGGCTGGACCCAGACCGGGTTGGGTCGACCCAAACCAGACCAAGGTCTATCTGGACCTAGATACACCTTTTTGGTCATATCTTGATATACGGGCATCCGTTTGATGAACCATCTATGATGCTAGAATGCTTGGATTGAGATTGTAATTTTGGTATAATCCACTTGAGTTTTGGGTAATGTTGTAGTACAACTAGGTTGGATCATACTCGAATCCAACCGGGCCCTCAGAATGGAAACACTAATAACTTACAGACCGGGCGTTCGATTGACACGCTGTCTATCGCATTGGTTCCCTTTTTACGTGAAGGACCTTTGGGATAATTATTCATGAAAATTTGTGGTAGTTGAGGTATCAACTGATGGCTTGAGGGGCAGAACCTCCCCGAATCAAGCATGCTTAGTGCATGAACCTTCTGGCTGGCTGTACTTAAAGAGTCATCATATCCTACGTGGGTCATCTTCAGATCCTGTGTGGGTCTGCACTCAGCAATCCTATGTGGGTCAACACATATCTATCCTATGTGGATCATCTCCAGATCCTATTTTGGCCATCTTTAGATCCTATGTGGTTATCTTTGATCATGTGTGGGTCAACAATAGAGCTTCTTGATGAAGTAAGATGATCTAGCAGTACAACTAGTCATATATACTTCTGTACTTAAATTTTACCTTGTGTGAGATGAGTCTTTTCCATTGTGGTACACTTCTGTGTGGTGATTCCTTTGTGGTAATATCTTGTGTGGCATTACCTTTTTGGTACTTACCTTCATGGTGATAACTTTTTGGGATTTTTATGTGTGATTTTACCTTTGTGCGACTTACCTTCTTGGTGATACCTATGTGGTATTCTTCTATGTGGTGTTACCTTTTTGGTACTTACTTTGTGGTGTTAATTTCATGTTATTATTTCCTTTGTGGAATAGTTGAGCTTTTGGCTAAGGTGTTGGGCCTTGTGTTTCCTCATGAGTGAGATGAGTATACTTGATAACTAAGGTATATGTATGGGAATATACCTAAGTAGGGTAAACTCCTTTTTTCATGCATTGTGGTTTATCCTTTGGGGATTTTGAGAGACCTTCTTGGGTCTCGGGGTCCCTACTGATTATTTTTTATACTCACCACTACACGGGCTATGCCCGTACCTTGTGTTGTCTTGTGTAGATGACAGACAACACTGACCGAGGATAAGGGTACCAGGACTAATGGCTGCTCAGAGGTGGACCGTTAGACGAGACATACTACAGAGATGACCATTCTAGAGCTGTACCTACCCTTCATGTATGATCCTTGGATGGTGTTTTTAGGATCGGTTTTCAGTTTCAATTTTACTTTCTAGTTGGGCTTGTGTTCCGACCCTATTTACTTACTGTACACACCCTTTTACTATATTGTTTACCTTGTTCTTGTGTCTTGATATGTTCTTAGAATATGTGGTTTGTAGGTTAAAAAGACAATGCCTTCCCAGTTTTAGGGATATGCCTTTCCGGTGCTAGTCACCAGCCCCTGGCCTATGGAAGGTGGGTTTGGTGTAGTCACGACAGGGGCCCTGGGGACGGTTCATGAAAAATTGGTATCAGCAGAGTCATTTCTACCAGAGAACATGGAATCTAATATTTTGATTGAGCAATAGTGTTAAGTGTGATAAGTGTGGTTTTCAGTTTCGGGAATCCAGTGTTGGTGCGGAGACCATCTTATCCATTCACCAGGACCCTGACTTCTGATTTCTAACTCAGTGCATGAAAAAAAAGATTGTGTGTGTGTTTTTGAAAATTTTTCTTTGTGATCACTTTGATTCAACTCACTAGGCATAACTTAATGACCATGCCGAACCTGTTTATTTTCAGGATGCATCCATGTAGACAGCTAGCCAGGGTTCTAGGTAGAGTACGTGATGATAGACCACCGAGCGACGAGGCCTCGGTGTAGGGCCCCATTTCGGTAGTTGTACCATCAGGTGGTGTTCCGACAACACCACTACCTATTGGGAAGCCAATGCCACCATCCCCAATAGCATAGGGTTCATTCCACTAGAGAACATTGCATGAGTTTCAGTGCAAGAGGCCACTGAGGCTCCGGGGAGAGATGGATCCACATGCGGCTGAGTACTGGCTAGAGGTCGTGGTTAGAGTTTTATTGACTGGTAGGGACACCAGCTGATACCATGGAAATCCTTGACTCCGGTATTCTTTAGGTAGCAGTATGTAGATGGTGGATCTTGATGCTCCAGGTTCACGATGAGGTAACTCTCATCTAGGAGGACTTCGAGAACCTTTTCAGGGCAGAGTTTGTCCCAAAGAACTTACACTCTGTGCATATATAAGAGCTTCTCCACTTTTAGTAGGGTAGAATGACCGTGGCTCAGTATTCAGTGAGTTTCATTGACCTATCGCACTACTCCACTGACATGGTGTGAGACCCTTTCTTCAGGGAACATACCTTCGATCAGAGGCTCAGATGGGAGATTAGAGCTTCTATGATTTCTCTCAGCATCCCGACACAGGCAGGGGTGTTAGTGCGATCACTCTTAGTGGAGTGTTTCCTTGCTAAGTAGTCACTGGCAGCAAGACCCACCACTAGACTTCATTTAGTAGAGTCATCTATAGTTAGAAGAAGACATATGATGCAGAGGTCCCAGAGGACCATACCTATAGCTGGACGACTATAGGATACAGGGCTGGTTATGTGGGGATTTTGAGATAGAGTAGGATAGGCGAGGAGCATGCATTGTTACTAGTGCGGCGGGTAGGGTCACATGGATCATGACTGCCAAACCCACCATATGAATAACTAGAAAACGGTTGAAGAACCGCCTGGGCAGAGGTGAAGATTCAATCAAGGAGGTCCAAAGGTAGGAGGTAGATGTGGAAGAGGAGCTGGTCGTGCAGAAGGCAATGGGTGGCGATTCGAGGTTCTACAGCCACCACCTCTAGGTGGTCCACCCCGACCACATGGGGCTGGTGGATAGGGATGAGCTCAGCTTCAGGAAGCTGAGGCCTATGACCACGACGCTATAGAGATGATACGAGGTACGATCTGTGTCTACTCCACCTTAGCTGCAATACTTATAGACACATGTTACAGTCATTATTTTGTTTCCATGACCCTCGTTTGGAGCTCAGAGATTCTTGTCGAGTTTTTGGTTTGATCCTTATGACTAGAGACTCCTATGGGAGCAGATTGGATGATCACACACTGGTGCCGATAGTGTCAGATGACTCTAGGAGGCGAGAGCTTCGGTTGGGAGCTTCTAGTAGCGGCGTCGAGACCTTAAGTCATCATCTTGGATATGGACTGGTTATCCACATTCCATGCTCAAATTGACTGTATTAGGCACAAAGTGCGGTGTTTCTGCATGGAAGGTACCAGGTTTTCCTTCACCGGCAAGAAGAGAACCTTTGCAGCACAGGATGGACTTACCTAAAGGAGGGTTCAACCAATCACACATCCGTTGGCTAGACTTACCCTCAGAGTAGTTGATGTTGAGATTCCAAGCTATCCAATAGTAGTGGAGCAGTACAATAATTTTTTCCTTGATGATTTTATAGGTCTACCTCCTCGAAGATAGGTGGACTTTTATATCGACTTGTACGCTGGGAAGACACCAATATCTACACCAGCATGTCAGATGGCTCCCACGGAGCTTCGAGAGCTTCGAGTACAGTTGGAGGACATTCAGAGTAAGGGGTTCATTAGGCCCTGTGTTTCACCTTGAGCAACCCTAATTTTGTTCGCCAAGAAGGAAGATGGGAGTTTGAGACTCTATGTGGATTATCGGTGCTTGAACCAGGTGACCATGAAGAAAAATTACCCACTCTTGAGGACTGATGATCTCTTTGATCAACTGAAGGGAGCACGGTAGTTTTCTAAGATTGACCTCAGATCAGGCTATCACCAGCTAGGGGTACGAGATGAGGATGTGTAGAAGACGGATTTCAGATGTAGGTATGGACACTATGAGTTCTTGATTATACCATTCGACATGACTAATTCCCTTGAAGTTTTCATTATACCCATGAACGTTATCTTCTAGACATACCTCGATCACTTTGTGTTAGTCTTCATCAACATCATCCTGATATACTCAACTACAGAGGAGGAGCTCGCCTATCATCTATAGATTATTCAGGACACACACCGAGAGCACCAGCTTTATAGTAAGCTATCGAAGTGCTAGTTCTTGATCCAAGAGGTCCACATTCTAGGACACATCATCTCGGAGGCTAGAGTTGCAGTGGATCCAGTGAAGATTTTGGCTATGCTTAATTGGGAGCCTCCTAGGAGTGTGACGGAGGTGCGGAGTTTCCTAGGTTTGTTCGGTTACTATCAGAGGTTTGTGCCTGACATTTCCAGAGTTGCAGCAACCTTATCAACATTGAAAAAGAAGGGGAAAACCTTCATGTGGTCAGAGATATGACAATGAAGTTTATAGGAGATGAGGTAGAGACTGATGAGTGTCCCCATCTTGAGGCTAACAGAGGAGGGTGTTGGGTACACAGTCTACAACAATGCTTAAGGGACCAGGCTTGGATGTGTCCTGATGTAGAAGCAAGTATTGATAATGTATGGATCTAAAAAGATGAGACATCTTAAGCATAACTATGCTACCCATGACCTAGAGTTAGCAATGGCAGTCTTCGCCTTGAAGATGTGGCGAAATTACATGATGGGTGAACATTTTATAGACTTCTCTAATCACAAGAGTCTCAGGTATATCTTCTCTCTGAAATACCTGAACTTGAGACAATGGTGTTGGCTTGAGTTCCTCTAGGACTATGACTTCGAGATAGTCTATACTCTTGGGTAGGGGAACGTAGTGGCATATGTACTCAACAGGAGATCTGGTATATAGTTGCTGAGTGAGGAGACAAAGCAGCTAGCTGCATTGTAGATATACTATGTGGATCGAGATGGAGCAGCTGATCTTTAGACTCTGACAGTCACTCTCACACTCCTTCAGTGAGTATTGGAGGCATATCTTGGAGACACTGACTGCGAGGCTCGACGTGTTCAGATATCCACAGGACATGCACTTGAGTGATTTTCTGAAGGCGGGGATCACATCATCCTCATTAGAGGGCATACTATGGTACCAGTGGCACTATGAGAGGATGTGTTGAGGGAGTTCCATACATCCCCTCTAATGGTACATCCAAGATTGGCGAAGATGTACCAGGAACTTCGGCGTCAGCACTAGTGGATGATAATGAAGAAAGCAGTGGCAGAGTTTGTCTCAAGGTAGCTCACTTGTCAGCAACTGAAGGGAGAGCATCAAGTTCCTACAGGCTTAGTTTAACCACTAGAGGGGCTAGAGTGGAAGGGGGATGTAATTTCCATGGACTTCATGATAGGACTTCCACGCACATCCAGTGGTCATGATTATATCTATGTGATCGTTGAATGACTCACCAAGTCGGCCCAATTTCTACCTATTAGAGAGAAGGAATCAGTAGAGAGATTGAGATGCCTCTACATATACAATATTGTACAACTTTAGGGAGTTCCATTTATGATTGTCTCCGATCAGGATGCAGGTTTTACATTTCAGCTATGGGAGGGGTTACCAGAGGTGTTCGGGATGCAGCTTCGGTTGAGAAATGCCTTCCATCATTAGACAGATGGTCAGATAGAGCGGACCATTCAGACCCTTGAGGACATGATGCATGATTGCGTCCTTGATTTTGGTTGCTGCTGGGAGGATCAATTTCCCTTGGTGAAGTTCATATACAACAACAATTATCACTTCTATACTGGTATGGAACCATTCGACGCATTGTACGGTCGACCTTACAGATCACCTCTGTGATGGACTGACCCAGGGGAGTCTGCACTCATGGGATAAGAGATGGTACGTGCTACCATGGAGAAGGTGTAGATCATCCAAGAAAAGATGAAGACTTCACAGAGCAAGCAGAAGTCTTATGCTGATAGGAGATGAAGACCACTGGAGGTACGTGCATGATCCTTCACACATCATTGACTGGGGCGAGCTAGACATCGATGATGGGGCGATATTTTCAGAGGTTCCAATGGATATTGAGGATTGACAAGAGAAGTTTCTTCATGAGTGGTAGATAACTCTGGTGAAGGTACGATGGCAACACGAGAAATTCCAGGAGAGCACATGGCAGCGGGAGGCTCAGATTCATATTCAGTACCCCCACTTGTTTCCCTAGTTTGTGATTCGGATTTTAGGGATAAAAATCCCTAAGGTGGGGAGAATATAAAGGCCCAGATTTTCCCTTGTATTTTTTTAATTATATGGGAAAATTATGAGTCCACGAAAACTGATAGTGCATGATTCCGAGGCCTGGTGTGCCCGGAATGAATTTCTGAACTTTTTTAGGTACGTTCAGTAAACACAAAAGCGGCATTTTGTGAATTTTGAACCGGTGATCAGAATTGAAATCTGAGGACACCGTTGAACTCATAGAGACGATATTCATTTAAAGAAACCTTCACCTCGACCATAGTAGGTGGAGGGTGGAAGTAAGTTTTTTAGTTTTTTGTAGGGGAGTTTAAAAAATAAAAATAATAAAAATAAACCAATAACATTTATTTTCATTTGAAACCTCCCATTTGAATTCTTGGTGGTGGGGACAACCCAAACTCCCATTTAATGTAAGAAAACCATTTGAATTATCCCAATTAATGAGAAATAATTAATTGATCTATTAATTAAATATGTTGGCTTCTCACCTTTCTTGAGGTTGGGGGAATAGTTGGAAAAGGAGAGCATTGGAGAAACATCCTCCAAACGAAGAACCTCTCCAATGAATAACACTCTCCAATCATGAATGAGGAACCATCTTTAGAGCATGTTGTAGGAGCGATGGGCATCTAAATCTTCATCATCTTCATCATCTTCATCTCCTTCCTCACGCCACCTCCAACGAGCAGATGAGGTATGGAATTGTTTATATTGTTCTTCGTGTTTTTACATTGATTCAATTACCTTGAACTACATGTTATCAGTTTATGTGGAGGGTATGAGCCAAACAAAAATAGCCCGATACATTCAAAATCCTTCTTGATTTACATGTTCTTGGTGGGTGGAGACTGACACAATGGACGACCATGATGATGGCGGTGGAAGAACTGTACCGCCGAAGGAGGTCGTGGCCCGACGACCGTAGTGGACGAAGGCGGTGGCCGGTACCCTGGTCGGCCGCGTGGAACTAGTGAAGTGCGTGTCCGCACTGCCGATAGAGGAGGAGGATGCGACCTAAAGGGAATGATGGTGCACCAAGTCAGTAGACAACCGGCTGACTATGGGAGGTCATCAGCGCCATCATGCCGCTGGGAGGAGGACCGTCCAGAAATCCGGCCGGCCGTGAGATGCCGAGTAGGACCGCTCCGGTGGGTCCCATGTGCCAGCAGGCACTAGGCGAATGGTCCCCCGACTATTCAGAATACCTGGGGTGCCTCTCCCTGGGTTGCAGCTAGGCTGGGCCTTGCCATAGCAGACTGCACTAGCCGAGCGGTCTACACCATAGTGGGTTGCGCACAGCGGACCGCACATCAGATGGCCGCACAGTAGCGGGCGACGCCCAGTGGTCCGTTCTGGCCACGGCCTAGCCTGATTAGGCTAGCCTTAGACTGGTTCAGGTCGGCCTTGTCCAGGTCAGTCTGACCATTTCAGACCAGACCCAGTCCCATCTAGACCCAGATACGCCTTTTTGGAGATATATTGGGATTTGGGCATCTATTTGAAAAAATTTCTGCGGTGCCAGAATCCTTGGATCGAGGTAGTCCTCTTGGTATACTCCACTCAAGTGTTGGATAAAGTTGGAGTATGGTTGGGTTGGATCGAACCCGAATCCAACCAACCCCTCGGAAACAAAAACACTAATAACTTACAGACCGGGCATCTGATTGACGCACCGTCTATCACGTTTTTTCCCTTTTTACGTGATGCAACTTTAGTATACTTCTTCGTGGGAATTTGTGGTGGTTGAGGTATTGACTGAAGAATTGAGGAGTGGAACCTCCCAGAATCAAGAATTCTTGGTGCAGGAACCCTAGGGTGGCAGTACATAAGGAGTCATCACATCCTGTGTGGGTCATCTTCGGATCCTGTGTGGGTCAGTGCTCAACGATCCTATGTGGGTCAGCGCATACTGATCCTGTGTGGGTAATCTCCAGATCTAGTGTGGGTCATCTTTAGATCCTGTGTGGGTCATCTTCAATCCTATGTGGGTCAACAGTAGATATTCTTGACGAAGTAAGATGATCTAGAAGTACTGCTAATCATGTATTCTTATATACTTAAGTTATCCTTGGTGTGAGTTGAGTCTTTACCTTTGTGGAACACTTCTACGTGGTGATAAATTTGTGGTATTCTCTCGTGTGGAATTACCTTTGTGGTACTTACCTTCATGGTTATAACTTTTTGGTATTATTCTATGTGGAGTTACCTTTGTGAGAATTACCTTCCTGGTGATACCTATGTGGTATTATTCTATGTGGAATTACCTTTGTGGTACTTACATTATGGTGTTACCTTCGTGGTATTCTTTCCTTTATGGAACAATTGTGCTTTTCACTAAGGAGTTGGGCCTTGTGTTTCATCATGAGTGAGATGAGTATACATGATAACTTGGGTATAATTATGGGCATATACCTATGTAGGGTTAACTTTTGTTTTCGTTATTTGTGGTTTATCCTTTGTGGATTTTGAGATACCTTTAGGGGTATCGAGGTCCCAACTGAGTATTGTTATACTCACCCTTACACGGGCTATGCCCATACCTTGTTGTGTCTTGTGTAGATGATGGAAAATGCTGACTGAGGAAGAGGGTAGTAGGACTGGAGGCTGCTCAGAGGTGGACTGTTAGTAGAGATGTACCGCATAGATGACCGTTCGATACTTGTACATACCCTTTAGGTAAGATCCTTGGCATTTGTTCATAGGAGTTGTTTTCAGTTTTACTTGTACTTCAATGCCTTACCAGTTTCATGGATATTCCCTTCTGGTGCTAGTCGCCAGCCCCAGGTCTATGGAAGTTGGGCTTGGGGTAGTCACGACACGGGCCCTGGGGGATTGGTCGTGACAATAATGATGCCCCGATGCCAACACACCTAAAAACCATGCATCTAATGATTATCATGAAATATCCCAATTCCACACACCTCATATATATATATATATATAACACATTTGAACCATTGCTAACTTACTATCCGTCATCTGGGTATTCCGTAAATACATCACATGCACCTCATGAACCGAAAATAGACACGACTCTAAAAACGTCCATCCAAATGAAAAAAATAGAAAACCCAGTCAATCCTACAACATATATCAAATTGTAATTGGGTCAACATATTGGTTTTAACTTTGTAGCTCCATAGCATGCACCTGGCCTAATGAAATATGACCTGAATTCTGGAGTCCCTGTAGTGCTATATCAGCCACCAAAAACTGATCCCACTATTGGGTATTACTATTTATACCACTCCCTCTATGTGAAGTTGAATTAGGACTACCATCTCCTGGTACTACTCTCGAACTAATCTCATAACCCTAAGTCTATGTCAGCCCCTAATTTCCAACTATCTGAGAAGGCTTCCTGTAGAACCTCTCGAGATTCCCAACCCATCTGTATGCTCGTCACTCCTTCACAGCCCGATCTCACTATGTCCATACATGACCCGACTTCCTGTACTAAAATAACACCATTGAAGATCCACTCTGAGGTGGTCTACCCAAGTCCTTAACCAAACTGCACTTCTAAAACCTTTCTCATCCCTTCTTCCTACTATCTGAATCATCATCTGTAACATCACATGAATCCATCACACGAATCAAATATGACTAGTCCTTCATGTTTCCCTTTACTATCAGCACCTGAATCACCACTTTTGGGAACAAGTCCAACCTGAATACATTTACTTGCATCCTAATGGCATGATGTAAAACATCCTTGAAACACCCCACCCTCATGGTGTCTTCACTCACAATACTATATGCGAAACGATACAACTTGGTGAATATTTCTGCATAGTCCATGATGGACATGTAAGTCTTTAAAAGTATCAAGTACCCTAAGATATCACCTCCCTCAATGTCTCTAGGAAAAGGTGTTTAAATAAACTATCCTCAATGACCTTCCAAACAAGCCCCTCTTGTATACCTTACAAAACTCATACATTCGACTATTACTTATCCGGTCTTTTGAAAATGTAAATCTCCGGCTTCACCATCTTCCCTGGGGTGTCTCAATATGCTCGAAGATAATTTTCAATAACTTGATTTAGTTCTCAGTCACATGTGGTCTTCCCTCACTATGGAACAATGATGGGTGCTACGACTAGAACTCCCAAGTCATATACATCATTAAAGGATCCTCTCCCTGAGTTCCCCTATCAATCCCTTATAGGACATGTACCAAGTTCACTATGAGCCTCTCATTAAGAAAAGCCTCAAAATTGGTCCAATACAGTGGTTACCTCACTCACACTAGAGGTTTTACCTATGATTACACTATGTATCATGCCCTTCCCAAACCGTTGAGACCGTATCCCAAGCCTTAGAGCTCTCAACCCATGTGCGATCAAGCATCACCCTTTCACCACCCAGCTGACTCTCCATTAGAGGATATCCATGTGGAAACCCACTGAATCCCTATTACATAGTCATGAATCCATAATATATATATATATATATAATGTTGATAGAGAAATATATAATAAGCAGTGCGATCTCACTACCATTACCCTTCCCCATTGCAACCATGTCACATGGCATCGATCCTCATGTCCCCTTACACACCCATATCAGAGCCAAGTATCACATATTCCTCAGTCCACACCAATCCTAATAAACTATATCACCTCAAACAAATGAAAAAATTAGTTAATACGGTGATGATCATTACCTCATATCATCATTCTAATCTACTTCTATAAGATCCAAGCCTACACACACATATATATCACCTTTCACATAAAATATAGGTCTCATTGGAACCAAATTTCTGGGTTGGTTGATTATAATTCCACCAAAGGGAGTCTAAGTAGGAAAAAACTAGATAGATTCCTTTGTCAACACTTTAAACAACCCAAAAACCTTTAGCATAATCCTGGTTCCAATGACAACCATAAGAAAATTATCATAGAACTTGCATATATATATATATATAATCCTATCTTACCGATCAGAAAGCATCAACCAAAACCCATTGCATTACCAGGAAAAGGATTCAAAGATCCGCATTTACCATACCAAGTCAAGGGGAACATGTCATAAAGGTAAAAATCACGTTCCATGTGTACCACTAATGGTGGAAATAAAATCAACTGAAAAATATAAAAAATAGAATAGAAATTCCCACCCCTGAAAACTTGGTATGTCCCCCATGTGTGGGACATCAGGCACCAACAAACGAGTTACAAACATAGTTAAAACAATATTCTAATCTCTAATATACCATAATAAAAATATTAAGACCACGATAGAGGTGAAATAAACTCCTTTGATACCATTTGTATCTCCCCAACCCGATTAGCCACCTGAACAGTGCTTTAGGCCAAGTTCCACTAGGTTTAAGAACACCTCCCCATACGTAAAAGGATACCAACTAGGAGTGAGGGTGTAAGGGGGTGATAGTGTGGAGAAAACACACTCTGTTGATGATATAATAATAGTCTATGAAAAATAATGCAATAAAAAAAAGACTGACATACACTGAACAGGTATCCCAACCATGGCGAAAGCACATGTAATTATTGCAAAAGAAATTATAATAATCCAACTCAATATGACATTTGTAGATACTAAAATATAAAATTCATCATATCAAGTCATATTATAAAATAATTTTAATGTTTTCCAATGGCCGACCTTAGTTCATATATATAATAGCATGTTAATACGAAAAGAAAAGAATGAGAACTCAAACTGAGGAAAGAAGCCATGCTCCCTTGCCTTCCATCCCATGATAAATCAATCACTAAGATCTATATCCTAGGCCCAAACCTTTACATGAATAAAAATCCATGGTCTCTACCTTCATCCTCAAGGGATTGTGTGGGGTCTGAGAAAGAATCTCAATAGGCCACCCCCAACATGTGCCTATCTTGTAACTGTGATTTAGAAGGTGTGTACTCATATAAATAATACATCACAAAGATAAATCATAACAAAAACCTTATACCCTTGTTATCAGCTTCAACAAGAAAGTGATTACATTCCTTGACCAGTTCCAAAATACCATAGTGGAGAGGATCTTTAGCCAAAAACCAAGTCATCACTTGATGTAAAACAGTGCATGTGAACCCTCTAGTTCTACCTATGATAAGATCAATAGGAACATCATTTTGACTAACACCTCATGTCCAATAATATCTGATGTCCTAAAAGAACAACCTAATAATAAATAACTGGTCCCACATACCTCATCTCATAAGAAACCCCATCGGCCTAAGGGTCAATGTCCAAGGCATAAAGATACTTTTCCTCTAAGTAAATAACACCGTTAGCTCGATATCCTAAATCTAGAGAACCGGTGATGTCCTTACTCCCAAAATAGTCTTAGCTTAATGGCCTCATGTTTGGAAATACTCATCCCCCAACCGAAAATCTCACACTATCAACTGATTGCTTCCAACCATCCTCATGGCTATCTATGGAAAGCACCTTCAACCATTTATATAAGATGCATCCAATAGAGGACTCTAGCCACATGAGGGGTCAATAACACATTAAATTCTGAGTCTTACTATGTGAAAATGACTCCAAATGAAACATTTTCCAACACAGGTGAGTGGAACTCACCAAATAGTCCCTAAGACCCATCATTTCGGCATCTCATTCCCCTACAAACACATCACTCATCCGATGGTCAACACCATCCAATAACATAAAAACCTTTCATATTGCCTAATTACATAGTCACCTTAAACCAATAACCAGGTTTCACAACTGATGATCAATATAACTGAAATTACTTAGTTCAATTTATGGAATCCTACCTTTTTATTACATAACTTTTCATTTACATGGTACAAACAAAGGATATTTTAATGTTTCGTTTTCCAGAAAAAAGGTACATAATATATGAAAACTAAAAACATTCTTCTAAACAACGTGAAAGGATTATTCTTGGTTCATATTAAGTACTTTGAATACATCTAATAACATAGGGATATAAATGAAAGTAAAGGGTGGGAATAAGGCCTGGTAAGGGAAAATAAGATAAATAGTTTACATTTGATCTTGTGAAAAAATAATTAAGAACATGAGTAACATAATAAATGAATTGTAAAAGAAAAAATAGGCATATAATAATATAAATAACTTGAAAACTAACATGTAATTTTTTCTACAACATTTAAATGATGAATTCATAAGTATATCAGCAAATGTTTTCATCAAGGTGTCCTAAAAATTACAATGTTTATTCCCCAAGGTATTGTAAAACATGTCATATCTAGAGATTGATTTCATTACCCAATGCATTGGATAACTATCAGGGTGAATCATTAATATGTATCAATTCATTTGATCTACATATATCATAATAAAAAATTTCATAAAGAACCCATGTAGAATAGAAGAAACGGGTTTTATATGAAAATGATGGAATTTCAAAAAGTGCTTAAAGACAATATCTTTTTGTCATTTATAACCCATATAAAGGGAATGAGGGTTTTATGCATGTTAATTATGGAATAAAATAAATAATTTTTATATATTTGTGAATACCACTAAAAATTAAACGGTTTTGGGTATTCATATATATAAAATAAATGGAAATTTATTAATGAGAAGAGAGAAATTTTGAGAAGTAAAATCAGCATAATAACTGGTATAAAACATGGCTTTAGAAAAGGGTAAAAAGATATTGGAAAAGGGTATCCCATTCATAAATGAATCTTTATACTGTAATAGAATAAAATAAATTCTATATAATACCTTATTTTATAAATTTGAAATATATACCACAAAAAGAGGAAACTCGAATGGAAAAGAGAAGTGGACATTTCGCTTACTATGAATAGTAGGTAAAAAATCTTGAAGAGTAGGACCTTGGGGGTGTGAGAACACTTTTAGAGGACTAATTGGGAGGTAAAACTATAAAATATTTTTTTTAATATGAAATTGGAGGGAATTTAAATGGATATATGGGTGTGTATTTATAGTAAAAGTTGGAGAGTTATTTATTAATTTCAAAATAAAGGCCCTAGACACCTAGGTAGTGGTTAATGAAAAACCATGGGTTTTCCCAAATTATTCTCCCATAATTTTCTAAAAATGAGAAAAATATTATGTTATTTTATTCCAAAATATTAGACCATCATTTTATATTACTTATTTTTGAAAGTAATGTAAAATTTTTCACAAAATAACATTTTTAAAGTTAAAGTTTTTGTATTAGAATTTGGAAAGTAAATTATATATTTAGAAATTGATTAAAATATATTAAAATATATGATATTAACAATATAACATATTTTATGTCATGTAATTTGGTTAATTAGTTATTACATCATAATTACATAATTATTATTTAATTAATATATCAAAAAACTCAAACTGTATTTTTACTATTCAAAAATAAATAAAGTATTTTAGAAAATTAACATAAATTGATGATAACCTAATTTTGATGTGATGATTTCAAAAATGATATTTATTTCATCATAATAAATATCTATATATGATAATTTTTACTTTTAAATAAAAAAATCCCTATATATTATAAATAATATCAGATTGAAAATGCATAGAAAATTTTCTAACACTTGAAAAAATATAATTATTTTATCATTTATATTTAAATAAGAGTGTTTTTATCAAACTAATTTATTTAAATAGGTATTATTAATAATATATTTTTTTATTAAATTTATTTATATCTTTTCTAGAAAGTATATTTTTTTCTCGGAAAATCAATTTATCTAATTCTACCTCAATTTTATTAGGATTAAATATTATTAAAATGGAAATGAAAAAATATAAATTTTATTTAAAAAAAGGAATTACACACTAATGTTGGGATACATAACACCTTATTACACCCATTTACACCTTAAGTGCATGTTTTGTGATTGTGGTAGTTTCATGGGTTTCCTTAGCTAACATAGACTAAGCAATAATATCCAAAAACATGAACTTATACCTCATGTGATTTCCTTAAAGATCCACTTATTTATGATTTTATTGGACATAGTCAAGGGATAACCCCAGTTATGAATCCTACCTCCCAATATCTAAAAAACGGGCTTCAAATGGTATTGCTATACTTATTGAGGCCATCAAATATTATTTCTATATTAATAATCATTTGTCAAAATTTTACCAATAAAATATAATGATAATGTTAAAATTATTATCAAGAGTATAGTTCCTAATGGTCATATTTTACAATGGTCATAATTGACCCCTGGTCATATATCTATTAAATCTAGATGTTCAAATTTCCTTTTATATTCACTTCATAAAAAATTATGGTTTTTTATGAAAAATATAACTCACAATTTTAGGAAACAATTATCTTTCAAAAAGTTAGGGTCGTTTCATTCACCCCCACTTAAGAAATTTCATCCCCCAAATTTCATCGTGTTCTCTCAGTTGAGAAGAGTTGTTGGTACTTCTACCCGATTTCCTCCTCTATTTCCTATGTCACTTGTTCATATATATGCTTCATCTATTACACTTTGAATATGTGGGTAGTCTTATTGGGTAGAACCTTGTCAGTATGGTCCATGATCTCCACTGGTTTCTCCTCATAAGAGAGGTTATGTTCCAGTTGTAGTACTTCAGGATTTAGTAAATGTGAAGGGTCATGTATGTACTTAATCAAGAGAGATACATTGAATACGTCATGAAATTGGACTAGATTTAGAGGAAGTGAAAGTTGATAAGCCACTAATTCAATCTGATCAAGGATTTCAAAGGGGCCAATATACTCAGGGATAAGATTCCCTTTAATCTCAAACCACATGACTCAATTACAAGGTGATATTTTGAGGAACACTTTTCCTCTAATACCAAACTCTAAGTCCCTTAAATGTTTTTCAACATAGATATTTTGCTGAGTCAAAGCATCCTTAATGTGTTGTTGGACGGAATGAACCTTTTCTATCATCTCTTGAGAATGATCTAGCCCAAGCAACATTATCTCACCACCATCATCCTAACAAGATGGAGTTATACATCACTTACCTTATAGATATTCATAAGGTTCAATTTTAAATGTCTAATGGATGTTGTTGTTGTATGAGAACATAAGTAATGATATATGTTGGTCCCATGCCCCATTAAATTCCATTGAGCATGTTCTCAACATTTCCTCGAGTGCCTGAATAGTCCTTCTAGATTGAACATCAGTTTGGGTGTGATATGGCATACCGAATTTAAATTCGGTTCTTAGATCTTGTGGAATACTTCTCTAGAATTTTTATGCGAAACTTGGATCACAATAAGATATGATATAATGTGAATCCCCTTGAAACCCCACCACCTAATTTACATAATTATAGGAATATTGATCATGAGATAAGTCTTCCCTGATAGAGATAAAATGGATTGACTTTGTGAGATGGTCCACTATAACCCATATCACATTGTTTCCTTTCAATTTTCTCGGGAGACCATTGAAAAAGTCCCTAGTGATATTGTCCCACTTACACATTGGTATGGGTAGTGTTAGTGATACCCCTTTAGGCAGTTTTCACTTTTTCTTCACTAGTTGACACACCAGGAACCTTTTAGTGTAGTCAGAAATCTCCCTTATCATGTTATCCCACAAAAAATGATCATAAATATCCCTATAAATTTTATTTCTTCCAAGAGGTATAGAGAATGTATATCTATGAGTTTCATACATCACATCCTTATTTATTTATTGAATAAATAGAACACATAGACTTATATAAAAAATTAGTACACCTTCTTGATAAATATTTAACTTAGGAAACTTCACATTCTTCACATCCTCAATATTTTACATTAATAAAGGAAATTCTCTTTGAAATTTCATGATCTTCTCTATTAATGATGGTTTAAAAATCATTTGGGATTGGTTTTATATTGTACCTTCCCTTATGATTCCCATGTATAGATTTACCAGGTATTTGATCAAAGGATCTCCTTGAATCATAACCATCACTAGAACAATAGGGAATTTATTACTTAATGAATCAATGACTTTTTTTCTCTTTCAATATGATAATTAATTGAACAATAATAGTATTTAAGAAGTTCCAACCATATCCTTTATCTTATGCTCAATTCATTTTGCATTAAAATATACTTCAAACTTTGGTGTTTCGTATATATATCACATTTCTCCCAATAAAGATAGTTCCCCATATATTATGAGAAAAAACAACTATAGACATCTCTAGGTCATGCGTAGGATAATTCTGCTCAAGAGGCTTCAACTATGAAGATGCATAAGCAATCACCTAGTCACTTTGCATGAGGTTACCCCAAATCCCATTTAGAGATGCATCTCTAAAAATAAAAAAATATTTCTATAATAGAAGGAAGATTTAACACAAGTGAAATAACTAATCTCTTCCATTGTTCTTAGAAACATACTTCACGCTCCTTTGTTTACATAAACTTAGAACCTTTTTACGTTAACTTGGTTATTGGATTAGAATGTCGTGAATAGTTTTTTCACAAACCTCCTATAATATCCTTCTAAACCAAGGAAACTAATAATATCAGTTATTGTTGTAGGATAAGTCCACTCATCCATAACCTTGTTATTTTTAGGGTCAAAAAAGATTCACTCATTAGTTATAATGTTCCCCAAGAAAGAAACTTATTGTAGAAAAAATTCATATTTACTGAACTTTCCAAATAACCTCTCATTCTTCAGAGTTTGTAATATAACCCTTAGATAATCCTCATGCTCCTCATGAATTTTAGAATATATTAAAATATCACCAATAAAAACTACCACAACGTTATCAAGGTAGTACTTAAAGACTCAATTCATCTAATACATAAATATAGAAGGACCATTAGTCAAGCCAAAGGGAATAAAAACAAACTCATTATGACCATATCTTGATCAGAAGGCAGTCTTTGGAATATCTTATTTCTTCACCCTCAATTGATGATAACCAAATCAAAATCAATATCAGAGTAGAATTGACCCCCATGAAGTTGGTCAAATGAATCATCAATCCTTGGAAGAGGGTACCTGGTCTTCATTGTGACCTCGTTAAGTTATCTATAATCATTTCATAGCCGCATTGATCCATCTTTCTTCTTCCTCACAAAGATAATAGGTGCTCCCCAAGGAGATACACATATTTGGATGAGCCCCTTCTCCAAAAGATCTTGGATTTCTATCTTTAATTACTCCAGATCCACATTTTTCATTCTATAAGGGGTATTTTATATTGGCTTGGATCCCAAAATGTATTCAATAAATAACTCTACCAATATTTTGAGGTGAGGTCCAGGTAACTCCTCTGGAAGAAAGTTGATTAGACAGTAAATTAGGATAATATTCATTGTTAATATATATAATATTCATGTGATTTATTATTCATAAACACCATTTTAGTGCATTTTACACTTTGAACATCATTTCACATTATGATTGTAATTCCTTCTTAAAATAAACTATTATGTGGTACATTTTTTAACAATATTTAAAGTACCCAATGATCATGATTTTATTTTCATATTTAATTTTATGGTTTATAATTATATTGGGAACAATTTATATTTATGGAGTGTTGGAAGATTCACATTGGAAGACCACCAAAATGGGATTTCATGTAAACAATTCTCGAGAAGTCAGATTGGACACCAGCCCACTAATGAGAATGTGGGTCCAAACATACTGGCCCAATAAATCCCAAATTTAGTGGGATTCTAGAAGAAATGTAGCGGAACAATTACTTTTTCTGGATCCAGTGCTAATTCATCCTCCATGGTGGTTATTAAGGCAGCCCTATTTGGAGATAAAATTCTGGGCCAGATTCTGCGGCCCAAAAAACATCCTACCAATCTAATCATATATCGGAATCCACAACTCCAAATGGGCCCAACATTTACAGGTGGTTAGGATAAATCTTTGGATCCATTTATTCTTCTATGACCCACTCTAATTCATCCATCTATAATGTCTTACAAGTGCGTCTATTCGGTGGTTGGAAGTTGGCTGCCACCTCAGGTCAAGAGTGGAAAAGTCCAAGTTCCACAAGCTTTCCACCACCTAGGCCTACCATAATCAAGTGGGATTATTTTTACTATTGTAGGCTCGACAAAAGGCTCCAAAAATGACTATTTAATGTAGTGGTGATGGATGATTTTTTCATCTTTAGTGCTTGGTTTCATTGTAGTGTTATGCTGTATCTTTGTGTTTGTAATCACATTTCTTTCTTATGTAAGTTGTTTAATTGACCTTATTTTCTTAATAAAAGTTATTCCTTTACTATTATTCTATTATTATATGTATCACTTTGATACCATTGGTTCAAGGTGTGAATTTATTCACACCATACATTGTGATATTTATCACACAATGGTGGAGTGATGGATTTTTGTTGTTGTTTTTACTTCTTCAATTCCACCCTCATAAGTAAACTTCCCGCTTCCGTTGAAGACATGTCATCAACAGATGGATAATTAATTTATGGCTTGATCCAAGGGAGTAGAAAGGGGCTGGATTGGATTTTATTTATCACTCCATTAATGTATAATAACTTCTTCTAAATGATATTTTTATTTGATGATTTTAAAACCTCTTCATCCTTATTGAATTTAAGGTCACACATTTCAAGTGCTAATATGAACCTTTACCTTGGAGTTATCAAAACATTGATCCTTAAAGTGTATAGGTGATTAGTATTATGATTTGTAGGCATTAAACAAGTAAGTGATGATTTTTTTTGATATTATTAAATGAACCCATCTCAAATATAAGAAATTGAAATCATTAAAAAAGGAATTCATCCAATCCACCCCGAGCGATAACCTAGGGTGAACTCATTAAATTAATTTGAATTAACTTAAATTTGTTAGTGATCCTTTAAAACCATCTTAAATAAACCAAATTTGTCTACTTTATAGCAAAAAATAATCCATAGAATGTACGTGTCTGTGGGTACTTCTTAGCTCTCTGAGGATTCGACAACCCAAGCTAGACTACAAGGACCGTCCTATCTTCTTCTTTTGGGTAAATTTGAGCATGAATAAAATTTTGGCACCATTTTTGGGGACCCATGTAAGTAATATAAACACCTATTATATTCTCCCCCATTTCTTATTTTCTCATCCAAAATTATCTTGTCTTGTCCCTTTCTCATTTTTTTCTTTTGGAGCATGTCCGCCTACACCCACGATCAATCAAACCGTCTAGTTAGGGTGGATAGTCCTGGGGTTTGGGAGTTGAGTACACCAAGGGAACTCTTTACATTAGATCTTAATCTTAATAATATTCCAGAGTCAAAAATTGATCCTATTTCAGTGGAAGGTCTTCAAAGAAACCAACTCATAAACCCGGGTGGGAACCAAAATGGAAACCCAAATAAGGAAACCCCAAACTTGGGGAACATAGTTGATCAAACCATGAATGAGTACATCACACCGTACTAGAACAATTCCCACTCATGAATTAGACACAATTCCCAAGGAGATTCCAACTACATCATTAAACCCCATGTCCTAAACCACCTTCCCACATTCCATGGAATGGAGTCTGAGATGCCCTACCTTTAGGTTAAGGAATTCAATGACATTGTAGAAACCATGTTTCCCCCACATCAACTAGACTCAGCTAAGATGAGGCTATTTCATTTTTCATTAAATGATTGAGCTAAAAATTGGATAAAAAATTTGAGACCATCATCCATCAACTCTTGGGACCAACTACAAAGTGAATTCTACAAAAAATAATTTCCCCACCACAAAACAATTTCACTTAAAAATAGAATCCAAAACATTTTTGAAAAAGAGGGAGAATAAATCTATAAAACATGGGAGGGGTTCAAAGCCACCCTAAACACGGTTTTTCTATTCCTGAACTAGTGTGAATTTTTTTATGAAGGTTTGGGTCCGGGGAACAAACAATTCATTGACATGATGTGTAATGGAACATTTAAAAACAAAGCCTCAAATGATGCTTATGAGTATATGGAAAGATTTTCTAAACAAAAGAAAACATGGGGAACATCACCTTATTCTGAAAAGCCACAAAGAACTACAAGAATTAATACACTTGGAGAAGAGGAAATCCTTAGGGATAAACTCACAACACTCTCTAGGAAGGTTGAAGAGATAAACCTTAGGAAAGTCCATGAAATCCAAACTGTAGACCCTGTTTGCACAATTTGTGACAAACATGACCATAAGACAAAAAAACTACCCAACCATTACATCCATCAAGGATTTTCTTTTTGGAGGACCCCCAGTAGAAGTAAATGCCTTGAACTTTCAAAAGGCTCAATACCAAAACAACTTCAACCCAAGGTATAATGACCACCTAGGCTTCTGATGGAAAGATAACCAGCAACCTAGCCAACCATAGGGAAAAATCATTACCCCCATCAGAACTACCAAACCCATAACCAGTTCCAAAACCAACCAATCCAATACTAACAGCCACTAGTCCATTTTCAATAAACCATCCCACCTCCAAAATCTACCCCTAGGATAAACCAATCTTCTCAAGCACAAACCAAAACTGTTCAACAAATCCTACTAGAACAAATGTGCAAACAAATGGAAAGGATGAACTCGAAAGTCTCTTCCCTAAAACAATAACTTCAAACCATCAAAACTGGAAAATCACCCATGCCTAATCAGGTGGTACCATCCTCAACTTCAAGGGGAGAGTCAAGATATACTCAAACAACTTATGAACAACTAAAGGCTGTGTTTATTTTAAGAAGTGAAAAATCAATTGAGAAACCTGAAAAACTAATTAAGAATCAACATGCAGATTTAAAAATGGATGAAAATTAAAATGAACAAATTATCAAATTGAAAAACACGATAACATTGTCAAAGAAACAACTCTTAAAAAAACAATCCAAAACCTCCACCATTTCCTCAACACATGAGGGGGAAAACCAAGCCTGAATTGAGTGAAACATTGAGGGAAATCTTCTCACAAGTCAAGTTGAAAATTCCCCTTCTCGATGACATCGAAACCATACCTACCTATTCGAAGTACCTTAAGGACTTGTGAAATTTTAATAGATAATTTTCACATAAAAACCAAGTCCTTTTGGCTGCTAATGTGAGTACCACCATTCAAGGGACCATTCCTTCTAATTTGAGAGACCCAGGTTTCCTTTACATCAATGTTGAACTAGGAGAGAGAAAATTTTTCAAGGCCTTTTGTGACCTAGGTTCTAGTGTCAATCTCATCCCCTATGGTGTGTACTGCCAGTTAGGCCTAGAAGAGCTCCAACCCACATCCTTGACACTACAACTTGATGATTGTAGCATTAGGGTTCCAAATGGGATTTTAAAGTACATTATGGAAAAGGTTGAAAACTTCATCTACCCTACTGACTTCATTTTCCTTGACAAACATCCAAACATAGGAAATAAGGAACAAACCCTAATCATCCTTGGTTGTCCCTTCCTTACAAAAATCAACTCTGTTATCTGAGTCCAAAATGGGAACATGACCATCACAATTGAAACATGAGTCTAGAATTGAACATCTATAACACAACACCACAAATAGGGTATAATGAGGAAATTAATTATGTAAACATTATTGGAATCATTGATAATTAATCCACATAACATCAAGGAATATTTGATGGATGTTTAAGTCAAGATGAGATAAATTTATTTTGTTCACATGAAGGAGGTTTATCTCCTTGGATTGAATAATTTTCAAATTTCTCTTATGATGAAGTCTTAGGTCTAACAATTAGTGAAACCTTTAAGGAAACCACTTTCATAGAGACCACTCCAACTTCCTTCCCTAAATCTGATCAAACCAATCTAGTAGCTGAACCTTCTACATGTGAGGAATCAATCCTATCTGAAACTCTAGGAAACAAAATTGATCTTAATCCAATGTCCCAATCTTCTATTGAATTTTGAACCATCCTAATATTGAATTGAAGGAACTTCCTACTACACTCAATTATTCCTTCCTAGGGGACAATCAAACACATCCTGTTGTCATTAATTCTTATCTTGAAGCCAATCATGAGAGAATGCTTCTAGGTATCCTTAGGAAACACAAGAAAGCCATTGGTTGGACCATGTCTGATATTCCTAGGATTAGCCCACTTATTAGGACTCATAGGATTGTTCTGGAATCTGATTCAAAGCCATGTCGTCAACCACAACGGTGAATTAATCCTAATCTCAAAGAATTAGTGAAGAAGAAACATCTAAAATTTTCAATAGATGGTATCATCTATCCCATAGCTGAGAGTGAGTGGGTGAGCCCAATATAAGTGGTTCCCAAAAAGGCATGAATAAAAGTGATAAACAATAATTATGGAGAGATTATTCTAACTAGGGTGATTAATGGATGGAGGGTCTGCATTTACTAGAGGAAGCTAAAATCATTCACCATGAAGGACCATTTCCACTTACCATTCATTGACCAAGTCCCTGAGAGAGTGGTAGGTCATGCCTTCTACTGTTTCTTAGATGGGTACTCGGGGTATAATCAAATTGAGGCCTCCCTAGAGGATCAAGGTAAGACTACATTTACATGTCCATTTAGCACCTTTAATTTCTAACACATTCCCTTCGAGTTATGCAATGCCCCTGGAACCTTCCAGTGGTGCATGATGGGAATATTC
This sequence comes from Viscum album, assembly GCA_963277665.1. Taxonomy (NCBI): domain Eukaryota; kingdom Viridiplantae; phylum Streptophyta; class Magnoliopsida; order Santalales; family Viscaceae; genus Viscum; species Viscum album. Next base: position 799,419,762 of record OY728160.1, on the reverse strand, counting down.
TCATACTTGGTAGGGGACTTTCTTGAGGTCTTCATAGATGACTTCTCTATGTTTGGGGATATATTTGAAGGATGTATGAGGAATGTGGAGGGAGTATTGTCATGATTTGAAGAAGAGAATATGGTTCTAAACTGGGAAAAATTACATTTCATGGTTAAAGAGGGACTAGTTCTAGGCCATCTGGTCTTAGGTAGGGGGATTGAAGTTGATAAAGCCAAGGTTGGCATCATTTTTCACCTTCCATCACCCAAAACTGTCAAGGAAGTGAGGTATTTCTTAGGACATGCTGGTCTCTATAGAATAATCATCAAGGTCTTTAGTTCTATAACACCCTGACCCCAGTAACCCAGAGTCGGTGCATTGTTACATAACATTGGCATGATCACAAAAGATCATGTCTCAAAAGACCGATTAGTTTATTAGCCTTGGAATCACTAGATACATTCATAAAGGTTACATTACATCATAAAGTGAAAACTAAAACAAAATCTTATCTCCACACTCATATCCCCTTATACTATCCTTTCATGTCATTAATAAAATACTTCTTCACATCTTGAGAAAAATAAAATATAGAAAGGGGTGAGCTAAGATTCCCAGTAAGGATAACAATATAGTGGAAACTTTCATAAATAGGCATAAAAATTTAAGGTAGTGTATAACTAATACAAAATCCTTTTAAACTTTAACTTTAGAATAATATGGCAGAAATAAAATGAAATAATGCCATTTACTTATTCACATGGATATTCTACTAATAAAATAATCACATGCAATATCAATAACCACTTTCATAATGATAGAATTCATAATGCCTGACTATCATAACCACATAGTCAAGGACTTGTGCCAAGACTAAAAATAATATTTTGTCAAGGCCTTGTGCCAAGAAACTAGTTTTTCTCCTGAGACCTAACGATGCATCAAGAAGCTATAGCGGGATCCACCCGTCACTTATTAAGTCCAATGCATTCCTCATATGAACAGGTTTAAACATAACATAAACATTCGTATTAAAACTAGCATACGAAATGTCAATACTTTATCCATAAACCATGAATGGTGTAAAAATAACACATCCACAGTCAAACATATCACAAAACCTTCAATGATATATGGATGTTTTGTATCATGATAAATCAACTTCAAATAAGATTAAAATTCATCAAAGGATGTTAACATAGATGAAATCAAAACTATTTGAGAGAAATTTCTCTTTTCTTGAAATCATTTAAATGTCACATAATTATAAAATAAAACATTTAATTTTAAAATATTATTATAAGATTTTAAGGGAAGCTTCGACGATTTTATAACGGTGGAAAATAGCCGCACCCTCCGTATAAGTTAAAAAGACATTCTTACCTTAATTCTGTCGAAAAGGTTAAAAAGGACCTTGTTTGGAAAATGACGGAAAGATTCCTTTATAAACTTCTTATAAAAAGTCAAAAAAGGGTATATATGACTTTAAAACATAGTATATAAAATAGTAAGAATGATTTCAAATACATTTTTGAGAAACATGTATGTGGATGATAAAGAGGTCCCAGTAGTTAATTACGTATAAACAACATCGGATAATGAAGAGATTGTGAAATAAACAATTATCATGTACTTTTCCTTGGACAAGGGTAGGATAAACTCCTTTATAATGGATAAATAATTGTTATTAAATTATACAAGAATCATATAAATTAAAATGTTATCATATATGATCTTTTAACATTGCTTTGTTAATAATATCTTAGTATTATCGTCATTTCGGATGTTAACTTACTTGTTTTCTTTTATATGTTTTGTTATGTAAGACATGTTTGTTATGGATAGGTTGTAACTTATTCATATAAAAAATTATATCAAGTCCTTAAATATTATTTTTAATCATCAAATGAAATTTATACTTGAATGGATACGATGGGGAATGGATCTCATCACGTTCGTGGAGACAGTAGTCCGTACGTATGCACGAGTGACAATATCATTCTTTTGATATTAAAATAATATATAATTGGATGGTATATCATATATACAGAATAATTGACATGTAATATTTATTATTTACATAAATTACACATCATTATCATACCTATCCAAATAATAATGTTTTGAATAATAATTACACCACGACATAGAGACGGTAAGCCGTACGTACGCACGTATGGTGACATATCATTTAAAGGACGGATAAAATAATTAATATGGTTATACCAAATTTATAATAACATTATAGTATATATAGTATACTAGAGTTATTATTTTATAATGGAAATAACAAATAAAGAATAAGTTGAATACGAAAGGAACTTGAAAGAGGGTGGTGAAAACATTACCTCTTCTTCGGGTTATTCCTTTTGATTTGATCAAAAGGGATCCTTAAGTTGGCTTTCTGATCAAAATAAGGAATCTAGGTTGAAGTGAGGGAAGTTGAGAGAATATTTGGGTAGGGGTTGGCCGAGCCAAAAGGTTTTGAAGGTGTAAATTAGAGATAAGGGGGAGTTCCCTTTTATAAGAGGGGTGAGGGGCACCTTAGGAAAATCTAGAAATTATATTTTATAATAAATTCATATTCGGTTTCTAATGGCTCCAAAGTGTATTATTTAAATGTTAAGGTGGAGATAGGTATAAAACCCCTCAACCAATAGGTTTTATACAGGTTGGGTCACTATATTAACTTAATCTTTTTGATTTAACTCTTAGTTAAATAGTTTGACATTTACCATGTCTCTTTGTATTTTTATATTATATAGTCAATAAACTTACTACAAACTTCCAAGAGACCCCCCAAGTGGTCCATTTATAATACAACTATCATTATATAAGTCTTTTTTCTGAACCTTAGATTTTTAGGAATAGAATATCAATTAATAATATAATGTTTGTTTTAAAAACTCTTTTATGTCATTTTTGACACTATTGGGTATTTTGTTTTTGATAATTTCATAAAAGAATTATTACTTAGAAATAAATGTATATAAATAATAAAAATATGTCATATTAACATATAAAATTATTTTAATTCATAAAAAGTTTCAAATTACATTTATTTTGATATTTATAATATCAATTATTTTAATATTTCATTAATTAGGTAATTACTACATCACCATTGTGTCATAAATAAATTGAATTATTTAATGTCTAAAAATTATAAATAAATTAACATTATCTATGAAATCTATTTATCTTTATAATGAATATTTATAATCGAACATATAACATATATAAATCTATGTAATTTTTTTTTTCTAAAATATATATGCTTAAGATATTTTTGTATTTACTTTAACTTAATTAATATAAAGTGTCATTATCACTTAAAAGTGGATCAATGAGGTCTCAAAATCGACCCAAAGATGCCCATGGTCGGACATCTATCAACCAATAGGGTTAGGACAAGTTTTAGGGTAATTTATTATTATTATAATATTATTTTTTACCCTTATTTACCGGATTTACCCTTTAACCATGGTAAATAAAATATTTACCGAAAAATTATTCAAAATGTATAAAAATACAAGTTAACTATTTACACAATTTGGAACTCCTAATTCTAAATATGGAATAAATTTTTCTAAATTCAAAATACAGAAGTGTCAGAAATTAATTTAAAATTAATTCTCGCTGTCAAAATAAAAAGCGTGTTTTTAAGAAATAATAACTATCAAAAGATTGACACTTGTTTATTTCAGGTTTAAATGTAAAATTACGTCCAATGACCAAAATTGTATTAAATGTTAAAAATATATTCTAAATATACTTTAAAATCACTCAAATTCATAATTTATAATGATTAATTATTTCGATTAGAAAAGTTGTTTTCAATTAAAATTTAGTAATTTTCACTATTCATAAAAATATGAAAGTTATCCGAAAACATCCCAAAATTCACTCAAAAATAATTTCGATATTAAAAATAAAAAAATTAATTCCATTTTTAATGATAAAATGTATAAAATTTCAAAAAGTGGGTATTACTATTCATAACTACTAGTTTGATTAGTTGTGGTGTGTGTTAGAACTCGAAGTTGCGTACAACACACGCTAGTGTATTATTCAAAGAGAAGCATACCGTGGAAGTTTGGGGTGTTAGAAGTTCAATATCTCATCCCCTTTGTGCTCTCTTTGTAAAGGATGATCCATTTGTTTGGATAGAATGCTGTGAGGGTTCATTCTCAGCCCTCAAATCCTCTCTCACCTCTCCTCCCATTATGAAATCTCCAAATTGGAACCTTCCTTTCAAACTTATATGTGATGCCAATGACTTTGATGTAGGAGCTGTGTTAGGACAAAATTGTGATAAAACTCCTTATTTCATTTATTATGCATGAAAATCATTAAATTATGCCCAAATCCACTACACCACCACTGAAAATTAGTTACTTTCTATTGTGTTTTCCTAAGAGAAGTTTAGGTTCTACCTATTAGGATCCCCCATAACTGTGTTCACTGACCATTCTACACTAAAATACCTCTTACAAAAACAATATTCCAAGGCTAGAATAATTAGGTTGGTCGTTCTCTTATAATAATTTGACATCACAATCAAGGAGAAAAAGGGTGTTGAGAATGTTGTAGCTGATAATCTCTCTAGGACGGAATTAAAAGACAACTCAAATCACCTCCATGTGTCTGATTCATTCCCTGATAAACACCTATACTCTATGAGATACTACCCTTGGTATGACGACATAGCCAACTTATTATTTACAAGAGTCATCCAAACATTCATAGGGACTCAAGCTCGAAGCAAATTCCTTTTTGATGTTAGGAACTATGTGTTTGATGATCCATACCCTTATAAGTTCTGCACTGACCAAGTCATTAGGTGGTGTGTCCCAGAATATGAACAATAGTCCATCCTTAAATTCTGTCATAGTGAGGCATGTGTAGGATGCTTTTTCTCTAATAAAACATCTGCTAAGATTCTTCAGTGTGGTCTCTTGTATCCCACCCTCTAAAGGGACTCCTACACATTTTTTCAAAGCAGTCCTAGGTGTCAAAAAGTAGGGTCCATCACAACAAGGAATAAAATTCCACTCTCTCCCATATTAGTGGTTGAAATCTTTGACTGTTGGGGAATTGATTTCATGGGTCCCTTCCCAAACTCTATGGGATATCTTTACATTATCTTAGCTATTGATTATCCCTAAAAATGGGTTGAGGCCATTCCCACAAAGTCTAATGACCATCATGTTGTGATCTTATTTCTGAAAGAGCACATATTTTCTCAATTTGGAATTCCTAGGGCTATAATTCGTGATCGAGGAACCCATTTCTACAACCGTCCATTCTCTTCACTCATGGATAAGTATGGGATTTCTCATAATGTTTTGACTACGTACCATCCTCAAAACAATGGTTATGCTGAGCTAGAAAATAGGCAAATTAAGAATATTCTTGAAAGAACTATCAATCCTTCTAGGAAATATTGGTCCATGAAACTCTTGGATGCTATTTGGGCCTATCGAACCACATATATAACCATTTTAGGAATGTCCCCATATAGGTTGGTATATGGTAAAGCATTCCATTTTCCTGTCAAAATTTAGCATAAGGCTTTTTTGCAAAATTAGGAAAATAAATTATGACCTCTCATTGGCCGGAAAAAAGGAAATTATATCTAAATGAACTTGAGGAACTAAGGATTTAGGCTTATGAAAATTCAAGGATTAATAAAGCTAGAGTTAAAGCCTACCAATCTAGGAATATCAAAGTCAAAAATTTTGAACTAGGAAAATTCGTGCTCTTGTATAGTTCAAAACATCATTTACATCTGGGAAAGTTAACGTCTAGATGGTGAGGTCCTTTAATAGTGCATCATTTGTACCCCCATGGGGCCGTATAGGTTAAAGATCCCACAAGTGGTTACATTTTCACGGTCAATGGTCAAAGGACAAAACCATTCATTGAATCATTAAATAAACAAGAAATAGAGGCTGAGTTAATTGCACCAACCTATGAACCAGAAAAAAATTAATAGATTTAGGATCTATGTTAGGTTAAAGACATTAAACAAAGCGCTCCTTGGGAGGAAACCCATGGTTTTCAAGTTTCCAATCATTTTTTTGTTTTAATAAATTTTATATTTTAAATAGGATTAATGAATAATTTTGATATTTAAAAATAAAAAAATAGACTATTGAATTGTTATTATATTATGAGTACAGATGGGTACGAAAGGGGAGCACCATATTCATCCATGTCACGGGGTGTGATCCTTGAGTAATACCTTTCCCATTAATTTAAAAAGAAGAAAATGTATCATCATTTTAATTTATTTTATTTTTATGTGTTTGTAGGTTAAGATAAAAATAAAAAAATAAATAAAAATATAATAATAATAATAAATTCCACATCCTAGGTCGTGGGGAAAACCCCATCACAAATTGCGAAGCTACGGGGACTCGAACCCGGGACCGGAGGGAGATAGGGGTGCGCACATACCACTGACCTATGACCTTTTGTTCATTCTTATTCTATAATTTTTAAATTTATACTTATATTTTACTATATATATATATATATATTTGTTTGTTTTTCTCCACTATGGAATTCTCAGAGTGAAATCGATATCAAGAGATTAAGAGGGAGAAACTATAATTTCAACTTCAACCACCAGGTGACTTCATTCCATGATCCTCCTATTCAATTTCCTTTTTGAACTCTCATTCTCTACCTCTAACCCCACTAAATTTTCTTTTCTTTAAACACTGGGGACAATGTTATTTTATGTTGGGGGGGAGATAAAATAAAAAATGCTTTTTTGTCAAAAAAATGAATTATTTAAAAAAAAGTGTTCCTTAATGGAAGTAAACATTTCTTTAACCCTAAACATGGTAATACAAATTGAAAACTTTGAAACTGAATATCAAATAATTTACCATGCCTTGATTCTGATTTTAATCCTTGTATAATTTCAAGAGCATAGATTTTGGAATGTGTAGTTGTCCAATATGATATTTCATCGTTTATATTTTCATCCAAATAAAAAAAATATCACAATGCACCTCCTTTGGATAGTGGGTTATTAGTTTGAGTTCATGGGGTCCCCCAAATAAATAGCATAGGTTTGGTGATAATTTTAGTTTTAATATGGGTATTAAATAAAAAATAAAAAAACAATAAATTTGCACCTAGAGCAATGAAATGACCTAATGCGTGGCTTTTGACACTTGGGGATCGTGACTCTATAGTTTTCTGGCCCAGAGTTAGTAATTTTATCTCTATTTTTTGGTAATTTGAATTTGTTTTTGACTTATTTAACTTGATATGATTCCTGAGTATGTGGGATTCACTTGGGGCCCTAACGTCTTTAAGCCTGGGAGTCATTGGAAAAGTCTCGCTACATGGGTTGACTCTTTTGAGTGCAATTTCAATTACAATGGAAAAATTGAAAAAACAAAAAAAACAACAAAAAAAATTGAATAATAATCTTAATAGTTAAATGTGATTCCACCTCAATCTTCCATCATTTCCCTCTTGAATAAAGATGAACCCCCATGTCTAATGTGACACACAACACATCATCAATCTTAATTGATATTTGATGAAATGTGGTGATTAATTTGAATAAAATACTGTGGTTGGGATTGAGATATACTTATGAAAATAACATGTGTTGAAATATTTTGATGGTTTTCATGTTTTTTTGGTATAAAGGTTTTTGGTGACCATTGTGTATTAAAATGTTTTTGGAAAAGGGAATTCGAATTTCATATTGTTGAGATATATTTTCCTCGGGACTTTCAAAACTCAAGTTGGGGGGTGTGATTATCCACTAAATGAGGCTAATATTCATTGTTAATATGTTTAATATTTATGTGCTTTATTATTAATAAACACCATTTTAGTGAATTTTACACTTTGAACATCATTTCACATTATGATTGTAAATCCTTCTTAAAATGCACTATTATGTGGTACATTTTTTAACATCCTTTAAAGAACCCAATGATCTTGATTTTATTTTCATATTTAATTTTCAGGTTTATAATTATATTGGGAACAATTCATATTTATGGAGCTTTGGAAGATCCACATTGGAAGACCACCAAAATGAGATTTCATGTAAACAATTCTGCAGAAGTCATATTGGACACTAGCCCACTGATGAGAATGTGGGTCCAAACATACTGGCCCAATGAATCTCAAATTTAGTGGTATTCTAGAATACATGGAGTGGAATAAATAATTCTTCAGGATCCAGTGCTAAGTCGGCCTTTATGTTGGTTATTAAGGCGGCCCAATTTGGAGATAAAATTCTGGCCTAGATTCTGCGGCCCAAAAAACATCCTACCAATCTAATCATATCTCTGAATCCACAACTCCAAATGGGACCAAATTTTACAGGAGATTAGGAGAAATCTGGGGATTCATTTATTTCTCTATGACCCACTCTAATTTGGAAATCTAGAAGGTCTTCTAAGCGCGTCTGTTGGGAGGTTTCAAGCTGGCTGCCACCTTGGGTCAAGAGTGGAAAAGTCCAAGTTCCACAAGCTTTCCACCTCCCTAGGCGTACCATAATAAAGTGGGATGCTTTGTAATATTTGAGGATTGAAACAAGGCTCCCAAAATTCCTATTTAAGGCAGTGGTGATAGATTATTTTTTCATATTTAGTGCTTGGTTTCATTTTAGTGTTATGCTTCCGCTTTGTGTTTGTAATCGCATTTATTTCTCATGTAAGTTGTTTAATTCACCTTAGTTTATTAGTAAAAGTTCTTCCTTTATTCTTATTCTATTATTATATGTATCACTTTGATACCTTTGGTTCAAGGTGTGAATTTATTCACACCATAAATTGTGATATTTATCACACAACGATGTAGTGATCGATTTTTGTTGTTGTTTTTACTTCTTCAATTCGACCCTCATAAGTCAAGTTCATGCTTCTGTTGAAGACATGTCATCAATTGATGCCTAACTACTTTATGGGTTGATACAAGGGAGTAGAAAGGGGCTGGATTTAATGTTAATTATCACTCCATTAATGGCTAACAACTTCTTTTAAATGAGATTTTTATTTGATGATTTTAAAACCTCTTCATCCTTATTGAATTTAAGGTCACACATTTCAAGTGCTAATACGAACCATTACCTTGGAGTGCTCAAAAAATTGATCCATCAAGTGTATAGGTGATTATTTTTAGGGTATGTAGGCATTAAAACAGTAAGTGATGATTTTTTTGATCTTATTAAATGAACCCATCTCAAATATAAGAAATTGAAATCATTAAAAAAGGAATTCATCCAATCCACCCCAAGCGATAACCTATGATCAAATCATTACATTAATTTGAATTAACTTAAATCTGTTTGTGATACTTTAAAACCATCTTAAATCAACCCAAGTTGGATAATTCATAGCAAAAGAGAAATCCATAGAATGTAAGTGTCTGTGGGTACTTCTTAAGTCTCCGAGGATTCGACAACCCAAGCTAGACTACAAGGACCATCCTACCTTATTCTTTTGGGTAAATTTGAGCATGAATAAAATTTTGGTTCCGTTGCTAGGGAACCAAGTAAGTAATATAAAAACCCATTATATTGTCCCCCATTTATTCTTTTCTCATCCAAAATTCTCTTATCTTGTCCCTTTCTCACTTTTTGGGCGCATGTCCACCAACACCCGTGATCAATCAAACCATCTAGTTAGGGTGGATAGTCCTTGGGTTGGGGAGTCAAGTACACCAATGGAAATCTTTCTGTTAGATACTAATATTCCTAATACTCTAGTGTCAAAAATTGAGCCTATTTCAATGGAAGGTATTCAATGAAACCAACTAAAAAATCCGGGTGGGAACCGAAATGGAAACCCAAATGAGGCTGCCCCAAACATGGGGAATGCAGTTGATCAAACCATTAATGACTACCTCACACATTCCTGGACCAATGACCCTTCATGCATTAGAAAAAATTCCCTAGTAGATTCCAAATAAATCTTTAAACCCCATGTCCTAAACCACCTTCCCACATTCCATGGAATGGAGTCCGAGATTCCATACCTTCATGTTAAGGAATTCAATGACATTGTTGAAACCATGTGTCCCCCATATCAACTAGAATCAGCTAAGATGATGTTATTTCATTTTATTTAAATGATCGATCTAAATATTGGATAAAAAATTTGAGACCGTCATCCATTAACTATTGGGACAAAATACAAATATAATTATACAAAAAATACTTTCCCTACCACAAAACAATTTCACTTAAAAAGAGCATCCAAATTTTTTTTTGAAAAAGAGGGAGAGTCATTCTATGAAGCATGGGAGAGGTTCAAGGACATCCTAAACTAGGTTCCACACCATGGTTTTTCTATTCCTAAACAAGTGAGATTTTTTATGAAGGGTTGTGTCTGGGGAACAAACAATTCCTTGACATGACCTGTAATGGAACATTTAAAAACAAAGCCCCAAATGATGCTTATGAGAATCTAGAAAGCCTTACTGAACAAAAACAAACATGGGGAACTACAAATTATCCTGAAAATCCAGAAAGAAATACTGTGATTCATACAATTAGAGAAGAGGAAATCCTTAGGGCTAAACTCACAACACGCTCTAGGAAGGCTGAAGAGATAGACGTTAGGAAAGTCCATGAAATCCAAACTGTAGACCCTGTTTGCACAATTTGTGACAAACATGAGCATTAGAAAAACAACGACCCAACCATTCCATCTATCAAGGGTGTTCTTTTAAGAGGACCTCCAACGGATGTAAATGCCTTGAACTTTCAAAAGCCTCAGTACCAAAACAACTTCAACCCATGGTATAATGACCACCCGGGTTTCCACTAGAAAGATAACCAGCAACCTATCCAACCACAAGAAATAAATTCTTACCCCCATAAGAACCACCAAACCCATAACCAGTTCCAAACCCAACATATCCAATACCAATATCCACCAGTCCATTTTCAACAAACTATACCACCTCCAAAATATTCCCCTTGGACAAACCAATCTTCACAAGAACAAACCCATACTATTCCACAAATCCTACTAGAAAAAATGTGCAAAAAATGGAAAGGATGAACTCAAAAGTCTCTTCCCTAAAACAAGAACTTCAAAAAATCAAAACTGGAAAGGCACCTATACCTACTCAGGCGGTACCATCCACAACATCAAGGGGAGAGTCAAGCTTTACTCAAACAACTCAAGAAAAACTAAAGGCTGTGACTATTTTATGAAGTGAAAAATCAATTGAGAAACCTAAAAAACTAATTCAGAACCCACTTTAAGATTCAAACATTGATGAAAATTGAAATTAACCAAATGATAAAATTGAAAAACATGATAACATTGTCAATGAAACAAATCTTCAACAAAAAAACCCCAAAACCTGCACCATTTACTCAATGCATGAGGGGGAAAACCAAGCCTGAATTGAGTGAAACATTGAGGGAAATCTTCTCACAAGTAAAGTTGAACATTCCCCTTCTCGATGACATCAAAACCATACCTTCCTACTCAAAGTACCTTAAGGGCTTGCACACTTTTAAAATAAAATTTTCACATAAAAACCAAGTCCTTTTGGCTGCTAATGCTGTAACGCCCCGACCCCAGTTACCCAGAGTCGGTGCATTATTACATAACATTGGTATGATCACAAGAAAGATCAAGTCTCGAAAGACCGATTAGTTTAGTATCCTTGGAATAACTAGATACATTAATAAAGTTTACATTACATCATAAAATGAAAACTACAACAATATAGTCTCCAGAGTCCACACTCTTATCCCCTCATACTATCCCTGCAGGTCATTCATAAATTACTTCTTCACATCCTGGGAAAAATAAAACATAGAAAAGGGGTGGGCTCAAATGCCCAGTAAGGATAACAATATAGAGAAAACTTTCATAAATAAGAATAAAAATTTAACGCAATGTATAAATAAAATAAAATCATTTTAAACTTGAACTTCAAAATAGTATGGCAAAAATAAAGTGAAATAATTCCATTTACTTATTCACATTGATATTCTACTAATCGAATAATCACATACAATATCAACAACCACATTCATAATGTTTGAATTCATAATGCCAGACTATCATAACCACATATCCAAGGCCTCATGCCAAGACTACAAATAAGATTTTGTCAAGGCCTTGTGCCAAGACACTAGTTTGTGTCATGAGACCTACCGATGCATCGAGGAGCTATAGCGGGCTCCACCAGTCAATTACTAAGTCCAATTAATTCCTCATATGAAAAGGTGTAAACATAACATAAACATTCATATTAAAACTAGAAAACGAAATGTAAATACTTTACCCATAAACCACGAATGGTATAAAAATAAAACATCCATAGTCAAACATATCACAAAACCATCAACACTATATGGTAGATTTGTATCATGATAAATCAACTTCAAATAAGCATAAAATCCATCAATGGATGTTGACTTAAATGAAATCAAAACTCTTCTAAGAGAAATATCTCTTTCTATTTTGAAATCATTTAAGAGTCATATATTTATAAAATAAAACATTTTCGTTGAAAATATTCTTATAATCTTGTAATTTAAGCTTCAACAATTTTATAATGACAGAAAATAGCTGCACCCACCGTATAAGTTAAAAAAACATTCTTACCTTAATTCTGTCAAAAAGGTAAAAAGCACCTTGTTTGGAAAACGAAGGAATGATTCCTTTATAAACCACTTATAAAAGTCAACAAGGGTATAAATTAATTTAACCCATATTCTAGTAAATAGTATTTTTTTTAAATACATTTTTAAAAAACATGGATGTGGATGATAAAGAGATCCCGGTAGATTATTACGTATAAACAACCTCGGATAATGAAGATATTGCGAAATAAACTCTTACCTTGTACTTTTACTTTTTTGGGGGTAGGTTAACCTCCTTTATAATGGTAAAATAATTGTTATTAAATTATACAAGAATCATATACATTAATATGTTATCATATATGATCTTTTAACATTGATTTGTTAATAATATCTTAGTATTATCATTGTTTCAGGTGTTAAATTACTCATTTTCTTATATATGTTTTATTATGTAAGACATGTTTTTCATGGATAGGTTGTATCTGATTCATGTACAGAATGATATCAAGTCCTTATATACTATTATTAATCATCAAATGATAATTAGACTTGGATGGATACAATGGAAAATGAATCTAATCGCGTTCGTGGAGACGGTAGTTCGTACGTACGCACGAGCGACAATATCATTCTTTTGATATTAAAATAATATTTAATTGGATGGTATATCATATATACAGAATAATTATAATGTTATATTTATTATTTACATGAATTAAAAATCATTATTATACCCATCCAAATAATAATATATTGAATAACAATTACACCACGACGTGGAGACGGTAAGACGTACGTACCCACGTATGGTGACATGTCATTGAAAGGATGGATAGAATACTGAATATGATTGTACCATATTTATAATAATATTATATTATATAGGAGATACTTGATTAATTATTTTAGAATGGTAATAACAAACAAAGAAGAAGTTGAAGAAGAAATGAATTTGAAAAAGGGTGGTGAAAACATTACCTCTTCTTCGGGTTCTTCCTTTTGATGTGATCAAAAGGGATACTTAGGTTGGCTTTCTGATCAAAATAAGGAGTCTAGGTTGTATTTAGGGAAGTTTAGAGATTATTTGGGAAGGGTTTGGCCAAATAAAAAGGCTTTTAAGCTGTGAATTAATGAGAAGGGGGAGTGCCCTTTTATAAGAGGGGTGAGGGGCACCTTTGAAAAAGTTAGAAATATTATTTTATAATAAATTCATATTCGGTTTCTAATGGATCCAAAGTGAATTATTTAAAGGTTAAGGTGGGTATGGGTCACAAAACACTCAACCAATAGAATTTATACAGGTTTGTATTATTATATTAACCTTATTTTTAAGTATTAACTCTTAGTTAATTAGTTTCACTTTTACAATGTCTCTTTGTATTTTTATATTATATGGTTAATAAAATTACTATATACATCCAAGAGACCCCCCAAGTGGTCCATTAAGGATACACCTATCATTATATAAGTCTCTTGGACGAACCTTAGATTTTTAGGAATTGAATATCAATTAATAATATAATATTGTTTTTAAAAACTCTTTTATGTCAATTTTGACACTATTCAATAATTCATTTTTGTAAAAATCATAACAGAATGATTACTTTTAAGAAAGTTAATTAAATCAATCCTAACATGTAATATTAACCTATAAAATTATTGGTATTTATAAAAAGTCTCAAATTACATTTATTTGGGTATTTATAATATCAATTTTTCTAATTTTTCATTAATTATGTAATTACTGCATCACCATTGTGTTATAAATAAATTAATTTATTTAATGTCTAAAAATTATAAATAAAATACCATTATGTAGGAAATCTTTTTAAATTTATAATGAATATTTACAATCGTATTTATCTTATGTATAACTCTATATTAAAAATGTTTTAGTAAATAAACATTGATTTTAACTCTTTTAACTTTTCTTTGAATTAAATAATAATAAATGTCCTAATCAAATAAAAGTGGACCTAAATGATAATATTTTACTCCTAAGGTTGTTTTTGGTCGATATACACTTGTACAATAGAATTAGGACATGTGTTAGGGTAATATTAATATCATTTTTACCCTTAATTACCCTATTTACTTTTAACTGTGGTAAATAAAAGTAAAAAGTTACTATTCACCAAAAATTATTTTCATCTCATTGAACTAAATTTTACTTCTTGAAATTAACCATTTGTCTCAGATTTTCAAAATTCCACTCACATAAGCGGTAAAATTAAGTTTTATGAAAAATTCAGTTTTTTAACCACCACTTAGTGGTTTCACTATTCATCAAAAAATGAAAGTTTCCATAAAAATACCAAAAATTAAGCCTAATCTATATTTGAGATTATGAATTCAAAATTTATGTCTATTTTACCAACTTCAAAACATATCAGTTTAATTAATTAATTTAAAAATTAATTTCCGTCGTCAAAACAAATAGCGTGTTTTTAAGAGATAATAACTATCAAAAGATTGACACCTGTTTATGTTCGGTTTAATTGTGAAATTATGTACAATGACCAAAATTGTATTAAATGGTAAAAATATATTCTAAATATAATTTAAAAACACTGAAATTCATAATTTATCAATATAAATTATTTCGATTAAAAAAGTTGTTTTTAATTAAAATTTAGTAATTTTCACTATTCATCAAAATATAAATGTTATCCGAAAGTTCCAAAATTTCACCCTAGGCTAAATTCCATACTCCGAATAAAAAAATGAAGTCCATTTTGAGAGATAAAATTTATAAAATTTTAAAAAGTATGTATTACTATTCACAACAGCAAGTTTGATTGGTTGTGGTCTGGGTTAGAACTCGAAGTTACATACAACACTTGCTACTGTATTATTCAAAGGAAAGCATACCATGGAAGCTTGGGATGTTTCATTGTAAAATTTTGATGTCCCCATTCTAAAAAGTAAATTTATTTAGTCAAATTTAGTATATAAAAGTTTAAAATATTGGATTTAAAAAGGGTTCACTATTAAAAGTTGGTAAAAGTGCAATACAGAAAATGAATTTGTTCTTACATTATGTCTAAGAAACACATAATTTGGATTCTAAAATTATAAGGATTATATAAAGTTTAAAATTTAGTTAATACTATTCATAACCTCTTTTGAACGGCTTGTTTGGTAAGTCATGGTGCGCTTGAACTCGGTGTTGCGTGTAGTGAAAGTTATTGAATTATTTTGAAGAAATAACACACTATGAAATCTTGGGGTGTTACAAATGTGAGTACCACCATTCAAGGGACCATTCCTCCTAAGTTGAAAGACCCAGGTTTCCCTTAAATTAATGTTAAACTAGTAGAGAGAAATGTTGTCAAGGCCGTGTGTGACCTAGGTGCTAGTGTCAATCTCATCCCCTGTGCTGTGTACTGCCAGTTAGGCCTAGAAGAGAACCAACCCACATCTGTCACACTTCAACTTGATAATTGTAGCATTAGGGTTCTAAAGGGGATTTTAAAGTACATTCTGGTAAAGGTTGAAAAATTCATCAACCCTACAGACTTCATTGTCTTTGACAACCATCCAAACTTAGAAAATAAAAACAAACCCCAATCATCCTTGGTTGTCCCTTCCTTGCAACAATAAACTCTGTTATCTATGTCCTAAATGGGAACATGACCATCACCTTTTGAAACATGAGTCTAGACATGGACATCTATAACACAAGCTCACATATAGGGGATGACGAGGAAATTCATGAAGTAAACATGATACGAAGCATTGATAATGAATCCATAGAACATCAAGGAATATTTGAAGGATGTTTAAGTCAGGATGAGATTGATTTCCTTTGTTCACATGAAAGAGGTTTATCTATTTGGATTGAATCATTTTCAAATTGATCTTATGATGAAGTATTAGGTCCAACAATTAGTGAAACCTTTCAGGAAACCACTTTCATTAAGACCACTCCAAATTCCTTCCCAAAATCTGATCATGCCAATCTAGTAGCTGATCCTTCTACATGAGAGGAACCAATCCTATCAAAAACTCTATGAAACATAATTGATCTTAATACAATGTCCCATTCTTCTGCTGAAATTTTGAACCAACCTAATCTTGAATTGAAGGAACTTCCTACTGCACTCAGGTATTCCTTCCTAGGGGACAATCAAACAAATCCTATTGTCATTTCTTCTTCTCTTGAACCCAATCATGAGAGGAGGCTTCTATATGTCATTAGGAAACACAAGAAATCCATTGGTTGGACCCTGTCTGAAATTCTTGGGATTATACCACTTATTGGGACTCATAGGATTGTTCTGGAATCTGATTCAAATCCATGTCGTCGACCTCAATGGCAACTCAATCCAAATATCATGGAAGTAGTGAGGAAGGAACTTATAAAATTTTTAAAAGCTAGTATCATCTATCCCATAGATGAGAGTGAGTGGGTGAACCCAATTCAAGTGGTTCCCAAGAAGGAAAGAATAACAGTGATAACCAATAAGGATGTAGAGATTCTTCCAACTAGGGTGAGTAGTGGATAAAGGGTATTCATTGACTACATGAAGATAAAATCATTCACCAAGAAGGACCATTTACCCTTACCATTCATTGACCAAGTCCTTGAGAGAGTGGCATTTCATGCCTTCTACTGTTTCTTAGATGGGTACTCGGGGTAAAATAAAATCGAGGTCTCCCTAGATGATCAAGGGAAGTCTACATTTACATGTCCATTTGGCACCTTTCCTTTCAAACTCATGCCCTTCGGGTTATGAAATTCCCCTGGAACCTTCTAATGGTGCATGATTGCAATATTCTCAGACATGGAAGGGTATTTTCTTGAGGTCTTCATGGGTGAATTCTCTGTGTTTGGGGATAAATTTGAGGGATGTATGAGGAATGTGAAGAGAGTCTTGTTAATATGTGAAGAAGAGAATATGGTCCTAAACTGGGAAGAATTCCATTTCATGGTTAAATAGGGACTAGTTCTAGGCCATCTTGTCTAAGGTAGGGGGATTAAAGTTGATAAAGCCAAGGTTTAAATCATTCTTCACCTTCGATCACCCAAAACTATTAAGGAAGTGAGGTCTTTCTTAGAACATGCTGGTTTCTATAGAATATTCATCAAGGGCTTTAGTTCAATCTCTAGCCCCCTTTTTGCTCTCCTAGTAGAGGATGCTCCATTTGTTTGGATAGAAAGCTATGATGGTTCATTCTCAACCCTCAAATCCTCTCTCACCTCTCCTCCAATTATGAAATATCCAAATTGGAACCATACTTTTGAACTTATGTATGATTTCAATGACTTTTCTATAGGAGCTGTGTTAGTACAACGTTGTGATAAAACTCCTTATGCCATTGCTTATGCAAGAAAATCATTAAATGATGCCCAAATCAACTACACCACCACTGAAAAGGAGTCACTTTCAATTGTTTTTTCCTTAGATAAGTTTAGGTCCTACCTCTTAGGATCCCCCATCACTGTGTTCACTGACCATTCTGCACTAAAATACCTCTTCCAAAAACAAGATGGTAGGGAATGACTAATTAGGTGGGTCCTTGTCTTACAAGAATTTGACATCACAATCAAGGAGAAAAAGGGTGTTGAGAATGTTATAGCTAATCATCTCTCTAAGATGTATATAAAAGAAAAATCAAATCACATTTATGTGTCTGATTCGTTCCCTGATGAACACCTATACTCTGTGAGTGACTTCCCTTGGTATGATGACATAACCAACTTCTTAGTTACAGGAGTCATCCCAAAATTATTAGGGACTCAAGATCGAAGGAAATTTCTTTCTGATTTTAGGCACTATGTGTTTGATGATCCCTACCTCTATAAGTTCTTCCCTGAACAAGTCATTAGGAGATGTGTCCCAGCATCTGAACAAGAGTCCATCCTTAAATTATGTCATAGTGAGGCTTGTGGAGGTCACTTTTCCTCTAAGAAAACATCTTCTAAGATTCTTCAGTGTGGTATATTATATCCCACCCTCTCAAGGGACTCCTACAAATTTTTTAAAAGTTGTCATAAGTGTCAACAAGTAGGTTCCATCACAAAAAGGAATCAAATTCCACTCATTCCCATATTAGTGGTTGAAATCTTTCACTATTAGGTAATTGATTTCATGGGCCCCTTCACAAACTATATGGGATATATTTACATTATATTAGCTATTGATTATGTCTCAAAATGGGTTGAGGACATTCCCACAAAGTCTAATGTCCATCATGTTGTGATCTGATTTCTGAAAGAGCACATATTTTCTCGATTTGGAATTCCTAGTGCTATAATCAGTGATCGAGGACCCCATTTTTGAAATAGTCCATTCTCTTCACTCATGTATAAGAATGAGATTTCTCATAAATTTTCCACTACGTACCATCCTCAAACCAATGGTTATTCTGAGTTAGAAAATAGGGAGATTATGAATATTTTTGAAAAAACTGTCAATCCTTCAAGGAAAGATTGGTCCGAGAAACTCTTGAATGCCCTTTGGGACTATTGAACTATATATAAAACCATTTTAGGAATGTACCCATATAGGTTGGTTTATGGTAAAGCATTCCATTTTCCAGTGGAAATTGAGCATAAGGATTTTTGGCCAATTAAGAAAATAAATTATGACCTCTCATTGGTAGGAATAAAAAAGAAATTAGATGTCAATGAACTTTAGGAACTAAGGATGGATGCTTATGAAAATTCAAGGATCAATAAAGCTAGAGTTCAAGCCTACCAATCTAGGAATATCAAAGTCAAACATTTTAAACTAGTAAAATTTGAGCTCTTGTATAGTTCAAAACTTCATTTACACCAGAGAATGTTAAGGTCTAGATGGTCAGGTCCTTTCATAGTCCATCATGTGTACCCCATGGGACAGTACAGGTTCAAGATCCCACAAGTGGTTACATTTTCAAGGTCAATGGTCAAAGGTTAAAACCATTCATTGAATCATTCTATAAATAGGAAATAGAGGTTGAGTTAACTGAGAAAACCTATGAACTAGGAATAAATTGATAGATTTAGGATCCATGTCAGGATAATGACATTAAACATATCTCTCCATGGGAGGAAACCCATGGTTTTCATGTTTCCAATCATTTTGTTGTTTTAACCAACTTTTTATTTTAAATAGGATTAATGAATAATTTTGATATTTAAAAATAAAAAAATATACTGTTGACATGTTCTTCTATTATGAGTATGGATGGGTATGAATGGGGAGTGCCATATTAATCCGTGTCACGTGGTGTAATCCTTGAGTAATACCTTACCTAGAAATTTAAAAAGAAGATAATGTATCATCAATTTATTTTATTTTATTTTTATGTGCTTTTAGGTAAAAATAATAATAAAAAAATAAAAAAATAAAAAAGTAAAAATATAATAATAATAAAAAAGTCCACATTGTAGGTCATGGGGAAAACCCCGTCACAACCAGTGAAGCCATGGGGTCTCAAACCTAGTACTTAAGAGAGATAAGGGTGCACACATACCACTGCCCTATAACTTTTTGTGCTTCCTTATTCAATAATTTTTAAATATATACTTATATTTTACTTTATTTATTATATAAATATATATATATATATATATATTGTTTTTGTTTTTTTGTTTGTTTTCCAACTCTAGGGAATTCTCAGAGTTAAATCAATATCAAGAGATGAAAAGGGAGCATCATGAATTTCAACTTCATCCACCAGGTGACTTCATTCAATGATCCTCAATTTCAATTTCATTTTTGAACTCTCATTATCTACCTCTACACCCTTCAAAATTTTCTTTTCTTTAAACATTGGGGACAATGTTATTTTATGTTGGGGGGAGGTAAAATAAAAAATTATTTTGTGTCCAAAAAAAATGAATGATTTGAAAAAAAGTGCACCTTAATAGAAGGAAAAATTTCTTTAACCTTGAACATGGTAATACACATTACACACTTTGAAACTGAATATCAAATAATTTAGCATGCCCTGATTCTGATTTTAGTCCTTGTATAATTTTATGAGAATAGATTTTGGAAAGTGTGGTTGTCTAATGTGATATTTCATCATTTATATTATCATCCAAATAAAAAAAAGATCATAATGCATGTCCTTTGGATAGTGGGGTATTATTTTGAGTTCATGGGGTCCCCAAAAAAAATATCATAGGTTTTGTGATCATTTCAATTTTAATATTATTATTCAATAAAAAAATAAAAAAATCAATAAATTTGCGCGTAGAGCTATGAAATGACCTAGTGTGTGGCATTCGACACTTGGGGATCGTGACTCCATAGTTTCCTGGCCCAGAGTTAGTAATTTTATCTCTATTTTTTGGTAATTTTAATTTTTTTGACTGAGTTAACTTGATATGATGCCCGAGTATGTGGGCTTCACTTGGTCCTCTATGGTCTTTGAGCCTAAGAGTAATCGGCAAAGTCTCACTACAAGGGTTGACTCTTTTGAGTGCAATTTCAATTACCATGGAAAAATTGAAAAAAAGAAAAAAAAATAAAAATAATAAAATAATAAAAAAATTTGAATACTTATATTAATATTTAAATGTGATTCCACCTAGCTCTTCCATTATTTCCCTCTTGAATAAAGATGAACCCCCATGTCTAATGCGATGCACAACACATCATCACTCTTAATTGATAATGGATAAAAAATAGAGATGCATTTGAACAAAGGAATGGTCTTGGGATTGAGATCTGGTTATGAAACTAACATGTATTAAAATATTTTTATGGGTTTCATGATTTTTTGGTCTAAGGGTTTTTGGTGACCATTGTGTATTAAAATGTTTTTGGAAAAGGGAATTCGAATTTCATATTGTTGATATATATTTTTCTCAGGACTAGAAAAAATCTAGTTGGGGGTGTGATTAGCCACTAAATGAGGATAATATTAATTTTTAATATATATAATATTAATGTGATTTATTATTAATAAACACCATTTTAGTGTATTTTACACTTCGAACATCATTTCACATTATGATTGTAATTCCTTCTTAAAATGCATTATCATGTGGTACATTTTTTGACATAATTTAAAGTACCCAATGATCTTTATTTTATCTTCATTTTTAATTTTATGTTCTATAATTATATTGGTAATAAATCATATTTATAGAGTATTCGAAGATCCACATTGGAAGACCACCAAAATGGGATTTATGCAATCAATTCTGGAAAATTCAGATTGAACACCAGCACACTGATGAGAATGTGGGGCCCAACATATAGGCCCAATGAAGCCCAAATGTTGTGGGATGATAGAAGAAATATAGAGGAACAAATAATAAATCAATAGACAATTCTAATTAGGCATCCATGGTGGTTATTAATGTGGCCGAATTTAGAGATAAAATTCGGGGCCAGATTCTACGACCCAAAAAACATCCTACCAATATAATCATATCTCGGAATACAAAACTTCAAATGAGACCATATTTTACAGGTGGTTAGGAGACATCCGGTTATCTATTTTATTCTTCTATGACATACTCTAATTCATCCATCTAAAAGGCTTTACAAGAGAGTTTGTTATGTGGTTGCAAGTTGGCTGCCACCTCGGGTCAAGAGTGGAAAAGTCCAAGTTCCACAAGCTTTCCACCACCATAGGCCTACCATAATCAAGTGGGATGCTTTGTACTATTGGAGGATCGACCCAAGGCTCAAAAAATGCCTATTTAAGGTAGTTTTCATGGATTAGTTTTTCATCATTGGTGCTTGGTTTCATTGTAGTGTTATGCTGCCGCTTTGTGTTTATAATCACATTTCTTTCTCATGTAGGTTTTTTAATTCACCTTAGTTTATTAATAAAAGTTCTTCCTTTACTCTTATTACATTCTTCTACATATCACGTTGATAACATTGGTTAAATGTGTGAATTTAATCAGACCATACTTTGTGATATTGATCACACAATGGTGGAGTGATCGATTTTTGTTGTTGTTTTTACTTTTTCAATTCCACCCTCGTAAGTATACTTCCTGCTTCCATTGATGAAATTTCATCAATGGAGGGATATCTATTTTATGGGTTGATACAAGGGAGTAGCAAGAGGCTGAATTGGATGTTATTTATCACTCCATTAACGGATAATCACTTATTTTAAATGATATTTTTATATGATGTTTTTAAAACCACTTCATCCTTATTGAATTTAAGGTCACACATTTCAAGTGATAATACAAACATTTACCATAGAGTGCTGAAAAATTTGATCCTTCAAGTGTATACATGATTAGTATAAGGGTTTGTGGGAATTAAACTAGTAAGTGATGATTTTTTTGATCTTCTTAGATGAACCCATATCAAATATAAGAAATTGAAATCATTAAAAAAGGAATTCATCCAATCCACCCTAAGTGATAACCTAGGATCAACTCATTGCCTTAATTTGAATTAACTTAAATCTATTAGTGATCCTTTAAAACCATCTTAAATCAACCCAAGTTGTCCAATTCATATCCAAAACAATCCATAGAATGTATGTGTCTATGGGTACTTCTTATGTCTCGGAGGATTCGACAACCCAAGCTTGACTACAAGGACCTCCCTACCTTCTTCTTTTGGGTAAATTTGAGCGTGAATCATATGTTATTGTATTCATAAACAATTTGGAAATTATCTATTCATATACATTTATTTCTTTCATCATATCCACTATTCATTTTTAGACAGAAGGCTACTAGAGTTTCTTCAAGACAATTATTAGGTTGAGATATCTCCCCTTTGAAGATAACTGTAGGATCTCCATTCAAGAATGCTGTAATTTCCTTGCATCTATCATTTATCTTATAGTTATACTTTGAGAGATATTCTCTCCCTAGTATAATGTTTAATTACAACATGGTAATGGATACTGTATTTACAATGATATTGTTCTCTCCAAAGTGAATCCTAGGGTTTCTACAGAGTGAGGATGCTTGGATAATCCCTCCGAGAGTCTTGAATAAAAACTCTACTTATAGCAGTTTAAGGATTGATTATATATTCTTTGTAAACATAGAGGAAATAACTAAATTTTTAGAACTAGAATCAAACAACGTACTTTATATCATTTACAAAACAATGAGGGTACCTAAAAACACATCATTTTAAGCTTCAACTTCTTCCATCATGAAAGAAAAATCTCAAACTTTCTCCCTCATCCAATACAGAGGTTGATTGTGGTTCCCCTCCACTTTTTTCAAATCTGGATAGCAATTGGACAAGTGCTCAAGCTGTCCACACTTGAAGAATTAAACTTGAGGATGGGCCTGAACGATCTTCCCATTGTTTTTTGTGTTTATAAGTTGAGGTTTAACATCACTATGAATGTTCTGAGAAATGTGTCCATCTATTACAAAATTATTTCATTCAAAATATTGAGAAAGAAGTTCCGTGAATGATTCTTTAAACATTTATTTCATTAGGGAAGTTTCATTTTCTTTCCTACTCTTCTATGATCAAAGTTAATCTCCATGTTTGTTTCTAAATATCAAATATTTTTATTTGATCTATGATACCACTGCATCACTCCAAACTCTAGTTCAACCATTATAATAGTTCTAATTTTCTTCTCATAGCTATCATAGTCTCGACTAGATAGATTATTTTATAGATGAGGTCTTAGTATACCAAAGAATATACCAACCTTCAAATTAGGGCCAATGACAAAGATATAGGTGTAGTGAGAAAGAATTGTAAAGATCATCTCATAGTTTTCCATAGATTTATTCTCTTTCTTCTTCATTTCTAGTAATTCCTTCTCTATTTTAGTTCACATCAAATGGGGAAATATTTTTTTGAAAAAGGTTCCCCTAAAATATTCCCACTTTATAACCTCAATTTTTCTTCTTGACATCGTGTTTTTAACCAGTGTCCACCACTGTTCAGCTTTTTCCTATAAGCGTTACACAACCAGGGTGACTTTATTTTATTATGAACAATAGAATACAGAAAAGATTTTTTCTATAGAGATTATTTGTTATCCAACAATCAATGGGTTGGTAGATCCCCTGAAAAAAGGTGGTCATTGATGCATATGGGACTAAAAGTAATTTTATTACCTTAAAGGTGAATCTAGTCTCTCAGCTTAATTCAAGTTAATTTTCATAACTTGATTCAGTTGATTCATTATTCTTATGAAGTCTTCCGTTATGTATTCCATCAGAGGGCTATCAGCACAAGGTCCATTGCACTCACTATTTACATGGTTCCTTATATTTCCCACCATTTTCTAAAAGAATAAAACCTTAGTGTGAGACATATTTATTTTAAAAATATTTCAACTCTAAAGAAATTTTATGTGTTAAAATATCATTCCTAAATACGTTATTCAATAAAAACAATTACATTTTCCATAAATAATTCAAAATGGATCTTAAAAATATTATGATTGACCAAAAATATACTTGGGGATTGTCAAACTAGGTGTGCAGTAATTCCTGTTGTCAGGTATCAGGTTACATTGAGTTAGGACCAATTCACCTTATTATATTTGTTACCCCTAGGTACATATGTTCTATAATGACATCCACGTGTTCCTATCCATACTGGGATTTCTTTTCATGGAAACTACTTACTTAATAATTTACCAAAATAACAATATTTTTATTATATTTTTAATTTTCTATAACATTATTTTGTTTTAAAATCAAAATTTCAAAAAATAACTCAACCATCCTTTTATAAAATCTATGGGTTCCTACCTTTTTATTACCTAAACTTTCATTTACATCGTACAAAAAGAAGATATTTTAAAGTTTAATTTCACAGAAAAAATATACATAATACATTGAAACTTAAAACATTATTCTAAAAAACAATAATGGATGTTCATGGTTCATACTAATTACTTTTACTAAATATCATAATATAAGAAAATACATAAAATTAAAGGGTGAAAATAAAGCCCAGTAATGGAAAAATAAGAGAAACTGTTTACACGTGATCTTGAGGAAAAATTAATAAGAACATGAGGAATATCATAAAGTAATAGAAAAAGGAAAATGGGAATATAATAATAAAAATAAAATGAATCATAACATGTAAATGTGGATAAAACATTTAAATGATACATTCATAGGAATATCACCAAATTTTTTCACTGAGGTGTTATAAAAATTAACAAGGTTATTCGCCAAGGTATCGTAAAACATGCCCTATCTAGAGATTAATTTATTTACCCAATGGATTGGAAACCTATAAGGGTTAAAAATTAATATTAATTAATTAATTAATTCCACAAATCATAATAAAATATTTCATAAAAAACCCATTTAGAATAGAATAAATAGGTTTCATATAAAAATCTTGGTGTTCTAAAAAGTTTTAAAAGACAACATCTTTTTGTCATTTATATCCCAAATAAAGGGAATGAGGATTTTATGTATTTAAATTAAATAATAAAATAAATAATTTTAATATATTTATGAATCACTCTGGGAGAATAAGGGTTTTTTTATTCACAAGAAGAAAATAAAAGGTAATTTCTTAGGGGGAGGAGAAGAATTTTGAGAAGTAAAATACCAGCATAACTGGTATAAAACATGGTATTAAAAAGGGTAAAAAGGGAGTAGAAAAGGGTATCCCATTAATAAAATACTATTTATATTATAAAGGTATAAAATAAATTAGATAGAAGAACTTTTTTTTAATTTTTAAAGATATACCACACAAATTGGAAACCCGAATGGAAAAAATAAGTGAATATTTTTCTTCACCTTGAAGAGTAGTTCCTAAAACATGAGAATCCGGACCTTGAGAGAATGAGAAAACCATGATATGACTCATTGGGTGGTATAAATATTAGATATTCCTAGAGTATTAAATGGTAATGAATGTGAATGGAGAAATGGTGGGCTATTTATAGAAAAAGTGGGGGAACTATTTATTAACTTTTAAATGAAGGACTCAAACACCTTGGTAGTGATAAATAAAAAAACATGGGATTTCCTAGTGTATTTTCTCACTGTATTAGAAAATTGTGAAACTTATTATGTTATTTTAATCCAAATGAGTCAAAAATAATTTTATATTACTTATTTTGGGAAGGAATGTTAATTTTTTGATAAAATAACTTTTTTGAAGTTAAATATTTCATAATAGAATTTGGTGAGTAAATTATATATTTGAAAATTGATTAAAATAATTTATATTAATAAAATAACATTGTTTAAGTATTGGATATAAGTTAATTATTTATTAAATCATTATTAAAGAATTATGATGTCATTAACATATTGAAAAAATAAAACCGTATTTTTACTATTCATGAAAAAATAATGTATTTTAGAAAAGTAAAATTAATTCACACCAACCAAAATTTTATATAATGATTTAAAAAAAGTACATTAATTTTATCATAGTAAATATTTAAATAAGATAATTTAAACTCTTAAATAAAAATATTCTTATTTATTAAAAATAAAAATGGAGTGAAAATATATAGGAAAATTTTTAAAACTTGAAATAAAAAAATTATTTCACATTTATATTCAAATACGATTTTTTTATTAAAATATTTTACTAAAATAAGTATTATTCATAATATCATAGTTTGTTACAATTATTTATATATTTTATGGAAGGTAAAAGTTATGTCCAAAAAATTATTTTATCAAATTCTACCTTAATTTTATTAAAAAAACTATTCTTAAAATGGAAATGATGGAATAATAATTTTATTTAAAAAAAGGAATTACAAACTAAGGAAGAGGAACATAACACATTATTAAACCCAAATTCCCCCTAAGAGTAAGGTCTGCGATGATGGTAGTTTCATGTGGTTCCTCAGCCAACATCGAATGAGTGGTAATCTCAACTAACTTGAACTTTTCCCTTAGGCAATTCCATGCAAGTTTCACATGTTGAAGATAGAAATGGGATTTCTCAAAGGAGAACCCCAGTGATAAAACATCTCTCACATGCTATAAAAAATAGTCTTCGAATGACACAACTCTATTAGTTGAGGCCATCGAATCTTCTTTCTATATCTATTATTCTTTATCAAATTTTTACTAATAAACTCTAATGATAATGTTAAAATTTTTATCAAGAGTATAGATCCCCACATTCATATTGTCCAATGGTCATAATTGACAAATATTAATAATTTACCAATAATCATATAAAAATTAAATCCAAATGATATCATTTCCCATTATATTCACTTTATAAAACAATCATGGTTTTGTTGTGAAAAATATAACACAGAATTTCAGGAAACAATTATCATTTAAAAAGTATGGGGCATTTCAAAAGACTGTCTTGAAGACCATACCACCTCAAACTAGAAGGAAAATTCCATCTCAATCCTTAAACCAAGGCTATATAGATTCAATGGAATATAATAATCAATATAATTAATTTTAAAAATTTAAATTTAATTATGTAATGAACCCAGACGCAAACTACCCAAGCTCCTAATCCACTCATTTGGTTCAAACAATTTTTAGAATTAAGAACCATTACCATAGCCATATATAATGATCTATTTAATTAATTTAAAAATAAACCATGAATTTAATAAGGTGTTTCCTAGTCAATAGAATGGTTTGATCAAATAAGAACCCCCCAAAAAATGCACAAAATCACAAAGAAAGATAAGCAACACCAACCTCATGTTGGTAGATGCTCACACGTGTGATCTTAGCCTCTAACTAAACACTATTTGGAAGAAATCGTTATTTTAAATAAATTACATGAAAATAGAGTAAAAAATATCACATGGATTTAGAATTATGTTTGGTGAGAGTAATGGAAAAAATAAGTAATAGGATTTGGAACCTTACTAATATAGATTCAACGACTTAGATATATTGAGAAATAGAGTTAGGATAAGAAAGTTACCTCAAATCCTAAGGGGATAAGAAAACCCCTATGCACATGGGTGAAAGAGGGAGAAAGGATGAGGAAGATAAAATAATTAGGGTGGGGAAATTTGTTCATTTTTCCTCTTTAAATGAGGTGAATGTTTGACTTGAATGTTTTGGATAACCGTTCACCAATTGTGGGACACCCACTATCCAATGGGTTACATCATACGATTGTCCCACACAGTTTTCCAAAAAGTGTGGAAACCATACAAATTACCTCTACTAACAACTATAGATGTTCTCCATGGACATTCTCCCCTCTAGAATAATTTAAAAAACCATGTCAAGAAGGCCTGGAGGTCCCCACAGTTATGCCAAGGAGGCCGCATGGTTCACCCAAACCATGCATGTCAGTCTGCGCACCCTAGGAAGCTTGGGTTTTGACATCCAAAACACGTAAAAAATTACTAAAACCTCAAGGAATCTTATGAGTGTTAAAACCCATATAAAAAATTTCCTTTGGTCAAGGGAAATATTGGAATTTAGTTATGATAAATAAGTAAAGTGTTGGTCTACCCACCAAAATCCAATATTTCAAAACGGGCAAGGATTTTGACCGGCTCTAAAACTTGGTATGTTACACTTTATCCCTCTTTTTTAATTTTAAAAAATTTATCTATATATATTGAATTATGATTTATGGTAAAGGAATATTAACAAAAACATTACTTCATTATAAATACAAGAACATAACACAAATCATTAAAAAGGTGAAATACTTAAAATAGAAAATCCAAAAGAGGTGAACCTACTTTAATAACAATTGATAGAACCACTTTGTGACATAATAAACATAGAGATGGGGGTGAATTAGTTTTGGTTTTATTTTATCAAAGTATAACCTTTTAACTATTTTACCTCTTTGCTCAGTTAGGATTTTGATTCAATCATTCTCTTACCTCACATTGTTTATTCTCCACACAAAAAAATTGACAAGATATTTTAAAGGTTCAACATTCAATAATAAAGGATAATCCTTAGTGAAATTTAGAAACAATCCATTACCACATAACCTAATATAAATTATCTTTGAGATACAAATAGAAAGGGTATATCCATGAAACATGTGTTTCACTATAGTCTCTTAGATAATGCTACTATGATTCTCTGAACATAGGTGCCTCCTAAATATTATGATTATTGTTGGTGTGATTCCTAGGTCCTCTATTTCATATAACACATTCATAGAAATATGATAGAGAAACTTGTTCTTTTGTATATATAATGGTATTTACACTCTTCATAGTAGTAAGTCCTAGTTCTACACCTTCTTTCTATTCTTTCTATGAAAACCAAATTGCATAACCTTCTTCTTATTATGAACATCATGGCCAAATAATCCAATTAAAATTCTTATTCTTCCTTAAAAAAAACTAACAAAAATATTTCCTTCTTATCTCGCATCTTCCTCATTATTTTTCATCCAATGGAAACAAATACACATGGAACTCTCTTATTCACTTATCTTCTTCTTCTCTCTTTCCTTATATTCTTATTATCTAGTGAGTATGAATTGCAATGTTTCTCTTTTTCTTGGCTATGACTCACAACACTTGTAAGATGATTATAATTGTGGAATAAATCCTTCTTCTTAAAACTAAAATACACTTTCATTAATGATAGCTCCAGAAAACCTCTCTATATTCACGCACATTTTTTTATTGATCTCTAGTGTATATATATATATATAATAAAACCTTGAACAATAGTTACCTTACTATTCTTCTCTATCTTCAATATTCACAATAATGAGTTAACACATGTTTTTTATTTCCAGGATTTATAGTAATTCAAATTCTATTGGATATTTGGTAATTAATCAGGCATAGACCCATAATAATTGACTTTTCTATACTTTTTACAATAATTGATGTTATTAAACCAATCCCTAAATAATTGTAAATAGTATTAATTTTCCCTTTTCATTTATTTCTATAATAAATGGAAATATTTTTGACTCTTTAGTCTACAAAATATTATTCAAATATGAGTCTTCCTTCTATTTTTCTCACCACACTATATAGAAATCTCATTAAAACTTCACTATGAAAAATTTTCATATTTAAACTATATTCATTTCTTCATATTTAAGTATTCATTAGTTGAATTTTTGGCTCCATTTACTCATGGCACAAATCTTGGAGTTCGTCCCTCTTCCTTTCTTAAACTACACAAATCAAATACCCTTATTTTGTGGTGATATTTACTAGTAAATATCACACCTAGAACATTCATCAAACAAACTATATCATGATAAAAATTATCATGAGATACATTTTCCATTAATTCCTATTTACTTGTATTCTTATGAATCTTAGTTTGAACATTAATAAGCATGGATCATGACAATCTATATCTTAATTTTATTATATCAAGAGTTCGGTTAATAATGAACCATCTATAATATTCTTATTACAACATACATCTTCATCATAAACATCTCTTCCCTTTATTATTAATACTAAGTAGATCTCCTCTTTTCATAGGTTCTGCAATTTTTGTAAGTATCCAATTCTCATACATCATTCTTTTCATACACATTCCCATACATAGTTAATTATTATTTGTATCTAAGTCATATATTCAGTTCATTTTTCTATGTGTTCCAACACGTATCAACATTATCCTACATGAACATTCATCTATGTGGCCATCACATATTGATATTCTTACACAAGTTCATTCACATAAAAATCAGACTACTATGGTATACATATTCATCTACATGACTCATCACATTTCTAAGGTTTTATACACATTCATTTTTATACATAATATTCTATTAAGGTAAGTATATTTTCTTATTTTGGGTATCCGTACAATGAGTTTTACTAAATGGATAACATATAAAGATTCACATATGTGGTTATACACTTCATGAAAATTCTTGAACTTCATATTTTTCCTTTCTCTTCATTATTTCACTCATCATCCAAAAAAGTCTTTATAAGAGTCAAGATAAAATTTATCATGATATTTGAAATTTGGTATAACACATTAATTTTCATCGACTAAATTAACTATATCCTTTTACTTCACTTTATTCATATATTACAGTGACAATTCTATTTCACTATCATTATATGGATCTTTGAGACTTACTAGTTATTTCTCTTTTTGATCTATGATTCAGCTGATTATACAATTGATCAACTTATAGTGTGAGATCATAGTAAATTGACTTATCATGTAGTACAATAGTAATCCTTCATGAATTGGGTCACCATTTCTTCATATGGTCACTTTCTCATATAATCTTAACATACTATGAAAATATCATTATAATTCATCTTCTTCATGTGGTTGGTACATTTACCATGACTTATCACTCATGTAGCCAGTACTGGTTATTCATACGATTATTGAATCACAATGAGACCACCTTTCACAATATCTTCATCAACCTCCACAAACATTGTCCACATATATTTTTAATTCTTATAAAAAACATAGATGGAACAACTTCCATCATTATAAAGATATATAAATGCATTCACTATAAATATCATTCTCCATGGAACTCAAAATATTTAATGAACCATTAGCCATAAATATATTTCCAAAAAAAAACCATACCAAGAACTCCTAAGAAATTTTTTCAAACATTATCTTCCATGATATTTGATAATCATGAAAAAAATTATTTGTCTCTCTTCTTCTTTAGAAATATTCTTATTAACACTATATTTAATTCTCTTAATAAAAAATATAGCTCACACAAAGTGGGATCAACATAAAAGATATTTTAAATACACCTAAAGAGGGGTGAATAATATGAAAATTTCTCCAGCACTATGTACTTGGGAAACTCACTAAAAGAAGGCACACTATACTAGGATTCTATCATTTCACCAAGGGGACACAGTACATGCATATCCACCATAGGGTTTTTAGTCGAATGGGATGATATTTTATAGGTCCAACAAGTGAATGGAAGACATCATCCCAAAAATCACCATGAATAATTGTTCTTTCTTGGATTTACTATATAAATATTATCTAGATATTTCCATTTTATTATTGTAAGTTAGTGATTTTTTATTCAGTAGATATTTCCTTAATAGATTCATTTTACTAATAGGATAAAGAATTGATATTACACTTGTCTTTATCAATGGAAAGGGTTTTTGAAAATGATGATAATCCAAGTTAGGACACCAATGATTGGATCTACCATTAACATCAAGCCCATGATTCTTGTTCACATAATATAACATGAGTGATTTTTTTTCATATATACTTTAACACTAAATGATGTCATGTATACATCAAATATTATGTATTAATAATGTTAAAAATACCCTTATAAGTGACATGTGGTGCATCTCAAAGATCCCATCTAGTTGATACAATATAGATGGTTATAGATGATCTCATTTTATAAATATATACTTTCTATTAACACATTTTCATCACTCAAATAACATTGATGAAGGAAAACCAGTTCTATTTATTATAATAGGATCTCATTTGATATGATTGTTCCCATTCACTAGTTTGGTGGGATGGTTCATGTAATTGTGTTTGGTGTGATGGTTCCCATTTTCTTAATATTGGGGTCGTGAAGTACCTGAATTTTTATATCAGTTGAATAATAATTGAGGAATAATCACTATTTTTCCCACTTTTAAAAATTATGATAGATCTTGAGATGCTATTAAGTAGAAGGTATGACAATGTTTGTTAAATATGAAATTAGGTTCATGATTGGTTATTTCAGTTTTTCCCAGATTATGGAATGCACAAGATTCTTTGAATTATCAAGCATCCAGTCATCAAACTTTTATGAATTACATTATAGTTTTTTCCCATTATTCTACATCTTTGGGGGAATGGGTGTTACATATGTCACTCGATCCTTATAATAGTTTAATGGTACTTGACCATCAATAACCATTCATTCTAGAAAATATTTAATGATGAAACATTTCTAGATTATATGACCCAACATATCATTGTAATGGAAATAATTTGGGTGATCATCCTACCCTACATTATCTACATTCTTTATTTCAAGAAACATGATCTAGATCTTCTATAAGGTAGAGTTGAAGTACTATAACACATAATATTTATATAAGGAATAAGTTTTGTTCTTTCTATACTCGAATTCACATCACCTGAACATTACCATCATTATGGTGATAACCATTGTTTATACTTTCTTGGAATTATATATCCATGATGGTGGTTCTTGATGATCTCTTTTTTTAGTTCTTAAAATATAATTCTCTAGATGTTGTACAATACATAAAAAATCATATAACCAACTAGGGTAATTAGGGGAATTAGAATTATTGATAACACACCATATAGGTTCTCTATGAAGACATCTTATAATTGTTCTTGGGGATGCTTTATTTATAATTCATTAGTCAAAAACTTCAATATTTAAATGAAATATGTGTCTATTTAAACATATAAATGCTTGAAATTGTAGAGGTCAAGGGGAGTTGTTTCCCCCAACATATAGCTGAATTTATAGAGAAATTTCAGACATAGATCTTCTTATCTTGAAATAGACCCTACTATGAGGTTATTGTACTGAATAAATTGGGGACCTTATAAGGTCTATATGAATCATAAGAGTTTATATTCCTCTTATTTTTATTATGTTCCAAATATTGAGTCACATTGGAAAGAAAAATGGGTGAGATGGTGCTCTAGATCTCCCATTCCATCGAATGTATTTTTTTGGAATCATGAAGTTGAATAGAGGAATTTTCAAATCCACCCACTCATGATATGGATCCCTCTCTAGTTATACAATTCAATTTATTCCCTCTATATAATCCACTAAAGTAGTACAAGCATCCCCTAAATCATGGGATACCATTTCCTGAGTTGGACTTTAGATAATTTCTTGAACTACTAGTTTATGTCACATTATTGGTGGGAATTATTGATAATCAATTAGAAATGTAGTCAAATGGGTGGATTTATGTTATCTCAAGTCGATAGGGTAACATAATTATGCTTTTTTTGGAAACAAAATCACATCCCATTGAAGAGTCTCTAAAAAATGAGGTATATAGGCATTAAACTTAATATTATACTTAGTTGGTATGTTTCCCTCAAGCAATTTAGTATTTATATTCTCACGATACATTATTATAGATTTAACTAAGAAACAAACCCTTATACTAAGATAGATTACCCATTATTAACTGGTGGGTGGGATGTAAATGTGTCTATAAATATTCATTTTTCATTATAAATAACCTGAAAAGTGTTCAAAAGTGAAATATTAGAAGGGGATCCAAAATTAATGGGATTTACATTGATGGTGAGCATATACTATTTCCTACCATACCTCTATGTGAGTATAATTCTCTACATATTCCATATCCTTATCATGTTATTCACTAGTATCATGTTTTTCAACATTAGTTGGGTGAATTGTGATGAAATTTACTGATGTGAACCCTGTAAAAAGAGATATGAGTTTTTTAATGATGTTATATCCATAATATGGGTGTGTTCCTTCCCAATGGCTATTACTTGAGTTATAAATAGGTGTGAAAAGTCCCATATCCCAGTGATCTAGGGTTACCTTTGATTTATTTCACCTATAGTTGCAACACTCTATACTTCTTGGGATAATAATTCAGTAATTATATGATGTAGTGGAATAGCATTACAAGGACCGACATGTGGTTTAATACTGTCATTC
The DNA here is from genome assembly GCA_963277665.1 of Viscum album. Taxonomy (NCBI): domain Eukaryota; kingdom Viridiplantae; phylum Streptophyta; class Magnoliopsida; order Santalales; family Viscaceae; genus Viscum; species Viscum album. The sequence goes on along the minus strand of OY728160.1, from coordinate 799,384,683 downwards.
AGTCATAAGTGGTTTGTTAAAGTAGTCACCAAATCCATATTTAATAAAGTCTAACCCTTCTGGATAATGGTGATCTATAAGTTCCACCTATCATTAATTGGGTAACAATAATGAGATTCAAGGATGTTGGTTTAAATAGAGACATATATCTACTCTAGATTTTTAATGGTTATATTCCCTTGATGGGATCTTGGGATCTCCTTTTAGGTTCCCCAGTATGAATGACATGAGTTAGAAAAACATCCTCTACAAATTCTTGTATAATTATGGTCACATATCAGTGATAATGGAGAAGGTAAATAGGACCCATTATAGGAATATCTTGGGGGGGTTTCTTAGATATGGTGGATGTCCTCCTCCACTTCCCTATGATAAGGAAGGAAATAATTTCTTCACTCCATAGAGAGAATATAAAAGTAGTTTTATGTGGAGATGGGGGACACTAGACGCTTATTGATTTGTCTTTATGGTGTTGTCATTTATGGATTCAGTCCCTACAAACTAGAATGTACTATCTCAAATGTTAGAATTATCCCTTGATATAGGTACTCATGCACCATTTCATTCACCATATAGTACAGTAGCTTCTAGTTTGGTGAAAATTTAATTCAACTATAGAGATTTGGTAGGTGTAATGATGGTATGAGTATGTAATTTAAGTTACATTGACTAGAATTTCATGAAAACCCTCACTATTGTGTGACTTACATCAATTTCGATAGAGATACTAGAATATTTTGGTATGTTAATTTTATATACCATATTTATTATAGAGGGAAAAAAGAAATCCATTAGTGCAATATCACTAATAATAATTCACTGTCAATAAAATTCTTTCTTAGGTAAGGATTCATATCAATTTCTCAATTCTATTTACTACACTCCCCTGTTCCCCTGACATTATAGTGGGTGTGAACCTATTTTTCGAAGGTAGGTTATCCCTAGGATAATACAATGACACTTTCGGCTGTGTGTTGGATGGGAGTATTGGTGGATGGATCATACCTTAAGGTTTTTATTACATAGTTTGATATGCTCCTATATATTTAATACTTGTTCTTGAATCATTTCAGTAATAATACTAGTTTACATTAAGAAACTAATTGACTGATAGTTTGTATTTACGGGGACACTATATATTTGAATTATATTATCTCTCATTTGGCCCAATTATATGGTATTTATATATCTTAAATCCATATAGGAAGGAACTATAAAGTTGGGATCATGTGAAAGGAGGTATGAGGTATTTTAGAGTTGGAATTAAACCCATGAAAGGGGATCCCTACATGTCTCTATGAAAAGAATATTAACCCATGTAGTTTGAGTTTCATATTTTAAGGTTATATGATGTGACTTGTCCATGGGGTTTTATGTCATATGATAATGAATACTAAGTTCATGGTACCATGTAATGATTAGGTATAAGATTTATACTAAAGGGTCCACTTCTGGTTTAACATAACATATGAATTAGGTAATGGAGTTTTTGGTTATTAGGAGGATAATGTCAACATAAGGCATTTTATGAAACAAAGAAGACAATTTGTACTCAAGGTACTTGTGTAAGGATTATACTTAAGCTATCATTTATGGGTTAATTTAGAATATTATCATGGTAATATTTTTCATAGGGAAACATATGAGGAGAATCTTTACTAAAGGAATTTAATTAAACCAATAGGAGTATCTCTACTAAAGGAATATGATATGAGGTAACCAATTGGAGTATCATGAATCAAGAAATATGTGGAAACCCAAAGGAGTATCTTGACTCAAGGAATATGAGAAAACCAAGATGTTCATCTTGAATCAAGGTATTTTTCAGATCAATACTGTGGTTTTAGGTATCAAAACCTAAATCATATATGATCACACCTGAAAAGTTAATGGTGTTGATCTTCACTTATTTCAATAGTCTTAGTGCTGAATATGAAGGGATTTGTTTGAATTTCCAAGACTATATCCCGCCTCTGATCCAGAATAGCAGTGAAGAGCATAATCCATGATGGTATGAACTAATCAATTCCCATGTAGGTGACTTGGGTGAATGGGTGTTTAGGTAGGTGGCCTGAGTGAATTGGAACCTAGGTAAGTGACCTGGATGAATGGGTGCCTAGGTAAAAGACATGGGTTAATAGGAACCAAGTAATGTGGCATGGGTGAAGAGGTACTCTGGTAGTTAGTGCACAAGTTTATCTAGATATTAGATAGTAAGGTTCCCTAGTTTTTTGGTGATCAAGTAGTCATCAAATCGGTAAATTACACACTCGTATACTTAGGCACCGAGGTGGTTAGAACATAGGGAGATCAGGAACTTAGATACATAAGTACCTAGGTTGTTGGGAAAACATATAGTACAATGCCCAAGTAATGAATCCAATTGAGAGGGATAGGGAACATACCTTTATATTTATTCTACTTAGTTTTTAGATTTTAAAATCATCTAAATTAGGGATTAAAACACTAATGTGATTTAACACTAAAGTATTCTCGATACTTAGGTTTCCACTTGGTGACGGTGTCTAAAACAAGAGGTAAGGGGGTCATTTTATTATATAACCCCATCTTGGGTACCTAACCTAGTCGATAACTACATTGGACACCTTAGTAAGAATTTTGGGTAAATATATGCATGTAGTTTTGGGTGTGTTCATGCATGTTCATCAGGGAACATAGAAGTAGGAAGCATGTAGAATGGTTCCTGAAGAAGGGAATGTGATATAAGGAATATGAGCATGGATTCTGGATACAATGTAGAGATAGGAATGGTTATTATTATCAACACATCATCCATCATTCCCTATGTGGATAATTTTAAACTAGGAGTTTTTAGAATATATTAATCTTTAATACGTTCCATTTGTTCAATAATTTATTTCACATACATCGCTGAACCAAAATAGGCAACATTTAAAATGTAAGGTAATAATTAATAAATTATGAAAATAAAATTTTAAAAATAAATAATAAAATTAACAATTATAATAAAACCATAAAGTAAATTAAAATATACAAAAAAATTTACTACAAAAATAATATTTTTATTGTATATTATATATGTTATATTTATAATATAAATTTCAAAATTTTTGAATTTGAAACTAAAAAAATTAAATTCATATCCAATTGTTTCAAAATAATATTGTATTATAAGGATATTTATGGTTTTTCCTAAAAATAATATTTTTTAGGTGAATAGGGAAAATACCATTTTTAGATAGAAAATGAGACATTCATGTAATAATTTGAATTTTATAATGAATTGACAATTTATGAAACATTTTTCCTAAAAAATATTTATTTAATAATTATAATTATACATTCATAAATATTTATTTTAATTTACAAACCTATATTTCACATTTTATAACATTATAATTTTTAAAGTGTTTTTATGCGTTACACATTTATTATATTAAAATTAAATTTTTCACTTTAAAAAATTTAATATTATAATATTTTTTTCATATTTTTAATCATAATAAAAAATTATCAAATAAGGTTAAATTTTTTTATTTATAAATATAAGTTATCATGGGTAAAAAAGAGTTACTAAGGTTAAAGTTGATTTTCATAAAAAAGTTCAAATTAAGGAGAAAATGCCTAAAATCACACAGTCCTTATCTCACAATTACGTTTTTTAGAATAATATCAACCATAACAGATTACTTATCCATTATTTTCCACTTTTGGATCCACTTTCATTGAATAATGACTTTTGTTTTTGTATTATTTGAAAAGTAACACTCGAATACCTTATTAAATGAGACTTCCTCCACCCATTTACACAGAATCAGAAATTTGTATTACTCCTAAACATATATAATTTTTTACATCCCATAGATACCTCACCAAAATTTTTATCCCCTTTATCCTTGTAAAATCCCTAAATGTTCTATTTCTATGAGATACTCCAAAAGAAGGTTCAAACTCACAATGTGAATACTAATCACTTCTTATCCATTTTTTCTTAGTATTTCATCTCGAAATATATTTTCCCATTATAATATAATGTAATCAATATTTTTAATAAAATTAAAATTTATTTTTTTAATTTTATAATCATTATATACCCTCATCCCATAGAAAATTTTGAATTTCATTTGAGCGTACGCATAACCTATAGCCTATACGAAGCGATTATTTTTTATAACCTCCTTACATGTATGGTTATAAAAGAATATTTAATGAATAAATATGATATTTAAAACATGTTTATTATTTTAAAAAATTAATCCATTTTACACCATCATTCCATTTTATATAAAATGAAAATGTCATCAATGTGTACATGTAGACCACCACCGCCATGGAACGATGTATTTCATATTCATCAACGCCCTACATGGATGGTTATAATTATATTAATTGAAGAAAATATTATATTACAAAAAATACCATGATCTTTTTGGTTTAGAGTTTTAGAGAAATGTGATAAAAAATTAACAAAAAAATCCCATGTCTCTTTCAACTAATGTACCTCTTCCTCATTATATAAGCAACTATTTGATCCCTGGAAAGTCTTCAACATCTCCAAAAGATTCTCACAAATGATAATCATCTAGGAAATTAAAAAATAATACTTTCCATCATATCCTTTTGAAATGGAAATATTAGAAAGGGGTATAATCAGAATCATAGAAAAGGAAAAAATAAGTGAGATCAATAAATGATAATAAATGTGTCTAAGATTAATACATTAGTATAATAATGATACATAATATTTTTATACCTTAAAATAAATAAGTTATAAATCATGGAATAAGGCATGGAATAATATAAAAATTCATAATATATTTGAAAAGAGGTGTAAACATGGAATAGAACATATTGAGAAAAGAAAATCAACTTAGAAAGGTGGAACAATCATAAGCATAAGAACAATATGATAAAGCTCATTATTCCCATGTATTTGTGAAAAAATCATTATTTTCATGATTTCAAAACTAATAAAAATCATTATGTCTATTACTTTTTGAACTAACTTATTATATCCATGGATTAAAATTTTATCAAACTCATTATGCCCACACCTTTGTTAAATAACTCATTAAATCAATGATTTACTATTTCTTGAGATATCAAAATTATCCAATTCATTGGTGGGTGATATAGAACCCCAACCACAATAATCCATAAATATACATGCCACATATAATAAATCACTTTCATATCAAAAAAGAATATAGGGAAATGAAATGTCTTTCTTATACATTTTCAAGTGGAATCATATAATTAAAACATTTATAATTCCATAAATAAATATGATATAACCATTAAATATAAATGGATATCAAGTGATACTTAATAAATTTATAGGTAGATACCATTAAATTAAGCATATGGTATTTAAACTATATCTACAAATGGGTCATGATTTAGTCAATAATTTACCCAATCAATCAATGTATGGAACCTAGGTTAACACACTTTAATCAAAGAAATGGAAAACAAGGTATTCACAAAGAAAAATAATCCAAAGAAAATTTATTCATATTCAAACTAGATGGTTAGGTAAGTCAAATAAAGTAATGGATTTACATGAGTATAATACCTAAAAACAATGTTGGAGAATTTTTAAGGTAATCCCTGAAACATAACTCCGAAGGAGGCAAAGAACATTTTATATAACGAGGAAAATAGAAGTGAAATCACAAAATATTTTCTTTGGAAACGTTTTGAATTTTTTTTAAAAGGGGACGTTACTTTCACCTTTAAAAGTTATTTTAAAAAATGAAAAATGAAAACATCTGAAATTTTTTACTTTTAAAATAAAATTTAATAATGGATAATTTAAAAAAATAATTGATTTAAATATTAAATATGGAGTGGATGATGAAAAAACCAAATTAAAATGGTAATCATTTTTAATATATTCAAAATATATTTTTGTATCCCATATTATAAGAAGGGATAAAAAAGATTTTTTAAAAATAGGAAAAAGTGAAATTTGATGATCACATGAGAAAAATCATATTTGGTTTTACTTATATAAAGAATAAAATTTGAAGGAATGAAAAAAATTGTATAAGGATGGAATACTATCGTTAAAGAGGATACATATTATTCTCAACAATGATAAAAAAAATTTTGAAAGACATTTTATCAGGGTAAAACATTTGAATTAAAACTAAAATTTTCACTATATAGGAATATAATGTTATATAAAATAAAATATTAAGGTGAAATAAACCAATCATATATGAAATAATTTTAATAAGATGAATTATAACTCAACAAAGGAGGAAGAGTTAACAAAAACCCTTACAACTTTGGTATCTTTTGAGTCAAAATACATTTAATAAGTAATATGATATGGCTCATAAAACACCTTGAATTAAATGAAATTTCTAAAATAAATTCTTTAGGTATTAATAACACTATATAAAAGATATCATGGTTCAAAATAATAAATATTCTTCAAGAAATTACATTTGAGACAAAAACCCCTTACCATAATTCCAAAATTCCACTAAAGTTATTGAATTTCATGTAGAATAAAAATAACTATATTAATATCCTACTTAGGAAATATATATATTACATTTTATAATATTTATTTATAAAAATTCTCTACATTTATATTAGTTTGTTATTATCTATTTTAAATATCATGTGTAAGTAATCTTCGATTGTTTTTAAATAGTTTCATAATTGTGGTGATTTAATTCATTAATATCTTAAATTTCATAATTTATAAGACATAAAAGTTCATTTAATTTATTATTTAAAATTATTTATAATGTTATAATTTCATTCCTTGTGTTTTTGTGTTACAATCCTTAAATATGAAATCGACTATGAGCATGTTTCAACATTTTTTAATGAAAAGACATTTTTATCTTAATTAACAAGTTTAATATTAATTTTAACATTTAATAACCAGAAATAATTAATTTTTAATTATTTATACCATATATTATGATTAATTGTATTCACATAGTCATCCATGATATTATTTTATGTCATTGTTCAAGTAGGTGGTTACACTAACCTAAACATGAACATACCGTAATTAATGGATGAGTATGGTTATGAAAGTGGTTTATTTTGTAAAAATATAATTATTACTGAATAATAATGATATTATTTATATATTTTAATGTTTTTAATAATATTTTAATTTATTTTAATAAATAATAAAGAAACTAGATGAAAAATAAAATACATTACATTGTGAAGGCGATAGTTTGCACGTACACACGGTAAATATTTTCATTTGACATCGAATGAGAGGTAATGGGGTTTTATTATAATTTTTTAACTTAATAATAATAATTATTATATATATATTTCACATTTATCAATCAATTCCATCCTTATAATCATATAAGTGAGGTGATGATGAAAAATGCACAATATTACTTTGTGGAGGCGTTAGTACGCACTTACCAAGGGGTGACATTATTTTGTTTTTATTAGTGTATATAAATGTATGAATAATGGTTTATACATTAATATAATAAAAATAAATTATATTAATAATATTTATATCATTTTATAATGGTTTTTATAAAAAATTTAAAATAGGAAGATTAAGAAGAAATGACTATTGAGTAAGAAATAACCACTTGGATAACTTGATATTTCCCATGGAAATATCCTTGGAAATTGAGGCCTTAGGGTAAAAAATTGAAACATGTGGATTATGAACATGATAAAGGATTATATGAGGAGAAAAATTTCATAGTTTGAGAATTAAATTATAATGTATATGTGTAGCATGAAGTGGTGGAAGTGATCCCCTTTAATAAGAGAAGAGGAGGGTAATTTTGGGAGCACCCATTAAATTTCATTAATGGTATGCCATTTTTCAAGGTATTAAAGATAAAAAAGTGTAAAATTGAATAGGGTATGAGTATATACCAATAAAAATATAATCCTCACACATGGAGTTTACCTTTTTAAATATTTTAGGTGTTTTACTCTTAGTAAACCTCTTATAACCCATTTCAGTTTTACCACAATAAATAATGTTTCTAACATCTATTTTTAATTTAATGTCATGAACCCCTCCCTCCAATGATTCCCCTCCTAATATGGAACTGGAGAAATATAGATAATGACCCCCGAGTCCCGACTCCAGTAGGCCATGGGTTGGTGACCAAAACTAAGGGTATAAAAATCTCATAAAATGGGAGGAATTACCCTTTTTAGAAAAACAATGATCAGAAGATAAGATGTATCAACCTCAAAACAAATATAATATATATATATATATTAAATCCAAATATATCCCACATACAAGTTTAAAAAAGCTGTTAGGAATATAATTAATACTCCAAAGTAAATACTAAAAGTAAAGCTGAGCAGTGACACAACAACTATCCCAAAGTATGAGCTAGTAATTCCCAACACGGTCCACATAATCCTTCTAGAAAACTGAAAGAATCATTATATACATTGGGTGAGAAAACAAGTATACTCAGTAGGAAATCAAAATTATTTCATGAACAAGAGATAGAAGCATACAAATACTCCCATGAGAAACCAACAGAACCATCAACACCTAACAAGGTAAAATAACCATCCCAATATCATTAAGGAATGCTATCTAAGTAACGCGTGTCATGTAAAGTAATATAGTAATCACATCTATGATACGGTACCCTGCACCACTTTCCTATTGATTAAAAACTCTCACACCTAACAAAATATTTCCTCGCGCTCTCACCTCTTCCAAAAGAACCACATCAGCCCCCCCACACATGGGCCTCACAGCTATTCCCATCACCAGGTAAAATGAAGCACATCACATCTTTCCCAAACACACCTGGGTCTCACACCACATTTTATCCCACATATATACACCTAGGCCACATACCACATCACAACCCACCCTTAGACACCTGGAAAACTACCACAACAATCCCCATCACATCCCGTAGACATCTGGGAAGTACAACACATCTCATCCCAACGTAACCTTCCAAAACACAACTCATCTCATCTCAAAAAACATGGGAAACACAACTCGCCCACACACACCTGGACCTAGTGAAACACAACCTTCTCTAAGAATCTTAGGCTATCATCACCTAGAAGATGGAGCATGTAAGATTCGGTGTCCAACCATCCATCCTCCAACCAGAATTTTTGGGAGAGACACCCTCCCCTGTGACAATGTGGGTGTTTGGAACATGGTTATCAAATAGGGTGAGGTGCATATAGAAATAATATGGAATGTAAAAGTAATACATACATATAATACCAAAAACATTTTCCCATCCAATGGGTTTAAAAAAAACCAGCTCACAATACTACCTTTGCTGCTACCTCTAAAAGCACAACCACAAATCAACACACAAACTCAATCCATACCCCCAACCAATTCATTTAACCGAATATGATTCTTTATTAAAAAATTCATTCATTAATTTCATCACTACCTAGGACAGTAGTTTTCACAACACACAACATTCCACAAAAAAAAGTTATATAGATGAAGAAGAACCATAGTAAATTAACCCACTTTACATTCCTCTCTATTTAACACCCATTCATGACATGATATACTGATCCTAAGATACGATAAATCTTTATAAATGATATTAATTTGGAGAATAACCTATTAAAACCACTTCCATCATCATTATTCAAAGTCATTCAACCCAATCCATCATATCAACCACAATAAACCCCTAGATCAAAACTGCACACACCAACACATAACCACACAACTAGATCATATACCTATTGTACACCACTTACCATCCATTCTACAATCAAACAATATCTCAAACTAAGATTCCATTTTACCTAAAAAACCACCCCAAAACACATAACAATTCCCATGATCATACCACCACATGAACCAAACAAAACATATTTAGATTTAACAGGGATCAATTCATTAATTCACCTTGTTAACTTTTGGGGTTATCATAGAAATAGTTTGATCATGTGGCATCCATTTATTAGATGAGTGTATGTGATTAAATAGTTTTATAAAAATTTTACTATAGGGAACCAAACATCATGCATTCCATAAACTATTCACTAAAAAAACAAATACCCTTAACTTCCATGATTTTCAGTAGGCAAATAGCCCATAAAATTCACAACATTGATAAAAAATATCTATAAACTAGTAAAATCACAGACCTCTTTCACCAAGCCACAAAAATTTATCTTTGTCAGTTTAATCATATTTATTAATTTGAATTAAACTGTGTTCTAAAGAAACATTGACACACCCATCCCACATGATGCAATGATAAAAGAGAGATGAAGGAAAACCTACTTCGAAGAAGAGATGATCAAAACTTCCTAGTTTCACAAAAGCAGGGGTGCACATGCTATAGGAAATTACAAGGAAAACACAAACTAGTTGTTGTAGCATAAAGTCACGACTCCTTGAGGAAGAAAGGTTCTAGGGAGGATCAATATCAAGATAAATGGAAACACACAAGGATTATAAGATCTCAGCTTTAGAAAGGCTATTTCCTAAATCAATGGGAGGAATGGTTTTTAAAAACCATTAAAGGAAAGTCTTTACAAGGACCATGTAGTTTGGAAGTAAAAGAAACATTTGGTTCATAGAATATAGATATGATTTGAAACGAATCCAAAAACCATTAAATATAGTATTAAATTCATTTTATGTCAATGAAATTTTTAATAGGGAAAAACTAGAAAAACTATAAAATTATGGAATTTTTAAAATATATTGGAAATGAGCTACCATTAGATGATTCACCATTATGAGTGACTAGTGTGAGTCAGCAGTGTGAGCTATTAGTGTGAGTCAGTATTTAGTGTGCTACTGGGGAATGTCACCGTTGAGAGCTGCTATTGTGACTCATTGGTGTGACTCACCATTTGGAGAGTTACTGATCCTGACTCACCGTCGCGACCTATTGGTGTGACTTACCCTTATGACTCATCGATCCTGACCCACCATCAAAACCTACCGATGGGAGTCACAATTTCAAGCTACCAATGCATGTCACCGTTGTGCGAGCTACTAGTGTGTGTCATCATTGTGAGCTACCAGTGTGAGTAGCCATTTCCCCTCACTGTCATGACTTAACATTGGAAAACTAGAATTTTAGAAAACCTTATAAGTGAGTCACCAGGACCTCCCATAACACTTCAATAATAGGATTTTCACAAATTAATGGACCATAGAGCTCCAAGATATTACATCATAAGTCTATTAAACTATTCTTTCCCTCGAGAATCTCAAAAAAAGCCCATAAGAGATAGGGGTATGAACGAATACTCCATGAGATACCTATCAAGGATTACTGTACACATGAAACACAATTAACAACCAAAAACTTCTATTTTAAATGATAAAATTCCCTACATTGTAAAAAAGATGGAGTGGAAACCTCCTCATCCAAGAACACCTCCTCTGAAATCCACCAACACAAACAACCACAAGGCACAAGACACAAGCACAAAAACCACACTATCTGAACACATGAACCCAAGAATTCCACCCTCTTTGTCAAGATAATATCTGCTCTGGGAAGCACTGACTTTCCCACATGGGTAATATCACATTATTACTATTGTATCTCAATTAGGAATTGGTTCCTCCCATATTTATGTGTCAGGACTTCGTCACAAATTACAAAAAAAGGAAATAACTCATCTCTTAACAAAAAAGGTTCAAACATTACATCAGTGGGTAAAACAAAATAGGTAAAAAATCAAATCGATTAGAGGTATTGTTCATAAATATGTGTGTCTCCCTCCCATGTACTCTCTCCAGACCACCATACCTCCACAATACATGATCAAATGAATGGTCTACCCGCACAACACTTTCTCTCAGTGATCCTAGATCTCCACTAGACACTCTAGTACATCGCATCATATTTGATATCCAACTATCCCCAATCAATGAAATTAGAGTCATTGTGAAGATATCAATGGAGTTTACAGACCTTAAAGAAGTCGTGGATCCTCTCCAACTATGGTGGTAGCACCAACTGGTATGCCAACTCTCTAAATCATCACAAAACCTTGAAGGGTCTGATGAACCTAAGAGAAAGCTTACCCCCTCTTCCAAAACTCCACTACCCCTGTAGAGGGGAAACAATTATGAAAACATGGTCCCTAACCATGAACTCCAAGGGTATCCTTCTATTATCGACATATGACTTATGCTAGTCCAGTACAGATTTCTTCCTCTCATAAATAAGCTGATCATTCTCTGTCATACTTTGCACTACCTCGGGACTAAGAATAGTTGTCTCCCAAACCTATTTCTAGAAAAAAGGTGAACAAAATATTTTTTCATACAAATCTACAAATGGAACTATGCCAATTAAATAGTGATATATTTTATTATAGGAAAACTCGACCAAGGGTATGTGTCAAACCTAAGATCCATGAAATTCCAAGATGCATGCTCACATCATATCCTCTGGTATATGGATAGTATGTTCCATCTTTTCATCTACCTGAGGGTGGAAGGATGTGTTGATGCATAACTGGGTTTTAAAAACATGCTACAATACCCTCTAGTCTCATGGTGTAAAACATATATCTCAATTAGAGACAATGTATCTCAGAACTCCATGGAGCTATACAACATCATCCACATGCCTCTTTGCAGAGAAATACACTACACACAACTCTTTAACTGTTAACAAGTGAGTTTATTTCGTTAGCTGATCCACTACCACCCAAAAAACATCATAGCCACCTTGAGCTCTCGGTTACCCTGTGATGAAATCCATTGAGATGTCATCCAAATTCCACTAGGGGACATATAAAGGCTACAAAAAACCACCAGGAATATAGGTCTTAGCCTTAACCTACTAGCACATGAATAATTTATCCAAAAACTACACCAATACACATTTCATCCAAGGGCACCAAGACTGCATCCTCAAGGTATGATACACATTGAAATTCTAGGGTATACCGTTAAGGGTGAGATTATGAAACTCACAGAGGACTCCCTCATACATCACCATAGGAAAAAAACCTTCACTAAAACAGTATCAGTTTCTATCCATCCTTTGAACATCCTTCCAGAGCATTGCTATGGTCAGCTCGATCGCATATCACCTCTTCCTTTGAGTCTCCCCACTAAGACTCATCCACCTCCCGTATTAGAGAAGACTGCTCTATCATCTAAAAAAATACGTCATCTACTACTGTACACACTTTCATCCACGTGAAAGGATTCCAACTCCTCCATTTCCTTCTAAGAGTCAATAGATTCCAAAACAAACTTCTTCTAATACTTCCTACTTGAATCATCAACCAAAAAATTTCCCCTTCATGAGGTGTAGGATATCTCAAAATCATAGTCTGGAAGAAACTCTATCCACCTCCACTATTTCAAGTTCCAATCTCCTTAAGAAATGATATAATTCAATATCTTATGGTGTGTGAAGACCATAAAGCACTCCTTAAGAAGTTATATCATCCACAACATCAGCTCAAAAATATCCACTACTAGCTCCAGATCCTGGGTGGCACAATTAATTTAATGGGGATAAAATTTCCTAGACCCATAAGAGATCACTTCGTATTACTATGTCAAGATGCACCACAATCCCATAAGGGAAGCATCACAAAAAACCTTGAACATCACCCCTTACCATGGAAAATGGAGTACTCAAAAACTTTCCCTTTAGAGAGCATAATATTTCTTGACACTTCTCACTCCACATAAAATCTTGGTCCTTCCTAGTTAGAGTTGTAAACGAGGTTACAAATCAAGAGAAATTGGGTAAAAGCCTATTATAATATCCTGAGAGACCAAGAAAACTACAAACCTATTCCAAATTATTGAGTAATTCCAATGAAAGAATTGTTTCAACCTTCGATGGGTGCATTGCTACACCTTACTAAGACACCAAATACCCAAGGAAATGCACCTCTCATGTCCTGAACATGCACTAAGAAAACTTTCTATAGATAAAGTAGAATTGAAGAATGCATAATATAGTTTTGAGATTCTTAGAAAAATCTTCCAATGAATTTGATTATATCAAGATTTCATCAATAAACAAAATGAAAAAATTGTCTAGGAACCTATGAAAGACATATTTTATAATCCCCATGAAAATGGATAGTGCATTCATGACACCAAATGACACGACTATGAACTTGAAGTTTCTATACCTGCATCTGAAAATTTTCTTTGGAATATCTCTCTTCTTTACCATCATCTGGTGATATCCATATTGTAGATAAATCATATAAAACCAACTCCCCCTCTAACTAGTCAAAAATATCATTATCCTTGGAAGGGTCTAATAGTTCTTGACCATCACCTAATTCAAGCTTCAGTAGTATATGCAGAATGATATAGAAAACAAACTTCCCCCTTGAAAAACTAGGGGCATGGGAGACCTCTCTAGGTATAATCCTAGAGAATGATATAGATTGGGTACAAAGAACAATTACAAAGCTCCAGAATCAAACCAAGAACAAGAAAAGGCACTAAACAAGTTGATCGTACCTCTAATACTCTCTGTTCTTGTTGGACCCCTACCTCCACTTAGTGAAACTTAACATACCCAAATCCTCTTCCTCTATGTTTAATACCACCTCCCTGACCATTCCTAGGTCGAGGTCCCAGAGGAACACCATGAGGTAAGCCTCTACATGCTTTATCTCCCCTTGGTGGAGGTTGATCTTGTTGTCCCTACTATTGAAATGACATAGTTGGAAACTGCTGCTAAGACTGGTGTGGAACCTATCCTCCACCACTATACTGAGATCAAACAGCTAATGGACCCTAGTTCTGAAGATGTAAATGAACCCCACAAAGGAAAAACATCAGAATCAAGCCCAAAAGAATAGAACAAGGACCAGAAGGTCGTAACAGAAACTACTAAGGTCGACTCCATACCAGTCGAAACCTAGAAGGCCATGCTGCCTGAGACCTACTGCTGGTAACCGTACCTCTTGAAGACCCCTACTAGTTTCTCTCTTAGGGTAGACCTACTTTTGAATAAATCTTCTCAATCACTTCTACCTTCTTCTGAATCTAGAAGTACATCAACAACGTAAAGGGAGTAACCGTGTATTGGATAGAAGGATAAAGTTCCTCCTATAAGTGTCTTGCATGAGACTCCTTATATGAAAATAGATGTGGGGAGAAGTGAAGAAGGTCCTTGAACATGATCGCATGTTCTCACACTGAAATAATCCCTTGATAAAGGTAGATTAACTCCAACCTCTTCTCAGCCTTCATGGCCAATGAAAGAAATTACGAATGGAAGTCCTTCAAAAAGTCGACCCACAACATGTCCACCTCCTTAATCTCCCCCAGATATAGCATCCACCACTGAAGTGAATATTCCCATATCTGGATCAATACCAAAGGATCCCAGTATTTCGTCAAAACTCAGATCAAACTGAAGGTGATCTCAAGCTCCTTTATCCATCTCTCCATCTCCATGTCTAAAACACTTCCCTCGTACATTCCCAAGGCCTACAACTGGAATGAACGTAACTTTATCTTCTACTAGTCATCCTCCTCCACTGGATCAACCCTCCTCTGATCAACTAGATCGGCCTACTGAGCCTCAAATTCCCTAGACACACCCAGATAATGACAGAGTTCCATTGCTGAAATAGGTAAATAAGGAATTCCTAAGCCCGAGTAGCATAGAATTTTATTTAAGATTCATTTTAACCCATTTAACATATTTTGTTATTCATTTTAGATTTCCCAAAAAAAGCCCAATTAGACAAGAAAACAAGTCATTATGATGAATGTACCTTTATCTAGGGTCTCTACCCTATAAATTGTGTAACCTCACTTGGTCATTTAGTAGGCTCAGAGTCCTTCGATCATATCAGAGGGGGATCCAAAATCTCAGGTCCTTGCTCATCTTCCCAGGCCTATGTCACTCACCAAGATAACCTCACACTATTGACCTAGAAACCCATGAAATCATCACTATGAATAACTCCAAACTCCATCTTATCTATCAACCACCTCCTCTAATACCATTCTGTCATGACACCCTCCATCCAGATTTTCCCCTCATGAGATGAAAATAGGGAATGTTAGATAATAAACCCTGAGTCTCACCTCTAGTAGGCCTTGAGGTGGTGACCAACATCAAGGGTATACAAATATATCAAAATGGGAGGCATTTCCCATTTTAGAAAAATAGGATCGAGAGATAAGATGTACCCACCTAAAAAAAATTCCATGAAACACACACACACACACACACACACATATATATATAAAAGAAATCCAAATCCTCCCCACATGCATATTTGAAACTATTACAAATATAATGAAAACACTAAAGTAAATACTAAAAGTAAACCTAAGCAGTGACATAACAACTATCCCAATGTATGAGTTAGTAACGACTAGAACGGTCCACATAATCCTCCTAGAAACCTAAATGTAGTTTTATATACATAGAGTGAGCATAAATGTATACTTAGAAGGAAAACCATAGTCTCTTACACATAAGTGAGAGAAGAATACTAATGCTCCCATGAGAAAATAACTGAACCAATAACACCTAACAAGGTATACTAACCATCCCCACCTTACCAAGGCACGCTCACCATGTAACAAAAGTCAAGTAAAGTAATATAGTAACTACATAGATGATAGGGCACCCCACACCACTTTTCCATTGATTATCCTCTCTCACACCCTAATAGAAATTTTCATGGTGCCCCCACTTCTTTTGAAAATACCACATCACCACCCACCCAGACACACATAGGCCTTAAACCACATCACATCCAACTTTCATACACCTAGGCTACATACCACATCACATCCCACCCACAAACAACTAATCCACTACCACTGGAATATCTATATCACTAAGAAGACACCTTGGAGGCACAAAACATCTCATCCTGAAGACACCTAGGGAAACACAATTCATATCATCCTGAATACATAAGGGAAATGAAACTCTCGACCACACACCCGAGACATGTGAAGCAAAACCTGTTTGAAGAATCTTTGGCTCTCACCGCCTAGAAGAACGAGCATGGAAGAGTGGGTGGCCAGGCATCTGTCCCCCCTGGGATGTTTGGTAAAGACATTCCCCTATGATAATGGGGGTTTTTAGAATATTTTTCTAAACTAGGGAGGGGTTCTTATAAAAATAATAAGGAAAGTGGAAGTAATACATATATATAATACCATACACTCCTTCTCAACCTATTGGTTCTCAAACAAGTAACCACCTCACAATACCACCTTTAATGCTACCTCTAAAATCACAACCACACGACAAGCCAAAAAATCATACCATACCCCCATCCAATTCGTTTACCCAAATATAATTCTTTTTTAAACAATTCATTCATTCATTTCATCACTACTCGAGAAACTACTAGCCACAACACATGAACAACCACAGAAAAAGTCATATAGAGGAAGAATAACCCTATTAAATTATCACACATCACATTTATATCTGTTTAACACCCATTCATGACATATCATAAAGATCTTGAGATGTAGGAAATCGTTCTACATGATATTAATTTGGAGAGGAACCCATGTTAACCACTAATATCAACATTATTCAATGTCATTCCACCCAATCCATCAACTCAACCACAACAAACCCCCAACTCACAACCACACCCACCAACACATAACCACAAAACCATATCATAGCCCTATTGTACAACACTTCTAATTCATTCCACAGTCAAACAATCTCTTCATCTGAGATTCCTTTGTACCTTTATAACTACCCCACAACACACAACCATGCCCATGACCGTACCACAACAAAAAAACATATTCAGATTTATCAATGTTCCTTAATTCCACTTGTTAACTTCCAAGGCTTTCATAGAAATAGTTTGATCCTGGGGTATCCGTTTATTAACTGAGTGTATTTAGTTAACTGATTTTATAACAAATTTTTGATCAAAAACCAAACACCATGCATTCCAGAATCAATTCGGTGGACATAAATAACCCCAACAGACATGATTTTCAGTAGGCATATAGCACATACAATTCACAACATTGATTAAAAATATTAACAAAATTGTAAGATCACACATCACTTTCCTCAGGACCAATAGATTGATCTTATCTAGTTTAGTCATCTTCGTTAATCTGAATTCAACCATGTTTTCAATAAACATTGATACACCCACCCTACAAGATGGATAGATAAAATTGAGACAAATGAAAATGTACTTAGATGTTGAGATGACCATCACTTATTAGTTACAATAAAGAAGATATGTGCATAGAGCATGGAATTCCATTGAAAACACAATCCAAATGGTGCAGTACAAAGGAAAAAATCCTCGGGGATGAAAGGTTGTGGGGATGTTCAATTTTAAGAGAAAGGGAAATGAACAAGGAATAGGAGATCTCATATTTATAATGTCCAAATCATAAATCCACAAGAGGAACGGTTTTTAAAACCCATTAAAGAGGATCTTGACCAAGACCATGCAGTTTGAAATTCGATGGAAGCTTCAGGTTTTTAAAATATAGATATGATTTCAAATAGATCCAAAAACCATTAAAGATGGTATTAAATTCATTTCATGTCAAAGGAAATGTTAGATGGGTGAAACTAGTTAAACTAGAAGAATTCTATAATTTTGAAAAAATATTGGAAATGAGAAACCATTAGGCGAGTCATAAATGAGTGTCATCAGTGTGAGATACAGGTCTAAGTCACTATTCAGTGAGCTATTGGTGCGAGTCACCATCATAAGCTATCATTCCAACTCCTTGGTAGGACTCACTGTTCAGTGAGAAAGCAATCCAAACTCACATTTCTGACTCACCATCACAACCTACCGGTGCAACTCACCATTACGACTCACCAGTCTTGACCCACCGTCATGACTTACCAATGTGAGTAACTATTTTGATATACTAATGTGATTCAACTTTGTGAGCTACCGGTGAAAGTCAAAATTGCGACTTACGAGTATGAGTCACTGTTTTGACTCACCTTTGTGACCTACCGTTGAAAAAATGGAGTTTTTGAAAAGTCATCAAATGAGTTATGGTGACCACCCAGAACACTTTAACCACTATATTTTTACAAATTAATCGAACGAAGATGTCTGGGCCATTAAATTTTAATGAAAAAAATTATAATTGACCTTACTAAATAATTTTGACATTATGATGTAAAATAATAAAATAATTTTATCAAAAAAATTTATAAGGTTTAAGAAAGTTAATTTCATAATTAAGAAACATGATGGTTATTTTTTTAGAAAAAGTATGTTTTTAAGAATAAAATTTATTTATTTTATAAAATTTTGAATGTTTTATTTTTATGGAGAAAAATTGGTTTATTAACAGAATTATATTTTAACTTTGAAAGTAATATGAAACTAAATTTAACCGTTAAATTTTTTAATTAAAATAAATTACCAAGAACTGTTTTTTAATTAGGATAAAATTTTACTTATGTTTTATAAATTAAACACAGGTTTGATAAGTATAGAATACTATTTAAAATGATTTTTTACCTCATAAACATTTCCTTGAATAATAAAATGGTTTAATAAATTTATATGGATTATTTTTTAAAATTATAAATTCATAAAATTTATTGTTTTGGTATAAAATTGTATTTTTTACAATTCTCCTAAAAGTAAAATGTTTAAAAAATATCTTAAAAATTAATATTAAGCTAATATTAAAATGATAAATTAAATAAGAAGTTAATTATAACAAATTTAAATTATAAAATGTATAAATTAATGTTTTAAATGAAACAAATATATATAAATAAAAATAAATACTATTATATAAATGACCTTATAATTTTTCTTTGTGTTATTAGTCCTACTTTGTATTAATTTATAACTGATTAAAATATTTTAATTTACTATTTGTTTTATTATTATTATATTTTCTTCATAATATTCACTTAATATATCACAAATCATTTTATTTTGGTGTTCCTTGTGAAGAAAGATATCATAAATAGTCTCTAAATTAGTTATATTCATATTTTGATGGGAAAAAGTTTCACTAGTCATAACAAGGATAGTGAGGATCAGACCATATTGAAAATTAAATCTAGATTTTTTCATATCTTATGGAGTAATAATTTTTTATATGGAGTTTATAGTCAGACTTAATAGGCGTCCATGGGATTATTTTTATATGTGATTTTCCTATCTTGGAAATTATCTTATCCACTATGTTAAGAGATAAAATCAATGCCTAATATCAAATAAAATTTGACTCAAAGAATGATAAAAAGATTTTATAAAAATCACATTCCTATAAAAATCTAATATAATGGAGTTATATACAAATGATACCATAATAATAACACTAGATTTTTTATTAATAATAAAACATATAGTCATTAGTGTTTCCAATTTAGGGTTTTAGGAACAATTATTACTATAGAGAAGTAGGTTAAACCAGATATGAATACAAAACTCATAGTTCATGTGTTGGTGATCAGGGTTCCTCATTCCACATCATTTTCAGAACTTACTTGTGTTGTCGTGGTTGTATAGAATTTCCTAATATTAGAAATTGTTGGTGCATATCATCTTTGTTATCCCTTGTATTAAAGAATTAACATTGATAATTCCTAGTGTCCCTAAATTTAAGACATTAAAGTATTAGTGGTACCTCTAAATGAAATCTATTGCCTTTAATTATGTCCATAGATATCTTCACTTTTAATTAGTAATTAGTCACTATATTCCCTCATTTTACACACATAAAGAATATCCCAGTTCCTTTGAGACATTTTCCTTGGAAATTCTTATTATTATGTTGGAATCATATGAAGAAACATGGGGAAGGGGGATTAATTGTTTCTTTGTAAAAATATCAAAAAAACTAAAACTTAACCCCTATTTCAGATTTATAAATAATTATAACATTATTTTTTAAAATATATTATAAAATAGAAGGATAAATAAGAATACTCAAAAAAATTATTGTGGTTTTAGGAACAAAGATTCCCTAGTCCACTACAATAATGCTTTTCCAGCGAGCTTGATGATTTTCACTAAATATGTTCTATTATCTAGATACCTTTAAAAATGAGTTCAGTAAGTTGACACCTTACAACAAGCCATGGAATTTTATAGGTAACCTTGAAAACCAAAAAAAAATGTGAGAAGAAAAAAATCCCCCCAAATTGAGTATAATAAACTGAAACTTCATGAAGAAGATATAATATTATAATTGTTAAAATAGCTTTGGCACATAGTTGCAATAAAAACTGATAGATGAAGAGTTATTCAGAGATAAATATAATACCTGTCATGTTATTTCCTTAAGAATAATCACTGATATTTCTTATTAATAAAATATTCTAAAAACAAGCAACATCAATAAGAACAAACTTTTAATTTTAGTAGATAACACACTCAATAGATGATAAACATTTATGCCACAAAAGTGTATATATGATAATTAATTTGATGAGATGTATAAAAATATTGAAAAAATATGCTTCAAAGGTAATATTATCAAAGAAATTTATATTAAAACATGCATTTCTCCAGAGTATAGTCCTTCATAGAACTAGATAGAGTAATTTCAAGAATATGCAACTCTTTTTATTTAATAAGAATCTTGACTTACATCAGGTAAAAAATATTTGGAAATATCTCTTGATAAGACACA
This sequence comes from Viscum album, assembly GCA_963277665.1. Classification (NCBI taxonomy): domain Eukaryota; kingdom Viridiplantae; phylum Streptophyta; class Magnoliopsida; order Santalales; family Viscaceae; genus Viscum; species Viscum album. The sequence goes on along the minus strand of OY728160.1, from coordinate 799,363,112 downwards.
ATCATTTAAAACACATAATATTCTAGAATTTTTGATTTAAATTCCTAGATAAAATCACAAAATCCATTAGAAATAAGAATGAATAAATTATTTGAATAAGGGCCTATTAATTGGTCTTTAAAAATCATTAAAGAGATATTTACTTAGGAAAAACTGTGGTAAAAATCACATAAAATAATCTTTAATTTAAATATAATAGATTAATTATGACACCCCAATATTTCATAGTATGTTTTCTCTTTAAAGTAATTTAATATCTTATATTTCACACAACACTAACTTGGCATGCATTATATGCAAGATTGATTTTTTGCGAAACAACACATTTTTATAATAATTATTTAAACTATATATTTATTTATCAATTAAATGAATAATAAAAAATAAATTTTAAATGTTATTTATAATGTTTTCACATAAATAAACCATATTTTTAATGAAATGTATATGTTTTGTTAAAGTAGTTATATATTTAAAAAAACATTTTTCTTAAAAGAACTACTTTTTCTGTCATTTTTTGAATAATAATAAATTTAATTTTAGACACTTCTAAAAACTTGAATTTGGTAAAATAGACTTCATTTTTGAATTCAGAATATAAAAATTAGATTATGGTTAATATTTGTTATTTCTCTGAAAACATTCAATTTTGATGAATAGTGAAAATACTATATAGTACATAAAAAAAGACTTTTTCATTTAAATAATAAATTTTTATTAAAACATATATTAAATTAAAAATAGATACATAATAAATATATTTGTCCAATTTAATTAATTTGAACCATTTTATAATAAATTTAGATATATAAAATTTCATTGGACTTTGTAACATCTTATACCCACCTTCTATGAACATTTTCAAATTAGCATAAAAAATAAATTGTCCACTTCTGTGAATTGAATTTCCAAAATCCTACAGACACAGATGTCATTATTAAGAAAAATATGGCTCAATAGGGTGGAAATAATATTTGGTGAAAAGTAACTTTTGAATTTTATTTACCACGGTTAAAAGTAAATAGGGTAATTAAAGGTAATAATAATATAATATTATTATATAATTAACTGAACCTAAGTCCTAATTCTATTGGATAATTTATTTTTTACCAAAATCAACCTTAGGAAAAAAATTAAATCCTTTTTTATCCATTTGTGTTAGAGTAGGACACTTATTATATTTTATTTAAAGAAGAGTTAAATGTGTTAAATTTAAATTTCAATAACTAAACCGTTTTTCATATAGGGTTATGCATAAGATAAATTCGACTATAAATATTAATTAAAAATATAAAAAGATTTCCTAAATCATACTATTTAATTTATAATTTTTATAAATTAAATAATTAAATTTGTTTATGACACAATGATGATGAAGTAGTTACATTATTAATGAAAGATTAAAATATATGAAATTAAAAATATTAAAATAAATGTAAAATGAAACTTTTGATTCCATCCACAAATTTTAAAGTCGAATATGTCATGTTAGTGTTGATTAAATTTATGTTTTTCAAAGAAATAAAGTTTTTATGACTTAAAAAAAACAAATACTAAATAGTGTCAAAATTGACATAAATGAGTTTTTAAAACAAATACTAATTTATTAAATGATATAATATTCTAAAAAATCTATTATTTATCCAAATGACTTAAATAAGGTAAAATATGTCATTAATGAACTGCTTGAGGTTTTTCTAGCTTTTTATAGTAACTATATTAACCATATAGTATAAAAATACAAGAAGACATGGTAAAAGTTAAAATATTTAACTAAGATTTTAATCTAAAAGATAAGGTTAATATGGTGAACTAAAAATTATTAAACATATTTTTTGAGAGTTATTAGACCCACACACACTTTATTATATAAATAAATATATTTTTAGCTACTAGAAACCCGTAAATAATTTAATAATAAATTAATATTTCAATCTTTTCCTAAAGTTCCCCTCACCTCTCTAATAAAAGTGTACTTCCACTTCCCTTAAATTCACAACTCAAAATCCATTTGGCTCTACCAAACCATGCAAAAATATCCTCCCAATTACCCTAAATTCAACTTAGAGGCATTATTTTGTTCATAAATCTAATATATGGAGTCTTTTTATGAAAACCAAAAGGAGACACGCGAAGAAGAGGTAATCGTTTTATCCATTCTTTCAAAGTTATTTTCTTCTTCTTCTTATTCTTTTTCTATTTTTTATAATAAAATAATAAATAAAATACCTTATACATTCTGAGTTGTTATTATAAATATGGTACAACCACATTCCTTATTCTATCCATACTATGAATGACCAAGTCACCAAGTGTGCGTACGTACGTCTTACTGTCTTCATGCCGTGGTGCAATTTTTTATTCAACAATATGTTATTTGGATGGATATAATGATGCGTATTATATATATAAATAATGAACATAACATGATAATTTTTATTTATAATTAATATACCATCCAATTCCAATTTTTTTTAATCATTGAGGAAATGATATCGTCGCTCGTGCATACGTACGACATACAGTCTCCACGACGCGATGAGATTCAATTCCATAGTCACCATTAAAGAATGATTATAAAAATATATATTATTCATAATTATTAAATATATGAAATAATAAGTCTATTGTAATGATATATATATATTTATGTACATATATTCCATTCACTTACTTCAATTCAATACGATAAGAAAATAGAAAATCGTTCATGCGTCGGTACGACCTACCGTCACCATGAACGATATATTCCATTTTATATATCTATCTATTATATATATTTATATTATCAATATATATGATATATAAATAATATTATACAATATTTAAGTAATTAAATCATGATATAGGAAATACGATAAAGAATAACAAGTGAAAACAAGTACGATAAACCAAGTGATATTACCCCAAAAGATGCATTAACTTGGAATAATTAAAAAATGGGAAATATAAAGTCATAAAAGAATCATATAGGGTATCATAAATATTATTAATATTCTTATATAAGTTAATAATATATTTAAAAACATTATACAAGAGTTTTGAATACTTATGAAAGTATCGGAGCTAATGTAAGGGTTAATTTATCAATCTCATTATTATCTGAGATTGTTTATGTGTAAGTATTTACTGGGACATATTTATCATCCATGTCCATGTTTCTTAATTTTTTTTCAAAAGGAATATTTTAATGTTTTATGGAAGGTACACTTTAATTATATCCTTATTTTAAATGTTTTAATGATATATTTTTCTAAATCTATTTAATTAATGTCCATGCTTAAAAAATGATTTTAAGGATTTATTTATATTGACCTGATTATTTTAAAATGTTAATTCCATTCAAAAGTTTCAAAGTTGTATGGGAAAATTTTATTAAGAAATATATTTTAAATGAACACATTTATAAATTGTGTGACTTTTAAATGATTTCACGAAAAAAGGATATTTCTTTCAAAGGGTTTTACTAACCATTTTCAACTATAAAAACTGGATATTATTCTTAATTGAGGTTGATTTATTATAATACAATATTCCATATTATATTGAATGAGTTATGATATTTTTGACTATGGATGATCTATTTTTAACCCATCCATGGTTTACGGTTAAAGTATTTACATATCATTTTCTAGTTTCAATATGAATGATTATGTTATGTTTCACCACCCTTTTCAAATGGGAATGCATTGGACTTAGTAAGTGACGGGTGGGGCCTGATATAGCCCCTTGATGCATTGGTAGATCTAATGAGACAAAATAATGTCTCAGAATAAGGCCTTACCAAAATATTTGTGAATGGTATTGGCACAAGACCATGACGTAGTAGTTAATATGTCCAACATTATGCGTTCCTTCATTATAAAATTAGTTATTACGTGTGATTGTTCAAAATGTAGAATATCCATTGCATGTTTATATGGTAATTTTTGATTTATTATTGACATATTATACTGAAGATAATTTTTCAAAGTCTTGTGTTTTAATTTTGTTCCTTTCCCTTTAAAATTTATAATTATTTATTATTCGTTTCGCTGAATTATTTACCCTTACCAAGCATTTGATCTCACCCCTTCTTATGTTTTATTTTCCCAGGATGTCAAGAAGTGTATTATGATGGGTACGAATGGTTAAGCTGGGGGAATAATGGTGTTCTCAAAGTATTTTTTTTGTGTTTTATGTAATTAATTGTTATGTGAATTTCATGTAACTAATATATTTTTTACAAATGCTAAACTGATCGGTCCTTCAGGACTTGATTCCTTGTAATCATGCCAATGTATTAAAATAATGCACTGGATCCAAGATTCTAGGGTCAGGGAATTATATTTTGTATTAGAGGAAGTTTAGAAACAACCCTAGAAATATATTTAGAAAACATAGATTAGGGATCATAACCCTACAGTTGACTTTGAGAATAAGTATAGAAGAATCCATATAATTTTGGTAACGTTCATGGATAACCTAGGATTAAAATTAAGATGTTGAAGATATAAAGTAACTTCCTGTTATTATGTGTTTTTCTTCACTAATATTTGTTTCTCACCTTGTGACTTCTGGTCTCAATTAATGGAGGAAACCAGATGGAATTGGATTAACATTGAGTTTGTTGGAAAACCTGGTTATTTCGATCAACAAAATTGGATAATGACTAGAGAGAAAGATATAGTGATTATGCCAAATTAGTTATCATGATCTATGATTAACAATGTGATATTTTATGACATTCCTAAAAATTTTCATATGAAGAAGATGAACCTTTATAAATGTTCAGGTTTTAAGTATCATAGAAGAAAGAAGACTCTGCTTCCTACATGACAAATAAAATGGATGATGAACCTTGAGAAATACCTCAAATGGAGGGGAAAATGTGATCTCTGTTGGAAAAATGGCCATTGAGTGACCAATTGTTATGGAGTTCAATATCTTTTCTATGAAAATAATTTTAATTACCTAATTAAATTCCTAGAGATAAGAATCTCCTTCTAAAATAAGGAAGGACCTATTCCATGCCAACCATTAAATTGGAAGGATTGAAGTATTGATGTATTTGGATCCTTGAATTATGAATACGTGAATTATATAAGAAGTATTTAATTTATGTTTTTTTCTAATTTTTTTCATTAATATGTTGAATAGTTATAATGGACAAGAAAATTGATTTAAGGGTAAGATTATATTTGTAGAACATATGATTAAGGTACATATAACCCTTAATATGTTCCTTTAATTTAGATAATAATGTTTTGATAAAGATATGTTGGATTTGAATAAGTAAATTGGATGATTCTAGCTTCTTGAGAACTGATTTTGGATATGTTGATAATAGGGTTATGTTATCATGGATGAATTGTACAACTTTTTTGGGACTTAAGGAATAATCCACTATGTTTTCAAACAAGGAAACATACATGTTTTCAATAAGGATATCTGATAATTTAGGCTGTTACCATGACACATGAGAATACATGATGAAGGTACTCACATGTTACTATATGGAAAAAAGATATCTTCATTATGTTTTCCTCCCATATAAATTTTTGGACTTTGTTTTTGGTCACAAGTATTTTAGATAATTTTAATCTGGCATTATCTATAATGGTAAATTCCTTGAGATGTTGTATACACTATGATTTGGGAAACAGGTTTGTGGTGTACATAGGCTATGAGATCCTTAGGTACAAATTTTCACAGTAGGATCTGAACCTTAAGCAGAGGACTTGGGCTGAGTATCTACATTATTTTTAATATACATTGGATTATACAATAACTAAGGGAAATGTTTATAAAAATACCTTGATCTAGAATATTCATAAATATGTAGTGAAAGAGTCATTCAATGAGTGAAAGATGATGGAACTCTTTGTAGTCAGGAATCTAGATGTTCAGAAGTCACATAGATGTGTAGTTCTGTCATCGACATTTTTTACACCCATGATTTTGGAATAGATAAGGATATAGTAGTAATCTAATATAGAGGGATTATTTATTAGAGAAAACTTATATTGAGGGGAGATACCATCATGATGGTCTCTTGGAAGCGGAAAATCTCTTATTTTTTATGACTGACTAAGGGTTCCTACAAGATTACCTGGGGAGATGATGAGAGATTTTCATGTTCCAAGATGGGCGTTACATCCTAGATTGAATTTTTTTTCATGATCTACATAGATAGTATTAATGGTCAAGAATGAAGAAGGATGTAGTGGGATTTGTGGCAGGATGTTTCACTTGTCAGTAGGTGAAAACTTAACATCAGAGGCCAACTATGATGTTGCAGCCTCTGTCCATTATTGAGTGGAAATGGAATGATGTCACTATGGATTTTCTGACAAAATTACCCAATATAAACAAAAATAATGATTCATTTTGGGTGATATTTGATTGAATGATGAAGGTATCACACTTCTTTCATATCAGTGAAATCTTCACTACTGATGATATGGGTAGTCAGTACATAAGTGAGGTAGTTCATTTCAATGGTGTTCTGAAGAGTATTATTTCTATTAGAGTCCCTCGGTTCACATAAAAGTTATATAAGGGTATTTAAAATTATTTTTCCTTGAATATTCAATTAATAATATCCTATCATCCATAGACAGATGATCAATTTGTGTAAAATATTCAGGTTCTGGAGGATATGTTACAAGTTGTGTTTTGGATTTCGGTGGTTCATGGGAGTATAATGTGGTACTCATGGAGTTTCCTTAAAATATAAAATTCTTTGAATCGATCAAGATGGAAAATTTTAAGGAATTGTGTGGAAGGCCATTCCATTTTCCTCTTTGTTGGTTAGAGATAGTTGAGTCAATTATTTTTGGGCCTAGTATCATATATGAGACTTTTAAGAAGGTTCAACTAATCAGGAGCTGGTTAGTGGCCATGAAGAGTTGGAATAAATTGTGTGATGACAATTGGAGATGACATATGAAGTTAAAGGTAGGTTATTGTGTATTACTCTAGGTGTCACGTAGTTTGAGGAAACACTCTATTAGGAAACATGGATAGATAGTGCCTAGGTTAGTCACACTGTTTGAGATAGTGGATATGTTTGTTCTAAGAGGGTACCAATTATCCCTTCCATAGTACTAAAGTTATATGAATAATGGGTTTCACATTTTAAAGCCTTGTATATATTATCCTAACACTTATCATGTGGTATATATAAATGATGTCAAGATTTGTGCTAATTATTCCTTTAAGGATAATCCTATACAGATTGTGGGTTGTAGTGAGAAATATCTTTGGGGTAGGACTATACCTCTGGTTCAAGTGAAGTGGCATCATGGGAATGTTTTAGAGGATAAAAGGGAGAGGGAGTTTGATATGTGAGCATAGTGTATAGAATAGTTCACCGAGAGCCCATTATGATTCTTGGAGCATCTTGGGGACGAGTTGTTATATGATGGGGAGGTTGTAAGATCTTTTCTTTTTTCCAGGAATGCCCCTCTTTGTGTTTTACATTGGACCTTGGAGGTTGAGTATTATTCAATGATGGAGAGCCTATGTTGTGGGAAATGACCTAAATTTTAGGAGTTTATGTTTATTATAATTATTATATTCCATGGATATACGTGTTAAATGGGATTACAAGGGTTTCCTATGATTTTTAAAGGATTCATAGATGGTTTGGGTACTTTCCTAAAAGATGGGATGAAAAATGTTCTCGAGAAAATTATTGGCCATGTATATGTTACAAGAAATGTAACTACCTCTAGACACATGTCATGAACTGGTTATTGATTTGATGTTGTGACACACTATAAACTAAAGTCCGGTCATGTAAATTTTGATCAAGTTATATATTAAACCTAGGTGATGGGTTTCTGGGCAGAACATAAAAATCAGGAAATACATGATGAGAAACGATTACATGCAATGTATTCTTCAAAAAAAAACATTTTAAGTGGGTAACATATATGTTTTTTTAATTCCATCACTTGAATCCATCTCATCTCACCCCTAGGATGATTTCATGTGACTTAGGAGTCTCCACTTAAATTATAGATGTCTTGATTAAATATTCAATCCTTTGTGAGTTTTTTAAAGGTTGGGGACGAAGCCTCAATTTTTTATTTAAATAAAAGGCCTCTTTTGACTGGGTATAGGGAGACCCATTACATAGACCGAAGGCCCAATACCAGTTGGCATGAATATAAGTCACGAAAGCCCATTTTTCTTGGCCCAAATGACCCATCAATGAATAGTACTACTATAGTACCTGGGATGTTGTAGTACCTATTACAGTACCACCACTACTACAATACTACTATAGTTCCCTACTATAGTAACCCAATAATTAGTCTCTGCTTGGATTTCATCCTAGGTCTTTTGGATTCCATGCAAGATCCTGTACCGCTTGGGTATAGGCTCGTTGATGTTCAATCCTTTGTGAGTGTTTCTACTTAGGTTTCAATTATCTTCCATCATTCCTTATTGTAGCGGTGGAATAATTTGACCGAATGTTAGTTTTTTGGTTTTGATATTTACAAGGGTTGTTTTAGGTTCTTCTTAGAATATTAATCTTCTTAATAATTTTTTCATTTTCTATTGTAAGTGTTTCATTGATCATAAGATAAAGGCAGGGGGTCTAAACTTGGCCCTATGGTTTGTTTAATTTCTACGTATTTTCAATATTGTGATTTCACTGATGTGAAATGTTCTCTAATTAATTTATCATTTTATTAATGGAAAAGAATGAACTAGAATGTTGGTTCGATTTTGTTGGGTTTAATTATTGATGCGACCAGCCTTATGGATAACCATTGGATGAGAAATCCTTAAAATAATAATAAATTGGATAATGGTTTAAACTGTTCGACATTACAAGAGTTTCATGTTATTTATTAATATAGAATCAAATTGGTGACAGATTATGTGATATTTTTGTAGCTGTTGATCAATTATTATATAAATGAAAGTGGAATTGAAATAAAAATGATAATTTGTATAATTCACCATTGAGATTTATGATTTGATATTGTGATATCTGTGCTGTTATGAATTGTTGGGTTGATTATAAAATTCTAATAGAGTGGGATATACCCATTCATGATGAAATTATTATAAATAAGACTTTTCTTGGAGGCTGGAATGATAATATAGTGGGTTTCCCCTAATGATACATGCTGAAATGATTATATAGAGGGCTATTCCTAATGATACATGATGAAATGCTTATATAGTGGTATCATACCAATATTACATATTGAAATTCACACACACACACACACATATGTATATTCACGAAGGCTAAAATGCTTATATTGAGGGCATTGATCGGGTCTTTGATTATTCCATGGTATATGAATATGGATGGTATGGTTATGTTACATACATAAAGACATTCCAACATGTTTCCAAAGAAGGTTGATTGATTTATTGTATTAATTTATTAACTATAACACATGTTTATCACCTTTTTCATACAATTATTATCAAACTAGTTTTTAGAGATAGTGGTGTCAAAGTACATATTTTTACTTACACCATATTTGGGCCGCCATTTGGTACCTAGGAAGATTACATTGATGACATTTTGGACAAGGTAAATGGACTGTGTTACTAATTTTTGATTTCATAGATGGGATAAAGTTTGTATATGAGACCGACCTAGGGTTCAAGACTATGTTTTTTGAGTTATTATATTTCATATGGTTATTTTATTTGTATTTTTTAGTTTTACATTTATATACATCTGAACTTGTCTTTACATGATTCTTTATTATTCTTTATTAGTTTTTCATTTACATTCATCTATATTGTAATTTACAAATAGGGTAATAGTCTCCCCAATATACATATCATACACCCACTACTGGTTGATAACCTTTGAGGTATGGGGAGGCATGTTTTAGGTCTAGTAACCAACCTATTTTGGTTATGTGAGAGAGTGTTGGATTGGGGAACATCACAAAAATAATCATTTATAATTTTTCCTTCAAAAATACATATAGTTTTTATAAATTAGATTTGAAGTGGATGATAAAAAAGGGATATCATGTGTAATATATTAAAAGTACCTTTATGAAAACCACATTGCAAAAAGGGATAAAAAACCTTTATCTTCAAAAGTGTAAAAATCAAAATGTGGTGGTTTTATGAGATAACACATAATTTGTTTTCTACATATAATGGAGAACATTGGTGGGAAGGAATAATATATACGATTTGAGGATACCATCATTAAAAATGATATGGATTATTTTAAATAATGATATAATTTTTAGAATGAAATATTATCAAGGTAAAAGATTTGAATTAAATGATATTTTTACATCATATAGAAAGAGAAAGTACCATGAAATAAAAAATTAGGGTGGAAAAAACCAATCTGGTAAGAATAATGTTGAAAAATATGTATTACAACTCAATGAAGGGAGTTGCGTTAATAGAAACCCTTATAAAATTTCTATAATTTGAGTAAAAATACATTTTAATGAGTGAAAATTATATTTATATTAAAAAATAATATAGTAAATTTATATAGAAAAGAATACATTCATAGGCATTAATGACACTATATTATTGATATCATAGTTTACAATAAGAAATATATCTAAATATATAAAATATGAGATTAAGAACCCCTTACCTTAATTCCCGACTTGTATAAATTTACTTGAATATCCCATATATAAAAAATAACTATCTAAATAAACTATTTCACAATAATATTCATAAATATAAACATTTTTAAAATTAATTTAGAAATATTATCTACATGTATATTAGTTAGTTAATATCTATTTTCAACATTTGGAGTGAGTAATATTGATCGTTTTGAAATAATTTCATAATTATGACATTTTTCATTGTTCTCATTTAAAATTTTACCACTAATAGATAGTAAAAGGTAATATAATTCATTCATTAAAATTAATAATATCTTTATAATTTCATTCTAAGATAGTTTTTGTTAGGATTTTTGAATGTGAAATCAATGATGAGCATGGTTCGATGATTTTGAATGAATGGATGTTGGTATCTTAATTAATGAGTATAAAATTAATGTTATCATTTCAGAACAAAAATGAAATAATTATTTTCATTTTTATATTATATATTTTTGATATTTATGTTATCATTATCAGAATGATAATTTTTTATAGTGTTGTTCAAGTAGGTGATTAGACCAATCCAAACCTGGACATACCATTATTAATGCATGCGTACGATTATGAAAGTGGTTTATTTTGTAATAATTTAATTATTTTTTAAGTATAATGATATTATTTAGATATTTTTATGGTGGTGAATAAAATTTTAGGAGAGATTAGTAATTAAGAAAGATGTTGAAAAATGATCTATGTTGCTTCATGGAAGTGGAAGACTATGAACGTAGGCACAATTAACATTTTAATTTCTCATTAAATGAGAGAGAATGAAGGTGGAGTAAAAATTTAATTTTAATAAAAAAAATTATATTAAATATTTTAAATATATTCATCAATTATATCAATATAATCATCTAATCTAAAAAGATATTAAAAACAAATCACATTGATTTGTGGAGGCAGTAGTACGAAAGTTTCCACAATCTTTTATTGTTTGGTCTTTCTTAGTGGAGGAAATTCATTGAATAATGGTTGATAAATTATTTCAATTATATTCCATTGTATTAATAATAATTATTACATTATATTAGTGTGTCTAGAAAATTTTTTGATGGTGAATATTATCAAGAAAAGACTAATGTGTATGAAATAATCATGTTGAGAACTTGAGATTTTTATTGGAAATATCCTTTCAAATTGAGGCCTTAATATTACTAATTAATACCAAAGGATTATGAAAGTGAGATAAAATTATATTAGGAGTTAAATTTTAGATATTAAGGAATAAATATGAATGGATAAGTGCAACATGAGGTGGTGTAAGTGACCCCATTTCATAAGTGATGAGGAGGGTAATTTTGGAAGTTCCAATTATATTTCAGTAATTTTATTTCAATATTCAAGGGTCAAAAGATCCAAAAGAATAAAATAATATAGGGAATGATATTAGACTGAGATAATTCTGATTCAAACACTTGGAGGTATGATTTTTAATTTATTAGGTATTTTACACTTAGTGAAACTCATTTACCCTTTTTTAATTTTATTGTGGTAATTAATGTTTTTAACCATGATAGATAATCTTAAAAACCAGAAATAAAATTGGACTTAATAACTAATTTGAAATTATGATATAAAATTGAAAATAATTTTATCATTTAAAATCTATAAAATTTAAAAAAGTTAATTTCATAATTAACTAACATTACGCATGATTGTTTTTAGAAAATATCTACTTTTTAGCTTAAAATTTATTCGAAGGTTAAATTTTTATTATTTAAATTTTGATGATAAAAATTGGTGTATTATAAAAAAATAATCATTTTATGGTGTTTAAAAAAGTATAATACCAAATTTTACCATTAATTTTTTTAATTAAAATAAAATATTAATTTTTTTTAAATTGGAATATCTAGTTACTTATCTTCTAAAAACAAAACCTAGATTTTATAATTTCAAAATAATATTTAGAAGACATAATTTTACCCTTAAAATACATATTTTATTAATTTATTATTTTTTATTAAATTTATAATCATATATTATATAATTATAAATTCATAAAATTTATAGTTTTGTTGAAATCAAATTTTTTTTACTATTACCCAAAAAATCCCATGTTTTAGAGAAATCCAAAAAATTTATCTTAAGATAATATTGACATGATTAATCCCAAAATAAGTTATTATTTTTTTAAAATTAAAATTCTATAATTTCTAATTTTATAATTTAAATCAAAATAAAATTTATAGATAAACAATACTTTTACTAAGAAATTACCTTTTTAAAATTTAAATTTCTATATCCTATTTTGTATTCATTTATAATTTATTACAATTGTTTATTTACTCGTTTTTTTATTCTTCTATTTTCATAATAATACATACCTAATATGTTGTGCCTCATTTTAGTTTGGTGTTGTGTGTGAAATAAGATATCTAACATAGTTTGATATATAAAATTTATTTCTGAATATTAAAAGAAAATTTATTGTCTACCCTTACACCTCTCATTCATTGAGAAAATATGATGTTAACCCTATGTATATGGGGACTACCATGTTGATGATGTAATATTTTGAAATTTTTATCTTGATTTTCATTATTTAACAATACCACTTCAAATATGATTCACTAATTTAAAAAAATCTAAATAATATCATTATTCTTACGCTATTTTGATTTTATACTCTTCCTTAACCATACTCACCCATTGAGTTATAACATATTCTTTTTTGGATTAGTTTAACTACCTACATGAATTATGATATTGAAATATATAATGGATGAATATGGGAACATAAATTCAAATATAATTTTAAGTTATTTTTAAAATAATGAGAGGTTTATAGTTATTAGATGTTTATATTAGGAATTTTACTTATTACTAAAATATAACATTCAATTGATAAAATTATTAAAATAATCCAACACTGATTCTATTTTCCCACATCATTACTAAAAAAAGTATGGAAAGAGATGAGATATTTATAAAAAAATATAATTTATCTATTATAGTACCTTAAATAATATAGTAATGACGACATTGGTATAAAATAATGGATACCGAAATTGAAATCATAAAGCCTGTGTGAAATAATTAAACTTACTAAAACCCAATGGTAAAACATAGGTCAAAACAACTAATATATTCAATATAAATGATCATAAATGATGTATATAAAAAGTTAATGTATATTAGTAAGGAATTGAAATTTAATACAAAGATATATATTTTTATTTTACATGAGGATAGATAACATTAGATTAAGTGGGGAAACAAGGTAAGGGGTTTTACATCTCATTTTTTTCTTCATTGAGATATGATTCATACTCAACATATATTTATATTTGTGGGATTATATTTTGTCCATGAATTTATTTTACCATTTTTTTAATGAAATCTACAGGATTTAAAAATTCATGACACATTTTATCTTTCATTATATTTCAATTCAAAATATATAGAAGTTATAAGGGTTGTTTTCCTTTATTCTGAATTTCATGAGACAAGTTTCATATTTCACACCATCATTTATATTATATTGTGTATTAACTTCCCTATTACCTTAAAGTATACTGAATTTATTTCATTTCATGACATTTTAGTTTTTATTTCATGGTAAACCTATTTTCATCTTTTTATTGTTATGTTACCATTCCCACAAGTGTTTCATCTTCTATCACAATTTAAAACTAGGATTGTTTTTTAAGATAATTCATTTGAGTAATTTTTTTGATCTCTATTTTTAAAACACATATTATTTTCCCCCCTCTAGTTTTTTTCAAGTTTAATATGTATTTTCGCTATTTAATTTTCCCCCATGTCTCATTATTTATCCATTGTAATGAAACATACCCTAACTCTTATTTTTGGTAAGGAATCGTACTTTCTGAAGACCATATTAATTAGATTATTTTAAAATTTTCCTTATCTATGCACTATTAATTTACCATCTTTAAAATTTTTAATGAAATTTGTAATGGTTTTATAATGGTTTGTTTTTATCAAAGTGTGAAAGTCATCTATTTTTAATACTTTCCCTGTGAGCACATATTTATAATTTTTTTATTATTTTAAAAAACTTCCTATATATGTTTTCTTGTTTTATAAAGGAAATTGTTATTCTTTTATTTTTATAAAATATTTAAACAAAAATATCTTTTTTCAAAAAGATCAATAATTATTCTTATTTCAAAATCAACTTTCTTAATGATCCTAAAAAATATTTTTCATCTAAGCCAACATTCTTTAAATAATTTTATGTTTAATCAATGATATTATTCAAATGATTCCACCCAACTTCTATCTTAGTATGAATTATGAAATGTTATTTTTTTATTATAGGAGTGATCCATCACTTCCTTTTTATTCCTAACTATCTATTTTTAATAGGTATAATTTTTTTTAAAATTAATTTTCTTAGTGAATATCCTATTTTTTATTGATTAATTTTTGGGTGTTCACTATAATATTGTACATATTTTAATTGATGAAATTATCAACTTAACCATATAAACTTAATCTAGATAGTGTAAGTAATATATTATTTATTTTCTTGATTAAAGGATATTAACCAAGAATGTTATTTAATATGTTTGGGTACTCATTTTTTCCCATGGTTATATCATGTTATGATTGTTGATAGAATTATAAATGTTTTCATTATATGGTTCCATTTAAAAAGGACATCAATCCCATTTTCTTTACATGGGTAATTTATGATATGATTAATGGTTAATTTAATGTGGCACTCATATGTATGGATATTGATGGGTGGGGTCCGATATTTTTCTATAATGAATTGGTTGTGAATGAAATATATTGAGATAGGAAGGGGTAGAGATAATTGGTTTTTTCATAAAGGATTGGTCTTAATTAGATTCCCACATTTTAATGAATGGAAAGAATGATTTTGTTCACAAAGGTATGGGAATAATGAGTTTTCTCAAAAGTCTTATTATGTTTATGTTTTTTCTACCATTATAAGTTTATTTTCATTACAAGATATTTTAAATTCCATTATTATTCCTCTTTTAAATGATATTCATGACTTTTAGTTGATTTAATTCCTTATTCCATGATTTATGATCAAATATTTGTTGGGTATATCTTCATTATGTATCATTATAATACTAATATTCTTTTATCATGCTCACATATGATATTTGATTATTATAGCTTATGTTTAACCTTACAAAGCATTTAATGTCACATAATTTATTATGTTTCCATTTAACCAAGTTATAAAAAAATTAACACATATGATGAGCTTAAAATAATATATTATATAGAAATGTTTTGGTGATATAAAATACTTTTTATTTATTAAGAAGTTACTTATATAGTAGGACAAATTTCCATTAGTTGAAAAAACATGATTTTTGTTAATTAATATTTTTTCATAATTCTCTAAAACTAGAAACCTAAAAAATAATGGGAACAAACTGTAATTCAAAATTTCCTTAAGTAATGTAATTATGAGATATAAATGTTTGGGGTGTAATAATTGGTATCATATCAGGGTTTAGATAAATTTTGAGATTATAATTTTAACAATTGACGATGCAAATGCCATCAAGGGGTGGTATATTAAGGTGGGTGACAATTTCATAGGTATAGATAAATATTTATGTTTTTGGGGTAATATTGAAGATTTTAGGGGTTAGAATATGTAAAATAAACTAAAATACCTAGGAATATGTACAAAATATAATTCTAAGTATAGGATAACATCTTGAAGTAGTGGTAATATATATATTGGGATGTTCTCCCAAAAATTAAATCCCTTTATTGATATAGAAAAGTGGATGTTTTTGTGGAATAGATTCATGGAGGAGTAATCAACTTGAAAAAGGATGCTTGACTATCAACTCAATCTTCAAAATGGTGCATGATGAGTGAGCCTAATACTGAACACAATGGGATATGATTTGGTCAATCAGATTCTACATCTAATATATTATGAAGAATTTATTACGCTAAATAATTAAAATATTGATTATATGATAACCCAACCTAAAGAAACCTTTATTGAACCAGGTTGTCTTTTTGTTGACTGAAAAGATAATAATATAATTTTTAATTGTATTTTTTTTTGATATTCAGCATTTCTAGTATTTTACAAACAATATTTATCTTATCATATTCATCACTCTTGTTAAGTTATTTTGGTTTTATTAATGGAATAAGGCTGAAGGAATTGAGTTTAAATTGGATGTCATGGACAATAAAAATATTTTAACAATAAGTTACCCAACAATATAAGAAAAGAAGTGAGAAACCTTATGATTATATTGAACAATCTATAAGGAATCATGATTAGAACAAGAGAATATTTGAATTCGCAAACAAGAAAAAGAAGATAAGTATTGTTTCCCATGGATGATTGAGTGAAAAAGATGATAAAGGAAATAATGTTCAATTTCTTACGTGTCAAAAATTTTGGAATAAGAACAAAAAAAGTATCAAATGAATAGGGAGATATTTTATGTATGGAAAAGGATGGAATATAGAAACTAATTTCGAATGAAAAGGGTAGATATATGTGGAAACAGTGAAATGAAATAGATTTTTTCATTAAGTAGAACCAATAGTTCAATGTTCTAAATGTGCGGAACATAGACATTATCCACGTCACTGCCCTAATCCAAGGTCTAACAAGGATGATAAGAAGCAAAAAATTCTAGGATAAGGTAAACCATATGAAACTAGAAATACAAAAGTTGGTTAGTAAATGAAATGTAATGAGGAATGAAAGTCACCCACTAAAGAACTGTTAGATTTTTATATGTCTATTATTCAACATACTCTGCTCTACATAGAATGGTTACTAAAAATGTAAAATCACCACCCAAATGAATATGTGTTGAATTATTTATAAAATTTTTATGGGTAAATGTTTTATATCCCATGTATATAAATATTTTATAATATATGTTTATATGAATGTGATTCCTATAAAATATTATTGTCCTTTATTTATTCAAATTTGATGTGATATTAGGTTTGGATTGGTTCTCTTAACAAAAATGCTATAATAATTTCCATGATATGAAAATCCCATCTAAAAATAAATCAATGACCACCTATTAATGATGAATTTATACTCACCATGAAATCATTAATTCCATTATATTAGGGTATTTCATAGAAATGGTTAATGAAAAACTCAACATTAGTGATATTCCTATTACGAGGGGAATGTTGAGTTCATTAGTCATACCAAAGAGAGAGAGGACAAAACCTATTATAAAGTTGTTATGATTTCATGGAAATATTATAGACACCCTTAATTATTATATTAGTAATAGAAATAGAAAATTTAAAGGATGTAATTTATTTAATGGGGGATAATTTAACACCATGAGATTTTGGAATATATTTTTCTCTAAATTAAAAGTATGTCTGATAACTTGTTTCACCCTAAACACTGAACTAAAATAAGCCATGAAATATAAGATGATTATTGTTAAGAAAAATATTTGAAAAATAAAACCGAAAGTAAATAAAAATATTTTTAATCAAATTTAAAATGATTATATTTTGAGGAGAAAAAATTAGTATTAAAAAGGATTGTTTTTTTTTCAAATAATAATTTTTAAGTGTTGTTTAATTTACCTTAATAAAATAAATTCACCTATTTTAAAATATTATTATAATAATATATTATATTTCAACACATGAAATAATATTTTAATATTATTTAATTTATAGATTGATATGAAATAATATTAAAAACAATTAATGTTCAAAAAATACATTTTTTATAAAAGTAGTTTATATTTATATTTTGTATTTTAATTACAAAGATAAATATATAACTTTTATAATTAGAAAAAGAAAAAATGAAAATATTTATTGAAATTTTATTTTCATAATTAGTTTGTTATGAATTATTGGGGGTTTTCTAAAATAATTGATTTCTTTTATGAATAGTGAAAATACATATTTTTCTCAAAACATTCACTTTTTTGAAATTATCTAAAAAAAATATTTAATTAATATTTCAAGATATATTTTTATATAAAATACTCATATTTAATATGTAATGTATGTCATTTAAAAATTAAATGTGGAATTTGATCCAAGTTTAATTTTTTTTTAAATAAAGTAATATTTGAAACAAAAAATTTCTTTTATGCACTTATATTAAAAATTAGATTTTATTAAATATAGAAATTCAATCAAAAAAAGTGTTTTATCATTTAGATAAAAATGTATATATTATTGGATAAATTAAATTTTATTTTGATGTTTAAAAACAATATTA
The DNA here is from genome assembly GCA_963277665.1 of Viscum album. Classification (NCBI taxonomy): domain Eukaryota; kingdom Viridiplantae; phylum Streptophyta; class Magnoliopsida; order Santalales; family Viscaceae; genus Viscum; species Viscum album. The sequence goes on along the minus strand of OY728160.1, from coordinate 799,344,284 downwards.
CTATTCTTAATGTTAATTACCACTCTCGGCTTCGCCTAGGGTTTCCACCTAAAACCCTTTATTGTGGGCTCGGTAGCACATATGGGGTTTTTTAAATTGGGGTTTTGAATTTTTTTAGAAAATGGATAGGGTTTCAACTATTTTAAAAAATGGGTTCGTAGATGCGTGAACCCTGTTCATGCATCTTCGGCACGAAGAGATGTGTGAATGGGGCTCACACATCTTTTGCAGACGTGATAAAATCTGCGTGAATCTCGTTCATGCATCTTCCCTTTCCAGAATGTGTGAACGGGGTTCACACATCCATTGTAAACTTTATGAAGGATTCATGGGCCCCATTCACACATCCTATAAAAAGATTAATTTTTTACTTTTTTTGTGTTTTTAATATTTTTATTTTTATTTGTTATATATATATATATAACAATTTTTTTCAGAAAAATTTATCTGATATTTTATATCCAGCAGTACCATCATTACTACAATCGGGATTCTAATAGAAAATGTCACCCCCGGATCTGTTTTATAAGAGGGCTTTCCGTAGAAATTATTCTACATTTCTGATGTGGGATTCAGGTTCTCCATTTCTTGCGCAGAACATTCTGCATTTCTGATGTGGGATTCAGTTCCAAGTACATGACTTTGAAAGACTATAAAATACAAACTATACGACGAATATAAATTATATATTAAAGATGAATTAAACATATAATAAATAGTTTAAAATTATAAAAATTGTAAAAAATGTTGATAAATAATAATTTATATGCTTTTAAATCCACCAATGTGAAATTAAAAAAATCTTCATGTACATGACTTTGAAGGACTATAAAATAAAAACTATATGACCAATATAAATGAAAAATAAAATATAGATTAAAAAGACACTAAATAGTTAAAAATAAAAAGAATTTTGTAGAAAATGTTGATGAATAAAAATTTATAAGCATTCAAAACCACCAACATGACACTTAAAAATATTTCAAGTATGTGTCTTTGAAAGACTATAAAATACATACTATAAGACCAATATGAATGAAACTTAGAATATTGATTAAACTTATATGAAATAGTTGAAAATAGAAACAATTTTGTAAAAAATGTTATTGAAAAATTATTTATATGCTTTCAAAACAAAAAACATGAAACTTAATAATGTTTACATGGCTTGGAAAGCCTACAAAATACAAACTATAAGACTAATATAAATGAAAATCAAAACATGGATTAAACATATAAGAAATAGTTAATAATTAATTAGTTAATTAGTAATATAATTATTAATTAGTTAATAATTAATATAATTATTAATTATTAATTACTAATATACAATAATTAATTAGCTAATTTGTAATATAATAATATAATAACTAATTAGTTAATTAGTAAAATAATTATTAATTGATAATTACTTAGTAAATTAGTAACATAATTTTAAATTATAATTATTAATTAATAATTAATAATTATTAACTATATACTAATTAATTAGTTTATTAATAATATAATTATTAATTATAATTATAATTATTCATTGTATAATCATAAATTAGTTAATTAGTAATATATTTTTTAATAATAATTATTTATTAATTATTACATAATAATTAATTAGTTAATTTGTAATATAATTATTAATTATAAAATAAATAAGGTATTAATTTGTAATATAATTACTAATTATAAAAATTCATTATAAATATTGATTATTAATTATATAATAATTAAATAATTAATTAGTAATATAATTATTAATTATATAATAATTAATTAGATAAGTAGTAATATCATTATTAATTGTAATTAATGATATGATTATTAATTATAATTAGTAATTATTAATTATATACCAATTAAATAGTTAATTAGTAAAATAATTATTAATTATAATTATTAATTACTTATATTATATAATTAATTAGTAAATTAGTTATAAAATTCTATAATAATTAATTAATTAATTAGTAATATAAGTATTAATTATACAATAATTAATTAATACTTTAATTATTAAATAAATCATTAATGGTTACTTCTATACTAATTAATTAGTTAATAAGTAATATAATTTTAAATGATAATTATTAATATAATTAATAATTTTAATCATTAATAATTAATTATATAATAATTACATAGTTAATTAGTAATAAAGTTATTCATTATAATTTTTAATTATTAATTTTTAATCATTAATTATATAATAATTAATTAGATAATTAGTAATATAATTATTAATTATATAATGAATAATTATTTTATTAGTAATATTATTATTATTATTATTATTATTATTAATTATTAATTATAATTAGTAATTATTAATTATGTAATAATTAATTATTTAATTACCTATATAATTATTAATTATTAAAAAGTAATTATATTGTAAGTAATTATTTAATTTGATATAAAATTATTAATTATAATTATTAAATATTAATTATATAATAATTAAATAGTTAATTACTAATATAATTATTAATTATAGAATTAATAATTACAATTATAATTAAAAATCATATTACTAATTAACTAATTAATTATTTTATAATTAATAATTATATTACAAATTTACTAATTAATTATTATATAATTAATTTTTAATAATTAATAACTAATAATTATAATGAATAATTATAATTATTTATTATATTACTAATTTACTAATTGACTAATAAATTATTATATAATTAATAATTTTATTACTAATTGAATAATTAATTATTATATAATTAAAAATTATATTACCAATTCAATTATTAATTGTTATATAATCAGAAATTATATTACCAATTAACTAATTAATTATTATATAATTAATAATTATATTACTAATTTATTATTATATAATTATTAGTTATATTATTAATTAATTATTAATTAAATAAATATTGATATTACTAGTTAAATAATAATTATATAATTAGTAATTATATTACTAAGTAACTAAATGATTATTAACTATTTCTTATATTTTTAATCTACGTTTTAATTTTCATTTATATTAGTCTTATAGTTTTTATTTTATAGGCTTTCCAATCCATGTACTTTAAACCTTTTTATGTTTCATGTTGGTGGATTTGAATTCTTATAAATTATTTTTCATCAATAGTTTTTACAAAAATCCTATTATTTTCAACTATTTCTTATATGTTTAATCTAGATTTTAAGTTTCATTCATATTGGTCTTATAGATTTTATTTTTTATTCTTTCAAAGACATGTACTTGAAATATTTCTAAGTTTCATGTTGATGGTTTTGAAAGCTTATAAATTATTATACATCCACCGTTTTTACGAAATTCTTTTTATTTTAAAATATTTATTCTATGTTTAATCTATGTTTTATGTTTCATTTATAATGGTCTAATAGTTTTTATTTTATAGTCCTTCTGTGAATTATACATGAAACAGAATCCCACATCAGAAATGCAGAATGTTCTGTGCAGGAAAGAGAGAACCAGAATCCCATATAAAAAATATAGAATGATTTCCTCAACTTGCTCTCTTATAAAAGGGAGCTCTGGCTGAGGGTTTCTATCAGAATCCGGACTACTATAATGGCAGGACAGCTAGACATTAAATAACAGATAAATTTTGATGAAATTTTTTGTTATATATATTTATATATAACAAAAAAAACAAAAAAAAAATTAAATTTAAAAAAATAGTAAAAAATAAAAGTTTCCCTAGGATGCATAAACCCCATTCAATCATCCTCCCAGGATCGGCGATGCATGAATGAGGTTCATGCATCTCCAAACCGATTTTTAAAATTAATTATAACCCTATAACTTTTGGATAATTATTATTTTTAAACCCATATATAAAAAAACCCGCATATGGGTGTCGTTAGTCTTCTTTTACTTCATTAATTCCCCTTATTTTTCCTCTTTCCTTCTTCCTACTCCAACGACATGACTTCTCAATGGGATCTACCCCCTGTGTTTTTTTCACCACTTCTCTTCACCTAGTTTTTGTCTTCCTTGATTAGTATTGATCCCCGCTCCTCACATAGGATGTGGATATCATGTGCCAAAATTACATTTTTACTCCCCTATCTCATTCCTCATTCAATAGAAAGACGTTCAAGGTGGCCAGTTTTCCCGATTCTTTAGTGTAGGATCGAAATAATGATTTAGATGCTCAATATACAAGAGGGGGTGAATTGTACACTCTAAAAATTTATTTAAACAATGAAAGATCTAAGTTTAACAATGTTAAAATAAGAAAACTCACAACACATTTAACACCAATTGGATAATTGGAACAAGGTATGAAGTAAAAAACTTATAGTTCTATGAAATTTCTTGAATCTGGAATGTGATTTCGAAAATAGGTTCCGGAAATATGGATCCGAAAATTGAAACTTAACCAAAGTTTACAAAATGAGATTCTACCTTAAAGCGTATAGAATCTAAGCTAATCAGAGTACAAGTGTAAGGAAATACAAGGATGTTATACCTTCCTTACAATACGAAATGCAGCGGAAATCCAGTAGTAAAAATACTAGTTACAAGATATAAGTATTTTAAACCAAAGATAAGGGTATCCAAAAACCTTGGATAAAGGTCCCTTGATTTATACTTTCAAGAAAGTCTGTATTAACCACACCTGGGTAAACCCACGATACAAAGATCGATGTCTCTGTCTTACTATCCCCGCAAGACCTCAACTTTAAGGTAGTTGGAACCTCTATCTTCCTCAACAAGGAAGCCCTTGAACTTCAAGGTATTCGTCACCTCTATCTTCATATCCCCGGAAGCCCTCGAATGCAATCACCATCATTCAGAGTCGCACTAAGAAATTTGAATGAGCGGTTCAGTACGCACAAAGAATTAAAAGCTTATCTCTCTAGAAATCACCTTAACATCATATGGTCTCTAGAGTGATAAACTTTTGTGTTGAGATCTTTCAAATTAGCTCCTATTTATAGGCTCGATTGGAACGGTTGTCTCCCTCCTCTAATGGTCATATTTTCCATAACATTCGGAGGGACCTGTATATGTGTCACTCAACCAACAGTTAGTTAGAAACAGAATGGATGACATCATTTTATAAAAAACATGTATAACTGAATGCACGACATCTTTTTAAATTGAAAAAAGTGTAAGCATAAGAAAAAATAGAATTCGGAATGTAAGAAAATAAAATTTCGGAGTCTAACCAAAATGGAATTCGGAGTCTGTAATAAAAAGGATATTTGGATTCTGTTTTATAGGAATTTGGAACCTAAATTCTGTAGAAATATGGAGTCTGAATTTCTATGGAAATTTGGAGTCTGGTTTCACCAGAGTTTAGATTCTGAACATACAGAGTTTGAAGTCGAACTTCATAAGAGTTCGGAGTCGATCTCATGAATGTTCGGAGTTTAAATTCATAAGAGTTTGGAGTCGAACTCATGAATGTTGGGAGTTGAACTTCATAAGAGTTTGGAGTTTAACTTATGAATGTTCGGAGTCCAACTTCATAAGATTTCAGAGTCAAACTCATGAAAGTTCGGAGTCGAACTTCATAAGAGTTCAGAGTCGAACTCTATAAGAGTTCGGAGTCGAACTAGTAAATGTTCGGAGTCCAGAATTCGGAGTGGAACTTTTTACAGTTCTCATCCAGAATTCGGAGTGGAACTTTATTAGAGTTCACATCCAGAATTCAGAGTGGAACTTTATTAGAGTTCACTTCTAGAATTTGGAGTGGAACTTTATTATCATTCACATCCAGAATTAGGATCCTAAAAAACAGAAATCTTTATACCTTAGCATTATATGATTCCGAGGTTTTGGGTATGAATCTGATTTTTATACATAAGAAAAATATTGCTATGTATAAGAAAATCTAGGTTAGGGTAAATTTCATTAAAGAAGAAAATTTTCCTTATGGAAGTAAAATATCGATTTGCTGAAGTATGAGGTGTTTTTGATTTTCAAAACAAGAAGGAATGGAAAATTCATAAGGATAACCTTATTGACTCAACATTCAGGTGGTGCCTTTGGTAGTGACCTCATATCTCAGAGGTGGACCATCCAGCCTAGGGCAGTGCTAGTTGGTCTTCGTGACCTGGTGGCCCCTAATGCATAATTGAGCCCGTCCTTAGCTCAATGCGTAGATGGGGGTACTTTTGGATTTTCCTCTTCCTCTATATTTTTTTTAAATGAGTTCACTATGGTGTTTTTTGTTCCTGATACTCCTTTCTCGGCCCATTCCCTTTTCTTTGGGTTCCCTAGTTTATTTATAATTGGTTGGTTGTGGGGGTTTTCCATGAGCTTTTCAAGTAATGTCTTCTCCTTGGTGTTCTGGTTCGGTATTTAGTTCAACCATTTCAATTTTGTTTTTTCCATTTTTGTTTGTGGAGTATGAAAAAATCCCATAAAGACTCACTAGTGTTTTTTTCACTGAAATGATGCTAATGTAGAGATTTTGGTGGTTGGTCTTCCGGTGAAGGTCCAATGGATATGGTGGTTCTACTAATTTTGGGGTGAGGAAAAATCTAGTGCTAGGATTTATGATGGTGATAGTGGTGGTTTTGTGAATTTAAGAAAATGTAAGTTGAAACAACAAAGTGCCTACTTTTGTTTTTCCATGGGTGCTTCCCAGGACAATCTGGACCCATTTGGAATTTTATGTTTTGAAATTTGAATCTTTCATTGTGGGGGGTTTTGTTTTTATTTTGTTGTTTTTAATATTTTTTCATTGTTTCTGTATTGGTTTCCACTCATCCTTAAAAGTGGATTTTCTGTTAAATAAAAAAATATATTTTGAATAAGAACAAGAAGTAATTAAAAAAACTGTTTTTATATATATTATATATTTTAATTTAAATGTTATCTTTCAGATATTTAGAAATTGAATTGTATTAAACAAGGACTAGTTTAACATTCATCACATTAAAATTTTGTATTATGATTTATTTTATTATTTTTACTAAATCATAAATTACATGGGTGAAAACTAGTTTCCACGGTAAAAATAGAAAATGTAAAATTATAAATCTAAGAATAAACGACTTCAAAAAATGTTTAAAAATTTTATGGAAATTATTTATTGAGGGGTTTTAAACCCAATATCACCCAAAACACTATTATTTTTAATTTATTTAGACATTGAAAATTGAATAGTGTCACACCATTAATGAAAAATAATGTGTATTAAAAAAAGTTCCTCTTTCTTCTATTATAAAAGGGGATCATTTACACCATTTCAATGCTCCAATTTACCAGATAAAATTCTTTTAAAAACTACCTAATTTTACTCTCCTTAAATTCCATTGCATTTACTAAACCATTTTATCACTATATTTTATCCTAATCCATTCATTTCAAAGGATACTTTAATAAATAATGGTCAATATCCCAACATGAGTATTATATAATCCTTAAATTTTACTTGTTAATATTTCTCTTCCAATCCCATCCTAACCATTATTATATAATTACATAAGTATGTTACAACCTATTTAATGTTTAAATAAATCATTTTCATTTCTTATTATTATTCATTAATTTTATTTTTTCATGTTGTATTCATTATAAGAATATTAGGGAATTTTTCCAATCAAAGGGAAAAACATTATTTCAATCCATATTAGGCCATCATGCATTATATGGTTTTATTTAAATCAATATTTCCACATTATATAATTTTAATTTAAATAAATTAATTTTATTTCTGAATTCATCATGAAAAAATTATATTTGGATTAATTATCATGAATTTTAGGGAATGTTTTTTTTCAATGAATATTGAAAAATAATAATTTTTATTGGTAACTGAATTTCCTTTCAAGTATTTACAAATTAAAATTAAAATTTTGATTATTTATAAAATTTCATTACGTTATTTTTTAAGAGATAATAAATGTTATAGGAATTAATATTATACTTTATTTTGGTAAAAATCATTTTTATGATTAAAAAAATGTTCTTTCGAAATAAAATTTTTCACCACATTTTGAGGGTTTAATAGTAAAATAAATTATAAAACAAATATGAATAAAATTTGATATAATGAATCCCATTTTTGGAATCATATTAATTAATATCAAGTAATAAGGTCAACATAATTTTTTTCATAATGATTTGTTAATTCAATAAAAATCTATTACCATAGTTAAGGTTAGGACATGTTTTCTAGGGTTAAACTTAAGTGATAAGGGTTTAAATGACCTTTAAACTTGTATATATGCTATTGGATGACCATATTTACACCATATCTCATCTAATATTAAAAACATTGTCCATTTTGGATCCATTTCTAGTGAGTAAGACTGTAAAATCCCGACACGAATCACTGGGTCTGAACTCGAATTCCACATGACCTCAGTTGTGCCTCTTCTTATGACAGATGGTACCAAATAGTATATAGGGTATCGAGTGGATCCAAGGGGAGAATATACCCTCAGTCACAGTTCACAATAGTAATAAAAACCAACATAAAAACCACATATTACTAGAGTATGAATAAACCAACAATATATTAACTATTAAAATGAATGTAGAAACAACATAATAAAACCTCATTGTAAAGAACTAATCACTCACTAATAATATCACATATATAATAATAAATAAAAATTTATGAGAGGATTCTAACCCACTCGAATCCATAACTCATCCCAATCTCTAGACTCATTGTGATCTATCTTGATAGATGTTCAGTCTGGGCCTCATCCCAACATGTATCTATAATAATTGAGGGCTGATCAAGTACCTAAGTGTCATGGATGCCTGTAGGGTCATGAAAATTACAACAACTCAAAAAATACCCCCACAATCACATAAAAGAAGGAATAAAGTACTCTTAGAAGTCCAGCAAGGTGAAGGGACTCAAATTGAGTTGCAAATTTTAGATGAAACTTGATGGAATTCAAGTTTTCAAGGAATTTCAAGTACCTTATGTTCCATCACCGGGAAGGGTCTAAGACAACCTAGATCACAAACCATCTAGTATGAGGAATGATCTGTGAGGCGCTGGCCTGTGGAGCGATTCCCATCGATCCCAACAAACTGAAAACCACATCTTCGAAGGACTCATGCATGTTGAGACCATCCGCGTACCATCTAGTGAACATATCAGTTCACAGATGAAGAAAATGGGTAGGGTTCCATGAACCATGGCATCCGTAAACCCTGGATTGACCAAGTTTTCTGTGGGTCAAAATATCTCTTCACAGGACACCGCAAATGGTTTCACATTCCGAATAGATATGATTTCATGATGCTCTATAAAAGGAGCACAAAATGAATTGAGGGGGGAGAAATAGGATGAAAGATTGAAGGAGACACAGAGGTTAGAAGTAAGAACTCAGAGAAGATTCCGGCTTCAGTCTCGATTCCTCGACAAAGCCCGAATAGAAAACCTTGCTCTCCGTAGGTACAAACAGCCATAAACCATAAATGGAAGAAACTTAATTACAGAAGAAGAACAACTAAGCTAATTGGTGAACTGAAAACCACATAATTCTCGTGGATTAACTACCCGCGAATGATAATCCCCTCAACCTTCCTTTAATATAGTGTTTATTGTAGTATACAGCTATGTAGATAGAACCCAGCACTGCATACTGCATCAGTACACAGATGGAACCCAAAGCAGCATGATAGGAAATGTACCACTATGGTACATAGTGGTCTATACCCGTACCAAAATACCACATCAGTACATGGATGGTCCTTCTTCCCACATACCACTATGATATGCATATCTTCCCCCATCCCACATAAGAAATCAGCACTCTAAATGGTGTGTTTTCGGGTATTATTTCCTCTAGTTCCAACCTCACCCCTCCATTACTATCTAGTCGTCCACAATCCCTCTACAAACTAGTCCGCCACCATCCAGACAAAGCCTCCTCCCAATCCACCAGAACCTTATGATCAGACCATTGGGTGAATTATCACGCCCCTTGGATTCCACATACCAATGGTAAGCAGAGCCACGAAGGCTCTCTCCATAATGGTTCGGGCTTCAGGAGTGCCTATGGGTCTACATTCCCATAGTAACCCATAGTCTAACCTTTGGATGTCGATGTGAACCTACCCATTACAATGATTAAGCACGATCACTTAATTTTCCAATCAATGGGGGATATTGATCAGTTGAAGGAGTTATAATCACTTCTCCTTTGATGAGGATGAAACTCTTCCCCTTTCCAAGAACATATTCTACGGCCCTCCCACTGAGGTATTCCCCCAATCTTTTGAAGTTGAGCCAGATGACCTTTATGGTCATTTCCCATTGAAGAGTTCATCCCTCTGCGCCCTCGCCCACGGTCTCCCCGGCGTCATCTTCTGTAGGCTCTCCCTCTCCCACCAATAGTAGAGGAACCATGTGGTTGATTGGATCTCTCACATCCTCTTGTTTTTCACACCAACATGACTCACGTGGGATTAGAAGTTTTTGGAGATTACAACATCCACACATTCCAAACAACAAGAACTCTAATTCCAGATAAAACCAAGATACATAGGATTCCAACTTGAAGGCCCGAGCTAAAGAAGGTTCCCTCTGGAAAAGGGTACACCCACTCATGCCCCCTCAAGTGGGAAGCTTCCATGCGTAAGCCCCACACATTCTAAACTCTATGATCTCTGATTACTGATAAAACTAGGATATGTAAGATTCCAACCTGATGGCCCGAGCTCAAGAGAGTGTCCTCCCATAAAGGGTACACCCAATCATGCCCCCTCAAGTGGGAAGAATCCATGCATAATCCCCACACATTCCTAATTACAGGAACTCTAAATCCTAATAAAACTAGGATATATAGGATGCCTACCTGAAGGCCTAAGATCAAGAGGGTTCCCTCCCATAAAAGGTACACCCAATCACGCCCCTCAAGTGGGAATATTACATGTGTAAAACCCAATAATTATGAACAAAGAAAACTCTAATTCCATATAAAACAAGGATATGTAGGATTCCTACATGAAGGCTTGAGCTCAATAGGGTTCCCTCTCATAAAAGGGTAAACCATATCTTTCCCCCTCAAGTGGGCATCTTCCATGCGTAATCCCCAGACATTCTGAACTACGAGCACTCTGATTCCTAGTAAAACGAGTATATGTAGGATGCTTACCTGAAGGCCCGAGCTCAAGAGGATTCCCTCCCATAAAGGGTACACCCAATCATGTCTCATCAAATTGGAAGCTTCCATGCATTAGCCCCACATAATTCTGAACTACGTGGGTTATGATTCCTCTCCCGAGGATACATAAGTAACCCATCTTATGGGTCTGATCCCTACATCAAATCACCTCTCATCTCCCTAGATAATAATAAACTCTTGAGTTCCTTATTTTATGGCTCTATCCAGTAGTACCTCCATAGAATCAAATGTATGCATGCCTACAATGATCTTGAAAACCAAGGGTAGCCCATTGACAGACTCTTCCGGAATGAGCCAAGTATTCATGAACATATTAAAATGACATAAATATATAAGAGAGTCCCAGAATAGGCAATAATCTCCCCCAAAAGGGTGCGGTGAGCCTGAATTCCCATCCCCTTGACCAATGGAGTCCTCAAGTGTCGTTGGCTAAATCATCAATCAATGAGTGCCTGCCTTTAGAAAGAAGGTCCATAAATCATGGATAGCAGGGTCGTTGGGTGTTTTTGGCTCCATGAATAGATCCTTTGGAGACCATACGAGGAAGTAATATCTAAGGAGGACCGATTTCACAAGTACTTGACCCCACGCAATCACCCTCTGGGACCATTTGACTGCAGGACCTCCTTCGCAATGCAAAATGGGTGAATTATCCAGTCCCTGTAGGGTCAATCCAACCTTTTTTTAAAGGATAATGATGTAGAATGGGTCAAAACAAATGTAATGGTGAATTTGACATGAAGTCATCTCTGGAAAATGGGAAGGGTGATGGTCGTTGTCGAACCATTTCCTCATCACCCAAAATGCACCACCTCGGAGGCAGAACAAAAATGGTGAACCACATGTGAATCCTTAACCATGGAGGTAGTTATACCCCAATAATAAAATACAAAGGGACATTTCACATCTAATTATTTTTTTCCCCAGTACGTGAAAAATGATCCAACTCATAGGTGGAACAAAAATGTTGAAGCTGATGTGAATCCTTAACCAAGGTGGCAGTTCTACCATAATGATAAAATACAGAAGGACATTGCATGTCAGACCATTTTTTTCACCCTAGTATGCGTGAAATGTGCCACCTCGGAGGCGGAACAAAAATTCTGAACATGACATGAATCCATAACCAAGGTGGTGGTCTTACCCCACTCAAGCCCCTTCACCCCACAACATAAGCAAAGGGGAAGAGGGCCAAGCCGAATCGTCAGATATGAAAATGTTTAAAAGATTACTACTTTGAAAAGGATTAGTGGTCTGTATGTCATATATGTATGTCACAGGGTTCCCACAGATCAACATTTGATCCAAATGAAATCCTGAGGAATGATGCAGACACACGCGTTAGCAATTCCACAAGCGGTCGAGGCCCCAACGAAGATCAGGACTCCCTCTCCTACCCAGCATCTTCAACACTGGGTATCCAACACACTAATCAAAGAGTACCACCAAAATGGTACTCTCCCCACATTGGAGGCTGCGAGACAAGCCCTCCAGTCTGCAAATGTCCACAAGTTGCCTCCTCTACCGCGGTCGACACCCCAGCACAAGGCAACCCCATTGGTCATCTCAAACCATTTTAGGAGCCTATCCTCGGAACATGACAATGAGTACATACACTTTCTTATGGAGACAGATGAAGTTGATACTAGAAACTTCATCTTAACTGCACTAGGGTCCTACTCATAGGCCCCCGCCATAGAGTGTCTCTACTGACATCAGATGACCAAACCACCTCATGCCGAAGAGGACCTTATTCTGAGGTCACCCGCCAAAGTCCAGGAGACCCAAGCCCCTCAAGCTTCCCACCTAGGGTAAATAATATATAATCAGGAAAACACTATCACTATAGTTCTAGAGAAACAACTACAACATACTAATGAAGTGGCACTTGACGGGCAGGCATATGACTCTAACCCCTCTACTCAATACCACCACAGAAATAAAGTGGCACAATACGATCACATGCACTTTCCTGCTAGTGCTTGTCAGTCTCGCCGTACAGATAGAGATGAAAATTATTGACAGAGTCAAATTCCTACCAATGTATATCATGCTAGTCAATGAAATAAGACGGCAACCGGCTACATGCAGGCACAAGTACCTGCTGATTCCTTTAAAGCCTTCTGTCTAAATAGGGAAACAATAAAATATGAGTAGAGTCAAATTCCTGCCGATGCATATCAAGCCCGTCAACCAAATAGAATGGAAACCATCTACACACAAGCACAAATACTAGATGACTCATTTCAATCCTGGCATATTAATAGGGTAGCAATCAAATATGAGAAGAGTCAAATTCTTGTTGATTAATACAAACCACGTATTATAAATACATCGGCAAGATAAAAGTTGAAAATCCCCACTCATGAATATAAATACCACTAGTTAAATATGGTGGAAACTAGAGAAGACAACCAGTGGTAGACTTGTTCCTCTGTCCCGACACAAGAGAACTGCAGGTATCTACTGGAAACTCATGGAGGGCCGGAGCATGAAAAAGCTCCTGCTTCAACATCAAAATGGTCCTTTATACCTATTCTAGCCTAAGATCTATCTCAACACTTCTTGAAAATGATGGAAGATCAGACCTCGATCCCAGGCCATATCATCCCAACATGTCAAGACAATATTGCATCATTGTAAAAGGTGATAGATCAGGCCCACGAACTAGTTTTCTCGAACAGAATGGCTCACTTTCAAAATGAGTTAGCCAATTTGAAGTTGTTATGCATATCTACTCTAGTCTATGAGGGTCGAAGACAACATAATGCGATACACATACAACTAGATCGGGAATAAGCACTCATTCTAACAGGGGGACACCGGTCCAACATAGTGGCTACTCCAGGGCAAGCATATATCCCATCCAAAACACAATATGTCTATCAGCATATCAGAATGACATCACATAACCCAACAAGATAGGGACCCATATATGAAGGCCATAACCAACAGTATATGGCCCCGATTACCCGCAAGAGAGTTCTCAGAAATTAAATGCACTATAGGAAACCAGAAAATGAAGAGCACATACATGATCCTGGTATTCTAGAGGCTAGGGTTCTTAACGCCCTCAAGAATATATCAATAAATGATCAAAAAAATGTCAATGCATTACCAAATTATGGAAGTGGCATTAGCAGTTGTGATGGTCCTTCCCAAAATGTTGCTACCACCAACTCTGAAGGTCCTCCACAGAGCACCCACAAGGGCTCACTACGCAGGCCATGAATGATTGATCACAAGAGCCTATCTCCTGATGCACATCGGTATATCTGTCCCCTCGAACTGAATAACATACAGTAAGAAGGTCCTCCCCTTGATTTTTTCTGCCTTGATGTTCCTCTCTAGGGTATATGCTACTGATATGTGTCTCCCTGTAGTCGGACATCATGTTATGAAGGTAACCCTCTCCATAATTAATGTCATTGCAATGACACTCCCCTTAATGGATTTGTTGTGAAGGCCCTCCCTATAGTATCATCAATCAATTAGAAGGTCCTACACTCATTGAAGTACATTCTAAAAGACCTCCCCAAGATGTGCACAGTAGAAATTGTCCATGCAGCCGGGTATCAAGTCATGATGGTAGTCCTCTCCATGATGAATGTCATGGAGAAGGCCCTCCCCGCAGTGGTAGTTTCCATGAAGGTACTCCACTAAGTGAAATCAAGAAGTAATAAGGTCCTAACCTCATTGTATCCCACCATGATGGTCCTCCCCAGGGTATACACTGTAAATACATTTCCCACAGTCATCATCAAGTTGAAATGGTAGCCCTCACCATTGAAGCACTAATTGCGAAGGTCCTCCTGCAATCAAAATTCATATCGTAAAGAAGGTCATCTTTTTTTTAGAATGAAAGTGAGAAATCCCTTATATGATGAGGCACTCAAAAAGGTGGTTTCAGTCAAATGAATCACTCCATTTATCCTGAGTGATACCCTTTCTCAAACAGATGATTTCCCGGGGCCACACTCATCTTTTGAGCCACCCCACACCATTCGAATATCAATAAAGATCGCACAAGCCTCGTTGCTTGGAACAAAATGATTAAGAAGCATTTCAGCAAGGCATATCAAGTAGACGATCCTTCAGAAGAACAACAACATGATATGTTGCTAGTGAGAATACAACTAGCTAAGGATAACATACTAGTGATGTATGGTCCTATGAACACTTCTCATTTCGACATACTGGGAGAGTTGTTTGGGGAATGAATGAATTGAATTTTCTTCAATAAATGTAAAACTCTTCATTAGCTAAAAGAAAAAATTATTTCCCTATGAAGGGTATACGGACCATGTCAATACATTAGGGGAGCTTCACCGTTTAATCTACCTCGAAGCCATCCCGTCCTTATGATAGCCCCAAAAAGAAAGGAAAAAGAAAATCCTTGAAATGGATTTCCTTCATGCACTTCACAAGTTGAGTCACATCATTGGAAATTCCCTAGATCGAGTTCACATTTAGCAATGGGGAGAACATGGAGCCCTGCACTTCTCCCTTCGTCCCGTCCAGTAGGACCCATTGGAAATGACACCCTACAATGTCATCACCCTAAGGCAACAATCAAGTGAAACCCCTACTTATAAAAGATATAATTCTAAAGAAATTTCCCAGAGTATGTCTCAAATGTTCCAGGATCAAAGAGATTAATCCATCAAAAATATTCGGAGTTAGGAAACCAAGGGAATCCAGTAGGATTCTCGTCTAAGGGAAGCCATCTAGAAAGTAGTGATCATGCCCTCAAAAGGCCATAGAATCTTGGAAGACCCAATTCCATTCTCGACTCATAACCATGTGGGAGTCTGTGAAATTGAAATGGTGGAAATTGTAGTAGCTACCACTGCAATTCAGGAACAACCCCAGCCCATAGTCCATGGAGAATTTTTAAATCAAAATTCCCCCGTAAGACCAATAAATCCAGACTTTTGTGCATCAATAGAAAAATGGGAACTGCCCCATCCTTAAGGGATGTTGATATTTTTACCTCAAATCCCTCTATAATGGATTTTTGGATTCTACTGTCTAGGAAGAATGATGGATAGAGGAGTCACTCATTCCACCCCTTCTTGTGGTTCAAACCCTTCAAGACAAAAGCGTGTTACGAGGTTATACCAAGGATCCATTCAGGTTGATCTTCTCCAAGAAAACTGAAGAATACCACAAAATATAAGGAGAAAGTCCAAAAAATTATGAAAAAAATCCTTCATACCATTCAGCACCGGGTACGCCACCCCCAATTCAGTATGCCTCAACAAATGTGGTAAACATCAACCTCACAGATCGCACAGGAAATGACACCAAGGGAGAGGACATGAAGGAAGATGGTTCCCTCATAGAGGAATCCCACACCAAGCCTGATGGTGTGTATACCCTGAACTAGAGGGTTATCCTATATCTGGTTACGCCCTCTGTTAATCTGACATTACCTCCCATGCGAAACCCCTATAAGGAATAGAATAAATCCAAGTTCGTCTATGACCTTCCGTCCCCCTAGAAATTCATTCCTCACTCTCAGGGAAAGGATCTCCAAGTAGGAGGAATAAATGAAAGAGATCAAGAAAACTAATACTGAGCTATGTCGAGGGAACTATCTCATCTGATGTGTTCCCCCCTGTGGAATGTCAGAAGGTTCTCCCAAAAGAGGTTCCCTTTCCACATGCACTTATACCGGTGAATGAAGCCAATCTCAGAGGTCTGTTGAACTCGTCCCCAGAAGGACATCAAGACTTCACCCCACTGGGAATAAAACTAGAATATATTTAGGTAAACCCACAAATGATACCCTTTCCTGGGTATCAACCCCAAATTCTACCAGCACTATCACACCTAGTTTTTTTCACTACTGCACCAGATGAAACTCAATCCCAACATGATATGGATTAAGGGATCTTGAACACCATCGAGCAATTAACATCTCAACTAGGTGACATGGATGGGAGACTCGCTCCGATACAACTAGAGTGAAAACCCTACTCTGATTGGGTAAGTACTGTTACACCACTGCCAAACATCGGGAACCCCATATTCCCAACTTTCAGTGGTTTGAGGGACCCTGAACAACATTTAATGCACCATTTTTCTTACTGTGAGCCCATGATGGGTATTATGGAGTAGCAAGAGGCAGTAAAACTAATGTGCTTCATATAAACCCTACAGAGATCATCTCTTGTATTTTATACTAGCCTACTAGAAAATTCAATCCTAAGATGGGAGGACCTTCTGAGACAGTTTCTCTTCCAGTTTAGTTCAACACTTCCTAATATGATAGTCACTGATCTCATGAACAGCAAAAAACGAGAGAACAAACATGTCTTAGACTTAATTTCTAGATGGAAATCCCAAACTTATTTCCTGAACCAACTGCTTCCCCAAGATGAAATGCTTTCCATGTGAATCGATAACCTTCTGGATGAATTACGAACACCACTCATCTCGATGATGTACACAAGTGGATTTAGAGATTTCTCTACCATTTCCCCAAGAATAGAAGACTCCATGAAACAGACCGATCATAAGTCCCGATTGGCCCCATTAGCCCCTGGGAAAAGAATGGGAAAAGATGAAGCGTCTTATGTCATGCTTAAGCCAACCCAACACTAGCTCTAGTCGCAAGGTCCCCAATAAACCGTGCAGGGCCCCTTGGATTCCAAAAACCACCCCCACCTCGGGAAGATGAGATACAAGGTGCTAAAAAATCAGTTTGGATAATGAAGAAATAATGTTTACTCATTCTTAGATAACCAGGTCCATGGCTATTTCATAGCTGCTATGAATTGCAACTTGCTCCAGCTATCGGAGAAAAAGTGATCCAATGAATTAGGTCTCGATGGACATCCAAATTATTTTCCCTATCAAAGAATACTGGGAAATACCATCCATGAATGATTCATTTTCAAGAATATCCTAAAAAAATGGTGGATTCCGAGAAAGTCACGTTGGGCCCACAATGAGAAAAAGTGGCATTTGTTTCCATCTCAGACTAAAGAGTGGAAGAGGAATGGAAAAAAGTCACCAGTAAAGAGAATTTTTTTGAAAATTGGATGACCTAGGAGACCCTCAACCAAGTCCATGGAATCCTCCAGGAGTAGTTGAAACAACCAACTATTCCCCCAAAATCTCCTAATATAACATAACCATCCTCCTCGGTCCCACAACCCTATAAAGGCAAAAAGGGCAGAAAGCCGGAGGAAGAAGATGGTATAACACCAAAGCCAAAGTCAGTGTTGACTCTTTCAAACTTGATACCAGCAGACTTCGTACAATGGGAATCACACCACCAAATTGTACAATGGGAACCACCATGGAAAATGGTACAACCGGTACTGCCCTGCCAGATGGCACCATCAGAAGAAGATAGTTAGACATAGACAATGTTAGATAAAGAACAGATCTTCGACTCCATTAATGTCATTAAATTTGTGGAACCATTCATGGATGGAGACTATGTCCACAGAACCGAATTCCCCGCACACAACTGGAGAGCCTGAGGAAGAGTCTGCAGAGGACGGAGGCTTCCTAGAAGGAATGATCATTGCAGGAGTCAGTTTCTGGGCCACACCATAAGTCTAACCATTAAAATTATTGAAACTCATAGAAGGACCCTACGACTGACACAACAAGAAAAAGAATTCCCCTACCCCCCTTCAAAATAAATCCAATCCAACTTATCTTGGAATATCCATCAGGGTAATAAAAAATATCAAATCACCAAAGGCATGTAGGCGGACCAGTTTAGCGAAACCTGGAAAGGACCGTGGCACCACTGGCCCTGGTCACAGAGGTTGAACCCTCTACATCCAAAACTGATGCCCCTAAAGTGAATGTGAAAAAGAAACCCTGATATAGGAATCCCCAAACTTTAGAGCAGAAGTATGATATTCTAAAGAATCTAGATTTAGTACCACCAATTTGTCAATCCTAGATGCATTAAGTTTATCCAAAAATATTAGGGAGGCACTCATGTAAGGATAAATAAGTCCCTTGGAGTTCGAGGTATAAGTAGCAGCAGTAGAAGTCTATTAGATGGAGTCCAGTCTCGAGGAATGTCATGTCATCAACTCCTTCACAAATAGTAATGAAGACATCATAATGGAATGTCACGTCAAGCCCTTATATGTGTCTAGAAAGATAAATGGAATTGATTTCCAGAAGAACATCATCGACAATGGCACTATAGTCAACCTCCTCCCACTTTGAACACTTCACCGGCTGGGCTATGATGAAGAAACCTTGAAACCCTGCACTACAACTCTGATGGGATATGAAAAAAGTGAGAAGAAACTATTGGGATGAATTAAGCTTAAAACTCGACTTAGAGACCTCATGTCGGATTTTGATTTCCTAGTATTATGTCAATGTATGTCCTTAAAAATCCTATTAGAGAGGCCGTGGATGCCTCAGTACACTATAATTCCATTATCATACCATCAGTGCATCAAATATTGCACTAATGGGAAAAACAGAACATTAAACGCTGATAAATATCTATTTGAGTCATGTGAGTCGCATTATATTGATGAAGGGTTTTATGAATAAAAATAAAAACATCTTTCATCCAATGACATTGATTGGATTACCACCTTGAATGGATTGGAAAAATCCCTCACTGACCCCATCCAACAAGTCGGGGGAAGAGTATGTTTTACCTATCACCCATGTTGAATTAATAAGTGGAAGTTCGGATGAAAAATCAATCGTCTGCAAGGTCTCTATTGTGGGTGCCAAGTCCAAATACATGGAAAAGTGGGATGACTCCCCTGATGTTAGGAAAAGATCTATCAAAGATGCTCCTGGCCTATCCGTGAGACCTCATACTACCCTTGCCTTACTCATTATGGTAAAAGATGATTTCTCTCTATACATTGGAGAGTTCATCTCAAAAATCCTCTCTCCTTCAGAAGAGGAAGAA
Source organism: Viscum album (assembly GCA_963277665.1). Lineage (NCBI taxonomy): Eukaryota > Viridiplantae > Streptophyta > Magnoliopsida > Santalales > Viscaceae > Viscum > Viscum album. The sequence continues at coordinate 799,324,261 of OY728160.1, read as the reverse complement.
TGTGAAGATGATTAAGAAGAATAAGATTATGAATAAGACCTAAAAGATGCCCCTCCTTCATTCAAGGAAGGTGTCTCCACCACAATTGATGAACTTAAGGAGATAAATCAGGGCACTAAAGATGACTTGAGGCCCACTCTAATTAGTGTGGCCATGCCAATCATGGATCGAGAGGCATATACCTCCTTCATAAAGATGAATATAGATGTGTTTTCTTAGAACTACACTAAAATTCCAAGCCTAAATCCTAAGGTTTCCACTCATCATTTAGGTTTACCAGAAGATCACCAGGGCTATAAGTAGGTATCCAGAAGGACCCACCCGACACATGCTACAAAAATAGAGGCTAAAGTTGACTAGATAATAAAATCCAACATCATACGGGAGGTTTAGAATCTGATATGGATGGAAAACACAGTCACTGCCAAAAATAAGAATGGTTAGATTAGAATCTGCATTGACTTCAGGGATCTTAACTGGAATTTCCCAAAAGACAACTTCCCGGTCTCGATCATAGAATTATTGATTGATAAAACAACCAGATATACAGATCTATATTTCCTGGAAAGATATTCTAGATACAACCAAATACTTATAGACCGAGTAGATGAAGAATCCACCTCTTTTAGTTTGAAAAATAGTATTTACCCTAAAAGGCCATCAATGGCCATCTGTTAGAAGACATCCTGGCAGAGCACCCATTAAATGAAACAACTCCGTTGTAGGCCGAACTACCCGATGAATAAGTGTTCTCCATCTAGGAGGACCCCCTAACTTGTTAAATGTACTTTGATGGTGCTTCAAGAAGCCCGAAAGGGAAATGTATGTAGGATCCCATGATCCAGAATTCGGGGCTGGGAATTATACTTGTATCCCCCCAAAAGGACATCTTTCTGTACTCTTTCCTACTTTCAAAAGGGTGTACAAATAATGAATCAAAATATCAGGCCCTCATTGCAGGCCTAGAACTAGCACTTTATGTTCCATAAAAACACCTAAAGATAAAGGGTAATTTAGAGATATTCATAAAATAGGTCAATTGTAACTATGAAATTAAGAAAGAAGTATTGGTCCCCTTGACAAACCATATTTGAGAACTGATGGAAGAATTCCCATCAGAACCAACATTGACTTATGTCCCTTGGTCTCAAAATGACCAAGCATATGCTTTGGAAAATGTAGCCATGACCATGGATTATCTAGAAGAGGATGAAACAACTATTATCATTGCCCACTTCCAGATGGTCTTTCCATTTATCTAGAGAAATACGGAGGAAATCAATGAAATTAGTCCCAATTCTAATCCTTATGGTCACAGTATCGGATAAATTATGCCCATTGAAAATTACATCCAGAATAGGGAACTCCCACAAAATAGGGATGGAAGGGAGAAGGTCCGAAGACATGAAGTCAACATTGTCTTATAAAATGGGGTAAACCAGGAAAAGGTTCTCAGAAAATGAGTCCTTGAAAGAGTCTTTCTCAGGTGCATTGATGGAGTAGAGACTAATGCCACCATGAAATATGTGCATGCTGGAGCTTGTGGAGTGCATCAATTAGAAACCCATCTCTCTCACAAAATCTGAATTTTTGGGTATTATTGCCCCACTATGAATCAATATTATGCCATATTCACTAAGAAGTGCCATTCTTTCCAAGTTTAGGAAAATTTCATACACCGAACCCTGAAGTTACTTCATATTGCTAAGTACTCTGAGCCATTATCTGCCTGGGGGGTGGATGTTGTGGGACCATATCCTCCCACCAAAACGAGACAATTCAAGTTCATACTCAAAGAGACTAACTTATTTTCCAAATGGGCCAAATCCATACCGCTTAAAGATATAGGGGTGAAAAAAATTGTTAGATTTGTGAAGTCCAACATCATTAACAGATTTTGTGTCCATCATACAATACTGATGGACAATGAAACTGACTTCTAATTTGCTAAGTTGGACAAGCTATTCCAAGAGTTTGGAATTAAATCCAATCGGTCATCCCGTTACCATGCAGTTTCCAATGGGCATATAGAGGATTTCAACAATAATTTTTCCAACATATTCCAAAAGATGGTAGATAAGGATAAGAAATCATGGCTAGACAAGATCCTTCATGCTTTGTGGGATTATTGGACCACGACCCACACTACCACCCAGGAAACCCATACTCACTAGTATACATAGAACATGCGATGCTACGTATCGAAGTCCATGTGACATCACTTCTTGTAGCCATTTGTGATCAACTTTCCATGGATGAGAAATCCATGAGATGGTTTGATGAGTTGGAGTAACTAGATGAAAAAAGGATTCACACTCTGCACCATTTGGTAATCTACCAAAATCGAATTGTATGAGCCTTCACCAAAATTGTTCTCCTTCAATCATTCCTTGAAGGAGAAATAGTGTTAGTCCTCAGAACCCTGATGATACTCAAGAAGAATTCCCCATTTCTTGAACCAATGTGGGAAGTACCATATGTCATACATAGGGTCTATTTAAATGAATTATATTCAATGATTTCATTGGGAAGACATATCATCAGGGCCATAATGAATGTGACTTTCTTGAAGAAATACTTCACGTAATAGAAACTATCATGCCATGGTGTAAAATCTATGACCCTAAACTATGAGTCATTGTCCTTTCCACATGATGTTAATCTATAAGGAAGTTGTCCCTAAAACATGACATTAAACTGTGACTCATGTCCTCACTCTAAGGTATTAAAATACATGGAACAAAGAGTCCTAATCACATGATAATAAACTATATGATCTCTCATAGAACTATGTATGTCTGGATTTTTTCTTTCGTAGGATACGTAGCGATGCCTCGATCCTCAATCTTGGACCATCCCCCACAGAAAAATGCCTCCATCATATCCTCTACCTCCATACACTTTATAATGAAAACCTACATCCACTCCTTGTTTCTCACATCAAGTACAACTCATGTTATCTTATGATACATGGTAAGGATTATCCAACACGAATAAGTTATGTAGAAGTATGGTAGACCCATCACCCATAGAAAGAAAACAAAAATGTATGTAGCCCCATGTCTGAGACAAATTGGTATAGGGAACATTCAAAACTATGTATGGCTAGGTTCCTGCCCATACGAGATATGTAGTGATAACCAAATTTGGAATTCTGGCCCAACCATGATAAAAAAAATCCCTCACATGACCTTACACATGGACTGAGCCAAATTGGTAAAGGGAACATTTAGAAATACTTATGGCATGATTCTTGCCCATGAAGGATACACAATGATGCCCATATTTGGCATTTGAGCCTAGACACCATAAAAAATGCCCCGTTCCCCATGCGTAGGTTATACTTGTATGGGGAGTCTGTGAAAGGTCCCAATCTCATGACAATAAATAGAAAAATTCTTCCAAAGTTATGAGTGTCTCAGTACTTGGTGTTATGAGATCTCACACATAACCCCCACTCATGAGAAGTCAAAAGATCTTACATCCCCTCATACGTATGAGTCAAACCTATGTGGAAGCTCTAGTAGTTCATAGTTAATCATGGTTTGGGTATTCTTTACATTCCCAGGAACATATTTCTCATTTTTCAAACTACATACCCTGAGAAATATTAAATCCTCATAATTATTCATGGCCATATTAGATGGAAGGCTAGTGTCCTTTGGAATCCTTTGGTTGACTATGTACATCATGCCCCGATGGCTCTACATATGTTTCCCAAAAAATGGATATCAATCAAAGGAAAATTAATCCCTGGGAGAGTCTTCTCCAAACATAGTATGCCCAATGGCTTCCAAGCCCCATGTCATCCCTCCTAAATCAAGTTTCCCCTGGGACTATAGTTTACACCTTCTATCATCACTCATGTCTATGGAGAACCAGAATATCCTGATTATGATTAACTCAAAAATATTAAAGATCTTTATGACAACATAATCGTCCTCACTATATGACTGTAAACTAAAAAAAATCATGTCCTCACTACACCACATTAAACCGCGAGGCCAAAATCATCCTTGTTGTACGACATTAAACTGCATAGCAATGGTTTAAGCCTAAAGTTCCCTCTGATGTTGATTTTTTTATTCTTATGATATGACTAGGAATCCTCATAATCCTTTTTTATCACACCGAGCATAGCCTATGTGAGCTTAGGGATCTTAGAGAGAGATCCACCGTGACATTATGGAAAGATAATCCAGAAATTTGGTCCTAGCAGCATGACCCTAAATGGCATGTTAGGGTTCCCTTCCCATGAGGAACCCTACGTCCTGACCATACGACATTAAACGACTAGGTACCCCAAAGATGGGATGAATGCCTCACCCTTTATACAAGTCAGATCTACATAAGGGGCACTTGATTCCATGAGTAAATTACAGCCCAAATTTCCCCAATATGTCCGAATACACTCATTCCATACCTCAAGATCCATGCTCTAAGAATTCTTAAATCCCCATAATCATTCAAGTCCATTTTAGATGGAAGGCCAGTGTCCTGCGGAAACCTTTATTTTACTATACACATCATGCCTCGATGGATCTACGTATGTTTTCCATAAATATAGTCTTCATTCAAAGGAAAATTCATCCCCATGAGTTTCCTCACATATCTCATTATACCTAATGGCTTCCAAGCCTCGTTTCATCCCTCTCTATTTAAGGGCCCTCAAATTCATGGATTAAATTTTCCTCCCCACACATATCCTAGATATATCAGAACATATGGGCCTGATTCATCACTAGTCCATTTTGAGGTTTCTAAAGATACCCCATCCATATGCATGAACTTGATCCGCATACAAATGAAGAGTGCCCCCACTCATTTTCAGGTTTCCCTAGAGGAAGTTCAGTTAAAATTACCCCTTTTCGTGTTCAGGTTCACCCCTTTTTGAAGATCACATACCATAATAAAAAAGTTCCCAATCTCCACAATCCACATTAGTCATCGGATACAGAAGGAAAATGTTCAATGAAAACTTCTGTTTGACTATGCACATCATGTCTCAGAGGCTCTGTATATATCGCCTATAAAACTACTATCAATCAAAGGCAAATTTATTCTCTGGAGAGTATTTCCCAGTCTCCCTATGCTCTAATGACATTAATGTCCTATCACACACCATGATTTGGAAAACATATAGATAACACCTTACATACCTTCCTCTTTCTAAATGCCCCTAACATAAAAAATACTTCAAACCAAAATGAAGATTCACCAGCTCTACCTCACACAAGTATGAATTGTGAGGGAACAATTTCCCACTCAATGCCAATATGGATTTCCCTAGTATTTTTAGACACCACTACTTAGGAAAGCCACCCACTATGGCTCCCAATATCAAATTAAATTCAAAAATTTTCATAACCCCACCAGGCCATCAGTGATGGATGGCCAATGTTTTGTGAACATATTTGTTTTGGAAATTCACATCATGCCCTAGAGGATCTTCATATGTTTCCCACAAAATGGAAATTAATCAATGGAAAATTCATCTGCAATAGAGTCATTTCCTACTTTTGTATGAATTAAAAGGGTCCTGAGCCTCATGCATATCCAAACTCACAAATCTAGGGTCAATAAAAATTATTAATCCATGTATGAAGGATATTTAAATGATACTGGCTGACCAATCCCGAATTGGGGACCCTCCCCATTATGTTTGGTCAAAGTAGTCCGACCTTAAACATCAGAAATAAGTTTGATCCGTATGACTTTGAACTACCAATGAAAAAGTCATTATACTTTCTAGAGGTAAAATCTACAGAAGGGAACACTGGTTAAAGGTCAAGTATTTGTTTGTTGAAAATATTGAGCCATAAAAAAGGTGTAAATCTTGTTGGGTCAAAAACCAAAAAAGGGAGTCCTAAAAAAGTCATGTTATGCCCGCTACGCCTGTGACAAACAGGATTAGGAAAAAAATTGGGTAATAAGTAAAAAGATATAAAATTTCATGAGGTGTTCTATAAAACCTCAGAAATAGTTTAACTATGCTCGTTATGTCCCATGGCTCAAAAAAAATTAGATCCTGATTCGATTACTCCAATTTACAGATAATGGTTTATAATTAATACATGATTGGAATGATGCATATATGATTGATCAATTGACATGACAAAAAAATGAAAATAAGAATAATTCAATGGAAAATTGGTTCCATCATATTTCATAAAAATTTATAGTGGGAATCCACAGCCTAGAGTCTCTCCTTGGAAGCGAGACGAGATCATTACAAGAGATGTTCGATAGAGTCACAGAGTTGCATCAATGATTGGTATGAATCTTCAATAGCTTAGAGAATATTCAATAAATTCACAGTCTCGACCTTTGCACTCGTTTGTAGTGCCTGTGCATCCCTCATGGCTAGGAGTCCAGTCCTTCATCCCTATTTCATTTTCCATCACCCCTCCTCAACAACAGCTGCGGCCTAGGCCTGCTCTTGTTTGAGCTACTCCAGTTTCTGTATTTTTTTCTCTACCGCCTGGTCATGTTGTTATATCAAATAATCTTGATTCATGAGTTCATTATAAAACTTGTAAACTTTTCCAGAATGAGTGGAGGCTTCATAAATAAGAATTTACTATGTAGAAGTATGATATGCCATCAACTCTGCTGCAGATAGTCAAGATTCAAGTGCACCAGTTTCTTCCTAAGAGGAAACCACCAACTTGACTATTTAATAAATACCATGATAGTTAAATCCATCAAAACCCAGGACCACAAACTGATAGTGTGTCATTGGTAATTTCACTTACATCTCATTAAATGGAGTCTAGTAAATTAATCTCCAAATGATTTTTCATGCATTTGGCCGTGAGGGAAGAAGATCGACCATGCTTTATTGATCAGTCCTCGAATCACTCCCTGATGATGAAATGTAGTCATGAATGAATGTTACTAGAGAGGTACTTTCTTCGACATCTACAACGCGACTCATCCCTACAATGACCTCATCTCTGGTAATTAAAATGGAGGAAAAAGAAGGGATGTCTTCCTCCATTACTAAGGCTTGTGGTTGTGATTTTGATAATTGGGAGGAGACAACATTACCTCCCACCCTCGTAGTAGAACCAATATCTTGAATAGGTGGTGATACATCTTCAATAATTAGTTGTACTCCATGGATACATGGAAATAATAGAGACCCATTGCCACGATCAACCGAAAAAGTAGCCCTCAATTAATCCCTCAAAACATTACTAGTTTACATAAGGCTTGTGGGGATAGTCATTCTAGATAAGGATTCATCTCTCAGAATCCTAGGGGTAGAAAACAAAACCCCTCTTAGAACTAAAAAAAGGGAATGATAGCCCACTCAAAATTTTTAGGGGATAGAACATTAGTCTCCCTAATTTTGACTTCCCCTGAGCCACCATGAGTAGACAAATTATCAGTTTCTGAAGTGACTCCCTATATAGGGGAAAAACTTCCCAGACGATATTAATTGGATACTCAATATTTTAAGCCCCTACAAGATCCTTCAAGGCCTGGGGTTCGTCACCAGACTCAGACCCTACTATAAATACCACACTATCTCTCTCCTTGAGATTCAGATCAGCACGATCAAGTGAGCCCTCAACTTATGGGTGTTTTTCCATTATTGGGGAAGAGATTGTTAGAATGGGAGCAAGAACACCAGAAAGGTAAATAGTCCCCCATGTCTCTCCAGATGCTCATGTTTCCCTATTTTGGTCAACATAAAAATATGGAGACCCTTCCTCTACCCTAAAAGGGAAAAGAGATATTTATGCCTAAGAGGCCATCATTTGGTTACTGATAGGCCCAACGTCAAAGTACATATTTGTACTAGTGAGTTGAAAAGATAAGGGTACATGGTTCATTCACCGGGTGAACAGAAAATTGCATTTTATTCCCCTCCGAATACACCTTGACAGTTGGGAGGATTGCATGTGTATTTTTGAATGTCAGAGGGATGGATCCTGAATAAGATCACAAAGAGGAGTTGGAAGTGGAGATTCCCTAGAAGGGTCTGTAATAACCACTTCCATTTGTTCTTGGGCTCTGGGGGATCTTTCCACAATACCCCCTACCATTGATTGGGAACACTCCACAACCACATTACCTATAAGAGTATTAATTGGGGAAAAAGATATTTCATGAGATCTGGCAGACCGTAGTAAAATAAGAATGAAACGGGAAAAAATTCAGCATCTCAATAATAGAATTTAAGGCCAGAGATTGCGGCTATAACAAACTCTTCTGTCAACTGTGGGAATACTAACATCGATGCCATGCGATCCAACCAGTAATTCCTATCTGCAGGAGTGTGAAGACATTTATCTAGTTCAGTCAAGTAAGCATTTACCTCATCAGGCTCTTCATCGACTGAAATACTGGTAGGATAAATGGATCCCCCAAAACCCAGAATATCGAAACTTTCCATCTAAAGAAGCCTCTAAATATATTCATTTGTAGCTCTTTCCCTTAATTCATACTAGACTCTCCAAGTGTCCAGAAATGAATCCATAATTGGTGTGGCCAACACCAGATGGTTGGTATAAGGAAGCAGAGTGGGATTCGATAACCGAAAACATTTCTTGGGTGTCCCCACAATCTCAGGACCTCGATAACAGGGAAATTTATGAGATGATGGGAAAAAGTAAGAATCATTTCCCATGGAAGCTGTTGTAGGTGATCCAATTACATCGTTATCCTCATCAATGGTTTCTGGTCGCAACATGGAATGTACTCAATGCCCTTACTTGTAGCGTCCACTTCAGGAGTGAATGAGGGTCTTATGGTCTTTGAAGTAATGATCTACCCACTCTGGATCCTCATTGATAGAAATGTCAGTAGGTGCTAACAAATATCCAACAACAGTAAGATAAACATACCTAGTTTGGAAGAGCTTCCATAAACTACAAGGGGACTAGATGAAAATAGTTGTGTGACCTTTCAGAAGGTCTCATTTACTCTAGGCCATTGGAAAATCATCCTCAGGGTGGAATGGATGGTAAAGTCCTAGAAACAGCTTCAACAACTTGTTCAGCCACCTGTGAGGTCACAACCACATCATTCACAAATTTCTATAGGGAGTACCAAGAGGGATTCAGAGGAATTTTCCCAGTCGAGAGTGTTCAACAACTCCCTTTTTTTCTCCATTCCCTTCACCTTCAATGTCTTGTAAGTTGTCACAAAGGCACCAAGTCGACTAATTGGAAATCAAGATATGATTTACCCCAATCCTCAACATAGTTCTTGGTAAGAAAGGGCATAGAATCCCTAATATCATGAATTATGGCTAGGCTCTGGGTGTCCTCAAAGGTAAACATTAGCCATAATTTATAAGATATAATTATATATTTCTCTTGATTAGCATAGTTGAGAGTAGGAGGGCATAACTTCTGGACACAATTTAATTTTTTAGTAAATTTTCAGGGTGCGTAGCCCCCACAAATAAGATCCCCTCTCAAACAAGAAACTAGTATTCCATCTCACATCAAAAATAAGTAACCTCAGTTGATGAAGTATTCGTATGAATTATTTTTAATAGTACCATAAGGGAAATTATAAGGGTGTTAATATAAACGTTCTTAAATGTTGAGACAAGACATTAAGTCCTGTTCGCTATTTTTAGTTTTCTCCTCTTGCTTATCCTGTGAAGCCCAAGTCACAGGTATGACCCCACTGGTGCTCTGAAGATACGATCAAAGGGTCGAATGAGGAATTTTTAAGGAATTGATGAAGGAATAAACCACTATGTGGTCTCCCATCTAGCCTCAATGAATTGGAAAAGAGCCAGTCATCTGATAAGGTGGCCCCCATTTGCTGATTCAACCCAGTAGGTAGTTAATCTTGGACAACACTAGGATGGATATATTGATACATCTTTCGGTGGCCAACTGAGAGACCATGATAAAATTGGGGGCTCTTATACCATAAGATTCCCACACTTATAGGATCTACCTACTTGAAAACATGGACAAGAATGCCTCTAGATGAAATAATCGATCCACATTAGGAATGATCCCCCATTACCATTTCTAAAAATTACTTATTCTAGGGCGAGCTAGTAAGTACCTGCTCACCTTGTGGTGGTTTTGGTAAGACAATCCCTGGGTTTTTGCGGATCGGGCTCTAGACCTGTATGCTTAAAAAAATCCCCTAACCAGTCATTAAAAGAAACATCCTACTTAGGAAAGGGATCACTATCCTTCAGAAGCGCCTTCGCTTGGATAATAAGTTTCTTGGATGGGGGGTGGGGTGGGGACGGGGGTGGGGGTTCTTTCATCATCATCCCAAATAGGGGAGGGATGAATAAATTCATCATACATTTCCCTAATGATAGGGACTCCCAAAATTAGCTAGATGTCCCAAAGACTGATGTTGAACTCCTAAGGGTCAAAATGGAATGTGTTAGTATCTGGACTCCACCTTCTTAAGTGATTTGAAATAAGGGAAGTAGGATGATGGGTGTATGTCTGAGAAACCTAAGAGGCCTCATACAGTCCCAAATTCTTTATCTTGGTTCATAATTCTTCACAACTCTAGCAAACTCAAAAAGGCCACCCCCAGTCCAAGCCAAATGAGCCTCTTGGGTGAAGGTACCGCTGGGACAACCAACCATATTGCTCATTCACTATATCCTTCCTCACAATTCCCTAGTAGTAGTGGGACATCTGGATAGGCTTCCACTATACTCCCTCTAATGTTCAAGGGGCATAGTTCAACAATGACCTGGAGGTAGAATATCTCTGAAGGTACCACCCTTTGAAGAAATAAATGACTTTAGAATAGATGTATTAATTATCCAAGTGGTTGGCTGATCAGTCAGATTTGGATCTGGGATTTCTCTATCAAACAAAAGACCAAATCTGTAATAAGGAATCCTGTCTGAATTTGGGTACTCCCGTTGGCCCGCTGTAAGAAGATTCTCCAGAGATTTGTGAAATGGACCTACCAGAATTTTTTCAATAAACAAAGCCTCCATGTTCTTTGATATTTCATCAGCAACAAATATAGGGCAAGTAATAGTAGCTTCAGAAGTAGCAGCGACGTCAGTAACATCATGTGAAATAGCCATTGTAATCTGTATAGGAGGATCCATAAGCTGACAAAAAATTTAGTCCAATAAAAATTGTTGGATAAAGGCTACAAAGGCGTGGCTAAATGACTTAAAATATTTCTGCATAAAGCTCAACATAATGTTTCCATAAATAGTAAGAGATATGCACATTCTGCATACTACATGATACATAGAAATAACCCCACATATGAATTTGGCACCTAGATGCATTAAACCACATACAATCATGGTACGCCAACCATCTCTGAGGCGTTGGTCTACATATCATTGTCCAGTGAAAAGAAAGGTTAACGTAAAATGGAAACTATGAACTAGGCCTCATTAAGTTCAGGTTCAGAAGATGATGATTGATGTTTATGTTCAGAATATTAATTCTTAATGTTCGGTTCACCGGATCAATCTCGGTATGCCGACACAAAATGCACGTAGCATCCTCCTACACAAAATATGGATTTTAATTTTAAAGTTCCACAACACTATTTTCAAAATTAAAAAATGTGGTTTGTAGACATATAAAAGGAAAAAGGATTGGTTCATGGCTTGTACGAAGCAGTTCATAGATAGGATTTTAGCAAGGAACACAGTACATGAGATCAGAGGAAGCTGAGGGACTGAAGTGAAATTTTCTCTGGGAGAAAAGATAATAGACAAATGAAATGAAACCATATATATAGGTGTGGTCCCCTCCTATTAGGCCCATCTATTCTACCACGAACCATTTCAGTTCAGGACCGCTTCTACATCATAATAGTCACCTTTTCATTCGGAATGAACACAATTCTGATGGGGGGAATGTTTAGGGTCCTAAAAATTCCAAAAAGGGATGAAAATAACCCTAAAATCAATTCACAGAAGGAAGAAAGTACTCCTACAAGTCTTGAAAGGTGAAGGAACTAAAATTGAGTTGAAAATTTCAGAAGAATCTTGAAGTGATTCATGTTTTCAAGGAATTTCATTATCCTGCATACCATCACTGGGAAGGGTATGTAGAACACCGGGATAGCAAACCATCAAGTACATGGAATGATCCGTGAGGTGATGGTATGCAGAGCGATTCCCAACAAACCCAGAGAACCACAAACCACATCACCGGAGGACTCATGCGCATGAAGAACATATGCGTACCATCCTACGAACTTATCAATTCGCGGACAAAGAAAACATGTTGGGTTCTGCGGACCATTATCTCAATCCATGGCCTCCACAAACCCCAGATTGACAAAGTCTTCCATGGGTCAAAATATCTCTACATGGGTTTCCGCAAATGGTTCCCCTTTCCCAATATATATGATTTCCTTGATGCAATATAAAATAAGCACAGAATGAATTAAGGGGGAGAAAGATGAATAAATATTAAAGGGGACTCAGAGTTTGGAAGTAAGAACTCTATGAAGATTCCAGCTTCAGTCTCAATTCATCGACAATACCCAAATTGCGAACCATGCTCTCTGCATGTAAAACTAATCACGAACCAGAAAATGGGGAAAGTTAATAATAAGAAAAGAATCGCGAACCTAATTGGTGAACCATGAACCATATAATTCTCACAGATGAACTCTTTGTAAACGATAATCCCTCAAACCCTCCTTCAATATGGTTATTTGAGTAGTGTATGACTACACAGATAGAACCCAGTGTCGTATTCTCCATCAGTACGTGGAGGGAACCCAAAGTATCTTGATGGGCTGCGTAACACTATGGTACATGGTGGTATGTACCCATGCACGCACACCACTTCAGTATTCAGATGACACCTCTGCATGCATACCACTATGGTATATATAGCTTCCCCCATCCCACATAAGAAATCAGCATACAGAATTGGGTGTCTTATAGTATTATTTCCTCCGGTTCCATCCTCACCCCTCCACTACTGTCCAGTCCTCCATAATCCCTCTGTGAACCAATCCTCTGGAATCTAGCTAAAGCCCCCTCAAAAGCCACCAAACCCATATGATTGGACCATTAGGTTCATCAGTGTGCACCTTTATGTCCACATGCCCATGGTAAGAGGATCCATGGATGCTCTCCCCACAATAGTTTGGGGATCTAGAGTGCCCGTGGGTCTATATTCCCATGGTAACCCAGAGTCCAACCTTGGGATGCCGATGTGAACCTCCCTGTTCTAGTGATTAATGGTGATCTCATGGGTTTCCACTCAATGAGGAATAGTGATCAGTCCAAGGAATTATGTTTACTTCCACATTGATGAGGAAAAAACTCCTCCCATTTCCCAGAACGTATTTCGGGGCCCTCCCATTGAGGTAAGTCCCCAATCTTCCAAGGCAAAGCCGCATGACCTTTAATGACATTTCATTTTGAAGGGTTCATCTCTCCACATGCTCGCCCACATTTTCCCTGACCTTTTCCACTGTAGGCTCTCCCTCTCCCACTAATAGGAGTGGTGACATGTGATTGATTAGATCTCTCAAATCCTCTTGTTTCTCACGCCGATCATGACTCTCGTGGGCTTATAGGTTTGTGACGATTAAAAAATCCACACATTCTGAACTATAAGAAATCTAACTCTTTATAAAACCAGGATACATAGGATTCCTACCTAAAGGCCAAAGCTCAAGAGGGTTTTCACCCCCAAAGGGTTCACCCAATCATTCCCCCTTATGTGGGAAGATTCCATGAATAATCCCCACACATTTTAATCTAGAAGAACTATGATTCCTGATAAAACCATGATATGTAGGATACCTACCTAATGGACCATGATCAAGAGAGTTCCCTCCCATAAAGGGTACACCCAATCATGCCTCTAAAGTGGGAATAATACTTTCATAAGGCCCACACATTCTTAACTATGATAATTATGATTCCTGATAAAACTTAGATACGTAGGATTCCTACCCGAAGGCCCGTGCTCAAGAGGGTGCCATCCCATAAAGGGTACACCCAATCATGCCCCCATAATTGGGAACCTTCCATGTGTAAGCCCAACACATTCTGAACTATAAGAAATCAGATTCCTAAAAAAACTAGGATACAGAGGATGCCTACCTAAAGGCCCGATCTCAAGAGGGTGCCCTCCCATAAAGGGTACACCCAATCATGCCCCCTCAAATGGGAAGTTTCCATGCACATGCCCCACACATTCTGAACAATGAGAGCTCTGATTCCTGATAAAACTAGAATACGTAGGATGCCTACCTGAAGGCCCGAGCTTAAGAGGGTGACCTCCCATAATGGGTACACCCAATCATGTATCCCCAAATGGGATGTTTACATGTATAATCAGCACATAATTATGAACTACGTGGGTTTTGATTCCTCTCCTAAGGAAATGTAGGAAACCCATATTATAGGTTTGATCCCAATATCAAATCACCTCCCATCCCCCAGGAAGATGATAAACTCCAGAGCACCATATTGTATGGTTCAAGTCACCAGTACCTCTTTAGCAAATTTTTTTCCTATAATGATATTGAAAGCCAAGGGTATCCCATGGACACACTCTTTGAGAATGAACTAAGGATTCAAAAACATATGAACATGACTTAAATTTATAAGAGAGTCCCGTAATAGGCCATAATCTTCCCCTAGAAGGGTGTGGTGAGCTTGGTTTCACATCCCCTCAACCAATGTTGTCCTCATGTGTCATTGGCTAAATCATCTATCAACGAGCGCCTGAATTTGGAAAGTAGGTCCTGGAATTATGGATACCAGGGCCGTTGGGTGTATTTGGATCCATGAATAAACCCGTTGGAGACCATATGAGGAATTTATATCCGAGGAGGACCGATTTAACAAGTAGTTAACCCCACAAAATTGCATGCTGAGACCATTTGATTGTGGAACCTCCTTTTTAAATTCAAAAAGGGTGAATTAACCAATCTCAATCGGGTTAATACAACATTTTTGTAAAGGATAATGACACAGAATGGGACAAAACAAAATAAATTGTGAATTTGATAGGAATCCATCTCCAAAAAAGGGATGGGTGTTGATCCTTGTTGGAACATTTCCTCATCACCCGAAACGTGCCACCTCAGTTGCAGAATAATGCGATTACAGGGTGTGAGTAAAACTCAATAGGACACCAATATCATGGTACAATACCCAATTGGTAATTTGGTTTGTATATTTATATAATATGTTTAAAAGAAATTAAAAAAATTAACAGAACAAGAATAACATAATATCACCTAGCACACACAAGCAATAAACAACCATATACCGAGCAGTTATTCTGTTACCAAGTTACTATGAAACCTGGTTTTAAATTCTTTGGAAACATTCTATAAGGATAAATATAATAATATTTAGAGTGATCAAGGTCTAGATAAAATGATGGAATCATTCTACTTGGTATCATTAAGGCATTGAGACTAAGATGGGACACATGATCGACTTGTGAGTATGCACTTAGAATCCAATGGGAATCAACTATCATGTTAGGGAAAAAGGATGAATATGCACATGGGTTGTTGATATGTCTCCTAGAATACTGAAGGCATTGATGAGAACATATTACTTAGAATCCATATGGAATAAAGTACTAGCATGCTATTAGAACCCCCAAGGCATCAAGCTGCAGTTAGGCCACCGGAATATTATTCTCCCACCATGTACACACACCCTTCATTGTAAATATCATGATCTATGAATCCATATATGTGAGGGAAAACCACTCCATAATTTTCCACCTCTTCCAAAGGAATAATATATACCTCCAATGGTATGGAAAACACACATAGGGGGTACATCATAAAAGATAATCATAGAATAGCCCATCATCATGAGGAAAGAGTAGCAGAAAAGAGCTTGTGAACATCAATTCAATATGAATAACACATGATATATAATCAAAGTCATTAAAAAAGCCTAAAAAGGGAGTCATAACTATTAACTCACCCACATGAGATCCCAATAAATCATGGTCATCAAGATTTGCTAAAAAATGTATCACATCAAGTCTTAAATAATGAATATAAAAACATAGGAATAAAATAACATGAAGAGTCATAGAAGCTAAACTTGTGATCAAATATCCAACATTGTCTTATAGGATCTAAGTCTCAATAATCAAAATTAAACACCTTAAGGTTTCCATATAGTATAAGGTACTCATATGTGATCCAGTATCGTCCATTGGTAGTAGGTATCAAGATAGTATAGAAGGGATTTCTGTGGCCCTTGAAAATTTTTCCAATAATGAAAAGAAATGTTTCTTTAATTAATTAAGAATCGATCCTAATTAATTAATTAAGGATTATTATTATTATTATTATTCATAAATCATTTTGATAATCAGGATTGTTTTTCTAATGTGAAAAAACTCAAACCACATGAAAATAAACATGCATAAAATCCAAAGGGTAGAGTACATTGGACCTCCTAACTAAAATAGATCAACTCCAAAAGAAGAAAATCCCATTAACATAATCTATGTTTTGCAAGTCTATTCTGTTTCCTTCAATCACCATGGGTTTCTAACACATGCCAATGTATTCCTAATAATTAATAATAGTAAATTATAATTAATTAAATTAATATATATAGAACCCAAACTAGGGAAGAAATAATATATGTTGAAAGGCTTACATAATGTCATCGCCTAGTAGAAACGATGACCAACCACCTATTGAACGTTCATAACATGATTTCGACATCATTTTAGGAAGAATACCTATCACGTGAAAACAATACATAAACGAATTTAAAATATTTAAATTTTAAAATATGTATTATTTCAATTATAGGTAGACCTTAACTGAAACACCCATCAATGAAATGAATTTATCACTACACCACATCCTCTTTCCTTATTGATCAAAAACCTCATCATCCTTAGACTATTATCTCAAGATCCTATTGAATTTCCAGCTCATTTATCTAACCAAAAACATCCAATGATCAACCAGAATTAAAATTGGAATGAAATATCAAGGTATTTCATGGGATAAGAGTTATAAAGGGGGATCAATGAAAACTAATAAATCATTAAATATTTATGTAAGGATATTAGAGGATCTTTTGGATGACATAATATCCCATTCTAATAAAACATATTTAAGGGATTTAGTGGAAATGAAAAACAAGGGTTATAAAAAAGTGTGTTGCATTAAAACCTATATAAAATAGTTCATGAGAATTTCATAGTTTAAAATGTTGTTTGAAATCATGAAATTTCATTTTAAAATATCTTTATGGGCTAGGCCAACTTGTTTTATGACATGACACATATTTTCATACTGTGTATTTTTTATAATAACCTTCCAACTCTCATTTCACACCATAAAATACATTGAGGTTACCCCATGAACTTAATTTGCATCATGAATTCCCAATTCATGATGTGAATAAGCTTCAATTTTATCTTTTATCTATCCCAAAGCCATGAAAACTATTTCAGTGACCTCTTGAACCCTCGGGTCATTGGCCGATCCTTGAACACTATCCTAAAACAGCATTTGAGAATGTTCTAACTCTCAAAAAATCTTTATTATTCATTGTTACCAAAATGAACCATACATAAAATTAAACATTTAATATTACCTTTTAAATTTCCATCACCTAATGGTGTAAGACATTACAATCTCCCACCATAGCACTTCTCATCTGTGATAAGTGGTGGTGGTATGCAAAACATGACCCTCGATCTGCCATAATTTCTATCCATAAGGATTACTATCATATTTCATCTCCAAATTCTAAACACTGCCTCACAGATTTTCTCACTAAAAAATTACATCATTCCACCATTGGATGACTCAAATTACAAACATTAGGTATCAGTCGAAAATATTACCATCCTCCAATATCAAGATTGTGATCACCACATTCGCTAACACCAACACAGAATGGAATCCAAAAAACATTCATCTTCTTGAATCTGAGAGATACCTTCCATATGAATCACTATATTGTTTAATATTATATAATTCCATCAAAATGATAGTTTATGTTCATTCTGTTTCACTTTATCAACAGAAGATAGAGGTTGGAAGTCAATAGTGACACCTTGTCCCAAATTCTAAACCAAAGAAAAGTGTCTCTATAGACCAAAGAAACCTAGAAAATGTACACTTTACTATAAGGTATTTATTGATTTTAACTAAATCCATTTTTACTAAAATGATGATCTTGATGGGGTTCCACCTACCTTATTAATGTTCACCTAGAACAACAGTTGGTAAGTCCCCAACCATCTTCCTACAAGGTAATCAACTGACAGCACTTAAAATCCATGAAAAAAATGATCAAAATACCTGAAGACGTAGTGGAATAATAAAGATAGTAAAAACTCTTACTGAATTCTGAACCATCTTTGAAGGTTTTTTTTGAGTTGGTTATCTAACCACTTGACCAAGCCAGAAATCTCTCGACCTTGCACTAATGTACCAATGATCTGTCTCCCCTTATAGTTAACACAAATGTTCTTCTAAGTTCAAATCCCATATCCAGTCTCCAACCAGTGCTATATATGAATCCAACACTCAACATTTAATTTATATCTAGATAATCTTAGGCCCATTATATATCATTCTTTGAATCCTCACGGTCATTCAACATTTAGTTTTACATAGACTATGACCTTTCCAATATAGAATTCATTTCACACATGACAGGTTGACGCTCCCAATCAAAAGAGTAGAATTAAAGTCATATTATAAAACTATACTTGATCTACACTACCCCTAACTATTTAATAATTGAATGAAATGACTACATGTGACTATTCTATCGAACAATTTTTTTAAAAAAAAACTAGGAATTGTGTGTATCTGGATTTCTTGAAACACATTCCACTGAATGAAATGATCCTTTTTGGAGTTCAAAACATTATTTTATATTATAGTCATAGGTTATAACATATATTAAGATGGTTCTTGTGCACTTACAAATACATCTAAATGAACCATAACATATCTACCAGCAATAACTCAGGCTGACCAAATAATGGTACCTTGATCCATGATCAATTCTATCTTCCACCATAGAGACATATCAAGGATACCCAAAATTGTAATCATAATGAAAATTAAACCAATTTATTTTCGAAATGGAGTCCTAGAACTGAATTCATTAGTTTCCTGAAATCATTATTCCACTGGGTTAATCTAAGAACCGGGAACATCCAAAACGGTCAGGTCACTACCCTTAGGTCAATAATTCAACCTACTCAACATGTAACCATAGAAAGCATAATAAGAAATTAAATAATTCCAAAAAGTCACAAAATCACTCATTACTCCTAATAGAGTGATAAACCATGAGTCACAAACCTCTGGGTTAGACTCCCATGCATTTTTTTATCCACACCACATGATGAATTTTCTCAGAACTAGAGCACACTCTGTGCTTCTATTTAGAAAGATCATCTCCAAGATATTGAGATTCATAGTGCACTACCTGAAACATGGTTTCCAACTCATGTTTTTTAGAATCCACCTATTCTCAACCCTCCTAGGATCTAATACATTAGAGTTCACTCAATAACCAATGCGAGTTTTATTCTGAACTAATAGTCTAGTGAACACTAGATCCTTCCCACGATGCAACAAGAGTGTAAATGCTTAATAACCCAACCTTGTTTCATGAGTACTTGATATGAAGGTATTCCATATTATCATATTTAAATACAACTTTAAAGACCTTCCTCTAAGAATTAAAAAGCATACTCACATACTTAGAGAAGTTTCATCAATGAAAACAGCCCCTTGGAATTAGCATTGACTATTCATTTATAAGGAATATCCTTACTCAGGTTACCTCCAAGCAGTATGAGGCATCAGATTTATAGTAACCAAAGTTATATGTAGTATATAATTTCCTTCAAAAACACACACAAGGTTTCACTAGGGGTTACAAACCATATAATTTCATATAAGAATATATCCAAAGACAATCCATGATAGCTATTCTTTTAGACTAACCAGCTCGAGAGTTTGTAGATACTGAGTTTGGTTAAATTTAATTACCCTAGGTGCTAGGTGGATTCATCCACATAGGCTATATTAGGAACCTTTATTAACTAGAAACATATATTGGATTCTTACACAATGTTATTAAAAAGGTATTTACTACTAGACAACAGCCAAAACAGAACAATAAACCATCTATGCGCAGTGGGACCACATCGAAATAACTATCCTTGCCACCATCACCGGTATCAATCAGGTGGATTTCAACATAGTTCTACATAACCTGTTATCATACATAAATATGTATAGGTATCAATATATTCACACACATGTAGCATGTATTTCATGAGAATATTACATTCCAAATAAGATGCATGAAACAACTCTTATAGACATATACAAGGGTAAGATTCATATGAAATAACAACCTCAAAATCCATGTACATAACATGATGTGAAAAATATGATATGATTTATAACCAAGAACATTCAATCCATGACCTTGTAACCTAGACTTACCTCGGTAATAGAGTTCCTATTGTACCGATCTATGATTTGCTACAATAATTGACATATTATTATGAAGCATGTCTATAGACTCCCAAAAATTGGGATAATAAGACAAAATATCATCTGATACCATTTGGATACATCATAAAACGAATCACTGTGTTTGATTTGGAATGACACATGACCTCAGGCATGCCCTCCCATATGCTAGAGGTTGCTAACAAGAAGAGAGGGTATCAATTGAGACCATATGGAGACTATGACCTCAATCAGAGTTCACAATAATAATAAACAACCCAATATGTATAAAAAATAAATTTAGAATAAGATTAAACCAAGAATATAACAATTTTATAAAATAATTTGGAAACAACAGACTTAAACCTGATTACAAATCATTGATCTCACATCGAGCCAATCACATATAAAAATAAGAAATAATAATGTATGAGAGGATTTCCACTGAATCAAACCCACATCTCATCCCATTCACCAAAATCATAGCGATCTATCCCACTTGATGATCAACCAGGGCCTCATCCAAAATAATACCTATAAAAGCGATGAATTCTATGGTACCCATATTCCATAGTTAACGAATAATGGTTCAACTAAAATCAGCAGGATGACCCCAATGTATTCCAATAACCAGTTGGTAATATGCAATGCACGTATGTGTGATAAATTATCAAAATGTAATAGTAAATACATAACTACTCAAGGATAACATAATATCACCAATAAAAAATAATTAATAAACAAACATATGCTGAATGGTCAGACTCTTACCAAGACGCCATGATCCTCGACAATGCCTACTTTAGCACCATTCCAGAAGGATAAATTTAACAAGAGTTAGAGTGATCAAGGTCTATCAACAAGGCTAGCATCATCATTTTCTGTATCATCATGGCATCAAGTCTAATTTGATCTACAAAGATGATCAGTGAGCATGTACTTGGAATCCACAAGGCATCGAGTCTCATGTCAGGTAAGGCCTACTAGCCACATGGCTTGAAAGCATGCCTCTTGAATTCCACAAGGAATTCTGGAGATCATGTTACTGAAAATATATAAGTAAGTGAGTATTGAAAAATGATGTGAATCCTTAGGTTATTGAGCCATGGTCGGGAAACTAAGCTATCATGCTCCTACCCTGTTCTCAGTTCTTTCATCATCAACATCACAGGCCCCACATCCTTCCTAGAAAGGGAAATCTATACCATGATGATCCACCAATTCCATATATATAAGTAGTACCTATAGAGGTTTGGATAACACACATAATAGGGTATAACACAAAAGATATACCTAACATAGCATATCATGAGGATCAAACTGTAGCAACAAAAATTAATTGTGGTCACCAATACAACATGGTAAACATAGGATATATAATCACAATCATGGAAGAAAGAATAAGAAGAGTCTCATGAATGTACATGCAACCACATGTTTTCACAATCAAACATTTTCAATAATATATATCAAAATAGGTATCACATGTCATGACCTGTCCCCCAGGGCCCATGTCGTGACTACCCCAATGCCGCTTTCCATCTGCCAGGGGGTGGCGACTAACACCGAATAGGAATATCCGAAAAAGGGAAGGAATTTTACTTTAAACCTGTAGACATACCTAAATCTCAAACTACAAAATGGTAAATACTATATAAACCAAAAATGTCACTGAAACAACTACTGAAAGAACAGTACAACTGAAAAGTACAAGTGGCTAGAATACAAGCCCAAAACCACAAAAAATTATAACTCCCAAGGATCATCTTATCAAGCCCTACCTATAGGGTAGGTGGTGGATAGTTGTCATCATCCATATAAGTACATCCCATCCATCCCTCCAGTCTAGTCTCACTAGGCCCCACCTGGTCCTAGACCCCCAAGGTATCAGTCGAAGCATCAATCACCTGCAGAAGCCACAACACATGATGGTGAGGCCCGTGTAGGGGTGAGTAACACAATGATTAGTAGGGACCACAAACCATAAGGAAAGACCACAAAGTTTGACCACACAATAATATCATACTGCAAATACATCTCACACAAGGTATAAATCTATGTATAGAAAGTAGAATTATTATTCATAAAGCTAAACATTCGTACTGCTGAGGGATTAATCATTTGGACCCACTCATCACTCGGGCCAGTGGTATCACTGAGACCTTCTTGTCACATGGGCTAGTCGGATCACTTATACTCACTTGATCACTTAGATCTTCTCATCTCTGGGCCAGCTGGATCACTAAGACCCTCTCATCTCTGGGCCACCAGGATCCTTAAGACCTGCTCATCTCTGGGCTAGCTGGATCACTAAGACCTTCCAATCAATGGGACACTTGGATCACTAAAAATCTCTTTTTTCAAGGCCAGTTGGATCACTTAGATCTTCTTGTCTCTGGGCTAGTTGGACCACTTAGACCCACTCGTCATATCCTTCATGTCACAGCTAGCTGTATGATCCCATCTCATAGCACCAATGATTCTCAGAGAATATACACCTCAATCCATCAGTCACATCTCAAATTTCACTAAATCACACTTAGAGAATGCCCAAAGTACCATCTTATCACAAGGGTTCCAATTCAATAGACAACACGTCAATAAGAGGCCTAGAATGAATGATATTTTTATTTTAGTAGATTGGGACCAATTGGTTCTAGGCCCAGTCCAACCTGGTTGGATCGATCCGACCAACCCGGTCCGGGGGTCTTGAATGGCCCGAACAGATTCAAAAAACCCAACACAACCCGGTTGGGTATGAGTCAGCCCTGTCCAGCCTGGATGATGGTCCAGGACCATTGGGGCTTGCTGGACCTGTCCCGGTTCAGCCGTGGGTCCAACCCGCCGGGCTGCCCAATAATCTGGTTTTATCCAGCCCATCCTTCAATTGTTGGGCCAATATTTCTCTTAACCTGGGCCACCTAGGGTCTTGTTTTACACTGCCAACCTGGCCTACATGGCGGGCCTATCCCCCCTCTACCCGGATGCCCACTTGGTCTCTGATTTTCCTTGCACGCCGTGCCGTGGGGACCGCGTGCTGGCCGCCTACTATGGATCACTAGTGCAGGCTACTCATCCAATGTAGTTCCCAAGGGGCACCACCCTTATAATCCAATCCACACACATGGAATAGTTTTCCCCCATGGCCCACGTCTTTTCCAAGGGTCGAGCTCACCACCATAGTATGCAGACCAAGGATCTAGGCCATATGCGCCTCTGATGCGGCCGGGTGGCCGTGCCCCCCTTCCACGAGCCTCGAGACACCATTTCAATAGATCCTAATACGAATACAGTGCACTAACCATGAGTCATCTCCCACCTTCCACCATGGTCTGGTGATTCCCTCGCGACCTTGTGTCGTGGTCTCTCACTGGTGCCACAACCCACCTGGTCATGGCCCTTCTTCCGGGTTCTTCTATAGCTGATGCGCCACCATCCATTACACCATGAAGAATTAGGAGAGAGAGAGAGAGGGATGGAGGGGATCACAAAGAACACCCAAATTAACAACTGACCATTGTTCTCATTGGTATGGAATCATTTGTGTTAGTGGGATAATGATGTACTAATTATAAATCACTATGATTTAATCTCGATATCAACCAATAATTATATTTCCCAACCATGAAATAAATATTCATCCACATATCAACTTGTTAGAGAGTTGATCCAGGATCTTTGTTTAGAGGGGGATAATAGGGAAAATCAGTTCACTAAGATTTTAAACCCCTACTTGGTTGAAGTTTGATCACAGGAAGGATCCGTCGCTGAAGGAGATCCATTCGTGAAGGTCCTTGATCTATCATCCAGGAAGGGATCTCTCGAAGAGGAGGGGGAGTTCTCAATTTTATTGGTGATCTGAGTGTGTTGTTCATCAATGATGATTCTACGGAGATTATGAGTGTTTCTCCCAACATTTCAATGACACACCCCCTAATTAAACCACTAAAGGAGGAAACACCTTTCCATTACCATTTATGGGAAGTACCATTACACAGTATCATTTTAAAAACAATTTTTTTGTTTCATTTCATTAAAATTTTGTTTCACTAAAACAATTTACAAAGTTTAAAAATAAAATAAAATAATCATGTTTATTTTATTTTAAATTTTCTTAAAATGTCCAAAAATTATCTTTTAACCTCGACCTGCACCAGTCGAGGTTAATCTCCACCTATGGGAGAAAACCCTCATGAGGTCAACTGTAGTATCAAATTTTACATTCCAGTTACCATTTAGGAGTTATAAGTTTTTGAAATTAAAATAATTGTTAGTTAATTATTTTTTTATGGCCAAAAATACTTTCCACTAATGGCCCGCACGAGCCATTGTTAGTCCCTTTCTAGGCGAATCTTGATGCTTTGAGTTCAATGGTACCCTTGGATTTCTGATCTAGGAACTGATTTAAATGTTATAAAACACCAGTCAAGTGTTTATTTAATAATCCTTAAAAAATTCAATAATAAGTTCCAACCAATTTGGTTCTTGGAATTATGTGTCTTCTTAGAGCCCAGTTTGGAAATAATCCCATTAAATTAAAAAAATCATTGAATTTTGGGGTAAAACATTACTCCCCACTTTTAGGGCTTTACATCATCATAAGCCAAAACAAGATCTAATCAATCAAATGGGGGTTCTGAGCATGAATCTGAACCTCCCGATCCCATGTTCTCCCCTAGATATTCCTATGCTGCCGACGAACACACTCCCAAGAAATCGACCATCCACAAAAGATCCTCTTATGTCGATCCTCTATCTCCACCAGGTACTCTGTGAATGTCACCCCATCATCAATCTCTAGACCATTGTGGTTGATGACGTGAGAAGGGCTAGACACGTATCTCCTTAGTTGGGATATGTGGAATATGTTATGCACCCTCTCTAACTGTGAAAATGGAGATAAGAAATTTACCACCATGCCCACTCTACATAGTATCAGGAATGGTCCGATGAACCTCAGATATTACTTACCACCCCAACCAAATCTATGTATCCCTCATTGAAGAGAGACTCATTGGAATACATGGTACCCCACTTCAAACTTCAAGGGTATCTGTTGCCTATCAGCATAGGAACTCTATCGGATCTGTGAAATCTTCATCCACTCTCGGAAGACCTTCCCCTTTTCAGAGGTATCTTGTACCATCTCTGGACCCATGAGTGATGACTCCCCTAGGTCTGTCCAACATAACAGTGACCAGCATGGTCATCCATACAATTCCTCGAATGGTGCCATACCGATGTTGTAGTGGTAGATGTTGTTGTATGAAAATTCCACCAGTGGTAGGTGGTCCTCCCAATTGTGACCAAAATCACAGATGCAAGCATGAATCATTTCCTCCAAGGTCTGTATGGTCTGATCTGTCTGACAATCATTCAATGGGTGAAAGGTTGTGCTCAAGTGTTGCTGAGTCCCGAAAGCCTCCTGCAATCTCTTCCACAACCAGGATTTTAAGCATTGATCATGATCTAAGACTATCTTAGATGGGAATCCATGGATTCCATCTATTTCATGTTGAGGTGTCCCAAGCTCTCTATTGAACCTTGCTCTCGAATGGGTGGGAAGTGGGCTGACTTGGTGAGTCGGTCTATGATCATCCAAATGGTATCATGCCCTCTAGATGTATGTGGTAATACCATCAAAAAGTCCACTGATATTCCATCCCACTTCCACTATGGTACCTAGAGGGGTTGTGTCTAACCTTCTAGAACCTGGTGCTCATCCTTCACTAGCTAACAAGTGAGGCATCTTGAGAGAACTCAGCATCTGCCTTCTTTATACCTGACCACCAGTACTGAAGTTGTAGGTCCTAGTACATCTTCTCCACACCTAGATGTGCTACCAAAATGATATATGGAACTCTATAAACACCTCCTCATGCTACAACACTGGTACTACTTTGTGTCCTCTAGAAAGGATGATGTGATCCCCACCATTTGAATATCCAATAGGGGAATGCCCTGTAGACATCTAGGAATGTGTAGTCTCATAGCTAGCATCCTTGAGTTGTGCCTTCATAAATCTCTATAAGAGTGGAGGGGAAAATGCATTCGACTAAAGATAAGATACCACATCTTTTTCGAAAAAGGATATATGGTGTGAGGCCAACTACTCTGAGGGCTCATTCAGTAGGTGTGAACCCGATATTCTTGTTGAGAGCTTCTACCACAATGTTCCCCTTCCTAGGAGTATATACTCTCTCGAAGTCATAGTTATGGAAGATATCTATCCAATTTTGTTGTCATAGATTCAGATCCTTTTGAGAAAAAAGATTTACTTGAGACTCTTATGGTCATTGTAGAGGATGAATCATTCACCCATAAGGTAGTGTCACCACATCTTTAGTGTAAATACTACCACTGCCAACTCAAGGTCATGATTCACAAAGTTCTTCCCATGTGGTATCAATTGTTGTGAGCCATAATCAATCACTACTTTCCCCTATATCCAGAGAGAACCAAGCCTAGTTCCTAATTCCTCACATTACACCATGTAGTTGGCGCCCTCCTTATAAAATCTCATGATAGGTTCACTCATCAAGATCCACCTTATTTAATGAATGCTTTAATGGAATCCTTATATATAGAAAAATGGTTTTTCCTTATTCGTTAATTACATAATGGGTTCTTCTACTTTGGAGATCTCAGGTACAAACCTCTAATAGTACCCCGCAAACCCAAGGAAACTCCAGACCTCAATTACGCTCTTGGGTGGTTCCCAAGAAATTATCACTTAAATCATTAATAGATTAACCAAAACTCTATAATTTGAGATGAAATGTCCTAGAAAGTGGACTTCTCATATCCAAAACTCACACTTTGAGATATTTCTATAATGATTGTGCTCTCAGAGTGTGTCCAGAACCGTCCTCAGGTTTATCGCTTGCATCTCCTCAAGTGCTGAATACACTAAAATGTCATCAACGAAGACCAATACAAACTGGTCTAAATATGGATGGAAGATCCTATTAATGAGTCCCATGAACAATACTGTGGTGTTTTTCATTACAAACAAAATCATTAACTACACATAGTGTCTGTTGTGACATCTCAAATCCTTCTTCAAGATGTCCTCACCTCATACTCGAAGCTGGTGACAGCCTGATCTGAGGTCTATCCTTAAGAACCATATCACTCCCTTCAACTGATCGAAGAGGTCATCAATCCTTTATTTAAGATACTTGTTCTTCATGGTCACCTAGTTCAGGCACCATAAGTCCACACATAACCTCAGGCTTCCATCTTCCTTCTTGGAAAACAACACTGGGGCTTCCTATGGTAAAACATTGGGCATTATGAACGCCTTCTTATACAAGTTTTCCAACATTACCCTCTACTCCTAGAGCTATAAGTGAGCCATCCGATATGAATGTATATATATCAGCATCTTCTTGGGGTACAAATCAATGTAGAAGTTTACCTCTCTATGATGAGGTAGTCCTAGAATATCTTCTAGAAAGACTATCTCATACTCGTCCACCACTACAGAAAACTATTGACTCATATCATCCACTACACCAAGGGTCAACTGATAATTGATTGACTAAACCCTCCTATGTGTGAGTCCATCCCACACTTCAAGGTCTCAGTTCTCACCGGTAAAAGAAAATCCTAGTCCCATCCTCACAGACACACTGCACTCTCCAACAAAAATAGTCAATCTGGCCATGAACTGTAGATAGCCATTCCATACTGAGGATGACATCGTAAGGCCTCAATGCTGATACTAGGAGATCTAAGATTTAACACTCACCTTCTAGAGTAAGATCAAACTACCATAAGTAGTGTTTAATTAATTAATCCCCTCCCATAAGAGTATCTAACCAAAAGGATCAAGCCAATGGCTCCATTGAAGTCTACAAGCATCGAAAAATATCCTTGGAAAAGAAAGATAGACTGAAAAATATGTATATAAGAACTACATCCATGGTGGAGAAGGAAAATATCACACCTCTAATCAACTCTGGAGTGCCATGGTCATATGCCTCCATCGCCTGAAGTCGGCCTCACCTCTATCCACTAGCTCCCGAAGCTCGTAGTGGACCACCGAGTGGTGGTGGTGGTATCACCTCAAACCTCCATCCACCACATACCACTCTTCCCACTCCCCTTCCACATATTCCTTCCAGTGGACCACCTCAATCGAACCTATACCACTCCCTCAGTGGCCCTTTGACCCTCTCTTGATCATCTGTGTAGCAGGTCAGGTAGTCACAAGACTTGTACCCCTGCCCGCCGCATGAGTAGAACACCCTAATCCTCTGTTGACTCCCATTTCCCCAGTGGCCTCGTACCACCAACCCTGAGTCCTAGGGTCATCCTCCAAATAGTATGGCCCACTTGGACCTCTGCATCACTTGTCGGCTATCCTCCAGGGATGACTCATCCACCCATCACCCGATGGTGGCTCCCAATGTTGGTGCCTCCTCTATGAGGAATCTCTCGAATATTAGTTCTCACTCCAGCAATCCAACATACATAGGAATGCTAAGAGAAATACTAGATGCCCTAATCTCCCTTTGGAGTCTCTGATAAAAGGTATGATCTCTTTTGAAAGGGTCATAAACCATATCTGTAGAGTAACGGGAGAGATATGTGAACCTCGTAAAGTACTCAGCCACGCAGAGGCTGTCATGCTATAAGTGAAGAAGATCATGTATGTGCACTGAGCACAATGTTGTGGGGAATAACTCCTCCCTAAAAATATATCCAAAGTTATAATGGGAGAGGGTTACCTCTTCGTGAGTCTAGATGGTCAACTCCACCATTTCCCACTGGGACTTGTAGAAGGCTCGCTATTACAACCTCTATTTGGTCAAGCAGCATCCTCACCAATAAAAAGACTCACGTCACCACCTCTAAGAAATCCTCAGTTACACGACGATCTGTCTCTCCCCAAAAACATAGAGGTTTTAGTTACTAGAACTAATGTAAGGCACTAAGCCTAATTGCGTCCTCTATGAATAGAACCAGCAGTCACTACTGACCAACATGTGGTGGTATTGCTGGGAAAGCACGCGAAGGTACCATCTCGGGAAAACAATGCCAATACAGAAGCCTCATCAGTATGTGGACCATCCTCATTGTCAAACACTGGAACCCTATCTATTCATAGGCATTGATCCATCCTAAAAAGGATCATGATGAATCATGGTTAATAGATTATACTGGGTGAGATGACTTTTAATCAGAAAGATCACAATAAAACATTCAATGTAACATGAAACTAGTGTTTTCATGTACCGAGTCGGAAAGAAGAATTTTAGATCCTAGTGTATGGATACACCGATCACTGCACCAAAACTGGACTCCCAGGACTAAAAACTGAAGTCAAAACACTTAACACTGTTTCCCTATAAAAATTATAGACTCTTAGTTATTATTCACGAAATGAACACCCTCTGATACCATTTTTTCATGACCATTTCCCCAGGGCCCATAACGTGACCACCCCAAGCCCAAATTCCATAGGAAAAGGGATGGTAACTAGCACCAAATAGACATATCCAAAAAAATGGAAGGAATTTTATTTCAAACCTGTATACACACACAAAGATAAAACAACATAAAGGTAACCACTAAGTAAACCAAAATTGTCCCTTAAAAAACTACTGAAAGTACAATACAACTAAAAATTACAAGGGGCCAGAATACAAGCCCAAAACCATAAAGAAATGTAAATATTCCAAGGTTCGTCTAGAAAATCTCTACCTAAAGGTTTGGTGGAGGATAAATTTCGGTAGTAGTAGAAGTACGTCTCGTCTATCTCGTCCATCCCATCTCACTAGGCACCACCTAGTTTGGGACCACCAAGTTCTCTGTCAAAGCTTCGATCACCTGCTTGAGTCATAACATATGCGAGTGAGGCCTATTCAGGGGTGATTAACACAATACTCAGTGGGGACCCCAAACCAAAAGGAAATACCACAATGCAGGACCACACATCATGATCATACAGTAAAGAAATATCATATCAATTATAACTAAAAGTATAGAAAGGTGAATTATCATCCATAAAGATGAACATTCTTACTGCTAAGGGATTCATCATATAGGCCTGATAATCACCTGGCTAGTGGGATTAATGAGACCCACTCGTCTCTGGGACTAGTTGGATCACATAGACCCACTCGTCTCTAGGCTAGCTGGATCACTTTGACCCGCTCATTTCTGGGCTAGATGGTCCACTAAGACCCGCTCCTCTCTAGGCCAGTTGGATCACTACAATCCACTAGTCTCTAAGACAATAAGATCGAAAGACTCTCTCATATCTAGGCCAATTAGATCACTAAGACCAACTCATCTTTGGACCAACTATATCACTAAGACCTTCACGTATCTAGGCCATCTGGATCCCTAAGAGCCACTCATCTCTGGGGAAGCTAGATCACTCAGACCCACTCATCTTTTTTCCAGTTGGATCACTTATACTCTCTAATATTTGGGCTAGTAGGATCACATAGACCCAATCATCACATCCTTCTCACTATAGCCAGCTGTAGGATTGATGCTTGTAGGGTTCTTGATTTTGGGAGAATCTACACCTCAATCCATTGGTCGCATCATAGTTTCCACTAAATCTCACTTAGAGTATGTTCAACGGACCATATCATCTCAAGGTTCCCAATGCCGCAAATGGTGTGTCAATAAAATGCCAGTTATGAAAGATATTGGCATTTTAGTAAACATCTGATGGTTGTGTCTGGGCCCGGTCCGACCTGGTTAGACCGAACCAAACAACCTGGCTCGGGGGTCCAACATGACCCAAACCGGTTTGGCCAACCCAACTCAACCCAGTTGGTATGGGCCAACTCGGTCTGACCATGCTGCTAGGCCAGGCCCATTGGGCCTTTTTGGACCTGACCTGATTCTGCCATGGGTCCTGCCTACTAGGCTGCCCAGTGACCCGGTTTCATCCAGCCAAACACACAACTGGCATGCCGATTTTTTTCTCAGCCCGGGACACCCAATGACCCAGTTTGTCCCATCGTCCCATCCCCCATCGGTGGGTTGGATCTTCTCCAGCCCGGACCGCCTAGCAGCCCAGTTCACAGCACTGACCCGACCCCCATGGTGGGCCTGTCTTCCCTTTTCCTAGACGCCCAGGACCGGCTGAGGCCGACCACATCCCCACTACATGTGGTCCCCTAGGTACCGTGTTCCAACAGGCTACTAAATCCCGCCAGTGTGGGCCACTCCACCAATGCGGCCCCCTAGTGGCACCGCCCTTCTGTGCTGGTCTACTTATGTGGATCAATCCCCTATGGATAGTAGCTTTGTCGTGGGTCCAGATTTCCGTCGTGGTCTACAGAACATGGCTTTTTTCTGTGTGCGCCTCCGACGTGGTTGGGTGGCCGCGTCTGCTTGCCTCCTGCCATAGGCCTCCATGCCGGCAGCTCCTATCACAGCTGCGGTGAACAACCAATATGTCGCATACTACCTACCTCCATTACTGGGGTGACGCTACCACAGTCTCTCGTTAGTGTCACATCCAGCCAGGTCCTGACCCTTCCGCCAGGTGCTTCTATATCCAATGCTCCGTCATCTATTGTGCCATGAAGAATGGGGAGAGGGAGATGTAGGGGGTCATAATGAACAGAAAAATTAACAACCGCACTTTGTTGGTGTTGGTATGAAATCAATTGTGTTAGTAGGATCACGACATATAAATTATAAATCACTATGATTTAATCCCGATTACAATGCACAATTATATTTCCCAACCACACAAAGAAAATCCATCCATAGATCAACTTGTTAGAGAGTGGATCCGTATTCTTTATTTAAAGGAGGAGAATGGGGAAAACTAATTAACTATAAATTTAAACCCCTACCTAGTAAGAGTTTGATAGAAGGAATGATCCATCACTACAGGTATTCCATGTGTGAAGGACGTCGATCTTTCATTAAGTAAGGAATCTCTTGAAGAGGAGGTGAAGTTCTCAATGTTGTCGGTGATCGTCATTCATCAACAACCATCCTCCATAGATTCAGAGTGTTTCTCCCAACGTGTCAAAGAAGCACCAATAGTTAAATCATTAAATGAGTAAATTCCTTTCTGTTACCATTTAATTGTAGTGTCGTAACAATATTTCATTTATATAACAACTTTTCAGTTTCATTTTATTAAAATTCCCTTTTCCTACAACAATTTTGAATGTTCAAAATAAAAATAAAATAAATATGTTTAATTTATTTTAATTTTTCTTAAAAATTCTGAAAACTTTCTTTCACCCTCAACCTACTCCGACCGAGGTTAAGATCCACATAAGAGAAACATGCCCTCTTGAGATCAATGATACAATCAGACTTCCAATTTGAGTTACCGTTTTTGAGTTATAAGGATTTTAAAATAAAATAATTGTTACGTAATTATTTTATTTACGGCCCAAAACTACTTTCCACTGTTGGCATGTACCGTTCAATGTTAGGCCATTTAAAGGAAAATCTCAATGGTCTGAGTTCAATGGTGCCCCCATATTTTTGATCCAGGTAACAGTTTAAATATTAGAAAACCTCGCTCACATGTTTATTTAACAAACCATAAAAAACATCAAAAATAAATCCCGGCCATTCCAGGCCTCAGAATTACATGCAGTCTCAGTGCTTTGCCTAAAAATAATCCAATTATTTTTTTTAAAACAAATTCATTGAATTCTAGGGTTTAACATCACATAAAAGATATAAGAGTGCAGATTAATATTAGGAAATGTCATTACATCAAGAGTCATAGTAGCTACACATGTTATCAAACACTAAACATGGTCTTATTGGATATAAGTATCATCAAGCACAACTATGCCCCTCAAACTATCCATCTAGTAAAAGTAAATCTTATGTGATCATGTCTTGAACATTAGAGACTAGTATCATGTCTGCGTACATGGGTCCACCATGGCCCTTGGTACTTTATCCGATTTCATAATGCAGAGTTATTTTAATTGATTAAGACTCAAGTCTCATTTATTTATTATTATTTATTATTATTCAAAAATAATTATACTAATTAGGATCATTTTCTAAATGAAAAAACCCTCATTATAGATGTGAATAAATGTTCATAAAATCCAAATGTTAGTGTATATAGGACCACCAACTAGAAATAGAGTCAACACCATGCCATGTAAAGACCACCGACATAGGCCATGTCACTCAAGTCCATTCAGCCTCCTTAAATCACTATGGGTTTTTTACTCATGAAAAATAATTTAAAATAAATAATTATGAATAAATTATAATTAATTAAATGAATATAATCAAATCCCACAGTTGTGGTGGGAGGAATACACAACAAAAGACTTACCTAATGTCGCTATCTCAACGAAACAATGACCAAACTCCCATAGAAGGTTTGTAACAAGCTTATGAATTCATTTTGAGAAACATTCCTATCATGAGGTAACAAGAAATAATTTTTATAATATAATTAAATTTTATAATCTATAATATTTCAGCAAGGAAAATAAATTTACCAAAACTCCTCTCATACGAATGAATTAACCTTAATGAGACATCATCGTTTCCTGCCAATCAACATCCTAATCATCCTCAAACAATTATCTCATAATCCAAGTGAATTTACATTTGATTTATCTAACTAAAAAACCTCCCAAAATATGAAATTATTCTAAGATTAAAGAGATATCAATGGATTTCATGGGATAATACATTCTAGTATTGATCTATCACAATGAATGATGTTTCAAATATTGAGATAATGATATTTTATAAGCTTTCAAACTCCAAAAAAAATCAAATTCACTTGAAAACTCCCAAAGATATTTAGATGAAATGATAAATGGGCTCGGAATTTTTTTTTATTTAAGCACCTGATAAAAATGACCTGGGGAATTTCATAGTATGAAATATGGTTTTTAAATCTTGACATTTTGAAATACAAAAACCCTTTATGAAAAACTAACATTTTTCATGGAGTGTCGCATATTGTCATGCTGTGGATTTTTTGGAATATCCCTACAACTCTGATTTCACATCCTGAAAAAATTTGAGGAACCCCATGAACACACCACTTGTCATGAATACCCATTATATAATTTTTATTGGATTTTATAATAGATTTACACTATCTCAGGACCCCAACCACTCCTTTGGTGACCACCAAAACCCCAGGGTCATTACCCATGCCTTATACCCCATCCCAAAACACAATTTTGTAATGTGATAACTCCCGAAACCATATTTCAATTCATTTTTATAAAAAATAACCATTCATAAAATGAAAGGTTCATGATTTATTGGTAAATTTACAAGGCATAGTGTCATAGACCATTGAAAATACAATAATATATTTTAATATTTTCAGAAATTCCACATGTTTCCTCTCCCCTATTTTTAAAAGAACACCCCCTATCTTCTATTATCCACACTCCAAGAGACTTATGGTTCAAAAAGTATATGAAAAAATGAATTCCCTATATCCATACCCACATCATATAGTACCTATTTTGAACATAAAACCATGATTTGAAGGATTTATTTACAAACATAATGATGTTGTTTGAAGAAGAAGTATATTTCTTAACTGGGAATTTTTATATTCATTTATATTCTAATTCCATCAAATAATATTATACCATTCTGAAATAATATAATCAAAATATTATATATAATAAGAAATTATTATGTTAATATTATAACCTATATAAATTTCATCTTATATCAAATAAGAAATGAAACCATCATTCGCGTGTTCAATGGACCACTACCTCGTGAAATGATGTAATTTATTATCCATCACAACTTCTCAAGAATAGTTATAATGATTGATTTAATTAATATATTTGTAATTCATGAAATATGTATCATTATTTAAATATATTATATTTTCTATTTTCTTACCATTAAATCCATTGAAGATTGATAACATTATTCATGCATACATGTGGATTACCACCTCTACGAAGCGATATGATTCATTTTACATGAACACATCATATGTATTCGATATATATGATTATTTAAATAAATAATATGTTATTTATGATAAAATGATATTTATATAAAAAAATAACACTTAACTTGATTCTATAATGTTTATTGAAAAAAAATAAATGTTACTCATGCCTATGTATGACCTACCATCTCCATGATTATAACGTAATTAATTTTTCCAAAACAAATTTGAAGGTTGGTTTTAAAATTATAATTTATATTTAAAAATGATAATTATTCTATGATTATTATTTAGTTTATGATGTAATAATGACATATTTGACCATATTCAACTTACAAAATTCATTTTGGACATATGAACCAGATATCATCAAAACATCTAATTTGAATTCAATTGATTAGGAAATTTTATATAACATGGTAATAAATAAAATAGAATGAATACTAAACCTGGAAATTCTCTTAAAAAAGTAAATAATCAACTTAATTTTATTATTTAGGTTTATAAATAACACATGTGATGAGTCACATTCAAGGTAATGGACACATAAGTTTTAAAACACCATTTTTAATGTTTTAAAGATTTATTTTATAAATCAATTTATTCCATATACATATTCTTAAAAATTCATTTTATATGTATTTATATGCACTTAAATGAATTATAAATGAAATTTTATGCATATTTTAACATTTTTATCTTGTTTAAAAAGAAATATTTTTATGTATTTCATACAAATTTTTTTGACTTTATTTACAAATGGAAACAATAATGCTCTATTTTTTTTATATGGTGTCATTGGATTATCCCATTAGAAAAAAATTATTTTATATTTATATTATTTATAATATTACATGTTTTATTCAATTAAAAACCCTCCTTCTCTTGGTTCATGTTATCTTAGTTTTGGAAATTGGATTTTAAAGGAAAGAGATATATCAATATCTGAAAATGTTTTACTTATGGATTTAAAGGGAAATTTATATGATTATGATGATTGAAATGAAATATTTTCTGTGTTTCATGGATGTTATAGTCCTTAGAAAATTTTTATAATGATGAATATTCATGATACAACTTATATGATAAGTGAGGCCAATGTAGCTCTACAATGCATTTCATAATGACTAAGTTGTTTAGAAAATTATGTAAAAATTCAACCATAATGGTTATTCCAATTTTAAGGGATCTTTTGAGGGTTATATGAAGATAATTTCTAGAGGTACCTATATAAGTTTCCATTCATACTAATGAGTTTTCATGAAAATCATTTGATTAAAAATCGTAAGATGAAGCTTATTTTTTAAAGGAAGTATTGTATCCATTTTGGGTAAAAAAGTATGTTTTATGTTTTTTTTTCATGGGTTATCATGTTTTATAAGAAACTATAATGATTATTAATTTCCATTTATGTTTTCTTATAAAGTTTTCTTTTGAAAAACAAATTGGGCAGGTAATCTAATTTCACATGTTAGTAAATTAATTATTATTTAAATTTAATGTTTACTATGTTGAAAAAATAATCTATTTTTTTATCTCATGTTTTTTAAATATAAAAAATATTTTTTTATGTATCTGACTATGAATTTTGTTCCCATCCAAAATTTTCAAAAAAAATTCTTGGTTTTGAGGATGATAAGGAATACATAAGTAGTCTAATTGAAAGTAATAATTTTTTTCATGAAAATAAAATGTGTTTTATTTTAAAATTAATGTATCATGGGAAATTTTTTTACGAAAATAATGTTTCAAACATGTAATATATGGTAATTTTATGATAGATTTATTAACTAATTATCTAAAACACTAAATTATATTGATCCTAGAAATATAAGAAACTTTATTCTTGCCTAAAAATTTAAGATTGTGTAATTTTTAAAAGATGGATCCTTATAGTTGGTATCAGAATAAAGGTTTAGAGAAAATTAGTGGTTAGGATAATGTAAGTGTATATCCATAAGATATTATAATTTATTATTATCATGAAATAGATTTTATAGATTACCATGGTACTACATCTAAATTATGTCTATTCAGAATGGTTTTCTACGAGGGAAATAGAGAAGCTGAAGTAAGAAAGAAATAAGAGGACAATATAATCCCAAATTAGCAAATTGGGCTAGTTGTAATTGGAGCATAGTAATTTCATACTGTGATCGATAAATTGAAAATTCTACAAATGGTGGTGGTATAAATTTGAGAGAGTAACCACATTCACCATAGAGAAATGTGTCTATAGTGGATAATTTTATGAAAAAGCACCCACTAACATTCAATAGATCATTTAAACCTAAGATAGATGAAGGATGTGTTAAATTATTTTAGAAGATATTTTAAGTCATGGGTTGTTCAAATAATCAAAAATATAACTCTTACACTTTACCATATTGAAGGTAAAACTGATCAATAGTGAAGAATACTATAGAAATATAAGATATTGATGACAAGGATTTGAAAATATTTAAGTATATTTTTTAAAAAAAATCTTTTACTATATTTTTTTGACTTAGGAAGAAAAATAAATTCATGGAATTGAGGTATAATGTGGTAGATTTAGTGGCCATGTTTGAAGATAAGTTCACCTAATTGAAAAGGTATACACTAAATTTTATCTGAGATCCTAGTAGTAAAATTAATCAGTTTTACTTAGGATTGAAGATAATATATCTATGGTAATTGGATTCTATTGAATTAAAAATCTATGGGGAAGTTCTTTAATCTGACAAGAAGGTATCAATGATGTTTTTTGATGATCGTGTATTCCATCACGTCAAGTTGAAGAAAAGACCACCATGGAATAAAATGGGGAATCTTCTATAAATGAAATCCATAGGTAATATTATCATGTTTCCATCTTCTGGTAAGTGTGGTAAATAGAGCCTTAGAGAAAGTATTATAAAATCAAGGAAGTGTTTCAAATGTTAAAATTCTAGATATGTGACTTGTGATTGCATAGAAAATGATTTGAAAAATAATGAAGATTCTATGGTAAGATTCATTAATTGTAATTATATTGGTCATTATGTGAGTACTTATCAAAATATAGGAATGAATTATGGAAATAAACAATATCACAAATAGAATGGTGTGGATAAATCATTTGTGATTACTTCATAAGATGTTGGTCCATTTAACAATGTGTTTTTAGGTACATTACTTGTATTTTAATATTATGTTAATGTCTTGTTTGACGTGGGTTCAACACAATATTTAATTTATGAGAAATGTACAATTAAATTTGAAATTTTACCTTAAAAAATGGAACATAACTTATGGTAAAAACAAATGGAGGTATTATTAAGGCAAGAAAATAATATTCTTCCCATAATTTTTTGTTGAAAGGAATTACATGAAAACATTATTATCATGACCCTGGTAGAGTTTAATGTTTTTATGGCTATGAAATTAACATTAGTTTACCAAACTAAGATATATTTTGGATATTTTTTTCAGAATGAGTTTCAGTTTGTATACAAGAATGAATTCCGACCATGAATAATATATCAATAATTAGATAAACTATAAATATATGGAAATGAAAGTTATATTTAACATAATTTTTAGAAGTGTTAGAAAATTTATTTTAGTGAATTCTATTTGATGAATTAATATATGGATTTATTTCCAAATGTGTTTCCTAGTATTATATCTAATTTTAAAGTTGTGTTTAATTATGAATTTGTGACTGAATCTAAAGAAATTTCAAAAAACCCATATCAAATGGATCACGTAAAACTTTTTGGAATTGAAAAAGAAGTCGTGGGAGTTTTAAATAAAGGTTTCGTTCATCCTAGAACTTCACCATGGGGTGTCCCTATATTATTTATTAAAAATAATTATGTTTTAATGATACATTTTATTATTTATAGAGCATTTAAAAACATCACTTTTATGAAAAATTATCCTTCTTTATATATTGTTGATTTATTTAATAATCCCTAAAAAGTGTAGTATTATTTAAGGATTGAACTCATTTAGTGTACCATCAGTTGAAGGTGAAGGGTGAATATATTTTGAGGACCGTATTTCATACTAGATACAATCATTTTGAGATTTTAGTTATTCACTTTGGGTTGACTAGTACACTACATGTATTCATGGATTTTATTAAGAGAGTTTTACATGAATATTTGGATAAGTATTTAGTTTCTTTATTGATGATATATTTCAATATTTTAAAATTTATGGGAAACATGAACGACACCTAAGGATTGATTTGAATACCTTGAAAGAAAATATGTTATATAGAAAATTTAGTAACTGTTAATTTTAGTTTCCACTAGTTTTTTCCCTTAGAAATATATTTTATAATGATGGAATTATTGTAGAACATACCAAAACTAAAATTGTTAAACAATGGTCAAGACCTACAAATTTCACATGGATTCAATGTTTTTTTTGATCTGTGGGTTACTACTTGTAGTTTATTGATTTTTTTCTTTATCTAGACTAATGAGTAAGTTAACATAGATTAGAGTTAAATTCATATTTAAAAAATAGTGCTAATATTGTTTCCATGAAATAAATAGATGATTGGGGAATGCTCTAGTTTTGTCCTTTACCTCTAAAATAATGAAATTTTCATATTTAGTAATGCTTTATTAAAGGGAATTGGTTTCAATCTGATGAATAATGTCCTAGTAATTATATACGCTTCATGTATACTAAAACCATACAAGTTAAATTATCCTATACATGATATGGAATTATATTCTATGGCTTTTTATTTCAAAATTTGTGTGAATCATTTATATGAAGTGTGAAATATATATTGATCATAAAATTTTGAAGTGTATATTTACTCAGAAAGATATGAAAATGAGGTAGAGGAGATAGATTGAATGAATTAAGGATTTTGACTGAATGATTCATTATAATCTTAGAAAAACACACAAAATATCTAAGGATTTGATTTATTATGATAATTCTATATTAACCTTGTTACATTTTGAACATGACCTATTGGTTAATGATTTGATGAATTTTGTCAAATAAGTTGTGCATTTTGGAACTTCCTCTGTTTTATTTCATGTGCCAGTATAATCATATATATTAGAAAGAATTAAGAATACTGAGAAGGATGATCATGTTTTATATGGAAATGTAGAATATGTTAAGAAGGGTATGTTTCTAGAGTTTAATATTGGTGAAGTAGGTGTTATCAGGTTTGAAAAAAGATTATATGTGCCTTATGATTCACATCTTAAAAAAAATTCTAGATTAAATCTAAAATTTAACTGTTTTCCATTTATCCTAGTAGTATTAAGATGTATAGAAACCTTTGGGAGTATTACTAGTGGGATGGAATGAAAAAGTGATATTGTTGACTTTACCATGACTTTTTTTTAACTTTTCAATAGGTTCAAGTTTAAAATAAATTACCCAACATGATGTTTATCCTATTACAGTGATAAAATTGAAGTTGGATAATATATCTATGGATTTCATGGTGAGATTTCCAAATACATATCGAGGTAATAATGAAATTTGGGTTATTATTGATTGACTAACTAAATTTATAAATTTTCTTCCCATTGGAGATAATATTTTCTATGTGATATCTCTCAACCATAACTCAAGAAGATAATTATGTTACATGGAGTTCCTATCTATATTATATGTAACCTTGATCTCACATTTACTTCAAATTTTTATAGAGGCCTCTAGAATTCATTGGGTATTTAATTGAATATTAGTACATGCTTTCATCCTCAATCAAGTGGATAGTCTAAGTGAATGGTTTAAACTTGGGGAAAAATTATCCAAGTTTGATTAATTTATTACTATGGAATTTTGAATCAACATATTTAATTAGTTGAATTTAATTTTAATAATAGTATTCATTCCATTATACACATGAAAAATTTTGAGGCATAATATGAAGAGTGATTTTAGACTCCATATTGTTGGGATGATGTAGGAGAAAAAAAATTGGGATCAAAGTTAGTATAAGAAATGGTTAAGAAGTTGAATATGATTCAATAATATATGAGGATGGATTATATTAGGCAGAAAATATTTACAGGTGACTAGTGGAAATATATATCATTCTAGTTAAGTGATCATCTTTTTTATAAAGTATCTCTATGGAAAATTGTTCTGTGTTTTCATGAAAATGGGAAGAGAAGTATATGATTTATTGGATTGTATGAAATCCTATAGAAAATTATATCAGATGGATATAGATTTTAATTCCCTTCAGGTTTATCTTAGGTTTAGGATGTATTTATTATTTCATTGGTAATTAAATATGTTCCAAATGCATCTCATGTTTTTGATCCCTAGAGTAGCTCAGTTAGAAGT
This sequence comes from Viscum album, assembly GCA_963277665.1. Classification (NCBI taxonomy): domain Eukaryota; kingdom Viridiplantae; phylum Streptophyta; class Magnoliopsida; order Santalales; family Viscaceae; genus Viscum; species Viscum album. The sequence goes on along the minus strand of OY728160.1, from coordinate 799,282,593 downwards.
GAATCGTTCATATGAGGAACAACCTATTAACATTCTTTACCATATAGATATTGTGTTATGGTATAAGGTGATTCTCTATGTTAATGTTTTTTTGGAAAGGCAAATAATTAAAAAAGAAACATGGGATTTAGGAAATGCTATGAGAGAATGATATCCCCAAAAATATAAATATTAAATAAAAATTATGATGATGAAATTTACAAAAGTATAAATAGTTTAAAAACACATGAAATATTAAAATAAATAATTTTATTAAATTTTCAACATTAACAAATTTGATTTTATATATTTATAGTCATTATAATATTATTATATAATTTTTTATACAAAAGGAAAAATCAATATTTTTAACTAAATTAGGAATTCCAAAATTATATGTTTTTATTTAAAAGTTCAATTTATAAGTAATATAATTTGAATTTGAAGAAGTTAATATCATTTTTAATTCATTATTTCATGTTTATCTTATTAATTTCTTCTATAATTTTCTCAAAAGTATTATTTTACAATGAATAGTGAAAAATACAAATTTTTATTGGAAACTGTACTTTCATATTAATAAATTATAGTGTAAAAATATATTTTGGATTAGATTTAAAATTTAATTAGTTGTTTTTTATTAAAAATTATCAAATAAAAATTATTTTAATCAACATTGTACTTTATTTTTCTATATCATTTAATTATACTTAAAAAATAATTTATCTGGAAAACAATTTTTTATCATGTTTTATAAGTTTAATTTCAAATTTTAATATAAATTTTATTAATTGAATTTGATAAAATAGATTCCAAATTTTTAATTAGGATAAGTAATTTTAGTTTATATGTTTAACTTAATTTTTGGACATAGTGAATAGTAAAAAACAATAAAAACCTATTACGACAATTAAGGTTAAAACATGTTTAGCATGGTAAAACTTAATTTATAAGGGATAAATTATATATAAACATATCTTAATACTATTTAATGGCCATATTTTGAACCCATATCACATAATATTTAGAAATAGATCATTTTATAGCTATTTTATTCAGCAATACATAAATATATTTTAATGTATTAAAACATTCCTAGAATATATTATCCTCTACTTTTAAAAGGACACCCCTTATCATATCCTATACACACATTAATATAATTTTGGTTTACTAAATTCCTACCAAAATCAAATACCTACATCCCTAAAAACATTATAGAGTCTTTAGTTTGATTAGATCACCAACCTATGAAGGATATAAGAATAAACCAAATTATTTTTCTAAAGAAGAGGTATAGTTCTTAGTGGGGCATTTTAATTTAATTTATTCTTATAACTCCTTCACATATTATTAAAATATTCAGAAATAACAACATTATTAAATTCAATATAATTTTACTTTATTATTTTAATATCCTTAACTATATTCATCTCACCTTCCTTCAAATGAGAAATAAAATAGTTGTTCGTGTGTACGGTGGATTATCGCCTCATGAACAGATGTAATTATTTTTCCAACACCACCTATCATGGCTAGTTAAAAGGATTATATATATATATAATTGGTATTTATGGATTTTTGGTAATTATCTAATGATAATATATCATACAGTTTCTAACAATTCCATCCGTGGAAAAATGATAACATTGTTTTTATGTATCTGTGGATTACCACCTCCATTAAGTGATGTGATTCATTTTTCTTGACCAAATCACATGGATGATATAAATTTAAGTGTATTTACAGAACTATAATGATATTTAAGATATGATAAGAATTATTTAATTAAAAAATAATACTTACTTTCCATCGATCATTCTGATTGAAAAATTGAAATGTTACTAATGCATATGTTTGACTTATCATCTCCATGGTTGCAACATAATTCATTTTATATAACCATATTTAATGGATAATTTTAAAAGTATAATTTATTTATAAAAATGAATATTATTTAATGACAATTATTTTGGATATTATGTAATTATTACCACTTTGACCAGAGTCATCTTATGAAATTAATTTTGGATAAATGATCCGAATATCATCAAAACATCCGATGTGAATTTAATTGATTGAGTAATTGTATATAAAATGGTAATAAATAAAATAAAATGAATTATAAACATGAAAATTTTTCTTAATAAATTTAACAATTATCATAATTTTATTATTCTATAAGATAAGGAATTTATTTGATGAGTCAGACTCGAGGTAAGGGATACATTACCTTAAAAACCTCCTTGTAAATGTTTTAAAGATTTATTTTATAAATAAATTTATTCCATGTATAAATTTTTAATAATAAAATGAAAATGTATTTATATGGGAGTAATTGAATTATAATGGGTATTTTATGTCTTATATTTACTTTATTTAATTAGTTTTCAAAAAGAAATCTGTCACACTCTGACTTCATCAAATTTATTTTATTTTATTATTTTTCCGGGCTTGTAAATTTTTCGTCAGGATCCAAGTTGGAGACGGTATAAAATTCTGAGTGCTTATTCAAAAAAATATCATTTTGGCCTTAACATGTTCAGTGCGCCGCTGTTGAAGCCGCACGACCTCACTTGGGTCACCACACAGCTTCACCCAGTTCCCCACGTTCCTTTCCGATGTTCAATTAATGAAATTAAATTAATTAAGAATGGTTTTAATAATAATAATACTAATGTCACTTGAGATTATTATTGTTGTTATTATTATCTTTGACACTAATTTAATTGAGAGTATTATTTTTATTATTAGAATTTTATTAAATTGATTATTGCATAGTTTACTATTTAGTATATTAAGTCTGTTATTATCTTATTATTATTGTAATTGTTATTATTATTATTGTTATTATTATTATTATTATTATTATTATTAATATTATTATGAGTGTTTTGGGTTTTGCGTCACTGGATGTACGTGCAGGGAATGGTTTTGAGACCGCACGGTCTTCCCGGCATTCAGAAATGAGTTAAAACATAATGGAATAATAAAATGACGATGATTAATGAAATTAAAATAAATGAAAATAATAAGTTTAATTAAATTTAATAAATTGTTTTAATGATAATAATAATAACATTGTTTAATAATAATAATATTATTCACTATGAATATAAAATTTATTAAGTTATTAATACGGTAATACTTATGATTATTTTTAATATTATGTTATGTTGTTACCACTTTTATTAATATCATAAATTTCATTATTATTATTATCAACATAAATTTTTATTATTATCACCATTAATTATTCTCATTAAAATTGTCAACATTTCAATTAATTTTTTCACTCTAAGGATATAATTTTTTTACACAATTATTGTTATTCTCATTCTTATTTTGATTGTTAAGATTTTAGTTTATAAATACTATTAATATTAAATTTTTTATTTTTATTAGTTTTGTTTCTTTTAGTTTTTTTAGTTTGTTTTTTTTTCATTTCTTTCTTTTGTTAGGGTTTACCCCCCCCCCCCCCCCGCCATTTTTTAGTGCACCATCTTCCCCCTATTACTGTTGTGAATAGGCCCTCTCTACTTCTCCATGGTGTTCACCACCTCCCATGGCTGGTCGGTATCGCCCCCCTACCTAGGCGCCCTCACACTGCTCGGCAACACTCATGTGACACGCGACTAGCCCCTTCTCTCTCCCTATGGCTTCCGACCTGGTGCGCATCAAGCATCCCTGGAGAGATCCTATAGCACCATCATGATTACCTTCTCCCTTCATCCTCACCTCCAGCTGCACCATGCCGTTTCTCCCTGCAAGAAATCGAACCATCCCTTATGGCAGGCATTCCCCCATTCGTGTTGTCGCCCCAACCCCCCCTCACCAAGCTGCTCGCACCCCAGCCCGACCTCTTGGCTAGCTCGCGTCGGCGCTGTTTGTCCACCTCACACCATACCGGTCGTACCCCTGCCCCCCTGCTCAACCGGCGCAACCCTCTTCCACAGACGAATACCCTCCTGGAAAGCTCCTCCTCCCCTTATTTCCTTAGTGCTTGGATCTTGTTTTTAGGGTTTTAGGATTTTAGCAGGATGGGTGTCCAATTTTAGGTTTTATTATTGGTGTTTTTTGTTCATTTTTTTGATTTAGGGTCAATTTGGGTTTGTTTCAGTTACAGTTGGTGTGCAACGGTCCTTGCACACCATATTTGTGAAGTCTGCTACACCAAAGTAGGTGGTTCCCGGTCTAATTGTTATCTGATGAATTAATTTGCAATGATTAATTTGATTAACATTTTATTTAATTAATTATTGTTGTGTGAAGTTGGTTTTATTTGAAGTTTTATTTACATCGAAATTGTTTTGTAGATTGTTCATATTATTGGGTGTTTTCTTCTAAGAACTCTATTAGTGACTTTTTAATTGTCTGCTTACCTTATTAAGCTGTGAAAGTTGTACGAACTGTATTTTTGAAAGGACGTCGTGCACATTTGGTTGTGAAAGAAGTTTTTTCTTGAGTTTAGTGGTTAAAACCAAGAGATTTCTTCCAAATTGTTTTATATTATTTTATTTCTTGCCTATTAAATTATGTGGGTTATGCTATTGTGTTTTTCATATGGTGTAAGTTTTTCCATCAAACTATTGGTGTGGGGCAGGTCACACTCTAAAATGAAAATTGAGCACATGTGATGTTAGAATGTGTTTTTAATGTAGAAATGATTACATTAGTGTGTGTAAAGCCATGTGACACACTATTTCTATTGTTTTATGAACTTTCAAAATGGTTTTTTAAATCACGACCCTGGTGTGAATCATCTTGAATGAAAATGTTTTAGTGAGTGTCTTATTTCAAAATGGTATTTATATGTGTAAGTGGTGGTTTGTTTATTGATAAGTGTTTTTTTATTGTGCAAATGGTTTAATTGAGTATGTAACATATAAAGATTATGTTTTGAAAAGATTTTGGTGTCCGTATGGTTTTAAAAGAGGGTTTGGGTGTGCAAATGGTGTTTTTGCGTGGGTAAATACCCTGTTTGGCTTATATGAATTATTTTGACATGTGGCATGAACTTGAATCTTGTTCTATCACAAACCAGGAAGTCAGGGTAGCAAGGAGGGTGGAATAGACTAAAGGGTTTGTGTTCCGGGGGTGACTCGACCCGGTTTCACTGGTAGGACTGACGATTGCAACACTAACTAAACATATTCTTTTCTAAGGGTCATGGCCTTCAAAGACACATTTTCCAAGGGTCGTGGCCTTCTATGGAATGTTTCACTGAGACACAAAGAGCTAGGGACCCAATCAAACTAACACCCATGCAACCTCTCCCATATTAGTGCTGATTGGTTACTTTACCCTCATCAGTGTGACACATTGGTTATTTTTAAAAAGGATGTGTGTTTTCTTTTAATTTAAGTTGTTCCATTTGAAACTGTCTTCCTTAATCCAATTTTCTTCAAAACTGTTCAAGCGTTTACTTTTTCACATTAATTAAAATTTCAAATGTATTTCTCATTTAATAGTTTTGCGTGGAACCTTTTTATTGGGTGACGTTATACTGGGATTTTGTCTCATACCCTACATGCACCTTTGGGTGTATGTAGACCCCTTTTATAGGTATTCCAGGTGGAGTAATGGTGCTCAATGATGGTGTTTTTGGTCGTTGATGGTCTTCTTGTCCAAGTTGGTGTTTTGGCATGTGGATGTTGAATCTATCTTGTCGCATGGAGGTTTGAGTTAGAGTTTTAGTTTCTTTTGTGGTCGTTTATTTCTGGATGTTGGTTCTAGTTGTAAACCTTTAAATATGATTTTAGCTTGGTTGTCTATTTATAGTTTTGGTTTATTCATCTTATATGTTGTTTTGTGTTTACTATTTCGGGTAACTCATTCCCATGAGTTAGTTTTGATACCTGGACACTTGTGCCAGCCCATTGGGATCTGGGAATGCCCTTCGGGCCATGCCGCGGACCGGGTCGGGCACTGGGTCGGATGACGACCTGGCATAGTTAATGAAAAAATGGTATCAGAGCTTCTTTTCTCTCTTGTGTCATGTTGTTTTGGGATATAGTCATGATAGACTGAAGTTAAGGTTGTCGTGACTCGTCATCCTGGCTATGAGTAGGGTGCCTGGCCAGCACACCTCGTGGAAGGACTCAAGTTACCAAAGTATATTGTGGTTTTTATGTGTTTTTGGTGAATGCGATTAATCATGTCTAGGGGAAATGAAAAGAGAGTAGGGTCAGTGATCCCTATGAGCTTGCAGGGTCTGGAAAGCCATGTGGAGTTGGAGACTCTGTCTTAGAATACCGTCTATGGCAGTGGTGTGATTGGCATACGACCGCCAACCATATGTCCCAGTCACCCATTGACAGTAGTTTCCTCATACCCTCTCTTGTCTATTTGTTTTGGATTCATGGAAATCTGGTTTTTAATTAAAAATTATTTGGACTTGAAAAGTGTTTGGAAATGAAGCAGTTTAAAAATAAAATTATTTGTAAGGTTTGAAAATTGTGGGTTGAATGTTTGTTTTTTAAAAATGGAATGGTTTGGCTTTGATCCTTGGTGCTCTCATGGGAATCCACATGCATGAGTGTATATGGAAAGTTTAGAGGCCCGAAGCATTACGTACATGGACATTACATTACTTTTTCAGAATACTTAATACATAACAAAAACAGACACACAAGGACCATAATAGTTTAGTGTATTTGGAAACTCGGAATATAATCTTCTAATCGTGGTGAAAGATCTTCAACATCTCCCATAAAGATCTTCCCATTTTTGTTTTCTTACCTAAAACCTTTCTTTAAATCCTGGGGAAAAGAAAACATATAAAGGTTGAGCTCAAATTCTCAGTAATGGTAGTCATGGATAAAATAAAACAAATCATTTACATTTGAACTTAAAAACATGAACATAATGTTTAAACATCAAAATATTGATCAATGACATAAAACATGGTAGTAAATAAGTCATAGATCATAAAGAAACATTAATCATGATACAATAGCATGGGAATAAAACATGTAATTGTGGAAAAACATTAAGCACATGATATGATTTCTATAGTAGCCAAGGCATTACTGCAAAAAACATCTTAGTGGAAAAATTCCCTTACTAAACTGGGTTTACTTACTGTTCCAGCCCTGTATTACTGAACCGGATTTAGTTGCCGTTCCAGCCATGTCTATCTCATGAGATATAAATATTTACCCAATGCATTGGAGGGAGATATAGGTCCCACCCATCTCATAATGAAATCATTCTTACTTGTACCACAAATTAAACATAAATCATTCATCATAACCCAATGAATAAAATGGGTTTCATAAACATCATCCCATTATAAAATAATCCATATAAAATAAATGGATATCATTTCATCATAAGAGAAGTGAAACCATGTAAACCATATAGACATTATACTTGAAACATACACATATGAAATAATGTCATCTTAGATGGAAAATGGTTTTGATAAAACATTTGAAATGAATTCTTGATAAAAATATCCTTTCCTCTTCAAAATCATTTTCTTTTCAAAAAATGAAAAGAAATTTTAAAAGAAAAGAATTTTTTTGAAAATAGTCATGAAATATTTTGGAGGAAGCATCATGAAAATAAGGCTTTATAAAACCGTAAAAATCCTTTCATGCCATATAAGTTAAAAAAACATTCTTCGCGTACTTTTGCCGGAAAAGTCAAAAAGTACCTCGTAAAATAAAGATTCCTTACATACCATGTTGTAAAAGTCAAAAATGGTAAAAAAGACTTTAAAAATACATGAAATAATTTTTAGAAAATTGGTACATGGATGATAAATATAACCCTAGTAAATACTTACGTATAAGCAATCTCGGTTAAAAAAAATGAGATTCGAAAAGTTATCCCTTACCTTAGGTCTGATATGCTTCGTACGTATCTGAACCTCATGTATAATGATTTAAATAATTTCATTGACTTATTACAAAATCATAATCATTGTTATGATATCATATATGGTTCACTTATGACTTTATATTACCCGTTCTTTTCTAAATCCCATGTTAAAGTAACATTTTGGGTAAAAGCATATTATTTATTGTACGTGTTTGGACTTGTTGTTATTGATGTTATTATTACTTATATCATGATTTACTTACTTCCAGAATGTAAATCATGATTTATATATCATATATATTCATTATATATCCAATATATACATGTATTTATAATAGTACATAACATATGGAGGTGAGAAATGAAATGCACCGCTCATGGAGACGTTAAGCCCTACGTACATATGAACGCTACTTTCATTTATATTTATTATTTTAATGGAATAGGTATATTATAATTCCAGTATAATATCATTAACTCCATCCTTTATACATCCCACATAAGGCATTAACGAATCATATCACTTTAAGGGGGTGGTAGTCCGCACTTCCTCAAATGGGATCATCGTATTTATCCACTATGGAAACCATAAAGGCTTGATATAATTGGGATGTAAAGAAGCATAAGGAAATCATAAACATAATATATATCATATTTAAATACAGTTCCATCATAATGACCACCATGAGAGGAAGTAGGAGAAAATCGAACAATCATCATTTTGTGAGGCGTTAGTTTTCCATCACAGAAACATTATGTTCTTCATCCATTAGATGTAGGTGTGTGTAAGTTTAGTTATAATACATCTCATAACAACATCTTATTATTTTGAGGATACTGGTGTTGCTACAAAATAAAGTATTAAAAAAGATATTAGGGGTTGGAGAAGTAGAATAAAAGAAAACAACTTAAGAGAAACTATTACCTTTAATTTGGGTAACTTCCTTTGGTTTTAACCAAAATGACTTCTTGAAGTGCCTTCTTCATAATGTAAGGATTCTAGGGGTAGTAGAGGGATGTTGGGAGATTAGTGGGTCAGATTTTGGACGAGCCAAAAGGCTTGGGAGGTTTGAGGAATTACATAGAAGTGGTCTCCTTTTATAAGGGAGAGGAGGGTCTCTTTAAGAAAGTGTGAAAACATTATTTTATTATAAACTTATCTTCGGTTTTAATAGGTCAAAAACACATTAATGTCGAAGAAAAGATGACTCATATTTGAAATAAAATCATCCTATTTGAATTGGACTGGTTTTGGATAATATTTTAATCATTATAATCTTATTTATTTAAATCATTTATTAATGAGGTAAATACTGCATCATTATTGTGTCATAAATAATTTAATTTATATGATGTATAAAAATTATAAAAAAACTACCAACATGTAGGAAATCGTTTTTTCTTTCCAATGAATATTTATTGTCGAAAGGATAATTTATATATCCCCTTATAAAAATTAATTACTAAAGGATTTTTGTTAGTGCCAATTTTGTCTTTACATTAAATTAATTAATCTAATGTGTCATTGTCTTTCATAAGTGGCTCCATGAGGTCCCAAAATCGACCCAAGGATTCCCTTGGTCGGCCATTACTCGTCCAATAAGGTTTTCACAAGTGGTAAGGTAATTTTGAATTATTATAATATTCTTTTAACCTTGAATTACCCTATTTACTTTTAACTGTGGTAAATAAAAGTAAAAAAGTTACTATTCACCAAAAAATATTTTTATCTAATTGAACCAAATTTTACTCCTTGATATTAACCGTGTCTCTCGGATTTTCTAAATTCAACTCACAGAAGCGGAAAAATTAAATTTTATGAACAATTGCAAAAACTCATAGGAGGTGGGTAAAAGACGATGAAAAGTTCAATACAATTTTTTATAAATCTAAAATTATTATAAAATGATTCCAATGAATTTAATTGAACTTATATAAGTATTATGTATCTATTTTGACCTAAAATAAATTTAAATCAAACAAATTATTATTTAAATAAAAAGTCGGTTTTAACCAAAAACTCAGTGTTTTCACTATTCATCAAAAATTGAAGTTTTTCAGAAAAATACAAAAAATTCAGCCTAAGAAATATTTGATATTATGAATTAAAAAATGATTTCTATTTTTACAAATTCAAAACATAAAAGTGGCATTAATTAATTTTAAAAGTAATTCCTGTTATCAAAACAAATAGCGTGTTTTTATGAAACAATAACCATCAAACGTTCATCACTTGTTCATGTCCAATTTCAAAGTGAAATTAATTCCAATAACCAACATTGGATTAAATGGTAAAAATATATTCTAATTACACTTTAAAACCAATTAAAAATATAATCTATCCATATAACTTATTTCTATGAAAAAATTTGTTTTCAATTAAAATATAACATGTTTTTACTATTCATCAAAATATGAATGTTATTAGAATAATATGAAAAATTTATCCAAATTAAATTTTTATATCCTGATTCCAAGTAAGAATTTTATTTTGTCAAATTTTTCATATAAACATTTCAAAAACTAGATTTAAAGTGGGTGCGCCATCAAAAGCCTGAAAAACTGCATTTTTTGAAAAATACTTATTTTACCGAAAAATTTTATTTTGTTCTCATACCATGTTATAAAAAATATGTAAGATGAATAATAATGTTATAAAAATCAATATTTAGTTAATACTATTCATAATGTCTAGTCCATAATAATATTATAACAATATATCATTGTTTAGTGAAACCCGGTATTGCGTACTACACACGCTATCGAGGAAGGTCGCAATTGCGTGTAATGCAAGCCAGGTCAGGGTTATGTGTGATGCAAGACTCCTTCATTGTTTCGTATAACATAATCTAACCATATTTCATTTATAACTTGGATATATATATATATATATATGTGTGTATATACACACTCAATGTTGCGTAGAATAACTACTATCAAAATTGTGTGTAACATGATCCAAGAATAGTGTTGCATATATTACAAGCTAATACGGTGTTGCGTATAGCACAAGGTAATCTTGGTGTAGCGTACAAAAGAAGATATCAGTGAAATTGAAAGAATATTTTTCATAAAATCTTTGGGTGTTACATTCTACCCCCCTTAAAATGAATTTCTCCCTCAAAATTCTTCAGGGTTATAAATCGCTTACCCACATCGTAAAAAGGAATACTAAAACTTCATTTTAAAAACTAATGTATAAAACATAACGATTACCCAAAGTAACTCATCACTGTGTTTCCACATAGGAGAACATAGGTGAAAATATGGATATGGAAGAAAAATCTAACCATCATGTTCAGATGAAGAGTGGTAGAGGACATGGCTATGAAAAAACCAACCATCACAAATCCATAAATTTTTGATGATCTATGGTACCATCTGATTCATCGGATATAAGGATACTAGGACAACAATTTTTTTTTCAAGATTATTTCACTAAATTTGAAGAATTTTATAATCAAAACAAATACTTACTTGATTTTGGTACAATCTCAATGTTTTTCGTGCCTTGAATAATTTCCACGTCATCTCTTAAAAAAATGAAGTTGAATTTTTCATTCATGAAGTGTTAGAAGATCATGTGATAGAATGATGAGTCATTCCATCTATTTCAAACAAAATGTTAGAAAAAGTTATCAAATATACAGAAGTCCATCTATGGTGTGGTTAATCGTATATGATTCCAAAAATGGACTTATACTTCAACTATCATTCTACTTAATAAAATAAAACTAATTTCTACTAACCAGGGACTTCCTGTAGGTCAGTGGTAGGCGATGAAGGCCTGTCACACTTTGGTTGTGGGTTTGATTCCGACAACCTTTTCCGATGCGATGGGTTGTCTCCCATCTTGCAGGTTGTCCGTTTTCTAAAATTACATCATTATAACATTCCATCAATAATATCGAAGAAAAGTTCTATCCTTAAAAAATACTAACTTGTACCCAACATAATCCATTGCAATCTTTAGGCTTATCAAAAATACATTTTTCTTATTACTAGAAATTTCATCTACGAGCATGTGAATTCCTTCATTTGTCCCCAATATATCATAAGATATATCTTGTTGTTGGTCACATTAAAATCATGTGAATACCTTAATCATGTATTCTCTTGAAAAATTAATACCCATTGAACCTTAGTGAAAATATTAATGCTGTCAAAAGTTAACTCTTTCCACATACAAAAATCCCAAAAATTCTATATACTCAAACCATGATATCACTTAGTCCTTATATCAATCTTGAGTTCATGAATACTATCAAACAATTTATTTTCTCCTTATACATTCATTATGTGAATATCATCTTATTTCCAAAATATTTGAATCACTTTTCCTGGTTACCGGTACCATAAAATTATTGAAAACCACAATAGACCAATACATAGATATTCCAAAATTCCACAATACCATAAATGATATTCCATTTTACTATTTTGAAATCCATTACATAAACACTTAATCATTACACAACATAATTTTCATACTCAACATCAAAAATAGTAATTGCATGAGACTTCCCTTTATCCTTTTCCATAAGAGGTTGCTCACGTGGATCATCATTAACATGTGGATTAGGGTATTTATTAGCATAATGTCCCATTTCCTTGCACTTGAAGAATTTAAGTGTTGGTGGAGAGTTCTCTGTACTCTTTTCCCTATTCACATCATTAGCAACCTTTTTACCATTACATCGACAATCAACTTCTCGATGACATTCTTTTCCACACTTAAAAAATTTTCTAGTACCTTTTAGGAAATCTCCACCATGCTTCTTCCACACTTTGAGAATAAGGAAACATTCATCTTCATTTCATCATTATTCTGAGATTTATCCTTGAACTCCATCTTTCGTTTCTTGTCAAAACCATGAGATGGATTTGTTACACCAACTTCCAGTTCTACCTTGATAGCACAACGCACAATTTCGTTATAGCTACTGAAGTATCTTATAGCTAATGCCCTTAGAAGACTTGTTTTTAAGCCACTGAAGAATATATCAACTTTACTTTCAGGTTGGATGATAAAGCCAGATGCCTAGCTTGCAAGTCTTGTAAAATTGGCTTCGTATATAACAACAGATTCATCATCCTTCTGCTTAAGCTCAAGAAACTCCTTTTCCATCTTTGTTCGAAGAATATGAGGGATGTACTTACTGAAAAACAAGTTCTTGAACTCGTCCCATTACATGGATTCAATTTCATCTCGGGGCATTGAATTCTTAATTAGAGTCCACCATTGGTCTGCTTCACCTTCTAAACGGTAAACAGCCAAAATGAATTTTTCATGCTCTGAACAGCGATGTATGGAAAATATATTTTCAATGGTATTGATCCATTGTTCAGAAACAAGTGGATTAGAAGACCCACTGAAAGAAGGGGGACGTTTCCTCATAAAGGACTCAATAGAATATTGTTCCCTTATCTACTCATTTGGAAGTCCAGAATGATTCATAGCTTGTGTAAGTATAACAATAAGATTTTTTAATCCATCTCCCATCAGATTTGGTTGTTCAGGAGGACAATCATTGCATTTTCATTACATTGATCAACACGGTTCCTTCGGGTTCCAACCATTGTCTAAAACCCAAAAAGAATAGTGTGAGAGGCAAAAATCATGATAGGTAAAACAACATAATAAAGGGGGAGTAAAATCAATAACTAACATCTTAGGTTTAATTCTAAGATATTTACCAAAATTCTAGGACTATAACCTATACTTATACCTAACCTTAGGGACATCTCTAGACATAACTTAGAATTATCTCTAGGGATCTAACTAAAGTTTTCGCATCCTTGTTTCCAAAGGTTAACTAAACATTTCCTATGATACCAACTGTAGAGGCCCGAAGCTTGACGTACATGGAAATTACATTACTTTTGTGGAATACTTAATATATAACAAAAACAGAAACACAAGGACTGTAATAGTTTAGTGTCTTTGGAAACTAGGAATATAATCTTCTAATCGTGGGGAAAGATCTTCAACATCTCCCATAATGATCTTCCCCTTTTTGTTTTCTTACCTAAAACATATCTTTAAATCTTGGGGAAATGAAAACATATAAAGGGTGAGCTTAAATTCTAATTAAGGGTAAGAATGGATAAAATAAAACAAATCATATACATTTGAACTTAAAAACATGAACATAATGTTTAAACATCTAAATCTTGAGCAATGACATAAAACATGGCAGTACATAAGGCATAGATCATAACGAAACATTAATCATGATAAAATAGCATGGGAATAAAACATGTAATTATGGAAAAACATTAAGCACATGATATGATTTCCATAGTATCCAAGGCATTGATTCCAAGACCATCTTAGTGGACAAAGTCCCTTACTGAACCGGGTTTACTTTCCATTCCAGCCCTGTATTACTGAACCGGATTTACTTTCCGTTCTATACATGTCTATATCATGAGATATAAATCTTTACCAAATAAATTGGAGGGAGATATAGGACCCACCCATATCATAATGAAATCATTCTTACTTGTGCCACAAATTAAACATAAATCATTCATCATAACCCAAAGAATAAAATGGGTTTCATTAACATTATCCCATCATAACATAATCCATATAAAATAAATGGATATCATTTCATCATAAGAGAAGTGAAACCATGTAAACTATAGAGAAATTATACTTGAAACATACACATATGAATGAATGTCATCTTAGATGGAAAATGGTTTTGATAAAACACTTGAAATGAATTCTTGATAAAAATATCCTTTCTTATTCAAAATCATTTTATTTTCACAAAATTCAAAGAAATTTTTAAAGAAAAGGATTTTGTTGAAAATATTCATGAAATATTTTGGAGTAAGCTTCATGAAAATAAGGCTTTATAAAACCATAAAAATCCTTTCATTCCGTATAAGTTAAAAAAACATTCTTCTCGTACTTTTTCCATAAAAGTCAAAAAGTACCTCGTAAAAGAAAGATCACTTACATGCCATGTAGTAAAAGTAAAAAATGGATAAAAAGGACTTTAAACATATATGAAACCATTTCTAGAAAATTGGGACATTGATGATAAATATAACCCAAGTAAATACTTACGTATAAGCAATCTCGGATAAAAAAACAAGATTGGAAAAGTTATCCCTTACCTTAGGTCTGATATGCTTCGTACGTATCTGAACCTCCTATATAATGATTTAAATAATGACATTGACTTATTAAAAAATAATATTCATTGTTATGATATCATATATGGTTCACTTATAACTTTATATTACCCGTTCTTTTGTAAATCCTATGTCAAAGCAACGTTTTGAGTAAAATCATCTTATTTATCGTACGTGTTTGGACTTGTTGTTATTGATGTTATTACTACTCATATCATTATTTACTTACTTACGGAATGTAAATCATGATTTATATATCATATATATTCATTATATATCCAACATATACATGTATTTATAATAGTACATAACATATGGAGTTAAGAAATGAAATGCACCGTTCATGGAGACGGTAAGCCGTACGTACGAATGAACGCTACTTTCATTTATATTTATTATTTTAATGGAATAGGTATAATATAATTCCAGTATAATATCATATATAATATCATTAAATCCATCCTTTATACATCCCACATAAGGTATTAATGAATCACATCACTTTAACGGGGCGGTAGTCCGCATTTCCTCAAATGAGATCATCGTATTTACCCACAATGGAAACCATAAAGGCTTGATATAATTGGGAAGTAAAGAAGAATAAGGAAATAATAAACATAATATATATCATATATAAATATAGTTCCATCATAATGGCCACCATGAGAGGTGGTAGGAGAAAATCAAACAATCATCATTTCGTGAGGCGTTAGTCTTCCATCACAGAAACATTATGTTCTTCATCCATTAGATGGAGGTTTGTGTAAGTTTAGTTCTAATAATTCTCATAAAAACATACTAGTATTTTTAGGATACTGGAGTTGTTACAAAATAAATGATTAAAAAATAGTTTAGGGGTTGGAGAAGTAGAATAAAAGAAAACAACTTAAGAGAAACTATTACCTTCAATTTGGGTTACGTCCTTTGGTTTGAACCAAAAGGACTTCTTGAAGTGCCTTTTTCATAATGTAAGGCTTCTAGGGGGAGGATAGGGATGTTGGGAGCTTTTTTGGGCAGAGTTTAGACGATCCAAAAGTCTTGATAGGTGTGAGGAATTGCATATAAGTGGTCTCCTTTTATAAGGGAGAGGAGGGGCTCTTTAGGAAAGTGTGAAAAAATTATATTATTATAAACTTATCTTTGGTTTAAAGAGGTCCAAAACACATTAATGTCGAATCTAAGATGACTAATATTCTAAATAAAATCATCCAATAGGAATTGGATAGGTTTTGTATAATATTTTAATCATTATAATCTTATTTATTTAAATCATTTATTAATGAGGTAATACTGCATCATTATTCTGTCATAAATAATATAATTTATTTGATTTCTAAAAATTATAAAAAAAATATCAACATGTAGGAAATCTATTTATCTTTCAAATTAATATTTATAGTCCAAAGGATTATTTATATATCCCCTTATAATAATTAATTACTAAAGGAGTTTTTCTAATGCCAATTTTGTCTTTACATTAAATTAATTAATCTAATGTGTCATTGTCTTTCATAAGTTGCTCCATGAGGTCCCAAAATCGACCCAAGGATGCCCATGGTCGACCACTTCTCGTACAATAAGGTTTGGACAAGTGGTAAGGTAATTTTGAATTATTATAATATTCTTTTAACCTTGAATTACCATATTTACTTTTAACCGTGGTAAATAAAAGTAAAAAGTTACTATTCACCAAAAATTATTTTTATTTAATTGAACCACATTTTACTCCTTGATATTAACTTTGTCTCTAGGATTTTTGAAATTAAACTCACAGAAGCGGTAAAATTAAGTTTTATGAACAATTGCAAAAGCTCCTAGGAGGTGGGTAAAAGACGATGAAAAGTTCAATACAATTTTTATAAATCTAAAATTATTATAAAATGATTCCAATGAATTTCATTGAACTTATATAAGTATTATGTATCTATTTTGACCTAAAATAAATTTAAATCAAATAAATGATTATTTAAATAAAAAGTTGGTTTTAACCAAAAACTCAGTGTTTTCACTATTCATTAAAAATTGATGTTTTTCAGAAAAATACCAAAAATTCAGCCGAAACTATATTTGATATTACTAATTCAAAAATGATGTCTATTTTTCAAAATTCAAAATAGATATGTGCCATTAATTAATTTTATAAGTAATTCCCGTTATCAAAACCAATAGCGTGTTTTTTAGAAATAATAACTATCAAAAGATCATCACTTGTTCATGTCCAATTTCAAAGTAAAATTAATTACAATGACCAACATTGGATTAAATGGTAAAAATATATTCTAATTACAATTTAAAACCAATTAAAAAGATAATCTATCCATATAAATTATTGTGATGAAAAAAGTTTTTAATTAAAATGTAGTGTGTTTTTACTATTCATTAAAATATGAAAGTTATTAGAATAATATGAAAAATTTATCCAAATTAAAATTTTATATCCGGATTCCATGGAATAATTTTATTTTTTCAAATTGAACTTATAAAAATGTCAAAAACTAGATTTAATGTGGGTACGCCATCAAAAGGTGGCAAAACTGCATTTTTTGAAAAATACTTATTTTACTCGAAAAATTTATTTTGTTCTCATACCATGTTCTAGAAAATATGTAAGATGAATAATAATGTTATAAAATTAAAATTTTAGTTAATACTATTCATAACGGCTAGTCTATAATAATGTTATAACAATATATCGTTGTTTAGTGAAACCTGGTATTGCGTACTACACACCCTATCGAGGAAGGTCGCGATTGCATGTAATACAAGCCAAGTCAGGGTTGTGTGTGATGCAAGAATCCTTCGTTGTTTCGTATAACAGAATCCAACCATATTTAATTTATACATTGAATATATATATATATATATATACACACTCAATGTTGTGTAGAATAACTACTATCAAAATTATGTGTAACATGATCCAAAAATAGTGTTGCGTATACTACAAGCTAATATGGTGTTGCGTATAGCGCATGGTAATCTTGGTGTAGCGTACAACACAAGACATCAATGAAATTGAAAGAATATTTTTCATAAAATCTCGGGGTGTTACAGAAAGAGAAATGGTTAATGGCACGAGCAGATGAGTGCCTGGATGGACATGAGGTGGGTGCCAGTGTGGCATGGGAACATGCATGTGTGGGGCCCACAGGACACCATTGGTGATTGCACAACACACCAACATTGTTCTCTTTCAAATGGTTTTTTTAAATGAAAAAATTTGGGTTTTTAAATAACTGGTGTTTGTGTGGTGTGTCCTTGTGTTTTGGAAATGTAGTATGTGAGGCGTTTCGAGCTGAGGACCCTTTTTGACTATTTTTTGCCTCATTTTGAATTTTATCTATATGTTGGCGTGAAAGCGTGTGGTTAATGGTTTGTTTTGAAAAGTGTTTCGGGGAGCCCTTGAAGTGGTTCTCCCTTCATGTTTAGTGTTCTCTTGTAGTATGTCTTGGCCAATAGACCAGTTTGATTGGGTCCATGGATTTATTTCTTGACTAGTGCACGCCCCTCACAAAGCATTAACATGAGATTGAAGTGCGGCTTTTGTTAATTCACTGTTGGACGAACCTCCAATTGATTAAAGAAATCATTCTCCCTTTTGAGTTATAGTGCTAACTCTATTGCCTTTTCTTTTCGGTCAAGTGGTTCTTCTCTCCGCGGAATGACAGACGCGAGGGGAGTTGAATAGAGTTTTGGTCCCTTTGAGTTTTCTCGGTCGTCGGGTATGACGTTTGAAATTGTTGTGTTTGAAGGTTCGCCTAGAAACAGGGAAATGTATTACAGCAGGGAAGGGTGTAGGCAGTTCAGAGTCATCAGTGTTGACTGGTGTCTTTAAAGGATTATAGTACTTTCATCAGCAGCGAGGGTCATGTTTGGTGATGTCTTGCAGTGTGAGTTCTCTTATAATAGCAAAGGTAAATTTCATAGAGTCCTTCGGGAATCCGTGTTTTCCTGGGAGTGTTCCCTACTCTTAGGGAGTTTTAATTTATTTGTTCAAGGGGGAGTGTTCTTCATACATATTTCATTCTCAATTTTCATGGTTAAGGTGAAAGGTGATGCATGTACATCATTTGAACACCTTTTTGGTGGATGTCCTATGAGCGAGTAGTTGGATGTCATGGTGTGTTTTGTTTACTGGTGTTGTCTCGGTTTTAGTATGGCTGCGTATGACACCAAAAGGAGAAGCTCCGTTGGAGAGTCCTCAATACCTGACTATGAGTCAGGAGATTCTTCAAACATTAGGGCTCCAACCATAGGTTTCGGAGTGAAGCTAGCGTGTGGTCAGTAACCCCACGAGTGTATGGGACCTCGAATTTATTTCTGTCATTGATGTTAAAATTAAAGACTGTTTAAATTTTTTTTATGTGGTTTTTCCATTCCGAACGAACCATCTGCTTGTGTAAGGTTTCCGTGACTATGTGGAGGCATGGTCGTCTTGTTGCCTTAAAGTCTTAGGGGGTTGCGTCCCACCAGATGTAATTTTTTTAGCGGTCCTTATGGGGTATGTTAGGTGAATTGGTCTCAAAGTTGAACAGTACACATCTAGGGATGTGGAGATGTTGGGTTGTCTTGGGTTGTTGTTTTGACACCCAGTTGTTGGGACTGACCCTCCCCACCCATTGTGGTGGGGTGTTTGGTAACTATCAGTAAAAGTTTTCGAAGTTCTTGTATCTCTCGCCAGTTTGAATAGTGGGGAGACCCACGATAGTTCTCATTCAAATGTCTCTGGAATGAATAAGTGTTGGTCGTCTTCTTAATGGTCACGAGTCTACTCGGGCCACCCCATGTCAATTTTCCAGTCTCTCCTTGGGCGTTGGTAGGCTCTATATGGAGGGGAGCCCCGTCAAGATTCCCCATGATGGCATTTTTTTAATGTTCCTCTCCTAGATCAGTATGTGTTCTAGCTCTTTGGGTCAAGCGACACATATCAGGAAGTCTTTAGTGAGTTTCTTTAGGTTGTACTTTAATTCACTTTCTCTAAGCACGATGCGTTTTCCTCTTATCTCTTGTTGTTTGTGGGGATCCACTTTGAGGCTTATAAGGGGGAGGTGTTTTCTACTTTGGGGTTCCATCCTAGTTGTGGCTTTCCCGGGATGGAAAGCTTTTTGCTGGGGAGAATTTTCACACTCTGAATTCTACAAATTTATTTTATTTTTTTATTTTTCCAGCCTTGTAAATTTTTCATGAGGATCCGGGTTGGAGACGATTTAAAATTTTGAGTGCTTATTCAATAAACTCACTTTTTGTCCTTGACAACATTCAACTTGCCGCTGTCGAAGCTACACAGCCTCGCTTGGGTCACCGCGTGGCCTCACCCGGTTCCCTAAGCACCTTCCCGATGTTCAATTAATTAAATTAAAAGAATTAATAATGGTTTTAATAATAATAAGACTAATGTCACTTGAGATTATTAGTGTTATTATTATTATCTTGGACACTAATTTAATTGAGAGTATTATTTATATTATTAGCATTTTATTAAATTGATTATTGCATAGTTTACTTTTTAGTATATTAATTATGATATTATCTTATTATTATTATTATTATTATTATTATTATTATTATGAGTGTTTGGGGTTTTGTGTCACCAAACGTACGGGTAGGGCATGGTTCTGAGACCATCTGGTCTGCCCGGCTTTTAGAAATGAGTTAAAACATAAATGAATAATAAAATGATGATGAGTAATGAAATTTAAATAAATGAAAATAAAAAGTTTAATAAAATTTAATAAATTTATTTAATGATAATAATAATAATATTGTTTTATAATAATATTATTATTAACTAATAATATAAAATTTATTACGTTATTAATACGGTAATACTTATTATTATTGTTAATATTATGTTAGGTTGTTACCACTTTTACTAATATCATAAATTTCATTATTATTATTGTCACCTTACAATATTATTATTATCACCATTAATTATTCTCATTAAAATTGTTGACATTTTAATTAAGGTTATCATTGTGAGGATATAATTTTTTACATAATTATTGTTATTGTCATTCTTATTTTTATTGTTATGGTTTTAGTTTATAAATACTATTAATAATAATAATAATAATATTTTTATTAGTTTTTTCTCTTTTAGTTTTTTTTATTTTTTTTAGTTTTTTTTCATTTCTTTCTTTTGTTAGGGTTTACCCCCCACCCACCATTTTTTTTCAGCACACCATCTTCCCCCTATTCCCATCGCAACCAGGCCCTCTCCACTTCTCTATGGTGTGAACCCCCCTCCCATCGATGGTCAGCGTTGCCCCCCAGCCCAGGCGCCCTCGCACTACTCGGCAACACTCCCGTGACCCGTGGCCAGCCCCTTCTCTCTCCATTCGGCTTCCCACCTAGTGCGCATCATGCTTCCCGGCCGAGATCCGGTAGGACCACCATACTTCCCTCCTCCCTTCATCCTCACCTCGAGTTGTGCCACGTCATTTCTCCCTGCCAGCCGTCTGACCATCCCTTCCAGCCTGCCTTCCCCCATTCATGCTGTCGCCCCGACCCCCCCCCCCCCCTCAACAGGCTACTCACACCACTGGCTAACCACTTGGCCAGCTTGCGTCAGTGAAGTTTGTCCACCTCACACTAGACTGGTCGCACCCCTACTCCCCTGCTAGACTGACGCAACCCTCTTCCACAGAAAAATCCCCTCCTGGTAAGGTCCTCATCCTCTCATTTTCGTAATGTTTGGTTCTTGTTTTTGGGGTTTTAGGATTTTAGAAGGATGGGTGTCCAATTTTATGGTTAATTCTTGATGTTTTCGGTTCAATTGTTTGATTTGGGGTCAATTTGGGGTTGTTTGAGTTGCAGTTGGTGTGCGACGGTCCTTGAGCACCATATTTGTGAATTCTGCTACACCAAGGTAGGTGGTTCCCCATCTAATTGTTATCCAATGAATTAATTTTCAATGCTTAATTTGTTTAGAATTTTATTTAATTAATTTTTTTATGAGATGTTGGTTTTATTTGAAGTTTGATTTACATTGAAATTGTTTAGTAGATTGTTCATATTATTGGATGTTTTCTGCTGAGAACTCTATGAGTGACTTTTTAACTTTTCGGTTATCTTATTAAGTTATGCTAGTGGTAAGAATTGTATTTTTGCGAGGATGTTGTGTGTGTTTGGTCATGAAAGAAGTTTTTTCTTGAGTTTAGTGGTTAGCGCCAAGCTATTTCTTCTAAATTGTTTTATAAGGTTTTTTTATGGCCTATTAAATTATGTGGGTTATGCTATTGTGTTTTTCATACAGTTTAAGGTTTTCCATCAAACTATTGGTGTGGTGTAGGTCACACTCTAAAATGGTATTTGAGTGCGTGTTATGTTAGAATGTGTTTTTAATGTAGAAATGGTTACTTTAGTGTGTGTAAAGCCATGTGACACTCCATTTCTATTTTTTTATGAACTTTAGAAATGGTTTATTAAATCATGACCATGGTGTGAAACTTCTTGAAAGAAAATGGTTTAATTGAGTATGTTACATTTGAAGATTATGTTTTGAAAATAATTTGGTGTGCATATGGTTTTAAAAGTGGGTTTGGGTTTGAAAATGGTGTTTTTGCGTGTGTAGATACCCTGTTTGGATTTTATTCATTAGTGTGACCTGTGGCATGAACTTGAAACTTGTTCGAGCACAAACAGGGATGCCTAGGTAGCTAGGAGGGTGGACCTGACTTGTGGGTTAGTGTTCTGGAGTTGACTCGACCCGGTTTAACTGGAAGGACTGTCGATTGCAACACTAACTAAACATATGTTTATCTGAGGGTCGTGGACTTATAAGCCACATTTTATGAGGGTCATGGCCATCTAAGCCACATTTTCTGAGGGTTGTGGACTTCTAATCCATGTTTCACCGAGACAAAAATATCTAGGGACCCAAGCTAGCTAACACCAACGCGGCCTCTCCCATATTAGTGCTCATTGGTTTCTTTATGATCATCATTGTGACGCATTGGTTATTTTAAAAAAGTGTTTGTGTTTTCTTTTAATTTTAGTTGTTCTATTTGAATCTATGTTCCTTAATCCCGTTTTCTCCAAAACTGTTCAAGTGTTTACTTATTTTCCTTAATTAATATTGCAAATTTATTTGTCTTTTAATAGTTTTGTGTAGAACCTTTTAATTGGGTGATGTACTACTGGGCTTTTGGATCACACCCTACATGCACCCTTGGGTGTATGTTGAGAAATTTTTTATGTATTCCAAGTTGAGGCATGGTGCTCAATGATAGTGGTTTTGGTCATTGATGGTCTTCTTGTGCAGGTTGGTGGTGTGGCATGTGGATGTTGCACCTCTCTTGTCGTTTGGAGGTTTGAGTTGGAGTTTTAGTTTCTTTATTTTCGTTTATTATGGGATATTGTTTCTATTTGTAAACCTTTAAATTTGATTTTAGTTTGGTTGTCTGTTTCTAGTTTTGGTTTATTCATCTTATCAGTTGTTCTGTGTTTAATTTTTCAGGTAAATCGTTCCCATGTGTTAGTTTTGATACTTGGGCACTTGTGCCATCCTGTGGGGATCAGGAACACCCTTAGGGCCATGTCCTAGACCAGGTCGGGCGCCAGGTCGGATGGCGGCCTGGCTTGGTTTGTGAAAAAATGGTATCAGAGAAGGTTTTATTTCTTGGGTAATGTTCTTTTGTGATAGAGTCACAGTAGACTGGAGTTAAGGTTGTCAGGACACGACATCCTGGCTATGAGTATGGTTCCTGGCCAGCACACCTCATGGCAGAACTCAAGTTACCAAAGTATGTTGAGTTTTGTTTGAGTTTTTGGTCCTTTCTTTTAATCTTGTATAGGGGAAATGAAAAGTGAGTAGGGTCAGTGGTCCCTGTGAGCTCACAGGGTCTAGAAATCCATGTGGAGCTGGGGACTCTGTCCTAGAATACCCTCTATGGTAGTGGTGTGATTGGCGTATGGCCTCCAACCATATTTCCCAGTCACCCGTTGACACTATTTTCCTCTTATTGTCTCATGTCTATTTGTTTTGGATTTATGGAAATCTGGTTTTTTATTTAAAATGATTTGGTCTCGAAAAGTGCTTTGAAATGAAGCGATTTAAAAATACAATTATTTGTAAGGTGTGAAAAGCATGGGTTGAATGATTTGGTTTTGAAAAATGGAAAGGTTTGGTTCTGATCCTTGGTGCTCTCGTGGGAAACCATATGCATGAGTGTATATGGAAAGATAACTTGTTAATGGCACAAGAAGATTAGTGCCTGGATGGACATGAGGTGTGTGACAGAGTGGCATGGGAACATGCATGCATGTGGTCCACAAGACACCATTGGTGTTTCCACAACACACCAACATTGTTCTCTTTAAAAAGGTTTTATTAATTGAAAAATTTGGTGTTTTTAAAAAACTGGGTTTTTTGTGGTGTGTCCTTGTGTTTTGGAAATGTATTATGTGTGGAGTTTCAATATGAGGACCCTTTTTGAATGATTTGTGTATCATTTTGAATTTTATCTGTATGTTGGTGTGCAAGAGTGTGGATAATGTTTTCTTTTGAAAGGTGCTTCGGGGAGCCCTTGCAGCGGTTCTCCCTACACGTTTAGTGTTTTTTTTGAAGTATGCCTTGGCCAATGGACTAGTTTGATTAGGTTCATGTTTTTCTTTCATGACTAGTGGACACCCCCATAAATCATTAACATGAGATTGAAGTGCAGCTATGGGTATTTCTCCGTTTTCCAACCCTCTAGTTGATTAAAGCAATCAGTCTTCCTTTTGAGTGATAGTGCTAAGTGAATTCCCTTTTCTTTTCGGTCAAGAGAATCCTCTCCTAGAAGAATGGAAGACTCAAGGGGAGTTGAACATAGTTTTAGTCACTTTGAGTTGTATCAGTCGTCGGGTATGAAGTTTGACAATGTTGTGTTGGAAGGTTCCCCTGGAAACAGTGAAAGGAAATCTAGCGGGGAAGGGTGAAGGTAGTTCAGAGTCATCAGTGTTAACTGGTGTCTTGAAAGGCTTGTAGTACTTTCATCGGCTGCGAGGGTCATGTTTGGTGACGTATTGCGGTGTGAGTTCTCTTCAAATAGAAAAGGTAGATTTCATAGAGTCCTTCAGGAATCTGTGTTTTCCTGAGAGGGGGCCCTAATCTTAAGGAGTTTTAGTGTATCTCTTCAAGTGGGATTGTTCATCATGTGTATTTACTTTTTAAGTTTCTTGGTTAATGTGAAAGGTGATGCATGTGCATCCTTTGAACCACTGTTGGGTGGATGTTCCGCGATCGATTAGTTGGATGTCGTGGTGTGTGGTGTTTGATGGTGTTTTCTTGGTTGTGGTATGGCTGTGTATGACACCAAAAGGAGAAGCTCTGTTCGGGAGTCTTCAATACCTGACTGGGAGGCAGGAGATTCTTCAAACATCAGGGTTCCAATGATAGGTCTCGGAGTGAAGACGACACATGTTCAAGAACCCCAGGAGTGTATGGGACCTCGACTTTATTTCTGTCATCGGTGTTGAATGTAAAGACGATTGAAATTGTTTTCTGTGGTTGTTACATTCCAAACGAACCATTTGGTTGCGTAAAGTTTTTGTGAATATGTGGAGGCATGGTCATCTCGTTGCCTTAAAATCTTAAGGGGTATCATCCCACTGGATGTAATTTCTTTAGTGGTCCTTATGGGGTATGTTAGGAAAATCGGTCTCAAAGTTGAATAGTACTCATCTAGGGATGTGAAGATGTTGGGTTGTCTTGGGTTGTGGTTTTGACACCCAATAGTGAGGCCCGACCCTCCTCGCCCATTGTGGTGGGGTGTTTGGTCACTGTTAGGAAATGTTTTTGATGTTCTTGTATCTCTCGTCAGTTTTAATTTTGGGGAGACCCAGAACAGGTCTCGTTCAAATGTCTCTGGAATGAATCAATGTTGGCAGACTTCTTAGTGGTCAGGAGTCTGCTCGGGCAGCCCTGTGTCAGTTTTATAGTCTCGACTTGGGTGTTGGTAGGCTCTAAATTGTGGGGATACCCGTTAAGCTTCCCCATGATGGCCTTTTATTTATGTTCCTTTCCTTGATTACTATGTTTTCTAGCTCTTTGGGGAGAGAGACACATATCAGGAAGTCTTTTGTGAGTTTCTTGAGGTTCTACATTAAATCACTCTCTCTAAGAACGAAACTTTTTCCTCTTCTCCCTTTTTGTTTGTGGGGATCCACTTTGAGCCTTATAAGGGGGTGTTGTCTTCTACTTTGGGGTTCAGTCCTAGTTGTGGCTTTCTACGGACGGAAAGCTTTATGGTGGGGAGAATTGTCACATTCCGACTTCTTCATATTTATTTTATTTTACTATTTTTCTAGCCTTTTAAATTTTTCATTAGGATCTGGGTTGGATACAATTTAAAATTTTTAAATCTTATTCAAAAAATGCACATTTTGGCCTTGACAGCATTTAGCACGACACTGTTGAAGCCCTGCGGCCTCACTTGGGTCACCGTGCGGCCTTTCCTGGTTCCCCGCGTGCCTTTCCGATGTTCAATTAATGAAATTAAATGAATTTAGAATGGTTTTAATAATAATAATAATAATACTGATGTGACATGAGATTATTATTGTTATTATTATTATCTTGGACACTAATTTAATTAAGAGTATTATCTTTATTATTAGAATTTTATTAAATTGATTATTTCATAGTATACTATTTAGTATATTAAGTATGTTATTATCTTATTATTATTATTATTATTATTATTTTTATTATTATTATTATGAGTTTTTTGGGGTTTTCATCACTGGGCGTACGGGCAGGGCACGGTTCTGAGACCGCGTGGTCTGACCGGCTTTCACAAATGAGTTAAAAGATAAAGGAGTAATAAAATGATGATGAGTAATGAAATTGAAATAAATGAAAATAATAAGTTTAATAAAATTTAATAAATAGTTTTAATGATAATAATAATAATATTTTTTAATAATAACAATATTATTAAATAAGAATATAAAATTTATTAAGTTATTAATACGGTAATACTTATTATAACTGTTAATATTATGTTAGGTTGTTACCACATTTACTAATATTATAAATTTTATTATTATTATTATTATCACCTTACATTATTGTTATTATCATCATTAATTAGTCTTATTAAAATTGTTGACATTTTAATTAATGTTATCATTATGAGGATATAATATTTTTTACACAATTATTGTTATTCTCATTCTTATTTTTATTGTTAAGTTTTCGTTTATAAATACTATTATTATTAATATTAATATTTTTATTAGTTTTGTTTCTTTTAGTTTTTTTATTATATTTTAGTTTTTTTTTCTTTTCTTTATTTTGTTAGGGATTACCCCCCCACTTTTTTTCCAAGCATCATCTTCCCCCTATTCCTGTCACGACCATGCCCTCTCCACTTCTCCATGGTGTGCACCCCCCCTCCCATGGCTGGTCGGCGTCGCCCCCCTACCCAGGCACCCTCGCACTGCTCGGAAACACTCACGCGATCCGCGACCAACCCCTTATCTCTCCCTCTGGCTTCCCACCTGGTGCACATCAAGCTTCCCAGCCGATATCCTATAGCCCCGACGGACTTCCCTCCTCCCTTCATCCTCACCTCCAACCGCGTCGCACTGTTTCTCCCTGCCTGCCGCTAGACCATCCCTTCCGGAAGTCCTTCCCGAATTCTCGATGTTGCCCTAACCTCCCCTCACTAGGATTTTCGCACCGCCACCCGACCTCTTGGCCAGCTCGCGTCGGTGCTGTCTGTCCACCTCACACCAGACCGGTCGCACAACTGCTCCCCTACTCGATAGGCGCAACCCTCTCCCACAGACGAATCCCCTCCCGGAAAAGACATCCTCCTCCCATTTCCTTAGTGTTTGGTTCTTTTTCTTGGGGTTTTAGGATTTCCGCAAGATGGGTGTCAAATTTTAGGGTTAATTCTTGATGTTTTTGTTTTAATTGTTTGATTTAGGGTCAATTTGGGTTTTTTTGAGTTGTAGTTGGTGTGACACAGTCCTTGCGCACTATATTTGTGAAGTCTGCTACACCAAGGTAGGTGGTTCCCCGTATGATTGTTATCTGATGAATTAATTTTCAATGCTTAATTTGTTTAGCATTTTATTTAATTAATTTTTGTTATAAGAAGTTGGTTTTATTTGAAGTTTGATTTACATTGAAATTGTTAAGTAGATTGTTCATATTATTGTGTGTTTTTTGTTGAGAACTCTATTAGTTACTTTGGAATTGTGTGGTTATATTATTAAGTTGTGCAACAGGTACGAACTGTATTTTTGATAGGACGTCGTGTGAATTTGGTCGTGAAAGAAGTTTTTTCTTGAGTTTAGTGGTTAACGCCAATTGATTTATTCTAAATTGTTTTTATGAGCTTTTATTTCAGGGAAATTAAATTATGTGGGTTATGAAATTGGGTTTTTTATACAGTGTAAGGTTTCCCATCAAACTGTTGGTGTGGTACATGTCACACTCTAAAATGGTATTTGAGGGTTTGTGATGTTAGAATGTGTTTTGAATGTATAAATTGTTACTTTAGTGTGTGTAAAGCCATGTGACACTCTATTGTTATAGTTTAATGAACTTTCAAAATGGTTTATTAAATCATGACCATAGTGTGAAATGTCTTCAAAGAAAATGTTTTAGTGAGTGTCTTATATCAAAATGGTATTTATATGTGTAAGTGGTGGTTTGTTTAATGATAAGTGTTATATTTATTTCGTAAATGGTTTAATTGAGTATGTAACATATGCAGATTATGTTTTGAAAAGATTTTGGTGTGCGTATGGTTTTAAAAGAGGGTTTGGGTGTGCAAACGGTGTTTTTGCGTGCGTAAATACTCTGTTTGGATTTTATGCATTAGTGTGACACGTGGCATGAACTTGAAACTTGTTCGAGCACAAACCAGGAAGCCCAAGTAGCTAGGAGGGTGGACTAGACTAGTAGGATAGTGTTTTGGAGGTGACTCAACCCGGTTTCACTGGCAGGACTGACGATTGCAACACTAACTAAACATATGCTTTTCTGAGGGTCATGGACTTCTAAGCCACATTTTCTGAGGGTCGTGGCCTTCTAATCCATGTTTTAGTGAGACACGAATATCTAGGGACCCAAGCTAGCTAACAACCACGTGGACTCTCCCATATTAGTGTTAATTGGTTACTTTACGCTCATCAGTGTGACACATTGGTTATTTTTAAAAAGGGTTAGTGTTTTCTTTTAATTTAATTTGTTCCATTTGAAACTGTTTTCCTTAATCACATTTTCTTCAAAACTATTCAAGTGTTTACTTCTTATCTTTAATTAAAATTTCAAATTTATTTGTCATTTAATAGTTTTGCGTGTAACCTTTTTATTTGGTGACGTCCTTCTGGGCTTTTGGCTCACACCCTACTTGCACCTTTGGGTGTATGTAGACCCTTTTTTTCTATGTATTCCCGGTTGATGCATGGTGATCAACGATGGTGGTTTTGGTTGTTGATGGTCTTCTCATGCAGGTTGGTGGTATGGCATGTGGATGCTGCACCTCTCTTGTTGCTTGGAGGTTTGAGTTATATTTTTAGTTTCTTTTGTTGTTGTTTATTTTTGGATGTTGGTTTTAGTTGTAAAACTTTAAATTTGATTTTAGTTTGGTTATCTATTTATAGTTTTGGTTTAATCATTTAATCAGTTGTTTTGTGTTTACTATTTCGAGTAAATCATTCCCATGTGTTAGTTTTGATACCTAGGCACTTGTGCCAGCCCGTGGGGAGCAGGAACTCCCTTCGGGCCATGCCGCAGACCGGGTCAGGCACCGAGTAGGATGGCAACCCGGCCTAGTTCGTGACAGAATCTATTAACATTTTTATATCGATCATCTTGAATTTATATACTAAATGAAAATTTAATTGTCTATTTTAACATATAAGATGTTAAAAAAATTCTCACCACCACAACCATTATTTTATATTCAGATTCCTTTATAAAATTCAATATTTTCTTCAAATAAAAACCATCCTTCCCATTGATCTGAGTGTTTTAATTTTGAAAATTAGTTTTTAAAAGAAAGGGACATATCAATATCTGAATATGATTTTATTATGAGTTTGAAATGATTTTTATGAGTTTAGTGATGTAAACGAAAGATTTTATGAATTTCATGTATGCCATAGTTAGAGAACATTTATTATAATCATGGGTGATAATGATAAAGCTTATAAATTGGGTTATCCTACTATATCTCTCCAAATAATTGGGTAATGATTATATTCTCTAGAGAATTATGTTTGAAGTCAACTGTAATGTTTATTTCAATTGTAAGGGTTCTTTTAAGGGTTTTATAAAGTTTATATACTAAGGTACCTATATGAATTTTATATTATTGTTTATAAATTTTCATGGATGTCATTTTATTTCATATGTTAAGGTAATGATATTTATTTTTAAAGGAATAATTAGGTACTTTTTGTGTAAGAAGGTATGTTTTTATGAAAAAAATTTAAAGGGATATCGTTGTTTATGAGAAACACTCATGATTATGATTTTTTCTGTTATGTTATCTTATAAACTATTTTATGATAATCTATAGGTCGTAAAGATGATTTCTTGTGAAAGTAAATGATTATTTGAGATCAATGTTTATTATTTAAATGGAAAACTCTCTTTAATGATCTCATGTTTTTTAAATAGAATAACGAGTATTTTTTATGTTACATACGGATCTTTTTTTGGGATCATCCCACATTTTCAAATGTTTCCATAGAATTTAGGGATTTCCAAGAGCATAGAATTATTCATGTTGAAAATTATAATGTTTTTCATGAAAATAGAACATGTTTATTTTAAAGACATGTGTTGTGGGGAAAATATATACTAATAGGATGTTAAAAACATCTAATGTATGGGTTTGTAATTTAATTTTATTTACATAATTCTCTAAAAATATAAACTGTAAAGATCCTTGAAATATTAATATTGAATTATTGACTAAAAATTCACGTTTATATAATGTATTAATGTTTGGTCTTTATAATGTATCCTTAGTATAATAATGTGTTATTATATTAAAGTAAATTCCATTATTTATTCCTTTAAACCCATATAGAAAAACTAATGAGTGTTGATCATGTGTACGTGCAGACTACCGCCTCCATGAAGTAAATATTCCATTTTTCATTACCTCCTCTCAAGGATTATTTTAATGACGATATTGATGAAATTGTATGAAATACTTTATGTTTTTATGAATCTAAAAAGAAAATTATTTATCTACCACAATCCCCACTCATTTTTTTAGAAATGATGACATTAACTATGCATACAAGAGGACTACTGCCTCTACGAAGTAAAAATTTCCAATTTTCATCTTAATATTAAAAATTTATCCAATTGAATTAAAATATTAGCACTAAAAAAAATAATATATACCATATCATTATGATTTTGTTATAATGATTTTATATACTTCCTTAGCTATACTCAACCATCGAGTTATATCATGTTCTTATTGGGGTTGGTCTGACCATATATAAGAAAGATGCTATATAAATCCATAACGGATAACTATAGAAACACAAATAATAATAATATTATAATTCATAAATAAAAAAAGGATTGTTTTGTGGTTTGAAAAAGTTTATATTATAAATTTAATTTATTATTAAAATATTATTTTTTAGTGAAACAATTATCGAAATGAACCAACAGTAATTAAATTATTATACTACATAACTAAAATTATATTTGAATTAGATAAGACATTTATGAATAAATTTATGTTATATATACTAATAACTTAAATAATCAAGAAATAATGAAATAGGTATTAAATAATGGACACTAAAATCGATATCATAAAGCATGCATGGAACATTTATTGTTACTTACACCAAATAGAAAATATAATCTATAAATAACTAATATATTCACAATAATGATAAAAAATTAAGCATATAAATAGTTAATTTATTTGAATTAGGTTATCAAATTTAATATTAGGATAGTTATGTTTGTTTTAAAGGAGGTTAAATTTCATTAGATTAAGTAGGGAGATAATGTAAGGGTCTTAAAATTTCAATTTTTCTTTATTAAGATATGATATATACTCAGCACATGTTTCTTTTTTTATTATGGTGTATATATTTTGAAGGGATTTATTTTATCAACTTTTTCATGAAATCTCTAGGATTTAAAATTCCGTAACACATTTTATCTTGCATGGCCTTTTGATTCAAAAGCTACCAAAGTTGAAAATGTTATTTGTCTCTATTTTTAATCCCATGACATGTGTTTGATATTATTCCCCATAATTTATTTTATAAGGGGTATTGAATAAAATTTATAATTCATGTATAATGAATTTATTTTATTTTTTTACATTTTAATTTTCATTTCAGGCGAAACCTCCTATGTTATTTAGATTCTTACGTTACTGTTATCGTAAGGGTTTCTTCTTCAATCTTAATTTAAAATTGGTATTGTTTTTTAATGATAATACATCTTGAGAATTTTTATTCCTTTAGGTATGAGTCCCCTATAATTTTCCACACCTTTGATTATTTTTAGGGTTTTACATGTCTCTTCACTATTTCATTCCCCCCATAGATCATTATTTCCCGTTTAAGGAAATCGAACCTATATCTTATTTTTGGTTGGGAATAAACCTCATCAATGAAAATATTAATTGGATTATTTGAAAATATAATTATATATGACTTAATACTTTATTAAGTTGACATTACCCTAATTTTACCATTTTTAAAAGTCTTAAAGAATTTTTTTAATGTTTTTTATCTGGTTTGTTTTTATCAAAGTGTTAAACAATCTATTTTTAATGTTATCCTTTTGAACACCACCTTACACCATTTTTGTATCTTTATATTAATATTTATAACTGAATTTTCATGTTTTATAAATTAAAATATTATTCTCCTATTTTTCTAAAATATTTCTACTTAAATAATTTTGTTTCAATGATAGGTCTTGTTTCTTATTTCCAAATAATATTTATTCATGATCGTAAAAAATGTTTTTCATATAATTTAAAATCATTTGACATATTTTATAATTTATAAATCATATTATTCAAACTACACCATACAAATTTGTTCTCATGATAACTTATGAATGATTCTATTCTATTAAGCGATTGATCCTTCAATGCCTCATTCATTCCTAACCATCAACTTTTAATAGGAATAACTTTTTTACCAATGAATTTACATTATAAGTAACCTATTTTATATTTAATTCATTGAATAGTGTTCACTTATATTTCCTAAATTTATTTATTAGGGAAATTATTGAATTATAAATTTACTCTTTATCTATATAGTGCAAATACCATATGCTCTATTATCTTGATTGACAGATATTTACCTAGAATGTTACCAAATATATTTGGATACTGATTAATTTTCCATAGGTATAACATGTTATGATTATTGATAGAATTATGAATGATTTTATTATTTTATTCCTTTTGAAATGGAAATATACCCATTTTATTCCCATGGGTTCTTTTCTATGTGATAAGTGATGGATTTCAAGTGGCACTCATATGTATGGATGATGACATATGGGTTTTTTATATCTCCCTATAATGTATTGGTTTATATCGATATCTCATGATATATTATGGCATGAAAATAATTAATTTTTCATAATGGTAAGGTCTTAATGTTTTTTCCAAAATTTTTATTCTTGGACATAATGACTTTGTTCAAAAAGGCATGTGACTAATTAGTTTTCCCTACAGGTTTCCTATATTTATGATTTTCCACCTTCAGAAGCGTATTTTACTTTTATGTTATGTTAAATTCCATGTTTATTCCTCTTTTCAATGATATTACGCACTTTTAATTCATTCCATTCCATATTCAATGAATTATGATCAATGTACAATTGTGAAAAAAACGAAATATGTCATCCCATGGAGGTGGTAGTTCACATATAAACAAAAATGGAATTTTCATTTCCAAAAATAAGTTAGTAATATATTTCATTCATATAGTTATAAATGGATGGATCAAAATTTAATGGTCATTATAAAGTAATTCATTAATATTTGTAAACTACCTAAAATAAGATCACCATGCACCATATTCTCACGAACCATGCCCATATCGTCTATCTTAGAGGACATGGGAATGCATATATCATTGAAAAAATGAATTAAATATATTTTATAATTTGGGAATGATAAAATTGGTATCATATAACTGCGTTTGACATCACTATTATAAAACATCCATGAAAAATTAGAACAACTAATATTAGATGATGAAAATGATCATTAACTAACTAATACATGTGTATTTAATGATTATAATTTAATAATATAATAGTTAATATACATAAATAAGGTTTTTAAATAAGTTATTAAGATATATATGTTTATTATAAAATATTTTAAATAAATTTCAATAAATTTAGGAGAAAATGTAAGGGTTTCTTCTCTCACATTACTTTTATAGAAACATATGATATATTCACCAATTGTTTCAAATTATGTGGTGTATATTCTACCAAATGGATGTTTTTATAGACTTCATGAAATTAAAGGGATTTTAAAACTGATATCATTTTCCAAATATCTGTTCATAAAAGACCTCACAATCGATATCTTCCATGATATTCATCCCTAACACACTAAAGAATCGAAAGGCTGAAAAACTCAGCTTATGGTATACAGATACACCCTCATCAATAGAGGAAAATTGAAATGATTCTAACTAATATGACCCATCATTAATATAAGTTTTTTAATATCAAGGTACTTATCATTTTATGTTCTGAAACATCTTAAATGATGTAGTTAAATGATTTGTGGCTTATTAGGGGTGTTCGAAGAAGGAAATCGGTCAAAGGATGGTATTTGGTTGTAAGACCCATTCACATAGTGAATGGATATTCAAGACATGAATCGACTCTGGGTAGTAACTAGGAAATTTTATTTAGGAGGTAAAATTCATTCACAATGTGAATGAAAATTCATGATATGAATGGGATATTTCTGATTTTATGCCAAGTCAACATGATATTTGGCATATCAACATTCCCAAAGGTTCACAACCTAAATCCATAGTTAAAACTATGAATTTATTTGATACATTCTTAGACTAAAGGGAAGTCAAGGAGAATGATACATAATTTTAAGGATATGCTTCTAGCATGTATTCTAGATTTTAGAATTACTTGGGATGATATTTTGGCTCTAATAGAGTTCTCCCACAAAAAAACATTCACTCTTCGATTCAGATGGATGCATTTGAGGATCTATATGAGTAGTCTTATCATTATCCTTTATACTACAATGCATCGGGAAATTCTTTAGATTCTGGAATAGGAATGGTACAAGAGACCTCAAAGTGGATGAAATTTATTCACAAATGACTAGTCGTGGATCAGAATAAGAAGAAGTATTATGTTGACAGAAGGAGACAAATCTAGGATTTTAATATAGGGGACAAGCCTTTCTTGTGGGTGTCCCCTAGGTTGGGACATAAACATATTATGAGGAAATAGAATTTAGAGCTACATTATCTTAGGCTGTTTATTATTTTAAAACCCATCATAAGAATTTCCTATCGATTGGAACTTCCTCTATGGTATCATGGTACACACAGTGTGTTCCATGTGTCATAAATTTGGAAGTGTGTTCCTGATCATGCACATGTTTTTGACTTTGAGGTTATTGATATGGATCGAGATGCATCTTTTTTTGAGATACTAATTCAAATATTGTATCAAATCAAGAATCTAATATGAGGAAAATCTATTCCTTTGTCCTGTGTTCAATGACATCACATGCATGTTCTAGAAGTGATATAGGAATGAGAGGTTGATATTCCGGAATAGTGAACTATTCTGTTTATGAAAACCCCTAGAGACACTTATCGGGGATAATAATTCATTTAATGTGGATAATTTTGACATCATCATTCTAGTGTTTTCTTCATTTTATGTTTTTTCACATCCTTAAGGGTGTAGTTAAATGAGTTGAGGCTAAATAGGGGTGTTCAAAGAAGAAAATAAAATAAATTATTGAATTCGATGACAACAACGATTCACTCCATCAATGAATATTCCTGATTTTAATGGATTTAAGGAAGGAACCATGAAATTATTTTTAGGATCAGAAATATGATCATGATATGAATATAAATTTATGATGTGAAAGAGTTTTTTTTATTTTAAGAAACAAAAATGAAATTTTTATCATATCGACTTTCCTAAAGGATCATAGAATAAATCCACAATCCATGCCATGACTTTATCTAGTTATAGTATATTAAATGATCCAACACTCACTTACAATCTCATTCACCTCTTTTACTACTACTCCAAACCCTAGGTACTCTCCATGCTAATTTATCCCTCTTAACTCCTCCAGTGTCCTCACTTCAATGTATAAACATCCTTTGATCATTTTCATCCAATCCGATATGTTCTTATTTGATCATGATCAATTTGTTTCATCCCCTTGATTAAAATAATTTAGATTTTGGATATATTTCTCAGGTCTATGGTTTTTTTCATGAACTAATGATAAATTTTATGAACATTGTTAGAATTGGCTTCTAGATTTAAATATTTAGAATATTTTAAATTCTTGGAATAAGACTATAGTTAATAGAATATATCCTTTAGCATGTTAAACATATCCTCTTATTTTTTAGTATGTTTCCCCCTTCTACCTCAATACAATAGTTCTAAATTCTTCAAATCTGGAATTTTTCTTGGTTTAGATTGTGCTTCTAAACATAAGTTGTAACCCTTTCCATGATCATTGTTATTTCAATAATGGAAGGAATGCCTTCACTTTAGTCCATGTATTTCATGGGTTATTTGAATTATTGTGGGCATGCATGTGGATCACCTAGAGACCTGTGTTTAATGTTCAATCACTTGTGGTGTGTATGTGTAGCCCTATGAGAGAAATTATTTGGTTACTTTCTTATGGATTCTTATAGTTATGATAGATGTTTATTTGATGTTATGTGTGATCCAAATATTGTATATTGAATCATATTGGGTTGTTATTATGTACTGTAGTTGAGCATAAATGTTGATTATTAGAGATTATTCCCTATAAGGGGATATTTCACAAACCTAGTCAGTGTGATTTGGAATATCACTTAAAGAGGGTCATGGAATTAATGTTTTTGGGAAGTCCCATTGAGGGGGATGTATCATGAGACTTATCATTATTCCTTTCATTATTTTTCTAAAGTAGTTATATATGGTCTTTTAGGACTTGAAAAATGTTTTTACTTATGTCATATATTATTCTTTGTATCTTCACCCTATTTAATTTCATGGTATCCACTTGTCTCTCTCATAAACATTGGTTATTGTCTATTTCTAGTGTCCTACTGGTCCTTGTATTCACTCCATACTCAGGAATTTCAATACGATTGTAGATTTCATGCTTATGGATTTGGTTGAGGGGAATTCCATGTAATGGATAGTTTAGTAGGTTTGGAGGAGGATATATATGATGATGGATGGAGATTGGGCTTGATTATATTATGTTTTTTTAATACATAGATTGGATCATTTTGATTTGGCTTTGGTTTAATTTATCTAATATTCAATACTACTTCTATATGGAATGGGAATTTTTTTATTTACTACTACTTTGGTTGTTATTTATGTATTTATTATTTAATTATTTTTATTTATATATTCCTTTATTATACTCTAATGTTCTCGATTGTGATATCACACTATCATCATTCCATTACATAGGCCCTAAAAGATAGTTAAAAACCTCTTGCATATAGGGAGCTAGAAATGAGGTCATGTGGAATCCCTAACTTAGACCTTGTGGTTCAGGTCAGGGCGTTACAAAATGAAATTAGAGAACCAGGTTCCATAATATGTTTCTTATTTTTTCCTTGATTTGGGATATGGTTGGGACATAGATAGGGGAGCTATGTTAGTTCGTGGACCACAATGGATAGCGGACATACATGTTTATATAAAGTGGGAATTTATGCCTTTTCTTTTGATGTTACCATTGTTTAAATTCACCATATCTAATACTTATGATGTCAATATACATATTTATAGGATTCAATTTTATTCTTGAATCATAACAGGGAAATAGTTTGTAATGATAATTATATAAATGATTCTTATATTAGTTAGAGCCTAAATAATTAAATTCTTATTGAAATTGGGATATATGATTTGGTGCATTATTTATTGAATTAGTTTATTTGATCCTATTTTATTCTATGCTTAAGTGTATATATGTGGCACTGAATAATTTGTAGGTACAAGAGTCTTGATGTGGATTTTGGGAAGTGATTGGGGGATGATGCCTTGTTATTTTGGTTGTCCTCTTTGTTTTATCATTGTTTTCATCCCTTGTGTGTTCCTATTAAAAAATATCGGTTTCTTTGTTCTAGATTTTTTATTGAATATATTGTATTTATTTAAGGTTTGTTTTGGAATTTTAGGAAATGATTCCATATATACATATCATACATCCATTTTCACCACATGTTAAGAAAGTGGATGAATCTAAGCAGGCTATGTGATGTTATCTTATGGTCAAAAATACAACCAGTCTAACACTGACTTTTTCATTAGCTACATGGCTAGTGTAGTTGATACTATAGCGTGCACTGATGATGGTTGAATATTTGCATGACTTTCAAATCTGGCACCGACCATCCTTCTAGGGCACCAATGGACCCCAGGATGTGGAGTAATTGTTAAAATTCATAGATATCATATTCATCTTAGTGAATACCCCGTATGAGAATAGGGTTAATGTTAATACCTTTATGATTCAAAGAAAAATTGGATGATGGTGGGATATCATACTAAAGAATGGTAGATTGAAATTACTAACCTGAGAGACCTTTAGAGACCTCTTATTCAAGGATTTCTTAATTGATGCTATAAATCTGGACCATTATCTAGAGTTAAAGGAGGTCTTGAAGGCTTCCATGGTACTATATGCATATTCATCACGCTTCATAGAGTTGATACACTTTTCTCAAATTCTGGTGGAAATTGAGGAATAAGCGGATAAGAAGTTCATGATTATCCTTCCCACATAGCTGAAATGATAGGTTAGGAACATTAATATGGTGACCTATGTTGTAGTTATTTATAAGGAACTACTGGTAGACAAGTGCATTGTGGAAGACAAAGATGCTTCCATTCATTCTACTATCGGTGGACTGATAGTTGCCTTCTCCCTTGTAGACCAATTTTCACAATTAGTGAGTAATAATGGGAAAGTTGAAGATATGTTCCATGTTATTGGTCGTTATTTATATAATATTCAATTTTCATTGACTCCTTATGTGGGAGAAACTCTTTTAGATTACATACTTGTGGGAGGAAATGACAGTTTCTCACAGACTTTCCTATTTCCCTCAATAATTGCCACTAGCATGGCATGATTAGTCATCTAAAGTGGTTTTTTTCCAAGGTTTTGTGGCACCAAAAAGCTAAATTAGGCCATGATGTATGTATATGACCTCAACAATATGTTTAGACCCTCCATGGGATGAAAGATTAGGTGACTCATGAGCCTCTAGGGTGTTATGGAGTGGTGAATGAAAGAGAATATGTAGTGGATTAGGATTTAACTAACAAGGGATAAGTCCCTTACATAATATGGGTTATGTTACTAATATCTTATTCTATATCTATTTCTTTATTTGACAACGAAGTGACCCATTTTTTAATATCTACTAAAGTGGTTTCTACGTTAAATTTACCGATCAAATTATCTTCGGAGATTTTTTTATCGTTAAACCACTAAGAATGAAACTAGATCATATTTATATCTATCTAGACTATTTGACAGTGGTTGATAACTCTGATCATATTTTTAGCATCATAATTATTTTATGGGAGACCTTATTCTGACCTAAGGGGGAGATTTTGTGTTGAATGATGAATGGGAAATCAAGGAAGGTTGAGTGGAACCATACCCTCTGTAGAGATAATTTTTTTAGTGTAGGTGGCTAGCATGATCCTTGCACTGGATAAGATGGTAAATACCTCATATTTTCCATTTTTGGTATATCTATACCATGATTTCATTATAAATGATTTATTGATATTTCCACCACATAAGGGAATAAAATTTTAGATAGAGATTTTACCAGGTCCACACCCAATATATGTTCCACCATATTGCATGGAATAAGATGAGTTGGTATATATCAAGGTGCATCTTGATGGTCTTGATTCTAAAGGCTTAAGAAGACCATTAAATCCCCTTGGGGTGTTCTATCACTGTTGACCATGAA
Source organism: Viscum album (assembly GCA_963277665.1). Lineage (NCBI taxonomy): Eukaryota > Viridiplantae > Streptophyta > Magnoliopsida > Santalales > Viscaceae > Viscum > Viscum album. The sequence continues at coordinate 799,242,417 of OY728160.1, read as the reverse complement.
GGAGGATGGAAACCATTGACCTTTTCTGAAATTAAATAAATTGAACTATATCACTATGAAGAACATGTTCCTATTTACAAGAATAGGTGATTTTTTTGATCAATTTAAGGGATCCTAATGGTTTAATATGATTGATATGTGTTCTGGATACCATAATATTTGGGTCACAGAGTAAGGAATCCAAAATATTTTGTTTTGGATGAGGTATAGGTTGTACAAGTATCTCGTCATGCCCTTTGTAGTGAAAAATTCCTCCATAGTGTTCGTGGATCTCATGAACAAGATCCTAAACTAGTAATTGGATTACTTCATTATTATGTTCGTTGAGAACATTCTTATATATTACACGATGTCATAATCAATTGTAAAGAAAATGAAGACCTGATTGAGTGTTCTTTGAGAATATCCACTTTATAAAATTTACTCAATGTCTCACTTTTGTATATAAGATGTTCCCTTTCTTGGGAATATTGTTTCTAAAGCAAGAATATAGGTTGATCTGGAGAAGGTTGATTTAGTTATGTCTTGTTCATGACCAAGGAATGTATTCAATATTCACTTGTTTTCTCATATTGGACAGGTATTTCTGAATAATAATTAAATAATTTTATTACCTAGAAGTGCCCATGACCACACATACTAAGAAGGAATTCAGGTTCAAATAGATAGATCAATTCAAAGAATCCTTCTTAGAGATGAATAAGTTGTTCGTGTTAGCTAGGATCTTGATTCTTCCTAATCATAGAGTTTTCTATGTTGTGTATTGAAATGTGTGTGGAATTAGCTTAGGGGTTGTTCTGATGTATAGTGATAATGTATTTTCTTACAGGTATTGGCATCTGCTATCACGACCCGTCCTCGGGGCCTGTGCTGTGACTACCCCAAGCCCGCCTTCCAAAGGCCAGGGGCTGGTAACTAACACCAAATGCATAAATCCCTATAATGGGAAGGAATTGCCTTTATAAAAGTAAAAAAATACAACAGAGTACGCAACAGGAAGTAAACAATAATTGAATACTGTATACAGAAAGCTGTGCTGAAAGTAAAGGGGATAGAAATACAAGACCAACAGTAAAGTACAGGTGCAACGGAAAGCAAGTACAACTGAAAAAGGGGCAGTATCTAAAAAGGGCAGCTCTTGGAATGTTTTCCGAGTATCCTATATGGAGGGTAGCTACAGAATTCCACCTCAGCACTCCACATCTATCGGTCCGCTTCGTGTACCGTCTCACCGTGTGGTCCACCTCCGGGTACCATCCGGTCCTGGCTCACTCTCAGCCTCCGTCAACAATGTCCGTCTTCTGCATCCAACACAACGAACTGCGGGCATAGCCCGTGAAGGGGTGAGTATAATGATACTCAGTAGGGACCCCAAGACCTCCGAAGGTATCCCAGAATCCACAAAGGATAAGCCACAGAATAAAGATACAACCATAAAGTATCTACCAAACCTACTTAGGTATATGCCCAAACATATACTTAAGTTATCAATCTCAGTTCGGCTCCAACTCTGGAACCCAAGCACAACCCAATCCACGTAGGAAGTACATTCAATCAAATTGATGACAATGATTGAAAGTCAAGAATCAGCTCAAACAGGTATACATCTTTAGTAGCGATAGAGATGATCAGATGTAGTCACTGATTCATCTAAGCTGTCGGACCCACATAAGATACAAGACCAGCTAAGCTGTCGAACCCACACAAGATACAAGACCAGCTACTCTGTCAGACCCACACAGGATACTAGTACAGAGGTCAAACTACCGGACCCACACATGATAAAATAATATTAGTCATCGCTGTTGAACCCACAGAGGATTCTAGTATATTATTCGTCGTTGTAGAACCCACAGAGGATTCGAGTACAGTAGTCGACACCGTTGTAGCCAGCTCTAGGGTTCCCGCACACAGCATGCTTGATTCTGGGAGGGTCCGCTTGTCGAACAAAGGGGTCGATACATCAACTATCATGATGTCCAGAATTGATGTACCCTGAATTTCTTTGCCATAAAAAAGGAACCCAACGCGACAGACTACACATCAATCGGACACCCGGTCTGAGAGTTATTGGATTTTATGTTCTAGGGGCCCGGTTGGAATTACGCTCGTTCCAAACCCGCCCATTTTCCAATGTTTTCCAAAACTCATATAGAGTATCAAAAAAGGATCACTTTGTCACGATGGTCCTAGTGCCATAGACGGCGCATCAATCAGACGTGTGGTCTAGAAGTTATTCGCGTTTAAGTAAAATAGGCTCCGCCCGCGCGAGGGCGGCTCGGCCCGTGCAGAATGCGGCCTAGCCCGTGCAAGGGAATCCTGACATACGGCTGGTCATGTCTCATCCAGCTGGTTGAGTGGAGTAGGGGGCCCGGCCCCCAGGTTCCTGGTAAAGGCGGTGCCAAGCGGCGCCGCCTCTCCTGGCTGGCCGGCTGAAGCCGGCCACCTTTTCCGGTGCGAGCGGCCCATAGTTGCGGGCCACAGATCCTCCGCAAGCAGCGCTCATAGGCACCGCAGTTTCTTTTGCTCAATCGGCAGGTGTCCAGCTGGTTCTCCCACCGAAGTGGCCCACCCAGCGCGGGCCGCGGTTCTTCCACAGGTGGCTGGCGCGTGGTCGCCATTACCTCTGGTCACCGACGCCGCCGCCTCCTTCGTCCTTGGTCCTCCTTCGGCACGGTGCGACGGCACTTCGCCCCCTTGACTTAGCCCCCATCGCCAATACAACAATAACCAACGGAAGTTCATTGTCTGTGTTGGTTTGACCCGCGCCCTCCATATTAGATGGTATCATTTGGACAAAGTCAAACCAAGGCATACATAAAAGAATAGGAGTTTAATTTTATTCTATTTAAATTAATCAAAAACCCCTACCTTGATTTCAAGAATGTGGCACGTCGATGATCCGTGGAAGATGAGCATCGCGGAGGTCGGGCATCATGGAATACAAGCATCAATTCCTTTGATTCTGGGGTGCGTCTGAAGAGGAAGCGTCGTTGGAGAAGCTCTCCACATTCTTCATCGGAGAAAGAAGTTCCACCATAAGTTTTCTCCCAACGTCTCCCCACAAACATTTTCCAAGGCCCAAAAATAATAATAGGCTTCCCCCAAAATTATAATATTTCTATGAATTTTGAATTAATTCAAATGAACTCATGACACCTCAAAATAATTAATAAAGGCATTAATTATCTTTGATTTGGAAACATTATGAGGGGAAAGTGGAAAGGCTCCACTTAATGTGGGAGTTCAAAAGTTAAGAGAGGGCTTTCAAGGGGAGTTGAAGGGTTAGGGTTTGTGTGGCCCCCACGCACATTATTCTCCGATGGGAGGTTATGTGGGTTGTGGGCCCCACCTCCAACTCCTCCTTGGTGGAAATAACCACCCCTTAACAATAAAACTATTTACACAAAAATTTTATTTAATTTAGTATGAATCACCAAAAAATTTAACTTATCCTCCCGTACAAACGCAAATGTGGTAAAGGTCCCCTAAGGATAATATCGACGCTGTGAGTTAATTAGTGTCCTCAGATTTCAATTCCGAGCACCAGTTTGAAAGATAGAAAAACACACACATACGTTTACTGAACGTACCCGAACAAAACTTCTGAAATTGATTCCGAGCACACCGAGTCTCAGAATCAGTGGCCGCTAGAAACTGCAGACTTCTAAAATTACAAAGAATTTAAGAAAAAAAAATTCCTTGAATTTTCTAGGTCTTTACATTAACCCCACCTCAGGGATTTACGTCCCCATAAAGCTACAACACACACTAGGGAAACAAAAGAGGGTAATGAGTACACATCTGAGCCTCCCGCTCCCATGTTCTCTCCTGGAGGTTCCCGTGCTGCCAGTGAACGCGCACCAGAGGAATCGACCATCCACACAGGACTCGCTCCTATCGATCCTCAATCTCAACCAGGACCTCCGTGAATGTTTCCCCATCATCGATGTAAAGCTCCTCATGGTTGATGATGTGGGATGGGTATGAACGTATCTCATTAGCTGAGATATGTGGAAGACATGATGAACCAAGTGCAACTGAGGTGGAATGGCTAGGCGGTAAGCCACCTCACCAACATTGCTGAGGACCTAGAATGGCCCGATAAAACACAGAGATAACTATCCACCTTGGACAAATCTCTATAGACCTCATCGAGGTGAGACCCGTAGGAAGACGTGGTCTCCATACTCGAAATCTAGTGGTCTCCATCTCCTATCAGCATAAGAATTCTATCCGCCCTGTGCAATCTTCATCCACTCCTGGATGATCTGCACCTTCTTCGTCGTAGCCTGAACCATCTATAGTCCTACAAGTGATGACTCCCCTAGGTCTGTCCAGCACAGAGGTGATCTGTAAGGTTGTCCATACAATGCCTCGTAAGGTGCCACCCAAATGGTAAAGTCGTAGCTGTTGTTGAACACACACTCCACCAAGGGTAATTGATCCTCCCATCTACGACCTAAGTCGAGAACACATGCACGAAGCATGTCCTCGAGAGTCTGAATGGTCCTCTCAGTCTGACCATCTGTCTGAGGGTGGAAGGCGGTGCCCAAGCGAAGCTATGTGCCAAAAGCCTCCTGTAACCCCCTCCATAGCCAAGAAGTGAAACAAGAATATCGATCGGAGACGATAGTCGATGGAACACCATGAAGCCATAAGATATCCTGAACATAGAGGCGTCCAAATCTCATTACTGAGCCCTGTTATCTAATCGTTAGGAAGTGGGCTGACTTGGTGAGTCGGTCAACAATCACCCAAATAGATTCATGTCCTCTGGATGTATGTGGACGACCTATCATGAAATCCATGAATATCCCATACCACTTACACTCTAGAACCTCTAAGGGTTGTATCAAGCCTGCTGGTACCTAGTGCTCTACCTTCACTTGCTGACAAGTGAGGCATAGAGAGACAAACTCTGCTACTACTTTCTTCATACCCGGTAACCAGTGATGTTGTCTGAGGTCTTGATTCATCTTCTCCACTCCTGGATGTTCCTCTAGTGGGGAAGTGTAGAACTCCCTCAACACCTCCTCCTATAGTGCAACTGGTACCATGGTACATTCTATGAAGAGGATGACGTGCTACCCACCTTCAGAAAATCCATCAGGTTCCTGCCCTGAGGATATTTGAGCACGTCGTGTCTCATAGTCAACATCCCCACGCTGAGCCTCTAGGACTCACTAATGGAGGGGAGGAGTGACTGTGAGAGACTGCTCCATCTCTATCCACAAAGGATATCTACAACGCGACTAGCTGCTCTGTCACCTCTCCTAGCAGCTGAATGCCCGATCTTCTGCTGAGGGAATCTACTACAATTCTCCCCTTCCCATGATTATAGACAATCTAGAATTCATAGTTCTAGAGGAACTCGAGCCATCTCCATTGTATCAGGTTCAGATCCTTATGTGAGAAGATGTACCTGAGACTATGGTGGTCAGAGTAGACTGTAAAGCACTCGCCCATCAGATAGTGGCACCATATCTTCAAGGAGAAGACCACTGATTCTAACTCCAAGTCATGGGTAGCGTAGTTCTTCTCATGCTATCTCAATTTCCATGAACCATATGCGATCACTTCTCGCTTCTGCATCAGGAAACACCTGAGTCCGGTCCCTGATGTGTCACAGCAAACTAAGTACCCAACAGACTCCTTTGGTAGCCTCAAGATGGGTGCAATGGTCAACCTATGCCTCATCTCCTGAAAGCTCTGCTGGTATCTATCTAACCATAAGAAGGGTTTCCCCTTCTTTGTCAAAGCTAAAATCGGTGCTGCAACTATGGAGAAGTCTGGCACAAATCTCCGATAGTATAAAGCTAGACCAAGGAAACTTCGTGCCTCTGTCACACTCCTAGGTGGATCTCAAGAAAGTACTGCCTCGATCATCACTAGATCCACTACTACCTCAGCCTCCAAGATGACATGTCCCAAGATGTAAAACTCTCGAATCCAGAACTGGCACTTCGAGAGCATACCATAAAGCTGGTGCTCTCGTAGTGTATCCAGTACCACCCACAAATGGAAGGCGTGCTCCTCCTCATTAGTTGAGCAAATTAGTATGTCGTTGATGAAGACTATGAAAAAACGATAATGTTAAGGCTGGAAGATACTATTCATGAGACTCATGAACATTGCTGGTGCATTGGTTACGCAGAAATGCATAACCAAGAACTCGTAGTGGCCATATCGACACCTGAAGGCCGTCTTCTGCACATCCTCATCTCAAACTCTGAGCTGGTTATAACATAACCTAAGGTATATCTTCGAGAACCATCGTGCTCCTTTGAGCTAATCAAAGAGGTCTTCAATCCTTGGGAGTGGGTACTTTTTCTTCACGATCACCTGATTTAGGCGACATAAGTCGACACACAGTCACAAGCTCCCGTCCGCCTTCTTGGCAAACAAAATCAGAGAAGCCCAGGGTGAAACACTGGGTTGGATAAATCCCTTCCCCTGCAAGCCCTCTAACTATACCTGTAGCCCATGAAGCTCAGCGGGAGCCATCCGATATGCTGGAGTAGATATCGGTGTTTTACATGGGTACATGTCTATGTATAAATATACCTCTGTGCGAGGAGGTAGTCCTAGAACGTCGCCAGGAAAAACATCCGCATACTGATCCACCGTAATAGGAAAACTCAGACTCCACACATCAACCACTCCAAGGATGAGACTAGCCAACTGATGTGTGATCAGTTGACCCCTCATCTGCATAAGTCCATCCTGCGATGCAAAGGCTCCCTTCTCGCTGGTGAAGGTGAACTAGGTCCCATTCATGTAGACACACTGCACTTTGCGCCTAATACAGTCGATCTGAGCATGGACTGTAGATAACCAGTCCATACCCAAGATGATGTCGTAAGTCCTCGACGCCGCTACAAGAAGATCTCAGCCGAAGCTCTCACCTCCTAGAGTAAGCTCACACTACTGTCACCAGTGCATAATCGTGAAGTCTGCTCCCGTAAGAGTCTCTAGCTGTAAAAATCGAGCCAATGGCTCTATCACAATCTCCGAGCTTTGAACGAGGGCAATGAAAATTAAATAATGACTTTCACCTGTGTCTATATGTACTGAAGCAATGGCAGAGTAGACCCAGACTGTACCTCAAATCATCTCAGGTGTGCCTGGTCGTAGTCCTCAACTGCCTGAATCGGATCCCGCCTCTATCCACCAACTCCCTGTGGTCAGGGTGGACCTCATGGTGGTGGTGGTGGTAGAGCCTCAAAACATCATCCCCACCCGCTACTCGGCCAGGTCCTCTGCCTTGTCCGCCTGCTCTTAGAGGACCACCACGGTCGAACCGCTGCCTCTGCCTGGGAGGTCCCTCTACCGTCTGCTGCTCATCCGCATAGAGGGTCGGGCAGTCGCGAGCCTGGTGGCCCTGCCCACCGCATGCATAGCACTCCCTGCTTCTCATAATGCTAGATCTATTTCATGTGCCCCGCACAACCAAACTGAAATCTTGAGGTCGCCCACCAGATGGCCTAGTCTGCTTGGACCTCTACGTCAACTGTCTAATGCCGACTATAGAAGACTCCGCTACATGTCGCCCTGTGGTGGGTCTCGCTACTGGTGACTAATCAGTGAGAAAGCTCTCCACTAGAAGGGCTCACTCCAGCACCCCTTCCCATGTCGAAATGCTGTAGAGAATTGTCGAAGCCCTGATCTCATTCTTGAGTCCATGCTCAAAGGTTCGAGCCCTGAAGAACGGGTCCCGTAACATATCCATGGAGTAGCATGAGAGGTCGGTAAACCTCACTGAGTACTGAGCTACTATAATGCTGCCCTGCTGCAGATGAAGTAACTCCTGAATCAGCACCGGACGAAGGGTGGATGGAAAAAACTCAAAGCAGAAGAGACTCTCGAAGTCCGTCTAGAGTAAAGATGCCTCATCATGCACCTCGAGCATCAGGCTCCACCATCTTCTTGCTGCCGCATACAGGAGAATCATGGCAAGGATCACCATATGGTCGGCTGGTGTCCCTACCAATCTCAAGACTCTCACGACAGCCTCCATCCAATCCTTAACTTCCTGTGGGTCCGTATATCCACGGAACCTGGGCGGCCTCTGTCACTGGAACTCGTGCAATTCACTCAGGCATCGTGCACTCTCCGCTGCTGGGGCTGGTGGTATCAGTGGTCCAGTGGGTAAATGTGATGTTGGTACCTCTGCTATGATGGGTCCCTACACCGAGGCCTCGTCTCTCGGTGGGATACCATCTCGTATGTAACTCAGAACCATAGCTGGCTGCCTTCGTGGGGCCATCCTGAAAAGAAACAGGTGGGCCACGTTCAAACAGTATACCTTGTGAGCTGACACAAAGTAATCACAAAGAAAACATTCAAAGGAAACACACACACAATCAGTGTTTTTGTGTATTGAGTCGGAAATTAGAGGCCAGGGTCCTGGTGTATGGATACGTCAGCCTCCGCACCAATACTGGACTCCCTGGACTGAAAACCACACTCAATTGTCTTAACACTATTGCTTCACAGAAAGAATGATCAGAGTCCTGATTTATTTGGTAGAACTGACTCCTCTGATACCAATTTTTCATGACCCTTCCTCCGGGCCCATGTCGTGACTACCCCAAGCCCGCCTTCCATATGCCAGGGTCAGGCGACTAGCACCAATGTCATAAATCCATATACTAGGAAGGCATTATCATTATAAAGTAAAAAAACACAACAGATTATGCAACAGTAAGTAAACACTAAGTGAATACTGTATACAGAAATTAGTGCTGAAATTAATGGGGCCAGAAATAGAAGCCCAACAGTAAAGTACAGGTACAACGGAAAGCAAGTACAACTGAAAAAGGGGCAACAACTAAAAAGGGTACCTCTTGGAACATCCACCGAGTATCCTACCTGAAGGGTAGGTATAGAAGTCCAACTCAGCACTCAACATCTATCGGTCCTCTTCGTGTACCATCTCTCCTTGTGGTCCACCTCCGGGTACCGTCCGGTCCTGGATCGCTCTCGGCCTCCGTCAATGTTGCCTGTCGTCTGCATCCAAAACAACGAAGTGCGGGCATAGCCCGTACATGGGTGAGTATAATGATACTCAGTAGGGACCCCAAGACCGCTGAAGGTCTCCCTGAATCCAAAAAGGATAAACCAAAGAAGAAAGATACAACCATGAAGTATCAACCAACCCTACTTAGGTATATGCCCAAACATATACCTATGTTATCAATCTCAATTCAGCTCCAACTGTCGATCCCACGCACAACCCAGTTCACACAGGAAGTACCTTCAATCACATCAATGATAATGATTGAAATTCAAGACTTAGCTCACACAGGTATACATATTTCGTAGCGATAGAGATGATCAGATGTATTCACTGATTCATCTAAGCTATTGTACCCCCATAGGATACAAGACCAGCTAAGCTATCAGACCCACACAGAATACAAGACCAGCTACTCTGTCGGACCCACATAGGATACAAGTACAAAGGTAAAACTTTCGGACCCACACATGATACAAGAACAGTAGTCATCACTATCGAACACAGGGAGGATCCCAGTAACGTAGTCATCGTTGTCAAACCCACGGAGGATTCCAGTACATTAGTCAACACAGTCTCAACCAACTCTAGGGTTCCCGCACACACCACACTCGATTCCAGGAGGGTCCACTCCTTAAGCAAAGTGGCCGATACATCAAATATCATGAAGTCCAGAGTTAATGTACCTTGAAGTTCTGTCTCATCAAAAAGAACCCCACGCGATAGAGGGCGCGTCAATCAGATGCCCGGTCTATGAGTTATTGGATTTTTCGTTCCAGGGGCCCGGTTGGAATTACGCTCGTTCCAAACCCAGACGTTTTCCAAAGTTGTCCAAAAATCACTTAGAGTATCGCAAAAGGACCTCTTTGTCACGAGGGTCCCATTGCCACAGATGGTGTGCCAATCAGACGCGCGGTCTAGAAGTTAATCCTGCTTAAGTGAAATGGGCCCGCCCCGTCAAGCCCAGTGGGATGGGGGGTCAGACCGACCCGGTTCAGCAGGTCTGACCCGGCTGGTGGGTCGGCCCAGCCCACGTGAGGGTGGCCAAGCCTGTGCGGCAGGTGGCTCAGCCAGAGCAACGACAGCCCGGCCCACAGCTGGTTGCGGGGCGGCCAACTATCCGAGCGGAACAGGGGGCGCATCCCCCCCGGTTCCTGGTAACGGTGGCGACACCTCTCCTTCCTGGCCGGCCGAAGCTGGCCGACTTTTACAGCGCGAGCAACCCACAGTTGCGGGCTACGGATCCTCCACACGCGGCACCCTTAGGCGCCGCGGTTTCTTCCGCCCGCCCGGCAGGCGGCCAGCCGGTTCTTCCGCCGAAGCGGCCCGCCCAACGCGGGCCGCGGTTCTCCACAGTGTGGCGCCAAGGGGGCACCAAGGTTCTCCAGCCCAGCCGGCTAAAGCTGGAAGGTTCTTCCTTCCTGACCAGTTTTGAGACTGGCAAGTTCTTTTTCGGCCAAGCGGCCTGTGGTTGCAGGTCGTGGTTCTTCCGTATGCGGTCGACACACGACCTCCATTAACTCTAGTCGCCGCCGCCGCCGCCTCCTTCGTCTGTGGTCCTCCTTCGGCACGGTGCGACGACACATCACCCCCTTGACTTATCCCCCATCTCAAAAACAATAATAACCAATGGAGGGTCATTGTCCATGTTGGTTCAACCTACGTCCTCCATATTAGATGGTATTATTTGGCCAAATCCAAACCAAGGCATACATCGAAGAACAATAGTTTAATTTTATTCCATTAAAATTAATCAAAAACCCCTACGTTTATCTCATGAACGTTTCACATCAACGAGTCGTGGAAGACAAGCTTCGCAGAGGTCGAGCGTAGTGGAATACGGATGTCAATTCTATTGACGTCGGGGTGTGTCCGAAGAGGAAGTGTCGTTGGATAAGTTCTTCACGTTCTTTGTCGGAGAAATAAGTTCCACCAAGAGTTTTCTCCCAAAGTCTCCCCACAAATATTTTCCAAGGCCCAAAAATAATAATAGTCTTCCCCCAAAATTATAATCTTTCCATGCATTTAAAATTAATTCAAATGAACTCATGAAATCCCAAAATAATTAATAAAGGCATTAATTATCCTTGAGTTGGCAACATTAATTATGAGGGGAATGTGGAAAGGCACCACTTAATGTGGGAGTTCAAAAGTTAAGAGAGGGGTTTCAAGGGGAGTTGAAGGGTTAGGGTTCGTGTGGGCCCCACACACTTTATTCTCCAATGGGAGGTTATGTGGGTTGTGGTCCCCACCTCCAACTCCTCCTTGGAGGAAATAACCACCCCTTAACAATGAAATTGTGTAGACAAGAATTTTATTTAATTTAGTATGAATCCCCAAAAAAATTAACTTATCCTCCATACAAACACAACTGGGGAAAGGTCCCCTTAGGAGAATACTGGTGCTGCGAGTTCATCAGTGTCCTCAGATTTCAATTCTGAGCACTGTTTCAAAAGATAGAAAAACCCACACATATGTTTATTTAACGTACCCAAACAAAACTTCAGAAATTGTTTCTGGGCACACCGGGCCTCGGAATTAGGCACCGTCAGAAACTGCGGACTCGTAAAATTCCAAATAATTTATGAAAAAAATGTCATTGAATTTTCCGGATCTTTACATATGCGACACCATGATAAAATAAATCCTACCCATGATTTGAAGCATGAGTAAGTGGTTAATGTGTTGAAATATTGGTGGAAAAACCTCTTTGGTGGGATATGTTTTGTTTATATATAACAAAAGTGTCTACGGTACATATTTTCTCAACACAACATGAATATCCATAAGAGGTGTTGGGTGGAGTACTTAAAAACATTGGACTTTGATATGGAATGTTCTCCTAGTATGGTAAATGTGGTTATAGATGCACTGACCAAGAAAATATAGGAATTTGTGGAGTGAAAATCAGGGTAAGGATGTAATCTCATGGACTTGTTTGTAGATTTGAATGTGGTCATAACAGAAGAATGCATGGAAGTGTCATGTGCACCCATATTTATCACATCCTTATGGGTGGAATGTGTGTAAAATATTCTGAAGCATGATCCAAAGTGTGATTTGATGAGCATGTGATTGTGAAAAAATGGTTCCATTTTAGTATGGGCATTAGACAGACGAGGCTCTCATATATTTTATAGAAGCATGATGCTTTCTTGTTTCTTGAGGGAGGAAATAATGAGATCCACACTTGTTTTATTATGGTAAGTACACCTATTTTCAAACAATAGGTATCATGGTGTAACATGGGAGTTCTAGTGGCTTGACATGAAGAGTGAAATGAAAGGTCTTTCTATAATTTTCCAACATGTTAAAGAATTTTGGATGATAAAAAAAATACTTGGAAGGTTACTACAAACCCATCCAGTGCCTATATATAAGTGGAATTAGGTGACTATATAATTTTTTATAGGGTTTACCAGGACCCCAAGTGTTCAATACATAGTTTATGTGTTTGTGTATTGATTTATTAAGGTTTATCACATCATAAAAATATGAGAGATGAACATAGTGGATGATCTAGAAAAGATCTATGTTTGGGAGATTAGGTTGCTTCATGGTTTATAGTCATGTGTGGAATCTACCAAGGATTATAGATTTACCTCATGGGATTGGAAAGACTTATAGAATTAAATTAGAACTTAGTTGAAGCTGAGTATGTCATTTTATCCTTATACTACCAAAACATTCATAATGAATGATCTTGACCATCGAGGGTATGATTAAAGTTTTTATTTTGGATTTTGAAGGAGATTGGGATGATCATTTATCTCTAGTGTTGTTTTCTTGAAACAACATATTGTAGTCCAAAATTCATATCACTCTATTTTATGCTTAGTATGGGGGGTCATATCATTCACCTCTCTACTAAAATGTGGCACGAGAGAATTTTGTTATTGGTACAAGTATTGTATAGGATACCTCAAAGGAGCTGTAGTTGATTTATAAATAGCTAGTTATGGCTCAAATTAGAGAGTATTCTTATGTCAACCAAAGGTGATGAGACTTGGAGTTCACTATGGGAGACAATGTTTTCTTACAAGGGTTCTGTCATTTGGGACACTAATATATCAGGACGAAAGGGAAATTGGAACTACGGCATGTTTGGAAATTTTATGTCATTAAACACCTCAAAATGGTATCCAATTAGTTGGACCTTCCTCTTTGGTATCAAAATATACACATTATTTTACATTTGTCATAACTTCAAAAGTATCAGACTGATCCAACGCTTGTGCTTGACTACAAGGATATTTACATGGAACCTTGTTCATATTTTATAGAGTGGCCTCCATGGATAGTGGACCAAAGAAAGAAGGTGTTATAAGGAATTTTCACTCCTTTGCTCTGGGATCAATGGTATCACATGCAAGTTTTGGAGGAGACCTGAGAGAAGGAGGATGACATTTAGGCATAATGGTCTATGTTCATTGGTTAGACTGTTAGAGACACTTCTCAAGGATTATAAGTCATTATAGTGGGAGATTTATAATATCCTTAATATTAGGTTTCAAATCATTTTAAAAAATTTCACATCATTAAGGGTGAAGTTAAATGAGATTTGGATTTTTAGGGGTGTTTAGAAAAGGAAAGGTCTTAAATAATGGAATTTGGATAGAGGATATTTTCATGTTGTGAATTGATATTCTCAATGTGAATGAAATCTAGTGAATAACCATGACCCTAAATTTAGGACCTAAAATATACTAAGTATGTGAATGTAAATTCATGATGTAAACATGATTTTTGGTATTTTAATTGAAATTCACACGATTTTGGTGTATCAACTTTCCAAAAGGTTCATGTAGTGAATAAAATATAAATTCCATGAATTTTTATAATTTGAAAAGATAAAATAACCCAACCATATTTTTCCTTTCCATTTTCCACTTTTAAGACTTATCTAAAAACTAGGATCTATTTAAAATTGATGGGCTCTCTCAACTCCCCCTATCAACTTTCTCTGATGCTCGAACATCATTTTATCTAGAAAATTTTATCCAGTAAGTTCTTATTTGACCATGATCAATTATATCCTATTTTCCATGAAAAAAATAAATTAGATATTTAATGTATTTTTCAGATATTAGTGTCTTTAAATAACCTAATTATGGGTTTTTGGTCATTACTAGGACCATATTATGAATTGAAGGATATATCATATTCACAATGCTTTTTCTAAGAATTTTATTGGCATCAGATATTCTTTGGTGAGTTGATCATATCATAAACATTTATGTATGTTCCACCTATACACCTCCATACTGGAGTTCTAATCATGTCAAACCTAGAATTATTCAATGATATGTGGTTTCCTCCATACATTTATGGTGAACCATTCATTTATCATCATTATTAAACCTATGGTAGGAAGCACTTAACTTCAGCTCATGTTTTATAAAGGATATTGGCATGATTGTGGGCGTGAATGTGTATTCCATAGAGACCTATATTTGATTTTCAATCTCACATGGTGTGTGTGTATTATTATGAGACATATTTTTGTGATCATTTTATGTTTATTGTGATGGATATGATACTGGTTTGTTTGATGTGATGTTTGATCTGTCAATTGTATCTTGTATAGTATTATTTTTATTCATCTATAATATAATTGATTGGGATGGATAATACTAATGGGATATAACTAAGATATTTTTGACACCTAGTCATCATGAATTAGGATATACTATATATAAGGATATGTTAGTCTTGTTTTCGGACTATCCCATTGAGTGGGATGTGTTAATCGGCTAATCATTGTTCCATTCGACATAATACCGAAGCAGGTAGAGCCTGTCTCTGAGGAAATAAGTTATTTGTTTTACTTGTTTGACATGTTTATATATATACATAGTTTAATTTCATGGAATTCTCATGTGTCTATTTTGAACTTATGTTAAGGTCCATTTGTGGTGTCCAACTTAGTATTGTACTCACACCCTACTCGGGCATTTCAAGGTGCTTATTGATTTCATGCTTAGGGATCTAGTGTAGGGAAAGTGACAATGATGTATGGTTGAGTATGTTAGTAGGAGGATATAGAAAATAAGGGATCGAACTGAGACTCAATGAAAATATATTTATTATTATCTAACCCTTTCATTGGAACCATTTGATTTGGTTTTAGTTTACATTACATAACATTCCATACTACTTCTACATGAGAACAATTTTTTTTGCCTTTTTTTACTATGATAGTTATATATTTATTTACTATTAATGGATTTATTTTTTTCCCAGTTCTTTTGTCATACTATGATGTTACATAGTACTGAGGTCTTGGTATATCCATACAGTTTGATAGGTCCTAAATTCTATTTCCCATCATCTTCTATACATATTTGTAATAATGAGGTTGTGTAGGAACCCCTATCTCAAACATGATTGTTTGGGTCAAAGAGCCACACTCAAAAATAGTGAACATTATTTATTATTGAGATAATGTGCTACTATGTTCACCATCATTGAAAAATATACTATCTCAAAGTTAAATTCCTTCAAAAACTATATCCATAACCTTTACATCTGGTTATGATACTTATATGAGAATATATGATCAATACTCTTATAGTATAAATAGAAACATAATCACTCTCCCGTAAGACAATGAATCCATTAATTCTTGGATAAAACTACTTTTGTTATCTTTTAATCACGTGTCCTATAATTCTATTCATGGGGATTCAATTACTGAGGCCCATAAGCATATGCGTCCTGCCTTTGCATTAGGACCCATCAAAGACCAACTTTGTAGGAATTATTGTACACCATCTACTCCGCACCCTCCTATGAAAGTATCAAGATTGAGTTTATTGATCAAACCCTAGTTAATATCTTGAAAATATCATTGAGACTTCACCATTCACATGAAATTATTTCCCTTTCTAGTCAATACTGTCAGAGGTTTCATGATCCTAGTGAAATTTGGCACGAATCTATGATAACATCTTTCAATGATAAGGAAGATTGAAACCTACGTCACAATGTTGGTTAGATACCAACTTACGCTACCTCAATCTTCAAGAGGACCACTACCACTCCCTATTTTGATATGGATTTCCCAGGATGTTGAACTCTTGAATATAAAACTAAAATTTTGATATTTCCCCCAAAATTCAGTTCTCTTAGTGTAATTCCTAGTCCAACGTCAAATGTCTTTCATGCTCCTCCTCTAATATTGGGTACACAAGGATATCATCTTTGATGGATTCCATGAAATTATCTAAGAAGGGATAAAAGATATATTACCTCAGTCCCCTAAATAGTGTTATGATTTTTTTTCACATTAATGGGAACCAACCAGTACTCATAGAGACCATATCGACAATAGAATGTCTCCTTTTGTATATCATCATGTTGAACTTGTTGCTAGTGATTACCACACCCTAGGTAAATATTTAAGAAGGAACCTCCTCTTTCAACTAGTCAAATAGGTCATCGATTCTCAAAAGTGGATACTTATTATTGATAGTGACATGGTAATACATAGTAATCCACACATAACCTCAAGTTCACATTTTCCTTCTTAGAGAACAAAACAAGGGCTACACTTGGGGGGCACACTAGGTACAAAAAATCCCTTCTTATGTAAATACTCCAACTAAACTCTGTGCTCTTTCAGTTATCTAAGGGAATATGACATGATTGTGCAGATACTGGGGATGTTCCTAGGTGAAGATCTATGACGAAGTTGATTTATCTATGGGGAGGTAAGAAAAACATGTTCTCACTAAATACTTCCTCATACTCCTCCACCAATGTCAGGAATTGAAATCTCATAATGTATACTACTCCATGAGTCATACTTTCCAATTGATGATAAATCAGTTGTATCCACCTACATACATGCCCATCATTCAATTAGTAAGAATCCTCTGCAATAGTGGATAATCTAACCCCTTTAATCCTGATACATCACATCTTCTACATGAAATAGTCAATATGAAAATGGACTTTAGAGAGACATAATGTGATTATAATGATATAATAAGGCCTCATCGTAGCTATGAAGAGATCCCATTTGAATATCTATCCAAAAGAGTTATGTAAAACTATTAGATGATTTGTGTGATTTCTAAATATACCCCATTTAGAGTTTATAATCCCAAAGTATAGGATAAAGGATCTACTATAATCTACAATCCTCAAACATGTGATGTAGTAATGAAAGAATGATTTACGCCAGTGCCCATAAAACCTATAGATAAAAAAGACGATGACATTTATTGTACCTTAGATCATAATTTGAGAATTTTGGTTATAATCCTCCATCTATTGTAGTTATCAATGTCCCTTACCACTAGATTCTTGATCCTAAAATGGACTATCTAGTGGTTGTATAATTAGTTAAAAATTATAATGTAAGCTAACTATAACATCTCTCCTAGCTCATTTACAACATCTACAACCCTACAGACCTCACTACTCAAGTTGATGCCTCTGCCTTGCTTCCCCATTGATTGTATTCAAGTATTCTACACGATGGGTTGGGAAATCCGACATGATATGGCCTCTACCACCATATGTGAAGCACTGCTAGTCCCTTTCATGCTTAATACCTCTGTGAGAGACTTGAGTGGGAAATACTCTCTCTTAATATTTCCTTTTATGCCTCCTCATACACTTGGATCCAAAAATATGATGTCTAATACTGAATATAGAGGTTTTAGATCTAGGGTATCCACTAGAAGAACCAATTATCAATGAATGCTTTCTAATTAAACTATCCACAACCAAAGACCTTTATAACATAATATCCAAGGAAGGGATGCAAATGGACACCACTTCATATCAGTTATCTTGAAGGAGTACATAGTTAATGGTTTTTCCTTAAAAGTATCCACTATGAACCATATCAATGGAATACTAGGATATGTTTGTGAAACTCGATGCATAATTTGTGATTTTCATGATGCCTTGGTGGAGCATAAAAGGCTCCTAGATATGAAATTCCCACAACATCGCTGGATAAAACTCCCCTAAAAATAGATTAAAGAATCATTAAAAATAATAATTGTATCATTGTACATCTTCAGTATCAAACTACACCATCTCCCTACTAGACCATGTATAATTATTGCCTCTATGACAACAATATTGTTAGGAGGGGTGCTAAAAAGGTTAAAAACTCTCCCTATTTCTTCATATAGTCATCTATTTATTTGGTGTTTGGATCAAAGAAAAACCTAGGAATTTTCATCCTCTAGAACTTGTGAAGAGATCTTATCTTGTGTGTGTCTTCTGTTGGAACTTCTGGTATAATTAGTTTCTTAATAGTTGGAGATACTATTAGCGATCAACTGAGAGGTACCACATATTATAGGTCTTTGGACTAATGACTCATCGCTAAGTGGATCATTATCATGATCCCACTATATAGTCCTAGTTGGTTATCATCATGGATATATCCTACAACAATTAAAACACTCTATGGTCAAGATGGCCTATATTGGGAGATGATTCAAGAAGGACATGGAAACCACATCCCACTCCTATATGATTTGTGTACCAATATTATTCCTAAAACCAGTTCCAACATATAGTTAGTCATAAAGAATGTTATCAGGGTTATGGTGAATGAATACGTTGGCCGTTGCACCATGACCAGTTCTATGGAATGAGATTTAATCTCAAGACAATTTATCAATATTTTCCTACTTCCCAAACCAATCCTCATAGTTAGATCATCTTCAAACATTAGCCCTAATATATCCTAGTCTCTAATACCACTATGTAGAAACGTAATCCACCCAGACCCACCTGGTCGGTAATAATGAATGTCGGACACCCCAATCCCACCTCTAATAGGTTAGGGGATGGAAACGAGCAATGACTAGGCATGCCGCACACATGCGGGGCCTTAACCTAAAGTACACGTTTGCATGCACACATCCCCATACAAATGTATAATGTAAAAGGTAAATAAACGATGTTGAAAATGACAACATAACATATAATTCCAAATTATGGTATTATAAAAGAGTATATTAATGCAAAACTAGACCAAATTCAATCCCACCAATATTATAAAGTATTCTGACGTACTAATACAAGGGAAATGCTTCTAAAAAATAACTCCAAGATCTGCTCGTGGTGCGTATATCCCTACCATGCATCACCTACTTTAGGTCCACATAGGACTCCATTGAAAGGACGATATTCTATATGAGACAAGACAGGTGTGGGAAGATCCCATGTAGAAGTGATTATGATCATACTGAATATGACACCTCAAAATCACAAGAAAAAAAGAATCAAAGGGAGAATATGCTCCAAATCATAGAAAAAAGGAGGAGAAACAAGATAAACACGATATACTGAAATTATGAATCCCATTCTCAAGGTGAGAACTTTCCACACTTCCCACCTAAAAATTCTTTTTGAGGATCCATGGTAACACTCACTTGATTGAAGTCACTCATCTGGTCTTTCTATACTGATGTTACTTACCTATATGTTCATACTCATCATGAATTTCCATGTTGAATTAGGATATAACATAGAGGTATCATCAAAGATACTCACTCGACTAGGATATACCACATTAGAAAAAAATATTCAAAAACATAGGTAAAGAATCACACCCAAGGATTATAGGAATTACCCGACCCTATTTGGAATAACCCACTAAGAAGTGTATCACACATCTTGGATATTGAATAAAAAAGCATAACTCAACCTATGTAAGAATGGGATACAGGATCACAATTTGAGCTATGAAGAGGGATAGTTGACTATATATAGAACTATCCCATAGAGGATATCACTCATCCTATACTTTGGGTGAGATTCCATGTTATACCCTCATAGGTACGGATAAATGGAATATACCCATAATGGATCAAGTTTGGGGAACTCACCCATCCAAGAACCAATGTTGAACTAATGAATATAAGAGATCTAACATATCTTGGAAAAAGAACAAGAAATTTCCAGGGGGTACACAACATGTCCCTCATAGAGATTAAGCCTACCCATGTCCATTAATATCCCACAAAATTCTCTCACACACAATTTGTCCTGATGACACATGACATTAAGAGGTGAGGTCAGGTACTCAAGAAAGGGCCATTTATCCATTCCCATGTACTCTCTTAAGTTCACATGGTTTACCCGAAAACACAAGTTGTGTTGTGTCACATATATTCCTAGGTGTGAATTAACTATAAATGATTAACTAGAAAACTAAGAGTTTAATTGTGTGTGGCTCCCCTACATGGTGTAGGGTTCTTCCACATTGTGTGTGATAATTAATTCTCCATGTGAACCATAGTGGACACACAAAAAATTCTAAATAGTAGTATTCTTCCAAACTATATGCCATGTAATCAGCAAAATCATCGAAAACCAAGTTCATTTATATATTGATTCCCATTCCATATTTTACTCCATATAAACCATAAAACTAACTGTAACACACGAATACACATTGACAAAGCCCATATCATCACAGGTGATTGGATTCCGGCCACCCCTTTTTCTAAAAAACCCTCACTATCACTGTTCATGTAATATATATTCCCTGACTCCTGAAACATCATCCTATAATCTATAAATTAATCCCCATAATTTTCTTAGAGGCTTAATCACCCTATGGTCTCCATGTCAAATCTCACAACTCAAATACCCATAACCAATAATCAGTTGCGTAATGAGTTTCGGTGTGGAAAAATAGTTAAACCATTATTCAAAAAAATACTATTTAAGAAATGCTCGAAAAATTGATGGGGAAATAAGTGATCAAAAAAGTTGGGGAACTAATAAAAGTTATGTTAGGATTAGTGAACATTATCTATCATAAAATAAAAATCAAATAAGTCATGCAAAGTTCAAATTTTTTTATATCAAATTTCAAATTCTAGAAATTGAAATAATAAATGTAAATTCAAAATAGAAAATCCATGAAATTTTTTTTAAAAGGATTATTTCTTCTGAATTAGGAAAAATTAACAATGTATAAATAAAACCATAATTTAAAAGTACTGCATTAAATTGGATTGATCATTGATGATGAATGAATCCATGTTGAAACCAATCAAGATCTCAGTTTAATCATGGCCATTAATCCCCAAAAGTAACATTCATCCACTAACACCAATACAATGAGATCCCCCTATCACCTTCCAAATATATAGGTTTTGAGTGGATAACCCTATTTTACAAATAGAAGTTTAAATTGGATGTTTCTATGTTAAAAAATTATGAGATAATAAATAAATAAATAATTTTTTTAATGTTCTGATGGAAACAACACTAAATAAAAACAGCAGATGCATATAATGTTTATACACACCTAGTTTTAATCTAAAAGTCTTGAATTAACATATTTCTCTGTTTTCATATTAAAGTATCTATTTGAGATATATTCCATTATTTATAAAAAAATTGTAAGTGTGATATATTATATTTATTATTTTTCATATATCAATATAGAGGTTTCATATGACCTATAATTTCATGCTAACTCCATGATGACCTCTATATTATTATTCAAAATATTCCAAAGTATCATACAAAAAAATAAATTCATTACATCTCATGTAAATATGATTTGATCTTCAATTTTATATATTAATTTTAGTTAAATGTATTTCAATTTGATAATAAAAACTAAAAATTTAGGGTAATGACATTTCCAACTTTAATTATTAAAATTAGAACTTTATTCAAATAATTTTACACGTAACATTATTTGTATAAATGATTTAACATTATTTATTCCATAAATTAATAACTCATTCTTCTTCAAAGTCAGTATCATGAATATATTTTCATGAAATAAATATATAAACAATGTATACTTTTTATTATTTACATTGTTAGAGTAATCCTCATCCATGAATCTATAAATATTAATCATCTTTATTTAGTAATATAAAAGCCTAAAATTTATGTTACCTTTTAAATAGATAAATATTATCTTTTCTTTGATAATGTGAGAATAATTTATAATACCCTAAAAACTAGAACACAATATCAAAACATAGATAATGTCAATCTAAAAATTTACCAGGTTTAGAAGAAATCCAATTAGCATTATATATGTATTTTGATTTATAAATATTTTTTCTTAAACATTTTAAAGATAAATTCCTACAATAATGGATACAATTAATTTTTTTTTAATTAGACATTATTTTTTTTTCATCAACTATAAGTAATAAATTCCTTATAAAAAAACATGTTTCAATCATTAATGAAATTTCAATCCAATGGGAAATTAATTTATCAAATCATTGAAATAAAAATTTATCATTTAGTTTATAATAAAATATCATGAAAATATTTTTTCTACACCAAAAAAGATTATATCATTAAGATAATTTTTTTAAATAATGTAATTTTTTATTTTCCAATAATGTAGAGTTTATGATATACTTTTTATTTTTGAACCAAAAATATCTTAGGCATATACATAACGTTTAATATTGTGATCTTTGATTTATTTCGAGTTATGAAATGCCTTTATATATTTAATTTTACTATTGACCTCAAATTAATATTAATCAACTGAGTTACTCAATAAAAAATTCTTCTTCTAACTCATCATCTATGAATGTATATTTTAAATCTATTTTAAAAATGTTTTAAATTATTTTATATACTTTTTAATAATTTTTTATCTATTTATAATCGTGAAATTAGATAATTATTTAATGAAAATAATTTTCTTCCAATTGTGTGGTACTTTTTAATATAAATCCACCTTTTTCATTTAGAAATTTAAATTGATATGAAATTAAAACACTTTAATGATCAAATGATTATATTTTTTGTCATCAAATCAATTTCCAAGTTCTTTTCTTTTAAATTTTCTTAAAATACTACATTCCATTAATCCTCTCCATTTAGTTAAGTCCATTAACATATTTTTATTCACCTTACAAAATTAGTGAGGTATAAATTTATGTTCATCATATTTGAACCATCAAATTGTTATAACTAAGGATATTTCTAATAATGACATGTTTTTTCTTCATTAAATGTGGAAAAATATATATTTTTTCATCTTCTTAACCACTAAAAATAAATTAAACGGATTTTTTAACATAATCATTTATATATTAATCATGATTTTGTTAAAATTTGATTTATTGTTCAAATTTTTCTATTTAATTATCCTGAAATAATTCTACAGTCTCTTGTTACTTTTTTGAGGGTATTTTATGTGAATTTATCAACCAAAATTTAAACTATTTTTCTAAGAATAATTTATAGTAGGACTAACCACATTTAGGAGAATAATATCTAATACCTAATAATCAAGTTTCTCATTCACTAAATTTATAATGAATTTTCTTTTTCATTGTATTGGTGAATGTATTTACAATGATATAAAGATATATAATAATTATTTTTTATTTTACTAACATATCACATATGGTTTCATATTATAGTTTCATCTTAATAATAATTTATTTTGAATATAAATTTTCATAATATTTTTTCCCTAAATACCTTGAGGTTACATAATATTAAAATATTTTTCTTTTCATAAATATCATATTTTATATTTTCATTTATGAAACACCAGTTTGAGATAAAGTATATTGAAACATATAATCATTTTGAATCCCATGGTTCTCAAGATAGCATTAAGACTTCATGAAATAGTACTCCCAGATAATATTCATTATTTATTTCTTAATAAAAATCCATTTCCCTTTTTATCATTTCATTTTTTTGACACAGTTGTCACATCAACATTATGAAAAAAAAATTAATGAAATTTAAGAAATATCATCAATGGAATAAAACAATTTCGTATAAAAATATTAATATCTTGAATTCATTGATCTATTATTCATGTGAATACTTATAATATAATATTTTATTTGAGTCTTTACTAACATATATAGAGTACTTAAAATGACTAATTTTAGATATATAATGAAAATAATATTTTATTATCTTTCTAAGAATTATAATTCTTGATCTAATAATTTATTAAAAAATTTGATAATATTATTTTGACCATGATTTCTAGGTATTTAATTCCATAATTCATTCTCATCATTGGAACGAAATTACAATGAAATTTATTGATTTCCACTTGAAATAAATTAAAATTAATATTTTTTTCCAAATAACATTTTTTCAATTCATTTAATTATTAAATAATTCCCTCATAAAATATCATTATTATCACCATAATAAATTTATGAAAAATTAATTATATTTTGTTATGATCCACTGATGAATAAAATATCAATTATTTTAGAGGTTATTTGAGGTGTTTAATGATGTATGGAGAATCATGAATTTTTTCATAAGTGAGAATCAAAAGTTAAACCGTTTATATATGATTGAGAATAAGTTTGAACCTTTGTTTCATCATTGAAGTACACATTAGTCAAGTAATAAAATTTGGGACTATAATTTAAAAATGAATAAAAATTATTGAATTATAATATTCATAGGATGTGTAATATTGAGTTGAGTTTAGGTATAAAATATTTAAATTTATAAAATATTGATAGAAATGTTTTAAATCTTATGTATGATTAAATTTTGTTTATATATTTATACTTATGAGTGAATTTTATCTACACAACATTAAAACAAATACCAAATAAGATATTGTTATTTTATTTATTTTCATTTTGAATATATTTCAAGGTTAATTTTTTAAGATATATGTAATGTGAAATAAATGGATAAATGAGAATATATTTGAATTAGAATTGTGAATATTTATATACGATCGTTTTTCCATTTATTAAAGAAAAAATATGAATTTAGGTATCTTTATAAATTTTACTAGAATTAAAAAAAATATTTTGGTGAACATATTTGATAGAGTTTATAATATTTTAATAACTTTAAATTCTTCTTATGAGTGTTTTTGAAGATTATATATGATTTGTTTCACTAACAAAAAATAGAATGAGATAGAATGAAAAAGAATTTATGGAAATTATAAATGAAATTGATACTCTTGAAAAATTAAGGTAGAATATTCATCATTAATATTTTAAATGTTCAGGTGATTTCACCATGATCATGATATACATTTATCAAGTACTATGATCAGACTTCCAGATTGTGTTGATTATATATTGGTTGATGTAAAAAAAATATAATGTTTTAAAAAGATAATAATATTTTAGAATGATTTAATCATAGTAATAAAGAGAGATCCTATAAAACTTCCTAGAAAATTACACCATTTTAAAATTGTTAAAGGGTTAATACCATCCTCCAAGAATTATTAATTCTCCATGAATATCCATACATTTGAAAATTATCAAAGTAGTTTGATCATTCACTAACTATGAAAAAATTTAATATTGGAGTCTTAGATAATCCCATGAAGATGAACTGTGATCCTTGAGAGTTATCAAAATCAATATTGACTAAATTATTCAATTAAGATTTTGTATTTATAATAGTTGAAAAAATTGATTGATATGATAGTAATGAACCACTATAGTGGTTCGAGATCAATTTTAATGAAAATTTTTCAAAACATTTACCTATTATCACTCATGGATTAATATAATTAATTAATTTCGAAGTCATTCTCAATTTAGGAACTTATTATTATTAGGTTCATTGATTTTTTTATAGATGAGTAAAAAACACTTGGTTGTGGAAATCCAATAGACTCAATGCATTGGGTTCAATGTTAAATGAAAAAAATTCATAAACTGTTATTTATAGATCAATTTACTCAATTTACTTGGGGTCCCCCCTCTACACTCCTATTGATTAGATTCATCTAATGGAATAAATTATAGATCAAATCATTATAATTTTGATCCTTCATTCCGTAATGGAAATAGTTATAGTTGATAGGGATAAGATCTACAAGATGTGAATCATATATCCTAAGAAATTATTTATTGAATCGATAAATTAATATTAATGAAAAGGAGAATTAAATGTAAAATAAACTCACTTGAATCCACACTCAGAGCTTCCAATGAATTGTTTTGAAATGAGGAAATATACCAAATTTTTGGAAAGAAAATAAAAAAGTGAAAAGATAAAAAAATTATTAAATTCTTTTAAATAATTAAATCAACCTCCTATATTTAAAAAAACGAATTTTACTGGGAAAAAATGAATTATTGTGTAAACAAACTAGGCTTATAACAAATTTTTATCCTTTATTTTGTCAATAAAGTCTACCATGGTGTGACGCAACCCATTCATAGGGTTCCTATTTCTTTCTTTATTTATTAACACGGGATCATCTAGAGAATCATGGTGTGAGATATCAATTTATTTACTAGTATATTTTCACATTATCTTTTACCATTAATGTCTCGATATATAATATTTTGTTCATGATATTAATTCTTATATTATCCATTTCCTTGACCCCCTTATTTAGTTTGTGGGATAATCCAATCTTTCATGGTTTGACCTCGTATAGGCTTCCTTTAAGTGCTCTATCAATACATTAATCATTGTACAAAACCCAACATCATGGGGCATCATGAAAAACCCCATCTACTATGTATGAAATAATAAATAATACATGTAGTACCAAAAATCATTTTACATTTTTTAGTAATATTAAACATGAGATTCATATGGTGAATTAGTTGATTTCAAGGGTCTTGGGTGGCATCATGAATACATGTTTTGTGGAATCAATGAATCTTACAACATTCTTCAAATCACTTATAATATTCATCTCAGTTAATTACATCCTCAATTTTAGTTATGAATCATATTATATTACAAATTTATTTTGTTCTATGGAAATGTTAAAAAACCTATATTTAAATTGGAATATTATGTACACCTCTACTTTAGAAGGAAAAATATAACGTGTACCTTCTTGGTGTGAATGGATTTTATGAGAGATAACATAACTCTTACAGCATTTTTAATGAGTCTCACCTAATTTGACATGATTCTAACATGATCTGTCAATCACTCTTGAAAAATATTTAAGATTTTGTTAATATTCATTTTATACAGACACACTACAAACTACATGGTCATAAAATGAGTTAAATTTCCTTTAAATATATTTCATATATTTAAATCTCCACCGCGGATAAATTCTTATGGTTACAGACATGTGAAAATAGAATTATCATCTATTAATCTTATTCAACTTAGATACCCCATTAACACTCCTATAATGGTATGAAATTTCTTCAATTTCTTTAAAAATATCAATTTATTTATCAGAATCCTATGTTTACAAAACTTAAATATATCATTATAATTTCACTATATTAAGTTATGTTCAATCCAAAAATAATTGATAATTATAGTAAATAAAAAGTATAATTTACATGTATCAAATTTTATCACACATAAAATATTTATTTTCCTCAATAAAAACACATATCAATAATAATTAAAAAAGAAAACAGACAACAACAAGAGACCAAAAATCTAATTGTTTTGATATAATACTGGATTATGTGAAAATTATTAAAAATCAAAAAAACATACCTTATATGTATCTAGTAATGATTCATCATTAAAATCACACACTAATCCCTCCTTTAATTCATCATTATTTTTTTTATCATTCAATAAAAGATCAATTTGGGGATACACTTGTCTGAAATATTCCTCTCCATACTCAAATAAATTATATAATGAATTTATGATAAATATTAAGAGCACATATTCTATCTATATGCCCTGGAAAAATCCTAATATATACTTATGAGAAATAAAACTACATAAATAAGGAGTAATTTCTTAATAAGTATCTAATGATTACAAGGAACAAGGTGTATGGTTGATGATGTATTTATAAAATTTCATTCATGAAAATAATGTTTCAACTATTTTATCACACAACGTGTTATTTTAATCAAAATAAATTTTAAAAATACTTTTATTCTCCTTATTATGTGTACCAAGACACATAAATCTACTATTTATTAGTTATTAGCAGTTTGATCATGAAGAATAATTGACATGATGTTTTTCCTTGTTTTCTTTTATTTTCCTTTTTTTTCAATTTTCAGTTTTGTTTACAATTTATTTTAATTTTTATAATGGAAATTAACATGGAAAAATACCCCCATCGCACCAAATTTTTTTATAATGTCACAAAAATAATTATAATTGTTTTAACATGATCATAGGTTGAGTTAATGTGATAAAAAATAAGCCTAGAGTATACCCCACTACTGAAATTTTTCTTCAAAATATATGAGAAATTAGAAAAGTGTAATAAAACACATCCTTCAATGAAATCTGAAATTACAAAATCATAATACCACATATCACCCTACATGAAATTCTTTCCCAATAGATCAATATCTCATTAATCTCCATCAGGATTCTTAATAAAAAAATCATGAAATCAGACAAAAATAATTTGGGTAGGTATAATAAATTTTCATATAATGTGGTGTCCTTTGAATGCAGCTCAATGATGATATAGACAAAAAATGTCAAACATAATTCAGATATAATGGATAAAGGGCTTAAAAATTTCCTCAATAATTTCAATTTAGTTCAAAAAATTTCCATGCAATGATGATATAAAAGTGAATGTTCTAGAAATGATGCATGTTTTGAGTTCTCTTAAGAAAGAGGGTATGTGAAGGAATATAAAAAAAGGGATCATAAAATCCCAATTGAATAGAATTTTAACAATTTGGATAACAACTGATGAAATTAATTATAATTAATATTTCAATCAATAAAAACATAAGAATATTAAAACCCACGGAAATAATTAATTACAACAATTTTTATTTATTTTATATAAAGTGTAAATAAGAAGTTGATTTTCCATGAATTTCACCTAAATTTTTTACTTCTAATTCCATCATTTTTCTAATATCATGATTTAAAAATAAAAATTCCCACAGAAAATTTACCTTGTATCAATTATTTCAAAACAAAATTAAAGAGATTTCTTTTAATTTCTACCCCACACTTAAAAATAAAATAGCATCATCACTATTTGAAATCAATGTTAGAAACAATTAGTTAATACTCTATAAAATTAAAATTTATATATAAAATCCACAAAAATATAATGAAATAATCCTTAATGAAAAAAATTCCGTTTCTCAAATTTTGGTATTTGGTAAAGTTAGAAAATTTGTGTTGTTTTGTAATATTGAGTGAATACTCTATTCAAAAAGCTGTACTTTCAATTTTCAAGTGCAATGAAAAAAAGAAATAATCTAAAAAAAAGTAGAGGGAAAAATCGTAATCCATGTATTGAAGTAAAAAAATTGACATAGATAATTTTTTTGCTTAATTATAAAATAATACATGATAGGCTCCAGAATAGAAACATAATAAATATTGGTCATAAAAGAAGAAAAATAATTGTTAAAGGGGGAAAATACAATAACTCTTCTCCTATATCCTATAGCTCCCCAGTGAGGTCATCATCAAGTGGGTTTTATGAAATTTATTTGATAGAGTTTACTATCTCAATGGTATCCTAGCCAACAGTGGTTGTAGCTAAAAAATCAACTGGATACAGCTCATTTGAGTGATTGTAGACGACGAAAAGTCCGCCATTATTGAAGGATGTTTTGAAATGACAAAGCGTAGTAATATTTGGACCTGGAGACCTAGTCCGGACGGCCCGAAAGTGTTGCACGGTAAAAAGGGGAATGCGCCTAAGAAAATTGTGTCGTGCGGAAGAGGTACGAGATTCGCGAAGGGTACCCAGCACAGGCGCACAATAATTGCATGCCCACACACATGTGGTTAACATTCCATGACACCATCTAAGGTGCGCAGGTTTTGTGTGCCACCCTGAATTCTGCATCGTCAACTGCCTATAAATAGAAGGAGAGCCCTTTCGTTTTGGGGATGAGGAATTCAAACCATCTCTCGAGCATGAAATCGAACTTCCGCACGTGCAAGATGGCCTTCAGGTACCGATCCTTTTCATGCCACCTTTCCCCAGGATCCGCCTTTGCGAGCGATCCCACTAGCTTAAATAGAATTCCAAACCCTTCAGGGTTCCTCTCTTGCACACAATTCCTTCCTTTGCATGAAAAATGTTCCAATTGCACGCAATCCCTTTCGTTGGGCGTGGCCTTACCTTTGGGTGTGGCCTTTTCCACTCGCGCACAATTCATATCCCTTGTGCGCGATCCTACTAGCCATGCACATGCCCTTTTCCCCGATTATGCACCATCCCGATGTTTTGCGTGCCAACCATTTCTTTGCGTGGAACCCCCGAGACCCCTCACCACGATGCTCCCCGGGATCCTCCCAGCGTAGGTGCCCGATGTTCTCCTTTTGGATGCCCTGGGCACACACACTGGGCATACACACTATGTATTGTTTTCCCGTATGACCTTCATGGTTCATACAAAGTAACCTCAAGGTCCCTTGGGTGGTTTTTCCCGTTGCTTTATTTGCCTCATGCTTCTTCTCATAGGCTCGCTAATGGCTATTGCTTCTTCGCATAGAGACGCTAACGTGGACCCCTCAATGGTTCACTCTGTGATCCCCCTTCACTACGGCCTTGCCGATGCCTTCCCTTCCACCAGGGGTAGAGGGAACCAGTTATGTAAGTCCTAGGGGTGCAGACTAAACCCACATCATCTGAGATGTAGGATGTTAAACTGCCAAGCACCTCGTCCTCAACACATGACGTTAAACTGTGATCCAGCCCCGGGCCTCGCACGTAGGGTCCCCCCGGCTCGGGCATTCTTTATGCCCACTGGTCTCCACAGGGATGGGATCGCCCATCACATTGGAAGATATCCTCCTTGTTGGGGTGATGTTTTTCCACAGGGGAAGGGAAGCTGAATTTGTGTAATCCCCTAGCCCCTCTTGGGGAAGGTAACACCCATGCACCTCCATACTTCCCCGGCGCCAGGGCCACCAGGGAGGATGATGGGAAGTGAGACTCTGCCTTTTTCGGTCCCAATCCCTCTCCCTCTGCGCTTTGTCACCCTCGGGCCTTTATCCTAGATTAAGCCCCACCACCATGGGCCGCCCAACGCATAAGACCCTCTTCGCTTCCCATGGATGCACCTTTCGCGACGTGATCATCAGGTCTCTACCGCCTCTTGTTTCTCACACCGAGCAAGACTCACATGGGATTAGAGTAGGAATCAACCATGACAAAGCCCCCATCCAACATGATGTTAAACTGTATTCCCCCATCTCGGATGACGTTAAACTTCACAACCCGAACTACATGGACTTTGATTCCCTGCCAAAGGGATATGTAAGAAGCCTCCACGAGGTTCAAGCCCACCACACGGTCGTTCCGACAACTTCATGTCAGTTCACCAACCGTTGTGGGCCGCCTCAGACCAAAAGCCCCATCCATACACCATTAAGGTCCGCCTCAGAGTGTAAGACCCATCCAACCTGAACTACGAGGACTTTGATCCATGTCGAGGCATAGTACATAGGAAGCCTTCACACAGTCCAAGCCCCACCACCTTGGGCCATCTCAGAGCATAAGCCCCATCCATCTGGATCCCAGGTCCCTCTTCACATCAGTTCACTGACCCCATATCCTTGGGCCGTCTCAGAACGTAAGCCCCAAATTCCCCATCCCACATGAAATTAAACTGTATTTCATCGAACTACACGGACTATGATTCCCCGCCAAGGGGATACATAGGAATCCTCCAGGAGGTCCAAGCCCAACACCCATGTCTCATCCTGACCTATCCCTCGAGACAATGTGCCCCGGGAATCTCATTCCCTAACCCGGAGGTCTTACTCCCTTTGGGTCCCATCAATGCGTTCATTCTCATGGGTCGCCCTTTCAGGTGTCCCACCGTATCATCCCGAACTACATGTACTTTGATTCCCTACCATAGGGATATGTAGGAAGACTCAATAAGGTTCAAGACCCTTCAATTCATCACCCATCATGATTCTTACTCGGGCCTCCACATCCTGGTGGGATCATGCCACCTCATTCCACTCCACAGCGTTTTTGAATCCACCCACGTGTCAGCCCCAACATCGGTGTTCCCTCCAGGGGGTTCTTCAATCTGATTCACTCTATCTAGTGTTCTGATTAGTCCAACCTATCTTCACTGGACGTTAAACTCGCGGCATACCCTGTTTTAAACATGGGAAGATGAGTAAAACCTCAGATACATGTGTATGGCATTAAATTCCCCACCTTCGATGTGGGATTCCTCAGGCTTCCATGCCCACGAGAAGCCCTATAATAAGGTACATAAGAGAGACATGCCAATTCCCCAGCGTCAAGACATGCCAATGATGCCTCAGTGTGACCACTCCCCTAACCGAAGGTTGCTACCCCGACCAGACCCCTTGGAGCATCTCGACGGAAGCAGCATAATTAACTGGTGTCTATGAAGATATGGAACCGGGAAGAGTTTCACGAACACATCTTAAATATATGAGGGAGACCCAGATGAGGTGACGAATTCTGAGGAGGAATCCACGGAAGGAAGAACCAACATCCCATCATCCCAGTTTCGATCAAGGAGAAGACGTCCAAGGACAAGTAGTGAATTCCGCCCGCCTTTGGAAAGTGGGAATGCAGGTTAACAGCAGTGCGTCCTCTGCGTGACAGATGCGCGCACCCTGGTGGAAAGCGTCGAAAACTGAAATAGTGAACCCGACATGAATCTATTCTCCTCAATACAGAGACTTGTAGCATTTGGGGTGTCAGAAGATTATCATGTCACCAGGTCTTGGCACCCAGCACTAGGACGTGAAACCCGCCAGGGGTTGGGGCAGTCAGGACGTTGAGCACTCCATTCTGCGACGTTGTTAGTGTGGATCCCTCTTACCGACCACGGAAGAAGGAATGGCGATGGGATACTGGTTGTCGATTTTTTTTTTCATATCAGTGTTAATGGGTTCATCTACCTACTTTCATGAATCAGAACACAACATCTGGAGCTCGATATCCACCTATCCACCGGTGATGGGGTAGGGGAAGTACCGATGCAGCCACTTCACGTGGTTCCACCTCTTCCATGGCTGCTTCGACCGCCATGAATTCTGGGCGCTCACGCCCCTCTCCCCATTAGATATTATCCAAGAAAGGGTGATCAACGACCTTGTGCGTAGGTATGG
Organism: Viscum album; assembly: GCA_963277665.1. Classification (NCBI taxonomy): domain Eukaryota; kingdom Viridiplantae; phylum Streptophyta; class Magnoliopsida; order Santalales; family Viscaceae; genus Viscum; species Viscum album. The sequence continues at coordinate 799,209,407 of OY728160.1, read as the reverse complement.
GGAGGAGGGGGTCATCCCCAGCAGGGACATAGCCCCTTTGGACCTTGAGGCAGTTGCGCCTCACCGCCAACGCCGCCCCCGAGGGCCGTGCAGGGAGCCGCTGCTCCCCAACCCGACATCAACCGTTTTGGGAGCTTATCCCCGGAACTCCTTGACACCTCCCTCCCCTACGCAGACGAGGTAGGGGATGTATGGGTTGGCCCAATCGGAGACCCGCTTCAAGGGTTCACAGCAAGGGCCCCCACCATGTCACATTGGCACCGCCACTCGACTCCTCGAGCCGAGGAGTAGGCAATCCATGTGCCCGCACCACTGGCTCCAACCCATCAGACCCGATGCCAGCATCAGGCATGAGCGGAAGAGGATGCTTGCCCCGGGGCATCAATGTCAGCAACCATTGTGGCCCGATCCACCATTGACTCCTTTCATCAAAACCCTGCACATGTTGAGTAGGGGCAGTTATATGCCCGATCTGGATCGAGGCCCCTACCGCCCCACGGGCAGGTTTGGTCGACTCTCCCGGTCGCTAGCACATGCAATGGCCACTGCGGACCAATTCATGGTAGTTCCATTCAACGTGAAGGCCTACTCTATGCCACCGTTCTGGAAGGTGTGGACCCTCCCAACTTCCAACCTTGGCCCGAAGGCCTACCTAGAACCACCATCAGCATAGGTAAGGGGCTTCCCCGTGATAGCAACACTCCGAGTGTGGCTCTCTCTAGCGCTCACTACACTGGGTACGGGGTCACTTCCCCTACCGCAACCCATGAGTATGGAGCCGTTGTATATCCAGTCACTCACCCACATGGAGGTACTGCCTGTGTCCCTTTCGACATTTTCCCCGGTGTTCCCCGCACCCGAGCCTTCAATCCTATCCTCCCCAGTACCAGTGTGGCTAGAGGACTCCAAGACGGATGTCAGCCCTACACTGAGGAGCCTCCCAGGGGCAGGAAGGTGGGACGTCGTCACCGTAAGAGAAATTCCAGGGAAGTCTGGACGGAAATCAGACCAGTCTGTTTCTCAGACTCCGAGGTGGAGTACGACTCGGTGATGGAGACCTCTTCTCAGTCCTCTAAGTAAAGGGCTGAAATAGGGACGCGACACATCAGCCTCGTACTGCCTGAATGCGAGATCCATATGATCCGTGAGTCCCTCTGAAGGTATATACTAGAGAACGAGGACTTGGCGTACCCTAATGGATCGAACTTTCAGTCACCATCGGCCTCTCTGAAAGAACCTTCCACCTCGTCTAGATACGGAAGATAGATTTTTTAGGGGTCGGTGGAGGAAGAGTCGCGAAATAGCACACCCCCGGCAAGCACCGGCACTGTGACAGGAGGCCCGTTCGCCGGTCCATCCTATCATGACATGGCAGCCAGGTCACTACAACACTTGGAGGACAACCTAAGATTCGGAAGCCAATCAGCCTGCTCACCGTATTCTCTGCCGGCCGGCCCACTAGCCCAGCGGCCAGCCTCGGCGCCGGTGCCAGTTTCCTAGCCACTCCCAGTTGATGTGCGGGGCCATCAAGGGCTGGATCCTAAACCAGATTCATGGAGCTTATGGACCATCTTTTCAGCCTTCCACTTCCCCAAGAAGTTTTGGCCGGTCACAGGGTTGGATTTTGATACACCAAAATCGCTCACCCAAGGAGAGTTTGAATGTTTCTTCCAGACCCTCTGGGCGACTCACTTCTGTCTTTTCCACTAGAAAGTGCCTTATCGTAGGAGCTAAGTACACCTCGAGGATATCGGCGAGCAAAGTCATTGGGTCGACCTGGCCACGCTCCCCGCGGTCTGGCACCCCGAGTCACATGGCCACCACAGGGCCCTCCAACAACAATGTGTTCAGAGTTTTCAAGTACTCTGCAATGTTGTCGAGGAGGAGACCCACCATGATCATGTTTGTGGATGGGGTTAGTATGCTCCCCTTCTCTTCAGTGGGATTCTTCGGCAGCCCAAATCACGGGGCATCTCTGAGGACATGCCCCTGAGGGTAGCGGTGGTCAACATGGCTAATCGGTCGAGAGAGGGGAACGGTCTGGAACTTCTTGATGGGGAATTACCCCTTGAGGACAAGCCGCCACTAGACCCATCAGGGAGGATTAATCGTGAGAAGAGGAACCTCCTAGGTCTCCCCTCACCCAATAAGGCATTAATAATGTTCTGGAATATCGGCAAGGGTAAAGAGCATGTTGGGGCTGTCAAGCTCTCCGACCCGTCTTCCTCAGTGCAGAAGGCAGAGGAAGATCTCGAGAAGCCCACGCTGTGCCAATAGCTTGCTGAGTAGAAGAGGTTGGTCGATGAGATTTTGGCTGAACGCATTGTAGAGCGGTGACCCGACTACGGTGATCCTTGTCCAGGGCAGCAGGGGCAAGAAAAACTACCCCTCAGAGAGATTCTCCCAGGCAACCCGAATCATGTCGTGTTCACTGACAGAGGAGAGGCCGGAGCTCATGGAAAGAGGGTACGATATGTTTCGCCAAACCCTCATGAGCGGCATGAACACCCAAGAGACCCTTCTCGGGTTCCTCCAGCCACCCCAGGGGTCGTTCCACCACCCCCCCCCCCCCACGAGCTGCTGAGTTTGTCTACCGTGTTGAGGAGCCCAGAAATGCGGTTGTGGTTAGGGATCCCCATCACGATAGGAACCCACATCCAGACGACCCGATGGTGGCAGTCATTGCCCACTTGGAATCTTTGGAAACATGACAGGTGGTGATCCCACTAGATGACAAGCCATACCCATCAAGGGTGGATGATTTTCCAGCACCTCTGGGATTTGGGAACCCCACTTTCTCCCCCTTTAACGGTAAAGGAGACCCGCCACAGCACCTGGCCCACTTCAACTCGAGGTGCAGACCTGTGTTGGGGACTTTGGCGCAGCCGGAGGCCACCAAGCTCCGTTGATTTGTTCAAAAACTAGAGGAGCCGACGTTCGTCTGGTACAACCAGCCCCCTGTCGGATCCATGACTAGTTGGGAGGACCTTCGCAGGAAATTCCTCTACTAGTTTAGTTCCACAACTCGGAATATGAACATCTCATACCTCATAAGGTGCAAGCAACGGCCTGCTGAATGAGTCACAGACTTCATCGCCTGGTGGAAGGGGCTCACATACTTCCTTGACATTCCACTAACTTAGGATAAATTAATGAAAATGAGCATAGGGAACGTCAAGTCAGAGGTGGTTCCATCTATGATCACTCATAATTACCCAAGAGGGTTTCAGGACTTCTCAAATAAGGCCCAGCACCTTGAAGAAGTCCTGCAATAGGCCAGTTAGGCACGCCCGCTGCCTCCTGTAATCCCAACAAGGAGAGATACCATAGCCAAGCCCATTTCTATGGCCTAGATAGAGGCCCCCAGTTAGCTTGAATTGCCACCAGTGGAGCCTGCTCCGCAGCCCCATAGGGGTTCGACCCCACAGGCATAACTTACAGCCCAGCAGTGACTGCCTCAAAATCTGCAAGTGCCTCCACGTAACGTGATGCCACCGCCTAGGAGAGATAATCCAGTTCCACCTCCTCGGCATTCTCCTTCGGCCCCCCGTCAGGGTCAGCCTCCTAGATCCCCCTTTCTAGACAGAAGTAACTGGACCTACTCATTTGATGAGGCTCAGGTCCTGGGTTACTTCCGCAGTGCCTTGGAGTAGAGAATCGTGCGGCTTCCGGAGTGCCAGAAGCTAGAAGAGGCGCATCTCACTGATCACCCCAAATACTGTCCTTATCACCAGATCCTCGTGCACACCATCATGCGATGCTATGTGTTCATGTACTATCTCCAAGACCAGATTGACAAAAATATAGTCAGGTTGGGCCCAGCCCTGGCACAAGTGGCATGTGTCTTTATGAGATTGGATGGTAGTAGCGGCGAAGAAGGTGAATAGCAGCAGGTTTCCAACCATGGGTCCAGGAAGTATAATGATTGGATGGCCCGCAAGGCGGTCACCCATGCCCATGGAATCATCCGTGCATGCTTGAATCAACCAGAGCCCTCAGAAGTTGCGGTTACTACTTCAGCATCGTCGTCTCAGCCAGCATCTTCCCAGAAGAGAAAGAAGCGGCGACGCAAGAAGAAACAATGTGCCCTGCCAATTCCGTCATCGACCCGATCTCTTGGTGACTTTATGCCCCAAAAATGGGAATCCCTCCCAGAATTCGCCCTGTGGTGGATGGTTCGTTGAGCGATAATCTGGGGTACACTTCGGTTAACACCGTAGAGTTGGTAAATCCCTATTTAACTCCTGATGATGGGGAACGCCAGAAAAAAATCCCCAATGTCCCCAGCCGATGACAATGTCGGTGGAACCACGACCATATGGATCGTCGAGGCACGCCAGTTGGAACCTCTATCTAGGCCATGCAAGCCGCTGAGACCAGACAGCAGCCCCAGTGCAGAGATCAGAACACGTGGCCCCTTCACTTGGTGTCGACAGTTCTGCCTCCACCATCGTTTGTGTTACTGGATCAGGTGGAACCACATCGGCGACGCCGCGACTAGCTTCGCCCTGCCACCAGCCGACCCTAGACTTATGGTCCTCATCTGACAGCCACTCTCCGAGCTTCGACTAGTGAACCGCAAGATATGCCTAGTACCAGTCAGCCGCCATTCCAGTCGGCAGGGCCCGCCATGCCTCCAGTTGTAGAGCGGCTTCCTGTAAGCAGAGGTTCAAGCCTGGAACAGAAGTGCAATGTTATTAAGAACCTTGTCAGTATCCCATCAAGGATTTACATTCTTGAATCCCTTCGTCTATCAATAGATATGCGTGAGGCACTTGCTGAGGATTTAAGAAGCCCCCTCTAGTTTGAGATAGAGATAGAAGCCTCCGAGGATTTTCACACTGAAGTGCTTGAGGATGATGAATTCTAGGCCGTCATTTCATTCTCTGGGGAGGATGTGGGCTCCCCCATATAGGGGAATATTCGCTAGCTGTATATCACCGCCCGGTTCAATGATGTGGACATCTGCCATTGCCTCGTTGATACCGGCTCCGGGATCAACCTCATCCCGACACAGACACTGTGGAAGCTAGGGTTATATAGGGATGACCTGACTCCCTCTGATTTAAGAATCCATGGTTATGATAGGATAGTGCAGACTCAAGTTGGCCAGATCTGCTTGAAGACTCAGTTCGAAATCCTGGTTTCTAGCATCGAGTTCATTGTTGTCACCCAGGACACCGCGTACAATGCATTGATGGGTAGGCCATGGATCCACCAACATGCAGTGGTCCCCTCATCGTATCACCAATGACTTAAGTACTCCCTTAATGGTCGAGTGGGCGTACTCCAAGGTGATGCATCTCCTTTCGCCTCTTGTGAAGCCTGCTACTTGGATGCTGACTATTACAATAGCAAGGATAAATATGTTCAGGCAAGTGGAGTTAATCTCGTCACCGCTACAACCGACCCATGGGAAGACCTAAATGAGGCCCACGTCTTCCTGATCCATCATTTGGAGGTCACAACCCCTGATATGGGGCAGTGTTTTGTCATTTTCGGTACAAAAGTGAACCATGCTCCAAAATCCAGGTGACATTAGAAGATCACTTCGTATTCTTATAAGAATCAGGCCTCAGTGGTCCCAGAGCCCCCTACTCCCATCAGGTATCAAGACGTCCATCTCGTGAAACAGCGGCCATCATACCATCCTGTTTCGTTGGGATAGAATATGTCAGCTTCGACCGACACACCACTACTGATTTGTTATTATCAAGCGTCACCCCTTGGGCCGAAGGCCAAATGATATTGGGTCAACTACCATCATTGCTATGATCTTAGTAGTGTCGGAGTTCCCCGATGCAATAACCACTGCCGCCCAAGTTGGTACAAGCCTTCTCTCGGGGTCTGTTAACTTGGAAGTAACCCCCCCTATGAAGGACCCATCCATTAATATAGAAGAGGATCTGGAGGATTCTCCTCCCACTTTTGAGGAAGGTGTTTCAGCCATGGTTGACGAGTTTCAATAGGTGAACCTTGGTAGTGAGGTAGATCCAAAACCCACATTTATCAGTGCCGCCATGCCCCCCAGGGAGCAGCAACAGTACATAGACTTCCATAAATAGCACCATGACGTGTTTTCTTGAAGTTACAACGAGATGCCAGGATTGGATCCTAAGGTAGCCCGTTCACTGTCTCGGTCTTCCAGAAAGTCATCATGGATTCAATCAACCTCCCAGAAGGATGCACCCTTCTCAAGGTTCCATGGTCGAGGCCAAAGTTGATAATCTCCTGAAATCTATCTTCATTAAGTAAGTCCCATATCCCAAGTGGCTAGCCAACATTATGCCATTCAAGAAGAAGAATGGAAAAATCAGGGTCTGTATTGTCTTCCGCGACATCAATCGTCACTGTCTAAAAGATGATTTTCCCCTTCCAGTGATAGAGTTGTTGATTGACTCCACAGCCGGGTTTCAAGCCCTCTGCCTCATGGATTGGTACTCCGGGTATAAACAGATCCGTATGGCCCCCGAGGAGAGGAATCAACAGCTTTCAGGGAACCTCAAGGTTCTTTTTGTTACCAGGTTATTCCCTTAGGCCTAAATAATGCAGGTGCCACCGATCAGTGGGCCATGCATCACACATTCAAGCTGATTATGGGAACATTGGTCGAATGCTATGTAGTTGATCTGGTGGTCAAATCTCGCCAGTGCCAGAACCATCTCAAGGACCTTGAGAAAGTGTTCAGTTTTGTCCGTTCCCACCACCTGAAGATAAACCCATTGATGTGTGCTTTCGGGGTCACCTCTGGAATGTTCCTTGGATTTGTTGTTATGTACTGAGGCATTGAGATAGACCTAGAAAAGATCAAGGCCATCTTCCAGATGTCTCCCTCGAGAAATATTCGGGATCTTTGAGGTTTCAAAGGCCACTTAGCCTACATACCCCGATTCATTGCGAATCTGGCTGGCAAGTGTAAGCCCTTTTCCCGGCTCATGAAGAAAGGTTACACATATGAATGGGATGAAGAGTGTTAGACCACCTTCGAGGAAATCAAGCAGTATCTTCGCCAACCTCCGGTCTTAATGCCACCTGTTTCCGGGAAGCCACTGGTCCTTTATGTGACCGCCCTGGAACAGTCCCTCAGTGCACTTCTCGCCCAGAAGAACAATGAGGGAACCTAGAACAACCTCTACTACCTCATCTGCAAGCTCCTTGATACTGAAATCAGATATTCTCCCATCATGAAGATCTGTCTGGTGCTTGTATTTGCAGTACAAAAATTGCAGCACTACATGTGGCACCATGAGGTACAGTTGGTATCTCGAGTGGACCTGCTGAGGTACATTCTAAAGCACCCCATGTTGACTGGGCGACTGTCGCGGTGGGAGGTAATCATCCAACAGTTTGACATCAGGTTTGTGCCTTAGAAGGCTACCAAAGGATAGGCATTGGTAGAATTTCTAGCTACCCATCCAACTTCCACATATCAATCCCTGGACTGGGACTTTCCTGATGAGGAAACCCTCTCAGTCGATCATGCCATCCCATGTTGGCTAATGTACTTTTATGGAGCCTCCCGGAGCCCCACCGGGAGGAGACTCAATGACCCTAGGCTCAACATAGTAGGTTTGTGTGTCGTCTTCAGTACTCCAGTTTAATTGATCCTTCCATATTAATTTCTGCTATAGGAAGATTGCACCAACAATGAGGTAGATTATTATGCCCTCATTACTGGCCTCGATCTGGCCCTCGAGGTCGACGTGCCCCATTTTCATGTGAAAGGGGACTCATAGTTGGTCATCAAGAAGGTCAATGGTGACAATGTCATTAGGAAACCAAATCTCACGTAATTGTTAGAGCATACTATCTGGATAATGGCTCTGCTCCCTTCTCGATCAGAGATTACTTATTTTCCTCGGTTGTAGAATGGCCGGGCATATGCTTTGGCCAGTTTTTCTACATCACTCATAGAGCCCGAACTGGATGAGTTAATTATCCATGTGTCCCATTAGAGAGTCATATCTCCTGTTACCCCAGATGATGATGATGGCCCGTGGGTAATCCATCTCACTGTAGGAGCCTCTACGTCGGAACCCTTGGGTCCCCCGGGTGATGTGTTCGAGATGATTCTTGATTGGGGGACACCCTTGGTTGAATACCTCCAACACGACAATCTTCCGTCAGACTGGGAAGAGCGCGAGAAAATCTGATTCCACCTATCATAGTTTACTCTTTAGAGTGGTCCCGACCTTGGGCAGATTCTCTATAAACATGGGTTTTATGGTATTCTCCTCCATTGTATTCAGGGATTTGAGATCCCATAAGTCATGATAGAGGTCCACACCGGTTCCTGTGGTGCTCACCAGGCTGGTCTGAAACTGTCTCACAAGATTTAGAGGTTAGGGTATTTTTTTCCCTCCGTGATCCATGACTGCATTGAGTTCACCAAAAGGTGACATGTGTGCCAAGTTCATGATATCTTTGTGCATCGGCCACCGAAGCCTCTCCACACTACCATGTATTATTGGCCCTGTGCAGTCTGGTGGTTGGATGTCGTAGGACCTTACCCACTGGCAACAGCTCGCCAATGCCGGTTCATTCTGACTGCTACGGACTTCTTTTCCAAGTGGGCGGAGGAAATTCCACTCAAAGAAGTCAAGGCCTATTCTATCATCAATTTCAGGAGTTCCAATATCATCTATCGACTTGGAGTACCTCACGCTATCTTCACTTATAAAGGAACCAACTTCTATGGAGCCGAGCTAAAGAAATTTTACGCCAAGTACAACATTCGCTCTAACCATACCTCCCGCTATCATGCACAGGAAAATGGATAGATCAGGGCATTTAACAAAACCCTCTATAAAATTCAAAAAAATATGGTTGGTCAGAACAAGAAGAGTTGTCCGGATAAGCTCCCCAATGCCCTCTGGGCTTATCGGACAACGACTCGTAATTCCACCCAGGTGACCCCATATTCCTTGGTGTACAAAACTTAGGCCTTCCTACCCATCGAGATTCAGTTTCCCTCATTGCGCACAGTGGTCTACAACCAGAAAGCACTAGATAGAGTTTCCAAAATCCATCTAGCTGAATTGGAAGTGTTGGATGATAATAGTCTTCGTGCTTTGCACAACCTGGAAAGGCATCAGAGCAGGATGGATCGAGCTTTCAACAAGAAGGTTCGCCTCTACACTTTCTTGTAATGGGATTTGGTCTTGGCCCTCAGGGCACCAATGATCCCCGGTAGGAAACCAACCAAGTTGGAGCCCAAATAGGAAGTACCTTTCATTGTTCATAAGGTGTACTCCAATGGAGTATACTCCCTGGTGACCATAGATGGTGAGTGTATAACTCCCCCCACCAATGCCAAGTTCCTCATGTAATACTTCACTTGAGCCACACATTCATGCCCGACCTAAAACTGTATGGTCTTCCATGACCTTAAACTGATGGTCCGAAATGACCCTAAATTGTTGGGTCCTCCATGACCTTAAACTGCACTACGGTCCCGCATGACCTTAAACTGCACGCTCATCCTGCATGACGTTAAATTGTAAGCCGGTTAGGCCTCCCTGACCGAAGCCCAACCTCGGGCCCCCGGCCCTGGCTCACTCCTATGGGATTGTATAGTGTGGTGTGGGATTAGGTCCCCATTCACGTTGGGTTACTTTCCATGCCATACACATTCCCGAATGAAATTCCTTTCATCGTCCTACATGACTTTAAACTGTTATTCTAGAACTACCTGTGGCTTGATTCCCATATTTATGGGAAACATTGGACCACATGAACACCTAGGTTTTATGTCCAGCCCCGTCTCTTAAGAGATCCCATGATCTCCCGGTCACATTGGCCTTTTGGCCTGTCCCTCTCCACGAGGGGGATATATAGGTGTGTTACATGGTTTTTGGTTCGATGCCCCCTTCTCCCAAGAATCTGCCACATTTTGTCCACTCTTAAACTGAGCCCTTTGACCCTTTTCAATGGTCCTACATGATCCTTAAACTACCACAAGGTCCACCATGACCTTAAACTAGATTTAGGTCCACCATGACCTTAAACTGGACACCAGTCCAGCACGACCTTAAACTGCATGCTCGTCCCGCATGATGTTAAACTGAATCTTCATGAACTACATGTGGCTTGATTCCCATCCTCATGGGATACGTAGGACCGCCCGAATGTTTAAAATTCGGGTCCATCCCCTTTCAGGTCGAGCCCCTCGACTCTTTACAGTGATTCACCGATGTGTTCAAGGGTACTCTGGTCTAGGACCAGGAGTGTCAGGTTCAACTTGGGCGAGTTTCCATCCATTTTTCAAGCTTCATGTTCCCATTCATTTGGCCCCCATAATATTTCAAACACGGAGGGACCCACTAAAATGGAATGGATACCACGCCTAAGGGCTCTCCTACCGTTTTGGGCCAACGCCCCTAAGGGTTTTAGACAAAAAATTGATACAAGTCCCATGTTGTGAACATGGTCAGCAGTCGACACTCATTTTTCTGTCCCCATTTCAGGCTAACACGATAGGATTTTGTGTTGCGAACATGGTCAGTAGTAATAATCCAGCGTCACTACAGCTCTTTCAGGCCTCGAATGTTGGTTTCATTATTCACATTATGTCCCACTCTATCACATCCTAGTAGAATTTCAGCACTCCTCGCACTATCCCTCAATGCACCTGTGCACTTCAGGGGGGACAAGCTGCGATATGGCATTCTTCGGGGATCCCATAGTCAGATTTCTAATACCATAAACTGAGATCTTCTCTAAAGGATTATGTATAGCTTAATTCTCATCCCCTTGGGATAGGTGGGATCACCTGGACATCACGCTTCTGGGTCTATTTCAATTGGGAGTTTTCTCTTCCTGCCCCTTGTTTTCCAGCTCTCACCGACCTCTCGACCTGAGGCCCCATGCCTGGAGTTGCGTACCATGATGATACAACCCTCATTATTATTTATGTAGGGAATGATTTATCACTTCGTGCACACTCCTTTACGTCCAAGCTATATGACTTTAAACTGTTCTTTCTGGTCCAATCACATGACCCTAAACTCATAGTATCGTCCTGGCCGCATGACGAAAAACAGCACTGCATTATGATGACCTCTCCATAGAGGACATCACATTGGGTATCATTCATTTACCATACCATTTTTCAATTCCCGTGCATGGCTTGATTCTTATGTCAATGTCGAGAATATATATCCTAGGCCTGTCGTTTCACAAAAAAAACCATTCACCTTAAAAATCAAACAAGAAACATCAAATACCGCGTCTGTTGGTGTGAGGGTTAGACCTGCATGCCTCTTTCATTTATTTCACTGGTACTATACCGTGATACCTCCTCAATGAACACATTAGAACCAGGCTCATGTCCTCATTCACGTCGTGTTTCATAACCAACTTTTCATGTTCTTCCTGCCATCCTTGCAGGTCCCTGGTCCGATTTCTAAGACCTTAAACTAATATTATATCTAGAGCTACGTGTGGCTTGATTCCTATCCTTATGGGATATGTAGGAACGCCCAACCATTTTGTCTCGGGTCTAGCCTAGGGAGTCACTATTCCCATCCTTTCCTCACTTGAAACTCTGGTGAGTTGCGTAAGTGCAGCATTTGCCCTGAACAAATTCAGGATTCCCCATAATGATGTGGGAAGCAATGGTTCCCTCACTTAAGAGGTCCTGTCAACCGGGGATGATCATTGATCAGGTTAATGTGCCCTCTCAATGCATTTCCACTACGATGGTGTAATTTTGGGAGTGTTAGATTTTGTTCAGACAAACCCCCACTTCACATTCACACTTTGTGTTCCCCCCTTTTTATTCGGATCCCCATCATCTTTCGCGCATGAAGGGATCCCCTAATTGTACAGATGATCGACCTATGGTCCACCTATTGTCCTGGGCCCATTTTCCGAAAAGCTGATCATGTTTGAAGGGACCCCCTAATGGTATGGGTGCTCAGCCTATGCTCCACCTGCTGTCCTGGGCCAACGTTCCAGAAGACTGATCGACGATATTTGAGTTAAGCCCCGTGTTGCAAACATGGTCAGTGGTCAACCCTCATTTATTGTTCCCATTACAGGATAATTCAATAAGGATTATATGTTTCGAACATGATAAAAAATCTTCTTTCATTACCCGGCCCCTCCCACAGTGTTCCGAATTTGGGGTAACGTGATTCTCATTTTCCATCCCCCTCTGTTTGGACTGGTTTCAATGCCCCTGGAATTTCCCTGCTTGTGTGTTAGAGAACATTAAGAAGACGATACATCAATTGGTTTGAGGTCCCTCCCTTCTACTGGGCCTCCCTCTTCTCCCTAGAAATCCGATCTCGATTTCAAAAGCCCGAAGCTTGGTTAATGCCCCCACGGTCGAACGAAATGATAATACGAGCATCCTTTGTTTCTCACATTGGGTACGAACCACATGAGATTTGGGATGAATTGTCATTTATTTTGGTATTATGGTTGAGTGTATTAAACCAAAGGTACAGAGAAATAGATTCGTTCATACATTGGTTCGAAATGATGAGCAATAAAAGAAAAAAAGCTCATGCGCCGGCCAAAATAGTGCCCTTAAGGGTCAGCTTCTCGGAGAGATCATTCCAACTCCGCAACCCTTTGACTGGTGGCCTCTAGGACTGCCTCCCATCCCCTGAGGACCCTCTCCTTATCGGTGGCCGTGGGGCATAGTTCAACGATCCTGACCTATGCCCCCGCCTATTCTTCTTGGAGCTCTATTATATGGCGACTTGATTCTATGAGTTTCTCTTGGGCGTCTTCCAACTAGGCCCTCAGCTGCTCCAAAAGTTCAGAGCTATTTGCGATGAATATCTCTTGTTCTTTCACCTACTCTTCAAGGCATTGAAACTCATGATCCGCCCGCCGGAGTGCTCAAGAGATCCCTAACTCCTTCTAGAACCGAATGATGTTGGCACACCAAGTGCTCTCACGTATCTTCTTGAAAATTTAATCACAGACCGTTAGATGAAGGCGTTGAGCGTCATTTACTCTAGCACACAGGAAACGTAGCCAGGTTTGAAGCGATCCCATCCGCCTTAGCCAATCCTTCTGAGGCTACCTGAGAAAACACTGAATGAACTTCCAACCTTTGCATCGTGTCATCCAACTCTCTTCGGCCGCTTCCGAATATGAATCATCTATTTCCTTGGGATTAGTGGGCTGGTATACGGGGTAGACAGCCAGTAGGTTAGTAGAAGGATCTTCCTCAGTGATTCCTTTCTGAGGAATAGGATCCTCGATGTCTGGGCAACCTTACTCTCACGCCCCGACATTGGTGGTGCCTTCATCAGCCTCCAGCCTCACTCCAATGATAGCACCACTAATGTCTGCTACCCCCTGCTCACCAATTGTCAGGGCTGACTCAGTTTGGGAAGTATGTTCTAGAGGAGGTGGTACGTCTACCACTAATTCACTCATGGACGACCCAGGCTCAACAGCCTGACGAGCCTGCAACACCGATATCACTGTATAGGGATCATCCTGATTAGTAAAGTTCTACGACAGTAAGCACCAGTAGTGAAACAAGGGACTTACAGGAACCCATAGCGTCAGCCTCCAGTGTTCTAGAAGCTACAGGAGCAATCGTGGTAGGAGACCCATCAACGCTTGTTAGTTCAATAATTGGTGTTGGAGCCCCACTCTATCCCAACGATGCCTCTTCTCCTTCTTCTATTGGGGATGCCTGATCAGCGCCTATATTCCCCAGAGTGAGATAGAGAAATGGAGTTGAAATTGCAGAAGATAATGGATAAAGATGGAGGATAAATAAGGATAGAGATAGACCTCGAGCAGCTCAGTTGTGTCTATGATGGAGCCGATGATCTCGCTACTCTCTTGCAGGCTCCCTAGGAAGGACCCTCCCTAAGACCCTTCATCTTATCCTGTCTCCTCCTCTCCGTTAGAATCATCACCACCATCATCATCTTAAGACGACATCTGTTCAAGATCATGCCCCTGACCGAGCATCACTTTCACTAAGAGTGATGGCTCCATGCGCTGACCCTGTTGGTGCGCGTACATGTCCATGGCCGTCAGGTAAGCATACCATTAATGAAGGTTTACCCGGTTGATAACCCAAAAGAGATTGACTTCTGGCAGTTGGATCCCATCCTGCATTATCTTCTACTAGAGGGCTTTAGCGCTCATCGACTTCCACAGGGTTAACTAGGCTGACCATAGCGCTGGGAAGATTTCATCGTGGGAAGGTTGGAGCTGGTATCTTATCTGCTTCTAGGGCAGTTCTCTGGCTGCCATGTCTGACCCTCCTCTAGGAAATGAGGTCGCAGAAACGCCATGCGATGTCCCTGCTATTGAGGTTCTAGCCTGCATGGGCCCCGCTGCCTGGTACGCCCCTTGTCTACCCCTTCTAGCGGCACCATGCCTGCTCTTTCGTCGCCTGGGTTCCACGCGAGTAGTCTCATGTTTCTGAACCCTCTTACGTAAAATCCCCTCAGGGTATGTGATAGACTATTGTTCGGTGTACTTGGTTAATAGGCCGGCGTCGGCCCCGGTGGGAGGAAGGGTAATGACGTCGCCAAAGCCATAAGTTGTGAAAATTAACCAAATCTAGAGAAGGATGTGGGGATTCCTCTCCTCACAGATGTTTGTGAATACCCTCTTCATCATTCGCTGGAGGCACACGAACTGCCTGGCGAATCGGGATGGCACGTAAGTCTCGCATATGATCTTCCCATTAATATGAGCCACAAGCACCCCACCTCGGATGCTCTGGAAGTATTCCTACTGCTTCAGTGAGCCTTTACCATTGTCTACCATTTGGCCAGTCAAGGTGGGGAATGGGATGAAGTTGAAGTTGGCATGGTTATAAATTTTGATCCTTACTCCCTCCTCGTTGAGTATCATTAGCGCGACCCTGAAAATGTTCACCAGAGATGGTCACAGGCTGTTACCCAGAGGACGAATGGCATATGGGAAAGTATACCCACCAAGATGAGCTACCACCAAGCCGTGGAAGATCTAGAAGGGCCCACATACTCTCCAAGGCAACCCCCCCTCTTGAGATGCGTCCTAGTATGGCGGAAAACCTAGCCAGTATGGGGACCCCCAGATTAATCCTTTTGTTGGCGGCCATGGTGCTCACCATCACCAGGGATGCTGGATGGATGCCCATCCTTGTGTCTCGCACCGGAAAGAGCCACCCACTCAGGAAGGTGGTGAGGAAACTGACATATTGAACTTTCGGGTCCCGTGCCTCAATAATGTTGTAGCCCCATGATTGGTGTTTCCCAACCTCCAGGATCCTCCATTACGATCCATTCTTGGTCCTCTAAGCTGCGGTTGGGCACTATTTTCCCCATCCCAGCATCTAGACCACCTGATCCTTCTCTAGGAACAGGTCGAACCCGTCCTTGAAAGAGATTTCCTTCAGGAATTCCTTGACCTCCAAATCTCTCTTTGGCCAGTGCTAGGAGATGATACATCAGCATGGGGGTCCATGGTCTATCCTCCTAGGTGTTCATTGGGGAAAGGAACTCGTCATATTGATAGCCCTCCAGTGGGATACTACCGATGCAGTGGACGTCCCAGATACTGATACCATCTTCCCCATGGTGAAGATGGAATATGTTGGTGTCAGGGGACCACCGGGTGAACAGCTCTGGCCTGAGCTTAGGCTGGTGGTAGAAGTGGAACTGCGACATCCACACCGCCTCGAATAGACCAATGTGCCACAGATCGGCCCTAAATTGGTCGCACGTATGGAGAACCCAGTACGCCCTGGCCCACTCGCAGGTGAAATTTCCTCTAGACCACAAATCCCAATCTTGTAGCTAGCCCTTAGTATCGTCCATGATGCTCTGACGTAACGTGCTTGAATAGAGGGTTGGGGAACTCTCCAAAACAGGATCACCCCCAGTAATGGTTTTAGTCCTCGTGTTCAGGACATATACATCCATGTGCCTGGTTTATCTGGTAGGACGACCATTGATGATGATATTGTATCGGGGAAGATCATCCTTCGGGGTTACCCATGACCACCGTGTATCAACCTCGAATCTTGGAAGTGGAACCTCCTCCAAAATTCTAAAGTTCCATAGTGGAAGGTTGTTGGACAAATGGTACTTCATCTGGGCATGGGATATCTGATTGAACAGAGTATGGTTGTTGGAGACAACCACTGTGGTTCCGTAAACCTCGTCATTCACAGCCATTTCAGCTCTGTGAGCGGCGGCTTCCCCCTCACCCACTTGGTTTGCAACCATCTTCTTCTAGCCAAGTTCTTAGAGAGTGTTGCATGGAATTTGGATGTGATGTGCGAAATTCGGAAGCTCGGCGCAAAATCAGAGAAGTCTTCGTGGAAAATCCCGGGTTTGTGCGTAAATATAGCCAATACTCAGAGCAATTACATGCTGTCAATGAGGGTTTTTATGCGCAGGTGAAGAGGCAATTTCACACATGAGAGCTCCGAGCCAATCATGCGATAAAGTTGCGTACGTATCATGGGACCCATGACCCCTTTTATAGGTGAAGCCGGGGTTCCGCACTGCATGGAAATCTAATTCCACGCTAGTTGGCATTTTGCGCGCCACTCCATTTTTTGCGTGCTAGGGGCCCACGAAGCCCAACACTTCAGCATTTCGGTGTTTCCCTCAGAATGTGATTGTTGCGACCCCTTTCCGATCCAATTCTAAGGTGGGGAATTTGTAGAAACCAAAAAGTCTGTAATTACTAAAGGAAGTTTCTAAATGACAAAGAGAAGTCATATTTGGACTCGGAGACCCGGTCCGGAGGGCCCGGAAGTGTTGCACGGAAAGAAGGGGAATGCGTGCGAAAAAATTGTGTCGCACGGAAGAGCTCTGGGATTCGCGAAGGGTTTCCAGTGAAGGAGTGAAATAATTGTGCACCCGCACCCACACGGTTAACATTCTGTGCCGCTGTCTTTGGCGTGCATGTTTTGCGCTCCACCCTAAATTCCATGCCACCGGATGCCTATAAATAGAAGGAGATCCCTTCCATTTCAGGGTTGAAGAAATCTAACCATCTCTCGTGCACGAAATAAAACTTTTTCACGCGCAAGATGGCCTCCAGGTACTGATATTTTTCATGCCACCTTGCCCTGGGATCCGCCTTTACCCGCGATCCCACTGGCTTAAACAAAATTCCAAACCCTTCTGGGTTCCTCCCTTGTGCGCAATTCCTTCTATTGGGTGGAAAATGGTCCAATTGCATGCAAACCATTTCACTGGGTGCTGACTTACCTTTGGGTGCGGCCTTTTCCACTCGCGTGCAATTCATATCCCTTGTGCGCGATTCTACTAGCCGTGCGGAAGCCCTCTGCCCCGATTATGCGCCATCCCAGTGTTTTACGTGCCAACTATATCTTTGCGCGCAAACCTCAAGACCCCTCACCTTGATGCTCCCCGGGTGCCTCCCTGTGTAGGCGCCCGATGTCCTCCTTCTAGATGCCCCGGGCACACACACCGGGCATACACACCATGCGATGTTTTCCCGTAGGACCTTCCAGGTTCGTATGAAGTAACCTCAAGGTCACTTGGGTAGTTTTTCCCATTCCATTTCTTTGCCTCGTGCTTCTTTACATAGTCACGCTAACAGCTATTTCTTCTTCACATATCCATGCTAACGTGGACCATTTGATGGTTTTCTCTGTGACCCCCCTTCACTATGTCCTTACCGATTCCTTCCCTTCCACCAGGGGTAGAGGTCACCAGTTATGTAAGTCCTAAGGGTGCGGAGTAAACCACCTCGTCCGAGCTTCAGGATGTTAAACTTCCAAGCACCTCATCCTCAACACATGACGTTAAACTGTGATCTAGCCCCGTGCCTCACACAAAGGGTCCCCCCCCCGGCTTGGGCATTCTTTATGCCCACTTGTCTCCACAGGGATGGGATCACCCCTCACAGGGGATGATATCCTCCTTTTTGGGGAGGCGTTTGTCCACGGGGGAAGGGAAACCGCCTTGGTGTAAGCCCCTAACCCCTCATGTGGAAGGTAGCACCCATGCACCTCCATACTTCCCCAGTGCTAGGACTAGCAGGGAGCATGATGGGAAGTGGGACTCTGCCTTTCTTCGGTCCCAAATCCCTCTCGCTCTGCACTTTGTTTCCCTTGGGCCTCCAACCTGAAGTAAGTCCCACCACCAATGGCCACCCAACGCATAAGCCCCTCTTCGCTTCCCACAGACGCACCCTTCGTGACGTGATCATCAGTTCTCTACCGCCTCTTTTTTCTCACACCAAGCACGAATCACGTGTTCTTAGAGTAGGAGTCAACCATAAAAACACCCCTATCCAACATGACATTAAACTGTATTCCCCCGTCCCGCATAACGTTAAAATTCACAACCCGGACTATGTCGACTTTGATTCCCTACCACAGGGATATGTAGGAAGCCTATAAGAGGTTCTAGCCCACCACTCGGTCGTTCCGACCTCTTCACGCCGGTTCTCCAACTGTCGTGGGCTACCTCAGAGTGTAAGAACCATCCATCCACCATTGTGGGCCGCCTCAGAGTGTAAGCCCCATCCAACCTGAACTACGAGGACTTTGATCCATGTCGAGGCATGGTACATAGGAAGCCTTCACGAGGTTCAATCCCCACCACCATGGACCGTCTCAGAGCATAAGCCCCATCCATGTGGACCCCAGGTCCCTCTTCACAGGGGTTCGCTGACCCCATATCCATGGGCCGTCTTAGAACGTAAGCCCCAAATTCCCCATCCCGCAAGACATTAAACTATATTTCATCGAACTACGTAGACTTTAATTCCCCACCATGGGGATATGTAGGAATCCTCCATGAGTTCCAAGCCCAACACCCATGTCCCATACTGACCTATCCCTCGAGCCCAGATGCCTCGGGAAGCTCATTCCCTAACCCGAAGGCATTAGTCTCTCTAGGTCGCATCCCTGCGTTCATTCTCATGGGTCGCCCTTTTAGGTGTCCACAATATCATTCTGAACTATGTGAACCTTGATTCCCTGCCACAAGGATACGTAAGAAGCCTCCACAAGGTTCAAGCCCCTTCAATTCATCACTCATCCTAATTCTTACCCAAGCTGCCCCATCCCAGTGGGATCATGCCACCTCATTCCACTCCACATCATTCGGGAAGCCACCCATGTGTCGGCACCAACATCAGTGTTCCCTCTAGGGGGTTATTCAATCTTATCCACTCTAGCTAGTGTTCCGATCTGTCCGATCTGTCTCCGCTGGATGTTAAACTCGCGGCATACCCTGTGTTAAACATGGGAAGCTGAAGAAAACCTCAGATACATGCCTATGGAATACAATTCCCCACATTCGATGTGGGATTCCTTGGGCTTCCCCACCCTTGAGAATCCGTTTAATTAGGGACAGA
The DNA here is from genome assembly GCA_963277665.1 of Viscum album. Lineage (NCBI taxonomy): Eukaryota > Viridiplantae > Streptophyta > Magnoliopsida > Santalales > Viscaceae > Viscum > Viscum album. The sequence goes on along the minus strand of OY728160.1, from coordinate 799,190,087 downwards.
ACATAGACATGCCAATTCCCCAGCATCAAGAAACGCCGATGATGCCTCACTGTGGGCACTCCTCTAACTGAAGGTTGCTACCCCGACGAGACCCCTTGGAGAATCTCGACGGATGTAGTGTAATTAACTGGTGTCCATGAAGATATGACACCAGGAAGAGTTTCACGAACACATCTTAAATATATGAGGGAGACCCAGAATAGGTGACGAGTTCCAAGGAGGAATCCATGAACGGACAAACCGACATCCCATCATCCTAGTTTGGATCAAGGAGCAGAAGTCCTTGAACAAGGAGTTAATGCCACCTGCCTTTGGAAACTGGGAATGCGGGGTAACAGTTGTGCGTCCTCTACAAGACGAATGTGCGCGCCCCGACAGAAAGCGTCAGAAGTAGTGATGATGGACCTTTAATGAAATGGTGGTCATAAAATTTGTTGATGGTAAATATAATGAGTGTAGGGTTGAATCTATATTATGTTCACTAGAATACTCTATGATTAAGAGATATCAATAATATATTGATTAGTTAGATAAAGTGACCCCCTCACCTGCCTCTATAGAATAACCCTTTACTTTTTAGTGGGACTGAAATATTGAATATTGATGGACCTTCGATGTGGTTATGATGTTTGATACCCCAATGAACTATTTTATAATCAAATAAATATATTCTCACTCAGTAGAAGGGGATTTCATAGACGATACCTATCTTATAGTTTATCCGACTGGTATTGGTTGAGTAAAGGGTCCCAACAATGGATCAAAAAATGGTATCCCCATCATTTAAAAAAAGAATCATGCTATTTTATATGAGAAATTAGAGGGAATCAGCAGTTTAATGAAACCAATCCTTTTGAGTTTCTGATTATAGATATAGATGACCAAGATCTACAACTTACCTCTCATTGGACTATGTATGGAATCTCCTAGACATAGAGGAAGCCTAAGACTAGTATTTTAGTGCATAATACTCCTCCCAAATGCATGTATACTCATCCTACTGTTGGATTGGATTATACCAATTATACACAAGAGGTGGGGTGAATTATGTTTTTTAAAAATTCTTTACAAGATCGTGTTTTGTCATTTAACTATAATCAGATGAATTAATGTATCAAAAATTAAAATAATAGAGACACACGATGAATAGTGGTTCGAGGAATAGAAGGACCCTAGTCCAATCCACTAATGCTCTACTCCACAAGCTTGGTGATTTTCACTATATGGTCTTCTTATCAACAGACCATTCCACAACCGAGTACAGGTAGTTGACACCTTTACAATCTAAGGAAAAAATAAAGCCTTCTGGTTCACTCACTGATCCTATACAGCTTAGTACGAGAAGGTGATCAGTCAAGAATAAAAAATAAAGGTATTTGTACTTTGAAAATACTTTCACATTTTTCTTCACAATTGAAACAAAATGAAATTGACAGTAGATGGATTGTAGCCTTCAGAAATAATGATATTCAAATAAGAGTAGTTCCGAGTCGATCCTGTTGTAGTATATATATAAAATATATAATTCAAAACTTCACCAGCAATAGATTCATAGTATATCGTTTATGTAGAATGAGTGAATCTTCTATCGTGATTATTATTCTTCAATAAACAGAGATATTTCTCTCTTTTTAATCACCAGATATGTGTTTTTGATAGTCTCTGTTTTTATTCTTTTTTATGATTGTTCGATGTTGCTATTCGAAAAAACTCGTATATATTATCTGTGTAACTATCACATCTATATAATAAAAACATGAACTTCTCCTGCAAATTTAGATCCACAAAAATTTCCTCCTGACTTAGGATAATCATAAAATTCCAATTAACAGAGCAGTCGTAACTTCCCTGATGATTAGACCTAAAAAGATCCTTTTAAATTGATCCTTTAAATCGTTGATAAAACGAATTTGAATCAGTAAAAGATGCACTTTAAAATCAGATTTAAATATGGCTTGAAATTAGCCTAATAATCCTCTTGTAGACCATTTCATAATAATATCGTCATTAATTCTCCACCATCAAACGTAAGGTTGAACTATATAGCATCTATCTTTCAAACGTAAGGTTGAACACAAACGTAGGGTTGATGAACCATAATTTTATTATCAATATTAAATCATATGATAAATGATCCATATTTTATAATCTTCCAAACGTAAGGTACATGATCCATACTTTTGATGAAACGTAGAATTGTTTACAAAAGTAAGGTTGATGAACCATACTTTTGAGAAACAAACGTAACATTTAAAACTTACGTATGGTTATTGTTCCATAATTTTTCAATAACCCTAATGTAGGGTTCCTCTTCCATACTTTCCGATAACATATGGTTGATTGACCATTATTTTCTAATATCTCATAAAGTATACATCGAATTTCATCCTTACACTACATTTCTCCACGTAGGGTATGAATAGTGTTTCCAAAACACGCTTAAGCAATTTCCAAATATTTTGAGCATGAACATTGTTTCCAGAACATGATAATGAGAATACTTTATCAATTAAATCTCATTGTCCAAGAACACAAATATTTCTTCCATAAGTAAATAATAGATTCCTAAAATATACGTAAAAAAATAAAATCATTAGAAAACAATTAAGGGTATTTGTGAGCATCAAAATAATCATAAATATTGAGTCTTGTTCTCAACAGTCTCCACATTTTTAATAAATATATTATGTGTTGTTGAAAACAACACTTGCTCAATAATCTCCCCCTGTTTGATGATCATAAAACCCATAAAATAACCAATGAAATTATCTTACAAATTAAATCAATTTATCCCCCTTTAAAGGATTAAGATATCGCTTAATATTTGAAAATGTTAAAATAAAATATTGTGTTTATCCAAATTTCTCCCCCTTTTTGTGATATCAAAAAATAATTATAGAATATGGAATATAACACATTTAATGTAGTATTGAACTTATGTAAATGCTATGATTTACCATTTGTTAATAATTGAACATGGATTACTGGAATATCAAAACAAAGATGGTAAAAAAACAAGATAATGTGAATTAAAATTTCATTGAAAACATGAAATATATACAATCATGACGATCACAAGAATCAAGGTATGGTAAGAGTGTGAGATAGGGTCTATCTCTTCTGAACTACTATCTTGATTTCTGTCAACTACTCCCATAACCTTTTCATCATTCCATCTCTTAGATTGATAAAAAGATCTCAATTCTATAGAGTCATATGAATATCTTCTATCAAGTTTACTCTGAAAAACTCATGAAGTCTCTCTTACTTCTCCATAAACAAAGTTAACTGCTATGTGAAATTTTTCAGCACCATTATAATACTTGGTTCACTTGAGGTCAACTGGTCAACCAAAATCTTCTGATTATCTAAAAAAACAGATAATGGAGCACTATTTCATTTCAAATCATGAAATCTTTCATTCATATTGCTCCTTGCTGCTATGATAGCCTGAAATATTCTGATTAAATCAGGGGAAGTACCTGATCCACTAGCTTCACCAGTTCCTATAGATGCAAACTATGTCTCTATATAGGTTTTGAACTCGGACAGAGCTGACTTCATCACCATTTCTAATTTTATCTTCTGTACTTCTGCCAACATATCTTGCATAAAATTTTCAACCTCCTATCATGAAACTGTACTTCCTTTAAGTCATTTAAATTTCAATTGTTCTTTCTCTAAAGATCTCCTCAGAGGAACATTTTCATATTCCAAATTAGACAAATTTCTGTACAAAACTTCTACTTCCTTATTCACTGAATCAATGGAACGATGTTCTTGATTCTCATTTTCATCTTCAATGGGATACATCAGTACTAATGGAAATGAGTCTGCATTAGATTTTTCTTTTGGTTTCTCCTAAGATGGATGGTCCACCGAATTTTACTCAGAGTCTTTTCCTGACTCTTCTACAAAAAAATCCTCATGAATTACTACTGTTTAAACTTCAGAAACATTATCATCACGGAACATCAATAATCAGTTCTTTCCATTGGATTTTCAATTTCAGTTTGTACATGAGGAGTCATTGTAATTTGGGTAGTATCCTATTCTTGTGGCCTCTTAATAGTTTGTTCTTTGAAAAAACTGTAAGAGAGTAAATCTATTATTGTCAAGATAGGTGAAAAAAGTTCATCATTAGAAGTTTCTTTTCATTGAATCTGAAGTTCTTCATGACATCCTGCTTCTTGAGTTTCCTCAGTTTCAAATATTATTCTTCTTACAATAGTTCATACTCTCAATTCATCCTGTACCTCCATGGACTTTGTAGACTAAGCATGAGCACTCTCTTCTTCTTCCTCAGCCCCTACTGGAAAAAGTTTTCATTTAAATGCGCTCCAAAAGTAACCAATCTTTTTCTGGGTCCCAACATTAAAAGTGTTACTATGATGGAATCTAACTCTATCATCCACCAGCCTCACCATATCATTTTTATTAGAATTTTTGAAATGAATAAACCAAATGGATAAAAATTCATGCGGGATTCTGAATGAAAACAATAATGATGATACTTTACCATTTACCTAGGAAAATTAATCATTATATCACTCATTAACAAAAAATTATATACATGTATGGGTACAAGATTTTCCCCAACTCAAACATCCTCAGTGCAATCCTTATTTGTAAAAATTTCACAAGGATTTTCTGAACTGGATCTACGTCCTTTATCAACATCTTTTTTATATGAGTAGAACCAAAAAGAAAATACTTGATATCTTCGAACTTATGCACCGAATCTCTTATATTCTTCATATCAAAATGAAAAACTCCCTCATGAGGGCAGTTTATAATCTGAACAATCTCTATAGAGGATATCAAAACATCTTTATCATAAATAATCGCTACCATAGTATCCTTATCTTCTCCCAGACTAAATTGTAAAGAATTAAAGAAATATCATAGTTCTATCTCATAAAAAAACTCAGACTTCTCAACATTGATGGTTTTCTCTAGATTTTGAAAACTGAGATCTTGTTTTAGCATAAGATTCATTTGAAATATCCATTCTAGGTCTACGACCTTTCCTTGCAAAAGTTTTCTTCTTTCGGAGGGTTGTTTCTTTGCTTTGATTGTCTCATCTTCATCAGTTCTCTTGGTCTTGGCCATTTCTCTCCAAAACAAAATCTCTGAATGTTTGAAAAAGGATTAGGGTTTTGAAGGTTTAGGTTCGAATAGACAAAGAGTGGTAAAGTGCCGTGAGTTAAAAGGGATTTTTGGTAGAAAATTAAATGATTCAGAATTCAAAAGGTTTATGAAAACATTGATTCTCGTGTCATTAATAATTATTAAATATATTTTTTTTAAAAATGAAAAAAATTGATCGCGCAAAAAAACTTATTCTATTGAAAAACAAATAACTAATTTATTATAAACAGTATTATAATAATGAAACAACATAATTAAATAAAAATTTATTTAAAATTAAATAAACCTAGCTCCCCTTAATAAAATCCAACCTTGTAGTGGGAAGTGGTTTAGTAAAAATATCTACGAATTGAATTTCAGTACATACAAATTCCAAATATATATCCTTTTTAAGAACATGATCTCTTAGAAAATGTTGTCTTCTATCAATATGCTTAGTCCTAGAATTATTAATAGGATTTTTTTAAAAATTTATAGCACTAGTATGATCACATAAAATAGGCGTACTATTAAAATTTATTCCAAAATCCAGACGAGTGTTTTTCATCCACAAAACACGTGCACTGTAACTGCCAGAAAATACATATTCTGCCTTGGCTGTTGACAGGGAAACTGAGTGTTGTTTCTTATTTGACCATGACACGAAAGATTTTCCTAAAAAGTGACAAATATCTGAAGTTATTCTCCTATATAATCTTCAACTCCCAAAGTTTTCATCTGAAAATGAAATTAAATTAAAATCAGATGTTTTAGGATAATGAAGAGATTGAAAAATAGTTACTTTTAAATATATACAAATTATTTTAACAAAAGTTAAATTGTATTCTTTAGGATTTATTGAAATCTTGCACAAGGACATATTGAATACATTATATCTGGCCTGCTAGTAGTAATATATAATAAACTACCAATAATACCTCTATATAAATTGTTGCAACTAATTTTCCAGTTTCATCCAAATCAAGTTTTATAGTAGTACACATAGGAGTTGTATATGTCTTGCTGCTTCAAGTCCAATTTTCTTTAGTAAATCAGTAATGTATTTGATTTGATTAAAGACATTTCCAAATTTTTTTTGATAAATTTTAAGTCATAAAAATAAATTTAATTCTCTCATAATACTCATTTCAAATTCTTTTTTCATTAGATTTGAAAACTCATGACAAAGGGATTTATTAGATGATCCAAAAATTATATCATCAACATAAATTTGAACCAATAAAATATTAGAATTTACAGTTTTCCAAAATAGTGTTGGATTTTCCATTCCAACAGTAATATCATTTTTCAAATGAAAAGATCTTAATCATTCATACCAAGCTCTAGGTGCTTATTTAAAGAGATAAAGAGTATTAGTATGTTTAAAAATAGAATCTGGTTATTGAGAATTTTCAAAACTATGAGGTTACTCAACGTAAAATTCCTCTATTAAATAACTATTTAAAAAGGAAGACTTAGCATCCATCTGAAATAATTTAAAATTTATATGAGATGCATATTCTAATAGGATTATAATGGTTTCAAATCTTGCTATAGGTGCAATGGTCTCATTATAATCTATACCTTATTCTTGATTATATCATTTAGCTACTAGTATTTCTTTATTTCTAGTTATTATTCCTTGATCATCTTGTTTATTTATAAAAACCCATTTCGTTCCAATAACTGGATAATTCTGTGGCCTTTAAACTAATTTCCATACTTCATTTCTTTTGAACTGGTTTAGTTCTTCATGCATTGCTATCATCCAACTTTCATCATCTAAAGCTTCATCTATAGACTTTGGTTTTTAATTGGGATTGAAAGGCAGAAAACTCAACAAGATTTCCTATGTTCCTTCTGGTTTTTATTCCTGTTTCTAAATCTCTTATTATAGTTTCTGAAGGGTGATTCTTTAGAATCCTTGAATATCTAGGTAGTAAACTTATTGGTTCTTCAGTGTCAAGTTCTTCTAGACTAGACTGATCTTCATTTATATATTTTTCAAAACCATCTTTCAGGTTCTAAAGTCTCATGTTATCATTAGAATCAAGCTCATCCATTTGATCTGTCCTTTTCTCAAAGGGATCATATTCATAAAATTTCACTTGAACTGATTCTTTATCAATCCTCAACTTTTTATTAAAAATTCTATAAGCTTCAGAAGTAGTAGAATATCCTAAGAAAATTCCATCATCATATTTTGGATCAAACTTACCAAGATTTTCTTTGGTGTTTAATGTGTAAACCTTACATCCAAAAATGTTAAAGTAATTTAATTTAGGTTTTCTGTTATTCCAGTGTTCATAGGGTATCTTTTTTAAAATTAGTCTAATTAAAACTCTTTTCAATATGTAGTAGGATTTTCTTATAGCTTCTTCCAAAAAATTGGTAGGAAGATTGTATTCATTTAGCATAGTCCTAACCATTTATTGAATAGTCATATTTCTTCTTTCAACAATTCCATTTTGTTGAAGTGTTCTTGGTGTAGAGAAGGTGTGTTTAATACCCATATTTTAGAAAATTAATTGAATTCAAGATTCTCAAATTCTCCATCATGATCATTTCTTAATGAAATTATTTTAAAACTTTTTCATTTTGATCATTTTTTCAAAAACATTCAAATAATGTAAAAGCTTAATTTTTTAATTTTAAAAAGAAAATGCATGTAAATCTAGAATAGTCATCAACAAAAACATTTACATATAATTTACCATCCAAGCTTGCTAATCTTGAAGGTCCAAACAAATCAATATGGATTAGTTCTAGCAGTTTAGATGTGGAAATTTTGTTAAAAGAATTGAAGGATGATTTGTGATGCTTTGCAAGTTGACATGCATCACAAAATCTATCACTTTTAAAAATGAGACTAGGAAAACCAGAAACTAATTGTTTCTTTGATAATTTATGTAAGGAATATATATTTCAATTTCCACATCTTCTATGCCAGATCCATGATTCATTTATCTTAGAAGTTGAGAAGTTTACTTGTTGTTTACATAATGAATTTAAATCCAGCGTATACACATTGTCAGTTATAGGTGCTCTAAATTAATGCTAATTATTTTTTGAAAATAGAACTACATTTTTTAGAAAAATCCACAGCATAACCATCATCACATATTTCTGAGATACTTATCAGATTGTGTTTCAATACGTGTACATAAATTACTTTATTATTGAGGTAGCTTCTGGATCTACAACTGTTCTAATGCCAATGATCTTTCCTTTGAAATTGTCACCAAAAGTGAAAAGTCCACCATCTTTTTGAATGAGTGTAGAGAAATTTTATGAGCTTCCACTCATATGCCTTGAGTAGGCACTGTCTAAATACTATATGGTCTTTTTTCTTCTATGACCTACTTCCTACAAAGGCATTTAAACAAGTTGCTTTGGTACCCATATTCTATTGGATCTAGTTGTGTTAGCTAGCAAAGATCTAGGAATATAGACTTGGTTTGTTATTCCAAAATCAACAGAATCAAATAAATTATTTGAAACAAAAGCTTTCTTAATACCACTTATTTTTAGTTATCTTAAGAAACAGTTTTTAGAAATATGTCCCCTTGTTCCACAATAATTACAATTTAATCTTTTTGAGCTTGGAACAAAATAATTATTGTACAGCTTAGGTTTTTCACGTTTACTGCCAATTCCAAATATTTCTTTCCTAATAAATTTTTTCTAAGAATTTCATTCATGAAGTTTTCTCCTTTGGTAAAAATAAGGGCTGCACTTTTATATTTTTCTGCTTCTATTCGTAGTGTTTTTATTTTAGCTTCATGATCTGTATAGTCAATGTTAATTGAATTATACTTATCAACTAAATCCTTAAATTTCTTTAGAATTGTATCTCTTCCATCTAAAATAGCCTTGTGAATATTTTTTAAGGGATTATGTTTCTTAAAAAGAGAGTCATATATTTCTCCAACATGGTGCAGTAGGATACAAGTTTTTCATTAGAATAACTTGTTTCAAAACTAGTGTTACAGTCCAAAGAGTAATATGTTTTTAAATCATCTGTTTCTACCGTAAAGAACATGTTGGCTTTCATATTTACTTCTTCCTTCTCTAAGTCTTATTCTGAAGAGCTGTTGAAGTCTTCAGAAACACTCCATGTAGCATTCATTACTTTCTTGTCTTTTTTTCTCATAATCATTTCTTTTGATGAAATTATTCTTCATGTCTTATTTTAACTATGGACAGTCGGGTTTGATATGACCCATCTTCTTACACTCATAACATCTGACTTCCTTTTCATCCTTTTGGAAAGTTTTTCTGAAACCTTTCTTCTTTCTGTAGAATTTACTAAACTTTATAGCTAGCTTAGCCAGTTCTATATCAGAATTTGATGAATTAGAATTTTCTGATTTCACCTTTACTTCTTTTTTCATTAGTATTTTTATTTTACCTTGAGATAACACTATTAAGGCAGTGTCTTCTCTCTTGATCAAAACCTTATGCTCATTTACTTTATCTTGCATCTCGAATTCATACATCATAAGTGTTTCAATATACTCTCTCATGGTTAAGTCTTTGAATGGTGTTGACTGCCTGATTGCAGTAGAGATTCCATTCCATTTAGTAGGCAGCACTCTCAGTACTTTTAAAGCATGATCAACTTGTTTTATTGGGTCTCCCAAAGGTGTTATATTATTGAAAATCTTTTTCAATATTCCATTCATTTGAGTAATTATTTCACCTTCAAACAATCTGAATGTGTCAAATTTAATCTTAGCAGTAGCATATCTCATTTTTATGAAATTATCAGTTCTTTCATAAGCAATAACAATAGTTTTCAACATCTCATATGCTATTGGGCATTGAGATACTCTATTGAATTCATCATGTCCTAGACCACATATAATATCATTCATGGCCTTAAAGTTCATATTATATTTTTCTTTAGTAGTGGTACTCCATGTCTTAGGTTTTTTAGGTATTTCCTAAGGAGTCAGAATCATTGAATATACTTTTTAACCTAGGTTTTTTTAGATATATTATCATTATTCATTTTTTACATCCATAATTTTCTCCATTGAAGTACGGTGCTCTGACCATATACATTCCCTCTCTTATATCAGTCATCTTGTTCTGTGTGTAATAACTTTCAAATTGTTAAGTCTTTATCAGAAATCTCAACTTATGATACCAATTTTTGGATCAGATTATATGAAATATACATAAGAGGGAGGGGGTGAATTGTGTCTTTTAAAAATTCTTTTCTAGATTAAGTTCTACCCTTTTACTTTAATCAGATGAATTAATACAGCGGGAATTTAAATAGAAGAGACACATGACGTATAGTGGTCCAGGGAACAAAAGGCCCCTAGTCCACTCCACCAACTCTCTACTCCACAAGCTTAGTTATATTCACTATTTGGTCCTCTTGTCAATAGACCATTCCACAACCGAGTACAGGTAGTTGAAACCTTTACAATCTAATGAAAAAATAAAACCTTCTGGTTCACTCACAGAACCTATACAACTTAGTATGAGAAGCCGATCACTCAGGAGTTGAAAGGAAAGGTATTTTTACTTTTAAAATACTTTCCAGTTGTTCTTCACAATTGCAACAGAATGAAATTGACAGTAGATGTATTGTAGGCTTCAAAAATAATGATCATCAAATAAGAGTCATTCTGAGTCGATACTATTGCAGTAGATATATAAAAAATAATAATTCACAACTTCAGAAATAGCAGATTCATAGTAGATATTTTATTTAGAATGAGTTAATCTTCAATCGTGATTATTATTCTTCAATAAACATAGCTTTGTCACACTTTTGAATCAACAGATCTGTGTTTTCGATAGTCTCTATTTTTCTTATTTTTTATGAATGTTAGATGTTTCTGTTTAGAAGAACTTATATATATTCTCTGTGTAAATATCACATCTATATATTAATGACAAGCACTTCTCCTGATAATTTAGTTCCATGAATATCACGTTCTAACTCGTGATAATCAAAAAATTCAAAATAACAGAGCAATCGTAACTTCCCTAAGGATTCAGCATAAAAAGATCCTTTTAAATTGATCCTTTAAATCATTGATAAAACGGATTTGAATCAGTCAAAGATGCACTTTAAAATCTTCTTTGAATCCGGATTGAAATTATCCTAATAATATTCTTACTGACCATTGCATAATAATATCGTCTTTAATTCTCCGACGTCAAACATAAGGTTGAACTATATAGCATGCATCTTTCAAATGCAAGGATGAACATAAACGTAGGGTTAATGAACCATACTTTTCATTTCAATAATCAAATCTATGATAAATTATCCAAACTTTTTTAAGATACTAAACGTAATGTATATGATCCATACTTTTGATTAAATGTAATATTGTTTACAAAATTAAGGTTGATGAACTATACTTTTGGGAAACTAATGTAATATTTAAAACTTATGTACGGTTCTTCTTCCATACTTTTTAAATAACCCAAACGTAAGGTTACTTCATAACGTATGGTTCCTCTTCCATACTTTTCTGATAACATATGGTTTATTAACCATAGTTTTCTGATATCACATAAATTATACCTCGCATTTCATCCTTATGCTACGTTTCTCCATGTAGAGTATGACCAATTTTTCTAGAACACGCTTAAGAAATTCCTAAATTTGAAGAGCATGAACAGTGTTTCTAGAACATGCTAATGCGAATACTTTAGAAATTAAATCTCATTTATCAAGAACATAAATATTTCTTCCCAAAATATTTAATAAATTCCTGAAATATACTTACAAAAATAAAATCATTAGAAAACAATTAAGGGTATTTTTGAGCAACAAAATCATCATAGAGATAGAATCTTGTTCTCAACAGTATTGCCCAGTTTTTAAAAAATATTATTTGTTGTTGAAAACAACACTTTCTCAACACCTACCACTTTTAATTCCTTATATATTTATTCAATATTCAAATAATGAAGAGTAAATATTGGTTAACTGTCAAAAATTTCTCTATGTATATATTCATACTTATACTCCCACTTTTACTTCTTTATGTCTTTCTTCAACATCCCCATAATAATGAGTGAATATAGGTTAATTATCTAAAAAACCATTTGAATGAGAGTTTTAGGGATTTATCAAACACCACTAGGGTCTTTTTTTGATGGTTAATAATATTACCTCCCATTAATATCCCTATTACATTTTTAAATGGAAAAAAGGATAATTAGATGTCCATATTGATTATATGTCCCTCTAAATTTGTGGAAAAAATACAACCTCTAACTATATTAATACCCTTTGTGAATCTTCTCTCACCATAAAAAATTAGCAAGGTCCCATTTAAAAATCCTCAATGGGGCCCCATCTGTTTTCTGATCATCATAGTTTTGTGGCTGTGTATCCTTTTAGGGTCGACTACTATTTTGGACCAATTTTTCTATGAAAAAATATTTTTACTATCAAGAAAAGAATTCGTGTTTTATTTTGTTTGGAAAAAATATGAACCATATATACATAGCCCAATACCAGAATCTCTCAATGAGAGGATCCCCTATTAAAGACCCATATAGATGGTAACCTTCACCAAGGTGTGATTCATTGTCTATAAAAAAATAGAAAACTCTTATTATTTCTTTTCTATAATCTATATGTTTATCTCTAGGTGTATTTCCTTGATATCCTTGAATTAATTTCCCTATATATTAATATACTAAATAATCCCTAAGTTTATTGTATTTTTGGTACATATTTCCTTTATCAAAATTACTACTAACTTTTTTAAATGTTTCATCTTAGCGATTTTATGGAAGGGATGAAAATGTTTCTATAGGGAATCATCCCATTCAAAATAATGGGAAGAGGAATGGGAAGATGAAGAGATGCTGGTTAAAGTGTTAATAAAGGGATAGTCTATTCTGGTCTACTATAACATGGATCGGGTTTTGGGTTCATGTCATAGAATTTGGTGGGTTGATGATTGGGTTTATATTTATGTATAATCAATTTGATAAGAGGCATGGGGAAGAAAATTTAAAAGATGAAAGGTATATGAGTGGATTTAAAGGAATATAATGGATGATATAAAGTGTTTTGATTATGATATTTCAACTAAATAGAGTGGTTTGGAAGTTGAAATTGGTGGGAATATGGATCTTTTGGGAAGAAGAAATGTTGAAAAAATACCAAATCAATATAGTAAAGATCAAGAAGGTTTTTAGACTATGAAAATTAATTTTATGAATGGTGAAAAACTAAGATAACTAGAAGTGGGGCTTTTGGTTGAAGGGGAGGTAAAAAGTCATGGTGTGTATTAGGGTTAGTGTTAGAAATATCATATCCATCAAATGTGTCACAACATTATTTAATTTTTCTTTCTAGTACAATTAAATTATCAATCTCCATGAATTAATAGGTTATATATATAGGAAGGGTTTCCCCTAGGGATAAAAAATTGAAAACTTGAAAATTTGTGTACTTCATTGGATAAAAATGTTGGCTTTTCCTGTAGATGTATTACTATGTGAGTTAATTCTATCACACTATGACTAATTATTCCTCTTATAAGTGTATTATTTGTGGTTTTGAGTCATATTACTATGGTTACCCAATGAAAATAAATTATCTTCTAGTGCAACTACAATTTAATCATCACGGTGTGACAAAAATCGATGATCCAAACATTGAATATCCCCAATATACATCAATTCATGACCATATGTTCACTCCATGATATTACCCATACATATGAAATTCGACTCTAAATTTGATGTGTTTTCATTTTAGGACCCCAAATGGGAGTATAATAGTTTTCATGGTGTCTTACCCTATAAAAAATCCTAACATAATATACAAGAATGAAAAACTATAATAATAAAACATAACTAGGTTTCCTCCTAGTTATCACTTCATTTTACACCAAGAGATAAAACAATTTCTTATACAATAAAAATAAAAGGATAAAACCTAAAAGTCTTGAAAATAATCCATGTATAACATCAACATCTTCTCATTCAGCATGACCAAGGGGTCCTTATACCTCTGAATCCCAATATCTCTATGTGGAAATACCATGAACACCATGGAAGGACATAACCACTATGACATCAACTTTCATAGATATAATGTTGACCTTAAGATAAATAATAATACAAATATTACAGGGTGAGTATTTTGTGAGTGATGTATCAGTAATTCCTGTGATTTATTTTTTCAATTTAGATCTTTGTATTTTGATAATAATGTCCTCTTAGTTCCTACAACTAATATAGATGAAGAAATATATTCTTTATAACTTGTTGTGAATAAATGTTCATCTTCGTCACACCCATTATATTGATTCTGGATATCTATAATAAAATGGAATGGATTGAACTACGAAAAACTATGTTGGGACAAACTAATTGCTTCCTCAAATTTTATTTTCTATACCCACAATGCATCATCAAGCATATTTTTCCATTCTTCCTACTTTATTTGACCATCTTCTCATCATTTTGTTCATTTCTCTGTTGGATAGCTTTAATTTCCCACTAGTTTATGATTGATAATATGTATATATTCTATATAATGCCATATCTATCAATAAATCCCCTCAAAAAAAGTTTTTTAACTGAGTTCCATGAGGATTCCTGTAAGGTTATGGAGGAACACATTGTGGTGAATTTCGTTTATCGGCAGTGAAAATATACCAACTTGGGAAATGTTGTTGAGGGGAAATGAAAATGAGCATTTAAAGATGACGAAGTCATGGGAAACTGTCTGTCTGGGATTGACTACAACACGCCTGATCAGAGGAGAGGAAGAGATGAGTAGGGAAAGGAATCAACCATGGATAACATCCTTGGGAGGAAGGGAATGCTTCAAAGCTGCGATAAGGAGAATAGAGGTGGTATGGTTAATCACTCCTTCAGTGATATAGTGTAAGGTGGAGATAGAACTAGGACTGAGGATGGAGGAGTGGCATCTGCTACTCCAAAAAAAAGGCAGGAAGGATTACTCCTATCTTCCTCGACCGTTGTGCACTAGAGCCACCTTTAAGCGAGATCATGGGGTGACCCTGGATTTTTAAAAAGGCAGCCTGTCCAAGAAAGATAGTCTTGGAAGAATAACTTTAGATAATGTGAGGTGAGACTATAATGTAGATTTCATGAGGTGTTTCAATACGGAATCTGAATGGGGAATGACCACCGCGGAGGAGGACTCCTGTGTTAGTTGCGATGACAGGTATGGAGATTATGGTTTTTAGTTTTTGTTGGTTGCTCTAGGTTTTTTGTCTTGTTCGGTTTTGGATGTGTTTTGTGGGATTGAAAGTGACTTTGGGTTTCTCAATTTTCCTAAAAGTGTTTGGAATATAATAATAAAAAGTATTTTGACTCTCATGAATTTAATGACCACATTGGATGCATTTTTAGAGTGGACTTCCATTTATATCTTTTTTGAGACATAATCTACCAATTATAAAACATATTTATTTTGAAATGAATTTGAAAATTTCCCCATAAACTAAATTTACCATGCATATAATACTTTTACTTCTATAATCATGTGTTGTGGCATCTCATATTTTTCAAAAAATATTCCTTATCCTCTAAAATTGATCACAAGTTTTCATAAAATATGTTGTGTATGAGCGAAGGGTGGGACCAAAAACCCCCTTTTTAAAATTTTGGCCATTATTTGATCATGAATTAGAAGCCCTATGGTTATTGAGTAATGATATAATTACAACACACATAAAATTTTAGATATATCCACACACATCTAAATTAGAAAATACAACCATTGTTTGAATTAAAGTGAATCTTTATATAAATAGTATGTTATGGTGGAAAAAAATATCCTCATATGTTGGTAAGAAAAATAAAAATTTAAATTCATGTTTTCCAAATAATTTTCAATATATAAATTCCTATTCTTGTAATGGATATCAATAGAAAATAGTTTTTTATCTGGGAACTCATCAATGATAAAAATATCTTCCTCTTTTTACACATGTTGTAGTTGTAACCCTAAAAACTGTCCTAAAATAGAATTCTTTTAACCTTTCCTATCACTTATCATAAGTTTCATTAGATTTAATATTATGATATATCTAGTTATACTTGTATTTTCTTACTTATTTAACTAGTAACTGATTTCTTCATGATTACTATAGATAACTACTTTAGAGAGGATAAGTTTCAATTAAAAAAATTTCAAAATAAAATACCCCAACAAGATGTTACTTCATTATAATGGTGTTGTTATACTAGCCATCTTTACATGGATGTCTTTCATAAAATATGGGTAAAAATATATGACCAATACACCATCACAACGTAACTCCACTTTTGAAATTTCTCACATCACACATTATCTCAAAATTTAATTCTTAGTTCTGAGATATTATAATTGAGGAAGTCATAAGATTCATTTAAAAAAATATCTTCTTTATATAATTTATAAAATTCAAATGGAACATCATTTTCCAATAAGTATGGGACTAAGATCTCTTGGAAAAATCATTAATAAAGTATAAATTTAAATCCACATTCTTAATACATATTATAATCGCTTTTAGCATGGTCATCTTGGGTAGCTCTTGTATGGTCGGTATAATCTTAGGATCATATTCAATTCTCATTCTTGAAATTCAATTGCCATGTAATATTCCATCATGTACAATTAATTATCACTTATCCTAGTAGAGTAATAATTTTTTTTGATTATATATTATGGGAAATAATTATAGTTCACTCAAACAAACATCAAATGATATTCCATATATTCAAAGTTATCTACAAATATTTCCAAGAATTAATCTACTATTTCATGGAATATATGTTTCATGAAATATTAGAATATTTTTGTAGAATTACAGATGCTGAATTCAATGTGATGATAAAAAAATGTACTCTATGGGAAAGTTAATGTGGTTATGGTCCAATCAATTAGGTCCACTGTTATTTGGTTATAATTAGAGATACCATCATGGAAATAATAAAACTCATGCCCATAAAATATTTCTAACATCTAATACTTGAATCAAAATTCCAGGGGATATTTTATTATAGATGTATTCCAATTTATATTTTCCACACACTCTCTCTTGAACATATCTTTTATCATTAGAATAAACCCATTTTCTTCATTATTCACTACCATCATGCCACCCTTTTTAGGAACCACATTTATGGGATTGGATAATTGAATTTATAAAATATAAAATATGATCCCTGAAACTAATAATTTAAACACCTCATTCATTACCACTTATTTTATCATTGGTTGTATAATTATTTATTATTGATTATTATCCCTCTCCCCTTCTTCGAACAACACTTTACATGTATACACTACGAGGTTAAAAAGATTTATATTAGTGATTCCAAAAGAAATTTCTTATTTCCCACTCTTAAAAAGTTCTAAAAACTATTCTTGTTACTCCATTATCAAATATGAATTAATGTTCCATAGTAGGGTATTATTATATCAAAAAAAATTAGTACCTATGTGTACTTGGATGTGTCTTTAACTGAATCATTTTATCGATGATTGAGTGAGTAAACTCCATATTTGAGTCCTTTGATCGAGGTTGTGTCAATTAATCACTTTTAGTTCTTAGGATGTCTTAAGAAATGACATGATCTAGTTTTTCACCCAAAAATAACATCAATTATATTATAGCGACTCTTGATTTTACATATAATAATTTTTAATATTTATAGGAATATTTTCAAAGTGAGTTTTTGAGTTTGTGTGAAATTTCTTATATTAGAGAACCTCATTACAAAAATATTAAAAATATTTAATATTTAGTGTCTTGAATATGAATTTTTTAGGGAATGAGATATAAATATTAAATAGAGTCTCATATCAGAAATTTAAGGCATTGGTTGAGATAAAAATTTGTGTTCTACCCTAGGTGTAGAGAACTTTTGTTGGCATTGAGTGCTCGGTTTGAGGTGACTGTGTATAGAAACCTAGGATTCACGTACATGGATATTACATCATTTTAGATAAATACACATCAAATCACAAAATTAAATGCCTAAGGGCCAAAATATATTACTCTATTTGGAAACAACGAAATATAATCCTATATCATGGTGAAAGATCTTAAACATGCACCTTATTTATTTTCCCCTTTAATACTCATACTAAAAAATTTTATTCATTACCAAGTGAAAGGAACCATAATAAATGGGTGACCTCATATTCTTTGTAAGGGTAAAAAAGGGAGATATGTAAGAATAAATAGAGAATAAGGGTATAATAACATGATTGTAACATTAAAAGACCGCGACCTGTATATCAAAGATCATTATCAGGTGTCAGGGAATAAAGATTGGTAGTTCATAAAACATGAATCATAATATAATCAGGATCGTAATATATGAAATCATAAGGTAGGAATAAGATATGAAATTTGTGGAATACAAACAAGAATTTAAAATATTTCCCTATAAGTCAAGGATAATTTACAAACCTATCAGGGCACTTCATGGGTCCATGACTACTAGGCATGACACACCACCACCCCCAGTCACAACGCTTTCCTTATTGTGTATCAAGTTATACAATCTTCCACTAGTGAATCATGCCCTCCAACTTGCTCCCATGATTATAATATGAGATATAAATCTTTACCCAGTGAATTGTTGGGAGATATAGGTCCCACCTATAGTTTAAAATATAATGGGATTACCCATCCTTATATGGTTCACCACATCATATAATCTGTAACAGGATTACCTGACGCTATCCAGGACATCCCTTCATATAATATTTAATGGGCTCACCTGGTTCTCTATAGGCCACCCTATCATGTAAGCTATAATGGGATTATTTGATGCTATCTTTTCCACCCCAACATGTAATCTATATTAGGTGTACCTGATACTATTTTTTCCACTATATTGTATGAGCAATAACGATCTTACCTAATGCTATCTAGGTCCCACCATTGTATAAGAAATTTCCATGAACTAAGACATTAATAAACTAAAAAGAACTTTCATATAATCATAAAAACCCTAAAAAATATTCTTTCATTATCTGATTAACTGATGGAAAATAAATTGGTTTCAAGTTAATATCATCAAAATAGATTAGCCAATGGAAAATAAATATGCTTCTTAACAATCTATTGGAAATATGACTAACCTGGGGAAAATAAATGGGTTTCATAAACACCAGTACATCAAAACATTAACCCTTCAAATAAATAATATTTATGGTATCCAAGGATCATATCCCTATTAATTGAAAACTATATAAAAAAATGACTTCTTATAGGGATATGCATTTTTGGGGAGATCACATGGAACATTTATTAAGGAAAGTAACTATTATATGAAACCAATTTCTAAAACATAATGAATTTTTCAAAACAATTTTCCAAGAAACCACTATAAAAACATATTATGAAATATTTAAATATTATATAAACAAATTCTTGAGGAAAATACCATTTCCACTTAGAAAAACACTTTAAAACATAAGAAATTTTGAAAAACATTAATTTGGTAACAAACTTAAAAATTTGTAAAGGAATATATGAAAACAATTTTAAACATTATGTTAAAAAATATTACTTTTTTATTGAAAATTATCTTAAGTGATCATTTTAAAAAATTATTATAAATCATGTTTTTTGAATAAAATAGATTTTTGACAGAAGAGATAAATAAAGTCAGATTTTTGTAAATATGTTTTCATAATTAAATTGAGTACCAAAGAGTGGGAAAATAGTACTATTACATGAAGATATCATGAATAAATATAGGATTATAAAATAATTTAATATTATAGAGAGAAAAATAATAATACTTGATCAATGGAAGCATAAGCATAAACAATCCCAAAAACAGATGGGATTGTTGAAATAAAATATTACCATATTGGTAACATTGAATCCTTATCCCCAAGAGAAAATAAAATTAAATAAAGAGTAAAATATCATGAGAATAAAGAAATTCATGTTATAATACATCAAATTATAGTATGTACACCTTGTAAAATAACATAGCAACGTAACATAACATCTGTCCTTAAGAAGGAAATTTGAAACAAAATTACCATACTGATTTGGTAAATTTTGAACTATAAATCCCATGAAAAAGAGATAATAAAATTGATATTTGAATACCCATAAATTTAATTATTATTTTTATATAACACATTAATTTGAATTAGAGGAACAACACAAAAATAATTGAGTGGTGAATATGGCATATGTCTCACAGAAATAAAGGTGAGACTACAAATCCCTTTACTACTTGAGTAACTTTTGAATCACGAGATCCATGAAATAATAAAATCAATTGAAACGTTTCATATCATTAAATAATATAAATTAATGATACAACATATCATAGGGATCTATATACACCAAATAAAATTAATTATGTACATAATAACAAATAACTCTAAGTGAAATGTGAATTGAGATGAAACCCCTTTCATTATGTATTGACTCTCACAATACCTATTTAAAACTCATGTATAATTAAACTAATTGTATTATACATATATAATAGAACCATAATAATATTAATAATAAAATATATTATTTACTTATGAATTTATATTACTTGTTTGATAAAAATTTTATGTTATTGTTATGTTTCAGTTAATAATCGGTTTGTTTTCCATACATGTTTGGACTTTTAATTCTTAGTCATCTTACATAGATAAAGATTTAATTATTTAAAAAATGTAAAAAATTATATAAATATCAAATATATTTACTATATATTTATTTATAATAATATATAAAAGATATAAATAGGAAATGAAATACGCTTTCATGGAGAAGATATGCCATACCTACACTTGAACATTGTTTCCGTTTTCTCTTTATATTGAAAGATATAAAAGAAAATAATGTAAATATATATATTATCAATAAAATGGTATTATAATTTCAAAGATATTAAAAAATTTAATAAAAACATCCTTAAAAAATCCATGTAAAGTGTGAAAGAATCACATCGTTTTGAGGAGGTTGTAGTCCACACATCCTCAAACAATGTTATCATATTACCACAAAATGGAATGCATGAAGTTGTGAGTTATATTATAATTAAAAAAGAATAAATACAACATAAATATCATATATATCATAAAAAATAGTACTTCCCTCATTATTCCCATCCTTGGGAGGTTGTAATGGAATAATAAATAAAATCATTTCGTGAGGCTGTATTTCGTCGTACACATGAATAATGATTTCTTATCCGATTCGATGGAAGTGTGTGAAAGTGAAGGTATTAACCTTAAAATAAAAAAATATAATTATATTTTTGATACTTATTTTATTATATATTTATTTAATAACAATTATTTAATGTGTGGGCAATGAAATGAAACAAAATTTCCCATTGAAGAACGTTACAAATTATTCAGGTAATTCTATTCATTTTCACCAAAGGAAAAACTTGGTTTTCATTCCAAAAAAAGTGAGGATTATAAGATAATATTATAGAAGTATGGATTTTATTTATTTAGGTTTTGTATGAACCAAAGTGCTATAGAGGTGTGAAGAATTGGGGGGGGGGGTGAGTGCCATTTTATAGAGGAGGAGTGTCATTCTTGTAAATATAAAAAGGTAATCATTATTGAGAGGTATATTTTACATAATATGGAACCAATAATGGTATCTTTTATAGAAAATGGAGTATATTGTATATATATTTCCATCAAATATTTATTTTTTACACATTTCAACGTTATTTGACCCATAAAGTTAAAGTTTAACCACTAAGTAAACTCATTTAAACCTTAGTCAATGTAATTAATTATAATTAATTTCACGTATATTTTTGGTAAAAAAATAAGTAGAAAATAATAGAAATTCTAATTTATTTTTATTCAAAATATTAAATCCAATTTTCCAAATTCCAATCAAATAATTGGTAGAAATTAATTTAAAATTTTCCCTATAAACGAGATGAAACAATGAGGTTTTAAAGTGAAAATTTTCCAAAGCGTGGATTTTATTTATATTCAATTTAAATATGAAATTGATTTTCAAATCCAAAATTTTATTTTTTTAATCTACAATAGAACTAATTATACATTAAAAATAGTTTAAAATATTTTTTATGTAGATACATAAATTATACAAAATCCAGTTTTCAATCAAAATTCTGTATTTTTTTACAATTTACTCAATAATGAAACTTCCCATAAAAATACCAAAAAGTCATTCAAAGAAATTTTTTATATTATTATTTAAAAAATTAAGATAATTTTGTGAAAAATATATAAAATTATCAAAAAATTGTTTTAAAACAGTTCTTCCATTAAGAGGCGGTGAACCCACCTTTTATAATAATACAACTTCAATGCCTAAAATTGGATGTGCTCTTATTTAATACCTATAAATATTATTGAATGAATATAATTTTTTTGTAATTTATA
The DNA here is from genome assembly GCA_963277665.1 of Viscum album. NCBI lineage: Eukaryota > Viridiplantae > Streptophyta > Magnoliopsida > Santalales > Viscaceae > Viscum > Viscum album. The sequence continues at coordinate 799,167,583 of OY728160.1, read as the reverse complement.
ATATATAAATTTCATTAATATATCCCACTAATAGTGATTAAATTAATATATTATGATAAAATTAATTTGTGTGAACAAAAATAGTTTTTTTCCATAAAATCAGTTCCTTTATATTCAATTGGATTTTCTTTTCATTTATAATTAATTCATAAGAAAATAATTAATTTTATAAAAATGTTTTAACCATAGATTAATAATATATTTAATCTTATTCATATATTACATTCAAAATGTGAGGTGATGACTATAATAACATTATCATAATAACAATAACATTATATTGTATTTTGGTAAAACTTGGTCTTGTGTGTAATGAAAGCTGTCAAAGGAATGCATCCCTGGGTATAAAAAAATCCAAACATATTGTAGAATTTACCAAAATCTAATCTAAACGTTTTTTGTAGCACAATCATAACTCGATGATGCGTATATATAAATCATAACATGGTGTAGCATACAATGCAAGAAATCAAATAAATTTAATTTATTTGAAAAAAATTAGTTCATAAAAACTGAAGGATTTACATTCTACCCCCCTTAAAATGAATTTCATACAAAAAATTAATTTTCTTTATGAATGGTTTAATACCTGAAAGTTCATATTATATAAACTCACATCATAAAAATGTGTACTAAAAATTACTTTAAAATGGGGAAGATGGGAACATAATAGTTACCCAAAGTAACCCTTAAATAGGTTTCCATGTGGGAAAACATATCTGGGATGTGAATATTGGACATGGAATAAAAGTTTAAAAAATTATATAGAGTGATAAAAATCTCTGATCAAAAGAAAGTGGGTGTTATAGAGAATGTAAATAATCACAACCCCATTAATTTGTGACTATATAATGGTATTATTTGATTCATCGAAAATGAAGGTAATATGATGAACCTTATTTTGATTCCAAGATCCTTCTCCTTGAGTTTATGAATTTTTATCATGAATATATACTTAATTGATTTCAATCCATTCCATATGAATAATATCACACTTTGGTTGTGCCATTATTAATTACCACTTCATATCTTACTCAAGGGAATATACGTCAATTTGTCATTCTTGGAGAACTAATAGGGAATAAGATTCATAAACAGAATGATAAGTCATTCCTTCTATCTTTAGTTAACATCACAAAATAACAGTTAGATCATGTTATCCAATATGAATAAATTTTTAGTTTTTGAGATAGTAGTTTATCCTCTAAAATCTAATCTGAAGATTATCATAAACTATTAAAAATATTTTCAACCTTGTAACCCTTTCATAAGATTAAATTATAGAAATTTATAAATAAGTTCACTAAATTTAAGTAAATTATTTTAATATTGTACCCTCATATATCCTAAAGAGGCTCTGGGTTTCCATATTCTAAACGTGTGAATAACGTCGGCTTATATTCCCTTGAAACACTATAATAACTTGAGTTACCATAAATCCTTACTAAAAACAAGTATGTATTATTACTCTAAAAGAAATTATATGTATTCCTTAAATAAATAAATGTGTTAAACTGCAAACAAGATTGCATAAACCACTTTTTCAACAAATCCTTTAACCATTATGAGGATATCAATACTATTCAATTTACATTATATATATCCTCATATCTTTAACCATAATAAATTTCATTTTCTTATCCTCAAGAAGATGTTAAGGGTTACCTTCCCTTAATGAAACATTTCTATTAAATAACTTTTCCAGGTCAACAGTATCATTTAAGATATTCTCAAAAATAATTTTAGAAAAACTTATATGAACAATACTTATATACTTCATGATTCATATAACATAATCCTTGAATTTAAATACATTAATACTCTGATTCTTCAACATATTCTTTAAACTATTAACTAAGATTCATTATTTTATTCCTTAATATGTCTTTCCTAAAATATTAAATAGGAATCATGTTTACTCAAATTAATCATGATTATAAAATATACTATTAGAAAAGAGCATATATTTTATATGTCTCTCGTGGTCTCTTCATGATCAGCAGAAATACCATTACTCTTACAACCATACAAATTTACATTATGATATTTCCTCTAAGACATTTATTTTCATAATTCCCATACATTCCACACATAAATAATTCAATATTCAATGATACCTTAGGGAGTCCATTATTCTCATCCATTGTGTTAACTAAAATTTTTATTTTCACTTTATAGTTACATGGTTTGGGTCCTTCTTTTCAATAATAATAAAATATTCATGTTCTCTTAATACATCCACTTACAGTATCTAAATAGAGATTAAATTAATTATAACCCACTCTCAAAATCCTTTACCAAAATTATAGAAAATTTTCTTAAACATTGAATCATCCTTAGACTTATCCTTAGGGAAATCTGAAGACATATAATTAGAAATATCCCTAAATATCTCATTGAAATTGCCTTATTATAGTTTCTAAATGTTAACTAAAACATTATTTTGGTACCAAATATAGAGGCTAAGGCTTAAAATACATGAATATTACATAATTTTAGATAAATATTCAACACATTAAAAAAGTACATTAATGAGGACTGTAATATATTAGTGTCTTTGGAAACATAGAAACATAATCATCTATCATGGTGAAAGATATTCAATATCACTCATGAAGATCTTCCCCTTTATTAATCCTACATAAAACCATTCTTCATAACATGGGGAATGGAAACATAATAAAGGGGTGAGATCAGATTCATAGTAAGGGTAATCAATGGAGATATGTAAGCATAACATGAGAATAAGTGTATAAGAACATGATCATAAAATTATAATATCATACCAAATATATCAAATATATTAATCAAGTGTTATGGAATAAATATTGGTAGTTCAAAAGACATGAATCACAAGTTAATAAAAAAATAATCCATGAAGGTATGATATATATATATATATATGGCATGGATTTTTTGGAATACGAATAAGCACGTAAAATACTTCCCTATAAGTCAAGTATCACTTCAAAAATGTCTCTAGGAACTTAATGGGGAATACACCTATTGGGAAGGGCACACCACCATCCCCAATCACAAAACATATAGTGGATTAGGTTATAACTTCATCCCATATTAGATCTAGCTCATTGATTTTTTGTCATCATTATACTATGGGATATAAATATTTTCCCAATGCATTGGAGGGAGATATAGTTCACACCCATCATTTAAGTTGCAACAGGGTTAGCCGATGATATATGGTCCACCTCATAGTATAAGCTATAGCGGGCATACCCGATTATATATGGGCAACCCGATCATATAAACTATAATGGGATTAATCAATCCTATCTGGGCCACCTCATCATATAAGATATAATGGGAATACCCAATGCTATCTGGGACACCAAATCATGTAAGCTATAACGGGATTATCTATCACTATCTTGGGAAACCCATCATATAAGCTGTAATGGGCTTACTTGATTCCATATGTGTCACCCCATATTAGAAGAAATTTCAATTAACCACAAAGTGAAAAATTTTCTATGAGCTGGCATATCATCATATTAACTCATAAAATGAATAAATCTTTCACAACATAATTAACCCATGGTAATGAAATGGGTTTCATGTTAATCTCATTGAAATGTGATTATCCCATGGAAAAGAAGCGAGTTTCCTAATAATCACTTTGAAACATAATTAATCCATGGAAAAGAAACAAGTTTTATAAACACCATGATGTCAAAAAATAAACCATTCATAGAAATAACATGAATTTTATCATGGTATCATATCTCTTGTAAATTGAAAACGATATCAAATCATTTCATCTTAAAGGGATATGGATTTTTATTAAGATAACATGGTAAATTTCTTAAGGAAGGTAACCTTTCTTTGAAAATAAATCTCTAAAACGTTAAAAATTATCAATGTCACTTTATTTGTAAATACCATTTAATACTTATAAAGTAATATATATAAATCATTTCAAATATTTCTTAAGGTAAATATCATCTCCACTTTGGAAAAATATTTTTTAAAATAAAAAACGTCTTGAAAACCATTTTCGTTGGAAATAAAATTGAAAAATTATAAAGGAAGAATTTAAAACCATTTAAAACACATTAATATTTTTTAAAATATATTTCCTTGAAATGTTTCTTAAGAGATCATTTAAAAAAAATGAAGACATTTTTTAAAACCATTATTTTAAAATAAAATAGATTTATGACAAAAGAAGGAAATAATGTTTGATTTTATTAATTCTTTTCCTTAAATATCTTAAGTACCAAAGATTGGTAAAATGATATCATTAGATGATGATATCATGAATTAATGAAGAAGATAAAAATTTAAGAATATTATTGAGATATGGATCATAATATTTCATCAATGGAAGCACAATCATAAATAATCTTAATAAACGATGAGATTGTAGCAATAAACTCCTACCACATTGGTATCACTGAATGATAATCCATGTGAGATAATAAAATTAAATAAATATTAAAATTTATTTTAAATGATACAATTAATTATATAACACTTCAAAGGGAATTATATACATATTGTAAAATAATCTAGGTGGATAACAAAACATGTGTCTCAAAGAGGGAAATTTTTTAGAAAATTACCTTATAGATTTGGTAACTTCTGAACAAAAAACCCGATGATAGAGATATAATCAAATGGATATGTAAATTACCATAAATTTTATTAAAATAAAAATATAATAAATTAATGGGTAGTATATACACCACACAAAATAAATGAGTGGTGAATATGGCATAAGTCTCGTAAAAATAAAAGTGAGACTAGAAATCCTTTTACTACTTGAGTAAGTACTGAATCATGAGATCCATGAAAAGAAGAATATAAATTGAATCATTTAATACCATTAAATAAAAAAAATTCATGATACATAATTTGATATGTTATTATATACCCCATATAAAATTAATTAGTTGCACAATAACAAATAAGTCTTAATGAAATGGAAAGTGAGGTGAAACCCCCCACCATAAGTTTTGAATCACATCATACTTATTTAAAAATTATTTATAATTAATATAAGTTTATTATATATATATATATAATAGTACCATATTAATATATATAATACAATAAATGATTTAATTATGACTTTATGTTACCCATTTATTAACTATTTGAGGTTAATGTTATGTTTTGGGTACTAACCACATTGTTTTTCATACCTGTTTTGACTTATCATTATTAGTCATCTTAATTAGTTATTTATTTAATTAAATCATGAATTTAAAACATGAATTTAATATAATATATATTAATTATATATGTTTTAATAATAATCTATAAAAAAATTAAATAGGAAATGAAATACAATGTTCATGGAGATGGTAGGTCGTATGTACGTGTGACCATTGTCTCAATTTCTTCATCACATTGAAATAAATAAAATTAAATGATATATATATATATATTATAATTATAGTGGAATTATTAAATCAACAACATTAAATATTTTTATTAAACACATCCTTAATATATTCCATATAAATCATGAACAAATCACTTCACTTTGAAGTGGCGGTTTTCCACACATCCACAAATGTTGTTATCGTATTCCCATAAAATGGAAAACATGAATGTATGTGTTATATAATGATTAAATAAGAATAAATAAATAATAAATATCATATATATCATATAAAAATAGTTATTATATTATAATTTCCATCCTTGATAAGTTGTAATGGATGAACGAACGACATCGGTTCTAAAGACAGTAGTCTTCCATACACACGAATGATGATTGCATATCTCATTTGATAGAAGCATGTCAAAGTGTTAGTCATACCATTTACATAAACAAAATATCATTATATTTTTGATAATTAGGTTATTATATATTCATGTTATAATAATAATTCAATGGGTGGAGAAAAGAATGAAATAAAAGTTCTCATTGAATAAAATTACCTCTTCTTCATGTAATTCCTTTTGGTTTGCACTGAAGCACTAACTTGATTTTATTTATCCCAAAAGAGATAATTCTATGATGTGATGATGAAAGTTGGGAGATTATTTTTTTAGGTTATGGATGAGAAAAAACATGTATGAAAAACAAATCAAGTGGATTAGTTCCCTTTTATAGTGGAGGAGGAGTGACATTCCTATATATATAAAAAGGTAGACACTATTTAGTGGTATCCCTTACATCATGTGCCTCAAATAATGGTACATTTATGATAAAATGGATTATATGGTATAATATGTCCATAAAATATCATTTTAACATGATCATAGTTTATTTTTTTTCATATAAGGTAATATTTTCCACTATGTACTCTTGTTTTTACCTTAGTCATTGTAATTAGCTTTAAATACATTCACTAATATTTTTTGTCCAAAAATAAGTTAACCATAATATAAATTATATAATTTGTCTCATTCCAAACATGGAATCCATTTTTTATAAATAGACAATTACATAGGTGGAAAAATTAATTTATAATTATTCTGGAAGATGGGACGAAACAATGGGGTTTGAAAGAGTAAATGTTCAAAGGTTTGCATTGTTTTTATATCCAATTTCAATGTGAAATTGTTTTAAATGTCCTAAATTGGACATATTTATGAATAATTTAAATAATTATACATTATAACAAATTAAAAAATGAATTTAACTTTATTAATTAATTAAAAAATATACTAATTAAAATTCCTTATTTTTTACTATTCATAAAATTGAAACTTCTTAGAAAAATAAAAAAAATCACCCAAAGAAAATTTTGATATTAATATTTTATAAATATAGTTATTTTTTAAACAAAATTATCAAGGTTTTTAAAACTTTTTTTTGAAAAATTCTTCCATTAAATGGCGGTAGAACTTTCTTTTAGAATAATGTAGCTTTTTATGCCTAAAACTGGATTTGTTCTTATTTTATTCATATAAAAAATATAGGATTAATTTAAAAACATTTTTTTTGAATTTATAATATATAGATTTCTTTAAGATATCTCAATAATAGTTATTAATTTCATATATTAAGATAAAACATCTTTGGGTGGAAAAAATAGTTTTCTCATAAAATAATTTACCTTATATTCAATTTGTTTCTACTTTAATTTATAATTAACTTATTCACGAAGAGATAATTTTATAAACATGTTCAAAACATACTTTCATAATTTAGTTAATTTTATACATAACATCCATTCCAATTCCTAGGTGATAACTATTGAAAATATTTTGAAAATAATATTAATGGTATATTGTAGTTTAGTTAAAATCAGTCTTGCGTGTAGTGAAAGCAACCAAAAGAACCAAAAATTGTGTGTACATAGGACAAAAACAGTGTTTCATATACCAAAAGATAATATAAATGTTTCTTTTAGTGTATGGTTAGATTTTTTTTGTGTATGAAGAAAGAATTACTTGGGGTAGCATGTAATGAGATCCATAAACAAAATAAAATTTATTTGAAAAAAATGAATTCATAAAAACTCATGGAGTTACACCATAGAAATGTTTTTAAATGATTTATACTTATTAATAAAATAAAATTTAATTAATAATCCTAATACCCTCCCATGTTAGTTTTTAAGTTTGGCATAGAAGATGAAGGTTCCCCGTTTTTCATAATAGATGACCTGAAAATGAATCGAGGTAGAGGAGGTGATATTGAACTCCATTATTGATGTAAATCGACTCTAGATTGAGGTGCAGTGGGCTCTAGGAATCATGTTAGTCCCAAATATTCATATTTTCACCATGAGATATGCAGATTTATGATATATATGTCTCTATCCCTGTATATTCATTTTTTATTGTTTTTCCCCATTACATATACAATAGATCCATTGAAGGTTGATCTATATATTTTTGGTGAAAATTGGGGGTTTTCCTTTTTGAAAATGATAATCACATGAAATATAGTGCATGATAATACACTATTTTTTCTTCTATTTTGGGGAATATTGATCATTGTAAACTATATATCTTGTACTAGGGGTACACTCTGTGTTGTGGTCCTTGGACGTGTGGCGGAGGACATGGGAGGACTTGTCATGCCCGGGGACAAAGATGTATAATAGTGGATGACCATCTAACATGGGTGTAGGTTGAGATATAAGGGCTTAGGATAATGGACACAACCAAATGCCCTAGGTTCCAACACAAGCTGTTTATTGAGGGTAGACACAGTGTATGGTGACATGGCTAGTTGGGCTGTGTATGGGTGAGGACATACTCAGGTGATCGGGAGGGATTATATGCCATGTAACTCCATGTACACAATGTGTGAAATATTACACACCGAGTACAATGATTGAAAACATATAAGTTTCATCCTTGTGAGATATTCCATGTAACATAGGAAGATAAATTGTTTACGCCCCTTGGAAATTTCTCCCTCACACATATCTACCTTTAGAAATCAGATAGTCACACAAGTAGCCTATCCTGAGTGGTTTTCTAGGTAGAACACAATGCAGTCCATTATTTTGGTGTTAGATATGTTTCCTGAGATATTATACATGAGGTGATAATATCAAGAAAATTATTATTAAAATTCATAAATTAGAGCTAGGTGGGTGCAATTTATTGGTCCATCCCTTTGATGTTTAAGTGTGAAATAATTCCATGAGTGTAGGATTGTGACCCCCTCGACCAGCGTGGCTCCGATAGAATTTGGGTATCCCTATAGGAAGCACAGGTGGGATCCTATATCACATAATTTAATGAAATGGGGGTTTTGGTATCAGTGTGTCTCTCTTGTATGTGAATTTATCCCCTACTTATTATTTTGTTCTAGTTCAGTTTGAGGTTTCACTGTGTTTATGATCCGCTATATAGAAATTATTTTCAGATAGGGTTTGTGGTGACCCATAATAGTCCTACTTGTGATCTCCAATCTATGTGTTGATATATCTATAATTATAGATTGGGTTAGTGTTCTCCCCTAGAGTCACTCCTCTGAATTCTTGAATGGTTCATGGTGACCTCTATGAGGCATGGATGAGATCCCCAATATGGTTATTTTGATCTGCTAGGAACCAATGAGACTTTATTCTTGGAAAGACCCAGTGAGCATGTTCTCTTAGATTTATTCCATCAATAATGAAAGGGAAGATCCATTGGCTTAGTGATCCTTAATGAGTTAGATCTCTCTAATGATTTCTGCCAGCGTTGGTATGGAACATGGAGTGAGTTATATTACCTTTAAGACTCAAGTGGAATCCTATGGAAGGCAGCATGGTTGACACCATGAGACATGAAGTTTGAGAGACGTATATCCGGGTTATTATAGGAGTACATATGTTGATGTCACTTATATTGATAAACATACCACGTGGAGATAAGATGGCTGGTTATGAAAACCCAAGCTGTGAAGATGGAGATTCATGTTATCTCGCTCTTGGGTTTCTGTACCCTCTATCCAAGGGTCGAGTGGACTATTTCCTTTAATTTTATCTCTTTTATTTTGGGGTTTTGGGGTTTTTTACTAGGTATTCTTATTCTCACAGCTACATATCCACTACCTGTACAAGTCATGTCTTATAAAAATGACATACAATTCAATAGAGTCCTAGGAGGACACAAAAAATACAAATCATTGATATCTATAAATACTAAGGCGTGTATTGGTGGTTTCATTGGGAAACACTTCCCCCCTAATGATTTGGTTGGAAACTTTTATCTACTTATGGTGGAATTGAATGTTTACCTTTTTATGATTTATTACATTTATTGTAATCTAATTGAGGTATAGATGTGTGCATTAATTATGGTACCAATTGTATTACTATATTTATACTATTTCAATGATATGGATTTGATTGCACATGAGTGCATGTAGCATAAGATAAGTCCTATCATATGTGTGATATCCTTACTCAACACTAGTCACCAACCTTATCCTATTTATGGTGGGCCTAGGGTAGTCACACTTGTATAATCACCAGCCAGTCGGGGCCCATTGAGTTGGGTTGTGGTAGAGTGGTATCATAGGAGGTTTCTACTTTTGGACCATATTATTGAGATTTTATAGCTATGATATTGGTTTGGGATTCATAGAGACAGTTTTAAAGTACCTCATGTTCATCTTTAAGGATAAATTCATTTTGGCGTGGCAGATGATGTATCCATTCACTAGGACACTTATAACCTACTTGTAGACCCAAAAAATGTTGGCAGTGGTTGCAAGGAAGCATTAATAGATTCATCATATAGGATTGGGTTAGGGATTCCATGTCCTTCTTGAGTTATCTACCAAGATATTCTTCTAATTATGGTTCATCATGATTTTATTTCAGGAGACCACAATGATGACTACCAACCTGGGTTCTAGGATGGAATTGTGATGATGATCATCCTAGTGAAGAGGCTTCATAACTTGGGTTTACATAGGAGGAAAACCCTTCAATTGATTTTCAATTGTTCCAATGCCTATTGTGCTATAGGTTATGTAGGCAGTACCGGCTGAGGTTTTGCGTATGATGAGTGCACTACAAGACTTTCAGTGGTAGAGACCTACCTATGTTTTTGGTGTGCCAGACCCTCTTGTAGCTAATGAATGACTTTATGCAGTCATTCACATTTTTCTCCTTTGGTTGACACCACCTAATTAGATGATGGTCCTATTTGTAAGTTTTTGTAATATATTTACTGAGAAATGGTGGTGTCTAGTGATGTAGACCCATGACGAGAAAATTATAACTTGGACATAGTTTGAGAATCTCTTTAGGGAATATTTTTTCCTGTCATGTTTCAATCAGTGCTTCTCTAGGAACATAAATAGTTTCTTCAATGTAGCATGATTATGGGAGAGTATTCGCTGTGGTTCACGGAAATTTTTTGATACTCCATGGATATGGTTTGTGATCCATTTTTCCATGCATAGACCTTTGATTAAGTACTATAGTAATATATTAGGGATTCAATGGTGTCTCTATGTATTCCCACCTATGCCGGAGTAATGAAGCAGGCTTTGATAGTGGAGTGGTTTATGGTAGAGGAGGCACCATCTATTAGTACCGGTATTGTGGACTTTGGAGATGATACCTCAGATGATATTTATTGATGATAGTCTTGGAGTTTTGTGCTTATAAAATTATTTAGCAGAAGATCCTAGGATAGTAGTTCTATTGATCAGGTAACTCAAGCTAGTTTTTTTAATCCATGGGAGAGGTTGTGTTTGAATTTTGATATATGGGGATATCTCACACATGATTGTATGACCCACCCTTCAACTGATAAGGAGACGTTCTATGGACTTTCCCAGTAGAGACAATAATAATATTTGGGAGTTTTGTTTGTTGGTGAATGCAGTAAATAAGTGGTGAGAGTATTTGGAGGTGGTAGAGGGTTCTATCTATTTCCACTATCAATCCTAGGTGTTCAACGAAAGACTCAGGGAGATATAGGATAGGGGTGAGTAATGTGGAAATCCATAAAGTCTTATGACCTATAGTCTCTAATGTTTTTTCAAAGTACAATATATTTCCTTTATGATTTTGTGGTAGTGTTGTTAGACACACCAATGAGCTACTATATTATAGTCATTTTTTCTTTATTCTTATCTAGGGTGACATATGATGTTGGGGTAGTATTGTGATTGTGATGATTAATATAGCTTTAGACTTGTAAGAAATATTGATGCTTCCCCAACGAAGAAACTTTTTAGTGATGTGATTAAAACTTATTGGGTGAGTCAATGCTACTTAAAGTGGATAGTTTTGAGGTGTGGTAGAGGAGTTCCTGTGACTTATGTGTTTGAGGTAGGTTGGTGTGTTAGAGAAGGCTTGGTTTGTGATGAACATGTGGTCAAGGGGAAGAATGAGATTTAGATAGAAGGGTAATCTATCCTAATCTCTTGAATTTGGTTCATGGTATAATGTATGAAGTTTCTACCATAGTAACAATTGGCATAGAGTCAGGATACACTTTTCCCTAAGAGTATCTCCTTTCCGTGTCATAGCAATTCCATGGGAAATTTTTTCTTAACCCTTATGTTTGGATTCTATAATAGAGTGAATCAGAGGCAATAAACTCATATTTTTAGTGTGAAATAACTATGAACGAGAGAGATACCCACATATAACCTTTTCATTATTGTAGAGAGACCCTAGGATGTTTTCCTTAGTGTGGAATCTTTGTCTATAATCCATGGTCACATAGTTTTCTGCATGTGGGTGTGGGAGTGTTTATGACTTGTGGGATAGAGTTTTCCTTAATTTTATAAGAGTGACCCCATACCAAGGAGGATGATATATGGTGTGGGTAAATACATGACACTTTTATCATTTTTCTAGTATGAAACATGGACTAGCTGATTCTTTGAGATTTCAGTTCATTACAATGGTGGTGCAATGAGAGGATTTCATCCTAGGATGTATCACGTTTTCCTCTCTACTGAGATTTATAATTATGAATATAATAAAACCCAAGAATTTCCATGGTATTTTTTACATCATATGGATTGTATCCCATATATATGTGTGAGTTGTGGTGTAGCTGGAGGTTTATAGAAAGGGGTATAGGTAAGGCCTTACGTGTTCTATTGGGAATACATGTATTGATCACATAGGAGGTGAATGAGAGAATTTTATATAGAGTCCTATAACTATTTTTTGATCATTTTTTGGAAGTATTATTCATTAGTACCCTCGTGTACTCACCATCAGTGTTTCATGTGAGACACATGAGGAATGATTTTAGACATTATCTAAGAGTACCATCTTCCTAGAGATCTTTCATATATTATTTGATTCTAGAGGTATAATTCTTGTGTTATGTATGCTCAGAAATGGAACTGAGAGTGGACCTGTTATTGGTTAAGGTCATGCTAGCTTGATATCCACCCAATGGTGTGGCCATAACAGTAGATGCACATTGTGAGTTTCTATTATTGAGATATAAAATGAAGATATCGAAATATTTTTGTTTGACCCTAATAGGTGAGGACAATGGAACATATACCCAATTGATGGGTTTTACCCCTCTTATTTTGCAATGAGGTAGGGAGGTATAGCCTAGGAATATTGTTCACAAGGTCCTACATGACAGAATATCCACTCGACATGTTCATAAGGGATATTAAAAAGGTGGATAGTACATCATGATTTTGAGGATTAATGATGAAAACAATCAGTCAATGAGATGAGGTACTGAGGAGGTTACTTTCCCATATTAGCACATCTAGGAGAGGGGTGGTTGTACCAAGATCCTTTGGTTTCGGGTGTGGTGTCCAAATAAATCATAACCATCTTGATTTTAGAGAAAATGATTCAGGTTTTGATATTGGTGTAGTATGGTTATCACTCAACCATTGGAATAACACCATTTGAGGCCATGATTGGGAGACCATTGAGGTCACCCCTATATGAGTCAGAGATAGTGGGAACAACATTTGTGGGCCTAGAGTTAGTGCTAGTGATGGATTTTTAGGGCTCTATTCATATAAGGGTGGATGAGGACTACATGGAACATTAGTGGTATTTTATGAATTGATTAAGGTGGACTTTGGATGGAGTTTTATGAAGGTAATTAGGCTACCACTGGAACTTGTGATCACATTTACCCTAGGTTCTTAGATTTTTACACCTACCACAACTAAAGAGATACGTTCATGACTCGTTGAATGATGTTAGCTTGGATAAACTTGGTGTTGGGTGTGGAATTTCCTTTTTAGGTACATAGAGGTGTTTTAGATCTGAACAGATAGAATGATTCTTAGGAATTTGGTTCCCTAAGGAGAATGTTTTTTGACAGCATAAGAACTGTCTAGAGAGATCCCTAGTGTTGGAGACCCAAATTAGAGCCTAGGTTTTACATCTATGTGTAGGAGTTTTATTTTCTAGATGAAAATAATTGAAGGTGGGGATAGTGTAATGAATTTTTTTGTTCTTATGTATTTAGAATATCTCTTTGAAAATTTTCAAAGATAAGTGCTGAGTCAACATGGAATTACGGGGCCCGACAAGCCTCACTACAGTGATATAAAAAATATTAAATATTTTATATCACCTGCCTGATGTTTTTAAAAGAATGTGAATTAAATATTGATTAATTTCTTGGATTGAAAATCTAATACCAAAATTGAGTTGGGAATATGGTTTTTTTATAGGCATGATGACATGATTGAAGGTGTTAAGTGTCTAGTTGGAGGGGATCACATTTGAGGTATTACATGATGAATATTTATTAATTCAATACAATTTAATTAATAAACCTAACACCCACCCCTTTGGTTATCACACATGAAAGCGGAGAGGGTGGATCCCCCCTTTTCCCGATGGATAACAAAAGGTAAATCTGGGGAGGGGAGGTACTGCCCAACTCTGTACTTGATGGAGATCGACACCAGATCGAGGTGCAGTAGGTTCCAAACATCATGTTGGACCTGATTCTGTGTATTTTCACCATGATATCAGATTATTTATAAAATATACATATAGATCCTTATATATGTGTTAATTTATGGTTTTAAAGCCTTATTATGTTTTCTAGGGATACCATGGATTCTATTTACAGATTTTGGTTGAAAAAGAGGTTGTTTGGGTTTCACGTATGTATTTACCATTTTTAAATCCTGAAAAAATATGTAGTTCAATAGAACTGTCTCTATGTTGATTCCATTTTGAGAAGATAGAAGTTTTTATACTATGTGTTGTGTACTATGGCTACATACCATGTAGTGGTCCTTGTTTGGGCAGTCGAAGACATGGCAAGACTCAATGTGTCAAGGGACATGGATTTGTAGCATTAAATGACCTTTTAACATCAACATGGGTTTGAATACATTGGATTAGGTAGAAAGACACTGTTATCTGACCTAGGTTCCAGAACACACAATATATCAAGGGTATATTCCATGTATGGTGACATTTCCAATAAGTCTGTGTGTGAGTGAGGACATGTATAGGTGATCCAGAGGGCTTAAACACCATATAACTCCATGTACATACTTTGTACAATATTATATAACATATTCCAAGAGGGGACATGCCTAGGGGTATAACTTGAGATAAACACCATATAACCTTGGAGGAAACTCCATTTACATTCCCTAGAAACTTCTCCCTCATGCTTCTCTCCCATCCAGACGGAGATGTAGGCCTACGAGTAGCCTATCCTGAGTCATGTACCATTTAGACACAATGGTGGAAATGGTGTTGGAATTAGAGATATGATGTGAGAGATATTGTTCTAGGTTAAGATTCCAGGATCCTACTTGTAACGATTTATCGATTATCACCAAGTGGGTTCCATTTCATGGATCATACCTAGGAATGTATAATGTGGAATTACATCCTGAACAAAAGAACGTGATCTCATTAAAAGGCCCAATTCGGATGGATTTTGGTTATCCCTTTGGGAAACATGAGTCATGATTTTTATTATGTTTATAATCCCATAATTGGAGGGTAGTTCCAGATGGGGTTTTTGGTGTCTCCATGGAGTCATGAGTGTGACCCCATATATGAGCATTGATATCTCTATAGTTCTAGACTAGTTTCATGGTGTCCCCTAGAGGTTCTCTCTGTGAAAACCTATCTATGATTTGAGACCACTTGAATTAAATTAGGGTTTATGGAGTCCCCCATGAGACAAGGGTTAGATCCCCTATCTAGGTATTGTGATCCACTAAGAACTAGTGAGAATTTCATCATGGTACTCCCATTGAGTATGTTCTCTCATATGTATTCCATCAATGATGAAAGGGATGCTCCATCATCATAGTTATCACAGATGAGTGAGATATCTCAGATGAGTTATATTAGGGATGACATGGCTCATGGAGTGAGTTTTTGAATCTTATGATGTATGGTTACCACTTACCCTTAAAGTGGATTTTAGAAAATATCAAAAAAAGGATTTGGCGCGCACGCTGTGGGAGGATATATGGGTGAAAACTTGATAATTGGAGTATGATAAATTTATAACTGTGTTATATTGGGAGACCATGAGGCGATGTGACATATATTGATAAAATTAACATGTGTAGATAATATAGATGGCCATGTATAGTTGATATGCGGAGATCGAGATTCATGTTCTCTCTCATTTGGGTTTCCATAACCTCTATCAATACGTTAGGTGGACTATTTCCTTGAAGATTCTTATTTTTATTTTGGGTTTTTGGGGTTCCAACAAGGTATTATTATAATCATCCCTAAATGGGATCTACCTTCACATGTCATGTTTTATGAAGATGATAGGACTTCTAAAACAGTCATAGGAGTACCTAGAGTATTCATAACAAAGGGAACTAGAAAGACTAAGGTGTGTACTTATGGTCTCATTTGAAAACATTCCTCTTATAATGATCATGTTGGAAACTTTTACCAGTTTATAGTGGGATTATATTTTTCCCTTTTCATTATTTCAATAATTTTTATGTACTCTAATATTTAGATAGATGTATGCATGCATTTTCATAGCTCTTATATTATTTTCTCTATATGGTTTCATGGAGACAAATATACGTGTGATGGAATACATGAAACATAGTCTAAAGTCTCACATGTTTTCAATATACCTACTCAACTATGTTTACTATCCCCTAGACTATTTGATGTAGGCATGGGGTAGTAACACATAGCTTATCACCATCTAAGATGGACAATTCATGTTGGGAATATTTTTCATTTCCTCATATTATTCTTCATGTACACTAAAAAGTTGTGGTTATTATTCTTTATCAAAGTAAATAGCCTAAAAATACTCTAAATTTGTTCCATTATATATTTCATAAGATAAAAAATTACTATCTTCTCAGAAAATCTAATGGAATACTTAATTGGTTTATATCAATCAATACATTCCCAAAATAAAGGCATGAACTTCCTAATATAAGATAAATATATCCTTATTCCTCTATTTATAGGATCACAAAATAAGTATGGAAAATAAAATTCCCCACTCTAATAAGAATTTATTCAAGAAACCATCAGGGGTATTTGACTAATAAGTTGGATACCTACAATGATACAATTTTCTGATTTTGTTTTTTAAAAAATAGATTCTGAAATACTGTTATCACTAAGAGATTGACACTTACTCCCAAATAGAAAAGCGCATTCCCAAAGATACAAGACCCAATATAGGATAGAATTCAAAATCTCCATAGAAACCTTATATTTTTTGGGATTTTTTCATGAATTAGTTCACATCACTCTTCACTATGGGAGATGACTTCTAAATATTAAAAACTTATTTCATTAAAAAATGACCCCATTCATTTTTTTTAATATGTCAAGATTTTTTATATTATATTGGTAAATAGAATATTGATAAGTAGATATTTGAAAATTTATAGATTTTTATAGTGATAATTCATTTCCCTTATAATATCCTCTCCAATAATGGGATTTAAGGTTGATATAGTACCTTATTATTATACTATTCCTATTTTACAAAATCATGAACTTGATTTGTATTTTCTCCTACCCTTTCATTTTATTTCTTCTCCATAATATTTTCTACTTAGATCTTAACATATTTTTTATATCTTTACCCCTCCTACTATTCCTTCTCATTCATAGATATATCATTCTTTTATTTTTATATTTTGGATTTTTTCTTAACCTCATTTATATTCTCTCCATCTAAATCATTTCCACTTAACATCCCCACATCTGTCTACACCTCTATTTAGCGTGTTTCTGTGGTTGTTTATAGTGTAATTGGTAGCATGTTTTCAATATCTCTATTAATCATCCCCAAATAAAGAGAATTTTATATGATAGAATTTTTTTTGATTTATAATGTTTATTTATTTTTGGTTTCTTTAATTAATTTTTCTGAATAAATTGTTGAAACATATCCACGAGAGATGATTTTGGGTTTTGGAAGGATATTTCTACCTCAACTAGAATTTCTATTGCTGATGTTTATTTAAGAACATCTACCTAAGTGGAAAAGTCTGTATTATTATATATCTAACACATTATAACAACACAAACCCATACGCCCAAATTTAGTGCTAATTCTTTTTTTAAAAAAATTGACTTTTATTGAATGTGAGATAAACCTATCATTATTTTATATAATTTCTATAAGATAAACATTAAATATCACAAAAAAACCAAAATCTCTAGAAAATAGAGGTAAGTTTATTTTAGGAACAAGTTTATTAGAAACTTATTTTTCGATTCTTGTGATAATTTATCCACAATTGAGCCACAATAGATTCCCTTCGACACATATCCTAAATTAAAATTATCTTCATAACATATGGAAACTAAAACATAAAAATGTGGGGAGATGAAATTCATAGTAAGGGTAGAAATATGATAATATATTCAATGATAAGATGTTATCATTAAATGATTATATGGGTATAAAAAATACAAAAAAAAAATAATACCTAATAAAAATAGACAATGAAACATGATTCATGGCATATAGAATGAGATAACATAATAAATTAATCAAAAGAGTTTGAAAACATGAAACCATAATCATGGACTTGAGATGATAACATAATTATTATAATATTCATTAAATTGTGGAAAAAACATTAGAATAAGAATCTTCATGAAGAAATCTAAGTATATCCATGTTTATATGTTATAAAAAAAATCCATGTATGTCCAATTTTTTATGTTGTGAATAAATTAATGTTTTTACAAGAATCATTATCTCATGAATTTTGAATCCATAACAAATGAATTAGTGGGAGATGTTAGACTCCACATTTCATTACACATAAATATGTGTTCCACATAAAATCAAATCATTCATCTAATCATAAATCACCCATGAGATGAAAATGAGTCTAATAGCCTTTCAAAATTCTATCCCATAAAATAAATTTTCAATAAAACGTGATCAATTGTTACCCAATACATGATCACCCAAAATTAGTATTTAAAAATAGTATATATTAATTTATTTGTAAAAAATACTACATTTAAGATGATTCTTTAAAAAATAAAATAGAAATCCCAAGAATATTTTTTATTATAAAACATTTCTTAATACCATCTTAAAAAAATGTGATTTCTGTGTCACTTTTCAAAACAAGTTTTTAAAGATGAATATAATAATTCATAAAAACGTTCTTGAAAGAAAATTATGTCAACTTATATTTTAAAATAAATAATGAACATGTAAAATGTTTTAGTAGAATGGATGAATAAAAGATCATTAAAGTGAAAATAATTTTAAATATTTTAAAATACCGTTATTGAAATCCCACGTCATTAAAATATTAATTAAAGATATATTTTAAAATAAAAAAATGGGGAATATAAGGATAATATGAGATAATGAAAAATTGTGTTTCTAATTTTGTAATGAGACCATTTTCCAGAATTTAAAATATGGATAAGGGGTAAAGATCCATAAAAAGAGATGAGAAATATTCTTAATAGAATTAAAATTTCATGAAACAATTGATTAATCATGGAAGAATCCATTGATGTGAACAACTATTTTCTTATAAAAGATTTTTTTACTATAATATAAAATCATCATTGTGTATAATAAATCAATATTGAAAGATTATAGTCAAATAGGTGTGCCTACTACCCAAGAAAAATATTGGGGTCATGAAAACCCCTTAAAAGTGATATAATCACTGTGGTAAGAATATTTTGAAAATGTGAATATAAGGAATAATTTTAACACCAAAATAATTATGATTAAATATATCATATTGTTTTAATTAGGTATAATAATTCTAACATGGAAGAATATAGTTCAATAAGAAATATTGTAACTCAATGAATGGAAACTATGTTAGGAAAAACCTGTACCTTATTTCCCTATGTAATCATATGAGATATTACCTACTATAAAATAGAAAAATATACTAATATAATATTTAAAAACCTTATTCATTTAAATTACCTTTTATATAATTTATTTTTAATCATTTATTATTAATATATTAGTGAGTTATGACTTATTTCAACCCTTGGGTGTAAATAATATTAACGGTTTCACTCGTAAGTTATGTTGTCAATTTTGATATCCATTATTTTATTAAAAGTTAAAAATTTCTATATTATCTAAGGAACTATAATAAATAAATAAAATTGATTTATAATCCTATTTTATCATTCTATAAATGTTTTAATTATGCTGTGGGAAAATGGAATCAATGCCAACTTATTTATGAATTTTTAGCGATCCAATTTTATATTTTAATAATAATATAAACACATAATATAAAATATTAAATACCATAAAAATGATTATTTAAAAAAAATTATAATAACATTAGTATTTAAGTTCTCATAGTTATCCATGATAGAGTTATATACCATCATTTACGTAGGTGGCTAAACTGTCCCATACATGAACACATTATAAATCAACAGGTTAGTATGATTAATGATATATATAATATCATTGAAAAAGAAGAAGAATTATATTATTTAATTTTTTTTCATTGGGTGATTCAAATTTTTATAAATTTTGGATATATAATGAAAATGACGAAGAAAAATTAAAAATATTAATTCATGGAGGTGATAGGGCATACATATGCCCGATTGACATTATTTTGTTTTACTAAGTGGATGAGAGGGAGTAAATAAAAATTTTTCAATTAATATAATAAATATTAACTATATTAATGATAATTAGTCGATTATGTCACTATGGTTATGGGTTTTTTGGAAGTAACATTTTAAGAATAAAAGTAAGGGATTAAATAATACACACATTCAGACCTTGAACATTTTCTTTAATGTATCCATGGAAATAAAAGTCTTATGGAAAACTCTATTGATTAAGGGATTTATTAAATGGAAGCGAATTATATGGATTGAAAATATTTTAGGACTAAAAGTAAATTTATAATGTAATTTGGATTAATGAAGTTATGGAATTAAACACCTTTTATAAGTGAAGAAAATAGATCTTTTTTGATAACCTATTATTTTTCAATAATGGAATGACACTATTCAAGTGTTAATGGATCCAAAAGATCATAACAATTATGGGGTAATATAAGGTCAATAAAGAATCTAACACTAACTTTCGCACATATTTTAAACATGTTTCATGATTTTTCAATTTTATATTTACATTTCATCATTTAGGTTTTTTATTTTTGTAACTAGTTTTTAACAATGTAATATACATTTTATATGGAAAATATAATATAATCCCTCTTAAATTATTTTTCTGTAATGAAAATAAATTTGATGAATATATAATCTAATTCAATTTCAAACTAATATGAAATTATCTTTTCAAATAAATATTTTAATATGTTGAATTTTTTTTGTATAAAAAATATTTTCTTACCATGAAGTGTTTTCAATCATATTTTTTATTTTTTAACAATTGAATGAGTGTTATTATATTACTATGTTGGTTTAAATTTATGTTATATTAATTGTTTAAAATATATTAATTTATTTTATTAGATTAAAATTACATAGAGTTAACAAAATATTTATTTAAAAATAATAATTTTATCATTATGATAGTATTTAACCTTAATCGTAGAAGTATTATATTTATGAATAAAAATAAAATTGACATTATAATATAATTGTATTGATAAAAAATATAAATTCTATTTTTTTATTTAATTCTTTTATTTGATGATTTTTTTAATATATCAAATAATGTAAGAATTTTTTATTGGTTAGTATCAATTTTTTTATTTATAATTTTTTTATTCTTATATATATATTATAATTTTCTTCAAATATTCATTGAATAATTTTAGTTTGGGGATTTTTGTGGAGTAATATATAAAACACTGTACTAATTTAGGGAAAAAATATACTAAAATATCAGGTCCTTATATTCTACCCCTAAAATAAATTGTATCCTCACAATTTTAATTATAGAATATTCATAAAGATTGTTGTTGAAATTAGTTAGTAAATTTTAAATAAATATATAAATTATATTGATACATATTATTTACTATCTATATCTATATCAAGATGCATATATTTTTCATCATTAATTACTCATATACCCTAGCATGTATAAACCCTAATCATATATTCAAAGATAAACTAAATTTCTAAGACATTAAACAATAGAAAAATCATACATGATTCCCAAAATAACTATATCTTTCACCCTAAAATATTATTAACCAATGGTTCATAAAATCAAATTACACTGAATATACACCATAATCCCAAAATATAATTATCATAAAAAAAACAAGGAACCATTTTTCCACAAAACAAATATTAATCCTATAGTTACCAATACAATCTTAATTAATTTCTATAATTAAGTCAACCATTTACCGAATTTATCCACATTTTTATCATTATAAATCACACATTTTTCTTAATATTTATCCATTTTCAAAATGGCGTCCTTATATAGTTATCTCCTTACATATTAACTTGTTGTAAAATCAATTTTAGAGGTTTTTGGTGCCGTATAACATATATTTCAAAACATTTAATAAAAAAATACAATATAACAATCCATATTTGTTTAATATAATCCTCAGTACTTTTTTACACACTCAAATATCATTGTTAAATACCAATATATAATATTCCTTGAAACCCTATACATAGCCACATTAATAATTCATTTTCCTTCATAAACCGAGCACCATCACGCTATTCCATAATGCACCCATCCTATAAAAAAATTTGAATCATGTTAAGAAATTTATCAATATCAATCTAATCATGGACCCTACCATTAAAATATGAAAAATAATTCACACATTTTATAATATAACCAAACTATTTTTTTTCTTAGTAGTTTATTACAATGTACCATACTTTAACAAAAACAAAAGTCCTTTTCAATCCTTTAACACAATATCCTAGCAGGAAATTAATAAATTTTTTATATGAATAAAATTAAATATTCATTCCATCATCATCTTAATCACCCAAAATTACATGAGATTCCATACTTCTCTTTTTTAATATTTATAAACTATATTAAGTTCACATTTTTAATCATAATTATTGATATTTGAATTAGAGAAATAACATGACTTCTTAATTTATCTCTAATCACATATATGCATTTTTCATGAAATCCATTTCTATGTTGGGTCCTTTCGGATTTGGGCCATACTAATACTGAAAGTGGTTTACATGGTGGATAAATAATTAACATAATTAGAGAATTATCATAAATTATATTTTTTGGAACTGAACATAAATTTTTTTACCCCTTAAAAGAATCACACTATCATTTAATTATACCTAAATTACTCTCAATTCAATATAATATTCTTTATATTGGGTTCTCTCATAATCCCATTACTAATTCCTCAATATAATAAATCCTTCATAATGGGTTGAAAGGAAAATGCTATTGATGAAATAATATCCCAAGTGAGTGTCAAATTAGACATGAAGTTATGCCACCCTATTATGCATTAGGTGGTGATTATATAAATACCAAATAATCCACAGTCATAGTTAGTACCCCTTGTTATATATGTGTCAGAGCCAACATCCACATGTAGTATCTGAAAAACTATGTTATTTCCATGAAAAAACACATTTTTAACATTACTAAAATTTCAGGTTATTATCCAATAATTAGAAATACCCCTAAGGTTTTCACTAGATTTATCTAATAATTATATCCAAAAGAACTAAAATAATAATAAAAATTAACTAAGCCCTTTGATACCAACTTTAGAAACCCAGTCCCACACTCCCAAATCGGGTGTAAAAACACTTTATTTAAACCCTGATTTTGATAAAAATTGAGATCAACCTATTATTATTTTATTAAATTTACAAAACATAAACTATAAATATATCAAATAAAGACACAATATAAAAAAATTTACTATTTAGAGGCTCTTAATATTGATTAAATAAGAAATATATTTTTCAATAATTGAGAATATTTCTCTATATTAGATCCATACTAGACTCCATTATAGACTTCTCAAAAAACACAGTAATCTTCGTACGGGGGAATATTGAAATATAATAAATTTGTGAGCACGAATTCTCACTAAGGGTAGACATAATTTAAGCTAGTAAAAGATATTAAATGAAGATAAGTTATGAATATAGATATAATCAAATTATATAAGAAATTATTAGTTAAAAAACAAATAACATACAACATGATTCATAACACATCCCATGGAATATTATAAATAATGTATAAAATGTGTGGAAATATGATTTCATAAATAAGATTCATAATAGGATAAAATAGTCATAATAATAACTATAAAACTATGGAAAAATTAAACATTGGAATCAATTTTAAAATACCTATGTTTGTCCATCCAATTATGACGCAACAAAATCCAAGTATCTCAACCCTTTTATACTCTGAACAAATTCATGTAATTCTATACATCATTCTATCTTGAAATATAAATCCTTAACCAATGAATTGGATGGTGATATATAAATAAACTTATCATCATTTTTACACATGATTCCCACATAAAATAAAATCCTTAATATTTTCATAAAGAACCCATTGGAAGGAAATGGGTTTCATAACTGTTCTAAATTGTATCAAAAAATGAATTTTCTAAAATAATCATCATTTGATACCTAAAACATGATCTTAAAAAGTATTTAAAAAGAGAATATATAGGGTGATTTATGAACCATTATTTCATTTTAAAATAATCTATTGAAAATGAAAATGAAATATTTTAAATATTTTTCTTCAGAAACATTTCATAGAAATGTCTTAAAATGCAAATTTGTTCTTTTTAACATCCAAAACCCAAATTTTAATTTAAAGAGAATAATTCTCAAAAAATTACCTAAAAAATACAATAAATATAACTCCAAATGGAATAAATAATATGTAAATTTCTAGTAGAAATTAATTATAAAACATTTTGTAAAAGAAAAGAGTTTAAATATATCAAAATACACTTATTTAAAACTCAAATCATTAAAAGAATAATTTAACCTTTACGTCACACACAGATCTTATAATTTAATTTATTGTATTATTTTATTATCTTTGCATATTTTGGTTGAGATTTAGGCTGTGTTCCCAATTTGAACTATTTAGTTTTGGGAGTTTTTGGGGATGTTTTCAGTGAAAATGGAGATTTTGGGCTTAACAGCAGGTGGTGCATGGTTGGCACATGGTTAGGGTAAATCGTACACCCTCACCTAAGAAACCATTTAAAAATGTTCATTTTGGACAATGGTGACCGCATGGTTGGTACACAGTTTTGAAAATCATGTGAGATAACCATGTTACATGTTCCCCTTGGACAATGAGGGGAGCATGGTGGGAACATAGTTTGGAAAAACAAGTTACCCAACCATTGGAGTTTCCAAGGTCATTAAAAGTATGAAATCCCCACTTTCCAACTCTATTGTTTTACCTCAAACTTGGGATATGCCTACCCCATTTTACCTAGTTGCACTGTGGGGTCCTCAAAGCTTCTCCTCCCCTACTCTCCTTCCACCAATAAAGATTCTTGATGGACCCTAGGTAAGTTTCTTTAGGTTTTTGTTTTATTTCATCCTCTTCTTTCCCTTCTCTCTTGAGTTCATGGTTTCTCTTGGTGGGGTTTCATTATTATCTGAACCATAAGGGATATGGTTGATGGGTGGTTTGTTTTCATTGATGTTAGGGTATTCAGATTACCTCGTATGGTGTTTTCTTCCCCCTTCGCATTTGTGCCCCCTTGAGGTAGGTGTTTCTATCCATTTCCTTTTAGAAACATTCCATTAACTCTTGAGCTTTCCTCAATTATTTTAAAATTGTCATAATCTTGCTTGAGATGTGATAGGATATTTGTTTTCTGTTTTCATTATATGAAATGGCTATTAAATGTTTTCCAAAAGGTTTTTTAATTATAACAATATTTAAATTCATACTAGGTGTTTGGTACAATTTCATTTTATCTTCAAAAGTGAAATTTGAAGCTTTGGCTGAAGTTATCCATTGGTCTTGTTTTGTTTATATGGTTGTATTCTAAATTGGATATTTTATATGGTAATTTATCACTTTTATGGTGTGATTCTTATATGTGGATTATTGAATTGGTCTAAAAGAAAGTGATATTCTATAAAAAGGTGTCTTCAATGTGATTCAAAATAATCATGTTTGAAGTATTTTTATTTCTTAATGAAATTTACTATGTTTCAAGTATTCCTCTTCGTTATTCTTTGTAAACAGGTTCAATGGTTTGCGTGAATGGCGTGAATTGATGTTTTGAAATGGATTTGAAGGTGGGAATGTGTTAAAAGCTGGTTTTCCAAAAGAAGTGTGTTTTGTTCTATGTGAGCCTCTTTATTATGTTTCCAAATGGTTTCATAAGTGGTTTTGGATTTTTAAATTATGTGTTGTATTATTTTAGAAATATGTATTTTCTTAATGGAAACTTGAGGTCTATTTGGAACATTGTAGAAATGGGTTCTTTATCGAACCATGGTTTTAAAAAGGATTCTTATCCTTTTTATATTCCTTTTTCCAAAATGGTTACCTGATTTATAAAGGGTGTGTTTGTTCTTCCTATGACCTTAAATATAGGTTCAAATGTGTTACTAAAAGCTTGGACTATTTGGAATTGTGAATTTGAAGGTGGTGTTTTATATTGTCTTTGGAAATAGTGTGGAAATGGATTTTTAAATGTATTAAAAATGTAAATTTTAATGGCCCTATTGAAACTTGGTGTTGTATTTGAAAATTTGGTTTTAATGTGATGTGTTGTGAAGGATCGATTGACACCATATGATGTTTTAGAAATTTATTTCGGAACTCAAGTGATGTATGGGACCAATGGTCATGTTACATGTTTTTGAAAATGGGTTGAGAACTTGGGTAGCATGGGTCCCAAATGGAATTACAAAATAATGGGAAATTGGTTTTTGAAATTCAAATGATGTGAAGTCCCAATCGACACTTGTGAATGACTTTTTGTGAGATAGGATTCTCTATGGTCGATTCCCCTATGATAGGGGTATCACATAGTTGGTGTCAGTGTTTGGGTAGGGAAAGAACCATGGTATTGGGGTTTTGTTATACCACATGCATGAGGAAATTACCATTCACTAGGTACTATTATCGTGGGATTCCTAGGTGACATATATATGGTTGAGTGAAAATTTATTTTCAACCATGAGTTAAACAGGTTCATACTCCATTGATTTTCGGAGAGGCGTGGTGGGATGTGCCACTAGATTGGCTAGTTTGGAGTATCCAGTTGGTTATTGATTGTGGATAAGTACCATATTCTGGTAGATGTGTCCAAACTAAGTACATCTAGGGATTTCCTCAAGAGATGTTTAGTAAGTGGCCACAATTACTATATTTATGGTTTCTTTATTTCTTATACTTGTTTGGATATTATCCTTTCTTATTTTTTATTATTAATCTTTAGTAGTAATATAGTATTCCTTTTATTCAACCTGATGTTTTCTCACATGGGTTGGATTTGGATAATGATATTGGGAATATAAACTGATTTTTGGAATGTGAAACCATTTTTTAAAAGGAAGGATGTGTGTGTTGTTTTAAAGGGACAACTACTCGATATAGGTGTTTGGATGTTTAAAATGATTTAATAACCTATTTAATAGATGTTTTTTAAACCAGTGTTTATGGCGTGTTTTGAGAAATTAAATGCATGGACTCAATTGTGATTACCTTTTGATCTTTTTATGCTCTCACCAAATTTATTCCACTTGAAATCAGTAGACCATAGATGTTCTGTAGGATTAGGATTCTATAAAATGTGTTGACTTTGGAGTAGGTTGCTCTTGTGGTCTTTTGTGATCACGAGGTCACGTGGACATCATGTTCCATGGTTGGGTTTTAATTTTTTACTTATTTTTATTTACTTCAGTATCCATTGTTTATGGATTAGTTTTTTATTTTTAATTATGTTCAATTGTTAGTTGTGTTTTATGCCCTTTTGTGTTTATCCAATACTAGTTTTCTTGGAGAAAAATCATTCCTATATGGATTATCTTAATTCCGAACACTAGTTCCTAGGAAGTGAGTGGTTATTTTAGGTTGGTTTCTATTGGAATTATTTGTTCCTTCTTTTGGGTTTAAATTGAGTGAGTTCTATTTTGGTTTAATTTTGGTTAGTGTGCGTTTTTTTAAAGAGGGAGTGGTTTTTTTTGAAAAAGTTTCTTCTAATGGAGAAGTGGTTTTGGGAAAATATTTTTCCCAAAGAGAAAATGATTTTTGGAATTTTTTTATAAAAATAGAACATGATAATTTATTTAGAATAGAGAAATTTGGTTTTTGAATTTGGAAAGTGGACTTAGAATAATATATTTTTAAATTGAAATGCATGGTGTTTTTTGAAAAAATATTTTCATTGTGTTTGTAATGTTTGGCATGTGTGCTGGTTGTTTTAGTCTGGGATGGTTTTTTGTGGTGTTTTTATTGATGTTTTTTTTGTTTTTCTTTTATTCAGAATATTCTAACCAGAACATTCCCCAAAGAGTCTAGGGAGACTTTTTCTATTGTTGTATTTCCCAACAATCCTAGTAGAGTGCTAAGGTTGAGTTATTGTAAGCTATTTTTCATATTTTCAGGTGATTGATGTATGTTTGAGTTTAAAAAGTGTATTGAGAAAATCAAAGGAATCTTCTAGATAATGGGAGCTCCTGACGTGTAGAGGGTTCGATCATTGTTTGGTTTATTTGAAGTTTTGGATTCAAAAATGTAGAAGTAAATTTCTACATCATCATTTCAATTGGGGATGACATGAGGCCACCTTCATCTGATGGTTTTTACCTATGGAGGTGAATACAATGAAATTATAAGAGATCATGAGTCTTCATGAAGGCCAGGGGATAGTTCAGGCTTATATTTACCACTTCAAGTAAATGGAATCCTTTTGTATGGAGGTAGCTTCATTAGATTTGCTAAAAGTACCTCTTTTCATTTCTTGTATTAATCTATAGATCATGAAGTGATCCAAATGCTCCAATAATATTCGTATTTAGAAGTTAGTGGATGAAGCGTTCCTAGATGAGTTAATTTCTAGAGCATAGGTAGTTGGAAATCCAGTATCAATTTCCACTCGTGAAGGTTCCCCATTTAGAAATTCGTGTGTGCTAGAGGAACCATTTTCTAAAAAACATATTTCATTCGTTCCAAAATCCAATACTTAAGAATTTTATCTTTTGTGACACAAGAGTGGATATATATGGCATTCAAATCCATCTTGTCATAGTCCTTTTAGGGTGTGACATCATCATGGCTATTTTAGTCATCTGAATAAATTTATTTAGAAGAATTTTCTGAGGAATAAGACTTGATCAGAGGATGTCAGCTACTGGATGCGAGGACTCATGTAACACCCATAGATTTTATGAGATAGATTATTTTTAAATTTCTTTAATGCCTTTTGTTGTATGCTACACCTAGATTATCTGGCACTATACCCAACACCATATTATCTTGAAGTATACACAACAATATTCTTATCTTGTGTTGCACATAATTTCACATTTTCTTGATCGAATTCATTTCACACAACATTGTGTATAGAATTTTTTCAATTTATAAATGAACTATGTTTTTATTATTTATACGTAACAACAAAGGAAGCTTTCAATACACACAACACTGGTTGTCTTGTGTTACACGCAAGAGAGACCTCCCATGATTGCCTGCGTTGTATGCGATACCGAGCTTCATTAAACAATGATATATTAGTTAAATAATATTATTTAATGGAATATAAACATGCCATTATTAATAGTATTAACTACGGTTTTAATTTTATATAACATTAACATTTATATGACACATTTTCCAAAACATGATATGAGAAAAAATCAATTTTTTGGATAAAAGGAGTATTTTTTTAAAAGATGCATATTTTATGCATTTTGATGCCGAACATATTTTAAATCTATTTTTTGACACTTTTATAAGTTAAATTTTAAAAAATAAATTCATTCTTTTGAAGTGGGATATAAAAATTTACATTTTTTTTGAATTTTTTTATTTTTCTAATAAAATTAAAATTTTAATGAATAGTAAAAAATACTCCATTTTAACATGAAACTTCTTTTTTATCTAATTTATTTATATAGTTAGATTATATTTTTAATTGGTTTTATTGTTAAATGGGGTTATATTTTTATTATTTAATACAATATTGGTCATTGGATGTAATTTCAATTTTAAATAGGACATAAACACATGTTAATCTTTTGATAGTTATTACTTTTTAAAAACTAGCTTTTTAGTTTTGACAATGGGAGATAATTTTAAATTAATTAATGAAACTTATATGTTTTGAATTTTGAAAAATTGATTCCGTATTTGGATTCTGAAGCTTCAAATTTTTTAAATAGGTACCATTTATTTTTGGACATTCTGAATAGTAACATCAGTAATTATTTTATTTACCATGGTTAAAGGGTAAATCTGGTAAATAAGGGTGAAAAATAATAATTATATAATATAAAAATACCCTTAAAACGTCCTAATCATATTGGATAAGATAATCAGACCATGGGAATCCTTGATTCAATTTTGGGACCCCATGGATTCACTTGGATTTGAAAATGACAATTTATTAGAATTAATTTAATTTAAAGATAATTATAACATAAACATATATATTTTACTAAATATATTTTTATATGGAGTTATATAATATATCACTTTGACTATAAATATTAATTATAAGTATAAAAATATTTCCCATATCATTTTATTTTAGTTATAATTTATTTACATTAGATAAAATATTTATTTATGACACAATTATGATGTAGTTATTACCTCATTAATTAAAGATTCAAATAAATGAATTTATAAATATTAAAATAAATTTAATTTGAACATTTTAATGCCATAAATGAATTTTTTTGATTCCATTTACTTATAAGGAATGATTTAATTCCTTTCTTTCGAAGTAATAAGGCTGTTAAGAAATTTTTAAAAATACATATATGAACAGTATCCAAAATTAACATAATTAATAATGTAAAACATAAAATAGTTTGTTAAATGATATTAAATTCT
Organism: Viscum album; assembly: GCA_963277665.1. Classification (NCBI taxonomy): domain Eukaryota; kingdom Viridiplantae; phylum Streptophyta; class Magnoliopsida; order Santalales; family Viscaceae; genus Viscum; species Viscum album. Next base: position 799,136,731 of record OY728160.1, on the reverse strand, counting down.
TAAAAATATATGATTTGGAAAAATGTTTAATATAAGTCCGAATAGATTGTAAAAAACTTTTTTTGTATTGTTTTACTGGATATTTTAATTACATTAACCCACAATGTGTAAATAACATGATATCATAGTAAGATTAAAAAGAAAAAATATGGGTTAAAAAAAGATAAGGATAAAAAAATATTCAAAACATGTCAAAAAATTATTGGATTATTGTTATTAGATCCAAAATCTTGTTATATTCTAATTAAACTTGTTTTGGACTATTTTAAATTGAAATTGAAATTATATTAAATTAATATTTTAAGAGTTTCCTAAGGTGCCCCTCTCCTCACTTATAAAACAAAACCCCCTCGCTCTGCTATGAACCCCATTTTGAGCTGCAAATCTCATCAAAAAACCAGAATATTTGTATTCTAAACTATCCTAGTAACATTCTAGTGGTTATTTAATTCTCAAATGACCAACTCTATCACCATAAGAAGAAATTTAAAGGAGGAATGTTGAGGAAGAGGTAATCTATTCTACCGATTTTTTCATATTTCATTCTTCTTATACTTCCTCTTATTTAGTTATTTAATTAGAAGGTAACAAAATAAGTATCAATAATATACATATATGTTATTTTAAATATGAAACAACCCTATTTCACCTTCTATCCATCCTAAAAAAAGAAAATCACCGCACTTGCATACGGTTTACTGCCTCCACACCGTGGTGTAATATGTTTTTCACCACCACCTTACTTGGATATGTATAATGGTGGAAATAATAACTATATATGATTATGCTAACATTATACTAATTATTAGATATTAAACAACATCCACTTCATTACCATTCAACAAATATGGAAAAGATATTCTCCCTCGTGCGTACGTACGGCTTACAGTCTCCACGACGTGATAAGATTCATTATCCATGCTAACCATTCAAGAATAATTATAAATTATATATAATAAATAATAATTAAAATATATTACATAATAATTCTACTATATTTATGTATATATATATGTCATTTACATACTTTCATTCAATTCAATAAGGAAATGAAAACCACGTTCATGCATACGTATAGCCTATCATCTCCATGAACGGTGTATTCCATTTCTTTTATCATAATATTATATATATATATATAGAATATATATGATATATAAATGTTGTTTTACATTATATAAGTGTGTAAATCATAATCTATGTAATAATATCAAGAATAAAAAGTCCAAACAAATACGAAAAATAAAACCATTACTACCCAAAACGTTGCTTTAACATTGAATTGAAAAATAAAAAGGTAATATAAATTCACAAGAAAATCATATATGATATAATAAATATAATTATTTTTATGTTATTATTATGTTTAAAAAAACTAAATAGTAGTTTCAGATAGATATTTAGGAAATTAGACCTAAGGTAAGGTAAAATTTTGCAATCTCATTATTATCCGAGATTGTTTATTCATAACTATTTACTAGGGAATATTTATAATCCATGAACTTGTTTTCTAAAAATATTTTAATTAAATGTTTAATATTCTTATATTTATGTTTAAAGTCATGTTTACCCATTTTTGACTTTTAGTACATGGTATGGGAGAAATTCTTTTTTACCATATGAGGTAATTTTTGACTTTTCCCGCAAAAGCAAGAGGAGAATATTTTTTTAACTTATACGACATGAAATTATTTTTATACTTTCATAAAAAATTATTTACATGAATAGTAACTTCCAATATTTCATGTTTATTTTCAATTAAATTCTTTAATTTTAAAATTTCATGACCTTTTAAGAAAAGAAAACATGTTTTAAGATGAAAAGGTTCTTTTCATTAGGAATTATGTTTAAGTGTTTTATCAAAATTAGTTTCCATATAAGATGACATAGGGTTATGTTTCTATCCATATTATAACTTTTATATGATTTTTTAATGATGGAATTAATTTTATGAAGTCCATTTAACTTATATGGATTATTTTATGATGAAATTTTGTTTAAGAATCCCATTTTATTTCCTGGGTTATGCTATGTTGAATGATATATATTTTTTGTTGCACATGTAAGAATGATTTCATTATGAGATGGGTGGGAACTATATCTCCCTCCAATCCATTGGGTACTTATTTATATATCATGAGATAGACATGATTGGAACAACATGTAAATGTGGTTCAGTAATACATGGATGGAATGATAAGTAAACCCAGTTCCGTAATAGACTTTGTCCACAATGATGGTCTTCGTAGCAATGCCTTGGCTACTATGAAAGTCATATTATGTTCTTATTATTTTTCCACAATTACATGTTTTATGTCAATGTGATTATATCATGGTTAATGTTCTTTTATGATCTATACCTTACGTACTTCTTATAATTTTTTCATTGCTCATGTTTTTGATGTTTAAATATTATATTCATGTTTTTACATTAAAATTTTTATGTATTGTTTTATCTTATCTGTGTTCAAATTTACTGAGCATTTGAGATCAACCTATTTATGTTTTCTTTTCTTAAAGATATAAATAAATGTTTTAGGTAGGAAAATAAAAGGGGAAGATCTTTATAGGAGACGTTGTAGATCATTCACCATGATTAGATGACTATGTTAAGAGTTCCCAAAGACACTAAAATAATACAGTCATTGATAATTTTTTTGTCATATATTATTTATTATACAAAATAAATGTAATGACTATGTACGTTAAGATTAGGTCTCCACAATTGGTATTAGAGAAAAGTTTTAGTCAACCTTTGGAAACCATGATTGAAAAAATTTAGTGATATCCCTAGAGATATTTCTAAGGTATGTCGAGGGATGTCCCTAAGGTTAAGTATAAGTATAGGTTATAGTTATATAAATATTATAATGACCATTAATAAACTAATATTGGACCATAGATGTTAATGATTTAAATTAACCCCCCTTGATTATGTTGTTTTATTAGTATGGTTTTTAACTCTCACATTATTAATTTTGGGTTGTAGACAATGATGTAACCCAAAAGAACCACAATAATGCTGGATACAATGTGAAATACAATGGCATTCCTCCTAAACAACCTAATGTTATGCGATCTAAAATAAAAAATCTTGTTTCAAGGACCAGAAATCCGGCTAGCCTCCCAAATGACCAAAGGTGGGAACAAAATTCTCTTGAATATTTCTTAAAGAAACATCCACCATATTTTAGTAGGATGACAGATCCACTAGTTGCAAAGAAATGGATTTATACCATTGAAAAGATAGTTTTCATTCCCCGTTGTTTAGAATGTGAAAATATTATATTGGGAAATTATTACTTGGAAGGTAAATAGAATCTTTTGTGGATCATTATCAAGAATACGATGACAATAGATAAAATTGTCTCTATGGAATGGGATGAGTCCAAGAACTTATTATTCAGTACGTACCATTCTCTTATTCTTATTAAAAAATAGAGATTTACGTTTCTCATCTATCTCATGGTTATTATAAGAAAATAAAGATGTAATTAAAAGGAAACTATAAAAGTTATAGTGAAAAGAATATTAGATTTTATTTATGCTCAATGTGTGGAAGAAAAAATGGTGGAAATTGTATTAAGGGGATTGATAAATGTTTTAATTTTGGGAAAGAAGGTCATAAAGAATTTTACTAACAAAGAAATTGGAATAAACAGAAATCTCCAAAGAGTTCTTTTTCCACAAATCAGGGTAACAAGTGCTAGGAAATGAGGAATTTTTCTAACCAATTCCCCAATCCAAGGATTATGGATGATTATCGATGCCAAAATAAATTAAGGAAAAATATAAAGTAAAATCACATGGGATCACTATTGGTGATGTTGAGTATACTATGTGGAGGAATTATTAACTGTTAATGTTATGGGATAACAAAATAGTGTTGTGGAGTCCCATTTATAGTATTATGAAATATAGAAATATCTATGTATTGTTTTATGGTAGTTTTCAATAATTATATGGTACTAGTAACCATGATAAGTGATTGAATCATTTCTGGGAAGCACATTATATACACATAATGAGGGGATAAGAAGATAATGTCATGATTGATTGTATTAATGAGCTTATGACTGATAAAAGGAAAACGTGATATCATGATTTGTGTATATATAATGTTTGTTATATTTGGTGTGTGGAAAGAGTTAATTTTAATAGAATGCATGTTTTCACAATGGTTCTATGGTAATTAATGTTATTATCATGTTCCAAGATAGTACATGATTATGGTATTTACATGTTTGGAATGTGACAACAAAGAAAAAGATTACAAGAAATGGGAGATAAATGTTATGTCGATTAATTTAACCTCCTTATAAAGTTTTATATTTTTTGTTTTTTAAGGATTGTAATGTTATTTTTTAATGGATAGTATAATTTGTTTTCCATTTTATGTTTGCTATATTAATTTATTATCTCAGTATAGGTGGATTTATGCTTATTTGATTACATGGTCTAACCATTTTTTTAGAAAGATGGGATGACCAATTATTCTATCACATGATATGATAATAGTTTAGGAATGAAAAGTTCAACTTCATTTATTTAAATAATAGATGATGCAAAAATTATTTTGGAAGCAATCAACGTTGAGATTGTAATGAAATCAAGTAAGTATTTCTTCTCAAGAAAAAAGTCATCAACATTACCAAAAAGGATCATGAAAAAAATGTTATCCAAGTAATTTATTTTCTAATGAGTCAGATTATCCCTTAAATCCTCAAATATTTATTTCTTTATAGTAGTTAACATTCTCTAAAACTTATTCTCTATCACTATCCATCAGAACATGATGGTTATATTTCTTTTCCATATCAATGTTTTCACTTCCCACCAATGTTCTTCTATGTAGAAACCCAGTGATGAGATAATTTGGGTAACTATTATGTTGTTAACATTAATTTTTAACATTAAGTATTATTATTCCTTTTTACGATGTGGGTTTCAATAAAATAAAATATCATGTAGTTAACCATTCATAACCTTGACGAATTTTGAAGGCGAAATTCATTATAAGAGGGATGGAATGTAACACCCCGAGATTTTATGAGATAGATTATTTTTAAATTTCTTTGATGTATTTTGTTGTACGCTACAAAAAGATTATCTTTCTCTATAAACAACGTTGTATTATTTTCTAGTATACACAACACTATTCTTGGCTTGTGTTGCCAATAATTTCATGTTTTTGATAAAATTCAATTCACGCAACACTGAGTATATATTTTGTTCAATGTATAAATGATCTATTTTTGGATAATTTTATACACTAACCCAATGATATATTTCACTACACGTAACACTAACATGGCTTGCGTTACAAACAAGAGATACCTTCCTTGATCTCTTCTGTTGTACACGATACCGAGTTTCACTAAAGAACAATATATTATTAAATTATTATTATTTGATGGGATATAAACTAGATTTTATGAATACTATTAACCAAATTTGGAATTTTATTTTACATTGGAATTAATCTTATACTTTTTCTAAAATATGATATGAGAATAAAATCAATTTTTCAGATAAAAGAAGTAATTTTAAAAAATTATTTTATCCACCTTTTGATGGAACACCCATTTTAAATCTAGTTTTTTTCACTTTTAAAAGTTACATTTGTCAAAATAACCTTATTATTTTGAACTGGGACATAAAAAGTTACTTTTGTTTGAATTTTTGGTTTTTTACTAATAAAATTAAAATGTTATTGAATAGTGAAAACACTACATTTTAACTCGAAATTGCCTTTTTATCTAATTTATTTATATAGCCATGTTATTTTTTTAATTGGATTTAAAGAGTAATTGGATTATATTTTTATCATTTAGTCCAATTTTGTTCAAAGGAAGTAATTTCAATTTTAAATTGGATATAAACACATGTCATTCTTTTGATAGTTATTATTTATTCAAAACCCCCCTTTTTTGCTTTTGACAACAAGGATTAATTTTAAATTAATTACCAAAAATTCTGAATTTCAAATTTTTAAAAATGGATTCCATATGTTGAATCATATGGTTCAAAATTTTTAAATAGGTATCTTCTATTTTTGGATATTTTGAATAGTTACTTCAGTAATTATTTTATTTACCACTATTAAAGGATAAATCTGGTAAATAAGGGTAAAAAAATAATATTATAATAATATTAAACTATCCTAACACATGTCCTAATTATATTGGACAAGACATTTTTGACCATGTGAATCCTTGGGATGATTTTGGTACCTGATGGATTCACTTGGATTGGAAAATGATATTTTATAAGAATTAATTTAATGCAATGATAATTATAATATAAACATAAAAAATTTACTAAATAGATTTTTATATTGTGTTATATAACTTATCTCTTCAAATATAAATATTAATTATAAATATAAAAAAATTCATATATAATGGTATTTTATTTATAATTTTTATGCATAAGATAAATATATTTATTTAGGACACAATTATGATGTAGTGATTAACTCATTAATGAAAGATTCAAATAAATGAATTTATAAATATTGAAATAAAACAAATTTGAACATTTTGATTGCATACATGACTTTTTTTATGTAATTCACATATTAGGGATAATTTAATCCGTTTTTTTGAAGTAATACTGTTGTTATGAATTTTTAAAAAGGTCATGTATGAATAGTATCCAAAATTGACATAATTCATAACTTTAAACATGAAATAGTTTATTAAATTATATTAAATTCCAAAAAATATAATATTCATAAATATGGTAAATATAAGTCGAAATATTTTATAAATATCTTTTTGGGGGTCGTTTGACATGATATGGTAATTACATTAACCCACAATATGTAAGTTACATGATATCACAGTGAGAATAAAAATGCTAAAATAAGGGTTAAACAAAAAAGATAAGGAAAAACATATTTAAAACATGTCAAAAAATTTATGAATGATGTGTATTTGAACCAAAATATTTCTATATTACAATTAAATATGTTTTTGACCATTTTAAAACTAAATTGAATTTATAATAAATTATTATTTTAAGACATTCTTAAAATGCCCCTATCGTCACTTATAAAAGGGGACATCCTACCTCTCCTCTTTACTCCATTTTGAGCCTTCATGATCAGATAAACCCTACCCATTTATCTTATCAACTTCCCTAGTAACATTATATAGTTTCTGTTCTTCTCAAAATACCAACTATTGTTCCCTAAGAAGAAATTTAAAGGAGGCACGTTGAGCAAGAGGTAATCTCTTCTACCAATTCAATCAAATTTATTTTTTCTTATACATTCTACTCTTTAGTAGTTTCATTATAAGGTAATAACATAAGTATAACTAATAAACTGATATTTTATTATAAATATGAAAAATCTCTATTTCACCTTCTATACATCCTATGAAAAATGAAATCATCGCGCATGCGTACGTACAACATACCGTCTCCACACCATGGTATAATATTTTTTTACCACCATGTTAGTTGGATTGTTATAATGGTGGATATAATAACTATATATGATTATTATAACATGATGATAATTTTGAGATATTATACACCATCCAATTCATTACCATTAAACAGTTATGGAAACAACATCGTCGCTCGTGCGTATGTATGGATTACCGTCTCCACAATGCAAAGAGAATCATTCAACATGTTAACCATCAAAGAATGATTATATTGTATATATAAAAAATAATTACATAATATATTACATAATAATTCTAATGGATTTATTTATATATATATTTCATTTACTTAGTTCCATTCAATTCAATAAAGAAATGAAAACAACGCTCATGCATACTTACGGTCTACCATCTCCATGAAAGATGTCTTCCATTTCTTTTATCTATATATTATATACATATATGATATATAAATCATATTTTTCTTTATTAAGGTATGTAAATCCTAATCAGATTAATAATATTAATAATAAAAAGTCCAAACCTGTATGATAAATAAAACGATTACTACCCAAAACGTTGCTTTAACATGGAATTGAAAAATGAACGTGTAATATAAAGTCATAAGTAAATCATATATGATATCATACATATTATTATGATTCTATTATTAATATTTTGAAACCCACTATACATGATTTTAAGGCACATATGAAAGAAATCTAACCTAAGGTAATGGATAATTTTGCAATCTCATTATTACATGAAATTGTTTATTTGCAAGTTTTTACCAGGGTATATTTATCATCCATGTCGATGTATTCAAAAAATGTTTTTATAAAATGTTTAATATTATTCTATGTATGTTTAAATTAATTTATACCCATTTTTTACTATTAATACATGGTATGGAAGGAATATATTTTTACCATATGAGGTACTTTTGGACTTTTCCAGCAAAAGTACAAGGAGAATGGTTTTTTAACTTATACGACATGAAATGTTTTTACGCTTTTATAGTGAATTATTTCAATGAATCTTTATATAAAATATCTCAGGTTTATTTTCAATTAAATTAATTTCTTTTAAAATTTTATGAAATTTTGAGAATGGGAATCTTTTTTAAAGAAGATAGGATATTTTCCTCAGGAATTAAGTTCAACTGGTTTATCAAAATTATTTTCCATAAAAGATGAAATAGGGTTATGTTTCTATCCATATTATTACTTTTATTTGATTTTTTTATGATGGAATTATTTTTATAAAGTACATTTATCTTATATGGATTATGTTATGATGAAATGATGTTTATGAATCCCATTTTATTTTATGGGTTATTCTATTATGAATGATTTATGTTTTTTGGGGAACATGTAAGAATAATTTCATTATGAGATTGGTCAGACCTATATATCCATCAAATTCATTTGGTAAGGATCTATATCTCATGATATAGACATTAATATAAATATAGGTAAATATGGTTCAGTAATAAATGGTTGGAACAGTAAGTAAACTCAAATCAGTAATGGAGTTTGTCCACTATGATGGTCATGGCAGCAATGCCTTAGATACTATGGAAATCCTATTTTGTGCTTATTAGTTTTCCACAATTACATGTTTTTTTCAATGATATTTTATTATGGTTAATGTTATTTTATGATCTATGTGTTACATACTTCCAAGATTTATGTCATTTCTCAAGATTTTGATGTTTAAACATTATATTCATGTTTTTTATGTTCAAATGTTTATGGTTTGTTTTATGTTCTCTTTGTTTACCCTTACCGAGAATTTAAGCTCAACCTTTTTTATGTTTTATTTTATACCGGAAATAAAGAATGATTTTTGATAGGAAAAAAAATGGTAATATATTTATCGGATATGTTGAAAATCATTCACTATGATTAAAAGATTATGTTTTGAGTTTACAAAGACACTCAACTAATAAAATCTTTTGGCTTGTTTTTGTGCCATGTATTAAGTATTCCACAAAAGAAATGTAATGTACATGTATGTCAGGATTGGGTCTCTACAAATTAGAGGCTTCTATCTTTAGGGCTCCAGCCATAGGTCCCTGTGGGATGCATTTCCGTAGTCATGAAATATTGGGGGTGCAAGAAACCTTGGATTGTCTTTTGTCTCCAGAATTAAAGTAGATATGGTTGTAGTTCATTATTGCGGTTTTATTTTCTGTTGTATATTCCCCTTTTGTATAATAATATTGGTAGTTTGTTTCTTTGGGAATTATAGTGGTGGTGCCTTTTTATTTTTTTTCTTTAATTGGTAGTTCCTTCTTATGTGTGCTGAGCCTTTTGCAGGCCGTTCTGGATTTTTGGTTATGATTACCTTGGAGATGTTTGAGTCTTATTGGGTTGAGGAATTGTGGTCCCATTTAATGTGAGTTCTTGATAACATCTATGGGTTTTATCCTCAGTTTGGAAGGTTTTTGGTTCATGTTAGGTGTTTCTGGTTCTAGTGGAAGTGTTGTTTAGATGGTCTGGAGAAGTTTGGGACAGTTTGGGATAAGAGTTCTTGTGTTAGGTTTCTATGAAGTTGTGGAAAGGTTTTAGTCATGTTCATGTGGTGGGGAGAGGCCTCATCCTTTACCATATTTTATTTCTCAGATTTTTCTATAATACTTAATCAAGTGTTACTTTTGGAGATAATGGTTACCCCATGATTCATGGTTTCATTTGGATTTTTTCAGGATTTGGGATTGAACATTGACCCCCCATGTGGCTAGGTGTCATTTTGGGGGAAGAAAGTGTTTGTGTTGGGGAAAATTGAAACACACTATTCTTGGAATTTTTTTATTTTATTTTTTTCATGGATTTTGAATTTTTTTGGTTTAAGTGTAATTCTAGGTTTAGTTTTTGCATATTGGGAGTTTTTGGACGTGTTTTTGATGAAAATTTGTGATTTTTGTCATAAGAGTAGTTGAAAAATCGTTGGCACATGATTATGGGAAACTGTGTGCCCTTTCCGTAGGAAACATGTGGGAAATTTTCATTTTGGAAAGTGGTGAATGCACAGTGGAAAAATGAATTTCAAAACCATGTGGAATAAATTTGAGGAATATTCCTCTTGCACAGTGATGGGTGCACAATTTGGGAAACCATGCGAGTTTCCTACATTATTAAAAATGTAAAATTTCTATTTTCACTTCCATTGCTTTACCCTCAATTCAGGACACTCCTCCCCTATTTGACCTAGGTGCACCATCGAGGCCACCAATATTCTTCTCCATTTCTCTCCTTCCTCCATAGAATCTTCTTGACAGGTCCTAGGTATGATTCATTGGGTTTTTAGTTTGTTTCCTCTTCTCCTTCCACTCCTCTATTTAATTATTGGTTTTCTCATGTTGGGGTTTCTTTATTGATTGAACCCTAAGGGTTATGGTCTATTTTTGAACCTTTTCTTTGATGTTAGGGTTTGTGTATTGTATCTTTCTATTTATTAATACTCTTTAATTATTCTCATAGCATTCCCTAACTATTGAGGTATGTGTTTCCATCAATTTCCTTTCTCAAATACTTTGTTGATGCCCGATCCTTCCATGAATGTTTTGAAAATTTTATAATATTTCTGGTGATGTGAACGAATATTTTTATGGTATTTTCATAATGGGAAATATGTGAGAAATGGTTTCTAAGGGTCTCATTAATTATGCCTATATTTAAGTGCTCATAAGGTGTTTCATAAAATGTAATTTGATCTTTTTATGTAAAATTGGGTGATTTGGGTGGTTCTTTCCCTTGGTTAAGTTTTCTAAATATGGTTGGATTATGAATTAGATGTTATATTGAAGAATTTGTGACTTTTATGTTTTGATGCTTATGTGTGGATTTTTCATTGTTCTAAAGGGATGTGATGTTATTTAAAAATATTTTTTCCAAATTTTTTTGAAATGTGCATGTGTGGAGTAGGTTTTTTATAAAATAAATTTATTGTATTTAGTGTATTAATCTAGGATGAAATTTTAAAATTCATTCAATGGATTGTGTGAAAGGTGAGAAATATATTTTTCAAATGTATTTGAAGCTGTGAATGTGATGAAAGTTGGTTTTTGACAAGAAGTAGTGTTTTTGGAATGTGATATTATTTTTTATGTTTTTGAATGGTTTTAAAAATGGTTTTGGGTTTATAGATGATCTGTTGGATTATTTTGGAAATATCTGATATCTTAATAGTTTCTTGAGGCCCATATATAACATTGATTAAATGGTTTCTTATATAGACAATGGTTTTCTAATGGATTATTGTCCCTTTCATATTCCTTTTTTAAAAAAAGATTCTTGATTTTTAAACGGTGTGGTGGTGGTTTTTGTGACTTAAATGTGGTTTCAAATGCATTTTTGAATTCTTGGATTGTTTGTAATTTTTCATGTGATTATGGTGTTTTATATTGACTATAGAAATAGTGTAGAAATAGATTTTTAAATAAATTCCAATTGTAAATATTGAAGGTCTGGTTTGAATTTGTGTTGTATTTTAAAATATAGTTATAATGCGATGTGGAGTGATGGGCTGATTGGAACCATGCGATGCTTTAGAAATTGGTTTTGGAAGTCATGTAGTGTATATGACCAATGGTTGTGTGGAATGTTTTTGAAAATCTGTTGAGTACTTGGGTAGCATGTTGCCCAATTGAAATTTAAAAAGGATTTGGAAAGTTGTTTTTGATAATGAAATGATGTGATGGTCTGGTTAGAACTTATAAATGACTTGTTTTGAGACAGAAACCTCTTTAGAGGATTTTCAAAAGTGAGGGGCATCATATAGGTGGTGTCAGTTTTTTGGTTAGGCAAGAACCATGGTAGTGGGTTTTCATTGAACCACACATGTGGGAACCTTACCATTCAACATGCACTATTATAATTGGATTTTTAGGCATCATTTAGAGGGTCTATTGACAGTTTCATTATCACCATGAGTTAGACATGTTGGTACCCCAAAGATTTTTTGAGAGATCATAAGGGAAGCTACACTATATTGGAAAGTTGAGATCATCTAGTTGGTTATTAACTATAGAGGTGAACAATATTCCAGTAGGTGAGTCTGAACTATGTACATCTAGGGATTTCCTATACATATGTTTAAGAAGTATCCATTATTACAATATATTTGTTCTGTTTATTTTTATATTTTGATTAGATATTATCCTTTCTTATTATATATTAATTATCTCTATCTTTTGTATTGTTTTCTTTTATTATAAGAATGATGTTTTCTCACCAGGTGTGGTTTCTAATTTTGGTATAGGGGTTATCAATTCAGTTTTAGAATGTGAAATTATTTTAAAAAAGGAAGGATGTGTGTCAAATTTTAAAAAGGTAACTATTATAATGTAGTGTTTCATTGATTAAAATTATTTAAAAAGTTAATTTATATATTAATTTCAAACAAGAGTTCATGGAATCTTTTGGGAAATGAAATGGATAGACTCTATGGTTATTACCTATTGAGTTTTTTATGTTCACACCCTAATTCTTCCACTCGGTATCCGTAGACCCATGATGTTTTATAGGATTAGGTTTCTATGTCAGGTGTTACATTTGGAGCTAGTTGTTATTCTGTTTAGTGGTGACCACGATTTTATATAGAGATCATGTTTCACGGTTGGGTTTCAGTTTTGTATTTAGTTTTGTTTTGTTTAGTAGTTTTTGTGTCTGATTCATTTTATTTATATTTGTTGGTGTTCAATTGTTAGTTGTCCGATGTGATCTTTTTTATTTATCTGATACTTGTTTTATTTGAGGATAAATCATTCCCATTGGGGTTATCATGATAACTAGAACTAGTTTCGATCCCATGGGGATCATGAATTCTCTTTTTGCCTTGTCTCAGACCGGGCCAGATGTCAGGGTGGATGGTTTCCCAGCTTGGTTCATGACACATTGTTTTAGAAATTAATAAAGGGGAGTATTAGGATCAATGGAGATAAAAAATATTTTTTTCCATTAGGTAAATTAGAAAAGAAGTGAGAAGTATGGAAATTGATATGGTGGAAAGATACATAAAAAGTGATGGGAATTATTCTTAAAAAATTAATTTTTCAATAAATAATTAATTTATCAAGGAATAAATAATAGATGTAAATAATTAGTTCTATATAAATTAAAGTATAAATTAAACATGACATAATTATAGGGTATAAAATGTTAATATGGAAATATTATAGTCAAATATGAGGGATTATAACCCAAGGAAAATATTGAGTCCTCAAAACCCCTTAAAAGTAACTTAATCATTGAGGTAAGAATATTTTGAAAATGTAGTTATAAGTAGGGTTTTTGAAACCAAAAAAATAAAAAAAATCCCATAATATGTTTTTCTTTAGTTAGAATAGAATACATGGAAGAATAAAGTTCAAGAAGAAATATTTTATCTCAAAGGAAAGAAATCAAGTAAGTAAAAAACCATTCCTTGTTTCCCTACTTAATAGAATGTGATATAACCTCATATAAAACAAAAACACCAATATAAATATTCATTTTCATAACATTTTTCAAATAAATTAATTTTTATAAACATTATTATTTATCATTTATTATAAATCAATTAGTTTTTATTTTTTTATTTCTACCATTAGGTCTTGGAAACATTATTTGTTTCATGCATGCTTTATGATATTAATTACAGTATCTATTATTTGATGCCATGTTCATCACTAATAGATTATTTAAGTTATTTTAATATATAACTTATATTTATTTATATTTATTTAGTCTAATTCCTTAAATATTTTAGTTACATTTCATGAAAACGGAATCCATGTTGGCAAATTTTAATTATTTTAGTGATCAAAGATGATATTTTAATAAGTAAAATACCAAAGATAAAATTTTGGAAAAAATTAAACAAAAATTATTTTCTTACTATACTATAATAAAATTAGTATTTATGTTCAAATAAACTTCCAGGATATAGTTTTATAGCATCGTTCATTTAGGTGATTAAACCAACCTAAACAAGAACACACTATTACTCGATAAGCAAGTTTGGTTAAGGAAGTGTACAATATTATTATAACAAAAGAACAATGATATTATTTATATATATATATTCCCTATTTTGATTCATATTTCATGGTTTTATAAATAATTAAAATTAATATGAAATATGAAAATTCATTCTTTATAGAGGTGATAGTCAGTATGTACACACAATCGATATTCTTTTGTTTTTACAAGTATATAGGAAAGAATAAATAATGGTTGTTCCATTGATTTATTAAAAATTGAGTAAAATAATAAGTAATATTTAATTAATGATTATGTAATACAAATGCCGAGACCTTGAACATTCTCATGAATGTAAACTTGGAAATAAAGGGATTCAGAGACATTATTATGATTAGTGGATTCGGGATGTTCAATGGACTTATAATATATCATTACTTGTCTAGGGTTCACATAAATTTCCAATGGAAATTGGATCATTGTTAGGGTTGAACTGAACCCCTTTATATGTGAAAAAGGGATCTTTTATAAATTCCCCTTATTTATCAGTAGTGACATGACACTATTCATGTTCCATTGCCTTTAAAAGTGGAAAACAATGGATTTTGGGACGTGATAAGGTCAATAGATCCCCAAAAAATCATTTTAAAACATTTTTAAACATGTTTTGAGCATTATATCACTTTATTATTACATTTTTTGAAATTTATTTTTTCTACATTGGTAACTTTTTGTTGACTAATTAAATTATGTTTTATTAAAAAATATAAGATAACCCATATGACCACATTTGGGTGTATTTAACCTAAATTGTGTCTCCATATAATGTAATTAACTTTTAAAATAATTTAATATTAACATTAAATAAAAAATTTGAATATAAAAAAATATTTATTACAGAAAAAATTTGGTTTTTAACATTAAGTGTTACTAATCAGGTTTAGTATTTATTAAGAATTTCATTTTCATTAATGTAATTATATATATGATTCAAAATTATTATAAATAAATTTAGGAGAAGCGATTAATTTAATTTATTAGATAATTATCAGATAATGGTAATAAAAAAATTCATTGAAAATTACTATTTTACCATTATTATAGTAATTATATTTAATCATAGTAGTGCTATTTTTACCTAAAAATTTTATTTTATTCATTAAATAATTTGAAAATTATGATATAAATTTGGAAATTCATTTTTATAGATATTTTTCCAATAAGTGATGAAAACTAAATTTTAATATAATTGAATAAAAATAGGTTTTGGAGTAAAATATTAAAAATGTTTATAAAATTATAGAATTTTGTTTTATAAATTCAACCTAGTGTAATTAAATTAAAGAAATTTCATCTTAAATATATATAAACATATATATACTAATGTAATGTAAACTTTTATATGTTTTTGGTAATATTTACTTCACGATATAGTTGTAAACATTGGAGTATTAGTAAAAATGATATTTTTAATTATTCACCTAAAAATAAATTATAATATAAAGATAAAAAAAATTATCCAAAAAGAATCTTGATATATTGAGTCTAACAAAAACATCATTATATCATAGTAAAATTCAAATATTTATAAATTTAGCTTCAAAATTAAAATACAGTATAAAAATAAAAATTCATCTTATTAAAAAAAGACATTTTAAATATTAAATGTTCTCCATATTATTTACAATTAATTTCTAATTTAAATAATTCGAACATATTACATGATATATTAAAATACTATATATTACCATAATAATCATTCATAAGTGGTTGTTATCATTCATTAACACTTTAAATAGTTAATTGAGAATGAGAAATCATATTAATTCTCTATCACCTAAACATAAGCATTTTTTAATGCTTAATATATATTTTATTATTTATAGAGGTTTATTATTGTAATTACATATTTTTTTATTGAATATTAATTAATTCAATTTATTTCAGGGTTTCAATTGGAGAATGTTATCGAACATAGTACTAATTTAGAGAAATATATATAGACTAAAATATCAGGTCGTTATATAGACTTCTCTTCCCTTGGTAACTCATACACTCTTTCAATGGCTATAATTAGGAATGGTATAATTCAGGAGGTCTTGGAATACCTCATGTTTCTTAATCATTATTATAATATTTACAATAACATCAACATTTATGTGCGATGTGAGCGATAATATATACTAGAATGTCTGCATCTATATGAAAAAAATTATGGTTGTGGTGTGGGAAGTTACTAAGTAGCCATTTTAATCTATCCTAATCATTCTAAGTTAACTATAATTAATATATAATGATGATTTCTATGTATCTCATCAGCATCCATGTATAAGTTGGTCCGAATTATAGATTTTTAAATTTTTTTTCTAGCTCATCCCATGTGGTGATTAAACTAGGTTGTCAAATATTTAGTTAATCTTTAGCTCTATCATGACTATAGAAAGAGAATATGTACAGTAAAATACAATCTAAGGAGAAAGAATAGTATTTAATATTTATTATATTTTTAATAAATTTTTAAGGGTCTATAATGGTTTTCAATCTAGAGTCTGCTGAACTTCCTCACATCTTGAATAATTTGAATCAAGAGTGGTATAATATCATTTTTTATTCTATTAGAAGGCGAACAATTCTAGGGGCTACACAATATATAACTTAAAATTCATGACCCATGTATTCTAACTTTATGAATCTATTTTAAATGAAATTTAAATTTTATTAATAAGATGTCTCATATCCTTTTATAGATTTTCCTCTATATCCATCTTTTTTCTTCTGGTAAATGTTCTCCCTTCCATAGTGGAAAATTAAATTCATTTTATATCCTATTATAATTATTTTACCCCTTATTTAATTTAAAACAATGCCTCCATAATAAATTTAATGATGTGTGTTTTGAATAATGGTTCTAGAAAATATTTACAAGGATTTTCCTTTCCATGATGTTTTATTATTCCCTTTTACTTAAATTTTTTGACATATTCATTATTTAATTTCAATGTCTATTTATTGGAACTTTCATTAAATTAATTTGTTATGAATCATTATCTTCATCTAAAAAAGGGGGTTTTTATGTGGCTTGAAGAATCAAGTCTTTTGAAGAATATATTAAAAATACCCTCTAATATAAGCTATATTCATGATTTATCATCCATTTTAAATATATTAATATATAATTGGTTAATTATTCCAAAATCACTTTATACGTGATATTTTAAAATAATACTTTGGGATGATATTGTTTTTGATATTAATCAAACAGTTTAAAAAAAATCATTTTATGTGAAACAAATTGGAAATGTTTTGAAACACATTTTTTCCTATAAGTTCTTTATGATAAGATGAAAGATTTTATTTTATGTGGAACTAATATATATGGATGATAATGTATGGGTTCAATAACTCTCTTTAATGAATTTATTATGTAATTATAACTCATGATAAAATGTTTCATGGATATAATTGCATTTTTTATAGCATAAAAGGGTGGAAATACATTTATTTTTTCACAAAATAAAAGGGTGGAAATAGATTAATTTTCTTACAATTTATCATATCCTAATATTTGTTCCATAGTTTCATGATTATTATTATGAGTATTATCTCATTGATAATGATTATTAAATCATGTTTCCAAACTACTTTGATTCATTTATTATGTTATTTCATTCCATATTCCATGAATCATGTTTTTAGGTGATATTTTATTACGTAATTTGATTATACTTATCTCTTTATCTGATGTTCACTTATTATTATTGATTTTCATTGACTTTTTTTATACTTTCTAAGTGTTGGATCTAAAACATCTATTATTTTTTCCTTTTCCACATTATATGATGATAAGTTTAATTCAAGAAAATTATATAAGGGAATCTAGTGTGGCTCAAACATGGATAAATATTCACAAGTATTAAAAACAATTTTCTTATATAGTTGATCCTTGAAGATAATAAACATTTAATTCATAGGATTGTGTCATTATTTGTGAGATATAAATTTTATCTTACAGAGATTTTATAATATAATGACAGGTTCACCTAAAATTTCATTAACATTAGTGTTTAAATAAAGTGTTTTTTATGAGATCTGAGAGTTGTGGTCGGGGATGCTATATTGTCACTACCGAGCCCAAAAAATAAACCTATTTTTCTTCAATATTTTGAAAATGTAGTTAATTTCATAATATATAGATATATATTTATATCATATCATAACCATACACCACTTAAAAAAATCAAAACTATATAATTATCCAATACCACACAAAATTCACACATCACAAGGTTCTCAAATTTGGGTTGGATGAACATTAATGACAATAAATTCATACCAACATCTTATTATGCACATATACCACTATATATTGTCTTCTCAATCACATAACCATGTTATATAATATATTATATTATAACTTTAATCCATAATAACTCATTTGATTATTCATAATTCCATCCATCGTATCCCATATTTCACATGAAAGGTATAGTAGGGAAGATAGAGTAGTTTACCATATGTTCCCCCAATAACCAAGATATATGGGAAAAAACCAATGAAAAAATGAATTTGGGTTTTTATAAGGTACTTCAACTCAGGTGAGATGTGTATGATATCATATGTAAAATATAACATTGATATATATATATATATATATATATATATATCCATGCCCAAGCATTACCAAAAGGTTCATAAGAAGACAACACTCCTAATACTGTAAACATCACTGTATGATCACTACCACATAAAACAATGATAGAAATATCTATGATGTAATGATCCCTACTTTCTCACTGAAAAAAAATATTGAACAATATAACATCATCCAATAATTTAGTAATGTATTTTATCTATTTATATATTTACCATTTTACTAGCGACGTTAAATTAATTTTAGTATTCATTTATCTATATTAAATTATGATCAAACCATTATCCATTACCCATATTCATCATAGACATTGAACATTTATTCCAATTTTGAAAAACTCATTAATGTCAAATTATTCATAAATTTTATCCTATACCCACTACCATATTAATCATTACCCAATATAATCTATACTATCGTGGATTTATAACAATACCTTACAACATACAACCAATAACCTTGTAAAACTCTACAAATAATATTCCAAAATCCACCACAATGAGAAAAAAATACCTCCACTGTACACACAACTTTACATTAAACCATCTCTAAACTACATAACATCTTATCCATTATCACCATATTAATAAGCATATCTCCCAATTAAAACTAGTGAAAACTAGCTATAAAACCCACATCAGATCCCATTCCAAAAAAACAACTAGAACAACTTCAAAATGAACCGCTTTAAACAAAATATGTGAAAAAAAATCAAACCATAACAAAACTAGAAACAAACCACATCCAGAAAGAACCATTTCTTCAGTACATACATGTACATTATTTATGTACATCGTAAACCTCACAATCAATGTTTAGATTTATAATAAATCAATCTATTAAAATATTTATATGATTATCCTTTTTATGATTAGTGATTCTAGAAACTCAATTTTAATAAATGATTTATATATCATATTAAAAAGTAAAAATTAACAGAAATAATAATAAACGAGCCATAAATTATAAGAAATATAAGAAAATTTTATAACACACATGAATATTTCCACATTAACTCAATTTCTAATGGTAAAATTAATTATCTGAAAAGTTTAATCCTTAAAATCCACTTAAATAAATAAAATAAATTCTACATCTAAAACTTTCAAAAAATAGAAAAGAAGAAGTCCTGAGTTCCCTACCTCGATTAATTCTTTATAGAGAACCAAACTAGAATAGATGACCTAAGGATAAAACACGATAAATCATGATGAGAACCTCCATAAACAGTAGCATGTGATGAGTTCATTATATTAGAGAGCACCATTTATCTTGTTGATTAATGTACCCTCATGTTTGATTCTTAATAAAGTAATATTTTGAAAATGGGAAACAATATAATTTGAGTTACATATATTAATCATTCTATTAAGAAGGTTATATATTTATTATATAATAGAAAAGAACAGTTATGTGTAAGTATGATTTTTAATGATATGACAATGGTAATTATTTTTACTAGGATTAAATAAGTTAATGAGGTGATTAAAATCTAAGGTTATGAAGGTGGTTCCCCAAATATATGTAATAAAATTGTATAAATAATATTTTCTATTTTTTAGGATTTGAATAAGCATCCTGGACCAAATAAAATGTCTCTATTTATTAAATATGAAATAATTATGTAATGATTCATTATTTTTTTATCATGTATGAATAATAATGTTTATATAGAATTCATAATTGGATGATGATTGTTAGAAAAAGTAAACTGGATATGAAATAGGTGATACATTATCTAGAGAGTTATGAAATAATAATTATGTAAGTATTTATGGAGTATATACGATATTTGAAGAAAGTGATCTTCAAAAATAATTTCTAATATAATTATTTTTCAATTGAATTAAATACATAAAAAATAATTTTTTAATGTTTTGACATGAATAAAAATTGGGGAAAAATTTTCATGATGTTTTATGTTTATTTCAAATGGTTAGAATCATTTCATTTTGAAAATTTCTTAAAAATTATGTTAAATAGTTTTTATACAGGAATGATAATTTTATAAAGTTGTTTGAGGTGTTTTGATATGAATTATTGGGGCTTAAAATACTTGCAGTGAATTTGAGTATTTTTTAATTCAAAATTAAAATTTTGGATGTCTAATATTATTATAAATTTTTTAAACCGGTCTCTTTGTTTGAATAATTTCTATTTACTAAGAGAGTCGTATGAGAAAAATCACAAAATTTATGATATACATGAATAAACTTTTGTTATGTTAGAATAATTTTTGGAAACATATAGTGGAATATTAACAACTCAATATTGAGGAAGATTAATTATAAATTTATGAGGCTTATCTATGATTTATATATACTCTCAAAAAGAATAAATCTTAGTTTATGAACCCAATTATTGAGTAAATAAAACTATACATAAGATTAAAATGAAGAATTCCAATGTTGTTTAAGTGTAACATGAAGTTGTTTAGGAGTAAAAAGAGTATTCATTGAGACATGTAATAGTAAAATTGATCTATGTAATAATAGGCTAGAGTTCTCAAGGTTTGTGTAAGAGTAACTTGTATTTTATGATATATTAACCTGTGTTTTCTAAAGGCTAGTAAGTTAATTTCAAGTGTCATAGAATATTAAAATCTCTTTTATAAGTGAATCAGAAGTCTAAATTTAGTAGATGTTGTTTTATAATTCACGTTTTAAATATCATGACACTTTTTTGAGTATACATTATTTAAGATGAATTATTTTATGTCTTTGAAGATAGAGTTTGTTCCATTGAACAAATATTCATACCATAATATTTTTCATTACACATAAGCATGAAAACATAGATTAAATGATTGAATATTTTTTTTGAATATAATAGGACATACAAAGAAATATTTATATATAATTAAATAAGAATGTTTACTGAACAATTAAATGGTAATATTTTGATGATCTATTCTAGATAATTTCATTGGATATTAGTGACTAGTTTGAATGTGGTAGATCATAAGATTTTAAATAATATGACTGAAGTTCAAGCCATCATAATTATTTGTCAAACCAATATTTTAGTATTTGAATTATATAATAATATCAGCATGTTATTCTTTGGGTTTATAAAATGAAGTTAAGATAATAATAATAGTTTGATGAAGACAGTCTAACTTATTATTTCTTAATATCAGGAAGTGTTGAAGAGAGGAGAAGGCTGAATTATGGATTTATTATATAGTAAATTTAGAAGAATAGAAGGAAGCAAATTTGTGCCTTCCTGATGCATTTATAAATGCATTGTTCATTTATACATCTCTTTATAATTTATATTTTATGAGGAAAGGGTTAATATATACTTTCTTGATGCATCCATATATGGATAGATCGTTGTTAATACTGTATAAGGGATTCAATGGATGTTAGTGTAGTAATTTTTCATAATGTGGTCAAATTACTATAGTTGGGGAAGACGATTTATTGTTTTTCACTTTGTAGTTTTGTGTATTTATAAAGATATTATTCAAAATATGGTTTGAACAGACATTGTAATTTGAAGGGATACTGAAAAAATGATTAATCTTGGGATAATAATGTTATGATGTGATAAATTCAAGGTCTTGGAAGTTACATTACACTTGTCTATCCATTTTACGATATCAATGATGAACCCATGTTTTAGACTCAAAATAAACATTTTAAGGATGTAATCATATAAATAAATAGTGGTCCGTTTAAAAATAATATGTGTTTATCCCTATTGAATTTTTTGGTATTTCATATAATATATATGAGATCAATACATATAAATCGATATAGATTTTTGAATTGTTTAAAGATAAAATAATTTAAAAAATTAGTAACTACACTAATTCACCCCTATTAGTGTAGCTACATGATCCACTTTGCATTTTGCAATGAAATTTGGGAAAACATGAAAATATCAATAAAAAAATTTCAAATAAAGGAATTTAAAAATCATATTTTTAGAGTACGATTTAAATATATGATGATGGAAAATTATGATACCATTAATGATTTATTTAAAATAAATAATGAACTTCTGAGTAATATTAATATCATTTGAGATACATTAGAGGGTTATACTATAGTTAAAATTTTATTAAGTAATTTTAATGAAATATTTAATTCTCAAGTGTCCCCATTGGGTGATAGATATTTTATTGAATTAACTGTTTATGAGGTAAAAAATAAATTTACTTCAGATGAGATATGATAATATTATTTTTATCAAAAATAATATCAATAAAAATAAAAATATTTCTTTTTTGCATATCAAAAATACAAAAAATATGAATAAAAATAATATTCATCTATTTAATCTGAGGATATAAAATAACAAAACTATTATAATGAGAAATTCATGTCACATTTTTCAGAAAAAAATTCAATAAAGTAATAGGAAAATTTAAAGATAAAATACCCTTAAAATTATACATTATAGACGTTGGATATTTTTTGTTCATTTTCCCTTAAAAATTAGTGGTGATACTAAAGATAACGAGAATAAAAAAATTATTTAAAGAAGAAATTGTATATATGATCTAATTTCGAAAGGGATGAAGAACTATTAATGGGTAAGAAGAGGTTTTTAAGAAGTAAAATATAAATTATATTCAATACATAAGAGGAAGATAGTGCAATAGATAATAGAGAGTTAGAGAATGAAATATTTCCAACAAATAATAGAAATTTCTTGGATCATGTTTTAAAAAATAAACATTCTTCATGTAGTTTTAAAGCTTATAAATAAATTTAAACTAAACATATATTAGAACCAGAACCCAAATCTAATTTTGTTATAAATTTTATTACCTTGAACGAAATTAGGTTATAAAGGAAATATAATAAGATGTTAAGTGAATATGAAACAGTTTTACTCAAGAAAAAAGTGAGGTATATTGAATAAATGATACATAAAAAGGATAAATTATATAGTAAGATAAAATTAGAAATGATTCTCATAATGGATCCATTATAAAATAATAAGAGTGGAATAAAATAAATTTAATATTTATTAATGTGAAAATTATATTTAAAATGATTTTATATTATCACTATTATTTGGGATATTTTTCTATTTATTTATAAGGTTATATTTCTATAATAAAGATGTTATAGTCTCCATAAGTGACTTATTAGACACTTATTACGAGTTGGCATCCTCTTCCATATGAGCTGATGTTCTTGAGGTCTTGTAATGAACCAAAACTGGGCACCTGTATGTGGCACCTATTTTGCGATGTCATGAAGTATTATCAAAGGGGACTTGTTTTATTTTTAGTTGTCTTATTATTTTGGAAAGGTTGAAAGGAGACTAGGATGATCTGGTCCCCAGCCATAATCTCATGCATGTGAGTAGCTAACCCATGTGTGGGGGAAATCCCATGTTCCATGGTGGGATTTTCGTTCTTGATATTTGATGTTATAGTTGAATGTTATTTCACCTAGGGTGATCCATGAGTTGTTTAGCATAATTTTTTTGGCTATTTTACCCATGGACCATAATGGATTGATATTTTCATATTCATTTATATTTATAGGCAATCATGTTTTTATGTGACATGAATTATATTTGACACACATGGAAAATAATGTTATGAGTGGGCAGTGGGAGATAAAACTTATTATACTTATTAGAAGTAATTTTAATGAAATGGTTAAAAATAATGATATTATAATGGTTAAAACCAGTTATTTGTTTTTTAATTTTATGGGTTTTTTAATTGAAAAGTCGTTTACCTTGTGTTATCCATGATCCATGTTAAGGATGGTAGAGGGTAGTGATAGTACCCCGGTTTTGACCATGGGGAAGTGTATGTAGGATTTTGTGAGGTTTACATGTTTGAATATCTATCGTTTGAAAAAGCGAAAATAATGTGTTATTTGTCCTCAGACGTGTGTTTGGAATTATAGAGACTTGCCTCCATGACAATGTTTGTATCTTGGATGACTAGAGGACATTGCTGGAAATGTGCCTCTAGTAGTGGTAAAATAGGCACTAATAGTTATGGGTAAAGGGTAAGAATTTTAGTTTCATGAGAATTTCACTTGCTTTATCACTACGGGAAAAAAGGGCATTTGGGACGGGTTATTTGCGACGGGAATAAATCTCGTCGCAAATAGTCTCGTGAAAAACTTATTTGCGACGGGGTTATTTGCCCGTCGCAAATATGTAGCCTTTTGCGACGGGACAACTTTCCCCGTCGCAAAAGGACTGGCGCGGTTTCCGCGCCAAATCGCGGGAAACTTATTTGCGACGGGGGAATATTCCCGTCACAAATACCTTAGCCAACATTTATTACGGTCAACGGGTAAATAGTTATTTGTGATGGGACCCGTCGCAAATAACCACCTGCCGACATACTATTTGCGGCAGGCACCGTCGCAAATAATACTATTTGCGACGGGATACCCGTCGCAAATGGGCCCGTCGCAAATAATCTAACCTATAAATACCCCCATCCGTTTTTTTCATTTCATTCTCATTCCATATCTTCTCCTTCTCTAAAAATTATATTTCTATAGTTCAATTTTTCTTCAGTTTAATTTTTTTCTCCGGAGCTGATATTAAAGTTTTGAAGAACGATCAGAGCAGATCAATTTTCAAGGTATTTATGTTCATTTTAATTTTTTATTTATTTTTAATTTCTTATTAGTTTCAATTATTCTTAATTAGTTGTAATTTAATTATGTTTACATTGTTTTATTACTTAATAAATTTAAATTATTAGTATTGTTTATAGTTAATGGTAATTAGGAATAATTAGTAATAATTTTTAATAATTAAGAATAAATATTAATAATTAGTAATAAATACCAATAATTATGAATAATAACATTATTACATTATTAGTTTATTTTATTATTAATATTAAAATAATATAATTTTTTATATATATACAATTCTTTTTTCATCTGTGTGTTTGCTGTCTTCACATGTATTATTTGTATGTGGAGATAGAAAACGCACAGATGAATGGAGAATTGTATATAAATTAGAAAATTATATTATTTTAATGTTAATAATAAAATATATTAATAATGTTATTATTTGTAATTATTGGTAATTATTTCTAATTATTGATAATTATTCATTTAATTACTAATAATTAGAAACAATTAACAATAATTATTAATAATTAAGAATAATTAGTAATAATTAGTAACAATTACCAATAATTAGTAATAATTAGTAATAATTATCAATAATTAGTAATAATTACCAATAATTAGTAATAATTACCAATAATTAGTAATAATTACCAATAAGTAGTAATAATTACCAATAATTAGTAATAATTACCAATAATTTGGAATAATTACCAATAATTAACAATAATTAGTAATAATTACCAATAATTACCAATAATTAATAATAATTAGTAATAATTAGGAATAATTAGTAATAATTAGGAATAATTAGTAATAATTAGGAATAATTAGTAATAATTAGGAATAATTAGTAATAATTAGTACTAATTAGGAATAATTAGTACTAATTAGTAATAATTAGTAATAATTAGGAATAATTAGGAATAATTAGTAATAATTAGTAATAATTAGGAATAATTAGTAATAATTAGGAATAATTAGGAATAATTAGGAATAATTAGAAATAATTAGGAATAATTACCAATAATTACCAATAATTACCAATAATTACCAATAATTACCAATAATTACCAATAATTACCAATAATTACCAATAATTACCAATAATTACCAATAATTACCAATATTTTCCAATAATTACCAATATTTACCAATATTTAGCAATAAATACCAATAATTAGGAAAAATTAGGAAAAATTAGGAAAAATTAGGAAAAATTACTAATAATTAGTAATAATTACCAATAATTAGTAATAATTACCAATAATTAGTAATAATTACCAATAATTAGTATTAATTACCAATAATTAGTATTAGTTACCAATAATTAGTATTAATTACCAATACTTAGTATTAATTACCAATAATTAGTATTAATTACCAATAATTAGTATTAATTACCAATAATTAGTATTAATTACCAATAATTAGTATTAATTACCAATAATTAGTATTAATTACCAATAATTAGTATTAATTACCAATAATTAGTATTAATTACCAATAATTACCAATAATTACCAATAATTAGTATTAATTACCAATAATTACCAATAATTACCAATAATCAGTAATAATTACCAATAATTAGTAATAATTACCAATAATTAACAATAATTACCAATAATTAACAATAATTAGCAATAATTAACAATAATTAGCAATAATTAACAATAATTAGCAATAATTACCAATAACTGCCAATAATTACCAATAACTGCCAATAATTACCAATAACTGCCAATAATTACCAATAACTGCCAATAATTAGCAATAACTACCAATAATTAGCAATAACTGTCAATAATTAGCAATAACTACCAATAATTAGAAATAACTGTCAATAATTAGCAATAACTGCCAATAATTAGTAATAATTAGCAATAATTAGCAATAATTAGTAATAATTAGCAATAATTAGGAATAATTAGCAATAATTACCAATAATTAGCAATAATTACCAATAATTAGCAATAATTACCAATAATTAGCAATAATTACCAATAATTAGCAATAATTAGCAATAATTAGTAATAATTAGCAATAATTAGGAATAATTAGCAATAATTACCAATAATTAGTAATAATTACCAATAATTACCAATAATTAGTAATAATTACCAATAATTACTAATAATTAGTAATAATTAGTAATAATTAGGAATAATTAGGAATAATTAGTATTAATTAGGAATAATTAGTAATAATTACCAATAATTAGTAATAATTATTATTAATTACCAATAATTAGTATTAATTACCAATAATTAGTAATAATTACCAATAATTAGTATTAATTACCAATAATTAGTATTAATTACCAATAATTACCAATAATTACCAATAATTACCAATAATTACCAATAATTAGTAATAATTAGTAATAATTAACATTAATTAGTAATAATTAACAATAATTAGTAATAATTACCAATAACTACCAATATTTAGTAATAATTAACAATCCTTACCAATAATTACCAATAATTGCCAATAATTACCAATAATTGCCAATAATTACCAATAATTACAAATAATTAGCAATAATTAGCAATAATTAGCAATAATTAGCAATAATTAGCAATAATTAGCAATAATTAGTAATAATTAGAAATAATTAGTAATAATTAGCAATAATTAGCAATAATTAGCAATAATTACTAATAATTAGCAATAATTACTAATAATTAGTAATAATTAGCAATAATTAGCAATAATTAGTAATAATTACCAATAATTACTAATAATTAGTAATAATTAGTAATAATTAGTAATAATTAGGAATAATTAGTATTAATTAGGAATAATTAGTATTAATTAGGAATAATTAGTATTAATTAGGAATAATTAGGAATAATTACCAATAATTAGTAATAATTATTATTAATTACCAATAATTAGTATTAATTACCAATAATTAGTATTAATTACCAATAATTACCAATAATTGCCAATAATTACCAATAATTAGTAATAATTAGTAATAATTAACAATAATTAGTAATAATTAACAATAATTAGTAATAATTACTAATAATTACCAATATTTAGTAATAATTAACAATACTTACCAATAATTACCAATAATTGCCAATAATTACCAATAATTGCCAATAATTAGCAATAATTAGGAATAATTAGCAATAATTAGGAATAATTAGCAATAATTAGCAATAATTAGTAATACTTAGCAATAATTAGTAATCATTAGCAATAATTAGTAATAATTAGCAATAATTACTAATAATTAGCAATAATTACTATTAATTAGGAATAATTAGTAATAATTAGTAATAATTAGTAATAATTACCAATAATTAGTAATAATTAGGAATAATTACCAATAATTAGTAATAATTACCAATAATTAGTATTAATTACCAATAATTAGTAATAATTACCAATAATTAGTAATAATTACCAATAATTACAAATAATTACCTATAATTACCAATAATTACCAATAATTACAAATATTTTCCAATATTTTCCAATAAATACCAATAATTACCGATATTTTCCAATAATTACTAATAATTACCAATATTTTCAATAATTACCAATATTTACCAATATTTACCAATATTTACCAATATTTATTAATAATTACCAATATTTACCAATAATTAGGAATATTTACCAAAAATTATGAATAATTACCAATAATTTGGAATAATTACCAATAATTTGGAATAATTACCAATAATTTGGAATAATTACCAATAATTTTGAATAATTACCAATAATTTAGAATAATTACCAATAATTAGGAATAATTACCAATAATTAGTTTGATGAAGCGGCGTGGATGCAGGCCACCTAGTATGCCTTCGAGATGGGCCGGGTAGTTGGTATCGGCTCTCGACTGACTCCCGGAGATTATTATGGCAGTGCTGCGATGTCGGTGTCCAGCTCGAGAGGAGCTCGTGCATCTTCTTCTACTACACAGTATGATGATCAGTTGCGATCTCAGACTGCACAGATAGAGAGTCTCCGACAGGAGCAGGAGCAGATGCGTCAGCAGCATGAGGAGGAGCGTCGACGCCACCAGCAGCTGTACGAGGAGTAGGCGAGTCGGTGGCAGCAGCAGCATCAGGAGCAGATGGAGTATATGCGCCGAGTCACTCATGCTTTAGGGATGGAGTTTCCTCCACCACCATCTGCAGATCCCCCACCTCCCCCCTCCTTCAGATTAGAGATTGTATTTATGTTATAAAATTTGTGAAATCAAAATATTTTTTTTTCTATTCGTAGTTTCTGTCTCATTATAAAATATTAATAATATTATATTTTTAAATAACAATATTAATATGAATAATAATATTATTTATATTTTATAATATTAAATTTTATATATATATTAAAATTTTATAATATTATAATTTAATTATATTTTTTGTAAAACTTGAATTATTTTAATATTTGAATGTAAAATAATTCTATTATTTTTATATTAATTAAAATAACTTATTAATATTTTTTTTATTTATGAATTATAATTCTAATATTATTATATTAATTAAATCATTTATTAATATTCTATTATTTTTTATTTTTGAATTATAATTCTATTATTATCATATTAATTAAAATAATTCATTAATAATTTATTATTTTTATTTGTGAATTATAATTCTATTATTATATTAATTAAAATAATTTATTAATAATTTATTTTTTTATTTTTTTTATAGTATTTGCGACGGGCATAGTATCCCGTCGCAAATACTAGTATTATTAATAGTTTTTTATTTTTTTAAAAAAAATAGTATTTGCGACGGGATACTATGCCCGTCGCAAATACTGGTATTATTAATAGTTTTTTATTTTTTTTTAAAAAATAGTTTTTGCGACGGTACCGTCGCAAAAGGTATTTGCGACGGGTCCCGTCGCAAAAACTATTTTAAAAGTTTTTTACAAAAATACGGAATACTATTTGCGACGGGGAGAATGACCGTCGCAAAAAAAGTCTTTAGCGACGGGCCCGTCGCAAATAAGTGTAGTTGCGACGGCGTTTTCAGCAACGGGCTATTTGCGACGGGCCCCCGTCTCAACAAGCCATTTGCGACGGGATCCTGTCGCAAATGCCCCGTCGCAAATACCTGTTTTTCTAGTTGTGTATGTTGTTTAGGAAAAGATACAAAGGGTGGGTTGTGTGGAATATGTCTAATTTGACACGGGAGTTTGAGCTACAACACCATCTGATGTTCACCATAGAGTGTGGACCTGAGGTAGATGAGTTTTAGATTGATCCTATATTGAAAATCATATATCATTTATAAAATCTAATATCATATAGAAAATAATTTGGAAATAAGATTCCTCTTGTATGATTTTATAATATTATTACCAGTGAATCCCTTGTGGGATATTTAGAATCAACATGAGCAGTAAGAGGACATTTTATAGAAGTAATCCCATGAGAAGTTCCTAAAATAATTTTTCCCCAAGACACTGAGACATGAGAGGGTGGTAGAGTTAATAAAGTTTACCATAGAAATCATGTTAGTTATGGGGTATTCTGGCCATTTCACTGACTTATAGTGTTTAGTTTTACTGCTTGTGGGAGATAAGAATGTTTCGGTGAGACATTTTTAGGATTGACATAAATGTGAGATTAATTTCCAGTAAATCTTTTCCCATTGAGAAGTTTTTTGAGGTAGTGAATTTAGCTCTCATTTTTTAGGGGAACCTAAAGGAGGCTTCCATTAGAGGAAATATAGTTTCTCCTAGAAAATTAAAGGGTTAGTCTTCTAATGGTAGAAAGTATTATTATGGGAATGTCCACTAGTGAAATGGAAAATAGAGTAACCAGGGGATGGATAAATTACTTAGGGTAGTCATCCAGTATTTTGACATCTGTGTAGTTGGATGGGTCATATACATTGTGACTTTCCGTAACCACTAATGGGTTTATGATCTAGTGGTAACATGGGAAACATACATGGGTACAATAGGACACATCAAGATATGTTTGGTGATTGAGGACCCAAGATGACACAAAACACTAGAAGGGGTAATCTACCCTATATTAGTTAGGTAATTGGAGTTATTCTAGTCATAATAGTCAAGGTGTAAACCTGATATTCTAGGGCCAGAACACCCATAACAACAGAGTAGTGTATCATAGTGGACATATAATAGAATATAGTGTAGAGGGATAAGTTAGTTTCCAGAATTTTATCCTTCACTTATTGATAGCGAGGTTGGGATGTTGATAGAAAAAGGTAAAATTATTGCAGCTTATATACTTTCTAGAATTTTATTTGATATAATAGCCTCATATTCTTATATATATGCTGAAATTTTTAATGGTTTGAGTTTGACGATGGTGTTTGTGTGTGGGGTTATAAATTTAGACACACCATTGGGTGTATGGTTGAAATAAATCTATCTATGAAAGGGGTGTTCCCTTGAGGTTAGTTAGTATCATTTCATTTAGAATCTACACATAGTTAAGATGATATGGTTTGATTTGATTTTGGGTATGGATTGGTTGTGATCACAATGGTCCTACATATATTGTTACCATATGATAGAAACCTTTACATATATTGAGGGTGACAGTTATGTTATTCTTTTAGAATGGGATATCTGAGTAGACGATGATAGTACAGTTCATTTGAAACTATGGGAGATCAGCACCCAGGTTATGCATCTTTTGTTGGATTATGGGGGTGTTAATCATTATGTTTTACAACCATATTGGATCTATTTTAAGATGTGTTTTTTGAGGAATTCTCTATGATACCACATGATAGGTTTGTTGAATTCAAAATTCAACTGATTCCTGGAGAAAATCCCATATCTTTTCCTCCTTACATAATGGAACCAACGAAGCGTAAATATCTTAAGACTTAGTTGCAAGAATTTATGGATAAGTGATTTATCCATCTAAGTAAGTCACCCGGTGGATCTTCAGTTTTGTTTTCTAAGAATCTGGATAGAACGTTGTATTTACGCATTGATTAACAAATGTTAAACCATATGATAGTGAAGAATTGTGAAACTATGCTACGTATTGATGATGTTTTTGAATATATGAGGGTTTATTGTGTCTTTTCTAAGAACTATTAGAATCTGGGGTATCATCAGCTATGAGTGAGACCTAAAAGTATATCAAAACATAAATTTAAAATCAGGTTGGACCTATATGAGTTTCTTGTAAAGATGATTGGATTGAAAAATTCTCATACAAAGTTTATGGACTTGATAAACCAATTATTACACCTGTTTTAGGCCTGTTCATGGTTATTTTCATTGATGAAATATTGGTGTACATCCTGACTCATGATGATCATGCCAAACTTATTCTCATCATCTTGAGTATATTGAGATAGAATAAGCTGTATGAAAATCTAACTTGGTGTGAATTCAGGAAATACAAAGTACATTTCATAGGTCACATAATCATGGAGGAAGGATTATCATTAGACCCATATAAATTTCAATGTAGTTGTTTCTTGGGAGCATCCCAATAATTTTTTTGACATCCAATTATTTTTAATTTTGTAGAGATATTAACGAAGGTTCATCGAGGACTTATCTCATTTGGAAACCCCAATTTAGAACTTGACCAAGAAGGATATCAAGTTTGAATGATTTAGAGAAAGTAAGAATGCTTTCTAGGTTTGGAAGAAACATTTGACTACCATACCAATTTTGATCATATACAAGTCAGGTGGGGAGTATAGATTGTTTTTTAACAAATTCAGAATCATACAAGGAGAGATGATGTTGTAATGAGATTGAGTCATGTAATATGGGAATAGAAGATAATTCCACATGAATTGAATTACCATACACATGATCTAAAGTTGGATGTAATGGTTTATGCTTTGAAGTACTGTTGACATTACCTTATGGGTGAATGGATTACTATGTATACCGATCACAAAAGTTTAGTATACATATTTTTATCGTAATATTTGAATGTTTATAAATGGATATTGGTTGAGTATTTTTAGTAATTTGACTTTGATTTACACTATATTCATAAAAAGGAAAATAGTTTTGAAGAAACATTGAGATTAAATAAAATGATTCAAGTAGTCTATTAGCAATGTTATGAGTGGAAGATGATTATCTTCTTCACTGAGACACATATAGAGGTTCAAAAGGTCCAAGAAAAGATGAATCTCATGTCCTTGTTGGTGAATTCTACAGTTTTGGACTGGATCATGGAGAGGAAGTATACGGATATGAATAGTCTTGGGATGAGGGAAATCCTATAAGTTGGTAATCCAATTTTTTATTAGGATATCCAAAAAATAAAGATCATATATGATTAGGTAGGTGTTGTTGTTCCTACTTGTATTCGAAAGGAGTTGATATCTGAGTTCTATGCCAAAAAGTGGGTAGTGGATCCAGGTTTGAACTAAACTTACCATGACATTCAATGGAAGTATTGGTGGCCCGAATTGAAGGATGAGATTGCTAGTTTTGTGACATGATGCTATGCCTATCAACATGTGAATCCATCAAATCAATGACCATGTGGTCTGTAACATCCATTTCTCAATCTAGATTGGATGTTGGATGATGTTATTGCGGATGATTTTGTATGTATGCCAAGGAATCCTCATAAGAATAACACAATATGGATTATTGTAGATAGGTTGACAAAATTAGTCCATTTGTTTTTAGTTTGGGAGATTTTCATGGATGATCCATTGGGTGATATGTCTATAGAAGTGATAGTTTTTTTTCATAGAGTTTTTTGGAGTATAGTTTCAGATCCTGAACCATGTTATACATTTTTTTCTAGAAAGACTAAGAAAAGGATCTTGGAACCAAGGTGTCTCTAATTTTATCTTTTCACCCATAGATAGAAGGGAAATCATAACACACTATTCATGTGTAGTAGGACAAGTTCTAGGAATGTTTCTATGATTTTGGTTTGTCTTGGGAGAAACAATTATTTCTTGTAGAGTTCAAATATAATAATAGTTACCATGAAAATTTTATGATGGAACCATAAGAGGCCCTCTATGTTAGGCTTTGCAGATCACCTTTAAGTTGGATGGAGGTGGGTGGGTCAATGTTTTAGGGATAGAGTAGAATGCATGAGACGTTATAACATGTTCAATTATTCATAAATTTATGGATACAGTGTATATTTGATAAAATTCTAATGATAACAGATTACATTGACATCTTGAGTTTATAGTGTACGAAAATGATTTCCATTACGTGGCTCTGAGATTTGGTAATCATTTGATTCAAAATTTGGGTTTGTTGGCACCCATATTTATCGGACCACTTGTGATTATGGATTGACATAGACTATGGGTATTTTTACTATCTCTTCTATATAGGTATAGTGATTTGCATGATGTTTTTTATGTTTCATTGCATCAACAGTATCACTACAACACTTGTAATGTGATAGATGTTGATGATATTGTGTCTGATGATAATCTGTCCTTAAAGTGGAATCATAATCATGTTTTGGATCATTGTAAGAACAATTTGATAGGAGAGATAGTGCTGTTGGTCCTAGTGTTTTTACAGTAAGGCCATTCTCAGGTGAAAAAATGGTAGAGGGAATTATATATGCATTAACAATGGACGGAAATTTTCACTTCAGAAGTCTAGTGATGCTTGGGAGTGTAGCTTGAGGATGAGATGTTTTTAGGGGGGAGGATATTGGAAGATATAGACCTTTATTGTGAGACCTCGTACTCATTTTAAGTTACAATATTTCCCTTTTTTTTATCATACTTTGGTTACGCCTTTCATTGGGGTTGTTTTGAGTTAATTTAATAAATTTTGGAATCCCATGGGGCTATGAATGGTTGATACATGATTAGGTAAAATGATATACCCCATCACCCTTAGATGATGGGGGTTTTCATGTTTGGTTTCCATATTGTGAAACCATGTAGCTAACCAATGAAATATGTATACACTATGACTGTAAGGGAACATGGATACAGTTCATGGTTTGTCTAACCATGTGGCCCATCTGGGAAACCACACAAATCATCTTTTAGACCCCCAAAAATTTAATAAAAAAAAATCTAAAACACCCTATTTATATATGTAATCACACTAGTTAGATTAATATAGTTTCTTTGGATTTCAGAGGCTCTAGAGAGGATTACATGGCTCCATAAACACATTACATTTCGAATTAATGACCAAGTAGAAGAAATAGACCTCCTCCTTTAGGTTATCAATTTCTTGATTAAGTTTCATTCTATTATGTATTTACCCCTCTTCATAAAGGGATGAATTCTTCCATTTCTGATGATTTAGATATATTTTTTAATGGATATTTTTTCATTGGATCATGATCCTCAGTTTTCATCTAATTTTTTTTCATTGTGGGGGTTTCAGTCGTTCTACCTCAAATTAAGCGCTAATATTGGGTGATCGTTCGCCAAATACCCTAAGGTAGGTGGTCTAAAAAATATTTTTTCATATTATTTATTATTTTCTCATGTATGTAATTGTGTCCTCATGTTTCATGATTGTTAAATTGGGTTTTAAGTAGGAAAAGTGAAATAAACCATATCATAATTGTGAGACCCTTCTCAGATGTCATTGGATCAATTGGAGATTATACGGCTAGGCTTAGTTTTTCATCTAGGGGTGATTGATTTTCTTTGAAATGGTGAATCTGAAATTTGAAAGGAAAATATAATGTTTTTGGAATCAAACAAAATCATTTTTCCATGGGTTGGTAATAGGATTTATTGTTTACATTTTCATAACATTAATGGGTTAATGAGTTGTGTAGTAATTTATGATAACTGAATCCATGGGGGATTCTAATTTTGTTTATCGGGTTAACATTAAAGAACCATGGTTATTTTTTTATTAAATAAATGATTTATTATGTTTATAATGGATGATAAAAAGGTTTAATAATGCATAACATTAATATAAATATGTGAAAAATGTGAAGTGGATATCGAACCGATGATCCTCAACCATGGGTTGACATACTAATTCTTTAGGCCCCTGATATATTCATGTGAATTGATGATGGAACGATGCTCTATGTACCCAATATTCTAGTGATAGAATTATGATCTATTTACCCATTATATTGGGGATGGTGACGCTCCAATTACCCAAGATAATGATCTTGGAATGAAAATCCAAGAATCATTGATAATGGTGCATGGACCGATGCTCCATGGTAACGAAAGGATATTTGAATAAATTTGAATAATTGAATCCAATGAAAGAATAATATTAAAATCCGTATAGTGTATGGTTTAGAATAAAGAATGTCGAAATAGAGGTATGACTATCTTGGAAATCACCAAGACCTCGAGGGCTAATGTGGTTGAAAAAGGGATAATAAATGTGAAACCTTTTTTACATTTTTCATTTTTTTCATTTATTCTATAAACAATTCTATACACTCTTATAGACAATATATTTTTTTATAAACCATTGGTGGTGGATAAAAAAATTTAAACCACACTGTACTCATACCATTGGTCAGTACCCATGTATTCTTCATGTCTATAATACAGGATACCTGCCTGATCCCCATGATAGATAGTTGGGTTGGGATTCATGATGGAGCTTCAATGGGGGAACCAACTATGATTTTAGGACATATTTGGGATTTTTTAGTGTTTATTATATTGTTTTTTATTTCATCACATGACATGTATATGCCATGACATATTTACTATTTTGGTTTATGGTTATTTCCCTTTTTTGGGATTCTTTATGTGATTCCGGGTCATTATTAGTTAATGATTATTTTATTATTATTTTTGGATTTTTGTTTAATAATTTATAACATTTTATCACTGTAATAAAGATGGTATAATCTCCCTAAAAGACATATTATACCCTTTATTCTAGTTGGAATCCTCTAGGGAATGGGGTGGGGGGTTTTCTTGAGGTCATGTAACGAAACAGACTGGGGAATCAGAATGTGGAACTTGGGTTAGCATGTCATAATATTTCCTTATATTATTAGATAAGGAAAGAATTATTAAAATATAGGAAATGTATATTGAAACAGAAAATTTATCCTCTTACCTTCATATCCAATTAATCAAATTCCCCTTTCAATCATCACAAAGTTATGGTTTTGATTTCCATTACTTTCAAATGATCATTCAATTTTTTGTGATCAATGAACTCTATCATTCCCTTTAATTATTAAAATTTAAATTCCATGTCCATACATCATCTTTCCACCATTTTTCTACTAATTAGAAACCTATTTATGTGTTATTATATATGACTTTTGTACTTCCATTTCTCTATTTTTAAGAGTTTATTTTATTAACCGCATTTATAATGTGATTTTTCAAAATAATAAATTTTGAATATAAAAAACTAAATTTATAAGCCCAATATAAAATTGATAGGATAAAATTTATTTAAGGTGGGGATAATTTATCAAGCCAAAATTATAAAATAATAACATTATTTTTGATAGAGTATGTGATATGTTACATTTTGAATAAAAAACCCATGAAAAATATTTCTTTAATCCTCTTTGAGATCTTGTAGAACATGTAACCCTGAGTTTAAATGTACAAAAAATGTTGTATGTCATTATAACCAACCTGTTAAATTAGAGGTTAAAAATTGTTCTAACAAAATTATTAAAACTATTATTGTTTTTCATTATAATTACGATAATAATCATTTATAATAAAAAAAATATTTGAAAAATTTTATTTTTTCTAAAAGAATGTTTATTCTCTTTTTTCACACATAATTTAAAATAAATGATTAATAATTATAGAATATTAATTTATTAAAAATAAAATATTTTTTGAAATAATAATATAAAAATTAACTTCGGATGATTTTTTTTTATTTTTTTTCTAAAATGTATCATTTTTGAAGAATTAGAAAAAATACTATTTTTATGGAAAAATAAAAATTTTCTTAAATAATTTAAATGGTTAAATTATATTTTAAATTAGTTTTAAAATAAATTTAGTTAAATTATATTAAAATTTAAATAATTTATTCATTGGTATCAATTTATGATTGAACTTTTATATTAATATTTTCAATACTTATAATAATTTTTTCTTTTAAAACCCACTTTTTCAACGTGTTTTTGGGTATAGTTGATAATTTTATTACTCTAACTATATAATGTTTATTTGAAAAAATTGATTAAATATTTTGAATTATAATAATTTATATTATTTAACAAGTTTATCTTTATTTTCTACTAAAATTTAACAGTGAAGATGGTAAAAATTAATTAATATGGCTAGGGTAAAAAGGTTTTAGAGGAGGTTAATCTAAAATGATAAGGTTTAAAAATACAAAAATACTTCTCAATAAAAAATTTGAAGGAAATATTTAGAACATATTATGTATAATTATGGATAATAATCCATTTCTTTCACCGATGTTTCATTTGAAAATTAAGGGTACATAATTATCTTTCCCAAAACTATAAGTGTGCCACTCTCCTCACTTATATAAGGCCACACCCTATCCTCTGTTCATTACACATTTAAAAAAATTTGATTTGTAAAAGACCTAATAAAATTACATACAAAATCCATCAAATAAGTCTATCCTTCGTTATTTTTTTATAAATCC
This sequence comes from Viscum album, assembly GCA_963277665.1. NCBI lineage: Eukaryota > Viridiplantae > Streptophyta > Magnoliopsida > Santalales > Viscaceae > Viscum > Viscum album. The sequence continues at coordinate 799,097,586 of OY728160.1, read as the reverse complement.
ATTCTACAAATAATTTAGGTATAATCTTAAAGAGGTGGTATGAGAAGAGGTAAAATTCAAAACAATGAATTTTTTATTTTTTATTCTTTCACATCATTCAAATATTATTAATTTAGGATTATATAAAAATAACAATATAAAAATTTATAATTCTATTTTGTCATTTTATTAGAATTACTTATATCTATATACGTTTACCTCAAATGGGAATGAAAATGTTGCTCTTGTGTACGACAAACTACCCTCTAGCGAACTATTGGGGCATTTTTACCATCTAAAACTCAGTGAATTGGTTATAATGATGAATATTAAGTATGACTATGATATTTATAAAAAATATATATATGTATTGTAATTATATCATATATAAGTTTTTTAATTTTCATTCAATAAAGTATACAATAACATTTCTCGTGTGTATGACAGAATATCGCCTTGCTAAACGTTATGATTCATTTTATAAAATAACAATTTATATGGATATAATATAAATAAATATAATAAATATATTTTATATAAATGAAATAATTATGATATAAAATTAAAATTTATAATTATAAAAATAGAATATAATTTTTTTACCATTTCACCCACTAAAGGGTTATAACATTGTTTGTGTACATATGGATTAACAACTTTACGAACCAAGGCGACTCACTTTTCATCATCAAAAATATTGTAATATGTGTATAATTATATTTAAATAAATAATATGTTATTTTCAATATTATTATCATTCAATAAATATAAAATATTACTTACCTTCTTTTTATAATGATTGAAGAGAAATGGAAACTTTACTAAAGCATACGTTCGACCTACCATCTCCATGATCATAATGTACTTCATTTTTCAAAACCATTTCTCTGGATTGGTCTTAAAAGTTTAATTGATATATAAATATTATAAGTATTTCATTATTACTATTTTGGAGATTATGTAACTTTATAACATGTATAATAACTTGAACTGTCATGAAAAAGTACGAATGAGAAAACAAGGCAACTAACACCCGAAACAATAAAAATTAATAATAAATTTGTAAGGAAGGGTGAAAAATATTTATTAAATGGAAATATATGATATTAAAAACATTTATATAATTCTATTATAAGTTAATAAATGGGTTAAAACTACTGCAGTTTAGGTTAAATCACATTCCAACAGACGGAATCCTGAGGTAAGGGACTTCCTCTCAATTTCCCTTCATTGAAGAATATTGTAATATTATGCACCTAATTTATTTTATATGGTCTATATACATACAATTTTTTATTTAATATTATGAAAAAAATCATCATAAATTGTTTTTTAATATTAAATTTTAATTATCTAATCTAAGGGGATTTGAAATTAATATTATCAATGTGGTATTGAATTTGAAAACACAATTTCTATTCATTAATTTATATTAGTTATTTATTATCATTAATATAAGATGATTATAAATGTATTAAATTTGCGGAAATTATGTTTTATATACAATTTTTTATGTGGATTTAAATTTAATTCACATAATGGATTCATTGGTCAGTTATCACTTCGACTTTATGATCATTTCAAGGGGTTATTTCACAGTCTCATTTTAATTGGGATTATTTATAAATGATTTTAAATTGAAGGAAATTTTATGATATTTATTTGATGAAAACATTAATTTTCTTATCCTTCGGTTATTCATGATCCTTTTAAAGTAATAGTACTATTTTCCCACTCTTTGTTATATAAAATTAGTGTGAAAATATTTTTTTATGAAATTCAAACTTTATTCCCCCCATTAATAGAAAATAGTTTTTTCATAAGAAAACCATGTTATCTAATATTTTTTAACCCAACACCATATGATTTATTAGAGAAATATATACCAATTTTGAGTTTTTACAAACTTTTTTGAAATGAATTTTCATATCATGTTCAAAATAAGACACATTTTTCTTTTACATAAAAAGTGAAATGAATTGTTGTTTTAACATATACGACATGAATGGAATTTCCTACCATCATGGCCACTCAAATTTTAAAATATTCTATTATAAGTTTGAAAGGTTATTTTCAAATTAAATAACATTCAGAATATTTTTTTATCTTTTCTTTTGAAAAAATATCATTTCAAAGTGAAAAGATATTTTCCTCATTAATATTTTAGAGATATGTTTATTGTATTTATAAACCCTTTATTATATACATACTCTACTATGGATATGTTGTATTGATACCATACTTATTCTTCCACATGATGGTTTATGATTATTTTGTATTAGTATAGTATTTATATTCTCTTCCTTGATTTATTTTTGTAGTCATTAACTTTTCCTTGATTTATTCAATTTCCTATGATCATTGAACATTAAATGTCCCCGAAATATCCACTTTATTTATCATGGATATACTTATTTCTTAAACCATATATCATTTTATCATATGGTGTAATAAATTGAATGTTATTTGTTTAATTATGTAAATATTTATGAATTCATTTTCTTTACTCAAAATGGATATTTGATGATATGTAACATTGATTGTGAATTAAATCGATTATTTGATATATGAGGAATGCTTGGAACATATAGTGATTGGTGGGGCTCAGAATTATAGATCCTATTTATGCATTATTAGATTCATGAGGTGAATTTATATGGTATCATTAAATGGGATTATACATATAGTATTAATACATCTTGTCAAAGGTATTGACGATTTAGGTATCATGTGCCTAAGATAATGATGTCGAAGGATTTCGAATTTTCTTCATTAAGAGTTATGTTATTATTAACCTTGATATTTTCATAATTATATTATATTTTGATGCATTTTATGATCAATTTATTGATTAAATGGAATGTATTTTTAGTTATTTACTATTCTATATTGATTATTCCATACCCGGTAATGATGTTAATGTTATTGATTAAATGGAATTTTTTTAGTTATTTCCCTTCACATATAGATTATGCACTGTATTGTTATCCATGGTATGTTTCAAATGATATTATCTGTCGATGCATTTCTTTCATAGTTTATATATTAGATGATTTTTTTTTTCAATTTTCTTATTGATTATTCCATATCTTATTATCCATGATATTTTCACAATGATATTATCTCTATATGCATTTTATTATTAGTTTATTGAATAAATGGAATGTATTTTTAGTTATTTAAATTCCTTTTTTATTATGATTATTGTTTCAAGGTAGATTCTACCATACATAACACTTACTAATAATTTGAGGTCAACCATGTTTAGTTTTTTTTCTTAAGAATCAATGAAATTTTCAATTAATGGTATGAAAAGATATGACCAAGGGAATAATGAAATTATATTAAAAATGTTTTTTCATAATTTGTGATTTTAAATCAACACAATTTTATGTTTTTGAGGTCCTTAACATTCAAGTGACTGTTCAATTTCTTATGATCAATGACCTTAATCTTTCTCTAAAATCATTTATAATTTCCTTCCATATATATATATATTTACATTCCACCAATTTTATGATAATTATAATCTAATTTTTGTGTTATTCAACATAAGCGTTGTAATTATATTTCTTTCTTATTAAAAGGATATATTGTTAACCCCTTTTATAATGTTTGTTTTCAAAAGAGGTATTTTCAAATTTCAAACCCCTAATTTCAGAGTGCAACATCGAATTAGAATGAAAAAATTTATTCAATGTTCTAAGAACGTAACACCCAAAAATTATAAAATTTTATTATTATATTCAATAGCATATGTGAAATGAAACACCAAGCCTAAACAACCCAAGAAAATATATTTTTTTAAATCCGTTTGATATCCTGATGAAGTTGCAACATCATGTCTAAATAAACATTAATTTAATCTACCATTATAACATATCCATTAAATTATATTATTTAAATATTAGAAACTAAATTATTAAATTTAGGGATATATATTTCTTAAAAATTAAATTTGAATAATTTAAAAGAAAACCAACTTTTTTTTGGAAAAATTGTTTTTTTAAAAGACAGTTTAGTTTCCATTTACATAGGTAATTTTAAATAAATATTTTATACCTCTTAAAAAAATATATAATAAAACAAACATAATTTTTGAAATCATAATATCAAATTTATATTGGGATGTGTTATGGTATTTTTTTTTGAAATTTTTTATTTTTCAATGAATAGTGAAATATACTGATTAATATTGAAAATTTCCTTTTCATTTAAAAAATATATAGTGTTTAATCTATATCTATTCTAAAGGTGGTTTTTTCTTAGAAAAAATGTCACCCTATCCACTTCTCTATAAATTATACAATCTCTACGCGTCTTTAGTCCCTCCAACACTTCACTCTCCTGCTCGGGATTCACCTATCGCTATTCTAGGGTTTCCCCTCCCTCTCTGCTCGCTTTGGCTGGATACATATCTTTTATCCACTAACAAAGTCTAGTTAGCACAAAAAATTCATTCTTGTTAGCATTCTTTTCATGACCCATCCTAGTGGGGCTCATGATGTAACTATCCCAATCCCACCACTGATGGGTTGGGGGATAAAGACTAGTACCGAGTAGGAATATCTCACAAATGAGAGACATTTTCCTATATACCTACACACACACACACACACATCCAGGATAAAAATGCTGAAAGTTAAAAATAATAAATAAAAATTTCATTCATAAACAAATATACAAACCATAGGGTATAATATTAACAAAAATGGAAGGAAAAAGAACCAAAATACAATCCCACTAAAAGAAAAGTCTCCCAAAGTGAATGAATGAGTTCCTAAAACATGTTCACAGAAACAATTACCAGAATTGTAGGTGTAGGAGAGCCTCTTGAATTCATAGGAGAAAAACACATCTGTCTGATCCCTCTAAGCCCCACTAGGTCCTTGTTTACCTAGAACTCTCTCAATGCATGGATCATTTCAAGAATACATGACCCGTGCGGCCAAATCCCATGCATGGGTGAGTAAAACAATACATAGTAGGAAAGCCTGCAACCAAAAAGAAAATACAACTAATAAATACATGAAGTTCACCATAATAAAAAACATGAAGTCTAGTTAATATGGTCAGCTCACACAGGTATAAGACTATAGAAAGAAGAAAAGGATGTTTAGTTTTAGTCCACAAATCTTCTAGTTTCCATAACAAAGGAAGTGTCGATGAAGCATAGAGAAATTATAGTGCACAAAGAATATATGGTGAATGGACCATCGATAGAGCATAGAGTATTGATGGTTCCTAGAGCATCAATGGTGCCCAGAGAATCAATGCTGCATTGAGCACCAATGGCGCTTGATGTGCTGATAACGCATAGAGCATTGAAGGTGCATGGAGTGTCTATGGTGAACGGAGCATCAGGTAGCATGGATATTTGATAGACCTTGGTGCATCGATGGGTCATGTAGCCCCCATGTCACATAGTCACCATGTCACGGCCAGCCGTAGGATTCTACTCAGAGCACACTTATTCCATGAGGAAAACTCCTCAAACCAAAAGTTTATATCCCAAACTTAAGAAAGACTCTCATAGAGTATATCAAAAGCACCGCCTCATTACAAGGGTCCCAACAATATAAATGGCTCATCAAACAGACATACTATTTGAATGATTCATATGTTTTTCAGAAAAAGATAGACCTAGGTCCGATCTATGTCTGATTCGACCTGTCTACCAACCTGACCCATTTTGACCGACCCGACCCTGCCCGACCCGGTTCACCCCAGCCCAAACAGAATTACCATACTGGTCTTGTCCCACTAGGCTCATCCCACTACATCATTGAAGTGTCTCGGCTTATCTGGTCTAGCTTGATGCATGTGGGCCAGTTGGTGTGCGCCAGATGTGCCCCTCCGGTCAAAGCGGAGCCATGCTGCATTTTACATGACCAGGCCACCTCTTCTGCCTTGTCCCTATTCCTCACCTTAACAGGAGGCCCCTTATGACGCTGCTTCGAGCCACGTATGGCTACTTCCTCCATGGACTCCTATTATGGCCCCCCCGTGTTACCACCATCAGCCTCCGCTTCCAATGTCTCCCACATGGTCCCTGAGTAACCACATCCCACCTCTATCAGCAGCCTATCCTGCTACGTGCTCGCCTATCCCAACCCCCACCGTGCCACTAATTCCTCTATAGCCGGCTGCCCTGCCGGCAGGCTATCATCTTTAGCCACAACACTGGAGGTCTGCCTCAGGCCATCATAAGTCTTCACCTCACCCAAACCATACCACAATCCCATCACACCACTACTATAACATCGCAGAATCAAACATTCTATCTCAAACCATTGTTCCATGGATCGAGGGTGCAATAATCGATCATTCTCATAAGGGCATCAAGTGTTAAGAACAAAATAGATTTAGGGGAGGAGATAAAGCACACAAATGCACAAAGAACAGATCTTGGGATGTTTGTTTAGACCTTGATCCTTTAATGTTAGCAGAGTCATGAAGAACAAATCAACATATAAATTTAATCCCTATTAATACACAACAAGAATAACACCCATCCCACAAGCAACTGAACTGTGGATCAACATGTTCATTGGTTGGTCCGTGTTCGTCTATGTATGTAAGAGTAGGAAAATGAAATCACAAAGAGATCAAACATCCTACCTCATGGTTGGATCTGTATTTGAAGAAGGATATTATTTTCTGTTGTTGTTGATACTGGATCAGCCAACATTCATCATTAAGAGAGTTTACTTTCCTGTCTTGAAGTAATTCCAAGGTTATAGTGATAACCCTGAATTCCATAAAAATGTTTCATTAAAAATTAAAATTTTACTACATCATATAAAATATTTTATTAAAATATTTTAATGAAAATTACATCTAATTAATTTTTTTCATAATTGACCAATACTGGTTGATAATATGGCCCACATAAGGTAAATTCACTGCACTAAATGAAATAGTGCACTCATATTTCTGATCCAAACACCCATTTAGAAGTTATTCCCATATTAATGAAAAAATGCTCCTACACTTTGTTAGATAGTTACCATTTTTTATTGTATCTTTATAGGCACACCTGACCACAGAATATCACACTATGTCAGTGTATAGTCCCAGAATTTTCCCAATTAATTTATAAAAATAAAACTGGAGAAAATTTGAGATATTACATTCTCACTACCCGAGGTATTTATGTCCCCAAAATCAAAAACAAGGGCTACACAACACATAGATGAGGGTATTGAGCCTGAATCTAATTCCCCCACTCCCATGTGCTCTCATGGTGATTCTGGTTCTTCCACTGAATTTGAACTAGAGTAATCAACCTCCTAGGAAGTAATTTCTCCTATCGATCCTTGATCTCCACCGGGTACTCTACTAAAGTCTCCCAATTGTCAATGTTCATCTCTACCCAGTTGATGAAATGTGATGGATCAAGAACATACATCCTCAAATGTGACACATGGAAGATATCATGCACCCGTTGCAACTTATGGGTTAGAGAATGGAAGTACGTCCCATCACCAACTCTACTGAAAATCCGAAAATGGATGATGTAACTCATAGATAACTTTCTACCCTATCTAATCCTCCAAAAAACCTGTCGAGGTGAGACCCAAAGGAACACATGGTCCCCCTACTTAAATTCCAAGGTTATTCATCTCCTATTAGAAAATGGCATCTACCAGCTATGTGCAGTCCTCATCTTCTCTTGGATGATCTATACCCTCTTGGTAGTAGACGACACCAACTCTAAACCCATGAGTGATAACTCACCTGGGTCCATCCAATATAGTGGTTTCCTGTATGATCACTCGTACAAGACCTAGAATGGTTCCATATTGATGGTGGAGTGGTAGCTATTTTTGTACTCAAAATCCACTAGAGGTAGGTGATCCTCTAAACTTTAGCCAAAGTCTAGGATGAAATCAATTAGCTTTCCCTCATGAACCGACATGGTCCTCTCCCTTTGGAAATAAGTATGGGGTTGAAATTACATTCTTAAGCACAAATGAGTCACAAATTCCCCCTGTAATCCATCCCACAACTGGGATGTGAAACAAGAATCATGATCTTAGATGATCAATGATGGAACTCCATCAATACGAACTATCTACTACACGTAGAGGCATCTTAATCTCTCTACTGAACTCATCTCACCGATTGGTATGTATTTTGATGACTTGGTGAGTCAGTAAAGGATCACCCAGATGGTATTATGTCCCCAATACATGCAACATAAGCACATCACGAAGACCATCAAAATCAAATCTCACATTCACTCTTTCTCCTCTAGGGGTTGGGTGAAGCTCACTGGAACCAGGTGCTCAACCATTACTTGATGACAAGCCAGGCATCGAGAAATGAACTCTGCCACTGCCTTATTCATCCCTAGCCACCAGAACTGATGTTAGAGGTCCGAGTACGTATTTTTTTACACCTGGATGTACTGCCAAAGGGTATTTGTGGAACTCTCTCAAGACCTATTCCTGGAATGTCACTGGTACTACCAAGCATCGTAGAAATATAATTATGTGTTCCCCACCTATCAAATATCCATCAGGGGAATTCCCATAGAAATCCGAACACATCAGGTCTCATAGTTAATATTCCCATGTTGTGCCTCCCTGAATCACTATAAGATTGGATGGGTGACAACCATCTACTAGAGGTATGATACACCATCTCCAGCCATAAAAAATATCTACAATGTGGCCAAAAAACCAATGCATCACTCAATAACTGCATGTTGGATCTCCTCCCAAGAGCGTACGCCACTACATTTCCCTTCCTAGGAGTATAAACAATCTCAAAGTCCTAGTCTTGGAGGAACTCCAGCCATCATCTCTATATCAAGTTATGATCCTTCTAAGAAAAGATATACCGGAGACTCTTTTGGTGAGTGTATATGAAACAATTCTCATCCATTAGGTAGAGTCAGCACATCAACAATGTGAAGACTACCATTTCAAGATTCATATCATGAGTCTCCTAGTTCTTCTCATGATGCCTCGACTAGTGTGAACCATAGGCAATCATTGCAATCCCCATCATTAGGAAACAACCAATCAAGGTCCCTGATACATCACAAAACTCCACATACTCCACACCCTCCTCTAGTAATCTCTAGATAGGTGCAGTCTTAAATCATTACATCAAATCCTAAAACCACTGTTTGTAATTCTCTATCCCAATGAATGGATTCCCTTTCCATGTCATGGTAGTCAAGGGTGTTCCTACTTTATAAAATATGTTTAGAATCCTTCGATAGTACCCAGAAAATACCAATACTCTTTGCACCTTGGTAACACTTTTGGGTGTCTCCCAAGATAGAACCAATTCAATATTCATTGAATCCAATTCAAATCAAGCCTCTGAAATGGTGTTTCTTAGAAAGTGGGCTTCCTAATTCTAGAAGTGACACTTTGAGAGATTACAATAAACCTGGTGATCTTAGAGTGGGTCTAGAACCATCCTCAAGTGAATCATGTGCTCCTCCTCAGATACCAAGTACACTAGGATGTCACCAATAAAGGCCATGACAAACCAGTCTATGTAAGGCTAGAAGATTTTTTTATGAGTCCCATAAACAAAAACAGGGAGTTCATCAAGCCAAATGGAATCACTATGTAGTCCTAGCGTCCATACTGACATCTGGAGGCTATCTTTGGTACATCCTCATCCTATACATGAATCTGGTGATAACCATATTTGAGGTCTATCTTTGAGAACCACCTTCCTCTCTTCAGCTGATCGAGGGGGTCTTCGATCCATAGTGGTGGATATATATTCATAATGCTTACCTAGTTCCGGTACCATTTGTCCATACATAATCTCATACTCCCATATTCCTTCTTGGAAAACACAACTATGGTCGCTTAGGATGAAACACTCAGTCTCATGAAGCACATCCTTTGCAAGTCCTATAGTTGTACCCTCTACTCCTGAAGCTCCACTAGAGCCATCCAATAAGGAGCAGATATCAGTTCTATCATGGGGTATAGGTCAATGCAGAAGTCAACCTCTTTATGGGGAGGAAATATGGGGACATCCTCTGTAACGAAATATTCATACTCCACCACCACTATAGGACACTACAAACTCCTATCATATACTGTATTAAGGGTGAGGCTATCCAACTGGTGAGTAATCGGCTGCACCTTCTAATTATTAAGTCCTTCTTTTGCTGTATGTGTTTTCTTTTCACCAAAAAAGAAAAAACGGGTCCCATATTCATGGACACACCACACTCTATGCCTAAAACAGTCAAATCGGATATGAAATATAGATAACCATTCCATACCAAGAATGATGTCATAAGGCCTCCAAACTACCACCAAGAGATCCCAAAGGAAACACTTAGTCCTTAGATTAAGGGTACGCTATCAGATCTAGTGTGTGATCATTGAACCTCCCCCCGTAGAAGTATCTAAGGGAAGGGATCAAGTTAATGGTTCCACAGGAATCTCGGAGTCTCAAACAATGGTCGTGGTGATAAAAGAGTGACTGAAACATACTTCTATCAAAACTAAAAGAATGATGGAAAATACATAGATCATAACTCCAATAACTTATAGAGCATTGGGGTCATAAGACTCTATTTCTTGAAGTCGGCCTCGTCCCTATGTCCTAGCTACCTAAGCCCGTGGTGGACCTCCTAGGGTAGTGGTGGTAGTATGTCGAACCTACTCCCACCACCTACTACTCTACCTACTCCTCTGCAACATATTCCACCATACAGACCACCCTACCCCAACCTATTACTCTTCATTGAAAATCCCTCGATTGTCTATTGATCGTTCATACAGTGAGTTAGGAAAGATCGAACCATATTTCCCCATCTACCACATGACTAACACAGCCTATACTTCAGTGAACCCACTCTACATAGGGATATGTTAACCACTGATCCTGTATCATTGGGTCATCCCATGGAGTGTTTGATCTACTTGGGTCCTGTCTCTACTTTCGGCTAACTACTACCAAAGTCTCAGCTTCCTAGTGCCTGCAAGTAACTCCCACTACAGAAGCCTACCTCACTAGAAATCACTCCACTAGCATGGCTCTCTATAGTAACCCACGATATGTAGGGATTCTAAGGGATATCATGGATGACCTGATATCCCAGAATATCCCCTACTCAATGTTCAGTGCCTTTATGAATGGGGTGCACACTATATCCCTCGAGTAACAAGACTGATCTGTAAATCTCGCAGAGTAATCCACTACCATCCGACCTCCCTTCAGGAGATGTAGGAGCTCTTATAATCCTACTGAGTATAACATCACTATAAATAACTCCACCCTACATAAGTGCTCAATTTCTACCTAAGAGAGTGTCTTATCTTTCACTAAGCTCCACCGTCACACAGTTGAGAACTAAATAAATCTTGCGTCTAGATCTTTAATCTAGTCCGGAGGTATCCTTACTAGGTAGAAGACTCATGTAAATTCCCCAAACCAATCCTTAGCTATATAGGGTTCTATATCACCCATAAAACATGGAGGTTGATGCCTATAGAACTCATGCAACACACTCAGATTTCATGCATCCCATAGCAGTAGCAGTGGTAGTAAATAATTCTCTCTGAGTGGTGGTATCATAGCTACACTACCCAGAGGTTTGATCACTAGTATTATTCCTTATACCGATGCCTTATCGCTAGGTGGGTCATCGTCATGACCATGAATCATAATCTTGGATGGATATCTATGATGAGCCATCTGGAAATAGATCAAGATTTAGCACATTATATAGAGTGTACCTAGTGAGTTGACACAAGAAGTACATGAGAACACAATAAAAATCCTATATGATGCATGTACCTCTTATTTTTCATACAACTGGTGTTTTTATGTACTGAGTTAGAAATATGAATTTAGAGTCCTCGAGTATTGATACGTCATCTACCACACCAACACTGGATTCCCTAGATGGAAAGATGAACTCAAAACAATTGACACTATTTCTCAAAACCAAACACATAGACTCTTGGTTCGTTTAAAAAAACTGACCCTAATGTGATACCATTTTTTCATGAACCATCCCATAGGGGCCCATGATGTGACTACCCCAAGATATCTTCTAATATGCTAAGGGCGAGCGGCTAGCATTGAATAGACATATCCAAAAAATGGGAGGCATTTTCCTAAGTACCTGAACACAAGTACACATCTCTATGTCCAAAATTATGAAAGGTAAAAAGACTAAGTTAACAATGCATTCATATACTAAGATTCCAACCACATAGTACGATAGTAGGAAAAATAGAAAGTAAACAGTGCCAAAATACAAGTCCACTAAAAGAAATTTTTTCAAAAGTGAATGCACGAGTTCTTGAAACTCATCCATAGAAAACCCAACCTAAAGGGTATGTCCAGGACCACTTCCAAATGACTTAGGATCACAATAAGACTATCTAATCCCTCTAAGAACCACCTGGTCCCAGTCCACCTAGAACTCTATCAATGCATGGATCATCTTCACAAGATAAAAAACGTGTTGCAAAATCCCGCGTAGGGGTGAGTAAAATAATACCTAATAAGATTCCATGAAACCCCAAAGTAAATACCACTAATAAATAAATGAATTACACAATAAATGAAACATATGAAGTTTAGTTAATGCAGTCATCTCAAACATGTATAATTCTAAATCATGAAGAGAAATATTTTTAGTTGTAGTCTATAGATCTCCTAGTTTCCATAAAAACATGAATTTTGAGGATTTATAGATCATAAATGATGCACATAGCATAGATGGTGCATGGAGCATTGATGTCACCCAGAGCGTCATTGGCGCACAGAGCATCCATGGCGCAAAGAGCATCGATGGCGCATGAATCGTCAATGGAACATGGATTGTCGATGGTTCATGGAGAATATATGGTACAAAATGAATCAATGGAACATGGAGCATTGATTGCGCATAGAGCATCGATGGTCCATGTAGCCCCCAAGTCATGTAGTCACCATGGTACAACCAACCACCTAATTCCGCTCGTAGAGATCATGTATAGGGAGAACCAACTCCTTATGCCAAATGTTTATATTCTATATTTTAAAAATAATGAATTAGATTATCTCTAAAGAACCTTCTCATCGCAAGGGTCCCAACTCATCCAAAATATCCTCAAATGGAAACACAGTTTGAAATATATAGATATTTTTTCTGAAAAGGTCTGACATGAGTCCGATCCAACCCTGTTGACCCGTACCAGCCTCGTTCAACTCGCCTGACCTGATTCGTCCCACACCGACCCGGTTTGGCGGAGCCTAAACTAGCTCAACCCACTAGGCTCAACCTATTAGGAGCAGCCCGCTGGGCTGTCTGGGTAGCTATGTCCAGATCATCGGGACACTGTAGCGGCCCGACATAACCAGTCCAACACACCACATGTGGGACAATTGGTGTGCACTGGAAAAGACCCACCCTGTTCGTGCCCTTACAGTCCATGTCATGCCATGCCACATTTCACTAGGTCATCCCACCTATTCCTCCAGGTCTTGTGGCATCACTGCTTCTACGGACCCCTTAGATATAGCTTGGAGCTGCGTCATACTTCCGTCACTACGACATCCTACCACAACCCCCTAGTTGCTTCCCACAGCCTTTGTTTCCATGGGAACCCATGTGGTCCTATCCAAACTACATTCCACCTCCACCAACGAATAACCTACCAGTGGCCAGTCCTGCTCCGCACTCGCCTAGTCTTGATCTCATCGGGCCACTGATGCCTCTGCCACCGGCCACCCTACTAGTGTCTAGTCGCCACCGCTCATTATCCTTTAACCTTCCCTTATATCCATGTCTATACCTGTCCACAACCCCCCTTGCATGTGGTCTACCTTTCACCACTATAAGCCTCCTCCATGCCCGAATTATACCACTATCCCATCGCACCTTTGCAATACCATCATGGGATCGAACCTTCGATCTCGAACCATTGCACCATAGATTGGGGGTGCAATGGTAAATCATTCATGTAGGGGTTTCAAGAGAGAAGAATGCAATAGATTGAGGGGGGAGAGATAAATCACATAAACTCCCAAAGAATGCATCATGGACTTTTCCTTTTCGACCGTGATCTGTTCATGTAAGTAGAGTCATAATGAATAAATCAATATATTGATATAATCCCCATTCAAAACCCACATGCACAACACCCACCCTTAATGAGATCAAACCATAGATCAAACTATTTGCTGGTTGTTCTGTATTCTTCGTTAGATCTACTTAGGTGAAAGGGAAATCATAAATAGATCAAATATCCTACCTCGTTGTTGGATCAATCATTGATGAAGAATAGAGGTCTGTAACATTATAGATCCACGATTAACCAAAATTCATCATCAAGAGAGTTTCCTTCCACCCCTCAGTGGAATTATAAGGTTATGTAGATAAACCTAAACTCTTAACAAAGGATTTATTAAAAAGAAAAACATTACTACACAAAATAATATTTTTATTAAAATATTTAAAAGATAGATATGTTGAATTTCTAACTTTCATAATCGACCTGCATTGGTCAATATTTATCTCCACATAAAGTAATGTTTCTAATATAAATGCAACGGTACCCTCGTATTTCTGTTTCGGGAACCCATTTAGATGTTATTTCAATTTTAAAGAAAAACCACACATGTTTTTTGTAAGAAACATAACATTTTTCATTGTTTCCTTCTAGGAAAACGATGCCTTAGAATCTCACTCCATCTCAGCACCTTGTCTTGGAATTTTCCCAATTTATTTATTGTAATATAACTATAGAAAATTGGAGTCATTACATAGCCTCTAACTATTTATACATCTTCAAGAACCCTCGCCTTATCCGTCGACCACCGATGTTGGGTTCTATGTGAAAATAGAGTCCTCTATTCCTCACATCAGGCTACTGGTAAATTTTCAACCTACATCTTCATCATTATCTATTGTAAATGTCAGGTTATTAGTGAATATTGACTCCTTACTACTCACATTTGATAGTTCCTTCGGTTTCAACCCCTTTACCTTTTCCAGTTATTAGTGCATTCGGGTTAACCTTGAAGATCTACTATTTCATATTCCCATTTGATATCCAGTTAATCCACAACCACTGTAACTCCAATAAGTTTCTCTCCAATCCCTAATATTACAGAATACATGTAATGATGTGGGGGTACAAGGTATTGAATTTTCATGTGAATTTTCATTATTAATATTCATTTTTCTTATTGATATTCACTCTTTTTCATTCTAGATTCTTATTATTGGTTTTTTCATTCATAGGATGTGACGATTGGTTAATTGACTTACAATAATTTCATTGTATTCATAATTTTTCGAAAATTTACTACAATACATCTATTTTAAAAATTCAAAAATACAAACTAATCCTTTGGATATAATTGACTATATGTTATTTCCTGGTTGAAAATTACTTCTTCTAACTGGGAGAAATCGAAACCTAATTTGGCAGGTGGTTCTAAATTATTATATAACATTTAATGATAATTTTTTTGTTTTACCTCATGTGTTTTTATCCAAAATGTAATGTGTTACATTGAATATACATAATAATAATAAACAAATGAATCAAATGATAAATAAAATTAATAACATAAAGTTATTCCATACAAGCATATCCACATGAATTTTTTTTCCATTTTCTATTCTTGATATTATCCTGGTGGATTTCCTGGTAAAAAAATAGTTTCAGTTGCTAAAAAAACATCCAGCATTGATGCATGGATTATAACAAAGATTATGGTACACATAAAGGCTCCCAATTATTTAGTACTAGCAGTTATGAAAAAATATATATGCAGAAAACTTTGATTCTCTTCAGATAATAGGAAATTATGATCTTGATGTTATGCTATACTTCTGAACACATTCCACATATCAAAATTTTTTGTTTTTGGAATTTATTAAAATGAATTGTAACATGATACTATCATTTTATATGTTATTATAAAAATTTAAACATGAAATGAAATTTCTATTTTCATGTTACTATAACATATATTTCACACATATGGTATGCTCTATATTTATAGTGATGACTGGGTTTTCCTTCTTTGGGTGTTCATTTAAGGGGGTTATTCTATGTTCATTTTCTATAAGATACTATGTTTCTTCATGTTTTTCAATTCATGTGTCATTTAAGATGCTAATTAATTATTTAACTATATGATCAGATCTTATAAATTTTTATTGAATTATTTTTTGTTTATTTATCTATGATTAGATCTTCATATTCATATTTGTGTCATGTTGACTGGTCAATTTTCTCAAAAAGGGAGGATGTCGATAAACTTTTCCCTTATTTTTTCTTTTAATTCTACTAGATTTTAAATATAGGAAAGCACTACCCTCACTTATTTTAAGGATGTGATAATGCTATTATTTATTCCAATATCATTGACTCTAAAGGTACCATTGGAATGAGTCATCATTTTTTAATGAAATGCATTGATGTTATGTATTTATTATAGGAAAATTAATATGTACTAGATTTATTTATTGATCCTTCACCAAAATAACACATGAATAATGAATATATATAACATATTTCATGTTCTTCATTAATAATTTTTAAAAGTTTAAATGTTTTTTAATTATGTAGTTCTTATTAAATAGAATTAACCAAGTTTAATTTTATTATCAACACTTAGTTATCACCCATGATCATTATATATCATTTATGAATTTCCATTATGTACTGTGTTTTTAAAACATGATATTGAATAATGTAGTTTACCCACATTAGTTAGAAGTGGTATATTTTTCTTCAATAACAACTTCAATAACCAATGGTTTGATCCATTTGACATAATTGATATTGACAATTGGGTTTCTATTATTTAACAGGGATTTTATGGGGGTTCTCCTATGTCTATGTTTTCTAGAACCCAAAATACCTGTTCGAGTTATAATGTTGTCTTATAATTTTTTTGAGTTTTAGGCCTTGATTCCAATAATCAAAATTGATATTCTAATCTATGTAGATATTAGTAGTGTTTGTGACTGAATCATGTCTGAAGTTGGAATCCATAGTTTATATCATATAGATATCACATATTCTTCTATTATTTCCAGGAACCTGATCAATAATCTATTTATAGATATGAAAATACTATTTTAATTTTATATGAGTTCTTAATGGATAAATTCTAACATTATCATTCTAATGACAGTAATTATTGAATTTGGGAATACATTTCATTGGTAAAATCATTATTGATTAATTTATTCATTTTTTCAATTTCGGAGTTATATGTTCTATTAGGTCAAAAAATATTGCAGTTTAGGTAAACCTATCAATTATTTTTCATTGAAGACTATAAACAAAAAAAATTAGTTTCTCTTATGCATATTGTATGTACTCCCTTTTTACATCACATATTCCTATAATTTGTATCTATATGTCAATGTTTTTTGTTAATGTTTCTTATATTGAACAAATATTGATTTGATTTTTCAATTAGGTAATCTAGTACTTCTATAAATTTTGTATTAGATAGTGTAGTTGATGGTCTAAGTGGAAATACTTAACCTATATCCTGATCCATTTCACAAAATTGATATTATAAATACCACATTATTTTTAGGGCAAGGTATATTACAGATTAAAATTAAAATAGTACAGTTTACTTCTATATATATAAATATGGTATTCTATAGAGTAATTTAGATACTATATCATGAATGTCTTTATAATTCTATTGTGAAGAAGAAATTTCACTTAAAGAGGGAGAGGTAAAATCATTGAAATTCAATGTATGTAGATGAGTTAGAAGACCACTGTAAATATAATCAAAATGTTTTATCCATTCTACATTCTAGTTTTGGATTGGTTTTATAGATGAAACATAGTATATATAATTTATATTTAACATAAATTTTTATATTTAGTTAATGATTTAAAAGGAAATACAATATATATATATACATAATAATATACTTCATATTCTTATAGGCCAATATATTAAGACAATTTATATGTTCATATAGATTATATGTTGAAATAATTTACAAGTTCATGTAACCATTATTTATGTATATCTATTATGTTTAATTTAACAAACTGATTCTGCATATATGGTATTCCATTGATAATTTCAAATTGTACAATTCCTGTAGTTTATAAGTTAATTTTATTAAATAAATGAAATATTTTATATGAAACAAGATTATCTAAAAATCACTAAAACATTATCCTATATTAAAAAATTTAGTATATGATATCATTGTACACTTTTAACATATTTTTAACTACTACAATATCATATTAAATAGTTTTTTAAACTAATATATGTGTTCCACTTTTTTTAAACATGAATAGTATATTCAAAGTCATTTTTTAAAGCATTCGATTCTTAAAGAGAAGTATTATATTTCATGTTATTATAATGATGATGTAAATAACTACTAATTCTTCAGGGTTCTATTTAAAATGATGTTCCTACTGTAGAGGATGCTTCCTTAAAAACCAATGGGGACAACATAGTACTAGTGTGTATACAATAGGTAAATTAGTTATTTTAGGGTTTGATCTATTTTTAATAGTTTAATACAATTATTAAATTAAATTTAATTAAACAATATTAATTTATCATTAAATTCTAAAAACATTACATCACTGTATTATGTGGGATAAAACATATTTTCTATTTTCATTTACTGTAACTTGAAATTTACAAAAACATCATCTTTTATATATGGATTAAATTATTTAATTTTTCAATAGGTCAATAATGATATGAATTTAAATATGAAGATTCAAGTCCATATTTTGATAATTTTGATTCTCCTACATCAATAGGTAATGTTTAAAGACAAATTTAATGATAAATTTCTATTTATGTTTTAATTATTTGGTAAGTTAAATTTAAAAAACAAGTTCTCCTTATCAGTATCCTATAACTAAAATTTTAAGTGATTTATGGTGGATTAAATAAATTTTTTTGACAATATATAATTTATATGCATGAATATCTAGAATTAATCATTCATGTTGTGATTTATTATTTCATTAAGATGCTGAAACAATAATTTCATTAAACCTCATTCTTAGATCCAAAAATTTATAATGCTGAAATAATTTTCTATTTTTTGTCTATTCATTTTATGATTATTAAAATACACTCCTTTGATTTTTTTATTTTCCGAATTTTAATTATCAATTTGAATCATTTTTTTCATTCATATCATTGTTTTCTACACCTTTAATAATAAATATAATTTTTTAATCTTGACTAATTCCATGAAATATGGTAAACTATTTCTGTGATGTCTCAAAAATTTATCCACCCCACCCTTATTCCAATATTTTGTTTCACTTTTTTTTGATTAAAAAATATTCTATATTAATTTTCATTAATAAAATTTTAAAATATTTCTCTTATTGTATATAAGAATTTTTTATTGCACCATGCGAACACATGGGCATAAACTAGTCATCTCCTAAATTGGTTTCAAATTAAAATTAGTTTAATAATATTACAATTTAACTAATTAATTTCAATTTAATCAATTTAATATTGAGTTTTTTTATTAAAATATTTTATACTTATAATAATTGTTTCCCCAGAAACCCTATTTTTTATTGTGTCTACAAATTTGAGTTTAAATTGGATTCAAACAATTTTGTGAATGTAATTCATAAAAATGGGTTTCATATTATGAGTACAAATTTTTATATTATTTAATACATTCAACATAATTTTTTAACCATATTTAATGGGAAAACATGTAAAAGTTAATCACTGTTTTTATGGTAATATTGGGTTTACTTGGGGTTAAACTGATCGTACAAGGGTTAAAATGACCTAAAACTATTATAAAATATATTTTATGGATATATATCAATATTATCATGTTAAATATCAAATAACACTTAATTTTTAACCCTTTTGAAATTTATAAAATGGGACAACACCTTTTTCTTTTAAAAAATAATAAGTTTTCCACTCACCTCGCTTATAAAAAACCACCAATGTTTTCTCTTATTCACATATTAAAAAACTTTTGATTCATAAAATACCCACCCAAATCACATCACAACTTCCATAACCTAATTCTAGAATCATTTTTTTTGTGAGAAATATATTATAGTAATAATTTTTGTATAATACAAAATCAGCGGTTTGAGAAGTTGTAAAATAAAAAACTATGTAGTTTTTATTTATTTATTATTCTCCCTCCATAAAATATTTTTCATTATTGATTCTAAAATAAAAAAATTATATCCCATATAATGATATATTATTATTCTAATGGGATTACCTATATCTATCTGATATTCAAAAAAAATGAAAATTATAATTTTGGTCATGTGTACTAATGATTTGTGCATCACGAACTGATGTGACACAATTTCAATCAACACCTCTCACGGTTAGGTATGATGATGGATTTAAAGTATATATATGATATTTATAAAATTATTATTACTATTTATTCATTATATCATATAAATCATTTTTCATTTTCCATTCTGTAGGGGGTACAATAATGTCGCTTGTGTGTAAAGCAGACCACTGCCTCACAATGAGATGCAATTCATTTTTCACTAACGATTTACATGGAAGGTAACATGGATAAGGATAAATAATATATGTGATATACATGAATTAATAATTATATTAATTACATATTTTTCATTATTTAATTATAATAAATCATTTTTATCTTTTTACAAACTAAAATATGATTATGTTATTCTTGTATGTGTGGACAACCACCTTTACAAATTAATGTGACTCTATTTTCATCACCACAACAAATGGATGATATAAATAATTTTATTTAAAGAAATAATATTTTTTATGAAATTATTATCATAATGGGAAGATATAATATTACATACATCCTTTACATAATGATCATTGAAAAATGGGAATGTTACTCATGAATTCGTAAGACCTATAGTCTCCATGATCATAATGTACTTCATTTATCAAAACCATATTTACAGATAGGTATTAAAAGTAAAATCTATGTATAATTTTTATTACTATGTCTTGATTTTTATTTTAGATATTACATGAATATATAATATACACAACAACCAGAATATTCATGATAAATAATGAATGATAAAACAAGACAATTAACAAATGAAATAATGAAAATAATGAAGGATTATTAATGAATGAGTAATAAGATAATATGAAAGTATAATATATCACATTATAAATTTTTTTAGGGTTATATTAAAAGTTAATTACTTTTTTAATACCATTATATAGGAGGTTAATCCATATTCAACAAAATGAAAGAGTGAGGTAAGGGACTTCATCTCAATTTCCATTTATTGAGGAATATTTAATGTTTTCCCCTAATTTATTTTATATAGTATATACACTTCCCATTTTACACGAAATGAAATTAATAATTCCTTAATAACAGAATATAAGGTTAAATTTTAATTATTTTATCCATGTGTATTGGAATTAAAAATTACCAATTGGTAATGAATTTCATACCTCTATTTCTTTTCATTGGGTTATATTATTTCGTTATTGTGTCTAATATTCTATAATTCTATGACTGATTTCACAAGAGTACATTATGTTTATACCCAATTGTTTTATGTGGATTTGCATTTGATACACATAATCTATTAATTGGTTAATTCTCACTTCAATGTTATGATATTTTCTAGAGTTTATTTGACAATTTCATTTTAATCAGGATTGTTTATACTTGAATTCCCCTTAAAATGATTTATTTCATCATTTTAATAAACCTTTAATTTCCTTATTCTATGATTATTCAGGAACTTTTTCATGTAATGGTACCATTTTTATAATATTTAATTGGTAAAATGATTGAAAAATTGATTTAATGAAAAACAAACAATATTTCTCTATTTGGTCGAAAATTAGTTTTCATAAAAAATACATGTTTTTAAAGCCATTTTCAAATTTTTTATATTTATTTTAAAAATGATTTATTAAAAACATTTTTACATATTTTTATTTTTTTTAAAATTTTCTAAAAGGAATATTTAGATCATTTTAAAAACTATACCTATTTGGTTTTTTGTAAAAAAGTGAAAGGAATCTTTATTTTAAAATATACGACATGAACAAAAAATGAATCCATATAGACCACATAATATTTTAATGATTCCATTATAAGATGAAATTTTTATTTACAGTAAATATTATATGAATAATATTTTGTGAAATTTGAGTTTTAAAAAATATATTTTTGATGTTAAAAGGTTATTTTCCTAATGAATGTTTCAAATGTTATTTTTATGGTATTCATATTCTTCAAAAAAAATTCACGTGAAATCTAATTGGGATATGTACTACTGATACCATATTTATTCTTCATATGGATGGTTTATGATTAATTTTACCAAATAAATTATTGAAATTCAATTCCATTGTTCATTTTTATAGTAATTCTTTTTGCCTTGAATTATTCACTTTCCTAGGACCATTGAACAATAAATTTCCCCAAAATATAAAAATTACTTATCATCGATATGTTTATTGATTATATCATATATAATTTTTAAGTAAGGTGTTTTAAGTTGAATTTTATTTTCTAATCTTGAGAAATATTGATATATTCATATTCTTTTGTCAACAAAAATATTTTATTGCAAGACACATTATTCAAGAATTAAATCAATTATAGGTTATATGAGAAATGATTTTAACATGCAGTGACCAGGGAGGCCTGGAATTATATAGCACCTCGATGCATCAGTTTTACCATGAGGTGAATATGTAATCTAGCATTAAATGTGAATCTATATGTAGTATTAAACTCTCATATTAATGATATTAATAGTAGATGTATTATATTCTTATGAAAACGACATTCAGGGATTACCGTTTTCATTCATTAGGAATTTAGATATTATAATTGATGATATTTTTTCAGTGATATTGTCTTTGGATGCATTTTATTCGTAGTTTATTGATTAAATGGAATTCCTTTTCAGATATTTTCCTTACTATATTGACAATTATTTACCCAATTATTATACTCAAGATATTTATTTAGTGACATACCTTTTTAGTTATTTACCTTACTATATTGATTTTACATTATCTTATAATCCAAGAGATTTTTGCAAAGAGATTATCTCTAAATTCATTTTGGGCTTATATTATTGAATAAGAGGATTATGTTTTGTGTTATTTACCTTAACATATTTATTATGACTTTTCTTATTATCCTTGATATTTATATAATTATATTATCTATTGATATATTTCATTATCAGTTTATTGATTAAAATAAATGTGTTTTCCATTATTTGACATGAAATGTTGATTATGCTTATTGATTCATGATATCATCCAATGTACATAACCCTTACTAAATATTTGATCTCACAAATATTTTGTATCCTTTATTAGGAATCCAATAAGTGTACTGTAAATGACATCCAATGACATTCTAGTTGGAATAATGATATTCCTAAAAGAATATGTTGTAATTTCAATTTTCAAATATATTTTGGGAATCATGTATGTATCTAATTTACCAAGACTACAAAACCTTTAGGTCCTTTGGTATATGTTTCCTTCAGTGTTATAATAATGTGGTAAAATAAAATAGTAACTCTAGGTTATGGGGTTAGGATCATTACAAAAATTCTCCCAAAAAAATTACAAAAAGTTACTAAATATTAGAAATTATAAAATATTATTTATCCGAAGTCCCATGTGGTGGTAGTGGCATTACCAGTTAACAAGATGAAAAAGTTATGGATTCCTGATAGTTTACTTTCAAGTAACATAACTAGAAATTAAACTATTTCAAGAAAACATTAAAATTCATGATGAAGGATTAATTAATTTTAAAATTTATATTTAATTAAAAAAAGGTGTTGGTTTATCAAAGACTGAAGATAAATAAATAACTACTAAATATGTGATTTTATATATAGTTAAAAATAATATTTTGAGGGTTTTATAGGAACATGATGATAAAAATAAAGTTTTTTCTCAAGAAAAAACATTTATTGTCAAAACATTAATGACAGAACAACTATCACGAAGGAAAAAATAAATTAAATTTATTTTAAAAATGAAACATACATGATTAATGTTATTTAATAGAAAATGATAATAAAATTATTTGAAATAAATAGTTCATCCATTTTTTACTATGAAGAGTCAGTATGATTTTTGAAGAATAATATATGATAGATATTCCCAAGATAAAAAAGGAATAGAGATATCAATATTGGGATTTTTAAAAAATAATGTAGTTGTAATGATTTAAAAATAGAGTAAAGAAAAAATACATAAGGGAACATAAATAAATTTTCTCAAATTTGTGTCAAAAAATGAAACATAATTTAAATAAATGTTTTCACTATTTAATTAAATTTATTAAATGATCCTCTAAGATGATTAATTTGATGTTTATGAAGAAAAATAAAATAAAAATTTAAAATATTATGAAATAATGTTGAAAATGATTAATGATATTAAAATATGAAGCTAATGATAAATAATAGAAGGGGGTATACAAGAAATAAATTTGATTCATTTTGGAACGGTTCCTCTCATCTATCTTGGAATATTACTAATCGATGGACCAAATTATTGGATAATGTTTCATCAATGAATTATTTTATCCCTCATGTCTACCGGGAGGCGAATTCTGTGGAAGATATTATTGCAAATAAGGGCGTCAATGGCATTTTCTTCTTATAGTGTGATGTGATTCCTGATGATCTTCTCTCTTTTATTCAGAGGGACAAATGTAAACATCCTATATTCAGACTCATGTAAGTTTGCACTAATTTTTTGCTAATAAAAGAGGCTTCCTATTTTGGTAAAGTTCTCATAATAAAATTAAAAAAATACTAAATGTTCTCTGAGTAAAGGCTACATAAGATTTCATAACAATATTATATGAAAATTAATGAAAATTAAGCTATTCAGGTTAATATTGATATTTAATACAATGAATAATCTTTCAATAATGACATAATTTTTTTAATTGATGATTAAAGAAAATATTTATATGAATTAAACATGTATAAAATTTACTCATATCATAGTAGTCATAAAGAATCTAATGTGAGAATTAAAAACTATAAGTGAAAGTAGGTGTAGAAACTATTATAAATTCATAAGTAATAGGGTAAACTAGAATATGATTTATATTCTATAATAAAAACATTGATTTCCAAAACTAATACATATTTTGTTAATATAGATTCTCCACAAAATAAGTATATTACTATTATGAATGAATATTTTATTAAAATTGAAAATAATGACACTTGAGCACTTATATAATGAACAAAAGGAAATAATTTAATTATATATGAGTGTGTATTAAAAAATAAATTCTTTTTAAAATGAGATATTTCTAAAAATCAATCAACATTAGCAAGGAATGGTTATTTTTAATTTTAAAGGATGCATCTTAATGAAATATTTATACATACTGTAATACTTGATGATATCCAGAAGCTCTTCGATATTGTATCAAAAAGGGTTTTAAATGGATAAAAAATTAATTGTTTAATGTAACACGCAAACCATTAATTTTAAAAGAATATTAAGATTGATAGATTTATTAACATGCAATATCAATCATTGAGAGATCTGTGATATAATCTAAAAATATTATTATTCAAATGTTAAAATTGTGAAATAGAAATTAAATTACTGGAATTTATGGGAAAAACTGAAGTATAAATATGTATTAATGTTTTATATAATTCAAATTTATTTATTGATACATAATAAATAATAACTCAGTTTTCAAAAAAGTCATTTTATACTTATAAATACATTATCTTAAAAATAATTATTGAATTTCATTCATGGATATTATACAAAAATTTAAAATATCTTCAAATTTTATTAATTTTTTAAATTAATATAATATTTTAAATCATCATTGCTATATTATCATAATGTTATTTTTTTTCATTTTTATGAAAATATTTATCTTTAAATGAAATGTGAAAATACAGATTTTTTAAAAATTGACATTAATTTCAAATAAATAAAGTAATTTAAAACTCTAATTATGTTTTTAATTTTATCATAATGTAACATATGTATCAATTTATTATAAATAATTTTATTAATTATATAATAATCCTAATTGTACTTTATTTTTTATAAGTTTGTATTTGTTTTTAAAAATTAGTTTTCTAAAAACTATTTTCATTGAATTTTACACATTTATACCAAAATATATTTATTAAAATAATATAAATTTAATCATGAAAATTTTATTCAATATTTTAAATCTAGAGGTTAATTTTTTTTAAAATTATTGTTTTATTTTTGGTCATTATGAATAGTGACAATAGTAAATAATTGTCTCATCAAAAATGGTATAATATGTATAAAAGGATTAAAACTATGGGTTAAGGCATTAAAATCACTATAAAACTGGAATTTATCCTATTTTATGAGTTTTTATGACTAAATTCATCCTATATTAGAAATTATGAAAATTTTGATCTACATTACTTTTATAACAATTATATTTTTTTAAGGAAAAGATAAATAAAAAATTTCACTTACTTGATTATAATTTCTATTATATGTTTTAATGTGGATACAAATAAGTTATGAATGAATCTTGAAGGCTATTTTGAATAATATAATTTATTATTAATATATAATCTTTTTAAATTTTTAGTGATGATATAATGATTTTAAATGAATATGCAACACTGACTCAATACGTGTGCAAGTAGTAGAAAAAATATCATAAACAATATTAAAAACATTAAAAAAAATATGGTTTCGATGAATTATATTTTTCTAAAAATTTAATATATAATAATATTATATATGTAAAGGTAAAACAATTTTTATATTAAATCCATTTTTGTCTTGATTAATATAAATTCAAATTTAATGAATAATCCCAAAAAATGATTATAATGATATTTTATATTAAATAATATTTTGTTAAATTATTTAAAAAATATTTGAATTGGATTGGTGAAATATTAAATTTCCTAAAATATAATAAATTAACTATTTGTTAACCAATTTTAACCTTATAAATAATTTTTCACTTTAATGGGAAAATAATATATTACCGTAATTAAGTTTAAAAAATCAATGAATTAGTTAAAAAAATTATAGTGTTTCAAATGACATAAAAACTGAAATAATTTCTTTATGATGATATTTTAACTTTTTCCTAATTTTATTTTAATTCATAGTCATTTGTAATAATTATACATGAGAAAGGCATTAATTATATTTATATTTTTTATGTAATTCCAAGTGATCCCTATCTTCACTTATAAAATAGAACTTCATATTTTCCATTATTCACATGGTTTGAGAACTATATATTATCCAATACCTTCCTAAATACCTTCTTATATTCCTCACCCATGTATTTTATTGTTTTTTCTTACTATAATACCAATCTTTAAAGTCATATGGTGTAAGGTGAATGAGATATCTCAAAGAAGATGTAATCATCTTACCAGACAATATCATTATCCATTTATTCTTATAAATCCTCTAAATATAATGTATCCATTATATATTAATTATAATAGTGTCATAAATGTACTAATATTCTATTATGTTGAAGGGATGACCATTTTCATCCTCCATTTAATCAAATAGGATATATGGACTACAACCTCTATAAAGAGATGTAATCCATATTCCTTCATGATCTCACATGGATGTTTATAATGATTTATTTAGTGAATAAATTTATTTTCTACATGAAATTATTTTTTTATATAATGATAATTTATTTATATTACCTTTCTTACTTTAATTAGAAAATTAATATAATGTGTGCGGTATAGAATAAGGTCTCCTTTAACAGTGTAACGAATTTTACTATATCTACCATTTTGGATGGTTATATATATAACTAATATGTATTAATAAATGAAATTATTAATATCATTTTTAATATGGATCCATGATCAACATGCATGGACAAAAAATGTCAAAATAAAATAATCTTGAATAATCAAATATTTAACACTATGAAACATTGATTTGAATAAATAATTATTAATAAAAAAGTATTTAAATGTTATAAGTGGATCAGATATGATATAATAAGTATATAAAATGTTCTAAAATATAATTATAATTAATTTAAATTTATTATATAGGAGGCCAATGTACTTACAAATAAATTTGGGCATTTAGAATGGGTTTCTCATCTCAAATTTATTTCTTTGAGACATATTCCATATTCACCAACTATTTTTATTATGTGGGGTATGTTATAAATATTAATGCATTTTAAGATTATTTTTCTATTAATTATTCAGATCCAAAAATATATATAAGTATATCCCTTTCATGAGGTTTTGATTTAAGGATTACCAAAGAACTATGTTGTTTCTTGTTACTATTTCATTTGTTTTTCAAACTTTCAAGGAAAACTTATTACTTTGAGAAATTATATATATATATATTATAATTTATAGCCCATATATTATATTCAATTCTATTTATTCCTATAAATCTCATGTAATATTACCACTATTCTCTATATCGTATATAAAATGATTGAGAAAATATTTAATAGAAAAAAACCATATTTCATCCTTTATTGGCAATTTTTTTCTAGTTACATGTATGTTTTCCTGTCTTAAAGAATTGTATGATATATTTTGAAATGATTTTTAATGTTTTTTTTAAAAAATATTTTAAAAAATATTAAAATTTATTAAAATTAATTTTTATAATTTTTTCAAAACAATTTAATTGTAACTATTTACAAAAAGTGAGAAGGAAATCAATTTTTTAACATTTCTTTATTTAATATTTCCCTTGATTTTATGAATATTCTTTTATTTGATGATTCTGTTTCATTTTTCATTCTTTATTATCAAATAAAATTAATTTCAAAAAATTCAAAAACAAATTTAGATTTTAACCTTTTGATTTCAAAATGAAAATGGTATTTTACACAAGAAAATCATTCATGAGATTTTGAACATATTTTTATTTATAAAAACATCCAGTTATGTTAATTATGCTTCATTGGGGATATAATATAATGATAGATTATTTATTCATTCTTTGGACGGATTATGATTATGATTATGAGATATTGATGAAACCCATTTTCTTTTTAATCAATATAGCTTTTAGAAATGATTTTTTTTCATAATCTCAGGGAATACTTGTGAACTTATGGTGATTTTGTGATGGAAGGGTCTATTAAAACCATTAATTACATTTGGTAACAGTTAATTTTTATGATCTCAAAGGGTATACATGAGTTTATCCCAAGCATGTTGAACGGTACATAGGAGGTTATTTGATTCCCTTTAGAGGGTAAATGAGAGGTTTTCCCAAATCCAAAACTAGGTATATAGTTGGTTAGACTAAGCCTGTCTTTTAATGAATATCATGATGGTTTTTCTAAACATGTGATATCTATGATTACAATTATTATTTACATTTTATAACACTCTCCATGATATGTTATTTTGGTTAAGTTGTGATCTCATGGATTATAATAATTGATTCTTATATGATTCATTTATTATGATCTGCCAAAGCCATATATCATGATTGTGATCTATGAATTTTGGAGGATGAAATTCATATGTTAAGATCATGTTATCATACCATTATTTTCGTGATATGGTTATATATGATAATTGATTGACATCTCCCACGTAATTTTTTTTTGAGAATTTATGGTCACCATTTTTTATGTTTATATACACTAGGTTTTGATGAATGTTTTATGAAGGGAATTTCTAAGAAATGTACTATGTGGGAAGAACATTGATTGATATATTAATGATTTTTAGTTAAATAAGATGATTATGTATCTTGTCTTCAAAGAATATAAACCTTCATTGTTTTGGAAAATTTATTGTTATGAAATGTATCTAATATTCATCTAAAATGATCTAATATTTATATATTTAATTTTTTTCATCTAATTTAATGGTGATATTAAAGAATAAGTGTTACTTAAAAAACCAAAGTGTTTTACAATTGATGCTAATGATTCAAAATTTTTTTTGTAGTAATAATTATATAGATATAAATAGTCTCATTGAGTTTAGTATTAAAATAAGGTAAATTTCTCAAAATAGATAAATTTTATTATAGGTTGAAAATAACCTTTATATTTACAAAATTAAATCATATACTATGTTATTTTTTTAATTAAATAATTTCTATTATATTTAGAGAATGAGGTTTTGAATAATATCCCAACAAATTATGAAATATTTTGACATTCCTATTCTTCATTAAATGATATTTTTATAGGATTGCAGATTAAATATGTCAAATAATATTTTTTCTTATTTTATGAGAAATATTCAATATAATAATTTTTGAAATTTAGAATAGAATTATCTAGAGTGGTATACTGATAAAGGATAGTAGGTGTGCTTTTTATCAAGTATAATAAATTATAATATGTGAGTCAAAAAGATTATTTGTTACTGATTAGAAGCCTATGTTATCTGATATAAACAAAATATTAACTCATAATTGATATTAGAATAATTATTAGATATATTAAAGGGACCATAAACTATGATCTATTCTATAAAATATGTGATAAATATTATTTTCTTATAAATATTTATATTTATTGGACTTGAATAACTGATAATAAAACATCAACATTAGGTAATATATTTTTTCATAAAAAATACAACATTTATTGGTACTTAATTAAGAAAAACATAGTGGTATTAAGTACTATAAAGGTAATATATGTCATAACTACATAGGTTTCTCCACATATGGTTTGGGTGAACAACTTAAAGATCAAATGATGAAATATGAAAAACCATTGAGGTTTTTTTAGAGAATTATAGTTAAATAATCATAACCAAATGCCAAGTGAAACAATCAAGGTCGAAGAATATTGAATTCAAATGTTACATTATTGGACAAAATGTTGTAAAATAGATTATGAGGTTAAATTTTTTTATTGAATTTTTTTATTTATATATTTAAAATGTTTTGAGCCAAGGATAAATTTGAAGAGTTAATGATGGAAACTATTGGTCAACCTTTCCATTATACATAAATTATATTATTATTTAACTACAAATTTTATGATTCTTTATTATAGAGTGAGAATGTATATATCCCAAGTGATAACTATTTTTCCAAATAATCAAAAGCTAGTTTAATAAGTTAAATTGGGCGTTATTTATTGATATGAGTGAATTGATTATGTGGATGGGAATCACCTTCATAGTTGAAAATTTTCTATCACAACGTGGTGAAATTGTCTAAAATATTATTTTATCTAATTGTATTATGTCTAGATATTCTTATTTTTTTCAAAAATGATGATAGTTTATATGTGTTTTTAGAATGGAAAAAAATATAAAGTGTAACACCAATGAACCCCAAGAATTTTTGATGTTTTGTTTTATTTTTTTCAATATCATTTGGGGAGTTTCAATGAATCCAATTTTTTGGGGGAATGTTAAGGTGTTTGAATAAATTTTAATAAAGTTAATATTTTTGAGTATTTGAAAATATAAAGATGAATTATTTATGTATAATTCGTTTTATGTATAAAAAGGTGATATAACATGAAATAAGTAGTTAATTTAGTCATGAAACATTGAAATAGAATTCCAAATGAATATGAATGATTAAACATATTTTGTTAAATAACAAGAATAATTTATTTGATTATATTGGGGAATAAATTCATGTCATATAAGAGTAAATAATTTTTTTTAATTTTTTTATTGAAATGAGGTTTTTAATGCTTGTATATTAGAAAATTTGAGAAATTTAACCTTAAAATATATTCTAAATGATAGATAATTATTTGATATCATGGGTTTTTAGAATACATTTTAGGGTGATTTAATGAAAATATAAATGAATAACATTAATTAGAATTTTATAGAATATCAGATTATGATGTTAGGCTATTAAAAAGTGAATATTTTTTTTTTCACATTTATATTGAAGATAAGTTTTTGTCATATATTTAAAGATTATTGTAAAAATAGATTATAGAGATCATATTTCACGTTGTTTGCAAAAATCTATGCATGAAAAATATTCATATGAAATTATTATATGATTAAAAAGGGTTTTTAGAACCTGGAACAAAGTATAATAAATTAGTATAATAAATGAAAATTAATTATAATAATGTGCATTGATAATCTTTAAAAATTAAATGATTATATTCATCCTTAATATTCATAGTACTTATGATAATTCACTAGGATTTAGAATTTCATTTAGATTTTTTTGTAATAAAAATCATATAATTTGAAGAAAAACTAGTTATTAATGATAAAGTATTATTATGTCCATTTAAGATCATGTTATTTCCATTTTATTGAATAATTATAATCAGGAGGAAACCTATAAAAAATTTAGGAAATATAGACTATTGAGAAACAGTTTAAGGTTTAAGGATGATTCATTCAATTAATTATATTCACTTATTAAAAATAGTGGAATATATATCATATTTCACAAAACACACTAATGATATAATCACCCATATTGGGGATAAAACTTGTAAAAAAACTTTTATCTAATGTATTTATATGTTATTATTTACTTATAAGTGTTAATTCGTATAATATATGAGAATTTATGAACTTCAAATGGATGTACAATTTTTTTTGGAAGAATATTTTAAAATTTGTAACACTGATAAAACCCCAATTACCATTATTATATAATTTATTTCACATGTAATATATGATATGAGTATAATCAATATTTCATATCCTGAATCAACACATTTATATTTTGAATTTTTGGTTAAACAATAAATATTTTTATTATATATTCAAACCATTCATATCATGGAGGAAAATATCTTAGCCTCCTACTTTATTCATTTGTATTTATATTTTATTATTTATGAATGTATAAGAACACCAAGAAGATAATTTATTTTTAATTTATTTAAGCCCTCATATATAAGATTTAACACCAAAATATATGACATATTTTGAATGAATCAATGTAATACAAATAAATTTTTTAATATTTTAGTATTTAACAATATAGACTAATTATATTAAATATTCAGGTTTTTAGATAAATAATTCTTATTTTCACCTTACATCATGTGAATATTCAATCATTTCATGAAATATTTAAAACCTACCCTCTATTTGTATTAATTTTAAATATTCTATAGTTTATCATAGTCTCATTTTTTTTTTCAAAATTTTACCTATTAATTTATTAAAATATTTCTCAATGATAGAATAAAAAAATTAATTTTGTTATATCCATTTTTTTCTATATTGTATAATCAATAATTTTAATTGAAAAATCATCTATAGAAGGAATATAAGATAAAATCACAAAATCCAAAATTTGTATGTTGTATGAGAAAATACATATGAATTGTTTCATTCTAAATATGATCATTAATTCTATTTAAAATTGAATCCTTTTTTTCCAAATTAATGAGCTCAATAATGAAAAAAATTACTCAATGTTATTTTCAATATTATTCATGGAGAATGATTTTTTATATAACATGATGATCCCTAGGATAATTGAAAGGTCCATTGATAATGGAGTTAATCAATTGATTAAAAAATATATTTATGTCTCTATTTTATGATTAACAATGATTAACCAATATCAAAAATGACTTTTGAAAAAAAAATCCTATCATAATTTCATTCATCATTATTTTTTACTTTGTATGGGAAAAAACAGAAAACTTACACATTATTTAGAAAGGTTTTCATAAATGATTGTTATTATTTCCCAGTCATAATTTAAACCACTAGAGTGATAAAAATTACTAATATCATTATGTGATTTTAATAATGGTATGAATTATACTCTAAATAAGTTTATAAATCTGTTAATCCTTATACTAATACAAGATTTGTAAAGATTTTAATATTAATATAAAATTTTATATTGATTAATATCATAATAAACAATTCATTTAAATTTATATTTATTAAATTTAATGTTGTTAAAAATAGCTTGAGTGTTTCATATATTTTTAATGAGTCTTGAAAAAAATATTCACACCTTCCATCAAAGATCTACCAATCTACACATCAATATATTCTCTTCCTCTTAAGAACCTCTTTCATTTTCTCTATGTAAAAATTTTATGGATCACACATAACCTATTTATAATTTCCTCCTAAATTCAAATAGTACTACTAATACATTTCATTTGAATATTCTAATCTAAAAATCTACAAATTAAAATAATAAAGGAAACTCTATTAACATTGTGCACAATACCTAAATGAGTTCTTGTATAAAATTCATCTTTAAAAATTCCATTTAAAAGTCACATAATATTTCCCATATCATTAAAATTTGAGTTACTTTAATATTAAACTTATGTATTAATAAAACATCAATAATAATCTTATAATTCTTGTTGAATATCATAGAAGATATTTATATAAACACATGATATAAATCTCAATGTATTGATTGGTCCAATGAAATATCTATTATATCATTTGAAAAAACTATGTGAAAATATAATACAATTGTAAATATGTGTTTAGTAAAACTACAATTATTAGGTATGTCACGTTAGTTAAGGATAAAGTTCATTTTTATGGATAGGTTATTTTGTGTGCTCGATAGAAAATTCCAAGTTCCAAACTCCCTCTTTGTCTGATACATCCACACTAGAGTGAATAATTAAAATTTTAAATTTATTAAATTTTTTGTATTTTATTATACTACTCTTTACCTATCAAATTTTTTTACATTTAGAAAGACCACTTGGCTTCACTTTTGATTCACTTATCTTAATTTTTGTTTGAGGTAGGTATAACACAAAAAAAACATATGTTTTATGAGGA
Source organism: Viscum album (assembly GCA_963277665.1). NCBI lineage: Eukaryota > Viridiplantae > Streptophyta > Magnoliopsida > Santalales > Viscaceae > Viscum > Viscum album. The sequence continues at coordinate 799,062,874 of OY728160.1, read as the reverse complement.
TATTAATATATTGTAACACTTTCATATAGTAACTATATTTTTTAATAAATAACTATTAATGAAATAATCATTGTCTAAAATACATTACATGTAATTTATTTCTATTTAAAAAATTAAATTAGAAATCCACTAGACATAATTTTATTCTTAGATTGTTCTTTATCCTTGAAAACATTTCATGGTTAATGTTTAATTTTTCTATGATTATCATCAAAAATACACCATAACCTCACATGAACCTCCCTAATTTCATAAAAAATATCATTTATTATGATAAAACAATATATATAAACCAATATCAATTCAATTGTTTTATTATATTCTAATATATTTTTATCTATAAATACAAAAATAAAGAGAAAGAAAAACATGATATCATAAATATTTCCTTCCATCAATCTTCGAGTGGTTATTCAAATGATATATATATTTTTTATATTAATTTTTTTGTGAATATATCATCATTTATTTAAATTTCTATCGAATGATACATATATATATATTACAATTTTTATTAATATTTTCTAAATAAAAAAAATACAATTTCAAAGGCTTAATTATTTATTGGAAATTCCAAATTTCAAAGCATAATTGTGATACATGTATTTTATAAAGAATTGGTGCATGAGGTTGATCTAAGAATAAGGATATTAAGTATAAAAGAGACATCAAATTCTATTCAATGTGGGAGGCTTACATCATTAGAAAACAATGTGATATTGAAAATGATAAAAGGTCCATAAATTATAATGAATGATCTTGTATGAGAAAATATGAGATTCTAAATATATAATTTGTTTATTTTTGAACATGAAATTTAATTGGTAAGTAAGATTCATAGATATTGATTGACCAGCATTGTAAAAATACAAGGATGTTTTTATTGATCTGGATGGAATCCACCATGTCTACATGTATTATTAACTCATCCCATGTGGTATCTGGTAGTTATTAAAAATCCATTGTCCTATATTTAGGTGGAATCATAGTATGATGTTCGTGAATCTGATTATTTCTTTTGATATGGCAATTTCTGCATTTTGGAATGATTTGTTATGTTTATCAAGTAATAAGGATGAAATTAAAATTTTTACATTATTATCACAATGTATGGAATTTGAATAAGATTTTATCATATTCTATAAGAATATGATATCACCAAAATCATTGTAGTAGAACTAGGAACAGTAGGTTATGACTAGGTTATATCATTAAAAATTTTAGGTTTAATGAACTAAGATACACCAAGTTAATAAGATGATATTTTTTATAATATAAAAATCAATAATTAATTTTTGTCACAATATAAATCTTTCAAATAAATTTTAACGGAGTACATGGTACCTATTTCGCAAATTGATTATAATAATAAAAAATAAAATGACAACTAATCTCAAGGATTAATGGATTACCATTAAGGAAAATATAATTGTTTCTATAGTGTATATATGAACCCAAGGGAAAATTTGAAACTCTATATAACATCCAAAAAATTGGGCAACCATGCATCAAATATTCCATGTTGAGTTTGAACTTTGAGATATGATAAAATGGAGTGAATATTTACTATGAACTAAAATTTATACATCTCATGTAATTATATGAATAAATAACTCTAGAATATTTCCTCATCCATGAGGAAGGATCAGAAAAGCTACTCGATTCCACATAAAGTGATTCTCAACCACAAGGTCTATAGAGGAAAATATAAATAGATGTATACACTTGAAAGACTTGGTTTCCCTTTCCGGGTTTTGATTCCCCTATTTGTCAACTCGACCTTGTAATATAGGATTAAGAGATCACTTGATTCATAATATAGAACCTATAATGATAATTCTATATGATGGAGATAAGGGTTTAGACTTCTTTATTCATAAAAAATATAGGGAAGTATATATTTCAATTTTTGACCAATGTTCTATCAATTTCTTCCTCTATCTAGGATCATGCTCTTTGTGGCATACTTTTTTTCACTAATTCTAAATTTGGTTAAAAATTTGTAAATAGAATTTTTTTTTCGCTACCATGTCTTTCATGAACTCTAGGTGGAATTTTCTTTTCATTAATAATAATAGATTCATTCCCATTTAGGGTTCTTCTATAGTTTTTGGAATAATCTAGAATATGAATGTGTAGTGTTATGGGTCTTATTTAAAATAAATTTAGAGAGAGTGTTGATTATTTTATAATTATTTCATTAGTCTTATGATGTATTGATTTCAAATTGGTATCATAGTTTAGGTCATTTCATTATTACTGGTTTATTTTTAGAAACCCCAATTTTATAATATGATTCAGAGTACCACTATCTACTAGCTAAAATAATATCTTATTGTAGAATATAGTAGGCCCCTCCCATTAGTTCAATATCCCAGGACTATCTTATCATAATTCAAATTGGATGTTTTATACCGTAATAAACATTTCATACCAAACAATGATTTTTTATTGCTATATAATTGGAAAAAATTTATATATTGATATTATTCTACAACCCAAAAAAAAAATAAACCATGGTTATTTAAAAACATATTCATATTTTAGGGTCTTATTGAATCATAGAAAAAATAATTTGGAAAATAAATTATTTAAATATCATTTTCTCTAGTTTTTTCCATAGTCATTTTACCCCAATATCTACGGTTTTTAATTGATGATTGAATCTTACATAAAATCATCAACTAAATGTATTTTTGGACTCAATTATTTTTACATACGTAACCTTTTCTCCTCAATATGTTGTTAGTTAGTGATTCTAATAACATACTATGCTAGAATAATACCTTCCACCATCTTCAATAGCCTTATGATTTATAATACCCATATTCCTAAATCAATCTTTAGATACATAGTCAATATAAAAATAATCAGTTTCATGGGTTTTAATATTAGAGATAAAATTAAAAATAAATTATAGACCCTTTAAAATTAAATTTAATTTTATTATTAAATTTTTTAGAAAATTAAATTTAAATAATTATAAATTATTTAGCCAAGAAATAATTAGAATATATAAACAAATTCCTAGAATATTAATCTAAAATTATTAAAAAAATTCTGGATCAATCACTATATTTTTATCATACTTATATTTCCTCAACACACTCCTCACACATGTTTCAGTCATAGTATTAATATATAATAACATACCCCAGTAAATCCCTCACAAACCCTAAACATTGGATACCATAAAGTGCAGTCATTCCCCCTCTATTGTATTAGCATTGCATGACCCTTTTTAGTAAGGCTATCCAAACCTTAACAACCATTACACCATCCATGAGTTACACTATGAATCTATTTTCCTTCCCTCTCACTAAAAACACCATTTTAAGGATGGTTTATCTTCCCCCTTGACCATCACTCTGTCACCCCAATTATGATTCCTCAACCCATATCCTCATTTAAATCCACTATATGAAGATCTTTTTCACTCCATATCCACTATCCTTTCATTATGATTCATTTTTTGTTTGTGTGATAAAACTCATACAAAATATTAAATACATAAATTATTATTTTTTATTAATTAATTTGTTCATGTTTTGATACTGTTTGTAAATATATATGTTTTAAACTAAAAAATTTCAAATATTTAAAATTTTCTATTTTTTAAAGTTATAATTTAATATTATTTTAATATTACACTTTTTAAATATTAGATTCATAAATGCGTTGTAATTTTTTTTGATGTATGACAACAATAAATTTTAAAATATTTGAAAATTAAAATTGTATTCATATTATTGTTAAATTTATTAAAATTTGAACGAGTTAAATTAATAGATTATAAATATGTAAAATTATATAATTAAAATTAGACTAATAATCACTAAAAATATTGTTTAAAATTGAATACTTTTTTTTACATATCTTTTGATTATATATAAATATTTCTTCATAATTATTTTTCTCATAGATTTTTTGTATAAAACTATTATAAATATAATTACACTAGATTATTAAAAATAAATATAAAACTTTAGAAGTAAAAAAATTCCTAATTTCATGAAATAACTTATTTTATAATCATAGTAATAGAAAATTCAATAATTAATTTTTTTTAAAAAAGGTAATTATATTCTAAAAAACATTGATATATAACCTTCTTATTATATTCTAATTAAATCATATAAATTAGATTATTTTAATTAAAATTATCAATTTATATAGAGTAACAATAATTACTATTATTTTATTTGATATTTTATGTTGAATTATCTTATAAACATATTTTAATTTATAATATTATATAATTAATATTGGAATATTTTATTTTATATTGATTAAATATTATCATACAACATAATATTCTAGAGTAAAATGTTTATATCATTGAAATTATTATAGTTAATTTTTATAATACACTTCTTCCATGATCATAACATATTATATATTAAGATGATTCTAAAATATAAGAATATTTCATTAACTAATATGATCTAGTCACTATGATATTATATTTTTTCTACATGACAATTATAAATCCCTAGTGATTTATATACAAACCAAATATATGATTTTTGTGCGATTGTGTTAATTGATTTAGGCTAAGAAACATTGAATTTTTATGATACATAGAATTATTAAATGTTTATATTAAATATATAACATCAAGTGATGAAAAATTATATTTCAAAAAATATTCATACTTAATTTATGATTATTGGAGTGGTTAAAATTTCTAATATATATTTAGAATGTAATGTATATCAATTTATTCATCTCTTATAGAGATTATTAAGAATGAATCGCCAGGATATTTAGAAATGGTTTTGGGTGTTATTAGCCAATTATTTAAGCTAAACAATGTAATTTTTAATGAATAATACAATGGTCAAGAATCTAAATTTGATGATGAGTTAATAATTATTATGAAAATGATTCAAATGGTTTATATTAATGATATTCATGTTTGTGTCCTCAAGATAAACTATTTTATTCTTACATATATATAGGATCTGCAATTGAATGTAAACTTAAAAAAAGTCATATTAAGAGATAATAGTTGTGAAAGAATACACAATAAGTATCTTTAACACCTCATATTTGTTTTTAATTTAATTAAATTGAGTTTTTAGACATTAAATAGAAAGTAAAAAATGGTAAAAATGGGGATAAATTTATAAATAAAATTAAATGATATTTCATAATATCTTGGATGTTTTTTATTGTTTAGAATTGTTTTAATTAGTTTTAGTATAATTTTCTAGATGGTGGAGGGGTAATTGGATAAATTTGGAGGACAAATTGTAAAGAAATAATGGTCTATTGGGACTTATAACTTGGTTTCATGACTTGGAATATTATGGGACACCAGATATATAACCTTTTATGAAACCTTTGATTGATATGGTGTTATTAGAAATTAATAAAAACATTTATATTTATTTTTTTCAATAATATTTTCTTTTATGTTTTTATTTTTCTCATTCTCCCTAAATAATCCTTCCATGTTCTTCTCCATCATCCCTTGTGTTACACTATGGGGTTTCATACGCATTTCACATTCAATATTACATGATATTTGGTTATTTTTGAATCAATTAAATGATAAAAGAAGTTATTCTATTCATTTTTATTATATTATAACTTATATGTTGTTCTTGGTTTAATATTTTTTAAATGTAATGTTTTTAATGAGATTTTGTTACTGTATCATAGAAATATCAGCTCAAATCATTGATATTTTTATTAGGGTTCCATTGATGGTTTCTAACTGGTAAATTAACAATTTTAAAAGGATGAAAAGAATTGGATCACTTCTTGATGAATATTCTTTTTTTTGTTTTTTTTATGAAAATAATTGTTTATGTGATTTTTAGGATTTCAATTATAATTTTTTTGTGCGATGATATTTATATATGGGGCACGGGGAGATGGTTTTATAAAAATAATTAAAGGTTGTTATATTTAACTTATATAAAGATATTTGATGGTCAATAATGATTATTGTTTTACTAGTGGTTAAATTATTATTTTTAGATTATATTTTTTAATTATTATCATGTTATATTATGTTTTTATAAAATATAATATAATTGGATCAATAAAAATTCACTAAGGGTTTTTATAACAATGATTTAAACAATTGATCGGTAAGAAATTAATAGGATGAGTCTTTATTGAAAATAATAAATGAAATACTTTTGAAAATTTAATTAGATTTTAAAATAAATATATTTTTAATTTTTTTTATAATTTAAAATGATTAAAGTGGGTTTAATTTGTTTTAATGGAATTAAAATGAAAATCCTAAAATCTTTTATTAAAAAATTAATAAAAGTTTGAAAAAAAATCTGATTGTGACATTAATATTTTTTGGTTATTGTTATTATTATTTTATTATTTTCTTGGGATTTTATGATATAAAATTTTCATATTAATTAATTTTGTGTAAACGTTTGTTACGTTTTGTGATATTATTTTGGTTGGATTAACATACCACTGAGTATATCATGATGGTCGGGAACTTTGAAATTATCTTTAATATTTTGAGGCATATTTTAATATTTTATTACAATGTATTATATTTGATGTAATGGGAAGTAAAAAATAATTTTGTGTCTGGATTGGATTTATGTTTGTATATTAAGGTGCATGGGTATAAAATATAGTGGATAGAATTGGGGAGTTTTCCAGTTAAATGACTCAGATATGTGGATACAAATCTGAGCTAATTATGTTGAAATTTGTTGAAAGACCTTTTAATCATTAGTTTAATCTATTTTAAAAGATATTTCATGTATAAAATGTTTATATTGAGATATTTCTACTGTAACGTAAAATATTAAAATGTGAATTATGGAAAATGGGTCTAAATAAAAGGATATAACAAAATAGTGGATTAAAATATGTTTTCATAGGTAAGTGGAGTAGTTAGTTAAACCATGGCTTGCAATGCAATACCTTGTATTATAAGGTGTAAACATACTTGTTTGGTTTTGAAATCCCTCATGTTTATGAAATAATTTTGCATGGTTAGCTGAAATACTGGGAATCCAGGGATAGAAACCTTCCATTTAACAAATTAGTTTTTTTATATTCCTCACATGTAATCTCTTTGAAATGAATTATATGACTTCTAGGAAGCATGACTTGGAATTATAGAGTGTTATATAATCATGTAATATGTAAGAAGATCTATAATATTGAGTAATTTTGTTGATGATCTTTGTTATTGGTACTAAAAATTTACCTAAAATATTTTTTCTTATGGATTATATGGGGAGGGGTGACTTATGAATAAGGGAGATACTGGTTATGCATCTATAATGTAGAATATTAACAAATTATATATGTATGTTAGATATATAATTGTTTTAGAGTATTTTTGATTTATTTTCCATTATTATATATATATAATTTATTTTATTAATCAGTGATATTTCTCTAGGGGTTATAAGAAGGAAAAACTTGGGTTTTTAATTTATTATCTCTCTGCATTTTTATTGTTATTTTTTATGTTTTGTCTCGATATTCCTAGGTTAAAGTGATAACTCATAGAGGAACCATGGACTCTTCACACTTCTTATTCATATACATTTTTTAACCATATGTCTCAAATTTATTTACAATATTGTTTGTTAGTATACACTATGTACGATATAGTAGTGTCAACATTCAATGTTTTTATTAAGTGACAAATTTATAATTAGTTTTAGAAATTTTATTTTCTTATATATGATAATTTAGTATTATAATTTTTCGTTTTTGTAATATTTATTTATGTTTTGGGAGTTTACTATGGGATTAATGATTAATTCCTATATAGGGGTTTTGAATGTTGTTCATGGAAAATTTTCAAATGAAAAATTTTTATTTTTAAAACTAAGATTAAAATTAAGAGGATTTTATTTCTTATATTTGATTTAGGTGTAAAGTATTAGACGTGGTTTAGTAAGAAATATTTACAAAAGGGGAAAGTATATTTTTATTCTGTAACCTGATATAAAATAGATGAGTTTTATTTTGATATGTTGTGTTATTTTTTGTTTCTGTGTATAGAATTTTTTTTCTATGATTTTAGTTTTTTTATACATTGGAATCTTTTAATTTTGGATTAATTATATATATTATTTTTTTATTTGTGTATATATATATATATTAAATTGGATGAGTGTCACACCATATAAATATTTAAATAAATTATTTTTTTATTCATTAATGTTGAGGTATATAAGGATGTTATGAAAATTCCACAATTTCTATACTCACCACGTACTTATTTACATCATATGGTTTCTAGTTTCCTTGGGTATATTTATTTTTTTATATAGAAAAATGTTTAGTTACTAATGAAATAAGGATCAAGATCTTGGAATTTATATTCATTTTTGATGGGTATTAAAATATTTTTTTCTTTATTGGATAGGAATCTATTTAATTTATTTTAAGTTTTACAGTACACATGATTCCTGATTTTTTTATCTAATATTGTATTTCTCATACTAAATGTAAGTTTATGAATTTTCATATAATGTTTTTCACTTTACCTAAAAGAAAAACTTTTGGGATGCATTAAAAAATATTATATAATTCTAATTTTTAGTATTACTTTTGTGAAATAATGATATATTGAGAGTTCATGTTGGATTTTAAAATGCAATTTGGAAAGAATAAATTAATCACATTTTCAATAGCATGGTCTATTTATGGTTTTAATATATCCCATTATATTTGTATCTGACCTCTAGAATATATATATATATATATAATCACCTGACTTCTATGGGATTCCATCTTAGTTTCATGAATATTTTGGGTTGGGATAATATAGTTGGATAAAAAATGATCTCACATGGTTATACAATATTATTTTATTTAAAATATAATAAATTAATTTTCATAATGAATTCATAATGTGTATGTTGAATAATATTATACTTATTATGGTGATATTCGGAAAATATTATATGTGTTAATGCATGATGATTATAATCTTTAATAAATAGGTATTCAATGTAATTGTATTGAATTGGTAGTTCAAGTGTCATACATGTTAGTAGAAAACCTGAAAAAAATAACGATTGAATGTTATATGATAACATAATATATATGAGAGGGAGAAGGGAACCATTTTAAAAACTATCCACCTGGTGATATAAATTGGATGCTATTTACCATATTTTAAATTCTGTAATAATCAAATTTTAATGATAAAATGTAGTTTTCTACTACCTAATATATGCATTAAAAATATAAAGAAGAAATACTAATTCCTATAAAACAAGATATATTATTAATTAATGGTTTCTATATAATTACTAATGTCTAGTATTGTATGACTCAAAATAGAATATGTTTTTATTTAATGTTGAATAAAAATGAATTATTTTAATTTTGTTTTGGACATGAGTTTAGAGTAATTTTACTAAATTCATGTTCCTCAATGACTGAGTGATGAGGGTTTTCAATAGAAACCCATTAGTTATAGTTTTTTATGTTTTATTGTGTTTTTATATTCCTCTCTCAAGCTTCTTTAAAATGATTTGATATTTTCTACTAATATATAAAATATTAAGTATATTAATATATTAATGTGGTGTATAATAAAATTACATTTAATAATTGTGAATTTATTAAGTATTTAGATGAGTAGAATTTTAGAGAAGATCATATGTTATTTGGATTTTAATGCATGTTTCATATATATAATATGGATATGACATGGAAATGTGATTCTATATTCCATTATAATTTATATAACATATAACATTATATGATATAATATAATTTTAAATTTTTTATGTGCTTTATATATGATGTCATGATTTTTCAAAAGGAATTATAAAAGAATTATCCTTCATATGATATAAAATAGCATAATGTGATTGAATGGAACTCATTTTCATCATAAAATACATATTCATAATATATATAACATGATTCATTTATTGAAAATATATATTTATATTTTCATATCATATATTGGAAAAAACTATTTGTGTATGTTTTGTATTTTTTTTGATTTTTTCATGTCATAATATATGATTGAATTTTATTGAAATAATTATCCTCTTGAATGACTATCATATATTTTCTCTTATAAATATTTTCAATTTTATGTTATTGTTTATAATTTCAATAAAATCTAAATTATATATATATATATATATATATATTAGATTTTCCCTTTAGTATACAAAACACTTATATTAGTCATATGAAATATGCTGTTGGACCTTGTATATATGATACATCTAATGTCACATGTATGGAATATTATTCTTGTACACTAATATCATATAAGGATATCATTCTATAAAACCTTCGTGTTATTTCAATATGATATAAAACATATTTATAGCATATTATACATTTTATTTAGGCAATAATGATATATATTTTTTATTTTTTTATAATTTTCTTATTATTATTTATAATAGAAGGATATCGGGGTTTTTCAGTTCTCACATTAATTTTAATAGTAATTAAAGTAATATATATAATATATATTATTAAAAAATCAGTACACAATTATATGAAATGAGAATCATTCATGTTTAATGAATTATATTAAAAAATTCAGGTTTTTCTTGGTTTTTATATATTCTTTTATTGAATTATTTATGTTAAAAAATATGTAAATTTGGTGGTTTAATATTATTTTACAATATATTTAAAAAAAAAATAAAATTTTAAAGTTATTTTTATTATATATATACATAGTGTTAAATATATTTCAAAGGAAAAAATAAATCTTTATTACTATATATGAACATGTTTTGATGTTGTGATGAGCAATATTTTTCTAAAATAATGTAGATAAAAATATATATGTTATTATTTTAATAATTAAATTATAAATACTAAATTTAAGATCCAATGCATATAATGTTGTTTATTAAATATAAGACCAATTTTATCATATTTTAAAAATATTTTGTATGAAAAAACAAATTGATTTTATGGACTCATTTATATTCAATAGTGGTTTTAAATGTTATAATAAATTCAAAAAATATTATATATAAAACCTTTTGTGAATTAATTTACATTAATTTCTGATAGGGTAATATTATGATAGAGTTAACCACAAATATACTAAACAATATCACAATTAAATTTATAAATATTCACAACTCAACACCATTTTATTTGAACTGGGTCTCATAATTACATTGATATCATTTATTCAATTTAATAAATATTATATCTATGAACTATGCATTATAGAAATAATTAAATAAATAAAGATAATGTTTAAAAACATAGGACGAGATTATATATTAATTGTTTATCTCCTTTATTATATTGAAATTACTTTAGAAATTCGTTATTTGGGTATTTAATGTTAATTTCAATTTTAACATCGTTCTTTGTTAAAGTAAAATTTTTCAAAAATAATAAACTTTGTGGATCATTATATATGATACTTTCTCCATTTTTTGTTCAATGGTTTATATATCACATAGTGAGCGAGTAAATATGTAAAACCACAAAATAATAAAATAATAACATTTTATGAATTAGAGTACAGAACAAAAATCATGTATTTCATATTTTCAATCACACAAGACTGATTTTAGCTTTAGTTACACACAAAAATGCATTTTTTCTAAATCATGTGTTACATTTAAGGCCGAGTTTTATCAAACAATAATATATTATTATTATTATTATTTTATATGAAAATTATCACCTATCCATTATAATTGTGGTTAGTAATATGATTAAATAACTTTTTAAAATATATTTTTTACCCAAAATTATTAGATATCTATTGATATAAATAATAATAAGATACATTTGAAAAAAAGTAGTTTTTATGAAGAACTATAATTTTTATAAAATATGGTTTAATCTTATTTGGTGCACATAATTTGAATATAATTTTTAGAAATTTTAGAAAATTAAGTTGAAAATTTAAAATTAATTTTGGAAATAGTAATACCTAAATTATCGTAGGATGTTTTTTAGGATTTTTATGAATAGTTTCATTTTTTGATGAATAGTGAAATAATTCTAGATTTTAATTTAAAAATTCCATTTTATTTAAATAATTTATAATGTAAATTTAATTTTTTTTTCATAAATTAAAAATTGGTTAATTTTATAACTATTAACCCACTTTTGGTTTTTGTAATCAATATAATATTTAATTTTTAATTTCAAAAATTATAAAATTTTGAACATTTTCACTTCAAAACAATTTTTCTCATCGCATATGTGAGATTACTTTTATATTAAATTATTCCACTTATATTTTTATAATTTGAGAAAATGGATTAAATTTATTTAATCATAATAATTTAAATTATCTAAAAGTGTTAACATAATTTTTGACCATTATGATTAGTGGTAATAGTTAAAATTAATTACAGTGATTAAGGTGAAAACAAGTTTACATGGTGGTCAAACATAGAATATAAGATGAAAAATGACCTATAAAATTGTAAAACATCCATTTTTTCGAAAATCCTGACTTTCTAATCAATTTATTTTATGTTTTAGGGACACTAATTTATAATGGTCACCTATATATGATGTTATGGAAGAAAAAAACAAAAAAGGAAACATCCATGGTTCTAATATTTATTAAGCATTAGGATAGGAAATAAACGACATTAGATTAGTTATTAATATTATTTTTAAATATAAATGAGTTTTTTTCATAATAATAAATTATTTTTAATTTTTATAGATGAATTAGTAACTTAAAATTCTTTATAAACTCCAACGTTGAAATTATTTTTTAAAAAATTAACTAAAATAAATGATAAAAATATTAAAAGTGAAGACAAAATTAATGACTTATCTTCTTAAATAGATTTTTTGGATGAATATATCATTTTATAATTGTATAAACTTAATATATTAAAAAATATATTATGATTTTGATTTTATTAAAGTCAAATTCAAAAAATAATGTGAATAATGACGTCAATATTGTTTTAAAATAAATGATATTTTATTAAATTATTTAAAAGTACTAAAAATACTATATTATTAAAATTGAATTAGAAATTGTAATAAATTTAAATTTTTTTCCATTAGTGGACCAATTAACCTTTCATAATTACTATATTGACCTCTAAATTGAAAAAAAACACTGTTAGCACGGTATAGTTTAAAATGATGTTTTTTTAATATAACATTTGTTCATGTTATAATTAGTTTTACATAGTCATTTTATTTTTCATTTATAAATTTTATTTCATATTTATAAATATTAGTTACATGATTTATAATATTTCTCTCATTAATTTATTCTTAATGGGTAAATTACATAGGATAGAAAATTAGTTACCGTAATGAAATACCAAAAATAGTAAAAATAGTAAAACATATTCGATAAGGTACAAATGTTTAAAACATGTGTTTTAAATTTTAGTGGAGGTTTTAATTGACCATATAATACTCAAAACACCTAAATTATCAATCATGGATCCACTTGAAGTTATATTTACCTCCCAACAGTGAACACATTTGAGTATTTATAGGAATGTAACTCCTCCTCAACTATAAAAGTGAAGCCACTCCCCTCACTTCTTCAAAACATTAAATCCATATGGTTCATATATAACTTGAGAAAATCACTCCCCACATTTACAATACTCATCCTATAATCCTTATTCTCGGTACAAATCCATCCTAGGATGTGTTTTTTTAAAACAAAATGAAGATACCTAAAGAAGAGGTAACATTATCCATTGATCTCTTTTTTTATTATTTCGAAAACTACTTAAATTTTTATAAAAACATGATTATATAATAAGATAATTTTATTAAATATACTTATATTTTTTATAAAAATTAAATGAAAATAAACCATCTCTAATTCTATAAAATGTGTTATGAAATCATCATTTGTGTGTACAAAAGACTACCGCTTCCCGATCCGATGTCATTCGTTTTTCTATTTCCACCATTCAAGGTTTAGTATAATGATGTATTTAAATGATATATATTATATTTATAACATATTTATCATTTTTAAGTCACTATATAATATATATATTTTTACCTTCCATTCCGTAGGAGTCACGATAACGTCTCTCGTGTGTACGATGAACTGCTTCCTAGTGAAGTGATGTGATTTACCTTTCAGTAACACTTCACAAGGATGGTGATAAAGATAATGTTAATGATTATATGTGATATAAATATCTTATTTTTTTTATTGATTAAATCTTTACCATTATTTAAAAATAATATACATCATTTTATTTTGTTTCTCTTTCAATCACATAATGATGATAACATCATTCATATACTTGTGGTCTACCATCTCCACGAAGCGATATGATTCTCCTTGTATCACCAAACCACATGGATGATATATAAAACTATATAATAATATATTGATGATATTATTATCCTTTTGTAAAGGCATAATATTACTCACCATCTTTCCATAATGATTAGTGAGAAATGGAAATGTTACCCACATGTATGTAAGAATTTCCATTTCCATGAACATAACACACTTCAATTTTCATAAACCTCATTCATAATTGATATTAAAAGTAAAATTGATGCAAAAATATGATAATAATTCCAGGATTGTTATTCTGGAGATGATGAATCTATATAATATAATTAGGAACTAGATATTTTATGACAAAACACGAATAAGAAATTAAGGTAATTAATACAAAAAAATAATGAAAATAATGAATGATTATTAATGATCTAGTGATAATATTTTATAAAAGTATCATATATTGTTTTATAAAAAATAATATGTCTCTAATATAATTTAATAACATGTTTAAAACCCATATAACAAAAGTTAATGCATTCTCACATATAACAAAATGAGAGGTAAGGGATTCAATGTCAACTTCCTTTCATTCTGGAACATTTGTTTGTTAATAACCAATTTATTTCATATTGTTTATATATTTCCAATTTAAAATACAATATCATGAATGATTCATTATTATTGATATTTTAATTTTTAATCAGAATTATTTCATCCAAGGTAATTAGATTAATTTATTACTACATGATAAATGTTATTGTGAAATATTACATTATTTTGTGATTGTTAATATTATCTTGAAATAATCACATTATTATAATAATTTTTCAATATAAATTACATTTATTTTAAATATCTATATTAATGTGAAATGGATGTGATTATTTCTTAACCGGATAGCATTTTTTCATATGATGTTTACTTTGAATGTTATTTGATTAATTTGGGAAGTTTTGATAAATCTATATACTTTACTTTGTAAGAAAATTTGATAATAAGAAATATTTTTCATGAATTAAATCGATTATTCAATATATGAGGATTGATATAAAAATATCAGGATTTTTGGGGACCAAAATTTAAATATACCCTCGATCAATCGACAAGTATCGCGAGACAAATCATTTATCCAAACTATGTGGGTTTCTACATATAGGTTCAAACTCAAAAGAGGATATATATTGAGAGTATAGGTATTTATATACCTGAGACATGGCGTAAAATAATTAAGAATTAAACTCATTGAGAATTTTACTAATTATTATCCATGATATTTTCTGTATGACATTATCTATGGATAAATTTCATTCTCAGTTTAATGATTAACAAACATGTGATTTTAGTTATATACTTGTCGTATTGATTCTACCTTATCTATTCATGGAGTTGTGTCATTTAAATTATAATTTTGTTCAGTTTTCAACAATTCAATATTTTTTATTCCTATTTATTCATGATATATTATATTATAGTTAACCCTTTTGAGTAATTTGAGCTAAACCTTATTTTTGTCATTTTCAAAGGATTTAATGAGGTTTACTATGACTGATATGTAGGGATATGATAGATTTAATAAGGTTATTATCGAAAAATATAATGTTGTTATTTGTGTATTCAAATATAATGTAATACTATAATATGTATCTATTTTACCAAATATAATAAAATATTTTGTCCTTCATAAAGTGGTTCCTTGTATTTTATACCAATGTAATAATGTAAGACACTGACTCTATGATGCTGAGGTTGGAGTCACTATAGTTAGTAAAAAGGAATTTTAGTATAATAATTTAGAACTAGATTTAAGAAAACATTGATCAGGTATCCTAACCCTAAGATATCATTTGAGGATAGGTATATAATAACATACTAACATTTTGGTAGGGTAGAGTTTATGTGTCCATTCCTAGAAAAACACCCCTTTCTGGACACTTCAAGTGGATTTGTTTTTGGAATTGATGTACGTAAGGGTATTAAATGTGAAAAAGGATTTTTAGGATTTATTTGAGCAATATCTAATACTCGACAATGGTCCTTACTATAGACATATATTGACACACTTGTGGGATATTAATAGGATAATCCACATTTTCATTATAAACACTTTTGTTGGATTTTAAAGTAAATATATCTCTAAAGAAACCATATTTATCATTATGAGATTAATTATGCATAATATTTTCAATTAATGATAATTAATTAACTAATTTTGGGATAATAATTATGTTACCTAATTTTTTAATCAAATATAGTGTATTCCATTGATGATTAATTATACCTAGAAGTAATAAGGGTCTCAATACTCATGGACAATGTAAATATTTCACTATAGAGGAAAGTAATAGAGCTGGTATTGTAATGGTGAAAATTATAACTATATTTGGGAAGTTTAATATGGTTATGAAAAATAATTTTACCCTGATGAGGAAACCTAATCTACAGTGATATTCACCCATGATACACGACATTATTCAAATGAATCCCCCATAATTTAGTGGGACTAATTATATAATTTTAGCTGAGTAATGGATTGTTTCTCTATTAAAAATTTCTATAGCATTAGTATGTGGTTAAAAGTAAAAGGTCACGATTTTTATGTATTGTGTCAAAGGATATTCTAATCAATTATGGTCTTTGATCTGGAATAATTAGTTGGATGAGAAAAAAGAACTTATAGAATGGAATGATTTTAAGGATACATTCTTTGATAAATATTTCCATCATAATAAGAAAATAGATGAAGAGTATTTTCCTTAATATAAGAAAAGGATGAAAAAAGTGTTTCAGAGTATGAATCTAACTTTTCAAGGATATCTAGGTTTTCTGGGAATTACATACACAAAACAGAGTACAAGATTGACTATTTCGTTAAAGGGATTAAGCCGAGTCTTCAAATGGAGAAGGTCTCTCAAAATTCTTCATCATATGACAAAATAGTTTTTTTATTAAGAAATTGAAAAAATTATCTAGTTATTATGGATTCAAATAGAATATAGAGAAGAAGAGGATGATATAGAAAATAAATGGATTAGGGGATGTAGGGGAAGATGTATGAAAATGAATACACTACTTCATAACAAGATAATGGATCAGGTTCATGATTACACTATTGATACAACTGAATAGGATTTATTAACATTCCTAGGTAATTGGATCAATGAAATATATTTTAAAATTATTTTACTGATTATATTCTCATCATAATAATTATGAAATATATAAGGATTATACTATTGTAAAATTTCAATTAGGATTTTAGTTAATATGTTAAATAGTAACAATGACCATTAAAAATGATTCTATGTAAATTTTAACTTCTTAAAAAACACATGATTTATACAAATATAACCCTTAATATGTTCCAAATTTTGAGATAATTATGTTGGGATAAATATATTATGGATATCCATAAAGTAAATTGGATAGTACTAAATATCATAGAATAGATTAATGATAAGGTCATTTTGGAATTTTAGTGACCTTTATAAATTTATTGATCTTAATAATTTGGAGGGTTATAAGTTTAACCATTATAGAATGTTTTTAAGTTTATATTTGGATGATATTTTAATTTTTAACATTTTATTTCACTATATGATTATTAATTGGATAACATGCTCTAACCAATTTGTTATAATGACAACTGAAGATTTGAAAATGTATTATCATTCTATTACATATATTATGATCAATTAGTGAGTTAGTTATATCAAATTCATCTTTATTTAATAATTTAAGAGATGATGTATGAATTTATCAATGTTTAACTAAAGGATGAGATTGAGCTTATAAAATAGAATGAAATAAAGTATGTATATCTTCTTTTGAATGTTTATAATCTTTAAGAATGGGGATCTTAAAATAATGTAATATACTATTACCATAACTTCTGATGATATCAATAACATTTTCAAATTTATTTTGGTAATTGTTTTTTGGTCATTAAACAACTCTGGATAAAACAATTTCTTTTGATCAATTTTATGTATCACTCTCAATTTGTATTTGGGTTTAATTTTTCTCTTCCATGCCCTTGATTTACTTTCCAGTCCATATTCTCCTACATAGAAACATAGTTTTGTGTTTCATCTAGATGAAATCTATATTTCACTTTATATCATAATTATAGGATATTCTATTAACACTTTTATGATGTGCGGTTTTTCAATAGAGTAATTTTCACATAGCAAACCCTAGATTACCGATTTCAAGTTTAAATTATGAGGATGAAATATATTTATGGTGCGGAGAATGTAAAAACACAAAATTATATATGAAAAACATTTTATTAAATAGAATATGAACCCAAAAAATGATTTTATCTTCTTTTTTAATCAAAACAATGTTTAGATAGCCTTACACATAGAAATTTGTTGGATTTAAAGATTTCATTAAATGGAAGGCCGAGTTTTACCGTATGATAATAATATATTATTATTTTTTATATAAAAAATAACACCTAGACATTGGAATATAGGGTAATAATATGATTACCTTCCTTATGATAATATATATTTTACACCCAATTATTATCTATCTAATGATTATAAATTATAATAAAAATTATATAAAATGAAAATATATGTCTTATAAATAACTATATTTTTCTAAAAAGATGTTTCATTATGCTTGGTGAATATAATTTAAAATTAATTTTTACTATTTTGTAAAAAGTTATATTGAAAATTAAACTTCATTTTTGAAATATTAGTAACTAATTATCTATTGGGGAATTTTTGGGATTTTTCTGAAGTGTAATATGTTTTTATGAATAGGGAAAATACTAAATTTTAATGAAAAACAACGTTTTAATTTAAATATTTTATAATATAAAAATATATTTTAAATTGTATTTAAAATAAAATTACATCAATTTTATATTCATTAATACAATTTAGGTAATATTATTCAATTTCATAATTAATTTGTAAATAAAAATATTCTAAACTTTTGAACATTTTCACATTAAAAACCTCTTTTTCTTTCGCATTTGTGGTATTAATTTTAGATTAAAATTTAAATCTTAATTTATTTTAATTTGGCTTAATGGATTCCATATTTATAATAATATTAAGTTATGTTATCTAAAAATGAAAACTTAATTTTTTACAATAATTATAATTGAAAATATTTGTAAATAACTATAGTGATTAATGTAGAAATGAGTTTTCTTAATGGTAAAACTTAGAATATAAGGTGTAATATGACCTATAAATTTATCAAAAAGAAATTTTATGAAAATATTTATGCCCTTAAGAGAATGTTTATCGATTTTTATGAGTTTTATCAAGACTTAACATGAATGTGAGCTATATAATAATTTATGTAAATGAAAATAATAAAAGGAACCTTCCTCGACTTAAACATCATTAAATATTTGATATAGGGTTAAAAACATTTGGTTGACTATAAATATTACTTTGAAATATAAAGGAGTTATTTTAATCCTAATAATTTGTATTTAATATTTAGTGCTTAATTATTTACTTAAAATTATTATGAAATGCCAACGTAGAAATTATTTAGTTAATAATTAACTAAAATAGATGATACTAAAAATATTAAAATTTAGGTAAAATGAATTAATTATTGTATTAAATTATTATCTTACGTTTAATATATAATTTTAAATAGGTTATAAATTAATATATTTAAACTATGGTTTTTATTGATATTTTTTAAATTAAAACATAATATATAATGTAAAAAATGACATTAATTTTTTTGGTAATGAATAATATTTTGTTTAAATTATTTAAAAGAAAAAAAAATCACATCCACTTCCAAATGATTTATAAATGTATTTAAATTTATAATTTTTTCCACTAATGTACACGATTTTTTATAATTATTATATTGAACTATAAATAGAATAAAACAATTTTAGTGCAGTTATGGTTAATTCATCCTTTTTTCACATAACATACTTTTGTATTAAAATAAATTCTACAAAAACATATGATTTTTAATTGATAAATTGGATTAATTTTTATAATAAGTGAGTCTATATATTTTAATATGTATTAATTTCATTTATTTTAAATGGATAAATTACCTAAGTCATAAAATTAATTAATATATAGAAAACCTAAAATGGTAAAAATAAATAAAACATAGAAGTTAAAGAAACAAATGTTTAAATATTATGTGTAATTGTGTTTTGGAGGTTTTAATAGACTATATACTAATTTAAATGAATTATTATTAATCTTGGATCCACTTGAGGTATTATTGACCTCCCAAAAGTGAATACTTTTGATTATTTACCCTAATTCCACACCTCGTCAACTATAAAAGGGCACTCAGACACCTCAATTATTCACACATCCAAAACAAATTTTTCACAAAAAAAACATACCCAAATAAATCCCCATATTTCTTCTACTCATAATATAATCCATTGTTTTGGTATAAATCCATCCCATAGGGGTTTAGTCCAAACTAATGGGAGATACCTAAAGTAGTGGTAACATTCTCTAATGAGCATCACAATTTTACTTCTTTATCCATCTCTGTAAATATCTATTAAACTTTTATAATATGATAACCTCAATATGATTTTTAATATTTTTGGTTTTTATAATATTTTTTATGAGATAAAACCAGATCCACTTCCATCAAATGGGTTATGAAATTATCGTTCATGTCTACAACAGACTACCACCTCACGAATCGATGCACTTTGTTTTTTCATTTCATCATCTCAGGGTTGGGTATTAGGATGGATAATATATATATATATATATATATGATATTAATAACATATTTATACCTATTTAATCACTATATCACATTAATATTTTTAAGTTTTATTTTATTGGAGACACGATAAAAACCTTTGTGTGTACGACGGACTACGACCCTGTAAAGTGATGTGATTCATCTCTTACAAACAGTTCACATGGAATGTAAGAAAGACAATGTTAATCAATAGTTTTTTTTATGAAATACACAATTATGATTTTTATAACATATTTAAAACAATTTAAATATAATATAAATCATTTTCTTCATTTCTTTTCAATCAGATATACATGAAAATACCCTTTGTATATGTGTGGACAACCACCTTCACCAAGCGATGTGACTCTCCTTGCATCACCACACTACTTAGATGATATATAACACTCTATAATGTGATATTAACTATATTATTATGATAATTTAATGTTAAAATATTACTTATCACATTTTCATAATGATTGTTGATAAATGGAAATGTCACTCATACATATGTATAACCTACCATCTCCATGAATTAAAAGTAACTAAATTTTGATAACCATTTTTGATGATTTTTTTTAAATATTTATTTAAATGTATCATAATTATGTCATTATTATTATTCTATAGGTGATTAATCTCCGTAATATGATTAATAATGAGATCCAAAATAGAAAAACATATAGAAGAAAATAAGGAAATTAACACCTAAAACAATGAATGTGTTGAATGATAATTCATTAATGTGTGATAATATGTTATAAATGGATCATATGTGACATTATAAAAACTAATATAGTTATATTATAAGTTAATAACATGTTTAAAACCCTACATAGTATGCCACATGATTTTCCCCCAAAAGGACATTATTGGTCTGGGATAATGTCCCAACATCCTTTCATTGTGGAACATTTTTTTTATTATGAAACAATTTATTTTATAAGGTGTATATACTTTCCCAATTACATGTCATATAATTAATTCCTTTTTATTTATGGTATTTTAAAATTAAATATTATTTATTTCATCCACGGGGATTTGATTCTATATTTACTAAGTGGTAAAAGTTTTTGTGAAATCTCATTTTCTTTTGTAATTGATAACATTCTCTTTAAAAAATGATTTATTGTGATAAATTTTCATTGGAAATTAAACTTCAATTAAATATACATATTATTATCTTCATGGATATTATTATTTACTAAACCATATACCATTTTTTATGCATTGTTTAATTTGATAGTTATTAGATTAGTTGGGGAAGTAAAGATAATTCTCTATCCTTTCCTCAATATAGAAATTTGAATATAAGTAATATTGTTCATGAAATAAATAGAATAATCAATATATGTGGAATTATTTGGAAATATAATGAATACTAGGTCTCAAACATTATTTATCCCCCCGATTCATGGACTAGTCTCATTATATAAATTAGTTTGAAAAATTATATAGGCATTACTTATAATTTTATAATATTTGGAGGATAGATATGGATAGTAGAGGTTTTCATGTGGATGAGACATGATGTACAATAATTTATCCCACCCCTCATTTAGAATTCATTCAATATTATCCATATTATTTTTAATTATATAATTTATGTATTCATTTAATCTCAGTTTTTTGATTAAATGGAATTTATTTTTAGTTATTTTCCTAACCATATTGATTTTACCATATAAATTAATGAAGCCAAGATAATTAAATTGTATGTATGTTTAGTTTATAAAATTTACATATTTATTATTATTATTGATTCATGATAATTTCGGCTATACTTAAATATTACTGGGCATTTGAGAATACCTTTATTTTGTTTCATTTCCTAAGTATTACATGTTTTTTACTATGACTTATATACAAGGATGCATTATATGGAATAAATTTAATCTTAAAAAAACCATGTTGTAATTTCATCACTAATAAAGCATAAAAAAATTCTTGGTGTTGCATGATGGTTGTTGTGATGTATTGGTACTTTGATATTGGTGTACCAATGTTAATGTCATACTTTGCATTATTTTTCTATTCGTTGGTCTACATTTATACTACATGGTGAAATATTTGGATTTACAATGATAAAGATTTAGTGGTGATGTTTTAATTACCTTTTATTGTTCTTATTGTTGTTTTGGTTATGTGATCTTGGTCAATGATTCAAGGGTTGTTGTTTTCAGGTCTAGTTTTTCTATATATAAAGAACTATATTGGCTAGTGGTCTATCATAATTGGATGAAAGCGAGATCATGATAGTAGAGGTGTTATGGATTAATGGGTGTTGGTTTGATGGTATTTGGATTTCTACTTTAGTAATTTGTTGGTAATTTATTTTCACCAGGAATTTTTAATTATATGACTCATTTTTTCTTGTGGTTTATTCTAGTGAGGATCTGTCTATTCATTTATGGATTGATAGGGAACACTTTTATTATTTTTTTTGGGGATGGAGTTGATCATTGAAAATAAAATGTTCTAATGGTCCTGGTGATAATTCTAAATAAATATTGATTTTCAAGTGACGGATAGTAAGATTAACATTGTGTGTGGTGGGATTGGGTAACATTAAGAGTAGTACCTGCAACTTGTGGTCTTATCAACAAAAGGATTCAAAACGAATCCCTGATTCCTTATGGCTAAATTTAGGTCAAAATTTGATTTATTTTTAATTTCCTAATTATGTCCGTAAGTTTTTTTCTCATTTTTATTGGTCATGGGATTTTAGTTGGTTTGTCCGTGGATGGTTTCTCAATCAACCAAAAAAGAGGTCTATCCAAAAATTATTATAAGTATTATAGATTAAATGAGTTAATAATTTCATAAATGAATGATATTAAAAACTTTTGGGTGATATTTAAGAGATTTAGTATTCAACAAAATAATAAAACTCTGAAATTTTTTAAAAAATAAATTGGAGTATTGTGACTATATATAATAAACCTCTTTTAGAATTTTGTTGAGAATGATTTCATTATTATTTTTCTAGTTTTTATAAAATTTAATGGATGTTGTGTTGAAAAAGATGTAGGAATATGAATTTTTGAGTGGGAAAAATGAAATTTGGATGATAATAATTTGTTTATACAACATGGTAACTAGTGGTGTTTTACCACACACATGAGGGCTAGACAACATCCCAACATCAAGTGCAATGGATAGGTTAACTGTGGTGGAGTGATGATAACCCATTGGCATATGATTATTATTATTAGGGAAAATACGTTTTACTTAAATGGAA
The DNA here is from genome assembly GCA_963277665.1 of Viscum album. Taxonomy (NCBI): domain Eukaryota; kingdom Viridiplantae; phylum Streptophyta; class Magnoliopsida; order Santalales; family Viscaceae; genus Viscum; species Viscum album. The sequence goes on along the minus strand of OY728160.1, from coordinate 799,038,698 downwards.
TGGGTATTATCCATTAAACACCTATAATATTTTTTCTCAAGATATCCATAAAATAAGATTAAATTATGATTTTCCTTCCCTATATCTTCTTATAATGTTTTATCCTTTATTGAGCTTTATTCTATGATCTATATTTAATAGTATGAAAATTTTTTAAGTACTAAAGTAACTCCACAATCAATTTTTATTATAATCAAGATATTTTATAGTTCGATTAATAAAAAATAGGTTTAGGATAATTAGTATGTTTCTTTCTGAATTAAATAAATTCACTGGAATCTTCCCTAAAGATTAAAGGAGAAACTTACAAAACTATTAATGGTAGAAAGTCATGATCTTTTATTATGTTAATCATAATGTGTTTGATATAATTAAATATCTATATAATAAAATAATGAGTTGAATTCTTAAATATTACTATTATTATTTATAATAATATAATTTACATGAATTACATGGGGGTTTCACTAGATGATGGATAACAATGTAATTGATTTGGGGCCATTATTTTTCAATTAAATAAAATACTTATATTTGGGGATGGGAACTCTATTTAGGGTAAATTCATATTTACAATAATTAAAACATGTTTTTTGGAATACCTATAAAATTAATTAGAATGATTATTTGGCCATTTCAAAGGTATTATACATATACAGAAATAAAAATAGATTCAAATATTTATTAAATGTTTTATTTTGAAAATTAAATTAAACTTTGTTGTTATTTGGGATTATTTTAAATTTATGAATATAATTTTATTTATATGGTTAATTTAAAAATAACTTTTCACTAAAAATCTACGATTGATGATATAATTATTATTTTATAATAACAATTTTAAATGACAAATTATACATATGTTGATTCCTACATCTCACCTTAATTTTTAAAATATTGTATTTTTCCCATGTTATGGGGTAATGAGTAGTAAGGCCTAGGTAATTATTATAATATGTGAGGGTATTATATGAGTTCATTTGCAATGATTTGGTTTCACCACAAGGAGATATTGTCAGATATATTAAAATATATGATTTGGAAAAAATATGTGTAAAATTACTAAATCATAAGAAGTTGAGTACCGAATTGAGAGACATAATTCATTATAAAAACCAAATAAGTGTTTTACATTAGGTTGATATTTTGGAACTTACTAGAGATTTTCAAAATTTTATTCACACACAATCAAATGATAACAATCCTTAACACCCTCTTTAATTAAAATTTTTGTTATAATAACACTACAACAACTCTACATAGATTTATAATCCACATTTTAGAGGTGTATTACATTGGGGATCTATCAAGATCATTTAGAGAACTCATAATGTGGTACGATTTTTTGATTTTGACCCCATACTTTAATTTTATTCATGTTCAAATAAGTATTTAATTTTAAAAAAAATATTATAGAAAATAAAAATATTATTGTTTAGTTTTTTTAAAATATAAAATATATAATATATTTAGTATATTATTCATTAGATAACATATTTTTAATGATATGAATTATGGAAATCTATATATCATAAACATAGGTTCTTATGAATTCAATCCCACTTCCTAAATTTAGAATTTAAACATTACATTCATATCTAATAAATTATATTTTTTTGAATCCTTGTATCATTGTGAAGATACCAATTTTTTTATGTTAGAGATGATAAATTATAGGTTATAGGACTATTTTGGTGACCAATGATGGTGGAAATGTATCCACTTTGAGTTTTTGATGAGAGTGGAGTGACATGTAGAAGTCTTATGATCTCATAACCAAAAAAATGAAAATTTCACATCTCCCAAAAATATTAAATCCCATGTATCAAAAAATGGGAAATGATGTCCATATTATTTAAGTTTATACTACTTTTTGATGTCCTTGTAATTCCCTTTGAAATGGACTATATTGAAATTCATTATAACAATATAATGTGTGTTTATATTGTTTAATAGGATGGTTCATGTATCTTAAATCTATCATAATATAAACGATTAACCCTAATAAATGAATGATATAATGAAATTTAGGATTTATAATAATGATTTCATGAGATTTTATGTCCCCATACAACTCCCATTTCAAATGTATTATAGAACACTAGTGGAATATGTGTGTGCTTAGTGACACCACTTGATTATAAGAAACAATTAAAGGCACTAGGGGATGCTTATGAACCCTTGTTTGGGAACCAAAATTAGAATCAAAATAATTTTCACCTATCAGATATAATAAAATATTTACTCAGACCATTTGGTGAAGTGTTACTGTAAAATTATACCCAATGATCACTATTTATTTTCTTATGAATGCATTATATTAGAAGGTTATAAATTTATAGATGTATTTTTGATATGAAATAAAATCACTATATAAGTATATACACAAGGGTAAAAATAATTTTGTACAATTTCTCTTTTATGGGACGCACAATGTTCTATTTATGGGATTTTTTTTTCAGGATTTATTAATTTATTTACAATGATAAACTTTGGTAACTATTTTTTTTAATCATATTCTCCTCTAGGTTTGAGAAAAAATAGACATAAATTTGGCATTCTTATATGAGTCCATTAAAAAAATTATTTTATTTTTTAGTAAACATATTAAATTTTTAGATTAATGTTATTATCAATTATCTTATATTAATTTCAATTATAGAACCCTACTCTTTCTTACAAAAATAAGGATTCATGGAAACCCTTGTAGTCACATCACATTTCTTAAGAACCATCCACACGCATAACCAGTGGGTTCCAAATTTATTAGCGGAAATAATTCAAGTAAAACTACAAGATATCACAATTATTTCCTATATTACCCATCCCTTAGTGATCATGGTTCTGGTGGAGGCATGAGTTGAGTTATTAGGCACAAGATGGACCAAGGTTGAATATAGTTCATAGGGCCCTTGTATCTCAATATGGTTTGGAAACATTTTTGTGTCTTTTCATTTAAAATATTATTAATTATTGAGTGTGATTTTGGTAAATTTTGCATAGATTTTACTTTACTAGGATCATTTTATGGGATTTTGGTGTAGTTTAGACTTGTTTGAAGTATATTTTACCTTCTATTTTAATCATTTATATTGTTCTTGTTTGGAATAATTATCATCTATTTTCTTGGGGTGACAAAATTGGGTATTAATGTTTTCACCTTGTGATTCAAAATTATTTGTTATCTCTATTATACTAATGGATATGGAAAAATATATTTGAGAGGTTATTTTTTATCAATTGTATACATGTAATTTTAATTAAATATGGTTTTAGTCCTTAATTAGGTTTTCATTATTGATAAAACTAATATTGATTTATACAATAATATCAGTTTTCTGGGAGGTGGTATTTTAAATTTTAAATTTTAAGGTTTTATTATTCAATTTTATTCTATGGTGATGTATAGAAGTCATCTATGGGTTATATTTCATTATTTTAGGATGTCTTTATTTGTTATATTATGCTTAGGATGTCACAGTTCCCTTGAGGTATGTTTAAATTTTTTTGATGGGTAATTACTACCATGTCTGAGGAGACCCTTAGCACTAGTAGTTATATATTAGAGTATGCATGAATAAAGAAATAAAATATCAATATAATTAGTCTATTTAATTATATTATTCTTTGATTCTGGTAGTAAAATAATTTACATTGATGGGGACAGAGGTTACATATTCCTTATCTACTTAATGTGTACATCAACCTGATGGCGAGTTCACCTATTCTTCAACATAATAGAGTGTATTTATTCTGATGGACAAGGAAATAAATATTAATCATTGTACGAGAGATAATTTTCTCCTAGGATGGTGGTTATATATTTATCAGTGGATATAGTTAGTTTCTTCATAACGGAATCATGAACTACACTATAATTTTTTTCCTCCTAGTCAAAAAATGATTCTAATTAATATATTTTGAACTCATTGAGACTATATGAGTGTATCTCAAGAAATATATTGTTGGTTTTGATGGTATTATTATAATCAAAAAAGGAATAACTTTTAAAAGTAACATTATTTTTTATTTTTCATTGAAAATACTTTCATTTATAAAATTTATATAATTGGAATGACATATGGGTAATTTTTTTGGTCTTTTACATCCACTATTATTGATGAACATGGTAATACACATATTTATGGGTGAATATGGTCCATTAGAGAATTCCCAAAGAGTATTTCACTCTCACATACCATGTTTGCATTTCATAACACATGTTTTTATTCATAAATTGAAGTTACATGTTTAATTAAAAAGGTTATTTCATTATTTATTAAGTGATGGGTAATAAATAATATATAATAGAGTGGGATTATTTAAGACAATTATATTATTTAATCTTACTTTTTGGGTATTTTAATTTTTATAAACAACATCTACTAATTTATTTCACTTGGATATAAATTTCATCTCACATGGAATTATATGTACTTCATGAAGATTTCATGAGTTCCCCATAAGTTAATTTTTGATTATTTATGTATTTATATGTAATTTTTTATTGAAAATTTTATCTTCCTATCCCAGGGTTAATAATTTCCAATGTTTCATTTCTATAATCTTCATCAGTTAGTATCATATATCAATTGAGATATTGTATGATGCCTGATGGAATTTTAGTTCTGTCGTATTGGTGTCTCAAATTAAGATATTCTGAATGGTATTAGAGAAATTTTGGTCTTTTGGTTATTCCATGATAAAGTCGGATGAAATATTTTAATAATATGACAAAAACTAAAAATATATATAAACAACCTGTTTATAATATATAATCAAATACTGATGATGTTCTATAACCCCCACAATGTCATTTTCAGGTATAAAATCTATTATTTTTTTCAATTTTTATCATTATTTCTAAATTTAAGTTGGATCATGGATTTATTTTGCTTCTTGGAACTTTTTGAGGTATTAGAGATAACTATATATGCTTATAATGGATTATTTGGAGTTTTCTTAGGCTGGATATTAGAATTCAGAAGTAGGTAGAATACCACACCATGATTTAGAGGATTTTGATATGGTAATGGAATCCATTCTATAGATAATGGTCATAAAGATAAAGAGGGATGGTTTTTAATTTTTGGGATATAGTTCACTAAGTACTATTAAGAAACGTATGCTAAAAATACATAAATAATACATTAATATCAGGATTCAAATAATACATCCTACCAATTGTGACAAAACCTAAAGACCGAAAGGTTTAGTGACATATATATTATCTATAAAAATAAAATATTTTAAACAAACATGAAATCTCATATCCATAAACATGAACCTCTAAACCCAATCCAGAAATATCATGTCATACAATTATATTAATAGCCTAAAGATGAGTAACATTAGAACGGGGTGATATCAATTTCTATGTAATGGAAAATTCATATCCGAAATGATTATATCATAATCATGTAGGAGAATATGATAATTATATAAATAATATAATAGAATTTTAAAATGCCATATATAATAATCATAAAACTTTATGGAGTAAAATATTATCATAATATGATTTTTATGGAACCATAAAAGAAATTATCAGGTATAAAAACACATATCAATAATAAAAAAACATTTGAATATGAAATAAAATTGTGTAATACTTTCAAAATAATTAATAACCACAGAAATATTGGAGAAAAAGTTGAATTACATGAAAATGTGGTGGAATCATAAACATATCATTTCTTATCCATTTGAACTGGGTAACACTCTAACATATTCAAAAATAAAATTGGGAGTGTGGCTTAATTCCCCCACACACAAAATTTGTGAACCTACTAAATTTCTATCCTTTCCACATGTAAAACTATGATTAGTCATTAATGAAATCATACATGTTGTTTGTGAACCTAGTAAAATGATAATGTTTTTACATATAAATGTTGTGAGTATTTCTTAGCACTATAACACTCACCCATTCTGAACCTAGAAATATCTATCCCACTCAAATAAAAATAAACTTTCATGAGATATAATCCTTTAAGTAATTCATTGGAGGGAGATACCGGTTCCAACCTTCTCATAATTAATACATTTTCATTCCATATTAAAATAAAGATTCATAATCTAATAAATAACCCATGGAAAAACTATTGAGATTCTTAAAACAGTGATAAAAAAACATAGTATGATTTTAAGTAATAATATAATATAATTACACACATTTTTTAATGAAATCAAATTATAATAAAAAATAAATGGTGATTAAAACACAACTTCACGAAAAATAATCCTTGGAGGTTAAATATATGTATAAACAAAAAAGTAAAAATGTGGTGAATGTATTAATAAAAATGTTTTGTGAAGGGAAGGAGAATAATTTCTAAAAAATTATTATAAAGTGTTTATAATAAAAATTCCTTGAAAATATGTAATGGTATAAAAAAGGATAAGTGAAAATAATATTAAAAAATTTACTTATTATAGAAGATTTAACAATTTAATCAGGAAAAGGATATATATTTTTCTTTTAAATAATTTAAAATAAATTGACCACTTTTGGTTTTGAAAAAAATATTTACTATGGGAAACTTGATAATAAATTTTGATTCTAGAAAAGAAATTTAAAATAATTTGATAATATTTAGTTTATAAAAATCATTACTAATTTATACTTTAAAGTATATAATTTTTTCCAGAGGTTAAGTAAACATTATTTGGAAAAATTGACTTTTAAAAATATTATTTAATAATGAAATCCTCAATAAAACACAAAGCCTTCCAAATGTAAACATTAAATACCATGATTTGTTATAATTTAAATATAATATTTAATAACAAAAAAATAAAAAAGTTATAATGTTTCAAATGAAATGTTGTGTAGAAGAAATCAATCCTAGATTAAATAATTTGAAGAAAATGAATTTTAACTCAATAAAGTGAGTTGAGATAAAAAAACCTTATTAACATGTTATCCTTGAAATCAAAATCCATTTAATAAAATAAAATTATAGGGAACCATGAATTACATAAATATTTTAAAATAAATATATTAGTTAGTTATGATACATTTCTGATTATTTCATGGTACACAATGGGGAATATGTCTCAAGAAATTAATCATGAGACATGAAACCCTTATTAGATGGGAACAAATTCAATATAATCCTCCATAAAAGGTAGATAATATAATTAAACATCAAATACCATGAATTAAAAACAATTCACAATATTTAATATCAAATAGTTAGTATACATACCACATAAATAAAATTGGTGCATAGATACAAACTATGTCTCAATGAAGGGAAATAGAGATGAAATCCATTACCACATTTTGGTAATTAGTACCAAAATTAAATAAGAATTTTAACATGAAATAGGACATTGAATATCATGAAATATAACATAATCATGTTATTAATTAAATAATGGGGTTGTAATTACCCCATAAAAAATTAAATTTAGTGTATAACATAAACATTTCTCATTGAAAGAAAATTGAGATCAATGCCCTTACATTGTTTCCGTAATTAGTTGATGACACACTAATCTACTAAAAAACATAGATACCTTAATAACTGATTTAATAACTTTAATCATAAATATTACCATTTGATAATCCTTTTTTATAATTATTTATCTTGATTATGTTAATTATTTATCGCATTTTGACCGTCGAGTGTGAATAAATTTACCTATTTGGACCATGTGTAATAATATTGACATATTATCTAAAATTAGATAAAAATACCATTATTTATATATAAAATATGGTTCTAAAATATATATCCTATATTCATTTAAAATGTTATTAATTTATTTCATATGTGATATTGTTACGTTATGTGAAAACAAAATTGATAACGACTTATTTCGGTAAATTTAGCAAAAAAATCAGTTTGTTTAATAATAAGTTAAATACCTAATATAAAATTTATAGTACCCTATAATAATCAATGTATTATTAATATATTAAAATAATATTATTTTTCATGTTCCCACAGCCATCCAAAATCATCATTTCCTATAAAAGCATGTTACCCATTTTGATGAATTTTGGAGGATTTGAATGATTGAAAATCAATCAAGTTATATACCATTATTACCAAATATCTTCCAATGGGTTATTCAAGGATCCAAAAACATCCAATAGTTCTTTATATGAACCTTATTTCCCACAACGTGTGATTTTTGGGAAATAATCCAACAATTCCCAGTGACCCACATTGGTCATGAGAATTGGAGGTCCGGTTCATCACACCATTTGTGGGGAATTGTTAACTAATATTTTAATCTTTTATATATTTAAGATATGTTCATTAATCCTTTATTAATCCCAAAATTATGATGTGGGTTACCCTTAAATTAATAATCAATTTTCAATATGTCTTAGATTTAGAATTATTCGTATCTATCATGGTTCCTCATCGATGTAGATATCTTATTGTATCCATGGTTCTATATTGATAGAAACCTATTGAGTATATATTAACGATTCCAAATTAATTTATAATGATGATTCTGGTGTTAATCCATGAAATGGGTCAATCTATAGTTTATTAAAATCTAGGGATCCTGAAGTTATTTAGATGTGGGGATCAAACCCATGAGTTTTGCCTCCTATGTATCCTTGTAAAGGTAATCAGAACCCAAGTTGTTCGATGCCACTAAATGAGAGACATCATACCTGTTAAGGTTATGTGATAGGGGCCAAACCATACATTTTAATTTCATGTTGAAAATCCATCTAGTAAAAATGTTTGTAGTCCAATATTTGTATGAGAATAATACTGAAGGGACCTAGGGAACCTGGAAGGGATATAGACTCCCATGTTCGAAATTGACCTACTGGGAATGTGGCCCAATGGAAATTAGGATTGTTTGGGGTTTTGGGTTTGGACATCATGGGGGATTCCTATGAATCCTATTTGGATATTAATCAAATCCCACATAGTTCATTTCGATGGACAAATTCTGATCAAGGCCCCTAAGGATGTTTCTTATAGGGAATGAGGCCAGTTGAGAGGATTGAGATAGGGATTACAAAATATAAGAGTCCATAATTGGGTTGGATACATCGATTTGAGGAACCATGCCTGTGGTGGACCTATGACGAATGGTTGGAGGAATATTTTGGAAAAGAATCTTTATAAATACATGCATCTTACAATGAGGAAGATGTGATTGTAGCTGACATGTAAGACAATGTGAGTCATGCTAGAATATGAAAAACTATGGGAAGTAAGTGATTTGATAAACTACATGATCCTTCTTTCATTGGTGGAAGAGGAAAAGGTGATGGGTGACTAAGAAATGGATTTAATGTGCCCATTCCTTCCCATCATCATAACCAAGATAGTCATTTATGTATACCCATATTTATACAAAATATGGAGATAGAGAAGGAGGAATGAATAAAATAGGAGAGTTCTTACCAAAGATACTAGAAGATTAATCTCGAAGAGATTCCCTACTAACTGGTTCATGGGAAAGAGAGGAGGATAAGACATTTCACATCAAGGGGAATGGTTGGTGTTATTCTCTCCCTCCCATCTAGGAACCATATATTTCTTATCATAGAGATAACTAGGGAATAAAATGGTATCATCCCCTGTATCTAAGACTAAGATATCATTGAATCATCCCCAAAGGTCGGCGTCCTTAGGATCGAGGGGATGCATATTAGCATGCACATCGAGGAACCTACCCATCTCGTAGGACAACTATGGTACAACTCTAGATGAATTAATGAATATTTGAATTGGATACATTCTTGTGTAACTCTTCCAATGGTCTTGAAATACTGGATGCTTCAATGTAGGATTCTATTTTACCCCCTTCACACGAGTGATCCAAAGAAAGGAGATCCCTTCCATTATTTTCTTAAAAGAGGGCTTAGAAGATCCTCACACATGTTTTGTCTTGGTAATTTAGGGGTAACTCATATAGGCCTTGGGAGGAGGAACATGTTCTTCAGATAGGGGTGGGGGTGGGGAGTGGAGACTTGTGTGAGATAAAGGTGTCTTGTTAAATGGACTACATGGGAAGCACCACAAGGGTGAGGCCTTTTTCTAGGCACCAAGGGTCTCCTTAGCTGCCTCTAGAATGGTCTCACGTTTTTTCCAGGTTAGGTAAGGGACCTTCTCTCTAGTGATTTCCAAATAGGGTGGGAAGGGGTAATCATGTATGTTTCTTATGTTTCAGACCCTATGGGGACATAGATCACATTATCTTCCTTAATTCCCTCCTCAATTGGGTTTTGCAGAGCCACCTAAGGTATTTTTGATGAACTGGGTTAAGGGGTTGTGAAAATAGAGATTTTAAATATCTACTTATTTTTATTGTTGAAAATGGAGATCCATAGGGTCATATTAGTAGGAAAACTAGAGACCCTGATCAAAGGAGTTAACCGAAAAGGTCCCTAGCGTAGGTACCTTGCATAGGTACCCCACACATTGGCAGTCGATACTTCATTTCCATTCATGGGGGACGCATGAGACTTCTGGTGCATATGGGTAATAAAAATGCCAATTTAGGAAAGTTAAATTTATTCTTTTTGGGGATCTATATCTCTCTAACATACTTGAGATACTCTTTAATATATTTTCATACCATATGAAAAAACCAAGTGTAAAAAAAAAATCCCTTCCTTAGGATTAGATTCGATCGAAAGAAGAGGGTCTTGTCCTGAGGTGGAGGGTGAAAAAGATTATGAAGGTGGTGTGTAGGGAAGCCACATATGTTACTCACGAAGGTTAGAAATTTTGAATTGGTGCGAAAGTCTGGTTCACAATTATTCCACATAAAAATGGTCTATAGGTTTTATGTGCATAAAAATGGCGTCTATAAATACCACCGACACTTTAGAAAAGTATTCCTTCCCCAATTGTTCCTTTTTATCTCCTCTCAAAAATCATCCACTTTATTGTTCTGTTCTTGTAATTATATATATATGTCTCTATGAAAATCCTCATGTACAAGATACATTCACTTGAGTGAATATTTTTCATGGAGACAATTTATCGAGGAGCCTACATGGGATCGCATGGTTTAGGGGCCTACATGGAAGACCTAATCAAGGGTCCTACATGATGGACATGATCAAGGGGCATGCACAGAGGAAATTACTTTTCCAAAACTATAATATTTTATAATTCATAATTTTAAATTAATGAAAAATTATTCATATCTTTATTCATGTTTTTAATTGCTTCCTCAATGGATTTTGATGAACAGGATGTTGCATGTGACTTAGTGATAATCAATGTTGTTGGGATAGACTAATACAACACGTATTAATCTACTCAAATATTTTGTGAGTTACATCATGCAATATCAACATGATTTTCCATGTAGTAACTATCGAACTTTATACAATCACCTAATTTTAGGGGATACGCTCATCTTACTGGCTCGTAGTTATTACCTGATGTCTTGTTCTGGGGAATATACTAATTTTCCACACTTCAATGCCCCATATTATGGTGTATACATCTGGAAGGGAATGGTTCCTATGTACTGTTTCTTCTATCACAGATGTTTTACACTAGGACTGAAGTCTAATATCAATGAATCGACACCTCAATGTCCTGAATCAACCTTATGTGATTCCCAAAAACAGAATCCACACAGATTATAGGAGGATTGTGATTTCCATTCTTGAGGTAGAGTTTGAACTAAGTTGATCTGAGCATACTGGGTATTCCATACCTGTGAAAAGTTTAAGAAGAATATTTAATATATCGACATTTATAAGGATGTTTAGGTGTGAAAAACTTATTTTTAATGGAAACCAGATATTATCCCTGAGCTGCTGAGATAATGGAGTCCTAAAAAGAATTATTTCTATCTGATGTAGGGTGAAGTCATTAATAGCTTGTGGGTTGTCTACAAGATTTATAGATCCCCTTTCAACGGGGTTATTTATGAAGAGATTATCCCATCATAGACAACATGAGATTATTTTGGATGAATTTTGGCATTGGGCCATGTAAATTTTAATGTAAATTAATTGGTCAAGAACAAATAATCTCACCCATATCGTGAAATACATCTTGGAAAGTGGATGAAGACATTCCATAATCTAGAAGGAGGAGGTCTCGCATTCTAGTGTGCTACGAGATTCACAACCTTTTAAAATAGGAGCACTCCTATAAAATTATATCCCACATTGAAAAAGGAATAGTATACCCAGTTGGGTTATAAGGTCTATTCTATGGTTTCTATTAAAACTCATTTTGTAGTATTCCTTGTAATGTGGATAATTATTTACCCGCTATTGGTTCGTGAATCCAATAACAGTGTGAGATCAGTGGCCTTTTATACAGATGCCGAACTAGAAGAAGGGATCCATATAAGGTAGGATTCCCATATCATAGGGAGGATTCACCGATGTTTTCTACACACATACAACATGAAGGAACCGTTTAGAATGACAGATCGATTTAATCCGTTGTGGGGGTGGATCGAAGAAAAATATGGTTCTTATGCTATAATGAGTGGAGTTATAATACCTAACGGATGGTTTAACATATTCTTTAGGCTGTTTTAGGGGTTTACCCTTTAAACCTAAATCATGATGATGTTTTGAGGATTATAAATGTATCAATAGATTCCAACTTTTTCCTATATAGTGATCCAATGACCTGGACATTCACTAATAATGGAAAATCTAAAGACGATTTGAGGGAATACAAGATGGAATTTAGAGATATATTACTAGTAGAGTATTTTGAAAAAGAGACTATCATTGATTCCTATAATCCATATCAATTTAACCTTGAGTTCAAATGCATGAAACAATCCAGAAACTCCCCCTTCACATGTTATGCCTGATAAACACCCGATGGTAGACTGAATGTTTTGGATCATGATGGCTCTGGAGGTGTCGAAAATGGAAATCTAACTACCTCCATTAGATGCATCAATCAGAATAGAGTTTTGGTATTCTAGTGACTTGATCTCTTCAAACCCTCAAGGGGTATTAACCAAAGGTGTTCCTTAATTTTTGACCATGAAAAATTATTCTTGTGGCATGCATTGAAGAAAATCTCAAACCGAAGGTGATGATGATGACACTCAAAACACTTCATGTAGATCTTAGGAAAAGACCAATAAGCAGGATAAGGATGATAATACTATATATTCTAAGCCATGATGGTATATTCATCATCGTCGGGAGGAGACTCAAGTTCTGGTCTCCCAATCCTCACTGAGAGCATGAAGGACTAAAAAATATTCAATTTCAAAAGGTATCAGGACATTTTCACAACTAGCAAAATTAACCCTAGAGTATATGTCATCCCAATAGATCCATTCTTGTAAGGTAATATCTCTCAACATCAGAGACACATGTGTAATTATCCATGTTAGAAGATGCAACCCAGATCTGAGGGATGTCTGAGCACCCTTTGACAGCCACCCTGACATTAATGTGAATGATGTGGGGAAATTTGTTTTGGATCTATAAATTTTTACATACACAATTGATATGTGAGTCTCTAACATGTTGCAATAAGGAAAACACAAGGACGTTTCTGAACATACTGACGTGGAATGGGAGAAATTCATCGACCATGATAATCTCTGTCTACCTCTAACTCTCAATTATCTTTTTTCCTTTTCATTTTACTATTTTATCCCCCATTATTAATTTAAAGGGATTTTCCTCATAGTTTAGGGAAGAAGAAGAATAAGTACTAGAATAAAATGAGCTCGAGTAACTAAATTATCGTCCCACGAGCACCTTATTAGAGTAGTGGTTGAGTCTCCTTGATCTTTGAAACTGTCCCCAGGTCAGAAAATGAATGTGGAGGAAATTGCGGGGGAGGGGGGGACTCCTCAACTACCAACTCATTTATTGATTACTGAGATGAATGATATAGGTCCATCTCCATATCAAGGGAGGATGAAATGAAATTAGGTAGATAATTTGTCTTGGCATATGCACCTTAGTATGTATTTATTAATTTCATTTGATCTAATGACTCAATTGACATACTTATTTGACCATTCACACCATTCAAAGGATCTACAACAATTTCCTCCCCTAAGTGATATAACATTGGTCTTTCAAGGATCAAGTGGGATACCCTGGTGTTGGGACAGACACATGATAATGAATGCATCACCCAGATAGATTATGTTTCAAGATATTTCATTGTGTATTTCTCTATTATTTTTGAGAGAGGATATGGTCATGGAAATTTTGGATCTATAACCTATGGTGTCATGATATGTTTTTGACTTTTTTCTCATCGTGATATTTAAAATCCACTGACAATACCGGAATGAACTGTAGAAGTCAATGTTGGACCAATTTTTGCTTCTAAATGGGATCACATGGATCATGGAAGGTTAGAAGAAGGTGTCAGTGATGAACCTGACTCAACGGGGTTTAATGATGTTATTATAGCAAAGGAATCAACCAATAGAATTGATGGAGGATCCATTTCGGGTCCTGAGCAACATGTATTGGAAACCAGTACTGGTGATGATGATACAATATGTTAGAGCTTATATAATAAAATAACTTATGAATTAATGTATATTGGGGATATGTTAAACATAATTTATATTCCCACCAATCTAGAAGAGAATAATGTGTTCAATAGGACCATAGAAAGATGCGAGTTCTCTCTTTCTTTCATTTTTCAATCACAATCTCCTTAGATTAATTGGATATCTCAGATAGAATCTTGACTTGTATATATTTTTATATAAAGAAAACATCAATGAAAATTCATGAACAAGGAATTTGAGTCCATACTGTTCCCATTTATATGGGAGTGATGTCTAAGAACCCCGAAGTGGGAGATTCCTGAGAGACCTTGATCCTTTTTTCTAATCATATTTAAGTTGCATTTCCTTCTTAATAGGTTTTCGCCAATAATTATGAGGTTAGGTGTAATCAGTTGGCACTAATCCCAATAGTTGTTCCAACAATGATTTATTGTGGTAAACTAGATTTTATCCATTGCTGAATTCACTCTATGTTAGCCCCTAATGCTATTTAGAGGTGTCATCTATTATTTAGCAATATTGAATTCAGTGGTCGAGCATGTAGTGGGGGATTCTGTGCCAACATAGTCAATAATGGTTGGTAAATATGAGGCTATGCTGGAGGGAATATGAAAAGGTGACTGATTGAGTTCTCTATTATAGGAATATATCTCCCCCATCAGATATCATCTCAATGTAAGACTTAGATATGCATGAATCTATATGCACAGTACAAGATATCCTTTGGAGAGACTTATAGAATATAGTTTCTGAGACATTAATTGAAGATATTCCATAATCACTTCCCCAATTTATGACATTTTTCCCATGATAGGGTAAATAGGGATTGATTATTTCATGACCCTTCATACTATAAAGTCAATCATCTTAAAAAGGGAAGAGGAGTGAAGGTCACAGTGGGTTGAAGAATAGTTAGCATGAAAATTTTAAAAAATTAGGGTTTTAGTGTCCTAGGAGGAGTGGAATAATGTGAAGGAGGTGGAAAATATTCTATACCGTCTAGATGAGAAATTACTATAAATAGTGAAACTTCAAGAATATCATAATTCCTTATTAGTAGATATAGTTCAAATACA
This sequence comes from Viscum album, assembly GCA_963277665.1. Lineage (NCBI taxonomy): Eukaryota > Viridiplantae > Streptophyta > Magnoliopsida > Santalales > Viscaceae > Viscum > Viscum album. The sequence continues at coordinate 799,023,147 of OY728160.1, read as the reverse complement.
CAATTATTTGAATAGTGTATTAACACAAAGTTAAGATTTTATAGCAGTATAGAAAGAGTAGCCTTTTAATACTAAAGTGGTTATCAGCACTCAACTAGTTGGGATTTAGCATCTAGAAAAATTGAACAAGCCATAATTCAACATCCCAAGTGTTATTTTTAGGAGAACATTAAACTTTTATAGAGGCTCTCCAACATATGTAAGGTTTTCTATATTTGAAAAATATAAATAAAAACTATTTTTTCCTTCTAATAACATGTTCTTTCATCCATTTCCCCATTATAATCATAATATGACCCTAAAATTGACCCACATTATTGAACATCATTACATTATAATTATAAAAACAAGGTTGATAGGTCACTCTAGTTTTTTCTAATCCATGGGTCCTAGTGAGTGTATTTAAACTATTTCAAGGGTCATATAGATTTCCTAATGAATGTTTCATCTTTTATATCAACGTGCTAATTTTTTTACGTAGTCTGATATGATGATGACTTAGTATAGGATAAATTTATATTCATTAGGTCTCCCACAGTAGTTTTTCATCCTAACAAGTATTATTCCTCTTTCTTTTTACTTCCATAGTAAAGGATTGACTTTTTACTAGAGATCCTTTTCAGGTTTTCGAATTGGCGAGTACGGTGACATTTTTTTAGGAAGTTTATTATCATGAAATATGGAAAAATGTGATATGTATTTTAGGTTGATCAATATTCACATTGAGTATTGTAATTTTGAACCAAACAAATAGGGTTAACCAAGAATGTCTTGATATTCTTTCAATACTCAAGGGGAATTTTGAGGAAATTTTTTTTGATTCCCATATCTAAAAGAAGACACAAGACAAGTATATACAGAATGAACATTTTCCATATTTAGAATGAAGTTTACAAAGCAATATTATTAGGGACTATTAGAATATATGAGGTCTCTCATAAAGATGAACATTCCACTACTTGAAAAATCATTTTGTGGGAGACTTTATGAAAAGCCTATTTGGGAATGTTACTGTATATTCAAAAAGTGGAATCCTCTAGCCCATAAGACCATTTTCTAGGAGAATTATGCCATGAAAAATGGGCCATGTAACTTCATATTCATAAAAATATATCCTAATGAATTATTAAATTCTACTACTAATGGTCATGGTGTTTGTACAGATCTAGATTTCGTAAAACCACAAAAGGTTGTTTTCCATGGGAAGGTATCTAAGAATGAAGGGATTATTTTTATTGTAATTATCCATGAGTGGGAAACTATTCAAATTTAAATTTTTCATCAGTGAAAGAGGGTACATTATGTTAAATTACCAACAATAGGAATGAAGGTACCTCACTAACAATGGTTGTGGAATCATGTAATTTATTATCATCTGACCAGAAAATGGATCATGAATATTAATATATTATGATGAGTATGTAGTTTCAGGTTTCACGTTATTATGATTAGGATGTTACACTACATAGTTTATTTTTATACAATAAGGAAATCATGGGATAAAATTTATGTTCATTTAGAAAATATTTCAAAATTAATGATTCTAACAATCACAGTAATCTCATCAATAATGTACCGTCATTTTCACGTATGAAGGGGAATGGTTGTTATCAGTAATATGGGGTCCTCCAAATGTATAATGTGATATGAGAGTTTATATTATAGAGGCAAAAGAGGTCTCTCTAAAGTATTAATGTACCACTAGTTAACAAATCCATTTTTGGGGAAATTTATATATAGTCAATTAGGGTGTTCTACTGCATAGTCAAATAGTGGAATCCTCTAGTTGGCATGCTTATTTTGTTGGAGACTTATGTAAATCTAACATGGGAATGTTACAACATCTTCAGACAAAAGAGTCCTCAGAATAAAGACATTATCTCACTAAATACCTGAGAAAGTCTATGGATAATCATATTTCCTTGGGAACAAAGTTTGGTTTGTGGAAGGAAAGATAAAGAATTTTGAAGAATCATTTAAAGTAAAAATTTCCCAGGAATGGGGAAATTTTTTCCTATGAAACTATGAACCAAATTCATGAGATATGGTGCCTATAGTTTTTGGTCATATGACTAGGACCATGTTATTATTTAAACAATGTGTCATATATGTCCTAATAATCCAAGTTTATTCCATCATACTTCAGAAATTAGGGTTAAATATTAAACCGTGATCTTGGGGTGTTCTTGGATTGAAGAAACTTAAACATTTATTAATAAAATTCCATTATTTATATAAATTATATTCCTTTTTATGTATTATGGTCATAGAAAAAATGCTCACTTTTTGGGTATTATTATATCATATTTAAAAAGATATTAATATTATTTACCATTTATAATATATGCTTTGTATAATAATCACATAACTAGTATAAATATAAGGTCTTAACAAATCCAATTGACAACGAAAATGGATGTGATGAACTCAAATAGGTGGATCATACCATACGAGGCCTATTTATCAAAGCTTACGAGGGAGGTATTATACTTGCGATTTTCCCTTGATTAATACCAAATTGAGATCCAACAACATAAGAATTAGAGAAATCATTTATGAGAGAAGATCAAGATACTCGAGATCAAGACCCTCACCATGTAAGCTGAAAAAAACCCATGATATTCACAACATCACACACCTTAATCTTAGTTAGTTTTATGGTGTATTAAATAGTTATATATCAATACCATAATAGTAAGAATATGTATATTGTATTTTTTAATAGAATAATTTTCATCTTTTCATTTTATTATTACTTTATAATTGAATTTGATTTTAATACTATAAAACACAAATAGAAGTTTTAACAAGTACTCAATATCAATTTTAAAATTTGATTAAATTAATTAATGTTTTTTTGAAACAAATAATATTTTAATAAAATACTATTATTAAATAATTTTTATTAAATATAAATTATTATTTAATTTTTATGAAGTGAAATGGAATTTTTATAAGGGTAAAAACATTTATGGTATAAACACCCATTATTTCCCAATAAATGTCGATTATTCTTTTAAATGTAAAAATTCACTTATTTAGAAAATTATTATTTGGTAAAATGAATCTTATTGTTGGAATCATAAGATTAAAAATTTCCAATGGTGAATTTTTCATAATTTTTTGAAATAGTTGAATTTTTAGGTAAAAAATAAATACTATATAAATATATATTGTGTATTATGACATCACAATGAACCAAAAGTCATGTAATGCATAATAAAAAGTGTATCAACGAAAAAATATATTTTTAAAATTTAAAATAATGTGATTTTATGATTATTTGATTAATTTTATAAGGCCATTATGAGTCCTCAAAAACAATTAAAATATTTTAATATTTTAAAATCATTTCTTTTTGAGTACAACTAATATAAAACTTAATGAGGGTATCATTTTATTATGTTCATCCCTTGGCCTTATAAAATTATTAAAATCACTCCCATTTTATAAAAACCTTGTGTAAAACCTTGATATTTTCTATATATGATTCGAGACTAATTTCTGGTATTTATTTTTTTTCTTTTTCCAAGAATACATTGGTTGATATTTATGTTGGGGTGTGTTGGGGTAAAAAATTGAGAAAATTTAATAGATAACATAAATTCTAGGTTGTCCTGTAGTTATCCCTATTCATATTCCTTATCCAAATACACCATAAAACCCTGGATATAAGGGAATTTCATGATTTATACAAATTTTTTTGAACTGTGCGCCCCCTTTGGAGAAACTATGTGCCACTATAAAAGAGGCAGACAATTTAGGTTCAATGATAGGGAAATCCATGTTTTCCTACCTTCAAGACATTGGAAAAGTTTATAAGCCAATATAAAATTAGTTTTAAAATTACCCAACCACGAGATACTCACCAAAACCGAACCCCATTCGACCCCTAAAGTACTTACATGATTTAAGAGCATCCTAGATGAATTCCAATCCCTCCCAACAGCCGTTATTGGTGATTAAAATCCCAATTCAAATATCTATACCCCTCCAAGTAATAGGATCGTGCCCCTCTTGGTTTCACATTCACCGTCCTTTCTTCTCCCATTCAATAAAGGGTTATTTTTCCCATTTTGATTAGATCATGATATTAGATTGTGGATATAGAGAAATATTTTAATGATATTTATTTGATAGAACATTATTTAGGGATTTAGATTCCGATCTCATTATGCATCATTGTGATGCTCAAATTTTGGGTATTTCCATTGGTGAGAATTATAAGTAAAAAAATCATGTATGTGGTCTATAATTTAAATTCAGGAGACATTATTTAAATTACATGTATGTAAATGTATAATTTCAATTATCTATTTAGAAATTTTGTTCTTTATTGACGTAATTAATTTCGGTGGATTAATTTATTTAGGAGATGTGAAATTTTATATTTTATGAATTGTAAATTGAGAGAATTAATTATGGGATATTGTTATTTGGGAATAGATATAATTAATTTTTGAACTAATTATGATATATTTATATTTTATTGTTGAGATAATTAATTATGGAATTAATTTCGAAGTATTGAGATTGTGATTTCAATAATTAAGAGTTGAATTAATTATTGGTTTTTTATTTTTTGGGTAATTATAAATTAATTGAGGAATTAATCAATTATTTTGACGTACATAATGAATTTTGGAATTAATTAAGGGATTATATTTTATAAACTAATTGTCGAATTAGTAATGAAATGGGCATGATTATTTTATTTTTTAATTGGCTAATATAATCGATTGGATTAATTAATTGTAGAATTAATTAATGTATTTGATGTGATTAATAAATTTTCAAATTAATTAATATTATTAGATTGATTGATTAATTGTCAAATTAATTGATACTATTAATGGGATTAATTAATTGTTGAATTAATTAATTTTATTGATGTGATTCTTTAATTTTTGAATTAACTAATGTAATGGTGGTGTTTAACTAATTGTTTAATTCGTAATGGAATTAATGTGGATAATTAAATTTTTATTAATGAATGGAAAAATGGTCATTACATTATTATGTTATGAATGGTAAAATGGCCATTTAGTTGAGAGATAAATAACTGCAACATGGTCATTCTAATGTGTGGAATATTAATGGTAACATGGGTATTCAAATATGAAATAATGAATTGTAACATTGTAATTAAATTTTTTATAATAATGAATAGTAATAATTGAAATTTTAGTCATGATGTTCCTTGGGAATAGTTCACAGACCAGAAATTATGGAAATAAGTATTAAGATACATGTTTCTATGGGAACCTAGGGGTTTATGGGGTTAAATAATGAATAGTTGATAATGTGATTACTATTTATTTATTCGTTGTGTTTTATTATTTATAAAGATTCATAACCTATTATTTGACTGTATATTGTTTTAGATGTTGTTGGTGGTGGCCTACTGAGTTTTGTTCAAACACTACTTGGGATGCTCGATTGGTACCAAACTATATTTCATAGTTAAAGGACAAGATAAGGGAAAATTCCATGTTTTAGGTGGATGAGTCAGGATGAATCATGATTAAAGGAACAAGACATGGTTTAGGGCCCGTTTGGGAGTCATCGGTGTAATTACTTTTGATTTTTCATTTTAGGACATGGAACATACATTAAAATGACATATTTATTCTTTATTTTGATGTTATAAATTTAGTTTTGGTCATCATGTGATATTGACATATTCCTAGTTATGGTTATAAAATTGGATATTATTTATTTATCTTCCTCCAATGTTTTACTCAATCAAAGAGGGAATAGTCTCGCCACGACTGATATTTGACCCTTAATACTAGTTAACAGCCTTAATCACATGGGTATGCGTTCTTAAGGTCATGTAGTGAATCAGATTAGGTAACTGGTGTGCGAAACCTAGGTTAGGTTGTTATGCGAGGGAAAAAACAATGGGAATCTTTGTGATTTTTGTTATAATATTATGTAGAGTCCAAAACCTATGTTTGATAAATAATAACGAGTTCCTCACTTATTTCCTATATAAAACCACACAATTTCCCATTTCAATTCACTAAATACTTGTGTCACATCCTTACTATTTCCTCCCCTCTCTATACTTATCCCCAGGTTCCACCATGCTCTCATAAAGCTCCTCCGATGCTTTTAGAGTCACACTCTCAACGAATGGGATCCTGCCATTCTCTTATTTATTATCTTTTGCCTACCATTTTCAATTACTAATGTTTTGATATGTAATTACATGTCCCCATTATTTCCCAAATTATTTCAAAATTATGAGAGACCCATTTATCTCTCATAACCCCATTTTATGAATTTTTATGTGATGTCATTATGCTACTAAAATTCTACCATGATTTACACTCAAAACAATTCTGTAGTGAATACTCGTATCCATTTCCTATCATTGTTTTTAACCATTATGCACTTAATAATATTGATTTGGGACTTAAATGTATTTAATTTACACTCCATTATCATGGAATAAAATGTGATGATATTTTATTCTATGTTTTAGGATCTATATGGAACACTTAAGAATGATAATGAAATATAGGTGATGGGTTCACCCAAAATTATTTATCACTTCAATGTATTGGGAAATATTTAGAATCCTGAGATTTCATATAGGGATAGTGACTAAACATGATTCCATTATGGGAATTTTTCTCTCTGGATGTATTGAAAATTTTCCTTGACTTATGTTCATGATGAAATGTTTTTGTTGTTTCCACATTTAATATGTTTCATTTTTGTTATAACTCTATACCATTCCTCGTTATTCATGTTTATGATAATCTCCCCATTTAGGTCCCATTGATATCCATATTTAATAACATGTATTATTCTCTTCATGTTACAAAATGTTTATTCCCTCACTGGGATTTATCTATCATCCCATTCTTATTTATGTCCATTGGTTATCCCAGGAAGTTTTAAGTTCGAGGGATTATTGTGATCCCATGAAGAATGTTTTCAATAAAAATGATGAAATTTATGTTGAAGTTGTTATGTAATGAAACTAATTCCAAAATATACTATACTTATCATTCTTATATGTAGTATTAATTGTAGTAATATATAATAAATCATTTATTTATATGAAATAAAGAGAAGGGTTGTCATATGGATCAAGAGAAATGAGATGGGACATGCAGGCAAGGGATGACTATGAACCATGAAGTAATAGTGGGTCTAACACGATTTCATTGGAACTTATAATGAAAAAAGAGGCTTATCCCACGGATGAATATATACCACTATTTGAAAAATTAATATTTTTGAATATATTATAAAAATATAATTGGGGATTATTACTACATATTCAAACAATGTAACACTCTAGATGAAAGACCCATTTTGGGGGAGACTTATGAAAAGGCAACTATGGCATATTTCTACATTTTCAGACAATGGTTTCCTCACGTATCATACATTCTATTTTGGGTAATCAGATAAAGATTATATAGATTCAAAAATTTCCAAGATTATGAGTATGATGTGTGGAGGTAATATGTGTGAGCATAAAGTATGATTTTGGACTGAAATTTTCCATGAAGTGAAAAATCTCTTGTATATATATGGATCATATGTAGGATGAGAGAATTATATTTAATAAATGGACACTTGAATGAGGAAAAATAAAGTAATATATATTACATTTATTTGTTTAAAATAGAGGGGAATTTTCCTTTACTGTATGGATGTGACTGGGACCCTAGGTATAGGTAACACTATATATCACAATGGAATGAGAATCAAACCACACATTGTTTTTTAGGAGTGATGTAGTTTAAATTCATTTAGTTATGAAATAAAACATGTAGTTTAATTTCATACTATAAGGATGAATGTTACTTGACATGAAAAAAAATATTATGGTTGGAATAGGGTATTGGACCTTGGAATCACTACCTATCATGTAGAAATGAGAATAAATCCAAAAATAGTTCAATAGAGGATTACCCATACTGAAAAAATTCATGTGTGGTTAAGGGATTATTTTGAATAAGGAATCAAACATGGGTTTAGAACACATATTGGGTCCTCTTATGTAGATTTGACTCATACATAGGAGAGTAGGGGATTTTATCACATTGTGGTTGTACTAAGATATAGGATTTCGGTGTCACTATGTGTCTTGTAGAAATGTGAATAAATCAATACATAGATCTAAAGGAACCATGAATTTTATTTTCATGAAGTCAAAGACAAATGTTTTTTGTTTTATGGTCTTGTTACCAAGACCATGATAACTCAAATGTGAATTTATATTATCGACATATGCAGAGAACATTATTACCACAACTCTAAGCCCACATAATCTATTATCAGTGTGATAAATAGTGGAAATGGTTATTTCAACCATATAAGTGTGATATAAGTGAAGTATAATAAAATTTATATTTTACAGTGACTGTAACTGGATTTAGGGTCTAGGTGTCTCAATGTATCTCACATAGAATGAAATTACAACCATACATAGTTCTTAAAGAGCTCCCTATTAAGTTCAATCCCATACACTAGAGGGGGAATTTTTTCATATATCTGGACCCAATATTGGATATTTGGGTATCACTATGTATCTTGTTAGAGTGATAATAGAGCCACACGTAGTTCTTGAGCAATGACATGGTAGGTTACATACATTGAATATTATGATCCACTCAAGTGCATATGGAAATGTTACATTGTTTCTTGTCATGTAATAAGGACACAAACTATGCTGTTTTACATCATGTAGTAAATAATTTTTCATACAATTTAACGTATTGTAAAAAATATGTAATGATATATAGTTTAAGGCCCTATAGCTTGAAATATTATGCCTTGTAGTTTCAGGTCATAAAACATGGAATATATAGTGTTCCTTTTATGGTGTCTCTTATAGTCTCATGATGATACGTAGTTTATTGTCGTACAATAAGTAATTTTGTGTCAGGACATTTTATATCTTGCGATGTGGATAATATGTTATGATATTTATGGTCATGAGCTAAATACTAACTACGTTGTTTAACATTGTGCATCCGAGACATGTCGTTATTTTTTCACACAAAGTAATTTATGAGAAATCATGAATTGCTAGGGGATTTGATGAGCTTTCCATCCATTAAAATCCGAGAATAAGCTCTTTTAGAGTCAAAATTGTGTACCTAATAAGGTTAATCTATCTTTGACGCATGTTTTGGATGTTTCTTCCTTGGTATCATCAGAGTACTAAGAACCAACACCATCTCTCCCTAAAAGAATGATAAGAGGTGATCTTTTGTGTTAAAGGATCAAACAATCTAGTTCTAGTGGACATCCAAATAATGAAAGGCATGTAAAATCTTCTCATGTAGTCACTCCAATTCATCTAGTCATTTATAGAATTTCTAAACAATGGATAGATAAACACAATTGGAAATAAGAAGTGATGGAAATATGAACTTTATGATTATGATTACCTCTGTTTTATATATGAGTGAATATCAGGATTATAGTGTTTCAGTATGAGTTGTTGTATTGTAGTCGCAAAATGCATGAAGGTGGATATAAAATAGAGAATTACTATCATTATCCACCATCATCTGGATTTTTTTTGATAGTGTATTATTGATGGCACCTATCCATTTTTTGGCTCCAGCAAGATAGCAGGATGAATGGAATAATTTGATGTCATACTTATGATATAGATTTTAAAAATCATAAGAGTATAAATTGGGGTTGTTTTCTATCATTGTTGTATGAGGTACACCAAATCTACTAATGATACACGTATTCAAAAATATAACCATACTACTTTCCTTGATTTATTTAATGTGTGTTTCATTGTTCCATTCAAAAAATAGGTTAGTTTATGTGATAATTTATTATATTTTTTCCATATTGGAAGGAGGATATGGTCCTATAGTGTCCATTCCCCATGTGAAAAATAGTCAGGAATATTTTTTAGTGTTCAAAAACTCTTGGAATTTATGAATAAAGTTGGCATACACTAGGCATGAAAGAAATTTTTTTGTTAGAATTCATTTAATCTTGCATCATAGTGGGATAATTGTACCCAATCCTATGGATTGGATGAGAAATATTGGGCACTGCATGGTTAGTTCTGCAGGCAATAGTTCCACTTATTTCATTGAAAAATTAGTCCCTTCTCCGTTAATGCACCTATGAAGGACCCCATCAAAGCATCCTTTATATTGTAATTTCTTGTGATTTGGTATGTTATAAAGAGTGAAGTTGGTTTCTCACCATCAAATATTATCCATTATGGATCTATCCAAAGGAAGTATTAAATTTTTTATTTAGTCTAGGATGGGTATCATCCACCCAATGGTATTATCCTAGGGTCCGGATCAGGACTAATTTTATCATGAACTATCAATATGACATGATCAAAAGGAGAAACCATTTGATGGTGCAAAATGATGATAATCGTTTTTTCCTAGACTAGATCTACCAAATCCAAAGATACATTTTCTAATGAATCTACCAGAGAATTTTGTGATCATGGGATGTGAGTCAATGTTGGATCTAAGGGTAACTATTACATTAAACCTCAATCATATTCATGAATGGTTATTCAATCTTATTTATTAATGGAATAATCTTCATATATTTTTTTGATTACTAACTCAGAATCATCTTTCACCACTTGGTGGATCAATTGTATTTTATGTTCTAGTTCCATACCTACAATGAGGTCCAGATACCCAGCCACAATATTGGTATATCCTTCTCACAAAAGGAAAGGAGTAATATAAAACTGGATTTACTAGAGATATGACCACAAACACCAACCTCACATTGATGATATTGGGGTCATCCACTCTATTCCCTGTTGGGATCCTAGATTTTCCGTCAAAATACTTTTCCCATGTTTGTGGATCTTCTTAAATAGAAATTATATATTCATCTAAATTTTTTTTATTTAAGTACATTGTATCTATAGATGGTTTTTTTGAAATAAAATCTATGGAGGACTAGATTTTCACCTTTTTTAAGGAAAAAACTGTATGTCAAACTACTTTTTTATAAACCCCCATCATTCTAAAATTACTGTAATAATAGGATGACTCTGGATATAATTGAGAAGGTTTATTATGAGATGAAATGGAACTCTTGGTGATACAGGTAGCGCCTCAATTTATGAGCTCTGAAGTTTAATTCAATACATATCTTCTCGTTATTTGAACAGTGATTCTCTATATTAATCATTGTTAGAATGAGATGTTATAGTCTTTTTTTCATTCTTAACATCATTAATTTTCATGTGTAATCAACTCATTGGCCAATCATGGGTAGTCCCCTAAAAATTAGTGGCTTCCCTTCAATGGGAAGTATGGATCCATTTAGATTCAAAAAATATTTCTTGAAATTTATTAATTCTTCTTACATGTAGTTAGTCCACTGATAGTTGAACCCTTTCTTTATCAACCCAGTGAAGGGAAAGAATCTATCTATAAGTTTTTATATAAAGCATTTGATTTCTGAAAGTTATTTTTATAAACCCATCAACAATTTCAGATTATAATATGTTGAATTATTGAGGATAGCCTTTGTATTAAAAAGGTCGACTATGATCCCACAATGGTATAGGATTAATCATTGAAACTTCTCTCTGGTAACATGGAAATCACTTTTAAAAGGGTTTTTCTTCAGGATGTGCTATCATAGTTTATTCAAGGACTTCTAATGATCATCTAACTGGTCAAAATTGTTCTGGGATATAACCACCATATCAACAACATATCCTCTAACAAATATTCCCATGAAGGTTTTGATGATGAGATTTATAGTGCATTAGTATGTGGCACTAACATTATTCAAGCTGAAGGGAATTACATGATATAGAAATACTCTCTAGGGATCCATAATTGTGGTGGATTAATAATATTATATGGACATCCTCATGGATGTACCCTGGACATTCATCAATGAAACAGAGGTCTTGATAACTATCCATCGCATAAATAAAAATATCTATGATTGGGCCTCAGAAATTATCTTATGGGATGTGTAGGTTAAGATCTATAATGTTGATAAAGACCCTAATTTTCCCATTATTCTTCATTACCATGATAATGTTGGCCATCCTTTTTTTATTAATAAACATTATTGATGATGTATACCATGATAAGGTTGTTTAATTCTATGACAATTTTAGAGGATAGAGATGAGTGTGTAATTATGAGAACCTTTTTATATCCCTAGTGGTTTTCAAAAAATACAAAGTGATGAGGGTCCACATATGGATCATGTCCTAGAATCTATATAAAATTCTAGGAAAACAAATCCCGATGTTTCTTTAGAAAGGAGGTATACACATCTTAGTCTTCGACTATTATGGCCACACTAATCAGAGTGGATTGTGGGTCTTCTTATTTTCAAAAATTTATTTCTCTGAGTTTATAAATGATAGTAGAGAAACATTCATCAAATGATGGAGGGTGATCTCTATGGTCTTCCCTCTCTATATCATTTCACTGATACTCCTTTTCCTCTTTATTATTAACAGGGGTAGTAGGTGATGAAAAATTTTTATTAGAGTTAGGAGAGGAGTCAAAATTTTAATATTTGGAATGTGAAGAAACTACCATTGGCTCTATTGATGAAACATGACATTGTTAAAGCTATGAAGGGGAGATGAGGGATAAATAATGAGAATATTCATCTTTAATCATTTATGGGGAAACTATTCCTAACTCCAATGATGAGGAAGGGATTTTTGGAAGCTCTGTGGATCGAATGGGGTAATTATCACTCATGATTACATATCTAAGTAAAGAGTTGATTAATTATTCCATGTTACATGGTTCAGTTTCCAGGAATAATATCGTGGAAGTCCATGAACATGTTCCTAAACTATACAGACCCAAAATTAAACAAACAATATATAATTTTAGTTATTCAATCAATTTCATTCACACTGAGGATCATTTTAGATTAATAGGTTTATATGATTAGGACATCCTTAATACATAACAACCCTCATTGAAAAAAGTGGATATTGCTGAAACAATATCCATTTTTTGAAAATATAACACTTTTTGAATAAAACATTCTCTATTATTCATAAAATACATTCATAACTTTTAATACGACTTCCACCTTTCTGTTAAACACACAAATACCCTGTGAAAGACATTTTAAAACTTGGGATGATAAAAAAATTCCTAATGGACATAAAATGAATGGAAGAAACCATTATTCCCTGAATACATATGAACACATTAAAATTTTTACATATTTAGACTCCTTACCCATAAAACACAATCTCTCTATCTTACCGCATAAAAACTAACAAGGAACCACAAATCAAAAAGGTAACTTGTGGTGTCAATTCCATATCACTCTTACATTTACTATAGCATACATGGATTCCTAAGGACTAACCTTAAGGATTATATTTCAAATAACCATGGTAGTATATTCTCATAATCTCTTAGTTGAAACCCTGTCAGTTAACTATGTATCATTATCCAATGCATTGGATATATATAATGGAATCACCTACTCTTGGTTAATCAAAGAACCACTCGTACTAAAAAATAAATTCCGAAGAACAATAACATAATTATAACACATAAATCAAAAATAGAATAAAAATGACTTTTCCACATTGAAATCTCTTTTCTTTTTTTTACAAAGCCACAAACTCGTTATTGAAAACACTTTATTAAAAAATTTAATTTTAAACATTTAAATGAAGAATAAAAACATTAAATTTACTTTAGTGTGAGGATTTTTATTCATTATGTATATGTTAATAAATATTTATTTAGGATTTTTTGAAAAAAATAGTTGAAAGAGTAACATTAAAAGATTATTTTTAAAAGAAATCCCCTTACCATGAGTCCGACTTATCACGTACAATATTTATCTTTTGAAAAATAAACTTATGTTAATTATTTTATTTTAAATTTTTAATGATTATTATTTATTTAAGATAACTTATTATCATGTTATAACAATTTCTTAATTATTTATGTTAATGTCAGGTGTTTGGATGATATTCAGTACTTGAGTCCAAAGTGAATTTGGTATGATGTCAATAATCAAAGAGGTCATTAGTCCATCATCTCTAAAATAATATTAATTAAATTATTATAAGTTTTATAAATGAATTTTGTTTTTAAATATAATAATTATATATGGTTTTGGAAAATTAATTATGTTATAATTATGGAGACTATATGTACTACTTACACATGAGTAACATTTCCATTTTTTAATGATCATTATGGAAGGAAGTTAAATATTATATTATATTTAAAGAATGACTATAATATCATTAATGACATATTAATCATCTAAATAAACTTCTATATATCATCCATGTTATTTGGTGATGAAAAACAAATAACATTGCTTCATGGGGGTGATAGTTCACACATACACACGGACAACATTATCATTTTTATGTTCATGGAAAGGTAATAACATTAATGATATAATATTCTTTAATAATGTTACATACTTCATGATTATCATATTTAGAAATTAATTCAATAATTATAACCAATAATTATAGATGATTAAGGAAAAATGAATTATATCTATTCATGAGGTGGTAGTCCATCGTACACACAAACAAATAATTTATTTCCCATATGATGAATGTGAAGATTGATTTATTTAATTACATTAACAATAATAAAATCACTATATATATATAATATATTGGATTTATTTTTTCATAATTATTGAATATGATTTAAAGGAAGTGGAAGTAGAAATAAAACAAAAATATTTGATTAAAACAATACTTCTTCTTCATATGAATTTAGTTTCTTAACAACTTAAGACATCTAAGGGTGGTGTTATTCCAAATATAAGTGCTCTAAAAGGTTAGGAGGGATTTTATGATTGGATCTTTGTAGATATTGGATAATAAAAAAAGGTTTTTAAGTGTGATTAGAAGTTAATAAGTGGCTCTTTTTTATAAAAGAGGAGAGTCGAACTCTCAACAATCTTAATAATATTAAATTAATATAAATTAATTTTCTATTAAAATGGATCTGAAGTGAGTTTTTCATAATATTGGATGAGTTTGATGATATATACATTCATTCAATTATTATTAGACACGTTTTTACTATTTTTTAATCCTTATCATTTTATTTTAACCCTTAGTTAACCTTTTTAATTTTTACCTTGATATTATGTAATTTACATTTTGAGGGATAATATAATTACTATAAAAATAAAAATGACATAAAAATGAGTTATTGAATAAATTCTGAGACTTATCCCAATAATTTTTATGTATTTTATAATTGTATGAATATTTTATAATTTTATAAAATATTTTTTTATTTTAAAATGTTCTTAATGTTAATTATAACTCTATTCATTACTAGAATTTTTAAAAATATCATAAAAAATTATATCATTGAAAAAACACTTTTAACTCATTAATTACATGTCACAATATCTATATAATTCTTGTATGAAATTAATAATATAAAATTATCTCTATTTTAATATTTTTAATATCATTTATTAGATATTTCCATTAATTAAACAATTACAACATCATCATTTTGTAACAATATAAGTTTATCATTTATTTTGTAAAAATTGAAAAATAAATTCTCATTATAATTAAAAAATTTAGCTTTTAGATGGAAATTTATAGTCTAACAAATCCCTTATATAATTGCATGATGAAAAATGTTATAGTTATGAAGAACACGAGTATAAAATCATTGAATTTTCTTTAAATAAAATATTATAAATTTCATATTCTCATAAAAGTTGATTACAAAGGATCCAAATTTAGAGAAATGATGATTTTGAATCTTGCTTGAGGATGGGTAGAAATAAATTCATAAAATGATAATTATACATGTTTTTACTTTTTTATAATCCCTATCATTTTTAACCCTTATATAACTTTTTTAATTCTAACTAGGATATTAGGCAATTTAAACTTTTAGGGTTAATATAATTACCATAAAATTTCAATAATCTAATAAATGAGTAATTAATGACATTTTACGAATTATCTTAATTTGTTGGATGAATTTTATATTTTTATGAATTTTTATTCATTTAATAAAATATTATATATTTAAAAATATTATAAATGTCACTTTTGACACTATTCATTAATTGATTTTTTTAAAATATTAGGAAATCATGTATTACTTCAAAAAAATCCTTTAAATAATGAATAAAATGTCAATGGAATTAATAATATTCATGTATATAATTTATTATATCAATTTATATTTATTTTGGTATTTTTTATATAATTTATTTTATATTTCAACTAATTAAACAATCATTTCGTCATTATTTTTTTAATCTTTTAAGGTAATTATTTATTTGTATAAAATTTTAAAAAATAATGTTACGTGATACAGATAAACATTTTAGATTTCATATGAATAATTATAGTAAAAAATACCCCAAGATAACCCCATACTAGAAATGTTATCGTTATGATGAAAATGAGTATGACATCATTGAATTTTTATTATATAAAATATTTTGAAGGTCATACCCACATCCATGTAGACTATAAAGGTAATAATTTTTACCAAGGATGATTTTGGTCAAAATACAGTCATATAATTAAATTAGTATAAGTTTAAGGGTTATTTAATAATATTAATAATACTATTTGTACACATTATTACCCAATTTACCATTAATCATGTTGATAAAAAATTTACTAAATTTATCATTCCTAATGAAATAAAAAGGGAACTATTTATTAATTTTGGAACTTTTGATTAAAAATATAAAATCCTTTTTTCAAAATTCAATATAAATAAATTGAAGAAATTCACTAAAAATCAAACACACTGATGGAAAGGGATAACATGTTTTTAATGTAAAAACATTCCAAAAATTTAAATGTTCTTATATCCAAATTCAATTTGAAATTGATTACAATTATATGAATTGAATTATATGGAAAAAATTCATGTAATTATACTTTTAAATCATTCAAAAATAAAATTTAACACTCTAAATAAATTTGATGAAATTTTATTTTTCAATTCAGATGTAGTATTTTTAACTATTCATCAAAAAATTAAACTTATCAGAAAAATAACCAAAATTATAACAATGTAAATTTTAATATTGAAATTTCATTGAATATGTTTATTTTTTAAAATATAATTTATTTATTTTTTAAAAATTTGTTTTAAGAAAGGTGAACCATTAATGAGTGGCATAACTATCTATCTATAAAAATGTTGTTTTAAGTATAAAACTCGATTTATTGATATATAATGCTTATAAAATAAATTTTTGAATATATTTTTTAAAAAAATTGACTGTAAACTTATTCTAAAATTACATTTGTTGTTACATGAACATAGATGCATCCCTTTAATATGAATTATGGGAAACAAATACTCTCCACTTATCTTCTGGAAATGATTGGGTGGGGTCATCTCCAAATCATTTAGGGTATTGATTCTAGAAAAATTATTGATCATTGGCTATTTCCATTCCCTCAAATACATTTCATCATTAATTTATTGCAATTCTCATGATTTAAAAGGGTACTTATAACCATGTAGGGTCCTAATTTGACCATTAATGCAATATGTAATATATTGGTGGTATGATGTGGGAATAATATCATGATAATGTAACCTAGGCCTTCCCAAAAAAACATTGAGGGATGTATCTTGTTAAATAACCAAGAATTGTGA
The DNA here is from genome assembly GCA_963277665.1 of Viscum album. Lineage (NCBI taxonomy): Eukaryota > Viridiplantae > Streptophyta > Magnoliopsida > Santalales > Viscaceae > Viscum > Viscum album. Next base: position 799,005,511 of record OY728160.1, on the reverse strand, counting down.
TTTGGATATGTGATCTTTGAATTGATACCTCAACATAATTTTATTAGGAGTCTTTTGCTCACTCTTGTCGTAACCATGAAACGTTAGAGTAAAGGGGGTAGATGGGACTCAATAAAACCATTTTATGAAGTTATTTAAAAAGAATGAGGTTGACACCTAAGATTTTTTCAATGAGGGCTCATTAGATATCAACATCATTTATCCCACCAGAAACATATAGTGGTATGATGTGTTCTTGTATAACGATGTTTTTGTCCTTTTCTATGAATGATATGTTCATGTGGTAATCTATAGGATATATCAATTCATGAAATAGTTAAAAAATAGCTTCTTCATAAAATTAATGAGGGCTGGAAAAATTTACTATGAGTGCTTCTGGATGCTCCTTTGATAGACTTAAATAATTCAAGATTGAAAAATGATCGGGAAATAGGGCTAAGTGCTTTAAAATTTCATGATTCTGGTGAAAAGGCATACACATCCTAGCACGAGGATGATATATTGCATTAACTTTAGGAAATGATTTACTCAATGTAGGTAGGCCATCCCTTATAATAGGAGTTAGAGTCACATTTTTTATTAGTGGATTAGGTCAATTATGTTTTCATACACACTGAAGTTGGTTGGGCGATGGTGTCTCCTCTAGTCGGTCTTAAAGAATGATCGAGTCAAGGAGAAATTTGGCTTGTGTGGGGTTACATTATTACTCATTATGAGTTAATTAGTGGGATATTCCATGCATTTTGGCTGCATAGATGGTATGACTATGGATGTGACCAGAGTATTGACTTATGGAAGGAACACATCTTCCCATATATCCTCAGCTCTAGTAGTCTCTTTCCCCCAATTCCCCAATTGAATGTAGTGAAATCAAGTTTATATATAAAATCATTATCCAATAAGAGATCCATTAATAAAATAAAATTAATTTAAATAATTTTCAACTCCTAATCTAATGAGGACTCCATTTGGTAGTTTGAATCATGTTGTATGGTTTGGTTGAGGTGGTGCGCATGATTTTAGGACTAAAGCAATGAAGTATGATAGCGGCAAATACAACTTTATCCATGGTAAAAGTTTATCTTCTTATGTTTTCTTCATAGTCATATGGAAATGAAATTTCATTGAAGAATTAATTTTAGAGGATTGTAGTGATGATGGAGTGGGTTGTTCCATATCATAAGAGACATTGGGAATAGTCATTTATTTCAAATATTCACAAAGGAAAATACCAGTTTGATTGATCATCTATTTGATCATCTAGTCATTGAACTTCTATGTACCCTTATTGAAAACATTATCCCATTTATTCCCCTATTAAGAATCAATATTATAAACAAATTATACTTTCATAGGTGGTTTTCCCAACTACAGTTTCTCTTATTTCACCATCTTATGTAGTATGTCATCGAAAATAACGTTCATAAATGTTGTTCCCCACTTAAAAATGGATGTGTAAATAGTTCAGAATATCATTATCACTATCCTAGTTAGGATTCTTGGGTTTTTGAAACATGATCACGTTTTTTTTCAATTCCATGATTATGTAAGAAAATACTTGGTCATTTTAGAATGAATAAACATTATTATTCTTCTCCTCAAGATGTTTTCACCTATGATCTTTTTTCCTATCCGGAAGAGCTGAACATTTTTTCTGACCCTCAGGAGGTGGACCACAGGATATGGTACATGATTTAGAACTTGTGTGGGTGTAGGGGCCATCTTATGTGTAAAAATAAATGTTACTTCTTTCCCCATCCCTTTCCCTTTATATTATGGAATTACTTAATACTTAGACATGGTTTGTATAATGGAGTCTACAAACCTTTGAGAAAATGATGAAAGATTCCAAAACCAATCTATGTATTTTATTGGGATAAGTGATGTGTCTAAGTAACCACGAATATTCACTCTACAAATGGACAAAAATCATCATAAAGAAGTTGTAGGATTAAATAGTGTGTCAATCCCTTCTACTGAGCTATGAAATCTTAGACACTCTCAATCTCATAAATTTTTTAGTTTTATTAGTCGAGGATTTTCATCTTCTATATCGTCATGCTAAATTATAAGATAATCATCCAATGGATATCTTCACACTAAAAAATTAACCATTTTAGAGAAATGGTGCACAATACAAGGGTTTTCCCCTTATTTGTATACACGAAGAACCTGAGTTTCACTCAATCCTATTGTTTAACATCTCCATAATTGAATCATAAAGGGACATGAAATGTGTCAAATGTTACTATGGGTCCCATAGGCCATTGAAAATCACAAAAGCAGGCTTCCCAAAGTTTTTCAATGAATGATTTAGATCAACCCACAAAGGGAAAGGATTTTTCTCTAGATATACTAGAAAATTTCAATCCTCAATCACATCCAATAGAGCCATTAGTGACTAAATATTATTAGAAATCCTTTGATTAATTTCTAGGTGACCAATATCTTGAATGGGGGTAAAAACAGGTATAAATAATTGTTTCTTCCCTACTCATATCTGCCTCAGGTAGCCTATAGAGGAAGGATTGTAAATACATGCCACACCCATTTTTGGATGTGTACCTAATAGAGGGAAATTATAATATGTGGATATGAGACCCAAATTTTTTAGTTATTATTACCCTATATTGAATAATATGTTCCCATTATATTTTGGTTGATGTAGTGAACCCTGTTTGTTGACATATACAGATTGAGTGTAAATGTTGTGGATTGGGGTGTTGAAAAAATATTATAAGAATTCTACCTCAGAGTACGTATTTATTAAGTCTTCCCAATTAATTTATATCTTCCTATTTTTGGGAAATGGTTCCTCAAGTGTATGGGGTTTATCCTCTGTTAGAGGTAGGTGAGGTGAATCCTAACCTTTACCTTTTTTTGCATTCTCTTTAAAGAGGTAGTAATTGAGTGGTTGGGGGAATTCCCAAATTATGGGAAATCCTTTAGTTTTAGGTACTCACACATCATCCAATCATCCTTATGTGTACCATATTATGAATCATGAATTACTACCCTTTCTCATATGTATTGACCTCATTCTCTATTGGGTCTACACGGTAGTGTTAATAACATTAACTAATTTATAATGCATTGTAGGAATTTCAACAAATCTTTTTGGGAGATTGAATCCATTTTCACCCACCATGAGTCCATGCCCTCTCCTTCACAAGTTATGTTGGAGTTGATATATAGACTTTAATCCAAAGGGAATATCTAGATAATTTTCTAATGTGCATTCCGAATGAAGATATCGGGACCTGGGAAGGGAAAAACTAGTAGCATTCATTTGTGGTCATTCTCCCTAATTAAGAGAAGATATAAATATACTGAGGAAGAGTTCTTTTGAGGTGAAAAATCTCCCATCCATATGGGATGGGTCTATTCTAACTCGATTTATATAACACTTTGTGCTTGATTTGCGGGCATTAAATGTTGTGTTAAAAAATACCCATCATTATGTGCAGGGGTTTCTTCTTGATTTTCATGGATTCTATTTCCACAACTGCATTTTTGATTTTATGTATTAATGTTCAAACATGGCATGGGTACATTATATGTTATTCACCTAAGTCTTATACCTCAAAATACAATTGTACTATCCGTGAAATTTTCACTATGAAAATTGACTTCCCTAAAGTGGGAGTCCTGCTTGATGCTTTAAATACATGATGCAACAATCATTCAATGACATTCCATATTCTATGTAAACACCGATCAAATTCATTTGGGGACTGTTTTTAATTAGAATATAATTTTTTGTAAACTATGTCTATTTTTTGAAGCCGGTATGATGCAATAACACTACATGATGTCACATTTATTGGACATTGCAGGATGTGGATCATGGTGAAATGAAATTCTCTGTATTTATCCCATCCTCTAATATAAATTCTATATGTGGAATTTTAAATCAAATGAAATTTTCATTTTTAAAATTTTGAGGCATGTGCATTTGAAGGGACCCTTTAAGATTCCCAAATTTCTGGTTTTGTTTGGCTATAAATGCATATAAGTTGATTTTGTGGTGTATTGCTTCCATGACCATGAGTGTCATAGGTATTTATCATAATGTATAAAATTTCCATTTATGTAATGAAGAGTACACCATATAGTGAGGTTGATGCCATTCACATAATATTTCAACAATTATTATAGAATGATAACTAGATAAGTTGATGAATTCTATAAATTGAATGGTATATCATCTCTTCCCTGCTATCTTATCATGGCTATCATTTCTTATTCACCATTCCCCAGTGGATCTTCAACCTAATCTGATCAGTGTGAACACTTTTTTAATGCATTGTCATAAATAGTGATGTTAGTGGAGACTTCATCTATTAATTGGGAATATATGATATCCATTGGTGTTTCAAAGAGTTATAGTCACCTTATCCTATGTTCTTATTGAGGAAGGATTTTACATGGTGATGATACGACATCCTAAATGTCCGAAATCATTTTCCCATGAGCCTCATTGAAGGAGGGATTTCTCATCATTAAACAACTAAAGGGGGGACCTTCTTAATGATGTGAATAACTGAGATGGAGAGAAATTTTATAGTGAATACCATTATGGGAAGGAATACCATTATTTCTTGACATATGACACTGAGGAAATTTCCAGCAGCATTTACCATGGGGAGGAACTTCGTGGAGGATGATATCCATGGGAAGACCATCTTTCTTGTATGATATTTTCGACAAGTATAGGTCTTCCTTGAATCCCATAAGGAGATGGGGTCTTGATAATGATCAATTTACAGACATGAAGAAATCCATCATAGTGATGTTTTATAGGAGAACCTTCAGAATTACATCTATTTTCCTCATAATTTGGAAATTGGAGAATAGGTTCTTGATCCATCAAATATAATGGTATTAGAGCTTCAATAAATCCATCATTATTCAGAGCAAGGTTTCATATCAGATACTAATTTTATAGACTTCCCAAGTGAGATATTTTTCTACACCTTCTTATTATCAACATGGACCAGTTACTAGGGAATGTGGTTTCAGGCATGAAATATTAGTTTACTTCCACTTACATCACTATCATAATTTTCTAAGAGGCTTTTGGGAATTTGGAAATCATTTGTTCCTAAATTTGAGATTACATTAGAATAAGTTGACTAAATCCAGTTGGAACATGGGTAAGGATGCTATCCCAATTTTTGTATACCATGGGTGAGTTTTCCCCAATACCCTCCTTGATGGGAGTATATTTGTGTGTCTAATCTGGAGTGGCATGTTGAGGAGTCACCGAAATTGCAGGGACGAAGTCATTAATCTACACCTATACCACATCTATTTGCATAGTGATATACCAGATGGTTTGTAGGATTTGAACAAGAATTTTCATCTATTCATTCACTATCACCAAGATGCTCTTTGTATATTTAGTGACTTAAATGGGGACATATTCACATTCCATGGTAGGAGAATGGGTATGTGGTTGATCTTTCCCTACATTTCTAGTCAATGGATACTGATCGAACTCCAGTGCAGGGTTAGAGATATGGGATTTCCCCAATTTTTTGTTGGAAAGTTCTGGATGACTTCTATAGGTACTTATAGATGAGATATTTAAGAGGATCGAAAAATGAAGACAATTTTTGTGTGTTTATACTTTCTATTTGTCGCTGAATTTGGTTAGAGGGGTTGTTTTGACACTACTGGATGAGGATGCTTCCATGTTTGATCGATGTGGACTAGTGTTTTTCCCTACTAATGAGTTTCAACTGAGTTTGAATATGGGGATTTCTAAGTGTGGGAAGGTACATGTTCCTTCTTTCAATGTTCCACTATATTTGGTTGGAACACATCTCTAGATTATGCTAGATGAGTCTAATGGAAGGATTCATTGGTTAAAGAAAGTGATTGTTCATCAGGATAAGGCTAATTGTGGAATATGATTTTACCTCCCTACATATGTGATATTTTTTTATTTAATTCTAGGGATACTCTCCTGAAACAATTGGAGATATTGATTGGTTCAATCTTCGTCTGGATCCCCATCTACTGCTGAGTGGATGATGGGTTTGGATTGTCAAGCTGGATGTCATATTGGGACGATTCCTGGGTCAGGATGGTACCATTTTGAAGATAGAACCATACCAGTGCATTCAAGACCCAGTGTTGATGATGGTACATTGGCGATGATGTGCTCTATTTGTATGAGGACCTATCCTGAATGGAAGTTTGAGAATATGTCCATGTGAGCTGGCATGACATCATTTTGATTGAAGGGTTATATTTTTGGATGTTTAGGAAATATAGGTCTTAATAAAAACAATAAAACCTTGTCAAAGTTTCGTTTCAATAAATAAACACATTCATAATTGGTTTTCAGGTTTGGACCATTTTCATATTGAGACTGAATGGGACCTGACATATAGTAGACACCATCATTTTGGATAAGGATTCACATTGGGTTCACCTTTTTTATTTCCTAGATAAAAATTTTGATTCCCCTTTTCATTGATTTTGGGGGGTTTTGATGTTTTAAAATCAATAAAATTGGGTACCGTTCATTATAAATGGATTCCAACTTGTTCTTCTTGGATATAGAAACACCCTGTGATTCCTTTATTTGAACATTATCTTCCAAAGGTAGATGGCTGTTGAAAAATACTCTAACAAAACATAGGGACTTACATTGGTTGAGAAGATGGTAGTTCTGGCTCATATCACCATTTTGAGGGAAATTATTTCCTATTATAGGTCTCAATTACAGATTGAAAATATGTTAATGAATCCTTAATTAATTCCAATGTATTATGTGGGTCACCATTTAATTAATGATCAATTATTAGCATGAATGGATTTTTGAATCATCTATAAATATCGAGATACTTCATCGATGGAGATATATGATTGTATCATAGGTTCTCCATTGATAGTACCCTATTTCATAAATATTAGATATTTTTATGTCTTTTATTATAAAGATACTAGTTTTAAGCCACATAGATGGGAAATATAGGGTTTATCAACATCTAGGGACACATTAGTTATTTTGATGTCTGAATTAGACCCATGAGAGGGGATTCCTATGTATCTCTATGAAAGAAATCATAACTTTAACACCCATAGATTTTATGATATATATTCCTTTTAATTTCTTTGATGTATTCTATTATACACTACACCGTGATTATCTTACACTATACGCAACATCGCATTAGCTTGCAGTATACGCAACACTATTCTTGGCTTGTGTTACACACAATTTCGAGTTCTTTTTGTAGAAATTATTCTATGCAACATTAAGTATAGATTTTGTTTAATGTATAAATGAAATAAGTTTTGATTATGTTATACGTGACACCAAATGGAGCTTCCACTATATGCAGCCATGACTTGGGTTACATTACATGCAATTGCGACCTTCCTCGATAGCGTGTGTAGTACGCAATACTGGGTTTCACTAAACAACAACATGTTGTTAAAAAATTATATAAACTAGTATTTATGAATATTAAAACCCACTTTTTCAAATTTTATAAATTTTATCATTCATGTTGGTATTCATTTTTGGATTTGGAATATCAAAAATAGCCTAGGGTGAATATTTGGTGTTTTTCTGAAAACATTCAATTTTTGATAAATAGTGAAAAACACCGAGTTATAGTTTAAAACTGAATATTTATTTGAATAATTATTTATTTTATTTAAATTTATTTTATGTCAAAATATATACACAATAACAAAATATGTTCAATGCAATTCATTGGAGTCATTTTATAATAATTATATATATATATATATAAATTTTATTGAACTTTTACCGTCTATTACCCACCTCCTAGGAGAATTTGAAAAATTACATAAAACATAATTTTAAGGCCTCTGTGAGTTTAATTTACAAAATCCTAGAGACATTGTTTTCATCAAGAAGTAAAATGTGGTTCAATAAGATACAAATATTTTTTGGTGAATAGTAATTTTTAACTTTTATTTCCCACGGTTAAAAGTAAATAGGGTAATTAAGGGTAAAAATGATATCATAATTACCCTAAAACATGTTATAATTATATTGGATAAGTTTTATTCGACCAAAAAAAACCTTATGAATAAAATATTACCCTTTCGGTCCACTTGGATTAGATTAGGATATTTATAATTATTTAATTAAAAGAAGAGTTAAAAGAGTTAAAATTAATGTTTAATAACTAAAACATTTTTAATATAGGGTTATACATAAGATAAATTCGACTATAAATATTCATTAGAAAGAAAAATAATTTTCCAAAATAATTATATTTTATTTATAATTTTTAGACATTAAATAATTTAATTTATTTATGACACAATGATGATGTAGTAATTACCTTATTAATAAAATATTAACATAATTGATGTTATAAATACCAAAATAAATGTAATTTGAGACTTTTTATGAATTAAACTAATTTTCAAGGTTAATATATCATATTATGGTTGGTTATAAGAATTGTTTTCGAATTAATAATGTTGTTATAATTTTTGAAAAAACAAAATACCAAATACTGTCAAAATTGACAAAACGGTGTTTTTAAAAAAAATATTATATTATTAATTAATATAATGGTCTTAAAAACCTAATGTTCCGCCAAACGACTTATATATTAATTTATATGACATTAATGAACCAATTGGGGTTCTATTGGTAGTTTATAGTATGTTTATTAACCATATAGTGTAATAATACAAGAAGACATGGTAAAGGTTAAATTATTTAACTTAGAGTTATATCTAAATTATAAGGTTAAAATGGTAACCTAAACATGTATAAAACGTATTGGTTGAGAGGATTTCGACCCATCCCCGCCCTATCCTCGAAATAAGTCACTTTGGAGCCATTATTAACCGAATATGAATTTATTATAAAATAATATTTTATGTTTCTCCTAAGGTGCCCATCACACCCCTTATAAAAGGGCACCTCCTCCCTCTACTCTTCACACATATTTGAACTTTCAAGATCATACAGCCCTTTCTTATTTAACTTCCACACTTCTATATAAACCTAGTAGAGGTTCTGGTATTCTTAAAAGACCAACTTTGGTATCCTAAAAGGTGGTTAAGATGGGGCGCGTCAGAGAAGAGGTAATCTCTTCTACCGATTCATTCAGGTTTCATTATTCTTCTATTTCCTATTTTTTTATATGTTTTATTATAAATTAATATAAAAATTATAAATAATATACTGATATTTTATTATAAATATGAAACAACCCCATTTCACCATATATCCATCCTACGAAAAATGAAATCACTGCGCGTTCGCACGTACGGAATACCGCCTCCACATCGTGGTGTAATCTGTTTTTCCACCACCACCTTACTTGGATGGGTAAAATGGTGTAAAGAATAACTATATATGGTTATTATAACATGATAATAATTCTGAGATATTATATAATCCACTCCAATTCCATTCAATAATAATGGGAACGATATCATCACTCGTGCGTACGTACGGATTACCGTCTCCACGACACGATGAGATTCATTCTCCATGTTAACCATTCAAGAATGATTATAATGTATATATAATGAAGAATGATTATATATATGGAATAATAATTCTACTAGATTTATGTATATATATATATATGTCATCTAATTACTTCTATTCACATCAATAAGGAAAGTAAAATTGCGTTCATGCGTATGTACGGTCTACCTTCTCCATAAATGATGTTTTTGATTTCATTTATCTATATATTATATATAAATGTATATAATAAATATATATGATATATAAATCATTTTTTACATTATGGAAGTAATTAAATCATCATATAAGTAATAATAATATCAATAACAACAAGTCTAAACACGTACGATAAGTGAAACGATTTTACACAAAACACGGCTTTAACTTGGAATTGATAAAAGAACGGGTAATATTAAGTCATAAGTGAATCATATATGATATAATAAAATTTTTTAAGGCTCTATTAAAATATAATAATATGTTTAAACCCACTATATGGGAGTCTCATGCACATATGGATGAAATTGGACCTAAGGTAAGGGATAATTTTTCAAATATCATTTTTATCCGAGATCGCTTATACGTAAGTCTTTAATGAGGTTATATTTTTCATCCATGTCCATAAAAATGTTTTTCATAAAGTTTTTAATAATATTAAATCCATGTTTAAATTCAAGTTTACCCCTTTTTGACTTTTACATTGTGTTATAGAGGGAATCTTTCTTTTGTTTACCAAACAAGGAATTTTTTTACTTTTCCATTAAAAGTAAGAGGAGAATGTTTTCTTTAACTTGTACTGAATGAAATGATTTTTTATAGTTTCATTATGCCTTATTTTCATGAATCTAACTCTACAATATTTCATGATTATTTTCAACAAAATAGTTTCCTTTTAAAATTGAATGGCATTTTGTGAAAAGAAAATGATTTTGAAGATGAAAGGATATTTTCCTCAAGAATTCAATTCAAGTGTTTTATCAAAACTATTTTCCATATAAGATGAAACTATTTAGTATGTTTATGTTTCAAGTATAATGTATCCATTATTTACATGGTTTGATTTTTCTAATGATGAAATGATATCCATTTCATTTATAAGGATTATGTTATTATGGGATGATGTTTATGAAACCCATTTTATTCGTTCGGTTATTATGAATGATGTTTGTTTATTTTGTGGAACATGAAATAATTATTTCATTATGAGATGTTTGGGACCTATATCTCCCCCAAATTCATTGGGAAATGATTTATATCTCATGATATAGACATGGTTGGAATGGAAATTTAATCTGGTTCAGTGATACAAGACTGGAACAAGGAGTGAACTCGATTCAGTAAGGGACTTTGTCCACTATGAAAATCATATCATTTTCTTCATTGATTCCACTATTACATGTTTTATTCCCATGATATATTATCATGATTAATATTCCTGTATGATCTATGGCTTACGTGCTGCCATGATTTATTTCACAACTCATGATTTTGATGTTTAATCATTAGGTTCATGTTTTTTTGAGTTCAAATGTATATGATTTGTTTTATTTTCTCCATGCATACCATAACTGAGAATTTGAGATCACCCGTTATATGTTTCCTTTTCCCCAGGATTTAATGAAATGTTTTAGGTAAGAAAACAAAAGGGGAAGAACTTTATGGGAGATGTTGAAGATCTTTAACCATGATTAGAAGGTTATGTTACATGTTTCCAAAGACAGTAAACTAATATGGTCCTTGGGAGTTTTTTTTGTTATGGATTAAGTATTCCTTAAAATTAATGTAATATCTATGTTGGCCAAGATTGGGTCTCTACAGTTGGTATTAGAGCAATGGTTTATTTAACCTTTGGAAATTAGGATGAGAAAACATTAGCTAGCGATATTTCTATGGTATGTATATGGATGTCCCTAATGTTTAGTATAACTATTGGATACAATCCTATAATTTTTTTGACGATCATGAATAACGTAGGGTGAACCTAGGGTATCATGGATTAAATAATGTGTGATAAGTTAGACATCCCAAAAGTGACTTTTTAGGATTATGTGGTTCCTTGTTATTTTAACTGTTTCTTACACCATGGTTTTTGGTTTTAGTCAATGGAGGGAACCAGAAGGAATTGGGTCAACATTGAATCCAATGGAAAAATTGGTGACTATGAGAAACAAAATTGGGTAATTAAAATAAAAAATGATTTTTTGATTATGCAGAATCAGTCATGGAGATATATGATTAACAAGGTGAACTTTAGTGGTATTCATAATAAATTAAATAAGTGGAAGATGGAATTTTATGCACGTTCTCCTGGTGAGGAGCATAGGGAAAGGAATATTGAGATTTATAAACAAGGGAAGAATAACCTTGATTAATACATCAAATGGAGGGGGAGATGTTATCTATGTGGAGATAAGGGTCATAGAGTGACAAACTATTATGGGGTTCAATGTCTTATCTGTGGAGAACATGGGCATTACCCAACTCAATGCTTGGATCTAAGTGGTTACTTATAAATCAAGGAAGGACTTATTCCATAACAATCATTGAAGAGGATGAACTGAAGTGTCTATGTATTGGTATTCAATAATAATGTTGTTCAGGTACTTTTAAGGTATATTGGAATATCTATGTATTGGTCCATTGTGGTTTTCCCTAAGAATATGGTACCAGTAACCACGAAAAGTGATTGAAATATTTTTGGAAAGCAGATGATATGTGCATAATGAAGGGATAAGAACAATATAATATGTTTGATAGTATTCATGATCTCATGATTGAGATAAGGACAAAGTTATATGATGGTTTGAGTATATAGAATTTTTGGGATTTTGGTATGTGGAATGAGTTAAATTTTTATAGAATTCATGTTTTCCCTAAGGTTCTATGGTAATACATGTTTCAAAAGAATACATGATTAAGGAAATCACATGTTTGGAATGTGACCAACAAGATATATATTTTGATATATTAGGGATTAATGACAGTATTCACGATCTTGTTATATGACCTTTTTAGTAATCGTTCTCTTTATACTATGAGTTTGGAAAAAAGTATTTTGGATAAGTATTATGGTTGGAATTGATTAAGTTGAACATCAGATAGTATTGTTTAATCCTAGATTTTTTTTCAATTTTATTTCTGGAATGTTTTAATAGTATTGTTTACGAAAATGGACAACCTGCAGAATAGGCGACAACCCGTCGCATCAGACAAGGCTGTGGGAATCGAACCCACAACCGAAGTGTGATAGGGCTTTATCTCTTACCACTGGCCTACAGGAAGTCCCTGGTCAGTAGAAATTAGTTTTATTTTATTAATTAGTATTATAGTTTAATTATAAGTGCATTTTTGGAATCATTTAGGGTTAATCTCACCATAGATGGACTTATGTATATTTAATAACTTTTTCTAACTTTATGAGACAGATGGAATAACCTATCATTCTATCACATGAACTGCTAATATTTCAAGAAGGACAAATTCAACTTCATTTCTTTAAATAAGAGATGAAGTGGAAATTGGTCATGGAATGACCAATGATGATATTACACTAAAATCAAGTAAGTATTTCTCTTTCTGAAAAAATTTATCATCATTTTGGAAATGATCATGAAAACCAAAAACGTTGTCATAGTACCCTCATATGTGATGAATCATATGGTACCTTAGATCATCACAAATTTATGGATTTGTGATTGTTGGCTTTTTCATAGCCATATTCTCTACCACTCTTCATCAAAACATGATGGTCAGATTTCTCTTCCATATCCATATTTTCACGTATGTTCTGCTATATGGAAACCTAGTGATGAGTTATTTTGGGTAACAATTGAGTTTCATACTTAAATTTTTAAAATTATGTTTCAGTATTCATTTTTTATTATGTGGGTTTATATGAATGAAACCTTCAAGTAGTAAATGATTTAAAACCCAAACTAATTTTGAGGGAGAAATTAATTTTAATGGGGGTAGAATGTAACACCATGAGAATTTATGAGATATATTCTTTTTAATTTCATTGATTTATTCTATTGTACACTACACCAAGATTAGCTTGTACTATACACAACACCGTATTAGCTTGCAGTATATACAAAAATATTCTTGGCTCGTGTTACACACAATTTCAAGTTCATTTTGTAGAAATTATTCTATGCAACATTAAGTATAGATTTTGTTTAATGTAAAAATGAAATAAGTTTTGATTATGTTATACGCGAAACCACAGTGAGCTTCCACTACACGCATCCCTAACTTGGATTACATTACACACAATCACGACCTTCCTCGATAGCGTGTGTAGTACGCAATACATGGTTTTACTAAACAAAAATATGTTATTAAAATATTATATAAACTAGCCGTTATGAATATTAATACCCACTTTTTGAAAATTTATTAATTTTATCTTTCAAAATGGAATTCATTTTGGGATTCAGAATATCTAAATTAGCCTAAGGTGAATTTTTGTTGTTGTTCTGAAAACTTTCAATTTTTGATGAATAGTGAAAGACACTAAGTTATAGTTTAAAACCGAAATTTTATTTAAATAATTATTTATTTTATTTAAATTTATTTTAGGTCAAAATAGATATGAAATACCTATATAAATTCAATTCAACTCATTGGAGTTATTTTATAATAATTTTCGATATATAAAAATTTTATTGAACTTTTACCGTCTTTTACCCACCTCCTAGGAGCATTTGAAAATTTATATAAAACTTAATTTTACCGCTTCTGTGTGTTGAATTTTGAAAATCTAAGAGACACAGTTAATATCATGGAGTAAAATTTGGTTCAATAAGATTAAAATATTTTTTTTGAATAGTAACTTTTAACTTTTATTTACCACGGTTAAAAGTAAATAGGGTAATTAAGGGTAAAAATGATATTATTATTACCCTAAAACATGTCCTAATTCTTTTGGATAAGTGTAATTAGACCAAAAAAAACCTTAGGAATAAAATATGACCCCCTAGGTGCACTTGGATTAGATTAGGATATTTTTTATTATTTTATTCAAAGAAGAGTTAAAAGAGTTAAACTCAATGTTTAATAACTAAAACTTTTTTAATACAGGGTTATACATAAGTTAAATTTGACTATAAATATTAATTATACATCTAAAAATATTTCCTAAATAATGATATTTTATTTAAAATTTTTAGATATTAAATAATATAATTTATTTATGACACAATGATGATGCATTAATTACCTTAGTAATGAAATATTTACATAATTGATGTTATAAATACCAAAATAAATGTAATTTGAAACTTTTTATGAATTTTAATACTTTTATAGGTTAATATAACCTATTATGGTTGGTTAGATTAATTGTTTTCGAAGTAATAATGTTGTTATGAATTTAGAAAAAACAAAATACCAAATAGTTTCAAAATTGACATAAAAGAATTTTTAAAATAAATATTATATTATTAATTGATATAATGGTCCTAAAAATCTAAGGTACGGAAAAAAAACATATATAATGATATATATGACATTAATGAACGAATTGGGGTTCTATTGGTAGTCTATTGTATGTTTATTAACCATATAGTGTAAGAATATAATAAGACACGGTAAAATTTAAATTATTTAACTTAGAGTTAAATCTAAATGATAATGTTAAAATGGAAATCTAAACATGACTAAAACCTATTTGTTGAGATGATATCGACCCATCCCCACCCTAGCCGCCAAATAAGTCACTTTTAAGCCATTATAAACTGAATATGAATTTATTATAAAATATTATTTTATGTTTTTCCTATGGTGCCCCTCACCCCCATTTAAAAGGGCACCTCCTCCCTCTCCTCTTTACACAAATTTTATCATTCAATCTCGGCCAAAACCTGGCCATTTCCCTTCTCCACTTCCATATAAACCAACTATAGGTTTTTGTATTCTTCAAAGACCATCTTTAGTGCCCTAAGAGGATGTTAAGTGGAGGCACGTCAAAGAATAGGTAATCTCTTCTACCGATTCTTTAAAGTTTCATTATTCTTCTACTTCCTCTTCTTTTGTTGTTTGATTATAAAGTAATAAAATCTGTATAACTAATTTACTGATATTTTATTATAAATATGAACAACCCCATTTCACCTTCTATCCTTTCTACGAAAAATGAAATTACCCCACGTTCGTACGTTCAGAATTCTATCTCTATGTCGTGGTGTAATCTGTTTTTCCGCTGCCACCGTACTTGTATGGGTATAATGGTGTGAAGAATCACTATATATGGTTATTATAACATGATACTAATTCTGAGGAAATATTTCACCCACTCCAATTCCATTAAATAATAATGGTAATGATATCATCAATCATGCGTACGTATGGATTACCGTCTCCACAATGCGATGAGATTCATTCTCCATGTTAACCATTCAAGAATGATTATAAAGTATATATAATGAAGAATAATGATATATATGACATAATAATGCTAATTTATTTATATATATATATATATATATATATTTAATCTACTCAATTCCATTCAAGTCAATAAGGAAAGGAAATCATCATTCATGCATACGTACGGCCTACCGTCTCAATGAACGGTGTGTTTCATTTCATTTATCTATCTATTATATATATATATATAAGGAAAATATATGATATATAAATTATGTTTTAAATTATGGAAGTAAGTAAATAATTATATAAGTAATAATAATATCTAGAAAAACAAGTCCAAACACGTACGATAAATGAAACGATTTTACCCAAAATGCTAATTTAACTTGGAATTGACAAAATAATGGGTAATATAAAGTCATAAGTGAATCATATATGATATCATAAATTTCATTATGGTTCTGTTGCAAGTTAATAATATGTTTAAACCCACAATACAAGAGTCTTGGACACATATGGATGAAATTGGACACAAGGTAAGGGATAATTTTGCAAATCTCATTTTTATCCGTGATTGCTTATATGTAAGTCTTTACTAGGGTTATATTTTTCATCCATGTCCATAAAAATGTTTTTCATAAAGTGTTTAATATTCTTCAATGTATTTTTTAAGTAATGTTTACCCCTATTTGACATTTACATTGTGTTATGGACGAAATCCTTCTTTTGTTTACCATACAAGTAAATTTTTTGACTTTTCCATTAAAAGTATGAGGAGAATGTTTCTGTTAACTTATACGGCATGAACAGATTTTTTACAGTTTCATAACACCTTATTTTCATGAAGATTATTTTAAAAGATTTCATGATTTTTTTTTCATAAAATGCTTTTATATTAAAATTGAATGGAATTTTGTGAAAATAAAATGATTTTGAAGAAGAAATGATATTTTCCTCAAGAATTCATTTCAAGTGTTTTATCAAAACTATTTTCCATCTAAGATGAAATTATTTAGTATGTTTATTTTTCAAGTATAATGTCTCTATTATTTACATGTTTTGATTTTTCTTATGATGAAATGATATCCATTCATTTTATATGGATTATGTTATTATGGGATGATGTTTATGAAACCCTTTTCATTCATTGGGTTATTATGAATGATGTATATTTATTTTGTGGCACACGAAATAATTATTTCATTATGAGATGGGTGGGACCTATATGTCCCTCCAATACATTGGGTGTAGATTTATATCTCATGTAATAGAAATGGCTGGAATGGCAAGTTAATCCGGTTCAGTGATACAAGACCAGAACAAGGAGTGAACTCGATTCAGAAAGGGAATTTTTCCACTATGATGGTCATAGAAGCAATTCCATGTCTACTATGGAAATCATATAATGTGGTTAATTGATTCCACTATTACATGTTTTATTCCCATACTATTTTATCATTATTAATGTTCAATAATGATCTATGCCTTACGCATTGCAAATATTTATGTCAAAACTCAATATTTTGATGTTTAAACTTTATGTTCATGTTTTTTTATCTTCAAATGTATATGATTTGTTTTATTTTCACCATGCTTACCCTTACATAGCATTTGAGCTCACCATTTATATGTTTTCTTTTCCCCAGGATTTAAAGAAACGTTTTAGGTAAGAAAACAAAAGAGGAAGGTCTTTATGGGAGATGTTGAATATCTTTCACCATGATTAAAGATTATGTTCCATGTTTCCAAAGACACTGAACTAATACGGTCCATGGGTGTTTTTTGTTATGTATTAAGTATTTCACAAAAGTACTATAATGTCTATGTATGTCAAGCTTGGGTATCTACAATAACCCATATTTTTTTCACTAAATGGGACACATAATACATTTTAAGGTCATGTGATAAGTACCAAACTATGGAATTGAACATCATGAAACAAGTACATGTAGCCCAATAGTTACTAGTCCAATTTCGGTGTGGCAAATATACCAAGAAGGATTAGATAACTTGGAAGGGATATGAACTCCAAGTTTTGGTAAGACCCAACTCAGATTGTGTCCAAGATGGAACTCTATTTGGCTTTGAGTGTTGGGTATATACCTCATAAGGGCTTCCAACAGATCCCATTTAGACACGAATCAAATCCCATTTAGTCTGGTTGTGAGGACCCATGCCAATAAAGGAACCCTAAAAGTTATTCTCATAGAGAATGAGGCATATTGAGAGGACTGTTTTTGGTCTTATAACAAAAATGGGGATTACCTTATATTGGATATATAGATTTGAAGACCCACGCCTATGGAGGCCATTGGAAGAAAGGTGAGAGGAAGATATGAGAAATGATTCTCTAACGAGATAAGTTTCTGACCATGTAGAAGTTGTGATGATAGATAACTTGTATACCATCATGAGTCATTCTTGAATGTGAGAATCAAGAGGATGTGGAACATCTCAAAAACTACACAATCCCTCTTTCGCTGGTGGAAGATTCTAGGACTATGAGACTAGATTAAATGGATTTGATGTTCCCATCTCCTCCCCTTGTTATATCATGGATAGTCATGTCCTTCTACCAATGTGTATATCACCCATGGGAATGGAGTATAAGTAAAGAATAATAATTTAGAGGTCCCTTCAAATAGATTATGTGCATACACTAGGAGGGAAACACATGTCACTGGTTCTTGGGGAATAGAGGAGAATAAGAAACTACACCTCAAAAAGAATGGAAATCAACATTCACTCCCTCCCAACTGGGTACCAGAGGTATGCCATTTTAGAGAAAAATCAAGAAGTACATGGTCCTAGCCGAAGCATATAAGATTCATAAATACCTGAAACTACAGACAGGGTTGAGGTCTACATGAATGAGGGGATAAATATTCGCAAGCATCCAGAGGACCTTTCCCACTAGGTAAGATAAGTGTCATAGACCACCGATAAAAGGAATGGATATCTGAATGGGATACACACTGGTAGAAATATAATAATGTTATTTATTGTGTAGAGGATTTGCTGGAGGCTTTAATTTACCCACATATAAGAGGGATCCAATGGAAGGTTATCCCTATAATTAGTGTCTTTGAAGAGGGATCATAAGGGTCACATGTTTGTCTTAGAATGGTGGGTAGAGGGAACATTACTTAGAACCTTGGAAGAGTTAAAAGTGATTTGTGGTGCGGGGGGGGGGGGGGTAAGGAGGATTTTATGAGATGGAGGTTCCCTAGGAAATTCACCATCTAGGAGAGGAAACATGGGTGATGCATTATTCAACACCACAAGGGTCGCCTCAGTTTTCCCTAGAAGGTTCTGACATAGGTCCTTGTTTAATGAAGGGACCTTTTCACTGGTGCCAAAAAACATAGGGGAAGGGGTCGTCATATAGTTGTCCTATGTTTAAGAACATTAAGGTAATTTAATCTTAGTATCCCCCTTAATTCATTCTTTTATTGTTTGTTAGAGATCTACTTGATGGATTATTGTTGACCTTGTGAAAGGGGATGCACTACTAGAGTTTGGGGACTTCTTTAGATTTTCTAGTCTTAAAAATTTGTAGCCCAATTATCCTATTTATAGGAAAAAATGAGACCTTAGTTAAAGGATTTACTCCTAAACATATCATTGGTGTAGGTAACTAGCATAGATACACAATTTTGGGGTGGGAAACCCTTCAGTTATATGAAGGGTGGTTGTGCGTGCCTTCTGGTGCACAGTGGTATGCACCCATTCTACTTAATGAAAGTTCCATTAATTAATCATAGGTATGTTCCAATATATAACCTAATTTAGGAACTCTTCATAATTAATTTATCCCATGTTACAAAATATAGTATCAAAATTAAATTTCAATCCATTGTTAAATAGGTGGTTAAACCAACCTAAACATTAGCATACTTTAACTGGATTGGTATGTATTTTTAAGTAGGAGTTTCTATTGAAAAAATATCATTCTGATAGAATAATTAAATATTTTTTTAATTTTTATTATTTTCAACCTTATTTAATTAATTTTATATAATTTATGAATATATATATTAAAAAAAATAAAAAAGCTACATAATGGGGGATGAAATCCACACATACACAGGATTTACATTCTAGTTTATCAACTCACAGGTGGGGGTGAAGGTGGATATTAAATTGAAATTTATGGAATATAATTATATGATTTATCTAATATATATACATCATTAATAAAATTAAAACCATCCATGAAATGTGGTAAAAAACAAATGAAAAATATTTGTGAATGCGGTAGTTTATGCAATCCAATAACAATGTTCTTTTATTTTTCTAAGTTGATGACAATAAATGAATAAGGTTTATAAAACTAATATAACAAAATATAAGTATATTAATTATTATTAAGTAGTAATATTTATTTGTCATAAGATATTTTGAAGAGTATGATTATAAAGAAAAGCTTGAGTGGAGATAACACTAACATTGGAGGCATATATTTTCCCAAGGAAATTCCCCTAAAATTGATGGGCTTAGGCTAACTATGAGTTACCCTAGGATAATTGTTAAGGTATATTTTTATATTTAGATTAAAATTGAATATTTTAAAGGAGGAATTAAATTTATAGATGATTAATTGAAAAGTTGTAAGTGACCCCCTTTTATATGATTGGAAAATGGTACATTTGGAAACACCCTTTATAATTTAGTAATTATTTGTTAGTATTCCATGTTCCATGGATATAACATTTTGAAATTATTCATTTTTAGTTGAATTTGTGTCCATAAAGGGAAAAATGTGTTTCAACAATTGATTTTCAACGTATTATTGAGTTTTCACAATTATATTTTTACATTTATGTTTTTTACTATTAAACCGGGTAACTAGTTTTTAACAATGTGATTTTAAGTTTTATTAAAAATATAACCGGACCCATATAAACTTTTTTATTTAACTAAAATTAAAAAAATTAATTGAATTAAATTTATAACTATTATAAAATTATATTTTAAATTAAAACAAATAATGTGTAGAAAAAAAGTTTCTGTTGAAACACAACCTTTTTGACAAGTATAGATTCTTTATCTAGTTTAGTATTTATTAAAAATTAATTAAGTGGTAATTTATTTACTTATGTGTTTATACAGAATATTATATCCATTATTTGTATATCTTCAATTAATTGTTTTTGATATTAATAAAAAAAACATTTCTGAAATAATTGTTTCATCATTATCATGGGGATTAACATTAATTCAAACAATCTAAATTTTACAACTAAAAATAGAAATTGTATTATTAAATAATATTTTATATATTTTATTAAATATAATAATTATTTTATATAATTAAATTTATATTCGTTGGGAAATTAATCTTCACTTTAGTTCATGTAAAATATAAAAAGTATTTTTTGAAAAGATTATTTTTATGAAAAAAGTTGTATGATTATAATAGAATTATTAATGAAATTGATTATATTGTATATAAAATAATTTTTATCATTCAAAGAGTATTTATCTAAAAACAAAATAAATCAAAAACTTTATTTCTTTATGTATGAAATAATTAAACAAAACAGTTCAAAACCCTTTTCATTAAAAAGATATTTAAATTTTAAAAATATTGAGAATGGTTTAAAAATTAATTTTTTTTATTAAAAATATATTTAATATAATTTAAAATATAAATTTTATATGAAAAATTATTCCAAATCTTCTATTTCATATAAATATTATAGTATTAATAAAAACACTATTTTCACTAAAATCTAATTATTTTAGAAAAATATCAAAATAAACATCCTAAGATAATTTTTTTTGTGAGAAATGAAAAAATGAATATTAATTTCTCAAAATTAATTTCTACAATATTTAAATTTAGTTTTTAAAAAATGTAATTATTTATATAAAATAATTTCATGAAAATAATCTTTTCAATATTGACCCATATAAAATATTTATTTTGTAATTGTAATGACTATTAAGGGGGTACCATCATAGTATTTATAAAAACATTAATATTTATTTATTTTTAATATGATTTCGTTTATTTATGTTTGGTGTATTGTGTTACATATTTTATAGAGGATAATATATATTTTAAGGGTAGAAAATCTCAGTCTACCACCTTCGATAGCCCTTAAAGAAATTGTGTCCTAATTTTTTTTTAGTTTACTAAAAAATTAATTTTTGGGCTCAACAAAAAAAATTATAATATTTTTTAGATATCTAACTTACTTATCAATGGTTAAAATAATAAAATATTTTTCACATGTATGCTTCTTAAGAGTTCTTAGGTATATACCATTCACAAATTCATTTCCAGGATATTGTTTCTACCAAATACTAAAACAAAAATATTTACGATAATATCTAAAATAATTAGAGTATATAATTATGAGAGATTAATATGAAAATTTATTCTCCAATGAAACCTTAATTTCATCCCATGATAATTTTATTTCAAACCTATTATACTTGATTAATCCTATAACTCACTTTGATTTATCTGGTATTCGTTATGTTGGGTTATCTTATACTTCTCAACCTAAACTCTAAAAGTAGCTGTGAAATAAATATTTTACAATAGTTTGTAAATATAATATGATAAACTAAAGACTATACCATGTTGTTTTCAAACAAGGTGTTTAGTATAAGTCCCATTCATTGTGAATCAGTGTAATGATCAATAAAATTCCCAACCAATCCTTTTTATTGTGATTAACCCTAGGTGAATCTGTTCGAATGCCACATCTAATTATAGTATCCTGGAAAGTATATGTAATTTTTGGTAAAATCATCTACTATGTTATTTTAAAATATTTCAAGGTAATATCCTATTGTTAGAATAATCTTTATGGATTTCACTATGCATCTCTTAACCAATCCACAAAATAATGTAACCGATCTCTAAAAATAAAAATACTAAACAGGAAAACCAATATTATAATCTTTAAAATAATTAAACATTACTCTGATACCAACTAAAAAAACCCAATACAATCATGCCATAAATAATACATTAATATAATGATTTAAATAATGCATATCTAAAATAGTCAAAGAACCAAAAGACATAGAGGTTTAGTGTCTTAGATATTATCTAAATAAATAACTTATTTTACAACACTTGAATACTTTTATTCATATTTGTGATCCTCTAGACATGTTCTATACATCTCTCAAGATACAAACATCTTCATAACCTAGGGCTTGGAATCATCGGTATGGGGTTATCTCAGTCACTTTGTAAGGTGAAAGACAGGTCACAAAATATTAGATAATAAACATAAAGGATGTTATAATAAGGTTATAAATAACATAAGTAAATTTACAAATATTGTGGATAATAATCAATAAATTATATGGAGAAATATAATTTCATAAAAATTTCATTACTGAAATATAAACTAAATGAACAGTCTTAAAAACAAATAACAGTTATCATAAAATAAATGATCCTGATATAAAAGTGAATAATACTTTAAAAATAAAGAATAACCATCAAAACATAGTATAGCATGATGAAAAACCTTAAATTGTGGTAAAATCATAAAAATATGATTTTTTATCTTTGTGAACCTAGAAACTTACCAAACTATTTACATGTAAGATTGTGAGTACTGAATAACACCTTTAAACTCATCCATTGTGAAACATGAAAGTTTATAACCTGTTTATATG
The DNA here is from genome assembly GCA_963277665.1 of Viscum album. NCBI lineage: Eukaryota > Viridiplantae > Streptophyta > Magnoliopsida > Santalales > Viscaceae > Viscum > Viscum album. The sequence continues at coordinate 798,982,002 of OY728160.1, read as the reverse complement.
TAAAAATTAGAATACATCTTAATGTAATCACACTCATCCTTCGTGAACCTAGATATTTTCTACATTTTCCCTTATAAAATTACAAGTAGATCTTAATACCTTTACACATTATCATTTTATACATATTTAATTTGTAACCCATTCGTATAGAATTTCCTTCTTATGAGATATAATCCATTACACATTTCTTGAGTGGGAGATATAGGTCCCACCCTTTTCATAATCCATACATTTTTTGACAAATAAAAATAACAAATTCCTCATCTCATAGAGAAACCATGGAAAAATAATAGTTTTCAGAAAACATTCATTAAATTTATATAACATGAAATAAAAAAAATCATAAAATATCAAAACCCACATTATCTAAAAGAATTCATTTCTTAAGAGAAGATAAAGGGTGATCGAATCATCGCTTTTTAAAAAATAAACCCTGGAATGTAAATATAAGTGAAAATAAAAAAACCAATTTTTTTTAAAACAATGAAGTAAAAATCTCATTAAAAAAATTTTTGAAGGGAAGGAGAATAATTTAGAAAACCTTATAAATAATTATCTAATAGAAATTCCATGAAAATAAGTAGTGGATTATACAAAATAAGTGAATAATCTTTGAAAATATTTACATTTAAGTACATGTTTCATAATTAAATCCTAAAAAGACATAATATTTTCCATAAAAATAGGAAAAATAATTTGAATCTTTTACGTTGGAAAATAATATTTAATAATGGAAACTAAAAAAATACTAATTTTCTTGAAAATTGAATGGAAAAATTCATTGTAAAATTTTACTAAAAAAATATATTTTATAACATATAATTGGAAAATACAGAATGTTTTCTATAAGGAATGTGAAAATAATTTTAAAAATGTGACATTTCAAAAGGATCTTAAAAATTTTAAACCTGAAAAATAAACAGTTTTTTTCCAATGTTATGTGAAAATTCCAAAAAAAAAATTCTTTTAAATATAAGATTTAAAAAATGAAAATTTAAAAACACACATTGTTACATAACAAATGTGAAGTGGAATAAATCAAACTTGGATGAAAGAAGATGAAATTTATTAATTTTAACTCAATGAAGGGGGTGTAGTGAAAAAAAACTTTTGAACATAGTATCTTTATAATAAAAAAACATTTTATTAAAGAATTGGGTATGGCCCCATGAATTAAATCAATATTATAAAATAAATTAATTAGTTGGTAATCACACCATTATAGATCAATAATGTTGAACAATAATAAATATGTCTCATGAAATTAAATTTTAAATGCAAAACTCTTATGACATGGGTAAAAATTCAATAAAATCTCTATAAAAGTGATAGAATGGAATTAAACTTCAAATACCATAAATAACACATAAATCATAATATTTTATATAAAATTAGAAGTATAAAAACCCATTAAATAATAATTGGTTTATAAATATGAAATCTATCTTAGTGAAGGGAAATTGAGATGAAAACCCTTATAAAAATTAGAACAATGGAGCCAAAACCCCTTTAGAAAGTTAACATGTAATGAGACATTTAATATCATAGTATATTATTGAGTCCTGATATAAATATTAAAATGGGGATTTTTTTCACAACCCACCTTTGAAAAGATGAGGGAAGGGGAAGAAAAGGACCTATCCCTTCCTTTATCAAGACGAAGGTGAGATAATGACCCCATAGTCGTGCCTCTAGTAGGCCTCAGAGCGGCTACTAGAACCTAGGGTATTTATTTTCACAATATTGGAGGAATTACCTTTTTTTAACAAAGTCAGTAGATAAGATAAGCCAACAACCAAACACCAAGGTACAATATGTACAATAATAAACCCAAATCTAAACCCACATGCATGTTTTAAACAAAACTAAAAAAAAGTAGCAGAATATCCAAAGTTCAATACCACAAAGGAAAAACAAAAACTGACCAGTAGTTGGAAAACTAATCACCAACCAGTATCAACTCCCAACATTCAGACTAGTAGGGTCCCACATGGTTCTCAAATCCCTCCATGAAACCTAAAAGTAAACGTAGAGTGAGCATACATGTATACTATGTAGGGAACCTAATGCTTTCCTGCACAAGTGGGGGACATTCTAATTCTCTGTGAAAAAACAGAGGTAACCTGGCACCAGGCCAAGAAAATAACCCACCAAACTCACGAGGAACACTCCCCAAATATCTTAAGCAAATTATAGTGTAGTATATAACATCATTACATGGTACACCACACCATCCTCCCACTGATCATCTCAATATCTTACGCCCCAAACCTCCACCACAAGTTCCACAGCCATATTCCACCCACACACACCTAGGCCACTACCATCCACAAATCCTTCCCACAAACACCTAGGTAACAACCACACAACCTTTCTGTAGACACCTAGGCCCTCTCAAAACCACATCCCACACAGTTCCAACTGTACACACCTGGGCTCCACAACTGTCACACATCCCACCTACAGACACCTAGGCCTCATCCCGAAGACACCTGAGAATCTACAACCACACCCCCACCCGAAGACACCTGAGAATCATCTTGAAGACCCTTGGGAACATAATGACTGAAAAAACCTATCCCTCATATCTATAACAGAAAACTGCATTAAGGTTCTGGGCTATAACATCACACCATGCCCAAAGAGTCTTGGGATAATGTATCCACCTTAGGCCATCAAAGCCACTAGGAGAGGGAGAAGAAAGGCGTTAACGACCTGATAAAGGACCCCCCATGAGATGGGGGTGTATGGAACTTAGTTCTCAATATGGGTGGAGTGTGGTCTAAACATGAATAAAATACATGATTAATACAGAACAAGCACTATGCACATCCTATGGATTCAAAAACAATGATCCAAGAACATGACACAACCCTACTACCCCTATGACATGCACAGAATATAAATAAAAAAACTAACTATTTAATTTATCTTGTCTAACAGTTTATAGTTCAGTTATTCCTTCACTACTGGGAAACTAACAAACACGAACATAAGAAGAAACAACAGAAAAATAGAAATGGAAAAGAAATGATTCAACATTTCACATGGTGTTTTTCTTGTATGAAAAAGGGGAGATGCCCCATACCACCTTCCCACCAGCTTTTGGCCACAGCAAAACCAATGGAAGTTTAGCTACCAATAATATCATCCAGTACAAAATCAATCAACCACTCAATTGTAGGTTCTATTACCTAACTAGTTCCACCCCGTGATCTCAAAAACACCACCACATAACCCATAAAGGGTTCCAAAAATATTCCTCATGCATATCATTAAAATAGATTAAGAAGTTTACACATTCGACCAAAACTAGTCACCATGTTCCTGTATTTCATTTTTTTAACTAGGGTGATCACATAGGGGTTAAATTCATCAAGAATCCATTTAAACAACTAGGTTTATATTATTATCCCTTTTTTCATGTTCCACCATTTTAATCACATCCATGTCCAAATAACAGAGCATTACTAGTGCACAAACAAGGACTACCAACGACTATGATTTACAGTTGTCTTAAGCCTATACAATTCAAAATTTATAAAAAAATTAATAACAACATCTTCTCTTCACCATATCTTATTCCATTTAATAGTCGTTTATTATCTTTGTTATAATTCTGGTTTCAACTATGTCTTGTGGAAGTATTGTCACACACACTCTACATGAGGAACATAAAAGTTAGATGAAGGCATAATTTTGTTCCCTGATGATCAACGATCGTTGTTTCTTCCTCACATAAATAACTTATATTGTAACTTGATCAATACCTCCCATTTTCCCCAAAACAAGGGGGTGGCATAGGAGTAGTGAAACCCCAAGGAATGGATTATATGAGGAGTGTATATTGATCCCATAACTTATTGGGAACATAATAAGGGTTCGAGTGTCTTTCCCTAGGGAACAAGAAGAAAGAACCAATGAAAATTTATATTTATTCCCTTAATAAGAATTAACTGAGAAATGATTTAAGATACGCTGAATTTTTCCATTAATAAGAGCATCACATTAAACTATGTGGTTTCACTAAGTAAAGGTTTACCCACCATTACAAAAAATAATACAGTATTTACAGCTTTGAATCATCTTTAGAGTCTGTAAAATGAAGCTTCAAATGCATTTTACATCCAAGGAAATATCAAAGGGGAAAACTATAGAAATCTAGGAACACTGTACACCAAACATGAAATTTGAAAAAGTGTTGGATGAATCACCATTATGGAAACCTCACTAGTCTAGAAACACTGTAAAACCTCACTAGTCAAGAAAAACTGTTCGTTAACTAACAATTTTCCAAATTGAAAAGCCTTCTATTATAAATAGCCCACTGTTCTGGAAACACTATTCATGAAATAGAAATTTGGAAAAAGAAAAATCATACTATTGGAAATAGCCTACTGTTTTGGAAACACTATTCATGAACTAGATATATTGAAAAGGAAAAATCCTACTTTTGGGAAAATCCTACTATTTCAGAAATGTTGTTCATGAACTATAAATTTGAAAATTTAAATAGCATGTTGTTTGAAATAGCCTTATGTTATGGAAACACTGTTCATGAACTAGAAATTTGGTAAAGTGTCGGGAAAAGTCACCTTGACCTCCCAATACTCCTCAAACAATTGATTTCAACAATGTAATGTACCATAGAGGTCAATTCTATTACATTAGATACCTCTCAAAACATTCTCATCCCCTAGAATTAAAAACCATCATTGAAGAAAAATGGTGTCTAAACAACCACCCTGTAAGATACCTCTCAAGGGAAAACCACCCTGAGTTGTTCGAAAGCTGGAAAAAAACCTTGACATCCAAGAACACTCCCCCAAAGAGGTATCACATTTAAACAGCTACACCAACCAAAAATATCACATTGTCCCAACACATGGGTTAGGGAGTTCCTTTCTACATGTCAGGATATTATCCGCTTTAGGCAGCACTGAATCACCCATAGGGGTTTAATAACATCTACATTAATGCGTCCAGATTAATAGTTAGGTCCTCCCTTCATAAAAAATTCGTACACATCACAAAAATTCATAGAACAATGGAACAATCATTCAATTTAAAAACAATTCATGCATAACATCACAACAAAGGTACACAAAAATGAATGCATCAATGAAAAATTTATCCCAAAAAATTAAAACAGCTCTGGGTGATGGACAGACATTTGGGACTCCTGCTCCTGAGTACTCTACTCTATGCCACCATGTCACCGTAATATGTGAATAAAATGAATAGAATTTCCATCCTACACATTCTCCTTGCGGTCCTAGATCTCAAATAGTCACTCCTCGAATGTCACATCATTGTCAACATCGATCTCGCTCTAATAGATGACGTGTGAGTCATATTGAGATATTGATGAAGCTATCATAAATGTAGAACATCATGTATCAATATCATATATTGGGGAAGTGATATCTGATACACTGCATCTCTTACATGACCCAATACCTTGAAAGGACCAACAAACCGAGGATAAAGCTTACTCCCACGAAAAAAGCTTCACTGCCCATAATGAGGGGAAACCTTTAAGAACACAGGGTCTCCGTCCATGATCTCTAAAGGCCTCCTCTTACGATTGACATATGACTTCTTCCATTCCTGATTTGTCTCCATCCTCTCACGCAAAAGATGAACATTAACTATAGTTCTCTGCACCACCTCCAGCCCAAGAACACCTGCCTCCCAAATTCTGTCCATCACACGGGTGAATGACACTACCTTCCGTACAATGCCTTGAATGGTTCCATTCCAATGGTAGATTGGAATATATTATTTTAGGAAGACTCTACTAGAGTAAATTGGCGTACCCATGATTCCCCAAAATCTAGAACACATGTTGGTAACATGTCCTCCAACGTGTGGATAGTCCGCTATGTCTGCCCATCTGTCTGGGGGTGGAAGGCAGTGCTAAGGTGTAGCTAGGTGACGAAAGCATGATGCAATCCCCTCTAGTATTGTGAGGTAAAAAATGTATCTAATTCGTATAAAATGGACCTCCGAACTGCATGCAACCACCCCACCCCATCTACATAATTATTTGCTAAGGTGCTCACCAGGCTTGACTCCTTGATCGCCAAGAAGTAAGCAGATTTAGTCAGCTGATCCACCAGTACCCAGATATCATCGTATCCTCCTTGAGACCAGGGTATCCATATGAATAAATCTATTGATTTGTCATCGCACTTCCACTATTGGACATCTAAAGGCTGAAACAAACCTCCAATAACATGGTGTTCATCATTTACCTATTGACACACTAGGCACATCATCACAAACACCACCACATGAGGCTTTACCCTGGGCCTCCAAAACTGTCCCCTTAGGCCTCAGTACATGTGGGAAACTCTAGGGTGTACCACTAGGGATGAGCGATGAAACCCATGATGAACATAACCATGCATCTGATTCTAACCATCCTCTGACCGCCCTTCACGATCATTTCCCGGGTCAACATGATCACACATCACTACACCCACTAAGTCTTCCCACTGATATTCCACCCCCTACCACATCAGAGATGACATCACCTTCATCTGAAACAAACATCCTCTTCCACCATCCTCCCTCACATATAGTTATAAGTCATCCGATTCTCCCATTTCCCTCCAAGCATCTGTAGACTCTCAAACTACATCCTTCTGTGATTTTCTACTCAAGGAATTAGCCCCAACATTCTGCTTACCACCGGTGTAAGAGACCTTGAAGTCATAGTCTTTCAGAAACTCCACAAATATCCACTACTAAAAATTAAGTTCCTTTTGGGGAAGGATATAACATAAACACTTATGATCAATGAAGACCACAAAGCACTCCCCGATGAGGTTATGCCTCCACAACTTCAATGCAAACACTACAGCTACATGATCCAAATCATGGGTGGCATACTTATGATCATGAGGGAATAACTGCCCAGACCCATAAGATATTACTACCTACTTATTCTTCAACACACATCTGAAACCATGACTGGAATCATCCCAAAACACCTCAAATAAAACTACATCCTCTAGAAACCTATGAATTGGGGAAGTGACTTGTTTCTCCTTCTGATAACATAATGATACCTGACACGGGTCTCTCCATGTGAATTCTAGGTCCTTCATAGTCAATGTCTTCAACGAAGCTACAATTCGAGTGATGTTAGGAAAAAACCTCTAGTAATTTCCTGCCATGCCTGGGAAACTATGAAATTCCACCACATTCTTGGGTGTTACCCATGAAAATATTGTCTCCACCATCATCGGGTCCACTACTACCCCTTTCTGAGACACCACATGTTCGACGAAGTACATTTCTCGTGTCAAGAACTTTCACATGGACAGCATACCATATATTTTGGGGCATCAAAGGACCTCCAAGACTATTCTGAGATGCTAAAAAATCACTTCATTTAACCTATTGTAGATCAGAATGTTGTCGATGAACACAATGATGAACAGGGCTAGAAACTCGTGGAAAACAGAGTTCATGAGGCTCATCAATAGGGCTGGGGAATTCGTGACACCGGATGACATAACTACAAACTCAAAGTGCCCATACCTGAACCTAAAAGCTATCTCCAAGATATCACTATTTTTACACTTAGTTAGTGATATCTAGACTACAAATCGATCTTAGATAACCATCCTTCTCCCTTCAATTGGCCAAAGAGATAATATATCCTTGGGAGATGCTAATGGTTTTTGACTGTTACTTGATTCAACCTTTGGTTTTCTATTCACAGCCTGAGACCCCCCATATTCCTTATTTATAGAAAAAAATAAAGCATCCCATGATGAGGCACTAGGTCAGTAAAAACCCTTCTTTATGAGGCCGTTAATCTGAATTTTCAACTCTCGCAACTTAGAAGGCCCCATATGATAGGGAGCCATTGAAATCCAATAGGCACCAGGTTGTAAGTCTATCCCAAATTCAATATTATTTCGATGGAGTAGAGTCACTACATACTCATGAATGTCATCTAGAAACTCTCTAACAACCCTTAGAACACCCACTATCTTTGCATAAGCCGACATCTGTGACAGTTCGACCAGCATATAAAGAAGAGGCTCCACATGGAGACTTCCCATCTAACAACTCTGCTCGTTGATATATGTCACATGTTGACCTTCCTCATGGGAAAACACTACTATTCTTTGAAATTAGTCGATAATAGAAAACATCAGGAAAAACAATTCATTGCCTAGAATGAAATTGTATGACTACATCTGCAAGATAAAAGGATCCCCACAATACATATGTGTCCCTGACATCAGTCTAAATCCCCATAAAACATAAAATAAACTGATCTGACCTTCAAATGGTGGACTCAACACCAGGATAACATGAAGTATTTCGGCGTCTAGACATAGAGTAATGCCAAGATCATGTGAAAAAAGGAGTTTAAGGCCCATGAATCAAACAAAACATTAACAAGAGTTCTAAACAAATAGATCGTACCTTGAACGACCTTGGGCCCCGATAGAACTGCTAACTCTCCACCATGAAATTGTTCATGCCCAAATCCTCTACCTCTATGATTTAGACCACCTCCTAGACCATTCCCCTGTCAAGGTCCTTGAGGAGCACCCTAATATCATCTTTTCCCCACAACATCTTCCCTTGGAGGAGCAGGGGCCTGCTGCTGAAAAGGCCTCACTGGAAACTGTTACTAGTGAGGTGGGTGCTGAACATGGCCACCCCCACCGTACTATGCTTGAGCTGGGAACTATCTCTAAATGTGCCAAAAACTCCACAGGAAAAGCATCTATGTCTTAGGTTGTATAGGAAATGGGTGGGGACCAGAGGATCAAAACTAGAAATGTTGAGCCCTACTCCCCACTGTTCGAAACCTGAAAGGCCATATCGATAGAGATCTATTGCTGACTACCTTTCACTTGGATGAAACTAGTTGGATCCCCTCTTGTGGAACGCCTCCTTACGAATATCCTTTCAACCACCTCATCCTTATTCAGCACTTCCAAGTACGCATGTTGGGTAAAGGGAGTAACAAAATTCTAAAGAGAGAGTGAAAGTGCCTCCTCTAAGTGTCTCACTCGAGAGTACTCATCCCGAAAGAGGTATGAAGAAAAACACTGGAGATCCTTGAACACGGTCCCTAGTTCCCTCACTAACATATTTCCTTTTTGAAGGCATATAAATTCTTATCTCTTCCCAGCCTTTTTTACAGAATAAAGTAATTCCTCTCGAAACTAGTTCTCAAAAACGGCCCACAGAACCTCTATCTTCATCATTTCCCTAATGTAGAGCATCCATTACTGAAATGCTTCTCCTTTAATGTGGATGACTGCCAATGAGACCTAGTAATCCATTGAAGCACAGACCAGAGAAAAGGCGATCCCCAAGTCCTTGATCCAACCTTCTGTTTCTATTGCAGATATGTTTCCCTTGTATTTCTACAGGGTCTATTGCTAGAAGGAATGCAGAGTCCGGGGCCACCTCTCATTCTTCCCCTCTCAGTCAGCCCTCTGATGTTCGGCTGAAACAGCATAGTGAGCCTCAACTGTCCATTCCACACATGGATGATGTTCGGGTTTTGTAACTGCATGGTAAACAAGGAATTCCTAAGCACAAGTAACATGAAATTTTAGTTATGATTTATTTATCATATTATTAAATTTTTTCCCCAAGACTCCCCAATTAATTTAAGAACACAAGTCTTTATAATTCATGTACCTTTCCAAGGGTCTCTACCTTGCAACTAGTGTAGGATGACTTAGTCATCTCACTGGTTCAGAGTCCTTGTATAAGATCATGGGGGCCCTAAAATACCGTCTCCTTTCTGGTATTCCCTGGCCTATGTCACATGCTAAGATTTCCTAGCACTGTTCTGCTACTATCCCAAGAAAATATCAATGTGCCTAACTCCAAACTTCATCCTATCTCTTATCCATCACCTCTAATACCATTTATTCATGACCCACCATTAGAAAGATGATGGAAGGGGAAGAAAAGTGCCCCACCCTTTCTTCATCAAGATGAAGACGATATAATGACCCCCAATTCCCGCCTCTAGTAGGCCCCAGAGGGGAGACTAGCACCGAGGGTATATATTTTCACAAAATGGGAGGCATTACCCATTTTTAAATAAGATCAAGAGATAAGAGAATCCAATCACCAACCACCAAGGTTCAATATGTATAAAAACAATCCCAAATCCAAACCCACATGCATGTTTTAAACAAATCTAAAACAAATGTACATGAATCTACCACGTGAAAAACAAAAATGGAAAAAGGAAAAATGAGTAGCTGCAAAAAAAACTAAGAACTGGACAGCAACAACTCCCAACTTCTAGACTAGTTGAGTTCCACAGGGTCCTCAAAGCCATCCTAGAAACCTGAAATTTAATGTAGGGTGGGAATACTTGTATACTTAGTAGGGAACCTAAATCCCTCTGGTACATGTGGGGAGACATTCATATGCACTGTGAAAAACATAAGTAACGAGACTTTGAGTAAGGAAACTAACCACCCAGACTCACAAGGAACACTCCACAAATTTCTCAAGACAATTATATAGTAGTATAGAATAGCATTATAGGTTACCCCACACCACCCTCCCACAATTCATCTAGAAATTTTATGCCTCAAACCTCCCCCACATGTTCCATTACCATATCCCACCGCACACACCTAGGGCGCAACCATCCACATATCCTGGCTACAAACAGCTAGTCCACAACCACAAAACCTACCCACAAACACCTGGGCCCTATCACAACCACATCCCACACAGTTCTACTCGCACACAACTTTCCTCCACAGCAGTCACTCATCTCACCTGTAGACACCTGGGCCCCATCCCAACGACACCGGGGAAATTACAACCACACCTCTCGCCTAAAGACACTTGAGCCTCATCCCAAAGGAACTTGGGAACATACTTCCAGAAAATTACAAAGCCTCATATCCATAACATAAAATTACATGAATGTTTTCGGATAATTAATAACATCATGCTTGTAGAATATTGAGCTGAAGTAACCACCTAAGGCCATCATATCCTCTACTAGAGGGAGCATAAATGAGATAATTACTAGGGAAAACACCTTCTCCATGAGATGGGTGTGTTCGACACTATCTTCTCATCCTGGGTGGGGTTCACCCTAAACATGAAGAAAAGACATGATTAATACATAACAATCAATATTACCATCATATGGATTATAAAACCAAGATCCAAGAATGTTCCACAACACTAGTACCCCTACAACATGCATAGAAATACATTCCCAAAATACCCTATTGTATTTATCATGTTTGAAAATTTATAGTTCAAATATTCCTTTACTACTGGGCAACAAATAGGCACAACCATAAGTAAGAAAAACAACAGAAAAGAAATAAAAATCAGTAATTCAATAGTTCACTTACTGTTTTTATTATAAGAAAAAAGGGATAATCTTCAAACTGCATCCCTACCAGCTTGTAGCCAAAATGCAACAAAAGGAGGTTCAACTACCTAACATATCATACAGTCCACAATCGATCAAACTCTCAATATTAGGTTCTATTCCATAACCATTTCCACCCCATTATCTCAACAACACCACCACGTAACCCATACAGGGCACTAAATAGATTCCACATGCATGTCATTTAAAAAGATCAAGCAGTTTACAAATTCTACCAACACCGGTCACCATGTTCCTCTTTTTTTTGACAGGGTGATCACACAAGGGTTAATTTCATTAAGCATCCATTTACACAACCAGGTATATGTGATTAACACTTTTTTTTCATGTTGCACCATTTTAATTACAACCATGTCTAGAAAATATAGCCTTACCAGTGTGAAAACAATGGCCACAAACGATCATGATTTTTTATTGGTTTAAGCATGTACAATTCAAAATGCAGAAAAAATTACTAACAATATCATCTCTACCACATCACCATATCCATTTAACAACAATTTATTATTTTTGTTGGAGGTCGGGTTTCAACTATGTCTCATGGAATAATTGTCATACCCACCCCGCATGATGCATGTAAAAGAGAGACGAAGGTATAATTTCTTACCTTGATGATCAAAGATCACCATTTACTACTCATGTTAAGAATCTATATTGGAACTTGATCGATACTTCTACGTTTCCCCAATATAGGGGTTTGCAATAGGAGTAGTGAAACCCCAAGGAATAGATGATCCGAGGTGTGCCGACTGATACCAGTACTTCTTGGGAATAGAGGAAGGGTTCGACCATCTCATACTAGTAATCAAAAAGGAAGAACCAAGGAAAAAGGATATCTCATTCCTTAATAAGATTTAATAGAGCAGTGATTTAAGATACACTAAATTTTCCATTAATGAGAGGATCACATTAAACCCCATTGATTGACCAATTAAAGGTTTCGTAACTATTAAAAAAAATAAAACAAGAGTTATGGCCTTGAATTGTCCTTAGAGTCCTTAAAACAAGGCTTTAAATTCATTTTACATCTAAGGGAATGTCCAGGGGGAGAAACTATAGGAAGCTTTAAACATTGTACAAAAAACATGAAATTTGAAAATGTGTTGGATGGCTCACCATTCTAGAAACCTCACTATTCTGGAAACACTATTCATGAACTAGAAATTTGGAAAAGGGAATAAATTGTTGTTTGAAATAACCTATTATTCTGGAAACACTTTTCATGATATATAAATTTGGAAATGGAAAAAAGCCTTCTATTGGAAAAAGCCTATTGTTTTAGAAACACTGCTCATGAACTAAAATTTTGGCAAAGGAAACAACCCTACTGTTAGATGTAGACTACACTTCTCGAAACAGTGTTCATGAAGTAGAAAATTAGACAAGGAAAAAGACTGATGTTCGAAATAGCCTACAGTTTTGGGAACACTATTTATCAACTAGAAATTTGGAAAAAGAAATATCATGCTATTGGAAATTGCCTACTGTTCTGGAAACACTATTCATGAACTAGAAATTTGGAAAAGTGTAAGGAAAAAGTCCCCTTGACCACCTAGAACACCTTAAACACAAGATTTCTGTAAGGTAATATACGAGAGAGGTCCAAGCCATTACCTTTGTAACTACAAAATAAAAGAGTAACCATGGTGTAAAGTATAATCATATATCAATAAAAGAAAATTGAGACCGAAACCAATATCATATTTCCCTTCTTAGTTGATGACACTATAACAACATATAAAAAACCTAGATAACTTAATAAACTATTTAATAACCTTAATCATAAAAATTATCTTCTTATATTCCATTTTCATAAATATTTATCAAGATTTTATCAATTATTTACTGAATATTTTTACTTTTGGGTGTTAAAAACCATAACTGTTATGCCCATGTTTTAAAATTTTGAGATCATTTCCCATAATTTGACATTGAGTTCATTATTGATATATCATCTGAGGTTCTATAATATATAACTTATTCTATTTCAAAATTTTCTTATTTCATTCCATATGAGTTGGGACATATGGTTTTAGGGACAGTTAAATAGAACTGTTTAAATGAGAAAATCAATGGAGAGGTGTGTAGTTGAATTGATGTAAGTGATACCCTTTTATAAGAGATGAAAGGTAACTATTGATAATAGACTTTGTAGTTTAATAAGTTCATGACACTATTAAAAGTTAAAAGATCAAAATATTTGAAATTATTGATTTTGGGGTTCCTTTGGTCGATAAATTCATAACCACGTGTTTCCACAGAACTTTAAAACATTTTATAGAGTTTTACAATTATGATTTTAAATTTCAATTTATATCTTTTAAACTAGGTAACTAGTTTTTAATAATGGTATTTTATATATTATTAAACATATAAAAAAACCCATATAACCAAATTTGGGTGTTCTAGAAATATATGTATACTCTAGTAAATACAATTAAATTTCTCATAAATATAAAAATTATTTTTGAATTTAAATATATTTTGTGCAGAAACATAGTTTTAGTATAAAAATTTCATTTCAACCATTATGGATTCTTAGTATTGTTTATTATTTATTAAAATATTAAGTTAGGGTTACCAGAATTATTTAAATTTTTATAAATCATATTATATCCATTATTTAGTTTATTTACATTTAATTTGTTTGATATAAATTCTTTGATATTAACAAAACAACAATTTTAAAATAATTTTTTCATAATTATCTTAGTAATTAACACTAATCCTAATAATATAAATTTTATAAATAAAGATGAAATTGACTATATTAAATAATAGGAAAATTTTTATTTCAAATTTAAGAATCATTTTATAAAATTAACATTTTCTGGTTAGGGAAATAAAACTTATCGTTAGCCCATGTAACGTGTACAACACCATTTTTGAAAAATGTTATTTTCAAGAAAAAAAGATTTATAATTTTGATAGAATTATCAATTAAATTGATTCAACTAAATTTGAAATAATTTTTATCATTCAAGATTTATTTATTTAAAATTATAATAAATAAGAAACATTATTTCATTTTATTATAATTAATTAAATTTTTTTTCAAAAATAGATTTCATTAAAATGAAATATTAATTTTAAAAAAGTTGAGCTTGAGTTTATAAATTAAACATAATATTTTTAAAACTATTTTAATCATTATTAATATATATTTTTATATCAAAAAAGAATTCAAAAATTTCTATGTTATATAAGTGTTATGGTATTAAGAAAATAATCATTTGTAACCAAAAAATAATTATTTTAGAAAAATATCAAAAATACATTAAATGTTAATTTTGATGTGATGAATTTAAATAATTTTTTTTATTTAACAATTTTCAATTATAATATTTTTAAATATATCTTCTTAAAAAAATATATTCTTTTACGAAAACTAATATTTATTGAAAATAAACATCTCAATATTAACCCATATTAATTATATATCATATAAAGGGAATAATTATTAAGGGTTTAGAATCATACTGTTTATTATCGATTTATCATTAATGTATTCTTAGTATGTTTAGTTTTATTTATGTTAGGAGTGGCATGTGACACAATTTATATAACATACTATTTATTTTAGAGGATCTAAAATCTCAATACATTACATGTCACACTATGGAAAAGGGGAATCACTTGTGGACCGGGGTAAGGGAATTAGGAAAATGGATATGTACCATTTGTAAAGGTTAGCAAGGTACACTTATGAATGTGTATTATCATATATAAGGTTCCCCATGGGTAAGGCTTTAGCCTTATGTCTGGGTAACCTCATATACCCAGATTATAGACATAGTTAAATAATTGGGAGTGATAGTTTTAATGAGGAATATAATGATATGTTGAGGAGAGGTAACATAGTGTTTCCATAATGCATAAGAGTTCGAGTGAATAATGGGGAACTCTTACATTTTGGAATCTTCATATATAAGTGAATTGAAATAAAAAAATGATTCAAGAGGGGGAAGTCTTGATATGGTCTTGGTGGTCACATCATGATCCAAGACTAGGTAGTGATATTAATATTATTATTAGATTCCTGGGAAGTTATTTATAATCTAATGAGGGGATGTCACACTATAAAATACCATGAGTAGTTTTTAATAATAATAAAAATTAATTAAAAAGGAAAATTAAGTAAATGGATGGATTTTCTATGTTGGAAATAAACCTTTTGAGAGAACACTATTCTTTCCTACCAAAATAATTCTTTCCTTTTTAGAGATCATGGATAATTAATCCCTATTATTATTTATTTTAAATATATGGATTATTTATAGGTATTCCATTATGAAATTGGGATTTTATTCATGGTTTATGTTTTTATATCTTTATGTTCTATTAATTTTTTCCTAAATCATTTTTTATAATTTATATTATTTCTTCTGATCAGGATGAAATTTTTTAGAGTTCACAAAAATTTGAGTCTTGTGGGTTCTTGGTAAGTTGTTCATTTTACGTCCAATGATTTAATAAACAACTATTATTTATATTCAAAGGGATGTTTTAAATTTATTTTAGAGCATTTTTCCCCTATTTGAGGAAAGGAAAATGTGTCACTATAATTTATCATATTATAAGTTTTATATGTGTTATGAAATTGATTTAAAATGAATTATATATAGGTTAAATAATATTTCCTTTCGCAGGATTTATGAAACATCTGTTTATATATATATTTTTATGATAATTTTATAATCAATTAAAGTGATTATACCTCATGAGAACCTTGAGATTTTTTGTATGTATTTTAGGAAAAGTATATGTAAATGTAATGGACTGCTATATGGATTTTTTTATGAATTTACCCATGTTTTTAGGGTATATAACCTGAAACATTTTTAGAGTTATATGTTTACTTGATGCTTTATATTCATAATAATGTGTATTAAATTTTAGAACATGTTCTTCAAATGAAAATTTTAATCTCTAAATATGTATTTTCAAAACTATCTTTATTGGATAATTTATCAATGGTTTCCATGGAAAATTTTGTGAAATATCACTATGATTGTTTTTAACATGGCCTAAAAACCACATTTGGGTGTATATATTACTTGTTTTGACTGATAAAATAAATTGACAAGCAGAACATAGAGGTAGAGGATATTCATGCTACTTGTGATCATGTTGGAGGAGGTGACATGATAAAGAGTTATAAATTATCTCATATGTATATTGGTAACCATTTATTTTTTATATTTTTTCTTTGGTTTTTAGTTATTAACACATTCCTTGTTTTACTTATCAGCTTCCCATCCAATTTTTCCCATTTTTTAAGATTTTGATTTTTTATTACAAATACAAGGACTTTATTGATTATGTAATAGATTGTAGACTTTTTATATTTATTTTTTTATTTTTTTGATATTTTATTTATATAGTTTAAGGATGTTAATCAATTATTTTAGTTTTTTTGATTAATTATATGGAGTTCCAATAAATTGAATTTCCATGAAAGGATACCAATATGGACTCTCTTGTTGGTAGATTTATTTATTCGGTGAAAAAATTCCTAATGGTCTATCCTTGATTCCTAGGTGCCATCTTATGGGGATCAAGAATAAATTTTGGGCCTTATCATGGGAAGGATCATGTACCAGGTCATGGGTAGCCTAACTAGTGTTTTTAAGAAATGGGAGTATAAATCAATTTTGTTTTATGTAATTTAGGGATGTTAAGGATGTATACAGATAAGATATTTGGGATATTATGGGAATATTCTAATTGATTTTTTGGAAATAGTTTTATTATAACTATCCTTTTGTTACAATGGGTTATTATTAAAAGATGATTCTAAACTTATTGTTATTTGATATTGTGTTTTTTAATTAATATTCATTTAATATGTTTTTATTCTAGAAGAATATGATTTTTTATGAATTTTTATAAATATAATTATATGTATAAATTAATTTTATCATTATTTTTTTTATTCCTTGAGTTATCGTCCCACCTTGAAGACCCCTACAAATATTAAGAGGGTGGTTCAATTTAATTTCTATGAGATAATCCTCTCATTTTAGTATATTTTCTTACAGTATCTGTGAGAATAAATTGGGCCATGGATGAATGAGAAGGCATGGACCAGATTGTGTAAATATAGAAGGTTCATGATAGAGTTATGATAAGGATCAAGCTCAAAATTTTAATCACTATCAGTGTCAATCTTTTTAAGGAAGAAACAATCCTAAACATTTATATGTACCAACCCCACAATTTTAAATGATAGAAATTTCCTAAATAAATATATGTTATATTATATTTTATAAGTATTATACACTGGGGAATGTATTGGAACAAAAAAAAATTACTAATTAATGAAAATTATTACATTAGAAAATGAGTAAACCCATGAAAATTCAGAATATTTCAAGGGGTAAAAATATAAAAAAACTATAATTGCATAATTTGGAAAACCCCAATCATCTAGAACCACCCATCCAATAAAGAGAACTATCTAAAATTAATATAATATTATTAAACCAATGAAATATATAGAAAATTGAAATTTATAAACTCTTTATGAATTCAATTTAATAATGAATGATGGATGGAAATAGTAATTTTGGGAGGAAATATGACCATTGGAATAATATTGAGACCGTCAAAATAGTAAACTGACCATTGAGAATAGTACCTATCTCATTGTGATAGTAATTTGAACTCAAAATATTAAAATGTAATTTAATAAGATTTATAATGACTAATTTTAGAAAATATCAATTATTAATTTAATAAAACATTATTATGATTAAAAACTCAATGAATATATAAGTACATTTTTAATTAAATATTTTTAAAGTATTACATAAAAATCATCATTTTTATATTAAAAATTGAAATTAACAATGTGAATTTTTTATAAATACAATGAATATCATTTTAGAAATGATCACATTGATATTTTCTAAGGATTATTTTTTTAATTTTCTTAAATACTATAATTTTCACATAAATAGTAATAAAATAAAGTTTCTTTAAAATCGGTGTATCTTAAATAAAATAATGCATGATGCATTAACATTATATCATTTATATAACATTAGTATTGATAAAATAATCTCTAATTCCAAATATTAGTAATTAAAATTCAATAAAAAAGATTTATTAACGTGAATAGTACTTTCTAAATTCTAAATCTATAGTATTACATGAAAATAGTATTTTCTCATTTACCCACCTGTCCTTTTAACTAATATAATGATTTTCAATTATAAAGTGATAAAAAGTTTTAAATCATGTTATTTAATTAAAATATGGTTTATAATTTATAAAATATCACAATTATAATTTTTACCTAAGATATAGAATTTAATTCAATATTTTATTCAAAAAAACATCTTTCCCTAATTATAAATAACCCATCTCTATCCCCTTTGTAAACCACACCTCCATCACTTTACAACACCCAAGATCTACCCAAATAATCTCTCATAATTATCTCCAAATATCTAGAGACTTTCTAGATCGATACCACCCCAATCATCAAATAAAATTTTATATTTATGACATATTAAATTTTCATACATCCCATTTGTGCTCCTTTGACAACTTCTTGTAATCAGTCGGTTAACTGATAACAAGGAAACATCCCATTATTTTATCATCGCCAAAATGATGGTTCATTATAATAAATAATTTCTAATATATAAATGTATAAATATAATAATTTTAATATTCTTTAACTGATTTTAATTGTGTATAAATTTCCTTTACCAAGATAGTGAAATCGATAAAAGATGATAATTTTTTATGGAAGAAAATATATCCTAATGATTATACATAAACAAAAGAAAACTATTTAGTACAATAAAATTGTTGTAATTAATAAATAGTAAAAAAATTATCTTAATTAAATTCTTTTTCAATCCTTTAATAAACCTATGTTTATTATTCAGGAGTTAGATAATTGATAAAATAATGTGGGATTTAAGTTAATGGAATTCTCGAACCCAATTCATTCGTTTCAGTTTATAATTTCATTCTGCATATGATCATTATAAGTGTCATTATATTGTCCATAAAATAAATTTTAACTATAAATTGATTTTTCTTTTATGAATATTCATTTTTTCTTCCTTGTCAAACTTATTTTTAAGCCAATTTCAATGGTTTTTTCAAAAAATAATTTTCCTTCCAAAACAGATCTTTGAATACTCTTGAGTTTTTATTCTTCACTCAAGAATTATTTTGTTTATGTGAAATATATTTTTACTTATTCATTTAGGAACCCTAATTATATTAGTGAAATTATTCTTTATGAAATGTTTATCAATCCCATACCATTCCTTAGGTTATTTCGTGACTATGATTGTTACACATTCTATGTGGCATGTAAGATTATTGGAATTTATGATGTGAAACATGGGTATAGAATTATATATCCCTATAATTAATGGGATAACATGTCGTTTCTCTTGATATTATGTTTATTATGATTTAAAATTATTCTATATTTTTTCAAAATAATGAAGTTATGATTTATTCACATATGTTGTGTGTGAACATGATGCTAGATTTGATCACAAAAAGTGTGGTATTTTACAACTATAAAATGATGTTTAATTTTTATGCATATTCAAAATTTGTGGAACATATCCAATTAATACCTCATGATTAATATGATGAACATATTCTTATGATATTCTTATGATAATGATTATGACCCCCCATGTTATATTGATTCATGTACCTTATTCATCCCCTTAATAGGATTTTAGCTCCCCAAATTCTTTGATTTATATCCTCAGGTGAATACAAGTATTAAAATGGTAACAATATTTTATATGGATAATGAATAAAAATTTAATTTTTTTTGTTTATTATGTACAATTGTTGTAGGAGCATAATTTTCCCAGGAGACTAAATGTTTGTATTCGGGATTTGTATCTCTCTTATGTTGTTATCTAAAAAATGATGTAATAGTCATATAATCAAATCTATGTCTCTATTGTTAGAATCAGATCTTTGGTAATTTTATTTGTGAATTTGGATTATAAAATGATAGTGACAACCATGAGTATATGTCTATGTATAGGTAAACATAGTAGATGAATCATATTAGAATAAGTATAAACTTAAAGACCCATTATGAAATTTATTTAGAGTTAATTTTCAAATAGGAGTAAATTATTTATTCATGTTTTTAGAATAAAATTTTGTTTAAATCCTTTTATATTTTTGAAAATTTGGCGAACTAGGAGAAACTAGGCCAAAATTACATGTAAGTGACAATGAAATGATTGTTCAAATGACAACCCTAATGCCATTAGATGTGGAGATAAAAATATTATTGTGATTTAAACCAAAACATATCAGTCAATGAAAAATAATCTAAACCATGTGAAACATATGCCTTCACCCAATATAGAACAACTAGGTAATATTTACATTACGCCGCGATGAGAACCGGCAACAAGTGGGTCTTCCAATCAACTTTTTGTGTAACAGTGGGATAACTCCATGGATAAGATCATTTCTATGGTCCTATATTATGAGAAGGAAATTTGGAATCTAAAATACTATAGATTATATGGATAATCCTATCAATGATGGGAGTTGGTCATGAATACCAATCAAATGGATGAATTGGAAGTGATGAAGCGGTAAAAATTTATGAATTCTTTTAACAATTGTTTCTCTTGAAATATTTAAAAAATGATGAAGGGATATTTTTATATTTAAATAAAACTGAATGTGAATATTTATTGAATTATAAGGCAATCATCCTAAGGCATAAAATATATAACTCTAGTTTTGTTATCAATAATTATTCTAAAATAGATAGATTATTTAGTGTCATAAAAACACACCTTGTAAATGCTTTAGTTATCCAATATATTGGGAGTAACTAATATGTAGTTTGATGTGATCTAAAAGAATAAATAGTGTTTGGATAATTTCCAAATTATTATATAGTTATTAAGAGAATAATGGAGCTTCACACTAGTGGGCCAAAGGAAAATAATTAAAAAGGATCCTACCACCCAAATGTAAAAATTTTGGTAAGAAGAATCATGGTAATTTTCTCAAATGAACATAGAAATTATTCATATCCAGGATAGAAGGAAACCATGGTCTTAAATTTAAAAGATACATAAAGAATCTAGCTAACTTAATGGAGGAAAGGAGGGAACCTCATAATATATAACTCATAGTTTAATGATTCAACTGTAGGGTGAAAGGGAACTATAAAATATATTGAACAAAACCATGGGACCTTAAGGGAAATTAGTTTCATCAACCACCAAATACAATGGTGAAATTGAAATATTTTTCTATCACATCTAATGGAGTGGATAGTGAAAATGATGTTGTATAAGGTACACTCCCAATTGACTCAAGAATGGATTTTTATTTGATTTAGGTTTTATATATTTTTTTATATACATCATGTTTTTAGAGATGTTTTATGAAATACCGGAGGCCTTGAAGTAGATATAAATATAAAAACACCTTATGGGGATAACATTGTAACTCATGTATTGGTCTCTTAGCATTTTATACATTCCTTTATAATGTATTTCCTAGACATCCAAAAAATCACTAGGTAAATGTTTCAATATATATTATACAATGAGATACTCCAATATCCAAATACCTTAATAGGATGTTCCTAATTGAACATGTTGTGTTGAAGAATAATTTTGAAAATCAGTTTGACAATGTGTTTATACAACCTAGTGAATCACCTTGGGGTGTGCTAGTGCCCTTTATAATGAAGCATGATGGATCAATGAGGCTATATATCCACTACCAGGAGCTAAAAAAGTTAACTCCAATAAAAATGTATCCCCAAATAAGGATAAGAGATTTGGAAGATCAACTATGTGCATATCAACACATTTTAATGGTGTAAATTCATATTGGATAACATCATCTGATAGTGAATATGGAAGATATTAAGAAGATTGCCTTCCATACAAGGTATAAAATCTCCGATTTGAGAGTAATTCTATTCAAAATTTCTAATTTACCAATTATTGTTTTTGATTTTATCGATAAAGTATTTATAAAAAAACATAGAAAATTTAAGGCGTTTTTACCAATGATATTACCATTTACTCCAAGAGAAGGGTGGAACTATAAGAGCATCTAAGGATTACTCTAGCGACATGAAGGAACGAGAAAATGTATGCTAAATTTAGAAAGTGTAATTTTTAGATATAACACGTAACATTCATGGGGAATTTGATCACATGTGAGTGAATTTATGTGGACTCTTCAGTGAAAAATGAAATTAAATAATTGCCTAAACCCACATGTTTCCCTGAAATTCATAGTTTTCATGGCTTAACATGATACTTCTGATGTTTTGTGGGAAATTTGTGATTATTTTCTAACCCACTACAAAGGTAAAATGGAAACGAGTATAGTATATATAGATGGGATTATGGAAGGAATCATTTGAAGATATTATGGAGAGGCTAATCACTACAATTGTAACCACACAAGCAATAAGTGGAGAAGGTTTTGTGATATATTGTGATGTTTAGAAGAAATTATTGTGTTTTTTACTCATGTATATTGAAAAAGTGATAGCATCTGACTCATGAAAATGGAATATACATGATAATAATGACCCAACACATGATATAGAGATAGAAGTTGTCATATTTCGTCTAATGAATTGAAAAAACAACATATATTGTGAGAATTATGACATATATACCGTTATTAAGAGTCTACAATATACATTTACAAAAAAAGAGCTCAATATGAATCCAAGGAGATGGTTAGAGTTAATCCAAGACTATAATTAGTCAATTTTATATCATCCTTAAAATGAGAACAAGGTATATGAGTATCTTGCTAGAAAAGGACCTCCAACTCTATCCATGATGTGTATTGAGATAGACCCTATCACTATGGATATGAAAAAGATATATATGGAAATCAGAACATTAGAGAATAAATCACAGCATGCATAAATGATCTCAAAACCATATTTCCAAGAGAATATAAATGAGGTATTGAGGGATGATATTTATATTCAAAATAATTTTAAAGTTGTTATGGAAGGGAAGCTACATGAGTTTCACATCGATGAGGATGGTTTCATCCAATTCGGAACTAGAATTTATGTTCCTACATCACCTAATATAAAGAAGGTTCTATTCATAATGTACATAGCTAATCTTTCTCCATCCATCCTAGAATTACCTAGATATACTATGATCATCTAGAACAATTTCTGTGGAAAAACATGTATAAGGATATTGGTGAGTATATCTCAAGTTTCTTGGTACATCAGCCTATTAATGAAGAGAGACATACCTCCGAATAGATGTTACAGAAATTTCGTATACCAATGTTTAAATGGAAGAACATCACCATATAAATTTTCATTGGCCATCCAAATACATCCAAAGTAAACAACATTATTTGGATTGTGGTGGATCGACTCACCAAGACTTCCCACTTCATCACATTAGAGAATATTTTTCACTTAAACAACTTGCGAAGACACACATAACGAAAGTAGTTATTCTAAATGTGGTAACAAATTTTATCATCTATAATCATGATAAAATGTTCACCTAAAAGTTATAGATATGTATTTAACATGATTTTATCACTGAACTAGTTTTTAGTATAACCTATCACCCATGAAATGATTTCCAATCTAAAAGTACTATTTAGGTACTTGAATAAATGATAAGATCCTACTGAAGGGAATTTAAAGGAGGATGGGATCAATATATCATATCAGTTATGTTATCCTTAAAAACTAGATTCCAGTAATGTATTCAAATGGATCCATATGAAGCTATGTATGGGAGGAAATGATGATCTTTTACTTTTTGTGATGATGTTACAGAATAGAAGCTGATTGGAACCTCGTTTGTGAATGATTTGATAGAGAAGGTCCATGGCATCCAAAAAACATATAAAATGTAACAACCCATGAAATTACAATATTTTTATTTTAGAATAAACATTATTTTATTTTCTATATGCCTTTATTAAAACATCATTTTAGTCATACATTGTATACAAAACTGAGTTAGCTTGCGTTACTTGTAAGATCATGTTTTATAGCTTTTTAATTATTCCAATATTTTAAAACTAAATTTTTAATTTTTTTTATATTTATTTTTCAAAAAAATTTTTTTTTTAATTTTTTAATGTCAAAATTATCATAGGGTTAATTTTTGGTATCTTTATGGGATGTTTAATTTTTGATGAATATTGAAAAATACTACATTTTAGTTAAAAACTGCCTTTTGTTAAAATAATTATTATTGATAAGTTATATTTTAAATTGGTTCTTAAAGAAAAAATGAAAAAAATTTAAATTTATTAATCTAATTTAGGTTATTGAAATAATTTTTATATTGAAATTGGATTTAAATACTTACTAATATTTTCAACATTTTATTTTAAAAACCCATTTCCCACTACATCTGTAGGATTTGCATTAAAATTAATTTAGAAACATATATGAATTTAATTTTGAAAATTAGAAATTAATGGTTTTAATTCGATTGATATTTTTATTATAATATGACTAACATAGTTTTTGAATAAAAAGTCTCATAAAAGTAATTAAAATTTTATTACAACAATTAAGGAAAAACTAAGCTTAACAAGGGACTAAACCTTTAACTTACGGGAGAAAATGGCCTATAAACTTTTCGAAAGGCCATTTTCTTCCAATATTTCTACCATATCTCTTATTTATTGTAATTTTATGATTTAGTGAGACACTTGTTCAGGAAAGTCCCAACATGCCATGTTATGTAAGGGAAAATATGAAATATTAATTTTACATACCTTTAACATATATAAATCATTTACATATTGAGAAAACATCAAATTTTATGTTATACATATCATTTAGAACAATAAGTGAGTTATTTTTATTATAAAAAGTTATCATTAAATTATAAAGATGAATTAGTTACATAAAATACTAATGAAACACCAATGTAATTATTATTCAGTTAATAGTTAATTAAAATAAGTGATTATATACATATTAAAGTTGAATTATATTGATTTAATTATTGAATTTAATTATTTTTTTAGATGAATTTATTATGTTTACCAACTATGAAATTAATATGTTTTAAATGATTTTTTATATTTTAAAATTACACTTAAATAAATAATTTCAAAATTGACATTAAATTTTTTTACAATAAATGATATTTTATTAAATGATATAAATTAAATAAAAATGTTATATTATACCATGTGATTTTTAATTATTAATACATTTAAAATATGGTCTATTATTGGAATATTTTAACTATTATTATTAGATATAATATTTATAATAATCTTGGTCTATATTTTCTACTAAATATAACTTTAATTATTTTAATCATCATATTAATTAGGTTGGCGAACTAGATACTTTAATAAAATCTGAAATGAAAACATTTGGGAATCATATAAGTTAATGGGACAAATATAAAAATGGATTTAGTTCTGTGTGGTGGTTGTTTTTATAGACCATTATTGCAATTTAATCAATTATTTTATCATATTGGAAAAAAATGATATAAGGGAGACCTCTCATTAGTTCTTACAGTTTGTTATTTACAAGAATTTCACTTCTCATCCACTATAAAATTTAAATCACTCTATCAATTCCTGAAACATCTTAGTCTTCTTTTTATCGAACATGATCAATCCAAATAGCTCTTCCAAATCACTAACCTCAGTCCAATGTCCTAAAATTTGGAATAAATCCATCCATGGAATCCCTTGGGTAAAAACCAAAAGTTGTTACATGAGTAAAAGGAAACATCATCCACCAGATATTTAGTTGTATTTCTTTTTACACTATTTCCATTATACATATTCCATGATTATATAAGAATATAAGTATACAAAATAAAATTATTTTTTTATGATAATTTTTATACATAGACTTACACACACTTCCATCTAATAAGTAATGAATTTACATTTCTTGCGTACGATGAACATCCGACTCATGAAATAATTTTTTTTCTTTTACCAACTCACATGAGAGGGAATATTGATGGAAAAAATGTTTATATATTATTACTATGATAATGATTCTGTATTTATGCTTCTTTAATTTTTTTATATCATATACATTTATAATTTTCATTCTGTGTAAATACAATAACATCATTTGTGGAAGTGTGGACTACCACCTCATAAAAGCGTTGTGATTCGTTCACACTCTACATGGAACATATAAAGGATGAGTTTAATAAATATAGGTACCATAAATGAAATATTTATGTTATTAATGAAATAATTTCCATTCTAAAATAATTATAATATATTTTCTTTGTTACCCTTTTCACACATTAAAACACAATAATGTCGGTCGGGGATGTGTATACTACCAATCCCCGTTGAAATGTGATTTTTTTATATATTAGTAATTAAATATAAGTTTATATTATTAAATAAAATTGTATTTATAATAGTATTATATCAATTGAATAATATAATGTGAATTTTCTTCTTTCAATAATGATATATGAAAAATGTGATTGTTACTATTGCGTACGTACAACCAACCATCTCTATGATTGAAACGTTGGTTCATTTTTCCTAGTCATTAATCCTGATTTCTTTTAAAAGTATAATTGATGTATAAATATAATAATTATGTAATGATTATTGTTATGAAAATTTTTATATGACTACACCATTCATCATAGTCTACCAACATATTTTGTTTTAACATGTGAACCGAATTGGGTCAAAACACCCGATATAAACTTAATTGTTTAAGTAGTTTTATAAGACATTATAAAAGGGGAAATAGAAGTATTGAAAAAAATGAAAAAGGTTATGTTGTAATAATATAATTAACATAATTTTATTATTCAATAATATAAAGATACACATGGCATTTTAGAACCATGGTAAGGGATTTTGTCTCTATTTAAATTCCCTTGAACATATTTTTTGATATGTAGCAATTAAAATTAATATGATGTATATACTTCCCTTAGACATGCTGTATCATGAATATAGTTATTATAATGATATTTTAAGTTTTATTTAATTTTATTCATTCATGGGGACTATGATTCAAATACTTTAATGTGGTTTGGGACACATTGGAATGTTTAATGATTATTTTTTATCACGAAATTTTTAATGAAATTTTAAAGGTATTTACATTCATCATTGTTGAGTCAATAAGGTTTCTTTATGAATTTACCATTCCTTAATTTTTTGAAAATAAAAAACACTCTATCTCAAGGAAAAGTACATTTCCCATAAGATTTATCTTATTACAGAATGTTTTCTTTCCCCAGTAAATTTTCACCCTATATTTGTGTTCATTGTTCATGATTTGGATTCAATAAATCTAAATATTTTGTTTTTGAAGTGAAAGATTATGGTTCATTTCTAAAACCTTGTAATCCAATATATACTTAGATATAAATTATTCTGTTTTCAGGTTCTAAATTCGGATTCCATATTCTTTTGAATTCATTTTCCAAATTCAATAAATTCAAATTCTGAATTCTTCTAAATACAAATTCCAAATTCTCTGAAATTTAGATTCCAATTTCTCTAAATTATGATTCTGAATTCTCTGAAATTAATATTCCAAATTCTTCTGAATTTAGATTCTGAATTCTTTAAATTGAAATTCCAAATTCTATAAAATTATGATTCTGAATTCTTTTGAATATAGATTCTGAATTCTCTTGAATTCAGATTCTGAATTCTCTAAATTCACATTTTAAATTCCTCTGAATATAGATTCCTAATTCTCTGAAATTCCAACTCCAAATTCCAAAGAATTTAGGATCCGAATTCCATAATATTCAGACTCTGAAACCCTCATAATTTATCTTTCTAATTCCTTATAATTCAGACTCTGAATTCCATAGAATTCAGGTCTGAATTTCATTGAATTCAAACTCCGAAGTCTATAGAATTTTGATTTCAAATTCCTTGAAAAACAGAATCTGAATATTTATATAATATAGAATATAAATGTTTTTCTCTTAGACTACAAAATTTATTTTTCCTTAAACTCGAAAAAATATAATTGGTTGAGAAACCATATTTTTCTTACTCTTATTATATTTGTAGAATGACTTCTTGAATTCTGTTTCTATGTAACCATTTTTTGACTGATATGTGTACAGGTCCCATTGAAATTCAAGGAAAAATATGACCATTGGTGGAGGGAACCAAACATTAGAGAAGTGAATATAAATATGATCTCATTTGAATGGGCTCAGAACAGATCTATAACAATATTGATTACATGCTACTGAAGTGATTTCTGGAGAGAGAGACTCTCATGCCTTGTGCATACTAAACATCTTGTTTGCTTGCTTCATGCGACTCTGATTGTTGCTGTTTACAATCAGGGACTTATAGGGATAGGAAGACTGAGGTTCCAACTATGTTAAAGTTCAAATAATTACTTGATAAAATAGACAGCGGTGCCGACTACCATAATGTTCGAGGACTTCTTTGATAAGGAAGACAGAGGTGCAGACTACCTAAAGATTGGGGACATCCTTAATAATGATGATAGAGGTTCTAACTACCATGCAGTATGAGAGCATGCGGGGATAGCAAGACAGAATCTGATATTCTTATCAAGCGCTTACCCTAGTGTGTGTAATTAAAACTTTATTGAATGTACAAATCAAGGAACCTTTATCCAAGGTTTTTGGATACCCTACTCTTTGAGTTATGTGACTTTATGCTTGTTACTTGTATTGTTTCAAGTTTAATTTCCACTGTACTTATATTACTAAGGAACTTATAACTATATTATACTATCTTTTACACATATACTCTGATTATTAAGATTCTATACACTTTTTGGTAGAATCTTTTTTTCCTTATAAACTTTTCATAAGATTCATTTCTGAATCCAAATATCCAAAATCTAGCATGTTTTTAGAACTAAAAGGTTTTGTGAATTTACCTTGTTTAACTTTGTTAAGCATAGCTTTCCTCAAGGTGAAAACAATAGTTTTATAACCAACTTTAAAAGTTCCAATGGAACTTTTAAAGTATACAATTCATCGCCACATGTATATTGAGCATTTAGATCATTATTTCGATCCAAAAATCACCATCAACCCCATTTTTGTTACTTATCCTCCACTAGGGAATTATTGATAAAATCATATTATTTAAAAAATATTGATATTTGATGATAAGAAACAATTTTTATTAGTTAAATTTATTTATCTATATATAAAGATTACATTGGATTTCATATGTGATGGGAAGGGACTACTATGGACCCTCATTGAATGGGTAGGTTTCATGAGAAAAAATAGACATGGTTTTGGCCATGTCCATACCTAATTATTAGTTTCATCCAATAAATATTTGACATCATTCAATTGTTAGTGTGAATCCTTTCATGTATTAGAGTCTTGGCATGAATCATTTGACTATGTTATATTCTTAGAAGTAATCTTTGATGACATGTTTTAGATATCCATTATTATGAATTCCACATTATGTATTCATTTATTGTTATTTCATGTGACTATTCAATCAGTCATAACCTCAATGGACAATTTTCATTATCCTATTATTGATTAAATGGTATTTGTTTCAGTTATTTACCTCAGCATGTTGATTTATTCCCACTTTTTCTTTATTGCTTCCACTTTACTAACCCCTAATAAATGTTTTAGATATTCCTTATTATGTTTCTTTTCCCTAGTTTATGATAGGTATTTCTTTTATAAGCTTTCAAGGAGGCTATTCATTTCATTTTATTATGTATCATATGTTATTCTACATTTAAAATTATAAAACTGGTAACATTTATGTAATTTAGAATTCCAAAAAAAATAAACTTATCGTTCCTTTGAAATTTGATTTCTTGTAATATTTTCAATGTTATAAAATAATGCATCATCTATATGCTTCTAGTATTAGGGTGTTATAATTGGTATTATAGGAGGTTTAGAAGAAAATATTAAAACTATATTTATAAAACTCAGATAAGATATCATAACCCAAGGTTATAATTTGAGGATAAGTATCAAAGAACATGACATAGTCTTGATAAGGTTGAGATTATATGGTTATTCCTAGAAATACATCCTTGTATGGACAATAAAAGTGGATATGGTCCTGGTATAAATATACCTTGGATTAAAAACTCTGACAATGTGTGTCAGGCCTAACTCAACATAACCTTGTACACGACAACATGCCTAAATACACACCTGGTTCGACACTCCAATGGAATATTCATAAGATATATCAAAATTTATTTTCAATCCATTATGAATTGTCTAAAGATATTCCCAAAAAAAATTTGATTATGATTATGAGAATATCTTTTCATATGTTTAAAAATTTATGTTAACCAATACGCCATATTAAGAATTATAAAATTTCATAATTTTTATCAACCAATCCTGTATATTTCATTTTCTATCATTGACACCTTGATGGAATAGGTATATAAACACTCATGGATAATCTATAGGTTTCCCTAATGAGTATATCAATGTAGATGGTATTGGAATTGATCATGTTATAGACATTATGGGGTAGTTTAATTAGGTTATGACACATAATGTTTCCTGGATGGATCAACCTACTCTACATTAAGACTCTCATATGATTAATCAATTTATAAGATAGAGGAACCCATACTTTAGTGTTACTATGGATCCAATTAAATATTAACCATGAATTAAGTCTTTGGAAAATATATTTTCTATGTTGGGATATTGTGAAAAGGAAAATGTTTCACTTTCAGTTTATTTTCTTAGAGAGGATGTTGACCAGTGGTGGTCACTAATCCAAAATACTATGGAAGAAGAGGAGATATAACACAAATAATGGAAATATTTTATTGATAATTTCTTTGATAAATACTACCCTCATTAGTAAAAATTGATATGTGCAGAGAGTTATTCAAATTAAAGAAGATCGAGAAAGAATATTTTTCAAATTATGTAGCTACCTTTACATGGTTAGAAAGGTATGATACTGATTTCATACAAAACATGGAATGCACGATTGGAAATTTCATTAATGGTATTAAGACATGTGTTTGAAGGGAACTGGTGTCTCAAATATTTTTCTCATGTGATAAAATAGATTTATTTTCTTATAAGATAGATAAATAACATTTCATGTCTTATGAAACTTAAGGGATGCAAGAGAAGTACAGGACAATATGGATAATGTGTATAAAGGAAAAAGGGAAGGAAGTTTCTTCCAACATGTGATACTTATGGAAGAAAAACCCATAATATATGATTAAATGTAAAAAGAGTTCGCATCAATTTTGGTTATAAAGGCCACAATACCAAGATTTTTATTAAATAAAAGAATTATTTAATATTAAACTCATCAATTGTAAAGATATGGGGCACTATGAAAATGAATTCACCCTAATCCCAGAGAATATACCACAAAATAATATTAGGGATCAAGGTCAAGAATAAGATACTAACACAACTAAATTGGAATGATTAATTTACCTCTATATTTGGATCTATGAAATATATTGTAATTATATTTTTGGGTTTATGTTATGAAGATATGATTTATGATATTTATAAGGATTGTAAAATATTACTTTTTCATTATGTATTTGTGATCATATTTCGAAAGGTACAAAGAAATGTGATTTAGTAAAAAGGTGAAGATTTTGGAAAACACATGGTTGAGGGAAATATAATCCCAGATATGTTACTAATGTTGAGTTTTAGATGTATGGATAAAGAGATGATTGACATTGATAAAGTAAATTCAATACTAATAACTATAATAGAAATGATTATAATGTGTTGACTCATTGTATTTTGTAATTGTTAACCATTTCTAATGTGGGTTAAGTTTTATTTGGATGTGATTTTCGAGATTAATCTATTACTTCACCATATGATGGAACCTGTTCTATTACATTATTTTTAAATATTTAAACGTGTAATCAACATATGAGACTGTGTTGATAAAAATTTATATTTACATATATCCATATGGAGTAAAATATATATAAAATCTTGGAAAATGTACTTTAAATAGAAATTTTTTCATATTATCATCATTTTTAATGATATTAATATTTCTTATTCACACCTCTAGTTTATGGTTTTCTAGTCTACGATATTCCACCAAACTAGTTCCATATCAATCGCCATTAGAACAATATAATTAGATTTATCTTCCTTGTCTTAGACATCACTATGGTTAAACTATTCGTAACCCTATTTTGGAAATGAAATCGACATTTTATTTTTCATATTATGAAGAAGATTGGTTATTGAGTATAATTATGATGTTTTTCATTAAAAAATAGTAGTTTCGGATATCAATCCATTTATTGCTAAAATAATTATTGAATTGTGAGGACATAGTTTATTTGAGGTGGGGAGCATGTAACACCCCAAGACATTAAAATATTTTAATTTTAGAGTAAATAGTATTTTTTATATATTTATTTACATGCAAGACTATTTTATGTTTTCCTTAAACACAATACCGAGTTTGCTTGCATTGGCTGCAAGACAGAGTTTGACAACCTCTTAATGATGCACTTATTTTAAAACTATATTTCAAATCATTTATAAATTTTATATTTAAAAATAAAAATTATTTTTGAATTTGGATTAAAAAAATTATCTTAAGGATAATTTTTTGTCTCTTTTCGAGTAGTTTCATTTGATGATGAATAGTAAACTATATTGTATTTTAGTTAAAAATGGATTTTTCTTTAAATAATTTGTAATGATAAATTAAATTTTAAATTTTTTATTAAAGTCAAAATAGATGACTAAAAGATATATTAATCAAATATAGTTCACTGGAATCAATTTTATATTGAATTTATACCTAAAGACTTATTAAACTTTTTGAATATTTATTTATTTCCACGTCAATGATATTATAATTAAACATAAATTTCCCATTTATGTGAATGAATTTAGAAAATGTACATAAAAGGTTTTAATTAGTATGATATATTCAATCTAATGATATCAATTTTTTTTGACATAAAATATTTGTTAATGTAATTAAAAATAATTTCTGTGTTTATTGTAAAATTAATCGTAAAAAGGGACTAAACCACGAAATTAAGGGCCAAGAGGACCTAGAAACTTGTCCAAAGACCATTAGATTCCAATAATTTTTTCATATATCCTCTTTTATTGATTTTTTTTAGTTAGTGGAACACATTTTAATGATGGTTCCCTATATGATATGTTTAGTATGGAAAATGACGAAAAATAAACCATCCGAAACATTAAAATTTATAAAACATTGTGGAATAGACAAACATAGTATTTTAGGTTATACATATCTTTATAAATATAAAAAGGTTATTTTTTATCATAATAATTTATCCTTAGTTTTTATATATTAATTAGTTACTTAAAATTCATAAGAAACACCCACGCATTGATTGTTTAGTTAATAATTTACTAAATTTAATGATTCAATAAATATTAAAAATGAAGTAAATTCATTAAATTATTGTCTTTAATTATTTTTTAGACGAATATATCATGTTAAAAAGATATTAATCTAATATATTATATATCCAATTTTTTTATTTTAAATTTAAAAATAAATAAATAATCTATAAATTGATATTAATGTTATTTTTCAATAAATGTTATTTTATTAAAAGATATAAAAATAATTAAAATAATATATTTATAAAATGAGTTTTTCAAGTGTTAATACCTCTTAAATATGGTCTATTAATTGATAAATTGATCTTTTATAATTAAAATAATGACCCATAGATTGTAAAAACATAGTTAGCATTGTCCAGGTTAAAATTGTGTTTTTCATTTTAAAAAATCCTTTTTTTAAAATTAATAGCTAAAATAAAATTTATTTTTAATCATTAAATTAGATATTATATTAATAATAAAATGGGTCTATATTTTAAAATAAATATCAATTTAATTTCATCATAATGTTAAAATTAATTGGGTTAAAAAATAGATATTTTAACAAAACTAAAAATGACTAAATTGGGGGATCTTATAAGTTATGAAAAAATTATTAAAATGGAATTATTATTTTATTGATATTTTATTGACCATTATTAACATTTATATTTTTTTTCAATTTTTAATCACATTAGATATGGAGAACCTTACATTATTTCTTATCATCTGGAATTTACAAGAATTACACTACTCCTCCACTATAAAAAGGAATGCACTCATTCCCTTACTATCACATATAAATAGAGTTTGGATCAACCAAGTTCTTACCAAATATCTCCTAAACATAACTACCCTTATCCTAGAAGCATTAATTTATGAATAAATCCATCCAAGGAATCCCTTTAGTGGAAACCGAAAGGGGTTACCCGATTAAGAGGTAACATCCTTCCTCAAGCTCTTTAGATTTATTTCACTTTACACACATTAAATAATCCTTATTAAATAAATATATAAAAATATTATAGTAAATAGATATAACTTTTTTTATTTTATGTGTTTGATGAACATAAAAACACATTTCTATCTAATGGGTAATTAACTTACCATTCTTTTGTATGTGGACCTACCACCTCACCAAACGATGTTGTTTATTTTTCCATTAACTCCTCTCATGGGTGGACATTATGATCGAAAAAATGATTTTATATTATTAATATGATAAATATGGTTTCTATATTCTTCTTTAATGATTTTATAAAACAAAAATTTATACTTTAAATTTTACGTAAATATGATAACAGTGTTAGTGTAAATGTAGACTATCACCACCTCAAAGCGATGTGATTTATTCACACGATACAGGGAATATGTAAAGGATGATATATGTAACATAAATGGTATATATACTATATTAATGAAATAATTATCATTCATGAAACATAATTTATTATTTAATTTATTACCCATTTCAAACTCGATAAGGTGATAATGTCGGTTGTGGATGCATGGACTACTACCTCCCGACATGATGTGATTCCTTTTAAATCCCAAAAATATATATATATTTATACATGAGTAAATAAAATTAAATTTAGGATATAATTAAAATTATGTTAATATATAATGTTACTTACCCTATTTACATAATGATCATTGAAGAATTATAAAGTTACTCATGCATATGAACAACCTACCCTCTACATGATTGTAACATTGGATCCTTTTTCATACAAATATTTCATGATTAGTTTGAAAACTATAGTTTATTTATAAATATGAAAATTATTCAATGAAAATTATTCTGAATATTTTTATATAATTACCTTATTGACCATAGTCGACCAACCAAATTTGTATTAACACATGATATAAATTTGGTCAAAACAACTGATGTAAACTTAATGGATTAAGAAGTTGATTAAAAGCTTATTATAAGTGAAATTAAAGTAATGATAAGCTTGAAAGGGGTTCCAAAGAATGTATGTTATTAAAATATATTTATTTTTTATGAATATAATTATAGACATATGAAGTTATACCCACAAAATGGGATTTCATCTTAATTTTCATTCCATTGAGTCTTATTTGTTGTTATGCACCAAATGAATTTTATATGGTGTATATATATACCATTTACATGTTATATTATGAATATCCACATTATAATGTTATTTTATATTTCTATTAATTTTATTAATTCATGGGGATGAGGATATGAATGTTTAATAGTGGGATGATACCCTTTTTAATGTTTAATGATTATCTTCCTCAAGAATGTTTTTATGATATTTAAATGGTATTTCCATTAATAAACATAAAAAAATTATTTTTACATATCCTAAACTATGAAATTATTGATAAATCCATATTATTTATTCAAAAGTTAGATTTTAGTTTTAGGAACATTATTATTAATTAAATCAATTATTCTACATATGAGGAATGCATTCGATTTCATATATGATGAGTGGGGACTGTTATAGCCCCTAAATGCATTAGTGGGTTCTGTGCAACAAACTATATATGGTATTGGATATGTAATTACCAATTTCATAGATTCTTGGCATGAAGCAGTGATAATATTAGATTTTTGGCATGAATCTTTTACAGAATTAGTTTCTTTGCATGAGGCCTTGACATTATTAGATAAATGGAACGAATCGTTCATAATATCTCTTAAATATACATAGTTACACATTCCATAATGATGTATTCAATTATTTTCATTGCATGTCATTATTCAATATGTCATAATATCCATGGTTTTATTTTATTCTCATATTATTGATTATATGAAACGAGTCTCAGTTATTTACCTTGGCATGTTCAATTATTATCATTGATTCTTTATTGATTATGTTGTACTCACCGTTAATGATCATTTTAGCTCAACCTTATTGTGTTTACCATCCCCATAATATGATGAGGTGTTCTTTTCATAAGCGTTTAAGGGATCTGTACATTTCATTTTATTATGTATCATATTTTATTCTCCATTTTAAAATGTAAAATGAGTACCTTGTATGTAATCTATATTTCTAAAAATGCTAAAATTATCGATCCTTCATGATAAGATTCCTCATAATCATGCCAATTCAATAAAATAATACACTATATTAGGGATTCTAGGTTAGGGTCATTACATAAAACCATCATAGAGTTGAAAAAATATCTATGTTGATAACTGTCAATTGGACATGGAGTTTGATGTTTGAGACAATTTTTTCTCTTAAATATCACAATGGAATATTTTCAAGCAATTTTAAAAGTAAAGTAATTTTAACCCTAGGTACATTGGCTCCTTTTACATCATGTATTTCATAGGATCAATGATCTAATAGCTTGAACTTACACCAAATATGGATCATGTCCATAATGAGTTCCATGTATCTCTCATAAGGACCTGCATACCTGAACCCTAACATGTATTAAATATAGAGGTGGTACAATAGTATAATGATATATAAAATGAGGATCATCAAGAGAAGAAATTGTGAAGGAAGTAAAAGTTCTATTAAACAAGGAAACTCACCATGTCATAGTGTCGTGGTAGAACTCTATGTATTGAGAGGTTTTGTGGGAACTAGAAGAAACAACGATACAAAATTATCCTCATCTATTCTCAATCATTAACAAGTTTTGAAGTTTCTAGGATAAATTTTTTAAAGGGGGAATAATGTAATGACAATGACTTTTTAAGTGTTAATTTTTTTCTAAAAAATATGTATTATATTATGTTATATAAGTATTATACATATAGATCACCTAGAGAAACAAACCAAAAATATAATTCATTAATGAGAATCCTTACATTAATAAATTACTAAACACATTAAATTATAAATATTAAATGGGGACTAAAAATATAAAATTTAAAATATAAATTGGGATGTTTTGGATCCCCCGATCAGTTAAAATCATCCCTCCAACAAATGACACTATATAAAAGATATATAATATTATTAAAAAAATCAACATTATTTAAACTGTAATTGTATAACCATGATAGTAATTGAGGTGAATAATTAATTAAAAAATAAATTATTATTTACTATATTAAATGTGACTATTTTAATAGTAATGAGTTCTTTAGAATAGTAACATAACATTCCGAATTGTAACATGAACATTAGGAATTGTAATAAAACCGTTGGAATAATAATTTTACTTTCAAAATAATAAAATGAAATATAAAAAAATACACATCATGATTATTTTAAAAAAATTAAATTTTATAAAACCATAAAATAATTATCATGATTTAAAACATCAAATAGAATATTCACACATTTTTAAGAGACTATTTTTTTAATTAATAAGTAAAAATAAAAAATTTATGGATTTTTAAAATTACCAATTTAGTAAACATATTTTTATAAAATAATTATCATTTTAATATTTGAAAGTTTAAATTCTCCAGAGGTTATTTTTTTGGTAATTTTATAAATTACATCAATTTTAATTTGAATAATAAAGAAAGACGGGTTTTTTTTCATAAGTAGTGTATCATAAATTTCATCATTCATGATATATGAAAGACCTAATAATATCTAGAACATGAGATTCAACCAAAAAATATTTAATTTGATTAAAGAGGCATTAATATAAATTAAAAATGATTATCAAATGAAAAAATACTTTCCAAAGTCTAAAATCAAAATTATTACATTAAAATATTATTTTCCCTTTTCTTATATTTCATGGTAATGAAATTGAAGAATTAGAATAATAATGTTATTATAAGTCTTAAAATAATGTAATTTAACAAAAATATGGGGATTAATGTTACAAATATCACTATTACAATGTTTACAACAGAGATAATATTTTTAATATGTAATTATACAAATATCCATCTTTCTCAATTATATATTACCCCTCCCCCTTCCATGGATACCGAGTCCTCCCAAAATTTAAAAAGAACAATATCTTACCAAAAAATATCTCTTAAATGAATATAATAAATAATGATTTAATTTATCCATATAACAACAATCATTAAAAGAGTTTAGTTCCATAGAGAAGAAGAAACACTGGGAAGAGAGTATGTTCTTATCAATTCTTCGACTCATTGTCGCATCCCGTTTCATTTTTTTCACCCATTTCAAACAAAAATATTATATATATAATTAATTATTTTGTTAAAATTATATTAATGATGTTAAAATACTAATTTAATTATATTTATGACACATTAACTTGTTATACTGGTCATTCCCACTATTTTGACAATTTCCCATTAACGGAGGTTTGTCCACTAATGAGGATGTTGCTAATTAGTTTCTTATCACGAAACCTATATCTGGTTACAATAAATTATATATGATATATAAATGTATGAATATATTTATTTTAA
Organism: Viscum album; assembly: GCA_963277665.1. Lineage (NCBI taxonomy): Eukaryota > Viridiplantae > Streptophyta > Magnoliopsida > Santalales > Viscaceae > Viscum > Viscum album. Next base: position 798,942,851 of record OY728160.1, on the reverse strand, counting down.
AATTATGTAATTAATTATACTTTTGTATAAATTAAATTAGACAAAATAGCAAAATTAGAGCTAAACTAGAAATTTTTAAGGAATACATGATATCAAAATAAATATACATAAAAAATATGGAATTAAAAATTATAATCCAATTGTAATAATTAATAAATTTTCACATAAACTATAATTATTAAATTATATATAAATGTTTTAATAAGCCTTTTATTATTGTACATGAGGGGGAAATGTGACAAAATAAAAAATGATTTATAGTAAGGGGATTCACGAACCCAATTACATCCTTTAAAGTTATTATTTGTTTCCCCTTTTTTATTATGGGAATTAAAATAGTGTCCTTAAAATGAATTTCCATTATAAATTAAATATTATTTAGGGTATATACATGTTCTTACCCATTTGAACTGATTTTCAAGATGATAAAATTTTCTTCCAAAAATACTTTTCATTCCAAAACACATCTTTGACTCATCTTGATTTATTTATACTTCCCAAAATAATTACTTTTTTATGACAAATAATTTTTCCTTAATCATTTTGGAACCCCAAGTTTATCCATGAAATTATTATTTATGAAATATTTATGAAATATTTATGAAACCTATTTAATTTTAGGGGTTATTTCATGACTAAGATTATTATACATTCAATGTAGAATGCTTGATTATGAAAACTTATGATGTGATGGGTGGATCTGGAATTATCTAGGCCTCCAATGAATTGGTTAATGTGATTCAACTCAGGATATTATGTGTATTATGGTAGAACGAGATACAATATTTATTCCCAATGAGGATGTCATTATTTATGAACATATGTTATGTGTGGAAATAATGATAGCTTGGTTGAAAAATACGTGTTGTGTTTGACCACTATGACCCAATATTTTATTTTTATTAATATGCCATATTCCATTACTTTAACAAATTTTTAACACATTATTATAATGATGATCTTATGATTATGATATGATTATGTTTATTATGATTACATATATTATATTGATTTATGAACCTTATTCCATCTCTTACTAGGCTTTTAGCTCACACCTATCTATGTTGATTATCCTTAAGCGACTATATGTACATATGGGAGTATAACATTTTAAAAGGATAATGAAGAATTATTTAAATAAATATTTATGTATTATTATTTAAAACTATTTTAAGATCTTAATTTTTTCAAGACTCTTAACCATTGGATTTTGGATTTTATCACTATTATGTTATTTATCTTAAAAATGATGTTATTTTCATATATAAAAATATGGGTTGCTATATTTAAGGATTATAAATAATGTATTGATAGTATTTATAAATTCATTGAAACTCTAAAATGATTAAAAGTGAATTTTTATGAATTTATGCTTAAATGACCCAACGGAAAATGGGGGTATTATATTTTTCAAACTAAGGTTCAGGAGATCCATCTTTGGAAAGATTATTTGATTTTTTTTCAATTTGTTGGTCAATCTTAATAGCATGTTCATGGAAATGTATCTTTAGTTAATGTGCATATATTAGGGTAACCAAATGGACATTGAGTATACAATCTAGTTTTATGGGATCCTTAATTTCACTCATGATATTATCTCAAATGGAAGATTGAAATCATGATGGTTAAAATTGATCATTAATGTGACATCCAATCACATATCATTATTTTGAAGTTCTCAAATTATGTGGTAGTCGTGAACTGATCATTGATGGTTGTGATAGAACAAGATTGGATTGTAGGGTTTATTTATTCCCTTCCCATTCCTAATTATATTATATATTTATTTTTATAAGAGAAGATAAATTGGGTTAACACTAGTAGTGGTGGTAGTAGTGGATCAAGGAATATAATATAGTTATCTTCACCCACCCAAATTAGGATAAAACCTATAGTATTCCATATTTCTGTAGATGTTGAAAAAATATAATTTTCTTTTCTAGAGGCCCCTAATGATTTACATATATTTTTTAATGGGTCCATCTTATGAATATTTTTATATCAAATTATTATCCCCATATCAATGTTGTATTTTTAGAACAAATGGGATCTATTTCACAACCAACTGTTTGAAATTTAAAGGGGTAATGGCCATATGGATGTCTTGGATTATGAGGTTGATTATATAGATATAATCAAATGAGGTATGATCCTTATATTTTTATTAGTCCCTATATATGTTTTGAATAAATAATGTTTCATATATTAGAGAAACTGTATACATAATTAGATGATTGATTGAAAAATATGTGAGGTACCATCTGTATCGAATCATATATGGATACCAATTTATTTGTTACATGTGCCTCTAATCCCTTAATATGGTATCATATTTTTTAATTTTTTTAATCCATTTAATGTTATTTTGTATGATTTGGAAATAACTACAACTCTTGTGAATATAATTGAGAGTAACATATAATGTCCTTCCTGAATTATCTCTATATATAATGTGGATTTATAATGAAAAATATTGTTTCTTGTGATAGACCTATTTGATATTATTATTTGGATGCATTTTATAACCAATTTTAGAATTTTTATTTATTTTTATCATCATTGTGTGACATTCACCGCCGTGAATGAGAGTTTTCATTTATTACATTGAGAATTAGACACACATTCAAGTCAAGAGATACCTCATCATTCCATTGTTGGAAGGTTGATATGTGGGTGTCCTATTTTCCTTATAGACTGATGACGTGAATTTTTTCAGTGATCTTTATCCCATAGTCATATACATTCTTGTTGTGTCTTTAGATTAATTCTTGGTGTTTCCATATAAAATAGAAGTCAACTTTTCCATTGAACTAGTTCCAAATGCACAACCAATTTCATTTCCCATATATTATATTCCAAATTGTGAGTTAAATAAACTAATGATTAAGTTGAATTATTTAGAATACAATGGAGGTATTTATCCCAGTGTATCTATATTATATGCTATCATATTCTTTTATAACAATAAATTTGTGGATTTTATGTTTTTTATTGAGTATAAGATTATGAATTGTTTTTAAATCATGAATAAATTCAATGTGAAGTGCATTGATAACCTCCTTGATCTACTAAAAGGAGAAAAGTGGTTATTGAATATATAATTATAGTCACGATATCACAAGACTAGGCTAAAGGTTTCTTATATTTGTAATACTAATTTTACAATAATATAAAGGCATTCAAAATACTTGGTGATTCAATTATTTTTTAACAATTATCCAATGGCCATTGTTTCCACTTATGAACATGATATTACATAGATAGATCGACTAATTTTCAATATTATTAATGGATTATATCTTCATTTACACCATGACTAAAGTAGATAATTAGAACCACATAAGTATTAATCTATAAATTCTTCATGATCATCATTTTTATACAAAGTTGTCAAATTATAGCTTCTAGTTCAGTAAGTAAATTTTATGAGCCATGTAGTGTCATAATAAGGAATTTCAGTTAATCCTATGTCATTGGACACCAATATGTATTGGTAAGAACCCAATAATTTCTTTGATAAATGGGGTTTATTTGGTATATTAGGAAACTAGATATAGTTTGTTAATAACATTCCCAATCTTTCATGTCCTTTATCTACTATAACATGTAAGGGGGTAATGTATCTAGGGAACACTATGTTATAAGTATCATTTTACTAGTTGAATAGATGATATAAATAACAGCCTATTTTTATTTTAACTATGGATGGATAGGGTTATGTTGTTGATTATGATGCATCAAGCATAATTTGGGGTTACTTTTGTAATGTAATCACATGGTAGAGTATGGTTCCCTTCAAATTTGAACACATGAAAATAACTACCCCACCCACAACCTTTAGAAAGTGGCAATTATGCATCCTATTAACTGTTTCTAATAGTACATTTTCTATGATAAATTCAATGTTTTTAATGATTACTATATCATTAGTAATATATTCTATAATAAATACACGAATCTCATATAAATATGATGACTTTAATGCCCTCATATATTTATTTTTTTTTCTTTTCCTATATACATAAAAATAGAATATTCATCACTAATGATCTTGATAAAAAAAATTTCATCATAATACATGAAATAAATTATTGATTAATTGAATTTGATGAGCCTTTTTTCTGAGATGAACATATAGGGGAATGAGGAGGAGAACATGTTCCTTGAAAATAATTAGATTACAAAATCCGTTATTGATATTATTCGTCAAGAGGAATTAGATAATGAGAAGTATATATCATATAAGTTGAATTATATATAGTGGAGAGACCACCAGTGAGTGGTCCCTATCATTAGAAGGAATTATCTATTTCATGAGATATTTTGTGGTTACTGTATCCAAAATATATTTAGTAATGAATGGTTTACATCACTCTTAATGGGTAATCCAAGTTGGAATCACTAAGATATATTCTGAAAAAATACACTAATATTTTTGGCGTAGTATGATAAATAAAATAGAACATTTCTTATTCTAACGATTTGATTTTCATCAGGATATATATGATAATCTGAAAACCTATGGATTTCCTTAACCTCTTCTTAGTCTTAGTTAAAAATTGGATTATATTACCATGGATTCCATTATCAGATTACCTTATACCTCATTGGGGGGGGGGGGTTCTGATTGACTAATTTATTATATCATTTCATTCATCCCAACTATAGAAAACACTAATGTGGTTGATTTTAGGATATAGTGTATGCAGGAGTTTATGAAACAAAATGAGGAACAATGTTTTATAATTTCTGATAGAGATCCCATTTTTAGGTCCTAATTTTGAATATTTATTCAAGGGATGATGGATTACAATGTGAATATATGAATGAATTATCATCTAAAATTTAAGAGGAATACTGAGTGGGAAATCCATATTTAGGAGCTAATGATCCACAATTACGTCATATTATTAATGGATTGTGAATTACACATAAATCATTATTTGAGTTTACTAATTATAATAACTATCAATAATTGATCCAAATAGGTCCTTCTGAGATAATCTATTTTGATCAAAGATGGCCCCCCATTTTTTGTGTTGTGGTGTGAGATATTTCATTAGTGGGACCAACAATTTTTAATGAGATATCTAAAAAATTCAGATTATCCAAAAATGATTAGTTGTAGATCCCAATATCCATAATTCTATTACAGATTTCATTTCCTCCAACAAGAGTTAACTAATAGGGAATACATGTTCTTGAACATGTGAAATTTTTTATGTTACTAAACATCTAAATATTTAGGGTAAGATCACCCCTAGGTATATGGGAAAGTTTTAGATCACAAAAAATTGGGAATGTTTAGTATCGACTGATATTTCCAAAAAAATGACAGTCAATCAAATTCATTATTTAGGGGCAGTTTAGTTAATTGTCGCTAATAAAATATAAAATATTTCATGGTGGTTATTTAAAAAATGTCTCTGAATATTATTTATTTATTAAAAAATACACTTCTCCCCCATACCCCCTAGTTCACCCTCTAACTATCATCCTCCTCCAAGATACCCCTCCCCTTAATACCAAGCCCTAGAACAACCATGGACCCCATAGCTAGTGGTAAGGTATCTCCAAGGTCCATGGAGCCTAAGCCCCTTGAGCTGGATCCAACACTTCCCACACATCCCACCAAGATGTTTCCATCATTTTATCCTAAGCCGAAGTTGCTATCATCCCTGATCCCCCAATCCATTCCCCGATACTTATCCCAGGAATCATCCTGGCCAACCACCTTCTCCCCTTCTCCCTCAACTCTCACAATGGAAATCCCTCCCATATTGGTATTTTTTCCTACTCCTTTCATCCTTATACCTATCTCTAAAACATTCTATCTACAACTAACTCTGGGGAAGCACTAATTATGTGAATTTTGGTTATCAAGGTTGTGTAGGTTGATTATTGGCTTGATTTTATAGTCTCATACTTGTATACATCACATGGGTCTGAATTTGATAGGGTAATATTAATGTTTTAGTTTTTTATAATTATTTATGTGTCTTAATTTTAAGAGAAATATGATATATGTTGTTTCCCTGAATCAATTCAGCATAGATGGCTCTTTATAGAAGATATGGTCTGTAATATTTCATTATAGTTGTTGAGATTTTATTTATTTACATTCAAAACTGAATAGATGTTATAAATATTATATTTTTTATAATTTTCTCATGTGGATTGGTTTTCTAAAATTAACAGTTTATTTTGAAATGAGTATAGGTTTCTATTTGGTTGATATTTATAACTAGTTAAAAAATAAATATATTGTGTGTGTTTCCATAGATGTGTTCGTTATTTTTATTTTATAATAATACATCAAATACTAGCTTTCTATAGATATTTTTTAGAATGCTTCCTATAATTATGACGTTTTAAATTGAATACAACATGATAGATTTATTCATTTTTTACCTACTTATGTACATTTAATCCTTATAAGGTATTTCATGGGTGTTTATTTTTTGCTTATATTTGGTATAACATAGATTACTTCTTTTTATAAATAGTTTTCTATGAATTTTGATTTGCGATATGACAAATTTTAACCTGAAATTATTTATATAAATATATAATAGAATAAAAAATAATATTTTGAATTTGTTTTATGTGTAGTCTATCAATTGAGTTCATTTAACTACATGTTTTTTTTGTTAAATCAGATTATTGATCTAATTTAATATCTCCATAGAAAATAATAACATAGATTAATCACATTTAAATATAACTTAGTATTTTATACATCGCAAAAAAGTGGCTCAAATTAATGGATAGACATTGGTATTTTGAAATCAATATTATTTTTATTTGATTAATATTACATTGGAATGAAATATATTTGAAAATTGTTTTAACCAAACTATGTGATTTTGTTTCCTGTGAATTCATTAGAAATATAGATTATTTTAAATTTCCCATGTGAAAAGTATTTTAATGTGGATTGAGATAATGTTATACTTCACTATATGGGTAGACTAGAATCTTTTTATTATCATATGTTGGTCAGATTCCAAATTTCGTAGTTAAGAGTTATTTTCATATATGATGTAGAAAATCTCACACTTCTCTTCAATTATTAATTCACTTAATGTTATATATCTTTGCCAATATAAATAACCACTCTATAAACATAATATAAATGATATAATTCATGTATAAAATTAATATAAAAAATAAATATCATAAATTTCTTATTTATCTCGTCGTTCAACATTGTAATTCATGTAATGGATTACCACCTAAACGGAAGACCATTTTTATTAATTATTACATTCAATGTGTTTGTTAAATTTACAAGTTACTTTTCTAATGGTAAATAACTATATAATGGTTAATATGAAATTATTTTTGTCTTTAAAATGTATTTCTATTGTTTTAGTGGAATATTTTAGGAATTGATGATAGATGCTCTGTAATATTTTATTTAATTTTTTTGAGACCATAATTCTCATGATGGATTGAATTTCTTTAAAAAGGGTATAGTTTGGTCTTGAAAAAATGAGATCTTGATATTATTTGAATTCCTTTAAAGAGGGTTATATTTATATAATGATTAATTTTATAGATAATTTTATATTTCTAAATTTGTATTCAATGTTAAATTTGATAAATTATTTTCAAAGAGCTTTGAAATATAGTTTTCAAATGGTGTGAAATTGACTTAGCTTTTGAAGATATTAATTTAATATCTATTAACACATAAAAAATGTTTTTATAAATGTGTGATACCCTCTTGATCCTCGTGAGAAAGTAGTTACACTGAAAAGAGACTTGTGATCCCATGGGGGGATGAATTTTACTTATTTATATATTTGTGTTTATTAATGATTGTACAATTTTTCTATAGCTAATATTTTACATAATACATCCCATGATTGATTTCCTTTTTTTAATCAGATATTTTTAGAGTTTATATGACCCTTCTTATAACTACATTGGTAATGTTTTTTTACTAACAATTTTCTCTTTCCCAACTAAGTAATACTTATGTCTTTTAATTTTTTTAATAATGTGTAGGAACATTTTGATATATATGGATTAAACATGGATCACATTTATAAGGAAAACACCTGAAAATGTGAAGGGTTTGGAGGAGTTTTTTTGATTTTGATATTTTTATAGATCAGTTAATGGCAGAATAAGATTTCTATATCCTAAATGTAAATTTCAAAAATGTTTGAAGATAGATGATGCCTTCGAACAGTTGATATTGAATCAATTCCTTTCACAATATTTTTGTTGGATTTTGTATGGAGAATTGAATTTTAATGAATGTTTGCTCGTTTATGTAAATTAATATAAGGAGTTCCAAAAAATTTCTATAATGGAAAATGAAATTAAAAACATAATAAATGAATAATTAAACATTGCAAGAAAAAAACATTAACGTAAAAACATATCATAACCACCAATTGAGGTTGGTACTAAATAAAACTTGAAAAGTGATTTTTGGGATTATAGGACATCAAGATAATGATTGTAACATATCAATGGATTATACTCTTGATTCTATGGATAATAATGTAATACATGACTTTATTGAGTATAAAAATGAGTTTCATGAATTAGTAGATGATGGAAATAAAGAACTGTATGGTGGATGTTTGAAATATTCATAACAATATCTTTTGATGAAGTTGTACCATATAAATTGCCTATGTGGAACTAAAAATAAGGAAACACTCATGATATTGGAATTTTTTTCATGATTCATTTCAAGAAGCTAGGATTCATGTGTCATTTTATGGTATGAAAAATGTTTTTATCAAGTTTGGTCAGAATTATACAATAATAAATGCTTGTCCTAAGGATTGTATGCCTTATTGGGGAGGGGAATCAAGTATATAATATTGTAGAAAATGGTATTCTTTTTTAAGGTAGTCAATGGGTGATATTGGATGTTTGAATCAATATTCTACTCTCAATATGAAGAAAAGGAGAAAACCTACGACAATTTTTCATTAATTTCTTTTGAATACATGAATTCAATGATTACTCATATCATCGAAAACCACCAAGCACATGAATTGAATTTCTATTGATAACATCAATAATGAGTTAATGAGACACCCATGATAATCACAACCATGGAATAAATTTTATTAATAACATCTATATTACACATCATATCCTAGGAATGTGTAATTGTATTAGCTATCGATAGATTCATCCCATTCAGATCTTTGTGTACTAGTTATAGCATTTGGATAGTGGTTTTGATCCCATATAATATGCCTGTATAGATGTGTATGAAAAAAACTATCATTTAGATGATTATTCCTAAAAAACGCATCAAAATGATTATGATGAATAGTTGTAGCGAAAAATTGAATAAGCACATGATTTATGGGACAAAAATGTTGACACATATGATGTATCTTTTAAAACAATGCTCAAAAGGAAAGCTGTACTGATGTAGACCATTTGTGACTTCACTAGACATGGGAATTTAGAGGGTTGTAACTATTACATGATTTTGTATTGACTTTTTTGTAACTTTTATTTTGATCCTAAACAATTACAGCACAATAAAAAATGGTGCTTCATGTGTCATCGAATATTTCTTGATATATCTCATAGATTTTGGTTGAACAAGTAAAAATTAAATGGTTCTATTGATCATACACCACCTCTAATGTTGTTTATAAGTTCTAAAATATATCCACAATAAGGAAATGATGAATCCAAATTTGGGAAGTTTAATTATTATAATTATTGTGGGTGAGTTCAATGTGCATTGTCAAGTGAAATCTAAAGGCAACAATAGAAAAGAAAAAGTATATTCATCAAAATTCTATATTAGGAATTTAATTGTTTTCAATATACTATTAATGTTATGCATATTGAGAATAATTTTTTGGAAAATTGGATCTTCACATTGGTTAATGATAATGGAAAATTGAAGCACCATATCAATACATGGAAGGAAATACAAAAAAAGAACATAAAGTATGTTCTCTTGATAAGTCAAAAAAATATGCTCTGGAAAATTTTTCAATGAAAAAAGGGATAAATATACATTCCATCAAATTTTAATACATGTGAAGGTATCTGATGGGTATTCAAGTAACATATCAATGTTTACTCATTTAAAGCATCATATGATACATGGATTGAAATGAAAAAACTCCTATATTTTGTAACAGAAGTTACTACCATCAGCATTGTGTAAATTATTACTTAAAAACATTATTTATATTATAATCAAATTTGGTACATTCTTCAGAATTCTGGGTATGAAAAATCTAAAACCATTTGAGATTAAAAAAAATTAGGAGATTTTTATTTTTTTTTAAAATGAAGATTATTTTTTCTCCATCATTTTTTACTATCATGATGCATTTAACTATATATTTTTTCGAGGAAGAGAAATTCGAAGGCCCCATACATTATCAAAGAATCAATCTAATTTGTAGGTAATTAATTTATATTATTTTCATATTAAGTATGATATTATTCTATCCTCATTAAATAAAAAATTATTTTTTATTTATTTTATTTCAAATATATCTTAGCCATTTGAAATAATGCATGAAAAATAATGATCAACTGGAAGGATATATTTTTGAGGGCTATTTGGTAGAGATCTGTCTTATATTTTTTTCAAGATACTTGGATGATATTGAGAAATGATTCAATTGAGTTATACAATTTGACAACACATCGAATCAATCTTAAATACTTGGGAAATCCAAAAAATATTCGTGTTATTGGCCTATTAGTTGGTAGTAGCTCAAATGTTACAGTGAATTAAATGGAATTAATATAGGAATATAGATATGTGTTGATGAATAGTGAAATTGTAGACAAATTTATTAAAGGTACTAGGATGCAAATAAAAATATGAATCATAAATTGAACATGAAATGAGAAATATATAAAAAATATTTCAATAAAGAGTTTTTAGAATGGTTTTCATGACATTTAATTTCATAAATATAGAAATCAATATAGATATAATGTTGAAATATATATTTTGTAAATCTGATAATATAAATTATATTTTTAGACAATAAAAAATGACACTCGAGCATATTTTTTATAATATTTGATGTTTCTAACTCAATGTCCTATAAAAAATATTGAACTTTTGACACTAATAATTATAATTAATTTACATTTTGTACAAATGAGAGTGAAGAGGTTTTGAAAACACAGAAGAGCGGTATATTTTTTTTAAAAATTAAGATACTATGGAATATCGACTGATACTATCTAATTAATCTACTGTGGGAATATTTCAATTATTTTACTCAAATTCAATTGGGTTGATATTATTAGTGGTGTTAAAATATATTCCTTGCAATTTACTTATTTTAACTTCTATAATTTGATGGATGTCAGTGAACATGAATTTCAAGAACCTAATATATTATCATCATAAGATAAATGGTATATTATGTTGAATATGTTGTGGATGATGTTTGTATTGTAGTTATTCACATAAAACAAGGAGACTTGAATGATATGGGTGAATAAGTGGATGATTTGACCTCTAACATTGTATCCCATCAACAAAAATAAGTGAACTTATTTTTCCATCATGATATTTGAAAATATTACTCTTGAAACAGTGGATGAAGTAGATAAGGTATTGATATTTTAGGAAATAAACATGATATAAGGAAACAAATGATTGTATATGTAGTCATCTATTAATTTAACAACCACTTATGATATATGTGCATTCATTCATTAATATAGATATATATATATATATTTTCATTACTGTGCATTTGTTATCTTTTATAAATTTTTCTACATGTTTTTTGTTAATTTGTTTTCTGATGTAAATGTTTTTTAATTAAATGATAGTTATTCCATGGAGGAATAATTTTACTAATTTCATGCCACACTCATTCTTCACTCTATTGAAATCATTCATTGAATTATATCAGAAGATGACTAGATCTATCTGTGATGATATTTCATCCAAGGATGGAAGTGAGAATATAAATTGTATAAGTTTAAAATAATTTAGTACAAAGAATTTATTGGTTTTATGTTTAGATTTAAATGTACAACATTTTTTAATCTGTAGTATAATTTTCATAAAGGTTATTATAGTAGAAAAAGGAGACAAATATGGGGAGGGTATCTAGAAAAGTTCCCCAGGTAGTGATTAGGGTTCAATTTGGATGCAATAATGATGTGAAACTAAACATAGAAAAAACCTACACTAATTTCGGGATTAAGAAACCATATTTTGGGTTGTTGTAGTGATATATATATTTCCCATACATTTAATGAAAATTTATATGCTCGGTTATATTGTAGTTTTTTCTTGGATGGGTAGAGACATTTTTGTGTGTAGGTAATGGTTGATTACATAGTAATATAACTTTATTTTGAATTGTGAAAATTGTTTTCTCTAAATTTTTTAATGGTATCCCCTTTAGAAAACTCAAGGAATCAAACATCTGTTCTGAGTGGGCTATTTCCAGATCCATATTATTGTCTTCTCATTTCTTGAATTAGTAAATAATTCCCGGACTATGTTTGATATTTCGTGAATTTTTTTTGTGAAGTCTTATCTCAAATTTATCTAGGTGATCGGTTATTGGAATGCATGAACATAAATGATTCAAGGATTATATCACATACATGAAAGTCATATATGCTAGGATGATGTCAATTTTTTCTTTATTGTGGATATGATTCTAGAATTGTTTTTCCAGTGCAGTTTCACATAGTTAGCATTGACCATACATGACTTATAGGAAACCATGTTTACTCACATTGAGTTTTTAGAGGTAGTTGCATGGTTAAATAATTATTTTTCTAACCATATGGGTGAATAATAAAACTTAATAAGGGTTGAAATATTTAGTCATTTCGTGTTTCTTAATTTTGGTCACCCTTCTATATATCCCCCATATTGAATTATATATCTCATGATTTCCTCCCAACTAATTAGAAACCTCTTAAATCTTATATTGGTAGTTATAGAGTGATTTATTAGGAATTTATCATCCAGATATTAATGTAGTGGATTTCTTCTCATTATCCCTCATATTTCCCTTGGTTTCATCCATGTTATTCCATTCCTCTCTAACCCTATCGACCATGGTGGCTGGGTATCTTTCCTAGGGATATCTTAAATTGGTGTTCTTTTTTCTAGGGATATCAATACCCAAATTGTGACTTATTCATTTGGTATTCATTAGAGGTGAAATGATTCCTTTGATTAATGTTGGTGTCTTTATCCCATTCCATTTATTTGATTGTGTCATGGTTGTTTTGTATTTTTAAACATGTTTTCTTTTTTACTAAAAAATAATATATTTTACTTATTTTAGTTTTATCATGAATAATAATTGCTTTCCATTAATTTACATTACATATAATGGGGGGGTTCTCATTTTATTTTGATTTGATTTTATAAAGTTATGATATAATTTTATAAATTTTAAAGTTTAGTTCATCGATTCACTTCACTAATTGGTTAGTGAATTAATGTTCTATAGCCAAAAGTATTTGGTATAATTCATAGTTGTGACCTTATTCATTCCAACAACTAAGAAAGTGATAGGTGGTTGGGTACTTTTCAAGAGGTTGTCAATACATGTCCCCCTAGGAACCATAAATCATTTCCTTCTTCCAGGCTAAAATTTTCAATCTCATTGGAGCAGAGCTTCGCCACTGCCTATCATCTTCCCTCACATAGATTGAGAGTCTAGAACCCATTTATTGGACTATGAATTACAGTACACCATTGATCTACCCAACAATAAGTGTCAATGTGTATTTTAAAAAATGATTACCTTTATATGTTTGGGAAAATTTCAATGAGGGGTGTTCTCAGATAGAACGATTTATAGCTGGTGTTTTGAAAAAAAATAAGATTTATGGAGTTGTCCTTTCATTTGATAATAAGTTTCCCAATTAATAAGGGGTGTGTGCGGTCTAGGGGATAGTTTTAGGGAATTTATTACAAGACTTTGATTATGTTTTTATGTCACATATGTGTTCTATGTATTTCTATTTTCATTCAATAGGGTTTCAAAAATTAATTTTAATGTATATGAATAGTACCATAAATCAAAGGGACATTTGGGAATTTATGTATAACGATTTCTATGCTTATAGTGACAAAATTATTGAGTATGTTGGTAATATTTGATTTCTTAATCATGTGAATTTTGATATTATTAGATAATGGATTTATTATTAGGTACATGAAATTGGATCTTTCATAACTGGTGATGGAGGTTGGATAGATAAATTTTTTTATGATATATTGGTTTTTATTTTTTCCTTAGCCATCTTAGGGTTATAAATTTTTAGCTGATTTTTTTTTGAAAATCCATATTTATTTAATGTTTTAATAACATATAAGTGTTCAATTTTTTAATCAGTATTTTAAACTACAACAATAAAATGTTGAAAATGTTTTAGCAGTGGTTTTACCTACAACATCATAATGTAGATATTATATAGTGCTAGTTTATCCGCCCAAAAACCCACAAGGATATTACAGTGGTTTAAACCACTGTTATGTGCCTGACCTTTTTTGTGAGGGAATCCTCCTAAAAAAAATGGTCCATGATGGTTCCCAGAAACTACTGCTATATGGTATCAACTAATGCGAGTTGGATGTCGATTCCAAATTTAGTAGTTCTATTTTCAAACCATCATAGAATCATTTGGAAGTTGTTTAAACCTCTGAAAATATGTGATTTTTACAATGTGATGTTAATTTTTAGTATCTTACACTTATCTCAATTAAGGAAACATTACCCTGATCCCTATTTAGGGTTCATCTCAAAATAGTTTGAAATGGATCAATATGTTTCTAGACTATAAAAATATTCAAAATTATTAACTCTTAGTATAAATTATTTCTTGGGAGCTCCATTTCATTTATTCAAGAATTATGAAAAAAATAAATGACTCTCATGAGACATGGTATTGATAATATTTTATTAGGGAGAAGTGTCCTTATATCATATTTTCTAATAAATATTTTTGTTAACATTATATGGGTATAAATTTATATAGTGTGAATAATTATAACACAAACTTTGTTATTTTCAATTAACAAATATATTATTTTGTGATTTTTTTTATTTCAGGTTTGGGATTTAGTAAGATAATGGATTGATCATGTGTTTTAATCCCTATCGAGGGGTCATGTGTATCATTGTTGGATGAGGATTGAGTCTGGGAAGTTTGATTAGACTTATTAATATAATTATCAAAAAAGAAGAATACAACTTAGGGAAAAATAGGAATTAATAAATTAAAATGGATGTTATTCTACAGATAAATGGGTTTGTGATATATAATGATGGAGGAAAATTTTATTTTTGGAGCTGATCAAGGAGCATTTTGTTTCCATGAGAATAATATCAGGAAATACATTAGAAAATGAATATGGTTCATAAGTATGGGTCATAAGGGAACTCTTACACATGGAAAATCCAAAACATAATGATCCATATGAATAATTTTTGACTCTTCAATATTTGTATCATCATATATTAGGGTTCATGAAATGGTGGAAAAACATGGTTTAATGTAATGCAAGGGGATATCAACAGTGTTATGAGGGGAATTTAGGTTGGGATTCCACTTTTCACATGGGTCCCCATGTATAAGGTTTTACTATTACATATGGGTATCTTTATATGTATGGATTCAATATTTTTGTTAAATTTAGTATGTAAGATGAATTCACTCTTTGTTATTCATTGTAATGATACAATATGATACCATGATATGAATTTATGATTATACACAACTTCAAGTGATGAATTTTATGTTTGGATGAGGGTAGGTTACACTGGGAGATTACACTCTTTTTTATTTAAACATTTTATAGAAAATGGATAATTAAATGGATAAATTTAATATGGGTTGCTATATTTTTCAATTACAATTTTATGATGACCTTATTATTTAATTTTTCATTCTTTCCATCCACTTGGGAGATCTCGGGATATTATATTATCTTATTTATTCTATGTAGTGCATGGATTTACCATTTCCAAGGATAGATTACATTGGTTTTTTAATCTTTCTTCCCCAAACTGATTCATTTATTTGTATTGGTTATTTATTAAATTCTTATTTTTTCATATAATCTTATTTCTTCAAATTAGATCCAGATCAAAGAACTTCGAAAATGAGTGGAGTGATTTTGTATCTATGTAGGTGGATTCTTTAATTTACTTTTTTTAAAGAACAATTTGTTCATGATCTTCAAAAAAGATGTTTTAATTTTCTTCAAAGCAATGTATTTCTTCTTTGAGGACATCTAAATATGTTATAATTGATTATAATATTCTTTTCAGGACCCGTTTTAATGGAGCTCAATCTATGACTACCCCAATCCCTACTTAAACAGGACATGTCTTAAAGACCAATATCAATTAGGTACATCACTATCATGGGAGGCCTTATCCTAATGTATCTATACACATGCAAACATCTCCAAGACAATACAATTATGAAATGTACATAAACAAATAAAACATTCATGAACACTTCTAAAATCACACTATCAGAGTATGAAAAAAATTATTGAAATAATAAAGGGCCAAATAAAATCCCACATTAATGAATCTAAAAACAATCCAAGTATATATTATTAAAGGGGACTCCTATTAACATAACTACTAGAATTAAAATCAGGGATTCTAGATCACTAAGCACCACCTCATGATGGTTCATCTAGGACTCTATATAAAGTTCAATCATATCTATATGACATGACATGTGTGGGAAAATCACTTATAGGGGTGAGTATAACGGTTCCTTGTAGGACACCATGAAATCACAAAGCATTTAAAAATTAGAACCATAGTCATATCAATAGAGATAGTTGTATACAACACATATAATACTAATATCATGATATTTCCAACAAAGACACATAATCTCAGTGTAATGTCACAAACATAATGCCAGTCCTAGAATCATAGTTGAAAGATCTACATATAACTCATCTCGGAGAACATAATCTATGAGTCATGTTTCACTGATGGAATCTTTCTGATGTGTCATACTCATCAGATCTATCAAATATAAGTAGATTATGGATGTAAGAAATGAATGGTACTGAGATGAAGATGAAACCCAAGTACATGAGGTATACTAACAACTCAATTTGGGATAACAATCCATGTAGAGTATTGATTCATGTGTAGTGTTGGTCATGAAATTACCATGATCTCTACCTAGGGCAAGATGATGATAGAGGATCACACTCTTGGCCTCATGGAATTATTCAAACTATTATATCCAAGAAGTACCACTAAAGGGATAATAATCTTATGTGTAGGACATTATTCAATAGTAACCCTATAGGAATAGATCATGGGTATCCACCCCAACAAAACTTGTTCGAGATAAAGAGAATTGGGGCATGAATAATTTTTAGATGGTGTAAAAGGAATGTAATTTTAGCACACAACCTTTCCCATCAAAACCATGTTTTTCTTGTGTAAAATATCCCTTTTCTGTTTCCATTCCTATGTACATGACATGTCTAAGATCATATAATCCTGTCGGTTTCTGTATATGACTAGCTCTTTCAGTGTCTGTATCATCATGTATCCTCCACGAAACATGTTGAGTTCTAGGAAAGAGGTCAAATTTCATGTGATAGGTGTCACACAACATGTGATATATAATTACACATGATAACCCTAGTTCCTTCCTAGGTGTACTAAATGTCGTGTAATCTCGATTAATGTGACTTATATTATGTAATTTTCTAGAAATCTATATCTAGTTTATGCATCTTCTACTACTGATACAATAATGGATCTGGCTGAAATCATCCCTAAAAATGTGAATTTATGAAATTTCAAACCTTTCCATCACCGATCCCACATTTATATCACTAAAATAAATTAATAAATTGTCATCATGCATCATCCATCATCACGTGTTGAAGAAAACAAAGATCAGGTATTTCCAAATCCATCTAATCCACTACTACCTCAATAATCATATGATCCACTGGTCATACCAATCATGAAGCTACAATACCGAATAGTACCATGATGAAATGGGTTCACAATTTTCGATTTCTTGGTATTTTAGTTGAACCATTGGTTAAAATGAATACTAGAGATTAACATACTAGAATGGTGTGAGAAAAAAAACAAAACACAAAAATAGGAAAAGGCCATGTCTATGTTTTATTGATCTAGATCCATTCCTCTTAGGATAATGAATGGATATCCATGAATAAATAACATTTCTCTTAATAAATACTCAGAGATAAATCCATCATGCAATATGACCACTACATGAGTCAATCCATTGGCCGATTAATTATAATTAATAATAGAAATAAATAACGAGGAAAAAATAAAAGAAAATAATAAATAATACCTCAATTTTGATAAACCATAGATGATGAAAAATTAAATTTTATTTCATTTGAATGGCCATTATATTATATTGAACACCATTTTTCGATCATTGATCTAACTTTCATTCTCCAATGCAATCTCCCCCATCAACTCCTCTAGATATCTATGATTATACCACCAACCATGATATTTCCCATTGATGTACATTTATAGAATGGAATTATGTTGTGACATCATTTCAGATTAAAGAAATTAATTTTATAAATTTATTTGTTATCTATTAATGTGACAACATTTCCAAAAACATCCAACTTAAAAATGGATATATAATTTTTAGTTTTAAACCCATGCTCTAAACTTAACATTGACCTCATATTTCTGATCCAAGACTCTGTTTAGAAGTTATTCCATATTTTTAGGAAATTTATTCATGTGTTTATTTAATATATTTAATATATTTCAAAAATAACATATTTACACACTGGGCCTCAGAATCAAATGTCATCTCAGTGCCTGATACTAAAAATATTTCTAGATATATTCCAATATTTTACCGAGAAAAGGGGTATTAAATTATTTTCACCTAGTTTTTTATTTCATAATAATCCAAAAAAATGTCTATAGAAAGAGACATTGGTAAAAATCATGTATTCGAGTCTCCCTCTCCTAGGTTCTCTCCTAATTATTTCCATGATTCCCCCAAACAAGAACTAGGGTAGGAGATCACCCATGAAGGATCTTTTACAATCAATCCTCAATATGTAGAGGGTATTCAACAAAGGTTTCTCTATCCTCGAGTCCCAACTCACACCAATTGATAACATGCAATGGTTCAGTTATATACCTCCTCAACTATGAAAAATGGAAGATGTCAGGTTCCTGGACTAATTATGGTGGTAGATCCAAGTGATACAACACCATGACAATTCTACGTAGAATATGAAATTGGATAATGTGTATTATAGATAGCTTTATTACCCAATTAAATATTGATAGTTCACATCATGGTTAACACCATAAGAACACATTTCCTCCCTCTTAAAACTCCAATGGTCTCTATAATTGATTCAAAATGAAATTATGATGGCTTTGTGTAATCCTCATCTACTGCTCAGTGATTTGAAACTTCTCAATAGTATCTCACATAAAATCTTATCCCATATGTCCAAACTCTCTTGGTTCAGTCCATCTATTGGTGAAATATAGGTTCATTCGTACAAAGACTCAAATAGTTCCATACTTATTGTTGAAAGGTAATTATTGTTGTAAAAAAGTCAATCAATAGTAGGTGATCTTCAAAACTATGGACTAAGTATAGCATGAAATGTCATAGAATTATTTCCATGATATGAATGGTATTATTGTTTTCCATCAGTCTAGGGATGAAAATCCAGGATGAAACACAGTTGAGTCTAAAAAGCATCTTGTAATCTCTTCCATAATAGAGATTTGAAGAGGAAATCATAGTCAAAAGAGATTATTGGACAAACTAAATTGAGTCATACTATCTACTACACATAGTGTAATCCCATTCCCTCTATAGTAATCTACGTCTAGATTTCTAGGAGGTTACCCAACTTGGTGGGTAATATTATGATCACTCAGACGGCATATTGTCTCCTGCACATACATGGTAACCTTTTCATGATGTCTATAGATATCCCATCCCAAATCCACTCTTAAACCTTGATGGGTTGATATAATCCTACTAAAACCTCGTTTTCATCCATCACATGCTGAGATATATGACATTGAGAGGCAAACTATGGAAATCCATTCCTAATCCATGGCAATGAAGACTGACTCTAGAGGTCATAGTACATATTTTCCTCTTTTAGATGTGCCGCCAACGAAGATTTATTAAAAAATATCATAACCCACCAACCAAATTTTTAGGGTACCATCATGTGTCCTCTAAAAAAATGACATTTTCTACTCATTTAGAATGTTCATTAAGAGTACGTCTAGTGGATATTTGAGTTTGTAGGGTCTCATAGTTGGTATCACCATGTTGTGCCTCCCAAACTTATTATACATATGGAGGGTTCACAACCATTTAAATAGGAAATCCAAAACATCAAAATCCACAAGGGACAACTACAATGAGGCTAAATTATTAGATACCGCACTCAGTAGTTTTGAAAAAGATCCCATATATAGGGAATATACTACCAAGTTCCCCTTCTTAAGAGTATAGGCAATACTGATGTCATAATCATAGATGAGCTCAATATATTTATTCTATATCAAGTTAAAATCATTCTAAGACAGTGTATATGTGTGACTCCTACATTCAGAATAGATGATAAATTCCTAACCCATAAGGTAGCATCGCCACATATTCAGTGCAATGACTACCACTGATAACTCAAGATCATGGTTCGCATAATTCATCACATCTAGTCTCAACTAACATGTACCATAGTCAACCACTACACACCTCTGTCTAAAACACAATGAAACCTATTTCTTGATGCATCAAAAAACACTACATAACATTCACACTCCTCTTGAAATTTCATGATAGGACATCTCAACAATATCTCCCTCAATTCCTAGAAAGTATGCAGGCACCTCTATATCAACATTAATGATTTCCCTTTTTATGAAAGAGTTCTTTTGGGAGCAGATATCTTATCGAAAAAATTAATAAGTGTCTGATTGTTTCTTGTAAACCAAAGGGAGCTCCATGACATTATCGATCACTTGGGTGTCTCCCAATCTGACCCTACCTCAACCATCACTGGGTCCACTACAACACTATTTAATGAAATAACATTTCCAAGAATGTGGACCTCCTAAATCCATAACTGTAATTTTTAGATATTAATGTAAAGATGGTTATATTAGACTATATCTAAACCCACCCTAAGTATCTCTCAAACTCAACCTTGGCCACTGAGTACACTAGTAAATCGTCAATGAATACTACCATTAATTGGTATAAGAAGTGAAAAATGATTTGGTTCATGAGTGCATGATTATTATAGTTGAATTTATCACTTCAAAGAGAATGAATAAATAATCATTGTTAAACAATGGGTCTAACAAAGATTATCTTCTTGGAGAACAATACTGGGGCTACCCAAGGTGAAACACTAGGTCTAATAAATCCCATCATATTCATGTCCTCTAACTGCATCATCAACTCATGAAGATCTCTGTCATCTATACAATATGATTGTTTATATATTAGAGTCATCGTGTGGTATAGATCAATAAAAAATTCTATCACTCAATAGGGAGGTAAGCCTAGAACGTCCTCAGGAAAGATGTTCCCATACTGCACCATCACTATTGGGAACTAATAACCCATGAAATACCTCACACCAAGGGTATTAATAGCCAACTGATTACTAATCCATTGTACCCTATAATGAATGTGAAAATATTTTACATCATGGGTTACCATTACACCTATAAAGAAACACCTATAACTATCATTACAGACACACCACGTCCTCTTTATGAAACAATCTATCTAGTCATGAACTGTATATAACCTATCTATAACTAAGATAAATTAATAAGTCGTCATCATTGCAACAAAGAAATCACAAAAGAATAACTATCCTCTATGAGTTAGGTCACACTTTTGGAAAAAGTGTTTGTCTGCTAAGAAATCTCCATTAGGTTCTTACAAGCACCAAGGGTCAAACCAAGGGAACATTCATAATATATAAGCCTTGTATTAGATAAGTGAAAACAAAGGAAAGAATAAAAACAATGTTTACCATTACTATATATAGGGAATAAATAAGAAAGACTATACATTGTATCATCCCTAGAGCCTCAGGATTATAAGCCTCGAACATCTGTGGTTTCCCCCACCCTTATCTTCTAGCTCCATGTGCCCGGTGTGACCCACAAGGGGGTGGTGAAGGTAACAAGTTGAATTAACTACAACATCTTACTACTCTACCAGCTCCACTTCCATGTTTTATACCATGCATAGCTATTTACTACTGATGTCGACTCTTCCTAGGCAGCCTATACACTCTCTCCATATTAGTCATATGATGGGTAAGACAATCTAATGCAAGATTTCCCCTTCCACCATAAGAGTAGCATCGTCTCTCCCTCAGCTGACTAGACAAATCCTGTAAGACATGGACCATGTAACTCTATCATGTGATCATCTATTGAAAAGCCTCTCATGTACAACTCCACAAGTAAGATGAAAGATCCTTACTACAAGAGTCTCTTCTCTTGTGTTCCCACTTTCGGCAACAACTATCCACGTCTAGTGAGCCTGAAACCCCCAAAAAACAAAGATCACTATATGAACCTAGAATATATAGGAGTTTAAAGAGTTATAACATTGGGTATTTCTTCTCCACATATTCCTTTCTCAAAATTACATTCCCAATATAATAGATTGTGAACCATTTCTATCGAGTACCAAGAGATCTTGGTAAACCATGGTGAATACTCAGACACTATTGTACTTACCTACTAAATTTGTAGAATCTTCTGAATAACAACAATCCTCAATATAGTAATTGACAACTTCTCTCTAAAAAGGCACTCAAAATTTAAACATCTTACAGTGTCTTCAACATACGACTAGGTCACAAACCCCCCCCCCCCATCATCCAAAATATCTAAGTAGAAGGCTCGCACTAAGACAACCATCTGATCTTCCAGTGATGTGGTAAGATGAAAAATTACACAAATGCCTAAAGACTGTCATTAATCGCATGCAGATATAGCTCAACTTAGAACCTGAGTTGTCATTGTTTTTGAAAGTCATGATGCATCACCAGTATATGCACCTCATGTACTGGTATTGTGGGTACCATATGTTGGTCAATAGATGGTGGTATAACTAATTTACCACATATAGGTAACAACTATGGAACATTCCCCCATATAAATGCCTCATCACTTGGGGGGGGGGATCCTCTTAGTCATTATGATGAAACCTTGCAAGAATTCGTTATTGAGGCATCTTGAAATAGACAAGATTTACAATGGTCAGTAAGTATATATGGAGGTATAACTCGAGAAGGAAATGGATACCACGACCTATTCCTATTTTATGCATTTACCATTGATTTTCACTTAAACCAGTGTCTATGAATACTAAGTAAAAAAGGATGGTGATTAGAGTCCTGGTGTATTGATACATCATCCACCACACCAATACTAGGGTCCATGGCCAAAATGTAAAATATTAAACACAAAACACTATTTCCTAAAAATGATCTTGAATACACCAATCCTAAGGTAGAATTGACTGTTTTGTTGCCATTATTTTGTAAACCATCCCAATGGGGCCCATGCCATGACTACCCCAAGATCTCCTCCAATAGGTAAGGGGATGGTGACCAATGTTTACTAGGAATAACACTTACATGGTAGGAATTAGACCAATTTACCTGTATACAGACACACATCACCAATCCCATACAGTGATGAAATATAAAACAAATTATAAAACAAGGATGCATATATCAAAAATACCACTATCAATGTAAAAAACAAGTACAAAAAGAAAAAGTGAAAAATACAATCCACCGAAAGAATATGAAAACAAGACCAACATAAAATTATAGAAGGGGGATACTGATAAGAAAACCACATGAATACACCTTGATTAATCTATATCACTATTATATTTCTATTCCTTCCCCCTCTAGGACTCTATCAAAAGTTTTATTTTCTTTTTAAGACACAACACATGTGTGAAAAGGCCATGCATGGGTGAGTATAATAATGCCAAGTCAAACAACCTTAAATCACTAAATATATAACAATGGGGTCTATAGTTATCTCAATATAAGTTTTCATCTACAACACATAAAAAATTAATATCTAGATATGATCAAAAACACACATAACCTAAATATAAGGTTATAATAATAATTCTAGTATAGGAATTGTGATTAAAGATTCTACATAGAACTCACCTAATGAACTCAATCCATGAGTAATGTAGGACTAATAGAGTCTATATAAGGTTTCATTCCAATTATATCACTCTATAATATGTATACAATGAAATATTGTTGAGAATGGTATAAGGATATTGATCACACCCATGGCCAGAGGGTATTGAAATAAATAAATCTAGAATAACCTTACAATTAGAGGATAATAAACCACAATATGTTGGAAATAATGATACTAAGAACCCCACCTTGGGAAAGGTTATTACATTGAATCCCACTCTAGGACTCATGGAAGAAATCCAACAACTCTATCCAAGAATTCTATCGGAATGGATCACCATCCTATCTATAGGGAATGCTCCCATACTAACGCTCAAAGAATGAATCATGGGTATGAACCAGAATAATAATTTTCCAAGATAAAAAGGATATGGCATTGAAACCTACATTAAAGGAGTATGTAGAGTGTTCTAGATGTACATTGTGACTTCCATAGACACCAGGTTCATCCCATGTAAAATGGACCATGTTCATGTTTGTGAATGAGTACATAGAATATTTGAGAACATGTACTCCTAGCCATGTTTGTGTACATCTGGCGTAAGAACCAGGTTTTCATTTACAAAAGACTTTGGAATATTCTTGATGTTATTCCAGAGCAGCGCCTTCAGACGGCATGCGATTCCGAGCCCCAGTATGGCCGAAATTAAATTTTCAGTGCGTTCACACTGGGAATGCCAAATAAATTGGATAACTCATAAACGGGGTTTTAGATCATAGACATGTGTGCACGGATGGTTCCGAAATGGGGGTTTTACCCTAGAAACGACATAAATCATGTCGGCTCAGGACGTTTGGACCCCTCACTCGCTATCGGAGCGTGGAACAGATAAATTAAATAATTAATTTGTTCGTTTAACAGCTTAACTCAAGTATCTCTTAAAGGGTGGCTCGGATTGGGAAACCGAGGGCACTGTTGAGTTTGGCGCGTTCCGTTTACCCTATGAGGGGTGTAATTTTAATGGGCACGGGCCGTCAGTGAAAAATGGACCTGGGGGAATTTTTGTAATTTGACATCCTCGGGCGTTGAGTTTAATAACATTCAAACAGATGCTCGGAATCAAATTCCGAGAACTCCGTTGTGCTCGGGAGGTGGTGTTTACCCAAGGGGAGGTTTAATTTTGACCTCACCAAAAGTTTCGGATGCGGGTTAAAATTAGGGGTTTAAGTTATTTAAAATTTTAATTAATTTTCTTATTTAAACCCTTATTCACCCCTCCTCCTCCCTTTGCACCTCCTGGCGGAAGAAGGCTCGACCAAGGAGCTCCTCCAACGAGCTCCACCATCCTCACCTATCTGGAAAGGCACAGAAACTCCAGAGGTTGGTTGGTGAAGCTCCAGGCAACACCCAACGAGGTATGATCTTGTTTATCGTTTCATTTTTAATTCCTGAACCTACATTGATTTCAATTTTATGCACCGAATTTCTGCTTAAACATCGAGTGAAGCACATTAATGCGTAGTATATTTTCTTATATTTCCAATGATTGTTTTGGATTTGAAATTTGATTTCGGAGGAGGCCGCAGTGGTTCGATGAAATTCATGGGTTTTTGAATTTTTCGGCCGGTTTTGGGTGTTCCGGCAGTCCGAGGCGCGGCGGCGCAAGGTTGAGGCGGCGGTGGTCCCTCTTAGCGGCGGCGGCTCCTCTTCCAGGTGGCGGGGCGCTTGGCATAAGTGGCGGCACAACGAGGTCCAGGCGGCGGCTTCGGCAGCGGGCTCTGGCGGTTTTCAGAGTGGCGGCGGGCTCCTCAGCCGCTGGGGGCGCGGAGCGGGAGGACCGGCCCGCTGTGCCTGCCGGTTGACGCGACAGCTGAGGTCCCGGCGCGCGACCCCGCTCGGGAGACAGCGACCCGCCAGCGGCGAGTCTCCGCCTGGAAAACAGCCGAACGGCCAGCGCCGGTCGGTGGCCCCTTTAAAAAAATAAAAATAAAAATAAAAATACGGTTTATAATAATAATAATAATATTATTATTATTATTATTATTATTATTATTGAAATGATTTATTTCTCATAAATCATTCACAGGGCGCCCGATTTGGGCACCGTCTGCGGCGATGCGTCTCTTAAATTGAGACAGAGATTATGAGATGGTCTCAAGAATTTTTAATTCCCAAGACAAGGGGCTCGGGGCACGACACGATGTTAAGTTGTTTGACATTTTCCGAGGGGATCTTGTTTTGGACGGTGCAGAGGCATCCAACGTCTGTTTTGAGCGCCGTCAGCAGCGTTGGGACCCTGGTGCCAAGGAAATGTTTTCCAATGTGGTTTTGGGCAATGAAGTCAGAGTTGAGACGTGGGCCCCACGGCCCGTCAGTAGAGCTGTTAGCAGCATTTTGTAACTTTCTCGCCAGACGTTCATTCAGGGCGTGCGAGCAGTCGATGTTGGGTGTTTTTTCGAGGGCATTGCAATGGAGCAATCCGCCCGCTTTAATTCAGCACAATGGTGCGAGCCCCGTGAGGGCCGTTTCAGGAGTTGACCGTGATTTCCGTCATTATCACCGGGTGTCCGTTTTGGACAAGTGAATAGTCCATATTTTGTACTTTTTTGAGAGGATCGTATCGGTGTTATCTATTCGTTATTCTTTGGGACCGGGATGTGGGTCCCGCGTAGCATCACTCGTGTGCGGTACGATGAAATGAATCTTTTTCTCCGGACATCTGTAACATGCAACTAAGCAGTCAATTTGATGTGTTTTTCTGAGAGTATTGTGATGGCGCAGTTCGCATGACCTTTTTCAGGGACGTAGTGTGGGTACCACCCAACCTGGCTATAGTGAATAGTACATTTTTCATTGTGTGTCCATTTTGAGCGATTTAGTAGTCAATCTTGTGTGTTATTTTGAGGGTATCGCAGTGGTGTGTTCAGTTTGTTCAGTTTCGGGATCTTGGGGTGGGCCCTAGAGAGGTTGGTTATGGTGAATAGTACATTTTTCACTGGTTGACAGTTTCAGGTGAGTAAGTAGTCAATCTCGCATGTTTTTTCATGAGGATTACAACGGTTTAATCTGTTCTGGTGTACGAAGCCTCCTGCATGATCTTATTAAATGTGGAAATATGAAAGGTATACTAGTGGTGGTTTTTCCTGCGGTGTTTGTAGGGAACACTTGGCGTGTAATCGCGTTCACTCATGGGAGAGTGATGTTGGTGTTTAAAGAGATGTGGTTGGCGGTGCCTTAGCTATTGAGGTGGAAATTTGGAGTTTTTACATTTATTCCTTTGCGTTGACGTTGGGGGCCGTGTGTATGTTAGCCCTTGGGCTGGAGACGTGGGATACTGTAGGAGTATGCGAGAATGTTGGGAGGTACATGTGGTTGTTTTTACCAGAGAATGTTTTTGCAGTTGGTTGGAGTTATCTTGGGGCCACACGTTGTGTGGGCCCCATGTGCATGCCATGTTCGGCTTTTTGTACCTTTGAACTCTCGTAACAGAGAGGGTCCTCCTGTTCACGATGGTTTTGATTAGCAGGGTTCGGTGGTTTCCCTTGGTTTTGTTCTAGAGTTGGGTGGTTGCACGATACCCACTCCAAGTTCTGTTGGCCAGTGTTATACCATCTAATAGGGATGACCAGAGCAGTTCTAGGTTTACCCTCTAGTAGAGACTAGGCAGTGCGTTGCTCATTGACTTCTTTGGGTTTACCCTCCAGTAGAGAGTAGTCAGTGGGTTGCTCACAGACTTCTAGGGTTTACCCTCCTACAGAGACTGGGCAGTGGGTCACCCGACACACTTAGCGTATACCCTCTAGTAGATATTGGGCAGTGGGTCACCCAACGACCTCTTAGGGTCTACCCTCGAGTAGGGTTGGGCAGTGGGTCTCCCGTCGTCTAGTTCCAGGTCAACCCTCTAGCAAGGCTAGGAAGTGGGTCGCCTGTCGACTTATTCCAGGTCTACCCTCCAGCGGGGCTGGGCAGTGGGTTTCCTGATGATGTATTAGGGTTTACCCTCCAGCAGGGCTGGGCTGTGGGTCACCTGATATCTTGTCACGGTTTACCCTCTAGTAGGACAGGGCAGTTGGTCACCCATTGACATTTCAGACATAGTCCTTTCTACTAGGCTAGTGCATGTCTTTACGCCGTGGCTACCAGAGAGGGACCCTCGTTTGTACGGTTCAGTGATGTGATAGCTTTGACTTTGAGCAGACCTCTCGACTGTGTGACAGTGATGGGGTCTGGTTTGACATAACCCAAAACTCTCAAGTATGAGGGGAACCCTCCCCACTGAGACACGTCCTTCTAACGCAACCTAAATCTGTGCAGGCGAGTCAGTTCCTCCCAAAGGAGATAGTTTCAAGGGGTGGTGATTTGAGCCCCTTTACTTGTAGTTCTGGGAAGACGTATGGGATGCTGGGCATCGATGATGTTTACTTCTGGGACTATTGGCGGCTCACTTTTCTTGGGCTGAGCTACGAGATCAAGATCCCCATACGATCTTGTTTAGTCTTCTTTTTTTGAGCATATGTAAATATACATACCTTGTTCTAGTACCCACTTCTTGGGTTTGGTTACTCTCCTTCCTGGAGAGGCGAAGACGTGTGTGGTATACCATGTTCTTTCTATTTCAATCTTAACATGGTAGGATGAGTCTACTCTCCTATTATAGGTAGCGAAGACTCGATGAGAAGTTCATCTTCTCACTGTTTCTAGCTCCTTGTGTCTTGATGAGTCTACCTCTTTTATCTTGTTGGGGTGATATGGACTCTCTACTGCACTCCTTGCTGTACTATTTACTGCACTTTCGGTTGTACTCCTTGACATTCCGCTGTTCGATCTACTGCTCACCCTTCAGTACCTACTTTTTTACTCCCTCGAGCCTTCCGGGTATCCTACTAAGTACTTTTATACTCACCCCTGCTTGGGATTTTCATGCACTTGGTGTGCCCTTGCAGATGATGGAAATTTTTTTTGTGATGTTAGAGGAGCTTAGGAGCTCGGGAGCTTGGACCGTGTGCGGTGGTCGTAGTCAGGTTCCAGGTGTGGGACTCTCCTAGCTGTTTTTCTTTTGTTTACCTGTTGCCAGGTTGTGGCACCTTTTCTGGTTGGGTGCATGTTTTCCCCTTTTCTTTTTTAGTTTACCTTCAGAACTCACTTTGTACTTTTTGAGGTCGATGCACTTTTGGTGGTTTATTTATAGAAGTTTCCCTTTACTTTAATTGTCTTTTCTTTAACTCTGCACTTCTGCATTGAGTGTGCTGTGTGTGTGTGTATAGGTACTCAGGAAAAGGCCTCCCCGAGTTGTTTAGCCTTCAGCGCTTGTCACCAGCCCCTGGCCTATGGAGGCGGGCTTGGGGTAGTTGTGGCTCGAGCCCAGGTAGGGTCAGGTCGTGAAGAAGTTGTATCAGAGGAGGTTCGTTCCTTGGTATGTTTTTTGGACGTCCCTAAAAAAGAATCGGTTGGGATTTAGGGAAATAGTGTTAACGTGTCTCGAGAGCGGCTATCAGGCTAGGGAGTCCAGTGATGGTGTGGCGGCCAACGTATCCATTCACCAGGGCCCTGATAACCCGCTTGTCGACTCGGCATGCTGAGACACTTGTTGCAGGTAAAATTTGTTTGGGCATCACATAGTATTGAGTCTTTGATTGTCCTTCTTGAGTCATCTCCCAATTGTTGCTATCGCTATATACATATATTCCCATCTAACCGCAGCACTCTTTGATAATATTCAGGAAGTTTCATTGAAGACAGCCAGCCAGGATACCAGCTTTGGTTCGTGATGACGACCCTGTGATCTACGAGGCTTCAGTCCAGGACCCATCATGTGAGCCCCTTTCTCCAGGTGGGCCGGTAGTAGCACCCCCACCTGTTGAGAAGCAGACAAATTTAGCAGAGCAGACTGAGCTTGAACAGTGGTTGAGCGCGCTCCGTGAGTTCCAGCGGCAGAGATCACTGAGGTTCAGTGGTGAGCCAGACCCTCAGGTAGCATAGGTTTGGCTAGAGGCAGTGGTTCACCTTTTCAGGGTTTTGTAGACGCTAACAGATCAGAGAGTGTCTTTGGAAGCCAACCTTTTTCGTGGAGAAGCTTGGTGTTGGTTGAGTCTGGTGACTCAGTTTCATGACGAGTCGTTGCTTTCGTGGCGTGAATTTCAGTTATTGTTTTGTGAGGAGTTTTTCCCCTCTTTCTTGCGCTCTGTTCGGATTCAAGAGCTCCTGCAGTTTCAGCAGGGAGGGATGACGGTGGCCGAGTATACGGCCAGTTTCGCAGACCGTGCACACTTTTACCCGGACTTGGTCCAGGACGATAACATCCATGAACGGAAGTGAGTAGGGTCTCCCCTGAGAGATTCGTGCTGTCATAGTACCCTTGGGAATTTCAACGTATTCCGGGGTGATAGAGCAGGCGTTGGTGATAGATATCTTCTTGTCATGCTCTATAGTTGGTGGTGGCAGTAGGCACGACAGAGCTGAGATGTCTGTCACAGCTAGCGGGCGTCGACAAGCAGAACCTCGACGCATGTAGCTTTCTGATAACTGGACTCAGGGGCGTGGTCGTACACCATAGTAGCGCCGGAGGGCACCAGTTCAGCTCAAAGAGAGTCGGTGATATTCTTACGATGAGCGAGGTCACTTGGCACGAGGATGCTTGAGAATGCATGCAGAGAGCTTCGATCAGGCAGTAGGTGCACCACCACGACGGAGGCAGCGTCGTGATCGGAGTACCACCCAGAGAGGTGGTGCTACCAGAGGAGCGGGAGGATCTAGTAGTGGGGGATGACTTTACAAGGTCTTCTCATCACCACTAGGTGGTCCACATCAGGCTTCAGGAGCTGACAGTTGGGACCACAGACAGCCACAAGCTTTGGATGTCTACGATCCTACAGAGCATGATGTGGTAAGAGGTACATTCTACAGCTCTTATACTTTTTCCAGTAGAATTGTTAGACTCTGTGTGTGGAATGATTTTCTCTCTACTCCTTTCTTGGGTTGTTACAAGGGAGACGCGGGGAGTCGGACTAACCCTTTTTTGGCAGAGTAGAAGGTGTGTAACCTTCCTCTTTAGTCGATGTCATCGACTTCATCGCTCTCCGAGCCTGTAAGAGAGTCTTGGTTGAGAGACATCGACTGTGAAACCTTGCGTGACCAGATATCCTTGTGTGTTCCACGATATGGATATTATAATAGAGGGAACCATTGGGCCTTGTTCCAGGTACGGGCGGTGATTCCAGTCCTGGCGTGCGACATAAGGGTTTGTTCAGGGAGGTGAGCTACCCCCGAGAGCCTTCGGGCCATTTGAGACTGTGCAAAGGGATGGCGAGGTTTCCTACAGCCTTTCCCTAACCCCAAAGGCTAGTTTGGGTGCACGAAGTCACCCACGTGACTCAACTGAGGAGATGTGTGTGTGATTCTATGCACGTCATCGGTAAGGGCTGACCTCGCGTGAACGGATCCAATCCTTTGGTCTGTGTGCGGTGGCGCATAGCTGTGCATGAGTTCTTCTAGGTATGCAGGTGCCGGGTGTGAGCTGAGTACCCCGAGTTGTTCCCTGGTTTTGATTTTCAGGGACTAAAATAATGAAAGAGGAAATAATTTAAGAACTTGGGTTTCAGCTAAAACATACATTAGAATATTCGTGATGTTATTCTAGAGCATCACCTTCAGACGGCGTGCGATTCCGAGCCTCGGTGTGGCTGGAATTAAATTTTCAGTGCATTCACACTGCGAATGCCAAATAAATGGGATAACTCCTAAAAGGAGTGTCAGATCAGAGATCTGAGTGTACATATGGGTCCAGAATGGGTTTTTTACCCTAGTAACAATAGAAAACATGTCAGTACGGGACGTTTGGACCCCTCGCTCGCTATCAGAGCGTGGAACAGATAAATTAAATAATTAATTTATTCGTTTAACGGATTAACTCAAGTATCTCTTAAACGGTGGCTCGGATTGGGAAACAAAGGGCACCATTAAGTTCTGAGCGTGTTGTTTACCCTAGGAGGGGTGTAAGTTTCGCAGGCGTGGGTCTTCAGTGAAAAATGGCCTCGGGGGCGTTTTCGTAATTTGACGGCCTCAGACGTTGTGTTTAATAACATTAAAATGGAAGCTCAGAATCAAATTCTGAGACCACTGTTGTGATCGGTAGGTGGTTTTTACCCTATTTGAGGTTTAATTTTGACCTCGCCAAATGTTTCGGATGCGGGTTAAAATTAGGGGTTTAAGTTAGATAAAATTTTAATTAATTTTCTTATTTAAACCCTTAATCACCCTTCCTCCCCCCTTTGCACCTCCGGGCGGAAGAAGGCTTGACCAAGGAGCTCCTCCAACGAGCTCAACCATCCTCACCTCTCCGGAAGGCGCAGAAACTCCGGCGGTCCGTCGGCGAAGCTCCGGGCTACGCCCAACGAGGTAGGATCTTGTTTATCATTTCGTTTTTAATTCCTGAACCTATTTTGATTTAAATTTGATGCGCCAAATTGCTGCTTAAACATCGAGAAAATCCCATGAATGTGTAGTATATTTTCTACTCTTTCTGACACTTGTTTCGGATTTGAAATACGAGTTCAGAGGAGGCCGCAATGTTTCGACAAAATTCACGGGTTTTTGAAGTTTTCGGCAAGTTTTGGGTGTTTCGGCGGTCCGAGGTGCGACGGCGCATGGCTAAGGTGGCGGCGGTCCCTCTTGTTGGTGGCGGCTCCTCGTCCAGGCGACGGGGCGCTCAGCTTTGGCGGCGGTATGGCGAGTTCTAGGAGGCGGCTTCGGCAGCGGGCTCTGGTGGTCTTCAGCATGGTGGCGGGCTCCTCAGACGCTGGGGGCGCGGAGCGGGAGGACGGGCCGGCTATGCTGGCCGGTTGACGGTGCACGTGACCCCACTCAGGAGACACAGACCAGCCAGCAGCGCGTGTCTGCATGGAAAACAACCAACCTTCCAGCGCAGGTCAGTGGCCCCTTTAAAAAAAATTAAAATAAAAATAAAAAAACGGTTTATAATAATAATAATAATAATATTATTATTATTATTATTATTATTATTGAAATGATTTATTTATCATAAATCATTCGTAGGGCACCCGATTTGGGCACCATCTATGGAGAAGTGTCTCTTAAATTGAGATGGATATTTTGAGATGGTCTTGGGAATTTTTAATTCCCAAGACAAGGGGCTCGGGGCGTGACATGATGCTAAGTGGTTTGACGTTTTCCCGGGGGATCTTGTTTTGGACAGCGTGGACGCGTACGACATCTGTTTTGAGCGCTGTCGGCGGCGTTGGGACCCTGGTACTGAGGCGGAGTTTTCTAATGTGGTTTCGGGAAATGAAACCAGAGTTGAGGCATGTCCCCCATAGCCCGTCTGTTCAGCTGTTAGTAGTATTTTGTAACTTTTTCGTCGGACGTCTATTCGGGGCGTGCGAGCAGTCGATGTTGGGGGTTTCTCCGAGGGTATTGCAATGGCGTAATCCCCCAGCTTTAATTCAGCTCGATGGTGCAGGCCCCGTGAAGTCCGTTTCGGGAGTTGACTATGATTTCTGGCTTTATCACTGGGTGTCCATTTTGGACAAGTGAATAGTACATCTTATGTACTTTTTCGAGAGGTCCACAGCGGTGCGATCCATTCGTTTTGAATCGGGACCGGGATGCGGGTCCCACGTTGCACCACTCGTGTGTGGTACGGAGAAATGCATTCTTTTCTCCGGACATCCATTCCACGCAAGTATGCAGTCAATTAGACGTGTTTTTTCGAGAGTCTTGTGATGGCGCAGTTCACCCGACCTTTTCGGGGACATAGTGTGGGTCCAACCTGACCGGGCTACAGTGAATAGTACCTTTTTCACCGGGTGTCTGTTTTGGGCGATTGAGTAGTCAATCCTGTGTGTTTTTTCAAGGGGATCGCAGTGGTGTGCTCCGTTTGTTCAGTCTCGGGATCTTGGGGCTAGCCCCACACTGGTTGGTTATGGTGAATAGTACCTTTTTCACCAGTTGACCGTTTCAGGAGATTAAGTAGTCGATCTCGCATGTTTTTTCGTGAGGATTACAATGGCGTAATCTGTTTAGGCATGCAGAGTCTCTTGTGTGATCTTATTAAATGTGGAAATATGAAAGGTGTACCAGTGGTGGTTCTTCCTACGGTGTTTGTAGGAAACCCTTGTCATGTGATCTCGTTCACTCCTGGGAGAGTGATGTTGGTGTTTAAGGAGATGTGGTTGGTCATGCCTCAGCCGTTGAGGTGGCACGTTGGAGTTGTTACGTTTACGCCTTCGCGTTGATGCTGGGGGCCTTGTGCATGTTAGCCTTTGGGCTGGAGACGTGGCATACTCTGGGAGTATGAGAGAACGCTGGGAGGTACATGTGGTTGTTTTTACCTAAGAACATTTGTGTGCTTGGTTAGAGTTGGCTTGGGGCCACACATCGTGTGGGCCCAATGTTCGTGGCGTGTTCGGCATTGCGTACCTTTG
The DNA here is from genome assembly GCA_963277665.1 of Viscum album. NCBI lineage: Eukaryota > Viridiplantae > Streptophyta > Magnoliopsida > Santalales > Viscaceae > Viscum > Viscum album. The sequence continues at coordinate 798,908,194 of OY728160.1, read as the reverse complement.
ACCTCTCGCGACATAGGGGGTCCTCTGGTTCATGATGTTTTTGATCAGAAGGGTTGAGTGGTTTCCCCTGGTTTTGTTCTGAAGTTGGGTGGTTGCACGATACCCATTCTGAGTTCTGTTGGCCATTGTTATACCATATTGTAGGGATGACCAGATCAGTTCTGGGTTTACCCTCTAGTAGAGACTGGGCAGTGGGTTGCTCATCCAATTCTTCGGGTTTACCCTCTAGTAGAGACTCGGCAATGGGTTGCTCACTGACTTCTATGGTTTACCCTCTAGCAGAGACTGGGCAGTGGGTCACCAGACACTCTTAGGGTCTACCCTCCAGTAGAGACTGGGCCGTGGGTCACCCGACAACCTCTTAGGGTCTACCCTCTAGTTGGGCTGAGCAGTGGGTTGCCCGTCGTCTAGTTCCAGGTCTACCTTCCAACAAGGCTAGGTAGTGGGTCGCATGTTGACTTATTCCAGGTCTATCCTTCAGTGGGGATGGGCAGTTAGTCGCCTGATGATGTATTAGGTTATACCCTCCAGTAGGGCTGGGCAGTGGGTCACCCGATATCCTGTTAGGGTTTACCCTCTAACAGGGCTGGGTAGTGGGTCACCAGTTGAAATTTCAAACTCAGTACTTTCTACTAGGCTAGTCTGTGTCTTTACTCCGTGAATACCGGAGTGGGACCCTCATTTGTACGGGTCAATGATGTGACAACTTTGACTTTGATATGACCTCTTGATTGTGTGACAGTGATGGGGTGTGGTTTGTCTTAACCCGGAACTCTCAAGTACGAGGGGTGCTTTCCCCACCGAGATGCGTCCTTGTGATGCGACCTAAAACCCTACCGGTGAGACAGTGCCGCCCAAAGTGGATAGTGTCAAGGTGTAGTGATTTGAGCCCCTTGACATGTAGTTCAGGGAAGACATGTGGGATTCTGGGCATCGATGGTGTTTACTTCTATGACTGTTGGCGACTCACATTTCTTGGGCTGAGCTACGGGATGGAGATCCCCTTACAATCTTGTTTGGGATTCTTGTATGAGCATATGTATATGTACATACCATGTTCTAGTACCCACTTCTTGGGCTTGGTTACTCTCCTTCCAGGAGAGGTGAAGACGCGTGGGATATGCCACATGCTTTCTGTGTCTAGCTTCTTATGGTTGGATGAGTCTACTCTCCTACTATAGGTAGCGAAGACTCGATGAGAAGTTCATCTTCTCACCATTTCCATATCCTTGTGTCTGGATGAGTCTACCACCTTTTTCTTGTTGGGTTGATCTGGACTCCCTAATACTGCACTCCTTTGTGTACTCATTACTAGACTTTCGGTTGAAATCATTTACTTTCTCCTATTCGGTCTACTCCTCACCCTTCAGTGCCTCCTTTATCGCTCCCTCGAGCCTTCGGGGTATCCTACTAATTACTTTTATACTCACCCCTACATGGGCTTTTCCTGCACTTGGTTTGACCTTGCAGAAAATGGACAGGTTGGTCGTGACGTCAAAGGAGCTTAGGAGCTTGGGAGCTTGGACCGCATGCGGTGGTCGTAGTCGGGTTCCAGGTGTGGGACTCTCCCAGCTGTGTTTCTTTTGTTTACCTGTTTCTAGGTTGTGGAACCTTTTCTGGTTGGGTGCATGTTTTCCTCTTTTCATTTTCAGTTTACCTTCAGCACTCGCTTTGTACTTTTAGAGGTCGATGCACTTTTGGTGGTTTATTTATAGCAGTTGCCCATTACTTTAATTTTATTTTCTATTACTCTGCACTTCTGCATTGAGTGTGCTGCGTGTGTGTGTATAGGTACTCAGGAAGAGGCCTCCCTGAGTTGTTTAGACTTTGGCGCTTGTCACCAGCCCCTGACCTATGGAGGCGGGCTTGGGGTAGTTGTGGCTCGAGCCCGGGTAGGGTCGGTTCGTGACAAAGTGGTATCAGAGGTGGTTCGTTCCTTGGGACGTTGTTTGGACATCCCCAAAAAGGAATTGTTTTGGATTTAGGGAAATAGTTTTAACATGTCTCGAGAGAATCTCTCAGGTCAAAGAGTCTAGTGATGGTGCGACGGCCGACGTATCTATTCACCAGGACCCTGATAACCCACTTGTCGACTCGGCATGCTGAGACACCTGTTGCAGGGAAAATTTGTTTGTGAATCACATAGTATTGAGTCTTTCACTGTCTTTCTTGAGTCAGATCCCCATTGTTGCTATCTCTATATACATATATGCTCATCTAACTACAGAACGCCTAGATAATATTCATGATGTTTCTGTGAAGACAGCTAGCCAGGATACTAGCTTTAATTCATGACGACGACCCTGTGAGCTATGAGGCCTCAGTCCATGACCCATCATGTGAGCCCCTTTCTCCGGGTGGGCTAGTACCATCACCCCCACATGTTGAGCAGCATATAACATCAGTAGAGAAGACTGAGCTTTAGCACAGGTTGAGCGTGCTCTGTGAGTTCCAGCGGCATAGATCGTTGAGGATCAGTGGTGAGCCAGACCCTCAGGAAGCAGAGGATTAGATAAAGGAAGTGGTTCTCCTTTTCAGGATTGTGCAGACGCTGACAGATCAGAGAGTGGCTTTGGCAGCCAACCATTTTCGTAGAGAAGCTTGGTGTTGGTGGAGTATGATGAGTCAGTTTCTTGACGATTCGTCGATTTCATGGGGTGACATTCATTTGTTGTTCCGTGAGGAGTTTTTCCCCTCCTTCTTACGCTCTGTTCAGATTGAAGAGATCCTACAGTTTCAGCAGGGAGGTATGACGGTGGCCGAGTACGCGGCTAGTTTTACAGACTGTGCATGCTTTTACCCGGACTTGGTCCATGACGACAACATCCAAGCGCCGAAGTTTGAGCAGGGTCTCCACTGAGAGATTCATGTTGTCATAGTACCCTTGGGAATTTCAACATATTCTGGGGTGTTAGAGCAAGCATTGGTGACATAGATCTTCCTGTCATGATATACAGTTGGTGGTGGCGGCAGGCTCGACAGAGCTGAGACGTCTGCCGCAGCTAGCAGGCGTTGGCAAGCAAAACCTCGACGCAAGTAGCTTTTTGACAACCGGACTGAGGGGAGTGGCTGTACACCATAGTAGCGCCGGAGGGTACCAGTGCAGCCCGAAGAGAGTCAGTGCTATGGTTGTGATTAGCGAGGTCACCTGGCACGGAGCTGCCTGACCAAGCATGCAGAGAGATTCAGGCAGGCAGCAGGTGCACCACCACGACAGAGGCATCGTCGTGATCGGAGTTGCACCCATAGATGTGGTTCTAGTAGAGGAGCAGGAGGAGCTAGTAGTGGGGGACGGCTTTACGAGGTCTTATCATCACCACTTGTCGGTCCACGTCAGGCTACGGGGGCTGACATTAAGGACTGCTGACAGCCATAAGATTTGGATTTCTACGATCCTACAGAGCCTGAGGTGGTAATAGGTGCACTCTATAGCTCTTCAACTTTTTGTAGTATAATTGCTAGACTCTGTGTGTGGAAAGATATTCTCCCTACTCCTTGTTTGGGTTGTTACCAGGGAGACGAGGGGCATTGGCATAACCCTGTGTTGGTAGAGTAGAAGGTGTGTACCCTTCCTCTTTAGTTGATGGTGTCGACTCTATCACTCTCCGAGTGTGTAAGAGAGTCTTGGTTGAGAGACATCGAATGTTAAACATTGCGTGACCAGATTTCCTTGGGTGTTCCACAATATGTATATTCTAAAGGAGGGAATCAATGGGCCTTATTCCAGGTGCAGGCGGTGATTCCACTCGCGGCGTACAACGTAAGGGTTCGGTCGGGGAGGTGAGCTACCCCTGAGAGCCTTTGGGTCATTTGAGACCGTTCAAAGGAACGGAGAGGTTTCCTACCGCCTTGACATAACCCCAAGGGCTGGTTTGGGTGCACGACGTCTCCCACGTAACTCACCTGAGGAGATGTGTTCGTGAACCTATGCACGTCATCGGCAAGGGCAGACCACGCGTGAACGGATCTGATCCTTTGGTCTGTGTGCGGTGGCGCATATCTGTGCATGAGTTCTTCTGGGTATGGAGGAGCCACATATGGGCTAAGTACCCCGAGTTGTTCCCTGGTTTTTCTTTTTGGGGATGAAAATCTTGAATGGGGGAATTATTGAAGAACCAGGTTTTCAGCTCAAAAAGGCTTTGGAATATTCTTGATGTTCTTCCAGAGCAGCGCTTTCAGACGGCGTGCGATTCGGAGCCCTGGTGTGGCCGAAATTAAATTTTCAGTGCGTTCACACTAGGAACGCCAAATAAATGGGATAACTCCTAAACGGAGTTTGGGATCAGAGATCTGTGTGCACGGATGGGTTAGGAATGGGGTATTTACACTAGAAACTACATAAAACATGTCGGCACGGGACGTTTGGACCCCTCGCTCGCTATCAGAGCGTGGAAAAGATAAATTAAATAATTAATTTATTCATTTAACGTCTTAACTCAATTATCTCTTAAACGGTGACTCGGATTGGAAAACTAAGGGCACCATTGAGTTCAGAGCTTGTCGTCTACCCTAGGAGGGTTGTAATTTTCGTGGGCGTGGGCCGTCAGTGAAAAATGGCCCCGGGGGCATTTTCGTAATTTGCGACCTCGGGCGTTGAGTTTAATAATTTCAAACAGAAGCTCAGAATGAAATTACGAGATCACCGTTTTGCTCGGGATGTGTTTTTTACCCTAGGGGAGGTTTAATTTTGACCTCGCCAAAAGTTTTGGATGTCGGTTAAAATTAGGGGTTTAAATTAATTAAAATTTTGATTAATTTTCTTATTTAAACCCTTAATCACCCCTCCTCCTCCCTTTTCACCTCCTGGCGAAAGAAGGCTCGACCAAGGAGCTCCTAAAATGAGCTCCAGCATGCTCACCTCTCTGGAAAGGCGCAGAAACTCTGGCGGTCCGTCGGCAAAGCTCCGGGTTACGCCCAACGAGCTAGGATCTTGTTTATCGTTTCGTTTTTAATTCCCGAACCTACATTGATTTCAATTTGATGTGCCGAATTACTGCTTAAACATCAAGAGAATCCCATGAATGCATAGTAGATTTTTTGATCCTTCTGACGCTTATTTAGGATTTGAAATCCATGTTCAGAGGAGGCCGCAACGGTTCAATGAAATTCGCTGGTTTTTGAAGTTTCTGACCAGTTTTGGGTGTTCCGGCGGTCCGAGGCACGGCGACGTAGGGCTGAGCCAGCAGCGGTCCCTCTTGGCGGTGACGGATCCTCTTACAGGCAGTGGGGTGCTCGGCTTCGGTGGTGGAATGGTGAGGACCAGGCAGCGGCTTCGGCAGCGGGCTCCGGCGGTCTTCAGCGTGGCGGCGGGCTCCTTAGCCGCTAGGGGCGCGGAGCGGGAGAACCGGCCGGCTGTGCCGGTCTGTGGACGCGGGAGCCGGGGTCATGGTGCGCGACCCCGCTCAGGAGACAGAGACCCGCCAGCCGTGGGTCTCCACCTGGAAAATAGCTAACTGGCCAGCGCCGGTCGGTGGCCGCTTTAAAATAAAAATTAATAATAAAAAATAAAAAAGGATTATAACAATAATAATAATAATATTATTATTATTATTATTGAAATGATTTATTTATCATAAATCATTCGCAGGGTGCCCGATTTGGGCACTGTCTACGGCGACGCGTCTCTTATATTGAGACGGAGATTTTGAGATGGTCTCGGGAATTTTTAATTCCCAAGACAAGGGGCTCGGGGTGCGACACGACGTTAAGTGGTTTGACGTTTTCTCGGGGGATCTTGTTTTGGACGGCGCGGACGCGTCCGACGTCTGTTTTGAGCGCCTTCAACGGCGTTGGGACCCTGGTTCCGAGGCAGAGTTTTCCAGTGTGGTTTCGGGCAATGAAGCCGGAGTTGAGGCGTAGGCCCCACGACCTGTCTATTGAGCTGTTAGCAGCATTTTGTAACTTTTTCGTCAGACATCCGTTCGGGGCGTGCAAGAAGTCAATGTTGGGTGTTTTTCTGAGGGAATTGCAATGGCGAAATCCGCCCGCTTTAATTCAGCATGATGGTGCGGGCCCCGTGAGGGCTGTTTCGGGAGTTGACTGTGATTTCCGGCTTTATCACCAGGTGTCCGTTTTGGACAAGTGAATAGTCCATCTTATGTATTTTTTCGAGAGGATCGCAGCGGTGCGATCCATTCGTTGTTCTTTGGGACCAGGATGCGGGTCCCACGTAGCACCACTCGTGTGCGGTACGGCGAAATGCATCTTTTTCTCCGGAAATCCGTTCCAAACAAGTAAAAATGTCAATTTGACATGTTTTTCTGAGAGTATTGCGATGGCACAGTTCGTCTGGCCTTTTTCGAGGACATAGTGTCGGTCCCACCCGAGCTGGCTACGGTGAATAATACCTTTTCACCGGGTGTCCATTTTGTAAGATTGAGTAGTCAATCCCTTGTGTTTTTCTAAGGGGATCACAGTTGTGTGCTCCATTTGTTCAGTTTCGGGATCTGGGGGTGGCCCCCACACGGGTTGGTTATGGTGAATAGTACCTTTTTCACTGGTTGACCATTTCAGGTGATTAAGTAGTCGATCTCGCATGTTATTCTGCGAGGATTACAACGGTGTAATTTGTTCAGTTGTACAGAGCCTCTTGCGTGATATTATTTAATGTGGAAATATGAAAGGTGTACCGATGGTTGTTCTTCCTGCTGTCTTTGTAGGGAACCCTTGGTGTGTGATCGTGTTCACTCCAGGGAGAGTGATGTTGGTGTTTATGGAGATTTGGTTGGCCGTACCTTAGCCATTTAGGTGGCAAGTTGGAGTTGTTACGTTTACGCCTTCGCATTGATTTTGGGGGTCGTGTGCATGTTAGCCATTGGGCTGGAGACGTGGAATACTATGGGAGTATGCAAGAATGCTGGGAGGTACATGTGGTTGTTTTTACCTGAGAACGTTTGTGTGCTTGGTTGGAGTTGGCTTGGGGCCACACGTCATGTGGGCCCCATCTGCGTGTCCTGTTCTTCTTTGCGTACCTTTGACCTCTCGCGACAAAGAGGGTCCTCCTATTCACGATGGTTTAGATCAGCAGGGTTGAGTGGATTCCCCTGGTTTTGTTCTGGAGTTGGGTGGTTTCACGATGCCCACTCCGAGTTCTGTTGTCCAGTGTTGTACCATCCAGTAGGGATGACCAGAGTAGTTCCGGGTTTACCGTCCAGTAGAGACTGGGCAGTGCGTTGCTCGTCAACTTCTTCAGGTTTACCCTCTAGTAGAGACTAGGCAGTTGGTAGATCACTGACTTCTTGGGTTTTCCCTCCATCAGAGACTCGGCAGTGGGTCACCCGACACTCTTAGGGTCTACCCTCCAGCAGAGACTGGGTAGTGTGTCACCCGACGACCACTTAGGGTCTACCCTCAAGCAGGGTTGGGCAGTGGGTCTCCCGTTGTCTATTTCTAGGTCAACCCTCCAGCAAGGCTGGGTAGTGGGTTGCCTGTCAACTTATTCCAGGTCTACCCTCTAACGGGGCTGGGCAGTGGGTCGCCTGATGATGTATTAGGGTTTACCCTCCAGTAGGGCTGGGCAGTGAGTCACCCGATTTCTTGTTAGGGTTTAACCTCTAGCAGGGCTAGGAAGTGGGTCACCCATTGACATTTCAGACTCAGTCCTTTCTACTAGGCTTGTCTTTGGATTTACTCAGTGGCTACCGGAGTGGGAGCCTCGTTTGTACGGGTCAGTGATGTGATAGTGTTGACTTTGAGTAGACCTCTCGACTCTGTGATAGTGACGGGGCGTGGTTTGACTTAACTCGGAACTCTCAAGTACGAGAGGCACTTTCTAAACCAAGACGCATCCTTGTGACGCGACCTAAAACCCTGCGAGCGAGTTATTGCCGCCCAAAGCGGATAGTGTCAAGGTGCGGTGATTTGAGCCCCTTGAGTTCTAGTTCGGTGAAGACATGCGGGATACTGGGCATTGATGGTGTTTACTTCTGGGACTATTGGCGACTCACTTTTCATGGGCTGAGCTACGGGATGGAGATCCCCTTACGATCTTGTTTGGGATTATTTTTTGAGCATATGTATATGTACATCCCTTGTTCTAGTACCCACTTCATGGGTTTGGTTACTCTCCTTCCCGGAGAGGCAAAGACTCACGGGGTATGCCACGTGCTTTCTGTGTCTAGCTTCTCATGGTTGGATGAGTCTACTCTCCTGCTATAGGCAGCGAACACTCGAAGAAAAGTTCATCTTCTCACCGTTTCCATCTCCTTGTGTCTGGATGTGTCTACCTCATTTCTCTTGTTGGGTTGATCCAGACTCTCTACTGCACTCCTTGCTGTACTCTTTACTACACTTTCAGTTGTACTCCTTTACATTCCCCTATTTGATCTACTGATCACCCGTCAGTACCTCCTTTGTTTCTCCCTCTAGCCTTCGGGGTATCCTACTGAGTACTTTTATACTCACCCCTACTTGGGCTTTGCCCGCACTTGGTGTTCCCCTGAAGAAAACGGACAGGTTGGTCGTGACGTCAAAAGAGCTTAGGAGCTTGGGAGTATGGACCGCATGCGGTGGTCATAGTCGGGTTCTAGGTGTGGGACTCTCACACCTGTTTTTCTTTTGTTTACCTATTGCTGGGTTGTGGCACCTTTTCTGGTTGGGCATGTGTTTTCCCCTTTTCTTTTTCAGTTTACCTTCAGCACTCGCTTTGTACTTTTAGAGGTCGATTCACTTTTGGTGGTTTATTTATAGCAGTTTCCCATTATTTTAATTGTCTTTTCTATTACTTTGCACTTCTTCATTGAGTGTGCTACATGTGTGTGTACATATACTTAGGTAGAGGCCTCCCTGAGTTTTTTTAGCATTCTGTGCTTGTCGCCAGCCCCTGGCCTATGGAGGCGGGCTTGGAGTAGTTGCGGCTCGTTCCCAGGTTGGGTCGGTTCAGGAAAAAGTGGTAACAGAGGTGGTTCATTCCTTGGGACATTGTTCGGACATCCCTAAAAAGGAATTGGATGGGATTTAGGTCAATAGTGTTAACATGTCTCGAGAGTAGCTCTCTGGCCAGGGTGTCCAGTGATGGTGCGGCAGTCGGCGTATCCATTCACTAGGACCCTGATAACCCACTTGTCGACTCGGCATGCATAGACACTTGTTGCAGGGAAAAATTTTTTGTGCATCACATAGGATTGAGTCTTTTACTATCCTTCTTGAGTCATCTCCCTATTGTTTCTATCGATATATACATATATGCTCATCTGACTGCGAAACTCCTTGATAATATTCATGATGTTTCCGTGAAGACAGCTAGCTAGGATACTAGCTTTGGTTCGTGACGACGACCCTGTGAGCTATGAGGGCCCAGTCCATGACCCATCATGTGAGCCCCATTCTCCGGGTGGGCCGGTAGCATCACCCCCACCTGTTGCGCAGCATACAGCTTCAGTAGAGCAGACTGAGCTTGAGAACCGGTTGAGCGCGCTCTGTGAGTTCCAGTACCAGAGATTGCTAAGGCTCAGTGGTGATCCAGACCCTCAGGAAGCAGATGATTGGCTAGAGGCAGTGGATCGCCTTTTCTGTCTTGTGTAGACACCGAAAGATCAGAGAGTGGCTTTGGCAGACAACCATTTTCACAGAGCAGCTTGGCATTGGTAGAGTATGGTGACTTAGTTTCTTGACGATTCATCGCTTTCGTGGGGTGACATTCAGTTGTTGTTCTGTGAGGAGTTTTTCCCCTCCAGCTTACGCTCCATTCAGATTCAAGAGCTCCTGCGGTTTCAGCAGGGAGGGATGACGGTGGCCGAGTACGCTGCTAATTTCTTAGATCGTGAATGCTTTTACCCAGACATGGTCCATGATGACAACATCCAAGCGCGAAAGTTTGAGCAGGGTCTCCGCCGAGAGATTCGTGTTGTCATAGTACCCTTGGGCATTTCCACATATGTTGGGGAGCTAGATCAGGAATTGGTGACACAGATCTTCCTGTCATGATCTATAGTTGGTGGTGGCAGCAGGCTCGACAGAGCTGAAATGTCTGCCGCAGCTAGCAGGCGTCGGCAGGAAGATCCTAGAAATAGGTATCTTTTTTACAACCACACTCAGGGGAGTGGTCGTACACCACAGTATCACCGGAGGGCACTAGTGAATCCCAAAGAGAGTCGGTGCTATGCTTGTGATGAACAAGGTCACCTCGCACAGGGCTGCCTGACCAAGCATGTAGAGAGTTTCAGGCAGGCAGTAGGTGCACCACCACAACGGAGGCAGCGTCGTGATCGGAGTAGCGCATAGAGAGGTGGTGGTATAAGAGGGGAATGAGGAGCTAGTAGTAGGGGATGACTTTATGAGGTCTTCTCATCACCACTTGGAGGTCCACGTCAGGCTCCGTGAGCTAACAGTTAGGACCATTGACAACCACAAGCTTTGGATGTCTACGATCCTGCAGAGCCTGAGGTAGTAATAGGTATGCTCAACAGCTCTTCTACTTTTTGCAGTATAATTGTTAGAATCTTTGTGTGGAATGCTTTTCTCCCTACTTATTGCTTGGGTTGTTACCAGGGAGATGCAGGGCATCGGCGTAACCCTATCTTGGTAGAGTATAAGGTGTGTAACCTTCCTCTTTAGTCGATGGCATCGACTCCATTGCTCTCCGAGCGTGTAAGAGAGTCTTGGTTGAGAGACATCGACTGTTAAACATTGCACGACCAGATATCCTTGGGTGTTCCACAATATGGATATTCTAAAGGAGTGAATCACCAGGCCTTATTCCAGGTGCGGGCGGTGATTCCAGTCACGGCGTATGATGTAAGGGTTCGGTCGGGGAGGTGAGCTACCCCCGAGAGCCTTTGGGTCATTTGAGACCGTTCAAAGGGATGGAGAGGTTTCCTACAGCCTTTCCCTAACCCCAAGGGCAGGTTTGGGTGCACGACGTCTCCCACGTAACTCACCTGAGGAGATATGTTTGTGCTCCTATGCACATCATCGGCAAGGGAAGACCACGCGTGAATGGATCCAATCCTTTGGTCTATGTGCGGTGGCGCATATTTGTGCATGAGTTCTTCTGGGTATGGAGGAGCCAGGTGCGGGCTGAGTACCCCGAGTTGTTCCCTGGTTTTTCTCTTCAGGGATGAAAATATTGAAGGAGGGAATGATGTAAGAACCCATTTTTCAGCTAAAAAATACTTTGGAATATTCTTGATATTATTCCAGAGCAGCGCCTTTAGACGACGTGCTATTCCGAGCCCCGGTGTGGCCGGAATTAAATTTTCAGTGTGGTCACACTGGGAACGCCAAATAAATGGGATAACTCCTAAACAGAGTTTTGGATCAGAGATATGTGTGCACGGATGGGTCTAGAATGGGGTGTTTACCCTAGGAACGACATAAAACAAGTCGTTGTGGGACGTTTGGATCCCTCACTCGCTATCAGAGCATGGAACATATAAATTAGATAACTAATTTATTCATTTAACGGCTTAACTCATATATCTCTTAAACGGTGGCTCAGATTGGGAAACTGAGAGCACCGTTGAGTTCGGAGCTTTCTATTTACCATAGGAGGGGCGTAAGTTTCGCGGGCGCGGGCCATCAGAGAAAAATGGCCCCAGGGGTGTTTTCGTAATTTGAAGACCTCGGGCGTTGAGTTTAATAATTTCAAACAGAAGCTCAGAATCAAATTCTGAGACTTCTGTTGTGCTCGAGAGGTGGTTTTTACCCTAGGGGAGCTTTAATTTTGACCTCGCCAAAAGTTTTGGATGCGGGATAAAATTAGGGGTTTAAGATAATTAAAATTTCAATTAATTTCCTTATTTAAACCCTGAATCACCCCTCCTCCTCCCTTTGCACCTCTTGGCGAAGGAAGGCTCGACCAAGGAGCTCCTCCAACGAGCTCCACCATCCTCACCTCTCTGGCATGGCACAGAAACTCCGGCGAACTGTCGGCAAAGCTCCGGGCTACGCCCAACAAGCTAGGATATTGTTTATCGTTTTGTTTATAATTCCCGAACATACATTGATTTCAATTTGATGCGCCGAATGGCTGCTTAAACATCGAGCGAAGCCCATGAATGCGTAGTATATTTTCTACTCTTTCTGATGCTTATTTCGGATTTGAAATCCAAGTTCGAAGGAGGCCGCAGTGGTTCGACGAAATTCATGGGTTTTTGATGTTTCTAACCGGTTTTGGGTGTTCTAGCGGTCTGAGGCACGATGACACAGGGCTGAGGCGGCAACGGTCCCTCTTGGCGGCGATAGATCCTCTTCGAGGCGGCGGGGCGCTCGGCTTCGACTGTGGAATGGAGAGGTCCAGGCGGTGGCTTCGGCAGTGGGCTCTGGCGGTCATCAGCGTGGCGGCGGGCTCCTCAGCCGCTGGGGGCACGGAGCAGGACGACCGGCTGGCTGTGCCGGTCGGTTGACGCGGGAGTCGGGGTCGCGGCGCGTGACCCCGCTCGGGAGACAGAGACCCGCCAGTGGCGGGTCTCTACGTGGAAAACAGCCGACCGGCTAGCGACGGTCGGTGGCCCCATTAAAATAAAAAATAAAAAAAGGTTTATAAAAATAATAAAAAAAATAATATAATAATTATTATTATTATTGAAATGATTTATTTGTCATAAATCATTCGCATGGCACCCGATTTGGGCACCATCTGAAGCGACACATCTCTTAAATTGAGATGGAGATTTTGAGATGGTCTCAGAAATTTTTAATTCCCGAGACAAGGGGCTCGGGGTGCGACACGATGTTAAGTGGTTTGACATTTTCCCAGGGGATCTTGTTTTGGATGGCACGGACGCGTCCGATGTCTATTTTGAGCGCAGTCAGTGGCGTTGGGACCCTGGTGCCGAGGCAGAGTTTTATAGTGTGGTTTCGGGCAATGAAGCCAGAGTTGAGGTGTGGGCCCCATGGCCCGTATATTGAGCTGTTAGCAGCGTTTTGTAACTTTTTTTCCAGACGTCCATTAGGGGTGTGAGAGCAGTCGATGTTGGGTGTTTTTACGAGGGCATTGCAATGGCGCAATCCACCCGCTTTAATTCAGCATGATGGTGCGGGCCCCGCGAGGGCTGTTTCGGGAGTTGACGGTGATTTCCGGCTTTATCACCAGGTGTCTGTTTTGGACAAGTGAATAGTCAATCTTATGTAATTTTTCAAGAGGATCGCAGTGGTGTGATCCGTTCGTTGTGCTTCGGGACCGGGATGCGGGTCCCACGTAGCACCACTCGTGTGCGGTACGACGAAATGCATCTTTTTCTCCAGACATCTGTTCCACGCAAGTAAGTAGTCAATTTGACTTGTTTATTCGAGTGTATTAAGATGGCGCAGTTCGCCCGACCTTTTTCAGGGACCTAGTGTGGGTCCCACCGACCTGGCTATGGTGAATAGTACCTTTTTCACTGGGTGTCCATTTTGGGCGATTGAGTAGTCAATCCCATGTGTTTTTCTAAGGGGATCGCAGTGGTGTGCTTCGTTTGTTCAGTTTTAGGATCTTGGGGTGGGCACCACACGGGTTGGTTACGGTGAATAGTACCTTTTTCACCGGTTGACCGTTTCAGGTGAGTAAGTAGTCGATCCTGCATGTTTTTCCATGAGGATTACAATGGTGTAATCTTTTAGGCATGCAGAGCCTCTTGCATGATCTTATTAAATGTGGAAATATGAAAGCTATATCGGTGGTGGTTCTTCATGCTGTGTTTGTAGGGATCCCTTGGCGTGTGATCGCATTCACTCCTGGGAGAGTGATGTTGGTGTTTAAGGAGATGTGGTTGGCCGTACCTCAGCCGTTGAGGTGGAAAGATGGAGTTGTTACGTTTATGCCATCGTGTTGACGTTGGGGGTCGTGTGCATGTTAGCCTTTGGGCTAGAGATGTGGCATACTCTGGGAGTATGCGAGAACGCTGGGAGGTACATGTGGTTGTTTGTACCTGACAACTTTTGTGTGCTTGGTTGGAGTTGGCATGGGGCCACACGTCGTGTGGGACCCATGTGCGTGTCGTGTACTTCTTTGCGTACCTTTGACCTCTCGAAACAAAGATGGTCCTCATGTTCACGATGGTTTAGATCAGCAGGGTTGAGTGGTTTACCATGGGTTTCTTCTGGAGTTGGGTGGTTTCACGATACCCACTCCGAGTTATGTTGGCCAATGTTGTACTATCCAGTAGGGATGACCAGAGTAGTTCTGGTTTTACCCTCTAGTAGAGACTATGCAGTGGGTTGCTCATCGACTTCTTCAGGTTTACCCTCTAGTAGAGACTGAGCAGTGGGTAGCTCACAAACTTCTTGGGTTTACCCTCCATCAGAGACTGGGCAGTGGGTCACCCAACACTCTTAGGGTCTACCCTCCAGCAGAGACTGGGCAGTGTGTCACCCGACGACCCCTTAAGGTCTACCCTCAAGCAGGGCTGGGCAGTGGGTCACCCGTTGTCTAGTTCTAGGTCTACCCTCCAGCAAGGCTGGGCAGTGGGTCGCCTGATGATTTATTAGGGTTTACCCTCCAGCAGGGCTGGGTAGTGGGTCACCCCATATCGTTTTAGGGTTCACCCTCTTGCAGGGCTTGAAAGTGGGTCACTCGTTGACATTTCAGACTCAATCCTTTCTACTAGGCTAGTCTGTGGCTTTACTTCGTGACTACCGGAGTGGGACCCTCGTTTTTATGGGTTAGTGATGTTACAACGTTGACTTTGAGCAGACCTCTCGACTTTGTGACAGTGACAGGGTGTGGTTTGACTTAACCCGAAACACTCAAGTACTAGGGGCGCTTTCCCCCACTGAGACGCGTCCTTGTGATGAGACCTAAAACCATACGGGCGAGTCAGTGCCGCCCAAAGAGGATAGTGTCAAGGTAAGGTTATTTGAGCCCCTTGTATTCTAGTTCGAGGAAGACATGCGGGATGCTAGGCATCAATGGTGTTTACTTCTGGGACTACTGGAGACTCACTTTTCTTGGGATATGCTACGGGATGGATATCCCCTTACGATCTTGTTTGGGATTTTTTTTGAGTATATGTATATGTACATACCTTGTTCTAGTACCCACTTCTTGGGTTTGGTTACTCTCCATCCAGGATATGTGAAGACGCGTGGGGTATGCCATGCGCTTTCTTTTTCTAGATTCTCGTGCTTGGATGAGTCTACTCTCCTGCTATAGGTAGCGAAGACTCGAGAAGAAGTTCATCTTTCACTGTTTCCAACTCCTTATGGATGGATGAGTCTACCTACTTTCTCATGTTGGGTTGAGCTGGACTCTCTGCTGCACTCCTTGTTGTACTCTTTACTACACTTTCATTTGTACTCCTTTACATTACCCTGTTCGATCTATTGATCACCCTTCGGTACCTCCTTTGTTGCTCCCTCGAGCCTTCGAGGTATCCTACTGAGTGCGTTTATACTCAACCCTTCTTGGGCTTTTCCCGCACATGGTGTGCCCTTGTAGACAACAAATAGGTTGGTCACGACGTTAGAGGAGCTTAGGAGCTCGGGAGTTTGGACCGCGTGCAGTGTTCGTAGTCGAGTTCCTGATGTGGGACTCTCCCAGCTATTTTTCTTTTTTTACCTGTTTCTAGGTTGTGGCTCCTTTTCTAGTTGGGCACGTGTTTTCCACTTTTCTTTTTTAGATTACCTTCATCACTCGCCTTGTAATTTTAGAGTTCGATGCACTTTTGGTGGTTTATTTATAGTAGTTTCCATTTACTTTACTTGAATTTTCTTTTACTCTGCACTTCTGCATTGAGTGTGATGCGTGTGTGTGTACAGGTACCCAGGAAAAGGCCTCCCCGAGTTGTTTAGCCTTTGGTTCTTGTCGCCAGCCCCTGGCCTATGGAGGTGGTCTTGAGGTAGTTGCGGCATGAGCCCAGGAAGGGTCGGGTCGTGAAAAAGTGTTATCAGAGGTGGTTTGTTCATTAGGACATTGTTCGGACGTCCCTAAAAAGGAATTAGTTGGGATTTAGGGAAATAGTTTTAACGTGTCTCGAGAGCGGCTCTCAGGCCAGGGAGTCTAGTGATGGTGCGGCGGCTGATGTATCCATTCACCAGGACCCTGATAACCCACTTTTCGAATCTACATGCTATGTCACTTGTTGCAGAGAAAAATTTGTTTGTGCATCACATAGGATTTAGTCTTTGACTATCCTTCTTGAGTTAGCTCCCCATTGTTGCTATCTCTATATACATATATGCCCATCTAACCGCGACACTCCTTGATAACATTCATGATGTT
The DNA here is from genome assembly GCA_963277665.1 of Viscum album. NCBI lineage: Eukaryota > Viridiplantae > Streptophyta > Magnoliopsida > Santalales > Viscaceae > Viscum > Viscum album. The sequence continues at coordinate 798,892,053 of OY728160.1, read as the reverse complement.
TCCGCGAAGACAGCCAGCCAGGATACCAAATTTGGTTCGTGATGATGACCATGTGAGCTATGAGGCCTCATTCTAGGACCCATAAAGTGAGCCCCTTTCTTCGGGTGGGCCGGAAGTAGCACCCCCACCTGTTGAGTAGCAGACAGCTTCAACAGAGAAGACTGATCTTGAGTGCAGTTTGAGCGCACTCCGTGAGTTCCAGCGGTAGAGATCGCTAAGGATTAGTGGTGAGCCAGACCCTCAGGCAGCATAGGTTCAGCTAGAGGCAGTGGTTCTCTTTTTCAGGCTTGTGCAGACGCCGACAGATCAGAGAGTGGCTTTAGCAGCCAACCTTTTTTGTAGAGCAGCTTGGCGTTGGTGGAGTCTAGTGACTCAGTTTCCTAATGAGTCGTCGCTTTCATGGGGTGACTTTCAGTTGTTGTTCCATGAGTAGTTTTTCCCCTCATACTTGTGCTCTGTTCGAGTTCAAGAGCTCCTGCAGTTTCAGTAGGGAGGGATGACGATGGCCGAGTACGCAGCTAGTTTCACAGACCGTGCACGCTTTTACCCGGACTTGGTCCATGACGACAACATCCAAGCACAGAAGTTTGAGCCGGGTCTCCACCGAGAGATTTGTGCGGTAATTGTACCCTTGGTCATTTCCACATATGACAGGGTTCTAGAGCAGGCGTTGGTGACAAAGATCTTTCTGTAACGCTCTACAGTTGGTGGTGGCAGCAGGCTTGACAGAGATGAGACCTCTGCCGCAGCTAGAGGGCATCGGGATGCAGAACCTCGACGCAGGTATCTTTCTGACAACTGGACTCAGCGGCGTGGTCCTACACCACAATGGCACCGGAGGGCACCAGTGCATCCTAAAGAGAGTCAGTGATATGCTTGTGATGAGTGAGGTCACCTGGCATGGGGCTGCCTGACCAGGCATGCAGAGAGCTTCAGGCAGGCAGTTGGAGCACCACCATGACGGAGGCAGCGTCGTGATTGGAGTAGCACCCAGAGAGGTGATGATAGTAGAGGAGCGGGAGGAGCTAGTAGTGGGGGAATACTTTACGAGGTCTTCTAATCACCTCTTGGTGGCCCGCGTTAGGCTCTGGGAGATGACAGTTGGGACCACAGACAACCCCAAGCTTTGGATATCTACGATTCTGTAGAGCATGAGGTGGTAAGAGGTACGCTCTACAGCTCTTCTACTTTTTGCAGTAGAATTGTAAGACTCTATGTGTGGAATGATCTTCTCCCTGCTCCTTTCTTGGGTTGTTACCAGGGAGATGTGGGGCATCGGCATAACCCTGTGTTGGTAGAGTAGAAGGTGTGTAAGCTTCCACTTTATTCGATGGAGTTGACTCCATCGCTCTCCGAGCGTATAAGAGAGTCTTGGTCGAGATACATCGACTGTGAAACCGTGTGCGACCAGATATCCTTTGGTGTTCCACCATATAGATATTCTGAAGGAGGTAATCATCGGGCCTTGTTCCAGGTGCGGGTGGTGATTCCAATCACGGCGTGTGACGTAAGGGTTCAGTTGGGGAGGTGAGCTACCCCTGAGAGGCTTCGGGCCGTTTGAGACCATGAAAAGTGATGTAGAGTTTTCCTACCGCCTTGCCCTAACCCCAAGGGCCGGTTTGGGTGCACGACGTCTCCCACGTGACTCACCTGAGGAGATGTGTGCGTGCTCCTATTCACGTCATTGTTAAGGGAAAACCTCATGTGAATGGATCGAATCCTTAGGCCTGTGTGCGGTGGCGTAGAGCTGTTCATGAGTTCATCTGGGTACGGAGGAGCCAGGTGCGGGCTGAGTACCCCAAGTTGTTTCTGGGTATTTCTTTTTGCGGAAAAAATCTTGATGGAGGTAATAATGTAAGAACCCAGTTTTCAGCTAAAATGACTTTGGAATATTCTTGATGTTATTCCAGAGAAACACCCTCAGACGGCGTGCGATTCCGAGCCCCGGTGTGGCCGGAATTAAATTTTCTGTGCGTTCACACTTGGAACGCCAAATAAATGGTATAACTCCTAAAAGATGTTTCGGATTAGAGATATGAGTGCACGGATGGGTCCGGAATGGGGTGTTTACCCTAGGAACGTCATAAAACATGTCGGTGCGGGATGTTTGGACCCCTCGCTCACTATCGGAGCATTGAACGGTTAAATTAAATAATTAATTTATTCGTTTAACAGCTTAACTCAAGTATCTCTTAAATTGAATCTTGGATTGGGAAATCGATGGCACCGTTGAGTTCTGAGCATGCTATTTACCCTAGGAGGGGTGTATGTTTCACGGGCGCGGGCCGTCAGTGAAAAATGGCCCTGGGGGTGTTTTCGTAATTTGACGGCCTCGAGCGTTGAATTTAATAACATCCAAACGGAAGCTCAGAATCAAATTCAGAGACTTCCGTTGTGCTCGAGAGGTGGTTTTTACCCTAGGGGAGGTTTAATTTTGACCTTTCCAAAAGTTTTGGATTCGTGTTAAAATTAGGGGTTTAAGGTAATTAAAATTTTAATTAATTTTCTTATTTAAACCCTTAATCACCCCACCTCTTACCATTGCACCTCCTGGCGGAAGAAGGCTCGACCAAGGAGCTCCTCCAACAAGTTCCACCATCCTCACCTCTCCAGCAAGGCACGGAAACTCAGGCTGTCCATCGGCGAAGCTCCGGGCAACATCCAACGAGGTATGATCTTGTTTATTGTTTCACTTTTAATTCCAGAACCTACTTTGATATCAATTTGATGCACTGAATTACTGTATAAACATCGAGAGAATACGATCAATGCATAGTAGATTTTTTTCTATTTCTAACACTTCTTTCGGATTTGAAATCCGAGTTCGGTGGAGGCCGTAGTGGTTCGACGAAATTCGTGGGTTTTTGAAGTTTCCGGCCGGTTTTGGGTGTTCCGGCAGTCCGAGGCGCGGTGGCGAAGTGCTGTTGTGGCGGCGGTCCCTCTTGGAGGCGGCAGCTCCTCTTCCAGGCGGCGGGGCACTCGGCTTCGGCAGCGGCATGACGAGGTCCAGGCGGCGGCTTCGGCTGCGGGCTCCGGTGGTCTTCGGCGTGGCGGCGGGCTCCTCAGCCGCTGGGGGCGTGGAGCGGGAGGACCGGCCGGTTGACGCGGCAGCCGGGGTCGCGACGCGCGACCCCGCTCCAGAGATAGAGACCCGCAAGCGCCGGGTCTCTGCTTGGAAAACAGCCGACCGGTCAGTGCCTGTCGGTGGCCCCTTTAAAAGAAATTAAAATAAAAAATAAAAAAAGGTTTATAATAATAATAATAATATTATTATTATTAATATTATTGAAATGATTTATTTATCATAAATCATTCGCAGGGTTCCCGATTTGGGCACCGTCTATGGAGACACGTCTCTTAAATTGAGACGGAGATTTTTAGATGGTCTCGGGAATTTTTAATTCTCGAGACAATGGGCTTGGGGCGCGACACGATGTTAAGTGGTTTGACGTTTTCCCGGGGGATCTGGTTTTGGATGGCACAGACCCGTCCGATTTCTGTTTTGAGCGCCATCCGCAGCTTGGGACCCTGGTGTTGAGGCGGAGTTTTTCAATGTCGTTTCGGGCAATGAATCAGGAGTTGAGGCGTGGGCCCCACGACCCATCTTTTGAGCTGTTAGCAGCGTTTTGTAACTTTTTCTTCGGACGTCCGTTCGGGGCATGAGAGTAGTTGATGTTGGGTGTTTTTCTGAGGGAATTGCAATGATGCAATACGCCAGCTTTAATTCAGCACGATGGTGCGGGCCCCGTGAGGGCCGTTTAGGGAGTTGATGGTGATTTCCGATTTTATAACTGGGTGTCCGTTTTGGACAAGTGAATAGTCTATCTTATGTAATTTTTCGTGAGGATCATAACGGTGCGATCCGTTTGTTTTGCTTCAGGACCGGGATGCTGGTCCCACATAGCACCACTCGTGTGCGGTACGGTGAAATGCATCTTTTTCTCCGGACATATGTTCCACGCAAGTAATCAGTCAATTTGATGTGTTTTTCCGAGAGTATTTCGGTGGTGCAGTTTGCCCGAACTTTTTCGGGAACGTAGTGTGGGTCCCACCCGGCCTGGCTACGGTGAATAGTATCTTTTTTACCGGGTGTCCATTTTGGGCAATTGAGTAGTCAATCCCGTGTTTTTTTGAGGGGATCGCAGTGGTGTGCTCCGTTTGTTCAGTTTCAGGATCTTGGGGTGGGCCCCACACGGGTAGGATATGGTGAATAGTACCTTTTTCACCGGTTGACCATTTCAGGCGAGTAACTAGTCGATCTCGCATGTTTTTCCGCAAGGATTACAACGATGTAATTTGTTCAAGCGTGTGGAGCCTCTTATGTGGTCTTATTAAATGTGGAAATATAAAAGGTGTACAAGTGGTGGTTCTTCCTACAGTGTTTATAGGGAACACTTGGCTTGTGATCACGTGCACTCCTAGGAGAGTGATGTTGGTGTTTAAGGAGATGTGGTTGGTCGTGCCTTAGCCGTTGAGGTGAAAAGTTGGAGTTGTTACGTTTACGCCTTCGCGTTGACGTTGGGGGCTGTGTTCATGTTAGCCTTTGGGCTACAGACGTGGCATACTCTGGAAGTATGTGAGAACGCTGGGAGGTGTATGTAGTTGTTTGTACCTGAGAAAATTTGTGCGCTTGGTTGGAGTTGGCTTGGGGCCACACGTCGTGTGGGCCCCATGTGCGTGTCATGTTCTGCTTTGTGTACCTTTGACCTCTCACGACATAGCGGGTCCTCCTGTTCATGACGGTTTAGATCAACAGGGATGAGTGGTTTCCCATGGGTTTGTTCTGGAGTTGGGTGGTTGCACGATACCCACTCCGAGTTCTCTTGGACTGTGTTGTGCCATCCAGTAGGGATGGCCAGAGCAGTTCCGGGTTTACCCTCCAGTGGAGACTGGGAAGTGGGTTTCTCATCGACTTCTTTGGGTTTACCCTCCAGCAGAGACTGGGAAGTGGGTCACCCGACACTCTTAGGGTCTACCCTCTAGCAGAGACTGGGCAGTGGGTCACCCGACGACCTCTTAGGGTCTACCCTCCAGCAGGACTGGGCAGTGGGTCGCCCGTCGCCTAGTTCCAGGTCTACCCTCCTGCAAGGCTGGGCAGTGGGTCTCCTGTCGACTTATTCCAGATCTACTCTCTAGTGGGGCAGGGTAGTGGGTCGCATAATGATGTATTAGGGTTTACCCTCCAGCAGGGTTGGGCAGTGGGTCACCCAATATCTTGTTAGGGTTTACCCTCTAGCATGGCTGGGTAGTGGGTCACCTGTTGACATTTCAAACTCAGTCATTTCTACTAGGCTAGTCTGTGGCTTTACTCCGTGACTACCGGAGCGGGACCCTCATTTGTACGGGTCAGTGATGTGACAACTTTGAATTTGAGTAGACCTCTCGACTGTGTGATAGTGACGGGGTGTGGTTTGACTTAACCCGGAACTCTCATGTACGAGGGGTGCTTTCCCCACCGAGACACGTCCTTATGACGTTTCTTAAAACAATGCAGGCAAGTTAGTGCCGCCCAAAGTAGATAGTGTCAAGGTGAGATGATTTGAGCTCCTTGACTTGTAGTTCAGGGAAGATATACGGGATGCTGGCCATCGATGGTGTTTATTTCTGGGATTTTTGGCGACTCACTTTTCTTGGGCTGAGCTATGGGATGGTGATCCCCTTACGATCTTGTTTGGGCTTATTTTTTGAGCATATGTATATGTACAAACCTTGTTCTAATACCAACATCTTAGGTTTGGTTACTCTCCTTCCGAGAGAGGCGAAGACGTGCAGGGTATGACACGTGCTTTACGTGTCTAGCTTCTCATGGTTGGATACGTCTACTCTCCTGCTATAGGTAGCGAATACTCGACAAGAAGTTCATCTTTTCACCATTTCCAGCTCCTTGTGTCTGTATGAGTCTAACTCATTTCTCTTCTTGGGTTGAGCTAGACTCTCTACTACACTCCTTGTTGTACACTTTACTGCACTTTTGTTTGTACTCCTTTACTTTCCCCTATTCGATCTACCTCTCACCCTTTGGTACCTCCTTTGTTTCTCCCTCGAGCCTTTGGGGTATCCTACGGAGTAATTTTATACTCACCCCTGATTGGGCTTTTCCCGCACTTGGTGTGCCCTTGCAGATGACATACAGGTTGGCCATGACGTTAGAGGAGCTTAGGAGCTCGGGATCTTGAACCATGTGCGATGGTTGTAGTCGAGTTCCAGGTGTGGGACTCTCCCACATGTTTCTCTATTATTTACCTATTTCCGAGTTGTGGCACCTTTTATGGTTGGGCGTGTGTTTCCCCCTTTTCTATTTCAGTTTACCATTAGAACTTGCTTTGTACTTTTAGAGGTCGATGAACTTTTGGTGGTTTATTTATAGTAGTTTCCCTTTACATTACATGTCTTTTATTTTACTCTGCACTTCTGCATTGAGTGTGCTAAGTGTTTGTGTACAGGTACTCAGGAAATGGACTCCTCGAGTTGTTTAGCCATCGGCGCTTATCGCCAGCCCCTGGCCTATGGAGGCGGGCTTGGGGTAGTTGCGGCTCGAGCTCGGGTAGGGTCGGGTCATGACAGCTGGCCATATCCATGTATGACTATCCCTATCTATGCATGACTGGTCTTGTATCCTCTACGATACACATATAGTTCTGTGTGAGGTGTAACATTTTTTTGATAGGTGTCACACATTGTGTGATACATAACTACATAAAGAAACCACATCACCATAGTAGGGGTCCCTCATGTTTTGTATTAGTTTATTACACGACGTGTGTTTCAATATTTTCTAAAAATACATATTTGGTTCATAAAGCTTCTCCCACTCCTCCATCCATTGATCGAGCCATACACTCCACCATAAAATGGAAATCTATGGTCAACCGGGCATTGCTGTCACTAATCCTCGAATTTTATCCTTCAAATACATTCATAAATTGTCCTTGTGCATCACCCATCTTCCCATGATGAAGAAAATGAAGGCAATATATCTCTAAATCTATACAATATAGTGATTATTCTATCATCTTATGACCCACGTGTCATACGGATCCTTGATGTGAAATATAAATCTACTGTTCAAGGAAACAGGAGTGAAATGGCTGATTTCTTGATATTTTAGTTGAACCAATGATAAATACTATATTAGTGATAATGAAAATATAACCACAGAGGAAATACTAAAAATAATATGTAGAGGAATGAACATTGTACATGTTTACTTTTCCTTGATCTATTTCTTTTATAACAACCGATATTGATCCTAGAATAAATACATATTTCTCCCAAAAAATAACCATAGATAAATTCATCCCAAAATATGAATAATCTATGAATCAATTAGTTGGTCAGTTGTTTCATATTAGAAAATGAAATAAATAATGGGGTTGGAATAAAAAAAAACTCATGACCAAAACATGGAATGATAAAAAATGTAAAATGGACCCACATTATTGTCGTTGGATAGATCTTTGAATTCCATAGCATAAAGGTTGTCGATCTTTGTTCTATTGTCTTCCCCCAATAAATGATCCTCCAATAGATCCTTTAGATCTATAGGGTTATTCTTCTAACCCTGAGATTTCTCATAGACATATTTTTATAGAAAATAATTCGGTATCTTCACCATTTCAATTTAAAGAAATTTATTTTATAAATTTATTTGTTTTCCATGGCCATGGCGGGTTTCCCACAAACACCCCACGTCAAAAAATGTTGAGTCAAAACTTGGTTAAAACATATATTTTTAACTAAATGGTGACCTCATATTTATGATCTATGCATCGAATTAGATGATATTCAAATTTTTTAGAAAACTATTTGTGGATGAATTTAATATATTTCAAAAATTAATTCCGAGTATTCTGTGCCTTGAAATCATGCTCTATCTCATCCCATCAAATTTAAAATATATCTAGATATATTCTAAAACATCACATGAAAAAAACAGGGACATTGTTGTTTTATATTTTACATTAGTAATCAAAGTGATTTAAAATCATTTTATATATATATTTGAAAAAATTTGTTTCCAATCATATTTTTAATGAGATGCCTCTTTTGATGGAAATTATTTTACGATAAATGTTAATTTATTATAATGAATACACCATATGGCAACAACATGTTCTTCATTAGGGATTCTTGGAAAAGTTCATTTCTAGGGAATAGTGGCACTCTACCAAAAAAATATCTCCTTTTTATTATTCTCTGCTAGCTAGAAGACAAGCTACTAGTTTTGGATTCTAATCTAGTTAGTATCCTACACATATATTTAGATTTCATATATATATTATTATAATTATCAAGGAAGGCCTTGAACTAATTTTTCCAAGGTTCCATCCCATGGTACTTGTTAATATTTAATGGTATACAAAACACCTTACTTTCAAGAACAAATTTACTACAGAATTATACTTTTACTCCAGAAGATATTGTGTATCTTCACAGATTTATTTTAAAACTAGAAAGGTTGTGTTATCAATTTTTTTTATTATAGAACAATTGATGATATCCTAAAAGTATTATTATGATCACACCATAAATACACCAATTGGGTCAATACAGACCTTATTTGGAATGATATATGCAATAGTTGTACACTACATGGAAGTGGTGGATATTTATGGTATCTATATTTGAGTAATAAGAGGTGACATGGTTTATATTTTTCCTTTATTTCATTGTGATATGAGAAGTGGTTTATTTGGAATATCTTGGATTATATTTTTTATTATAAACACATCCCTCAAATAACTTTTGTATCTTTCAATCATACTTTTCCATTTTAATGGATTTGGATTTTTTTAATAAATGCTTGGCCTTTTTTGTTATTTTTTTGATGACTACATTATTGTATTCTTTTTTTATGTATTTTGAGACTTTATTAATATCATGTAATGTTTTTAATAAATTTTTTTAATTCTACGTATCTTAGGATCCATTATTATTATTATTATTGTTGTTGTTGTTGTTATTATTATTATTAATATTATTAATTTTTATAATTTTAAAGAACACATCTATATTTTTTAAAATGGATTGAAACTTGATTATGATATGTTCCCTATAATAAATGATCCAAACTAATGAATATTTATTAAACCATAAGTGGGTTATTATAATAAAGAAAGAAAACGACATACTATATAATGGATTTTTACTCACTATGGAAACAATGAATCCATTAAAAATATATAAATCTATATGGGGTTGTTCATAGAAAATAATAAAATTTTATGAATAGGAAATATACTAGACCATATTGAACATTGAGGATCATAAGTAACAAAACAAAACAAATAATAAGTAAGAGAAACATGAAAAGATAAATCATTATGAAAAATATATAATATGAAATAATAATTGTTTCTTGGGAAGTGCGAGTTGAATGGATTAATGGTTTAGTACGGTTATATAAAAGAATGAAAATTTTCTATCATAAATATAGCCATTGATAATATGTTCATTGAAAAAATAGTTGTCGAAAATATGCTCATTAAAAATGGTCATTCGTTATATATCAAATAGGAATATGGATGTTGTGTATTTTTAATTAGAAAATTTAAAATTATATAAATCACAGTAAAAAATATGATATTCAATATAAAAATATATTTATGAGATATTTATAAAAATTAATATTATTAATAAAAAAATTATGATGCATATATAAAACTAATATAAATATTTTAAAACTAACGGTTTACTAAAATTAAACTTTAAAATATAAATAAATAAATTTAATGGTGTTTGATAAAGTGTATTTAGTATAAATGTAATATTTCTTTTGTTCATTGAAAAAATAATTTTTTATCTTTTTTATATTTTATACTAATATATTAAATTTAAAACTATTTATATATTATTATATATAGAAAAATCTATTAACATCATTTAAATTAGAAATTTATATGAAATAATAATAGTAACCCAAAATGTTTAAAAACAATATTATTTAATAGATGTAGTTTATCGTTATTATATACATTTTCAATATAAAGATAAATATATAACTTGTGGAATTTGAATTAGATAAAATTAACATAATTTTTGAATTTATAATGTCCAAATTATCTTTGGGAGTAATTTGGGGTTTTTTTAAACATTTGATTTTTAGGTAAATAGTGAAAAATATCATTTTCACTAATTCCTATACTTTTATTCTATTATTAGTATATATGAAAGGCATATAAATGTATCTTTTTTTATTAAAACAAATATTATTTTATAAATGAAAATATTTTGACTATTGTTTATAATCTTATATTTGATATTGTAAAACTCATGTAACATTTTTCTATTTTTTAAAATAATTATACATTTATTTCAAAATGATTTGAAGTTTTTCAATAATAATGATATAATTATTTAATGGAGTAAATTTTATTTTTAGGCCTAAAATTTGGTTTCTAAAGTAAATATTAGTTACTATTGAAAAATGATTATTTTTTGAAGAAAAATGATTTTATAAATATTTTGTACCAAAAAAATAAATAGATGAATTATAAAATTATTGTCTAATAAATATTAAAAAAAACAAAAAATTAACACTCATTTAATTGTTAATAAAATTTAAATAAGACTATGAACATGAAAAAAATTAAAACTCAATTTTCTCAAAAAATTTGTTTTCTTCACATTATATATTTTAATTTTAAAGTTAATTTTCCCATACATATAAAATAAATTTGGTCAAAAAGATCCTATATTTAGATAATCATGTATAAATTTGGTAATAATTATATTCTTATATTTTTCGTAATAAAAAAATTATCATCATTAATTTTTATTTAGGATTAATATGGGTAAATTTTGGTAATGAATGTCTCTTGAAATTTTAATAAATAAAGTTCACATACACCCTCTATAAAGCCTTGTTTGGAACTAAGTTCACAAAATATGCATTAATTATAGTTTCTTAAACTAATACACATATCTCTCCGATCACACCTAACACCCTTCAAATTCCATTCTTAGGGCACACATAACATTATTTTTCCTTGAAAAAGAAAATATTTTTAAAATAATAAAGGACCTCACTCTGAAATTTTCTATCAACCTCCCCCCCAAAAAACATGATTGAAGTACCCCAAAAAACCCATATATAGGATTAGTAAACCAAGGTTTCAAATTTTTCATCAAAATTGATGGATCTTGATCCCATCTTAGAAGGAACCTATTAAACCAGTCTGAGGGGATTGAGATGTAATATAACAATCCCCTGAAAAAAAGTCTGTATAACAAGTTTTACTTAGTTCACCGCTAAGGGATAGTCCAAGGATCATTCGCCAATAATGTGTTGGTAATACACAATTCCACTAAACATCACTATTTGTGTAGTATATAATTTTAGACATAGTCAATATCTTCTAGATGAAATACCATTACAATAGTTTACGGTTAGCTCAATATGTCCCTTAGAACAATTCCATTGACTACCCCTAGATCACTAACATGGATGAAATCCAAATAATATTTATGGGCATGTAGGTACCTTAATTTTTATTAAATAATATATCCTAAACTATAGATATTTTCTCTGTTTATGTCCCTCTTATATTTGTAAATGTAACCCATTTTTTCACGTACTGATTGTTTGCGAACTATTCCCCCATGAACATGGATGCTTTATCTACGTGCCACTTCCACGTACCACCTCTATGTACACCATCAATATTAAACCTCCATTAAACCCCTCTTCATTCCACCTTCACATAAATACTCTGTGTACCAGCATTCTAAACCACATCCTCATACTACCTCAACTTATATGGAATTCCTTCCTTAGTGGACGACTTTTTCTCTCTGGACTAACTACTCCTCTGTTGACCACCTTCATTAGCGATCAATAGATCCCCAAAAATAATATTTTGTGGATTTTCCCCAATAACTAATTCACACATCATGGAATAATCTCTCACATACCTCTTCTCTTTCAGAGGGTTGAATTATTATTAACTGCATTGGACTTCACTAAATTCCACCAATATTTTATATCAAAATTTATATACGTAATGATGGTATTAAAGATCCAAATATAGGAAAATATATCCAAATAATCTCCTATCCTAATATACATAAAAATTCAATGTAGTATATCCTTCATCATGTACTGAACTCCCCCATGAACTATATTTTCTTACACAGTCCACATAGAGTCTTCATTTCATCATGGAAGATGATCTCACCCATGGACGAATCCCTTTGAGGCTCCACAAGTCACTTCTATGTTTTTGAGAATGATGATCCATACCACATACCACACGCATTCTGTGAACCATTTTCCTCATGGGAACAAAAAAACCTCCACAAAAACTATTTCTCTTCACAGTCTGTGTACCATGTTTTGTGGTCAGCAAAGCACTACTATGTGGAATCCTTCCATTTGTCGATTTTCATCATTATTATATATAACCTCTTTGAGATCCACAAACTATTCTTCATGGTCCACATACGATTTATCCTTACATGGAAATCCATACATTGACTAAAAAAACTCTTGATATTGAGGTCCAAATTATTTGAGAACACTGGGAAATTACTCCACCTTCAATATTGTTTTCATCTTGAAATATAAGATCCCATTCCATGAAAACCCTTGATCTTCAATGTGATGATTATCAAAAAACACAAACCATACTCGATTTCGAGAAAATAACTACCTTGGATTCAACATTGATCATATATTTCCTCTACCTACCGCAATTAAAATACATCTAAATGAGTTCATAATGTTCTAAGGTTTCTTCCCAAGATTTGAGAATCCAATTATAAAGGTAAGGGTTCTCCTCCTCCTTTTTATTCATGTAGCTTATTTTGATATTTTATTTTTATTTACATATGATTTTTCATTAGTGATTTCATATTCAATATTTTACTAAATAATTGATTATATAACAATGATATATTACCATTATCCATAATTAAAAAATTTTATCAATCCTTATTGTAGAGTTTTTGTGCTACTAAAAGCACTCCCTGATTTTCACGCTTCTCTTTTAAATTCATCCCTTCATATGTTATATGCCTTTTGATTTCTAGGTGACTATGATTCCAATTTATCATAATAAATATTTAAATATAATAAAGGCTTCATATTTATGAGAAACTATCTTTCTCCTTCATTAATTCATTTCCAAAATCCTTTTTATAGCCATTATTCTTATGAAATAACAACTTGATTTAACATGTAATATCTTCATTTTGTTGGTGGTATTACTGAATTAAATATTTTCCGTCGGTCATTATCACTCACCATTGACAATTATCTTTCAATATTGACCTATTATACCCTAATAGGATGTTATTAGGCATTTATACATTCTTTTATAGTGAAATCATTTTTTACACTGGAGTCTTTCTCCTTGACGAATCCATTATGATAAATGATATTTTGTTTCGAAAAATCCAAATCAATTTTAATGGATATTTATTAAATATATAAAATTTATTTCCCAAAAATATTATCGAATATTTTTTGGAAATATAATATGGATTATTTTTTACAATTCTCATAATTCTCTTATACCTTTTAATTTGAAAAATATATTAATTATTTATGATACCGACTTTAAAATAAGGGTATTTAAAAATTTTGAAAAATGAACTTATATCCTTTAAAAATGAAATATTTTTATCTTCCTCTAAAAAAATTATTTTCATTGACTTTTTTCAAGGATATTTTTTTTTACTATTTATAGTATTCTATTCAAATTTATTCTCTTTCTATTAATAATAATTCTTTTTCAAGTATTTTGTACATAACTATTTTGGATTGGGGTTGAAAACATTTGGATTTTAATTTATATTTATGCTATAAGGTTTACCTTTTATAAAGAGATATATTTATAAACCTGTATATTTTATTAGAAAATATTTTCTTCTGGAAATTCTAAGTTTTGATATTCTATTATTTCTATTTCAATTTTTTAATTTGTTTTAGATACCCGTTATTTTTCCATGGGTTATAAAAGATATGATGAATTATTACTTTTATGTCAAACTCATATATATGGATGATAATTAGTGTGGTGACTATATAACCATTTAATTAATTTTCAATGGTTTTATATAACATATGATAATGAAATTTTTCATAAAGGAGATACATTAAGCATTGTTCACAATTTTTTGTATGAATGAGATGCAAGAATCATTATTCAGCTCTTTGATGTGTGAATGAGTTATAGGAAGCATTGTTCAAAATTTTGTCCTTGAATGTGTTGTAGGATGATTTTTAGAACTTTTTTTATTCTTATATTTGTGAAACATCTAAAAATTAGGCATAATTTCCAAACATTTAAAAAAGCGTGTGATATTACCTATTCAAAAAATGTTCCATTTTATAATTTTATGATTTAATGTTTTTTATTTCAATTATATTCCTCTAAGACATTTTTTTTGTGTTATTTATTTGGTGTAATGTATATATTCTTTTATAATTAATTATCAATAAAGTCATATGATTGTCACTTATGATCATGTGATCATTTTATATTGTAATTATCACTTCCACTAGTTTTTTTTATTTTTATTCTCTAAGTGGTATGAATAGTTAATAAGTTTTCCTTACAATGCATTCAATCTCACCTTTTATTTATTTCCATTACAAAGGTTATAGAAATGACTATATCATGTGATATATATTTAAAAGTGTTTAGAGGAGTAATATTCTAGGGAAATGTAAAAAAGTTCTGTAATATAAGATGATTATGTAGTTAGTCTCCCTGACATTGAATATTTCAGTTCTTGGGTTATGTGACTATTTGTGAGATTTATAACCTGAATAAATAAATTAATTTAATATTTACGTCATATTTAACATGGGATGTAATAGTTGGAATAGTTATTTGTTTTAGTTATATTCAATTATTATTGTACTTATTTTTTGGATTATTATAGACAACATCTGTGGGAACCATTGGGAAATGTATAAAGGATGTGTTAATGTGTAGGATAATAACAAGATATTTTAGTAAAGTAGAAATTGCGTTGTTGTTATTGAATTATATCCCATTATAGATTCTATGTGTGGATGAAAATATTTTATAGATATACATATGGGTAATAACTATAAAGAGGGTGTGTTCTGTATTAAATATTTTATGTCCTGGTTCTTGATAAAATGGCATTACTGAACACATTGTTTGAAATTCCAAGAGGATATTCTTTGTTGGTCCATATGCTCTTTATAAAATATTGTGAAGGATTTTTTTCTTTGTTATATTGTGGGATTAGGTTAATAATTATGAGATACCTCAAATTAATGTGAACTATGTTGGATTAAGAAATATATAGGTGAAACTATGAATAATATAACTTAAATTAATAGTGATATATCTTAAAATAAAATAAATATAGGATAACAATATGGTATGTCATTTTAAGGGGATAATTTTTATAGCCCCTTGTGGTAACCCCACTATGATGTTGTTATTAACCAATTATGAAAAACCATTCCATTTTAGTGATGGTTTGATGTTTAAGGGATCAAGATAAAAATAGAAAAGATGTAAAGCATGGTGATGGTCCTAATGAGAAACCCTATTTGATATAAGTTACGGTTGAAAATATTGTGGTTATCGTCAACTAGATCACATGAGTCAGGATTAAAAATATAAAACATACCAACCTCATAATCCAACGAATTAATAGAAGGATGATATTCAATGGATTTTTTGTTGATAAAGACCAATGTGAAGGGAGGATGCAATTTCCGCCATTTCATGAATGTGGAGTGAACTACTATGGTTATTTCTTCAAAGGAGTGAGATGAATAATTAGGTATGGAAAGGTTTGTCAGGTAGAAAAATATTTTCAAAAATTTAAAAAAGACTAATAGAAAATAATATTGTTCCAACTAGTGAAATACATAATCATCAATAATTTAACATCAAAATGTATAAAAATTATCAAAAAAATTCATTAATTTTGATCTACCAAGGATAATGAGAATAAAAAACCCCTTAACCAATATGAATAATGTAAATATTATATAATTAAAACAATTATAGTTGATAGTGATAAATAAGTGGTACTCTCATCCATCACTTGTGATTTGTGGATTCCATACAATATTTTTTTATATACTCAATTATATTCTGAAAAATGTTTTCAATGAACAGTACGTCATAACATTGAGTTTTTAGTTGTCAAGGATGGCTTCTAGATGTATTTTCATTATATCAAAATATGATGTTTGTGGGTAAATATTCTTGTTAATGAAATTAATTATTCTATTAGATGAATTTTAAGTGAATTTGGACATTGAATGTGTATCTCAACTTTTATTCCACATTAATGGGGAAAAAGAAGGGACTCAAAATTATTATTCCAAACAAACACATGACCATTAATCGAATTAGGGCTATTTATGAACTCTCTAAGATGAATAATTATATTTAATGAGTTGTGTTACAAAATATTGAGTAATGTAAAGTTAAAATGATTATAGGAATCTAAATTTTAGCGATAATCATATTCCAAGGAAATAGATATGTTTCCAAAGGATGATATCTCGCTAGAAATTATATCCGGTGACATATTTATAATTTCAATTATTGAAGAAAAATTCATTCCAATTTTATAATTAAAATTGAAAGGATGGAATTTATTTTATGGGGGAGAATTTAAGGCCCGAGGTTTTAGGAGACATAATAATAATAATAATAATAATAATTATTATTATATTTTTCAATAATTTTAAATTATATTTTTACAATCTATCAAAAGGATTGAAATATTTTTATAAAATGTTCCATATAAGATTTGAACCAAAACTAATGAAACAGTATTCATAATAAAATGGGACACTAGAAAAAAAATATAAAACTAAGTAGTACACACCATGTATTATTACTCAATATGGATGAAGTACATTAATTAAATTTGTATCAATCAATATGGGAAAATAGGCATATAAGAATAAAAAATTCTTAACTACGAAATGTCCTGGACCATCTTCATCCTTGAGGACAACTAATATCCAATCAAACCCAATAATGAGGAAGATCACCATAAAAGGGGAATAAAATTATGAAATATATATAATATGAAATTAGAATCTTTCCTAGTGATGTGATAGTAGAATGAGTGTATGATTTATTTAGTCCATTAATTAGACTGAAATATGGCTCTTATAAATTTATTTATTGTAAGTATGGTTATTGTAAATATGGTTATTGAAAATATATTCATTGAAAATATGGTCATTAAAAATGTTGTCATTGGTCATATATCAAATAGTTATAACAATGTTGTATATTTTTTTCTTGTAAATTTAAAATAACAAAACCCAAAATGAAAATTGAAATGTGATATTGAATATTAACATATTTTTATGAATTAAAAATAAATATAGATATTATTTTTTAAATATAAAACTATTATTATATTAAAATCATATAAATAATATAATATAAATATAGAAATAAAATTAAATATTATAATATAAATACATAATATTTATTATTTTTGTTAGTGAATTTTTAGTATAATAAGTAATATTTTTTTCCATTCAAATAATGATATTTTAAGTCTTCTGAATTTTAACATAATTTTTGAAAATGAAAAATTATAAAATATCATCATATATTAGTTAATATATTAAAATCATTTAAATTATAAAATGATATGTAATAGTATTAATAAAACATTTGTCTTAAAATTGTCATTATTCAGAAAAATCATTTTATCCTTATATTTCATATGATCATTATAAATATAAATAAATAACAATTACAATTTTTATAAATTAAAATGAACCAATTTTTTGAGATTAGGTTGTTAAAAATAAATCATGGTGGAATTTTTTTTGAAACATTTTATTTCATGGATAGTGGTATAATATAATTTTTTTATAAAACTATGAATTTTTAGAAATTAATAGTACTTAAATATGAATTTTATATTTAAGAAAATTTATTTGTAAAAATATATTTTGTTTATGACTGATATTGTTTTGATTTTTGTTTATAAACTTGTAATTGAAAATTTTAATCTCATTTAATATTTTTCTCAAATTATTAATGAAATTTAAAATATATGATATTAAATTTAATTATTAAAACATTTGTAAATTGAATTAGGAAACATTATTTTAATATTTTAATTCATCATGAAAAAATAATGTAATGTGTTCAATTTAATTTTGGGAAAAAGTTAATTTTCCAAGGCAAATATTAGTTACTATAGAAACACTAGATATTATCTTACACATATAATTTTATTAATATTGTGTAATTTTAAAATAAATAAATATATATTATATATAAATAATATAATATCATTTTTATATTCATATACAAGTAAATTAATATCGGTTTAGTTTTTAATCAATGATAAATAATATTAAGTTCACATGTAAATTAAAATGTCATTTTCTACAAAAAATAGGTTTTCCACACATTACATATTTTAATTTAAAAGTTAGTGTTATCATATTTAAAAATTTAATTTGGTTAAATGGATCCCAAAATTAAAATTGACACATAAAAATCAATTTAGAAGGATATTCCTAAATTTTTCATAACAAAATAATTAAAATGGTTAGTTTTTAATCATGATTAACATGGGTAAAATGGGTAAATAAAGTTAAAAAATTTATTAATAATTAAAGTCCACATAAAATTTTTAGAAAGAATTATTAGGTATTAAATTCCTTCCCATATGTCTCAAAAACAGTTTATTCTCTTTGTTTACTAAAAAAATAACCCACCTAACACCAACACAATTCGATTTTGATCCCTTACAGAACTCCTGTTTTACAAGAAAAAAACTATCTTTCTAAACTATAAAAGGAACTGACTCTCACCAATTTTTTTATAAAGCTCTATCCAAATGGAATTTACCATGAAACTTTCACTCCTTAACCTCTATAAATCCCTCCCATATAGTTCATATGGTTTTATGGAGTCTAAAAAATCTTTAAGAATCTATTTAGCATGGTATGTGTTCTCCTCCTCCTCCTTTTAATTAAAGTACCATTTTTTATTATCCCCTTTTGTTTCCATATAATTATACTTACATGTGTTCATAATAAATCCTTTTATATCCAAATAATTCCCTTACTATGATAATTTATCCATATCTCTAATTTAAATTATTTTATAATCCCTATTGTATAGTCACCATGCTGTTGAAATCACTCCTTGATTATCTCCCTCCTCTTTTCAATTCAATAACATCCACTGTTATTTTAATTTTTCATCTCCATGTTATTATGCATAAATTTTTTCATATTAAATCATATTTTATCCTAATTAGTTCCTATTTAAAAGAGAAATTATTTATCCCCCAATAATCCATTAAAAAAAATCATTTTGTATAGTTATCATGCTACCAAAATCACACCATGATTTTTTTGTAATATTTTTATATTATAATTGGTTCTCAGGACTCAAATATTTTTCATGGGTAATTATCTATCATATTAGACTATTATAATTAAATAATTATGTTTTATACCCAAATATGATCTTTTGTTTGATTTATACCATCTTTTCTTTTGAAATCATGTTTGACACATGAGTCTACTTCCCTTATGAATCCATTTTTATAAAAATAAAAAAACTTGTTTAAGAATAATTCCCATATGTTTTATTGAAATTTTTTCTAATATCAATAATTTTTGTATCTAATATTATTATCCTCTCCATTTTAGATAGATAAAATGGATTATTTTCAGTAATTCTAATATTTCTTTTACCCCTATTTCAATAGACAAATGTGTTACCATTTTTATGATTTTTTCTTTGATAGAAATGTATTTACAAATACTAAAGAAAAAGTTTTTGAAAACATTAAAAAATGTTCTTATATATTAATCAATTTCTTTAATCATCTTTTTTTATTTTCAAGGATTTTATTATTATTACTAAATATATTTCTTTTGGTAGTGGTCTTCCCTTCCCTTTCATCAGTTTTTTAAAAGTAATATGTGCATCAATATATTAAAATGTTTTATACAAACATTTCAAATTTAATTTTATTTACCCCATAGGGTTTATAATTAATTAAGTTATGTTTTTTATTACTTGATATAATTAATAATTTAATAAATTAATTTGTAAAATTTTGATTTTAATATTCTATTAAATCTATGTGATAGTTTTGAAAAGATTTAGAAACAAATTATTTTTTAGTGGTTCTTTATGATGTGATAATCAATTGATTTTATGTGGAACTCATATAGATTGATGCTGATGTCTATAGTACTATATCAGACTCCAATGTATTGGGTAAGGATTAATATCACAAGATATGATGAAATGTTACGTGAATGAGTTACAAGACCCTTTCTTCACATGTTGCTGTGGGAGTGAAATGCGATGAGAAGTGTTCATAAGTATATAGTTTTCATGATATTTGTGATGATTTATTCCATGTATTTTATTTTAATGTGATTTTTAATTAATTTTGAAAACTATTTTGAAGGAATTTGTTTGTTCCACTTCTCTAAAATTTACCTTATTTCCTAGAGTTAACAATTGTTTTTGTTATTCTATGTTAAAAAGATGTTCTCCTTTCTTATGATATGATTTCATGTTTTATTCTAATTCAATTATATTATTTTTTACATATGATTTTATGATAATTTTTATTTAATATATTACTATAAAATTATCCATAGCTCTAAAATAGTAATTATTATTTTCATTTAGGATCTCATGAACAATTTATATGATAATTCCACACTCCAAATTCTTAATAGTTGATCAGTTTCTCTTACTAAGCATTAGTGATCAGAATTTTCTTATTTTTCCACCCCTATGTTTGGAATATGATTATATAATATTATGTTACTAGATTAGGTTTTATAGGATCATTTTAGTGTAAAATTTTTTACTAGTGTTTTAAAATATAATGCTTATATAATTGGTATAAAATATACAAAACCTTTTGGTAGTTAGGTTGTATACTTTTTTGTGATATTTTTTATTGAATCATGAGATTATTTTATTTCTTATGTCATGTTTAGAATGGGTTTTTAATTTATTTAGTTTTACTCAATATAGGTATTGAATATCGAATACATGATGTGGTCAAGTAGGGTTCCATGTTAGGACCCACTAAGTGTTAAACTGAATTATTAGAAAAAAACAACCCAAATAATATGTCCTTTATTTCTTGGAACTAGTTTCAAATCAAAGTTGATCAAAAACACCAAAAATACTTTTCATGAGTTTGGTCATGTATAATATTAGGAGTATCTTGACATTATTCACAAAAAGGTCTGGAAAAAGATAATTTTTTATGATGAAATTTTTAAATTTATTATTGTTTTTAGTGTGATATAAATCTTTACCCTTAGGTGGTATAATGTATTTTTGAGACTCTTTAAATATAATAAGAATGTATATAATTTTAGGAATTAATTTAAATATTTTTTAATGAATTAGTTTTATAGTTTTACATTACTAGGACAAGGCTAAATGTATTAATCCATTGAAAGGGTTGAATTACAGTGTTAGTAAATAAAATAAATATTACCTTTGATTGTGTTATAACAATTTTTATATATATTCCCACATTTAATTTAATATAGTCAATATCACACCCCCTCATTATTGATATCAAGAAATTTTTAGTCCAATTTTATAGCTTTAAAGAAAAAATTAATCATAAAAATTTTCATAGTTCTCCCTATGTCTAGGTATCGCACACCGACAGTGTAACAATTTTCTAAAATCATTGATACTCACTTATTCTAGAAAATTGATTCTATCATAGTCACTCTATGCTAATGAAAATTATCAATATAATGTTTTTGGGAAAAAATTACCTACAATGGGTTCTTCCATGTTATTCAACACTATACACATCTTCAATGAATGAATTTTTTAGTTTATAGAGAAAATGATCTCTTCAATATCTTATAAACATTAGAATATATAAAATATCAGTGCAAGGTACAGATCTTACTTTTATATTTTATTTAAAAAATAACTTTATTATGGAGGACTGATATAATTTCATATTATGCTCCTATTGTATTTTCTTACACACTCCATTTTCTCTACAAGGGTTTCTTTGTGTCTATACTATCATATTACTCTTTTTTGGTTTGATCTCTTGGAAGTTATTCTCTATATTCATTAATAATGTTATTTTATTTTAGTTTTGATTCCTTATATCAAATGGTTGTTTTCATTGCTTAGATTCATTCCTTAGGTTCTTTGTTTGGTAGTGGGACATGATTTTTCTTCCCTTAAATGAGTTTATTACTCATATTCTACTGCTAATTTAGTGGAAAATACTCATTGGAAACTATTTAATTGTGTATATTCAAGTTTCATCATTGGATGTTCTAGTATTTATGAGTATTGGAACTTCCGATCTTACTGGGAATTGGTTTTTCAACTTCAGAATTATGGAACCATATGTTTTTGATGAGATTGTATTTTATACATTAGGGTTGGGGGTTGGTTTATTATTGTGATTTTTTATGTTGGTTTTGTTATTCCACACTAATTACATAGGTTACTTATTTTTCATGGGTTATGTAATCTAGTTTTTCCATCTCCTCAACATATTTTAAGTGGTTCATCAGTCTGGACTCTCTAAACTACTTTAAGGATAGATGTCTCGATTGGTAGTTGTGGGTGTTTTTTTTGAGGAGGCTTATTTTTCACCATGGTGATCATGAATAATAATGATTTTTTGTGATAAAGATTCATTTTCTACATAAAAGTTCAAAGAACATTTTTCCTCACTAGTTATTTGAGATTTTTGATACATTTAATCACTGCATGTAGGGTTTGATAATTTTGATGATGGTTTCTCTATTGGTTCTTATACTTCTTATAAATATTGTAGGTGGTGAAGTGTTGATGTAGGGTTAAGAGTGCTGGGTAGTGGGGGATGATGTAATTTGGTTTATGTTATTCAATTACTCATTATATTGTTACTATCTAAATATACCAATGAAATCTGGGGATCATGGGATACACAAGTCAACACATCTTCCCTGATATCCACCAAAAGATACATTTTTTAACAGTTTGATTTTTTTAGTGTTTTAATCTACAATATATTTTGCAAATTTTAGGTTATTGTAATATTATATATTGATTTGTGTGTTAAAATTTAAACAAAAAAAAGTGGTTCTATTTTTATAATTGTAAAAAAATATTTAAATAGATTATAGACTCTCTTGTGGTTAACATTATTACACTTATAATTTCACAAATATCTGAGATTAACTCCTCATACGGTCTTGGGTATTTTTCCCAAATATCGTTGTGAAGGAATTATCAATGTGACGGTAAATTAATTATATATCAACAGATCACAATATCTTTAATACCTTATCAATATAATGATTATTTAATATCAGAATAATATTTTTCCACTATATTTCATCCACAATAGGATATGTAAATAACTCTATATTATTCAAGAATCATCCCTAAAAAACTATCAATGATATGATAATTAATTTATATCATGTATGTGCTCTATTATTATTATCTCAAAATTATCTATGGAATTTTGGTCTTTTTCCTTCACAATTACCAATTAATTGAGTAAAAAATTTTAAATCTTCAGTCCTCCAACCCTTACTCAGATAGTTTGGATCAATTAATGTTCCAAAAATCTTTTGGTACTAGGCCCCATGTACTATAAATTTATAGAGGTTAAAACAAACATCTTGAGGTTTATACAATTCCATTAATATTTCCTCAAACCTTTAAATTTATGAAATAAAAATTTGCCTATTTATATTTATAAACAGTTTGACTGTGGTGTGATTTACCCTACTATGCTATAATATACATTGATTTAAGTATGATTATATCATGAAAAATAGATTACAATATTTCCATCATGTAGAATTTATATTGAAAAAACCATGATGAATCATATATAAAATTCCTTTAAAGGTGCAACAAGATATTATCATATTTACTCGAAATTGTGACTTTTTCATCATGGTCCTCATAATTTATGGTGTATTTATATTATCTTATCCTTCAACAGTGTAATACATTCTACATAAATTTTAATGATTATGACACAACTAGAATGCCTTATAATAAAAATTTATAACTCTTATGAATGTCTCACATGAATGAAATAAGACATTCATGTTCCAGTTTCATAAAATCCACCTTCACATCACAGAACATAATCCATTTCTAATGATTCGGTGTTAAAGCTTGTATTTATCCCACAATATATAAATCTCCATATATTTATTCCCATTCGTCTCCCAATATATCATAGTTATATTTTTCATGTCTTTTATCTCAAAAAATTATTAATACAGAATATTGAGTTATTATTATTTCATAAAGGTTTCGTCATGATGTGATCATACATATCCATCGATTACTATTAAGCATGACAGGTTGTGTTAAGTCTTGTTTTGAAGTTTCATCATTTTACTCATATGTAGAACCATAATCAACATGGTATCTTTTATTACAATGTATCTATTTATCCAGCATAGAGTTTAATCTTAAATGGACTAGGTTAGGGTGTTGTATCCTCCTCTATGATAAAACACAATTTGTGATCTTGAATAATTTATTTACCCATATCCAAACTTATGAAATGGCATATAATATTACAATATGGCCACTCCAAAATTATCCTACATAATATAAGAATATTTTAATAAGACTTACAGTAAGACATAAGGAATATAATTACAACATTATATAATTTTTATTCCCCAAAATTTCACAAGCCTTCATCAATTAAATAAATGAATGTTCAAACTTCTTTAACTATCATAATAAACCAGAATAGAATATGTTATTATCATCATACCTCCATCAACTCCAGATTGTGTATCACACTTCATGTATTGATAAAAAATCCCATTATTAATGTACCAACACCATATCAATAATATCTCATAAAATCAAGGCAACTATAATGGCCTCAATCTTTCTTCACCAAATCATTTATGTTCAACATAAAAGTCCAATGTAAATATTTCCAATTTAATAAATCCATAAAAAATTGTTTTCCCTTATATAGAAACCAAATATATAATTATTTAACTTTCTACAAGTTCTATAGTTTCACATGTTTCCCTAAATTTACTATTAAAAAAATCTAAAACTTATTTTCAAGAAAAACAAATTCAGAACCACTTTTTTCACAAAATTCTACCACTATAGATTATTATGAAAATAATTCTTTAAATATCACTCTACAATCATAATATATTATTTTTCAAATAAATGTATAGATTTATAGTTAATTATACTATCTCCCCATTTGATAATAAATTTAAAAGATTCACTTTCTCTAGATATAATTTTTGTCATTTTCTCCCTTTATCAATTACCAAATTAGTGTAGATTTATTAACATTACCCCCTTTGAAATCACAATCCTATATCTATATTTTGATTGGCCAATTATCTCCCATTTCTATAAACACTAAATCTCATTAATTTACCTTGTAATCATCAATTACTAGATTTTATTGAGTTAAATATATGCAATTAGAAAACAAATTATCTATAAACACTTTTTAAACATCTTAGTGATTACAAAAAATTATAGGCTCTATCAAAATTTATAATTTTTCCGTATTGAATTTTGGTTACATTATAGCACCTTAAAATAAGCTTAAAAACCTTCACATTTGGATTCATTTACCATTTATATTATTTTCCATATATTCCATAATATTGTAATGCATTCTAATTTTTTGAAAACATAAATGATCTATATATTTATTGATCAATATTTTCTACATTGATATATAACACCTTTCGTAATAAAATTATAAATTTTTTATAATCTTTATACTTTTCAATTATACATATATTCATTCTAGGATTTCAGTGTGGGAATTTCCCACTTTGTAAATAATCATTAACAAATCCTCTAAGACAACTAATTTATAAATGAATATTACAAATAAGAGTCTAATTTAATAAAATTTGTAACGACCCAAAGTATTTCAATGGAAAATTCCATTCATATTTTTATGTCAAAAAAACACAAAATAATGAACTAATAAGTGATAAGTGACCTTTAAACATAATTTTTTCACCCCTATGTTTGGAATTTTAAAAATCCGACATACACGGTTGTGTTCAAGATAGTTTTTGGAGTCTAATGAAACAAAAATATTTTTTTTGGTGAATAGTAACCTACCCTTATGAATAGTAACCTACCCTTATGAATCGTAACATACCCTTATGAATAGTAACATGACCCTTATGAATAGTAAATAAGAGGAACATTACCTATGAATAATAAAATAAAATTTAGACATCTTAGAAAGTTACAATTTGACCTTAGTAAACGTTTTTGGAATTTTATAAGTCATAAATAATTAATTATAAATAATTAATTAATTTAAAAGAATATTTATTATCCTGTAATGTATTCATAAATTATTGAATCAATTTCTAATAGTTTTTAGATAATTTTATAATACCCAACGTAATTTTTGATAGAACAATAAAATCAGTTTTAATCTTAAAAACTGTTTTTTTAAGTAAATTATGATTTTATTTAAATATTAAATTAATAATATTTAGAAAATTATTTTTGAAAAATGGACTTAATTTTTGGATTCTACATGTCGAAAAATGGTTGGGGTTAATTTTTGGGATTTTTCTGAAAAACATGAATTTTTGGTGAATAGTAGAATACATTAATTTACCATATAAATACATTTTTTTTAAAACCCACTATTCCTGAAATCACAAGTGATGTAAGCACCCAAATCCCGAACTCACATGTCTTATTTACTATTCCTAATCATCCTAGACTCACTATTCTTTGTCTTAGGTGAAATTAATAAACTAATCAATTTTATATTAATGAAACCCCTCTCCCCTCCACAATAAAAGCCACCCTTCACTCCCTCTTTTCCTCACACCTCTCAAGCTCCAATACTTCTATAAACTCTGCCAAAAAATCATCCCTAGCACCTCCCCCACGTCCAAAAGCTTATGGTCTCATCAAAAGACCAATCCTATCTTCCTTAAGGAGGATCTCAAGAGGAAGCTTCTAGAGGTAATTTCTCTCTCTCTTCTCCTTTAATTTCCTTTCAAGTTCAAGTTTCTTTCTTGATCTCTCCCCACCTATATTCATAAAAATTGTTTTGTAACTCCATTATTATACATATATTATAATTTTTTATGATTCTAAAATCACCCCACACCCTTTACCTCTTCCTTTTATTTTATTAAAGAGAACGTTGTTCATGAGGTGTTAATTTATCACCTTCAAAAACGACAAGCTCTCTTCTTCCATTTCTACCTTTATATCTGGTCATGAAACAATTTTTATGGTTGAAAAATTATATTTTTTATGTATTATATACTATTTTATGTTCTGTAAATAACCTATGGCCATATTACTAAGTGAAATGTTAAAACGAGTTTGTTGTGATCCAAAACCCCTCAAATTAACCCAAATAATCTTCGTTTAATTCTTATCTAATGATTCATCCACATGGATATAATATTACTTATTATAAAATCATTCAAGATTCTGAAATATAATTAATAACATGTAATATTAGTTATGTATGTTTACCCATGATCTACCCAAACATCAATTTAAGAATACAAGTGGACCGCTCAAGAAAACCCTGAAAACAAACATCCCTGATCAATGTTTGTAAACTCTATAAGTCATAAAAAGGAACATAATATGAAATAATGAAACCAGAATGAGCCCTATTAATGTATAAAAGGTTCTTTAATTTCTAATTATTTAATATAATGTCATTATAAAGGACATTAAATAGAAGGAGTCATTCGAGTACAAGGTAAGGGGAAATCTCGAACCCAATTTTTCTTCCTTCAGGTCCTCCCTCTTTCACGCCATTTTTGATATGGTTACTCCCCAGAGATCATTTATTCATCATTTAATTTACTTTTTTGGAATATAAATGTTTTTCACTGGTTTTTATGGCCATGAAAATGTTTTCCAAAAGAACTCTTCTTTCAAGATCTCACCTTTTACCTCTCATTCAAGGTTGATGGTTCTTGTATCAAGTATGTTGTTCTCTCTTTCTTTTGGGAACCCAAAGCATATAAATGTGTTATTATGAATGAAACTCATTCTTTTAAATGGGTTATTTATGTACATGTTTGATATGTGTTCCATGTGGAAATCATGATAATGATAATATTATGATGTGACGGGTGCGCCTGGAATTATATACCGCAATATGAATGTTTAAATGTGACAGGTGTGCCCAGAATTATATAGCGCTCCAATGCATTGGGTAAAGTGACGAATCTCATCATTAAATGTTAAATGATGTGTGAACAAGATTCTATCTTTCTTCACATGTATGTGTGGATGTTAACCACTAAGACATGATGTTTCATTTTTATGCATTTCCACATTTGAAGTTTATTGTTTATGCTCCTCTCATGTTCATGTTCTTTTGCCTATGTCATGATTATGCTCACCCCATGATATATTGTTCTTATCTATCATTTTACTGGGCTTATAGCTCATCCCTTTTGATGTATATTCTCATGTGGATACATGTACTAAGGAGAGGACAAGTTCCACTAAAAAGCTAGTGAATAAGAAATTAAATAAATGTTTATGGTTGATATTGTATTTGTTATGTATGGTCCTAGTTTTCCCAAGACACTAAACCTTTGGATCCTCTATGTGTAAAACTATTATGTTTTTTATCTTTTAAATTATGTAATAGTAATGTATGAAAAAGGCCGGGTCGCTATAGTGGGTATCAGAGCCAGGTTTAGTTAATTTGGGGATTATGATCAGTGAACCCTAGAGAAAACCTACAACATGAGACTAAGTAAAAATATGCACACAAGGATATTTCCCTAGGGATCCCATATTTTATGTTTTTGGTATAATTGGTTAAATGGATACGTTATTGTCACACCCCGACCGCGGACATCAGTAATTTTTCTCCTCTCTTGGTCCCGATTTAAATTTTTCGAAGATTAATTGCGATTGGCGGTTTCGCGCCGGTGCGCGGTCACCGCATCGTTAGCGGTGACCGTGCGTTCAGCCCGGGTGACAGTGTGTTCACCCGGTGTTTTAAATTTTATAATTTTCATGCACCCGCTGTTCCCGGCCTCCGGGCAGCAACCGACTCCACCCTCGCCTCCGGCGCTCCGCCTCGTTGCACCCCGTACCACCAGTCTCCTCCCGCCGAACCGCCGCCGTCCGGCCATCCCGCGCCCTCCACCGCTCGCACCTCCGTCCTGCGACCTCGCCGCGCCGGCCTCCTCCGCCAGCCGACCGCCGGCCTCCGCCCCGCTCCCCTCCTGCTCCCGTCACCGCGCCCTGCCGCCTCCACCCCCGTCCCGACACCTCCGCCGTCCCGCACACCCGGCCTCCCCGCCGGCCTCCGCCTTGCTCCCCCGCCTTGCGCCGACCCCGCGCCGCGCCTCCTCCTTCCTCTCAGCCGCGCCCGGCCATCCCGTTCCGCCTCTCCTCTCGCTGTGAGTTTCGTTTTTATTTCGTTTTTATTTTGTTTTATTTTATTGTTTGTTTTTATTTTGTTTGATATATATAATGTTTTAATATTTTTACCATGTTAATAATATTATAATTATTTTATTATTATTAGGTTATTATTATTATATTATTATTATTATTTATTATTAATATTATTATGTTACCATTATTATTATCATACTATTATTATTATTGTTATTATTATTAATACTATGTTATTATTATTATTATTATTATTATTATTATAAATATATTATTGTTTTAATTATTATTATATTATGTTGTTATTTTTATTATTATATTATGTTAATATTACTATTTTTATTATTATCATGTTATTATTATTATTATTATTATTATTGTTATTATTATAATTATCATTGCGCTATTATATTTATTAATTGTTCTTGTTAGTATTATGTCATTATAATTATTCTTATTATTATGTTAATATTATTGTTATGATATTATTGTTACTCTTATTATTATTATATTATTATTATGTCATAATAATAATAATTATTATTATTATTATGACATTACTATTACTACATTTTGGTTATTATTACGTTATTATAATTATTATTATTATTAGTATGTTGTCATTAATGAGCCTGCTTAACGGCATATTGTTATAGGATTGGGTTGACGGCGCGGTACGGTGCGACCATTACGCAACGGGAGTCTTGCGCCGTGTCGTTTCGTTCCGAGCTGCGTCTTGAGGTAGGTCTCCCTATGCACTTGCCTCTAAATTAAGAATTTATTTATTCCTTGTCCTTTTATTAAATTTCAGTAAATTTAAGAAAATAATATTAAGTAGTTTTTATAGTGTGGTGATTTGCTGATAATGCAAACTGTTTAATTCTAGCATTTCATTAAAAGTGTTTTCTTGGTTTCAATTGTGGGATTTCATAGTAATGTCGCTAAATGGTTCTTCCTGAGTAACGAAAGACATGTTGAATTGGGTTTTGAAATGTTTTTGGCATGTGTAAATTAGTAAATGTACTGTTTATGGAAAATGGTGTTTTCTTATAACCTTGATTAGAGAAAACGTCGTGTGACCTTTTGAAATTGTTTTTGGAAACTTTACGTGTGGTTGTTGGTTGACGAAAGATGTTTTCCCTTGTTGTGTTATTAAAAATAATGCTTTCTGGGTTGTGAATGTTGTTTATGCTCTTGTTTGAGTGTTTCCAAAAAGGGGTTTTTGCGAAATGATTAGGTAATGACATTTATATTTTCAGAAAGGTATTTTTGACATGCGTGAGTTTTGAAACATTGTTTGGGTGTGGAAATGGTGACTTTTGTGTGCGATATCTTGTTTGGCCTGCAATACGAGGAAGAAATATACTATGTGAATGTGAAGCTTGTTTGAGCACACGGGAAACCCTGGGTATCTAGGTGGGCGGACTAGAACTAGTGCGCTAGTGAGCCGGATGGGTGTCGTCCCTGTTTCACTTAGCTGGATTGACGATTGAAACACTAACTAAACATATGATATCTGAGGGTCGTGGCCTTCTAAGCCACGTGTTCTGAGGGTCGTGGCCTTCTAAGCCACGTTTTCTGAGGGTCGTGGCCTTCTAAGCCACGTTTCACCGAGACATGAGGTTCTAGGGTCCCACGCGAGCTAGATGAACCTTAGGGGATTTACCCATAGTGCTCTACCATCTCTGGCATGGTGCCTTCCATCGGCATACGGGGGACCACTTGGGTGTGAGTGTGTGCGTGTGTGAGTATGTGTGTGTGTGTGTGAGTGTGTGAGTGTGTGTGTGTGCCCATGGTTATTGCTGATAACTTCTGTTTTATTTTTACTTGCACTTGGTTTTCCTTGCCTGTTTTCTTTCAGTCATATTTCACAGCCTATACTGTTAGACTTTGAGAAAAAAAAAATGGGTTTTAAATGAAAATGATTTATGTGCTTTGGGTTAGATTTGAAAATGTAACACTTTGCTTTTCAGAATGAGTTTAAAACTAATGAAATGGAACTAACTTTCGAAAAAGAATAAGGGAGATGTCTCGTGTTTGATTTTCAAGTAAAACATTATAAAAAATTACTTTTGTACGTTATAGTTCAAACCTGGATTATGTAGATTCTATATTTACTGGCAGTGCATTGGGATTTTGTTGTGAGGCTCACCTACTGAGAACTTTTGTGCTCACGCCTATCTTTTACCACTTCAGTTGCAGGTTCCTTGTGTTCA
The DNA here is from genome assembly GCA_963277665.1 of Viscum album. Classification (NCBI taxonomy): domain Eukaryota; kingdom Viridiplantae; phylum Streptophyta; class Magnoliopsida; order Santalales; family Viscaceae; genus Viscum; species Viscum album. The sequence continues at coordinate 798,860,432 of OY728160.1, read as the reverse complement.
GGTTTTCCTGGCATGAGTCGCTCAGTGATGGGGCGACGTTGGTTTGTAGTTGGGTGGTGACCCGCGAGGTCACATGGAGGTATGTCGTGGTTTAGTTTTGTTTATGTCTTTAGTTTTTTCCCGTTTGTTTAGTTTACTTTCGTTCTTTTGATCCTGTTTTTAGTTTGGGCTAAAATCGTTCCCAACGATTGAAACTTTTAATGCCCGGCACTTGTTGCCATCCCGGGGGGATCGGGAACGCCCCTCGGGACTTGCCGCGGACCGGCTCGGGTGACCGGTTCAGGGTCGAGCCGGGCTGGTTCGTGAAAAAATGGTATCAAAGGGAGGTTCTTGTTATTTGGGTTGTCCGGTAGAAGGAGATTAGGACTGTCGGAACTCGAGGGGTAGGTACGGGAAGAGCGTCGCGAACTCTTGCTCGCACTGATCCTCGAGTTACTAGGGGTAGTTCGGGAATTGTGTCCTTGTCTTTCCTGGTTTGTCTTGGATTGAGAGATGATAATGGAGGCAAGCCGACGTTACATCGTAATTTCACATGGAGTAGTGACCCATGTGGAGTCCGAGTACGTGGTTTGAATTCCTCCTAGTGGTCGATACTGACTTGGGACATGGCCCACTACCATGTCGCCAGGTTGAGTGTGACTACTAGTCCCTCATTTTTGTGATTGATGCAGATTTGGATGTTGTTTCTGTTTTGGTCTGTGTGAGTGCGTAGTTGGAAATGAAAAAGGGTTTTTGAAAATTTGACTGGTTTCTTTTAAAGGACTTTAAATATATGAAATGGGTTTTGAAACTGAAATCTCTTGATTTTGAAATCTGTTGTTTGCTTGAAATTGGTTAAGAATGGTTCAGGATGAAAACCCAGGTCCTCTTTATGAACGTTTTCACATGTGTGAGAATGCATGGAAAGTGTGTGTTGATGCACGTATGAATGGAATGTGGATGAAGACATGTGCAACGGTTCATGAGATTACCTGGGTGTGTATTTGAAATAAATGGCTTGACCTTGTTTTCTAAATTGGTTTTAAATGGGAAATGGTTTTGGAAAGTTTTGGTTTGAAAGTGGATTGGTTTTTGGAAAGTGATCTTGAAAAAGGGTGGTTTTGAAATCAAAAATGAAAAAGGAATTTTAAAGATGAGATTTTGTTTTGGGTTGTGTTGTATTTGATTGGTCCTTGTGCTGACTGTTTTTGGATGAAGGCGCTTTTATTGATGTTGCTTCGATTTGATGTTGGTTTTGGCTTTGTGTTTTATATATCGCTCGGGAAATGCCGCCCAGAAAGGTCTCTAAGGATTCAGATATGTCATGCCCAGTTTTGGTCCTCCTCAGACTTTGCCTATTCTCCATGGTGATCAGGGTCCGTTAGAAGCAGTGAAATGGCTTGAGGATGTGGAACATGTCTTTAGAATATTGGGAACTCCCGATAATGTTAAGGTTCGTGCAATTATGGAGTTGTTTGAGGGTCCAACTCGGGACCAATGGAAGAGGGTTACCCCATCATCAATGCAAGGTGAAATGGCGTGGGATGTCTTCAGAATCATTTTCATCCAATGGTTTGTACCTGAGGAAGTGAAGCTGGAGAAAAAGGGAGAGCTTGTGCATATTCAACAAGGTCGACGGACGATGAAGGCATATGTTGACCATTTCAAGGAATTAATTTCCTTTTCTCCAGATGTAGTGTCGCATGAGCTCATGAAGGTCTCTCTTTTCACTGGGGGTCTGCGTCTAGAGATCAAGGAGCGAGTCCTCCCTTCTAAAGACCCTTGTTTCGAGAAGCTCGTAGAGGAAGCATTCTTGGCTGAGTTAGTTTCTGGTGTGCGGGTGGTTAATACTTCAGCGTCCCCTGTTGTGGTTCGTATGAGTTCCCCCTCTGGTGAGGAAGAGGCGCCAGAGATACCTGTTCCTAAGGATTTATCCCCTTTGGTTCCAGCTTCCAGTTCATCAGATCGTTCGATGGTGTGCTATCAGTGTGGTCGTTTCGGGCATTTAAAGTCGTCTTGTCGCAACCCTCCGAAGACGTGTCATCGCTGTGGTTGTCTGGGTCATCTGGAGAAGTTCGGCAAGAAGCGTCGCTTGAAGAGGAAGCTGTGATGGGAGAATGTCAGTACCTGACTGTGAGGCAGAAGATGCTTCAGCCATCAGAGCCTCAGCCAGAAGTCTCGGGGTGAAGCTCGCGCACAGTCAGGAGTTCCCAGGGTTGTGAAGCCTTGGTCCAAGTTCTGTCTTCCGTGTTGATGGTGAAGCAATTAGAAACCTCTTCCATACTTGTTTTCCTGCTACTGAAGTTTCAACCGCATTGTAAATGCGTAGCTTTTCTATAAAGTGATGATGGACTGGTTCTATGACAATCTAAGCAGACTTGTCATGTGGAGGTGATATTATAAATCGTGTGTCCTTCTTAAAAGTGTGTTTGACTCTCGTGTGGGTTGACCTCGTTTTAGTTATGTTTAAAATGTGGTTATGTTTCGTGGACTTCAGTGGATCATGTCTCCAATTTGATATTGGTTAAATGTTTTTCTATGGGTTTTCCCTGGTGTTGAAGTTGATGACTCTAGTCGTGGGTTCAAGGTTTCGACGGAGGAGTTGTAGTAATCGTGCTATAAGAGTTGGTTTGAATTGGTTGGGAGTTCCCGCGTCGACCCCCCCCCCCTTTCCCAGGGTGTTCTATTTAGATGGTCAACTTTTCTGCACTAGTTGAGTTCTTGTGGTGGGGAGAACCCCTTCGGGTTCTCCCCTCACCCTCGGACCCCAGTTTTCTCTTGAATCGGTCGGGTGTGACCTGTGTAGAGTAAGGTCATCCCCGAGAACTTCAGTTTTCTTCAGTACTGTCGGGCATAGACTTGGATTTTTGGCTGACTTGTGACCTGGTGACTTTCTGGGGGCAGAAAGTGTCTCTGGTGGGGAGAATTGTCACACCCCGACCGCGGACATCAGTAACTTTTCTCCTCTCTTGGTCCCGATTTAAATTTTTCGAAGATTAATTGCGATTGGCGGTTTCGCGCCGGTGCACGGTCACCGCATCGTTAGCGGTGACCGTGCGTTCAGCCCGGGTGACAGTGTGTTCACCCGGTGTTTTAAATTTTATAATTTTCATGTTGGTATTTTATTATTAATACCTTTTTAATTGTGTTATTATTATTGTATATATGTTTATATATGGATATATATATATGTATAATAATGTGTGTATATATATAGATCTATATATGTATAAATATATATATATATGTGTGTAAAATCTTCAAATTATTTTATAATTATTATTTTAAATATTTGATCAAAACAATTATTATTTGAATTAACTAATTTATTATTTATTATTATTATAAGTTTTATTATTATTATAAAAGTATTATTATTATTAATATTATAAGTTTTATTATTATTATTATTTTTATTATATATATATATATATATATAAACCTACCCTTAGCCTAACCCTAATCCCGTCCCTACCCAGCCGCCACCCCATCCCCCTCTCTCCTCCCTCTCGTTTCTCTCTTCCGCGCGCAGCACCCCGACCCGGCGCGCTCCCTCTCCGGCGGACCTCCCACCAGGCTCGTCCTTCACCCGCTGTTCCCGGCCTCCGGGCAGCAACCGACTCCACCCTCGCCTCCGGAGCTCCGCCTCGTTGCACCCCGTACCACCAGTCTCCTCCCACCGAACCGCCGCCGTCCGGCCCTCCCGCGCCCTCCACCGCTCGCACCTCCGTCCTGCGACCTCGCCACGCCGGCCTCCTCCGCCAGCCGACCGCCGACCGCCGGCCTCCGCCCCGCTCCCCTCCTGCTCCCGTCGCCGCGCCCAGCCGCCTCCACCCCCGTCCCGACTCCTCCGCCGTCCCGCACACCCGGCCTCCCCGCCGGCCTCCGCCCTGCTCCTCCGCCTTGCGCCGACCCCGTGCCGCGCCTCCTCCTTCCTCTCAGCCGCGCCCGGCCACCCCGTTCCGCCTCTCCTCCCGCTGTGAGTTTTGTTTTTATTTTGTTTTTATTTTGTTTTATTTTATTCTTTGTTTTTATTTTGTTTGATATATATAATGTTTTAATATTTTTACCATGTTAATAATCTTATAATTATTTTATTATTATTAGGTTATTATTATTATTATATTATTATTATTTATTATTAATATTATTATGTTACCATTATTATTATCATACTGTTATTATTATTGTTATTATTATTAATACTATGTTATTATTATTATTATTAATATTATTATAATAATAAATATATTATTGTTTTAATTATTATTATATTATGTTGTTATTTTTATTATTATATTATGTTAATATTACTATTTTTCTAATTATCATGTTATTATTATTATTATTATTATTATAATAATAAATATATTATTGTTTTAATTATTATTATATTATGTTGTTATTTTTATTATTATATTATGTTAATATTACTATTTTTCTAATTATCATGTTATTATTATTATTATTATTATTGTTATTATTATAATTATCATTGCGCTATTATATTTATTAATTGTTCTTGTTAGTATTATGTCATTATAATTATTCTTATTATTATGTTAATATTATTGTTATGATATTATTGTTACTCTTATTATTATTATATTATTATTATGTCATAATAATAATAATAATTATTATTATTATGACATTACTATTACTACATTTTGGTTATTATTACGTTATTATAATTATTACTATTATTAGTATGTTGTCATTAATGAGCCTGCTTAACGGCCTATTGTTTTAGGATTGGGTTGACGGCGCGGTACGGTGCGACCATTACGCAACGGGAGTCTTGCGCCGTGTCGTTTCGTTCCGAGCTGCGTCTTGAGGTAGGTCTCCCTATGCACTTGCCTCTAAATTAAGAATTTATTTATTCCTTGTCCTTTTATTAAATTTCAGTAAATTTAAGAAAATAATATTAAGTAGTTTTTATAGTGTGGTGATTTGCTGATAATGCAAACTGTTTAATTCTAGCATTTCATTAAAAGTGTTTTCTTGGTTTCAATTGTGGGATTTCATAGTAATGTCGCTAAATGGTTCTTCCTGAGTAACGAAAGACATGTTGAATTGGGTTTTGAAATGTATTTGGCATGTGTAAATTAGTAAATGTACTGTTTATGGAAAATGGTGTTTTCTTATAACCTTGATTAGAGAAAACGTCGTGTGACCTTTTGAAATTGTTTTGGGAAACTTTACGTGTGGTTCTTGGTTGACGAAAGATGTTTTCCCTTGTTGTGTTATTAAAAATAATGCTTTCTGGGTTGTGAAAGTTGTTTATGTTCTTGTTTGAGTGTTTCCAAAAAGGGGTTTTTGCGAAATGATTAGGTAATGACATTTATATTTTCAGAAAGGTATTTTTGACGTGCGTGAGTTTTGAAACGTTGTTTGGGTGTGGAAATGGTGACTTTTGTGTGCGATATCTTGTTTGGCCTGCGATACGAGGAAGAAATATACTATGTGAATGTGAAGCTTGTTTGAGCACACGGGAAACCCTGGGTATCTAGGTGGGCGGACTAGAACTAGTGCGCTAGTGAGCCGGATGGGTGTCGTCCCTGTTTCACATAGCTGGATTGACGATTGCAACACTAACTAAACATATGATATATGAGGGTCGTGGCCTTCTAAGCCACGTGTTCTGAGGGTCGTGGCCTTCTAAGCCACGTTTTCTGAGGGTCGTGGCCTTCTATGCCACGTTTCACCGAGACACGAGGTTCTAGGGTGCCACGCGAGCTAGATGAACCTTAGGGGATTTACCCATAGTGCTCTACCATCTTTGGCGTGGTGCCTTCCGTCGACATATGGGGGACCACTTGGGTGTGAGTGTGTGCGTGTGTGAGTATGTGTGTGTGTGTGTGAGTGTGTGGGTGTGTGTGTGTGCCCATGGTTATTACTGATAACTTCTGTTTTATTTTTACTTGCACTTGGTTTTCCTTGCCTGTTTTCTTTCAGTCATATTTCACAGCCTATACTGTTAGACTTTGAGAAAAAAAAATGGTTTTTAAATGAAAATGATTTATGCGCTTTGGGTTAGATTTGAAAATGTAACACTTTGCTTTTCAGAATGAGTTTTAAACTAATGAAATGAAACTAACTTTCGAAAAAGAATAAGGGAGATGTCTCGTGTTTGATTTTCAAGTAAAACATTATGAAAAATTACTTTTGTACGTTATAGTTCAAACCTTGATTATGTAGATTCTATATTTACTGGCAGTGCATTGGGATTTTGTTGTGAGGCTCACCTACTGAGTACTTTTGTGCTCACGCCTATCTTTTACCACTTCAGTTGCAGGTTCCTTGTGTTTAGGTTTTCCTGGCTTGAGTCGCTCAGTGATGGGGAGACGTTGGTTTGTAGTTGGGTGGTGACCCGTGAGGTCACATGGAGGTATGTCGTGGTTTAGTTTTGTTTATGTCTTTAGTGTTTGCCCGTTTGTTTAGTTTACTTTCGTTCTTTTGATCCTGTTTTTAGTTTGGGCTAAAATCATTCCCAACGATTGAAACTTTTAATGCCCGGCACTTGTTGCCATCCCGGGGGGATCGGGAACGCCCCTCGGGACTTGCCGCGGACCGGCTCGGGTGACCGGTTCAGGGTCGAGCCGGGCTGGTTCGTGACATTATTCATGAATTGTTTACTTATGTTTTGTTCTAACCTTTTCTATTTTAGAAAATGGTGGGAACCAGGAGAAATAAGGCCAACAACTCATGCGTGGGCCAATGCAACGATTGCCCGAACAACATCCCCAATGATTTTGGAGGTGGAGTCCAAAACTTCATGGAGATGCTTACCCAATTATCTCAGGTTATGAATAATAACCATAATAATGGGAAACATCCTCTTTCACCAAACAGGGAGCGACTAGAAATCGAATGTTTTATGCGGCAATGACCACCAACGTTTGTGGATCTTCTGATCCACTAGGTGCGGAACAATGGGTCAACTCCATGGAGAAGATATTTTCTGTTCTTCACTGTTCCGAGATGGAGAAGGTGACTCTAGTAGTTTATCATCTAGATGGAGAAGCTGATCAATGGTGGGATTTTATTATGAACACCAAGCCAAGGGAGGAAATTTAAGAGATTGAATGGGATGACTTTAAGATAATGTTTCTTAATAAGTACTTCCCAAGAACTCTTTTCACGAAGATGGAGAGAGAATTCATAGAGCTTAAGCAAAAAGAAGGAGAATCTCTCACAACCTATGAAGCAAATTTCACAAGGCTCGCAAGGTATGCTTCGGGTTTTGTTATCAATAATGATAGCAAAATTGATAGATTCATTAGTGGATTAAAACAACATCTTCAAAAGGATCTTGCAATTCGAGACTTTGGGAGTTATAAAGAAGTTGTTCGGTGTGCTCTCATAGTGGAGATGGAGTTTAGAGAATGGTCCCATGGCTATGGTGATAAGAAAAGAAAGATGGAGTTTCAAGCTGGTAGATCTAGTGATAAAGATGGGAAGAAAACACAGTGACCCACATGCCAAAAATGTGGGATGTTGCACCATAGGAACTACCTCAAAGGGATGGGGAAATGCTTCAAGTTTGGGAAAGAAGGAAACATTTCTCATGAGTGTCGAAAATACATGAAAAGGAATGATAATGTAGCTGATGAAAGGAGAGAAACACTCATGGTTCAATGCTACAACTGTAGGGAGCTAGGGAACTATTCAAACCAGTGCAGTAAACCTAGAGCTCTCGAGGGTAATCAGTGCCGGAAACCACCAAAGCCAAAGGAACAAGGGAAGGTTTATGCCATCACTACTGCGGAGGTGGATCATGAAAATGAAGTCGTACAAGGTACACTTACTATTCACTCAAGAATGGAAAAAGTCTTATTTGATTCTAGTTCTACGCATTCCTTTTTATCATGAATGTTTGCTAGAACTATAGAATCAAAGCCCAGAAACCATGAAGTAGAGATATCTGTAAAAACACCAAGTGGTGCAATCATTGCAACCCAAGTGTTTGATTCTTCTCCTGTTGACGTATGTGGGATGATTCTTCTGGAAAATCTCGTAATACTTCCCTTGGTGGAATTCGACGCTATAATGGGAATGGATTGGCTCTCGTTATATAGATCACATATGAACTATCGGGAAAAGGAAATATATTTTCATATTCTGAACTATCCCATGCTCCTCTAAAAATGTAAGGAAGATCACGAATCTCCTCTGAGAAATCCATCAATGGTTTGGCTGTTGGTTCCTTATGAAGAATCATACCTCGCCAAAATGTTTGAGTCGAAGGAAAGTTCTGACCTTGAGGAAATTCCCATTGTAAGGGAATATGACGATGTATTTCCCGAAGAGTTACCTGGAATTCCCCTGGATAGTGAGGTAGAGTTCTCAATTGAATGCATACCTAGAGAAACTCCTATCTCAATGTGCCCCTATAGGATGGCTCCTATCGAACTGGAGGAGTTAAAGAAGCAGCTGCAAGAGAATCTAGACAAAGGGTTCATACGCCCTAGTGCATCACCTTGGGGTGTGCCAGTGCTCTTTGTGAAGAAGAAGGATGGAACCATGCGGTTGTGTATCAATTATCGGGAACTCAACAAGATCACCATAAAAAACAAGTATCATCTCCCAAGGATTGATGACTTGTTCGACCAGTTAAGAAGAGCTCAATACTTTTCAAAGGTGGATCTTCGTTCTGGATATCATCAGGTAAAGGTGAAGAAGGAAGATATTCATAAGACTGCCTTCCGTACAAGGTATGGGCTCTCTGAGTTTTTGGTGATTCCCTTTGGACTTACTAATGCCCCTGAAATCATCATGGATTTGATGATTAGAGTCGTTAGACATTACCTCGACAAATTTGTGGTAGTGTTTATTGATGATATTCTCATCTACTCCAAGAGCATGGAGAAATATGAAGAACATCTAAGACTTGTGTTGGTGACATTGAGAAAGAAGAAGTTGTACGCAAAGTTCAGAAAGTGCGACTTTTGGATGAATCAAGTCACATTCTTGGGACATGTGATCACAAGTGAGGGAATTTCTGTTGATCCTTCAATGAAAAAGGCAATTGAGGAATGGCTCATGCCCTCTAGTGTCACATAAATCTATAGTTTTCTTGGATTAGTTGGGTACTATCGACATTTTTTGAGGAACTTCTCATGATTGTCAAGCCCGCTAACTATGTAAACAAGGAAAGGGGTAAAGTATGTCTGGATGGATGAATGTGAGGGAAGCTTGAAGGAGCTAAAGAGAAGGCTGAAAACTGCACCTGTACTCACACTACCGAAAATTGGAGAAAGTTTTGTGATATACAGAAATGCTTCAAAGAATGGCTTGGGTTGTGTACTCATGCAAAATGATAATGTGATATCCTACGCCTCACGACAGTTGATGATCCATGAGCAGAACTACCCAACACAAGATCTAGAGCTGGGAGACGTGATTTTTTCCTTGAAAATCTGGTGGCGCTACCTTTATGGCGAGAAGTGTGACATATACACCGACCATAAGAGCCTAAAGTATATATTCACACAATAGGAGCTCAACATGCGTCAAAGGAGATGGTTAGAGCTAATCAAGGATTACGATTTCTCTATTCACTATCATCCTAGAAAGGCGAAGAAGGTAGCTGATGCTCTAAGCAGGAAAGAACCTACTACCCTATCCATGTTGAGGATTGAGAAAGACCCTATCTTCTTGGATATGCGAAGGATGGATTTGGGAATCGTAAGGGTAGGGGATACATCCTACCATGCCCAAATGATTACGCAACCATCCATCCAACAGAAGATTAAGGAAGCACAAAGGGATGATGTGGAGATACAAAAGAGGGTGAATGTGGTAAAGGAAGGGAAGCTGCAAGAGTTCCATATCGACGATGATGGTGTGATTTGGTTTGGAACATGGCTTTGTGTGCCTTCATCACCCGGGATAAAGAAGGATCTATTGGATAATGCACATAGCTCAGCTTTCTCTATCCATCCTGGAAGTACCAAGATGTATCGTGATCTCCGAGAGAACTTCTGGTGGGATAACATGAAGAAGCAGATTGCGGAATATATATCAAGGTGCTTGGTATGTCAGCAAGTTAATGATGAGCGAAAAAAGTCCAAAGGTATGATGCAACCATTGCCTATACCCATGTGGAAATGGGAAAATGTTACTATAGACTTTGTCACGGGTCTCCCGAAGACGTCAAAGGGGAATAATGCGATATGGGTTGTGGTTGATCGACTCACCAAGACTGCCCATTTTATTGCTATTCGGGAAGACCGATCACTTGAACAACTTGCAAGGATATATGTGAAGGAAGTAGTGAGATTGCCCGGTGTTCCACTCTTGATTGCCTCTGACCGTGATCCAAGGTTCACATCTAAATTATGGAGGAGCCTTCAATATGCCTTGAGTACTGAATTAAATTTCAGCACGACCTATCACCCCCAAACTGATGGCCAGTCTGAAAGGACTATTCAGAAACTCGAAGATATGCTAAGAGAATGCTCTCTAGAATTCAAAGGTGGATGGGATCAGCACCTCCCATTGGTTGAGTTCTCATACAACAATAGCTTCCACTCGAGTATTCAGATGGCTCCATATGAAGCTCTTTATGGGAAGCGATGTAGAAAACCAACATGTTGGGATGAAGTTGGAGAAAGAAAGCTACTTGCACCCGATCTTGTGCAGGAGATGACCGAGAAGGTTCAAGTCATCCAGAAACACATCAAAGCTGCTCAAAGTCGGCAAAAGAGCTATGATGACAATCGTCGAAGGGACTTGGAGTTTGACGTTGGAGATATAGTCTTCCTTCAAATATCTCCATGGAAGAGAGTCATGCGATTCGGGAAGAAAGGGAAGCTACGCCCAATGTACATTAGCCCCTCTGAGATCTTTGACCGCATAGGAGTCGTGGCCTATTGTCTGGAACTCCCACCGAATATGGCTCAAGTTCATGATGTTTTTCATGTATCACTACTGAGGAAGTACATACGAGACCCCTCACATGTACTAAACTCAGAGGTGGTGCAGCTGGAAGATGATATCTCCTATGAGGAGCAGCCAGTAAAAATTCTGGACTGAAGTAATAAGGTTCTACACAACAAGACAACTCGCCTTGTCAATGTGTTGTGGAGGAACTATAAGTTTGAGGAAGCAACATGGGAACCGGAAGAGGCAATGAAGGAGAAGTACCCTCACCTGTTTGTGTAAAGTGAAATTTTGGGGGTGAAATTTCTTAAGGGGGGAAGAATGTAACGACCCAAAGTATTTCAATGGAAAATTCCCTTCTTATATTTATGTCATAAAAACACAAAATAATGAACTACTAAGTGATAAGTTACCTTTAAACATAATTTTGTCACCCCTATGGTTGGAATTTTAAAAATCCGACATACACGGTTGTGTTCAAGATAGTTTTGGGAGTCTAATGAAACAAAAATAATTTTTGGTGAATAGTAACCTACCCTTATGAATAGTAACCTACCGTTATGAATTGTAACACGACCCTTATGAATAGTAAATAAGAGGAACATTACCTATGAATAATAAAATAAAATTTAGACATCTTAGAAAGTGAAAATTTGACCTTAGTAAACATTTTCCGTATTTTATAAGTCATAAATAAATAATTATAATTAATTAATTAATTTAAAATAATATTTATTTTCCTTTAATGTATTCATAAATTATTTAATCAATGTCTAATAGTTTTTATATAATTTTATAAGACCCTACGTAATTTTTGAAAGAACTATAAAATTAGTTTGAATCTTAAAAACTGTTTTTAAGTAAATTATGATTTTATTTAAATATTAAATTAATAATATATAGAATATTATTTTTGAAAAATGGACTTCATTTTTGGATTCTAGACGTCGAAAAATGGTTGGGTAAATTTTTGGATTTTTCTGAGAAACATGAATTATTGGTGAATAGTAGAATACATTAATTTACCATATAAATATATTTTAATTAAAACCCACTATCCCTGACATCACAAGTGATGTAAGAAATCAAATACCGAACTCACATGTCTTATTTACTATTCTTAGTCATCCTAGACTCACTATTCCATGTATTAGGTGAAATTAATAAACTAATCAATTTTATATTAAGGAAACCCCTCTCCCCTCCACTATAAAAGCCACCCTTCACTCCCTCTTTTCCTCACACCTCTCAAGCTCCAAGACTTCTCTAAACTCTTCCAAAACATCCTCCCTAGAACCTCCCCCACGTCCAAAAGATTTGGGTCTCATCAAAAGTCCAAGCCTATCTTCCTTAAGGAGGATCTCAAGAGGAAGATTCTAGAGGTAATTTCTCTCTCTTCTCCTTTAATTTCCTTCCAAGTTCAAGTTCCGTTCTTGATCTCTCCCCACCTATATTCATCCAAATTGTTTTTTAACTCCAGTATTATACATATACTATAATTGTTTATGATTCTAATATCACCCCACACCCTTTCCCTCTTCCTTTTATTTTATTAAAGAGAACGTTGTTCATGAGGTGTTAATTTATTACCTTCAAAAACGACATGCTCTCTTCTTCCATTTGTACCTTTAGATCTGGTCATGAAACCATTTTTATGGTTGAAACAGAATATTTTATATGTATTATGTTCTATTTTAAGTTCTGGAAATAACCTATGGCCATATTACTAAGTGAAATGTTAAAACGAGTTCGTTGTGATCCAAAAACCGCTCAAATTTACCCAAATAATCTTCATTTAATTCTTATCTAATGATTCGTCCACATGTATCTAATATAACTCATTATAAAATCATTCATGCTTCTGTAATATCATTAATAACATGTAATATCAGTTATTTATGTTTACCCATGATCTACCCAAACATCAATTTATGAATACAAGTGGACCGCTCAAGAAAACCATGAAAACGAACATCCCTGATAATGTTTTTAAACTCTATAAGTCATCCAAAGGAACATATTATGAAATAATGAAACCATAATGACCCCTATTAATGTATAAAAGGTTCTCGAATGTCCAATTAATGAATATAATGTCATTATACAGGAAATTAATGAGAAGGAGGCATTTGAGTAAAAGGTAATGGGAAATCTCGAACCCAATTTTTCTTCCTTCGGGTTCTCCCTCTTTCACTACATTTTTTGATATGGTTACTCCTCAATGATAATTTTTTCGTCATCTAGTTTACTTTTTTGGGATATAAATGTTTGTCACTAGTTTTTATGTCCATCAAATGTTTTTCCAAAAGAACTCTTCTTTCACGATCTCACCTTTTACCTCTCATTCAAGGTTGATGGTTCTTGTATCAAGTATGTTGTTCTCTCTTTCTTTTGGGAACCCAAAGCTTATGAATGTGTTATTATGAGATGAAACCCATTAAATTCCATGGGTTATTTATGTACATGTTTGATATCTGTTCCATGTGGAAATCATGACAATGATAATATTATTATGTGACGGGTGCACCCGGAATTATATAGCGCAATATGAATGTTTAAATGTGATGGGTGCGACCGGAATTATATAGTACTCCAAGGCATTGGGTAAAGTGACGAATCTACTGAGTAAATAAGGAATGATGTGTGAAAAATATTCTAGCTTTGTTCACAAGTATGTGTGGTAGTTAAACACTAATACATGATGTTTCATTTTTATGCATTGCCACATTTCAAGTTTATTGTTTAAGCTCCTCTCATGTTCGTGATCTTTTTCCTACGTCATGATTATGATCATCCCATGATATATTGTTCTTATCTATCCTCTTACTGGGCTTCTATCTCACCCCTTTTGATGTATATCCTCAGGTGGATACATGTACTAAGGAGAGGACAAGTGCCACTAAGAAGCAAGTGAAGAAGAAATTAAATAAATGTTTATGGTTGATGTTGTATTTGTTATGTATGGTCCTAGTTTTCCCAAGACACTAAACCTTTGGATCCTCTATGTTTGAATCTATTATGTTGTTTAACTTTGAAATTATGTAATAGTAATGTAAGAAAAATTCCGGGTCGCAATAACATTTGTGTTTTCAATGTAACTCTCCAACAACCACACACATATACACCATAATAAATTAGTTTTCACGAATATCACACTCCAAGGGAGATCAATCAACCTTACACAAGATCAATGATGAAGAAGAAATAATCTTTGAAGTTTGTGAGTCATATCACATGATATAACAATTTTTACAATTTGTTTATATAAAATCATGATACCACTTGATATCCATGACAATATGTTATCACAAAGTTTTACACCCTTTCATGTGAGGGTAATAAACTATTTAATTATTACAAAAATCAACCCCTTTACTTCCTTCCCTACTATAACCACATATAAACATTGAATCCAATTGTTGATATAAAAAATAGGATTCAAAATTAAACATAATTTATAATCCAAAATTAATTTCGAGTAATATAATATGGTTAAGTAATAAACAAATAAAATATGTATTCGTTAATATTAGATGATCTGAGATTTGTATACAAAATTATTAAATTATTTTTTATAAACATTCAAGGAATCACATGATAATACATTTTCCCGAACCATAATGGTTATATTGACATTGAGTACTAGATAAGTATTCTATTTCATAAAATATTTTCCAAATCTCACATAAAATTATTCTCACATTGTACCCTTCATATAAATTTCCTACTCAAAACCTCACTTTATAATCAGGGGAAATAAAATATATTAATGGGTGATGTTAGATAACCAAATAGGGTAAATATAGGTGATACCAATTAATTCTTATAAGTGGGAATAGGATAAAATTCACAGAATGAGAACATGATCAAAACTTTTGAGATCATACACAATAATCATAAATAATAAAACACATGTCATGGTATCTGACATTGACATAATGAAATATTTTTTTCAGAAGAGTGTAGAATTATCAAACAATAATCATGAGAAATGTGATAATATAATAACCATAAATCTTATGTTTTTGGTATACACATAAGCTTATAAATCATATGTCAAATCTCTTCACAATGAAATTAATCAGATAATAGGTTTGGGATAACCACCAATGTAACTTATTATTCTTGGTAAAACCTCATTGATACCCTCTTTGTCTTGGGATAATCACCCATGTACCCTCTTGGGCTTGGTAACATAGCTCATATAGCATCCTGATCTTGGAAAAACAATCTTATACACTATTAGTCTAGAGAAAACAACCCATTTACCCTCTTGGTACTGATCTAATCACTCATTTACACTTGGATATCATGAGATATAAAACATTACCCAGTTTTTTATAAGTCTATAATGGTCACACCAACCATATAATAGTAATAAATTAGTATATATACCACATAACATAAGATCATTTATCATTCCATTAGAGTTCAATTTACCCTGGAGAAAGAAATAGTATTCCTGAGAAATCTTTTAAAAAAACATCATCATAACCCATATAAGTAAAGTAAGTGGATGGAATATATAGATCATATCGATATTGAGTAATATCAATACTTAAAGGAAGATTAAATATTTGGAAAATTTATTTATAAAATAACTATAAATATTCTTCGAAAAATAATAATAAATATCCTTTTCCCGATGGAAAGTTTTTAAAAAAATTACTAGAATAATAAGAATAGTAATTTCATGGAATAACCATCTAAAAGTTTTAACTATGATTGATAAATAATATATTAAATGTTTATTTGAAAATAAATTAACACTAAAAACTTTTTGAAAACAGTAAATTCACATTTTTATAAAATAAGTATGAAATGACACATTTGGAAAACAAGAAAAACATTAATTATATATGTAAATACAAAATTAAAAATATTGTATAAAAATAAATTTAGATAAGAATACCCATATTTTGTAGGAACACAGATATATAAGTGATATATTCCTGGTATAAAAGGAGAAATAAAGCATGCTTTTCCTTAAAACATTTTTTGACCTTTTGGAGTACCAAAAGTGGTTAAAAAAATATTATACGTGAAATCACCTGAAGTAAATATATTAGAAGATAATATTTGGTGGGCTATAAAACATAATATAATATTTCCCTCAATAGAAATTTAATTATAAATATTTTGTGTAAAAAGTGAGATTATAACATATACTCATACTCAAGTCTCAGATTTCATAATATTCACTCCAACCTTCTATATAATAAATTTAGAATCATTATAAACATATTAAATATTAATATTAATTATTAAAAACTATATATTATCCAATTAACTTTTCTAATTAGCTATTTATTTTAAATTATTCATTAAAATCAATACTTTGGTGTCAACAATTCAATTTCCCATAGAGGATTCGGTTTGGAGATTTAGAGACTTGCACATTGTTCATGGAATCATCAAATAAAAAATACTAGTCACATAATAAATTAAAATTTTATTTATTATAAATAATTTTATAACTATCCTGTAACACCCTGAGATTTAATATGTATTTCCATTTAAATAAACATGAATTATTTGATAGCCTTAATTATATTCAACCCCAAGTATAAATGAACCTGTGATATAGTATACCTTCAAAATCCATAAATTTTATTAGATATTATTATCCAGAATAGTGAAATTGTGAAATACATATAGAATTTTTTTTCCACAATTCCAATGTATTGATTAATTACTATGAAACAATCATTAATATTTAGATGAAATTATTTAAGAATTAAAAGAAATATTTTTTGATGAAATGTATTTTTCAACATGTTATGTATTTTTATAAAAAAATAGTATATTAATCACTATTGTAAAATTATTTTGATGAAATATATTGATAATTAATTAATAATAACTCATTATTTACTTATATAATTCATTGGAATGGATATAAAATCATTTAAAATAAATGTTACTTATTTTTTAGAAATTTGATTTATAATGAGTATAGTGTTTTTAACACAATAATATAAATAAATTATTATTTATTTATGATTTTAGTGAAATTTATATATTATATATTTATAAATTATTTCAAAATTCATATTATATTTTTTACTAGCCATGGAATGAATGTAAATATATTTTTATTATAAAAAATTATTTTTTCTAAAAAACTATTCTTATTGTGTTTTTCACACTTAATTTAAAATAAATTTATTGAATTAATAGAAATTAAATTATATAAAATTAAATAAATATTTTTAATAATAATTTAATTATTTTTTATCATGTTCAATTTCATTTTTTTGTCATGATGAATGCTAAAAACAAAAAAAAATTATCACAATGATTATGGTTAAAACAGGTTTACCGGTGGTCATACTAAAATAAAATGGTAATATTGACATATAAAAATTTATATATTATATTATATTTCATTATTTGTTCCTTATATTATTCTAAATTATAATTCTTTTCAATTTTTAGCATTATATGTTACGAATACATTAATTATATTTATATCATTTAAGTAATTATACTTGTGTCTTCTCCCTCACTTATAAAAGGGAACAATCTATTGACTCTTATTAATATTGATTGAGCCTCTTCTATCATCCAATACTAAAAAAAATAATTTTTAACATCCTTTCCTATGTTATATTGATCCTATGTGCAAATGAATTACATCATTTGAAGTATTAAGGTGTAAGATAATGAAGGTTTCTCAATGATGTGGTATAACTCTTAATTGAGTACTTTCAATTTCAATTTTTATTTTACATTCTCAAATCATATTTTATCTATATTACCATGATGAATAAATTATTATTAATATACTTATATGATATTTTTTATTTATTTCGTAATTTTTTCCCCACTCCTTTCCATTAGCAGTGAAATGAAAGTATCGTACGTGCTTACGTGTGGAGTACTGTGTCCAAGTAGCGATATGATTCAATTTAAATCATCATAATTTATAGTGTTTTAATAATGGATTTAATAAAAAATATTATCTTAATCATGTAATAATTATTCTTTAATGATAAAATATATTTTATGTTTCTTTCCTTCTTTTCTTTATATAATAAAGGCATCGTTAATGTGTACATATGCATTTCTATCTCCATGAATGAGGTAATTCCATTTTCTATATATAGTTTTCAGAATGATTAGGAATTTATATATAGATATTATATATTCAATTCATATCATTATTAATATTTTTTAGAAAATGGAACTTTGACAAAAGTACAAGGATATAAACTGTTGAACTGATACGTTCGTGAAAAATGAAATAGCTAACGCTCAGAAATGATGTTATTAATAAATAATTATTAATAAATGATGTTTTAAAAGTTATAAGTGGATAATATAAGATACTATAAGTATATATATTACTATTTTGTATAATTACAATAAATTTAAATAAATTATATAAGATACAATAGTGCTTATGATGTAATTCAAACTTCAGGATTGGGTTTTATGTTAAAATCTCATTTTTTTCTAAGACCATTTGTTGTAAAATTTATGATGAAGAAATTATATGATATAAGAAAAAAATAATCATGAATTTTAATCTCATAGTTTTACTTATTATTATTAAATGTTTTGTTTTCATTTGGCCCTCTTTATATATTCTTGGGATAGATATAATGTTTTTTAGGGAAACCAACATAATTTTTCTATTCAGTTAAAAAATAGTTTTATTCTATTTTAATATAACATTTAATATTTATCAATAATAAAATTTATATTATCCTATTATTTATTAAACTCATTTTAGCCATTTTATTCTTCCTATTAATATGTTTAAATGGAATCATCCTTTCATTTTATGAATGGGACACTTTTACTCAAAGATTTAAAAAGAATATTTTTTAATGTATACCACATGAGAAAATATTCCTATCACCACGACCAATAAATTTTTTAAATATTGAATTATAATTTTACATGGTTATTTCCAATTTTAATTATTTCATTATTATTTTGTAATTTTTTTTATTTTTAAATAAGAGATTTCAAAATTCAAAGGGTATTTTCTTTAGGAAATATTCTAGTTATATTTTAACATAATTATAATTCTATTATAAAATAGGTTTTTGGTACTTATGGATAATTGTGGATATTATTTGATGAAAATATACTTATCATTTCTCAATATGGTCAATAATTATGTTGATTAAAATTTTAAGAGACACATTTTCTTTTCTATGTGTTACACTATAATATAATGTTATATTATTTCATTATCATATCACATAAATATGAATGCATCATGCTTATGTTATGGGTGGGTATATTATATCCCTCTTATTAGTTGGGTAAATATTATTATTATATGATACCAATGATTATATTATATGTAATCACAAGCCCATAAGAGGGTATATTAGATGTTATCCCAAAATAGGAAGACGGATGAGAAGAGGTTATCCCATTACGAAAGCAAGTACATGGGTTGGTAAGCCAAACATAACATGTGATCTGTGTTTGGGTGGGTGTATTTAACAAAAATTTTCAGTGATTATAACTTTGTGTCAATTTATTAAACTCTCTTATGATATTATCTTCTTCCAATTTTATGATCTTATGGATCATGCTCTTCAATTATTTTATGTTTCATGTCTTATAAACTACCATGTTTTATTCCAAGACTCATCATTATGATTATTAATTGCTGGGTAGGATTTTAAAATGTTAATATCATATTCCTGTACCCATATTATCATGTTATTATTAAATTATAATTTTTATCTCCCTTATTTACCCATAATTATAATATAATCTCACCTATTATTATGTTTCCTATTTCCTCAAGATATGGTATGATATGTCCAAAAGGGTATTAGTTATGAAGTATTATGTAGGTAATTATGACGATTTTTATATATACTAGTTATTTATGTAGACATGTTTCAAAAGACACTAAATCATTATTTTTCATGAAAAACTTGTAATGATATGTAATGAAAATTTATATAATAAGAATTAATATTTTTGTATGAAATGCTAATGTATCCTTAGTTGGTATTAGAGAAAGGATTTTTTTTTTAAATAAGGATGAGGACAAATTACTTTGAACCCTTAAGTTAATACTATGAATAGAAGAACATCATATGTTATGGTAAATAAAGAAGTGTGGGTTTCCAATAAAATAAATCTTCAGGATTCGAGAAAGTTGATGCAGTTTTTGAACATATATACATAGGTGTGAAAAAATTCATTGGGGAATATTTGTCATTAACTTGATTTTCCTTAGTGTAAAATGTGTGGTCATGAGACTATACAACTAGATAGAAACTCTTCTGCAATATTCTTGGGGTAATTAAAATTTTCTTTATGAAACATTATAAAGTATTTGTATAGATGATGACAATTTATTTTCTAGGTCAAATATAAGGTGTCATAGATTAAAAATAAATTTTCATGATTTATAAACCCCTTGAGTTATTTTAAATGATTATATTATTTCTCACTATGAATATTGTTTCTAATAGTAATATTTTTTTATTTAGTCAATTAATGGAACCTTAAGTAATCCCGTTAATGATGAATGTGATGGATAATGTAATGATTTCTCTCATGAGAAATTTTTTTTTGGACAAGAATATAGAATATCATTTCTATTATTAAAAAAATCTAAAAAATTCATAAATCAAGATGAGCTTCCAAATGGTAAAAATTTGGAACAAAGATCTATTAAGTCATTCACAAGGCAACATTCACCTAATTTTAGTGGGTACATTGATCTATTAGTTTTTGAGAAATGGACCAATACCACTAAAAATATTTTTTACCATTTTCTAGTTCTCGAATCATGAAAAATATATTTTAACTATTTATCATTAGGAAGGAGATGACTATATATGTTGGAATGTTATCTAGAACAGAAGGAAACATGAAGAAATTGATTATAGTTTTTGGTATGTGTTTAGAAGGTGATTTCTAAAAAAGGATTTTATTTTTAATCTTCATAAAAAACATTGAAGGAGTTCATTGAGACAAATTTGAAAGATGATAATCTAAATATAATTGGGAGGAAAATTTTACAAGACTGGTGAGGTAAACATATTATATTATCATCCAAATAGAATTTAATATAGATTACTTGTTCATTCCATTAAAACCAATTCTCTAATGTGAATCTTCCATAATCGACATTAGTAGTTATAAATAATTTTTTTGAGTTTCTATCAAGGTAGAAATGAATATTATAGTTACCCAAATTTATCATAGTTTTTATTAGAAAAGAAATAAGGAATTGGAATGAAATTATAATTACAAAATATAATGGAGGGAGGAAGGTGAGACATCATTTTTATCTAATGTTTGGAATGTTAATATATTTTTTTTTCAAAAGGGGTCTTTTAAATGACATAAGTTCAGAGAGGAAGGTCACTAGGAAATTGAACACTATTTTTATGGGAAGGTTAGGTAATGATGTTATTAGAGAGAAACCATTATTGAATGGACCACCAATACAATTGAGTTTAAAATTAATGGAGTAAGTAAATTATGAAAAATATTGATCAAAGGTAAGTTAAATGACAATGATTTCACATGAGCCTCAACCCAGTTGGTGAGGTCTCTCTATGTGCATCCACAAGACCTAGGTTAAAAACAAGGAAGAGGAATAATCTCAGGGTACTGTAACAGGTGCTATAGTAGGTACTATTCAGTACTGTAGCAGTCAGAACTATACACCTTGGGTCACAGGTTTGGGCTTGGAGTCCTAAGGCCTTCGGTCCACCTAAGGCCTTTGGGTAAGTAAGGCTTTCGGACCACCTCGTGGGCGATATGGCACCTTAAGGTCCTCAGGGCCACCTGATTTGAAGTTTCACAGACAAATTCTACAAGGAACCACTTCAGAGGTGGAAAGAGAATGGAACATCCACTGGAATAGGGCTAAAAGGACTTTGGAAGAATGAGAGGGAATGGAATTTTCCATCGGTACAGTTACTGTGCACCCCTATAGATGGACATGCTAGCCGAGAAATCACACAATGATGGAGAGCTGATCATGATGCAGTTGCTGGGGAGGAACAGTTTCATGTAGTCATAGTCTGTATGATTTCCTTAATACCTATACGTCTTGTAATGTCTCCAAGCCTACGAGAAATGTAATTCCTAAGCCTACGGGCCTTGTAAGGGTTCCCTCTCATCCCTTAAAAATGGGGGTTATCAGAAAATCAATAAAAAAGAAGGTCTTTAGGCCATTCAGCGATGACAATGATCAAAACCAACAACCTCTTAATCCTAGAGATAAAGGGAAGTGCATTCATTCACAATTACTAATATAGGGCATGATAACGAAGTAATCAATTGTAAAGTTAACCTCCAATATATAACATCTATTGACTTAAATGATTCAGTATCTTCTAATATTTAATATCTAAATAATTTTTTAATGGAATCACATTACCACCTCAATGGTTATATGATAAATTATTAGTGAAAAATTCCTTGTGGTATTATGATCACATCTCAAGTATATTATTATTCTCTCATTGATTTTTTTTGGTAATGTGCTTCCGCAAAATAATATTACTCTCTCTATGGTTGAATGTGTTGTAATTTATATCATGTATTTGATCTCATTATAAAGATCCCATGTCAATATCCTAGGAAGAGAAGTAACATTTTATATTCTAAACCAGCCTATGATTATTTATTGTTGTGTGGATGAATATGATCTTCCAATGAAGATTGTATCCATTGTATTGGTATTTATTCATATTAAAATGGGTTATTTATATAATATGATTGAGGTGAATATCATCAGTGAAGATATTCCTATTGTATGGGATTTTGTTGATGTATTTTTGGAAGAGTTTCCTAGTGTTATTATGAATAATAAACTTATGTTTTCAATAGAACTTATATATTGTGTGACACCTTTTTCAAGGACTCTATATAGAATAGACCCTTTTGAGAGGAATGAATTTAATAAGAAACTCTAGATAAGGGATTAATTTCATCCATGTTCATCACTAGAGGGCGAACCTATTATTTTCTTTAGAAATAATGAATGACCAATGAAATATTTTATTTATTTTAGGGAGTATAACAAGATCAATATAAGGAATAAATATCCTATTTAGAATATTAATGATTTGTTAGATCAATTACAAGGATTGGAATATATTTCCATGATTAATATTTGATATCGATTCTATCAATGGATTCACAAAAGTGAATACAAACCAAATAGAACATTCCATGTGAAGTATGTACACTATAATTTTATAATGGAAAAATTTGTCCATAATAATTCCCCAACTATCTTCTTGAGTTTAATGAATAGAGTAATTATAGATTATATTGATCCGTTTTTGGTTATATTTATAAATGATATTGTTATATATTATAATATGACGGAAGATAATGAGTATTACTTGTGTATTATACAGAATACTCGATGGAATGATAAGTTGTTTAAAAAATTTAAAAAGTGAAATTTTTTTCAATAGAACATTTCATTTTTGGGTTACATAATCTCAAGATAGGGTATATCAGTTGATCTTATAATGATAAAAGTTATTGATCATTGTCCTATACTAACCACTATAACAATGATCCATGTTTGTCTTGAATATGACCTTTATTATCAATTTGTTTTAAATAATTTATCATGGGTATATAATGTACTCACAAAGTAAACTCGAAGGGAGACAAGTTCCTCTAGTCTAATGAAAGCATTGAAAATTTTAGGTAACTCAAGAGAAGTTTGGTCAGTGCACCTACACTCACAATATTATTTAGTGGAGAGGGTTTTTTTATTTATAGTGATTCATTGAGGAAGGGGCTAATATGTTATCTTATTAAGAATGATATAGTAATAAATTATTCATTAGGCCAGGTTATGGTTAATTAAAAATGTTATTGGACACCTGATTTGAATTTAGTAGTGGAAATATTTACATTAAATATATGATGTCATTACATTTCTATAGAAAATATTTACATTTATAGTAATACTACAAGAATAATGTAAATATTCACCTAGAAATAATTGAACATGAACCAAAGAAGATGGATGGAGTTGATTAAATATTCTGAATACTCAAATAATTATCTTCATAGGAAAGTGAACAAGGTGTCTAATGATTTTAGTTGAAAGGATAATGATAGTTTATATATGATTAGGATCATAAAAGATCTAATATTTCAAGAGTTTCAAATGAAGTAGACAATATCTTGAAATAATTGGAGAAATAAAATCTTTCTCAAATGATTTTTAAAATATGTATCAATGTTAATATTAAATATTCTTTGAATTAATATTTAGAGCTATAAAAGAAGGTAGTAAATGTTCTAGAGTTGAAATTTGACTATTTGGGATTGATAAGGTCTATTCACAGGGTATGTGTAACATCTATTCCTAATAAGAAGAATCAGTTCTTAGATGAACCCCATAGTTCATCAATATTTTTTTATCTCGAAATTATTAAGATTTATAGAGATATAAAAGAGTATTTATGGTTTGAAAATATAAAATTGGTTATTTAGGATTATGTTTAATTTTATTTTGTATGTAATAATATTAAAGATCCACGTCAAAATACTAAGGGAATGTTAAAATTATTACCCATACTGGAATAGGAATGAGAAACATTTATCATGGATTTCTTCATAAGACTCCCCAATAGATCGAAATGCAATAATTATTTTTGGGATGTATTAAATCCCCTAATAAATTTATCACATTTCATTGAATAAAATAAATATTTTTATATTGATTAAAATTCATGGATATATATTAATAAATTGGAAATATTTCATGGAGTAAAACATTAATATGTATCTGATCTGGATATGAGGTTTACCTTGATGTTCTGGAATAGTTTACAACAAAAATTAAATTCAAATTTGATATCCAAAATTATGTATCATCCTTAGAAAGATGAATAATCTACGAGGATAATTCAAAACCAATCTTATATTTAGATGTATTATTAAATGTATTATAAATATAGGTGGAATCAACACATTCCTTTGGTAAAATTTTCTTAAAATAATATATTTCACTCAAGTGAATAGATAGATCCTTTTAAATCCATATATGGAAGGATGTGAAAAAAATAATGTGTTGGAATGATTTTCGTTAAAAACAATTATTTTGAAGGTAAGCTAACTGAGTAAATTGTTAACAAATATATACACATTCATCAACACATTATTGAATTTTATAGTTGACAAAAGAGTTATTCTAACAATCACTAAAGATATATTGAATTCATGTTTGGTGATAAGACATTCCTATTGATTTCTCTATGGAATATTGTTATGATATTAAAAATTAAATGAAATACAATCCCGAATCATATAATCCCCTTTGAGATTACTTATTGAGTAGGGATGGTTTCTTATCCCTTAGGACTTCATCCAAAGCACTCTCTTGTTCATATTGTGTTCCATGTATCACTTTTGAGGATGTTAGTATATGATCAATAACATGTTCCTAACTCAATGGTTATACCAATAGAGTATTATATTTCCCATAATGAACAACTAGAAGAAATCAGGGATCATATGGGTAAAGTTATATGTAATAAGACAACTCACATGGTTAAATCTCCCTAGAGAAATAACGAATTATAGTAAGCTACATGGGAACATGAGGATGTGATATACTGGATTTATTATCATTTTCTTATATTAGAGTGATATAATTTCAATGTATAAATTCATTTTATGGGGGTTATAATGTAATAATTCATGATTTTATATGTTTTTTCATTGAAATAAAATTAATATATTAGATAACTTGTTTTGTAAAAAACATTGAGTTGAAAAAGAAACACAAAAGAATTTAACTTTATAACCTATCCATTGGATTTGAAGGTATGAATATGATTACTCACAATATAGAATATATATAAAAATGTTTTCTATAATTTAAATGTATTTATTAATTTCTACAAATTAAAATTTTAATTTTTAATGAAAAGTTTTATTAAAATACACATTATTTGAAGATTTTTTTTATACATTTTATGTATTGGGATATAAAAAAGAATGATGATCACTGTTTAAAAATAATTTCAGTGAAATATAATAATAATAAATTAATAGTAATTCATAAATTAATAATAAAATTGTTAGGAATGTATATTAACCCATTTAAAGGTAAAAATAGTATTTTTTTTAAAATGGTTATTATATGCGCAAAGCTTTTATCCTAATAAATTTAATTAATCTTTATTGGTTAATTGTTTTAATGAAAAGAAAATATCACACAATCCTTAATTTATTTTATAATTAATCAAATAGATTTTACTATTCAAAGAATAAAATTAAATTTAGTTGTGTCCTTAATAATGTATTTTTTTAAAATGGTTTCTCTTTTAGTTTTTCACGCTAAATTTTAAATAATATTTTTCCATTTATAGATTATAAGTTTGATATAATGTATTTAAAATTTTAAATCCACATGTAAAAAATTGGTAATGATTCCACATTTATTTTTTTAAACATAGTAGTAAAAATAGTAAATATTTGTTACCACGGTCGACATTAAAACATGTCTATCAGGGTGATTTAATGAATAGATAAGGGTAATAGTACCAAATAAACTTGTATAAATACTATTTAATTTAAATATTTATCCATATATTATCATAATTTTATATAACATTGCATTTGAATAAATTATATACGAGAAATACATTAGTTATATTTAAATATTTTAAGAAATTCAAACAATATCCTCTCCCTCACCTATAAAAGGGATCCTCTTATCCACCCATATTTATAAGGTCTGAGGTACCTAGTTTGGTAAATACGTCCCCAAATAATTTTTTAAAATTCATCCCCATGTCTTCAAAATATTGGTTGTATCATAATAACATCAATTCAAGGATTAAGGTTTGAGCCAAGAGAGGTTTCTCAGTAAATAGGTATACCTCTTTACCGCACAATTTTAATTTTATTTCTTCTATTACCTTTTATAAACCATTTGTGTCCTTAATAATATAATGAATACATTATTATAAATATATTTAGTTTTTATTATGTTTATTTAACAACTATTTCCCAACTCATTTCCATAAAATGGGAAATGTAAGTATCACATGTGTGAACATGTGGATTACTACCTCAATGTAGTGATATGATTCATTTTGCATCACCATATTTAATGGTTGTTTGTATTAATTGATTTAAAAAATATATGATATTTTTGAATTAATAATTATTTTGTAATTATAATATATTAATAATCTTTCTTTCATTATTTTTATTGAAAATGTAAACATTACTCAGATTTACATAGTGAGTTAAATATCCATGAAGAGTGTAAATCATTTTACTATCTCTAAAGTTCATAGATGACTAAAAATATTTATATAATAAAAATATATGATATTTATATCATGTATTTAATTATATATATAATATAACAATGATCATGGTAAAAATACCAGTACTTATGAATCAAAAGTTTCATGAAAAATGTAATATTTAACAATCAGAACTGACGTTTTTAATAAATAATTATTTACAAATTAGTGTTGAAATATTATAAGTGGGTAATATTTATGATATTATAAGTATTTATAAAGTTCATTTATTGAATTACAATAATTTTAAATTTATTATAGAGTTTATTTGATCATGAATAAGTAAAGTCCAGCTTGAGGTAATGGTTTTATATTGCAACCTCATTTTTATATGGATTGTTTATACATAAATTTATGATGATGAAAATATATGATACATACCTAAAAAATATAATTAGGTTTATTTCATATGGATACCTATTTATATTATAGGTTCTCCATTCAATTTACTTTTTTCAAGTACCAATGGGGCTGAAAGAATGTTTTTTTGGAAAACAAACTTTTCTTTTTCTATTCGACATTGAATCCTTTTCATAAATGCCCATATTTAATTAAATTTTTTGAATGATTTTTTAATAATATTTTATTATTTATTAAATTCACTTATAAAAAAGGTTTACCTTCTATAGAATGGTTTAAAATTCATTGTATGATAATTTTTAAGGCTTTAATTATTACAAATGTGTGAACAATGGCTTTATTTTAACCTATACCACACAAATAGGATTTCCTAACATAATGGTTAGTAAATTTTTTTGATGGTTAGTTTATATGTTTCCATATATATTTAATATAAAATTATTACCATAATAATTAGGAATTTTTATTTTTGAAACTAGAAATTTCAAAATGAAATGGATATTTTTTGTCAAGAAATATTTCATTGATCTTTTATAGAAAAGTTTTATCTATATTAACATCCTTTTTTATTAATTATGATTAAATTAGGATATTATTTAATTATAACATCATTACATATGATATATATTGTTTATTATTATGATGATTAAATATAAATGAAGTTTATTTTTCCATGGATTAAACTATAATGAAATGATTAATATTTTCATGATATTATGTCATACACATCCATGTATTATGATTATATGATGAATGGGTCCATTATATTTTCCTAATAAATTAAGAAAATGATAATTTTTATGAGATAAAAATGTTTAAAATATGTTATACCAAGACCAAAATAGGGTATATGGTAGGTTTTTTCAAGCCTAGAAGGAAATACATAAGAGATTATCCCTATTCCAATGTAGTCACCCATGTGGTTATCAAAATACTTACATTTGATGATCGAATTGGTGGGTGGCATTGAAATAATATTTAAATTAATATTATTATGACATTCATGTACCACTACTTCATTAATGAATCATATTGAAATTTTTTTCTCTCACGATATGTGTTCTTTGATAATTTTATGATCCATTTTTTATAAATAGCCTATAATTAGGCCATGAGTCATGATTAGGATCTAAGAAATTAAAAGAATGATTTGAAAATAATAATTCAATGTAATCATACCCTGAGGAACATGTTATGATTACATTTTTCATTAAATATCTTTTTATCATCCTTATTGATAATCAGATATTGTAATTTATTATGCTTCACTTACCCCCATTCCACTACTAGAAATGTGGACATTTGAGATGACTTATTTGTAACCAATCTTTCTCACTTGCAGAAAACTGTGAGTAGTGACATTTTTTAGAATGATAAAATTATCCATCATAACTCTTATTTTTTTTCAAAGGAGAATATTTACGTATAAGAATTCTAACATAATTATTCCTCATGATAATATTAATTGTGAAAGATGTCACTGTCCGTCGGACAAGGCCATGCTGAAAATATTTTTAACGATGGATAGTCCATATCTATTACCACATAAATAAAATAAATTAAATAAAATATAAATCCCTTTCATTCTCACCCGAAAAATTTATTAATCGTAATCATGAAACCACACCCATGAATAATCATCATGAACCTTACCCCATATTCTTCAATTGAATCAATTTTTTTATAATAGAGTTTCGAGTACCACAAGTATGGATTCCTGTTCTCTCTTCATCACATATTTTATACAATTACTCTTCTTACAACACTAAATTTGTTTGGTTAAACCCTAGGGAACTAAATTATTGGATTTTAATTGTTTATTAATGGTTTAATGTTTTTTCAGATTTATTATTCCCTTTTTGGTTGTCCACCATCGAAAATGACACGTCTTGCCTTGAAAAAGGATAATTCCACTACATTGGGGGAATTTTCATTCAAATTTTTAATGAAGAAATATATGATATTTTGTATTTCTGTGTTCATATAATTTTTATTTTTTTTAGAGTGATTTTAAATCAATATATAGTGTCAATTATTTTTATGTTTTTTTCAATGGTTTTTAAAATTTTCTTCAATTTAATCACTTATTTAAATTTTTTTTGAAATTATTTTTAGGAACATATTAAATTTGAATATTTAATCAAGAATATATTTGAATTTTTAAAATATCATATATTTATGAAAATAGAATGGGAAAGCAAGGAAACTATATGGTTGATTGATATCTTTACTCAAGGGGTTATTTTTATCTTTGAATTATTACAAAGCATGATATATATGTACTATTTGAACTGAATTTTCATGATTTTTGACTATATTAATTATTTGAAATTAAATATCATTCTCCAATGATATTAGAATATTAAACTTATGGAATTTTACATTTTCTCATGTTTAAGATTTGTTAAAATTTCATT
The DNA here is from genome assembly GCA_963277665.1 of Viscum album. Lineage (NCBI taxonomy): Eukaryota > Viridiplantae > Streptophyta > Magnoliopsida > Santalales > Viscaceae > Viscum > Viscum album. Next base: position 798,830,491 of record OY728160.1, on the reverse strand, counting down.
GTAATATTTTTTTAATTTTTTTCATTAACAAATAAAGATTATTATATAATAAATATATGATATAATTAGTAAAAAATTGTAATTATAGTTGTAAAAATAGATTAAAAATACTAAAATTTATTATAAACTCAAAATAATGAGTAAAAATGTAGTAATAATAAAATTTAATATATATCATAAAATGATTTTTGAAATTTAATAAATAATTTAATAATATTAGTAATAATTAGAAAATATTAGTAAAATATGATAAAATGTAATAAATTTTGAATATATATAATCTTAATAAATATGAAAAATAAATAATAATTATAAATGAGATAGTTATTAATAGGTTGTCTAACTTTTGTAATAATATGTATAAATATAAAAAAATCTAAAAATTATCCAAAAAATTAAATGATTAGTATAAATGTATTAATTAATAATAGTAATTACTAATGATCATAGATATTTATGGAACATGATGCACAATAGTGTTGAGGTCCCTTGGCTCAATATCATAAGGCACAGAGAACACCACTGCACACTATAGTGCTCTATTGTGCCCATCACGATGCACCTACACAAAAGAACTATGAAAAATTCATGTAAATCACTTCTTATTGCATTCAATGGAATGAACCATTATTAACCATAATAATAATAATTAAATAATAAGTAAAAATTAGTTTGAATTTTTGATATGTGGTCATAATTAATCAATGTTAAATTTACTAATAATTAGTTAGTAGTAACAAATTGTAATATATTTTTTATTTATCATATTTTTTAGGTAACTATGGTCCCACGAAACAGACAAGAGTTTCTATTATATGATTACGATGTGGAAAATTATCACAAAATCATAATTTATTTTTTATAAAGCCAACTTATGTTGAGGGTATTGAAACATTTATATACATTTCGTCATTAATTTCAAAAAATTAGTGACGGAACAATTAAATGTCTTTATAAAATGTGATCATAGGATTTTTAAAATGTTTGACAATGTTTAACCTCATTTACAAATTGTCGGATTTCAAATGGATTATAGTTTTTGGAATCAACATGTTGAATTATATTCCATAGAAAAGAATATATTTTTTGTTCTAGATTCATCATTTTCGAATTCAGTACATGAGGTTTTTGGATTTTCAATTCTAGGAAAAAACTCAAAATGATATTTCTAATGCTAAAAAATCGATTAAATTTTTAATTTTTTTGATATATTATGAGGATACCCACTATTTTAGATTTTAGATAAGAAAAACTAAATATATTGAAATATTTGAAGCTATTAAATTATATTTTTATAAGACAAATAGTATCTTCGATCAAATATTTTCTTTGGAAAATTTTTTCTTTCCTTATTGAAATTAATTACCTATTTGTTTCTATGAAAGAGAGATGTTGGCCCATAATTTTTTTCTTCATTATTAGAAGAAAAATTCCCTTCATGTGACTTCTTCTAATATTATGGTGATTATGAATCAATTGTTAATTTTACAACATGTGGATAATCGAGGTATAAATAGGTATAGAAATGAATTTCAATATTTATTATGAAATAACTGATGTATTTTCCAATTACCCCACATTTATAGTTCCTATCTATTCCTCACAACAATAATGATTTGATGACATGACATAAATAAAATAATTCCTTCATAAAATAATTAAATTATCCATGTGATGTTGAATTATTGAATAAAAATGATTAGATGCGACCTTATTTCATATCAAAACTTCAAAACATAGGGTTGAAAATTTATACAACCATGAATATTCTTGATGTCCTATTTTCATAACTCTACACAACTTAACTCCTTTTATATCGATATAGGAACTCTCTCTATATTTATATTATGTTATTAATTATTTGGAATCTGAATAATAACATCGATACCCTTAATTGGTGAGTTAATTTCATTAAGGAATGATGGTGTAACTAAAAATGATGTTGTTATTGATAAAAATTTTACATAAATGGGTGAATTAATGAGGACAATTAATTACATTATAACATGTGTTATGTTATTTGGATCTGGTAAAAATATTCTAAAATCATGTCCATACAACCTGTGTATGATCTAGGATTTTCCTTTGAGGTTTGAAAATTTTTATTTTCATTTTAACTCATTACGTTTTACCTAATTTACCTGTTTAATGAGATAATGGGAGTTTCAAGGATTTCTATGGAATTTTTGGATCATGGAGGAAGAATTTTTGGAAAAGGAAACTGGTCCACATAGTTAGTTGAAACTAAAAAACATAAGCCATATAGTTATGAGTAACCATATAGGGTTTTAAAAAGGGCTATATGAGGTCACATGGTATGAAGAAAGCACACATCTATTAGTTCACACCCATGTAGGGTCTATTAAATTTCTAGAAAATTCATGCATAATGGTTTGTGCATTTTTTCAAAAACAATTCATATGAATGGTGAGAGGTACCCATTGAGGGAGATAAGGGTGCATAGTTGTTGATTTTTTTGACCAACCGTACGGACAAACCATGTTGTGTAGTGTTTTGGGGATAATTTCCCATTTTTCTATTAATGAATTTAAACATCACAACCCCACCTCCAATTTCTATTTTCCAACATACAAGGATAGTTTCCCCTCATGTTGAAAATCCTCCTTGTCCTAAGCTAAGGATTGAAGGATCAACCCCATTTGATGCATGATTTGAACGTTTTTTTATCTCATTAGATACATGCTATTATGTTCTTAATTCCTCTTATGACATTATTTTGTTTTTGTATTTGTATCTATAAAATTAGTATGGTGATAGATAACATGCCCTATTTCTATATATTATGTCCATTCATCATTTTTCCCAATATTAGCTAAATCCAAGGTTGATACTGGACAAGGGTTCAAAAAAGAACCTACGGTAGGTGGTCTATATATTTCCAATAAGGTTTTTTGCTTCATAATCATAGAATCCATTTTGATTCTTGACATAGTTTCTCATGTTTCCCAAAAAATTATTTAACTTCCTTGAATAAATAAATTAGAACCTGTTAGGTTTCCTTTTAAGTATAATTGTGATTGTGTTGGTTTTTAGCCCCAACCAAGGCCTCCCATGTTGTTTTCCCTTATATCAGCCTTATGGTAAACCACAAAAATGGTTGTGTGTGAGGTCGCCACTATTTTTTGAGCCTTGTTAAATTTTATGATAATTAAATAAATAATTAAAAGAGGGTTGTTTCCTTCTTTTAAATGTGAATATGTGATGTTTAATTGGTTCAAATTTTAAATAGGAAATGTTTATAGGAGTTGTATGAACTAATTGATTGTGAATGTTTATAAAATTATTGGTGAACTAAAATGATGAATTTAATGTAGTAGTGGATTCCTTAGATGAGCTACTTAGATCCACCTTTCAGAGGATTCCATGAAAATTTCTAGTCCGTGGGTCTTGTTTAGGATAAAGTATTTTTTGTACATGATCACTCCATGGATCATGATTCTATAGGATTACATAGACCATGAAAACCCTTTGGATTTATCTTATATGAACTCACATTGGACATGATCTGTTGACATAATTCTCATACTCTATCTATGTTGTTAACAGGTTTCTATTAAGATTCTCCTAAGACTCAACATGGATAACTTGGTCTTCTTTACCTTAGATCCGACCCTTAGTAGTCTAATAATGGATTTCGAAGAGACTCCATTATTTAGTATTTAAATTTGATTACATGACATGAACCATTCTGTATGTTTTATATTTCATTACATTTAATTGTTATTATTAGTTTTTCTATGTTTTAAAAATATTCATGGAATGGGTATCCATTTGTAGATGTTGGAATTGATATATCACACCAATTTATTTATGATCTATAACTGACCTTATTTACAATATAATGAAAATTATTTTAGGGATCCATGTTTGGTTGTACAATATCACTTTTACATTGAAACTTAACATTTAATTACATTAACATGTGATATATTCCACACTAAATATATTTATATTAAACATACTGGACACGCAACATAACCCATTGTGGTGTCCTACTGAGTGTTATCTCACACCCTATTTTGACCACCATTGGTTACCCAGAGATGCTTCATGAAATCAATTACAGACTAGGGAATGTTACCACTATTTAATGCTTGATTCAATTATTATATACAAGTGGGGGAGCATTAGACCGAGTGGAGAACATGATACTATCTGGAGATACTCATTTTGGGTCTTCTAGTACCTTTAACACATATAAATAAATATATACATATATATATATATATATTTCTAATTTGGAACACTTGATCATCATATTATACATGACTTATTTTTTGATTTATTATAATGACAATATTTTGTATTTTTTCTGTTTTGTTAATTATCTACTTCCAATATTGATTTTTTTGACTGTTGCCAATGTGCTACACTTATACGTGATGGAATAAATTCCCCATTTAAATACCCTATTCCATCCATACTGTTTAAGAAGCCTCTGGTGTACAGGGTGTAATTCTTTATTCCATGATACCCACTAACTTGTAGAACCATTTTGTGTCACCTATGTTAGGGAATTACAAGGTCGTATCAAAGGTGTTATTTTTGGGATTGTCTATTATGAAAAAAATATATAAGATATTATCAATGAATTAGTATTAGGTAATGAGTTATTTCTGGGAGTATCTAACCTACATATAGGGAAAAATCAAATTTTCTAGTATAGAGGATGATTTTTTATATTTTTCCTATTACAATTGATTTGATTCCATAATTGGGTGATGAAGTTGTTGTTTGATATTATAGATGATTATGTATTTTTCTAAATCCTGATGAGATGAGAATCTTCCACCTCATGTATCATTCTAGGATCCTATTATAAATCACAAACCTTGAATTACATTATTCCATATAGGATGTAGTGCTTGACTAGGTGAAATTTTTTATGCATGCATTTACTGATAAAAATTGATATATGGTTAATGATTTGTGTAAGAAATGGGAAAACATGATTTTTACTTAGAGTTACTACCATAAGATAATTTTTTTTCCATATTATGGTACATAAAAACCCTAAGAATCTAATTATTGAACATTGAGTAACAGATCATTGGTTACAAGGACTAAAACAAGTTATGGATTGGATTAATTAGACACTATATTTTGGTTTATAAGGTGTATGCGCCCTTATAGATAAGATGTGTTGACCTATATCATTCATATGTTTAAATAAAATTGTGATATAAATTTCAATTGAAATAGAATGGGTTGTGGAATAAATTTGTCCTTGGACCATCTTTAGAATAGGAAACATGAAGTGTCCTTGGTTATTTTAATAGTAGTTATTATTGAACAATCATATATTTAGAAGCTGGTAGAGGGGTGTGGTTATTTATAGGAAACAATAAACATGTCCCACTTTTTATAACATTTACTTGATAAATACTCAAAAGTTTCTGAGGCATGTTCTTGGAATTATAGAGACACGCCACCACAATTACATCTTGTCATGATCTAGGAGGGTGGTGACAATCATACTCTAAAGGTGGTTGGTTGTGAGATGATAGTAGAACCTCTTATTTTTCCTACTGTGGAACATGTGGTTATACTAGATATAGGTTCTAAGGCATAGTTCTAAGAGAGTTTTTTGATATTTATTCATACCATCCAGGGATCATCATAGCCTTACATGTATATGGAATATATGACACGTGTTCTAGAAGAAACATAATCCCATTTGTTTGGGGGATGCAAGTCCATTTGATGATGAGCTGTGAAATGAGACTATTTTATCAAATTTTTGGCATCTAGATAAACCTCCGAAAGGAGAGTGAAGCTCATGACATATATTCTTGGATGAGAAGTTACGAACTAGTGGGATATTTTGATCCTATATAGTACACATTGATATATTAGTTGGAGGGGTTCGTAATTTAAGTTTTTCTATGAATTTTTCTTGATACCATTAGAAATTAAATGGATAATGATTTTATGCATATGGAGTGGGGAGTGATGAGTATTTTGGAATATTCCGGATGCATTATAGATCATTATTTTTTTACTTATTTACATTTCTGATGAGACATCGAAGGAGAGACGCTCCATGGATGGTCCCTAGCATGACTTTAGATTGTAGGTCAACATTTTTTTAATTGACTACTATTATAGGGTAGTGAATTAGGTTCTGATTACTAAATTAATAATATGGGAAGTAGGGGTAATAGAGTAGGGTATTTCAGCCTCCCGACCTACTAGTTCAGATTCATATAGTAGGAAGTGCTATTTTGTGGCTTCTCATGAGTGGAGCATCATACTTGCTGCCAGTGCTAGTGGTCTTGTCTTCTATCATCTGTCTGGGAGATTAGAGAATATAAGGTTCTAGTGAGATCAGTACCTATTTGATTTCCACGATTGTAGTAGTATGGGTCACAGAAATCATTTGTGTAGTATATTACCTTCAGTATTTAGTGGAAGGGGATCGACTCTAACTCTATGTTCGGAAGTGGGATTTAGAGCACCACATCGGAATAGGATCTAGTGTAGTATTGGTCATTCTAGCCAACGTGGTGGTCATTGTCAAGCTAGCTAGACCCTAGTAGTACATAGATTGCAGAGTGAATGTACTTTGGGTAGTTAGCTGTATTCACAGGGCAACAGTTCAGGAGAAATATATTATGTAGATCCAACACTTTTGGAGTAGAGAGTTGAACCATATATGTGAGAGGTATGATATTAGTAGCCTCTAATCACATATCTTCTCCTTTTTATAGATTTTCTTCTCATAGATTTATATATGTACCTATTTTGGAATGGATTGGACTTTTCATTATATTTTTGGATGGTGTTAATAATATAGATACTTAATTAGGGAAACAAATATAGTGTATATAAAAGTGAAAGTAGTTCCCCCTTGATATTGGTGGGTGTCACATAGTAAGGGATATTTTTATAGTCAAGAAGAAAAAGATTGAAGGCATAAATATTATGTATTGTCTAGTTTCTTATCAAGTATATGTCGACTATTTTTTTTTCTATTGGGTAACCATTACATCACTGTAAGGAACCATTTTTAATCACATGGGTAAATGGGATGTACAAGTGAGCCTAGTAGTACTAGGGCATCTTGTTCAAGGTGGGATAACTACCCAGACTGCTAGTTTATATTGGGGTGATTAGGCAATCTATCAGAGATATTTTATTCCACTAATCTATTGTTTTAGTGATGTATTCCTCAAAGGATTTATTTGTTTACCTCCCAAGTGGGAGGTTTAATTATATATCAATATAGTTTTTGGAGTTACACAAATATACATTATTCCTTATAATATAGATATATAATTTTGATAGAGCGGAAGAAGAATCTATAATAATTTTTGGAATAGTGTTTCATATGCCCCAATACTCTTCTATGGGGTTTTCCAGTCCCTTTTTTGATAAATTTGGATGGTACCTTAGGATCAGTGTAGATTAATAAAATTGGAACTAGTTGAATGTTCAGAAATGGAATCCTTTTATATGGATAGATGAAATGTTTGACTAGTTTTATGAAGCTTTTGTGTTCTCAAATATTGATATAATGTTATGTTATCACCATGTAGTTTATTGACCAATAGACATACCCCTTGATTCATTTCATTGAATGTATGGTCTTCATGATTATTTGGTTATGTCATTCAGACTAAAAATTGTGGAAACACTTTTCATGGAGCCGATGAGTTGAGTTTTCCAATAGTGTATGGATTCATTTTAGGGTATATTAATTTATTAAATAATGGTGTATTCTCACAATCAGTATGACCATCCAAAACATATTCACATTAGTTTGGATACATTAATAGAGAATCTGTTATATTCTCTGCTCATAAAGTGCCACTTCAAGATGGACAAGATTCACATCTTGGGTCATATTATCTCATAGAAAATTTTATTTGTTAATATATAGAAGGGGAAAGTTAAAGTTTCCTTGGATAATCCCAAAAACACCCTTGATATATAGAGTTTATTGGGGATATCCAGATATTATATGAATTTCTAATAGAACTTATCATGCCTAGAAGAACCTATTTTATGATTGACTAAAAAGGTTGTGAATTTTTTATGGTCTGATAAGTGAAATATACCCTTTTTTAAACAAAAAGTGAGATATAATTCATCATTGTTATAGATTCTACCAGAGTAAGGTGGGAGATACATTATGTATTGCAATGTATCAGTTATTTGTATTGGAGAAGTTCTGATGTATGAGGATTGGGACATGGAATAAAGGTCTCATAGGTTGATACAACATCACATGTACTACTTGAAACATGATCTCATGTAATTTTTTGTTTTGCAGGCCCTATGCTGTTATAAGATTTTTTTTCAGGAGAGAATTTTGTGGTGTACACGGACAACAAAATCCTAAAGTATATATTTACCGAGGGTTAAATAAATCTTAGGAAATGAATGTGGGTTGAATACATAATGTTCTATGACATCAATATTTATTATATTCAGATTAATTGAAATGTTGTTTCCAATGCACTGATTAGGGGGGCACAGATACATGCATTTTTGGATTCCATTAGTGAGTAGTAGATTATGTATTAATTTTTTTATAGATTCATTTGGAGGTTTAGGATGGTCATGGATTGAATTTTCTCTCATCGTTAATTGTGAAATCCACTCTTCTATATAGATTGAGGATGAGGCAGCTATTTGATCTTGTAGGCCTAGTCTTATGGGAGAGTGTGGCTGGTGAAGACCTACCTCTAGTATGCGCTATTGGTGAGGTTGAAATTATGTATTTTCATGGTCATGTATGGGTTCCCATATGCATAAATAGAGAGAAAATTTAGCAATTTCATGAATCTGTTTTAGTAGTACATATCGAGGTTACCAAGAAGTATCATATTTTGTACCAATAATATTGGTAGCCAAGAATGAATTATTAGGTAGCTTGTTTTGTTGGTAGTTGTTCCACTTGTTAGTAGGTAAAAGAAGAAAACCTATGATCATATGTCCTTTTACTATAATTTCCCATTCCCTAGAGGAAGTGGTAAAATGTTGTTTTGGAATACATGTTGGGGTTTCTAATGTAGCCTCAAAGTGCATATGTTGTATGGGTTTTTGTTGAATGGATCATAAAGGTCATTTGTTTCATACTAATTAGGGATATCTTTTTAATATATTAGTTTAAGTGGTTTTATATCCATGAGATATTAAAACTTTATGTATTCCTCATAACACTGTATCAGATAGGGATACTCAGTTTAAATCCCAATTATATTATATTTTTTTAGGTAATTATGTAGACTAGTGCTTCAAAGCACATCTTACCTCCCTCATATCGATTTCCAATCAGAGTGCACTATACATGTTCTAGAGGAAATTCAAAGAGCACATGTCCTTTATTTTTGGGGTTCTTATGAGATATATACACTTTTTGTTGAGTTTTACATTAAAAATATATATCCAGTGACTATAAATATTGAATCTTATGATGAATTATATATAATGAAATGCTAACAACTGATGTTATGGTAAGAGGTTGGATAGGTAGAACTACTTAGGTTGTGTCTCATGTTGAATACTTTAGGGAAGGTTCAAATGATCATAATGTGGATGGATACCACACAGTTTGGATAGAAATTTTATGGTGATCTCTATCGACACCCTCTAGTGTTTATGGTTGGGGATCAAATATTTTTATATCACACATAGGCTAGGACACAAATAGATTAATTGATAGGGTAACATTTCACCATAAAATGTTAGGTTGTTCGACATCATGGAGAGAGTTAGGCCAGTATCCTATCCGTTGAAGTTACCTAATAGGTACTGATCCATGCGTGCCATCTTCCATGTATCATAGTTGCACCAGTATCACTCAGATACATATCAAACTCTTCATCTAGATAAGGTTGATTTACCAGTAGATGCTTCATTCCAAGAGAATCCAATTCGTATCATTGATAGGAGAAAGAAGGTTACCCAATGCCATTCCATTCATCTATTATGGGTTCTATGGAAGTATATCCATTTATAGGATGAGACATTAGAGTGGGAGGCTGGTGTATATTCAAAGTGCTCATAGTTTTTTTCATTGAGTTATTAACATCCCTTGGAATGTAAATCTAGTGATGAATTTAATTAAGGTGAGAAGATTTTAGGATCTTAGGATTTATATTGTAGTATAGATCTTTTTAATTTCTATTTAATACCTTGGTTTTGAACTAATTCAGTTGTTCAATGAGATGACAAGAGTTTCCGGGGGTGTTCAAGGCTTGTTCAGTGCTAAAAGGATCAATTTTTAGAAAAGTAATCTAGGCTTCAAGGTTGGTAGAAAATTGTGACCCAATCCACATGGTTACAAGTGACCTTATGGGGATGGAAAGAGGGCTATAAAAGGCTAAATGGTTTGATGAAACCATTCCACTAGGGGTGAATTAACATGAGGTGGATATATAATTTTTAGTAGAGGCATGAATCACAGGTTGTGCCTAGTTTCCCAATATATGTCCATCAATTATTCAAGGTCCCCCTTAAGCCAAACAAGGGCACATGGTGGGTGCATGGTTTGACCAACAATGTGACCTAACTAGGCGACCCAGTTTTTTTAGTGAATTTACCATTATTCCTTAAATATTTTTAAAAATCAAATTCTCTACTCCCTTACAATTTTCCATTATAAATGGTAAATTTATCAAACTCTTGATTATACACATTGTCTTATGTAAGTAATTGATTGATATTCACCATCTGATGCCAGATTCGAACACTTTTTATCTCATTAGATACACACTGGTAGGTTCTACATTTTTATTGTGACTTTATTAATTTTTTATCATATTAATGAATTTATATTAGTGAAATATAATAATCCCTATTTCTAGGTTTTTTATCTAATCTTCATTTTTTTACAATCTATACAAGATTAGTGGCGACCATTGGGAAAGTGTTATACTACAAAACTATGGTATGTGTTCTATAAATTTCCCTTAAGGTTTGGTGTTTTATAATCATGGTTTCCATTATGATTGTAGTTATACATTCCCACAATTCCCCAAAAATTAATTGAACACCTAGAATAAAGGAATAGGAAGCAGTTTGGTTTCATTTTGAGTACTATTGTGATTATGGTGGTTGTTAAACCATCCAAGGTGACACATGGGGTGTGCCCCTATATTATACCTATCTCATACCACCTCATTGGGTGCATGTGATCTCACCACTAGTTTCTAGATCCTTGTTCAATTAAATAATAATTAAATTAAAAATTAGGGGAGGTTTTTTCCATTATTTAAAATGCGATAACATGATATTAAATCAATTGATATTTTTAAATTGAATGTTTGTATATGAATTGGACAAACTCATTGAACATTAAATGTTTGGAAATAATTAATTAAATAATATGATAAATTGATTATGTTATTGGATTCCTTGGAGGATCTCCTTGTATATGGATTCCATAGGATACCATGGATGTTTCTACTCCACGAGTGTTATTTTTTGTAGTGGATGCCTTAGTCTTTTTTAATCCATGGATCATGATTCTAGAATATTTCTTGAGACTTACTACCCCTTGGTTCTAACATTCTAAGATTGTCATTCGATATGATTAGATGAAATGCTCCTTGGACTCCTCCCAAGTTGTTACCAATTTTCCTTAGATGTAATATTGAGACCTGATTTGGATTACATGGTATTCTATTCCTTTGATCCATCCCTACATATTCTGAAAATATATTACATAGTGATTTCATTATGTAAAATTTACATTTGACAACATGGCATGATCTATTTTTGATGGTATACATTTGATTACACAACATAACCGTTGTGCGGTATTCTATGTTATTCATATGACCCTAGCTTGGATAACAATTTATCGATGTTATACTTGAGATATCACTACTATTTATTTACTTCTTATAGCTTCCCATATTTATGGGAGATTAAATATTATTGTAGGGAGCCGTGTTTGGAAGGAAAAGATAACTTTTACTTTGAAACATTACTTTTTTACTATTATTCATGTGATATATTGCACACTTCTTTTGTTCATATCACATAGGCACAAATTTTAATAGACATCATTGTTAATGGAATATTGAGTGTTGTCTCACATCCTATTTCGGTTGTCGTTGGGTACTCATACATACTTCAGGGATGCATGTATGGATATATTTCTGAACCCACATTTCAATACCTGATTTGATTGCAGCTTTAGAGTAGGGGAGCACTAGAATGGGATATTCTCATGATTATATCAATAAATATTCATTGGTTTGGTCTGTTTATACTTTTGTTATATGTATAACACTGGATTCCTATATACATGTTTTCCTGATATTTAGACACATGATCATCAAATTGTATATGCCTTCTTAGGGATTTATTATTATCCTCACCTATTAGATATGTATCTAGTGGAAATATAGTTATCTACTTATTATATTGATTTATTTAATTATTATAGATGCACTACACACTAACATGGAGGAATAGTCACCCACAAATACACCATAGGACATCAATACTTGTCAAAATCCTCAAGCATATGAGGAGTGCCCCTAAGTCCATGTGACACACAGACTTGGGGAACCATTTAGTGGATTCCAAGTCAAGATGTTACAACCGGACTGAGAAGAAATCATTTATACATTTCTATTAAATAATGATTATATATTTCAACTCTCATAAAATAATTCTTTCTGTTAATCACCATTTTCGATGCAATTGAAATAATTTTAAAAAAGACCGAATTGAAAGAGATTAACCTATAATAGTGATTTCAGGTATGAAAGTAAAATATATTATCCCTTCATCACCTAATAATAATTTTGGACAAACTATTACTTAATAAAATAGATTTTTGCGAGATGTGAAAATTATATAAGGAGGAAAAAATTTTAGATCATACATATTGGTCTTATTTTTTGGTTCATCACATGTTATATGTAATGCATATTGAGAATATTTTTTTAGATAATATATTATATACCATATTAAAAATACCAAGTTATAAAAAATATAATATAAATTCATAGATAGATTTTGACCATATTTTAAGTCATTCCGAACTTGAATTATTTGAATATGAATGATAAAAAAATGAATCTAAAATCACCTTAAACTCTTTATAAAAAATAAATTTATTGTTATAAAAATGGATTATATATTTGAGGTTACCAGGAGGTTATAGTTATAATTGGTCCCATTTTTTATGAAATACTCATATTATCAGGTTATAAATTCATTACCGTAATGTCAGAATGGAATGAGAACTGTATATTGGCTTATGAAAATGTGGGATTCATAAATATTAGAAATTTTGATCTAACTGTCATATTTATTCTAAAATATTTTTATGTAAAAATTAAATTATTATTAATTAAGTATATTCCAATAATATGATATTTTAATTTCATATTAATTGGAGAAAATATTACATTTTACATTCTTTTACTCAATGGAGAAAATATTACCTCTGACATTTTTTAAAGAATACTTATATAATAAAATTTCAAATATATGATCATATTATTTTCAATATGAATATAATTCAAAATATAATGTCATTGGTTACAATGAGGAAAGATGAAGATAATGTCACAGATAATCAATTTTCTATTTTTAGTTATCTGATGCCTGGTTTTGGTGGCTATTGTGAATGATGGATTCAAAATGAATAAATACCAATATATCATACAAATTTTAAATGAAATTTTGAATGAATTACAAGAATTTTTCATGAAGTACTAATTTATAATGTTTTTGTATGAAAATTCATGAGATAAATTTATTTATATTAATTTTTTAGATTATATGATGACTATTCTGAAACATAACAGATAAAAATTAAACAATTTTCTCTTAAAGAACATCATTTTTTTCTTATTGGTTTCAATGACTAGTATTTTCATGTTTTTATGATGGAATGATAAAACAATTTTGGTAAAAATATTTATTATTGATTGTTTTTATTATTTATATGGAACACAACAGGAAGGAAAAATTGATAGTAGATTATTTGTTCTAAAAAATCCTCCATTGAAATTGAAAATATATTATAATTTCTGTATAGTTAATGTATTTTTAATTCATACACATATATACGATGAATCAATGAAATTAATGAATAGTGGTGTTTGTCTGAAAGGAATCCATCAGAAGGAATGTAATGTTGAATTTTATAGAATTTTTAATGAAATAATTATGTTATTTTATCTAATACCAAATTATGTAAAAATGTTCAACGTCAATTAATTTAATACAGATCCTGGATTATGAGTTCATCTATGATATTGATTTTTTGATATTTATTATAAATTTCTTCTAATATCAAATGAACAACTTTTGTTTCCATATGAAGCACACAAAGATTATTTTGAAAATTATGGTATTTTTTTGAGATATCTAAATGACTATTGGAGTGAAATAAAAATTATATAATATGAAAATCAGTTTCTTGAAAATGAAAATGGCTCTCTATAAGTGAAAAATAAGGATTTTTTATGAAACAAAAACTAATAAATCTCTTACTAGATGATATGTAAATATAAATAATTAATCCAACTATTTAATATATGATTATGTTGGAAATTTTAATTAATCAATAATGGTTTATGTAAATAAATTTCATAAATAAGTTGACACTGAAGAAAAGGAATAAAAACACATTATTTTTGAATAATATGTGGATGAAGATAATGAATTTGGTATTATACTCAGGTAATTATTATTTTTTATATTTGATATCTATATTAAAAAATGTTTATAGGAAATATTGTTTTTATGAAAAATGATGATAGTATTAATGAAATACTTTTTTTTCATCTCTAGTGCCAATATTTGTTAGTTTTTTGTATTTTTTTATGTATTAACTATTATTTATAGGTAATATTACTAGATTCTTTATGATATTGATTAGTATTTTCATTTTTTATAAATATATGAAAAATTATTTATACATAATATTATTATATTATGGAACTTATTTATAGGTAATTTGTGTATTTAGATATTTACTAGTTTTTTAATTTGATATTTGTATTAATAATTATTTATATGATACAAATTTTTTATTCAGGAAAATATTATTTTTTTATATTTCATATGTATATGAATTTTTTATATATGAGATACTAATTGTTTTAGATAGATGATTGTTGTTTTGAAGACCTATTCTATTCACTTTCTGATATTAGGCATCCCTATTATGATCCTAACTCATTTAACCTACAGGATGTTGCTATAACACTATTTATTATGATGGGGAATGACCTTAATAGATTGAGGATTCTAAATATTTTACCATAAAGTCATACAATTATGATTTTGATCCACATTTATGACGTTATGTTTAATTTTTTATGTTTTTTATTTTATATTAAATTTTATATTAATTTTTTTACAATATTAAGATTATTTGTTTTTATTTTCACTATTTTTATCATTTTGATATTAGGAAGACTATCGTGTTTTTAGGAAATTAGTGTTCTTCATCTTGAGTTTCATGGGATTAGTTTCCCAATTCCTTTCGACATCGTATGTTCGACCAATAGATTATTCATTGATAAATATTTTATTTTACCTTATATTTTTTTAAATAGTAACGTGTTATTTTTATTTTTCTAGAAAAATTTATGGTATCTAATCAAAGATATAAAGATATCCTATCTGGGAGGAAATAGAGTATTTTATACGTGAATATATTCAACAGTTTTGAGATTACCTTATAAAGAGAGATATTGATAGATATTTGATTACTATTTATGACCATAAATACTTATCTCATCGACCTGTATGTATCTTAGCATAGGTATGGGATGGAAATTGTTACTACTAGATATGAGAGAATTTTATGTGGATTTCATCATCTATGGGATATAATAGGAAAAGACTAGCGGTCTAACACAAGTTTTGGAGTCAAACATTGGGTATACAATGATGAATAATGGTATATTATATTATTTTATGAATTTATATATAAATTAAATTTAACATGGATATTATATTATATAGGTTTCTACCAGGACCTCTATTATGTATTTCGAAGTTTACAAGAAGATGTTCATTGGTCCCGATATAGGAAATCTTTCATCAATAGGCAGTGCTAGATTGTGGTTTACTTAATATAAAATAAAATTAATTTTATTATTATTTTAAATTATAATTATATTTTTCTGAATCCTATGTGGCTAAAAAATATCATTCATGATATTGTCCAAAAAGAGACATATGAATATGGAACTTTTGAGTCCTATTTGGATGACGGGCTTCGATATATGAGAACATGCACTATGTCACGAAATACATAGTGATCAATATTGGTTCATTATTGACACATACTATTTATTATATTTCTTCAATGATGTTACTGGTTAGATCAACTAGAACTAGTGTAGAGTTTTTTTCATCTTCAACCTCTATATAGAATGATTGGAGGTTATGACAATAGGGTAAAACTATACAATATATTGAGAGAATGTGGGGGTGGGTGGCATGGGTATCAGTGTTAGAAATATGATAAGATGTTGGATTATATGTGATGAATTATGGGTGGTGTTGGTATGGAGTTCCCCCAACCCTTTATGTGGTCCTCTTCCCCTAATAACAATTGAACATGAATTGTTTTTTATTGTTATGTATTTTTTGGATAAACACATTAGGTGTGAAATTGTGTAATGTTGTTATATAAAATAAGATTATTATTACTAATATTATTTTTATTAGTTTTTTATATTTTTGGTAAATTTTTATAATTGTTTTCTTTTTTAGTTTATTTTTCCATATTTAAGTAATTGTGAATGATCTTCTATTCCATCATAATTTGTTTCTTATACACATTTCTAGAAAATTTTGAAATTGGAATAATAGTCTATCACAACTAATAATTTTTGAGGTGAATGATTGAAAATAAAAACATTTGTGACGCTGTATTTCTTTAGATTATATTAATGATGGAATCCCATCACTAAAAAAACATTTTTAATAGTAATCCCTCATAAAAAAATCACGAATTATTTAATATCTTGTTATGAGACACGAATAATGGTTTATGTATGAAATTTATATGAAGGGTTCCAGTATGAATAACCAAGAGGGTGAAGATGTATATATTTTATGTACATGTTTCTTATGTATCCATGTTTCCAAAAGAAATTAACCCTCTTTGGTTATGGAATTAATCATAATGATTTGTAATGAATATTAATATAATAAGATGTAATATTTTTGTACGGAATTTTTAGGCTACCTCAAGCCATGTAAGTTAGAGTTGAAAAATTAATTACATCACTTAATGGATAGAGTATTATTTATATACAAACCCAAAATGTTTTCATAATTCATTAGAAGGAAAGAAAGGAAGGAAAATAAATAAGTAACTTTTCCAAGTAATAAATATGTTATTAAGAACAAATTTATTAATTAAAAACATTTATATACCATCTATAAGATATGATGAAGTGAAATAAAATATATCACTTCTTGGATCTCATAGTTCACACATACATATGAGAGACACTATCATTTGTCATTGGAGGGATATGAGATAGAAAATGGTTAAACAAAGAACATGAAATCATTTATCAGTAGTAATTATTCTTAATTAAATATATTAATATGGTTATTGATTTTTTTGAGGAGGTGTGTTGTAACCAAGTATTTAATTTGTTTTCATTGAGTTAAATATGTGTTTCTATTTGATGTGGTTATGCTTAGATAATTTTTATGGACTTATTTTATGGAATTGGTTGTAATGATTTTTAAATTATCCTTAATAATGTGATGATTTAAGTGTTGATATTTAAAATAATAAGGGCATGTGTTAGGGTAAATATGATATCATTTTTACCCTTAATTACCCTATTTACTTTTTACCATGGTAAATAAAAGTACAATGTTGCTATTCACAAAAAATTATTTTAATCTTCTTGAACCACATTTTACATAACTATATCAATTGTGTCTCTCAAATATTTGAAATTCAACAACAAAAAGCGGTAAAATTAATTTTTATGCAACTTTGCAAATGCTCTTAGGAGGTGGTCAAAAGAGGGTAAAAAGTTCAACAAAATGTTTATATATCTAAACTTATTATAAAATGACTCCAATGAATTAAACTGAACTTATATAGGTATTATGAATATATTTTTACCTAAAATAAATATAAATAAAATAAATAATTCTTTTAATAAAAATTTGGTTTTAACTAATAACACAATGTTTTTCAATATTCATAAAAAAATGAACGTTTTCAAAGAAATACCAAAAATTTCCCTAAGCTAACTTTGATATACCGAATTCAAAAAAGAATTCCATTTTGAAAAAATAAATTTATAAAATTTCAAAAATTTGGTATTAATATTCATAAAAGCTAGTTTGATTTTTTGTAGTGTGTGAGAATCTCAAAGATGCGTACGATGAAAGTTATTTCATTATTCAAAGGGAAACATACCGTGGAAGATTTGGGTGTTACGTATTAGATATATTAATTCAAATTTATATGGGGAATTATTTGAGGGAATTAAGCATTAAATAATTTTTTGATTAATTAGATAATAATGTTAGATATTATAGAGCAAATAATATTGTTATTTATTGAGAAGATAATTAGGTATTCATTCTGACCTAATTAAAAAGGAAGAATAAGTGTTTTTGGTTATTTTCAGTTATAGGGAAATAATTTGGTGAAGTGGAAACTAAAACATACGAAATTATTTCCATATTCTTATTATTTTCATCAAATGTTTTTGTGAGGTGAGAAATATGGAATCTTTTATACAAGGTAGTTACCTGAGAGATCGACACATCCTATATAGTGGAAGCTGAAGATAATTAATATTGAACTAGATCTAGAAGGATATTCAAGAGAATTATAGATGTAAGAATGTAATGAAGATCATAAATATTTACATGGGATGACAATTTGATCCATCCACTAAAATAGAAATATTAAAATTCCAAGTGGTCTTGATGAAAAGAAGGAGAGGTAGAAGACATTTATGTTGAGGCTCTTCAATTTAGAATAGAATTCTATATTACAATGAGTTATAGAGGTAGTGAAACATAGTAGGAATTTGTGTTGATCAAAATAGGATAGTATATGGTTATTATCAATTATTTGGTATTGAGGAATCTGTAACCAATAAGGACAATGAGTTGTAATATAGTGTACATATTTTTGCCAAAAATTGTCAATTTTGTGTTCTAGTTTCTTATAGTTTATTACTTCATACAAGGTGGGGTCTCTAGACTTATTATTTCATTGATTGAGATTATTAAATAAAATAAGTGGTGGAATTTTAAGAGGGAATAATTCATAAAATAAGACAATGGATTCATCCACCATTTTTCTATCTGGCCTGGGGTTCTATAAGGTGGTGGTGCGAATAATCATTAAAGGATTCAGTTTGGACAATTACTTCTCCTTTAGTCATCATCCATTTGACAACCTTTTATTTCTTCCTTGGTTGGTGTTTTTGTGCGACCACATCCTCTAGGATGTCGGTAGGGTAGTTTGGAATTGTTAATGGAAGATCTTGGTCAAACTATGGTGTAAAAGGGGAGTGGGGAAGTGGGAAAATGATTTTCTCTTTGATTACTGTAGGGAGTGACACCTCTAAACACCATTAACATTAAAGTAATATAAAGTAATATTCATGATAAATTGGAATAAAATGTATAATGTTTTGAAGGTAGGATAAGGAATTAAATATATCCACTCAACCAATCAGATATATAAAATGGTTATGAATAATTGAAACCCTTTCAATTAGTTTAATCCTAAGGTTTATCCTTTTAACACTTATAGTAGTGATAAGATTTTTACCACGTTAACTATTCATTATAGATATAAATGAAGGTATAATTTTTACATAATATTTATTATTCAGAATCAAAATTTATAATCCATTTTATATGATTAAATTCATAAATATCAATGAAAATAATTCTAATATCCTTTCAAAAAGTTTGCAAAACCCATTAAAAAAATTTAAGTATATAAATTATTTTATTCACATTACATTATTAATAAAAACCATTTTATTAATGTTAATTTATATAATTGATTATATTATACATAAATTTCATTAAAATAATCATAAATAATGATTAATTTCGTTCATTAGGATAAAATACATTATATATATAGAAAAGAAGTTATAGGAAATATTTCTATTTTTACCATCAAATGATTTTATGATCATTTATAATCTTTTTATAATTAATTAATTTTTGTTTATAAAGTTTTTTATATGAATAAAAAATATTTTCACATAAAATTAATTCTCCAAATAAGAGAAGTAAAATTTCATGATAAACTTAAATAATAAAACATTGATTATAAATGGTACAGATTTTTTAACAAAGAAAAATTCACATAGTAGTTCTTGTGATTAAATAATTTCATATTTATTTTTCATTTAATATTCATGTAATATTTTTTTTAATTATAATAAAGCATTAGTCACTTATTTTCAGTTTTTTTCATCAAAATCTATCAAACAAATAGAATTTACTAAATAAAAATATTTTCTAAAATTAGACGATGTTGAATTCTACATCCTTATAATAATTTAACCCCTGAAATTATATTACTATAGATAAATCTGATGAGAATAATTATACTTACATTAATCCTTGGGTTCCCATATAGCTTCCTCAAATTTATTTTTTCATGGAAAAATTTTTCCTAGCTGATTAATATTTTTTCCCCACTTTATCACATTGATAAACAAACTCAACATAATATTTCTCAGAAGGGAGATCATTTTGAACTAGTATAAAATCTATGTTTAGTACATGTGAGGGATTAGGTATTTAATTATTTAGAAGATATTCAAGAACACATCATGAACCTCAGAAAGTTTCGATAGAAGAACCAATTGAAAGTCTACCATCTCAATACATTTAATAATTTCACATACTCCAACATATCTAGGATCAAATTCCTAATCTATCTAAATCACATAACATTACTCCATAATGATATTAATATTTGTACGTTTATAGTAACATCAAACACTATATCTCACCGATGACTATTAATATATATTATTTTTCATCTCTAAGATTATTTATGGTGTTGATGATTGAATATAATGTTGTCTACCATTTTCATAGCTTGCATAGGTCTAAATAGATTTCATTCTCAAACATCATTCCACCATGTTTGATTTTTCCACTTCTTTCCATATATATCTTCATAAGGAGCCATCTAAATTCTCAAGAGAAAGGTATTGTTGTATGAATATTACACACGTTTAAAGAGTTGATCTGAAGCACCTTTGAAATCCATAGAGAAATATGTCCTCATATATTATAGGGTTTTAATGGTCCCCAAAGAATGACCCTGTATTTGGGGATGATATAATGTTATAATATTTAACTCCAAATTCAATTTTTCTAAATAATATTATAGAGTATTAAAGAAAACCTTGGGTAGAGATATAATATTATAGATCATGGTAACCCATGCAACCATACATATACTTTAATATATATATCTATGAAATTTGATCAAATGAAAAATAATTTATGATAGTGATGAAATATGATAACATTGTTTAGAAATCCACTACAACCTAAATAAGGTTATAGTCTTTATATTACATTAGGAGCCATATGATGAAATACATGGTGATGTTTTCCATTTCTATATAGTAATGGGAAATGGTTTCATTATCTCCTTATAATTATATCATTCAACCTTAACTTCTTTCCATTTCAGTCATCGATTTACATACTCCACTATAACCCTATTTATGTTTACATCACAATGTATTTACAAAACACTAGAATATTATCATTATATGCCATGGATTTACTAGATTTAATATTTTGAAACTTTTTTAGGATAAATTCATTATAATTTTTTGTCTATTTGACTCTATCAAGTTTGCCACTATCCATTGGATATGTTTGTTATGTCTCCATCGGATGCTCCACATTATAAATCAGTTCATTGAGTTATTTTTAATATCTTTGTGTAGTGTTTCTTTTTGGTATACCTTTTTGTGATGGTTATCTATCAATTAGTACACTATCTACCTCAACTCTGAGAAAAGAACCATTGTCTTACACATTATTCATGAACTGAGTTGGAATAATGTTTTTAAACTCAATGAAAAACATCTTCAGATATTTTATTTTTTCTACACAAGAATAATGTTCATTGGTAGTATAAAAACACTACTTTATATGGGTGTTTCTTTTAATAAATTATGTAAGATATAAAATGTTTTTTCCTCCTCAGCTGATTCTTAAATTTTAGATCTCCTCTCATATGTAATTCATTATCGTTTTTTCAATTCTTCCAAGATGATTACCAAATACCTGTAATGTTTTTTTAAATCATTACCTTTATTCAAACATCCTAACACGTATTGGTTAGAAAATTTAGAAAAAATATTTATCCTTTAAAATATAAATAATATTTAATATCATTCCATTATATTAAATATATTCAATTATTTATAGATATTTATGTAAGTCTATTAATACTCCCTCAAGTGGATTTTATGTCTAGAGTCTTTATTAGAAACATTTTATATGATATAAAAATCTAGTTTTCCACATTGATTTTTCTAGAAAACATTGTCTGGTCATCCTAACATAGCATAAATTTTAATCCAAAAAAACTAATCAAAGTTTTCTATTTGAAGGATGTTCATCAAATGAATTTTTATCTAATGAATGTTCTTCTTTGGAATATTCAACTAATGGATGTTTGTCTAATAGATCATCATTTCTCAATTTGAACACTTTGTGCATTATTATTACAATTTCATTTTTACAGTAACGTCATTAATATTTTTCCAATGCTGATCAATTTTTTGTATCTTTTTAGTATAATACATAATAACTATAAGGACTCGACCTTATACATCAATTAGTATTTAATTTTAAGTTAATAATTCATTCTCATAAATTTGAGGATATTTTAATGTTTAGATTTTTGTAGAAAGTATTCATAACTATTATTTAAAAACCCCATATATTACTAAAAGGAAACTCTTAATGAGTATCAATTTATTATGTAATATAAAACCTTTAAAAATAATAATGTTTTATTTGTATGAAAAATTAAAATGAATTTAAAAATAAATTAGTCTTCTTTCAAACCCATCATAAAACATTATAATATTTATAAAAAAGTGGGATGAGAAAAAAAATCTTAGTAGGGGATATAAAAAGTACAAATGCATTAGTGTAGTGAAAGTTATAAAATACCATTAAATAGTTACCTTTATTTCAATGTTTTTTGATGTAATGAAATAAATCATTTTCATATGAAGACATATACACTTTTCGTAAAAAAAAGTATTTAAACCCTATAAAATGAAAATACAAACCCTTTTTGGAAACATTGATCTTTAGATTCATAAAATTTTTTAATCCCATGTCAGAAATAACTACAGCCTAATTAAATACATATTTGAAACCATTTTGTAAGTTTCTAATTCTTTCCCCAAAATAAAATGTACATTACCCGATACATTAGGGCACTATCTGGGTGTACACAAAGCTCTAACGGGATCTCACAGTGCAATCTTGGTGTATCCAAAATATAAGATATATTCGGATTAGTAATGAGATATAATTTTTATCAACACTTAATGTATTTTTTTATCAAGATCAACCATGTAAAATATAATTCTCATGCATAATATCACGAATCAAATATTTTATTGCAGTACTTTTTTATCATAAAAACATTGTAAAAAACTATTAAAACCATTATAAAACCACTTTTGAATATAAAATTAACCGTTTCTATCGACTCATTTAAGATAAATTTAAAAGGATTACAAATTTTAGTTTTGTAAAAAATGAAAGAGGAACGTCAGAAGAATATTCTTAAAAGGATTTCCCTTACACCGAGTTCAATTCATCACATATATCCTTTTTCATATTAAATAATAAACATATTTTAATGTTATAATTTCTTAAGCACATTTTTATAGTTCATTATTCCGGTTATATATCTTTTACATTATTATAGATAATTACTTAATCATTTATGTCGACATCAGAAGTTTTAACAATATTCAAAACTTAAGTCCAAAATGACATTGGTGTGTTAAAAATGGTATAAGTGTTCAATATTCCATCATTAAAAGAATAATATTTAAGACATAGTTATCATTTTATACATAAATTATACTTTTCAATACATACATTAAATATGGTTAGGAAAAATTATATATTTTACAATCATAGAGATGTTTGGTTGTGCGTAAACATGAGTAACGTTTCTATTTTTTTACGATCATTAAAAAAATAATATAAGTATTATTTCATCAAATGAAATTTATTATTGTATCATAAATATCATATTAATCCATCAAATATAATTATATATATCATTCATGTGATGTGGTAATGAAAAATGAATCACATCACTTCATGGAGGTGGTAGCCCACATGTATGCAAGAACAACATTATCTATTTTTAGCATGGAAATGTAATATATCCATGTGATGAAGAACACAATATCATTGTGGGTATTGGATACCCCCTTAAATTTATCTAATGAGTTTTTATATAATTATTTTAAACATAATTTTAATTTTTTTGTAATATGTTTTCATGAGTTATAAAGGTATACTTAATTATTCAATTAATTTCAATCTGAACAATTTATGATTATTTCATATCCTTTTGAAGTAAGGTAATTTTGTTAATTGTTTAATTTTTTGGAATGGGGTATCAAACTTATGCATAGTGGTTTCATTTTATTTTCTTCCTAGTTAGTCTTTATTTATGTTACGTCTATTTCTTTATAAACAATGTAAATTATTGTTAAATCATTCAGGATGGTTTTTTGTAGGAATTGATGGTTCTGGTGGAGAAAGAGAAGGCTACAACTGTTCCTAGGCAGCATGGATTTTTGTAAACATGATACAAAATCCAGTTCCGGGATCGAGAAAATCTTATTACAGTTGATACTACTCAATATGTAACTTTAAATTCTCAAATTGATAACACATGTTTCCAGTCATTCTGTATTTTTATTATATATATTTAGTTATTATGTATTTTATATACAAGGCTGCTCATTAGGTAACTTTGTTTCCTCAAAAACTGTTACTAATACTCCAACAATCTAGGTTCTTCTATTTCTCACACATACAAGGGAACACTAACTCAGTTTGCATAAGTGGTTTAACTTCTTCAAAAGCACCTGGGAAATGACATGTCTCTAGTAGTCCAATGGATCCATATCAAACCTATGGGAAGCTCTAATTCCCTATTTTTTAGGACTCTATATCAAAGGTAGAAGACCCCTCTTCATCAAACATGGGCATGTATACTTTTCCTGGGGATATTGTGTATTCTAGGGACATGTTTTTTCCTTAGAAGCATCCTTGGTGTGCTTTGGTTGTCTTCAACACTATTTTTGGATATTTTAGACTATTTCTCTTTTCCTTGTCTATGTAATCAGGGAATGATTTCTGTAGTTTTAAGTCAGCCATGCTTCACTTTCCTAGTTGAATTCCGACTACATCATTCTTGAATACCATCATCCAAAATCTTCTTTCATCATTCTGATATAATGGATTAAAAAAATACTATATGATGCTATGGATAAATGGATTAGTTTCTTGGAAAAATGTTTGAGGCTATTCAAATGTACTATAATGGTGGATTATTGAACTTAGTTTTCATTGGGGGAGGTGATGTTTCTTCTTTTGTGATTATTATTTCTTAATCCACCATCTTGTGTCATTTATTACCCAATTATGTTATTAAATATTTGGTTAGTGATTATTCATTTTATAACTATGTTATAGGAACATAAAGGCACAAGATGTATAGTTTTCAAGTGTAACAATGACATTGTATTTTTTACAACAATTATAAATTTTGAGTCCACTTAGGTATTAATCATTTTTCTTTATTGTCTCCTATTTTCATTAAATAATTGGAGTGGAATTTTTTGATTTTTTTGGCATGTATATAATGAATTAATTTAGAGTTTTAGAATGTTATATGGACAATAGGTGTGCGACATTTTTGGTGTACAAAATTGTATGTGATGGGATGAAAAGAAAAGGTTATGTGATTTTTTAGGTATAGTAATTTTAGATCCTTAACCATTCTATGTTTTAGGAAATACTATTTTGCGAGCTCAGTAGGTTTCAAATATTAACGTATATTAAATTAGAAGGTACGGCATAAAAGTTGTATTTATTGGGATCCCCAATAACATTATCAAAAAATTCATGGTACCATATTACAGATTCTATTCCATAGTTTTCCATTAGAATCATTGATGAACCCATCACATTTTTTATAGAGTAGGCAATTTCAGTCACCCAAAAAATTTGTGTCTGGATGACCATCCTATGAACTATACTGAACAGGTGCATGAATGAACGTTTTATCCATTATGATATCGTCATTATAGAAACTATGTGAGCGTTGCACCAACAATTTAAGCATTGCATCAACGATGAGAGCATTGTATGAAACCACTATGTAGTCATTATCTTTTAAAAATTTCAGTAATTAGGATGTGAGCATTGCAGAAACGACAAATGGAACTTCTGTGAGGATATTAATAATAGGGTGTGACTATAAATTGCATGACACAATCTACAAATTGTATCCATTTTTATAGTTTCCACCCATGTTTTTTAAAAGAAATCATTCTCTATAGACATTTTCTTATGTGTCAACAGTTTCAAAACAATCTGTAATATGTTACTTTCAACATTTCAATTTTCATGAATCAATTTTAATTTGTACTGTTTCTTATTAAAAATGTCTAATGAATCATGTTTTATTATTTATTCTTGGTGAAAATAAACTTTCATTCTATATGATATGTACTTTATGATACATCATGATCTATTTTATCTTGATACATTGAGTTCATTTCATTCCAATCCATTTAAAATATAATTTAGGATACAAGTTATAATTTTTCTTTTCTATTCATTATTATATATCACTAAATCTTTAATTTGAACATATTTTTAACTAATATTCATTAACAACCACTCTAACTATTAATACACTTTTGAAAATTAGATTCGAATTACAGTGTCGTGCATATGTATGAGCAAGGTACTAGTGACTATAGTATCATAAATATCATATTAATTCATAAAATAGAATTATATATATCATTCATGTGATGTGGTTATGAAAAATAAATCACATCACTTCATAGAGGTGGTAGTCCACATGTA
Organism: Viscum album; assembly: GCA_963277665.1. NCBI lineage: Eukaryota > Viridiplantae > Streptophyta > Magnoliopsida > Santalales > Viscaceae > Viscum > Viscum album. The sequence continues at coordinate 798,803,335 of OY728160.1, read as the reverse complement.
CACACATACGACATCATTTTTAGCACGGAAAGGTAAGACCATAAATGATATTTTATATTTTATGAATGTATAATATTTAATTAATATAATATTATAATTTTAATTTCATCATTATAAACAATCATGAAATTTTTTTATAGAAAAATATCTACATTTGTTTGTGAGGCAGTAGTCAGCCATAAACACGAATGATGGTTTTATTTCACATCAGATGGAAGAGGGGATGACAATTGGTTTTTATAAAAAAATAATAACAAATAATTATATATAATATATTAGTGTTTTTATATAAACATTTTTATGTAATATTTGAAGGAGGTGGAAGAATAAAACAGAAAAAATCTTTATTGAGAATGACACTTCTTCCTTAGACAATTTCCATATATTATCACATTAAGACCTCAATGGTTAGAAGGTTTATTAAAATGAGACCTATATCAGGGGGATATGAATTATAATGAAGTATGATGTTATATATTGGATTAAAAATAGGTTTTTTATTGTGATTAATTGAGAACAGGTGGTTTCCTTTTATAAGAGAGGGGAGGGCTATCATGAAATTAATCCAAATATTAAATTAATATAAATTGATTTTCAATTCCAAAAGGATCCAAATTTAGTTATTTTGAATGAAATATAATTATTGATCAAACGTACCCCATATAATATAATTTATATATTTTTTTGGCTATATTTAAATCATTATCTTTTCAGTCTCAACCATATTTAACCTCTAAAACTCTTACCATGAAAACATGGATTTTAACACATTGGGGGTTAATATATTTACTATAAAATGAAAAAAGACACAGAAATGGACCATGATTGATATTTTAAACCATATGCAAATATTGTCTCCTAATTTTAGTTTTTAAGGAATTTTATATTATTTAATAAAATATTATTTAATATAAAATATCCATAATGTCAATTTTTTTCACTATTTATTACATTGACATTAATAATATCAAGATGACACCAAAAATTAAAGAAGATAATTTTAAAATATCCGTAAAATATCAAATTATTCATGAAAATTCATTTATAATAATATTTTTCTAAATCTATATTTATTTAAATATTTTTAATATCTTTCATTTGATTTTACATTAATTAAATAATTAATACATCAACGTTGTGTAAGAATTTATGGAAATATTTTTTCAATTAAAATTAAAAATAAATCTACTTGTTTAATATTAATAATTTTTATTTCAATATAATATTTAGAGTTAAACATTTCTTATGGATAACACTATATTAAAAATAGTACACTTATTAAAAATAAGAATGCGATGGGTTTGACGTTTCATTAAATAAAATAATATTAATCTCATAATCACATCCATGTGGACCTACAAGATCATAAATTAGATTCATGGAAGATTATATTTGATATATACAGAAATAATAATATTTAGGATGGTTTTTGGGTCATTTAATTATTCTTATCATTTAATTTACAACCTTTCATTACCTTATTTACCCTTTATCGTGGTAACAAATAATATTATGTTAACTATTTGACTTGATAGAAAATAAATGGTAAATATTTAGTAACTTTGGTCCCACTAAATTCAAATATGAAATATAATTTTAAATATATAATAACAATAAGTGGCAGAAATAAAATTCAAAATTAAATGGGAAATACCTATAGAAAAAAAAATTCAGAAAATTTTATTTTTTTAATAAAAAAGTTATTTAGACTAAATTAAAGTATAATATAATTTTTTTAAAAAAAATTGGTTTATTAAAAATAAAATAATATTATTTTTAAAACAAATCCAATATATAAGTTAACATTGTAAATACTCTAAAAAAATCAATAAAAAATTAATATTATTCATTATTCATTGAAAATGAATAATTTTAGAAAATTCTAAAAACACATTCATAATATAATTTTGAAATATTGAATTTTAATGTGATATTTATTTTTTATATTAAATTATATAATTTTAAAATTATAGTTTTGAATAAAATCTTATAATAAATTTGTTCAATAAAATGATTTCGTTTTTTTATTTTAAGAGTTACTTAATATATTTTGTTAAACAAAACTACATATTTCAGGAATAAAAATATATATTGAAAAAATTTATTCTATTAGTACCTAGGTTGTTAAAATAACTCTATACCCTCAAAAATTATACTACATCAAACAAAACACATTTCTAATTGAATCTTTACACGGGTTGTCTGTCCAGAAAACTCAACCATTTGAATATGGTTTTACTTTAAAAGACTATTGTTTGAATAAAATTATATATTTTTTGAATTTATTATTTTTCCTCCATATTTTAATAATTTCCAAAAAATGATTTTAACCAAGTTTATTTTCATAAATAAAATATTAAATTTCCAAAATCTTATTTTTGAACTTCTCCACTTCTATGTCTGATGATTCAACATCATAACATTGTAACTCAAAATATATACAAACAAAAAATCATTGATCAATCATCATAAAAATACTACATGAACTTTTTAACTTGGATATTTTTCTAATAAGAACATTCCAACACCTATATTTTCTAGAATAATCTCTTCACTTCGAAATATAAGTACCCTTAAAACTATTAATTTTTACTCCAAAAGGTACATTTATCACTGTATAAAAATTTGTAAAAAATATGCAAGAATAATGAAAAAACAACAAGATCATAGGAACCACAATGAATGTCTAGGAATCATATAATTTAAATTATGAAACATTATTATTCACTATAATTAATGTTCATATAACATAAAATTTCCTAATTTATTTTTAATAATCCACTTCTTGAGGAAACATTCCATAGAAACATTATTAGGCAACATAAATAAGAAACTTTCTATGATCTATATTTTTAAATAGATATTGATATATTGAAAAAATAAAACTGAAACACACTTGGGCCTAACAATCACCCCTTTTGTTGTTATGTATACCCTAATAAAATAAAAAATTTCTTTATCATCAATATGTGTACTAAAATATTTCTCCCCAAATTTTAATGTAATATTTTCTATCCACTAAATTATGACATTCTATATTTGGAAATCATGTTCAAAGGGGTCATCTCATATTATCTTCCATTATTTTAGAAAAATAAAGTATTTTCTTAAGAGAAAAATTATATCTCATCAGTTTCTCAACCATTATCTTTTTACAAAACAACTCTTTTTTATATGGGAGAACCTAGTGTAGAAAAGAATACTAGATAACTATGGTGGCTAGTGTTTTCTATAACACTTCTTTAATCCAATAATTTTCTGATGATTTTTACAATGTATTTATATTTGGGTCAATAAATGTTTTGTAAGATAAATCCTACAGCAATATCAAAAAAAATCATCTGTATAAACCTAACTACTCAACTTATTAACTTTATTATCATCCTTTTTGTTCAGTAAACTATGGTACTCATACTTTAACATCATATTTTCTCCATCATAAGAGTTACTTATCTTTCTTTATAATGGTGGTAATAATTTTTCCTGACCAACATCATTAAAATGATCTAAATATTATACTAAACTCAGCCAACCTCCATAATTATTTTCCATAAATTCCGTAAATGTTAGTAAAAAAATTATTTTGGGATTAAAGAGGAACCTTTGTGTTCCATAGAAGTAAATTTCCGATGGAAAATCTTCTACCAGCCTCAACCAATTCATATTTTTATTATATATTTAATTGGACATCATTTCATTATTATGATCATCCTCCATTGATTTAGTAATTTATTACTTCTCATCTATAGAATACGTAGATGAATATGCCATATTCTCTTAATATTTTGTGATATCTTTATTACCTTTAGTTTGGAAAAATGTCATTGTTTCTTCTAAGCATAATAATATTTCCATATCAATTTTTGTATCATTCCCATGTTACTAAAATCACTTTAACTTTATATTAATTTTGAAACCACTATTAATTATATTTTTTAATAAAATATTTCCTCATTTTTCAACCAGGTATCATTCCATTTTCATTATAATACTTTTTTGAAACATCCATTTCTCTATCCAGGGTCATTTCTTCTCTCCAAATATCTAATAACTATTAATTTCATTGGTCAAAATAATTTATCTCCTTTCAATGAATTTTTTTTCTGTTATAAAATTTTATTAATATATAATTTTTTTTTCAATTTTTCAATATTTATTATTTAAGATGGTATATTTTCAGATTATATTCTTTCTATTATTCATTAAAAACTTTAATGAAATTGTTTTTTTTTTATCATATTTATCCCTTTATTCATACATATTTCCTAGAAAAAAAATTTTGTACTTACATGAGTATTCTATGTTCCCAAAAACTCCACAGCACTTATTGTGACATCCATGTCTTGATCATTTAGACCAATAATAGTAAATCTTTGAATATTATTATGGTTATATTTTTTTAATTTATGGGATACTTTGTTCAAGGAGATAATTTTTCAATAAAGTCCACTATTCCTATGTGGAAAATGAATTGTCACAATAATTTAGTTCTAGAATTGAAATTTTAGTTGAAGTAGATGTATATAGTGATTTTTTGGTTGTAGAAAAAACCAATATATGTGAATATTTCTTGTCACCAGCTTATGAATATTGACCTATAACATAAATAGCTTTGGTGAGATCTTTTTATATCTTTTATAACTATGTTTTTTCTAAGGAAAAATTATTATGTTTCTAAAAAATCATCTTATTTTTCATTTAATGTTAATTTTAATAAATTCTCCATATATTCATGTTATTATAAAATCAATCAGATATTTTTAATTTTTTAACAATTATAGTATCTAGGATATTGAGATTCTCCAGCTCGACTAAAGTTTCTTTATGAATTTATAGTTTTCTTTGAAGATCCCCATTTTTTATTTTATGATCATTAATAACTCTGAGATTTATCACATCCTTTTTTATTCACACAAAATTTCAAAAAGTTATTTCCCTAATATATTTATTGAAATTATTTATTTTCGTTTTGAGATTTGTATTTTCCCTAAGGTTTTATTCCATGTTTTAGATAAAAATCTACTCAATTTCCATTATCTCATCAACATCATCATAACAACATGATGGATTAAATCCTTTATTGACTCATGGAATAAATTCTAAATGACAATTAGATTCATTGCTGGATGAGATATCATACATCAATATTTTTCCTAAGAAAATATTATTCTTGTTGTAAATTTTTTTTTACTTATTTTTTTTTCACTTATATTTTCGATATATCTTTTTTTCTAACCTCGATTCATTATAAAATTACTTAATAATTTTTTTAAATGTCCTTTTCCCTTATCATACCAAAATTTAAGAGAATGTTCGACTTTTCCATTACAAATTTCTTATTTTTAATATCATAGAATTAATTGAAATGATTGTGTGAATTCCACTACTTATTCTTCTACTTATGAATAACTAATTACTTTTAATAATCTATATCATTGTGATTCCCTTTAAAAATATATTCAAAAGGCAATTAATTCAGATCCTTTTTCTTAATTACAATAGATTTCCACATTATATATACCATAATAATATTATGAAAATAATAGATAGATAATTCTTATTAATCATATAATGATGAAACATTAGAGGTAAATATATATATAAAACATATCTTCAGTTTCATATCGATATTAAGAAAATTATATCTTCTAACAAAAACCTTTGATGTTTTTGATGATATCATTTATTCCTATAAATTAATCGTCAAAACATTATTCATAGTCCTTTTTAATATCTTCAAATATGCTCTTAATATTTTTATCTTAGAATGTCTACCATTCTTTTTTCCATTATAACAACTTCTCAACATATCCCACATTTCTTTATCCATTTGAAACCACATAATATTCTTATGTAAATTATATTTTGGATCTATCAACATAACATTCCATTATTTTCTATCAAATTCTAAATCTATCTTAGCAATATCATACATAAAAACTTCACTAATGAGAGGAAATAACACTATTTACTCAGATCTAACATGAAGGCAATGTGGAAGAATATTGGGTACCAACCTTTCCTTAAAACGTTTTCTATTTTAGAAATTAAAAATTGGAACACCCATATTTTTCAATAAACTAATATTTTCCACCCTCATAGTTAGATATTTTAGATGGAACCTACCCTATGATAAAAATTGTTAATCCATTGGATCAATTATAAGATCACTAAGATGGGGTGAGGTAAATTATTTTTCACTTTTTATACTATAATTATGTTAATCAAATTCATAAAAAAATTTCATAACCTATGAAAATTTTTTATGGTTATAATTCAATCAAATATATAGCTCAACTGGACCTTTTGGGTGATAAAAATATAAATATATATATAGAGAGTGAAAGGGACTATATAATTACTAGGATAGGTAAAAAATATACTCCTTCCCATGTTAGTTAATCCCCCTAACTTGGATAATTTTACTAACTTTATATGATTAGAATTTAATAGGAAGGTACTAGTTATACACTAAATTATTTCATCCTCCACCTAACATTAGTTCTACACCCCTGTAATCAAATATTCTTATTTTTTTTTAAACACCACAATTTTTCTTCTTGGTTACTCTTTATTCATAGTTATCTAAACACCCTTTCCAAGAATCCATTTTTAGAAACTATTTATACTCCCAAATATAAGCTCTTTCCTTCTTATATTATAATCTAGTATATGAATATCTTTTCATCCTTTGTAAGAATGAAATATCACATTCACCCATGTATAATATTCAAGATGATTCACTACTCCCTTAAGAGTGTATTGGAGCTTCAATTTTTTCCTCATATATATATGTCCTCGACGTATTCAAACTAAAAGTTTCCAAAAAATTAGGAAAAATTACAATGAAAATTCTCATTAATTAGACTCCAATGCTTTTTCACTATCAGAAGAATTCATTCATTCAGTATCCATATGATACTCCTCACTATGATTCTATTTTGAATGATATGTTACACATCTATATATAGTGACTCTAAATGTTATACTTATATCTAATGGTGATCCATCTATTTGGTCTCTATCAATATGAACTCTGAGAAAAGATCCACCATCTAATACAATATTTTGAAAGTATATAGAAAATCTTCTTGGAAACTCACAAAACAAATTCATAAAAAAATTACACATTTTCAGCATGCGAATAATTTTAGTTTATATTTTATGAACTCACATTTATATAGGGGTTTCAATCATTATTTTGGGTGTTAAATCAAATTCATTTTCTCACTCAACTAGATCTTTAAATTTAGTCTTTATTTTTAGATATTCTAATCATATGTAACTCACTAGTCTCTTCTCAAATTTTCCATAATGTTTTTTAGATAACATTAATGATTCCTAAAATATTTTCCTTTCTACATAAATCCGAAAACCTATAGTTTATAAAATTTTTAATTCTTATTTTTTATCAACATGATATAGATATTTTATGACTAACTCAGTATCATAATTCTATTCCGGACATTAAAACGATTTGTATAAAACACCTAAAACTCCAACTGGTGAACTTTTTTTGGAAAAATCATTTAAAACATCTCATATGATCACAAAACTCCCTAATCTACTTCAATTCATCACGAATTTATTTGGTCATCCTACATCCTATTAAGGTTTAATCAAAAAAAATTACCCCAAACTGTATATCTGAGGGATTTCGATTAGATGGATATTCATTCGATTGATATTTTTTTAATGGATTCTTTCCAAATGGATCATCGTTTCTCCTTTAGTTTACTGTATACAATACTTTTTTAGTAGTGTTTATCTAATAACATTGGATTTTTTTGATGTTTTTACATATTATGGGACGTTTTTAGTATCAAACTTCATAACATTGCAACACAAACTTCATTGAAACATTAAAAAACTATTTTATAATTCAGTCTTTATACAAAAAATATTTTAAAAAACATCAAACCATTGAATAAGGTTGACCACATTTTGAAAACATCAAATCAATCATGTTGTAAAAAAAATCTCTATCTATTTCATTTCATGGATTTCCTATGTATTTCTATATTGTCTAAAACCTTATTTCCCCCTTCTTTTATAGATAATACACTTGAATTCAGACCTCTTATTTTTTGGACTTCTGTAAATTCTATTTCAGATAGTTTTTAATTACAACATTGTAACTAAATCATTTAAATTCCTCAAAATCATATATTTTTCTTTATATTTATATAGATTAATCCTTTAAAATTTAATTTTCATCAGATGAGAACATCTCCACCTATATATTTCTTTTAACAAACTTTTCACACAACAATGTTAGTATCCACCAAAATATTCTTTTATACTAATTCTTGGTAATTTCTCAATTTATAAATATGTGTACAAAAAATTATTAGATCATGAAAAAAGTACATTATATTAGGTTCTATAATTAATGTAATGGAATCATATGATTTAAAATATGAAACATCCGTATACTCTATAAGGAATGTTCTTACAACTTCCAACTTACATAACTAATATTCTTAAGTCACAACCTTTAGAAAATTTCTTACAAAAATAACTTAATTAAAATTCTCAAATAACATTCCATCATCATTTTTTTTAATCATAGTTTGATATATTGACAAAATATAAAAATAGAACACAAGTGGATATAACACCATCCGTCTCAAAGCATCATTCACCTTATTATCCTTCCCATGGTCATGATGTATGGAGTAATAATAATAATAAATTAACTCCAACCATATAATTTGGAATATAATCAAATATGGTTGAGTGGAAGTATAATTCAAGATTTTATGATCAATATATCTATATATATATATATGACACATTTCACTATAAATATAATTCCTCTATATTATAAAATAAAAAATTATTATTTCCAATTCCAAATATTTAGTCAGATAATTTTTTCAAAAACATTCAACTGTTAGAATCCAAACACTACTACAGTATCATTGTTCATGAGAACACATCCCGAAGAATTCACTAATAAATCACTAAATATAACAATCAGTTCTCTATTGCAGGGTACCGTAAGCTCATGCGATGATACTGACATTATCTTTATCTCCTCGAATGGTTCATCAAATTTATATTTAAAAAATATTTTACTTATTGTCCGTTCTATCATGGTATATAGCTTTTATAGCTATGATAATTTTCTAAAAAATCATCAATAACATCTATCCAATCTATGAAATCTAGGGAAATTAGTCACATTTGTTGGTCAGATCTAATGACTGATAACATATATCTTTGAAGGATTATAAATATTCATTTTATTTAAATTATATGACCCCAAAATTATATTTATGTAGCCAGAACTGAGACTTTATAATTTTTTCCATACAAATTATCCTTCCTCAGGGTCTTCAATGCAATCCAAAAAATGATATTCATGATCTTACATCATCTATTACTATATAATAGTATTCTCCATAATGACTCCCAAAAAATGACCAAGGGTACCTCTAAATAATCTGAAAATTAGATCATGGGTCATAGAATGATCATTTAAAAGTAAAAATGAAATCAATTTAAATATAGTTTGTCTGTACCTCATATAGAAATATATTCATGATATATCCACCATTTTTACTCTTAAAGAATGATGTCAAGATCAATGGTCAATCATTGAAAACTATTGATCTCATATGGTTGATCAAAAAATTCCTAATATAGGGTAAATGAAGCTTATTCTTGATTTTGAAAAAATTATGTTCATGATAATCAATATAGATACCCATTGACGCATAATTATTCTTACCAAAATGAATATGTGAAATACTTAGAGACACACTATGGTGTATGAATCAATTTTCTTGATTCTATTAGAGTTTATTATTCAAATTCTAGAAAAACAATTGTTGAAATTATATAATGATTCATTAATGTACGTGTAACACTAGGTATGAGTTCTACTAAATAATCTACTTCAAAATTACATGGAAGACTATAACACTTTTTAGTAAATACATTATCTTATTATCTAATAATATAAATATCTCTAATATTGGGTTTCTCCATAACCATTAGAGATAAATATCAAAAAATAACAGGTATTAACACCCATATAATTAATGTAATTTCTACTATATGTTCATATTTCTCTTTACACCTATATATGATCATAGGTTGATTCAAAAAATAAAAAATATGAATTATCTATCTCTGAAATTGGTATGAGATCTGTAATGTGGGATGTAATCCACACATGAAATCGAAAGAAATTTAATTAGTTGTAGAATATAAATATTTACCATAATTCCATTCCTATAACATTTTATCAATTTTGGGTTATAGACAAGGTATATATTCATCGTACAGTTATTTTTTTACTTAAAAACAAGTATTTAACAATTTTAGAGTATATGTGGTACTCTAAGTAAATTATTTATATATAAAAGAGTCCATAAAAACATTTTGTTGAAATTTGTATTTTTTTAGTCTATAATTAGTGTACCTTTCTCTATATTAATAAGGTTCACATCATATTATTACCTTGAAAATGATAGATTGAGTGTAATTCATCAATAATCAGAGTGAGAAATCTTATAATAATAAAAATAATTCCAAATATGCAATAAATTATAAAAAATTTATTAATCATTGATACCTTATGATCATACTATATCATCTTGGATAATCATAATATTTCATATGTTACCTCATCTCATTACTCATATCATAATCTTAAAATATAACTAATCTATACAGAGATACCAACAGATGTGACCAAAGTATTACATACATAAATATTACATCATTTTTGATGAATATTCAATATATATCACAGTAATACATGATCCAAAACTATAATAAATTAGTGTATTTTAGTACTAGATAAATAATCATCTTATTTAATGAAATATGTCCAGTATATATGATAATATTCTTCTCACATAGTTCCCTTCTAAGATATTTCCCAATTAAATCAAATCCTTATAAACTCAACATATATATAAAAATGTAAGGGTTAGCTCAAAATAACCATAAGGGTAATCATTGGAGATATCAAATGATGATTATATGTGAGAATACTATAACCTTAAGGTTATGAGAACATGATTAAAAACCATGATATAATATTAAAAAACTCATAAACCATAAAACGTGGTTCTTGGAATAAAGAATTATCATAATAAAAGATACGAGTTATTATAGTGTGGAATAATGAATAACTAATCACGATCCAAGATAACATATCATAATCCTATGACAAAAGTTTTTTTATAAACATATGAACAAAAAACATATTTCAAGGCTTGTCACCATGAAAATCGTCACATTTTTGGCTGGGAATAAAAACCAGTGATCCATATTTTGCTTTGAATAACTAACAATGTATCCTCTTTGTCTTGGACTAATCATTAATGTACCCTATTAGCATTTATAAAAAATTAAGTGTACTCTTTAAGGCATGGTAAAACTTCTCGTGTACCCTCTTGGTTTTTTGAAAACCTCTCCAGTTCCTTGTTGGGATAGGGATAATCACCCATGTACCATTTGAATTAATGATATTTAAAAAATTAACCAATGCCTTAGAGGGAAATAATTGACTGACAAAACACAAAATATTGTTCCATTAAATTATATTTCATATAACATAACATTATTTATCATTCCAACAAAGTTTAATTAACTTGTGATAGTGAGACAGATTTTATTAGACATTATCTAAAATATCCCCAAAAGACATCCAGAGAAATAAAGTTATGGTATTATAAGATAATATACCAAGTTAATCATATCAATTAATAAAGTTTTCTGAATTATATAAAAGATAATTTTATTGAAGAAATAGAAATATTCAATGAAATATAAAAAGACATGAAATTTTTACCTTTTTACTTTAAAAAGGAACAAAATACTAAAATAATGGAAATTTTATTTTATTTTAAAATGTTTGAAACAATAAGAGAAAGATTGAGGATGAAGAAATGAAATGATGGTAGGAAATCAGTTCATGCCATTATATTTTTTAAAAATCATTTTTTACACTACTGTAAAAAATTCAAAATTGACATGTTCAGAAAACAACAAGAAAATTCTATTAATTTTCTAATGTAATGACATGTATAGTGTAAGAACATGGTTTTTATCATAAGTATGGATCCTTTTATTTTCATTATAACTCTTTTTTATAACTAATATGGATTCTTTTTGAGGTTTTGAAGGATTTAAGGGATCTGTGGTTATTTTTTGGAGCTCAGAACCATGTCTGGTAATGAAAAAATAGTTGTTCACAATGTTAGTTGAAATTATGAGACCCAGCCCACATGGTATCTCCTAAACCTATGGTGCTGGACAATACGATGATGCATGGCGTACATTTAAACTTAACTATGCTCCAGTGACCACACTCCCCTTCGAAATTTCTATAATTTTTAGTATAGAAGATTCGCATGGTTGCCACATGGTTTCCTTAACTGCCTATCATAACTGCACAGTTGACCTACTTAAGCTATGGGAGTAACATAATTTGCACATGGTTTGGAAAACTGTTTTTCTAAACTATACCACCCACCTCTTTTGGGTAAAATGGAAAATTTTCACTTAATGATATAATATCATTACCCCTATTATCATTTCTTATCTAGTTGATACTAGATGGATTCTTCACCGATTTGGAGATTGTAATATGCTCTTTGATAGATTGTAACCCCATTCACCCATATGAAATTCAATTTGATCCGTGTTCCTCACATTGGAAACACATTCACTATATCTTTAGTTTTTTATCCATTCTTCATTTCTCTTCACCTCAAAAAGGTTTTTGAGGTGTATGATCATTTGTCATATATTCATGGGTGTTCATCCATTAATCATATTTCTTCTGATCCAATGGAAAAAAATGGTCGAAACTGGATGGGGATATTTTAACGAGTATGTGGTAGGTGGTCGATACTTTATTTCTCATGTTAATATGTTTTATAAATTTTTTTTTTGCATGCTGGTTTCACCATGTGTTTTACCTAAATTATATCTACCATGAATTTTTTTTCATTTCTAGTCTTTGTGAGTTGTTATAACCCAAATTCATTTAGATGTTTCAACCTTATATAGAGATATATTGAAACACCCCAAGATTTCATAGTGTGTTATTTCTTTAAAATAATACAATAACTTGCACTACACGCAACACCGAGTTCAAGCACACCATGACTTACCAAACAAGCCGTTCAAAAGTGGTTATGAATAGTATTAACTAAATTTTAAACTTTATATAATCCTTATAATTTTAGAATCCATATTATGAGTTTCTTAGACATAATGTAAGAACAAATTCATTTTCAGTATTGCACTTTTACCAACTTTTAATAGTGAACCCATTTTGAATACAATAATTTCAACTTTTTGAGTAAAGGGGGACATCGAAAAAATTTAAAATGAATCATCCCAAGCTTCCACGGTACGCTTTCCTTTGAATAATACAGTAGTGTGTGTTGTACGCAACTTCGAGTTCTAACACACACCACAACCAATCAAACTAGCCGTTATGATTCGTAATACCTACTTTCTGAAATTATATATATTTTATATTTCAAAATGGACTTCATTTTTGGATTCGGAATATCGAAATTAGCTTAAGGTGAAATTTTGGTACATTTCAGATAACTTTCATATTTTGATGAATAGTGAAAATTACTAAATTTTAATTAAAAACAAATTTTTTAATCAAAATAATTAATAGTGATAAATTATGAATTTGAGTGGTTTTAAAGTATATTTAGAATATATTTTTTCCATTTAATATAATTTTGGTCATTGGAAATAATTTTACAATTAAACCGAACATAAACAAGTGTCAATCTTTTGATAGTTATTATCTCTTAAAAACACGCTTTTTGTTTTGACAGCGGGAATTAATTTTAAATTAATTTCTGCCACTTCTGTGTTTTGAATTTAGAAAAATGGATTCCATATTTGGAATCAGGATTTTCAAATTGTGTAAATAGGTAACTTTTATTTTTAGACATTTTAAATAATTACTGCGGTAAATATTTTATTTACCATGGTTAAGGGTAAATCCGGTAAATAAGGGTCGAAAATTAATATTATAATAATACTAAATTACCCTAAAACGTGTTCTATCCTTATTGGTTGATACATGTTCGACCATAGGCATCTTTGGGTCGATTTGGGGACCCCATGGTGCCACTTGTAGGTGATAGGGACACTTTATTTTAAATAAGTTAAAATGAATACAAAAATGACACAAGCATATATCTTTTAGAAAAACAATTTTTTCATAGGGTTATATATGTTGGATTTTAGATTACAAATATTCATTAGAAATATAAAACGATGTCCTACATAGTGATATTTTATTTATAATTTTTAGACATTAAATAATTTAATTTATTTGAGACACAATGATGATGAATTAATTACCATTATAGTGAAAAATTAAAATAATTGATATTATAAATACCCAAATAAATATAATATGAAACTTTTCATGAATTAAACTAATTTTATAGGATAATATGATATATTAGGATTGATTTAATTGACTTTTTTAGAAGTAATCAACCTGTTATGAGTTTCACAAAAATCAACTATTGAATAGTGTCAAAATTGACATAAAAGAGTTCTTAAAACAAATATTATATTATTAATTGATATTAAATTCCTAAAAATCTAAGTTTCGGCCAAGAGATGTATATCATGATAGGTTCATCATTAATGGACCACTTGGGGGTCTCTTGGATGTATATAGTAAGTTTATTAACCATATTATATAAAAATACAATGATACATTGTAAAAGTGAAACTAATTAACTTAGAGTTAATAATTAAAGATAAGGTTAATATAAGTACCCAAACCTCTCTAAATTCTATTGGTTGAGTGGTTTTCGAACTATCCCCACCTTAAACCTTGAATAATCAACTTTTGAGCCATTAGAAACCGAATATGAATTTATTATAAACTAATATTTCTAACTTTTCCAAAGGTGCCCCTCACCCCTCTTATAAAAGGGAACTCCTCCTTCTCATTTATTCACACCTTCAAAGCCTTTTGGTTCAGCCAAACTCTGCCCAAATACTCTCCCAACTTCCCTCACTAAAACCTATAGGCCTTAGTTTGATCAGAAAGCAAACCTAAGGAGCCCTTTTGATCAAATCAAATGGAAGAAACCAAAGAAGGTGAGGTTAACCTACCCCAACCAAGTAAAAGTACAAGGTAAGGGGTTTTCATCTCACTCTTTATTCCTGTGAGATTCATGCCATATTTCCACCATCACCTTTTTTGTGGTGTATGTACTGCCCATAATTATATTATTTGTGTAATACACTCTAATTTATGTGTATTTACATATTCATTGTATGATAACTCTTTCATGGGTTGTATGTTTCATAAGTTACCAAATTGTTAAGGGTTATTTCACAATCTATTCATTATACGAGGTTTTTTATATGTAATAATCTACTGGGATCTCTTTATCATAAACATCCATGTTTCTTAAAAATGTATTTCAAAACATTTTTGACTATTTACAAGAATATTGGTTAAAGTCATTTATACCCTTGTTTGACTTTTTATAGGAGGTTTATAAAGGAATCCTTCCGTCGTTTTCCAAACAAGGTGCTTTTTAACCTTTTCGACAAAATTAAGGTAAGAATGTTTTTTTAATCTTATACGGCAGGTGCGGCTATTTTCCGCCGTTATAAAATCATCGAATCTTCCCTTACAAGCTTATAATAAAATTTTCAAATTGAATGTATTATTTTATAATTATGTTACTTTTAAAATGATTTAAAAAAGGAGATATTTCTCTAAAATAGTTTTTATTTCTTCTATGTCAACATCCTTTGATGGATTTTAAGCTTATTTGAAGTTGATTTATTATGATACAAAACATTCCTATTTTATTGAAGGTTCTGTGATATTTTTGACAATGGATAAGTTATTATTATGTCACTCATGGTTTTTGTTTAAAGTATTGACATTTTATAAGTAATTTTTAATCCAAATGTTTATGTTATTTTTCAATCTTTCATTCAGATGAATGTGTTAGACAAGTATGTTTCGGGTTGGGGACCGGTAAAAGTAATCCCTCCGGTTTGGTCTCCGGTTATTAGAGGAACTCCGGTTTGGTCTCCGTTTATTAGAGGAACTCCGGGTTGGTGTCCCGTTATTACAGGCACTCCGGGTTGGGTTCCGGTTACAGTTAGCCCCAAGGTCTTGGGACGAGGCCTTGACAAAGAAATTAAAGTTCAACATTATGCATTCCATCATTATGAAAGTGGTTATTGATTTTTCATGTGATTATTCGATTAGTAGAATATCCATGTGAATAAGTAAATGGAATTATTTCATTTTATTTATTCCATACTATGTTGAAATTTCAAGTTTGAAAGGCTTTTGTTTTAGTTATACATTGCCTTAAAAGTTTATTCTTATTTATGAAAGTTTCCGCTATATTGTTATCCTTACTGGGTATTTGAGCTCACCCCTTTTCTATGTTTTATTTTTCCCAGGAAGTGAAGAATTAAATTATGAATGACCTACAGGGATATTATGTGGGGTTATGAGTGTGGATTATGGAGACAATATGTTGTTGTAGTAGTTTTTCATTTTACGATGTAATGTAAGACTTATGAAAATATCTAGAGTTTCCAAGGCTACTAAACCAATTGGTCTTTCGAGATTTGATCTTTCTTGTGATCATGCCAATATTATGTAATAATGCACCGACTCTGGGTATCTAGGGTCGAGGCGTTACAGTTGGTAGCAGAGGATGTTTAGTATAAACCTTGGAAGCTATATTTAGATAAACTCTGATAAGAGAACGTAGACATAAGATGAACTTTGAGGATTAGTATAGAAGAACTTCCTAGAATTTTGGTATTGTAGAGATTTTGTGAGTTTTTCGAGCAATACATCCCTGCCTGGATACGAGCAGGTAGAGGTGGCTCTGGCACAGATGTACTTATGGGTAAAACCCGAAAACACCGTTTTGAGCTAGACTCGAACGGGAACTGGTGCACGACAACGGGCCTTGCTGCACTCTTGGTTACGACACTCCCGGGGGATATGCTTAGGATAATTCTCATTTTCTTTACAAACCATTATGAAGGGTTTATGTGGATTTACTTCCTCAAAGGAGAAATTTATATGATTATGGATTGTATCCATAAACAATTAAATTTATGTTATGTGTCTTACAAGTTTGGGATTAGGTATTGTTATTCATAAACTAATCTAGTGTATGCCATTGTTTAGAAATGGCGTCCAGTAGAAGGAATGAGAACTCCAGCAATGCACATGATCCAAAGAGAAAGAAGGATCATATCTTTCATGGCCTTAAGCCATAATTTATAAGAGAAATAATCTCCCATTTATTATCATCATACGAAGAAATAATATCATGTGTTGATAAGATAAGTAAAAATTTTACTGAGTCCTATGGCTTTGAAGGGAAGAAAGAGAAGAAAAGGATGGAATAGAGAAAGATGGATAAAGGGAAGAGGGAAAAGAAGAATTTTCCCATATGTGATAACCGTGGGAAGAAACACCCTGGAACTTGTCTGAAAGGAATGGGAGTTTGTTATAAGTGTGGTGGAAAAGGGCACAAAGTACATGACTGCAAGGGTAAGAAAATGGTTTCAAATGTACAATGCTTCATTTGCAAGGAGTTTGGACACTACGCGAACCTATGTCCCAGTCATCAGACTATGCCTCAAATGATGCTATTGGATAATAATCAAGTTATGATACTACCACAGATGAAGAGGAATGATTAGAGTTCTTATGTTGATTATGTCATTTGAGTGTTGTATCAAAAATGTATTTGTTATAATAATTATGGAGTATAAAAGGATTGTACTGCAGTACTATTTCAATTAGGACTTGAGATTGTGTGGAACAATGAAAAGTGAGTCAATAGTAGGATAAATTTTTGGAAAATATATGGTTGAGAGAATGATAAACCATAATATAGTTCTGATACCGAGGTAGTGATTTTGGAATAATACATGATTGTTTTGGATAAATTATATTAGATATTATTGACTACCTTGAAACTGATTAATGATTTGTATATTCCATCACTGTTGGGGTTTAAAACATTTTTGGATTGATGAATTATATCCATCATTCTATATGGAATAAGGGAGCATGAATGTAATCAATAAGGAATATGTTAATTCAGGATGTTTCAGTGTATTAAAAGAATACATGATGAAGGTATTCATATGATATTACGGGGTAAAAATGATCTACATTATGATTACCTTCCGTATAAATGTTGGACTGTGAGTTTGGACAGAAGTATTTTGGATAGTTCTAGTTTGGATTATTTTGGATTGCCATATAAGGACAACCCAGAGGTCGGTCAGCAACCCGTCGCGTCTGTCAAGGCTGCGAGACTTGAACCCGCAACCGAAGGGCGACAAGGGTGTATCACCTACCACTGGCCCAAGAGATGTCCTGGATTAAATAATGTAGTTTTTTTAACATATCTGGTAGATGAATTATAAATTCGTTTATTTTGGAACCCTGCACGAATAGTATAAATAGAAATATTTTTACAAGTGAAAGATGAGTTTGTGGTAGAAATTTATTAATGGACAAAACTCTAATTATAAAGTAAGTATATCTCCTTATGATATTATCTAATCTCATAAATAAATTTCTCAACATTAATAAAAGGAACTTAGAACAAAAATGTTTTCCTTGATGGTACCTTAAATCATCACTAATTTATTGATTTGGGATTGTTGTCCTTTTCATAGCCATGTTCTCTACCACTCTCCATCACATAATTGATGGTTACATTTCTCTTCAATATCCATATTTTCCTACATGGAACCCTAGTATGTGTTATTTTCGATAATCTTCATACTTTCCACTCTTTATTTTAAATAGAGGCCTCATTAATTCATTTTTTGATGTGGGATTTCAACTAAGATATTTTGAAACATCAAAAATGTGTTATCCTAATACCCTATGTTTTGTTGAACCGATGGTATTTCAAATCATCATAGATTGATGAGTTTAAGGACCTCAATTTTATACTTGTTTGTGATTGATGACCTCAATCACTACCTATAAATATTAACGTTTTTCTTCCAATTATATGTCTCTAATTGCCACCAATGTTCTCCTAATCGAGATCATAATTTGGTGGTGACCCTTCCATTTCTCTTTTCCTCATATTAAGACTAAATTTTAGTAACCCAATTTCCGATGTGGGTTTTCCCACAATGATATTTTTTATTTTCAACCTTTTATTTTCAAAGAACAATTTCAAATTGCGAGGACACAACTTATTGAAGGAGGGGAGAATGTAACACCCCAAGATTTCATAGTGTGTTATTTCTTTAAAATAATACAATAACTTGCACTACACGCAACACTGAGTTCAAGCACACCATGACTTACCAAATTAGCCGTTCAAAAGAGGTTATGAATAGTATTAACTAAATTTTAAGCTTTATATAATCCTTATAATTTTAGAATCCATATTATGAGTTTCGTAGACATAATGTAAGAACAAATTCATTTTTAGTATTGCACTTTTACCAACTTTTAATAGTGAAACCATTTTAAATACAATATTTTAAACTTTTTTAGTAAAGGGGGACATCAAAAAAATTTAAAATGAAACATCCCAAGCTTCTACGGTACGCTTTCCTTTGAATAATACAGTAGTGTGTGTTGTACGCAACTTTGAGTTCTAACACACACCACAACCAATCAAACTAGCCGTTATGAATAGTAATAACTACTTTTTGAAATTATATGTATTTTATATTTCAAAAAGGACTTCATTTTTGGATTCGGAATATCGAAACTAGCCTAAGGTGAAATTTTGGTACATTTCGGATAACTTTCATATTTTGATGAATAGTGAAAATTACTAAATTTTAATTAAAAACAACTTTTTTAATCAAAATAATTAATAGTGATAAATTATGAATTTGAGTGGTTTTAAAGTATATTTAGAATATATTTTTACCATTTAATATAATTTTGGTCATTGGACATAATTTTACAATTAAACCGAACATAAACAAGTGTCAATCTTTTGATAGTTATTATCTCTTAAAAACACGCTTTTTGTTTTGACAGGGGGGATTAATTTTAAATTAATTTCTGCCACTTCTGTGTTTTGAATTTAGAAAAATGGATTCCATATTTGGAATCATGATTTTCAAATTGTGTAAATAGGTAACTTTTATTTTTATACATTTTGAATAATTACTACGGTAAATATTTTATTTACCATGGTTAAGGGTAAATCCGGTAAATAAGGGTTAAAAATTAATATTATAATAAGACTAAATTACCCTAAAACGTGTCCTAGCCTTATTGGTTGATACATGTTCGACTATAGGCATCTTTGGGTCGATTTGGGGACCCCATGGTGCCACTTGTAGGTGATAGGGACACTTTATTTTAATTAAGTTAAAATGAATACAAAAATGACACAAGCATATATCTTTTAGCAAAACAATTTTTACATAGGGTTATATATGTTGGATTTTAGATTATAAATATTCATTAGAAAGATAAAAATAGTTCCTACATATTTATATTTTATTTATAATTTTTAGACATTAAATAATTTAATTTATTTTTGACACAATGATGATGAATTAATTACTATAATAGTGAAAAATTAAAATAATTGATATTATAAATACCCAAATAAAGATAATATGAAACTTTTAATGAATTAAACTAATTTTCTAGGATAATATGATATATTAGGATTTATTTAATTGACTTTTTTCGAAGTAATCAATCTGTTATGAGTTTCACAAAAATCAACTATTGAATAGTGTCAAAATTGACATAAAAGAGTTCTTAAAACAAATATTATATTATTAATTGATATTAAATTCATAAAAATCTATGGTTCGGTCAAGAGACTTATATCATGATAGGTTCATCATTAATGGACAACTTGGGGGTCTCTTGGATGTATATAGTATGTTTATTAACCATATTATATAAAAATACAAAGAGACATTGTAAAAGTGAAACTAATTAACTTAGAGTTAATACATAAAGATAAGGTTAATATAAGTACCCAAACCTGTCTAAATTCTATTGGTTGAGTGGTTTTCGACCTATCCCCACCTTAAACTTTGAATAATCAACTTTTGAGCCATTAGAAGCCGAATATGAATTTATTATAAACTAATATTTCTAGCTTTTCCAAAGGTGCCCCTCACCCCTCTTATAAAAGGGCACTCCTCCTTCTCATTTCTTCACACCTTCAATGCCTTTTGGTTCGGCCAAACGCTGCCCAAATACTCTCCCAACTTCCCTCGCTAAAACCTATAGGCCTTAGTTTGATCAGAAATCCACCCTAAGGAGCCCTTTTGATTAAATCAAATGGAAGAAACCGAAGAAGAGGAGGTTAACCTACCCCAACCAAGTAAAAGTACAAGGTAAGGGGTTTTCATCTCACTCCTTATTCCCGTGAGATTCATGCCATATTGCCACCATCACCTTTTGTGTGGTGTATGTACTGTCCATAATTATATTATTTGTGTAATACACTCTAATTTATGTGTATTTACATATTAATTGTATGATACCTCTTTAATGGGTTGTATGTTTCATAAGTTACCAAATTGTTAAGGGTTATTTCGCAATCTCTTCATTATCCGAGGTTGTTTATACGTAATAATCTACTGGGATCTCTTTATCATACACATCCATGTTTCTTAAAAATGTATTTCAAAACATTTTTGACTATTTACAATAATATGGGTTAAAGTCATTTATACCCTTTTTTGACTTTTTATAAGAAGTTTATAAAGGAATCATTCCGTAGTTTTCCAAACAAGGTGCTTTTTAACCTTTTCGACAAAATTAAGGTAAGAATGTTTTTTTAAACTTATACGGCGGGTGCAGCTATTTTCCTCCGTTATAAAATCGTTGAAGCTTCCCTTACAAGCTTATAAGAATATTTTCAAATTGAATGTATTATTTTATAATTATGTTACTTTTAAAATGATTTAAAAAAAAGAGATATTTCTCTAAAATAGTTTTGATTTCATCTATGTCAACATCCTTTGATGGATTTTAAGCTTATTTGAAGTTAATTTATTATGATACAAAACATTCCAATTTTATTGAAGGTTTTGTGATATTTTTGACTATGGATAAGTTATTCTTATGTCACTCATGTTTTTTGTTTAAAGTATTGACATTTTATAAGTTATTTTTAATCCAAATTTTTATGTTATATTTCAATCTTTCATTCAGATGAATGTGTTAGACAAGTATGTTCCGAGTTGGGGACCGGTAAAAGTAAGCCCTCCGGTTTGGTCTCCGGTTATCAGAGGAACTCCGGTTTGGTCTCCGGTTATTAGAGGATCTCCGGGTTGGTGTCCGGTTATTAGAGGCACTCCGGGATGGGTTTTGGTTACAGTTAGCCCCAAGGTCTTGGGACGAGGCCTTGACAAAGAAATTAAAGTTCAGCATTATGCATTCCATCATTATGAAAGTGGTTATTGATTTTGCATGTGATTATTCGATTATTAGAATATCCATGTTAATAAGTAAATGGCATTATTTCATTTTATTTATGCCATACTATGTTGAATGTTCAAGTTTGAAAGGATTTTGTTTTAGTTATACATTGCCTTAAAATTTTATTCTTATTTATGAAAGTTTCCGCTATATTGTTATCCTTACTGGGCATTTGAGCTCACCCCTTTTCTATGTTTTATTTTTTCCAGGAAGTGAAGAAGTAAATTATGAATGACCTGCAGGGATATTATGTGGGGTTATGAGTGTGGATTAGGGAGACAATATGTTGTTGTAGTAGTTTTTCATTTTACGATGTAATGTAAGACTTATGAATATATCTAGTGTTTCCAAGGCTACTAAACCAATCGGTCTTTCGAGATTTGATCTTTCTTGTGATCATGCCAATATTATGTAATAATGCACCAACTCTGGGTATCTAGGGTCAGGGCGTTACATATATATTTCAGTGTGCTCTGTTATATACCTAATCACATTTAATGAGAAAATAAAATAAGAACCAAATGGTGTATGTTTTTTTGATTCTAAATTGGGACATATTTTTTAAACGAATTGGATGTAGTGGAACAGCAAGGCTCATCTCCGAAAAAATTATAATGAATAGGTCTGGTTAAATATGATTGGTAATCCCACATCACCTAAATAATTTGAACAATGGTAATTCTCTTATTAATGACAAATATAAATGAATTAATAATTATTCCTTGGATTATAAAAAATCTAATGGATGTTATTTATAATGATGTGTTAGCATATATACCTGCTTAAATTATTAAATTAGGTAATGATTACACTTATTCCTATTATAAATAAAAGGGAATGGAGACCGTGTTTAATTTTGAAATATAGGTATGATGACCATTTAACGTGTTAAAAATAAATGGGCATGGCATCCCTTCAGCTTTATACTAAATGGGAATGATGACCATTGACCATGTTATGTAGATATAGCCATTGTGACCCTTATATAATTATAATATGATACATGTATGAAGATACTTATATAAGTTTTATACTATATCAGAATTGAATTAATTACTTTAATATAGGGATGGAGACCCACATATATTCATGATACATTGTATGTTGTCCTTATTCTATGACAATATGTATTTCATCCCTATTCTGTGATATTGAGTATTGTGTCCCTATTCAGTGATATTGGGCATTATATTCCCTTCACTATTTTAATAGTGGAAATAAGTATATTATAAATGTGATTCTAGGAATTATGACCCTTCATACATGTTCAGAGTCATTCTGGCATGGGTCGAAGCATTTTGTGTCAGCCTGGTTTCCATTGGGAATTGGAGTTGACCTATTTACTATTATTATTCCTTCTTACATTAATATATCTACACATAACCTTGTTATAGACATAAAAAACATATATATAAAAGACATTGGTGGTGGCCTACTAAGATTTATCTAACACCCTATCATGGCTATCTATGTAACTCGGCCAGACTATATTCATGTTGGTGTAGATATGGGGAATCATCCTTTTATTATTATGTGACATTCTAGAATGTATTAGTGTGAAGTATGGTTTAAGATGAATCAAATTTATCATGGGATACTGTATAGATGTTTTTCCTTTTGTACCCTTTTTTCATTTGTATTGTGGAATGCTTATTGGATCCCAATTTCTCTTCTTTATAGGTATTTGACATACACTGTCAACCATCTGTATATGATTTAGTTTACCACATTTTATTATTGATATCTTTTTCTTGGTTATTTACATTAGTTTTTGTTGCGTATTCATTTTCATACTTCTTATTCCAATTATATATTTAATATACTACTATTTTAATCTGGTAATGATGTCATAGTCTACCCACAGACACACCAAATGTCCTCGCTACTAGTCAACATCTTATAGTGTTTGTGGATATGTGCCTGAGGTCATGTGGCCCACCAAATATGGGGATCCTCTGAGTGGAAGTTGGGGTTGGGATCTCAAAAAGTGGTATTATATACATTAATTTCTTGTATTACTATTTCAAAGCAACATTCATAAGATTTTGTAGGTTTTGGTGTTTTGTTATGAGTTTTATTTCGGCATAGCTAACCCATGTACAGAGAAAATCCTAATGTCCCTGAATGTAAATTGTGATATTAATATTGATATGATTCAGTTTTATCATTTATCATTGGCCTGATGAGATGATGGAACATAATAATTGAGACTGTGTCATTTTATGCTCCCTGTAGGTGATTCGCATTCCATGAATATTGAATGGAATATCGGATCATTTTTTTGTTTTCATTTCCCTTGATTTCTATGAGCACTTTTATTAACATAAATATAATTATTGTCAAATAAATATTCTTGTAGAAAATTTTAAAAAACATAGTTGATACTCAGAATGTCATCCATGACTTAAAAGTGATTCTTGCATGGAATATTGTAGACACCCTAATCATCCAAGTTTGGCACATTGAGTCATGAACCACCGGTTTCATGGATAGGAATGTGTTATGGTATATATTAATTAAAAATAACATTTCAGTTCATAAGGTGTTTGGGAAATTATGTATCAAAAGTGGTGAACCATTTAATTCAACCATATGAAACGAAATGTAATCGTGAATTTTAAAATCAAATTGAAATTCGAAAACACAGATCTTGACCCAATACCATACATAGTAGTGAGTAGTAGGTAGCATCTGTATTGTTCTATATAAATGTTTCTATCATGCATACCTAACTACTTGGGATGGAAGAGAGGTGCGACTATAACCTAGAATGGATTTGTACCTATTATATTCATAAATATATGTATTATATAATTATAGAACATTATTAAAGTTGTGTGTTTTGAAATTTAGACCAATTCCACCACAAAATCTACCTATTGTACGCTAGGTGGGAGATGACGACCATGCCCTGATGGTGGGGGGCCATGAGAAAATATCTATACATCTACTAGAGGAACCATTTCCAATTCTTGATGGAGGTGTTGATTCCCAGTTTTGTAGAGATTTCATGTGGCTTATGTAGACCTTATAAGGATCTCTACACCCTGCCACTTCTTTGGGAGATTTTACACAGGAGTTCCACCAGTAACATCCAACAACATTTTTGGTGGACGGAAGAAAACAAGATGATGTGTTATGTATCATGACTATTATGTCTAAATTCGATCATTTAGATACTCCTCTTAAAAGGATAGTGAAACTCACTACTTATAAGATGAGATAATCCACCAAATGATGTAGGGATATTATAAATCAGGCAAGTTAGTAGTAGGAAGCAATTTAAAGGGACATCCAGTTGATATTATTCAATTATTACTACACAAAGATGATTAGGGATGCTCGTTATAGGGAATTTATAAACCTGCAGTAGTTTTGAATGATTGTGGTGGAATATTCATCTTATTTTATATATCTTCATCACTTCTCTCTCATCTATACTACTGATGATCCAATTAAAGAGATATGATATGAGGATGGGATGAGACATCCAATTAATTCATTGGTGAATTCTTTTTGGTCGAATGTTATATATGAAATATAAATCCAAAATCTAATCAATGAGAATAACATGATGGAAGGAGACAATTTCATCCAAGATGGTTCATGACCCAGACCATGTAGTGGTTCTTCTTATGGTTAGAAGTGAAACTTTGAGACTATGCACAAGAGAATGTTAATCGATTTGACAACCAAAAATAGTTGTGTAGTATGTCACTAGTGTGGGATGCATGTGAACAAGAGGCTCTTGTGTCCTAGAAACCCTTTCGAGTGTTGAGGTTATAGAAGATTGCGAAATATTTAGGGATTATATAGAACCTTCCCCTAGGTTATGAGTGATAGAGGATCATTTATATCTCTATATTTAGGGGATGGCTTAGTAGCACCTCACCAAGAAGGTAGCTCGAGTACTACTAGCCACCGAGGTAGAGGAGGAGGCAATTGTCATGGTATTCATGCGTCATATTTACAACACCGATAGAGTGGAACTATTCCAGTTAGCTAGGTTGTATCATGATGTCATGGATCATTCCATATATATTCAATGTATCATATACTATTGGATTAAGATCCCTAGACATATAATAATTGAGGTACAATTTTTGGAACCTATAATCCATTACTACCTTATTTGATTGAAGTTAATCACATTCAGTAATATTGATTCCTATTGGGGAGAGTCTAGTGATTTATTTTGAGAACTCCTATGGGGTAATGATTGTAGAAAAACCATTTGGTATATAATTATAATGTGTACACCAGTGAAAGGACTATCATCTTGAGGTTTAGATCCATAATTGCTTATGGTACCTCTTCATCAAAGAGGTAACAGTCTTTACCATCCTTCTAAAAATGGACTGGTTAGTTCCTTATCATCCCTATGTAGACTATTATCATGGTAAGGGGTTGTTTACATCACCAGAGGGTAGTACATATATTCAAAATGTAATGTTGGATGTCCATATGAGTAGAGCTGGAAAAGTGAATCCTAGGATAGATGGTCTGACCTCCAAGATTTTCCACCATTACATGATTGATCAGAGACTAAATTTGATTGAGTTCCCTCCTATAGTCGATCGATTCAAGGATTTATTCCATGATTAATTTTCATGACTACCTTTTAAGGGAGATGTAGAATTTACTATCTATCTATTCTGTAGATCCAGACTTGTATCTATTCCTACTTACAGGATGGATTATACTAAGTTGTGGAAGTTGAATATGTACCTAGAGGATGTAGTGGACTAGGGTTTTATATTGAATAATACTTCTACATGGAGATCACTAATTGTTTTTCCAAGAAGGCATTGGGAACCATCAGTATTTCATGGATTACTAGAAATTGAATCTGCATATAGTGAAAAAAGCTATCCATTACCTTTCATAGATGATCTTTTTGACTAGCTAATAAGATAGTGGGTATTCTCAGAGATTGAACTAATATTGGGATATCATCAGGTTTGATTCAGACCTTTATATATTCCATTAATTACTTTATATATTCATTATAAAATATATGAGTATTTCGTAATACCGTTTCGACTTACGAATGTACCTTCCATCTTCATGGATTTGATGAATACAGTTTTCCATCATAATGTTGATACCTTATTCATGGTATTCATTGATGAAATTTTGGTGTATTCTCATACTTGGAGTGACCATGAGACTCATTTGAGATAGTTTGGAATACAGTGAGGGAGAACTACCTGCATTATATCCATAAAATATTTCAATACTAGAGTGACAAGGTACACTTCCTAGGTCACATTATCTCAACAGAAGGTGTTTCAATTTACCAAGATACAGTGAGAGATGTCGACACCTAGACGAAATCGAAGAACTTCTTTAGCATAATGAGTTTATTTAGGAAAAATGGTCACTACAGGTGTTTTATAAAAGACTTATCACACTTTGAATCACATCTTATGAGCTTGGCTATGATGAGTTTGGGGTTTATACAGTCTGAATTATATGAGACAACCTTTATAGGGTTGAAATGGGAATTGAATTCAGGAATGGTCCTTATTATCCTCAAGTTGTGAATTATCTATATAGTCTATTGTGATTCATCAAGTATTAATCCTGGAGTAGTTCTAATATAAGAAGACAGATTCAACGTGTATGGGTCATGATTGTTGTGCCATGATGAGACAAATTACACAATGATCAATCATGAGATAGAATAAGTTTTACATGCATTTGATGGTTTGTGGAACTGAAAATTGGTGGAGAGTTTTCTTATCTTGGTAGACCACTGGAGTCTCAAGTATATTTTTACACTGAGATACTTAAATATCTAGTAGAAAACATGGGTTGAATATCTGCGACAATTGACATCGAGCTAGCCTATATATCTGGGAAATAAAATACTATTGCAGATTCTTTGAGTAACAGGACATAGAAGATGATAATTAAAGAGGACAACAATAAATGGAATCTTTTGGCATTGTTTTTTGATATGCATATGGATGTTTAAGACCATTATGGTTAGTCATTACTTACATTGCAATCAGCAACCTCTTCAATTATGGAGAAGGTGGAAATGAGATTGTATTTAGATCTTGATGGCTTGGCCCTATGATAGTGCATTGTGGGTGAAGACTTGCCTCCGAATTTAGCTATTAATAATGAAAAGATCCTACATATACATGTGAGTATTTGAGTTTATACAGATATTATACTGGAGATAATGTGTGAGTCAAATTTTTCTCAATGGGATGTTTACCTATGTATCTCCAACATATATAATGATATGCACCACCAATATTGGTTTCTAGGGATGAAGCCTTAGAGAATAGTTATATCACTAGGTTTTTCACTTGTAAGAAGGTGGAGGTGGTGCAACCAAAACTAGTAAACAATTACTAACTGTTTCTAGTATTGAAATATAGATGAGAGGATGTTGATAATTATTTTATAGTCATCTTACTTATATTTTATTGAGTTTGTGACATAGTTTGGGTATTTATGGATCAACTGATGAAATTAGTCCACTACTTTCAAACCTGGTATAATTTTCAGTAGAGGAGATGTGAACGTTATTTATCCATGACATTATCTAACTAAAAGGGGTCCATCATACTAATATATTATATTTGCATGCTTGGTTTACATAAAGGTTCTAGAAAGAATTTAATACATCATTGGGTACATAGGTTCTTCTAAGCACATCCATTCATCCTCAGACATATGGCCAATCAGAACAGAATTTATAGATTCTATAGAGCAGACTCCGAAAATGCGTCCTTGATTCTGGTGGTTCTTGGGAGATGAATATCCACCTTATTTAGTTCTCCTACAGTTATAGCTATCATGCAATGATATTGATGGATCCTTATGAGGACCTATATCTTAGGTTGTTCCATTAACCCATATACTTCTTAGATGTAGGAGAGGTAGTACCACTCGGTCCTCATCTCATCTAGGAGGTCTCAGAGTAGGTTCATCTTATCCAGAACTAGGTGTATATAGCTTTATGTAGACAAAAATACTATGTTTTTTTCTTTTGATTACATATAGATTTTGAGGTTAGGGATTGGGTATTCTCATGAGCGTCACCTAAACTATGGAATGGATAAATCCAAATGAAATGGAAGTTATCACAATGATTTTTCAGGTCATTTGAGATTCTAAAGATTATTGGGAAGGTAGCCTATCCATTTCTATTACCTTAGTGATATTGTTCAATGCACGATTTCTTCCACGTTTCAAATATTTTCCATTATCATGATGACTAATCTCATTAGTTTGATCCTAAGGATATTGTGATAGATACTAATTATTATTTTGATTAATATCCAATACACATCATTGATCGGGGTACGAAGGATCTTCAAGGATGATTTTTCCATTAGTATGGCTATTATGGATGCATGGTTGGTTACAAGACAAGACATAGGTGAAGGAGGTCATTGTATCTGATCAATGGCCAGTGTTATTGTCAAATGAAAATTTTATTCCCTTGGTTGATGAACATGGGGAGGAGTTCTATTATGGTGGGATGACTAAAAGAACCTTGTTTTTATCTCAGGTATATATCCTTTTTAATTTAGTCAAAATATTTATTTTGGACCTAATATGGATTCCATATAATTTTATAATGGTATTGAGGTGTTTGTGGATTATTCGGAGCTCAAAACACCTACTGGTGGAGAAAAACACTAGACCACATGGTTAGTGGTCACCATTGGTCCCAAACCATCGTGGTATCTCTTAATCATGTGTGGTTCTAAAGAAGGGTGATGCATGATACCCAATTTTCTATAAACATCTGCTAGGGGCCACACCCCCATGTATAGTAACCATGAGTGTGTCCACCTTTTGAAAAGAGAGACATAAAATTGGTTCATTTTTTGAAAAACCATGCGACCAAACCATTAAACCTGTATATTTTATGTGATAAGATGAATTTTCCATTAATTATCTAATATTGTTACCTACCCTCTCATTTCTTCTCTAGAGTATATTACATGGTTTATTAACCAAATTTATGTCCCTATAGACCTCCTTGATAGATTTTCATCTTGTTTGTCTATACGAAGTACGATACGATTGTCAATAATCACACTATATGTGAATTAGTAATATTTGAATTCGTTTATAGTTAATATTCATTTATATTATCCTCATGATATTTATTGAGGTGTAGGATAATATGCCATTTTCAGGGTTTTCATCAATTATGTAAATTTATTCAAATTCAGACCGAACTAATGGATGATATTGGATGAGTATATTTTTATGAGAATGAGGTAAATGCTCTGCAATTTAGTCCTCAGGTTTTTATGTGTCATAATATGTTTCATTTTTCCACATGCTAGGTTCATCATTGTTCAACCAAATTATATCTACCATGAATTAGTTTCCTTTTTTAGGATCTAAATTACTTGTTAGAAATGAAATTCATATTGAGTTTTCAACATTATATGAAGTCATAGATTTATATGTTCTCTCTTATATTTCTAATTGCCTTTAACTAGAAAATATCCAGAGAACATAATATAGTGTTCAGTTTAAATTATAAATGGTGATAAATTTTTTTATGTATTAGAAGTAGTGGAATAGCATTGATCTTTCTGATAAAATTTTTAATTAATTCAATGGGTTTTAGGAGAGCGGTATTCCCCCCTTAACATATGTATGTTCAAAAAGGTACCACTCTAGTTAATGATAAATGAAAATGAATTATTAATTATTTATTGGCTCAAATTAAAGCCAATGGATATTAATTCTATGGATGTGTATGAATGGTAACACTCTATAATTATGAGGACCCTAATTCATGATGACCATTTTTCATGATATAAATAAATTGGCATGTGGAACTAATTTAATTATGAAATATGTGAAAGCTGACTATTATTCATGTTATAAATAAATTGTCATGATGATTCTGTTTAATTATAAAATTCTAGAATTATAACCCTTATGAAAGTTAAAAATAAATAGTCATGGAGTCCGTCATTGTTTATAGTAAATGGGTATGAGGACCCTTGAACATGTATACCAATAAGGGCATAGTAAACCTTATATAATTTTTATATGATATACACATGGTGACCCTTATATAATTATGATATTATACGATCATGGAATCCCTACTCGATGATACTATATCTGCCTAAATTATTTTTCGATCCTATACGAGCATGAAATCTATTAAAGTGACTGGGAATAAAGAACCTCATTAATTAATGATATTTTTAATGGTTTCATTATTCTATGATATTGGGAATCACATCCTTATCATCTGATACTAGGAATAACGCCCCAATTCTATGATACCAGGAATGGAGACCATTTTACTATTATAATACTTGGCATAGAGTAACATATAAAGGTGATACTAGGAATTGTGTCCCTTGATAATTTTTTAGAGTAATTTTTTCTTGTGTGGAAGTAGTTAGTGTCATCATGGAATCGTTTAGGAACTAGAGTGGTCCATTTAGAGTTATTCATCCCATGTACTTTACTATATCAGCACACTACCGTGTTATACACATAGATAAGTTATTTATACTGTCCACTATTGGTGGAATACTAAGCTTTATATCGCACCCTATTTGGGAAACCTGTGGAACCTTGGTAGACTATATGATTGTAGTTGTAGATAAGGGGATGTATCCTCTTAAAGATATGTGACATTATTTCATGTCTTAGGATGAATCTTGGTAGTAGATGACCTAGTTGGAGCATTATATATTGGATACAATTTTTTTCATTTATATACGTTTTTGTTTTTTTAATTCTTCATATTGCATATATCCATGCATTCCTACTTTATAGATACATGAGATACATTATCATCCTTCCTTATATTATTTTGTTTATTACATTTGATTACAAATATCAATTGCTGGGTTATTTAAATATGTCCCCATTTCTTATTAAATATTATATTGATTCCACATTCTATCTATTGATTATAACACAACTCTACTCCAGAAATGAGGTAATAGTCTTCCCAAGGACACACCCCAGGCACTAGTTTCTAGTCAAAATCCATTGGAAATAAGGGAGATGTGTTTGAGGCCATGTG
Source organism: Viscum album (assembly GCA_963277665.1). Taxonomy (NCBI): domain Eukaryota; kingdom Viridiplantae; phylum Streptophyta; class Magnoliopsida; order Santalales; family Viscaceae; genus Viscum; species Viscum album. Next base: position 798,770,825 of record OY728160.1, on the reverse strand, counting down.
GCCTATCAAGCTTGGGTGGCCTTGTTGTTTCACTCGGGTATGGTATGTCACAAATATTATAATAATACTTTTATAAATTATTCAAAATTATTTAATTACTATGATAAAACTAATGAATATCAACTAAAAAAACTGAGTAATGGTCAATATTTCTAAAAAATATTTTCTGTTTTTGAGTACCAAAATCAGTAAAAATTGAATGAATAATTTAAATTTGTTGAAATAAAATGACTAGAATAAAATATAATATATTTAAAAGATAAATAATCTAAAATATTTTACAATTTAAATCAAAATATACACAATCATGATGAAAAGTGAGATTTTAATGTAAATCCCCACCCAAATCCTAACATGATTTCTACACACTATAAACTCATTTATATGAAATATAAAAATATTATACATCTATAAATAAACCATATTCATACTAATATTAAAATATATGATAACCATATAATTTTAGATTATACATTTATTATCATTTATTTATTGAAATCAGGATTTCAATGTTAATGGTTCTATTTTCAATGCATGTTCCAATTAGATGCCATTGGTATTTATCATTGGTCATGGTTACATAATTTATAGAATATTAATAAATTCATAGATATCATATTTATTTATTATAGTCTATTCTAAAATTCTCCATGTATGGGAGTGATGAAAAATATTTAAATTACTCTATATAGGTGACATTTTATATGTACTCACATGTGATGTATTCATTTTTCAAATGATGGAAAGAAAGGAAGGTAAATAAAAATCTATACTTATAAAATATTAATTATTTTTAAATTTTATATAAATTATTTTAATACATTAATTTAACCATATATGATATATGGTGATTCGAAATAACATAGATCAAAAATTAGTGTCAGTGGATCATAGGTATTCAGGAGTGATGATATCATTTTCCTCTAGATGAAAAGGATATAGATAATTGTTCTAAAATTAACTTCAAAACCTTTCATTCTAGTAAATATATATATGTATTTTCATATTATTTGGGATATATATTTTTTGGATGTGGTTGAAGAGGAAATAATCCTAAAAGAATCCAGTTTAGAAAATTTCCTCTACTTTGGGTATCGACCTTTATCATACACCTTAATCTCATTTAAGTTGAATTTCTTTTGAGTCTAGGACCTCTATAATGGGGGTAGGAGAATTTGGAATATTATTTTTATTCTAATAATCACACATGGTGAGGATTATATTGAATAAAATTTGTTCTCTTATAATAGAGGGGAGTGTAACCCCAATAAATACTCTTACATTTAATATATTATAAACACATTTTCAAGCGAAAGATTCAAAAAATGGAAAAATATTTGGAGATAGGATATATTATTGTTGAAATCCACTCAACCAATAATATTGATTTTTTTTTAAATAATAAGATCCTCATATATTTGGTTAAACCTTTTATTAACCGTTCAAACCCTTATCATAGTGAGGTGATTTAACAATGATAATTATTCATTTTGTTTAAAATAGAAGTTGAATTTTTGCATAATATTTATTATAATGATTCAAAATAACTAATCTATTTTCATGATTTAAATTCATAGGGATTTTAAATATTAATTCTAATATCAATGTACAAAATTATTTAACCCCTTTTCTAGAAAATATTTGTTTATATAGAATAAAATGTTTTTATTCAAATTCCTTTAATAATAAAAGCCATTAGATCTATGTTACATTATTTAATTGAACATATTATCCAAAAATATTCCTTAAATCAATCATCAATAGGAAATAATTTGTTTTATTAAAATAAAAGTCTTACTCAAATAAAATGAGTTTTCATAAAAACAAATAGTTCTTTTCTTCAAATGATTTTATCTTTATTACTATTAATTTTATTTTCAATTTATTAATGATTATTCTTTTTATATAAATATATAAAAACAATTTTCCATATTTAAAATTCTGTAAATTATGAGAATTATCTTTTTAATAAGATGTATATTATAATATAATGTTTTTAAGGAATATATTTCTATTTAGACAAAAACAATTAACTTTGTACTTCTTAGAATTATATAATGGTTTAATTATTTTATAACATATATAAATTATTATTTAAAGGAAAAATTATTCACAAATTATTTGTGTTTATTTAATTGGATTCTATCAAACACAAAAAATTTACTAAACAGAACTATACTCTAAAATATCATTGTATCACATTAATAATATCACTATTTCACTATCAATCCATTTTTTTCCTTTCTTTGAGTGTCTGATACAACTAGATATAGCCATATTTCAATTTTTGAGTGTCCTTTTTGGCTAGATACCATTTTAAAACATAAATATGGATTAAATGATCTTGAATTAATTCTAAGGCCTAATGAAATTCTAGATTTAGCGGTGTATCCCCAAAACTAATCTTAACGTACTTTATATTCAATATTGCGCTATGAAATAATTTATTTCCTCCTAGAACCATTTTTTATATATATTATTTCAGAATATACACCCTATGTATAATATTTACCCCATAATACAAAATCCCTTTTTATAATCAGATATAAAATTATAGAACATGTAGAGGGTGGTACATCAAAAAAATACATTATTTAAGGAATGTGGTTAGAAAATTTAATGACTTAATTTTTATATATATTGGTTTAATGCTTTAATAGTGGTTATACTTAAAATTACACTTTTTTAATTTTCTCTATAGATTTTATTTTTCAAATCCACCACCATCTTTTGAAAGGGATTCAACTCCAAAGTGAGAATCATCCCACTTGTGCATGTTTCTTCCTTAGATGTAATATTTTTAAATCCTTCATCATTCTTCATTTGGATTTTAAGGTATATTCGTTAATTCTTATCTGGTTTGATTATATTTTTATTTGTGATACCACTTAATTATGTTTTTTTATTTCACTAATTAGATATACATTTGAATAACTTTAAACATATTTATCATTAGTGATTCATTATTAATGAATTTATCCTCCTTACATTTAACAGTATATTTTTCCTTATTTTAGAATCTAAATAAAATTTTTTATCTATCTTTGAAAACTATTTTGAATAATTCGTAATTAATTCATTCTAAAACATTCATTTCATTTCAACATTTCATTCCACTAATCTACTAAATCTATTTATCATTGTAATAATAATTCTTAAATCTACACATACCTCTTAATTAATATAGAATCGGGTGTCTATAACATTTAATTACATTCAAATGTCTTAAAAAATTTCCATCCAATATTTTTTACCCCATTATATTTAAAGGGGACTATTTTTGATAGCATATAAATATGCTACTCCACGATTAAATGAACAACATAATAATATTTTTTTAAACATGAAAATGATAAACTAATTGTTGAATTGGATTGTATGACCAAGCGAACCCAAGTGTCTTTTAAGAAATTGTCTTTTATTTCCATGTATTAATTATGTTTTATATAATTTAATTAATTTTAAATTTTCATCACTTAATTATTATTAAACTTATTAAAATTATTTTAATTTTAATAAAAATTATTCTTTATTTTGGTATAAAATCATTTTAATACATAAAATTATTTTTTGGGGAAACAATTTTCGTCATGTTTTTTAGGATTATTTTAAACGTAATTTACACAAATGATTAAAAATGTATTTGATAAAATGGATACCATTTTTTTAATCATGAGGTTCATGTTTTTTAAATATGTCCTATTTATGTTTTTTATAATGAATACTAATCAGGGTAAATCTTATTCAACTCGATAAGTATAAATTGGTTATTTCAAATTAAAAATAAGGTGAAAAGGACTTAAAATTATATCTAACACTATCCTTATTTACATTTTAAGATATTATTTCGTCTATAATCATAAAATATTTTACATTTGGAAATTTGGTACCATTGTTCTATGATAATGACCCCAACATTACTTTAAGTAAATAATAAATAAAAAATGTCACTCTCGTTGTTCAAACATCTCTAATATTTTTCATATTGGTACCGAGATTTTATATTTGGTTATAATTGGTAATGTTAAATATTAATTATTGATGATCATGGAATATTATTTTTAAATTTTATTGATTAAATGATAACTTTAAATTTACATGAAACATGACAACAATGAATGGGAAAGTAGTTAAAACATCATGTTAATGATTTAAAAAAAATTAAACAAAATATAATTTGGATAATTTATTATCTTAAAAAAAGATAAAGATAACATATTATTTATGTAATAAAAATTTATATTTATATTCTATTTCAATATTTTTTCCCTAAAATTAAAAACATGAAAATAGTCCTGAAAATTACATTATGGCATTTTATGTTTAATAATATTAAATTAAATGGTTTAAAATAAATAAAAAATTATAATTTTAATATTAAAATGGATATGGTCCAAAATATAAACCATTTTTCATTTATGGATCATTATTCCTTTTATAGTAACCTTATTGACCACTAAATAGTAGAAATTATAGTTATCATAGAGATCATTGAAATAGTTAGGGGTGTGGTTAAAAAATAGTGATAAGTGTTAAAACATCACCAAAATTTGTATAAATTTTATTTTTATGAGACTTTTTCATGTTATCTAGATCATAGATTCTAAATATATCAAATTTTCATCACATGAAAAAGAAACTTAATTTATATTAGTTTAATACATAAAGTAATTGCAAATTTTCACATCTTCTATATTATGTAATGTAAAAAACGTTCCTCCCTTCCTCAATCATTTTGATCTATATATCACAAAAAAATCCTAAAAAACATATTACAAACATAATAATATAAATTATATAGGTATATTTTTCTTTAAAATACCAATCTGAGGGTTATAAAAGTGATATCTAAAAGAAGTTATTCAAAGTATTCGTAGTCATCTCACCCACGAATTTTCATCGTACTTCTAATTATTCCTGAGTAAATTATGTCCTAAAAATTCCTATGTATTAAAATAAATATATAAAATACAATAATATGTCATAATTTTAATTTAATAACTTTATTCATATCCTTTTATATCCAATGGGGAACACAAACATCATCAGTTCGTATGTGTGGAGAACCGCCTTCCGGAAACGATGTGTTTAGTATTTCATCACCATCTTAAAAGTATGGTATTTATGATATATTTTATAAATATATATGATATTTTGGAAATAATAATTATTATGTAAATATAATATTTTATTTTCTCTTATGTCCTTCCCCACATTAAAAAAAATAATACCTCGTTTTCATATGTGTAAAATACCACATCAATGAAGCGATGCAATTAATTTTTCACATCCACCATTAATGGTGGATTTAAATTTTCTGATGTATCAAAATGATAATTATGGTTGTAATACAATTCTTTAGATTATAGAATAATTATCCCTTTGGCTACTATCAACCTACTGAATTCATTTCTCAACTCTGAATCAAATGCCGTCAAAACCCTCGATGTCGCCTTAACTGATTAAGTTAATAAATATGTTATTAAATTAATTGAAATAAATGTTTTAATGATAAATTAATAAATATATAAAAGGTTCTAAGTCATGTAAATAATTAATATATGTTTATTATACATGTGTTAAAGTACATACATGTTATACCATTTTCCCTCATGGTACTTTTTATGATAACAAACACTCTTCTATATATCCAATGATTTAATTTGAGTTAATTAACAACAATTTAATTTCTTTTAAAATAATTCAATTTTTGGACATTATGGTTTTTTAAAATTAAATTCTTGAAAAATATTTTGATCTTATGAACATCATAGAATGATCAATATTTATTCTTAATGTACTTTGAAGCATCATATAATAGCAAAAAAGTACATAGAATAATGTGGTGTTTGACTCAATTAAATGTTTTTTGTGTGAAACTCACACCATCCACCTAGTAACCATCTAGCCGGTTCCATGAACTAATAATCATTATTTTAGTGACCCAATTAAGGTGCATTATTTAGCCTATGGATTATAGAAGCTTTATAGTGGAGGATATTCAGCTGTACATGGCAGCTGGTAGCCCATCAACTACTCGATTAAGGCTATTGAGTTCCCAGTGGCATTGTGAGAAGCCCAGTGATGATTCATTTTTTGCTAATAAACAAATTTATGAAATTATACATATTCATAAATAACTTTAATAACTTATATATTCTTATTATATATTTAGGAGACTAAAAAATGATGTGATTGTCCCCTTGAAAGAGACTGTGTTATTTAGAACAACACACTGGAATTGAATCAACACCAAATTGTTAGATCTCTCTTGGAATCTCAAAGAGCTAACTCCAATGTTCTATACCCTTTAATGTACCTCTTCCTTTGAATCAAATCTCTCACCCACCATTTCACTTCATCCGTTAAAGCTATTTTTGAGTTTCATTTCTTGGGTTTTCCAAATTCAAACCACTCCATTATTAACCCCATTCTCTAGTGGATCACACATTTCAAAAAGTTTATGATAAGTTACATAAATACCAATGAACATCAAGAGGGATATAACAAACCATAATTGTTAAAGGTGGGGTTTTATCATAATTTAAATTAAGGGACTAATACAATAGACATCTCTAGTTGCATGGTTCAGACATAGGGGCTCATATTGATCTTTATCCAAACACATTTTCAATTGTGTATATATATATTTTTAATTTTTATATTATATATTTTTAATCAATTTTCACACATTCATAAATTTATTTTGATAATTTCAACATTAAAATTACAATTATATTATCTTTATAAAAATGAATCAAATTTATCAATAATCATATATTATTATTATTTCTTTATTAATTCAAAATCCTTTAAATTATGAAATTAAACTTTCATTTCCACTTAAATTTAAAAATTGAAAATTAACCCCCCATCATTCCATAATCTCTAGCCAAAAATTTGTATCAATGTAGTTCTACAAAATTTTATCAAAAGTCACTTGTTTTCATAATTGTTTGTATTATTAATTTTTTTTCAAATCATTAACTAATTTCAGAGAAATATTTTATTAGGGAATCTATTCCAAATTTTTATGCACTTTTTTGTAGAACTAACTTTTTGTATTAGAAAAATCATATTCCATATTTTTGTGGTAGAATATATTATATTTTATAGAAAATGTTAATTTAAAGTATGTTCTGAAAAATAAATCATACTAAAAATAGACTTTTGAGTATAAATATTTTTTTGAAATAATTTAAAAATCATTGAACGCCTTGAATTGTGGTCATGATAGAAATGAGTTAAATTGTGTTTCTTTTTGAAATTTGTTTGATGATATTTTGAAATTATTAGAATTCAATCATGGGGTCACAAAGAATGTGAAAGACACTAGATTAGACTTATTCTTTCTTGATTTTGATTAATTAACTATGTGTTGTGATGAATCAATTAAATGTATATTTGTTAGATTTACTACAATTTTCAAAATCAGAATGTCCTTTAATGATGAATTATCTAAAAAAATTATATTAATTAATGTCAACCTTATTTTACCATTCCCTCACTACACTAAATTCACCGTCATCCAACAGTCAAAATATTTTAAGAAAATTACAACCAATGAACTCATAAGATCTCTAATGGTGTGAGAAATTATAACGAAACAAAAAAAAGAATAGAAGGGGGACAATAAGGCCAAATAAGTCAAGAAAACAATCTCATTCAATGATACCAATGATTAACTATCCATAAGTGACATTTTTGAATATGATCATTTTACCATGAACTAAAAAATTAACAAAGGAGAATAACTACCACAAGTAATCCCAATAGTCAAATCCAATGATGGAATAAGAAGCGAATTGATATGAGTGTAAAAATAATGGTCACAAAAAAATAGAGTGTCTTATCCACAACAATAATCTCAATAAAAATAAATAGGGCAAAATAGATTTAAATGTCATAACATGGAGTGAATGTGATGACTTTATGGATTCAAAATCATCATCCTCTTCTAGTGAGTAATGCCCAATGTTCCTTGTGGAGCTTTTTAATGAGGATGTCGAGGTTACGAAACCTCTTCCTAATTCGACCTGTTATTTTTCTAATCAGAATTTACATCATGTTTTTTTATTTCTCCTCAACCACCTTAATTGGGATGATGTAAAATATTTTTTGATCATCATGAAAATTAAAATCATCAACTATATTATCTATTAAAAATTTTATATGAAATATAATCATGTGATTTAAGAAAAATATCACTTCCAAAATAGAAAAGTATCTTCTATTAAATGAAAAGGAAGATCTTTGTACAGAAATAAATAATTAACCTGATATCGGTAAAATTGAATCAATCATTGAATATCTTAGAAATTTCATTTTTTAAATTAACTCATGGTGAAAAAAATTAAATAGTAGTTCTGAATCATTCTTCCACTTCCAAGAATGAATCAAAAAAAAATTTCGTTTATGGATTTTCAAAAGAAACATTTTCTAATTATTTAGAAATATTTAGTTATTAAATCTATGAATGTGATTGAAGAAATGGATGATATGGTAGACACAATTTATTCAATATTTCTTCCAATTTTTCAAAAATTAAAACCATATTTGTATTTAGGGATTCTAAAATCATATTTTTCTAATCTAAACCAACTGTGTATTATGGGTATAAAACCATAAATTACTTAATTTATCAAGAAAATATTCTTATGAGAAACATGAAAGAAGTAATAGGGTAACAAGATTCATGTTCCTTGAGACACATGTTTGGTGACCTTTATGAATTCAATAAAATTAATAAACATGAAAAACATCACACCACCTTTGGTAATAATTCTACAGGTAAGAAAATTAGTGAATATACCATTAGTTTATAAAACTCAAGCCTTCTAAAAACATTATATTTATAAAAGGATTTGATAAAAAATTTATAATCAGTTCCAATTTTATGTAAACAGTTTTAATATATCTCTAAAAAAATGATTTTTTAATGTTTTTAATTCAATATTTAAAAATTTATTTATAACATTATGATTTTAAAATGTTTATAAAATTAATTTAAAATATCATTCTAGAAAAAATTTAAAATGTTTTAATGCACATGTGAATGTGTTCTGGGCATGGAAAAAACATATTGGTCACTGTAGCTCAGATTATCTTTTAAAAATCTATCATTTTCAACAAGAAAAATATTTTCCCAAATACAATTTAAATAAATACATGGTTTTTTAAGGATTAAAATATAGTAAGAAATGAAAATCATCCTTGAAATCCAAAAATGGAATTTCATCTTCAATAGACCTTGATATTATTCACATCAAATATTTGGGTAGAGATAAAATTGAAATGAAACATAAATATCATATTTTGATCTAATTATTAATGATAATAAAATATTTAAATGTGATTATTTATGAATTCATAAAAATGAATCTTTAAATTCTGTAATCATGTTTTCAAAAAAGTATGAAAATGAAAAAAAAATAAAATCATTTCAATTCATAGTGATCACGATGAAGAATTCAATAATATGAAATTTAATAATTTATGTTCTTCTTAATTATAAAATATTTATTTTTGAACTCCTTAAACCACAAAAAAAATATGGTGGTTGATAAGAGAGATTAAAAAAACCAAGAATTCACACAAAATATTTTAAAAGAATTTTCTTCTTAAATATTTTTGTACTGAGTCCATAAAAACTCTATATTATTTTATTTATCACATTTTGGAATGGAATTTTATTTTGAAAACCCCTTATAAACAATGTTTTTAATTTAAAAAGTTATATTTTTTATGATTTTAATTTTAATTAATTTATATTAAAAATCAAGGAAAATTTTGGAAAAGTATATTCTAAATCTGGTGAATTTTTAATTATTTAGAAATTTAACTTAATAAAAGCATAAAATTTATATAAAAAATACTATAATAGTGGAAGAAAAAATCCTTGTAAATTTTTATAAATGTTTTCCAAAATATTCATATATTTTTTCTAGAAAATAAAATTTTAAATGATCATTTTAAACTAAATAAGATGAAGAAGGATAAGAATATCCCCAAATTATCTTCTAAATGTATGTAAAAAATTCAGGACCATCTTATTGAAAAAAACATAGTTACATACAAAAGGTATCTTTTATTCATAAATTAGTATTAAATATGGTTTAACACAAAACCTTTATCTCTCGCATTGAAACCAAAAACATAATGAATCCACTGATGATGAAAATTGGGTACTTTCCATTTAAATGGAACTATATCTATTTACTTGAAATGATATATGAACTCTAGTGGAATGAAATATTGATAAAAATTATATAGGATATAAATGGGTTTTCTAAAATAACTAAAAAATAGGGAAATATTACTAGAAACAAAGATAATTTTTAAATGAAATGACCAATAATATAGAATCAAATAGGGTAAAACATTTTTCACCCACTGATTAGTTATAATTTATAAGAATCTTGTTGTTATCCACCTCTCATGTGAATTCCAATCTATTTCAAATGGATAATGAATGAATATTTTTAAAAGTTGTTTTCTCTAAAATTGTTTATGTGGAACAACCACATTGTTTTTAAAACCTCAATTTCAAAAAAAAATTATGAAATTATCCCTTGATCTTTAATGTTTAAAATAAGTACCTCAGTCTTGGTAATAACTAATTTCAAATTATCTTCTATCATATCATGTATAAATGAGAAAATATATTTCAAATATTTTTTTGAAACTCATCTATAAAGATATTTGACCCAATAAAATTCACATTGATGTTGTGACTTCTTCTCTAATAATGATGAAATATGTATTTAGTTTTACAAATTAAAGGAATATGAATTTGAGATGAGATTTATGGGTGAACTAAAATTAATCCTTAGTTTTTGAATTTCTAAATGAAATTATGGAATGTTTTTAAACCATGTAAAATACACCAATAAATTCTTAAAATGATTCATATTTGATCATGATATAGAAATTATAAATCCCATGAGCATGACTTGTAAGATAACATTTGATAAATCTAGTAAAATTCTCAAAAACACACATTATTTTAGTGTTATTTTAAGTAAACTTTACCTTATAGTGACACGATTATATATTATTTCAATGTCTCCCTCTGGGATGATTTTAAACTAAATCCTCTGTAATCTCATTTTAGTTCTATAAAAATTAATTTTAATTTTATAAAATCTTCCAAAAAAATCTGTTTAGATTATTCTAATAGAACCTATTTTGAATTAACATATTTTCATGATGTTAATTTAGGGGTATGATAACTATATGAGAAATTAATTTATAGAACATTCCATCTACTTGAATAATCCAACATCTCATAGATTATAAAGAAGAACGTTTCCGTTTTTCTTTCTATAATTGAAGTAGAAGACACAGCCAATGGGATTTTTTGTTGTCATATTTTGGGGATGAAACACACTATCTATGATTATGGGCTTATGTTTGACAATATCCCTATTAATAGTAATATTATTAATGCAATAAATATCTATAATAATACTATCAATCATTCTTTCACCGAACACATATACCATCTACACAATTTTCCAAGAGATCACATTATAAAATGTGATATATTATTGGGTTTTATCCAAATGTAATATCAAATTGCATATATTTTCACCAAACCATTATCACTAATCTTTTTAGTACATTAATGGTGAATTTAGAGCGATTGGGTCACTATTTTATTCATTGGATATTTGGTAGTCCTTAGTTATCTTTTTAAAATACTTTTAAAACATGAACTTATTGATTTATTATATTATTCTATTATTAACTATGTTTCCTTTATCTCAAATGTCTTAACATTTCTAGAAGATAATTATCTCATTTAATTCAGAATTTTTTTTTATGAGAGTTCATTTATTTTCATAAAAAATTAAATATATACTTTTAAGTTCTTTTATATATTTCAAAATTTGAAAATTAATATTTACCAAAAAATAATTCACTTTTATAATAATAGATATAATTTAAATAGTTTTTTGAATATTTGGATGTTCAAAATTTAATTTTAAATTAATTTTCAAAATGAATAAAAATATTTATGTACATACTCATTTGAATATAAAAAATGATTTGTTTTATCTCTCATACAGAATATTAATGATTTGTAAAAATGTAATTTTATAAAAACATTTCTCTAACTATATTCTTTTTGAGTGGAATTTGATGGGAATTGAAGTATGTTTCAAAATTATTATTTTTAATTTCTAATGAAGATTACTTCATCAATATCATCAATGAATAAATCCATCATTGTGGAAATAGAAAACCTTGATGAAAAGTGTTGTCATGGAAAAGACATATAATGTTTTATTGTATTTTTATTATTTTCCTAAGCACTTTTTTCAACATATTATTCTCTATATCTTATTCTTTTAAACATATTATCACATTTTAATTTAATACTAAAAAAAATTCTATTATAATTTAAATTCTAATATTTCTCAACAATGTTTATATTATTTGGTTATTTTGTGAAATATTCTACTCTTATTTATTTTTCTCCCTTCTATTTTACTTTCCTATCTCTATGTAATAATAATTTTATTTGGGAGTTTGGATATGAAAATGTGTTTTAAAATTTTAATTTTTCTTAGTTTATAAATATATTTCTCCCATTGTTTCACTTTATAATACAAAAAAATATACAGAGTTCATTTATTATTATTCAAAGAGTGAAATTTTGAAAATTTATTTACACTAAGGGGGAGTTGTTTTTAAAATTATTTAAATTATTTTTACTGTAAGACCCCGAGCTTCCATGATACGCTTCTCATTCAATAATGCAATAGCTTGCATTGTACGCAACTTCGAGTTCTAACACACCGCAACTAATCAAAGTAGCCGTTATGAATATTAATAACCTCTTTTTAAATTTATAGAAATTATATATTTCAAAATGGACTTCATTTTTGTATTCCTAATATCGAAATTATCCTATGTTGAATTTTTGGTATTTTTCTGAGAACTTCTATTTTTTTATAAATAGTGAAAAATACTTAAAAACAACTTTTTAAATCAAAATAATTTATAGTGAAAAATTATACTATTTAGTGGTTTTAAAGTATAATTAGAATATATTTTTACCATTTTATCCAATTGTGGTCATTAGAATTAATTTAACATTGAAATTGGACATAAACAATTGCCAATCTTTTGATATAAATTGTTTCTTAAAAACACGCTATTTGTTGTGACAACGAGAATTAATAATAAAATTAAATAATGAAACTTATATTTTTGGAATTTTTTAAAATAGACAACATTTTTTAATTTGGAATATCAATTATAGATTAGGGTGAAATTTTGGCATTGTTCTGAAAAACTTCAATTTTTGATGAATAGTGAAACCACTAAGTGGTAGTTAGATAACTGATTTTTCGTTTAAATGAAATATTACCACTTCTGTGATTTGATTTTCAAAAATCCGACATACATGGTTGTCATTAATAAGTAAAATGTGGTTCAATGACATTAAAATAATTTTTCGGTGAATAGTAACTGTTAAGTTCTTAATCGTGATTAGAAGAAATTAGTGTAGTTTAAGGTAAAAATAATGTTTTAATAATAAGAGATGAGCTTGAAACTTGTCCTACTCCTATTGGATGAGTCATGGCCGACCAAGACAACCCATGGGTCAACTTGGGGACCCCAGGGAGCCACTTTGGTTGGAAAATGACATTAATATATATTTATTTAATGTTAAAATTAAATTGAAACAAACATGAGTTGTTTTACTAAAACAGTTTTTAAGTGGGGTTACACAAGTCCAAATTTTTACTATAAATATTAATTAGAAATCTAAAAATATTTCCTACATCATAGTATTTTTTATATAATTTTTAGATATTAAGTAAATTAATTTAGTTACGACATCATGATGATGCAACGATGACCTCATTATTTAACGATTTAAATAAAATGGAGAGATAATGTAATATCTAAGACCTACACTTGTCCAAAAACTATTGGATGGGAATATTTAGAAGTCTTATCATCTTATCTTCGAAATATATAAATTGTGGACCTTAGAAATTCGAAACACTTTTGAAAATAAAATAATAGTTTCATGATTTCCAAAAGTGCCCCTCCTCTCCTCTTATAAAAGACCCCCACCTCTACCACCTCATTCACACATTCAAGCCATTTGGCTCGGCCAAAATCTGCCCAAATACCCTCCCAACTCCCCTACCTTACTCCTAGAAGCCTCACTTTGGGCAGAATTCTTCCCAAAGAATCCTTTGGCTCAAATCAAAAAGAGTTACCCGATTTTTAGGTAATGTCTTCTCTAATGTTGTTTTGTTTTATTTAGCTTCTACAATCCCTTAAACTCTTTTTATTAATTTCTTTTGTAACAACACCAGTATCCTCAATATAATAGGATGTTGTTACAAGAAGGATTCGAGCTACACTTACACACACCTACATCTAATGGTTAAATAACATACTGTTTGTGTGGATGGCGAATTTATGCCTTACGAAACGATGATTGTTCAACACTCATATAACACCTTCAAAGGTGGCCATTAAGATGTCAATATATTTATATATGATATATAATATGTATAAGTTTTACTTATGCTTATGTATTTCTAATTTATGGAATACTTTATGATTTCCATTATGGGTAAACGCGATAATTTCATTTTAGGAAGTGCGGACTACCGCCCCCTCAAAGTGATTTGAATCGTTAATGCCATATGTGGGATGTATAAAGGATGGATTAAATGTTATTATACACTATATTATACTGTAATTATATTATACATTTATATCATTATTATTTCATTCCATTAAATACGAAATAGAAATGAAATTAGCGTTTATGCGTAAGTACGGATTACCGTCTCCATGAACGGTGCATTTCATTTCTTACCTCTAAATGTTACGTAATATTATAAATGAATGTATATACTATATATATATGATATATATGATATATATGATATCTAAATCATGAATATAATTCTGGATATAATGGATATTTCACCACATGAACAACTTGTAATTATAAGAAGTTTATTTTTGACTCAAGTACCAAAGATCGACAAAATGACCGTTATTAACTTAAATAATTACATAATGTTCATAACAAGGTAATAAGTGATATAAAAGGAATAATGAACATGAAAAAGGTTCTTATGTAAATATAAATTAACTCTAGTTTATTATTCAGGAGGTTAAAGAACGGTCGAGTCAGGACAAGACGCAAGGTAAGGGAATTTCTTAACCCAACTTCCATTCTTTGGGTTAATCTCCTATTTTCAAATTATGTCATGATATTATTATGTCCTATTTTGTATTTTTACTTTATTTATGTGTAACTATAGTGAATACACATAATAGATCTATTTTATTTTAAAAATGATCTTTTTAAGGACTTCACCTCAATCCCCTTTCATTGAGGCATATTTGGTTTTATACACAACTTTCTTTTATACGGTGTATAAAACCCTTTGACTTTTATGTTATTCAAAAGGAATCTCTTTTATACGAAGCGTTTTACTAAACGACAAAAAGGGAATGTTTTTCTTTCTGTACATATGCGGCGACAATGACTTATCCACCGCCGTGACCATTATTTGAGTTTCAGATTCCTCTACAAGCCATCACGTTTTTTTAATGAAAAATAAATACAAAGTTTTAACATTCTTTTATTCTGGTATTAAAAATTGTTTTGAAATAATTTTTATTATATCAATGTGTTGTATTGATATCTTGTGATTGAAATGTGGAAATTTTATGTTTCCTTTATCCATGTTTTATGTGATATGATTATGTTATGGTTTATGATATGTTTAAACCTATTCATATGAGGAATGCATTGGACTTAATAAGTGACGGGTGGATCCCGCTATAGCTCCTCGATCCATCGGTAGGTCTTATGAGACAACAGGACGTGGAATTGGCCGAGGCCCTTTCCCAATTTGATTTATGGTTTTGGCCGAGGCCTTAATCATTTTAGACGTCTTGGCCGAGGCCTTGACAAAATGTTTCAGAATGTCTGGCATTATGCATTCCATCATTATGAAAGTGGTTATTGATATTGCATGTGATTATTCGACCAGTAGAATATCCATGTGAATAAGTAAATGGCATTATCTCATTTTACTTTTTCCATATTATGTTGAAGTTCATGTTTAAAAGGATTTTGTTTTATTTATACATTGCCTTAATTGTTAATGTTTATTTATGAAAGCTTCTACAATATTGTTATCCTTACTGAGCATCTGAGCTCACCCCTTTCAATGTTTTAATATTTTCCAGGATGTGAAGAAGTATTTTATGAATGACCTGCAGGGATAGTCAGAAGAGGATAAGAGTGTGGACGATGAAGACTTTGTTATTTTTTCACTTTATGATGTAATATAAGACTTATGAATGTATCTAGTGTTTCCAAGGCTACTAAACTAATCGGTCTTTCGAGACTTGATCTTTTGTGATCATGCCAATGTTACGAAGTAATGCACCGACTCTGGGTAGCTGGGGTCGGGGCGTTACAGTTGGTATCAGAGGCAGTTTAGTACTAACCTTGGAAGCTAGATTTAGATAAACTCTGATTAGAGCACATAGACCAAAGATAGACTTTGAGGATTAGTATAGAAGATCTTCCTAGAATTTTGTTATTGTAGAGATTTTGTGATTTTTCCGAGCAGTACATCCCTTTCTGGATACGAGCAGGTAGAGGCAGCTTTGGCACAGATGTACCTAGGGGTAAAACCCAAAAACACCGCTTTGAGCTAGGCTCGAACGGGAACTGGTGCACGACAACGGGCCTTGTTGCACTCTTGGTTACGACACTCCCAGGGGATATGCTTACGATAATTCTCGTTTTCTTTACAAACCACTATGAACGGTTATGAGTATATACTTCCTCAAAGAAAACATTTTTATGATTATGGATTATATCCATAAATATTTCAATTTATGTAAAGTATTTTATAAGTATGGAATTATGTATTTTGATTCATAAACTAATCTAGTTTATGCCATTGTATAGAAATGGCGCCTAGTGGAAGGAATGGAAACCATATCAATGCACTCACTCCACGTAGGGATTGCCCTCCTGCTCAAGATAATTATTGTGGACCTGGAGATACAACTGGTGCTGATCAACTAATTACCATACTGGGAAAACTCACTCAGGTTATGAATAATAACCTTACTCATATGAAGCACCCTAATCTGAAACGTGGAGGATCAATGTTAGACAGCTTCATGAGGCAACAACCACCAACATTTAATGGGGGTACAAATCCGTTAGTAGCTGAGAAATGGATAAACTACTTAGAGAAAATATTCCACGCCTTGGGGAGTAGCGAAAGGGAGAAGGTTATCATGGTAGTTTACCGCCTCACTGGAGATGCCGATCAATGGTTGTCATTGATTCAAAACACAAAGGAAGATGAATAAGTATGAAGTATGGAATGGAAAGAGTTCAAAGATCTTTTCTTAGAAAAATACTTTCCACATGACCATTGAGAAGATATGGAAAGACAATTTTTGCGTCTTAGAAAAAAGGAGGATGAGAATGTCGCAAAGTATGAGGCCAACTTTACAAGGTTAGCAAGACATGCTGCAGATTATATACGTAACACAGGAAGTAAGATTGATCGTTTCTTTGATGGGTTAAAACCATTTCTCTGTCGAGCATTAGTCTCACAAACCTTCTTGTCATACGAAGATATTGTCTCGTGTTCTATCAAGACAGAAAAGGAATTCTCTAAGTCTTATGACAACAAAGTAAAGCAAGATAAGAAGAGAACGGTGGAACAAGAGACAGATAAAGGGAAAAAGGGAAAGAATTATTTTCCATTATGTGATAATTGTGGGAAGAATCACCCTGGTACATGCCTAAAAAGAATGGGAGTTTGTTATAAATGTGGGGAAAAAGGTCACCAGGCGCGTGATTGCAAGGGAAAGAAAGAGGCTATCAATGTTGAATGCTACAATTGTAGGGAAATGGGGAATTATGCAAATGAATGTCCTAAGTGTCAGGGAAAATTACCTCAGAAAAGGCCAAGGGATCAAGGACAATCTTATGTTGTTACTACAGTTGAAGCAGAATAACTAATGTATTGGTGCTTTTGGACTCATGGATTATATTCTGGTTATTAGAATAATTTGCTATATATATAAGGATTGTACTGCAGTACTTGTTGATTTCAGTAAGGTTTTAATATGATGAATGTAATTATATTTTTAGTATGTGAAAATAAGAGAAAATTTACTTTGGGAAATCTGATAAATTGATTTAGGAATTAAGAGACCTTTTAAGGAAAGTCTGGACAGAGGTACTTTGGATAACTATAAAGGTTGGATTGGATAAAGTTGATCTTTGGATAGTATTGTTTAAGGATAAAAAATTTAAGAAGATTATTTTTGGAATATTATAATACTATAGTTTTAGGAAAAGGACAACCTGCAGGGTGGGGCATAACCCATCGCGTCGGACCAAGCTGCAGGAATCGAACCCACAATCATAGTGCGACAGGCCTTTATTTCCTACCACTAGACTACAGGAAGTCCCTGGTTATTACAAAATAATTTTACTAATCTAAATGGTATGTGTTAACATTTGGAACCTTATACAATTAGGATAATTATAATATTTTTGAGTTCTATTATCTTTTTGAGTGAAACATGAGTTGAAGGTTGAAACTCTAATTGTCAAGCATAAATACCTATCTCTTATTAAATGAATAAATTAATTCTTAAACTTTAGTAAAGGGATATTAAAACAAAAAAACGTGTTATCCTAATACCTTATGTCTTGTTGAACTGATGATATTTTAAATCAACATAGATTGAAGGCTTTGAGGCCCTCAATTTGACAGTTGATTGTGATTGATGACCTCAATCACTCTCTACAAAAATTTACGTTTTTCCTCCAATTATATGTCTCTAATTGCCACCAATGTTCTCCTAATCAAGATCATAATTGGGTAGTGACTTTTTCATTTCCCTTTCCCTCTTATTAAGGCTAAATTTTATTAATCTAATTTCCGATGTGGGTTTTCCACAAAGGTATTTTCTCTTTTCAACCTTTTATTTTCCAATAAAAATTTCAAATTGCGAGGACGCAATTTATTGAAGGAGGGGAGAATGTAACACCCCGAGCTTCAATGATACTCTTCTCATTCAATAATGCAATAGCTTGCATTGTACGCAACTTCGAGTTCTAACACACCCCAACTAATCAAAGTAGCCGTTATGAATAGTAATAACCACTTTTTAAATTTATAGAAGTTTTATATTTCAAAATGGACTTCATTTTTTGATTCCTAATATCGAAATTAGCCTATGTTGAATTTTTGGTATTTTTCTGAGAACATCTAATTTTTTATGAATAGTGAAAATACTTAAAAACAACTTTTTTAATCAAAATAATTTATAGTGAAAAATTATACTATTTAGTGGTTTTAAAGTATAATTAGAATATATTTTTACCATTATATCCAATGGTGGTCATTAGAATTAATTTAACATTGAAATTGGACATAAACAATAGCCAATATTTTGATATAAATTGTTTCTTAAAAACACGCTATTTGTTGTGACAGCGGGAATTAATTATAAAATTAATTAATGCAACTTATATGTTTGGAATTTTTTAAAATATACATCATTTTTGAGTTTGGAATATCAATTATATCTTAGGGTGAAATTTTGGCATTGTTCTGAAAAACTTCATTTTTTGATGAATAGTGAAACCACTAAGTGGTAGTTAAATAACTGATTTTTCGTTTAAAAGAAATATTACCACTTCTGTGATTTGATTTTCAAAAATCCGACATACATGGTTGTCATTAAGAAGTAAAATGTGGTTCAATGAGATTAAAATAATTTTTTGGTGAATAGTAACTTGTAAGTTCTTAATCGCGATTAGAGGTAATTAGTGTAGTTTAAGGTAAAAATAATGATTTAATAATATGAGATGAGCTTGACACTTGTTTTAATCCTATTGGATGAGTCATGGCCGACCAAGAAAACCCATGGGTCAACTTGGGGACCCCATGGAGCCACTTTGGTTGGAAAATGACATTAATATATATTTATTTAATGTTAAAATTAAATTGCCACAAACATGAGTTGTTTTACTAAAACAGTTTTTAACTGGGGTTACACAAGTCCACATTTTGACTATAAATATTCATTAGTAAGCTAAAAAGATTTCCTACATCATAGTATTTTTTTTATAATTTTTAGATATTATATAAATTAATTTAATTACGACATCATGATGATGCAACGATGACCACATTATTTAACGATTTAAATAAAATGGAGAGATAATGTAATATCTAAGACCTAAAATTGTCCAAAAAACTATTGTATGGGAATATTTCGAAGCCTTATTATCTTATCTTAGAAATATAACAATGTGGGACCTTAGAGATTTGAAACACTTTTGAAAATAAAATAATAGTTTCATGATTTCCAAAAGTGCCCCTCCTCTCCTCTTATAAAAGGCCCCCACCTCTACCACCTCATTCACACTTTCAAGCCATTTGGATCTACCAAACTTTTCCCAAATACCCTCAAAACTCCCCTACCATACTCATTGAAGCCTCAATTTGGGCAGAATTCTTCTCAAGGAAGCCTTTGGATCAAATCAAAAAGAGTTACCCGATTTTTAGGTAATGTTTTCTCTAATGTTGTTTTGTTTTATTTAGCTTCTACAACCCCTTAAACTCTTTTTATTAATTTATTTTGTATCAAAAACAGTATCATCAATATACTAGGATGTTTTTATAAGAATTATTCGAGCTACACGTACACACACCTACATCTAATGGTTAAAGAACTTACTGTTTCTGTGGATGGTGAATTTGTGCCTTACGAAACGATGATTGTTCAACACTCATATAACACCTTCAAAGGTGTCCATTAAGATGTCACTATATTTATATATGATATATAATATGTTTATTTTTTTACTTATTCTTCTGTATTTCTTATTTATGGAATACTTTATGATTTCCATTATGGGTAAACGTGATAATTTCATTTTAGGAAGCGCAGACTACCGCCCCCTCAAAGTGATTTGAATCGTTAATGCCATATGTGGGATGTATAAAGGATGGAGTAAATGGTATTATACACTATATTATACTGGAATTATATTATACATTTTTATCATTATGATTTCATTCCATTAAATACGAAATAGAAATGAAAGTAGCGTTCATGCGTACGTACAGCTTACCGTCTCCATGAACGGTGCATTTCATTTCTTACCTCTAAATGTTACGTAATATTATAAATGAATGTATATACTGTATATATAAGATATATATGATATCTACATCATGAATATAATTCTGTATATAGTGGATATTTCACCACATGAACAACTTGTAATTATAAGAGGATTATTTTTGACACAAGTACCAAAGATCGACAAAACGACCGTTATTAACTTAAATAATTACCTAATGTTCATAACATGGTTATAAGTGATATAAAAGGAATAATGAACATGTAAAAGGTTCTTAAGTAAATATAAATTAACTCTAGTTTATTATTCAGGAGGTTAAAGAACGGCCGAGTCAGGACAAGACGCACGGTAAGGGAATTTCTTAACCCAACATCCATTCATTGGGTTAATCTCCTACTTTCAAATTATGTCATGATATTATTATGTCCTTTTTTGTATTTTTACTTTTTTTATGTGTACTTATAGTGAATACACATAACAGATCTATTTTATTTTAAAAATGATCTTTTTAAGGACTTCACCTCAATCCCCTTTCATTGAGGCATATTTGGTTTTATACACAACTTTCTTTTGTACGGTGTATAAACCCCTTTGACTTTTATGTTATTCAAAAGGAATCTCTTTTATACGAATCATTTTACTAAACGACAAAAAGGGAATGTTTTTCTTTCCGTACATATGCGGCGACAATGACTTCTCTGCCGCCGTGACCATTATTTGAGTTTCGGCTTCCTCTACAAGTCATCACGTTTTTTTAATGAAAAATAAATACAAAGTTTTAACTTTATTTTATTATGGTATTGAAAATGTTTTTGAAAGCATTTTTATTATATCAATGTGTTGTATTGATATCTTGTGATTGAAATGTGGAAATTTTATGTTTCCTTTATCCATGTTTTATGTGATACGAATATGTTATGGTTTATGATATGTTTAAACCTATTCATATGAGGAATGCATTGGACTTAATAAGTGACGGGTGGAGCCCGCTATTTCTCCTCGATGCATCGGAAGGTCTCATGAGATAACTAGACGTTGAATTGGCCGAGGCCCTTTCCCAATTTGATTTATGGTTTTGGCTGAGGCCTTAATCATTTTTGACGTCTTGGCCGAGGCCTTGACAAAATGTTTCAGAATGTCTGGCATTATGCATTCCATCATTATGAAAGTGGTTATTGATATTGCATGTGATTATTCTACCAGTAGAATATCCATGTGAATAAGTAAATGGTATTATCTCATTTTACTTTTTCCATATTATGTTGAAGTTCATGTTTAAAAGGCTTTTGTTTTATTTATACAATGCCTTAATTGTTAATGTTTTTTTATGAAAAATTCCACAATATTGTTATCCTTACTGAGCTTCTGAGCTCACCCCTTTCAATGTTTTAATATTTTCCAGGATGTGAAGAAGTATTTTATGAATGACCTACAGGGATAGTTAGAAGAGGATATGATTGTGGTCTATGAAGACTTTGTTATTATTATTTTTTCACTTTATGATGTAATGTAAGACTTATGAATGTATCTAGTGTTTCCAAGGCTACTAAACTAATCAGTATTTCGAGACTTGATCTTTTGTGATCATGCTAATGTTACGAAGTAATGCACCGACTCTGGGTAGTTAGGGTCGGGGCGTTACATTTACTCTTACCCTGAATAAATTTTTAAAAATTAAAAATTAAAAATTTATATTTTTTATTTTTTATATCATTACAGATTTTTAGAAACATAATCCAATTAAATTTATTAATAATATATTTAATTTCAATTGATATCATTAATCTCTTTTATAATTGAATTTCTGTTAATTTACCTTTTTTAATGTGTTTGGGATCATAAAAAACAAGGATATTTTTGTACTCCTATCTGTCATTGGGTTTTTAATGGTCACAAATACTATCTTGTATGTTGATTTTTTTCATTTGAGTTTTTTAAACTACTTAATATACTTTAAATTAAATATTTTTTTTGTATTTATGGAGTTTTCTTCACTAATTCAAGGATGATTGTTTGATCTTGTAAAAGGATTAAAATTATCTCTCTTTATGGAAAATGTTATTAGAACAATATAAGAAGATCCAAATAATGGAATTGAATCAGTTAGAGGTGGAAATAGTTGATTTTGTTCGTGTAAATAATTTACCAACTACATGGTGTAGTAAGCTGGCTAGCAAGTGCCTTGTATCCAGAATCACTTTGGCACTAGAATAACGACTACACAGTGGAGGACCATTAAACAAACTGTGGCCCCATCATACATCCATCCCACTCCTAAAAGGCCACTATCCAACCATTGAGAATTAAAGGCTTTCCAGTAGAGGATATCTAGTAAAACCTTACCCTTGGATGCCCATAAACTACATAGTAGAGGCTACTAGTCACCTAGTGTCATTGTGACAGATCTAGTGAGAATTCATTTTATGCAGTCATAAATGAATTTATGATAGTTTAATTAGGATTAATTACACCTAATGATATTTAGAATCTTCCCCAGATTTTTGAATCACATAAAAGGATATTTTTGGACCCATTAAAGACATATATTTTTCTTGAATGATGATTTTGAGTTGAATAAATGTCAAATTTATAGATATCTTGGAGCATCTAAATGATAAAATTCCGAAGTTACAAATCCTTAAAATTCTATCTATCTTTATCTGAATTATATCATCCACCATTTTACTTAAACCATCAATGAGATTTGTTAGAATATTAAAACAACTCTCTTATCCTCCAGCAATCTAGAATGATTAAAATTCAACTAAAAGTGTGGGATGAGTTACATTGACACCCGTGAAGCTCAAAAAGGTTCTGATAGACCATATATGTAAGGGACAATTTTTTCATAATTAGGATGGAGGGATTTATATAGTAGGCATATTGAGTCTATTTTTATAGAAATATTTGTTCAAATTAATTTTAGTCTAAGACCTTATCAATTTCATATTCCACTAATTAATGTTCCACACTATATCTATATAAATTGATTTCCATACTTGCTTACTTTTAGTTTTATCATTTCCATGCATTAATTAATTTTATGTTATCTTTATATAATTTAATTGAATTTATAATCTTTAAAATATTCAATTTATCTCTTTATTATATCAAAATAATTAAAATTATGAACGTAACATTTTATATTACACATTAATTTGAAAAAGGTAAATCCACCCCTCATATTCCATAATCATTGACCAATAATATATAGTATTCATGGACTCAAGGTAATGGGGTTCAAAACTCAATTTTCATTCATAGAGTTATACTTACACTTTATTGAATATATTTTTCCATGATTATGTGTTAAATTACCCCAAGTTGTATGATATGGTATTTAAACTTTTTTGTGGTTTTAAAATTTCTACAAATAATAACTGAAATAATTAATTATAAATTAAATTACATGATATTTGTATGGATTATTTATCTTAATATTGTTTTCAATTACACATTTCTTTTAATATAGATGTAGTTTCCTTTATAAGGATTATTTTGTGAAAATTAAGATATTATATTACGAATCAATATTCTATTCTATTCCTTAATTTTCATTTGAGGTTCTCTCATTCTTGATATATTAGTTCAAATGTTATAAATGTCTCAAGGGTTCTCATATTATAAATTTAAATTTTTGGATACAAAAAATTATGTCTTATACCTTGATTTATTTTATATGGTTTACATAATACCCCATGAACATGTTTCAACATATTAATTGATATAAATTATGATTTATATGGATCCATGTTATTTTCATTCATGTATTTTTCATTCAATCATTACTAATGTTTCATGTTTTTCTTATCTCAGACTTCCTTCATTCAGGATTTTTTTTGATTGATGCATATATATTCATATTTTTGGTGTATATATAGAATGTTAACATAAAATATCATGAATGTATTTATTATAATTGTATTTTCTGTTCCTACTATGTTCTTTATATCAATGGTTTTTTGGTTTTAAAGGCCATAAATTTTTTCTTAATGAAATGATTTATAAATTTTTTTAAATAATTTTAACAAATTTGTTCCTCTATGTGATTTTTATCATTTAAATCATGTTTTTTTACTAAAAATAATTAATTTAGTAAAGATATTTTACATATTTACCTTCTTTTAAAAGGGTTAACATACTAATTTTTTTAATGTTTTTCATAGAGTTCACTTTTGACTCTCATTCCAAAATATTAAAAATAATGATTATTTTTAAAACATTATAAATGAACTTATTATTCATATATCATTATTACTATTTGTTTTGGTGATTAATTTTCATTTTTTGATGATAAATTTCAGATTAAATACTTTTATTTATATTTTGGTAAAATTTAGTTTTAAAATTTATAGAAAGAAAATGGAATTTCCCATTATTTTTCAAGGACTGCTTTAAATATTCGTTTAATGGAATTTTCTTATATGTGATCATAACATTACTATTAGAATGATTCTTTGAGTATATTATCATATTATACATTTTAATTCCTATATTTTAATGGTTTATAATGTATTTAATGAATTTTGTTATGGAACCCATTTCCACTCAACAATATAATATTGTAAAAAAGGAATGGGAATTGTTTTCTAAGGTGTTATATTAAATATTGAAAGCTTCTACATTATTTTTTTAATACAAGACAATTTTAAATGTGTATTTATGGGTGATTGGTTGTTCAATTATAAATCAGGTATGGGAGGTTACATTAAAAACTAGGGATTGGGGTTTACCTTATAAACCCACTATAGGTGTGTCTGTTATATCGATTTAATACATTGGGGAAAGAAACAAAATTAACTAATTGAAAGCCACTAATAAGATATGATGATGTTTACCAATAATATATTCATCTTAACAAATATGAAAATTTTATAGTTATCTAATTACATGATGAATGTTTCATGTTTCAAGATTCTTACATTGTTTTCAATGATTTCAATGATATTTCACAGATCCTTTACTTAATGATTTTATTTCCATGGCTCATTATTATTGATATATTTAATTCTTTTCCAATGATAGATATTTATTCCATTTCTCATGATTTTTGATCCTGATTTTGAATGGTACATATTCTCTTATGTTATAATCATTCAAATTGATTATGTCATCACATCTCTATCACCATCTTATGGTCATCAGTGGTATTCAATTGTTAATGTTTTTCTACTTCATTAAATAGTGTTTGTGCTCACCATTATTATGTTTTAAATTTCATTAAGTAATTAATTACGATATTATTTAAATTATATCTATAAATTTTTCTTGTGTGAATAATTTTCTATGAGATGTTTAAGACAGATTGTGAACTAAGGAAATATGGGTATAATAGGAAAAATGATTACTTGAAGACATGTGTAATATTATGTTAATTTTTTTCCTAACTCATAAAAACTATAATCCTAGAATATAATTTTTGATAGAAGATATCCATAATATTTTCGTTTATGATTAATGTTTTGGCTTGATAAAATTGGGTCGTGTTTATCAGTATCAAATCTAAATAGGTACGGATTATTTGTTTGCATCAGATCTAGGAATATGTGTTCATGGCTATTACACTCAATGTCCACAGATAACACATATAGAAAATATCCAATAAAATATATATGTCATGTTAATTTTAACTTTTGAAATTTTTTAATTGGTTTTATTATGCCTTTGAGAACTTAGGATTCTATTCACAAATTTTTAATGAGTCTGATGATGATAAGAATATACTAAATTTTTGCAACATTAAATTAATAACATTTTTTTAGAATTAATATGAACTTTTTATCCTCTGTTAAATTCCATATTGGAGACATTTTTAAAGTTAAATTAGTGGTAATCCTATTCATTCCATTAATTTTTTCAATATATCTTTAGGTTCCCTCATCTTCATATAATTATATTTCATTTGGGAAGCTATGTAATCCATTTTAATCCATATTATTTTTAAAATTTTCAAATATATATGATTTTTAATGAAATTATTATACCTTCCAATTGCTTATCTATGACCATTAAGTTCTAAAGATCATGTGAATGTTATCGGATTATGTCTCTCTAGACCTTCATTTTTTCATCCATGATTGTTTTCTATTCATTTAAGGTGGACTTTAATTTCTTAAATATTTGATTCTCCTATTTAAAATAGACAATAAATCTATATTCTCCATAATTAATGATATCATGTCCATCCACATTATCATATATGTCTTGTATCTGATCTTGACCTCCACATTAACATTATTTGAATACATAGCTTTATAAACTTTTTTTTCTTATATTGAGTCTCCTTTTATTTCAACCTCTATAGAGGATTTTGAATTTCCTAATATACATGTATGTTGAATTAATTTTTTTGGAATTCATTTTTCATAAAAAAAATAGTGACTGTTACCTCATTAGGTGTTTTCATTTTATTATTTATCCTTTAAATATTAATCTTAAATTAAGTCACTCTTCATTCACCTGTGAGGGAAATATCTAAATATCCTTATCTTATATTTATTTAATATAATTTAATTTCAATGTTTTACATTAATCAAAAGTACTATAGCAATGAGATGTTTTCTTATAACACATTGGAAATCTATCTCACCAAAATATTATATATATTTACATGACGAAGTCATAAATATTTTCATGTCAATTTATTATTATAAAGTTCAAATTACATGATCCATTCAAAAAATACCTATAAGAAAAAAATAATTTCATTCATAAATCATTTATACATAGTTACATTAAAAACAAGGGGAATCGTTATCTAATCTATATGTGCTATTTTTTTAAAAATATTAAAATATATAACATAAAATGAGAACCTAGAGTTTTTTCTACAACTTCTTAGGACATTGATGAATGTACATACATTGGTAGGGCTGTTAAATTTTATTCTTTATAATTTAAACTATAATTTTATATTATATATAAATTATGATTATTTTTTGTGAGGGTAGGGGTGGGTTGAATTAATGAATAATAATCATTTTATTTACTTTAATCTATTATTATTTAATAAACCTTAATTTATTTTCAATGTCATAAATATAAATGATGTAATCGCACACCTTGATGAAATAAATAATCTATAGAATGTCGATATACAAGGTTCACTAATAAAAATGATTTTATAATCCATGGGATGACCATAAATCACCTGATAATTTATGATGCACTAAAATCACTATCCCATATATATGAAGAGGAAAGATCCATTACTCATGTAATAAGAACATAATAATGTTGTCTCTTGAAAAGTATCCTAATAAAGTGATCATTAGCCTATACTATTCTGGTATGTATTATCATTGTTCATATAATGATTTTATTTAGAACATATTATAGTAAACACATAATTCTTCACTATTATAACCGATGTGACTCTATATTTATTACTTAAGAATTTTCATTATTCTTAGGAACACACTAACCTTAAAATCATGTGTATACTTTCTCTTCTTAGTCATCAATTACATAAACTTCTATAATTATTCTCTTCTAATTCTTCCATATAAAACACTTTCATGTATCCTCTTTTATTGTGAACTAAATAAAGAAATACACTTATTAATATCCCTTTGAAAAAACATACTTAGTTATTATTCTCTACTCTGCTAGAATATGGTTTTTTTATTGTTAATAACACATTTTTATAATTATATCCTTACAAGACCCTACACATATATTCTACACATTATAATCATAACATTTAAATTGTAAATTTAAATTCATATTTATATGAAAAACTAATTATTTAACATTAATTATTCTTATGACTTCTTCTTTAGTCGATGTAACTATTTATGTTGATTTAGGAATAAACCACCACATGAACTTATTCATCATGGAATAGTTAACTTGTTTATGTCTCCATAAATGAATCATCTCCATCCTTCCTAGTGTAAAAAAAGTTATTTGTCATGTAAACCATATTTACAGAATTAGAGAATCCAAAACATTAATTCTTCTGATTTACTATCGTGGTGCATAATTATTATTCTCTTTTAAAAAACAAAATGTTCAATGATAAATATAATTTCGATGGAACTAACCATTTTTTATGTTTTAACCAAAATTCCCTTTTTGATATTTAACCTATATAATAGTAAAATTAACATAATTTGAATGTATTTAAAAATAATTTATAACTTATAAGGATATTTTTTAAATCCCTATTAATTTTGAGAAATTTTTTTTATCTTCGTGAATTACAAATTATTCTGTAAGTCTATATCTCTCTTCATATATAGAAATTAATATTTTGAAATATGTGAATTACTCTTATGAAATGATCCATTGTTAATTTTTTGATATTTATGATAGCTATTAAGACCTGTAAAAAAGTATTATTAAAATATTTTAGTTTCTAAACTAATATTACATAAACTGTAATAACTTTTATAAATATACAATATCGAAAAAATGACTCTTAAAAAAATTGGGAGGGATCTCATTAAACGACAATATCATAAAAATTAGACTTATAGAAAAATAATGAATCTTATAAAAACATAAAATTAACATCATGAATATCCTTTTTCTCTAAGACTTCTTTTAATAATTTAAGATTTTCCAAAATTTCTAGATCTATTTTTTCATAATATTAATGTTAATGATACAAATAGTTCTCTAATATTTGTTAATTTTCAATCATTATAGTCACAATTAATCTTATTTTCTAATGAATTATCTAATTTCAAGAATTATACAATGCAAATTAATCACAAAAATTGATGAAATATGATTATTTAATATAGATTTCACTAAAATCTAAACACCTAATTTTTTTTAAATATCTACAATATAATTCCTAACACTTTAAAACACTATAATAACATGTAATTTAATTAATCATCCATAATAAATTTATTTTATACTTATTTTAATAAGATTTATTAATTGATAGAAAACTAAGCCCTCTAAACATATCCACTTCTATTATTATCCAAGATATAATTTTTAGAAAAATTATATGTGTTATAAGAAACATAATTATCTATAAATCTAAGAGACCTATCCTTGGGTAAAAATAATCTCCCAAAATTCATATTCTATTTCATGGGCTCCAAAATATTCCCATACATCTCTGGTCTTAAAATCTAATCCTTTTGTATTTTTTTCAATCATTGAAAATAATTCTCATTCACACTATATATGTATATAAATAAATGATTATTCTGTAATCTAGGTCCACATTCATGAATGTGGTGTAAGAAAATTGAATATTATAAAAATGATATCATGGTTCCTATAAAAAATAATTACATCCTTTTCTTCAAATACCTTGATACTTATTGTCACATATACCTCTAAATACCATTTGAGAAAAAACTCATTTTTGATGTTTTTATGACAAGGATTCTCCATTGAGAGGGGGTGTATCACTGAAGACAAATTTTATTAACTTATTTAAAATTAAATCAAACCATATGGAATTTTAATGTATGATTCACTCAAATATGAATTCCTATATCCCCAAAAAATCTAAGAAATGTATAAAAACAAATAATTTAATAACATTTATAATGTTACACCCCTTCATGGGAATACCACTCATTATTATGGAATTTTAGTCATCCAAAAAATGGATACCTCGCTATAAAAAACATCATAAAATATTAGAAACATGAGTATAGAGTAGCATGATGATTATCAAGAGTCACAATGGACTGAATTGTTTCATATAGTGAAGACACATTAATTAAAACTTGACTGAGAAAGATCCCTTTAGAGATTTGGTTTCTTAAGAAAAATATATTCCTTATCGAGCCAATAGAGTACTCAAATTAAACCTTCTTAGTATAACATTATTTAATATATATACTCTTATTGAATTTCAATCTTTGACCATATTTCTAGACACTATAGAACACAAAAGTTTAAATAATAATTACTAATCTTTAAGAACAAGACATAATTATAATATCCATTTTACTTTGATATTCATAAATTCTTGGAAATTTTACATTTCATTAAATTTATAACATTATTATATCAGGGAACAAAATATTCCTTGAAAAAAAATTAGAAAATATCATTTCAAACTCAATATTATTGATAATTTATAAAAGGACTTTAAATTCTAATCTTAGTAAAAAATATTTTTGTTTTATATAACATTCTTTATATGCTTCAACCAACATAAATAAAGAAAAAAATAAAAAAAAATGACTCAATTAATATATATATATTGAAAAATATTATGGTAAAACATTGAAATTTTTTACATTTTGGAGATAAATAATTTCAATTATATTCATAATTAAAATAGTTATTTTTAGTAAAAAGAGTTTTCTTTATATTATGTGTTTTATTTGGAAAGAAAATTAAAAAAAATATAATTTAAAAATGAAAAAAATATAATTCATTTTTGAATTCCTCATTTCAAAATTTACTTAGTATTTTTTGTTGTTTTCTTTAAAATGATGATTTTTAGTCGAAAAATATTATTATGGGAGAATAAATTATTGTATTGAATTAAATTTAATTATGTGTATTGAATATGATTAAAATAAAATTTCATTAATAAAATAATGAAAATAATTATGCATTTGAAAATATAATTTGAACATAAAAATCCATTGTTTAAAATTATTTCATCTGATTTTAATTTTTATATTAATAAAAACAGTTTTGGGTCACTTTTTCGAATTAAGTATTTTTAGTGTGTAATTTGGTTTTTTATTTCCATCAATGTATCTTAAATTCTTTTTCTAGAAAATAAATTTAGTCCATATATATCACTAACCATGTTAGTTTTTCCTTACACAAATTTTCTTCATGAAAATATGTTTTGTTTAAAAATTGTATTTAAGTGACTATATTAATTTATTAAAAAAAATAGTATTAGTTTTTCCAAATTTTATATTATAATATTATCTTGAAATTTGAAATAATATTTTTGAAATTAGGTTACTAGTTATATTTTATTTTTTAATATTAAAATTAATTATTAATGTTTCCAAATTGTTTCCTCAGGAAACAATTATTTGGGTAAAAAGTCATTCAATTTGGAAAAGAGGCAAAAAATTGAAAAAACGATTTAAAATGATTATTTGAGGTTAGTTTATACCCAAAACCACTTTACCATAATAATTTTTTTACTTTTTGTCTCAAATTACCCTGGAATATTATGTTTACATTATTGAGAATGTAAGGGTAGCTTCTAAAACAACCCTTCCTTCAACTTATTAATAGATAAAACTTCTACTTCTTCAAGACTCAACATTCCTTATAATATAAAATCTGAAATATAAAAATTTACTCCTACTAGAAACATATATGAATTAGTTAATCATATTTTTAATATTATTCATTACAATTCCTTCATTTCAAAGATCAATTCTTAGTAAAAATTTATGTCCCTCCTGTGATTATCCAATTATTCTTATTGTTTTCTTATCAGTTTTTACTAAAATATCCTTAAATAAATTTACTAATATAATTTAATTATTATCATTAGTTTCCATAAATTACTTTATATTATTTTAAACTCAATAATTCAATATTTTATATCCTGTAATATACAAAAATAACATCAATTTTGAAAAAAAGTAGATTAAAGCCTCTATGAAGAGATGTTGTTTATTTTTCATCCAAACCTATCAAGGACGGTATAAAAAATTGATTTTTTGAGTAAATATGATTTATATTTTAAAAAATAAATTCTTAAATGATATTATTTAAATATCATCAATTCCTAGGTTTACTATGAAATGGGATAGTTAATCATGCATATAGTGGACAATCGACTACACAAACGTCTAATTTTGTTTTTCATCTCCAACCATAATGGGTGTTTATATTAATGTATTTAATAAATAGATGTGGTAATAACGACATTTTTAATATTTTGAATATTCCACATTATCATCATAGCAAGACATTCCCTTACATAGGAAAACACTATATAATGTCACTATTTGGGTTGGATTTACCCCCAACACGAAGGAAGTAATAATGCATACATTATAAAAAATCAAGGGACACCATATAATGATAATATCATATAATAATAATGAATTTATTATGTATTAATTACTCTCATGAGTTTTTATTAATAAATTAATCATTCATTAGTGTACTACATTTCAATGGTTAAGCATACCAAACAAGTTTATGATGATTCCAATTTTCGATAATCATTATCTGGTATCTCACTTAAGGAAAGTAAAAAATTATAGTTGAATTAGAGATATATTATTATTATATATTTAAAATTTTGTTAATTGTTCACTTGAAATCACCTTTTAAGAATCTACCTTTCTACCATTAAATTTGAACAAGAGAAAAAAATGAACATTCAAAATTTTTTTAGTGAAAATAACTATAACTAAGTAATATATTTGTAATGAAATATTATAAATATGTTTTATACAGGGTAATATATTCAAATAAGTTCCTGAAATAAGAAATTTTGTATTTCATTTTCATTATACTGAAGTTTTGATAAATGTCAAGTTGTAAAAAACTCAAGGTAAGGGGTTTTCTGGTAAAAGTCTACTATTTGAGACAACATTTGTATTATAAACCTAAACTACAAAGATATTTATTTGATATATAATTGTTATTAAAAAAATTAAATAAAAATTATATATTGTAATTTATTTTCAATTTAATTCTCTATTCAATTAAAGAGGATTTGTGATGAATTTTTATTAAATTGCAAGGGGTTATTTGTCTCATCTATAATCATGAAAACATGTTGGATATTGAATTCAATTCTTTCTTTTATATGGTTTATTAAATACCAAATTAAATTCAATTATCATTAATTTGTATCATTTCATGATATTTTAATTTTAATTTGCTGATAACCCTCATATTCTTACATTACCATTACAATTAAGATTTTTGGAGACTAAATTTTCATTCATTGAGTTATAATTTTCCTTCTTGAACATATTTAATATCTATTGGGTAAATTATTTCATTTCATTTTATGGTTTGGTAATTAATAGTATTTTTCTATGAATTTATATTTCTACCACATATCACCTTTATGAATATCCCTTAGTTCGTGGATTATTACATCCATAAGGACTTTAGTAAACTAAAATTTTATTTATTCGTGTTTAAATGCTATTCCTTAAGTTCCTTTATTCTAAATTTGATCAATTATTATATATAATATTAAAAAATATATTTAATATTATCTATTTCTGTAAAATGATTCCCCTCGAGAAAAATATTATTTATCAATGAATTTGTTTCGGATAAAAGTGTTATATTTTTATGAAATTAATATCATCAATTTTCCCTCTATTTCCAAGTTCATTATTGCCACGAAATGTAATTACATTATTATTTTGGTAGCCAAATAAAATTTTTCTAATTTTATTTCCACATTACTCTTATATGATTTTAAAATTATATTTTTACAACCTCTTTTATGTTGTTTATTTTCATAAAATACATCTAAAAATATTCAAAAGGAATTCAATCCATTCATAATAAAATGCTTAATCCTGGAAACCACTTTTTTATAACCTTTATAAACTATTAAGGTTAAATTATTTCGAACTATTTAAAATAATTTTTTAAAAAAATCTTATATTTTCGTTCAAAAAATGGGTTTAGAATGTTATTTTTACATCATCTTTTATAAAAAAAATTAAAATGTTTAGTGGAAACTTTTATATTTTCATTTCTTTTCACCATTCTAGGGTTATATTTCCTGAAATTATATTTTTATATCCATCTATATATTATTATGATATGGTTCCATTTTAATAAAATGTGATTTTTGATATAAAATTATTTAGTAAGTTAATAATTTTTATTTTTTTAGAAATGATAATTAAACCAAATAAGTTTTGATGGGTTCTATTTGGTATAAAGAATGATTAATTTTATTTCATCCCCATATAAATATAATGATGGTTAGGGTATTATATCTACATCCAATTATTTGGTTTAGGATTCATACCACATGACATAATGAAATGTTTCATGAATGTGTTATGAGAAGTATTTTTAAAAAGATTGTTGTGTGAATGAGATGCATGATGTTTTGTTCACAAGTTTTTTCAATGGCTGATTTGTGAGAATCATTAATAAGAACCATTTTTTGTAAATTATATATATGATGTTTTTTAATTTTTTTAGGTGAAAATGTCATGAAGAAATTTGTTTTCATTATTTTCTATACTAAAATATGTTCCATATTTGAAATAAAATTCATAGTTTTATACTTATTCCCATTTCTATGTTATGAATTCATGGATCATGTTTAGTTTCAAATGTATCAAAAATATTTTTACTACTATATTATTTTATACCAATTCATATAAAATTATTTATGATATATTACTTTTTGGGAATTAATTTCTTGATTGATATTGATTATACACATACGATCCTCTTATATTCAATAATGATATTAGATTGCTATATCTTACGGTTACCCACACTGATCATCTGAGTTCTCCCCTTTTTTATTTTTCGATTTCCCTAGGATATTAATAAAATTAATATGAATGATGTTTCTAGAAGAGTATCATAAGTGAATAATTTTGGGTGGTGTTGTAGACTTGTTATAGATTATGAATTTGTTTATATAATGTTAAATTTTGTATAATATGAAGATGACATGAGTTTTTTTAGTTATTGTTTTTCCTATTTCCTTAAAACCCTAAAACTAGAATACATTAGGAATGTATTAACATTAAATAATTATTTCAATAATGTTAATTTTTATAATATTAGGTCTATGTTTTCATAGTTAGTATGGGAGAAGGGTTTATATAACATTAGATATTTGGATGATATCAATTGAGTTTAAATTGGGAGTTATAAATTTCATAAATTTTTTATAAGTTATGGTTGATTATATTTTCAATGTTATAGATAACCATTTAATTTAGATGAGGACATATTTAGGAAAGCAGATGAAAGATCCTAAATTCCTAGAAATAATCTTATTCTTAGGAAAACATCTAAATGTTATAGTGAACTGGGGATTATGAAGTTGTCCAAGAAATTGAATACCTATAAGGATACTAGAAAGTGGATATTGTTCTAGATCAAATGTACCAAGGGTTAAAAACCTTAAAGAGAAAGAATTTGGTATTAAATTAATTGTAATAAGGTGCATGAAAAGAATGTCTTAATAAAAACATTACTAGACACATATAGGGGATATTATTAAGTTAATTTACATATTCATTAGGATCTACTATGATTGATTAAGGAATATTATTCAGAAATTATATAATGAGAACCAAATTGAAAATTTAACATGGATCACCAAATTGAAAGAAGACAATCATAGGTTAAACCAAAAAAGTCTTATATTAAAAATAAAGGTTTCCTGAGATAATGAATCATTAGTTTGAGGTTTTCAGATTCATATTATGGATATTTAAATAAAACATTTGGTTTTATTATATCTCTAAAATAGGAAAATAGAAATTTAGTTGAAGGAGAAACATATTTATTTACCCCTATGTATTATAGAAAAGAATTGGAGAAATATTAGATGATTAAATTTTATTATATGATTGAAAATATAGATGTAATAGCCTAACTTTTATATGGTAAATACCATTTTTTCATTTTAAATTTTTTATTACAACCCTTGTAATGATTTATAATAGAGTCACGTAGGTCATGAGGGTGTCTGAGGCTTTTTTAGAGCTCAGAATAGTAGGAGTTTGAAAAATAGACATGTTTGAACAGTTAGGAGTTAAAATGTAGGGCATCCCATATGGTCTCCCAAATAGTACATAGAACTTCATAAAGGAGAATGGGGGTACACAGTTTGACTGACACTATAAGAGAACATGTTCAAGGACGTTATGGTTATAACGAGGTTTGCGCTAGAGTTTTGCACACGACTTGCTCTAAGTTAGGTAAAATGTTTTCCAAACATATTTATTGTGCCTTAAGAGGAAGTTAAATGGTGAACAATGTGGGAAAACATGAGCCAAACCGTGCACCCATATTAGTTTGGGTGAAATTATGATATTACCGTTAATGAACATAAATTCTAAAACCTTTTCATTATCCTATCATTACCAATAGATGAACACATCTACCTCCACCTGTGAGAGCTATCAACCATCCAAAGATTGGATTTATGTCATCTTCTAATCTAGACTCTAAATTAATCACCATAATAAGAGGTCAATTCACATTGGTAATATCTCAAATCCTACTGTTTACTATCTCAGTTTCATTTAAGTTCACTTGTGTAATTTTGGTGAGATTTAATTCGAAATTTTTTCAAGTTATTGGATTGTTTCTTATTTTTCATCTTATATACATAAAATCTAAATATGATATAGGATTTTGATTCGCATATGGAACTACGGTATGTGTTTTAGTTATTTTCCCTAAAAGTTATTATTTTATCATTGCCCCATAATTGGTCCACACATTTTTAATTGTCTTATTTTGCCTTAAATTGTGTTATTCTCATCTAAATAATTGTAACATTATCGTGATGCTCCATTGGACCCTTATTATGTAGATTGAGGATGTAACCCTCACACATAGACACCCCATTCAGTGTACGAAATGAATTTCGATCTTTAATTAAATTTTAATGGACTAGAATTCCTTTGATGTGTTTAAATTGGCTTGCAAATGGATTTTTCATCTGTTTTATAACTTTTTAATTGATCAAAGAACCTCTTATGTTCATGGATGAACATTAAATGAATTTTTCATGCCGTAATAATTTAATATTTTATATTCATGATGGTTACAATAGTAAAAATGAATAAAATGGACTAATTTAGTTGAATGGAATGGGTGACATGACCATAACTCAAAATTAATAGTTATGAATGTGAATTTTATTAATTGTGATATATTTTTTGTAATAAATTATTATATATGTACAAAAGGTGATATTTCAATATTTTATTCTCATTATTGTGATTATTACATTTATATTATCTTCAGAATGACGGTTAATAGACATGTTGATCAATCTTATTCGTTATCCATAAAATCATGTGTAGAGAATGATTTCTCTCACCATTATGCTTATATTTACGTTATAGGCATGATGTCCCACATTCCCATGTATTGGCTGTAGGGAATGATGACTCACCCCAACTATTCGAAGTCATGAGGAATATCTCTCAAATCCATTATGAGATTCAAGGAATGTACCCTCTATATGATCCCACCAACTCATTAGGCATGTTATGGATTCTAGTGTTACACTCGAGGAATAATACCCCATTATTTGGTGAAAATATTTTTTTTCAATAAAATTTATTATTTCTTATATTTTTCATTTCATGTAATACTGTATATTTATTTTTGATAGTTTTGGTTTTATTATATGCAACACAGAGTTAATCAGGAACTGAATGCAAGAAATTTTTTTTATATTCCTCTATGCGTACCTCTGAGGTTAGTTAATGTTCCCTACAAGACTGACATTCCTGGATGGCCTATGTAACATTAAAGACTACGTGTTATAGAAAAATACAATATTATTAAAATATTATTATTTAACATAATAAGATATAACCTATCCATTAAATTGATGAATATAGGATTAAATAAATTATAAAAATATATGTTTTTAATTCATTACTGAACTATTAATTTGAGATGAATATTGAAACCAAATGAATATAAAGGTACAACTCTTATAGAAGACTATTTTTATGTAAAAATGTGTTTTTTCTTATTATGAAATCTTAATTAATATTATGGAAATATATTAATAAAATTTTTAAATGACTTATTAAATAATTTTTTATCCATCTTATTTTATTGGCATAGGATGAGAACAAACTGAACATGACCCATAAAAACCTATATTTTTAAAAATTAGTTTTACCACATTTTAATAAAGATCCTATTCTAAATCAATAAATTGAAAATTTTAGAAATTTAATATGTAAAAATGAACATCAAATTTGAAATAGGAAAATAAAAATTATGTTAGGCTAATTATTTTATATTCTTTGGTGATGTTTCATTTTTTGATGAAAAGTAAAAAAAACAATGAATTTAAATTCAAAACTGCTTTTACATCCAATTTTCATGTAACAAAACATTATATTTAAAATTGTTTTTGAAGTTTAATAACATATTTTTTTTATCAATTAAATAAATTTATTTCTTTGGAATAAATTTTAAATTTAAATTTTCTAAAAAATCATAGAAAACATTTGACCATTTTACGTTGAATACCTACATTGTCGTCCTATCTACGAGATTAAATTTAAATTATTTTATGTTAATTATATTATTTTAATTTTGAAAAATGGATTCCATATTTTTAATACAAATAATTCATAATTTATAAAAATCTCAACACAGTTTTTGATCAAAGAAATTATTAAAATTAATTAAAATCAATTCCAATTATTATAGTGAAATTAAGAATACTAAGGGAGTAATCCATAATATTAATGGCTCAAATGATCACGAAACTTGTGAAAAATAAAATTTTATAGACATATTTCTCCCCTATTATACCTTTTATCTTATATTGAACATTATTTTAGCAACTTTTACATGGGTAAATTGTGGTTTAATTCTCTTTCTAAAATATACCAATGTGACACTCCTCCTATAGTACAATAACGCCACCTCCCCTTCCACTTCTTCACACATATCAAGCCAATTATTATCTAAAAATAAATAAAAATAGATTCTAAAAATCCCTCCCTGTATCCTAAAATCTAAACATTGGGAATAAATAGATCCATTGAAGACATTTGGTGCAAATCAAAAGAAGTTACCCAAAGAAGAGATAATATCTTTCCTCCGGATCGTTAGTTTTATTTATATTCTCAAAAAGAAAAAATATAATTATTCCATTAATATAAAATAAAAATAGTATCCTAAATATAATTATATTTTTTTATTCAATGGTTTATACATAAACATACACAAAATTCCATCTGATGGGTAACAAACTTATTGTTTCTATGTATAGTGAACAACCACCTTATGAAACAATGATTATTCATTTTAACTTTACCTCCTCTCATGGTTGGGAATTGTGATAGAATATATGTTTTTATATAATATATATGTCATTTATTTTGTATTTATATTTTTTTATTTATTTTAAAAATCATACCTTCATGCTTTCTATTTTTTTTAATGCGAAAATTTCATTTGGGGAAGAGTGGACTACAACCCCCTCAAGGAGATGTGATTTTTTCACACACAATATATAAGGTGTTAAATAAGGATTTTGTTAACATATATAACAAATATTATTTAATAATTTTAATTTATGTCTTAGACATATATACGTAGATTTCATTTTCTTTATTTCATTTAATATTATAAAGAAAAAC
The DNA here is from genome assembly GCA_963277665.1 of Viscum album. Lineage (NCBI taxonomy): Eukaryota > Viridiplantae > Streptophyta > Magnoliopsida > Santalales > Viscaceae > Viscum > Viscum album. The sequence continues at coordinate 798,730,352 of OY728160.1, read as the reverse complement.
AGAGACACTATTAATGCGTACGTATGGTCTACCGTCTCCATGAATGGTGATTTGAATTTCCTATTTCTATATTATAAAGATTATTATAAATAAATATATACTAATTATAAATGTTATGTATATCAGGTTTTACTTTATTGAATTTATCATATATTTATGAGGACCAAAAATTTAAAAAATTAAGGAACATGCGAAAAACAAAGAAAATATTTTCTGAAGAGAAACCTTAACTTTTAATTGTTAATAATCATGTAATATAAAGTTATATTTTAAAAATATATTGTATTATGTATAAGAATACTTTTCTATAAAATATTTATAAAAACAAATATTTATTATACATATTGTTTGTGAGAATTTGAAGAGAGTGAAGACTTAAGATAAGAGGATTTATTCTTACTTTTTATTTCATTGAGATAAATGCCGAATTCACTAGATTCTTTTGTGTAGTGTATATACAGGAATAGGATATTTTATAAAATTAATTTTCTTTATTTAATCATAATAATTATTTTATTAATTATATTATTTCTAGGTGTTCATGATTATAATATTAATGAATTATTAAGGGTTTTCTCATATCACTTAAATTTTCCATGATACACAAGTTCCCCACCTGTTTTATATATGTGGAGTATATAATTCCTATATATGTATGATATTAATATAAGTATATTTATGGGTATTTTCATATCAATTTTTTGATATTTATTTCATGGGGGTTTTGTTTAAAATTTTACCAAATTAGTAATGTAATTTTATCTCAATTTTCCTCATTTGTGACACATACTGTGTAATGTAGCTATATTTTTATATGAGGTGTATATACGAATTCATAATTGATAAATACAGAATTTAATTATTTTAATTATATTTTTTGATTCATGAAATTTCATTTTCTTACATGGGGAGTATAATTCAAATTTACTATGTGTTAAAATTTTGTTGAAACAATATCATCGTTTATCGGGATTGATTATAATTATTATTTCATTGATGAAATATTATGATCTATATATCATGATAACTCATGGATATTATTATACTATATATATAATTATATCTTCATCTACATGAACCATTTTAACACTCTTTTTTACAAAATATTATTGAGAAATTTTTTTTAAAAATGTCTAAATTTTTCTCCCTCTTTGGTTGGAAATTCATGTTTAATAAAAACAACATTTTCTAATAATATTTTAAAAATGATTTATGAATTTATTTAAATTTTTAAAATTATTTTCAATGAAATTATTTTAAATTTTTTTTCCATATATCATAATATTTATTAAATTATTTTACAATTAAAAATGTTATTAAAATGTTTACAAGGAAGAGGGTTTTTAATTTTTTTTCAATTTTCTTTAATAAGTTATCAAGGAAAACTATTTAAAAAATTGATTGAAGCTTATTTAATAATTTTTCATGGAAAACTATTTTCAAAATTTTTTCAAGCCTTATTTATTTGTTTTAAAATTACTTTAAAATAAAAAAATTCAAATGTTTTTAAGTTTTAGAAAGTCATTTTCAATGAACATGTGATATTTTCCTTAACAAATGTTTTTGAAATATATTTCAAAATTATTTTCCATTTTTGATAAAATCCATTGATGTTACTCATACACTTCATAGAAAAGATCAAAAGGATACATTCATATTATTTGTTTAAGGGAATGATATTTATGAAACCGAGTTCTCTTCCAAATGTTATATAGTTTTGAAACCAACTTTATTTCATGTGTTTTGATTTAATGACATGACTAGAAAGACTACCTAATTTCTATAGGTTATAATGTGATGAAATTTTATTGATAACCATTTCATTTCATGGGATTTGAAATGATTTTTAGAAAACCACAATTTTTCATGGGTTATGATGTGATGAATGTATGGATATATTGTGACAGATGTATATATGATTTTATCATGTGAGGAATGGGAACTATATCTCCCTCCAATTAATTGGGTAATGATAAATGTTTTATGATCTCAATATGGTAAATTGGAGGGAATACCATGCAGGAAATAAGAGGGAATCATAAGCCCAAAATAAGAGGGTAATGGTTTGGTCATCCTAATCCTAAAATAAAAGGGTATATAGGAGGGTATCCCAAGCCCAAAATAATAGGGTACATGGGAGTACCATGTGTAGAGACCCTAAGCTTAACGTACAAGGAAATTACATTACTTTTGCGGAATACTTAGTACATAATAAAAACACACGCACAAGGACCGTAATAGTTTAGTGTCTTTGGAACCTCGGAATAAAATCTTCTAATCGTGGTGAAAGATTGTCAACATCTCCCATAAATATCTTCCTTTTTTTTACCTAAAACTGTTCTTTATATCCTGGGGGAAAGAAATCACAAAAGGGTGAGCTCAAATTCTCAGTAAGAGTAAACAAAAGAAATATCAATCACATAATATTCGTAAGAACATAACATTTTGGAAATCTTAACCTGCAAAAGAGATCATAATATCATAACATGGGATAAATCATAGTAGTGAAATGTAATCCCAATAATCATAACATAAAACATTAAACATTTTGGAATACACACATAATCATAAATAATCATTTCTTATTAGTCAACACTCATTGCCAAGACTATCTTAGTGGAGAAAGTCCATTTCTGAACCGAGTTCACTCCTCGTTTCAGTCCTGTTTCACTAAACTGGTTTAACCTACCATTCCAGCCATGTCTATCTCTTAAGATATAAAATCTTTACCCAATGCATTGGAGGTAAATATAGGACCCACCCATCTCATAATGATACCATTCTTATGTGTTCCACAAAATCATAAACAATACATCATAGCATAACCCATGTAATAAAAATGGGAATCTTAAACATCGTGACATAATAAAAAAATTCATTTAAGATAAAGTAATTCATAAACATAATTCCATCACATCATAATAAAATCAATGTAATAATAGGGATATAATCAGAACCCTTTGTTATCTTAGATGGAAAATAATTTTGATAAAACACTTGAACTCCATTCTTGAGGAAAATATCCTTTCTACTTCAAAAACACTTTTCCTTTCTTAACATGTCATAAAATTCTAAACTAAAATAAGTTGATCAAAAATAAACTTGAAAACTTGTAAAGGAATCTTCTTGTAAATAATGTTTTAAAAATCCATTCATGTCGTATAAGTTAAAAAAACATTCTTCCCGTACTTTTTTCGGAAAAGTCAAAAAGTACCTCGTACGAAAAACAACAAAATATTCCTTTCATATATTTTACTAAAATCTCACCTAAGGGTAAAATTGTATTTAAATTTTTTTTGGTGTATGGAAATAAAATTAAATATTTATCAAACATGGATGTGGATGATAAAATACACCCTAGTAAATACCAAAGTATAAACAGTCTCAGATAAAAATGAGATTGTGATATTTTCCCTTACCTTAGGTCCGATTTGCTTCGTAATTGTCTGAACCTCCTGTATAATGATTTAAATAATGTCATTGACTTATTCCAGAATCATACGCATTGTTATGATATCATATATGGTTCACTTATGTCTTTATTTTACCCGTTCTTTTTTCTAAATTCCATGTTAAAGAGCGTTTTGGGTAAAATCATTTCTTTTGTAGTCCGTGTTTTGACTTGTAATTATTCATATGATTACTTAGATCACGATTACATAATTACAGAATATAAAACATGATTTATATAATATATATTCAGAATATACATATATATAATAGATCAGTAAATGGAAACAAACACACCGTTCATGGAGACGGTAGGCCGTACGTACGCATGAACGCTGTTTTCGTTTCCTTATTGAGTTGAATGGAATTAAGTAGATGACATATATATATACACACATAAATACAGTATAATTATTATGTCATATATTTTATGATTACTTATTATATATACTTTATAATCATTCATGAATAGTTAACGTGGAGAATGAATCTCATCACGGCGTGGAGACGGTATTCCGTACGTACGCACGCGCGGTGACTTCTTTTTTCGTAGGATGGATAGATGGTGAAATAGGGTTGTTTTATACATATAATAACATATCAGTATATGAGTGATACTTATGTTATTACTTCAAAATTAGACAACCTAAGAAAAATAAGTGGAAGAAGAAATAATGTTGAATGAATCGGTAACAGACATTACCTCTTCTTTGAAGCGCCTCTTGGAGATCTCCTTTTAGGGAACTAAAATTGGTCTTTGAGGAAGACCAGAACCTCTAGGATGTATCTATGGAAGTGGAGAAAAGAATTTGTCAGGGGTTGGCCGATCTTGAAGGCTCAATGTGGTGTGAGGACGAGAGGTAGGAGGTGGCCTTTTATAAGGGAGGAGAGGGGCACCTTTGGAATAACTAAAAATATTATTTTATTATAAAGTAAAATTCGGTTTTAAATAGATAAAAATTGATTTATTTAGAATCTAAGGTGGGGATGGGTCGAAATCCTCTCATCCAATATAATTTGGACATGTTTAGTTTACTATTTTAACCATATAATTTAGTTTTAACTTTAAGATAGATAATTTTACTTTTACCGTGTCTTTTTGTGTTCTTACACTATAAGGTTAATAAACTTACTATAACAAGCCCAAAGAACCACAAGTTGTTTATTATTAATATATATAACCTTATCTAAGTAATTTGGCCGAACCTTATATTTTTGGGAATTAAATAACAATTAATAATATAATAGTTTTTTTAAACCCTATTTTATGTCAATTTTGACACTATTTAGTAATTGATTTTTGTGAAAATCATAACAGAATGATTAGTTCTAAAAACGTTAATTAACTCAATACTAACATGTCATATTAACCTAGAAAATTAGTTTAATTCATAAAATGTCTCAAATTACATTTATATGGGTATTTATAACATCAATTGTGTCAATATTTCATTAATAAGATAATTACTGTATCATCTTTGTGTCATAAATAAATTATATTATATAATGTCTAAAAATTACAAATAAAATACCATTATGTAGGAAATATTTTTAGATTTATAATGAATATTTATAGTCTAATTTAACTTATGTATAACCCTATATTAAAAATGATATATTTATTAAACTTTGATTTTAAGTATTTTAACCCTTCTTTAAATAAATTAATAATAAATTTCCTAATCTAATCCATGTGGGCCTAAATGGTCATATTTATTCCTAAGGTTGTTTTTGGTCGAATTAAAATTATCCAATAGAATTAGGACATGTGTTAGGGTAATAATAATATCATTTTTACCCTTAATTACCCTATTTACTTTTAACCGTGGTAAAAAATGTAAAAAGTTACTATTCACCAAAAATTATTTTCATCTCATTGAACAAAATTTTACTTAGTGAAATAAACCGTGTCTCTTGTATTTTTGTAATTCCACTAACAGAAACGGTAATATTATTTTTTATGAAAAAATCATTTTTTTTAACTACCACTTAGTGGTTTCACTATTCATCAAAAAATGAAAGTTTCCAGAAAAATACCAAAAATTAGGCCTAAGCTATATTTGATATTATGAACTCAAAAATGATGTCTATTTTATGAAATTCAAAACATATCAGTTGCATTAATTAATTTAAAAATTAATTCCGGTCGTCAAAACAAATAGCGTGTTCTTAAGAGATAATAACTATCAAAAGATTGACACTTGTTTATGTATTGTTTAAATGTGAAATTACATCCAATGACCAACATTGTATTAAATTGTAAAACTATATTCTAAATATAATTTAAAACCACTCAGATTAATAATTTATCTCAATTAATTATTTCGATTAAAAAGGTTGTTTTTAATTAAAATATAGTAATTTTCACTATTCATCAGAAAATGAAAGTTATCCGAAAAGTACCAAAATTTCACCCTAATCTAATTTCGATTTTCCGAATCCAAAAATGAAGTCCATTTTGAAAAATAAAATTTACAGAATTTCAAAAATTGGTTATTACTATTCATAACGGCTAGTTTTAATAATAGTTTAATAGCATATTGTTGTTTAGTGAAACTCGGTATTGCGTACTACACGAGCTATTGACGAAGGTCGTGATTGTGTATAATGAAAGCCAAGCAAGTGATGTGTGTAGTGACAGATTATTTTGATGATTTACATAACATAAAAACAAAATATTTCTCATAAAAATCTCGGGTGTTACATTCTACCCCTTTTAAAATGAATTTCGACCTTGAAATTATTCGGGGTTATAAATGGTTTACTACTTGAAAGTTTATTTAATAGAAACCCACATCGTAAAAAGGAATACCAAAACCAATTTTTAAAAACAAAATTATGAAACTTAACGGTTACCCAAATAAACTAATCACTGGGTTTCCACATAGGTGAAAATATGGATATGGAAGAGAAATCTAACCATCATGTTCTGATGGAGAGTGGTAGAGAACATGGCTATGGAAAATCCAGCAATCACAAAGCCATAAATTTGTGACGACCTAAGGTACCATCTGATTTATCAGATATAAGAGCACTAGGACAACATTTTTGGTTTTCATGATCATTTCCCTAAAGTTGATGAAATTTGAATTATAAGAAATAATTTCGTGATTTTGGTATGGTCTCACCGTTGGTCGTTCTTTGGACAATTTACACTTCATCTCTTAAATAAATGAAGCTGAATTTTTCATTCGTGATGTGTTAGCAGATCATGTGATAGAATGATGGGTCATTCCATCTGTCTCAAACAAAAGGTTAGAAAAGTTATCAAAACTTACATAAGTCCATCTATAGTGATATTAAGCATATATGGTTCCTAAAATGGACTTATACTTCATATATCATATTGATTAATATAATAAAACAAGTTTCTACTAAATAGGGACTTCCGGTAGGCCAGTGGTAGGCGATAAAGGCCAGTCACACTACGGTTGTGGGTTCGATTCCCACAGCCTTGTCCGACGTGATGGGTTGTCGCCCGTCCTGCAGGTTGTCCTTTTTCTAAAACTACGTTACTATAACATCCCATAAATAATATCAAAAACAGGTTCTATCGTTAAACAATACTAACTTATGTCCAACATAAACCATTCCAATCTTTAGGCTTATCTAAAATACTTCGGTCCAGGATCATAGTATAAAGAAAACGATTACTTGAAATGTCATCAACCAAGTATGTGAATACCATCATTTATCCCCCATATATCTTGTTGGTCACATTCCAATCATGTGAATACCTTAATCATGTATTATCTTGAAAAATGAATACCCATTAAACCTTAGTGAAAACATGAATTCTATCAAAAGTTTACTCTTTACACATACCAAAATCCAAAATTTCTATATACTCAGACCATGATATAACCTACTCCTTATATCAGTCATGAAATCATGAATACTATCAAACATTTAATTTTCTCCTTATCCCTTCATTATGCACATATCATCTGCTTAACAAAAAAATCTCAATCTCTTTACATGGTTACCGGTACCATAAAATTATTGAAAACCACAATAGATCAATACATAAATATTCCAATATTCCACGATACAATATACAACATTATTTTGGAATCCCATTACATAAACACCTAATCATTCCACCACATCGTTGTCATATTCAACATCACCAATAGTGATCGCATGTGACTTCTCTTTGTCCTTTTCCTTAAGTGGTTTCTCATGTCGATCATCATGAACCCTTGGATTAGTGCATTGATTAGCATAATGCCCCATTTCATTGCACTTGAAGCATTGAAGTGTTGTTGGTGCATTCTCTGCAGTCTTTTATTCATTCAAACCATTAGCAACCATTTTTCCATTACTTTGACACTCATCTGCTCGATGACCTTCTTTTCCACACTTAAAACTTTTTCTATTCCCTTTAAGACAATATCCACTATTCTTCTTTCCACACTTTGAGCATAAGGAAACATTCATCTTCTTTTCACCATTATTATGAGATTTCTCCTTGATCTCCATCTTTCGTTTCCTGTCAAAACCATGAGATGAATATGTAACACCAACTTCCATTTCTACCTGGATAGCACAACACAAAATTTATTTATATCTACTGAAGTCTCTTATAGATAATTCCCTTCGAAGATTAGGTTTTAAGACACTGAAGAATCGATCAAGTTTACTTTCAGGTTGGATGATAAATCTAGATGAATACTTTGCAAGCCTTGTAAAATTAGCTTTGTATATACCAACAGATTCATCATCCATTTTCTTTAGTTCAAGAAACTCCTTCTCCATCATTGTTCGAAGAATATGAGGGAAGTACATATTGAAAAATAAGTTCTCGAACTCGTCCCATTCCATGGACTCAATTTCATCTCTTGGCCTCGTATTCTTGATATGATTCCAAAATTGAACAACATCACCTTCCAAATGATACACTGCTGAGATGACTTTATCATGTTCAGAACATTGAAGAACGGAAAATATCTTTTCAGTAGTACTGATCCATTGTTCACCAACAAGTGGATCAGAAGACCAACTCAAAGAAGGTGGACGTTTCCTCATGAAGGACTCAATAGAATATTGTTCCCTTCTCTTCTCATTTGGAAGCACAGAATGATTCAAAACTTGTTTAAGTACAGAAATAATATTTTTCACTCCATCTCCCATAAAATTTGATTGTTCAGGTGGACAATCATTGCATTATCCATTACATTGATCAACACGGTTCCTTCGGGTTCCTGCTATCGTCTAAAACCCAAAAAGAATAGCGTGAGAGGTAAAAATCACACTAGGGAAAACAATATAATAAAGGGGGAGTACCTTCAATATCTAACATCTTAGGTTTAACTCAAAGATGGTTAGCGTAATTCTAGGAAAATAACGTATACTTGACCTTAAGGACATCCCCAGACATACCTTTGAAATATCTCTAGGTATCTCACTAAATTTATCACATCCTAGTTTCCAAAGGTTGACTAAACCTTTCTTCTAATACCAACTGTAGAGACCCTAAGCATAACGTACATGAACATTACATTACTTTTGCAGAATAATTTGTACATAAAAAAACACACGCACAAGGACCGTAATAGTTTAGTGTCTTTTGAAACTCGGAATATAATCTTCTAATCGTGGTGAAAGATCTTCATCATCTCCCATAAAGATCTTACTTTTTTTACCTAAAACCTTTCTTTATATCCTAGTGAAAAGAAAACATAAAATGGTGAGCTCAAATTCTCAGTAAGGGAAAACAAAAGAAATATCAATCACATCATATTCATAAGAACATAACATTTTGGAAATCTTAACCTGCAAAAAAGATCATAATATCATAACATAGGATAAATCATAGTAGTGAAATGTAATCCCAGTAATCATAACTTAAAACATGAAAATTTTTGGCATACATACATAATCATAGAGAATAATTTCTTATTAGTCATGACTCATTTCCAAGACTATCTTAGTAGACAAAGTCCATTTCTTAACTGAGTTCACTCCTCATTTCAGTCCTGTTTCACTGAAGCAGTTTAACCTGCCATTCCAGCCATGTCTATCTCATGAGATATAAAATCATTACCCAATGCATTGGAGGGAGATATTGGTCCCACCCATCTCATAATGATACCATTCTTATGTGTGCCACAAAATCATAAACAATACATCATAGCATAACCCATGTAATAAAAATGGGAATCTTAAACATCATGACATCATAAAACAATTCATATAAGATAAAGGAATTCATAAACATAATTCCATAATAAAATAATAAAATCAATGTAATAATAGGGATATAAATAGAACCCTTTATTATCTTATATGGAAAATAATTTTGATAAAACACTTGAACTCCATTCTTGAGGAAAATATCTTTTCTGCTTCAAAAACACTTTTCCTTTCTTAACATGTCATGCAATTATAAACTAAAAGAAGTTGATTAAAAATAAAAATGAAAACTTGTAAAGGAATATTCTTGTAAATAATTTTTTAAAAATCCATTCATGCCTTATATGGTAAAAAAACATTATTCTCATACTTTTGTCGGAAAAGTCAAAAAGTAACTCGTACGAAAAATGACAAAATATTCCTTTCATATATTTTACTAAAAACTTACCGAAGGGTAAAATTGGATTTAAAAAATTGTAGGTGTATGGAAATAAAATTACATATTGAGAAAACATGGATGTGGATGATAAAATACACCCCAGTAAATACCAAAGTATAAGCAATCTCGAATAAAAATGAGATTGTGATATTTTTTCATACCTTAGGTCTGATTTGCTTCGTAAGTGTCCGAACCTCCTGTTTAATGATTTAAATAATGTCATTGACTTATTACAGAATCATACTCATTGTTATGATATCATATATGGTTCACTTATGACTTTATTTTACCTGTTCTTTTGTAAATTCCATGTTAAAGAGCGTTTTGGGTAAAATCGTTTCATATGTCGTCCGTGTTTTGACTTGTAATTATTCATATAATTACTTATATCATGATTACTTAATTCCCGAATATAAAACATGATTTATATAATATATATTCAGAATATACATATATATAATAGATCAGTAAATTGAATGAAATACACCGTTTATGGAGACGGTAGGTCGTACGTATGCATGAACGTTGTTTTCGTTTCCTTATTGAGTTGAATGGAATTAAGTAGATGGCATACATATATATACACAAAAATCCAGTATCATTATTAAGTAATATATTTCATGATTACTTATTATATATAATTTATAATCATTCATGAATGGTTAACGTGGAGAATGAATCTCATCACGTCGTGGAGACGGTAGTCCGTACGTACACACGAGCGATGATATCGTTCTCATGATCATGGAATTTTATTGGAGTGTATGAATACTATTTCAGAATTAATACCACTTTAAATAATAATATATAGTTGTTTATTTTCAGCATTATACCCATCCAAGTAAGGTGGTGGTGGAAAATAGATTACACCACAGCGTGGAGACGGTATTCCGTACGTACGCACGCGCGGTGATTTCGTTTTCCATAGGATGGATAGATGGTGAAATAGGGATGATTCATACTTATAATAACATATAAGTATATGAGTGATACTTATGTTATTACTTCAAAATGAAACAATATAAGACGAAGAAGTGGAAGAAGAAATAAAGTTGAAAGAATCAGTAACGGACATTACCTCTTCTTTGAAGTGCCATTTTGAGATCTCCTTTTAGGGCACTAAAATTGGTCTTTGAGGAAGACCATAACCACTAGGATGTAGCTATGGAAGTGGAGAAAAGAATTTGGCAGGGGTTGTCTGATCATGAAGGCTCAATGTGGTGTGAGGAAGAGAGGGAGGAGGTTCCCTTTTATATGGGAGGAGAGGGGCACCTTTGGAATAACTAAAAATATTATTTTATTATAAATCCAAATTCGGTTTTAAATATCACCAAATTGATTTATTTATAATCTAAGGTGGGTATGGGTCGAAATCCTATCATCCAATAGAATTTGGACAAGTTTAGTTTATTATTTTAACCTTATCATTTAGTTTTAACTATAAGTTAGATAATTTTACTTTTACTGTGTCTTTTTGTGTTCTTACACTATATGGTTAATAAACATACTATAACAAGCCAAAATAACACCAAGTTGTTTATTATTAATATATATAACCTTATCTAAGTCATTTGGGCGAACCTTATATTTTTAAGAATAAAATAAAAATTAAAAATATAATATTTGTTTTAAAAAATATTTTATGTCAATTTTGATACTATTTAGTAATTGATTTTTGTGAAAATCATAACAGAATGATTATTTAGAAAAAGGTTAATTCAATAAATTCTAACATGTCATATTAACCTATAAAATTAGTGTAATTCATAAAAAGTATAAAATTACATTAATTTTGGTATTTATAACATCAATTATGTCAATATTTCATTAATAAGATAATTACTGCATCATCTTTGTGTAATAAATAAATTAAATTATTTAATGTCTAAAAATTACAAATAAAATACCATTATGTAGGAAATATTTTTATCTTTCTAATTCATATTTATAGTATAATTTATCTTATGTATAACCCTATATTGAAAATGATATACTTATTAAACATTGATTTTAACTATTTTAACCCATCTGTAAGTAAATGTCCTAATCTAATCGAAGTGGGCCTAAATGAACATATTTTATTCCTAAGGTTATTTTTGTCGAATTACACTTATCCAATTAAATTAGGACATGTGTTAGGGTAATAATAATATCATTTTTACCCTTAATTACCGTATTTACTTTTAATTGTGGTAAAAAAAGTAAAATGTTACTATTCACAAAAAATTATTTTCATCTCATTGAACCACATTTTACTTACTCACATCAACCGTGTCTCTCAATTTTTTGATATTCCACTCACAGAAGTGGTAAAATTAAGTTTTATGAAAAAATCATTTTTTAACTACCACTTAGTGGTTTCACTCTTCATCAAAAAATGAAAGTTTCCAGAAAATACCAAAAATTACGCCTAAGATATATTTGATATTATAAACTCAAAAATTATGTCTATTTTACCAAATTAAAAACATATCAGTTGAATTAATTAATTTAAAAATTAATTTCCATCGTCAAAACAAATTGTGTGTTCCTAAGAGATAATAATTATCAAAAGATTGACACGTGTTTATGTCTGGTTTAAATGTGAAATTACATCAAATTACCAACATTGTATTAAATTGTAAAAATATATCTTAAATATACTTTAAAACCACTCAAATTAATAATTTATCGCAATTAATTATTTCGATTAAAAAGGTTGTTTTTAATTAAAATATAGTAATTTTCTATTCAACAAAAAATGAAAGTTATCCGAAAAGTACCAAAATTTCACCCTAATCTAATTTCGATATTCCGAATCCAAAAATGAAAGAAATTTTGAAAAATAAAATTTACAAAATTTCAAAAAGTGGTTATTACCCTTCATAACGGCTAGTTTTAATAATATTTTAATAACATATCGTTGTTTAGTGAAACTCGGTATTGTGTACTACACGCGCTATTGAGGAAGGTCGCGATTGCGTGTAATTCTAGGCAAGAAAGTGATGTGTGTAGTGAAATATTCCTTTGATGATTTATATAACATAAAAACAAAAAATTTCTCATAAAAGTCTCCGGTGTTACACCAAGACTAGTAAAAGTGGCAATACATGAGGTATTCCCAATCTTGAAGTTGGTACACAAGTTATTTTTCCAATAATAACATGTTCTAAAGGCCTTTATAGGTATCCATAACAAAATATTTTCTATTTTTATGTGTATGCCCTAAGTTTTAGGTATTATTCCTTCTTGGATCATTATCTTGTCTCCCTTATGATTATTTACTTATGAACTTATAATATTTATTCTATTATTAAATTTTATGATCATTGATATGCTGGGTATAATCCTAAAATGTTATGATCGTGTTCTCATTCCATCTTATTCATGTTTTTTCTTATATATCTCACATTGTTACTTTTACTGAGCATCTGAGCTCACGCCTTTTTAGGTTTTATTCCCCAGGTTTTGTAGGTACAATTTATGTATTATATGAATGATAATTTTTCTAGTCTTGGAGAACATAATGGGAGACAATGTATCTCAGTCATGTTGTTGTTTTTATGATTACATGTTTCCAAAGGCACTAAACTAATAAAGACACTGGGAATCCCATTGTTTAATTTTTTAAGTGTTCTACAAAAGTTAGGCACTGTTAATGTACAATGAGAAAGAGTCTCTATAGTTGGTATCATATAAAAGGATTAGTTAAACATTGTGAAATATTATTAGAATAATTTAGTGGGATACCTAGGTTTATTTATAATGTTATTTCATGGTATGTCTCGAAGGATAAGTAAAATGATGAGGAAAAGTGTAGGAAATTATCTTGAAATTTTGATAAAGGATTGAGTGAGTGGTTTACATTGATTACATACATGTCTCGATATTATAAGTATTTGGGGATCCAGAATAGATGTAACTAGGGGTAACAAATCCTACAAGGTGTGTTGGGCCTGACTCAACAGAACCTGGTGCATGGAAAAGGGCCTTGATGGTCACTATTTTGACACTGGTGAGATATATTCTTTGGGAATTCACATAAACATTATAAACCATCATGAAGTATTTAAATATAATATAATTATTAATAAACTAGTATAATCATTAGTTTTTATATATTAAATAAGTATGTGTCATTATTTAGAGATCATATGAATAGTTTTTTTTCATGATATAGCGGTTTTTGGTTATGATAAATGTTTCTCCAACAATGATTTTTTATTTTATAATATTTATCTAAATGTTACGAGGTTTACATTTAATGTATTAAATATGTATTGTATGGGAATATTTAAAATTAATAGGAAGTATAATGAAGACAATCAAGATGGACCATGAGCATTGGTTACATAGCTAAAGATATGGAGATACCAAATGACATGTGAATGGAATGGGATGCTATTTCCATATTAATTACATTAAATTTAATAGGCATAAAGAAATTTAGATTGAAGAAACTTAAGACATGATTCATATTTGGTTTTCTTGGAAAAAATTATTAAGGAATAATTTGATTAAGACTAAGTGTTGGTTTATGAATTATGTTGGATAAATGAAATATTTCTATGTTATAATACAAATAATATGCTATATGAATCATGAAATATATATATTTTTTTAGAATTTTTTTCATTAAGTATATGTTAAATGGTGATTAGGTCATTGAAAATTTATTTGTTTGAAATGTGATATTTTGATTAAGAGAATGTAACTTTTAATGTGTTCAAGATATAGAGAATATTTTGTTTGGTTGGATAATGATTTTATTGATGTGGATAATATAAATAAGATAGTATAATGGAAACTATAACCAATATAGGATTTTTTACAATGTTTTCTATGTCATCATGGATGAAGGTTAAAACTTATCATATATAAGAAGTATATGAAATAATATTTGTAATAAAGAAGCATGAATGTTTTTCAAAAGGATTTATAGTAATTTAGGTTGTCAACATGTTTGATGTTAATATACAATTTGGTTAAGCACATTTTTGGAATGTGAAAACCCCAAGATACATTGTGATATATGGTGGATCAATGTTAAGATAAATTCATGACATTATTTCTTTTATTATGGATTTTCATCTTCTAAAAGGGTTATAAAGATAACAATTTATGGAATGTATAATTTAATTTTGAATTGAGTTTTTGAGATTAATATATTATATCACCACCTAAAAATTCATGTATATTGGTTGACCTATTCTAACAACTTTGTGTTGAGAGTAGATGAAGATAGATGGGATGACTTATCATGAATATCTTGATCTGTTAATTCTTTTGGAATAATAAATTCACTACAATTTCAGGTAATAAGTGATGAAGTGGAATATGATAAATTAATAACAAAGGTTATGGTTTTCCTAAAATCATTTATGAATATATTTTAATTAAAATTCACTAAATTTAGGAAAAAGTATATTTAATCTTATTTTTTTATCCTTGTAGCTTTATTTGGGATGCCATAAATGGCCTCTTATATTATAATGATTTATGTATTTTTGGTTATTAACTTTATATTAACAATGTACACTATTACTATCCTTAATAATATGATGGTTATATTTATCTTTTATGTCCATGTTTTCACCTAACACCTTTGATCTCCTATGTAGAAAGCTAGCTATGAGTTACTTTGGGTAATTATTATGCTTCTATATCAACCTTTTTAATGTTCGTTTTTGTATTTATTTATTATGATGTGGGTTTAAATGAAAGTAACCATAAATTATTGAAAATTTTATAACCAAGATAAACATCAATTGAGAAATTCATTTTAAGGGGTATAATGTAACACCTCGAGTTTTTGTGAATTTGTTTTCTATTTAATTATTTTTTTCATTTCACAAAACGTTGAAAATACGTTTCTTTTTTTATTTTGGATTTAATTATATGAAACACCAAGTCCATAGTGCACTATATGAAACATAAATTTCATATTTCTATACATGGAACACATAGGTTGTCTTAAATTACCCAAAAGACTGACATTCCTTGTTGTCTTGCCTAACATACAAGATTGAGTGTTACTGAAAAATAATATATTATTAAAATATTACTATTTAACATAATAAGTTATATTTAATACCTTAAATTGATGGTTATTTTATTAACTAACTTATTATGAAATTAATTTCAATTCATTGTTTACCTATTTTTTTGAAATGAATATAAAACAATATGATTATAAAGGGAATGATTTTGTAATAGAGTATATTAACATAAAAATATGTATTATCTTATTTAGTTAAATTAATTAATATTATTGATTTATATTAATTAAATTTATATTTTATATATTTAATAGTATATTTTTTATATTAATAATATTTATTTTATAGGAACAATATGAGAACAGACCTAATATGTGACATAAAAACCCAAATTTTTACAAAATAACTTTCATTTAATTTAATTAATAAAAACTTTTAAGTAATTTTATAAGAATAATAAATTTAATATATCAAAATAATCTTACCATTTAAAATTATGGCATTAAAATTTTGTTAGGGTGAATTTTTGGTATTTTTCTGTGAGGTTTCATTTTATTAAGAATATTGAAAATTACTGAATTTTAAATTAATACAGACTGTTCATGTAGTTTATTTATAATGTGAAACTATATCTTTAATTGGTTATAAACCAAAATTAGATAAATTATTTATTAATTAATATAATTTATGTCATTTGAATCATTTTCACATTAAAATTGACAATAAACCATAGAAAACATTTGAGCATTTTTACATTAAAAATCTCCACTATCATCCCATCTACAAGATTAAATTTAAAATAAATTCTTCCAATTATGGGATTGAAATTTGAAAAAAAGGATCCAAATATGGAATAATAATAATTAATAGTTTATAATAAATTTTAATTTTAATTTTATCTAAATTATTTGTGAAATTAATTAAAATTAATTTTAATGATTAATGTCAAATTAAGCTTATTAAGGGACTAAACTTGAAACATAAGTTCACAAATGACCTAGAAACATGTCCAAAATACATTGGATGTCCATATATATACCCTAAAATCCATTTTATATATTTCAAACAAAAAAATAATTAACATTAAATGGGAAAATGTGGGTGGATTTCCTTTTCTAAAAAACGACAACAGTGTCACTACTCCACTATAAAACAGATTCGTATTCTCCCACATCCTCACACCTCTCTAAAAACTTTTTCTCGACAAAGATCTTCCCATAAATCACCTAAAAATTTATCCCCTCAAAATTTAATCCTCTTCATGGGAATATTTTCTTCCAAATAAATCCCTTTGGTGAAATCCAAAAGGGGTTACCCAATTAAGACTCTACATCTTTCCTGAGGCACTTTATTTTGTTTCCACACTCCACCCCATAAATACACTCTATTACATTATTATAAAAAACACCAGTATATTCAATATACTGAGATGTTTTTATTCTAGGTTTTATAACTAAAATTACACACACATAAATCTTAATGGTTATAAACATACTATTTGTGTTTGTGACGAACTACCGCTATACAAAATAATGATTCTTCGTTTTACCATCACCCCCTCTCATGGGTGGAAATCATGATGAAAATTAATCTTTATATGAAATATATGAAATTTATTATTTATACATCTTAAGATATTATATAAATTCTACCTTCATGATATCATTTTTGTGTAAATATGATAATTTTTTGGATAAGTGTGGACTACCACCCATTCAAAGCGATGTGATTCATTCAGACACCGCATGGAATGTATTATAGATGAGTTTAGTGAAATTGTATGATACATATTATATAAAATTATAATTTAATGATAATATATATATATATATACATACGTATCGTTTACTTTCTATCATTTAATATTATAAAGAAACACAGAAATATCGTTCATGCGTATGTATGGCCTACAATCTCTATGAACGGTGTATTCCAATTCATATTTCAATATTATATAAATTGTTATAAATATATATATATATAAGGATTATATATGGTATTTATATCATGTTTTACATTATTTATATCATTATATATGTAAGAGTAAAAAAATATAAAATATAATGAAACATATGATACACAAAATAGATATTACCCATAGAAAAACCTTAACTTGTAATTGTTAATAAGTGGGTAATATAAAGTCATAAAAATATGTATATGATATTTGATATAAGAATATTTTTATTTATGATATTTATAATAAATGTATATTTATTATACATGAGGTTTGTGTGAATGATAAGAGAGTCAAGACATTAGGTAGGAGGATTTCATCTCACTTTTTAATTTCATGAGATACATGCCATATTCACCACTAGCATATTTTTTGTGGTGTATATACTTACCAATCACATAATATAACATTTATTTTATCTATTTTATGATATTTACATTTTAATTAATTTTATTATTTCATGTGGATCCAGATTCTAATCTTACACAAGTAGTAAGGGTTTTCTCTTCTCACATTTATTTTCTGTAAGACACAAGTCATGTCCACCTATTATTTATTATATGTGGTCTGTATTCTTCCCATTTTTATATTCTATTATTATTATAGTTAAATTTATGAGTATTTAGATCATTGTTTTATGATATTTTTTTTTCATGGGATTTATGTTTCAAAAGATACCAAATTGGGGAAGTAATTTTGTCTCAATTTTCCTTCTCAAAGACACATTCCATGTTATGCACATATATTTTTCTATGAGCTATATATAAAAACAATTACATGTTAAATCATGAATTTAATTCTTTTAATGATATTTTAGGGAAAATAAATTTCAGCTTCTTTCATGGGGAGTACAATTAAAAGTTACCAAGTTGTAGGTGTTTATTGAAATAATCCAATCATTTAATGAGATTGTTTCTGACTATGATTAAATTGAAGAAATATTATTATAAATATATAAATAGAAACAATGAAATTTTAAATCCTTTGTATATTCATGATATATTACCGAATTGGTACTATTATTCCACAAATTTCTACATAATATGATCAATATAATGTTTTTAAAAATTTCGGACATTACCTCTCTCTTGGGTTAAAAATATATGTTATTTAAAAACCATGCTTTATAAGAAGGTTATAATCATTTTTTCATGAATTATTTATAAGTTTTTAATTTATCTGAAATGAAATGTGTTTGAAAAAAATTTCAAACTTTCTATATAATTTTTGAAAGTATTTTCAAGAAATAATTTCAAAAATTATTCATGATTTCTTTATAAGTTATCAAAATATTTTAAATGAAAAATGAAATAAAAATAATTTTAAACTTATTTAGGAAGTTTTCATTGAATAATTTTTTCAAATTTTTTTATGGATTATTTTATAAGTATTCAAGGAAAACAATTTACAAAAAAAAATTCAATATTAATTTATTAGTCTTCATGGAAAATTGTTTCAAAAATGTTTTAAATCATTATTTATATGTTTTGTAAGTATTTTCAAAGAAAATGGAGTTAAAAATGTTTAATGATTTGGAAATAAATTTTCAAATAAGAAATCATATTTTCCTAAAGAAATATTTTTTAATGATATATGAAAATTATTTTCAGTCTGGGATGCCATCTATTGATGTTACTAATGACCATGTTGAAAATAATACAAATATTACATTAACATTATTTTTGGAATGGTAAATATTTTAATGGGATGAATCTTGTGACACCCATTTGCCTTTCATGGGTTGTATTCTTTTGAAACAAACTTTTTTTATGGGTACTTATTTAATAAAATGATTTAGAAACCAAAATTAATTCCTTTGTTTATGATGTTATGAAATTATAATGATACCCATTTTGCTTTATTGGGTAATGAATTGATGTTCATAAAAACCATATTTGTTCTTGGGTAATTATATGATGAATATTTTGTAATATTGTGGCACATGTGTGTATAATTTAATTATGTGAATTTTGGGACCTATATCTCCCATTAATTCATTGTGCACTAATAAATTTTTTATGAGATCTAGAGTGTACACATAAGGGTATCCAATTCTTGAAATAAGAGGGAATCATAATCCATAAATAAGAGGGTTAAAGGGAGGGGATCCCAAGAGTGAAATTAGAGGGTACATGGGAGTGAATCGCATGCCCAAAAGAAGAGGGTATATGGGAAGGAATATCATGCATAACATGTTATGAATGTTTCAGTAGGGAGCCTTGACAAAGGGTTTTCAATGTTTATGTGTATACTAAGAGATCCATGACTTATTAATCCATGGATCATACTCTTATCTCCGTTATAATTCATGAATTATGATCTAATGATATTTTTTCAGATATATTTTTATGATCTCTGATATGTAGGGATTGATCATTAAATGTTATGATCACATTTTCACACCCCTATTCCTATGATTATTCTTACATATCTCCCTTAGATACCCTTAATGAACATTTGATCTCACCTGTTTTTATGCTTCCTTCCTCAGGTTATGAAGATGTAGTTTATGTATTACATATCAAAGAAGGGTTATATAATTAGGGAACCTAATGATAGATAATGTATCCCACACTGGTATAAGTGCTTATACATCCATGATTCGAAAGGAACTAAACTAATAAGGTCTTTTGGTGTCTATTTCTGTAATTTTTTATGTATTCTGAAAAATGAAAATACTGTTAATGTGTGATAGTGAGGGTCGTTATTCTTATTTCATCCAACACCTCATATCAAGGTATATGCCAACTTATGTCCTCACATAATTATTTCCTATAAGATGCTATGATATATAACTATACTATATGAATATTATTACTAAACTCATATTTATGGTTACTGACCAGACTATTACACCGGCCTATGCCAAAGCACGTTGAGCCTCTAGGTGTCCAGTATGAACCTATACAGACTGGAATTTATTTATATAGAATTTTTTATCATTCTTATGCCTTCATGCTATATTTTTCCAATATACAGAAGTAGATTATTTATAGAAACTAATGGTGGTACCCTATTGAGATTATACCTCACACGCAACGTAGGTCTCCTTACTACCGAAGTGGACTACATGTCTATATATATATATATATACAAGGGGAATCACCCCCACTAAATTTATTTTATATGATTTACATAAACCTTGGAGTATGAGTGTAGAGGACTGAGCTTATGCTTGAGATATAAGATGAGTTATCTTTTGGCCTTTTGTAGTTTTACATTTCATGGTTTGTTTTTCCCATGTTTCTCCTTTTTTATATCAATATTACATGAAATATTTGTATATTAATTTATTCCTTGGATTTGAAAATTATTTTGTAGTTTATTGGTTATTTATTTTTGCACATTTTTTATTAAATTTATTCATATTCTTTTTCTACTACATCAAGTAATATGTCTTTTTCTAATTGTGTATATTTTATATATCATCCCTTACATATAATTTTTAATTTTATCATCTATTCCACTCTAATAATATGGTAAAAATTTCCCACTGTACCACCTTAGACCCTCACTTAATGTCCACAACCTCTTTCATAAGGGGATGTGTTCTTAAGGCCATGTGACCCGCTGGCATGGGACGCTAGTTTGATGGTCATAGTGTCTTGATGTTAAAAAGTGGTATCAAGGATTAATGATTCTTTTTTTATTATTATTTGGGTATTTTGAAGGAGACTAGACGCTAATAGAATTTGTAAATTAGCCTATGCTAGGGCCTACCAAACCCATGTAGAGGGGAATCCTAAATTGCATGGAATGGGTAATTCTTGTCATTGGTTTTCACCTATAACGGTTGATACGACTTCACTATTGGGTGACAAACACGTCTTATGATTTTATTATTATTGGTGTTATTGAAAAAATAATTCTTTTTTTTGACCAATGAAAAGAGTGTGTGTCATCGAATACATCATTATATGCATAATAAGACTGATATTCCATGAATTTTTCCATGCCATGTTTATTTCATATATCCTTTTTCTTATTGAATATAGTTTATAACTACTTATTATTTATTTAAATGTTATAAAATTTCCTATTGAAAATTTAAATACATTATTGTTACTTAGAGTATCTACTATAAAATGAATAGTGTTTTCCTAATTAGGTTATAGCAATGGGACATTAGTTTCAGGGGATAGATTGTTTTATGGTATGGATTAAGTGGATTACATATTTCATTTCTTGAGGGTAATGGATCCTTATGAATCAGAAGTGGTGAACTATTTGGTGTAACCATTTAAATAGAATATTGATCATATGTGAATATAAATGAATTTAAATCCTAGAATAAGGAACTTAACACAGACCAGGCCATAGTAGTGGGTAGATGGGAGTGTATCCGATGTTCATATATCATATTATGGGTTTATTTACCAACTTGATCTAGATTTTGGAGATGTAAACATGGTTTAATATGATCATAATAGGGTGTTGTACTTGTCATAGTAATCTATCTACAATATCTTGACCATCAAATTCTCAAATGATGTGTATGTCTGGCATTGTTGTTTCATGCTTTATTGATGTACTGGTGTAATATTCATTAAAGGTGGTGATGACTATGCACCTAAGGTGGTGACCCCTAAGTCACCAATGATACCTCTTACATTCCCACCTATAGAACATAATCCTATATCTATTACATGAAAAAATATCCAGTTTTGAGAGGGATCCTTTTTTTAATGTAAAATATGTAATGTGTTTCTCGAACTACCCCAACAATAGAAGATTTGACATTGGAGTTTCATCAGTAGCATCGTCAGAGCATTTCATGGGATGGAGGACCACATGTAAATGAGTATTGGCTGGAGGCCATGTATTTGTATTTTTTATCATCTGGTGATTCCTCCAGAGTGGTGGATCATGATAAATATATATATACTACGTGATTATTCCAAGAGATGGTGGGATGTTATTACCATAGTAGAGTAACATGGTGATATGATCTGGGAAGACATGTATATGATCATAAATGATTGTTTCATTCCATAGACTCTAATGGGTGACTAGGAAAGAGTGTTTATAAACCTCTAGTAGGGAGTCGTGTCTATCATGGAATATTTTTCTCATTTAACTGACCAATAACATTTCAATCCTAATTTATCTATAGTTAAATTTATGACTTACATGTTATTCAAGGATTTTCTAGTATATGCCATCTAGTCAAAGGTTAATTCTTTTAGGTAGATAACTATTATTGATATCATTAAATATGATCTTATTTCTATGTGATATGTATAAGAAGATAAAAGAGGGAAGCAGTTTAATCCAAAACTTTGACTTATTAGTGGGTAATGTATATGAATCAGTCATTTCATTAAGGTTTATCAGAAGGGTAGAAATAGTCATAAGACTCATAAATACCACTTGTAAATCTACAACTAATGTGAGAAACTAGGACACATAAACCCACAATGTGTACATGATCTAGTGTAATTAAAAGGTTGTAGAAAGGAGGAAAATTTAGTACATCTATTTTAACATTCCTTCTATTCCTAGAGAGTGGGGACATACACCCACCCCATGTTCTAGAGTGGGGTAAGTATTATCTCATCATAAAGGAACATGATATACCACCAGCCACTCATGCTGAGGTGGAGGTCCAGGGAGAGGTTGATAGTGTCATGATATTGACCACCAGTTGAGGGAGATTATTTAGGGAAGTCAGGCCATGACATAGGTCGACTGTGTGGGCCTGTTACATGTAGTTTATCCTATACTAGATAATCAGATCATCGAACCATCTACTATCCATGGTATTATTATAGTAGCTTATATATTACTGTCTACTTTAGTTGATATAGGAGCATCTAACTCATTTATATTTTAGACCACCATGGAATGTATGGTCCTAGAGATAGGAAACATATATGGAGTTATTACTCCTAACACCACATTGGGAGTCTGAAATGAGAGTGTGAATTTTTTGAGGGATTTTCCCCTAAGGATATAAAGTTATTTCTATTTATGGAATATTTTAATCCTTAACATGACAGGGTTTGATATATTTATTAGGACGGTCTGTTTAGTTTCTCATCGAGCCCATATATTCTAATTTCATCAAAAGTTGATTTTTATATAACTAGAAGGTAGTTGGAATGTGTATAGGGAATAATGAAACATCCATGAATCTTGGTCAAGACAATGAAATTAGGGGCTATGTATTGAGACATGCTAGATTTATGGTTTTTTCAATGATCATGTGTTATGACCTTCAAATTTCCCTCCTATGGATGATATTTTTAGGTACTTATTTCTTGATGTCATTGCTATGATACCTCTAGTTTGAGAGATATAATTATCTATTGATCTAGTGCCAAGAGTATCCCCATTGACTATTCTTCCTTATAAGATTCCACATATGGAGAATCTATTCCCCAAAAATTAGTCAAAAGTACTAGAAGATAAAGGATCTATACACCCTAGAACATCTCCTTGGGGTTCAATAATCATTTTTTTGAAAAGAAGGAGGATGCTACCCTTAGGATGTTTGTCGATTACTTTTGGTTGAACCAGCTTACGGCTAAAACGGATATTCCCTACCTCAACTTGATGACATATTTTATCTACTCTAAGAAGAGAGTGTGTATTTAAAAATTTATTTAATGCATTTCTATCATCAAGAATGTGTCAGGTCATTAGATATACCTTACACATCTTTCAAGAAAAAGTATAGTATTTATGAGTAACCGGTTAGGTTTTTTTTGGTCTCATAAAAAATTTATAGTTTTCATAGCTCCAAGTAATTAGGTTTTCCACATATATCGAGATTCATTTGTGGTATTGTTTGTTGACGATATCTTTGTGTATTAAAATCACAAAAAATGACAATTTCAATATTCTTTAGATCATAATAAATACATTGAGACTGAATCAGCTATTTTCTAAGCTCAATAAATTCAAAATTGCATTTACATATTCCTTTTCATATATCATATCATATTAGAGTCAGGAGTTTTATAAGTCTCATAAAAAGTGAGAGATGTAGTTTCATATAAATATCCCAAGAACATCATTGATATATGGTGTTTTAAAGGGATTGATGGTAAGTAAAGACAACTGCTTCATGATTTCTCATCCCTTACCACAAATTTTCCTTATATTGATGAACAAGGTGTGGAATTCATATGGTCTGATTCTTGTGATGATTCCTTTTAGTAGTTGAAAATCCATTTGATTAAGCAATGATACTAATTTTTCTAGATCCATGTATTATTTATAAATTATATTGTGATGCATCATGTATTGGTCTTAGAGTATTTTTGATGTAGGATGAACAAGTCAATGAATATGGGTCTCATCTGTTGAGGCCACAAGAGTAGAATTACTTGACGCGTGACCTTGAGATATAAGAGTTTTTTCATGATCCTTGCTATTAGAGATAATATTTATGTTGAATGATATTTTAGGCAGACACTGATCACTAAATCCTCAAGTACATCATTACATAGAATTATCTAAATCATAGGCTATGTATATGGGTAGATTAAATATAGTACTTTGATTTTGAGCTTTCTCACATGCTTGGTAAAGGTACTTATGTATCCATTACTCTAATCCAGAATACTTATTCATTGGCTATTCAAGAGGATAGTGGTGTGTGGTAGCTCATGGACTTGATTTCATAGATGAACATTGATGTTTGAGAGGATAATGGGTAGATTATCCTCATATCATTAGATGGTACAACTACCCATCTATAATGGGTGATAATGAGGTGGTTTTCATATCCCTTTGGACTATCCATGAGGGATAGTATCTCAAATGATAATATATATTTTGGTTTTACAATTGATGAGGATGGTATTTTATTTTTTCAATGGTGTGTTTGGGCCCTAGAAGACATCATAGATGAGTAGATGCTGGAATTCCATTCCTTATCATTAGAAGTAAATCTCAATGTCACTAAGAATTATTGGTACTTACATGTTGAGTAGTAGATACCTTCAATGAAATATGATATTACTGTATATATCACCCATTCAACCAACTTTTGGTAGGTGAAGGTATAAAATCAGTGTCTTATAGGAATTTTACATGTGTTGTGTATTTGAGAGTGGAAATGGGATGATATTTCTATGGATTTTGATATTATTTTACCCATATAATATTGTGGAAATGATAATGTTTGGGTATTCATTGGTCGTTTGATGATGGTAAAAAACATTTTCCTTGATTGAGACACTTCTCAATATCTTATATAGGAAGGATATTTGTCAGATAGGTCATACATTTTTATAGAGCTCCATGATTTGTCATTTATAACAGAGAGACTCTATTCACATATCTGCTCTAGTAGGGGTTGTAGAGGGTGTTTAGTACATATATTATTCTATGAACAACCATTCAACCTCAGACCCATATATAGACAGAGCATACAATTTTGGTATTAGAGGACAAGATCCAGGCTTGGGTCTTTGACATTTGAGGTTCTTGGGAAAAGTACATAACCATTGTTGAGTTTTATAATAATAAAATTTTTGAGCATTACATTTCGATTGATCATTATGAATCATTATATGACAGGCCTTACCGATCACCTCTATACTGGATAGAGGCATTGGATGTAGCTTTTCGTTGACCACATCTCATCCTAGAGAAAATAGAGAAGTTCTAGTTGATCAGGAAGTTTGTGATGATAGATTAGTCCAGACAGTAGTTATATGAAAAACAATGTCGAAGACCTCTTGTGTTTTAGGTTAAAGAGCGGTTTTTATTTTTAATTTATCCCAATGTGTAATGTCATTGTATTTAGTGATAGGGTAAGATGTCACCAACGTTTTTTGGACCACATGATGTTCTAAAAAGGATTAGACCAGTGGCTTACCATATATAAGTCCCTCAGAGATACTGGTTTTTTCACGATGCCCATAATGTATATCATTATTTCTAGTATTATCTAGAACCCTCATTAATATTTCATCCTAATGATGTTGAGTAAGAGATAGATGATTCATTCAGGGAGTATCTAGCGTGAATCATTGATCGGAGTGTGAAGACACTCCGTGGAAGGTCAGATCCTTTATTATGGGTAACATGGTACCATGGATGGGAATCAGACAATACCTAGGAGAGGAAAACTAATATACAAACTCAGTTCTTGATAATTTTCATAGTAAATTCCACTTTACCATCAGAAGGACAACTCAAGAAAATGTTTCATTAAGGATAGAAGGTTATAATGACTTAACTTTTCTTAATGGAATGGATACATATTTATGAATAATAAATTTAATTCAACCACTTTAATTAATACTAATGGAGTCACAAATACCATGAGGGTGTTCATTAATTGTTTGGATCCCAAAAAAACAAGATTTTCAAAATAATACAAGACCACTTGTTTTGGAGAAACAATGAAGGGAACTTCAGACTAGAGCTGTGGGCAATATGGTTTTTCTAAAAACGTGTGTTCTTGGGTTCTTGCTTTTATGTGTTACATGTGGTTTTGGGATTGAATATTTCACATGGATTAGGCAAGGTTAGAAAAACAATGAACCTCTCCCATGTGTATTACAGTCTCAGGTAGTGATATGGTGCAGGGTTAGGCCAACTGTGTGGCCAAAACATGCACCCCTATCAGTTTGGGTGAATTTACAATATTTCCCCTAATGAATCTAAAATTTTATCCCTCCTCATTATCTTCTCATTTCGATTATATAAAAACATCTCCATCCAATTGTTAGATCTATCCTCCATCCATGGTTTGTATTTAATGTTGTTTTATCATTCAAACTCCAAATCAAACAACATTGGAAGAATTGGATCCATATAACTATGTCCAATTATCATTCCTCCTCTATCTATTTCTTTTGGGGTTCTCTTGCATTATTCTGGTGTGATCTCATTCACCTTGTTTTCATGTAATTTAAATTTTTCTCTAGTTTCTATGGATCTAATTCAATTATAAAGTTGAAATTGGATAATGAGTCATCTATAACCCTATGGTAGGTGGAATATTTGTATTAACTAAAATTATAGTGTTGCCATAGCCTTGATGTTGTTACCCAACCCGGTCTTTGCAGTGTTTTACCTTTAATTTCATTCTTCGCTTCTAAATAATTATATGAATGTTGTGATTCTCCCTTGGATCCTTTCTGTGTAGTTTGAAGAGGTAATCCTCAAACATAGTCACCACATTGGTTGTATTGAATGAATTTCCAAATTTAATAAATTTTTAATGGGGAAGAACATATTATATGTGATTGAGTAGGTTTGTAAATGGATTTTCTCTCTCTTTTATAGTTTTTTAATTGAACAAATCTCCTATTTAGGGATTCAATTCACATAAAATTGACTTTTCCATTCTTTATAATTGAACATCATGGACTAGTAAGAGTAGGATTTTCATAAATGAAATAAATTTATTAGTTTCTATGAATTTAATTTGTTGGATGGCCACACCTCAATATTTATAAGTATGAATGTGAATTATGTTAATTTTGCACTATTTTTTTTAAACTAAATGGTTATTTATGGGATAATTGTGATCCATGATGATGTTTTTTATTATTTTTCAATTCATATTGGAATAGGAAGAATGGATAAGGTACTTTTCGAGAAAGGCAATTCACTCTTCCTTATAGTGGGTGTTGAGAATTACATATCTCACCGTTATACTTATATCTAGGTGATGAGAATGATGTTCCTTATTCTTTCATACTATGTAGTGAGAATGAAGACTCCTACTATCTAAAACAAGGTTCAATAATGATGTATCAATTTTCTTATGAGATATAGGGAATGAACCCTCTAAATGAGCCTACCGGCTCATTAAACTAGTTATAGATTTTTGCGTTATTCCCCATGACCATCCAATACTAATTGTACAGCTATATTCGACTTATTTCCTCACATATATAGTTCCTATTGGTGGATAAAATATATAATTATACTATGTGTATATTATTGGTATATGTATATTATTGTAATATGTATATATATGGTCGTTGATCGTACTTGTACACAATTCTATGCCGATGTAAATAAAACTGCCATGTGTCTGGTTTGAACCTAAGTCTGTAGGCATTTATTTATTTAGAAATGGTTACCATTCCAATACTGAAAGAATTTTATTTCTATGTACCTCGTATGAATTATTTTTGGACACCATTGGTGGTATCCTACAAGGATTTTATCTCACACCACACTCATTCCGACTTTGGTATCTGAGTAGATTACCTATCTGCAAGAATATATAGGGTCAACATTTCTTATATAGATATTTGATATGATTTATTTATAGTTTGATGCATGATAGTAGAGTCATAGGATTGTGCTTTATGTGCTAGCGGATTATTCCTTTTTTCCATTTTGATGTTTTTATAGCATTTTGTGTATGCCAATACCCAATTTCTCATTGTTGTGCATCAGCATTCCATGACCTCATTTTATATAAATAATACTATTTTATTTTTTATTATTATGTAGATCTTTTTCTATTTATTCTCTTTTAGTTTTTTTATATATATTATATTTTTCTTCCACTACGTTGTGTTACTGGACCAATTATTAAAGTGTCTGTTGTATATTTCTCTTGTTAGTTCTTTTTATTTATTTTATCAACCGTTCCACTTAGATAAGGCATATAGTCTCTATAATATACCACCTTATACCCTTGAGGTTATTTGGAATCCACAGGTTTTTAGGTAGGTGCCCTTGAGGCCATGTGACCCACTGGCTCAGCACCCGGTTTGAAGGACTTCATGTCAAGATGTTACATTTATCTCTTAGTCCTACCAAATTTAGTTAGGATAACATCTTAATAGTAATTAAATCAAAATTTTTGTTAGATATTTTCATTACTGGGTGATATTTTTGTGTATTCAAAATGGTTTTAAGTATTATTGGAAATATTGATGGATTTTATTTATAAGATTTACATAAATGATTGTAATCATTTATTAAATAGTATTGGTACCCAAAAAATGTTTTAATTTCAAGGTAAATGTTTTAATGATAACTTTTTAAAATCATATTTTTTTGGACAGATAACTCATTGAAATAATGTATGATTTTTTATGTAATAATGTGTTGAGTGATTTTTGAAACGTTATGTAAGTTAATATTTATAACTTTTGGATTGGTAATGGGTTTATTATATTTTTTAGCTTAATCACATTTTGGGATTATAGTTTATATATGATTGTGTGTTATTCTATAAACAAGTGGTTAATACCATTTTTAGATTGATGAAATATTTTATTTTCAAATGACTTGATTATTTTATGAAGAGGATTATACCTTGTCTAGGAAAATTATTTTTTAAATAGAATATCTTTTAGAATATATGATTATGAAATATACAAACCTGAGAATATGATTGTATAATGTTTCTTAAGGAAAATATAAGTATCTTGATCTTTCATGATATATAAATATAGAAATTTCAATTATAATTTTCTTTTTTATTGATAATTTCCTTGAATATCTTCATTAGCAAAAAAATAATTGGATTTAGTGGTAAACAATTTATTTAAGGACATAGATTGTAAATATCAAAAATTTTAGACCCTGTAAAAACATATATTATGCTCAATAAATTTCAATACACTCTAAAAGAAATGGAAATATTTAAAATATATTATATGATCATTATTAATAAATCTATTGTAAACACTATGATGTAAAACTATTTAAACATTTTATATTTGGAAAAAATATTTAATATAACTTAATAAATAAAAGGGAAATTTTCAATAATTTTATTACTTATATTATCAATTTTCATTTAAGATAATAATTTAAAATTTTATAATTTAAATATTTCTAAATAAACAATATTTTTTAATTAATCAAAACAATATTTATATACTATTATTTTTTGAGTTTTTTTGAATATATTGATTTTTAGTCATAAAATATGTTTATTATGAAGATACTAATTTATATGATTTTAAAATTATACAAGTGTATCCATGAATATTAAAAAGAATTTTTTTTTTAAATTATAGAATATAATCATGGATTTAAATATTTTCTCTGTGCTTATAAATCCTATGTCTAGTATTTTGTTACAACTAAATTAAAATGATATCATAATAAAATCTTTTCTTGGTCTTTTACTTGAATAATTTTTTTTCATGTTTTTATTATATTTTTAATGAATATAAATAAAAAATACCCTTTAAATTTCATTAATAAAATAATTTACATAATGAAATTAAATAACAATAATTATTTTACCTTATACAAAATTTTTAATATTTAAAATATGTTTTGTTTTAAAAAATAATATTATAATATTATGTTTGTTTATATTAAAATTATCATTTTATAGCATTAGAAATTTTTAGTGATAAAATAATTATTATATTTTAATCAAGAAGGTTAAATTATGTAATAATTATAAATTTAATTTTTGACATTAAAATTAATTAATAAATATTTTAAAAAGTTACCATAGTAAAAAGTTGAAATTGTAAATAACTATTTTAATAAAGAAAATGGGAATAGAAAGTTAAAAACATATTCTCATATGATTTTTTAGGTTTTTTTACCACACCCACATTGCTCTCCACATTTTTCCATTTTTAGAAATTGAACCCTGAATAGTAACATTACATTATTGAAAATGTAATGGTTACTTCCTAAACATCGTTTTTTCACTTATAAAATAAAAAAATTAAAAAAATTAATGGCTCACCTTCCCTTATAATTTATTCTGGAATGTATTCCAAATTTATCATTTAATAACCCAATCCTATGTAAAAAAATGTTTTGGTCACTATTATTAATGATAAGACCATTCTTTCCATGGTGTATTTTGAGAAAAAATAAATGTCCACAATGTCTATATCCATTTATCCTTAGTGTTTCCTTCTTAATTTATAATATACCAACATTATATAACATTACTAATATAATTATAC
This sequence comes from Viscum album, assembly GCA_963277665.1. NCBI lineage: Eukaryota > Viridiplantae > Streptophyta > Magnoliopsida > Santalales > Viscaceae > Viscum > Viscum album. The sequence goes on along the minus strand of OY728160.1, from coordinate 798,698,519 downwards.
ATGTATAATTCTTATAAATAAATTTTTTATTATTACTTTTACAACAATTAGGAATTCCTTTGCATCCACTAAGAAAACAAATTGACATCAATTGTGTATATGCACAGTTAACCACCTCCATGTTGTGGTGATGTTCATTTTTCATCACTTTATATCAAGGATATGATGATGAATTAATATGATGAATAAAAAATTTACCTATGCCAAAAATAAAATTATTAAATGATTATTCTTCATATACCATCATTTCATTTAATCGCAAAGAAATAGGACAATAAAACATATGTAAGATGAATTTCATCATCTATGATTGATGATTTTTTTTTCATCACCACCGATTTCAGATGGTTATAAGAAATAATTAAATGAGTATATATTATAATTATGTAATTTAAATGGTTCTAAATATTTCAACTATCATTATCTAATGATATTCACTTACTCAGAAAAACATTACAAAATGTCACCGTTTGAGTAGGTTTTACCACCTATATAAATGATGTTATAATTTCCATGAAATAAATGATCATGGGTTATCATATAATGTTAATATATTCTAATAATAATTAATTTATTATCTATTTACAATTATTAAAATGTGTTATTAACGTTTTAAATATTTATAAATATAACACATTTGAACAGCTAAGCATGCTAAAACTCATCTATCATGTATCGCATTTTCTCGAACTGTATTCATTTTATACACTAAATTTAAATAATAATTAAAGAATAATTTTAATAACTGATTATTTTATATTGAATAATCTTGTAATGAAAAATTTAAACCACTTAATAAGAATCAACCTCCTTACCATGATATATTAATGTGATAATGAAATGAACATTTTAACATCCATTAGATACAATACTTATATTAAAGTAATATATTTATAGTGAAATATTCTAAATAAGTTTATAGTACGGATTAAAATTGAATATCGTTTATAAATAATTAGTTATTTTTTTATGTTCATTATACACGATGTAAGATAAAGTTTGATTTTACAAAAACTCATTGTAATAATTTTTCATATGAAATTATTTTATTTGAGATAAATTTTATATTATCATCCTAAATTATTTTATTTTATGAATATGATGAATAATTTAGATTTTTAATTTTTAATACTTATTATTCATGGTAATTGATGTTACATTTAAATATTTCCCACTTCCAATAATTTTAGAGTTGAAAGCACCAAAAAATTTAAAGATTTATTTTTCTCATTTAAAAATCCATGAGACATGTTCAATATTGAACACCATAATTTCATTTAAATGGTTTATTGAATAACATAATTACTTCATGTATAATTAATGTAACCTATTTACTATGATTTTAATTTCAATTTCAGTGTAAAATTATTATTCATACATTCGAATTTTGATTATTGTGTCTAGAAACTCAGTTCTCCTTCATTGATATATGATAAAATTTCTTAAACATAATTCTTATAAGTTGGGTACATTATTCCAATTTATTTTATTATGTATTAATTTATATTTTTTTTAGGGAATTATATTTTAACCAAAAATCCCATTCTATATGTCCTATAATTCATGAATTATGGAATCCAAAAGGAGATTGGTAAAAAAATTCATTCATTGAGTTAAAATGTTGGTCCATTAGATTCATTCTTCAATGATTGAAAAAATATTATATTTGATATTTAAAAAGATATATCCTCTTTTATATCTAGGGTAAACTATTATTTTTAACTCAAACATTTTTTATCAATGAATTTATTTTGCATAAGAGTGAGACATTTATATCCAAAAAATACCATCTTTTTGGAATATGGGGTTCCCTACATCTCCACGTTCATTATTTACCATTATTATTTTTAACAAAAATATATTTTTACTAATTTTATCTATATATTTACCTTATTATTTTTGCTAAATTTATTTTTACAACATCTTATTCAATTTACATTTTTTAGGAATGGAATTTCGAAATATTCAAAGGGTTTTCCATTCTTCCAAAGTCAAGATTTTTATCTTTGACTATATATTTTTTATATAAATTTATTAATATATATGTTATTTTATTTGGGAGAATTTATAATATTTTTTTAAAATTCGTATATTTCCATTCACAATAATTGTTTTGAATATTTTTTAATTCGTCTTTTTTTGTGTTATTCTAAATGGCATGATAATGTTTTTTGAATTTTAACATCAATTTACCCTATAAGGATTATCTATCCTACATATATTTTTTAAAAAACATATATATATATATATTATTCTATTTGAATGAATTATATTTTTGGATATACTATTATTTTTTATGTTCATATTATGTGATTTTTTCATAAAGGACAAATATATCCACTATTATTCATTGGTTCTTTTAGATATAATTAATGTTTTATTTTTTATGTCCCATATATGTATAGTTGATGATGGATGGGGTCTTATATAAAACTATTTACATTAGTTAAGGGTTTATATTCCCAAACATGATGGAGTATTGTGTGAATTGTATGTGAGAATCCTTGTTCATGAGTTTTTTGTGTCAATGAGATGTGGGATTCTTTGATCAAACTTTATTACATGTGAATAAGATATGGGAAGATTTTTTTAAAACATTATTATGTTAAATTTATTCAATAATCTTTTTTCAATGGTTTTTAAATGTAATATATAAATCCTTTTCAATTTATTTTTATAATCATTTATATAAAATATTTAAAATTTATTTGAATATTCTATTTTGACTACTCTAACTATGTTTTGATATCATGTTATTAACTTGTAATAGAATAATAATAATATTTATGATATCATATGTGATTTACTTATGTCTTTATATTACCCATTCAATTGTCAATTCCATGTTAAATCAACATTTTTGGTAGTAGTCGTTTTATTTATAATACGTGTTTGGAATATTTATTATTGATATTATTACATTGATAATTAATTAATTACTTAAAAAAATTAAAAAATGATTTATATATTTTATATATTCCGTATATATAAATATGTATATAATAGATATATAGATTAAATGGAATACAGCGTTCCTAGAGACGGTAGGTCGTACGTACACATGAATGCTATTTTCTTTTCCAAATAGAATTGGATGAAAGTTCGTAAATGAAATATATATATATATAATAAATTTTTTATGTCATTTATTTCATTATTGTTAATTATATGTAAATTATATTCATTCATGAATGGTTAATATGGAGAATGAATCACATCGTGTTGTGGAGATGGTAAACCATTCGTACGCACGAGGGACTATATTATTCCCATAATTGTTGGACAGTATTGAAGTGGTTAGTGTATAATATATCATAATTATTTTAATGTTATAATATTCAAATATTGTATTTATTTCCACCATTATACCCTTCCATGTAAGGATGCCATGAAAAACAGATTACACCACGACGTGGAGACGGTAAGTTGTACATAGGTACGCATGGTGATTTCGGATTTCGTAGGATGGATAGAAGGTGAGATAGGTTTTCGTAATATTAATAATAACATATAATTATATGAGTGATACATATATTATTACTTTTTAATAACACAACTAAATGAGCAGAAGAAGAGGAGGATATAAATTTGAAAGAATCACTACAAGAGATTACCTCTTCCTCAGAGTGCCTCCAATAAAGTTCCTCTCAAGTTACCAGAGTTAGACATTTGAGAATACCAAAAACACTATAATGTAACTAGTTAATTTCTGAAGAGAAATGAGTAGTTTTTAGTCAATATTTATGTCCCAAAATATAGTGAAGTGGTGAGGAAGGAGGTTCCCCTTCATAAGATAAAAGAGGGGCACTTTATGAATGTCTTAAAATAATAATTTTTTATAAATTAAATTCAAATTTAAAATTGTCCAAAGCATATATAATTTGAATATAAGATAATTTTGGTTTAAATACCGATAATTCAACAATACTTACACTAGTTTTGGATATTTTTTTATCCTTATATATTTTGTTTAACCCTTATTTTATGTTTTTTAATCTTACTGTGGTATCATGTTATTTACACTTTGTGGATTTATGTAATTATCATATAATGTAAAAAAACAAAAAAACGTTATTTATGACATATGATTAATTATAATGTTTTATTTTATAATATTTAATACCATTTAATAAACAAGTTTATGTTTTAAGTAATGAATTATGTTAATTTTGAGTACTATTCACAATTGACTTCTTTTTAAATTTCCTAAAAACCATAGTAATTCACAATAATGGAATTAACTCATCCATAATATGTCAATGAAATCAATAAAATTCTAGGATGACATCAAAATGATAAAATTAAATATATTTTAATGTTTATAAATTAATTTATTTGAATCATTCAACAATGAGGTAATCACAACCTCATAATTGTGTCATAAATTAATATATTTATCAAAGGACTAAAAATTAAAAATAAAAAACAATTATTTTGGAAATGTTTTTATATTTTTAATGAATATTTATATACATAGACATAAGTTATATAAAACTATATTAAAATTGATTTAGTAAAAGATATCTATTTAGGATATAATTGTATTAACTTTAAATTAATTCTTATAAAATGTCATTTTCACATCCAGGTGAATCCCTGGGCTCCAATAAATAGACCATAGGATTACCATGGTCAGAAATATCTAATCCAATAGTATTATGACATTTTTAGGGTAGTTTAATATTATTATAAGATTATTTTCTTACCCTTATTTACTAGATTTACCCATTAAGCATGGTAAATAAATAATTTCTGAAGTTACTATTAATAATGTCCAAAAATAAAAGTTACCTAATTAAAAAATTTGAACATTCACATTAAAAATATGGACTGAATTTTTTAAATTTAAAACGAAGAATTTATAGTAATTAATTTAAAATTAATTTCCATTATCCAAACCAAAAAGCAGGGTTTTCAGAAGTGTTAACTATCAATACATTAACTTGTATTTAAGTCCAATTTAAAATTTAAATTAGTTCTAATAACCAATATTTGATTTTATGGTAAAAATATTATCCAATTAAAATTTCAAACCAATTAAAAATAAAATCTAACTATACAAATAAATTAGATAAAAAGTCGTTTTTGAGTTAAAATGTCGTATTTTTTCAATAATCATTAAAATTTTAATTTTATTATAAAAATATGAAAAATCCAAAAAAATTAAATTTTTATGACTACATTCAATAAAGAAGTTTATTTTACCATATTTAACATATAAATATGCCAAAAACAATATTTAAAATGTGTATTTCATCAAAAGGTGGTAAAACTACATATTTTTAAAAATATTTCTTTTTTCTGAAAAATTGATTTATTTTATCTTATCATGTTGTAGAAATTGTATAAGATGAATTATAATGTCATATAAAATTCAAAAATTGGTTAATATTATTCAAATATTTTAGTATTTATCCCATTAAATAGTAATATTTTAATAATATATCGTTCTATAGTGAGACTCGGTATCGCGTACTACGCAAGCTATCGAGAAAGGTCTCTCCTATGTGTAACATAAGGCAAATAACTGTTCCGTGTTGTGAAGGATTAATTTGGTGTTTCATATAACATAATCCAATCTTATTTAATTTATACATTAAAAAAATCTATACTCTGTTTTGTGTAAAATTAATTCTATAAAAAGAACATGAATTTATGTGTAACACAATCCATGAATTATGTTACTTATACTGAAAGCTAATAGGGTGTTGTGTATAGTGAAAGGTATTATTTGGGTACCATAAAACAAAAGACATCAATGAAATTAAAAAAATCAATCTCATAAAAGTTTTAGGTGTTCTAATCATAACAACGATAATCTCACCTAAAAATACGTGTGGTGTAAAAAAATCATCTTGTAAAATGGTATAAAATGAAGACAGTTTCACAAAATTAGTCAATATCCACACCTTATTCGTTTATTCATGAACATACTAGATAGATTTACCTTATTCTACCATGGATTCAGATTTATCAAATGTTACAATATCTTAATCAATTTCCCGAAGATATCACTTAATTTCCAAAGTGACAAATCATATCCTGATCATTCAACTAATGTCATACCCCCAATGAAACACCCAAAAAAATCCACCCTACTATAACAAGAACTAAATGGGTTTTCATATTATATAAATGCATGTGATCAAATTTTACACATTTATGATGGCATCCATTCAAGAAACCAATACACATGCTCAATGATAGGAAAAACTAATAAAACATGCAACATTTATTTTTTTTCTATTTGTAGGTTATTATTAAAGAACTAATAAACTCAAGATCATGAAGTGGAATCTTCATGAGGTGAATTACTAATTATCTTTTTCCCCTAACACATGATTTTTAAACATTATCAATGACTTGTTTGCATGATATGGTTAATCAATTTGACATAAATATAAAAATACTATCATGTTATCTTTAGGTTATCATTATAAATTAGTAATTTCTATAACCTTTTTATATGACATGTAATATAATTATATTTTCTTGAATATAGTGGATGAATAATTATCAATAATATAATGTTTAGAGTAAGTAATTTAAACATTAATGTAAATAAAATTATTGGAAATCAACGTTTATTAATGAGTTGGGTCTGTGGCACCCATTCAAAATGGTCCTCCACTTTCACTAGATCCAATTACTAAGAACTCACTACCATATATCTCTCATTGGGTACCATTCTTATTCAACGATATGAATATGGTATGGGGGATTTCCGTGTCATCTTTTGTAGAAAATACGATGACTGTGACTTCACCTCTCTATGTAAAACCCCTCAAGAGATGAAACATGTGAAATATTGGGGTTTTCCTCTAGTGTTACATGGTATCCTAAGTAATAACCATAGTTGTAGTATTATCATAGTAAATTGTTAAAAGGTATCCACTTTTAGGTATAACATCAATATCCAAGAAAATGTTTATATCTTGACAAACTCCATAACTGTATTTGAAGCCCTTGTATACCTATATTCTTATGTATAATCGACAATAAGGAATTGATTCAAGATTATCTAGCTTTCCAAACCACAATTCAGAAAATATATATAATGTTAATATAATTTTATATCAACATGATATTTCTTGTAACTAGTATTAGTGTATCCCATCAACACTAGTTCATCATCTCATTAATACAATAAGAACATATCCCTTTATTGTCATAATTTCTTTGGAATAGTTTTTATAGTCACCCATGGTTGTTGTCCAAGATTATCTTGATATATTCCCCCAATGTTTAAATAAAACACTTCCTAAAACCTAGTACATAGAATAATGAATATGATAGATCCCACTAATGCAGTATAATGTAATATACTCATCATTTTATTATCCTTGTATGTTATCGGACACATTTTCTTAGGTATATTGATACCAAGTGAAATTGGTTGCAATCACCTCTTGGATTTTCCTACATGGTACCTTTTTATTACCTTGTAAATATTTATACTTTAACCTAACATATATTATTTTAATATATATCTTGGTAATTCTTGATACCTATAACATTGGATATATTACAATTTTATTTCATAAAGACCCATTCATTTAACCATGTATTATCCAAATATAATATATTAAATTAATTTTGAACAATTAATATGGAAAAAACACAAATTAATAAGAAAAAAATGGAATTTCCAATAAATTTTTATAGACCCACATCTCACTTTCATTATTAAAAAAACAAAAAATCTCTTATGTCCTCATAATAAAATTCCACAATCTTGATGCTTTACTAAATAAAAATATAGATTTTTCAAATGTCTAAATTTAGTAGATGTTTTTTCCTAATTAACCCTTATTGTTTATCTATATTTACATCTACTACAAATTTTTCATTTTGAAAATGAATTTTTCATAGAAATATTCAAAATTTTAAAATCAAGGAATTTTTCTAGTGAATGTAATATTTTTATGGATTTTAACATCACAACCTGTGATACGGTTTCATCATAATCAATTCATTGAGATTTCCTAAATATCCTAAAAATAATTTTTTATTATAGTTACTTAATATACCATCCATTCCTAGATTTTCTTGAGTACCCATTTTCTAAAAATATATTTTATACGAGTTGGAGGGTCTTTTAGAGTACAATAATAATTTTAGTATAAAGAATCTATATTATAATACATAACTTCTTACCATTTAGCAGGATCATTTCTATGTACTACATCTTTGTAGGTTAGATGTTCATTATCCTCTAGGGGAATTTTTTCACCTAACATGGTGATAAGAAACTAATATATCATGAGTTTTATAATATCTATAGGAAAACTACAAAGTGCGTTCATATTTGAATAATATTTATCTCCCAAGGTATCTGGTAGAGATTATTCTTGTACAATCTCTTACTCAACTAGTCTATCAACATCAATAAATTATTTCTTTCTCCAACTATCTCTAGTGGAAAGGTGCTCAGTTTCTATAAAAATATCATGTCTATCATTAGATAATTTTCTTTAAAAAGGGTAATATTGGTCATATCTTTTTTTACAGTGGATAACCAATAAGGGGGCACTTTTTAATTTAGAGTGTGAGTTTATTATATGGTACAGTTTGGAAAAATGACTCATATCCCCAAACATGTATTCTTTATAGAGTGGCATTCATTCCATACCATAACTCATTTTTAACCTCAACTAATAACATAGATGGAACCTTTTTATGTGTATATATTCATTTCATCAATTAATATCCCAAAAGGATTAAGAATAATTATGTTTCATATTATGTTTTTAGACTATCAAAAAATTCCATGTATGTTTGAAAGATTCATTTCGTAGATGGGAAATACCTCGAATTGATATTCATAATGTAAATATGTGAATTTCAACACAATAAAATGTCATTTATTAAGGATTTTATGGCCCTAGATGTGAATCATGAGTTTAGTTGAGTTTTGAGGTCCTCTAGTAGTGAAAAAACACAATCCAGGAGAGACAAGTAGAGGTTCATGGATTTTGTATACTGCAGAACCTCTATAATAGGGGGTGTCAAACGGTTTTTTAAACCGTGAATATTGGGGTGAATTGCAGTAAACAATTCTTATAATTAATTGTAAAATTATTAATTTCCCAAGACCCAATTCACTCACTAGTAATTGAACCCTGTTGATTACATGACCTAAAGTATGCATCCCGATATTCCATAGGTTGTTGGATAGCAGTGAGTGTCCATGAAGGTATGGTGGTGAGGCTATACACTCAGGATCAAAGTAGCATAGTGGTATAATTAGTGAATGAAATGTGGAATCATAATACCAAGTAAAAGAATAATTCAATGCATCAAGAAGAATTAATAAGTTGTCTAAGAATTGTTTATTAGCATAGAAAAAATGGTTTCAATTTCATGTCTATATAAAAAGGAATAGAAAAACATGGAAGATGTAACACATTCATATAGGTGTATCAATAGAACCAAAAAGACCATTCGACTATCCCCAGATAACATCACGATCCATATCTCAGTCCTATGCTTCCCCAACCCTTTGTAAAATCAATCAAGCATCAATAACTTGGCTCTATCCTCTTTCCATACCTACATCCATTAAGTATTTTTGAATACAGATCAGTAGCCTAAATTGGATGTGAGATATACATAGTAGGATTCCACAAATAATGTATAAGAAACATCCACCATGTGAATGTAAAAGTATTAGTGTGGAGGTATAAATAATTTATAGTGATGTAAAATGCAAAACATAAAACATGGAAAAAATAGATCCTAAGAAGATTCATGGCTAATCATACATACTTTTTCCTCAACTAAAAATATATTTTCACCTCATCCATCTTGTATGTATATGTATATATATATATATATGTGAAAATTATATGAATAGATAGGCATGCTCTGTGTGTAATTATGGATTAGTTCCTTGCTATCCATATAGGGTATCAATATATAATGAGTATTATATCTCTAAAAGAGTAACCTATATATTGAAATATAATTAAAGTATCTTAGGTGAGACTATGGAATCCATGACCTCATGGATTGAGACAAGTCATAGTAAATACTCATGAAAACTTTCTATCTGGTTCAGAGTGTAATCCAAGGGGTACACCCAATGAAATCTATTACAAAAGTGTTTTTCTAAGACAACATTGGTCATCCATTATAAATCCCATTCTAAGAATGATTGTTCCCAATGGGGTGAAAACATATTGTCACTTATCTATTGAAATTAAGAAAAATCCATGGAATATATCAATGGAATTATAATATATTGATCATGACTGAGGTATTCATGATTTTAATGTTGATTCATTATATTAGTATGAAAAATGCATGATTTTATGGTGGGTATCTCACCTAAATATTGGATCAGTGAATCGGGGTAGCATTCTATTTGTGATCAAAAAATTTCCATGGGAATCCAATGTGATCTCAATTCTGACAAATCCTATAATAAGAATATACCCCTTAATAAAGACACATTTTGTGTGAATATGAAGTGTAATATTGGATATATAGTAACCATTTTAATTGACAACTTCCATTTAACTCATATCATTACCTTTAATTTAATTATGAAAGGTTTTACGGTCCATAATAATAGGCATCATGTATATGTACAAGAAGTGTAACATTTTCCATGTGATAATCATTCCAATTTACTACATCAATCTAATTTATATCATTTCATTTCATTTAATAATGATTTTTTTGATGGTGGAAGGTAAAATTGTTATTGTAAAAAATCCAATTTACCATGTCCATTTATAAATTTTATTATTTAATATCTATTCTTGGTATGTTTGGTAGCCATGATAGACCACTATAATTTATTCATTTTCATTAGTGACTTATCATTTTAGAAGTCGAACCAATAACACCAATGGGTTTTTTAATTATAAAAACATGGATGTAAAATAGACATATAATGTTCACACTATAGTGGTGGATAACATTGAGGTTGACAACCTCCAACATCATTAAGGATCTAAAATAGTGGTTAGGTTCCAAAATAAAAAAAAATGTTCCAAAAAAATAATTTTATTTCCAAATCATGTTGAAATAATCTTATCTAACAATAAAAACAAATATAAAAATCAAGACATTGAGGGAACATCATATAATACAAACCTTCTTGAAATACCGGAAAAATAATCTAATTTTAGCCTTTTGATTAGTCTGTATTAAAAGAGAAAAGGAGTGGAGAAATACTCTGGAAATAGGTCATATTAGATCGCATTAAAATAGTGAATAATTTGGATAGAAATACCAAGAAAAAATGTAAATGTACCTAAGAACATACTAATTTTAATCCAATATTCGAAATAGTTTATTTATTAGTGTCTAGATGGAAAAGAACCATAAGATCCAAAGAGGGAGCCCTGGAGAAGATCCTATGGTGATTTGATGCTGTTAATTTGAAGGATATGTCCAAATAAGGTTTTAATGAACTTAAAAAAATAGTTTCATATTTATTACATTAATATTTTTCACGTTATAAAAAACTATGAGTTTTTTTTTGAGAAAAACCAATTCAAAACATGTTAGGTGTTTAGACAGACTAATTCACATTCTGAATTTCATTCATGTCATTAATGGGTTCTGCTACAAGGATTAATACATATAATACCTTGTTCCTAGAAATAATCCAACCAACCTAAATGCCAATATTTAGGTATTTACTAAAAGGAAATACTTTATGCGGGTTTAATAAATATTTAATATTTCTTTTCCTCATATGAAAAAGTATGGACTATATAGTCTTCCCCATTAAAAAAACTCATCAGCAAGTTTACCTGCCACAGGTGGTAATGATTCAACTTTGAATAACTCCAAAAACAAAGAATTTACATTTAACACACTCTCAATGATATCTCCCCAAACCCAGGCATGTTACCATAGATCCTGGACTAATAGAACTGAGCTGAATCTGAGAGCCGTTGTGCCCTGGTCCATGATGTGTATAAGATGCTTATCAAAAGATACATCTTCCTCTAATTCAACCTCACCAAGATAAAACCTTTGAGATAAATTTTATTAGTAATGACATAAAGTTGTAAAATGGATGACATAAATCATATATCAATATCTCTCAGAGAGTTGTTTTTGGTATTCCACTTATCTAACTCTCTCTAAAACATCAAAATGTCCAACAAAATTAGGTGACAACATAACATTCCACCTAAACCATTGATGCCCCAATCTAGTCAAAACATATATGTATCCCATATCCCTAACCTCAAAATTCATAGTTTTTCGATAGTGCTTATCTTATGATATCTATATAGACTAGTTTATACCCATTAACCTCATGATGAACTAAACCTATATTGATGTCTCCAAAATGAGATGATGTCTATGTAGTGTCACATCTCCTGCCTCTAACAATAATAGAGGTTATCTGAATTTAATACTATATAATTACTCATAAGGATCCATCTTTAACATTTCATGAATGTTTTTGTTATATAAAAAACTAGATTGGGGTATATGTTTCTCCTATGAACCCACATGCTCTTAGAATGTCCTCTAAAACCTGAATCGTACACTCAGACTAACCATTGGTATGAGGGTGGTATGATGTTCCCAAAATTACCAATGTATAAAATTACCTCTATATGTCATTCTAGTAATGGGAATGTAAACATGAATACTTATCCAATACAACTATATGTGGAACTCCTGATAGTCAAATAATCTTATGTACATAGAGCCTTAAAATCTCATCCAATGAAATGGCCCTTAATAGGTAAGAAGTAATAGACCTTCATAATCATATTAATGATCACACATAACATATAATTTACTCAAGGGTACCTAGGTAATAAAATGAAAAATAATATGGTTACATCTTCCCATATCGACATGGGAAAGGCCAGTGGTTGAAAACCCTAAATTTGTAATTGGTGTTCTTCCTTCACCAACTAATAAATGAAGAAATGAGTTATAAATACAGCTATTAACCATTTCATACATGTCCACCATGATTGGTGACATAGGTGATGAATCATATTTGAAGTCCAAGAGTTAACAGACCATGTAGATGCATGATCCTATCACATCAGTTCCTCTTGGACACCTATACTAACATGAATTCTTTCATGGATACAAAATATCTCATCCTCACCATACATCCATCTATGAATCATTTCATTACCTAAAACACACTCTATTAGGACTAGGCCATATAGATCAGATAATCAGCTTATCTTCACTCTATCCAAGACTAAATAGGTCACTTATAATGTTATGAGGATAGGTTATACATGATTATCATAGATATCTATGTGCTTCTTAGAGAACAATGTTATCAATAACAACTCGTCACTATCCTCTAAAACTGCATTTGACTATGTTATTTATATCATTGAATCTACTACAATATTTTCCGTCTTAGAAATATAGGAATCCTCAAAATAAGATGATTTTAGGTATTCAACCCATCTACACTTCATGATAGTTAGATCACATTGAAACATTATATAATAGAATATTTGGTGTTCTTTATAAAACTTTATGTCCTTTAATTGAAAATAATGCCTCTAAAAATAAAATTTATGGAAAACATCTTCCATCCTGAGATCATATTTCAGGTAATTATGATCAAGAGTCTGTAACTTCTGAAACTCATACACAATGACCTCATCTCCCAACATCAGAACTACTGCTACCCCGATTCCCAATCCATAACCATAAATTTTATATATCATTATAGTCCCTATGAGATTTAGAATCATCATTGAAGATATTCACCCTTTTACCCCCGCATTAGATCATGCATTTTACCATATAAATTTTACATCCATCCTAGTAAATCTTGTAATGGGTGATTATAAGATTTAAAAATCTGAATAAAGCACCAATAATGAACGGCTAACACTAATTAAATTTTTATATCAAAAACATTATTGTGATTCTCTCTAAAGACCATGGATTTCACAACATCTAGGACAATATACACTCCTTCTTATGAAATAATATTACACTGTAAGTTAACCCAATCAATCCAAAAGTTGAATTTACTAAGCATAACATATAGCCGGTTCTATCTTAATGTATTAATTATTATCTCAAGAAGTTTATCATGGTCTTGTTTAATTGGATTTTATACCATGATGTATTCCACAAATACATCCAAAAATGAATCCAAATATAGGTGGGAACCCTGACTCATCAAACCTTGGAAAATAACTAGAAATTTCATGAGACTAAATGGAATAACCAGATACTCATAAAGACTATAACTATTATCAGAAACAATAAAAGGTTTGTATGAATGTATAAATCATAAATAAAGATAACATTAACTCAAAAAAATCGTAGAGAAAATTCTCTCTCATTGGATCTATTCAATGTGGTAATCCATATTAGCCAATAGATATCAATTCATAATTGTAATCTTGTTCAACCAACAACAATCCACAAAAATATTGAGGGAAGAATGTTCTATATTAAAGGAAAATATAGGTTAACAAAAAGGTGAGGCAATACTTTTTAGAAAAACCCGTATCTTCTATGTCCTCAAGAAGCCACTAGGGCCCCTATAATATATTATTATCTATCCTGTAATGTGGAATATATACCAATGATGCTTCCGATACTAAATGAATAGTAAAATCCAACTCTCTCTAAAGAGGCAAAAATGAATGTTACTTAGGTAAGACAACACTGAAAAATCTACTATAAGTGGGAAATTAGTCTAACAAATTCCGAAATCATCCATATAAATGTTCTCAATATGGGATATCACTCCACATAGCCCATGATGCTCTTGTCTTGATCTTATTTCCCATAAATCACATTTACCATTCTAAAGTTAACTATCACCCTATAATGATGTAAAAAATATCTTGTGGTGATGGAATAACACACAATCATGATAGGGGACCAACTGGTCCATCCCATGAATGAAATTGAGGGTCCTCATCTCAAGGATTAAGAGGTACCATAAGAAATAGTAACTTCTATCAAAAATGGGGAATTCCTGGCTCTGGAACACACTCCCTTGTTGGATTCCCAAAAGAGTGTCATTTTTCATTACAAAAAAAGATGTATTGAATCTCATGCCCATGGTTTTCCACAATATCCAAAAATATTAAATGTTTAGATGTTCCAATATAAAAAATAGATAAAAAATTAGAGTCTACAAAAACTATACAAAAAACAATTGACGGTCTAGAACCTTAATCCATGGGTATAGGTCACACTGAATAATTATGCCATGATCCACTATCTTATAATGCTACTAGAATACCTTTATAGGATCTTCTATACTAAATATTCATATCCTAAGACTATCCTCTATGACCCCACCCATGTCCTCAACCTATATGGGAAGAGCTAGTCCAACACCGACCTAACACAGAACTATTAATCCTATTCAGAAAGACGGAGGTTCTTTGGATCCTCTCCCACTAGAAACTTCTGGTATAGTCCAAAAAATAATGTTATTCCATTATTCTATAGGATTGGGACTCAACTTAGAGTCATTCATATTGAGGTTCTACCTTTCCATTCTTACCACAATGATGGAATATCACCAAGCATATTAAATGGGTACATTGGTTTCCACACCTCTATTGAGAATCCTCCAAATTAAAAATCATTTCACTGGAAAAACTAATTCCCTGTATAATCCTTAATCAACTATGAACTATACAACCATATTCCCTCAAAATACACACATTATTAAATACTTGGTTCACAATTCCTTAGATAGTTGTAAATTTAAAACATTTAACTAAGAAAAAAGTGTGTTCTTGATCCCATCTTCAATGCATGTCTCTCTAGAGACCTCCAAAGTGGTGAATGGTGGTGTTAAATGATGAATATAAATAAAGAGTTATGATTAATACATCAATAATTTGGATCTATGGTCTAGATGATGGAACTACCTATCTCTATTTGTTATCAGTGTCTCTAAAAAGAAAATGACGTAGAAAGAAACCGGAAAATATCTCTTGAATATATCCCAGCATTGGTATTATTGAGTAATAACATAACAAAATTACTTGCAAGAACCTCAAGGAATATATTTATTTATCTTAAAACACCAATCTAGAGGAATCCATAGGTGTTAAAAGATAGATATCATGGCCTCTAGATATTTCTAAATAGCTTGTGGACCGCCATCCCCAAAAAAAGAGGGTGGATTCTTCTACTTAACTCTCATTTAATATCTTCCATAGTAAGGAAAAACTATAAATCTTCCTAAATTTATTTCATATGTCAAGGAAACCTCCATTAATTTTGGCATAACTTCCCACATTAGGTATAAATCTAGGTTCCCCAAGTATCACTACTAGTAGATTAGGGCCCACCACCTCTGTACCGTGGTCATCATCACCTTCTTAACACTTGACTCATGGCCATCATCGAGGAATATTAATATGATTTCTAATAAAACTCCTATTAATATAATTTGATATGTAGAGTGATGAAAAATACATGATTAAGAAAGGTACAAAACTTCATATGCATATAAGTCACACCACTTTCTCTACTCACAGATCTATACCTAGGCGTCAAGTAAGATAGAGATAAATCACTAGATATACTAGCTACATCCCACTACTAAGCTCAGGTCTGTGCCAAGTTGTCTATTTTAAATAATGTTTCCCTTACATATTGTGTCAATTGAAATTTATATAGGGAAAAACCCTTTACATGAAAATTGGCCTTACTATTTAATGTTATCAATTTCCATTTTACCATAGTAATCAACAATCATAAAATATTTCATTGCATATATCAATATGTATATATACCAAGGTCCAGTTAGATGCATTTATCACTCCCATGTATTAATTTACTATTCTTTCTAAATTAAAAATGGTACCACATGGAACCTCGTCACATACTGTTTACATTTTAATGGGAATATATATAATTAAAACTGAATAATATTTTAGCACATTTAACAAATGGTTCATAGATGAAAACCAATATAATCGGTTAATTAATGTCCCATCATCTTACTATATGGGAAACAACCATTTAGGTTGATGTAAATACATTAATATTTACAATTATATAACTTTTAAAAATTGTTAGCATGATTCTAAATAAAACTATCAACACACAAATAATATGAAACAAAAATGTAGAAAATAATAAAAAATGGGATGTCATAATTCTTGATATATGAATATTAACATGACTATAGTTTCGCATTAGATGGTAAAACCTTGTCATTATGAACCAAGAGTAAAAATAGGTTTACCTATTATAAGGAAAACCAAGTTCCATGTGCATCACAAAATGGTGAAATTAGTACCATCATAATCGGAATAATCCATATAAACAAATTCCATACTAGGATATTTGTCTTTTCTCTCATAAATGGGTTAGATACTCTCCAGAACATGCTAATTACCAAAATCATATACATCATATTCTATTGACTAATCACCTAAATGGTATGGAAATTTAAAGGAAACATATAATACTATTTTTTAACATAATGTATACGGTTCAATTAGATGTAATTGAACTTGGTATATAATAAGGTCTCAAGCGCACATCACTGTATGTCAAAGGCTACCGATTAGAAATGAGGTTCCATGATGGTATAATAGAGAGACTATTCCCTCATGACTAGAGTGACACCACAATATAATCAGTGAATAAATCAATAATGAATTACAACAAATATAAAAAGATTATAAATAATCTAGATGAAATAAACAATCATAAATGTAAACATAAAGTTCAATATACAAAAGTGTGTCATTTTGTGTCTCTAAACAATAAGTAACTGGAATATAGGGCATAAGAAACACATAAATACAGGTATATAAAAATAACCAAAATACCAAATTACTTTATCTAGATATAATTATCAGTTATAGCTCAAAATTGAACTACCATGATCCCAATATATGATAAATTAACCATCGAAAACAGGTAGTTTTCCACTGTCCATAACTATATCCATGAAGTATGACATTGAAAAAATCTGCATCTCAAATAAGGAGTGAGATATACTCCATAGGCCACACCCAGTGCTGTATACACAAATATAGATTGTTAATATAAATGTTACAATGTGTGGTTATAAAACATTAATAGTTATGTACATTTCCTTACATAACCCATGTTAGATCGGCTCCTAAGAGGATGCCCCGATGACCATACATACTTCAACCTCAATTTTAAATGTCTATCAATTTCTTCCATAATGTATATATAGGCATAAAAAAGATAATCATATGCAAAAATATATATTCTATAATATAGACCCATGTCTTAGGGCCTAGGATTTCAAATAGGGTATCAATATTTAATGATTCTCATATCAATTAAAAGCGAATCATAAATAAGAAAATTTAATTAATAAACTTGAGGTGAGAATAGAGTATCTAAGACCTCAGTGGGCGATACAACTCATATTGATAACTCATGTGGTCTGGATATCAGAGTTTTAATGTAATACAAGAAGTATACCCCAGTAATATCATAGTAAAAGATTATATCCATGTCCATAGATATCATCTACAATAAACTCTAGTCTAAGAATAACTGGACCCAAAGTGGAGAACTATGGTATGTATGTATATGGATGTCAAGTTGAATCCCAGAAGTGTATCCAGGGAATGATGTGATATGGATGATAAATTAGAAAATCATTGGTAAATATCCAATGCATTTACATAATAAAGAAAAACCAAGATTTCATAGAGGAATCTCCCATGAAATTGTTTTTCAAATAAATCCTGGTGGCACCTTAAAATTGATCATGGAATAACCTCAGGAATCCAAGCTGACCTCAAGAATGAAAACTCCTATTAGGGAAAACAATCCATAATATTGTTTGAAAGTATTCAAATATGAAAAGTAAAATTTTCTATGTATTAATCTTTCTAATTTACTGCTTACATTTTATTCATATAATTACCATTCATTTACAGATGAAATTTTTTAAGGCCACTATAATAAGCACCATGTAATTGAACATGAATTGTAACATTTTCCATGAGATAATCATTCTAATTTCCTAATTCCATTTTATTCAAATCATTACATTTTATTTATTTATGATAATGTTTATGGGTGGAAGGTAAATATTAGCCATGTGAAAACATGCCAATTTTGCAAGACCATTTATTAATTTGATTCTTAATTATCAATGTTATTTAAGTTGGTTTTCAATGATACACCAATATAATTTATGCATTTTCATTAATGATTTCTCATTTAATATGCCGATCTAGAAACACGGATTGATATTTCAGTTATAGAACCATATATATCAAATAAGCATATAATGGGCACACCCAAAGGGTTGTATTATGTTGAGGATGAGGAAATATAAAATTAGTAGGGATCCAAAACATTATTTGGTGCTAAAAATAGGGAAACCAATTAAAGGAAGGTTAATTTTTGGAGAGATGCTCAATGGAACCATTGTGCCTCAAAATATCAAAAAATATAAACATCATGACTTTGAATGAATTTTAGAGGTCATCAAAAAAAATTCTATAATGAAACCCTCATCTTGTATCATCCTTTGGTTTTTTCTCAATTGAAGGAAAATGTAATAGTAGAAAATTCCCAAAAATATAGGGCATATTAGCTTGCAACAATATATCACTAAAGTGGTTGAGATCAACCATGAATATAATGAAAAATTATTGAACAACTTTCTACGGCATATCCTACATGGGGGATAGTGGATCGATCATAGTTCATAGAGAATAGATCTAGCATAACCCAAGAGGGTTCCATTAAAGTGATCATATGGTGGTCGAGTACTATGAAGAATAAGGAAATGTAAAAATTTGGGTTTATTTCCTATTTGTTTTTTTTAAAAAATAGGCATATTCCTAAGATGTATATTTTATACATTGTGAAATAATCATGTACCCCTGGGAAAAACCAGATCACACCCTATAAGGGGTTTAACAAGACCAATTAATGTTGAAAATGGATTCTATAGCCAGGATTAAAACCTCTACTACCTTGATCCCACAAATAATAAATACTTCCTAAAGGAAGGTCATCCATGCCAAAACCAAAATGAAAAAATTAACATGCCTTTAACCAAAATATACAAGATCTATAACACATTTGACATGTTTGAAATCATATTATATGGAAATATGGGCCAATAAAGTTTTCCCAAACCATTCCCATATCCAACATATTTAGTGAAACTTAAAGAGTATCACCTCACATTTAGTAGATGTTTATCCCAAACCTTGTAGTAGAACCATGTGCGATATGGATCTTGGGTAGTGTGAGATGCATAGTTAACTATACTTTTTGAACTAACCATTAACCTCATTAAAAATAAATAATGATTGATCAGACCCTCTAACCCTTAATGTGTTTTCACCATTTTTCATCCAACAATCACCTACAGATACCTATAAATGTTCTCCTCCTTCTTGTTCTCTCTATGGTTTATCTGTATCATCCACTATCTGAATAGAATACCATCAGATGTGTCAAAATCATATCAATAATTCTACGACTCTAACACCTCCCTTTCTGGTTTTAACTATCCATATATAGAGGTATAACTATGTTAAATAATATTAAATAATTTTAGGGTGTTTGTATAACATTCTGATTCATCTCATTCTGGATTAAATTATTGCCTAATATAGGATGAGTGTACCGTCCTGAGCATGTGGTAGGGGGAATATATCTTTTCCCTTAATGTTTCACTATTTTATAAAATGAATTGTTATGAATTTCCCCATATTTTATATGTGTCAACCTCTAAATGCGGAATTAAATGGTAAAACCTAAATCATTGAATTAACTAGCCACTTTTTGTTAAGTTGAACTATGGGATGTTACCAAATTTAACTCAAACCAACCCATCTTGGGTGCATCCCATGTATTTCATGATTTTTACACTTATAAAATTTAGTCACTTTTATGGGTGTTATTATATACACTCATTTTTAAATATTTTACCTAATATTTAATAACCTTTATGGTCATTTTATTTAACTATCATGTATGATTTGTTTACAATATATTAAATTATATTGTACGTGAACCATTAACCATTTGGTATTAAAATGACCTTTGACATGCACCATATTCACTAATAAAAAGTTTCACTGAATGGGTGATAAATGGATGTTAGGTGATAGATTATGCGCATGTTCCACTACATTTATAAAGTTTTCGGGATAAATGGAATTCTTATGTACATCTACTTCATAATTAAATTATACTTAGATTAACATTAATAAAAAAATTATAGATGATGGGATGACATAATTTATGATACCTGAAATTGGCATGGATGAAGTCCATTGCCTATAACTAAATAAAAAAACTCACTATATATAACAGGAAGGAAACTACTCCATGAAAAATTCTTGGATCCAATATTATGGAACTCCTAATAAAGGATCATAGGTTATTTGAGATTATATGTACCATGAGTGATACCAATTGTCTCATAACAATATACTATGAATGGGATCCTAGTTTAAATGAATAACATTATTCCTTGTGCAATAATTGGTTTCCCATTCTGATGAAATACATGTACAATAACATAGGAATGATATTTCATCATGCTCTAAGTAATACTTAGTTTTACTTTTTTAGGAACACCTTGGATTGGGACATATGGTAATTGGATGTGATGTTTGATACATGGGTTTCTTCATTATAAAATACCAAGGTCGAGCTCATAGAATAAATAGAATTATGTTACCCATTGGGAGATACATAGGTTTATCAGTATGGAAGGATATATATATGATCATGGATAAATTATTATTATCATTCTTGTTTATTATTAAATACTACTAGTCGTATCACCTTGTGTTGATTACTTTACTAGGATTCCATGTCTTATACACAGGGTTCATGACCAACTAATGGTATACTGTTTAGATTCATGTGACTAACCCGAACTACTATATGGTTTAGAGAAAATATTTATACCTATATTCCAAGGGTTTAACCTGGTTCATATACAACTGCTATACTTTTTTGACCTTTCATATGGTCCATGGTAAGGATGTCTTGGATGGTTTCATTTACTAAATAAATGATCAACATTATAATATTATGTTAATTACTTATCCATATTACAGGGATCCTCAGTAGAGAAAATGATCATTTATATATATATATATATGAATATATACACATGATGTCATGTGAAAGATAATTCATCTAAAGCTGGAGTTGTTATGATCTGTCATGTGTCCTTGAGGAACTCTATCCAACATGTTTAAATTTTTTTATTTTAATCTTTATTTATGACACTCACACACTGATGTATTTTATACTCTAGACTATATTTAAATAAACATCATTAGTGGTTGACTATAGAGTTTATCTCACACCTTACTCGGGCCTCCATTACAATGGGGGAACCTCAATAGACCTAATGGTTTTATGTTCATGTTCATTGGTTATCTTTTTTCTATTATATTATACAATAGATATTAGGAATGAATGCCTAAGACGTTACTCAAGATGATTTAGGGGATGATATTTGTATATTTTTTCATTATTTTAATATCATTTATTAATACTTCAATATTGTACCATCACATGGACAAGCATGGTTGTGTATTTGGAGTTGGACAGTTATTTAATTATTTTATTATTATCAGTTATTAATATCTTCCATAGCCTTTGTTATTTATATTTCTTACACTATTGATTATCATTGATACAACTGTACTACATTGATCATGGGGGTTTAATCCCGCACTATTAAACATATAGACCTACACTGCTAGCTAGAATCCTCTGGCATATGCGGAGGTACTCTTGAGGCCATGTGACCGACCAATAGGGGGTACTATTTCAGTGGCTCTGAATTTTGGATGCTTCAAATTGGTATCTGGTATTAGATAATTCCATTGCATTACTATTATAGTCTCGTAGATAGTAGAATAGGAATAAATTGATTCTTAGGAAATATAATTTTTTGGGGGTAATTATCCCACACATGAAGAAAATACAATGTTTATTTAGGTGGGACAATTATTTGGGTTGTTCCTGATTATAATTTATTATTCTTTCACCTTGAGTGATTGATTTACCTTATTCTATTTTTTATGATTTTTATGGTACTTTACTATTGTCTGGGTATGAAAAAGAAATATTGTTACACATATCATTATACACTAATAGAGATTCACCTGGAATGAATATTCATTTCCACGTAAGATTTATTCATAAACTTCATGATACTGAAATATATTCCTTTAGTTTATTACACACTCATGAGACTATTTATAATTTTCTTCAATAAACCATGTTTAAGTGATTATTTAGAGTTATATATTTTATACCATGTTGTGTGATAAGATTTCATGTTTACTTATTATTATTTTTATGTGATACAATTTCTGGAGATAGTTATTTTATATGGTGGGTTATAAAATTCATCATTAACCAAGAAGGTTTTTAACTACATAGCTTGATAGTATAAGTTAATTTGACTAGTTGTCAGTGATCATTGGTTTCATAGATTGAAACATGAATAGTTTCAATTAAACATGTGTCAATTTTAAAATTTATTATACAAATTAATTCTATATAAATTGGGTGTATTAATCTATATAATTGTGCCATTATAAATGACAGGTTGTAGTTACATGAATTCAATTTGTAAGTTATAAAGGCATATAACATTATTATTTTGTAACGGTGATTTATCTAATTGTAAATTTTTATAAATATAAAACTTTTTAGTGTGAAATATACTTGATAAAATTACTTATGGGTTATATACCTGATATAACCATAGTAGGTTTCTCTTGGGCCATTACTATTGTGATATCAACATGAATCAACCCAAGTAGGTCATCCATGGTTATTAATTCTTATCTGATGAACCCAATAAAAGTTTATTTAATCATTAATAAATTAACTACTACCGGGTAACATTTAAATTTTCCTAGGATAGTTTTAATGGGACCCTCATAGGTTGTATTTTTAATTTGTTTTCATTAGGGATTACCCAAAATGGGTATACGTATGGTATATGGTTCTTTAATTACACCTAATCAACTTATATGAAATATGATTAAATTTATATTGGCACTATACTGACTTAGTTCCCTTATAATTATAATTTCCTTGTAGTCTAATTATGATATTAATTATAGGAGGCTTTAGTGATTTAATATACCAAGTACAATCTAGTGGTGTTTTCCTCTATATCATGGAATTTAAATTTTCTTCAACTAAGCCTAATTGCGAGATCATTATGGAAAAATAAAATGGGAAAATGAATATTTAAGATAAATTTCCTTATGATTATAGAACATAAAAGAAATAAACATTTCTGAAATGATGTTTTAAATGACTTGCCTATGTGCTCTAAGGATTTTTCTAAATGAAGTACCAATAAATTTTCTTTATAATTGGTACATTATTTTCATACAAATGATCATTTGAAATTTTTTAGTCCCAAGGTGGTTTACATTAATATCTTAAATAAACCCTTAATAGTGTTCATATCCTAAACCTCGTGTAAGGATAGTTTAACATATTTCAATGAGTTATGCAATTGAATAGAATGGGTATATTTCCCATAGGTCTATGTTGAACTTTTTCTTATGCGATGAGATTAGAGGTTATGCTGCTAATCCTAATGGACCTTTAGTGTGACCTAGTCATATAGTTGAAATATTATTTCTCAGTAAAAGTCATATTGATAAAGGTAAAAACATCATAATTTAAAATAATTTTAAAATAATTATTGAGAGATTCTTCTTGAGGTGTAATTCATTACATGTAGGTTTCATAGTGCCTTAAAAACACATAGTTTTGATGGTGGTCATGTTATAAGTTAACCATAGTAATGTGAATAGTCATTCGGTAGTTCTCAATTTCAGTGGGATAGACAAGCTTAGGGAATGGTCGTCTACTTAGAATGTCACATGTCTATTTTTCCTCTTATTAAGTGATAGATGGCTCGGTTAGTCATCAGCATGGTCAACAGTCCTATGGGGAAATATGAATCTGGAATAATAAAATTATGATCCATTGGATATTATGATGCATTGGGATAATATACCTAAGTATAATATCAAATAGTATGTTGTTGTGTTGATAAAAACTAATGGTAGTGTGAATCAATGCACACATTACTCTTTTTATTGTCAATGTGTAATTGTGAATTCTTTGATTTTTGTAGAATTTTTAAGGACACAATTTTTTAATCAATGTTTTTTTATTAATATCCACAGTATAGTGGCCATGGAATTGTGAGCTCATTGGAAACATTGTAGGATCAAGTTATTATTCAATAATGGAGTTTTCAAATGATTCTTGGTGACATCGAAAGTGGATCAAGTGTTGTAACGATACCATTCAATTGATTTTTATCTTATATTCCAAATATTAATGATGTCCATTAACATGTCTTGAGAGAGATTAAATTTTATTTCTAGAGTATATTTGATCTAGTGTGATTTTAGGGGGATGGTTTCCACGCCTTTTAAGTTGGATCTTGGTAAAAGACAACCATCCATATCAATAACCCTAGTTTCATAGGGGATGGAGTGTGATTCGTATGTAAGTTTCTGTTTTTATTAAATGAGGACTAGGACAACCCTAAATTGGGGAGCATCACATCGAATATGTTTTGTTATGTCCTTCAATGTAGTGGGCATGCAATGGAAAAATGTTATCTATATATTTCATGAACAGTTTCTAATTGTCTAGGAGGATATAAGTTGGGTTATCTAGTCCTTGAGATGTTGACGAAGATAAAACCAATTTTTGGTTTTGATAGATTTTAGAATATATATTGAGGATTGAGGTGCATGGACGACCCATAGAGGATAATTCTTCTATTATTTAATATAATCAAGTTAATAAAATGGTTCGATGTGTGTGAATCATTTAAATAGGTTGTATGTAGGGATGGAATTCTGTTCATATGATTGAACAATAAAGGATGGCCTCTGAATGATGGAATCGGGGTCGGTTAATAATTTTTCACCATTATGTGTATCCATTCTCTTTAAAATAAGCCATTTTTTGTTGGTTCGACTCTTCTTTCCAAATGGTTGATGGTTATGGTTGGTAAGAGAACACCTAAGAATGATCATCTTTGATATGTAGAGATTTTCCATGGTACTTTTGGTAACAATGATATCATATTTTTGTACTCTTGGCTTAGAGATGATCGTGTCCCCTATCTTTAAATTAACATGGTTATACTAATATTTCATTAGTAATACATTGAGTTAAAGAGATAATTTAAACTCCTTGTTTTCATGATAAATAGACGTCATCATGATTTCAAACCAAAAGTATAGAAAAATCATATAGGCATGGATTTTCCTAAGTGATGCTAGGATTTCCAAGATGGAAGATTTTTTATTGACTCACGAACACCGACCAGTTCATTAAATTGAATGTCCATAAAATACCACTTGTTGTATTTTTTAGTGTTCTTGATATGTCGACATCTTAGATTTGAACCCATGTCTCACATGTAAATGATGTAGTACATACTACTTTGGAGGATATCCATAGACCCTAATGGTTTATTTTGATGACACCCTTTACTTGTAGTCATTATTAGATGATATGTTTTCGGTTTGATGATCCAAGATTGATGGATTAGGAACACACCAACATTCATGTTGTGACTTGATGACATAAACAAATGGCTATGTTTGAGGTCTCACCGAAATCCAGTTATAGTCTTCAATGATTATGATCTAGAAAAACCTCTAAACTCTTTATTATAAAGGAATCATACTCAGGTTTTGTATTAAACGACTTCTAAAACCAAATGTTTTCAAATATAGCCAGCTGATAGTGGATCCAATTTTTGTTCTCTAGTTTTGTTGATTGTAGTGGGTGAAGAACTAATAATAGTACATCTTCGAGATTAAATGAGTATAGTGATATGTTGTATATGAATTTACATTGAATTGAAAACATGAATAGGCTATATTTAATGTATTTTGAATCACTTGTGCAGTCACATTATAATCATTCTAGGAATATCATTAGAATGAAAAGGGGCTGATCACATAGGAGATTACAATAGCGGAAGTACCATGGATTTGAATTTTCTATACAAATTTAGAACCTATGATGGGGATCCCCGTATTTCTATTCATTAAAGAAATGAGAGTGATATCATATATTTGGATAGGTGGTTTTAAATAAGAATCATCTCAATATTTCGTTTTTAAAATGTTCATTTCCTGGAGTTTCAATGGATTATGTACCATACGCATTAAGTAATTTTTAAAATTGTGTCGGTTGTTTAGAAACTCAACACTTCCATTTCCACAAATCACCAAAAACCAAATAATCTAGTTCTTGTTTTCATTATTCCACAAGGATTCTAATGAATAATAAGTTATAAGGTGAGGAGATTGTAGCATCCCACGTTTTGGACAATTTAAAAATTCCATGGATGTTTGAACATTTAATTTGTTTGATGTATTATATATTGAATGGATATTTCAAATGTAAATAAGAGAATTGGAATAATTAAAAGTGTAATTTTTATATGGGTTTTAAGACTCAATTGGTATCTCAAGTGTGTAGGTGAGTGTTTTGGGGTACAAAAATCAAAAATATACTTCCCAAGAGTGTCAAACAGAGGCACATGGTTTGTTTAACCATTCTTCCCTCTAGAAGAAGATGTGCATCCTATAAGGTGTGTGAAATGAATTTTTAAATTGTTCAAGGCGGGGTTCAAAAAGAGGAAAATTTTATGCAATAAATTTAAAAGGTGACCACAAGGGATATGCATAATTATTCAAGCCAGGCACTAAGACCACATTGTTAATGCCACATAACTAGTAGAATGACATGGTTGGAACACTAATATCCCAATCTATGGGAAAAAATGTTTGGGTTATTGCTCTTGGGATGTGTATGTTTCACAGTTCGTGCATGGTTATCAAAACAATGGGACTATCCATGATCCTCATTAAAAGTGGAAAATGACCAATTTTTCCAATTGTTCCTTAATATTTTCTGACCCTATTTCGTCCCTCACTTTCCCAAGGATCCCTTCCTACATGCACCTCCATCCCCCCTCATTCCATGATTGTACTCCATTATTAGATGTCTAAATGGAGTGCCATCATATATGTTCAAAGAATATAAGAATGTATATGAATCCTTTCTATTTTTTTCATTTATCTCTCCATATTAAGTTCTATCTTTGTAATTATTAATTCAAATTATTTTGAGGATTTTGTCTAATCATTTGAATTCTATTATTCTAGCTTGAATCAAATCTTGATATTGGTTGAGTGAAGAAAAAAAAGCATGATTAATGTGATATATACAATTTTCATCAATTTCTATTCATTTTGTATAATACTATGTTGTGTGTTTCTTTTATTCCATACACAATACTTTCTCATGAAATTTATTTGTCCTTTTTTGGTTATATAAAAGGTGATCATTTTATAATTTTCTACCTAGGCCTTAATCAACATTGAGGATTGTTGAATTACATTTCTTGTTATAGTAATTTAAAATTTAATAAATGATTTTGAACAATAATCATGCCCTATTTGGAAATAAAACCACCTTTAGATGTGTTTTCTTCACTAATAAAAAAAGGGAATTTAAATGCTGATACTGGGATAGTATGTGAAATTCTTATGGCACTAGTGCAGAAAACGGTTTTTTACGTCGGTTATTTTTAATTGTTTACGTCGGTTTCTAGCCAACGTTAATACGTGTGACGTTATAAATAAGGTTTTTGACGTCAGTTATTTAAAAACCGACGTCAAAAACATAAAATCGCGATGTTTATCACGTCGGTTATTTTAGAACCGACGTGATAAAGGGCCTGGAGAATGGTTTATCACGTCGGTTATTTTAGAACCGATGTGATAAAGGGCATGGAGAATGGTTTATCACGTCGGTTATCGAAGAACCGACGTGATAAACGGCCTATACAATGGTTTGTCACGTCCGTT
Organism: Viscum album; assembly: GCA_963277665.1. NCBI lineage: Eukaryota > Viridiplantae > Streptophyta > Magnoliopsida > Santalales > Viscaceae > Viscum > Viscum album. Next base: position 798,669,636 of record OY728160.1, on the reverse strand, counting down.
CTTAAACAACTGACATGATAAACAGGGGGTGAGGGGGTTTATCACGTCGGTTCATATAGAACCGACGTGATAAATTGGGGTGAGGGTGGTTTATCAAGTCCGTTCTATAAGAACCAACGTGATAAACCGGGCTGAGCGTGGTTTATCACGTCGATTCATATAAAACCGACGTGAAAAACCGGGGGAGGGGGGTTTATCACGTCGGTTATTGTATAACCGCCGTGGTAAACCGGTGGGAGGGGGTTTATCATGGCGGTTATACAATAACCGACATGATAAACCATTCTCCAAGCCCTTTATCACGTCGGTTATTAAATAACTGACGTGATAAACCATTCTCGAGGACTTTTATCACGTCGGTTATTAAATAACCGACGTGATAAACCATTTTCCAGGCCTTTTATCACGTCGGTTATTAAATAACCGACGTGATAAACCCAAATTTTTTTAAACAGAATGCAGTGATCTTCTCTCCACCAGAATCAACCAGAAAATAAATCAAGAAATCATACCACAAAAACAGAAGTACATCAAAATTAAGCATGTAAATAGATAACATATAAAACTTACCCACTAGACAGCATCCACCCTCATTTATACCCCATGGACACCCCTCCCCCACCCCATTGGAGCCCTCACCCTCATGTATACCCACTGGACAGCCCTCCCCCACCCCATTGGAGCTCCCACCCTCATGTATACCCCTTGGACAACCCTCCCCCACTCCATTGGATCCCCCACCACACTCCTGGACTGCCCCCGACCCCCGGATACCCCAAAACCCCCCTCGACAACCCCCCACCCGCCTGAACAGCACCTCCTCACCCCCTCACCCCACTTGACATCCCCCACCACACCCCTGGACAACCCCCCCACCACTGGACAGCACTCCCACACCCCTGGACCGGCTTCCCACACCCGTGGACATCCCTGCCACCCCCCAAGAATGTCCCCCCAACCCACCGGACAGCCCTCCCAGACCACTGGACACCCCCAACCCCACTGAACACACCTCCACACCCTGGGAACCCCTCCCCCACAGGCCCAAATCCATATTAGAAGAACCATCAAAAGTAGACAAAAACAAGAAGTAGAGAAAAATTAAACATTCACTTATATAACATTCAAAACATACACTGTCAACTTCAAAAAAAACTAAATCAAACCTAAACAACTACCAAATAGAAAATTAAAACGACAATATTCAAAATTACATTTTACAATACAAACAACTAAAATTCAATCAAACCTGTAAAATAATTTAACCACTCCACTTGTACGTGTTTGATGTCTTCAGCAGTATAGGGTTGAGGGTCATTAAAAAGCTACAAATGAAAAAGAATATAGTTAACGTGTATAATGAATAAATCAAATTGAAATATGATGGCAAAGTTTAAGAGGAAATCGTACCAGGTCAAAATTCACAAATGTCCCAGTTGTTATTATTTCATACATAAATCTTAACATATAATATCCGCATTCGATGAGGCCTTGTTATTCATGACAATTCTGTTTTGAATGATTGTAAATTCAATATATTATTTTTATGTAATAAATCAAAATGTACAAATTATAAATGGAAATTTACCTTCGCATTTACATATTTGATCTTTGCATTTCTTTTCTTTGTGTTTTTTTGAAAGTAGACCCATGCACTGTTACAAAAAAATACGAATGGGGTAAATTTAAAATTCATTATAATATATAAAACTATTGAGAAATTGAAACTTACTTTTCCAATATATTCTTAAAACTTGCCCGCACATCACCATGAACAGAGCATATCCAATAAAGAGCTTTCTCCCTTGGGAAAAAAATCCCTAACATCCAATGATTACTAATAAAAGGAAATTTAATGTTAGTGGGTTTTTATGTTAAAAGATAATTAACTCTTTGAGATAAATGTGTTTCATACCTCTCACAAAAAGGCATCATTCAACATTGTTGGATTATATTATTTTCAAATCTTTCAGCAATATAAACCATTCTTTGTTCCTCAGTCAATGCACATGCTTCAGGGGAAATCAATTGCGGGTCCATGAATCCATATACTTCTGTCAGTTCATTCCTCTCACAAATTTTATAAAGATACCTAATACAAAACATATATAAGTATACATTTTTAATAAATATAACGTAGGGAAAAGGTGTTAAGACTTACATGGAAAAAATTTGCACCACGTTGATGCCCAAATTATCTCCAGTAACAAGCTCCATGATATCAGATTTTGTAATCCCCACACTTATTTCACGTCCACAAACATGAGATTCCATTGGAAACTCCTAAAAAACCAACAACAAATGTGAATATCTTGACAATCTATCAAGACCACTGGAATCTGTATCTGATTTCATAGCCTGTTGTCTTTGTTGTTGTCTATACAGTATTTCTTTACCTTTGAAGTATTCCTGTGAAAAAAAATTGAGAATTATAGTAGTTTTCAAATGATAAAACAACTTTAATAAAAAAATAAAATAAAAGATATAACATTCATACCTCTATGGTAATGAGTCGAATAAGTCTGGATGGCTAAACTAAAAAATGGCCGATACTTTGTCCAACTGTCGCCACCTAATCTGTAGGTATTGGTACCCTAGTTGATTTATCTATAATATCCTGTACAGTGACCCTCTGATTCTCTACCTCTAATTGTTGATGATGAACTGCATCTCCTATACAATATACCAACCCGTATGCTACTATATGATGTTGAGAATCAACAACATACAACTCGCAATATGTAGGAAGCTGCGGCGGAGGTGTAGGATAAAAAATGGGGTCCGCAGGCTGAGGTGGGGGAGTGGGAGCTACTGGCGGAGGTGGTGGATAAATAATGGGGTCTGCAGGGGGAGGTGGAGGAGTGGGAGCTGCAGTCTGAAATTGTCTATGTATTTCTGCAAACATAGACTGCACCGAATCTCTAATCTTGTCTTCCATCGTCGCATTAATATTTTGAACTTCAGCCTCCAAGGATTCTATTTTTTTTATAAACCCCCTCAATGTTAGAAGTTGAAGAATGTGGAAACACTTTTCTTACCGATACACTTGTCGGATATCCTCTTACACGACCATGATGTTCGGGCCTTCCCAATGCTGCAAATAAAATATCTTCCCTCCCAGTAGGTGTAAATGTCCCCTCTGAACTCTGCTCCTCAAGAGAGTCCTGTATTAATTAATTGAATATTTCTGTAATGATTGAAACTTATATGAAGAAAAAAGTTAACTTAAATAAATTAAATAGATATCTTACAATCCTCTCAGCTACGATTCTCTATTCTTCCTAAAGATATTGCTGTTTTTTTCCCTTCCGAGCTCTCTTCCATTTTTCATGTCTAGATGGAGGGGTTGGGGGGCCACCTCTCCAGAGCTTGAAGACTCAGCTCTTAGTTGTTGAAATTTTTCTGCTATCATTTTTTCTTCCAATAATGTATACCCTCCCCGAGATAATCTATGAGGGTATACATTTTTAGATTGGATCTCCTGATGATCTTTCCTTGTTTGCTGTAATTTACGAATAAGAAATCATTAACAAAACATTAATAAAATCATTTATATAAGAAAGTTTATAAAATTTTACATTGCCCTTACCAGAAATGCCTCTTTTTTTCTACTTTCAAAAAACTGTCTCCATGTGTCTTCATCTATAAAATGATATATACGACATGGATTGTCATGACTCCTATGACCATAAATGAAATCAGATTAGAGGGTTGATTTGAAATCCCTCCATCTCCTGGAAGCCAACGATAAGTATTTCTTCCTGACTCCTCCAATGTCAGGAATATCAAATGTCATCTGATAAAGAAGAGGTTAAACATATTATATATACCAGAAACATTAAAAGAATGTTCAAACAATGACAAAAGATCTTACCAAAATCGTCTCCCACAACTGAGAGATAATCGCTTTATCCACACCTCTCCAATCATCATACAGAATGCTTACTTTGGTCTTAGCCTAATTTGCAACAAAACTCTTAAAATCATTGGCAGTCGGACCTCTAGGAATATCATCATCATCAAACTCAACTACTATCCTCTGATCCTGCGTACGGGCAAGTGAAAATTTTGGTAAACGTGTGCAACCACGTTTACCAACCTTTGAACTCTTTATCGTAATAGGAGAATGTGAATGTTCATCCCCAGAGGTATAACCAGCAATATGCTCCTCTCCAGAATCATGTGGTTGATCATCGGAATGATCTGTCATTATCCTTCAAATCAAAAAAAAAACGTCCGTTCACAAATATACAAATTCAAATATTTTAATACTACTGTAATCAGAAAATAGAAAAGTGTACTAGGTTACATAATAGTAAACATTGGTAATATGGTAAGCATGTTAAACAATGGTAAAGATGGCAAAGATGGTCAAGATGGTCAAGATGGTCAAGATGGTAAAAAATGGAAAAAATGGTAAACCTGGTAAACATTGTAAACATGGTAACGTAATTGTCAGTGAAGAAAAATACAAATTCAAATATTTTAATACTACTGTAATCAGAAAATAGAAAAGTTTACTAAGTTACATAATAGTAAACATTGGTAATATGGTAAGCATGTTAAACAATTGTAAAGATGGAAAAGATGGTCAAGATGGTCAAGATGGTAAAAATGGTAAAAATGGTAAACTTGGTAAACATTGTAAACATGGTAAAGTAATTGTCAGTGAACAAAAATAAGCATTTAAAATTCATGTAATGGTTATAAACATGATAAAGTAAACTAAACAAACTTAAAACAAAAAAAACATATACTTATTTTATTTTAAAACATGTTTTAATAAATAAAAATCTTGCAATATCTAACATTTATGGAAAAAAAATATAAACCAGAAATAAACATATGTTACCTATAATTTTAGGAATTTACAGATGGATTTTTTTCCCAAATTCCTTCGTCGTGGTCGTTCCTTATGGAACAAACTATGTCTTCAACATGATCGTCATTATGTTCTGTTAATATTTCCATTGAAGTAGGGATCTCACATAAATCAGCATATTCATCAAGTTCATCCTCACCAACATATTGTTTTTTCCCTTGTAGAACAACAGCCCACTGCATATTTAATTGATCTACTGCATAAAAAATTTGTTTTTCATGTGTAGCCATTATAAAAGAATCAGCTGTGTCTTCCAATCTATTCAGATTAACAAGTGTCATTCCAAATTCATCATGTTTGACACTGTTGTTACCGTTAAACCATTTACAGTTAAAAACGGGAACTTTAATTTTAAAGTAATCAACCTCCCATATGTCTTCAATCACTCCATAATATACATTTGATGCAGAAATTGGGTTTTTGTCCTTAGCACTCGAAAAATGCATTGCTTCTACAAACACCAATACACCACTATTCTGAACTGCACTTCTATTGTCCTGAGCTTTTATATGAAATGTATAACCATTAATGTCATAACCAGACCATGTTATCACATTTAAACATGGACCACCCACTATCCATTTTAATGTCTCTGATACATCTGATCTACCAAGAAAAGTCTATTTAATCCATGACAAAAAAGTTTTGTTGTTCTCATTCAAAATCCACATTTCTTTCTTGTTTGGATGACATTGTTTCAACTCATTAATATGCAATGTGATATATGGTTGAGCATCAGCTATGTTATTCAAGATGTATGATTCTAAATTCTTCATCTGTTCAGCTGACAATGATTTGACTTTCAAGCCGCGAATCCCCTTTCCCTCATTATTAACTCGTTCATGGCGAGATGGAGGCAAACCTATGTGTTGCGCCGCAGCCAAGTAGCTTGTACAAAACTCTTCTACCTCCTCAGAAATATACTTTTCAATAATGGAGGCTTCAGGTCGATATAGATTTTTAACATACCCCTTTAATATTTTCATATTCCTTTAAAAAGGATACATCCAACGAAGATATACAGGTCTACAAAGCTTTATTTCTCGAACCAGATGAATCATTAAATGCACCATTATATCAAAAAAAGTTGGAGGAAAATACATTTCCAATTGACAAAGTATAAAAATTGCATCCTTTTCCAAAATTTTCAAATCATTCACATCAATCGCATTGTTACAAATTGAATTGAAAAAATAACACAACTTCATTATAGTCTTTCTGACCCGAATGGGAAATATTCCACGCAATGAAACTAGTAGAATTTGTTGCATCATGACGTGAAAATCATGTGATTTCATACCTATCAACTTCAAGTCCTTTAATGAGACAAAAAAATTTACATTAGAAGAATAACCTTGAGGCACTTTGGTATCATGAAGACACTGAAAGAAGCTAATTTTCTCCCTCTTCGATAATGTATGACAAGCCGGGGGGAGAAATGATCATATTCCTTTAGGAGTGGGAGCTAACTCCAAACGTATTACTATTGATAGTAATTCTAATCTTGCATTCAACCCATCTTTAGTCTTTCCTTTAATATCTAACAATGTTCCAATCAATGAATCACAGATATTCTTCTCCACGTGCATGACATCAATATTATGTTTAACTTCATGATACCTCCAATATGGTAGCTCAAAACAAATTGACCTTTTCTTCCAAATATGTCTATCATTACCAGATTTATGTGTCTTTCCCACTATCACATCAAGGTTTTTCACCCTCTCAAAATACAGATCAGGGGATAAAGGTTTTGGAGTAGTATCAAATTCTTGTGAGCCATTAAATTCCTTTTTTAGTCTTCTATAACGGTGTTCCATAGGCAAAAACTTTCAATGACCCATGTACACTGTTTTCCTCCCATGATGCAATTGACTATAGGACGTCTGTTGTTCGCAAATTGGACATGCATTATGCACTTTAACACTGTATCCAGACAAATTTCCATACGCTGGGAAGTCATTTATAGTGAACAGAAGCACTGCATGCAGTTGAAAATATTCCATTTTATAAGAATCATACACCCTAATACCATCAGCCCATAACAGTTTCAAATCATCAATCAACAGTGAAAAGTAAACATCAATATCATTACCGGGTTGCTTTGGACCAGAGATCATTGTACTCAACATGACATATTTGCGCTTCATACAAAATCATAAGAGAGGTTTTAAATTACCAATAAAACAGGCCATGAACTATGTGTGCTACTGAGTGTTCGGTATGAATTCATTCCATCTGTGCACAACCCTAGTCTGAGATTTCTTATTTCATTTCCAAATATAGAATACTGCGCATCAATTTTCTTCCATTGTGGACAATCAGCTGGATGACGTATTTTTCCATCACATACCCGCTCTTCAGCATTCCATCTTAACCTTTTTTCATCATGTGAATTAGCAAATAAACGTTTGAAACGATTAATTATAGGAAGATACCAAAATACCTTTGAAGGGAGATTTGTAATCTCTACACCACCCTGTGATTTTTCTTTCACCTTATACCCTGATGTCCCACATTTTGGACACTCTGACAGAAATTCATATTCCTTCCTATATATAATGCAGTCATTCAGACAGGCATATAATTTCTTGTACCATAATCCCATCGGGCATAATATTTTCTTGGATTTGTAATGTGAATCTGGAATATCATTATCTTTTGGAAGAATGTCTTTCATCAATTGTAGCATCTCTGTAAAACTTCTATCACTCCATCCATGCTTCGCCTTCAGGTTAATCAATCTTAACACTGCCGACAGAACCGTAAAATCTGTACAACCGGGATATAATGGTTTTTTAGCATCACCATATAGATGTGCAACTGTCGGTTCTATCTCAATTTGTTCTGCTACAATATCGTGAATCATTTCTTCAATTCCATCTGAGTTACCATCTTGTGAATCATAATCATCAGTGACATTCCATCCAGTTTCACCATGCCAAATCCAAGGGCTGTAACTCGGATTAAAACCATGAAATATCATATGATCTTTTACCTCTCTACTTTTCAACTTCTTCATATTCAAACATTTCAGGCATGGACAGAAAAAAATGTCACTACTTGGAACATTTCGTTTTGCAAATTCCAAAAAGGCATCAACACCTTCCACAAATTCATTGCTCATTCGATGTGCCGTAATCCAACTTCGACTCATTATTACCTATAACAAATATCAACAAAAAATATATATTTTTATGATAAGACAAAACATGTTTATATGAAAAAAAATCATAATTTGAATGTAAAACAATTTAAAATATAAAACAAATCTATAGGTATTTAAAAAAATATGCTTGAATATTATTTTTAAAACAAAATATAGTTAGATGTAACAGTTTTAAATTTCATTGAATCAAAGAAAACCATGACGCCTAATGATTCTCCAAATAAAATATACATCAATAAAACATAAACAAAATGATTTTTATCTGGAATAAGTGTATATGATCAGATGATACACATTTATAATAATCTCAGGCCAATATACTAATAAACATGTTAAAATATAGGAATACCTAATGGATCATATAACATGTGTTATTCATGCTTGTTGTTCAATCATTATGATCTAATGTACTCAACACTTTCAAGTTCCAAAATCTTGAAAGTAGTAGTAGTTTTCATAAGTACCCAACACCAAATAGCTATACATCATAAGTGTCATGTTAAAAATATGAATATAGACCATTTGTTTTATGTTTAATAATATTGTCATATTATCTTATCATTCTGATTATATATTAGAATTACTATATCCTTTTGATCCGATATATAATCTATGGACATTAATATTTCTTTAGAAAAAGTAGTGTTAATATCATGGTAATGTAAAAAAAAGTATATGTCGAACTATATATATGTAATACCAATAAAAAAATACATATGTGTTTAGCCTGGGTTTCACACATAAAACAACTCATCTCACAGATTAAATTTTTGAATCATCCTACATAATACTTATTTTTATAACTTAGGGAATGAAAATAATAAAAGTTTTGATTTATGATACTCATTATGGGTAAACAAGATATAGATAAAAATAATATCTAATCTCATAAAAAGATATCCATGGGGGTATAAGAGCATACACAAAGCACATGATCAAAAAGATAAGTGAAACAGTTCTATATAATCATAGATCATAAAACCTGAGTCCAAGTATAACAATTTTAGCATAACATAAGACATGATTTATATGATAGTGGGAACATGATTTAAAAAACCTTATTCACAAGATCACAACATTGGTATGTGGAATAACATAAGAGTGTGGCACAAACATAATCATATAAGTCATAACATATGTAAAGGGAAAACATAGTTTCATTCACCTCATATTGGGATATGTTAATCACCTTTCCTATAATTTATTATAATATTTATTACGAGACACATCACATAACACATTGGACATGGTATAACCATATGTGTCCCATATTGATCTATGATATATAATGCATTGTCAAATGCATTAGAAGGATATTATGGACCCAAATGTCACATAATGACTAACCATATATATGGGTGAATCGTGATCATCAAATCATTTATAACACATTAGTAGATCAATTAACTAACAAAAATGAAATGGGGGTCATAATTGTTTTTACAAAACATAATAATTATTAATACATAATAATGTGTTTGGATTGTAAGATAAGATAATATACCTAATTCAATCTAATTATCATTAAATTATTTCTACCTAGATAGAAAAGACCTTTATAAAAAATATAATTTAACTTGAGAATGAAAAGAAAGTACCCTTTACCTTTTTTATAATGAAAAATCTGAAAAGGATGATAATAATATTTAGGTATTATAATTTTTTTATGAATTATTAATAATAAAAGAAATCACCTCACTTGGTTTTGTTGAAAATCGGGCATACCATCGTATTCAAGAAATCAGATACACTTTGCATGAAAAGGTCCATCATTTTTAAGAGATGACTGAAAGATGAAATGTATTATCAGACTCACCATGAGTCCAGAATGAAATATTTGATTGTAATAGGTATGAATTGATATTTTTATGAATGCAGATGAAAACAGATGATGGTTTTCTGATCTAGGAGTTCTAAAAATCATAATTTTTTGAAAAAATATTATGATGTAAGAATGTGGAATGAAATTTTAAGGATAGGTATTACCGATTGTACCTGGTCCAATTTCATTCATGAAAATCATTTTCTGGACAATCATATTGAAAATATGATTTTAAGAAAATAAGTACTACCAATCTTCATCCAGAAAGACACATTCCAGCTAAGTAGGAAATAATAATGTTGCTGGAAGAATGGAACGTTACAGTACCACCCATTATTTTTCAGATTTTGCTGAAGCTAATACTCAATGTTTTAATAACCATTTGCGAGTTGAATGTTGTGAGTTGAATGAACATAATAACCATTTGCAATAACAAAAAATTCCACGAGATTCAAAAACGAACGAAAAGCACATCAAGAATCGAAACAAAAACGAACGAAATAAATTCGTGGAAGGCTTACTTGAATGTCGCGAGTTGAGATGATAGATCTGAGAGGAGTGAAGAAGATAAACAATGAAGCCAAAATGAGTTTAATGCAGGCAATCGACGAGCCGATTAGGGTTTACCGCGCGAGAGAGAGACGAGCCGGCGACTGTCAATCGAAAAATCGTAAATGACAGAACACGGGCTTTAATTTTTTTAAATTCTTTATAACATCGGTTATTATATAACCGACGTTATAAACTATTTTTTTAGCTTTTTTACATCGGTTATCTTTAAACCGACGTAAAAAAAGCTCCCGCGCTTTGGTTTTTTAAGTCGGTTATTTTATAACCGACGTAAAAAACGCGTAGATATCGGGTTTTTTTACATCGGTTATTTGGAAACCGACGTAAAAACCCCCCCAGGGCTTTGGTTTTTTATGTCAGTTATAAGATAACCGACGTAAAAAACCAATGCGCGGGTGGTTTTTTTCATTGGTTTCCAAATAACCGACGTAAAAAAACCTGATATCTACGTGTTTTTTATGTCGGTTATTTGGTAACCGACCTAAAAAACCCGATATGGACGCGTTTTTTACGTCGGTTATCAAATAACCGATGTAAAAAACGCCTCGATATCCGGTTTTTTACGTCGGTTACAAAATAACCGACTTAAAAAACCCCCCGCGCATTGGTTTTTTACGTCCGTTAAAAGATAACCGACGTAAAAACCCAACAGGCGCGATTTGTAACGTTGGTTATTAAAATAACCGACGTGAAAAATCTACTCGCCACATTTTTACGTCGGTTATATATAAACGACGTAAAAAATGGTGACGTAAAAAACGATTTCTACACTAGTGTGGGAATGGATCACATTATTTATACATGTTTTTTTTAAATTCCATTCATACTTACATATACTTGTTAATTAAATTATACAAGGATTATATTTTATAAATGAAATTATAAAATGAGGAATTTAATGAGTTATGATAATTGATATTTTAACGATTAATCTCATGTCCTATAAAGAGATATTAAGATTCAACATGTAAAAAAGGAATTACATTGTTCCCTAAGGGATACATGGGTTACATATTATTGAATTCCTAGGATTTTATCAAGGTATATTTGACATTATATGCAACAAGAGAGATATAGTACTCCACATTACAAAATACCACGGATGTGAATAGTGGTAATTTCAATTATAATACACGTTGAGTGATACTTGGGTAACCTTTTTCGGAATGGTTTAGACGGTCTCATAGTCATGATATTTCCCTAGCACTCTATGTGATACTTGGTTTTCCTTTAAAAGAACTAATTTGGTGGGATCTTTAGGTAATTGGATGTTACAACTAATAATTGGGATTTCAAATTATGTAACTTCATGGATAGGATCATAGATTCACTATGATTACATTACTCCTTGGACATACCTGGGTTCCTTATTAAGGAATCCATGGATCAGGTCTTAGTAAAAATGCTTTATATTAGGATTTTTAATTAATATGTAATATTTTTGGAATCTTTTTACAATGATTACTATACTTGGAAGCCTTGTCTTGTACCTTAGGCCCTTGACCAACTAATTTTCCCAATTTCATATTCGCGTGACTACCCCAAAATTATTCATGGATTAGAAACACTGGTTATACATGTATGCCATTGGTTTACGTTGGGTTCTATACAACTATTATTCTTTTATAACAATGGATATATTCCCTAGATCGGATGTCATGGATTATTACCTTAATTAAATAAACAATTCTCATGAAACTATTATGTAGGTTCCTTGTCCTTCCACATTGGATATAAAGTAATGAAAGTGAATCTTTTCACATATATATATACATGATGTCAAGTTATACATTTTCTTTCATAGTCCGAAGTGTTTTTGCTCAGTCGAGTGTCCTTATGGAACTCAAGTATACTTATTTAAATTTAATTATTTACTACATTGTTAATTATACATGAATAATGTTTTATTTTATACTCACATTGTGGATAGAAATATACAACATTTGTCTGGGTCTACTATGTTTATTTCACGGCCTATTTGGTCCACCATTTCCCTGGGGTTCCAGAATAGACCATAATATTTCAGTTTTAGTTTCAAGGATTATTCTTGTGATGTTACACTGTACATGAAATCTTATGGGAATATGAATGAGCCTAATCATATGATGCTCATGGATAAATATTTTTAGGCTCATGTATTTCATTTAGAATCATTTTTTTATTATCATATTTATAAATACTACTTGAATAATATAGAATCTTATAGACATTCATGGTTTTGTATATTTCATTGTCTGGTTTATATATTATTTATTTATCATCATCTATTATTATATTCCAATTATTATACATTTATACCAACTCCTCAATTGGTTATCTTTTATAACATTGTGCTACTCTGATCATTATAATATATTCTACCCAAATTACCACCAATAGACCATCACTTCTATTTAGTATCTTTTAACCTATGGGGAGACACTATAGAACCCTTGGGATCATCCAGATTGGGGCATTTCTTAAGTTTCACCTCGGTCGATATGTAACAATTTTTATGTGTCATCATCAATCTAACAATGTCAATAATGTTTTTATTCATATTTCTAGTTTCACTATTGCACTAAGGTGTATATAAAAGAGTGAATTAGGATATTATACCACACTTAAAAAAGTGATTGTTGAAAGATTCCTTAATAAACACTCCACTTTGGTCTCAATGGAGTGACATAATATTATTACCAATTTCTTTTAAATTATTCTAGTATTCCTTCATCATATGAAGTAGATATTGAACTATGAATAATTATATAAACATAAAAATATATATTATATTAATTGGTAAAATCAATAATGAATGGAAATTTAACCATTTCTTAAAGTGGAAATGATCTGCATACATCAATATGGATTAATTATAGTAGTCTTGTAGGCATTAGTCATTTTCCAATGAAAGGTGATTTGGTAATTTTCCATTGTAAAAATGGGTGACATATATCTGAGTGTTTTAAATCAGTGGAGTAAAAAACCCATCCCTATTTAACTTACGTAAACATGTCATATTTATATAAAAAACCCTTATGTTCTATATGAGGGTACAATATGAGTCAATTTCAAAGAATTTTTAATTGATATTATAAATTGGATTGTTAAGTTCAAGTATATATAATCCATTGTTTATATGTTTTATAACATAACATAAGATATCATTTTAATAGAGGAAACATTTATTTATAAATTTTAAATAAAAACACACAGTGTATATGATCTAATGAATGATTAGGTTTCTAGTAATTGAATGTACACAATAAAATATATTTAATAAATGAACTAGACAACTAATTTATACATGATGGTAATATCCAACTACTAATGTTACTAATCATGCACAATTTTCTTATTCAAGATCCAATTCATACTTATCATTCTTATTGAATCTAATTGATTATTTTATTTTAAAAAAAATGTGCTTGCCCCATGTTTTATATAATAAATAAATAGTATACATAGATATATTACATTTAATGAAAAATATTCCTGAATAAAAAGTATCACCATGCTTTTTTTACAATGTTACAATTATCGTTCTAGTAGAATTTCACCGAACATGAAAAATAGACTTCCTTATGGTAATTTATATCCCTGTATATTTGGTATTTTTAGAGGGGTGGTGAGTTGATATCACTGGATTATGTTAAGACATTGATGCCATAACATTCCATGCCCCCATTTTTTTCACCATAAGGAAGGATGAGTTTGTATTCATCATAACCCTATCTGATTTGTGATCTAATGATAAAAACTATAGAGCGAATTTTTTTAGGTTATTCATGTTATAATTAAGAATTAAATTCAAGACACATAGTGGTAAAATTCATGAAATATGATCATTAACTTGTTTTTTATTCAACGTGAACACAAGAGACTTGATTCGCCCAAGGAACCTATACTTATTGAGCACACGTGGTCCTTATTAATTCCCTTCAATTATCTTGTACCTATACAGTTAACTAGATATCTGATAAATTACTTGGAAAGCGCTCTATATGTAAATCACTTATATATGAACAAATATTTTGTCCTCGTTCATTTTTTTCATCTCAGTAGATATTGAAAACAACATGAAGCACTATATATATAGAAAATCATATAAATTCAGATTATAAGTGTATTTATCTACCTTGAGTTATCCCATGTGGGGATCTATAAGATGTTTATATTTCAACACATTTATAATACACTCTTGGCATAGTTCAATAAGAAAAAAGATGTACCACTAATATAAGTTATTTCCAGTTAGAATATTTTATTTATTGATTAATGACTATAGTTATATCGAAAATATGGTGGTATTTTTCATTTTATATAAGAAAATAAATTTAGAAGATTTGTACTTTATTTTTAATACTGATTGAAATTACAGATTTATTAAATCGTGAAATGACTCCCACAGTTTTATCAAATGAAGGAATCCCACAACTAGAATATTTGTAATTCATATTCACATGGTTATTAAAATGGAAAAGAACCTTGTAACCTCTTTTTATTTTCCAATATATGACTATGATACCTCTCAAAAAGTTCTAATGTGGGATTTTTAATTAATATCTTTATTAACATGTAGTTCTATTAATTATTGAGTGAATTCCAAACTTCTTGAAATAATATCCTTTGATAATATATAACTCTACCTCTAAAATTTTATCATCATAATGATGGATGTTTCTAGAATACCATATTTAGTTATGGTAACCCATATCTCATAAAAGAACTACCTAGAATTAGGAGGCACCCTCAATTATGGATGAAGAGAACCTCATCCACACAATTTTATCAAAATTTATGGAACTAAAGAGACTAATACTTAACCTTTGCCTGATGGCTTTTATTATTTATCAAGGAATGAAATAATTTTATATTTAATGTGATCGTAAAATGTAATCATACAAAAATATAACAATGTATTAAATGGAAAAAAATTAATCACGTATTAGTTATTTTTATCCATGAATTCTTAATTATGTTATCTTGTAAAATTAACTTGCATAAAATAATAATATCTCATTCATAAATAAATAAATGAATTTCATGATCATGAGAGTCAAAATTTTTGTTAGTCCATTTAATAAATAATGGATTTAAAGAACCCTAAGGGTTATCTACCTGAAGCGAATTTCTATTAAGTTAGAACTCCCACCCCATCATGTTTATCCAAGTCGCATATTGTTACTTTCCAAGTCTTGGTTTGGTTCACATAAAATTTCATCCTTGATATTATAAATTAAAAATATTTAATTCTATATGTTTACATATATAATAACATTAATTGACTTGCATTCCCTTATACATATAATGTATAAGAGGTATAATGAATGTACCAGAATTTACTAATTTATTGTATCAATCATCACATGAAATTGAAATAAATTTACTAAAAATATATTAACTTTTAGAATACACTGGTTGGGTACATTAAAAATTTCATTCTATTATAATAATGATTATTCTGAGTGAGAGATGAGCCCAGAAGGGGCACCGCTCACTATGGTTTTTTTATCGTCGTTGCCGCCTCCTTGACTCAGATCGGTGTGGCGTTCCCTCTCATGCTCGGTGTATTTTGGCGGTGGATCCCCTACTGTGAGGGTTTTTGGAGCTCGGCGTCTGACTTCCTTGCATCACTACCATCCTTCTCCTCGCCTGAATCCTTTTTGCTGGATAGGGCTTCCATGGAGGCACAATGTTGATCCATGGTCGACCTCTGGCTTCCGCGGCATTTTGATGTCTCCCTGACTCCGATGGGTGCGCAGGGTGGTTCGTTGTTCCTCTGTGAGACCGAGATGGTGGCAATAGGATCTAACTATCATAGATATTTCTTCGGTTGTCAAGTGATGTTCTTGTTTCACTTTTTGTAGTTGTTTTTATTTTGTTGTCTCGGATTCGGTTCGATCCTTCAGGCATGAATGGTTCTTGGCAAGCTCCTCCGGTGATCAGAGATGGTGATGTTGTGCGAAGATGTTAATTTTTTTTTTTTTTGCGATTGGGATTTTGTGTTTTCACTCAGTTTGATTCTGGTATCTAGGAAATCGTCTTATGTGAAGAACACAATGTGGCGGAGCATCCGTGTCATTTTTCTTTCTCAGGAAGTGGAAGGTTCATGCTCTTGAGGACTTTATTGGGATGGTGATGGTTATTATTGGTGTTTCTTTTATCTGTGAATTGAATTTCGTCTTCGACCTGGTGGTCTGCAGCACAAGGGTGTTTGAAACTCATTTTATAAAAGAAGTTGTTCTAGATGAGGTTCATGGCAATGATTTCTTGATATTTATTGGCTATTCAGAATCAAACGTTTGAGAGGGTATGTCTCCAACCATTTGTATCATGACGGTGCACTTTTTTATGGGACAACATCTCAGTTTTCTCTAAGATAGTGGAATTTGGACTTAATGTTTTTTATTGATGGGTGATACTTCTTTCTAGTAGTGAGGGGTGCTTGTGGTGTTGAGCCCTTGTTCTGTTGGGTTTTTTTTCTTGTCTATGTCAATGATGTCATGATGGGTTCCTCCACAGCCCTTAAAAAGAGATTATTCTCAATAATGAAATTAATTTTCAGTCAGAATACACTGGTTGGTCACTTCTCATGACTGGTTGTAACATAATTTAAATGTATAATAATAATAAAATTATAATACATTTTACCTAAGATAATGGAATAATTTTTAAAATATCATATTATAATTAAAATTCATTAAAAGGTCAACAATTTTTTTAAACATGTAAAAAAAAATTATTCTAATTTTTTTTAGTTTTTATATGGCCTCCTGGTGGCTTGAAATCCCTTAAAAGGGCTCTGAGATGTTTATGTTCTCTGACTGAACATGGAAATTTAGGTCAACCCAATCTGGCCACTGGAAAAATCCACTAGGGATTCCTCAACCAATGGTATGATCATATGCATGTATTTTTAGTGTGTTGGTTCCATCCATTCATAAAAAAACTATATTTTTTACACATTGAAAACCATATAAAGGGTGGTTTTATCAAATCCATGTTCCATTAATAGGGGAATTTTAATTACATAGAAGATTAGATTCCTTCCTTATCACCCTTTTTTTAAAAAAAATCCATATTTTTTTGACATTATAAATCCTACTAATGATAAGATTTTTTTTTATTTTTGTTATTGATTTTAACATGTAGAATTAGTGCACTCAATAATTTACTATTTTTGATATGGATGCCATGCCTGAACACTATGGATCATAACCCACCAATATCCCACCCTTGAAAGATATATATACATATATAATCTAAATTATAAATATACACATATATATATTTATATATTTGTATGTTCTAAAATTTAAAACCTGCATCAATGTTTTTCAAACCAATTTTGAAATTTGGATGACCATATATTTGCTTCTTGACCACAGATTAATGTACATAAATATTTTTGGGACCATTGTAAGGTAGTCAACAAAAATAAATTACATTAATAAATATAATTCCATGTAATTAATCAGATTTCACTTTTGATGCCAATTTTTGGTTATGGTCATGTTGTGGAAGCATATAATGAGGAGATTTTAAAGTTTTTAATGTTATTCAAACATCATTAAATCATAATATGAGATAATAAATGAATTATTATAGCCCAATGATATCATGTGGATTTAAAAAATAATTAAAATTAAATCAAACCTATACCACATTTGATATGCTAAAGTGATCATGTTCTAGTTTTATTCTCTAAATCATTATCCAATTGAACCGATGTTGGATAGCTCTAGGCCATCAACATGTACATAAAGATTATATCATATATTTTAATTTTGGATTCCAAGTTCTATAATGTATTAAAAAAAGACATATGACCTCAAAACAATCACTTCTATGGTATTCATATAATCTGAAAAGGAGATTTTGGAGCGATTTCTTGGAATTGAACCTACTCTCTCTTGTTTTTGGATACTGTATATATTACATAATAAATAATAAAGAAAGAACATCATATGACCTATTAACAATTTCATAAATGAAATTTATATTATAATCACATTATCATAGTATAATTAATATATTATGTGATAATTATGAGTAATTAACTCATGTTATTATTTGTTTAAATATTAAATGAATCTTGAATATTAAATTATTATAGCTTTGTCAAATATTTTAACATGTGTTCTATTAAAACATATTAATACATTCAGTAAATAAATTCCACTCTAATTATTTTGGAGTGAAATATTATTGAATTTATTTATTTATTAGAGATCATTTAAACACAGACATTACCCAGTCCAAGTGGTGAGGCCTATAATGACATAAACTCATATTCATAATTATAGTAAAAACTTTTTAATAGGATATTTTTCTTATCACAAAGGCCATTTTCTTGATAGAAGTGAGTACAATTTTTTTACTATGAGCTATGTAAAGACCCGAAATTTTATTAATGATAATTTATCTTGATCCAATTCAATATCATATTTTGAATTTTTTTATATAAAAAATATGAACTTCCTTAGTTTTGAGTTTTTTACTTCAAAATATTTTATGAGTTGTCACTATTTATATCACATCAATTGAATTGTGATCACAGGATTAGTATAAATATAGGGCTGTAACAAATCTTTTTTACTCAGAAAAAGGAAGTGATGGCCTCATCCATTAGAATTGCTCTATACGAAGCCCATTTTTAGAGCTCGTAAGGGTGGCAGAGTCACTAGGCATCACACATGATTTTCCCAAATTGAGCTTCATCACATTAAGCTTAAACAAAACTGCCTACTGGTAAATTAGATGAAAATAGAGATTACCACCTGACTGCTATTACACAAGCCACCCCAAGAGTCAGTCACAATTTTACACCATACCCTTAGGTATTATGCAGGTGTTTTAAGGTGTTATGTAACAAGACCATGGCACTACGATTTCGTTCATTATTTTTGTATAGAATAAATAATAAACATTCATTTTATTATTGTTACTATGTAAATATTCTTTAAATCACACATATTATTTTTATTTAATATTCCTTAAAGGATTATATTTTGATGAATTAATGTATTTTTTAATTAAATAAAATATTACTACTAAAATAATTTTTATTAAATATAAACAATCGTATAAGTTTTAACAATACAATTATAATATTTATTATGTTTTGGATTATTTTTTTGTCAAAACCCATGAATTTACGATAAATGTGGGTTTTTATTTCTAAAATATAAATTCACATATTTATAAAATTATTTAGATAAAATGAATTTTATTTTTGGAATTAGGATATCAAAATTATCCAAAAATGAATTTTTCATAATTTTCTGAGACAAACGATTTTTGGGTAAAAATTAAATATTTTTTGAATATGTTATGTGTTTTATGACATCATAATGTCCCAATAGTGAGGTAATAAAATAATATAAATGGGATGTTCGGCTAATATATGTTATACCATTAAAAATATGATTTTATATTTGTTTGATTTATTTTACAAAGCCTTAGTGGACCCTCCATGACTTATAAAACATTTTCACTTTTAAAAACATTTCTTAGAGAGTGTGACCACCCTCCTTATAGGAAAGCCTAATATTTTAATAATTTTTTTCCACTGGCCTTATAATTTAATGTTTTCCACTCCATTGGGAAAACACCATGGGAAAAAACCATGGGATTGTTTGTGGTTTTGATTAGTTTAATGTGTAGTGTCCAAGGCCTAAATAATAAAAAATTCCCTCTATTTTCCTATATAAACCTTCCCAAGATCCCACTTAATATTCTCTCAAAACATTTAGAGCATGAAAAACCTCTTACCTCCTCTCTTTAGAATCTCAAAAAGGGGCCCCAAGTTCCCAAGAAGCCTCTATAAAGCCTCTCCTAATACTTTGGGATCACACTTACATGTAAGGGATTTCTCCCTTTCGCATTTTAGTCCAAATTTATTTTTGTTGTTATACCCTATTATTTTCAACTATTAATTTTATAGTATGATTTTCCTCCTCCCCTATACTACCCTCCTTATTTTTTAATGATGAGATACCAATTTATCTTTAATTAATGACTCCCACTTACACATGTTACCATGAAGAAATTCCATAATGAATTTATCTTTTCTCATTTACATTTTAGAAATTATTTTATAAAATGAATCTAAATTACATTAAATATATTAGGATATTTTTTTCAATTACCCCCTCACACATGTATAAATTATTAGATACCCCTTTCTATCTCATCACCCTATTTTACAATTTCTATTTGACTTTATCGTGATGCTGAAGTGACACCCAAATTTCTATGCCAAATTCATAGTTTATGTGAATACCATAACCATTTCTCTATCATGGGTATTCACTTTTATGCACTTGTATTTTTTGATTTTTGAATTACATTTATATATTTAACATCTTTTATTCATGGAATAAATTATTATGTTCAATGAATCCATGTTGTATGATCTATGTGGCACACTAACGCATGAAATTTAAGGATTAAGAAGGGTACTCCCTCATAGCTCTCCAATGTGTTGGGTAAAGATTAGTATCCTGATATATAAAGTGAAATATGGGTATACTCATGATAATTCATCTTCAATGAGGGTTTACTAATTCTACATGAGAAATTATCCTTGACTCATGCTAACATCATGTTAAATTTTGTTTCCACATTTTCATGTTATGATAATCATGATATAGCATGCCTTTAGGTACATGTTTTTCATGTGCTCTATTAATATTCCTATTGCCTAACATGTACTATATTCTTCATGTGATTATTTGTTTACTCCTTTAAATGGCTCTAAAACTCACCCTTTTATTATGCCTATAGTTATGGTATCCCATGCAATGCTATGTACAAAGGAATGTTGTGGTCTTGTAAAAGTATTTTTTAGTAAAGATGTGGGGTTTTATGTTCTAAGTTGTTATGTGGTGTTATTAATTTCTCGTGACACCAGA
Source organism: Viscum album (assembly GCA_963277665.1). Lineage (NCBI taxonomy): Eukaryota > Viridiplantae > Streptophyta > Magnoliopsida > Santalales > Viscaceae > Viscum > Viscum album. Next base: position 798,648,295 of record OY728160.1, on the reverse strand, counting down.
TATATTGATTCTCAGATTTGTCTTAAGTTCAATTTTATTTATTTAATGTTCAATAAAGAGCAAGGTTTTTAGAGTTGGTATCAAAGAATAAGTTTAGTTATTTTTTGGAATTGGATTAGAACAACCAAGTGAAATCCATAGGGATATGACTAAGTATAATAAAAACATCCCTAATTTTTTTGTTTATTGAGTATAGTTTTAATCAAAAAAAAATACAACCCTTTCTATATAAAAGAAGAAATAGAGGGCTCTAGAAAATATATATCTAGGGGTAAAACCTGAAAATATAGCTTTGAGGTAGACTGGAATGGGAAATGGTGCATGGCAATAGGTTGTGCTGCACTCTTCGTTATGACACCATTGGGGGATATTATTTGGTAAATTAATAAGTTCAGTATGAGAAATTATTAAGGGAATTTAAAAAATTATATCTGTAACACCCCAAACATCCACGATACACTTCCCTTTGAATAATACAATAACTTGCGTTGTACGCAACTTCGAGTTCTAACACACCACGACTAATCACACATGCCGTTATAAATATTAATACCCACTTTTGGAAATTTTAAATGTTTTATTTTTCACAATGGAATTCATTTTTGGTTTCAGAATAACAAAATTAGCTTAGGGTGATTTTTTTGGTATTTTTCGGAAAACATTAAATTTTGGATGAATAGTGAAAAACACTACGTTATTATTTAAAACATAATTTTTATTGTAATTATTAGTTATTTTATTTAAATTAAAATTAGGAAAAATTAGATAAATAATACCTATGTATGATAAATTTAATTCATTTGAGGCATTTTAAAATAAAATTAGTTATATAAAATTTTGTTGAACTTTTTACTGTCTTTTACTAACCTTCTAGGGGCATTTGTAAATTTTCATAAAAAGTACTTTTACCCCATATGTAAATATAATTTTAAAATTCTGAGAGACATAGTTAACATCATTAAGTAAAACGTGGTTCTATAAGATTATAATAATTTTTGGTGAATAGTAACTTTTGACTTTTATTTACCAAAGTAAAAAAATTAAATAGGCTAATTAAAGGTAAAAATGATATTATAATTACCCTATAACATGTAAAAATTATATTGTATAAGTTTTTTTCGAAAACAATAAACCTTAGTAATAAAATATTATCCTTTTGGTCAAATTGGATTAGATTAGGACATTTATTATTATTTTATTTAAAGAGGATTTAAATGTGTTAAATTCAAAAATTAATTACTAAACCATTTTTAATATAGTGTTATACAAAAGATAAATTCGACTAAATATATTATTTATAAATATAAAAAAATTTCCTATATAATGGTATATTATTTATAATTTTTACTCTTTAAATAATTAAATTTATCTATTACATAATTATGATTCAATAATTACATTATTAACAAATGATTAAACTAATTGATATTATAAATATCCAAATAAATGTACATTGATCCTTTTGAAGAATTCCATGAATTTTATTTGTTAATATGACATGTTAGGGTTTATTAAATAATTATCTTTGAAGTAATCAAGTTTTTGGACTTTAAAAAAATCATATACCAAATAAGGTCAAAATTTACATAAATGAGTTTTAAAAAAAATTACTATATTAATTACTTATATAATATTCCAAAAAATATAAGGATCAGAAAAATAACTTATATAATAATATTTGTGTAATTAATGAACCACTTGGGGTTCACTACTCATTTTATATTATGTTTATTAACCGTGTAATATTAAAATAAAAGAAGACATTATAAAAGTTAAACTATTTAACTAAGAGTTAAATTTCAAAGATAAGGTCAATATGGTGACCTAAACCGATCTAAAACCTATGGGTTGAGAGTTTGTCGACCAATACCCACCTTAGCCATTAAATAAATCCATTTGGATCCATTATATAACAAATTTTATTGTATAATAAAAATAATATTTTAAGATTTTTCTAAAGTAACCCTCACCTCTCTTATAAAAGGGAATTTACCCTTCTCTCATAAAATCACCTACAAATCTATTTTTCTCGGCCAAAAACTACTCAAATTTCCTCCAAACTTCCCTCATTTTGACCTAGAGGACTTACTTTGATCAGAAACACAACCTATGGAGCCCTTTTGATAAACTCAAAAAAATACACTCGGAAAAGCGGAAATAATTTCACCACCACTTTCATAGTTCTTTTTTCTTCCACTTCCTATTTCATTATTGTTTCAATACCAAAATAATAAATTAAGTACCATATACATACTATGATGTTATAATAAATATGGTATAACCATATTAACTTTTCAATCCATCCTATAAATGACAAGTCACCATATGTGCGTACATACAACATACCATCTCCACGTTGTGGTGTAGTTTGTTATTCAAACACTTCATTTTTTGGATGGGTATTATAATGAGTATAAATGGTATAAATAATAAATATAAAATTATTAGGATTATTTATATATGATATAACATCCAATTACAAAGTATTTCACCATCAATATAATGATATTGTCACTCATTCATACATACGGATTACCATCTCCACGAACGCGATGAAATAGATTCCCCATCATAACCATTAAAGAATAATATTCATTTTGTGATTAAAAATAATATTTGAGAACATAATATAATTCTAGATATGAATCAAATATATCTTATCCATAACAAACATGTCTTATGTAACCATGTTTATAAATTAAAACAAATTAGTTAACACCTGAAATAATTATACTACTGAAATTTTATTAATAAAGTAATAATATAAGATCATACAAGATATCATATTTATGTATGTGGTTCTTGTATAATTTAATAACAATGATTTAACTATTATACGAGAGGATAATGAACCATCTATCAAGGAAAATTACAAGGTAAGCGTTAATTCTACAATCTCTTAATTATCCATGTTGTTTATACATGAGTATCTACTAAGACCTCTTTAACATCGACATCTGTGTTTCTAAAAAAATGTAATTCAGAAAAACTACTATTTACTAAACTATGTGTAAAATTATTTTATACAATTTTTTGAATTTTTATAATTCATTTCTGAAGGAATATTTCTGTTATCTTCCAAATAAGGTCCTTTACAAGTTATTCCAATAAAATAAGGAAATATTGTTTTTTAACATATACGAAAATTGTAGCTATTTTCCTCCATTATAACATATTTGAAGCTTCCCTTACAAAATTATATGAATATTTTCAAAATAAATGTTTTCTTTTATAATTATGTGACTTTTAAATGATTTCAAAATAGAAAGTGATATTTATCTCAAATATTTTTTATTACATCAATCTCAACATCCTTTGATGTATTTTACACTTGTTTAGAGTTGATTTATTTTGATACAAATATTACAATTTTTGTTGAACGTTTTGTGATATGTTTGACTATGGATGTGTTATTTATATTCCATTCATGGTATATGGATAAATTATTGAAATTTCATATGCTATTTTTAAAATGAACGTTTAGGTTATGTTTCAACCTTCTTATATGAGGAATGCATTGGACTGAGTAAGTGATGGGTGGAGCCCGCTATAGCTCCTTGATGCATCGGTAGGTCTAATGAGACAAACTAGGTTCTTAGCACAAGGCCTTGACAACTTCTTAGTTGTAGTCTTGGCATGAGGCATTGACTATGTGGTTACGAGTTCTGGAATTATTCATTAAATTAATATGAAATTGGATATTCATATTTCACGTGATTAGTCAACTAGTAAAATATCCATGTGAATAAGTAAATGGAATTATTTGATTTATATTTTACATATTATACTGATGATTATTTTTAAACAGATTATGTTTTAGTATTATACATTCCCTTAATTCTTTATGTTTATTTATGAATTTTGTTTATATATTGTTATCCTCGCTGAGCATCTGAGCTCGCCCCTTTCCAATGTTTATTTTTTCCAAGATGTGATGATGTATTTTAAGGTTGACCTATAGAGATCTACTAATGGATTTAAGTGTGTTTGAAGCGGACAAAATGTCATTGTTGTTTTTATCTCATGATGTAATGTAAAACTTATGTTTTCATCTAGTACTTTAGTGGCTACTAAATTGATCGGTCTTTTGGGACTTGATACCTTTTGATCATTCCAAAGTTATATAATATTGCACCGAATCTGGGTAACTAGGATCATGTAATTATAGTTGGTATCATTAGATGTTTAGTACTGTAACACCCCAAGTTTAAAATTTAGTTTTATGTTTTGTCAATGATTCCAAGATACAATAAAATATATAGATTTCCGAATGAAAATATATAAGTAGCAAGCACTTTATTTGTACAAGTACCATAATACATCCTTGACACAGAAAAACTAACCCATTAACCCCATTGCTATTGATAAAAAAACAATTAGAAGACCACTAAGAAACACAATGATACCGATCGAGTAGTTATAATCTCATGGATCTGATAGAAGCACAAACGTTATAGAAAGAACAATAGGAATGAAACTAAAAATAAAAGGAACATATAAAACCATCTTCGAAAGCAGTGCCCTGAGCATCGCAATATTTTTTCTTCTTCTGAGTGTTTGAATGACCCTTAAAATATTGATATTTATAGAGTTTCATCCAACTGTTATAAAAAATATCCATTATAAATTTTAAATTAAATATGATAAAAGAATAATGATAATCGTTGATATAAAATAAATAAATATACACATATAGAAAGAATATTTATTTGAATATCATTTAAAAAATACTTAATAAATTATTTAAATATTAAAATACATATATTTTGGACATTTATAAAAAAATACCATTACACATCTTATTAAGATATTAATATGGGGATTATATATAAATAATGATATTAATTTAATTTTTTTATAAATAAATATAAAAATAATGATTTCATACCTAAAAAATATTATATGGAAATTATAAAAATTACATTTTTGTTATTGATAAAATGAATTATTATGTATTATTATTTTGATAAAATAAATTATATATATATATATTGATAAAATAATAAAACTAAACTAATAAATAATAATAATAATAATAATGGGGATTGTGAATCGGGTTTGAGGGTTTTGATTGGGTGTGAGGGTAGACATCGATCGCAAGCCGGCGCCGAGGGAGATGAATATTATATTGATTACTCAACCAATTTCATACCACCAATGACACACCAAACATAATATACCTTTCCAAAACATCTATGTAATGTTATTTCACTTTCTTATATGAATGTGAACAAATGGTATAAAATGATTATAATATAATATTAAGAGACCTATATTAATGTTCAAGGATTGGATTAACCAATTAAATATAAAACATTTGGTATTTATAATAGCATGTATGTCCTCAATATATCATCAACACCAGATCACAAGGGGATAACTTCATGAGATAAATTCTCATTTCTTATGATCTCCCAACTATTGATAGTTAAAAGTCATATTTCACTTATCCTTATCATGTCTCAGGTGAATATGAAATATATTTGTTATTACTAGAATTTTAAATTTATGTAATCATTATATATTGGGAAATACTATAACCTTTTGATATGATATGTAATTTATAGACAATACCATGAAAATATTACATACAAAAGTATCAAAACTATAATGGTAATAGTTACACATATATAAATCAATTTTATATATGTAATAGTAACACATTTACATACATGTGTTGTGTTTTGGTCACACACTCCCAATAGTTTCACTCTAGCATATCATAGAAATTAAAACAATATTTATAATACTATATTATAAAGTTTAGTTCATGCCAAACATTAAATTAGGTGATATTTCTCCTACAAAGTTCATAATATTTATGTGAATTATAATCACTGTATATATTATCTTATGTTGGTTTACTTATAGAGTTTCAAACATAGATCAGATAAATAAATTCATAATCACTAGGATTTATATATAATAGATTATGAACATTTTGGAATAGACACACTTCTTCTCTCTCATCTAATTTGTTATTATATGATGATAAAAACATTTACATTAAAATCTATTTAACATTTCAAGATATTTATAGTACCATAATTTCAAATAATTAAAAATAATTATAAAAATATAATTTTTTCTTAACATTATTGACAATTCTTCTATATTATTATACACCACAATCTCATCATTTCTACAGTTAGGTTAGCTCATTTCCGTATACCATAATCACGAAATAATATTCCCTTTTATTAAATTGTGGTCTCCAAAACAATAATAAAAAAACATTTCCTTTTATATTTCTAAATTAACTAGATTTAAAAAATCTTCAATATAATTTTTGTTGCTCGTAACAACATAATATATTTCAGAAATAATATTGTTTTGAATTACTAGAAGACCCATAAACTCATTTATATGAATCCACATTGAACCCCCATTATTAATCATAATACTAATATTTAATGACAATAAAATTGTTTCAATAAAATTATAATAATTTTAAAATATCACAACAACATTCCACAGAATGTTCATAATTATATTTTGAATATTCACCTAAACCAGATTTAATTTTAGGAACATATAATTCTAAATTGTGGATTATGTTATTTGATTTATTCCATAGTATATAATTCTCAAATATTTATCATCTAGAAATAATCAGTAGTTTTGTGATATATTTTGTACATTGAAAATTTTCATCACAATAATCCATTTTGATATCAAATTAACTCATAAAAATGTTCTAGAAACTCAAGTTTTTGTTCAACATATTTCACTGAACATTCATTGGGTAATGAATTCATACACTATAGTAAAACACCATACCATATGACATGAAATGTCTTAATAATTATAATTTCAAATTCAACAACATAAATGTCTTATGTTTTCCAATATAACTTATTTATTATGAATTTTATCTATTATAACATTTTTTAATTCATGCTAAGTAATGTCAAATGTAGAGCTTCAAGTCATATGTGATTATAGTGAAATTAATTAAATTTTCCTCAAAAATAAATTATGTGTAAAAATGTATTATACACTTTGGCCAATATTTAGAATGATAAACCCAATTTCTATATGTATTAAATAGCCTAATATTCAATTGTTTCACTGAATATAGATTCTCATCCAATGTTAACTGAACAACTAAATAATTTCTCATAACACCACAGAAAACCTAAAAACATTCCTTGAAACTTAATAAATTTTTTGTTAACCTGTAATGATTCTGAACCACGATATAAAAATTAAAACCTTCAAAATATTTAGGGGAACATCATGTTCCGCTAATAAAAACTATCACTTGAGCCTAGACATAAATGTTCTTATATACATGCTTGTTAAATATATTAGAAAAATTTATGTTCTACCATCATATCCTATCACTTTTAACAACTCACCATAATTATGTGATCCACTTTAGTATGAAATATATACCCCCCCAATATGAGTTATGCTATCTTTTTACGAAATTTTTCATTCTGTAGAGTCTTTGAGTTAGCTTTTCTAAATATTTAGTGCGTTAAATAGGGAATACCCTGGAGTATATTTTTTTAGATATCATTTGGAAAAGTTTATTCCTTAAATTTCAGTTTAAATGTTTAAATAGTTATGGTTATATATTCCCGGTTTAAAAAAATTAAGACATAAGATCGCATTTTCACGTAAAATGGGGGTTTTTTTGAAAAATCACCATGGAAATTTGTTTTTCTACATAAGTGACCCACAATGAATTTATAAAATAAATTCAATATATAAGCTACATATCATTAAGTCCTAGTGATTTATATTATGACATAAAATTTATAATATGGATACACTTCCTTTATTGTTTCTATTGACATCTAATCTTAACCATGGTGATTTTCATTGATTTTCAACAACAAGCCTACCAGGAAAACGAACCGTTGGGTGACTATTTTTTGAAATGAAAGGATAAGGTTTTTTCCTTCCTTCTCATCTTAAATCTCAATTGTATTTCTTGTGTAGAATAATAGATTGGTTTTGAAGGCCAAATATATTGGATTCAATTTCTATTGACAGGATAATTATTCTTATTCTTAATGGAATGCGGGTAAGAGGATGATATGGGGAATGGTTGAAGATCCTCCATCAAAATGTAATTGAGGTAGGTATTTTCTATATCACTCTACTATTTTTAAATATTATAGTTATAATCTAGAGAAACATTTCTTTTGATTTGATAGGAAATAATATGATTGGTTTCCATGGAGAACCCTTTTTTATGAGACTTCAAAAGGATTGTTTTGAATGATTCCCTTAAGATGTATTAATTAAATGTTTTTGGAGGACTATTTAGAAACAAATATATGGTTGAAAACTATTTGACATGGATGATGGTGTTTATATACATGGTGTACTATGTCATAATTCAATTTTATAAGGAGTTATTAAAAAATACTTGGATCTTGGTGGAAACTAGAATTGAACAATGGTATATCATGTTGATTTTTTTGAAGGATGGTATTATTCTTTTTTTCATTTAGATTGTCATATAGAATGAATTTTTGTGTGATTTTGGAAAATGGAAATGGGTATTCCACATTGAATGTGAATTCGAAATTGAAATTACTAATTTCATAATCTTTTATTCCTTAATATTTTTCCTTTGGTAAAATATTTTTATATTCTAGAACATTTTTTTATTATAAAATGTTCTATTTCTTGAATATCCTACTGGTGTGTGTGGGTAGTTTTTTTGGGAAATATTACTAAGTGTTATACTTACCACATTATCGGGAAGATTATTTAATTTTAAGATTAAGTCTTCTGGGATACATGGAGGGGTCATGTTTTGTACTTATATTGTGGAAATCCTTGATGTTATGGCTATATTAGTGATGTTGAAGATAGAGAGTGTCTGAGTGCTGGTTTAGGATAGTGCCACATTGGTGCCAATGTCTTTTTGTTTATAGTATAATCCTTTATTTCTTATTTACTTTTCAGTTGTACTCTAATATTTTGAATCAAATAGTATTTCATTGAGTTGGGTGGTTTATTATCATGCATCATATATTTCAACATGGTTTCTATGTATTTAATGATAGGTTATATTATCTCTTATTGAAAACCATCTGACAATGTTCTCTTAAGTCCTTTTTATTTATTATTATCCTTTGGGGTCTTAGGTTTTTCTCCAAAGGCTAGGGACACTTTTCCTCTCATCAATCCAATGAGTAGGGATGTGTTTTTATAAATGGTATCAATAATGCTTGGTTCATCTGTCTTTTTGGGTTAAATGGTATCACTATTGGTCGGTATGTATGTATTTTTTGGAAATATGGAATCAATTTTTCTTTCTCCTTGAGTTTGGATAGTATTAAGAAACTATAACTAGTAAAATGTGAAATGTGTTGAATAAAAAGATACAGGTATCATTGTTATGCTAAACATCATGTTACAAGGTTGCTTGGGTAAAAAAGTGTTCTATGAAAAATCTAGGAGTTATTTTTTCCCAGTGACATGGGTTTATCTGATGATTGTTTCTTATAATGCATTAATATTGAGGCCTACTACTAGGAATTCATTTTTAATATGATGTTTGACGATTTTTAAAAACATAGTAAAATGATTAAGATGTATATTTATGAAATTATGGTTTCACTAGTTGTTTATTATGGTAATTATACTTATATAAAATTTTTGGGAATTTATTCAATAGTTTAGTCCTTATATATAAATATTTTAAATGGTTTATATTATTCGTAAACAAAAATACACTTGGAATAATACATATAAATAATAGGGAAGATGTTGTTGAAAATGTGGTTTTATCTAAGCCACATGTTATCTAAAATCATGAACTGAGTGTTTTGAAACCATTTCAAGATTTTGATGGTGGAAATCAAAATAATGAATTGAAAAAAATTAATCATTCATTATAGTTTCAAAATAAAGATCCTTCTATTATTAGAGTGGATTATGAACCCAAAAGTGAAGATATGTTGATCAACCGATTGAATATAATATTAGATTTTATTTTTTACACTATAAGATAACATGTTTTTTTGAAACCTATTTTTTAGGGTTTTTAGGCCAATGATGGGATTTCTCTATCCATGAAATATCCAACCAAGGTATTTTTTGGGATGATTTTTAGAAGAAATTTATCCAAAAAATGTTATCCACACACTTTTCAAGATGACAAGAACTATATGTTTCTTTAACTTGATAAAATAAAAACACCTTATGAAAGAGTATGATGTTATGATTGATAACCTAGATTATTTTTACAAAAACTTAGTTTATAGTGAGTCCATTAAGTATAATATCTTTGAGTATCGATTATTATTAGAGATTTGAACTATGATAGTTAGTTAGTGTATTAAGGATTATATTGACATAGTTTATAGGAAAATCATTGAAAATTTAATTCTTATTGGGAATTATATGAGAGGTTTTTTGTTATTTACAACTAGGAAACATTAAAATATGGTGTTGTAAATAGGAGTAAGTGGAATATATACTATATTTGAGGTAGTTCACCTCATAATCATATAATAGAATCAATAAAAATTCCTACAAGTTCAGATGCTAAAACATGTAATTTTTAGTGCGGTTCCTTAATTCATATGATGAGAGAATGTATTACACCACTAAAGAATTTTCACCACAAGGGAAAGAAATTATATATCAATATTCTTTTTCTTATTAATTATATATTAGCAAGTGGAATAGGAACGAATCAGCCTTTAGTGTCTTATTCTTGGATGGAATCATCCCATCAAACTAGCTCACATCCACAAACATAGATAAACCAGGATGTTTCAAGGAACACATATTTTTTTCATTAAATACATCACCAGGGAATAATGAGTTATCCTATGAAAACTAAGGGATTTTATTTATGGATCATAATATTTTATTGTGAGTAAGAAACAAAGTACCTCTATAGTGTGGGGTACCATTCTTATGATCTCAAATATAACACAAGACTTTCCTAATAATAGTGAATCAAATTATTTATTGTCTTATATTATTTTTAAAAAATTAAGACTATAAGTGTATGTGATTCCATATGTCATGAGTATCAATGTACCCCATATACAGTGGGAGTGCATAGGTTTCAAATTCTCAACATGTTCCATTTACATTGATTTGTGTGGTTTCTCTTGGAGTGTTTGGCCATGGAGATGAATTTTGTGTATTTAATCATTGTTATGATATGGATTGCAGGATATAATGTCCATATTTACATATATGCATGAAATTTAATATTTACAAACTTTGATGGATTCTTCTCCTTTTCAAGTTCCATAAGGATATAAATGATGGTCAGGAAGAACCTTCACTGATAGTAGATAGAAAAAGCACTAGTTGTTAGAAAAAATGGCATCAAAAGTGGATGATTAAATAGGAAATTGGACTCTTATAGAAATATTTTATTGATACCTAGAAGATGTTCCAAACTATTTCTATAGGATGCACTTTGAAATGGAATTCAAATTCACTATCGACCTTATCTGGAGAATAGGAACTATTTTACTACCACTTTACATAATATAATTAATGGATTTATGGTAATTAATGGCTCAAATAAAATAGTTGGAAAATAAGTTATTTATTATACATTGTACATCACCTTGGGATCCACCATTTTTATTATTAAATAAAGAAAATGTTACTATCAGATTATTTGTGGGATTTCCTACCTTGAATCTAATACTTATTAATAATCATCTACCTATTACTATAATAAATGATATATTAAATAAATTGGAGGAATACAAGAGGTTCTATATAAATTATCTATAACTATGATATCATCATCATAGAGATAGAAGAGATAATATTCTAAAAATAACATTCTAATGTTTCTATGGCCATTATGAATATACCATCATGTATTTTGGTCAGATAAATGCACTATAATTTTTCATTGATATGATGGAACATTTACTCTTTAAGTATCTCACCTTATCTATTTTTGTGTTCATTGAATATATTTTTGTATACTATAGAAATTATAATAAACCTTATTATAACATAGAAATTACAATGAGTAAATTCTGAGAATATAATTTGTATGCTATGTTTATTAAGTGAATCATGTGTATTAAATAAGTATATTTTAATAGACATGGGATTTCAGAAGAATGAATGTCTATTGAACCTAAAATGATAAAAAAAGTAGAGTTTTATCAAACAAATAATAATTTTTTTGACGTATGTAGTTTTCTAGGATTAACAGGATATTATCAAAACATTTTTTTAGGATTTCTATAGGATTTATTCTCAAATGAATTCTTAGATAAAATATTTTGTTCCATTTATACTGAATGATTAATGTTATAAATTATTTATGGAACATAAAACTCATATCACCTAGATACCAACGGTAATATTTCTAGAACAAGGTAACATTATTGTGGTGTATACCAACAATAATATTTCTATATTGAATCTAATCTCAAACCTATTCCAAGGGATCAAGATTTTTTTTATTATGGAGGAAAAGGTCATTAGTAGCAATAGTTCCTTACCTTTCTGAGAAATCAATATTCGTCAAGTGTTCCGCTTCAGGTTCATCAGCTTAGGTAGTTTCATCCAGGACAGCAGCAGCTGGTTGCACCATCTTCGGATCACTAGTGAAAGTATGGGGTGTGAAGAGGATATACCCAGGATTTTCCTCATAGTCAATGAGCATAGTGTGGCTATAGAGGTGGTTTCCGCGAGGGTTAGGGAGGCTGTAGAGTAGGCCATGATCTACATCATGCATTAGAGTTTTTAGTGTAAGGTGATTTAAACATAATATATGTATTTTTTTTCTATGTGGGTTCATTCCTTGTTTGATTTAGGATTTAAATATTCCTTCATATCATCCAATCTTTTCCATGAATTGGGGTTTGAGGTAGAGGGGCTTCCAATTCACATTGCATTAACTGTGGTAGTATGATGTCGAGAAAACATGTTTGAAGAATGTATATATTGTGAGATAGTATTAGAGAAGGACCACTCTCGGAGAGATTAATTATGTTTACAGATAAATCCATATGAGTGCATCTTCAACACGGATTAGTTGTATTCAGTGAAGAATATCGTGGATTGAATAAAGATACATGTGGTGTTCTTCAATGCCGATGGAGAGATAGCAGTGTTTTTTGGCGAGCATGACTCTCTTATGGGTTATATTTTTGTTTTTTTTTCTTGTCATCATTGTTGACTAAGAAGATGATGAGTTCACTGGAGGTTCACCCATTGAAATTTCTTTTGTTCTTAGAAGATTACCCTAAGGTATTTCCTAAAGGAGTTGTAGTTTTAAGCCCTTGATGATAGATCTAGTTTGATATAAAGCTATAACCATGCACATCTCTTATCTACAGGTCTCTATATAGGATGGCACCTTCTGTGTTTCGGGAGATGCATATATATCTCGATGTTCTTTTATAGTGTGGTTTTCTTGGATGAGTTTTTCATCATGGGGAATACTTGTTTTTTTCCATGAAGAAGGCTGATGGAAGTTTGCGGTTGTGTATCGTTTATTGTCACTTGAACCAAAAGATAGAGAATAATTGATATCATGTTTCATTTAGTGATGATTTGTTTGATCAACTAAACGGTGAATCTTGGTTCTGGGAGATCTATTTTTGGTCAAGATATCATAAGATGTATTTGAATGATGAGGATATTCTGAAAACTTCTTTCCATTGTCATCAATGGCATTATGAGTTCATTGGGATTCCATTTACTCTAACGAATTAACTAGTTGTGTTCACAGGGTGGATGAGCACTGTGTTTCACGAGTTCCTGGATATGTTCATGGTGGTCTTAATGGATGAAATTTTTGTGTACTCTAAATTTAAGGAGGATCATATAGATCATCTGCATGCTATTTTGGGAGTCCTTATACTACATAAGCTATTTGGGAATTTGTCGAAGTGTGAGGTTTGGGATTAAGAAACTTTTTATTGGGGAATGCAATATCCTATAAGGGAGTATCTATGGATCATTAGAATATAGAAATTTTTTTATTGGGAATCCCATAATATAGATTGAGAGGTGAGAAGATCCTTGGTCTTGCAGGATAATTCCGGAGGTTTATAGATGATTTCTCTTGGGTTGCAACTCCCATGGAATCATTCACCTATATGGGTCAATCATTCATGTGGAATGATCAGTTTCAAGAAGATTTTGTGTTTCAAAAGGATAAATTGTTCAGTGATCCGATTATTTATCTTCCAATAGAAGTATTTCAGTTTGAGGTTTTTTATGATGCTTCACATCTGAAGCTTGGATGTGTTCTAATGTATTAGAGATCAGTCGTTTCTTATGGGTCTTTGCAGTTGCTTTCACATTACTATAATTATCCCACCAACCATCTTGAGTTGGTAGTAGTTATGTTTTTTCTGATGTTTTGGGGACATTACTTCATTGGGGAGTGTTTAATGGTCTTCATAGATTATAAGATCCTAAGGTATGTTTGGTACCAGCATGAAATGAAATTGATACAACATTAGTGGATGGAGTTCTTATAGAACTACGAATTCGAAATATCATATACACCTGCTATGGTGAAGGTTGTAGCCGATGTGCCAAGAAGGATGTAATGTAGTGATGTAGTGGGAAAAACTGGTGATTCTCAAAGAGTAATGGAAAAAAATTAATCATTACATCTCAATATGGGAGAATTTGGGGGAAGTGGTTGTATTTTTCAAAAGATGTTGCAGTGATCTCTGGAGTAGATGGTTGTGTAATCCGAGTTGGGGTATCATGAGTTAGAGGTCTGGAGAGTCTGAGTTGTTTGGGCTGAGGACACTGTTAGTTGGACTGAGGATGAAAAATAACTAGTTTCAGTTTAGAGATAGATTTTCATTACAGAGGTAGTGTGTGAGATGATTTTCAAGTTCCATTATTCACCCATAGTTTTACATCCAGGTGTGAAAACATTGTACTGATCTTTAAAGAGTTAGTTTTGGTTTCCTGGGATTATGTGTGCAGTGGCAGAGTTTTTGTCTCGCAGTTTGGTGTACTAGAAGGTGAAAGACGATCCCCATGTTTCTAATGGTCTTCTCTAGCCCTTGGATCGTCCTCAGTGAAAGTGGAAGGACACCTCGATAGTGTTTTTTACCTTCATACCTCAAGATCGAGGAATCCATGATGATATATGGATGGTGGTGGATCATTTGATGAAATCCACCCACTTCATAGTGACCAAGGATTCGATCTCAGTGGAGGTTTTTTTGAGTATGTATCTAGGGGATGTAGTGATACATCACAGAGTACTGAGGAAAATCATTTTTGATCAAGATCCACATTTTACTTTCATTGTGTGGAATGATCTCATGGATGATTTTTCTTCTCAGCTATGTCTTAACACATCTTATCTTCTACAAATGGAAGGTCTGTTAGAGTAGACTATCCAAACTCTTGAAGACATGTTTCTCCATTTTGTCCTATATTTAAAGGTTCAAAGAATAGTCACTTAACCTTGGTAGATTTCTCTTACAATAAAATTTTTTACTCCACCATCGGTATGGTGTCGTTTGAAGCCTTTTATATCTAAACATTCCATTCTCCATTGTTCTGGATTGAGGTCAAAGAGTCATCAATTCATGGGCGGGAAAAATTACCAAATATGAAACCGTAAGTTCATGTTATTTATCATAGGATTAAGTTAGTTTATTATTGTTATAAATCCTATTCCATTCATAGTTGGATGAATTTAGAGTTTGATGTTTGGGATCCCATGTTTTTGAAATTGACTCCCTGTTGTGGGAAGCGAATGTTTGGATATGAGTGTATGATTTTTTCCTTGTTTTTTGGGCCTTTCGAGATGTTGGATCATGATAGAGATATGCCATATTGGGTAGCACTTCCCCCACAGATGTGAATGATACATGATGTATTTTACATGTCGTAGCTCCATCATTATCTTCATGATGACTCTTGTGTCATCAATTGTAGAGAGATCTGTGTTGACGTTGTTGCAACTTTTGAGGAGAGGCATCTAGGGATGCCAGACCACAAGGAGATGTTGTTTCGCAGGTGTTTTATCCTTATGGTTCAGTTCTTGTGGCATCACAATGTCATGGAGGAGAGTGCCTAGGAACACGAGTCACTGATACACACTCAGTACCCTAATTTGATTGATGTTTAACTCTTTTCTTGTAATTATGTTTGTTTTGTGGTCATAAAACTTTCCTTTTTATGAGATGAATTTATCTTGTTTCTTTTTTTGGTCTTGGAATATTTTGAGAGGTTTCTACCCAAGGAGATTGGATAAGTCATGGTTGTAGTTTTCTTATGGTTTTGTGTTGTTGCTATGATGAATTAGTTGAGCTATGTTTGTGGTAAGAAACATGAGTGGTATCTCACAGGGTGGTTGTTCTGTCCCCTTTTTTGTTTCCTCTTTTGGAAGCTTTTGGATTCCTGAGGATGATAATGTTTTGAGAGGTATTTGATGTAATTTCCTGAACCAATCTAATCAATTTCAATTCAAAATTTAGTGTTGAAGGTGTTCTAGGAGGTTAACATGATTTATTCATAACTCATGAAAAAATATAAGGTTCTGTGAATAGTGATTCCAATTTCTTGAACACTGACATTGGTGAGAATGATTTGAATAGTGTCATTGGTGAGATAGATGTGAACAATATCATTGGTGTGTCACATATGATAGTCGCATTGGTGAGTCACCCGTTTGTAGTTCATCTATTGGTAGGTCATCTATCGTTTGGTCATCAATTTATTGGTCATCAGTCAGTAGGTCATCTATCTGTTGGTCGTCTATCCATAATTCATCTGTCTGTAGGTCATTTGTTGGTAGGTTATCTATCGGCAGGTCATCTTTCAGAAGGTCGTCTATTCGTAGGTCCTCTATCGGTAGGTTATCTATCGGTATGTTCTATAGTGATTCCAAATCAGTTTGTGAACAATGTTTCTATAATCCTATAGTTTTGTCTATTTCAAGTTTTAATTGACACAAAACGCCTTAAAAGACATAATTTATGGTATTTAAGGCAATTAAAAATCCCATAACTCCTATATTAAATTTTCCAAATGGGGCATGTGAATGTACTTATTCTAACAACTTAATCTTGAGACAGGACCAGGATCACTCTTCACATGAACTTGGTGTGGAGAAGTGTTGTTCGGTGCGGCAAGACTAGGTTAGTGTGGATGTTTGGGAGGCTGGAAGCCAAGAGGCTATGGTGCAGATTGCGAAAAGGGGGAAGGAAGATCGAGCCATGAAAATTGGGTCGGCTTGTGGATTTTTACAGCAGGGGTTGCAGGGGCCTCCTACGGAGGAGGACTGGCGATCGGGTAAGGAGAAGATAGTGGGGCCTACTCCCAGTCCTCAGCCCTTAATTACCCTTAGAAACAAATTTGAGAGGCCTATTGAAATTTAATCAAGTGCACCCCTCAGCTACTCATCGGTGGCAGTTCAGGGACGTGAGCAAGAGTTGAAGGATGATGAGCACTATCATTCAGCAGATGAAGCACCAAAACAGAAGACTAGGAGGAGGAAGGAGAGGAAGGACTACTCCTCTCTTCCTCCTTTTATTAAGACTCGATCAGTCGGGAGGTTGAGTGACATGAGAACAACTATGGAGTCTTTCAACTACCTGAGGACTGGGGAGCAGAATTGCCGGTCCTTGATTCCCCTTTTAAGGTCTGATGAAGAGGTGATATAACAGGTCCTATTGTTCAATGCTAATAAGAAGGAGGCTTCTAGAATGATGGGAAGGCTTATAGAGGTGTCCCTGAATGAGGAGCAATCTTCTTAGATCGATAAACAAGAATCTATTTTGGTAGGGGGTTTCAATCACGGGAAGATCAGTGTTGAGGAGTACATTCAGACATGGGATCAGCTTGTGTATGTTTTTGAGAAGCAGATTTTGTAAGATGCAGGATTTAACTTTTCTTCCCTAACATGGAAATTATTTGGGGAATAAGACTCAGGTAATATTAAGTTTCTAGTTAACAACATAGTTTATCTTCGTGGTCGTGGTTGGCGGATGTGAGTGTTTGGGTTGTGTGAGCTAGAGTTGTTTCTAACCACTTTCCTTTGAATTTAAGTTTTTTTTTCTGGTTTTTTTTGTTTTTGGACCTGATCTAGAAGGGGTCTTGAGCATCAAGTCATCATTAATGAAGGTACCTTGGAATTGGTTGTTTGAGAGGGTATGGATTCGCCATCTGTTCCGTGTCCGTGCTTCTGCATTGGACTACTTGCCAAGGGGCCTGTGTTGATAAAGGCTTGTTTTTTGGTTTACTTGATGGGATGGGGCGGTCCGATCGTTTTACTCTGGTTTTACGTGGTTCTCACTTTTCCGTTTAAAAGTGTCTTATAAAAAATGTAATTTTCAGTCAAAATGGACAGATACATTCCTCCTTGTTTTTCCTTCTTGTTTTCCATTGTATGAGACACCCCATACCTTTTTTCCCAAGGACTTGTGTGATTATTGTGGGGACCCTGGATCATGTTTTCCTTGGAGTTCTTCTATAAAGCCCCGAATCTGGTTACCCAGAGTTGGTGCATTATTACATAACATTGGAATGATCACAAGAAAGATCATGTCTTGAAAGAACGATTAGATTAGTAGCCTTGGAAACACTAGATATATTCATAAAGATTCACATTACATCATAAAATGAAAACCACAACAATATAGTCTCCATAGTCCACACTCTTATCCCCTCATACTATCCTGGTAGGTCATTCATAAATTACTTCTTCACATCCTGGGAAAAATAAAACATAATGAAGGGGTGAGCTCAAATGCCCAGTAAGGATAACAATATAGAGGAAACATTCATAGATAAGAATAAACATTTAAGGTAATTTATTAATAAAACAAAATCCTTTTAAAGATGATCTTCAACATAGTATGGAAAAAATAAAATGAAATAATGACATTTACTTATTCAAATCGATATTCTACTAATCGAATAATCACATGCAATATCAATAACCACTTTCATAATGATCGAATGCATAATTCCATACTATCATAACCACATAGCCAAGGCCTCATGACAAGACTACAAATAAGATTTTTTTAAGGCCTTGTGCCAAGACACTAGTTTGTCTCACGAGACCTACCAATGCATCGAGGAGCTATATCTGGCTCCACCTGTCACATATTAAGTCCAATTCATTCCTCATATGAATATGTTTAAACATAGCAGAAACATTCGTATTAAAAATAGCATACGAAATGTCAATAATTTCTTCATAAACCATGAATGGTATAAAAATAGCACATCCACAGTCAAACATATCACAAAACCATCAATAAAATATGAATGTTTTGTATCATAATAAATCAACTTCAAATAAGCTTAAAATCCATCAAAGGATGTTGACATAGATGAAATTAAAACTCTTTTTAGAGGAATATCTCTTTCTATTTTGAAATCATTTAAGAGTCATATAATTATAAAATAAAACATATTCTTTGAACAAATTCTTAAAATCTTTTAAGGGAAGCTTCGACGATTTTATAACGGCGGAAAATAGCCGCAGCCTCCATATAAGATAAAAAACATTCTTACCTTAATTCTATCAAAAAGGTTAAAAAGAACCTTGTTTGGAAAACGACGGAAAGATTCCTTTATAAACCTCTTATAAAAAGTCAAAAAAGGGTATAAATGATTTTAACCCATATTCTTGTAAATAGTAACAAAAAATTTGAACTACATTTTTAAGAAACATGGATGTGGATGATAAAGAGATCCTAGTAGATTATTATGTATAAACAACCTCTGATAATGAAGAGATTATGAAATAAACCCTTACCTTTTACTTTTCCTTGGTTGAGGGTAGGTTATCCTCTTGTACAATGGTGAAATAATTGTTATTAAATTATAAAAGAATCATATACATTATTATGTTATCATATATGATCTTTTAACGTTGCTTTGTTAATAATATCTTAGTATTATCATCGTTTCGGGTGTTATCTTACTCGTTTGATTTTATATATTTTGTTATGTAAGACATGTTTGTTTTGGATAGATTGTATCTTAATCATATCAATAATTATATCAAGTACTTAGATACTCTTATTAATCATCAAATGATAATTAGACTTGAATGGATACGATGGAGAATGAATCTAATCGCGTTCGTGGAGACGGTAGTCCGTACTTACGCACGAGCGACAATATCATTCTTTTGATATTAAAATAATATATAATTGGATGTTATATAATATATACAGAATATTTATCATGTTATATTTATTATTTATATGAATTACACATCATTATTAGAACCATCCAAATAATAATTTATTGAATAACAATTACACCAGGACGTGGAGACGGTAAGCCGTACGTACGCACGTATGGTGACATGTTATTAAAAGGATGGATAGAATACTGAATATGGTTGTACCATATTTATAATAATATTACAGTATATAGGATATACTGGAAACATTATTTTATAATGGGAATAACAAAGAAAGAATAAGTGGAAGAAGAAAGGAACTTGAAAAACGGTGGTGAAATCATTACCTCTTCTTCGGGTTCTTCCTTTTGATTTGATCAAAAGGGTGCCATAAAATGGCTTTCTGACTAAATGAAGGCCTCTAAGATGAAGTGAGGGAAGCTGAGAGAGTATTTGGGCCGGGGATGTTCGATCCAAAAGGCTTTGAAGGTGTGAAATAATGAGAAGGGGGATTGGCCTTTTATAAGATGGGTGAGGGGCACCTTTGGAAAAGCTAGAAATATTATTTTATAATAAATTCATATTCGGTTTCTAATGGCTACAAAGTGGATTATTTAAAGGTTAAGGTGGTTATGGGTCGAAAAAAAACTCATCCAATAGAATTTAGATAGGTTATGTTCATTATATTAACCTTATCCTTTAGTTTTAACTCTTAGTTAATTAGTTTCAATTTTACAATGTCTCTTTGTATTTTTATATTATATGGTTAGTAAACTTACTATATACATCCAAGAGACCCCCAAGCGGTCCAATAATGAAACAACTATCATGATATAAGTCTCTTGACCAAACCTTTGATTTATATGAATTTAATATGAATTAATAATATAATTTTTATTTTAAAATCTCTTTTATGTCAATTTTGACAGTATTTGGAAAATTAATTTTCGTGAAAATCATAACAGAATGATTACATCAAAAAAAGTTAATTAAATCATTCCTAACATGTCATATTAACCTAAAAAATTAGTGTAATTCATAAAAAGTCTCAAATTATATTTATTTTGGTATTTATACTATCAATTATTTTAATTTTGCACTATTATGGTAATTACTGCATCATCATTGGGTCATAAATAAATTAAATTATTTAATGTCTAAAAATTATAAATAAAATACCATTATGTATGAAATATTTTTATCTTTCTAATTAATATTTACAATCGAATTTATCTTATGTATAACCCTATATTAAAAATGATTTAGTAAATACACATTGATTTTAACTCTTTTAACTCTTCTTTGAATTAAATAATAATAAATGTTCTAATCTAATCCAAGTGGACCTAATTTATAGTATTTTATTCCTAAGGTTGTTTTTGGTCGAATTAAGATTATAAAATAGAATTAGGACACGTGTTAGTGTAATATTAATATCATTTTTACCCTTAATTACCCTATTTACTTTTAACCGTGGTAAATAAAAGTAAAAAGTTTCTATTCACCAAAAATTATTTTCATCTCAATGAACCACATTTTAGTCCTTAATATTAACTGTGTCTCTCGTATTTTAGAAATTCCACTTATAGAAGTGGTAAAATTAAGATTTATTAAAAATTTAGTTTTTTAACTACCACTTAATGGTTTCACTATTCATCAAAAAATGATGTTTTTCAGAAAAATACCAAAAATTCACCCAAGGATAATTTCAATATTCCGAATCCAAAAATGAAGTCCATTTTGAGAAATAAAATTTATATATTTCAAAAAGTGGGTATAACTATTCATAATGGCTATTTTGATTGGTTGTGGTGTGTTAGAACTCGATGTTGCGTACAACACACACTATTGCATTATTCAAAGAGAAGCGTACTGTAGAAGTTTGGGGTGTTACATTATCCCCTCCTTCAAATAATTTCATCCTCAAAATTTCTAGAATACTCCCACATGAAAATACTCGGGTGTTTCTTCATCATATGTTCCTCGGGTTCCCACGTTTCCTCTTCCATCTTATGGTTTCTCCACAAGAATTTTACCAAACGAGTCGTCCAGTTTCTCAGTACTTGTTCTCTCGTATCAAGAATCCTGAAGGGCTCTTCGCAATAAGATAGATCGGGTTCCATTTCTAATTCCTCATAGGTGAGTACATGTGTCGGTTCAGGCATGTATTTCCTCAATAGAGATACGTGGAACACATCGTGAACTTTGGAGAGACTTGGCAGCATTGCCAATCGATAAGCTACAACCCCAATTCATTCTAGAATTTTGAAAGGTCTGATGTACCTGGGACTCAATTTACCTTTCTTACCAAAACTTATGTCTCCAATCCATGGAGATACCTTCAGGAAAACATGATCAGTGACATGAAATTCCAAATCCTTCCTTCGATTATCAACATAGCTCTTCTGCCTACTTTGAGCTGCTTCGATATGGTTTTGGATTACCTTCACCTTTTCCATCATTTCCTCCACCAGTTCTGGGCCTACAAGTTTTCTTTCACCAACGTCATCCAAACAGGTTGGTGTGTGACATCTCTTTCCATATAACGCTTTATATGGTGCCATCAGAATACTCAAATGGAAGCTATTGTTATAGGAAAATTCTACCAGAGGTAAATATTGATCCCACATACCCTGAAAGTCAAGTGAGTAGGATCTCAACATGTCTTCTAAGGTTTGAATAATTCGTTCCGATTGTCCATCTTCTTGAGGGTGTTAGGCAGTGCTCAAATGAAGTTTAGTATTAAAAGGCTTTCTGAAGAATTTTCCGGAATCTTGAAGTAAAATGGGGATCACGATCAGAAACAATCGATATGGGTACTCCATGAAGTTTTATAACTTCATTAATATATAGTCTTTCTAGTCGTTCAAGTGGTAAATCTTCCCTTATAGCAAGAAAATGTTCTGACTTGGTAAGAAGATCAACAATGACCCATATTGTATCGTTCCTTCTAGGAGTCTTTGGTAGCCCCATGAAAAAGCCCATCATAATATTATCCCATTTCCACTCCGGTATGGGAAGAGGATGCATGACTCTTCCAGGCTGTTGGCTTCCAGCTTTCACTTGTTGACAAACCATACATCTTGACACAAAATCGACAATCTCTCTCTTCATGTTGTCCGACCAAAAATGTTCCTTCAAATATCTATAGATTTTTGTGCTCCCAGCGTGTATAGAAAAATTGGAACTATGAGCATCATCCATCAATTCCCTTTTTAGATTAAGTATATTGGGAACACAAAGCCTCTTCCCGAATTTCAAAATTCCTTTTTCATACACAAGGTCTCTCAATCTCCCATCATTCTCAGCTTTAATCTTCTTTTTAAATTATTCATCATCGGTCTGAGAAATCTTAATCCGTTCTAGTAAAGATGTTTTGGAAACCATTTGATAAAGCATTGATGTTTCGACCTCCATGGTTATTCCCATGTCCATCTTCACTAGATACATGAAAATTGGATCCCTTTCAATTCTCATATATCTCAAAACTCCATGGTCTTTTCTGCTCAAAGCATCTGCCACCTTGTTTGCCTTCCCCGGGTGGTAGTGTATCGTGCAATCATAATCCTTGAGTAATTCATGCCATCTCATTTGCCTCATGATGAGTTCTTTTTGTGAGAAAATATACTTCAAACTCTTGTGATCAGAATAAATCTCACATTTTTCACCATAGAGGTAGTGCCTCAATATCTTCAAGGAAAATATCACCACTGCCAACTCGAGGTCATGAGTAGGATAGTTTTGTTCATGAATTTTCAACTGTTGTGATGCATAGTCAATAACATTATCATTCTGCATAAGAACACAACCAAGTCCTTTCTTCGATGAATCACTATAAATAACGAACCCATCATTCCCCGATGGTAGAGTAAATGTAGGAGCATTGACTAATATTCTCTTCAGTTCTTTGAAACATTCTTCACACTCTTTTTTCTAAACAAATTTAACCCCTTTACATGTGAGCTTCGTTAATGGGTTATCCAATCGGGAAAAATTCTGGAAGAAACATCGATAATGACCTGCCAAACCAATAAAACTATGTACCTCAGTTATAATCGTAGGTGCTGGCCATTCATGGATTGCCTTGGTCTTAGAAGGATCAACATAGATTCCATCATTAGAGACAATATGGCCAAGAAAAGAAATCTCCTGAAGCCAGAATTCACACTTTCTAAACTTCCCATATAATTCATGTCTTCTCAGAGTCTTCAGGATAATGCGCAAGTGATTTTCATGATCATCAAAGGTTTTGGAGTATACCAAGATTTCATCAATAAATACCACCACAAATTCATCAAGATATTCGTTGAAAACTCTATTCATTAGATCCATGAATACAGAGGGTGCATTAGTCAATCCAAAAGGCATTAATGTAAACTCGTAATGCCCGTACCTGGTTCGAAATACTGTCTTCGGAATGTCTTCCATCTTCACACATAATTGATGGTATCCAGATCAAAGGTCAATCTTGGAAAATTATTGAGCTCTATGCAGTTGGTCAAATAAATCAATAATGCGAGGTAGGGGATACTTGTTCTTTATTGTTACAGCATTGATCTCCCTATAGTCGATACATAACCTCATAGATACATCATTCTTTTTAACAAAAAGAACTGGGGCTCCCCATGGTGAAACACTAGGGAGAATAAATACCTTATTACTCAATTCCTCTAGTTGTTTATTTAGTTCAACTAATTCTACAGTGGCCATTCTATAAGGGTTCTTCGATATAGGCCTTGATCCATGAATTCAATCAATGGAAAACTCAACTTCTCGCTCTGGAGGATGTCCAGGTAAATCTTCCAGAAACACATCTACATATTCTTTCACAACAGTTATATCCTCTATTTGAACATTCCTTTCCTCACCCATAGTCATTTCATTATCTTCCTCCCCAATAATTGAATTTAGTTGAGCTACTAGGGGTGGATCTAGATAAGAATTAGGTGGTGACGATTCTGCTCTAAAGATAAGGTGTTCCTTATCATCATCATCAAAAATCGTAACCTCCTTCTTACAATAAATCCTTGCATCATAGTCCGAAATCTAGTCCATACCAAGGATTATAACAAACTCAATCATAGGTATGACTAGGAGATCAGAAGATAAATAACATTTATGTTCTCTAATGGGGAGTGATTCACAAAACATTGTTGCAATGATACTACCCTTTGCAATCACGAGCTTGGTGGACTTTTTAACCACACATGTAACAAACACCCATTCCCTTCAAGAAAGTACCATGGTGTTTCTTCCCACATTTACCATAGGATGGATATTCAACCTTTACCTTCATCCCCTTATTTCCATTCCCAGATTGATCAGCAGATCTCTTCTTCTCTTTCTTTACTTTATAGTCATAAGACTTAGAGAATTCCTTTTCGGTCTTGATAGCACATGAGACAATGTCTTTGTACGATGAAAAGGATTGTGAGACTAATGCTCGATGGAAAAATGGTTTTAACCCATAAAAGAAACGATCATTATTACTTCCTGGGTTATGTATATAATCTCCAGCATACCTTGCTAACCTTGTAAAGTCATCCTCATACTTTGCAACATTCTCATCCTCCTTTTGTCTTAGACTCAGAAATTTCCTTTCCATATCTGCTCGATGGTCGTGAGGAAGGTATTTTTCTAAAAACAGTTCTTTTAACTCCCTCCATTCCATATTTTATTCTTCATCATCATCCTTCATTTTTTGAATCAATGACCACCATTTATCAGCATCTCTAGTGAGGCGGTAAACTACCATGATAACTTTTTCCCTTTCACTACTCCCCAAATCCTGAAATATTTTCTCTAGGGAATTTATCCATTTCTCATATACTAATGGATTTTTTCTCCCACTGAATGTTGGTGGTTTTTACCTCATGAAGTGATCTAACATTGATCCTCCATGCTGCGGATCAGGGTGCTCCATACGGGTAAGGTTATTATTAATAACTTGAGTGAGTTTTCCTAGTATAGAGATTAGCTGATCCGCACCAGTTGCATCACTATCTCCACTATAATTATCTTGAGTAGGAGGGAAATCCCTACATGGAGTGCATGCATTGATATGGTTTCCATTTCTTCCACTAGGCACCATTTCTAAACAATGTCATAAACTAGATCAGTTTATGAATCAAAATACATAATTCCATACTTATAAAACACTTAACATAAATTGAACTATTTATGGATATAATCCATAATCATAAAAAAAATTTCTTTGAGGAAGTATATACTCATAAACCCTTCATAATTATTTGTAAAAAAAATGAGAGTTATCCTAAGCATATCCCCCGGGAGTGTCGTAACCAAGAGTGCAACAAGACCTGTTATCGTGCACCAGTTCCCGTTTCAGTCTAGCTCAAAGTGGGGCTTTTGGGTTTTACCCCTAGGTACATCTGTGCCAGAGCCACCTCTACCTGCTTGTATCCAGACAAGGATGTATTGCTCGGAAAACTCACAAAATCTCTACAATACCAATATTCTAGGAAGTTATTATATACTAATCCCCAAATTCCATCTTAGGTCTATGTGCTCTAATAAGATTTTATCTAAATCTAGATTCCAAGGATTGTAATAAACTTCCTCTGATACCAACTGTAACGCCCTGAATCCAGTTACCTAGAGTCGGTGCATTATTACATAACATTGGCATGATCACAAGAAAGATCAAGTCTTGAAAGACCGATTAGTTTAGTAGCCTTCGAAACACTAGATATATTCATAAATTATTACATTATATCATAAAATGAAAACTACAACAATATAGTCTCCATATTGCACACTATTATCCCCTCATAGTATCCCTATATGTCATTCATAAATTACTTCTTCACATCTTGGGAAAAATAAAACATAGAGAAGGGGTGCGCTCAAATGCCCAGTAAATAATAACAATATAGCGGAAACTTTCATAGATAAGAATAAACATTTAAGGCAATGTATTACTAAAACAAAAGCCTTTTAAACTTGATCTTCAACATAGTATGGAAAAAATAAAATGAAATAATGCCATTTACTTATTCGCATGGATATTCTACTAATAGAATAATCACATGCAATATCAATAACCACTTTCATAATGATGGAATGCATAATGTCAGACTATCATAACCACATAGCCAAGGCCTCGTGCCAAGACTACAAATAAGATTTTGTTAAGTCCTTGTTCCATAACACTAGATTGTCTCTTGAGACCTACCGATACATCGAGGAGCTATAACGGGCTCCACCCGTCACATATTAAGTCCAATGCATTCCTCATATGAACAGGTTTAAACATAACATAGACATTCGTATCAAAACTAGCATACAAAATGTCATTACTTTCTTAATAAACCATGAATGGTAAAAAAATAGCACATCCAAAGTCAAACATATCACAAAACCATCAATAAAATATGGAAGTTTTGTATCATAATAAATCAACTTCTAATAAGCTAAAAATCCATCAAAGGAAGTTGACATAGATGAAATTAACTCTTTTTAGAGGAATATCTCTTTCTATTTTGAAATCATTTAAGAGTAATTTATTTACAAAATAAATCCTTTTAATTTAAAATATTCTTAGTAGCTTGTAAGGGAAGCTTCGACAATTTTATAATAGCGGAAAATAGCCGCACCCGTCGTATAAGTTAAAAAAACATTCTTACCTTATTTCTGTCAAAGATGTTAAAAGGACCTTGTTTGGAAAACGATGGAAATATTCCTTTATAAGCCTCTTATAAAAATTTAAACAAGGGTATAAATGACTTTACCCCATATTTTTTAAAATAGTAAAAAAATGTTTTGAAATACATTTTTAAGAAACATGGATGTAGATGATAAAGAGATCCCAGTAGATTATTAAGTATAAACAACATCGGATAATGAAGAGATTGCGAAATAAACCCATACCTTTTACTTTTCCTTGGTTAGGGGTAGGTTATCCTACTATATAATGGTGAAATAATTGTTATTAAATTATACAAGAATCATATACATTATTATGTTATCCTATATGATCTTTTAACATTGCTTTGTTAATAATATCTTAGTATTATCATCATTTCATGTGTTAACTTACTCATTTTCTTTTATATGTTTTGTTATGTAAGCCATTTTTGTTATGGATAGATTGTATCTTAATCATATACAGAATTATATCAAGTCCTTAGATACTATTATTAATCATAAAATGAGAATTATACTTGAATGGATACGATGAAGAATGAATCTTATCGCGTTCGTGGAGACAGTAGTCCGTACGTACGCACGAGCGACAATATCATTCTTTTGATGTTAAAATAATATATAATTGGATGTTATATCATATATACAGAATCATTATCATGTTATATTTATTATTTATATGAATTAAACATCATTATTATACCCATACAAATAATAATTTATTGAATAACAATTATACCACGATGTGGAGACGGTAAGTCATACGTACGAACATATGGGGACATGTTATTTAAAGGATGACAGAATACTTAATATGGTTGTACCATATTTATAATAATATTACAGTATATAGGATATACTAGATTCATTATTTTAGAATGGGAATAACAATGAAAGAAGAAGTGGAAGAAGAAAGGAACTTGAAAAAGGGTGGTGAAATCATTACCTCTTCTTCGGGTTCTTCCTTTTGATTTGATCAAAAGGGCTCCATAGGTTGGATTTATGACTAACTGAAGGCCTTCAAGATTAAGTGAGGGACGTTTAGAGAGTATTTGGGCATGGTTTGGCCGAAACAAAAGACTTAGAAGGTGTGAATTAATGATAAGAGGGAGTGGCCTTTTATAAGAGGGGTGAGGGGCACCTTTGGAAAATCTAGAAATATTATTTTATAATAAATTCATATTTGTTGTCTAATGGCTCCAAAGTGGATTATTTAAAGGTTAAGGTGGGTGTGGGTCGAAAAAAACTCATCCAATAGAATTTATACAGGTTTGGGTCATTATATTAACCTTATATTTTAGTTTTAACTCTTAGTTAATTAGTTTCACTTTTACAATGTCTCTTTGAATTTTTATATTATATGGTTAATAAACTTACTATATACATCCAAGAGACCCCCAAGTGGTCAAATAATGATAAACCTATCAAGATATAAGTCTCTTGGCTGAACCTCAGATTTTTAGGAATTTAATATGAATTAATAATATAATATTTGTTTTAAAAACACTTTTATGTCAATTTTGACACTATTTGGAAAATTGATTTTTGTGAAAATCATAACAGAATGATTACTTCAAAAAAAGTTAATTTAATCATTACTAACATGTCATATTAACCTATAAGATTAGTTTAATTCATAAAAAGTCTGAAATTATATTTATTTGGGTATTTATAATATCAATTATTTTAATTTTGAACTATTATGGTAATTACTGCATCATCATTGGGTCATAAATAAATTAAATTATTTAATGAATAAAATTTATAAATAAAATACCATTATGTAGGAAATATGTTTATATTTCTAATGAATATTTACAATCGAATTTATCTTATGTATGAACCTATATTAAAAATTATTTAGTAAATAAACTTCGTTTTTAACTATTTTAACTCTTCATTGAATTACATAATAATAAATATCCTAATATAATCCAAGTGGAACAAAATAATAATATTTTATTCCTAAGGTTGTTTTTGGTCTAATTAAGCTTATCTAATAGAATTAGGACATGTGTTGGGGTAATATTAATATCATTTTTACCCTTAATTTCCCTATTTACTTTAAAATGTGGTAAATAAAAGTAAAAAGTTACCATTCACCAAAAATTATTTTCATCTCAATGAATCACATTTTAGTCCTTGATATTAACCGTGTCTCTAGGATTTTTGAAATTCCACTGACAGAAGTGGTAAAATTATGTTTTATGAAAAATTCAGTTTTTTAACCACCACTTAGTGGTTTCACTATTCATCAAAAAATGATGTTTTTTAGAAAAATACCAAAAATTCACCCTAGGGTAATTTAGATATTCTGAATCCAAAAATGAAGTCCATTTTGAAAAATAAAATTTATAAATTTCAAAAAGTGGGTATTACTATTCATAACGACTAGTTTGATTGGTTGTGGTGTGTTAGAACTCGATGTTGCGTACAACACACAGTATTGCATTATTCAAAGAGAAGTGTACTGTAGAATCTTGGGGTGTTACATCTTCCTCCTACATGATCACCCCTTGTTTTGGGGAAATTAGCATGCATCGATCTATCTTCGATATAAGGTATTTTATACCTATGTTATTCCGGTTTTATTGATAATTTTCTTCCCATAGTTCATTCCATTTATGAAATTATGCTCTCCATGTTTCTAATGGAACATTAGGTGTTGGTTGATGTATTTGTGTCACAACATCCTTGGGTGGATTCTGATGTTGCAGGAGAGGTGATCATGATCCCATGTATTGAACCATTCTCATGAAAAGAACATTGAAAACCTTTTTGATGTAAGGTATTAGTGTCGTGTCTATAATTTTATGTTCATTCATTGAGTTATCATGTTTTACCCACTTCATCACAATGAAATTGACATAATAAATACATGAACTTGATTAATGAATTTGTATCCATTTCATAGAGATGTTAATGCATCTTGATTTTCTAGATCATGTGATATATATTCATTTCTTATTTATCATGTCATTCTTGATGGGAGTTATAAATAAACATAATTTTGGGATTAATTGTAAATTAATTGGCTAAATATAAATATGTATGTTTAGTTAACATAGTTGTTGTGATTGGGCTTGCTGATAATCAAATGGAAGCAGTTATGCATGTTTAGTTGAATTGGTAAATTCAATCTGGAATAATGGATAGGTTATGTGACAAAGACAATTCTTTTAAGGGTTCTGAGTTAATCTCTATTTTTTAAATACCAATAACCTTATTCTTTGGTGTAGTGATTTCTCATTGTGTATGAATAATGAATTCATTATTTAGAGCCAAGATCCCAGATGCTATATAGTTTGATGCATACTTCTAATGTTGTGGTGTGAGCCTGGGATGGCTACTCCTAGAGTGCTATTGTGGTATGTGGGGGCATGGAGGAATAGTTGTGGATGTAGTAGTTGACACCTAGAGTGGTGGGGTGCATCATTTTATGCATGTGGGTGTTAGTAAGGACACTAGGGACAAGGGAATAGGTTGAATCTGGGCTTACCCATTGATATGAATGTGGATGTTATTGAATATGATGTTTGTTTATCTTCATTGATTTCCCCCCTGCATGAGGCAGATGGTCTTTCTTACTTTCCTTCCAAAAGAGGCTATGATGCATGGGTTATGCCACACGATTTTTGTGACTAGGTTCTTGGGGATGGATGTGCCTATGCTCCATCTATAGGTGGAAAAGATCTGATAGGTAGTTCATCTACTCATTGATTTGAGACCGTTTTGTTTTTATTCCATGAGTTTCTTCTAGAATACATTGAATTATGGAAGAGTAATACTTATATTAATAAATTATTGATCTAATGATGTTAACGAATTGGGTTTGATCTTACATCAATGAAATTCTAAGGTAAAAATTTAAAGAAACTATGGACTTGGTTTGGTTATTCCTGGAGAGCATGAAGCTTCATTGTGATGCTAATTAAATGTAATATAGAAATGTTAATGGTAAATTAATGGTAAAATAATTAATTTACATAACGTGAAACTGATAAAATGGATAATTTAATATAATTTTTCCCTTTAAATGGTTGTATGATTATAGGGTATCTTGTCATAGAAGTTGAAGCCAGGGGTCAAAGATATGTCAGATGTTGTTGAGTCTAACACTATGTTATTCCCATATTATGGTTGTGATCTTTATTATATCCTATATATTTTTTGTTAATATATGGTAATCTACCATATTGTTTTGGGAAAACGAATCTTTTGAGATCCTAACCCTGTGTGGGTGTGTTTTTTCCAACATCTCGAAGGGTGGATGGGTGGCTCACTACCCCCTTTGGCCCCACTCTCTTATCCTGGTATTTACTTGTTCTAGTATTCATGATGGTTAGTTTCCACCAAATATTTGTGTTAAGGGATATAATGGATTGTTTTTATTTCACAAATATATATTATGGATATATTTTATTATATACTACTATAGGTATAACATGTGTAGGTTTTGATGGCTTGAGGATCCCTACTCGGTGTATGGGCTGTAGTTTCTTGAGGTATAATAGCCTATGTGTGATACATATTAAATCTGCAGTGGTGGATCCCAAAAAATATTTTGCTACATTAGTTATTGTACATGGTGGTTATGTTGTATGAGGTGTATGTTGTGGTTCTTCACCCAGATGTTCACCGACACGACTTTTTGGAGAGAGATACATAAGATGTGCGACTTTGGGGAAAAGAGGAAAACTAAAGGGGAAGAGGCAGTGGGGTACCATTGATATTATTTACTATATTATGTACTCTTGTATTGGAAACTTAGTTAGAGTATCCATGGTGAGGCTAGAATCTTAGTATACTTGTTTAGATGACTAGTTAGTTTCTCTTGTTGTTCACTGTGTTGTAGCACGATTTCTTTACTTTTTCACAAGAGGCTTCAGGAAGGATCCTACTATGTATACTTATATACTCAACATATTTTATATAAACTTTTTTTCTGGTCACATGGAGTTGGTTGGAGATTAGTCTTGATACTACTTTTTGGGGGTTTGCAGGAGTTGTTTGATCTTCATAGTTGCTGTTGTTTTATATTCTTTTGGTACATGCAGTTTTCCCTTTCAGTTGTAGTAGTTCTTTCACAACATTATATATGTGTACTTGGTTTCCATTTATATTTCAGTCCGAGTAGGAGTTAGTCAGTTTCTACTTTATCTATTTCTTTCGCATTTGTTCTCATAGAGGTTAATGCTTCCCAAATGTGTGTTTATTATACCCTTAGTTCCATTCACTAACTCAATGCCTACTAAAGGAACAACATGGGGGTCATTATCACTCAACTCACATTTTTGACCCAAGAGGTGTACAATTTGTGGGGTGGGGGTCGTGGAACTTTCTCTAGATGGTTTTTTGATTAATTTAGCCATGGAATGTATTTATATTTACTTCCTAGATTTCATAGTTAGTCCCCTTAAAATATTCAATTTAATATGATCATTCAGCATTAAATTTCCCCTAAGTATCCATAACATTTATCATGGATATTACTATTTCCTAAATCATATTCCTTTTTTCATGTGGTGTTTACATTGGCATTTATTTTATTAACTGAAGAATTATGGATAAATCTACATTTCTCATTCATTATGGTTATTTGATCATGAATATAATTTATTTTTATTATTCATTATGAGAAATGTTATGGAATGAAAAGTAGGGTTAGGAATAGACATTAAATAGCTCCTTGATGAATCGTTAGGTTCCCATGACACAAATAAGTTAAACAAATTGATTGGGTTTATTACCTTAATTTAAACTATCTTGTGAATGGTCTTAACTATAGTAGTTTTCATGTGTCTCTTCCATGATAGAAAATAATTAAGAATTTACCCCATTGAGTCCCAGTTATTATTATCTAAAAAAATATTCATCAATAAATCTATGGATTCATTTCCTTCTTAGTTTATGGATTAATGGAAAGTGTTACCGTTTCTTACATTTCTATAATTAATTTCCTTATCTAGAAATTTTAATGCATTGTGTTTTCATTTATAATCATTCCATGTTATTTTTCATTTATTTTTATTGATTATAAGGCATTTGTGTTTAGTTATTTTACTTTCCATATTAAAAAAATTTCATTGATTCGTTGTTTCTTTCGCTATTCTTTATTTATCCTCATTGAGCATTTGAGATTGCTGTTATTATTTTTTCCTCTCCCAAGGAATCCACGAAGTGTACTCTAAATGATAATCCTCTATTTACTAAAAGGATTAATGTTATCCTTGATGTTATTAACATTAAAGAGAAATCATATGTTGTAATTAGTGTATTCTCTTATAATAAATGACTTTAGTATGCATCTAGTTTAACATAACTATTAATCACTTGTGTCATTCAGAGCTTGATTCCTCGTAATCATGCCAATGTAACTGATAGAAAACACTAAATCTGAACATCTAGGGTTCGGTCTCTATAGAGCTGGTGGGTTGCAAGGCCTCAAGTGAGCCTCCCCATATAGAAGAGTCATCTAACTATAAGTGAGGGCCTATGTTGTGTCTGTGTTGACACTATTACATAATGTTAGAGTGTAATAGAGTTATAATAATTATAATTGTGAATTGTGAAACTGGATAAAAAATCAGTAATATAAGATTAACATCTAGATTTATGTAATAATAAATAATCCAAAATAAGTTTCATATACATTATGATGATCGTGTATGCCTCTAAAATGTTTGTAAAAATTTGTACATTCATCAAGTAAAATACATGTATCAAAATAAAAAATAAAAATGAACACAGAAGATTGCACCATGAGTATATATCGATCATGTGCTTCTATGATCCTAAACAATGATCATATCAAGAATCATATAGTGGATTCCATAAACAGGGTGTGAGATGTCACTTTTTAGGCCATCACCAACAATTTCAATATCAAATCTAGTCGATGTAAAAAATAGAAATTGTGAGTAGTATATCTCAAGTATAATGGAAATAAAAGTAATATTAATATGTGTATTTGAACATATCTAGCCAAACATTTCTTTCTATGAAACAATAATTGAGATACCAAAAATAAGGGAAGCTGTGAAGAATAAATGAAGGAGTTTTGATAACACATCAGTCTATTAAATGAAAATTGACACTAATACAACATCTATATGTATGTATAGAAAATATAATATATTTCCATGCCATGTAATGAAGGGTATAACATACACATCATCCCAAACAATGTAATATAGTGTTAGCCACTAAGGGATGTACCCATGGTATATAATGCCAATACTACGTCATCGAGTCTTAGGAGCATCCTGATGGAAACCCAGTAAAGACATGGGTATATTCCAATGAGCATGCCAAAAAATCATGTCCAATGTGAGTCCTAGAAAAATAGATCATATGGGTATTAAGGCCCTTAAAATTATTTTGAATCATGATATAAATAATAAATTGGCTGAAGTCATCCACTATTGTAAACAATAACCATAGAGAAGACATGTCCATGGAATCCTATGGAATCAGGATTTGAGGATCTCATTCATGGCATCCACTACCATAATCAACTCATTAATCTTTTAATTTATCATTCAATAGATATTGAAAATCCAAGAGATTCATCCAACACATATAGATAATTTCTATACAAATATTTTAAACCAATTTAACATCATGAAATCACTTGTGAAAGGAGGCATAAACATCAAATATCAATTGAATTGAATTTATTCCATTTATTTGTAGATAAAAAGAGAAAACAAGGTGTTCATGTCCTTAAAAAATCATTAAATTCTCATTAAGGCTCCCTCGTAAATTGGTTATGTCACACGGTCCCAAGGACATTGTATATCATGGGTTAGATACAAGGTCACACCCCATGGGTGGACAAGGTTTGGGAAATAATGACCAACAATCACATAAGTATTATTGGAAATTATAATCATGTTCCAACTCATTCAATTAAAGAATTCAATTAATGATGGGGCTGATATAAGAAATTCGTGCACAAATCACAATGAAAACTATTCTTATAAAACACCAAACCTTGAGGGAAAGATAAAGACCACCTAACCTAGGTCCGTGGTTGAATACTTTTCTATTATCATCCATTGATTCAATTTATATTAGTAGGAAAAGAAATATTTGATGAAAACACTGAAAACAAGGAATATTATATTTCACCAAAATAAATTTTCTAATATGAAGAAAAATCATGGATGGGGCAATGTGATTTAATAAATCAGTGTCACAAATCTATTGAAATTTATAGTGGAATAAGGATTGTCTAGATAATGAAATGGAACCAAAGTCTATATTAGGTTTTAATGGGATACATTGGTGGTTTTTTATGTGATAAAGATAAGAGATTCAATAACAATGAATCCTTTTGACTTATTTTGGAAATAGAAATCTAGAAATTAAATGTTTAATTTAATTACAAGTTATGTAAAACATGAGGACTTTTAATAGGAAAAAAGCTTTTATAAATATTAAATTGGTGTAGCTAAGAAATTTCACATCATGTAATGAGTATGCACTATGTACTCCAATTACATATTGTTTAATTTTTCTGACACCAACCAACAACTCTCCATTCTATTCCCTTCAAAATGAAACCCAAATGGCTCACATTCCCAACTATATGACCCAGGACAGAAAAAATTACATTCACTAGAGTTTATCCAGAAATAATAGGATACATACCTCATTGAAAAACTCAAGATCTTACCATCTCCACCTTAACGAAATTCTTCCTTAGTTTTCCCATTCATGGGTTATCAAGAATATTTTTATAATAACTCTAACCACTGAGTACATATATCAGCCTCCCACTCCCATGTCTCATCTTGAAAAAGGTTTTGCTTTTATAGCACTCAGGCTAGAGGAAAAAACTAACATCAAATAACATTTGTTCCCTTATCAAAAATATCAATTGTATTCTCCTCAAATGATGATTCTTCCCAAAACTCAATCATTTCTAAATGAAGAGTATTAAATGGGTCTGAAATATTATAGTGAAGTCGAGTTACATGGATGATGTTGTGCATGACTCGATACCAATGAGGTAACTGCAACTGATAGGACATGAACCTGACACTCTCTAGATTATAGAATGTCTTGATATATCTTGGTTAAATATTTCACATTCTCCAAACACATATGATTCTAATCCTCAATGGATTTTTTAAACAGACCTTATCCTCGAACCTAAAATCTAATGGTCATTGATAGTGATAAGAGTAAGATTTTGGCCTCGACTTTGTGATATATATACATTTTATAAACAAATGAACATGATCCAAAGTCTCCTGAATTTCATGAGGTCCAAGAAATTATACCTCTCATAACTATAACAAGAATAGATTATATCCACATAGACTACCATATATAGCCTCAAAAATTTCTATCTGTATGGTAGCCTAATATATATTATTGTAAGTGAAATCATCCAGGGGTATAAGAGTTTCCTCCTTGAAATATATTGAAAAATTCATTTTTTCATGTCCTCAATCTCCTATATTATGAATAATGACTAGACATAACATTGAGTGTGGTATGTTATTCTTATAAGAACCTGTATAACAACCAACATATGAAAAATCATCCTGGATAGAGATGTAAACTCAACATCCCTATCAGAAATGATATTATGAGGGATCCTATGAAGATGGAAAATTTCATGGATATTATATATCGCAAACTTATCTACTATGAATGTATCCCTGATCCTAATTAAGTAAGATATGTTTGTTATCATGTCAAAAAAACCCATAAAACATTTCTACCAAAAGGTTACCTAAAAAAACTAGTCATGAAATCTTTCACGACATCTTCCCATTTCCACATGGAAATATTTATTTATTTTAAAATCCATATTGCAAATCAATGTTCTTCATACACCTTATGATTGGTGGAACACATCATGAAAAAACATAGTACCTCACATTTTCCCCAAAAAACTTGTATTGATACTACAAGTCTTGTTACATCTTCGTAACACTGGGTTGTAATTCTTAAACTAAGGCATGAAACTCTTGCGGAATCTTCTCTCGTATATCTGAAACAACCCAAACATGACAATGAAAACGCAAAATATCACCCTCACATTCTATCCAAATAGGAGGTGGGTCCTCACCTACCACTCTCTCCCATAAGAATATGCCCAGATTGTTTGATAATTTTCTCATCCCAACTCTATCCAAAATCATGGATGTCATTGCTAAGGATGAGAGAAATTCCTTTCCATGATCATCTCAAACCTACAAGTGCATCTCTAAAAACAAATCCATAATATTCCACTCACTACTAGACACATAAACTTCTAGTATATATTTCCTCATACATAGTAAATTATCAACTCTATTTCCTTTTCCAAGAGTATATCCATGCTTGAAGTCAAAATACTAATGGTTTTCAACCCATCATTGGTTTATAAAATCTAATTCATGTTGTATAAATATATAGTTGAGGCTTTTTTGGCCCATATACACCATGAAATGCTCTCCCTATACTTAATTCCTCTAATAATGCAAGACATGTACATAAACTTGTATCTCAAGATTGTTCATTGAATTATTTATCTCATGTGGCATCAATTGATGATACCGATACACTACAACTCACTCTCCATACATCAAAACTTCTCCTAGACCAATACCAGAGGTAATGTAATATATTATGTTGCTTCTTCCCATACCGGGAATAATAAGGACTAGTATTTAATTTAGTGTCCATTTTAGCTCATGAAAGGTGTACTCATAGGTATATTTCCATAAAAAGTTCGCAACCATCATAGTCATTCCCGTAAGATGGGATCCTAAGCTTGAGAAGTCATGTACGAAACACCTGTATTATTAAATTATCCCCATGAAAGTCTATATATCAAATATGATTTTGGGATTCAATCAGAAATATATAACTATAACCTTGTCAAATTCTTCTGATACATTTATCTCTTAAATAATATGACCCAATATGTGAGTCTTGTTCTTCCATATGTGGAACATCATTTACTTGTCACATAAATAAGTCTCTATCTAGGTATCCAAAATGATGTGAAGATATTTGGAAGGGGCGTCTTGATAATTAGGAAACACCATGATATATTCCACAAATTCCACTAAAAAGAATCCATAAAAGGATGGAAAACATATTTCATCTATTCCATGAAAAATACATGTGATTACATGAGATCAAAAACCGAAATAATAATAATAATAAAGACCATATATTCTATGAATGCATTTTTGTGGTATATCTATATGTATAACAGATACATAGTGATAACATGAACTTAATTTAATCATTTATAATTCCCAATCTCCAAAGAGCTAGTTAGATACATCATGATTCATGGAAAAGGGATACTAGTTCTTTATCGTCAATGAGTTGAATTTTTTGAAATCCCCACATAGCGTTCAGCAACCATCCTCCTTCTAAAAAAGCATATGAAATCCAAATATAGAAATATTAGGTCATATAAACCCCTTTTCTGGTTATTTCACTAGCTTCCTCTTGACTCCTAAAACTCCAATGTAGCCATCACATAAAGAGGAATTGGTATTGGTGTAACTCCAGGTACTACTTCTATAGAGAAAGCCACTTCTTTCTATGGAGGTTAACAAGAGATGTATTTTGGGAAAATATCTATGAAATAATCTACCACTAGAGGTAAATATTCCTACTATGATCTCTAATCATCCATATATAAACCTAAAATCTCATATATAATTCCTCCCATCATATGATCCTCTAGTAAAGATTATCTCATCAGGATATCCTATTTAAAAATTTGAATAAAAACTCCACCCTTTGGTGATGTTAAGGTCACCCTCTGGTTGTAGAAATTGGCATGGGATCAATAATAAACTAGTTCGTCCATCTCAAATATGAAATCAATCCCTTTCATCTAAATGATTAAAGGATCCCATATGAAGTGAAACTTACCAATATCAAGGGTAACTTTTTTAAATGGTGTACAACCGCTTTTCAAATCTCCATCGAAGTTTCATATGTCATAATACGTTCAAAAAATTGAACAACAAGCCCCTTGATTTCGAAAATATCTACATATATAATGCTGTGGGAAACACATATTTCAAAAATAATAGATACTAGAGTAGAGTCTTGTAGTAACATACCTATCATTGTAGATATCATGGTTGCCTTTCTGTCAAGATCATGCATTCAAAATTTATCTGGCCAAAGATCTGGGCCTGTGAAACAACCGCACTACATTAAGTATTCCCACTCTACTACTATGTAATGTTTTCTCATGAATGCCCAATAAAGCACCACAACCTCGACCTAAACAACCAACACTACACTATCTTCCATCATGACTTAGAGTAGTGAATTATTTTCCTTAACCTTAAGTCAATGTTGATCCCAGTACATTTACTGTTGGAAGGAATGCACTACAAAAACATTTTACATGCCTTATCCTACCATAATATCAACACTCAACACAGTATCAATCAGAATAATTTCTCATATGTACCATTTTACCACATTGGTGATATAAGTCAACAATAAAATCACTCTCATTTTGTCTAGTACTCCCCTAACAAGAATCCTTAAAATTTTTCTTCCTTTAAGATGTTATTGAACCACTAGGTTGAGAGACTAAGCTTCCCTGCTCTACACCCCTAGCATACCTCTAGATTCCATCAACAATAAGTACATGATTCACTATCTCTACAATTGTAGTAAAATGAAACATGGTTACCAATGATAAAAAAACATGCATGATACCTTACACGAGGTGTTTCTCCCTCAATGTATCACAAGTGTGGTTAATTAGTACAAATTGGGAATTTTTTGTAAAGAAAGGGAAATATTTCATTACGTACATAATGCCATACTCCAGAAACATAACTCTAATTAACATTCCATTATCAAGGTCTTCAAAAAGATTTAATCATAATAACTGATTTGAAAATATCTTGAAACCATATATCAGATAGTATTATCTTGGTTCAATAAATCCCCCCATCACATAGAAGATCCTAAAAATATTAATATCATGGGATTCTCTCTCTTATTAGGAGGTGTCTCAAGATCCTCAAAAATCTGAAGAATGATGTTATATTGTAGCTTAGTATATTGTAATATTCCATATCTCAAAAAATTTGATGGTGAAACTATAGAAATTCATGCATCATCACTTCCATATATGAGTTAGGTTGTTGGTCTCCCTAAAAAGTCTATATAAATCATGGGATGTACTATAAGAATTAGGTTTCTGAATCCACATATGATATAACTAATTATTCTAAAAATGGAGCTACGGTAGGATCTACAAGTAACCTATGGCCCACCATATTGGGATCTTGGTTGTTGCAACCATCCAGGTGCGTCACTATAGGATTTCATGGTGGAATATCTCTATAATTACAAGAACACTCCATATAAGAGATCTTTACTAAGAATATCACAATTAATAGAATAGAAAAGTTTGAATCCTTCCGAAAAAATCCATACCCCACATCCCTCTCCTAAATCCCAGACTAGGTGATTTAGAAGAATTACAAAAAGGCCCTAGAG
The DNA here is from genome assembly GCA_963277665.1 of Viscum album. NCBI lineage: Eukaryota > Viridiplantae > Streptophyta > Magnoliopsida > Santalales > Viscaceae > Viscum > Viscum album. The sequence continues at coordinate 798,607,038 of OY728160.1, read as the reverse complement.
GTATAACATTCTTCCCACTCAAATTTTGGGTCTATGTCATCTTCTATGTTCCACACTATAAATTTCATTTAATTATAAAATTTATTTCATAATTAAATTTAACAGTTGAACCAAATAGGTCACAAATTATGATCCATAAGGTACCATACACCTCATGATCAAAAGTGTGGTGTTCCCTTAATCTAAACCATTAAACATTTTAGTCCATTAAACCAATGTTCATGGAATCAATGTTATAAAATAGGATAATTAGGGTGTCTATTAAATCCTATGAAGGAAAATATTGTCTAAGTTATGGTAGGAACACTAAGTACCAATTATGTTTCTCAATTTACTACACACAAAAATTATCAAGAAACAGGTATATCACCCAAGGCACACATAACAAGTCAATGTAGTAAAGCAATGCATTCTATATGTCCTAGCATAATGCAAGGAATGTGAATCCTATAAATATCCAAGAATGATTCATGAGATTTTATTACCACATATCACCAGGTAACAGGGAAATCTATAATCATAGGAAACATTAAACAATAACCGAGTCACCGAATAGTGGAATCAAATTATTTTTATTTATATAAATTCATAAAAACAGTGGTGTGTATTCTAGGTAAAAGGTATCTTTCATGAATGTGGTTATGAAACATCCATTCATAGTTTATTACCGAATTCAGATACCTTTCTAATCTCATATATATGGCCCCAAAATAATAAATCGTGGAAAGGAAATCATTCTTTAACAAATTTGTAACATCTCAACCCGGATTCCACTAAAGGGTTCCTCAATCTGGTGGGTCGCATAGCCTCTAGTGAACCTCCCAATATGAAAGAGGTTCTAGACAATTAGTGATGTCCATGGGTGAGTGCATGGGGAGACTATACTATCATGTAAGAGTGTAATTCAATGATAATAATCATAAAATTAAAATATTGGATTAATATAAAAAGTCAATGATAAAATATAAACATCTATACGACCGTAATAATAAAAAATCAAAAAGAAATGACATATGAAATATAATGATCTTGTATGTCTCCAAAAAGGAGGTAAAAAGGTATAAAACTATCCAAAACTATACATTTATCAAAATAATAAAATAAAACCATGTTGATATATTTACAAATATCAGAACATTCCTAGATCAGTTATGTTCTTCCATACTCCTATACAGTGATAATATCATGTAACATATAGTGGGTTTTTAACATGGTCCCTACCTATATCCATGAATTTTTTCTATGTACCCAATGGTATCAAAAATAGGGTGTGAGATATCACTTGGTATGCCAATAGAAATAGTATTTAATGAAATCAAATCAGTGTAATATAAATATAAATAGTGTGCATTATATCTCAGGTATTTATGAAATAAAAGTAAGAGTCAAATGCATATGTGATAATGTTTGTCCAAAATATGGATCCCTAATAAATAATAATTGAAATCCCATAATCAATTTTATCTATAATGAATAAATTAATTATGTGTGATAACTATCTTGTTTATATTCTAGAACCAGATACCCAAACTAGGGATATCTATAAGAATAAAAAATTCCCCTAACAGTCATTCCATGTAATCGATTATAAAACATCCACATAATTCTATGTTGTGTAATGTTTTTTTGACCATGAAGTAAAATATCCAATGTATATAAGATGGAGGAATCCACATCTATTACTAGGAGAATATCAATGTAAAATCAATAAAGACATGGGGGAATCTAAGGATCATGTCAATAGAGCATGTCAAATATGGGTCCAAACAAGCCAAATCCAAGAGGTATCAATACCCTTAGAATTCCATGGAATTTTCATCCAAGGATTAAGATGGTTCAAGGGATTAAATACTATAAAAACCATCAGGGATGAAATTTCCTAAAAATAAATTGGAACAAGGATCCTAGGAACTCATCCAAGGCTTTGGTTAACAGAATTAAGTCATCAATCATTCCATTCATCATTTCATAATCATTGAAATTATATGAGTTTATCCTTCTCATATCAATAATTTCCATATAAAATATTCAAATCAATTAATCATCACATAATCACATGGAATATTTGGCATAATATTTTCAAATAAATTCAATTAAACAAATTATTTTCTATTATAGATAAATAAGTAAAACACGGTGATCACAACATTAAACAATTCATTAAATTCTCATTAAGTCTCCAACATAAAATGGCGATATAACTGGCACTCAACATAGTGGTATAGAAATGAGTTGATATAAGGTCACATGATAGCATATCCTAGTATAGGGAAAACCATCAAATAATCATGATAGTACTAATAGAAGACATAATCAAGTTTTTTCTCATTCAAATCAAGTATTCAATTAATTTTAGGGGAGATGATGGAATGTGTGGTGCACAACACAATGACATCTATGTTTATAAAACACAAAACCTTGAAGTAAAGGTATATACCGACTACCATGGGAGTATATCATAACACTCATCCAATATCAGGATGTGTTTCATTACTAATCATGTGAAAAAGGTAGAACGGATGATAACCCTGAAAAGAGGACATATTAGCTTGAACCAAAATAACATGGTTGATACAAAGAAAAATGTTGGAAGGTGTAAGATGAATAAATATCTTATCAGTGTGGATCCAAAGTGAAAAATGTTTCATGAAACATAGTCCAAATAATAAAATGGAACCGAAGACTAGATTTGACATCAAGTGGCTTATAGGGTGGATTTCTTGTGTGAGTGAGTTGAGTGATTTTTTCAAAATGACACCCTATATATTATTTAAAAATCCAAACATGGAAAATTATATGATGTGTAAATGTTTTACACATAATGTTATCATGAATTATTTTCCTTGGGAAAAAAACATTTCACATCTTGAATTGGACACCCTAGGATAGTACATTTCATTTAATGAGTATATGTTGTGCACTCCGATTACAGATATTATAATAGGCATTAAGCCAACCTATAACCTTCCTTCAACTTCCTTTCCAAAAGCAACCCAACCAGGACATAGGCCCAACATAGTGTCTAATATAAAAGGATAAGTTTAACAATAGTTTAACTGGATGAAAAAATCTATATTCTTCTTTGGAAGAACCAGAATCTTATATTATAGATTTATATATTTTGATTTACACATATGAATGATAGGTGGTGGCTAATTATTATATGTTATAGGATTACTCCTATTAGATAAAAATTAAATTATGGTTTCAATAATTACAAATCATCTAATCATCCTACAATTCAGTTTGTTTAAACCAATAAAATGTTATGACATGATCTCTATATCTAATGTTATGATGACTTTGTCTTAATGTAAGGATAAATAGTATTGTCATTTCATCAACTATTATTTAATGTAATTTGATCTTAGGGTTATAGACACAACAAAAATGTTATTATAACTCACATCTAGTTTATAGCCTCTAGTAAAAAGTGATTCATACATGTGGTCACATATCGAACTTGTCTACTCATTATATAGTGATCCAGGTTGGGGAATATAATGTTGTCTCCTCATATATTGTGAAACATACATACAAATATGGACTCATTTATTTATCAATGGATATCCTTAAAGTGTGGAATATATAGTTATTATGTGTTATCCTTTGGATAAATATTATGTACAATAAAATAACTCTTTTGTGATATCCATTATGTGTTTAGCTGCACTATTGTAGAGTGGAATTATCATCCTTCCCCAAACATCTTATATCCTTTATCAAATAATTCCTTTAATATTAACAATAATTATGATATCATACAATAATAGAATAAACAATGATATTAATAAAATACCTCAGTCAATTCTAGATTGAATATTTCACATAAGTCGATATCATATCTCAAATTCTTAGTTGACCAAAACCATATCCTTGACATAGATAAATATCAATGACACTATAGTGGATTTAGTTATTTTTCACCTGATCTATAATACTTAATATCATGCTTCAATTCCATATATTTTCATTATCATACACCATTTACCAAATAACGTACCATTTAAGGTAACTAACATTATCTTTATCAAAGATGACCCATGTTCCTCATTTTTCAATAACAACCTGTAATTACTGACAACAAATTAAACACTTACTATCAATAAATTCCAAAAAAATACAGTTTGTTGTAATAAAATTTTTTTTTTGATGTAAAATAATACAGGAAGGAAATGGTGTTATTTTATTTTAATTTACCTAAAAATAATATTATATTTATAAGTAATTTTTTAGTTGTCATTTATTTAACTATGATTAAAATGATTTGGGTAAATAAATATATATCAAAAATTTCACAGGCATTTTCCATAATAATTAATTTAATCTTTTTCTAAATCGATATGCATGTTAAATAATTTTACAAATCAAGATTCATTTTTGAAATTAAATTATTTTCACATTGTATTATAATAAAATAGTAATATGTTAATATGGTACCCTATAAAAATGTTAAGGGATGAAATCATGTTCAATGATTCTTTATTTTTGATTAAGATATGAATTATAAATAATCATGGTGAATATTGAGAGATTGACTCAAACCCATTCAAGGGTGGGAAATGTTTATTTTATAAAACATGATGTATTTTGGTTGTTTGGTAACATGTTATTTAGTAAATATTTAGTTAAAAAATAATTATATTGAATGGAAAATATTTTAATATATTAAATATTATTCTTCTGGAATTATATTTATGGTATATTTTGTTGTTAAAAAAATTTGCGTATTTTTGAATCATATAATAGTTATTATTATAATTACACGATATGGGTCTGTTTTTTTAAAATAATGTCATGTGATAATATTCATGTTAATAATTATATTTTTTTCTCATTGGGAATATTTATTTTATTTGATATCATGTAATGACATAGTTTTATATGAAGTTAGTATTTTCCAAGTGATTGACTATATGAGGTAAAATTGGAACTAGTCTATTATAATTATGGTCCAAAAGTAATATTTTATAATATTTAAAAGTATAATTGTTAGTTAGTTAATGGAGTTGGACTAGTGAATATTCCATTGTGCAGTAAATTTAATAAAATAAGAGGTTATTAAATAGAATATAATGATGCATTAAGTGATAGTATTTAGAAATTTTATCATTCATGATAATTAGTGTCAAATTTTGAGCCCATAACATGCTGAAGTATATAAATTATTTGAAAATATTTCAATTGATATTTTTAGATGAATTCATATTTATAATGGTTTTTTCACTAATATAAGTTGGGATATGCTATGTGATATGTTTCTATAATATTATTTTTCTATGATATGATTTAATTAATGATATATTGGATTCATAAGTAATCCTTCTTATTATGTAAAATATTTGTTATGATATAATTATGAAATGTTAATAGTCTTGTAATATTTTATATGATTAAGAAAGATGAAGATAATACATTGTTTTTTAATGATCCATAGATAATGAATAATATTCTAGAATGTTTGGTGGGAACTATGAGGTAGGTTCAGTCTCCACAAAAGAGTGGTGTATAGGGAGACCAAGGACTTTGTTTATTTCCATGAATTAATAGAGTGTTCTTATTAATATCATTGTAGTAAAATTTGAATTTATATAATGTAAATTTTATTATCATTTATTTAATTAATATGATTGATGTTTTGAAGGTATGATAAGTTAATGATTGGGATATGGATATGATTAAATATTAATAACATGTCCTGAAATAAATCTAGGATACAGTGTCAAATTATGGTAAGTTCTTTATAAAATTATTATTAAACTTAGTTATTTATTAATAAATGATAATATGTACAAAAATAAAGAGTTAAATATTAATAAAAATTTTATATGGACTCTGGATGTAGTGGTCTGAGACTATATTTGGATAATTACTCTGCGATGATAAAATGAATCATTTTATTTATTATCAATGAGGTGTTTCTGATTTTAGAACAAGTTGTGGAAATGAGTGATTTTATAAACAATATAGGTTAGAGATCATTGGAACCATCAATGTGTATAGAAGATGAAAGTGAGAAGTATCATTCATAAGTAATATGTAGATATAGTTCTCTTGTAAATTTTGATTAGAAATGGAAAAATACCATTTTTTAATAGATTTTGATTTGGTAATATTTATTCCCACCTGAACATGGAAATGAAAAGATATATGTTAATATCTGGAACTAAAAAATGATTGATAGAAATTGATTTCATTTTTTTTGTTTAATGTGATATGTAATATTTTTTTTAAAAATCCAATTATTATTTATGGTGATAATATATATATATATATATATATATGGAAAATGAGGAATTTTTTTGATATAGTTAAAATGATAAATTGAATATGATTTAGGAATTTTTATTAAAAATATAACCTGACTTATTAGTTTATTCCAATATGTCTCTAGTTTGGTGTTAAAAAATTAAAGGGTGGTAATTGGCATGAAAATTATTGATTAGAGATAATTATATTAATGAATATTTATTTGGATATTCATTAAATATAATTTGGTAATGTTCATATTTTGGATTTCCATTCATTGAGAAAGAATTATGTGGATGATGGGGTTATTAATAAATTATTAATGTAAAATTAGTGAAACCAATAGTGGCTTTGGTGAAGGGGGTTATGTTATCATTAGTCAATAAATTTTGGGATCTTTTTTATGAGATGAAAATGAATTATTTTATGGTAGGGAGAGACTCAATAATTTATTTTTTGGAAATGTAATCTTTTGTAATGGGAGTGATATTCATTATTATGGTAATGTATAGACTATTGTGTGGAGTATTAGAGAAGATCCACATGAAAAACCATGAATCTAATAGTATCATAATTATATGACTTAAATAAAATAATATATCATAATTAATTAAATTGAACTATTAATATTATAGATTTATAGAAATAAGATAAATTTAGTTACTAAATACCACGTCTTTTTAAACTTATTTATGCTTTTTCAAAATTTGATAAACTAGTTAACCTAAAATACGCATTAAATTTATCCGAAAAAATATATACATAAGATACATATTTATAAAAACAATATCTCATATATTTAATAATAACATTGGGAAATGAAAACAAAAAAATGGTGTTAGCTCAGATGCATAGTTATGGTAATCATAACCAATAACAATCAAATATCCTAATTGTTAATAATTTGAGAATATGGGTATAATTAGGATATATAAGAGAGTTATGCCCGATAAATCATTGATAATAAATCTTGGAATAGGTAATGAATAAAACTATGAACATTTCATGGAGTTACAACATATCAACGATGGATAATAATAATAACCAAGATTATATAAATAAAAATATATACATTAATCAAGGAAGCATAGAATAATTATGTATAACATTCTAGAAAAGTGAAAACAAACATGGATTAATACATAAACTAAAATGAAATTCAATATAAAATTGTGGCATAATCACAAACATAATAAGCATTGTGAGGAAACTAATTATATCTACACCTTGGTGAAAAAACTCATTATTCCAACACATTAAAATGTGAGTAAACTAATTAAACCCCATACATTGAAAACAAACTAATTGTGTCAAATAATGAATATAACATGAGATATTAGTATTATCCAATGCATTATAGTACAAAATAGAAACCCACCCACTATTATCTAGAATCTATGTGTGATACATTAAAAAATAATCATATCATGAAGAAAACATGGAATGAAAATGGGTTTTATTAACCTTTAATATATTGTTTTAATAAATTCATTTTTATTTCCACCAATAACCATGATAAACTCATGGAATATAAGTTAGTATCCAATGATATTATGTAATATTATTGGTAAACACCATTTATTCCAACATATGGTTTTTACATTGTATAAATAAATATAATAGGATTAATTTACTAGTTTCCACAATCAGTAATGGTATGATAGGAGAAATCCCAATAATAAAAGTAATGGATTATCGAGCATTCATAGAGGATATAGGTTTGGGTAAAAATTATGTTTAAAAAATAAAAGTGACAAGTAACGACTATGGTAATGGTGGATCAATTTTATGATATAAAATGTAATTTCATAATCTATATTTAGAAACAAATATGACATTATAATTATGATAATATACTCAATCAATAATAAAAATAATTCATTTTTATTATCAATGATGAAAAAATATTTTAAGGGTTATTAGGAAAATTGATTTGTATGTAAGAAATTTTCTAGGTCTTTTGAAAACATTTATAGAAATATTTTATATGACTAGGAAATAGGGAAATCATGAATCCTTAGAGGGTAATGTTCATAGAAAATTTAAGGACACTGGAAAGATATGTTCTCATAAAAAATATTAATAACAAATTATTTTCACACATCGACTAAAATGACACATATGGAAAATATTAAAGAAATACATTTATATATTTTTAATGAAGATAATGTAGTTTTTAGTAAACACAATCAATTATTTTTTCCTAAATAAATAAAGTATCAAAATCATCCAATGTGTATGGACATTGAAAAGGGAGGTTCATGACTAAAAAAATAGATGGTGTGCATTTCAATTATAAAAAACACATCGGTTAAAAATTAGATAAAGGGAAATGAAATTTTAATGGGAAATGTAAGAAGCACATAAATTAGATAAATAAAAAAATACATAATGATATAAAAATAACATATTAAACACATCACTATTGAAAATATGAAATATGTATAATGAATTTACATTCTAGAGAAAGATACCCTAACAATAATCTCTGACTTCAACTAATGTAATTGAATCTATTGTATAAAAAAATAACTATCATAAAAACAATTGAATGACATTATTAATAAATAAAATCATTTATAAACATCATTTAAAATTATTATATTCATGTATATTTATTAGTTAGTATCTATTTTCAATATCAGATGTGAGTAATCTTAATCGTTTTAAACAATTTTCATAATACTAGTGATGTTCTTAATTTTTCAACCAAATTTATTATTTCCTAGACCATAAAAGGTACTTTCATTTTTTATTTATAATTATTTATAGCATTATATTTTAATTATATGCCATTTTTTTGTTATGTTCATTAAATATGAGGTTGACAATATGCATCTTCTAGTGATTTTTAACAAATAAGTGTTAGTATTATAATTAACGATTTTAATACTAATTTTAACACAAATAATCCAATATAATATAATTATTGTCTTATTTATATCATATTTTATCTTTTATTATGTTCTCATATAGATCCATGATTTTATTTTATATAATTTTTTATGTTATGGTTAGATAGACCTAAACATTAAAATACAATAATTAATGGACTATTATAATGTAATTTAGTTGTAATATAAATATTACATAGGAAAACTTATGTTTTTTATATTTTATTAAATACATTAATAAAAATTTAACATTATTATAATAATATTTCAAGTTTATGATTATTTTAGATATTAAGAGTATTTTTTCACCCTAGTAGACTCATTTAGGATTTTTGAATTAGCATTGGTCATTTATTCCTAACATTATCAATAAGATTTAAAATGTGTATTATCATAATCTTTGAAATTTAATTAACATTATAATTATCCATTAAAACCATTATAATATACCCTACATGATATTAATTTAATGAAAAAAGAACTACATCATTCAATGGTTGTGGTAGTCCATATGTACAATGAATGTTGATTTCATTTTCCAATGAATTGAAGAAATGTATAATATGGATTAGTATCTCGAAATATAAAAAAATATTATTAATTTAATAATTATTTTTTAAATTGAAAATCACTAAAATCATGTATGGAGGTCGTGTAAAATTAATCATGATGCTTCATGGAGGTGGGAGTCCGTAAATACCCACAAATTTCATTTTCTTTTTCCTCAGAAAAATGTGAATGTTATTTAGTGGTTATTTTCAAAATATAACTAAATATATTATAATATAATTATTTAATTCCTTATATAATATTTTGAAAAATATTTTTTCAAGGGAATCATATAATAGAAACAACATTAAGGTAATGATATTATTTATGTTCAGAACTTTGAGCTTCCCATAATGAATTCCTTTAAAAGAAAGAACTTAAGAAAAAATTATAATTTTAGATGATTAAGGAAGGAAAAAATTATTTTAGTGGAAGTAATAATGATAAATGTTTATGAGGAGTCTTATAATTATGAATGTTTATGCAGGGTTGGTGATAGGACCCTTTTATATTTTTTGAGAGTAGAATGTTTATAAATATTTCATCTTAATATAATAATAGTACAAGTTTCAAATTTCATGATTATTAAAAAAAGTAAAAGAATGTAGTGAATTTATTTTTCGGTCACGAAACACCATAACTACCAAATTATAAATAGTTTTTATCAATTTTTTTCACTTAACCATTTGGTTAAACTTTTTTACCCTATTGACTTTTATCACAGTTTTAGGTTTAAAATTAAGTAATTTTTTTAAATTAATAAAAACAATTAAACATAATACACAATATATAACTTGTAATTCTAAATTATAAATATATTTTATAATATTTTTTTTGAAAATGTAATAAAAATTAATTTTTAAATAATAAAATTATTATTTTCTTAAAAAAAATTTAAATAATAGTATTAGAAAAGTTATAAAACAAGTCAATTATGTTTTTAAACTTGAAAACCTTTTTTTATTCTTATAATTTATATTAAAAAATATTAAATTTTTCTAGAAAACTGATTTCATAAATATCCATGACATACTTATATACAAATATTTTCCGAAAATTCCTGATATTTTTTAAAAATGTTATTTTTTGCATTATTCACCTAATAAAAACATTTAAAAAAGAATAAAAAAATATTAAGATATTAAATCATGATTAATCTATAAATTATATGTATTTTCATAAATTAATGTTCTAAAATATATGAATTTTACATTTAAATAAAACCATTAAATTTAATGAAAAGTTTTTTCTATTTGAAAAAATGTTATTAAAATAATATAAGTCATTATTACAATCTATAAATACTAAAAAACTAAAATAAATTATTTAATATTATATTTTATTAAAATAGTCCTAAAAAATTATATATGTTGTTTTTAATAATAATTTATAATATTTATAAAAATATAACTTTTATATAAATAGATTTGGAATTAAAAAATCATCTTAAAATAATTTTATATAACATACATCATATATATATATCATAACTTTTTTACTTCTACTCATACCATATAATATGATGGATTGGTTTTAATAGTCAATTTTATCTATATAAAAAAAAAATTGGTTTCATTTTAGTTTGATTTTTCAGGTTAAGAGCATTGTCAATATTGACTTCATTTAAGGAAGACATATATTAAAATTATGATTCATACATTCCCTTCAGATTTATTAAATTATTTCATGACACTTTCAACATTTCAAACTTATGAACATTTTAAGGTTTCCTATCCAAATTTAATTTCTAATGAGGATTAATCCCCACTATACTTGGTATGAATATTGATCTAATTTTCGCCTCATAATAGTAGTATAACCAATGTTTTGTTTTTTAATATTTTTTTATAAATATCACAATATAGTTAGATTAATTTTTCATTGGGAGTGTATAGTTATCCTTGAATTAATAGTTTGAAATTGGTTTATTTTTTGATGTTATTTTCCTATCTAGGAAACTATCATGGACTATATTTTAGGAGATCCAACCCAGGATTAATATCACATGATATATGTCTATAAAAATTTTAATAGGATATTATTAGAAGTAAATTCCTAAAAAAATAATTAGAGAGGAATTATATACTATGGATAAAATCATAATACAACTAAATTATTCATCATTAATTCAACAATTAGTCATTGGGGTTGAATGTTTTTTTTCTCAGTTATATAGGAGTAGGTTGAAGATTATATTAATAAAACACTCAATGGTATATAGTGGTTAATTTCATTTCCTCCTTCTATATAATTTTAAACCAACTTCTTCTGTTTTGATAGAAATGGTTATTCGTTGTCTTGGATGTATTTATTTCCTTTCATCATAGTTAGCCTTGCATCAAGGAATTGACTTGGATAATTACAATGTTATAATCATTTAATACATTGAACTATTGATGGTATCCTTGAATGATCTCTATTTCATTTCATTAGTTGTACTATGATTTTTACTATCCTTTAATTAATTTTGTCGCATGTTTCCTCTTTTTCAGCATACAAAAATCATTCAGTTCCATTAAGACTTTCCCCCTGATGATCCATACCATATTTTTGAAATAACGAAAATTGAATATTCATTCCTTAATTATCTTCATCAGCTAATCGTATTTGATATTCCATCCTTATTTTTTTTTGTTAATTATATAAATTCGTGTCTTTTATCAAAATTCATGACAACTATTTTGACATGATTAGAAGATTTATCACTATAGTTATTATCTCGATGGAGTTGTAATTGGGAAAATATCTATATTTTCCATGGAATACATTATTATATTGAATATTTTTGGATTCATCCATTATAAAAAACAAAAATGAGTTAATCATGGGTGATGAACAACATAAGGGTATAATTTTTATATAATTACATAGAAAATCTAGACATAATATGGAATACTCTTTGAAGTCATTATATTATATTTCAATTTAAACTAAATTAATCTTGTTTCAATAGGGATTTATTTTTATTGGGATCTCAAATATTACTAAAACTATTTACTTAACTAAATAAATCTTTTATAATGGATTATAATATGAAAGACATTATCTAAATCATATCCATCTGAAGTGAGTAGATATATTTCTATTCCTCTTCCCATTCATTGTAAAGTAGAGTGATAATTGTGTTGATACTCAACCAAACTGATTTATGGTGATATAAACTTGGTTTATCTATTCCCTAGCCACATCAACTTTTCAATATCTAACAAACTATACACATTCTAGACGAACCATACAATCTCTAATTTATCGAAACTCTTAGTTTTATCCTGACTACACACCTATCCAATAGACTTGTCCCCAGGGTTCTAAGAATTTTTTTATTATCCTAATCCCTACAATATTCGTTAATACATATAATAATGTAAAATGGTTATCTAATCCACATAAATTATGATCAAATTTAACTTATCTACCCTTTATGACATTTACAGCATCATCCAATAACATCTAGATCATCACGGATTTCTAAACAATACACTAATTTCTATTTTAATATCCCACACATTTGTAATTCTCATAATTACATGTATTAAATAAAATAGTATATCTAAGTATATTCCCACATACATTTAGGTTATAGATTCTTGGATAATTAATTAAAAACATTAACTAAAAAACCAATTATTTTTCAACTAATGGGTATTTTTTTACACTATATAAACAACTAAATAATCTAAAATATATCTTCCAAATATGTGTCAAATTTTCCCACAAGATAATCTTATAGATACCCCATATGTATTATTTTCTTCATAAATAGGGGTAATTTATAGATAATTAATCGTAAATATTCGATTATTTATAAGTGTAGTCATATGAAATAAAAGTCAAAATTCATAATTAAGAACATGATGGGTATGTGGGTATAATAAGATAGATAATAGAGTCATACTGAAAAAAATAATATATCATAAATCCAAGGGTAATGAATAGTAAAATAACATAACATATCCAGGAATTTCCACATACCACGTCGTCCCAAAAATAATATCAAAGATTAGAAGTATTAATGTATAGTCCTAAATCATGGGATCATAACATAGAGTTGAGAAATATAACTAAAAAGAGGCATAAACAAGTCTTGTATCATAACCTAAAAAATAGACTTAAAAATGTGGAATAATTATAAGCATAAGAATCCTAGTAATAAAACATTTTTCAAGTTCCTAAATGAATAAACTCATTATGTACATTCATTGAAATGTGATAAAACCCATTTTTCCGATCCCTTTCCAACCAATATAATTATGTTCACAACTTACTATCTAAAAATATGTTCAAATAAACTAATGCATTAGATGGTGACATATGACTGCACCAAATATCATTCATTAATATATGTTCAACATAAAATAAATCATTATAATATCAAAATTACCCATAAAAAGAATATGGACATCATATCCATTTTAAATGGAATCACAAAATAAAAAAAATCCATATATCCATCATTAATCAGATTAAAACAATTGAATATAAATTGATATCTAATGATATTATGCAATTGTTCTTGAAAATAATTTATAGTAAAACATATAGTATATATAACATATAAATAGAGGGTATATAAATAATTAGGTAACAAACCTATTTAATTGATGTATGACGTCTAGGTGAACACACATCAATCAAAGGAAGTAAATACTGAGTATTCACATTGGAATAACATTGGAAGACAATTTTTTTTTTATAAAAATATAATGATATGAAAAAATAAAGGTATTGATGGATCAATTTTTTGATAGAAAAAAATCATAAGGCATACCGAGGAATAAGTAAGATGGTCTCATTTAAATAATATAATAGATTAACAATAAATCATTTCCAAAGATTTTGATATTGATGAAATAATATTTTAAGGATTATTAAGAATGTTTCTTTAGAAGTAAAAAATATACATGGAATTTTGAAAATATAAAAATAAATATTTTTTTAATACTAATATAATAATAATTTATTTGGGAAACCATGAAACTTTTTAGATGATTTCGCATAAGAAAAAAGAAGGATTATTGAAATATGTGTTCACACATAATATGTAAAAAGGGGATTATTTTAACACATTGATGAAAAAGAACCTTAAGAAAGTTAAACATTCTATAAAAAAAATTCATGAAACATAATATTTTATAAAATTTCAATAATTTGTTATTTATGCATAGATAATGACATTATCAAAATAATAAAATTAATATGAACACGTAAAAGGGAGGTTCTCGGACAAAATGAAGGGATGTTTGTCATTTTCACTAAAGGAAAACATTTAGATAAAATATATGAAATGGTTAAATGAAATTATAATGGGAAACATTAAAACCCATTAATTAAATAAATATATTAAATGTCATAAATTATGAATAAATCACACTATATCAATGATATCATGGTAAAAATAAAAAATATGTCTCATGAAATTCAATTTGTGGAAGATTACCACTTACCTTAATTCCAAAATTACACTAACATTATTGAATATCATTTATAAGAAAAATAAAAAAATTATAAGAACATTTATTTAGAAACATATTCATATATATAAAAATTTATATACATCATGTTTTTATTTTTATCTACACAAATATTATATAGTTATTAATTATTTTCAATTTCTTTTATGAGTAACCTTGATCAATGTGAACTAGTTTCATAAAAATAGTGCATTTATTCATTCTTTGATGAAAAATTAACATTAGTAGATCATAAAAGTTAATTTGTAAAGATATAATTTCTTTATATTACATTTTAGTTATTTTCATTATTGATAAAATGGAAAATGATATGTTTTAGTGATTTATATGAATAAATGTTGGTATTTTTATTAATGAGTTAAATATTAATGTTAAAATTTCAAAAAAATAAATAAATCATTATTTAGTAACATATATACTATATTTTTAGTAATTATGTTTATGTGTCATCATTGATATTATTTAATATCATTTTTCATGTATATGATAAACCCAACAAAAAACCTACCATAATAAAATGATGATGATTATTTGTATAATTAAATATGTCAATATAAATATTATTATGATTGGAACGTTGGGGAATATTTTTTACATATCACATAGTGGGATGATTATTATCACATCCTTAAGTGTGTAAACAAGTTAGTTTATTGTCTAGTGAGGAGTATCCACAGGTATTTGTTACAATTTTTAGATGAAATGTTTTCATTCTATGTGATTTCAATATTAAACCACTTCTATATTTTCATACCTAGAAGATATTGTTTGGGAGTTTTTCTATATACCATCTCTTTTCCAACACACTTATTCTTTGAGGTACTCTACCATTTTTTGGATACTTTTTGGTCCTTTCATAGCTGTCTGATCCATTTCAAATGGACATGGTAATCCAACTATCTATTTTTTATTACTCGAATAATTTATTAGCAGGGTAACTTATGAATAATTTTTGGTAAAGTGTAAATGTTATTGTTAAATCAAATAAAACATGTTATATCATTGAGTGAGAATTAAAGTGAAGCCTCATGTATTTTTTGAAAGTATAAATAACCTATACTTTAATATTTTGGTCATATTTTTTGTGGTCATGAATAATGAAGGGGATTTACAAACATAATTGACAAAATAAGGAATCCATGGTTCCCATTATTAGAAAAGGTTTTTAAAATATAATCACTTTATATCACTGAAGTGTATATACATGGAATATTTGTTTATGAATATCTAATGAATTGTTAAATTATTTTTGTATAATACATAAAAAAGTATTCAATGGGTTTTATTTGGGTGGATATATAGAATTAATGAATGGGATTTAGATTAAAATTAACTAAGATTGAATATAAAAATAGAAATTTTCATTAATTACAAATGTTGGTACTAGTTATTTCCAAAAACGTAAATGAGTTAAGATAATTATATTGAATCAAATGGAAAAATGTGATAGAGAGATGGGAAATACGCTGGATGTAAACAAATTAATATTTTATAATTGACTTGATATTTCGAAATAATTGGAAATTAATTAAATGGTTTTATATATTTTATAATAATGGTATTATATATAATAGTACATGGAAAATGGAAATTGATAATTGATACATAATTTTATAATAAAAGTATTATTGTTATAATTTATGTTATATATAGAAATCCCATATAATGGTTACAAAAATTTGTTATTAATTTTTTGTTTCATATTAATTTAGATTTATTATATAAGTTTAACGATATGTTATTTATTCTATAACATGATATTGAGATGTAAAATTATACAAGTTTTATTGCTTATGACTAAATTTGATTTTGAAAATATTGTTTGTGTTACCCATTGTAAGGGGTGAAGTATGATAGTTATTTAATGATTATCTTGATGAGTAAAGGAACAATATGAGTTCATTTTCTCGACTATGGAGGAGGTCACCACTTACTAATAAAAAAAATTTCTTTCTACATTAATTAAGGGTTACCTATTATCACTCTACCCATAATAGTTTTTTCATAAGCAATGGGACACCAATTACTCATTAAAATGGAATGCCAATCTTGTTATGCAAGATGATACCTTTTAATCACTGACTAAATATTTTTTCTGACTGAGTGAGCGGTTTCAAATAGTTTAGTTTACTTCCCTAAAAGTTGAAATACTTTATAAATATGAAGAGATAATAGAAGTGAAAGAATTATTTGGAATGATTGACATACAAGTCCTAGTCAATATATATATATATCTTGATCTGGATCAGTGAATAACATAGTAATCCCTTTATATAAATCATATATTTTTTTCTAGCAATAAGGTTTGATATAAAACATGGAGTGGGTATACAATTAATATAATATTAATAAATAATAGGTAATTAATCAGTGATTCCATAAAAAAAAACAACATATCATATCATTTCATCAAAATAAAAAATATTCCATGACAAATACACAATCATCATGATGTAACAAAATTCCACTCATATAGTTAAAATAATAATTTGTTTCAACATAGATCGATTAACAACCCAATCATATATAACATTCCAAAAAAATATATAATATACACTACTGAAACACATAGTGTTTTTATGAAATAATTTTTTCTAATAAATTAAATATCTTATATAGCTTGTTTTATAGGAATCAGGTATTTTTAACGATCCATGACAAAAAATACATTTTATTATTTGAACATTATAATTATGACATATAAGTTAATCATTGAAACATGAATAGGAGTATAAAATTTTATAAATTAACTATAATATTTTTATGAAAAGAAATGATATTGATAAAAAGTAATTAATTTTTTTTGTAAATTATCTATATGTTTAGAATAATAAATTTTTTCAAAAAATAGAATGATTTGTATTTAATTTTTTGTAAAAAAATAACAAATTTAACATTTACAAAATTAATACAATTTATTTGAAAAGAATAACATATTTATGTAATAAAAATTTTAAAATTCTCTCTGTTTGTTTATTTGACTTTTATGAAAAGATTAATTTTTTGGTGAATAATAAACATTACTGATTTTTTTTAAAAAAATTATTATCTTTAAAGAATTAATATTTATGTTTTAAAGGATAAAAAATTAAAATTATCAGATTTATATTAATATTAATCCAATATATTTCACTATAATAAATTCCATATTTCGTTCTAATATTAAAATGTTTTAATCTTTTGAAAATTTGTCTTTGGAAAACTACTTTTCATCATATCCACGTCATTAATCTTAAATCAAATTCGTCCTCTTAAATTTTATTAAATTTATTAAATTAGTCAAATATTATTATTTATAATAAATTATTTTATAAAATAATTTAGAATTGATTTCGGGTCATAAAAATGAATGATTACAATAAAAAATAATTACTGAACCTAAGGTTAAAATAATGTTTTCCACATTTACCACTTATGTTCAATTTAATTTTCTAAAAAAATATTATATTTATTTAATAAATTTTATTTAATGTTTATAATTTGTTGTTAAAAATTAGATAGTAAGAATATTTTAATTTTTTCCTTAAAGGATAAACTACCTAGGTAAATCAAATGTTACGAGTTACCATGGTGAAAAATAAAATTATAAAATTATGTAAAGTTGACGGCTAAGAAATAAAATTCATAAACAAGGTTTTATTTTTGAAGTGGAGTTTTGGAAAAATTTAATAATCCTTAAAATCTATTTTTTTTAATTTTTGTAATGACTTTGGTAGAGACTGTCTTCACATTATTGAATAGTTTTGGATATTTAAAAAATTATGCTCCTCCCTCATTATAAATGGAAACATCCACCCCTAAATTATTCAAAAATATTAAGCCATTGGGATTAAAAACCCCTGAAAATATACCTCTACATAATCCTTACCCATGATTTGTGGATAATTTTCATCCCAAATGTACAACTCTAATATCCTAAATAAGATATCCAAATGGGATTATTACTAGGGAATGTAATAATCAACGCTAAACTTTATCTTTTAAATTATTCTCCTTCTAACACCATTCATGTCCTATTAAAATAAATTTAATTTTAATATTTTATTCCATATACCTATATGTTATTATTATTGTAGAATAACTTATGTCCAAATCCTCTTCTATTATATGGGAATCCAAACTATTGATTATGTGTTTGGAATCTATGACCTCACGAAGAGATGAAATTTATTTTCCACCACTACCTCTCACAAATGAATGTAATGATGTCTTTAATATTTATATATGATATTAATAAATTTCAAAAATTATAATATCACATATATTTTTATATTCTATTTTTTTATGAATATGATAATGTTGCTTATGGGTATAAAAATCTACAACTTTGTGAAAAGATGTGATTTATTCTTCTCTAAATGCTTACATAGAAACTAATAAGGGTATTATTAATGAAAATATGTGACATATATGATATAAAAATGACTATATAATGGATATATTTTATTTACCATACTTTTCCTCAATCCATCAGGAAAATGTAAACAACATTCAAGTGTAAATATGTCATGTTGCCTCTATAAATAGTGTATTTTATTTTATACCTATAAATTTAATTGATTTCTATAAAATTATATATACTGAATATATATATGAAATTTATATCATGGATAAAATATTGGAGATTAAGGAAAATTATTGAATGTAATGGTACCAAAAATACTATGTCAATACATACACAAATAACAAAGTAGTTATTACCCAAAACATGATTCTAACGAGTAATATTAAATAAATGGGTAATAATAGGTCATAAGTATATAATATAGGGTATGATATATGTTGATATAGTACTTTAATATATGTATAATAAAAATATTTTTATTGTACATGATATTTCAACGTGTAAAATGAAATTCGAGACTTAAGGAATTTGATTTTGGTATCTCTTTTATTTCTAAGAGTCAAGTTTCATATTCCCCACTCATTTCTTTTGTGTGGTGTATATAATTATCCTTTGATATTTTATATCCAAAATTTATTTATTTTACTCTTATTTAATGTTTCATTTTATTTAATTTTTTATTGGGGCACATGATTAAACATATTATTAAAGCAATGATGTATTTTTGTCACAATTTTCTTTATTTGTGACATATATTGTGTTAAGAACCTATGTTCTTTTACGAGGTGAATATACTAAACCTTTAAAATTTTATTTCATGATTATCCATATATTAATGATTTTAATGTTTCATTTTTTGTTATTCTTCTTGGTTCATCTGATTTGAAAGATACCAACGTGGAAATGGTTCAATGATATTATCTTATTATTTAACCATATTGTTTATAATGTTCTTCTAATAATGAGATCTCATGATATTCATATCAAGAAAATAATAATTTTATTATCCTTTAGTTATGTCATGAAAAATAGATGTTTTACCTTAATTTTACACTCTTAATGGATTAAATAAACCAAAAATATCTTTCATGAAGAATTGTCTTTATTTCTCTCTTTGGTCAAAATGCTTTTTGCTTCCATGTTCTTGTATTCAAAATATATTTTTAACCCATTTTTTGAAATTCAAAAAAGAAATTTGTAAATACATTATTAAAAATGTTTGAAATTCTCCAATGTTTCTTAAATGGAACATTATTGTATTTTCACGAAAAATTTCTTTTTGGTTTTCACAAAAAAATTGAAGGAAATCATTATTTAACATGTATAGAATGAACAAAATTTACAATTATAATGAATGTTATTTTATTTTATTTTCCCATTATATATTTTTATGGTTATTTTAAAAAAAATTAAAAAAATTGATTTAAAATTGTTTCAAATATTAATGGATATTTCTCTCAATATACTTTTTAAATAATTTTTAAAAGAGACCTTAATAAAATTCCTAGGTCATCTACAAAGAAAAGGATTTTGATTTTTTTAATGTTTTCATCTAAAATTGAATGGATATA
The DNA here is from genome assembly GCA_963277665.1 of Viscum album. Lineage (NCBI taxonomy): Eukaryota > Viridiplantae > Streptophyta > Magnoliopsida > Santalales > Viscaceae > Viscum > Viscum album. Next base: position 798,585,959 of record OY728160.1, on the reverse strand, counting down.
TTTCTTAGATGATTTTTTAAATTTTTTTAAATATTCCATTACAATTTTCTAATGTAATTTTAAATTAAAAGGTTTTTGAAAATTTTTTATACATTAGATTATTTCTTTCAAGGTGGAATGGGTATTTTCCTCAAGAAATGTTTCATGTGATATTTATTAACAATTTTCCATTTATGATGAAATCCCATGATGTATCATATTATTTAGTGGAATATGATAATAGGATTCCCTAATTTTTTTAAATCATTTATGTCAATGATTAGAAGATATTTATGAAACCCATTTTTCCTAAAGGTTAAGCTATGATGAATTAATGAATTGTTTATGAAAAAAATTTCATTTAAAGGGGTTATAATATGATGAAATAATACTATGTTTATAAAAATTGTTTCTTTTCCACCTTTTCTGTTTTAATAAAATGTTTATGTCACCTATTTAATTCCATGTGATCTGATATGATGAATCTTTTTTGATCTTATAGAACATATATATATATATATGATTTTCGTTATGTGACGGGTGGGACCTATATCTCTCCAAAATGAATTGGTTAAAGCTTTATAACATAGATATTTCAATGGGAACAAATTTTGTAGGATTGATTTGTAATGGTAAATAAGTTTAAGGTTTTGATACATATAATAAAAAAAGCTGAGGGGCTAGATAAATTATGGGAAATAGGCTATGATGTATGATCCAATATGTTTGATGGTCTTAGTAGTTAACATTTTGTAATGAAACGGTTCCTATAACTATGTTCTTGCTAAAAAATTATAAAAAATATTATAGTTCAAGAATTATGATGATTTCAAAATCTTATAAATCAGGTCTTTTGGAATGATGGTGATTTAGGTTATGACCCTTGTTACTAGTCTACGATAGGTAGTGTATGAACATTGTAGGTTATGTTCATGATTTCATGCACTTATTCTTATTTTATTAATTTATATGATCATATAATTAAATCTCCCATGTTTAACCTTATTTATCATCAAAGCTCACACTTTCTTATGTTCCATTGCCTTAGGTATTGAATAATGGAAATGGTAGGACGTGTTTATGTAGAGTAAAAAACAGGAATATATTTATCAGAAATGATTAATATCACTCGTTATAAAATATTATAATTTAATTAGTCTCTCAATAAACTAAACCATTTTCTTATTTTGGGTTTTATTTGTGAAATATATAAAATATTCATGAAAATATGTGATAGCTATATAGTAGAAGTTTGTGTTTTAAAAGTTGGTATTTGAGCATGGTTTAGTTAAACAATAGATACTTGGTTGAAAAAAATTAGAGATATCAATATGTGTATTTCTAAATATATGTCTACGGGTATATATAATGATAATTATAATAATGGTTCAATGAATTTGAGAATTTCATGGAAATATGATAATGGAAAGACTGACTGGTTTGAAATAAATCAAAATCTTGTCTAGATACTACCAGTGGATGTGGATTTGGCACAAATGAAACTAGTTGTAATAGCACTAAAAATGGTGCATTGATTGGGACCCGATCATCCCCTAGGGAACTACACAATTGGTTTTATACTCCCGAGGGATATGTTATAGAAATTGAAAAACTCTTAAGAAACTATCATGAAGGATTTAAATAGATAATGATTGTGAATAGAATAGAATAATCCGAAGTTATCAATGACTGGAATGAAGGTTCCATGATTTTGACATTATATAAATGATTTTTTTTTATTATCTGTTTTCACATTATGATTATAGTTTCTGAAACAATTCTTTTTGGAATTACTCAATGGATATAACTTGAAGAATCCATGTTTATTTTGAATGAAATTCACAATGAATTGATTATAATCCTTTAAAACTAATGAATATGGGTTATACATTAAAAAATCATGTTTCAATTCTTGCACAATTTTCTCACTCTATGAATCATCCTGAAATTACTATATAGAAAGGAATTGAAAAATGTTTAGTTGATTCCTTCTTGAGTCAATTAACACCATCTTCTAGTGGTTTTGATGATCCAATAGTGGTTTAGAAATGGACCAGTACCACTAAAAAGTTATATTTAATTCTAAATCTCTTAGATAAAAGAAAATAATTTTTGAAATATTTTATTTGGAAGATCTAGCAGATCAGTGGTGGGATGTTATCTAGAATACGAGTCAACTAGAATAAATGGAAAAAAATCATGGAATGGTTTTTGACAATTATTTTTCAACAAGTAATTTCCTTGTATAATTCATAAGATGATGGTGATGTAATTACTCTAGTTAAGGAAGAATGATGATAAATATTTTGGTACCTATGAGGTAATTTTAACATGACTTGTGAGGTACACCTTTGGTATCCTAATACAACCAGAAATTAAGGTCGATTGAATCTCTTGTTGTTTTAAAAAGTATCCAAAGGGTGTTAGGCATAAGAAACATCAATAAATATGAGTTAATGGTTTATTTTGATATCATGGTTAAAATGGATATTGGGGTTACCCATAAATCACATGGTTTTGATATGGAAAGAAACATAAAATTCAATGCAAACTCTCAAAAATGGAAAAAATAAGAGTATCCATACCTTATGATTAATGTGTAAAATAAAATAAGAAGGAAATTATCTTAAGTGGAAAAGTTAATTTTTTATGTGTGTAAAGGATGGATATTTAGTAATTTATTGCTAATGTGACGAGAATAAGTTAGCTATTAATGTAACCAGAAATAAAGCTCAACATAATTTACCACCCCCGCTCGAGTGTTTCAATTGAAAGTAGTATGGGAATTATCTAAAAAAAATCTCCTATTTCAGGAATAATAAAGATAATAAGAAACCAAAACATAAGATTAAAAAAAATATTTTTTAATGATTATGAAATAATATTATTTAAATAGAATCATGATAAAAAAACTTATCATTTATTAATTAGATTGGAATTGCATATTTTATCCTATGTGAACAAAAACTAAAAAATGTTGTATTTCATAATTGAGGAAAATTTATTATAATTATGACAATTTCTAATCTCCCATTATGTAGATTATGTAATAATGAAATCATATTTTATATTTTATCATTGAAAGGATGAAGCCATGTTTTCAATGGAAATGTTTTGTCTAAGAAAAAAATTATTTATTAAATATAAGGTGAATTGTGTTTTAGAAGTATATATTCCTTAATGTAATATTAACATAAAAGTTATTGAAACCATTATGTGATTATGATTATAATGTTGATCATAAGTTCAATTTCTTAAACATCCATTTTGACATTTAATGTGATTTGACGTTTTCAACATTAAAGATATTTGGGGAATTGTTTTGCAATAATACCCATTGGATATTTGTGTGTTTTAGTGTAAATGTTAATTAAGGAGGAATAACATTACATTTTTTGGACAAAATATCAATGGTATTGGAAAAACATATGGTTTGTTTGATTTTTTTTATAGAGGTAATGATGGGTTACTATATTTGGGGAATGAAAAAGATAATGAAATAGTATAGAATTTTATATTCATTAAACTATATATAAGAGTTGAATTTTTTTATTGAAATGTTATTCTAAAAATCGTTGATGTTATCTGGTATTTAAAGTTGGTGAGATGGTGTTTATATGAATTTAACCCTAAAAAATGTGATGATATTTTTATATAAGTAAAAACTAATTCCTAAATGATTGTTCTTATAAGGATAAACTAGTGGAGATTATGGATCATATAGTTACATTCTATCATACAAGACCACTCACTTGGTCAATGTTTTGTGGAGAAACCACCAGAATGAGAAATCTAAATCAGAACTAGAGGATATGATGATATAAAATTATCCTAGTTTTGTTATACTAGAGTCTTGAATTATGAGGGAAATTTAATTTTAATGGATGCTTAATAGAACACCATGGGTTTTTATGAAATATGTTTTTTCAAACGAATTTTTTTTTCTATAGCTTCTGTTAAAAGAAAAAGTGAGTTTTAACGAATCATGAAAAACTATTAATATAGATACCTAAGCCTGATCATTATTACATTATAATTAAAATTGGGGGAATTAATAATAATAATCATCTAATAATTAACTATAATAAATTTATATAAATATTTCATATTTATGAAAAGTACATATTTATGTAAATTTGATATATGTATTGAATAGTATTTTTTTCTAAAAAATGATTTGTATTTATTTTATTAAAAGGAAAATAAATTTTTACTTACACACTTTTAGAAAAACTATTTTATATTATAAAAATCATATTCAGAAAAACATTTTATAATTATATTATGTTGATATTTTGGTATTTTTTATGAAAAGATTAAATTGTCAATGAATAGTGAAAAATACTAGTTTTTTTAAAACATCAATTTTGTTTGAAGGATTTAAAAGCGTAAAATATACTTGAAAATGGTTTAAAAAGTGAAAATATATGTACAATATTATATTTTAACCTCTATAATAAGTTAGAATCAATTTTGGATTTAATTATGATACAAAAAGTTTTTAATCTTTTGAAAATATTCTCCTTGGAAAACAGTTTTTCATCATATATACACTATTAACCTTAAATTAAATTTTCCACATATGATGGTTTTTTTTTATAAAATGAAATAAATATTTTTATTTTTTATAATTTATATTATATAATATTTTATAATTAATTTAGGGTCATAAATATTAATAATGAAAATAAAAACTAATTATAGTGATTAAGGTTAAAATGAGGTTTTTCTCATTTCATATGCTTGTATTAATATTTATATTACATAAAAATACTATTTAATATAATATATTTAATTCTATGTTTAAAATAAATTTTTCCAATAAATCTAAAAATTCTCATATTGATTTGTAGATAAATGTAAATTTCCATAGGTATATAAAATGATAAAATTTAATATTGTGAAAACAAAAATGATAAGATTATGTAATCATTAATTAAAATCAATGGAACATATAAAAAATAAGTTTTTTTAGATTAAATTGTGTCAATAAAACATGTCATTCCTAAAATCCATTATTTTTTTTAATTTTTTATGTAATTTAAGAATGAGTAACTTCCCATTATTGTATAATTTTAGGAATTTTAAAAAATCCCACTCACACTTCATTATAAAAGGTCAAATCCTCCACTCATGTATTCACAACTCTTAATACATTATTATCAAATAATAAAATAAATAATTCATTCCAAATAAACCATTCACATTTTTCATGATCTTATTTTCATCCCATAAGACCATCTAAGGGTCTTCAAAATGATATCCAAAGTGCATTGTTCTAGTCGAATGTAATTGTCTTCTTTAAAATCATTCTTTTTAATTTTTCAGTTAGGAAATTAATTAATGTTATATAAACTGAAATAAAATAACACAAAAAAAAAGAAAATATACTAATATATTATTATATTGATGTGGTAACCCATATAAATATCCCATTCTATAAAATGGGAAAGAAAACATTCTATTGTGCGTACAATAGACTACCATCTCGTGAATCGATGTAATTAATTTTCCATCACCACATCCAACTAATGGTTGTAATGATAATTTTAATTTCAATATATATATATATATATGATATTATTACAAAATTTTAATTATAATATTACATATAACTACTTACTTTACATTCTATGTGAATACGATAACACTGCGTGTGGGTACAATGGACTACCACCACTCAAAGTGATGTTATTTTTTATTCACATTTTATTTAAATAGAAAAAAATATGGATAAATTTAATGAAATCATGTGATATATATTAAATAAAAAATAATCTAGAAGGTAGATATATTATTTACATTTCTCTCATTCAATCTGTCAACAAAATGGAAACATCAGTCTTGCTTACATAGAACCTATCATCTACATTAATGGTGTATTTCATATTCTACCTCATATTTTTATGGATTAATATAAATACATATATAATTAATAATATTATATTTATAGCATGGCTACAATTATCTATATTGTTATACCATGATCAAATTAAGAGTATTAAAACTACCAAATCAGAATAAACATGAAATACAAAGCAGGTATTTCACAAAAATTGATTTTAACAAGGAATTGTTAATATTAAAAATTAGTTATAAGTAAATGATATATAAATGATATATATATTTATGTTTATATAATATATATATATATATAACAATACAATATTTATTATACATTATTTTTATCATGTGTGAAGGAATTCAAGAATTACGTATGAAATTTGTAGTCACCCTTTTATTTCTAGGAGATATATTCCATATTCGCCACTCATTTTTTGTGTAGTGTATATACATAAAATTTGAAATGTAACATCAATAATATATTAATTTTAGTGATATTTAATGTTTCATTTGATTTTATTCTTTATTTTAACAAACAATTCAAAAGATTTCAAAATTAGTAAGAGTTTTTTTTCTCAAGCTTCCTTCATTGAGAAATAGGATCTGTTATGGAACTATATTATTTTAAGAGGTTCTTATATATCCAATTTTAAATGTTATACAATTAATATCATTATATTAATGATATGTACTGTTTCATTTTATATTATTAATTATGGGTCTTATTATTCAAAACTACCCAACTATTAAAAGTTTAATGGTACTATCTCAGTGTTTAGCGAGAGTATTTATGATATGATTCCAATGATGCTATCTTAGGATATATAGATCAAGAATAACCTATCATGTTTTATCCTCTATTATTTTTAGTAAAATAAATTATTTCACGTAATTTTTATCCCATAAATTATTAAATAGGCCAAATGAATGTTTTTAAAATCATCTATAATACTCTCTTCAGTTGAAAAAACATTTTCATCCATGTCCATATTATCTAAAAAATTTGTCAAATAGATTTTAAATTTACCTTTAGGAATTATTTAATATATTATTACAATGTTTTCATTTATATAATTTTTTAAATATTAATCTCCATGTTTTTATCCTAATAAGGATTTTTTATTTTAAATAAAATGTGAAAGGAATCATTGTATTTAATGTAGAAAATGAAGGAAATTTCCCATCTAAATGAATAGTATTGGTTTTTAAGTACCATTTATATGTTTACAATGTCAATTAAAAGAAAAAAATTTAAAATATTTTATTTTTAATAAATTTTTTCCAATGGGGAAAGGATATTTTACTGGAGAAATGTTTTAAATGATTTTTAAATATTACACTATTACTTTTCAAGTATATTTTTGAAGAAAACTATTTTGAAAAGGTTTTATGTTTTTAAAGTGTTTTTAAATGTGGAATGTATATTTTTATTAAGAATTTTATAAATTAATTCTAAATCATATTTTTCAAATTTCTATGGTTTATTTAAAAAAATGATTCTGGTGATGTTTTATATTTTAAAATGCTTTTTTCAAAGTTGAAATGATATTTTCATCATGAAATTTCCCAACTAATATAAAAAATCATTTCCCAAATAAAATTTAAAATTTTTATATAATATATTATTTATTTGGGATATGATCCAAGGACAACATTTTAATTGATTCTTTGAATGGTTTATGTATATGATGACATGATTTTTATGGAATTCGTTCATTTGAAATAGTTTATGTAATGAAGAAATGATGAAATTTTTGTTAAAATTATTTCTTTTATATGAGTTATAATATTAGGAAATTATTATATTCTTATGAAACTTGTTTATTTTCTAGGGGTTATTTTATAATGAAAATTTTCAGAAATCCTACTTCCTTTTATATGGTTTGATATGAAGAATATTTTAGGATTTACTACAGAAATATGATTGATTTTTATTATGTTATGGGTGGGACCAATATCTCCCTCTAATTTATTGTGTAAAACATTATATCACAATGATAAAAATAAACACCAAGTTAGAGGGGTTGATTCGTAATGGGAAACATGAATATAGGAATGATCCAAATTGGGAAATGAGATGATGGCCTTGATCCAAAATGGGAAATAGTTGATGAGGACTGCTCCACTATATTTTATGATCTTGGTAGTTAATCATGTAGAATGATGTTGTTTATATACCTTTTATACTGACACTCTTTTATGAAATTAGTGTATGGTTCATGAATTATAATGATTTCACACTATTTTAAATAATATCTTTTGAAAAGGTAAATTATTATTTTATGGCTCATGTTTATGATCCATGAGAGGTTGGGTTTCTGATATGTAATTTATGTTCATGAACTAATACAATTATGGTTATCTTATGCTTTAATATGATCATATAATGATATATATGATATTTACCCTTATTGATAATCTATGTTCACTCTTTCTTATGCTTCATTTCCATTGGTTATGTATAAATTTTTTATGTAGGGTGTTTTTATGAAGAGTATAAAAGGGGAATATCAGTATGTGATATATTGAATATCTTTCACTAAATCATGAAATTATGTACGTAGTATCCAAATACAATGAACCATTATAGTGTTTGGTCATGTATTTGGGAAAAGTATTGAAAATAAATTTAAAAAGCAATGATATTTATGTATGAAATGTTCAGTTCATTACATCAACAATAGTTGACCTCCCAATAGTTTTTCTCCATATACCCATATTTCTCCTATATATTAATCACCTATGGAAGTGGATATTCCACAAATATTAGATATAAAATAAAATAGGCATATAATTTTGTGTAACATTCCAATTATCATTACATGTGATATAAATGTGATGAATATCAAAGATTATAATATATTGATATCATATATGGAATGTTATACTTATATCATATCCAATCATTGGATTTTGAAAAGGTCAAAGGACTCAACCACATATTCCAATGGGTTTCCTACAATTATGAATCAAATTGTGGTTTCATTTATTGTTTCACATAATTTTTTAAATTTTTTTATTATAATCTCCAAATAGGATATGTTATCAAATAATTTATTGAATATCATGTGTAGGAAAATAATAGTCCACTAACTTTATTAAATGAATATATCTCTTAAAATTTAATGGGATTACACTATTGAGTATGGGAGACCATACCATTCTATAATTTAAAAAAGAATTATGCTCAATTCACCATTTTAGTGCATAATGATGTGGTTATCAGACATTTTTTATTTAGGGGTCCACTCATTTCAAATGGAAAATATATGTTTTGGTACAAAAACTGGGCATGTGAGTGTTCCATGACTATTTCTAGATGATCTCAATGATGTGAACACCATTTTATAGGGGAATATTAGGTTAATTATGTTTTTTCATGATTATATTTTTGATCATCATATTACATGTGATATTTTTTGAGGTTACATTGTGAATATATATTTGTTTCCTCCGCTGCATTGTTCATTTTATGATCTTCCAAAATATATTAGTTGTATCAAAGATAGGTTAATTAATGAACCAACATGAACTTTTATATATTTTCTAAATAACATGAATAAAATTATTTTCCTAGGTCAATTTGATAATGTACGATATGTAGTGATAGAATTTCATTCACCATATTAGTATTCCTAGAATTATGCTATAAGATATCATCTTGTGAGGTTATATTATATCTATTTATTTATTAATTGTTTCTATGGTGCTTTTTAATATAATGAATTTAAATTCTTTTGTTTTGATCCATAAGTTGTGATATAGGTGATATCATAACATGTATCTAAAACCAGGGTGGAAAAATCATTTTATTATAAGGAAGATACGGTGTATATCATCAAATATAACATGATGATACAGAGTTACACCTCTATAACCCAATATGTAATAAAATGCTCCATATTTAGGGTTTCTTACATCATTTCTAAAAATCTTGTATATATGAGTTACTTATGATCATGTCAAAGGGAGATAAAATTTCTATATTATATTTCCCTAATACAGTATATTGTCTTACTAAGACCATATCACCTGAGAAATTGTTTTTGTTTAATAACTTGGTATTCAAATTCAACTATTATATTTTATTCTTATTTTAAGAAAAAATCGACCTTTTGAATTTTGATTATTTAATAAAAAACTAAAACTAAACATGTAGATATAATTGAAAAAAATGAATCTAGTTTGATCAGAAAATAAATTCTACCATGACAGTAAACAAAATAGAACCTATATTATCGGGTTTCATATTCACATAATGAATGTGCTACACCTTATATACTAAAATATCATTCTACATCAATTATGAATATATATAGTTCACCAAATTATCTCTATATAGACTGCTCACCCTCATCGACAATTGAAATAGAAATTTCTTAGAATAAAAAGTCAACCAATTGATAATTGTAGTGAGGATTATATTCACTATAGTTCATGCTCAATTTACGAAAAAGTAGATATAAAATGTGAAATTGAGTCTAATCCCTAGATTTATCTCTCGTGATATTCGTTTATTAAGTTACAGATCATCATGAGTACATGATATGATAGTGAATAATGGGTGAGAGTGAAATTAAGAAATGAGATAGGGAGAGAGAAAATAATTATATTAAAATTATATAATGTTTGGATACAAAATGAAGGAGAAAGAAAAATATTATGAAAAACGATTCTAAATATTCATTAGACCTCCAGGAGAATCATTAAAATAAAACCACATCCTTCAAAGGGGAAAAATGTTTATAGATTAAAGGGGAGAAAGATTTCATTTACTAGAATTTGGAAAGATTAAAAAAACATGTCATTGAGTATCTCTATAAATTATTTACATAGTTGAACCTCATAAAAACTGAATTAATTATTTTTTATATTTAATTAATTGTTTTTTTATTCTATTTTTTAACGATATTTCATCCCAATCTGATTGAAGTTGAATAATTTATTTCTCAATCATTGAAGTAAGGTCAAAATGGATGAATCATGTTAAATATTAATTTTAGGGTCCATTATCTTTAATCAATTTATTGACCCAGCATGATATCTTGATAAATAATATGTAACCATGTAGGTTTCTAATGATATAAAAATAGTTAAAATAATAATTTTAAAATATATACTTTTTATAACGAAAATATTAATGTTTAGTTTTATGGGAAAAACTATAATTTCCATGTAGTTTCCAAGTTCACTCTAAAATTAAAAAATCATATTAAATAATCATTTCAAAATTAAATATTTTCCTATAAAAATTATTGGAAATAAATAATGAACCCATGTTTCAATCAAGAAACATTATTACTTTATTCCAAAAGTGTAACAATCACCCTTAAATTAAAAAATTATGCGATTTAAAACATTTATCATTAATATAAAATTATTGAAAATTTTGGATCCGTATATTCCCCCAAACATAATTATTTCACTATTCATATATCCAATTACATTCAGGTAATTTTAGATAATTACCCTAACTTGGTTTAAATGCAGAAATTATAAAATAAAATAAAATATTATTCATTCATCATTGAAAATATCATTCGTCCTTTAAATGTCTTATCTACTACACCGTGTCAATTTTATCAAAATTTCAGGTTTTCAGTTTTTGAATATAATTTATTTTAGTGGAATTAATATATAAAAAATTATAATAATCATTAATTTTTCCTTTCCATGCTTTGGATAATAATTTTCCATTTTCTACCACCTTTATACAAACATACCTGTAATTTTATAATTCATTTATCCACAACTAAATATCATGATAAATATTATCCAAACCTAAAATATTTATTTTTTTTCATTAGAAAATATATATTTTCAATGCTTTTGAAGTTTTAGTTTGGAAAAATATCACAAACATCAGCCCACCCCACATTATCTCCATAAGGAAAAACAATTTTATACTTATATCATGATCATTTGTCTAGTAATGGTGATTTTTATGAAACCCAAGACAACAACCCATTTATTCCTTTTCTATTTTTTATTTATTTTTTATTTTTTTAGTTTAATATATTATAGAACATCATTTGGATTCCCAATTTCACATTTTACTCTAATTTAAAGGGACTTATATGGATATCACTTTTCAAGGTTCCCCAAGGAGTTCATTTTCTCAATAGACAAGCTACTCAAGTTATTGTTCAAAATTTTCACATCTTCATGATATAATTATATTTCCAATTAATTTTTTGACATTAAAATACATTCCCAATTCTAATAAAATCCATTACTATAATGAAAAAATCATTATAGTCCCATAAATTAAACTTTTTCTAAATCAATGAAATCCTCTAACTGGCATTGAATATTTCACTATGAAATACATTATTTATGTTTAATATTTCTAAAATAAAAACACTACTAAAATTTTAAAAAAGTAATGTGATTCCTATTTAAATTTTATCCATTTCCCCATACTAAGACTATAACTTTTCCCTTTATGGTTTAAAATATATTTCATTGGTTTTTAAAATAATTAAAATAGTAAATTAATAAAATTAAGTGTATAGAGTAATAAAACCGTAATTATTAGAAAGAAAAACATTTAGTTAATACCCTAAATAATTATCAATGATAGTATACTAGTAATATATGAAAACAAATAATAATAAGAAATAAATTGAGAAAAGTTATTGTAAGGAAGGAAGGGGATAATACTTTCAATTTCTTCCAAGAGGGAACTATATTTTGAATATTTGGAAAAGAGTTATTATAGTGGTTATCCATAGACATAATTTTGGTCAGGCTTGTGTGTGATAAAAAACCACATAAATTTTTAACCCTTTTTCACAAGTTTTCACTTCTTGTTAAGGAATCCATTGATAGAGTACATCTTTTCCATCTAGTTTTAAAATATATATAAATTACAAGGAAGGGGTTGGATAAAATATGGGACCTTGTCTTCCTTGGATGATACTTTTATATGTTTTTATTCTTTCTCAAATGGTTTTTTTAAAAACATTATTCTCATATCCCTCCAAAATGTTAGTTTAGAATAATATTATTCTTGATAAGTTTCCTAACCAAAAAAATTGAGCTTCTAGAGAACTCCTATATACTATAAATATTTTATTTAGATGTGAAATCAATAACATAAGAGTTAAATTAAAATTACGAATAGAAATTAGAAAAATTAGGAAAATATATATAATTTTTTTATATAATATAATTGTATTCAAAAATAAATAGTAAATATGTCCGTATTTTTTTGTAATTTCATTTTATGCTTTAAATATATATTTTATTCAAAAACAGATTTTATTAAATTATGTATATGTACATTGAAAAATAGTTTCTAAAATTTTTAGATAATTTATATGATGAAATTAATATCATTTTCGAATGAATACTTTTGTTATTATCTTATAGTGAATTTTTTGAATTTTTTAAATTGATTTTTTATTAAGTGAAGAGTGAAAATTACTAAATTTTTTTAAAAAATAATTTTATTTTATTAAATAACATAATTTAAATGTACTATAATATTATGAATTTTATCTAAAATTAAAATAAGTATAATTTAATTTTAAATAATATAGTTAATTACATATGAATCAACATTCCCCATTATTTTGGTATAATGATATTCTTCGGCGTAGAAAACGTATTTGTCTAAAAAAATTATACATGGAACATTTTTTAACCTTAATAAATTCAATTAATATATATTATTTAATATATATAATTGTATTTATATATAATATTATCAATAAGAAATTTTAAATTTCATTTTATGGTTTTTAGAGGGTCCGTAATAGAATTTAATTTGGTTTTATATTTACTAATGCATTACTCTAAAACCGATTTTCATTGTATGTTTCCCACATATATTAAATGAAATTTGAAAACCTATTAAACTTTTATATAGTAAATCTTATTAAATATTTTTAATTAGCATAATTAATATAATTTAATAGTTTTAACTTATTGTTTTCTTTATTAATTTTGAAATTACTATAAAAATACCATGTTTTAGGTTAATACATGTTTACCGTGGAATGAACTAAAATATTTGGTTAATAATGCCACAAATAATATAATAATTATTTTAATAATGTATTTAAATATTATATTATGTTACCTTACAATAAATGTTCATTAATATCTACTTTCATATGAATTTTACCTTATATTATTGAAATGTTTTAAGTTATTTCATGTTTGTCCCTCCACTTATTTACAAATTGGTACCCATTATCCTACCCTATTCAATAAAAATTACCACACTATTATATCAATGACCTTCTCAAAAACCAACTTATATTAATTCACTTAATCCATGATCTCTTATTATACTTATAATTCATATGTTTCAATTATTAAGAGGTAATCCAATGGTTGACTCCCAAATAAGAGGTTTAATTCCTAACCATGCTATGCCAATTTAATTTATTATTCCACCATATAGAGAACATAATTATCCATAAAAACATATTAATAAGCTATAATAAATATAAAAATATTTTATTATCATTTTTCCATAACTAGTTCACAACTATTGTCTTTAAAATGGGAAATAAATGTATCTCTCATGTGTATGTGTGGAGTATTTCTTTCATGTAACTATATGATTCATTTTCCATAACTGTATTTAATGGTTCTTTATTATGTAAGATTTAATTTTTATAATAGATATGATTTAAATAACTATTATTCCATAATTAAAATATTTTATCTTCATTCTTTTTTTCCATCTTTTTTAAAATGATAATATCACTCGTACATATGTCCGGAGAAGCACCTCCATAAAGTGATTTGATTCCTTTATCATATAATATTTACATGGATGGTAATAAATATATATTTAATGACTATTTATGATATTTATTAAATAATTATTATTCTCTAAATTTTAATTGTTAATAAAATATCAATCAATCTATCAATTGAAAAGTTAACACATCACTTGTGTGTACGTAAAAACTATCATCTCTATGATGTGATGTAATTCATTTTTACAACCAATTTATAGGAATATTTAGAAAAGATTATTTGATGAATAAATATGATACTTATGACATAAATATGAATTTGGATATTATGGTACCATAATCCATGATCAAGTACCATAACTATCAAACAAAATAATATTTGAAAAACAAAATAGTTCTAGCTTGAAAACAATGATTTTGATAAATAATTAGTAATATATTGGTGTTGAAATGTTATAATTATATTATATATGATATTATTAATATAATTTTCTATATTATATGTTATATTACATATTAATAAATTGGTATGAAATGAAAGGGTTCTTCATCCCAATATTATTTAGTTGAGGGAAGGTTGATGTTATGAAACAATTTATATTTATGAGGTGTATTAAAAATCCATTATCCATTTTATATCATGGATAATTCTAATTTATTGGTTTCTAATGTTTAAATTCCAAATTTTTCATCCAAGCGGGTGGGATTCGAATATTAACATTATAGTTGGGGCTTATTATCTTAAATTGGATTCTTTGGGTTATATGTTCTGTTACACACATATCTTTTTTAGGTAGTGTATCTTTGGAAACATTGATATGTTGTTCCATAAAAATAATTATATCTAGGATATTTAATGTCTCATATGATGATAGTTTTATCATGGGGGTAATATTCAAATGTTACCATAGCTATAAGGGTTTCACGTTATAGTCTCACTTTTTATTGGAATTATTTATATGCAAATTTATGATGATGAAATTATATGATCTATCTCTAAAAAATGTTATCTAATTTATTATCATATGTTTATTTATTGATATTACAATTTTTCTTTTTATTTTATACACTTTACATACAAATTAGAAAAAAATTATGTTTTATTATAGAAAACTAACATTAGTTCTCATTATATAGGGAATTATTTTATTTTATATCAATATTTTATTAAAAATATTTTCAATAATGTTATTAAAATTCCTCAATGATTGTATAAGTTATTTTACTAATGATTTATTTTCTATAATTTTCTTAAAAAGGAACCATTATATCATTTTTCAAATGTTGCACTTTTGACTTTTAAATGAAAATGATAAAGGAATATATGTATTATCTTTGACTAAATTAACTAATTTTCCATATATCATGATTTCTTTTTTATTTGAAGATTGTTTGAAAGGATAAAACTTTTCTTTTAAAAGTCATTTTATTATTCACATTTTTATAAAATGTGGTTTTAAATAATTGATTTTAAAATAAAAATTTTATTTTCATCAAGAACTATTACATAGATATTTTAAAGGTATTTTCTTCTATAACCCCATACTTTGAAATTTCTTGTTATTTAATTAGAATATTATCCAATGTTTTCATATTTTTATTTCCCTTTATGGTTTATGATTATGGGGAAGAAATATTGATCTAACCAATTTTCTTTTCCATGGGTTAAGATTAGTTGTAATGATAATTTTTTCATGATATTTGAATATATATGAATTGATTATGATTATCTGATGGGTGTATCCACTATATCCCTATAATTAATTGGGAAATGATTAATGTTTTATGAGCTTTAATGGTACATGGGATATTATCTAGATCCTAAAATATGATACACGAAAGGTTGTCACAAGATTAACAAATGGTACATGGGTGTAATACCAAGCATTATGTAGGTACATGTGTGGTCCTCCTAAACCTAAATGTGATGACTACTATGAAGGATATCCTTGATAGATGATTGAATTTATTATGAATATTCCAAACATTATGTCATTCTTTTAAAGATTATTTTTTTTCAGTGATATTATCTCATGGATCATCTTACACGATTTATTTATGATTCCTTTCGTATGAACTACAAAGATTAATAATGTGATCCGTGATTTTGATATCTAACTTTATATGTATGATGATCAATTATTATGACTATGTTTTCAAAACCTTATTCTCATGTTACAATTTAATATAATCATTGATTGATGTATCCTTTTCTTACCCTCGCTGAGAATTTGAATTGATCCTTTATTCTGTTTTTTATTCCCAAAGATTCGATGATCGGATTTATGTACGATATCTATAAGAATGCTTCTAGTTTTAAAGAACATAATATGAGTTTTTTCAAAAATTCTATGTACCACTTATTTATATATCAATTATTAAAAGGACACTTACCATTATTAAACTTGTGTAATTCAAAATGATATGAAATGAATATTTATCTTATATTATGTAATATTTTTTTTCTTAATACCTAGGTCGCTATAGTTGGTATAAATATAGGGTTTAGTTATTTTTTAAAACTTGTATGACAAATCGTTAGTTAGAACCACTAGGATATCCCAACGTATAGGATAAAAAAGTATGTTTTTTTATAGAATAGAGATTAAATTTTGATAGAAATGATTTCATATTTTAAATTTAGTAAGTAAATGTAGTTATAGTTTAGACGCACCATGGGGTACCAACAATGAATGGGTTAGACTATGTAATTACTAGATCATCATTGGTTTATGATGTTTGAGACTAATAATGAAGAGCTTCCAAGACACTCTTAGCCAATAATCAAGGGTTAATTTTCATTTTCTTTCAGAACCATTTTATTCCATTTGAATAGATAATGACCTTGGGTGACGTTAATTAAACCTAATGTTTCATAAATTGAAAATGTTGTTTCATTATTTTGATTACTTATTAATGGGTTATAATGATTATTGGATTAGTTACTACTGGTCATCTTGTTATGCATTTTATTTTTTCTTATTATTGGAATTGGATGATTCATATTAACATTGATTTTGAGAGGTGACATGATGAGGTTCCTCAAGAGTAAACAAATGTGATTGGATATGGAATGTGAAAGATTTTGATTATGCCTAACTATATATCTTGATATAAGATTAAAATCCTTGAATGTTGTGAGTTTCTAAATGAACGAGTTAAAATAAAAATATAGTTCCAAGTAGACTATGGAGGAAAGAATAATTGAATTCCAACATGTCATCAATGTGAGAATAAGAACCTAAGGAAATGTATATAATTAAGGAGAAATAGTTTTTCCTGTCGAATGGAAGGACATAAAAGAATTGATGACAAATAAAAAAGTGACATGTTAAATGGATGGAAATAAACTACATCTTAAGGTACTATTTATAAATAATTGACTTATGTATAGGGGGAATGGGAATTATCCAAATCAATTCCATAATTGAATTTCAACACTAAGAATATTAAAGGAATAATGATATGTTAATCATTTAAATTGAATTATTGAAGTGATTATATATTATAATTTGGTAATTATGTTTTCAAATTATATTATCAACAATATTAAGTTCATAAGAATCATGATTTATCTATGGATGTTTTATTAATTGCATATTAGTATTTTTAGTTAGATGTTCAATGATATTTTTTTTGGGAGACACTTGATTGAGGGATAAATAACAGTTAATATGTTCGAATTTTGAGATAATAATGTTTATTTGAGATAAATATTTTATTGATACTGATAATTTAAATTTGATAGTATTGGTGACCTTGAAATTAATTTCGTGTTTGATGAAAATGTGATTTATGCAATCTTTAAAGAATTTTATTATATTTTTGGATTTTTGGAATATATTTTATAGTATGTGATTTTATTTTTGGAGTAATGATATATTTATTTTTTTAAAAAATATATAATTTTTCATTATTTTTTATGGTGATTCATGTTATTAACATATTTTTTGTTAATATGTGAAAACGTTATTCAGATGTTTGGAATGTAACATAATGAGATACGTTATGTTTCTTGGGGTATCAAGTTACATTGATTTTGTAAATTTTGGAATCTTCTTCTAAATTTATTTGATTTCAATACTATTTAAGTTTACTTTGAGGATTTTTTAATTTATCTATTTATTGAAATAATTAAGTATATATTTGTGTATTATTATTCAAATATTTGAGGCAATTCAATCAAATGAGATTTTATTAATATTAGTTTTCCTAGAATGTATTAAAAAAATTTTGTTTTAGAAAATCAATAAAGATAGAAGAAATATTTTTTCATCATTATAAATTTCTCAGGATCTAATATGCGTTTATTTTATTTAGTCGATCATGAAAAATTCATATTTTTCAGTAATCAATGGAATATGGGATGAAAAAAGTCAGAATACAATTGAGACATACAACAAAGTATGAATATATGATTATTGATTCAATGAAATAAATTATATTTTATAATATTCAATATCAATTTAATTCCTAAACTCTGGGAATAAGATCATTAAAATGAAAACTCTTTTTTCATAAAATAATTTTGGAATAATTGATAGTCATTTCAACCCATATTAAGTTACGGTTTTATGGTCATAAACATTCTCATGACTATATTGTATATCACATCATTATTCTTTGGTTATTTTATTTCTCCTCCATGTTAATATTTTCACTATTTATAAATTGTCTAATTAACTAGGAACATAATTATGTGTTATTTCACGTAACTATTATGTTTCCCACTTCTCTTTTCAATGGAAATGATATTATCCATTTGTATGATATGGGAACTAAAAAACGTATTTCTAAATATTGAACCATTGATTATAGAGATAAAAATTTTAAGGACACAAATTATTTTAGTGGCGTAGAATGGGAGAACATAAAAATTTAGTTCACAGTAACACTCTTCTGAATATCTTCTTTAAAACACAACATAATTCTTTAAGAAAACTGCAATATATTATGCACATATTATTTAAAAATTAAAGTTAAAACCTATCCTTTAAATTTGTGGTATTACTAGAAATAAAAAAATTATGAGAATTATATATAAATATATTATATAATAAAAATTTATTTATTCATTCTTAATAAATATGTACTATATTTCCCTAAGTTCATTTCATATATAAAGGTATTATATAAAAAATGTATTGTGCATGGATTTTGTTTTCTTTTTTGAAAGGACATTATAATTAATTTCTATTATTTTTAAGAATTTTATTTTAGGAAATTAATATGATTTTTAATTAATAATTTAAATATTATCTAAGAGTGATTTTTAGGATTCTTCGGAATGGATTTATTTTTTGTAAATAAATACAATTATAATTTTATGTAAAATATTAATTTTCTTTCATAAAATCTATTAATTTAACATTATAATTATGTTATTTTTTTGATATTAATGTAACATAATTATCCTTTAAATATTATTAATTTAGTTAATTATAATTAAATCCACATTATAAATGAAATTGAGAGACCTTCCTTTTAGGTCTTAGAAACAAATTGTCCTCAAATATATTTTTTACGTAGAATTTGTCTTTATCTTAATAAATTAAATTAATATATAATAATTAACAGTTTGATGAAATATATATATTATATATTAAATAAAATATTTTAACAATAATTTAAGGTTTCTTACATAGAAAATAATGGATGTAATTTATTTATTCTTAAAATTGTATTTTCCAAAAAAAAGATTGATTAATGTGTTTACACACTAATTTACAATTAAAAATTTCTAATTATTGAAATTCAATTTGGTAAAATGGATATAATATTATTAATTTTAAAAATTAATTTAATTTAATAGGTTCAACATATTTTTTTCACATAATAAATAGTAAAAATAGTGACATCGTTTCACCACAGTTAAATTTTAAACATGTTTACTGAGAGGTTAAAATAAGATATAAGTTTAGTAAGGAAACAAAAAACATTCAAAATTATTATTTTATAATGCTGTTTCAAAACTATGTTATATAAAATTGGAATTATATGGCATTTTGAGCTACTTTCACTTGAATGTTACATTATATTGTTGAAATCTTTTAAGTAATTCCACATGTGTCCCTCCCCACATTAAAAAAATGGAACATATTCTCCAATATTATTCCCAAAATTTGAGACTTATAGATCACAAAAATAACTACAATAAATACTTTACAGATTCCTTCCCTTATTTATTAATATGTTCGACTAATCCTATGACCAATTTTTCACGAATTAAGGTTTAATCTAATAGAGTTCTCTAAAAGAAGACGTATAAATCTTAACTAAAATCTTTGGAATTAATTTCATCTTCCACCATCTATTATAATACATTATCATTAAAATCATGATAAATATACTATAATGAATCTACTAATATGTTAGTATGGTTATTCAATAACCATTTCCCACATATTCTCGATAAAAAGGGAAATGGAAGAATTGTTTGTGCATACACGTACACTACTGCCTCCACATATATCAATGATTCAATTTCCATAAACAACATTAATTGTTGGTTATTATGATTATTTAATTTTAATATTAGAAATTTGTGGAAAAAAATTAATATTGAATTCTTATAAAACAACTATATTCTCACCATTACATCTTTTGGAAAAAAATATTGTATGTCGTGTGTATGTGTGGACTACAACCTCCACAAATTGATTTGATTCATTTTTACAGTTAAATCCTTATTATATTGTAATACTGAAATATTTAATGAATATATATAATATATATGATATATTAATGATAATATAATAAGGAATTATTATTTACCATTTTTTCCATCAATTTAAAGGAAGAATTGTCACTCATTCATACACACGGACTATCGTCTCTGTGATGTGATGTAATTTTTTTTTCAATACAAGTTAGTATAAGGGGTTATAAAATTGTCAATAATGAGTTAACATGATAATTATTACATGAGTGAGATTCTATCGATAATGCAACAAATATCAATATGAGGAGACTATAACAACCAAACCAAAACATATCGGAAGAAATAAATAGTTATTAAAACATGCATGTACATGCAATCTTAGTTCCAGTTCTTAAAAAATAGTCATTAAATTTTTAAATTTGATAAATGTGACTCAATTTTAGAGATCCAAAACATAAAACTTAAAAAAGGAATAATTAATAACTTATATTCCCGAGGTCCTTTTTAGTTTAGATTTTAATTGAACTACTTCACATCATTTACATAATTAATCCATGTATTATAGAGTACACACTTCCACTGTGTATCCATTTTTTCATAATACTATAATTTTATAGTGACTAACATATTATTTTCATGAAAAATATTTATGATGTTAAACTTAAATTCATCATTATTTATACTCAAACTTAATCTAAATGAAAAGAATTTAAAAATTCTAATCAGTTGATTATTCGCAATAAGGTAAAAATAAAACATAGAAGTTAATCTCATTAACCTATCTCAAAATCATTAAATTATATAAAAATGTTTTCCATAAACATAATAAAACTTGTTCTCAAATAATAATTTAATTATACAAGAAATAAACTTCACTACACAATTTTTCTCATAAAATGCTTTATCAAAAAATATAAATCAATAAAAATATTACTTCGGGTTTCAAAGAAAACTTTATAATTAATGAAAAAAGTTTTATTAAAAAGATACATTTCACCATTAAAGGGAATAATAATTATATTAAACACAATATCATTAACTCTCCTTTTGTATTAAAAATATTTTCCTGAAATACCATTATCTAGAATAATACTTTTATTTAGTTTCCTTGGAAAGTAATATTCATATAACCCTTATAATAAAACATCAAGAACCTTTATAAATGGAATTACCTACTTGTTTAATTCCAAAATATTTCTTCAGATAACATAGTCATTACCCAATGCATTAGAAAGATATATCAGGCTCATCCATAATCAAAAAAATTTTCCAGGTCCCATAACAAGCATAAAAAACATAAAATCTTTCATTTACATCATTAAATGTTACAAAATATTCCATTAAACCTATAGGAAAATGCACATTATGGATTTATGTAAAATTAAGAAAAATGTTGTATTTGATAAAAATATTTAAAAACATACCATAACAATGGTAAATGATATATTATCTTTATGAACTAATAAAAATTAGTAATAATTTTCCGATGTAATAACCGTAACGATTTCATGAAATTCCTCTCAACCCGTATACATTACTAAAATGATCCATTTCACGCTTTCTTAATTATATTATAAATATACAATTTCAAAAATGAATTTATGTATCCTATGAAAATCATCATAAGTGAAGTCAAACTTGGTTTAAAATTAATTTTAATTTACATTATATAATATTAAGAACATATTTTAATAATTTTATAGGATATGTATTTAATTTAAAAATATAAGAAAAACATTAAAACCATTAAAATAATGTTTTAATGAAAAATAACTGATGATGTGATAAATTTTCTATTGAAGAGTAATTGGAGGAAATAAAAATGAATTTATTTTGAACAAATTTAATTATTTTTCAATAATGATAAAATTAACTCGTAATTTATTTTGTACATCTTAAAAAAATAAAACATGTGGTGAAAGTCTCTTAAGTCTTACATAATGGGATTATAGACTAGAAATCCCTTACGTAAAATATCATATGGTGTGAAAATTTATTTAAATATAGAATAGTGAAATTATATTGGTTGATTAAATTTTTAAGAAAAATATTCAATTTAACACTATTATCATTATCAATTTTTTTTGTTTATTATGATTTTCTAGTTACATAATCAGTAAAATATACATCCAGCATTTTAGGGACATACAATTAATAATCCCAAAAAAAATTTAGTAGGATACATACAATGAAAGGGTTCATTATTACATTATCCATAAAATTTTAATAATTATATAATTATTATTTTTAAACATTAAATTTAATTATATAACAATTCACGAATGAAATGGATAATAAAAAAACCACCTCACTACGTAGAGGTGGAAGTCCACACATATGCACATATATCATTTTTAATATTAAATGGATAAAACAGATAGAAAATATATGATATTTTATCATTAAATTATTATAATTAGGAAATAAATGTTTTATATATTAATTAAATATATCTCAATTTCCATCCTTTTAAAGTGGTGATAAAAAATGAAACACGTTGCTTAATAGAGGTGGAAATCCACTCGTAAGCACAAGTGACGTTTTTATTCCACATGTTTTTGAAACTAAGATGAAAATGGTTTTAAAAATGACATAATAACATATCAATTTATATAATATACTAATGATTTTATATAATCATTTTTAGGATATATTTGATGGGTTTAGAAAAATAAATAATAAAAGAAAGAACACGATTATGTGTTGTACATTCTAGTTTGGAAAAACACTTCTTGAATATGCTTGAGGACGTTTAAAATGGAGTTTATAGTCATAGTAATGTAATTTAAATTTGGAAATATATTTTTCAAGAGGTATTTGATAATATTTTAGACAGAAAAACCAAACATGTGTTATTCTAGAATTGGTTGAAAGGAGTCTCTTTTTAAATGAAAAATCAATGGTGTTTCCATACATTTTAGTCCATTTGGGTCAATAATGTAATTATAAAATATTAAGTGGTGGAAAATTGGTGAAAAGATAAAATTATAGACCATATTAAATTAAAATTTATTATTTAAGTATTTTTAATCAATTTCAAATCAGTTAATATTTTTTTTTCAAAAAATACTTTGAATTCTGTTTTCATTTTTTCCATCCCATTATGAAACTAAATATATCAGGACAACCACAAATTTCAACTATAATCATAATGATTGTCCATTATGGTTTAAAAATATATACCAAATTAATGTAATTTTTAAAATCAACTATTTTGTATTACTTTTAATATTTTTAATATCATTTACATAATTTTTCTTCTATTTTCCTAAAAGTCTTAGCATCGTGATTTTTTTAGAAAATTTGAAGAAACATAACAGTTATTAAAAATTATTAATATTATAATAATTTATTTTAATTAATCATATATATTTTTCAATAAATTTTTATATTTACTCATGTCTATGTCCTAATCATTCTTTCATGTGTTGTTTTTTTCTCATATTGTACAAGTACTCCATTAGAATTTGGATATGTTTCTTATTAAATAACTCAAAAACAGATAAATATTTATTCATATAAAAAATTACAAAACATATTAGTTAATAAATTTTAACAATTAATTATTACTTATAAAATATTATCTTTAGGATTCCAAATATAACTTTTATAGGGTTATACTGGCACTATCTCACCATTAAAATAGTTTTCATATTTATTAAGAAATAAATAATATTTTTTTAATTATTATTAAATTATACTTTTTTTATATTATCATAAATTAGAAACTATGTATGTTTTGTAAATTTTTATATTCTATTTATTTCATTATGACTTAATAAAGATATAGTATTTCATATAAACTATATATCTTTTACTATTCACAAATAAAATTATATTCTTAAAAAAAATATCAAAATTTAATCATTGTATAAATTTTATTCATTAAAATAAATAATTTTTTCTATTTCATAAGAATATATTCCTATAAGTTGAAATTTTTTCAAATAAACTCCTAAAACATGATGAAAAAATGCTTCTATGAAAAAAAAATTGCGTATAAAAATGTTATTATACAAAAAATAAAAATAATGTTATTTTTAATAACATTAATTGGTTTTTTTAATTAAAATTAATTATTTCAATTTTAGAAAAGAATTCATAAGGAATTATATATTTTAATTAATTAAAAAATAAATGTCAGTTTTCATTAAAAATTTTATATTCATAATTAATTAAAATACTATTCTTTTTAGAAAAATTTCAATATTTCATCCTAACATAATTTTTATTTGGTGATTTCAAAAATAATATCATTTTTATAAAATAAACATTCTAAAACTAGTAAAATATAATTTTAATATTCACTAATAAAAATAATTAAAAACCATTTTTGATGAAAACAAAATTTTATAGCATAAAATGACATTACTGAAAATTAAGAATTTAAATATTTTGGATTTATAAAAACATTATATTTATATAAAACATTTAAAAAAATTATCACAATAATAATATTACTATTAATACCTTCAAATTTAATGTCTTGGTTATAATGATTAAATTATAATAATATTTTTTTTCATGTACATCACAATTTGCTTAAAGGCTGCTGTTGTGTGTTAAGCAAGCAATAAAGAATAGTTTTTTAAAATATATTTTCAATGTGTTACTATATACTCAAATAAATAATTTAATGACACAAAATATTTTTTCATTAATGGTAAAATGTATTTTATAATTTTCTAACAAATAATATCCGGGAGTGAAAGGAAACAAATATAATCATAAATGGAAAACATTAATATTTTAAAATCACTTTGATTAAACCCCTCATAAAAAGGGACAAAAAATATTCTATGAAAATTTGGATTATAGAAATATGAATGTCACCTATAATAACACATATCTTTATTTAAAAAAAGGGAACATTAATGGGATGTTAAAATATAGGCATGGAGGAGTGAATTATTGTCCAAATGACAGTTCATAGAGATAGAGATGTGATCATGACTAAGTTAATAACCAAAAACCATAATTCATTATGGGATAAATAAGACCTCATGTTTTTCCAAATTGAAGGTAAAAGGGTAATATTTTCATTTTAATATAATTTTTTTTGGTGTTTATGAGTTATTTTACCATCAAGAAAGAGAACATGAGAAAATATATTTTCATTATTTCATTCATTTTCATTAGAATAATTTATTCCATTGGTTGTGCTTCAACAAATTATGACTTCTATATCATATCTTATTTTATGAAATAAATAATAAAAATAAATGTTCCATGCCTGAATCACTACACTGAAAATCTAATATGACACAAGATCAACATAATTATAATATGTTATTACCCATTGAACAATAATCCAGACAATTTTTTTTGAATATGGTAAGAAAACATCCAATATAAATAAACCATTATATGAATAAATACATAATTAATCTTCAAATCCTTACTAATAAATCCTTAAGTCAACATAATTCATTATTTAAATAAATAACCATATATTTTTTCAAAATATTCTCAACCTTGTTTAAAACCTAAAAAAGAAGAATGATTTGATCATATATTATTCTATAACAAACATAAACATTATTTCTAAAATTTATTAACCTTTACAAAAAATAATCTAGATTACTATAAATCCCAAATAAAATCATATATATATCCAAATTATAATTCAACCTTTCTCTAAAAAATAAAAAATTCCATCTAGACAAAAAGTGTTTCAATATAATGAAATCTTATAAAATTTCCAAAATAGTAAAAATATTAAAACTTTACATTAATTACATAGTCATAAAATCAGTGTTAAATCTCATGGTTATCTATATGAAAAGTAATATGTTACCAACTTGTAATAACACTGTTATCGCAACAAACCATAATTACATCAACAAAAAAGATCATCTTAACCATAAAGTTTATCAATAACATTAATATTATTTCCTTATAATATAAATTAATTAATCATTAAATAACATTTTAATTAAAATACATAATAAATCCATGGGATTTATTAGTGTAATTTTATCCCAAAATAATCTTAATCGTCTTAAAACCCCGAAAACTAAAACCTTAGAAGGGGTTGTCCATTCCTTTAAACTTATTATCATCCTTGAACTTGTAAACACATGATGGAATCCATTGATATTAAGTTAAAAACACGTAGAAATATACTAACACCCAAATATTTATAAACCTTAATTTAATACAAACTATAACTATCCTAAATATGAACTATTGGATCATGTATTGAAAACACAATATTTACATTTTGGGCTTTCATAACCATGAAATTTTTTTTCCATCCACAATATACAACATCAAACATAAATGTTGTATCACTTACATACCTAAGGAGTTATAATGACTACAGTTTCGTGGTATTAGGTCCTAACTCTTACATTATGAAGACATGCATTATAAAGTGTATACTTAAACTAAATAACCATTTTTATAATAATAAATAAGATTTAAAATGATCCAATATTTCTATTCATGGAAAATAATTACAATTTTCAACTTAAAAACACAATTATTTTTAATCATACAAAAACATATGAATTTTCTTTTGAAAATGATAGATGATCCCAAAAATCATAGTATGGTTCAAATAAAATAATTGAAAAAAAAATAATAGTGTATTTCCAGAACATGAGATTACCTAAGTGAGTTTTCAATAAATATAATAAACCTTGATGTAAAATAATTATTTGCATACCCATGAAATCAAATTAACAGCACAATGTATCTCATAAGAATATATAATAAAACAAGAATGAAAAATCTTATTCATGAGGTTTTCGGGGGATAATTGAAAGTCCATGAAAAACATTTTCTTAAATCATATATTTTTATCCATAAAGGGAATGTTCCATCCATTAAAAATATATCATTAGTTTACCTTATTTAAAAAAAAATTCCATGAATTTTTTATCTATAATATAAAATCCATATAGATACTTTGTATGTCATCTTCAATGAAAACATATAAATTAGATATCATATGTGGTTGATTCTAATATAATTTTCTGGATAACTTTATGATTAACCAATGAATTAGTGAATTATATCAGCCTCAACTATCATCACAAAAACAGTATATAGACTATAACCTATATAAATCACAAATTATCATTCATTTCCATCATTAAATTTCATATTATATTGTGTTTAACACATATTCAAAATATTTTTTTGGATTTTATTTAAAAATAATTATAAAAGTTATTTTTTATTAAAATATATTTATAAAAATTATATAATAACTAAAAATGAGATATTCCTTTTAAAATCCATTGAAAATAAAGAGAAATATTCATAATGAATAATTGTAATTATGGATGGAAACATTCTCATGATGTATATATTAAAAAAATATCCTTCTCACACTTGTATAAAAATGTCCAAAATATTCTTTTTGTAAAAAATTTGAAATTATTCCCTTAAATACTTCTCAAATAGTATCAATCATGGAATAATATTTATTTGAGCATATATTTTTAAATTTTAGATATATAATTTAAAAATTTTAATTAACATTGATATGGTGTGAAAATAGTATAAAACATTAAAAATATTAAAATAATGTTTTATAGAGAATTCCATTATAACATGAAAATATTTAAACCAAAAATCATTGAAATAAATAAATTTTAATTCATTTTTATGAATTTTAATATTTACAGATTACTTTTAAAAATGATCCATAACATAGTTTATACACCACACATAAGAAACATGTAGTGAAAATAGTATAAGGCTCAAAGAGGGGAATTGAGACTGGGTATCCCTTATCTAAAATATTTTCTATAATCAAACATTCATTAAAACCTAAAAAAAGTTAAATAAGTTTATTAATTTGATAAAAAATCATGTTCATTCAAATATCATTACCCGTTTATGACATTTATAAACATTTTTTATTTATTATCTTAATCATTTAAGTTTAGGTTAGACATTTGAAGGATGTATAGTTCCTAATGTTGAAATAGTTTTTGTAGGATAACCGTAATAAAATGGTTCATTGTTACATAATATATATATTTATATTCCGGAAATTAATATCATTTTTAGACATGAAATTCATTTTTATTACAATCCAAGAATGGTGTACATGGAAAATGAATCTCACCGCATCATGGAGGTTTTAGGGCACATGTACCCAAGAATGATATTATCAATTTTCAATAGATTGAATATAGATTATATATTATATTAAAATAATGATAATGTTTTCATTAATATCATTTATAATAATTAATTCAATCATAATAACCATCCTTGTGTAGTGGTAATGAGTAAGAATGAAACACATCGCTAGTGTAGGTTGTAATCTGCATGTACACATGGGTGATGTTTTAATTTTATTGATAATGGAAAAGGTGAAAAAATGGATGATCATTAATATAATAAAATTATATTATATTTATGCTACTAATGTAGTAATATTATAATTAAAATTATATATTTTAATTTTTTAAAATAATTAATAAAAAGAAATATCAATGTTATGAGTTAAACCTCTTTCTTTGGAAAACCTCTTTAAAATTGAGCTTAAAGTCATTGGAAAATTGATTTATGGTAAAGATAATTGTCTATAAATATGTGAATAGAAATTTATATATGGTTCTTGTTAGTTTTTTGTGACCAAATCTAATCATTAGTTGTGTAATAAAAGGTTGAAATGAGCCCCTTTTATAGGTAGATCAATAGTGTTTTCATAAATATCTAGACATTTTATGTGAATATTATAATTTTAAATTTCTATGTGGAATAAAAAAGGTCAAGGGAATAAGTTTTCAATAATATGAAATCAAACTTTATGATTTGTATAATTATTATTACTTTTAAATCAACTAAGAAATTATTTTTTATACGAAAATACTTTTAAAGTTATTTTTGTTGTTATCGTCCTGTCTTGACATTAAAAATATTGTTACAACAACCAATTCCAAATATAATCATATATAATATCACTTATAATTTATAAATATACATAAAATATGTGGTACTTCCATATTCATCAAAATGTTTTCATTTTTAATATTTTTAAATTCATTTACTTCATCTTTCTTCGATTTTCATTAACGTCATGACATCACAGTATAAATGTTTTAGAAAACTATATTTTAAAAAAAATATAACATAAATTTTTTTTTTATAATTCATCAATAATATTTAGTTTCAATAAATATTTATATTTACTCACACCTATACCATGGAATCTTATTTACCATGTTATTTTTTCTTTTCTCATCTTAGACTCACACTACCCAAGAATTTGGATGTGTTTCTTATTACATAACTCTAAAATTCCTAAATATTTCATTATATAAATAATTTCACATCATATTAATTACTAATAAAAATAAAATACTTCATTTTTCTCAAATAATATAATTAGGACACCAGATTTCACTTTTCCAGTGCAGTGCAGGCACAACATTGAAATAAAAAATGTTTTCCATATTTATCGTGAAATAAAATAAAATATTTAATTTTTTAATTATCAATGTTTTATATTTGTACTATATTAGTATAATTTACAACAATAACCATATTAATAAAATTTTATTTCAACGTCATATTTTCTCTTTTAGGATACTACATAGCATATCATAATTGATATAAACTATATTATTTTTAATTTATAAAAAAAATTATATTCTTAAAAAAATTCCAAAAAGTACACTATACTATATTTTAAATGATAAATAAAAAAATCCCATTTTTGGATTCAAATTCACAAATTTTTCTAAATTTAAAATCAAAATAATCACTCAAACTATGTTGAAAATTGGTTTTCCAGAAAAATCAATTTTTTAGGTATAAAATTTATTTTACACCAAAATTATGAATAATGATAATTTAGAAAACATTAATTGGATTATTATTACCCAAAAGTAATTTATGAACTTTTAAAATAAATTAAAAAAAGGGAATTTATAAATACATCGAATGAAATAGAAGTTTTTTATAACATTTCTAATTTAAAATATTCAATATTAAATCAATATTTTTATAAAAGTAAAAAACCTTTAACCTAAGATAATTTTTAAACTAAACTTTTAATAATTATATCCTTTTTATAAAAAAATCTATAATGGATGGAAGTTAATTTTAATATTCAATCAGTAGAATAAATAAAAACCCTTTTTGAGGAAAATTTATTTTTTAAGAATAGAAGCACTAGTGAAAATAATGTACATATTTATTTTGTAGTAATAAATACATTTTCATTATATAAATCCTTCATATATATTTTTCATTACTTTTTTAGTAGTATTAATAACTACAGTTTTAATATTTTGGTTATAGTGATCACACTAAAATATAATCTTTTTATAGTATATTGTAATTTTATTAAATTATAAAATTACTTGTTAAGAAGTCAATAAAGCGTATTATTATTTTAAAATAACTTTTTGGTTGTCAGATTTATCACCCATAAATAAAACTTTTATTAAAAAAATTATTAAAAAATGTATGAGAAAATGTTGTATGTGGATTATATATGATATTAAAAGTTTGTAAACGGTCTTAAATAAAATTATAATAATTAAAAATTTATTATACATGAGAGTAGAGTGGTTACAAATAAATTAACACATATAGTAAGGGTTATTCACATCAATAATTGGTCCTTGAGATATATCCAATTTCATTCACCCATTTATGTTTATGAATTGTATATACTACTAATTAGAAAGGTTATATCATGTAACCTTCTGAGTTATTGTATCTAAAGTAACAATTCAAAATATTTTATCCATGGTTGTTGCATTCGAACATTATCAAAATGTTAATGGTTTATCCTAAAAATTTTACATAATTGGGCATTATGTTATTATATACACCTATAATCATTTATTAGGTGTATCTAATTCCCCTTTGATGATTTATATCATTAGTATCTTTTTTTTATGGGTGTTTAATTTTTTATTTGTATTTATTTATTCCATGAGGGTTATGATTCCAAAGATACCAAAGGGTTAAGTATTTTATGGTATAATGTCACTTTTTATCAGTATTTATTACGCTTAAATTCTACAATATTGAAAATATATGATTTATAACTTCCAAATTTTATGTCTTTTTTTCACTTATTTTTATTAATGAATACTACATGTTCTCCTTTTATTTTTTTTTGATGTACTCGAGAGAATAATAATGTTTTTAAAGTAAAGAAATGTTATTTTTCTCTTTGTTAATGAATAGTTTTATTCCATGTCATTATTTTATTTAGAATAAATTCCGGAATTTATTATTATTCAATTATGATTTTATAATTTTTTATTAATTATAGTCAACTTTAAATAAACATAATTTAGATAATTAAGCATCATGTCATTTTATAAAATAGGGGCCCTTGACTATTGACAAAAAAAATTAAAGTTATAATAGTTTCATCATTAATAACATGATTTAATTATTTAACCTCATTAATAATCCCTATTTTGAATATTCCTTTACAATATTACATGTTTCTTTTAATAGAAAATTTTTTCATTAATATTTTTGAAATTTTGTAATTTTATATATGTAATTTAAAAATGAAAATAGTTTTTTCCTCATGAAATGTACCATTGGTCTTTTAATAATATTTTTATCTATAAATCTATCATTTTATGTTTCTTATTCATTATTTGGAATATGATCCAATTTTAACGTATTTTATAATTCTCTAAATGGTTTTTTATTATAATAAAGAATCATTAATGAATCATGTTATTTTTTCCACTAGTTAATAATTTTTGTAATGATAAATGTTTTCTTTATATTATAGAATACATATAAAGAGATTATTATTATGTGGTGAGTTGAACAACTATATCACTAAAATTTATTGGGTAAAGATAAAGGTTTTATCACTTCAAAGGGAAAAAGAGTTTTTTCCCCAATGATGAAAGAGGAAACACATGATGTTATCCCACTCCCAAAATGGGGTATATTAGAGGTTATCCCATGCATGAAGCTGGTACATGGGTCGTTGTCCCAAGACTAACATATAATAAATTTCTTTGTGTATATCCTTGAAAAAATATTTATATGTTTGTTATTATGCCACATTTTATTCCACAGTTTTTTGGAAATTATTTTATATTAATTTTATTTTCTCATTGATTAAATTATTTTATTCATTTATTATTCTTAACATATAAAATACCAATATTTCTTAAAATTTACATGGTTATTATCTATGAATTTATGGGTAAAATGTTAAAATAGTAATCTCATATTCTCATACCATCAGGTTCATGTTAGGATTTAAAATTATCATTGATTATTGTCTCCCATTTTTACCATTACTTCATATTTGGGTTCTCCAATTATTTTTAATCTTTTCACCAAAATAGATTCCAATTATTATCTTTGATATTTCAATGAAGGGTTTGAGTTGTGCAGATCTTAATGGGTGATGATGTATAACTTTCGTATACCCATTATTTACCTATCCATGTCTCTAAAATAACTAATAATTTACAATTATAACATGGATATTAATCTTTTGTAATGAATATTAATTTAATATAATTAAATTATTTAATATTTAATTCTTATATCACTAAAAAACTAATAATTTATTAATAATATTTGAAATTAAAATGTGTTTTATTTTATCATATAATAATAGAACATGGTGAAATAATAAAATTATTTTATTAAAAAATTGCTACATTAGTCTAAATATAAACCAAAAAACATTACAAACATTGTAATGGAAAAAATATAAAATTTGAAAAGTATTGTGGTAGAATATGGATCATCTCAATCTACCCGAATGATCCCTCCAATGAACTAATCTATAGAAATGAAGTAAAATATTAGTAAACTATACAATATTATAGAAAATCGTGACGTAGAACATTGAGAGGATTTTATGTTAATAATAAATGAAGTAATAAATACATATTTATATGATTTAATACAACCATTTTTATAGTAATGTGACTATTTTAATAGTATCATGGCCGTTGGGAATATTAACATGACTATTCAGAATAGTAAACTGACCGTGGGAATAGTAATTTAACATAAAATTAATAAAATATGATAAAAATAATTTTTAGATTCATTAATTTTAAGTAATTAATAATTATATAATTCAATAAAACCAATATCAATAATAACAAATTAAATAAAAAATAGGCATGTTTTTAATAAATTTTATTTTAAGGTATTTCGTAAAAAATCATAATTTTTAAATTATAAATTAAAATAAAGTATTTTTAAAAAATATTTTGATAAAGTTAATGTTTTTTTAAGTAATTATGTTCAAATTTTCCATGGGTGAATGTTTGGTAATTTTTTTCAATGCGTTTATTTCTATATGAAAATTAAAAATACAGTTTATTCATATGGGGTGATTCTTGAATTACATCTGTTATAATGTAATAATGACATAATAATTTATAGAACATTATTTTGGACCAAAGAATAAATATATCTGTAAATAATTCATTAATATATATTTAACATTATTTTGAAACCTATAAATAACATTCCAATGCCAAAAGTCAAATATATTCATTTAAAAAAATCTCTTTTTTTCCATTTTCCATTTTAATAAACAGTTGAATACAAATAAAAAAAGGGGTATAAATTCCTAAGAAATTTATATTATATATCTATTTGATTATTTATTTCAAAAAATATCCCTATAATTATTTTTCACATTTTATATAGTATTTCATTTAATATTTTATTCTAAAAATAGCCCTCTCGTCAAGTATGAATAAACTATCACCATTACCATGAAAAAACACTCCTCATTTACATACCAAATTCATATGTCTAACAAAATTGTATTTATTAATACCTTAAAATATTCACGTTGTTCTTCATTGAACCAACAACATTCATCAAGGAATTCTATTATCGTACAAGTGAAGTAAAACTGAGAAAAGAATATGTTTTTTCAACACTTAACTTGTTTTCCCCCAATCATCTATTTTTCACCCACTGATTTATAATAAAACTAAAATTAATTATTTAGTTTTTTAGCATTATATTAATTATCATTACCTATAGTAAAAATTACATATTATAATATTTTGATATTATATCATTGTTTCTTCTTATTCTGACAACATTCCCATTGACAGTTAGTTGACCACCAACAAAAACAATTCCATGTACTTCTGTTTCACCTCCCAAATTAATTTTAAAAATAAATTATTTATAATATAAAAAATTATAAATATTTTTATTTTATTCTTATGGAATTAATTCAATATAAGAAAAAATAGAAAAATTAAAACAAAGTGGGAAATTGCTAAGGAAAACAAGATATCAAAATTATTCACATTGAACAATGGAAATTAAGATATATAATCAAATTAATGTATGTGATAAACAATAAGATAAATTCATAAAACTCACTTCTTGTTATGTTTTTAGTTAAAAATATATTTATTATTTAATAGGAATAAAAGTGACGAAATAAATAAGGAATTATGGTAAGTGGATTCTCAACCAAAAACTTATTATTTTTTGTCATCAACAATTTTACATTGATTTCAGAGTGAATTTTCCTATAATATCCCAAATATTTTCATTAAAAAATAATTACAAATTTATTTTAGGGATATACATGTTTGGAAATTATAAAATATTTTTGATCTATCTATAAATATTTTTCAAAAAGATTATAATTTTTGTAACATCTCTTGATTTATCTTACGTTATTTCTCCTTTCAATGATGAAAATGATATTCTGTGAAAAAGTAATGTTTTTCTCAATCATTATGGAATAATAATGTTCATTTCATGTATTTTGACATATTAAATATTTTATGAAACAAATTACTTTCTATGGTTTATTTCATAAATACGATTGTTTTCCATCTATGGGGAACGTTTGATTATGTGTATTTTGTTATGCGATAGGTGGGCGTAAATTTATATTGTCCACAAATTAAATAATTATTGGGTTTTATATCATGAGGTAATGTGTGATATTGATAAAAATGAGGCTATCTTGGTTCATTATGATTTTATTTTGAATTAGGCATATATGTTACCCATGAACCTGATGCTGACATTGTTCACAATAATTTTTTTTATTTGACCAATACGACATTACACATCATTTTTATGAATATGAATCATTCCAAATAATTATCAATTATTTCCCTTATGATTATGAGGATGATAATATTCCAATTATATGAGGATTATTATTATTCTCACACATGTTCTATTAATTCATGTTCATAATTCAATCCCTAACTAGGATTTTAGCTCACCCAATTCAATAATTCAAATCCTCAAGTGAATAAATGTAATGAGGTCTATATTTTAGAATGATTAATAATGAAGATTTAAATAAATTTCTATGTTCTATTATGTACAATGGATTTATAGGCCTAATTATCCTATGACAATAAACCGCTATATCATTGATTATATCATTATTATGTTTCCTATTATAAAAATGAGGAAATAAAATTTTAAGAATATTTTGGTTTGATGTAGTTGGTATTAGAGAATGTATTAGTCAATTTTGAAATTATGATTTGAAAACATTAGTTTAAATGATACTTATAAGTCTATGTATATGTAAATAATCCTATAAGAATCCTTTTAGAAAAATTAAAAACATGGGGATCCCATAATATATTTTATTAGAGTTAATATCAGAAAATAATTATTTACTTATTCATACATTGTGGATGTAGGTTTTTTTCAAATCGATTAAAATTTAGAAAATGGTGGGAATTTTGATAATATAAGACAGTAACCCATATAATGGATAATTAAATTATTTTCTAAACAACATTCTCAATTCCATGGAAGGTGTTGTTCAAAACATCATCCTGGTACATTGAAAATTATCTTAGGCTATGAATAATAACCCAAACTATGTGGAATTTACTCTTTCGTTAAAGAATAAGAATTTATCCATTTATTCCTTTACGAAGCAATGAACGGTAATGTTTGTTGGACCTTATGATCTACTTTTCATGGAACAATGGGTTAATTTAATTGATAAGATCTTTTCTATACTCTATATTTTTTTGAAGGATAAGTGAATTTTTAATCTATCATTTAGGTAGAGATGTTTATCATTGTTTTGAATTTATAAATGACACCAAAATGAAGGATGAAATTGAAGATATTTGGTTTGAGGTCTTACGGAGAACATTGGTTAATAAGATTTTCCATAGAAACTGGTGAACAAATATATTGAGAAAATTACATGAAATGAATCAAAATAATGTTTAATATATATTTATCTAATTATAATTCATCACAAGGTCTATATGATACATATCATATTTTTTCATTGACTATACAAAAATATATTGATTCTTTAGTGCTTCAAAACCACACCTTAAAAAAGCTTTGGCTAATTAAGAATTTGGGAGTTATGAAGAGTTAGTTCGATGTTATTTCAAATTATAGATTCATTTTTTTTAATGTTCCATTTTTAGGGAGATAATAATATAATAATTTAGTTTCAAGATGGTGGGTCCAATAACCAACGAAGTAAAGAAGATCAAAACCACCGCTGTCAAAACGTTGAAACACATATTATGGGAATTGCCTCAAAGGGATGGGAATATGATTCAAGTATGAGAGAGTAGGAAACCAAGCTCATTAAATTCAAATAGACATAAAAAATCATACCAAAATAATAGATTAAAAGATATATCCTCCAAATGTCCCACCCATGGTTCAATATTTCTACTGTAGATTGCAATAGATCTATGTAAACTAGGGTTGTAAAAACCTATGTAATTATACAAAAATAAATTTTCATATCTATTAATAATTATTAATAATATATTAATTTTAATTGACATGGTATTCTTTGTTTGATAGTATACCCTGACAAAACAAAGAGTTTCTTCAGAATCATACATTGCACACAGTACTGAGTTGTATCGAAAAATAATACATTATTAATTTTATTATTTAAAAAGGTAGTTAACGCATATCCATTGTATTGGTGGGAAGGAACATAACTAAATATACTATTTTAACACATGTTATTTAAATGTATTTTTATTCATATAATAAATTTTAGAGGCTCAAAATGAAAATTAAACAAATTTTATGCATAAAATGCAATACTATTTTTTAAAGATAGTTTTACCACCTTTTGATGGGAAACGTTTTAAAATCTATTTTCTGTAACTTATTTATGTTATATTTGAAAAACTAAACTTCTTATTTGAAATATGTACATAAAAAATATAATTTGGATGAAATTTTGGAATTTTTCTGTTAAAATAAATATTTTAATGAATATTGTAAAATATTGCATTTTAATTCAAAACATCCATTTCATCTAATTTGAATATATAGTAATATTAATGTTTTATTTATTTAAAGAATCATTAAATAATATTTTAATCATTTAAAACATGGTCATTGTAGTCAGTTTCACAATGAAAATAAATATAAAAACTATGTGATCTTTTGTATGTTTTACTTCAAAAACCTGTTTTCCTATTCCATTAATGAGATTAATTTTATATTAATTTATTCAAATTATGTATTTTGAGTTTGAAAAATTAATTCAATATTTTTAATTATGTTGGAAAAATTATTTAAATAGGCCCTTTTTAATTTAAGTCATTTTGAATAGTATTTTTGGTAATTATTTTTGTTGACCACAATTAAAGGTAAATAGGGTAATTAAGGGTAAAAATAATATTATAATAATATAACAATACCATAACACAAGAGTTAATATTATTTTAGGAGTGATTGGAAACCAAGGAAATACTTGGGCTGAGATTTTGGCATTTGGATGCAACTTGGATGTGGTTAGTGCATTTATAACACTTAATATATAGTAATGGAAAATATTTCATAAAAATGTATATTATTACTAAAACAATTTTTATATGGAGTTATATAAGTTATATATTAGATATAAATATTCATTAGAAATATAAAATGATTAAATAATTCATGGTTATTTATTTATTATTTTATTGAAAAAACTAATAAAATTTAACTATGACACAATGATGAAGAAATAATAGATTTATTAAAGGAATAATCAAATAAATGAAGATAATAATATTCAATTAAATATAATTTGAACTAATATATGAAATTAAAAAATTTTATAGGTTACTATGGAATATTATAAGTCCATTCCAAAAAAAAATTGAATTTATCTCTATATTTTGATTTTAATTAAATTTAATGAAATGAATAGTTTCTAATTGACACTACTGATATTTTATATACGTAATATTTTTTTAAATTGTTTAAAAATAAAAATAAAATTTAAATTTAAAAACATATTGTTATAAGGTATAAATGTTCATAAGTTATCAATTTATAGGAAATTTACACCATATATGTTAAATTTATAGCAAATTAATGTTTAAAATGTTATTAGGACAATTAATGTTAAGAGAGAACAATCTAGGGTAAACCGAATAGAAAATGATTAAAATAAAATTAATACATGTCTAAAAATTATTTAATTCTATTTTTTCATTCTATACTCATTTTATATTTTAAATAAATTAATTTTGGACCATTTGGAATCGAAAATGAATTTTTATTATTCAAATACTTCATATAATTCCAAGGGTGCCCCTCTCCATTCCTACAAAAAGGAATCCATTCTTCTCTATTACTCATATATACAAAGACTTTTGGATCAGAAAATATCTACCTAAAACAATTAATATAATCCCTCTCCACATTTTAAAGTTTTATTTTATGTAGAACACCGACCATAGAGGTGTTAAGGTGTTCTTCAAAGGTGAACACCTGAAGAAGAGGTATCGTTTTCTTTATGTATTTATATTTTATTTATTCTTTCACTACCTTTAAATATCCTAAAACCATAGTGAGATAATATATTAAGTATCCTAAACTTACTGAGATTTTATTAAGTTAATATCATCAAAAAATCCATATCCAATTCTATTAAATGGGAATGGAATAAATTTATCATGCGTACATGTGAACTATGAGCTCCTCGATCCGATCAAATTTTATTTCCATAACTGTCTCTCATTAATGGTTATAATGATGTAATTAATTTTAATATGTGACATTAATATCATATTAATCATTATAAGATAAAAAATTTCAATTGTGTTCTTACTTCCAAACACATAAAAATCATAACATTGGTTTGGCGTACGTGCGAACTATCTCCTCCATGAAGCGATGTGATATGTTTTAATTCATTATATATATTTTATGATATAAATAGGTATATATAAATTATTAAAATGATATTAATTATTATATGATAAATATGTAAAGATAAAATAATAATCACACTTCAACAAGGATAAATGGAAAATAAAGATGTTCCTTATACATACATACTACTTTCTGTCTCCATGGTTATAGCATTATTTAATTTTCATAACTATATATCATTGTTTGATTTAAAATTATATTTAATTTATAAAAATTATATTTATTTCATGAAAACTATTTTGGATATGAATGACTTCTTAACCCATTTACCTGTGACATCCAACCGTATTGATTTTCGACTCATGTACTGAATATCAACAAAACCTCGGATGTGAACGTAAATAATTATGTAATTTTTATAACAAGTTATAAGTGATATAAATGAAATAATAAAATTTTAAAAATGTTCTGAAGAGTTTTTAAATTATCATATGGCTATTATTTAGTAATATAAAGGTTGTACGTGAGGATTCAGACTCACTATAAGGGACAAAATCTCAATCTTCTTTCATTGAGTCATATTTTGATAATATTCACCTCCTTATTTTATATGGTGTATAATTGATCCATTTTAAATTTTAATTTATATAAATGGTTTTCAAAAGGTATCATTTTATACAAAATGTTTTACATTCTTTACAAAATTTCAAAATGAATATTTTTAACATATGGCATGCCAATAACTTCTCCACCACTATAATCATTATTTGATATTTGGATTACTCTATAAGACATAATGTTTTCCAAAGGAGAAAAATCACTTTATCCATTTTTGAATATTTTGGTATCTAAATAGTCATGATAGAGGATTTATTTTTTCAATATCTTGAAATGATTTATTGTGTTTGAAAATGGTATCTTTTGAGTGAAATGTTGATAATTGGGATAATTTATATGATATAATTATATAATGGTACTTTGAAATTTGATGGGAGGTTAAGTGGTAAACCAAATATGGGTGGTTACATGATAAATCAAAGATGGGTGATTCTATGATAAACCAGGTATGGGTTGTTACACTATAACATCCAATGCATTGGGTATGGAAGTCTTCTACATGGATATTCTATGTGTAAGAGTGACATGAATGGAAGCCGACCGCGTAGTTATTCCATTAATGTATTATTATATCCCTTGATTTATTTATATGTTATATTTGAATTATATTGGTTTTAGGGTAACTTTTGGTTATAATATGGTTAATAAATGAGATTATATTCAATGAATAGAGTTTACAAATTCATAAAGAGGAATATTATTTCTATATGATAAATTATTCATGTTTTACATGTTTTTAAAAGGATGAGAGTTTTCCTTCTTTGTGTATCCCTTAATATGATTTGTAGTATCATCGAATGATTGGAATTATTTTAAAAATATTTATAGAACAATAGTGTTATGGATGGGATCAGGAAAATGTAATGAGGTATAAACATGAAATAAAACCATGGTTATTTTTAAAAGTTCATTTTTTATGAACAAAATTGATATTGAGTAGAGGTGTCTACATTGTAATATTTATGTTTTTATGTATGAAGTATGAACTATTTATATAAATATATAAACCTGAAAAATCCTCGATGTGAATTACAGTAAAATTATTTACTTATATTATTATTATTTATTGTTGATGGTTGGGGCCTTATAGTTTTTATAAGATGTCAGTTTACATATCTTTTTGGGGTTAGGATATTGTTAGTAAAATTTCCCAAAATTATTTTTTCATTGTGGTCAAATTAAGATGATATATAATTTGAATAGTTATATGTCTATTTTTTTTATGATATTTATATTACAAATGGTTTTTCATAGAGGAAATAAGGGAGATGTGCGAGGATAGGACACAGAGTATAACAAACATTAAAATCGACATCACGACATGGTCAAAATCCGAACTGAACTGTTTTTTGTAGTTATTGATTAGTTGAATCAAAAAATAAATAGTTGTGGTTTCCATGCACTAGATCACCCGGATCAACCATAGAGAAATATTTTTATAGTGGAGAATTTCATGAGGAAATGACCCCATCATTCAGAGGATCGTTTAACCGTGTTCAAGATGAATGGTTGATGAAATATCTAGAAACAAATTTCATGTCATGTTGTGTTTGGGAAATAAAAAGGTTAGTCTTGTTGTTTATCATTAATAAGGTGTAGTCAGTCAGTGGTATTCATTGATTAAAAACATTATAGGATGTCATGAGATTGTTATGGTGGAATGGGATGAATTTAATAATTTATTCCTTAAGGCATATTTTCGTAAGGCTATCTAAATTAGGATGGAGAATCAATTCATGGAATTAAAAAAAAGGAGAATGATTCTATGGATACTTATGAAGAAAATTTCACTCTTTTTCATAGTACGTCCCAAATTTTATATGGCATATTGATAGTAAGATAAATCAGTTTTAATTAGGATTGAAGCTGAAATATTGATGATAACTTTCTTATTGTGAGTTTAAAAGCTATGAGAATATTGTTTGATGTGTTGAGAAGATAGAAATGGATTTTTATGATTATTGCATGTTCCAATAGAGAATAAAAAGAAGTGATATAGTTGGATGTTAATGGGAAAGGATTCGTTAAAGATGTTTGGAGGTAATAAAACAAAATTTCCATCTTGTGAGAAGTATGGTAAAATGAAACATGGATAGTTTTTCTCAATGCATGGTAAGTTCATCTAATGTGGAAAGACTGTTCATATTTCACATGTCTATAAAGAAGATGATTTTGAAGGCAATAAAAATCGAGCAGTAATATGTTTTAGTTGCAATGAGTTCAGTAATTATGCAAATGTGTATCAAAAGTTGATTACCAGGGTGGAAACCATACTATTCAAAAGCATAAGGGTGTGGATAAATCATTTTCTTCTAATATGGTTGATGTGGAACAATCTAATGAAGTGGTGACATGTATGTTAGAGGTTTTATCAAAATATTCCAATAATCTGTTGGACATTGGATATTTATATTCCTTTATTTATGTGTGATTTACATGTAAATTAGGAATATCTCCACATTTATGTGATATAGAACTTTTTGTAAAAACACATGTTGGATGTATTAAACAAAACAAGATTTATTGGAATCTACCTATTATAATTAGTGGATTATACTTTCCTACACATATTTTTGAACTTCCCATAGTGTAATTTAATATCATTTTGGATATGGATTGGCTTTTAGATTATCTTGATAAAATAGATTATAAATCCAAGAAATTTTTATTCAATGATTTCACACCATTGATAACATACCAAGAAGATGAGAGATTTATTTAAGATTGTAGTGAATGTTATCAAGCTTATGTGGTTGAA
The DNA here is from genome assembly GCA_963277665.1 of Viscum album. Classification (NCBI taxonomy): domain Eukaryota; kingdom Viridiplantae; phylum Streptophyta; class Magnoliopsida; order Santalales; family Viscaceae; genus Viscum; species Viscum album. The sequence goes on along the minus strand of OY728160.1, from coordinate 798,542,302 downwards.
AATAAACATCTTTAAATCTTTTCCAAAACATGGGTGGCCAACCCAACCATTTTTCTCTCAGCCAACTTGGAAACAACAACAATGGTCCATGGCCTGACACCTCCATTCAAATCCCTAACTAGAAGAAGATAAAAGATGAGACATAAGGCTAAGCAGCCCTCTAGATGGGTCTTCTCTGGGATTCTTTGAACCAGTTAATTCCGCCACTTTTCAAACTCCCCCGCTTCCAAAGTTGGCCAGAATGTGCCAAGGTAACCCCTCATCTATGATCTGGGGTAGCTGGTAGGACGAGTACATGGGGGCCCCTTCTCCTTCTTCTTGATCAGGAACATGTCCATCCATTCATCTGGAAGGATATCTATTCTAGAATGGGTTTTCGTGGTTTTGGTATTCTTAAGATTGTGTAAAATTAACACTAACTCTCTATCCAAAATCGGAGTCTTCTCAGAATCATTCCAGGCCACCTTTGGAGGGATGAACTCACCATACATCTATCCCAAAATTAGAGCCCCCGGAATCTTGTAGACATCCCAAAAACTAATTCCTACTTATCTATGAGTTATATGGAAAGAATTCGTTTCTAGGGCCCAGTGGCTGATTAGCTCCAACATAAAATTGTCATTCTGGTAGACATATGTCTGCCCAGCCTGGATGACTTCATATATTGCAGCTCCGTTCAGATCCCCGACAAACTCTACATAGGTTTTTCATACCCAATATGCCCACATCCATGTCGGCTTCACACGTCCTCCAGGACAAAAATCCCAACTCTTCTTCCATCCCTTATATGGGTCCATATGAGAATTTCAGAAAATTGAGGGATAGCAATACAGGTGCAGCTCTGGCGTGTGAGACTTCAGATATGGACCACATGGGATATGATGCATTATGTATGACTTCTCTACTATTCCATCATGGACAAATGATCCTACATCTAAGACATTTTCCTATGTAAAATTGGTATAAGTCTAAAACCAAGAATGAGGAATATAATTCTTTACCTCTAGAACGTTGACTCCTTGCAGATGACCATGGCCATATAAAGGCAACTAGATACTCTGTGGGAAATTTTCATGTTATTTCTTTAAGTATTTATCAAAATATGGGAGTGTGCTGTCGCAGATATCACAATTGTCATGGCCGGCGATGTTCATCATATCATCTATTCTCTTTCTGTCCAACTCATCAGAAGATCCAATTATTTTGGGATCCATTGAATCTGCACAAAGATCAAATAGTTAACTTTTTAGTAAGTCTTTTTTTATGAAATATTTGTGATGAAAACAAAAAAATGGCTAAGGCATTAAGGTTCCCAAATCATCTCACGCAAGTCATGTTGTGAATGTTTTTCCACGCAAGTATTGCTTCCTAGGAAATGTCGCTCTAATGATGGCGCACAAGTGAGAATCCTTACTGGAGAAGCGCAACATAAAGAAGAGAAATCGATCGAGAAAAGAAACACACTTGAACAACAAGAGATAAAAATCATTGAAGGCAGGATGGTTTGTGAGAAGTGACACCCATATATATAGGCGATCCTGCAACCCTACACGCCGGAACCTGCATGACAAAACCTACGTGCCTAACACTTGTGCGCTGCTGAACCCTAGTTTCTCATTTTCCTCATAGTCATATCCTCTTTCCTTTTTAAGATACAACTCTGAGGGGGGGATTTTTTTGACACTCCTTCGCATCACAGAGTCCAACGAATGGAAAAGGGGAATACCTTAAGCACATAGAGAGTCATCCTTTGAAGAACATTAAAAATTTACAAAGTCGTGGAGAAGGAACCCATTTTGAGGGAGTTTTTCAAGTTTCCTGTGCACCGCACAACTCATATGCAGGCCACCTATGGTTCGCACAAGTCACTTTCCCGCCCTATTCCTTTTTTCACCCAAGGTGCTCAGTGGCCTATAAATTGCCCTTCTGGGCCCCCCATTACAAGGACAAATTTTTCAAAACTCATATTGAAGATCGGGTATCCCATGTCTTTGTCTGACATCTTTCGAACACTTATAAGGCAATTCTTTACCTAGAAGGGAAGCTCTGAGGAGGAATAATAAGGACGATGTGTTAGAACTATTCAATACTAGCTTGCCTATGTGTCCAGTCCTTATGGGAAATGAAGTCACTTGCATGCTGCCTTTCCCTCTCAAGGGAACATGTGCGCCACCCTTATGGGATCCTCTAAGGATGAAACCAAGGGGTTGAGTTCAAATTCTCCCAAGTATTACCCTATATATTCTTCTCCACCCAAGGCAACTCATGTCATGAAAGCCTACATGCATTACCAGGACATGCATGCTAGAATTATACTTGTGTACCTCCTTCCTAGTCACCTCCTTTCCTCAAATCCACCTCTACACTTCAATAAATTGCCTTTAAAAACCTCTCCAAATCCATTTATGGCATGGTTTTTTTGTTCGCTTCCTTATCTAAAAGGAATTCTAGGAGAACCTCTCCCAAAAACTCGTGACTTACAAGCTTTATTTCACCATGGTTAGGGGTTTCCAATATAACCTCATCCTTTGAAATGAGAAGATCCCTTGGTTTGGGACTCCTTATCAGGAGTAAGCCCCATGTCTCAAGTCCCCTCTACTTGGGCCTCCTTCTCATGAGTATGCCCCTGTCATAATTTCCTTTAACATTGGGCCTCCTTCTCAGGAGTAATCCCTAAGTTACAAGTCCCCTTAACCTGGGCCACCTTCTCAGAAGTAAGCCCCAGTCATTATTTCCTTAAACATTGGGCATCCTCCTTAGGTGTAAGCCCTAATCTTAATTTCATTAAATCTTGGCTTCCTTATCAGAAATAAATCCCAATCATAAGCATATCTTAATTTGGGCTTCCTTTTCCAGAGTAAGTCACATGTTAAAATTCAAAATATCCATAATGTATAGATACCTTTATTGACCCTGCTTTGGGGCATCTATCCTAAGTCCTCGTTTTCATTTACTTGGGTTGTGATACACACCTAAGCCCCACATCATTTCTCATAACTATATCTTTCATGGCACCATCATCATGTTTATTAATACCTCTTGTTTCTCACACCGATCACGACTCACGTGATCCTAAAGTGTAATAATAATCACGACATCTCTTTTTGGGCCATTAACCATGCATAAACCACATATTTCTTTACCCAAACTATGCTGACTTTGATCTCTACCTTAAAAGTAGAGTATGTAAGAAGCATTTATGAGGTTCAAGGCCATAATTCATTAATTATTTTCCAACCCATATGAAATTAAACTATATTCTTATGATCAAACTATCTGGGTTCTGATTCCTTTTAGACAAGGATACCTAGGTAGCCTATCTGTGGGTAAGATCCCAACTCTGAAATAATCCATTCCATGCTGAATGATAATAAACTTCATGTGCCCCACTGAGTGTCTTTAAAACCAATATGGTCATCATAGTGACCAAGATATTTCTATACAATATATTGAACGATCCATTGACTAAGAATATCCAATACATATGGATAGTTCTCTATCGATGAATATCATCGAATACATATAAAAGATTCTCTAAATCCCATACATATCAATCGTTGATTTCCAATTCTAAAACTCATTTTCATGATTGGTGAATTAATAAGGATTAATAAACATAACGTAAATCTATTAGATATCCCTAGAGTAGGCAATAATTACGCACAAAAAGGTGTGATGAGCCTGAACTCCCATCCTATCGACCAATGAAAATTCATAAGCCTCATCGGTCCACAACTAATGAGCACCTACCTTTGGAATGTAGGTCCAAAGGGATATAGAATCATTGGGTGTTTCCAGTTATACAAATAAAACTATTAGAAACTGATTGGAATGGTTTAACCTTCAAAAAACAAGGTCATTCCCATTTCCAGAAGAAACAGGGTCGCACTGAGCAGGACATGTCGAGCAGGCCGCACCGAGAGGGCCGCACCCAGCGGGCCGAGCCCCATCGGTTGCTCTCAACGGTACAGGCCACCCCATTTGCAGGTCGGGTCGCACAATAGCCTAGACAATCCAGGTCGGACTCAATCCATGTCAGGTCGACCTGGACTGGGTCGTGTCGGGCCGGGTCAGACCAGACTCGGGCCCATCGGGACCCAAATACGCCTTTTTGGCCATATCTTGAGAACCGGACATCCGTTTGACAAACTGTCTATGGAGTTGGGATACTTGGAGTGATACATTCCTTTTGACTTAATCCATGATAGTTTTAATGAAACATTGACTATTGTCGGGTTGGATCGCACACGAATCCAAATGGGACCTCGGTACTGAAAAGCCAATAATGCATAGACTGGGTATCCGATTGATGCAGTGTCTTTTGTTTTGGAACCCTCATTAGATGGCAGATCATTGAGTTACTTATTTTTGAGACATCATAGTAGTTTAAATACAAATTTTGGCTTGGGGTTCCGTTCCCCCAAGCGTACTATGAACAGAACCCTACAAATAGCTTAGACTTGATGATTGGTGACTGTTTCGACATGGAGTGACTCGACAGGCCCTATGGGGAGTGCCTCTATGTGATGCAGTAGACCCACTATGTGGATCACCTATTTGTGATGTGGAATACCAAAGGTAATCAATAAGAGGATTAACTAAACAGGCCGTGTGGGGGAGCACCTCTTTGTGACGTGGTAGACCCACGGTGGGGAGCACCTCTAGGTGACGCGGTAGTCCCACGGTACTCGATAGGTGGAGTACCTCAGCAATTCATGGTTAGTGGGAAGTGCCTCTATGTGATGTGGTAGACCAATTGTACTCGATAGAGGAGGAGTTCTCCAATTGATAAGGTGTTCGATGTTGTGACGGTGAATGTTGTTTGTTCCAAGGCCTAGAGAATATGTGGATGGAAATCAGGATTCATAGTGATCCTGTGTGGGTCAGCATCATATCCTGTTTCTCTAAGATGTATACCTGGTTTGATCTGAGATGCTAATTGAGCTATGTTTATTGCTTTGGGATTTGTGATTGAGATCATGCCTTGTGATTTTCCTTGTAGAATTCTGAGAGATCTTCGGGGGCCTTGGGGTCCCAACTATGTATCATTATACTCACTTATGCACGGGCTTGGCCTGCACCTTGTTTTGTCTTGTGCAGAAGAAGAGCTGCTGGGCTGAGGTTTGAGGGATCTAGGACTAGGCGGTGCGCAGAGGAGACAATTAAATGTGGAGTGATGAGGAGATGATATGTACCTACCCTTCTGGTTGGATAACCAGAGGACGACTAGGTAGTTAGATTCCCTATTTCTGTTGTATTTTTCCTTTCTGTTTTATTTTTACTTTTCTATTGTACTCGTGCTTTAAGTTGGGCTTGTATTCCAGCCCCTTTTACTTTTAACACTCCATTTTTTACCGAAGTTTACTTCACAATTTATTCTTGTTTTGTTCTTGTACCATGTTTTTGTACAGTTTTAAATTAAATTCCTTCATGTTTTAGTGAATATGCCTTTCAGTGCTAGTCACCAAAACCTATCCTATAGAGGGCTGGCTGGGGGTAGTCACAACACGGGTCCCGGGGGACAGGTCATGATATAAGGATCAAACAATGATGATGTAAATACCCATAATTGGAAGTATATTACAAAAATAGTAAAATCATGGGCAGTCCATACACCACACAAAGAAAATAGTAACAAATATAGCATGAATCTCACAGGAATAAGATGTGAGATGAAAACCCCTAACCACATTGAAATCAATTGAGTCGTATGACAAAAATTTAATAACCACCAAATTAATTATAAGATAATTTGAATATAAAGAGAATAATGATAATATATATAAAATGGAAGTACATAATATAGCACATTCAATAAATAAGTGGTGAACAATGGAAATCTCATAGAATTAAAAGTGCGATATGAAACCCATTACCTAGTGTTTGACTTGACCCGTTTGTTCTTTAATATCCTGAATAATAAGATAATGTTAATTCCTACATTCTTAATAACCTTTTTCAAGTTTATTATTCCTTTTATATCACTTATTACCTTGTTATAAACATTACACAATCATTTATGTGAACAATGGTCGTTTTGTTGATATTTGGTATTTGAGTTAAAAATGAACTTCTTATAATTACAAGTTGTTCAAGTGGTCCAAATTCCATTATATCAAGAATGATATTTAGGATTTAGATATCATATAGATCTAGTATATGTATTTATTTATAATATTACATAACTTTTGGAGATAATAAATGAAATTCATTGTTCATTGAGATGGTAAGTCGTACGTACACATGCACGGTACATACATTTCTATTTAATATTTAATTGAATGAAAAATTAATGATACATGGGTATATTATAATTATAGTATAAATTCATAGGATATAAATGTTACCAATTTTCCTTAAATCGATCTTTTATATGTTCAATGAATGTTATGAACGAATCATATCACCTTGAGGGGGCGGTAGTCTGCACTTCCTCAAATTAAATTATCGTATTTACACATATTGGAAAGCATAAATGTATATTTATAAATAAAAATAACATAAGAGTAGAGAAATAATAAACATAATATATATAATATATAAATACAGTGCCATAATTATGGCCACCATGAGAGGTGGTAGGATAATATTGACCAATCATCATTTCGTGATGTTGTAGTTTTTCATCTATAGAAACAATATGTTCTTTACCGATTAGATGTAGGTCTATGTAAGTTTATTTTGAATACATCTCATAATTAATACCAAGTATATTTAGTATATTAGTTTTGTTATAAAATAATGAAATAAAATGTTTTTAGGGGGTTGGAGAAGTAATATAAAAGAATAGAACTGAAGAGAAGATGTTACCTTTAAAATGGGTATGTCCCTTGGGATAGAACCAAAAGGTTTACCTATAGTGCCTTCTTCTTATGTTAAGGATTATATAAAGAATATAGGTATGTAGGAAACATAATTAGGCATTGGTTGGATGATCCAAGGGTCTTGATAAAATTGAGGAATGGGTTACGAGTGAGGACTTTTTATAAGGGGGGAGGGGCTCTTTAGGAATGTTTGAAAATATTATGTTATTAATTAATGATTCTCAGTTTCTAAATGTCCAAAACTCATTAAATTCAAATATAAGATGATTAATGTTCGAAATAAAATCATCCAATAACATTTGGAAAGGTTTCGAATATTATTTTAATCTTTATAATTTTTTTATTTAAATCATTCATTATTGAGGTAAATACTGTATCATTATTGTGTCATAAATAATTTTATTTTTTTGAAGTCTAAAAATTATAAAAAAACTATCCTAATGTATGAAATTTTTTTTAATTCAAATGAATATTTATAGTCGAATATATAACTTATGTAACCTCATATAATAGTTGATTTACTAAAAGATATATGTTTGTGTCATTTTTATCATTACTTTAAATTAATTAATATAAAGTGTCATTAACACTCCATAGTGGCTGCATGGGGTCCCATAATTGACCCATGGATTTCCATGGTTGGAAATGTATCAAAATATTTTCTTAGAAAATATGTTATGATAATTTTATATTATTTTAATAATATTTTGTTATCCTAATTTACCCGATTTACACTTTAACCATAGTAAATAATTTTTTTACTGAAGTAAATATTCATATTGTCTAAAAAAATAAAAGATACCTATTTAAAAAATTTGGACCTCTTGATTCCAAATATGTAATCCATTTATACTAATTCAAAACACATAAGTGGTAGAAATTATTTTAAAATTAATTCCCGTTGTCAAAACAAAAAGTGTGTTTTTTTAATAATAACTATAAAAAGATTGACACTTATTTATGTCCAATTTCAAAGTTAAATTACTTCCAATGACCAACATTGGATTAAATAAAAATAATAATATAATTACAAATTAAAACCATTTAAAATTCTTATGTAACCTGATAAATAAATTATATTAAAAGGATATTTTGAATTAAAATATATTATTTTTTACTATTCATTAAAAATTAATTTTATCCGAAAAATACCAAAAAATTACCCAAAGTAAATTTTGAAGAACCAATTATAAAGAATAATTTTATTTTGTCAAATATAACATATAAAAGTGTCCAAAACTAGATTTAAAATGGTTTCAACATAAAAGGATTTAAATTGACATTTTAATGAATATTATATTATTTATGCTTAAAATTGGATTATTTCTTATTTTATGCCTCAAAAATTTAATGGATAAATGTAAACAATTTAACAAACATTTATGTTATTATTTTAGTTAGTTATGTCTATTCCTTCCAATAAAATGGATAGGCATTAACTACCATTTAAAATAATATAATTGTTTGGTATAACTCAACATTGTGTGCAACCTATGATCTCATTGAAACACGTTGTTGCGTATCGGGTACTCCATCAAACATTGCATCCCCTTTAAAGTAAAATTACTTTTTATTTAAAAAATATTAATAAATATGAAAAAATTATATTCATTATTTCCCTTGAGGGTACATCCTTCCCCACTTTTGGGAATTGCATCCTCGTAATTTTTAAATTGTTCTTGGAAACTTCATGGAAAGTTAAAAATCAGAAAAGGATTAAATAGAAATATCACATTAAAAGAAAGAATGGGAAATAAAAAGGTCACCTGAGGTATCCCATACTAGGATTCCATGTAGGAAAACATGGATATGGAAGAGAAACAAACAATTACGGTTTCATGTAGGGTGGTATAAAATATGATTAAGTGATTGTTAACCACAAAAAATTCACAAACATTTGATGGGTTAAATGGTCTTTCATTCCCCAGTAGGAGAACTTAACAGACAATGTTTTTGTTTTAAATTACTTTTCATAATTTTGCGAAATTTATTAATGAGCATAACTAAAAACATAATGAAAGATACATACTTATCATGTAGACTTTCATTCTTTAATAAATTTCTACCACAGAATCGACTTTTCTACAAACAATGAGTATTCAAATAGACTTGGTCACATTGAAAGCTTAAATTAAACTTATAGATCATCAGATAATTTACAAAATATGAACTATATATTTCCCTTGTTTTTAGCCATCAACCAAAATCAAAATCTTTAGTACAAAACCAGGTAATCCTTCAAAATGGATAATACTTTAAAAAAAGAAATACAACTCCTAATCCCTAAAATTCGAGAAACAATACCCAAAGTTTAGAAAAGACCATTCAATAAACAAAAGTCCCTAAAATTATTCAAAGTCTCCCAATCTTTGATTATAACCCAAAAATTAGAAAGATTTAATCACATAATCGCCCACATTAAATCTTAACATTTATCTCCAAATAAAATCGAATACTCTTAAAGTCTCATACTGATGTGTAATAAACCAAATCACATATTCTCTATGATAGGTTAATCATTTCCATAAATAACACAAATCACCATATGTCCGTAATAAAAACATTGATTCTTCCAAAATAATATTTCAACCATTACTCCACAAATTAAATCCCTTAGTATTTTATTTTCATTAAGCATATTGTGTTTCTAAAAGAGAAAACAACTTCTAAAATAACCATTATCACGTAATCAACAAATCATTTTCCAATATTAAGGATATCCATTTGATTGGACATAAGTTCTCAAAATCAAATTATTATTGATACATAATTTCATTTATCTAAATATAATAAGTCATACTAACCATCGACTTAACATTGGATAGTAGTAGGTGATGCACCCTTGTCTCCCTTCAGTTGTGGGTTTGATTATTGTGGCCTTTTCAGATGTGACGGGTCATCACCCATCTTATGAGTGGTCCATTTTATAAAACTCAAAAATAACCATAACAAGTTTTAAACACAAATGTTTCCTTACACTTTTAATTTCCATCCCAATACATTAATACCTCAACATATTATATATTTTCATTTTTTTCACCTCTATATGATAAAATAAAACTATTCCCAAAAGAAAGAACATCATACCTTGATCATGGTTCCTATATAGTTTCATCATTATCTTGTTCAAGTAGGTAGAAGGTCTATGAATTGAAACTATGACTTACAGATCCTACAAAATCATTTGCTTACTTCATACAAATACACCTTGTACAACTTGGGTCATATGGGTGTTCACAGAAAAACAATTTTGAAAAATATTCATACATGAAATATTATTTCAAAACAACTGATAACACATGATTTTAATAAAATTGTCAGACCGATATTAAGTTGAAACATTCAATCTATGGTCCATTTTAAATACCATAAGTATATTCTGAGAGACTATACTGTAAAAGACATTATAAATAGGTTATACAAGGGTCTCCCCCTTTAGCACCTTTTTCAAAATGATAATATGATTCAAAATCCTGAGATAAGGTTAAATATGTAAAAATTCCATAATAATATTTACCATTCATGAAATTTATAGAATATTGAGCAAATAAGATTTAATTAAATACAACCAATGTTCCTTGATGATATTGAGGTTTATTGAAGGTTTTTGATATCTAAAACAATTATTTTCAAGTGAGTTTAATTCTAGAAAAAATTTCACAATCATCCGAACATGACATCGCAATAATTATTGAAAGCATTTCATTAGGAAGAGATAGGAATGTTGTTTGAGATCCTCCTCCTTCCATTTTTAATTTAATTTACATTATCTAAAAAATTTATAAAACAAAGATCTAACTGAAATAATAGACATTGGGACTAACCATGTGTTTAAAGAAAACTCTTAATCCCTAAATTTTCCTAAACCAACCTCAGATACCAACTATTAAGACTCGGCCTTAAAAATTATATAATATTGACTTAAGACAAGAATTCACATTGAGGATCTTTTAATGTTTATATATTTAGAGAATTAGGCCATATCTATTACATTACATTTCAAAAATTACAATGTAGAAACTTCTACTCAGTATCCATTTTTTCATAAAATAAAAACTCTAAAAAAACATGTCTAGATCCACATTTTAGACAACATGACTTTTCAATGAAACCATAATTTTCAATCATAACATACCTCTTGAAATCATAAGATTTATGAATAATATGTAGAAATCACAAATCATAAAGGTATCTTTTGGAATCCATGTGATACATACGTTATAGTTATCACAGTTACGTAGGGAGTTACTCTGGAATACCCATCATAGTATATACCCAAAATCTATTAGGAGAAACATTAACGTTTACCTCCTTCATGTTACCCAATGCATTAAAGAGATATCTCGGGCTCACCCGCCCTAGGTTTATCATGAAACCACCCATATATGTAAACAGTGAACAAGAACCATAACATATTCCGAACACATAAAACAATCATAAAGGAAAGATAACATTTCCACATTGCAATCACAGCATATCATTTCAAGATATAAACATAATAAATTTGTTATAAAACCATTTTTCAAACCATTTAAGACATTTAATAAAGTTATTTTTGAATCAAAGTGTCCCATATCACAGCAATTATTTGAGAGTAATTAGTATTTGAAAACATTAATGTCCCTATAATTAAATCCTTAAAACCATTTTTAAAACATGGACATTAATGAGAATTTTTTAGAAGATTAAATCATTAAATGAATATTTTAGTTAAAGAGTTCCTAACCAAATGAGAGATACATGAATACAAATAATTGAGGGATGAAATTAATAAAAAAAAATTTAAACCATGAGAATAAAGTTATTCAGGATATAATATTCCAAATGATAGCATATACACAATATAAAAGTTAATTAGAACATTACAACAATGATGTCTCAATGGAATGTAAATTGAGACGAAATCACTTATAAAGAAGGAATCCGTAGATTAAGGATAAATCAATTATATAATTATGTGTGACAAATATAAATACCCTAAATATGTTTTTATATTCAGTGTAAAACAATAAGAGTTCATTCAAACATATTCATATCATGACATAATCCACAAGTAGATGTTTACGCCCAATGAATTGAAATTGGGGTAAGAAGCTACCTTATAGAAATTTGACAGCCTAACAACATCACATTAAATTTCAGAAAAAGTGTTGATGATATAAAAAATGGTATATCATCACATGGACATAAAATTTATTGCAATAATCATATAGAATAACATATCCCAGCATAATAAGATGTAATTAAAAGGCAAAACAAAAAATTAGTCTTCCTAAAAGAGGATGGTGAAAGGTTCCCTTACCGGTTTGGTAACCTACTAAACATACAACCCGTAAAAGAAGGATCATAAAATGAAGATGTAAATACCCATAAATGAAATAATATTACCCAATAGTAAAATAATGGGTAGTTCATACTCTACAAATATAAAATAATGAAAAATATAGCATGATTCTCACAGGAATAAGAAGTGAGATGAAAACCCCTAACCACGTAGTAATCATTTGAGTCGTATGACCAAAAGTTAATAACCATCAAATGAAAAATAGAATACCATGAATATAAAAAGAGTCATGATAATATATATCAAATTAAATAACACAATACACCACATTATATAAATAAGGGGTGAATAATATAAATCACAGAAAATTAAAAGTGGGATAGGAAACCCCTTACCTCGTCTCTGACTTGACTCGTTTGTTCTTTAATCTCATGAATAATAAGATAAAATTAATTTATACTTTATTTAGAACCTTTTCAAGTTTATTATTAATTTTAAATCACTTATTACCATTTTATATATATTAATAAATCATTTAAGTTAACAATGGGTGTTTTTTTGATATTTGGTATTTGAGTCAAAAATGAACTTCTAATAATTACAAGTTGTTCATATGGTCAAAAGTCCATTATCTCTAGAATAATATTCTTGATTTAGATATAATATATTTCACATATATCCATTATATGTATGTATTTATAATATTACATAACATTTGGAGTTAAGAAATGAAATGCACTGTTCATAGAGATGGTAAGCCATACGTTCGCATGATCACTACTTTCCTTTCTATTTCATATTTAATAGAATTAAAACATACCGATAAATACGTGTATTATAATTCCATTATAATATAATATGATATATATGTTGCATAATTTCATTAACTCCATCCTCTATACATTCATTGTAAGTCATGAACGAATCATATCACCTTGAGTGGGCGGTAGTCCGCACTTCCCCAAATGAAATTATCATATATACACATATTGGAAAGAAATAAGGTATGTTTTTAAATAGAAATTACACAATCATAGGGAAAACATAAAAATAATATATTTCATTTATAAATACATTTCCATTACTATGGCCACCAAGAGATGTGGTAGGAGAAGATTGAATAATCATCGTTTCGTGAGGCAATAGTTCGCCGTCCACAGAAACAGTATGTTCATTACCCATTAGATGGAGGTGTGTGTAAGTGTAGTTTGAATCATTATCATAAAAACGACCTAGTATGAAGAGTATTCTAGTGTAGTTATAAAAATAAATAATAAAAACATTTTATGGGGATGGATAAGTAAAATAAAAGAAAATAACTTAAGGGATGATGTTACCTTAAAATTGGGTATCTCCCTTTGGTTTGAACCAAAAGGTTTACTTGAAGTGCCTTGTGCCTAAGGTAAGGCTTATATAAGGAAGGGATGGATGTATTAAGCTTAATTGGGAAGAGTTTGGACAATCCAAGGGGCTTGAGAAGTGTTAGGAATGGGTTATAAGTGAGGTCTTTTATAAGGGGGGGAGGGGATCTTTAGGAATGTTTGAAAATATTATATTATTATATAATGATTTTTAGTTTCAAAAGGTACAAAAATCATTAAATTAGAAGAAAAGATAAGTAATTTTTTAAATAAATTCATCCAATAATATTTTTAATGGTTTTGGATGTTATTTTAATATTTATATTCTTATTTATTTAGATAATTAAATAATGAGGTAATACTGCATCACTATTGTGTCATAAATAATTTTATTTCATTGACGTATAAAAATTATTAAAAAAATATCATGATGTATGAAATATTTTTAGAATTAAAATTAATATTTATAGTTGAATAGATAACTTATATATACCCGTGTAATAATTTATTTTTTTTAAAGATATTTGTTTGTGTCATTTTTGTCTTTACTTTAAATTAATTATTATAAATTGTCATTATCACTCTCATGTGGCTCCATGGGATCCTGAAATAGACCCAAGGATTAAAATCATCATAAATGTTTCAACCAATAGTATTATAACACATTTTATGTTAATTTCATATTATAATAATAATATTTTGTTACCCTCATTTACCATATTGACCCTATAACCATGGTAAATAAATTTTTTACTGAAGTAAATAATCATATTGTCTAAAAAAATGTTACCAATTTACACAATTTCGACCTCCTGATTCAAAATATGGAATCCCTTTTTACAAATTCCAAACCTAGAAGTGGCCGAAATTAATTTAAAATTAATTCCCACTGTCAAAACAAAAAGCGTGTTTTTCATAAATAATAATTATCAAAAGATTGACATTTATTTATGTCCAATTTCAAAGATAAATTACTTTCAATGGAAAAAAGTAGATTAAATAAAAAATATAATTAAAATTTAAAACCAATTTAAAATATTATCTAAACTTATAAATAAATTAGATAATAAGGCTTTTTTGAAATAAAATAAAGTATTTTAACTATTCATTAAAAATGAATTTTATCAAAAAAATTCCAAAAAATTACCCAAAGTAAATTTTGATGTCCCGATTATAAAGAAGAATTTTATTTATAAAAATAGAACATATAAAAGTGACCAAAACTAGATATTAATAGGGTTCTCTATTAAAAGGATGTAAATCGACCTTTTAATGAATATTAGAGTATTTATGCTTAAAATCAGATTTTTTCTTTTTTTATGCCTCTAAAATTTATTGGATTAATGTAAAAACATTTAACAAACATGTATATTCATATTATAGTTAGTTATATCTATTACCACTAATAAAATTAATAATAATTAACTACCGTTTAAAATAATATTATTTTTCATTATGACTCAGCATTGTGTGTAGCATAAGATTTCAAAGAAATGTGTTGTAGCATATCGGGTATGCCATCGAACATAGCATCCCCTTTAAAGTAAAATTAATATTTAATTCAAAAATAAAAATAAATATGAAAATTTTATATTCCTTACTTACCTAGGATGTTAAATAATATCCCAACTATGTCATAGGTAACAAAAAGAAATGTCATCATAGAAGGAAAATTATTTTTAATGATCATTTAAAACATTTATGGAGGAAAATATTATCTCTGATTTGAAAAACACTTTTTGAAACATAAAATTTTTTGAAACACTTTTCCTTAAAAAAACTCAAAAACATATAATGGAGTCTGCAATGTACATCATGGTCATGGTAAATAGAAGTTACATCTATTTCATACATGTTAAAAAAGGGATCCATTCATAATTTTTGTAGCGGCTAAATGAGCATTGTTTGAAAAAATTCATTAAGATTTCATTCATGAAATTTATTAAAAACATAAAACATTGGTAAAAATTTACTCTTAAATATCATACGAGAATAGTAAAAAATTTGTGTAAACTTTTTTAGAAAATATGGTTTTTATGGAAAATATATTGTGGACCGAAGAGTGAAATAATATTTGATTTTATAAAAAAACATTTTATATGAATTATGTAAGTACCAAATACTTTAATAATGATGATATTACATGAAAATTTCCTCAATAACGATATGATAATAAAGAAATTATTTAAATGAGATATTTATTGTAATATTTTATCATCATAAACATTTTCATAAATAATCCAACAATGGGAATGTGACATAAAATCATTACCCCTTTGGTAACATTGAATAATAATCCCAATGAAAGAATGACATAAAATGGAACATAAAATATCATGAGTATAAATAAATTACTGATATTAAATTTCAAATGGGTTTTATATACTCTTAGGGAAATAATATAGGTGCACAACATAACACACGTCTCAAAAAAAGGAAAATTGAGACAAAAATCACTTACCTTATGTCTGTACTTCAATCGTACTTGTTAAAAACTCATGAATAACACACACAGACATATATATATATATATGTTTATTATATATATATATTAAATTACCATATTTATATATATAATAGGATATGTCAATTTTTCAAGACCATTTATCACCGGTCTATACACAACTCCATGTTAAAATCGGGTTTCGGGAAATAACTTCTTCTTTTTCATAAAGGTTTTAACATGTTATTTTTTCCCTATTACTTATATAATTTTTTAATTATATAAATAAAGTTAAAAATGATATAAATATAACATATATCCATTATATATATATATATTCAAAAATAAAATTTTGTGATAGAAAATAAAATACACCATTCATAGAGATGGTGGGTTGTACGTGCACATGAATGTTGTCTCTATTTTATTGGTAGATTGAAAGAAATAAAAGTAAATGATATGTATATTTTAATTATATAATATTTTTTATTTCATATATATAACATATTTTTATTAAACTCATCCTTAATATAATCCTTGTCAAGCGTGGATGAATCGCATTGCTTCGCGAAGCTGTAGTCCATCGTACACACAAGTGGTGTTATTGTATTCCCACAAATTTGAAAGCATGAATGTAAATATGATATAATATTTATAGAGTAATAATAAAATCATAAATATAATATATTAATTAAAAAAATATCATTTTATCTATCCTTGATAGTAATTAATGTAATAATTTAATGACAATAGTTCTTGAGGTGGTAGTCCACCATACAGTTGAATAATGATTTCATAAATCATTTGATTGAAGATGAGATGGTTGTAGGTCATGAAATTAACATTAAAAATCAAGTTATATGTAATATAAAACTATTTATATATCATAATGGAATATTTATTATTGAAATAGTTGTAGGTATAAATAAAACCAAAACGCTAGTTGATGAACCTTACCTCTTCTTTGGGTATCCTCTTTAGGTTTGTAAAAAAACCCATTATAGGATAGATTTTTGTCCAAAATATGGTTTATAGGTTGATATAAGTTATTTTCATAAGTTATTTGTTCAGTAAACTTTGGAAAAAAGGGGTTTAAGGAGTTAATAAGAGAGGTAAGGGTGGCCTTTTATGAGAGAGGTGAGTGAGAGACTTTTAATTTTTTAAAAATAAATAATTCTACCGATGTTATTTCATGTATAAATTATCATAAATTGATTAAAATTGATAAAATAATGAATATGGTCAAAATAAGTCCATAACATGTGTTTTCGGAAATTTAAGGGTTATTTTTAACCCCTATATTTGTATTTAAACCCCTCATAAACTCATTTTTACCTTAACTATGATAAATAATTTTTATTGTGTTTATGATTCATTTTGGTAAAAAATTAAGTATATCTAAATTTATAATATAAATTATCATGATTCAAAATCTGGAATCTGTTTTTTCTTGTTCCATTCACAGAAAGAGATAATTCTAAATTAAAACTAATCCCACAGATGTGGCAAGAAAGAAGGTTTTAAAGGAGAAATTGTTCAAAAGTTAAAAAGGTTTCTATACCAAAATTCAATTTGAAATTAATTATACGGAAATAAATTATATTTATGGATTTTTAATTGAAATAATTTAACTTTATAACCAATATAAAATATAATTTAACTTTATAAATAAGTTATAAAAAAAGGTAGAATTCAATTAAAATTCAATATTCTTCACTATTCATCAAAAAATTAAACAGTTCACAATCAATCATAAAATTCGTCTAAAGATAATTTTAAAATTATGATTTCAAATAATTTATTTATTCATTAAAATAACTTTCTAAAACTCTAAAAAATAAATTTTTTATTTTTTAAGGAAATATAAAAAATCATTTTTTTTGAGAAAATAATATTTTTTAATCATATAAAGACTTTACCAAAAATTATTTATTTTATTATCAATATAATTTAATTATATAAAATTGTTATAATTAATATTTTAAATGTTTCTTTTTACTATACATATTTTTCTCAATGTCTTGGTTATAATGTTCATTTTTAAATAACTATATTCATAATATATCATAGTTTTGTTAAAATTTAGTGTTCTGTTTAATGCTAGATAATATTAGTGTTGCGTATAATGAAATATGTTGAATAAATTTTACTTATTTGAAAATAATGATAAAAACATAGGTCGATACATTGTTCCCCCATTAAAATAAATTTCTCACTCAAAATTCATCTCGGCCATAAAACATTAAATATTTTGGAATTCCATAATAGAACCCCCCATCCTAAAAAGGGTCTATAAAACAACCTCTCAAAAAAGATAATTAGATGTGTTAAAGTCATATATAATAATATATACTAGGTTTAAAAATAGTGTAACATACGTGGTAAGTGAAAACATTGACATTTAAGAGGAAACTAACTCCCAAATACTGGTATAGAATGATAGAGAACATGGTCCGAAGAATGTTAACGACCAAGAAGACATAACCCAAATTGGTGTGGAAAAGATCAATGATATCATAAAAAAATATTATAATAGGTCAAATTTTTATTTTCAAAATCAATTTAAAAAATATGGATAATTTTCATTAAAAAATGTACTTATAAATATTTATTCTATTTCATATGAACAATCTCACCCTTTGGTATTTCTCTAATCAATTTCCAATTATTCTCTTACTCTTGGAAATGAAGGTGAATTTTTTATTCCTAAATCAGTGATGGATCATAATATCCATCATTAATATGATAAATTTTTCTATATATCTTTGATTATCATAACAATAAAATGGTTATGATATATTATCCAATATACAAAAATCATCCTATTGTGAAGTAATATATTAATATATAAAACCTTATTCAATGCTTAACATAAACCATAACATAAATGTGTAACCTTATTAAACCTAAAAAATTTTAAATTTTAAAAAATGTCTCTAAATTTAACAAAATTAACTTATCATTAGTCCATAAAAAACACGAAGTAGCACAGAATTGTCATATAAAAAACATGCTAATACATTCACCATATAGTTTATCAAAAAATAATAATAACCTTAATCTCCAAAAAATAATAATAAAAATTTCATGATTCATTATTTCTTAGATAAAGCAAAAGATTATTTATTATATTCCATAAATCCAAATTTTAATAAACTACATCAATGATAACATAAAACTATTTGTTAACAAATCCTTTATTAATTATAATGTCATCAATAATATCCAATTTACATTATTTATATCAATCATCTCTTTATCCCAACATTACTATCAAGAACCTATTAATGGTTATATTACCATTAATCATGTTTTTACCATGAAAATCACATTTCAATTAAATAACTTTTTTAGGTTATTAGAAAAATTAAACCTATTATTTCAAATCCTTAACCAATAAAATATACTAAAAAATCCTTATATATATTTAATAAATCTAGAATTCCAATACAAAAATGCTACAATAACTCCCCCTCGTCCTTAGTCCATTGACTATGCTTCATTGTCTTATTCATCAATACCTAATTCTGGTCATATTTTATTTATAGTCCCTTCATCATCTACATTAAAACCTTTACTCATAAAACATTGTTGATTTTCTTTCTTAGCTGTCATCTTGAGACATTTATTAGCATAATTCCTAGACATTACAAATTTAAAAAATTAAACCATTGATTATACCTTTGGGAGACCAATATTCTCTTTCATTTAACTAAACTAACATTTCACCTTAGTTTATAATTACATGTGTTATGTACTTCTTTTCAAACTCAAAACATTCTCTCATTCCTTTTAGACATTACATTGAGTTCTTCATCCCACATTCTCAATATATAAGAAACTAGAACTTCATTCCTAGTTGGTTTCCCTTACCTGAACAACTAGAGAACTCTATACTTATCTTCATTAGAGATGTCTGATATTTTTTTAAGGTTCATATTGATAAACATATTTTGGGATAATTTATTTTTAATAATCACAATATCCTTCACTTATAAAATCATCCCATTTGTCTTCTTTTCAGCCGATTTTCTTTCACATTAAATGTTAAACCAGTTCCTTCGGGTTCCCTCTATTGACAAAAAGAAAAATGTATAGTGTGAGTAACAATATTCCTAGTGGGAAACTAGGTAATCATGATAAATCACTTACATGATGTAAAATTTCTAATAGAATATTTCATATCTATGACACTATATGTCTATCCTATTACATTCATAGTCATCATATATTTAAATCCTTCAAAAAAATTTGTAAAGATTTTGAGAATTTCCAATCACATCCCTCAAGAGATTGTCACACCAGTGTGTAATAAAGACCATTTTTGTGCACTAGGTGATGATCAAGTCCTTCTCAATACTCCCGTTTCAGATATATTACCCACATATGCCTCTATTATAGATCCACGTCCACATTTAGTATCCAGAGAGGAATGTAATTTCATGGAAACCTCTAGGTATTTCCATTACCATGTTTCAATGAAAATATCTTGTACATTCCCTAATACTTACACTTATCATTAAATACAACCATAAAAATATCATAATAAATATACAAAGAAATCTACTAATGTTTTCACATCCTAGTTTTTAAACGATAACTAAACCTTTTCACTCATACCAACTATAGCAACCTAACATTATCAAACATAGATATTACATCATTTTTTGATGAATACATATTAGGTAACACAAAGACATTCCTATTGACAATAATACTTTGGTGTCTTTTGAAACATGGAAGCAAAAAAATAGGTACATGGATGGACTATATCATCTCCCAATATGTTCTTCATAACTAATACCCTTTTTTGCATATAATACAAAATATATATCATCATAAACTAGGGAAAGGAAAAAATAATAAAGGTTAATCACATATACTCAATAAGGGTAAACAATTTAGATATATAAGCATAACATGAGCATAAGTGTTTAAAAAAATGATCATGATATTTGAAAATCGTACCCTACATATAAAAGACAATAATCTTAAATCATGTATCGAATATTGGTAGTTCATAAAAAACTAATCATAAGAAAATCAAAGAACATGATCTATAATATCATAAAATTGGCATAAGAAAAGTAATTTGTGTCATACACATAATAATAGAAAATAATTTGAATATTTTTCAAGTATCACTTCCAAGGTTATAATATTTGATTGGAATCACTCCCAAAATAATCATAGTAGTCAAGGTTCACTCCCAATACCATAATAGCAGAACAATTCTCTTATATAACTAGTTTCACTCCTCATTATATTCATATCTATCTCATGAGATATAAATTTTTATCCAATGAATTGTTGGCTGATATAGATACCACACATCATGTAATTAAAATCATACATATGTGGTCTAAAAGATCATAAAACAGTCATCATATCATAACCCCTTAAATGAAATGGTTTTCATAAATATTTCATCATATCATAACCTATGAAAAAAGAATAGGTTTCATAATCATTTCATCATAACATAAAAACTGGAAAAATAAGTGGGTTTCATAAGAATTTCATCATGGTATAACCCATGGAAGAGAAATGGGTTTCTTAAATATCATTGCATAAAAAAAGAAAACCATTCATAGAAATAATAATAATGGTATTAATTGATCTTATCCCTATTAAAGAATAGGTAACATCCACTTATGTCACCATAGTTGGAAAATGGGTTTGAACAATCATTTAAAACATTTCTTTAGTAACATATACATTCCTCCTTGATTTTTTTAAAACATAGAACATTTTTAAAATAACATTCTTTTTAAATTACCTTGAAAAAGATATAAAAAGGCATTTAAATAAGACATTTTTAATTAATATAGGAATTTTTTTCCAATTAGTAAATGTTAAAGAAAATATTCCATTTACATTTTTCAAAAACTCAAAAAAGGAATTATTTGATAAAAATCATGATGATTATATTAAAAAATCTAAAAATATAACATGGAAAAAATTTCATTTAAAATTAATTGGATAACAAAAAAAATTTATTAAAACATTTTTATAAACCATTGTTTTGGATGTAAACATATTTTAATTTGAAGAGATTAATTAAGTGTTAATTTATAAAAAATAATTAATATCATTTATTTTGAGTACCATTGATTAGAAAAAAAATAATATTTTGTCATAATTTCATGAATCACCAGAGGATAAAAAAATTATGAGTTTATTGATATATACATCTTGATATTTTATCATTAGAAAAATATTCATAAATAATCAGGATAAAAAATTAAATTTGGACATAAAATCATTACCACATTGGAAACATTGAATCATAATCATTAGGAAGGAATAACATAAAATGGAACATAAAATATCATAGTTTAAATAAATTCATGATATTAAATTTTAGATGGTATATATATACACCTCTTGAAATAATACTTGTTTATGACATAACATTTGTCTCAAAGAAGTCAAATTGAGAAAAAAATATCATAACATTGGTATTGAATCCAATAATACTCATTAGAAACTCATGTATAAAAAATATAAGTTTATTATACATCTATTAGGGAACTATAATTGTATATATCACACCAAATATTTTTCTTATGACATTTTATTACCATTAATTAACAATTAATTCATAATGTATCATTTTGGGAAATAATTGCATAATTTTCATGTATATTTAGACTGGTTATTTTTGGATAGATTACATATATTATATTTTTAACATATACAAAATGTTATCCATGATATAAATATCTTATATATTTACAATATATGTATTTATATTAATCAAAAAAATTTTGTGATTTAAAATAACATACATTGTTCTAGGAGAAGGTAGGTCATACGTATGCATTAATGTTTTTTCCATTTTATTATCATATTGAAATAATGAAAATTAAATGATATATATATATATATATATATATTAACATTATAGAATTATTTTTATGTAATATATATCACATATTTTTATTAAACCCTTCTTTAATACATTTCAATTAATGTGTGACTGAATCACATAACATCACTAGGTAGTAGTTTATTATACAAACGAGTGACATTTTCGTATTAAAAAACCGAAATAATGTTTATGTGTGTAATATAATAACTATAGAATAATAATACCCACATAAATATCATTTATAAGAAAAACATTATTCATTAAAACCATACTTGTGACGTGTTAATGTAAAAAAATGACATCGGTTCGTGAGGCGGTAGTCCACTGTACACAAAGATGGTGACTTCATAACCCATTTGATGGAAGTGGAGATTGTTTTAGGGGATAAAAATAACATAAAAACAACTCAAAATAGGTGATATACATAGGTTATTATATAATAATTGTATAATAGAAATTGAATAAGTTGGAGGAAGAAGTAAAACAAAAATTTATGTTGTTGAATGTTGTCTCTTCTATGGGTATCCTCCTTTGGTTTGCAACAAAATCATTTATAAGTTCTCTTTATGTTGAAAACATGGAATATAAGATGATATTAGATAATTTGGGAATTTATTTGACTATTTCTTGTAAGTCCTATATGGTTTTAAAGGAGTGAATAAAAGTGGATAAGGGTCTGCCTTTTATAAGATAGGTGAGCGGCACACTTGTTATTTTTTGAAAATAACCAATTATACCAAAAACAATTCTTTTAAAAAGTCCAAATAATTTATTTTAATTGATATAATATGGAATGGGGTCGACATATGTTCATGAATTATTTTTTTGACACGTTTTTTGCTATTTTTACCCCTATATTTTTCTCTGGAAGACTCCTCTTTACCATAACCACGATTAATAATTTTTTTAGTTTTTACTATTCATTTTTTTAAAAAAACATGTTTATAATATTAAATAATATTAATTATGATGATTGAAAATATGGAATAAATTTTTCCAAATTACATTCATAGAATAAGATATATTAATTTAAAACAAATCCCATAAAAGTTGTTAGAAAGAGTGTTTTAAATAGAAAATGTTTAAATGTTCAATAGGTTTTTATACAGAAATTCAATGTGAATTGATTATAGTGACATGAATAAGTTTATTGAATGTATAATTGTAAAATTTTAACATTAAAATCAATATAAAATCTAATTTATCTTTATAAGTAAGTTAATTAAAAAAGTCATTTTTTAATTAAAATTCAATATTTTTCACAATTCATCAAAAAATGAAACTTCTCAAAAAATTCCAAACAATTCACCCTGAGATAATTTTGAAAATATGATATCATAAATTTTGTTTATTTTACGAAAGTTATTTTCTAAAATTCTAAAAATTTGTTTTTATTACTTTTCAAAAAAATACATAAAAACATTTTTTTGAGAAAATATTATTTTTGAAACATATAAATACTTCACCGAATATTATTTATTTTATTAGAAATATTTTTTCATTATATAAAAGAATTATAATTATTATTGGAAAATTTTTTACTAATATTCATATATTTATGCTCAATTTCTAGGTTATAATGGTCAAGTTTAAATAAGTATATTAATAATATATCTTGGATTTGTTAAAACACATTGTTGCTTGTAACACAAGATAAACATGGTGTCATGAATAACGAAACTTTTTGAATAAATTTTATTTATTCTATAGAAAATCATAAAAACAAAGTTTGTTACATTTTTCCCCCCTTAAAATTTATTCCTCAATCGAAATTCATCAAATTCATGAAACGTTTAACATGTGAGAATTCCTTAATAGAAACCCACATCATAAAAAGTGTAAATAATGAATACTCTTGAAAAAGTGGAATTTTTGTGAAAAGGACATCTATAATAATAAATAATTGGTTTTCAAATAGTATTTCATAGGTAAAAAGTGAAAACATGGACATTTAAACAGAAACTAACTCTCAAATATAAAAAGAGATTGATCTATAACATGGTTAGGAGAAAGTCAAAAACTGCCAATACATTAACCAAAGAGGTGTGAAAAAGGCCATTGATATCATTAAAAGTTATTATAGTAGGAAAAAAATTGATTTTCAATATCCTTTTCGAAAAGTTGAATAATTTTTATGAAAATATTTCTTATATTATTTCATTCTATGTCATAAGAATAATCTCACCCTTTGGTTATATGATGGTAAATTTCCACTTCACCACTTACTCCAAGAAATAAAGGTTAATTTTTTATTCTTAAAGCATTAATGGATCATTATATCCATAAATAAAAAGACAAATAATTCCATATATTTTTTATCATAAAAAAAATTAGTCAGAATAGGTAATCTAATATGCATAAATCATCATATGGTGAAGTAATACATTGATCTCTAAAATCATATCCAAATATGTGATTAGACCATTAAATAAATTCTTTACCATATAACCCTTAGAAAATTAGAAATTTTTAAAAAATGTCACTAAATTTATCAAAATGAACTTATTGTTAATCCCCCAAAGAACACAATTTTTCTCTCAATTTTCATATAATAAATATTTTAATGCCTTCAACATTTATTCCCTCAAAAATTTGAAATAACCTAAATTACCAAAAAATCATATTAAAAAAATACATTCATCTTTATTCCGTGGATAAAACCACTGATTAATTAATAAATTCCATATATCTTGTAATTCTATAAACTCTATTAATTATAACATAATAAACTTTTTTAACAAATCCTTTATCAGTTCTGATGTATGTTATACTGTCAAATTTACATTACTCATTTTAGTTATCTCTTTATCCAAACATTATTATCGGGAACATGTTAACGTTCATCTCTCCCGTAATCATTTTATTTACAGGAAAATATCATTTCCTTTAAATCACTTTTCATAGGTCATTAACATCATTAAATTTATTCTTCAAAATCATTAATGAAAAAATTATACAAAAAAGCTATATATTTCGTAATTCATGAATTCTTATACATAAATAGTTCAATCATTCTGCCCATCCTCATGAAATTAACTAGAATTCATTATATTATTCCATAATATCTCTGTCATATCATATTTCATTAATAATCTCTTTATCCTATTACATTCATAGTCATCACCTATTTAAATCCTTTATAATGGTTTGCAAATATTTGATATTTTCGAAATCATATCCCCCAGGAGTGTCAAACTAGTGTGCAATAGGGCCCATTTTAGTAAACTAGTTGATGATTGAGTACATATTAATGTGAAAGTTTCATAGAAATTACCATTAGGTATATCTATGCCAAAACCACATCCACTTTTAATATCCATACAAGGATTTAATTTCTGGGAAACCAATAGGTTTATCTGTTACCAAAATTCTAGGACATTATCCTATACTTTCACTCATCATAGGACTTATTCTTAGATACAAACCAAAAAATATCTTTAAAAATATACGTATGTATATAATAATGTTTTTTAACCATACTTTCCATGGGATAACTAAAACATTCCTCTAATACTAACTATAGAGACACGGGATTACCATATATATATATTAAATCATTTTTTGATGAATACATATTACACAACATAAGAATATTCTTATGGACCATAATAGTTTTGTTTATTTGGAAAGTTGGAAGCACAAAAATGGGGAAACAGGGAGACTAAATCATATCACACTATGTTTTTTATTTATATAACCATTTTCATACATATCTTACATAATATATATCTTAATAACCTGGGAAAAGGAAGAATAAGAAAGGGTGAGCACAAATCATTAGTATGGATAAACAAGGGAGATACATAAACATAATATTAGAAAAAAAGTATGATAAAATGATCATCACATTTGAAAACCAAACCATGTATATCAATGATCATGACATTTAATCATAACATAATTAGTGGTAGTTCATAAGACAAGAATCATATGTAAATCAAGGAAAATGATCTATGTTAGAATAAAATTTGTATAAGATAAAAAAATTGGAACACATATAAGAAAAATAATCATTTGAATGTTTTTTTGGATCAATTCCAAGTTTATAATATTAGAATGGGGTTTATCCAAAAACCATTATACTAGTAAAGGTTCACTCCCAACAACATAATAGAATTGATATTACCTTAGAGATCATGTTTCACTATTGGATCCGGTCTTATACGTCTCCTGATATATAAATATTTACCCAATGCATTGCAGGGAGATATAGGTCTCACCTGTCACATAATTAATATCATAATATGTGTTCCACAATATCATAAAACATTCATCATATAATAACCCATAAAATTAAATGGGTTTCATAAGAATTTCACAATATCTTTACATGTTGAAATGTGATAGGTTTCATAATAATTTCATTATTTCATCATAACATAACCAAGGCCAAAAATAGGGGAGTTTCCTAAGATTTCATTTTGGTAAAACACATAGAAGAGAAAAGAGTTTCATAAATATTATTCTGAAAAATATTAACAATTTCTAGAAATAATAATAATTGTTTTATTATATTATATCACTGCCACAAAATAGGTAACATCAATGGATGTCATATTAAATGGAAAAAGATTTAGAATGATCATTTAAATATTTTTTGATGAACATATCCTTTCCTATTTGAAAAAAATGAACATAATAAATTTTAAAATAAAATCATTTTTCAATTACATTTAAATCTTATAAAAGAGTCATTAAATTATATCTTTTCTATGATGATGGGATGTTTTGTTCATATTGTACATGTAAAAAGAAATATTTCATTCACATTTTTGGTTAAATCCAAACAAGAATTGTGTGGAAAATAACATGAATATTCCTTTAAATATTTATAAAAAATAAAACATGGGACAATATAATTTTTAAAAATTTAGAATAATAATAAAATATTTATTAAAAAATCAGAAAACAAGGTTTTTGATGAAAACAGATTTTTGACCGAAGAGAGAAAAAAATTCATATTTTTAAAAAAAATATTTTTAAAAATATTTTAAGTATTGAGGATTGGATATGGTACTATTACTTGAAATATATCATGAGTTACCATAATAGAATAAAATTATTAGTTTTATTTAGGGATACATAAGAATATCTTATCGTTCATATTATATTTATAAAAAATCATGATAAACTATGGGGTTGTGACATAAAATTATTACAATTTTGTTACATTGAATCACAATCCCAACAAAATAATAAAATATAATAGAACATAAAATAGAATGAATATAAAAAAATTAATTATATTTCAGGTCAAGGAGACTATATATATGCCTTGTGAAATAATATAGGTGTATTATATAACATATTCCCCGTAGAAATTAAATTGAAACAAAAATATATAACCTTAAGTATTGAATTACATCATACTCATTTTAATATATTGTATAATAAATAAAATTTTAATATTAATATATTAAATAAACATAAGTATATATAACACACCATATATATTTTATGACCTTTTATTACCCCTTAATTTACAATTCCATTTTAAAGTCACATTTCAGGAAATAACTGCTTTGATTACGTGTATGTTTTGACTTGTAATTTTTGAAACATGTACTCTGATTTTGGTTTCATCATATCAATAATTTTATCTATAATATAAATATCATATATATTCCTTATTTATTTATTTATATTAGTCTATAAAATTTAGTGATAGAAAATGATGTACATTATTCCTAGAGATGGTAGGTTGTACATACACATGAACATATTTTCCATTTTACTATCATATTAAAATAAATAAAATTAAATGATATATATTATCACAATAGACTAATTATTATTTCATGTATATCAGATTGTTTTGAACTCATTTTTAATATATTTCAATTAAAATGTGAATGAATCACATCACTCCGCAGAGCAATAGTCTACGGACACATTAGCGACATTATAGTATTCCACAAAAATGTAAATAATGGAGGTATGTGTTTTATAATAATTAATAATCATAATATAACCATAACTATCATATATAATTATGAAATTATTCATTTTAAATAGGCTTGAGAGTTTTAATAGGAAAATGATTAACATCGGCTCACGAGGTGGTATTCCTCCTCACACTGGAACGATAATTTAATAACCCATTTGATGGAAGTGGATATGGTTTTAGGTGATTCATTTAAAATAAAAAATCATACTAGTTAAGATACTGATTTTATCATATAATCATGGCATAATAATAATTTATGGAGTTTAAGGAAGAAATAAATCAAAAAAGCTCATTGATGAATGTTACCACTTCTTTAAATATCCTCTTCAGGTATTCAGTAAATTATTTCCATATATATTTATGTCAAAATTATGTATTCTAGGGTGATATGATATATTATTGGAATAAATTTTAGTATTTATTTGAAAATTAAGAATTTTTTATGGAGTTAATAAGAGTTGAGATTGGGTGGCCATTTATAAATTATGTGTGTTGTGTATTTGTAATTTTTTGAAAAGTAATTAGTTCACCCATGTTTTTATTCGTGTAGCAAGGATAAAAATGGATTATTCTATATATTATAATTTATAAGTTCTAAATAGTTCCATATAATGTGTTTTGTGTATTTTTTGAGATATTTTTAACCATTATTATATTAGTTTAACCACTGAATAAGACCATTTTTACCTTAATTACGAAAAATAATTTTTACTATTTTTACGGTTTATTTTGGTCAAAAATAAATGTAACCTCATTAGATAATATAAATTAATCTTTTTAAAAATTTTGAATCCATTTTATATAATTCAATTCATATAAGTGGAAAATTTTACTTGAAAATTATACCTATAAACATGAGGAGAAAGTGGGTTTTTAAAGAGAAAATGATCAAATGATCAAAAAGTTTTAATAATGAAAATAAATATGAAATTGATTAAAATGACATAAATTAGATTAATTAATATAAAATTTTATTAATTTTACTTTAACATCAATTTAAAATATAATTTAACATTACATATAAGTATATTGAAAAGGTGGTTTTCAATTATAATTCATTATTTTTACTATTCATTAAAAAGAAATTTTCTTAGAAAAAATCCAAAAACTAATGCTAAGATAATTTCGAAATTGATGTTTATATTTTAATATTGGAATTAAAAAGTATATAAAAATTTATTTTTTAAAATTTACTAAAATGATGTAAGATACATTTTTTCGAGAAATTAGTATTTATAAAAAATATAATGACATTATCAAAAAAATATGTATTTTATTATAAAAATGTTTTATTTTTATAAAACCATTATAATTAATATATTAAAAATATTTACAAAAATTAATTTCGATATTTTTAATGTCTCCGTTATAATGATCACCTCTAAATAAATATATTAATAACATATCGTGATTTTTTTTAAAACATAGTGTTGTATATATTGATAGATAACTATGTGTTACATGTCATGCAAGATATCAAGTAAAGTTAATTTATATAAAAAATCATAAAAACCTGGGGTGTTACAATACATAAGGTAAGGAATTATATTTCTCATTATTTCTATATATACTTTTTTTTAATTATTATTTTTATTTTTGATTGATTATGTTATAATATGTTTTCCAAAAATACTTTATTGCCCATTTGATTTCAAAATAACGAGGTAAATTCATTATATATCTTTAATTTCTCTCTATAAACAACTATTTATAATTTTTATTTTGTTGAAATCATACATTGATTTTCCATTCCACCATTTAATTTTTTTAATACCCAAAACTATTTTCAATGAAGGTTATTATTATATATGTAGGTGTACTTAATTATTTTTAAATTTCATATTTCAAATCCACATTCACTTCTAATGAGTTTAAAAGAAGGAAAATTCATTGTCTTTAAGCACTTATAAACTCACTAACTTTTATATGAAACTCATTCGCTATTTACCATATATAATGAAGATTTATTTCTTATGATAATTGATCTATATGACCAAGATGAATAAAAACATATGAACGGTTCACTCTAATACTTATTCAATGTAGTTGGAAATTAATTAATCTATATAGATAACATGATTATAATTCATTAGTGAATAAAAATTTTAATTGTTTTATATAACTTTAGGGATGGATCATGGTATTATGATAATGTATGTCTAATTTTTTTATATTATATCCAAAATTACATTTAATTTATCATATAATTATGATTATTACCACATTTTATGACACTTTCTTATCCCAAATGGTAATTCATGTTTCATTTCCTTTCTTTATCCCTTATTGGTATTTATGATGACCCATTTATTTTTATGTATGTCCCTAAGAAATAACTTATAGTGAGGTGACCACTGTTGGAATTTTAAAGGAGTATTTTTAGAGGATTAAAAATGGTTATATTTATGATTTCATTAGGTACTTTGTGTATTATGTGCCTAGTTTCAAAGACAATAAACCCAAAAATATCCTCAGAAGTTATAAATTTAATATTTTTAAGTAATTATAATAAAAAACATGTACCGAAAAGGTGAGACTCCCTAGTTGGTATAAAAGACAAATTAGTAATTTTATGAAATTAGGACTAGAAAACAATAGTAAGAACCATACATATGAGCCAAAATATAAAAAGACCACCTAAATTTTGGTGAATCATATAGTGTGTGGATTCATAGAAATTATATCCCTATATGGATATTGAAATGTGAGTTTGGTTTTGTCATAGGGGAACCTTGGTACAATCCCCCAAAAAGGGATAGTTGAGTTTCCACTCAATCTTCACTTGATGCATGATGATTCAGCCCAAGAGTACACACCTTGAAAGACACTCTTGGTGTTCATAATTTTATTAATCACATAATTTTTATAAACCATTATAAATATTCCATAGACAATTTATTTTTTAAATTTAATGTACATCATCCTAGAAACATTCTATTATGATTTTTTAATATTAATTTTTTTTAGAATTATTATTGTAATATTTATCTTTGTAAAAAAATTTTCAATTATTTTATATTCTTCCATAATGAAGGTATGGAATAGAATTAATCATGAAAATAAAATTTTTTATAGAAAATGAAAATATGGTCTTTGTTGATGGAAGATTAAATTTGAGGAATTTAAAATTTTAATGCATAGTTAAATTCAGTTATCAATAACATCTAAAACCATGTAGAGTATCCAACTTCCCCAAGGAACGAACAACTCACAGTTGAATCCTTCATCCATCAACAACCTCATATTTTTACTGCATCAACTGATCCACTGATCTTATAATAAATGATAATTGTTGCAGACAAGATATTTTTTATGAAGCATTGTTTTCACCAAGAGAATTTTATATTTATATTATATCTCTTAGAGGGTAAAGATGATTAATGGTGGGAACAGATCAAGAACATAAATCCAAAGTAAGAATTGTTATCTATTGAGTGGTAATATTTAAAATTATTTTTTTCTAACAATTATTTTCCTCGTAACCATTGAATGAAAATGTTAAAGGAATTCCATGAATTGAAAAAAAATCATGGGGAGTTGTGAGATGATCTTTAAAGGGATTTTTGTGATATGTTCTGATATTTCTCATTGATTTTTCTTGTCATATTGATCAGTTATTTACTTGATTATGACATCATTTATGGAATTCTATGGAAATATGAATCTTTGGGTGTTATGAGGAGATAACGTGGTGTTATCTTGAAGTGAAAATAGATTTTTTAGATTCAATGTTGTCTCACAGGAAAAATGATAAAAATATGAGGATATAGCCAAATATTGGGAAGAATTCAAATAAATAAATAGAAGATACAAAAGAAAAACTATCTATGTGTAACAATTATGGGAAAATCATTTGAGTAATTGTCTAAAAGGATGTAGAAAGTGTTATATGTGTGAAGTATATGGTAATATAGTTATAAAATTCATAGAGATGTAAATCCTCAAAATATGAATTCAAATGAAAAAGGGAAGATGGTGAAGGAAGAACTTTTAGTACAATGCTAAAAGTGTAGGATGAATGTCCATTTTTCCAACCCATATATAAATTTAATGATATTGGAGGAAAATTTACATCAACACTAGTAGAGTAAGTGGAATTGAGAAAGTATATTAACAATCATGATGGATTAATTTGAGTCTCCAAATAATGATGTGGTATGTACAATCATTGTACACTAAATGTTGGAAGGTAATTTTTTTATTCCAGTTCTAAACATTCTTTTATTTCATTAATGTTTTTAAATAATAAATAAAAGGAAACAGTAAACTATTGGTGGTGGAATTTTAAGTTAAAACAACTTGAGTAACTATTTTGTAAATAAGGATATATAGATATTCCCTTATTAAATTTGTTGATTTCAATATCTCGGTGAACCATTGGTCATTTCAATTGCATAATTGGACATAATACATGGGATTTATTGGGAATTATGGTATAATTCCAAGATCATGTTTCTATTAAACGAAATTTCAGTTGTCCAGAATAAAGAATAGGTAATTCTCTTCAAATGATATATAACTCAGCCTAAGTATTGTCGAGAACCACCATCTACTTCCATCAATATGGAAATGGATTCTAGATAAGAGAAAATAGTGAAAGTATAATGATATGAGGTGTAGTCATTATTCAATATTACCTTGATGTATTTATTAAAAAATTACATGGAACATCCCTATATAAATAGTTATAGTTCTCAATTAAACTGAGACATATATCTATGACAATATTTAACACCCCATATAGATTGGCACGTAAAGATTTAGATGAATTTAATAAGAAACTTCTAGATATTTTGAATAATGGTTTTATGTGATTGAGTAAGTCTCATTGTGGGGAACATGTTCTTTTTGTAAATAATATGGATATATCAATGTATCTATTCATTTATTATATCAAATGTAATCGGATAATAGTGAATAGTAAAAAACCTCTTATAGGAATCGATGATATATTTTATGACTTCGTTGAGATAAATTCTTCTCCAATATTAATGTCTAATTAGGGTAACATCAGGTAAAGTTGAATAAAAAATATATCTCAATGTCTAACTTCTAGAAAAACATATATACAATATGTGTTTATTTTTATACCCTTTTTATTTACTGATTATCTTGATATATTTGTGTATTTGATTAATAAATTCTCTAGGGACCATCTTGATAAGTTTTGGTGTTTTTTATTGATGATATCATAATATATTCCAAAATTATTAGGAAGAATGAGTACAATATAATTTTCATAATAAAAACACCAAGGAATGAAAAAATTTGGCTAAATTTAGTAAATTCGATTTCTAGTTATAATATGTTTCATTCTTGGGACACATTATTACCCATGAAGGAATCTTAGTTGATTGAAAAACGACAATGTTCGTAAATTGCTGGTGTCATCATACAACAGTTACAAAGATTCATAGTTTCCATGGTCTCATATGATACTATATATGTTTTGTAAAAATCATTATAAGTAAATATAATCTTCTATCGAATTTAACATGAAATCGATTTAATTTTATCTCAATAAATAAAGGTAATGAATGGTTCCAAAAAATTAATAATAGGTTGGTTAGTAAATCATTACTAATTTTAACCTCTGATGGAAAAGGTACATTCATTTATCATGATTAATCCCTGAAGGGAATTTTAGATGAACTCATTTTAAATAATATGGTGATTAAAAATTCATATTAACTACTGAATCACTAGGAATAGGGTTATACTACTAAGGATTTATAGACAGGTTCTAGTATCTCTCCATTAATGATATGGAAAAACTAACTTTATGTGGAGAAGTGTGGTATATACACTAACTATAAGGGAATGAAGTGTATATTCACATAGAATGAAATTAATATATGACAGAACTTATGGTTGGAGCTTAATAAGGACTATGATTTTTCTATTCGTTATCAACATGGAAAAGAAAATAAATTTTTGGATGTGTTTACAAGTAAATACGTTAGAGTTATAAAAATAATAGGAATTAATGTATATACATTGATTAGTTAATTTGGGAGATATTCAAGAATGTCATAAATGGGGGAACATCAGCAATATTATCCCAAATTATCTCAAAAACATCATTACTAGAGAAGATCCAGAAATCATAAGAAGATAATACTATAATACAAAAGAATATATAGTTAATGAAAAATCGGAAGTTACTTGACTTACTGGTTTATCAAGAGAGTGTAATGAAGTTTATTACAAAAAAGTTTATACGATCTATTAAAATGTTAAATAAAGAGTTGATGGTTTAAGATCATAGCTCAATGTTTTTAAAACATCCAGGAGGAACCAAAATGAATAATTATTTACGAGATCATTATTAGTGGGATACCATGAAATGTTATATTTATGATTATACAACAGGATTTGTGATGTTTTTGAAAGTTAAGGTTGAGAAATAACAATAAAAAGGAGTGTTACAACCACTAATCATACCTTTTTGGAATTCCGACAACATTACTATTTACTTTGTTACTGGATATCCAAATACATCCAATAGAAACATTACCATATGCATAATTTTTGATATATTAATAATGTAGAGCCTTTTTATTGCTATATAGGAGGATTATCCCATTAAAGCCTTTCTCATGTATATATTACGAACGTTTTGAGACTCCATTGATCACAACTACCTATTATTTTGGATAGAAATATATGATTTATTGCTATTTTTTAGAGGGTCCTTCAAAATGATATTAATAATGATGTAAACATTAGAATATAATATCATCCAAAAACTTATTGGAAGTCTGGGAGGAATATTAAAACATTGTAAGACATGTTATGGTCTAGATGACTTGATTTTCATTGGATTTGGACCAATATGTTCTTTTTTTTCAATTCTCCCATAACCCTAATTTTTCAATTAGTTTTCAAGTGGCTCCTTATTAATCACTCGAATCAAAGAGGTGTAGAACTCTAACATGTCAGGGTAAATATGTATAAGGAAATCATTTGTGACTATTTATTTTAAAAGTTTTTAGCAAAAAATATACAAGTGATCCAACAATATATCAAGGCTGGTTAGTGTCAAAAAAGTGATATGATGACAATAGAAGTAAGGACATAGAATTTCATGTTGAGGATCATTATTATGTCCATGATTTATTCCCTGTGTACCTATTAAGAAATTATATTTTATTCCAAAAATATATACTAAAAAATGGTGTGGAATTTAAACCTGACCAATCATATATAAAAGAACTGATCCAAATTCATGATTAAATGGAACAAGTGCTAAGGGACAAGATAACCCAACTCATGAAATCTTGTGGAGAAATAAAAATATTAAAGAATAAACATGGGATACAGAAGAAGTTACGAAGGATAAGTACCCCAATTGTTTTGAGGAAGGATACAAATTTTGAGGATGAAATTTACTAAAGGGGGATAATACAACTATAAGGCTCTGACCTTAAACATTACTTAATCATGAATTAAACAAATAATTCACATAGAGGATCTTTTCAGGTTTAGAGTTTTAGAGAATTAGGACATAACTATTACATCTCAAAAGATTATATAGTAGACACTTCTACTAAGTTTCCATAAAATAAAAAAAACACTTAAAAAACATCTCTAGTTCCACGTTTTAGATAGAATGTCTTTCCATGATCCCATCCTTGACACTATTCATCTTTAAGTCCTGTGGAAAACATTTCAAAAACATGGGATGAGCATAAAAATCCTAGTAAATTATAAGGCCACATCCTTAAACCTTACTTAATCTTGAGTTATTACAAGATTACACATTGAGGATCTTTTCAGGTTTAGAGTTTTAGAGAATTAGATCATGAAAGTTGCATTACATTCCACATTTAAACAAAGTGGTTACATAAAAGACAATATTCATTCTTCCCATCAACGGAACCCTATTTAAAATAAAACACGGATTCTTTCATGACACATCCTTGACACTATCGTCACATCATGTACCTTTCCCTTGACCTGTGAAAAACATTTCAAAAACTTGGGATGAGCATAAAAAGCTCAGTAAGGGTTATAAAAATATGGAAAGGAAACATGAGTTCATATATACATAAGAATGAAATCATACTTTACCCATAAAACATAGGCATATCAAATCATGAATAAATCATAGAAAACATAAGACATAAAGGTAACTTGAGGCATTCATAACATTCTTACATAGGGAGTAACCCTCTTAGTTACGTTTGAAATACCCATCACAGTATATTCCCAAAATCTCTTTGGATAAACCTTAACGTTTCACTCCATCGCGTTACCCAATGCATTGGAGAGCTATATCGGGCTCACCCGCCCTTAGTTTATCACGGAACCACCCGTCTTCATAATAATGCCGAAGAACCATAACATAATCGTATCACATAAAACATGCATAAAGGAAACATAACATTTCCACATTTCAATCACAATATATCAATACAACACAAAAACATTGTGAAAACCATTTTCCACACCAAAATAAATGAAAAGTAAAACATGGTATTTATTTTTCTTTTAAAAAAAGAAGGTATGGCTTGTAGAGGAAGCCGAAACTCAAATAACGGTCACGACGACGGAGAAGTCTTTGTCGCCGCATACATACGACAAAAACATTCCCTGTTGTCGTTTAGTAAACGCTTCGTATAAAAAAAGTTTCCTTTTGAATAAATGTAAAAGTCAAAGGGGTTTATACACCGTATAAAATAAAGTTGTGTATAAAATAAAATATGCCTCAAAGAAAGGAGATTGAGACGAAGTCCCATACCACCTTGATGCTTAAAATTTTAAACCATTAATATCCAAATAAATAAATCCTTAAAACCATTTTGAAAACATGGATATTAATAAGAACAAATATTTAAAATATTTAAAACGATATTTTGGTTAATGGGGTTTTACCAAAATTAGAGACACCTGAATACAATAATTGAGGAATAACATTAGTCAGAACTTTATAATATCATGAGAATAAATGGATTCATGATATAATACTCCAAAGGACAGTATATACACCATATAAGAGTGAATTGGTGCATAACAACAATGAACCCTCAATAGAAATGACAAATGTGATGAAATCCCTTATAAAGAAGGTATCCTTAAATTAAGGACAAATAAATCTCAAAAATATGTGTGACAAATATAAATACACCCAATATGAGTGGATATTAAGTGTAAAACAATAAAAGGTCATTCACACATATTCAATGGATGACATATTCAATGACTACATGTTGAACCCAAAGAAATTTAAATTGGGTTAAAAAGTTCCCTTGACAGCCTAACGGAATCACATCAAAATGAGTTGATGAGAGATAAAAATTGTATCTCATCACTTGGACATAAAATTTACATCAATAAGGATATATGAGAACATATCCCAACATAACAATAAGTAAATTAAAAGACCGAACAAAAGAAGTCTTTTAAAAAAAAGGAGGGTGAAAGGTTCCCTTACCGACTTGGGTATCTTTCAAAACATACACCCCATGACAGAAGGACAATAAATCATTGATGTAAATACTCATAAAGGACAGTATATTACACGAAGACTAGAATAATGGAAGTACATACACCACTCAAAGGAAATTGTGGCAAATGTAGCATAAATCTCACGAGAATAAAAGTGAGATGAAAAATCCCTTACGAAAATTCGGCAGCCTAACGGCGCCACTCCAAACATCAAAAATGGATTTATGAGAGGAAATAGGGTCTCTAATAATATGAACATAATAAGTACAGAAGGAGTAATATAATAGAACATCCCAATCATAATAAATATGATCTTAAAAGGAATGACATAAAAGAGTGTACTTAAAAAGAAAGAGAGAAATAAGATCCCTTACCTCGGGTCCGACTTGACTCGATCGTTCTTTAATCTCCTGAATAATAAACTTGAGTTAATTTCTACTTCCTTAAGAACCTTTTTCAAGTTCATTATTCCTTTTATA
The DNA here is from genome assembly GCA_963277665.1 of Viscum album. Taxonomy (NCBI): domain Eukaryota; kingdom Viridiplantae; phylum Streptophyta; class Magnoliopsida; order Santalales; family Viscaceae; genus Viscum; species Viscum album. The sequence goes on along the minus strand of OY728160.1, from coordinate 798,503,640 downwards.
TCACTTATTACCATGTCATAAACATTATGTAATCATTAAGTTAATAATGATTGTTTTGTCGATATTTGGTTCTTAAGTCGAAGGTGGAATTCTTACAATTACATGTTGTTCGTGTGGCCAAATGTTTATTATATACAGAATTGTATACATGATTTAGATATCATATATTTCATATATATCTAGTACATTCATGCATTTATAACATTACATAATCATTTAGAGGTAAGAAATGAAATGCACCGTTCATGGAGACGGTAAGTCGTACGTACGCATGAACGCTACTTTCATTTCTATTTCGGATTTTATAGAATGGAATAATAATGATATAAAGGTATATTATAATTACAATATAATATCATATATAATATCACATTTCCATCCCTTATACGTCCCACATATGGTATTTAACGAATCAAATCACTTTGAGGGGGCGGTAGTCCGCACTTCCTTAAATGAAGATATCGCGTATACCCATAATGGAAGCCATAAAGGTAAGACAAAAATGAAAAATACAGAAGCATAAGTAAAACATAAGCATATTATATATCATATATAAAAATATTGACATCATAATGGCCACCTTTGAAGGTGTTAAATGAGTATTGAACAATCATCGTTTCGGGAGGCAGAATTTCACCATCCACGGAAACCGTATGTTATTTAACCATTTGATGTAGTTGTGTGAGAGTGTAGCTCGAATAAATCTTATAACAACATCCTAGTATATTAAAGATACTGTTGTTGTTACAAAATAAGTGAATAAAAAGAGTTTAGGGGGTTGGAGAAGCAAAATAAAACAAATGAACATGAGAGAATGAATTACCTTTAAAAGTGTAACTCCTTTTGATTTGAGCCTAAAGGCTTCCATTGAAAGAATTATGCCCAAATTGAATCCTCTAGGATGAGGAAAGGTATGTGGAGAGAGTAAATGGGCAGGGGTTGGCCGAGCCAAAGGCTTTATGAGTGTGTTAAATGAGGTAGAGGTGGTGGCCTTTTATAAGAGGAGAGGAGGGGCACTTTTGGAAAGTAAAGAAATATTACTTTATTTGAAAATGTGTTTCGGTTTCAAAAGGTCCCACATTGATATAATTCGTGGATAAGGTGATAAGGCTTCGAAATCCACTCATCCAATAATTTTTGGACATGTTTAGTTCATAGATTTTACATTATCTTTCCATTTTATTTAAATCGTCAAATAATGATGTCATCACTGCATCATTATTATGTCATAAATAATTTAATTTATTTAATGTCTAAAAATTATAAAAAAATACTATGATGTAGGAAATCTTTTTATCTTTCTAATGAATATTTATTATCAAAAATATGACTTGTATAACCCCACTTAAAAATTGTTTTAGTAAAACATATCATGTTTGTGTCATTTTTACTTTTACATTAAATAAAAAGTTATTTATGTCATTTCCCAACCAAAGTGGATCCATGGGGTCCCCAAGTTGACCCATGGATTTTCATGGTCGGCCATGACACAACCAATAAGTTTGGGACATGTTTCTAGGTCATTTCATATTATTAAAGAATAATTTATACCTTAAACTACACTAATTACCACTAATCGCGATTAAAAGCATAATAAGTTACTATTCACCAAAAAAATATTTTAATCTCATTGAACCACATTTTACTTTTTAATGACAACAATGTATGTCGGATTTTCAAAATTCAATACACAATGATGGCAAAATTTCATTTAAACGGAAAATCAGTCTTTATACGTACCACTTAGTGGTTTCACTATTCATCAAAAATTGAAGTTTTTCAGAAAATTACCAAAAAATCACCCTAAGCTATATTTGATATTCTGAATTCAAAAATGAAGTCCTTTTTACAAAATTCAAAACATATAAGTCACATTAATTAATTTAATAATTAATCCCCGCTGTCATGACAAATAGCGTGTTTTTATGAAACAATAAGTATCAAAAGATTGACACTAGTTTAAGTCTGATTTCAAAGTGAAATTGATTCCAACGACCACTATTGGATTTAATGGTAAAAATATTTTCTAATTTCACTTTAAAACCAATTCAAAATATAATCTAATCATATAAATAAATTAGATTAAAAAGTGGTTTTGAATTAAAATACAACATTTTACACTATTCATTAAAAAAATGAACTTTATCGGAAAGATACCAAAAATTTACACAAAGTAAATTTTGATGTCCTGATTCTTAATAAGAGTTTTATTTGGTCCAAAAGAATGTTTAAGAGTGAACGAAACTATATTTGATGACGGTTCGCCATCAAAAGGTGATAAGTGAACCTTTAGTGAAAACTAGGGCATATACGCCTAAAATTGAATTCTTTCCGTATTTTAAGCCTTTATCTTTTATTGTATAAATGTAAAAACATTTAAGAACATATATAATCATTTTTTATTTATTTCTATCCATTCCCGCCATTACAAAGGCTACATGTTAACTACCATTTAAAATAATATTATTTTATTATTAGAGTGCAACATAAGATTCCCAAGAAACTCGTTGTTGCGTGTTGGGTACGCCATAGAGCATAGCGTCCCCTTTAAAGTCATATTAATATTTTATTCACAAATATGGATAAATATGAAAATTTCATATTGTTTATTTACCTGGGGTGTTACATCCTTCCCCCCTTTTGGGAATTGCGTCCTCACAATTAAAAAATTGCGCTTGGAAACATCCTTGAACGTCCCACATCGGAACAAGAGTCGGTAAAACAATCACTTTAAAATAAAGAAAGATAAGTACAGAGGTCACCCGAGTTAACCCATACTAGGATTCCATGTAGGAAAACATGGACATGGAGGAGAAAACATAGGGTCATGTTTTGATGGAGAGTGATAGAAAACATGTTTAGGAGAAAGTTAACAATAAGAAAATCACAAACTTGTGATGGGTTAAACGGTGTTGGGTTCCCCAGTAGGAAAAGTTAATAGACAACATTTTTGTTTTAAGTTACTTTTTATTGAGGAATTTATTCATAAGGAACCATAATCACTTATCATGTTGACTTTAAACTTTTACTAGATTCCTTAATCAAACTCATATTTTTTTTCAAAAGACGAGTATTTAGGGAGACTTGTTCGCATTAAGAGGACTATAATAAACTTCTAGAGAATCACCTAATCCACAAAAGATAACTATATACATCCCATGTCTTTAGGCTTTAACCAAAACCAAAACCAAAAAGGTTAGTACAAGGACAGATAATCCAGAAAAGGATAACCCATTAAAAAGAAAATCTATTTTTAATCTCCAAAATTTGTCCAACAAAAGCCAAAGTTCAACGAGGACCATCCGATAAACAATTTTTCCATAAAATTCTTCAAAGTAAACCAATATAAGATTGAAACCCAAATATTTGAAGGATTTAGTCACATAGTCTTCCAAGTTAAATCGTTACATTTATCTCCAGTCGCTCCAAAAGTCTCGCATTGAAAAGTAATTATCCTAATCACATATCCTCCAAAATCAACATACTCTTAATTCATAAAATCATATAACTAAAAAGAATCAGTCAAACTAACCAGGGACTTCACGTAGCCCAGTGGTAGGCAATAAATACCAGTCGCACTTGGGTTGTGGGTTCGATTCCCGCAGCTTTGTCCGACGCGACGGGTTGTCACACAGTCTGCGTGTTGTCCTTTTTTCAAAACTATATAATTCTCAAATCATTCCCCAAAAAGGGATAACATCATCAAAAATAACCATAACATAATTTAACCTCAATTTTATCTCATTCCTTTCACTTCAATCATAACATATAGTAACCCACAATTACCTCAAAAGTAAGGATCATATAAACCCAAATGGTTCTCTATAACTATGTCCACAAAAGAAAACATAACTATTACTTGAATAAAATTTACCTATATTAAACATCAGGGTTACACATAATATAAAAAGTCTTCTAATGTAACCCAATCATCAAAATAGACTTAATACTCTTAAGAATTTCACCATAACTCTTGAAGCCCTTATATGTTGACATCTTACTCATTCAACATTCTTCATGATCCATTATCCATTCCTTTCCAACTTATTCTGAAATACCTCTTTCCTACAAACAAAATCATGAATCATATCCTAAGATTCCAAAATAGGAAAACAATAGTCATGAAAAAATACATACCTTTGATTGGTCATTGTCAGTTTCTTCATCCTCAATCGGAATGGAATTAGGTAGTGGTAAAAAAAACATTTGTACACTCTTGGTGACCCCATTCACGAAACTTCTTCATAGGACATGTGTTTTCATAATGACCATGCACACCATATTTAAAACATTCAATTGATCCCTCAGAAAGAACTTCTTTCCCTTTCCTCGAGTCAACTGGATGCTTCCTTTTTCCATGGCAGGTTCTTGCATTATGACCTTAATTTCCACATCTATAGCATATTTCTGTCCCTTTGAAACATTTTCCTAGGTGTTTCTTTCCACATCTTTGACACATAGGTTTTTGAACACACTTACCTTTATGATTATTACCTATACTTCCGTAGGGATTTGTTTCTTGCATATATGATGCCTTAGAGAAATATCCAAGGATTAGGTGGTCAATAATGACTCCAGATAGTTGGTTGAGGATAATAAAAAGAGTTCTCATTGCAGCTCCTATATCATTCAGTTGCTTGCTCAAAATACTGTCACAGTTTCCTTCACATCCACTGTTACTTTGGCGCCTGCTAGATCCAGCCATTTGCTAAAACCAAAAAGGTCAGTGTGAGTATATCAACAAAACCATCATGTACTAATGAGTAAGATAAACACTAAGATATACTTACTCATTCAATTTATCTAAACTAAGACTCTGTCTGAAATCCTAACCATTATGGTAATGTCACTTATTCTTAAAGAATACCCTAACCTCTAAAGTTATCTAAACCGACCTTTGATACCAACTATAAGGCCCCATCCTTAACCCTTACTTAATCTTGAGTTATTACAAGATTACACATTGAGGATCTTTTCAGGTTTAGAGTTTTAGAGAATTAGATCATGAAACTTGCATTACATTCCACATTTAAACAAAGTGGTTACATAAAAGACAATATTCATTCTTCCTATCAACGGAACCCTATTTAAAATAAAACACGGATTCTTTCTTAACACATCCTTGACACTATCGTCACATCATGTACCTTTCCCTTGACCTGTGAAAAACATTTCAAAAACTTAGGATGAGCATAAAAAGCTCATTAAGGGTTATAAAAATATGGAAAGGAAACATGAGTTCATATATACATAAGAATGAAATCATACTTTACCCATAAAACATAGGCATATCAAATCATGAATAAATCATAGAAAACATAAGACATAAAGGTAACTTGAGGCATTCATAACATTCTTACATAGGGAGTAACCCTCTTGGTTATGTTTGGAATACCCATCACAGTATATTCCCAAAATCTCTTCGGAGAAACATTAACGTTTCACTCCTTCGCGTTACCCAATGCATTGGAGAGCTATATCGGGCTCACCCGCCCTTAGTTTATCACAGAACCACCCGTCTTCATAATAATGCCCAAGAACCATAACATAATCGTATCACATAAAACATGCATAAAGGAAACATAACATTTCCACATTTCAATCACAAGATATCAATACAACACAAAAACATTGTGAAAACCATTTTCCATACCAAAATAAAAGAAAAGTAAAACATGGTATTTTTTTTTCTTTTAAAAAAAGAAGGTATGGATTGTAGAGGAAGCCGAAACTCAAATAACGGTCACGACGGCGGAGAAGTCGTTGTCGCCGCATATGAACGACAAAAACATTCCCTTTTTTCATTTAGTAAACGCTTCGTATAAAAAAGTTTCCTTTTGAATAAATGTAAAAGTCAAAGGGGTTTATACACCGTATAAAATAAAGTTGTGTATAAAATAAAATATGCCTCAAAGAAAGGAGATTGAGACGAAGTCCCATACCACCTTGATGCTTAAAATTTTAAACCATTAATATTCAAATAAATAAATCCTTAAAACCATTTTGAAAACATGGATATTAATAAGAACAAATAATTAAAATATTTAAAACGATATTTTGGTTAACGGGGTTTTACCAAAATTAGAGACACTTGAATACAATAATTGAGGAATAACATTAGTCATAACTTTATAATATCATGAGAATAAATGGATTCATGATATAATACTCCAAAGGATAGTATATACACCATATAAGAGTGACTTGGTGCATAACAACAATGAACCCTCAATAAAAATGTCAAATGTGATGAAATCCCTTATAAAGAAGGTATCCTTAAATTAAGGACAAATAAATCTCAAAAATATGTGTGACAAAGATAAATACACCCAATATGAGTGGATATTAAGTGTAAAACAATAAAAGTTCATTCAAACATATTCAATGGATGACATATTCAATGACTACATGTTGAACCCAAAGAAATCGAAATTGGGTTAAAAAGTTCCGTTGACAGCCTAACGGCATCACCTCAAAATGAGTTGATGAGAGATAAAAATTGTATCTCATCAGTTGGAAATAAAATTTACATCAATAAGGATATATGAGAACATATCCCAACATAACAATATGTAAATTAAAAGACCCAACAAAAGAAGTCTTTTAAAAAAAAAGGAGGGTGAAAGGTTCCCTTACCGACTTGAGTATCTTTCAAAACATACACCCCATGACAGAAGGACAATAAATCATTGATGTAAATACTCATAAAGGATAGTATATTACACAAAGACTAGAATAATGGAAGTAGATACACCACTCAAAGGAAATTGTGGCAAATGTAGCATAAATCTCACGAGAATAAAAGTGAGATGAAAAATCCCTTACGAAAATTCGGCAGCCTAACGGCGCCACTCCAAACTTCCAAAATGGATTGATGAGATAAAATAGGGTATCTCATCATATGAACATAATAAGTACAGTTGGAGTAATATAAAAGAAAATCCTAATCATAAGAAATATGAGCTTAAAAGGAATGACATAAAAGAGTGTACTTAAAAAGAAAGAGAGAAATAAGATCCCTTACCTCGGGTCCGACTTGACTCGATTGTTCTTTAATCTCCTGAATAATAAACTTGAGTTAATTTCTACTTCCTTAAGAAACTTTTTCAAGTTCATTATTCCTTTTATATCACTTATTACCATGTCATAAACATTATGTAATCATTAAGTTAATAATGATTGTTTTGTCGATATTTGGTTCTTAAGTCGAAGGTGGACTTCTTACAATTACATGTTGTTCGTGTGGCCAAATGTTTATTATATACAGAATTGTATACATGATTTAGATATCATATATGTCATATATATCCAGTACATTCATGCATTTATAACATTACATAATCATTTAGAGGTAAGAAATGAAATGCACCGTTCATGGAGACGGTAAGCCGTACGTACGCATGAACGCTACTTTCATTTCTATTTCGTATTTTATAGAATGGAGTAATAATCATATAAAGGTATATTATAATTCCAGTATAATATAATATATAATATCACATTTCCATCCCTTATACGTCCCACATATGGTATTTAACGAATCAAATCACTTTGAGGGGGCGGTAGTCCGCACTTCCTTAAATGAAGATATCGTGTATACCCATAATGGAATCCATAAAGGTAAGACAAAAATGAAAAATACAGAAGCATAAGTAAAACATAATCATATTATATATCATATATTAAAATAGTGACATCATAATGGCCACCTTTGAAGGTGTTAAATGAGTATTGAACAATCATCGTTTCGGGAGGCAGAATTTCACCATCCACGGAAACCGTATGTTCTTTAACCATTTGATGTAGTTGTGTGAGAGTGTAGCTCAAATAAATCTTATAACAACATCCTAGTATATTGAAGATACTGTTTGTGTTACAAAATAAGTGAATAAAAAGAGTTTAGGGGGTTGTATAAGCAAAATAAAACAAATGAACATGAGAGAATGAATTACCTTTAAAAGTGTAACTCCTTTTGATTTGAGCCTAAAGGCTTCCTTTGAAAGGCTTCTGCCCAAAGGGAATACTCTAGGATGAGTATAGGGATGTGGAGAGAGTAAATGGGCAGGGGTTGGCCGAGCCAAAGGCTTGAGGTGTGTGTTAAATGAGGTAGAGGTGGGGGCCTTTTATAAGAGGAGAGGAGGGGCACTTTTGGAAAGTAAAGAAATATTACTTTATTTGAAAATGTGTTTCGGTTTCAAAAGGTCCCACATTGATATAATTCGTGGATAAGGTGATAAGGCTTCGAAATCCACTCATCCAATATGTTTTGGACATGTGTAGTTCATAGATTTTACATTATCTTTCCATTTTATTTAAATCGTCAAATAATGATGTCATCACTGCATCATTATTATGTCATAAATAATTTAATTTATTTAATGTCTAAAAATTATAAAACAAATAATATGATGTAGGAAATCTTTTTAGCTTTCTAGTTAATATTTATTATCAAAAATATGACTTGTATAACCACAATTAAAAATTGTTTTAGTAAAACATATCATGTTTGTGTCATTTTTACTTTTACATTAAATAAAATGTTATTTATGTCATTTCCCAACCAAAGTGGATTCATGGGGTCCCCAAGTTGACCCATGGATTTTTTTGGTCTGCCATGACACAACCAATAAGTTTGGGACATGTGTCTAGGTCATTTCATATTATTAAAGCATTATTTATACCTTAAACTACACTAATTACCACTAATCGCGATTAAAAACTTAATAAGTTACTATTCACCAAAAAATTATTTTAATCTCATTGAACCACATTTTACTTCTTAATGACAACCATGTATGTCGGATTTTCAAAATTCAATACACAATGATGGAAAAATTTCATTTAAACGGAAAATCAGTCTTTATAAGTACCACTTAGTGGTTTCACTATTCATCAAAAATTGAAGTTTATCAGAAAATTACCAAAAATTCACCCTAAGCTATATTTGATATTCTGAATTCAAAAATGAAGTCCGTTTTACAAAATTCAAAACATATAAGTCACATTAATTAATTTAATAATTAATTCCCGCTGTCATGACAAATATCGTGTTTTTATGAAACAATAAGTATCAAAAGATTGACACTAGTTTACGTCTGATTTCAAAGTGAAATTGATTCCAACGTCCACTATTGGATTTAATGGTAAAAATATTTTCTAATTTCACTTTAAAACCAATTAAAAATATAATCTAATCATATAAATAAATTAGATTAAAAAGTGGTTTTGTATTAAAATACAACATTTTACACTATTCATTAAAAAATGAACTTTATCGGAAAGATACCAAAAATTTACCCAAAGTAAATTTTGATGTCCCGATTCTTAATAAGAGTTTTATTTGGTCCAAAAGAATGTTTAAGAGTGAACAAAACTATATTTAATGACGGTTCGCCATCAAAAGGTGATAAGTGAACCTATAGTGGAAACTAGGGCATATACGCCTAAAATTGAATTCTTTCCGTATTTTAAGCCTTTATCTTTTATTTTATAAATGTAAAAACATTTAAGAACATATATAATCATTTTTTAGTTATTTCTATCCATTCCCTCCATTACAAAGGCTACATGTTAACTACCATTTAAAATAATATTATTTTTTTATTAGAGTGCAACATAAGATTCCCAAGAAACTCGTTGTTGCGTGTTGGGTACGCCATCGAGCATAGCGTCCCCTTTAAAGTCATATTAATATTTTATTCACAAATATGGATAAATATGAAAATTTCATATTCTTTATTTATCTGGGGTGTTACATAAAGGATACACAAAGGAAGAAAACTGTATGTTTTTCAAAAAAAACAGGTAAACCATTAATAAATTACCAAATTAATACTTTTAGACTTTATGAAGTAGTAAAAAATATTCACCAAATAAAAGACCATTACTTACCCTGTTGTAACCAAAATATTACCATAAAACCCATATAAAGAGCACATAACATAAAAAGGTAACTTGGGACATAAACATACTTAAATGGAATAACTATACGGTCGACTTCCACAAATACTTAATGGAATAGCCATATGGCCGACTTCCATACCCAATTAATTGGAGGTTATAATGTAACCACTCGTCCGGGTATTCACGGCACCACCTGTCATAATGTCCATGTACCATTATAAAATCATAAGACATTAAACAAATATAATGGAAAGAAAACATTTCCACCTTTAGATCACAATATATCACTTAAATATATTGACATAACAAATACTTTATAAAAACCATTTTCAATACCAACATACATAAAATATTATATGTTATTTATTTCATTTTAAAAACATTGCGGCTTATTGAGGAAGCCAAAGACCAAATAATACTCGCGATGGCAGAAAATGTCATTATCACCGTGTACATTAAAAGAAACATTCCTTTTTGTCGTTTTATAAAATTATTCATAGAAAAATATTCCTTTTTTATAAAAATAAAATTCAAAGGGGTTTATAAACCATATAAAATAAAGCCTTGTATTAGAACAAAATATGCCTGAATGAATGGAGATTGAGATGGATTCCCTTACAAAGACGGTATCGTTGGATTAAGTATAAATAAATTACATAATTATGTGTGAAAAACTAATAAAAAAATATAAGTGGATATTAAGTGTAAAAAAATCATAGGTCATTCACATATATTCATAGAACGAAATAATTCAAGGAGTACAATTTTATCCCAAAGAATCAAAATTGGGTTAAGAAGTTCCCTTGCAAAAATTCGACAGTCTAACTGCATCACTTCAATATTCATAAAATGAGTTGATGAGAGATAAAAAGGGGTATCTCATCACTTGGAAATAAAATTTATAGCAACAAGGATATATAAGAACATATCCCATCATAATAAGATTAAAAGACTTAAAAAATAAGTCTTTTAAAATGAGTACGGTGAAAGGTTCCCTTACCGAATTTGGTAACTTCTGAAACGTACACCCCATGAAAGAAGGGTCATACAATGAAGATGTAACTACCCATAAATGAGAGTATATTATACAAATAGTGAAATAATGGGCATTACATATACCAATCAAAAGTAAAAAGTGGTCAATTTAGCATGAATCCCATGGGAATAAAAAGTGAGATGAAAATCCCCTTATGAAAATTCGGCAGCCTAACGGCGCCACATAAAACTTCAAAAATGGATTGATGAGATCAAATAGGGTATCCCATCGTATTAAAATTAAATTTATAGAAATTTTAATATAAAATAACATCCCCAAACATAAGAAATATGAACTTAAAAGAAATGACATAAAAGAGAGTACTTAGAAAAAAGAGAGAGGTCAGATCCCTTACCTTGTATCCGAATTGACTCGATCATTCTTTAATCTGCTGAATAATAAACTTGAGTTAATTTATAATTTCATTAAAACCTTTTTCAAGTTCATTATTCCTTTTATATCACTTATTTCAATTTCATTAACAATATATAATTATTTAAGTTAATAACGGTCGTTTTAACGATCGTTGCTACATGAGTCAAAAATAAACTCTTTATAATTACAAGTTTGATCGTGGGGTAAAATATCCATTATATACATAACAATATTCATTATTTAGATATCATATATATAATATATATCCATTATATTCATGCATTTATAATATTAAATAACATTTAGAGGTAAGAAATGAAATGAACCGTTCATGGAGACGGTAAGTCGTACGTATGCATGAACGCTAATTCCATTTCTATTTCCTAATTAATGGAGTTAAAAAATAATGATACATAATAGTATTATAATTCTAGTATGGTATCATATATAATATCATTAAACATATCCTTTATACGTACCATATATGTTATTAACGAATCAAATCACTTTAAGGGGGCGGTAGTCCGCACTTCCTAAAATGAAGATATCGTGTTCACCGATAATGGAAACCATAAAGGTATGCCATAAATTAAAAATACAGAAGATTAAGGAAAAAATAAACTTATTATATATCATATATAAATATATTGACATATTAATAGCCACCTTTTAAGGTGTTAAAAGAATATTTAACAATCATTGTTTCGTGAGACCGAAATTCACCATCCACAGAAATAGTATGTTCTTTAACCATTAGATGTAGGTGTGTGTAAGTGTAGCTCGAATCCTTCATATAAAACCATCCTAGTATATTTAGTATACTGGTATTGTTACAAAAAAAGTTAATAAAAAGAGTTTATGGGTTTGGAGAAGACAAATAAAACAAAAGAACACAAGGGAAGACATTACCTTTAAATCAGATAACTCTCTTTGATTTGAGCTCAAAGGCTTCCTTGGAAAGGATTCTGCACAATGTGAGGCTTCAATGATGAATATAGGTATGTAGAGAGATTAAATGGGCAGGGTTTGGCCGAGCCAAAGGCTTGAGATGTGTGTGTATGGTGGTAGAGTTGGGGGCCTTTTATAAGAGGAGAGGAGGGGCACTCTTGGAAAGTTATAAAATATTACTTTATTATAAAATTATTTTCAGATTTAAAATGTCCCAAAAGGGTATATTTCGAGGATACAGTGACAAGGTTTTGAAATAAACCCATCCAATAGGTTTGTGAAAAGTGTAAGACTTAGATTTAACAATATCTTCTCATTTTATTTAAATCTTTCATTTATGAGGTAATCACTACATCATCACAGTGTCATAAATAAATTAATTTATTTAATATATAAAAATTATACAAAAATTATCAGATGTAGTAAATCTTTTTAGATTTCAAATGAATATTTATAGTCAAAAATATGACTTGTATAACCCCATGTAAAAATTGTTTTAGTAAAACTACACATGTTTGTGACATTTTAATTTTAACTTTAAATAAAAAGTTATTAATGACATTTTCCAACCAAAGTGGCTCCATGGGGTCCCCAAGTTGACCCATGGATTTTATTGGTCGGAAATGAAACATAAAATAAGGGTAGGACATGTGTCAAGGTCATTTAATATTATTATAACATTATTTTTGCCTTAATTTACACTAATTACCTCTAATCGCGATTAAAAACATAACAGTTACTATTCACAAATAAATTATTTTAATCCCATTGAAACACATTTTAAATAATAATGAAAACCATGTATGTATGATTTTTTAAAATCAAATCACAGAGGTGGTAAAGATTCATTTAGACGAAAATTCAGTTTTTAAACTACCACTTAGTGGTTTCACTATTCATCTAAAATTGAAGTTTTTCAGAAAAATACCAAAAATTCAGCCTATGATATATTTGATACTCCGAATTCAAAAATGATGTATATTTTAAAAAATTAAAAACATATAAGTTATATTAATTATTTTAATAATTAATTCCCGCTGTCAAAACAAATAGCGTGTTTTTAAGAAACAATATCTATTAAAATATTGACACTAGTTGAAGTCCAATTTCAAAGTGAAATTAATTCCAATGACCACTATTGGATTAAATGGTAAAAATATATTCTAATTTCACTTTAAAACTTATTCAAAAGATAATCTAATCATATAAATAAATTATATTAAAAAGAGGTTTTGAATTAAAATACAGCATTTTTCACTATTCATTAAAAAATGAACTTTATCGGAAAAATACAAAAAATTTAAACAAAGTAAATTTAGATGTCCCGATTCTAAAGAAGAATTTTAATTTGTCAAATATAACACATAAAATTGTCAAAAAGTGGATTTAAAAGAGGTTCTCCATCAAAAGGCGGTTAATCGACCTTTTAAAGAATATTAGAATGTTTACGCTTAAAATTGGATTCATTCGCATTTTTAATCCTCTAACATTAATGTAAAAAGTAAATATATTTGACAAAAATATACAATTTGTTTTTAATTATTTATGTTCTTTTCCGCCATTACAATGGATAGGCGTTAACTACCATTTAAAATAATATTTTTTTATTATTAGAGTGCAATGTAAGATTTTAAAGGAACTCCTTGTCTTGTATTGGGTACGACATCGAGCATAGCATTCCTTTTAAAGTAATATTAATACTTTTTCCATAAATGGGGATAAATAAAAAATTTCATATTCTTTATTTACCTTGGGTGTTACATCCTTCCCCCCTTTTGGGAATTGCGTCCTTACAATTTTAAAATTGGGCTTGGAAACATCATTGAAAGTCCCACATCGGAATAAGAGTCGGTAAAACAATCACTTTAAAAGAAATAAAGAGAAGTACAGAGGTCACCCGAGCTAACCCATACTAGGATTCCATGTAGGAAAACATGGATATGGAAGAAAAATAAAAGGGTCATGTCCTGAGGGAGAGTGATAGAAAACATGTTTAAGAGAAAGTTAACCACAAGAAAATCACAAACTTGTGGTGGGTTAAACGGTATTCGATTCCCCAATAGGAAAAGTTAACGAACAACATTTTTTTAACTTACTTTTCATTGAGGAATTTATTTTTGATCTTAAGGAAACATACTTACTTGTCATGTTGACTTTCAACTTTTTCTATACTTCTTACAGAAACTCATACTTTACCCAAATGATGAGTATTTAGGAAGACTTGTTCACATTAAGAGAACTATAATCATCTTTTATAGAATCACCTAATCCACAATAGATAATTATACACTTCCCATGTCTTTAGACTTTAACCAAAACCAAAAACAAAAAGGTTAGAACAAGATCAGATAATCCAGAAAAAGGATAACCCTTTATAAAAAGAAAATCTATTCATAATCTGCAAAATTTGTCCAACAAAACCCAAAGTTCAACGAAGACCATAAGTAATCCAAACTAATATTGAAACCCAATTTTCTGAAGGATTAAATCACATAGTCATCCAAGTTAAATAGTATCATTTATCTCCAAACAACATCAGTTTCTCTTAAAGTCTCATATTGAAAAGTAATTAACATAATCACATATCATCCATGATAGGTTAATAATTTCCATAGAAAACCCAAAATCAACTTAATCTTAATTCATAAACTCATTTAACTAAAAAGAATTAGTCAAACTAACCAGGGACATCATGTAGTCCAGTGCAAGGAGATAAATACCAGTCGCACTCTGGTTGTGGGTTCGATTCCCGTAGCTTTGTCTGATGCGACAGGTTATCACACGGTCTGCGTGTTGTCCTTTTTCCATACTATATAATTCTCAAATCGTTCCCCAAAAAGAGATAAAACCATCAAAAATAACCATAACATAATTTAACCTCAATTTTATCTCATGCCTTTCACTTTCCATGATAACATATAGTAACCCATAATTACCTCAAAATTAAGGATCATATAAACCCAAATGGTTCTTTATAACTATGTCCACCAAAGAACAGATAACTATTCCTTTAATAAAATTTTCATATATCAAACATCAGGGTTACACATACTATAAAAAAGTCTTCTAATGTAACCCTATCATCAAAAGTGAATTAATACTCTTAAGAATTTCACCATAACTCTTGAAGACCTTATATGTTGAATTCTTACTCATTCAACATTCTTCATGATCCATTAACCATTATTTTCCAACTTATTCTGAAATAATTCTTTTCTACAATCAAAATCATGAATCATATCCAAAGATTCCAAAATAGGAAAACAATAGTTAAGAAATAATCCATACCATTGATTGGTCATTGTCAGTTTCTTCATCCTCAATCGGAATGGAATTAGGTATTGGTAAAGGAATATTTCTACGATCTTGGTGATCCCATTCCTGAAACTTCTTCATAGAACATGTGTTTGCATAATGACCATGCACACCACATTTAAAACTTTCAATTGATCCCTCAGAAAGAACTTCATTCTCTTTCCTCGAGTCAACTAGATACTTACTTTTTCCAGGGCAGGTTCTTGCATTATGACCTTCATTTCCACATCTATAGCATATTTCTCTCTCTTTGAAACATTTTCCTTGGTGTTTCTTTCCACATCTTTGACACATAGGTTTTTGAACACACTAACCTTTAATATTATTACCTGTAGTTCCGTAGGGATTTTTTTCTCGCATATATGATGCCTTATAGAAATCACCAAGGTTTAGGTGGTCAATCATTACTCCAGATAGTTGGTTGAGGATAAACACAAGAGTTCTCATTACAGCTCCCATATCATTCAGTTGCTCGCTTAGAAAACTTTCACAGTTTCCTTCACATCCACTGTAACTTTGGTGCCTGCTAGATCCAGCCATTTACTAAAACTAAAAAGGTCAGTGTGAGTATATCAAAAAAACTATCATGTACTAATTAGGTAGATAAACACTAAGATATACTTACTCATTCACCTTATCTAAAAATAGGACTCTTTCTGAAATCCTAACCATTATGGTAATGTCACTTATGCCTAGAGAATACCCTAACCTCTTTAGTAATCTAAACTGACCTCTGATACCAACTATAAGACCCCATCCTTAAAACATACTTAATATTTAATTAAACGAATAATTCACATGGAGGATCTTTTCAGGTTTATAGTTTTACAGAATTAGGACATAACTATTACATCTCAAAAGATTAAATAGTAGAAACTTCTACTAAGTATCCATAAAATAAAAAAACACTTAAAAACAAACATGTCTAGTTCCATGTTTTAGATATAATGTCTTTCCTTGATCCGATCCTTGACCCTATTCATCTTTAAGTCCTGTGGAAAACATTTCAAAAACATGTGATGAGCATAAAAAGCCCAGTAAAGGATACACAAAGAAAGAAAACTGTGAGATTATCAAAACAACAAGTAAACCATGAATACTTTACCAAAGTAATACTTTTCACCTTTATGAAGTAGTAAAAAATCTTCACTGAATAAAAGACCATTACTTACCCTGTTGTAACCAAAATATTACCATAAAACCCATATAAAGAGCACATAACATAAAAAGGTAACATGGGACATAAACATACTTAAATGGAATAACTATACAGTCGACTTCCACACATACTTAATGGAATATCCATACGGCTGACTTCCAGACCCAATTCATTGGAGGTTATAATGTAACCACCCATCCTGGTATTCCCGGCACCACCAGTCATAATGTCCAAGTACCATTATAAAATCAAAAGACATTAAACAAATATAATGGAAAGAAAACATTTCCACATTTCGGTCACAATATATCACTTAAATATATTGACATAACAAATCCTTTATAAAAATCATTTTCAATACCAACATACATAAAATCATATATGGTATTTATTTCATTTTAAAAACATTACGGCTTGTTGAGGAAGCCAATGGCCATATAATACTCGCGACGGCGGAGAAGGTCGTTGTCACCGCGTACGTTAAAAGAAACATTCCTTTTTGTCGTTTTGTAAAACGCTTCGTAGAAAAAGATTCCTTTTTTATAAAAAAAAAAGTCAAATGGGTTTATACACCATATAAAATAAAGCCATGTATTAGAAGAAAATAATCCTGAATGAAAGGAGATTGAGACGAAGTCCCTTACAAAGACGGTATCCTAGGATTAAGGATAAATAAATTACATAATTATGTGTGACAAACTAATACATAAAATATAAGTGGATATTTAGTGTAAAACAATTAGAGTTCACTCACACATATTCATAGAATGACATATTTCAAGGAGTACAAGTTTATCCCAAAGAATCAAAATTGGGTTAAGAAGTTCCCGTGCAAAAATTCGACAGCCTAACGGCGTCACTTCAAAATTCAGAAAATGAGTTGATGAGAGATAAATAGGGGTATCTCATCACTTGGAAATAACATTTATAGCAACAAGGATATATAAGAACATATCCTATCATAATAAGATTAAAAGTCATAAAAAATAAGTCTTTTAAAATGAGGAGGGTGAAAGGTTCCCTTACCAAATTTGGTAACATCCGAAACGTACACCACATGAAAGAAGGGTCATGAAATGAAGATTTAACTACCCATAAATGAGATTATATTATACAAATAGTAAAATAATGGGCAGTACATATATCAATCAAAAGGAAATAGTGGTCAATGTAGCATGAATCCCACGGGAATAAGAAATGAGATGAAAATCCCCTTATGAAAATTCGGCAGCCAAACGACGCCACTTAAAACTTCAAAAATGGATTGATGAGATCAAAAAGGGTATCCCATAACATTAACATAAAATTTAAAGAAAGTGGAATATTAAATAACATCCCCCAACATAAGAAATATGAGCTTAAAAGAAATGACATAAAAGAGAGTACTTAGAAAAAAGAGAGAGGTCAGATCCCTTACCTCGTATCCAAATTGACTCGATTGTTCTTTAATATCCTGAATGATAAACTTGAGTTAATTTCTACTTTCATAGGAACCTTTTTCAAGTTCATTATTACTTTTATATCACTTATTACCATGTCATTAACACTATGTAATTATTTATGTTAATAAGGGTTGTTTTAACGATCATTGCTACTTGAGTCAAAAATAAACTCTTCATAATTACAAGTTTATTCATGGGGTAAAATATACATTATATCCAGAACTATATTCATTATTTATATATCATATATATCATATATATCGATAATATTAATGCATTTATAATATTACATAACATTTATAGGTATGAAATGAAATGCACCGTTCATTGAGACGGTAAGCCGTACATACGCATGAATGCTACTTCCATTTCTATTTAATATTTAATGGAATTAAAACATAATGATACATAATAATATTATAATTCCAGTATGGTATCATATATAGTATCATTAAATATATCCTTTATACATACCACATATGGTATTAAAGAATCAAATCACATTGAGGGGGTGGTAGTCTGCACTTCCTAAAATTAAGATATCGTGTTTACCCATAATGGAAACCATAAAGGTATGCCATAAATGAAAAATACAGAAATTTAAGGACAACATAAACCTATTATATATCATATATAAATATAGTGACATCTTAATGGACACCTTTTAAGGTGTTAAAAGTATATTAAACAATCATCGTTTCGTGAGGCAGAAATTCACCATCCACAGAAACAGTATGTTCTTTAACCATTAGATGTAGGTGTGTGTAAGTGTAGCTCGAATACTTATTATAACAACATACTAGTATATTTAAGATACTGTTTTTGTTACAAAAAAATGTAATAAAAAGATATTAGGGGTTTGGAGAATAAAAATAAAACAAAAGAACACAAGGGAAGACATTACCTTTAAATCGTGTAACTCTCTTTGATTTGAGCTCAAAGGCTTCCTTGGAAAGGATTCT
The DNA here is from genome assembly GCA_963277665.1 of Viscum album. NCBI lineage: Eukaryota > Viridiplantae > Streptophyta > Magnoliopsida > Santalales > Viscaceae > Viscum > Viscum album. The sequence continues at coordinate 798,484,500 of OY728160.1, read as the reverse complement.
GCCCAAATTGTGGCATCAATGATGAATATATGGATGTGGAGAGATTAAATGGGCAGGGGTGGCCGAGATAAAGGCTTTATAGGTGTGTGTAAGGTGGTAGTGGTGGGGCCTTTTATAAGAGGAGAGGAGGGGCACTCTTGGAAAGTTATAAAATATTACTTTATTATAAAATGATTTTCGAATTTAAAATGTCCCAAAAGGAAATATTTCTAGGATAAGGTGATAAGGATTCTATATCCACCCATAAAATAGATTTTTGACAAGTTTAAGACTTATATTTCACCCAATCTTCTCATTTTATTTAAATCATTCATTTATGAGGTAATCAATGCATCATCACAGAGTCATTAATAAATTAATCTATTTAATATCTAAAAATTATAAACAAATATCATGATGTAGGAAATATTTTTAGATTTCTAATGAATATTTATAGTAAAAAATATGACTTCTATAACCCCATGTAAAAATTGTTTTAGTAAAACAAAACATGTTTGAGACATTTTAATTTTAACATTAAATAAAAAGTTATTAATGTCCTTTTCCAACCAAAGTGGCTCCATGGGGTCCCCACATTGACCCATGGATTGTCTTTGTCATACATGACTCATCCAATAAGGGTAGGACATGTGTCAAGGTCATTTAATATTATTAAACCTTTATTTTTTCTTTAATTTACATTAATTACCTCTAATCGCGATTAAAAACATAAAATTACTATTCACCAAAAAATTATGTTAATCCCATTGAACCACATTTTACATCCTAATGAAAACCATGTTTGTAGAATTTTTGAAAATCAAATCACAGAAGTGGTAAAGTTTCATTTAAATGAAAAATCGGTTTTTAAACTACCACTTAGTGGTTTCACTATTCATCTGAAATTGAAGTCTTTCAGAAAAATACCAAAAATTCACCCAAAGCTATATTTGATATTCCAAGTTAAAAAATGATGTATATTTTACAAAATTAAAAACATATAAGTTGAATTAACTAATTTAATAAGTAATTCCCGTTGTCAAAACAAATAGTGTGCTTTTAAGAAACAATATCTATTAAAAGATTGACACTAGTTTACGTCCAATTTCAAGGTGAAATTAATTCCAATGACCACTATTGGATTAATTGGTAAAAATATATTCTAATTTCACTTTAAAAACAATTCAAAAGATAATCTAATCATATAAATAAATTAGATTAAAAAGTGGTTTTGAATTAAAATACAACATTTTTCAATATTCATTAAAAAAATAACTTTATCAGAAAAATACCAAAAAATTACAAAAGTAAATTTTTATTTCCCGATTCTAAAGATGAATTTTATTTTTTCAAATATAACACATTAAATTTTCAAAAAGTGGATTGAAAAGAGGTTCTCCATCAAAAGGCAGTTAATCGACCTTTTAAAGAATATTAGAATGTTTACGCTTAAAATTGGATTCATTTGCATTTTTAATCCTCTAAAATTTATTATAAAAAGTAAAAATATTTGACAAACTTACATAATCATTTATTAGTTAGTTCCGTTATTTTCCATCATGATAATGGCTAGGAGTTAACTACCAATTTAAATAATATTATTTTATTATTAGAGTGCAACGTAAGATTTCAAAGGAACTCATTGTCGTGTATTGGGTACGCCATCGAGCATAGAATTCCATTTAAAGTAATATTAATACTTTTTTCACAAATAGGGATAAATAAAAAAATGTCATATTCTTTATTTACCTAGGGTGTTACAACAACATTCTGAAATTTATTTTTATTATTAGTAAAATAACTCATGGTTCGCAATGACAGTTTAATTATGTTATAAGTACATAAAAATACTATATAATTTCATAAGATAATTTCAGATCATGTAATAATATTGATAATATTATATAAAAATAATATAGGAAGATAAACAATAAAAAATAGTGAAAACACGAAGGGGAACTCCATATTCTAGTATTCTCACATAGATACCACTCCTACCATGATTAATATAAAAATATATAGAATCATTAATAATATGATAAAACTTATCAATGGAAGTGTAGAACATTTATATGTTAAGTAGTTAATGTTGATGTATAATAATGGTGAAGTATATATAGGCTTTAAAGGGAAATGAGACTCTTAGTATCTATATATTACATAAATATTTCAATATAATCATTATATGACCATTGTAATAGTAGTAAATAGAATAATAATAAAAAATTAAAAGTAATTTCAAAATAATTATAATTATAGTTTATTTATGTTAATATATTTCTAAATTATATAAAAAAATATGTACGATTTTATAAAATTAAAAAATCCTTAAAGTGAATAAATAATGGGTTTCCCTTTAAAGACAATATTTTATAGTAAGTATAAATTTTTTAATCAAAATAATTATCTATAATACTTAGAAATTTATTCAAATAAATAAAAAATTATATTTTCAATCAACATATTGAAATTATGCCAGGGTTAAATTTTGAAAATTTTCCAAGATAATTTATATTTCATTGATTAATAAAAATAGAGTTTTATTTTTGGAATGTTTTATGACTTTGTAAATATGTAATAATTATATAATAATTTAAGAATATGAATATGATATTGAAAATATATTTTTTATATATGTGATTTATTTGGATGAGTTCAATGGAATTTTGAAACCTATAAACAACATTCCAAATTCTTATGTATAAATTATGTTTTTAAAAACCTTATTTTATGGATAAGTTATTTTCCCCTAAAAAAATTCTTTAAATAATGCAATTAGGTTCTCAAACTAAAAAATTTTAAATACCAACATATTTATATCATAAACCATGATCTATAAATATGGGTGGCCCATGTGAAAATAGTTATCCAAAACCTAGAATTCCAAATTATATATTTGTAAAATAATAAACATTTATCTGAACTTTTCAATAAATTCCCACAAATATACCCCATTTTAATCACTCCAAAACTCATTATCTAATTCATCCCTCTATTATTATCTAATTAAGACATTTTTTAATATCTCAATATCTAAATGAATCATTCCCCTATGTTTATGAATTAATACTTAAGGTAAGGGATTTTCTTCATCAATCTTTTTTAAGAACATCCTCGTATTAAGTATCTTGATTTTAAATTGATTATGCTATCATATGATAATAGACATTCGTTTATTTTCCATTATATTAAATAATAATGAGATACTCTCATTCTCTATCTTTAAAACCATTCAATAAACCAATTTTTTTCCAACATATTTTTGTAATCATTCTTTGATTTTCTATTCCCCTATTTAATTTTTTGAATACACCAACATGTTTTCATTAAAAGTTATTCGTATAGATGTAATTATACATCAAATATTTAAGATTTACAAATATGAAAAACTCATTCCTTCATAATTGGTTTAAAATAATGTAAATTTCAATATAATTATGACCTTTTCACCTTAATAACAATTATATGAAACTCATTCGTTATTTCCCACATGTTATTGATGAAATGGTTTCTTATAATAACTAATATATATGATAAAGCATTAATTTATACATATGAATGGTGTACCCTATTATAACTCTAATTAATTGGTTAAATAATTAATCTTTTTAGACGACTTGTTTATTATTCCTTGCTGAATAACCTTAGTAATATGTTTTATGATACCATGGTGGTAAACTATTGTTATAAGCTTATAAATGTATCATTTTTTCATATTTTTATAATATTTCCATGTTATAAATCATATAATTAATATTTCTCATTCATGTTATTCCACTTGATGTATCCCTGATGACTTCTCATGTTCCATTTCCTTTGTATATCCCTTACTGGGCCCTATGCTCACCCTTTATATTGATGCATGTCCCTGGGAATTCTCTTCTGGTGAGGTAACCTATGATATAATAATAAATAATTATTTTAAGAGGATTAAATAGAGTTTATATATATGTGTTCATTATGTACATAATCTATTATGTACCCAGTATCCATGAAACTAATCTAAAAATATCCTTGGAGGTTATTATGACCCCTCCTTATAGAGGTATCCATCCCAAGCCAGCAATGAAGGGAAAAAGATAATTACACTCAATCCAAGCATCAGTAGGTAAGAGGTTTGTAAATATCACTCAGGGTATAAAAATATCACATATAGAAGGATTTACCCTCAAGAATATAGTAAGGATCATGAGATAGGATAAATCAACCACCAAGAAGCTTCATCCCATAAAATGAAAATGGAAACCAAACCGACCCATAGTTCATAATAAATTACAACATTATACACATAAAAGTATCCAAACAAATACTATAATAAAATTACTACTATAATGAATCCATAGAAAATATAATGTAATGTTAGTAATATCCATCTCAGACCCCTAAAATCCTCATGGATACCGGACAACTAGTTTCTATATACGTAGGGTGTGCATAACATGTATAATCATAAGGATTATACATAAGGTCTCTCATGAACATGTGAAAAGAGAATACTAGTACACAAGTTTGTAGACAGTGGATCCAATATTCACAAATACATTTCAACTAACCAATCCTCATCTCACTAAGGAACACTCCCAAAATAAATCAACAAATATAGTAATATAGTACATAAATAATATAAAGGTTCCCTGCAACCACTACCCCACTAATTTTTTGTTTCACCAACACCCAGATGTAAAAATCTTTGATATCACATCACTTACATGATTATCTCATTTTATATCCATCCATCTCTAATGTGGTTTGGGATGAACACCTAACTATATCACCCACAAAAGTAAAATAATCAATTGCTATAATCAGTTAACATCACATCACAACCTCATCCATATTACCAGGGTAGTATGGTATCATGAATGTAAGATATCAACCTTATTACCTCCTCCTAACATGCATGTACCCCACTATATAAAACATTGACATCAAATCTAGGTGATCTCCAATACCAATGCATCATCTCCTTGGAAATCACTAACACCAACAAAAAACATAACCTATGTATTTTATAACACCAACCCATTTCCTCATCATTACTACTAAAGGATGAGTGTAGAAGAAATGGTGACATTGAATCTAATCCCCCAACAACCTCGGTGTTAGGGAAAACCCCAACACTAACATGAAACTCAAAGGTGGATAGATAACATATAATACACTTCATGTTGGTTAACATAAAAAACATTATTTTACTCAAAAACACCACCACTACACCATATGACAACAATCACAACCACTTCAATAACTAAATGCATCACACCACACAACCACCGCACAATTTGAACATTAGATTACATGTACATCCATTTCCCAAATAATTACCAATTCTAAGACAAAATTATTTCACTAATACTTAATTAGATAAATTAGTTATCATATTTAAGTTTTCATCCCACACTTTTTTCATTTACAAACCCATATAATTTACCCTCAAATTTATTTAATCTCTTTTACACACATCAATTTCATCCTAAATTATTAAAATTCACCAAATGATATTTATATTTAGTATTTAAATTCATTCCATAACTAATTGGAAAATTAAGACAACCACCCCAAGTAATAAAACACCTCACCACATAGACCATCAACATAAAACAACATATGATGATCCACCCCCAAAACCCAACCATATCTCTATAACAAACAAAATCTAAATACTATACATTACCCCATATCACATTCCATTCAGCCCAACCGTTTTTTCACTAATTAAAATATTCCTCACCAAACCTGATTACCGCCATCACTGGTAGAAACCACCAGTGGATTACTAAGATACACATAATACAACAAAAAATTAACATAAATAAAGAATTATAACATTCTAGTTACTATAATTTATTTCAAATTTATATTCATCAAGGATTATTTCACCACATTACATTATTAGTTTAAATGGGTATTCTCACACAATTATGGTTTCTATAAGAAACCAATTCATAAGTCGTATATAAGATATTAGACTTTTAATCAGGGTGGGATAGAATGATCAACACAAAAAGGTCTTCACTATCAAGTCAACTATAACACAAGTAAGTCTACTGATTAAAGTTATTTTTTAAAAAAAAATCAGTAATAATATATAATCACATAGGAATAAAATATTAAATACGTCTGAATAATCCCCTTCCCATTCAATTTAAAGTTCATCCAATTATTTATATCTTTAAAATTACCCATATTATCCACTCATTAGAGGAAAAAATAATGAAATCCCCACACATGGAAATAAAGAGTGAGACAATGATGATCTCCTGCCACATAAAGATTTAAAAATCATTGTGCACAAATGGGATAAGGATAAACAACAAGAAATAAAAAAATCACACAATAAAAACTCAAATCAACCTAAATCACAACATAGTCTTATCAAAATTCTAGCCCAAACACATTATAAATAAAACAAAATCACAATAAATTATTTCCTAGAGAGGAATATAAAAAAGAGAAAGAGAAATAACAAGGACCCATTATGAATTTCAAAAAACAAGCAACCAAAATTTAAGGATCAAGGCCCTATAAATAAGGTTCCAAGATGGACTGAAATCACCCAGTTTTCTCCTAAGACTATAGTGAAATTAATGATATAAGAGAGCACTAGAATTTATTGATAGTCGTGGATTTGACATATTCAATTTCTAAGACACTAATCCATGTCATGGATATTTAATCTTCCTAGATACTCAAGTAACAAAATATGTTAAGGTCATGAATTCCTTTAATTCAAAGTCCAAATAACATTTGATGAATTTATTTATGCTTCGAGTGTGATTCTATTCATGTTTTGAATATTAATATCAAACTATGAGTTAATTATGGATATAATTCCACTCCAAAAACATAAGCGATAAATTTCCATCTTTTAAGTTGTGAATAATAATTGACATCATGAACACTATTTTGAGCCATGAATAGGCCTTTAAACCATAATTCTAGCTCCAAATCCCATTAAACCTTCCTTAAGGCTCCTTGAAACACCAAAAACTCCCAAAAAAGGAATTAAATATGTCAAAAAGGCACAAAATGTTACATTATATACCTCTAAAACAATTATTTTCCTTGGGAATCTAAAAGAAACATAGATTAAGAGAAAACAAGAAAAATTATGAACCAAAATACCATGAAATAACCCTCAGGGATCCCATTATAACTACTCACAACCACAAACCAAACATTAATAGTAACGGTGTAAACATGCGTCTCATAAATTACCAACAATTAAGGAATTATGTCATGAATGAAAAGGAAAATATGGAAAAAATCAATAAAAATAAGGTGAGTGGGAATGCATATGTGTTTCATACTCTTGAGTATCATCCATTATGCCTTTATGCCTCCACAATACAAGAAAAAGGGGATGGTTCATCCATGAAACACCTTCTCAATATTATTATTAATAACTATTGGTCACTCCACTAATGTTATATCACCATCGATATCAAAATCCCCCAAATCAATGACATAGTATTCATCATGATGAAATCAATAAATTTGGGATACATAAAAGTCATTAGGAATTCTTTTCCGTTGTAGTTGAAGTTCCAGCTGATACACTACCTTAATGATGTTCTCTAGTGCCTCAAAATGCTTGATGAGCAAGGGAGAAATATTATTCCCCCTGTAAAACATTTGTTTTACCCAATGAAGGTAAACCCTCAATAACACATGTACAACAACCTCAAAATCTATGGGCCCATCCTACTATTAGAATATGCCTTCTGATAGTGAAGAACTTCCATCCACTACAATCAGACTATTTAAAATATCTTGGCCTTGTTATGCACTACATTATAAAAAAGAGACACTAACTCAGCATCCATTATAAATGATAACTAAAAATGACATGGCTACTAGTAAACTACCTCATATGGATCCTTACTAATGGATGAGGGCTATTTTTTATATGAAAACTCAACAAGATGTAGGAGATTCACCGATAATACCATAAAATCCAGGATGTAATCCCACATCATATCCTCTAATTTCTAGATGGTCTAGTCCATAATTCCACATATATGTGTATGTAAGGTACTGATAAGGTGAAAATATAATAAAAAATAATGTTATAATCATCAAAAGTCAGAGGATTTAAAATAGGGGTCTCTATTAGAGATGATGGTCCATGGTACCCCTTGAAACCTAACCATATCAAAAATATACCACATTGACAAAATAATCATGAAACTCAACTCATGGATAGATATAATGTGATACACATATATTAGATGGTCTACTATCCCCCAGACTTTATCGCATGTACATTGAAACCAGGGTAACCCAATGATGAAATCAATCCAAATTTATTTTCATTTCCCCTGAGTAACATACAATATCTACAACAACCCTCCATAAACATGGTCATCATCTCCCACCTACTGACAGACCAAGTATCATTGCACAAAATCTTCTGTTAAACACATATTTATAGGCTACCATTGTTGTCTCCAAAATCCATGATACATCTTAAACACAATAGGATGTGCACTAAGGGTGATCTATGAAACTCACAAAGAACTAACTCACGCATCACCAATGGATTGAACTAAATCCCGTGAAATAACATCTGGATCTTATCATCGTCTGACCATCCCTTTGTGATATCTTTATGAAAAATACAGTCATGCATCACCTCTACCAACTAGTATCCCCTTTAAGACTGATCCTCAATTTATAATAAGTATTATTCCACTATAGTCATATAAAGACAACCTAGAACCCCACATCAAGATACATACTTGTAAGCTCTTCCATACCTCTCTAAACATCCTTGGAATCCCAAACCACATCTCCTTGATACTCCCAAATAAATATATCAAGAAATACATTCCCTCATTCTATATTATTGGAGAACTCAAAGTCATAATCTTGGATAAAATATATCCACCTTCACTAGAATAAATTCAAATGTCACTAATATATGAATGATTTCAAGATCTTGTGGTCTATATAACTATGAAGCACTCATTGATGATGTAATGACACAACTAATTCAGTGAAAACACAACTATTTATAAATTTCTATCATGGGTTTCATAGTTAATCTTTTAAGGATTTAAATTCTATAAAATATCACCACCCTCTAATGCATCAAGACACATCTCAATGATAAATAGGAAACATCATAGAAAACATCAAACATATCTAATTCTTTAAGAAATTGAAGAACCTAAGAATTGGTCAATCTCTTCTTTAGGTAGTCAGTTACACTAATCTCTAGTCAGCCTAGATGAATTCCTTTTCCGCATATTAAAATCATTCAATGTGGGAAAAATAAAAAATAAATCAAACACAAACCTCAAGTGGTATCATGCAAGTCCAGGAAAACTATGCACCTATACCAAATTATTGGGGACTACCCATGAAAAGAATCCAAAATATTTGATGGATCCCTAGAAACACCATATTGATATGTCAAGTTCCCAAGGAACTTCCTCTCTATCATTCATAACATTCACTTGGGAAACATCCCATAGATCTGATGGCGTTGATCAAAATGCATGGAAACTCTATGATAAACAACATTATATTCCTCTTACATTGAATAGATTAATATTTCTAGATGAACATGACTAAAAATTGGTCCAAGAACTCACAAAACATATATATTCCATGACCCCCACCAAACATAGTTGGTGTATTTAGGATACCGAATGGCATGGCCATGAACTCAAAGTTCCCATACCCATACATGAATGTAGTTTTATAGATATCCTCTTCCTTCACCATCATCTAATGATATATCAACCAAAAATTGACCTTCAAAAACCAATTGTGTCTCTTCAGCTGGTAAGAAAAATCATAAATCATCGGTGGTGGTAATAGTTCTTGATCATTAAATTCTTCTACCACTATTAGTCCATGTAAAACCTCATTCTACATTCTACCATCACGGTGAACTACACCAAAGAACCGAAAAGAGATACACAGGGACCAATAAAACCCTTCATCATTAGAAATCATATTATATATTCAATTAAGGTAGTTCTATAAGAACTATTTGATAGCGAGAAATAAAAAATTGGAGATGTACCAGGTCGAAACACTCTTTGAAACTCAATGTTATTATAAGGGGTATCATAAAAAAATCAACTAGTAATACATCAAAAAACTCTTCCCTAACCCAATTAATATACTCTACCATAAAATATACTAATATCACTATAAACTAAGATAAAATAGGATTCACTTTAAAATTATAGATATAATAACACTACACATTAATGAATGCCTTCTATTTTCCATCCACATCATAAAGAGAAATACTCCATTGAAAAAACAATTGATGAAAAAATGCCTATAATAAATAAAATTTATGTCATTTAAAATTTCATATGGTGGAGTTTATTGAAAGAATAAATCTCCTAATAACCAGTGTTTCCCCATCACCAATCTACAACTTCAGCACCAATCAAACAAAGTTTCTTGACCTCTGACTGTTATGGATAACACAAGGGGAAATAGATGTACCTCCACCCTAGTCCCAAAGCTTGAACCAAATAAGGATAAATAATAAACTGTGATGATATGTAATAAATTTTTTAAAAAACCAGGGAAGATGATGAATTGGTCATAAATCGAACAACCTCTAGCCTTACTGGCATTATAACCTCCATTACATGAATCTTCCCACACCAAAAACACATCCTCTCTATATAAGGACTTCATAACCAAGATCTATTCTGTGTACAAGAGGATGGGGACCATCACAAAACTTCCATGTACCATCTCCTTTTTCCCTTAACTAAATAAATTATGGAGGCACTTACTGCTGAAAAGGGGTCTGAAAACCCATAAAATAATGGCAACCCTGATTAGTTTAACACTGAACATGATGGTTTCCATGATACCCATAGAACTGGCATAAAAATGGGAAGACCTTGGTAGAATCTCAGGATCCACCATTCCCAACAGGACTTGAAAATTTCTATTGAGGTCGGTACCCCACTAGTCAGAACCATGACTACCTAGACATCCATGATCCATTATTAGAATATTTTCTCATCAAAATACCCTACTAGGAACCATTTCTAGTATCACCCCAAGATAATTCATCCTCTTGATAATCTTCAATATCTTTTTATACTCAATTATGGCATAATTTTTAATTAGTGTGATCATATATCTATACGTTATGTGCAACACCATCTCCCGGAATCGTTATCCGGACACTTCATCTATGAATACATCGAGATAAAAATTTATCTGGTACGTGAAAATTACCCTAATATACCACATGTGTATACTCACATAATTAATGGAGGGTAAATCATTCTTCTTTTCTTCCATCAGCGTCATATATAATAATTATAAATAAAACTATTTAATAAAAATGTGATCTTGATACTTTTACCTCCTTTTGATCACCAAGATATGGCATCCTACAATAATAAGTATCTCCCCACATCAAACTAACTTTAGAGGTCACCCATCCTCATCCTAATATCTAACAAGGATAAATTAGATCCCATATCTTCTAATTAGTTATTCTTCTCTAGATCAAAGACCATCCCCACATACATTCCCCAAATCTATTGTTTAAAGGAATGGAAGGACCTCTTTCATACCCCACCTCCACAACCATCTTGATCACCTAATGGGAAACTATATTAGCCAATTTTACCTCTATTACCTGACATATATATGGATGAAAACCAGGATCCATTACTGAATATTTATGGAGAAAAACTAACCCGAGTGGCATGGAATTTTATAATGGTATATTTAATAAATTTCATTTTAATTACCCTAAATCACTCAAAACAAAAATGAACACAAATAGTCATGATGCATGTACTATTCCAAGGTATATAGCCAATACATAAAACAACCTCACTTAGTTATTCAATAGTCTTTGAAAACACGCATCAGATCATTGGGGGAGACAAAAATGTGATGTCTAATCTAGTCTCCCAGACATGTGTCACAAACTAAGAACAACTGGGCAATTTCTCTACCAACCCTTTCAATATTCATAGTTCTTACCTCCAAACTCCATCTTATCACTCAAAAAAACCTTTGATGCCACTTTTTCATGACCCCTCTCACCAATGGCACGCCACCTAGGATATAAATGAAGAGAGAAATATAATGACTCGTGATACGTACTTTTTATATGCCATGGGTTAGGGATTATCATGAAAGGTATAAAAATCTCACATAAGGAAGTCATTTCCATTAATATTATAGTAAGGATCAATATTTGGGATAAACCATCCACTACAAAACTCTATACCATAATATTAAAAGGGAAAACAAACCAACCCACAAAAATTGAGAAATGACAAAAAAAATATGCATAAAATAATCCAAATAAATACCAAAATACAAGTCCTGATATAATGAATCAGTAGTGGCACTAATATCCAAGAAAGTAATGTTTATCTTAGTCATATAAATAATCCTAGAAACCCTAAAAATATTTATATATATATAGGGTGTGTGTCATATATATACTCAATTGGAAAATTTCAATGGTCTCTCATGCACATGAGAAAATATAAAACTACTACACCAATAAAAAGATAGTAGAATCTATATGATCCTAAAGAAGACAATTAACCAAGTTCAACCTCACCATTTCATGCCCACCAAATAATGCATCAAATAAGGTGACATCATATCAAAAGAATAAAAATTAAGGCACCCTAAAACCTTTTCCCTGCTAAATTTTCAGTCTCAAACCCCAATGTAAAATTTATTATTCTCTCATACATTCCATGCATATTTCATCACATATAAATCCATCTTTGATGTGGTTCGGGAAGCTTCCCTACTTACACTTCCCTTGAAAGTTTAGAACTCAGTGATAGCATCAGTCACCATCACATCACAATCTCATCTATATAACCAGGGTTAGACAGTATCCCTATATTGAAGTAAATAAAACACATGTTGAAAGAACCTGATATTTTATTAAATATTTTTTTTCAAATTAAGTTAATTTTCTGGAAATCATGCAATACACACAACACTGATTTTAAATAAACCATGATATACTATTAAAATTTTTTATTTAATATGAGAGTTATATCTTAGTGGTTGGACTAACTGGTACTAGTAGTTCTATCTAATTTATGAATTATTTATGTCTTACACATATATATAATAAATTCATTTGTTATCAACCAATTATAAATAAAAATAAAAAATATTTTAAGGAAAAAGATATTTTTTTGGAAAAAAACTATTCTTACACGTGTGATGTGTTTTTATAATAATAAATTAAATTATCTTCAATTGTTGAGTTATTTTAATGAAATTTATATATTATAATTTCAGTAAAATATTTTAGGATTCATATATTATTTTTTCTATACATGATATAATAATAAATCTTTCTTTATAGTTAAAAACATTATTTTTCCTAAATAGAGGTTTCACCTCATTTTGGACATTTATACAAAAATTAGTTATACAATACTAAAAAAATATAATTTAATAAAATGAAATTAATTTTTAAAATAAACATGTAAATATTATCATAGAATGAATTTTTTATAATGTTTTCAAAAGATTAATTTTTTAATGAATATTGAAACTTGTAATTTTTATTAAAGAAATTATTTTCCTTTAAAGATTATACATGTTCAATTTTGCTATAATATAGTTTTAATAGTGAAATAAGATCAATTATGTTATTATTAATCAAATTTAGGTTAATATAATTGATATTATTATGAATCATTATATAAAAACTATATATACTTCAGAAAAATATTTCATTGGAAAATGGATTTTTTTGTGTTTAAGCTTTTAATATTTATTTAAATTATTCCAACAATATGAATTAAAATTGGTAAAATGGATTAAATATTTTTAATTAGAATAATTAATATTATTTAATACTTTCAAATTAATTTTTGCCCATAATGAATAGTAAAAATAGAAAATCATGGTTATGAAATTTGAGGATAAAAATTTATACTGAATGGTGAAACTAATAAGATATAGGTTAAATTGACCAAAAAACTAATGTAAATAAACATTTATCAAAATATATAGGCCCTATAGTATATTTTTCTTTTTTAAATGTTACATTTTCAATCCATTTTCATGGAATAGTACATTGAATAATTTGATTCTTCTCAAAAAAATCATATTGGGTCATATCCCCAACATAGAAAAGGAGACCCCCTCTCCCCTCCTCTACACACATAAAGAACAATTTGGATCACAAAACACTTTCTCAAATACATTCCATACATTCTTAAACATTTCTTAGAGTCATTTTATTTATCATAGAATCACCCTACGAAGGATTTAGGTATATACATAAAGAGGTTGCCCGAAGAAGAGGTATTGTTCTTAACCAAGTGTTTTTGTTTTATTTATTCACATACCTCCTTAAATTTTTTTTTAAAATATGATAAAATAATAACACTACTACATTAAATATAATTAGAGTTCATTGTGTTAATTATATAAAATATATTCAAATGTAATGTTTGAAGCCTATGGGCAACGAATTCCTCTACGACCTATGGGCCATGTAATATTTACGCCTACGGGCTATGTTAGGGTTCCACCTCACCCCTTGAAAGGTGGATTATCAAAATCAATAAAAAATGAAGGCCTTCGGGCTATTGGAGTAATATGTATATATTAATTGTGTCACAATTATAATAATTTCATTACAATAATAATTATATATTATTACCATCCCATCTATTGGAAAATGATAATGCTTCTCATGGGTATGTGTGGACTACCACCTCCACAAACCGATGTAATTAATTTTTCATTTCTATTTTATATGGATGGTAATAAAGAGGTATTTGATAAATATATATAATGTAAATGGTAAAATAATAATTCTATTCTTTTATATTATTTTGACCTTTATTTCTCTCTATTTGTTGAAAAATTAAAGCATTATTCATTCATATGTACGGCCTATCATCTCCCTAAATGGTGTAATACATTTCAATATATAACTTTAATATATAAATAATAATATTTATATAATTAAAATACAAGAAATTTATATTATTATTAAAATTATTTAAATTATGTAACCATTATAATAGTAAAAGGACCAAAACTATAGAACCAAAACATATAAGAAAAATGACGTAATTATCTTCCAAAACATTGATTTTAATAAATTATTGTTAATAAATAACATATAAAAGGTTATATGTAAATAATATAGGGTATTATATATGTGAGTTTGGTTATGAAATATATTTATATTACATCTGAATTTATTATACATGATGTTTTAACACATACAATGGAAGTAGGTCCTAAGGTCCGAGATTATAATCACACATTATTTCCTATGAGACACATGTCAAATTCACTATTAGTTTCTTTTATGTTATATATATAATACCCATTAATTTATTCTTTATTATTATTATAAAAATTACATGTATTTACATATACATTATGGTTCATTCCTTCATGAGGTATATGATTCAAAAATTAGAAATTTTGTGTAGGTTTTATGTTACAATCTCATTATTTATTAATTTTGTTTCGAATTAGGCTTTAGATGATTAAATTTCATGATAAATCTCTCAATAATATCATTAATTATCTTATCCTATTATTTTTTAATGTAAATAAAATTTTTCATTTCAGTTTTTCCTAATTTATGTGCTCAAGAGACCCAAATAATGTTTTTAAGGTTAACTGACATTATTTATCTCTAAGGTTGAAAATAATTTCTCTATAATGTCAATGTTTTATAAAAGTGCTATAAATAATTTTTTCAATATTATAAAATTCATTTTTAAATTCATTTTTATACATGTTTTAATTTTTTAAAATATTATTAAAATAAATCAGTTTTTCATTTTTTTTAATGATGTACTTTTTGATTTTAACCAAATATGGGAATAATAATTGATTTAACATTTATGCCATGATTATAATTTTTTACCATCCTGACCACTATACCCTTGTATTTTACCTTTTCATTTTACATGATTCTTTTCAACTGAAATATTTTCATTACAATTTGGAGAATTTTGATAATTTAAAAAATTGATGTAAAATAAAAAATGATATTTTCTTCAAGATGTTTAGAAATTGAATTTTTTAATAATTTTCCATCTAGAGACATCCTTTGATGTTTCCAAAACCATTACTTGGTATATGATCCAATGATATCATCATAATTCTTTTTTTAGAAGGTTTATGATTATGATAAAAATGTTTTTGTGAAATTTATTACTTTTTCCATGGGTTATGTTATCAATAACTGAGATAATGATTATGAATCCCATTTATTTTATATAGAGTATACCATGGGGAAATTTTTATGAAACTCATTTAATATTAATTTTTTATGATATGTTGAATGTTTTAAGATCTTTTGGAACAAATTTGTATTACTTTTATTAAGTGATTGGTGGGATTATTGTTATATATGCCTCTACTACATTGGGTACAGATAGATATATGCTTAGATAAACTAGTCTAGAATGTGTATTGAACCAAGCATGGTGATATATTTTATCCACTATGATAGTATTTGTAGTGAACCATGAATATTTTGATGGTTTTTGAATAAACACATTCCACTATGATATTCATGGAAATGAGCCTTGAATATGAAGGAAATGATTTTATTATTATGTTTATGCCACCAATCAAAGTATTATGACAATATTCTTCTCTCATGGATCTTGTTCATTGATTCCTTTATGATTCATGTCTTATGAACTACCACAATTTACACCATGCCTCATGATTTTTATCTATGATATGAAGGTTATGGTTTTAAAATGTTATTCATATATTTTCATTTAATTATGCTCAAGTAATTTATAACTATTCAACAATATATCCCTTGTTTACCATTATTGATCATATGAGCTCAGCCTTAATTATGTTTCCTTTACTTATTTATAAAAAATTTAAAAATTATAATATGTCTAAGAGGGTTGATAGTTATGTGGAAATTTGTGAGAGATAATTTAGTTCACCTTTGACCAAGTTGTTTATGTATCCATTTTTCTAATGAAACTAGTCCTATATGATTCCAACATGGATACGATTCCAAAATGGATCATCATATTAAATCATTAATACTCATATATTATAATGTGATATACATGTATGAATATTAGGGGTTACTATCATAGGTATCCAAGAGAGGTTTAGTCACCATTGGAAAATAGAATGAGAAAAAATTATTAAAAACGTATAACATATGGAGTTTTACGAATATTTTTCAAATAAATTAAATTTACTTAATATCTCACATTACACACAAAACCAAGTTCAGTTTTCATTTCACGCAACATTGGGTTTAATAAAACTATTATATATTTTTAATATATTCATTTAAACACGACCATTATAACCTAGTTATAAAGCCCCAACCTTAACCATTACTTAATCATGAATTAAATGAATAATTTACATAGAGGATCTTTTCAGGTTTAGATTTTTAGAGAATGAGGTCATAACTATTACATATCAAAAGATTACATAGTAGAAACTTCCACTAAGTTTCCATAAAATAAAAACACACTTAAAAATAAACATGTCTAGTTCCATGTTTTAGATAGAATGTCTTTCCTTGATCCCATCCTTGACTCTATTCATCTTTAATTCCTGTGGAAAACATTTTAGAAACATGGGATGAGAATAAAAAAGCCCAGTAAAGGATACACAAAGAAGGAAAACTATTAGTTTTTCAACAACAACAATTAAACCATGAGTACTTTACCAAAGTAATAATTTTCACCTTTATGAAGTAATAAAAACTATTCACTGAATAAAAGACCATTACTTACCCTTTTGTAACCAAAAGATTACCATAAAACCCATATAAAGAACACATAACATATAAAGGTAACTTGGGACATAAACATACTTAAATTGAATAACCATATGGTCAACTTACACACATACTTAATGGAATAGCCATACGGCCAACTTCCATACCCAATGGATTGGAGGTTATAATGTAACCACCCATCCTGGTATTCACGGCAGCACCCGTTATATGGTTTATCACATAACCACCCTTCAAATTTCCAAGTACCATTATAAAACCATAACACATAAAACAATTATAATGGAAAGAAAACTTTTCCACGGTTCAAGAAAAATATATCAATTAAATATATTGACATAAAAAATCCATTATCAAAGCCATTTTCAATACCAAAAAAATATTATACGGAATTTATTTACATTTAAAAATATAACAGCTTGTTGATGAAGCCAAAGATCAAATAATACTCGCGGCGGCGGAATGGTCATTGTCACCGCATACTTTAAAAAGAAACATACTATTTGTCATTTAGTAAAATGCTTCATATAGAAAAGATTAATTTCGAATAAAAGTATAAGTAAATGGGTTTTATACACCATATAAAATAAAGTCTTTTATTGAAACAAAAATATGCCTTAATGAAAGGAGATCGAGATGAAGTCCCTTACAAAGACGGTATCCTTTGATTAAGGATAAATCAATTACATAATTATGTGTGACAAACTAATACACCAAATATAATTGGATATTAAGTGTAAAAAAATTAGAGGTTATTCACACATATTCATAGAAAGACATATTCAAGGAGTACAAGTTTATCCCAAAGAATCAAAATTGGGTTAAGAAGTTCCCTTGGAAAAATTTGACAGCCTAACAGCGTCACTTCAAAATTTAGAAAATGAGTTGATGAGAGATAAAAAGGGGTATCTAATCACTTGGACATAAAATTTATAGCAATAATTATATATAAGAACATATCCCATCATAATAAGAATAAAAGACCTAAAAATATGTATTTTAAAATGAAGAGGGTGAAAGGTTCCCTTACCGAATTGGGTAACTTCTGAAACGTACACCCCATGAAAGAAAGAAAATAAAACATTGATGTAAATACCCATAAACGAAATTATATTACACCAACAGTATAATAAGGGTTAGTACATGCACCACTCAAAGGAAAATGGTGGAAAATGTAGCATAAATCTCACAAAAATAAAAGTGCGATGAAAAATCCATTACGAAAACTCGTCAGCCTAACGGTGCCACATAAAACCTCCAAAAATGGATTGATGAGATAAAATAGGGTCTCTCATCATATGAACATAAAATTTACAGAAAGATGAATATAAAATAACATACCTTAACATAACAAATAGGATCTTAAAATAAGTGACATAAAAGAGAGTACTTAAAAAGAAAGAGAGTGGTTGGATCTCTTACGAAAATTTGGCAGCCTAACGATGCCAATCAAAACTTCCAAAATGTATTGATGAAAGAAAATATGGTCTCTCATAATATTAACATAAAAATTAAAGTAAGATTCATATAAAATAACATCCCAATCATAACAAAGATGAGCTTAAATGGAATGACATAAAAGAGAGTACATAAAAAGAAAGAGAGGGGTAGGATCTCTTACCTCAAGACTGACTTGTCTTGTTCGTTTCTTTATATTATAAATAATAATCTTTGTTCAATTTATAATTTCTTAAGTACCTAATTTAAATATTATTATTCAGTTCATATCACATATTATAATGTTATAATAATTTTTCAATAATGTGAGTTCATATCAGACGTTTTTGTCGGTGTTTGGTACATGAGTCAAAAATGAACTTGTTTGAAAATGTTTGTCCATGTAGTTATATGTAAATCATCTCCAGAATTGTATTAATGATTTAAATATCATATATATCCAGTAAATATTTATTTTATACTACTACATAACATTTGGAGATAAAAAGAAATGAAATGCACCATTCATGGAGACGGTAGACTGTACGTACGCATGAACGCTACTTTCATTTCTTTGTCATATTAATGGAATTAAAAATAATTGAGAGATATATATATTATAATTACAGTATAATATATATGTTATATAGGCCAAATATTTTCATTAATTTTATTCTTTATACATTCCATGTATTGCATGAATGAGTCACATCACTTGAGGGGGCGGTAGTCCACACTTCCTCGTATGAAATTATCGCATTTTCACAACAAGAAAAGCATAAAGGCATGTTTTAAATATAAAATTCCAAAGAATATAGAAAACATAAATACCATATATATAATATATAAAATATAGTGATATCATAATTTCCACCATGAATGGTGTTAATAGAATATTGAACAATCATCACTTCGTGAGGCAGAAATTCTCCATCCACAGAAACAGTTTGTTCTTTAACCATTAGACGAAGGTGTGTGTAAGTTTATCTCTAATACCTCACATAACAACATACTATTATATTGAAGATAATTGTGTTGTTACAAAAGAAAGGAATAAAAAGAGTTTAGAGGGTTGGAGAAGGAAAATAATACATAAGAACACAAGAGAAGACACTACCAATAAAATGGGTAACTCTTTTTGATTTGAGCTCATAGGATTCCTTGGGAAGACTTATGGCCAAAGTGAGGCCTCTAGAAGTAAGAGAGGGATGTGGAGAGAAAAAATGGGAATGGTTTTTCTGAGAAAAAGGCTTTATGGGTATGGGTAAGGTGGTAGAGGTGGGGTCCTTTTATAAGAGGAGAGGAGGGGTACTCTTGGAAAGTTATAAAAGGTTACTTTATTATAAAATTATTTTCAGATTTTAAAGGTCCCGAAAATATATATTTCTAGGATAAGGAGATAAAAGTTCTAAATACACACATACAATAGGTTTTTGACAAGTTTATGTCTTAGATTTTACATTATCTTTTTTATTTTATTTAAATCGTTAAATAATTAGGTAATCGCTGCATCATCATGGTGTCATAAATAATTTATATTATTTAATGACTAAAAATTATAGAAAAACTATCATGATGTAGGAAATATTTTTATATTTCTAATTAATATTTATAGTCAAAAATATGACTTGTATAACCCCATTTAATTTTTTTTAGCAAAACAACTCATGTTTGTGATATTTTTATTATAACTTTAAATAAAAAGTAATTAATGTCATTTTCCTAAAAAGTGGCTCCATGGGGTCCCCAAGTTGACCCATGGATTTTCTTGGTCGGCCATGACACATAAAATAAGGGTAGTAAATTTTTCAAGGTCATTTTATATTATTAACACATTATTTTTACCTTAAACTAAACTAATTACCTCTAATCGCGACTAAAAACTTAACAGTTACTATTCACCAAAAAAATTATTCTAATCCCATTTAACCACATCGTACTTCCTAATGACAACCATGTATGTCGGATTTTTGAAATTCAAGACACAGAGGTGGTGAAATTTTATTTAAAAAAATCAGTTTTTTAAGTACCACTTAGTCGTTTCACTATTCATCAAAAATTGAAGTTTTTCAGAAAAATACCAAAAATTCACCCTAAGATATATTTGATATTCCGAATTAAAAAATGATGTCTATTTTAAAAAATTCAAAACATATAAGTTTCATTAATTAATTTAATAATTAATTCACGCTGTTAAAACAAATAGCGTGTTTTTATGAAACAAAAAGTATCAAAAGATGAACACTAGTTTAAGTCCAATTTCAAACTGAAATTAATTCCAATGACCACTATTGGATTAAATGGTAAGAATATATTCTAATTTTACTTTAAAACCAATTCAAAATATAATATAATCATATAAAAAATTATATTAAAAAGGCGTTCTGAATTAAAATATAACATTTTTCAATATTCATTAAAAAATGAACTTTATCGGAAAAAACCAAAAATTTACACAAAGTAAATATTGATGTATAGATTCTAAAGAAGGATTTTATTTTGTCAAATATAAAATATAAAATTTTCAAAAGTTTATTTAAAAAGGGTTCTCCATCAAAAGGCAGTTAATCGACCTTTTAAAGAATATTATAAGATTTATGCTTAAAATTGGATTCATTTTCATTTTACGCCTCTAAAATTTATTGGATAAAAGTAAAAATATTTTACAAACATATATTATCATTTTTTAGTTAGTTCCATTCATTCCCTCCATTACAATGGCTAGGCGTTAACTACCATTTAAAATAATATTATTTTATCACCAGTGTGCAACGTAAGATTTCAAAGAAAATCTTTTTGCGTATCGGGTACGCTATAGCAACCCCTTTAAAGTAAAATTAACATTTTATTCACTAATAGGGATAAATATAAAAAATTTCATATTCATTATTTACCTGGGGTGCTAAATCCTTCCCCCCTTTTGGGAATTTCGTCCTTGCAATTTTAAAATTGGGCTCGGAAACTTCATTGAAAGCCCCACATCGGAAAAGGAGTAAATTAAACTATCACTTTAAAAGAAAGAAAGGGAAGTAAAAAAGGTCACCCGAGTTAACCCATGCTAGGATTCCATGAACGAAAACATGGATATGGAAGAAAAAACAAAGGGTCATGTTATGAGGGAGTGAGATAGAAAACATGTTTAGGAGAAAGTTAACCACCAGAAAATCACAAACTTGTGATGGGTTAAACGGTATTGGATTCCCCTGTAGGAAAATTTAACAGAAAACATTTTTTTGTAACTTTTAATTGAGGAATTTATTTTTGAGCTTAACTAAATCATAAGGAAACATACTTACTTGTCATGCTGACTTTCAATTTTTACAAGATTTCTTACATGAACTCATATTTTCTCCAAAAGATTAGTATTTATGATGAATTATTTACATTAAGATAACTATAATCAACTTCTAGAGAATCACCTAATCCCCAAAAGAGAACTGTATACTTCCCATGTCTTTAAACCTTAACCAAAACTAAAACCAAAAAGGTTAGTATGAGATCAGATAATACCCAAAAAGGATAATCCTTTATAAAAAGGAAATCTATTCTTAATCTCCAAAATTTGTCCAACAAGACCCAAAGTTCAACGAAGACCAAATGTAAACCAAACTAAGATTGAAACCCAAATATTTGAAGGATTTAATCACATAGTCTTCTAAGGTAAATCATAGCATTTATCTCCAAACAACATCAGTTTCTCTTAATGTCTCGTATTGAAAATTAATTAACATAATCACATATCCTCAATGATAGGCTAATAATTTCCATAGATAACCCAAAATCAACTTACTCTTAATTCATAAAATCATTTAAGTAAAAAGAATTAGTCAAACTAACCAGGGACTTCACATAGACCAGTGGTAGGTGATTAATACCAGACGCACTTTGGTTGTGGGTTCGATTCCCGCAGTTTTGTCCGACGCGACGGGTTGTCACACGGTCTGCGTGTTGTCCTTTTTCCAAAATATATAATTCTGAAATCATTCCCCCAAAAAAAAGTTAAAATCATCAAAAATAACCATAACATAATTTAACCTCAATTCTATCTCATGACATTCACTTTCCATCATAACATTTATTAACCCATAATTACCTCAAAAGTAAAGATCATATAAACCCAAATGGTTCATTATAACTATGTCCACAAAAGAACAAATACTGATTCCTTGAATAATATTTTCATATATCAAACATCAGGGTTAAAAATACTAAAAACGTCTTCTAATGTAATCCCCATCATCAAAAGAGAGTTAATACTCTTAATAATTTCACCATAACTCTTGAAGCCCTTATATGTTGACTTCTTACTCATTCAACATTCTTCATGATCCACCAACCATTCCTTTCCAACTTATTATGAAATACTTTTTTCCTACAAAAAAAATCATGAATCATATCCTAAGACTCCAAAATAGGAAAACAAATGTTAAGAAATAATCCATACCTTTGATTGGTCATTGTCAGTTTCTTCATCCTCAATCGGAATGGCATTAGGTATTGGTAAACAAATATTTGTACGATCTTGATGATCCCATTCCTAAAACTTCTTCATAGGACATGTGTTTTCATAATGACCATGCACACCACATTTAAAACATTCAATTGATCCCTCAGAAAGAACTTTTTTCCCTTTCGTCGAGTCAACTGGATGCTTCCTTTTTCCATGGCAAGTTCTTGCTTTATGACCTTCATTTACACATCTATAGCATATTTCTATCCCTTTGAAACATTTTCCTAGGTGTTTCTTTTCACATCTTTGACACATAGGTTTTTTAACACACTTACCTTTATGATTATTACCTGTAGTTCCATAGGGATTTGTTTCTCGCATATATGATGCCTTATACAAATAACCAAGGTTTAGGTGGTCAATCATGACTCCAGATAGTTGGTTGAGGATAAATAGAAGAGTTCGCATTGTAGCTCCCATATCATTCAGTTGCTCACTCAGAAAACTATCATAGTTTCCTTCACATCCACTATAACATTGTTGCCTGCTAGATCCAGCCATTTACTAAAACCAAAAAGGTCAGTGTGAGTATATCAACAAAACCATCATGTACTAATGAGGATGATAAACACTAAGATATACTTACTCATTCACTTTATCTAAAACTAGGACTCTTTCTGAAATCCTAACAATTATGGTAATGTCACTTATGCATAGAGAATACCCGAACCTCTAAAGTTATCTAAATCGACCTTTGATTCCAACTATAAGGCCCCAGCCTTAAACATTACTTAATCATGAATTAAATGAATAATTCACATAGAGGATCTTTTCAGGTTTATATTTTTAGATAATTTGGTCATAACTATTACATCTCAAAATATTACATTGTACACACTTTTACCAAGTTTCCATAAAATAAAAAAACACTTAAAAAGAAACATGTCTAGTTCCATGTTTTAGATAGAATGTATTTCCTTGATCCCATAAATGACCCCATTCATCTTTAAGTCATGTGAAAAACATTTCAAAAACTTGGGATGAGCATAAAAAGCCCGGTAAAGGATACACAAAGAAGGAAAACTGTTAGCTTTTCAACAACAACAATTAAACCATGAGTACTTTACCAAAGTAATACTTTTCACCTTTATGAAGTACTAAAAAATCTTCCATGAATAAAAGACCATTACATACGCTTTTTTAACCAAAAGATTACCATAAAACCCATATAAAGAACACATAACATATAAAGGAATTGTGGGACATAAACATACTTAAATGGAATAACCATACGGTTGACTTCCACACATACTTAATGGAAGAGCCATATGGCCAACTTCTATACCGAATGCATTTGAGGTTATAACGTAACCACCCATCCTGGTATTCATGGCACCACCAGTCATACAGTTTATCACATAACCACCCGTCAAATGTCCAAGTACCATTATAAAATCATATCACATAAAACAATTATAAAGGAAAGAAAACATTTCCATAGTTCAAGCACAATATATCACGTAATATATTTACATAAAAAATCCATTATCAAAACCATTTTCAATACCAAAAAAGAGTATATGGTATTTATTTACATTTAAAAATATAACAGCTTGTTGAGGAAGCCAAAGGTCAAATAATACTCACGGCGGTGGAAAGGTCATTGTCATCGCGTACGTTAAAAAGAAACATACATTTTGTCATTTATTAAAACGCTTTGTATAGAAAAGATTCCTTTCAAATAAAAGTATAAGTAAAAGGGTTTTATACACCATATAAAAGAAATCCATGTATTGAAACATAAATATTCCTTAATGAAAGGAGATCGAGATGATGTCCCTTACAAAGATGGTATCCTTGGATTAAGGATAAATCAATTATATAATTATGTGTGACAAACGAATAAACCAAATATAAGTGGGTATTAAGTGTAAAACAATCAGATTTTATTCACACATATTCATATAAATACATATTCAAGGAGTACAAGTTTATCCCAAAGAATCAAAATTGGGTTAAGAAGTTCCCTTGGAAAGATTTGACAGCCTAACGGCGTCACTTAAAAATTTAGAAAATGAGTTTATGAGAGATAAAAAGGGGTATCTCATCACTTGGACATAAAATTTATAGCAATAAGGATATATAAGAACATGTCCCATCATAAGAAGATTAAAAGACCAAAAAATATGTCTTTTAAAATGAGGAGGGTGAAAGGTTCCCTTACCGAATTGGGTAACTTCCGAAACGTACACCCCATAAATGAAGGACTATACAACATTGATGTAAATACCCATAAACAAAAGTATATTACACCAAGAGTAGAAAAATTGGAAGTAAATACACCATTGAAAGGAAAATGGTGGAAAATGTAGCATAAATCTCACAGGAATAAAAGTGAGATGAAAAATCCCGTACGAAAACTCGGGAGCCTAATGGCGCCACATAAAACATCCAAAAATTGATTGATGAGATAAAATAGGCTCTCTCATCATATTAACATAAAATTTACAGAAACTGGAATATAAAATAACATCCCTCAACATAACAAAGAGGATCTTTAAAGAAGTTACATAAAGGAGCGTACTTAAAAAGAAAGAGGGAGGTTGGAACTCTTACGAAAATTCGGCAGCCTAACGGCACCAATCAAAACTTCCATAATGTATTTATGAGAGAAAATAGGGTCTCTCATCATACAAACATAAAAATTACAGTAATAGTAATATAAAATAACATCCCAATCATAAGAAATATGAGCTTAAAAGGAATGACATAAAAGAGTGTACTTAAAAAGAAAGAGAGGGGTAGGATCCCTTACCTCAAGTCTGACTTCTCTTGTTCGTTTCATTATATACTGAATAATAAACAATGGTAAATTTATAATTGATTAAGGAACTCTTTTAAAGATTAATATTCAGTTCATATCACATATTATAATGTTATAATAATTGGTTAATAATGTGAGTTCATATCATATGTTTTTGTCGATGTTTCTTACAAGAGTCAAAAATGAACTTTTTTGAAAATGATTGTCCATGTAGTTATAAGTAAATCATCTCCAAAATAGTATTAATTATTTAAATACCATATATATACCGTACATTTTAATTTTATACTACTCCATAACATTTGGAGATAAAAATAAATGAAATGCACCGTTCAGGGAGACGGTAGGCCGTACATACGCAAGAACACTACTTTCATTTCTTTTTCATATTAATGGAAATAAAAATAATTGAGAGAGATATATATATTATAATTACAGTATAATATATATGTTATATAGGTCACATATGTTCATTAATTTCATTCTTTATACATTCAATGCATTTCATGAACGATTCACATCATTTGAGGGGGATGTAGTCCACACTTCCGCATATGAAATTATCGCATTTGAACAACATGAAAGGAATAAAGGCATGTTTTAAATATAAAATTCAGAAGCATATAGAAATCATAAATACCATATATATCATATATAAAATATATTGACATCATAATGTCCACCATGAAAGGTGTTAAGAGAAGATTGAACAATCATCGCTTCTTGAGGTAGAAATTCACTATCCACAGAAACAGTATGTTCTTTAACCATTAGATGAAGGTGTGTGTAAGTGTCGCTCGAATACATCACATAAAAACATCCTAGTATATTGAAGATACTGTTTTTGTTACAAAATAATGGAATAAAAAGAGTTTATAGGATTGGAGAAGCAAAATAAAACATAAGAACACAAGAGAAGACACTACCTTTAAAACGGGTAACTCTTTTTGATTTGAGCTCAAAGGCTTCAATGGTAAGACTTCTGCAAATATTGAGGTTTCTAGGATTAATATAGGGATGTGGAGAGACAAAATGGGTAGGGGTTGTATGAGACAAAGGCTTTAGAGGTGTGGGTAAGGTGGTAGAGGTGGGGGCTTTTATAAGAGGATAGGAGGGGAAGTCTTGGAAAGTAATAAAAGGTTACTTTATTATAAAATTATATTTGGATTTTAAAGGTCCCATAATTATATATTTCGAGGATAAGTTTATAAGAGTTATAAATCCACCCATCCAATAGTTTTTTGACAAGTTTAGGTCTTAGATTTTACATTATCTGTTCATTTTTTTTACATCGTTAAATAATGAGGTAATCGTTGCATCATCATGGTGTCATAAATAATTTTATTTATTTAATGTCTACAAATTATAAAAAAACTATCATTATGTAGGAAATAATTTTGGATTTCTAATGCATATTTATAGTCAAACATATGACTTGTATAACCTCATTTAAAAATTGTTTTAGTAAAACAACTCATTTTGTAAAATTTTTATTTTAACATTAAATAAAAAAGTTATTAATTTCATTTTCCTACCAAAGTGGCTCCATGGGGTCCCCAAGTTGACCCATTGATTGTCTTGGTCTGCCATGACACATCTAATAAATATAGGACATGTTTCAAGGTCATTTCATATTATTAAAACATTATTTTTACCTTAAACTACACTAATTACCTCTAATCGCGATTAAAAACTTAAAAGTTACTATTCACCAAAAATTTATTTTAATCCCATTGAACCACATTTTACTTCCTAATGAAAACCATGTATGTCGGACTTTTTAAATTCAAGACACAGAGGTGGTAAAATTTCATTTAGACGAAAAATCAGTTTTTTAAGTACCACTTTGTGGTTTCACTATTCATCATAAATTGATGTTTTTTAGAAAAATACCAAAAATTCACCCTAAGATATATTTGATATTCCGAATTAAAAAATGATATCTATTTTAAAAAATTCAAAATATATAAGTTGCATTAATTAATTTAATAATTAATTCCCGCTGTTAAAACAAATAGCCTATTTTTATGAAATAAAAAGTTTCAAAAGATGGACACTAGTTTAAGTCCAATTTCAAAGTGAAATTAATTCCATTGACCACTATTGGATTAAATGTAAAAAACATATTCTAATTTCACTTTAAAACCAATTAAAAATATAATCTAATTATATAAAAAAATTATATGAAAAAGAGGTTTTGAATTAAAATACAACATTTTTCACTATTCATTAAAAAATGAACTTTATCGGAAAAACACCAAAAATTTACACAAAGTAAATTTTGAGGTCTAGATTCTAAAGAATGATTTTATTTTGTCAAATAGTACATATAAAATTGTCAAAAGTATATTTAAAAATGGTTCTCTATCAAAAGGCGGTTAATCGCCCTTTTAATGAATATTAGAAGATTTATTCTTAAAATTGGATTCATTTTCATTTTACGTCTCTAACATTTATTGGATAAATGTAAAAATATTTGACAAACATATATAATCTTTTTTTAATTAGTTCTGTTCTTTCCCGCCATTACAATGGCTAGGCGTTAACTACCATTTAAAATAATATTATTTTATTACTAGTGTGCAATGTAAGATTTCAAAAAAACTCTTTGTTGCATATCAGGTATGCTATAGAAACCCCTTTAAAGTAAAATTAACATATTATTCACAAATAGGGATAAATATAAAAAATGTCATATTCATTATTTACCAGGGGTGATACACTAGTCATGGAACTTGGGGATATGAATAAGAATCTCTTACTTTAAAATATTAATTGTAATTATTTATAATAAATAAAACTCATTGATAATAAAATAAATAATTTTTGGTAATGTATTTATATGTTTCAAAAATAAAATTACATCAAAAAATATTATTTTTATGTATTTGTGTGAACAATAATAAAATTAATTTTTAAATACATTAAAATATTATTTATATAATATAAAATTCATTTTTAAAATTATAATTTCAAAATTATCATAGGATTAATTCTTGTGATTTTTCTGAAAAGTTTCATTTATGGACGAATAATGAAAAATATTTTATTCCTACTGAAAACTAAATTTTCGTTTAATTTATCTATAATGTAAAATTATATTTTAAATTTCTCTTAATGAAAAATTAGTAAAATTATAAATACCATAATATATTTTATATTATTTAAAATAATTTTATCTTGAATTTAGACATAAAAACATTGTGAACTTTTTAACATCTTCTATTTAGAAACTTTTTTTCTCATCACATTTAAAGGATTAATTTTAAATTTATTTTTGATAATATTAGGAATGAAATTTGGAAAAATAAATTCCATATTTTAAATAATTATTATTACATTTTAATTTAATTACCTCATTGAATTCAATATACTTATATATATTTATGTTAATTTCATTACCTAAAACCATCTTCACTACCATCAAATGGGTTAAGTAATTATCTTTTATGTGAATAGTGGTATACCGCCTCACGAACCTATGTCATTAAATTTCCCATGACCACCTCTCAAGGATGATTATAATGTTGGGTTTATTATTTATATATGATATTTTTATTTTATTATGACTCTGGTATTATTTTATCACACATACATTCATGATTTTTATTTTTTGGTAATTTGACAATGTTGATCATGGGTACATCGAACGACCACCTCATGAATCGATGTGAATCATTCACACTATAATTTAATGTATTAAGAATGGTTTCAACAAAAATATATGATATATATGAAATAAAAATGATTCTATAATGATAATATATATCATCTACTTTTCTTTCTTTCAATCATACAATTAAATGGAAACAATCTTCATGGGTACCTACGGCCTACCGTCTCCAAAAATAGTGTAATTCATTTTATCTCACAATATTTGAGGGATTACTATAAATGAATATATAATGATTATATAGTATATTAATATCATCTTTAAAATTCCACATATTGTTAAACCATGATGTAATTTACATGACCGAAAATAAAAAGTCAAATCATATATGGAAAATAAAGCAGTTATTACTCGAAATGTGACATTAACAAGGAATTATTAATATATAGGTAATTAAAGGCCAAAAGATAATAATATATGGTATTATATATATATGTACATGTATGTATTTACTATAGTGTATTAATAATAATATTATATTTATTATACATTACTTTTGAACGAGTATGATGGAAGTCAATATTTAAGGTAATAGTTTTGTGTCTCAATTATCCTTCTTTTTATATGTGTTATGTTATAAACCTATATTTTTTCATGAGGTTTATATACAACCCCAATGACATGTATTATCATGAATTTATTTATACCTGCATTATTTTAAGTTCCATTATATATTATTCTTTCATTGGTCTTTTGTTTCAATGTTACTAAAGTGGTAATTATTTGATGTCATAGTCCCATAGTTTATCAGGTTTTGTTAGGAATACATTTCTGATGAAAATATATTACGATATTACTCTCATGAAAATCATTAGTTTTCTTTTAATATTTTTATTCATTATATTTCCAAGTAATGTTTCAATTTTCAACTCTTTGCTACTTAAAATAAAATTTAGAAAATTTAAAAAATCTGTTATTATTTATATCTTTAGTCGGAAACCCATTTTTATCCAAAACCATTTTTTCTAAAAATGTTCCCAAAAATAACTTTTTATTATCTTATGTTTTCAAAAAAAATGTCCCATGTTTTATTTTTTACCAAAAAAATTGAATGAAATATTTAGTTCGTTTTCCAAATAATTTCTATTTCCAATTTAATGAAATTGTGAAAGGAATGGTTATTTTAACGTGTATGGAATGAATGAAACATCCCATATTCATGAAATTTACCTTATTTAATGATTCAGTTATATTTTTTCAAAATTGTTTTAATAGAAAAATATTTTCCAATATTTGGATGTATTAAAAGATGTTTTTCAAATTGGAAAGGATGTTTTCTTCATGAAATGTTTTAAATTATCATTCAAAATCATTTTTCATATAAGATGACATATGTTGATTTTATATATACCTTAATGGGGATATTGAACAAGAATAAAATTATTATTCATTAAAAAAATTTTAATTTATGATGGAATGAGATTTTGGAAACCATTTTATCTTCCATGGGTTATACCATGGTGAAATTATTATGAAACCCACTTCTTTTTCCACAAGTCATGCCCTGATGAAATTATTAAATGATTATAAAACCTATCCCTTTTCCACTTATTGTCATATGATGAAATTTTTATGAAATCAATTTCATTTCGTGGGTTATGATATGTTAAATTTTTTATGATGTAGTAGAACAAAAATGTATGATTTTAATTATATTATGGGTGGTACCTATATCTTCTTAAAATGCATTGGGTAAAGATTTATATATCATAAGATAGATAGGCCTACAAATGGGGAGTGAGCCCGATTCAATAAAGGAATTATTCCACTACGATTGCCATGGGAGTGTTCCTTGACTCTTATGATGGTTTGGGAATTGAACCCATTCAAATATGATATCCTTGGTATTGATCCTTAACTAATATGGAAATGATTTTATAATATTATATATTTTCCACAAATTACATGCCTTTTTCCAATATTATGCTCTCATTTCTCATGTTCTTTTATTTTAATATGATTTATGGGTCATGAAAAAACAATATTTATTCCATGATTCAATTTTATGATCTTTTATATGCAGGGTGTGGTTTTAAAATTTATTTCTCATTTTTTCATACCCTTATTCTCATGTAGTGCTTTTTTATCTCCCTTTTTTCCATTATGAGGATCTGATCTCACCCTTTCTTTTGTTTCTTTTCACTATGTTATCAAAATATTTATTACATTTGATATTTAGAATAAGTGTGATTATTATACTAAAAATTGTTGGAGATGATGTATTCTACCACTGTACCTGTTTTATATGTTTCCATGTTTACAATGACACTAAACTATTACAATCCTAATGTGTGTGTTTTTTTAATGTAATTAATATTCATCAAAAAAATTAACCTTTATCTATGATCTTCCTGGGGTTCTATAATTGGAATCAAATTTTGGTTTAGTTAACCTCACAAACTAGAAGGATAAATCCTTTGTGATATTCATATGGACTGGTATAAGGATTAGTCAAAGAATAAAAAAAATGTATGGGACCTTATTTAAAGGAAACAGTTAGTGGTTTTGAAATCATTACAAACCTTTTTGGATGCTACAAGTGGATGTGGATCTGGAATAGAAGTTCCTAGGGTTAATAAGTCTAAAAAGGGTGCATTGAGCTTTACTCAATTGTCACACGTATTTTGAAAAAATGAATTGTTGTGCAACATTTCTGACACTCCTATGGTATGTGTTTTGTAAATTCATTTACACTTTATTACCCATCCTAAAGGATTTGAATAATGACTGTGAATGACCTAGGATAAACCTAAGGTGTCATATATTAAATATAATTCTCCACAATTTAGACATCTTATAAGTCATTTTCATGATTATGTGGTTCATATTTATGATTATTGTTGCATACATAATTCTTTTCAGTTTTATTCAATAGATTGAACTTGAAGGAACCGTGATAATTATGATTTTGATGAACATTTTAATGATTATCATCCTGATTATCCCAATGTTATTGGATCTTGAATTCAAATTCTTATTGTTATATTCATGAAAAAATGTCATGTTATGAATCATATTGGACTTCAAAATGAATAATGGTGGGAACAACAATCTCTAATTCCTTTATGAGTAAATTTACACCTTCTTTCAATGGATCCATGGATTCCATTATTTTAGAGAAAAGGATCAATACAAATAAAAATAAAATTTTAATTATCTAATGTTCAAAACAAAAAAAAATCATTATATCGTTCTATAATTTAGAAGGTTATTTAGATCACTAGTGGTCTCTTAAAAATAATACAAGGGAACATTGTGAAATTGAATCCATGGATTGGGTTGAGTTCAAGAACATATTTTATAATAAGTAATTTCCTCATATTATCTACAGGAAGAGGGATAAGAAGTTACCTGAACTATATAATAAAGAAAATGAATCCATTGGAACCTATGATGAAAATTTTACAATCATTTTCAGGAATGACACTAGTATTATTATACAACATGAATATAAGGTTGATCGATTATTTAGTGACTTAAAACAAAGTCTAGAAGGGTTATTTTTCACAAGATAAATCATTAAATATGAAGATATTCTCTAATTATCAAAGAAATGAGATTTATATGTAATTCTATCATCTATTTACACTTAAATATCACATGAAGCACCAGAGTATGGGTGATGTATTCTATGTATCTTTCTCTCAATTTATATCATTTTCTAAATTCATCCCATCACATTGAAATAAATTTATGATGACCTTACTTTCAAAAATGAAAACACTTACTATACCCCTTATGAAAATTTACAACTTGTTTCTTCCCACAATTGGATCATAAAGAAAATTTCATCCTCTCTATAACTGTTAATTTTTATCTTGTCTCTTGATCCACCCATTCTTACATATCTAAATAATTATAAAAGGCTATCAAGATTCCAAGAAAACGAATTGATGTAGAGTAGGATGTGAAAACACCTAATGGTATGATTATTACATCTCAAGTATATTAATCTTCTCCTATTGAAGCTTGTGAGAAGTTACTTCCAACTAAAATTACCATTCTTCATTTGGATTAATTTTATGTTATATTGGGCATGGATTTTATTTCTCTACATAAATCCTACATAAATTTTAGATGAATTAAAGATAAATTTGATATCACAAATAATCCTATGATCATCTGTAAATGTGATGAAAATGAAGAAACTATCATGGTTATCTAATTCATTGTATAGGTCTTAATTCCCATTCAAAATGGGTGTTAATCTCAACTTGTTTGGGAGAAACGCGATATAGATGATATGCCTATTGTGAAGAAATTTTTTGATGCATTTAAAGAAGAGTTTCGTAGTCTTCCACAGAAATTTGAAGTTGAGTTCTTAATAAAACTCATACCCGGTGCCATAAAACTTTTAAACACTTCCTATAGAATGGACCCAATTGAGTTTCATTAATTGAAGAAGAAACTCCAAGAAAACATTGACAAGGGATTCTTTCAGCCAGATTTTTCACCTTAGGGTTAAACTATTGCTTTTCATAAGAAGAAATATGGATCAATGTGACACTGAATTGATTATCATAAGTTGAATAAGATAAAAATTAAGAAAAACTGTCATCTACTTCTTACTGATGACATATTCGATCAACCTCATAGTTATCAATAATTTTCTAAGAATAACTATCATTCTAGAAGTAATATATTAATGGTCAAGAATGTGGATATACAGAAGTCAATATTTTGTACAAGGTATGGACACTATGAATATATAGTAATGTTATTTAGTTGCAATAATTCCATTTTTACCTCTAATGATTTAATGAATATAGTCTTTAGATATTATCTTCACTGATATTTGGTAGTCTCTATAGATGATATTATTCTTTATTCCATGAGTAAGGAATAACATGAAGAAATCATAACAATTTTACTATAGGCCCTAAAGAAGGAGAAACTATGTGAAAAAAATACAATTTGTGAGTTTCTGTATTAAAAGGTGTCATTTTTTGGGTCATATAATCTCAGAAGAGGGTATATTTGGAGATTCATCAAATATGGGGGCTATTAAATGTTATCCTCAACCAACCAAGGTGACTAAGATCCATAGTATTCTTGTTTTATCTATATATTATCAAAATATTGAGTGTACTTTTTCATGACTATCTAATCCACTCAAAAAGATAAACTAGAAGGGATCTACGTTCACCTAGACATATAAATGTGAATAAAATTTTAAGGAATGGAAGAGAAGATTAGTAATAACATTTATGATTACATTACCTTGTAGTGTCAAATGGTTTTAAATCTATAGTGATACATACAAGAAGGGATTGTGAAGTTTTCTTATGAAACATTACGTGGTTATATCTTATTTCTCATGAAAAATGAAGATTAATGAGCAATATTACCCAAATCATGATTTTGAGTCTGGTGTAGTAATCTTCTCCTTAATGATATTGAGGCATTATCTTCACTGATAAAAGAGTAACATATATACCAATCAAAAACTATTAAATAATATATTACCACTGAAGGAGTATAATATAGTTATAATGAAGATGGTTATATATGAATAAATATTTTGAATTCTCAATACATTACCACCCTAGTAATGTAAATAAGGTGGCTGATTATTTGAGTTAAAAGGATCCTACAATATTTTCCAAGATGCGGATTGAAAAAGATATAATATTTTTGGAATTGAAAAGGTTGGATCTAAAAATCCTGAGGGATGGGTAAAAATAATATCATTCCCAATTTAGGGATAAACAATCAATGTATGTGAATATTAAAGAGGTGCATAAGGAAGATATAGAGCCAAAAAAGAAGGTTAGAAAGGTTCCTGAGTTTAACCTTGACCATGATGGAATGTTATGGTTTAGTAACTGTGTTTGTTTTCTATTCATACTATATTTGAAGAAGGATTTTTTAGAGGAAGCTCATATTTCTTCATTCTCTTTTCATCAGGGAAGTATAATAATGTGTATAGATTATAAAGAGTGTTTATGGTGGGATGGAATAAATAGATGTATCACAAATGTTTTGTTCGGGTTCTTGTTATGTCGGCAAGTTAAGGGTGAAATAAAAAAGTATTAGGGGATTTCGAATACACTAACCATACCGGAATCGAAAAGGGAAAACATTCCCATTTATTTTGACATTGGAATCCCCTAAATATAGAAAAATAATAATGATATATGGGTTTTAGTTAATCAAATTACTAATTCAACACAATTATTCACTATTAGATAAACATCCCTGTGGATCTTCATTCCAGGGTATACAATAAGGAATTTTTAAAGTTATATGGTTTAAAACGTTCAATTGTGTTTAATCAGGATTCTAGATTACATCAATGTTCTAGAGAAGTATTCTGTAATCACCTAATACAATTTTATGTTTCATT
This sequence comes from Viscum album, assembly GCA_963277665.1. Classification (NCBI taxonomy): domain Eukaryota; kingdom Viridiplantae; phylum Streptophyta; class Magnoliopsida; order Santalales; family Viscaceae; genus Viscum; species Viscum album. The sequence goes on along the minus strand of OY728160.1, from coordinate 798,448,033 downwards.
ACTGTGTACCATCCACAAACATACAATAATTTTGAAAGAACAATTAATTCCCAATATTTTTATATATCTTGTTGTTTTAATTTAAATGGTTTTTTGGGATCATTCTCATCCTCTAGTTGAGTTTTCTTACTACAATAGCTTTCACTCATGAATTCAGATGTCTCTTTATGAAGCCCTCCATGGAAATAAATGAAGAGCCCTAATGTTTGGGAATTATTTGGATAAATACAGTTATTGGTTCTTGAGATATCCAATGAAATGGTAGAGTAGTTTAGGTCCATTTACTAAGACATCAAAGATTCTCAAATTCGACAAAAAAATTATATTGATAATCATCAGTGTGATCTAGAATTTAATGTTAGTTAGAAGGTGTATCCATGAATATATCAATGAAAGAAGGTTATTAGATTTCAAAAAATAGGAAAATAATCCCAATGTATATCAGCCTATTTGAAATTATTGATTATACAATAATGGCAGCTTATCTCTTGGTGCTTCAACCAATCATCACTTAAATCCACTGTGAGTTATATGTAGCTCTCTAGATAATGTACATTTATGAACCATGACATTTACTAAACCCATAGGTCATAACAATAGGGCAGGTTATCTCTTATGAGGAAAAACCATTGGAGATTCATGATCATACAAAGAATGTTCTTTGAAAAAATAACTCTTACCAAATCAATGTTTTATGGAGAAACCACCACTTTGAGGAAGTAACATGGGAACTTTAGAATATGATGAGGTATAAGAATACTTGTTTTTTATATCAAAATGATATATTTATAGGTATAAATTAATTTTAACAGGGTAATAATGTAACGTTTAGTGTTTTTTTGAATTATTTTTCAAATAAATTAAATTTATCTGATATTTTTCATTACACGCAACATCGAGTTTAACATGTGTTACACACAACACCTGATTTTAACAAAATCAACATATATGATTAAAATGTTTATTTAATCATTATTTTTATAACCTAGTTGTTTAACATAGTGATATGAATTGTAATAAAATAATTTTTAAATATTAATAAAAATAGTTTATATAATGAAAACATATTGATTCAAAATTCTTAATTTTCATTAAAGTATTTTTATGTTTTAAAGATACTATTTTCTCAAAGAAAATGTTTTTATGTATTTTTTAAAAAACTAATACAATGAATTTTTGATAGTTTTATAAAGAATGAATTTAATAAAATAAATTTTTTTCATAATCAAAATGTTAAAATTTTCTTAGAGTAATGTTGTTCGAATTTTTCTGAAAAGATTATTTTTTAATAAGTTGCAAATATAATGAATTTTATTTTTATTTTTATTTTTGTTTATTTAATTTATAAAGTTTAATTAAATTTTAATTTTTTTAATGTAAAATTAGTTAACTTATACATCCATTGATTTAATTTAGGGCATTATAATCAATTTAATATTGAATTGTGAAAAAAAAACATTTTGATCATTTGAAGATTTTCTCTTTAAAACCCAACATTCTCATCGCATATGTGGGAGTAATTTAATATTAAAATTTTAAACTTATGTATATAGAATTAGTAAATATTTATTATATATTTTTAATCATAATAATTAATATTATCTATTAATATCAAATTATTTTTTACTAAAATTAATAGTAAAAATAATAATAACCTATTTACCGTAGTGAAGTGATAAATGGGTTTACTAAGCAGTTAAAATAAATATATAAGTGTAAAAAATTTCCATTAACTATTAAAAACCCCGTAAAATATCCATATTTCGATCTCATATATTCTATTATGGAAAATTTTCTATTTTTTTTCCTTGTCCCATGAGAAAAAGAGGGGTTTCAATCTTTATTTTCAAAAACAAATTCAAGTTTGTCACCCTCTTCACTTATAAAATTTCACCCCTCTCATCACTTCATGACATCTTAAACCCATTTTGGAAAAAACGTAAAAATTCCCTCATCTCATCTTAGAATTATTATTTTGTATAAAAGTCCCTCCTAGAATGGATTGGGGTGCAAACCGAAGGCGCATACCCAAAGAAGTGGTAAAATTAATCAATAAGAGGTTTTGGTTCTTTTTCATCCTCTGACTCCTTAAATTACTATTATAACATTATGATATAATAAAATCATTATATTCTGTATAATAATATGTTTTAATTTTAAGTTTATTTTCAACAACAGTCTCAACTTCCGTCAAATGGGTTCCAAAATCATCGTTTGGGTCTATGGCGGACTATCGACTCACAAAGCGATGTCATTCATTTTTCCACTACCACACCTCAAGGATGGATATAAAGATATATTTATTATTTATGTATTACATATAAAATGTTATTATTATTTAATTATTATATCATATGTTCCTTCAAGCATTCCATTTGTTTTGAATACGATAACAACTCTCTTGTCTACTGTTAACAACCACCTGGAAAAGCGATGTGAGTTATTAATACTTTATATGAAATTTATTGAATATGGTTTTAATAAAAATATGTGACATATGAAATAAAAATTATTCTAAAATTAAAAAATATATCATTTACTTTTCTTTCGTTACGTCCAATAAGAAAATTCAAACATTGTTCATGGCTACGTATGACCTACCATCTCCATGAATGGTGTAATTCATTTTCTATCACTAAATATTATGGTGTACTATAAATATATATATAATGGATATATATGATATTTATATCATTTTTAACAATCCATATACGATAAAATAATTTCATAATTAAGACGAAAAAATAAAAAATCCAAAATATACACACACAAAAAGTATTTATTGTCTGAAACGTGACATTAACATATAATTCTTAATAAACGTGTAAAATGGTCATAAAAACATATATGTTATGAAATATATAATTAAGGGCCTATAATATATGTATGGTAAACTTATATTTATTATACCGGAGTTTTTAATGAGTATAAAAGTAGTCCAGACTTCAGGTAAAAGATTTTTATCTTAATGCACCTTCATTGAGACACATGTTATGTTGTTCTACAATATTATTTTATGAAGACTATATACATCACAATTGATATATAATATCACGAATTTATTACCATCATGATATTTTAAATACCATTTTATGTTATTCCTTCATGGGGATTATGATTCAAAGTTACCAAAGTGGGAAAGATTTTATATCACAATCCCACGGTTTATTGGGATTCTGTGTGAATATGTTTTTGATGATAAAATATGGTAATCCATATATTGATAAACAAATTAATTTTACTATATTAGGGTTATTCATGATATTTTTAAATAATATTGCAGTTTTTACAATATTTGGTATGTAAAATAATTAATAAAAATGTTTTTTTAATCTGACTTTATTTCTCCCATGGATCAGAAATTTGTTTTTATTGAAAACCATGTTTTCTAAAAAAGTTTTCAGAATTTTTTTCTTATTATCCAATAATTTTTAAAACATATTTTATCCATATTTTTATTTTTACAAAAAATATTGAAATGAATCATCATGACATTTTCTAAAAAATCTCGTTTTTCTTTTACTAAAAATTTAAAAGGAATATTTATGTTAACATGTCTGGAGTAACCGAAACATTCCATCATCATGACCATGATCTACTTTTAGGTTTCCTTTATATGTTTTCAATTTTATTTTTGGTGAAAAATATTTTTAGAACTTTTTGTGTCTTAAATTATGTTTTTAAATGCGAGAAGTATATTTTTTTTATGAAATGTTATAGATAATAATTTATCATTTTATATCTAAGATGACATCAGTTGATGTTACATATTGAATAATGGTGAAATGATCCAACAATAAAATTTTAATTCTATCTCTGAGTGGCTTATATTTATGATGGTATGAGGTTTAGGAAACTCGTTTCTATTCCACAGGTTATACCATGATGGAATTAAAATGAAACCCACTTCTTTTTCCATAGGTTATGCTATGATAAAATTATAAATTGAATATGAAAACTATATATTTTCCATAGGTTATGAGAAAATTAAATATTTATCAAATTAATATAATTTCATTAGTAATAATGTGATTTGTATTTTATGATATAGTGGCACACATAAGTATTATTTTTATTATACGATGGTCGGGACCTATATCTCCCTCAAATACATTGGTTAAAGATTTATATCTCATGAGGTAAACAGGATTGGAATGGTGAGTGAACATGGATTAGTAAATAATTTCTTTTGATATGATGATCTTCGGTGTGGAACTTGACTAATATTATAGTTTGGGAAGTGAACACATTTGAATATTATGTCCTTGTTAGTGATCCTTGACTAATATGGAAATGATATTATATGCTTGTGTATTCCAAAAATTCCATGAATTATTTCAAGGTTATACTTTCATGGCATATGACATTTTATTTCCATTTTATTCATGTCTTATAAACATCCAATATTTATTCCATGATTCAATATTATGATCATTGGTATGTAGTGTATGGTTTTAAAATTTCACTATCATTTTCTCATCCGCTTATTCTCATGTTATGCTTATGTATCTCCATGTTTTACACTTATAGAGAATACAATTTCACCCTTACCTATGTTTCCTTTCCCTAGGTTATGAAGATATTTATTACGTATGATATGTCTAATAAGGATGATTTTTATGAAAAACATAGTGGGAGATAATGTAGTTTAACTTTTTACTAGTTGTTTGGGCGTCCATGTTTACAAAGACACTAAACTATTATGGTCCTCAGGTGTGTGTTTGTGTAATTTAATGAATATTCATAAAAAATGATGTAATATCAAGGAATGATAATCCTAGGTCCCCATATAAACCTAGGTATAATTATAAGTATAAGATAACATCCAAATGTTTTGGTGTGACCAGTAAAAACCTAGGTTATCTTTAAGGATTTAGGGATTTAAATGGTAGTGACTTGGTTTATATAAGAAAAAATGATTTTTCATGTCTATGTGATTTCCCAGAATAATTATTGATTCACATGCTATTTTTTTGTTTTGTTTTATTTTATTGAGGGAACCCAAAATAATATTTTTAATGCTAGATAAAATGGAAAAAACAATTGTTTCCATCCCGATAAACCATAATTTATAGGATATTGAATGAAAAATCATACTACCACGCTAATACAATATTTTCAAGCTATGAATAATGTGGACCATACATATGAGAAAAAGAGGGAACAATATTTTTTAGAGTCCTTCATGAGTAAAATTTGACATTATCTTAGTGGGTCTAATGTTTCACTGCATTTTGAGTTATGTATCAAGATCATTGAAATGATATTTTATATTCTCTAAATTATGTATCATGACAAATTAATTTTTTTTTATCAATTGGATGTTGAATTAGACCATTGGTGGACTCTTATCAAGAAGATTTGGAAACATGAAATAATTAATCCCATATAGAGGGATGAATTAAAGATCTTACTTTCAATTTTTACTTTCATAATATTCTTTGTAAAATAATAGAGAAGTAATTACTTGAAAAAAAAATATAGATGTGGAATATATTAATACCTAGAATGAAAATTTTATAATACTTTTGAGTTAAGATTCTATTATTATCATCTAACTAGAATATTATATTGATCAGATATTATTTGGCTTAAAACCATGTCTCTAAAAGGATTTATCCATAAGGGGCTTTAGTAGCTATGAATAATTTATTGGATGCTCTATAAAGGTGGAAATAGATATTGGATTTACCCATCAATCTCATGGTTTTGATATGAAAAAGAGTACATAATTCAAAGGAAACTCTAAAACACATGGAGGGAAGAATGTAGAGATCCAAATCTGGATGTACCTGGACATTACAGTACTTTTTTGGAATACTTAATACATAACAAACACAGACACACAAGGACCGTAATAGTTTGGTTTATTTGGAAACTCGGAAAAATAATCTTCTAATCCTTGTGAAAGATCTTCAACATCTCCCATAAAGATCTTCCCCAATACATTTCTTACCTAAAACCTTTCTTTATATCCTTAGGGAAAAGAAAAAATATAAAGGGTGAGCTCAAATTCTCAGTAAGGGTAAGCATGGATAAACCAAAAAAAACATATACATTTGAACTTAAAAACATGAACATAATGTTTAAACAAAAAAGTATTTGTCAATGAAATAAAACATGGCAGTACATAAGGCATAGATCATAAAGTAAAATTAATCATGATAAAATAGCATGGGAATAAAATATTTAATTGTGAAAAAACATTAATCACAATATATGATTTCCATAGTATCCAAGGCATTGCTACCAAGACCATCTTAGTGGACAAAGTCCCTTATTGAACCGGGTTTACTTGCTGTTCTAGCCCTGTATTACTGAACCAGATATACTTGTCATTCTAGCCATGTCTATCTCATGAGATATAAATCTTTACCCAATGAATTGGAGGGAGATATAGGTCCCACCGTCTCATATTGAAATCATTCTTACCTGTGCCAGAAAACAATCATAAATCATTCATCATAACCCAAAGAATAAATTGGATTTCATAAACATCATTCCATCATAACATAATCCATATAAAACAAATGGATATCATTTCATCATAAGAAAAGTGAAAACATATAAATCATAGATACATTATACTTGAAACATACACATATGAAATAATTTCATCTTAGATGGAAAATTGTTTTGATAAAGCATTTGAAATAATTTCTTGATGAAAATATCCTTTCTTCATGAAAATCATTTTCTTTTCACAAAATGCCATGCAATTTTAAAAGAAAGAGATTTTGTTGAAAATAGTCATGAAATATTTTTGAGGAAGCTTCATAAAAATAAGGCTTTATAAAACTGTAAAAATCCTTTCATTCCGTATAATTTAAAAAAACATTCTCCTCGTACTTTTTTCAGAAAAGTCAAAAAGTACCCCGTAACGTAAACAAAAGAAATATTCCTTACATACCATGTAGTAAAAGAATAAATGGGTAAAAATTACTTTAATCATACATAAAAACATTTATAAAACATGGACTTGGATGATAACAATAACCCCAGTAAATACTTACGAATAAATAATCTTGGATAAGAACGAGAGTGGAAAGGTTATCCCTTAACTTATGTCTGATATGATTCATACGTATCTAAAACTATTGTATAATAATTTAAATAATTTCATTGACTTATTACAGAATCATATTCATTGTTATGATATCATATATGGTTCACTTATGACTTTATATTACCTGTTCTTTTGTAAATCCCATGTTAAAGCAACGTTTTGGGTAAAATCGTCTTATTTATCGTACGTGTTTGGACTTGTTGTTCTTGATGTAATTATTACTTATATCATGAGTTAATTACTTCCAGAATGTAAATAATGATTTATATATCATATATACTCATTATATATCCAGCGTATATATGTATTTATAATAGTACATAACATTTGGAGGTAAGAAATGAAATGCACCGTTCATGGAGACGGTAAACCGTACGTATGCATGAACGCTACTTTAGTTTCTATTTATTATTTTAATGGAATAGGTATTTTATAATTCCTTTATAATATCATATATAATATCATTAACTCCATCCTTTATACATTCCACATAAGGAATTAACGAATCACGTCACTTTGAGGGGGCGGTAATCCGCACTTCCTCAAATGAGATTATCGTATTTACCGACTATGGAAACCATAAGGGATTTATATAAATGGAAAGTAAAGAAGTATAAGGAAATCATAAAAATAATATATATCATATATAAAAACAGTTCCATTATAATGGCCACCATGAGAGGCGGTAGGAGAAAATCGAACAATCATCATTTCGTGAGGCGTTAGTTTTCCATCCACAGAAACATTATGTTCTTCATCCATTTGATGGAGGTGTGTTTAAGTGTAGTTATAATCATTATCATTAAAAAATAATAGTATTTTTATGATACTGGTGTTGTTACAAAAGAAAGGATTAAAAATATTTTAGGGGTTCGAGAAGTAGAATAAAAGAAAACAACTTAAGAGAAACTATTACCTTTAATTTGGGTAACTTCCTTTGGTTTGAACCAAAAGGACTTCTTGAAGTTCCTTCTGTCTAATGTAATGCTTTTAGGGGGAGGATAGGGATGTTGGGAGATTATTTTGTTAGAGTTTGGACGAGCCAAAAGGCTTGAGAGGCGTGAGGAATTGCATAGAAGTGGTCTCCTTTTATAAGGGGGAGGAGGGGCTCTTTAAGAAAGTGTGAAAACATTATTTTATTATAAACTTATCTTCGGTTTTAAGAGATCGAAAACACATTACTGTTGAAGATAAGATGACTCATTTTCGAAATAAAATCATCCAATAGTAATTGGATAGGTTTTGGATAATATTTTAATCATTATAATCTTATTTATATAAATCATTTATTAATGAGGTAAATATTGTATCAGTATTGTGTCATTAATATTTTAATTTATTTGATGTCTAAAAATTATAAAAAAATACCAACACGTAGGAAATATTTTTACCTTTCCAATTAATATTTATAGTTTAAAAGATAATTTATATATCCCCTTATAAAAATTAATTACTAATGAATTTTTGTTAATGCCAATTTTGTCTTTACATTAAATTAATTAATCTAATGTGTCATTGTCTTTCATAAGTGGCTCCATGGAGTCCCAAAATCGACCCAAGGATGACCATGGTTGGAAATTACTCATCCAATAAGGTTTGGACAAGTGTTAAGGTAATTTTGAATTATTATAATATTCTTTTATCCTTGAATTGCCCTATTTACTTTTAACCGTGGTAAATAAAAGTAAAAAGTTACTATTCACCATAAATTATTTTTATCTAATTGAACCACATTTTACTCCTTGATATTAACCATGTCTCTTGGATTATCTAAATTCAACTCACAGGAGTGGTAAAATTATGATTTATGAACAATTGCAAAAGCTCCTAGGAGGTGGGTAAAAGACGGTGAAAAGTTCCATACAATTTTTATAAATCTAAAATTATTATAAAATGATTCCAATGAATTTAATTGAACTTATATAGGTATTATGTATCTATTTTCACCTAAAATAAATTTAAATCAAATAAATTATTATTTAAATAAAAAGTCAGTTTTCACCAAAAACTGAGTGTTTTCACTATTCATCAAAAATTGAAGTTTTTCAGAAAAATACCAAAAATTCAGCCTACGATATACTTGATCTTCCTAATTCCAAAATGATGTCTATTTTTTAAAATTCAAAACATATAATTTTCATTAATTAATTTTAAAATTAATTCCTGTTATCAAAACAAATAGCGCGTTTTTAAGAAACATGAACTATCAAAAGATCATCACTTGTTTATGTCCAAATTCAAAGTGAAATTAATTCCAATGACCAAAATTGGATTAAATGGTAAAAATATAATCTAAGTAATCTTTAAAACTAATTAAAAAGATAATCTACCATTTAAATTATTACGATGAAAAAAGTTGTTTTTAATTAAAATATAGCATGTTTTTACTATTCATCAAAATATGAAAGTTATCAGAATAATATGAAAATTTTAGCCAAATTAAATTTTTACATCCTGATTCCAAGGAAGAATTTTATTTTGTCAAATTGAACTTATAAACATTTCAAAAACTATATTAAATGTGGGTGCGCCATCAAAAGGCGGCAAATCTGCATTTTTTTAAAAATACTTATTTTACCTGAAAATTTTATTTTGTTTTCATACCATGTTCTAGAAAATATGTAAGATGAATAATAATGTTATAAAATTAAAAATTTAGTTATTACTATTAATAACAGATAGTCCATAATAATATTATAACAATATATCATTGTTTAGTGAAACCTGGTATTGCATACTACACACGCCACCGAGGAAGGTCGTGATTTCATGTAATGCAAGCCAAGTCAGGGTTGCGTGTTTTACAAGACTCCTTTGTTGTTGCGTATAACAAAATAAAACCATATTTAATTTATACATTAAACAATGTCTATACTTAATGTTGCGTAGAATAATTTCAACAAAAAGAACATGAAATTGTGTGTAACACGAGCCAAGAACAGTGTTGTGTATACTGCAAGCTAATACGGTGTTGCGTATAGCGCAAGATAATCTTGGTGTAGCATAAAACACAAGACATCAATGAAATTAAAAAAAATATTTTTCATAAAATATCGTGGTGTTACATTACACCCCCCTTAAAATTAATTTCGCCCTCAAAATTCATCGGGGTTATAAATGGTTTTCTACTCGAATGTTTCTTTAACAGAAACCCACATCGTAAAAAGGAATACCAAACCCTATATTTAAAAACTAAAGTATGAAATGTAAATGTTACCCAAATTAACTAATCACTAGATTTCCTCATAGGAAAAAATAGGTGAAAATATGGATATGGAAGAAAAATATAAACATAATGTTCTGATGGAGAGTTGTAGAGAATACGGCTATGAAAAAGCCAACAATCACAAAGCCAAAGATTTGTGATGATCTAAGGTACCATATGATTCATCAGATATAAGAGTAATAGGACAACATTTTTGTTTTCAAGATCATTTCCCTAAATTTGAAGAATTTTAATTAGAATAATATTTACTTTATTTTGGTTCAATCTCACCATTGTTTATGCCTTAATCAATTTCCACTTCATCTCTTAAATAAATGATGTTGAATTTGTCTTCCGTGAAGTGTTAGCAGATCGTGTGATATAATGATGGGTAATTCAATCTATCTCAAACAAAAGGATAGTTAAATTTATCAAATATACATAAGTCCATCTATGGTGATATTAATCATATTTGGTTTCTAAAATGGACTTATACTTCATATATCATACTGCTTAATATAATAAAACTAGTTTCTCTAACCAGGGACTTCCTTTAGGCCAGTGGTAGGCGATAAAGGCTTGTCGCACATCAGTTTTTTGTTTGATTCCCACAGCCTTGTCCAACGTGATGAGTTTTCTCCCGTCCTATAGGTTTTCCTTTTTCCAAAAATACATTATTATAAATTTCCATCAATAATATCAAAAAATTTCTAGCCTCAAACAATACTAACATATGTCCAACATAATCTACTCCAATCTTTAGGCTTATCCAAAATACTGTTGTCAAATCTCATGTAATAGTGAAAACAATTACCAGAGTGGTCATATAACAAGCATTTTAATACCATCATTGATCCCCATATATCATACGATATGTCTTGTTGGTCACATTCCAAACATTCAAAGGCCTTAATCATGTATTCTCTTGAAAAATGAATACCCATTGAACCCTAGTGAAAACTTGATTGTCGTCAAAAGTTAAATCCTTCCACATACAAAAAATCCCAAAAATTATATATACTCAAACCATAATATCACTTAGTCCTTATATCTGTCATGAGTTCATGAATACTATGAAATAACTCATTATCTTCTTATCCCTTGATTATGCGCATATCATCTAATTTCCAAAAATATCTGAATAACCATTCATGATCACTGGTACCATTCAACATATACATTCAAATACTTTAGGAAAAACAATGGTATAACAATCCTTAAATGTGTCTTTATTCCATAGTACCATTACTTATATAACATAGCTCTTGATAAACACAAATCATTCCACTACCTTCTTAAATCATTGACTGAGCTTGAACAATTCTTTCATCTCACATATCATTTGTAGTCTCTTCATCATCATCAACATAAATACTACCCATACAACCACGCTAATTCTCTTCACAAGACGTTCCCTTTGGGTATTGGTTTGCATAATGCTCATACATTCCACATTTAAAACATTTGACCATTGTTGATGTCCTTGAAATACCATTATCCTTGTCCATGGTGTTAACTAATCCTTTTCCTTTGCACTTAATGAGTTTGTGTCCTTCTTTTCCACACCCAAAGCATCTTCCAGTTCCTTTGAAACATTCTCCCTGATGCCTCTTCCCACATGATTTACAAGAGGGAAATTGAACTTTCTTTCCTCTATGATCATCATGAAGCTCTGTCTTTCTCTTATTAGATGAGTTGGGATACTTACCAAAGTTGAGATTGTTGATCATATTATGATATTTCTGATTAGGAATAATAACGATGTTTGGACTTCCAAATCCCATTTAATTTGGTTTCCCATGAAGAATATCATTCCATTGTATATCATATCCTCCATTATCATGAATCTTCCTGTTTCCTTCCATTTTCTATAACCCAAAAAGAATAGTGTGAGAGACAAGAATCATGCTAGGAAAAACAACATAATAAAGGGGGAGTAACTTCAATATCTAACATCTTAGTTATAATTCTAAGATCATTACCATAATTCTAGGACTATAATCTATAATTATACCTATCCTTAGGGACATCCCTAGACATACCTTAGAAATATTTTTAGGGATCTCACTAAAGTTTTCGCATCCTAGTTTCCAATGGTTAACTAAACCTTTCCTCTGATAACAACTGTAGAGGCCCGAAACTCGACGTACATGGACATTAAATTACTTTTTCATAATACTTAATACATAACAAACACAGACACATAAGGACTGTAATAGTATAGTGTCTTTGGAAACTCAGAAAATAATGTTCTAATCGTGGTGAAAGATCTTCAACATCTACCATAAAGATCTTACCCTTTTCTTTTCTTACATAAAACCATTCTTTATATCCTTTGGAAAAGAAAACAAATAAAGGGTGAGCTCAAATTCTCAGTAAGGGTAAGCATGGATAAAATAAAACAAATCATATACATTGGAACTTAAAAACATGAACATAATGTTTAAACATCAAAATCATGGGAAATGATATAAAACATAATAGTACATAAGGCATAGATCATAAAGAAAAATTAATCATGATAAAATCACATGGTAATAAAACATGTAATTGTGGCAAAACATTAAGCACATGATATGATTTCCATATTAGCCAAGGCATTGATGTCAAGACTATCATAGTGGACAAAGTCCCTTACTGAACCGGGTTTACTTGTCGTTCCGGCCCTGTATTACTGATCCAGATTTACTTTCCATTTTATCCATGTCTATCCCATGACATATAAATCTTTACCAAATGCATTGGATGGAGATATAGGTCCCACCCATCTCATATTGAAATCATTCTTACATGTGCCACAAGACAATCATAAATCATTCATCATAACCCAAAGAATAATTTGGATTTCATAAACATCATTCCATCATAAAATAATCCATATAAAAAAATGGATATCATTTCATCATAAGAAAGGTGAAACCATATAAATCATATACACATTATACTTGAAACATACACATATGAAATAATTCCATCTTAGATGGAAAATGGTTTTGATAAAGCACTTGAGATGAATTCTTAAGGAAAATATCCTTTCTTCTGGAAAATCATTTTCTTTTCATGAAATGACAAGAAATTTTAAAAGAAAGAGATTTTGTTAGAAATAGTCCTGAAATATTTTGGAGGAATCTTCCAGAAAATAAGGCTTTATAAAACCGTAAAAATCCTTTCATGCCGTATATGTTAAAAAACATTCTCCTCGTACTTTTGTTGGAAAAGTCAAAAAGTACCTCATAACGTAAACAAAAGAAAGATTCCTTACATACCATGTAGTAAAAGAAAAAATGGGTAAAAAGGACGTTAATAATAAATAAAAACACTTTTATAAAACATGGACTTGGATGATAACAATAACCCCAGCAAATACTTGCGAATAAACAATCTCGGATAAGAACGAGATTGGAAAGGTTATCCCTTAACTTAGGTCCGATATGATTCGTATGTATCTGAACCTCCTGTATAATGATTTAAATAATGTCGTTGACTTATTATAGAATCATATTCAATGTTATGATAACATATATGGTTCACTTATGACTTTATATTACCCGTTCTTTTGTAAATACCATGTTAAAGCAACGTTTTGGGTAAAATCGTCTTATTTATCGTACATGTTTGGAATTGTTGTTATTGATTTTATTATTACTTATATCATGATTTACAAACTCCCATAATGTAAATAATGATTTATATATCATATATATTCATTATATATCCAGAATATACATGTATTTATAATAGTACATAACATATTGAGGTAAGAGATGAAATGCACCGTTCATGGAGACTGTAAACCGTACGTACGCATAAACGCTACATTAATTTCTATTTATTATTTTATTGGAATAGGTATATTATAATTATATTATAATATCATATATAATATCATTAACTCCATCCTTTATACATTCCACATATGGCATTAACGAATCACATCACTTTGAGGAGGCGGTAGTCCGCACTTCCTCAAATGAGATTATCGTATTTACCGACTATGGAAACCATAAAGGCTTTATATAATTGGGAATTAAAGAAGAATAAGGAAATAATAAACATAATATATATCATATATAAATACATTTCCATCATAATGTCCCCAATGAGAGGCGCTAGGATAAAATCGAACAATCATCGTTTCGTGAGGCGTTAGTTTTCCATCCACAGAAACATTATGTTCTTCATCCATTAGATGGAGGTGTGTGTAATTTTAGTTCTAATAATTCTCAAAAAAACATACTAGTATATTGAGGATACTATTTTTGTTACAAAATAATGGATTAAAAATATTTTAGGGGTTTGAGAAGTAGAATAAAAGAAAACAACTTAAGAGAAATTATTACCTTTAATTTTGGTAACATTCATTGGTTTGAACCAATAGGACTACTTTAAGTACCTTATGCCTAATATAAGGCTTCTAGGGGAAGGATAGGGATGTTGAGAGATTATTTGGGAAATTTTTGGATGAGCCAAAAGGCTTGAGAGGTGTGAGGAATTGCATAGAAGTGGTCTCCTTTTATAAGGGAGAGGAGGGGCTCTTTAGGAAAGTGTGAAAACATTATTTTATTATAAACATATCTTCGGTTTCAAGAGGTCCAAAACAAATTAATGTCGAAGAAAAGAGGACTCATATTCTAAATAAAATAATCCAATATGAATTGGACTGGTTTTGGATAATATTTTAATCATTATAATCTTATTTATTTAAATCATTTATTAATGAGGTAAATACTGCATCATTATTGTGTCATTAATAATTTAATTTATTTGATGTCTAAAAATTATAAAACAAATAACAACTTGTATAAAAAAAATTAGCTTTCCAATTAATATTTATAGTCCAAAATATAATTTATATATACCCTTATAAAAATTAATTACTAAAGGATTTGTGTTAATGACAATTTTGTCATTACATTAAATTAATTATTCTATTGTGTCATTGTCATTCATAAGTGGCTCCATGGGGTCCCAAAATAGACCCAAGGATTCCCATGGTCAGAAATTACTCATCTAATAAGATTTATACAAGTGTTAAGGTAATTTTAAATTATTATAATATTCTTTCAAACTTGAATTACCCTATTTACTTTTAACAGTGGTAAATAAAAGTAAAAAGATACTATTCACCAAAATTATTTTTATCTAATTGAACCACATTTTACTCCTTGATAATAACAGTGTGTCTTGGATTTTTGAACTTCAACTCACAAAAGAGGTAAAATTATGTTTTATGATCAATTGCAAAAGCTCTTAGGAGGTGAGTAAAAGACGGTGAAAAGTTCAATACAATTTTCATAAATAAAAATTTATTATAAAATGATTCCAATGAATTTCATTGAACTTATATAATTATTATGTATCTATTTTTACCTAAGATAAATTTAATTCAAATAAATGATTATTTAAATAAAAATTCAGTTTTAACCAAAAACTCAGTGTTTTGACTATTCATCAAAAATTGATGTTTTTCAGAAAAATAACAAAACATAAGCTTAAGATATATTTGATATTCCAAAGTGATGTCTATTTTTCCAAATTCAAAACATAGAAGTGGAATTAATTAATTTTAAAATTAATTCCTGGTATCAAAACAAATAGTGTGTTTTTATGAAACAATAACTATCAAAAGACAATCACTTGTTTATGTCCAATTTCAAAGTGAAATTAATTCCAACGACAAAAATTGGATTAAAGGGTAAAAATATATTCTAATTAAAATTTAAAACCAATTAAAAAGATAATGTAACCATATAAATTATTGCGATGAAAAAAAGATGTTTTTAATTAAAATATAGCATGTTTTTACTATACATCAAAATATTAAAGCTATCAGAATAGTATGAAAATTTTATCCAAATTTAATTTTTATATCCTAATTCCAAGGAAGAATTTTATTCTGTCAAATTGAACTTACAGACATGTCAAAACTATATTTAATGTGGGTGCGCCATCAAAAGGCTACAAAACTGCATTTTTTTAGAAATACATATTTTACCCGAAAATTTTATTTTGTACTCATACCATGTTCTAGAAAATATGTATGATGAATAATAATTTTTTAGAATTCAAAATGTAGTTAATACTATTCATAAAATCTAGTCCATAATAATATTATAAAAATATATTGTTGTTTAGTGAAACCCTATATTGCGTACTACACACGCCACCGAGGAAGGCCGCGATTGCGTGTAATGCAAGCCATGTCAGGGTTGGGTGTTGTGCAAGACTCCTTTGTTGTTGCGTATAACAAAATACAATCATATTTAATTTATTCATTAAATAAAGTCTATAATTAATGTTGCGAAGAATAATTTCTACAAACGAACTTGACATTGTGTGTAACACGAGCCAATAATAGTGTTTCTTATACTGCAAGATATTATGGTTCTGCGTATAGCTCAAGATAATCTTGGTGTAGCATAAAACACAAGACATAAATGAAATTAAAAGAATAGTTTTCATAAAATCTCAGGGTGTTAAATTCTACCCCCCTTAAAATTAATTTCTCCCTCTAAATTCATTGAGGTTATAAATGGTTTACTACTAAAAAGATTCTTTAATAGAAACCCACATCGTAAAAAGGAATACCAAAACCTATGTTTAAAAACTAAATTATGAAATGTAACTATTACCCAAATTAATAAATCATTGGGTTTCCACATAGGAGAACATAGGTGAAAATATGGATATGGAAGAAAATATAACCACCATGTTCTGATGGGGAGTGGTAGAGAACATGGATATGAAAAAGCCAACAATGACAAAGCCATAGATTTGTGATGATCTAAGGTACCCTCTGATTCATCAGATATAAGAGTACTAGGACAACATTTTTCTTTTCAAAAAAAATCCCTAAAGTTGAATAATTGGAATTAGAAGAATACTTACTTTATTTCCATACAATCTCACCGTTGTTTGTGCCATAAACAATTTCCACTTCATCTCTTAAAGAAATGAAGTTGAATTTGTCTTATGTGAAGTGTTAGCAGATCATGTGATAGAATGATGGGTCATTCAATCTGTCTCAAACAAAAGGTTAGAAAAAGTTATCAAATATACATAAGTCCATCTATTGCGATATTAGTCATATTTGGTTCCTAAAATGGACTTATACTTCATATATCATACTGCTTAATATAATAAAACTAGTTTCTCTAACCAGTGACTTCCTGTAGGCTAGTGGTAGGCGAAAAAGGCCCATCGCACTTCAGTTGTGGGTTCGATTCCCATAGCCTTGTCCGACGTGATGTGATGTAGCCTGTCCTACATGTTGTTCTTTTTCTAAAAATACATTATTATAACCTTCCATCAATAATATCAAAAAAGTTCTAGCCTTAAACAATACTAAATTATGTCCAACATAATCTATTCCAATCTTTAGGCTTATCCAAAATACTGTTGTCAAATCTCATATAATAGTGAAAATGATTACCATAGTGGTCATATAACAAGCATGTTAATACCATTATTGATCCCCCTATATCATACGATATGTCTTGTTTTTCCCATTCCAAACATTCGAAGGCCTTAATCAAGTATTCTCTTGAAAAATGAATTCCCATTGAACCTTATTGAAAACATGAATGTCGTCAAAAGTTAACTCTTTCCACATACCAAAATCCCAAAAATTCTATATAATCAATCCATAATATCACTTAGTCCTTATATCATTCATGAGTTCATGAATACTACGAAACATCTCATTATCTTCTTATACCTTCATTATGCACATATCGTCTAATTTCCAAAAATATCTGAAGAACCATTCATGGTTACCGGTACCATTCAACATATTATTTCAAATACTATAGGAAAAACAATAGTATAACAATCCTTAGATGTGTCTTTATTCAATATTACCATTACTTATATATCATAACTCTTGATAAATACAAATCATTCCACAACCTTCTTAAATCATTGACCGAGCTTGAACAATTCTTTCATCTCACATATCATTTGTAGTCTCTTCATCCTCATAAACATAAATACTACCCATACGACCATGCTAATTCTCTTCATGAGTCATTACCTTTGGGAAAAGTTTTGCATAATGCCCTTACATTCCACATTTAAAACATTTAACCGTTGTTGTTGTCCTAGAAATACCATTATCCTTGTCCATTGTGTTAACTGAACCTTTTCATTTGAACTTACTAGCTTTGTGTCCTTCTTTTCCACACCAAAATCATCTTCCAGTTCCTTTTAAACATTCTCCCGGATGCCTCTTCCCACATGATTTACATGAGGGTAATTGAACTTTTGTTCCTCTATGATTATCATGAAACTCCATCTTTCTCTTATTAGATGATTCGGGATACTTACCAAAGTTGAGATTAAAGATCATATTATGAGATTGCGGATTTGGAATAATAACGATGTTTAGACTTCCAAATCCTATTTCATTTGGTTTCTCATGAAGAATATCATTTAATTGTCCATCACATCATCCATTATCATGAATATTCCTGTTTCCAGCCATTTTCTAAAACCCAAAAATAATAGTGTGAGATGCAAGAATCATTCTTGGGAAATCAAGATAATAAAGGGGGAGTAACTTCAATATCTAACATCTTAGGATTAATTCTAATATTTTTACCTATAATTCTAGGACTATAATCTATACTTATACCAAAATTTAGGGACATCCCTAGACCTACCTTAGAAATATTTCTAGGGAACTCACTAAAGTTATCACATCCTAGTTTCCAAAGGATAACTAAACATTTCCTCTGATACCAACTGTAGAGGCTCGAAGCTCAATGTACATGGACATTACATTAATTTTGCGGAATAATTAATACATAACAAACACAAACACATAAGTATCGTAATAGTTTAGTGTCTTTTGAATCTCGGAAAAATAATCTTCTAATCGTGGCGAAAGATCTTCAACATTTCTCATAAAGATATTCCCCTTTTCTATTCTTACCTAAAACCTTTCATTATATCCTGGGGAAAATAAAACATATAAAGGGTGAGCTCAAATTCTCATCAAGGGTAAGCATTGATAAAATAAAACAAATCATATACAATTGAACTTAAAAACATGAACATAATGTTTAAACATCAAAATCTTGAGCAATGACATAAATCATGGAAGTACATAAGGTATAGATCATAAAAAACATTAATCATGATAAAATAGCATGGGAATAAAACATTTAACTTTGGAAAAACATTAAGCACATAATATGACTTCTATAGTAGCCATGGAATTTCTTCCAAGACCATATTAGTGGAAAGAGTCCCTTACTGAACTTAGTTTATTTGCCGTTCCAAACCTGTATTACTGAACCGGATTTACATGTTGTTCCAACCATGTCTATCTCATGAGATATAAATCTTTACCCAATTAATTGGAGGGAGATATAGGTACCACCCATATAAAATTGTAATCATTCTTACATGTTCCACAAAACAATCATAAATCATTCATCATAACCCAAAGAATAAATTGGATTTCATAAACATCATTCCATCATAACATAATACATATAAAACAAATGGATATAATTTCATCATAAGAAAAGTGAAACCATATAAATCATAGAGACATTATACTTGAAACATACACATATGAAATAATGTCATCATAGATGGAAAATGGTTTTGATAAAGCACTTGAAATGAATTCTTGAGGAAAATATCCTTTCTTCTTGAAAATCATTTTCTTTTCACAAAATTCCAGGAAATTTTAAAAGAAATAGATTGTTTTTAAATAGTCATGAAATCTTTTGGAGGGAATCTTCATAAAAATAAGGCTTTTTAAAACCGTAAAAATCCTTTCATGCAGTATAAGTTAAAAAAACCTTCTCCTCGTACTTTTTTCAGAAAAGTCAAAAAGTACCTCATAACGTAAACAAAAGAATGTTTCCATACAAACCATGTAGTAAAAGGAATAATGGGTAAAAAGGACGTTAATCATATATAAAAACACTTTTATAAAACATGGACTTAGATGATAATAATAACCCCAACAAATACTTACAAATAAACAATCTCAGATAAGAACGAGATTGGAAAGGTTATCCCTTTCGTTATGTCTGATATGCTTCGTACGTATCTGAACCTCCTATATAATGATTTAAATAATGTCATTTACTTATTAATGAATCATATTCATTGTTATGATATCATATATGGTTCACTTATGACTTTATATTACCCATTCTTCTGTAAATCCCATGTTAAAGCAACATTTTGGGTAAAATCATTTTATTTATCGTACGTGTTTGGACTTATTGTTATTGATGTTATTATTAGTTATATCATGATTTACTTATATTCAGAATGTAAATAATGATTTATATGTCATATATATTCATTATATATCCATCATATACATGTATTTATAATAGTACATAACATATGGAGGTACGAAATGAATTGCACCGTTCATGGAGACGGTAAACCGTACGTACGCATGAACGCTACATTCATTTCTATTTATTATTTTCATGGAATAGTTATATTATAATTACAGTATAATATCATATATAATATAATTAACTCCATCCTTTATACATTCCACATAAGGCATTAACGAATCACATCACTTTGAGGGGGCGGTAGTCCGCACTTCCTCAAATGAGATTATCATATTTACCGACTATTGAAACCATAAAGTCTTGACATAATTGGGAAGAAAAGAAGCATATAGAAATCATAAACATAATATATATCATATATAAATACAGTTCCATCATAATTTCCACCATGATAGGCGGTAGGAGAAAATCGAACAATCATCATTTCGTGAGGCGTTAGTTTTCCATCCACAGAAACATTATGTTCTTCATCCATTAGATGGAGGAGTGTGTAAGTGTAGTTCTAATCCTTCGCATAACAACATCCTGGTATTTTTAGGATACTGGTGTTCTAATAAAATAAAGAATTAAAAAGAGTTTAGGGGTTGGAGAGGTAGAATAAAAGAAAACAACTTAAGAGAAACTATTACCTTTAATTTGGGTAACTTCCTTTGGATTGAACCAAAAGGACATCTTGATATTCCTTCTTCCTAATGTAAGGCTTCTAGGGGGAGGAGATGGATTTTGGGAGATTAGTTGGCCAGAGTTTGGATGAGCCAAAAGGCTTGAGAGGTGTGAGGAATTGCATAGAATTGGTCTCCTTTTATATGGGAGAGGAGGGGCCCTTTAGGAAAGTGTGAAAACATTATATTATTATAAACTAATATTCGGTTTCAAGAGGTCCAAAACACATTAATGTAGAATATAAGATGACTCATATTCGAAGTACAACCATTCAATAGGAATTGGACATGTTTTGGAAAATAATTTAATCATTATAATCTTATTTATTTAAATCATTTATTAATTATCTAAATACTGCATCATTATTGTGTCATAAATAATTTAATTTATTTGATGTCTAAAAATTATTAAAAAAATACCAACATGTAGGAAATATATTTATCCTTCCAATAAATATTTATAGTCTAAAATATAATTTATATATCCCCTTATAAAAATTAAGTACTAAAGGATTTTTGTTATTGCTAATTTTGTCTTTACATTAAATTAATTAATCTAGTGTGTCATTGTCTTTCATAAGTGGCTCCATTGTAACACACCGAGATTTCACGATACGCTTCACTTTCAATAATGCAATAGCTTGTATTGTACGCAAGTTCGAGATTCTAACACACCGCGACCAATCAAAGTAGAATTTATGAATATTAATAACCACTTTTTGAAATTATATAAATTTTATATTTCAAAATGGACTTCATTTTTGTATTCGGAATATCGAAATTATCCTAAGTTGAATTTTTTGTAATTTTCTGAGAACTTCCAAATTTTTATGAATAGTGAAAAATACTAAAAAAAAACTTTTTTAATCAAAATAATTTATAGTGATAAATTATAATATTGAGTGGTTTGAAAGTGTAATTAGAATATATTTTTACCATTTTATCCAATGGCGGTAATTAGAATTAATTTCACTTTGAAATTGGACATAAACTATTGTCAATCTTTTGATATATATTGTTTCTAAAAAACACGCTATTTGTTGTGACAATGGGAATTAATTATGAAATTAATTAATGAAACTTATATTTTTGTAATTTTGTAAAATATACATCATTTTTGAATTCGAAATATCAATTATATCTTAAGGTGAAATTTTGACGTTGTTCTGAAAAACATCAATTTTTGATGAATAGTGAAACCACTAAGTAGTAGTTAAAAAACTGATTTTTCGTTTAAATGAAACATTACAACTTCTGTGTTTTTATTTTCAAAAATCCGATATACATGGTTGTCATTACGATGTAAAATGTGGTTCAATGGGATTAAAATAATTTTTTTGGTGAATAGTAACTTTTATGTTTAATTAATCGCGATTAAAGGTAATTAGTGAAATTTAAGGTAAAAATGATATTATAAAAATATGAAAATACCATTACACTTGTCCTACCACTATTGGATGAGTCATGGCCGACCAAGACAATCCATTGGTCAACTTGGCGACCCCATGGATCCACTTTGGTAGGAAAATGACATTAAAAACCTTTTATTTAATGTTAAAATAAAAATGTCACAAACAAAAGTTGTTTTACTAAAAAAAATGGGGTTATACAAGTCATATTTTTGACTATAAATATTCATTAGAAAGCTAAAAATATTTCCTACATTTTGATATTTTTTTAATAATTTTTAGACATTAAATAAATTAAATTATTTATTACACCATGATGATGCAGCGATTACCTCATTAATTAATGATTTAAATAAAATGAAAAGATAATGTAAAATATAAGACATAAATTTGTCAAAAACCTATTTTATGAGAGGAGTTAGAACCCTAATCACCTTATACTAGAAATATATAAGTGTGGGACCTTTATACTCCCAAAAAGAATTTCATAATAAAGTAACATTTTAATCTTTCCAAGAGTGCCCCTTCTATCCTCTTATAAAAGGCCCCCACCACTACCACCTTACTCACACCTTCAAAGCCTTTTGGCTCGGCCAACCTCTACCCAAATACTCTCTCAACTTTCCTCCCTTAATACTAGAAGCCTCACGTTTGGCAGAAGTCTTCCCAAGGAAGCCTTTGGCTCAAATCAAAAAGAGTTACCCGATTTTAAGGTAATGTCTCCACTAATGTTGTTTTTTTTATTTTTCTTCTCCAAACCCTTATACTCTTTTTATTCCTTTGTTTTGTAACAACACCAGTATCTACAATATACTAGGATGTTGTTATGATATGTATTTGGTTTACACTTACACACACCTTCGTCTAATGGTTAAAGAACATACTATTTCTGTGGGTGGTGAAATACTGTCTCACGAAACGATGATTGTTCAATATTCTTTTAAAAGCACTAATGGTGGCATTTTTTATGACAATATTTGCATATATGATATATATATTATGTTTATGTTTTCCTTATGCTTCTTTATTTCTCATTTGTGGCATACTTTATGGTTTCCATTATGGGTAAACATGATATTTTCATTTTAAGAAGTGCGGACTACCGCCCCCTCAAAGTGATTTGAATCGTTAATGCCATATGTGGGATGTATAAATGATGGAGTAAATGGTATTATACATTATATTATACTGGAATTATAGTATACCTTTATATAATTATAATTTCATTCCATAAAATATTAAATATAAATTAAAGTAGCGTTCATGCGTACGTACGGCTTACCGTCTCCATGAACGGTGCATTTCATTTCTTACCTCTAAATGTTATGTAATATTATAAATGAATGTATATACTGGATATATATTATATATATGATATCTACATCATGAATATAATTCTGTAGATAATGGATATTCTACCACATAAACAACTTGTAATTATAAGAAATTTATTGTTGACTCAAGTACCAAAGATCGACAAAACGACTGTTATTAACTTAAATGACAAAATAATTTTCGTAATATTGTAATAAGTGATATGAAAGGGATAATGAACTTGAAAAAGTTTCTTAAGAAAGTAGAGATTAACTCTAGTTTATTATTCAGGAGATTAAAGAATGGTCGAGTCAAGTCGGACACAAGGTAAGGGAACTTCATAACCCAATTTCTATTATTTGGGTTAATCTCCTACTTTAAAATTATGTCATGATATTATTATGTACTATCTTGTATTTTACTTTATTTATGTGTAAAAATAGTGAATACACATAATATATCTACTTTATTTAAAAAAATGATCTTTGTAAGGGTCTTCTTCTCAATGTCCTTTCATTGAGGCATTTTTTTTATACACAACTTTCTTTTATACGGTGTATAAACCCCTTTGACTTTTACTTTTATTCAAAAGGAATCTTTCTTACAAAGAGTTTTACTAAATGAAAAAAGGAATGTTTTTGTCTTACATATGCGGCGGCAATGACTTCTCCGCCGTCGTGACCATTATTTGTGTTTCGGCTTCCTCTACAAGCCATAACTTGTTTTAAATGAAAAATAAAAACCAAGTTTTAACTTTCATTTATTTTGGTATCAAAAATGGTTTTGATAATGTTTTAATATATCAATGTGTTGTATTGATATCTTGTGATTGAAATGTGGAAATGTTATGTTTCCTTTATTCATGTTTTATGTGATACGATTATGTTATGGTTTAGGATATGTTTTAACATGTTCATATGAGGAATGCATTAGACATAATAAGTGACGGGTGGAGCCCACTATAGCTCCTCGATGCTTCGGCAGGTCCCTTTAAACAAACTAGTTTCTTGGAACAAGGCCTTGACAAAATATTATTTGTAGTCATTGCACGAGGCCCTGGCTACGTGGTTATAATAGTCTGGAATATGCATTCCATCATTATGAAAGTGGTTATTGATAGTGCATGTGATTATTTGACCAGTAGAATATCCATGTGAATAATTAAATGTCATTATCTCATTTTGCTTTTTCCATATTATGTTGAAGTTCAAGTTTAAAAGGCTTTTGTTTTAGTCATACATTCCCTTAAATGTATATGTTTATTTATGAAAGCTTCTTCTATATTGTTATCCTTACTGAGCATCTGAGCTCACCCCTTCCAATGTTTTAATATTTTCAAGGATGTAAAGAAGTGTTTTATGAATGACCTGCAGGGATAGTCAGAAGAGGATATGAGTGTGGACTATGGAGACTTTGTTATTGTAGTTTTTCACTTTATGATGTAATGTAACATTTATGAATGTATCTAGTGTTTCCAAGGCTACTAAACTAATCGGTCTTTCGAGACTTGATCTTTTGTGATCATGCCAATGTTATGAAGTAATGCACCGACTCTGGGTAACTGGGGTCAGGGCGTTACAGTTGGTATCAGAGGAAGTTTAGTACTACCCTTGGAAGCTAGATTTGGATAAACTCTGATTAGAGTACATAGCCTTAAGATAGACTTTGAGGGTTAGTATAGAAGAACTTCCTAGAATTTTTGTATTATAGAGATTTTGTGAATACATCCATGTCTGGATACGAGCAGGTAGAGGAGGCTCTGGCACAGATGTACCTAGGCGTAAAACCTGAAAACACCACTTTGAGCTAGACTCGAACGGGAAATGGTGCACATCAACGGGCCTTGCTGCACTCTTGGTTACGACACTCCCAGGGGATATGCTTAGGATAATTTTCATTTTCTTTACAAACCATTATAAAGGGCATATGAATATATACTTCCTCAAAGAAAACATTTTTATGATTATGGATTATATCCATAAATAGTTCAATTTATTTTAAGTGTTTTTCAAGTTTGTTATTATGTATTTCGATTCATAAACGAACCTAGTTTATGCCATTGTATAGAAATGGTGCCCAGTAGAAGGAATGTGAACTCCATCAATACGTATAATCCATAGAGTAAGAAGGATCATATCTTTCAAGGTATTAATCCAACATTTAGAAGGGAAATATTCTCCCATGTGTTCTCAACATATGAAGAAATAGTATCATGTGTTAATAAGATAAGTAGATAATTCTCTTAGTCTTATGGATTTGAAAGGATGAAATAGAAGAAAAGGATGGAAGAGAGAGAGATGGATAAAGGGATGAGGGAAAAGAAGAATTTTCCAATATGTGAAAACTATGGGAAGAAACACCTTGGAACTTGCCTGAAGGGAATGAGAGTTTGTTATAAGTGTGGAGAAAAAGGACACCAAGTGTGTGACTGCAAGGGTAAGAAAATGGTTTCAAATGTACAATGCTTCATCTTCAAGGAGTGGGGACACTACCCAAACCAATGTCCAAATCATCAGAGTATGCCCCAAATGATGTTATTGGATAATAATCATGTTATGATACTACAACAGATGAGGAGGAATGATTAGAGTTATTATGTTGTTATTAAATAATTTTGTCATTTGAGTGTTGTATCAATGATGTACTGGTTATGATAATTATGGAGTATATAAGGATTGTTCTACAGTTCTATTTCATCAAGGACTTGAGATTGTGTGGAACCAAGAAAAGTGACTCCACAGCAGGTTAGATTATTGGAAAATATATGGATGAGAGAAAGATAAACCATAATATGGTTCTGATACTGAGATAGTGATTTCTGAATAATACATGATTAATTTGGATAAATTATATTGGATATTCTTAACTTCCTTTAAATTGATTAATGATTTGTATACATTTTTGGATAGAAGGAGTATATCTAGTATTCTATAAGGAATAAGGGATCATGAATGTAATCAATAAGTATTTATGGTAATTCAGTTTGTTACAGTGTTTTAAAAGAATACATGATTAAGGTGTTCACAAGTTGTTACGTTGAAAAAAGGATCTTCATTATGTTTACCTTCCTTATAAAATTTGGACTATGAGTTGGAAAGAAGTATTTTGGATAACTATAAAGGTTGGAATGGATTAAGTTGATCTTTGGATAGTATTGTTTAAGGTTAAAACATTTCTGAAGATTATTTTTGGAATATTATAATACAATAGTTTTAGGAAAAGGACAACCCACAGGGTGGGGCATAACCCGTCGTGTCAGACAAAGCTGCAGTAATAGAACCCACAGCCATAGTGTGACAGGCCTTTATTACCTACCACTAGCCTACTTGATGTCCTTGGTTATTAAAAAATAGTTTTCCTAATCTAAATGGTATGTGTTAATTTTTTGAACCCTATACTATTAGGATGATTATAATATTTTTGAGTTCTATTATCTTTTTGAGTGAAAGATGAGTTTGTGGTAGAAATTTGTTGAAGGTTGAAACTCTACTTGTCATGAATAAATATATATATACCTATCTCTTATTCTATGAATAAATTAATTCTTAAACTTTAGTAAAGGGATATTAAAACAAAAAATGTGTTATCCAAATACCTTATGTCTTGTTGAACTGATAATATTTTAAATCAACATAGATTGAAGGCTTTGAGGCCCTCAATTTTACACTTGTTTGTGACTGATGACCTCAATCACTCCCTAAAAATATTTACGTTTTTCTCCAATTATATGTCTTTAATTTCCACCAATGTTCTCCTTATCGATATCATAATTTGGTGGTGACTATTTCATTTCCCTTTCCCTCTTATTAAGGATAAATTTTATTAACCTTATTTCCGATGTGGGTTTTCTACAAAGGTATTTTCTATTTTCAACCTTTTATTTTCAAAAAAAAATTCAAATTGCGAGGACGCAATTTATTGAAGGAGAGGAGAATGTAACACCCCGAGCTTTCACGATACGCTTCTCTTTCAATAATGCAATAGCTTGCATTGTACGCAAGTTCGAGATTCTAACACACCGCGACCAATCAAAGTAGCAGTTATGAATAGTAATACCCACTTTTTGAAATTATATAAATTTTATATTTCAAAATGGACTTCATTTTTGTATTCGGAATATCGAAATTATCCTAAGTTGAATTTTTTGTAATTTTCTAAGAACTTCCATTTTTTTAAGAATAGTGAAAAATACTAAAAAACAACTTTTTTAATAAAAACAATTTATCGTGATAAATTATCCAGTTGAGTGGTTTTAAAGTGTAATTAGAATATATTTTTACCATTTTATCAAATGGTGTTCATTATAATTAATTTCACTTTGAAATTGGACATAAACAATTGTCAATCTTTTGATATATATTGTTTCTAAAAAACACGCTATTTGTTTTGACAGAGGGAATTAATTATGAAATTAATTAATGAAACTTATATGTTTGTAATTTTTTAAAATAGACATAATTTTTGAATTCAGAATATCAATTATAGCTTAGGGTGAAATTTTGGCGTTGTTCTGAAAAACTTCAATTTTTGATGAATAGTGAAGCCACTAAGTGGTAGTTAAAAAACTGATTTTTCTTTTAAATGAAACATTACCACTTCTGTGTTTTAATTTTCAAAAATCTGACATACATGGTTGTAATTAGGAAGTAAAATTTGGTTCAATGGGATTAAAATAATTTTTTGGTAAATATTAACTTTTAAGTTTAATTTATCGCGATTAAAGCTAATTAGTGAAATTTAAGGTAAAAATGATATTATAAAAATATGAAAATACCTTTACACTTGTCCTAACACTATTGGATGAGTCATGGACGACCAATAAAATCCATGGGACAACTTGGGGACCCCATGGAGCCACTTTGGTAGGAAAATGACATTAAAAACGTTATATTTAATGTTAAAATAAAAATGTCACAAACAAGAGTTGTTTTACTAAAACAATTTTTAAATGGGGTTATACAATTAATATTTTTGACTAAAAATATTCATTAGAAATCTAAAACGATTTCCTAAATCTTGAAATTTGTTTAATATTTTTTAGACAATAAATAAATTAAATTATTTATGACACCATGATGATGCAGCGATTACCTCATTAATTAACGATTTAAATAAAATGAAAAGATAATGTAAAATCTAAGACATACACTTGTCAAAAACCTATTGGATGAGTATCTTTCGAGCCCTTATCACCTTATACTCGAAATATAATATTGTGGGACTTTTAGAATCCGAAAAATCATTTCATAATAAAGTAAAATTTCAATCTTTCCAAGAGTGCCCCTTCTCTTCTCTTATAAAAGGCCACCACCACTACCACCTTACTCATACGTTCAAAGCCTTTTGGCTCAGCCAACCTCTGCCCAAATACTCTCTCAACTTCCCTCCCTTACTCCTAGAAGCCTCACCTTTGGATGAAGTCTTCCCAAGGAAGTCTTGGGCTCAAATCAACAAGAGTTACCTGATTTTAAGGTAATGTCTTCTCTAATGTTGTTTTGTTGTATTTTGCTTCTCCAACCCCTTAAACTCTTTTTATTCCTTTATTTTGTGACAAGACCAGTATCTAAAATATACTAGGATGTTTTTATGATAATTATTTGGTTTAAAATTACACACACATTCGTCTAATGGTTAAAGAACATACTGTTTCTGTGGGTGGCGAAATACTGCATCACGAAACGATGATTGTTCAATATTCTTTTAACACCTATAATGGTGGCCATTTTGATGACACTATTTTAATATATGATATATATATTATTTTTATGTTTTCCTTATGCTTATGTATTTCTCATTTGTAGCATACTTTATGATTTCCATTATGGGTAAACATGATATTTTCATTTTAGGAAGTGCGGACTACCGCCCCCTCAAAGTGATTTGAATCGTTAATGCCATATGTGGGATGTATAAAGGATGGAGTAAATGGTATTATAAAATATATTATACTGTAATTATATTATATCTTTATATAATTATAATTTCATTCCATTAAATATGAAATAGAGATGAAAGTAGCGTTCATGCGTACGTACGGCTTACCGTCTCCATGAACGGTACAATTCATTTCTTACCACTAAATGTTATGTAATATTATAAAATAATGTATATACTGGATATATATGATATATATGATATCTATATCATTAATATAATTCTAGAGATAATGGATATTCTACCACATAAACAACTTGTAATTATAAGAAATTTATTGTTGACTCAAGTACCAAAGATCGACAAAACGACCGTTATTAACTTAAATGACTACATAATTTTCGTAACATTGTAATAAGTGATATAAAAGGGATAATGAACTTGAAAAAGGATCTTTATCAAGTACAGATTAACTCTAGTTTATTATTTAGGAGATTAAAGAACAGTCGAGTCAAGTCGGACACAATGTAGGGGAACTTCTTAACCCAATTTCTATACTTTGGGTTAATCTCCTACATTCAAATTATATCATGATATTATTATGTCCTATCTTGTATTTGTACTTTATTTATGTGTAATAATAGTAAATACACATAATAGATCTAATTTATTTAAAAAAATGATTTTGTAATGGTCTTCGTCTCAATCTCTTTTCATTGAGGAATATTTTGTTTTATACACAACTTTCTTTTATACGGTGTATAAACCCCTTTGACTTTTACTTTTATTCAAAAGGAATCTTTTTGACAAAGCATTTTACTAAATGACAAAAGTGATGTTTTTGTCTTACAAATGCGGCGACAAAAACTTCTCCACCGCCGTGACCATTATTTGTGTTTCGGATTCCTCTACAAGCCATAACATGTTTTAAATGAAAAATAAAAACCAAGTTTTAACATTCATTTATTTTCGTATCAAAAATGGTTTTGATAATGTTTTAATATATCAATGTGTGGTATTGATATATTGTGATTGAAATGTGGAAATGTTATGTTTCCATTATTCATGTTTTGTCTGATACAATTATGTTATGGTTTATGATATGTCTAAACCTGTTTATATGAAGAATGCATTGGACTTAATAAGTGACGGGTGGAGCCCGCTATAGCTTATCGATGCATCAGCAGGTCTCATGAGACAAACTACTGTCTTGGCATGAGGCCTTCACAAAATCATATTTGTAGTCTTGGCATGAGGCCTTGTCTATGTGGTTATAATAGTCTGGAATTATGCATTCAATCATTATGAAAGTGGTTATTGATATTGCATGTGATTATTCGACTAGTAGAATATCCATGTGAATAAGTAAATGGAATTATCTCATTTTATTTTTTCCATATTATCTTGAAGTTAAAGTTTAAAAGTATTTTGTTTTAGTCATACATTTCCTTAAATGTTTATGTTTATTTATAAAATCTTTCATTATATTGTTATCCTTACTGAGCTTCTGAGCTCACCCCTTCCAACGTTTTAATATTTTCCAAAATGTGAAGAAGTATTTTATGAATGACCTGCAGGGATAGTCAGAAGAGGATATGAGTGTGGACTATGGAGACAATGTTATTGTTGTTTTTAACTTTATGATGTAATGTAATATTTATGAATGTATCTATTGTTTCCAAGGCTAGTGAACTAATCGGTCTTTCGAGACTTGATCTTTTGTGATCATGCCAATGTTACGAAATAATGCACCGACTCTGGGTAACTGGGGTTGGGGCATTACATCCATGGGGTTCCAAAATCGACCCAAGGATGAACATGGTCGGCCATTTCTCATCCAATAAGGTTTGGACATGTGTTAAGGTAATTTTGAGTTATTATTATATTCTTTTAACCTTAAATTACCCTATTTACTTTTAACCGTGGTAAATAAAAGTAAAAAAGTTACTATTCACCAAAAAATATTTTTATCTAATTGAACCAAATTTTACTCCTTGATATTAACCGTGTCTCATGAATTTTCGAAATTCAACTCATAGATGTGGTAAAATTATGTTTTATGAACAATTGAAAAAACTCCTAGGAGGTGGGTAAAAGACGGTGAAAAGTTCAATAAAATTTTTATAAATCAAAAATTATTATAAAATGATTACAATCAATTTCATTGAACTTATATAAGTATTATGTATCTATTTTGACCTAAAATAAATTTAAATCAAATAAATTATTATTTAAATAAAAAGTTGGTTTTAACTAAAAACTGAGTGTTTTCACTATTCATCAAAAATTAATGTTTTTTAGAAAAATACCAAAAATTCAGCCTAAGATATATTTGATATTCCGAATTCCAAAATGATTTATATTTTTCCAAATTCAAAACATATAAGTGGCATTAATTAATTTTAAAAATAATTCCCCTTATCAAAACAAATAGCGTGTTTTTAAGAAACAATAACCATCAAAAGATCATCACTTTTTTATGTCCAATTTCAATGTGAAATTAATTCTAATGACCAAAATTGGATAAAATGGTAAAAATATATTCTAATTAAACTTTAAAACCAATTATGAAGGTAATTTATCAATATAAATTATTGTGATGAAAAATTTTGTTTTTAATTAAAATATATCGTGTTTTTACTATTCATCAAAATTTGAAAGTTATCAGAATAATATGAAAAATTAATCCAAATTAAATTTTTATTTCCTGATTCCAAGGAAGAATTTTATTTTTTCAAATTGAACTTATAAAAAAGTCAAAAACTAGATTTAATGTGGGTGCGTCATCAAAAGGCAGAAAAACTGCATTTTTTCAAAAATACTTATTTTACTCGAAAAATTTATTTTTTCTCATACCATGTTCTAGAAAATATTTAAGATTAATAATAATGTTATAAAATTAAAAATTTAGTTAATAATATTCATAACGGCTAGTCCATAATAATATTATAAAAATATATCCTTGTTTAGTAAAACTCGGTATTGCGTACTACACATGCCACCGAGAAAGGTCGTGATTGCGTGTAATGCAAGCCAAGTCAGGGTTGTGTGTTGTGCAAGACTCCTTTGTTGTTGAGTATAAAAAAATACAACCATATTTCATCTATACACTAAAAAAAGTCTATACTTAATGTTTCATAGAATAATTTCTACAAAACGAACTTGAAATTGTGTGTAACACGACCCAAGAATAGTGTTGCGTATACTGCAAGCTAATACGGTGTTGTGTGTAGCGCAAGATAATCTTGGTGTAGAATACACCACAATAAATCAATGAAATTAAAGGAATATTTTTCATAAAATCTTGGGCTGTTACAAATAATATGATCTTTCCATTATGCTATATGTATGGGAAAGAAATATCGTCCAAATTTTCATAAGTAGACCAATAAAATTAGTGTGTAGAAGATGTTCTTCATGAAATATAATGTCAAAGTTATGGGAATAATTTAGCTAATTATTCAAATTGAGATAATGTTCCCTAGAATGATCCACCCACACTATAGTGTTTAAAATGCAATGATTAGGGGAATAATGATAACCAGTTTTCAAATCTTTATGTTAATGACAATGATCGTAGTTAGCTTCCTCTTGATCATTGATTGAAAAAGAAATATCATGTGATCACTATTTACGATTAGTGTACAATAATGACATCAAGAAAAGGATACATACCATCTACTCTTGAACTATTGATGTCCTATTAGACTATGGATCTACCAAGTTTTTTATATATGAATAATTTTCTAAGGGTATCAAAATTACACCCTAATAATTAGAAATTTAATTAGTCGTCAAAACATCAGATGGTATGATGATGTCATATCATGTCTATGATTCTTATTCAATTGGTTTTTTTAATTTTTTATAGTAAAATCATGTTATTATCTATATGGTTGAATTTTATTCTATAATAGGAATGGATTATATTTTCTATGTGATTCCCAAATCAATTTCCAAGGAAGGTAATTAAAGTTTGATATTATGAACCAACCTCTGATTTTCTATTAGTGTGTAGACATATGTGAACTTCTAAAACATTAAATCCATTTAATGTGTGTTGATTGATATTCAAAATGGTGGATTTTTAGATACTCTTGTTTTTATATGTAATGAATTGTAATATTCTATGAATATTTTCAGAGTAAGGTGCTGATAGGGCACATGATTATAATTCCCTTTGAGATTAGAATTGATTTTATTATCATATTAAATATATTTTTGTTATGCATGGATAGTTTTCTTGAAAAAGTGTAATATATCATAAATGGAGTCTCAAATTGAAAATATGAGACCACGGATGAATCTGAAATGTGGAGTTCACCCTAAGCGCAACCTACAGATTGTCAATGAGGGATATTCAGATGGGGAAGTCATGGTGGGTACACTAGATAAATTAATTAATCTATTTAATTTATTTAATAAACCTGACACTAAATAACTGATAGAAGAAGACTCGGATCAAAAATCTAAGAACACTATTGAGATCAGAATGCATTGTTTACATAATGAGTGACATAAAATGATTCGGTGTGGGACATTTTGACTCCTCACTCATTGGTGGAGTGTTTAATGAGTTAAATTAATTATTAATTTATTTAATTATTATTCTTTTCACACAAAAGATAAATCTATAAGATTTCTGCCAAGCCAATTATTCTAGGATTACTCATAGATTCCCTGATAGAAATTCATACCTCATATTCCTTCCTCCATTAGTGAATCATTGTTATACATCAATGAAAAATTGAATCAAGGACAATCAAAGAAGAACAAATTTGTTGGAATCCTCATTCTTTCATCATGTTTTAATGATCACAAATCCTATTCCTTTTAATTAATCTCAATCATAATTGGCCATCATGTTAATGCTCTCCAATCTCAAAAATAACTACACATCATGTATTAATAATAGCAAGTCTTATTGGTGTTAATTAATCTCTTTATTATTTACAAGTCTTATTCATGATCACCAATCTCACTTATACTATCAAGTATTTATTTATGATTCACATTCTCTTACTCTCTACTGGTTAATCTTAATCCATATTCTATATATTACTGTCTAAATCTAAATACAGATATTTTTCTAAGTATAGAGACACCGTGAAGGACACACTGTGAACAACAAACCGTGACCCAGACACCGTGAAGGACAAACCGTGACCCAAAAATCCTGAAGGACACACTGTGACCCAGACACCATGAAGGACACACCGTGACCGAGACACCGTGAACTAGACACCGTGACATGGAAACATAGTGGATCACATACCGTGGAGCATATACCATGAAGAAGACATCGTTTACATTATCACGGTGACACTGTTTCTTAACTTTTTGTCTATATTATTTAAATAAGGATAACATTCATATTTATTGTTTTTAATGTAATTAATGTTATTTAATGATAGTTGTTGGCATGTCAGGAAACCGTATCTCATACATATGAAAAGAAAATCATTCCTACTTCCATAACTGGTGGAATATAAGGATGATTGAGCTTCAGTACACGTACAGAAGTGTGAAAATATAACATGAAGAACTTACATACGCATGACAACTCAAGAAACCAAAAGTGCATTGTGCTGAACTAGAAGAAAAATCCTGAGCAAGAAGGATATTGCAAGACTTTCAAGGAACTCTGATAAGTGCAATCCAACACCACTGAAGAACACACGATGAATCCAGAGGTCATTCTCACTGGTGGAATACAAGCTGAACCATGACACTCTGTTTTTCAACAGAAAAAACCAGAGAAGGACTCAGAAGGAGTTCTGCTGAATCCAACGAGTCCAGAGCAACATTACTAATCACTAGAGCTTTATAAAACACTTATCTGTTCTCTCTAATTGATTTGTTTATTTACATTCGAGCAGTGTGGTGTACTCTGTATATCTCACACACACTCTATCTCCTACACTGAACAGGAGGATATCAAAATCATAACTCCAAAACTCTTAACTCTTTTTTACCCACGTCAACTGTGGAAGAGGTCCTTGTGTGTCCTGGTCTTAATTTTGTTTCCCACAAATAACAGTGGTAGAGGTCCCTACGTTGCCTGGATAGTTTTATAAACTGTTGTTAACCCCGATCCAGGGTGTGGATAAAATTTATATAAATTTGAGAGGACAAAGTCTCAGCTTGAGACTGAACCTCTTGTTATATCTTCTGTGCTTCTTTAGTTTAAATTTAAAGTATACTACATATATTTTCTATATTCTGATGTTGTAACTTTGAAATAAAAACCCATTTTAAAGTTACTTTGATAGTTAAATTAGAAAGTGTTTACACTTATTGTAATACAGTAGGTTAGTTTCAAAAGTCAGTTTAATCTTTTGATTGAATTAACTAAGACCTAATCAATCTTTGAGAAGCTAAGTGAACATTTACAATCTGTATAAATTCACTACAGTTTAACTTTTTTATAAATTGGGGGATTATAAATAGTCAATATTTTAACAGAAATTTTAATTGGAAATCAATTCACCCCCCTCTTGAGTATCCACTCTGACCAACAAAATGAAACCGGCCATCCTTATTCATTAGCGATCATTCATTTCATCAATGAGAAATCTGAAATTGACGTAGAAATTTTCTTTTTGATTCCATCCCTATTCAAAATTTGAGATGAACAATAATTAATCCTTTACAAAATTAATTCATGGATCAATATTCTTTTGGTTTATACAATATGTTTTTTTCGGGAGTTAGAGTTATTAAATAATGAATTTTTTTATTGGGTAACTCATCTTATTCTTGAATCCCTTCCATGATGGAAAAAAATAACATAGAAATTGATTGATATTATTCCAATGTTTATTTTACTTTTGTTTATCCTTCGGCCTTCTTCTTACCACCACCAAAAAATTATTTTGATGGATGTTTGAACGAGTATGGATTGTCCCAAGCAATTGAACCCTTGAATGGTGTTGATGATGATGGATTATGGGTCAAGAAGAAACTGCATGATGTGATCAATGATTCCCATGTTGTTCAAAGGTGTGTGAGGTCCAGTAGATGGTTCGCTCATCAGGGTCATCCAGTCAAGGAGGAGGTGTGTTGGCTCACCGGTGAGGTTGTGAAGTAGTGTGATCTATGAGCCATGTTCTTCAATGCTGAATTATATTAAGTGGTGGTAGTTAGAGTTGCAGATAGAAAATAGTTTGAGATGAGACTGGATAGGATAGATAAAATTTAAAATCATGGGAAATTAGTTTAGATAATATCGATAGAAAAGTGATAAAAATAAAAACAGAATGGGAGGATCGCCATTTCTATTGTTTTTTACGTGGTGGAAGGGTGGTATATTTCCTCTTTTCATGACTTTTTATTACTATAATGATACTAATATAATGTAAACTTGAATAAAAATTTATTTTAAGGTAATGAGGTAATGTGGTTCACCAAAAATTCTTCAAAAATGGGAGGGAGGAATGTATCATCAAATTGAATAAGGTAAAAACATCATATATTATTATTATTATTAATAAAATATTTTTATTTTTAATTTGGTTATAAAACATAAATTCGGCCACTACATCTCCGTGTGGTATCTGATTGATGAACCTTCAGCGGAAACACGACCCTAGAATTATGATGGTATTTTAAGACCAATGTTGGGAACCATTTTTGGACTTCTGCCTCATGTCAATGAAACACCCAATAATAATAAAATTGTTATATTAATAAACGTTGTGTATGGAATATCTCCTTCGTATGGTGTCAGAATGATGAAACATCTACGATGTTATGAAACTGAAATTATGTCGTACATTTAAAGACCAATTTCAGGTATTTAGTTCTATCTCATGGATTGGGCCCATGAAACACCATTCATGCATTACATGGTGAAATATTACTTTTTGACCTGGTGCATGATTAGGGATAGGTAATAGCTTATATTGAGAAATTTTTAATCAGTATATCAATGGTGTGATATGTTTGACAATCCATGGCTGTGTGCTTAGACATATTAGTAGAATGAAATTTTTACTCTTCATACCAACAACGAGCCCCATGATTTCATCAAGATTTGTTTGATAAATGTCGTGTAGTACCCCTACACACCATGTAGTATAACATAGACAACAATCCATGTTTTTTATGGGAAACAAACAAGAAGAAGAGTGGGATCACATGTTGGGTGGTTCACCGACATGGTGGGTACCTCTTTTTGAGGAAACCTTATGTTTTCGTATATCCTTATCATGAACTCAGGTTTTGGAATCTGATTAGCCTATCCAATGTATTTTATTACAAATAAAATTATATATCCCTCTGTTATGTCATTCGAGATATGATATGAAATTTCCTAGGAATGTTGATTGGTTAAGAAATCCTCAAAAATGAAATTGATCATGAAAGATCAATTGAAAAATTAAGATTATACCCTCATATAGGGATGGGTTAGTGGATTCCTCAATGATTTCTGAGTAGACCTTCCAGTACAGAATGATCAGTGGAGTTTTTGGTGCTTTCTATGGAGACTTTCTAGTAATACTGGTCAATGGAGTATGCGATGCTTTTCGAGTAAACCCTTCAACAGGTACGAGGAAATGGAGTACTTTATGGTTTCTGAGAAGACCCTCTAGCAAGGATTGGGTAGTGGAGTCCTCAAAAATTACCATGTTGACCCTCTAATATAGTTGTGTAGTGGAGTTGTCGATGATTTGAGTGATTTTTATTTATGAATGAGCGATCTGGCCAGGAGGTATAAAGTTTCTTGTGGTTTCATCCATATTTAATATTATAGATAAACATGAATTAATCCCATCCAAAATTAGTTCACATATCAGTCTTCTATTGGTTTATTCAAAATGTTTTTTCTTTGAATTGGAATTATTCACTATTGAATTTATTTAATTACAAACTCATTTAATTCTTGAATCCAATCTACGATGGAAAACATAACATGAACATTGATTGATTTTTTCCCAACGCTCATTTTATTTTTTTATATTTCACTCTACATGTTACCACCAATGAATATTAATTTTCTCGGAGGATCAACTAAGAATTGATTTTCTCAAGAAGTCAAACACCTTAATGGGGTTGATGAAAAAGGATAAAGAGTCCATAAGAATATTTCTGATGGAATTGATGATGCTTGTGTCCATCAACATTGTGATAATTCTAGAAATGTTTGGATCTTTGGCCTCATCAAATCAAGGTGGAGGCAGGGTGGCTCGCTAGATAGGTGGTGTGCTGGTGGGATATAGGACTCATGTTCTTTGATTTTTCATCGTACTATGAGGATATAGTTAGGTTTTAATAAAGATACTTATTGGAGAATGTATTAGATAGTATAGATAATGATTAAAATAGTGGGAGAATATATTCGATAGGGGAGATAGAGAACTAAAAAAAGAAAAACAGAAGGGTAGGAACCACATGGGTGTCATGATGAGCATGCTGGAAGGGTGGGATATTTCCTCCTTTCATGACTTTTTATTATTATAATGATAATAAATTAATGTTAAATAAAATTAAAATTGAATTTAAGGGAATGTTATTTGGTGTCTCATCTACACCACTTGATAAGGGGGAGGGGTGTGTATATTCAAATTGAATAAGGTAAAAAAACATAAAATAAAAAAATTGTATAAAATATTATTATAATTTATTTTGGATATATTTCATTTATTTAGTATAAACATCTTTTTATGGTATCTATATGAAGAACCATCAGTGGTTACATGACTCTAGAATTAATATGTGCATTTTAAGATTAATTTTGGATACATTTTTTACACTCGTGCCTCTGGTAAATGAAACAAACAATAATAATATAATTATTATTTCAGAATCGTGTATCTGACAAATCTCCTTCATAAGATTTTGGAAAGAGAAACATTCTATGAAGTTGGGAGAATAAAATTATGGTAGACCTTTCAATAAAAGTTTTGTATATTTAATTAGGACTAATTGGTGGGGCCCATGATGCAGCATTCATGCATTATATGGTGAAATGTGACTTTTTCACCTTTTTTCTAATTAGGGAATGTGAATAGTGTATCTCAA
Organism: Viscum album; assembly: GCA_963277665.1. Classification (NCBI taxonomy): domain Eukaryota; kingdom Viridiplantae; phylum Streptophyta; class Magnoliopsida; order Santalales; family Viscaceae; genus Viscum; species Viscum album. Next base: position 798,408,149 of record OY728160.1, on the reverse strand, counting down.
GAATTTTTTTCAGGAGGATCCTAGTGGATTGATCCATTGGTCTATCTAGGTCTCTTTGTATATGCATATATGTGGGATGATGTATTTCCCTTCAGACCAATGACAAGCCTCTTGTTTTCATCATGGTTTTGGACAAGACATGTCGTGTCATACCCTTAAACTCCATGTAGTATGACATGACATGTGATCCATGTACTAGAAAGGACTCATCTAGGAAGCAGAGCGGGATCACATATTTTGTTGTTCCCTAGCATGTCGTCTACCACTTTTTTAGAAAACCATAGGCATATGTTTATCCTTCTTTTGAACACGGATTTTGGCATGTGAGTATCATATCCTTAGTGTTTTTCCACATAGAACATAATGGTGAACTCCATTGTAGATTTCTAGATAAAATTTGAAATTTAATGGGCATGAGGATTTGTTAGGAAAATATTGACGATGACATTGATCATGCATGATCACCTGATACATTATTAGTAGACCTTATAGTAGGGACTTGGTAGTGGATTCCTTGACATTTTCTGACTATACCCTCTAGTAGGGTCTAGAAAAAGGTATCATCAATAGTTTTGGAGTATACAATCCATCAGGGAATGGTCAATAGAGTCTGCATCACTTTCTAAGTAGACCCTCTAGTAGCGAGTGGGTAGTTGTGTCCTCGATACATTCTGAGATGACCCTCTAGTTGATCTCGGAAGTGGTTTCCTTCATTATTACAATGTCGACCATCAAGTTGAGCTGGTAAGTGGTGTCCTTTATTTATGTTGTAAGAGTTTCACCCCATAATGTACTAGGGAGTGTGTCTTATAATTTGATTTTATCCCCCATGGATTTTGTGGCATAGTGAGGAGTCATTTCTAGAGTAGTAAAACTACTTCTGTGTAGGCATTTGGGATGACGGGAATCGATGGTAGATTTTTTAAACTATTGTCTACTCTTCTTATTTGATTGATCTATGACATTGAGATACCATTACACTCCTATTTGGGCTTCTTTGACTATTGATATATTTCTATCTATCCTGATTTTGAATCCACACCTTGGATTTGGACACTCTCTTTCTTGGAATGACTAATAAGCATGGAATATTCCACATTCCTTCTATGTTTTGATTCTCATGGTTGGATGAGTCTACTATCCTACTGTAGGTGGTCATGACATGATGATTAATTCATCTACTCACTGTGTTGAGTCCCTTATGTATGTATGAAGTTACATTCAGACACTTTTTGGTTTATTTGTACCCTTTCATTGTAACATGTGATATCTTCAAACTTTCTATTCATATAGTATCTCTTACATCTCCCCATTCATATTTCAAAGTGTCCTATTGGGTATGTATATATTCACCCTTACCTAGGCTTTTCCCAAAAAAGATGTGTCTTATGTGAATGATATATAGGTAGACCATAATATCATTGGAGCTTAGGAATACAGGGGTCATGGACCACATATTGTGGTGGTAGCATGGGATTCGGGAGCTATGACCTATTTTAGCTATTTACTTTTCCATTTTTCAAATTCAGACATTTTTCTAGTTGGGTGTTTATTTTTTCCAATTTATTTTAGTTTACACTACCACACTCATGTACTATTTGGAGGTTCATGCATGCTTGGTTTACATTATAATAGGGTGGAATATTTTATTCGTTATATCCTCACTTGTTCATTGAGTTGGATATGTGTGTGTGTACAGGATTTTAGGAAAGGGACTCATCGAGTTAGTTATGCCTTCAGTGCATGTCTCCACCCCTAGCATATAGAGGTAGGGTTTGGGTAGTTGTAGCTAGAGCCCCAGATATGGTCAGGTTCTGAAGGAATTATCTCATATGGTTGGGGAGAAACTCAACATGAAATATATTCCTATTATTTGGGATTTTTTGTATTCTTCCAAAAGAGATTCACAGTCTTCCACAAAATCATGAATTGGAGTTTTTAATAAGAATCATACCTAGTAATGTACCTATTTCAAAAACTCTATATAGAATATCCCAGATTCAGTTACAAGAAATTGAGAGGAAAAGTTAGAAGAATAACGACATGGGATATATTCATATAAGTGTTTCACGTTGATATCCACCTACTATATCTATTGAAAATAATTTTGGATTGATGAGTCTCTGCATTGATTATAGGGAACTAAATAATATCAAAATCATGAACAAGTATCCTCTTCCCTGTATTGATGAGTTATTTGTTTAACTACACATAGATCAATAATTATAAAATATTGGCCTTCATTTTTCATCATATATTTAGGGTCATGATGAAAGATATACCCAATAAATCATTCCATACAAGGTGTTGACATAATTAATATATTGGGATATAATTGGTCTTCTAAGTGTCGGTAATATATTTATGGATTCAATGAAAATAATCTTTAGAGATTACCTTCATATGTTTTTGTTAGTATTTATCTATGATATTATTATATATTCAGAGAGCATGGATTAAAATGAATATCACTTGAGAATTGTACTAAATACCCTAAATAATGTGATTTTATATGAAAAAATTACAAAAGTGTGAATTTCAGGTACAAAAGGTTTCATTTTTAGGTCATATAATCTCAATACAGGGTATATCAGTTGATCCATCAAAGACTTCAGTTTTCGAATGTTTGCTCCGACCAACCATTATGTCTAAGATCTAGTTTTTTTCTTTCTCTGGATGGATATTATCAACACTTTTTGGAGAATATATCACAATTTTATAAACCACTCACCAAATTAACTCATAGAGGTGCCTTGTAAATTTGGGTAAATTAATGGTAATTAAATTTCATCTAACTAAAAATAAGTTTAGTCAATGTACTTGTGCTTACATTAAAATGCAGTGGGGAAGAGTTTTTAATATATTGTGATGCATCGAAGAATCTATTAAAATCTATTCTAATTTAGAATGTCATTTTTATAGCTTATACCTCACAAAAATGGAAACTTCATGAGAAAATGTATTGGACTCATGATTTGAAGATATGAATATTAATTTTTTAATTAAATATATGGCTAAATTATCTTTATAAGTAATGTTTTGATATATATACTTATCATAAATGATTAAAATATTTATACACATTGATATAGTTTAGTAAGTAATAGAAAATATGGTTGGAACTGATTGATGATTGCAATATCCCAATATATTACCACCCTTAGAAAAAAACAGGTGGAAGATATTATAATTAAAAAGGACTGTGTTAGATTATCTTTGATGAGAATCATTAAAGATCCAGTATTTATGGAGTATAAATGGTTATATATTGAAATCATGATAGAAGGGTATAAAATTACCTTCCTCAAACGAGTGTTAATCCATCTATCCATGTGAAATTTATTGAGTCATTGAAGGAATATGTGGAACTATAGAAGATGTTGAGAACTGTTTCTGATTTTAACCATGATTGTAATGAAATGATAAGATTTAAAACCTGTGTATCTATTCTGTGTATACCAAATTTTATGAAGCGATTGTTGGATGAGGCTCATAGTTCATCATTCTATAGTAATCATCGAAGTAAAAATATGTATAGAGATCTAAATTTATTTTTGGTAGGATGGAATGGAGGGAGATATTGAAGTCTATATATCTTGGTGATTGATATGTTAGTAAGCTAAGTATAGGAGATAGTTTTCTAATGGGATGTAACAACCATTACCCATACCAGAATACAAATTGGAAAATTTCACATGGAGTTATCATTATACTCCATAATATTTCTAATGGACATAATTATATTTTGGTTGAGTCAATTACCCAAAGAAGTCAGCATAATTCATTGACATTAGATAAGACTTATCTCTTGATCATATTTCTAGAATATACCTTAATGAACTGTTATGTTTTCATGGAGTGAAAAATATATTATATCTAATCAGGATCAACAGTTTTCCACAACATTCTGGGGAATTCATCAGCAAACATTTGTTACTTCATTGATTTTCAGTACATATTATCATCCTTAGATATATTGTCAATCTGAGAGAACTATTAAAACCATATAGGATTTATTTAGATCATGTTATTTAAACATTAAAGGGTGTTGGTATGAATACATTCCCCTAGTTAGTTTTTTATAAGAATAACATTCACTCAATAATTAAGATGACTAGTTATAAAAACCTTGATGGAAAAAAGTGTATAACTATAATATAATATGAGGAAGTTAGATAAATAAATATATTGGAAACTGAGATAGTAGTTTAAATAGAATATAAAATTATAACCACTCAAATTCACATCAAGACAAATCATATTAAATAGAAATGTTATACTAAAAATTATCAAAATAATCTGGAATTTGATGTCGCTGAGAAGGTTTATCTAGTAATTTATCCTTGGTATATGGTTATGAGATTTGGAAATAATATAAATTTTATTCCTGGTTAAATTTTGCCTTTTGATATTCTTTATCAAGTAGGTATGAAAGGTTATCACTATGAAATTCAAAAAAAATGCCTCTCAAATCGACGATGTCTTCCATATATCTCTCATGAGAAAGTACATACCAGACCTTTCATGTATAATAAACACAAATTTTATTCCCCTAAAAAATAGATCCATTTGGAAGAATTATTGGTGGATATTTGGAATCATAGATATAATTTTCAATGAAAAAAACCACTCACAGAGTCAATGATTGGTAGTGACACCACCATTTTCAGGAAACTAAATGGGAAACTGAGGATATGATGAGGCTAAAGTATCCTCAGTTATTTTTATTACAGTAATAGAATTTCAAGGGAAATTTTTTCATTAAATTGGATACAATTTAGCCCCCTAATATTTTTTGAAATATTTATTTCAAATAAATATAACTTTTTTAATAACTTCTGTTACACACAACATCAAGCTTAAACAAGCCATGATATACTATTAAAATGTTATTATTTAAGGTGATAGTTATAACCTAACCATTTTATAAGAAAGTATGAATAAGACTAATAAAATTAGGAAAAGAATATGGTCTAAAAATGTTAAAAATAATTTTATTGGTTATTAATTCATTATAAATGAAAATAAATAATTTGAATGTAAAAGAAATATTTTTTTGAAAAAACAATTCACATGCATGTAATGTGTTTTTATCATAATAAATTAAATTAGTCACTATTTACTAGTGATTTTAATAACGTTTACATATTATATATTCAATTAAATATTTTCTTATTCAACTAATATTTTGCATGCATGTGGTAAGAAGAAATCCAATTTTATGCTTACAAGTAGTATTTTTTTATAAATATTTTTATCACATATTATGAAATTTTTTTAAAAATAGTTTCTTATAATTTCAGATAATTTAATTTCAAAAATGAACATAGTTTTCTAAATTCAAAATTATAAACATATCTTAATGTAAATTATTGATAATTTTTGGAAAAGATTAATTTTTTGATGAATAGTAAAAAATAATTATTTTCTTTAAAAATATATTTTTGATTAATGAATTTAGAAGGCACATTTTATTTCAAGATGATTGTAAATTTAAATATATTTTTTAATTATCTTATTTTTAATCTTATTTATTACATTGAAATCATCTTTAAATTGAATTTTTATATAATAAATTTTTATACATAAGAAATCTTTTTCTTTGGAAAATCATTTGCATCGCGTTTTGGAATTAATTTTAGATTAAATTTTATAAAAAAGATTTATTAAAATGTTTTCAATGATTTTAGTCATGATAATTAATATATCTAATATTTCCCACTAAATTTGTTTTATTGAATGGTAAAAATAGTAAAAATTGTTTAGTACAGTTAAGGATAAAATAGATTTATCTAGGGTTAAACAAAAAAGATATGGTATAAAATAACCTAATAACATGTATAAATTCTTTTTATCGAAAAAATTTGACCCTATATTATCTAATTTCTTATGGTACATTTTGGTTCCATTTTCTGTGAATAGGTAAAAAATTAGTTGATTCTTTTTAAAAATTCCATGAGTGTCCTCTCTCTCACTTATAAATGGATAACCCCTCTCCATTTCACTTCACACATCATTATCTTTTTCTATTATGAAATAAATACTATAATAATTTCAATAAATACCTTCCCACAATCTAGATTCCCCTATTTGATCCTAAAACTATCCTAATAAGGCTTTAGATTTAAACCAAAAGAGGTTACATGAAAAAATAGATATACTTCATAACCATGAATTTTTGTTTTATTTATTATTTTACCACAATAAATCATCTTAAAATATTATTAGATAATAAAAATAATAAACTCAAGATATTTATATGTTATTATATTATTTCCATAACCCGTATCGTACTCCACTTCCATCAACTGGGAAAAGAAATTTTCAATCATGTGTATGGTGGATTGTCGCCTCAGGAACCAATTTAATTTTTTTCCATAACTGACTCTCCTAGATGGATATAATGACTGATTAATTGTATATATATAATATTTAGGACATATTTTTACTTTTTAATTTATATTATAACAACTATATTTTTACCTTCCAATCCTTTTTCAAATGATAATGTGGATCATGCATATATCTAGACAACGACCTCCATGAAACCATGTGATTCGTTTTTCATTTCCGTTGGACATGTATGGTAATAGGGATGGATTGTATGAATTTATATTATATATATTATTTAATAATAATTATGGACAGTTAAATTAGCATTTTTTGTTCTTTTATCTAATCCATTTAAAAATTAAATTATCATTCATTTGTACGTACGGTCTACCATCTCCATGAATAATATAATTAATTTTTCAATCTTTAAATTTTAAGGCTTGATATAAAAATTTATATAATAAATATATATTGATATATATATTTATGATAAGTATATCATGATTAAAATTATTTATATGGTGTAACTATAATCAATGTACAGTTATCAATACTATCAAACCAAAAGATACATGGAAACGAAGTTGTTATCACCCAGAATGCCGAATTTAATAAAAAATGATAATAAACATGTAATAAGAGGTTATATGTAAATCATATATGATATGATATATTTGATTATGGTTCAATAATAAATTACCAACAAAAATTTTTTTTATTATAAATTATTTCATAACATGTAATAATAAATTCAGGCCTAAGGTAAGGTATTTTAATATAACTTTAATTTCTATGAGTTACATTCCATATTCAATGCTTATTTGTTTTATGTGATGTATATAAAACTCATGAATGTATCTTATTATTTTAATTCAAGAAAAATTGGGTATTTAAATATCCACAAATTTTTCCATTCATTCATAGGGTTTATGATTCAAAAATTACCAAATTCGAAAGGGTTTTATGTTATAATCTCATTGTTTAACTAGATTGGTAAAGATTATGATTAATGGTGAAATTTAAAGATATAACTCACAAGAGTCTAATTAATTTTCAAATAATTTTGTGAAATTACATGATATAAATCACAATAATCTCATTATTTTTTTTGATTTTTCTTAACCTCTAGTTATTTGGGAAATTAAATATTTACCTTTCATTTTCATCAACTTATGCACCAAATAGATAATTTTTTTTAAAGGAACGTCGAATTTTGTTTATCTCTAACATCAAATATCTTTCTCTCCAATATCCTTTTTTTCTAAAAATATTTTAAATAAAATGTTTACTATTCTCCAATTAATTTTTTAATTCATTTTTACCAATATTTTAATTTTTATAAAATGGTTTAAAATTAATATTCATATATTTTTCCAAATGCTGTATATTTGAATTTCTACTAAAATGTGAAAGTAATCTTAATTTCAATGTTTGCAGCATGAAAGGAATTTCATTCCATCATGAAAACTCAGTTATTGGAACCCTCCCTTAAAATGTTCCCAGTCAATTTTCATATAAATTTTTTTTATTAATATTTGTGAAATTTATTGAATATAAATAATTTATTTCAATTTAAAATGGGTATTTTTATCATGAACTGTTCCAAGATATCTTTTAAAATCATTTTACATCTCAAATAATATTCATTCATCTTTCTAAACCTTTATTGGGGATATGATCCAATTATACCAACGAAATTATATCTTTGGATGTTTTTTAATTATTATTAAAATAATTTTTTGAAACCCATTCCTTTTTCCATGGGTTATATTATGCTGAATTCATGTAATAACTCTGAAACACATTTATTTTACATGGATTATGCCTCGATGAAATGTTTATGAAACCCATTTTCTTTTCAAGGGTAACAATATGGTGAATGTTTTATTATATTATGGTACAACTTAGTATTATTTTCATCATGTATTGGGTGGTCCCAAAATTATATTTCCTTATAAAGAAATTGGTAATGTTAAATATATGATGAGATAAATAAGACCCGAATGGTTAGTGTATTCAGATTATTAAGGCACTCTATCCACTATGATATTCTTGGTAGTAAACCTTTACAACTATGATGGTTTTGGGAGTGAATCATTTCCAGTATCAAAGTCCTAGAAATGATCCCTGATTAATAAGGAAATAATTTACTATGATTATGTGTACTCCAAAAATCTTAGTATTATGCCAATGTAATTCTCACATGTATGAGTTTTTTTAACTTTAAGATTCATGACATATGAACTCCCAATATGTATTACAGGTCTCAATATTTTAGTCTATGATATGTAGGTTATGGTTTTTAAATTTTATTATAATGTTTTTATACACTTATGATCATGTTATGTTTATGTTATCAATGATATATCCCTTGATTATCCTTAATGATCATCTTAATTCACCCTTTCTTATTTTTCCTTTCCTCAAGTTATGAAGAAATGTATTATATGTGATATGTCAAAGACGGGATCTAATTATTATGATCATAGTGGAAGATGATGTAGTTCTCTTATGAGCTAGTTGTTTAGGTATCCAATTTCCCAAAGGCACTAGACCAATATGATAATATAATCGATCATTATTTTATGCAATGAATGTTTATCTATTTGGATGTGATATCTATATATGAATATTATTGGTTTCTAAATGTGACCTCCTTCTACCTTGTTTTCCCCCACCACATATCACATCCTCATAATATTTGGGTGATACCCAAGACCATCTTTTCATCTCTTGGGTAATATATTACACCAAACTGTAACATTACCTAGTTATTTTCCAACACCAACCCATGTGCTCATTGAAAATACAGAGGAAAGAGTGGTGAGGAGGGGGTATCCATCCATCTAAACCACAAGCATCCAAGATTTTGGGGAAAACACATAACACCAAAACCATTTTGGAATTTTTAATTTTATCTAAATAATGTGGGGTTCATATAAAAATGACATAAAAATATAAGGTATATAGATATCACACAATACCCAACCAATAAATTGACATCATCTACCCTGGAATACACCACAACACCACCCCTCTACCTTATGGTATCTATCAAAACTGCAACCACCACTAAATGTATCACCCCACACAGTTTCCATTTCTAATTAAATGATCATCCTTTTCATATAGTTTACCATTTAAAAGGAAAAATTATTTGACTAATATTACATTCAATAATTTAGTTATCACATTTTATGTTTCATCCCAAACTTTTTCATTTACCAACACATTCCATTTAACCTTTTCTACATGACAATTCAATCCATACTTGTTTTATTTCATACCATGATATGGTAGTTAAACATTAATATTCATTCCATGGATAACTATTCAACTAACAAAACCACACCTCATAACAACTCTTCCACCCCACATTGACCATTACAAAAACACAACATATGAATCACTATAACTCAACCATGTTATTAGAAAAACTACCATCCAATCACCACATGTCAACTGATATGAAATCACATCTAAACCAACCTCTTCTTCAATTTCTAACATATTTCAAAACAAACTCAATCACTACCAACACCAGTAAAAACTCCCACAGAGTTCCCATGAAATGCATAATACAACATATAAATAACATATAAAAAAAGTAAGTACATTATACATAACACAATTTAACATAAATTCAAATTCAACAGGGAGTTATTTCATCAATTTTAATCATTATATATAATGGGTATTCAAAAAATTGTCATATTTCCATGGGAATCCAATTTATTAGATGTATTTATATACATAATCATTTATTTGGGTTGTAAAAAATGATAAACACAATAAGGGATTCACCATCATAAAAACACTAGAATAATAAAGTCTCAAAACTGCACTTATATTCAGAAACATTATCAAAAAATACAACCATGTTGTTAAAATAAAAAATTCATCAAATTCGTGTGAATAATCCCCTTCCCATTCAATTTTAATTTAATAAAACTAATTATCATCTTAAAAATACCAATATTATCCTCCTAAAATAGGAAAAAATAATTCAATCTCCATGCATGCACCTAAAGAGTGAGTGAATAAGGAACCCTTACCTCAAATAATCGTTTTAAATCACTATACATGGTAGGGTGAAAGAGAAACAACCAAGAGGTCAAACCTGCCCAAGGAACCCTAAAATCAACCTGAATCACACCATAGGATTATCCAAAATCATATCTCAATCACCCATGAATCAAAAATACATCACCAAAGAGTATCCTCGGTATAGGAATAGAAGAAACTGAAAGGGAAACAAGAAGGAATCACCATGTATTCCAAAAAATAAATCCTATGGAATCTGAGGATCAAGGCTATAGAAAGGGAGCTTGAAGCTCCTAGAAAATTTCCTAGGGCTTACCAAAAACATATTAAGTACTTATGAAATTTTTATAACTCCATAATCTTTATATGTACATACCAGCTACTTGATTCATTGATAGATTCAAACGATGAATATTCAGGATTCTATGTGAATCAGGCCATAAAATTATTTAAGTCAATGAATGCCTTTAATTCAAATCCCGAAGATCATACAATGAATCTCATTAAACCTTGATCTAGAATCCATTTACATATTCAAAACTACTCTCAAACAATGAATTAATTAATCATTTAATTCCCTTCTAAAACAACATGTTTTGAATCAACAGCTTCTAATCCAGAAATGAACTTGTATGTTTTGAACACTGGTTCACACCAATAAAAAAATCTATATTAATATTCTATCCATAAACACCATAAAACCTTTATCTCTCTTCCTATGAACCCACCCAACTCACAAACTAATAGTTAAATAAACTGATAAGGCAAAAACCATTGTAGATGTTATCAATGTAATATTTGATTTCATAATTTTGTTATGATTTTTGAATTAAAATAATGGATAATTATAATTTTTTTTACATTAAGAAGCTAATGCATACTCTAATTGAATCAACATTAATGTTACTAATTATTTACAGTTATAATTTTGTTCCTTAAAACTTCATCGGATAAAAACATCACTGTTTAAAGTCAACCTTGGATCATCATTATTTCCATACCAGTCATCATAGATGTATCCTTATAATTAATGTTTTTTATCTTTATAATAAACATGAAAATACTATTTTATTCTATTTATATAAAATTTAATTCCTCTATAATTAATTAGATGATACAATTTTGGATTGGATTGAAATATTTCATAAAATATTCCTACAAATCATTATTGGTGGGTGAGAATATTTCTTCTACAAAAAACTATCAATCAGAAAGTCCCATGTGAAAGATTGAATCCATAATGAGTGTGGTGAATTAATGGTAAAAGAAGTCAAGAACAGTCATTTGGTTTTCCAATACCAGTAGGTGTGAAAAATTATATCCATGGTGATGATTTGATAATAGGATCAATAAAGAGAAAGAACATGCATGATACAATGGAGAGTATAGGTTCAAAAAATCATATAATCAAGTGGCTAATCCCCATTGTGTAAGATTTGTGATCCCACTAAAAAAATTCTATTTTATATTCAATAAGAATAATGAATGGATAAATTATATTCCATATTATCCCCCTATTAATATTTAATGATAATACTAAACTAATTGATCGATCTTCACTTTCCCAACCTCCAATGCCTCTAAAAGTATGATTGCATGTATAACCTTAATCTCCCCTTAATGTATCAGACTATCCATCCCTGAAATTATCCCTAAAATAAATTGTAGTATAACATGAACATAGGTCACAATTTATCTCTCTATACAAATAGATACTAAATATGTATTTATAAATATTGTGCCACCATATTGTGGGGATCATCAAAATACTTTTTTTATCTTTTTCCATGATCTTTTCACTATAGTTATATCATTTGGATATTCTCGGTCATTTCCACAATCATTATAATATCTTTATATATGAATTAAAATCAAAATTATTACTATAATGCTTGTTTTTTTAATGAAGTTTCTCTATGGTGTGTTCTGAATAGCTCTCCAATTTTTTTTGACATAGATATTCTACTAAAATGTTGATTCACTATAGCCATTTTTTGCTAATAATTTTACGTAGTGATTTCATTCACTTCTAATAGGACCACTATTACCATTTTGATGGAGCCTCACCATGGTTGAATCAACTCCTTACTCAAGACTCTATGGTGAAAACCGAGGATCCACACATAATACAATGTAGTCATTTTCATAGTCATCCATTACTTATGAAATAATTTTTTAGTCCTCCCCATGGAATGTCACAAATTTAAAAACATAAAATTCTAACTAAAACACCTAATTTAAATTGAACACATTGTCATCATTTTTTTACTTTAAAACACCATTTCTCCGTAGCATTGAGAAGACTATTTTGAATCTTACCCAATATTTCTTCGTTCCTTTGAAACCCTTCTCAATTATAATGATACATTGACACATCTATGAACATGTTGTTGATAAATAAAATCAAAAAAACATTCATAAGTAATAAATAAATTTCCTTAAGAAGCTACCCATAACATTCTTCCATGTAATGGATATCTATATGAAAGAACATAATATGTGATCATGTTTGTGAGAGTACACCAACTCTCAGTGTATATTAAATGAAATTTAAACCATCTGTTAATCAAGATAAACTAAAAGAATTAATTATTCAATTCACATCATGAGGGGATTCTCTTAAATAAAAAATTAATCAATCACCCCAAATCATAAAACACTCTTCCATCCCTTTAATCACATACAATATTCCCCATTGGATTTATTAAAATCTTGTAAATCATTGTTACAGATATATACACTAAAAATTCAATTACCGTCACCTCATTTATCCCCTTGATCATCACCTCAAAAAACTAGATCCCCTCCCATTTTTAATGAAGATTTAATTTTATGTTCTCCCCCTTATTAAATAAATTATATTGAATAAATTTTAGAAAGAAACCATGAAATCATATTGTGATTTTGGGGGAGAATATACTCCAAAAAATATCTCACGTACTTGAGGGAGTCTTTCATTAGGGGCTTCGTTAATATATTTGTGACTTTATACAGGGTTGATACATTCTCCATTAAAGTATCACCTTAATCCACCTTCTCATTGATGATGTTGTTCTTGATGTTAATACTCTTCAACATTTAATGTTGAACTATATTATTTTGTATGTTTATTTCATTTTTATATTTACACCCAATTATCAATGGGTATGCTGAATTTACATGAATGGATTGAAAATATGACTTTATACACATAATTTGTATTATGATTTTATATTTTTCATCATTTTATATTTTTTGAGACAAATGCATTTGAATTATTCTTCTTGTAGTTTCTTGAAATGCATCTTCCCCTAATAAATATTAAACATCCAAAAGTAGACTTCCAATATCTTAAGTCTTTATTCTATTGAGAATCTAAATAAATATAAATATATAATGATTCGTTCTTATAAAATAAAAAAAAATTAATACACCATTTTATATTCAATAATATATGTTTCACCACTAAAATATGTCGATCCTTTGGGTTTATTTGGTATCTTGAAGAAAAAGTGTAATACTGAATATTATGTCATGTATTGAAACTGCCAAGTGTAATAAAGTAATAATTATCCTTCATAACACTATTTTATTCATGATCCTTCTTTTTTAATCAATAAAAAACTTGGTCCAAAGTTCTATAGTAGTATATACATCTCTCAATAGTTCTCTACCAAGCATCTTCAATAACTAATGATCATAATTTTCTTATGAGAGAAGGATACAAAATGTTATGTTTGAAACTTACAAATCCATGTAGAATGTTATCTCACCAATTGTAGTCATATTTAGGTGTTTTAAATTTTGTAATAAAAATACTCACATGTATCTCCTTTTTTAGTAAATAGTTTATCATTGACATACGTAATCATAATGATATGTTTTGTTTTGTCTCCCTAAAAATAGATATTTAAATCCACTTTTCATGTCCTAAATTACATTCTCATAATATATTTTAAAAAATTTAATTCCAGAAATAGGGATATTTATTAATCCCATACATATCCTCCTCTATAATTAAAAATCAATAACCACTATCTCAAAGGATACAATCTTATGACTATTCAATGTATAACTCATCCTCATGTTCTCTATTTAGAAACATAAACTGAACGTCCAATTGGAAAACGTTTTAGTTTACATGAATAACATTCCATTGAAATATTATAATCATTTAAATTCTTATAAAATAACAAAATGTCTCCTAAAAATCTATACCCTCTATTTGATCATATCCCTTGAAAAATAAAATGTATTTATTTTTTTCTTCTTCTCATTTATCCATGAGATTATTCATGAAACACCAATTTCTCTCGATAAAATTATTTTCATTCATAACAACAATTACTTAATATCATGCATCTTATTTTGATTCTTATATTCATCCAATTATACTATTAAATCATCATGTTGAAAATCCTCTTCAATACTTTTTTATTCAACTGGTGAAAATAGACTTCTTTTATAAGAAATGCACAAAATCCCTCATGATTCAACACCTTTGATATGATATCCATGGTTATTATTAGATTTCACATTATTACTAAGTTTTAACAATTTTTTTACATGTCTTATATCATTATTAATAACTAGTTATTTCAAAATCAAACTGATATTTTTATAAATACTCGTGTACATCTAGAATACTCCCATGTATTCCATTTTTTTTAAAGATTCATAAACATTATCATTAACAAGTAGTGGGTTTTGTGATATTTTTTGATTTTACAACATAATTACATAAACTATATAAATTATTTTTCAAAAATTGTTATTATAACAGTAGTAACTTCTTTCACTTTCTGTATATCTAAAAAATATATTTATTATTTAGATCTCTCATTGAACCATCACAAAATTTTATTATTGATCTTCATTAAATAAGGGATTCCTAATACATTAAATCTTCTCAGGAATAACATATTTCCAACTAAAAACATATTATTAATTTTCATTGAATCTAGTTGAGTTAGACACATATTAATAAAGTAGATATCAACTTTTTTGGATTTCTCCCAAAACAGTTTCAATGGTCCGTGCTCTAATAACATTGCACCTCTCATATCCACCAAGCTCTGAATCATGTTCTAAAAAAATTCATTTTTTGGTCTATTTATAGGGAGTGATATATGCATTAATTATAACATGATTCTAAAAATATTTTTCAAAGTATTTATTTTTTTTGTGGGTCTATTTTTATGTTGAAATATCTTGATAGATCATTTTGATCTATTCATAGTAGTTCTATAATTTATTTTTGAATATCATAAAATATTTTGATTTTATAATATTTATTATATACCAATTCCCATTTGTTGACATCACGATCATTTTTATGCACACATTTGAGTGCACCATCTCAAGAGGCTTCTTTATCTCAGCCTTTATCAGCTTATGGCTCCTTTTCACCATTTTTCTATTATCTCATGTATCATAATTTCTTGAACCTTATAGGATTTATTTTAAGTATATTTCTTAAGGTTTATTATTTTATTACATTATATATATTATTTTTACCCCATTTTGATACTTCACATATTCTATAATTGATTTTTCTCATTTATAGTCATGTTTCAAGTATCATGATTATTAAAAATTGAAAATAGATTGTATCTTGTTCAGTGTAACTTTTATAAGATTATGTAATCATTAAATTTTCATAAGAAACATCTATATTTTTGAAACATCACCTCATTACCATTTTCATAGTGCTAATAGACACTAAATTGATTGTGCTTTAGACCATCGATATAGAGAACATCACTAGATTTCATTTTTATTATTTTATTGATTCAAACTACTTTTACATTGGGTGATCTATCATTTTCAAAATTAATACCTCCTCAATAATAATATAGGATAAATTTAAGATATTTTTATTATAATTCATATGTAATTAAAAACACCTCCCTTGTATCAAACACTTCAATCCTTTTCCCGTCATCATGAGAAACATAACCATAATTAATTTCTCTTTCTTATTTCTCATATTAGTAGATTTTGGATTTGAATTTTTTTATTTAATTTCCCTTGTAGAATAGTGAGACTAAATTTTGTGGGGTTTCTAGGTTGATAACCCCTCTTAGAACTATCCTAATTTGAATTTAATATATTATGTAATTTTGACTTTTATTTTGGATTATGTCTCATTTGTTCTAGAGTAACATTAGGATGACATTCCCAATATTTATATCCTATCTTTAATTGGGGAAGTGTAAAATTATACTAGCACACATATTATTTGTGTATATAGACTCCATAGTGATAAAATATTCCTTTAATGTGTAATATCATGGGATAATCGATAGATTATTAAAAATCAACTCATTATTGATTCTTTCTATTCGAATTTTTCTTCTTGTTTTCAATATTTTCATGCTTAGAAAACATTCCATCCAATTTATCCATTAAATTACTCATATTCATGAATCTTATATTCCAAAAAACTATATTTCTTTTGGAATTTTAAAAACTACTATAATATTTAACATTGGGTGTCTTCACCTTCTTAAGTGATGTGAGAAACTTCTTCTTCCCATTAGCTCCACAACCACTATTTTTTAATTTTACAAATTTTACTGAAAATTATTTGAAACCCCTAGTGATCCTGTAGGGATTTAATGAATCAACTAAATTAACCTTAAGATATTTTACTTCTTCATTATAATTTATATGACTAGTTGTAGTAATCTAAAAAATATTATACATATCTTTATGGACTATATTTAGATCTCCAAAATTTAATATAAATTCCACTTTCATGTCACTTATGTAATTAGATTTTTATTTACCAAGGATTTACTTAATTATTAATTCTCATATTTTAGTGATTTCTTTTCTCTAAAAATGTTATTTTTCCTTCCAGTATACCAACATATACATCTTTAATAAGAATTCCTTTGGTATTTCCACATCACTAATTTCTTATAATTCATCAATACTTTATTATTCATCACATTAAGGATATTTAGGATTATTTTATTTATTTATAATTGCAATTGGAAATTCATCCTATGAATCTTATTTCAATATTTAATTTTCTTCATCATGACAAATGTCATATTTTGAGAAGAAATTCGACTTCTAGTTGGTATTTTTCATTCATTTTCCTTTAAAAGAAATTTATACTCTATAAAAACCTTACACCTTGTTTATCATTCATGATGATATTTTTGATTGATTATCATCATTAACGCCTTTTTACATCTCAGAAAACTGACTAAAAATTCTATAATAAATTTCAAAATATCAAATATTTAGTTGTATTTTACCTTCGTATTTATAATTGACTCATTTCACACCTTTATATAATAAATATATAAATTATATAAAATCCACTACAGCATCATCATCATTAGATTCTTCCTTATAATACTTATTTTCCTCATGTGTTTTTATACCATTTTAGATTTGAAATTTATAACCTACTCTAATTTTTCTTTTTTAAGGATTTACCGCATGTTATCTCATTAGAATGGAAGAAATTATTGATTTTTTATAGACCACTCTACAAGTATTAATCATATGAGGTATAAATATTTAAATAAAATTTATCCAATGTGATTCTAATGAGTTTATTTACTTTGATAGAACCTTTAATATTTATCCTTAACATCGAATAGAGATTTCAATTTTGTTCTCTAGAACAAATAACTCATCAACCATTTCATCTTATCTCATACAGATATAATCATGTTCATCTCATAATGTTACAAATAATTAATCACTAACATTATTATATCCCTTATGAATATAATGATGTTTCTTGCAAATTATATTCTATATTTATAACACAATAACTTTTAGAAACTCTTTTATAGATATGGATTAATGCAATGTCGTGTATGATCTCCCATCAGCATCAATATTATTATTATTCAATAATTTATAGAATTTTCCATCTTCAGGTATATATAGAACATTATTTGTGAAGTTAAGAACATCTAATCCATAAGATCAAAGATACATAATAATCATATACCCACATGGATGGAATATGTTTCCATCGAACATAAAATCCTTTTTTATTGATGTCATTCATAGAATCTATAGATTTTTTGGATTGAAGGTGTATAAATGGAATCAAAATTTGTTATAATGGAAATTACATATTATTAGTATAGAAAACCCAGGATAACAACTTAATTTGAAATAAAAATGAATGAAATTCTGCCTAATATGATATAAATTGAAGGGCCCATGTGATATTAGAACACCACTAAAAAGGGGGTGTGAATCGGTCATAAAATAACCCAACTCTTATCTTAGTTTCTCATATAAGAAACTGAAAAATTATATCTCTGGTGATGATATAATGATGAGAAAATAAAGAGTGAGAAAAATCACATGAATCAAGGGAGAACAAAAGGTTCACCAACACATTATATCAAGTGGATAATCATGAATATTAAATAGTTCAAATCCCATTACCCATATTCGAATTTAATTTTCTTTAATAAGAAAAGGAGTAGGGATCGGGTTATGAACACCCCAATACTATAATAAATAAAAAGAACTCAAAAGTTGACCGATTTATATTTCCTTGACCTCATGTACCACTACAACTTGTATGTCAAATGGACTATTGGTCTTCTCCTAAAATATTAGCAAAACCCACATTGGTATTCACCTAGGAGGCTAACACAATGTTTTATCAAAAATTATAATGATTCAAAAAGAGGTCCCCCTCATTTATTTTTAGGTAGGGAACCATCCTAGAGTGGGACTACTCAAAAAACCCATTTTACTCATTTCCCAAATTCTCCCAATATGACAATATATCCTCAATCCTAATAGTTATTTCCTCAGGTCATTTCATATCCTTATATAATAATTAAACTAAATATTCTAACCATAATGAATTTTTCTTAACATGGTTATGCTTGGGAATGTTCTAGACTATTCTTTGGTGTGGATGAGTAAACTATTCAATTGAAATGGGGAGTCACTCTAACCATTTCCCTTTAATTTTTTATAAAAGTATTTATTTCTCTTAAAACAGGATCGAGTCATCATGTTTTCATGGAAAATCTGCATGCTGAAAATAATAATAATCATCTATCCTCCATGGTGAAACCCTAATCTACATACACATTCCAAAATGTGTGTTCTCATGGTCAACTATGACTTATTAAATTCACATATTGGGCCAACACATAGAATACCAACATAACTCTAAGTGAAAATACTCACTAAAATGCTGAAGTTCTATTGAACTTTTCACAATAACTTTTATATTCCTCAAAACTCATTGATTATACAATGTATAGAAGGTATTTTTTATCATAACAGAGATTTCATTTTCCTTTAAAATTATACTCACCTCTAACAAAGATATAATGCATCCATCATAATTATTTCAATAAATACATCATGAATGAACTTCTATATCACATGAATTTATTCCTAAGAGAATTATCAATAACATCATAGTACATAATGGTATTTGTGAGAGTACAGAATCCTAGGTGTATGATCAATTCCATTATAACCATTTGTTAATAGAGATCAACTCACAACTCTCATTTGTTAAATAACATCATGTGGTCATTATCCAAAATCAAACACTCATAAAATATCCCCAGTCATGGAAGAATCGTTAATATCCCTTGAGAACATACCAATAAGCCTTCTAAATTCCATTTTGTAAACTATCTTATTCCATTACTAGTTTTATTTTTATTCATTTTTTAATATAAAACCACATTTAGGGGTGATTGGGAGCCTATATAGTTGTGAAATATAACTCAAAAATAAAATATACACAATTACTGTTAAATATTAAATTTGATGAACTTCGAATACTATTCAAGATCTAAATGATTCCAAAATTACTCTATAATGGCTCCTCGTGAATAATATCATTGAATATTGAAGCTATCTTATCCCATAATATGAAGAAATACTCTATATTGATCTTCCGGAAATAAAAACCCAATATTAAAATATTAATTTACGCATCAATCCGTTTCAATTGTTCTTGGTTTGTCACATATCTAAGAAATCTATCAAATATACTATATTAGTTTTCTATTGGGTCTTTGATAATGAATACTTTTTTCTATATTTATTATACTGAATTAGTATCTCCAAAGCATACCTTTATTCTCCTAACCCTCTTTTAATATATGATTTTTTTATCTTCTCATGGGTTGATATCTCTATAAATGTAATTGTTTTTTCTATAATAGTTTATTTATCCACATAGGTATTTTTGGATTACATTACATTTTCACATTTAATTTTCAATAACTATCTATCCATATCATTCACTATATCAAATTTTTTATCCATGAAAAATAAAAATATGAATTAACTAGATCTTTCTCTATGAGGTGGTCTCCAAAGTATTTTACCCACCATATGTCATTCCATCTGTTTGAAATTAGGGATCATAATAATCTGCACATTCAAGATTGTCTTCTTTTATCCCATTTATTTCAAATCCACACACTTTCAACATGTTCCCCTAGACTTACAGGTAGAAAATAACTTGGAATATAACCCTTTCCCACTGATCTAATATTTATGGGTTTAAGATATTTAAAATAATCCTTGCAATGTATCGTTTTTTTCATGGGGATAAAATATTTATCATGGTCATTTCCTCCACTTTTATTATACAAAATTATTGATTGATGAAATTTTTTAATATGATAGTCCTCCTCATAGTCGGTATGAGTCGATAAAAGGACACCTGATTATTCATATCTTTTCAAATGTTCATTGGTTCCCATTAAAATATTATCATGCTCACTCCCTACCTCAGGGTTCATATCACTATCATCATTCTTCTTCCATCTTGGTACTACATCATTTAATGCATTATCATTTTAGTTGACATTTAATGTTGTTTCTAACTTTATGAAATTATTTTTAAAATTAATACTAGAATATGAATCCTACCAAAAGGTTATTATAATATGTATATCTCTATTATAAACCAAATCATGGATATGTAAAACTGTACCACTAGATCCCCTGTCCAAAATGGTTTCTCAAGTACCAAGTGATATTCTGAAAAATCCAATCATGATTTATAATCAATTTGATCCATGGAAATGGTTTTATAACTCTTTAATCCTTTCCATTTCTTCTAAACCATGATGAGATTCACCTAAATGTTGATTATGAACAATTATAGTTCTTACTTTATCATCAAAGGTGGGGAAAAATAAATCCAATCTATGTTTAAAGACCCCCATCAATCATTTTCCCTTCCTTCAAGGAATATGTAATATGTACATAAACCAAAGGGTGAAGAAAGGTTTAAGGTTACCTAGGACCACTATAAAAAGCATACTGAAGGTGGCCTAGATGATAAAAATATGAATAAAAGTAAAATCAATACTTAAAGACACTCTATGACTAGAATCCTCTTCATTCTCATTATCATCATTAAGTAATTTTTGTTCCCTCTAAGATATGAGTTGAAAAATACCTAAATTTCTCTATTATAAATAATTATTAATCTCATCATAATATATTCCATATAAAATAAAAATAAAAATACAAACTTCTGTCACTTGATACCCTAATAATAATTTCATTTCATTGAACATTTTAATCTCAAAATATTTCTCCATTTGGGTAGAAAATTACTTCCAAGAATGATATTGATCTTAATTAAATATTATATTTTCAACATACATATTACTAATGAGAGAAGTTATGTTATCATATTAGGAATAAAAATTATTTCTTACATTTCAATTCATGAAATTAATGTTATTTAATAATAATACTAATATCTCGGACCAAGACTATGGAACTTATATCAATTTATAATGTTCAGTTCTTATCTTACAAAAAATATTCCCATTCACTTAAAATTAAGACACTTAAAATTTATCTATATATATTTCTTCTTTAACACATCTATTAACAAATGATTACTTAAAATATACTAGAAATAAATTATACCTTCATTATGATGTTGTGGAAAGATATATTTGAATTTTTTTTGTAGTGGTGCGAGCATTACATAAATGGATATTAAATTATTTTAGATAAATATTATGAAAATTATAAAATTACATTTCCAAGGACCATAATAATTTAGTGCCTTTGGAAACATAAAAACATAATATTCTAACTGGGTGAAATATCATCAACATATCTCATAAATACCTTCTACTATAGTACTCCTAAAAAACACCTTTCTTCATACACATGGGAAAAGAAACATATGAAATGAGTGAACTTAGATTATAATAAAAGGAAACAATGAAGATATATAAGCCTAAAATTATTATAATGGAATGATAATATGATCCTATAATTAGAGGATCATACCCTACCTATCAAATATCATAATCATGTGTCATGGAATAATGATTGGATGTTCAAAAGACATGAATCCTAAGGGAATCAAGAGCATAATCCCTGAGAGAATAACATATAAATAAGACATGTAATTTTGGTAAGAACATAAGAATATAAAATATTATGTCATGGATACCTACTGATACACTCTTATCATGTTAGGCTTGGCTTAATCAATTATGAACCTTCTTCAGGCCTATGATGAACTCCCTTGTAGAGTCTAGTTTTAGGCTTGTTATTTCAACTTATGTACCCTATTATTATGAGATTGGGCCTCTTCACTTTTAGTCCATGCTTATGATCTTGGGATTCCCTCCCATGTACCATCTTGTTACAGGCTTGTAATTCCCTTTTATTTACTCTATTCTTATAGGTTTTGGTATTCCCTCCTGTGTACCCTCTGGTTATTGGTTTGGGATGCGCTATTGTGTAAACTATTGTAAAAGTACTGGGATTCCCTCCCATGTACCCTTAAAGTTCATAAATTATCCAATCCATTTGGTGTGATATAGGTCTCACCCATAACATAATGAAATCATACATATGTGCGCCCCAATATAATAGAACATTCACCACATAATAACCCATAAAAAAGAGATGGGTTTCATAAAAATCATATCATAATCCATGAAATTAAATGGAAATCATGTATGTTTATTAATATCATAAACTATGAAAAATATAATGGTTTCATAGTCACCTCATTATAGAATAAGCCATGAATGGAATCTGGTTTCATAATCATTTTATCATGGTATAACATGTGGAAGAGGAATAGGTTTCATTAATAACTTATATTATTTAATATAAACAATTCTAATAAATAATAATAATAGTTTCCTTATATAATATCCCTAATAAATCATAATATAAATAAAATTACTTCATCTTATGTGGATAATTATTTTTAATGATCACATGGAGTATTTATTAAAAAAAGTTACATTTCTTTAAAAAATATTTTTTTAATATATAAAACATTTTCAAAAACCATTTCTTTTAAAAACACATTGAAAACATATGAAATAGACTTTATAAAAAATTTAAAACATTTATTTTGGAATATATCCTTTTTAATTTTGAAAACCTCTTTTTAAAACAAAAATAATTTTAAGAACCTTTTTCTAAGGAAATAACATTAAAATCATAAAAAAGAATCCTTAAAATCCATTTTAAAAAAATTTGAAAAAATAAAAATTTCATAAAATAATGTTACTTAATATATTAAGTTTAATTTCATTGAAAATCATTTTTAAAAATATTTTTAGAAAACAGTGTTTTATAATGAAGATATATTTTGGAACCAAAAGATAAATAAAGTTAGATTTCCTTAAAAATATTTTCCATACTTATATTTAGTACCAAATAAAGGGAAAATAGTATTTTAATTGAAAATATCATGAATAACCAAATTATAATGGATTTTTAAGAATTATTAATATAGGGATCGTAGTAGTTTTTCAATGAATGCATAATCAAAACAATCCAGGTAAATAAAGAGATAGTAATAAAAAACTCTTTCCATTTTGGTAACATTGAATCATAATCCCCATTAAATAATACAATTTCAATAATATTATAATATTATGAAAGGATTTATTTTTATTATATGTCATTTAAATGTTAATTATATAAACCTCATTATATAATATAGGTGCATAACAAAACTTGTGACTCACAGAAGAAAAATTGAGGCAAAATTTCTTTAAAGATTTGTTAACTTTTAAACCATATACCCCTGGAAAGAGAGATAAAAATGGATATGTAAATAACAATAAATGTAAGGATATAAATAATAGAATAAATTCATGGTATGTATATATACCACACAAAATAAATGAGTTTTTAATAAGGCATAAGACTCGTACAAATAAAAGTGAGATAAGATATCCCTTTACTACTTAAGTAACATTGAAATCATGATCCACGTGAAAGAATAACATAAATTAAAACATAAGATATCATGAAATAAATAAATTTCAGGATATATAATTAAATAGGGTAGTATATGAACAACACAACAGGAATAATTATTGAACATAACATATATCGCACAAAAATAAAAATGATACGAGAAACCCTTACCTTAAGTCTTAACATTATTTGTACATGTTCAAAAATCCTATATAATAAATATAATTTTATTATAAATAAATCTAATAACCATAATAATATATATAATACCATATATGAGTTTTTATGACTTTATGTTACCTATTAATTAATAATTTCTTGTTAATGTTACTTTTCGGGCGATACCTCTATGTTTTTCATATATGTTTTGACATGTTATTCTTGGTCCTATTACATAGATAATGATATACTTATTTAAATAATTTTTCACATGATATTAATATAATATATTTTCATTATATAAATATTTAAAACAATTTATAAAATATATAAATATGGAACAGAATACACCCCTCAAGGAGGCAGTAGGTCGTACGTATGAATGAACACTATTTCCATTTTCTAATCGTATTGAAATAAAGAAAGTAAATGAAATATATTTATATATATTTAAATATTATAATTCAAGTATCATTATTATTTCATATATATCATATAATTTTACTAAACCCATCTTTAATAAATTACAAGGAAAGTGAGAATGAATCACATCACTTTGAGGAGGTGGTAGTCCACACATCCACAAATAATATAATCGTATTAAAAAAATGTAAATAATGAAGATATGTCTTAAAAAATAATCACATAACAATAAATAAAAAAATATCACATATAAAATATAAAAATATTAATTTTATCATTATTCTCATCCTTTAAATGAGGTAATAATAGAACGAATGATGCCAGTTCGTGAGGCAGTAGTCCGCCATAAATGAGAACGATGATTGTGTATCCCATTTGATGGTTTTTGAATAGTTGTTGGTAAAAATATTAACATAACAACATATTTTTATATTTATGGTACATTAATTATTATATATTCATAAAGTAAGTTAAATTGAGGGGGTTGAGATATAAATAAATAAATCCCTTTGTAGGATGTTTCATCTTTTTTGGGTAATTCCTTTTGGTTTGCAGCAGGTTTTAATTTGGACCTAGGTGAGGACTATAGCATGAGATTAGAGAAGTTAGGAGCTTATTTTTATATGTTTTGGATGATACAAATGTATTAAGAGTGTTAAATAATTATATGAGTGGAGTGAGATCCCATTTATAATGAAGGAGAGTGGCATTCAAGTAAATAAAAAAAGGTAAATACTATTGAGAGTATTATCATGTGCCTCCAATAATAGAAAAGTATTGATAAAAGGGATTACATGGCATAAATATTCCCATAAATTGAATTTTTGACTTTTTCTATGTTATTTCGGCCCTTAAGTTAGTGTTTAAAAACTAAGTAAACTTTTTTTTAACTGAATCACTATAATTAATTTTAATTACATTCACAAATATTTTTGGTCAAAAACATAGTTTATATTACTATACATTATTAATTATTTTGATTCCAAATATGGAATATATTTTTTGAAATTTTAAACACAGAAGTGGTAGAAATTAATTTAAATTTAATCTCATATATGGGATGGGACAACCTGGTTTTAATGTGAAAAATGTTCAAAAGATTAAAATGTGGTTTTATCAAAATTCAATCTAAAATTAATTCCAATGAACTCAATTGTATTAATAGATATATAAATTATCTAAAATTATTTAAAATTAATTTAAATTATATTTTATCGACAAAATTAAATTATATGAAAATGTATTTTTCAATTAAAATCCTGTCATTTTCACCATTCATTAAAAAAATAAACTTATTTGATAAATTACATAAATACACAATTTAAATTTGGATATTATGATTTCAAAAATGAACTTTATAATTTCCAATTAATTTCATAATATTTTCGAAAGATGATATTTAAAATATCTATGCTATTAAAAGGCAGTAAGATTACCTTTTATGAAATTACATATTTCGGTTCATAAAATTAGATTTATTCTTAACATATGCCTAGAAAATATATTGGATGAATTTCAAAGTATTTGGTTGAATTTATAAAATTTAAATTTCATTAATATCTCTCACTAATAGCGATTCGTTTAATTTATTATGAAAAAACCCCTTTGTGGGCATAAAAGTAGTTTTTTCAAGAAAAGACTTCCTTTATATCAAATTGGTTCTTATTTTCATTTTTAATTAATTGATAACCAAAGAATTAATTTTAAAAACATGTGTAAACCATAGTTTTATAACATAGTTACTCTTATTCATATCTTTCACTCAAATGACTAAGTGATAACTATAATAATGTTTTAAAAATATTAATATTATATTATAGTTTGGTAAAACTCATTATTTCATGAAATATATGCTATTTAAGGAACCCATCATTGTGTATAACTCAAGACAAACATAATGTTGCATGGACTGCAGGATAATATATGTGTTGTATGTAGTGAAATATAAAAATGGTGTTATTTTTTAAGAAATAAAAGCTTAGATATTTTGTATAAATCAAGGTATATTTTGTGTCACAAAAAAATTTGAATATAGATATGATTAAATTGATTAGAAAAAAATTATTTCTCAAAATCATGGGGTCACATTCCATCCCCCCTGTAAAATTAGTTTCTCCCTCAAAATTCATATGGGAAAAGATTAAGTTGGAAACATAATGGTTACCCAAGGTAACTCATAAATGGGTTTCCAAATTAGATTACATCTGTGGGATGTAAGGATTAGAAATGGCAGAAAGAAATAGATAATTATAGGGAGTGATTGATATCACAAATCACATGAAAGTGGATGATCTAATGAATGTCAAAAATCACAAAACCATAATCTAAAGAGGCATTAAAATTTCATGAATATAACCAAAAATACAATAAAGAGACAATATATTACTTCAATATTCCTTTCCTAAAGTTGAAAAAATAATTCAAAATATTATATACATTATTTAATTCCATTTCATATGAACAATCTATCACTTGGGTTATGCCTTGATCAATTTCCACTTCGTCTCTTACTCAGTGAAATGAAAATGCATTTTTCATTCCTGAAGTATTTATAAATCAGTAGATCCTTAAATAAAATAGTACTTCATTACATCTTTCTTTTGACGACATCATTGAAAAATGGTTAGCACAGTTTATCTATTTTATTTAAGTCCTCATATAGAAAGTTAATACTTCAATATCTAAAACCTCATCTGAATTTAAACTTAAACCATTCCATGAATGGTTCAACTTATAACCCTTCGGAAAGGGTAAAATCCAAAAAATTATAAATAAGTTCGCAACATTTCTCAAAATCATCTTAGAATTGGTCCCCCATATATCATAATGTATCTCTTGGTTGTCACATACCAAACATTTGAATACCTTAATCTTGTATTCTCTTGAAACATGGTTACTATAAACCATTATTTAAAACATGCATACTTCCTTATTCAAATGATTATTGGATGTATTCCTTAAATCCAAAATAAATTCATAAACATTATCTATCATAACATATGAATAATTTTCAATAAATCAATATTCATTGTGATTGTAATTTGTACTATCCATTTTGCATTATACATTTCAATCATATCATTATCCATACTAAACACAACTTTCTCAACATTCGGAACACATTAAAGGTTACCTTCCCTTAATAAAAATATCACTTTTCTAGTAAGTCACTTTTCTAATTCATCAACATCATTAAACATATCCATCTATATAATTAATGGAAAACTAATATTGAAAAAAATTATATTTTTCATGATTAATATAATAGAATATTTCTATTAAAAAATATATTCACTATAATCATCCAACTTTATTCTTAAGTCATTAGTCAGGCTTCATTAACTTATTCCTTAAAACCATTTTCATAGAATATTAAATATTATTCATGTATTAAGTTTCCTAAAACTCAATATAATCATGCTTTTTATGTTAAATATAAACAATGTTGTTAGAACATCCCATACCTTTCATGTTTCATTTTTTGGTCTCTTTATCTTAAGCAGTATAACCATTAAGTGTACCTATTTCCTGATTATCTTCCTTAAATATCCACTTTAGACCTTAATTTGTATAATTTTCATACATTCCAAATATAAAACATTAAATGATAACCCATTTTATTCTAGTTCCCACTATCGACAAAGACAGAAAAGAATAGTGTGAGAAACACTTATCATAGAATAAAACCACATAATCATGAAAAAATGCATATTCTATACCAAAATCATGACTCCTACTTTTAAATATATGATACCTTAGGGTTATCCTTGTAGAAATCACTATAAAACCATATGAAAAATATAAGGAATCTATATAAATTTTCCACAAACTAGTTTCCAAAATATAACTAAACCATTCTTTTGATACCAACTACAAAACCCGAGTCTTAAGATACTTAGATATTACATCATTTTATATGAAGATTCATCACATTACAAAAGTACATGTCTGAGGACCATAATAGTTTTGTGTCTTTGGAATCCTATAAACATTATATTCTAACATGGTGAATGATCTTCAATATATCCATTAAATATCTTTCTCATTAGTACTCCTACTTAAAGCCTTTATTCATAACCTGGGGAAAGGAGACATAATAAATGGGTTAGATTAGATACCCAGTAAGGGTAAAAAGGAAGATATGTAAGAATAACATGAGAAAACTTGTATAAGAACACGACCATAACCTTAAACGATCACACCCTTCATATAAATTATCGTATTCAAGTGTCTTGGTATAAATATTTGAAGTTAATATGAGATGAATCATAGGGGAATAAAAAAGAATAATCCATGAGATGATCACATAGGAATAATACATGCAGTTGTGTCATACACATGACCAAAGAAAACCTTATGTCAAGGATTCTTACCAAGACAGTTGTAACATATTAGAAATGAAATAATCACTTGTATACCTTTGTTGATCTTCATAAGAACTCTCATGTATCGTCTTGTTTCAAGATTTGGATTCCCTATTCTGTGACTCACTATTATGGGCATCAGATTCTCTAATGTGTGCCCTCTTGTTATAAGAATCATATGCACTACCATATACCATCTTGTTATAATCTTAGTATTCCCTCCCATGTAACATTTTATTATGGTATTGGTATACACTATTGTGTACCCACATATTACAAGATTGGTAATCCCTCCAATTTACCCTTTAATCTCAAAGAACATTTACCATTATCTAATGTATTATATGTAGATATAGGACCCACCCATTAAATAATGAAATCACTCATATCTCTGTCATAAGATAGTAAAACATTCATCATATCACATGTAATAAATGGATATGGGTTTCATAAAAATTATATCATAACCCATGAAAAAATGGGTATCATAAAAATTTCATCGTATAATAATTAGTTGAAAATAGATAGGTTTTAATAATAACTTCGTCCGAGAATAACCTATGATAGGAAGATCGTTTTATAACTATTTTATCATAGTATAACCCATAGAAGAGAAATAGATTTCTTAAATAACTTTTAATCATTGATATAAACCATTCCAATAAAAAATACTAATGGTTTAAGGTATATCAAATCTCTAATAAATCATAATCAATATCAAATTATTTTATCTTATATGGATAAGTATTTCAAAATATCACATATATAATTTTTTATGGAAAATAACATTTCTCGGAAAATTAATTTTTATTTAGACAAAAAACATTTTCAAAATAAAATTTTTAAAAAACTAATATAAAAACTAATGAATTATTATTTTTAAATGAATTAAACAATTTTCTGGGGAATATATCGTTTCGACCATGAAAACTCTTTAAAAACATAAAACTTTTTGAAAATTTTCTCTATTGAATATAACCTTGAAAACTTATAAAGTAAGATTGAAAATTAATTTAATACTCTTTTTAAGACACAATTTTCTTTAAATCATTTTTCCTTGAAACTTTTATTAAAATTTAATTTTTATCATTCTAAAAAAATTGTTAAAAATGGTTTTTGAATTAAAACATATTTTTGAATGAAAAGATAAATATAGTCATATTTTCTTAAAAAATACTATTAAATATATTAACTACCAAATAGTGTAAAAAATATATCCATTACATGAAGATATCATGAATAAAAATATTATAAATGAATTAAAGAAAATTATTGAGATATGTGTTATAATATTTCATCAATTGATACATCATCATAAATAATCCTCATAATCATAGATATTGTTTAAATAAACTCTTAAAAATTTGGTAACATTGAGTCACAATCCCCATTACACAATAACATTTAAACAAGAATGAAAATAATTAAGGGAAATATATTATTTATAAAACAGGGAAAATTTCAATATATACACCTCATAAAACAATATAGGGTCATAACATAACATGTGTCTCAATGAATTCTAATTGTGACAAAACTACTTTTTCGATTTGGTAACTTTTGAACCATAAACCCCATGAAAGAGAGATCATAAAATATAAATTTAAATACCCATTAATATAATCATAATAATTATATAATTCATTCATTGGAATTATATATTCCACACAATATAAATGAGTGGTGAATAAGGCATAATCTCGTAGAAATAAAAGTGAGACTAGAAATCCCCTTACTACTTCAGTCACTTCTGAATCATGATCCCCATGAGATAATAACATAAATTGAGACATTTAATATCATTAAATAAATTAAATTCATGAAATAATATTTAATATTGAATTATATACACCAAACAACATGAATAAGTGGTGAATATAACATATATCTCAAAAAAATTAAAGTGATATGAGAAAAATGTTCCCTAAAGTATTTACTTTAAACAAACAGGTTAAAACCTCATGATTAATAAATATAATTCTATTATAAATATACCATATAATCATATTATTTTATACTATACCATATATTATCTAATTATAACTTTATATTACCTTTTTTATCAATTTCATGTCAAATCTACATTTCGAGCAATAACTGCTTTGTTTTTCATATCTTTTTGGACATGTTATTCTTGATCCTCTTACATAGACCATGATTTACTGGTTTCAAAAATATGAAACATGAAATTTATATCATATATATTCAGTATATAACTACTTATAAAAATCTACAATATATTGAAATATGAAATGGAATACACCATTCAAGAAGACGGTAGGTCGTACGTACGCATGAACATTGTTTTTTTGTTTTCTTATCATATTGAAATCAAGAATGTAAATAATATATATATATATATATATTCATTACATTAGAATTAATATTTCATATATATCCTAAAAATTTACTTAAACCATCATTATTACATTCCATGTAATGTGTGAATGAATCTCATCTCTTTGAGGATGCATTAGTCCACACGTCAACAAATAATGTTATTGTGTTCACGAAAAATGAAAATCATGAAAATATGTGTTATATAATAATTCCATAAGAAAAAATAAATCATTTATACCATATAAAAATATTATGTGCATCACTATTTTGGACCATGAATTTTGGTAGTGAAAGATCAAACAACAGTGGTTCGCAAGCCGGTAGTTCGCCTTACACATGAACGATGATTTAATATCCCACTTGATGGATGTATGTGTAGGTGTAGGCAGAACCCATTAAATGAAAAAATATTAGTATATTAAAGATACTAAGTTAATTATATAAGAATGAAATAAGAATAATTGAGCGGTTGGAGAATGAAATAGAATAAAAGTGCTTGTTGAAGGATGTTACCTCTACTTTGGGTAATTCCTTTTTTGTTTGTGCCAAAGAACTAGAATGGTTTTATTTTTATGACAATTGAGGATTATAGTATGAGAGGAAATAATTTTGGAGATTATTTTTTCATTATTTTTCTGATTCAAAGGGCTTGATATTTGTGAATAAGTTAGGTGGGTTGAGTGCCCTTTTATAGTGGAGGATGAGTAGTATTCCTGTAAATACAAAAATCTAAAAACTATTGAGAGGTCTCCCATAACATAATGTGACTCCAATAACAATATATTTTAGAAAAAAAAAGTGAGGATATGGTTGACATATTATCTGAAAATTTCTTCTTTACATGGGTCTAGTAAATTTGGACCCTTAACCTAAAGTGTAACCACTAAGTAAACTCATTTTTACCTAATTGTTGTTATTAATTTTAATTACATTTACTAATGGTTTTCATAAAAAACTAATTTAATCTTACTATATATTATAAATAATTATTATTCCCAAAATTTAATCTAATTTTCAAAATTATAAACATATAAGTGATTTAAATTAATTTACAATTAATCCCAGAGATTGGATGAGACAACATTCTTTTAAATTGAAAATGTTTAAAAGAATGAATTCTTTTCATATCCAATATCAATGTTAAATTGATTCCAATGACCTAAATTTTATTAATAGTTGTATAATTGATAAAAATATAATTTATCTATAAAATTACATTAAGAAAAAATGCATTATTCAATTAACCTCAATGTTTTCCCTTATTCATCATAAAATTAACCTTCTCAAAAATATATAAAGAATATATACAATGAAAATTTTGATATTATAATTTAAAAAATCAGGTTTATTTTTTCAAATAAATATTATAAATGTATAATAATTTAGTTTAAAAAAAGGTTCACCGTTAAAAGGTTGTATATTTATTTTTTGAAAAATTCATCTTTTTATTCTTAAAATTGTATTAATTCTTATATTATGACTATCAATTATACTGGATAAATTTAAAAAAATAAATTTATACCATATAAATAAAATTAATTTCTATCACTAATATTGATTAATTTAATTCATTATGATAAAATTCCTTTATGGGCATAAAAAAAGTTTTTCATAAGACAACCTCATTTATACCAAATTGGATTTTATTTTCATTTATAATTAATTGAGAAAAAAAATTAATTTTATAAACAGGTGTGAAACATAGTATAAAAAATGATTTAATCGTATTCATATTGGCCATTCCAATGAGTGGAAAATAAATATAACCAAATTTATTAATATTAAAAGTATATTGTAGTTCGGTAAAACTCAATATAGTGTGAAACATAAGCTATCAAATGGACTCATCAGTGTGTGTAACAAAAGACAAACATAGTGTTGTGTTTACACAATCTAATCTAAGTGATTTATGTAGTGAAATTTTAACATGGATTTTCATATGAAGCCATCCTAACCTAGTTATTTCATATAAAAAAAGCTATAATTTTTGTTACATGAAAAGAAGATCATCAAGAAGATTAAATCAATTCAAAAAAATTCAAAAAATCCCGTGGTGTTAGATTTTTTATTTTGAAATTAGATAAAGTTTTTAATATAAATTAATACCATCCTATTTTGTATATATTATGCATTCAATTTGTGCCTTGTTCAGTGAGTATTTTACCTTTCTCAAAAAGATTATTTTGAATGTTGAACTTTGTGAAAATTACTTTCTTTTCTTTTAAACCAAGAAAAATTTATGACACCTAAAAAATTTTAAGTTAATCAATAAATTACATTATAGTATAATCCCATACCTTATATTCAGGATCTTATTCCACATTTCTCTATTATTCCTTGAATAGAACGAAAATATGACTTCATGTCCCCAATGATTTTTTTTCCAATACTTTCGCCTTTCCTTGAATGATGTTCTTGGGTTCAAAATTATTTTAATACCAAGAAAAATTCATCATGGTATATCCTATATAATCATTTTTACTTGAATATATAGAATATAAATTATCATTATTCATATATTTTCCAATTTTAATGTGTTTCCCATATTGTTCATAGTTCCCAATATGTGTCTCTTCATTATCATTCATATACCAAATTTTATTTCTTTTTCTTGACCTCAAAAACATTTACATCAATGACATCAATCATATTATTTAAATTTTTATTTAAGGATTTTTTGATCCCTCCCACCAAAGATACCTCAATGAAGGGAGATATATGATTTCCCTAGAGTCTCACCTCTAGTAGGCCCCAGGTTGGTGACTGGAACTGATGTTATAAAAATCTCATATATGGGAGGCATTAAACTTAATAATATAAAATAGTATTTGTAGATAAGATGAATCATCCGTAATAAAATCCAGGAAATAGTATTAAATAAATCCAACACCATCCCTCATTCATGTATAAATAAAATTGATACATAAAATATTCACCAAATTAAAATTCCCAAAAGTAAACCTGAAGTAGTGACAAGGTTTCTATCTGAGTTCCAAGCTAGTAATACCCAATATAGTCCATGTATTCTTTGTAGAAACCAAAAAATAGTTTATATACATAGGTTGATCATACATGTATACTAAGTAGAAAATCCAAAGTCTCTCATACACATGTAGAGGACGTATACTAACGCACTTGTAAGCAAACAAAGAACCAAAAACACCATAAGAGGTAAACTACCCATCCTAACCTCACCAATTAATTCTCAACAAATAACTCTAGACATGTAACATAATATTATAAGAATCATATTGATAAAGGGTTCCCCACACAACATTCCCATTTTTATGATTCTCTCACACCCCAAAATCTTACATCCTAAAACTCACATATCTTCTATATACCACACTTCCATAAAAGCATGGTCACACCATAACTCACCTAAAAACACCAGGGCTCGCCACCCCATAGGCATAGACACATCATATCTCTCTCACAGAACCTGAGGATATCACGTCACAACCCCTACCACAACCATAGTATTAAGGTTTCCTGAACATGGAGGGCATCAACCTCATGCCCTCCTCCCACCATGTAAGGCCCCCACAAGAAGCCACCCCTCAAGCATGGTCCCCTCTCTCCCAAAAACACCTAGGCCACCGCCCCACAAACACTATCAAATATTTCCCAAAAACTCGAAGGGTATCAAATAAACCATCTAATACACTAACTGACATCCATCTATCAAATCTTGTTCAATACAAACCTCTTATTTAATGGAGAATTGGACATAGTGGGTACCTAGTGATATGTTATCCTCATCAGATGTTTGGAAAACATTGTCCACATGACTATGCGTGCATTGACATATAGTGGTTGACAAGGGTGGGGTTCATATATCAGTCACAAAAAATATACCAGTTTATAATATAACTATACACAAACCCAACCTATGGGTTCAGAACCAAAAACTAATCAACTTATAACATCAACACTTCTACTATGACCTATAAATACAGAACACCACACAACAAGCCATAATACCCATTTCTTATTTCCAACCAAATTCATTTTATCATCCCATTATTTTCATTATTTACCAAAAGACTACATTTTACCACACAACCCACCATTTATTTTTTCTTTAGTCATTTCAATCAAATTTCCCAAACCTAATCATTCCATTTCAGTCATTAATAAACAAATATTTATTCTATAACTACTTGGGAATCTATCACAACACTACTACATGTCATTATAAAATCATCATCCTAATCATACTAGGACCTCTTCACCCCAAACATATGGCCAAAAAACAACCACCTCACAGCCCAAAAAGTATGACCCACAAAACATCACCTCACTAATCCCAAAATAACGAAAAAAACACCTTGCCTCCCTAAAGACATAGCCAACAAACCACTTCACCATCCAAAATGCATGAACAACAATCCATCATCTCTACATTCCCAAACAACACATTGGTATCCTAAATACATGGCCACACATCACAACACATAATGATAGTTTTACAGATATATTAGTGGGGATCATATCACATTTCACTTTATTTTTGTTGTTTTATCACCAAAACCATAATCCTAGGAAACTATTTTATTTTCCAAATATATGTGGTTATCCAAATTCAATTTTATGGTGATTAAAAAACAATCACAATAAAATCATTCACAACACATATCATCCAGTGCACACAAATTACCTAACAAAAAATATTTTCACTAGGCAATTAATACCATAAAGTTCAACACATCCCAAAAATATCAATGTTGTAGGAGTATTTGAATCAAACCCCTTTTAACATTAGATTTTAACTTGCCAATTATTTATCTTTAATTAAGCCCGCACAGGCATAACCCATAGATAAATAAAATTGAACTCCTCCCTCATGATATAAAATAAAGTGAAATGAGTTAATAACTACCTAAAAGTATCATTGTTGAGTCATTAGGGTGAAGAAGAAACACCAAAAAACAACAACTACACCATAGAAAACAACGAATTAACCTATACATGGACAAAGGCTCATCAAAACACACCCCAAACACACAACCCCAACCAAACCACTCCACCACATCAATACATGAAATAATAATGGATGAAAACATACCACAAAAGGGGGATGAAGTCACCATAGATCAACTATGGATTTCCTATAGTGACAAATTGGAATCAAATGATCAACAAAAGGGGAGAGGAGGGATGAAGGTCCTCTATGGGTTCCTAGGACTCATCCAGAACAAGAGAGGGATAGATATGGCCAATGTAAATAAAATTCATCCATTGGGGTTATAAAATAACTTAGATCCCATAGGTTACACATCATGTAACCATTAAATGGTGTTTAATACTCAATATCCCGTTTAATTTTTACTTTCACCAAGAAATGCATCACCTTGGAGTATTTAATACATAGTATATTGCATGTTGTGAATCCTAGTTACTAGACATATACCCTTTTATGGGATACACCTTAGCTTCACACATGCAATGTTCCACGTAGATAAAAAATCATTAACTAGCATTATATGTTTTGTAATACATTTACTTGTTGTATATTTCCTAGAACAACGCTTCAATAACTCCTACCTCCACTGAAAACTCTCAAAACTTCCATCGAACACCTCCACCCATCAAAAATGGAAATATAATAGATGTATAAGGATGAAAATATAAAATCATATACATCTCAAATGATTCTCTCCATCATGAATCTAAAAACAATACCATAATGAAAGTGTTTTGAAAGACTACCCCATGAGAAACCTCTCAATGATCTCATCAAACTCCAAATGCTACCACTATGAAAACACCCAAAACCAAACGACCACAAACAAATGACACGACCATATCACCACATATCCAAAAATAGCCCCATATCACACAATCACATCACCGAACAAAACTCAAATTATATGAAGAACAAACCAACAACAACTACAACCAACGAACCAAACTAACCCAAATATAAGAATCATTGAATTCCATCCTCCATGTCAAGATACTATCCACTCTAGGAAACACCAACCTACATGTACGAGCTTAATCGTATTGTAGTTAATTCATCTTAATTAAGAATTAGGACCTCCCCTTTTCTTATATTAGTACATTATCACACATAACACAACCCACATCACATCAATAGAAACAAACACATCTCATAAAATGGAAGGATCCAAACATCAAATAACAATGAAAAAAAGATAAAAGAAATACTAAAAACAACTCTAGGTACTCGGCATGAATTTGCATCTAATGTTCCCAAGTTCTCTCTTATAGGCTACCATGTCTCCTCAATACATGAACCTACAAAATGGTTTGTCTACGTTGTGTCATCTTCTAATGACCATGCATCGCTAATGGACACTCCACGATCATCATGTCATCCTCGATATACAAATAACCCCATTCAATGACATGGAAGTCATTGTGAAGATATCGATGGAGATGCCATAGGTGGAAGATTTCATGGATCCTCTATAATTGAAGTGGAAATACAAATGATATTCCACCTAGCTAAGTCACCACAACACCTCAAACGGTCCACCAAACCTAGGAGAAAGCATACTCCCCCTACCAAATGTCTTCTTCCCACATTGAGGGGAAAACTACCAGATCATGTGGTCCCAAATCATTAACCACAAGGTCCTCCTCCTATGATCGACATGTGAATTTTTTGAGTCCTATGATTTCTTTATTCCCTCATGAACAAGCTACAATTTCACTATCATGCACTGCACCACATCATGTATAATAACTATAATATCCTCAACCTTTATTCAACACAATGGAGAATGAAAAGGTCGTCTATATTAAGCCTCAAATCGATCCATGATAATGGAATAGTTATAGATATTTTTATAAGAAAAGACATACAATGGAAAGTACCGTGCCCAAGATCTACCAAATACTAGGGAACAAGCCTACAACACATCTGCCAAAATCTAGATATATTACTTCATCTGCCTATCATATAATTGTGGAAAGCAATGTAGAGGTGTAACTAAGTTCCAGAATTAGGTTGTAATCCTCTCCAGACTCATGAGGTAAAAATTTCAATTTAATCCAATAAAATGGACCTCATAACTCCACGGAACTTCACAACCTCATCCAGATACAAGTTCTCTAGGGAAGCCACTATGCTTGACTTCTTGTTAGCTAATATGTAGGATGATTTCATCAATTGATCCCTGATCACTTAGATAGCATCACAAAATCCCCCAGCTTAGGGTAACCCTCTGACAAAATCTATCAATATGTCTTCCCATTTCCACTTAAGAACATCAAAAGTCTATAAAAACTTACCAGGAACACTATGATCAAAATTTACCTACTAGAAAACCAAACACATTTCCACAAACTCTACAACATCCTGTTTCATCCCATGACACCAAAATTCTATCCTGAATCCGTGGTAAATCATAGAAACTTCTCAGTACAACAAAAAATTGGATATATAAAACTCACAAATGGATCCCTCATGCATCGCCTTATGAAAACAAATCTCCCTTGAAACAATAGTTAGTTCCAAATATCCTCCGAAAATCCCTCATGGGCATCACTATGGCCAACACAATCGTACATCACATATACCTCTGAGTCTCCCCACTAAGACTTCTCAATATAATGTATCAGAGAATACTTCATAGATATCTGAAACAAACATCCTCTACCAGCATCCCCCTTGCATCTATGTGTGTGGATAGTAACTCCTCTATTGCTCCCCAAGCATCCCCAGACTCCCAAAAAGCATCCTTCCCCGACTTCCTCTCAAAGAATCAGAAAAAACATTCCATATTACTAAGGTATAGGATTTCTCAACTTCATTATCCTGATAAAAATACATCCATTTATACTTTCACAAGTTCAAATGTCATGTAGAAATGATGTATATCAAGCTCTTATGATCTGTGAAGACCACAAAGCACTCCCTAATGAAGAAATTCCTCCAAAAAGTCCTTGAAAAAACAACTATTTCCAACTCTAGATCATGGGTGTCATTACTGAGCTCATGGGGGCATCTATAACTAAACCTATAAGATATCACATCCCTTTTATATATCAACATGAATCCTGAACATGTATTGGAATTGTCACAAAACACCTCAAAAATTACCCCCTCCTTGGGAAACTAATGCATTGGAGCACTGAACAACTTCCCTTTCAGGTATTCGAATGCTTCTGGGTTCTGATCAGTCAATAAAAAATCTTGATCCTTATGTTTCAATGTTGTTTGTGGGGCTTCAAAAAAAGATATATCTAGTACAAACCTCTAATAATGAGCTACAATACCAAGTAAACAGTGAACCTCTAACACATTTTTGGGTGACTCCAATGAAAAAACTATATTGACCTTTGATGGGTCCACTTCCACACATACTGAGACATCACATTCCTGAGGAAAGGAACCACTCATGTCCAG
Organism: Viscum album; assembly: GCA_963277665.1. Lineage (NCBI taxonomy): Eukaryota > Viridiplantae > Streptophyta > Magnoliopsida > Santalales > Viscaceae > Viscum > Viscum album. The sequence continues at coordinate 798,367,889 of OY728160.1, read as the reverse complement.
AAATTACTCTTGGGAAACTTTCCATAGAGATGGTGGTTTTAGAGAACCTGCAAGAATGTTTTGAGATGATCATCATCATCCTCCTATAAAATTGAGTAGATCAAGTTATCATAACTGAATATAACGAAGAACTGGTCCCAAAACAAACATAACATGGAGTTTATAAGCCCCATGAATTTGGAAAATTCATTCATAACACTAAATGGATTGATTATAAACATGATGTTCCTATACCTACATCTGAAGGAAGTCTTCAGATAATTTCCATCCTTTACCCTCAACAAGTGATATGAAGACCATAGATCGATCATTGGAAACCATCATGCCCCTATCAATTTGTTGAAATGATCATTTATACTAGTAATGGGTACTAGGTATTTATTTTCATGTGATTAATCCTTTGGTAGTCTATAGTAACCTCCAACTACCATCCTCCATCCTAGAGAACAATAATTGAGCACCCCAGGATGACACATAGGGTCAGATAAAACCCTTCTACATCAGATCATATATTTGAATCCTCAACTCCTACAACTCATAATATTACATCTAGTAAAGATCCATGAAAATTATAAAATCACTAGGATACAAGTATCTATTGAAATCAACATCATGTTGAAGGGCTAACATTACAATCGCCTTAGTAAAACATCCAGAAACAACTTAATGACCTGAGAGACCTCCACCATTCTTTCCTCTTCTAATTACATAGAAAAAAAATCAAACATTAAAATAAGGGGATCCACACACTAACTACCAACTTAAAAAACCAACTCTCCATTGAAAACCACTCCTAGGCCATCCAAATCTAAAAACATGACATTATTCTAGAAGCAGTCGATAATAGCACATACATAATACTTGATGTAAATGAAAAGGATGACATCATATGGATGAATATGTGACAAGAAAGGATACCACATGACTGGTGTGGCTCCATCATCTGTATACACACCCATAACATATAAATAAATCTATTCTAGCCTCAAACTATCATAGTCAACACTAAGGGAATGAGAATACTCTCTAAGTCTAGTCCATAACCATGTGATAGTTCTTGAGAAAAAAAATAATACAAATCGTATGAATCAAACAGGGCACAACTTAGGCTACTAAATAGACTGCTCATACATCTGATAATCTCTGGCCCCTCTGTCACTGCAACCTACATTGTGTGAAATTGACCACTCCCAACTATTCCAACTATCTACTGAAAGCCACCTCCTTGGTCATGCTCAGGTCAAGGTCCTTAAACATGAGGACCATCCTGGGGAAGGCCTAAACCTACTCCATATCCTCTAAGTGGAGTACAAGAATGATGACCCTACCATAGAAATGGTCTCACTAGTAACTTCTACTAATGTTGGAACTAAACATATCCACCTCCACAAAAAAAGGATCATGGAACCATTGGGCCCTAGTTCTGGTGATGGCCCTGAACTGGAAAACCTAAACATGCTACATAAATCCTATAAGAAGATAATAGAAACCAATATCCCTAGAAGAATGAAAAGGGAGATATTGAGGTCGACTCCCAATTGGTAGAAACCTAGAAGGTCCTTAGCGCCTGAGAGCTTCCACTAACAACTCTTATCCTTGAGCAACCCATATAGTTCTCATATCTTGGAAAAACTCATTATGAGTGTATCCTCTTGATCTCCTCCATCATCTTCTAAACCTCTAGATATGTTGGAAACATAAATGGGGTGACTGCATACTGGATAGAATGACAGAGTGCCTCCTCAAGATGCCTTTCTCAATTATCTACATATAGAAACAGATATGGGGAAATCCTAGAAGGTCCTTGAACATGATTTTTTTCTCCTTCACTTGAAAACTACCTCGATGAAGAGAAATAAACTCATGCCTTTTCACTACCTTCATGTTTAACAAAAGGAAATCTACCTGGAACTCATTTTGGAAGTCAACCAATGAAAATTATTCCTCCCTCTGCTCTCTCAATGCATCATCCAACACTGAAACACAACTCCCCAGTTTTTACTAACTACCAAAGGGACCCAATATCCCACCTAGGCATGGATAAAACTGAATTCAAGCTCAATATACTTCATCCAGTCCTCTGTCTCCACATCTGAAACTCTATCCTAGTGATTTTCTAAATCCTATCACTAGAAATATGAAAATACCATCGGCCAAGCCTCATCCTCCCCTTATAGATCAACCCTTTGGTGAACAACCGAATAATCTTGCTAAACCCAGACTACTATATCCACACACTGATACTGAATAAATATATATCTAAAATAAGAAACAAAGAGTTCTTAATCTCATATCGAAGAGAGTATTATTAAAATTTATTATAATTCACATTATATACTAAACCTTCCAAAAGGAACCCAATTTAAATTAGAACATAAGTTATCATGATGCATTAACATATCATGGGTCTCTACGTTGAAAAAAGGAACTCCTCACTTGGTTTTTTAGAAATCTCAAATCTTGTTCACTAGATCACCATGGGCTCAAAATCTCATGTCCTGACTAGTATACCTAGACTATGTCATGATCCAAGGCCAACATGAACTATTTCTATACCAACACTTGAAATACTCACAATGAATAACTCCAAAATCCATGTACTCTCTAAACTATCATATTTTCATACCCCTATGTTACAACCCCTCCCCCTAAGGATACTGTAATGAGGGGAGAGAGATGATGACTCAAAACCCCACCTCCAGTAGGCCACATGTTGGATACTTGCACCAACGGCATAAATATCTCATGTATGGGATTAATTAACCTATATAATGAAAATTTGATCAGTACATAATATGAATCATCCACAATAATCAAAATAAAATAATAAAAATAAATCCAAACCCATCCCTCATGCATGTATAAAGAATAAAAATAAGGATAAGTGTATCCAAAGTAAAATATCAAAAATTAGAGATAAATTAATTATAATAAAGATTTCCAAGGATAGTTCTAGTAATTTCTAGAACATTCCATGTAATATTATTTGAAACCTAAAATTAGTTCAAATACTTAGGGTAAGCATACGAGTATACGTAGTAGGAAAACCAAACTCTCTTATGTGCATATGAAAGAATCATTCTAATGCACCCATGAGAAAACAGAAGAACCAAAAACACCTATAAAGGTCAATTATCACTCCCAACCACACTAAGGTACACTAAACAAATAACACAAGCCAATTATCAAAATATAAAAAGAATCACATAGATTAAGTGTACCTCTCACAATGTTCTCACTAGTATGTCACTCTCACACACCAACATCATATGTACTAGACCTCTCATATATTTTTTATACCACACCACCCCACAATCATGGTCGCACCACACCTTGCCCGAAAACACCTGGGCTCACAACCCCACTGGCACTGTCACATCACATCTTTCCTGAAGACACATGCGCTATCAGATAAAAACCACTTACATTACCATAGTAGTAGGGTATCATGAACATATACAATATAAACCTTATTACCTTCTCCATACATGAATGACCCCAACCAGAAGCAACCTAAAAAGCATAGCCAAATCTCGCCTGAAAACACATGGGCCGCTACCCCACAATCACGGTCACATCATTCTAGAAAACACTTGAGATATCAAAACCACCATATAATGCACTAAAAGGATTCCAAACATCCATAATTTTTCAATAAATACCTCACCTAGATGAGAGATTTGGATATAGAGGGTACCCATTCTTTTATACTTCTTAATGGATGTCAGAAAAAACACCCCATGTGTGACTATGAAGGTGTCATCACAAACTACTCGGCACGGGTGGGGTGAATTTAGAAATAAAAAAGGATATAAAATTATACAGATATAGCTATATAAAACACCAATATAAGGTTTCACAACCAAAAACTAATCAACTAATAACACCACCACTTTTGATTCCACGTCTAAATTCATAACACAACAAAATAGGCCACAAGATCAATTTCACATTTCAATTCAAATTCATTTAATCATACCATTCATTTCATTATTTATCAGAAACAAAAAATTTCCAAATATCTGGCCATTTATTTATTCATTATCTATTTTCACCTCATTAACCTAACTAACCTATTCCATTTCAATAATTATTCAAAATAATAGTTATTCTTTCACTACCCAGACATCTAGCACAACAAAAAATATATCACAAGAAACTCATCAAATACATATTACCATCCCCTCACCCCCCTAAAATCAAGGCCAATCGAAAATAACATCACCACCTAAAAAGAACATCCCATATAAAATCACCTCTCTGCCAAAAAAATAATGGCAAACAAACCACCTATCTGGCCTAAAAGCACCGAAAATAAACCAACTCCCCACCCCAAAAGAACAGCTAACAAACCACCCCCCCCCCCAAAGCACGACCAAAAAACCATCACCCCACATGACCCAAACACACATCATCATCCCAAAATGCATCCACAGAAAACAAGATATCAATATCATTTTAAAAATTTACATAGGGGGGTTTTATCAAATTCCACATTATTTTATGGGCGTTATCACACAATCTAAAATCCAAGGGAAACAATTTTATTAGCCAATTATAAGTAGTTATAAAAATTTATTTTAGGGTGATATCACAATAATAGAAATAAAATTAGTTTCAAAAAATATCATCCAGTGGAAAAATACCTCAAGGGCCATAATTTTCAGCAGGGCATCAAGCTCGTACAATCCATCACATCATAATATTATCAATGCTGAAAAAGCATTTGAATCAAGCCCCTTTAGCATTAAATTTAAATAATCCAATTTTTTAATGTTAATTAATCCATCACACCCATAACCTATAGATAAAAAATGTAAATCCCTCCGGAATGATAAAAAATAAAGAGAAACGAGTGATTCCCTACCTCAAAAATGAATTTACAACTCGCTTCATAGTGTAGAGTGAAGAAGAAAATGCAAAAAATGACAACTACACCCTGAAAAACTGAGCATCAACCAATAATATACCAAAGGATCATCAAAACACACCCTAAACACAAGAACGAAACCAATCCACACCACCACAACAAAACCCCAAGGATGAATGGAAGAAATCCAATAAAGGGGGAATGACTCACCCGATATCAACCGTAGAATGCTAATAGGGATCAACTAGAAACAAATGATTTATTAAATAGGACAGTAGGGTTAAAGGTCCTCTGAAAGTGCTTGGGAATCATCCAGAACAAGAGAGAGATAGATACAACTGAATGAAATAAAATTAGGTGGTACAATTATTAAATTACCTATATCCCATAGGTTACTTGTCATATGACTATTTCATGGAATGTAATCCTCGGGCTTTCAAACAATTTCCTCTTTCACTGAAAAATGTGTCACCCCCATAAAATTTGACACCTGATTTATTAATCATCATTAATTCCACTTACAAGACAGATAACCTTTTCACTGGGAACCCCTAATTTTCATACATGTCCTGAACCACCAGTCTTTGTAAGCCTTGAACCTCTATTATAGGGAGTGTAATACATTTACATGGAATTAATTTCCTAAAACACTACTGCATCTCTGGCCCCCACCAAATACTCTTGGAACCTCCCCTAAACACCTCCAACGATCAAAACTAGAAAATCAGTTGTCTATAAAGGAAAGGACTTTTACAACAAATATGTTAATTATTTTATTGGGTTTTTCAAAATAATATTTTTTCATCCACATGATTATTAAAATTTTATAATGTTATTTCCATTAGTTTTAATCATACAGGGATTATAATGACTCAAATGTGAATTAAGTTGGTATTATTTATATGTCACATGATTTTTAGTGACTTATCAAATTGAAATTACAAGATATAATTATTCAGAATATAAAATTTTTTTGATGTTTCTTGTCTACAAAAATAAGACGAGTTGTCTATCTTAGTTAGAATTGTTCTTCACATATTATCCATACTTTGATTTTGAAATTCATAAATTTCATTTTTTTATGAAATATATATAGTGATAAATAAATGAATTATTCAATTCTTATAAAGAAATTTTTTATATTATCTATTTTTTTCTTTCTTTCAGTATCATATCAATACCACTTCATGATATAGAACATTTAATTTTTAGACATATGCTTATAAATTATAAACATTTCGAGAAATTTTGATTATACTTAATTAAAACTCACACAATTCATGCTTGTAAATCCATTAGCTATTGTGATGAAGTACACATCTCTATAAATTTATTTATTTTCTATCTATCAACAAACATTGTAATAATCAACCTTGAGTGGTCTCCAAGTGAGAATCTCAATTGATTTGTAATTTTGATTTAATATTTTCCAATTATGACATTATTCATGAAAATATATTCAGTCTGTTTTTAGTTTAGGAATATTCAAAGAGGCTTAAATATAAATAATCAGCCTCATGTTATTGTCCAGGAATTCCAATCCTCTAACACCATAATAACTTTTCATCCTTTTTTAAAATGTACCATGAGTTTTCTACATCTCCAATATAGAAATGTATTCCATTTTATCAATAATTTGGTAATTATTTATCCATATTTTAGCCACTTTATAGTTTACCATTTCTATCAAAATATATCTTTATTTTAGTTGTCACACAGTTGAAACACACTCAATATTTATGTTTTATATTTTCAATAAATAATATATTCTTGGATTTTATATCCATCGTTTTATGTTAAGTGGCACTGAGAATGATAAATCTCATTATCTAAGGATATTAAATTATTAATTGTTAAACCTAACCTAATATATTTGGAAGTATAGGTATTAAGGGTCAAACCTATGAGAAGGGATTTGTGTTACACAAGATTCATATAATCTTTTAAGTGACAGAATTCACTTTTGTAGTGTGCATAGTGGTGTTTTTATAATAGAGAATGACTATGATGTGAACAATATATAACGGTTATTTCAAAATGAAATTGAAAATATCAATTCTATTCCACAAAAGTTTGAAGATATAGATAATCAATATTATCAATACTGAAAAATAAGAAATGGAATAAGTATTAAATGATATGCTATGGGGATTTTTAATTATTTACATTGTAAAATAAATATGTAACATTTACACAATAGTTTTGATTATTGGCATCACTCAAACCATTAGAACCCAACCTTATCCTTCTATATTATTGTGTTCCACAGCAAGCCCAACATTGATGGGCCAAGGGCTTAAAACAATCAACATGATGTCATATCACATATATAGGATGGAAAATCCTATATAAAAAACATATAACCACATGTATATGATAAAATATATAATAATACATTATTGATAAATAACTAACTAGAGTGTAACATTCATGAGACACACTGAATACTGTAATAGTACAATAATGAAATATCTGATGAATAGAGAAATAATACATGTCCAAACATCCAATGTTGAAGACCACATTTAAAAATTTGAATAGGTACTTTAGCATGCCAACATGACTCAGGTTCCACTAGAAATAATCACTTCTGAGATCTACTACACAACAATATCACACCACCAATGTTTACCCTGAACTGTTCTCACCTGTATATTCACAAACATGTGCCAGTATGATTCGCATGAAGGGATCAGTATATATACACCCTACAGGAATCCTCAAAAACCTATAATATTCATAACACAATAGGAAGAGTAAAAATAGTATAAAAAAATACATTCTTTAAGGGTAATGACTGATAAGGAAAATATGATATTCCATCTTTAAAAATTAGATCCAAGAAAATAGTAAACTGAAGGAAACATGGATTTTCAAAATATTAAGAGGCATAGAACCCACCAAATACATAACTTATAATAATTTCAACTCATACATCTATAATTGTATTGGGGTCTCACATCATGCTAAAGTGTGTGTACATTAGTCGAAGGGGTACTGAACACCATAGAGGACTTGCAACTTGTCATGTGTAATGTGCTTCGGCTGAGGGGGTTACCTAATAAAAAAGTGGAGTACTTTTACCTCATAACTCTGGGCGTTAACTAATCCACTATGAGTATAGAGTATAATTCTCGAGGAATAGGTGTGACTATCGGGGGTTTTCAACATCTTGTTTACTCAAAATAAGTCTCACTCTCTCTGTTTCCAACCTTATATAGCTAAATAAATTCCTATTCTCATATTCCATGAAAAAAACCTCTAATGAAAAATAGGTAGGTTTTAACTACTTTTATGGTAATGAATCATCATAATGGTCTACTCATATAACAAATTATGAAATTTTGGTGATAAGTTATGGAAAACACAAAAGAAGTCATAATACATGACATATAATTTAAATTACATGTTGTATAGGCCTCAACCAATAATTGGGTGCATACCTCCCTTTCCAAATCCATGTGGGGTCATCATACATAGATTTTCGCAATGGGTATATATCATGTTGGACCATGAGGGAAATTTGTTCTGTATGATGAGTAAACTCTATGTAAATTCCTTAGTTATACAAGGTGTATCCCATGTACAAGATGATGTGTGGAAGAAATGTCATGGCACAATGTCTTTATATACAAGGCTTGTGATCCATGGTCACATAGTGTGGGATATATATAATAACATGAATCCTTAGAATTGTGGCATCTATAATACATGGGGTTTATCATGGATATTCATGCTATGTGGGATTAATGATTACCCACAATTATAAATAATGATATTCACAGCATGTGTCTAGGAGGACTACATAAATTTTTTTTAAAAAATTATAGAAATCAAAAACTTTTGTTCCACTAAATTTCACATCTTAATTTTCTTCGTCACCTCTACCTTTATTTGAGCCTTCAATTACAGTCAGTCCCAATGCATTTGGTGTCACCATACTTTATTTTTATAGATATTTATGGGTATTTGTTTTCTTATTCATCACCAGCATCCCCTACATTGATGTCTCCTCCCAACACCTCATCAAAATCTCATCGCCATGAACTGGTTATCCAAAGTGAACCTAATTCAAGTTCCATTACTCATCATTGTGTTTTCCTCTCATAATTACGCCATGGTATGTGGAATTGATGGAATAAATTGATGAAAGATGGTTAGTTGGAAGCCTGACCACCCAAAATATGGTTCCTATTTGTTAAAGAGTGTGGGGTTTGGGAAATATGGGTTTACTGAATGTTCATTGATGAAAATACCAAAGGTAGTTTTTTTGGAATATTTTTTATATGAATTTTAATTAAAAATTTCTATCATGAGAAATATGATTCACTTTTAAATAATTTAACTTACTTAAAAATTAATATTTTAAATCCCCATTTTATATGATTCTCCATAAAACAAAATCCGACATAGATAACACATGTTATTTCTTTGTTAAATGGTATTAATAATATTGAATTAAGAACATGTTCTTGTAAATAATTCATGTTTCATATAATCAAATATTGATTTTTAGAAAAAACATTTATAATTAATCTAGAAATATTTCCATGATATGGAATGTTATAAACTTATTCATGAAAAAAATAATCATAGTATTTGAAGAATCAGGTGGATGTTATGGATAGAATATCCTACCTTGATGGAATTTCTAAAAAATCTATGGTCATCATACCTTGTCTATAAATTTCCATTTTCATCACCATAAATAGGAGTCCTCCATTACATAATGAATGTAATGATTCCTATATACAAATTTTACTCTACCAAGGGATAAGAGAATATTTTTCTTTTTCATTGACTGGAAGAAAATTTATTGTAGGAGGAATTAATTTCAAACATTTTCCTCTTATTACTCACCCGAAAGCATTTCCATTATTTAACAATTAACTTCCATTATTTTTTTATATAGTAAGAGTAAATCACAATAAATAATCTAGACTCAAATAACTCTAACATTTCATGTCATCACAACCTAGTCATGTAAATTACACATCTCCAACACTAATAAAAATATAAATTTAATTTTTTTAAATTAAAATTTATATTATATTCTGTTTAAAATAAAGACCCAATAATTCATGGTCTAAGGGTTCAAATCAGAAATATAAAAATTATAGCCCACTTAAGAAATTATAATAATTAGAATCATAATTATAGTGTTATAATTTAGATGTGGGACAACATTTTGGAGATTTCTTACATGTGTACATAGAACAATAATATATATTTCTTTTTTTATCAACCATGATACGAAAATAAATGAACCAAATTCACAGATTCCTTTATAAATATTTAAATTAATATTCAAATAAATTAAATACAAAAAAATTGAGTCCTTATACACTCCCTACATTAATATATTTCCTTCTAAACATGAGAAAATAACATAAATAAGTGAGTTTACTAGGACAACACCTGATTTTCATTCTCCCATGTTATATCCTCCAGACTCTTCTGCTTCCATGGGACACACATCATATGAATCTCTCTCCCATGGAGGATCGTCACCTATAAATCCGTAGTATCCATAAGGTATTCTATGAAGGTGGTTCCACCTTAAATATTTATCCCTCTCATGTTGATAACTTATGAAGGATTGTGCACATACTACCTTAGTTGTAACACATAGAAACTATTTTTCACATAGTACATTTGTGAGTGTAATTCTAAGTTATAATAATCCTATCTAAATATATAATGAATATAGAATGGTTTGATAAACCATTGGGATAGTTGAAAACCATAAAATAATTTCCCCAATCCATGATATTGAAATAACATCAAGAACACATGATCACGATCCTGAAAATCTAATGCACTTTTTCTTTTCCACATATATGACTTCTAGTGGCTTTCTATTGACCTCATACCCAAATGGATAACATATAAATTCTCTATCATTAGCCACCCCAACTCAAGCTTCAAGTGTGATGACTCGAAAATCTCTATAGAATAAAAACATGTCATGTAGGGTCTCCCATATAAATTCTTAAATTGTTTCATTCCAATAATATAGTTGCTATTGTTGATGTATTGGAACACTAATAAGTGTGTGTGATTTTCCAAACACCCACCAAAATCATGCACTAACCTACATTATATCCTTAAGATCATGTAAAGTAACAACAGTTTGATCATCTATGTGATGGTTGAATTATGTATTTAAGCATTCTTTTGACTCAAAATCCTTTTATAAACCACTCCATCATTATTGTGTACAAGAATATCCAACTATCCACTAAACATTTTTCTTTAATGAGAATGAATTGATCTGACATGGTCAGTTAGTCAACAATCACCCATAACATTTCAGGACTTTTTTTCTAGGTATGAATGTCTTGTCAACAAATTCATTGATATATTTTCCTCATTCCACTTTTAATCCTCTGTTGGTTTAATCAACAATATAGGAACCTAGTGTTAAGACTTCACAAGATGAAAGGTGAAGCATCATAAAATAAAATCAACAATACTCCACTTCAATACTAGCCCCCAAAAGTGGAACTTCAGATCCTATTAAATTTTTATTATTCATATATGTTCTGCTAAGGGAGATATTTTAAATCTCCTCAATGAATATTCTCACATATTATCTAAAACTATAGTCAGATCCTTAAAGATGATGATGTTCTCACAATCGTCAACTGGTCTCTCTGGTGAATCAATTGAGGATATATAGTATTACAAGGCATTGTAATATATATATCCATTTTGGGAGTCCTATACTTAATGTAGATGTGTTGGGGATATAATTATTAAACTAAGGTAAGAAATTTTTCCTTCCACTACATAATCCAAAAATAATGTGCTGAACTACTAAGATGATTCATTCATTAGTTCTGCATGATATTTCAAACTAAGGGAATCATCCACAATATTCTTCTTCGTAATATTATAGACTATCTTAAAGTCATAGTAGAATAAGAACTCTATTAAATGCCTCTACCTCATGTTGTGATCTCCCAGGGAAAAAATTTACATAAAAATTGTGATCTTTAACTACCATGAATCATTCGTTGACAAGAATATGTCTCTACATATTCATATAAAACAACACCACTAAAATAACCAATTCATGGGTCACATAATTCAACTCATGTAGTCATAGATTCTTAGACCAATATTAAATTGTAAATCACATAAACATAAACACACAACTCATCCCTGAACTAAAAGCATTGTAGTACACCTCATACTCAACTCCCTCTTCTTGAAACCATAAAACTGGAGAAATGGTCAAACTCTGCTCCATATTCTAAAAAGACTCTAAAAACACTCAAAATAGGTGAAGGGATGCTCTTATTTGGGTATGGGTTCTCATAGGGGTTGCAATACAGGAGAAGTATACCAAAAATATCTAGTAATATCCCACTGATCCAGGGAATCTATTCACCTAAAATTAAATATTGGGTAGATTCCAATCCATCACAACCTCAAAATTCAAGGGATAAATTACAACACCCCCATAGAAAATAACATTCCCAATGAAATAAACATATGAAATCCAGAATAATCACTTTGATATATTCCTATAATGTTTATACTAAAAAATAATTTCCAAATCAATATTTAAGTACTAATAATTTTCCACATATTGTAGGAAATATGTGGGGATGTAATATATGATAACTACAAAAACTTATCCAATTAAAGATAAAAGATCTAGTTCATGAGCCCCATTCACAGAGCAGGGTAGTTTTTCTTTCTAAACGACATCACCTAGAACTTATATTTCCCATAGAGGCACTTGAATATGGTATTAAGGATATCCTACCTATGTACCTAAATCCAGTGATACCCAACCTAAGATAATATTTGAGAACCATATTTCTCCTTTAAAATAATTGATGATATTGTTAATCTTCATAAAAGGGAAATTATTCTTGACTATCACTAGATACAAGAAGTGATATTCAATAAATATCCTAAATCTAACATCTGAGTTCTTTTTTTATGGAATAAGAGTTTACATAGGGGACACACATGGTTTGATAAATACATTCTATATATAGTACCCCAACTAAAATTTCAGCTCCTTCAGCTCAACATATTCCATTTGATAATCCACTATTGATATTATTATGGACAAGGGGTTAATGGTGATTTTGAAAATCAACCTCATGATTATGGAGTAAATAATGAATTTATTCTAAAATGACATCCTATTACTTCTCCAATACTATAAAGAACTGCTTCTCCATAGCATGTATAGTGCATAAGCTCATTCACTCCAACTGATGGGTAATTGGATGAAATCTCTTCAAGTTTTTTCCTTTTTCATAATTCCTAGGGAATAAGTAACTATTAAATGGTAATCTCAATATACTCATTGACTTATCACATGAAATTGAATGAAATACATTGGTTTCCAATGTAGAAGAAGTTTACAATGGTGGGAGATATATTAATATTTTGTTAATTAATCTTTTCCTAAAACCATGAGTGAAGAACTTTCACATAAAATTTTGAATTAATTTATTTTATATTTGAATATATAAAAAACTAGGCTTAGATACTTTCTTAATTGGTGATTTTTTATCATCCAAAAAAGACCCTTTTAGATTGAATTTGTTGCACTATAAGGATCCATGGATAGAATCCTCCTAGTAGTGATCTACCTATGCTCCAATGATATCCAAGAAGACCCACCCGATCATAAAGTTCTAGAACGAAAAATCAAATAACGTGTGTTTTTCATTATTGATATCTCATTCTTTGGTCTTGAAAAATTATCAATTTAGTTTCTCATTATTGAGAGGGAGAGAGAAGGAAGAGATGAGAGAGAATTCATTGTTCACAACAATTCTCTATTCTCAATATTTGGATACTCTAGAAAATAGAAATAGTTGTAAACTTATAGAGTCGAGATATATGTTAATATATTATTTAATTTTAAAATAGAAGTAAAATAATATTTACTACCCTTAATAAAACACATGAAACATATTAATAATTATATTATTATTATTTTTTGGTGCATTCTAACTTTCACAATAACAAATATTATATAACGGTCTTATTAATTAATAATTTCTGCCGGACTCGGTGTTAGTTCATTCAAACTACTCAATAATTTATTGAACAACTGAATAAATATTTTATTCAGAAATAAATATTTTATTCACAAACTATTGAGTAAATATTTATTATAATATTCAGTAAATAAAATAAATATTATATTCACAAGTCAATGAATAAATATTATTCGATTTATGTGATCAATATTACATGAAAAAAGTATTACTTGAACTTGAAAATAATATTTATTCCATTAATTAAGAGAAAATACATTTTAATCAAGATCAAAGGAAATATGTTGTGTGTGATCCTCAAGATTTATTTTCACATTGGAATTAGGTGGGATGGCCAAAAGTCTATGATTACTATCTAGTAATGGATCAAGGTACCCAAAAGAAATAACATATTGTCTTAATGTAGAATGACACATACATATGCTCACAATTTAATATAATACCTTCATCAAAATACCTCATCAAGAAGGTTGAACATATCTATCACCAACATATATGCTTGATATGTCTTATGTTGACTATCGGAAATAATCACGTCATTATACCATGACCATAGAATTTAATACATTGGTTTTATTCTAATAAAAGAGATGAGATATAAACATCAATAAATATGGAAGGGAAAATCATTCCTCAAATTATTCATTAATGACATGTCACTAATGATGCACCCAACATATCCAACTTTTCCATGAATTGTAATCATCATGTTTTACAAAATAAATCTAAGTACATGAGTTTTAACATGTATTAATATTAATATTGAAGTCTAAGTACCATTACACACACTCGTAAATAGGAGTATCTCATGAAACCAAAACATGAATAATTCCTACTCGTAGTTCTTTTCTCATAATCTCTCATTATGAAGATTACAAAGTGTGAACTTCATGAGAAGAAGCATGATATTCTTATGAGTACACACACCTAACAGTCTATGTACTATTTGTCTAATAATTGTATGTTATCCAACCATAAAAAGTTATTTAAGAATATTTTCATAGCACATCTGCAACACCCCAAACTTCCACGATATATTTCCCTTTGAATAATACAATAGTGTGTATTGTACGCAACTTCGAGTTCTAACACACCACAACCAATCAAACTAGCCGTTAAGAATAGTAATACCCACTTTTTGAAATTTTATAATTTTTAGCATTCAAAATGTACTTCTTCTTTGGATTTGAAATATTGAAATTAGTTTAGGGAGAATTTTTGGAATTCTTCTGAAAACAATCAATTTTTTGATGAATAGTGAAAAACACTGAGTTATAGTTTAAACCCAAATTTTTATTTAAATAATTATTTATTTTATTTAAATTTATTTTAGGTAAAAATAGATATATAATACCTATATATGTTCAATTTAATTCATTGGATTTAGTTTATAATAATTTTAGATATATTGAAATTTTTTTGAACATTTCACCGTCTTTTACCCACCTCCTTAGAGAATTTGAAAATTCACATAAAACTAAATTTACCGCTTTTGTGGGTGTAATTTCAAAAATTTGAGAGACATGGTTGATATTAGAAAGAAAATTTTGGTTAAATAAGATGAAAATAATTTTTTTGAATAGTAACTTTTTTCTTTTATTTACCACAGTTAAAAGTAAATAGGGTAATCGAGGGAAAAAATAATATTATTATTACTCTAACACATGTCCTAATTCTATTGGATAAGTATAATTCGACCAAAAAACCTTAGGAATAAAATATGAACCTTTTTGGTCCACTTGGTTAAGATTAGGACATTTATTATTATTTAATTCAAAGATGAGTTAAAAGAGTTAAAATCAATGCTTAATAACTAACCCATTTTTAATATAGGGTTACACATCAGATAAATTAGACTATAAATATTAATTAGAAATATAGAATGATTTCCTAAATAATGGTATTTTATTTATATATTTTAGACATGAAATA
Organism: Viscum album; assembly: GCA_963277665.1. Classification (NCBI taxonomy): domain Eukaryota; kingdom Viridiplantae; phylum Streptophyta; class Magnoliopsida; order Santalales; family Viscaceae; genus Viscum; species Viscum album. The sequence goes on along the minus strand of OY728160.1, from coordinate 798,352,052 downwards.
ATTTAATTTATTTATGACTCAATGATGATGCAGTAATTACTGTATTAATGAATGATTAAAATAATTTATATTTTAAAATAAAAATAAATGTAATTTGAGGCTTTTTATGAATTCCAATAATATTATAGGTAAATATGACATATTAGGGATGGATAAATGAATTTTTTAAATGTAATAACGCTGTTATTAATTTTACAAAAATAAAATACCAAATAGTGTTAAAATTGACATAAAAGAGTTTTTAAAACAAATATTATATTATTAATTGTTATTCTATTACTAAAAATATGATGATCAGACAAAAAACTTATATAATGATAGTTGTATCATTAATGAACCACTTGGGATTCTCTTAGATGTATATAGTATGTTTATTAACCATATAATATAAAAATACAAAGAGACATGGTAAATATCAAACTATTTAACTAAGAGTTAAATCTAAAAGATAAGGTTAATATAGTGACCCAAACCAGTCTAAAACCTATTTTTTGAGTGGTGTTCAACCCATACACACCTCAGCCTTTAACTAATTCATTTCAGAGCCATTATAAACTGAAAATGATTTTATTATAAAATAATATTTCAAGATTTCCCTAAGGTGCATCTCATCCCTCATATAAAAGCGCACTCCATGTTCTCTCTAATTCACACCTTAAACCCATTTTCATCGGCCAAAACCTACCCAAATACCCTCTCAAATATCATACCTTAATCCTAGAGGCCTTCCTCTAGTCATAAATCCCTCCAATGGAGTCCTTTTGATCAAATCAAAAATAAGAACCTGAAGAAGAGTTAAATATTTCATCACCTCCTTCAAGTTCCTTTCTTCTTCCACTCCCTTTTTATTTGTTGTTTCCATTATAAAAAATAACTCTCATATATTATATACACTGTGATGTTATTATAAATATGTTACAATCAAATTCATTATTCTATCCATCCTTTGAATGACATGTCACCATATGTGCGTACGTACGGCTTACTGTCTCCACGTCATGGTGTAATTGTTATTCAATACATTATTATTTGGATGGTTATAATAATGATGTGTAATTGATGTAAATAATAAATAAATCATGATAATGATTCTTTATATATTATATACCATCCAATTATATATTATTTTAAAATCAAAATAATTATATTGTCACTCGTGCGTACGTACGGATTACTCTCTCCACGAACGTAATGAGATTCATTCTTCATCGTATCCATTCAAGAATAATTTTCATTAGATGATTAAATATAATGATTAAAGACTTGATATCATTTTGAATAGGAATAAGATATATCCCATCCCTAACAAATATGACTCACATAACAATGAATATAATGGAAAACGAATCTGTTAACACCTGAAACAACGATAATACTAAGATATTATTAAGAATGAAATGTTAAAAGATCATATATGATATCATATTAATGTATATTATTCTTGTATAATTTAATTATTTCACCATTATAAAGGAGTTTAACCTACCCTAGACCAAGGAAAACTACAAGTTAAGGGGTTTCTTATCTCACTTTTAATTCCGTGAGATTTCCAGTGTTCACCATTTATTTATTAAATATGTTATGTTGGGTACTGTCATTTGATATATATATTGTCATGATTCTCTTTAAATTCATGGTATTCTGTGATTCATTTTTTTATTAACTTTTTTCCATATGACTCTATTGATTACAATGAATTAATGGTTTTCATCTCACTTCATATTTCTGTGAGATTCTTGTCATATTGCGACTATTTCCTTTTGTGTTGTGTATGTAATTCCAAATGATTATATTATTTGTGTAATATACTATAATTTATGAGTATTTACATCTTCATTTTATGATCCATCTTTCATGGGATGTATGTTTTCTAAGTTAACATTTTGGTAAGGGAATTTCAAACTTCAATATCCACTCATTCGGCTTTGCACATACTTCATTTATTATCGTACTCCATCATTATGTGTGCAATAACTATTTATTATTTGTGTTGTAATTTCCACTCCCCTTTATGTGGATATAAGTTTTATACACATAATCATTCCATTGATAAATTCTCAAGTCATCAATATAAACTTGATAAGATTAATTTTAACTCAATCTCTATTTATTGTGTTAAACAACCAATTAATTGGTGTTGTTTTCACTAGATTATGTGTGAATGTCCTTTGATTGATTTACACAAAATATCCAATAATATAGAGTGTATTGATATTTTTCAGACATAATTATTTCATTGATTTATCCTTAACCGAAGGATACATTCTTTATATTATATTTCATCTCAATTTTCATTCCATTGAAACTTCTTTGTTCGTATAATCCAATTCACTTTTATATGGTGTATATAATGTACTTTGAAATAGTATATCATGAATAACATTATTCCCGTGATATTATAATAATTTTATTTACACAATTATTTTCATTCAAGTGTCTCTCTTTTGGTTAGGAATTTTAACTAACATATAATTTTAAAATGTTTTAATGATTTATTATTCTAAATCATTCTCATTAATGTACATGTTTTTAAAAATGGTTTTAAGGATTTATTTATATGGAAATTTTTATTTTAAAATTAAAATTCCATTTAAAATTTTCAATGTGTGATGGGACACATTGATTCCAAAATCTATTTTAAATGTCTTCTTGATAAACAGTGAGACTTTAAATGTTTTCAATAAAAAGGGAGATATTTCTCTCAAATAATTTTGATGATTATTTTCATCTAGGTCAATATCATTTGTTATTATCTATTGAGTCTGATCTATTGTAATAAAATATTTCATATTGCATTGAATTAGTTATGTTTTACTGTTGAATGGATATTTTTATACCATTCATGGTTTGTGGTTAAAATATTGACATTTATTATGCTAGTTTTAAAACAAATGTTCAGATTATGTTTCAACCTTTTCATATGAGGAATGCATTGGACTTATTAAGTGACGGGTGGAGCTCGTTATAGCTCCTCGATTCATCAGTTGGTATCATGAGACAAACTAGTGTCTTGGCACAAGGCCTTGACAAATCTTATTTGTAATTTTAGAACAAGGCCTTGAAAATGTTATTATGAAAGTCTGGAATTATTCATTCCATCATAATGAATGTGGCTATTGATATTTCATGTGATTATTCAACTAGTAGAATATCAATGTGAGTATGTAAATGGAATTATTTTAATTTATATTTTCCATATTATAATGAAGTTTATGTTGAAAAGGCTTTTGTTTTAGTTTTATACATTACCTTAAATGTTCATGCTTATTTATGAAAGTTTCTGCAATATTGTTATCCTTACTGAGCATCTGTGCTCACCCCTTTCTGTGTTTTATTTTTCCCATTATGCAAAAACGTATATTATGACTGAACTGTAGGGATAGTATTGGGAATCCAAATGTTGTCTATGGAAACAGTGTTGTTGTTCTTTTCCATTTTATGATGTAATGTAAACCTTATGAATGTATCTATTCCTTGCAAAGCTACTAAACTAATCGATATTTTGAGACTTGATATTTTGTGATCATGCCAACGATTTTTAATAATGCACTGACTCTTGGATTCTAGGGTCAGGGCGTTACAACATCATGTTTCATATCATATTGGGGAACATCTATGACCGTATCAATTTGACATATACTACACGAAATTATTACATTAGAATCATGCATAATAATAAATAATAAAGAATAATAAGTTTAATTAATATTCCATACATTGAATATACATATAATCAATGTAAAAATAGTAGTTACTAGTACACCAACTCTAAAAACTCTGTCAAAGACTAGAGCTGACAACATAGAACCTTCAGTCTGGTAGACCTCATATGAAAGTGATGTTTTTGGAGAGTCAAGGATTTATAGAAGGGTTTTCCATGTTATCTTCCATGGAAATTCTTCTGATTAAAAAATCACATCTCAAAAAAAATTCCTTGTGATATGATACTTCCAATGTATGTGCTTCATCTACAAATTTTACATTGGTTTTTTGCAAGAGCCACTCCAATAGTGTTATAAAAATGGAGTTTGATATGATCTGTACTTCTAGGTACCACCTCAATATATTGGATGAATTTTTTTCATCCATAATTCATATTTATATACCTTTTAATCCACAATAATCTCATACTATACTTTATAATATACAACCATATCCTTCATTGATATTTTATAGCTCCCAACACCTCTATTCAAACTACAAAAATGTGTATCGTTTGTGACATCATGACATCTAGATCTGTCTGTAAACTAGCATATGCATATCATTTGCTGACTATATCCTAATATACTATATAAACCAAGAACATAACCTTTTCACACCTCATATACTTAAATATAGTCTTCAGTTCTATCCAATGGTGTTCACCTAGATCCACTTCATTTCTTCACGCCATAATTAATTCATACGAGACATCTAGCCTAGTAGATAGAATATCATACATAACTGACCCAATTACTAATGTGTATAGAATCATTTTAATTCAGTTTATTTTATAAATTGTCTAAGGAATCATGTTCTTAGAAGGATGAATGTGATGTGACAATGGACAAAATTCCCTGTTGGATTGTTTCATACTGAATCTCTTTATTTTCATGTCTATGTATATACATTGACATAGTCCGAGTAAACTCTAGGATCTATCATGATGGATATTGTTCCCAAGATTATATGTTTCCTCACCCAAGTGCATCAAAGAGAAACATTTATTCAATCATTCCTTAATAGACTGTAAGAATTGTATTTCAGTTCCAATGATAAATATTTAATCAACATATACTATTAAGAAAATGACTGCACTCCCACTAAGAAATTTATAGACACATAGATCACATTCATTATTTATGTATCCAAATTTTTTTATGCCCACATAAGAATAAATTTTCCAGGAAATGGATGATTTTCATAATCCATAAATGGATCGTTTCAAATTTCAAACCTTTTTTGTATCCTTTGAAGTCACAATCCATTCAGGTTGAATCATATAGAAATCTTTCTTAAGGTTTTGGTTTAATATTGTTGTTTTGACATAAATTTCCCAAAACTCATAATCATGAAAAGATATAATGGAAAGTATAATTCTGAGGGATTTTAGCATTGAAACTAGTGAAAATATTTCTTCATAGTCAATGTCTTAACGCTATTTAAATCTATTTCAAACTAGTGGTACCTTATAGGTATTGACTTGTCATTCCATTTACAATTTCTTCTTGAATACCCATTTAAAAACAGCCATGTTTACATCTATTTGAGGTTCTACAAGAATCTATACATTGTTTTGGTACATGGAATCCATTTCACAATTCATGTCCTATTGTCACCCAACAACATCTTCTCCACTTAATACTTCCTTGTATGTTAGAGTATAGTTATTATCGACTAATAATGAGTCACCATCCTCAGTGACGGGAAAAGCATACCATTCTAGTTCTCTATTCTCTCAATTTTTCCAACATAGTAATTGTGTCTCTTTAAAAATTTCTTTTTCCATGGGGATTTATAGAATTTGTTCCTATTCCAGATCTTATGTATCATGATCCGGTACTTTATTGAAGTCTATCTTACATCCACTATCTAATATTGAGATAAGATCCCCTTCATGAAATATGGGACATATATCAACCCCAACCTTTTTTCTAGAGGATTTTATAGGTAGTAACCCTTTTTTCTTTGGGATATCCAATAAATATACACTTTTTTCTCAAGGTTCTGGCTTGTTACCTGAAGAAACATCAAAAAATGCTTCAGAACCCCACACATTTATGTTAGACAACATGAGTTTCTTTCCATTCCATAATTTCTATGGTATACAATATGATGATTTATTTGGCATTCAGTTTAGTATGTATGATTCTGTTAGTAATTTGTATCCTCAAAAGGATAATCGAAGACTCACATGACTCATCATTGATCTGACCAAGTCCAACAATGTGTGGTTCCCCCTTTCACTTATAATATTATACTTAGGTTTATAAGAAGGGGTGAGTTTAGATAATATCACAAACTCGCATAAATAATCAATGAAGTCATGATTAATATATTATCAACCATTTTTAGAGTGAACTTTTTTAATCCTTTTAACAAGATGTTTCTAAATTTATTTCTTATATTTCTTGAATTTATCAAAAGAATCAAGCTTATACCTAATTATTTACACATATCCATATCTTTGAAAATCATTAATAAACATTATGAAGTATTAATACCCAACCATTTCTTCAATAAAAAATTGTCAACACACATTTTTTAAACCTATTATAGAATCTCTTTATCCCTCTCACCTTTCCCACTAAATTGGGATTTAGCCATTTTACCTTGTAAACATTCATGACATTCACCATCTGGTTTTAGTTCAAATGTATCAAAATATTCACCTTGATGTAATTTAATCATGCATATTTCATTTACATAACCTAGATAGTGATTCCAACGTTGGGTGTGGTATGAGTCATGTGAAGTAACTCTTTTACTAATTTACATAACATAGTTTGTGTAATCCAACGCACAATGTCTATTATTTAAATTTCCTTCCCATAATAAATTTAATATTTAAAAAAGAAGCAACATTAATTCCCAAATCTGAAAATGAATCCATCCTAATATAGTCTGGATAGATTAATAATATGTTTGGTAAATTATGGAATGTAATAAAAACCCTATAAAACCAAGATCACTCTAGTTGAAAATATGATGAGGTAGTCCCTGATAACTATAAAAATAAGATTAGCTTCATTGGATTCTTGTAGATCTACCTACCCTCAAACAATGTTTCTGAATATATATGGTTCCTATATTAAAATACATATTTGAGCACCACAACTTTTATCAAATACCAAATTTTTAGAAATAGATAAATTGCACCCGATAATAGAAACACCTAAAGATTCCCCTTGATTCTTTGGATGGGCACAATTTTTCATCATGTGGCCCTTCTTGCCACATGTGAAATAGACATCATATTATTCCCTTTATTTCTCCTTGATATTCCTCTTCTTGGAAGTGTCTAAAGATTCTTTGAGATTAATGAACATTTAAATCCCTTTCTGTTTATTCACCATAAGCGTATATATTTTTTCAGGTCTTGTTTTCTTAACAACTTGGAGAATAAGAGTAAGAATATCTAGTAGATACTTTTCAATGTTGTTCATATTAAAATTCACAAAACATCTATAGAATAATTGATAGATTAATGATAGAATGATTTTGATTCCCATTTCTTTGGGGAGTTTGGACCCAAAAACCTCAAAGTAATCAATATTGCCAATGAGCATGACTATGTGAGGTCTATCTCAGGTACTCTCTAGATGATTTATCTATAAGATCACTTTGTAACTCTCAAACATTTCAAGTCCAAATCACTCCTATTAAAGACCGTAGAGGTTCTCAAGGAGGTTATATGCATCCATGTTTTCTTGATACTTCATTAGTTTTCTTAATATTAATGAAAGAGTAAAATATTTATAGTTGAACATATCAATCAAATTCTTTTTAATAGACAATTAACTTTTCAAAACTCACTTATTTAGAAGTCATATCAATCATTTAGTATTAAATCATTCAATAATTCATTTCACGGCATAGCATAACCCGAATGTGCCTAAACAATTCCAAGAAGTTATTTCCACTTATGAGGTGTTCTTTCTCCAATATTTATCATAGGGATAGTGTCGATGATGAAATTTTCATTTTATTTTACCATTAAAAAGATCATATTATTATTACTTTGATTAATTACAAAATAAGTGAGATATAATAAATTAAATGTTTCTTTATTAAATCTACCCCAATTTTATCAAGTCCTAAGAGACCTCACCATTTAAATCAAAATGTTTAGCTGCTTTAAAATTATATTGGAAAGGCTCCCCATTTCAGTTTTTATTGATCCAGACATTTTCCATGAAAACCATAATATAATAATTAGGTAGGTGAAATTTCCAACGGAATACATTCAATTCCATGATTTTTTGAGTGGATTCCCCTATCCTAAAACTTTGACATGGATTTCCACAACACTAGCTTTCAAATTGTTATTGAATAGAATTTGGATGTTAAACTCTATAAAACCCTAAACTCTCATGAGAACTACTTGTTAAAAATAATTTTCTAGAAATTGTCCATTTACTACACCTAGTTATATGGTTTCATTTCCAATAAAGTAATGGAAGTCTTAGTATAACTCAATATTTAATTGATGTATTTTTATTTATTATGAAATAAATGTATTATTTTATCCTTTAAATTTATTTTTAATATTAACTGGATGTCACTTAATTAATTAACAACATTTAATAAATCATTTATTTCATGACTTGAACCACACTAGGGCTTGAGCCACAACTACGATAAGCCCGCCTCCATAAGAAAGGGGTGGTGACAAGAGATGAAGGCACACAAAAATTGGGGAGGCCTTTTCCTAACAACATGTACACACACACAACCCACTCAATGAAAAATTGCAGATGGAAAGGAAAACAAGTTACAAAATAGCTATAAAAAAGAAACCAAACATGCATCAACCCCTAAATAGTACAAGAATAGAAAATTAAACTAAATAGAAATGGTAAAATTACACACCAAACTATAAAAGTTCCACAACCTGGAAACATGTGGAGAAGTAAAATATCTAAGAGATCTTTACTCATGTATCCCAAGCTACGACCAGCGAACGTGTTCCAAGCACCCTATCTCCCTAAACTCCTCCGATTTTATGATCAACCTATCTTTTGTCTACATTGTAACACCGTGTGTGGGAAAATCCCATGTAGGGTTGAGTATAAAAATACTCACTAGGATGACTTGAAGGCTCAATGGAATCGAAATATATGTACTGAAGAGGGGAGTAGTATAATAGAACTTTGTATAGTAAAAGAAGTAGAACTAAACGAAAAAAGAGAGTTTAGTAAGCTTGACCTAATACAAGGATCTAGAAATAGCGAGAAGATGAACATCACATCAATTTTTTTTTAAATATAACAAGTTATTATACTCATATAACTAGGATGATGTAGACACAAAAACATGTGGCATACCCCATGCGTCTTCACCTCTCCTGAAGGAGAGTAACCAAAACCCAAGGAGTAGGTACTTTAAATAGATTATATATATGCTCAGTCAAAGAAAAACAAATGAGAGAGTAAGGGGATATCCATCTCATATCTCAGCCCAAGAAAATGAGTATCCAACAGTCCCAGAGGTTACCATCATCGATGCCTGTCGTCCCATATGTTTGTCCTGAAATACAATTCAGATGGACTACATCACCGTTCCTTGATACTATCCACTTTTGGCAGCACTGTCTCGCCTCATGGTTTTAGGTCATGTCCTAATAATGAATCTCAGTGGGTAAAAAATTACTATTTAACATGAGTCCAAAGGTATTCCAACCAAATCTCATTCATGTTCCACAAAGTTATTAGATCCACAACTCATAGTAGATGACCCACACCCCAGTATATATGAGGACCCAACATTATTACATTACATAATCATGATTTTAGTCAAGAAAACACATGCTTTTACATTGAGGAAATTTTAATGGTTATCTCTTCATAGAAAAAGGACATAAAACATTTATGAAATTACACATTAATACATAGTGGTTACCATAAAAACAAAACTCATTTATTCGAAAATAAAAACTGTTCAAATAAAACATGATTTCTTTGACAATTCATCAAATATTTAACATGGATTTTTTTCATTGTCCTACACATCCTTATAACCTGTGAAAATCATTTAAAAAAATGGGATGAGAACAAAAGGCTCAGTAAGGGTTATAAAAAGAAGGAAATAACACATTATCCCATGAACACTTGAAACGTATGAAAGCATTTTCAAAAGACATACTGGTCACCCATATATACTTACTTTGTAAAACATGAGATTTAAAAAATATAAACACAAATAATAACATCATAAATATGAAAATAAAGGTATCTTTGGTCATTACTTAAATAATACCGTAACCCATATGTCTACCTTATAATTTGTAACCCTCACGGCGCTACCTTACAATTTGTGAAACCATCACAGTTACACATGGAGTAACCATACGACTGACCTCCAACATACACATAACCAATGTATTGGAGGGAGAGATAATTCCAAAACTTAATCATATAAAATTACCATGATCTATAACATAATCATACAATATGAATAATAGCATAAAAACATTGCTTTAAAATTTTGTAAAATAGAATTTTAAAAGTGGATTTAAAAGAAAAACCCCTTACATAATCATATAATTGAATAAAGACATAATAGAGTGGATGGAATATGTATATAAACAATAAATACACACAATTAAACATAATATATACGAAATATATCACACAAAAAATTCTAATACCGCATAAATAGTGAAGTAGAAGGTTAACCCAAATAATGGAAATCGGGTTAAGAATTACATTACCTCGGGCTTGTATTGCTTAAAACTTGTTTAAAAGTCATGTATAATGGTTAAAAGAGTGTTATTAATATCTTAATGAAACATATAAAACTTAATAATACCTCATATGATAATTTAATTACATAATTTCACCCTTTAATTGATAGTATTTTGTTCCTTGCGTTGTATTTGGGTGAGTTCTTTACCTGATTTCCATGCTTTGAAGTGAAACTCCAGAATTGGAATAGATTAGTATTTACATATTTCTAAAAACATAAATTATACCATTTTTCATTTTTAATTCTTACATGATGATGATTCATAACATAAAACATTAATTATGTTCATTTATATCATTCTAGTGGATCTTTGATAATAACAACCTCATTTTGTTTTATAAATTAAAACCATGTGTAAAATATAATTCCAGAACCATGAATGAGACATAATACATATATTATATCCTGGTTAAACCATAAAAATGGTTTCATGACCAGCCTTGAAGGAATTAATGTCGATAGAAATCACATCTTCCCCTATGTTGGTAATTCGACACATCACAGACAATGTTTTTAATTCCTTGAATAAGTATAGGAGGAGAATAATATTGATGAGGAATTTTCTATAAACATGGGAACATACAGAAATAAAAGATTATGTATCTTTTATTCCTACTGGATAATAGGATATTAGGAAAGAATAAAAAGAGAAATAAACTAAAAATAAAAGAAAATTTAAGAAATCCTTTACGAAAATTCGGCAGCCTAACAGTGTCACATAAAATTTCATAAAATTGTTTGATGCAAGAAAGGGGGTATCTCAAAAATATTATATAATATTTAATGTAAAGGGGATATTAAATGTAATATCCTAACATAATCCAAAATTAATGAAAAATAATAACATAAAATGAAAGAAAAAAAAGATAATAAAAGAGGATGTTTACCTCTTGATCTCTTCTCTTTGAGATCCTTTTTAAGGCCTTTGGTTTGGGCCTTTTGGTGAGACCAGAAGATCTTGGACGTGGGGAAGAGACTTGGGATTAGTATTGGGAAGAACATAGGTATGTCTCAAGGATTCAGATGTGTGGGAGGAAGAGGGGAATGAGGGTGGTATTGATAGTGGATGAGAGGAGGTATTTTTCAATATTTTAATCATTATTAAAAAAACAATTCTCAAGACTATGAATAATATTAATTAATGTGACCCCAAATAGTAATAATGGCATGTGAGTTCGATCCAAGTGTTCGTCAATCACTTATTATGTCATAAATAGTGCATTTTAGAAATAATTATAATATACAGTATCTTATTGTATTTCACTATTCATCAAAAATTCCAAAATTTCAGAAAAAAATACCTAATATTCACCATTACCATTTCATGACGTGTAGAATTCAAAAATGAACACAATTTGTTGATAATAATTTTTGAAATATTTTTAATTTAATTTTTAAATAAAATCATTCTTAATTTAGAAATTAATAATTTAAATACTATAACTGCTTTTATATCACATGGAAAAATTAACCAAAATGTAAATATCTTAAATTCTTAAGAAAATAAAATAATAACACAATTTACTATTCATTAGGGTCATATTACTATTAATAAGGGTTTGTTATTATTCCCCAAAAAACATGTTGGTTCTATTAGACTCCAAATGACTTACTGAACACAATAGTAAATGGCCGTTTTACAAAATTCAAAACATAGAAGAGGAAAAAACATTAAAGTCTAGTAATAAATATCTACATAAAACAAATATTAATGAATTTACATTTTTTTAGAAAACCGTGGGCCGTTACATTAACCCCACCTTCTAAAAATTACGTAATCTAAATTTTATTTACTTATTAAACAAATAATTGTACCTTTCCCTCATAGCATTTTCAAACAGCCATGTTGCTTATTCAACCAAGTGGTTTCTCTTAAAAACCTTTACCTAGTAGATTACCTTATTCCGCAATACCTATTCCCTTCAATCCAGGATTTGAACTAGTATCTCTTCATAGCAAGGGTTATCTTCTAGCTGAACTGCTTTTGGGCTCAATACATGTGATGAATCTAGAACAAAGTTCCTCAAGATCAAAACATGAAAAAACATTGTGTACCTGATGCAAAATTAGAGGCAATACTACTCAGTATGAAACTGGTCAAACATTATCTAGGATATTAAAAGGATGGATGAACTATAGACTTAGCATTCCATTCTTACCAAAACACATCACACTTTTCCAAGAAGAGATTTGAAGGAAACAATAGTCACCCACCTCAAAAAAATTAGTCTTTATTTCTGTTATATGCATAACTTTTCAGCCAGCTCTAAGTTGTCCTCATGTTCTTCTGAATCATCTTCACTTTATATGCCACTTCCTCTACTAATTATGGCCCCATCAACTTTCATTCAGTGAACTCATCCCAAAATGTTGGATTCTTACACTAATTTCTGTAAAATGGCTCAAAAGATGTCATATGTATACTGGAATGAAAACTATTATTTTAATAAAACTCAACTGAAGGAATATAATGATCTCAAAATCCCTGATTTTCCATTGAACAAGCTTGAATCATATCCTCCAAAGTCTAAATCATTCATTCTAACTGCCCATCTTATTGAGGATGAAAATTTGTTTGGAAATTTAATTATGTGCCCAATGACTTCTAAAGTCCCTTCCAAAATTTAGAAGTGAACCTGGGATCCCGGTAAAATATAATGGAAATAGGAACTATATGTAACCTAACAATATCCTTGAGGTGAAATTGAGAAATCTGATCCAAATACATTGTATCTTGAATAAAACGAAAATTTGCAGATTTTGTGAGTTCATCAAAAATAACACAAATTTCACTGTTACCTCGATATGTCTTAGGTAGTACCACCATGAAGTCCATGGATATATTTTCCCATTTCCACTCTAGCACTAGAAAAGGCTAAAGCATCCCTATTAGTAACTTCCACTCAGCTATTACCTGTTGACATTTCAAGCCTTTCCAAGTAAATTTGACAATATCCGTTTTCATTCCTTCCCACCAATAATACTCTCGAAGGTCTCGGTACAACTTAGTACTTCCAGGTTGAACTGAAAATGGAGAACTATGAGCTTCACACAACAAATATTTCTTCAATTGGGAATCACATGGTAGACACAACCTTTTTCCAAATCATAAAACACGATCTTTATCATGGTTAAATTCTATAAACTTACCCATTTTAACCAATTCTATCCTTTTCTATAGCTCATGGTCATCCATTTACGCTTTCTTAATTCTTTCTCATAATGATGAATAAACTAAAACCTAATAAAAACAGAGTTATTTCCTACACCAACAACTTCTAGGCCAGAATTCACTGAATCATTAATCAAGGTATTATTTTCCAAATGTAACATTGTTAATGATGCATGATGTTTTCAACTCAGGGAATCCTCCACTTTGTTTCCTTTTCTTGGATGAAAATTGATTGTGAAATTATAATCATTTATTAGTTCAAGTCGTCTTCTCTGCCTCATCTTTAATACCTTATGAGTGAATATATACATCATAATTTTATGGTTAGTATATGTTTGACATTTGGCTCTCTATAAATGATGCCTCCAAATTTTCAATGAAAAAACTACAACTACCAATTCCAAATCATTTGCGGGATAATTGAACTCGTGAGATTTTAGTTCACTTGAAGCATAATAAATTACCAGATCATTATGTGTCAAAACAAAACCAAGTCTCATCAAAGAATCATCACTATAGATGAAAAACTCACCATTATAGGAAGGCAAGGCTAAAACTAGAGCATTCACCAATCTCTTCATTAGTTCCTAAAAACAAGCATTTCATTCTTCTGTCCAAACTAATTTAACCTCTTTTCATGATAACATAGTTATCTTCCTAGGTAACTGTGAAAAGTTCTGAACAAAATGTTGGTAATAACCAGCTAACCTAAGCAAACTATGAATCTCCATAAAATTTATAGGTCATGTCAATTCATCAACCACTTTTTTTTGGCTGTATCAACTATTATTCCATCCCTATTTACAATGTTCCCATAAAAATATATTTGTTGAAAAAAAATCACACTTAGGAATTTTCCATACAGTTTCTCTTCTTTTACGGTTTGTAAAATAACCCTTGGTTTTTTTCATGCTCCTCTTAATTTTTATAAAATTCCATGATGTTATCAATAAACACAACCACAAACTTATCCCAAAATTCATGAAATACTCTATTCGTGAAATTAATAAATATAGATGGTTCATTATTTAACCCAAATGACATAACCACTAATTCATAATGCTCATATCTAGTAGAAAAGTTTTTTTTAGATGTCATCCTTATTCACCTTCAGTTGATGTTATCCTGATCTCAAGTCAATCTTGGAAAAGTATTAAGCTCCAGGGAGCAGATCAAAAAAATCATCGATGTGAGTCAAAGGATACATGTTTTTAATAGTGATGTTATTCAAAGATATATAATCAATGCAAAGACTCATGGAACCATGTTTCTTTTTAATGAACAAAACACGAGGTCCACATGGTGAAGTGCTAGGATGAATGAAGCCTTCATCAAGAAAATCCTGCAACTGATTTTTCAATTCAAGAAGATCCATTTGAGACATTCGATATGGGGGTTTTGAAATTGGATTAGCATGAATAACTAATTAAATTTTGAATTTAACTTCCCTATTAGGTATGACACTGGGTAACTCAATAAGAAAAACATCAAGGTATTCATTTACCACTGGTACGTCATTAATCTGAACAGTTCCCTTCTTTTCAAAAATATGTTCAAGATAACTTTCATTTACATCTTTCAATAGATTCTCAGATTCCTAATATATTATCAATTCTATGGGTTTATTATTTAAACAAACTGAAACTCTTTCTGAAAACAACTTCTTTATATATATAGTCAATATTAGAATGATAAATAAAAAGCCAATACATTCCCAGAATAACATCAAACTCGACTAACAGTATTACAACAAGGGTTGTAGGTAAATTATTCCCACTTACCACAATAGAATGACTCTTATAATTACTATTTACTATAATATTTCCCCTTGTTCTTTAACTATAATATTTGGTCTCATTTTTTGAGGTGATATTTCCAATTCACTTGAAAAAATTTCAATGATGAATGAATGTGTAGACCTCGTGTGGAAAAAACTTTAGTAAAATCTGATTAAACAAACAAAGTACTTGATAAAACTTCATTGGATGGAACTGCATCTGCTGACATAGTCACAAAATATCTCACTACACCTTTATTCTTATAGTATGTCTTCTTTGAATCATTTGGATCTCTCTTTGGGAATGAATTTTCATAGTGACCCATCTCACCAAATTAAAAACACTTTATAGTTTACTTATCATAATTAGTCTTGGGATAATTTTCATTACAATATCGTACCTTATGTCCAAACATACCACATTTAAAACACATCCCAGTTTTTCTATGACATTCCCCAGGGTGCATCTTGCCACACTTTTCACAAAATGGAAACTAGATTTTCTTACTATCTGATTTCTTTGATTTATTCTTACCCATATATTTCCATATGGTCCTCTTTTGTTATTTTTTATCAAAGTGCACATGATCATAAGAAAACTCAAAATCTACCATCTCAGCACATTGTACAAGTTTCTCATATCTTTTGAATTCATGGGAGGCCAATGCTCTTCGATACCTTGCCTTCAGTCCTGAGTAAAAGTGGTTGATTCTGCTTTCATGATCCAGAATAAGATTTGGATAATACCTTGCCAGTCGGCTGAAGATCACTTCATGCATAGCCACTTAATATTATTCCTTTTTCTTCAATTCAATGAATTGCTTATCTATCCTACGACGCACCACATTAGGAAAATATTCTTCAAAGAAAATAAATTTAAATTCATCCCACTCTAAGGCATCAATATCCTCTATATCCCTGATATTATTTACCATTGACCACCACTGATCATCTTCACCTTCAAAATGAAAAATTTCAAGATTTTCCTTTTTATTATCGAAACATCCCATTACATCGAATATCTTTTTAAGGGCTCTAATCCATCCTTCAGTCGCTACTGGGTCAGAAGATCCATTGAAAGCAAGTGGGTGTTTTCTCATAAAATGTTCTCCTATTATGATGTACTTTTGTGGTAAATATAATTATTCTATTGTATGGATTCCACCATCATTTATTTCCTGGTTCAGCTGAGCCATTACTTTCACAAACTACTTGCTTCAAATCCCTATCATTCCAGGCTACAGATTTGGGAGAATATTATTTTTTCAGTGCCCCTTCTCTTCAGCTTCTCTATTTCTTCTGCAGAAAAACATTTCAAATAAACGTATCTTAGTTGAAGAAACATTTTAATCTTGAAATTCTATAACATTTAAAATTTATCATAGTATAAAAATGATTTATGGTATTATTTTAACACCATTCTAACCCTTAAAGTTATCTAAACCATCCTCTGATACCAACTATAAGGAACCACCCTTAATAGATTACATAATCTTGATTTTAGTCATGAAAATAGTTCCTTTTACATTGAGGAACATTTTAAAGTATATAGCTATATTGAAATGGGACATAACACATTCATTACATTATACATTAATATAGAGTGGTTACCATAAAAAATGCTCATTTCTTCTAAAATAAAAACTTTTAAAATATAACATAATTTCATTGAAAATTCCTAAAACATATAAAATGGTTTCTTTATTTGTCATACACATCCTTATAACCTGTAAAATTCATTTAAAAACTTGGGATGAGAACAAAAATCTCAGTAATGGATATAAAAAAGAAGGAAAGAACACATTAGCCCATGAACACTTGTAACGTATGAAATCATTTTCAGAAGACATACTTGTCACCCATATATACGTACATTGTGAAACATGAGATTTACACAAGATCCAAACAAATAATAAGATCATAAATATAACCATAAAGGTATACTGGGGAAGTAATCACATAATATTTTATTCCTCCCTGCTACCTTATAATTTGTAACCCTCACGACTACCTTACAATTTGTGAAACCATCATAGTTACACAAGGAGTTAGCATACGGCCGACCTCCAAATTACACATACCCAATGAATTGGAGGGTGATATTGGTCCCATCCTTAATCATAAACAATCCCCAAGATATAGAACATAATCATACAACATGTATAATAGCATAAAAACATTTCTTTCGAATTTAGTAAAATAAAATTTTATAAGATGATTTAAAAGAAAAGCCTCTTCCATAAATCATATAATTGAAGAGATACTTAATAGAGTGGATGGAATATATATATTAACATTGAATAAACATAATTCAACATAATATAAAAAATCCATCCCATAAACAATTCTAATACCACATAAATAATGAAGTTGAAGATTAACCCAAAGAATGGAAATCGATTAAGAATTCCCTTACCACATGCTTGTCTTACATTAAACTTGTTTAAACCAATATTATAATGGTTAAAGGAGTGTTATTAATATATTAAATAAACATATCCATATTTATAATACCTTATATGATCATTTCATTACAACATTTCACCTTTTAATTGATAGTATTTTGGTCCTTATGCTGTTTTTTGGTGAGTTCTATACATGATTTCCATTATTGGTTTAGGATGGTTGGTCTACTCGATTGGAAGTAAAAATACAGAATTGGAATGGAGTAGTATTTAAATATTTAAAAACCCACAAATCATTCCATTTATCATTTTTAATTCTAAAATGATGATGATTCATAAGTTAGAATATCAATGATGTTTGTTTAGAACATTTTAGTGGTTCTTTGATAATAACGACCACATTTTGTTTTATAAATTGAATCCATGTGTAAAAAATCATTCCAGAACCCTAAATTAGGAATAATACATATATTATAACCTAGTTAAACCATAAATATGGTTTCATTACCAACCTTGAAGGAATTAAATCATATTTAAATCACATCATTCATGATGCCGGTAATTCGACACATCAAAGAATATGATTTTAATTCCTTGAATAAGTGGGGCGAGAATAAGATTGATGATGAAACATCCATGAACATGATAAAACCCAGAATATAAAATATTCGGTAGCTTTCAAGTCTCTTGGATAAGAGGAGTTGAGGAATGGAGAAGAAAACAATGGAACTTAAAATAAATGAAAATTTGATAAATCCCTTACGAAAATTCGGCAACCTAATGGTGTGACATAACATTTCATAAAATAGTTTAATGAGATAAATAAGGTATCTCATAACTATTACTTAATATGGGTATTAAGGGGGATATGGAATGAAATATCCCAACATAATCCCAATGGAATGAAAAATTATAACTTAAAATGAATGAAAATAATGAAAATAAAAGAGGATGTTTACCTCTTGATTTCTTTTCCATGAGATCCTATTTAAGGCCATTAGTTTTGGACTTTTGGTGAGACCAGCAGCTCTAGGAAGTGGGGAAGAGAATTGGGAGTAGTATTTCAAAGAACATAGGCAAGTCTCAAGGCTTAGGGGGTGTGGGAGGAAGAGGGGGATGAGGGTGGTATTTATAGACAAGGAGAGGGGGTATTTTTCATTATTTTAATAATTATTATAATATTTTTTCTCAATACATTGAATAATATTAATTCATGTGACCCAAAATAGTAATAATGGCTTGTGAGTTCGAACCATGTGGACATAAATCACTTATGATGTCATAAATAGTGTATTTTATTGATAATTTGAATATATAGTATTTTATCGTGTTTCAATATTCATCAAACATTCAAGAATTTAATAAAAATCTAAAATATTGACCATTACCATTTCTCGATATGTAGAATTCAAAAATGACCTCCATTTTTCGAAAATAATTTTCTAAATATTATTAATGTAATTTTTAAATAATATCATACTTAATTCAAAAATTAATAATTCAAAAACTATAACTGATTTTATATCACATTGAAAAATTATCCCATAAGCCATTATCTTAAAGACTTAAGAAAATAAATTAATAACACAATTTACTTTTCATTAGGGTCATATTAGTATTCATAATAAAAATTTTAAATTTATGTTACTATTCAACAAAAAACAATTTAGTTCCATTAGACTCCAAATGACATACTGAACACAATAGAAGATGACCATTTTTTTAAAATTCAAAACATAAAAGTGGAAAAATTATTATTAAAGGATAGTTATAAATATCAACTTAAAACAAAGATTCATGCATTTCCATTTATTTTTAGAAAACCTTGGGGTGTTATAGTTCATCAGGGGGATTCCACTCAGATAGTCATCATAGAGGACCCACACCCTGATGTGTCATTGGGATTCCACTCTTATAGACATCGTAGAGGACCCACACCATAATGTGTCAGGGGGATCTCACTCTGATAGTCATCATAGAGGAACCACACTCTGATGCGTTATGGGGATTCCACTTGGATATTCATTGTAAAGGACCCACACCCTGATGCATTAGGGGGATTAAACTCAAATTCATTAAGGACCCATTCAATAGCATGTCTGGGGGGTTCTACATGGAACTGCCATCAGGGACCACTTCCCAGCCCACCAAGAGGTAATCTAAAAACTACTTTGGTCATCCCTACTAGATGGTACCTCTTAGAAAAGAACCTAGTAACACTAGACATCCCTACTGGATGGAACCTCTCCAAAAGAACATCACTACAATCATTGAGTTCCACCCCAAATAGGTGTCTCTCCCATAACATCTTGCATCATATCTCAAAAACCACCACAGAGGGCTCCATCATGTTTTATGAAAAAAAAACCAAGATATTCTACTCACATGCCAAAATAAGATTCCAAAATATGGAGATACGAGAGATAGAAGAAATTCATAATGTATTACACAATGCGTACGGGGCCCACATGTTATGTGGCCCGACCTTGTCACCTAGTCGTGCACCTAGAAATTCCTAGATATTAAACTTTAAACCAGTACCCCCAGTTATTCCAAGGTTCCCCTAGAGTACATGAAACAACTACTCAAAAGCTTGAATTGATCACGATGCCCAGTATTTATTTGAAGGATGGAAACATAATTTCACTGAAATATCTCCTCATACGGACCCATGACACTTGACTGTATCTCTTCATACACCTTCTCCACTCTCACAAGAGTAGAAGCTAACCCAAGCCCTAGTTTTTCCTCATACAAATATAATTATCTTCTACTGATATTCTATACATTTTTCCACATTTAATTATATCACCAAAAAGGACTTGTACATTCAATTGGATCATGTTGTTGAGATCCTTGTGGAAAAATGTGCAAGATCGACTATTTAATCACCCCAAATGGACCCCTGGTGGAAAAGATTCGAGATGCTACATTACTCTATAAAGGCGTCTCATGGGGCCCAAGCCTCGGTCCTCGAACAAATTATATGTATTTTTTCATTGAAATACTCATAGAAAAACACACAGAATGGTCTAATCAGTTGTCCAAATAAGATACCCAGTGAAAGAGATGAATTTCATCGCCACACGTGTGAACAGGGCCTCATGGGGCCTGCAACAAATATTTGGATTAAAAAACCAGAAATTTGTCTTTAAAATTCAGTGTAAGCATCAGGTTTACAACACCTCTAATAGTTTGTCAAATGGATTTCCCATTTACGGGATAGGTATTTTACAATATTTCTTAATAATAATAATTTTATTATCATTATTTAGACTCGGATGTTCCATTTAAATTAGTCTCGAGATAAAAACATAAAAGTACCAAACTGGTCTGAAAAGTTTTGTCTTGATGAGAGGGACCTTTGGCCAGAGACGGTGCATCAAACAGACACACTGTTTAAGAGATTCTTATATTTAAAGGGTCTTGACCCAACTTGGGCCAGTGCATCCCAAAAATGGCCAGTCCCCCTTCACCATCGTCAACCCACCCCAGCTGGGCCCATTCGTTACAACCATCCAATGGTACATCTTCTCATGGCCTAGCTTGTGCGGCCCCTAACCTGGTTGGTCACCAGTTCACCATGATAACCAACATCATTAGGGTCGATATCACTTTGTGTCGCACTACACGACCTCGTTGTCCTCCAGTATCCCTCACAGCCTATATCCACCTACGGCTCTGCTGCACTGATACCCCACTCATCATCTCGTTTTCCCACCAATTCTGCACTTTGTCCCTCTCCTGGCCTACTCTGTCTAGCTTGCTGTAATTATTCACTGCACCTCCAGCTATCTTTGTCACCCCATGGCTCCCTTGAACTGACTAGAACCACAACCATCTTAACACTTAGCTGTCATGCTCCACATCTAGCTGCCTCCCTAGGCCACTGTTGTTAGTTCTACTCTTGTGGCCCCTTCCATGGGCCACTACGACCACACCATACATCTAAAAACTAATCAAAGACTGGTTTCATTGTCCTCAGGATAAGATCTTCATAGTTCCAACCTCTACATGACGATCTGTTGATTTTTTGACCCATCAAATAAAATTAACGATGAACTCCACAAAGAAAAATGAAGAACACCAAAAAATAAACAAAATCTTAATATATATTGATGGTTGTGTTAGTTCTTCCATTTATTACTGTAATCAAAAGGATGAAACAATTTAACAACGAACATATTTTCAATTAAAAATCGAATCATAGGTTCCCATAAATGAAATCCTACCTCAAAAATGTTTTGATCAATGTTGCCAATGTGTTCACCTCACTTCTGCTTCGATCTGTCAATGATACATTATTGATTTGTCAAAGAATGGATTATAGAGAGATGAGAGGGAGGGACTTGGTAAAGATAGAACGAGAAATAAGTTTTAACACTAATTATAATTCTGGGAATATCTATTTATAGAAGTCCTACTCAGCATGGAATCCAAAATTCCCGCACCCCCTTATTTTTATGTCACATTTTGGAAAGGCACACAATTCCAAAACTCGATTTTGGTATTGTGTTTCCAATATGATTCTCTGTTTGAATGTTATTTGATTCGTCATTTGAGATAAAATAATTAAATTTAATTATTTTATTTATGCTTTTTCTCATGGGTGACTTTTCTCACAGGAGTCTCATGCCAACTAAAGTTAGGCCCCAGTATGGGTAAATTCCACGTGCTGAACTCAACAGTGGACATAGATTCCTAATCCAAGATACCATTTTAGTGTTATCCCATTTCCATTGTGTGAATACTATAAAAACACTTAATATTTTTGTATAATTTATTCTGGCCACACTAGGCCTCAGAATTGAACATCGTCTCAGCACCTATCTCTTGGAATATTCCTACAAATATTTTAATGTATTACAAGGTAAAAATTGGATCTCTAAATCACTCCCTCCTTTAATATTTTCATCTCAAAAAATCAAAAAGAGATAAACATAATGGGATAATGAGCTCACACATGGCCATCCCGATCCCAAGTAAACCTGCATGATTTCATGTTGTAATAGCATGTGAACCAAAGGGATGGTCCATCCTCCGAAAATTCTACTCTTAAAGAGGATGTGCATAGTAAAATGCACTTATCTCTTCAGTTGTGACATATTGGGAGACATCATGCATCCACTACTACTCATAGGGTAGGGAAAGGTGGTATGAAAACTCGCCATTTATTTTCACGGTCTCAAATGGATCGATCAAACTTGGGGGATAGTTTTCCTCCACAAACGAACCTCTATTTCCCACGTTATGTCTAGAATCACTATTTTTATTTGGAATAATATCTCATGACTTCCACCTTCATAATATCCATCTTGTGAAATAACCAAGGATATCTGGTCACACAAGATTTCATAGTCGATGTCTCACAATTGAGACTCTCTAACATGCTCGAGAAGCGAAGGATTCAACGCCATAGAATAAAGAAAACCTATACCCTCCTACTCTAGTAGGTTCATCTACATCGAAGTCAACTAATTTGAAGCTTCCCATAATTGGAGAGCCTGGGACTTCCTGAAAATTAAATTTTCTACTATATTTCCCATTCACAGAGTGTGGGATATATCGAAGTCGTAGTCCTGCCGAAAGTGCAACCTGCGTCACCGCCTCGGGTTTATGTCACTTTAGGGAAGACACACCTAAGACGCCAGAGGTTTTAAAAAACCACAAAGTGATCTTCTAGAAATAAAACATCTCCACATTCTTAGGGAAAATACTACCACTTATAGCACTAGATAGTGAGTCAAATTATTCTATTCATGGGGTTTCCATCACCTCAACCTGTAATTGATAACTATAGTATCAAGACTTAACATTGGCCATGAAAGGTACCAATGAACATGTTAGGTGAGTAAACTCATCCAACCACAAGATTCTAGACACATAAATAATGTGGCATACCCGGCACATATTTTCCCCTCCTTGAGGGAGAGTACTCCGAAAAACCAGCACTCCACCAATACCCACTAGTGGAATTACATGAAAATGAAGTTTAATTACAAAGACACCCATGGAAATTCTAGGTCGTACTCTGAAAATCCATCGTACAATCTCACTATGAACTCAAAAGTCAAAGGGACTGTTCTACCACACCTCTATACTATACGATTTTTGTGGCACTGACTCTCCCTCATGGGTTTTATTGCAACACAAAATCATGTCTCAGTGGGGGAAGGAACCCTCTGCCTCAGGCATTCATATCTACGTCAAACTAAACTATCACAAGGGATCAACAACACCTCACATTACCCTAGTAAAACCTCACGCATGAAGCAGGGGGAATAGAGTATTTCACATAGTGTCAAATAAGTTCGACTTCAAAAAGTAGAAACAAAACAGGGTGAACCTCTCATTATCTCATGCTCTGTAGGATTCAAGAAATCTAAAGCTTATAGTTTTCTATGGATCTAGTTATCATCATCATGAGCTTGATTTGGGCCACCCAGAAGGGGTGGAAATATCTAATAATGTCTTCCCCAACCTCTATCTCCTCCTGTTCATCTACCAGCACCACATTCATAGGGACTACCCTGATCAAAACATAGCATCTACCATGGTCGTCCACCTACTATCATCCTAGTTTTCATAGCATGCGTGGTCGGGTATTATCATTACATGTGACCTCTCCCATCACAAGAAAATCATTTCCCCTCCCTAGGTTGTCCATGTGCTCCACATTGTTTCATCGCTATCTGACTATGTTCATAAGACCAATTATTTTGAGGCCTCCTATGTTGAGATCTCATCGACTGACGTCTACTAGCTGCGGAAAACATCTCATCATTTTTCCCCACTACCAAAATTAGCTATATGGAGTTCCTTTGACAGAAGATCCTTTATCAGCAATGCCTACTCAATAACCTCGGCATAGGAGGAGATGCACAATAGTACTAGGATAACATGAATCTCTCTATGGAGTCCCTCCTTAAGCTTCCATGCTTGTAAGTAGTTGTCTTAGATCATGTCCATGGAGTCTTGTGCATGGTTTTTGATCCTAGTTACATACTCATCAACCATCATACCTCGCTTATAAAGCTCCAAAAACATCTGAACGTTGATGGAGTGCATACATTTTAGGTAGTACTATTCCTGAAATAGCTTCTTAAAGATGTCCCAAATGAGTCTCATCTCATCATGCATCAGAAAAACCAAAACCCCACTAACACTAAACTGATACATGGAAAATAATAGTTTTCAATGACACAATCTAATCTTTCATTTTTCAAACAAACCTAAAGAGTTAGACAATTGACCCAAGACAATCCTCTACTTCCTAATGATGTGTGGATCACCGTGGAATGTCAATAGTCTCTAATGTTAATGAATGCAGAGTGCGCTCAAACTGTGCACATCCCCAGTGTGAAAAGTCAGGAATAACTACTACCCAATAAGTGGCGGTGCTGCTACTTGCCCACCTGGAGGAAGGGAGATCATATAATCAGTCCTGAACTGACGCTTTATTACTCACAAGGTTATAGTCGTGAACTAGATTGGTTATCCTAACAGGATATCATCACAGAGACATCCTTAATATTGTCAAAGAGTATCACGGTTATTTGAGCATATATATATCAACAACAATGGGGATCTGACTCAAGGAGGATAGTCAAAGACTCAATACTCTAGGATTCATGTACTAATGATCCCTGCAAACAAGTGTCTCAGGGTGTTGACTTGACAAGAGGGTAATCAGGGTCCTGGTGAATGGATACATCATCTGCTCATACAATCACTAGACTCCCTATTCTAAGAGACACTCTCAAGACACATTGACATTGTTTTCCTAAAGATGACTAAAACATTTTTAGGGAAACATCCGAGTAATGTCCCAAGGTTAAAACCTTCCTATGATACCGCTTTTTCTATCCTGACCTATTCTAGGGATTCAGCCGCAACCAACCCAAGCCAGCCTCCATAGTCCAGGGGGTTCAGACTAGTGTCAATGCCAAGAGAAACCCGAGCATGCCTTTTTCTAATAACTTGTACACACACCCACGCAACCCAATCAATGAAAAGGTGAAGAGGGAAAGGAAAATAAGATACAAAATAGATATAAAAAGGAATCTAAACATGCATCACCCTATAAACAATACAAGACTAAAAAATTAAACCAAAGGGAAATGGGAAAAATACACGCCCAACCAGAAAACTACCACAACCCGACAAGGAGTGGAAAGTAAAATAGCTGAGAGATCCCCGATCCTAGATCCCAAGTTATGACCAACACATGCGGTCCATACACCTCATATCCCTACACTACTTTGATTTCACTATCAGCCTATTTTTCGTCTTCAAGGGCACACCATGTGCGGGAGAATCCCATGTAGGGGTGAGTAATAAAATACTCAGTAGGATGCCCCAAAGGCTTAAGGGAGTGTTAAAAAGATGTACTAAAGTGGGTAGAAGTAGATAGAACTAGTTATAGTAAAAGAAGTGCATATCAACCAAAAAATAGAGTGTAGTAATCTCTTCCAAACACAATGATCTAGAAATGGTGAGAATATTAACTTCTCATCGAGTCTTTACTACCTATATTAGGATAGTAGACTCTTCCAACCACTAGAAGCCAGAAATGGAAAGCATGTGGCATACCATGAACTTATTCACCTCTTTGGAAAAGATAAAAACCAAAACACAAACAGTGGGTACTATAAATGGAATATATATATATATATATATATATATATATATATATATTCTAATTCAAAGAAACACAATTGATAGAGTAGGGGGATCGTAGTATCATTGCTCAGCCCAAAAAAATTAAGTAACCAATAGTCCCAAAAGTAACCATCATTGATGACAAGCATCTCATATGTCCACCATGAACTAAAAGTCAAAGGGACTCAATCAACACACCTTGATACTATCTTCTTTTGGTGGTACGGTATCTCCCTTGATATTTTATTTTGTTCCATAAGGACTCTTCATGGTGGGGAAATCATCCCTCCTTCTCATGAGTCTAAAGTTACGTCAACCACATGTCACACAATTACACATAGTCAAGAGATAATAAACCCATAATAGAGGACCCACACCCTAGTGCGTTAGGGGGATTCCACCCTGATCGTCATTGTAGAGGAACCACAACCTGATGCTTCTAGTGGATTCCACTCTGATAGTGATCATAGGTGACCCACAACATGATGTGTTAGGGGGATTCCACTCTAATAGTCATTGGACAGGACCCAGACCCTGATGCATCATGTGGATTTCACTCGGATTTTCATCATAGAGGATCCAAACCTAATGTGATAGGGGGATTCCACTCTAGTTCATTGAGGACTGACTCCCTAGCACTTCATGTGGATTCCACTTAGAACTACTTTCATGGACTACTTCCCATATGAGTTGGAGGTAAGCCTGAAACTACTCTATCCATCCCTGTTGGATAGTACCTCTCAGAAAAGCACTGCGGATTGATTCTCATCATTGTTGGATGGTACCTATCAGGAAGAACACTACTGTAGTCCTCAGGTGCCATCCTAGATAAGCGTCACTCCCGGAACATCTTGCATCATAGCTCAAAATCCACTACAGATGCCACCATCTCATTCTAAGCAAAAAAACACTCAGTAAAGGCTACTCACATGAAAAAATATGAGTCCAAAAGATGGAAATACGAGATATGGAAGAAACTCATAAAGTAGTACATGGTGTGTGTGGGGCCCACACTCATGTGGCCCCGCCTTGTTTCCTAGCCATGTACCTAGACATTATCTTGTATTACACTATGAACTAGTACTTCCATGTGTTCCATGGTACTCCTAGAGTACATGGAACAACTAGTAAAAAGTTCAATGATCACATGACATAGAGTATTGATTCTAAAAGAGAAATCATAATTTCATTTATACATCTCATCAAATGACCCCAGAACATTTGACTGCATCTATTCATACAGCTTCTCTACATTCACAAGAGTGGAAGCTGGCCCAAGGTAGGGGTTCTCTTAAAACACAAGAGAATTATCTTCCAATGATATTCGTTTTATGTTTCAACAATTAATGAGATTAGAAAAAAGGATTTTTCACATCCAGTCGGATCACACAATTTTGATACTTATGAAAAAAAAGCAAGGTCGACTATTTAATTTCCCCAAATAGACCCCCAGTGTAAAAGGTGAAAGTCTCAAAATTAATCTCAAAAGGCGTCCTGTGGGGCCCATGACTCAGTCCCAAAACAAATTATATAGATCATGCCATTCCAATCCTTATGAAAAAACACACGGGGTGGACTAATCATTCGTTAAAGTGGATACCTAGTGAAAAAGCGTCATTTATTTACCACACATGTGAATGGGGCTTCATGGGGCCCACTCCATATATTAGGATTAAAATATCCACAAGTAGTATTGATAATTCCACTCAAACTTCAGGGTCATAGTGCATGTCACGGTGCATCAAATGGATGTTTCATTTTGAAGATTGGTCCATTATAATATTTATTAATATTAATAAATTTATAATTATTATTTAGATTCAAGTGCTCCGTTTAAATGAGTCCCAAGACCAAACCTTAGAAGTCATAAACTAATCTAAAAAGGTCTATCTCATTGAGAGGGACTTGTGACCATAGACAGTGTGCCAAATGGATGCACCTTTTAAGGGATACATTCATTTAAAGGGTATTGATTCAACTTGGGTTAGACTGGCCCAATATTTTATGGACCCCCTTCACCTGGGTCGGCCCTCCCTGGCCAGTTCGGCCCTTTGACACCAACCCATGGCCTAGCTCTACATGGCTCGACCCATGTGGCACCCAAACTAGCATTTTGACAAGTAATTGTGGTGACCCATATCATGAAAGTCTCTATAGCCTAGGGTTGCGCTCTGCGACCCTACTATCTCCCGGTCACCCTCAAAACCTGTAGCCACCTACGGATCCGCTTTGCCAACACCCACTCGTCGGATTTCCATCTTTCCAACACCACATGTGATCCCACTCCTGGCCTCCTCGTTCATCATTCCTCTGTGCTACACTCCACTTCTAGAATTCCTTGCCACCCTATGGATACCTTGCATGACTAGTGCCACCACCACCTTATCACCCAACCAATGCGCTCCACTTCAGGCCACCGCCTTGGGCAACCATTAGCCGCTGCTGGTGATTCTACTCTGGCGGCCCCTTCCTCGGGCCGCCGCAACCACACCGTCTGTTTTAAAAATAATACGAGACTGGTTTTGGAATCGTATAGATGGGATCTTCATAGTGCCAGCCTCCACTATATGATATGTTGATTTATTGATGTGTCGAATTAAATTAAAAAACAACTCCATGAAGAACAACGAAGAACTCCCATAAAAAAATAGGGTCCAAGCATGGATCGATTATCGTGTTAGTGCAGAAATCGACGAAGATATTCAAAATGATAAAACAATTTAACAAGAAACATTTTTTCAATTAAAACTATAATCGAATGTTCCAAGGAAAAAATATACCTCGAAGCAATCTGATTGACGTCGCCAACGTGTTCTCCTCACTACTTCTTGGATCCGCTGATGATCCATAATTGATTCGTCAAAGAAAAATGTGATGGAGATGATAGGTAGGGACTTAGTATAGAGAAAGAGTGAAATTATTGATTACCCTAGTTCTAATTCCCTAAGAACCTATTTTTAAATGTCTCGCTTGGCACAGAATTCAAAATTCGGGCACCCCTCTTTTTATTCCATGCTTTGGAAAAACACCACATTCCAAAATCAACAGCTGTCTCATAATTCCAATATGAGTCCATGTTTGAATGTTATTTAATTCCACATTGGAGATAAAATAATGATATTTAATTATTTTATTTATGATTTTTCCGCTGGGTGACATTTTCACAAATGTTTCACACCGACTAAAGTTATGCCACACCTCAGGTAAACATCACGTTCTGAAATCATCTATGGCCTCATATTCATAATCTGAGCTACCGTTTCAGAATTATCCCATTTTTGTTTCCTTCATAGAATAAAAACACTTAATATTTTTTATAATTTATTCTGAGAACTCCAGGGCTCGAAATTTCATGTTGTCTCAGTGCCTTTCTTTGGAAAATATTTCAAGAAATATTTCAATGTCTTAAAAGATGAAAATAAGGTCTCTAAAATTTATGCATAATGCGTTAATTTAATTTTATAATTTGTACATTAACTCATTTATTTATGTGATTGGGGCATTACATCCATGAAAGAAATAATTAAATATAAAAAAAATTAATATTTAATAAAATTACCCATTCATTAGATTCATCTAATGGTGGATTTAATGGGAAGACATTAAATAATCCTTTGAACATAGAGAAATTACTCTTACTTCATGTCATGTCACGAGTTACAACATTCCACATGTTAACCAGTGTATCACCTAGGTTAGTATCATTATGGTTTCATCCTAAACTAAATCCACATGCCTTGGGATGATCTTGTAATTACCCATATTTATTAATCACATGCAGTTGAGGAAAACCCAATTATTTGATAAAAGAGATTACAAAAATATCTTTGGACATGCAGGTCCTATATAATAATGGAGGGAGGGATGGCTCGCTGGTTATCATTTAATTAAATATAAATAAATTAAAATCACCTACAATAAATTAAATTAAATTAATGACAACCCATACGTAGGTCTTGGTCAAACTCATTTTCAAACATATATAAAACGAATACGCAAATTTAACTAGCTATCGTAACTAGCTTGAATTCATTTCATTATTTTTCATTATTTTTATGATGAACTTTCTTGAATTAATTAATTAATTAATTCAATTTCATCATAATTATCATCCAAAATTAATTGGAGATACCCATCACTAATGGTATTCCTGGAAAAAATGGAAGAAACAATAATGAAATATTAATTGTTATAAATTAAGATTTTTTAAAATTATTTGAATCCATTATTAAATTTGTGAACACACAATGGTGTTCCAATAAATATAATATGGTTTAAATGCTTTAATTTTCAAAAATAATTTAGTTATAATTTTTTATTAATGAGAGACTAAATGTTGAATACATCCTACTAAACATAATGTCCCTCTATTATAATGTATGTAAGTCACAAGCCTGGAGATTCGGCATGTTGACTCGGTTGGACTACATGGTGTTTACATGCAAGCTACACACCTTGTATCTGGTTACTCTGTGCATGGTGGGCCCGATCAACACACTATGTGAAATAAATCACTATGTGTAATTAATTTCTTAGTATATCTAGGTATAATTCACATGGGTATATGAAGTGTTCCAGAGCTACTTGCTATGTAACCCAGTTATACTGACAATTGATTTAGTACTTTTTGATGACATCTTCATTCATTCATCATTTTTTTCTTAATCCTTATGAAAATGAAACACATAACGAACATGATTAATATATTGTAAACATGTTAATTCAAATCTAATTAATGAATGAGGAACATGAAATTAAAATGTAACCACAATTTCACATATATTATCAATCAAATAAATAATTATAAATTTAAATGTGACTGCTCTGATACCACTTGTTGGCTCTTGGTTTAGTGGATGGGTATATTAGTGGGTCATATATTAATATGATTTTAAATAATAGATTCCCAAAACCCTGAATGAAGATCTTTCCCAAAAAATTTATAATAAATTTTTAAAATATATGAAGTAATAAATAAACGTGCTTATGAACTTTCTTCATTGATGATTTTTGATCATATAAAAAATACCCTTTCAGATTGTCTTTTTTGTGCTATAAGGATCCAACGATAGAATCCCTCTAGCAGTAATCCATACATGTTCCATTGATCATTGAGAAAAATCACTTGATTGTCAGGTTCTAACACGGTGAATCAAATATAATGCATTTACGCTTCTTGATCACTTGTTCTTTAATCTTGAAAAAATCAATCTATTGATTCTTATTCTTGAGAGGGAGAGAGAAAGATGAGTTGAGAGAGAATTTTTTGTGTGAAAAAATTCTATATTCTCAATTTTTGGATACTCAACACAATAGATATATACATCTATTTATAGAGTTAGGATTTATGTTAAAATATTATTTAATTGAATACCATCTATTAAATAAATTTTACTACATCTAATAAACCTAATGCCGCATAATAATAATTATATTATTATTATTTTTTGACATGCACCAACTTGCATAATAAAAAATGTTATGTATCAGTCTTGTTAATTAATATTTTTCACTCAACACAGTCTTGGTCTATTTGAATTCCTCTTGCATTTATTGAACATCCGAATAAATATATTATTCAAAATCTAGAAAATAAATATATATTAAAATATTAAATGAATAAAATAACTATATTATTCACAACCTAGTGAATCAATATTTATTTTAATTATGCGGTCATTATTACGTTAATAAAATTATTCTACGAACTTGAGATTAATATTTACTTAATAAATTAAACTCAAATATAATTTAATTGATATCTATAAAAACACTTAGTGTGTGACCCACTATGATTCCTTCTCATTGGAATTATGTGGGATTTCCTGAAGTACAAGATTATTATCAATAAATGATTCAAGGAACCCAAGGGAAATAACTTCAAATCATAGCATCAACAACCACATATGAACAATCACTATGTAATATAATCCATTAATCACTATATCTCAACAAGCATGTTGAAAATCTATGTCACCAACCCATTTTATCGATATGTCTTTCTATGAAAATCTAAAATAAACACATAATTACAGCATGGTCATGAAATTTAATGTGATGATTCTATTCTAATCCATGTGCTGAGATATCAGCTTATATAAATATGAAAACGAAAAATAGTTAATTGACTTATTATTTAATAACAGTTCACGTGTGATGCACCCAATGTATCTAACTTCCCCATGACCTGTTATCATCATGGTTTACAAAATACATCTAATTACGTGAGTTCTAACAATAATTAAGAATAATCTTATAGACTAAGGACCATCATACATGCTCACAGATAAAAATATCTAATGACACCAAAACATGCATAATTCCTACTTAAGGTTCTATTATTATAATATCTCATCTTGTAGATTACCACATGCGAACATTATGAAAAGAAAACCCATATACTTAAGAGTACTGCCACCTGTAGGTCTATGTACTATGTGTCTCATCATACTATGTAATCCAACCACATAACACTATTTAATAATATCATCATAGTACATCAAGGTTCTCATTATAGAGAGGAACATATATGTCCTTAACAATGCGATGTATAATATAGAACATTATTACATTAGAGGCATGAAGGAGAACGATAAATACATAATAAGTAATTTTATTAATATTAAATACATTGAATATACATATGATCAAAGTATAAATAGTTGGTCCTAGAAAACTAAATCCAACAAAATCTACCCAGGCATTAAATATACATAATTAGTCTATTTCAAGGAAATTATCATAGGGTCTCAACATATGGAAATGATAAGATCCAAGGAAAATGTATCACTTCTATGATTGGGAACACATTTATGGAATATATGAGTGAGATAATAATTTCCACTAATAGGTGCCTCTATCTAAAGGGGTGGACCTAGGGATATACTGTTATATATAGATATAAAATAATATGTGAAACAATAAATGAATATTCCACATCAGTATGAATGAGTATGAGGGGAAAAGTAGAAAAGATACATATCATATCTCAAACAATGTTGGGTGCCTCTTTCTCAAATCCTGCCATCACCTTCAACTAACCACTACCCTAATCTCCTTCTCTCTAGGTCTAGAATGGTTCTCCTAGAGTTGGTTGATGTGAAAGGGTATAAAATATCCATCCTCTCCTATTTTATCCTTTATAATTGCATCCATATAGAGGGACATCATGTCCACCTATAAAAGGCCAATGGATTCTGCATTACCTCTACTAATGAGTCCCATCCATCATTTTATCCTGAGTATCCTATGTTTCTCTTTTATTGGGACCACCATAAGAAAAAGATGATCAATATCTTGGAAATGTAGAACCAATATCGGAACCCACATCTATATGCCTATAATATTGTTTTCCCAAACACACCTTCCTTTGATGATGGGGTCCAGACTAATGTCAATAGAAACATGCTACTAATGACTCTACTCTTGGAAATCTTAACCCAACTCTAACTCCTAGATGAAACTCCTATATGAATATTATAACCACTAAACAGCTCCCAATCACTCAAGTGTAGTTATAAATTCACAAGGATATAGTCCCAGTTGATATCTCTCATTGAAAGAAATTCTCAAACTTCCACTACAAAAAAACCGATAATTAAACACATTTGTTAACCATGTTTTATTAAAATTATTAATAATTTAGCCATATTTTTTAACCTTTCTATAAAACGTGGCTATTTAACATTTAACCACATATTTTAAATGAGGAAAAATTAAATAAGAAATTAATATATTTTTATTTTATACAGACACACACACACCCCCATACAAACATATATATCAACACACATAGGTGAAAACATAATTATAATTAATTATTAACAACAAAACAAATTATAATTAATATATATATTTATACTAATATATATATTAATATGTGTATATGTATAATAATTTATGTATTAATATATATATATATTTATTTGTATTTATAAGTATATTTATATTATTTTATATATATACACATGCATATATATATATTTATATTATTACATATATAATAGTATTGCATAAAAGAGAAAATTATATTAATAATTAATTATTAATAATAACAAAACATATGATGATTAATAATATCATAATTAATAATTATTAAATATCATAATAATACTATTATATGTTAATTATATTAATTATTACTAAATAATAACAATAATACTTATATATATAACATATTAGTCATAATAATTATTATATTAAATAAAATATTATATTAAAAATAGTATTACACATAAATAGTATTAATAATAATTCATAAATTTATGTTACATATTAATTATAAAAATAGTATAAATAGTATTACTTAATTTAATTATATTATATAATGGATAAATATGTTTATTCGATTGTAGGAATTAAAAGCTATAGACTGTGGTGGGTCAAGCCTCATCTATCTCTTTTAGGATTTTAAATAATATACTAGATCTATTTTGTTAGATTACATTTCTCCAAGTTCTTGGAGTTGATGACCCAAAATCTACTTAAGCCAAAAGTATGATTTTTCTCATTTTTTTGGTTGTCAGCCCATGTTTCTCGCCACCAGGGCTACATTCACACAACTCCTACCACACCCTACCACCCTTAATATCTTGCTTCCACCTCCACCTAGATCACATCTACGACCCAGCTTCTTCTCCAAGAAGAATCGTTCATTGGGGAATCACTACTTTCCTACTCTCATCACCTTATTGGTTCCAATAGGAAGTAATGTCACACACATTTTCTTGGGATAAAAGTCTATCAAGCTTGAAATACTACTCTTTTTGTACATTTTGATCCGTGATGTCACCAATTAAAATACTACAGTGCGTTAATGTGAGAAAATATTTACAAAATACTGGCTTGTAAATTCAAGTAAATGATATTGTAAACACTGGTAAATTTACTAAGTCCCAATTTAACTACATTGTTATGAAATGTGGGCGTAATTGTTTTAGTGATGTTTATAAAAGTATCTATTGTAATATAGAGACACATATGAACTTTTTTTCATGTAGAATTTTGATCCTGAAGGTATACATAATGAATCATATCCTAATAATACCTTATGAGGTTTATTAACCTTTTGAGTAATGAGATAGTGATATGTTTCCCTACATGAGGTACAATATCTCCCAGACACAAACCTTCCTTAACATCATCATATAATATTCCTTTGTGAACAAATTCTCAAACTCTAACCATGTTAGGGGAGCCTCATCATGAGTCTTCGTGACCAATGACCACCAATGACCGACATCATTATAAATAATGATCATGGAAAGTACCACCAATTGTTCAGTGGGTTTCCGGACCTAGCATATAAAACTCATGAAACTGAATCTGGCCAGTCTTATACTATAAAAGGATCTAACTCAACCCAAAACCTGGGAGACTTTTATCACTAAAAACTCATAAAGTGTGGTCAAAAAGTAAGTAGAATCTTATTAGTTTTAGGGACTCTCCTATATTTTTGATGGTTTATCTCCATTACCAATTGTTGTGGGTCTAAGTGTTTAAACCATTGATGGGGGAAACTCCTCAATATTTGGTCCTAGTATAGAAGCCTTATCTCTCAACTGATCAGCTGTATGGGGATGGATCACTGGCATGGACTAATCCTCACCCTACCTATAACGCCCAAACCCTAGTTACCCAGAGTCAGTGCATTATTACATAAAATTGGCATGATCACAAGGGATTTAATCCCAAAATATCAATTAGTGTTCTAGCCTTGGATGAACTAGACATAGATATATGTTTTACATTACATTATGAAATGAAAAAAAACATCATGTCTCCTTTTAGAAAATTAATCACCCTTAAACTATCCCTACAGGTCAGTCATAATATACTTCTTCACATCCTATTAAAAATAATACATAGAAAGGGGTGAGCTCTGGTTCTCGGTAAGGATAACAATATAGCAGAAACCTTAATAAATAAGAATAAACATCGAAGACAATGTATAAGACTAAAAAAATACTTTTAAACTTAAACTTCAGCATAATATTTCAATGATAAATCAAATAATGACATTTACTTATTCACATGGATATTCAACTAGTCGGATAATAACATGTCATATCAATATCCAATTTCATAATGATGTAATGCATAATTTCGGACATCATAGCCACATAGTCAAGGCCTCATGCCAAGACTACAAATAATATTTTTTAAAGGCTTTGTGCCAAGACAATATTTTGACTCAAGATACCTACCAATGCATCAAGGTGTTATAGCGTACTCCACCCGTCACTTACTACGTCCAATACATTCCTCATATAAAAATTTCAAATCTAAATTTAAACATTTGTATTAAAATGGGCATACGAAATTTCAATATTTTAACCACAACCCATGAATTGTATAAAAATATCACATCCATATTCAAACATAACTCATTCAATAAAATATGAAAGATTGTATTATAATACATCAACCTCAATCAAGAATGACATAGATGAGAATAATCAGTAAAACTATTTGAGATAAATATCCCCTTTTTCTTGAAAACAATTAAAAGTCTCACTATTTTTCTTGAAGTTGTTAAAATTATATTTTTTAATAAAAGTGTCCCATGCCACTCTGAAACATTTAAAAGAAATTTTTATTTTAAAACATTCATGTCCATATAAATAAATCATTAACACTATTTTTAAAACATGGACATTAATGAGAATGATTTTGAAGAATAAATATTTAAACATTTAAAATGATATTTTATTTAGAATTCCAAACCAAAGGAGAGATGCTTGAATATAAATAATAGAGTTAATAGAAACATTATAATATCATGAGAAAAAAGGGATTCATGATATACTATGTCAAAGTATAGTTTGTAAACCATATGAAAGTGAATTGGTGCATAACAACTATGTAGTCTTAATGGAATGTAAATTGAGATTAAATCCCTTATAAAGACTGTATCCTTAGGTTAAGGACAAATCAATGACATAATTATGTGCGAAAAACATAAATATAGTCAATATGATTGTATATTCACTGTAAATCAGTCATATAACATTCACAAAATTTCTTTTCAAAAAAACCAAGGGCTTTGATGTTTAACTCAATGAATGGAAATTGAGTTAAGATTACCCATATTAAGTTCCTATCAATGACTTGAGAATATATCATTGGAGTGATTATTTGAATCAAAAGTATATCTACACCAAGAGGAGTGTAATTTACTACATAAATAAATAAATAGTGATTTTACACATAATTTTGGAGTAAAGTAATCAATGAAGTTTGTGTAAAACCCAATGAGTGGATATCAAAATTAGAAATTCCCATTCTGATTTGGTAACTTAGGAAACATACACCCCCATTAAAGAAGGATTGTAAAATGAAGATGTAAATACCCTTAAATTAATGTATATTACACAAAGAGTACAATCATGGGAAGTATATATACCACACAAAAGGAAATTTTTTCAATATAGCATGAATCTCAGGAAAATAAGAAGTGAGATGAAAAAACCTTAACTTGTACTTTTCCTTAGTAGAGGGTAGGTTAACATCCTTTATAATGGTGAAATCAATGTTATAAAATTATTCAATAACCACATACATAAATATGATATCATATATGATCTTATAATAGTTCTTTGTTAATAATATTTCAGTAGTATCATTATTTCATGTGTAAACTGATTCTTTTTCAATTATATATTTTATTACATAATTCATATTTTATAGCGATAGGATGTATTTGATTCCTATTCAGAATGATATTAAGTTTTAAATATTATTTTTAATCATAAATTTAAATTATTTTTGAATGGTTACAGTGGGGAATGAATCTCATCGCGTTCATGGAGAGGGTAATCCATACGTACGAACGACCAACAATAGCATTCTATTGATGGTGAAATCATATGTAATTGGATGGTATATCATATATACAATATAAATGGAGTGATTTTAAAATATTAATATGTTATATTTGTCCATGTGAAAAAAAAATCTTCATAAGTATTGGAACTTATAAATGGAGTGATTCTAAAAGATTAATTTCCAAAATTGGATGTTGATTGTGTAATAGTGCAAATTACTTTCAGAAGTCTAGAAAATAATTAAATAGAAGAAAGAAAATTAAAGGAAGATAAATTCGAAGAAATTGAAAATTATGGATGTATGATGTGTGTACATGAAAAGGGGTTACATAAGTTTCAACATTGAATATGTATAATGGTCATATAAAAAAGATAAATAAGGATTCTCAACCTTTATTAGAGATAAATAAGGGTTCCTTATAAGGATATGTAATTGTGAACTCATAGAGTTTCTTGATGCCTTTATTTTTCACCAAAAGGAGGATTTATGTTATGAATTCATTTGACCATGTGAAAGGACTATTTTGAAGATCATATCTTGTGGTATTAATCTCCATGATTATCAGAATGTTGTGAAACTGGTTGCTTCAGATTGGATATACATTAATTAGTAGGGTGGAGAAATTTATACCAACATTAAAGACTCTAATGTTGAGTTTTACATTGTAATCATCTTTCGTAAGGAAAATAAAAGTATATTTAGTATTCCCCATGGAGAGGAAATAGTATAAACCATGTAAAATAATTCTATTTTGATTTTCCTTTATTTCTCCCATTTATTTTCTCTTAGAGGTTCATATATATTTTTTGTGTGTTTAGTCGTGCATGGATTGGGTGAATTGTCTTCTTGGTTATAGATACATCTGGAACAAAGGTTCGTTATGATTTATTGATTCCAATTCTTTAATTGTTTTTGTATGTTACAATGGATAACTTCCAGTAATCAGATGTTCTATGCACATAACATGTGGTATTAGAGCTCAATTAAAAAGCTTTTGTATGATCAGATCTTGTCTAATGTGTTTCATAGATCTAGTTTGTAGCATCATTATATCATCAAATTTGTAGGAAAATATTATTAAGATTTTTTGGATCCCTCTTAAGTGTTTTAGATTCAGTGGGAGATCATTAATTCCAAAATTAATGGAATTAGATGAGGGTAAGGTATAGGTGGAGATGTTCACCAAGATTAACTTCATGTTATTGAAGATGAAAATTGAGTACTATCTTCTATATAAGGACTTTATTATTTCATTGACTGTATCTAAACTGGAAGTGATCAAGAAGGGATAATGGGAAATGTTGGATAAGAAACCACATAGTTGGGTTGATCTGGATGTTTTTACCTTGAATTGTAAACTATAACATCTTCGAAGTGAATAAAAATTCATAACATAAGAATAATCTTACTAATATTCATGAAAATAAAACCATTATGAATAATATTTTTCTATTGTGGAGGTTATTCGACATGAGAGTATCTAAGTGGAATCAAATAATTTATCACTTCAATGACATCAACATGATACAAAGTCATTTGGAATTAGTAAAGTTTAATTTCATAGATGCATATTGGGTGTTGCAGTTTCATTCATCACTCGTAAAATAGTAGGATGAAATTTTTTTCTGGGTTTGTAATTCAAGAAGTAATAGAAGCCTACTATTTTTCATCAGTTAGAGATCTAATTCTGAATAAGAATATTCTATTAAAGTAGACACAATAATCTACTAGCAATTCCTATAGTGCATAAGGTATGGGACCTTTCATAGTGGTGAAGCTTCATGGTAAATTAAAAGTAAAAAGAGTATAATTTAGAGTATTTCAACAGAAGGTAGTTCCATATATTAGCATTTTGGTAATAAATTCCATACTATGATAGATTATGGTGAGTGAATATTCTATTCTCAAATATATTAATTCAAAATTTCATCCTTGAATATCATTTTATAATAAATAAGAGGTTGTTTTGGAGTACCTCATGTTAACTTAAGTCTTGGATTATAGATTTTGTATTTTTTTTTCTAAACTTTTAAGATAGTGAGTATTAGAAATTATACTTCTAGGATATATAATAAGTTAATCTTGTGGATTATGAAAGTCTCAAGAAAGTGTACCAGGGTAATGTTTCCATCTAGAAAAGAAATGTTAGATTCTTTGAATTTTATGGTGTGTGGGGCATAATAATTTTTATGAAGAATTTTATTAGGGTAAGGTAATCAGACTTTCTGGGTTTTTGTAACACATTTTCAAAATGGGATTGGAATGTTATGTTTAGTTCCATTTTAGTGGCCAAAGGTGGGAAAGGTGGACCATTTTACCTGATGAAATTTTTTTAACGTGCAATGAATGTCGGAAAATAGGTCCTAAAAAGTTTTTTCAAGGTCATCTTAATCACTTTAGAATGAAATGGATAAAAATCCTAGAAATTAGATAAATGATATTTATTGAATTCATGGTGTAAAAAATGTGAATATTTAATTATTATGAACCAGAAGAATGTGTCATTCTAAATGGAAGTTAAGAAGACTGAGGATCAGAACATAATGATGGTTTATATTGATTTTTGGTATTAATCTATAGTCCTTTATCACAGAGGGTTGCGTACTATGTTTTCTAAATTGATGATTCGTCACAGAATGTGTCGGCATTATTTCTTAAGAACAAGACTAATGTTTTTGAAACATTTCTTTGAAGGAGATCTATAGTGTAAAAGAAGGCAATAAGAAAACTAATATGATTAGGCTCTGAAAATTTTGGGGAATATGAAATAAGGGAGTTCCATAAGATCTAATGGTGAAAAGACATATATTTTAAGAAGATCATACCATGTAATCTAGAAAATAATGGAGTCACAAAGAGCATGAATTGAACATTAGTGAAAAAATGGATCAAGAGGATATAGGCTGGTTTTCCCAAGGAATTTAGGCTAGAATATATGAATTTTTTTATCATTGTGGTGAATATATGTCCATCAACTCAATTTGGGAAGAAACTTCTAGATGAATGTTAGTCTAAAAAGGATATTTAAATTTCTCATATCAAATTCCATAATTCACTTGCCTATATCAAATTTGAAGCAAAAGAAAGTGAAACTTTAGAGGATAAGTCTAAAACATGTTTCTTTATAGGGTATGGGGATGAAGGCATGAATTTTGGTTCAGTGATAACAACCTAAAGATATTTTTTAGAAGTCACAATGTGTTATTCAATATGTATATTTAGTTCAATGATCAGAACCAAGTATTATTAATAAATGAGATAAAATAATTATCATATTACGAGGTTCACATGAATGGAAATTCAAATATTCTTATGGTTTCTAACATTCCAGTGAGTATGATAGTTATAAAAACAACATACTATTTACAAGGATTTTGGGATAATAGTAAAGTTCTAATGGTGTTTTCAAAGTACCAAAAATTAAAGGGAGAATAGAACCTTGACAAATAGCTTTATAATATGATATTATATAAGTAGTAGTTCTGGATGGACCTGATCTTCCAATTCAGTTGTGGAGGACTAACATTATTTGACACCAATTTGAGAGAAATTGTAGTGACCTGCACTATTTTATTCTTAAAGATGATGGATTAAATAATAATTCAAAATATGTTAGAAGCATGAATGGCTAAGTCATTAGGTTGTATAAATAAGGAATTAAATGGATTACTTGCATATTTCTGAGACATGGGAACTAATAGAATGACATGTTGGTAGAAGAATACTTCATAATAAATGTGTTTACCGACTAGTGGAGAATGTGGATTGTAGAATGAAATACAAGGAAAACCGAGTTGTGAAGGGTTTTTATAACACTTCAACTCTTTTAACCCATAGTTTTTTGTTATCTTATTACATTTTCAAAAGATACAAGAGATTGAAATCATAATGATTGAATTTTTTAATAATCATGTGAGAATAGATAATTACATGATTATCACATTACATTTTAAAATATGAAATAAAATAGTAAATTTTAGTGATAAATTTATTATTTATTCCATTATATAACTAAAATATTTCATAAATCAATTATTAGTGTCCTATGGAATGGAAAAAATAATAATATATAATCTTGGATACTCATTAAGGGAAATCACACAATATAAACAACTATAGAATAAATAAAGAATGAATAAAATGTATGAGATAAAACATAATCAAATATGTTATATAACTAATCTTGT
Source organism: Viscum album (assembly GCA_963277665.1). Taxonomy (NCBI): domain Eukaryota; kingdom Viridiplantae; phylum Streptophyta; class Magnoliopsida; order Santalales; family Viscaceae; genus Viscum; species Viscum album. The sequence goes on along the minus strand of OY728160.1, from coordinate 798,309,575 downwards.
AAATGGGTAATATATCCTGGGATTACATAATTACATAAATAATCACATCGATAAGAATAATTTATATCATTATTATGGAATGAATAATACTAGACATCATAATTATACCATCAAGACCTTGTACTAAGACATCATAGAATTACTGTCATGGCCTTATGCCAATACATCATAAATAATTTAATAAACATACAAAAACTACCAAAGATATTGTCTCCCATTACACCGAATCATGCATTGCAGGGATATTATGGTCCCTAGCCATTTTTTATTAACTCTAATTCGTTCAATAAATGAAATAAATTAATAATAACTAAATGCATCATCAACATAAACATTTTTATTAAAAAATAGTATATGAACTGTTAATAATTTATTTATTCAATAAATTGGACATCATTATCACATAACATCCAAATAAATAAGATGGATGGTATTTTTTGTGTACATCCTTAGTAAATAATATGATTCACCAAAGGAATTTAACATAGATAATAATACATTTAAGAGATCAACAAATATGTTCTTCATGAAAATACCAATTTCATTTTGAAATAATTTATCTAAAATATAGAAATTAATACCATATTAGAAAAAATATTTCATTAAAAAGAACCATGGAAAATTATAAAGTATAATCAAACAGAAATAGTAGTCATGGAGGAAGTAAAATTTGTTCATGTGGAAAATATTAAAAAAATATTCTGTTAAAATCATTGGTAAAAAGAACCTCATTCAGAAAATGACCAAAAGGTCCCTTTTAAACCATTTTATATAAATATAAGAATGGGTAAAAATAAATTTATTAAAACATTATATAATAGAAAAAACAGTCTTAAAAACACTTTAAATAAAATATTTACATAGAATAAATTTATTATCAACCAAATAGGAAAACTAAGTTGGTTTTCCATTTAAAATATTCATTCAGATAGTTTGGTACTTAGAGAGAGGATAATTAATGGAAAATTATTGAATTATAGAAATATATAGAGAATAATTAATTCGATGGGGTTTAATATATAAAAATAGTACATAATTTCTCTAATAAAATATTTGAAATAAACAATTTTGAATAAGGATGAGATTGTGAAATTAACAATTAATGTTTTAGTAACTTTGAAATAATAAACCCATTGAAGAAATAACATGTAATGAATCTTTTAATACAATGAATATAAATATATTCATGTATATCATATAAATAGGGAATTTTGTACACCAAAATAAGTAAATAAGTGGTTAATATGTCATATGTCTCAAATAAATAAAAAGTGAGACGATAAAACTATACATAGCTCGTAACATTTTAGCAAGAATTATTCGATGAAGTGATTATGTATAAAAAATATAAATATAAATAAAAAAGTTTACATTAAATATAAAATAATCATAGGTTATTATAAAAACAATATTTTAATAATGTAGTAAATGTAAAATTAATATAACCCAATGAAAAGAAATTTAGTTAAGAAACCCAATACCTTGAGTTCGACATTCCACATTTATACAATTTATCATGTATAATAAACATATATTAATTTTAGAATTTATTAAGTACCATTTCATATGTATTAACTTATTATTAACAATCTTATTTTATTTATTTAAATTTGTTATATATTTATTAATTTTTTTAAATTCATGTCGGATGTTATGATGATGTTTGGTTCAAAATTAAAAAACAACTTTTGTAGGTTGACCATGATCAAAGGGGTCAGGGTTATATCATCTTCGTAATATTATAGTGGAATAATTATAATTTTTAAACAGTAAATGAAATTTTATATTAATCAATGAATATTGGGAATAAAAATTTATCAGATATTTTTGTAGAAGTTATAGTCTACCTTTATGCGCCAGCAACGATGTCATATTTTAATGGGTAGAAGGTTAAGAAGGTAAGTAATATAATATATATAAAGAATAATTTTTATTTCTATAATATCCTATATATTAATTAAATCCATCATAATATCCATCATTTTTAGGTGTGGATTAAAACAATACACATAGATTCATGGAGGTGTTAGTCCACATGTATTCATTAGTGTTGTTTTACTTTCCCATGTGATAGAGATGGATAAGAATAAGGGTTATAACATAATCATAATAAAATATTAGTATATTATATATTATTATCCTATTATATAAACATGGATTCCATATAATTGAAGGATGTATTAGAAAAGATAAAATAAAAGAGCATGGTAAAGGGATTTGCCTCTTCTTTGAGAAACCTCTTACGGTACACACATTATGCCTTCTCAGTTGGTATTTTGGGGAGAAAGGATCCTCTAAGACATGTTGATGATTTTTTTGATTGGATTTGTTCATATATTGGTTAATATAAATAGCTCACAAGGTGTGAGGAAGATAGGATTTTGGATCCCTTTTATAGGTGAGGTGAGTGGCACAATTGTAAATATTATGACCTATAAAATATAATAAATATCATAATCATTTCAACTAGAACCAAATTGAAATAATTTTGAAGTAATGACATGATATTTTCAATATCACTTTAACCAATCAAATTTATACCTTTTTAAATTAAATTTTAAAACATATCATTTGGTTTAACTCTCTTACTAACCCTATTTAACTTTTACTATGGTAATATATTTTTTTCTATTTGAGAGTTATAAATTTACTTATAAAGTGGATATTGGATAAAAAATTGTCCATTGATAAAATTCCAACCCAATTAACAACCCAAAAGACATCTTTTAGTATTTGTTTTAATTTTAAATCAATTAATGAAATATTTTATATCATAAAAAACCATTAAATTCATTTTTGGGACTATTCATTTAATTTGACATCAAAGACGTCATGAAAAAAATATAGTTATAACATAAAAAAATTGAACGTTAATAATAAATTATAATTACCTGTTATATTTGTGGAATAGTACAATTAATCAAAGGAATATTAATTTTTTTTGTTTTTAAAATAATTTACCTAGATTTTGCTACTTTTTCATTAGTGCTAAATAATTAATGTAATTATAGGATCACAAAAAAACAAAATTACATTCTTTAAAAAAATTATTCATAGTCAAAATAACCATTTATTTTTGTTTTTATATTCTTTTTTATTCTAATTAATATATATTGTTGATTCAAAAAGTAAGACAGTGACCTCTTGTATATATTTTTTTCTAAAAATAATATAAAGCTCATTGTTAATGAAAAATGTATCCAACATTCCATATTTACAATATTAGGTGTTTATTGTCACAATAAAATCATCCAATAGAAATAATTCAATATCTAGAAATATTTTTAAATCCTTATCTCATTATTTTTACCCTTATTTACCTCATTTAACCTTTACATTGGTAAAAAAAATACCACAGTTACGATTCATAATGCTCAAAAATAAATATCTTGCTAATTATTTTTTTATTAAATAAATTTTTATAATTAAAGGATAACTATTTTACTTTAAGAACTAATATATAAGTAACATCACTTTTAAATTACTTTATATCAGGAAAATAAATGATAGTTTTCCAAAAAGCAGCATTTTTCACTATTCACTCAAAAACAACCTTTAAAGAGAAAAACAAAAAATTAATCCCATGAAAATTGTTACATGATTATTTAAAAATTTATATCCATAATTGAAAATAGAATTTATAAAATTTATATAAATTAATTATGATATCAAGGCACAAATTAAAATAGAACATTAATGAAAAATGCTATTTTTGGAACATAAAATTGCATCACACTCATTACTTGTCTAATAAAAATAATTAAATGAATGTTAATTAATTAAATTGGATATTAAATATAACTATTCCATTATAATTATTTATCAATAGTTATTAATTTAATTCATTAAGGTAAAAATACTATTCTCACATAAAAACTGTTTTATGAAAAATATCTCTTCTATCATCAAAATATATTATCTTTATTTACAAAAAATTAATAACTAATGTATGATTGAATATTTCAATTATTAATAGAAAACATAGTACATATATTTTATAATATGTTTATTCTTATTCATACCTGCCAAACCAATAAAAAGGTAATAACAATCATATTTAAATAATAATATTTCTATAATATATCATGATTCGTTTAAGTTTGGTGTTTCATATACCACATAAAATCAAAAATATTACATAAATAAAATAAATTCTAAAATAATTTTTGGTTTCTCTATAACTCATTTAATGAAATTTTATCATCATAATTTTATCTCATGTATAATAAAAATTAGTTGAAAATAATTTTTTAAAATCAATTAAATGGAGTAGATGATAAATAATATGACTATGAAAGGAAAAAAATCAATATCTGAAAATAAATCTTTTTGAAAACCGCATCGTAAAAAGAGATAATAAAATATCATTTAGAAATTGGGAAGTGAAACATTTTAAGGTCTCTAGTAATAACAGATAATTTTTAAACCAAAAAATCAATAATATTTGATAGATTATTCATTCAATATCAAACTAGAATTTGACTTCAATAAAAATTAATCACTCATAATGTCATATTCTATAAACTATTTTCCATAATCAGATAATTTACAAAATAATTTAATTTTTTTCATAAATAACCAGAATCTACATAAATTTGTAATAATATCATATATTATTCTATAAATTAACTCAATCATTATTCGTCAAATTATATTTTCATTAATTATATTATTTTACTAATATAGTGTACTTCTTCAAAAATAAAATTAATCACCTAGTCATCAAATCACATTTTAATCTCCTAGTTATCTATATAATAAAACATTTGTTCAAAATTTGTAATAAGACATTTGTCCCAACTAACCATATTATCCTCATTGATCATATTAAACCAGAAGGTTATTAATACTAGTCAAATTTTTCCCAAAAAATATAAAATTATTATTCCACAAAAAATCTTTTCACTAAATCATATATTAATAAAATGGTTGAATTCTCATAAATGTCTCCCAAAATATCCTTAATCATATTAAAAGGTCATCACATAAAACCTCAAACAAGGTATCTATGCCTTTAAAAATATTATCAATATTATACTTATCAACCCATGAAATGATTGGATTATTCTATATCATTATAAAATATCATAGGTTTTTATAAGTTATATAATCTCATTCGTTATAATGGTTTATAAATAAAATGTGAATTAACTGAAGAATTTCCCCCATATGTGAATATCCATATGTATAGTCTTAGGCCCACACATCATGCACTGGTGTTGGTTGAGATAATACTAACTTTTTACATTTTATAATTGTAATCCCTAGGTGAATCTATTTCATATCCACATCATCTTTACATTATCTTGATAAGGATGTATTTTTTAGGGAAATCACAAAACATATATATATATAACTAAAGCATCAAGATATATTCCTCTAATTAGACTTATCCCTTGAATCTATCATAGGGTTAAGTTCTCTAATATGTTTTTTTTAATATTTCCCAATGGTCCAACTAAAAATATTTTAATACCAACTATAATACCCAACTCTAGTAACCTTTGTCTAGTAGTTATCTTAAAACATTTTAATAACAAATAAAATACCATATTTCAAACACCGTAAAAACAGTTCTTAATGTGGGTTTAATAGTGGCAGTTGTAGAAACCATAGTGGGAAAAATATTGTGAAAAACTACATAATATTGTGACAGTTTTAATCAAAAAAACTACTATATTGTTTTTAATTTTAACAATTATCGGTGGTTAAATTGAAATCACTGCTAAATATTATAAAAAATACCTAAATGTTTCCCTCCCCTCCCCCTATGCGACCCTGAACCGAAACCCTACCCCCACTCCATCAACCACCTCTTATTCCCCTATCAATGATTCCCCATAACCTTCCACATCATCAGTGACCCCAATTTCCCAATCCCTCTGACCTACCTCAGTCCTCCTTGGTGACCCCAACCCCTATGACCCCCTGTTTTAGTTCCCCTCCTCGGTAACGACGCAACCCCCTCCCCTTCGACCTCCCACTCCTCATCTTAGTTCCACTTCCCAATATTGATTTAGACCCCCTCCCCTCAGACCTCCCTCTCCTAGGCTCAAATCCCTTCCTTGGCGGAAACACAGACCATCCCTTAAAGGTTTCATCATTCCCCCCATAATAACCTTAAATATATTATTCCTCAAAGGGTTTATTTTCTTATAATTTCTCTCTACATTTATAATTTTATATATACATGGTATTAGATTAATTTGCAATGGGGTCTTCCTATAAATAATCTCTTTAATGGTCTTAAGTAACAATTCAGTGATTCATTAATTACATATGTGGTTGGGTGATTTTATTTTTTAATCTTGAATGGTTTCCAACTTTTATTTCAAAGTTCATTTTCATAATAATAAAAATATGTAATTAGTAAGAAGTATGTATTAGATTACACTTTATTGGTTAGTTAATATGTAAATGTAGTTGTTTAATTTTGTAGTTCCTCCTATAAATCTCCCTCATATGGTGTTTATTTATATGTGTAATAGTTTATGGGAGTTAAATGTATTAGGGGTATGGAATTTGTTATCACACTTGTAGGATATTCACTCCCTAGATTAATTGGATAAATTTCATTAAATATATTCTTCTATATAATAGAAAAAAAGGAAGATTAATCAACTAAAATAATTATAAATTAGGAATATTGTATGTAAAATATAATTAACGCATATTTCATTAATTATAACTCATCAATATTTCATCAAGATTCTTAAAATGAATCCATTAATGGTTTAAAATTATAAATAGAAACACTACATATAGCTTAAATAGTTGGAGTTCTCTAGGGTGAAACATCTGTAGTGGTAGAATGGAATTTTTTGTTATTAACATACATGGTAGATATAAAGATTTGAATATTTTGGGTACGTCTGACATATCATGAGCTCATATAAAGTTGAATATTTTTGTAATAATAATTTTTCTATGAAAACACAATTAATTATATATATAATTTTTTATTATAAAGATTATTAATTTTATTTTTATAAAATAAAGTCCATTTTTGTATTCTAACATGTAAATACTATCTTATGAATAATTTTTCATAATTTTAATAAATAATTTTCTTATAGCTAAATTGTTAAAAAATACCACGTTTTCTAAAACCTTTACTTTCATTACAATTAAATGATGGAAGAATGGGTTAAATATTTTTGAATACTATTATATTATAAATATATATATATATAATAAATAAAATAAAATATACTTTTTTGTATTTATAGGACACTTAAATATAATTTCACAAACATATGTAATATTTCAATCCAAATAATGATTTAGACAATTAAATTAAAAAAATATTTTTCTTCACCTATTGTAGTTATATCCATAAAATGTAAAATTTAATTTAAATCAATATTATCATATTATATAATAGTTCTAGTGTATTTTCTGGGAATAAATATATAATTACTATGATTAATGTTGAAGACCAAGATAATAATAAAAAAGTTATTTTTGAAAAAGTGTTTTATTAATATTTTGTAACATTTATATAATAAATTAGATTGAACTGTTCATAATAATGACCTTAAAATAATGTATATAAAAATATATGATTATATTAACATGATTTTTATTGGTAATAAATGATTTATAATAGTAAGAAAAAATTAATAGTAAAAATATCATTTTTCTACAAATTTTTTTTTTCTAATATATAAAAGTTTTTATTTTAATTTCCTGTTTTATCATGATTATAAATTTTATTTCATTTAAATTCCTAAAAATAAAGGATGAACACCTAAATATTTAGTCAGAGGGGTTATTTTATATGTTTAGTAAAACATAATTTATATAGGTAAAAACTTTTTTCCATTGTAAAATAAAAAAAGTAAAAAGGTAATATATAAGAATAAGTAATTTTATCTTTACCAAGAACAAAAATTCATCTTATAAATCACAATATGGGAAGATATATTAGATATCTTTTATAATTTTTATGGGTTTCCTTTGTTGTAAAATGTATTATATCATATTTATGTTCCATTTACTTCTTTTTAGTATTGCACATATAATAATTTTTTTCTTATACAGGTTGATTATTTTATTAGATTTCGGGTTCTTTGTTCAAAGATGTCCATGATTGTACGATATTACACTTCGAACATATATTTATGATAATGAAAACAATAAAATGTGTCATGAATTCATACTACCATTGTAAAAAGGTGAATTCCTACTACATATTTAATTAATTTTTCTCATCATTTTATCTACTATTTTTAAGTTAATTTCCTTATCAATTCAATATAATACTTATTTAGTTTTCTTCATATATCTTTTGGGAAGTTGTATTTGGATTTAAACTATCCACAAAAAGCCACAAAAGAGATCAAAATTTTATTTCTGCCAATGTTTCCACGATTTGTTTCCATGTACTTTCTATGTATAACCTCTAACGCTTCATATTGATTTGAGGTTCTTATTAGAAAAACCCTTCTCATGGTTGAAATCTATATGACTATAGGAAGCCCATGTGCCCATTATGGCGACCTCTCGTGATATAATGGGCACATTCACTTTCTCCACTCTTCTTAATTTCAATAAAAATAATGGTTTTCAGCTAAGAACATTGAGTTAATATGTAGTATTGGAGGCTTTATTCGAACTCATTATCCTATGATTCACCCAAAAAATGTTTCTTCACCAGAGCCACTAATGGAAGTTTTATGGCTATGTCCTACAAATAGTCAATTATCTATCATCCCTCTAGTTAACCATGGGGAACCCACCTTTTCTGTAATGATTTCCTATCTAAATTTAACGTCATACTATGCAAAATTAGATATCAAATGTTACCTAAAGAGTTTTTAGTGAAATGAATGGGTGTTAATCCTAACACTAAGAGAATCTAATGTTATTCTCCATCAGAGGAGTCATCACTAAACCTCTTTTTTTCAAAGTGGATGTGTGACCTGAATCTATAGGGAAATTATGAGTTCATGTATCATGCACTAGTGAAGGATGCCCTTAATACATTGCTCCAGATCTTCTTCTATGGATTCAACAACAATAAGTAGGGGTAGAAGGCCCAGATGATCCTTCTAGTGTTGGGGTGGTGATGTATCTGGAAGGAGCAGAACTAGGCTAAATATGGACCTCATCGGTATGTATTGGATATAATATTAAGGGTTATCAGAATTGTGGCAGATCTAGCAGGCATCATAAAGCAGGGGGTACCTTTTGTTAGGATTTATCTTCACAGAATCTCCTCTTCCGACCCATATATACCTGGATATATGGGACACAAGGTATTATGGTCCCTTCCCACCAATGGTCTCAAGATCAACATTTATGGTGCATGTATTCATGGTTTCATGTGTGATGGGGGTGGGGTCATGGATGTCAAGGGCCCTGTGGTAGGTTATTTTAGCACCTTGTATGGGATCAGTAACCACTTAAAGATAGATTCAATGGCCATTATTAAGGACCTATCTCTATGTAGATTAAAGAACATCCTTCTGATTATAATGGAAATGGATTTTAAAATTATTTGGAGATCCCTCACCAGTGTCTCCTTCTCTTCATGGTACATCACTTAATTTATACTCATGTGCAAGCCTCTTCTCTCTAGAGACATGGTGATCCTTTATACATGGAATTAAGCTAATAAAGTGGTTGATTTAATGGATTCCATGGCTACCCAAGATAACCCCCTCATGGAGGTTTGTACCTTATGATCTCTTCCCCTAGTTGGGATAGCTGATCTCATTAAGGATGCACTCGGACATCATTTCCATAGACCACCCAATCATTATGTTTCCATTCCTATATTTTAATAGAATTTATTATTGAGTTGGTAATATGTAGTGTTGGTAGTTCAACAAATAAATTCAATTCATATTTTGGTAACATTAGAAGTTAAATTTTTTCGAGACTTCAAGATGTGTTGGAATCATTCGTACCTCAATATGACACACATTGTCATCAGTATGACTCCAAGTGCTCCTTATTAGTTAAAATTTACATTAGTTTTGGTAAAAAAGATAACTGACATACCCAAAACCAAGAAAATATATTCATATTGTTTTTATATATCAATAAAATGACTCATAGTTCATTTTTTATGTGTACTAATCAGTCGTACCTCGATCTGATACATGATGCTCCTAGTATGACTCAAAGTGTTCATTATCAGATTAAAATTAACATTTTAGATAAAAAAGTGGCACTCATTGAAATCTGAGAAAACAAGGTAAAATTTTATCAATAATTTAGGAAATCTATTCATTAATAATTGTTGATATATTGGAATTTATCTCACGTCAAACTGATGCATGATGTCATCAGTGTGTATCAAAGTGTGTGTTCCCAGTTTAAAATGAAATTTTAGTTAAAAAAACAAGTGATATTATCAAATCCAAGGATAAACATTAATATTATATATACAGTTTATTAAAATGATCCATAATCCATTTATGATCTTTAGGAATCATCCACACTTAAATCTGATGTACAGAGTGACCAGTATGACTCCAAGTGTATCTTTTTATTTAAAATTGATGTCAACATTAGTAAAAAGAACAAATCACCTACTCAAAAGTGAAAAAACAGAATCATATTTTTTAATACTATGGTACAATGATCTATAAGACATTTGTGATGTTTTGGAATCACCCATAGCACAATACGATACATGATGTTCCCGACATGACTTGAAGTGTGTCTTTTATTTAAAATTGACATCTATTTTAGGAAAAAGGGAAACTAACCTACACAATACCAAGATAAAATATTCCTATTGTTTTTATAATTTAATAAAATGATCTATAAGACATTTTCTATATGTAAAAATTATCCTCACCTCAAAATGATACACGATGTGCCTGGTGTTACTCAAAAAGATTGTTATCAGTTTGAAATCAAAATTTTAGTACAAAAAGTGTCACAAAATGATAAAGGAGAACGAGAACTCATACTTCCATGATAATGTAATAAATCAATTAATAAATAATTTTTTATGTGTAGGAATTGGTCTCACTTCAAACTAATACAAAATGTGATCGCTATGAGTCAAAGTATTATTTTTTAGTTTAAAATTAAATTTTAGATGAAGAAAAAGACACGTAACTTACTCCAAACTGAGGAAATGCATTAGGATTATTTTAAAACATTAGGAAATGATCCATAAGCCATTTTATAAAGGTAAAAATTAGTAACACCTCAATTTGACACACTTTTAGACTAGTATGACTCCAATTGCATCTTTTTATTTAAAATTAACATCAATTTTATTAAAAAGAACAAATAACCTACTCAAAACCAAGAAAATACATTAATATTTTTTTTGATACATTAGAAGTATGTTTGATAAGTCGTTTTTTGACGTGTAGGAATCAACTGCTCCTAAATAAAATACATTATATTCCCAATATGACTCCAAGTGTGTCATTTTATTTAAAACTAACATCAATTTTAGTAAAAACAACAACTTACCTAATAAAAACCAAGTAAACACATTCATATTATTTTTATACTTTAGAAAAAATATACATAATTTATTTTCTTACTTGTAAGAAAAAACCTCACCTCAATCTGATATATGATGTGCCCGGTGTGACTCAAACTGTCCATTATTTCGTTTAAATTTGATATTTTAGTTCAAAAAGTGTCACTCACTAAAAACTATGAAAACATGCTTATATTTTGTTGATAATTTAAGAAATATATTAATAATTAATTTTTTTTGTTTATGAATTGTTATCATATCAAACTGATACAATATGTGTTTGGTATTATTCAAAGTGCATGTTTCTAGTTTAAAATGATATTTTTGTTAAAAAATACAATTTATGTAATAAAAACAAAGGAAATTCATTTAGATTTTTTTGATACTTTAGGATAATGATCTATAAGTCATTTTTGATATGTAAGAATTATTCACACCTCAATCTGATGCATGGTGTGATTGTTGTGACTCTATGTGTATTTTTTAATTTAAAATTATCATCTATTTTAGTAAAAAGAAAAAATGACCTACTCAATACTAATAAAATTCATTTGTATTGTCTTAATACTTTAGTAAAATTATTTTTATGTAATTTTTGATTTGTAGGAATCAACTACTCCTAAACCCAATATATGATGTGCCCGGTATGACTCAATGTGTCTATTATCAGTTTAAAATCAACATGTTAGTTCAAAAAGTGACACTCACTGAAAACTGATAAAATATGCTCATATTTTCATTATAATATAGAAAATAAATTCATATGAAATTTGTGATGTATAGGAATTGTTATCAAATGAAGATGATACTTGATGTGATCTATATGAGTCAAAGTTTCTGTTTCCAATTTAAAATTTCATTTTAGTAAGAAACACATGTGATGTACTCAAAACTAAATAAACAAATTTGGACTATTTTGATACATTAGGAAAATGATTCCTATGTCATTTGAGAAACTTATGAATCTTCCTAAATTTAATCCAACACATAGATTGACTGGTATGACTTGAAGTGAGTCTTTTTATTAAAAATGTACATCTATTTTAGAAAATAGGACAATAGACCAACTCAAAAGCAATCGAACACATTCATATTGTTTTGATACTAAAGGAAACCGATCCATAATTCATTTATGACATGTATGAATCAACTTCACATCATTCCAAAATACATTTTTTCCGAGATGACTTTAAACATGTTTTTAGTGTTTCAAAACCCAAAAACATTCATGGAATAGTCCAAACCATATAAAATGACTTCAAATTGATATGAAATCATGGGAAAAATAAATCTTATTTTTTTGATATGTACATGTAGAAAATGTATCAATATGACATGTGGAGTGGTCACAATTTCTCAATAAACACTTCTTAAACATACAAAAGCCTTTATAAACATGTGGTAGGGGATCAAAACCTATAAAATTATGTTGGATTTACCTTAAATTTGGGGACACATACCATATATTGAATTGTGAAATGTAGTAACAGACCGCACATCATTCGGAATTACTATTTTTTAAAGATGACCAAAAACACGTTTTTAGTGTATTAAAACACTAAAACAATCATGAAATGGTCTAAACCATAAAAAAGGACCTCATATTGATTTCAAATCACAGTAAAACTACATATGAGTTGTTTTTTTGTGTATGCAAGTACAACACATGAATCTGGGATACAGTGTGGTTGGAATTACATTTTAAACACTTCTTAATGGTAAAAAATTATTTACAAACTTGTGTCGTGGGGTCAACACTAAGAAAACAACGTTATATTTCCCTGAAATCATGGGCCAAAAGAAATAGATTGAATTTTTAAATTTAGGAACTAACAATACATCATTTTGAATTATTGCTTTCATATGATATCCGTAAAAACGTTTTTATTTTTCTAAAATACTTAACTTGTGTGGAACTGTCAAAACCATATAAAATGACCTTAGATTGATGTAAAGTCATTAGGAAACCACCACTTGGTTGTTTTTTAAATACAGGACATGTTATGATATAAAATTATTGAAAATTTGTTTATTATATAAATTTGAATCACATTACATATAGATTTTAAAGATAATTAGAATATTTATTTATCCCTTTTCAGTTTCAATTTTTAAATATTATTCTAAATATGTATTTTTATGATTTCAAAATGTACTCTATTATATTTTATTTGTTTTATGTCATAATTTCTTCTTTTTTATTAACAAAATAAAAAAAAATTATGTATATCATTCGAAATATATTCTCTGTATTTTTTCTTTCACATTTTTTTCTTAAATGATTTAGTTTTCATTGTAGGTGGAAGATGTCGACATTTGGTATGAGGTTAAACATTTTGATCCATGGCATTATTTTGGTTTTCTAATCTAATTCTGATTTTTTATGTTTAGTTTAAATTAATTTTTTATTTTTTTTGTTATAGTTGATGACGTGACGTGATAAATTTTAGTTAATGAGATGATGTGGAGGTTGAAAGATGTAGTGGATGTCAGGACATAGATGTTTATTGAGATTGAGTTTTCATTGTACATATTTTATATGTATATATTCATGACTAAGTTATTTGTTGACAGAATTATGGGTAGACTGATATTGAGGTTATGATGATTGTGGGTGTTTGTATATATTATTGTTTATGTATGGCGTACATATGACGGGTTTACCATATATTCATGTTTTACTTTATTTCATATCAATTTTTTTATATTTATAGATTTTTATTAAATAATTTTTTTACAAAAAAATGGATTTAATGGTGGTTTTTAGTAACATCCACTAAATACATTAAATAAAATATGTTTTGTAGTGGTTGCGATTAACCACTGCTAAAACAAACCACCACTAATATTTTTAGCAATAGTTAGTTACATTTTATTTATATTTCCCTAGGATATTTTTAAAAAATAAAGAACCACCACTAAATAAACATGAAATCGCCACTAAATTCTCCATAAATGACACATAAAAACCCATTATGAAATTAAAAAAATGATGCTAAATGGCTAGAGACCATGAAATACAGGGAAATTTTAATAATCGTCACTATATTATTAGGTGCTGGTTTGAACCACCACTAGTCTAAAAAAGAACTACCACAAAAGGGCTTTTCTCTACAGTGAAAGGATCAAATAGATTAGCAGTCTTAAGATCCTAGACATGAACCTTATTCTCACATTACATTTTAAAAAATAAAATGAAACAGAGAATTATATTGAAAATTTTATTATTTCACTAAGTATATCCATAGAATCATTCATAAATCTATTCTTAGTATCCTGGAGAAATAAAATATAATAAAGGATTAGTTTATATTCTCAGTAAGGGATTTCATACAACAAAATTTATAACTAAATAAATAATACATGAACAATACAGTAGAGAAAAAAATTATCAAATATTTTATATAACTAATATCATAAATGGGGTATATATCCATGGATGATATGAAAATATAAATAATCACATGGATAACAATAACTAATTTCATAGTGATGGAACCCATAATGTCACACATCATAATATTTTTTTTCGAATACACCATAAAAATAATGTTAAGGTCTCATTCAAAGAAATCACAAATAATTGTGAAATCAGACACCAAATATCTTGGATAGGGTGGCTCATGAAACTTGAAGACACACGGAAGGGCTCTAACAGTCCCCAACAATCAATTAAAAAGTATAATGCATTCTTTATATGAAATAAAGGCATAATAATTAAATACAAACAGAGCATAGAAATTCTATTTGAAACAATATAATTAAAAATGTTAATATTTCCTTATTCAATAAATATAACATCATTCTCAAAATTCATACTAAAAAATTGTTTATGGTATCATTAGAGTATATTTTTATTAAAGAATAATATTCATGAATGGATGTTGTCATAGAATAATATAATTTAAAAACATCTATGTAAATTTTCATGAGGAAAATACCCATTTGATTTTGAAATCACCTTAAAATATAAAAAATTAAAGAATATTAGGGTGAAAATTTTATTTCAAAATAACCATAAAAACTTGTAATGAAAGATTCACAGTAATTTATAACCATTTTGGTGGGAAAATTCATTTGTGCAATAAACATTTAAAAATTTATTTCATTCACACCTATGGTAACAGTAACTCATATAGAATGTAGATGTAAGATTCCATTTAAACCTTTTTTAAAAATTCCAACAAGGATATAAATGGATTTAATCAATCTTTAGACAATAGTGTAATTCTAATCCCCATAAGCCACTGAATTGATTCTCTAGGGAGGCATGTCACAAGGCCATAGGTACTTTTCCCCATACACCAGGAGCCGGTGACTAATGATAATGGCATATGAGGTTACCAATGTGTGACTAATACCTCATATCATTGTAGATATTATATTTTAAATAATAATAAATCACATAAAGCACACAAATAAAGTTATACAACCATCCCAAAAAAGTCTAGAAAGTGGCAATAAATAACTGTAGAAACAAAATATCATAATAATGAGTATTCCATGAATGTTAAGGATCCCACATAATAGGATCACAAATAGGAAAGATAAATACTAACAACAAAACTCAATTAAGGATCGTCCCCAACTTATCCCAGGTCCGGACTAATCCAATCATCCATAATCATGCAAGAATACCAAGCTAACTATCATAAAAAAGACATTTACCTATAACTGTGACCTATGATAAAATAGTGATATCTACTTGGGTACCCATATTTAATGGAGGCCCTAAAAGGGTGTGAATAAAACATATTAGGCTACCACCAATGGTGTCCCTAAAATAATTTTGTTTATATAAAAGTTCTTGCAAAAGTTCTAAAGATAAACAGTTTAACAATTATTAAAAAAATTATATAAAATCAATAAATTACGCATGGATTCCCTAGGTTCATTATAATACACACGGTTGGTTATACAAATTTCAACCCTCTATTTTGTGACCATGATTAACCAAACCTGCTTCATCCAGTGTCAGAGTGTCTCTGAGCACATCTCATGGAGCATGCCATCCATAAATAACCACCTGATATCTAGCTTTTAGTCTATAATTCCTAGTATCCTAAATTATCACAAGGATTATAAGTGTTTATACCGAAATTCCCTTTGAATCAAAACCTGCATCTCCTTATTCCCCAATCCCCGGTCATCACATTGAATCCAGACTCTTATCATGGAATTTTGAAGGATCCCAAGTGTTATTACTCACATTACCCAACATCCATAATCGTTTAGGTCTAGGATCTCTTCCTGTAATTCCAATACCATTACTAATCATAAGTAATCTATGTTCTCTTCCCATAATTCGAAAATATCGATTATCATTTGTAATCCATTAAATCATCACAACATTTCCATGTAACATATATTATTTGGAATTAAAGGAGATCATCCCAAAATTCCCCATCATCAATCATAAAATCCAAATTGATTATTTTAATTATATAATTTAAATCATCAATTAAATTTATAAAGAATCACTTTAACTTATGGATAAATATTCATTATTTTGATTTACCCATGAAAACATTATCCATAAAAAATATGTAAAATTTTAATACTCATTACTAATTTTAAAAAACCATTCACGTTTGACCTATTAATTTATCCAGATTCAATTTCCAATCCATAATTGATTAATTTAATTTATCAAGGAAAATAACCAATAAAAAAATTAATCTATTTCATTTAATAGGAAATTATATTAGTCTTTAATATCCCACCAAGATCATTAATTCTTATGAAATTACATTTCACAATCATTGATTTAAATTTAAATTACTCAGTCAATGATACCAAAAAAGACACTCAATTAATCTCACCCCAATGATTTTAGGAATCTATAACACTCAAAATAGTGAAGATATCCCATAAAAAAACATTTAAAACATTTATTATACATTGTTTTAATGCACGACAAGGATGTTTTGACCTCACAATGCACCACTTAAGTAAAGAATCATGACTATGGGATATGTTTAGGGACTACTTAACGTATTCTTAGAATATTCTACACATCTGATATTAGTTTTCAATTCATACTGATTCGAAGAAATTGGGAAACCATAAAAATACCATGAAAATATTGTGTATTATATAAATCTAATGGAAGAGAAATATATGATGAAATAAATTTGTAGAAGGAGAAAGAAGACTCATAGAATTAACAAGATCTCTTTATCACATAAATGATAACTTCAATGGAACAGTATTAAGAGAGATCTCATATGGAGGAAGATATGTATGAATGGGAATGGGGGATGGGTCTACAAGCCATTTAGGAATAATTAAATTAAGAGAGGGGTTTCAAGAATAAGGGAGAAAAATTCCATTTTTCCCATTTAAAAACACCAATGGTTAAATAGTATGTTGATGGCCCCGATAGACTTGTTGTTGGAATTGTAGCATCCTTGTTGTAGGCAATGTCTCCTCTCAAGCACTCCGGACACATCTTCAAACACCTTAAAACCTCGTTCCACATCTAAATATTCTCATTAGTAGGGTTCTATCCAATAAAATTTAGTTCCATATGAGGATAGAAAATTAAACCGCACCACTTATAAAAAAATACAAAAACACTCTAATTTTCAATGCTCATCTATACACTGAGGACTTACTAACTCCCCATCATAGTACTTCTCATCCCTGAGAAGTCTTAGTGGTTAACCAAATACACCACTCGACCTAGGATGCTCAGGAATTTAATGCTCAAAATAATCATTCCATTCTTGAACACCAGACATGATCCTCAAAGAAAACTACAAATATATGACCCAATTCCTTTTTATTCTAAAACCAATGCTCATATAATCATCCAATACTATAGTAATGTTCAACGGAGTCCATCTATCTCGATATTCCACATGTTTTCATTTATTCAAAAACCATTCCTATAGCGATTCCCAATATAGGGATCAACTCAATTGGAAATTTTGATCCTCAAAATCTCAAACCTTCAAGACATTCTTATAAAATCATGTTCCTAGTGGTTCAAAAATCCACTCAGTATGGTTACCTATACCCCAAAACACAACCCAAATGATAGTTCCTGTCCACATAGGTGAAAAATCACATTTACCATCTTTGAAACATTGATGGATGTGTCTTCATCATATAAGAACAACCCAAACCCCACCATATATTCCTGAAAATCTCTGACAAAATCCGAAACAATTCTTTTGGTATCGAAATTTAACTCTCCTAGATGAACATATCCAACATCACATAACAGCATAAGGTGAACATCATCTAACCATTATGCCTCAACAATATCATATTCCAACTATGTTCAATATAAAATTTCAATCTTGATAACCAGTTATAAATGCATCCTAAAACCTTCAAAGCATTAACATCAATGTTTTAATCCAACTCCCAATGTCATTTCCCTAATTAATACCTTACTTGACCAAAAAACAAGAACAGTTTATTTCCACTGTTGATGTGACCTTAAAAATAATAACCAATATATCATTATCTCTAGATGTATACCATTCTCATCCCAAGATAAAATCATGGTCTATCCTTAACCTAGAGCTGTAGTATCTTGGTTAACACATAGACCATCCATACTATTCATAGTACTACCACCTAAACACCGGCATGACACTGCACTGAACCAAGCTTCGATCATATCATTTCACCTATAGCTTGTAACATATTCTATGATATAAACCATTACCATATTAAAAAAACTAGGTTTCTTCTAAAATAATTCATATTTCATGAAAAGAATACATGAACTGGAATCTGGGGCCATCCTGATATTCCAAAGACCAGTCAGGCACTCCAAATAGCCTTCTTTGAATTGGGGCTACTCACTAACAAAGGACACACCACTCCCCATCATGGGAGTTCCCTTTTAATCATTCCAATGCGTTAAATCCCACATAATAATATCCCATGATAAATTCATCACCAAGAAAAATGGTTGAATATGAACCAACTTGGTCACTTGTGAGCACTACTAACACTATTTTCTTCTAACTCATGAAACAGTAGTATGTGTACTCACTAAATTTCATCCAAATAGAGGGTCACACCCACCATAGAGTATGGTGGGATCCCCACCATATTTTGTTAATTACATTTCTCCTTGATCTATGACCCCAATAGGTCCCAAATTTTCTATATTCGTGCCACTCCACCCTAGCTATATCATTTTCTAATCAAAACACGGACATGCTTGATATATTAGATCAACCATGTCACAAGACATCAAACAAAACCAACACCACCCCTTTTAACTGAGGGTCTTTTCCCTTTCCAAAAAAACCTCTAGTATCTATTACCACAATACCTCCTCAAATTCATTAACCCAAACTCATATAAGGTTTCTCACCGATCAAAAACTCAATAGGCATTATGCCTACCATTGTGCACTACCTTGACCCATCGAACTAAGAATAGCTCAAAATCAAACACCTCCTGGTCACAAAACCCAAATCATGATCCCATGAGACGTGTCACATCCCAACCTATATCATATTTCTAAACCAATGAACATTTTTATGCATAGTTCATCATTATATAACTGAGAGTGACCCTCATACTCCTCTTTTGAAATAAGAACCCCTTTTTTCAAATGTCCAACACACAACGACCGACCAACGGGTGTTATATCCAAACTTTTAGTGTCTATACCCACTCCACCTATGATTTCGAAATAATATCTCATACTAAACAAGGCAAGGTACTAATTTGATCCTTTTTTATACTCTAAACATTGATACCAGGAACTGACACCCCATGTGCTTTCATATTCAAAGCCAGTCAAGGCATCACCATGCCTATGGTATACACCCAGTTTCACCTCCCATGCATCGATCCTATATGAAAGAAACACTTCGATTGCATCATAAATGTTGGGTTATAAATCTTTACAACACCCTATGTGTAACACCCCGATCTTCCACGATACGCTTCTCATTTAATAATGCAATAGCTTGCATTGTACGCAACTTCGAGTTCTAAAACATCGCGACTAATCAATGTAGCCGTTATGAATAGTAATAACCACTTTTTAAAATTATAGAAATTTAATATTTCAAAATGGACTTCATTTTTGTATTCGTAATATCGAAATTATCCTAAGTTGAATTTTTTGTAACTTTCTGAGAACTTCCGATTTTTTTTATGAATAGTGAAAAATACTTAAAACAACTTTTTTAATCAAAATAATTTATTGTGATAAATTATACTATTTAGTGGTTTTAAAGTATAATTAGAATATATTTTTACCATTTTATCCAATGGTGGTCATTAGAATTAATTTAACATTGAAATTGGACATAAACAATTGTCAATCTTTTGATATAAATTGTTTCTTAAAACACGCTATTTGTTGTGACAGCGGGAATTAATTATAAAATTAATTAATGCAACTTATATGTTTGGAATTTTGTAAAATAGACATCGTTTTTGAATTCTGAATATTAATTATAGCTTAGGGTGAAATTTTGGCCTTGTTCTGAAAAACTTCAATTTTTGATGAATAGTGAAACCACTAAGTGGTTGCTAAAAACTGATTTTTCGTTAAAATGAAATATTACCACTTCTGTGATTTGATTTTCAAAAATCCGACATACATGGTTGTCATTAAGAAGAAAAATGTGGTTCAATGAGATTAAAATAATTTTTGCTGAATAGTAACTTTTAAGTTCTTAATCGCGATTAGAGGTAATTAGTGTAGTTTAAGGTAAAAATAATGTTTTAATAATATGAGATGAGCTTGAAACTTGTCCTACTCCTATTGGATGAGTCATTTCCGACCAAGACAACCCATGGGTCAACTTGGGGACCCCATGGATCAACTTTAGTTGGAAAATGACATTAATATATAATTATTTAATGTTAAAATTAAATTGACACAAACATGAGTTGTTTTACTAAAACAGTTTTTAAGTGGGGTTACACAAGTCCAAATTTTGACTATAAATATTCATTAGAAAGCTAAAAAGATTTACTACATCATAGTATTTGGTTTATAATTTTTAGACATTATATAAATTAAATTATTTATGACATCATTATGATGCAGCGATGACCTCATTATTTAAAGATTTTAATAAAATGAAAAGATAATGTAAAATCCAAGGCTTACACTTGTCCAAAGACTATTGGATGGGTAGATTTCGAACCCTTATCACCTTAGCCACGAATTATATAAGTGTGGGAGCTTTATAATCCTAAAAGAATTGTGTAATAATGTAACATTTCATTACTTTCCAAAAGTGCCCCTCCTCTCCACTTATAAAAGGCCCCCACCTCTCCCACCTTATTCACACCTTCAAGCCATTTGGCTCGGCCAAACTCTGCCAAAATACTCTCCCAACTCCCCCCTCTTCCTCCGAGAAGCCTCACTTTGGGCAGAACTCTTCTCAAGGAAGCCTTTGGCTCAAATCAAAAAGAGTTACCCGATTTTGAGGTAATGTCTTCTCTAATGTTGTTTTGTTTTATTTTTATTCTCCAAACCCCTAAACTCTTTTTAGTCATTTCTTTTGTAACAACACCAGTATCCTTCATATACTAGGATGTTGTTATGAGAATTATTCGAGCTACACTTACACACACCTACATCTAATGGTTAAAGAACATACGGTTTCTGTGGATGGCGAATTTCTGCCTCACGAAACGATGATTGTTCAACACTCATATAACACCTTCAAAGGTGGCCATTAAGATGTCACTATTTTTATATATGATATATAATTTGTTTATGTTTTACTTATGCTTCTGTATTTCTCATTTATGGAATACTTTATGATTTCCATTATGGGTAAAACGCGATAATTTCATTTTAGGAAGTGCGGACTACCGCCCCCTCAAAGTGATTTGAATCGTTAATGCCATATGTGGGATGTATAAAGGATGGAGTAAATGGTATTATACACTATATTATACTGGAATTATATTATACATTTATATCATTATGATTTCATTCCATTAAATACGAAATAGAAATGAAAGTAGCGTTCATGCGTACGTACAGCTTACCGTCTCCATGAACGGTGCATTTCATTTCTTACCTATAAATGTTACGTAATATTATAAATGAATGTATATACTGGATATATATGATATATATGACATCTAAATAATGAATATAATTCTGGAGATAATGGATATTCTACTACATAAACAACTTGTAATTATAAGAAGTTTATTGTTGATTCAAGTACCAAAAATCGACAAAACGACCGTTATTAACTTAAATAATTACATAATGTTCATATCATTGTAATAAGTGATATAAAAAGGATAATGAAATTGAAAATGGTTCTTAATAAGGTATATATTAACTCTAGTTTATTATTTAGGAGGTTAAAGAACGGTTGAGTCATGTCAGATACGAGGTAAGGGAATTTCTTAACCCAACTTCCATTCTTTGGGTTAATCTCCTACTTTAAAATTATGTCATGATATTATTATGTCCTATTTTGTATTTTTACGTTCTTTATGTGTACCTATAGTGAATACACATAATAGATCTATTTTATTTTAAAAATTATCTTTTTAAGAACTTCATCTCAATCTCCTTTCATTGAGGCATATTTGGTTTTATACACATTTTTCTTTTATACGGTGTATAAACCCCTTTGACTTTTACGTTTATTCAAAAGGAATATTTTTTATACGAAGTGTTTTGCTAAACGAAAAAAGGGAATGTTTTTCTTTCAGTACTTATGCGGCGACAATGACTTCTCCGCTGCCGTGACCATTATTTGAGTTTCGGCTTCCTCTACAAGCCATCATTTTTTTTAATGAAAAATAAATACAAAGTTTTAACTTTCTTTTATTTTGGTATTGAAAATTGTTTTGAAAGCGTTTTTATTATAACAATGTGTTGTATTGATATCTTGTGATTGAAATGTGGAAATTTTATGTTTCCTTTATTCATGTTTTATGTGATACGATTATGTTATGGTTTATGATATGTTTAAACCTACTCATATGAGGAATGTATTGGACTTAATAAGTGACGGGTGGAGCCCGCTATAGCTCCTCGATGCATCGGTAGGTCTCATGAGACAACTAGACGTGGAATTGGCCGAGGCCCTTTCCAAATTTTATTTATGGTTTTGGCCGAGGCCTTAATCATTTTAGACGTCTTGGCCGAGGCCTTGACGAAATGTTTCAGAATGTCTGGCATTATACATTCCCTCATTATGAAAGTGGTTATTGATGTTTCATGTGACTATTCGTCTAGTAGAATATCCATGTGAGTAAGTAAATGGCATTATCTCTTTTTACTTTTTCCATATTATGCTGAAGTTCATGTTTAAAAAAGGCTTTTGTTTTAGTTATACATTGCCTTAAATGTTAATGTTTATTTATGAAAGCTTCCGCAATAATGTTATCCTTACTGAGAATCTGAGCTCACCCCTTTCAATGTTTTAATATTTTCTAGGACGTGAAGAAGTATTTTATGAATGACCTGCAGGGATAGTCAGAAGAGGATATTAGTGTGGAATATGGAGACTTTGATATTGTAGTTTTTCACTTTATGATGTAATGTAACGTTTACGAATGTATCTAGTGTTTCCAAGGCTACTAAACTAATCGGTCTTTCGAGACTTGATCTTTTGTGATCATGCCAATGTTACGAAGTAATGCACCGACTCTGGGTAGCTGGGGTCAGGGCGCTACAGTTGGTATCAGAGGCAGTTTAGTACTAACCTTGGAAGCTAGATTTAGATAAACTCTGATTAGAGCACATAGCCCGAAGATAGACTTTGAGGATTAGTATAGAAGAACTTCCTAGAATTTTGGTATTGTAGAGATGTTGTGAGTTTTCTGAGAAATACATCCCTGTCTGGATACGAGCAGGTAGAGGCGGCTCTGGCACAGATGTACCTAGGGGTAAAACCCGAAAACACCGCTTTGAGCTAGACTCGAACGGGAACTGGTGCACGACAACGGGCCTTGCTGCACTCTTGGTTACGACACTCCCGGGGGATATGCTTAGGATAATTCTCGTTTTCTTTAAAAACCACTATGAAGGGTTATGAGTATATAATTTATCAAAGAAAACATTTCTTTTTATGATTATGGATTATATCCATAAATAGTTCAATTTATGTTATGTGTTTTATAAGTATGGGATTATGTATTTTGATTCATAAACTGATCTAGTTTATGCCATTGTTTAGAAATGGCGCCTAGTGGAAGAAATGGAAATCGTATCAATGCACGCACTCAATGTAGGGATTTCCCTCCTTATCGAGATAGTTATTGTGGATCTGGAGATACAACTGGTGCTGATCAACTTATTACCATACTGGGACAACTCACTCAGGTTATGAATAATAACCTTACTCGTATGGAGCACCCTGATCCACAATGTGGAGGATCAATGTTAAACCGCTTCATGAGGCAACAACCACCAACCTTCAATGAGAGTACAAATCCTATAGTAGCTGAGCAATGGATAAATTCCTTAGAGAAAATATTCCATGCCTTGGGGAGTAGTGAAAGGGAGAAGGTTGTCATTGCAGTTTACCGCCTCACTGGAGATGCCAATCAATGGTGGTCGCTGATTCAAAACACAAAGGAAGATGATGACGTATCGAATATGGAATGGAGGGAGTTCAAAGAGATTTTCTTAGAAAAATACTTTCCTCGTGACCATCGAGCAGATATGGAAAGGCAATTTCTGAGTCTGAGGCAGAAGGAGGATGAGAATGTCGCAAAGTATGAAGCTAACTTTACAAGGTTAGCGAGGCATGCTGTCGATTATATACGTAACCCAAGGAGTAAGATTGGTCGTTTCTTTGATGGGTTAAAACCATTTCTCCGTCGATCTTTAGTATCACAATCCTTCTCATCATACGAAGATATTGTCTCGTGTGCTATCAAGACAGAAAAGGAATTCTCTAAGTCTTATGACAACAAAGTAAAGCAAGAGAAGAAGAGAATGGTGGAACAAGAGACAGATAAAGGGAAAAAGGGAAAGAAGGATTTTCCATTATGTGATAATTGTGGGAAGAATCACCCTGGTACTTGCCTAAAAGGAATGGGAGTTTGTTATAAATGTGGAGAAAAGGGTCACCAGGCTCGTGATTGCAAGGGAAAGAAAGAGGCTATCAAAGTTGAATGCTACAATTGTAGAGAAATGGGTCATTATGCAAATGAATGTCCTAAGCGTCAGGGAAACTTACCTCAGAAAAGGCAAAGGGATCAAGGACAATCTTATGCTGTTACTACATTTGATGCAGAATAATTAATGTAATTGTTCTTTTGGACTCCTAGATTATATTCTGGTTATTATAATAATGTGATATATATATAAGGATTGTACTTCAGTACTTGTTGTTTCAGTAAGGTTTTAATATGATTAATGTAATCATATTTTTAGTATGTGACAATAAGAGAAACTTTACTTTGTTTGGGGAATCTGATAAATTGATTTTGGAGTTAAGAGACCTTTTAGAGAAAGTCTGGACAGAGGTATTTTGGATAACTATAAAGGTTGGAGTGGATTAAGTTGATATTTGGATAAGTAATGTTTATGGTTAAAAAATTTATGAAGACTATTTTTGGAATATTATGATACTATAGTTTTAGGAAAAGGACAACCTGCAGGGTGGGGAATAACCCGTCGCGTCGGACAAAGCTGCAGGAATCGAACCCACAACCATAGTGCGACAAGCCTTTATTTCCTACCACTAGCCTACAGGAAGTCCCTGGTTATTACAAAATAGTTTTACTAATCTAAATTGTATGTGTTAACATTTGGAACCTTATACAATTAGGATAAATAGAATATTTTTGAGTTCTGTTACCATTTGGAGTAAAAGTTGGGTTTGTGGTAAAAATTTATTAACGAATGAAAGTATACATAACAAGTATGTATATTCCCTTACGTTCTTAGTAAATCCTCTAAATAAATTCCTCAACATTATAAAAGGTAACTTAAAACAAAAATGTTGTCGGTTAACTTTTCCAACTGGGGATTCAATGACCGTTTAACCAATCACAAGTTTGTGATTTTCTTGTGGTTAAACTTTCTCCTAATCATGTTTTCTATAACTCTCCATCAGAACTTGATGGTTTGTTTTTCTTCCATATCCATATTTTCATAGAATCCTAGAATGGGCTATATCGGGTGACCTTTGTACTTATCTTGCTTTCTTTTAATGTTATATATTTATTAACCTTATTTCCGATGTGGGTTATCCTCAAAGGTATTTTCTCTCTTTTCAACCTTTTATTTTCAAAGAAAATTTTCAAATTGTGAGGACGCAATTTATTGAAGGAGGGGAGAATGTAACACCCCGAGCTTCCATGATACGCTTCTCATTTAATAATGCAATAGCTTGCATTGTACGCAACTTCGAGTTCTAAAACACCGCGACTAATCAATGCAGCCGTTATGAATAGTAATAACCACTTTTTAAAATTATAGAAATTTAATATTTCAAAATGGACTTCATTTTTGTATTCGTAATATCGAAATTATCCTAAGTTGAATTTTTTGTAACTTTCGGAGAAATTCCGATTTTTTTATGAATAGTGAAAAATACTTAAAACAACTTTTTTAATAAAAATAATTTATTGTAATAAATTATACTATTTAGTGGTTTTAAAGTATAATTAGAATATATTTTTACCATTTTATCCAATGGTGGTCATTAGAATTAATTTATCATTGAAATTGGACATAAACAATTGCCAATCTTTTGATATAAATTGTTTCTTAAAACACGCTATTTGTTGTGACAGCGGGAATTAATTATAAAATTAATTAATGCAACTTATATGTTTTGAATTTTTTAAAATAGACATCATTTTTGAATTCTGAATATCAATTATAGCTTAGGGTGAAATTTTGGCCTTGTTCTGAAAAACTTCAATTTTTGATGAATAGTGAAACCACTAAGTGGTTGCTAAAAACTGATTTTTCATTAAAATGAAATATTACCACTTCTGTGATTTGATTTTCAAAAATCCTACATACATAGTTGTCATTAAGAAGTAAAATGTTGTTCAATGAGATTAAAATAATTTTTGGTGAATAGTAACTTTTAAGTTCTTAATCGCGATTAGAGGTAATTAGTGTAGTTTAAGGTAAAAATAATGTTTTAATAATATGAGATGAGCTTGAGACTTGTCCTACTCCTATTGGATGAGTCATGGCCGACCAAGAAAACCCATGGGTCAACTTGGGGGCCCCATGGATCCACATTAGTTGGAAAATGACATTAATATATAATTATTTAATGTTAAAATTAAATTGACACAAACATGAGTTGTTTTACTAAAACAGTTTTTAAGTGGGGTTACACAAGTCCCAATTTTGACTATAAATATTCATTAGAAATATAAAAAGATTTACTACATCATAGTATTTTTTTTATAATTTTTAGACATTAAATAAATTAAATTATTTATGACATCATTATGATGCAGCGATGACCTCATTATTTAAAGATTTTAATAAAATGAAAAGATAATGTAAAATCCAAGGCTTACACTTGTCCAAACACTATTGGATGGGTAGATTTCGAACCCTTATCACCTTAGCCACGAATTATATAAGTGTGGGACCTTTAGAATCCGAAAAGCATTGTGTAATAATGTAACATTTCATTACTTTCCAAAAGTGCCCCTCCTCTCCACTTATAAAAGGCCCCCACCTCTCCCACCTTATTCACACCTTCAAGCCATTTGGCTCGGCCAAACTCTGCCAAAATACTCTCCCAACTCCCCCCTCTTACTCTTAGAATCCTCACATTGGGCAGAACTCTTCTCAAGGAAGTCTTCGGCTCAAATCAAAAAGAGTTACCCGATTTTGAGGTAATGTCTTCTCTAATGTTCTTTTGTTTTATTTTTCTTCTCCAACCCCCTAAACTCTTTTTATTAATTTCTTTTGTAACAACATCAGTATCCTCAATATACTAGGATGTTGTTATAATAAGTATTCGAGCTACACTTACACACACCTACATATAATGGTTAAATAACATAAGGTTTCTGTGGATGGCGAATTTCTGCTTCACGAAACGATGATTGTTCAACACTCATATAACACCTCCAAAGGTGGCCATTAAGATGTCACTATTTTTATATATGATATATAATATGTTTATGTTTTACTTATGATTATGTATTTATCATTTATGTAATAATTTATGATTTCCATTATGGGTAAAACGCGATAATTTCATTTTAGGAAGTGCGGACTACCGCCCCCTCAAAGTGATTTGAATCATTAATGCCATATGTGGGATGTATAAAGGATGTAGTAAATGGTATTATACACTATATTATACTTTAATTATATTATACATTTATATCATTATGATTTAATTCCATTAAATACGAAATAGAAATGAAAGTAGCGTTCATGCGTACGTACGGCTTACCGTCTCCATGAACAGTGCATTTCATTTCTTACCTCTAAATGTTACGTAATATTATAAATGAATGTATATACTGGATATATATGATATATATGACATCTAAATAATGAATATAATTATGGAGATAATGTATATTCTACTACATAAACAACTTGTAATTATAAGAAGTTTATTGTTGATTCAAGTACCAAAGATCGACAAAACGACCGTTATTAACTTAAATAATTACATAATGTTCATATCATTGTAATAAGTGATATAAAAAGGATAATGAAATTGAAAATGGTTCTTAATAAGGTATATATTAACTCTAGTTTATTATTCAGGAGGTTAAAGAACGGTTGAGTCAAGTCAGATACGAGGTAAGGGAATTTCTTAACCCAACTTCCATTCTTTGGGTTAATCTCCTACTTTAAAATTATGTCATGCTATTATTATGTCCTATTTTGTATTTTTACGTTCTTTATGTGTACCTATAGTGAATACACATAATAGATCTATTTTATTTTAAAAATGATCTTTTTAAGAACTTCATCTCAATCTCCTTTCATTGAGGCATATTTGGTTTTATACACAATTTTCTTTTATACGGTGTATAAACCCCTTTGACTTTTACGTTTATTCAAAAGGAATATTTTTTATACGAAGCGTTTTGCTAAACGACAAAAGGGAATGTTTTTCTTTCCGTACTTATGCGGCGACAATGACTTCTCCGCCACCGTGACCATTATTTGAGTTTCGGCTTCCTCTACAAGCCATCATTTTTTTTAATGAAAAATAAATACAAAGTTTTAACTTTCTTTTATTTTGGTATTGAAAATGGTTTTGAAAGCGTTTTTATTATAACAATGGGTTGTATTGATATCTTGTGATTGAAATGTGGAAATGTTATGTTTCCTTTATGCATGTTTTATGTGATACGATTATGTTATGGTTTATGATATGTTTAAACCTACTCATATAAGGAATGTATTGGAATTAATAAGTGACGGGTGGAGCCCGCTATAGCTCCTCGATGCATCGGTAGGTCTCATGAGACAACTATACGTGGAATTGGCTGAGGCCCTTTCCCAATTTTATTTATGGTTTTGGCCGAGGCCTTAATCATTTTAGACGTCTTGGCCAAGGCCTTGACGAAATGTTTCAGAATTTCTGGCATTATACATTCCCTCATTATGAAAGTGGTTATTGATGTTTCATGTGACTATTCGTCTAGTAGAATATCCATGTGAGTAATTAAATGGCATTTTCTCTTTTTACTTTTTCCATATTATACTGACGTTCAAGTTTAAAAAAGGCTTTTGTTTTAGTTATACATTACCTTAAATGTTAATGTTTATTTATGAAATCTTCCGCAATAATGTTATCCTTACTGAGCATCTGAGATCACCCCTTTCAATGTTTTAATATTTTCCAGGATGTGAAGAAGTATTTTATGAATGACCTGCAGGGATAGTCAGAAGAGGATATTAGTGTGGACTATGGAGACTTTGATATTGTAGTTTTTCACTTTATGATGTAATGTAACGTTTACGAATGTATCTAGTGTTTCCAAGGCTACTAAACTAATCGGTCTTTCGAGACTTGATCTTTTGTGATCATGCCAATGTTACGAAGTAATGCACCGACTCTGGGTAGCTGGGGTCGGGGCGCTACACTATGGTTTTATGAAATATGTTTTTTTAAATGAATTTAATTTATTCAATCGCCCGCATTACGTGGAACCCTATGTTTTAATGAACTGTGATATATTATTAATATTATTATTTAAAAATTACCATTATAAACTAGCCATTAAACTTGGTTGTATTAATATTAATAACCTAATTTTTATATATTAATAATAATGTATTTATATAAATATATTATATTGATAAAAAATTACTAAATTTTACGAAAAGTATTTATGTTTCGAAAATATTATTTTCTAAAAAATTGTTTTATTTATTTTTTAGATCAAGTCATAAAAGTAATTTTAAGCAACTTTTAAATATTAATTTTACCAAATTATTTTCCTTAAACTTTCTTGTCAAAATTATTTTTGAGTAAATTTTTTGAAATTTTCATAATAGATTAATTTTTCAGTGCATAGTAAGATCTACAGATTTTTATAGAAACTTTCTTTTTCATTTAAAGCATTTAAAAAGGTATATATTATTTAATGTTTGTAAAAGTAAAATCATTTTAAATATATTATTATTAAACCTATTTTTTAATTGAAACTAAATTCGTATTGAATTTTCATATAAAAACTTTCTATCATTACAAAAAATTACTCATTAAAAACAAAATTTTCACCACAATTGTGGGTTTAATTTTAAATTATATTTTTCTAATTATCTGAGTGTAATTTTGAAAAATAGATTCCATATTTTGAATCAGGATAATTATTACTATATAATAATTTCAACTTAATTTTTGTTCAAATTGAACACTAAGAATATAAAAAATTAATTATCACGGTTAAGGTTAAAAAAAGTTTATCGATGATTAAACAAAGATGGTAAGGTGTAAAATAAACTAAATCGTTTAAAAATACAATTTTTTAACTATTGCGACATTATTTCATCTAGCATTCAATAATGAGCCATTTTCAATCCTATTAAATTTTTAATATATTGGTACACCTTTTTCTTTTCAAAATTTTTGAACTTGTTCTCTATAGTACTTATAAAAGAGAACCCCTATCCTCTCCTATGTAAATTTATAAAACCTATTTTATCCCAATAACTACCTAAATAAATTTATTAATTCCCAAATCACATCCTAGAGGAATTTTTGTATTAGTAATCTAGCCAAAGAAGGAATTTTGTGTAATCCTAATGGGGTTTTTTTAAAGAAGAGGTATTGTTCTCAACCGAGTGTTTCTATTTGATTTCTTCTTACACATACATTAAACATTATTAAGTAACACTGATATAATAACTAAAATATATCCCATACACTTAGATGTTATTATGATAATGTAGTAACCTATATTTACCTTTTATTCCATCAAATGGAATATAAAACAGCTGATCTTGTGTACTGCAGACTACTACATCAAGAACCGATATAATTCATTTTCCATAACCACATCTTAAGGCTCGATATAATGATGGATTTCGTGTGTCTATATATATATATTATATTATTTAAATTATTGTAATTATATAAATATAATACCATATATAATTTAATACCTTCCATTTAATGGGAATTTGATAACTTAGCTCGTGTGTACGGAGGGATACCACCTTGCGAAGAAATGTGTATTATTTTACACATATAATGTAAATAAAAGGAAAAAATGACAAATTAAATGAATATTTGTCATAAATATGACTTCATAATTATTCTTTGAAGTTTATGTGTTATTTACCTTTCCTTTATTCAGTCCTTTGATAAAATGGAAACAGTGTTCATGTGTACGTACGACCTACCATATCAATGAACTATTTAATTAATTTTCAATCAATATCATTTATGGATTACTATAAATATAGGTATAATAAATTTATATTATATTAATATCATATTTCAAATTCTATATATTACAGAACCATGACCAAAATACAAAACCAAAACATACATGAAAAATGAAGTAGTTATTACTCAAAATATGATTCAAACATGGAATTATTAAAAAAATATAATAAAATGTAATAAGTAAATAATATATGGTATTATATATATGGATTTGGTTATTTAATATATTTAAAATATACCAATATTTATTATAAATTGGTTTCAAATTATTATGATGTAATTCAATACTTAAGGGAAGGGTTTATCATTTCAAATTGTCTTCTTTGGGAATTTTTTTTTATATGAACCAATAATATTTTATAAGGTGTATATAAAGACAATTTGACATTTTATATCATTAATATAATTATTCACATGATATTTTCAGTATCATTTAAAATTATCCTTTCATGGGGATTATGATTCAAATGTTATCAAATCATGTAAGGGATTTCTATATCACTATTATTTTCGTGAGACACATTCCATATTCACCACTTGTTTGTTTTGTGTGGTGAATAAAATTAACATGATATAATTTTATGATTATTATAATATAATTACAGGAGATACATATCCATATAATTTTCTTTATTTCATATCTCTTTGGATTTAAAAGATACCAAATTGGTAAAGGTTTTATGGTATGATCCAATTGATTAAGATTATGTTTTGAATGTTCAAATATTTTAATAAATCTATCAAGAAACTCATGAATTTTATTCTCATACAGTTGTTTCATGAAATTATATGTTTTCCTTTAGTTTTCATATCTTTATGTACCCATGAGTCTTAATAGTCTTTTTTATGGGAAACCAAATTTATTCCACTCTTCAGTCAAAAATCCTTTTTCTTCTGTTTATGTGTATTCTAAAAATGTTTCAAAGAATGTTTTCATGGTTTTCCAATGATTTCATATAAATATTTTACACATTATTAAATTTTTAGAAAATTATTTAATTTGAATCTTATTTTAATATTCTAAACAATACTTTTTTGAATTTTTATAAAAAAACATTAAGAGGAATTGTTTTTTAACATGTGTGGAATAAATTGAATTTTACATTACCATTGCCAGTCAATTATTTCAATCTTCCCTTACATGTTTCCAATGTTATTTCAGAATAAAAACAATTATTTAATATTTTAAAAAAAAAATATATTTTAACTGATTGATTTCAATATGGAAATATATTTTCTTCAAGAATACCTTAATGATGTTTTTATAGAATTTATATTCATCATAAAAATCTATGGTTATTTATTATGTTTTAGAAGAGATATGATACAATAGAATAATCCTTATTATTTTATTAGGTGGTTTATGTTTATTATTATAATGATAAGGTTTTTATAAAACTTATTCTTTTTCTACAGGTAACAATATGATGAATTGATGAAATTCTTATAAAGCCCATTTTATAAAATGGCTTATTCCTTGATATAATGTTTCTGAAACCTGATTCTTTTTAATAGGTTATAATAATAAAAATATTTTATGATCTTTTAAAAAATAATGAATGGATTATGTAATCGGTGGGACCTATATGTTCATCAAATAAATTAGTTAATGTTTAAAATTTAATGAGATAATGAAGGGAAACAAGATAGTGTGCTTGATCCTATATGGGAATAAGACTAATGTGCGTGATCCGCTATAAGATACATGGTATGATGCTAGATGTTTTATGAAATGGTAAATAGGTGTTGATGTCTGATCTATTATTATTTTATAGTCATTTATGTTAACCTTAATGTATTAAATTGTTTTTATAATTATGATGGTGGAACACTTATTTGACATGAACTTATGATTCATGATTATTTTATGATTATTTAAAACTCTTATGATTCATGACTTTTTAAATGAAATTTTTTTATACCGTGGATCAAATTTACAATCCAAGATATATTGGGTATGAACTTTTTATACTATATTCATAATCTCATACCCTTATTATTATATTATTCTTTCGTATGATCTCACATTGATATATTCAATGTTTACCCTTGCTGAAAATTTGATATCACCCTTTATTACGTCCCCTTTCTCTAGGATATGTAGAAAGGTTTAAGTAGACGGTTACTATGAAGTGTACTAAATGGGAAGATCATATGGGATTTGTTGACGATATTTGATGATATTAAAATATTATTTATATAGTATACAATGACACTAAACATTTATGTTATTTGATAATTTATTTGTGAAATGTATTGAATATTCATCTATTAAGATTTAATATCTATGTATGATAATACTAGGTCATTATAGTTGGTATCAGAGTAAGGTTTAATTATCCATTGGAAACTTGGATAAGAAAACTTTAGTGACAACCCTAAGGATAATTTTATGTATAAGATAATGTCCTAAAATATTGGTGAAGTATAGAGTTATTAGATTCCATGAAATTACATCCCTACCAAGATACTACAATTAGAAGTGGCTCTAGGATATTTTGAACTGGGGTAAATAAATATAAAAAGGTGGCACTGATTTTGACTCAATCGTTACCTGGTGCATTACAATAGGCCTTTCTGGACTCCTAGTTTGAAACTCTCAAGGTATATAATTTTCAAATTCAGAAACACTTTATGAACCATAATAAAGGATTTGAATAATGTCCATGAATGATCTATGGTAAGCCTAATGTTTCTTATATTTAAATAAATATGATATGATTTAGACATCAAATAAAAAAAAATTATATTATTATTTGGGTTCCTACTATGATTTTTATTGCTCACACTATGGTTGTTTATTTTATATAATGGATAGAACTAGGAGAAATCATGTTAATACTAAATGAGATGTATAATTCATTGATTGTGATCAAGAAAATTTTATGATTATTAGAGAGAAAGATACTTTGATTATTCCTAATTTTTTATCGTGAATAATTTTTAACAATGTGAACTTCAATGAGATTAATAAAGTTTTAAATAAAAATATGATGCAATTTTATAAAATTTAATGTTTTAATGAACATGGGGGAAAGAGTATTCATCTTCCTATATATAAATAAGGTCAGAAGAAGAACTTATAAGAATATCTCAAATGGAGGGGAAGATGTCATCTAGGATAAAATGATGTTCATTGAGAAATGAATTTTCATGTAATTTGATGTATTATACATGAGTAATTTGGGAATTATCAAATTCAATACCCTAATCTAAGGCTAAGTCGCTAGAATAAGGAAGGAAATATGTTATACAAAATCATTGAAGTAAAATGGTTCAATTATTTAGGTATTTGAATTCAATAATTAGGATTTAGATGTTTGTACCAATGGTATCTCAAATATGAGAATCATGAAACATCTAAAGATTGTGTAAATTTTTGAAGCATATATGTATTCATTTAAGATTAACTGTAAAGTTGTGGATACCATCATGGATTTATGAGTATAAGGTTGATCAAAATTTCAATGTATTATACTCCCCTTTTTGGGTTCTATGTGATGGGTTTTTGTTATGATTAATGAAATTTAGGGAGACATTTTATTGGAATGAGTTATATGTAACTCTAAGGTTCAACCTGAATTATTGTTTGAAGAACAATGATATTTTCATAAGTTTAAAGGTATTGATAACATTTAGTGTTTGTATGACCATTTAGGATTTTTTTATTTTTTAGGATGTTTACCACATTTATTAGAATTTTATAATAATTATATTAATAATTTTTTAATTAAAAGGACATTATGTCCCATCTAGCACAATCATGGGACTTGAACCTATAGTTGAAGGGTGATATAGGAGAAGTTCCTACCACTGGACTATGTGATGTTTTGGTTCGTATAAATTTTGTGACAAATAAAGATTAAATTTATTTTTGGAACATATTTTTTATTATAGAGATAATCATATGATCTTAAAATGGTATAGTCATAGCTTTTACCTCACGAAAATTGGAATTTCATAAGAACAATTATCTAACTCATGATTTTGAGTTAGTTGTGGTATTTTTATATTAAATATATAGAGGAATTATCTTTATAAATAGAGAGGTGATATAGATATATATAAATCATAAATTTTTAATGTATACATTCATGTATAATTATTTGAATATATTCAATAAAATATGTTTGGAATAGATTAACTATTATATCTTCTCGATGCATTACCACTATAGGATTTTTAATAAGGTGGGAAATGCTTCTAGTAAAAAGGATCAAGCCATCTTGACTATGATGAAGTTTAGAAAAATATAAAATACAAATGGATTTTAAAAGGATATAATTTTAAATCTTGATGTAATGAGAGAAATCATATCTTTCTAAAATGAGTTTTCAATCATATATCAACGTGTTGTTCAAGAGTTATATAAGGAAGATGTATATAATCAGAACAAGGTCAAAAATGTACATGGGTTTATACGTAGTTAAAAATGAAGGATAAGGTTTAAGAACTATGTAAGAGTTCTACTGATACCATATTTAATGAAGTAGTTGTAAAAGGAAGTTCATAGTTCATCATTCTCTATTAATCATGGAAGTACAAAAATGTATAGAGATTTGAAATAGTATTTTGGGCGGGATAGAATTATGAGAGATATTTTA
The DNA here is from genome assembly GCA_963277665.1 of Viscum album. NCBI lineage: Eukaryota > Viridiplantae > Streptophyta > Magnoliopsida > Santalales > Viscaceae > Viscum > Viscum album. The sequence goes on along the minus strand of OY728160.1, from coordinate 798,272,682 downwards.
ACGTCTATATATTAGTGGTTAGTATTTCAGAAAGTTAAGGATATGAGACAAAATTCTATGTGGATGTTACAACCACTACCCATAATAGAATGGATGTGGGAAATAATTAGTATTGATTTTATCGTGGGACTTCCCAAACATCTAAAGGGAATAATGCTATATGGGTTTTTGTTGATCCCCTTACCAATTCATCCAAATGAATTGATATCAAAGAATATTTTTCATAGGATTTTTATTTAAGGATATACATTATGTGAGTTGTAGGGTTTCCAGAAGTACAAAATTCTATTATATCTGTTCATGATCTGAGGTTTGCCTAAATTTTATGGTGATGTATTTGGTAAGATATTGATATAAAGTATAGTTTGACCACTTTGTTTCATCCTAATATAAATAGTCAGTCTAAGATTAAAATTAAAACCCGATAAGATATGTTGATATCTTTTCCTATGGATTTCAAAGGTGTTTGGGATCAACACCTTCCTCTAGTTGAGTTTCCTTACAATAATATGTTTCAATAGATCATTTGGATGGATCTTTATGAAGACCAATTTAGAAATAATTGTACAAATCCAATGTAGTTGGATGAATTTGAATAAAAAAATATATTGGGACCTGAGCTAGCTGAAAAATTGTAGATATGGTTAGATTAATCTAGAAACACATATGAGCAGTAGAATATCTGCATAATTGTTTTGTTGAAAATCACCAGAACAATCTAGAAATTGATGTTACTAAAAAAACTTTCTATGAATATCTACATGTAATAATGTATTTAGATTTGAAAAGAAGCATAAACTAAATAATTGGTATATCAGTCCCATTGAAATTATTGATCATATCTGTATGGTAGATTATCAATTATCACTTCCACCAAACGTCTCTCAATTCCATGTGGTGTTCCATTTATCTCTTGAGGAAGCAGATACCTAACCCTATACATGTACTGAACTCAGAGGATGTACAAAAGGATAAATATATTTATTAAAAGGAAAAATCCATAGAGATCCCAAATCATATAGAGTAATTTCAATGAAATGGGACCACTCACATGGTCAAAGTTTAGTGAAAACCCACCCAATTTGAAGAAGGTATGTGCAATAATGAGGATATGATAAGGTGCATTTATCCTTTTTTGTATTGGAGTGATGTATTTTGAGGTATAAATTAATTTTATTTTGGGTATAATGTTACACATAAATTTTTTGAGTAATAATCTTTTCCAAATAAATTTAATTTCTTTTATTTCTTAAGTTACAAGTAACACTATGTTTTAATAAACTCTGATATAACATTAATATTATTATATAAAATAGAATGTTAAAAAATATCTATTAAACATTAGGGTATGAAGAGTAATAAAATCCTTTTATATATAATTTATAATGGTTTTATATAATGAAATCATATTAACAAAAAATTACTAAATTTTTTGTTATGTCTTTATAGATTTTGAAAATATGATTTTCACAAAAAAACGTTTTTATTAATTTTTTTTGAACAAATAATAAATTTTTTTTTTCCACTTTTAGAAAAAATTTCAAATAAAATAAAATAAAATACGTTTTTTAAATCTACAATTTAAATCTATCTTTTAGTGAATTTTTTAGAATTTCATGAATAGATTATTTTATGGTGAATAGTGAAAAAAACTAATTTTTATTGAAAAGATCCTTTTCATTTAAATCACATAAAACGATAAAACTTTATTAAAATTTAATAATCTTAAAATTATTAAAATTGTGTTATTATTAATCCAATTTATTTAATTGGGACCAAATTCATGATTAATTTTGATATTAAAAGTTTATATACTTATGGAAATTTTCTTATTTGAAAACTACTTTTTCACCCCGTCTATTGTGTTAATTTTAAATAATATTTTACCACTTTTATGAATGGTATTTGGAAAAATATATTAAATATTTTTAATCATAATTAAAAATATTATATAATTAGTTCAACTAATGTTTTGGTTTAAATGAATTGTAAAAATAGTAAAAAATATTTATTGTGGTTAAGGTTAAAATGTATTTATTGGGGTGTTAAACTAAAATGAAAAGTTTTAAAATGAAACAAAAATTGTACAACTCCAATAATATGGAATAATTTACACATATTATATTCTATTGTTCCATTATGGTCCTTTTTTACCTTTTTAAATCATTATGACATGGTTGAACCTTTTTCTTTAAAAAACATCCTAGTGTGTCCTCTCACCAACTTATAAAAGGGAACCCCCTATCCTCTCCTCTTCACGCCTCTAAAACCACATGTTTCAGCCAAAACCAAACCAAATAATTTTCTTAATTCCATAATCACATCATATATTCCTATTTCTTATCATTAATCCATCCTAGGAAAGATTTTTATGCAAACCTAAGGAGGTTATTCAATGAAGAGGTATCGTTATCAACCGAGTGTTTCTATTTGATATCTTCTTCCACCTCCTTAAAATATTATTAAATTATAAGGATATAATAACACAATTATATACCATATATTGTTATGGGATTACTTTAATTTAATAACCTATGTTCATATACTCCTTCATCAAATGGAAAATGAAACTATTGATCTTTTTTAAGGAGGACTACAGCCTCATTAACTGATGTAATTTGTTTCCCATCACCACCACTGAAGGATTGATATAACGATTAATTTAAAATATATATATGATAAAAATTACATTACGGTACATATATAATTATAATAACATATATAACTTAATACATTCCATTCTATGGGAATACGATAACGGCGCTCGTGTATAAAATGAACTATCGTCTTGCGAAACAATATGATTAGTTTTTCACAAATGCATTACATTAAAGTTAACAGAAATATATTTAATCAATATATGCGATTATATGAAATAATAATTAATATATTAAGATGAATTATTATTTACCTTTCATTTTTTTGTCTATCGAGAAAATGGAAACAATATTCATGATATACAACCTACCGCCTCAATGAACTGTGTAATTAATTTTCTCTCTTTAATATTAATGGATTACTATAAAAACATATATAATTAATATATATTAAATTTATATAATTTTTAAAATTATGGATATTATGGAACCATGATCAAAATAAATTGACGAAAAATACAATTCCAAAACATATATGAAAAAGAAGCAGTTATTACACAAAACATGATTTTAACAATGAATTGTTAATAAACAGTTAATAAAAGGAAATAAATAAATAATATATGGAATAATATATATTATTATGGTTCTTATAAATATGTATAATATAAATTATTTATTATTCAGGATTTTATAATGATTATGGAGGAAGTCAATACTAAAGGTAATGGATTATCATCTTAATTTGTCATCTTTCAGACATATGGTATGTTGTGCACCTATCTTTTTTTATAATGTGTATATACAAAACCTATGAAATGTTATATCATGAGTATATTTGTTATAATTATATTTAATTTTGAATTTATATTTATTCTTTCATGGGTCTTTTTATTCTATAGTTATCAAATCATGCAAGGTATTTTCATCTTACTTTTATTTCTGTGAGACACATGCCATATTTACCACTTTTTGCTTTCATGTGACTTATATAATACCCATTAATGTATTTTATGATTGAAATAATTGAATTATGGTACATTAATACCCATATAATTATCTTTATTTCATGGGTCTTATCATTCGAAATATACTAAAGTGGTAAAAGATTTATGTTTCAATAACATTATTTATAGCGATTATTTAAGATTAAGTTTATGATGAAGAAATATCCAAATCTATCTCTCTAGAAAGTAATTAATTTTATTCTTATTTGTTTATTTCATTAAAATATATGTTTTTTTCTACTATATTTATTTACATATGATTCAAATTTATTGTAAGGAAAACCAACAATAGTTCTCTCTTCGGTCAAAATCCCTTATTCTTCTATATGCATGTTTTCAAAAATTGATTTAATGAAAGATTTCATTATTATATAGTTATTGTTTAAAAAAAATTTAACCATGTTTTTATTTTTAAAAAATAGTTTGAAATGAATCTTCTTTTATTTTTCCAAATGAGTATCTTTTGAGTTTTTACTGAAAATTATAAAGGGATATTTGTTTTAACATATATGTAAAGAACAAAATTTTCCACCATCATGGGAACTAAATTATTTAAATATCTTCTACAATTTTTCAAATATATTTTCAAATAAAAAGTTTTTCTCAATATTTGGTAAATTTTTATATTTTCAAGTACTAATTTCAAATGGAAAGGATATTTTCCTCAAGAATTTTGGAATGTTATTTTTATGTAATTTATATTCATCAATGACCACCAACATTAGTGATTGTTATGTTTTAGTGGAAATATATACCAATGGTACCATTATTATTTTTAAATTAGATGGTTTATGTTTTTGATTATGATAAATAAATATTTATAAAACCCATTCCTTTTCCATGGGTTATAACATTATTAATTGATGAATTGTTTATGAAACCTATTTCCTTCAATGGGTTCTTTTCATGAAAAAAGGTTTATTAAACTCACTTATTTTTCAAGATTTATGGTATGATGAATGTTTTATTATAATATTAAAGGAACATTTATGGATTTTGTGATGGTTTTCGTATATATTTCCCACCCATTAATTTGAAAAATATTTATATTTCATGATATAATGATGGGAAACAAGTTAGTGTGATTGAGTTGTTGTTGTAAACATTCCAAATTAATTGATCCACTATAAAAAAATAGGTGACGATTCATAATCAATTATGAAGTTGAAAACATGTTTTGATGATTGATTTGTTATGATTTAATCATCTCAGATGTTAACCTTGAAATTTGAAATGTTTTATATACTTATTATAGTGCCACACATATATGATATGAACTTATGATTCATAATTTTTTATTATGATTTCTCACTCTTATGGTTCTTGTATTTTGAAAGGATAATTTTGTAATATCATGTATCATATTTAAGATCAATGAAACAGAATAAATGAACATTGTACATTATATTCATAATCTCATACCCATATGATTATCTTATGATTTCATATGATATTTGATTGATATCTTCCTTGTTTACCCTTACTAGGAATATGAGATCACCCTTTCATTTTTCACCTTTCTCCTGGTTATGAATAATGAATGAAGTAGTGCATATCTATGAATTATATGAAATGGGAAGATAATTATTGGAGATATTGAATACCTTTTATGAAATAAGAATATGTTGTATCTAGTCTCCAAAGAAAATAAAATTTTGTGGTCCTTAGGGATTAATTTTTGAAATGTATAGAATACTCTTATCTTAATATACAACATCTATATATATATATATAAATCATGGTCAACAATAACTTATAATATCCAATAAAATCAAGACCCAAGGTTTATAGGCTCCATTGCAACTTATTTATAAAACCCAAATCATTATATATTTGGTTGAGCATCAATGATCCTAGGCTCACATGCCTATTAATGAAATAGACTATACTATTATCATATCCATTTCCACTAACCAGAGGAATCCCAGATACTATATTATAATATTCATGAAACCTTGAAAGGACAAATTCCAAACCCATAAACCCCCGTTACACTCAGAAACATTTCTAGAACCCCAAAACACTTTCCCACAAGTCCACCGCATACCTAAAAATGGCTATATTCTCTTGATTCATGCATCTGAATGATCTCACGGTCACTTAATGTTATGAACCAGCCCAAATACCCTTGTACACTAACACTCAATCTAGTATTTCCATGGCACAAAGGGTATTCTAGATCCTCATAGTCTAGAAAATAGCACCTGTAATAACAACAAGATCAATAGGGAATGGTCTTGAAAAAAAATGTGGAAGATAAATGAAACAAATCAGAATGTCAACCCTCCTCTAGTAGAATGTACAATAATTAAATAAGTCAAATAATACCTAAAATAGTACATCCCAAAGTTCACAAAACATCCAATATAAAATCTCATAAATCCTAGGTAATAAGTGGATCACATCTCTATAAGTCTCCTACATCGCTGTGGGTATCAAAAATCAATAACGTCCACCACCTCCAAGTGGAACATTCGATTTTCTTGTACATGGATAAATAAAATATAAAATCCAGAACGAAATTATAGGGTGTGAGAAAAATATCCCAATATGATTCAAAAAAATATTTTATAATCAATTCAATAAAAATCAATTAATTTGAATTTTAATTTAAATAAAATAAGGCATGTCATGGAATTTACATACTTCGAAAAAAATGATTTAAATTAAAAAAGATAAAAGATATATCAAAATAGGATTCGATGAATATTTTATACAAAACATTTGTATAAAAATATTTTCCTAACAAAAATAGTTTTATAAAAAATGTCATTAATAATAAATGAAAACAAAACAAATCAATATGCTCTTCAACCATGAGTTCTGTTAGTTTTAGAAATAGGATCCCAACACTTCTCATTAATCAAAAGAACTCAATATATGTGTTCAAACTAAAAAAACAACCCAATATAGATCCCATTAAGAGAAATCAATAAACATATTATTAAAGGACCCATCATGGGAAATCATGACAAAGTTGGTTTAGTTAGTATTTTCATCATCATCTGTTGCTTGGGAGTCAAATTCTTATAGAGAATGTACTAATTTACCAACTAACTATCCAGTCTCACAAGTTATTTAATCAATCAATCATGGTAAAATAAATCCTTTCATCATTCACAGTTCATTTTCCCAATTTTAGTTTCAATTTTAATTTTCAATTCAAAATAAAATCATAGTTTATCATCAAAATTATACCTTTTTCAAAATATCTTTTAATTTAAGAAAAATTTCTCAAGAATAAACCTTCAATAATTTTTCCAATTCCACTATGAATTAAAGTCATCATTTTTTACGAGAAAAATACACCTAACAATTTCGATAACATTTTATTAAGGGGTTTTCACAATTCCATGCCCTTTTAAATCAAAAATCAACTCATCTCAAATCCCGGTTTTTAAATCAATTAAAAAATAATTTCAAATAAATAATGGAACATAGGGTTTCAATTTTAGGGTAAATATTTATGGAATTATCTACCTTTAATCACAACATAAAATCACACAACACACACTAATGGATTCACCAAAAAACATTAAGGTGTATGAGGTCATGGGATAAAACATATAATCATGATCTATCAAAACAGAGATTAGATGCATCAATAACATAATTATATATCACTATCTAAGTGAGATTTAATAAGATATCAAAAAATACCACATTAAAGGAGATCAACTTACAAGAGAGGGATCTAAATCTTCCACTAGTACTTTGATTCACAATGTAAGAGGTTTTGACTGCAAAAAATCCATTGGACAGCCTCCAAAATAAAAAGAAACAAATATATGTTGAGTGGGGGTATATAGGAATCTTAAATCTTGGTCACTTTATTTTATATTAATTTTTTTAGGGTTATAAAAACCCATTCACATAGTTTTTTGGTTAGGGATACACAATTAGTATAAACCATGCACCCTAACTTTAAACCCTAATGGATTTCAGGATGTGGTGCATGGTTTTTTCACATAGTTAAACTAACATTGGTCCATCCTTGAAACCCCCACTATAGAAGAGTGAATGTTTTAAAGGGGTTGACACATGATTTGGAAAATCCATGCTCCAATGGTGTGCTACCCTCTAGACCCTCTCATCAGGGTGCACATTTTACTAAGTCAAAGTGACTAGTTTTAACTAATTGTATACAAACCATGAACTGTCCCATGGGATTCCAAAACGTTTCAAAATTCACCAAAAACAACCCAACAAAAGCCTTTATTAAGGTATGATCAAAACAAGCGTCTAGTAATATAGGAAAGAAGGTAACGGGGTGTTACAACCTCCAAACCATAAATACTATTTTTCCATAGAAATGTTTTCAAGAAGATTTCATATACAAGTGATGTAGCCATTGCTCTATCATAAAATCCTTACACTAGAAATTATCATGAAAATAAGAACCATGATGCCATATCACATGGACCAATGGTATTATATTTCTATAAAGTACTTTCATCTTTGAATCAATAATCCTGAATTGATTTTCAGTCATGGATAAATCGAGTTCAACATCAATATCTTCCAAGAATAGGATATTTAAAGGGTCCAAAATATACTTTTTATTATCCAATACATGAAACACATTGTGGATCAAGGTCAACTATAGTGGAATTCAAAACATTATGGAACTTTCCCAACATAGTCAATAATCTTCGAATTTCCCCCAAACCTCAATGAAATCTTTCCCTATTTTCCAATAAATTAATGACCTAATAATGTAGAAACTCTTAAAGGCCTGATGTCTAAAATTTAAAACACAAAATTTTTCAGTGATGGTCAACATAGGATTTCTAAAGGCTTTATTTCATCACTATTCTCTAATAATTCAAATGAATCGTTTTCACCATCTACTGGGCCAAACTCATTCCAATAAAAGATGTTTAACCAATCCCCATAAATTAGAAAATATATCTAAACGTACATCAATTCAAGTTCTAAAATGGATCCATTCAAATATCATAATATTAACTATTATTATAAGGAACCTCAACCGATCCCAAATGGACATCCCATGCTCCCCCAAAGTAAAAAATGTATGCTGGTAGCATGTCTTCTAGAATCTATATAGCTCATTATATCTATCTATATATATCTATGGATGGTAATTTTATCTCAAAATACATAGGATACCATTACCTCCAAAGGTTCTCTCTACAAATAAGATATCAACTGGGGATCTCATTCAGAGACTAAAATAGAAGGAACCCCATGAAAACTAATAATCTCTTTCACATAGAGACTTGTCAAGACATCAATATTGGTTTTATCTTGAATGGGTATAATTTGAGCTGATTTGGTCAGCCTATCATTCCCAACCTATATTATAATATTGAAAAAAACGTAAGTATAAACCCCAACAAAAAACTATATAAATATCATCCCACATCCAAGATGACAATGGATGTGGCCGAAGAAAACCGGAAGTTTTTTGGTGTATATCCTTGACCTGCTGGCATGTATAACAATGAGAATAAATTACTATGATATGAAATCTCTTACCTAGACACCGAAATCATCACCACATATCATAAAACATCTTCAGGATACTAGGGTGAACTTCTCATTGGAAATTGTGAAAATCCCCCATCATAACCTTTTTAATGGGAAAATACATGTCATAATGGTTCCCGAAACATAGGATATGTAAGAAACCAAAATTTTATCAATGTAAATTCCTTTCTTATAATTATGTCATAATGTATAAACCACATAAAATCACTTTTCAAAAATAGTAAAAATGATATAAATGACTGATGAATGAAATAAATGGAATTTTCTTGATGTTAATGAACCTTTATCAATGGAATGGTAAACTGAACTTTAGAATAGTAATGTGAACATTATGAATATTTAATCTGCGTATAGAATAGAAACATAATCTATGAAATTATAAATTACATTTATGAATATTATAAATTATAATATTTTAAAAATTATAAACTAAGTGTTGGTGTTTTTATAAAAAAAATAAAAATTATTTATAATTTCATAATTAATATAATTATTTTAAAGAAAATTTATTTTAATAAAATAGTTTCATAAAATAATATTTTGTTGTCTTAGGACTATAACATAATTTTATAAGGCCTTAATTAGTTTTTCAAAGTGTTATAAATTCAGTTATAATTTTAAAATTGACATTTTACATGTAAATGGTGATTTTAATTAAAACAATTATAATATATATAAAATAATTTCTATAAAATGGGGTCCATTTTTTAATTATAACCAATTAAAAATATGGGGGTGATTTGTTGGGTTTTTTTAAAATACATGAATTTTATGAACCATTAAATACGGCAATACATGGAATATATACATTATAAGTTAAATACACTATTCCTTATGTCATTTTTGATGTAAAAACCAAAATATCAAAATATATTTAATTATATTAATATATTTTGTGATAAGGTTCAAACTATTCTTATCTTTAGCCATAATAATAAACTAATGAATTAAATAATTAGAAAACACCCCTCTCCCCCTATAAATACCACTTGTCACCACCTCTTCTCCTCACACATTCCGAGATTTGGGCCTTCCCCAAATTATACCAAATACAATTCCCAAGCCCCTCTCCCATGTATAGGATCCCATGGTCTCATCAAAAAAACAAACCCTTTTCTCTAAGGAGTTACTCAAGGAGGATAATTTTGACAAGTAAAATCTGCTTTCTTTTTATTTTATTTTCTTGAAAAATTATTTATTTTATTATCCATTATTTTCATCCAGCTATACAAGAGGAATGATAAATCAATTATCTATTATATAATAAAATTTCATTATGTCATTGTAACGATTCATCATCAAGTATCTCCCCTTTTTTTTCTAATCATGATAATATAATCCAAGGTGTGTGGATTTATCATGACTATGGAGGTTGCATTTCCATTTTTAACTACCAGCTTAAATTCCCATCATAAAAAACAATCATTATGGTTAAATAAAATTTTATTACACATAATCTAGAATAAATATATAAAAAATATGTTAAATAAAATGATATAATCTCATAATGGTTGTAAAACCAACAAAACTAATTAAATTGTTTTAATTTACATTAAATCTAATGAATCATCCTCATACGATATTACCAAATGGAATATAAAATCATTTAGTCTTTTTAAATTTCATTAATAAAATAAAATTTATATTTTGGATAACTATTCCAATGTTACATGAACTTCCATGCGCATATAGAACTGAACTGATCATGAAAACCAAGAAAACAAACACACCCGAATGATGAAATTAAACATTATGACTCATCGAAAAATATATAAATTTACATAATAAAACTATAATGAATCAAATTAATTTATAATGTCTTATATAATTGTTAATTAATGAATTTAGTTTTATTATCCTAGATATCAAAGTGAGATAATCATCGTACATAAGGTAAGGGGATTCCTGAACCTAACTCTTTTTCTTTCGGTTTTCCCTATTTCACTCCATTTTTAGTATATAATTTCTTTTAATGTAAAATAAATATCATTTATTTTTTCCTTACCACTTATATTCTAGTATATACATGTTTCCAATATTCTTATGTCAAATAAAAATATTTTTCCAAAAATACATCTTTTACTTATCGTAAGATTGTTTTCACTTTACTCAAGATAGATGATTCTTATACCATGTATGATATTCCATATTTTTTTTATAAACCCCAAAGCTTATTCATTAATTTATGATTTATGAAATAAGACCCGTTTATATCCATCAGCTATTTTATGTTCCTGATTGATATATGTTCTATATGTAAAGCATGATTATATAAATATTATGATGTGATAGGTGCACCCAAAATTATATAGTGCCCTAATGCATTGGTAAATGTGATGTGTATCATTAAATAATGTGTAATGTTTTTGAAAATGATGCAATCATTGTTCAGAATGATTATTTTATGATTTTGAACATAACTTATGCATGAAAATGATGTTATCGTTTTTCATAATTATGTGTGGTAGTTGACCACTAAGACATGATGTTACATTTATATGCATTGCCACATTCCATGAATTTATCTATTTCTTTCTATCATGATTATTATGATGATCCTTTACATATGTTATGGTAATGATAATTATGCTCACCCATGTTTTTTGTCTCTTTTTAATCATCTTACTTGGATTTTAGCTCACCCATTCTTTTGATTTATATCCTCAGGTGAATACTTCTTCTGAGGATAACATGAGGTACATTAAGAAGCTACATAAGAAGAAATTAAATAAATTTTTATGTTTTATTATGTAAGCGTTATGTATGGTCTTAAATTTCCCAAGATACTACGCCTTTGGATCCTTATTGTGTAACCTTTTATGTTATTTACCTTTAAATGATGTAATAATCAAGTAAGAAAATTAGGGTCACTATAGTTGGTATTAGATCATGGTTTATTAAATTTGGGAATTAGGATTAGGTAACCTCAATGAAACCCCTTAGTTTGAGATTAAATATATGTAACCACCCAAAAATATTTTTTTAGAAAAATTCAAAACATAATGATCCCCCAATACATGCCTTTAGAGTTAATTTAAAAAAGTAGTAAATTCTTTATTCATGTCCAATTGACTAATTTTTTGTTAAAACTTTTTATATTTACAAAATTATTGAGAACTATGAGAAATCAGGACAACAAAATATGTGGGGGGAAATGTAGTTATTTACGAAATTATATCCCCAATTCCTTTGGGGTTGGGGTTCAATATTACACGTAAATTCTTAACCAATATTCTCAGGATATGAAAAATAACCTAAATTATGTGGAACATCATCCTTCACGTAAGTGGGAGAAATTACTGATCGATTATTTTATATGGAAATGACAACCAACATTTAGCAAATCTTCTGATCCACTAGTCATGGAAGAGCATATCAACTCGTTGTAGAAGATATTTTTTGTGCTCCATTATTCTGAGAAGGAGAAGGTGAATCTTTCCATTTATCATCTAGATGGAGAGGTTGACCAGTGGTGGGAATTTATTAATAAAAAGAAGATAGAGGATGAAATTTATGAGATGGAGTGTGAAGACATTATAATATTGTTTCATAACAAGTATTTCACTAGAACTCTTCATTAAAATATGGACAGTGAATTCATAGAGATAAATCAAAATGAAAGTGAATCTGTTGTGGCCTACCAAGAAAATTTGACAAGTATTATGAGGTAAACTTTTAGTTTTGGTATCAATAATGATATAAAAATTAATAATATCATTTTTGTTTTAAAAAAAACCTTCAAAGGGGTCTATAAACTAGAGACTTTAGGAGTTGTGAAGAATTCATTCAATGTGATCTCAAAGTGGATATGGAGTTAAATAATGGTCTCATGGCTATGGAGATATGAAATGGAAGATTTTGTTTCAAGATGGGGGGTTCTAATGAGAAAGGTGGAAAGAAATATCAACCACACACATGTCAAAAATTTCTGAAGAAAATCCACGGGAATACCCTCAATGTGATTGGTAAATTATATAAGTGTGGGAGATAATTATACCAAGGTCATGAATATTAAAGATACATAAAAAAGAAGGCTGATATGATGTAGAAAAGGAGAGCACCATGCGTGGTTAAATGCTTGAACTGTAGGGAGAAAATTCACAATGAGATCGGGTTCAATAAACAATGAGTCCTCAAGGGTAATCATTATCATCAACTACGAAATCCTAAAGAGCAGGGGAAGGAATATTCGAGAACTACCACTGAGGTGGATCCCGAAAATTTTGTGGTGATAGGTATTCAGGTTATTCATTCAAGAATAGATAACATACTATGGGATTATGGTACTACAGATTCTAACATATCTTTCATGTTTTGTAGAACTATTCAAACACCCCCTCAAAATATGGAAGTTGAGTTATATTTGAGAAGAAAAAATGGGGGAAATTATTGAATCTAAAGTATATAAATCCTCCTTGTATATCACTCTACATCTCCCATTGCATCCTATAATTATGTACAAGTGTTAGGAGGAGGATGAATCTCTTTTAGAATCATCATCTCAGTTATGGATATTATTACCTTATGAGAAATCTTCTCCAGCTAAAATTATTGGGATAAAGGGGAGAATAATTCTTGTAGACATACCCACTATATGGGACTACACTAATTTGTTCCTAGAAGAGTTTTATGGGATTCCTCTTAACTGATAGGTTGGGTTATCAGTTTAACATATTCCTAGATCTCTTCCTATATCAAAGACACCATATTTAATAAACATCTTTGAGTTGGAGGAACTAAAGAAGCAGTTATAAGAGAATCAGAATAAGGGTTTTATATGCTAGAGTGCTTCACCTTAGGGTGAAATGGTCCTTATTTTCATAAAAGGATGGATAAATATAGATCTTCATTGACTATCAAGGGCTCAACAAAATCACAATAAAGAAGAATTTTTCCCTTCCATGGATATATTTATTGTTCGATAAACTAGTTGGTTCCATGTATATATCTATGGTAGAACTTCAGTCGGGATATCAACAATTAATGGTGATGAAGGAAGATATTCCCATGACTTTCTTTCGAACAATGAATGGAAACTATGAGTTCATAGTGGTGTAATTCAGACTCACTAATTCTCTAGAAATATTCCTGGATTTAATGAATAGAATCTTTAGATATTAGCTCAACAAATTTTTTTTAGTCTTTATCGATGATATTATGATATAATTGAAGACAAAGGAGGTATATGTGGATCAATTGGATACAATTCTAAAGAAATTATGAAGGGAGAAACATTGTGAAAATTATAGTAAATGTGAGCTATGGATGGAAGAAGTATCATTCTTGGGGCATGTTATCACTAGCAAAGGAATATATGTGGACCCCTCTAAGAAAAATGGCAATTGAAGAATGGCCTCGGACAAAATATTTAAAGGATATCCAATATTTACAATGTCTATATTGGTATTACTAGTGATAATTGAAGAACATATCTTGATTGTAAAATCCACTAAAAAATCGGACTCCGAAGGGAGACAAGTTTTTCCGGACTGGTGAATGCGGTATTTTCATCAATGAGTTAGTGAAAAGTCTTATCACTATGCAAGTACTAACATATCCAACAAGTGGGGAACACTTTGTGGTATAAAAAATGCTTCAAATAAGGTCTTAGGTAATTTTCTGATAAAAATGATAATTTTATAGACTATGCCTCATGATAGATGAAATTTCCTAAGAAAAACTATCTCACACATGATCTGGAGTTTGTGTCTGTGATCATCTTTTTGCAAATCTGGTGGCAGTATATATATGGGGAGATGTTTGAAATATATACTGAGCATAAGATCCCTAAATATATATTCACGTAGAAGGATATTAATATGTTCTAGAGAATATGGTTAGATATCATCAAGTATTATGGCTTCTCTATCCACTACCATCATGGTAATGAAAATCCAGAGGATGTTGATCGAAGTTGAAAGGATCCTTCAACATTATCAATGATGATAATTGAGAAGGATCCAATATTTTTATATTTTCAAAGGATGATCATGGGGACCATTAAGTAAGTAACATCCCCAATCCTTTCTCAAATTATTGTTCAACCATCCCTCAAGGAGAAAAAAATAATGATAAAGAAATGTTGTAGAAATTTAGAAGAAGGTGAAATCTATGAGAAAAGGAAAATCCATAGAGTTTATAATTGATGAAGAATGAATTGAAAGATTTGTGTCACAAATATTTGTAATATCTAATCCAGATATAAAGAAGGATTTTATGAATGAAGCACATATCTCAACCATATCTATTCACCTAGAGATCACAAAGATGTTTCAAAATCTTGGAGAGAATTATTGGTGGGGCAATATGAAGAAGTAGAATATTGAATATACATTAAAGTTCCTAGTACGTCAGCAAATTTAGGTTGAAAAAAATATCTAAGGGGATGATGTGATTATTACCCATACCAACATGGAAATGGGAAAACATCACAATGGACATTGTCACCAAACATCTGAATACATCTAGTAGAAACAATGTTATATGGGTTGTTTTGGATCATCATACAAATACAACTCACTTTATTTAATTTCAAGAGGATTTATCCCGGTATAAACTTTCACATATATAAATCAAATAAGTTGTAATGTTTTATGGAGTAACACTATCCATTGTATCTAATAAAGATCTAGGATTCCCCACTACATTCTAGAAATGTCTTCGTCATGCTCTAAGGAGCTAAACTTCAATATGGCATAGAATTCTCAAACCGATGGATCATCAGGCCAAACTATCCAGACACTGAAATTCATGTTCAAATAGTTTTCGATTGACTTCAGTGGAAGATGGGCCCAAAATTTACCTCTATCTGAGTTATCTTACAATTAAAATTTCCACTCGAGCATCCAAATGCCACCATATGAATCCCTTTATGGGGAAAGATGTAGAACACCAGTGTTCTAGGATTAAGTCGGTGAATGTATGATTCTAGGACATGAAATGGTCGATGAAATAGTGTAAAAGGTAAAAAACATTCACCATCACATCAAGGAAGCCCAAATTAGACAGAAGATCTTTCTGGACAATCGTCAATGGGTCCTAGAGTATAAGGTTGTAGGCAAGGTATTCCTCTTCATATCTCCGTGTAAGAGGATCATGAGATTTGGGAAGATAGGAATGTCGAGTCCTAGGTACATCAGCATCATTGATATTATTGATCATTTTAGAGTTGTGTAATATCATATAGAACTTCTTTATATCATCTCTTAGGTACCCAATGTATTAATTTTATCCCTCTCGAGGAAGTACTTACCAGATCCCTTATATGGACCGAATCCATAGGTGGTATAGTAGGAAAATGATCTCTCTTATGAGGAGTATCTAGTGATGATCTTGGACCATAGAGATTATATTCTACACAACAATACTTCTCCCTTGCTCAAATTACAATGGTGAAACCACAAGCATGAAGGGGAAACATTGGAATCAAAGGAAGCAATGAAGGAGAAGTACCCTTGCATGCTTTTATCATAGAAATTTAAATGAAATTTTGAGGGAAACATTTCACAAGGTGGGAAGAATGTAGTGACCCAAAATATTATCAATGGAAATTCACTTCTTATAATCATTTAGAATAGTATAAATCACATAAAATCACTTTGTTAACACAACAAACACTTTATAAATTAAAAATGAATGAAATAAGTGGAATTTCTAGATGCTACGAAATATTTACCAATAGAATAGTAAAATTACCATTTGATTAGTAATGTGACCCTTAGGAATAATAAATTAGCCAATAGAATAGTAACCTTATATATGAAAGTATAAATAATTTATTGGAATCTTATAAAAGATAATATGATATAATTATATCATATTATAAGTAATTAAATATTTTAAAATTTATTAATTAAGTGTTGATATTTTTATAAAACCGAAATATTTATTTTTAATTTTATAATTAACATTATAATTTAGAAGAAAATCTATTTTCATAAAATAAATTCATAAAATAAAAAAAGTTATTATTACTATAAGGTAATTTTATGAGACCTTAATGAATTTTTCAAAGTGTTATAAAATTAGTTACAATTTTAAAATAGATATTTTCCAAGTAAATGATGATTTTAATTAAAAATGGACATTCTCATTTTTATAAAATTATTTTCATAAAATGGATTTCATTTTTAATTCTTCATGTTGAATAATGTTTAGGTTTAATTTTGGGTATTTTTTTAAAATACTTGAATTTTTAGTGAATAGTGAAGTACGATAATTTACGGAATATATACATTATAAGTTAAATACACTATTTATTGATTCATCACTAATGTAAGAACAATTATCTCTAAATAGCCTATATTAATTTAATATATTTATCTATAAGGTTCAAACTACTAATATTCTTGATCCAAAATAATATATTAAAGAATAAAATAATGAGAAAACACCCATCTCCGCCCTATAAATACCACCACACCCCACATCTTATCTTCACCCTATCCATGCTTTCAGAGATGTGTAAATTAATTTAATGAGTTCTCCAAAGCCACCATCCCATGTCTAGGATACCTTTTTCTCATCAAAATACAAAACCCTTTTCCCAGAGGAGGTTCTCAAGGAGGATAAATTCTAGTGGTAAAATCATATTTCTTTTTCTTTTATTTTAATTTTAATTTAATTATTTTCTTATTATATCCTCACCTCCACCAATCCAAGAGGCATGATAAATCTAGTTTCTTTTATATACTATAATTTTATTTTGTTAATGGAATAATTCAACTTCCAGTATATTTCCTTTGTTTTCTAAACAGGAAAATATCATTTGTGGTGTGTTGATTTACCGCCATCGTGGATGATGCCTTTTCATTTTTCACAAATTCCTTCAAATATGGTCATAAAAATATAATTATGGTTAAATAGTATTGTATTATACATATTTTAAAATAAATATATAAACATTATGTTAAATAAAATTATGTAATATCATAATGGTCATAAAACCGCCAAAACTAATTAAATCATTTAAATTAACATTAATTCAAATAAATTATTCCAACATAATATGAAAAAATGATATATAATATCATTTAATCTTATAAAATATAACTAATAACATATAATTTCATTTCTATAAAACTATTCTAATTTTACATGAACTTCCATACTCATATACAAGCGAATCGATCTGGAAAACCAAGAAAATTAACACTCTCGAACGATGAAATTTAATTCTATAACTCATCGAAATGCCCATAAATGTAATTAATAAAACTAAAATAAATAAAATGAATTTATAAAGGTTCAATATTTCTTAAAAAATGAATTTATTTTAAATTTCTAGGATATTAAAGTGAGGAATGTATTTTTACATAATGTATGGGGATTCTCGAACCCAACTCTCTTTCTTTGGGTTTCCCTCCTTCAGTAAATTTTCAGTATAGATGTTCCTTTAGTGAAACTTAAATATCAATTATTTTTTCCTTCCATTTTATTTTCTAGGATATACATGTTTCCCATCTAGTTTTATGAAAAATTAAAATGTTTTTCAAAAAGAAAACTTATATCAAAAAACATCTTCTACTTCCCATGAAATTATTTCTTCTTCAGTCATGATTAATGATTGGTATACCATGTATGATATTCCCTCTTTCATTTTCGAATACTAAATTTTATTCATGAATGTATTATTTTTTAAATAAAACCCATTCATATCCTTGTGTATTTTTTTTTCTGTGGTTGATATATGTTCAATTTCTAAATTGTGATTATGTAAATGTTAGGATGTGATGAGTACTCTCATAAATTTATAGTACCCCAATTCATTGGGTAATGAGATGTATCTCATGAGATAAATTGAAATATGTTTGAACATGATGAAATCTTTTTTCACAATGATGGTGTTATTATTATGTGGATTTGTTATGTGTGTACATGATTCTATATTTTTTCCAAACTAGGTGTGTTAGTTGACCACTAATACATGATGTTACATTTTTTGGAATTGGCACATTAAATGCCTTTATTTAATGATTATTCTTGTGATTATGATGTTGATACTTTGCTTATTTTATGATAACGATAATTATTTTCACCAATGTATTATGTCTCTTCTTCATCATCTTACTAGTTTTTTAGCTCACCCCATTATTTGATGTATATGATCAGGTGAATACTCGTACTAAGGAGAAAATCAGGGCCACTAAGAAGCTAGAGAAGAATTAATTAAAACAATATTTACATTTTATTATGTAATAGTTATAGATGGCCTAAATTTTTCCAAGATACTAAAACCTTGGATCTTGTTTGTGTATTTTTTATGTTTTTTATCTTTAAAATAATGTAATGATCATATAAGAAAAGTATAGTTGTTATAGGATACCCTCAGAAGAGAACATCCAATCATTAATGATCTCCCGACCATTATGATATTCCATAATTACATGGAACTCGTCCTATAAACTGCAATACTATATAATCATCTCAATAAGAGATGAGGTTAATTTTAAACATTCCAAAACAATCTGAGTCTCATTCTCTTAGACTCCCAAATGAAACATTTCAAAGAGATATATCAAATTCCAATCATCTGATAATTCTTTCATAGCCTAGTTTAGAAGCTTCTTACTCAATTCATCAGCTATGAAATTCCCCATACGATTAGTGTAGGAAATGTAAAAATCAAAAATATTTATGGTAATCCACCAAATGCCTCTACCAAATGTTCAAATCATTTTTAGATAATATCTAACATAAGATTTTATTGTCAAAAAATTTTAAACCATTATCTAATGATGTAATTACACTAATTATTAATATAATTCATCACATTTATGAGTTATAGATCATGGATTTCATAATTCTTCTCATGTGGACTACGATCTATGAAACCATAGGATAACACAAGATCACCCTACATAATAACGTAGCCTAAACCTGAACATAATGTGTCATAAAGGACCATATGGTCCTTCCAAACCATGGGAAGATTCAACACTACTGAACAAGTCATAATGTGTTTCAACTCGTCAAAATAAATCTAAAATTTCTCATCCCACAAAAAATTTACTCCTTTCGATGTGAGAATGGTCATTGTAGAATCCAACTTGAATAAATCTTTAATTAACCTTTTGAAATACCCCACTATGGTAAACAATATTTGAATCTCTAAAATGATTGGTGGTTTCTCACATTCCATGATATCTTTCAGCATATCAACTTTCCCTAAAATTCCTTATTTTGAGACCATGTGTCCAAAAAAATTCACTTCTGGAATATAGAAATTACATTTTGAAATATTTTCATAAAGTCAGTGATCTATCAATATTTCCAAAATTGATCTCAAATGAAAAACATGGTCTTTTTTGAAATAGGAGTAAACCTTTATGTCATCAACAAAGACTACCATGATTTATTTTATGTACTCATGAAATATCTTATTCATCAACTCCATAAACACAGAAGGAGTATTGATTTGACCAAAAGTAATAGAAATGTATCTGTAATGGACATACCTACCCTTGAAGGTGGTCTTATGAATGTTATATTATTTAGTTATTGACTAATGTCAACTAGATCAAAGATCATTTTTAAGAACCACTTCTCCCCTATGAACTGGTCAAATAGATCCTTAATTCATGGTAATGGATAATTGTTCTTTACCATAAATCGATTGAGTATTCAGTAATCAACACAAAGAAGAGTTTTTCGGCCATCTTTATTTGAAAAATAAACATGTACCACCCAAGGTAATACACTGAGGTTTATAAATCATTTCTTTACTATATCATCCATCTAATACTTTAACTCAGTTAGTTCAATGGGTTCCATATGACAAGAGGGAATCAATACCATATGACTAACAATACTAAATCAAAATAGAACTATACCTCACTTATTAGTGTCAAACTATAGAAAATAGATGGAAGCACCTTGAGAAACTTGATGAAAACTAGAGGGAGATCATCACTTAAAGATTAAAATTTTAGATCAAAAGTAAAAATTGATATTACCCAACCCAAATTTGAAAAATATGGTCAAACTATACTTAGCCATGGTCCCCATTCTTACTCAAAAACATTACACACCTAATCATGCATAGTAAAGGAGACCCACCAAAGATAAAAGTCTTCTCGGGAATAGAGTCAAGCAGTTTCAATTTGAGAACCATAAAATTACAACTATGCTCAATATTTGATAGAGATAAAACACAATATGGGAAAAGAGAACCCAGTCTCTATTCATTTCCAGGGGAATAGTAATATCAATCGCATAAGATAACAGATCCATAAGTAGATTAAAAAATCAATAACACAAGTTGATATCAGGGAGTGGGATGCACCAGTATCAAATAAAGTTGTCAATAAAGATGAAGCTAATGTGAAAGTAGCTGTCATAGTCACTGTACTAACATCATATTCTTCTATAGTATCTTTCAATATGTGAAGAAGCTTCATTCAGAATGATTGCGGCTGGAACCCCTTAGTTATTGAATCATTTGATTGCAACTCATTACCTTTAGGTTTTTATGACCATTTTCCACTATGTATAGTAGAAAAGATATGATATAACATATGAAGATGACCCGAGCATACATAGAAACTATAGATCTTAGGTTCCTTAGTGTAAATACATTTAGAATGTTTAATCATTCCATAATGAAAGAAAGACATAAGGACTCTTCTAGGAATTATAGATGGTGTAGATGATGCCTGCTATCAAGATACAACATGGGACTCATCCCACATTCTCTTTACACTAATGGAACAAACAAAACTACCACTAGGAGAAAAATTTACTCCAGTCAACCCTTACTTTCCATCCAGTTCAAGATCACCCATCAATGATCTATCCAGTATGTTAGAAAAAAAAGTGATATTTAGCATGAAAACATGGGTTCAAATATCATCTTAAATAACTATCTCAAAGATTTGACCATTCAGTTTCCCTTTTTTCCCTTCCTCAAGGGAAAACTAATCAAGCTTAGTAAAATAGTATATATACTGATTCACAATCCTCTTTCACTACTAAAATATAACAAACCCCATATAATTCCCCAAAACCATAGATTGTTTATTGAATTGATATGTGAAAACAAAATAAAATTAATTCAAATCAAGGCCCTCATGTTTTATTTCCATCACAATAGAATCCCACCATCTCTTAATAGGACCTTTCAACTTGAAGGTTGTATACTTTACCATTATCGATTTAGTCAGTTTTAAGAACTCAAAAAGTATATCAATCAATTACAACAAATCTTTATCCTCTTGAAGATTATTCGAGCTTTGGATATTTGACTGATTCTGATGAAGAATCTCTTGAGTATTATTTTTGAATTCATCCCTTATGGGTTCCACAACTAGAGCATAAATAGAGATAGGTTTATGTACTTTTCCCAAATCTTGGATAACACTCACCACTATCTTGATATGATTTTATTCCACTATAAGATTCTACTTTTGGGTTCACTAGTAGCTTCCTCCTATGGAATATACAAATGCCTTCTCATATTCATTATGATACATATTATCATCAAACAACACTAAAAAATATGCCACGATACACATATCATCAGCACAATCAAGGGTTCCAAGAATATCAGTGCACTCAGATCAACTGCGAAAAATATAATCAGACCAAAAATTCTTCAAAGAAAATTTTCCCAAGAACTTATGGTGACTTTAGTCTCGTTATGATGATATCTAGCTATTAACTCACTCAAAGCTACATAAAAATTCCAAAAAATCATACCTATGATCGACCCAGATGTACCAAACTCTATACCAACATAAAGGAAATATATAAAACCTACCATTCTGATAAAACTTTTTCATGAACTATTTTTGATTCCCTGGTGTATTGATAGTCAATCGTGTCCTGACATAGCCTGATGTGAATTCACAATCCCCTGGGTTGGTGACTACTATTTGGCATCACAAAAAGAACAAGAGGGAACAATTTTTCAACAATATAGTGGACGATAAATGATAGAAGTCGGTATGTCAACACTCCTCAAGGAGAATGTATTGTACCTTACCGAACATACAACATCTATTATGATAAAATCTCATATATCCCATGTAATAGGTGTATCATATTTCCACTAGTCACATTCATCATTATGGGTCCCAAGGATTATGACTATTCACCACCTCAAAGTGGAATTTTCCCATTAAATAGACATAGAGAATTATGATCTAAAAATTCCTAAAGTAAAAGGAATGGTGTGAGAAAAATAAATCAGTAGGATACCACTAATGATTCCATAATCAATTATATGATAATAAACTAATTGTTCTTCCAATTTAAATATAACCAGGAATGGAATGTAATTTATATATTTCAAAAAAAAGATTTGAAATAAAAATGTAGATATCATATAAAAACAGGTTTAAATTAAAATTTTATATAAAACAATTATATAAAACAATTTCCACGAACAATATAGTTTTATAATTAATAGAATGTATAATTATGTCCAACAAAACAATGTTCCATGATCATAAACCCTGAGTTTAGTTTTCTAAATAGGATCCCCACACTTCTCATTCATCGACATGGTGTAAGATATTTGCTAAAACTCAAATAAACACCTCAATAGTGGTCCCATTATGGTAAATTAATCTACACACCATTAGGGGACCCATCATGGAAAATCATTCTAAACTTAGTTAGGTTAATGTTGTCATCAACAATCCATTTCTTTGGAGTCAGAGTCCCATGGTGATTATTCTAATTACCCATTAACGAATCATTCTCTCATTTACTTCAATCAATAAATCAATCACTCAGAAAATCATGGGAATGTCCATCAGTTCAAATCATTTCTTCATTCGAGATTAAATTACCCAAGTCCAGTTTCAACATTCCTTTTAATTTAAAAATCAAATCATATGTTTTCCTCCAACTCCATCCTTTTTCAAAACATATTTTAATTTAATCCAATTTTTTCATGATTCATCATTCAATAATTTTATCAAATCCAATTTCAATTCAAGAAATAATTTTTTTCCTAAAACAATCTACCCAATAATTTCAATTCCATTTAAATTAAGGTTTTTCAAAATTTCATTCCCTTCAAAAATCAAACATCAAATCAAATCAAATAAAGGTTTTTAAATCAATTAAAAACTAATTTTAAATCAATAAAAAAGATTATAATTTCAAATTTATTGTAATATTTATGAATCCACCAATCTTTAATCAAGGGATCAAAATACACAAAACCCACAATGGAATTTACCAAGGAATAATGAAAAAATAATAGATCAAGAAATTGAACCTAGAATCAAGATCCATAAAAATAGATATTATATCTATCGATAACATGTTGATCTATCACTCTCTAAGTAGTATGTAATAGGTGATCAAAACAAGCCACATGAGAGGATATCCACTTACCAAATATGGAACAAAATGTTCCACCAGAACATTGATCCATAAAGTAAGAGGTTTAAAGAGAAAAGGAATCCACTAGAGAGACTCCAAAAGAAAAGGAAAATATAATAGGTTGATTGAGTGTGTTTAGGAATCTTAAATTGGGGTCTTGTGATTTTCAATTAAATTTTCATGGGTTAAAACCCATTCACATATTTATTAGGGTAGGTTTGCATGGTTTCTAGTAACTTTTCACATAAACTTTGTACCCATACTAGACTTCAGGATGGGATCTATGTCTTGTCATCATAGTTAAAACAAAAATGTGAAAAATTTGAAAACCACTAATACCCTAGGGTTCATAGTTTGAAAGGGTTATCATATAGTTTGGAATACCCATGTTCCTACCATGAACCACCATCCAGACCCTCTAAATAGAGAAAATATTTTGTTGGTACAAACCACATAGTTATCTCTAACTGTGCACAAACCATTCTCCACTATATGGGATTTAGAAACATATCAAACATAACCTAACCCAACTTTAGACAATGACCTATACATGTATGATTAGAAAAAAAATGTTCAAGTAATAACTAAAATAATGTAACGAGGTGTTACACTCAAGGTGATCAACCGTAACTATGAAGAAACTATGCATCACTAAACATTGATTTATTATATAATCCAAGGAAAATACCCATTCCTTAATCCTATAAAGGTATCTCATAAGATTGGGGAAACCCCTCTCATAGATACCCATGAAGGTCATAGTGAATTCGCTCACTAAATCTTGGTCACTCTCAAGGGTCACTTGTTTTAGCCTCTTAACACATCCACTAAGGTCCTAATTAATCAACCAGTAATTGGATAACGCTCACTTCTATATCAAGGTCATAGGGAAACTTGCATTCCCAAAACCTAGCCTACAGTTCTCACAAGCTTTGTTCTCTTATCTAGACCCACTTACCATCACTAGGGTCTAACCAAACACAGAAGGACTCTAATTCAACCCAATTAATAAGACATTCTATCATTATCAGGTGATTCTCATTATTCATTAATCCATATGGTTCACACAATAAAATGATTAAAATTCATTTAGTCTCTTTAATGAATATATAATTGTTTTCCTTTTAAATTTTTACAATTTATATTTTTTGGATTTATCAAAATATCAATGTTTCTAAGGCTTGATTAAATAAAGTGGAATTTATATGCTATGAGAGAAAAAAGTATAGGATTCTTACTAGAACCATGTTTTATCCTGAAAAACATTAATCCATTTATATCTACTTGGGTATCAAGATATCATCATATGAACATGTCAAGTAAAAAAGGCATCATGATCATATTTGTAAAACACCATATATGATGTAGTAGATGTTTTAATTCCATCCCTATTTTTTATCGATAAAATATTGACCATTAGAATATACAAATCAGAATTTCATAATCAGGAAAGTATAATTGTAATTAAATTAAATTCAAAAACATCATACAATCAGCATTTAAACTCATTTGGAAAGCTTAATTCATTTTATATGAATATCTACTTGCCTAAAATTATTCATGAACGTAGCCACACCCCTTTCCATACCTTACAAGATCATAAATCCCATAAATTCTAATCATCACAAATTAAGTGTCTCAATCATGATGAATATCAAATTAAACTATAATAAATGAAATTCACATAAAAAAGTCTCATCCTTGGAAATTTATGTTTACCCCATATATGGGTTTATCACTCTTATGAACATGATCATTACCTAGATGTGACACTTTCCCAATATCATATCTCACATTCAAAATTAGTACGATAAAAGAATATAGCACTAATACCACATTGTAGTACCCCACCCTACGATCAACAAAACTGTTGCTCTAATTTAGCACACTAAAAGACCTTAAGAGTGCCTCCCCATATGCCAAAGGCTATCGAGTATAGTTTAGGTTCGATGAGGATTCCATGGGGAGACTATTACCCTGTGTTAGATTAGCTATATTAGCGAAAATGATAATTATTCAAAGACAAAAGTAAAATCAAGATAGAAAAAATTTCATATACAAGTAGGGAAAGTGCCAATAAATAATTGTTGTAAAAACAATACTATAATAAGGTGTATTCTATGATTTTTATGGCCTACGAGCCTATACGTAATTTTTAGAGGCTCGTTATTTTCATCTAAATGACCTAAGATCATATCTAGGAGGAATTAAATTTCTAGGTTACTATAGTAAAAATTAAGTAGTTACTATAGTAGGTCATGTGTGGTCATGATGCAGCCAGAAATATTCATCACATTTGGGCCTAAGTGTCTTAGGGCCTTCCTTCCACCAAATGACTTCATGCCATAGGGCCTTTGTTCCACAATAAGCTGTTAAGAAATTAGACCTCCAGGCCTTATTAGTCCCAAAGCTTCCTAGGAATATCTCACAAGAGTGTGACCTAGATAAATATTTAGTGAAAGTAGAATCTACCAGAGTAGAGCTAAACATATTTTAACAAAGAGAGGGTATAAAAAATTTTATTTGTACTAGGCATCGTGAAACTCTAACTGGGGAAATTCTAACAGATTATCCATGTGAGGTCGGGAGCTAGATGACTTGAATGATATAGATACTAGGGAGGGTTATTTATTTTGTTGACCAATATTTGGAATTTGGGCCATGTGTTAGGCATTGTTCCTTGGGCCTTCGGGTCATGTAATGGACCTTATGATACTGGTACTATAGGTCATGTAAGGGATCCCCCTAAACCCATAAATGGTGTATTATCCAAAATAAATAAAAATCTAGAATTCCTTCATGCTGGGTTGACCACCATGATTGTTATGGATCCCTAATGGGAGCATCACAAACAATAAATATAAATATAAAATATAAAATTAAACTGATTATTATGCCCAAATGGTCACAAGCCTATCTTGGTTCCATCATCCATAACCATGATAGCATGAAAAACTATTATTATCAACATCAGGGCTTTATATATACCTATAAACTATGATCAAATAGTTATATTTTCTTAGATACCCATATTTCATGGTGACTCAATTAGGGTGTAAGAAAAACTCATCAGGTCTCCACCAATGACATCCCTAAAATAACCATTCTGATATAAATGTTAAAAGGTAATTACTCATCAAAAATATTTTAATATTGATTAAAAAAGTTATATAAAAAGAATAAAATAGGAATGGGTGGCCTAGGTTTATGATGACACTTGTGTTCATATATACTATTATTGATCCTTAGGTTTGTAACCAAGATTAACCCTAACTATTTCGATAAGTGTTTCAGTGTATCTGAGCATAGATCATTGATCATGTCAACCATAATTATACACATGAAATTTAATCATTGTCTTGAAATTATTTATTTCCTAATGTATCACATGGAATCTAAGTGCTCATCCCTACATTACCCATTCTATAATGATCACATGAAATCCAGAATCTCATCCTCAAATTCATATACTGTTAGAAAAATAATCCCAACATCCCCCTTTATTCAGAATCCTATAGGTCTTGGGTATCCTCTTTTACTTCACAAGTTATTATCAATTGTCTGGAATATGATCACTCATCCCAGCATTCTAAACTATTGAGTATAATACATAATACAGTTGATCATCCCATCAATATTAGGTAATATATATTATTTTGAATCCAATGAACTCATCCCAACATTCCATATCATTAAAAATTAAATCCTAGTTTTGAGTTATCATTAAATAATTTTAATCACTAATTCACATTATAAAGAAACACATTAACTCATGCATAACTATTCATTAATTTATATTTACCCAATCCATCACGATCCATAAACACCATGTCAAATTTTAATACACATTATATATTTAATGACACCATTCAATTTTAACTAAGTGATTTTCTCAAATTAAATTTTGATCTAGTAATTTATAACTTTAATTTATCAATAAAAATAACTAACACAAAAACATAAATCCATTTCATTTCATTGTAAATTATATTATGCATTAAATTTCTAAAAAGATCGTCAATTGTTGTGGAATTAAATTTCAAAATAAATGATTAAAAATATAATTATACACTTGAAGACACCAACCATGAAACTAAATTTATGTCACCACCTTGATTTTGGGAATCCATGACACTCAAATTTGGATATGTGACCAAGAAAAGACAAAATTCAAACAATTAATCTAAATTGGGTAAATGCGTAGCATGGCCAAAATTACCTCATAACACAGAACATAAGAAAAGAATCATGGATATGTATTATCATAAGGACCAATTACCACATAATTAGGAGATTATATAAATATGATCCCTTCAGATTCATCTTCAGCCACCTTAAACTCTAGTCCCATGTCATAAAGGTTGGTTTGTGGGGTTATATCCCTTAGAATTTGATTATGAATACTGATAGAAAATATGACTCCTCTACAAATCATTAATTGAAATGGACTTATAGGTTTCAGGATCATAAGTACACTAGGTCATTACAAATAATAAAAAAATGAAAATATTTTAATGAAAATATTGACATAAAATTAAAAAATTCCCAACTGAATTTAAAATCAATGTTAGTTTTACATAAAACAAAATTCTGTGTTTTGAGTAATTTAAGGGTGTAAACTGAAAATAAATGTTTTCATATCATAAAATAACCATATTAGAATAAGATATATGGTATTTGAGATAAAAACATTTTATAATTATACCCATGGAAACTTAAACATGAACAATCCCAAATAAGGATGAGATTGGGAAACAAACCCTTTCCACTTTGGTAGCTTTTGAATCACAACCCCCGTGAATTAAATAACATCAAATGAAATATTAAATATAATTAATATAAATATATTCATGATATAAAATAAAAAATGGGTGTTATATATTCCACATAAATGGAATATGTAGTGAATATGGCATATGTCCCATAGAAACAAAAGTGGGATGAGAAACCCTTACAAGGATCGTAACATTGAAGTGAGAATTAATTAATGAAGTGATTATTTGTAACAAATTTAAATGCATATAAAACAATTTTAAATATAATATAAAATAATTTTGGGTCATTATATAATAAATCTTGGCATAATATATTAAATTAATAATTAATATAAACCAATGAAACTAAATCGAGTTCATAAACCTCTTACCTTGAGTTTCACTCACTACGTGCATACTTTATCTCAAGTATAATAAAAATATATTAATTTTTTACATGATTAAGAACCAATTTCCGGTTTATTAACTTATTATTATAGCTTTTTCCTTCATTTATTATGATTCCTTATATATTTAATAAATCAATTATGTTTACATCGGACGTTTTGAGGATGATCGGTTTATAATCACAAAGAAACTTTGGTAATTTACCATGGTCAAAGGGATCGTGTTTATATAATATTAATAATGTAATAATTATCATTTTTGTACATTAAACGTGATTTTATAATCATCTATTAAAGGAATACATGAAATATAAATCACAACATTTCATGAAGGTGGTTGTCCACATGTACACGTTAGGGTAATTGTCATTTTTAACAAGCAAAAGGGTAAGAAGGTGAGTATGATATTATCATTCTATAATCATAATTATGTAATTAATAAAATATATATTCTTTAATTCCATCAAAATAAACATCCTTTTTCTGTGGTTATGAAAAAGTAAATTCATATCTTCGTAGAGGTGGTAGTCCACAAGTACACACGAGTAATGTTTTCATTTCCCATAGGATGGAGATTGAGATAACCAAGGGATATAATATGGATATAATAAAAAATTATTATATTTTATATAAAAAATTTTTAAAATAAACACGGTTATAAAATAATTTAATTTGGTAAAAGAATAAATAAAATGAAAGAACTCAGTTAAGAGTTATACCACTTCCTTGGGAAACATCATTTGGATTACACATTAAGCCTTTTAGGTTGGTATTTTTGGGATATTAAAGCCTATAGGTCTTGTGTAGGATATTTTGGAATGTATTTGGGTGGATATTGGTTGATATAAATGGATCAAAAGGTGTTAGTAATAGAGGACAGGGGTTCACTTTTCTAACTGAGGGAAGTTGCACAATTGTGAATATTATGAACATTAAAATATAATAAATACCATAATTATGTAAGGTGGAAGAAAATGGCCCAAATTTATAAGTTAGGAAATATTAAGGTAAAAATAACTTCAAAAAATAAAAATATACATGTTTATGTTTTCTTTTTAACCTTATCATTTTGTTTAACTCCCTTTTTAAGCATTTTTAATTATAATGGTGGTAACATATTTTTCACACTTTATGGGTTATAAATTTACATATAAATTGTAAATTGATTCCAAACGTGACCATTGAATAACTTTTAGACCATTTAACAACTTATTTTTCCACTTTGTATATATTTTTTATGATTTTGTAAACTTTAAATAAAATATTACTTATCAAAAAATATCATTAAAGTCATTTTTGGGACTATTAATTTAATTTGGAATAAAATATATTAGGAAAATAATGGAGTTAAAATATAAAAACATTTCCCATTGAATATACTTTATAATTACCTATGAAATTCTCTAATCACTATAATTTTTCCAAAAACTATTACTTTTATTGGTCTTAAAATATTTTTTCTTGATTTTTCTAATACTTGAATAAACATTGTATCAGTGTTGTGTAGGAATTTATGTTAATTATACCATACCTATAAATTAAAAATAAATTAATATCATAAATATAATATATTTATATTAAAAATATCAATTTATAAGAAATCTTATCTTTTCTTTATCTAAGTGATATCAAAAGAAATATTGTGACATTTTGTATTTATTATTTAACGAAGATAATATGTAAGTCATTATTGAAGAAACTTAGAACTAATATTCTATTCATTAGAATATTTTATGATTATGGTGAAACCAAATTCAAAAAATATAAATAATAAAAGTGTTAGATATATTTTTAAATCCTTATCACTTTATTTTTAACATTAATTTCATGATTAACCATTTATTTTGGTGAGAAATATTTATCATTGTTAATATTCATAATGATCAAAAATAAAAGAGTCTTGTTAACAAAATATGAAAAAAATTCCAAATATATAATATACTTTTCAATATTAAATTACTATAAATTTAAATTTATAATTTATAAATAATGTGTTAAATGTAGTGATAAATAGTTTTAATGAAAATGTGTTTTAAGCCTAAAGAGAAACTTATACCAAAATTAAATATGATACTAATTATTTTTTAATTAATTATTTAATTTATTATTAAATTATAATTATGTATATTTAAGATAAAATCTAAAACATAATTATACTTTTAAATTACATTATTTAAATAAAAAGTGGTAGTTTTCAAAAATACGGTATTTTTCACAATTCTCTATAAAATCAAAATTTATAGAAAAATAGCAAAAAAATGTTAAGTCTAATATGACATTATAATTTAAAAATAATATCCATTATTTGGATATAATTTATAAAATTAATATAAATTAATTATAATATTTACTCACAAAATGAAATAAAATCATTTTTGATGAAAAAATATTTTTGAACTATAAAATGACATTACTCTAAGTGATTTTCTAAAAAAAATTAAAAGCATTTTTGTTCATTAAATTGGATATATAATCAAATTTTTTTATTATAATCATGTATAAATATTTGTAAATTTATTTTACCTTTTTAAAATTACATTTCTCACGTAAATTTTTTTAATGAAAAATATATTATTTACCACAAAAATATTTTATCTTAATTTCCAAAAAATTAACAGTAAATGTATGATTGAATATTTATTTTTTAAGGAAGGGTTTATTATATATATTTCATCAAACATTTAATCATATTCATAAATTCCAATCTAATGACTAGGTTATGAAATTCATATTTAAATAGTATTATTTCTATTGTATATCGTGGTTTATTTAATCTAGGTGTTTATTAAACCACACTCTATCAAATATATTCCTTGATGAAAATAAATTCTAAAATATTTGGGTGTTAAATTTTTTTAAAAATAAAGGGTATATATTTTTTGAGATATTTTACTTGATTTCGAAGCACATTAGTATTAGAATGGTGCTTAGTATGGTTGAAATGGAATTGTTACATTTAGAAAAAATCGATGTCAAAATATAATTTCTTCACAAAGACTTAGATGAAGAGATTTACATATTGTATCTAGTAGGTTTAATGGATAAATGGAAGAATAATATTCTGTACATGCTAAAGAAAATCCTATATTTATTAAATAAATAACTAAGGTAGTGGAGTCAAAATTTTAATATCTTTATGGAGAAATGTTTGTTTTTCCTTTAAAATTAAGGTCATTAATATTACAACAAAGAGTATGGTGATGAAATATTTATAATTTTAATTCTATATGTGGATGAAATGCATATTTCCATAATAAAATATTAATGGATCAATGAAATTAAGGATAAATTTCATGAAAATTACAAGGTAAAGGATCTCAATCCAATAAAATAGAACTAAGGGATTTGAATTATAAGGTACTAAAAGTCTGTAACTTTGTTCCTAATTTAGTATACCTATATTTAGTAGGAGGTGGAATGACTTGGAAGAGTGAGGTGAAACTTGTTACAACTACCCTAAATGAACTCTTTATGTTAAGAAAATATAAGGAATCAATAATTAAAGTAGAGGTTGGGTAAAAAAATTGTTCATTTTACATCGATAGTCAAATTATTGATGTATAACATAGTTTATACCTAGTCAGACATTGCGCATGTAGTGTGAGTTCTTGTTAGGTTCATGACTAATCCTAGAAGAGAACAATGGTTAGTAGTTAAGTGGATCATTGGGTATCTAAATGGTAATAGAAGTTTTTATCTCTATTTCAAAATGGATGAACCACTATTGGAGTTTATGAGAATTTAGGTGAGATATAGTCACTCATAAGAGCACTTATAGCTATGAGTTCACTTTTTGATGCACATTTATGAGTTTTATGTCAAAAAATGAATAGGTAGTTTCAAATTTAGTAATATAAAAAGATTATGTGTTTTTAACAGATGATGGTAATTAGTTTATTTAGATGAAGGGTACGTTATAGGACCTCATAATTAAGTAGGAGGTGCGGACATAACTCAATGCTTCAAAAATTTTGATCCACGTAGGCAAAAATTTAATGTTTCATTCCAGGATAAATCATATTTTGTTAAAATTTATGTTTATATAAAATTATTTATAGGATAAATTTTTTGTTCTATATAAGGTGGATAGAGTTTGTAATTTGATAAATATACTAACCATGGTAATAGTATGGGATATGTTGGTGTCTTGATATTCCGTGGTCTAGTTGGGAAAACCCAAATCATGTTGGGGGAACCATGTCATTGAAAAAAAAAGATTTAATGTTGTATAGGTTTTTTCTATGCTGTTGAAGGACATAGAGGTGAATCTTGAATGTGATTCACAATTATATTATTGTTAGGTTCGTTTGTATGAAAACCATTTTTTGACTATGTATTGGAACTATTAAAAGGATGGATTCTCTAAGGGAAATTTCTAAATCTAGATGGAGATGGTGGAATGGAACAACTAATGCCAAAACTTATAGAAGTAATTCAATAAGAATAAAATGAAAAGTCTTTAAGGGGTAATACGGACATACAAAGGACATGCATAATATTCAACAATGAGGATACGTAAGGGAAACTTCTAATGTTATATAATGTTTATTGGAATTAATGAGGGATATGTAGAAGTCATTAAGATGGTTACATATGGGTAAACATTTGGAGTTTAAATATGTGCACATTGTTCACTAGAAGGAGGAGTTAATTTTTTATATTTCTTTGATAATGTAGAAGGATGCTCTCAATAATATGATCTAGTGGAAATACACTTCATGATGATTAGAGTGATCATAAATTGGGTTCATCTGATGGGATCTACTTTATTTAATAGGGTGGGGAAATATTTTCTGAGACTAAAGACTCTAACTTAGATTTTTAAAGTATAATCATCTTTTATTACTATAATACAAGTACTTTTTAGGTTCCCCCATAGACTAAGAATTATTTTGAACAATATAAAATACTTTTGTTATACTTTACCTTTTATTATTGATTCATGTTCTTTCAAAATTTATTGTCTGGTTTATACATGTGTGTTGTGGTTCATGCACAGGGTGACTTGTCTTCTATGTTTAAAAACATAGTGAATGTACGTTTTCTGTAATTTGGGGGTTCAGGTTAATTTTTCCATTATAGAAGTTATGGAGGAAAGAATCCCAAAATGAGAGGTTCCACATACCCAACATGATTTCATTAGTTCCACCATCGTCCCTTATTGAAGATATTTGCTGCCATTTATTGTCTTCTTCACCACTACCACACCCTATTCCAAAGTCGATGTCTGAAACATCACTATAATCTCATACCGACACATTTTCTATAAAAATAAAATCCAATATATCTAATTTTGTTTTTCATTACACATTCTTCTCATAATAAAACCATGACCTAGAGAATCAGGAATATGAAATTGAAGAATGATGGTGGTTGGGATCACAACATCCAAAAAGAGAGATCATATTCATTAAGAAATATAGGGGATTAGAATGTGGTTTGATTCAATATTAATTGGAAAAATATCTACTAGATGTTTATAGAGTGAAATTTTTTTATAAACCTATATAAAAAATCAATTAAGAGAAATAATATGAAATTTATAATAAGTTCCCTAGAATCAAAAATTACTCAATTAAATATCTATTGAAAATGATGCACCAAGAAAAAAATACCAATTGGATATTTCATGCTTTCTCCAAGTTAAATAAAATAAAAAATATGGAATTAGGGACAAATAATCCCCATAAATTCACTATTCTGGTAATAAAATATTTATTTTCATCTATTATAATTTCAATTATACTTGAAACATAACCATCTTACAGCATGAAATAAATTTATTTTTGGAAAAATAAATATAACATTTATGGAATATAGCAAACATGAAGGTTAGAAATTCATACCACCAAGGAATTTATGCTAAAGTGCCAATGATCACACGTTGACTCTCAATCTTCATTGTCATCACCATTAATAATGGTCCACTTTTTTGAAAAGAATGCAATAATTGTCATCCTAGGATCTTATTCCAAAAAAGATGAGTGAATAAATTTATTGGTCAGTAACATGAAGAAAATTTCACTGGTGGACGAATGAATCACCTCTTTTATTCCTATAATTTCAACCCTTAAAACATTCCCATTATTATAATATTAACTTCCATTTTGATTTCCTTTCATAAAATACTAGTCAATCAAATTAAATAATTTGTATATAAATCCCTCTAAAATAGATTGTCTTCACCAATAGATCATTCCAATTTCCCATAGCCTACATTAATAAGAATAATAATTTATAAGAGTGTGATTAACCAATTTTTTAAATAAACACCCATTAATTACCGATCATATAATTTTGATCCTAAATACAAAAATTATAAAGCTCTTATTCAATGACCCTTATTATGGAAATAGTTTTTATGTAGGAATCTTCATTCAAGACTTCATTAAGAAATTATTAAATATTCAGAAGCACATGGATAAAATATATATATATTGCATATTGTATATTTCATTAATGTACTCAATAAAAATATTAACAAACTAGATTTAGGTCCACCTTTATAAATATTTAAAAATATATATTTAAATATCATTATTTCAAAAAAAATTCTAAAATTAAAAAATTTACAGAAATTTTTTAATAATATTTTCATGTTATATAAATGATATTATTTATTTTCTAAATATTTAAATAAACTAAATTAATGAATATTAAGTTGAATAATTACCCTAATTTGAAATAAAAAATTTATAGATGAATGTGATAATCTTAATATTAAATCAATCCAAATTTTTAATTTAGATTCAATAAAAGATTAATCCAATTGTTGAAAGTGAATTGTTTATAAAAAATGTGTGTTTTGTTCAATGATGAATCTTTCAGAATAGTTGATGAAGGTGAAATATCTCAAACTGTGAATCAATCACATGAATCCATGAATTTTTACTATTTGAGATAAATGAAACCCCCAAAAAATGAAATGGTTTAATAATTAGGACACTTGATGAAGACAAATATAGGAAATATACAAAAATCATCCCCAAAAAATTTACAACAAAGAATGGTTTTATAATAAGGAAGTATATCTGAAATCATTTTTGGGTTACAAAAAATAAAGAAATAAAAATATTAGATTTTCCCTTTAGAATCATGGATGGTTTGGCTGGGATCTCTCTACCAACTCCAAATCAAGTCTATTCTTATTGTAGGCTCAAGAAAACTGAATTCATAAAAGGAAAGGTTCCATATTATTTTTGGTATTGTTTCATGAGTCCTCTAGTGTTCCTCCCTTGTTAAGGATTTGGAAGATTCCAGAACTATGTATATTTTCCAATCCTATATCATCCACATTACATTATCATTCATGAACAGGCCCAAAATACCCATCTAACTAGGCTCCAAACTACGTTGTGGAAAGACATGAACGGTGAACTTGATACCCTTAGGCTGGTGACTAGAATCCATGAATCTGACAACATTTATAGGGAAGTATTTTCCCAATTTTATTCAACCAACATCAAATACATATAGATAAAAATAACAAGAAAGAAATATACAACAATAATAAATCAAAATTGGTAGTGATACAACTAAGGAAACAATGAAAAATCAAGGAACATTTCTAAGAAAAAATCAAAGAAAACCCAATCCACCAATAGATAATTCATGTGATACATGTCCAATATCTGACTATCTCACCACTAGATTCCCATGAGAAGCTGACATGAAACCTCTTCACCTCACTGTGGTGTCGTTCCCTTTCCTTCATCAGAGAAAAATTACTCATCCCTAAGGGAGTCTGTAGGGTGTCAGCTAAACATTCTATATAGGATACCGCCCAAGTGTTCCAAATAAATTCACTATCAAATAATCCTAGTATGATTAATATCTGAAAACACACAGCATGTTAAAATACTTTCCACATTTATATAAAAATATTTTTAAAACATTTCCCCTTTCTATAGTTCCAATTCAGAAACAATATAATAGATGTCAAGGAAAATTTTGAAATAAAAACATTTATCAAAGCATGGATCATTTATCCATATCAAATATAAATTCAAACAATTTTATAAAAAATGGATATATCCTTTTGGATAACATAGGTTTGGGTTTTTCCTGGTCTCTTATACCTCAATAATCATGTTTGGTCTTAATGAAGTAAATAAGTCCCTTGAAAAATGGCTTATGTAACTGAGGATAAGTTTATGATTGAACCATCTACTATTTCATAAAATATTTTACATAGGATAATAGGGCCTAGGACATAAATTCACACCCCATGACTGACCCCATAATAGAAATAAAGACAATAAATAATAGTATACCCCTTCTAGGTGCACAAATCTCCCAGGTTCTGCATATCTCAAAACATTTGGAATTTCTTATAGCAAATCAATAATGATTTCCAAGAAAAAAAAATTCCAATAAAAATCATTCATTAAAACCCAATATCACAAAACATTTCATAATTATTTGAAAATATATTTCTTTCACCAAAATAAGGGAAACCCATATTTTATCAAAACCCATCTATTCAAGCATATAAAGTGTATGAAGTATCATGTCAATCATCTTTTAAAAAATAATTTATAAATACTAGAGCACGTATAGTTCACCTTAGATAGACTATAGATGGAACCACTTATTTCACACTCAGGTTAACACAAAATAAATATCAAGATCCACAACTAATAAGAATGAGGGATCCAGTGATAGGAAGAGAACATCTTAAAACGAGGATCTCATGTCACCAAACTAGAATCCAACCTCCTCAATATCAATGGATAAAAGGGAGAAATATAAAATGGTTACAAAAAAATGACCAATTAAAGAAAAATTATATCTCCCCTTCTCTGATCTCCTAGAAAGGATCAACAATAATCGAGATGATAGAAACAAAATTCACATAAATAACTACCCAAATATATCAAGGGAACGAGATCACCAAAACCATAATGAACATAAAAGATATTATAAAACTCATCTATTTCAAAAAACTGAATCAGGAATGAAAAATTAATGATTAATATAGGATAATGATAAGTCAAATATGCATTAAAACCACCTCCAAAATACCCTATGAGTTTCCATTAACATGCCTAATCCCACCTTTCAAATGAATAACCAAATCATCTGTTTAAATTTTAGAGATAGAAAACATCCCAAAATGGTTTCTATTCACCATGCACATAGTTGTATCCTCAGCACCCAACCATAAATCCAGAAACACCCTCTTAACATAAACTAACCTTATATATTTTCACATTTGGGGTTGGCTGCAACCTCTAACATGGATATGGTGAGGCTTTTTTGTTAAGGAACATAATAAAACCACCAAATTTTTATGCACTACAATAGTCATAGTGGCTTATCATAGGGTTCACATGAACCACCCAGGGGAAAATAGGTTGGACCATGGTGTGTTATAGCCTATTTTCCGCCCAGAAAATACAAACACTCTTTAAGAAGCCACTAGTACTAAAACACAAATCCTGAACCCCAAAAAAATTGTCCCAAAGCTCAAAAAATATCACCTCAAGAAGATATTTTACAAAATCCCCACCATTTAACGTTATTTTCATTGAAATCCTGGTAGAAAAGGGAATATCCATAAATATATGAGGCAAATTATTCATCATCAATGACTCACACTCCCATTTCATATAATAATTTTATTTGTGTCACTATAAAACTATAACCAATTTAATAGAATTCTCATATAGAAATTTTATGTAAGAATCAATGATCTATACTAGATATTCCACAACTAAAATGTATAGTACCAACTAATGTTTCTCCCAATTCAAAACTTGGTAATTATTGGAATGATAAATCTTGATTTGAGATATGCAGAAGACATCATAGATACCCCCAACTAAGATGGTAACTCTAAAAGATAAGCTACCCATCATTTCCAACCAGAGATAATGAATTATCCATAATATCTCATTGTCAATTTTCCCTGATTCCTAATCTAATGGTGGCCCACCATGGGGTAAACATTCATGAAGTCCCGATCACAAAAAGGGAAATCCAAAGCACAGAATCTCTTATCTACATAATATTTTTAACCATTATGATCAGTATCCAAGCATCGAAGTATATCTGGAATCCTTATTAGTGTATCACAAATGATAAGTACTCTCATAAGAGAGGCCTCACCCACCTCAGGCCAAAAAAGAGATTACCCACACTAGGACCATAAAAATATCCACAAAGATCCATTCTAATAGTTATTTGGTAATAGTTATTATAAAAAAAATTAGTGATTCCTTGATTGATATCCCAATATTATTCAAAATTGATGATAAAGTCATAGTGGATATCCTATATAATATGAATAACATGATTCTTCTATCCATACTTCTGTGTAAGATAAGATATACTCAATCTAACATGAGTCCCCATTACTTATTAGAGACCTTTCTATAGCCAAGAAGTAAACCTGGGATCCCATTAAAAACAATTTTAAAAGGAACCCCATTAAACCTCACAACTTCCGACATATACAAATTATATAAATATTTTACCTTATTGGTGTCCCTGATTGGGATGAAAGTAACTTATTTTAACAATAAATCAATCACCACCCAAATTCCATTATTTCCTTAGGGATTAAATGGTAATCTAACTATGAATTTGATAGATAACTCATTATACTTCAATACCATCACTAGAAGTGGTTGAGGAAAACATTAAGGCTTTAGGTTATCTTTCATAATCTGTTTGATGTTGCAATAATGAGACAGATAATAAAAAATTTCAGGCTTCATAAATAGCTAGAAAACTATCTTCTCTTATTGTAATATATATTCATAGTGCTAGGATGATCGGACCATGATGAAATATTAAAATCATTTATTATCATCTTTTTAATAGATAAAGGGGTGAATAACAGACTCCCAAAGAGAAAAACACCATCAGAGGGGATTGACCTACCAGGAATGGTCTCCCAACCATTTAATGATTCTATGATTCCTCTAAACTCATTATATTACTCTTTTCCAAAATAAATGATTCAATTAGTGACTAATAAAACTAAACACTAGTCAAAACCTAACCTGAAAGACCCATCTGTGCATCTAGATGTAACTGAGTTATAATCCTCATAGTTTTTTAATCCCCATTCCCAAACAAGATGGCATATGAAGGAAGTTTCCTAATGAAAGAATCTTCAATTACATTCCCCTACAAAGGGGTGTATTTTATTCCAAAGTCAAAAGTTTGGAGGTACTCCATCCATCTCCATAGAAAGAAGATCATGTAATTTTAAGAGAATTTATAATTTATGATATTATGACCTGAATAAATTATCATCCTTTCCATGAGAAGATAGTGTTTCGAACACTTTAGATCATTCATAATAGTAGTGAGATTCATGTCATGAATGTGATAATTCTTCTCATCTTTTTAAATATTATGACAATAACCCTAAAAAACATGATCATCTTTCATAAACCCCCACCCCAACTCAGAAAAAGAGGAATCATAGTAAACTATATAGCTCTCACCAAGATCTAGAACAATCTAAATAAGTTTTGTTGTAAGACACCTTTTCAACTCATCAAAAGAGAAATAACACTTAGATTTCAATAACAATTTCACCTCTTTCTTAGTAAGAGTAGAAAACAGTGATATCATCATGGAGAAATATTTTATGAAACTGATATAATACCCATATAGGCCTATAAAGATCCTTATCCTGAAGAAATTGTATGGTTCTTTCCATGACAGGACAACATCTACCCTCTCAAGGTCAACTAATGGGACATGTTCTAAAATCACCTTCCCCAAGAACATCACCTCTTGGATCTAGAAATCACATTTTTATAAGTTTACATAATAGTGATGACTCATAATGATTTCTAAAACTGGATTCATATGGTACTCTTTAAT
This sequence comes from Viscum album, assembly GCA_963277665.1. NCBI lineage: Eukaryota > Viridiplantae > Streptophyta > Magnoliopsida > Santalales > Viscaceae > Viscum > Viscum album. The sequence continues at coordinate 798,231,229 of OY728160.1, read as the reverse complement.
TTTATCAATTCATGAATAGATTAAGATATCATGCAGGAATACCACAATAATGGTATTGAGATAAAAGTGCAATATATTATTCATAAAATAAATGAATAATATAGAAGAGATATATTTTTAAAACAGAATCATGATATATTCATATTATCTATACCTTTAGCAAAAAATAATTATTTGGGATATCTTACACCTTAACTCTGAGATGATGATAACCTAACCGAAGATCGATTTTTGAGAACCACTTTCCCCTTTAACAGTTTCAAAAATATCATCCACAAAGGGTAAAGGAAACTTAATTTTAACTACTACCTAATTTATTTTTGAATAATCTATGCAGTGAGAAGTGAAACAAGAATCCTTCAGGGAAAAGATAAATAGGGCCTCCCATGATGGATCACTTGTTTGAAAAACAAATTCTCAAACAGGTCATCAAAAGGATTGTTATGCTCTTCCTAATTAGTAGGTTTCTTTTGATAAGATGGTATAGAAATAATTTACATATTTGGAACCAGATTGACTGAGAACCCTACCTCACTTTCTAGAGGATGAAAAGAGAAGTCTTCTAAGAAATCATTGTGAGAAATCTTGAACAATAAAGGGAATATCAACACTATAAGAAACGACATTGAGCCTAAATATAATAGCATACTATAGATTATAATTCCCATAGTGAGAATGTTCTACGTGACTAGACCATGGATCCTACTCTCCATGAAACACCTGGGATATCCCATCAGTAACAATGAATGTAACATGATGGTGGTAGAAATAAATCTCACCTTTTTGATTAAAAATCCAATCCATCCTTATGATAATGTAGAAAATATCCAGATCAAAAAACAAAAAATGTCCCTGACTAACTCAACTTCAGTAATCTAAAGAGACCATGAAGGAAAATGAAAGCTCTTACCCTTACTCTTACTAAGAGGCATCTCTATATCAACCAAAAAAGTCATCATCTATGTCAAAATCATCATAACTTCATCAAAATGGTAAAATTAAAATAATTCATGGAACTGGTATAAAAAATGAGTTTCTATAAAAAATGCAATAAAAATTTTTCCTTTCACTAATGTTGGAGCTATATTATCTTGCATGGCCATCATCTCCACTATTTGAAGTTACTTTACTATAGATTCATGGGGTTGGGTCCTTGTTGACATTGAATATTTTGAATTCAATGGATTTTCCTTTAGTATTGATGATCCATAAAAATATCGAGGCATAGAAAAATCCTAGAAGATTCTATATAGATGAAAATTGGGAAAACATTAATTGAAATTCTCTATAGGTATAGGGAAATTCCATTAGGTATTCCCCCATTTCCATACTAGTATCATGTCAAGGGTATACTTCTAATAGTTGAGGAAGGATTATAAAGAGATTAATGTTGATAACTACATCCATTCCCTTTATTATTGTAATGCCACTTCCTCTTATTCCCATGTGCTCTATTGAGGTTTCCTCTAAGATGAAGGGAAAGCCCACATATTCCGGACCTTCCAACCAAATAAATACCGACCATTATAGACCTATCAACTATTTAATCATATATGGTGATCTTCAGTATATACACCTATAATTAGATATCAGATCCCAATCCCTACTAGTATTTTTGACCCTTTAGCTTATGATTCATCACCACATTAGGATCAAAATGAAACAAATACAAAAAATAGTTATGGAACTCTATTATAAAACGGTCTCCTTACTGAAAGGAATGGAACTACATATACTTTTCCATCAACAAGGATTCCTGGGAGAAATGATAAAAGAAAATGTTATGAATTTATTTCCGCTCTAATCCCAAGTATTGATTCTATTGAATAATATAATCACATGACCTCTTGTTAGGACCCTCAATCTTAAAAACTCTTTACCTCACCTTTATTGATTCAGATGTCTCAATGAATTCAATGACCTGATAAATTTTTTCCAATAGACTCTCCTCCTCTTGGGGTTTATTAGTTCCCTTAAAATGTGTGAGATAATATTGTAGGAACTCTTGGACGTGATCGTTTTCTCCTCCTGGTCCAGCTTTTTCCTTTTATCTTGGTTTTGAAGAGTCAACACATTCTGATCCATAGAAAGAAATTTCACACATATTATAGTCAATGAAATTATAATTTATAATAGGATTACTATGGGGTGAATTCATTTTTCACTCCCAAGGAATCCTTGGAATATGTCTCAGAGTTATGATTCTACATTCCAGAAACATAAGCAGGTTGTTAGATAATGAAGCAGTATAAATTTACTCAAAATAACATAATTAGAAATAGAAATCAAGATCAAGACCCAACATAAGATACACACAACACAATACATCATCCTAACATAAACATCATTATGATAAGGGATTTCAATGAACTCACTCAAAACATTCTACACACGTCATGAAAATATTATCTCATGTCTAAAAATCTTCCCAAGAAAAGAACACTTAAGGATTTTCCTCTATTGATTCAAAATTATATTGACCTAGACCTAAAGACCCATTCAACTAGGATCTGAATTGGACAGTGACAGGACCTGATGGCTATTTGCATAAACTATAGGCTAGGAACTAGAATCTAGGAATCAAAAAACTAGATGATATGATTTTTCCAATTTTAAGTAGCCATCATGGAATAAATTTTGGTAAAAATAACAACAATTAAATATTCCTTAATGTTAAACAAACATCGGTTGGGATACAACTAAGGGAAAAATTCCAAAACCAAGGTATGTCTCTATGAATAAAACCAAATGCAACCTAAACCACTAAAAGATACTACATTTGATACAAGGTAAAATATCACTCTCTCACAATGAGTTAACCATTCTCAACTATTATGACACATTGTTACAACACTATGGCACCATTCCCTCTCTTATAGTAAATATAAAAAGGTATATACCCCCCCCACCCCCCACAAGCATGTACTGTGTGAGATAAACCAGATCAGCAGGATCGAATCCATGTGTTCTATAGAAAGTCTCTTCTAAATAATTACAATATCCTAAATACATGAAAAAACATTTAATTTTAAAATATGTTTCATATTTTTTCTAAATCAAGGTAAAATATATCCCCTTTATATAGTTCTAAAGTAGATTTCATATAACATTGGTCAAAGAAAAGTTTCAAATATAAATTTTATCAAAGAATACATAATTTATCTATATCAAAACCAAATAAAAATAAGAAAAACATAATAGATACCACTCATAAGATAAAATTGTTCTAGGATAGCTAGGTCTCTTATACCAAAATAATTAGGTTAATCTTGGGTTCAATAAATAATTCCTTAGGACAAAAGGGACTATGGAATAGAAGAATACACCATGAGTGACCCCACTATAGTGTTAGAGAATCAATTACCTTGGATAACATGGACTAGGTAATAGAGTAACACAACATGAGTCAACCTACAAATTGAAACAAATACATGATCAAATACTAAACCCCCTCCAAGGTACCCAAGGCTCCAATGTGATGCGTATATAAAAACATTTCAAATGGCTCAAAGAATGTTACGATTTATTTCCAAACCTACATTTTCCCATCAAAATGCTATATTAAAAACCAATTTCATAAACCAATTTAGAGTTTTTTGAAAAACTATTTCCTAAACCAAAACCATGTAAAGATAATATTTTATCAAAAAAATTTACACACACATATAAAGAGTATCAAGGATAATGTGAATCATCTATTAGAAAATGACGTTAGTCATACCATAACATGTATGGTTCAAAAATAATAGACTAGAGACAGAATCTAAAGACCCTGAAATCCCATGGAATTTTTTTTAATACATGGGATTTTTATGAGTCTGTGAAAACTGACGGCGCTTGATTCTGAGGCCTGGTGTGCCCAGAATAAACTTCTGAATTTTTGTTTGGGTACATTCAGTAAATGTATGAGAATTTTTTTATAACTTTTGAACTGGTGCTCAGAATTGAAATCATAGAGCACTGTTGAACTCGCAGCACCGATATTCGCTTAAGATGATTTTCAATTCGACGGTAGTGAGTCAAGGATAAAAGTTAGTTTTTGGGTTTTCGTGTGAAGTAATAAAATAAAGTAAGCTCACTTTATTTTACTTTTAACCGCCATGTGGATTTTGGGTGGCTAAAACCTCCTCATGGGAGTTAGAGGTGGGACAACCACACCTTAACCTCCCTTGGGAGGTTATGGTTGTGGGGCCCACCCGATCATAACCTCCTATGAGAGGTTATGACGTGGGGACCACATGAGGCTTAACCCCTATTAATGGGGGACGGTATAATCACCTCAACTCCCTTAAAATGGGGAGAAACCCCTTGACCTTATACACCTTAATGGATCCAACTCCCATTAAAATTAATTTGTGCCACCACTCAAGCATTAATTAGGTGGAGCCACTTAATTTAAATCTACAAATTGAATTGTAATTCCAACTCCACCCCATTGATTAAATGAGTAAAATCATTTAATAAAGTCACCCAATTTTAATTTATGCCAATGAACATAATAGATCCTAATCTTTTATTTGGCTATGATTTCATTTTGGGTGGAGTGGAGAGAAAGGAGGAACTTGGGAGAAATATTGGGAAAAGGCTCCCAACGAAGAACGCTTCCAACTAAGAACTCCATCAAAAATGATGAATGATCTTTCTCGACTTTCTTCCTCAGAACCCCCTTCGACGTGGGATGACTTCGACCGATCTTTCATCCTCATTTTCGTCAACGAACCGATGCACGAGATTAGATTGGAAGTGCGTGGAAGATGTGATGAATGATGACAACATCGTCTTCTTCTCGTGACTTCATCATCTAGAAAACGATCAAAGGTAGGGGGTTTACCATGATAAATATTCCTTTTCTTCTTCTAATCTTTGGTTAAAAGGAATTGATGTGATGTATTGTAAACAATTGTTGTTCAACTTTCTTTCTCTTTGTTGAACCAATTGTTGTCATCCCTAAACGCGGAGGGTGCGGGCCAAACTAACATAGCCCAACTACTTCCGCTGATCTCTTTGTGAAGTTTCTTTCGGCATGGTGATGAAGTGGTAATGAGGCAAAGAAGGTGCCAAAAACAAAGGCCATGATACCACTGGCCTCCGTGAACTGCACCACTCCAGTGGCACACCTGTGTTTCCGGCCGAACACCGCCGGCTCGCGTTTTCCCGTGCCGCGCCGAACCCTCCTGCCTGGTCGACATCGGTCGCCAGCCCGTATGCCTGTGGCCTGCCCACGGCCTGCCCGATCGCTGCCGGTGTGACCCTAGGTTTGCCTGTGCGCTTCCTGTGCACCTTGTCGGCCTGCCAGTGCACTACCCAGTGCCCCACCGACCTACCTGGATGCTGCCCGCGCACCCCGCGCCCTGTCTGACACCCCGAGGCATGCCCACACGCTGCTTGCATGCCCTGCATGGCCTTCATGCGCCATGCCCGGTGCCTCGCACTGCCTGCCTGTACCCCGACTCCAAATCAAACCGGTTGAGCCGCGCCGGCCACACGAGTCAGCTCGTGGCGTCCTTTGTGGCGCTTTTGGCCGAACTGGAGCTGTTTTCGAGGTCGATCCGCCTACGTGGCAACCTTCGGGCCGAACCGCCCCTAGAGTTCGTTGGGCTGGGCCGAGCAGACTGGGTTGAACCTAGAAGGCTTACTAGCCCAGCGGGTCTGACAGGGTCAACCTCGACCGGTTCGGCCCAGTCTGGGTTTCATCGAGTCAGTCCAACTAGCTCGGACCGCGCCTAGGCCCATTACCGACCGTGTTACTTCCTTTGGCCATATCCTTGACGCCGGAAGACCATTTGACGAACCTTTAGCGGCACTGGTTTTATTGAAGCACAATGGTCCCTTTGAGTATACCCCACTAGAGTTCAGGTTAATGTTGAGATACGGTCAGGTTGGATTGTACCCGAATCCAACCGGGCCCTCAGGACTAAACATCTAATTACTCACAGACCGGGCATCCGATTGACGCACCATCTGTTGCTTTGATACCCCTATGATGAGACGGACCTTTGAGATTCTTCCTTGTGGGTCTTGGTGGCAGTTTACATGTCAACACATAGCTTGAGGATCAGACCCTCCCATAATCAAGCATGATTTGTGAAAACCATGTGGTTGGTTATGCACTGACGACTGTTCCTGAATCATGTGTTGGTCTGACATTTATGACTTATGTTCCTGGATCATGTTTTTGTCTGACACAATAGCTGGTCTTGGATCATGTTTTGGTATGAAAACTCTGAAAACTATTCCTAGATCATGTGTTGGTCTGACAGTCTTGACTTCTATTCATGAATCCCGTGTTGGTCTAACATAATAGTCGGTCCTGGATCATGTGTTGGTCTGACAGCTCTGAAGACTGTTCCTGGATCATGTGTTGGTCCGACAGTCCTGACTTATGTTCCTAGATCATGTGTTGGTCTGATAGAATAGTTATTCCTAAAACATGTGTTGGTCCGACATCTCTGTTGATTCAGTGGATATATCTGATCATCTCTATCTCTCTACATAAGTTGTATACATGTGTGAGCTGAGTCAGAAACTCTGGTGTTTCCCTCATGATTGAGATGGATTATGTGGGAACTTAGGTATGTGTATGGGCATATAACTAAGTGGGGTTATCTGTTGATTTTATACTTTGTGGTTTATCCTTGTTGGATTTTGTGAGATCTTGAGGGTCTCGGGGTCCCTACTCAGTTTTGTTATACTCACCCATGCACGGGCTATGCTCGTACCACATTGTGTTGGATGTAGATGACGGACAACGTTGACTGAGGCTGAGTAGCATGACTGAATGGAACCCACAGGTGGACCTGACGATGAGTCGGTGCATGGAGGATACTAATGGATGTGGAGTGCAGAGGAGGCCATCTATACCTACCCTTCAGGTGGGAACCCCGAAGGACGACCCTGTGGCTACTTTACTTTTCTTCGTTTGTACTTTCTTTTTAGTTTTACTTTTACTTTCTTATTGGGCTTGTATTTCCAGCCCCCTTTACTTTTTATCACTCTTTTTTATATATCTTTACATAGTGGTTTGCTTTCATCTCAGACTCTATTGTGAGTGGTTACTCTACATAAAGGTAATGCCTTCCCATATTTAGAGATTTATGCCTTTGGTGCTAGTCATCAGCCCCTGGCCTATGGATGGCGGGCTTCGGATAGTCACGGCATAGGCCCCGGGGGACGGTTCGTGACATAGAACCACCTACCTCACACTTAGGTTTTCATAGTAAAAATAATGCGATCCATAAATAAAAACAATGATGGATACAATAGTAGTAATAGAATTATTAAAACCAAATGTCTCACATCACAAAATAAATAAAAAATCCTCAATATCAAAAGAGATAAGGTAAAAAATTCCACTATTGTCCCTACACAATGATCAATGAAATAAAACATTCATCTCTATTTCTATGATCTCCTTGAAATGAATAAAAATAATTGAGATGATATTATTCAAAAACATAATAAGAATAATCCGAACAGATCAAGGGAACTACATACCCCAAGAAAAAGAGATGAAAAATATCTTCCCAAACTCATCCAATTCAAAACCCTAGATATTTAATGAATGTGGAAGTCCTAATAGAGAATAAATTTGATCCAAAGATTAATTTTAACCTCCTCCTAAAACCATAAAAGTTTTTTTAATAGGTATACTAACTCCCACAAAATCATGCATCCAATTCACGAATTTGAATTCCAAAAACATATGAAACCATGATATAGTGGCTATTCACCATGCCCATGTGGTCTCGTAGGTACCCCACCACGAAGCACAACATACCCTCATAAACATCCCTTTACCAAGATATTTAGCTATATAGTGTTATCCGTAGACTCCACTGTGAATATGGTTAGGCTCTATGATCATAGTACACAGGCAAACCACCAATTTGTCACATATGGGACCGCACACTATATTGGGTGTGGTCACTCTACCGGTGGTACAAAGGAACCACCCAAGAAAAAAACTACCTAGAACATGGCATGATCTAGCCCAACTTTGTTGGTAAAAAACCCAAAAACCCTTCAATATTTCAAAATAACTAACCAATATCTCTAAATAATTGAAATAATTATCCCAAATCTCAAAAAAAAAGTACAACATGGGTTGGGATGTTACATGACCACACTTTTAATGAATACTTAGCGTTAAAAACTAACACCAAACTATAATTTAAGACTGATTTCAATGGATAATAACCTTTGAAATATAATTGATAAAATCAATGTGTTACAAAACAATAAATGAATGGATTTGTAACATCATCAACTAACATTGGTATAACAACAGAGATACACCAAACCCGAACAGATGCCAAACACAAGAACAATTTAAACTCGGATGATCACTTTTAAAAACACATGTTGCACATATAGAACATATATCATTAATGGTATTGAATTTGAAACCAAAATTATCATATGATTTTCACCAAATCTACAACCATTAAAAAACTACCCCTCAAAATCGATTTCAATTCCCAATGGAATCCAAAAAACAACTTCAACAAAATCTAACATATTCCACACCAGCATATTTAATGGAAGATTTAGTAGAAAAACAAAAAATGGTCTCGAAACCTAGGGTTTGGATTAGAGGCTTCCCAAATAAGACACCATTATTTCCAACTTATACAACCATTCACCAATTATGAATTTATCATAAGGCTCAATTCCTAATATGAAAATCAAATGGATCCAATAAGATAGGTTTGACAGAACCACCTACAACAAAAATTCAAAATCCCATTTTCTATTTTCCTTATTTAGATTAACCTTCAACATTAAACATAATAATTGTTTCATGTAATAAAATATTTATTTTTGTTGAAAAATATAAAATCACAATTTGAAAAATATTTTTTCTATAAAGAACATTTAAGATTAATCGCATTTTATTTCACATTCGCACAATATATTCATAATAATCTTATAAATAAAATATTCATATTAAAAAAATACATCATAAAATCTAAATATATTCAAATAAGTTTCAATTATTTTAACTCATGAACACATGGAACAATTAAAATTTTAAACATAAAGAGAGTAATATTAATTTATATTAAATATTATATATTATTTCCATAATCGTTTTGGATAAATTTCTAAACACATGATAATTTATTTGTTATCTAATTAAATAATTAAACATATAAATAAAACTATAAATATTTTATGCACCATTTTTCATATCACTTATTAATTAATTTATTATTTTAATAATTAATTATTGAACATGTATAATTATTCTATAAAAAAATTAGTTTCAAACAACCAAATTTATGATTCAAAAAGTAGGTAGAAAAAAATGAGGCCACATTAAACACTTATGATATTAATGTGACCATAACTTCTAATGCTGAAATATCCTCAATAAAACATTTACATGTCATTGATAACTATTTTATCACATGTCATTTATGACAAGAAACCACTTCCTAAAATAAATGGCCTCTCATAATTTGAAACCTTATCAGATTCTTTAATTACAATGATATTATCCTTAAACATTCTGATATATAAAATTTTTTAGAATTAATACTTTTTTGAGTTTCTATATATGAATACAAAAACGTTAATTTTTTATGTAATCATTTTTTCACACCATTATAACGAATCTTCAATTTCATCATAATTATTTTTCAATAAAACATAATTAAATTTTTTTAGATATTCACTCACTTTAACCAGTTATCAATTATTACATATGATATAGAATGTTACAATAGTATTTAATTGATATGTGGACACTCACCCTAAAATAATGATAATGACCATGAAAAGAAAAATTATTTTTTGTATGTGTATTTTATGTAATACTCTTTCCATTTTATTTTTCTGAATATTATGCACTATAATGAATTAATTTTAATGAACCAAAATATTGAGAGATTATATTACCTTTATTCTTAATATTTTTTTATTTTATATCTTTTTTCTCTTTATATAAAATAATAAAAAATTTCTTTTCATAGTATTTTTTAGGAAAAAAATAGTAGCATAATTTTCATTACATTTATTTTCACAAAACCACACAACCTTTCTATCCATTATGCATGGTATTTAACCTAAATCATAATTTAGGCATGTTACCGATCACCAAGAGTAGGAAAATTATTCTATGGAATCAATGTATAATTACAGGTAAGGTATTAGCCCAATAATCATAGTTAACAAAGAGAAGAAAAATAGGCATGAATCATCCATACAATGAAAATATACTCCATAATTAAAAAAATAAAAAAATTACCACATATAAATAAATGAAAAATAATAAACAATCAGCACACCTTGTGAACATTCTCTTCGAGTCAATGTTTTATTCGACTAAAACCTTTGAATATATAAATAACCTCTAATAAAGTGAATGAAATAAGTAAACACCTATTTGGTTGAAGAAATTCAATTAAAGGACCACACACTAGATACTATATAAGAAAAAATGGAAATATTACCAAATTATTTAAAAGGCACACTTTTTGATGCAATAAAGTTAACTAAAGATAAACAATAATATGTGTGTGTGTGTGTGTGACTTTATAAGTCACCATCCTGAACTAAAACCTCAACTATCCATTACTGATGAAAATGAATCATAACCTAAAACCAAAATTTTGATATTCATGAGAAATAACATCGTTAGGAATACCAATGGAAACCACACCCCGAGTTTATATCTTTCAATAAAAGATCATTTTTTATAATTTGAAATATATAATTAAAAATTGTTTTTTATTTCATTTTAACTAAAATATAATATATGAATTATAAATCATTTATAAATTTTACATTTGTTTTATTTGAAATGAAAACAAATACATCTGAAAAAAATTATTTAGCCATAGATATTTTTTAATAAAACACCCATTCAAAACACTTTTGAAATGATCTTTTCCAAAAAAACTTTTAAAAAAAATTTTAATAAAGGGGGAAAAGATCAAAAAATAACTATAAGAAAATAAATCATATATAGTGTAATTTAAGGAAAGAGAAAGAGGAACTCATATAATCAATCATTTAAAATGAGAATATTAGAAAAAACACCCAAGGGTAACTAAGGGCTAGGGGAAGCCAAGAAAAAACATCGCTAAAATCTTCTATAAAGGAAAGTAACTTGTAACTGGCCAATGGATGGATGATATAATTCACTATAATAGTTACTGAAAAGGTAACTCATCCTATTTATGTTAAACTACCCAATAACATAGGATTCCTGGGAAATTTGAACAATAATAACAACAACATAATAATAGAATGAAACAACATTAGAAAATTCCACCATTACTATAATCAAACAATGTCAATAAAATATCAAGGGAAGATTTAAACCACATATACAAACCCCCCTTAAAAGTGTGAATTCCTACATAACCATGGATTTTCCATTTCAAATACCATTATTCATTTTAGTACTCTTTTTAATGGTTTCAATTGATCCTTATAATTTATTTTAGAAATACTTTTAAAAACTTAATTAAAAAAGAGTTAATGTACCAAATTAAAGCTCCCAAGATTTCCCCTTTATTTTTACTCTCATATGAATTTATATATATATATATATATCATATTGTACAAACTCACATATTCTAATTTAAATTTGTGTGTATATATATATATGACCATAGAAGCCAAAGGTAGTTACCCCATCCAATTTTTATTAAAAATAACTTCTAAAACACTTTATCATTTTATCCCATTTCAAGTATTACATGAAATACCAAGTAATAGTTAAGAACCATTTAAAAACAAACTTTGAATGCCCAAAAAATGTTGAAATTCCCAAACACAAAATTAAGGGTTGTTTGGTATTTTATTGAAATAACCAGGGTGAAAAAAATTAATTAGAGATGATTTTTTACTATCATCCAATGTTGGGAAAATCATTGAATTAAAATGAAAATAAAGGGAAATGTGATTTTACCTTCAAAAATATACATTAATATATTTATAATTATCATTTTAAATCAAAATAGATAATTTCAAATGTAATATGTTAAATTTTCAGGGATTTAAATACCTATACATGGATAGCCTATCTGGAACCAAGCATAGACTATGAAAATACTTCAACGATGTAGAGAGGATGTCATGAAGGGGATTCAATGCACACTATGAACTAAAACCATAAGAAATAATAAGTAAAACCAAATAAGGTTTTCTCCTAGTAGCATGCATAGTGTGGGTGATGGAAAAATGACAAGGAAATGGGACAAAGAAAATAAATGGTGGAAGAGGAAACTTAACCTCAAAGATATAAACCTAGATTTTAATAAAACCAATTCCAATCACATATAAAGAGGTAATGGAGGAGGAGGATCAATTAAGGGAGTCCCATAATATGGGAAATTGTGTAACATAAGTAGGGAGGGGGAGGGGTTGACTTAGTTTTATAAGTAAATAAAAAGGTGTAAATGTGGTAAAAACATTTTTTAATTTTTATGGGAACTATACATGGTTTTCAATCATGGTTGGCCAAAAAATTCACTAAAAATGCACCTACAACTAGAGGTTTGAGATCCCCCTTATGAAAAGAATTCATAGTCATAAAAACCATTCTTAGACTGTTAATTTTGTATGTATTTTGAAACATTTGAATTCTCATTTTATGTGCATGATTTCAACTAACCATGCGCCATCCCTTTATTATTGAAAAATTTAAAAAAATTATTTTAAAATGTTATGGTCTGAATTTAGTGGTTGATGTTTATAAACTAATTTAATAAATAAAAAATTAATAATTATGTGGGAGTTTGATGAACTCCCCACCATAATGATTTCATCCCCCAGAAATCTCGATCTAATTTGGACGGTCTAATAGAAGGATGAGATCAATCCTCCTCAATGAAACTCAATCTCTGAAACATATGAACACCATGACCACCACATATACGAGACCCATTTTTTCAACCAAAATAAATCAGAACAATATCCTTTGATCAATTAATCACCCAAGGAACATCTAAAACCATAACCCATTATTAGCCACTCTCCCACCAAAATAAGCATCCATAAGGGAATCCACACCAAATGAAAAAATATATTCATGACCATACTGAATATGGTAGTCTCACATCAGATTAGAACTCATCTAAAACACCCATAAAAAATGATACATAATGCTTAGTTCCTTACCTTATAGAAACACTTATCAAAAACCAAGGACATAAATGAACTCCAAATCACATTTAAAACCAAATCAAAAATACAAAAACCATAGGGGACAACCCAAACAATTGTTAGGTAGATATTGGATCTCCCTATTAAAAATACTTAAATAATAGGATTGTGTAATGTAATTGATGAACACCTAAGATAATCCATGTAACTAAAATAGTCTTTGGATCAAAGAGATTTACAAAAATGCTAAATTGATGACACATCCATAATTTACTTCACCATTATTATATAAATATTTAAAATCATATGACTAAAATTTCCTCAAAAATGGAAAACCCATAGAATCTATATGATTGAAAAAAATACAAGACCATTATTACCTCAAGAAAAATTTTCCAAGCAAGAAAAAACAATGATATCCTATGAATAACAGTGGAAGATACAGAAACATGGGTTTTCATACTTAAAATTTTGAGACCAAGGTGAACCCATATGAAAACATAAGGCTCCAGCTAGAATACAACTTATGTTAGGTGTATCATCTATCCATGTTACCCATGAACTCGCCCAAGATGTCCACTTTCCCAAACCCCCAAGACAATTTCAATAATAATACTTGCATCCCAATGAGATAATTAGTACCACTAATTATTGAAGGAAGAAGATCACTAAGATAATAAACATTTCACTAAGATTGCTCAAGGATAACCTAGAGAATAGAAAACATGGTCTCCAAATAAAATATCAACTCACATGGATGGGTATGGATTTACCACTGATCAAATAGCTTGGGTGTCATGAATTGACCATTATAGCCTACTTGACTAGTGATAATCCATGTCTGGAACCCCAATAATCAAACCTAATATGATCAGGGTTAAGGTCTAGAACTTAGTAGGAATATCACACACAAGGGAGGAATTATCCTAAAATACATATACACATGAACATGTGTCCAAATACCCATAAAATGATGAAAGGTAAAACACATCTGATACAATAACGAATGGATAACATATATACCACATAAGTGTAAAACTAATGTTCTGGAAAGAAAAAAAGTTCCAAATACAAGCAGACCACAAAAACTACAAAAACAATCAAGACTTCTAATAAGAGAGTTCTTTTTTTTAATGCATCACCTAGTACAAACCACAGTTTATCTAGAACACTATGCTACACCTCAGTCCTGGTCCTCCTATGACTCCATTAAAATTTATTTAATTTTCATAAGTCAGAACATGTGTGGTCCTATCCCATTTATGGGTGAGTATAACAATACCTATTAAGTCACAAGAAAATCACCAAACATAAATCATAAAGAGATTAGTCCTATCTTCATCACATTATAAAGTCAATCAGTGAATGAAACTTATAAATAAGAACAATAAAACCCATATATACCCATGATAGAACCCACATATCAAAGATGTATCAACCATACTGCCATCCATAATATTAATCAAAAGGATTCATGATAATTATCATCTTGGAGACCTCACTCCTTGAGCCTTGTTATCACAAAAAGTGCTTATTTAAGATTCCATGGTCATTGGGCCTCAACAAATATGTACTCTCTGGAGCATAGAATGTATAGATACATAGATAGGTCATGACACCTAATTCTTATGAGGGTCACCGCAAACCCCATCTATAATAACCCACTGCGTAGGTGATCGTATGATTAGGAAATTATGTCATGAATTATCCTTAACCCCCTCCAAGGTAAGATAATCTGATAGGGGATACCACCCGGGACATTATGGAGGGATTACTGAAACTCTATCTGAGAAAAATTCCTTTGAAAATGTCATAATATTTTGTTTAGAATGTAATTACAAAATATAACCTCAAAGATATAGTCAATTGAAAGACATTTTAATAATATTGGTCTACACTAATGAGATTAAGGGCCTCAACCTTCCCTAGAAAAATAACACCGCATGTACTAGGCATACATGGAATGTCTTATCTTCCCTTAGGAAGACTATGTCTCACCATCTCACACAAAATTTATTACTCCAAATAAAATATGTTCTCTTTTATATACATATTTTTTGGTCTCATTCTGATACTCGGTGTACTATCTATCTAAGTCATTGTACACTAGCATGTTCTGTGAACTTTAATTCATGCTTGTGTACTCTATTCATGATCGTCTACCTGGATGTGTCCATGTATCATGTAGTGATCATGTACTGAAGCTATTTTTGTGTGACTGGTTGTCTCTATGCTTCTGTACCCTAAAGTTACACACTAAGCTTCATCACTGGGTCACACAATGTGTGACAAAGGTCACACAGTGTGTTTTTCATTTCTCTACATCTAATCACTATCACCATAGAATGGGCTACATGGTGAGTGTTCTTTAGGAGTACATTCCATTTATTTATTATTTTGTATAAAACTCACCATTTCCTCATTGGTATTCACCATGTTCCTCTTCCACTATCAATTATTCCATGATATTCACCAATGAACCTGAATATATGGTTTAGCAAACTCAATCTGTCATTAGTGACAATAATTTATCCTGTAATCTATGAAAAACACATCTCTCCCAAAACCATAACTAGCAATCTCAAAATATGACTCCAAACCCTCTATCACTACTACATACCTCAATCACATCTCTAATCCTAAAACCAGGATAAAGAATATATTTCTCCAAATAATAGTTGTGGAATTATCATTAATTGTGTAATAGTTGAATTTCTAATAAAACAAAATGATGATGATGATCTCATATTGAATGGGCAGATAAATTCGTAATAATAAAATAAGAAAATAACATAGTAAAATATTCATTTTGGACTCGATAATTTTTTGTGTGAAGGAAGAATGAAGAGGAATAAAAAATCAATATTGATTCCAAGGTTTTAAGAAGATAAAAACATCAACTTTAAATCATCATTGACCCATGAATTATTCTATTATACTAATTTATTCACATTAGAAGTGGGATAATTAAAAATCATATAGATCAAAAAAATAAAAACTCAATTTTGTTACCATCACTAATGAATTAAATTATCGCATTTCTGCAGTTTTTCAGAACCAATATCTTAGTTAGCAGAGAGGATTTTATCAATACATATCAAATCCTCAATCTTGTTTTCATCCTCTCAATTCTCCTCCATTCCCTCCTCCAAAATCCCCATGGTTATGATTCTTACCCTACAATTTGGAAATAAACATGTATTTAGAGTGGATATTTATTTTTGGGTAATTAATAAAAAATTAATTAATTAATTAATTACTCTTCCCACAATTGTTCATAACCGATGTTCTTGAAACACTCCATGTTTATGTCAATCCAAGGGTAAAAATCACATTATGGATACAATTAATGTCTCATATTTCCAATCCAATACTGTATTTTAGAGTTATTCTGTTAATTATTAAAAATTACATACACATGATATAATATATTTAATGTTTTTATTATACCAACACCGAGACTCACCAGTCCTTGGAAGATCGCATCATCTTAGTGCATGTCTTCAATAATATTCCTTGATATATTATAAAATATGATAAGGTAAAAATAGGGAAGTTACTTTCTCCCCACCTTAGGAATATTGATCATGAACAAAAAAAATAATACTACAAAATATGTGGGTACTATGCCAGAATCATAGATCCCACTCCTAGGTGCTCTCCTAAAGATTCTTATGATTTAACTACACACACACCAAGGTAAATTTACCACCTATGAGGAATCTTTCCCAGTATATCCTTGATCCTTATTGGGTACTCTGCAATGGTATCTCTATCCTTGATATCCAAATTTCCCCAATTGACAACATGTGATGGGTTGTGTACATACCTCCTTAGCTATGATACATGGAAAAAATCATGTACCCAATCAAACATTGAATGTTGGTCCTAGTGGTAGGCCACCTCGCTAACCTTATTCAGTATCTAAAAAAGGATAATGAGACTCAAAGATAACTTTGAACCCCAGAAAAATCTATGTAATCCATATTTAGTTAATAACATTTGGAACACGTGGTCACTCTCCAAGAACTCCAATATCCATCCTCATCAGTAATCATATGAATTATGATAGATCTAGTCCATCATCATCTTCTATTTGCTGATATACACCTTCTTTTTAGTCAGTCACACCAACTCAAGTCCCATTAATGATGATTCACCTAGATTAGTCCAACATATTTTTGACTTATAGGGTCTCCGATAAATGTCCTGGAATTGTGCCATTACAATGGAAGAATTATAGATATTATTGTACACATAATCCACCAAGGGTTGGTGATACTCCTAATAATGGTCAAAGTCCAACATGAAATTTCACAAAACTTCATCCAAAACCTAAATGGTATGCTCAGTCTATTTGTCAGTATATGGATGAAACTCCATGATAAAATGTAACTAATATTGAAAGGCATCTTTAAATCCTCACTATAATCTTGACGTGAATTGATAATCACATTAACAAATGATATTGACGGGAATTGTATGAAGCTAGTCTATATCCTTCATGTAAATGAATCCCAATATCTCAAATGAATTCTTCTCACAAATAGTTGGGATGTGGGCTTACCTGGTGATTCGGTCTATAATCACCAAGATGGAGTGGTTACCTTAGATGATCATGTTATACCCATAATGAATTCCACATATATATCATCCCACTTCCACTCTCTCACCTCAAGGGTTTGGACTAAACCTAGTGGAACCTAGTGCATAGAATTCCCCAAGTGGAATGTGAGTCATCAGGAAACAAAAAACACTATTATATTACTTACTAATATAAACTAGAATTGATATTGAAATTCATGGTGCAGAATTTGCATAGATATATTTACCACTAAGGTGGAAGTATGAATATCCCTTATAAAATCCTTTCTTAATGTTACTGGAATCATCATTCACACTCCAAAAAAGGTGACATGTTCCACAGAATAATAAAATCCATGAAGAGAATATCTAGTGGATATATGAATATGAAAGCTATCATTGTCATTATCCCCAATTCAAACATGTCTAACACATTGTAAAAGATGTTGGGTAATAACCATCAACTAGAGGTAAGTGGTGCCCTCCTATTCCACTAAAGACTACTGTAACAAGGATAACTTTTCTGATGACTCTCTGAGTATCAAAGAACAAGATCTGTTGATGAGTGAATCTACCACCATGTTCACATTCTTAATGGTATAGACTAATACAATGTCATAATCCTAGAGGAACTCCAGAAATCACCTTTGTATCATGTTATAATCTGTATGTGAGAATATTTACATGAGACACTTCTGGTCAAAATAGGTGAAAATTTGATCACCCATATGATAGTCCCACCACATCCTCAAGTAAAAGACCACTACTTCCAACTCTATATCATGGGTCACGTAGCTTTACTCATGAGGTAACTAATGTTAGGACCCATAATCTATCACCTTCTACCTCTACATTAGGAAACATACAAGAAAAATCCTTGAGGTAACACCAAAGGATATGTACATAACACCTTCTGGTATTATTATCAATATGAGGATGCTCATAAAATATATTGTAACTCCTACAAATCATAATGGAAATTCTATATCCATATGAATGTTTCCCCTTCCTGGTTAAAGTATTCAAGGATTCCAAAATCCTTTAAAATTTGAGCATGAAACTCTTGTAGTAGCCTTCTAACCCAAGGGAAATCTATTCCACATCACTCCCTTGAGTTGATCCCAAGCTAACACTTCCTTAACCATTAGTGGGTTTAATTACTCACCCTCTACTGAGATTACATGTACTATAATGTGGACCTATCAAAACTAAAACTGACACTTTGAGAGATTTATCAAAATTTGGTTCTCACAGATTATGTCTAAGACTATCCTCAAGTAACTAACATACTCCATATCGGATGTTTAGTACTCTAGAATGTCACTAATTGAGACCACTGTTAAATGGACTAAGAAAGGGTAAAAGATCTGGTTCATGAGACCCATGAAAATTAATTAGGATTTTATCACACTAAAAGGAATCACTAAGTACTCACATTGACAATAGAAACATCAAAATGTAGGATTGATTATACCCATAGATCATACTCAGAGCTGGAGATAAATCAGTCTGATGAAAACCTTCGATATCCATCTCTCCAATATCAAATGGTTGAAGATTTCATCAATCTTCTATAGTGGATAATTATTATTCACAGTCACTGAATTCAAGTCATATTTTTTCACACACTACCTCATGCTCCCTTTTGGAAAACAAAAATGGGGCTTCCCTAGGGAAGCAATAGGTCTGAAAAAACCCTTCTAATGACAGACCTCAAACTACACATTTATCTCATGAAGATCTATGCGATACATCTGATATGATGAAAAAAATTCAATATAGTCTCTATGTATAGGTCTATATAGAATTTTACCTCTTGATGGGGAGGTAAGCCTAGCACATCCTCAAGAATGAAATCCTCATACTAATTCACCACTGATGGACGATTAAATCCAATAGAATCCACTATTCCTTGGGTGATAATAGGAAACAAATGAGTAACCAATAGTATTCGCTTATGTATTAGTCCATTATTCACTTATTGGGGTTTCTTGTACCCAAGAAGAAACACTTAGTCACATCACCATGGAAACAACACTTATTATACATGAAATAATTAGTCTAGTCTAGAATTGTGTATATCTAGTCCATACATAATATGACATCTTAAGGCCTCATCACTACTATAAATAGATCCCATAAAAATTTATCCCCTTCAAGAGTCAGATCATTCTATCAAAAAAAACATGTGATCACTAATTCCCATATGGTTATAGTCTCCAAAGACAGTGGTCATGTCAAGGGCCCAACTAGAATCTCTAATCCTTGAACAAGATAAGTGGCAATAAAAGAGTGGTTCATACCCATTTCTATCAGTACTGAATCTAAAGTAGAGATTTCCTAGATCATATCTCTAATCATCTTAGGAATCTATGTGTTGTATTCCTACATGAGCCTCATCTTTCCTCAACCATGACCACTAGATTCCTGGACCTGGTTCGGGCCACCTAATGGTAGTTGTGGTGGAAACATATCAATGATCCAGCCACCTCCTACTGCTCTGCCAACTCCTCTATCACATCTTCCACTTTGAAAACCTCATTCATCTTACTACTACCTCAAACTGGGTTTTCTATTTTACATATCACATTCTACAACACAATTATTAGGAAAATTTAATTTTATATATCCACATCCATCACAAACATAACAATGCCTCTACCACAGTATATTGACATATCCCTAAGGACTGCATGAATAATGCATACATCTGTGTTATTTCCTTCTCCACATGTCTACTATCAGAGGTTCCCACTCACCCTAGACACTAAGTGATCACTAAAAAAAGTCCCATGATGCGTGCTTAACCCCTCCACATAAACATCCAGCACAAACAGAGCCATCCATATATTATTCTAACATGATTCATCCACCTAAACCACTATAGTTGGATCAATATATTGGACAATAGGCATTGAAAACACTTATTTTCCACCAAAAAAGAAAATCACTTCATAAGCAGGCCTCTTTATAGAGGCCTCATCACCAATAATGTCATAATAATGACTCTTCTATGGAAAACTCACTAGCTATCATTGTAGAAACATCATATAATGAGACGTCATGTACCACAATCAATGAGAATATCTTGAGAGCTGGGTCTAGAAGAAAATGTAAACACAAATCATTCATATATGATTCATGCACTAATTTTTTCCATAAAACTAGTGCCTATAAGTAATGAGTCAAAAAAATATTATCAGAGTCCTGGTTAATGGATACATTGGACACTACACCAACACTGGATTCTCTTTCCTGAGATCGAAACACAAAAAAAAGTTTAACATTGTTTCCCAAGTTCCCAAACCAAAACACACAACTAAATAATCTCTGAATTGCAGTCCTAGGATTAATCACTATGATACCACTCTATCGTTACCAAAACAACTAGGGCCTACAAGGACAATGATAATCCAATTGTTACACCCCAATCCTGCCTCCAATAGGCATGGTTTTGGAGACTATCACTAAGTAATCATATCAAAAACATGTTCTACATTATCCAAAAGAACAAATACACATTCAGACATCTCCAAATACCAATAAAATAATAAATATAAAACAAAATCAATACTAGTACATGTGAATAACATCTATCTCACATCATATTATGAAGAGTTCACTATAAAACATAATAGGTCCAAATAAAATCACACCTTATAAACTAAAAAGAAAAATATTCCAACCAACTATGATGGAAGATATTGTTATCTAATACAACACCCAATATAAACCACAAAATATCTAGATCACTATGCTCTACCTCACCCAAATTCCTCCTAGGTCTCCATGAAAAGGTATGCCATCTGCATAAGACATGACATATAAAGTTAAATCCCATGTATGGGTGAGTATAATAATTCCTATTAGGACACCCACAAATAACCAAACATACAAAATCAAGAGATTATTAACCTCATCATCATATAGGCATGTCAATTGGGACATGGCACATAGAAATAAGAAAAATAAAACCTAGATATTCTCATGATAGATCCCAAGTCTCAAATAGGTCTAAAAAATACTACCAAAAAAGATTTTTCTTGAGGATTTAGGGTAAAAATCATATAAGATATCTCAGTCCACAAGCAATGCTATCATTGATGGAACTTATCCAAGAGGTAATTCTCACTAGGCCTCTCGAAAGGAGTACCCACTGGAACTCAAAACATATAAATACATTTATAGGGGATCACACCCATGGATTATGGAGACACTGTGAAACTCATCTAGAATAACCTTATGTGTTTGAGATCATACACCCACGTAATTTTTTTATGGAGATTACTCAAACCACTCCTTGGGGAGATGATACAATAGAGGATCCCACCTAGGGCCTCACTGGGGGATTCTTGAAACACTATCAAATAAAAATTATATACAGTGGATCAAAATCCAATGATTACTATGTAATTAATCACCATAACCACATAGGTATTGTCCAAGGAAATGAACCCAACTGATATTAGTCTTCACTAAAGAGATGGTGGACCTTAACCTACCCTATAAAAAGAACATGGCATGTATTAAGAGTACATAGTGTGTCATTTCTACCCTGGTAATGGTCATGTATTTTTGTCTCAAAAAACATGTATTTCTGTTAATACACTGAATTTTATTTTAGATAAATGACATGTAGGGTTCAATTCAACACTTAGCATATTGCCTTCTCGATTCAATGTACACTAGCCCATGCTCATGTACTTTGAGTCATTCTCGTGTACCTATCCATTTCTGAATACTATGTCATTCCCATGTATCATATTTGTGCTCGTCTATCAAGATATATCCATTCCCATTTACCCTGATGGTGTACACCAAGGCACCAACACTAGGTCACATGGTGAGTGACATTTGTCATATTGTTTTTGATACTTTTCTCTACTTGTAAAACCTAAAGTTACATAATGGGTTACATGGTGTGTATTCTTATAGAGTACATGACAAGTGGTTAGGATTTTCAAAGAACCCTTAAGTTCTTCCTCATCTTAACCCATTCTTATTCCACTATTGATTATTCCCCAATTGTTGTTGAGGTATCCATATCTAAGGTTGAACAGACCCAATATATCACTGGTGACCAAAATATGGCCATATAACTACTTAAAACACATCTATCATCGCATCGCCTTGCTGAGAAGCCAAAACCCATAGCTGGGGATCTCCAAATGTGACTATAAAATCTCAATAAATTCCATGAACCTTGATTTATCTTGGATTCCAAACCCACAATAACAAATTTTTTGTTTGAATGATTAGATGTGTAATGATCTTTTAATAGAAAATTATTGAATCGTCATCCATACAAAATACTAATGATGATCACATGTAGGATGAAGAGAGAAATTCATAAAAAAGAAAATGAGAAATAAACCTTACACAATGTTAATTTTGGACATCATTCATTACACTAGGAATATATAATGGATATTAATAAACAAATAAATATTGATTCCAAGGTTTTTTTAAGATGAAAACATCAATCATAAATCATTCATCAACCCATGAATCAAACTATCAGAATAATTGATTTTTGTTTGGCTTGGGATAATAAAAAATCCATAAATCCCAAAAAGGGACATCCTACCATGAGTTTTCATTGATCGATGATGAATAATAGTTTTACATCACTATCTTTGGTGAGATCTATCAACACCATTGGCATAGAAGATATTATTGTTGTCGATATGATCTTCGGTCACATAATCATCCACCAAGATCTTATCCTTGTCAGGATCTCAAATACATAGGGATATGATGATAACCATATTATTTGGATATCGAAATTTATTTATTGGTGATATTATATTTAGAGGAAGTAATAAAAAATATTTCAATTAATAAATTTATTTATTTCTTATTTCACCCATGATTGTGTTAACCTAAGCGTCTGATGCACTCCAAGGCTATGTTGTGCCTAGGGTAAAACCCACACCCCAGATTCAATGGTAGGCTTAGATTTTCAATTTGATACTCTATTCAAGATTTATTACGTTATTTCATATAAAACCACATGATTGTGACATAATATATTTCATATTCTCATTAAATCAACACAGAGACTCATAGGGCCTCATAATCTCACGCCATCTCAATGCCTGACTCTAAAATTATTCCATAATAGATTCTAAATCCATAATAGTAAGAAATAGTGATTTTACATTGAAAAATTAAATCAATATAAATAATAACACTTCTCAACTATAATTTATATGAATTAGAGACATCCTAAGACACATACATTCCAAAATGCACTAATTATTTTCAGGGGGAAAGCCAATCAATACAATAACCTAAAATTTAAATAAAAAAACATCAAAATTAAACCCATACAAACTGGGTAAAATATTTTGAAATGGGTGGACACTAAGAAACAAATAATAATAAATATTTTGAAAATTATAACATATAAGAAAAGACTAATGTCCATCTTAAAATACTGAAATAAAAATTTTCAAGGCCCTTTCTAATATCATCCTAAGACCAACATGATTCGCACATTAAAATATTTGTTTCATTTAGAAAACCCCATAAAAATTAATTTCAATTTTATTTTAACCAATACATTTAAAATTTTCAAATGACAATAAATTCCCTTTTAAAAAACCATTTTTCATTTTCAAAACCACTAATCAATCAATTTAACTTACGAATGATTTGACCACAAGATATCATAAATCAATTCATATTTTTTTTTGAAATCTCAGAATTTCAGTTATGATTTATATTAAAAATATTAAGGTATATTTTTAATTTTTATTTTGAAAATATAAACACCTAGTCCATTTCAATTTATTTATTTTTAAATATCATTTATAAATATATAATCCATTTTAAAATTGTTTGAAATTTTCATAAATCCCTTATTAAAATTATTTTTTATTAAAAATCACAAAAATTATTTGGATTCATTTTAGAATGATTAATTTATTTCTTTCCAATAAAATTTTTTTATTTAAAAACAAACCATTAATGTTTAAATTTAAAAAATTTAATTTAGAAAATTTTTAGATCCATCTTAAAAATCATGTTCTCAAAATAAACCTATTTATCAATGTTCAAAATTCAAAATATTTTTCAATTTAAATTTAACAGGAACCAACTGAAATTTTATTAATAAAATTAAAAAATTAAATTTATAAAAGTGGGACATGTTGTTTTGAATGAAATGATTACATGATTTAGTGAACCATGATCCAAGTATGAAACCGCCAATTGAATTCATGTTGAACCATACACTCAGGATCCACATTAGTGGCTAGGCCATGAGAGGTCCCTGGGTGACACAAGTTCACTCCCATTTTCATACCTAAAAATATTTGAATAATTTAAAAAATTCATAAAATGATAAATATGTAGATACATATAAAAAACAAAGACATTAAACCAATTCCCCATTGAAACTCGGGGTTTATAAAGATTAAGATCTCCTAAAACTCTTATCTTTCATACCTCCTGAGTCTGGAAAGTTCTAAATCTATATACCAAATGCAACCAAATATAAAATACATCATATGATACCTTTTTCATAATATAACCAGCTCCATCAATAAATTAGATGCCTGATCTAACCCACATTATACATAAGGAATGATAATAATAAACTCAGCCTAGAAAATAGTTTTACGGAAAAAAGTATAACCAATGGAAATACTTTCACCCAGTAATCGTAGTATAAAAATAATAGAAAAAAGTATGGTCAGTCTATATGTTGGATTTCCATTCTAGAATCTAATTGAAATGAATCAAAATAAATTCTATAAACATATGTAAAATAATAAACTCTCACCCCCTATTAGATCCCTCGCCTTTCCTGCTTCGAGTCCCATTACAATATCAACATATATAACAAACAACCAATAAAGTAAAATAATATAGTAATGGACTATTTGGATTAAGTAAATCTTTTAATAGGCTATTCACCATATAATATATGAAGGTAAAATGAAATCCTACCAAATCATTTAGAATTCACAATTACCCGATGCATGAAATTAAACTAAAGATAAATACTGACATACCACCCGGTTCCTTTATAAGTCATCATCCAAATTTAAATTCTCATAACTATATTAGTGGTAAAGATGAACCATAAAATAAAACAAAAATGACGATAGTCATGAGAAATAATCTCAATAGTATTTCTAAAAGAAACCACATCTCATGTTTATGTCTTTAAATAAAATATAATTGTTTTTTCAAGTATAATTATATAACTAAAAATAGGAATTTATTTAATTTTACCTAAAATAATATAAAAGTCTTTTCAATATTTTATAAATTTACCTTTAATTCTAATTTAAATAAAAAGAATCACTTTTAAAAATGTTTATCATTCATAAGTCTGTTTTTAATAAAACACTCAATTAAACCACCATTAAAATGATCCTTTCAATACACATTAAAGTACCATTTTAAATAATGGGAATAAGGATCAAGAAATAGTTATAAGGATATAAATCATAGGTAGTGTAAAATATGAAATGATTAATAACAACTCAAAAAAACATTAATATAAAATTTACATCCTTGGAAAAAAAATTCTAGAGTCATTAAGGGATAGGGTATACCTATAATATACTTCTCTAGAAACTAGTAGTATGTATAGTAACATTACACTTTCTACTGGAGGGATGACATACTTTAGTAGCATAACTATTTTAAAGGGAACCCATCTATTCTAAGTTCACCTACCGAAGTACTTAGGCTTCCCGTGAAGTTTTAACAATAACATCAAC
This sequence comes from Viscum album, assembly GCA_963277665.1. NCBI lineage: Eukaryota > Viridiplantae > Streptophyta > Magnoliopsida > Santalales > Viscaceae > Viscum > Viscum album. The sequence continues at coordinate 798,204,791 of OY728160.1, read as the reverse complement.
CACATAACAATAGTGTATCATCAGTAAAAAATTCTATAATTAACATAATCATACAAATTCATAAAAACAATCATGTGTATATTTCAACCACATATCCAAATCCCTTATAAAATAGATATTTCTAAAAAAATTAGGATTTTCCATTTCAATTACAAGGATTTTAATACTCACTTAAAAGGTTCTCAACATGCCTTATCATTTTTTATAAGTCTATTTAGAAACTCTATTGAAAATGATTTTTATATGACAAATTATAATTTCAAATATTTCCCTTTATTGTTACACTCAAGGGAATTTACTCATATAAATATATATCTCACATTGTAAAAATTCACATATTTTCATGTGAATTGGTGAATATATTTATATATATATATACCAATGTATTTGTGTGTAGCCACCAAAGGCGGTTATGACTCACGTATTTTTATTAAAATCAACTTTTATAACAATTTATCATTTCTTGTAAATTTTAGTATTAATTGAAATTACAAGTAGTAGTTGATAACCAATTTAAAACATAATTTCAAGTCCCAAAAACTTTTAAAATACCAAAACACACAACTAATGATCATTCAACATTTTATTAAAAAAATTGGTGTGAAAAAACTAATAAAATCATATTTTTAACAAACTATAAATTTGTGGAAAACCTTTTAATTGAAATAAAAATAGTTGGGAACATGATTTTCTATTTAAATACTCTATTAATATATTTACTATTTTCATATGATATAAAAATATTCAATTTAAAATGAAATAAATTATAGGTATAAATATTTAAATCCCTAAACATGGGGAAACATACTTGGAACAAATAGAAGATAATGAGACTACTTTCATAACAGATGAAGTAAGGTATTAATGGGATTCCACACACCCTAGTAACCAAAAAATATAAATTTTGAAGCCAGCCCCACTTAGGTTTCATCCTAGTGGCTTGTTCATTGGTGGTGATTCAAAATGAAAGGGGACTAAGAGTAAGAGAGAAAAAATGGAAGAGGAACTCTAACCTTAAAGATCTAAACTTTGATAATAAGGAAATTACATTAAATCACTAATATAGGGTGAATGGATGAGGAGGAATATCGGAGGGATCCCCCTTAGGCTGTTATGTCATGTGACATGGTAGTGGAGGGGGTAGGCATTGTCTTAAATAAAGTGGAAATTTTAAAAGGGGGAAAATAGTTAAAAATCATTTTTTTATGTTTTAGGGTCATTGTAAATAGTTCGGATGCACGTTTAAAAAAACTACAAATCAACTATTTTCCAATTAACCAATGTTCTAGAACATACAATATGTATTATATGCATGGTAATAAAGGCTATGTTAAAATTATTCATTTTGGCTTTGAAAGGTTAAAAACACATTTACACAGTTTTTGTAATGTTTTACTAACCATGTACTGGTACTAAATATCTAAAATTTTAAAAAATTAAAATAGTTCTATTTGGAATTTTAGGATTATATTTAAAAATGAAAAACCATGATGAAAATAATTAGGTCGTGGTGTAACATTGATCTATAGACTCTTATCTCTTCATTCATAATGAATTAACATCTATTCCATCAACAATTCCTATTTCTTGGGTTTCTATGGTGTGTATAATTTTATGTTTTCATAAATATTCAATATTATTTATTTTTTTATTTCTCTGATATTTATTTCTATGTCTCACTATTGATATCCAAATAATTTTACTAATTGAATTTGATCTTGTTTTAAAAAAAAATTGATGCACCATTGGTTGGATATTTCAAACGTCATACTATTTTGCTAAAAAACATGAATTAACATTATTGAGATATTATTTTTTCTAAATAATGATATTTAACATATCATTTTCATCAGTAATTCTTCTAATTTTTTGGATAAATTATTTTTTCAATTAATTTGAGTCTTATTCTATATTAATGTAAGTGCTTTCCATTTCATTTTTAATAATTTTGTATGAACATCACATGATAAAATCTTATCATATACTCCTCAATTTAATCATCTTCATCATCAAACTCATACATATCGCTATTTTAATTTACCAAAAAAATCAATAAGATCCATAAACCCTTATTCATGATAAACTTCTAAACTTTCTTCATCAGTATAACTATCATTTTTGTATAAATTTTCATCTAGTTTTGAAAGAAAAATATTATTTTATGTATTGAGATAATCATGAACTTCCTTTTAGTAAAGTTCATTTATTTTCTAGTTATAGAACCCTTATTAATATTTTCTTGAAGAACCATTTTTCCCTATCTTCATCATCATCATGGTTTATTACTCTAGATGATTGTAAATAAGTTTCTAGATTTCCTACAGATTAAGAACAAGAATGGTTACATGTCTTTATATATTACTTTTCCCTTATTGATGTTATTTGGTATGAGAGACATAAACTATTTAGTATTATTGGTTTCCACTTGATCATTGAACTCCCTTTGATTATATTCTTTATTCTTATGATATTTTAGACCATTAAAATCCATAAATGAATGATCTTTCTAACCATTTTTTTTCTTTTTATGTGATGAACCTATTCCAATTTCATAGAGACCAGGATACTATGAAGTTACTCAAATGTGAAATTATCCAATTCTGGATCCTCAAAAATTGATATCATTAAAATTAACCGACATAATAATATTAACAAAAAACATATTGAAAATAATTAAATCTTATATATTTTCCTAATATAAACATATAGTGTTCACAATCATGTTCAATATAGTTAATAATAATTTAACTAATTAATTTTTTCTTATTCATAAATCATTAAATTAACATTTAAAATTATACAATCAAGCTACATTTAAAAATTTTCTCGACCTCAAAGATTTCATGAAGCTTATCTCATTTATATTTAGTTGATTTGAAACCCATGGAATTTTTTAATTCCTATGAGAGTGTAAAAAATAATGCATTTAAACAATGTCCATTAGCTTAAATGTTATTTAGAAAAATTTTAGTGTATGATCTATTTTCATTTGGAGGATTGAATATGAAAACTGTTATATTTAATTCATATAGCCTCAATGGTAACAACTATGGAATCGTGTTTTTCTTACAAAGATTAAATTTATTTTCATAAAATGTGGGTATACCTTTTTTGTTTTAAAAAAATGATATGTTGTATGGTAATAAAAAAATAGAAGATTCTAAAAAAATTAGTGTGAATACAGAAAGGAAAACCTTTTCCCGGATACTAATTAAAGATCCCATGAGGATTATATAATATTGATTGTACGAGGGGTGGTTCAATCGATGATATAATAATATATTCTATTTTTTTAAATAAATATAGCACATTTCCATCGTCATCAGTTAGAGGTAATTGATCCAATATAGTGTCATTCCTCATGTTATCCACTCTATGAGAAAATAACTAGATTGTGAGAAACACCAATTATTATTACAATGTTAAAATTTCAGTTTCCTTAGATAATATATGGTGTTTAATTTGGGATACCCCAAAACAAATGGACTATTATCCTTTTTTCAAAATTACCCAAATCAGAAAAAAGGGGATGACTTGGAAATTATTTTCCAAATTATATACCAATTAACTATTTTGAATTCCATAAAATTATAGAATGTTAATGATTTTAAAGATAATAAATAAGAATAACAATGACATTCAGATGTATTAGCACTAATATATCTCCTTCACCTTTATAGTTCATGATATTTATAAAGTATTTTAGTTGAGAAGTAATATTTCATATATCTATCCCTCAAAACTTACTTTAATGGTTTTCAATTCCTTTGGAATGAAGTGTGCCCAATATAATTCCAATTATATTCACTTCTCTATTAATCCCTTCAAATTTTTTAGCACAAATAAGAGATATATCTTTTGAATGAATGAATAACTAGAACAAGAAACTCATAGAAAAACCATTTTCTTCACTAAAAAAATCAAATTAACATATTAAAATCTGAAACTATAATTTCCACCCCCCCCCCCCCCAACAATATGTATGTTTCCGTACTGGTGATCAATACATGACCTCAGGCATGCCTCCTCATATATTTGAGGATTTTGACTAGTGGTGGGGGTCTAGGGTAAAATTGTGGGGAGACTACACCCCATTTAGCAGTGTGAAATAACATTAAAATAACCTAAAAACATCTATAATAAATAAAAATATTTTCGATAATATATAATTAATAAACATACTGATCAAAATAAATGAATGCATAATCTAGTAGTCAAACATACATATAGTTATATATATCATCCAAAAACTGAAAAACTATATGGTAAATTACATATATAGAATAAATAAAAAATAAAAATACATTGAGGCTCTACCATTATCCATGAACCTCACATTATCCCATTATCCAAATTACGTCCAACATATCCCACTTGATCATGCAACATGTAGGACCCCGAGACACCCTGATAGGGGAGGGGTGAATCAAGGTGACAAATTTTCTTTTAATGTGATGGATCTTGTTCCCACGTTTGTAGGAACTTGTTAAACATGTATGATGAACATGATCAGAATGAAAACATTCACATGTAGAGAGATGAAACAAAACTTTATACTTTGTTCACCACTAAGGTCTATGTCCAAGGAGCATACTCCGAAAGGTTTTAGGTCATACCAAATTCCACTAAAACTTCACTACTTGTGGATTACAAAGATTCGGGCACAGTCACTATGTCACAGGCTCACTGCCTTTACAAATTTTCAGGTATAGCACATTTGTTCCCTCAGATAACTTCCGTTGACTCCCCCTAGTTCACTCCCTTGGATAAAGTCCCAACTCAGTTTAAAGACTTGAAGGTATCTTCATTTTCTCTAATGAATACTTATTATATGGTATGTAGAAGCTCTGTTGAAGTCTACCTTCTACCTATAGACTAATCTCACTTTTCACTGCAGGTATCAGGAAAACTTCCAGATTTTGTGCAGCTCCAAAAAAGACCAGCGTGCTTCAACTACACCTAGCGCGCTTCTCCAAGATGGCACACAAGATTCAAAGTCGGAACGCAAGTCCAAAGACAGTGCACAAGTCCACCTCAACCACTTGTGCGTCTCTCACTTCTTCAACACCAAACTTGCATAACTCACACCCTTTTACCCCAAACCGATTTTGGTGCGCAACTACCAACTATCACGCTTCTTCAAATTCTAGCATGTAAGTGTAACCAAAACACCTATGTGACACCTAAATCACCAACTCCAAACTTGGGAAACTCAACCTGTTTCTCACCCAAACCACCTTGGACGCGCAGCAAACAGCTGTCACGCAACTTCTACTTGGGCGACTCATAACAAATTGTGCGACCACTACACCTACGTGAAGGGAGCTCTGATTTTCTCTATGTCTGAACATCATACCGAATGAGGAGGGGTCAAACTCTATTTATAGGCATTTTGATACCCTGCACGATGGCGCGCAAGTCTTTCCTTGGTGCCCAAGTTTTGGGGTTCAAGTCTCTGCCGCTCAAGTCACTTGCAAGACCAAACATAAAACATGGGCGCCCTTATTCCTTTTTCATATTTTCATGTTCTGATAATGAAAAACAAAAGGCGTGCAAGTATCCTCTCCTTCAAGTCAACATTTCACAAGTCTCATTACCAAAAACCTTTTTTCTTGTTTGTCGATTTTCAGGACCAAAAATTTAACAAACACTGGAAAATGGTTCCACCTTCAATACTGTTATTTGCTTGTTCTGTATGCTCACTTTGCTGGCACAAATTATGAACTTCCACTGAGGGTTAACAAAAAAAAACAAACCGTACTCCAATCCATGCATAGAGCGACCATGGTTCCAACACTACATTATGTCTCCACCCAACATGAACTTATTATTAGTGAATTCTGATTAGGAAACTAAGTTCCAAGTTATCCCTAGTAGGGTGTTAGTGAAACTTAGTAGGTAACCAAAAATGTGGTCTCATAAATAACCAATAATGAAATGTATGTATATGAGGCATGCTCATATAAATAAATTAAACAATACAGATGGGTAAGTAAATAACCAATTTCAATCCTTGGGTAAAAATGTGAATCCTAGGATTCACCCATATTCACTTCATTTTGGGATGGAGTGTCTCTATTAACATCAGGGTACTATTCCAACTAAACCCATTACCTGGGGCCAGGGCATACCCTACCAGTAAAACACATCATCCAAGTCCAGAGTATTGTCTCTACCCTACTGGACATCACATCATCCAAAACCAATGGTGTGGTTCTCCACTATAGGACATCACCTTATCATATTGCATGGGTGTGTTTTCCCCTTCTAGATATTACTTCATCTGATTCTAGGTTCATGGATAACCCCTTCCAAACATCACCTTATCCTAATCTAAGGAGTGTGTCCAAGGAATCCTAAAATATCATATAGGTGTCTTAGTGGAATTTATATCCCACTATATTGAGCTGAGGAGTATGTTTAAGGAATCCCAACTACATTTCCTTATAATACTCCACATCCAGTTGCTGGGATAACGTCATAGAAGTCCCATATATCATAGTTAATCTCAATGGGTAGTACATCATACCCACAACATCTATTGCAATGTATGTCGATGAGATCAGACTCTTTCCAGAAACCATCTCAAAATTTAAGGTCATCCTCTATATTGAATTAATTTTCACTATCATAACTATAATAGGATGAAACCAGATATTCTATTTATAAATAGTTACACAATTTCATCACTATCCATTGCACATACATGTCATGTTAAGGGTTAAAATCTCACTAGGGCATGTATCTGGGTACCCTAGGTCATGTCTCTGTCATGAAAATCATCAAGAGTTTTGGACCTATTTCCCTCTCACGGGTCAATAACCATCTCATAGAGTGCATAACATCCATAAAGATCATCATAAGAAAATTTTATTCTCACTAGCCTCATAGGAATAATAAAACAACGTGGCATGGCCTAAATCCCATTTGCTTCTCATGTCTCTTGAGGTTCTTTCTCACACCCAAACTATCTAAAAATTTCCTTAGGCACACATAACCAATGCTCGCATCCCAAGGAGAATAAAACACTAAACCCATTCTCATTGTACTAGACCAATGTCTATTAGATATCTCAACACTCTATCACAACATACTCAATCCACTAATTACCAATTCAATGGTCTCTTATATAAGGATGAATCTAAGGTACCACCATTAAGGTACTCTATGTTCATTAAATTTATTAATATATCACACCTTAGGGTCCATTCATCTCAATAAAATCATCAATAATCAATAAATTTTTCATTTGTGATCAAGGAAATCATTTCAATTCCCATGTTACCTTAAGTTTATGGAAATTTATGAAACTCAAACCTAGAGATTAATTTTATAGAAATAATGAATTTTATTTTTAGTAGTCAACCACCCTCGGTGATAAGATCGAATATCACATGAAATAGTAAAATTAATAATACAATAATGGAATGTATGGTGAACCACATAACTCAACCATGAATCTATTCCCTTTGAATCACTATCTAGTATCTTCTCCAAGGTTTATCCAAGTCCAAAAACAATCATTCATCAATATAATGATTTAGATCACATAAAAATATCTAATATAATTTAATTATAATCAATTTATAATATATTAAATTTTCAATTTTATTTAATATGTAATATTTACATAAATACTCCAACTGTGCACCCTTTGTATAAAAATTACAAGTAACAGGGTGTGGTTTACGATTGACGTACACCCAAACATATTCCAGGTAGAATATCCAACCCTCACCAACAATTCCTCCATAAATTTTATCTAAATTTTATGAAATCCATAAAAAATTTAATATGATGACATAACTTCATCAAAACTATTTGAGGAAATGTGAATAAAATTTATTAAGATGTCCTCTAGATATTTAATATTAATTCTCAATCAATATTTGGTTATTTCCCAATACTCTGGTGAAACAATTAACATTAACTAGCACAAAACCATCAACAATCATGGGATGGAAAGGAGAAAAAAGAAAAGAGACAAAAATAGAATATTATACCACATATCACCTTTGAATTGAACCAATATTAATCCTTAAATAAAAGGAATCAGGATAAGAAAGGGAGAGAAGATGATCGGTCAAATGGACTCCTCCCATCAATTAAATCCCCCCAAATTCTCAATACCAATAGAAAAAAAAAGTTTTTACATCTATAAAAAACACACCCAAATACCCATTAATGACATGAAACCCTGGTCCACATCATGAAATCATCGAGGCATATCTTTATCCCCCTCAACCAAACAACCTTTAAGGTGTGAACCATAGTTCATGTTGTGAGTGACCAACTTAAGGGTATCTAACACCTCACATAAGGGTAATCTTAATGATGTGAATAACCCATAATGGTGTGACTTCCATGAGTAAGGGTACTAGACCTACAAAATTGTCATTCATGGTGTGAATGACTCCTTCACAATATGAATGGCCTACATATACAAAATTTCAGCTACTCGGCCACTCGATCATTCTCCAATGCTCACCCGAGCACCAATACCATTGACCTAGTGTTGAACCACATCTGAAAATATATATTCCAGACATTATATGAACAAAAATTCTATTCTGAATACTAGTTATGCAAACAACCCTCACCCAAAACAAGAATTTCAAATTACCTCAAAAATTAAAACCATGAAAAGGTATGTAATTTTATAGAAATAAAGAAAAACATTGTTACTAAAAACATTTGATTAATGAATAATCACTCCATTTATTTTATATCAACCATTTAGGATAAAATCAATCCAATCTCATGTCAAAATATACGTCAGATCAGAGGGAGATCCCTCACCATTCCTTTGTTGTCAAGTGGGTTCCTAATACCCAACATGAAAATTACTTTTTGATTAACAAATAATGTATACATATAGTTTTGAATGATTTATACTTACCATAATAGTTTAAAAACATATGCATCTACTATTTACATGGTAATTTACCTATATAATTTATTGTATGAACATGTTATAGCATTTCCCATCTGTAATGAGAATCTCAAGATATGATTACATTAATCATAAAAAAATAATGTGTTTTAGATGCATCATAATGACAAGAAATTTCATATTTATGACTATTTGGGGTTGGTTATTATAATCATTCGAACATATTATTATGATTGTTTCACTTGGTGATCTCATTTATAAGAGATTATGAGAACTGTAATTCCAATACAAACACTACATGTTTTCAATGTCATTGATAGTTATTAACTCTGGACACATGTAAATATCTCTCAATATGAGATCATTATCAATTTGTGTCATTTTATTACACAAATTGATAAAAGACTAAAATCATTTCCTTTGTTCCATGAGGATGTATCTTTCATTGGGTGTACCATTGAGGTGTGACATTGATTGAATGATCAAGATATAATTTATATCTTCCAAAAGGAAGAGATATCTCAAGCCCAGTTAAGAAGGATGGAAGTATCTTTATTAAATAGAGGGACATGGTGATTAAAATTAACTCTATCTAGTAATTTCATTAATAAATAATCTAATAAAATATTTTGACATGAATTGTGCATCTATGTTTATGAGATATCATGAGAAAAAAATATTATATTATATGGTTAGAGTTCCTAGGAGGTTTTTGTTTCAATGAATAAATATTTTCTCCTTAGGGTCATTAATGAGTTTATAGACTTCACTCTTGATCTATGAGTAGTTATAATTATTTAGAAACCAAACTCATAGATGCAGAGATGAATTCATAAACTTTAAAATTTTAGATTTGATATCGGTAATTGTGAACCAATGTTTTACCCATCTAAAATTTATAACAACAAAATAAAAAATAAGGTAACTTAAATTCTCAAGTAACTTTTAGGTATATATATTTATATAATTATTAAAAAATCCTACATAAATAATACCCATGCTATTGAATGATCATTTCCCACACTTAACACATCTTTTATTATTTCTTATTAAGTCATCATCATCTTTTTAAAATCCCTTCTAGACATAATTCATTAAACAATATTATTTTTAACCTGGGGAAAGTAAAAATATGATGGGTGAGCTCAAATGATCACTAAGGGTAAACATAAGTATTAACAATTAAATTTTTTCAATGAGCATAATAAGTGCGTAAGGGTGTGGAAACATAATCAGAGACCATGAGTGAATCACAAAAAAACATTCCCATCAATACCTAAATCATCAATCATGAGAAAATAAATAAATATTTAAAAAAGTAAATTGTCATAAAACTAATTAATCCCAAGCCATGTTATGTAAATATTGATCAAATGATCCATTATAAACCCATTTAAAGTACATATAAAACATATTCATAACTTTGGACATCATATTCACAGAACACTTCCATAACCTTATACAACCCTTTTAATTTTGATAACCATATGACCGACATACAATGTGATTATCTATAGAACATAATGATTATCCAACTAATTGGAAAACTATTTGGGAAAACCCATCTTTTAAGATATAATGGGATCACCCAACGCTATATGGGCCTCCCCATAGTATAAGTTGTAATGAGATAACTCGGAGTAATCTCGGCTGCCTCATCATATAAGTATTGTTCAAGATCTATAACAAGAAAAATGTCCAAAGATACTATATATCATTATAAAACTCATAAAAAATAATTATTCTTTTCATAACATTGTTAAACCATAGAAAGAAAATAGGTTGCATGAAAATATTTTGGAAACATGACTAACCCATGGAAGAGAAACCAGTTTCATAAAAATATCTTTGAAACAATTTTATTCCATCAAGATAAATAATTATGATGGTATGAATACTATATATCCCCAGTGGACTGTAGGAAACAAAAATATTTTTTGACCTTGATGAATGTAAATACCATTAAAAGTTCATTAAAAACATTCTTGAAGAAAATATCCTTTTAATATTGAAAATCCCTTTTAAAACATAAAATAATTTTAAAATAATTTTCTTTAAAAAAATTATTAAAAACCAAGAATTTACAAAATATTAAGAAAAAAATTATTTAAAAATATCTTTGTAAACTTGAAATTTATTCTTTAAATAAATGGAGGTAGTGTTTGTAGATAATTTTATACATGTCTTAATGAACATTCCTTTTCACAGTAAAAAAGTTATAAAAGATCCTTGTTTGGAAAGAGATATGAAGATTCATTGGAAAATATTTTATAAAAATAAAAAATAGGTAAAAAATTCTTTAAAAACTAATTATTTAAGGGTTAAACAACATTTAAAAACATTTTTATAAAACATTTTTTTGGAAAAAAAAAAGATTTCTGACCGAAGAGAGAAATAAAGTTATGCCTTTTTAAAAATATTTTCTCAAAAATTTTAAGTACCAAATAGTGAGAAATGTTAATATCACTTTTAAATATAATTAATAAACATATGATAAAAAAATTAAGGAGTATCTTATGTATCATAATATCACCTAATTGGAAGCATAATCATAAATAATCCGGATAAACGATGAGTTTGTAACAAAGGACTCTTACAAAATTTGAAGCATTGTATTGTAATACCTATGAACGAATAAAATTAAAAAACATAAAATTACATAAAAAAGGATATTCATGAAATAACATGTAAATTTGGTATTATATATGCCCCATAAAATTATATAGGTGTATAAAATAACTTATATCTCGTAGAAGGAAAATTGAGAAAAAATCCCTTACCGCTTTGGGAACTTTGTAATTGTAAACCCCATGAAAGTTAGATAAAAAAATGAATATTTAAATACCCATAAATTTAATGATAATAATAATGAAATATATTTTTGGTAAAACTATACACTATACACCAAAAAAAGAGTTGAATATGTCATATATCTCAGAGAAATAAAAGTGAGACGATAAAACCCTTACATCATGCTTCCTTTTGGTTGAACATTCATTATACTCATATATAGTGGTTTTAAACAATTTATTATATCATTAACTAAAAAAATTAATATTTTTAATATCATATATGATCATTTTATAACATCTTATCACCAATTCATTAATAATCATTCATTATTTTCATTATTTCATCAGTAAATTTCCTGGTTTTCTTTTTTATTCTTTGTTATGAAAGGTTTGGTTCTTATAAATATTATATAGTTTAATATATTATAAAAAAAATAATAGAGTAATTATAATATTTATATATCCATTATACCTTTAAAACTAATCATGAAATATTATTATGAAAAATGAATTAATGTAACAATCATGGAGACGGTAGGTCGTACGTAAACATGAGTAATGTTTCCATTTTTCAATGATCATTATGGAATGAAATTAAGTAATATTATAACATTAAATAATGTTAAATATATAATAAATACCATATTATTTAATTATATATACTTATATATATCATTATTGTGGTTTTGTGAGGAAAATAGAGTCACATCGCTTTGTGAAGGTGGTAGTCCACAGGTACATGAACGACGTTATTACTTTCTCATTGAGTTAAAAGGTAACAAATAAAATTATATATTATATTTTTAGAACTATAAAATTTTTTTTAATATAACAATTATTACATTTATAAAACATATATTAATTATCTGTAATATTTTTATATACCATTTATTGTGGTTGTGAAAAATGAATCACATTGATTCATGAGGTGGTAATCCTCCATTAATACGAGCGACATTATTGTGTGCCCTAAAAATAGAATGTAAAAATGTATATATTATATAATAACTCTATTGGTATAACTATTTTATAATTATAATATATTTACTTTATATTCATCATAATACCCAATGGTGAAAATTTGTAATGGAAAAATGAACAACATCGGTTTGTGAGGTGGTAGTCCGTCGTACATAGGAACGATGATATTGTTACCCATTTGATGGAAGTGGATGTCATATTAAGTCATGAAAATGTTATAAAATCATACCAGTATCTTTAATATACTTATTTTATTATATTATAATTGTTTAATAAGAATCCAATGGTTGAAGAAATAAATAATATAAAAATGATCGTTGAATAACGTTAACTCTTCTTTTTGTATCCAATATAGGATTCCACCATATGCCTTATTAAGATTGATTTATATAAAAAATAAGTCCTACAGGATTAGGAGAGGGAAAATTTAAAGTTATTTTATTAGTCATTTTATGAACCATGAGGTGTGAAGTATTGAATAAGGGAGGAGAGGGGGGCCTTTTATAAGGGAGGTGAGTGGCACACTTGTAATTATTTTTAAAGAGTGAATTACCCCAATTTTTTTCATGTCACTAGGCCCCAATAAGGGTTAATTTTATATTATATAGTTTATAATATCGAAATATATCTATAAAATTGATTTGTGACCAGATTAAAGGTCATTTTACCCCTTATCCTTGATGTTTAATCCCTCAGTAAACTCAATTTTACCTTAATCGTTGTGATTAATTTTAACTATTATCAGGAATAATTATGGTAAAAAATAAAGTTATAGATATTAAAAAACATAAATTATGATTATTAATAATATTTAATCCATTTTAACAACTCAATTTAAAGAAGATTCAAATTTTAATTTAACATTAGTCTTGTAGACATGGTTAGAAAAGTGTGTTTTTAATACACAGTATTTTTGATAAAAAGATGATTCAATATTAACTATATGAATAATAATAATCATTGTATGAAAATAAATTAATATTTAATGATATATAATATATTAATTTTATTTAAATCTTTCCCCCTTATGGAATATTTTAATTAGTTAAAATGGAGAAACATTATGCATTTTGAAATAGTTTTTAAAGAAAAAAACTCATTTTTCAAATCCAAGAACAAGATAATACTAAAACCCAATATAATTATTATTCTTAAATAATTTAATTATATTAAATATAAAAAAAATTCATATTTCACTTTAAAATATAATAATTAATTTAAATTTACAAATTTATTGAATGGAAATTAGAGTTTTACAAAAATCGGTATTTTTCTCTATTCACTGAAAAATTCAAATTGTGGGAAAAAGTCTCAAAATTTCAACCAAGGTAAATTTTGATATTTTGGTACCAAAAATTATTTGCATATAATAAAATTAATTTTTAATATTTTTAATGTTTTATTATAATTGTTTTAATGATAAATAATAAAGAATCAAATTTGAAGAAAACATATTTTTTAAGAGTAATATCACATTAAAAATTGAATGATTATTTAATAAATGTTTATCAATAATTTATTTGAAGTAGGAAATATATATATATATATATATAAATAAATTTTATAATTCATTTTTTAATATTCATAATCTCTAATTTAACAGAAAGATCACAATGGTTATATATATCATGGGTCGTTCAAGCTCGATGTTGCTTGTTGAATACGCTATAGAGCATACTAATCCTGGGATTTCATTCATTGAAAAAAAAAATTGGAGAATAAATTTATTTTAAAAAAAATTATATTATATATTCTTGAGGAGTTACAGTACTATATAAGTTTAGTGTTTCATATCATTTATGCCATCAAACAAAATTTCATTCTCTTAAAAACCCACGGTTTTACCCCATCCCCCTTTAATAAACGGTGTTCTCACAATTTGAACATTTTCTCGGTAATCTAAGGATGGAAATTTGAAAATTAGTTTTTTGTAAACCCACATTATAAAAAGGTATAATGAAACATTAATTAAATAAAAGTTAAAGGGAAGAACATGGGTCATCTAGAATAATAGTTGAATTGGTTTATAAGAAGAAGAAAATCAGTGGTACGTAAATATATAAACATAGGAGGAAAGTATAAATAATTATATTGAGTTATAGAGGTAATTGATCATAATAAATTGACTGATCAATATAATTCTATGTTCCTCAAAACCATATATTTTTGATTATTAAAAAGACTTTCAGAACATAAAAAATAAAGGTACTAAGATAACATTTTTATTCCATGATCTTTTTCCTAGAGTTGGGTGATTATATTACCATATAGACTAAGAGAATACGGAAATATAAATACTTGGTGAGTATAAATACATCATTTAATCAATTTTCACCATAATATCATCTTTTTCTCTAAACAATTTTAATCCAGGATGATTTTTTAATGCCTAAATCACAAAAATAAACATTTAAATGACTACATTATCCCCAAAAGCGTAACAAGATATTCCTCATTTCTTTATACATTAAAAAAATCCATAATGGTTAGAACATAGTAAGATATTTTCCAAAAAAAATAAACCTTTATATGATATTCTCCAAATTTTAATTATAATAACCAATTTTCAAACCAAATCCTTCCATAAATAACAATCATTAAAATTCATCAAACTTTTGTTAATTAATATTAAAATTTAATAATTATAAGGATTTTATAATATATTCTTCCAAACTAAATCAACCATTATTACTTAAATACAATAATTTTTGTTTCAAAAAATATATTTATCCTTAAAAAAATCATACTACTTAGGACATCGTGTTTCAAAATAGTGTGTTTTTCCCCCTTATCACCCATGGATTGTGTTTTCGAGAGTTGTGGCCTTACAAAATGTGATGGGTTGTTTCCCGACCTTTGTGTTATTCTTCTTTTATTTAAAAATGAAAAATAATTCCTCTTTTAATAATAACGTATGTTGATCCTAGGAGTCACAAATACCCCAAACCCCAAAAAACTCCCAAAATATCATTAATAACCTCAAACGTTTTACTAATTAAAACCTCAAATGGGGTGTCTATAACATTGAACTAATTATCAGCCTTAATCTTATAGACCTATTATGGTAACCATTTATCTTAACATATCCCCACATTAAAATATCTCAATCTAAAAATTTATCTAAACCGACCTTTTATACCAATTAAAATAACCTAGAGACCACACCCCTCGATCCAGATCTGAAATCATAAACTATACATTTTCAGCATTGATACAGATAATTTTGACCCAATTTTTCCCCATCCAATTACTAAAAAACAAAATTAAAAAATAGGTCCACTTATATTCTCAAGGACCTTTTAGGATTATATTTTCATTGAATTAAGAAAAAATGCTGCATAAATAATACCCCGATCATTAAATAATAATTCCCCCCACATAACTTAGTTTATATTATTTTACATTAATCGATCATCATCATCAAGGTGAAATCCATTCTATACATAATTTTTTTCAGAATCATTATTTATAAACTGAGAAATGGAAACATAAGAAGTTTGATCTAAAATGTTCAATAAGGGTTACCATAAGTATTAACAATCAAATATCATAAATGGGAATAAGAAGTGAATATGTGTATGACAACATAATAAATGTGAATGAGATAATTATAAAATAAATCATTCTCATCAATACCTTAATCATCAATCAAGAGACAGGGAATTAGGCTTTAAAAAGGAAAGAATTATAAAAATAACTAATCATGATCCATGTGATATAAATATTAATCAAAGGAAAAATTATATCCCCATGGAAAGAATAGATAAAATTTATTAGTATCACAGGACATCATCTTTAAATAACACTTACAGAACCATTGTATAACCCTTATTATTAGAATAAACATATTGAGAATATCCTATATAGTTTCCAAGAGAACATAATCATTACTCAATTCATTGTAGTTCTATCTTTTCACAATAATTATATAAGCTATAATAGGATCACCTGACACTGTATGGACTGCCCCATTGTATAACTAATTCCCAAGAACCACAACATGAATAGAGTAAAAATATATTTTATATGATCATAAAACTCATTAAAATAATCATTATTCCTTTCAAACCTCGGTTAATCCATGAAAAGTAAATGGATTCCTTTATAATCTCTTTCAAAAATGATTTACACATGGAAGAGAAATGGGTTTCAAAAAAATTTCATTAAAATAATCTTATTCCATCAAGATAAAAATTTAGTATTTTACCAATACAAAATATACCTAGTGTAGGATAAGTCACAATAAGTTTTTTGGATCTAATGAAAGTAAATACAATTAAAATATAACTAAAAACATTTTTGAGGAAAATATACTTTATATTTTGGAAATATCTTTTTAAAACATTAATCATTTTGAAAATTCATTTATTTGAAAATAATTTTTTAAAAAAATATTCCAAAATATTAAGTAAATATTTTCTTTAAAAGTAACTTTATTTAAATTTTATGGCATCCTAAAAGAAATTATGGTCAGGTTGGTGGGAAATTCCGAACATGTTGTAAAAATATTCCTTTTGAATAGTAAAAAGGATTGAAAAGTGCCATGTTCGAATAGAAATAATAAGACTCATATGATTTTTTTTACAAAGAAAAAATTGGTAAAATATTTTTTACTAAATAATTTTTAAATGTTTAAAAACATTTTTTAAAACATTTTTAGAAAAAAAAATAAAGAAAATAGATTTCTGATCCAAGAGAGAAATAAATATGGATCTTTTTAAAAACATTTTCTCAAAACGTTTATGTACCAAAGAGTTTTAAAATGATAATATAACTTTAAATATATTGAATAAACAAATTATAATAAAATTCATGATATTATTGAGATATGGATCATAATATCTAACCATTGGAAGAATAATCACAAATAATCTCGATAAACGATGAGATTTTGACAAAGGCCTCTTACCACTTTTATAACATTGAATCATAATCCCCATGAAATATTAAGATTAAATGAAACTAATAATATCATGAATATATTTATATTAATTATATAAAATTTAAAATGGTTATTATATTCACCACATAAAATAAGATAGGTGTATAACATAACAAATACCTCATGGAAGGTAAATTGAGGAAACAATCCCTAACCGTTTTGAAAACATTGGTTCCATAAACTCCATGAAACAGATATCATAAAATGGATTGGTAAATGAACCTAAATTTAAGGATTATAATCGTAAAATATATTAATGTGACTTATACACACCAAACAACAAAATTAAGTGGTGAATATGTAATAAATCTCCCTGAAATAAAAGTGAGATGAGAAAACCCTTACCTCATGATTCCTTTTGGTTTATAATTATTTAACCTACTATATAGTTGTTTAAAAAATGTTATTAAAATACTAAATGACCATGTTAATATTTATAATATCATATATTATCATTTTATAACATCTTATCACTTATTCATTAATAATCCTTCATTATTTTCAATGTTTTGGGATATAATTTCCTTATTTTCTTTTTCATTCTTTATTATGAATGTTCTGGTTCTTGAACATATTAGATATTTCCATTATCTGAAGAATAATAATATTGAAATAATTATCATATTTATACATAAATTATACCAATAAAACCAATCATTAAATATTGTTATGAAAAATGAACTAATGTTACAATCATAGAGACAGTAGGTTTTACCAACACATAAGTAATTTTTCCATTTTTTTATGATCATTATGGAAAATGGAAATTAATATATTATATTTACATAATTTTTATTATTTAATAAATAAAATATTATTTAATATTATATTCTATATATCATTCTTGTGGTGTGGTGAAGAAAAGAGAGTCATGTCGCTTCATGAAGGCGGTTGTCCACACGTACACAAATGATGTAATCACATTTTCTATAAGTGAAAATTTAAGAAATAAAATGATATATTATATTTTAATTGAGATTAATTTATCATTAGTATCATTATTATTTAATTTATACCACATATATTCATTTTATTCACCCGTGTAACTTTATATGTAACCTATTAGTGAAAAATGAATCACATCACTTCGTGAGGTGGTAGTCCTCCATCCACATGAACGATGTTATCATATCCCATACTGAATGGAAATTAAAAAATTATATATGATATAATGAATAAAGATGTATAATTATTTAATTAAAATATTATATATACTTTATATAAATCATTATACCCAATCGTGAAAGGTGGTAACAGAAAAAGGATGACATCAGTTCGCGAGGTCGTTGTCTGCTGTACATAGGAACAATGATTTCATAAGACATTTGATGGAAGTGGATATGGTTGTATGTTATTACATTATTATAAATAAATCTAGGTATATTTAAATACTTTTGTTAATATATGATAATTTTTTATGAATAATTGATGGAGGTGGAGGAAGAAATTATATAAAAATGCTTATTGAAGAAAGTTAGATCTTCTTTAGGTATCCTTTTAGGTTTCAAACAAAGGCCTTCTTAAAATGGATTTATACTAGGAATAAGTAATATAGGTTGATCTAACAGAATTTTATAAGTGATTTGGGATCGGATTGTTAGAACTCAAGAGTTTTTTATGTGTAAATAAGGGAGGATAGTGGTGGCCAATTATAATTCTCGAGAGGGGCACACATGTAAATGTTTTGAAAGAGTGAATGCCACCCATATTTGTGTCATGTAACCAGGCCCTAATAATGGTCCATATCGATTCTATAATGTTTAAGTTGGAACTATGGACATCCATTGGGTTTTGGACAAGTTTTTAGGTCATTTTTGTCCTAAATTATATTTTTTAATCCCTCGATAAACTTGTTTTTACCATAATTTCAACAATTAATTTAAACTATTTTTACTAATGATTATGGTAAAAAATTAAATTGGAATTATTATATATTATAAATTATATTGACTCAAAATATTTAATACATTTTTTCTAATTCAATTCACATAAGTGGAAAATTTTAATTTATATTAACCCCGTAGACGTGGTGACAAAATTGGGTTTTTGAAGAATAGTATTTTTGAGAAAATTATTATTCTATATCAATTATTTGAATAATAATAATCATTGTATGAAAAAAAATTAATATTTATGGATATATAATCTATAAATTTTATTTAAAACCATCCCAATTATGTTTTATTTTAATTAATTAAAATGGAGGAAAATTATGTATTTTAAAACTGTTTTTTAGAGAAAAAAAATCATTTTTAAACCGAAGAAAAAATATATATTAAAAACATAAAAAATTTAATTAAAAAATAATTTAAGTGGATTAAAAATTATTAAAAAAAATTATTTTAATTTAAAACATAATTTATCTTTTACATTATTTATTTTATTGAAAATAAATAATTGTTTTGCAATAATCATAAATTTTCACTATTCACGAAAAATCAATATTTTCATAAATGTCCCAAAAATTTTACCAAGGTAAATTTTTATCATAATATTAAAAAATTAAAGTTAATTTTATGAAATAAAATTTCAAATTTTATTAAAAATTAATTATAATATTATTATAATGAAAATCATTAAAAATAATTTTTTAATAAAACATATTTATCACTTTAACAAAAAATGATTGATTATTTAATAAAAATTTATTAATAATTTATATTGAGTATGAGATATATATATATATATCATAAAGTAGTTAATACTATTCATACCTACAAATTTAATGTCTATGTTATTATGTTTATATATATCACAGGTCGTTTAGGCTCGGTGTTACGTGTTGAATACGTTGTTGAGCATAAAAATAATGGGGTTGAATTTACCCCAACCTGTTAGAGATATTAAATTTGTTAATAAATAAGTATATAATAAATTAATATGGATTTAAATTCTCAACTAAGTTGTCTACTGCATATTTTTTACACTATCGAACAAAATTTTAGTCTTTTAATAACTAGGATTGTTATAGTAGTGATCAATAATGTTACACACATAATTTTTATAAGAATAAAATTATTGTTGTTAGTGTAAATGAAACACAAAACTGAAATTAGATGAGAATATAACTCCATGATAATTTATGGTATAATTATTTTCAAATAAATTTAATCTCTTTAATTTCCTGCGTTGAATGAAACCCCAAGTTTTTATGCTCAATAGTTTATTCAATATACAATAGATATGTTAAACGCCCCATGATATATATAACCAATATAACATGGACATTAAATTTCTAGGTATGAAATTTATTACCTATTTTATTAAATATATGAATATATATATACTTCCAACTCAATAAAAATAATTTACAAATTTTTAGTAAATAATCAATCATTTTTAAGTGATTTTATTCTTCAAAAATATGTTTTCTTTAAAAAAAATTATTGATAATAATTAAAAAAATATTAAAATAAATTTTGGGAACCTTTATAAAATGTGTTTTATAAAAATAACTTTATTTTTTGGATCAGAATTTGAAAGTTTTCCTTGTGTAAAATTTTGGAACTTTTCCGAAAATATTTATTTTTCATCGAATAGTGAAAAATACTGATTTTTGTAAAACTATCATTTTGTTTAAATTAATTAATTAAAATAAATGATTCAGTATTTTTTAACATAACATAAGTATTTTTTATTTATATTTAATCCACATAAATAATTTTTTAATCAAATTTATGTTGGTTTTTATTCAAAGTATGTTCTTGGGTTTAAAAACCGGGTTTTCTAAAAGTTGGTTTAAAATGCATAATAATTATCTATTTTAATTAATTAAAATAAAACCTAATGGGTAAATTTTTGATATAAATGTATATATTTTAAATCATTTAATATTAATTTATTTTCATACAATTATTATTAATAGTCATTTAGTTAATATAGATTCATCTTTTTTCACAAAAATACTTTTTTAAGACTGCTTTCTCGCTGCGTCCAAATGATTAATATTAAATTAAAATTCTCCAATTATGTGAATTCAATATTGAAACAATTATTCCACATTTGGAATAATAATAATATATAATTTATATTGATTAGAACATAATTTTTTACATAAATTATTAGTGAAAATATATAAAGTTACTCATTGTGATTAAGGTAAAAACATATTTACTGAGAGATTAAAAATTAAATTTAACAGAAAAATAACCTATAAACTTGTCGAAAACCCATTAGATCGAACTATTTTTACCTTAACCCTTATATTATCAATGATTTACCATTATTTGTGCCTCGTGAAATGAACTAAATGAGGGTGGAAATCACTCATTCAAAAAAATTATGTTTTCCACTCACCCCACTTATAAAAGGCCACCCACTCTCCTCGCTTATTCACACCTCTTTATCCATTTGGATTATCCATGAACGGCCAATATTCCTTCATAAAATACCACTTATGATCCTATAATTTTATTTTATGAATAAATCCAACCTAGTAAGGCTTTAGTGAAATCATAATGAGGATACCTGAATAAGAGTTAATGTTCTTCAACGGGGGTCTTTATTTTATTTATTTATACACCTCCTTAAATTATTATTAAAACATTATAAAATAGAAATATCAATATTTTAAATATAATTATATGTTTTAATAATAAGTTCATGACTGAAAACCATCTCAAATCCCATAAACCGGGTTATGAAATCATCATTCGTGTGTACGACGGTCTACCACCTCACAAACTGATATCATTCATCTTCCATTACAACCTTTCATGGTTAGTTATGATGATATATCTAATTAATATTTAGTATATTTGTAAAATATTAAGACCAAATGATTCATTATATAATATAAATAAATTTACATTCCATTCCCTAGTGGATATGGAAACATCATTCGTATGTACATCGAACTACTACCTCGTGAAGCGATGTGGTTCATTTTCTCACTTACTCATTAAATTGAAGGTAGTAAGGATAAATTTAATTTTTTTTATGTGATATAAATGAAATAAATATATTATTCATGAAATATTTATCATTCTTAAAATATAAAATAACATTTTATCTTTACAAAAAAAGATGGTAACATCATTTGTGTTTATGTGGACTACTGCCATCACGAAGCAATGTGACTATATTTTCATCCCCAGAACACATGGATGATATATATAAGTGTATTTAAAAAAATTATAAGGTATATATAATTTCTTTATAATTACATAAATATATAATATTACTTTCATCCTTTCCATAATGATCATTAAAATATGGAAACATTACTCATGAGTATGTATGGCATACCATCTCCATGATCGTTACATACATAATTTTTCATAAAAATATTTCATGATTGGTTTTAAAAGTATAATTCATATATAAATATTATAATTATTTCATAATTATTAATCTATATATTATATTACAATATTAAATTCCCAAAAAATCAGACTTTCAAAACAAAGAATGCATGAGAAAATAAGGAAATCAAAACCTGAAATATTGAAGATGATGATAAATTATTAATGAATGGGTGGTAATATGTTATTAAATAATATTATTTGAAATTATTAATATTAATATTGTTTTTTATATGTTAATAACATTTTTATAATAAAAATACAGTATTTTAAATCATTTTCGACTAAAAGGAAGTGTCAGTTAAGGGTTTTCTCCACTCACTTTTATTTCTGTGAGATATATTCAATATTCACCACATATTTTTAATGTATGGTTTATATAATACCCATGAATATATTTTATGATTATTATCCTTATTTTTATCAGTATTTTAATAACCATTTTCATATATCTATTTTTTGTTTTTATGGTTTGAATGTTTCCAAATTTGTAAGGGACTTTTATCTTAATTTTTTTTCCTTGATATGAACGTTATGTTACACAGCTATATTATTTTATGAGGTATATATAGTACCCCATTTACAAGTTATTCCATCAATATACTTACATTCTTGATATTATAAGTTTCTTTTAATTTTATTCTTTCATTTTTATTATGATTCATATTTAAAAAAGTGTTAAGATTCCTTTGTTAGAATATACAATTTTTATAAGGATTGTCTATGACATTGATTCAAATGATGAGATCTTATGATCGAACTCTCATGATACTAATTAATTTAATTATACTAATTTTATTAATAAAATTTAAACTTAATAGAATTATTTTACACTCTTTGGTGCTTAATTTATTTGATAAAATTATTTTAAGAATATTTGACTTTATTTCTCTCTTTGATCAGAAATAAGTTTTCTTCTAAAAAAATTATCTAAAAATATTTTTAAAAATATTTTTAACAATTAAAAATAATTTATTCAATTAATTTTTACCTATTTTTTGTTTCTAAAAAAACATTGAAAGAAATATTCTTTCCAAATTCTGAAAAATTCACTTTTCTAATCTTTTTACCATGAAAAAAGAATGTTGTTTACAACATGAATGGAATGGCCCACCGACATGACCATTTTTTTGTTGAATCTCATTTTTAAATTTTACGAGGGCATTTTTAAAGGAAAATTTTTCTTAATACTATATAAGTTATTGGTTTTTAAAAAAAATATATGAAAATTATTTTAGAAATGTTTTATGTTTAAAAAAATTATTTTCATAATCAAAAAGATATTTTCCCCAAGAATATTTTAATGATATTTTAATGGTATTCCCATTCATCAAAATTAAAAACCCATTTTTCTAACTTATCCTCCACTCGTTATATTTGGTACTAATACCAATGTTTTTTTTTCTATTGATGGAATAATATTATTTTGAAGAGATTATTATGAAACTTGTTTTACTTACATGGCTTAGTCAGGTTTCAAAGATATTGTAATGGAACCTATTTCCATTCCATGAGTTAACCATGTTTTGAATGGAATAATTCTTTTTTATGAGTTTTGTGATGAAATGAAATATCTTTGTAAATTATTCATGTTATGGTTCTTGGAAATTACTTATATGATAGGGTGACCCCAATAGCATCGAGTGATCCCATTTTAGCTTATACGATGGGGTGGTCCAGATAGCGCCTGGTGAGCCGGTTATAGATTATACAATGGGGTGGCCTATATAGCACTATGTGAGGCCATTATAGATTATATTATTAGTGATCCCAAATATGACTCTAATAAATTGGGTAATGATTATGTTATTTAGAGTATTATAATAAAAGTTGGAAATGTGGTTATTTGAATTCTAATGGTACTATATTGGTTTAGTGAGTGTTCTATGATGATTATGTCCCAAGACACCAACATGTGTTATCTATTTTTTCTATGGGATTATATTTTTTCCTATAATCAATATTGATATCACATGGATCATGATTATAAATTCTTATAACTCTTTCCTATGTTAAAGTTTATTCCATGTTTCATGGTTGATGATTCAGTATTGATGGGTATGTGTTCTTTTATGAATATCTAATTCACTCTGATTATGTAGTCATATCACTATGAAATGTTTTTGTTCATTGATGAAATTAAATTTTTAATTCTTGTTCTTAAACTTATTGAGAACTTGAGATCACCCTTTTTATGTTTCCTCTCCCACAAGTTATAAATAAGAGGTTGAATGAATTATTTCTAGATGGGATTCCATGTGGATATTGATGATTACTAAATGTGAAATAAGAAAATTTAGGTTAACTAAAAGAATTTATTTTTGGATGACTTGGTTATTGTTTATGTATGTAGAATCATGTGTTTTTTAATCAGGTTAAAAACCACTCCCTTTTTGAATTTTTTAATAAGTGGGTATACACTTATCATTTCCATTGATCAGAACCAAATTGAGAGAGAATTTTTAGCCTTATATAAAGTTTTAAGGGTATTTAGAGGCCTAGAGAGTGCCTCAAGTGTTCGGATGGGATTCGGGAGAGTTGTAGGCCCAAATACCATATATTGGTGTTGCATGTCAAGGCCAACAGTTTCAGGGAAATCATTCAACCTCTTCCAAGTAATCGTGTTATCTGATTTGGTACTGCCACATCGTTTAGGTAAACTATGAGCGGTCGCACATGATCATGCTACCTTGTCTATAGTTTTTTACAAAGGGAAACCACATGGTTTGCACACAATTAGGGTAAATCTTGTGATAATTTTTGTGGGTACTACCACATAGGTAGTACCTATGATCTCTATCCCACATGGTTTGAGAATGGTTTCGAAAAACATACAAGCTAACTATGCATCCCTTTAAAGAGGAAAAATTACAAAATTTCCCCTCCCTATATTAAACCACTTTGTCCCTTTCATCTTCTTCCCAGGGTTACATGTTGCACAGGAGGAGGTCTCTTTATCCTATACTCCTTGGGATTGATTCCTCTCCCTTGTTTTTTATTCAGTTAGTCCATCATCTTGTGAAATGGAACTATCACGGTAAGGCTTGTCACATCCATTCATATATTCTTCATTACATTCACCTCATAGAGTACTAAATCTACTCAATCTATTTAACCTTATTTCTATTCTTTTGATAGAAAATATTATTTCCCTCGAAGAACTTTGAGTTATATCCAAATAGAATATGTTCCAACATATATGACTCCAAGGTAGGTGGTGCATATCATGGTTTTTGTTTTTATGGTCATTTTGGGGGTGCACATTTTAGTGCACCATTGGGTGGTTGGGGGAGACCCTGTGGATTCATATCAAATTGGTTATGTGGCCTTATAGGATTTCGAGTTATAGGCCATTAGCCACATTTGGTAGTCAGTGAAGGGTGTGTACTTGTCTTATTTTGAAATACCTATTATGATAGAATTAATAATTCAATTATGTGGAATTGGTTGTTTAATTGGGATTGTATAATTCATTTTATATTGAATTTTTTATTTCGTTCATGATGTAAAATTAAATTTCGTAGAATTGTTTTATTAAATTGATTTAAATTATTTATAAAAAATATTTCCATATTTTGTAGAGAGCCATGGGGTTGTGAAGGCTTGGCCTATGAAATTGGGATGGGATGGCCATTGGGATTGAGGTGACATAGTCATCTAGTTGGGATTATCCTGAATTACTTGGGTAGTGTTGAACATCTGTGGGGTTTCATGGTCATCGGATGAGGCAGCAAGGCTGTTAGATTGAGGGAATGACACGTGACATTTAATGGTAGGATAATTAGTTTTTAGTGAAATATTAGCAGTGGCATGAGGTTCCGATTGGATGTGTCTTATTTATTAATTTGGGGATTCTTTCTCACTCGTAATGGGAGAAAGCACCAAGATAAGTCATGTAAACAAAGGAGGACTCAAGTATGATGTGTTTTCGACCCCTCTTGTGAGTAGTGGCCCCCAATAGTGCATCTTAGGAAATTTTTTTGGGGGTGGTTGTCGTAGAAATCCACAATGAAGGTGAGGAGCCTTTGCGTGAGAGCAGTGAGGCTATTAGTTGGGGGATGAGGCATTACATACTTGAGTCCATTGGGAAAGGACTTATAATAGAGGATAGAAATATTCATTCCTTATGGTGGAATTCCAAAGGTGGATAGTGACTCACATTTGAGGACAGATATCATTGTTCCCCCTGCGTGTCAGGCTTTGAGCTGATGAGTGCTTCAAAGAAGGGGTTTGAGGGACCATATTGATTTATTTAGGCCTGCTTTCGAGATGTTAGTGATTTGTTTGAGACACAAGGTGTTATGAGGAATGAGGTTTTGGTTCACTTATTTAGAGGTCTAACCAGAGGTTTCACCTTATCTATATGATATTAGGGGATAACTTTGGTCATGGGCCAAGGATCCTTTCATTTTCTATGATTTTGGAGATAGATGAAGTAGGTGATAACTTCTTGGTGGCTCTTGAGACCAAATAAGTTTTTTTGCTTATTTGAATTTCTTGATATGTCATATTTATATTATTACACAACTACCTAGAAAGTCATGTTGGGTACACACACTTGGGTGGTATCCTATTGAGACTTATTCTCGCACCCTACATAGGCCCTTCAGGACATGGGTTGACATAATGTTGTCGCACTTGGGTAATAGTTCAGCCTCAGGAGTATGATCATAGTGGCAGTTAGCATGGGATGTTGGTAGGACCCTAAAATCATGTTTAATTGGAGATTATATTTTAGTTTCACTTTTGTATTCAGTTTGTTACCTATATATGTATGTAGCTAATATGATCATACCTTGGCGACCCTTATTTAAATATTTTTTTATGACATGTATTCTATACATGCTTTGTTTTTAACTTCCTACTAGTGGAATTTTTCCATTTTTATTTACTTCTATCATTGTTGTCTTTTTTTGCTTCCTCCATTCATTTTTAATGATCGTGCTTCCTCCATTGGGAGTTTTGGTTAGATTATGCTAAGATTTTATTATCCTCCATTGTATGTTATATTTATACTCAACCCATTATAATATTATTTCCATGAGGTTATATCCTCCCCACTTTCTATCTTTACACCCTCAC
Organism: Viscum album; assembly: GCA_963277665.1. Lineage (NCBI taxonomy): Eukaryota > Viridiplantae > Streptophyta > Magnoliopsida > Santalales > Viscaceae > Viscum > Viscum album. The sequence goes on along the minus strand of OY728160.1, from coordinate 798,176,798 downwards.
TACTAGTTGGTGGCCTTTGACATTCAGGGAGGTGTGCCTAAGGCCAGTGGAACCTAGCCTGATAGAACTATTAGGGTGGATAATTGGTTCAGGGATGCTATAAGTAGTATTGGAGACATTGTTGATGGGGATTTAGTAGTAGTTTAATCATTTATACTATTGAGGTCTATATTTCTTTCCATCCATCAAAATCTATTTTTATTTGATTTTATAAACCCGCTTTATGGGTGAGCGGGAACCAGAAAAAAAAGGTTCCAAAATCAAAACATTTCACTACACCTGAGAAGATCAAGAACAGGTTCATACACATCCTCTGAAGTCAATTCCCCTTCCGCCCAAAGATAGATGATGTCAGAACATGGTTTATATCATATTTTCAGGTTCATAAATCCCCATGTATGAAGGATGAACCAAGTTACCATGGTTTAGAATTTTTGTTCTATTTTTCATAATATACATTTTATATGATTTCCACCTATAGAGGTATTCATGAAATTTTATCATTATATATTTTGAAAAGTGACCTTGGAATTATATGGAAAGAGATGAGATATTGGACTCTTATACCTGTATTGAAAGGAGAGTGTTCATGTTTATTATTTTGTTAGTCACGTGGTAGGATTTTTAAATTTAATATGCAACCTAATGTGATATAAACAACTTTTGGAATATTATATGGAATTATATATATATATATATATATCGCATATTCCTATGAAATGAACTTCTTTTTATTTTTGAAATGCACCTGGATCTTATAGGATTTGGAAGGTATGATTACATGGGGTGATGTTGATCATCAGGTTGGGTGAAGTGGTCATCAGTTTGAGGAAACATTGATTGTCGGGATGAGCATGGACTGAAGTATGTTTAAAACTTATCTCTGTGGAGAGTGGGTATAGAGGACATGAGGTTAGGATGTTGTGTAGAATAGTTAAATTAGGAAAGTGTAGGGTTGGTGAGGATTCACTACTTTTTCCCACTTTACTTATCTGTATTAAATATATGTGTGTGTCTGTGTGTGTTATGGGATGTTTGAACATATTGATGGTATTCAGCTGGTTCTTCATAGATGGCTCGAATGGTGTGTCGGGATGGTGATGGATTGGTACTACAGGATCATGATTAGGTTATTGCACCTGAGGTTCTGGTAGAGCCTGAACAATAGGTATAGACTTAGGTACAGGCTTGGGTAAATATTTTGGTGTAGGAAGGGTAGCTACCAAATTTGATAGCATTTGGGCCATGGCATGACGAGTAGCTCAGGGTGATCTGGGAACGTTTGATATAGGGGAATGACAGGGGTAATAATGGAGAATATCCCTCTAAGGGTTATTTTACTATAGAATTCTAATAACAGCACTCGTCACTTTTTTAGGGTGTGGGTGGTCCATAGGAGGCTGAAAATTGGATCCAGTCCATGAAGAAAATCTTTGAGCAGTTAAAGATGCCTCCAGGGATGAGGGTGAAGCTGTCAACCAATATGATCTAAAGACTGTCCAAGCACTCTTGGGATATGTACGTTTAGGCTGGCAAACACAAGTGACTAGCCTAGAAAGACTTTGAGGCTAGGTTCTTCAAGTATTTATTATAGGAGACACTGATTGTAGAAAGAGATCAGAAGTTCTTGAGCCTTCAAGAGGGTGATGTGTCCGTCATGGAATGTGCAACAACGTTCACTAAGTTGTGTCTCTTTTCACCTTGTATGGTGACTGATAACACCTCGAGGGTGAGGCACTTCGAGGATGTTTTAGGAAATTCCAATTATGTGTAAGTAAACATATTTAGTTTGGCCCTATTCTTAGAGGTGGTGAACCAGGCACTCATAGATGAGGGAAACCTAACGGATAAGTCAAAATCAAGCTAGGAAGTAGATTTGGGTGACTTTAGGGGCGACACATCAGATAGTAGGAAGAGTGAATGGGATGAGTTCCAATAGGGTATTCAAGCCAAGGACTAAGGTAGAACACTTCATATTCGATCATATATGGTTTTCATCTAGTATGTATAATAAGGACATGTAATGATTTAGTGAAAGAGGCCACTAAAAGATTGTAGGGGATGTGGATATGTCCAGAATCTTAATAGGTTCTTCAAGAATCCTTATCGGATAGCCGACAGTTATGGACCGGGGTAGACGCAAGGCTCTGAGATTGGTTTGGGATCTATACTAGGTTATGGTAGCTAAATTTCAGTTGAACTCAGAGGTTGCATCTGAGATTGTAGGGAGTAGTATTGGGGTTAGTGGTCAGTGGTTATTGAAGCACCACATGAGAATCAGCATTCAGGAAGTCAAGCTTTAGGCTAGGGGAACACCCTAGAGTTGTTAGGGGCTGAGAAGGCTGGTTAGATAATGACTATTAGAGGTACGTTGTGGGCATAGCCTGGTTCTATTTTTTTATTTTGGCATGGAATGTTGAGGCATGTTTGTTGGGTTCCCTAGGTTAATGGGCTATATATATGGACCAACCATACACTGGTAAATAATTTAGAATCATATCAGATGTTTTATACAAATATATATTAGTTGTGTAGCACCAGGTTTTATGTTGATCATGGATGCAAGTTGGTATACTGAGGTTCCTGGAAATGGGGAATTGAAGAGATGCAGGATACTGGAGGTGCATAGGCATCTTGGAACTATTGTGGTGTTGTACTTGATTGAGGTGTGAGGCACCAGTTTTGACATTGAGCATCAGTTGAGATGTAGAAACTCATTGGTTCCTTGTGTAAAATGGGCATGTGGTGATCACCAATGTGTTTTCGAATACATATTAGTGTTAGCTATGACATAGGAGCTTGTGATGAGTTTTTGGAGTCATGATGCATCATGGGAATAATTTTGAGTTTGTGAACTAGTCAATGAATCATTGTTTGATTTGTGTTTTGGGCCAAGATTTGGTCGGAGTAAGTCACATTTAAGGTGGGTAACCCCCTTTAGGTAGATGATTTATTCCATTGAGACTGGGTTAGCCTTAGTTCTTTTAAATTGGATGGGTAAGTTTGGTACCATCATTGGGGTTTTTTTGATAGCTCCAGGATGAGCTATGTTAAGGTGGGGAGATTGTAACATCATGGGTTTTTAAAATGGGATAAAAACATCTCACATTTTATATTTTTAAATCAGTGGTTTTCTATTTTCCTTGTTTATCCGAACCAAATTCCTGTGTTCTGTCATTTTTATATCATTTTTTAGATGTTTTTAGAGTCTGGAAGAGTGTTTTTGGTTTTTGGAATGACTTCAGTAGTGTTTGAGTCATAAAGACCAAGTTTAGGTGTTGTAGGTCAAGGCGCATGGTTTAGGAGAAACTGTGCTGCCTCTTCCAAGTAAACATGTTCCCTATTTTTGAACTTCCACACAGTTTGGGTAAATAGTATGAGTTGGAGCATGACTTTGTGCCTTTGTCTGTAGTTTTTTATAGGGATACCACCCATTTTCTACATGGTTAGAGAGAACCGTGAGGTAATTTTCATGATTATTATCACATAAGAAGTACATATCCACTGTATCCCATAATTATTGTGATGGGTTTTTAAAATAGTGTAATATAAAAATGTGCCCCATTAAAGAGGAAAAAGTATTGTATTGCGCCTCCCTCTATTAAACCTATTTCTCACTTTCTTCTTCCTCTATGGGTCATGCATTGTAAAGGATATGATCTCCTTCTCCTCTCCTCCTAGGGATTAATCCTTATCCCTCATTTTTTATCTAATTCAACTATCATCAGGTGTAATAGAACCATCTCAGTAAGGTTTATCACATTATTTCATATCTTCTTCCTTGATTTTTCCCCATGAAGCGCTAAATCTGTTTGAACCGTGTTACTTGATTTTCTAGAATTCTGATAGAAACTATGATTTCTCATTAACTTTTTTGTTTTAGAGCCTAATACTGGGTGTTTCTACCTCTATAAATCCAAGGTAGGTGGTTGGTACATTTCTTCGTGTTTCTGATGTTTTTTTTGGGTTCATTTTTTGTTGCAGACCATTGGGTAATTGAGCGAGATACTATTACTTCATATCAAATTGATCATGTGACCTTAGTGGGATTTCATTGGGAATACCCAAACCATATTAACTCATGAATGTCTAGTTTAGAGTTTTTCAATTTCCTTGGGTCATTACGTTGGGGTGTGTACTAGGTTCATTTTGAAATTCCTATTAAGTTGGGATTGAGAAATTCAATTATATTGAATTGGTTGTTTAATTGTGATTGGACAATTTATGTAATATTTAATTATATATTTTTCTCAAGTTGTATAATTAAATTTCATTGAAATGTTTTATTTTTTATTTTTTTCAAATTTCATATTTAAAACTATTATGATATGTTGTAGAGGCCCATGGTGCCATGACAGGATTGGCCTAAGGATTTAGGATGGAATAGACATCATGATTGAGGTGACATGGTCATTTAGTTGGGCATGTCCTAGATTATTTTAGTGGTGATGACCATTGATTGGAAATCATTGAAATTGGATTAGGATGAATGGATTTTAGGTTAAGGTAAAGGCATGTGAAATTGGGTGGAAAGTCCGTCAGTTTCTAGTGACATAGTCATAGGGGTATGGGTTCCAATGGGATGTGGATTAGGTATTAATTTTGTGATTTATTCTCACCAGTGATGGGAAAAGTTTATGGATGATTTTTTTCACTTTGTAAGACTCAGTGATGAGGTTTTTTTGACCACCCATGTGGGTAGAGACCCCCGGTAGTGCAGCTTAAGAAATTATGTTGGGGTTTCATGTCATAAAAATTCATAGGGAAAGTGAGGAGCCTTGTGGTGATAGTGATGAGGCTATAATTTGGGGTATAAGGATTTTCATTCTTTATACCTTGGGTCCAAGACATTTATTATAGGATTAATATCATCATACCTTGGAGTTTTGTGCCTTGGGATGATAGTGACTTTTATTTGAGGAAAGTTATTGATGTTACTCGGATGTTGGGATTCTAGCTGATGAGTGATTTTGAGCAAGGTTCTGAGGGACCAGATAGTTTTACTTGGGAATTCCATAGGGACATTGGTGATTTATTTGATGCATGAGGTGTTAGGAGGAACAAGGTGCTAGTTTACTTATTTTGATGTAGAACCAAAGGGTTCACCTAGGCTACATGGCATCAGGGGATACCTTGGGCCATGGGCCATGGATCCTTTCATTTTTTATGATTCTGGTGATGGTCGAAGCTAGAGACAACTTCTTGGTCAATGTTGATCACTGGATAAATTTGTTTTCATACATAAATTTAATGAACTATTGCCTTAATTTTATTACACAACTACTTAAACAATCATGTTCGGTACACACACTTGTGTGGAATCCTACTAAGACTCATTCTCATACCATACCCAATCCCTTTCGGGTGAGTGTAGAATTGATTTTGTGGTGCATAGGTAATTGTTCAAGCTTACGACATGTATCATAGTGGATGTTGGCATGGGATGTTGGTAGGACCTTGAGGTCATTCCTAGTTGAACATTTCTTTTTAGTTTCACTTTTTGGTTCTTCATGCTACCTTTATTTGTTTCTAGTTAGTGTGGTTAACCCTTAGTGACCACCTTTTTTATGAATATTTTATGTATGACCTATATTTTATGTATTATTTGTTATTGTGTTTTTATAAGTGGTATGTTGGAATGATTATTTATTTCCACTTCTATTTTCTTTTTTACTTCTATTGTTTATTTTTATTGAATGTGATTCTACGATTGGTGGGTCTGGTACGAGTATTCTAAGTCTTTATTTTCTTATACTACATGTTATATTTATACTCAAAACATTATTATATATTTTATATGAGGTAATAGCCTCCCCAACTTCCCTTTATAAACCCACACTTCTAGTTGGTAGCCTTTGGTGACTAGGGAGGTGTTTCTAATTCCAGTCATGCCCGACCCAATATCACTATTCGGGTGGCTAATCGGGTCGGGGTGCTACAATGTATGTGTTTTTATTAAATGTCTAAAAATCTATTCCTAAATATTCTTTGAGAATTTAAGTGATCCAATTGTTCATTTTTTATATTTTATGGTTTGTATGCAACAAAATGGGTCACAATTATCTGCATCAAAGATGAAAATGTAATTTTTATGATTTCAACACGAGATCTAAGAGTGTGGTCTTTGGATTTTTAAAGTTGGTCTCAGAGGTTGGTTTAAATAACTTTTGAGATTATGATGTTTTCATGTGAGGTTATATTGAGATTTATGGATACCATCGTAGTTATAGAATATTTAGTTATATCATGAGTTTAAAGTCTTAGAAATAGAATTTTATTTTTTATGTAGTAAAAATTTTGAGGTTATTATTATCATTTTGGAAGTTGTTTTTTTTAGGGTATTTATAACACCTTGGATCAAAATGAAGTGTCATTTATGGAGGAATTATTTTTTCCATGTATGAAGAAAAAATAAAAACTAGATGTTCGGGTGATAACTCGTCGCATCTGGAAAGTTCACAGGGCTTGAACCCACATCGGAATGGCAACAAGTGTGGAGTGTCTACCACTTGCCAAAATGATTTCTTAGTTAGTATGAAATTTATTCATGTAAAGATTAACATTATTTCAAAAACATGTTGTATTTTATTTGAGTATTAATAATTTATTTATATAAGAATAATATATGATCAAATCCTTCTAATATTTTTGTTTTTAACTTAGTCTGATAATAATTAATGAATTGAAAGAATAGTTATTTTGGAATGATTTAGTTTGAACTTTTGGTATTACTTTTTAATTTTTAATATTACTATATCATATGAAGGTTTAATCATTTTTAGAATTATCTTACCATATTTTAACCATTTTGATTTTGGTTAATGTCTAATGATAGGTGGAATAGCTTGACTATCCCTTTTTTGGTTATATGGTCATTAAAAGTTAAGGTTAGTGCTTCAGGCATTAAATATTATTCCCAAATACATATATTTTAAGATAAAAATATGATATTGGGATGATAATTTTTTAATGGATGAAATTATACTAATCATGTTGGTATATTTCCATATTATTTTAGTCTATATGGTAATTTAATTCTTCAACTATAGGAAATGTATCTTGAAACAAAAAAAAATTATCTTAATACCTTCAATTCTGATAAACTGATGGTCTTTTCGATCATTATAGATTTTTTTAGGACCTTAACATTCCATTATCATTCACTTATTTGTGATCAATGAATTCAATAAACCTTTATAATTATTTATTATTTTCTTCTATGCCCATATTTTTAATTTCCACTAATTTTATCCTACTTTAAAAAATAAGTGTTATTTAATATGGATATCATACATCCCTTTCAATTTTAATAAGATCATGATTTATTAAACAATTATATGATGAGGTTTTGAAACAAAATTATTTTCAAATGTCCATACTTTTATTACCATGATAAAGGTCAAATTTTAAGGATTTAATTTACTAATGATTGGCAGATGTAACCACCCATGTTTTTAAAAGATTTAAACTATGTTCTATTATGTAAATTACAAGAAACACTAAACTTATAAAAGAATGTAAAATCATGATAATTTAAAATATACTTATTTTTAAATAAATATAATCTATTCAATTTCTTGAGTTCAATAAAACCCCAGGGTTTTTTGGCTCCATAGCATATTCCACATGCATCATCGAGCTTAAACGACCAATGATATATATAACTATCACAACCTAGAAATTAAATTGGCAGCTACAAATAGTATTTATAAATTTATTAAATATATGAATATATATATATATGGATTTATCAATATAAATTATTGAGAAATATTTAGTAAATAATCATTCAATTTTTTTTAATTTATCTTATTTTTCGAAAATATGTTTTCTTAAAAAATAATTTTTTATTACATTTGGTTAAAAAATATATTATAATAACTTTTGGTTTTATTAAGAAAATATATTTTATTAAATTAAATTCATTTTTGGGATCATAATATCAAAATTTACCTTAGGTTAAATTTTTATACCTTTTGGAATATATTGATTTTTTGGTGAATAGTGAAAAATATGATTTTTTTAAAAACAATAATTTTTTTAACAAATTAATAAATATGAATACCAAATTATGATTTAAATTTTAAAAATTAATTTTTAGTTGTACTTAATCCACTTAATTGCTTTTTTAATGAAATTTATATTGATTTTTAGTAAAAAAAATTCATGCGTTTAAAAAGGGGGTTTTCAAAAAACAATGTTTTAAAATACATAATATTTCTCCTTTTTAATTATTTTAAATAATCCCTAATGAGGGATGTTTTAAATTGAATTTATATATTATATATCAGTTACTATTAATTAAGTTTCATAAATTTATTATTATTACGCATATAGTAAATATGGAATCATATTCTGATCCAAAATACTCTTCTTAAAAACCATCTTTCCCGCCGTATCTACGGGATTAATATTAAATTAAAATTTTCCAATTATTTCAATTAAATTTGAAAAAATTTATTCCATATTTATATAAATAATAGTTTATAATTTATCATATTCCCAAATTAAAATTTTACTATAATTATTAATGAAAACAAATAAAATTAATCACCTCAATTAAGGTAAAAATGAGTTTACTAAGTGATTAAACTATAAAATTGAGGGGAAATGACTAAGAAACTTTTCCAAAACCCATTTTATGACTATATTTATAACATATAACTTATATTATCAATAATTTCCCATTTTTGGTGCTGGGGGAAATGAAAAAAATTGGGGTGGAATTCACTCATTCATAAAAATTACAAGTGTGTCACTCACCCCATTTTTAAAAGGACACATTCACTTTTCCCTTCGTCACATCTATCAATAATATTTTTACCACTACCTATACAAATAACATACCAAAATACCTAATATCATCGTTGAATAATTATTTTTGGATGAAATATAAACTATCAATGATTTAGTGTAATCCAAAAGAGGAAACATGAAGAAGAGGTAATATTCTTTAATGAGAAACTCTATTTTATTTATTTATCCTCCTCCTTAAATTCTAATTAAAACACAATTATATAACAACCTTGTTACATTAAATATATTTTTATGTTCTTATGATAATTTAATCACTTACAAATATCTCCAATTCTATCAAATGGGCTATGAAATCATCGCCTATGTGTACGGAGGACTACCGCCTCATGAATCAATGTCATTTGTTCTTACATTACCACATTTCATGGTTTTATATGATGATGTATGTAGATTATATATTTGATATTTATAAAATATTTATTCCTATATAGTTCTTATATAATATACTTAATTTTACTTTCCATTCCATATGAGAAATGATAACATCGTTTATGTGTATGATGGATGACCTCATTAAGAGATTATGTGATTCGTTTTCTCACTAACAATTTACATGGAATGTAAAAAAGATAAATTTAATTATTATATGTGATATAAATTAAATAATTATAAAAATAATAAAATATTTAAAATTATTAAAATATAATTTATCATTTTATTTTTTACACTAAAAATATGATTACATAGTTTCTGTATGTGTGGACTACTGCCTTCATCAAGCGATATGAATCTCTCTTCATCAGAAAAAACACTGATGATATATATAAGAGTATTTAGAGAAATAATACGGTATATATGATATTATTATTATATAAAGATAAGCTATTACTTTCCAACTTCCTATAATGATCATTCTAAAATGGAAATATTATTCACGCGCACGCATGGTTGATGGTCTCTATGATCGAAATGTGGTTCATTTTTCAAAACCATATTTCATGATTAGTTTTAAATTTATAATTGATATAAAAATATGATATTTCTTCACAATTAATAATATTTATATGATATAACTATGTCATATTCACAAGAACCAGGACTTTCATAACAAATAATGCATGAGAAAAAAAGGTAATTAACACCTAAAACTATAAAAATACTGAAATATTATTAACAAATTGGAGACAATATGTTATAAAAGGATATTATTTTCGGAACTAGAAAACACGTTAATGTAATTCACAGAATTATTAAATATATGTTCCCATAGCGTAGCTCGTTCCGTAAGCTTGGATTTGACAAGTCGTGGATCCCAAACAGAGTTAAAGATCAAAATTTATGGCCGTTCAAAGTCAGACTACTGGAAATGGCCGTCTGGGATGATTTTGGGGCAAAGTATAGTTTTGAACACAAGAAGCAAAATCTAGCACACAAGAAGTGAAATCTTGCACACAAGAATGGCGGTTTTTCATGCAAGAAGTGAAATCTTGTGCACAAGAATGGATTTTTTTCACGCAAGTATGGAATCTTGCGTGCAATAGTAAAATCGTGTGCGCAACATGTCGCGCAAACCCTTTACATAACCAATGAGAGGCCATATTCTTCCCAGGCAACCCGAAACACATCAAAGGAAGGGGCAAGAAAGTTTTGAGAGGTGCGCGCAAGAGGAGCATCCACGCGCAAAATTCTTCCATGCCAAAGGCGACGTCAAACGCCCCTTTGCACACACGCCCGCTGTAGGCCGAATGGAAAACAACTTGTGCATGAATAAGTTTACGTGCACCTCTCGTGTGGAAAATAGCATGTGTGCACAGAATATTCCGCACAACCGCTCCTGGGTTCACCAATAAATACAAGTACAGCCCCCACCCCTCGTGGGAGAGCTCTCTAGAGGTCGCCCGCCGCTCTGCTGTGCGCAAGACCGCCTCTTATGTGCCCATGCGGAAGAATGGTATACTCCATGTGAGATCTTTTGTGACAGGTCCCATATGGGTCCACTCTCCCACAGGCCCATAGTGGTTTGATCCTCTCCTGGTTTATTTTGTGCCCAATTTAGGTGTGTGCATGATTCCATGCTTTCACGCAAAACATTCCATCTTGTGCGCTAAACATCCAATCTTGCACGAAACTTCCAATCTTACACTAAATACTACAATCTTGCGAGCTATAATTCTATCTTGCATGCAACAGTACCAAGGTGTTGGATCTTGTGCACACCTATACCATATAGTCCAATCTTGTGTGCTTCCCATCCTGTGTGTATCCCATCTTACGCATAATAGTATACAGGGCTATTCCCACTGGTCCATACTGTGGGGGTGTAGACTCCGCACCCCCGCTCAGGGCTCAGTGTAGGGTTGTGGTCCCGATCCTCTAGGTCGGTCCCTTCACTACCGTCACTGGCCCACCTGAAAAATGGAGAGTCGCACCGTGATGTTTTTGGGTTGGGACATCAATAATTTCCATTGTTACCTTATGCGTAACTGCCTTTCGCCTATGGGATACCATGATTTGAGATATTTCTCCACACACCATGAAAGGCCTTGAGTCAGCATATTTCTCTTGGTCCATTTCCTATGTTGCGAGTTGATATTCTTTTCATCAATCCCCCCTCCCACCCCCCAAGTACCTTGAGTGGAACCATTCCTCAAGAAACTCATATGAACCCCATCACCCATCTCCTATGCCTGGTTGAACCAGAAAAGGCCGCTCTTGCATAAGTCCCAACACTAATCATTCCAAGGAACCTTATGCCTAATAGTCCTCTCTACACTACTATAAATTGTAGTACTCCCTATATGACAAACATAGAATGTGTCTTATTCCAAATAACAGATTCCTTATGTTCCAAGCATAAGATTCCAATAGTCCTATCTACATTACTATAAACTGTGGTGCACCCTATATGCCAAACATAGGAAGCCTCCTGCTCAAAACAGGAGATGCCTTATGTGACCGACACTATATGCCTCATGCTATGATTATAGTGAAGTAATTTCAAGAGTGTTGGAATCCATTCAAACATTCCATCACTCCACCTCACGCTTTGTGTGTCTTCCATTTGGATCATCATCCAGTTTCATGTCTGAAGTTTCCCCCTAACGGCCTGGTCCCATACCACCTCAGCTCACATACCATCCTAGGCCAATGCCCTGGAAGACACTAGAAAACACTTCGATTCAGGTCCTGTTTTTTGAATGCAGTCATCAGTAGACCCTCATTTGTTCATCCTCATTTCAGGATAATGTGATATGGATGCTATGTTTCAAAAATGGTCAACATTTATCCTCCATCACCATTCCACCCTCATTGTGTTTCAAATGTCATGCATATGATTCACAATTTTCATATCTCTTTTTTCCAACTGATTCCAACGCCCCTTGGTGTTATCCCACTTGTGCACATGTGCATAGGTTTTGGCCCCAATTATATACCTCAAATCACCAGTGGATTATGATTCCCTCATATCTATACATGAGGAATACATTATGGAAAGCTTCCTTGCATGAGCCCCATGCCCCACTGTCGCTCCATAGAGGCACATGGGTAGCTTCCTTGTGTAAGCCCCATGCACCATTTTTTCTCCATGGTGGCACATAGGAAACTTCCTTGCATAATCCCTATCCACCATTTCTGCTCCATAGCGGCACTCGGGAAGCTTCCTTGCCTCATTCACCATTTTCGCTCCATAGCGGCACACAGGACAGCTTCCTTGTGTAATCCCCAACCACCATTGTCACTCCATAGTGGCACATGGGTTTCATCTTTTCATAAGCCCCATCCATCCATTACCAATCCATAGTGGCTCACAGGAATCTTCCTTGCGTAATCCCCGTGCACCATTGTCACTCCATAGTGGCACCCGAGAAGCTTCCTTGCGTTAGCCCCATCCACCATTGCCACTCCATAGTAGCACCCTGGTAGCTTCCTTGCCCCATTCACCATTTACGCTCTATAGTGGCACCCGGGATGCTTCCTTGTGTAAGCCCCATCCACCATTGCCGCTCCATAGCGGCACCCGTGCAGCTTCCTTGTGTAATCCCCATTCACAGTTTCCACTTCATAGCACCACCCAGGCTGCTTCCATGCATAAGCCCCATCCACTAGCAGTGCTCCTTGCGGCAACCGGGCTACTTCCATGTGTAAGACCCACACAATCCCTAATCAATCACACTAATGGATATTTCTTCTTCTCATAGCCACGCAAACATGGATCGCTCTATAACACCCCCTCCCCATGGCATTGTTGACGCCTTCCCTTCCCCATGGGGTGGGAGGTATCAGTCATGTATGTCCTAGGGGTGCGGAGTGAACCCACCTTGACCGAGCTGTAGGAAGTAAAACTACCAAACACCTTCATCCTCAACACATGATGTTAAACTGTGACCTCACCTCATTCCTTACATGTGGGGAGCCTCATCTCAGACATTCTATACACCCACTGGTATCCATAAGAGTGAGATAATTCCTCACATGAAATGAAATCCTCTTTATCGGAGTGTCATTCATATGCGGGGAAAGGGAAACAACCCTGGTGTAAGCCCCTAGCTTTCCTTTCCAGAGGCATCACTCATTCTCCTCCTCTCTCCATGGGTTTCGAATCCCTCTCCCGTTGGGCTTTTCCACCACCTGTTCCTCTATCCTGGAGTAAGTCCCAATATCCCCCTCCCTAGGCTGCTAACCACACATAAGCCCCAATTTCTTCTTTGGGATGATAACCACGCGTAAGCTCCTATTTCCTCATTGGTCTGTGAACAACGTGTAAGCCCCTATTTCCAATTTGGGCCTCTACCTGTGCATCAGCCCCACTCTATTTCCCACGGACACACCTTCCACGATGTGATCGTCAGGTATTTGTTGTCTCTTGTTTCTCACAATGAGCATGAATAACGTGGGCATAGAGCAAGCATCGACCATGAAATCCTTTCCAGGAACCCTAGAGTATAATCCCCAAACCCACCATGAACTATGAGGTCTTTGATCCTTGCCAAGGTAGGTTACATAGGAAGCCACTTTAAGTTTCAATCCCACCATCCATGGGTCCTGACTATCCTCACATAGGTTCACCAAAAAACTCACCTGAACTATGAGAGCTTTGATCCTTGCCAAGGCAAGGAACATAGGAATCCACCCTAAGGTTCAATCCCAACACCCGGCCACTTCGACCACCTTCATGTCAATTCTCCCAAACCCACTTGAACTATGTGGACTTTGATCCCATTCAAGGTAGGGTATGTAAGAAGCTTCCATGAGGTTCAAGTTCAACATCTATCTATGCCCCAGGACCTCTTTCACGTAGGTTCACCCCCAACCTGCATGACGTTAAACTGTGGACCTCAATTAGTAGTAAGTCATTATTCCCCCAGTCAGTGGTAAGCCGTTGCACCCACTTGAACTACATGGACTTTGATCCTTTCCAAGAAAAGGTACATAGGACACCTCCCTGAGGTTCAAGACCAACAACCATTGGACACCAGGTCTTCCTCCATATCAGTTCCCCGACCACTATCCCATAGGGACTACGTGGGTTTGATCCTCGTCTCCTAGATAAGGTATGTAGGATACCTCCCTGAGGTTCACCCCCATCCAACGGTAAGCCGTTGCGACCCCATCCAATGATAAGACATTGTGAACTCATTATGTGGTAAGACATAGTCAACCCATTTTGATGATAAGCCATCTTCAGATGATCAACATGGACTTTGATTCCCTAGCACAGGGATACGTAGGAAGCCAGAAGTTCAATCCCATCACTCATCTTTCATCCTGATCTCTCCCTCGATCTTATGTGTTTTGGGAAGTTCATAACCCAACCCAGAGGATCTATTTTTTTTATGTACCATCCATACTTCCATTCTCAAGGGTCGCCACCTCAGGTGTCCCATTTTCAGACGAACTATGAGGACTTTGATTCCCTGCCACGGGGATACGTAAGAGGTTTCTTAGAGACTCAATCCCAACATCATTGTTGTCCTAGAGTCGACTCCATCTCATTATCAACCAATTTCATTAAACCCTCCATCATCCATCCTGATTCTTACCTAGGCCACCACATCCCATTGGGATCATGCCACCTCATTCTCCATTCCCCTTGACAACAACCGGGAATCTTACCACACGTTGGCCCCCTACATCAGTGTTCCCTCTAGGGGATGCACCCACCTGATTCAATATAATTAGTGTTATCATCAGTATGATCTGTCTCTTCTAGATGTTAACATCGCGGAAAACCCTGTGTTAAACATGGTAATCTGAGGAAAACCTCAGATACATGCCTATGGCATATGATTCACGGCATTCGACATGGGATGCTTCGGGCTTCTGCGACCTCAAGAAGCCCTATAATAAGGGGGAGAAACCCAGACGCGGCATTTTCCTAGCGTCCTAACATGCTAGTGATGTCCAACGTGACTACTCCCTAGACCAAAGGTTTCTACCCTAACCAGATGCTTTGGAATGTCCTGGCAGAAGTGTTGTAATTAACTATTGTCCAGGAAGATATGGCACTAGGAAGAGTTTCACAAAAAAAACATCTTAAATCTATAAGGGAGACCCGGACTAGGAGAAGTGTTCCGAGGAGGAATCCCCAGAAGGAATAACTAACATCCCATCATCCTGTTTCGATCATGGATAAAACGTCCCTGAAGAAGGAACGGATGCCACCCACCTTTGGAAAGCGGGAATGCGGGTCAACAAACAATACCACCATCCTCCAACAAGACAAACGTGCGTGCCCCGGAGAAAGCATCAGGAAAAATTATATTATATTATAAATATAAATATGAATCTGGTATAATTTAATAACATGTTTAAAACTACTATATAGGAGTTTAAATCTTGTTTTACCCAAAGGTATCATGTAGTAAGTGTTTTCTCACCTCACTTTTATTTACGTGGGATGTATTCCCTATTCGCCACTTATTTTTTTGGTATATAATACCCATTAATATATTTTATTGTTAATATAATATAATTTATTTTTATTTTTATATCCATTTTTTGATATTTATTTCATGGGGTTTATGGTTTCAAATATTTCAAAGAAATAATGGATTTTTGATTCAATTTACCTATTTTGAGATGTATGTTATGTTATACACCTATATTATATTATGAGTTGTATATACTTCCTGTTCGATATGTTATATCATGAATATATTTATTTTCATGATATTATATGTTTAATTTAATTTTACTACTTTAGGGGGATTATGATTCAAATTTACAAAAGTGGTAAGAGTCATTTGTTATAATCTCATTATTTATCGGGATTGTTTATGATTATTCTTATAGGGATGAGATATTATGATAAATATATATATAAATACATATTTTTTATATGATTATTAATGATATTTAAATTTAATTGTACCATTTTTTCAGTCATTGGTACATAAAATTGTTGAGGAAATGTTTTTAAGAAGATCTAAATTTATTTCTCTCTTCGATCATAAATCTGTTTACATCCAAAAACATGTTTTATAATAATACTTTTAAAAATGTTTTAAACATTTTCAAATTTATTTTTTATTGAAATTTTTTACCATTTTTTCTTTTTGATTTTTTTAAAAAGTAATCATTTTCTCTGTATCCAAACAATGTAATATTCTAACTTTTTTATCATGCAGAAAGAATATTCTCTATGGAATGTATAAAATTACACATGAAAATGACTATCATTTCATTGAGGCTTCCATTAAATTTTTTCAAAGTTGTTTGTTTAAGAAAAAAATTTCTTAATGTTTTGGAAAATTTTGGATTTTAAAAATTATTTTCAAAGAACATGATTTTTAAAATGTTTTATGTTTTATAAGTTGATTTCAAAAATTAAAAATATATTTTCCTAATTAATGTTTTTTATGATATTTTAATGGTATTTCCCTTCATCAACATCAAATACCCTTGTTTTAACTTATCCTACATTGGTTATATTTAGTATTGATACCATCATCATTATTTCTATTGATGAAATAATATTGTTTCAAAGAGATTGTTATGGAACCCATTTATCATTCATTGGTTAATCATGTTTTAAAGAGGATATCATGGAACCCATTTAATTCCCATATGTTAACCAAGTTTTTAAAGGAATTTTTGTTTTCTTTTTTATGTGTTTTTGGATGAAATGAATTCTCTTTGCTCATTATTCATATTTTGGTTCTTCGAAATTACTTATATAATGGGGTGGCTGAGATAGCATTGGGAGATCTAGTTACATCTTTTATGTTGGGGTGACCCACATAGATTCAGGTGAGCCCATTACAGCTTATATGATGGGGTTTCCCATGATATCATCGAGTGAACTTATTATATTTTATATGATGGGTGTGCCTATATAGAGCTCTAATTCATTGGTTAATTATTATGTTCTCCAGATAATTATATTAGAAGTTATTTATATGGTTATTACAATTCTAAGGGTTATGTATTGGTTGTATAAGTGTTCTATGAAGATGATGTCCCAAGATACCAACACATTTTATCTATGTTGTCCATGGGTTTATAATGTTTCTTATGATCAGGATTGATATCACATGACTCATGATTATTGATTCTTATGAATCTTTCATTTTTTAAATACTTATGACATGATTCTTGATTGATGATTTTGGTATTGATGGGAATGAGTTCTTTTATTATTCAATCATGAATTCTAATTATGTTGTCATATCCTTATTCACTTATTATGTTCATTGATGACATTAAATTTTTAATTTTTATGATTAACCTTAATAAGAATTCAATATCACACTTATTACATTTCCTATTCCATGGGTTATAAAGAATGATGTTGAAATAATTATTTCTTAAAGATATTTCATATGGATGATGATGATGACTTAATTTTCCATAAAAAAATTTAGGTTAAGTGGGATAAATTATCTTTTCAAGAATTGTGTATTGTTTACATAAAAGTTTATTCTAATTATCTAATATTGTAAACCTAAAAGTTCCTCCAGAATATAAGTGAAGTGATTTTTCCTTTTTCATGTTGTAAGGTTTGGTTGAAAAAAAATTGGGTCAAAATTATCAGTATCAAAGATGAAAATATAAGGTTTATGATTTTACCACTATATTTAGGAGTGTTGGTTCTAGGATGTTATAACTTCCATAGAGATAAT
The DNA here is from genome assembly GCA_963277665.1 of Viscum album. Lineage (NCBI taxonomy): Eukaryota > Viridiplantae > Streptophyta > Magnoliopsida > Santalales > Viscaceae > Viscum > Viscum album. The sequence goes on along the minus strand of OY728160.1, from coordinate 798,158,919 downwards.
AGCCTATATGGTAACATACTAATCTTATTCAACAGTCTAAACTACTCTAAATGAATATGTGTTATAACATGGTGGGCCTCACCACAGGGTTTGGGTTATGTCTATGTTTGATTGATTTCCAAATAATAAATGAATTTAATATTATTCTTGTTTATAATAATAAATTTTAAATCTATTTATTGATTGTATTTAAAAGTAATTCAGTGAATAAAAAATATTTTTTTAATGAATATTATTATTCAAGGATTTAAAATTATTTAAAGGGATAATAGAGTCTAGTTAATGACTCAAGTTGTATTATATAACATATATTTGATTTTACTAGTATGTGATAAAATTTAAATTAAATTTATGACATAGTTATAGAGTCATTTAGTGTCATTAACATCTTATTTTGATAGATTAAGTTACCTAATGGACAAAATGTAAATTAATGGACTTTAAACATACCTATAAAAAACTTGGGAATCCCAAATTTGAGTGAATATTCATTTACATGAATTTCAGAGCTTATCTCACTTCTATCCCAAATTTTAGAGTGAGAAGTATGATATCTAAGCACCCTAATCCAGTTCTTCAACCCATAATAATGGAATGGTTGTTAGGTGATCATAAGGATGTTGAAAGAATATTTGATTCATCATGATAGCACTTATGAATAGAAGATTAAAATAAAAATGATCTATTGAAATATGTGTGGAAGATATTGAGTGATCTCACATTGGTTCATTTGAGAAATGATCTCTGTTAGTGATAGAAACATGATTCCAATCAAAATTTGAAGTTGTACAGATTAAATTTCTATTTTATTTTTATTTATTCATGGTTAACTAATTATCACATGATTCATGGATGAATCTAGGCTGGGGTTTATTTAATTTTATTTTTTGACATAAATATGGACCCAAAATTTTTAAAATACCATTTTTCATTCTTTCAAAATGCCTTGGGTTCTTTCAATTGGTGTCAAGGAAAGAGTACATTTAATTAATTCAAATTAAAAAATAATAATTTTCAAATTATCAAAAATTGGGTGTCGCTACTATCTTACTATCATTGATGGTGCATCAATCTGAGATCATATGAATGAGTTATGGTCATCCAATGATCAAAATTATAATTATTTGATATTAAAGCCAAGAAAAAATATGTGTTATATATATATATATATATATATATATATATTGCATGTATGAGATTATTTTTAGGAATACCAATGACATCAGGTTGTAAGTAATGGCCTAAACACTATCCATGTGGAAACTTTCTTGCTGAACTTCACTACCCGGAAGACTTTTTCAATGAAGAATTTGTTTTAAAAACACATATATATATATATATATACATTTCAGCTAAATTGGGTGAGGAATCCAAAATCCTTGATAGTATTTTTTTCTTTATATGTATTATAATTCATTATATATATTATATATATAGGGATGGGCACTAATGGTTTGTGGAAGTGAATCCCACTTTTTTAGTGTGGGGGAAGTGGGTGCCTAAGGATACAATTTTATTAAAAAAACATATTGAGGGATAGAGGACTTTGGAGAGGCTTAGCCACACCCTATGTGGCAAAGAATAATCCCCCACCCTCTTCCCCAAATTCACTTATAGGGGTGTTTCCATCAACCAACCTGATGAGTCAGTCAAGTTAGCCGAACCTAGTGGGTCATCTATGTCGGCCCCACCTAGGGCTTTTCATGTCCAACACTACCTGAATCTCCCATCCCATATAAGTTTTCTCCCCAACCTAAAACCCTTTAATGAGGGTTTTAAAAATACACCAGAATCTATAATAAATATAGAGAAATTATAAAATATTTTAAAAGTATATTCAATCTAATTAAATTTCTATTGGTTTTGTATGATGTGTGTTTTGTGAATTAAAATCAATTAAAATTATTATAATTCATAAAAACTTACCTCAATATTAATTAATTAAAAATTTAACATATTTACATAAGTCTAATTCACACTGACTAGTCGAGATACTTAGATCAACCAATGCAAGTCTGGTATTTTTTTATTTATATATATAATTATTATAATGCATATTTTGTACTGATTATTTAATAAATTAGGGTCTACATATCATATTTTGCATCATTATATGTAAAATGGCATCTATTTCTAGATGAAAATTATTTATCATTATTCCATATTCCCTAGATCACCTCACATGGATCTGAGAATTCATGTATAATGATAAGGATAAAAAGTGATATATTTCATGTCAAGACTTGGTGAAGTACTAGTAAGAGATCCAAGTGTGGTGGGGTTATTGTTTAAACTAATTTCGGGCCTGATAAAACTCAAGGGATTGCCTATATGATCAAGTTTGATCCATTATTCTCTTAATGGATCAAGTATCACTATAATCTCATAATCACATCATTTACATTTATTTATGCATGGTATATTATTTTTTGTATGTTATGTTTTTATGTGTGATCACAAAAAATAATAAGATATCATGTGTAGATAAAATTAACATAGGTGGCGAACGTTTCTCTATTTTAAATAATATAAATATATGAGTGAAATTACATAATATAATCATTTTTAACTAGGAAATGATTACATTCTCTAAGAATAATAAAACCCGAAAATAAATTTTAAGTCATAAAGCCATCCATCTCATAATTTTGAATAAAACTGATATTATAAGGTGATCATCAGCACTAGTTGTTGGTGCCTCTTACTATTGGGGAGTTCTTATGAGAGCATCGGGTTGAATAAACTAAATTTGGAAGAAAATAAGTATCCATAGTCATATTTTTGACACATTAAAGGAAACATTTGAGAAATTAAAGGTTATCCATTTGTGATTATGGTTTTGTACTCAAGAAAACAAGGAGTTGTGAGTTAATGTAGTTGGACGGTTGAGATCCTACCTTGAGACATTATGAGTAATGGTGTGGCCATAAATTTGTCTATGATTAGATGTTTTGAGGATCCTTTCGTGAAGAATAATCAAGTGATGGACTATTCTGAGTCTATTAATTCAAGGCTATTAGAATTTGATAAAATAGTTGGAAAATTTTTAGATAAAAATATATATAATGTCAAATTAATATTAAATAAGAAAAAATTACATTTCTTCTTCGGTTTTATATTTTATAAAAATGAATAGTAAAACCACAACTTCACCGCTATCAATTCTATATAATGAATATGTCCTAACAAGAAAAAAAATCAATTGTACTACATGAACTTTTTCAATGTAATGTGATATAAAATGAAATTATATGTGTTTAACCCGCCACTACCTATTGATCAACATCAGGAAGAAAGGGTTAAAAGGAAGCATATGAGAGACACATTTATGATGAATTTGATGGTTACATAATAATTTTATAAACAAAGTTCAATTAGATATAGAAAACAATGTTACAACATAGATGATTTCACCTGTTTTCCCATATATGAGAAGTCTATGAGTAAAAAGTGAAGTATAAAATGAATATTATGATGATTACATTGAACACGTGTAAATTGAATAATGTACAACGATCTTTCAATATATCCATTTATTATATCCTTATCACCTAGTTACTCTAATTTCATTTAGAATTATATAAAATGACCAATATAGAGAAAAATGATTCATTACCATTTGGGTAATATTCGATAAGAAGATAATAACTTAAAGAAAGATTATTATTTAGTTCTAATAGTGAAAAATTTTAATGTCAAGGTAAAAATTCCAATTACATGTGTGATGGTAATGGCACCATTTCAATCTCCTTCAAATAAAAGTGGAAAAACATCATACAATAAAATATTTTCTTTTCATGTATTGAGATAAGTTTATGGAAGTTAAAATGATCTGAATTGAATTATAAGAAAGAGTAGGCTTTGACTAAGATTATATTCATAATTATATGTGATGTTTATATTTTACTTCTTTTTTATTAGATAATTAATGTGCGTTGCACATTTTTTTCTAAATAAAGTATCTAAGAATGTATAGAAATGTTATAATAAGAATGTTGAATTCTCCAATACAATGAAAAATGGGGATTCCTATGTCAGTTAAGATAAGTAAGAAACTTTTAATTTCCATGTTTAATGATTCTAGTTGAACTTTTAGTAATTATTACCAAAAAATAATCTCATGTTTGTATTAGAAAAAATAAAACATTATTATATTTTGGAAGGAATGATTTGTATGGTACCACATACTTAACTAATGGGTTAGTAATGCTTGAATCATTGGAAATTTTATATGAATATAATGTTTAATACATAAATACCCAATTGTATCAATATGATTCATTTCGTAGTAAAACTAAAATCCGTTTTCAAGGATATACCATGTATGGCATTCAGAATATTTTAATAAAAACCCAAAGGTATTATCAAAAAATTTACTTATCTAGTTTTTCAGAAATAATCATTTGAAAATAATGATAATCCACAAAGAATTAAAAATTAGGTTAGCTAAAGTGCATGAATAATTCCATGAATAATCTATAGGTAAATTCTTATACCTCAGGAGATTCATTTAGGAGTTTTACGGATTGTAAATGTGATGTAATGAATATGTGTGGTTATAATATATGTGTTTATTTGGGAACTTGATCTGAATAATATCTTGACCAAGAATTCATTTATAGTGATTATATATAGTGGATTTATTCCAAAACTAACACTTTGTTATACACATTAGTGTTAGGATGTTAGTAAAAGGAGGTTCAATAAGGAGCCTTACATGTATACATTGATCATTAAAATATACCATGGATGAATTACTAATTTAAAATATCTTTACACAAGTCAAATTCATGATTTTAGTAAAACGATCATCAATTATGAGATCTAATAACTCATGAAAAATCCTTCATTGTCTTTTTGAGACATGATTTTCAAATAGAAGTGTTAACCAATAACCATGTGCTAATTATTACAATAAATGGATATCATGTGGCTTATAGAATGGATTAAATCCATTATTTAAAACTCAATGTGTTTAGATTCATAGATTTTATTATTTCAAAGTCAATAAATAAACACAAATAAATAATAACACAATGTGGTTCAAATGTAATTACCTTTAAGGTTTCTAAGGATAATACAAAAAACCCAAATATAGTACAATTTTAGTTAAGTTTTAGACTATATTTTTATAAAAGGTTACATATATCAATTTGATTTAGTAGAAGAAATAATGACTTTGGTTAAGTAAAGGCTTTAGATTACCAAATAGTTTTCGTGGGATCAAATTCCATAAAAGAGTGTGGAAAAGGAATTTTCCAAAGACACATATTGTGTAAGAAATATAAAACCAAGAGGCACAATTTTATATTCCCTGTGATGTGTGACATATTATTCATCCAAAATTTAATAATTAAATGTATATAAGAAATTTATTTATGAATATAAATACCATATACCAAAATCAAGTCTATATTTTGATGGTTTCTCAAATTAATGTGAAGCTATTGGTGGGTATTTATGATAAACTATACATGGCTTCCAGAAAAATTGTAACAATAAGAATTGATTGGTTATACTATGCAGTTATTAATAAATTTATTATAATTATATTTGTTAGGGAAACTTTATATGATCATTATATTGAGCATTGGATTTCAATAAAACCTTTCATGGATTGTGTCTATTTGATGCTTCCATAAATGGTTAGTGAAAAAATAAAATTTCAACATAGAATAAAAGTTATAGAGATGAATTTATGGATTGATGCAAGGATTTTGATTATAGAATATTAATTTGGAATGAAATTATACCAATTTTCTATAAAAGGTTATTGGGATCACAATAGTTTCCAAGAAAAATATATTGATAACATGTGTACTTTTTTATGATTCTTACATTTTGTTAATAATAGGATGGAATTAACTATCCTAATATTGACGTAAAGTAGAAACATAATTTATAGGGAACAATATATACAAAGTTATATCTATGGGTTTCTTATACCATGTAAATATACATATACTGAAAATGAAACAATTCAAGATAGGATTATTGCCAATGTCACATGGAATAAATCTTTCAAAGAAGACATGTATGAAACATAGGAGGATATTAAAATGGTGAGTATAATTTCATACTCATATGTGATAGATATATCATATATTCCATTTTATATATAAGATGTTTCTTACATATACTTTATGATTAGAAAAATTCATCTAACTCCAAGATAATTGTGTGGGACTCGATAATTGATATCCAATTATATATGAGAACGTACAAATGATTTGTAAATAGTACTTAGAGTGGAATGGAAAAATGATATAAGGGGAAAAAACTAGTATTCTTATGGATCTAAATGATCTAATTTAATAGTCAGGCTAAGGTAATGAGCAATATAATATTATTCAATCTAGAGGTAGCCATATCTAAAAATACTGAATATGTCAGTGCTTCTAATGTAGATAAAGAGCATGAAATTTGAACCATTTATTCTAGTTTGTGGAATTATACTTTCATTACTAACCATGATTTCAATATTATGATAGAGGATAAAAGGTTATACTCAGTAACATAATCTCTTGGGAAGAATAATTTATGGAGATGAAGATTTAGATAGTAGAGTATGAATGTAGGAAAATATTTAAGACCTAATGATTAAATACATGACTTAGAAAAAGTATAATCTTATCAGGAGAGTGATAACATGTTGACCATTAAAATGTTGGATCTAGTTCTAGTAGGAGTATTATAAAAGTTAGTTCCATGAACCCAACTTGTTTTTGATTACCAAATCATGTATACAAAGATTTATTATTCATTCATACTTATATAATCATGTTGAAACTTCTTTGTATTCTATTTACCTAGTAATTTCTTTAGATTATTTGTCATATAAAACAGTTATAGCATTTTACAACTATAATGAGAGCCTCAAGATACTATAATGGTTATATTTATAATATTTCTAATTGTCTAGATACAATATATTGACTGGACACAAATGATTTATAACTATCAAGTGTTGGGTGATCATAAGAATTAAAACTTCTTCTCATTAATTTCACAAATGGTGATATGAAGTATAAGAGATACTAAGGACTAACTTTTCCATTAGAACACCACATGTTTTGGGTGTCATTTTTAGTTCCTATCTATGAACATGTGTATTATTCTCTAGAATTTAGATCATTATCACTGTGTATCAATTGATTAAATTTTTTTATGTAAGAAAAAACCATGTCATTTGGGTTATGGTGAGGTATCCTTTTTTGGGTTCCTCATTAGTGGTATGAAATTGAATGAATTATCAAGATAGAATTTGTTTCTTTTTAACAGAAGATATTTCTTGGGGATAATTAAATAGGATATTAGTAAATTTATTAAATCCATGTCTATTGTGATTAAATTTATGTCTATGTAGTAACATCATGATAAATAAATCAATAATGTATGATGACATGAAGTCTACATCATTCATTATGAGACATCATGAGACAACAAAAGATTATATTACATGGTGTGTGTCTGTAAAATATTGTTGTTTCTATTAATAAACTTTATCTTCGTAGGGGCCTTTATGGGTTTCTAGACACCTCTCTTAGTATGTTATTAGTTATCATTAATATCGAGATAATGACATATAGGGTCACACACTATGTTTATTCATTATTCTGGAAAATTGTAAGTGAATAATAGTTTAGGACATGATGGCCCACCACGAGGTTCGAGCTATGTTCAAGTTTGACTGGTCTTTAAGAAATAAATGAATTCAATATTATTTGAGTTTATATAACATGTTTTGAAGTTATTTAGTCACTATATTCATAAGTAATTATGTGAATACAAAAAATAATTTTTCGAATGAATATTATTATTCATGGTTTGTTATGAATTTAATGGGAAAATAGAGTTGAGATAAAAACTCTATTTTTAATAGGAAACATATATTTTTTGTTTCATATATTCAATAAAATTTAAATTACATTTATGACATTGTTTCTAAGTCATTTATTGTCCTTAAGGTCTTATTTTGAAGGATTAAGTTACTCGAGTTTGCTAAGTGTAATTTTTGGGACATTAAACATACCTATATAAGACATGAGATGCCAAAATTTGTGTGACTATTCATTAGCACCAATATGATAGTCTCTCTCAATTCTCTACAAACTTTTAGAGTGATTTCGAAGAGATCCCATTATCCCGATCCAAGTTCTTCATCTTAGATCGAAGGAATGGTGCTCAGGTGATAGAGAGGACATTGAAAAGAATTTCGATTCTCCACTCAAGCACCCAAAAACCAAATATAGATATAATTTTAATCACATGAAGCATGTTTTGAAAATATAGAGGGATATATTTTCATTTCTTTAAATAAATGTTCTATTACAATGAAAAAATGTTATTCAAATCAAAATCGAAAGTGGTACAGTTTTGATTTTTTCTATTTTCCAATTATTCAGTATTAATTAAATTTCACATGATCAATAGATGAATCATGGATATGGTATAATGGATTATATTTTTTAAAATTAATATAAAATTGATAATTTTAAAATACCAATTTTCAGGTTTCCATAAATCCATTGATTCCTTCATCATTCACCATCCATTTGACTTAAAATCAGTCAAGATACATCAATTATTTATCTATTATCTATATACATCCCAAAAATTCACCCTAACCCACTTTTAAATGATAAATTTTAAACCATTAATTGTTCCTTAAATTCTTTAAAACTTTTTGGAGTCATAAATGTGTTTTTTCAAATAAAAGATTTCAGATTCCTCTAAGAGAAATTTTGATATGTTTTCCTTTTATAATAACTTCTAAACATTAATATTTTTATCAATAAGATTTCATAAATAGATCATAATGAGATTATTGAAAATTACTCATAATATTTATTAATTTAATAACATCCGTTACCTTTAATTAAAACTAGACCATCCTTCTACATGGATCAAAAAATAAATTAAGTCACCTCCTATAAACTGTAATATAATGTTTCAAAAGGATGAATTATCATTCCACTAATGTGAGTCAAAAATTATTCCATGAATATTAAAATTATCTAAAATAATATTTTAATTCAATATTCATAATATCTATCTCTTTTTTGATAACACATAAGGATGATGAAGGGGTAATAAACAACTGAATATATATTCTCTCATTAGATAGAAAACACATGTTCCCCTCTCTTATTTTTTATTACCAACATTGATGAAATCTAAAAATACTAAAATATAATCAATCATAATGAACATATATATAGATATTCTACAATATAAAAATTTATCATTATTTGAAAAAATGTTATGTTTGGTATTAGATTTTTTTCACTAACTGTTATAATGAAATGGTAACTGAATATGTGGTGTGTTGATGTTTAAATAGACATTATAACCTTGGTGGTATAAAGATATTAATATAATATCTATATAAAAATTTTATTTATATATAATAATAACACTTTTAATGGAATAATAAGAGAAAAAATTATGTATATCTCTATCAAGGCCATGAAAAGTGTGTGAATTGGTATAAAGAAATTAATACATACTTGAGAATGAGTATGTAATAGAAGGAGAAACATTAATTGATGGATGAGTTTGAATGATAAGGTTCATTAACATTCTAAAACAAGTAAGTAGAAATCACGGTGTAAGGAAATGGAAAATATCATACTTGGATTTGGTGTTCAAATAACGGTTATGTCATAGAGTGAATATGAAATGTATCATACATGAGATATTTTGTGGGGGGGAGTTAGTAGAACTCTATTACTAAAATCCATGCCACATAGTGTATGTGGATAATTTTCATAATATTTCATAATTTATGATATTTAGAGTTATTATTTTTCATTCCATAATATAAAAAGCTACATCATGATGGTGAAAAGGAAGATTTCAATTTTTTGTCATATTGTAGGTTCTAACACCATGGAAAGAGTGTCACAATATAATAGGCCACGTCATAAAATAAAATTGAGAAGAACAATCCATGAGATAATGAATATGTCACAAAGTAAGTTCAGATATATTTTAGTGGAACTTGTTATTTAAAGACCTTCATAATGAGATGGATGATTGTACTATAACCTATCAAGAGGAATAGGAGGTTGTACCATGAATCATATTACAACAACAAATTGTGTTGAATACCTCATGAAGGAGGTATTTTTGGATGAAATAATGTATTGAATTTTTTAATACTATAGGTCCTTACACCATGGAATAATATTCCACCTCACAATGCATCTGTAGATAGAGAATATCTAGTTAATATTGTGACATGATTGTAGGAAATTAAGAAGTTATATGATTTATTGAAAATTGAGGATCTAATTATTGGAATATTTCTCACTGTAGTAAATAAGACCACACTATAAAAGGATGAAATTATAAAGATCATGCTACAATTGATGAAGTTACCCTATGAACCAATGGCTTCCATATTACCTAATAGATTTGATTAGAGATTAAAAAATGGAGTCATTATTGGGTAATTTGAGGTTTTGTTTAGATTAAAGGGATCTTAATGACCACAAAGAAACTTCTAATGGACCACCTTAAACATCCGGGATATTTCAAAGAAGTGGAATTTATCTCAACCCTCTATTTAAGGGTTGTTTGTAGGAATTCAATAAATCTTTTTGTAGAAGTTCTAAATAAAAAGGACCGTATTACAATATATGAAATTTAGAGAATAAGGAATGATAGCGAGAGAGAGATACCCATAATGAATCCCATTTCCAAATATGGTTTGGTTCAATATTGAAGGATAAATGAAGAAAAAGAAATATTATACAAAAAATTATGGCTGGTGAAAAAATAATCCAATAATATAATTCTAGATGAATGTTATCTTTATCTTGAGGATAAGATTGTTGTATTTTTATTTTTTTTAAGAAACAGATTTTACCCTCACATCAAGGAGTTGATATAAACTAACATGAAATAGCGAATATCATAATGAATTTAAGATCAAAGAACTATTTAATCAATGGGTATTATATAAGAAGAATCGCATATTGAATAGAGATAGAACATCATGTCCCTAAAATTTAGAAGAGACCCTCGCATCTATAAACTAACCAAGGTTTAACTGAAGTAGTGCATGGAAGATAAGAATATGGATTGGACCTTGGATCCTCAATATGTATTTTTATAACCTATATGAGATATGTTCCAAGTAAAAGGGAGACCATGACATAAAAACATCCATTGAAAGTGATTATAGTATATTATGGTACACTTTCACAACAACATTGTATAATCATTTGAATATAGCTCAATGTTAATCTAAGTAAAATATTGGTGTTCTGTGTTCTTTAATTCTTTTCATCGGAATTTATCCTTTAGGATGATTTTTAATAGAAAAAATGAGAGATTAAATTTCATTCTACTAACATGGGAGAAATATTGGTGTGACTAAATGGATCAATGGAAATAAATAATTCTTCATTTTTATACACCCAGATTTACCCCACCCCCTTCTCTAGGTATCCAAGGGTCCTACAATCATTTTGATAAAAAAAATTAAAAAACCTACTAAATAATGAAAATTATATTATAAATGAAATGGATTCCAATGATTTTTATCACAAAATAAAATTCCTAACACCTCATCACATGACAGAGTGGTAGTTTTGTGATAAATCCATCACTTAGAACCATATACTGAGTTACTAAAGTAATGATTCATTAAAACTCACTCATGATCTCTTCAAATTCACTTTAGTTTTATGTATTCCATTTTAGGATCTTAAAGATTTTGTGAATAGTGATATACATAAAAACGATTATTGTGATTTAAAATAGGACTATAATATAATAGATTTTGGATCTAGGTAGTTGAGGTATATTGATTAGAGTGATGAAATCAATGATATAATGTCTACTATAACGGTTTTTAGAAATACTTTTTTGAGGAATTATCTTATGAGAGTGATATTTATCATATAATCTTATCAAAATATACTCAAGTATATATTTTATCTTAAGGATCTGAATATAAGGTAGAAGGGATGGGTTAAATTTATCTACGATGATTATTTTGAGATATTTTATACATTAAGGAAATTTGATCACTGATTAATAGTTTAAAAAGACTTAATGGAATTGGAATATAAGGTATATAATTCAAAATTCATTACAGAACAATGTATTTATATATATTTTGATGAGTTATAGGATAAAACTTATGTATATCTAAAATTTTATTGTGGTAACTCCTACCCTAATTCAACGGGTAATGGTGGGCCAAAAAAATTATATCCTCTTTAAGGTATATAAGGATAAATGTTTAAATTAATATTCTTAATGATATATTTTAATTCAATGTGTGTGATATACACTTTAATATAAGTTTTTTTCTAACATATTTTCATTACGAATTAATCAAATTGTTTAATTCCTTTCTCTTGTGTACACAACCTAGAGTTGTTTGGATGTATCAAAATTTGAGGAGATATTTCATGGATTATCGATAAAGAATTTTATTACATATTTTCTATATAGATATATCACTTAACATATGTTAGATATTTTTCATCATGCTTATAACATTTTATTCCTGTTTTTAAATATTCTATAGTTTGAATTTCTCGATATATTAATGGGCTTAATGATTGGGTTTTCTCATATATGGATGTTCAAATAATGATATAGGTATTGGTCAATTAACTAATGAATTTGAAAGAACTCTTACCAATCAAGGAGCTATGAATGGTGTATATACTCGGATAGTTATATGTTATTATAATTTTTTTACTACCTATAAATCAATTAGTGATATTATAGAACCAAAATTAAATATTTCCACTTTTTTATTCCCTATTATGAATAGATAATTTTAAATGAATATTCACCTATGTAGCACTTAAATACTCAAGTGTATGTATAAGGTGAGTTTAACAGATAAGTGGTAATATTTTTTTTTATGGATTACATACAAGATTTTTGTTGTAAATAAGTGTATCACCTAACTCAATGTAGTTTTTTTACAAAAAATTGATATTGATCTACTGTCTAGGTGATCCCTAATATGACACCTTATGTGAGTTGGTATAGATCTCCTTTATATTAAACAATAATTAGGTAAGAAATAATTATTCATATAGATTTTTTTGAATGTACCATAATAATAGGTTACGTTATTTGCATTCACAGGAAGACCACACAAAGGTTACAAATGAAATTACATATCAAATACCTTACTAATTTGATTCTTAAACCACACAACATTCACATAATATATTAATAATCAATCATGAATCAATTTTCATTAAAATATTATGATCTGAACATTTTATAATTAAATTATTTGAAAAGATAAAAAATCTATCCCAAAAAATGTTTTGGGATGAGGATAATATAAAAAGAAGATAATGTATGCAGTTTATTGCAAATTCACCATGTTTCTTATGGAATGTCCATGAAATATGTCTACATGTAACATAAAATTTATATATTAATGGTTTTCTTTGTAGATGTAGAAAAAGAAAAACATGCTAGGAGGTTTACACATAGTTCGTTTTTAATATCTTCATCAATCAAATGAGTTGAACAAAATGCATAGGTTATTCTTAACATACATGATATTTATGTTATTTTAGGCATTAAAATGAAGGGTAAATCTAATATAGTGTTATATACACATCACGAATATTAGAAACAACATTTATGTTATCCATTTCATGAATTTTTTTTATTGATATGATTTTTTCAAGCCACTATTCCATGAAAAATTCATTATTACTTGTATAGTCATGTATGGATCTTAAGAAAAATATGAAAAGTTTTTACAAGGTCAAATATTTCCCAATTCCTCAATCATTATTCCATTATACTCGTTTATTACATCAATTAGTCTAATGAGCTTCCATATGGATTATGACAACATTCAAAGGACTTTCAGGCTTCATATTGATCAATTAACATGATAATTTAATTCATAATAATTTCATGTGAATGTTTTAGGAACCAATGAGCAGAAAGGAAATATTTATGGTGTTTTTTGACACATATTTGATCAATGGTAGTGTGATTATGGTGTTGGAGATCTACTTTGACCATGTTAGGATAAAATTAATTGAACAAGTTGATCAATATGAGATAGTTATAATGGTATTTAATCATTGGGGACTAGCAATCAAGATTTAATCATGTGGTGGTGATGGATTTTTTGACACAAAAAAGTGATAAAAACCCAAAATTTGGTGATTAATGTGTTGATTTATCACAATTAAAATAAAATGTAAAATTTACAGTGAAGTGGAAATCCATACATGTGTGTTAATAGATAATTTAATTTAAGATGCGATGTTCTATAAGTTAATCATATCTAGGATGATCCACCGTAAAATACATGAATTATATATATTTTAAGAACTATGATGATGAACCTGCACTGAAACAATCAATCGCCAATCCAATGATCTAAAACATGATAAAACCATAATTTATTAACAATTTACCTATCATCCAAAAAGTTCATGTTCCCTAATATTGAATATGAGGGGATTCCAAGGAGAATATGTCCAAGTTCCCACACAATGAAGTAAAACCATCACACATTTGTGGATTCCCCTTTATCAAAGTGATACAACTCTTCTATGAAAATATCTCACACTTTTATATCACTAATTCACTAGAGAATACTTTTCATGGCCTTTGGGGAGGTCACCTACCTTTCCCCAGGTTCATCTATAGGACATAAACATGGGGTTTCTTGTATATAATCCCTACTCATGTTAGGTGTTCATATCATCTGTTTTCATAAGAACTATGTTTTCCAATTTATCTGTAAAAAACCATAATACATTTCTATATAAGCTCCAATCATGAGTGTTAAAGAAATAATCCATAATCATGTTACATGGGACTCAAGTAAATTCCACTGTTTTGGAACTCCTAACACAAAAATACATTGAACTGGCAACATCTTTGATATAATCCCAAATTTTGTTCAAATAGTCTCAATATTGTAGGGAATATCGATCCTTCCCTTTATCATTTCACAAATGTATAAGAGGATATGACAAATGTTTTACCATTTTAATTTATCCCTTTTCACCATTTTCTACATTCATCTTTGAATTTAATATTTATATCCTCTAACTTAGTGTAAAACACATACCATCACAAAACTAATCTATTAAGGAAAATTATGAAATTCCACTCATTGATAAGTTGATTACTAAAATATTTATGAGAATATGTCACATAGTGGTCTTAATTATATGATATTAAACAAAAAAACTATGGAATTAGCCACATATCCTTTAAAGTTTAACAAATGGTCCTTACCAAATGACCATAGAAGGCACAAAACACCCTATCACATCGATATAAAAACTATGATTCTAAGATAAATGAGTTTTTATTCCCTTAATAGTAATATATAAAAAGCCACATTAAAATTATTAATCAAAAATTCAATACACACTATAATTTTCCTTTCCTATTTAATACTTCATGGATGACACAATGCTCCAAAATGGCCTTGAGTTATCCAAATAGAACATATACCCCAGGGTAACCATTTAATCTTTCTTAGATAGAACGAAATTTCAGTGCATCACTAATTCCATTATGGAGACAATAATTTCTAACACATACTTTTAAACCTTCCTAGACAGAATATAAATCCATTGTAACATTAAATCCTTCTAGTATACCATAAACCCCAACATTCCATTTTAATCTTTCATGGATTGCATGAAACTTCAAAATAACCTTAATATCTTCAGGGAGACCCTAAACCTGAGTGTAACTTTTAATCCTTCCTATAAGGAAAGAAAATCTAGTATATCCTTAATTTCTCTCGAAGGCTTTAACCTCCCCGAGTGTAACATTTTAAGACATCATGGATGGTATAAAAATATTTCATAACCTTAAGTCATCTTGGGGGACCATAAACCCCAACATTCCCTTTCAAGCCTTCATGGATGGCTGAAAACACTAGCATAACCTTAATTCATCTTATAATAATTCAAGCCTCATCATAATAATTAATCCATCTTGGGTATTCCAAAACTATATAATAAACTTAACACCAATTGGTAGTGTTTAATCCTTATTATACCCTTTTAATAATTCTTATAAAGTAAATAAATCCATTGAAAACCTTAATTCCTATTTAGTGTCTATAAACCCCAGTGAAACCATTAATCCTTACTAGATATAATGAACCTATAGTGAAACGTCATCATATGGTATCTTCTTCAATGGATACCATATCTAAATTAATAAAGTCATTGGTTAAAATCTAGTGACATATATACCATATTGTAAAAAAATTGTCACACACAAATTTAATGGTTATTAGCTTGGAAAACAATTTTTTGTGTCAATTTTTGAGTGTGTACATAAATCATATTTGATTCCTTCCACAAAAACATTTAACTCTAGAGTCCCTTACAATATGAATTTAAACTATAGAGAAACATAATAAACCCTCATGAAATAAGCATAAATATGACCCACATTTTGAAAAATGGTATAATTAAATACACACAACGACCATTCCAATTTATCATGGTAATATAATACTTTTTCATAGGTGTTCACCATGAAAAGGTGGGAGGAGGTGTAAAATAATTTGGTATTATTTCTAGGGAGGATTTTATAAACATAACATAAATCTATAATAGGTTAATGGGATAGATAAAAAGATCCTTAGTGGGAGGATTAAACCTCTCATAATATCAATTATGTTACACATTCTTTATGGAACAAAACCAAATAGAAATCTGATGGAAACATCAAA
The DNA here is from genome assembly GCA_963277665.1 of Viscum album. Classification (NCBI taxonomy): domain Eukaryota; kingdom Viridiplantae; phylum Streptophyta; class Magnoliopsida; order Santalales; family Viscaceae; genus Viscum; species Viscum album. The sequence continues at coordinate 798,142,196 of OY728160.1, read as the reverse complement.
ACACAAAATATTGAACCCACCGTGAAATTTTTTATATATAAAATAGATTTATTGACTATTAATATTTACTAATGAAACAGTAGTAATTTGTTTTTAGTGATTCTCATAGAATAAGAAATATTTTTTTAGGTGGATACTTTCTTATTTTAAGTGAATATAGTCATGGAGCTAGTCTAATGGTGACTAGTTCTTTGGGGAATCAGTATCATTATTCTCACATCTTATACAAAAACACTTCCACTACTACAACCACTACCATAACATCTGAGTCACAACACCTATTATCCAAAACTCAATACCTCCATTTCTAGATTATGAATACCAACTTATGGAATTATATGTTGTAATGGGTGATTCTGGCCAATTCATAAAAGTGAGAGAATCTCAAAGTGATTAAGCCAAGGAGGCAAGATCATTAACATAAGGCTAAAAAAGGATATAGATAACCTATTACCACTATCAAAAGATTTAGGATCTTATTTACAAAATATGAAAATACCTTATTATCATAACAAAAGTAGGTTTTTTAGTACATTTCATATATTCCTTTAATCACATTGGAGTTTTCTAACAACTCTCACATGGTGGTTTTCAGTGTTGTATGACCCCTATATTCCCAAAGGTTATTAGGGATTTCCTTCACTTATATCCAAAACACAAAAAGAATAGAGGGTATTATAGAGGATATACCAATACCATCACACCATAGGAAATTTCTCCACATTTTGATTCAATTACCCCAATGGTTTTTATCCCAACCTGTATGGTGAACCAGAGATAATTTAAAATCACTTTGGGATGGAATCTCTAACTTTCTACCAATAATTCATCAGTGGTACCACCTAAATATTATTTCACATAAAAGGATATAATATCCAATGGAATTACTCCCAATGGGAATACCAACACCTTCTATGGATGTTCTAAGCATAATGATATTGGTTATCCCAAATGTAATTTCTCATCATATATTTGGTCTAGAAAAAAAGTGATATTTATTTATTTAAATACCTAGTTAAAAAAGTGAAAAGAAAAATCTTATAAGAGCACTCCACCATCCACCTTGTATTATAATATATGATTTATGATCCTAATTATAACACTGTAAGAGGAAAATGTTTTCTTGTATTCCCTTATAAAAATATACTCATTAGCATAAGAAAAGTGATCACCATTTCAGCCTCGTCAAACCCTATGGTGTAAAATTTTGATCCAGTTTCACTAAGTTACCCATATGTGGGAAATATTCCCTAATATTAAGAATTAATTATATGGTAAAAAATTCATTTCAAATTCTACTATTATAAGTATATATCATAAAATATATCTGTATATTCCGAGAAATCAATCAACAATATTTCACCCACTAGAATGTTTTGTTCTAAAAATATTAGAGTGAAACTTGGAAGTTGTAACTAAGATGAACCCCTTATGGTCAGAATAGTTGTATAATCCATCCACCTAAGATGAATTAAATTCCAAAAACATTTGGTAAGAACTAGACATTGGTAATGTTTCAATAATTTATTTTACTCTTTCTATCCATTAATTTTATGTGCCCAATTCCATCAAGGTGAAGTATGTGCCTTATATCTCATATAAGGTATGGTAGACGCCCAATGGATTCATTATCCACCACATACCATATGTTGAATATGTGAATCACCTAAAAATTATTGATAAAAAATACGTGTAGGTTGATCTAGCTATAATTATGGGGATTTACCATGAAATAAATTCATATATATTATATAATTTCAATAAATATACATTACTTATAATAATTAAGACACACACCAAGTAGCCAAATTTTATTATATTTGGATATTTTATACAATTCTTTTTATAATAAAATAATTCTTCCACATATCCTAAAAAATTATTCACCAATGATTTTCTATTATAATTATTCTTGAATATAAGTTCCTAGGGATGTAAATAATATAAAAAAGGGTTATCTCTAATACTCGATAAGGGGAAAATAATATCATTTTATTAGTGATGATTATTTATTAGATTATAAACAAGTGAGAAAACATAAACATGGGATAAATTATTGATCGATGGAACAAGATCATGGAATCATAATAAGTGATCATGAGGCATTATAGTACAATTATATGATATACAAATTTCTATCCATGAAAGGATCATCATGAAACCAAAACATGTATGAAGGAATAATAATGTGAAAGCACAAGAATAATCATGAGCCATGGGGTCATAAATTTGAAATTTTGTAAAATAATAAGCATAGAAAATCATAAAATATGTCAAGGTTATGAAAATAATCAATTCATATCATAGATAAATAGGTTAATCACTTTTGTCCAATAACATGATACGTAGGGATAAACATACAGTGTACCATTACATAGTGGACTTGCACTAACATACCATATGTTATAGTATTATATTGAGATATAAATATTTAACCAATTCATTTGAGAGCTGTATAATTTTTGGTCCACCAATAACATAATGATAAAAAATTCATATGTATAAAACATGAAAATAATCATATATTATATTTTTAAAACCCCTTTAAATGAAAATGGGTTACCTAACATTATAATAATGTATCACATAATAAGTAATAAAGAATTATACTTTAATATACTTGAAATTAAATTCCCCAAAATAATTATATCATAAGAAAATTTACCAGGAGAACATGGATTATATTAATTATTCATTGATGATGGATATTCTAGAAAAAAAATGAAAAAGGAAGAGAAATCATGAAAATAATTTTCTAAGTGTTTTGATAACATTGTCATAAAATAAAATAGATAAGTAACTCTAAAAATAATTATAAAAAGTAATAAAAGGATGTTATAAAAAAAATTAATTATAAACATCACACTAATGGAAATTTAAAATTAAACAAACTAAAATTAAATGATATGTAGAGTGAATTATACAAATTGGAATAGAGTGGAAATATTACATTTTTAATCCTTATCTGTGGTTTTAGAACAACTAACAATACTAAAAGAGGTATAAAATTACATTATGAATATAGTTAATAAAAAATAATATTGTTATAAATAGTTAACATATTTATCTTTTAAAATAATAAAATTAGACATTTTTGAAATAAATAACATTGAAGATGAAGATAAATAACCAATACAAAGGATGAGAATCATTCCTAAGAGCAATATATTTTTATGATGTATAGAATAAATAAGAGGAGAATATTTTGATATGGAAATATAATTTCAGTACAATTAATTGAAAAATAAAATTTTATATAGAGAATGGTTATAATGTATCAAACATACAAGAGAAGAGTCAATGATGAAGGTGTGTGACTCAATGGAAAGGATATTGAGTAAGGAAAACTCTTACATTGAAATCATTCTTGGTTGATGATGCAATAAAGTCCTGTATAATCAATTTTGTATTATTATTAATATTTATCAAAATAATTAGTTATGTTTATTATATTTAATATTACCCTTTCATTAACCATTCATAATTAAATTAACCTTCTATCATTAAATTGTTACATTTGTTCCATAATTTCTTCAAGATGGAGGCATTCAACATTTCTTCTCGATCTTGTATTATTCATCTCTAAAGTAGTCATGTAGATTATATTTTTATAGGGTTATAGAGTTCCATGATTTTTTCATGGATGTTTCAGTAAAAGTTCATAATGAGTGCTTATAAATTATCCTTTTTGAATATTGAATGAATAAAAAATAATTTATTTTAATAATGAATATAATTACATAAATCACCATTAAAAAATAATAAACACATATAAATTTAATAATTATTACAACATATTACCAACATTTTATGTTATTTAATTCATACCTAATGGAAATTTTATATCATCTTTCAGGTGGGTGATAAAACCAACCAAAAGTAGAATGTGTTATAAATAATTAATGACCAAGAATATGTTTTTATTTAATTTTACTATAATATTTAAACATAAAATTAATTTTAATTATATTTTATTAATTTCTTAAATATTATTCAAGGGGAATTGATGAATAAGATAAAGAAAATAATTAAATAAATTTTAATTCTCATGATGAAGGATCAAATATTTCTTTAAGGATCTTCTTTGAAACAAAGGATTTAGAGACCGTCATTGATTCAAAAGGCTACAAAACATTTAAGACTATTATTAGGGATACAATTTTTCCGATATTGGATAAGGAACCATTTGAAAGGTGTGATTTTAAGTGTACATATGAAGGGGTCCTTGCATACTTGAGTTTGGGTGGCATTTCCAAAAATACTCATTCTTTAACATGAAACAAAAGTAATTTCTCATTAAAAGTGAATAAAAAATATAAAAATTTTGAGGATAAGTCATGGATCCGATCATTCATATTGTTAAAAAGAATTTTTATAGTCATTTTATGACTTTAATTAATTTATCAACTTTTTAACTCATTTTATCCATTACCATTGTAACTCACTTTTTACCATGGTAACTTTTTTTGACTAAAAAAGTCTACCATGTTTCCCAATTTTTAAATAATTATTTAAAATATATAATATATTTTATTAAATTAAATACATGAGAGTGTAAAAATTTAATTTGAAAATAAAAATACTTAATGCATAAAAATAATTCTATTAAAGATATATCATTTTTTTCATTAATTGAATTTATTTTTATTTATTACCAATTAAAACCCATTAGATGATGGTTAATTAATTTTTTAAATATTAATAATACATTTCATTAAAGTAAGTATTTAATATGGATCAATTTATTTTATTCTGATAAAAATGTATAACAGACAAGAAAAAAAATTCAAAAAATATGTTTATTTTTATCATTAAATTATTTCAGTTAAAAATAATTATTTATCTAGAAAATTTTCATTTAATTATTGCAATACATTTGTATTAAATTAATTATATGATTTTTTTAAATATATTTAATTAAAATAATTATAAAAAGAAATAAATTTATTTTAGGAATTTATAAAAATACATAATAATACTAATAATGTAAATAACTATTTAAAAATAAATAGTTTTCTAATTTAATTAGTACCTGTAATATTTAGTAACCAGGAACACCCTGAGATGGGAGGGGTGAATCATGGTGTCAACTTTTTCTTCTAAAAGTTGTGGATCTTGTTCCTACACTGGCAGAAACTTGCTAAATCTGTCTGTCAAATGAAAGTAAGGAGATAGCACAACACTTTACTTGGTTCACCAAAAAGGGCTACGTCCAAGAAGAATATGTCGATAGTGTGTCATTCATACCTAAATAAACTAATTTTAATGAGTTTTTGGATAACAGGGTTCGTTCATAGTCACTATCTGTCAGGAACACTACCTTTACAATGGGTAAGGTTTAGCTCACTACATACCTCAGATCAATTATGTCGACCCCCCCCAGCTCACTACCTTGAGATAATTCTAACTCAGTTTATTGAGTTTAAGGTCACTTCAATTGAATTGCATTAACTTCTTTGTCTCATTCAAGCATGAGACACTGCTTGGATCGAAGTCCGAAAATGATGCTCTTGAAGGTGCTCATCACACAAATCAGATATTCAAAAGCCTTTCAGAATAATAACACCACACTTGAATGAAATACCTCAACCTGCACACAGGATTTGAAAATTTTTGAGAAATATGACTTTCATGTGACCCATATTTTCCACACAACCCTTATCTTTCACAAAACTACACCGAAGGGTTCACTTGGTCTTTTCAAACTAAAGGATCGCCTTATGCACAAGATTAACTTTTTGTAATTATTTCGCACGCAAATATTTCATGCAGTATAGAAACCATAATTTTGTTGGAAAATTCTTAAATCTTTCATGGGGGTAGCTACCTATTTATAATCTTCAATGACCCTATGCACAAGTTTCTAATGTGTCTTTGTCGGTGCACACAAGATTATTCATGAACATGAAAAACCCCTTTTGATGTATCATTGGGCGAGTAAGATTCTTCCGTACAACCTCATATTTCGCGCACATTTAAATCCTGTGCGAACTTTTGGAATATTCATATTTTGATGTACTGATCCAAAATTAGGCCTTGCATGCATGTTTTTAAACACCCTTCAATTTTGTGAACAACTCCATTTTCCAAAAACACTTTTCTCCATATTACAATTTTTAGACCCAAAAAAATGGAAAACACTTGGAAACGGTACAACCGTAAATACTGTTTTTCTCTGGAACTATATGATCCCTTTCTTGAAAAACATCCAGAACTTCTAAATAGGATTGACAACTAACCAAAAACATACTCTATTTATAGCATACAATGGTCTTGGCTACAAAAAATATTATGATTAATTATAATAACAAAACATATTAATAACTATACCTAATCCTGTAGGCTGATATAATAAATTATTGTGGTTGGGTGATAATTTAGATAGCATTGATCCTGTAGTGATTTTTATGAGTTTGAAATTCTCTAAAAGATTACTTCCATAAAGTTACATATTTAATTTCAATTTTTTCTTGGTAAAGGGAAAATATTAGGGATTCAACATCCTTCCCTATCTTGTAAAAACAACCCTCATATATAATAAATATACTATGTTTTTCTATAACTTATATCATTCTAAAAAACAGTAAGTAATTAAATCACTTTATACCCACAAAATTAGTGGCTATATTAAAATGATTACACGTCATGATTATCCAAATTAAGTATCCAATATTATTTCCTCTAACCATATAATTTATCTCATTAATCACTCTTATACCGAATAATCATATACTCCTAACAACCATATATTCCCAATTACCAAATATACCTAATGACAATTTATACCCAATGAGAATATAGTGACTACATGTTCCTCTTTAATTCTTATATATTCCCTTATATACTTATTTAAATTCATCCATCTTATCCCCTCATTTCTTTATCAATATCTTTATCATATTTTTTAATGTTTTTTATTATTTATATAATTATCATATATGGTATGATATTCATGGGTGATTTTTATGATGAATAGTTAAATCAAGATATATGTTTATTTACTTGAGGTTTTATTCCTTTTTTAATATTCTAAATTATGTATCATTTATATATTTTTAAATTCATTAATTTTTTTTTTAATATTAAGCCTTAATGGAATAATCCATTTCTAATTTTAGTTTTGTGTTCCATGTAAAAAAAAGTAACTCAATATATGGGTATTATCTTAAGGGAGTTTCAAAATAATAATATATAGCATCAAATTCTTCCATTATTCACAATATTATTCCCTAAAAATTAAAATTCTCATATAAAAATAGATGAGGGTACTTTTTCCTCATTATATCTTTGGGTTCTCATATTTCTTCTTAAAACTTATAATTTTTTCATAAATATTTGACTTGATAGGTGGTCTTATTTTGAATTACTTTATCTCAAAAATAAAATATCTACACTACCGATTCCATAAATGATATATCATGTTATTTTTATAAAAACTTTGAATTCATTATATGTGATGAATCTTGTATGTACTTTCTCAAAAGTGATACATGGATCACATCATGTCAGGAGAGGTTTAGTGGAAGCATTAATCAATAAGATACAGTTATCATAAAATCAAGAATATGAGGGTGTTGAGTCAAATGTATATTTAAAATAAATTTTATAGTTACTTTAAAAAATCACAATCCAATTTTGTAAAAGTTTATACTATTCAAAATTTTAAACTTCCCATGTTCTTAATACTTCTTGTAGGAAAGTTCACTATTTTACCAAACATAGAATTTAGATTACATCGGATATAACTTTCTTACATACACCAGACTAAAATTCAAATTCTACATCTGAAGGATAGATACTATGTTCACAAAATGGAGGTTTCTAAAGTCCAATAGAAGAACTATAAAAAAATCCACTGGGCATAGTTTTCTTGAATTTATCGAACTAAATGTATCAGATGGAGGAATACTTGTTTTATGGATGAAATTTTATAAAACCCAATGGATAAAGAAATAAGAACATTCTACCAGACAAAGATATCACATTATATTAAACAAATACTATATATACAATATGGTTGTAAGACATTAGGACTACCGAACCAAGATTTTTTGCATAACTTTCCATTTGAAGAAGGAGTTTTTTCAATGTCATTGAAACCACCTCTGAAAAATGTGGAATATAACCATCAATTGTTCACCTATAAATTGATCAAAATTTGAGGAGAGGTAATCTTTTTAAAACTCTAATGATCTAATGTTTATGTGAATACTTTTTTAGAATATTATAATTTTAGATCGCTTCACTATAATATTTAGGGAGTTTTCTCTTAAGTCATTTATTTTTTATTAATTTTATAAATGAATTATGTTTTTATGCTGTAAAAATTGAGTCTAATCTTGTTTGGTCAAGGTCTCTCAGGGTATAGAGATATTAGTTATTCTGATCAGTTTGGTTGAGGGTTTCCAATGTTAAGGGAAACAGAAGGTATGTATGATCATGCTGATCAAGGTCTTCCAAAGTTAAGAAGGTTGACCCAATGATACGGTAAATACTGTGGATACCTTATGTTTGGTTAAATAAATTCATTATACTGAATGTTAAAGTGTGTAAAAATTGTTTTAATATTTTTTAGTTTTTTTTACTTTATAATCAATTATTATACTTGATTTAACAATTTTCTAATTTCAAATTTAATGTTATAGGGGAAAAATTAATATATTTTATAAAAACATTTCTTACTCTGATTATAAATTACATCAGTAAAAATAAACTAAAAATTTTACTAAATATGTGAGAAAAATTTGAAAGTTTTATTTTTAGAAACTACTATTAAACCACCTCCCTCTTGGGGTAGTACATATACACTTTTTATCCAAGATTTGGTATCAAAGTGAGGTTTCTAGTTATTATAAACTATTACACTTAAATTTTTTTGTAGAAAACAGTATATTTTTTTAATATGGTAGGTTTATTAGTTGGGAAACATGAAAATTTAAGTCTAAGTAGACCACCAATAATTGATTGGGATGATTATGAGTATTGGAGAGATCACGTGAAAATTTCCATTATCAATATTGTTTTGGATAATTTTTTATGATGACTAGAATCTATCAAATTTATAATAAGGAAGTTACTAATTTCACAATAGAGGAGAAAGATGAAAATAAACTTAACTATCATGTTATAAATAATTTTATATTTTCTATGAATAAATATATATATCTATATATATATATATATCATCAATTGAAACTACAAATAATATTTTTCTGAAAAACTAAGTAACTCATTTTGGGAGTAATAAAGCTACAGAAATGAGATGTGAAATGTTATGTGCAGATTATAGGGATTTTTATTTTTTATCGAGAGAATTAGTTTCCCATATGCATTAATGTTTTATGACCATAGTAAAGAGTACACAATATCTTGGAAACAAATATTTAACAGATGAAAATTTGGTTGAAATTATTATAGATATTACTCCAAATGAGTGAGATTCAAAGCGATAAACTCTAGATGATACAATGTAGCTGACAAAGAAGAGTCTAAATGATCTTATTAGAACTGTCATTCAATATGAGGCCAGATTAAAAATTTATAGTGAAAAGTAGAAAAAGAAGAATGTTGTATATTTTTCCTCTATATCTAAAATAACCAAAAAAAATTAAGATCTAGTGAAAAAGTTGTTAATTACTCTACGAAGAAGAAAGTTAAGGTTGAGACTGCAAGTAGTTCATCAGAAGAGAGTGGGAATGAAGTTTCCAAAATTGGAAAACGAATGAATAGAATTATTATAAAGAAGGATTTTCATTACCAATATAAGAAAAATAAAATAATAAAGAAGTGATAAAAATGTACTTATGAGATGATATTTTATGTATATAAGATACCTAGTCATAATAGGCCAGATTTTCCAAGACTAAAAATAAATGATAAGACAAATCTAAAATCGATAAATTTATATAAGAATAAGGGAAAGAAAAGTTTAAAATCATCAGACACTTGGAGATTAAGTGGTGGAGGTAGTTCTTCATAAATTTATTTAGATAACAATAGTTATGAATAGATGTTTATGTATTTTTACACATAAATTCAAAAAACCAATTATTTATTAATGGAAAAGGTATACGTCAAATCACTTAGAAATTTATATTTAAATACAAACTGTCCTGACTCAGATGACAATTATAGTACTAGTTCATCTGATAAATGAAAACCTATTAAATTTTATTTACTTTACCATGATTTGATAAGGTATCCACATATTCTACATTTCTTGATAAACAAAATAATATTGTTTTGAAAAACATTGAATCTATTAAGTCTGAACATACTAATGAAAATTGTAAAATTTCAAAACATTCCATATAAATTTAAAATCATACTTCGTAATTAGCTAATAAATCTATCTCTACCTCAACTAATAATGATAAGAAATTAGTTGTAAAAAAACTCTGGAATACTTGGTTTAAATAACCGCTATCAAATTTTACTTATGGGAATAAAAAAATTACTAATATATACAGACAAATGTTATCTTGTTGAAACAATTTTAGGTTGTTTTTTCTATAGAAAAACACTATTTTCAGTAAAATTACATTATCCCATAGAGGTTGTACTTTTATATGAAATGTTAGAGAGGTGGATATTGGGAAAAAATGTTCTTTAAAAAAGTTTTAATCTTTTGGTTTTCATAAATTATATATTTCTAAAGAATTTGTAGTCATAAAACATAAAACATTTTGTTAGATATGGATTCATATAGTTATTTTTACTAATAATTCTGGACCCAAGTAGTTTGTGGTACTAAAATACAAATTTTTCTATTTTAGGATGATGAAATGAGGACCAATAGTTAGAGTATTGGGTACATGGGTTGTGTTTATTCTAGGATCATGAATATTAATAATAAATTTTTCTCAAATACTATAAATATGGAAGGTGTAAAAGTTATATTTTCCAATAAATCTCATGAATAATTATATACTATTGGTGGTATTGTACTTCTTGGTAAATATTTAATTTTGAATGTTGTATAAGTTGTATGTATTTGGAACAATCTTATCATTATAAGTTAATTGTGTGATGAATGATATCTTCTGAACTTCATGAATGATAAAAATCCTATTCAAATTTTTGTAGGTAAATTTATTCATTCAACTGATAGGCATGAGAATTTATACACATTAAAAAATGAATATCATAGATGCAAAAATATAAATTTTTTAAGTGGAATGAAGGATCAATATTTGTTATTGAATATAAGTTTAGGATACTATAATGTTATAAAAATATAAGAAATTACAATAAATGACTATTTTTAGATTTACCAAATCATAGGTTTAATTATTCTAAAGATTATGATCCTTATCAATTTATAAATAAATATAATTCAAAATTTAAATATATCAGTGAAGTTTAAACTACTGATTATTTACACATAGTGCACATGGATTTATACAGTTCAATATAAATTAGAACTATTATAAGAAATTACTATGTATATAAATTAGTTCATGACTACTCTAAATATATATGAGTCAATATTCTAACAAAAAACATAGAAGAATATTTTTATTTTAAAAAATTTATAACTCGTGTTAAAAAAAGTCTACCATTGGTACCTATTCATAGTGATCTTGGTGGAGAATTTAAAAAATCTAATTTTGATGCATTTTTTAGTAATTAACATATTATATATAACATTTCAATTCCAATAACACCTCTATAAAATGGTGTAGCTAAATAAAGAAATATATTTCATCAAAATAATACTAAAACCATGTTGAGTGAATACTAAATTGATTAACATTTTCAGGTTGAAGCTATTAGTACTATCTATTATACTATAAGTTGAATGTTAATCTGATATTTTCTTATTAAAACTTCGTATGTGTTTTAAATATGAATTTAAAAACATTCTTACTTAAAAGTTTTTAGATGATGAATATTTATTCTAAATATTAAATATAATTTAAAAAAAATTACCAAATGGTTATAAATGAAATTTTCTTTTCTACTCTACAAAAGTAATTTTTCCATGATTTTAAGAAAGTAAAAGTATTTTTGAGGGCGAAATTCATGGTAAATTGTATTAAATTGATCCTTTTTCTTAAAACAGGAAACCATATCTTTGGATTGTTTTTCTAAAATTGGTTTTCAATATAAAATGGAAAATTCTTCACATGGGAGATTAACTAAAGAAACATTTTCTTAAGTTATTCCTCTTGAAAAAAAATTGAATCTATTTTTGGAAAAAAATAAAATCCCATGGAATCTTAAAATCTTAAGGAATCATACTACTGATAATATGATTAAAGATGCAGGTAAACCAATCAATAATAAATGTTCTATAAAAATGAATATGAAAAATTTTCATTATTATCTTAATTTGAACCTGAGACTCCAAATTAGGCATGTAGTGATTAATATTTGATAAAGGAAATTTAGTATTCACTTGATGAATTTAAAAGTAACAAAGTTTGGAATTTTTTTTAATGTCATAAAAATTACCCTATAATTGGAGTAAAATGTGTAATCTATAATAAACATGATAAAAATGGAATACAATTAATAATAAAGGAAAGAATATTTTCTAAGTTTTATAATAAAAAATAATTAATATAATAAAAAGAAATATTTTCTCCATTAACTATACATAAACCTATTCCTATATTTCTAACCTATGAGGCATTGTTAAACTTTATAGTTCATCAAATGGGTGTGAAGTGTGATTTTCTTAATATTTATTTATAGGTGTATGTTTATGTAAAAAAACTCATGGATTTGAAAACAAAAAATATTTGGATAAAGTTTTTAGACTTACTAAGGCACTATATACACATAAAAAATCCTAAGATTCTATCATGATACAATTATAATATCCTTAATAAAAAATTAAGGAATATATTAATCCCACACATTTTATTAACTAAAATTTTAAGGAAACAAATATTGTTCAAATTTTCATATTTGATATTATATTTTCTCAACTCAAACATATATATTTTATTCCTTTGAGGATCTTATGAAGTCTGAGTTTGAATTGATCTTTATGGGTGAACTTATCTTTTTCCTAGGTTTTCAAATTTTTTAAAAACTAGAATAAACTTATACATGTCAATAAAAGTATATAAAAAATTATTTAAAAGGTTTGGGTATGATAATTCAAGTAGTATTTTTAATCATATAAAAAACTAAAAAACATTATATCTTCATGAATCTAGGAAACCCATTGATAAAAATATTACAGGAATAATATGTGGTTTACTATATCATAAATCTAATCAGATGGACTTAAACGTTTTTGTATTAATATGTGTGAGATTTCAATATAGTTTAAAATAATCACATATTAAATTTTTCTTAAAAAATTATTATCTTATGTGAATTATAGATCTTGGATTACTTTATTCCTTTATAAATTATTTTGAACTTAAAAGTTTTTCAAATTCAGAATTTAGTAGATGTAAAATGGATATAAAAATTTCATCTTGAACATAACATTTATTAGGATAAGATTTCGTTTCTTTTTCCTATTAGAAACAATATTCAATATCACTTTCCTTTTCTAAATATGAAAATATTGACGTTGGAAGTGGTTGTGCTAATGTGTTGTAGATGCAACACACAGTCATTGAATTTGGAATGAGTTTTAGTAAAATTAGGATTTTGTGTGATGTCAAAAGTTCAATATATTTATGTAAAAACTCATCACATAACTCTTTATCTTATAACATCAATATAAGACACCATTTCCTTTTGTATAACACAAAAAATTTGATATAATTTTAAAATTTTTCATAATTCAACAACAACTTGAAGATATTTTTATAAAACCCATAAATTATTATAGATTTGAATATATTACATAGAATATAGGAATGGTAAACAAAATTATCATTTATATACTTATTTTCCTATCACCTCATATTAAAAAAGTTATCAAAAAATGGGGAGAACATATTTCCTATGTTTTGAAAAACTTTCTTCTACAGATTTACTTAAAATTTTCTAGAAAAATGTATCTCTTTTTAAAAAAATGTAATGTATAGAATTTTTCAAGAAAAAAAAATTTAGATGATTCTTATGTTTCATCAGTCCAATATCCATCTAAATTTCCATCAGATAGACTCTTTATTTATCCTTCCATTCTTAGGAAACTGAGAAGTTCATGTTACAAAACAAACTTTCATATTAAAGATTATGTAAATTTTCTCCATGAGAGAAGACTTTCAACATCCTAAAGACATTTTTGGAAATAAAAAAGGGGGAGAAAGGAAGAAAATCTAAAATTTCCGAAAAATGGGGTGAAATAAATAAAGGGGGATAAATTTTAAAAATTTCAAAGAAATGTAAAAGTTTAAAATTCATTGAAAGTATATAAGTCAGGAGGAGTAACTTTTTTTAAGTGTTTAAATTAGATTATTTTTTAAAAAATTGTTCATATTAAATTTCAAATAGAGGGATATTTTTTAGTTGATATTATACTTTCAAAACATTCTAACATTTATTTTAAAAATTGTAATCCACATCCTTAAAATATTATATGCATATAAATTTTATATTTCTCAAGTTCATAAGTTTTTTTGTAGTAAAGTTCACCATTTTTTCAGATATAGAATATAAATTACATCAGATTGAACCTTATTATGTATACTAGATAGACATGTAATTTGTACACATGATATATAAATACTAATTTCATAGGACTGAGTTTTATAAATTCTAGCAGATATAGTATACAAAGTCCATCAGATAAGGTTTTTTTAATCTATTGGAATGACTTGATTAGATGGAGGTAGATATTTCTACTGGATAATATTTTATAAAACATACCATAAAATGAACTACATAAATTCTACCTAATGAATAAAACATTTTCTATCTAATAAAACCTAAATACATTATATTTTTAAAAGAGATAATGACTATCAGGGGGAGATGTTGCGCTGAATGTTCTAAGTGATGTAGTATTTAATCTCATGTCCATGAAACCAACTCTAAGAAATGAAAAGTATACTAGTTTGGAGTTTTTCATTAATTATATCCATGTTCATGTAGAAGGATTATTTTAAAAAATATAATAAACTAATGTTTTTATGAAGAGTTTTATAATAATGTTTTTAATTGAGAGTACTTTATTTGATTCTTTATAGAGTTCATACTTAATACATTTTTTTGTGAGGATTTTTTATTAAATTATTTATGTTATTATTTTGTAATGTATTTTTCCAATATTTTTTTGTTGAGGGATATCAAGGTAAATGGATATAGGTTATTATGATCATTTTGATTCAGGGTTTCAAACTTTAAGGGAAACAGATGTTATGTCCAATCTTGTTGACAGTGGATTTCCTTGTCTATGAAGGAAGACTCAATGATAGGTTTAATATCATTGATACCTTAAGTATGGTTAAATACTTCCTTTAAACTAAAGGTTAAATTTGAAAATTTCTTATAAATATTTTTTAAGTTTTTAATAATTACTTTAAAAAGTTCTTTATACTTGTTTTTATAAGTTTTTAATTTCCATTGAGCATGTTATAGGAAATTTGGTTACTATTTGTTAAAAAACATTATTACACTAATTAAAAAGTATATTGGTTTTAAACTTCATCTGATAACTTTCATAATGATATTGGTAAAAATTTAAAGTTTTATTTTTCTAATCTACAACCCCCCCTCTTGTAGTAAAACATATACTCTTTAGATCCAAGAGAAGGGACCAACTTATATAAGGAACAATATTTTTATTCTTTGAAAATATCATAACCTTATTATATATTGATATTAAAAGGAATATTTTCCACTAATCTCAAACTCCATATCAGGGTAATGATTATCTACCTGGATCATATATTTACATTACACTACTTGGATTTGTTACTAAATAGTTTAAACCACATCTATCATTTATTTAGTAATATTTGGTTGTATTAAATATCGCTCTCTATCATCATCCAATCTTGTTGAAGTTTTTTATCTCTTTCTATATAGAGCCTCAAATATAAATATTTGTATGCCTAAGTAGAATCTATTATTATATGAGAACTTTGAAAAAGGAAAATTTATATCTGAGACTCCTTTTAAATACATCAAGAAATATAATAGAATATCCTCCCATGTATATGTTTCATAAAAATTGGATATTAGTTTGATCATGATAAGTCATGCTAAAGTTCAGCTCTATATCCAATGGATTTAAATACATATCAAGAAATTTGATGTGGACTTTTAATCAAGATTAAATATAATTGAAATGGGTACTCTATATAGCCTTACCAATTCATTTATATATATCTTATCTAGTAGATAGAGTCATAAATCCTCTCAAATGGTAATGAAATACTCAAGCTTTTAATTCCATCCACCAAAATCTATATGAATTTAATTTCTTTAAGGTATTGGTAATGATTATGGAAACATCTATTGTGTTTTTTTTTCATTTCTATATGGGTAAGGATAATTGTTGTATTATAACATTTGACTTAAATCATTCAGAACTGAATTAATGGAAGACTAATCATGAAGATATATACTATAGAATATCTATCTTCATGTTTTTTCACAAAAAAAATCATTGTAATATCACTATACATCTTTGTTCTTACTAGGTTAATAGTGAATAATGATAAATTTCTATCACCAAAAATCTCTTTTTGATCTGGAATGGATTTGACAAATATATGTGTTCTAAATGTTATAATTCCATATTTATCAAGGATAAATTTTAATATATTTCCCACCTTCTTTTTTATCTATATAGAATCCTTATATGCCTCTTGGATCTTCACATAGATATATGGTTGAGAAATAATTGAGGAATGATATAATTTTATCTTATTTCTTATGTTTTATGTTAAATTTCAAATGTATTACTGTTTCAAATTAAAATGTATCTGTTTTTAGGATTTTTATGCAATGATTATAGTCTCTTCGTTGTATGTAATGTTGTTGTTTCGACATTTATATGATTCTTATTATGATTAGATTTTAGTTTGTAAGTATTTTTATGGTTTTATTTTACCATAACATAGAGGGATAATACCTCTATATAGGGGATGTTTTACCCTTAAATGATATTGAGGTGAATATATTTAAATTTATGTGAGTTTCATTACGTCTTGGCATGGATATGGGGGGTATATGTTTAACCCTGACATGGGGTAGTTTGTTACCTTCAAGTGTGGCTGGTTATGAACCTTATGAAAGGAACAGGGAACATGTTTCTTACCTTGACGCTACATGAGCTCAGGCATTTTATCCTTCTGTAGTGACTATGAGTTACCTTTACATAGCTGGGTATGCCCAATGAAACATTTATGTGTGTGAGATGACCTTGACATGAGGGTCAAGAGTTCCGATTTTATTACTCTTCTATAACAGGCCAATTACCTTTACATTAGCCTATTTTTTCAATTATGGAGTGATTTGTTTCAATAAGTAATTATTCAATCCACTTGATTGAATGTGTGACTGAGAGTTGATAAATGTTCTTGGAGGGTGTGATTCCTTAGGATTTAAACACATGAGACCTCAATATTTCCATTATCATATGAAGATCAAACAGGGTGAATTGAGAGAAATCAAGAGCAAGGTGATGATCCAAAGTGGGGAGGGATTCATCTAGGCTCTCTTGATGATAACATTCACTAGTGATTCTACGGGTAATGTTATAGTTGATATCATGTGGCATGAAGGTTTCATAGTGGAATCCAAATGACAATATCATTTTTTAGAAGTGGCATCGATAGGTGAGGATGAACCCCGATAAGTGTGTTTTAGTGTCTTTTCTTATGTTCATATCTAATTTATTTCTTGGTATTTATTTTTCCTATTTATTTATTCTTTTTCCTGAAATATTTTTTGTTCCATTACCCTAGATTGTATTTGTTCTTATTTTTTTCAATTTCTCATATTTGTGTTGTGTACTGAGATTGTTTACATAAATAATAATTAAAGCGATGTGGTTGTGTTCTTTTCATGGTGTTAGACCATAGTGGTATGAACCACAAAATTATGTTATCTTCATTATCATTATAATATTTAATTATGAAATTGTGTATGTGTTTTATATTGCCTCATTAAATTTTATTCTATTTGTGTTTTATTTCTGTCCTTTCTTGAAGTATCTTTGTATTTCTAATTCTTATAGTGTTTTCTATTGTGTTTGAGTTGTTGATTCATTTCCTCTTTCCTTGGGTTCTATAGGAACCTTGAATACCTCACCATAATAATTGGTATCAAAGTTCGTCATATTGAGTCTAGAGATGTATTCGACTAAGTTATATATTGAAGAGTTTGATGAGGAGAATGATTTTAATTTGTGGGTAGTTAAAATATATGCACTTTTTTATAATGTACATAGAGATACTTTGGTAGTGTCTAAGAAGAAAATAACTATTATTTTCTCTACTAGAGAGACCTTGATCTCATATCATGAGGTTGACCCAACTATTTTGAAAAAGTCCTTTTATCAATTGTTAATATATATAGGTGAAAAAGTTATATAATTATTGTTCTATGAAACTCCTACCAATGCAATTTGGGTGAACCTTGAGCATCATTATATGACTATTTCCCTTTTAAGTGGAAACAAAATAAAATTCATCCTAATAATTTTAAACTTTTTTATGGAACATCTTTGCAGACTTAATTAGATAGATTTAATAAGATAGTGTTAGAATTATCCAATATGGATGTTGATGTCACATCTCAACCTATGATCCACTAAAATGGTTCCCTTGGCTGATTGGACACATGGCCTCAACTGTGCCTCCCCATTTGTCAGAGGCAGCTGACTAGAAGTGATAGTATAATGATATAATGGTAGGGATATTATACCCTATATATCAGTAATAAATATAGTGAAAGAAAAATGAAATTATATGATGATTGGAAGAATATAATTACAACTAATAATCAATAATAAACTAATAATCCATCCAATTCCAAATAATGTCTAACCATGCATGAACATCCTAAGTCATAAATACAATCACTAGTGAAAAATTATTTATTACATCGACATATTCACATCAGTTATTTATAAAAAATGTGAAAAATACTTATACATTTCATTATCACATTGGTTATTAGAAAAATAATGTGATAAAACTAATATCCGGATTTATGACATTGGTTATTATATAATCGACTTGATAAATTGGTTTTTTCACATCAGTAATTTTATAACCGTGGTGATAAAGAAATTTCCATTACTTTATCACATAAGTTATTTTATTACTGATGTGATAAAGTATATTTTCCACATCAAGAACTATATAACTGGTGTAGTAAAATAATAAAAAATTATTTATCAGCTTGGTTAATATTTAAAGAATGTGATATACCATTTAAAATTTTATGGGTTTCCATTTTAAATCATTTCATTGTTATTTGTTCTCACGAAAGCAAACTCGTTTCATTTTCACAGATGCCTTAACATAATTTATTTGATCTAGTGGACTCCAATCATGGTTTTATATTATCATACATCCTCAGGGTTCTTTGGTCTCATTATTCCACATTTGATCTTCTCATCTGTCAACTCTTAAGTAAGACTCACACATCGATCCTTGTTTTTGGTCGTTCAATTTTTCAGATTCCCTATCTCTGGTTTTTTATTCTCTTTACTCAAATCTCACATTACCATATTTATAAACCCTCAGGTTTAGTTGGCCTCGTTATTTCACATTAGTATATAGATCTTCTCATTATGAATCCTAGATTACCATCTTCATATACGTTAGTTATTCGATGATTTAAGTAAAAATGTCTGGATTTCATTATATCTTAATTTTATATGTTTTATCAGAAATTTCAGAATTATGTATTAATGTTATGGTGTTTCTGTTATATATAACCCTGTTTCACTAAATTTTTTCCAGATATTTATATTGTAACTCATATTAAATTTCAAAATTGACTCTATAAATGTAGCTTATTTTCATGATGATTGTGAATCTTTCCTTATTTATTCACACACTTTAATGTATATTGACAAATTTCAACAATCATTATGTACTTATTAGTGACTTAGTAATATTAAAATGTAATTTGTTTATATATTTAAATTTTTATATAGTTCAATATGAAATATCCTATAATTAGTGTATATGAATATCAACACTTTTCATGTGATGTGGATATATTTTTATCTTGAAAAATCATATATTAAATATGTAGTCTTCATATTATGAGTTGTTATCTTTATAATGTTGAATTTATTAGTGAATACATAATATGAACTACCAATTAGTTTCTTTAAATATATTTTTAATATTCTAATAGATATATATTAGGTTTTGACTCAATTTTGACTAATTAACCCATTTGGTATAAATGATAATAGAGATTGATGCACTTCTTATCCCCTATCATACTTTATCCCCAGTCATACCTTATCCCCATTCATAATTTAAGTAACATTTATTTTTAAATTTATAGGATTATACCACTATATGTGTATACTTTTTTATGTTATATTGTCATTTAATAATACATGCATCACATGGTATTCACACTAAAAGCATTTTCCACCTATAAATTTAGATTTTTATTTTATAAAATGAAGTAGACAGAAATATTTAATATGTGAGTAATTATTGTGGTATATTCAAATAAAATATAGTGTTTTATAATTAATGGTATATAATATGCTCTTCCAAATTTTCCTAATACGCTAGGCATAAATAATATCTAATATTAATTCTATGTATATATATGTACAACATTACCAATTCATCATTGTGTTGTTTCAAATCTACTATATGATTATATTATAGTATGAATTAATGGTTTATATAATTATTGTTGGTTTTTTAGGTATCAAATATACTAAATAATTCAATTATAATGATTAAAATCGATATGTAAAATGCACACCTGATTTGGATTCAGGTCAATAATATTCAATTTCGTGTTTTATTAATTTCATTTAGAAGAAAATGGGAAATGGTACATTTTTATAACTACATTATCTTTTATAAATTACATTCATGCATTTATTTTTATGATTTATCAATTATATTTTAACTTATATTCCATTCTTGTCTATAATTTATAATTATACTTTTCCAATACACATATATTTTTCTTAATATTTCAATGTTTTGTTACTTTCAAATTATGAGATCATTGATATAAATTTAAACCACATTTGACTTGAATAATTTATTCTCACTTTCATAACCACTATATTATTTTAACAAGAAATTTATTTTGATATTTTTTATAGATAAAAATATATCAATGTTGGATTACGTAACATCATATAAGAGATGAATATGAGAAAGGTGTTGAAACTTTTTTTAAACTTTCTAAATGAAATATTCCAAACAAGAATTTTTTTTCTTTCCATTCTTGAAATGTTTAAATATGAAGAGGTTAAAAAGAATATATATCAGAGCTCATTTAACTTTTCATGGTTTTATGCCCAATTATGGACTTTATATTTTCCATGGTGAAACTATGAAAAATTTCATATCTATTGATGATGATGCTTTGTAAGATGATAACTCTAATAAAATTGAAGAAATGATTTGTGATATTGAAGTTGATACAATTTAGAAAGAACTGAAAATTGAGGATCTATATGATGATATTGAAAAAACCATCATATTTATAATTTACAAAAAAATTATCATCAATGTTAATATTGATTATTTTTAAGGAGAAACATGACTGGAGTGAAAATAGTTTTATATATTTTCTACAATTGTATAAAGATATTCCTCTGAAAGACAATGATCTTCCATATTCAAATTATAATGTGAAGAAAATACTATACCTAATGGTGACACGTATAACAAAATGAATGACTTCATGAATAATTGTGTTCCATGTATATAGGAATCCAAAATTCTATCAGGGTTTCCTAATGTGGGAAATCATAGTATAAGTTGAAAGGAAAATTGCATTATAATTAAGAACTTATAGAGACTCCTTCCAAATATTATTGGTATATTCCTATAATTACTCATTTGAAACATTCATTTTCAAATTCACATGATGAAAAAAGTTTAATATGTCATGAATATGAGCAGATATGTGATCTAAAATTACATCATCCTGTACATTTTCCATAGTTGGAGAAAATTTATTAGTAGTTTCCTACATTTAGAAATGATGTTTGTAATCTCATACTTAGACTCTGTATGGATGGAATGAATCAACAAAAAAGCCTTAGTATCACATATACTTCATTTCCCTTTTTAGTAATTTAAAACTTATCTACTATTTTTTCATGAAGATAATGTATTTCATGTTAAGATTAATGTTCTATAGACCCCAACATCCTAAAAATGGTATTGATGTTTTCTTATCACCATCAACTGATGATTTGAAACTCTTATAGTTGGATGGTATTAAGGAATATGATTCATATAAAATGGAATATTTTCAACTACATGAAATGGTTATTTTGACTATAAATGACTTCCAAGCATATAGAAATTTTTCTAGATATATTTTTAAGGGGAATAAATCATGTCCAAATTGAAAACAAAAAACTTCATATTATCAACTACATCATGGAATAAAAAAATATACATGGATCATAAAAAGTTATATTATAGGGGTCACACTTATAAAAGATTAAAAAGGCATTAAATGGATCACAATAATTTTATATTTCTCCAAAACCGTTATCCACTAATTAGTATTTTGAGAGGGTAAAAACATTGATGTGACATTCAGAAAGACACATAAATCTGGTAATGATATAAATATTTAGAAAAAATTGTTAAACATTTTTTGAGTTACCATATTGGAGATATCATGAGGTCAGACATAACATTTATATGATGCACCTGAAGAAGAATATATTTGAAATATTGATTGGAACATTGTTAGATATTAAATGAAATACTAAAGATGGGTGGAATGCAAGATAAAAATTACTCTCAATGGGAATACATTTGGAGTTATCTCCCATTGCAGATGTATGGTGAACATTTCTACCTCTGGCATATCATATATTATTGAAGAGGGATAAAATTATATTTTTTCAGTATCCCCATGATATCAAAGTGACATAGGATTATTCTTTAAATGTAAAAACAATTATGTCTTTGAAGGATTTAAAGTTCACAGGAATGAAATCTCCTGATTGTCACATCATGATGAAATAAATCCTACCAATTTAATTGCATAGAATATTTCCCTTCCATTAAATAATGATTACTATAAAGGTGTTTTATTTTTCCAAATTAGATTTTTAATAAGGTTATTTATCTAAATTATTTGAAACATTTAGAGAAAGAATTAGTTTTTATAATTTTTATATTGAAAATGTATTTTCCTCCATTTTTTTGATATCATAGTGCATTTAATGGTTCATTTAGTGCAAAAAATAATGCCTTTCAGACCTTTATATCTATATTTTATATATCCTTAAAAATGTTATATGAATATATTGAAGGTTTATGTTAATATTTTATATCAACCTAAAGCCTCTCTTGTGGAGAAGTATATTAATAAGAAGTTTGTAGACTTCTATACAAGAAATTATTATGCATTAGAGCACATTGATTTGCCTCCATCTCACCAATAATGAGTTAATTATGGTGAAAGGGGATTTGTGGAATGAAATTTAACTCGTTAACAGATGAACATATAAAGAAGGTATATTTATACATTGTAAATAACTTAGAAAATGATCAACCACATATAAAATTTCATATTAATTTGTTGAAACATTGTTATCCAATGAATAAAGATATGTGGATTTTATTGAGTATAAAAAAAATTTCTCACCATTTAAAGAGAATGTTCTTGGTAGATCAAATGCATCGGAAGCAATCATATGGTTAGTGGGTGGTCCAAGTTTAAATTTTATAACATGGTCTAGGTATGAAATTAATGGTTATGAATTTCATATGAATGATTTGGAAAAACATAAATACATTTTAGAAAAGTATTGTTTTGGTGTTTGTAGAAGCAATGTACTTTTTAAGTGCTAAATACAAACACCCAATTTATGCATCTAGTGCATATTATGGAGTCATTGAAGAAATATGGGAGGTTTATTACATTAAATTTATAGTCATAATCTTTAAATTAAAATGTTTTATTAGTAAAAATAGTGTTAGACATGATGAATTTGGAATATGACTATTTAATCTGAATATATTGGAATAAAAATATAATCCAATTATATTTTAAACATATGAAAAAAAAAATTCTATGTTCTTAATCAATCTGATATGTAGTGTTCTATTGTTTTACAAGGAAAAAGTGTTTTTTGGTGACGGTAGACTTGATGAAGATGCAGGTTTATGTGAGATCCCTACTTCTATGAAAATATTAACTGATAATATTGATGATCATTTGGTAAACATATATTTTTCCATACATAATGGCCATAATTAATGAATTTTGGAAAAAAAATCATTATTAAATTCCTAATATTACAAGTAACATGTGTTTATTTCTTACTTACTTTTTAAAATTTCATAAAATGATAAGTATTTTAATTTTTTTCATTATTAAAATTCATATTATATCTAATGAATTTAATAAGTTAATAAGGAAATTACATGTCACCTCATATGAATTCTTACCATGTAATATAATCTCTTTATCTTGATATCTCCAATCAAGCGGGTTTCATGTAATTGTCATCAACCCATGTGCTTGATTTCTCGTTGTTTGACTTCTCAGAAATTGAACATCCCTATAGAACACCCTAGCCATAGATTTATTTAGTCTATATCATTTCCAAAAAAGGGCCTAAGATATCAACTTCCATTATGGAGCAAAGGGGACAAATCTTTTCTTGCATTATTCATTAATACAGTATTAGCCATGATGGACCCAACATATCCTACCTTATTGCGAGCATATGTCATCGTATTTTTCCACAATACATCTAGTTGTGAGATTAATAATACCCATTAATAATAATATTAATGTCTAAGTACCAATACAGACATCCACATACAGGAACATCCAATGTATGTTATAAATGCGGATTTCCTACTAGCGGGTCTTGTTCTCATAATATCCTCCTAGAAATTACCAGGGGAGTAAACTATGAGAAGGTGCCTCAATTTTCTAGGATTCATCACCCCTAATTGCCTATATCATTTGGGTCTATTCAAATGATATCATCTAGATATATAACTTATATTCAAAAATAATTCCAGGGATCCTCTGAGTTCTCATCATAGTAGGGATGTGCTATGCCCTTTTAGTGTGATAGCTACTCTTAGGACATTATCACATTAAATTTCATTCTGAAGAACAATCATGATGTGATAAGTATTTTATTAATATACATTCGACAAATAAATTTTTATCATAAAGTACAATGAATTTGGTTCTAGGGAACAAAATCTAATAGACTCCAATTTTCATGAGAGCCAACTACTAATGACCATCAGTCTTCTAGCTCTCACATGATATTCATGCTTCTACTGAGATTGGCCTTTAGTTAAGGGGTTTACCACATTTTATTCTATAGATACTCTAATGACTTTAACTTCACCCCTTTGATACAAATCAATCAAGAGGTGACACTTCCGGAGTATATTCTTTGTCTGCTGATGTGGCCTTGTCTCTTTTTCAAGAGCCACCACTATAGTATTATCACAATACAATGTGATAGGGTCTTTAATGCTAATTACTACATCAATCTTCTAGACAAATTTATAAATCCAAATGGATTCCTTGGCTACCTCAGAAGCCTCTATATACTCGAACTCCACTGTAGAACCAGTTATAACTGGTTACATTGAACTTTTCCATATCACAGGTCCTCCGTTGAGATAGAAAACATATCATGATTGTGACTTTAGATCATTTTGATATGTCTGAAAAACAACATCAACATACCCTCTAATAACAATCTCCTCATCTCCTCCATACACAAGGAATATATCCTTTGTTAATCTCAAATAATGGAGGATAGTCTTAAAATTATTCCACTTCTATTCTCTTGGATCTTCTTGATATTTTTCTACAATTCTCAGAGCATAGGAACATCAAATCTTGTAGATAACATGCAATATATGATAGATACTATCTCTGAAGCATATGGGATCTTAATCAATCTAAATTTATCATATTTTGTCTTTGGAAACATTTTATTAGAAATATGTAAACCATGTAACACTAAACCAATCCCCTCTTGGATTGTTCCATACTTAATCGATTTAGTATCTGGTCAATATATAAACTTTGACGTAGTCCAAGAAGCCTCTTGGATATATCACAAATTATCTTGATCTCTAGAATGTAGGATACTTCACCTAATTCATTTATAGAAAATAACATTCTCAACTAGTCTTTAACTGACAGTAAGACTGCTATGTTGTATCCAATAAGTAATATGTCGTAAATATATACAACTTGGATAACAACCCCATTCCTATTAAACCTTTTGTAAACACATGGATCACATTAATTCTTAATGAAACCAAATTTTCTTATGGCTTTATTCAAATGAATATTCCATGACCTGGAAGCTTTATTCAATCCATAAATGGACCTCTACAACTTTAAAACCCTTTTGGAATCACCTGGTTCGACAAACCCTTATTTTTTCATATAGACGTCATCCTGAAGGTTCCCATTAAGGAATGAATTTTTGACATCCATATTCCAAATCTCATAGTCATGGTAGGCTGTTATAGAAGGTATGAATCTTATGGATTTAAAAATTCCAACCGGTTAAAAGGATTCATCGTAGTCAATTCTTTGACGTTGATTAAAACCATTAGCAACTAGAATTGGATTATAGGTACTTACTTAACCTTTCATGTCCAATTTTTCTTGAATACCTATTTACACCCAATAGGCTTTACATCAATTGGTGCATTGACCAAAACCCAATATTGGTTCTGATACATGGAATCCATATCAGAATTCATTCCTTTTATCCATCTTTCAGCGTCTAATCTCACTATTACCTCCTTGTAGGATTGAGTTTCCTTATTTTCCAATAGTAATGATTCACCATCCTTGATGACTAGAAAACCATATCTCTCTAGTTCCCTTACATATCTTGAGCTCCTATACAGAACTTCTGTTTCATGAACTACATATTCCATGGGGGCATGTGGAACTTGTTCCAATACCGACTCCTATATCATGAGCATCAACTTCATTGAAGTCAATCTTGTTCCCACTATCTCTTTTAAGGATTTTCTCCATCTCAAGAAAGACACCATATCTAGGGACAGCTACTTTCTTCTCTCATGGGTTATATAGGTAGTATCCATTTGTTTCCTTGGGATAACCTATAAAGATACACCTCATTCCCGAGGGTGCTACTTTTTTTCTTGATACAGATTTAACAAACTCCTTGAATCCCCCATAAACATGTATGCAACTAAATGGTTATCTTTCCACTCCATAACTCGAAAGAAATTCAATTTTACACTTTATTTGGTACTCGGTTTAATGTTTATGGCATAGTTTGTAATGAATATATGCAAATGGATAATGTAAGAACTTTTTGACTCATCATTGACCTTACCATGTCCAATAAGGTACGGTTCCTCCATCCACTAACATCATTCAACTATGCTGTATAAGGTGGAGTGAGTTGAGATAGAATCCCAAAGTTCTGCAGAAATTCGATGAAATCTTGGTTAAGATATTCTCCAATTCGATCTTATCAATGTTTCTTTATCTTATTACCAAGATTCTTCTATACTTCATTCTTGAATTCCTTGAATTTATCAAAGGACTTGAACTTATACGTCATCAATTAAATATATCCATATCTACTGAAGTTGTCAGTAAAAGTTATGAAGTACGAATATCCACCTCTATCTTATACTGGAAATGGTTCACAGACATTAGTGTGTACCAATCCTAGAATCTGTGTGGCCCTTTCACCCTATCCACAAAATGACAGTTTGGTCAATTTACCTTGTAAACAAATGTGACATCTATCAAGTTATTTTAGCTCAGAATATGCTAAATAACCATCATAACAGATCTTTGTCAAACACTTCTGGTTTACATGATTGAGACGGTGATGCCACAATTGGGTGTTATATGAGTCATGTGAACTTAATTCAATATTAATTTCAAAAACTTGATTTTCATAATTTAATACAAACTAACTGTTATTTAAATGTGTCATACCATAACATATGTTTTCCTTATAAAAGAAAAAAAATTCCAAAATTGAAAATACTCCCATATGTATCCAAAAATTATAAAAAAAATATGTTTTTGGTAACATTAGGTACATAATAATAGCAATGTAAAACCAAAATCATTCATATTGTCAATGTTATGTGGTAGTCCCCAATTGAAAGAGCAGCTAGCCTCACACTATTGGCAGCTTACAAATCCACCTCTCCTTTATAAATTTTTCAAAATCTACTTGGTTCCTACATTTTAATATATATGTGAGTACAACATGCTATATCTAATACCAAATGTGTAGAAATGAAAATATTTCACTCGATAACGAACACACCTTTGGTTTCCCCTTCCTCTAGGTGTAGTTTCACTTCCAGTGCCCAGACATTCCACATGCAAAGTATACTACCTTCTTTTCATTTCCTTGCCTTTAGATCTTCTTTTTCTTGGTCAGACATTGCTCAGGGGATTTAGACTATTTATAAGTCTTAGGCCCCTTTTCATTGTCATTCCTCTTCCTATTCACTATAAGGACTATGGGTTTTTAACACCCCATGTCCTTATCCACTTGGTGAATTAAAGTAAGAAGTTTGGATAGACTCTTCTCATTATTTTTCATATCATAATTCATAATAAAACTAAAAAATTTCTTGGTTAGTGATGATAGTATGATATTTTTACGCAAATAATCTAGGAATTTAGTCCCAAAGATGTCAAGATGCTCAATTTATCCAATAATCTTAACTACACATGGCCTAGCTATCACAGAATCTCCAAGATTTTTAGGGAACAAAGTGTTAGAGATTTCATACCTCTCTTGTCTCTCCTTCTCTTGATAGAGATCCTGAAGGTGATACATCTTATTATAATAATCCTTTTCCTCGTGTTTCTTCAAGAGCTTATTGGTCATGGATGATAGCATGAGGCACTAAACTTACGTAGTATCATTTAAATGTTTCACATACATAAATATCTCCTCATCACATTCCTTATTTCCAAGCACAATTGGTAAAGGTTCTTCTAGCATATATAGTTTCATTTCATGGAAAAAGATGAACTGAAGGTTCCTTTTCCACTCTTGTAAATTAGTGTCAGTGAGAAGGTTTTACTTATCGATTATGGATCACAATGATATGTTTGATTTTATTTTTAATTTCTTTTCTAAAAATAAAATGAAATAAGTTCTAGTAATTTATCTGATAAAATTAAGACAAATAAATAAATAAATATTCATTTGTCTCCAACTATTTTATCAAAACACAATGGCCCTCATCATTGGATTCAGAATATCTTATTACATGGACATTATAGAGGCAAAGATCCATATTTCCCTTTTCATTACCCCAAAGTTGGCTAGTCAAGAAATTTGAATGTTTTTATGAAGGTATTATAAATGTCAACTGAATTAACTCATAGCTCCATGATCTATTGAGTGGACTCCCTAATCCCGAAATCCTTAATTTTGGATTTTTGTAACCATTTCCTCTCAATTACACCAAGTACTACTTTGGTAGTAAACCCTTTATGTAAACTAAGTCAAGTCAAACCAAAACTTCAAATTAGAATTCCCTAATAATTGAAAGCACTATAACTCTGGCTGGTCAATCACATTGAACTATGGTTCGATTCTAACCAAACTAATGGAAGGCGATACGGTCTTAATATTTTATTGAGGGGTTTTATCCTTCATGCATAAATTTCCATTTATTATCTCTTCACATGATTATTAATATAATGTGGAATAAGCTTAAGTTATTAACCATTTATTAGATAATATTTACATATAATCCAGTTTATCTTAGTTCCATATTGCATGGTTGTTAATTCATTTATTATGTGATCATGACAAAAAATCATAATTAATAACTACACCACTGGAAAAAAAATAAAGGTTATGATCACCATCTTGTTATAATGGTGATTTTATCTAGTGATTGATAAAATGATAGTTGATGTAGGGGAGAAACACTGTTAACCAATTAGGTTCGTGTTTACATCTTTCCACGAATCCACCTTTGTATATCCTTGGATTGGTTTTGCCTCAGATTCTTAATTGAAATGCCTCCACTAGCTTGGGAGCTCCTTCCATTACATATTATTTTAGTCACACACATGTGAGAGGTAAATGGGTTTTATATAAAAGATATCATGGGAACATAGACCCTATATATTAATGAAGATAAAAGGCATGTAGGTCAATAATTTTATTTGATAATAAATTAAAAGGAAACCAATCACATACAAAGGTTTGGTCTAACTCATGATCATCCACATGCATGAAATGAATTACACATTTAATAAAACTAGCATTAAATTCATAAATTTTTCTTATTTAAGATAAATCATGATCAAATCAATTAATTATTTTCCTTAATTAATAAATCCTTTTATCTTAAACCTTTTATAAATTTCCTTGAGATTCTCATCCATTATAAATTTAAACAACTTAAAAAAATCATTTAAAATTAATTGTCTACATAACTTTTACCTTGGAGATAACCCGGTGAGTAACCGTCAAAAAATAAACAACATGTATTATACTTGTATACACTTTATTCTTTGTGACATTCGGAATGCACATAGAAGAATAACTATAATAAACCTCATACATGATGTGTATATTTTTAATATTACGCATATGTTAATTAAAGATTTATATATATATATATATATATATCAAACACGTATCACATGTTGTGTCGTAGCATTATGCCCACATGAATTCACATGTATCTATGGTTACATAAAATAATAATATATTTTAAATCTATATAATCTAGAAAAATTACATGGCATGTAGATCCGACTACATGGAATGTACCCTCCTCACTATCCATATGAAGTACATACCTAGAGAAATGGTGTGTGAGGTGTACATTGGAAATATTCAGAGTACATGGTGTGTCCAGTGGGCCACCCATTATGTTGACTCCATGATACATGGTCATCAGTCAGCTAAGATGTGTATGGTAACATGGCCCAACCCTGACATGAAAGGTACTGCACACTGTGTCCAGTGGGCCACATGGCATATAGTCCCGCTGACCGTGTGCCAGTCTTTCTTGGTCAACACACGGTGTAAAAATTCACTACACTATGTATCATTAATTCCCACAGGTTAAGTAATTATTGAACTACTTTTGATTCATTGAAAAAAAACTACATGGATTGTAGATCTGACTACATATCATGTACTATTATGTTACCTGGAAAGAACCCTTGGAACCTCTGGATGAGTTCCTCAATTTAATTTTAATCAAAAAATTAATTTTTTATATTATATTAGTGATAAATTATAGAGGATGAATGGATCTCGTAATTAAAATTAAAAGGAGAGGTTAAAATTTAACTGTAAAACTAAATTATTAAATCATAAATCATCAGAGAATTATTTAAATAATTATAAACAATAAACTACCCCCTATAATATCACTTGTAGGTCCTGAGAACAGTGGAAGTGCAGGAGGGATGGTGCGCAACTTTTATTTTTTTTCATATTCAATGAACAATCTAGGATTAATATGACAATGAATGACAGTATACATGGATATTGAATCAAGGATTTAGAAAAAGGAATATAGACCTAGAACCAAGAGAGAGAATAAATATATTTTGTTCATAATTAATTTAATTAAATTATAGAAGTATCTTCAAGTGGATTCTTTCTTCATTAATGTGTCTATACATAGTTCTGCAGGTCTATCGTCATTGTGTTGTAGAGATTAAGAGTAGATCTCCACTAATAGTGATCCACATGTGTTCCATGTATCTTTAGACGTCGCTGAAGGAGTCTACGGGTGTTATCACATAAGATCCTTACGCTTGCGATGTCCGCCTTTGGTCACCTTGAGAACCACTTATGAAGAATCCTCTTTGATCCGGTGGAGTAAAATCACTCTCATTATTGAGAGTCTTCTTGGAGAGGGGTGAACTCTCTAGGATTGAGATCTTTTCTCAAATTTGTTGTGCACAACCCCATCATAATTTTAGGGATAGCGCTTGGCTAATAAGAGAATAACATAACCTGTAATTTAATTCACTAGGGTAATAATAAATAATTTTCCAAATTTACTTAATTATTTTATTAATCTGATTGAAACCCCCATGTCAAATAATAACAGCAACTTTATTATTTCTTGACTTGAACTTAACTTGAAAGTTATAATTAAATATTATTTAATAAAATAATATTCTTTCTTCTTTCTCACCTAACCCTTAACTCGGTCCACCAATCATCCACAATATTTATTGATCCTTTAATAATGGCTATTTATTTATAAAATATATATCACTGCATTATTCGCCAATAAATATATAAATATTATATTCACTAAAAATAAAATAATTATTTATTAATTATTCCACTCCTGATATATGCTCTTGAAAAACTAATGTCGAAATAAATGTGACTAGGAATCCATTAATAATTATTAAACCAAAACCAGGAATAATATTTACTCAACTTGTTAAATAATAAATAATATATATTATTTAACTGAGATACTGGATACACGTAGTTTGTGACCCTCTAGGAATGTTTCTCAGTGGCATTAGGCAGAGCAGCCTAAAGTCCAAGGTTAGCATCTAGCAACATGACAAGGCACCCATATAGAAATAAGATAATTCCTCAATGACATGTCACCTCATATGAACACTTATAGTGTAATATAATCACTTTTTCTTAATATCTCCAATCAAGAGGATTGCATGAAAGTTCCATCAACCCATGTGGTTGATTTCTCATTATTTGACTTCTAAAAAATTGAAAATTCCTATAGAAAACCATGGCCATAGATTTATTTAGTCTACATCATTTCCATCAATGGGCCTAAGATGTCAACTTCTATTATGGAACAAAAGAATCAAATCCTTTCTCGCATTATTCATTAATTTAGTATTACTCGTGATGCTCCCAAAAAATCCTACCTCACCAGGAACATATGTCGTCATGGTTTTCACAAATACATCTATATATGTTAGTCATAATACCCATTAATAATAATATTAAAGTATAAGGACCAATACATACATCCATAGATTGGAACATCCAATGACACTTATAAATTTGGATTTCCTAATATCGGGTCTCGTTCTCATAATCTCCTCCTGGATATTACCAAGGGAGTACACCATGAGAAGGATTATCAAAGTCCTCTAAGCCTCCATCACTAATATCCTATATCATTTGTGTCCCTTAGAATGATATCATATTTCTATAGGAAATATATTCAAGAACAGTGTCATGGAACTTCCAGGTTCTCATCATAGCAGGGATCTTCTATAACCTTTTTGTGTGATAGCTACTCTTTGGACATTATCACATGCAATGGTATGCAGAAGAAAAATCATGATTTGATAATGATTTTGTTAATATCCATCCAATGAATACATGTTTATCATAAATTAAAAATAAGTTCATTCTAGGGAACCAACTCCAACATAAACATGAGAATGTTTTCAAAATGGGATTGTGCCCATGGTATTCCTGAAATGTCAAGAAAAAGAGGTTGGTGTTACACTACTTCTCATAGAAGAATGATTACAAACTCTACGCACAAGAAATTTTATATTCTTTGAACATAACCCTAGGTACTTATCTATTATTATATTTCTGTTCCAATTATCAAACAATCAACTCATGGAGATATGTACTTCGTTTATTTTATTAATTATTTTCCTCACATTACTTGTGTTAAGTATTTGAAACATAATTCATATGCTCTGAAGATGTTTAAATGTTATTAGATAAGTGATGAGAAGTAATCTAGGTATTATTTAAAGAATTTGAGAACTAGTAATGGTGGTGAAAACAATAATTAAGGGTTTAAAATTTATCTTTTAAAACATGCAATTCGGTATGAGTATAATACACCACACACACCACCATAAAATGGTGTTGCTGAAAGGAAGAATATATGTTTAGTTGAAATGGTACAGACTATGTTACTAGAAGATTTTATTTCTCATTACATTTGGAGGCAAGATATGAGCACATATAATCATATTCAAACTAATATTTCTACATACCACGTCCCAATATAATTCCAAATGATATGTTTTAGGAATAAACTCCAAATTTGAAACACTTATGAGTATTTAAGAGTCCATGCATTATAATAAGAAAAGGTGAAAACCTTGGAAAGTTCGATCGGTGAGGTGAAGATGTAATAATTCTGGGTTATTATTCAAAAAGAAGAGGATATGTTTGTTTCAAAAAAGAGACGTGAATGTTTTTTGACTCTGCTGATGTGAAAATTATTGAAAAAACAAGTGAATAAGTTTCACAAACACATGAAGATAAGGTAGATGAAGGAGATGAAATATCTGATAAGGATGAAAACATTTTATGTCCCACGTAAGAAGAAGGATCAAACTCAATTGTTTCTAGTGATGTGGAAGAATCACAAACATCTCATCCTAGGATAAGGAAGAAAGTGTAAGCTCCAAAAATTATTGTGGGTCAACATAAAAAAGATCAAATAATAAGAACATAAAATGATAGTAAACACACTTCTTTATATTCAAAAGTTTAGCAAAAAGATGTTAGAGAAGCTTTTTAGCATCTTTAATGGATTCAGGTTATAAATGAAGAGTTGGATCAAATCAAAAAGAAAGAAACATAGGAAATTGTACCTCATCCAAATGAAAAAAAATGTTATTTGAAAAAATTGGGTATTCCAGAAAAATTAAAATGAAGGTGGTGAACAGATAAGAAACAAACATTGGTTTTTGTAAAAATGGTTCTCATAGGTTGAAGGCATTGATTATTATGGTACTTTTTTTTCTGATGTCAAATTTCGAAACAATTAGAATCTTTCTAGTTATTATTACAGAAAAAAAAGTTACAAATTTTTATGATTGATGTGAAGTCATCATTTTTTCATGGGAACATGATGTGGATGTTTATATTGAATAACTATGTATCTTTATTATTGGGAAGCACAAAATTCATGTGTATAATTTGAATAAATCCTTGTATGGGCTGTATCAAGCTCTGAGGGAATGTTATTCTTAATTTTATACATACTTAAGAAAGAAGGGTTTTAAAAAGGGAAGGTTTGATAGTCATATGTTCATCAAATAAAGTAAGTATTTTTCCCTCACAGTCATCTTTTAATTTGATGAAAATATCATTTCTAGGAATGATGAAAGAATTTGTGAAAGATTTTATGAATATATGAATAAATTGTTTGAGATGTTCGTGATGGGTGAAATAGAATACATTCTTGGCTAAAAAATCTCACAAAGGAAGAAAAATATATATTTCTTTCTCTATAAAGGTAGGCTAAGGAACATCTTGATAAGTTTTCCATGAAAAAATCATAACCAGTTTATAGACCAACATCAGTGGGAACCAAGTTGATTAAATATGGAGAATGTAATGAAGTTGACTCTAAATAATTTAAAAAGTTGATCGAAAGTTTTTTTATTTTATTACCATAAGACTAGACATTGTTTAAGTTGTTACTTTATATGAAATATTCCAAAGGGAACCAAAATAATCGCATATATTGGATAGAAAAATAATTCTTAGATACGTCAAAGGCACACAAAAATTCCGAATTAGATTTGAAACCTCAAAAATAATTTGACTTGTTTGGGTGTTCAGATACTGACTGGACACGAAGTATTGATTATATAATATCCACATCTGGTGGATTTTTCTTTTGGGGGAAAGTTGTGGAAGTTGGAATGATGAGAAACAAAATTTAGAAACTTCTATCATGGTTGAAGCAGATTTCTGTTCTATCACTCATGATACTACATAATTTATGTAGATGAAGACATAATTAGAAGACTTACTTGTTAGAGAAAATTTACCCTTTCTCTTGGGTTATGATAATTAGAGTTCATCAAATTTAAAATAAACCAAATAAAAAATTACCATTCAAAACATATTAAAATCAAATATCACTTCATCAAAGAGTATATGGAGGAGAATGAATTGAAACTGGAGTATGTTCCTACATTGGAAAAAGTAGTTGACATATTCACAAAACCATTAACAAAGAATAATTTTTCAAGATGATGTTGAACATGGGTGTCCAACCTCTTTCTCTCCATGGTTGACATACATGTTTATGTCCCCTCTCTCATCTAGTATTTTGATGATTCTATCAAGGGGGGATTGTTTCACAATTCTATCCACTGATATGTACTAAACAATTTAAGGAATCATGTATGTAGAGGAGTTGTGGGTAAGATATGAACTCAGAATGTAAGTGTCTGAACTATTCTAACAATTTTATGGAGTGGTTGTAAGAAACATATGTTTATATATATGTGGAATAAGTGAAGAAATATGTGAATAAAAGTAGAATAATATTTATGAGTCACTACTTTGGGATAGAGTGGTTTTTCCGTCATTGATTATTGTCTCCTATAATGTACTAGTTCACATAGGATTACAATTGTTGATGAGTAATCCATTTCATCAAGATAAAAAAAAATTATTTACAAAACATGATTGACAAAAAATCCAAAGGTTGATATTGTTAGGACCATATTTACTAAATGAGGTTTTTGAATGCTGAAATAAGTTTGTGTTGATTATTTTTCATTTTGTTTTCTTTTGTCAAGAAAATGAAATCTCATTACTTTTTATGATTTTTTGATCAGATGAAAGGAATGAAAGGCTGGAAAGTAATAAAAAATGAATGAAATGTTTCAAGGTAATCATAAAATTAGACACTTTTTTTATAAAATTTTTTCTTTATTTCTATTTTCTATTATGATGAATTTTTATGAAAGAAGTTGTTATTTAGACTCACCTAGTGTCTAGAAAAATGTTTTGATCTGTATAAGAAAGTCTTTAAGAGTCTGAATGTATCCATAAAAAATTTATTGATTCTTTTCTGATCTTTGAGTTCTTATAAATCATAAGTTATTTGAGAAACTTGTGATGAAATCCTTATGAAAAAAGGGGGGATAGAAAGTTCTACTAATTAGTTTGAGGTTTTATTGGAATGAAGTACTAGGAGGATTGGAAGTTATAATACCTTCCAATGTACTTTAGACAATTCTATTTTAAAACTTCTGTTCTCAAATTCATTAAGAAGTCAAGATATAATAAAAATATATAGAATAAAAAAGTCTAGAATGATGTTTCTACTAACAATACTATATCGAACAAGGTAAGTCCCTGATCAATAAAAGCAATTAATGTTTATAGATGCATATAAGAAAGTGGAGTTTGTTGGGACCGATGTGAATATGAAATTTATATACCCATCAACCAGATTATGATCAACAATGTAGTTAACCATTTTCATTATTTTGAATTTTATTACAATTGGGTCAAGAGAAAATAAAGTTCT
This sequence comes from Viscum album, assembly GCA_963277665.1. Lineage (NCBI taxonomy): Eukaryota > Viridiplantae > Streptophyta > Magnoliopsida > Santalales > Viscaceae > Viscum > Viscum album. Next base: position 798,104,832 of record OY728160.1, on the reverse strand, counting down.
GGTTTTTTTCTAAGGGTTCTAGAGAAAATGTATTATCTCAATTGGGTCAAGAGAAAAAGAAAAAAAGTATTGTATGTTTTGAAAGTGGGTCAAGACTCATCAGACAAGAATTGACATTGATCCATTGAATTGAAATAGAGACTGGTCCATCAGACATAAGTGAACACTAATAATGTCATCAGGCTCTAAAATTCATCTGGAAAAGTATCATCGGTCTGAAGAAAAGTAGAACATGAGAATTGTTTGAAGAGTTTTGACAAATTTTTTATCAAATTGGGTTATTGATGTTTTTCCCTAAAGTTTTGATATATCTATAATTTGTGATTACTTTTATCCAAAAAACAATATAATTTTAACAAATTTGAAACAATGTTTGTAGAATAATTTTTTCAATATTGTATGTTTTGAAGTTGGTACTGAGCATCAGAATGTTTTATTTTTTATAATCGATACAAAGAAATATAATTTGGAGTAAACTACCTTATATATGTTTTAACCATAATGATAATCTTCAGTTACGGTGTTATTTTCATCATAATGAAGAAATGAGGATGAAAATTGTTATCATAATAAAGAATAGTTATAAATATAAAGTGGGATGAATTTTTGAGAATATTTTAGAATGATGGAGAAGAATCATGTAGTGAATAAAAGTGTTTCAAGAGTCAAATAAGAAGTGGAAATGTAAATGAAATTAAAATTTATCTAAATTTTATTGAGGGGTAAAATGAAACTAAGTTCCCACCATTTCCACTTTTTGAAAACCTATAAAAGGAAGGAAGTATATTGTACTTTCTGATTGATCAGAATATTATTCACATGTGGATAAAGAGAGATAATTTCTACTATTTTAGTGAAAATATGTTTATATAATTATCTTACCTAATGAAGTTTTCTAGATCTATGAAATTAGGTGGTTATAGTTTCTCAAATCAGGCTGGATCATCAAAATGATTATTTTTTAGATTGAGAATGAAGAAGTTCATAATTTTTGTAGTTCTATTCTAGCATAGTTATATTTTTTGACTGGGAAATATGACTGAAGAATCTAACTGATCCATCAGACTCTATATTTTTATAAATAAGTTATTACCTACACCTGAGTAGGAAATTGAGGATTTTCTTAAGTATATATAAGTGGAAATTGATAATGCAACACAGTAGCATATTTGGAAATAACTGGTAAAGGTTTTATTACTTGTTACACCAACATGTATTTCATATTTTATTATATAAGATGCACATGAACTATTGTATTGATCATAGTTCATCATAAGTGTAAGGGTATATCCTACATATTTTATCCACATAAAATAATTGTTTTCTATTGGATGATGTGGTATTGGATTATTTCCAAACCATTCTAAGGAAGTAGAAACTCTTATTGAGTAGTGTACCTTGTAAATACTAGTCTTCTTGTGAATTTTGGATTGTTTTTTTCATAAAAGTGGTAAATCATTAATATTATGTGAAGGTTGTTTCAAAATAAAGGAAACTTAAAAGAAAAATATATCTACGATTCACTCCCTCCCCTCTTAGTGATACATTGATCCTTATTAGGTAATATCACATTTGGGGTGCCATCGTATCATATAAGAGTCCTACCTGAAAAAAAAAGTTAAATAGATAGAACTTATCCTTCATAGAAACTAAAAAACCCAAATATTTTTAAAAATCAAGGGCTCTACTATAACAAGATAACCCCATATTTACATAAGTAAGCTACATTAAATTCAAATTCATGCCTAATATGTCACTAGGCTCTACTTATTCCTTTCATGGATTAATAAACATTAGGAAGAATCCAACTATGACCAATAAAAAACACTCTCATTCCAATTAAAAGAACCTCTGAAGGAAAACGAAAGCTAACCCTTACATGAGGGTTCAAGATTTCAACAAGGCCAAAAGTTTTTAATACATATTTTTCATCAATTTACATTTATTACAACATTAGGGGTCTCAAACATAATATATATAAAGTACCAGTTTTAATGAAAAATTTTACTAATCACTTTATTTATCTGGTTCCATATAACATTTCGAAAATTATCATATAATTTGTTTTTAATCCATTTTTTAGACATATGTTCTCAAAATAGGGCTTAGTGGAAGAAAATGTCAACTCTAAGCTATAGTGAAAAATACCATTTAGGTTGTAATTGGAATTTTAATTAATTTATAACTCATAATAATAAATATCAAAATAATATTAGGGTCTCTTATTAATATTTTAATTTTATTTTTCCAATAAGATTCCACCGTATATTTATAAGAAATTCCATAGAAGTGGCCACTAAAATTTTAAATAATAATTACATATTTCATATGGTTACCCACATGGGGTTAAATATCATGAAACTAAAAGAATAGGGTGACCAAAATGGTTCATCTAATTCCAATATGGGTTCATTTATACATCCATTCATTTCCAATTTATAGATTCAATGCTCTATAAATTACAATTGGCATCCCATTTGTTTGAAGCCAAATAATAATTTATTTTAAAAACACCTTAAGTTGGTTTATCTGATTAACCAAACAGGTTACGAATGACCTAAATTTCTCTAGTTATACATTTAGGGATTTAGTTTCAAAGGTCATCAATCATATGTTATAAAGGTGCTAGCCATTTTAAGTTACAATTGAAATTCCATTTAACTAAAATCCTTGTTTAATAACTTGAAATTTTTTTAAACAGACCCACATCCTTGAAATTTAAAGTTCAACATCATGAATCAAAGTTAACAAATATTTTTTAATACAATTTTCCAGTTATATGAAACATTATTCCCATGTTATAAAGTTACTTCACTTTATAAATTAGAATTAACATTCATGTAACCGGAACCATGTTTCCACATTTTGTCTGAGAATATAACAAGTCTATATATGATGGTTTGATTTTATGGGTCACCCATCCCAATTTATAAAGACTCAGGAACCTTATAAATTTCTATTGGAACCCATTTAATCTCAAAAAACAGTGTTTCATCACATAAAACCAGTGGTTTGTGGCTCAAAAATGTAAAAAATTGTTAATTAAGATGCCATCATCAAGCTATATGAGAAAACTCCATTTAGGTTGATGTAAAAAATTTAATAACCAATTATATATCAGAAATAAAAAGTCATGCTATCACATAGAAAGGTATAAAAAAATGTTAGCAGGTAATCATATAAACATGGTATACAAATAAACACGATAAATAATCATATAATCATGTTATACATATAAGAATTCTAAATAATCATGAAAGAAATGTATACATATAATCATGCTAATAACTTGTGAATCATATGTGCCTAAAATAATGTAGGAATGCATCTAGTCTCTTACCTTACAGGGAAAATTGATAAATCACATAAATTCACAAATCAATAAACACTGGAAATACTACAATTACTCAAACTGAAATAGTAATCAACAATAATAACAAAAATCATGGAAAGTAATCCAATCCATGAAAACTTGATGTTTCCCCCATGTGTGGGTTGGTTGGACCCATACACGAGCTCTTTATCATGTTTTGACACATTCCTAGTCTCTTATCTACCATCAAAAATTGTAAAATAATGAAAAAAGGCTCTGATACCACTTTTTCACATCTTGACTCGGAAAACACTAAAATGGTTCCCTGAGCTAGTTGGTCGCATGGACTCATTCATGCCTCTATGTGTGCCAGAGGTTTTCAACTAAAAGTTAGGATCTATTGATGGTGTAGTGAGGACACTATACCCTTTAGATCATTAATAAATACAACAGAATCATAAAAAATTTAAATGATGTGAAATAGAGGATAATAATAAACAATAATAATATAATAATAATCTGGATAACACCAAATAAAGTACAACCATGCATAAAAATTTGGATTCATAAATTCAAATAGTCATCATACTACGAGTTATATAATATACAAGTCTAGACTGAAAAATAAAGGAATAGATAAATAAAAGACACTAACTCTAGAAGGTATCTCGAGTACATGCTCAGTCGCAACTCATAAGATACCATGTGAAATCCTAGTCCATAATGAAAAATAGTACATAACACAGTCCACTTCCTAACCTAAAATTTAGATATATTTTTAGGTAACAAATAGTTGAAAAACAGTTCATGATAAAAACTCAGTAGGACACCACCTAAGGTTTCTAATTCAATATATACTATTATTATTAAATAATGTAGTTTCTAGTTATAGTAAATATAATAGTAAATAATAAATGTAATCAAGTCTGCTAAGGTTACTCAAAGGATACTTGGTTTACCATACCTACTATAGCCTAAGTCTAAATGTATCTAAACATGTTCCATCATTTATATATATATATATATATATATATATATATTAATACATGTAAACCTTTATATACACAAATATATATTTTCACTAGTGAGGATGTGAGTCGTAGGTCTTAGGTATCCACATAGTAATAATATAGTAAGGGTCATCATATTTAACACATGATATGTCATTCCCATTGATCTCAAATGAATGACAAGGGATTTCATGCCCAATGATTTCAAATAAATGATAAGGGACCTCATGCCAAGTGATCACAAATAACTTATAAGGGATTTCATGCCCAATGATCAAAAATAATGGATATGGTATTTCATACCCAATGATCAAAAATAAATGATGATTGATGTTATACCATGTGATCACAAATAAATGATAAGGGACGCCATGCCCCCGAATAACCAGTGAAATGATGAGGGACACTATGAATAATAATAAACATTTGTACAAGTATAATTTTTAATTTAATATGGTAGAAATTATGTTTTCAACAACTTGTTATTTCATTCATGAAAATTAATTATTATTAAACAAACCAATCCCACTATAGCACATTGTTTTTTAACATAGGCATAGTTAAGGGAAAAGTGACATGATATATCCATTCACTTTACACTTATTTAATTTTAACATTACAATGACAAGAAATATGAAACACACCTACAAATTTGGCTCATTAGATGGGAAATCTTATTCACAAATAAAAAAACATAATTATAGTTCATTAATATGTAAGTACAGATCCATCCCTACATACAATTCCCCATGATTAATTTAACCAACAAGACCAATTCCATTTCAATTTACACCATCAACCAATTATTTAGTGATTTTATTATAGGGTTAAGTGATGAAATCAAATCATTTATGAGTTCATACAATTAAATTATGAGTCCCATTAATCTGGTGGTAAAATCCACACTCTTCACGGGGGTTTAATTACATAATTAAATAATAGAATTCTAGGAATTTATAACAACACACCTAAAGGTGTTATTCAGGTTGAGATTCACAACCTCCAACATACTAATTGGGTCACAAGGAAATCCAATGAAAGTTATTTGTAATTTATTTAATTAATTTCATGATTTGTAGGTGATGCTTGGAATGTTTGATGCACAACACAATATAACATTTTATAAATGAAACAATTTTAAGGGAAAATAATATATACCACTTAACTAATACCAATTATTCTTAACACATCAATTATCAGGATTTAATTTCATCTAAAACTTTAGTATTTATATAATCATACAAATTCCATAAAAATAGGGAAAATGAGCTCACATGGGAATAGAATTCCATAGGGAAAAAGAAAACATACAAATGAAGTAAGAGGAGTCGTATTCTTACCTATAGGATTACAATGTGATGAATGAAACTCGAATAAAAATAGAAATGAATAATGAACCAAATAATGAATAGGGTAATATGGAGGATCCCACAGGAAACTACTTGCATGAAATGGGAGGAGAAATTTAGTGAAAATCATTTTAAGATTAGAGAGGAAAAATTGCTAATTTTTTACCTTTTTAATAGGGGAATTGTTTGGATGAACAGTTTGGAAAATCATGTTACAAACATAAAATGGATTTTTTTGAATCATCATCATGTTATACTATTTTCCCTCAAGGTTTACCAATTATGCACCAATCGTTCCATGATACTACCCCCAAACACTCTTATACTGCACAGTTACAACGTATGGTTAAAACCCCATGCAAAACATTTTCTAGTATGTAAACACCTCTACACCATTACATATAGTTTATTTTTCCCTTCCAATGAGTATAACATACTATTCCCATCAATAAAAAAGGTTTCATGGTTGATCCGCATGGTTAGTACAAACCATTCACCGACCATGCGCCAACCATGTTCCTAAATATGTCCCCCTCGGAATTGAGATTTCAAACCCTAAAACTCCCAACACTCATTAAATATTTAAGACACCTCTAGATCCATATATCATATACAAACTAACACTTTTAAAAATTAAAAAACATGTAATTTCATCTTGAATTTCAATTTAGGATTCATAATTTATACCAAATAAAATGCACCAATTCCTTTATAATGTCAATATGATTCAAAACAAATATCATACAGTTGAAATATTAAATAAGGTCCAAGCCTATTTTTTTAATTCATTGAGTGATTCATTTATCTATATTATGGGTTCAATGATATATGGATGGGACTCCATCACTTTAGAAGAAGTGAAATACTAGATTCTATATATGGATATTCACATTCATGGATGGTAGATAGAGGGGAGTGGTGTGACATTTGAGCCTAAGTTTCATAGTATGAAGGGTTAACTAAAAAAATCGAGGAAAGTAATAATGATAATAATCTTAGGGATTTTATGTACCATTATTTTGGAAAAACTTTTTACATTAAGAGACAATGTCCCAATGATATTTCTAAGGATATCATGGCCCATAAAAATGTGGTATACCATGGTTAGAATAGTGTTGTGGTTCTGTGAATCAATATATAATCCCTAAGAGTATATTTTTGTATATCTATAGGTTTTAATTATCTTATGGTCCAATAAATGTTTCATCATGTGATTTTCAAAGATCCCCACTTAGACGAAAGGATGAGAGTTAGGCTAGTGTATGATCTATTTGGGATTAGGTGGAGACTTTTCTCATATCATATTATTGTGATTTATTATTGACTTTTTCAAATATATTTACTACATTAATTTAAAAAAATCACATTTTAAACTTTTTAATACTCTATATTATTATCTTACAATTTTTCCTTTTTGGGAATTGGGTACTGCTCTAGTTTTTGTGATTATTGCATGAAGAAGAAATCTATTTAAGACCTTTGATTTAATTTCTATAACTATATTGAATGTTTTTCAATGGAATCTCTTTTAAGTGAAGTTATGAGTTATTTTTAATATTTTTCATATATATTTTTGGTATTTATTAGCATGTTTTATAGGTTTATGGCAGTATATTTGTCAATACAGTGAGATATATTCTACTATGGTATATGATGGGCGATCAAAATACTGGTATGATCAAGTTTAGAATTATTATTTTCCTATTTGTGAAAATTTTATAAAATAGATGATGGGTTGTTTTACTATAGTCTTGTACGAACATTTCCAATGAATTTGCATTTTATTTTGTAAGATGAATATTTTGTTTAATTTTTTGTGTTTGAATATTAAAAATTAAAATGTATTTGTTGTTAGGTTTAGTTATATTCTATGATTTTAATCACCTACTTTCATGTAATGATATTTTTCATGAATTTATATTACTCTTATTATTCATATATTTTTTAATTAAAATATTTTTATGGTTTTATTTTACACTAACATTGAGTTTTATTAACTTTTAATGGTAGATACTTTACTCTTAAGTTCTTTTGAGATGTGGGGATTTACCATTAAATCAGGGTTGTTGTACCCTGACAAGGATGTTTAGATGGATGGTTTACCCTGATGTGATTAACCATGTCACCTTCACATGTGACTATTAATAATCCTTACATGTGGTCTCGAGTGTGTGTTTTATACCATTATGTGGCTGGATCTTGGAATTTTACCATTCCATAGTGTCCTGGAGTTACATTCCTAGATTTAGGTGTCAAGCATGATACCTTTACATTCTCTTGATGACCTTGACATGAGGGAATGGAGCTTAGGTTTTTTTACCCTTCTATTTCTTCCCTGATACCTTGATTTGATCCAATTTTTTTCCATCTGTGCAGTGATTTTTTTCAACAGATACTTTCACATTCCACATGAATGAATGTGTTCTTGAGTATTTTTAAAGGTTCTTCAAGGGGCATATCCCATCATATTTAAGTATAAAATATACTTTTTTGTATTATCAAACAAATAAAAAATATGGAAAACTTGTAGAAATTGAGAGGGGAGGTGGATATCTAAAGAGGGGAGAGATTTTTATGATTTATGATGATGATGAAACTCACTAGTTATTCCATGAGTATTATTTCAGTGGAGAGATTTCAGCTTCTGAGTTTTAGAGGAGGATCCAAATGAAAAACTCATTTTTTTAAATATCTTATACTAGTGAGTTATAACCCTTATAAGGGGGTTTCATCCTAGTTTCTTATGTTCTTATCGAATTTCTTACCTATTTTTTGTTTTTTATGTTTTTTTTATATCGTCTTATTTATGTGAGAATCATTATACTTTTCCTTTATACCTCACATGTTCTTGTGGAATCAATCTTGTAAAATATTTACTATACACTCCATTTTTTATTTTCATAATAATAAAAGGGATAGAGTGGTGTTCTTACCATGGAGTGGGACCATAATGATATAAACCACATAATTAATTTTTTATCTTTATACCATTGAATTTTGAAATTATATCTTTGTTTGAATCTTTATCTATCATTTTTCTTCAATTGCTGTTTGTTTCTCAAATTTCTTGAATTATTTTCATTGGTCGGATTCTTGTATTTTTCTCTATTATGGGTGGATTTTTTGTTCACTTCAACTTTTCTAGGTGTTTTATAGTTCTCTCAGATACCTCTCCATAAAATTTTATCTACCCTTGCATTGTATATCCATGAAGAATTGATATTTTTAAATCCTTATCATCGATTAGGAAACATGATTCTTTCTTATTAGAAGATTAACCTCCTTTTTAATTCTTATAATGGAAATGTACTGAGAAATTTGATTCTTTTATTAACTCTAACCATCACCTTTATTTAATGTCAACTCCTTCTACCTTAACATATACTTTACTCTCCTTTGAAAAATATATATATATCACATTTTTTTAGTATAAATAATACCTCAAATATTTAATGAAAAAATTATAGTTTCTAATTCTAGATCAGGTATTAGATAATTTTCTTCATGGGTTATTAATTAACATGAGGAATAAGCTATCACCTTGTTATTTTTTATAATAACACATCCCAATCCCTTACTTAAAGTATTATTATATATCATAAAACCTTATCCACTATAATGTAGTGTGAGTATAGTTGAAATTAAAAACCTCTTATTATGCTCCATGAATCTATCTTCACATTATTTTTTCTAGAGAAAAATTACTCCTTTCGGAGTTAACTTTCCTAGTGAATTTAATAATCATGATAAATGTATCAAAAGGAATTGATATTATCTATTCAATTAATGAAAAAAAATCTCTATTAAAAATATTGACATGTTCCATTATTTAATCACCTCTATCTTTGAAAGACCTATTGATATACCTTCTCTTTTGATTACATGACATAATAAAAAAACTTATTGCTGTAAAAATTCACACTTACTGAACATCACTTGTTGTATCCTCTTTCATAATATCTTTAGAATAATCTCTAAATTCTCTTCAAATTATTATTTATGTATGGAATATATATATGAAATTAAATGATTACAACCAATAAATAATATATGTAATACTTAAATACTATATTCATAAAATCCATGAAGATTGTAGGGATATTTTTAAATATTAAAGGAATCATCATGAACTCATAGTGTCCATATCTTTTATAGATTTATTTCATGTGTATATCTTCTACTTTCACCCATATATGATGATATTAAAATTGTTGATACACCTTAAAAAAGTGTTTAGAACCTCTGTGTTTATAGAACAAGTCATCAATACAAGGTAGAGAAAACTTGTTCCTAATCATTATTTTGTTTCTATATTTGTTAATTATGTATAGGTTAAGATCTAGTTTTCTTCCTTGGTGGGTTTTTTTTATCTTCAAAAATGTTATGATATTTCCCTTGTTATTTTTTTGTTATGATGTGTATAAAATCATTTATTTCTCTTATTTACCCTTTTATGCTTCCCATGGTATTATTTATCTAATAAATATTTAGGATATCAATTAAAAATTATTTATCAGGGTCGTTTCTGGTGTTTGTAGCCTGAAAATAGTGTGCAAACAGCCTCCAGTGGTGTTGACATGGCATAGTGATTTTTAAGGGTTAGGGGAGCAAGGGTGACACTATATTAGCATGTGGTTTGTTTTTAGAATTTTCGATTCAAATATTATTATTTTTAAGGTTTTCAATGTTATTTTGAAGGTTGTTTGAAGGAAATGTCTTCCTTTTGGTTTCCCAGTGGTATTTTCAATGGTTATGGTTTTTCTAGTGAAGTTCATGTTTTCAATATTTTTCTTGAAATGATGACATATATGGTGGATATGATCAGTGATAGAGAGAGTGGTGCAAAGTGATAGAGATAGTCATGAAGTGATTCAATTCCAATAATTGGGTAGCGCATAGGCCTTAGAAAATGTGTTGTGTGATGTGTGAATCTCAAGTCTTCAGAATATCACTAACCCAAGGTGACTTATGCCCCCCGACACCAATGAATCACATATCTTCTCATTCATCATGTAAATTGTTGGTTTTTTATTTTGTGTGGATTCATTTATGGTTCTATGTTGGGAATCCAAAAAATCCTAGTTTTGAAAATTATATGTCTTCCATTAACTCTCTTAATTATACCCTTATTCAAAAAATCAAAAAAAAACATTATAATTAGGGAATGAGTACTAGTTCACCCCATAGTGAATCACAAGTGTATATAAAACCATTTTATAAATTATAATGAAGTTTCTTCATAAATTACTCCAATTGAATGGGTGTAATTATATAAGTTCACTTATTGTAAGCATAAAACCTAGTAAGACATAAATTAAAAACTCATTCTCAAAATCTAAAGTATTTCTATGATATTACTTTTAAAATATATAGAAATATTCTATTAAAAATGAAATATCTTTAATGTTGAGTTTATCTCCATCACTTTGAGATAAACGTCCCATATTATTGGCTATTTGGTTTCATATTAAGGAATTAGTTTCAAAAGGTAGTTCATAATCATAACTACATCAACATTTTATCATGGGATGATTTGGGATATAAAATGAGATTTTTGTATCTAATAAAAATTTTTAGAAATATTTACTGAGAGTTGATTTATTCCCAATATCACATTAAATTATACCATGGTAAGAACAACTTGGTTTCCAGGAAGTATCTCCCCCCAAAACATAATCAATGAAGATTAATATACTTAGTATTAAATCATTTTAGCACCTATTATTTTCAATGTTAACTCAGTGTCTAATATTTGAGGTAGTGAATCAAAAATAATAGTAATCTTTCATGATATAAATGAATTGGAAAAACTAAAATCAAATAATAAATTAGAAGTTATTGAGTGGATAATAAGTGAAACTTCCAAATTAGATCATGATAATTAAGAGATCATAGTCCCACCACTCATATCACATAGTATTCCCATGATATATAAAGATCTTCCCAATTCATTAGAGGGATATATAATTTCAGGACCACCCATCACAGAATGATAATTAACACATATATTTTCTACATGAAAATAATTATATATAATAGCTTGGAAAAACTCAGGATAAGAAATGGGTTACTTGACATTCTCATAATTTATTGCACATGCAGTAATCCAAAATTGGATTGGATGATACCAAAAATAAATCATTCAAAATTAGAATATGATTAGAGAATTTATAGGATGAAATATTAATTATATAAAGTAGTAATGATTATAAATCCTTTAGATGGAGAAATTAAAATTGAAGAGTAATAATGAAAATAATTTTCTTAAAGATAGGGTAATGTTGTCATAAAAACAAAGGGAATAGTCACTTTCAAAATCATTTTCAATAGTTGGAAAATGATTTTATAATAATTTTAATTATAAAAAATCTTAATAAAAAAACACACAAAAATTAAGGTAACATATAATAAATGTGGAGTTGAATATATAGATCACCAAGTATATAAAATTATATTCTAATACTTTTTAATAATTTTAAAATAACATGGATGGATAAAAGATATAAAAAGTATCCTTTTGAATGTAATTAAATAAAAATATTTATTGATGATATTACTTATTTAACATTAAAAATAATAAAATAAATCATTTTTTTATGAAATAAAATGAACATAGAATAGAAATAACCAATATAGAGGATGTTAATTATTCTTAACAAAGTCATATTTTAATAAAGTAAGAAATAAATCAATGATAAAAAATGATATGACAATCCAGTTTCCTTATAGATAAATATAACATAGAATATAGGTTAGATAAGGTGAATAATATATCAAATATAGAATACCATAGTCCAGGAAGAAAGAGTATGAGTCAATGAAATGAAGATTCATTCAGGAAAGACTCTTACCTTGAATTCCCTATTTGTTGGAAAAGTTATAATTTCATATATAATAAAAAAAATTTATTATTAATCAATAATATAAAGTTACTTATATTTTATTTAATCAATACCATTCATATATTTTTTTAATTACCCATTTTTAACCATTCATAGTTAAAATTAATCATTGTGTCTTAATTATTCCATTTGTTCTATGATCATTTCGGGTTATGAAGTTTCAAAAAAATTTATTTGGTCATGTATTCATAAAATAAAAAAAAATCATAGTAATTTTACATATTTTTTTTATATATTTCTAGAATTCAATGATGGTTTCATGCATGTTGTATTGATGGTTCATAATGAATAGTTCGAAGTTCTCTTTTTTATGAATATTAAATCAATAAAAAATTTGATTTTATTAATGGATATAATTATATATTTTGACTCCAAAATAATAAAAAAATCCTAACATCTTAATTATTACCACTTATTTTCAATATTTAATATTTCATAATATTTCATGATCTAAATATTATAGCACAATTCTCTTAGGTAGTAAAATCAACCCGAACAAAAACATGTTGTAACAAATGAGTAAGTATTTCTAATTTTATAATATGAATATCACATTTATAGAAGAATAATAATTTCAATTAAATATTTTTTAATTTTTAGGTAATATTAATTTAGTATTGTATGAAGAAGACGAAGAAAATAATTAATTAAAAAGGTAACACTCCCATTGAAGGATTGAATCTTTCCTTTAGGACCTCCATTGAAATAAAATATTTTGGAACCCTCTGTGAGGCCAGTGGATTTTAAAAGTGGGGGATTGTTTTTAGAGAGATATTTTTGGTAAATATTTGAGAATAAATTAAATTAATAGTTTTTTTTAAAGTTTATAAAGTAGGGTTCCTTTTACTATATATTTTGGGTGGAATTTCTCTAAATACTTATTACTTGATGTATAAGTAAATGTAATTTCTCTAAAAAAGTTGAAAAGAATTTGTTAAAAGATGACTATAGGTCATTAATTCTATTATCCTAAAAATTTGAGATATTTTTTAAAGATATTTTAAGAATTCACTTATTATTTTATGTATTTTCAACTCATTTTATCTTTTACCAAGATAACTCAATATTTACTTAGATAACTTATTTTTGTAATAAAATTGATATTGATCCTATTAGATAATTTTTTTATTTTTTTCCATATATTTAATACATTTTATTAAATTTTACTTCAAAAAAGGGTTAAAATTTAATTTTAAAATAAAAATGAATAATGTATAAAAAATAAATTTTAGAAAAAAATATCTTTTTAAATCATTAAGTGAATTTATTGTTATTTTGTTACCAATTAAGAATAATTAAAGGGATATAAAGTTTTTTAGAATAATAATGATAAATTTAATTTAAATAATTATTTAACACTGATAAGTTTAATTTATATAGTTATAAACACACAATTGATAATAAAAACAATACTAAAAAATATGTTTTTTATTATTAAATGGGTTCTCTCAAAAATAATTATTTAACTAAAAAACATTTGATAAATTTTATCAATCCATGTGTATTAAAATAATTCTACAAATTTTATAAATAAATTTATATAAACTAATTATTTAATTTAATAAAAAAATGAAAAATATAAAAAAATAAAAATAGTAATTCGCATAATGAAAAAAACACATTTTTTAAATATATATATATATATATATATATATATTATTGTATTAATAATTACATACTGATATCATCCTGTAATATACATTCAAAACCCCTAAAGTAATCCACATAATCCATAAGGGTTAAATATGAAATGGTGGTAGTTATGGCTGGTGATTCTGTAAGCTTGGATCTCATAGTGATTTCAATGAACTTGAACTTCTCCTACAAATGATTTCACTCAAGTCATACGTGTTGAGGTTTATTTTGGACATGTTAGTGGGAAAATCCTATTGATTTTGTATCCATCCCAAGCATGAACAAATGAGCCTCATATGGATGACTTCTATTACTAGATTTCAGGACTTATTTCTATATGTAAAAATTTTCCTATGTGATTAATTCTATTTATACTCACCATATCAAAAACTATATAAAAAAGATCACATATCATGATTTTTTTTAATTTAGTATTAATATCATTTCATATAAATATATAATGTAACTCATTAATCACTCATATATCTAATTATTGTAAATTCTTAATGACTATATATTACTAATGAACATATATAAAAAAATGATGGTATATGCCCTACGACCATATAATGACAATATTTTCCTTTTTCTTCTGTCATATCCCCCCATCCCTTTATCAAAATGTTTATCAAACTTATAATGTTTTATTATTATTATTAAAGATATCATTGGAAGTATAATCAACATGGGTGATTGTGATTGTAAATATTTTAATCTTGTTATATTCTTATTTAAATACGGTTTTATTTGTTCTATAATTTTCCTAATTATATTTTTTTAGTTTCCTGATAATGAAATACAATTTATATTTTATTATTTAATCTTAATGAAGTGGGGAATTATTTATTTCTTTTCTATTTAATGTCAAATAATTTATCCAAAACATTGGGATTACTTAACAGAATTTCATTCTAAAAATATCGGCTTCTACACTTCCCATAGTATAAAACCCCAAATCATATAAGCAGTAATAGATTCTTCAAATTTTGTACATACATATATTGAGAGATATTTGTTACCTAATTGAAGTATCATCCCCTCATGAATACATTTTAGGGTGGAGAAAATATGGGGCATGAAACGTTATCCCTCACACGCATCAATTGGTTGACACTGAGTGTTCAGTTATAAACACCTTATTAAAATGATCACAATAAGAGGATAGTAATGTTGTCTCCTTCAATAGTGCATTGAAGTAAAGGAAAAGAAATTCCAATCATGAAACCTATTATGATCCATCCATTTCTTAGTCCTAGAGGATACTAGCTCTATAATATCAAGTAATCGGTTGGATTATTCATGAAGTTAACCATGTAGTAATGGTTGTACAAACCAAATGTGGATTCCATTATGATAAAACCCCATACCTTATTATGGTGTGAAAATCTAGGGGATTTTTGAATTTTTGGTTTCTTGGATGTCCCAAGAGTGTAAGTGGACATAATAGTTGTGGTATAGATTCTATAATAGAGTAATAGTCGGCTATTCAGACCATGGATGGTCATTCACACCAAGAATGGGTTTAATAGGAGGGTTACATGAAATTATGGACATGAATGGATATTGAAGTGGGAGTTTATAAATTTTCATGGCATGAACCCAATTTCATGTCATGAAAGTATGTTGGGTTTGTTTTTTAATGGGTGGAAACCTATATTTTCCCCTGGATTATTCCCCATTCATTTTAGAAAAACAGAGGAGTCGAGAGGTGTCATTTTTTGACATACCTCCACCTCCTTCTCTTATCTTGGTACCCCTCTATTGGGGATGGGGTTTTAGGTATTTTGAAAACAATCAGATGTAAATTATTCCCCCTCTGTTGTATTTTTTCTCCCTCCACAACCTATGATTTGGATGTGAACCGATTTAGGTCTCATCACCAATTCCAAAAGAGCATAGTATTATTGGATGTTTTTATGGGGCTTTTATGTAGCCTAGATAGAGGATGTCTCAAGACAATTTGGTCATGCTATCACAAGTAATTTTAATGTGTTATATCACCATTGTGATTTCTTTCCAAGATTTTTAATTTTATTTAATTATTTGGGTAGTTGAATAGATTATATGTGTTAGGTATTTGTCCTCGGTTGATGTCAAAAGTACATCATGGACTTACCATGTGTGTTTGGTTGTGATTTTAGTGTGACGGGAGTGCCCTATGATAAATTCAGTGTTTATTCATAAGTTAAGTAAATTTATTAATTAATATTTAATTGTTTCATTTATTATAACTTGATTTTAATTAATTTAATTGGTTGTTTGGATATGAGTTGGTTCCTCATATGTTTGTGGGATTTCTGGATGAAGTTAGATGAGTTGAGTAAAATTTTCTGGGTGGTTAATTGAAAACAGAATAACTTATAGTGGAGGTATTTGGTCCCTTATACATTCCCTATGGTATTACAATTTTTTTTCATTTGATATGTGGTCCCAACACTGTAATTTTAAAAAAATTCGCTGTATTATTTTCTAAATATTATATGTAATGAATTGATAACCAGGCTTTGCGATGGAGTGCGATTCTGTGGCCCAGAGAGCTCAGAATAAATGTTTGAAATAAATTAAACTTTTTAATAGTGTGCATGAGCTGTTTTCCTAAAAAGGTCGAATATCATTAAAATGGGTTCTTGGATAAGAAATATAAGGGAATAATTACATTCATAGTAGCAACTTTACCTTAGTCGTGGCATAAAATAGACCAGGATGGGTCGACTGAAAAAGTTAATTTTTTGACGTTTTTAAGGAAATAAAATAAATTAACAATTTATTTTATTTTAAACATTTTAATGATGCAGCTACACATTTTCTTTTTTTTAAATTAGTAGTATCCTAGGGTTAGGCTCATAAATCTGTAAAACTCCATAAAATCCTCTAGAGCATTAGAGAGGAGCCAGTCCTGGAGAACTGTTGATAAATGATGACGAATGACAACACATTGATCATTATGCAACATGATCAGATAACACCGAAGATGGAAAAAAAATATAACCTTTGTTGATTATTGAGGTATGGGGCATTATTTAAATTTTTGTTTTCCTCATTCTTGTATTTAAACGAGGAATGTGGATCATCCCAGGAACAGGTTGACCCACAGATCGTTCATTCTTACTGGAGGCTTTGATTATTGGGTTTTATTTTGGGGAATCGATTTTATATTTGTTTCATTATTCTTGATCTTTATAATGGGAGTAGATCAAATCCATAATGAACAATGGAAGAGGTTCATTCCATGATTGTTTATATAAATTTTCTTCTCCCCTTTGACTCCATGGGTTCATCGCGGGGTTATGAATAGAAGATCATTGCACATCTGTCTCACAACTTAATGATAAAAAATTAGATATCTGACATCATGATGACCCAGCAAAGGTGTGACGATGATGGAAACATAAGAATTGACATGGTTTTAAAGAAATAATTATTTGATTGTTCTTCGTACATATGATTGAATCATGTTTTTGGGGTCGATTGAAGGTCTAAAACCTATCGAATCGCATTTGTGGTAATGAAACGACCCTGGATCTTCAATTTTGAGGAAAATGAATGGATAGATCGAGAATCAAAGGACCACCCAATGAATGCTAGTAAATAATAGCGGTTCTGGAAAATCAGGAAGGACACTGCATGTATCCTAAAGAACATGGTGTGTGGGGTTGGCTTAGTGATGGCTAGGCTCTCAGGTGACAGAAATGTTATACACGGCATGTGGGTCCTTACACAGGACTTATTATGTATATCAGGCGATACACAGACACGGGGTGGAGTATATTTCAAGTACTCTACCACACTTCTAGACCAGGGCAGTTACATGGGTTACCCCATATACCGGTACACAGGTTGGAAGACATGAGTTGAAGTCATGTACGGGCACATGGCCAACATATATAAAGCATCCCCCAGATAGTAGGACATGACATGTTACTCTTATACATGCTTTGTATATCTTTTTCTACACTACATTCTCTTTTTGACATGGGTCGTTGTACATGGGTAGGCCCTAGGTCAGAGGGCATGGTGTGTGACCCTTCTACATGCCATATAATTTCTTGTACATGTCTTGATCTCCTTGTCCACCGTACCTTGGAGAAGTTTCATTTGGGTTAGTGCCCCATTTTCTCATTCCCCTAAAGGTCAAGTATCATTTCCATCCACAATAGTATGATCCCTTCCACAAGACTTTCTAGATAGAGATATTGTCCCTATGAGAGGCCCAGAGTGAGATCCTCGATTCATTCTTGACCCTAGGTAGAGTCAGGTATTGTCTCATGAACAATACTACAAGATTTATATTCTCTATATAGAAGTTAAATCTAGATGAGTCGTGGTATATGCAAAGGACCAGATAGTGATCCTTATCCATGTATCATAATCTTTCCCCACTCAGGAGTGAGTTCTCCTAGAATGAGTGTATTTGATCTCTCCTCAGATCTATCTATGCATATATCTCTCTCTTGAAACTTTTTAATGAATATTACTTATTAGATGTAAATCATCATAGTTATCACACTCATGGAGTGTGTTCTCCTGGGAGATTGCTTTGTGGAATCTTCAAGCGGAATCCCTTGTGTGGGTTTGCGGTCGTTGTGACTTAACTATAGACTACAGGTCTGGGTTTTGAGTGTATCTGGATGTTTCTCTTATTATAATTTCTATAGACATATACTATGTTGATCTAACTATACCGTTGATTTTTTTATTTATTTTTTATTTCTAGTGTATCCTACTGAGTATTTTTATACTCACCCCTAGATAGCCTTTGCCCATATGTTTCATTTATTAGGAAGATGAGCAGCCTTTTTAGGGAGTCCAGGGTGGACCAGGATCAGACCAAGATTTGTGAGATTCACTATAGGGGGATATGTTCCTTTGGCGTCGAGTAGCAGTCCCAGTACCTTTCTTGTTTATAGGTTGTACATTGAAGTTTGCAGACCCTTTCTTTTAGTGGGATTGTATTCTGGCCAAGTTACATTTATCACTTTACTTTCTATTATACTCTGCTCATTGGGTTTAGTTATATTCCTGAATTTTGTTCCTTAGTGGTTTTTACATTTCAACATTTGTGGGTTTGGATGTGTGTGTGTGTGTGTGAAGGTACATAGGAAATTCCTCCCATTTTAGTGATAGGCACACTCGGTGCAATTCACCAACCCCTGTCCTATTAGAGGCGGGATTGGGGAGTCGCGGCGCAGACCCATTGGGATGGGTCATTACAGAGTGGTATCAGAGCTAGTGGTTTTTACCTTAAGGACTATGAGACTGTGAGTTTTGGTTTTGGGCAATAGTGTTAAGTGTTTTATGTTTTACATTCAAACCAGGGACTCTAGTTTTGGTGTGGGCGACCGAAATATCCTTGCACTAGGTATCTGATAACCTACTTTTTGACTATTTACATGAGAACACTAGTTGATGGGAAACAAAAATAATGGTACATGCATCATATAGGAATGGGTTGTGGTTTCCATGTCCTTTCTATGTCATATATCTGAATATTCTCATTGACCACGGTACATCATGTTTCTTTATAGTATGCCTCTATAATGCATACTATCTAAGATTCAACATATCGATCAAGAGGTGGTCCCACTCTGTGATGAGACTTAGATTCAAAGGTCAGTTCCATAGGTGTTACCTCTATGAGGTGCACTAGCTATGACACCACCAATGGAGCACAACGTGGTACCTACAGTACCAGAAGACGAAGAGCGCATGAAGAGCATTCTCCATGAGTTTCAGAGACAGATACCCTAATGTTCTTAGGTGATCATGACCCTTAGGTGTATGAGGACTAGCATGAGGTGGTGACCAAATTCTCCAATCCAGTGAGGACACCAGCATACCAGATTTTGATCCTAGGAGAGAGACTTCGTTGGGGTTTGGTGGGGAAGTGGTAGAGTTTGACCATGCAGACTCACGATGAGGAAACTCTTTCATGAATGGAGTTTGAGTGATTCCTTAGAGAGGATTTATCTTTAGTTACACTAAGAGCAATGCATATCCAAGAGATTCTTCAGCTCCAGTAGGGCTGTTTGATGTTGGATAACTATTCATCTAGGTTTACTGACATCGCCAGGTACATCATGGATATGGCAGGGATTATTACTTTAGAGATTGAACCTTCAAGTGAGGTTTATGATGGGACATCTGAGCTATCATCATGCCTCTATGCATTTTGACATATAATATAGTGCTTGAGAAATCTTTGGTGGTTGAGATATTCTTGGATAAGAAGAGATAGCTGGTGGCAATCAGTAGTAGGGTGATAGGTGTATAGACCTTAGTAGCGGGAAGTCAAAGTTAGGCAAAGGGATCATGATGTGGGAGACGTCTCAGAATGACCCCAGACATTGGATCTACAGTCCACGGCTCTCAGGTTGGATCCATCCAACCTAGGGATAGGTGATGCTACTCATTTGATGGAAAAGGACATCTCTCTAGAGATTTTCCATCCCAACGAGATGATGAAAGGGACATAGTGGATGGACCACCGAGATAGGTGTTGAGAGTGGAGAAGGTAGACTCTCTAGGTGGAATACAAGGAAGAGGAGTAGGAAGAGATACAGGAGGTCAAAGACGTTTTGAAATACTTCCACCACCAACCCCAGGAGGATCACACCAGGTTGAGGGAGTTTGGGGAAAGGGGTTGGGGAATATACATGCAGTTATGGTGTATGGCTCAAGCACTCCTGGGATGATCTAAGGTACCATTTGTGTCTTTTTAACCTTATATTATGTACTTATAAACAATGGTTCCTATCATTCATTCCTCACCACTGGTCTTGCACAAAACCTTGATATTCTAGTAGATCAATTGACTTGACCATTATGCTTGGATAAACCTACGGGTGGAGACTAGATGATCACATATATTTTCCTACATTGTGATATTAACCTTGGAGGTGAGTGTTTTGATTGGAACCTCTTGGTGGTAGCATTGATCCCTTATGACATCATTCTTAGTATGGATTTGTTACCTTCGGTCCATAACCAGATTGTCAGCTTTAGTTGAAGGGTGTGGTGTTTCTGTAGCAATGGGAAGAAGTTTTCCTTTATTGATGAAAATAAAACCAAGGAAGCATAGGAGGGGCTCATGAACAGGTTGGTATATCCGATCAATAATGCATTGGATCTCCTTACCCACGGAGTAGCAGATGTTATGAGATTTCAGTTCCTAGTAGTAGTGGAGGAGTATGGGGACGTCTTCCCAGAAGATGTTCTAGGTTTACCTCCCCAACGGGAAATCAACTTCTACATCAAATTTCACCCCAGGGTGGCATCAATATCCTAACCATCATATCATATGTCCCTCATGTAGTTGTGAGAGATGAGGCTGTAGCTAGAGGATCTATGGAAGAAGGGCTTCGTGAGACCCAGTGTTTCACCCTAGGAGGACCCATCTTGATTTCCAAGAAGGCAGATGGTTTTTTGAGTTTGTATGTGGATTAGCGGTTCCTAAAACAAGTTATAGTGAAGAATAGGTATCCATTGTCAATTATCAACAACCACTTCCATCTGTTGAGAGGGGAACAGTGGTTCTTGAAAGGTGACCTTTAATCGGCTTATCATTAGCTGTGAGTATGAGATGTGGATATGGTGAAGATAGCTTTCAGATACCTCTATAATCACTACAAGTACATGGTGATTCCCTTTGTAATGATTCAATTTTTCCTGGTTCTATTTTTAGAAAATTAGTGGGAAAATTTTGAGACTAGGTGTCAAGATGGTGTGTGATTATGAGGCCATGAGTGCCTATAAAGATCCATCAAAAAATGTTATGTTTTTAAAGAGCATGTGTGAGCAGTTTTCCATAAAAAGTGGAATAACTCTTAAAAAAATGCCTGGGTCAGAAGTGTGATGGCACTGTTGCATTCATAATGTTGGGTATACCCTAAGTTGGACTTAAGTTTAACCGGCGCGGGTCTTTAGTGAGAAAACCCAAAAGTGTCCTAACCAGAAATAAAATTATTTTGTTTTTAAAATCCATATAACTCATAAATTTTAACTCGGATTTGAAATCTGAGAGTACCATTGAGCTCATGAGGATGTTGTTTCCTTATGAATAGCCTAATATTGGCTGGCACAGGCCAACTATGGAAATTAGTTTTTGGGACGTAACCGTAAATAAAATAATTAAATAATGTTGATTTTATTTTATAAATCCTTATAACTCATAAATGGAAACTTGGATTAGAAATCCAAGAGTAATTTTGATTTCATGACGATGTGATTTCTTTAGGCAGATCCTAACATTTTCCAGCGCGAGCCAATTGTGGAAATTAGTTTTTGGGTCGGGACAATAAATAAAATAATTAAATAAAGATTATTTTATTTTCAAATCCTTATAACTCAGAAAAGGTAAGTTGGATTAGAAATCTGAGAGTACTGTTGAGCTCATGAGGGAGCACTTTCCTTAGGTAGACCCAACCTTGACTAGTGTAGGTCGACGGTAAAAGTTAATTTTTGGAATTTTTCAAAGAGAATAAAATAAACTTAAAGAAGTTTATTTTATTTCCTTTTAATGTTTCGAACCATCGCAATGATATGACACAATGACAGAGCATCCTGTTCTCCTTTCATAAATAAAGCAGCATGGAGACCCTATTTCAAAGTTAAAAAGTAATGCTGAAATGAAAAAATGCAATAACATTTTTCTTCTATTAATCAGGGTTTGGGTCTAGTGTTAAAATTCATAATGCTGTAGAATTCCTATAGAGTCTCCCTAAGGAAACTAGGAGGAGAATCTCTCATCGGTGATGATGGATCGGAGGTTGGGATTTGATAAAACGGTGATAAATCGATGAACATCATCGGAAAAAGTATTAACATGGTGAAGAAACATCAATAAACGTTTGAAAGAGAACAAAATCTAGGTAGGGATTTTTCTTTAAATTACATCCATTCTATATCTTTGAATTCCTATGAAGAATGTGAATCGATCGACTAACATATTGATTCACGGATCATGCGTATTTTTTAGGGATAGGTTTATCCTTGAAGGGTTTATTGCATAATGATAATCATTTTATTGATTTCTAGTTTTTTTTGTGGTTTTCTTGATCCTTTTAACAGATCGTATTGATGTCGGAATGAACAAATGGCTGAGGTTTGATCCTCGGGTTCATTTTTCTGCTTTTCTCCCCCATGTTCTTCACGTTATTTGTGGGTTGATGAATGTTCGATCGTTGCACAACCATTTCTTGGCACAATAATATGATGTCTTGGATTTGAAATGAACACAGCACGACAGACGTGCGATGATGAAGGTGGTTAACTGGTCACGGCGGTTTGGGAAATTTCACTGCTCAAACGACATTGAATCATAATGGATCGCAATGAGGATTCACACCCATGGTGATTAATAATGTGACCTGAGGACCTCCGAACGTCTTTCGGATCAAATAATGAACAACTAGAGCGCTTCTGGGGGCCCACAGAAGACCCCAAAGGTGCGCCGATGACATGCGGGCAGTAGCCTCATGAAGAAGGCAGTGCATCACCGCAATAGAGGTCGTGCCCAGGTAGGCTTCATCGGCATGGAAAATCAGTTCCGGTGGGGCGCCGCATTAGGTCGGAAGACCCATGGCTAGGCCATGGGTGTGCAATCGTATAGGGTCTATGGGACATCGTGTGGGTGAGATGGCCAGCTAGCTACAGGTCTTTTGGTGTGAAGGGGATGTGGAAAGCTTCCTTGTCTGGGTTGGATAGGGTAGGCCCACCAGAACAGGCCCGAAAGAAGGGGACAGGGCCACTTTGTGGCCCAACTGGATGAAAGCCTGCTCGCCAGTGTGGGTAGGCTGGAAAAGGAATGGGACACTGGGCGGCCCAGCAGGCCAGGTCCAGTAGGACCAATGTGCCTGGTCGGATCGGGTTGGGTCGTACTGGATCTGGACCCAACTTGACCCTTTTTCACTAAAATTGCCATAACATTCAAATGGAGCATCTTTTTGATGAGTTTTCTACAGCATTGTGACCCTTATGAAGAGATGGTCCTTTTGAGATACTACATGTGAGTTTTTGTGATAGCTAACAGATGGCCTAATGGTTTGAGGAGTTAGTCCTCCTAGTACTAGCACACTTGAGCGGGAATCAGTGTGTTTTTTAAAGTTGGGACTCCCCACATCATGGGAGAAGGTTCGTTTTTTTCGGTATCTTCTTCTAGGGGTGGAACTTCCCTGAGGGACTAGTGTGTGGGTTCCATGATATGTTTGTGATGGAAGAGTAGGTACTCTCCTATGGGACTAGGGAGCAGGTTCTCTATCTGTGGAGTCGGTACTCCCCTATAGGAGTAAGAAACGGGTCCTCCATATCTAATGTACATATATTTGGAACTCCCCTACAGGGTTGGGTGTGGGTCCTCTATGATAGGAGCTAGTACTCCCCTATTGTTCTAGGGTGTGATTCCTCCACATGTGAACTGACAGGGTCGGTACTACCTTATCATACCACGGCGCAAGTCCTCTAGTCACTGAGTATCACTCTTCTACCACATAGGGTGAGGGTCCTCAAGTTACAATGTCTTACTCCATTATGGGATCAGGGTGTGGGTCCTTCATGATTCATACTCCCGTGTGGGATTAGGGTGTGGGTCCTCACTTACGGAGTTGCACTCATCCATCATGAGTATCAGCGAGGAGTGGGTCCTCCATTAGATTTGGAGTTCCCTCAGCTGTTGGACTCAGTTGTGAGGAGAAGGACCATCCACATGATGATAACATTACCTATATAGGAGAAACGCCACCACTGATCAACTGAGGTACAAGACACTCCTTATATAAGGGATGGAGGTTCCAAAAGGTGTTTAGGAGCAAGGCTCCCTCATTTGTGGAAATTGGTGAGGGTGGGCCTCTCCACTTGGGTTTCCTTAGTCACACATTGGGTGTAAGACAATGATGATTGAACCACCGATGATGGGCGCTGAAGCCATACCTAGTAGGATATTATTGATGAAGCATGTTCTCTTAGATATACCATTAGTAATAGTATATTTTTTCTTGATGGAGTGTACCTCTCTGACAGATGCCATTTTGGATGGCTAATCTCATGGAGAATGTTTCTCCTAGTTTTATGAGTTTCCTTTCAAACCATTTATGAGAATACTATTGTTGGAAATGAGGTTGGAACCTTATAATTATTAGTGTATGAAATGAGTATATTTGTATGTTCTTGGTATATGTATGGGAATATAACTGTGTGGATCTGACTGTGCATTTCAATGAGTTTTTTCCCGGGTCTTTTACTTTGTGGTTGTTGGGGTCCCCTACTGAGTATTTTTTTATTCACCCCTGAACCAGATTTTCCCACACATGTCATTTCTTTTGAAGTCAACTGATGCTTTGGTGGAGTCCTAAGTGGAGCAGGACCACGACCAGGACCAGACGATGCCTTATGAGATCAGAAAAGCCGAGGTGGTTCTGGAAGCTTCGTAAAGAAGCTTTAGTACCCCTGTTTATAGGTCAGACTTTTCAATTTACATTATTTTAGTGGGCTTGTATTCTAGCCAAGTTGTACATTACTTCTTTATATTCTATCATACTATGTTGTTGGGTTGTAGTGGTATGCATGCATTTTATTTACTTAGTTTTATCACTCTCCATCCCTGTGTCTTAGAGTTTGGTGTGTGTGTACAGGTTCTTAGGTAAATGCCTCCCATTGGTGGTATATGCCTACTCACCACAATTCACCATCCCCTAGACTATCGGATGTAGGATTGGGGTGGTCACAAAACATGACTCAGGGGATGGTTCAAGATAGAGTGGTATCAAAGGATTTGTGTTCTACCTTAGGACCACAGTGTCGTGAGCTTGGTTGGGGTTTCATAGTGACATTGTTGAGATGTTTGGAATTTAGATCTTAGTCCAGAGGTTCTAGTGTTGGTGGGGAGGTCGATGTATCTATTCACTAGGACTCTAATAACCTCCTGTTCAACTCAGTGCCCTAGGACACTAGTCGTCAGAAAATAAATGGTACATGCATCATATAGGAATGGATTATGTTTTCCATATCCTTCTTGAGTCAGCTCTCCAGATATACTATATTAAACATTTTCCATCTTGATCCATTTTTGGATGCCTCCATGATGATAGACACAAAGGATTCTACTATGTGATCATGATGACAATCAGCCTTGGGATTACGCTTCAGTGTCGGCCACTAACTTTGAGGTGTTGCCTCCATATGGTGTATCGGTGCCGCCACCACCCGCAGAGCATCATGTTTTACTAACAGTTTGGGTACAGTATGTGAACAATCTAATTGCACTACACAAGTTCCATAGGTAGCAAAATTTGAGATACCAGGGTGATCCAGACCCCTAGGAAGCAGATGACTGCCTTAAGGCATTCACATGATTTTTCTTCTTAGTGAGGATACCTCTTGATCAGATGGTGGTCTTAGCTGTGATCTTTCTTCGGGACTCAGTAGGATATTGGTGGATCTTGGTGATACAATTTCATGATGATATGGCACTGACTTTGGAAGAGTTCAAATGACTCATCAGGGAAGATTTTTACCCAACTACACTGAGTTCAGTATGTATCTACGAGATTCTGCAGCTTTGATAGGGTAGCATGACTATGGAGGAGTTTTCAGAGAGGTTCACCAACCTATCACAGTAATCCATAAACATGATGAGAGACCATTTTTTCAGAGATCACACCTTCGAGTAGGTCTTATACTGAGAGATCAGAACATCAGTGGTTCCGCTGAATATTCCCACCAAGGATGGGGTGTCGGAGCGAGCCCAGGTGGTCAAGAGTTTTCTGGATGAGGAACAGATGTATGTGACCCACAAAAAAAGGTCATGAGACTGTGGAATCTATAAGAGCTAGTAGACGACTAGTGATGGGACTGTGTCATAGGGGGAATACCCATGCTCAAACCCAGATGCCTGGAACTGTGGCGTAGGAGCAGCGCTAAGGAATAGATCATCTATAGGAGAGTTGGTGTTTTTCTTTCAATGTCTGGGGGAATCTCGCTAGAGATTGTCTGACCTATCATGCCACTAAGAGGGAGACGGCTGACTAGCTACCTTGGTAGCGACAATGCTAAGAGTAAGGAGTTTTGCAAGATGTTGGTCAAAGAAGTGGATATGGAAGGGCAGCAAGTGGTCCAAGCTAAGATCAGGGAGCTTGAGGACATGGGTGAGGATAGCTTCATGAAGTCATGGCTTATGAAACAGAGACTCCAGGGGAGATTCAAGGTATGACCTATGACTTTTTACTTTTTTCTTCCATATTAATGGAAAAAATAGCTATTTTTCCTCCTTTTTTGATGAGTTTCATTTGATACATAGTGGTTCCATTCAAAACCATGGACTTGACCATTACTCTTAGAGACTCCTATAGGGGGAGACCCGATGATCCCACACCAACACTGATAGTGTGACCCAACTCTTGGAGGCGAGAGTTGTGATTAGGATTTGGTATTCATTTCATCAAGGACATATGAAATCATTCTTGGTATGGACTACTATCATTCATTCCCATAATGATTATTTTAGGAAAACTTTTATGGTGTATATGTAGTAATTTAGTTAGGTTTCCTTGGTTAGTGAAAGGGAAACCCAGGGAGCACCCTGTAGACTCTCTCATTGGACATTTAGAAAAAAAAATTGATCCTTTTTAGATGACATTTTAACTTGGTGTGTGTCCAAAGGAAGCACAGGGATCTTAAAAGGATCACATGGGAGCGGAAGGCTCAAATTCATGCTCGGTCCTCTCACCTTTTGATCGAGTAAACCTTGTTTGGATTTTTGAGGATGAAATGTCTTAAGGGGTGGAGAATGTAATGGCTTGTATTTTCTCTATTCTACTGTTATAAAATTATTTTGGAAAATTATGAGACCAAGCACTGAGGCAATGTGTGATTCTGAGGCCTGGATTTCCTGGAATGATCCGTCAAAAAAGTTATGTTTTTAAATAACATGTATGAGAAATTTTCCGGAAAAAGTGGAATAATAATTAAACTGGATCCTAAATATAAAATATGAGGGAACTGTTGTTTTCAAGATAGAAGTTTTACCATAAGTGTGAATTAAGTTTAGTTGGTGCGGGTCTCCAGTGAGAAAACTCAAAAATGGCATAACTGTAAATAAAATAATTAAATAAAATAATTTTATTTTCCAAATCCATATAAATCATAAACAGTAACTCGGATGGTAAATCTAAGAGTACCATTGAGCTCGTGAGGATATGCTTTCCTTAGGTGGATCCTGACATTGGCTGGCGCATGCTAATTGTGGAAATTAATTTTTGGGACGTGACCATAAATGAAAATATTAAATAAAGATTATTATTTTTTAAATCCTTATAACTCTTAAACAGTAACTCGGTTTAAAAAACTAAATGTACCATTGAGCTCGTGAGTATGAGTGTTTTAGGCATAGCCTAACATTGGCTGGCGTAGGCCAACTGTGGAAATTAGTTTTTGAGATGTGACCATAAATAAAACAATTAAATAAATATTATTGTATTTTAAAATCCTTATAACCCATAAACGGTAACTCAAATTGGAAATCTGAGAGTACCATTGAGCTCATGAGAGTGAGATTTCTTTAGGTGGACCCTAAACTCGACCGGCACAAGTAAAGGATAAAAGTTAATTTTTGGAATTTTTAAAGGAGAATAAAATAAACTTAAAGAATTTAATTTTATTTCCTTTTAATGTTTCGCATAGTAGAAACACAGGGATGCAGTGATGGAGAAACCTGTTCCCATTTCTTAAATGTAATAGTGTGGTGATTCAATTTCAACAAAAAATAGTAACGTTGAAACTCGTAAACAGGTAAACATTTTTCCTCCATTAATCAGGGATAGGGTCTAATGTTAAAATTCATAACGTTGGAAAATTATTTCAGAGTTTCCCTAAGGAAAGGAGGAGGAGAATCTCTTGCTAGAGATGATGGATCAAATTCTGGGATTCGATCAAGCAGTGATGAATCAACGAATACCGATGGAACAAGGATCGACATGGTGATGCGACTTCAATAAACATTTGCAAGTGATCCAACTCATGGTATGGGTTTTTATTTAAATTTCATTTTTTACCCAAATTATAATTCCTACGATGAATGTTAATCTATTGATGAATGGATAGATTCATGGATCATTTGTATTGTTACGGGATGGGTTTCACCTTGCGAGGTTTATTGGGGATTAAAGATCAGTTGATTGATTTGTCATTTGTTAATCGTTTTCTTGATCCTTTTAACAGATCAGATCAAGGATGGAACCAAAAAACGGCTGAGGTTCGATCCTTGGGTTATTATTGTGATTTTCTCTCCCACGGTATTTTCATTCCTCATAGGTTGATGAACGATCGATCTCTGCGCAACCATTTCTTGGAGCAATGATCTGACGTCTTGGATGTGGAATGGATATGGCACAATAGAGGTGTGGTGACGGCGGTGGGGAATGAATCAAGGCGGTGAATGTGATATCATCTCTCAAACTACATTGAATCACGGTGGATGAAAATGAGGATTCAAACCCTTGGTGATGAAGAACATGACCCGAGGACCCCAAAACACCTTTTGGATCGAATAACAGACCACTGAAGCACGCCCTGTGGCCAGCGGAAGACCCCACTAATGCGTCGGCGATGGCCGGTGGAAAAACGTAGGTGGTAGCCACGTGTGGGAGGTGGAATGCATTAGCGGTGTTCTTTAGCAGTGGATTTTGTGGCCAAGCGGGCCACAATGGTGCAGAACAGCGGCACCGGTGGGGCACCACATCTGGCTAGAAGACTTGCGACTGGGCTGCGGGTGTGTGATGGAATGTGGTCCATGGGACCTCTTGCGGAGGAGGTGGTCAAACAGCTTTTGGTTTTGTGGTGTGAAGGGTTGTGGTGAGCTTTCGTGTCTAGGTTGGACAAGGCAGGGCCACCAGTGTGGGTCATACCAAAGGGGACTGAGTCACTAGGCAGCCCAGCTGGATGAAAACCAGCCCACCAGTGTAGGACATGTTAGAGGAGGACCGATCCGCTAAGCAGCCTAGAGGGATGGACCCACATCCCAACAGTCCTATTTTAGTATGAATAATGGGATTGGCCTTTGGGCTCGGTGGGACTGGGTCATCCCAGTCCCGACCAGGTCGAGTCGGAGTGGACCCGGACCTAACCAACCCTTTTTCACTAAAATTCTCATAACATTCAAACGGAGCATCTGTTTGATGAGCCCTCTCGTGAGTCGGGACCATTGATAAGATATATTCCTTTCGAGACACTCCAGGTGATTTTTTGTGGAAGTTTATAGATAGCCTAATGGTTTGAGGAGTCATTCCTCTGGGTACAAGAATACATGAGAAAAAATTGGTGTGTTTTATAAATTTGGGACTCCCCATGTCATGGGAATGGGTCCATTTTTTGGTGGCATTCTTCAGGGGTGTTACTCCCCTGAGGGACTAGGGTGTGGGTTTGTATAGATGTTCCTGAAGGAACATTTGGTACTCCCCGATGGGACGAGGGAGCATGTCATATTTCCATGGAGTCAGTTCTCCCCTAAAGAAGTAGGGTGCAGGTCCTCCATATCTAATGTACATAGATTTGAAACTCCTCTACAAGTTAAGGTGTGGGTCCTCTATTATAGGAGTTGGTACTCCCATATTGTTCCAGGGAATGGGTCATCCGCACTTGAATATACAGGTTCGGTAATCCCCTATCGTACTAGGGTGTGGGTCCCCTAGTCAATAATTAGTACTCCTCTACCGGGTAGGGTGTGGATCCTCAAGTTACAAAGTCATACTCCCCAGTGCAATCAGAGTGAGGGTCCTTCATGAGTCATAATCCTCTGTGTGATTAGGGTGAGGGTCCTCACTTATGGAGTTTCACTCCCTCATCCCGAGTATCAGCAGGGAGCAGGACCTCTATTAGAGTTGGAGCTACCTCAATTGTTGGAATCAATTGCGAGGAGTGGGCCCTTCCACTTGATGAGAATGTTACCTAGATAGGATTTAGTGCTCCCTCTATGGAAAGAGGTGGGGGACACTCTTTATAAAAATGATAGAGGTTTTGAAAGTTGTTTAGGAGTAGGTCTCCCTCATCTATATAAAGTAGTTAAGGCAGGCATCTCCACTTGGTTTCCTTAGTCTTGCGTTGGGAGTAAGATAGAGATGATTGAATGTCCGGTGTTGGGCATTGGAGCTGGACCTAGTAGAAAATTTCCTATGTATTATGTTCTCTCAAACATACCATTAGGAAAGGTAGATTTGTTCACTATGGATTGTACCTCTTGGAAGTGTTCTATCTTGGATGGCTAAGCTTGTAGAGTATGTTTCTCTTGGTTTTATGTGTTTCCTTTTGAACCTATGTTGAGAATCATGTTCCTGGATATGAGGTTGGAACCTTATGATTCTTAGTTTCTAAAATGAGTATATCTGGATGTTCTTGGTATATGTATGGGATTAAACCTATGTGGAGCTAACTGTGCATTTCTTTTTGGTTTTTACCTGGTCTTTTACTTTGTGGTTTTCTGGGCCCCCAATAGAGTATTGTTTTACTCACCCCTAAACGG
Source organism: Viscum album (assembly GCA_963277665.1). NCBI lineage: Eukaryota > Viridiplantae > Streptophyta > Magnoliopsida > Santalales > Viscaceae > Viscum > Viscum album. Next base: position 798,073,120 of record OY728160.1, on the reverse strand, counting down.
GATTTTCCTACATGTTTCGTGTCTTTTTTAGTCAACTGATGCTTTGGTGGAGTCCTAGTAAGATTAGTACTGTGACTCGGACCAGACGGTGCCTTATGAGATCAAATTATTTGAGGTGTTTTTGGAAGCCTCCTACAATATCTTCAGTACATGTGTTTACAGGTTGGACTTTATGGTTGCATTTCTTCTAGTGGGCTTGTATTCTGGCCTAGTTTCACATTACTTATTTACTTTTTATCATTCTCTGTTATTGTTTTGTATTGGTATGCATGCATTTTCTTTACTTAGTGTTATCATTATCCATCACGAAGGATTGGAGTTGGGTGCATGTGTACATATTCTAAGGAAAATTCCTCCCATTTTTCGGATATTCCTACTCGGCACTGGTCACTAGCCCCTGGCCTATCAGAGGTGGTCTTTGGGTAGTCACGAAACAGACCCTGGGGGATAGGTCGTGACACCTTTGTCATGAAGAATGCCCCTACAGTGTTCACGGGACTCATGAATCAGATCTTCTAGCCATACTTAGACCGGTTCGTGGTAGTCTTCAATAATGACATCCTTGTATACTCAATCTCAATGGATGAGCACACAAGACACCTACGGATGGTTCTAGACATACTCGGAGAGAACCAAATCTATGCGAAGCTCTCAAAGTTCCAGTTCTAGATATAGGAGTCCCACTTTTGGGGACATGTCATCTCAGTAGATGAAGTAGCAGTGGACCTAGCCAAGGTCGAGGTAGTGTTAGCATGGGAGACAACTAAGAGCATGATGGAGGTGTGGAGCTTCCTTGGTCCAACATGATATTACCATATATTCATTCCAAACTTCTCCCTATTATCATCCCTTATGAAATATTTAACCTAAAAGTGGTAGCCTTTAATATGGGCGGGGAACTTCCAGCAGGATTTCAAGTAGTTAAGTCAAAGTTTGATGAGCACACCAATCATGAGATTGTTAGAAGAGGGTTTCAAGTACATAGTTTTCTGTAATGCATCAGGTTATGATCTTGGATGTGTTCTAATGTAGAGATAGTTGGTGATTTCTTATGTTTCACTCCAGGTGAGGCTGCATAAGCATAACTATGCAAACCATTATCTTGAGTTAGTAGAGGTAGTCTTTGTGTTGATGATGTGGCGACACTACCGGATGGGTGAGTAGTTTACCATCTACTCTGACCACAAGAGCCTCAGTATATCATTAAATAGAAGATTATAAATCTAAGGTATAGGTGTTGGATAGAGTTCCTTTAGGATTATGACTTTGAGATTGTCAATACTTCTGGGAAGGGGAATGTGGTGGCTGATGCTCTCAGTAGAAGATTGAGTTAGTAGCTATTGAGCTAGTAATAATTGTATTTGTCCCCACTATAGTTATCCTTCATGTATAGAGATGATGAATCATACCTTTAGTCGATGGTTTTCACCCCTCCACTCTTACAAAGATTCAGGGAGGCACATATTGGAGATATAGAATGTGAGGTTTTACATGTTCAGTTATCCATAGGACAAACTCTTGATGGATATTTGTATTTGGGGGAGCACATCATCCTTTTAATTGGATGCACATTTGTACCAGCAGAATAGTTGGAGAAGGTTCTAAGGGAGTTTCATAGATCCCCTTTGTTTGTACGCCCTGGTGTGGTGAAAATGTATCACGACCTCCGATGTCAGTTCTGGTGGGTAGGGATAAAGAAGGCACTAGCAGAGTTCATTTTTCAATGCCTTACATGACAATTGGTGAAGGATGAGCACTATGTTCCAATAGGACAAGTTCAACCTATGGAGGTTCTAGAGTGGAAGTAGGAAACAATATCGATGGACTTCCTGGAAATTTTACCACAAACTTCTAGGGGGCATGATTCCATCTGGGTGATCATTGACTGACTCAACAAGTCGTCCCACTTCTTCTCTATTAGGGAGTAGAGTTATGTATAGAGATTGGGAAGCCTCTATATGCATGACAGAGTTTTTCATCCTGGTTTCCAATAGATTATAGTCTCATACGTGATGATCATTTCACATCCTGGTTGTACAAGGTATTGGAGGATGTGTTTGGGACTCAGCTACGCTTGAGAATTCCGTTCTATCCCTAGACAGATGGTCTGATGGAGCAGACAATTCAGGTTCTGGAGGATATTTTTTGGGCATGTATCTTGGACTTTGGTCGTAGTTGGGAGGACCACCAACCATTGGTGGAGTTTTCGTACAACAACAGATACCACTCTACCATTGGAATGGTACCGTTTGAGGATTTATATGGGTGACCCTATGGGTCACTAATTTTTTGGACCGACCCAGGAGATTCATCACTAATGGTTCAAGAGTTGGTGTGAGCTACCATTAATTAGGTTCAGATCATCTTAGGGTGGATGAAGACTACACAGATCACGTAGAAGCCTTATGCTAACAGACTATGAAGACCTTTGTAGTTTGAGGAGGGAGACAATGTCTTCCTTTAGCTCCCACCTCGATGAGGGTTGTGGAGATTAAACCAAGGTGACTAGTTGTCCTTGAGGTTCATCAAACCTATCTACATACTGTACAGATTTGGCAAGGTGGTGTACCACCTAGCTCTACCACCGTAGTTGCACCGGGTACCTGATGTGTTCTATGTGTCACAACTGAGGAGGTATGTGTACAATCTGTCACATGTCATCGACAGGGGTAAGATTGACATCGAGGATGGAGCAGCCTTGGTAGAGTACCCCATAGGGGTTAAGGATCGGTAGGATAGGATCCTTCATGGGTGATTGATTCCCTTGGTGTGTGTCTATTGGTAACACAAGAATATTTAGGAGAGCATGTGGGAGCAGGAGGTTTAGATTCGTGCGTAGTACCTGCATCTGTTTGAGTAGCCTTTTGTTTTGGCTTTTCAAAGATATAAATCCCTAAGGTGGGGAGAATGTAATGTCATGTATTTTCCATGTATTGTTTTCTAAATTTTATATAGAATTAATTCTAGACCCGTCTTTGTGAGGGATTGTGATTTCGAGGCCCAGATTTCTAGGGATAAATGTTTGTAATAAATTATACTTTTAAATAGAAGACATGAGTATTTTTCTAAAAAATTGAATAACATTTAAAAGGGTTCCCGTATATTAAATTTGAGGTCACCATTGCATTTAGAGCATCGAATTTACCTTAAGAGATCCCTAACATCCACTTTTGTCGGTTGTTTGAAAAACTTATTTTTTGGATGTATTAAAGGAAATAAAATAAATTAATAGTTTATTTTATTTTATTTTTTTCCATGAGGCAGAAATTAATTTTATTTTTTTAAATGAGTAGGTACCCAAGGATAGGCTTGTAACCCTGGAAAACTCCATGGAATCCATATGATATTTGGAGAGATGACACCATTGGAGACTCTTGAATAACGATAATGAATGACAATGCATGGATTTTTGTGCATAAAGATCGGGTCTCACTAATGATGGCATCAAATCCACCATTCATTGAAAATTAAGGTAAGTGTTTCTATTTTGATTGAGTTTTCTCCCATTCTTGGATTTAAATTATGAATGTAGATCAACCCCTGAATAAGTTGACGAGTGGATCGTTTGTTCTTACGGGAGGGTCTAATTATCAGGTTTTATTTTTCAGAATCAATTTCATATTTTTTTTCTACTTGATCCATCTAATGGGAGTGGATCAATGCCATCAAAAAAGTTATGGAGGTTTTTTCCTTGATTTTTTATATGAATTTATTTCTCCCCTTTGACCTAGTCTGTTATTCACATTCTCTTTGAGGTTATGAACAATGGATCGTTGCACATCTATCTAACAATGAAAAAATCCCAAATAAAAGATCTAACATCATGAAGACCTAGTGGAGGTGGGATGATGATGGAATTGGATGAATCCACATGTTTTGGAAGAAATAATTTTTTGATTGTTCTTCATACAATTGATCAGAATGAGTTTTTGGGGCTGATCGAAGATCTGAAACCTATCGAATTGGAATTGCGGTGATGAAACAACCCTCGATCCACAATTTAGACACAAATAAATGGATGGATCAAGAATTGGAGGACCACCCTAAGAACCCAGGTGAAGAATAGTTGTTCTAGAAAATCATGAAGAGTGTGGCATGTATCCTAAAGAACATGGCATGGGGGGCTGGCTCAGCGGCATCTAGGGTCTTAGGAGATAGAAAGGTTGAACACGGTGTGTGAAAGATGTAACATGGCATGTGAGCCCTTACACAAGACTCAGCATGTATCTCAGGTGATACATAGACATACGGTGGAGTACATGACATGTACTCCACCACACAGCCAGACCATGCATGTTACGTTGGTTACCCCATGTACCAGTACATGGGTTAGCAAACACGGGTTGAAGCCATGTACGGGCACATGGCCAGTGTACATGGAGCGGCCCTCAAATATTAGGGTGTGGCATGTTACTTTTCTTCTTGTTGTGTATATATTTATATATATGACGTTCTCTTTTCTACATGGGTCATTATACATGGGAAGTACCTGTGGTCAGAAGACACGGTGTGTGACCCTTCTACTTGCTATGTACTTTCTTGAACATGGATTTATCTCCTTGTCCACTATACCTTGGACAAGTTTCATTGGGGTTAGTTCCCCCTTTTCTCATTCCCTTTAAAGACAAGTATCATTTCCATCCATAGGATTATGATCCCTTCAGCAGGACTTTCTGGATATTGTCAGATTCCCTCTGTGAGGCTCGGAGTGAGATCCTCTATCCATTATTGACCCCAGGTAGAGTCATGTATCAGTATGACCAATCCTATAGAACATTTATCATATAATTAGTAGGTGAATCTAGATGATCCATGATATACACCAAATCCCTAGAATTTATCCTCATCCATTTATCATGATATTTCCACATCAAGAGTTATTTCTCTCGAAATGAGTGTATATGTTCTCTCTTTAGATCTATTTGTTCATCTATCTCTCTCATGACACTACCCGATGAACAATATTTCTCAGACGAACATCATCATATCTATCACACTCATAGGGTGAGTTCTCCCAGGATACTTCTTCGTGGAATCATTGAATTGAATCCCTTACATGGGTATGCAGTCATTGTGACTTTCCTCTAGACTACAGGTCTACGTTTTGATTATATCTGGATGTTTATCTTGTTATATGTTCTATAATTATATAATATGTATATATGACTATAACATTACATTTTGTATTTCCTTGTGGTTTTTGAGGTCTCCTAATGAGTATTGTTTTACTCACCCCTACATGGGATTTTCCCGCACGGCTCATGTCTTGTGCAGACGAGCGGCCTTCTGACGGATTCTAGGGAAGACTAAGACCAAACCGAACTTTGTGAGATTCCCTATAGGTTGTGGTGTTCCATCAGAATTGAGTAGCCGTCTCAATACCTTTATTTATTTTAGGTTGGACTTTATAGTTTTCAGAATCTTTCTTTTGGTGGGATTGTATTCTGGCCTAGTTAATTTTCTCACTTTATAGTATAGTTGGTTGTGCTTAGTTATATGCATGCATTTTTTTCCTTAGTGGTTTTTACATTTCATAATTAGTGGGTTTGGAGATGTTTTCATTTTTATAGGTACTTAGGTAATGCCTCCCATTTTAGTGACATTCCTACTCGATGGTAGTCACCAGCCCATGGCCTATTGGAGGTGGGCTTGGGGAGTCACAGCATGGGCCCCACTATGATGGTTCGTGACACCACCTAGGGTGATGAACTTGGATAAATGAATTTATTCCTTAAAATTAAATATATAAACTCAATATAAGTATCAATGGTGATGATGGACCCTTGTTCAATTGATTAATTACCTTTTTCAATGATGGTTGGGGACTTGATTATTATAATGTTCCCTATGATACATATACCCTAAGGGGTATAATCTAAATTAAAACTGAAATGAATGAGATTTAGAGACCCTTATCATAAGTTCCCATTACATATATATTAATAGGTGACTATTGGAATGGGATAATTGGCTATGTATGTCATGGCGGAGTTGTGAGACTCCGTAGATTCATTGTTCTAGTGAGATGCCCATGGGGTGAGTACTCCTCTACCACTATGATTTCTCTTACTTGGGTATGTAGACCCTATAGAGATTTTTGAATAACATGGGGTTGGGTTTAGCTTATTCATGGAATATGTATTGTGATGGACATTAAGATATATCTTGATACAAATACCAATGTATTATACCTACAAGTCCAATGAATCCATGTGATGACATCTTGATGATGTTGATGGGTATTATTTTATTGCAGTGATGGACCTTGGCCTGAGTGATGAGTATGTTTAGAGGATTCAACATGCGGTTTCCTGACTATTATAAGATCTAGGGGTCCCTGGTGGGGACCTTAGTGAGATGTTTTCCCTAGAGAGGGTTCATATAGGAAATTAGTAGTGATGATTAGAGTTGTCACCTAAGAACTAGGATTGATGATGTGAGGCTTAGGAGGATGTAATTCCAATGATGTAGAATGTTTTGGGTGAGAAACATTACCCATAAATATGTATTGAGATTTATAGGATTCATTAGACTATATCCTTGGATCTAGCTTCAAGACTAATGATTGTGGAATGCTTAGTATTACCACATGGGATTTGGTGATGACTCATGATGACAACTGATCTCCTAGGACTACCTCTTTCTGATCTCCTTGGAGCCTAGTGACTATAAAACCCTGAGGACTACCTTCTGGGGGTATAGAGATGATTCTATATGACTATGAATCACTCAAAATTATATCCTGGGTATTGAAATTAACTCATGGTGGATTTTTATTTCCTAGGATCACCTCCTAGGAATTTATGATAACCCCTTATGACTATATTTCCTGTGGTCACCCCCTATGAATCAACTATTATTCTTGATACTCATGGATTCCTTGGAAACACTCCTTAGATTTTGAGATGATTCCTAATACTATGGGATACCTTGGGATTCTCCTTATATTCAACAGTTATGCACGATATTATATGTTCATTGGGATAATATAGGTTGGCATGATTACATGAGTTGAACAAAGACACTCTGACATAGTCTAAGGAAAATTTAGATCGATCCAAGTTTTATGGTATAACTTGATGATGGATGGTTGTTATTTTATTTAGGATTTCATGGTTTATTTATTAATTTATCTAGGCATGTTTCATGCACATATACTCTACATTTTACGGGTGACATACGTGACTACGATGGTCATTCCATAGTAAACTGATCTCACACAATACTCATATCACCGTGTCACTTTGATACCCAAGTTGACCTCATTTATCATAGGTTTAAATTGTGTATATTCCCATTGTAGCGTGATCAAGTGGGATAGCTCAGATGAGATTAGATATTGGGATGAGTTGAGGCTGGCCGATGTAGTAGAGCCTCCTGAATTTTTTTTATTTTTTTATTAATTTTATATATGGGTTTTGAATGGTGGGAATCCATTGAGTTTATATATTTTATGTCTTTCTACATTACATTTATTACTAATGGTTATGCTTATTACATCCATGTACTCATCTTGTTTATTGATGTTTATTTTTGGTTATTTACATTGTGATTGTGAACTATGATATGGGGTATAGTCTCCCCATGATAACACCATGGACCCCCACTACTAGCCAAAAGCCTCTGGAGTATGAGGATGCATGCTTGAGGTCATGTGGTGACCTCTCAGGTTCAAGAACCACTCAGTGGCCACTAACCAAGGGAGTAAATTACAAATTTGTATGATATATTTTATGTTTATGAAATCATATGATGTATCGGGGTTTTATTTTTTTATTTCTATTTAAGGATATGGTAGATATGTGATATTGAAATGTGTTTGGGAATGTGATAGAACATGAACTGGTGTTTCATGGAAACCTCTTCCAATGGGAGGTCAATATTTTTAGAGGTTCGAGTTTAATGTTCTTGGTTTATGATTTTATTCTTAGTTGATCTCACCCAGAATAATACACATGTAGTTTTTGGTTTCATGATTTTTTGGCTTTCTACTATTTTTCTATTTTTAAAATTCAACTGTATATGCATCGTATTTGATACCTAGTATTCACAGGTCATACATGTGCTGCTTGTGATTGATATCACCGAAGTGAGGGTCTAGTTGTTTAAAATGTTAGTATAAACTTATTTTTTATTTTATCATGTAACTTGGAATGAAATTATACTAAATTGGACCATAGTATATATTTATTCTGAGGATATGTCATGTTGATCTATGGTGAGATTTTCCTTAATTAGAATTATTTATCCCCCCTTTGTAAGCGATGTGAAGTGAACCTGAGTAGATTTGTATAAAAAATTTAAGTCTTATTATGAACCCCTTGGGGTCATTGAGAAAATAGTTTTAGTTATTTAAAGTGTCAGTGACAACCTATATGGGTTTTCCCATACAGCTTAGTGGTGTCATTCTGATTAACTGAACCATATGAATATGTTTTTCTCAAGACAGATCATGGTGGGGAGATTCTATTATGTGTGTGTGTCTGTGTGTCTGTGTGTGTGTGTGTACATGTGATAAAAGATGAGATATTGATCCTTGAGGGGGTTTCTTCCATAAAAGAAGGCCTGATGAGGATTAGCCTAAGATCATGTTTCTCAAGAGGGTAGTCTCGTATACAGTTGATCAGTTAGAATCCATGCCCAAGTAGTAAGTGTTTTGTAATATGATCTTGGTAATATATATGCATGATACCCAAGGATAGGTTTTTTTTGTGTAATAATTATTTTTATATGTGGGTTTGATTTTCTAAGAGAAGTTTGAGTTTTCAAACTTGTGAGAGGTTCATTTTAAGAAATGGAGTTCAGAAGGGTGTTTTGGAGGCATGGGCCCATCAAAATGGAGTTATTTGGTGTGGTTTCAAGGTAGGTTGGTGTAAAATAGTAGTGAAAAGTCACTAGATATAGGTTCTATGACCTAACCTACATCAATATTCCACCATCCATTCAATAGCCATGCTAGAGTACATTGCTGGCTAACATCTGTCCACCATCTCTCTGATGGGGTTTTTAATTGTAAAAATTACAATTATTACCCATAAGGTTTTCATATAGTAAACCCCTATTTTCCACTTGTTTTTTTATCATGTGGAATTTGGGGGACTCTCCCCTCTATTCTCTTGGATCCCCCTTCTAAATGTGATTTTGGCACTAGTTCGTGACAATACTTGGTTGGTTAGTTCATATGGTGATTCCATATCTACTCCTCTTTGTCTCTTATAATTTTTTAGTTCTCTCATTTAGGGTTTTAAGATATCATTCTGCTAGAGGACTTTTGAATCATCCTAGTATGATGGTTATTCTTTTCATCCTAGTTGAAGAACATCCTGTGACAATTTCTACATGTTTCCACCCATTGTTTTGAATAAGGTATGCAGTCGGGTCAGTTTTCAAGGGGTTTTTTTAATAAATTTATTATTTTTGGATATTTTTTTGGTTTGGAATGATAGATATTCCTCCCAATATAGTGTTGATGGAATGGTATGAGCCTCTAGAGGATTTTTGGTCCTGGTTTTGGTGTATAGGTATTTCCAAATGGGTAGTTTTTCTTTTTTTTCCTAAGTTATGGGTGAAAGTTGTTAATTAATTATGATGTGATTATAATTAACTATTTTTGGTTTTTCGAAGCAAGATAAGGTCTTGGGTGAAAATGTGTTGTCTTTTGACCCTGGAAAAGCTTGGGTAGTGGGTTTTCAGGCTGAGGACTATAGAGTTGAGGCATCTCTTGAGGCATGCGGTCTCTTAAATTTAACATAGTTTAATTTAATTTTTAAATTCATTGGTTGTGTGGTGTCACTATATTTCCCATGTGATGGTCTTAGAAATGAAATTTATCTCAACTTTATTATTTTTCCTTTTTTAAATTTCAATTTGAAATGATTTATAGACATATTATATAAGGAGACACCCATGGGAAACTATATTTTGAATTCAACCTTAGTTTTGGACAATTGTAATTGGTTAATAGAATTATACATTAAGGGGTCCATAAGTAACATGTTTAAAATTTAATTGATAAATAATAATACTGGTTAAATAGAGTACCAATATGAAACTTGTAAGGTTATTTCCTTTATTGCTTGTAAATTAACCCCTATTTAACTAATCCTTAGAAATGTGGGAATCATTGTTATGTATAGGAGGATAAAATTTGAACCTTGGTTGTAATTTAAAACTATATAGCCTCATTATTAACTTAGTAAATGAAAACAAAGGAACTTGGTTTCATAATGAATTAAATATTATAGATTAAGTGTTTTATTGTATGAAATTTAATTTGTGTAACATGAATAATTAATCAAATGTTGAATGGAATAATATTTCTCTTTTCTTAGTGGTGTTATTGAATTACTAAGAGTGATTAAATGGATCCCATATAGACTTGATTAGTGAATAATTCTATAGGAAATACCTAAATTTGGATAAGAGAATAAGATGAATTTTGGGGTGTAATAAAAGCCTCGGATTCATTGAAATTTGATGTTATGGAATTCCTTAATCAATCTCTAGTATTCCTCTATGTTTTTGTATCAAAAATTATTTGGGGTGGATCCCCTAGTATTTGATTAATGTCTATATGTATTTAATTCCATGTATTAATGTTGAAGATTCTTATTGGGTGCCTTGGGTAAATTTCTGGGATGATCTTCTCAAATACTGCATGATATTGGGTGGAATGCCTTGGGAATAAGCCATGGATTCCAATACAGTCATGCTTCTAAATGTTAGGGTCATTTATTTTAGTTACGGTAGTTATATTGGATCAATGGAATGTCAAGGGTCATCCTTAAATTATCTATGGTATTTCTTAAGAGGGAAGTCATGGTTGAGCCAAATAGATTCCATATAATTATAATTAAAATGGTTTCCTCAGTTTTATAGATGAGAATTAGTCAATCTAGGATGTATACAGTGATAAGAGACTCACTATTGATGTCTGATGTAGTTAAAGATTGATTAAAGGTGTCACCATAGTGCTCGGGATGTTGGGGGTGTTTTTCTACTTTCCTTAATTTTTTAAAATTGTTAGCTATGAAATTGATAAAGTGATAAATGGTAAATGTTCATTTATAGAACACGTGTATTAAATTTATTATTGACTGGTAATTTAGGGATGTCATTGATGATGGCCTACTGAGTTATAAAAACACCCTTCTCCAGTCACTATAGAAATTGGATACTCGATAAATGGTCATTATTTCATTATAGGTATATGTTTACGTATGTGTGAAATGTCGTCAATTGTGTGGTTTTTTTGAAAGAGCATGAGAGTTTGGGACCAGGTTAAGACTCTGGCCCATTTTTAGGGTATTTCATAGTTTTTCTTTTAGCATTTGGGTCTTTCTATATATGGTATTCTGATATATTCTTACTTTAAATGCACATTGTACATTTCATTTTTCATGGGTTACCTTTTTTATTATCAGAAAATGATTAGATATTTTTTTCATTATCTTGTTTATCTGGATGTACATGGTAAACTTTTATTTCATTTATTGGTTTCTACTCTAATATATATGTATAGTCTCCCATTTATACCACCTTAGACTCTTAATGCTTATTGGAATCCTCTGGCATCTAGGGTGGCATGCCTAAGGTATAGTAGCGACTACTGATCTAGGCATCAATTAGTGGCCTAGGGTTGTGGGGCATCATTTTACATTATAAAATGATTTACCATGTGAATTGTGAGATGGTAATAGAGAGTTTTCCCATGAGTTTTGGATTGTTTGAGATATAACCTATGGATTAGGCAAGTGGTCGTAGTTATTTATATAAATATTGGTATGTTAGAGAGACAATTATTTTTTATGGGACGAGTTGTGATGTATATGAGGGTAACCATAGAGAGGTTTTATCATGGTCTTGTAAATTACATTGATATGGGGTGTATGGATAGATGCTTTGAGTTGATATAGATGTAGGATTTGTTTTAATAAATATAGTACATATGCATGGTGATGCCTTAGATGTTGTAAAAATTGACAGAATGGTAGGTTATTTTCCTTGAGATTAGTACACAATAGGTTCTTATGCATAAAGTATATTCATGATTATGAGTTATATTTTCATGGGAAAGAGACTTGAGTACTAATTCTCTTGTATCAATGTTTGGTTTTAATATCAATACTAGTTGAGTACCAGGACCAATTTGATTTAGATGTTCTTTATAAAGCATGGGTAGGAGCTCATGATTTAGAAATGACATTGGTTTTTAAATGATCATGTGATGGACTATTTCATAGTCGAAATTCTTGATTTTGAATAGGATCGTTAAGAGTTCTTCTTGTTATATGAAACAATCATTCTATGAATCGTGTCTATTTTTTTAGGCATGATATCTTAGGTTTGATAATGAGTGACACATGGTATAATGAATTAGTTTCTGTGATAGGGGGTCATGGGAGTGTATTTCAATTATATTTGTATGAGATTATGGAGGTACGCAGTGGTTATGGATGATGTTGTTAACTTATGTTGTGAAAAGTGAGTGGTTATGTGTGATCCAAGTACATATAGAATTGATGGATTTCTTACAAGCTTGGTTTCCCAGGAATGATTAGAGTGGAAAATATTCATCCATGTTTGAGGACACATTGGAAGTGGAAAGATTGATCCAGGTAGATCCTAGTCACATGTTGGTGGAATAGGTGAGGGTGGATCAAGAGAAGTGACATCCATGTGTTGATGGATCCTTCTGAGATTTAGCTCAAGGAGAGATATAAGCAAAAAGTCCTATATTGGGGGTCCACCATCAGTTGTTGGAGGTTGATTATCATTATTTATTAATTTCAGTAGATTCCAAGGATGAATTTATCATGAGCTAGGAATGGATAGTTATTAAAAAGTATTGTTAGCTCATGTGTATAATTGTAGTGGTCATGTCCAGTCATCATGTGTCTTGATGGGCTGAGTGTGGGTCTTAGAGGCATGAACCTTGTGTTAGTAGCATCATGGGTGCAGTGGGACTTGTTGTAGGATGTTCAATATGGAATTGGGATACAGTTCAGTTAATGAATCTAAATTATATTATCTTGTGTCAAATACTAGATTTTGGATTCATATGATGTATTTGATGGAGTTGGTACACTGGCATCGGGCTTGAGACAATATTGATGTGATCTGAGGGTGATTTGTGTGGGGAACAAAAATTCCTAAAAAGTTTCATAAGGTGAACTAAAATTCATCATGTGGTTCAAGGGGTGAACCATGATTCATAACTTGGTTTAGGGGGTAAAAATTGATTCATAAAATTGATCAAGTGGTGAACCATAATTTGTAACATGATTTTGGTGGTAAATAATGTGATAAAACACAGTGATGGTGTCTCTTTGTATAAAAATGTGTTGGGAAATAATGGGTGTTTGAGTAATGTTTTAGGGTGTGTATTATTTAGTATGACATGGGTATTATATGGCTTGATCGCGATATCTTGAGTAAAGGTTAGTGTATGTGATCCCTCTACATTGGTAGTGGTGACATGTCTAATTCGATTCATAATAGTATAATATAATCAATATTGACTATTGACGGGTGTTTTCATGCATAATTGGTTGTGGTTATATGTAAACCACATTGAGTGGGTCTTTGTACCACTAAGAATGAATTTTGGTAGGTAGTTCAGATAGTGGGGAGTATCATGAATTGGGGTCGACCTATATGGGAAGAGACTTATATTAAGAATCATCATAATTCTAGGGATGACTTGATTGATTACACAGTGGTCTCCCATGATAGAAGGGTGTTATGGAGTACTATCTAGAGGTTTTAGTGATGGATATGTGTGGTGGGTCAGTTTTTTATGCATAGTGTTCCTTATATATGGATTTTTTATGTAAAGGATCAATAGATATCTTGGGGTATAACATGATGATCTAGTGATGAAATATTGACAATTGTTGGATGAGATGTATTTTTGAAAGACCACTTAGTCATTTCTATAACATGAAGTGAAATGGTGAGGAGGTTATAAAATCATGTACCATTTAATGGTGTGAATATCTAAGGAATTTTTAATTGTTGGTTTGGATGGTGTTTTAGGGGGTTTGGATACACATCAGAGTCATGGTCATGTGGTTTTTTAGCTAGAATTGGGAATTAGTAGGACATTCAGGGTGTGAATGTTCACACCTTGAATGAGTTTCGGGGGTTGATTTCAATTTTCTTAGGCTGTGAATGGAGATTTTTTAGAGAGTTCCCTGAAACTTCATAGTGTAAAACACTATTCACACTGTGAAAATATTCCATGTGATTTTTTTTTAGATAGGGGAAAATGTGTATTTTTTCTCAGGCCATGCCATGTTTGTTTCAGGAACATGGGATCCAAGAGGCTCCATTTTTATCTTGACCTCCCCCTCCTTATCCTCTCTCAATCCCCCTTTATTGGGAATGGTTTTTTGTGCATTTTCACATTGACCAGAGGTATGATCTTCTTCTGGTTCCACCCCCCCCCCCATTGCCTCATATTTTGGATTGAAATAGTTTAGGGATTGACACTAATTCCATTGAATCATGGTGGAATCTATTATTTTTTATGGGTATTTCAAGAGGCCTATCTAGATGGTGTCTCAAGATGACATTTGTGCATGGTCACGCATGGTTTTGGTGAGGTATGTCATCATAGTGGTTTTTTAAAGCTTTTAGATTTAATTAAATAATTTTGGTGGTTAAATTGATTTTGGGGGTTAGGTATTTGGCTAGGTTAATGTTGGTAGTGCATTGTAGACCACCAATGTTTGTTTGGTTGTGATTTTGATGTGATGGAATTTCCTTGTGAATAATTAGGAATTTATTCTTAAGTGTAAATTCTATAATTAATTGTAAATTATTTTATTAATTATAATTTGTTTATAATTATTTGAATTGGATACTCCAATGTAGGTTAGTGTCTCTAATTTGAAGGTAATGGTTGGGAAGACTTGGATAGGTTGGGATAGAGTTTTCAGGTGGTGATTTAAAAAGTCAATGCCTCTGAATTGAGGTGGGTGGTCCCTCAGAGATTCCCTATGGTGTTATGATTTTCTTGGTATGTGATATATGGTCTTGAAACTAAGGGAGATTTAATGTTCTTAAATGAATTGTTTCATTAAAATGAAATGTATAGATTTAAAAAAGTTCCAAGTGTCACAATGGACCCTTGTACACTATCTTAATTTTCTCGATCACCGATGATCGAGGGTAAGATATTTATGATGTTCCTTTGACACTTGAACCTTAAGGTATGTAAATTAAATTAAAAATAAAATCATTGAGGTTTAGTTGACTTCAGTATAGGTTATGTTGATTCCTCCTAGTATAGGTGAGCATTGGACTGAGATAATTGACCATGTAGTCCATAACGGAGCTGTGACATGCCTAAGATCCATTGGCCTAGTGATATAAGTATAGTGTGAGGTCTCATACCCTAGCTAAGATTGTGTTTAATTATTTGGGTAGATCCAATATATATTTATAGATAGGTTGGGTGTGTTATTGACCTTGTTATGACTTGGGTATTGAGATATGTTTCAATCCATATCTTGAGACTAATTCTTGTGTGGCTTACCTATAAGTCCAATGAGTCCATGTGATAAGATCATGATGAAATAAAGGGATGTTATGTCCTCTAAGTGATTTAAATTGTGTTGAGAGACAATTATGTGATAGGGGATCCTACATGGGGTGTTGTGACTATAATGAGTCCAATTGGGGGACTATGGGGTACCTCGTTGAGATGTTGGCCCTATAGAGGGTATTTATGGTAAATGGGTAGTGATGATCACAAGTTTCACCTTAGAAATCGTATTGATGATGTGATCATGAGGAGGCTATAGTTACAATGACATGGGATGTTTTGGGGGGACACACTATCCACTTCTATGTATTATGATACAAAGGATTCCTTAAACTAGATACTTAGATCTGACTTCAATCCCGATGACTATGGAATGCTCATGATTACCACCAGGGGTTCAATGATGATTTTTGATGACTATTGATCATCTAGGATTAACTCTTAGGTATCTTCTTAGTGCCTCATGAATATATAATCTTATTATTAGCTCATTTGGTTTTGTGTTGATTTTTGATGACTATGGATCACTCGGGATTACCTCCCATGGATCATCGATGACACCTGATGACTATTAATTATCTAGGAACACCTCCTAGGAATCAGTGATGATTCCTGATGACTTGATTTCCTATGGTTTCCCCTTGGAATAAAGGGTTATTCATGATACTCATGGATTCCTTAGACATGCTCCTTGGATCTGGTGATGATAACAACTACTACGGGATACCTTGGAGATACTCCTAGGATTTGAATGTTATGTATGATACTGTATGTTCAATAGGATGGTATTTATTGGAATGATTACATGATGTTATTATAGACACTTCGATATACGATGAAGTAGGTTTGGGTCAATCTCATGTTCAAGATAGAACTAAAGGGTATATAGAGGTTATTTTATTTACGCTTCTATGGTTTATTTATTTATTCAGATAAGATTTCCATATTCAAATATAGGCTAAATTTTATTGGTTATGTATGGTAACACATTATAAATTCCCTATTGAGTTTTACTCACACCCTACTCAAGAATCCATGGATCTTGGGTACTTGAATAGACCACATTTATTGCATGTTCATGTTTTTTGAAGGCGTTGTGTTGAATGTTCAAGTGGGATATCTTGGATGGTATAATATATTGGGAAGATTTTAGGATTAGGGATGTATTAGAGTCTATTATATATATTTTTATTCATTTTATATATGAAGTCTTCCTGATGGGAAACCAGAGAGATTGTATGACTTCTTATCAATTTCATTACATCTATTACTGATGGGTGTGTTTATTGCTTCCAAATACTCTAACTATTTATTAATGTTGAACTTTGGTTATTTTCCTTTAGATTGTGCACTCAAATATGGTTGTATATTATCTCCATGGAAACACTATAAACACTTGTTTCTAGTCAATGTCCTCTTGCATATGGGGAGGGTCATGTGAGGTTCAGCGATGACCCTTCTGTTCTAGAAACTAGTCAATCGATACAAACTGGTGGAGGATGTTACAATTATGGTAGAACCACCCAAAAATATTCCAGTATTTTCATGGTTGGGTATATCCCTTTAAATCAGTATATATTCAATACCTCTTTATAGACCACGATCAGTAGATCCCAATGAAGGCTCTCTTATAATCATATATTATAGAGAATCCTCCAATTCAGTATAGACAATACCTCAAAATGTAAAGGTCAGTTTCCACAAGGGTCAAAATGCTATAAGCCCTTTTATAAGGTCAGTCATGTAAAAAGATGATGATATCCTACTTGATGGGTACTTTGACCCAGGTGAAGCTCTATATTAAAAAGATTCCTATGAGAAAGCGACTCCCAAAGTTTATTCTTTAATACAAGTTATCATGGATGAGACTGTTAATTCTTCAGTGCTTGATAGGTATAAAAATATTTATAGGGATGATTTATTATTATAAAATGAACAAATGGGGTGTATTCAAAAAAATTTAATGTTAGAACCAAGAAATAGGAAATCATCATGACTAGTCATATCTAGATACGGGTTGGCCCACTAAAAATACAAGGTAAAGGATGTTTCCACATTTTCAATCCTCTTACCAAATAATGTTATTGATTCGTTTTCACTTGAGGAATAATTTTCTCAATTCATGTAATAGACTAAAGAATTATAATAACATTATGTTATGTTATCTTAAGGGAACCTATCCAATAATGATAACATTATATTTAAATCCACATTTGTATAGTATATTCTAATCCAAAAAGATGGGTTTGACTAGCCAATGAGGATAGATCCTACCCACCAAATGGGTCCCATGAAACAAAAACATGCCCAGTTAACTGCCTTCCCCAAAAAATATCAAGAGTTCCCAAACCTAAAATTCAATTCCTCTTTGGTTTAACCAATCCATTCAAAGAAAACCCCAGCATATGGAGAAACATCATAGGTAGAAATATTATAGGACTTTACATCCTTATTATAATAAATGGAAATTAGATGTGTCCTTATCATTCTAAAAAAGAAATCATATCCGGAATGGGTTTAGTATACCCATCCACCACTAAAATTTGGATATCATAACTTCTTTTCCTTCAATGTAATGAGATATAATGAACAAAACCTGAAAAAAATTTGATCCGGGTGTGGCCTAATATTGGGCACCCCAGATCAAGTAGAGGAGGAAAAAATTTGGTGATTTATCTAAATGTTTGAAGGTTGTTAATTTATATGGTATAATTACATTATTATTATTTAAATATATTTTTTTTAATTATTCGATCAATAGTTCTTATATCAACATAGTTTGATGTTGAGTAAGTTGAGTATACTTGATCCCTCTAACTGCATGTGGTGGAAAATGAAAGAGTTACTAATTTCGTTACCCAATGGAAGGGATTAACCTATTACCTAGAAAATCAGTTACCTTGGGAGAAACTTATATAAATATTCATAGAAAAAAAATATTTTAAATTATAAACCATGTTGATCTCAAAAAAGTTTTATGACCAATTTTTTGAATTCACTATGATAGTACAAGTCTTGGAGAATGTTATCATTCAGAATAAGAAGAAAGCATGATAGACACTAATAGGGAAAAATATGTTAAGGAATCTGGAAATGAACAACATCACATTGATACTAGGATAAATTCCTAACCAGATCCTAGGCCATTGATGGTCTAGGATACACCACTACCAAGACCTTGGTAAAAAAACACTTGTGTGAACCCAAATAAAAAACTTTTTTAATGGGAACAAAGGCGCGGTGATTTTGATCCCATAATGAATAAGTCTAATTCCATTAAACCTAAGTAAATTATGAATTAAATTTTATCTAACCTATAATAATACATTATCTCCCTTCCAAAGTTTCAAAAACCCAATGAGGTGGCCCTTTATAACTATCATAACTAATTCCCTTTTCATTATATGTTTGACCATGTCATACAAAACTACTTCGTATTAAATTATATTATCTAATGATTTTTTATGTATTTTTAGTGGTGTTGGAAATTCATTAGTCGTACATGTGCAACACCTTGAGTTAAAAAAGTTTTTTTTGTGTTAGATAGTGTATATGACATGAATCATCATGCCTAAACAAACCATGATTATTTATGATCGTTATAACCTATGCATTAAATTGAAGGGTATGAATAGTATTAACTATATTATGAAATATATATAATTTTCCTAATGAATATACGTTTATTGTTAAATTCCTATAAAATAAGAACTCAATTTTTAATGAATACATTGTACTCTTAAAAAATATGATTTCTTCAAAAAATTATTTTTATTTTTTTTAGATATTATTAAAATTATTTTATTGATGTTTAAGAATTTTTATTTTTTAAAATAAATATAATTTTTGAATTCATCATATCAAAATTGATTTAGGGTGAATGTTTGGGCTTTTTCGGAAATAATTGATTTTTCATTGAATAGTGAAAATTATTGATTTTCCATATATTATCACTTATTTTAATTAAGAAAGGTAATTTTAAGGAAGTATTATATTTTTAATTTTGTATTAAAGTGACATATCAACAATTTTATTTACAATAATATAGTTTGAATCAATTTTTTGTTATTATTTTTTTATAAGTTTATTTTTTTTCTTAAAA
This sequence comes from Viscum album, assembly GCA_963277665.1. Lineage (NCBI taxonomy): Eukaryota > Viridiplantae > Streptophyta > Magnoliopsida > Santalales > Viscaceae > Viscum > Viscum album. The sequence goes on along the minus strand of OY728160.1, from coordinate 798,053,468 downwards.
ATGTTGTTTTCTGCAAAAAAAAAATAAGTGCATAAAGTTTATTCTTTTTTATTAATTAAAATAACACCAAATAAATAAATTTTTAAATGAAAAATATAGATCATATATCTATTAATATAATTTTAAATACATATAATTATGATTACTAGTCATATAGTTATTGTAAGATCATCTTGATCTTGAAAAATGCATTTCATGAAAAGCTCTTTTTGAAATGTTTTTAGAGTTTATTTTTAAATTAAATTCTACAAATTATATGAATTTAATTTAATAAAGTGGATTCTATATTTTTAATAAGAATAGTTTGTCTTAGTTAATATGGTCACCTAAATTTTTGGGCTTAATGATTTGTAAAAATAATTCTACTGTGGTTAAGGTTAAAAGGGGTTTTTGTGTATTACATGTACTTTTGTTAAAATTAATTTTCCACAAACATAAGATTTTTATTTGATAAATTAGATTTCATATTTATAGTCATTGGGTCTAAATTATCTAATAAGTTTTGTTTTATTTTTACTCATAAAGGATAAATTACCTAGTTAAAAACCATTTACCTGGGTGAAAACTAAAATGGTACAAGTGAATAACCATAGAGGTAATTGGAATAAAATTTCTAAAACATATTTCTTCTTTAATGGTGGAGGTGTTGCTTTTCCATAATGGTGTTCATTCTTACATGTGTATTACCATATCCACAAAGAAATATGAATACTTTGTCATTATCATGTCACATGGATAGTATATATAAGTGTATTTAAAGAAATAATGTGATATTTATGATATAATGATCATTATAAAAAGATAAAATAAAATTTACCTTATTTTCATTAAGATCATTAAAAAATGGAAACATTACACATGTGTATGCATAACCTACCATCTCCATGATTATAACATAGTACATTTTTCATAACCATCTTTTATGATTGGTTTTAAAAATATAATCGATTCATACAAATGATAATTATTTCCTGATTATTAGTATAGAGATGGTGAAACAATAATGTATTTGGACTTATTCAACATTACAATCTCTTTAACCTTAGTTAACTTTCTAATGTGATTTTGGATATATGAGTCTGAAATCATCAAAATATCTTACTTGACCTAAATGATTATGTAATTGAATATAACAGCATAAAAAATAAAATATAAGGAATAAAAAAGATGAAAATGTTCTTAAGAAAGTAAATAATTAGCATCAGTTTGTTATTCAAGAAGATAAATAATTCACATGATTAATTATGCTTGAGGTAATGGATCTCTCTAAACCGCCCTTTTATTCAGGCTATGGCCATTCTCACTCAAACTCACATTATATCTCTCTTCAAAGTTAGGGAATGATTTTAAATTCTTTATTTATATCTCACAAATATATAAATATCTTATTCTACCATAATTTGATGGGGTAATACATGCCTTAAGTTCATTTCTGAAGTGACTTCATTATGTAATTTCCATTGATTGTGATATAAGGAAAGATTATTGTTTCTTCTGGAAATGTGGATGACCTTGTTTGTTTAAGGTTCAAACATTACAATTAGTTTCTAATGGGTTTATTCGTAGAACTGGAAACACCCAATGATTCTATATCAATTTGGACCTAGTTTCCAAAGGTATGTTCTCAATTGTAGTGGACATATAAGGCTTAAGTATTTTCATTGGTCAAGAGGATGGGAGGTCAGGTTCGTCACACCTTTTTGGGGGGAATTATTGCCTAATCTGGGACTCTCTTATAGATTTTAGTTATGTTCACAAATCCTTATTAATTCACCAAGCATGAAAATGATTTTTCCTATATATTTGGCAATCTATGATTGATATGTATGCAATTTAGAGAATATTTTATATGTATTTGAGGTTCTTCATCGATAGAGAATCATTTCTATGTATTAGAGATTCTTATTCAATGGTATCCACCATTATATTATATAGAAATCTCTTGGTCATTATGATGACCATACTGGTTTTAAATCCACTCAGTGGGGAACTTGAAGTTTATTTTCATTCAGAAACACACGGATTATTTCAGAGTTGGGATCGTACCTGCAGATGGGCTACTTACATATCCTCATTAAAATTGAATCAGAACCCACGTATTTATATAAGAAGGATATAGATTAACATCATATGGGATGGAAAATAAATAATGAATGATGGGTTTGAACCTTAGAAAGGGTTCCTACATACTCTACTTTTAAGTCATAGATCAATGTCCACGTAGTTCGGGTGAAGAAATGTGGGGCTTATGCATGGTTAATGGCCTAAAAAGAGATGTTGTGATTACTTTTACACTCTAAACGTCAGTCATGCTCGGTGTGAGAAATAATAGTCTTCAGTAAACAGGACGATGGTGCCATGAAAGATGCAGTCTTGAGAAATGATGAGGGGCTTACATATGTATGACTGCCCAAATAGATGAAGACCATGACTTCCTTCAGGAAATAATCCCAGGGGTAGGGTCCATAAAGGTATTTTTACTTTATGGGGATTTGGATTTTTAACCCAAGGATTACTCCTAAGGAGGATGCGCCAAATTAAATGGGACTTATATTTGAGGTTTATTCCTAAGAAGGAAGCCCAAATCAACCTGTCTGCAATCTATTTTTTTCATTTTCCATAGCTGGTTTGTGGGATCCGATACCCCAAGCCAATTTAAGGGAAACTGAAAACCGTAATACAGAAATCATCCAAATTCAAATTCAAAATCCGATCCAACAGCGTTCCATCATACACCACGCGCTGCACCTCAAGTCGCAATCCCATCATCACACATCACCATCCTTTTAAATACATCTCCATCCTTGCAGGTCACCGGATAACAGAAACAGTCTTCGGAACACCCACAGTAGACCGAACCCCCCTCCATCAGCACCCCCAGTTCATTGAACAGAGTTATAACACAGAAACAAAAACCATCAACCATTCTAGAAACACCAAATCCAGAAGGAACAAGAACCAAAAAAAAATCACCTTCATCACCACATAACAAAAATTTAAACCGCTCATCATTGGGAAAGAGACCGGCCCAGCATCCTAACACCAGATCTCCAAAAACAACAAGAAAACCTACAAAAAACCACAACATGAAATGGAAAACAAGAGAGATCATCCTGCCTCCACTGGAGCATCAACACTGGTATGAAACCACCCGATCCATCCACATAATGGCATCACAAATTCACTAAAACTGAAACCAGAAGAAGGGAGGATGAAAGGAGAAAACTGTAAATAGAAAACTGGAACAGAACCTGGTCAGAAAACAGATCTTGTTCCAAATCCCATCACCACCTACCAGATGACCCCCGGATGCCACACCCAACCACTAGTTCCTATGTCCAAGAATGAAAAGACTCCATAAACCCACAGAATATGGGACTCGGTCGGAGGACGAATGCACCACCGTGAAACCCAAACCAGAGAGAGGCGTCGAGCAAAGGATGGTCGAATCAAGTGCACTGTCACGACGGTCGAGCCAAGGAATCCACCGCAGCGAACAACAATCAAAGGGTGGGATAGTAGAGCCAAACTGGGGCAGAACCAGGTGGTGATGATGGGAGAGAAACCCTCGTGTTGTGTTTCCCCTTACGGGACCATCCGGCCCAAATCAAAAGAATTACAGATTGGGGCTTTCTCCTGAGGAGGATGCCCAATGTTAAAGGAAACTATGACTCGGGCTTACTCCAGATAAGGAGGTCCAGGTTAAGGGGACATGTAACTTGGGGCTTACTCCTTAGAAGGAGGCCCAAATTAAAAGAAATTATGACTGGGTCTTACTCCTGATAAGGAGGCCCAAATTAAAGGAAATTGTTATTGGGGATTACTCTTGAGGAGGATTCCCTAAATAAAAAGATCTTATCATCTTAAAGGATTATGTTACATGGAAGAAACCCCTAACTATGGGGACATAAATCTTTTATTTCATGTGGTTTTGGGAGAGGTTTTCATAGAATTCCTTTCAGATATGGAACTCATCAAATGAACTATGACATAAATGTATTTGAAAAGGGTTTCGAGGGCTAATATCTTGAAGAGGATAGGTGAATGGGAGAGAGGCACACAAATGAAGTTGGAACGCAATTTTTGGTAGTGAAAGTGTACTTTCATGGTATGGGTTCACCTGGGCGATGAAGAATATGTAGGGTAATACTTGGGTGAGACTTAACTCAAACATTTAGTATTATCCTAAGATGTTTCCAAAATGGCAACACATAATTTTCATTTAAAGGGTAGGGCGGCGGCAAGTGTTTCTATTTTTAAGGAGGTATGGACACTTAGGTGCGCAAGTGTTGATGAATTATAAACACTTTGGCCTTATCCTACTCATTCAAATCATCCATTCTAGGTAAAAAGTTACCTTAGAATCTTTCATAAGAGTTGAGTTGAAGACTTGGGAGACGAGAGAATTAATTTGACTTTTGTAAAATCTGTCCCCAAAATGGGGGGCCCACAGGGTCTATTTTTAGGCCAGTGTGCACCTTGGGAGAAAAATCAAATGGGGCGCTCAAGTGAGCTATGTGACCCATAGGTGGCGCGCACGTGACATGCGTGACGGGCAAGTCACTTTCCCACCTCACTCCAAATGGGCTCCTAGTCCATGCCTTTGTCATTTTTTTTAATGTTCTTCAAAGGGTGACCCTCTTTGTGCTTAAGGTATTCCCTTTTCCATTCTTTGGAATCTGTGACAAAAATGAGCATCCACAAAAGTCCCCCCTCAGAGTTAGATCTGAAAAGTAAAGATGTTCTGACTCTGAGGTAAAGTCGAAGAAATCAAGGGTATGTGGCGCGCAAGCTCGGCACGCAGATGCTGGGGCGTGCAAGTATAGAACACAGGTGGTCTGGATCGCCTATATATACAGGCTCACTCTTGAAAAAACTCACTTACTTCCAGAAACATGATCTCTTGTCGCACAGGTGCTTCCGTCTTTGGAAAATCACCCTTCTAGATTTTTTTCGCACTTCTGCAGAAGGTTTTTTATTTGAACACTATGACTAGGGAGGAATAACTTGCATGACTGGGTTGACTTGTGCGCCATGTTTGGGACTTGTGCACCTTAATTTCACTTCCATTTTTTTATTTCCTTCATCAAAAGTTCACAAAACAAACTTACTTAAAAGTTGATTGTTGGATCTTTGTGGAGATTCAATGGCTCCCAAAAGAATTGGATCAGCTGATGAGTTAGCCATCAAGAGAATAAATGACATGATGAATGTCATCGGCCATGACTATTATGTTATCTACGACAGCACTCTCCCAGATTTGTCTAAGTACTTGAAGAAATATCATTCTAATTTCCCACAGAGCATCTAATTGCATTTGTATGGCCATGGTCATTTGCAAGGAGTAAACATTCCTGAGGAAAAGAATTATTTCCCTCATTCTGGGTTTCAAACCTACACCAACTACTCTTCAGAAAATGTCTTAGTTGTAGGATCATTTGTCAATGTTGGGACAGAAGAGAAGGCATACATAATGCATCATAGCCTATGTGCTTCAGATCTGAAGCCTCACACACCTGAGCTGCAGCCGCATTGATATCCCTCTATTTTCTTAAATTCTCAGATGGACCAATCTAAGGGATGGAAGAAGAGTTGTGATTTCTGTCCTAGAGGAGGTGTGAAGCCAACTTGGATGTGGGCATATTGGGTGTGAAAAAACTTTGCAGAGTTTGTTGATGAATTGAAGGGAGGTGCAATATATGAATTTGTTAGGGCTGGGCATACATATGTCTACAGGAATGACAATTTCGTGCTGGAGTTAATCAGCTGTTGGAGCCCAGAAACGAATTCTTTTCATCTGAATCATGGAGAAGTAGGAATCAGTTTATGGGATTTCTACAAGATTTTAGGGGCTCCAATTTAGGGAGATATGTATGATGAATTCATCCCCCCCAAGGTGGCCTAGAATGATTCGGAGAAGACTCCAGCTTTGGCTCGAGAGTTAATGAAAAGTTTCTACAAACATTAAAATACCGCCACCATGAAAACCCACTCTAGAAATGATATACATCTAGAGGAATGGATGAACATGTTTCTAATTAAGAAGAAAGAGGAGGGACCTTCCTTCAATCATCCTACTCGTTTACCTAGATCAGCAAAGAGGGGTGCTAAGGGCACATTTTGGCCAATTCTGGAAGCAGGAGAGTTTGATAGGTGGGGGTATGAAGTGAACTAGAAAATTCCAGTGAAGACCCATCTAGAAGGATTTTTGGCCTTATGTCTCAATGTTTACCTTTTACCAATTTTGGATTCAAAAGGAGGTGTGAGGCCTGATACCTTTGTCATTGTATCCAGGCTGGCTAAAAGGGAGATGGTTGGGTTGGCCACCCCAGTTTTGGAAAAGATTCATAGGATCTTACTTCATGTTTTTATAGGTAAGTATCCTCTAATAATAGTAGGTCCATTCCAAGTTTTATGGGGATGGATCGCCACCCACTTCATGACATATGCTATAAAAAGTGAGGTATAGGTTCTTGGAAGTTTGTTCTGGCCATCTATTCAGGCCTTTTCTGAAATTTCTCCATTATCCCTCAACGCTTATGATATAAAAATAAGCCTGAGAATGTCCAAGGAATTTCACTTCTTTCCTTATGGAAATCTTCCAACAGGGCGATTTGTTGATGATGGAACCTCCATACTCGAGTTAAGGGCATATATGCTGGAATGTAGAGATGGTACACTGGCCACGAGGATTAACTGAGAAATTATATGTGAGACCTATGCTCTATACAGATTCGTACATCAATTCAAATGTCTGTAGAAAATTATTGTATCCCCTTCAGTGCATGTCAGGTTAGAGCAGCATCTAATGGTTTCTCGTCAACTATGGTTGCTGACATCTATAGAGAAGATTGGGGCAGTATTAGATCTACTAGCTATTGGAGCAACAAGTTAATTCACTACATGGTATGCTGAGAGTTGGGTAGCATCATACCCTAAAGGGGTACTGAATCAGTCGGTCCCTCTTGTGGGGATAAAGAATATAACAATTAGGAAAGAATATTTTTTTTTGGAAGGTGACTCTTCTTCACCCGGAGCTGATTCACCAGATTCTTCACCCGGAGCTGATTTACCGGATTCCCAGGATGGGAATGATGAGGCTTGAAATGCGTCAAAGTGGCCGCATGCCAGATATAATCTGCCTTTTGGAGTCAAGAGACATTCTCCATCGACTCTGGGTGAGTTACATAATTGAGGAAATTTAGTCGCCATTATTTTAAAGAGCAAAATGTTTCATTTTCTTAGCCTTTATCTGTGATTGCAAGAGGTGGGAAAAAGTTGATGTCCCAGAATATAGGACCCACCTCTTGGCCTTCTGGTGCACATTCTAAATATTTACATCCAGAGGCTTTCTGGACATGGTGGAGTTTATATTGTGATGCTGAAATTGTCTGGATGGACTTATATGAAGCACTGCATATCCCTGGAGTGGGGAATCTTCAGGCTTCCTCTAACATCCGTTTTGAGGACAACCCCAATGAAGTGAGGGCTTACATCAAAGAGCTGGAAACAATCATATATTCCACTAATAAGTTAGTTCCTGTCACCAAGAGGGTGAAGTAAATGATGGATTGTGGTACCACTGAGGGGATTGGTTTTTTATTAGACGAAGAGTGGCGTGATTATGTGGCTCCTGAAGATGAAAGTTTTCCTTTTTCTCATATTTCTATTTGCTTTGAAATTTGAATTTATTCAAATCTTTGTTATTTAAGGAAATAATCTTATTCATTTTGTAGCTTGTAAAGGAAAGAACCACTGAAATCCATTTTCCATAGTATAGCCCTAGTGGCACCACTATTGGTGCCGCTGAATCTCCTTATGAATCGACAAAGTATCTCCAGGCCAGCAAGTCATGGATGAGGAGTTAGAAAGGGTGTTATTTCCTTCGATACCTATTTTTGGAGATGATGACGCCAGTCCACCCAAAAAGGCTAAGAAGCAAAGGTATCAAAGAAAGAATACCACAGTCAAATGCTTTATCATTAGTGGTAAGTCTTTCTGGTAGTCATGAATATTAACTTATGAAAAATTGCTCAAACTTCTTGGGATTGTAGGGGTTTCTTCAGTTTCCTCTTTAATGGAAAGGACTGACCACCCTCAGAGTACAATGGAGGGTGTTGGATAACAGCCACAAGTTCCTGCAAAAACGGTTGTTCCAGAAGAAATACTGAGAGCAGATGAGCTGATATCTATTCCCAAAACTGCTCATATTTCTGATTCCAGGAGAGGAAAGACTTTTGGTAAATTAACAATACTTCACATAACCTCAAATGATACAAAAACTAACTTCTATTTTCTGATGTTTTAGGTTTAACACATGCACCAGAACATTTGGCAACCACCACAGCTGACCCCACAAATGTTTGTGAAGAAGCTATATGGGGTCAGAGATTGCTAGATGAAAGTCATGTAGAAGACATGCTGAGTTCTCCCACTGTTGAGACTAACCTGGGATCTGGGACATCATTGGATGAAATGATGAATCTTGGCATGTACTTTGAAGAAATTTTAGAACATGTTAAATTACCATGTGATTTAGATGATTTTGGAGATCTAGTTATAGATTCAACTAGATGTGAGTTTCATCATTTGTCCTATTAATCTTCTCATGATTACACTTCTAACCATGTTTGGTTAAAAATGTACAGTTCTATCTAAAGAAATTTCTGAACCAACAACACTTGAAAGGGTTGTAGACATTGATGTCAACCATATTATTACAAAAATGTTGACTCAGGTGGAACGTAACACAGCAGATCCTCTTGAAACCCATCTGTAAAATCTTTTTGATGCTAGGAAATATGGGGATGAGTCTTCAAAAGTTTCTAATCTACAGTTAGGTAAAAGATGATGATATTTTTTTCTTACTTAAACTGCAAGAAAATCAATCAAATTTTAATGTCCTTTGAAACTAACCATAATTTCAATCGACCAAACAGGGCTATCAACTTCAATGGCTAGATCTAGAGGTGAAGCCTCAGCCTCATCCCAAACAGTAGTAGAAAGTGAAGCAACCAGGGTTAGGGAATAATCATAACAGGGCACTTCTTTAAGTACACTAATCCTAGATTATGTTCCTCCTTGTGATAGCGATGTCGAATCAGACCCAGAGGTAAAAAGGGTGCTCTAATTCTCACATCGTAATGCATGGAAAAATATATGGAAGATAATATTTGAGGTTCCTCTTGAAGAGTTGTGTTCAAAAATTCCAATACATTCATCCATGTTCATCATTCTAGGACTTTGCGGGTTTGGATGTCAAGAAAACCATGTCATAGTGAAACAAGTCATTCAAAGGAGGGAGCAAGATCAAAGGTGTCATCAAGACCTGATCAGAGCTAGATTGTTGATCAATATCAGTGAATTTCATGCTGTAGTATCCTGATCTAAGGCTGATCATGCTATAAAGCTAAAGGAGCTGAAGAAAAAGATCTAGGAGAAGATTGCCCAGTAGTTGCACCTTCAAAAATGGCTAGATGCTATTTCTGGGGATCTTGAACAGCTTCATAATTCGTTGGAAGAATTCCAAGTGGATGGTATAAAAGCCATTAATTAATCCAAATAAGCACTTCGTCTAGCTGAAGAGAGTGAAGATGATCGAGTAAATGAACTTCAAGTGGCTACTGACGAAGATCGGGATGTTGTGAAACAAATGAGAAATCATGTCGAAAGTCTTCTGTAATTTCTGAAAAAAGTTAAGAGACTCCATTCTATGGATGTTCTTCTAATCATGTTCATTAATGAAAAACAATTCATCTTCAATCATATGTACCTTTATTTTCTTGATAATTTCTCTTATTTTTACCTAAGACAATGGTTCTAGTAAACATAATTTTATTTTTACAAGGGTTATATAAAAAACCCCCACAAACCTTATCTTTTAATTTCTCAATATTGCATAAATCATACAAAATGTACGTTTAACAAGATGGGACTCGACCTTTGTTTAGATTACCCTTTATAGGTTCCCAATTTAATGAGTACCATGTCTTTTGTTATTAGCAGTTTAAAGTCATGCATGTTGGACTATAAAAAGGCTAATATTTAAGGTCAAATGGATTTGACTGAATGGATGATATTGACTCAATTCTTGATAATTTTTTTGAAAACATATTAACATATTCAAGTATGGATGGGGAAATTTTTAAACTGTGGCTTGACAAATTTTGAATCTAAGGAATGACATTGGAAAAGAGATAAAAGGAATTAGAGGAAGTATTTTCTAAGAATGAAGTTACCACTACTTGAAAAACTCATTATGGGGGTTGAATTATACAGGGACAACTAAGGAATATACTACATAGTAAAATAGTAGTATCTTTTGGCTGACAGGTCCATTATGTAGACAACTTATGCAAGGCCACCTAAGGGCACATGCTGCAAAGTCGGGCAAAAGAACACTCAGAAATTTGACATTCAATAGATAAAATCTAAAGAAAGTTTTATGGAGATTCAGATTTTCCAATGCATAGAGTCTACATTATGGAGAAAGGTACTTGTATATGGAGAAAATATTTCCAATCAGAATTGTCAATGAATTGGAGGAATGTGACTTATACGAAGGTATGACACCAAACATAGGAAAAAATGTTTTTTTGGTTTTAAATCATATGATGAAAACTGGAGATAGAAGCATTATACAACATATGGTCAAGTGGTCCAAGGTTATTTCATATTACTCTGAATATATGGATAAGGATGGAAGTTTTTTTTAGATCTCTACATATCGTCGTTAAGACTAATAGGGACAAAAGAGGCTTCTCTTAAGAATGAAGTTACCATTACTTGACAAACCCGTTATAGAGGTTTGAATTATGCAGGGCCAACTGGGGCATAAGCTGCATAGTCAAATAGTGGAATCTTTTGGCTGAGATATCTACTATGTAGACAACTTATGCAAGTCCACCTAAGGGCACATGGTGCATAGTCAGGAAAAAGAACTCTCAGGTATCAGACATTTTTTGACCAGAAGTCAAGAAAAGGTCTATGGAGACCATGAATATTATTTTTATAATGTTATGGTTGGTTCCTGAATTAAGATTTTGGATGTCACTATATATCTCCTTAGGATGAGAATCAAGCCACATGTAGTTCTTGAAAAACAGTTTAACATCATGCAGGATGAGAGCATGGAAGTTTTTAGTTTAGGGTCGTAGAGCTCAGACCATGGTGAGGGACACACGTCGTTCATTTGTTATAAACCTAATGTGAATAAAGACCAGGGTGTTCCATATCACACCATGTGCTCCCTGGGGGACTTTTCAGCAAAGAGACCAAAAGTGGAGTTTGGGGTTAGGCCCAAAGGCTCGGGGTTAGACTCGAGGAATGCTCAAGAATTCCTACGTATCCCATGAGGATGTGAATAAATCTATACGTAGTTCTTTAAATACCCTTTGTATAGATTTGGTTCATACATATAAGGGGTAAAGAGGAATTTATTGCAATTATGGCTGGACCCATGATTAATGTCTTAAGTGTCACTATGTATCTCATAAGGATGATAATCGATCCATATGTAGATCTTAAAATATGACATGATTGGATACCATGTCCATGATGATTCCTCTCGAGTGAGTGTATCGGGGATTTTTGCAGTTTATTGTCATACATGACAAAAGTGAAAATACTTTAAGGTCATATGCATGGACCAGTTCTACGAAGTTTAATGTATTGTAGTAAGGAGAATGGGGGACTGTATAGTTTAACGTCATATAGCTAGGACAATGGGACATACACATTTTAATGTCATGTAGGACAAAAGTGAACTGATATGAATAAGACGGTTTATGGGGGCTTCATGGATCAACATCATATGGGATAAAGGTGAATCGATGTGAAGAAAGTGGTTTCGGGATTGATCCTCAGGAGGTTTCCTATGTACCTGGCCTAGGAGGCAAGGATCAAAGTCCACATAGTTCAATTGAGAGGGATTCGGAGATCGGGGCGTACTTGAGGAAAACGACCCGAAGATGATGTTGGGATATAAGCATGGTTAGTGGCCTAGAGAAGATGTCATGGTCGAAGCTTACTCTAAGATCACGTGAGTCATGCTCAGTGTGAGAAACAATAGGCAGTAATAGACCTGATGATCGTGTCATGAAAGATGCGACCATGAAGGATGGTGTGGGGTTTATGCATGATTAGTTGCCTGGGGAATGCATGGAAACAGAGCTTAAAAGACAATTGTGCATGTTGTGATCACATTTTAATGTCATGTTTCATAGAAATTGGGTGCTTGGAAGTGTAATGTCTTGCAGCTCGGACGATGCACAGTTTAACGTCATGTTGGATGAAAAAGGGGACACAGTTTAATGTCATCTTGGATGATAGAGGGGCACAGTTTAACGTCATGTTGGATGATATAGGGGGCTATAAAATTTATTGTCATTTAACAAGGACTATAGATGTATTTTTGTTACACAAAATACTTCTTCAAGAATCTTTCATTCGTTGGAGTTGTAATGAGTTCTCCATCCATTGAGATTAATGAATAAGCTCCATTAGATTGGACCTTATGTATTGAGTAAGGTCCTTCCACTTTGGATCAAGATTTGGAGGCTTATTTCCTGGTATCATTTGGGTTATAAGGACTAATACGAATTCTCATTGAATTAATGAACAAAGACGAACATTTTTATTGAAATCTCATGCTATTCGATTCTGATAGACTTTTTAATGGTGCAGTGTTCACAATATTTTTTCATCTAGTCTTTCCAATTCATCCAATCACTTTTGAGATTGTTCATCTACAGATAACTGATCACAAATGGTGACTCTAAGTGAAGGTAATTGGACTTCAATAGGAAATACTACTTTCATTACATATACCAATGAATATGGAGTTGATCGTGTAGCAGTTCGGGTGGTAGTTCGATAAGCCCATAGAGCATGAAAAAACTTATCAGGCCTTGACTTCTTATCTTTATCGACCATATTTTGAGGTATGTTTGAAAGAGTCTTATTAAAATCCTCTACTTGACCATTGGCCGCTGCATGATACCGAGATAAATGGTTGGATCTGATATTGTATTCTTGATACAATTTTCTTACCTCAGATGAAAAAAAGTTGGTGCCATTATCCGTCAATATGGTATGAGGAACACCAAATTTGGTAATGATGTTGGACTTGAAAAAGCTAAAATAATTTTAGAACTAACTTCTTTGAGAGATATTTCCTCTATCCATTTGGAAAAGAAGTCTGTAGGAGTAAAAATATTGTTAAACTGCTTAGTTGTAGCTGGAGGATAAGGTCCAACTACATCCATTCCCCATGTAGCAAACGGCCAGGAGTATTTATCTGTATGAAGAAACTCTAGGGGTTAATGAATGAAGTTGGCACATACTTGTAAATAATAACACTTCTTAGTGAAATCAACACAATCTTGCATCATTGATGGCCATAAGTATCCAAGCCTTCGAATTTGACCAGAAAGTCTATGTATAGACTGGTGGGAACCACAAACTCCTGCATGTACTTCATTCATGATAGCCATTGGGTCTTCACCATAAATACATCTAAAGAGAATTCCATCAAAACCTCTCTTGTAGAAAATTTTTTGGTGATCTGGGCTATCATAAAGATTAAAATTTACCACACATCACCAGACTTGTTCATTCCCGACTCTATCATATGGGAGTGTTCCATTTTGAAGTTATTCCATGATAGATGTCATACATCCTGTAGTATGACCATATAGTTCGGAAATGGGACTTATTTCATTGATTTACTCTATTCTGATTTGAAAAAAAGGTGAAACTATACAACGGTGGGAAACACTGATGATTGTTTCGTCCCGATTTGGATCGGCCAGGGTTGTGGCTATATTTTCCAGTGCAACTTCTTGGGAATTTTTTGATCGTAGGACATAAGAAAATGTCGGTTCCGAGGGAAATTATGTCACTAACTCTCTGACGTAATCACACAAATGGATTAACTCTTCCTTTCTAATGGAATAATCCCCATTGATTTGTTTGATTACCAAATCCGAATCACCTTTTACCTTCAAGTGATTCACTTGTTCCTGAAGTGCCAATTCCACACCTACGATGAGAGCTTGATATTCTGATTCATTGTTTGTACTGACGTCCAATAATAATAGGAAATAGGGTAATACTACCTTTTCTGGGGAAATAAGCATGATTCCTAACCCAAATTTTCTGAATTTAGGATCTTTTATTTTCTTCCCTTTTGGACTTCTGGAGGCACCATCAAAGCACATTTCCCATGTTTGAGGATTATCTTGAATAGAGAAGACTTAATCATCAGGAAGTTCAATATTAAAAGATGTATCTTCTACAGATGGGTGTTCAGAAAGGAAATCTTCCAGAGCTTGGCCCTTTATTTCCTTTTGAGACACATACTGGATATCAAACTTCTACAAAATAATTTCCCATCTTTCTAGACGTCCTGTAAGCATTAGGAAACTAAGGATAAATTTGAGCATGTTATTGTGAGATACCAATTAGACCCCATGATGTTACAGGTAGTGTCTCAATTTCTAAACTCCAATGATTAATGCTAGGCAGCACTTTTCAATACTTGAATATCGAGTTTCTACCTCAAGTATAGTCCGACTGAGATAGTAAAGGATGTTTTCATTCCCATCATCATTCGTTTGGGGAAGAAAGGCACCCAATGATTTCGCTAAAGTTGTAACATAGATAATAGGTGGTCTTCCTTCAAAATTTGGCATTAATACTGGTGGACTCAAGAGATATTTCATGAGGATATCGAATGCTTTTTGACATTCTTTATTCCATTGGTAGGTGACTCCCTTCTTCATTAATCTGGTGGGGGTAAACATTTGCCTACCAAATTGGCAATGAAATGCGGAATATTGGCCCAGTTTTCTTGAAGTCCTCTTAATTCGTTAAAATTTCTAGGAGGTGACAGGTCAAAGATTTATTTTTTCTTCTCAGGATCAAATTCAATACCATGATGGTGTACAACAAAACTGATAAATTTTCCCGAGGTTACCCCGAAAGCACATTTCAAGGGGTTCATCTTCAAATTGTATTCTCGAAGTTTGTTGAATATGATTTCCATATCGGCCAAGTGATAAGAATGTTGTCTAGATTTAACCACCAAATCACCCACATAACATTCAACAAATTTCCCTAAAAAGGGTTTGAAGATATGGTGCATGGAACATTGATACGTTGCACCTGCATTCTTCAGTCCAAAGGGAATTACCCGATATAAAAAAACACCTTGAGGTGATTGGAAGGCTGTATAATCCTCATCTTCTAGGGCCATTTGTATTTGATTGTACCCAGAGTAACCATCCATGAAAGAAAGAGCTTCGTAGCCAGCTGTTGCATCAATTAAGATTTCTGTGATTGGAACTGGAAAATCGTCCTTGGGACAATGCCGATTAAGATCTCTGAAGTCAATGAAATCTCTAATTTGTCCATTCTTCTTTTTCACAGGGAAAATATTTGCCATCAATTTGGGATATTGAACTTCTCTGACAACGTTATCCTTGATAAGCTTATCAACTTCAGCTTAAATTTTGGAGGCAAAAGTTGGGTGCGTTCTTCTTGATGCTTTCTTGTATCTTCAATGTTTTTCCAGAAAACCCAAATGATGAGTGGCAACATCAGGATCGAGACCTGGTATTTTTGTATAATTCCAAACAAATACATCTTGATTTTTTTGAAATTAATTATACATTTCTCTCTCTTCAAGATTCATGGTTTCACTCATTAAAGTGAGGTGTGGATCTTCTTTTGTACCCAGATTTATTTCCCTTATTTCATCCACATTGGTAGAGATACCCTCTTCAAATGCTGGAGGAGAATCCCTGAGATCTTCCTATTCTTCTTCAATATGTGTTACTTCTTCTGTTTCGACTTTCATAGTTGATGACGAAGCAGAATTTCCATGGTCAGGGGTGAAGTTAAAATTTGAACATCTTGAAGAAGAGGCTTCCATTTCTGACCCTGTTGATGATAAAGGGTCTTCCTGAGGTGATACAGAGGAGATGATTGATTGAGAATCAACATCATTGTTTTCCTCTAGTATTTCTATAACTTCTTCTGTCATGGTTGATGAAGTATAGAATTTCTATATTTCATCAGATGAAATGAAGACATCTCCATTTAAACTTTCATCACAGCTTGGTGAATCAATAATTTCTCCCTTTTTTTGGCTTGGTTTTCGTAATTGACATTATGGAAGTTTCCATAAGACTGTTTGTATTTAGGTCTGTACTATCAATTTGCCTGATAGGAAACACATAATCTGTACTCAAATGTATGAATGGGTTTACTGGAATCTTTTCCAAACCATTTGGAGCATTAATTTTGGTGACCTTCTTTGCCGTGGATTTTTCATTTCCCTCCATGTGATAAAATTCCACCTCAATGTATTAAGATTCACATGTTTTGAAAGGGGCCTTGTCACCATAAAATGTCCCAATTTGACCATTGAAACAATATTTGAGTCATTGATGGTATGATGAAGTTACGACCGCATGTTTATGTAGCCATAGTCTTCCAAGAAAAATGTTAAAGGAAGTTCCTAACGAACAACAATGAAATCTGAATTAGACACATGGTCTCCAAACTGAATTCTGAGTGTATTCTCGACCAGAGGTTCTTGTTCATTCTTATCATATCATTGTAACATCAATGTATAAGGAGATAAATCAGATTCCATGAGACCCAATCGACGAAGTGTACAAATAGGAATGAGGTGGACTCCTGAGCCATTATCAATGAAAGCTTGTCAGATGTCTATATCATTGAATATTCCAGATAGATACAAAGGTCTGATATGTCTATGTATAACATCATCTTCATCTTCATCTGTAAAAGATATCACTACATGGCATTTTGAAGGATCAATCTCTATATGGTAGACCTCAGCTGCAGCAATTTCAATTTCAAATTTTGGAGGACTTGACAAAGACTCAATAAGTGCCTCCTGAAGATCTTTTGATAGATTCAAGGCATCAAAAATTGATAACATGGCTGGTACTTGGGAAAAATGTTTCAAGAAATCATACTTTTTGTCCAAATGTTTACATTTCCCATCATTAAAATGTTGTTTTGAAGGTTCCTTGGAATTTGATGCTTTGGCAGTGGATGCATCCCGTATCAGGGTAGGAATTTGAAACACTCCTGGATTTCGTATATTAGACCGACTAGGTCTATCTATTTGCTGATTAGAAGAAGGTGTGACCTCTAACCGGTCCTCCAAAAAAACTATGTCAGGATCGAATATTCCATGTGTGGAAGAACATTCTTGTTCCTGTTGAGCCCACTGAAGGGCTTTACCATGAGTTTCTGCCGCATATACAGTTCTAGCAGGGGTAGGATTGAAATAGTGGATTCTAGAATATCCACATATTTCCCTGTATCCTAGACCTCTGTCTCTTCCTCTAATTCCTCTGTTAGATACAAGGAACTTAGGCTCATCATGATCGAAATTGTCATTGGCATAGGGATCTGTTAAATGAATCATGTTAACATAACCAAAGATCAATTCTTCATCTGATTAATATTCTTCATGATGAACCAGTTCAGGATGTTCCATTTTTTGGGTTGGTGCCCATGCTTTTGAAGTAGATGGCATAAAATATTCCAGAGTCAAAGACAATATAGGCTTTGACATGAGCTCGTCTTCTTCTGACTACTCTTCTTTCTTCAAATTACGCTGCTTCTTTGAGGATTTTACTTCTGATGAAGGCGGTTTTTTTGGTAGAAATAGTATAAGACACAATTGGTTGATTCAATTGTGTTCATAAAATGGCATGAGTTCGGTTGATCATTTTCTTGACCATCCAATCATCATATTTCTTTTCATTTTTACTTTTTACTTCATGTCACTCTCCTTCTTCCTCTGGATCAGTAACAGTAACACATGCTACCTGGGCTAAAGAACCTTTCAGTTTTACTTGTCTAGAGTCCACCATCTTTTGTAGGAGGTCTTTGAAGACAAAAAACTCTTGAAAGGGATGACCCAATATCTGATGAAACGGGAAATAGTTGGGGAGTTCTTCATCTCCTTGTTTGGCCGTTTGGGCCTTGGCAACTGAACCATATTGTTTTCTAGATCTGAGATGAAGTAACTAGGAACTTGTTCATTCCAGAAAGAATAAGTATTGTTCTTTAAATCCTCAAACTATTTATGTCATTGATCTCTTCAATCATCTTGATTAGGTGGCCATTGTTGTTGACACTCAGGAGGTTGATCCCTTTGATATGATGAAGTTTTTGAAGTGGAAGTAGGTACAAGTGCTTGTTTAAGTATAACTATATCAGTCTCTGCTTTCCCTATTCTCCTTCCTAGAGTTGATGGAATTACACGAGTTCTAACCCAAGTCTCTATAATAGAGTCTTCTATCTACTGAGAGATTGAAGTAAGGTCTTGAAACCCTCCTATGTGTTTCACAGGGATCAATGGTGTGTGTAATTCATCACGCAGATTTGCTACATAGATTGGTAGAAATTCTTCTTGAGGGAGTGCTAAACTTAAAGAATATGTTTTCCCTTCCAGTGAGCAATGAAATCCCAAACACTATCATTTCCCCATTGTTTACAATTGGTAAGATCAAAAATTGTCATCTTTGATAATGTTGAGATAAATTGAAGAAGGAATTTTTGATAGAGATCTTCCCACCCAGTAATTGACCAATATTGAAAACATGTAAACCAGAAAAAAGTAGGCCCTTGTAATGGCTGCACAAAAAACCTAAGCTTAACTACTTCTTATTGTTGAGGAGTTCCCATCATAGGATCACAACGAGAGAAAAAATGTGTTGAGTGTTGTTCTGGATCTCTCAAACCATTAAAAATTGGGAATGCGGTATATGCAAAATTTGATGGGGGAGGAATTGCATTCACCCATTCTGGGTAAGCTCTATATTCCGTTTTAACTGGTTCACATCGACCTTCCATAGCTTCCAACCGAGCTGTTAATGACTCAATGGTAGTCATTAATTTTTGAGAAACATCTAGTTGAGCTTGGACCTGAGCAGGTGTAATAACTATAGTTTTAATGGGCGTGGCGACTGGTACTGTCACTGATGGTAGTATTTCCGGTTGTTGTCATGCATGACCCATAAGATTGGACCTGTGAGGGTGTACCTGTAAAGGGGGGTATTCTGGATTCATACCAATAGCTGCAACAAATTCACTTGATTAATTAACTCCAGCATGCTTAAGAGGAAGACTACCTTGAAGTAGTTCTGAATTTAACCTCCTTAACTCCTTAATTTCTTATTTTTATTGTGCAAACCTTTTTTCTAATGAGAGTGATTGGCCTTCTCTAGAATTATGGTGGGATGTAACCTAACTTTTACCCTTTTCCCTAGCATGTGCCTTTCTAGAGTATGGAAGGGTATTTCCCAAAGGAATGTCTTGCCTATGGGAAACCCTCTGGCTTCTGGTATGCACACCTCCTTCATTTGTTTCTGTGTGTACAGCCTACTGAACATGAACTTCTTTATCTAATTCCTCTGAGTGAGCCTCATGTTCTGGGGGATCAGTGACAACAGCATAGATGACATTTATCGATGCATAACGCATTGTAGACCTTCTGTCAAAATTTATTCAATACTGTCTTCTTCTATGTCCTTTATGATTCATTTCCTATTGTTTGGTTGATACCTTAAAAACATCTTGATGAACTATAATTTTGAGGGAATTTCCTAATAATTCGGCTCTGTGTTCCTCTTGTGGCTTCTTCCAAATTGAGAGAAGACTGACTTTCGCTGCTGAAGAGATTGAAATTTTGAAAAAGCCCCTAGTCCGATAGACTGGGGCTATTCCTATTTTTCATGCTCAACTCCTCAAATCCTGTCTCTTGATCCTGAGGGTTGGATTAAAAAATTCCCCAGCCTAGTAAGCTGAGGTGGCTCTTGATCTGCTGCATCTGAAATTTCTTAAAATCTCTCCTGATTTTGCAGATTTTAGTCCGGAAATTGGCCAGATGCATCATCCTACATCCACTCAAATCACCTGGCTCAGATGAAAGTTGGATTATTTATGATACCTCTGTTACCTGATAATTTGAATGCTCTAAAAGAGAATCATGTTCGATATTCTCATTTTCTTGATGCAAGAATAATTCAACAACTTGTTCTTTATATGCCTGACTTTGGGAATAATTAATTGAGGCCTATTCTTGATCAAGCCTTTGATTACACACAAAACCAGTTAGATGTGGCCATCCATGGTCAATAACATTTCATGAGACCACTTTTGGATGGATTTGTTGACTGGAAAGAATAGTTAAATGAAATTCTCTATGAACACTCCATCCCCTGATATGAATACTATATGGGGCATTGGTAATTAACTAGAACAACCTTTTTAATATTCCAAGGAATGTATACTGAAGGGCTCTCTGCTACTTTTCAACCATTGGATGTCGGGAAATTGAGAGAGATGCCATGTCAATTCGGCATTATAGCCCTTATATTACCTTAACATAGTTTTGATATTCATCATAACGTAATATTTTCTCTTTTAAGTGAAAAATAGTTTTCCATATGTTAAGACGAATGTCGTGAATTCAATCTTTTGCCAACGTTTCTGAAATTTCATATAGAGAGTCATCCAAAGGCCAAAACATGATTGGTATTTCACCTTTTTCCAGTTGTTTTATCATATTCAGCACTTCCTCTTTGTCATTTGATGAAGATTATTCTACCTGATTGGACTGAATCTGGTGCTTCTTTTTTGCTTCATCAGATTCATCAAGATTGGTAGAGAATTCATTTGTCAAATTAGAAGATTAATGAACTAGGGGTGGTTTTGAGAATGACTTACACCCCGGGATATCCTCTTATTGAGAAATTATTTCACCTTCTACTGGTAAGGCATCAGACATGACTGGCTTCACATTTGAAAGTGCCTCAAGATAAGAAAGATTTATCATTAATGCATTTTCCATTGAATAATTTTCCAGGAAATTTGAATTACTATTATGGAGAGGAATTTCGTAGCTAAAATTCTTCATCATGGGGAGGACCACCATGGTGGGTTATAGCAAAAGAAGAAACCTTTTTCTCCTTGGTCTTCTAGACATGTATAGGGTTATTGTGGCTCTCATCTGAAGATGATACTTCGAGATTCACCAAATTTTCATGATGCAAGACTTCATGAGGAAGTGTCTGATGAATAACTTAAAAATTATTATTGTTACTTCCAGAATTTGGAAAAGAGAGAGTAGAATCTTGAGTTGTAATAGATAATTGTATGAGGTCTTCAAGAAGTCCAGCATTGAGAAAGGCCTTATTGCTGATTGGCTCTTGATTTTTTAACTGTGAGGGATGGGTATTTTTCATGGATGCCTTCTTACTCACTTTGGAAACCACTTGTTGAAAGAAGTGGTTATTATGGGCAGGTGTATGTGCATGTTCAAGAGAAATGGTCTGGTTAGGCTGATTATCTCCATTTAAATTGGGTGTATGTGCCCAAATTGATTGTCTGTATGACATGGGAGAGTATGCCCCATGACCCTCCTGGACTGAAACAGAGGTTTGTATCTGCTCCAGGGTGACATGTTAATGAGTCACTCCACTGATAGGGATAGATTTATGTTTCTTACCCCATGATGTCATTGAATTTGTTATAATATTCATATAGGTATCCATAATATGGGTAGGGATTTGCTTATGCTCTTTCACCATTGTCAGAATATGCTTGGTGACTTTTTCTTCCAGAACGGGAATATACATCCATTCCGTGTTTGTAGTAGGTGTGTGTTCCTGCTCTAGTCCTCCTTTTCTTGTCAGTGAATTCTGACAGTATGCATATGTGGGGGCAGAAATTTGTGTCTGCCTTCTGTTTTTCATTGGAGCTTTCCAATTGACATCTCCGAGTGCTACCAAATGATATTGTTGGTTAGCTTGATGAATTGCAGGTGTATTTGCCTACTGATTGTTCTCCACTGAATATTATTGATGAAATTCCTTCAATACTGGCAGATGAGACTGCTGGCATAATTGATGAGTGTAAGAAGGTGTATGTGCCCATTTACAGGTGGTCCCCACATTTAGTTTGCGGGCTTATTTGGATACAGTCAGATGAGCCTACTGACTGGATAATGATTTATAAATAGGTGTATGTTCATGCCTATAGTACTCCTCTGGAATTACCTGGTGGGATTGGTGTGTTACTACCAGATGAGTCTGCTGGGCAGTGAAATGAGGATGGACGGGTGTATATGCCCGCTCATTGTTTGCCATCAAGTTATGTTGATGGACTTCTCAGGAGGGGGAAGAGGTAAGAACCTACTCCTTGTTGGCCGAATTTTTCCTCTGACGGTTCGTCTTTCATGCTTGGGTCTGAGGAACCTGAGTCGAACGCCTAGAGGCGATACCCCCATCATGTTGAGGGTGCACTGCCACACGATTCTGGCGGCGATTGTTGGTGGGAGTCCTCAGGAAGGACTCATTTCTTGTTAAACTGAGGCATTGAGTGACCTCTTGATTCACCTCCCCATAATATGGGAGGGACTGGTTGTTGTGTTCCAGGTATAATGACCCGAAAAGGTTGGAGATGGTGGTTGGCACCACCTGCTTCTTGACCACCGTTCGTTGCTGTCCGGACAACCTAGGTTAGTTGTTAACTTGGAGGGCTTGTCGAGTGGCCTCTAGAGTCAGGATGGTACCATGTTGAGGGTATTCCCTCACCAATGCATTTGAGACCCAGTTTTGAAGACACTGAGTAGGTGATGTAGTCCTCAGACTGGACGAGGATCCAGTAGTAGTAGCGGTCGAGGCATTCACAGGTGTGAACCTTAAAGAAGCCATTTTGTGTTATAGAGAGATCTTGGAAAAGAGTGCTTTCTTGATATAGCCGACATAATCAAGATAATATTTTCCAGACTACATCTTTTGGATGAGCACATATGTTATTGATTGTTTTGTTGGCCCTCATATTGAGTTTAATAGGGGCCTAAAAAATAAGTAAAACATCATTTAACATGGTTAAGGATTCACGTCGGGTTCACCATTTTTGTTTCTTCTAGAAATGGGTATGAACTTGTTTGTTTAAGGATCAAACATTCCAATCGAATTCTAACAGGTTTATTTATAGAACCTAAATCACCCAATGATTATATATCCATTTGGACCTGCTTTCCAAAGTTAGGTTCTCATTAGTTGTGGACTGATGAGGCTTAAGAATTTTCATGGGTCGAGAGGATGGGAGGTTAGGCTTGTAAAACCTTTTTGGGGGGAATTATGTTTTACTCCGGGACTCTCTTATATATTTAAGTTATGTTCACAAATCCTTATTAATTCACCAATCATGAAAATGAGTTTTCCTTTATATTTGGAAATCGATGATTTATATGTATGGGATTTAGAGAATCTTTTATATGTATTTGATGTTCTTCATCGATAGAGAATAATCCATATGTATTATAGATTCATAGTAAATGGTATCCTTTAATATATTATATAGAAATCTCTTGGTCATTATGATGACCATACTGGTTTTAAAGCCACTCAGTGGGGCACTTGAAGTTTATTGTCATTCAAAAAGGCAGGGATTATTTCAGAGTTGGGATCATACCCACAGATGGGATACCTATGTATCCTCATTAAAAAGGAATCAGAACCCACATAGTTTGATAAGAAGGATATAGTTTAACGTCATATAAGATGAAAAAGAATTAATGAATGATGGGATTGAACCTTAGAAAGGATTCCTACGAACTCTACTTTTAAGGCAGAGATCAAAGTCCATGTAGTTTAGGTGAATAAATGGGGGCTTATGCATGGTTAATGGCCTAAAAATAGATTTCATGATTACTTTTACACTATAAGCTCACGTTAGTCATGCTCGGTGTGAGAAACAAGAGGTATCAGTAAACATGACGATGGTTCCATGAAAGATGTAGTCATGAGAAATGATGTGGGGCTTACGTATGTATGACTACCCAAGTAGATGAAGGCCAGGACTGACTTCAGGAAAGAATCCTAGGAGCAGGGTCCATAAAGGTATTTGTACTTTCTGGAGATTTGGAGTTTTAACCTAAAGCTTACTCCTAAGGAGGATGTCCCAAATTAAAAGGGACTTATAATTGGGTTTTATTCCTGAGAAGGAGGCCCAAATCAAAAGAATTAATGATTTTTCCTTACTCCTGAGGAGGATTCCCAATGTTAAAGGAAACTATGACTAGGGCTTACTCCTAAGAAGGAGACCCAGGTTAAGGGGACTTGTAACTTGGGGATAACTCTTAAGAAGGAGGCCCAAATTAAAGGAAATTATGACTGGGGATTACTCCTGAGAAATAGGCCCAAATTAAAGGAAATTATGATAGGGTCTTTGTAAAACCCCGAGCTTCCACGATATGCTTCTCTTTCAATAATACAATATCTTGCATTGTACGCAAGTTCGAGATTCTAACACACCGCGACCAATCAAAATGGCCATTAGGAATAGTAATACCCACTTTTTGAAATTATATATATATTATATTAAAAAATGGACTTCATTTTTAGATTCAGAATATCTAAATTATCCTATGTTGAATTTTTGGTATTTTTCTGAGAACTTCCAATTTTTTATGAATAGTGAAAAATACTTAAAAACAAATTTTTTAATCAAAATAATTTATAGTGATAAATTATACTATTGAGTGGTTTTAAAGTATAATTAGAATATATTTTTACCATTTTATCCAATGGTTTTCATTAGAATTAATTTCACTTTTAAATTAGACATAAACAATTGTCAATCTTTTGATATATATTGTTTCTTAAAAACACGCTATGTGTTGTGACAACGGGAATTAATTATAAAATTAATTAATGAAACTTATATGTATGTAATTTTGTAAAATAGACATCATTTTTGAATTTGGAATATCAATTATATCTTAGGGTGAAATTTTGGCATTGTTCTGAAAAACTCTAATTTTTGATGAATAGTGAAACCACTAAGTGGTAGTTAAAAAACTGATTTTTCGTTTAAATGAAACATTACCACTTCTGTGATTTGATTTTCAAAAATCCGACTTTCATGGTTGTCATTAGGATGTAAAATGTGGTTCAATGGGATTAAAATAATTTTTTGGTGAATAGTAACTTTTAAGTTTAATTAATCGCGATTAAAGGTAATTAGTGTAATTTAAGGTAAAGATAATGTTATAATAATATGAAATGACCGTTAAACTTTCCCTACCCCTATTGGATGAGTCATGGTCGACCAATAAAATCCATGTGTCAACTTGGGGACCCCATGGAGCCACTTTGGTGGGAAAATGAAATTAAAAACTTTTTATTTAATGTTAAAATAAAAATTTCACAAACATGAGTTGTTTTACTAAAACAATTTTTAAATGGGGTTATTCAAGTCATATTTTTTACTATAAATATTCCCTAGAAATATAAAAGGATTTCCTACTTCATTATATTTTTTTATAATTTTTAGACATTAAATAAATTAAATTATTTATGACACCAAGATGATGCAGCGATTACATCATTATTTAAAGATTTAAATAAAATGAAAAGATAATGTAAAATATAAGCCTTACACTTGTCAAAAACCTATTGGATGGGTATATTTCTAACCCTTATCACCTTCGCCTAGAAATATATAATTTTGGGACCTTTTAAATCCAAATATAATTTTATAATAAAGTAACCTTTTATAACTTTCCAAGAGTGCCCCTCCTCTCCTCTTACAAAAGGCCCCCACCACTACAACCTTATTCACACCTTCAAAGCCTTTTTGCTCGGCCAAACTCTGCACAAATACTCTCTCAACATCCCTACCTTACTCCTAAAAGCCTCACTTTGGGAAGAATTATTCCCAAGGATTCCTTTGGCTCAAATCAAAAAAGAGTTACCCGATTTTAAGGAGGTTAAAGAACGGTCGAGTCAAGTCGGACACATGGTAAGGGAACTTCTTAACCCAATTTCCATTCTTTGGGTTAATCTACTACTTTCTAATTATTTCATGAAATTATTATTTCCTATCTTGTATTTATACTTTATTTATCTGTACTTATAGTGAATACACCTAATAGATCTATTTTATTTAAAAAAATGATCTTTGTAAGGGACTTCGTCTCAATCTCCTTTCATTGAGGCATACTTTGTTTTATACACAACTTACTTTTATATGGTGTATAAAACCATTTGACTTTTACATTTATTCAGAAGGTATATTTTTATACGAATCATTTTCACTAAATGACAAAAGTAATGTTTTTTCTTACGTATGCGGCGACAACGACTTCTCTGCCTCCGTGGCCATTATTTGAGTTTCGGCTTCCTATACAAGACATAGTTTTTTTAAATGAAAAATAAATACCATGTTTCAATATTCTTTTATTTTGGTATTAAAAATGGTTTTGAAAGTGTTTTTATTATATCAATGTGTTGTATTGATATCTTGTGATTGAAATGTGGAAATGTTATGTTTTTTTATGCATGTTTTATGTGATACGATTATGTTATGGTTTATGATAGTTTTAAACCTTTTCATATAAGAAATGAATTGGATTTAATAAGTGATGGGTGGAGCCTGCTATAGCTCCTATCGGCAGGTCTCATGAGACAAAATATTGTCTTGGCACGAGGCCTTGACAAAATCTTATTTGTAGTCTTGACACGAGGCCTTGGCTACGTGGTTATGATAGTCTGGCGTTATGCATTCCATCATTACGAAAGTAGTTATTGATATTTCATGTGATTAATAGACCAGTAGAATATCCATGTGAATAAGTAAATGGCATTATCTCATTTTACTTTTTCCATATTATGTTGAAGTTCAAGTTTAAAAGGCTTTTGGTTTAGCCATACATTACATTAAATGTTTATGTTTATTTATGAAAGCTTCCACTATATTTTTATCCTTACTGAGCATCTGAGCTCACCCCTTTTAATGTTTTAATTTTTCCAGGATGTGATGAAGTATTTTATGAATGAACTGAAGGTATAGTATGAGGGTATGTGAAGACAAGATGTTGTTTTAGTTATGTTTTACTTTATGATGTAATGTAAGACTTATGATTGTATCTAGTGTTTTCAAGGCTACTAAACTAATCGGTCTTTCGAGACTTGATCTTTGTGATCATGAAAATGCTACGAAGTAATGCACCGACTCTGGGTAACTGGGGTCAGGGCGTTATAGTTGGTATTAGAGGCAGTTTAGTACTAACCTTGGAAGATAGATTTAGATAAACTCTGATTAGAGCACATAGCCCAAAGATAAACTTTGAGGATTAGTATAGAAGAACTTCCATGAATTTTGGTATTATAGTGATTTTGTGAGTTTTTCGAGCAATACATCCCTGTCTGGATACGAGAAGGTAGAGGCGGCTCTGGCACAGATGTACCTAGGGGTAAAACCCAAAAACACCGCTTTGAGCTAGACTCGAACGAGAACTGGTGCACGACAATGGGCCTTGCTTCACTCTTGGTTACGACACTCCCGGGGGATATGCTTAGGATAATTATCATTTTATTTACAAACCATTATGAAGTTCTTATGAGTATATACTTCCTCAAAAAAAAAATTTATGATTATTTATTATATCCATAAATAGTTCAATTAATGTTATGTGTTTTACAAGTATGGAATTATGTATTTTGATTCATAAACTAATCTAGTTTATTCCATTGTCTGGAAATGTCGCTTAGTGGAAGGAATGGAAATTGTATCAATGCACGCACTCCGTGTAGGGATTTCCCTCCCGCTCAAGATAATTATTGTGGAGCTGGAGATACAACTGGTGCTGATCAACTTATTTCCATACGGGGACAACTCACTCAGGTTATGAATAATAACCTTACTCGTATAGATCACCCTGATCCGCAACATGGATTATCAATGTTAGACCACTTCATGAGGCAACAACCACCAACATTTAATGGGGGTACAAATCCATTAGTAGCTGAGCAATGGATAAACTCCTTAGAGAAAATATTCCACGCCTTAGGGAGTAGCGAAAGGGAGGGGGTTATCATGGCAGTTTACCACCTCACTAGAGATGCCAATCAATGGTGGTCATTGATTCAAAATACAAAATAAGATGAAGAAGTATCAAGTATGGAATGGAGAGAGTTCAAAGATCTTTTCTTAGAAAAATACTTTCCTCATGACCATCAAGCAGATATAGAAAGGCAATTTCTGAGTCTGAGACAAAAGGAGGATGAGAATGTCGCAAAGTATGAGGCCAACTTTACAAGGTTAGCGAGGTATGCTGCAGATTATATACGTAACCCAAGAGGTAAGATTGATCGTTTCTTTGATGGGTTAAATCCATTTCACCGTCGAGCTTTAGTATAACAATTCATCTCATTGTATGATGATATTTTCTCATGTGCTATCAAGATAGAAAAGGAATTCTCTAAGTCTTATGACAACAAAGTAAATCAAGAGAAGAATAGAACGGTGGAACAAGAGATGGATAAAGGGAAAAAGGGAAATAAGTATTTTCCATTATGTGATAATTGTGGGAAGAATCACCCTGGTGCTTGCCTAAAAGGAATGGGAATTTGTTATAAATGTGGAGAAAAAGGTCACTAGGCTCGTGATTTCAAGGGAAAGAAAGAGGCTATCAATGTTGAATGCTACAATTGTAGGGAAATGGGGGATTATGCAAATAAATTTCCTAAGTGTCAGGGGAACTTACCTTAGAAAAGGCCAAGGGATCAAGGACAATATTATGCTGTTACTACAGTTGAAGTGTAATAATTAATGTATTGGTGATTTTGGACTCAAGGATTATATTATGGTTATAAGGATAATGTGATATATATAAGTATTGTGCTGCAGTACTTGTTGTTTCATTGAGATTTTAATATGATTAAGGTCATCATATTTTTAGTATGTGACAATAAGAGAAACTTTACTTTGTTTGGGGAATCTGATGTTACAATTGATTTTGTAATTTAGATACCTTTTTTGAGAAAGTCTGGGTAGAGGTATTTTGGATAACTATAAAGGTTGGAATGGATTAAGTTGAACCTTGGATACTATTGTTTAAGGTTAAAAAAAATTTGAAGATTATTTTTGGAATATTATAATACTATAGTTTTTGGAAAAGGAAAACCTGTAGGTTGGGGGATAACCCGTCGCGTCGGACAAAGCTGCATGAATCGAACCCACAACCATAGTGCAAAATGCCTTTATTACCTACCACTAGCCTACAGGAAGTCCCTGGTTATCACAAAAATGTTTTCCTAATCTAAATGGTATGTGTTAATATTTGGAACATTATACAATTATGATAAATAGAATATTTTTGAGTTCCATTTCCTTTTAGTGTGAAAGATGGGTTTGTGGTAAAAATTTATTAAAGAATGAAAGTCTACATGACAAGTAAGTATACTTCCTTATGTTCTTAGTAAATCTCCTAAATAAATTCCTCAACTTTATGAAAGGTAACTTAAAATAAAAAAAAATTCGATTAACTTTTCCAATTGGGGAATCAATGACCATTTAACCAATCACAAGTTTGTGATTTTCATGTAGTTAAATTTCTCCTAATCTTGTTTTATACGACTCTCCATTAGACCTTGATGGTTTGTTTTTCCTCCATATCCATATTTTCATAGAATCCTAGTATGGGCTATCTCGGGTGACCTTTGTACTTCTATTTATTTCTTTTAAAGTTTTATTTTTATTAACCATATTTCCGATGTGGGTTTTCCACAAAGGTATTTCCTATTTTCAACCTTTTATTTTCAAAGAAAAATTTCAAATTGCAAGGACGCAATTTATTGAAGGAGGGGAGAATGTAACACCCCGATCTTCCACGATACACTTCTCTTTCAATAATACAATACCTTGCATTGTATGCATGTTTGAGATTCTAACACACCAAGACCAATCAAAATGTCCATTATGAATAGTAATACCAAATTTTTGAAATTATATATATTTTATATTATAATATGGACTTCATTTTTAGATTCGGAATTTCGAAATTAGCCTATGTTGAATTTTTGGTATTTTTCTGAGAACTTCCAATTTTTTATGTATAGTGAAAAATACTTAAAAACAACTTTTTTAATCAAAATAATTTATAGTAATAAATTATACTATTGAGTGGTTTTAAAGTATAATTATAATATATTTTTACCATTTTATCCAATGGTGTTCATTATAATTAATTTCACTTTGAAATTGGACACAAACAATTGTCAATCTTTTGATATATATTGTTTCTTAAAAACACGCTATTTGTTGTGACAGTGAAAATTAATTATAAAATTAATTAATGCAACTTATATGTTTTTAATTTTTTAAAATATACATCATTTTTTAATTCGGAATATCAATTATATCTTAGAGTGAAATTTTGGCATTGTTCTGAAAAACTTCAATTCTTGATGAATAGTGAAACCACTAAGTGGTAGTTAAAAAACTGATTTTTCGTTTAAATGAAACATTACCACTTATGTGATTTGATTTTCAAAAATCTGACATGCATGGTTGTCATTAGGATGTAAAATGTTTTTCAATGGGATTAAAATAATTTTTTGGTGAATAGTAACTTTTAAGTTTAATTAATCGCGATTAAAGGTAATTAGTGTAACTTATGGTAAAGATAATGTTATAATAATATGAAATGACCTTTACACTTGTCCTAACCCTATTGGATGAGTCATGGACGACCAATACAATCCATGGGTCAACTTGGGGACCCCATGGAGCCACTTTGGTGGGAAAATGACATTAAAAACTTTTTATTTAATGTTAAAATAAAAATGTCACAAACATGAGTTGTTTTACTAAAAAAAATTTAAATGGGGTTATACAAGTCATATGTTTTACTAAAAATATTAATTAGAATGATAAAAAGATTTCCTACATCATGATATTTTTTTTATAATTTTTAGACATTATATAGGTTAAATTATTTATGACACCATGATGATTCAGCGATTACATCATTATTTAAAGATTTATATAAAATGAAAAGATAATGTAAAATATAAGACTTAAACTTGTCAAAAACCTATTGGATGGGTATATTTCTAACCCTTATCACCTTATCCTCCAAATATATAATTTTGGGACCTTTTAAATTTTAAAATAATTTTATAATAAAGTAACCTTTTATAACTTACCAAGAGTTCCCCTCCTCTCCTCTTATAAAAGGACCCCACCAGTACCACCTTATTCACACCTTCAAAGCCTTTCGGCTCAGCCAGACTCGGCACAAATACTCTCTCAAAATCCCTACCTTACTCCTAGAAGCCTCACCTTGGGCATAATTCTTCCCAAGGAAGCCTTTGGATCAAATCAAAAAAGAGATACCCAATTTTAAGGTGGTTAAAGAACGATCGAGTCAAGTCGGACACGAGGTAAGGGAACTTCTTAACCCAATTTCCATTCTTTGGGTTAATCTCCTACTTTCAAATTATGATATGATATTATTATTTCCTATATTGTATTTATAATTTATTAATGTGTACTTATAGTGAATACACCTAAGAGATCTATTTTATTTAAAAAATGATCTTTGTAAGGGACATTGTCTCAATCTCCTTTCATTGAGGCATACATCGTTTTATACACAACTTACTTTTATAAGGTGTATAAACCCCTTTTAATTTTACATTTATTCAAAAGGTATATTTTTATATGAATCATTTTCACTAAATGACAAAAGGAATGTTTTGTCTTACGTATGCGGTGACAACGACTTCTCCGCCTTCATGACCATTATTTGAGTTTCGGCTTCCTCTACAAGCCATAGTTTTTTAAATGAAAAATAAATACCATGTTTTAATATTCTTTTATTTTGGTATTAAAAATGGTTTTGAAAGTGTTTTTATTATATCAATGTGTTGTATTGATATCTTGTGATTGAAATGTGGAAATGTTATGTTTTTTATGCATGTTTTATGTGATACGATTATGTTATGGTTTATGATAATTTTAAACCTTTTCATATAAGGAATGCATTGGACTTAATAAGTGACGGGTGGAGACCGCTATAGCTCCTCGATGCATCGGCATGTCTCATGAGACGAACTAGTTTCTTGGCATGAGTCCTAGACGAAATCTTATTTGTAGTCTTGGCACGAGACCTTGGCTACGTGGTTATGATTGTCTCGCGTTATGCATTCCATCATTATGAAAGTGGTTATTGATATTACATGTTATTATTCGACCAGTAGAATAACCATGTGAATAAGTAAATGGCATTATCTCATTTTACTTTTGCCATATTATGTTGAAGTTCATGTTTAAAAGGCTTTTGGTTTAGCCATACATTACCTTAAATGTTTTTGTTTATTTATGAAAGATTCCGCTATATTTTTATCCTTACTGAGCATCTGAGCTCACCCCTTTCAATGTTTTAATTTTTCCAGGATGTGATGAAGTATTTTATGAATGACCTGATGGGATAGTATGAGGGTATACGAAGAAAAGATGTTGTTGTAGTTATGTTTTACTTTATAATGTAATGTAAGACTTACGAATGTATCTAGTGTTTTCAAGGCTACTAAACTAATCGGTCTTTCGAGACTTGATCTTTGAGATCATTCCAATGTTACGAAGTAATGCACCGACTCTGGGTAGCTGGGGTCGGGGCATTACAGTCTTACTCTTGAGGAGGATTCCCTAAATCAAAATATCTTCTCATCTTAAAGGATGAGGTTGCATGGAGGAAACCTCTAACCATTGTGACATAAAGCTTGTAAGTCATGAGTTTTTGGGAGAAAATACCACAGAATTCCTTTCAGATAAGGAATCCAACAAAGTAACCATGACATAAATGGATTTGAAAAATGTTTCTAGGGATAATATCTTGAACAAGGGAGTTTAACAGGAGATAGGTACACAAATGAAGTTAGTGTGCAAGTCTTGGTCGCGCAATGTACTTGTGTGGAATGGGTTCGCCTGGGTGATGAAGAATCTGTAGGGTAATACTTTGGAGAGACTTAACTCAATCCTTTATATTATCCTAATATGTTTCCAAAAGGGTGGTGTTCTAGTTTCATTAAAAGGGTAGGGCAGCACGCAAGTGTTTCCTTTTTTAAGGAGGTCTAGACACTTAGGTGTGAAAGTGTTGATGAATTCTAAACACTTAGGCCTTATCATACTTCTTCAAGTCTGCCATTCTAGGTAAAAAGTTACATTAGAAGCTTTCAGAAGAGTTAAGTTGAAGACATGGGTGACAAGAGCTTGAATTTGGAATTTGGAAAATTCATCCCCGAAATGGGGGGGCCAATAGGGGCTATTTATAGGCCACTGTGCACCTTGGGCGAAAAATCAAAGGGTGACCCTCTTTGTTCCTAATGTATTCCCTTTTCCATTCGTTGGACTCAGTGACAGAAAGGAGCGTCAACAATTATGAAACTCATTTTCATTCCATGGGTAATTCTCATGTTTAGGCCTTTTGATTGATTTCCTTTTTGTGACGCATATAAATCATACACATATTGTGATGGGTTTTCTCAGATAGTGATCAAATGAATTAGGTAAATATTTTCTCTAAAGAGATGTTATGTATGGGATTTGGGTGTAAACCAAATCTGTTAGGGGACTTTATACACCATGTAATATTTTCAAGGAAGATAGCCTTGAAACATATTTATGACATTCTATATATTCTTGCCACATTTCCTATGTTGCTTTATCTTATGATACGATGTTCCTAATGTTATAAATATATGTGATTACTCATGAGTGTTATATTTTATGATATCATAATATTCCTTTTACTCACATTTTATGTTTCCTTATCATGTTTATTCCTTTACTAGGATTTTCATCTCAACCCTTTCATTTAAGTATTCCCCCAGGTTATCATTTACAATTTTTGGAGTGAAAGTGTATTTAGGATCTCATTATAGAGAATAAAATCAGTATTTCAAGTCTTAGTTTCCTTCTAATGTATTATGAACCTAGACTTCTAAAGAAACCAAACCTCATGATCTTTGGGTAGTAATTCTTGGTGGGTTATGTTAAATATCATGTAATAATATGTGAAAAAGGAATGGGTTACTATAGTTTTTATCATAGCACGTTATAGTTATTTTTATAGATTAGTACTAGAATAATTTAGTGAGAAACGTAGGGATAATTCTATGTATATGAACATATCTGGGACTTTTGGTGTAGTATAGAGTGAGTGGGTTCCAAGAAATTAAATTCCCAACTGGAAACTACAAGTGAATCTGTATCTTGTACAGTTGTACCTAGGTGTGATAAATATGAAAATAGTTAATTGTTATTGGACATGATATTCACCTGATGAACAAAAATAAGCCTTACTTCACACCTATTTTGACACTCCAAGATGATATGTTTTGAAAATTCACAATGTATTTATGAACCATTATGGACATGAACATATTATTAGGCTAGAAAACATAATAGGGAAATTACTATGGATAACCTAGATTGATTCCTAGATAATAATAATTTGGAATATACTTATCATTTGTAAGTTATTCCTCCCAAGTTTATAAGTTTTCCTTTTTTATGTTTTATTTAATGTATTCTCATATTGTTTTTATCATTTTATTTAATGGGGGGAAATAAGAGAAATAGTTCCAACAACCAACATTATATGAAATGTAATGATTTAACCAATGGTATTCCTAACATTATGGGAGCAGGAGATGATAACATCATAGAAGTACTAGTTCAAATTCTAAAATTTATAAATAATAACTTAAATCATGTGTAACACACCCCTCCACCTAAGTAATAAAAAGTTTAAGTATAGAATTTTATTCAAAAAAAGGCCCCCTACCGTTAGTGGATATTCTAATACCATCATCATGGAATGTAATAGGAAAAACCAAGTCAACTATCAAATCTACCCAAACTAGCCTATCACATGATATATGTAAAATAGGGTAAAAAATTAGTCCTTGATACATGAAAAACAAGATATACAACCAGAGTGAAAATCAAAAATAAAGGGAGATTCAACTAAGACAAACAGGCTACACCATCAAGTCTGAAAAGTCAAGACTAACAAGTCTCTATGTAACTGAGCATCACCTCCAAAAATCATACCAAACATAAACAGTGGCATAAAGAGAAGACATCATGCTAAATAATTACCTTCTATTTACCTATGTCCTAAAAAACAATCTCTACAGCCACCCAAAAGTAGATGTAGGGTGTGAGCAATATAGCCCGATATTAAGCCACCAAAGAATCTATATAAGTTCTAATATAAACAATGCACATTTTTTATATTTTAAAACAAATGACTTTTATAATATTTTATATAAATAAAAAAATTTGAAAACATTTCTTAAATAGTTGTTGGGTTTTCCAAAAATTTCATATCAAGTTTCCAAAACCAGAAACATTCTAGTTAAAAAAGAACATAGGTAAACATACAAAATATAAATATATATGTGAGACAACATTCATGAAACAATCTATCATGAAATAAACAATTAGAAACAATAATTTACCTTCCATTTGACCTTTAGCCTAGGGGAAAATATATACTAGACACACACAAGCCAAAAAATTCATATGGTTGGATCCGACTAATATTGAATCCTACCATAGTCTATTGATATACAATAGGTCACATAATAGTGGTGTCAAGCACAATAAGGCTACCCGTGACTCTTTCTCGATGCACCCACAGTTCCCGCTATAAAATATTTTTCAATTTTTATTTTGAAAACCATGATCACATTTTTTTAAAGCTTTTTAACCCCAATAAAATCTACTTTAGGGTTTGAAAATACATTTTTTCAAATAAAGGAAATTCCATTTTCAAGGAAAATCACCCTTTAAAACAAAAAATCATCTCATTTTCAATTTCAACACATGAAATTCCATTTAAAAACTCAATGAATCAATAAGAACAACAGGAAATTCAGGAAATTAAAATACTTATTTAGATCCACCTACCTCAAGTATGTATAAAACCCAACCACCTTGGACAATAGTGAGGGGAAACTAGAAGATATTGATTTTGAAGAAAAGTCATGAATAGGGATTGAAATTGATTCATTGATAAATAGATTCAATTAAAAAACCACATCCAAACCATATACGCAACAAAAACCAAAGAAGAACCGTAAGGAATGATTACCTAGAGAGTAAAAATCCAACCAAAATGGTGATAAATCACTTAATGAAGAAATCTGGATGGAGTTGAGTCAGCCAAAATCTCCTAGGGATCTTTACAGGTCAAGCGGAGGGAATCGACAAATGAATGAATGAAATATATTAGTCATACTGTTCCCTAAAAAACAATTTTTTAACATTTACATGGTATTTAACCAATTCACACATTGTGTAATCCTTGGAGTATGTATAGACTGAAAAAACTATTTCCTTTTTATTATAACAGGATTCTTAAACAAACACTCCATGAAACTATTACACAGTATCTAAGCCATTCAAACCATGCACCTAGTTCATAGATTATCCCTAGAAGTCCTTACATAGAGTGTACTTAACTTACACAACATGTAAGTGCCCAGTGAGAAGCAGAAACTATAGGTTTTTATATTGAAATCACAAAAAAAACCTAACTTCACCATTACTGGTATCCTCCCAATTCATTTCTAGTATACTAAAACCAACAAAAAAGGGTAACCAAAACAAATATAAAAGCATACCTGACAAAAAGTTAATTTGGAATTTCAATATCCCCACCATAAAATATTTGTATCCCCACAAAGGGATCAAGATTATAGATCCATGAAATGAGAAATAATTTTTTTTCTCATCAAAAAATTCCACCCCCACATCTCATGGTGATCCAATATTCAATACCATAGTTTCCAGAATAGGTGGATCATTTTACCAATAAATACCTCCACCTGGTGATTCATAATATAAAGTGGATTCCCAACAAAAGTTGTATTAGGTTTCAGATTTACATCCTCCCACCTATCCATAATGGAAGGATCTGACATATACCTCCTCAACTGGGAAACATGAAAAATTTCAGGGATATATGTAAAAAACAGATAGAAAGTACAACTGATAGGCCACCCCCACCAGTCACTCAACAATCTCAAAGGGGCCCACAGACATCCATGACAACCTACCCTACTTACCCAATTGATGATGTCCCAAAAAAGGTGAAACATTGACTAAATCCAAGTCACCAACTACAATCTCCAATGACTGATGATGATGGTCCTCATAACATATATGATGAATCTGTGTCGTGATCAAATTTATCTAGATCAAATGCCCTATCTCTGTTGTATCTTGAACAATAATTAGGATAACTAAATATAAATCTCAATGATCTTCCTAGCACAAGGAAGATCAACATGGCCTCCATTACAAAGCCTCAAAGGGTTTAGTCTTGATCAAATATTTATAAATATTTTTATAGGAAAACTCAACCAAAAGAAAGAAATCTAAATGCTAGATCTACCAAAATCATGTACACAAGCCTGGAGTATATCCTCAAGAACCTTTATAGCCCTATTTTTATGTTCATCTATCTATGGATGATAAGCCCTGCTAAATTTCAACTGGGAATCCATTTCCTCCAACAAACATTTCCTAAATTTGGATGGGAACCATGAGTCCATATCATAAATAACCATAGAGGGAACCCATAAAGTGTCAAAATATCTTATGAATATAAGTCCCCAAGTTGTTACACTTTTTTCATTTCTTTTATTTGTAAGAAATGAATGGATTTGGTGAGTCAATAAATAATCACCCAAATCCCATCCATCCCACATGGAGTCTAGGGTAAACCAATGATGAAATCCATGGAAATTTCATCCCACATCCATAATGGAATGGGTAAATGCTATAACAAACCTGTATATAACTTGTGGTCTTCCTTAAATATCGGACAGCAGAGACACTGTGATAAAAAATATACAACTGACTTCCTCATCCCTTGCCACAAATATTGACATCTCAAGTCATGGTACAAATTTGTATCCTGAGGGTGCATGAACCAACATAGCCTAGGTCCACTATCTACCAACTCCTATCATAGGGACAAAGAAACAACCAACCTATTACCAAAGCACAAATATCCACTGGTAGACTAAGATCACTCACAAAAGGTCTCACCACTATTTAGCATTACTCATAATCATTAGATATTAGGGTCTGTTGTATGATCAATTATAACTTAGTTATCAAAAGAATTGTCAGATTTTACAAAAACTAAAAACACCTATCCACCAACCTTCTACATTCCCAATATCATCTCAGAAAACAAACTCATCAAACACCACTTTCAACCAATTCCTTCACTTCTTGATTCGGTACTATTCATTCATCACATTAGAATCCATTTTTCCATTCCCAGGGTTATATATGATATCAAAAAAATCTAAAGATACTCAACCTAGATTCTCTATTATAAGTTCAGATCCCTCTAAGAGAAAACATAATTTAGGATATATTTTTATCATAATACATTGTAACTAATTCTCCAAAAAGATGGCAACTCCATGTATTGAGTGCGTCCATAACTGCTTCCAACTCATGATCTTGGGTAGGTTTGTTCTTATCATGAAGGTATAACTAACTTGATCCATAAGCCACCACTTATTTCTCTTTCATCAATAAATATCCCAATCCCATACCTAAGGAATCATAGAAAACATCAAAACCCAAACATGGTTTTGGTAGAATCAATACATGCATTGAAGTCAAACTCACATTCAACTCTCCAATATATATTTATCATTTTTCATCTCACACAAACTTTACACCCTTACGGGTTAAAGATATCATCAGAGACACAATCTTGGAGAATTCCCAAACAAAACAACTATAATAACCAGAAACCCCAAGCAAAATCAAATCTCAAACATGTTTATGGGATTTTATTAGGACAAAACTTCCTGTACATTTTCTTGATCCACTAGGACACCCCTATCAGATATCAAAATCCCCAGAATCATCAACTTTCACATCTGAAACTCAATCTTGAATTTTTTTTCCATATAAAATATGTTCTTTAAAGGATTGAATAATGTCCTCAAAATAGTCCACATGTTTATATTATGAATTTGAGTACACTAAGATATCATATATGAGTATGAAAACAAAATATTCCAAGAACCAATGAAAGATATTTTTCATCAAATCCATAAATACAATTGGAGTTTTAGTTATTCTAAATAGAATAACCAAAAAATCACAATGACCATATCGACTTTGAAATGTGGTTTTAGGTATTATCTCCTATCATAATCTCAAGTAATTATACCCTGGACATAGGTCAATTTGAGAAAACCAATGATCCCCTCTAAGAAGGTCAAAAAGATCATCAATTCTAGGTAAAGGATACTTGTTCTTAATTGAAATCTAATTCAACTTTAATATTCAATAAATATCCCGATACTTCCATTTGGATTATTAGTAAAGAGTACATATGAAGAATTCAGTGACATTCAAGGATGAATAAATCTTTTCACATCCAAGTCCTCAAGATATAACTTAAGTTTCACCAACTCACCAGGTTCTATTAAATAGGATGGGATAGAAATGGGCATCATTACAAGGAAATTTAAATAGTAAAATAAACCTCTCTCTATGGAGATAAACCAGAAATATAATTCATGGAGACCTTAGGGTGTGCACATGCGACAATAGGTATATGACCACCAAATCAAGGGCCAACTGCCTCAATAAAAAAAATTTAAAACTAGAATGAGATTATATAGGCATAAGAAACAATAGGCCCTGACATTCTAATCTACTATCCCACTCACCCTGAATAACATGAGTATCCCCATCGAAAGATAATAAGTATGCTCAACAATGATAAAAGTCTATTTGGGACTTCACATTAATAATCTAATCCATTCCTATAATCAAGTTGATTATGTCAAGATCAACCACTAAGAAGTCCCAAACCACCTCAACATAGGCTATCACCACTTGAAACATGTGTAACTTAAATCCTTATTCAAACCACCATTCCAAAGGTGTGGAAATATACCACTAAAATAGAATAATTTCTAAATGAAAACCCAACATGTCAACTAAAATTGACAATATAGAATAATAATTAGCACCAATATTGAAAAAACTATCCCCATGGGAGATGATATAAAAAACATACCTCTTACAGTAGGTCACCCTTCTTCAGATTCTTATAAAACACACTCTACCACATAAATATATCTGGAATTATACACCTAGATATCCCCCATGGGAACACTAATATATACCTATGATCCCTCGGTGAAAGTGGATCCCATATTACTACCTTGGGACATCCTATCAGAGAGATGTTTCAGATGACCATTTCTCCCACAAAGATGACAAGTACTAGGAGCCTCCATACAATGATTTATGGTATGACCATTACTTCCACACTGGTAGAAGATAACCTATTGCTACCCTTAAGAATCCCTTGAAACCAGTATTGTATGATATTGACCACTCGTTTTCATCCTTTTATGATCAAAAGAAGCACCCTAGATAATCCCTGAACCAATTGAAGATCCTCCCAATATGGTCCCTCTAGCTATACATTTCTCCACCAAAGCTTCATTATCCAATTCCTACAAAAAATTTGAAAGGCACAAAAGAACTCTCATCAACCAAATATTATCCCTCATACCCATTTCGAACCTCTGAGCCTACAAGTAATCATTAGTGAATGTTTCTGGTTCCAGATGCACCAACATAGTAAAATGGGTGGAGTACACCTGAATGGTACACTCTCCTTGCTCCAAGGTCATAGAATCCTGAGTCTTTTACTCATGTAATGTCTCATGATAAAAATGATTATTAAATATATTCTTGAAATAAACCCACATAAGATCCTAATGTAACATACATTGAACTAGAGATTCCCACCATCTTCTTCCTATCCCCTCGAGAATATACATGGAAAACCCACCTGAAAATATCCATGAGTCTTTAAAAAGTTAAATATCATCTCAATCTATTAAATCAACTCCTATGATTATTGGGGTCCTTTTACACCAAAGAATATTGGTGTATGATTCCTGGTAAATCCTAATTCATGACCCACTACTTGTCTCAGATTCATAGTTCCAACCAAACCCAGAGATCGAATGGTAAAGATAGCTGCATCAACTAAAGAATGGTTTAGTAAAGGATCCTCATGCGGAACCTGCCTCTTGGATTAACCTATCATATTATGAAGTGGTTTTATAGGATTAATTTTATGTTAAACAAAAGGTAATAAAAGATGAATTAATATAAAACTAAAAAACCATTTAACCAACTTCTATAATCCAAAATAGTGATTTTAAATGATAATAATTTAAAGAAATAATGAATTATACCACAAAGGGTATCACCTTTTGAAAGGAAAAGGTCCATCTAAATAAACTCCCCCAAAATTTTATTCAAAAGACCTTAAACACACCAAGTCCCAAAACATAGTAGATAAGTCAATTTAAATAGAGTTCCCATATATTTTATTCAATTGATCCTAAATACCCAGTCTTGGACTTTGTAAATATATTTCTGACCACCCATGGAAACTCAAATTCAGTCACAAGAGTGATCTGGCTAGGACACTTTTCTATAACTACTACTTGAATTATGAAAATACTAATCTTATCAACCTAAGACATATAACAAAATTAGGTAGTGCGGACACACTTCAGTTTTAGAAAACTCCATATGATTCCAAATTGTAATATGCATATCCGAGTCAACCGGAAAATCTACCTGAACCATCCCATCACATGATATGGGTAAAAAATGTTAACAAAACCATTCCATAAAATTAGAAAAACAATAAATACAACCAATGTGAAAATTGAAAACAAAGGGAGATTAAATTAATCCAGGCAATCTTAATAAAGAAGTTTAACAAGTCGAGACCAAAAAATCTCTATGTGGACAACATTCACCTTCATAAAGCATCCCAAACTAAAAAAGCAACATAAAGAGAATCCATCAGGATTAAGAATTACCCTCTCTTTACTTTTTTAATTCAAAACAAGGTCTATAGTCACCCAAAGATATAAGTTGGTTGTTGGAAACAAAGCCTAGTAGGAAACCAACACAATTTCTAAACAATTTCTAATATCAAGATTTAAAATATTCTATCATTAAAATAAATAGTTTTATCTAATTTTAATAAATAAAAATATTTTAAAACATTTATCAAATAGTCATTTGGTTTCCCACAAATTGAATTTCATTTTTTACAAAAATAGAAACATGATAGTCATAAAATAAATAAGTTAAACATACTTAAATATGAATATACATGTTATCCAACATTAATGAAATAAAATATCATGAAATAAACAACCAAAAACAACAATAAACCTTCTAGTAGGGCTCTAAGATGTGGTACAATACATACTAGACACTCACATGCCTAAAAATTTATAAGGTTAGATCCAACTAATATTGATTCCTACCACTGTCCATCGATATAGAAGAGGTTACATCCTAGTGGTTCCTCACACACAAATGTTAATAGTGTATGTATCTCAACACACCTAATGTTCCCACTGTGGAATTTTTTTAAATTTATGTTTTGAAAACCATCCTAACATTGTTATAAATCAAATCAAATCCAATAAAATCTACTTTAGGGTTGGAAAATTCATTTTACCAAATCAATGAAATTTTATATTCCTGGAAACCCCCCTTTAAAACATGAACCCCTTCCCTTTTCAATATAAACACATGAAATTATATTTCAAATATCATGGAGTCAATAAAAACAATAGTAAATTAATTAAAGTATAATTCTTGGATCGATCCACATATATCAAATTTGTAGAACACCTAACCACATTTAAAAAAGGATAGTAAACACAAGATCATCCTTCGGAAGAAAAGTCATGAAAAGAGACCGAAAAGGATATATTAAAAATATAATTTGAATAAAAAAATCATAGAAAACCCATAGCTTCAACCAAAACCAAAGAAGAACTAGAAGGAATTCTTTCCTGTAGAGGATAAAAATAACCACAACAATGATCAATCATTGAAATAAGTGATCTAGATAGAGATGAATATCCCCAAGTCTTGTAGATAGATATTTAGGATGTGTAGAGGGATACTTCAAATGAACTAATGGAACATATACCTATTATAGTGCCCTAAAACCCAACATTGTGGCATATATATAATGTGTAACCCATTTACACATCGTGTAATCCTCTAGGTCCATATACCAAAATATCCATCACCTTTAAATAAAAACTGAATTTTCGTACAAACACAGTGTGAACCTATTACACAGAGATTAATCTATTCACATCTTATACCTAGTTTATGGATTCTTCCCAGAATCCCTTACATGGAATGTACTTCACTTACATGACATTTAAGTGCCCCACGAGCAACAAAAAATGTATCTTTTTATATTAAAAATTCATAAAAATCCCTTCACCATTATAAGTATCCTCTTAATATCTTTCTAGAAAAATAAAACCAACAAAAAAGGAAAACCCAAAAAAAGGTAAAAATAAACCTGAAAAAATGTTAATAGGGAATTAAATTTAACAATGGATTAATTATTTTGATAATATATTCACTACCATCCAATTCTTAGAGAAATATAAAGTTATACTGGATGTTTATCACATTAAGGGAAAAGTTGATCAGTGGTAGAAACTGATCAAGAAGAAAAAATTCAAATAGGATATTGATTCCATGGAATGGGAAGAATTAAAGAAAATATTTCTCAATAATTTTTTTCCAAAACTCTCAATATTAAAATTGATATGTAGTTTCTAAGACTAATGAACAAGAAATATGGCTCTATTAAAGAATATGATATCAACTTCACAAGGATTGGATGGTATATCTATTTCTTTATCATTAACACCAAAAATAAGGTGGATAGTTCTTATAGTGGTTTAAAGCCAAGTATATGAAATTCATAACAATTCCTAACTTTGAAAGATTTGAAGATATTGTTCATTATTCCATCAAAGTTGAGATGGAGATCGGTGAATCTCATAGGTATCATGGTAAATGATGAAAAAAATGGGTTTTTTGGGGGAAATTAAT
This sequence comes from Viscum album, assembly GCA_963277665.1. Classification (NCBI taxonomy): domain Eukaryota; kingdom Viridiplantae; phylum Streptophyta; class Magnoliopsida; order Santalales; family Viscaceae; genus Viscum; species Viscum album. Next base: position 798,009,587 of record OY728160.1, on the reverse strand, counting down.
AGATAAATCCCATGGAGGAAAGAAAACCTAACATCCCACTTGTAAAAATTTTAGGAAGAAGAATCTTGGAAACTGATTGATGGGAAGTTGGAGATGATTCAAATGTTGAAAATAGGGGAATTAGAATAAAACTTTATGAAGGGAAATGAATAAACCTAATAATTTAGAAGAATAAAAGAAGTTTTTTTAACACTTAGCCTATGGTGAAGCATTTAAACAATATTTAACATGATCATTATGCAAGCTGATTCCCTATACCAAGGATTGTTGGAGACAATCAATGAAAAAAACTTACAAGGACATAATGATGGGATTATTACATTACTATTCATTAGGTGGATCCTAATAATGATTTATAGATAGGTATGCTAGTTATTCATTCACTAATAGTGAAAATACATTCTTTATTATGGTTCAACACGTTATTTCAAATCTTTCAGGTTTAGTATAACTATTTAAACACCAACTCAAAACATGCGGGTTAAGAAATCTTTTAGAATAGAAAATGAGGCAATGGTTCCATCCCAAGTATATAACTCCTCCCCCATTAAATGTTTGTGGATTAAATCTTACTTAAAATATTTTCTTAATTAATTTAGTGTATGTTGATGATATATTTTGTAAATATTTAATATCCTTACATAAATCCAACATCAACTTTGAACAGAGAGGGAGAGATCACTCTCCACATCCAAATTCATCCTTCGATTCTATACAAGTGTAAGGAAAATGATAAATATCCCTATAATATTTTTTTAGAATAGTGTATATTCATTACTTATGAGAATTATTTTTTAGTCAAAATGATTGAGACAAATGAGAGAATCTTGTTTCATGAAATCCCCATTGTGAGGGATTATACTGAAATTTTTGGAACTATGGTTTTTCACAGCTAGAAATGGATTGTTTTTGTGTTAATTATAAATCCACACTAGGTTGATTGAAGGTTTTTCAAAATATGTGATCTTATAGTGTAGGTTCTTTCAGTGTTTATGGTGGAACAATTAACTTGTATTTTCCATATTTTTGGGGTCCAAAATTTAGAGGATGGAGAAAGTTATTTTTGGGAAATGATATATTATCATGTAAATATAATTATTGCACAAAAGGGTTAATCAGGTCTCTATATATTCACACAAGGGAAGATTTGGTTCCATCACATCAAAATATGACAAAGGATATTGTTTCACAAAATTTATGAAACTTATCAAAAGTTGGAGCTGTGTGTGACCAAAAAATTAATGTGAAGTTACACAGAGGTAATGAGTTTTGTGCTAATAGAAACACCAAAACATTAAATTTCTGTGCCAACAGAAAGTTTTTCATAGATTTTAAGTCATATAAAGATTTTTTTTAAAAGTTTTGGCTACATCTATAAATAGGTGACTACCACCTACATATATAGAATTTATCTGAACAGATATCTGGAGCCTCTTCTTCATGAAAGAGTTGTGTGAAGTAAAATTGCATGATTAATGTTACTTATGTCTATCAAGGTCATGTTATATTTGTGAAACATTAAAATTTCATGAAATGAATGAGTTTTAGAAAAAAGTTGTGTGAAAACTGAAGTGTTGTGAAGAAGTAAAAAAGTTGCATGAAAACTAAGGAGTTGCAAGAATGGATAAAAGTTGAAAGAATGTTCCAAATTTTAGTATATAATAGGTTTAAAACATCTATTTAGAGTGAAAAATTAATTCAAGAGATTTTAATTATGAATGTGGTGCAAGAACAGTATCATACTAATTAGGGAAAAAGACTTATGTGCCTAATTTTTTGAAGAGACCTTCAAGTTTATAAACTATAAAATACCTCACCCAAAGAAGTGATCAAGGGGGAGTTGAATGAAGTGATCCGAAGGAGGCATTTTGTAATCCCTAAAACTATTGTAATGGAAGGGTTTCTAAAATATAGTGGCAATGTCTGAAAATTATTTTTCAACAATATATAGTTATTCTTAGTTGATTCTAGTTCAACTGATACATTGTTAGTGTATACTCCTTGGACTAGCCCATAGTGGTGAACCAAGTAAGACATTATTATTGTGTTTCTATTTCTACAGATGGGTGTTGGTTAATCTCATGATTCCTTTAAATATCTTTAACAAGTTCTTACCAAATTTGGGGACAATATCAATCTCAATCAAAGAAAAAATATAACATCCTAATTCACCCATCCCCTCTCAAGGTATTCTGAAGTATGAAAAGTAGTATCAGAGGCAGGTTTTTTGTGTTAATTATGTCCTCTATTTTTATATATAATTAATTGAATTCTAGGGGAGTGCCTCTTTTTGATGGAAAAACATCCATATTTTTATGAATAGAATCATATCTCATCTATAATATTTTGGTATGGATGTTATCTTTTCCACAATTAAAGGGATTTAGGTCAGTTATTTGATAGGTATTTATATGACTGAAACATATAGTAAATTTCTTTATGCAGATGCCAAAGCTCAAAATACTCATAATGAAGAACTATCTGATCAAATCTATTTTAAGATGATGAGTTTCACTACATAAAAGTCTATGTGAGGGAAATTAGAAAATATATACAATGGTGACAATAAAGGGAAGGTGTCAAAACTTCATGATTTTCATAATTAGTTAAATTATCTAAAAATGAATCCGGATGAAAAAAAATATAGTGTCTTTAATTACATTACTGATGTTGTTAGTGAAATTTGAGGACTTAGGGAAGAAAATAAGGAGATTGATACTTTGAACAAAATCTGGAGAAAGCATCCACCTCAGTACAATACAAAAGTGTCAGCCCTTTAGGAAAGGTATTTTTCTAAGATTTATCGTGATTATATTATAGGAAGTTTTGTGGCTTATCAAATGAGATTCAAATGAGAAGATAAAAAAAATTTATTAAGTATATGGAATTCAAATCAATGGAAAAGCTGAACATTTATAGTATTAGTGATGATGGAGATGATATGGATGGTGAACTTATTTCTCTTATTTCAAGAAAATTAAAGATATGGAAATGGATATTTGATGGAATGATTCCTTTGGATTGTTTTTAGTATGGTAAATTAAGTAACATTTCTTCTGAGTGCTTATTGAAATTTCATGATGTACAAACTAAATAAAAAATCATGCATAATCCTCAAATAAGGTTCCCACAATGGGGAGACATCAAATCCGGGTAGAAATTATAGAGGAGGATATTATTTTAAAAAAACAAGATGGTAAAGTCTTTAGGGGGGATATATAGCCAACTTTTAAATATGATATTGTAGATTCCATTATGTCTATAATTGGAAAGGTAGGAAATAAAAAGGAAGAAGATATTTAGTTGGATGGTTTTGTCAATATCAAGGTGGAACATGAGGGTCATCTTAATGATCATGACATTAAAAGATATAAAGAAATATAAATATTGTATCTTTTTTGAAGGATTCATCAGAGTATGTAGATCAGCTTAATATAGTGATTGATACACTTCAATTAGAGGAAGAATAAAATTTGAAAACTCCTGAAATCTTTGAAGAGATTGTGGAGTTTAAACAAAGGATTGTAGATCATTAAAAATTTATCAATGACCTTACATCAATATTTGAGTAAAAGGATAAAATATTTAAGGTCCTTAAAAAATAATTCATTTCACTTAGGAGTAAACTAGAAACTAAATAAAAATCAATTTAAACAAAGAATAAATTATAGTTTCAAAGGTTTTTAGATGCATAGATTTTTAAAAATAGTTAAACATGGTACTGAAGAAGTATATAAATACTTCAATAATCAAATATATAAATTTATGGGAAAAAATGGAATTGGTTGTGATATAGTAAAATCAATGGATTGAAATCAGATTACCTAAAACAAACAGAAATAGAAAATTAGACATGTTACAAAGGAACTTGATTTCTTAAAATAGTCAACTTCAAACCAAACAGATAAGAGAGATGGATATAATTTACAATTATCTTGAGAGGATTCCCAATAAAATACTTATATAGAATAATAGGATATATAGAGGAATATATGTTTGAAGAGATTTCCTCTTATGAAATGTCAAATCATTGCATTTCAAGGACACTTTATGTATTACTATGAAGAGGAAAAGATCTATCTGAATGGGGAATAATATAAGAGTCAACAATATAGAATGAGACCATATCCTTTTTCATATATAAGAAATAATTTCTATGGATATTATTTTAAATGTTCTAAATTATTCCATAATGTTATTTATTTCCGAAAAAGGAAATTTAGAACCCGTAACTACAGAACATAGAGACAAATCAACTCTGGTCAACTAGGAAAAACTATCCTTAAAAATAAGTATTCTATTATTGAATAAAAATATTAGTATTATTCAACTATGAATGTTGACAATGGGTTATATAAGATAACTTATTCCTTAACCAAATGAGGTATCTCATGGAAGGAAAAGAATAATATTATAAAATTTATCCTGGTAGTGACCGCTCTTAATGCTATAAAGAATAGTAGCACTTGGATTCATGACAATGGATGATCATCCCACATGAAAGTAAATGAAATTTTTTTTGATTAATTTCAATAAAAGGGTTGTTGGAATATTGAGATTTGGAAATTATGGTTCCTTAAAGATCAAAGTAATTAAATATATAGAATTAGAATATGATGAGATAATGAAAATATAATTTCTATACATAGAAGGTTTGCATCATAATCTTTTGAGTTTAACTCAACTCCATGACTGAGGATTGGTAGTGACTTTTTATCATATGTAGTTTTAGGACCTAAATGGATTTAAGAGATAATTATGGATAATAAAATGAGGATTTCTTGTTTTAGTTTCCTTTTGATATATTATTAACCTAGTCTTACAAATACATTAGGCCTTCAGATTTGTGGTTTGTGATTATTGGTTATCTATATCAAAAATAATGTAACAACATTTTTAAAATGCATGGGTATCTATAACATATACCATTTTTCTATAACTATACATACAAAATAATGCAGTGGAACAAATTACCAAACAAAAACAAACCAAATTTTTGTGATTGGATTGCCCAAAAGTAAGTTAATCGTGTTGTTGTTATAATTAGGGCATGGCATAGTCATACATTTGAGACCCAATTCCCATTGTAGCCCTAGTAACAAATTATTTAACATAAAATTATTATTAACGATAATTTAACTATAATTAGTTTAACAAGGAACCTAATGATTAACCCTCATGGGTTCCCAAACTAGTTTTGAACCTCATGGATTTAACATTCCCAATATTGGTAGGATGGGTATGACCCCACCAATTGGAACACACTTCTAACAATGAATCATAATTTTCTTTTGTAAAAATTATTACACCAACAAATATATATGAGTGGAATCAATATTTAAATAAAAATTATTTCTCTCACTACACCCATGAATGATGTCTCTGTGATAGTGTAATATGTACCTAAACTTCACCCTGGACATGTGGAGTTATTCTTGAAAAAGTCATCCACACCGATAAGATTAGGAGAATAAAAATATGCTAAGAGTGATATCCTAATATTAAGATCTCTAGAATTTTCCCAAAACTATTTTAGTTGGTAGAACACATGGATATAGAACCATTACAAATATAATCCCATAACCCCACTGTATTAAGTTACTCTAGATTTTATTCTATAAAGAAACCATTTCCATAGACTCTCTTTTCATCTTATTTTCAATATTCAAGACCTATAATACCATAATATCATGACCATGTCCATGGAAAGAGACCTTAGCCTCAAACCTATAAGCATGATTTATTATAGAATATCACCATAATGTTGGTATGACTCTCAATTTTAGAGGACCTTCACTTATATAATGAGCTTAGAGATTCCATCATTGATGCATTAATTAATCAAGTAGATTTAGAGAATAAAGTGGTTGTTGTGGACTTTTACCTAGTCCATATTGAGATCGTAATGTTCCAGTTCGTTATTTTATTATAGGATATTAGAATGGAAAAAAAAGTTATGATAAATATTATTTATATATGTGTTTTCACACCTCAAAGATGTGTGCATTTTTTGATTTCTAGAAGATATATGATCTAGGATTAATTTCATTCTCTCTAAACCCCTATGTAGGCTTGGATTTAAGTATACTTACCTATACCCATCAAAAATGAAAATATAGAGTTATGATAAAAGTGAAAAAAAAATTATTATGGATTAAGTTTAAAACAAATTTTTTAAACCAAATATAAAATACTGAATTCATGGTGGTTGACCAAGATACCACATTAAACATTTTTTAGGAAAACCCTGGCCACATGAACATGTGTTCGAAACATATTCATATCACTACTTTCATGATTTCTTCATTAATAGGAATTTGGGAAAACATTATAGTGACAATTTCCATTTTAAATCTTGTAAGAGTCGGTATAACGACATTGATCACTATCGAGTGGAGAGTAATAAAAAATAAAAAAGATGAATCGACACAGGTGGTTTCCCTTAACGGATTAAAATATTCCCTAGCTAGTCTATAGAAAAATTTAAAGGACAGATTCCTACTCACCATCTATCAAATTGAAACAAAAATTCTATACATTTAAAACCACATTGGTCTCCCGTAAATTGGAAAATATCCCTTTTATAACTTTTTATCATATAAGGGATATCTGTAAGTGATTATTGAACTACCCTCCTTTATGATAGTAAAAATGAAAATCATGTTACCTTATGTGATTAAACCTTAATATGATTCATGTATACCAAATTGTTTATCTAACTAACACATAGTCATTATAAACTATATATTTTAATAAATTAAATTGAGGTTGTATGAATGGGACATATGGCTCAGTAACCCTACATACATTAATAAAATATCTATATATGTGGAAATCCCTCCATTAACCTATAATTATAAATACTAGGATGAAGAAGATAGAAAATGAATATCTACATTAGAATACAAAGAGTTTCTTCAATCCTCAACTTCTCCTAATCACAATGTGAATGATCTCAATATTTCAACACTTATTTTTAGAGAAGGTGTGTTGATAAATATTGATGAACTAAATTAGATAAATATGGGAACTCATAAAGATAAAAACCCCTTTTAAAATAGGACATTCATAACCCCCTATAGAGTGGCAGTAGTATGTTGCATTACTTAGAAAACATAAAGATATATTTTTATGAAATTACATGGAAATATTGGGGATCATCACCAAAGTTTAGATTCATTTCATTGGACTTTTGGATAATCGTCATGGTTATAAGAATGTTTTGAGGCACTTGCACTCATCCCATTGCTTCATGGTAGAGGATGTAGTGGATAATTTGATAATGGATAATTTCATCTAGGAGTTATAATATCTTAAATGGTTAGACAACAAAATGTCCACCAAGAATATAAATGTAAAAATTATAGTCTATATCAAATTCTAATATCTCAATGTCCATTTCCTGAATTATAATTTTCCTTTCCCAATTATAGATTTTTTTATCAATTAAATAGAATGTTTTAATGCCCTCTCCTTTAATAATAGGTACTTCATACATGTTAAATTTCATATTTATCATAAATATAAATATGGTACAATTTTTATGGTACCCTAAGTGTTTTATTACTATTAGTTTATTCGATTTGGTCTTAATAATTCAAGGGGAACCTACTATCATGTCATGCACTATATATTTAATCCACTTGTTAGGAAAATTGTGGAGTGTTATATGAATGAATTAGTAGTAAAACTCAATATGTGTTATGATCATATTATTATCCTTGATATGATTTTCATCGACCTAGGACTCCATAACCTAAATATAAACCCATTAAAATATGAATCCAAAGTCACTTTTATGATTTTTTTGGATTTTTAATCTTCTAAAATGGCATGGAGGTTGATATTGAGATAAATAAAAAATCCTCAACAAGAACCATCCTCGGAATATCTAGGAATTGAGATACCTCTATGTAAATATCACATATATTAAGAATATAAATGAAAAAGTTATATTAAAATTTCATCCCTTAAGGAAGTAAATAAATAAAGGCATAATGCACCAATGGGATAAGAATTTATAGTGTGAATTAGAAAGATTAAAAAATATCTATAACACCATTCTATCTTGATGATAACTATAGATGTAAATCCTATAATATATTATGTGATAGTTTTGTAATGGCCACTTGGAACCTTTATAGCCAAAAAAACAAGGAAGGTGGGTAAATCATCTAATATTACATTAGTGGACAATATTAAATACTAGAAGTATATACTAAATAGTCAATAAAAACTTCATTCATTATATTTTTATGATAAAAAATAAATGGCATTACTTATAAAGTAATAGGATCCACTTGTTATCCAATGTGTATCATATTAGGTATATTTTTAATTACTCCGGGTTAGTTCATATTCTTGCTATATGAGCATTCATTCTCCATTAATTCGACATCTTCTTTTTTATCAAAAGGTATTAAAGGTACTACCACTCATAGATTTCATATTCTCCTATCTAAAACTAGATTAATTACCTCTAAACATGAAACTATTAAATAAGGATGACTTATTTTTAATCCCCCATCCACTCTCATTTTCATTCTTTTAATATCCCCAACCACCACCTAACAAATAAAATTAACTAATAAAAAAAGGGTCAATACTATTATACAAAATAATATTATTCCAACATATCCTATTTTATCAAATGTTTTATTTATACTAAATTCCTCAATTTTGTTTTTATTTACTTTTCTTGAAGTATACATATTAATATTTATAGTTATAAATATGTTTTCCTATGTTTTTATCTTTCTAGTTGATGTTGTTTTAAGTGTTAAATATATGAATTTAAATTATAAGAAGCTCTAAAGATTTATAATAAATCCTTATTATCATTTAAATGATGATAAAAATTCTAGTTTTCATAAATTTTTCTTTGTTTCTAAGTCTTATGACCATAAAAAGCATTACACAGAAGTATTATGACCAATTAATTCCTTAAATTCTAGATTTTATATTTGTTAAAGACATAAAACTAGAATGATGTTTTTTATTTATGTTCTACACTAAATCTGTATGATCATAGTGAAGCATTATGATCACAATAAAGTCTTATGGTCAAGAAAATTTTATGATCATAAAGTAATAAATCAAAGACTTGCAATCAAACTCTAAATTACTACACTTAGATAATGTTATACAATTTTTATAGATCTTTGTGATTTCCAAAAAAGGAATATGATCAAGTGCATCCTTATGATAAAAAGTATTACAATGTTGAAGACTCATGATGCTGGATATATTAAAGTAGTTATAAGGTATTTTTTTAGTGATTCAAGGTGATTTATTACCACTGTATTATTTAAATATAATTGTACTCTTACATTAAGTTTTATCAAAATTATGGATATCTAAATAAGGAAAATAAAAAGTAATTAAATTAGTTATTTCCAATAAGAGAAAAGTTTCAAGGAAGACGCTAGTTGTACCAGCATGACATTATATTTTTCCTACTTCCATAAGAAGTAATATGAAAAAGGATTGGAGAATTAATTTATGTTTATTATATTCTTTATTACTGACCGTTTGAATTATGGACAGATAACTCAAATTATAAAAGGAAGAATTAATGTGGATAAAATTGTGTTTTATGGTGATCAGGTGATATAAATATAATCCACATCTACTATATTTTTCAATCTATTCTTGTATCACATCTAATAAGAACAAATGTTTTGAAGGATATTTCAGTTTTAATTATATCTACAAAAAATTAATATCTTTTAGATCTACTCCAATGTGTTCACCCATTCTATTTAAGAGTTCCTCATCAACCTCATTTGCTTCTTACTACTATATAACAAACCCACAATACGACTATAGATCTATTTTTTGTAAATTTTACAGTCATTATTTTTCATGTGAAAATGATGAGGAGAATTATTTTAAAAAGTTAGATCTTAGTTGAAATATCCTAGAACCTTTTTTAAAAAGTTTCATTTTTTACTCAATTGTCAAGGTCATTAGGAAAATTTCTTGCATAGTTATAATCGTAAATATTGAGTAGTAAAGTGTGGATATAGTGGACTAGTGTATCCTTGTACCCTATAATAGGATAAATATTTTGTGTCGTATGATTTTTTATTTATTTTATTTTTCAACTACATTTATAATAAAGGTATTAGGAAAGATATATTTTGGTTTTTAAGAGAGTAGTTTTAAATTAGAGAAAGATTTTAAGAACTCAATGCATCCCCCTTAGGTCATTGTGTAACTCCATTTGGGAAAACAATGGGAATCAAATATTGAGACTCTTTAGTTATCAAATATAATATATTTTATTTATTAAGATATTTTCCAAATTTATATAATATCTAAAAAAAGAGAGGGAATTTCTATAATCATGACTTCTTATTTCAATAGAGTAAATTATGGGTTTTGTAAGGATCAAATGATTATTTATCTAAAAAATAATGGTTTGATGTTTTAATTGAAAGGTTTAATTCCCAATAAAATTTACCAAAAGAGAACAAGAGAAATGGGATACTACCATGAAAGTAGAATATAACATGAACTCTAATGTTATGAATACTATTATATCTGGATAAAGACTTGATGAGTTCAATTGAGTATCAAAATTTTAAACAACACATGAAATTAGGGCAACAATATTTGTTTCTTATAAAGGTATTCAGAATTTAAGTTAACTCAAATAAAACACTACAAAATTAAAGTTTAATACATTTATAATGTTTGATGGAGAAAATATTAATCAAATGAATGGAATATTGAATACAATTATAAATAATGTACTTGACTTGGTAACTCTTGTTCCTAAACCTGATCAATCTAGAAAGGTACTTAGAGTTATTCCATATAAATAGAGTGTAATTTCATGTATTATTCAAAAATAAATTGTCCTGAATGATTTTAGGATAAAATATTTCATTGGAACACTTATGATGGGTGAGGATGAGATGAAATTTCAGACATGAGATCATAAAATGGTAAAAAATGAGAATGATTCATTAAAATAATCCATTTCAAAATATGAGAATAAAAAATGAGGTTTCATTTTCAAACTCATTTAATGAAGATACTTCAAGAAACTTAGAGTCACTTGATGATCTTGCTAAATTTTTAATGATTTTCAAGATTTTATAAAATAAGAGGATATTATTTAAGAAATATTTTAAAAATTATAATAATATTGAAGGAAATACTAAATAATTAATATGCTATGAGTTTAATAAAATTGGGAATATCAAGATTGATTTCCCTCATCTTGGGGAGAATAAATTGTATGAAAATAATTATAAGAATAAATCATAATATAAGAAGAAGAATAAATCAATGAAGGTTATATGGACTGACTCATAGGACTCATGTGATAACTCTAGTTCAAATTCTTAATTCTAAGTAACTAATTAGAAGAAAAATTCATGTTTTATGGAAAAATATGATGATTTTCCTCTTATTTATTATTCTTCCTCAGAATATAGACAAAAAAACTCTTCTATTGATGATTTGAATGAATATTTTTCTATATTAGAATATAAATATAAATCATTAAAAATATAATGTTTCTTATAAAACACGATGTTGTGTATAAATAAAAATGTTGAACAAACATAATAAATATCTCAATTGAAATCAGATTTAGAAAAATATATCTATTTTTGTTGTTCATTACAACAAAATTAACTAATTAATGGTTGAATACCAGTATTTAAAATATAATGGTACTATATTTACTAGGGTAATTATATAAATATAATTCTTGGTAAGAAAAAGGAACATAAAGAAAAATATGGCATTAGATGTAAAGGGGGAAAACCCAAGCTCTATAAGAATTATATTACAAACATTTATAAAAATAGAAACATGTAAAATATTACTTATTTTCACTATGTCACAAATTTCCACTATACTAATGGTTTCAATTTAAGATATACTCAATTTTATAGTGTTAATAAAGATCTTATCTCAAGAAACATATCTAACATCATTTCTAGAAGTTCTATGAGTAGACAAATTTGGGTAATAAAATATGTTATAGCTAACACTATGGGACCTAAGAACATTTGAATACCAAAAAATATTCTTGTTTAATTTATTTTTGAATGTAAAATTTCATAATATCAGATATAAAAAATGTATTACAAATAGTGGTAGTTCATGATATATGAGTTGAGATTTTTCTATCTTCCACTCATTATTTAAAGTTGATGGAGGCTATCAACATTTTGCGAAAATAAAAAAGGATTGATTTTTGGACATTGAAATATTAGAGATACATATTCCATCCTAAAAAACAAATTATTTTTTATAAAATTATTAAATAATAACCCAATATGTATTTAAAAACGTTGTGATAATGTATTTTTTTATTGATTTTTCAAATAATTGATTTTCAATTTTCAATGATAAATTGATTATGTTTAAAGAACCAATAACTGAAAATGTTTCCACTCTGTATATTCATTCTTTGTGTAATTGAACTATTTGATAGTTGAAATCAATTAATCTTGGATTTTAAATAAAACACTTAGACATTATAATGTTTATTATTTAGTAAAATTTTCTAAAAAACCTGATTTCTGATTTTCCTCAACTCAAATTTGAAAAAAAAAATATGTGTTGAATATCAAATAATCAAGAAACACAAGTAATCAATCAAACCAATCAAATATTTTACATCCTTTAAACCACTAAAAATTATTCATATGGATATTTTTTCCCTCTAGAACTGCAAGACTAAGTGGTAAGACTTTTTTTATGTTTTATTTGATGATCTTTATCAATATACATGGTTTTTTCTATTAAGGCTTAATAGTAAATAATGTGCTATTTTTATAAACTTATAAAAGGTATTATAGAACAAAAAAGATCATATAATTATGTTTTTAATAAGTTACCATGGGAGTGAGTTATAAAATTATGATTTCAATTCATTTTTCACAAATCATGACTTTACATATATCTTCTCTTCTCAATGGACACCTCAAAAAAAGAGTTTTTTGAAAAAAGGAATAGGATCTTGCAAACATATCCAGAACAATATTTCATGAATGTGTAATGCCTAATCATTTTTCGGTTGAGGTTATTAAAACAACTTTTTATTTCTTAAATGGAGTTCAAATAAGCCTTGTATTAAATAGAAAAACCTATGGGATATGGAATAATATAAAACCAAGGTTTGGATACATTAATTTTTTGGATAAAAATTGTACATATTAAATCTTTAACACTAAGGATAATCTTGGTAAGTTTGATAGAAATGATGGTGAATGAATCATCCGAACATATTTTACCACTTTTAAATCCTATTGTGTTTTCAAAAATAAGTAAAGAATTGTCGAAGTATATACTCATGTAAAATTTTATGTAAGTAATCTCTTTGATCATAAACAAAATAAAATTGATGATGTCAATGATTCTTTAGATAACATGATACTTTAACCCTTTTTCAATAAAAAAAACTGATGATGATATAGAACATGATCATAAACAATCCATTCATGAAATAATTGAATTTGAAGAACCTAAAATTGTACTAACTAAATATATTAGAACCTTTAAAAACCATCACCTATAAAAAATAATAGAAATCTTAGCTAATATAATTTGTACTAGAAGAAGTATAATAAATTTTTCTAATTTTTTTCTTTATTATCCCATTTAAAACCTAAAACTATTGAATAATATTTAAGTGATGAGAGTTGCGTGGTTTTTATATAAGAGGAGTTATATCAGTTTAAGATGATCAATATATTTTATTTAGTTTATTAACCATCTAATTATATGGTTATATGAAATAAATGGGTATTTATAAACAAATAGGACGATCAAGTTCTAGTCACTAAAAAAAGATATTATTAGTTGTCAAAGGAAACAACCAAGAGGAGGGAATTGATTATGAGAAAGCATTTTCACTTATTGCTAGATTATAACTCATTAGGATACTATTAAAATATAAATTTTATATGGATTTTAAATGATTTTATATGGATTTAAAATAATTTTTTAAAATAGATATTTAATGCATGAAGTTTATGTTGAATAATCTTCAGTATTTGAAGAATCTCATTTTTTAAATTCCATTTTTAAACATATAAATGTTTTGTATGGTCTTAAATAATCATCTAGATATTGGTATTAAGGATTGATTTTATTTAATTTATCAAATGATTTTACTATGGTCCTGAGATACCCAACTCTATTTAAGAAAACATCATCAAAAGATTCTTTTCATTTTCTCTATTAACTGGATGTTCCCATGGAATTTTTTTGTCCTAGTTTCACTGAAACTTTTTCTCTAATGAAATGTGTCATAAAAAATTACACTAGAACATCCAATTGATATAGATTATTCTTGTCCATAAAATGATACTTTTTTAGTATAAATTTATATTTTTAATATTATTTTCAACTCCAAAAACAGAAAAATGTGTAGTGATATTTCAAACCTCATGCCATAAGAATTTGAAATGAGGATGATAAGGGAGTTAAATTTCTTCCATGGTTTACAAATTTACTAAAATTTAATTTTTAATGTTTTAAATCAAAGGATATACATATATTAATTTATTAAAATATTTTTACTTGAAAGGAATGACACTTATTGAACACTTATGAATTCCAATATTAATTTTGATTTGGAAGAAGCTGAGAAATCAGTTGACAACAAGATATATAGAGAAATAATTTGAATATTTCATTATCTTAGAAAAAAAATATAACAAACATTATATTTCTATAATGTATTATATATTTCAATCAAACCTGGAGGAGTTATATTTTATATCTTCTAAAAGGATTTTTTGGTACAAAAAATTAGAAATTTATTTATCTTTACATTTTCTAAAAACAAATGAATTTTATTTAGTTTCATATTATAATGTCAAATTTTTTTGTTATATTTTATATAGGAAGAGTAAACCCAGAAGATTCCACTTTATATGGTAAAGTTTAGTTTTATGGTCTAGCAAGAAGAAACATTAGATAGAATTATCAACTAATGAAGTTTGGTACATTGCGGCTGGTAGTTATTATGAAAATTTGTTTTGGATGAGACACAATCTAGTGTATTTTGTATTTTATTTTTACCATGTTTCAATAAAATGTAATAACACTTATCCTATAATTATTTTAAAATAATATCCAATAATCTATTCAAGAATTAAATACATTGATCTAAGGTGTTATTTTTAAGGGATCACTCATAAAAAAGACATATATATTTATAATTTATTTATATTTATAATCATATTGTAGATGTATTTAAAAATACCTTACCAACTAAAAGATTTTATTTTATTAAAAGTGATTTAGGAATTTTCAAATATATTTATACATATTTTGACTCAAATAAGTAGTTTTTATGTAATTAATAGCTATTTATAATGTCTCAATTTTATTTTATTTATTGAAACCATAGAGAACTTGTTTCATTAATATTATTATATGAATATGAGTTTCATGTTCCAACAAATTGAAAAGAAGGATTTTCCTTTTCTATAATACTTGAGAAGTCAAATGGTCTCTTGGATCAAAATTTATACTTCACTAACCTCATACCTCTCTGTATCCTTCACTGAAATATAAAACTTAAACCTTTTACATATTGACCACCAGAATATATTTCCAGAATAGAGATGTTAGAGAGGACTAATGTTAAAGCTGTGAGAAGCTCACATAGAGATAATCCTAATGAAAAACATCAAATAGTGTTGTTAGGAAGAGATTTAGATCTCAGCTAGATGAATCTGATGAATCTCATGTAAAATAGAGTCCTTGTTTTTCAACAATCCGAATGGATTTTTTATGAGTATACCACTATAACCATGTATAAAAATAGGTATGAGAATTTTATGAGAATACTCAGTTTTTATTCACTCATAATGGAGTTGTTTTACAGTTGAGAGTTTATTGAAAATAATTCAATATTTCATATGAAGATTCTATTGAAATTTCTTATTTTCATCATGAAGATACCTATATAGAAATTATATGCTCTTATATAATGAAATCAGTACTTCAGGTATGATGGAATCCATATTTAGAAGTCCTATTATTAAGAAGAGGTCACAAAAGGACTTAGCACCAGACCATAAGGTTTTCATAAAATTTATTCAGACTAGAATACCTCGAAGAGTGGAAGAATTCAAGAGAGTTATTTTTGAATACATCAATTTAATGTTTTTATTACTTAAAAATGTGAAATTAAACCTTTATAGGTTTATGATTCATTATATGAATCATTGTTTTTATATTAAGAAGAGGATCATGTTTCATTCTTTTTTAAGGATTCTGAATTTGATCTTCAAACGGAATGATGTTGACCCAGCTAAATCTGAATCAAACAAGTTTCAAAATAATTATACTCTATCTAAAGGGTTTTTAAATAATATAAAATAATTATGGGATACTAAAAATGAGTTGGTTATTAAGAATAAAGGTTATAAGGAATTTTTAGGTGATTATGATAATGGTACCCATTTTATTTATTAGTGCATAATGTTGGTCCATAAAATCCTTAGGACAAAAATCATCTTGAGAGGGAGTCTTCTAAGGATGTAAAAGAAGGAAATGGTACCGATAGTGAATTTACAGCAGCTAGAATCAATAGATAATGAGGTTATTCCTATAGAGAAAATAGTGGTTTCCTCAAAGAACAAAAAACCTATCATTAGAGTTGGTGGTGAGCCTAGAACTAAAGATGAAGTTATTGAAATGAATAGAGAGACTCGAGATGATTTAGTTCATGAAAATTTTAATATATATTCTTTATAAATAATGAATCAATTTTTCTCTAATATTCTTCCATTACTAGTCAATAAACAGTAAGATGAATAATTTTTTCTAGCTGGTAACATTGATAAGTAACCAACATTTGGTTTTGATAAAGAATAAGTATCATAGTCAGAAAATAAAATAAAGATTATTTTAATTTTGAATACCATGTCAAAACCATTACTTCTGATTTTTTTCAATGAATTATAAAGTGATAAGGTGGAAAAAAATGAGCTCAAGGGTGAGTTTAAAACATCAAAGGGTGATTTATAGAGATAAAAAGGAACTCAATTTCTACAACTTATTTCTCTAACTTTATGGAGATGTTGGATTCCCAATAAAATTTGTTAAGTAAATTTCATCCAATTCATATAGATATTTCTTTTGTAATAATGGGGAAAGATCAATTTTTGAAAATCTAATTGGACTAATTGAAACATATCTCAGTTTATGTGTTTGATTTGGAAGAGAAAAAGAGAATTATAAAGGCTCAATATAGTTAGATATATAATTTTTAACCTATTAAAATAGGATAATGATTTAATGTTTTGGAAGTAGTGAGATCATTAAAGTATAAATTGATATAATATATGGAAAATAATTTTCCTATGATATATTTTGATGAATATCAATATAAAATGATTGGTATGATGGAGATTTTTGTTTCAAAAAGATACTTTTAGACACTGAAGATAATTGTTATTTCTCTATTCGAATTCCTCAAAATAATTTCCTCTTTACTATGAAATCAAATATATAAATTTTATCTTCATGAGTTAAAAGGATTAGTGATAGTTTATTTTGTCCTATGAAAATGTCATCCACATGTTCCATCAGGTATTTCCAATCTATTCTTGAATGGAACTACAAATATAAGGGTTTGGTTAAAGACGGTTTTATCAAAAATTATTATGGTAAATGTAAGTGTTCAACCTCTCTATTCTAATTCTATATTTGTTTATTCTATGAAAAAAAATCATGAAATATTATTCCAAAGATAATAGAATGGGTTGTTGAGAATAGAAAATAAGTCGATCTTTTGAAAGGATGGGAAAAACATTAAATGGTAATTTCATATTTATGGGTTTAAATCTAAAGGAGACTAGGGAGTCACTTGTCACTCTAGTGATTCCATCATCTGGACTTATTTTTTATAACCCACTTTCTGAGAGCTATAATTTATAAAAATATTATTTTAAGGGAAAATAGTTCTTATTTTATAATGATAAACCCTCTATACTTCCATATCTATATCTATTCTATTATATTCTAAACAAAAATACTTGAAGAACAATATAGTGGAGTGTTTATCTCAATCTGACTTGGTGACTTGGGCATACATGAAAAGGGTATTTCTAATTCTTCTTAAATATGGTAACTATGATATATTGAAGAGGTTAGAGGACCTTGGAAAAGAAATGTTTATGATTAGGGAGGAAAAACACCTTGAACAACCAATAATTTTGAAATTCTTTAAAACGAAAGAATTATTCAAAAACACATTTTCTACTAGAGAAGTTGAAGTTACTCTGGGGACTTCTTCATAGGTTTTACCTTTTATTTTTCTACATGTATCTTTTTTTCAAAAAGAAAATACCTCTCTTTTTGTTCAAAATGTAGTTTTAGAATAATATTTTCAATATGTTAGAATTATAACTGATAGACTTGTTCAAATTAGTAAAAAGGTAAATTTCAGGGAGAAAAATATAAAATGATTCTCTATGAACGATAGAATATATCTTCTTGAAATTTATAAAAAATATACATATGGATTGAAGAAGGGGTATATAGTACTACTTGATTTATTTAAGTATGATCTCATAAAGATATTGGATATGGTTAAATAACCTTATTTGAAATAAAAATTGGTCAATATATAGGTAAGGTTCCTCCCAACCAATAACCTTCTTCAAAAAAATGCAAGAAGAGTGTTACAACCATCTCAATTTCTACCCAGATCCTAAATCAAAAGATGTTAGTTTTACTTGGATCCAAAAAAACATGGATCTCTATCTCATCACATCCTCTTAAAAAACTTAGGTACTCTAGTGTTTTCAAGGTGGATCAAGAGAAGTTTTCAAGTGTTTTTTATCATATTTTATCAGTCAACACTTTTTAGGGTAGGGTTAAAACTAGTCTTGGATATACTTGATAAGAAAGAAGATCTAATACTCCTAGTCCTATTGTTTTTAAGAATGGACCTATTGATCCCAGAACCCATCATAAATCATCATACAATCTTAAATCTTCCTCCTAGGACAAACATAATCTAATGGAATATTGTGTCTTTTTTTTGTAGTTTCTCCCTATTTTGTATCCTTTTAATCTCATTATTTGTTTAATATATTTTAGTGGATTAATTTTTTATTTCATCTATGGTTGTTTACTAAAAATCTCTTAATTTTTATTTTATTATATCATTAATTATTTTTACCACTCAATGTCAAATTATAGTTTCTTTCAGTAATATGTTCATAAAGTTTTTAAATTCATCATTCCATATTTATTATGTTATATTTATTATTTTAGTCTTTTTTTGGAATCACAAGAAGGGGGAAAAGATAATCGAATATACCATTCGGATCATCATTCTATAAATATATAAAATTTTATGTGTCATATTTTATACAATTTGTGATATCCCATTTTATGTTATGTTTTCATTATCACAAAAACCCTTAGTCTTGTTTTTAATGATTTTTCTTATAGTATATAGATCAATTTTTAATGTTCTAAATATATTTTACTAGGATGTGAGCTTTTGAGTTGAATATCTTTTTTATGTTTTGAATTCTTACATTCATGTCATATGAAGATTTAAAGTATTAAGATAAAGTTTTATGATGGTTTAAAGTCGGATATGAATTTCATTTTTGGAATTTTATCTAGGTTTGGAAGTCATACAATTAGACTAGTCTAATGATTAGATAAAGTCATGTGTTAAAAAATTGAAACCAAATAAATACTTATAGCTATAAATAATCCTTCTATTGATGTTATATCCAAAATACTTATGTTCATACTAATGAATTTCATTCATAATTAAGCTTTATGATCAGAAGAAAACCTTACAATTAAGAATGTTTTATGATAAGTAATACTAACATGAAATATTTATGAGAAAATTATAAATTATTATGATTATAGAAAGTTATGAGATTTTGATAAAGCCTTATTATGACAAAAAAAATTCATATGATCGAGTGAAGCATTATGATCAAAATTATTATGATGTTAAAGCCTGATGATGATGATTGTATTTATGTAAGTCTACGGTATTTTATTATTTTTTCAATGTGATTTATTAATCTTGAAATATATCCTAAAAAAGATACTTCTATTTTTTATCAAAATAAGGGATGTTTAAATAATAAAAATCCAAAAATAATTAATTTTTTTATTTCCAATAAGGGTAATGATTCAAAGAAGATTCTAGATATACTAATACAATACTCTATTTTTTCTATTTCTAGACGAAGTCCTATGAAAAAACAAATTTGAATTAATTATTTTTATTATATTATTTACTCGTGATCATTTTAATTTGATAGTGAAGGTTTTAATTCCAAAAGGAATAATTGTTGTTCCTAAAATTAAGTTTTGAGGTGATCATTCAATATATAGAAATTATGTGTTTACTGTTTTTTTAATATATTCTTGTACTTCATTTATGAACCACAATTTGTTTCTAATATGATATTTTTAGTCACATCTATAGAAAATGTAAATATTTCAGAGATTTTCCAATGTATTCACTCATTATATGGAATGTTTATTCATAAATTGTCAGTTGTTGCTTATAAATATCTACAAAACCCATAGTCTTACAACTCATTTATTTCTATAAAGTTTAAAATTGTTGTTATTAGTTTTTAATGGTTGGGGAGAGGTATTGTAAAAACAGATATCCCAGTTGAAATATTTTTACACTTCTTAAAAAATTTGAAGTTTCTTTCACTCAGTTTCCATAGTCCTAAGAAAAAGGACCTTCATAGTTAAAATAATCAAAGTTGAAGAGTAGATCATTTGTGGAGTTTACTAGGGGATTATTTTACCCTAAACCACTCTAAATATTTTATGTCATGGAATTTTTCTCTATTTTAGTGTTTTTTCAAATTTTATAATAAATATATGATGATAGAAACATTTGTGTTTTCAAGATTGTGTATTTAAATTAGAGGAAAAAATAATAACTCAATTCACCCCCCCCCCCTTATTGGTTCATTATGTAACTACATTTGGGACAAAAATAGCACCAATAGAAATTACTACATATCCCATACATATATAACCCAACATAATCCCTATGACACAACAAACTTACGCCACTATCATTATCCCTACATTGAACTATAGCTACCCACTTCTTCACAACTATATTCACTTCCACATTACTATCATTTTCCCTCCATGAATAACCACATTTTCCTCAAAGTAAAAATATCTGAACTATTCCAATGAAACCTTTGACTTCCATGATTTGAAATTGTATAAAAAATAAGGACAAATGATGTTATCAACTACAATTCTTGATTCTTGTGTAATTCCAGTATTTCATAATTCGTTTTACCAAATATGAGAGGAAAACATTTGGTATTATCAGAGCATATAGAAACATCCTTTCGATATGACAATAGTGGAATCATTTGTGTCATTAATAATTTAGTCTCATGGGAGATAATATGTAACTCTTGCCTCAAAATAAGGGGTTTTCCTTTCCATATTCTATATAATTTTGTTGCATAGAATATTATCTAGGGGTTTTCTACTCATATGGAGAAAAAAAAGCGTAGAAAACATCCATCCATCAAAAAAAATTCCTAAGATAATCTAGTGTCCTAATGTCCTCATCCATTAGATTCAACTCTATCCTATGATCCAATTCAAAAAGGTTGAATATTATTTTGTAGATGTTACTAAGATAGATAACTTTTTTTTACAAATTTTAAGGTTAATATATAAAGTAATGAGGCATAGAGAAATTAAATTCCACTCAAATCAATACCAAGAAATGCATGCAGGATTATTTTTTATCCAAAAACTATCAATTAATGGCCTTGTAGTGAAACAAAAGAAGATATTTTTCTCTTCTATTCTTTTTTTAAAATAACTAAAACGTGATATTGAGGATTATTAGTATTTCTTCCAATAGAAAATATAAGTTCATTCCCACTTGTAGAAACATCCTCCCCTTGATTATAAGTTATTCCATTTTCAAGATATTTTTTGTTTCCTTTTATAGTTTAATAATAAAGATTTACTTCTCAAATAGATAGTTAACTTTCAGAGATTTGTGTTGGGTTATTTTCTATGTTCTACCAAGAGACATTATATTTTACTGTTTCCAAGTTCCAGATCTCAAATTCACCTATAATGTATGTTTGGTTTAACACATCAGAGTTCACATGATCACTCTCCACAAGATTAAATTCATGGATAACAAGTAATATAGAACCCAGGTTTATTAGCTTAGGGAACCACTTTCTGTACTTTTTTAGGATCCATTTGTTTCTTCAACATGTGATAATAGTCAAATACCAACCACATTTATACCATGAATGGAAAGATAAACAAATAGATACCATTATTCAGATATAGAAACAAAACTTATTTTCCAACCATTAGCTTTATCAGTGAAAACACCAAGATAATGTGGTGTAACATATTTCACTTATTCTATAGAAATAATCTTAAGTGAATAATGATAATATTTTTAGTGTGGTGTTATTATACGAAACTCATCTTAAGTATCCTCTATTGGCTATTGTTTGTAACTCCATCCTATATCCTTACACATTATTCTACAAGGTATAATTTCCACCAATGTAAACCTATTTTTAAAATAGTATGTTATTCCATTATTTTGGTTTGATAATTCCAAAAATAGTCCATACCTCTATCCATCACTTCCAAATAAATAAAACCATGATTAAGAAAGGAAAATTAACTAAACTATATTAGATCTAAGAATCATAGCTATATAGCCAGATAAGAACTTGAAATTCTAGTCCCACCACAAATAGTCTATATAAAAAATAAAATATTTTTGAAAGACTCTCATTTGATTCTATATTAATTATTTTCTTTCCCATTCCATGGTTAAATACTCCATTCAAGCTAAATAGTTGTCAAAAATTTCATATTAACCAAATTGTGTCTCCCAACCTAGCGTTCAATGCCTTTCTTGAAACTGTGATCTAGAAAACCTAATGTCTAAACTAGTTGGAAATTACAGAAAAAAAAATTTCATCCCCAGTGATATGCATGACCCTGGAAGTTACCTCATCCCATAATAATTGGAACCACAAGTAACCTACCTGGAGGAAATTATTTTACCTTTATTGATGACATCTTCAGCCACATTAAAATTTGAAACATTAAAAAATGAAACCATAATTATTCTATTAAATGGATCATTTAATTGAATGAATGGTAACTATTACTTTTAGTTTTTTTGTGCCTATTTCCCATATATGGAATTATTTTTATGATGAAAATAATATTTTTTGTGTTGATTTTATTGATTACCTATATCTACCTCTCATACCCCAATATCTACAATGGATTCTAGAATTCTCCTATAATTCCCCTTAATAGTATGTTGATGTACTCATTTAACATCCCTTAATTCCTCAACCCCTAGAGTTCTTGACATGAGCTACTCACTTAACATGTATGATTCCATATACTAAATTCTCTTTGAGTTGTGATGAAATTTCATATTTTGAGGACACCTCAATGAATTCCTTTTTCCTGAAACACACTTGTAGGATTAGTGTGTTATTGTGATAACTCCTCATATTGCAACACTAATACATGAATTTAATGTTATTTCATATTGGAAAACACGTTTAGAGGTCTCAAAATTCCAAGAGTGGAATGTAAAATTGAAAATTCATCCAAATATCTTGTTTGTTCTCATGGTGTCGCATGTACCACATGTATCTATAACTGCAAGATCTGTATTAACTCTCATAGTAGACTCATATTTTCTTTTGGCTAATATTGTATTGTTTATAGTCCCACCTTCCGGTCATTATGTTAAACAAATTTCTAGTAAGGTGATAACTTTTTTTCTATTGTTCCTATTTATCACAAAACCTTCAAGAATACAACTAGATCCTCCACTTCCACACTCTCAAACCCCTGACAAACTTCTCTTTGAGTTATGAAAATGTGAGGTCAGGATTAATAAACATTAGGTACACTATAAAATATTGGATCATTCCCTCTATACTAAAATATTATTGTGAAACCCTTTATCTCATCCTAAGTTTTTTTGATTGAAAAGTATGTTTCAACTAAGTTATTTAAGCCACCGAATCTTCTCTAGAAAAACATTGCATCTCTACATGCCTGGAAACTACTTGAACCTCATCCCATTCAGTAACACTTATTTCCTAATTTTCCATATCAACTTTATTCCACAATCCACTATACATTCCCTTTTCATTCCTCAACATTTCTAAACACTAGTTTCTTTCTTCATTTCCCAATATCAAACCATATGTTTCACCTTCAATATCAACTTAATAACCTTTCCTAGAATCTCTTTTTATTTTATCTATTAGTTCCTTATATATTTTATTCATAATTTCCTTTAAATTATTCAAAAGGTTATCCTAATATTGTATGATTGAATTTATTTTCATCACTTCAATTATTATGTGTTAGATTACTCTACATTAAAGTGGGTATATAGATGTAGAGTCACCTTCCAATTTAATCAGATAAAAAAATATTTCAATATTCAATCTCTGTAATTCTTATATCCTCTGATACATTCTATCAATGAAGGATCCAATTTATAGAAACTAATAAGAGAGGTATTCTGGGAGATAGAGAGAGAAAGAGAGAGAGAATAATATTTTTTATTTGTTCTATCAAAACAATCATATAAGAGTTATTAGAAAAACATCAATAGAATAAGAAGAATAAGAAGAAGAAGAAGAATTAAAAAGATAAAGAAGATATCCATGGAAGACTCTCCAAAAATCAAACGTATAACCCTCTCATTATTCTATAACTAAAAGCCAATAAAATAATTCCTAATCCCCTAACCACTCTCAACTTTCCCCATTTAATATCTCCAACCACCTCTTAACAACTCTAATAAATATATAAAATAAAAAGCTAAATACTGACCCTAAAAATTACTACACATCCCTTTGGTAGATATCCCAACCAGATCCCTAGGAATAAAAAGCTTGGCCTCACTACCCCTCTCTATATTTTTCACTATAGAATCCCACTTTCCTATAGCCATATTCACCTCCACATACCTATCAATCCCAACATGTTTATCATATATAATTAGACTCAAAGAAAATTAAAAATATATTAAAAATCAAGAATAAATTAAGATTAATAAAAAGATAATAGAGGAAGAATAGGAACTAGGGTCCAACATGATTACCATAGAATAGTCCCTTTAAGAGGAAAATTATTCACAAAAAAAGTGATAAATAATTATTTCAATAGTTTCCCTTGGTGGAGATATTGTTTTCTAGAATATGTTAATCCATAATTTCAAGAGGAGAAAAGTGTTTAACTATTTTTACATTAGGTTTTATATATTTTACCCCTTTATAGTGACCTCAGCATCTTCACCAATAGATTCCAAGCTTCTATCTCTCTCTCTTCAATGTACTTCCATATATATTTTATCTTTTAGTGGGTTGTAATTTGGGTGTGGGTTGGTGTGAGTTGATGTGGGCATGTTTATTGGGAATAATGATATATATAGTCCATGTTGATTTAGGATTGAATTTATGAGTATAGGTTTGTGTTGGATTTCTGGTATCGAAAGGAGGTCATAGGGTTACCATTAAGATGGATAAGGGGGCAGGACTAGAAACATGATATGGGGCTCATTTGAATTTTTTGGTTCAAATAGGAAAGATTGTGGATTGAGAATATTATACTGGGTAAATATGGATTAAGATGTTGGGAAGGAATGGATTTTTTGGTGTGTTTTGGATTACATGAGGATTGGAAAATGGCTGTTTAGAGGTTTTCGTTTGAAGTGGGTTTGGGGATTTGGTATAGGTGCAAAATTTTTGGGATTTAAGGAGAATTGGGGTGGATTTTGATATTTTAGTTTTGATTTGGTGGGGTGGTGGTTTTTTATAGGGGAATTGGTAGATAGGAGCTTTGGATGCATGGTAAAGATAGACCCAGTGAAGTGGTTTTGGGTGGTAATATTGGTCTTGAATAATGAATTGAGTTTGGGGATATTTGGTTGGAATTATGTTAAATTGGTTATGGCTTATAACTTGGAATAGAATAGATAGTGGGTGAGGTAGGATTTCAAATTTTTCAAAGAAGATATCATGTTTTTTTATGGGAGTCCTGTGAGGGTTGATTGGAAGAGGAAGGGTTATTTAAAGTGATGGTTAGGCCTTTCTTAAGGTAGAAACTAGCATCAAGACATCCCCAAACTAGTAGGCTCAATTATAACTTTCATCAATATGTTTATTTTCATAAACACGATAATGAATAGAAAACCCCATTGATCCATTATATTGAGCATATAACTGAGCAACCCTCCTCATGATAGAGATGGGTAACATCATAACCCTGAAACATCTTATTTTTAAAATATTTCACATCCTCACCTTCTTCATGATCTACAAACCCTAGTAAACTTTCCTTTATGAAATTATATTGAACAAGTTGGGTTGGAACATTACAAAAACAATTGATAGACTCTCCTTACATATGATATAGATTTAGGTGTGAACTAGTATCTTAAAAGTAGAAAGAACCCTTAAGTGGTGATCTATACCTACTACCTCCTAAAAATAAATATATAATAGTGAATTTTTCACCATCACCCATCACATAGGCTACAACAGTTGTTGTCTCTATAGTGATAAAATCCCCAAATTACATCATCTAAATCATTTAAAATTGATTGAGACTGTAATATACCAAAAAACCTTCACATGAATCTAAATCAGTTGCAACAACATAATAAAACACCATTATTATTAGCCTCTTTACAACCTGAACCATCATCCTTAAGAAAAAACCATGAAACATCCTTGAAATAAGCTTTGAAACCTTAGACCCTCTAATTTGATTATGTAGTCAAACTAGACCTATAGTAGTCACTCCAATACTTAGTGGATTGGGATATAGAGAAATAATATAAACAAATATATTCAATTTAAATTCTATATCAATGGCCATTTGCTCCTTTGAAGAAAATAAGTTTTAGGTAATACTGAACTAGTTCTAGATGAAACGATGGACTCCTGCACAAATAACCAATAATTGGGAACAATTTTAGTGGTGAACACTCCTTCATGAGAAAAAGGTAACTAGATATTAGGAAAACAAGTAACGTGAACCCATCAGGTAAATGAAGGAACGGATCCCTCTACAAAAGTGATAAACTTGCAGGCCCCCTTCTATGAACTACCTAGATTTTCAATAGTATAAACAACCCACACATCCAATATTGACCCAAATTATATCACTATAGCAGAATAGATTAATACACAACACCACTATTCCAATTCCCCTACTAAGAAACATGAAGTAGAGTAACACCCTCCATAAAACTATCTGTGACTCCCTCTTCATGTTCCATGATGAAAAAAATAGTGGCTAGTCTTCTAGGTATCTATTTTCATTGGTTTAACCCTACTTATTTAGTTAGTTGATAGTATCATAGAGTGTTTATGTGAGATAAAATAAAAAGAATAAATTTTATTCAATATATTGTAAGAAAAATAAAATAATGGAACATAAGGAAAATTGGACTAATAAGAAGAATAAAATGGAGAATGGACTCTTCTATGAAGAGGCTTCCTATGGTCAAGGTTGAGACATCTATAAGAGCCACAGTTGAAGCCATGTAAAAATAATTTACACATCCTCCCACCCAATAAAATCCCTTACATTTATTAAAACCAACCACTACTAAAAAGCCCTCCCTACTACATCCATCACAACATACCATCTACATCAAATGTACAATATTACCCCAGGTAACTGGAAGTTTTTACCAATACCCTCACATGGATAGCCCACTACCCAAATTCTTATCAGTGGTGGACTAGATTTTGTAAACCTAAAAGTAAAATGGTGACTAATATCCCTCTTTGATTAAGATGAAAGATTAAACCCTATTACCTTTGTAATTTACCTAACCCGTGGGCTGACCCAACTACAGGTATCTATCCCACCCAAAATACAGTACATACTACTCTAATTATTTATCACTTCTCCTACATGGCTAAATAAAAAAGAATAGTTTCCTAAGTAAAGAATAGTTGAGTGGTCCAAGAAACTCTCTAAATTTTTATTAGTCCTTAAATGAAATATCAAGATCCTATAATAGAAATACTTCTTGAAAAAACACCAGTTATAAGAATAAATAAAGAGAAATATGATCTTTCAAACATAAAACTCATGGAAGAGCGATGCTGTTAGAATAAATGTAGTTTTTTTTTTGGATTTATTATCAATATTTGGTATGTTTTCAACAATTGGATTATATTAAAAACATGGTGATAGTGAACACATAGTCACTTGTGGAGAAATTCAAATATACAACTTGATATCTCTATATATCAAGCATCATGATTTGAAAAAATATTAAGGGTGTTCCAAGATTCCCCAATATTGGAAGTGAAGGTTTTATTATATATCTTGTTTGGAAGTTTTAATGTGGAGGTTGTTTGTAATATATAAGGTTCACATAAGTTATATAAGAAATAATGGGAGGAATTTTCACCCTTATATAAGATAGATTCCATGTGAAAGTTTCACATGCAAGTCCCACATGCATGTAAGTTTATGTTTCTATCTAAAGGTATGTCACATGATAGGTCTAGGAATTAGTGTCACGTGTAAGTGGAATATGGCAGAACAATAGAGGGTTACATGATAGTTAAGTTTTTTCCAAAAATACCTGACATATACCCTCATTTTTTGTTGATGAAAATTAAGAGAAGGATTAGGGGTTCATCTCATAATGTAAGTATCACTTGAGAAAACTAGATTTTAGTGAAGAAATAAGGGTGTAGGATTTGTATGAAGTATAAGGGTTCAAGAGTTACAGTGTTCCACCAATAAAGTATAACTTAGTTTAAACCTTGTAAAATAGTGGTGTTATTCATGGAATTTTTATTTATTTCATTTTTATTCTATATGTTCATGTTCATTTTTTATGGGTGTGTTGTGGTTCAAGGTTGCGGTGACATGTATTCTCATTTGTGGATATATCATGAATGTGGGTTTGTTCTAATTCAGTTGTTTTAGTTATTTATTTCTGCTATGGAAGTTTTGTAGGAAAAATTTTACTAATAAAAGGTTTTATAGACCCAACATTATGTCTCTGGTTCAACCATTGTTCTTTGTCTATGATATTTCTAGCCATTTGTTATCTCATTCATTGCTATCATGCCCTACATCAAAGTTAATGCCCAAAACCTCACCAGAATCTTATCACCACACGCCCTATATCTTAACAAAACCAAGTTGTCTATTTTTACTTTTCATTACACCTTATTCTCATAACCAAATCACATCATAGATAATTAAGAGAAATAAATTTAATAACAGTGGTGGGTGGGAATCCCAACCACCAAATATTTGGTTTATATTCATTGAAGAATTTGGGGAATGAAAATGGGGTTTTACTCAATGTTAATTCAAAAAAAAATCAAGAGGGTGTTTTTTATGATCATTTATTATATAAATTTACAAAAAATTCTATAATGATAAATATTATGAAATTTATAAATAAATCCCTAACATTAAAATTATCAATTAAATACCCATTGTAAATGACTCGCCAAGAAAAAAAACCAAATATATTTTCCATGTTATTACCAAGTTAAATAAAAATACCAATATGGAAATAAGAACATATAATCGTCATTAATTCATATTACGCATAATCAAATTTTTATTTTCAAATATTTGAATTTTCACTAAACTAGAAAAGAAATCATTCTATAATATGTAAAAATGTTATTCATGGAAAAAGAATTTCAGTATGTGGATAATGTGGTAAATGTGAAGGATAGAATGTCCTACCTTGATATAATTTACCCTGAATACCCAATTATTATGCCTTGAATCTCAATCATAATTTTCATTACCATGACTAAAAGTGAATTTTCATGAAACGAATTAAATTGATACTCTTCTAGAATTTTCTTCTACCAAGGGAGAATATATGAAATTTCTTTCTATGGACTAGAGGAAAAGTCACTGTTGGGGGAATTACTCTCCACCTTTTTCCAATTAGTTATCCACCTTAAACATTTTCCAATATTCCACCATTGACTATCATTATAATTTCCATTCATAAGATCCTAGTAAGTTGAATTAAATAATTTGAATAGAAATCCCTCTAATATGTCTTCTCATCACCACCACACAATTCCAATGCCCCATTTCTGAGTTTAATAAAAATATTAATTCATATTTTTAAAATAAGAGTATGATTACTCTAGTTTTTTTTTAATAAATACCCATAAATTATTGATCCTATGGTTCGAATTCCAAATATTATAATTATACCACTCTTAATAAATGACCCTCATTCAGGATACAACCATGAGGTTAGAATTTCCATTCATAACTCTGTTTAGAATTTATTAAGCATTCACATGCACATGGATAAAAATAATATATTATATTTTTTTCAAAATCCAGTGATGCAAACATAAACGAAGTGGTTTCATGATCACATTTATAAATATTTTTTCAAAAATATCCAAAGGCATTAATTATGAAAATAATATAGGTCACTTTAATTTCTATATACTAAAAAAATATTTTGATGACATTAACGTGTTCCAAAAATGATATTATTGGTTTTTAAAGTATTTCCTTCAATTAAAGTAATCCCTTGTATGTCATATAAAGAAAATAATTTGAAAATAATAAATGAATAGACATGGTCAAAAAATTTAAATTTTAAATCTTCCTAAATAGTTTTCATTTCAAATTGAATATAAAAGATTAATAATCCAATAATAAAAATTAAGTAGTTTATAAACCAATTTTAGGTTTGTTCAGTGACAAATTCATCAAAAAACTTGATAAATAAGGTAAAATATCTGAAAAAGTAAATCAATATTATACATCTATGAATAGTTATGAGTGATAAAATAAACCCCATAAACAAAATGAAATTGGTACAGAACAAGGACATGAGATGGAGAAAAAGGTAATTGATCATCTTCAATCAACTATCTCAAAAAAGTGTACCCCATTCAATGGTTTTAGAAGAAAGATGCATATATTAAAACATTTTTGTGTTATAAAAAATAAATTGGTGAAAATGATTAGAGTGCCCTTTTGGATCTAATATTGTTTGACTATAACATATTTTACAAGTCTAGATTAAGTGTACTCTTGTTTTAGGAATAAGAATATTGCCTTTATCATGATATAAAGTTACAGTATCTTTTTATTCTCATTGCATGAGTCCTTTGTTCTTCCTCCTTTGTTACAAATTAAGAAAATTCCTAAATTTTTTGTGTTTCCCAATACTCCCTCACCCTAAATGTTTATCTCTCCTACTTACATAGTTCCTGGTCTACCGAATAATTCTTCTTTAGCATGAACAACCAAGACTAAACAATAAATTACAACCTCTTATTTGGGATAATAACCCCAATACTCTCATTAATTCTACCTATATTGTATAACAAAAAAACAAACATATCCATAACAACATCAATGAAAATTATTATAACAACCAAAATACACCAAACTAGGAAAATTAAAACCCTTAAATCTATCTTGTTACCAAATATGGGCACTAACATCTGGTCTTTAACTCCTAAAAAATCTGGACTTCTAGTTTGGTTGAGAAATCACCACATCAGCATCAGGTACTTTTTTAATCAGTAACTATGTTTAATCCTTTTATCAAACAAATTGAAGGAGATAATAGATCACTATCAAAAATAGATTTATCTTTAACAAAACCTCATGAGGTAACTTGTCTCTAGAATCACCACATAGTCATAATTCGTTGATCATCATAGTCTTCATCTAAGGACTTTGCAAACTAAGAAAAAAACATAACAACAACCACTAAGTAGATCAATTCAATGAGCACATATAGCATGAGTAGAGTAGAATTCAATAAACCATGATGAAAATAGTACACAATGAAGTTGGATATGTTGGGTGTATCATGAGTGTCATAAAATTGATGAACAATTTGAGAGTGTATTTTTCCCATCCATTATAAGTGAATATACTAGTCCTTTTGATCGAATAGAATAGCTAGATTAGATATATGGAAATGGAATTTTATTAGTGTGTTTAGTTATAAAAATCCAAATAAATAGAGTTGAATATATAGGTTGATGACACAATCAATACAACTTATTGGATGATAAATATTATTTTAAAGGTATGATATTACACAGTAAGGGTTTGTAGGAGGTTGAATATCCTTACTACATTAACTCTTTTTTATATGGTTGATCTTTTGTGTTTCTATACACAAACCTTGGGATTTTAGTGGTTTATCCTAATTCCACTAAGAAAAGGGATTAGATGGTCACATAGTAAGTCTATCCAATAACCTTGATTAAATTATATATAAGTTTAACAAGTAGATTATAATGTTATTATCAAGTCCAAGTAATAATATTTAATCTTGTTATTTGGTTTTTCAAAAGTATTTTTTTATTGATGTATATCATAGTTATATTTATTTAATTAAATAAACATATCTTATAATTATTCTGGTAAATAATGAAGAAAAATAGGGGACTGAGTTATGGTTTGGAGAGAATGGAATATTATTTGGAATAAATATTAACTAATTTATTATAGAAAATTTATATTTAATTAGTATATAATAATAGTAGTAATAATAATATTATTATTATTATTATTTAAACATGGGTTTTTCTAAGGGATATAAAAATATTAAAGGGTATTTTGAAAATAATATTCTAACCTTATATCTATAAAAATCTAAATATAGAATTCTCATATAATATAATGAAATTGGATTGTAAAAATAATTTTTTTGTACACCATTTTTAATTCTAAATAGTTGTCCCATCATAGAAATATTCTCAAGAAAAATCCAATTTCTACGAGTTTTGGTGATCCTCATCCTTTTTCTCTTGTTTTGACAGAACCATGAGAATCCAACATGCATCATTTTAAATTATATGTTAGATCCTATAATTGTAGTGTGGATCATTACTAGAGGGAATCTACCCTTGATTCCTCCCTCACAATGATGGTTCGACAAAAAGGTTCAACTGAATTCAATGAGTAAATAATAACAAGTTGAGGTAATTCTGGATCTATCTAAATTAATTTTAAATTATATGTTAGATCCTATAATTGTAGATTCTAGGAATGGTATTCTTTCAACTTCTAAGTAGAAATAAAAATAAGTTTATGTAAAAAAAATTAGGCACAAGCCCGACCACTTTCACTATGCCTCAATACCTTCAAGTGGAATCAGAGCTGGTCACATGTTAATTTATAATTATTTATTTTCATTGATCATTTCAATAATTTGTTATTATATTAATTTCTAGTTTATTCATTCTTAATTATATTGTCACTATTATGATCTTACACCTTTATGTAACCAAGAAAATGTTACAGATTGATACAGAATAATTTGACAGAATCCACTGAGATGTGCCAAAGTTTTAGCTAGTTGAAATTGATTACAAATTGTGTAGTCAATATCACTAGATATGGACGGGATTCTGGGTAAATGGCTCACCAAAAAGAATCAACACATATTGTATTTGTTACATGCCTCATGATTATGGGAAAAAGTGTCACATGACTTGTTGATTACAAAATATGTATCTGGTGTACTCCACGTATAGTCTATTCATTTTCACAGCATAAATTGCAGAATCAATGTGGTCAAAGATGTTTCATGTATTTATCACACGGAAAATGGGATTGATAGTTGAGAGACACAATAATTAATATATATATTATTGAGTCAATAAGGTTTTCCTTATGACTTTTCCATTCCTTCTTGTTTTTAAAATCACAAAGACCTTATCTTTAAGAAAATTTCTTTCTTAAGGAAAATTGCTTTCTTAAGGAAAATTGCTTTTATAAGGAAAATATCTTTTGTAAGAAAAATTATCCTTATCATATTTTCACCCAGATTTTTCTTAAGTATGAGATTCGGATTCATTTTTATTTTCTCGAAATTGCTTGAAACTTTGATATGAAGTATTCTGTTTTAGGATCCGAATTCTGGATAAGATTTGTAAGGAAGTTTTACTTCGGATTCCAGATGAGAACTGTAATAAAGTATCATTCCGAATTCCGGTTACAAACTCTGACTAAGTCCTATTCCAGATTCAGGATACAAATCCCTATGAAGTTCGACATTGAATTCTCATTATGAATTCTGGTAATGAATTCTCATTATGAATTATGATGATGAATTCTCATTCCAAATTCTGGATACGAATTCTCATTACGAATTCTTAATACGAAATCTCATTACAAATTCTGATGATGAAATCTCATTACGAATTCTGGTAATGAATTCTCATTATGAATTCTGATGATGAATTCTCATTCCGAATTCTGGATACGAATTCTCATTACGAATTCTTAAGACGAAATCTCATTACGAATTCTGATGATGAAATCTCATTACGAATTCTGATGATGAATTCTCATTACAAATTCTCATTCCGAATTCTCATTCCGAATTCATCTATTAAACAGAATCTGATCATATTTGTTTTATACACTCTGAATTTATTCATACTCTGAATCTTCACTCCGAACTTTCATTTCACTTATGTCTTTATATTTTGTCTACTCTTTATTATTTTCATTACACTCCGAACCTTCACTCCGAATTTTTCATTCCAAACTTTTGAGTCAGATTTTAAAACGATGTCGTACATTTTGTTACACTTGTTTTGTTATAAAATGATGTCTTCTATTTTTTTATAAACTAACCGTTGTCTAAGTGACACGTGTACAGGTCCCTCTGATATTTAAGGAAAATATGACCGTTGGGGAAGGAGCTGACCTTACCTATAAATAGGAGCTCATTTGAAAGAGCTCAGTGCTACTGAAAGGCTGACAGATCGTTGACTCATGTGATTACATGCTTGAAGTGATTTTTAGAGAGAGAGGCTCTTATTAACTCTCAAAGCTTTGTGTGACTCCGAATGTTGGTGATTACATTTGAGGACTTTCGGGGATAGGAAGACAGAGGTTGCCGACTACCTTGAAGTTCGAGGGCTTCCTTGCTGAGGAAGACAGTGGTTGCCAACTACCTTGACGTTGAGGGCTTGTAGGGATAGCAAGACAGAGACTCTGATCTTCCTATCGAGGGCTTACCCTGGTGTGGGTAAGACAGACTTGCTTGAAAGAATAAATCAAGGGACCTTTATCCAAGGTTGTTGGATACCCTTATCTTTGGGTTAAAAGACTTATATCTTGTTACTTGTAGTTCTACTACTTGTTTATATTCTGCTGCATATTGTATTGTAAGGAAAGTATAACTTTCTTATACTTCCTTATTTGTACTCTGTTTCATTTAGATTCTATACGCTTTAAGGTAGAATCTCATATTGTAATCTTTTATTAAGTTTCAATTTCTGGAACTATATTTCCGGAACCTACTTTCAGAATCTCTTTCCAAGTTTGCATTCGGTATTAGAGGTGTTGTGAATTTTCTTAGTTTAACTTTAAACTTAGCCCTTTCCTTTGCTTAAGGAAAACATAGTTAATCATAACTAACTTTAAAGGTTCCAAAGGAATTTTTAAAGTATACAATTCACCCCCCCCCCCTCTTGTATATTGAGCATCTACGTCACTATTTCGATCCTACAATTGGTATCAGAGCAAGTCTCTGAAATACTTGTACTCACATACAAGTTTTTCTTGCTCATTTTCCCATTCCGGAAATTTCCCATTCCGAATTTTCCCATTCTAAACTTTCTCATTCCGAACATTGTTATTACGAATCTTGTCTACTAACAAGTTTGTGTGCCGAAGGTTATTTTTAGTATGGCAGGAGTCAATGTTGGTTCAATTGATAATCTAAATCCTACAAGACCACCAGTCTTTGATGGTAATGATTATGAATACTAGAGAGATCGAATGAAGACTTTTGTTATCAACACTGGAGTGGATAACTTTGTTATGCTTACTGGTGATTATAAAATTCCTGACAAGGAAGTTAGAACTTTTACTAACCAGGAAAAGAAAGAATATCAACTCAACTATAAGGTACGCAATACACTATTGTGTTCAATGACTAGAAATATATATAGCCAAATTTCTCCTTGTGAAGTAGCTAACTGTATCTAGAAGAAGTTAGAAGTTACACACTTTGGAACTTCTAAGGTAATTGAGACTAGAAGAGCTATGCTTAGAGCTGAATATCATGGCTTCAATTTTACTTATGGTGAACCTATCTGTAAATTTCAACAGAGATTTATGACTATCATCAATAGCCTACAATCTATGGGAGGAAAAGGTCTAGATGATGAAGCTCTTGTGGATAAGATAATTGATATTATGCCCAATGAGTGGGAGTCCAAGAGAACGGCTATAGATGAGAACAGGAAGGTCACTCAAATTACTCTTGATGAATTATTTGGAACTCTTCTACAACATGAAACCAGAATGAAGAGAGATGCAGACAACATCAAGAAGAAGAATGGAAATGGTACTATTGCTTTTACAACAACCTCAAATCAGATGAAAGCTAAGACTCCTGAGAGAGTAACCAGATCCAAGTCTAAGAAAGTTATTTTCCAATCTGAATCTAGTGAAAGTGAAGTCTCTGAAAATGAACTAGTAAATCTTTCTCGAAGAATGAACAAGATAGCTGGACAGAGAAATTTCCAATCTAAGTATAAGAAAAAGGACAGGAAAGATAAGAAATATAGAGAAGTTACTTGTTATGAATGTAAGAGAGCTGGACATATAAGACCATATTGTCCTATGCTCAAAAAGAAAGAAATGAAAGAAAGGAATTCAGACAGGAACAGAAAGAAATATTATAAAGCCAAAGCTAAGAAAGTTATGAAAGCTAATGACACCTGAAGTGCCAGTGGTGGTGACTCTTCAGATGAATCTTATGATTATGAATCTTCAGGACAGAAGAATCTTGGTCTTATAGCCAGATTACCTATTGATAATCATTGTTTTATGGCTAAGGTACGAAATGCTGAATCATTGACCAATGTTTCTTTAAATTCTAATGATAGTAAGTGTTATAACTCTTTTGATGAATAATCTTCTTCTGATGAAGAAAATACTTTACCTACTTATGAAGAAGTCTCTAGGTTTGCTGAACTTCTTGAGATTGTGAATTCCAAACTCAATAAGAAACTTGATAAGGCAAATTCTTGGAATTCTATTCTTACGAAAGAGATATCAGATCTTTCTAAAGATCTTGATAGGAAAAATGCGGATTTTGAAAGTATTTCAAAAAATCTTGAGGAAGTAAGTTCTGAGAAGAACAAACTTTCTAAAGAATTAGAAAAAGTAATTTCTAAGAAAAATGTTTTCGAGCCTAACTCTAGTTCAAAAACTAATGATTTTGAGGATAAAAACTTGGTTGTAAAACTCAAGTCCGAAATTTTTTCCTTAAAGAAGTGTTTATCAAACTTTACCCATGGTAAGGAAAATTTTGATAAGATGTATTCCCAAATACGACCTTTAAGAAATAAATCTGGATTCGGTTATACCCATGCAAAACCAATTTTTAGTAACAATTATTTTGTTCCTCAAATTACCCCATTTTGTACCAAGTGTCAATGTGGTGGTCACTCGGCAAAAAATTGTTCCCTAAACAAAACCCAATCTCTAGGATTTCACAAAGCTTACTTTTCTACGAATATGTGGGCACCTAAAATTTTATTATCTGGAAATCTCGGATCCAAACATGTTTGGATTCCGAAAGTCTAATTTTCTTCTTGATTTCAGGAAAATAAAGAGAGTACCAGCAACAATACATGGTACATGGATAGTGGATGTTCCCGACACATGACTGGTAACAAAAGCTATTTTGAAAATATTATCAAAACAAAAGGAGGAAAGGTAACTTTCAGAGATAATGCTAAGGGAGAGATTGTTGGTATTGGTAATATTGTACTTTTAGGTAAAACCTTGATTTCAAATGTTCTTTTTGATAAGGGTCGTAAGCATAACCTCATTAGCATAAGTCAGTTATGTGATGAAGGTTACCTTGTGAATTTTAGGAATGATAAGTGTTTAGTTCAGAATTCCAAGGAAGATTTTATTCTCTCAGCCAACAGGCAAGAGAATGTCTACACTTTAAACCTAGAAGACCTCAGGAGTCAATATTTTCCTTGCCTAAGTGCAATGGAAGATCATTCCTGGTTATGGCATAGAAGACTAGGACACTGTAATATTATAAACCTATGTAAACTCTCTAAGAAGAAACTAGTTAAGGATCTTCCGGAGATTAGATTTTATTCTTCTAAAGTTTGTGATCCTTGTCAATATGGAAAGCAACATAAATCTAGTTTTAAGTCAATCGGTGAAGTCTCAACAACCGATGCATTACAGTAAGTGCACATGGATCTTTTTGGTCTAACACAAACTGGAAGTATTGGAGGCAAATACTATGTGTTTGTTCTAGTTGATGATTACACTAGATTTACTTGGGTCTTTTTTTAGCAAAGAAATATAAAGCTTTTTCTTATTTCAAAAGTTTTAGAGCTCAAGTTAAAAATGAGAAAAACCTTCCATTGAAAACTATTCATAGTGATCATGGAGGATAATTTCAAAATTTTGATTTTGAAACTTTTTGTAGTAAGAAAGGTATTACTCACAATTTTTCAGCACCGAGAACTCCTCAATAGAATGGTGTAGTTGAAAGAAGAAATAGAATTCATCAAGAGATAACTAGAACCATGTTGAGTGAATATTATATATCTAGACATTTCTTGGCTGAAGCTATAAGTACTGCTTGTTATACTATAAATCGAGTTTTGATTAGACCTTTTCTTAATAAAACGCCTTATGAGTTATGGAATGATAGAAAAACAAGACTATCTTACATCAAGGTTTTTGGTTGCAAATTATTCATTTTGAATACTAAATATAACTTACATAAATTCGCACCACAATCTGATGAAGGGATTTTCTTAGGCTATTCCACAACCTCTAAGGCTTATAGAGTTTTTAATAAAAATACTTGCACTGTTGAGGAAACAGTACATGTAAAATTTGATGAGTCAGGTCCTTTTGTTTTCAAACCATCCCAGCCTTCATCATCAGATGTGTTTTCAAAAACTGATTATCAACCTTTGAGAGAAGAACCTTCTGATAAGGATAATGTTCTAGAAGATACTTCTGAAACATTTACCCCAGAAGATTTTCTACCCTATGTTGATGAACAGGTTTTACAAAACCCAAATCAGATGTTTCTTAAGAATCATCCCAGTGATAGTATCATTGGTGATGTAAATCAACCTGTAAGGACTAGAAGTTCCTTAAGAAATGAAGTAGAACATCTAGCATTTCTTTCCCAATTAGAACCAAAAATCACTGATGAAGCTCTAGGTGATGATGATTGGATAAAAGCAATGCAAGATGAACTAAATGAATTCGAAAGGAATAAAGTCTGGACCTTGGTTGAAATACCTAAGGAAACTTCTGTTATTAGAGTAAAATGGGTCTTCAGAAATAAATGTGATGAAAATGGAGTCATTGTTATAAATAAATCTAGACTTGTTGCTAAAGGCTATAATCAGCAAGAGGGAATAGACTATGAAGAAACCTATGTTCCAGTAGCTAGACTTGAATCTATCCGTATTCTACTTGCTTTTGCAGCATTCTTTAATTTCAATCTTTTTCAAATGGATGTGAAATGTGATTTTCTTAACGGTTATGTTCAAGAGGAAGTTTCTGTTGAACAACCTCCTGGCTTTGAAGATACAAAACATCCGGATCATGTTTTTAGACTTACCAAAGCTTTGTATGGTCTTAAACAAGCCCCACGAGCATGGTATGATAGACTCACTGGATTTTTGCTTCAAAATAACTATGTCAAGGGAAATGCAGATCCAAAACTTTTTATAAATAAAGATAAGAAAAAAAATTTGATTGTTCAAATTTATGTTGAAGACATTATATTTGGTTCAACTTAGCATTCATTGACTGACTCTTTTGCTAGTCTAATGAAATCTGAGTTTGAAATGAGTATGATGGGTGAGTTAACTTTTTTCCTTGGTTTTCAAATTTCTCAAAAACCAGAAGGAACCTACATATCTCAACATAAGTATATTAAAGATCTTCTTAAAAAGTATGGTTATGACAACACTAAGAGTATAAGTACTCCCATTGGTACCTCAAACTCTTTAGATCTTGATGAAGCTGGGAAACCAGTAGATCAAACATCTTTTAGAGGTTTGATAGGAAGTCTACTATACTTAACAGCTAGTCGACCAGACTTAATGTTTTCAGTATGCTTATATGCCAGATATCAATCCAATCCTAAGGAATCTCACTTAAAGGCGGTAAAAAGAATTTTTCGCTACCTTAAGGGAACCATGGATCTAGGATTATTTTATACTTATGGAAATGATTTTGTTCTAAAAAGCTTTTCTGATGCTGACTTTGATGGATGTAGAATGGATAGAAAGAGTACATCCGGAACTTGTCATTTCTTAGGAGATTCATTAGTTTCTTGGTCTTGCAAGAAGCAACATTCTGTAGCACTTTCCACTGCTGAAGCTGAATATATAGAAGCTGGAAGTTGTTGTGCTCTAGTGTTGTGGATGCAACACACACTCACAGACTATGGATTGAGTTTTACTAAAACTCAAATTTTGTGTGATAACACAAGTTCCATTTCCCTTATTAAGAACCCTGCACATCACTCCCGTGAAAAACAAATAGATATTAGGCATCACTTTCTTAGGGATCACACACTTAAAGGAGATATTATTCTTCAGTTTATTGGAATGGAAGATCAACTTGCTGATATTTTCACAAAATCTTTTCCTTCTGATAGATTTGAATACATTAAACAGAAGTTAGGAATGATAACCGTAAGGTAATCCTCCTAAATTAACTTTCTGTTGAAAAAGTCTCCTTACAGCAATAAACTCCTTTTCATAGGGGGAGTACATCTGATTGTTAGATTAACAAAGTTTTTCAAAATTTGTTTTCAAACTTTTCGGAACTACAATTCCGGAATGGAATTTCCAGAACTAAAATTTTCCAGAATGGACATTTTTGTACAGAATACTTCTGGAATGGAAGTGTTCGTATTGAAAATTTCTGGAATGGAAAATTTCGTACTGATATTTTCATAACGGGATTTTCGTACCGAATCTTTCATAATAAGAATTTCGTTTTCAAATTTTGTAATGAAATTTTCGTACTGAGTTTTCCGTACTGACTCTGTTTTTCGTAGTAAGTTTTCTGAATTTTGTATTTTCATAATAAAGTTGTTTTTTGATGTTTTCGTAAGAATGTTACCAATTACGAATAATCCTCCTAAGCCAATCTTAAAGGTATGATTACCTTACTCAAGTTTTCATAGTCATATTTTACTTTCTGACATTTTCTTATATTTTGTTTTCGGATTATAGTTTTCTTAATTCTGTGTTTTAATAAAAACCTCAAAAGATCGGTTTCAAGAGAATTGGTTTTCAACCATTAGATCTGATCTCAGCCTATCACAATCGTTCGATCAACCGAGGAAGTTGAACCGTCATCTCATTGCCTATATAAAGGGGACCCAAATAGTTGTCGCACATCGGTTTTCAACCTCTCGCGTCCCAAAGCTCTGCCCCTCTGTTTTAAGGTCATTCTGAACTTCAGTTTTCTCAGTTCTGAACTTCTCAGAGGTTTTCAAATCCGAATGTATGTGGAAGTAGCTTCTCAAGATATGTCTTCATCTAAGCCGATCTCAAAGTGGATAGTTTATAGAGAGAGGTTGTTTCATCCAGATTTCTTCAACAAGTATGATTCTGTTATTTCTAAGAATATAAAGCTTAATGGTTGGGAAGATGTTGCGATGTCAAAACCCAGGAACCAAGATGAAGTGTATTCAGACTTACTTGTTGAATTCTATGAGACAGTTTCTTTTCTTCAGGAAGATGGAAGGGAAAAATTGTCTTTTAAGTCTTATAGGAAGACTTATAAACTTTCATATTCCAAGGCAGCCAGCTTGGTAGGGGTAAAGAATGAAGGTGAAGCTGAGTTTGTTTCTCATGTGTTGCCATATTCTAAAGGTAGCTTTGACAAGGAAAAAGATTTAGAAACTCTCGGACTGACTGATGACAAGGATCCGAAGATTGCTAGTTTATCTACAAATTTCCGGATTCTGGAGTTATGGGTACAAGGTCTTATCGTACCGAGGAAAGGTGACAAAGACGGCTTGAAGAAGAGTGAGATCTACATCCTAGATTTTCTGATAAATCTGAGGAAGTTAACCTGATGAAGCACATTCTTATCACTCTTGATAATTAGAAGAAAGGAAATCTGAGAGCTCATATTATTATGTATCCAGCAATCCTCTCCAAGTTGATAGTTCGGTGCCTTGAGTCTTTCAAGGAGGCTTGCAAATCTAAGCCAAGAGTTTTCAAGATTATTCTGGTGAGAGATGGTACTCTTAAGAGAATGGATGTGGCCTTTGACAAGGAGTCTGGACAGTTTATTGATCTACCTGCTCAAGGAGAAGCAGTTCCGAAAGTTGCTAATCCAGAATCCTCTAAACCGGTAAGGAAGAGAAAGTTGAAAGAAGTGGAAGAAGAAGCAGAGAATCCCAAGTCTAAGGAAGTTCATTCTACACCTCCAAAACCAAAGATGAATAAAGCTTACCCAGATGAGGTAGTTGCTAAATGGAGGGAGATGAAAGAGAATAGGGTGCAAGGGGAGCCTCAGTTTGGCTTGGACCCTGCAGAGGATAAGGCCTTGAAGGAGACAACTGCTGATGAGCTTGAAAAACAAGCAAAAGAAAAGAAGCTCAAGAAGAAGATGTCTGAGGATGAGGTAGCTCAGGCTTTGTTGAAATTCAATGAGATGGTTTCAGCAACTATTCCTGTTCCGAGATCTTTTTCATTGGAATCTCTTCCTGAGACTCCAGGAAGAAATTTCATTGCTCCGGAAGAAGTGGTTGCCAAGACTGATGAGGATGTAGAGCAAGTTGAGCAAGTGGAAGAGGAAGAAGATGTTGCTGAAGGAAGTGGTGAAACCAGAGATGTGTTGAAACAAGTAGATGATTATAAAGGGACACCTTCGGAACACTTATCGCTCTAAACTTCAGAAGCTGAATCTTAGAAGCTAGTTACTCCAGCAATAGAAGAAGAGAAAGGAGAAGAAGAAGTAGCTTATCATGGATAGGAAGAACAACTTCTACATGATATTTCTCAGATGGAAAACGTAGAGGTTGGTGCTCAGAAAGTTCCTGATGAGGAAGATATTGTTGTCCAAGTTTCTGATAGTGAGAAGAGAACTCCGGATCAGGATTCTATTCTGAAAAAAGACAAGGGAAAGAAAATTCTTACTGATAATCTGAGCTCAGAAGTGAGGAAGAGAAAGGAAGTTGGTAGTTCTTCAAAGAGAAAGCTTGACCTTATTGAAGAAAAAAATTCTCCAAGCAGAGTCTCGGATTTGGAGTCATCTTCGGTGGGGCATGACTTTGTTGTCCAGTCTTTAAAGAAGTTGGTTGGAACCATTCGGACCTTCTCAAGTATTGACTCAAGATGTCCGATGCTCCAACATGCTTTAAATAAGAAATCAGACTCCGTATCTATGGTCATGGATAAGTGTGTTGAAATAGAGGCTGAGTTCAAAACATTCCTTGTTGG
Source organism: Viscum album (assembly GCA_963277665.1). Taxonomy (NCBI): domain Eukaryota; kingdom Viridiplantae; phylum Streptophyta; class Magnoliopsida; order Santalales; family Viscaceae; genus Viscum; species Viscum album. Next base: position 797,966,037 of record OY728160.1, on the reverse strand, counting down.
CTACGAAGCCCATAGAAAATCTTGTAAGAGGATGAAAAACTGGTCGAGGAAGACTGTATAAGAGATGAGGCTATTTGATGAATTTCAAGACAATGTCAAGGATGCCTTTGAGAAAGAGGACAGGAAGATAAATGAGTTAACTTCATCCTTTGAAGAGAATATGACATATGAAAAGAACTTCCAGATTCAAGAAGTTAGAGATCTGAATGGGAAGCTAAATTCTATCTCTCAAAACTGGAAGTTTGAAAGGGATCATCGGATTGAGTTTGAAGAAAGGATGAAGGCTCAGGAAGAAAAGATCAAAGCTCAGGAATAAAAGCTTCAAGCACAGGCAAAAAATATTGAAGCTCAATCTGCAAGAATAGTGTTATTAGAGAAGCAAGCTGAAGAAGATTATAAAGACTTGAAAAAGATCAAGACTATTCTAAAGGGTCTCATGGAGAAGGAGAAAGATCCCAAATAGACAGATCTGATCTTTTATTGTAATATTTTTTTTGTTTCCGATATTTCAAACTTAATGAAATTTGTGCTTGTCGTTCCTTTTGTTGTTTCTACTAATGTTTCAGGTACTTTGTAATATTTTCCATTCCCTCGAATTCTTTTTGAAAATCACAAAGGGGGAGAAGGAAAAAGAACTCTAATAAGAGTTTATCAAAGGGGGAGAAGGAAAATATCCCTAAGGAAAAAGTACTCTAATAAGAGTTTGTTTAAGGGGGAGTTTTTCATTTAAGAAGACCTTCTTATTCATAATGAAATATCACTCCAGAAATCAAGAATACGATCCTTAGAGTTTCAAAGCCTAAGGGGGAGTTAGTTGTATTCATCAATATTCTTAAAGCCAAGGGAGATAAGACTTAATGTTTTTCTTTCTTCTAAGAATTTCTTTTTCGTAAGGATGTTTGTGCTTTCCAAAAAGGGGGAGATTGTTGAGTCAATAAGGTTTTCCTTATGACATTTCCATTCCTTCTTGTTTTGAAAATCACAAACACCTTATCTTTAAGAAAATTGATTTCTTAAGGAAAATTTCTTTCTTAAGGAAAATTTCTTTTATAAGGAAAATCTCTTTTGTAATAAAAATTATCCTTATCATATTTTCACCCAGATTTTTCTTAAGTATGGGATTCGGATTCATTTCTATTTTCTCGGAATTGCTTGAAACTTTGATATGAAGTATTCTGTTTTAGGATCCAAATTCTGGATAAGATTTGTAAGGAAGTTTTACTTCGGATTCCAGATGAGAACTGTAATAAAGTATCATTCCGAATTCCCATTACAAACTCTGACTAAGTCCTATTCCAGATTTAGGATACGAATCCTTATGAAGTTCGACATTGAATTCTCATTACGAATTCTGGTAATGAATTATCATTATGAATTCTGATGATGAATTCTCATTCCGAATTCTGGATACGAATTCTCATTACGAATTCTTAAGACGAAATCTCATTACGAATTCTGATGATGAAATCTCATTACGAATTCTGGTAATGAATTCTCATTATGAATTCTGATGATGAATTCTCATTTCGAATTCTGGATACGAATTCTCATTACGAATTCTTAAGACTAAATCTCATTACGAATTCTGATGATGAAATCTCATTACGAATTCTGATGATGAATTCTCATTACGAATTCTCATTCCAAATTCTCATTCTGAATTCATCTATTAAACAGAATCTGATCATCTTTGTTTTATACACTCTGAATTTATTCAGACTCCGAATCTTCACTCCGAACTTTCATTTCACTTATGTCTTTATATTTTTTCTACTCTTTATTATTTTCATTACACTCCGAATCTTCACTCTGAATTTTTCATTCTGAACTTTTGAGTCAGATTTTAAAATGATGTCGTACATTCTGTTACACTTGTTTGTTATAAAATGATTTCGTCTATTTTGTTATAAACTAACCGTTGTCTAAGTGAGATGTGTATAGGTCCCTCCAATCTTTAAGGAAAATATGACCGTTGGAGAAGGAGCCGACCTTACCTATAAATAGGAGCTCATTTGAAAGAGCTCAGTGCTGCTGAAAGGCTGACAGATCTTCGACTCATGTGATTACATGCTTGAAGTGATTTTTAGAGAGATAGGCTCTTATTAACTCTCAAAGCTTTGTGTGACTCCGAATGTTGGTGATTACATTCGAGGACTTCCGGGGATAGGAAGACATAGGTTGCCGACTACCTTGAAGTTCGAGGGCTTCCTTGCTGAGGAAGACAGAGGTTGCCAACTACCTTGAAGTTGAGGGCTTGCGGGGATAGCAAGACAGAGACTCCGATCTTCGTATCGAGGGCTTACCCTGGTGTGGGTAAGACAGACTTGCTTGAAAGTATAAATCAAGGGACCTTTATCCAAGGTTGTTGGATACCCTTATCTTTGGGTTAAAAGACTTATATCTTGTTACTTGTAGTTCTACTACTTGATTATATTCCGCTGCATATTGTATTGTAAGGAAAGTATAACTTTCTTATACTTCCTTATTTGTACTCTGTTTCATTTAGATTCTATACTCTTTAAGCTAGAATCTCATATTGTAATCTTTTATTAAGTTTCAATTTCCGGAACCATATTTTCGGAACCTACTTTTGGAATCTCTTTCCAAGTTTGCATTCGGTATTAGAGGTGTTGTGAATTTTCTTAGTTTAACTTTTTAAAACTTAGCCCTTTCCTTTTCTTAAGGAAAACATAGTTAATCATAACTAACTTTAAAGGTTCCAAATGAATTTTTAAAGTATACAATTCACCCCCCCCCCCTCTTGTATATTGAGCATCTACATCACCATTTCAATCCTACATATATATAAGGTGTAATTAATACTTATGAAATTGTGATCATAAAATTAATAAACATGTGGTTTATTAAATAAAAATGACATTGTGTTTATTTAATTAATTCATATTTGGTGTCACACACATGGTGTGAAATTAATTCACATGTGATGTAAAAATTAATTAACATGTGGTGTATTTTATTTACACATATTATAATTAATTAATTCTCATATGGTGTAATTAATTGACACACACTATAATTAATTCATATGAGGTGTATTTTAATACACACATAATATGTTTAACACATGTAGTGTAATTAATTAATTTTCATGGCAATAACATTAATTGCATCATTAAACTAGTATAAATCCTATGTAGAAATACATTAAATAATATTAAATTCCTAATTAATTCCATGTTAAAAAAATAAATAAATTTTTTGTTTCCTCTAAGTACACATCATGTACTTATTAAGAGCATATGAACTTCCATGATAGTTCATATGAATTATTAAGAAAAATAATTGATTAATTAATTAATAAGATAATTAATTGAATAATTTTAGGTAATTTTATCTTAATAATAAGAATTAATTGGAATTAATGTTATCTTGTTTAAAATTGTATGTTTGTAGTGTGTTATAGATGATCATGATCCTAGACCGACCAATGTGTTATTGGTTACATCTAATTTAATTTATTTTATGATTTTTTTAATTATTATGATTGAATTAAAATGATGGTCTGTGTGTCATCCGCTACTCATTATTATGTATGTACCTTTGGGATTGTGATTTATTTTATATAAACCCTTTAATCCATCCTAGGGTTCCCCTAACTTGTGTGTGAATAGATATATTTATAATGGATGGAGATCCCATATGAGTATATGTATAACATTTTCAGATTTGAGGTGAAACTAATCAAAGAAATACTTAGGTGAACAAGTGTAATGGTGCATCATGATCCAATAACTGGATCAATGTGTATTTTCCCTAGGGTATATAGTTGTTTTATCATCCATTATAAAAATGATCAATTATATAATTCTCGATATCATACCATGTTATTTAATTATTTATTTTAATTTAATGGTTAATTATTTATTTTGAATGTATGGTGATCATATTAAATAAATGAGTTAACAAGCATGAAATATATGATTAAATAAAGTTGATTATGAGTAAATGTTATATGTACATGGTTAATCACTTAATTGATATCCTCTTGACATTAACAAGCATGTGGTTCTATAAAATTGGTTTATTCTATGAATAATATAAAAGAAAAAACCATAGAAATAAAATATTAAGTCGTTATATCCTTTCATTACTTGATTTATAATAGAACCAATAGTTTCAAAGTGATTGACCCACCCTTGTCTGGGAGCTAAAAAGTAACAGGTTGTTCTAAATATAATTTTTGGTCACTTAACCACATTTATAACATGTTATTCTAGCCCTCTCTAGGATTAGAATAAATATGGAGGAAATTTTTGTGGAAATAAAATTATTGGATTTCAGGATTGGGGTGTCCACTCAATGGTTCAAGATCTGAAATTTGAATGTTTTAAAAGACATAGCTACCAAAAGACATTCAAGATGCTTGACCAATTATTTTAGGGATTATGAGAAAGGAAATATGTATCTTTTCCACTAGATTATGTATGAGATGGGATAATTTGTGTTCAATGGTGTGGGATATCAAGACTTGATAAAATAGTTGGAGACTAATAATTAAATTTATTACATCACTCTTTTGTTCATCAAGTAAAGTATTAAAATCTGTTATATTTGTTATAGAACTAGAAAACCACTCATCTCCAACATTATTATTGCAATCTATCCTCGATAATGACAACCTTGTATCCAGAACCAATTTCCAAGATTGATAGAGACACTTACATATTGTAATACTCCAGGAGATAAAATTGTATGTTCTAGAATCGATAATTCATGAGCACCTAGAAAAGAAGCTATTAAGGAATAATTATATCTCTACGAAAGATGCATAGAAGATGTGGCATATTTCCATTATTTGATGGTGTATAAAACATCAAGTGGTCTTCAGAATCTTCCTGAAATCATGTATGAATTTATCATGTTGTCTCTTATCCAAGTTAATTACCTAGAGAAAGAGAGATAAGGGGTATTTGAGATGTCCAAGGCACTATTCACAAGAAATCTTGGAGAGTCTGTGCTAATCAGGTCTCTTATAGTCAAGATGATGGACTACATGGAGAACTTGGACATCCTCAAATTTATGCTTCCAAATGAGTTGAATATAGATCTCATTTTGTTCTAACTACATTAGAGATTATATAGTTTCATTATTAACTATAATATGAGAAATTTTTAGAAGTCTTTTATATAACTCCTTATTCTTGTTTTCCATGTTGATAAGGACTTGGGGTGTTAAAAACCTGTAGTTCTTGTGATGAATAAAGGTAAGTACAAGGAAAATTTCCCAAAGAATCACTCTTAGTCTAATAATTTTGTGTAGAATCCATCCATGAAGAGAAAGATCCAAAGTATGGAAAATTAATAAAACAAAATCTGTTTTTTAAGTGGAATGCTCGACCACTAGAAGAATAACTACACACAAAAGAATCAAGGATACCATTTAAGTACATTCATTATCGACTGAAACTTATCTCTATCTACCAATAGGGTATTAGATACTAATTATGGTGCTCACATCTATATCCAAATACAAGAACCAAGTAGATTCAAGAAGTATTATAGTGGAGAGTAAAATCTTTGAGGCACACATAGAGCTAGGATGGTTGTCATCATTGATGGAGATCACCACCTAATGTTACCTAAAATAATTATATTGGTTTTAAATAATTATTATTCTCTTGGTGTTAGTAAGAACATTATGTCAGTTTCTTATGTTGATGTGAATGGTTTTCTTATGTTTGGAAATAATGAATGTAATTTTTATAATGATAAAAAAAATTATGGTGTGAAATGAATTAATAATTGAATTTATGTATTAGATTAAAAAAAACTATGTATTGGTAGTCGATAACAAATTAAGTTAGAATGAATCATTTAACACTCATTTATGAAATCATCCTCTAGGTCTTGTAAACAAGAAGCACATGAAAAGATCTATAAAAAGTGTATTTAGAATCTATTGAGCTAAAGACACTTTACATATGCCTCACTTGTTTACAATAAAAGATAAGAAAACGTTCATTTAGTGGTATATGTGAAAGTGCTACAGAGATTATAAAATTGGCACAAACTAACATATATGGAACATTTCCAGTAGAATCTGGGGGTGGATTCTCACACTTCATTACTTTTACTGTTGAATTGAGTATATATGGATTCATCTACTTAATGAGGTATAAGTCATAATCCTTGGAGAAATTAAATAATAATGTAGAGAATCATCTTGTGTAGAAGATAAAGAATCTTCAATTGGATTGAGGTAGTGAATATCTAAGCTAATATTTTATCAAACTTTTATGGGTGTGTGGGATTATATCCTAACTCACTCCTCCTTGCACACCATAGTGGAATGGTGTATGTGAAAGGATAAACTTCACCTTTTTGGACATGGTGATCTTGATGATGATTCATAATTGTCTTTTTTTTTTCTTTTGGGTATATGAATTATAGAATGTTGTGTACACACTAAAATAGGTGCCAACTAAAGAAACAAATGACATAAAATATGAGTTAATTTATAGAATTATGTTACTATTTTCAAACATATGTGTATGGGGTTTCATAGTGTTTATTAAGATAAATTTAGTAACAAACTGATACATAGATGTAAAAAGTGTAACATTATTGGGTTTCGATAAGAAAAAAAAGGTTATTACATATATGAACCCTTAAACAAAATTCTTACAGTGGATCAGAAGGCTATATTACTTAATAAGGAGAAGATCCTCAAGAAGGATAATAGGAGAAATATTGACTTTGATTAAGTTAATGCTTAAGATACCTAAGAGTTGGCATCGGATAAACATCTAAAAAAACCCAATGGAAGAATATGTTACTGATTCATAAGTACTTTTAGGAGTATATGATAATTTATATAACTATTATGTTATGTGTTTCTTATCTTCAAGTATGGTGAATCATTACAGTTGGACAATAGTGATCATATTTCCTAAAATGAGGTATTAGAGATCTCATACATTGTAGGATGAAAAGAATCCATAAATTCTAATATGGATTCTATGTATTAAAACCAAGCCTAGTTTCTGGTTGATCTATCATTTTATTTAAATCTCATTGATTAAAAAGGTTATTAAAGAGAAAAATGGATATAAAAAGTAAAATGAGTACCTATAACAAAGGATAATGGATAAATTTTTTAAACAGCATAAAGTAATTGACTATGATGAAACATTTTCCCTAGATTCCATGTGTAAATCCATTATAATTCTACATATTATAGCATAATTTCATGACAATGATATTTGGAAGTTGGATGAAAAACATCATTATGTAATGGGAACCATACTCTATGTAATTTTAAATGGGTATTAAGGTTGTTGAAATGTATTTATATATTAAATAAAGAATCTAGGTTATGGAATATTCATTTTTATAAATCAATATGAGAATTTGGTTTCACAAAGAAGGAATATGAGTAGTGTGTTTGTCAATACTTTAGTGGGAGTGCGGTTATTTTTCTGGTTGTATATATTGATAACATATTACTTTTTGGAAACTTGGTACCATCATCATATTCAATTAAGGACTAGTTGACTAAGTGTTTCTCCATTAAGGAATTAGGTAAGAAAAACTACATCCTCTGGATCACAATTATTCAGAATAAATCTGAGATCTTTCTCACACTAATTAAGGTTATATACATTGACTGGATACTGAAGTTATTTAGTATTGAAAAATCTAAGATGGGATCATTTCTAGTGTTACATGGTGTTCATCACTCCAAGAGAATGTTTCATCAAACACAATGAGAGAGATATAGAGAGGATCAATAAGGTCCTTTTCACATGTGTGATAAGATTGATTATGTATTTAATGTTATGTACTAAGATTTATGTTTTTTATGCTCTAATCATGTAAAAAATATGTCAAGAAAATCTAGGAGAACAACACTTAGATACTGTTAAGACTATTATAAATTATTTTAGGTGTACTATGAATATCTTCCTAGTATATAGAGGTGACGAGGAGCTAGTCATCAATGGATACATGGATTCTAGTTTTCATACAAATTAGGATGACATAAGATTACACTGACTATATGTATTCACTCTCAATGGAGGAACTATGTGGTGGAATATCTCAAAGAATCTAGTTGTGTCCAATTATAAAGTTGAATTCCAATATATTGTGGATTCAGATGAAACTAAGGAAGTATTTTGGTTCATAATTCCATCCAGGATCTTTTTGTGGTTTTTAAAAGTTTAGACCTTATCATAGTATATTGTGATAATACTATATTTGTGGCTCTCATGGAGGATCAAAGGTCTGACCAAAGGAAAAAGCACATAATCTTGAAGTTTCTTCTCTTGAGTGGTTTTTCCCAATGTGGTGAAGTCATAGTGAGGAGAGTATCTACACAGGAGAACATGGAAGACTCTTTGACTAAATCTTTATCTTAGCATAAACATTAATATCATGTAAGATCTATCCATCTTAAAATAGATTAGGGTTGAATTTATTTCTAGTGGGAGTCTATAGTAGTTGGTGGATAACTAAAACTAAATTCCCTTATACTCTCAATTAAATTATATATTCATGGTGTTTGAATATAATATAATTTATTATCACATCCTAATTATTATTTTTTATGATAGTTTATGTGATTATTCCATAAGGTTATATACCCCATCGAAAGTATGTAGTAGTTCCCATCTATGTTGATATACTTTATATACTATGGTAGTACTCCTTAAAACCATGTTATATAGATGGATGGTATATTCCAATGGGACATAGAAGATACATACTATCTATATTAGGAGGATCATAAGACATTGATAGACCTTCTCTTGGGGTTCTCCCTTAGTAATATCTAGGAATGGTTGTTATGAGAACAAACCTTCCAATAGGAATTATATATGTTTCATGTGTCATTGGATATTCCTATCCATTGACCTGTGTAAGGATACTTTTACCAAAAGATTGTTATTAATGAGTGTTATGACTTTGTGCATAGATGTATTTTCTAAACTATGACAATAACATTTCATGATGAATTTGGATACCTTGGGTGCATCACAAGTGGAATAACATTAACAAATAATGTGATAGATGATTTTTTTCCTTCCATTGGAAGTGAATATCTCATGTCATTTGATGGAATAGAATAGCTAAATTAAGAAATGGTGGATTATCAAAGTTTTTAGTTTTGGAAATAAAAAAAACTATATTCAAACATATAAGTTTATGAAACATGATATGAAACCTATTTCATGAGGGATGTCAATATAAAGGAATTATATTACATGATAAGGGTTCATAAGAGGTTTAATGTTGTTTTGATTTTAAATATTTTATCTAGGGGTTCCATTTCACATTTATAGATGTTAACAATGAACTTTACATAGTTTACCCTAATGCCACTAAGAAAGGGACCTAGAGGGTCACACATTATGTGTATCCAAGAACCTCTATTAAAATATAATTGAGTTTAACAAATAGATAGAAAGTTATTCTAATGTCTAAAGAATGATATTTAATCTGGTTTATTGGTTGATTTAAAGTACTTATTTATCAATATATAATAAATTTATGTTCATTTAAATAAATAAATATATGTTATACCTATTATGATAAATAATAGGTAGAAAAATCAGGATGAGTTATGGTCTGTTGAGAATAGAATATTATTCTGAATAAATATTAATTTATGTATTCCATAAAAATAATATTTAATTATTCTGTAAGTTATGTGCATGTAAAGTAAATAAAAATAATAATTTTATTTAGACATGGGGTATGATAAGGGATAAGAGAATATTAAAGGGACTTTTTTCAAATAATATTAAAACAATATCTTTATAAATACATTACTATATAATTATCATATAATGTAATAAAATGGTATTTTCCTAAGAATTAGTGTGCACAACATTTGGTATTATAGATAATTCACTCTACCAAGAGATATTATTAAGAAGGGTCCAAGATCTGTAAGCATTGGTGATCCTCTTCCTTCATCTCAGGTTGTAATAGAACTAAGAGAATCCAATAAGACACATTGATATTCTAATGTGAGATCAACAATGAATGAAACAAGACATCAATATATTCACTCTATAATCAAGATAACCCTACTATAATGTTCAATGATTCTTGGTGCACATGTAGATCACCCCTAGAGGGAATTTATTCTTAATTCCTCCCACATAATAATGGTTCGACAAGAATGGTCAACCGCATTCAACAATGAATAAATAATTAAAACATGACATAATTATGAATCTACCTAAATTAATTATAAATTACATCTGAGATCCTCTCATCACGGATATAAGTAATTATATTCGAGTGAATTCTGAGGATAAATCCAAATAAGCTTATGGAAAAAATTTTGGGCATTGGCATGGATGCTTCCACTGTACTCTGGTACCTTCAAGACTTGACACTACCTCATTTATGAATTTTTTAAGTGGTACTTTTATTGAGTTTCTATATATTAATAATAAACCATTAATTTTATATGTGACCTTTTTGTTCACATAATTAAAAAATCTCTCTAAAATACCCACAACTATTTTTGAACTCATCTAGTAGTTCACATATTATGATAAAATGTCATTAAATTTTTAGAATTTTATCTCCCTTGAATCAGAACCCCATATTTGTTAATTACATTACATGTTACACCATTAAATAAATGATTTTTGTACATACACCCCAACACACAAACAATTACCTTTAAAAGAAAACTTCTTTGATATATGATTATTTTATCTAATCATGTACTATTGTTGTTAGTGTGGTATTTATACACTCTAGTTCCCCTATTTTACTAAATCAAAATTATGAGAAATTATATTACCTTTATTCTTAAATGTATTTTATTTCTTATCCCTTTTTTATTTCCATTCTATAATAGAATTTTTATTTTCTATTTAATTTTTTGAAAATATAATTCCATATGTTTCTTCATTTTGAGCAATAAACTATTCTCACTTATTTCTTGATGAATAAAAATCATTTCTATCAACATATATTAAACCTTTACATTCATTGGAGTATATACTTTACTGTCTTAAGAAATGATCAAGATCCTTTGTATTTGGATTTCTTTTCTTTTTTATTTCTATGTCCCACTAATCACATATGAATATTTTTTATACTATAATTTGATCTTGTTTAAAAATAATAATATTTAATATTATTTCATTGAAAATTTTGAATTTCATTCTATTTTGTGACAAAACTTTACTTTATATAATTGATGATATTATTTTTTTCGAAACTAAGATATTTAAGCTCATAATTTCTTTAATAATTCTTCTACTTTTTGATGAATTACTACTCTTCTTCATTTTAGTGTTATTATTTATTCATTTAATTATTTTACATTTCATGTTTAATAAGTTTATTTATTAACACATCAAGATATACTCATAACATATACTCCTTCTCAGTTTAATCATCTTCATCCTTAACCTTATCCTCATCACTAGTGTACTTTTTTCAATATAAATATGAGTTATAATCACTTTTTCACGATCAATTTTTAAACATTATTCATTAGTTCCAATTTCATTTTTTTATTAATAATCATACACATTTGATAAGAAGACTATTTTTTATTTTTTAAGATTATAACGACCTTTCCATTTCTATAGTTTGTTTATTTTCTAGTTATAAAAACCTTATTATCCTTCTTCATGATGAACCCTTTTTTGGTTTCTAATCATCATAATCATCATGGTTTTTACATGGGTAGTATATAAATAATTTTCCAACCTTTATATAGATGAAGCACTTGAATTGTAAATTTACTTTATATATTCTATTTCACTTATTGATGTTTTAATATGAGATACAGCACTTATTCAAATGAATTTTCATTTAACTTATTTTCTAACATTTAATCTTCATCATTTAAATCATTTTAATAAGATTCCTTATTCTAATGAATTTTAATTTCCTTGAAATCCTTGAATTCATGTTATTTCTCTCCCTTGTTGTTATTTTTATGTGATGGACCTCATCTCATTTCAAGAAGACCAAGATACTATGAACTTTTTCATATGTAAAATTAACTAAATTTGTATGTTTCTAAGATGAGATATTTACATCAAACCTATGGAAAATGATTGACCAAAAATTCTTGAAAACTTTGATATCTTTAATTATTTCCCAATAACCTCTTACTCTATGAACTTTCATGTTCATGAGGGAAAATAATTATTCAATTAATCTTTTTTCTATTAAAAAATCATTAAAATTATTTTGAAAAAGATAAAATCGAGTATCTTGGAATATTTTAACATATTAATATATTCTATGAATCTTATCTCATATATATTTAGTTTATTTTAAACCCTTGGAATTTTATAACTCCTTTGAGAGTATGGAAAACAACAAAATTCCATTCATGACCATTAGTTTGGGTTTATGACCCAATTGTATCATTAAGTCTTCATCCTAAAAGTCCAATATCCCACACATCTAGTCTCAATGATAACAAATATATAATCATTTTTTTATTACATATATTTAACATATTTCCATAAAATGTGTGTATACCTTGGTTGTTTAAAAATTTGATATTATCTATGATAATAACAAAAAATTACAACTTCATAAAAATAGTGAATTCATGAAATAAAACATTGGTTTTTCACTAAATAAAGATCTATTGAGTATCGTTTAACATAGATAGTGGGAGGGGTGGGTCAATTAGTGTTGTAATAATATTTCTTAAACATTTTAATGAATATATATGATTTACCTCATCATCAGTTAAATGCAATTAATCCAATAGTATGTTATTCATCAATTTATCCACTCTATGAGAGAAAAAACCAAGGACTGAGAAACAAAAAATAATTTTTACAATGTACAACTCAGTTTCAGTAGATAGCCCTTAAAGTGTGATGAGAGATACCCCAAAAACTGTGGTTTTTCCTTTTATCAAAATCTTCCAAAATAAAGAAGTGGGGGATGACCTTGAACATTATTTTAAAAATTATATCCTAATTACTTATCATTCCTCACAGAAAATTATAGAATGTTAAAATTTTAAAGATAAAGAATAATAATGAAAATGAAATTCATATTTAGTAGCACCAATATATCACCATTATGTTTATAATTTATTATATTTATAGGGTATTTTAAAAAATAAATATGTTTCTATATATTTATACCTCAAAAATGACAAGAATTATTTTTAAATATTCATTAATTTAGTGTTATCGAAGTAATTCCAATCTTATTTTATTCTCAATGTGTCCCTTGAAAATGTTTTATCCACAATTAGAGATATAACTTTTGAATTAGTGAATAATTCTGACAATCAACTTATATAAAAACTATTTTCTTCATTTTAAGGATCATCTTAAATTATTAAAGGTTGAATGGGTGATGTCTCTCTACCCTGGACTACTCGGTAGTTCTCAGACTTGTAGTTTCCATGTGATATCAGTTGTGCCTCCTTGTATACTAGATACTACTAACTAATAGCATGGGTATAGGTTATTATCTTGGGAGACTATAACCCAATATTAGAGTTAACAATTACAAAAAAAATTAAAAATCAACATTTATTATAAATAAAAAATCATCATATTATGATCAGGTACCCATGTTTTGTGGTCACCCAAGTAGGGTGTGATTATAAATAAGTAGGGTGCCACTAACATAGTCACATGAATAACACATAAGGTAGTGTATGTGCATGTTACATTCTCCTCTAGATAAATAAAATAGTATGTAAGGGTAAATAAATAACCACTATTGATACTTGGGTTCTAACATGAATCTTGAGATTTACCCAAAACTACTTTGAAAAGTGCTGTAATTTCTATGAGAACATCAAGGAATCATTCTAACCAAACCCATAACCTATATCTAGAGAATACACTTACAGTAAAATACACCATCTGATTCTAGGGGTGTGGCTACCCCCTTACATACCATCAAATCATCCAAGTACATGGGTGTGGTTACCACTACCAGATATTACATCATCCATATCCAGGGGTGTGGCTCTCCCCTATTGGATATCACCTCATATGAGTCCATTGGTGTGGTTCTCCCTAATGGGTATCACCTCATATGAGTCCAGGGGTGTGTATCTCCCCTTCTAGACAAAATCTCATCTAGATCGAAGGAAAATTTCCAAGTTATACCGATTTTGAGGTTTTTTCTAAGTGGATTATGAATCCCACCATATATATCAAAGGAAAATATTCAAGGGTGCCTCTTTCTCGAGCCAAACATCACATCATCTGAGTCTATGGGTGTCATTCCCTTTCCATATCTCACCTCATCTAAGTCTAGGGGGATGGATCTCCCATATTTGATATCACATCATATGATACCATGGGTGTGGTTCCCCTACTGATATCACCTCATCCAAGTATATGGGTGTGGTTCTCCCTATGAGACATCATTTCATTTAGATCCAATGAGTATGACCAAGTCATCACCAAATATTATTTCTATGTCTCAATATATTGTACATCTAACTACAATGATCCAAGGATAAAGTCTAAGTAATCCTAACTAAGTGTAAATATTAGGCACTATAGATAGATCCATGGAGCATGTCTTATGAATCCCATGTATCTCAATATATCTCATAGGGTAGTGTGTATCACCCATATAATCTCAAACAATATATCTTAATAGGTTCATCCTTCTACCTAAATGCATCCTAAAATCATAGGTCATCCTCTCTAGTGTAAGACCCATCAATGTTATATCCATTACATGCTAAAAAATAAATTTGTGTTCTAAGTTTATATATATATAGTCATCACTACCCATTTCCTATATGCACCCTCTCAAGGGTAAAAATCTCTCTAGGGCACCCCTCAAGGTCACCTTGGTCACATCTCTATCATGTCACCATTCCTGGGTTCCACTGCCCCATTTCCATCACTCAAGTCCAAATCCATATCTCATAGGGAATAAAATCCATTTACCTCATCAGAGTCACATTTCGGACACATTAGCCTTGTAGGCATATTCATATAAGGGTTTGGCCTCAACATTATCCCCTTATTAAGCCACCCTAGGTTGGTCCTCACGGCCAATATATCCAAATATTACCCAATGCAACCCTAATCAATAATTACATTTAGATGTGGAAGAAACACTAAATCCATGACCATTGTATTATCCCAATGACTCTAAGTAATATTACAGTTTCTTCCCCAGCCTACTCAGACCACTCATAACCAATCCAACACTCTCCTCTACTAGGAGGAATCCAGGAAACATACACTAATGGCCTCTATGTTCATTAAATTTACTAAATTATAACCGTAAATACATATTCCTCTCAGGAAATATAATTTTAATCAATCCATCGACCATTGATGGTTTAGAAAAAAAAGTATATTCCCAATATTCCTCATGTCATTGGCCCTTTGTTCAGCTAACGTGTTGGAATTAAATTTTAATTAAACAATATATTTAATTGTTAATGGTCAACCATCCTTGGTAGGGATACATCATATAACCTGAAATAAAAAAAATGAATAATACCATACGGTCATGTATGAGGAACCAATGATAGACTAGAAGGGTTTTGTTACTTCCTAATAAGCTCTATTAGTTTAGAATTTATAAGAACATGAAACCACACGACAAACAACTAGTTAAAATTAGTATTGTATTGGTGAGTCTGAGGCCTAAACTAGGGGACATGGTAGAGAATAATCTTTAATTAAATATAAATACCCAATATTCTTCTAGGATAAGATAAAACTAAAACAACTAGAAAACCTAAAATAAGGTTTGATGATATGAGATTGTACTGGGAATTTTAATTCTTAGGTTCATTAGATAATTAATAGAAATTGATCATGGAAGACATAATATTTTCAGAATAAAGTCTTAGTGAACCCAATGGTTATAGTGGACCCTCTCCACTCCCCTGGCTCTCCTTTTCTCAATGATCTTGGAACATAAAATTACTATGAGGTGGTTTATGATGACCCACCTTTTTATACGCTATTTTAAACATAATTCCTTAAAAGAATATTACATAAAAAACTCTAAAGGTCCTTTTTATGTTTAGTGTCTTGGAAACTAGGTACATAATACAAGACATACAAGGAACTGTAAAAAATAAACAAATATTCAACCATATTGAAAGGATCCTTAATTAACCCATCTAATATTTCCTTACTACATATAATTTATCATGTATATTTATCAAATTAAAGGGGTGATAATAAATCCCAGTAAGAGATAAAAAAATGTAATCTAACATCATAAGTGAGACATAAATTATAACATAAGAATATTCACACAAGAACCTGAGTTTTAACATAATAACCTAAGTTGTAACATAAGTACATTAAAATAATAACTTGAGGAATTACATGGAAATGTAGCTACAACATAAACATGAGACATTCATAAACATATCACCAAACCTCATCACTAAGGTGAAATAAAACATATTAACGAGGATTTTGGCCAAGGTATCATAAAACATTAACAAGGTATAAAACCAAGGTATCATGAACATGAAATCTATAGAGATTAATTCTTTTCCCAATGCATTGGATTTCTATTAGGTCTCACCCTTTATATGCCTAAATCCATGTGTTCTATATTGATCAAATGTCATAAGTACATATCAATTTTAACCTATGAGTAGGTAGTGTTAGTTTTATACATTCATATTACCAATAAATAATTTAATGATATATCTAAATGAATACCCTTAAATTGAAATTGGTTTTGGTATTCATTATATGAAAACATATCACGGAAAATCATGGGATGAATTTGGATGCGTAATGAGTATACAAAAGGGGTCTTATAATGGGGTTAATGGGAGATAAAAGAAGTTATCAAATATAAATACATCATATACATAGTAGTGTGGATGTTTATAGACATTTTAAAAAATAATAAATTCAAAAATAAAAGGATTATATAAATAAGTACTTGAATTGAAAAGGAGGAGGAAGAGAAGTCTTACCTTGAGGGGAATATTCTTATAACTAGAAATAGTCTTCGTTGAACCTTAGAACCACCCTAGAGAGACTATTAAGACGAATAATTTGATATGAGTCATTCACAATGGATTTAGAGTGGGTGTTTAGGAGATAATGATTTGGTATTTATACTTGAGGTGGAGTGGTTTTTAGTGATAACATAATGATTATTTTTTATTAAGGATAACCATTTTTTGGTAGCATTAATTTCAATTAATTCCTTTTAGAATTAATTTATTAATGTTTGTATATGGTTTTTAAATTCCTAAACTTCCCATTTAAAGTTTTTATTTTTAGTTGACTTATTATTTTCATTTTAATTTTAACCATTAACATTATTTTACCATCCTTGAATTAATATTTTTTACCTCAAGAACATTTTTGTTCATAAAAAAAATAACCTTATTACCTAATCATAAAAATGGAATTTAAAATATGTAATCCATTTTAATTTTTTCAGTTCATAATATTAATAAAAATAACATTTAATATGATACATACATAACACATAAATACAGTTTTTTAAAAATGATAAACTTGTGGTTCCAAAATCCTATGAATGTGTTCCTAAATGTAATGAATTATATATTATATTATTACTTAAATAGTTTTTTACCAAGAAGGATGATTTTTTAATTTTAATTCATTATAAAATCATTATTATATCATTAGAGTTATGGTATTTCATAGAAAATGTAATTTTTTACTTTTTACCACAAAAAAAACTTTCTTAGAAAATTGCCATAACTTTATCCTAAGAAAATTTAAATATGATGATTCCAAAATGATATTTATTTTATAAAAATAATTCTATAAATATGATAAATTTAACATTTAAATAAAAATAATTATTTATTAAAAACTATTATTTTATTAAATAATAAACAGTATGACCATTATAAAATTAACTTAGGCCTTAAATTATTTATATTATTAGTTAAAAAGTGTTATTGTAGTTTATTTCATGAAATTAAATATTATTTAAAGAAGATAAATTTTTCATAGTACATATTTTTATTGGAATTTAAATATATTTATTGTTTTTATAAAAAATAAAATTTTTGTTATATCATAAAACAATTCCCAATGATCACCATATTACATCTACCTGACCAATAATAATGACCAATTATCTTATTTAAAGATAGTCATAATTACTATTGTCCATATTTGATAAAATTCATCATGCCAAATTTCTATATTTCTCTATAAATACAGCATCATTTTCACTTCATCATTTACTATTTCACTTAAAAATTTTCTTATACATCATTTGATAATGTATATCATTTTACTAACACTCCTATTTATTTGTATTATCATTATTTAAGGAATGTTTTTAATGGGGGAATTAATTCTTATGGGGTACATTTTAGTTATTGTACTATTATTCAGTATTTATATCCCTTTACTATTCATATTTGTAGTAATCAATATTAACACATGATGTGTAAAGAAATGTAATAGTCTTTCAATGTTCTTTTATTGTAAAACATAATAAAGAAGTCATTGAGAGATAAGAGTTAGTTTATTAATATAAGAATATTTTCACAATATTACATTCTTCCAAACTTAAGAAATTCCATCATTGAAATTTCTATCCAACCTAAAAACAAATGAGGGTATCTCTCATTCATCACTTCTTTCGGATCTTAGGTCTCTTCTTTTATTTTTTTATTCCTACCCAGGTATTTCACGTGGTGGTCCATTCTATTCCACAACACTAATTCTCTTTCACTAAGAATCTATAATTTTTATTTTTCATACGAAAGGTAATATTCCAATTCCACACTATTTATGTCTAGTATATGTGATGGTTCTGACATAGAATTCCTTAGTAGTGACACAAGGAAGACATCATGGACATTAGAAATATTTGGAGGTAGAGATAGTTAATATGTAATATATACAACATTCTCTAGAGTCTCAAATGGACTTATGTACCTTATACTAAGATTTCCATTATTTAAAAATTCCATGACACCTTTACAAGGTGATACATTAAGGAAAACATGATCTCCAACATGAAATTTAAATTCCATCCTTTTCTTATCTGTATAAATATTATATTGACTCTGGTCAGACTTGATATACCTCTAGATTACTTGTATGTTCTCCAAAGTCTCTTTTATAATGTATAGTTAAAAAAATTTCCCCCCTCCCAACATCATCCCAACACATTGGATTTTTTTACATCATCTCATAAAGTGCTTCATGTGGATCCATTTTAATACATGATTTGAAACATTTTTTATAATAGAATTACATGAGTGAAATATATTATTACCAAATTTCAAGAAAATAATGTGATATGTCCATTAAAAAATCCTCTAAAATTTTAATATTATTCTCAGACTACCTATCAGTTTGTGTATGATAGTTTGTGCCTAGATTTACATCATTATTTATACACATTTTGAAGTCTCCAACAAAACATAAAAGTAAACCTCAAATCATGATAAGAAAAAATTGATAGAGTAATTTCATGAAGTTTCACTAATTCTTGAATATATTGATGAGAAATGTGCTCAAGGGAGAAATCCTCTCATATAGAAATGAAATTGGTAGATTTTTTTAATTTGTCAATCACTACCCATGTGAAATATTTTCACATGGATATATTAGGAAGGCTCATAAAAAATTATATAGTGATGTTTTGCCACTTCCATAAATGTATTGGAAGTATTTTCATCACTCCCTTTCTAAGTTTCTACTCTAACTTTACTTACATACCAAACATCTTGAAGTGTAGTCCAAAATCTTAGATTTCATATTATCCCACCAAAAATGATCGCACAAATCACTTAACATTTTGGTGATTCTGGGATGTATAGATAATGCAGAGCTATGAGCTTCATCCAGTTTTTCATTCTTCTACTCTAGAATAGATATGAAACATAGCCTTATTATGAAAATGAATATTCTCTCTTGATCAATTAAAAATTCAAGAAGCCTTCCATTTTACAATGCCCATATCTTTCTCTGTATCATAGGATAATATCTTTATGACTTCTTGATATTTTAAAGTAATTATGGTAAGAAAATAATTTGGGATATGATATAAGATGTCCCTTCCTTTGTGAATTCTATGTCCATATTTTTCAACTCCTTCATTAAAGGATCCCCTCCAGTCCCCATATTTCAAAGAACTCAGGGGTAAATCTTACATAGTGAATCTTCAACTTGGTTATCATTTATAGGTTGATAATGAATAAAACAATAATAGTCCTTAAGAAGTTCCAACCACCACCTCTTTATTATGTTTAGTTCATTTTGTGTCAATATATAATTTTAAAATTTGTGGTATGTGTATATATCACATGTATCCCCATATAAATTTTGTATCCATAACATTAATGTGAAAATAGCCATAGCTAACACCAAGTCGGGAGGCTTATAATTTTTGGACTCAAAAGCATTAACTTTTTCATTCTGCATGATTACACATCCATGTACTTTCAAGGATTCATCACTATAAATGAAAAATCTATCTCCATTAAGTGTAAAGTTAGAATAGGTGAACTAATCAACCTATTCTTCAGCTCTTGTGAACTTTCTTCACACTCTATTGTCTAGGAAAACATAACTCCATTTTGAGTTAAATTTCTTAGTGGATTATAAATCTATGAAAAGTTTTCACAATAATTTTACGATACCTAACTAAACTAAGGAAACAGTGAATCTTGTCCATTGTTGTTGGATGTCGCCACTACTCTACAACCTTAGTCATAGAAAGATCTATAAATATTTATTCACATGATACAATGTGTCCTAAGAATTACACTTGTTGCAACCAAAACTTACATTTACTATATTTATAAAAAATAACCATATTTCCTTAGTATTTAAAATATAAGTTTTTTCCCTCATGTTCCTCGTGAGTTTTGGAATATATTATAATATTACCAATAAAGACTACAAAAAAAATATCAATTAAGTCCCCAAATATTATATTAATAAAATCCATAAATATCAAAGGAGCATTAGTTTGACCAAAGGGTATAAAAATGAACTCATAATTTTTACACATTGTTCAAAAGGATTTATTTGGGATATATTCTCTATTCACTCTCAGTTGATGATACCATGTTCAAAGATCAATCTTTGAGAATAATTTAACTCCATGAATATGGCTGAATAGGTCATAAATTTTCAGAAGATGTTATTTTTTATTTATTTTGATCATATTAAATTCTCTATATTCAATGCATATACACATATTTCCATGATTGTTCCTCACAAAGAGATTTGGTTATCCCTATGGAGACACATTTAAATGGGTAAAACCCTTATTCAAAAGATCATGCAGTTTCTTTTTTACTTCTTTTATCTCTATGAATTCCATTCTTTATATATTCCTTGATATAATTTTGGATCTAGGTATATGTTGAATGGATAATTATTCATATCTTTCATGGGGAGTTCTAGATAATTCATCAAAAAATAAATCAATGTATTCCTATTCAATATGTAAAAAATAAATATTTTTTCCAACACTTTTTCCCCTTCATCACCAATCATTTCCATAAAGAAGGATATGGGAAGT
This sequence comes from Viscum album, assembly GCA_963277665.1. Lineage (NCBI taxonomy): Eukaryota > Viridiplantae > Streptophyta > Magnoliopsida > Santalales > Viscaceae > Viscum > Viscum album. Next base: position 797,944,563 of record OY728160.1, on the reverse strand, counting down.
AGTTCATGAAAATATCAAGTTGGGATTTATCTCTGTTGAAAATGATTTTAGGATTCCCCCACAATAAAAATAAAATTTTATTACTTCTATAGTTGGTCATGGTATTATAGTTTGAGATCCAATCCATCACTAGTATTAAGTTAAATTCCACCAGTAAAATGACTACTAGATTTGTGATGAGATTGTTGTCACCAAAGTATATATGGGAATCCATATATTCTCTTATATATTGAATATATACTCTATGTGTTTTAATTGATAAATATACTTCTAATACCTCTATTATTGGTTTGATGTTCTTTTTAAACTTGAAATAAATTAATTAATTCATAGAATAAGAATCAAACAGTGTACTATAAATCTGTCAATGAATAATTGTACCAACTACTATATCATTTGGATCCTCAACATAAGACACCATGATTGTAAGGCATTAAATTGATCCATTTTCCTCTAATGGGGTTGATTATGGTTTACCTCCACCATTCTAGGATTTTGGAACTATTTAGAAATGTTTCCCATATATCCACACTTGAATCACTGCACCACTAGATACACTTGCACCAATTTCCCTTTGTCATTAACATTGGGATTCAAAGGCATTACATTCCCCAAAAATTTTCTACAATATAGATATACTTTTCAAATTTATAGTAACTTCTACATCCTTGAATAAATATTTTCCAAGTTCCTTTTCCCATAGTTTTCATACAAGGTATGATGTATTTTCTTCCCTTCCTTTTCATGGTTATGATTCTTCCTAATTTTTTTCTCCATTCTTATATTTTTATCATTATGTTTGTGATACCACTATATATCTCCAAATTTTATCTTCCCCATGAGAAAAATATATTTTATTTCCCTATATCTTCTAAAGTATTATATTTAAAAAACATTCCATAAATGAGCTCTCAGTCCTCCAAAAAATTGACCGATCTTCCCAACAGAATCAGTGAAAAATATTGTAGTGTAACACAAAATCCTTGTAAATTTTATCTCATAACATCCCACATATTCACATTAATTTTGATTCAACTCAATTAATAACCTTTCCATATTTTTTCATAGGGTGTTAGGAAAATATTTATTGAAAAATAACTTTGTGATGTCTTCTCACTTCGTAGAATCAATTTCATCATTAGGATTCATATTTCTTATTAATTACCAATACTTATCTTTTCCCCCCTCTAAGTGATATACTTCTTGGGTGAACATATCTTTCTCATAATAAAATAATACATAAAATATATTTTCTACAGAATTGATCCATTCTTCAATGATTAAGGGGTCGGAGGGTGCACTAAAAGTCAGTGGGTATTGGTGCTTGAAGGGTTATATGGCTAGGTGTTCCCTCCAAGGTGAATCCGGATGCTATATACATAGATCATGTTATTATTAATGACTTGGTATATTTGATTCAACATCATCATGAAATTTTATACCCCAACCCCCATCATATTAGGAATGACATCATTAAATTTCCCGTTTCGTCAATTATTAAAATGGGCCACTCTATTTTCCAACATTTTCTAGAAAAATAATAACACTTAAAAAGAATAATACACATTATTCTATAGGGAAGTTTAATCATAATGTTTTTTTAATATAGTTCTTTTAGGATTATATACTTTCCCCTCTTTTTTAATTCTAAAATAAATAATTAATTCACTTATACATCCTCTCATCATGGATCAAAAAAATTATATAATATCTAAATTATATCCCCTGAGGGTGTCAAAGAAGGTGTTAAAAAGGATTCTTCATTGTGGACTAGAAAACAATCGAGTAATAACTAATTCGTCCTTTTTGGGGTTATTACTCCTAGGTGCAACTATGCCTAATCCATATCCACTTGTAGTATCCTACAATAGGTTTCATTTCTTGGAAACCACTTGCTTTATACATCACCAAAATTTAAATAAGTTTTCTTATAATTATATTTATCTCTATGGTTCTTACAAATGTTTTCTAGTACTAATTTCTATAAATAAATAAAACCATCCTTTAATACCAACTATGATAAAACACCTTTTTATACATGATTTTAAACATAATTCCTTGTAAAAATATTACATAAATAACATTTAATGTCCTTTTATTTTTAGTGTCTTGGAAACTAGGAACATATTATAAGACATACAAGGTACACAAAAGAAAACATAAACTAATTTTAAACTCTATTTAAAGGATCATTTATTACACTATCTTAGATCACCTCAATATATAGGATTTCCTAGGGATATTTATCAATTGAAAGGGGTGTGAATAAATCTCAGTAAGGGATAAAAATGTAAGATAACATCTTATGTAAAACATAAAGTATGAAATATGAAGGTGTATATAAAAAATTGAGGTATAAAATAATTATATGAACATAAGAACATGAGGCATTACATGGAAATGTGCCCAGAACATACAAATGAGAAATTCATAATCATATCACCAAAGCTCATAAATAAGATGTCATAAACATATTACCATGGATTTTTACCATTGTATTATAAAATATTACAAAGGAACACTACTAAGTAATCATGATTATTTCAACTTTAGAGATTAATTATTTTCATAATGTTTTGGGGCACTATAAAGGTAAACCCTTCAAATGCATAAATTTATGTGTTCCGCATCGATGAAAAATCATAAGTAAATATAATTTTTAAGAAATTATTAGCAAGTGAGGTTTTAATATATGTATTTCCATATTAAATAATTTAATGATATATTTAAATGAATTACCTTTAATGAAAATATTCTTGGGTATTCATGACATGAAAATATAGCATGGAAAATCAAGGGATGAATATGGTATTATAACGAGTATAAAAAAGGGAACATCGAATGGATTTAATGTGAGAAAAATGAAATCTATAATAACAAAGAAATAATATATATTTTAATGGGTGTATTTATAAACACTTTACAGCATAATAAATTGATAATCAAAAGTAATTTACAAAAGAAGTACTTCAATTGAACAAGTGGTGTTAGAGAACCCTTACCTTGAGAGGAAGCTTCTTAAATCTTGAGAGATACCCCTTACAACCATAGAACCACCTTGGAGAGACTCTTGGGTTGGATATTAAGGGAGTACACATTCTCAATTTCATTGGAGTGGAGTTTGAGGGGAAAATGGATGGGTATTTATACTTTGGGGAGGGTGTTTTTTAGGGATAAAATAATGATTATTTTGTTATTAAGGCTAACAACTTTTTGGTGGTATTAATTTCAATTAATTTTATTAATAATTAAGGTTTTAAATTTTGGTTATGTCCACTAAATACCTGAAATTCATAGTTAATTTTATGATTTTTAGTTTTCTTATTCCTTTCCCTTTTAATTTTAAACTTTTATATTATTTTATCTTTAATATGGTAACTATTTTTTACCTCTGCAAATTTTTTGTGCCTGAAACTAAAATTTCCCTTATTACCAAATATGGAACTTATAATTCCAAATATTTAATACTTTTAAATTTATTAAATTTATAAAAGTAATAAAAAATAATTCTAATATGATAAATATATTATACATAAAAATAGTATTTTTAGAAAGGATAAAATAACGGTACCAAAATGATAAGCAAGTGTTCCTAAATATAACACATTATATATTATGTTATTAATTAAATAAATTTTTTATCAAGAATTGGGATTATGAAATTGTAATTTAGGTTCATATAATTATTATATCATAATAGTTATTATATTTTATAAAAAATGAATTTTTTTTACTTTTTACCCCAAAAAATAAACTTTTTATATAATTACCATTAATTCAACCAAAATTCATTTTCATATGATGATTAAAAAATTATATTAATTTTATTAAAATATTTCCTTAAATATTATAATTTTATATTTTCATTAAAAATTATTATGTATGGAAAATTAATAGTTTTTATTACACAATAAACAGCTTAAAAGTAATAAAAATTACTTATGGATTCATTAATTTATATTATCATTTAAAAAGTTTTTTAAAATATTATATACATAAAATAAATTTTCTTTAAAACTTTTAAATTTATTTTATAAGCAAATTTTAATGGAATTTAAATATTTTTATAATTTCTAGAAAAAAAATATAAAATTTTGGTAATTTTATAAAACAATTCCCAATTGTCACTTTTTTACGTCTCCCTAACCAAAAATAATAATGTACAAGTATCTTATTAACCAATGGTCATAATTCACATTGACTATGTTATCAAACATTGATAATTTTTATCAACCATATTTTTTTATAAATACACCATCATTTTCACTTTATCATTCACTAGTTCACTTACAAAGGTTCCTTTACGTACTTTGATAATGTTTATCGGTTTTTGAACACATACCTTTTCTTTTTATATCCATTATGGAAGGAATTATCTTTATTGGGGAACTCAAGACAATAGAGTAACTTTTTGTGATTTTAATTTTCTTCAGTGTTTACATCCATTTTCAATTCCTAGTTATAATAATCATTATTGACACATGATGTGTAAATAAATTTAATATTATTGTTTTAGGATTCTATTATAAAACCAAAAAAAAGTATTTTTTAAGATACAAGTGTTATTTTATTAATATAATGATATGTTTAGGGCATTACATCAGTAACATGAAACAATATTTAAATACAAAATATGAAGCTAACCCAATGGTCAGGGTGAGAGACTAACACTCTAGAACTCACTCTCAAAAATTATCAACCAAGATCACAAGGGAAATGGTCATTCTCAAAATAAAAAATATATATATAGATCACACTCCCTAAATCCTGGCACAATGTTCATGAGTGGGTAGGAAAAATAAAACATAGCCTAATATGGAAGGGAAAACTCCTTCCTCCACAACAAATATTCTTTGTTTGAGATTTTTTTACATAGTATCATGATATGTATTTATGGGAAAATTCTGTTGATATATATTCTTGTATCTAAAACTCAAAATCTCTTTATCCTTTATTAATGATAGGTAATAGATATATCTTATTTTTATCAGACTCATCCTCTAATTAATCCACTTAGGCATCCTCCCCATATCTCCCTTCCAAAAAATAATTACAATTTATTAAATAGAGAGGCTGTGTGTTCGGTATTATATATCCTTTTAAATGTGCATCTAAATCCATGTGTTATATCCTATTTATCTCTATGAAGGTATTCAGTTCATGTGCATGGAGTGACATGGCATCCCAAGATTTTCTCTATTTTACATATAAACCCAAGCTCATGACTCTATCTCAAAAATAACTTCTTAAAATTTCTCCCCAATGTATGAAAATACATATTAACTTAATTACTTTATTCATGAATTCTACGTATCACAACATGCCATAATATTAGTTGTTTCATGTTATCACTTCCCCTATAATCCATGATCGATCTCCGTGTGACATACAATTAGGCATCTCACTTTCAAATACCTCCAATTTTTCATGAATTCTTCTACTACCACTATTTATTTCCCCATTTTATTCATCATCCAACTTCAACCATGTCTGAGTCATACAAATATGGGTTCAAAACATTGTACACATGACTGTTTTAAGCTTCATATCCATGTATGCAATTTACTATTAACTATAGGTTCTTCAATAAAAAATTGTTCATTTTAATTGTCCATTTTCACATGGCCACAACATCCGCCATGGGAATTTGGTCATTTTAGTGGGATTTTTCTCACTATGACCTCCATGTGGAACATGATTGAGTATATTGGGTCGTTTCATAATATGTTTCATCGTCACCTTCTCAATTCATGCATCATGATTCATTATCTTCATTATAGGCTTAAAGAAGATCGCTCTAGGCTCTAAGGGTTATATATAGTGATTATAGTCTTCATGGTGCTCCTTATATGTGATCTTGAGCTTTAACCACAATGGTGATATAGGTTTTTAAAAAGCACATGTATTGGTCCAGTGGGATTCTATAGTGATAGGTGAAGATGGAGAGTGTCTGATTGAGGAAATGTGAGTTCTGTTGAGATGATGTCACTTTTGTATGTTTAAATAGTTCCCACATTAAATATCATCCCTCATCAACTCTTCATTCGAGCAGTATACACTTAATCTGTGATCTTGGGTCACACCTAACTCATTGAATATGGACAGGGGTTGGAGGAACCCTAACACCACTAGTGCTACCCTGCACTAGGGATGATTTCTTTCGACAACCTTATATATCTTCCCCCTATGTCATGGAGCACTCTACATAATATATTCTACCATCGACCTATGTGGTTTCGGACATGTCTTTGTGTTCTCTTATGACTAAGATAAAGGCCCCCTTTTTCTAAAATCATAAAAAATAACTTTATTAAACTTCGAACACCTAAAATATTTTTGTTTTATCAATTGAAATTCTTCAAAAATCATGATATTATTTCTTTTTAAAAATTAATATTAAAATTTTAAATAACCAAAAAATGTTAAATCAATTAATTATTTTGGTAAATTAATTAAAACCCAATGAAAATTAATATTAGAAATAAAAAAGTTGAATTTATATAAAATATCTATCAAATACCTCCACCCATAAAAAATTAATGTTCTAAAATATTGGAATGAAACTATGTTTTGTGATCTTATCAACAAGAAATACATTCTAGCTGGTGTGATTTTGAGATAGGATTACATGATGTGTGAACAATCCCGTATAAAATGGCTCTGTGAATTCCATTAGAATACATTGTTCTTTCATGCATGCATTAAAGAAATATGGTGACTCTCTAAACCTAATATTAGGTTGGAGGATTCATGGCTCCTACACTAAGGATAGGGATGTGTTTTGAGGTATGGTTGAGTCCAATTTTAAATCTATTCTTACTAACCCCAACCCTCAAATTCAGGGTGGATACCCAAGGGGAGGTGAATACCTTCTTTATTTTTTTTCTACTTGTGATCTCTAGTTCTGATAAGTCATTCTTTGGAATTATACTCGAGGAGGAGGTCTATGTGTCCATGAGCATCCTGAATCTCGAAAGTACGCCAGGCCTAGACGATTTTATTGATTCTTTTTATAGAGTCTCTTGGGACCTCATAAATGGTGACCTGGTGCATGTTGTGAAAGATTTATTCTGAAGTGGTAGACTCCATTGGGTGTCATGTTCAACCACCTAGGTGCTTATTCCCCAGATCAAGGATCCCTTATCCCTCAACCACTATTGACCAATCAGCATGTGAAATTACCCCTATATGGTATTGGCCAGTGGGCTTAAAAAACAACTCTCCACACTTATTCCTCGTTGGATTTTGAAATAGAAACATGGGTTTGTGAAGGGAAGGACTATCTAGGGGCCATCACATTGGCTCAGTAAGTGATGATTGATATCAATTAGAAGGTTCTTGGTTCAAACATAGCAATTAAGTAGGATATGAATAATGTTTACAATCGATTAGAATGGAACTTCATCATCAAGGTGCCTGCAATAATGGGGTTTTCATCTTGGGTCTCTAATCTCTTTTTTATATGATATAGTTCCTCTTGGCTCTCAATCCCCTTCTTGGGGAAAATTGTGGCTTCTTCAAGGAGGTTTGAGGAAAATCAAGGTGATTTTTTGTCCCCTATTCTTTTCATTATTATTCGAGATATCCTCAGTCATCTCATTAACATGGGTATCATTAGGGGAGGTGTGCTTCCATATCGGTGTAGACCTCACTCATGGTCCATCTCTCTCCTAATGTCTATGGATGATACTATTATCTTTACAAACATTAATAATAGATCTTCCCAAGGTGTCAAACATATTCTTGAATACTGTTAAAAATAGAGTGGACATGTTATTAACCAATCAAAAAGTAGCTTATATATTTCAAACATGTGTTTAGATATAAGGGAAAAACTTCTAATTAATTGTTCTAACATGAAAATGCAATCCCTCCCCATAGATTATCTAGGTGCCTCTATCTCAACTAGTAGTCCATTAATAAACCATTTTTATAATATAATGGGTAGTATCACAGGCAGAATTCAGAATTGGAAAAACTAGTACTTATCATTCAGTGGAAAAATAACCTTGGTGAATAATGTCATATCCACTATTTTGATTCATTCTCTTGTAGAAACCAAAAAACCTAAGGAGGTAATCTCTCAATCAATAATATTTTGGAATAATTAATTTGGGATGATCATCAAGATGAAATTAATCACTACACTTTGTGGGAAAGGATGGCCAGACCAGTTAGGGACGGAAGCATCAACATCTGAAATCATTAGGACACGCTTCGAAGCGTGAATGTGAAATTGGATTGGGAGATCCACAAATAACAAACTCTTGGGGGAAGATTTGTGGAAAATAAATTATGTGGGTTTTGACTAATAGAGATAGTGAGCACCAATCCTTATGGTCATTCATCCATCTTCATATTTAGACTCTAAAAAGTCAAATTCAATGGGTAGTGGGAAGAGGCAAAATATAATTCTATCATCGCAATTAGGCTAGTACCGAATTTGAATTCCCATGTTTTCCAATACTATATTTAATGTTCAGAAGTTCATGCAAGTACCTGAACATCATTAACATCATATTGAGAAAAAAACATTATATTTTTAAACTCAATGATATCAATATTGAAGAAGACTAGTGTATTTTCACTAGGTCTTCTTCCAAGTCATTATCTATGTTGGATTAACATAGATTGACATCATAACCAGATTCTAAAGATGCATGGAGCGAGGTGGTGGGGGTGTAAGGATATTACTAATAAATAAAACTTCCATATCCAGTGGATATGAAATTGAGAATTTACCATATATTAAAACATTAAAAGATTGGGTTTTATCATTGTTTACAAATTCCTATTCTATGAGTAAAGTCTGGAGGAGATCATTGTGTACTGGTTCTTTGGACGGGATTAGTCTCAATCTATGTGGATGTTGTTTTGGGACTTTACATGGCTTCCCTATCATGACTTATAGGGGTTGAAATTCCTTAACCAATGGTTCTAGGGAGTGAGAGTGGGAAATCTAGAATAAAAGGATAGAGATATAGTTCCTTTTATTGGTTCTTATTATATCTGGGAGGCTATGAATATGGCCCTCATTGAAGGCAATTCATGCACAGGATGTCATTCCAACCAAGAATCTCTTGGAAGACCTGAACCATCTTAGTATGAATTAGGAAGATTCCCTAACCCTCAGACCACTCCTAGAAGGCAGATCCCCTATTAATTTTATCAATATTCCTAGCCAAGTCCATTGGGTTCATTGGATTCCCCATCTTGTAGGTCCTAAACTCTATACAGATGGTTTGTGGATCATGGGTTCCATGCAGGGAGTCGGTTTGGTTCGTGACTCCATAGGTGGTTTTATTTTTGTATTCCTAACTTTCTTTGGAAGTGGAGACCCTCTTTAGGCCATGGCGTATACGATTATCACAAGGATTTATTTATGAAATCAGAAAAACATCCCACTGGTGGTGGCTGAAATAGAATTAATAATAATATTCAAGTCCATTCTTAGGTCAGGACGCACCCATTGGTCAATCTTCTACACCATTAAATGGTTTCTAGGTATAATTAACAATAGAATAAGTGTGCTTCACACATGGAGAGAGGGTAAAAAAAGTTTCATATTTCCTCATAATGATGGAGGTTTATGGTGATAGGCTCTCTTATTTCCAAAGAATAAACATCATGCCACCAGAGGGAGTGAATCTGATTAAAGGTGACACTCTCGGGCTGCACTACTTCAAGACACCTTAGATTTGGTTTCCTTTGGTTTCACTATTGTTTTTTTTTTCAAGATTGATTTTTTCTACCCTTGTAAATAATAAAAATGAATATATTATTATGATATTTGATGGGTCTTATACTCTTATCTATTTTACAATCTAAAATGATTATTATCAAAAAAGCCAATAATGATATACGTTAGATTATTTTTTCATCTCTCATCATTCAATGTAAAAATTTAAACTATAATTATTCTCATAACATAAGTACAGGCTCCTCCCATATGCTTATAAAGGACCTTCATTATCCACCCCTTAAATAAAAATATCACAAATAATCATGATGTCTTAACATTATGGATTAAAAGACTCTGAGGCTTATGGTATGTAGGTATTAATGTAAAAACTTTTAAATATCAAAATAAGGTTAACCTATAAATTATATTTAATGATAAATAGATTAAATTTTAATGACATTATCCGATTAAAAGTGGAAATACATTCTTTCAAGAGAAAAAAATTCATAAAAATGATGGAATAATGAATGATATAAAACCTATTGAGTTTTTTCTACTTTTTTCTTTTTTTCCCTTTTTCAAACTAGTTTTACAATGTTTTTCTTGAATGTTGATTTTGTAAAATTATCAAATCCACCACCCCAACCATTAATGATAAAAATCATTGGTTAAGTAATGGTGGTTCATAACCCTCCAAAACTCAACCCAATTTTTATTTTCTTTTTCTTTTTTATAGGGGTATTAATAAATTTCATTTAAAGATAGAATGTTCCCTTCCCAAAATATAGTAAAACACCCAAATAATATCTCGTCAATAGATTTCATCCCTTTTACACTTTAGAGAACCTCTCTCCTAAACATAAACTTTTTATAACCATGAAAAACACTAAAGTGAGGTGGGGATGGATACAATTTTTATAAAATGTGGATTTTTCCTAATAATGTTTACTCATGGATTCTAATGGATTAACAAAGATATATTTCATGGTAGGTCTCATGGATAATTGATATACAAAAAATGACTTAATCTTGTTATATGTGATTTTTTATATTCATTTCTTTGAATGGATTAAATTAATATTCTATTATGTAACATGTCCCAGGTCATCTCAAAAAATATACTCAATAAAAGATTTGAAATACTGACTTAGAAATTATATTAGGATAAAAATATGTGAATTGTAAAATCACTCACTATATTATGAATAATGATAAAGAAATCAATCATGAACTTCAGAAATTTGAATCATAAAAATTGTTTGGGAAAATTAATTTATATGACTTAAAAAATCTCTCAAAATAATAATTCATAAAATTAAAATATTATTCATATCTCTAATTATTTAATCCTCCATCATACTCATTCAATTTAACTATCATTGAAATTTAAAACATGGTATCATGGAATTCATAAGGAACTCTTGTATCCTATATCAAGATATAGAAAAAAAATATAAATATGGTGCATGTAAATTCTTCTTTTAAAATAAAAAATATAATTAAAAAAATAGGGAGTTAAAGGATTAATTAATTTAAAAGTTAAATTCATTTTCAATGAATCTATAATTCTATTGTTCTCACTACTTTTCTATTCTTACACTTATGCCTCCATGATGGTACTACAATATAAAACATCTCAAGAAAATTGTAAGAACCATATTCATTAATGCTCAAAAAAGAAATGGGGCATTGAAACTGCATCCTAAATTAGATTTTAAATATATTTCCTAAATCTAATTCCTAGGAAAACATGTAAAATAAATCCAAGAAAATAAAACATAGTTTTCCTCATGGAATCTTCTTTTGTTTATAGTCGTCTAGTTCGAACTTACCTCTTTATAGATCATGTAATATGAGTTCCATACAGAGATACCCTTCTTCGATTGAACCAATGTTGAATTTTTTGTACATAAAATGTGGATATTCTCATCATCTTCATCATGGTCTTCTTAATTTTATTGTGGGTAGCACTTAGTTATAGATATCCCAAATTATTTGAAATGTTGCTCAAGGGTTATCCATACTTGGTAAAACTCCTATTTTCCCTCAAATTCTTATGGATAAATGTGGGATTTTGTTAAACAATATTTTAGTTTCAGTCATCAATTCATCTTCTATATATTCATTACTTGGAGATAGTAACCAAAATTTAGATTGTTGTGAGCATATAAGAAACAAATCAAAATCTATCCAAATCTATAACCCATGTTCCTCTTCTTTTTATTATTCTTCTTCTTTTTCTTCATTGTGTGTTAGATACACTTCAATTGGTGTCAGAGGTTCTTCTTGAGTTTTATATTCCATGTACTTCACATTCACCAACATCATCATTTCATACCAAAGTTTAGAAACCACCATGCCCTCTTATTCATTATATTCTTCAGTCATGGGGTATTCTTCTTGTTCTTATTCTTCCTCTATATTAGTATATGTGAGGTAAACTTCAATGAAAAACTCATATTTATTTTCAAAATTAGAATCAAAATGATGAACTTTGATTGAAACTATAGTGGGAGGATCTTCAAGTTGTTATTCAAAACAAGCTTCCCCTTGGCTCTTCATTCTTATTCTTATTCTTCACCCTCCTTTTACATGTTCTCTAGAATTTTTAATCCCTCTTTGAATGTGTCTTCTATGCAATGGAAGATTATCACATCTGAACTCAAACATGGGTGTGGAATCCATGATTGGAGTTATTGCTCCTATCCTTTTATAGTTTAGATCTTCCTCTCATGTGCTTCAATTTGTTTTGATAGGCTTGAAAGTTGAATCACTATTCAGATATGGGGTTTCATTATTTCTTTTTTTCTACAAAAAACAACCAAAATACCCCAAGCGTGTAAAAATAATAAAATAAAAACCTATCTAAAATCATAAAATAGAAAAGATAGAGGAATAATACATGTCAAAAATACTAAATTAAAGTACTTTTTGTGCCTTGTCCCTATAGATAGTTCCAAAAATTTATTGGCCTAAAGGGTGACATTATATCAACATCCCATATGACCAAAGGTTTCATAATGAGGAGAAAGAGATGATAACCCTTGAATCCCACCTTTAGAAAGACCCGGGTTAGTGACTAGAACCAAGGGTATAAAAATATCATAGTATGGGAGGAATTACCCTCTATAAATGAAACAGGATTGGGAGATTGGATAAAAAATCACCAAAAAACTCTGGAAAAAAATAGAAAGGTAAACCAAAAACCATCCCATAATTAATGAATAATGTAGATCATATATATATAATTCTCCAGAGTAAATACCAAAAAGAAAAGTCCATGAAAGTGAATAAACAACATCTCCAACCCATATAGTAATGTCCAGATCAATCCTGAAAGTCCTCCTAGAAAACTAAAAATAGTTTATATAAGTAGGTTGACCATAACAGGTTTACTCAATAGGGACATAACCAAGCTCTCAAGTGCACATGCGAAAAGATCATGATAAAGTGAAAGTAAACTATGAGTAGAACCATAAAGCACCTATACATGTGAGCTAACAAACCCTAGCCTCACAATGGACCACTCACCAAATCACACATCTAATATTAGAATACATTGTCAAGATAATAATAATGCAAGGAACCCTACTATCGCTTCCCCACTGATTTTTTGTTCTCATTCCCCAATGTCGAACATATTATCTCACATACCATCCACACATACCACATCACATCAAATCCTACCCCCAAACACCTAGGATACACATCACATCACATCACATCCCACCCACATACACATGGGGAAATCATCACTTCACATCACATCTAGAACCAGAGCAGTATGGTATCATTAATGTGAACAACATCAACATCATTCCCTCCTTATATCATGCATGACCCCCCCCCCCCCCCACCCCCCCCCCCACCCCGCCGCCACATATAACATCACAGAACATCATGTCTCACCAATAGGAACATGGGATAACACATCACATCACATCCCTCCCACATAAACTTGGGCCACACATCACAACCTTTTTGAAGACAACTAGGCTAACAAACAACATCCCACCCAAAGAAGCATGGGCTAAATCTTAACATACTACCTAAAGAAACCTGGTTTAACACACCAAATCCTACCTGAAGACACCTAGTCTAACACATCACATCCCTCCTAAAGACACCTCACAACACAACCACCATATAACGCTGTCACCAAATACTATAACAAATCCTCTATGCCAGAACCACTATAGCACAACCACTACACCACAACCACATTTCCATGACCACTATACCACAACCTCATCAACCACATCACACAAGTTCCCAAATCACCTCTAAGATAACCAATCTCTACATCACATCCCCACACACCACATGGTCCATCCATCCACCTCCATCATCATACAACAACCCGAACCAAATAGGTAAAATACAACAAGCACATACCAACAATCGCAACACAATTCAGATTTCACAATAATTCATGGGCACTATAACATATCTTCCTTATTTATGATGGGTATTATCACACAAACTAGATGTTCAAGGGAAACCAATTATTAACAGAATATATATTGTTTAACCTTTTATTCAGGGTGAGATTACACAATAACACAGCAAGGGTCATTACAACATAAGAACTACAGTGAAAACAAGGCACCCTATAGCTGTTATTTTTTGTAAATAGAAACACAAATTCATAAAAACATTAGAAACATATAAAAAAGTAATAATGCGTCGGATAACTACCCATACTCATCAATATTTTACATTGTAATTAATTACATCATTACACTGACCCTTAATATTCCCATAGAGGTAATAAAAATCATGCATATATCACACATAACACTTTAACAGGTGAGAACAAGGATCCACTACCTCAATGAAGCTTTAATATCTCACTGCACACCGCAAGGTGAAGAAGAAACTACCCAGAAACCACCACCGCATAAGAAACTCATGGATTAACCGACACTACATCAAAGGTTTGTCAAAAATGAAACTCATAGACACCCCAAAACATAAATTTACCACCACAGTGGATCTATGAAGATAAATGGAAGGAATCCCATGGGAAAGATAGGGAACAAACCAAGGATCGCCAATAGCCATCCACCAAAACCCAAGGATCAAAGAATGGGAGAAGAGGGCTAGAAGGCCTCCTTAGGCTACCTAGGATTTTTCCAAAATGAGAGAGAGAAAGAGGTACAACCAAATGAAATAAAATGGTCGAATGGTTTATAAAATAACCAGTAACATTATAATTTCACATCTAGTAACACATTCATGATGTGAATTACCATTTTTACAAATTTATCCAAAATTCATGTTCCCTTGGCTCATATTAATTACACCACATGAATTCAACATTGATAGAGTGAATCCATATCATGCTATAAACCTCAGCGGATTACAAGCCAGAAATTCACCAAATTCAGAATCTGAGAATCATCGATTCAATTCTTGTATACCATTCATGATGTGAATATCATGTACTATCTCTCCAACCACTATCAAACATCGGGGTAAGGGATGCCCCTGGTTTTATCATTGCTAATCAGAAAGCGCTAATAAAAGTATTACCTTTATCAGTGCTTGCTAAAATCACTAATAAAGGTGTGTCCTTTATCAAATCTTTTTAAGCGCTGATAAAGTTTATCTTTATCAGTGATATTCTTAGCACACATAATAGTTAAAAAAATATTTTAATATTTATATTATTATTATATTTATATTCACAAATAATGTTAATTTATATACATTAATTAAAAATTCAATATTTATAATTAATATAAATATGATTTATTAATATTTATTTTTAATAATTCAGATATATGTATAATGTTTTCAAAAAAGTATTTATAATATTTTAAATAAATATATATATATTTTTAAATAATTATAAAATTTTAATAAATTTTAAAAATAATAAATTTAGTTATTATATTTATAATTTTATAGAAATAATATTGAAATATATTTATTTATAATTATAAATGTATATATATATATATATATATATATATTTCTCTAATTAATTTGGTCACTAATATATATATATATATATATATCATGAGATAATGATTATATTCATGGACATGATTAACATTATTTATATACCTATATTGAAGCATGAGTATAATTGATGTTATATGACCATAAGTTTCACTACCACAAAACAGGCTTTTATCAGCGCAAAAAAGGCCTTTATCAGCGCTAAAAATGATTTTAATCAAGCCTATATTAAAAGGGATACCCTTTATCCGAACTCATAAAATTTCTGATAAAGGAACCTCTTTATTAGTGTTATTCAATGTGCTGATAAAGTCCCCATTTATCAGTGCTTTAACTAGCGCTCATAAATTATTCCCTTTCAGGGTGTGCTGTTTGTATAACAGCACACCCAGTAACCTACAAAAAAATTAATAGCCAACCAAAATAATCAAACCAAAAAAATAACCTACAAAAACTAGCAAAAACATGCTCAAAAATAACCACTCATAGTATATATATATATATATATATATATATATATAAGAACCACATACATGATGCTAATGATGAAAAAACAACCAACACACAAAAAAATTTGGAAAATAATGATATATAAATTTAATTGACATCATGAATAAAAAATATTCACTCATGTTATATACCAAAAAAACACTTCTATATAAATTTTGAACAATATTTTATAAAATTACATTTACAAATATCCAACAGATAGTTAAAATCATTAATGTTTTCTCTTTTGACGTCTTTGGTCCCCTCTAAAAAAATATCCTTTGATGGTAATAGTTGCTGAACAAATCATCCCAAATTGATAAAAAGGTTCCACATATAAAAGAAAACAAATATTATTTTAGTAATACTATAAAGAAATAAATTAAAAATTAATATGAATAATACATTAAAAATTGTCAATTTTTAATAAAAATGACGCATTTGGAGTCATACTAGTGACACCATGCATAATATTAAGGTATGGTTGATTCCTACATGTCAAAAATGATGATGGATCATTTTCCTAAATTATCAAAACAATCAGAATGCATTTCCTTAGTTTTCAGTATGTCAGTGGTGTTTTATTACTAAAATGTCATTTCAAACTGAAAACATGCAATTTGAGTTATATCGGTCGCATCCTATTTCGGTTTGAAGTGAGACTGCTTCATTCACGTCACAAATGACTTACGAATTGTTGTCCTTAATTTGGAAGAGAATCAGAGCGTGTTTTCTTGGTTTTCAGTAAGTGACATATTTTGAGTTAAAATGTCAATTTTAAACTGATAGCGGACACTTTTAGTCATATTGGTCACACCATTCAACAGATTGAGGTGGGGTTGATTTCTATACATCACAATTAAATCATGGATCATTTCCATAAAGTATAAAAACAATATGAATGCGTTTACCTAGTTTTTAGTATGTCTGTTGTGTTTTTTTACATGAATTAATATCAATTTTAAATAACAAGACATATTTTGAGTCATACCAATGACACCATACAAAGGATTGAGGTGAGGTTGATTCTTAAATATCCAAAATTATTGATGGATCATTTTTCAAAAGTATCAAAACTATCAAAATTAATTTCCATGATTTTTAGTATGTCAGGGATGTTTTTTTAATAAAATTTCATTTCAAACTAAAAACATGTAATTTGTGTCATAACGATCACATCATGTGTCGGTTTGATGTGAGACTACTTCATACATGTCAAAAAGGACTTAAAAATCTTTTTCCTTAATTTGGAAGACAATTAGAGCACGTTTTATTGGTTTTTAGTGAGTGACACGTTTTGAGTTAAAATGTCAATCTTAAACTAATAGCTGACACTTTTAGTCATATCGATCATACCATTCATCGAATTGAGGTGGGGTTGATTCATAAACATTAAAATTGACTCATAGATCATTTTACTAAAGTATAAAAACAATCCTAAGGCATTTTCTTGGTTTTCAGTATGTCAGTTGTGTTTTTTTACTTGAATTAATGTCAATTTTAAATAATAAGACACATTTTCTATCATACCAGTGACACCGTGCATTGGATTGAGTTTTGGTTGATTATTAAATGTTAAAAATGATTAATGGATCTTTTTCCTAAAGTATCAAAACAATATGAATGCATTTCCTTAGTTTCCAGTATGTCAGTGGTGTTTTTTTACTAAAATGTCATTTCGAACCAAAAATAAGAAATTTGAGTCATACCATTTTCATCGTGTGTCGGTTTCATGTGAGACTACTTCATACAAATCACAAAGAACATATGAATCTCTATCCTTAATTTGGAATACAATCGAAGTGAATTTTCTTGGTTTTCAGTGAGTTACACGTTTTGAGTTAATATGTCAATTTAAAACTGATAGAAGACACTTTTAGTCATATCGTTACCACCATTCATTGGATTGAGGTGAGGTTGATTCTTACACATCACAACTAACTCATGGATCATTTTCCTAAAGTATCAAAACAATCTATATGTTTTTTCTTAGTTTTCAGTATGTCAGTTGTGTTTTTTTACTTGAACTAATGTCAATTTTAAATAATAAGAAATGTCTTGAGTCATATCGGTGAAACCGTGCGTTAGATTGAGGTATGGTTGATTCCAACACATCAAAAATGATTTTTGGATTGTTTTCCTAATGTATCAAAAATAATAGGAATGCATTTACTTGGTTTTTAGTATGTTAGTGGTGTTTTTTTTACTAAAATGTCATTTCAAATTGAAAACATACAATTTGAGTCATACTGGTCACATAGTGTGTATGTTTGATGTGAGACTACTTCATACTTGTCAAAAAGGACATACAAATTGTTTTCCCTAATTTTGAAGACAATCGGATCAAATTTTCTTGGTTTTCAGTGAGTGACATGTTTTGAGTTAAAATGCCAATTTTAAACAGAGAGTTAAAACTTTTAGTCATACAGGTCACATCGTTCATTGGATTGAGGTGGGGTTGATTCCTACACATCAAAACTGATTCATGGATCATTTTCTTAAAGTATCAAAACAATCCAAATGATTTTTATTGGTTTATAGTATTTTAGTTGTTTTTTACATGAATTGATGTCAATTTTAAATAACAAGACACATTTGGAGACATACCGATGACATCATGCATTGGATTGATATGTCGTTGATTCCTACACATCACAAATGAATGGAGGATAATTTTCCTAATTTATCAAAACAATTGGAATGCATTTCTTAGGTTTTCAGTATGTCAATTGTGTTTTTTACTAAAATGTCATTTCAAATCGAAAACATGCAATTTAAGTCATACTTCTCTTATCGTGCGTCGGTTTGATATGAGACTGCTTCATACACATCACAAAGGACATAAAAATTACTTTTCTTAATTTGGAAGACAATCAGAGAATATTTTATTTCTTTTTAGTGAGTGACACATTTTGAGTTAAAATGCCAATTTTAAACTGATAGTGGACACTTTTATTCATACCAGTCACACCGTTCATTGGATAGAGGTGGGGTTGATTTATACACATCACAACTGACTCATGGATCATTTTCCTAAAGTATAAAAATAATATGAATGAGTTTTATCAATTTTCAGTATGTCATTTATGTTTTTTTACATGAATTATTGTCAATATTAAATAACAAGAAACATTTGGAGTCATACCAATGACACCGTACATCGGATTGAGGTGTGGTTGATTCCTACACATCAAAAATGACGGATAGATCATTTTCCTAAAGTATCAAAACAATAGAAATTTATTTCCTCACTTTTCAGTATGTCAGTTGTGTTTTTTTATTAAAATGCCATTTCAAACCAAAAACATGCAATTTTAGTCATACCAGTCGCATCGTGCATTTTTCTGATGTGAGACTACTTCATACACATCACAAAGGACTTACAAACCATTTTCCTTAATTTGGATGATAATCGGAGCAGGTTTTCTTGGTTTTTAGTGAGTGACTTGTTTTAAGTTAAAATGTCAATTTTAAACTAATAGCGGACACTTTCAGTCATACCAGTCACACAGTTCATCGGATTTAGGTGGGGTTCATTACTACATCTCACAACTGACTCATGGATCATTGTCATAAAATATAAAAACAATATGAATGTTTTTTATTAGTTTTTATTATGTTAATTGTGTTTTTTTACTTTAATTAATGTCAATATTAAATAACAAGACACATTTGGAGTCATACCAGTGACCCCGTGCATCGGATTGAGGTGTGGTAGATTCCAACACGTCATAAATGACTAATGGATTGTTTTCCTAAAGTATTAAAACAATCAGAATGAATTTACTTGGTTTTTAGAATGTCATTTTTGTTTTTTCACTAAATTAATTTCATGTTGATTGGTTTTTTAAATTAAATTGGTTGTCCTCGTTTACAGGGTATTTGAGTTTTTGATAGAACACAAAATATAACGAGTATCCAGAAGGGGATTCCATATCCCTTGATTTTGTTGTGACAACTTTGATCCCTGTATGGTTAACACGGAATAAACTCCTCTTTCTGCAGCATAGCTTTAGTCAGCCAAGTAAAGAACCAACTATAATATATTTAGGACCTTCAAATGAATATATGAAAATTGTTTATTGACTGGTTTGACTAAAGAGTGGAGTAAGATCATGTGCCTATTATGTCTCAAGATGTCATAACAAACTCAAGGGATGGGGAAACCCCTTCTGGATTCTTGTTATATTTTGTGTTCTATCAACAATACACATACCCTATAAATGAGGACAACCAATTTCATTTAAAAAACTAATCAACATGCAATTTATTTAGTGTGAAAATAAGGACCACCAATGACCATGATTTTTAGCGGGGCATTTAGCCCATAAAAATAACAACATTACCTTCAAACAAAGAAAAAGATAAGGCAGACAATATTATTAAAGTTGAAATTATTTGAGAAGTTTACCATCTTCATTCTATGTTTGTACATTCTTCCATCAGGTATGTTGCTCATTAATTTCTAATCATATCTATATCATCTTCTAAATATGACTATTTTTGGAAGTCATGTTAGTATTGAAAAAATATAAATACACAAAGGATTAATAAGTATTTTAAATTAAATATCAATTATATTTGAAAATACCTCTTCAGGGATGCAGGTTTGTTCGTGGAATATGATCTCTTACATAAATTTATAAACCTAATAACCATATTCTTTACCGTTTTTTTGTTTTGGGAACTACAGAAACATTGAGAAAAATAAGTAATTTTTTATGTGTTTGGATACTGAAATATTATTATATATACCCTGTTTTGTATCAAGTCATAGTAATTGTCATGTTTCTTGTCCTTTTCCCTTGGACACATTCCATGATGTAGATGATATTCACACACTGCCCTATCATAATAGAATCCTCATTAAAAGATAATATAAATTATATAACTAGATTTTAAGTTCTAAAATGTTGGATGTAGTGTATTACAAATTGAAAAACACTATCATTTGTGGTTGGTTTTTTGGATATCCATGCATTGAATCTAGAAAATAAATCTCTGGAGTATCCAAATTGACCGTAATGAGCATCTAATGCTACCAAAGAACACAAAAAAGAATAAGTAGTGAAATAAATTAAAATATATTTTATATGATTAAATTATAGAATTTAACCCCTGCATCGTTGGTATTAATAACTTTATTCCATATATAATTTTGTTGTAAAATTATTTGAGCAGTCCTACCACTATTTCACCCTCTTTCTTGGAATTTATGTCTTCTTATTCTGTAGTGGTATCCTGAGGACTAGCGAGTCCATATTTTTTGTTCATGGGGAAATCCCTTTAATTATTTTTTAAAAGGTAATCCCTTAGTCAAAGACCAAAGAACCATTTATTAATTAGAGAAACAAAATTTTATAGAAGATAGAAATATGGGATTCTTTTACAATATATATCAAAAAGATGAACTAAATTAGTTGGCAGGGTATCCATCCAAGTCTTGTTCTGATGAACAGCTTTGTTGGAAAGGGAATCAACAACAGCATTTTCTTCACGGAAGTCATGGGTAGCTATGTAATCAATCCCATGGAGCGATTTTAGGCAATTCATTCAGAGGGTAGTAAGTGGCCAGGTGAGATGGATAACACCATTCCAAATGGAACTGAAAATGGTGGTATAATCACTTTCAATCTAAATCTTTCTCCATCCTCTTTGAAGTGATAAATCAACTGCGTGGATGACCCCCATCATTTCAGCTTCCTAAGATGAAGAAAGACCAAATACACCATAGAAGCAACCCTGACACTGGCTAGAGGAGTCTCTAAAGATAGCTCCAAAACTGGTAGGGCCTGGGTTTCCCTTTGAGGCACCATAAACATTCACTTTGATCCATCCTGGCATTGGTGATTGCCAGAAAACATCAAAGGAACATATGGGCTGTGGAAAAATACCCGGAACCCAGATATGTCGAAGAATCTCAAAGTCACCAATAGAGTTCTTGCAACATTCTTTTTGAATTGAAGCAGCTTCATAGATCGCAATGAGGATTTGAGTTTTTCCTGCATTGAGACTGAATGAGTGCTTATTATGAATAATATCATTTCTGATGTACCAAATCTTGTGCAAGAGTTCCCCCATTTCCGCAAGAAATGTATTTTTAACTTGTTGAGAGGATTCATGTCTAGTACATTTTTTCAAAAACAAACAAATCGAGTCAGATAAGGAACAACTACAATTAAATAAGTCAAAAATATAATTCCATAAAGCAGACGACATATCACAAGAAAAGAAGAGATGATCAAAATCCTCCCTGTGTTGATTACATAAATGGCATTTAGAGTAGAGTTGGATGCCAAAAGTTTGCAGGCCAGTTTTAGTGGGCAATATATTATGTGAAATACACCAAATAAGATTGAACCTTGATGTTTTGATCCAAGGCTTGTTAAAGGTACTCACCCATTGATGATTAGATTCATTTCCAAAGAAATTAGTCTTGTAGAAGTTTTTTGAATCCAGAATACCATTAGTAGTAGGTTCCCAATCAAGGAAATATCCAGAAGTATAAAATGGATAATTATCAATGATCTGCGCAATGTTGTTAGGGAGATCATGCCTATGATATTGTAAAACATCCTTGATAGTATGACTAGCATCTTCAGGAGTATTATTAGGAGGTAACAAAGATATCAAGGGGTTACCAATCCAATTTTAACACCAAAAATTAATGAAGGAGTTAGCGCTAACCATCCATCTAGAGTTTTCCATAATCTTATGATACGAGTCCCTAATGGAAGGCCAGATCGAGGAGTTAAAGAAATTAGAATTCCTTTTCAAAAGATTATTAAAGAATCTATGATTTAAAAATTCAGAAGCCTTAGAAGTAAAATTTATGAGAATCCAAGTGATTTTAGCTTGAAGGTAATCATTAAACAATTTTAAATTCTTGATACCAATTCCTCCTTTATCAAGAGGTTTGCAACAGGTCTTCCAAGGTATGGTGACAAGATTCTTTTCAAAAATACTACCCGTTCAAATGAAATTTTTAATAAGGGTATTAATTTACCTGAAGGTACCTACGGGCCATTTATAAATCATGAGAGTATAGACCATTTTAGAGACAATGGTCAATTTAAAAAGGCATATTATACTGGCCATGGAGAGGGATTTCCCCTTCCAAATAGAGAGTTGATTTATGATTTGATCAATAGTATTAGAAAAGTAGAAAGATTTAGGTTGCCCCCAAAATATTTGGATTCCCAAGTAATTGAATGGAAGAAGACCATCTTTAATTCCAATATTATTGGTAATGAAATTTTTTCTTCTAGCAGGGAATTTTTTTCCAAAGAAAATATGATATTTATTCCAGGAAATGGCTTGAATTGAAATTTCCTCATAATGAGAAATAGCTTGTTTGAGAACTTGAATGTTTCTTTGATCCCCTTTGATAAACAAGATTATATCATCTGCATATATAAGGTGAGTGAGAACATTTAGGTTTCTGGAAGCTTGTATGGGCTTAAGCTTATTTTGATCAACTCGATTATTGAGGAGTCTACTTAGGTAATCTTTAGCAATAACAAAAAGAATGGCTGAAAGAGGGTCTCCCTACCTAACACCTTTAGAACATTTGAAAAAACCATGGGGGTGCCATTGATCAAAATGGAGATAATAGCTGAGTGAAATAAATTTTTAATTCTCCCGATAAAAGTCTCATGAAAACCAATGTTTTTTAAGACTTTGAAAATGAAAGCCTATTCATTGGTATCAAAAGCTTTTCTAATATCAAGTTTTATGGAAACACTACCCCCTCTTGTGTTTTTATTTAGGTAATTAATACATTCAGAGGCAAGAAAAATGCAATCTTGAATAGACCTTCCTTTAATGAAACTAAACTGATTCCATGAGACAATTTTATTACATATAGGGACAAGTCTATTAGAAATAATTTTAGTAATGATCCTGTAAAGAGTGTTAATCAGATCAATAAGTCTAAATTTATGTATCTCTGAAGAATTTTCAACCTTAGGAATTAAAATAATGAATTGAGCATTAATTCCACGAGGAAGAGATCCATGAGTAAAAAAGGATCTCACAAGATTACAAACTTCAGAATGTAAGACATCCTAATGTTTTTGGTAGAAACCATTATTGAATCCATCCGGTCCTGGCGCACTGTCCGGTTTTAGACTAAAGATCGCATCTCTAATTTCATGTTCAAGGGGAATACTTAAGAGGGACTCATTATCTTTTTCACCCACCATTAAAGGTATAATATCAGATCTAAGGTCAATATTATTCTCAAGACCATTAAAGATGTTGTAAAAGTAAGAGATAACATGTTCTGAGATGGCCTCTTCAGTTTCAATGATCGAATCATTATGTATATGTTTAGTAAGTGGACGATTGGATTTCCTGAATCTTTGAAGGGAGTTATAAAATTTAGTATTCCAATCCCCATCAGTAAGCCATTTTGTCCTGAACATTTTCTTATGAATATTATCCTTAAAGGTGAGTAAAGAGTTGAGTTTTAAAGCAATATTAGCCTCTGATTAAGGGTCCACATTAAAGTCTGAGTTAGTACTATGTGTTTGGATTTGGATAATCTCTTTTTCAAGAGTGGAAATGTCTAAATCCATTTGAGAGATTTTGGTTTTGCACCAACCTTTGAGGGAATGCTTCAAGGTTTTTAGCTTGAACGTACAGGAAAAGGAATCATGATGATGTTTCATAGAATTCCAAGAATTTTTTATAATAGTGACGCAGTCATGATCTAAATACCAAGAATTGTTAAATTTAAAAGTAGTTGTAAGTTTACGTTCATTAATGAGGGAGATAAAGAAAATAGGATGATGATCGGAGTTAAGTCTAGGTAGAGTTATACTAGAGACATTATCCCAAATGTCAAGTGATTTCATGTTAACAAAGGCCCTATCAATCTTACTGGAAATGGTTTTATTACAATTTCTTCTGTACTAAGTATATTTTTCACCAGTAAGGGTAACATCAAAAAGATTAAAATCCTCAATAGAGGATCTGAATTCTCTTGTGGATATGGAGAGATGTGAGGGGCCAATTTTTTTACAAGAGTTAAGAATAACATTGAAATCTCCCATAATAACCCAAGGGTCCTGAATAGAGTTGGCCATGTCAGATAGATCATGCCAAAGAGTCATTATTTCTTGATATCTATTGTTGGAATAAACCATTTTATAATAAGTATGCTGACTATTCCACGAGAAATCACAGGTAAATTTTTGTTTAGTATTTTTAAAAATCTTAATGTTTTGTAGAGAATTGTGGTAAAAAAATCCACAAAGAATCAGTCTGAGGACCATTCTTACAGGAACCTAAGAAGTTGTAATTTAGATATACAAGCCTCATGAAGTTCATATTGAATTTAACTTTAGGTTCAGAGATAGCAAACAAATGAGGCTTATGAGTGTTTAAAAACCTCCTAAGAGTTTTGGAGGTATCATTATTACCTATGCCTTGACAATTCCAAAAGAGAAAATTCATTTCAACTTATGTTTTGGGTTAGGACCCCTTTTTTTGGATTTCTCAAAACCTTTATTCCTTTGAGATCTCCTAATATTTGGAGAGGAAGTAGGTTTAACAGGGGGGGTGTTCATTTAAGGATTGAATAGTATTCTTAATCGTGACAAAGGGAGAAGCCTCAGTAGAGACAGCACTAGTCAAAGAATTATCCTGCAAGAGGCCAATAGTTTTTGTGGGGGTAGAGGGCAGGGTGATGTTTTCATGTAATTGTTCCCCAGTCAAATCCTGAAAATATTGGTGCTTAGGTGAGGATTGAACAGAATTTTTAATCAAAACAGTAGGGTTGTTATTAGTTTTAAATAATTCAGAAGTGGAAACAGGAGTCGAGGGTGATTCTACATTAAAGCAAAATCATGTTTCCCAATGGGAGGTGTGTTAACCTCACTATTTATAGAATAGTCAGCAGAAAGTAGAGTAGGAACAGCTTTATCAATAGGAATATAATCAATCATATGTAACTTGGTGTGTGCATCAGGAGTAGCAGTAGTGATATCATCATGGACATGCAAGCTACTAATAGAATTATCAACTTGAGCAGTCATAGTAGATATTTCAAAATCAGAAACACCATTTTTATCAGCAGTTATTTGAGAAGGATTTATTGAGTTACCTGATTCTAGGATTTTTTCCATGTTACCTTGTATCTTTTTAGAATCACCGAGGGAGGAGAACCCAGTTTTCTGACTCCCTGTGCCATCAAGTGTCTTAGGAACTTCACCTGTGTCATCCAAAATAGAATCCGTAATAGAGTTCCCCATGTCCCTACATACAGGCTCATTTGAAACTGATGCACAAGGTACAGAATCATTAGTAGCCTAATTGGAAATAATGGAGGGATTTTTTCCACCCAATTTATTTCCATTATCATCAGGATTTTGAAAGATTTTAGCAACCATATTTTCATTGTCAATGGAAATTTCTCTATCTATTTGAAATGCCTCTTCCTAATCAACCATGTCCCCCCATGATTTACCATCTTTGGGGAAATGGAATTAGGTTTCTTAACCCATATATCCTGTTTCTTTATAGGGAATTCAGATTTATCCAGAATATTATTTCCCTTCTTACTATGTTTAATTTCCTTCCAATCATTAGTGATTGGAGGGTCAACTTGTTTTCTAACCACTCTATAATTAGAGAGGTTATTCCCTATAATTTTGAAAACCTCACAAAAAGGAGGTTTCTTTTCATATTCAATTCTGATATCAGTTCTATAGTCAGGAGCATTGAAGTTTATAACTGATGGAATTTATATAGAAAGGTTTACCTCAACCATAATTCTAGAAAATAGCCCAAGGTCTCCATTAAAAGTCTTGTGATCAATTTTAATAGGAGTTCCTATACAGGAGGTTATTTCATTTAAGATTTTAGGATGCCAGTAAAACCAGTTAAGGCCATGAATCCTAACCCATACCTATGCTATCGAATTTCTGTGTGTGTATGGATTAAAGGAGACATCCCAGTCAGAAATTCTATGGAAACCCGGTTTAAGATGAAAATTACCGAATCTCCATACCTGATCAAGATCTTCCTGCAAGTTGAAGAGTATATGATAATAACCTTTGCCGATGGGAACCATCTTCTATCTTGTTGTACCCTAGAAATGTTCCATTCTTTTGTTTTGTTACATCAGAGTCCAGGGTCGGTCACCCGTGTTGTAAGAAACTCATCCAAGTACCGAGTATTTTCACAATTTCTCTCTTTTCTTCAGTGCTTTCGGATCTGCATCTACTGTGAATCCACCATCCTTGAACTTTTTGAAGAGTGGAGGTTTATACTACTTCACGTTACTAACGTCTGAACCTTGTAACTCATCGCGGAAGGAGACAGGTAGCACTCGAAGGGGTACTTCAAGATTACCAACTTCTATATTAGGAGATCTATCTTTTATAGATGCAGGAGTATCAAGGGAAGTAAATTCCCACTGCAGATCAAAACCGACCATCAATAAAGCTCAGAAAAAATTGAAGGAAGAAAATAGGGTTTGCAGTCACCAAGTCTCCTTACAGAGCACTCTTGAGAGACCTATATCTTCTTCCAAATCCCTTTAATTGTTTTTCATATATACGCCTGAAAAAAAATATGAAATGTATTTTTTCATAATTATCATAGTATATTATCTTTTGTAAAATCAAATCATTAAAACATACCTTATGTAAACATTTACAAATAATCCACCTAACCAATTATAGTTTAGGATTTTAGTTTCACTATCGACACCAATGATGTCTGGATCTTCCCCTCCATTCATATTTGCTTCAAAATCAATTATGTGATTACAACTATCTTTCAACTTCGTTTCCACATGAGTCTTCAATAATAATAAATGTGGATATAGAATGGGGGTTAAGTTTCTTTGGGTATACCATTTTGATCAGTTGGTTGATCCTTGAGATTGTTTTGAACCAGTCTTTCATTTCACCCCCTTCCCTTTGTCCATCTATAACAATTACATCGGTTCAGAACTTTTTTCATTAAATGTTTAAAGTTTTGCTTGAAAATTAAATTGGAAATGAATACCTCGTTGTTGACATGTTTTTTACAAGATGTGATGACCATACAATGAATGTTTCTAGAGATTTTTTGACCATATGAATATCTACATCATCAATTGGAATAGGTAGCTCAGTGCTCAGATCTGGGGCTATAGTAATTGACACTCTGACATGATCTATCGGAAGTGGTTTATTATGTAGCATTTCATTATGGATATTGAACATTGTTTCCCTCACTACAAGGTGATGGGTGGGTGTCGATAGATATAAATCATAGTCATTTTCACCTAGTATAATATCAATATAGGAAATGTATCAATTTCTAGTGCCTATCTTATTCACATTTCATAGAAACAATTATTATAAAATTGACTACCTCCGTTAATAATTGTTTTTTAGGGGAATGGCTCACCTCAAAACTAGTGGGGGTGGGGTGGTATCTTCACATGTGGGTTGTTTTTTAGTTTATTATTATCTTTTCCTTCCCTCTATCAAACCTGAAATCATCTCTCTCTGGTATTGTATTTATTCTTAAAAAATATCTAATTTTTCTCTCATCTTTTTTATTTTCATAGATTAAACCACTACATGTTTTGTTTTCTCAAAATATGTTTAGGGTGTCACCCCTAAACATGCACCACTAACATAGCCATACTTTTCTAGCTACTTCAAGGCCAATAAAAGTATATATGCATTTGGTGTGGTTGTTGTTGATTCTTATGACTATGTAAGATATAAAATATAGGAAAATAGGTAGTCATTGTTATGTAACAGTGATTTAAATCAAAATAAATTTTTATTATGTCATACTTACACATGTTTCCCACACTTTTTGTGTGTTTTCATTTATTAGGTTCCATATTTAGTTACACATGCGTCCTTCCAAAGCACGTGGCATGGGATGGAAGTTGCTGTCAATTTGGACTCTTCAAGCTATATATAAATAAAAGAACATAGTTATTATGTTGTTTTATTTCACATAAAATTATTATGGTATATTTAAAATACATACCAATTTTTTTTCAAGTGATACGTATTCCATCCTTGATTTACGGTAGGGGTATGCTGGTTTTGATGCCTTTTGATTATTTTCAGCACACAGTTGTTGTTTCATAAATAAAACATTTTCAATAAAAGTGATTAATACACGTACCATCAATCAACATATTACCAGACACAATATACCTGAAAATACTGCTACGTATGACGACGAGTAAACACATCCCATGATGCTTGGGTTATCAGGTGTGCATAAATAAGTGGTGGGTCCAGTTTTATTTTCCCTTCAACATCTATAAGATAATATTTTGTTAAAAGTGTGAGAAAAAACCCTTTGAATCCTTTCAAAAACCTTTAATACATTGTCTTTGTATGATTCATCTACTATAAATTCATGCTGAAAGAGATGATGAAGTGTAAGTTAATGTTTCATTATTTAATTTTTAGTAAATTAAAAAACGATATCATAATGTTACAGTAATATCTCCCCACATAATTTTCTTAATATCAGCCACAACATGGTACAATGAAGTTACATTATTCCCCACATGTTTTCAAGGGATGATTCCAATGTAACTACTGAACATGTCCTTGTTGGGGTTAACATTTTGGACTCGCTTATTCCATCCAATCTTGTATTTGATGCCTTTCTATTTAGCCTTAATTATTTTTTCTAACGCCATAAATCTATGGTGATTCTATTTTTTATACGTCATTAGTGTTTCATAACCTTTTATTTCCTCAGATCCACCATCATCAATATGTTCCTCTAGCTCTGGAGGGCTAGCATCTGTATGTGTAGATTATGGCTGTACCTTTGCATTGGGAGTAGCAACGGTTTTAAAAACCTATTGTTCGTCTACACTATGAGCAGTTGTAGGTTGAGAAACATGTTGTGCTTGGGGATTGGGTGCATCATCACGTGTATAATTCATTATGTACAAAAGTTTTTTAAAATTTAATTTAGATAACATAAAAGAAAAAATGAACATATATTAACATAAGGCAACTGGTCGAGAAACCTATTGTTCCTCTGCACTGCGAGTTGTAGTAGGTTGAGAAACCAATTTTTCCTAGGTATTTGGAGAATAATTACATGAAGAATTAATTATCTGAAAAACATATTTAACATTTAATTTAGATAAAATAAAATCAGCAATGAATAGATATTAACATAAGGAAATAGGTTGAGAAACCTATTGTTTGTCTTCTCTGCGAGTAGCAGCAGGTTGAGAAACCTATTGTGCCTGGGGATTGAGAGAATCATCACGTGAAAAATTCATTATCTAGAAAATTAGTTTAACATTTAATTTAGATAACATAAAAACAACAACGAATAGATATTAACATAAATTAACACAATGTATATTAGAAAAAAAAATAACTTGATTATTAGACTTTCTTTTTTCTAAAGGTTGAAGGGATTTGACCCCTCTATAAATTATCCAAATACCTTCATTATGGTATCCTCAAAAATAAAAAATGTCATCTACACTGAGACTGCTGAGAAATGATTGCAACATCCCGATGAAAGGGTCACCCTCCATTTAATTTTCATCTGACTCTTTAGTGGTTTTGGTTGATAACAGAACAATTGAACAGTTTTAGTTAACAGGATCTGGAACATAAAATACTTGTACTACCTATGATTCAATTATAAACAGATCATCTTTGAACCCTTACTAAAATCAACTTTCAAAAATCCTAACTCATCTATTTTAATATAACATCTATTATCAACCCACTTGTATTGAAAAATCAGCACTCGGAATGTCATATAATCTAACTCCCATATTTTTTTGATGATTCCAAAATATGAAAAATTCGTGAAAATTGGATTTCTATCCTTAGTACCAGAAACAAGCATCACATCATCCACAAGTCTAACTCCACTATTCTGTCTAGTATTGTCTTCATCATATTCATTTGTATATAATGTATAACCATTAATTACATAATAATTATAAGATAATACATACAAATTTGATTCTTCATCATTCCATCAAAGTCGTTCTGAAATTGAGTCTAGATTTTCATTTTCCTCTTTAAAAATATGGTCCTAAAACTATCCAATAAACAAATTATTATATTTATTTTATATCTATTTTTTAGCCTTTAGAGGATTTGAATGCCTAAGAATTTCTTTGTGGGCTTCAACATATGGGTCAAAGTCCAAAATATTATAAAAAACGTATAGGTGGGTCGGCTCCCGATCTGTAATATTGATTTTGATGACCTCATTTAAAAAAATTCTTCACCCACAAGTCACCAAGTGTGATGAGATTTTGTTAGACCAATGTTTTTCACACTGGGCAGGTATTCAGTACAGAATTCAACAGCTTCCTCAACAATATATCACTCTGCAATAATACCCTCTAACCGACATTGATTTTTGACATACCTTTTCAAAATATTCTAAACCATTCAATGGGGTATATCCACCTATAGTGCATAGGACCACATATCTAAATCTCTCTCAACAAGTAAATAGTCAAATGAAAAATCATATCAAAGAATGTCGGTGGGAAAAAACATTTACAATTCACATAATATGATGACAATTTCTCCTTCCATATTCGGCAATTTTTTTGGGTCTATAACCTTGATACATATAGCTTTGAATAATAAAGAGAGCATCATTAATGTATGATGGAAATTCATTGGAAAAATGCAACATAAATTTATAGGAATTAGATCTTGCATCAAAAAATGGCATTCATGTGATTTCATACCTTTTAACTTCAAATCATGCATTGACACGATGTTATTGATATTCAATGAATACCCCTCTAGAACCTTTACGTCATTCAAGAAGTTTCAAAACCTATATTTATCCTACCTGGAAAGAGTGTAAGTAGCAGGAGGAAAAAAATGATTGTTTTTCAACCTTCACTGGTGCCAACTCTTCTCGTATTCCCATGTCAACCATGTCCAACCTAGCCTTAATTCCATCCTTTGTTCTACCGGGTGCATTTAGCAACGTATCAATGACACTATCACATACATTTTTTTCAACATGCATAACATCAATAAAATATCTGATGTATAGAAAATTCTAGTATGGTATTTCTAAAAAAACTGATTTCCTTTTCCAACTAGTTTTCGTAATGTTTTTTGAAAACGGTTTACCAAAAACAGTGTCCACATATTTAACTTTCTCAAACATTTGATCACCTATTAGTGGAGACATTAGTGTACGTACTTATAAATTTCCATCGAATAATGTTTTCCAAGATGAGTACTTATGTCGTTGGGGTAAAAATCTATGATGTCCTAGAAACATAGTTTTTGATGATTGTTTCAACCTAATTGATTATGTACCTTGTTCGCAGATGGGACACCCAAGAGTTCCTTTAATGCCATATCCTGGGAAATTTCCATAAGAAGTAAAGTCATTTATCATCCCATAAAACATGGATCTTAATGTGAAATCTTAATTTCTATAAGCATCATGTATCATAACATCTAAATCCTACAATAATTTCAAATCCTTGATCAATGGAGCCAAATAAACATCAATAACATTACCCAGTTCTTTTGGTCCTAATATAAGCATCGATAACATGATGTGTTTTCGTTTCATGCATAACCATGGTGGAAAGTTATAATTTACCAACATAATAAGACATGTACTATGAGTGTTTCTTTGAAAACCAAAAAGATTCACTCCATCTGTAGATAAAGCAAGAAAAAGGTTTCTAGCTCACTTCCAAAGTTTGGATACTCGTGGTCAATTCTCTTCCACTGAGAAGATTCTGCCTGATGTCATGGTTTTCCATATTTATTTCTTCTGTATGGAAGCCACATCAATTTCTCTATAATCTCCTCACTTCCATATTGGTGTTTAAACCTTGGAATGATTTGAAAGTACCATTCAACATTCAAAGGACCAGATTCGTCTTTCTTGTATCAAGAAGCATAACACTTTGGAAATTCTCTAATTGATTTTTGGTCCTTGTGAAATAGTATATAGTTATTTGGGAAAGCGTGTATTCTTTCAAATATCATACCCATCGAGCGTATCATTTTATTGGTGTCATATGTTTGGCTAGGGAGCTCATTATATTTTTGGAGCATTTCATTAAAGAGAGAAAGTAATTCTATAAAACTGACGTCACTCCATCCATTGTCTACTTTCAAATTATACAGGTTCAGTATAGCTGAAAATGCTGTATATTTAGTGCAACCATCATACAATGGAGTCTTTTCACAACTCTTTAACAGCTCAAATTTTTTTTGGAAATCACGAAGTTCATCTTCAACTGTCTTTATCATTTCTTTAATATGATCTTTATCATCATGTACATCTATAATCACATCCTTTATATTGTCTTCTTTATTGTCTACA
The DNA here is from genome assembly GCA_963277665.1 of Viscum album. Taxonomy (NCBI): domain Eukaryota; kingdom Viridiplantae; phylum Streptophyta; class Magnoliopsida; order Santalales; family Viscaceae; genus Viscum; species Viscum album. Next base: position 797,911,085 of record OY728160.1, on the reverse strand, counting down.
CTTGTAATCATATCAAATGATCCATAAAACATAGTGTTATCCCAATCACTAGCTAAATTCTCTTTTTCCATGTGTTTATTCTAACATTTATAACTTCAATTTATTTCATGATAGATCAAGTGATCTTCCAAATCCTCTTTACTAAATTTTATTTAATAAAAATAGTGTAAACATAGAAAAAGGATTTGAGAAGGATCATATTTATGATCTTTTGCAAACTTGATGAACTCTTTCATTACATCTTCATACTCTTTTGACAAACGATTAGAATCCATCCATTATTTATTCATATCCATTCTATTTTATTCGGTGATATGAATATTTAAAAAAATAAATACACAAAATGTTGATATAAAAATTAATTAAGGCAAAAAACTTTATAGAATTTAAATCTCCTTTGAAAACTATTTATAAAATAACAATTGAAACCCCATTAAAAACCATACATTTATAAAAATTCCTCATTAAAATAACATCCCCTTTTTAAAATAAACCAATCAGTTCCAAAAAACCTTTCTCAAAATCCCAATTCTTTTTTTAAACTATTTTAAAGCAATTTAAAACCAAAAAAGGGTATGTTGAACACATATAATTTTTTAAGAAACGTTTCAAAACACTTGAATAATTTTAAAATTGAACCCCTAAAAATCACTTATGTTATTGTCACTTACCTATGTCTAGACATTGTAAATAATTGATGGTTTCCCACCTTATATGTATCATGATTCCCCCTATCTAGCTTCGATCACTAGTATTCAGTGTTCCTCCCATCAACCTTATGGAATGGCCAACCCAACACTAGTGGGTGAACTCCTTTTTCAGTGTTCTGGTCCCCCCCAATGGCTACTCAAAACCATATTCACATTAAAATTTATAATTATAGATTAACACTGTCACACTCACCCGTGAACATAGAAACTTTCTAACTTATTCACTTGTATTATTATGACTAGAGCTTAACACAATCATATTCTCCCTTTTTGAACCTATAGACTTACTAACCTATTGAAATATAATTTATATATCATGATATAATCTCTTACCCAATGAATTTTTGGGAAATATAGGTACTAACCATCTCAGAATACATAAATTTTTTGACCACTTGAAAATAAAACATTAATTATCTCATAAATAACCCATATCAACTGGAAAAAATAAATTCACAATGAAAAGGGGAACCATGTGATCAATGAAAAATATAATAGTAAATAAAACTAATATTAATAGTTACACTAATAAAATAAGAATAAGGGGGGTTCATCAATATAATAATTTAATCCTCTATATAGAACCACCGATCAAGGAAGAAAATGTCATGGGATATACCCTTGGTACTAGTGTGTGACGATCCAAAATATGACTATAACTACATAGACCAATATTTTATATATGTTTCATCCAAAAATATAATGATCCACCCAATTAAACCATAATTAACTCATCATAATGGAATCATCCCACTAGCCTTGTCTTAAACACAACTAGGGGGCCATAGAAGTGTGTGTACCAACTAGGGTAGAATGAATCAAGACCTCCCAACTAGACACCCAATTTACCATAAAAAACAACCATGGATGTTAGAAAAAAATCAGTATAACTACCAAAAAAAATCTCTCACATCACCTCGAACACCATCACATATAACATCCCCTTTTCACAGCATACATCCATCATATAAATAATCTATAACCCATAACTGGTGAAACATATATAGGTAAAATAATTGAGGGTCACAAGAGAAATAAAACATTTACTTTTTAAAGTTAAATATGGTTCTTCACATGAAAACCAACTTAGTATGTAGAGTCTCACTCCCCTTCTTTAAAATCTCATCATTTCAATGATTTTAGAACCACTTGAAAAAAGTCCCTTTTTCTTTCCAAAACATTCTCCAAAAACATGAAAAAATAATTTGAAAAAACAAAAAATTAATAAGACCTAAATTTACTATAAAAATTTTAAATGACCCTATGAACCTTTTCAAATATTCTTTTCATGAGAATTAATCTAATTTAAAAATGGTACATGAAATTATTATGAAAACCCCCTTATTCCAAGCCTATAATTTAAGAAATAAATTTATAATTTCACCCATGAACCCGTACATTACTATACATTAATTGAAAATAAATTTATAAATTATACACATTACATGAATTATAATCTAAATTAAGATAAAAGAAACACCACCTTTAAACTGAATGGTAACCAATACACAACATGTCACCTTCCATGGAAAACACTCAAAAAACCTAAATCCCAAAATCCTCATGAAAAATGAATTTCAGTTACTGTGAGAAGGACAAACCTATGGGAAATAGAGAAGAGAAGAGGAATGGAGAGATAAATGAGAAAGAGTGGGAAGAGTTCTTGAAATCGAAAAAATATTTTTTTTGGAATTATTCCAATTTATATCTCCACTATTTAGTTAAAACATAAAATGGTATTATGATCTCATATCATCTTTGTCAGTTTGGAAACTAACAGTAGTGTAACCACTTGAAATGATCTCATCCTCACCTCTAAAGATAAAAAACATATAATTATTTTAAATTATTGAGATAAATCCAATAACTCTCACCAAGATTAGATATGTATCTACTTATCACACTCAAATAATATGAAATATCAGGTCGATTACACAACTTGGAATACATGATAAATACTATGCTAAATGTATAGGAAATTTTATCCATGTTTCTCATCTCTAACACATTAGAAAAAAATTGAGACATTATTAGACTCAGGACATGTAACACTAGTAAATACCCATACTTAGAGTTACACATTCAAAACCACTCTATCATTTTACCAAAATATATATTCTAACACAATATAAGAAACTTATTTTATCTACCTTAAAATTCCTTCATACCTAATATGTAGGTTTCTTCACCCATTTATTTTATCAAGAATCATCTACCCAATGATACCTTTATAGAATGTAACCTATTAGGTTCATAATAATTAATGAGAATCATTTATTTTCCAAAAAAAAACATATATATATCATTTTTTCTATTTTTGGTCAAAACATTGAAATAGTTTTCTATTTATATAATAGGTTTTACCTTGAACTGATGCAAGGATAGATTCTGTCCATATTATCTATAAAGGCTACAAGGGTGTTCATAATTCCTCTTAGTAACACTTAAATGTCACCTCTATAATGAATGTTGATGTATACATCAGTCTCCTATTGAAGGATGACCATGGGATTCCCTCCGGAATCCTTAAATCACTCCTCTACATTAGTAGAGTGTAAGTTCTCATTTATTCACTTAGTTAAAAAATCCATGCTTATCGTTTTATGGTTATATGACTACAAATCCTTGAGGGTGGGATCTTCTCACCACACCTAAGGGGGTCCCACTCACTAATGGGGGTGGATATCACCTCACTTACTCAATTGTGTATCTCTACATAGTACTATCATTAGTATCTCATATATGTCGAGGTAGGTACCATTGGATCGCATATCTACCATAGAGTAATATAATTAAAGACCTATGTCTATAATAAGTATAATCTCACATTACCAGCTAAGGGTTAGTGAAAGATGTTGGTCGGAAGAAGCAAGGAAGGATGGCAAGAGGGGGGGGGGTGAATTGCCTTTTAAAAAAATGATTAACAATTTAAAATCAAAGTGAAATCAAAGTATGTGCAGCGGAAAATAAAAGAGGCAATCACACAAGAAATTGATAACGGAGTTCGGCCAAAACCCGGACTACGTCTCCGCTCCCAACTCAACCATTGAGAGATTCCTACCGCTTGCTTTTCAATGGTTTTAGCAAGAAACCCACTAGGCTTTGAGGTAGCACTAGGACCTATTACAGCTTGCTTTTATTGGTTAAGCAAGAACCCACTTGCTTTTAATGGTTTAGCAAGAACCCACTATCCTTCTTACAGGTGAAGGATAGATCACCTATGTCTCAAGCTTTTTAAAGGAAAAGCTTGTGAACCTCTTCACACCTTAGTGGTGATGTGAAACCAAAAAGAAAGGGAGGATAGAGAAAAGGTTGGGGTTTGTAGGCACAAACCCAATTTTAAGCTCAAAAAATATAAAATAAGAAAAACCGTAATTGGGAGAAGCCTTGGGCGCCTTTGATTGATTGGAGATGTTGAAGGCCGCTTCCATGCTTCTTGGGTGGAGCTCCTTGGATGTGGAAGTTGTTGGAGCACTTGAGGTTCCTTTGAAGGAAGTCGCCGGAGGTTGGCCAAATGATACAAAATGTGTACGGTGGCTTTGTATATGTTCCGGTGGTTGTCCGGGGCTTCCTTGGCCTTTATTTATAGGCATGGAACCCTTGGGGAGTCTTCGGAGCCGTCGGAGAGGCTTAAAGAGCCGTTGGAGGCCAAAAGAGGGTTGACTGGTCAAAGCCAACGGCTAGTTTGACTGGGCTACCGGCTGGCCGATACAGCTCCACCGGCTGGCTGGTGCCTTAAAAGTTTGAGAGAGCTTCTGCCCAGGAGCCACCGGCTGGCCGGTGAGAAGGCCACCGGCTGGCCGGTGGTGAGACAGTAGGTCTCACTATTGAGTCAGATTGCCACCGGCTGGCCGGTGACAGAGCCACCGGCTGACCGGTGGAACCTGGCAGTGGGCAATGCCTCTGCCAGGTCCACCGGCTGGCCGGTGCTATCACACCGGTTGGCCGGTGGACTGCAATTCAGTCCATTTTCCAGCTTTCTTGGGCCAATCCTTTGGCAATATTTTGCCTATCATCCACAACACTTAAAAACAAGGTTAGACAAATAATAAGGTGATTGTGATCATGAAAATCAAACAACGAGGGGAACGAGAGGTACAACAATCTCCCCCTATTTTGATGATCACAATCACCAAAACAATTAAAGTAAAAACATGAATTAAAGGCATGCTTTTAATGAATAAATTGAAAATAAATGCTAAGCATGATCAAAAGGTTTCTCCCCCAATCAATCAAGAAATTTCTCTCCCTTTGTGATTATCAAAATAGAATGGGGCATAAAACTTGATTGAGGGAAAATCAAGATCAATTGGAATTTTTGAAAATTGAATTGAAAAATTTGAATAACAGTTTGAATTGAAAGTTTTGAATCAAAAACCAATTGAAATTTGAAATTTGAAACCAAATGAAATTTTTGAAATCAAAAGTTTGAACTGAAAGTTTTGAAAGAAAAATTCGAATTGAATATTTTGAAATGAAAATTTTGATACCAAGTGTTGAAATTGAAAGTTGGAATCGAAAATTTTGAAATTGAAATCAAAAGGGCTTAATTTGAAATTGAAAGTTTGAATTGTAACAAAAAGCTTAAACAAACCTAACTCCCCCTAAATAAAAACAAAAAGTCACCGGGGAGAGGGATTTTGAAAAGAGACAATTTTAGGCCCGGAGAGACTCGCTAGAAGGGATTTTTCAATCCATACTTGTCTCATGGCGGGTCTTCTCCTATAGAACTCATCGGAATAGAAAATAGACTTGGGTTGGCCGTACCGGGCATTTTTGCAATCACACTCATAAATGAGGTGCCCGGGTTTTTTACAATAATTGCAAAATTTATAACTAGAGCTCCCCCTTACAAAAACAGTTGGAGCATGGGAGGAGGAAGCTTGGTTGGTATAGCCAAGTCCATTGGTGGTTCTAGATACTCGTTGAGAGCCTAAGAGTTTGGAAAAATTTTGTTCACCTTGGGTGAACTTGGCTAAAGATTCCCTTAGGTCTTTAATGGTTGATTCCAAAGAATCAACATCGGGAAAATTCTGGATTTTGAGGGACATCTCCTCCTTCTCTTTGAGAAGTTGTTCTTTTTTGGAGGAGAGTTTTTTGAAATACTTTTTTAAAGCAACAAATTTTGATGATAAAGCATGAAAACCTTTTTCTAATTGGTCTCTAGCATGTGAGAGTTCTTCATAAGATAGATGATTAAATGAATTAGAAGAACTAGAGGAGGAAGAGGAGGAAGAGGAGGAAGATACCTAATGTTTTGCCATTATTCATTTGTTACCGTTGTCACTCGAGGAGGAGGAGGAGGAGGATGATGAGGTGTCACTCCATGTCGCCTTGAGGACCTTTTTCTTTCCTTTTTCCTTTTGTGTGGCCCGTTTTTTGTTGAGTGGGCAATCGGGCTTGTAATGGCCCTTTTCGCCGCACCCGTAGCATTTCACCTTGGGCTCGGATTTTGCGGTGGGTTCTTGCTTTCGGTGCTTGCGGGATTTCTTCTTCTTCTTGTGTTTCTTCATAAATTTGTGCATTTGGCGGGCGAGATTCTCCATTTCCGAGTCGCCGCTTGATGATGAAGAAGATGAATATGAGGATGATGAGGAGGAGCTTACTTCTTTTTGTACCTTGAGGGCGATGTTCTTTGGTGTCTTGATTGGTGTGCCCTCCTTTTGAGCTTGCCTCCTCATCGTAATCTCGTACGTCATTAGGGATCCGATGAGCTCCTCTACCGGCATATTTTTGACGTCCTTAGCTTCTTGGATCGTCGTCACCTTTGGTGCCCATGAGCTCGGAAGGACCCATAGAATCTTCTTGACCATTGCTTCAGCTGAAACATCATCACCAAGAGATTTTCTACCATTGCAAACATCAGTGAAGCGTGTAAACATTTCAGAAATGGACTCATTTGGATGCATTGAAAAAGATTCAAAGTCTTGTCTATACATATCTAATCTAGTATCTTTGACTTTATTAGTGCCTTCATGGGTCACTTCTAAAAGCTTCCAAATTTCATGTGAAGTGGTGCAAGTGGATACACGATTAAATTCATTTCTATCTAACCCGCAATGAAGAGCATTCATGGCTTTGCCATCAAGCTCAAAATTCTTAATATCGGCGGGGGTCCATTTGGATTCGTCGGGGGTAGACAAAGTATAACCTTGCATGACAATTTTATATATGGGATATCCTATGCTTCTTGAAAAAGTGGTCATGCGGGTTTTCCAATAATTATAGTCGGTTCCATCAAAAAATGGAGCCCGACCCAATGAGTAGCCCTCGGGGGCGAAAGAAGTGGATGCCATCACAAAGGATCTTTGAATTTGTAACCGGTTAGGGTATTACACAAATTATCCCTCTGATACCAATTGTTGGTCGGAAGAAGCAAGGAAGGATGGCAAGAGGGGGGGTGAATTGCCTTTTAAAAAAAATGATTAACAATTTAAAATCAAAGTGAAATCAAAGTATGTGCAGTGGAAAATAAAAGAGGCAATCACACAAGAAATTGATAACGGAGTTCGGCCAAAACCCGGCCTATGTCTCCGCTCCCAACTCAACCGTTGAGAGATTCCTACCGCTTGCTTTTCAATGGTTTTAGCAAGAAACCCACTAGGCTTTGAGGTAGCACTAGGACCTATTACAGCTTGCTTTTATTGGTTAAGCAAGAACCCACTTGCTTTTAATGGTTTAGCAAGAACCCACTATCCTTCTTACAGGTGAAGGATAGCTCACCTATGTCTCAAGCTTTTTAAAGGAAAAGCTTGTGAACCTCTTCACACATTAGTGGTGATGTGAAACCAAAAAGAAAGGGAGGATAGAGAAAAGGTTGGGGTTTGTAGGCACAAACCCAATTTTAAGCTCAAAAAATATAAAACAAGAAAAACCGTAATTGGGAGAAGCCTTGGGCGCCTTTGATTGATTGGAGATGTTGAAGGCCGCTTCCAAGCTTCTTGGGTGGAGCTCCTTGGATGTGGAAGTTGTTGGAGCACTTGAGGTTCCTTTGAAGGAAGTCGCCGGAGGTTGGACAAATGATACAAAATGTGTACGGTGGCTTTGTATATGTTCTGGTGGTTGTCTGGGGCTTCCTTGGCCTTTATTTATAGGCATGGAACCCTTGGGGAGTCTTCGGAGCCGTTGGAGAGGCTTAAAGAGCCGTTGGAGGCCAAAAGAGGGTTGACTGGTCAAAGCCAACGGCTAGTTTGACTGGGCTACCGGCTGGCCGGTACAGCTCCACCGGCTGGCCGGTGCCTTGAAATTTTGAGAGAGCTTCTGCCCAGGAGCCACCGGCTGGCCGGTGAGAAGGCCACCGGCTGGCCGGTGGTGAGACAGTAGGTCTCACTATTGAGTCAGATTGCCACCGGCTGGCCGGTGACAGAGCCACCGGCTGACCGGTGGAACCTGGCAGTGGGCAATGCCTCTGCCAGGTCCACCGGCTGGCCGGTGCTATCACACCGGTTGGCCGGTGGACTGCAATTCAGTCCATTTTCCAGCTTTCTTGGGCCAATCCTTTGGCAATATTTTGCCTATCATCCACAACACTTAAAAACAAGGTTAGACAAATAATAAGGTGATTGTGATCATGAAAATCAAACAACGAGGGGAACGAGAGGTACAACAAAAGACTGTCTCTATTATTAGAAATTCTATAGATGATAAGGGTGTGTCTATGAAATTCACTGGAATCTACAACTCCCAAACATATGGTGTATGAAGAATAACTCATTTCAATGACATCTAGTATAAGGGTCTATCAAGAGAGTTCAAAAATTACACACCAAAATACACCTATTGATTCCTAACCATGTTCATCCATCACACATATACTTCGCCATATTTAAATGAAAATACTTTAGGATTCACAAGAACTAACTAAAGTTAGTGATTATGGGAGTGGATCAATGCATAAGTTATCTTCAACTACTCTTGCACCATTGAAACTTCCAATGAACTTCTCCCTAGTTGGAAATTAGGCCTACAATAGGTGGGTTTAAAATATCGATGTTTTCTTCTAGTCAGAGGTCCATCCATGGAACCACTATAGTTGTATTTTATTGAAACACTAACCAAAACCCATATAAAGGGTGCATATTCATTAAGAATACTCAACTATCGATTCTCACTTGGGGGAAACATCAAAGGATTTTTTTTCATGAAAAAAAAACCATTACTTGAAAAACTTCCTTCAATGTCTCCACCCAAACCACTAAGCTTGAAAAATTCCACATTAAAACATGACCGTTGAATACCTTTCTAGGTCCATGGGCCTTGATTCATACTCATACATGGTCAAGATTCCTTATAAAGGGTCCATCATACTTAGATAAATCACCATCCTGAATAAGGGATCAAAATCAAACCACAATAATGTAGTCATATCATGAGTTTTATAAAAACATCATCCACTAATGGATCACTATGTTATGTAGGCCAGGGGATGGTGGCTTTTACCGAGTAGGAATATCAGATAATATGAGAGACCATAGCTTGTTTCCCACCATTATCATATCACTTTTCTAGAAACCTATAGGGGAACCTATGCCTTAACTAATGACAGATCTTGATCAATGGAGTATTAAAAACTATAACTACCCAATTATGAGAAAACCCACATCACCTATAAAAATATATAAAAAGGGACCAACACCTCGGTGAATTATATATATTGGTCGAGGGAGTTTCAATCCCTAATAGAGGACCCTCAACGCATCAAGGAGTGTTCTTTATAAGATGGAGTATCAAAATCTATGGATATGTGGGGGAGTAATAAACTCTATTAGTTTTGTGGGGGGGATCAATACCTCATTAGTGTTGAGGGAGTACCAACCCCATGCTCGATTTGGGAGACTTTTGATCTATGTGTGTGGGGGAGTGCCAACCTTTATGAAGAATATAGAGTACCTACACCCTACCATCAGCACATAACCATGGGAAAACTCTACCCCATGAATGCTTTGATCAATATACAAAATCCCCATCTTCATTACTATGGAACTATGATGATTAAATTGAATGAATCGCCTCACATCCCACCTATGATGTTGAAGAGAAGCTCACCATTAAATTATATATAGAAAATGAACATGATGTATTCATGAACCTGTATTTGGTTCATGAACTAGGTGATACAAAAATCCATGAAGGTTAGAAAAATAACATGACATGTATTGTAAGGGTATGTAGTGTATATCCCCTCTGAAATTGTATTGTCACGTATTGCCTCTTCACATGACAATTGAAGTCAATGTATATATATTTGACTATGATGTGTAGAAATTATGAGACCAATAGTTAATTTAAATGTATCCATAATACATAGATCCATGTCATCTCAGGGTACATAGCAATTTTGAGGTTATTCACAGTGTGTGATTCCCATATGAGTACTTAGTGTGTACTATTAGATAGTCAAAACATGTAGTCCCTAACTACATAATTATTATTTATGGACACAAGTTGTTTATTCTATGGATTTCACCTTTGGTGTGTGCTACTACCTGAGTCATGCCATCTAGGCATACATGGAATGTACTCAAACAACACTTCATGTCACTAGTTAGGTACTCAGTCTACCAACTTAATCTCATGCACATAGAAGTTAATTTTTTATAGACTACATTGTGTGTGAATCCATGTCATATGTTTTGTGATAATTATAATTTCCTAAAACCCTATCACCACATATAAGGAGGTACATAGCATGTGTTATTTTTAATTTCACATTGTGGATTCATGTTCTTCACCCATATTCCTATATTCATCCACATTTCAAGCTATTTACACCTTAAATTGCCAAAAATAACATCATAGTTAACCTCCTTACGTTCCAAGACCCTTATGTGTCTTTCCTACTAATATAAACTTTCTAGTCACACCCCCCTCATAGTTTATTTCTCATCCCTTGATCAAATCCATGCCAAATATCCACTCTAAAATCACCTTTTGTGCATTTACCATTATCCCACTTGCCCAAAATCACCTATCGATACCATTGTTCATTAATAGTCAAAAACCACACCACAATACATAATTTGGGATGAAGTCTCATGATACACACAATTATAAGGGATCAAGAAGAACAATGGAGGAGGTAGAATCATGACTGATGAAAACCTATCCACTCAATGTTATCATCAAGGGATCATTTGATGATAGATAATAAGGGAATAAATTTAGTATCTAAGAATATTCCTTGCAATGATGTTAGGAACTCCATAAAATCACATGGAAAATATAATATCCATTAAAATGATTATTCGAAATATCTTAACCATAAAAGAATCATTCGGAATGCATGTGGTTGTGCAATAAATGATTCACCGCATGAATAATACAAATTCATAAAGTTTATTGGAAAAATACGAATTATGTGGTACAAATCAAAATAAAATCCATACCATAATGCGAACTCATTTCGTGGCGGTAGAGGAGTCAGCGGCTGAGGAGGAGGAGGAGGTAGAAGAGGAGGGAGGAGAGGAGGTGGTGGTGGAGGCGGTGACAGTGGAGACAGCGGTAACAGCGGTGGCCACTGAGGAGGAGGAGGATGGACAAGGGGAGGGAGGAGTGTAAAACCTCAAGCTTCAATGGTACGTTTCTCTTTGAATAATACGATAGCACGCGAAGTACGCAACACCGAGTTCAAGCACCCCACGACCTATCTAACTAGCCGTTTAAATAGCGGTTATGAATAGTAATAAAAAAAAATTTGAATTTTATATACTCAATATAATTTTAATATCCAAATTATTTGTTTCTTAGACATAATATAATAACAAATTCAATTTTTAGATAAAAGAAGTATTTTTCAAAAAAATGCAATTTTACCACCATTTAATGGAAAACCCTTTTAAATCCAATATTTAACCCGTTTATATATTTAATTTGACAAAATAAAATTCTTATTTAGAATTGGGACATAAAAAATTATGTTGTATAAATTTTTGGTGCTTTTCTGATAACTTTCATATTTTGATGAATAGTGAAAAATACTATATTTTAATTGAAAACAACTTTTTTAATCAAAATAATTTATATTGTTAAATTATACAATTGAATGGATTTGAAGTATAATTATATTATATTTTTATCATTTAATCCAATGTTGTTCATTTAAAGTAATTTTACATTTAAATTAGACCTAAACACATATCAATCTTTTGATAGTTTTTACTTCTCAATAACCCGCTTTCTGGTTTTGACAACGAGAATATTTTTTAAAATTAATTAATATAACTTATATGTTTTTAATTTGGTAAAATAGTCATCATTTTTGAATTTGGAATATCAAAATTATCTTTGGGTGATTTTTTGGTATTTTTCTACAATCTTTCAATTTTTTATGAATTGTGAAAAACACTGCGTTATTGTTTAAAGCCGATTTTTTATGTAAATAATTGTTTTTAATTTAAATTTATTTTAAAGTAGAAATAGATAAATAATAACTATATTATTTCAATTCAATTCATTGAATTAATTTTATAATAATATTAGATATATAAACTTTTATTGAACTTTTTATCATCTTTTACTCTCCTTCTAGGCATATTTGCAAATTTTCATAAAACATAATTTTACCACTTCTGTGAGTTGAATTTAAAAAATCTAAGAGAAATGGCTGACATCGGTAAGTAAAATTTGTTTCAATAGGATGAAAACAATTTTTTTGAATAGTAACTTTTGATTTTTATTTACCGCGTTTAAAAGTAAATAGGGTAATTAAAGGTAAAAATGATATTATAATTACCCTAACACACATCCAAATTCTATTGGATAAGTGTATTTCAAGAAAAATCAACCTTAAGAATAAAATATTATCCTTTTTTTCAATTCTATTATATTAGGACATTTATTATTATTTTATTTAAAGAAGAGTTAAAATTGTTAAATTAAATGTTTAATAACTAAACTATTTTTAATATAGGGTAATACATAAGATAAATTCAACTATAAATATTCACTTGAAAGATAAAACTATTTCCTCTATAATTTTATTTTAGTTATAATATTTAGACATTAAATAATTAAATTTATTTGTGACACAATGATGATTCAATAATTACCCTATTATTGATATATTAAAATAATTGATATTATAAATGTCACGAACCAACCCGGGTCGACCCTGAATCGGTCGCCCGAGCCGATCCATGACAAGTCCTAAGAGGCATTCTCGATCCTCCCGGGTTGGTGAAAAGCGCCAGGGTATCAACAGAGGCTATGGGAATTATTTATCCAAATATTAAAAAAAGCAACAGAAATATTACAGAGCAGTGCAGAATAAACAAACCAAGTAAAGCGACTAAAAGAAAAAGAACGCTAACCGAGATCGACGACCGAACTAACTCTATTCGACCTCGTGGGTCACTCTACGACTCAACGATCAAGTATCTCCCAAGGCGAGCACACTCAAGCTATAGCCTGCACAAAAACTAAAAACAAAAAATAAATATAGGCATGAGTATTAAAACTCAGCAGGATATCCCGATATCTGTTCCCAAAGCACTACCTTTAAAATAAAAGAAACATCATTTCAAGTTTGAACTACAATTTATAAAAGTAGTTTTTTCTAAGTATTTTACTCCAAAGAAAAGTAAAAACCATTACCCTTTACCATTTTCAAATATAGATTCATTTTCTTATTGTCAATGGATTTTTAGAAAGGTAAGGTGATGTTTATATTTTTTTAAAATTTGTACAAATATAATTAAACACTTTCATTTGAAAACCATTTCTGGAAACCAAGTCAAAACCAATTTATCACTTTACAAGGAAACCAACATACAAAAATGAACAAAATTAAGTACACAACAAGGGCAATGTAGAAATACATACAAGTACCAAATCATCACTCAAGTAACTAAAAGTCAATAGACATGGGTGAACCTAGGAGATCAAGAATAATACATCAGACACCAATACATGAGATATCATCCTCATTGACTTGTCACACATGATGAAATCAAAATGCCCAATATGATCGACCATCCTTTCTCAGGCAGGCGGAGGGAAAATCCCATAGTAATAAACCCAATATATCCACCTACTATGGGCCACTAGTCATTACCATAACCCACCAGTGCAGAAATCATTCTTAGAATATTCTCTCAATATTCCATATTCCCATGTCTCAAGTATTTAAAAAAGGGGGTGATCTAACCAATTCCAGTCAAGCATCCAATCACAGTATATATATCTATAATAATAATGCACAACAGGTCACACCCCGACTCTCCCATGGGATTCTTCTCTTGGCTGAAAGAAAAACAATTATAATGGGTTCCAACCATAGAACCCTCACATTATATTCTGAGAATCCCCAAACAAGTACCTCCCACCCATTTCATACAATTGAGGCATGAGGAACATCCAATGGGGGTTTTCATAATAAAAACATTCCACAAATTTCACGAAATGGCCAAACAGGACCTTCGACATTCATAGACAAAATCTTATCTCAAAATGAAAACACTTCTTCAAAAGAGGTGTGAGTCACACCATTTATAATCAAAAACATTAATAACCATTCTTCAAAACATTTCCATCAAACCGATTCAAAAACCACAACTACTTCTTTTAATTTGAAATCGTCTAAAACATTTTTCACCAAACCCGTGTTTACCAACACACACAAACACTTTTCACAAAGGGGTGAAATCTCACCAAAACACATTGAAAACCAAAACCCATTCCTTTATAAATCTCAAATCATTCTAGAAACCATTTAAGGAACCCAAAACATCATTTTGCATGTTTCCGCCACATTTATAAATTCAAGGAAACTCAATTTCTACTTAATACAAAACAAATCATAACAACCCTGTATCACAACTCAACAAAACACACCATTTTAAACAATTCAAAAAAAACTCCCCTAAACATTTTTCATTACACCTTGAAATAAAACATTTAACAAAAATAGAAAACAAGGCCATTTATCAGCGGCACATGCAACATGTTCTAAAATAATTTCTAATTTATGCTCAACAAATTGAAAAACACAAATTTCATTCTTTAAATTGATTTAAAGTGCTAAACATCATTTTAATTTTCATAAACTGTGTGTTAATTCTAATGAAAAATATTTTTTCAAAACTCTAGGTGTGCACATTTATGATGAAATAACACTTATATTACAAGGAAATGAATAAATATCCATTGGATACTAAGAAACTCATCTAAGGACCATACGACACATGTTTAGAATATAACTAAGGTGAGAAGAACATGAAATCGAAATTTCTTAAATTATAAAGGTGAGTGCAAGGGAGACCTACCACGAGACCAAAGCGCGATGACGACGCAAACTTGGAACCGGTGTGAGATCTCATTCGCACCTCAACCACACGCTCTGGAAATTGAATCCAACCCAACGCTACAAAAACAAACCCAAAATAAAATAAATGTATAACCAAAACAAAGAGAAAAACAAGAATAAAACAACGGTATACCAATAGAGAAAGAAACACGTCGGCAAAGGGAAGTCGTGACATAAGGAGGGTTGCCGGAGGCAATGCATGTCGGAGAGAAGGGTTCTGGGGGTTTGGGGTCAACCGGAGAGGCCGCGATGGAGGTGGGATTGCCGACTGGGGCTTCTGTGCACCAAGCAAGAGGTCCGAGGGGGTCGATCACGATGATTAGGGTTCACTAAAGGGGGAGCCATCCGGGACAAGGGTTGTGTCGGGCTACTGTGATGAGAGGGTGATGGTGGAGAGGGCTGCTTTCTAGACTCGCTGCAAGGGGAGGAGGTGGCATCAGGTTGCGCACTGTTCAGGAGGGCCGAGGGAGGAGACTCGTGCCAGTTGCGGGCAGGAGGAGGACAGGCCACGTCCGGGGGAAGAGGGAGGGTGTGCTGGCTGGGTAGGGAGTTGCAGCAAGGGAGAGGTTCGTGCAAGCGGCATTAGAGGGAAGGAGGGGAGACAGGGTGACACTGGGTGGGGGAGGCTGGTAGAAGTCAATGCTGGAACGGATGCGGCTGGGTGGAGCATGCAGGGTAGGAAGAGTCAGGGGCCGGTGGAGTGCACATGGAAAGAAGATCCGGGCAGGGTCTCGTGGTCGGAACCATGGCAGGAGGAGGTCATGAGGTCGGCCAGTATGTCCTTCCGCATTGGATCATTCGAGCGCAGCAAAGGGGAAGAACGAGGGTTGGGTCCGCCACACATAGAGAAGGAAGGGGGATCTCAAATTGGAGAGATAATGAAAAAAAATAGTGAAACCCTAAAATAAAGAGGAAATAATAAAAGATACAGAAAAAATAATTATTATTATAATAATAATAATAAATGAATAAGTAGATAAAAATAATAATAAATAAATAAATATAATAATAATGATATGAATAATAATAATAAAAGTAATAAAATAATAATCATCATAATAATTATTATTATTATTATTATTATTATTTAACAATAAAATAATTTTTAACAATTTTAATTAGCATTAATTTTAATTTTAATATTTAGAATGAAAATAATAATAATAACAACGATAACGCGAAGATAAAATTAAAAATAATAAAATTAGTCATATTATTTCAAAAATACTAAAATTATTAACACAATAAAATTTAAACGACACAACAATTAACACATGTTTTAAATATAAACACTTTTTATTTTAAATTTCTGAAGACAACAGGATGCGCAGTTACCCGGGTGGAGCCGCGTGGGGATTTTCAAAATGCGAAGCTCCCAAGCACCAACGATGTCAACCCGAAATATAAACTTTTTTAACACAAACACAAAAATCTGGTCCGAGACTGAACATGAACCCCATAAAAATAATATAAATCCAAAGAAATCATAAAATAAAATAAACGCACGGGTCGGGGTGTGACAATTCTCCCCGCCCTAATGCTTTCTTCCCCTAGAAAGCCATAACACTATCCAAACGATTGATCAACACCTAAGGATTCCACATAAACACGATCCAATCTCTTAACCCAAGTACATTCCATCAACCCCCAATGGGACTCAACCTAATTTCCAAAAATAAATCACCAGCAAATGGGAGCCCTGAACGGGCTCCCCACCATAAGAACTCAACTAGCATTTGATAACGACTTAAGAGAAAACCCAGAGAGATGATGGGTCTCCCCAACATAAAGAACCAACCTACCAGTGACCAAACAAAAATCAAACTTAGACTTGCACTAGGCCTTACTCAAGATAAAAGAATCACAACAAGAACATTCAAACCATTCACTTTTGTCCGAAATGGATAAGATCTTAGATGAAAACTCCGCAAAAACTAAAAACCCTAACCCCATGGGCGGGAAGGGAGCCCCCCCCCCCAAGGATTGGATCAATGAAACCATGACGTACAACTACTCATGACCCATCACTTTGGGATGGACAAAAACTAAAGTCGCAACTGATTCACATGGGTGGCCCACGCAAGGTCACTGATCAGCAACTTGCATCCAAAAGGAACAATTATCAACATTGGGCAAGGAATAAGTCCACCGCGCTCTTTGCAACAAGAGGAAAATTACAAACACATAGAAACTAGAGCAGCAACACCAAAACTGTCTCACCACATGATAGAGGCAAAACCTTAACCAGACTCTTTAAAATTCCTCAGGGTTCCTAACTACGTACTGGCTCCACTTTGAGGCCTTTTGGCTGGAGCTCTGGTGGATGAAGCATCTCCTACCTCACAGTCAGGTTCTGATAATCCCAATAAGAAACATTCACCTTTTGATTTAACAAAATAAAGGACAAAAATTTTAAATGAAAATCATACTGGCATTGAAAATTGTAGTTCATAAAAAGACCCACGACATGCCCATACATTTCGAAACCAAAAACACCATCAGTACACTACAATAATAAGAGATCCCTTACACTGAAAGGAATCTTACACAAGAAACTTAGAATAAAAACCCAATAGAACATCACTTTTGAGAACTTCCTCTGTGATGCTTCCTAGCAACTCCTCGACAGTATCGTCGCAAGTGACCCAGGCATCCACATGCCTGGTGGGGTTTCGGAGAAATTAGGCATGAAGACTTCTTATGAACCAGCTTTCCACACTGATAACACATGAAGAAATCTAGCTCTGAAGAGGTTGATGAAAGATCCCAAGGCCTTTTGATTCCATGACCTTCTCCATCGACTTTTCATTGCTTAATCATCTCCTTTTCATAATCCTCACCACTACTCATAAGGATCATAGGAGGGAGGACTACTTCGAGCAATCCAGCCATTGCGGCTTCAACATGAAAAGCTTGTCTTACCACATCGACAAAAGAAGTTAGGTTGGACTCTGACACCTTCAACTGTAGATCAGGCTGGAGACCTACCTCAAAAAATCAAGCCTTCATGGAGTCATATGTTGCATACCCTAAATCATAAGAAACCGGCTCCACAAAGCGCTGGAAATCTTCCAACACGGATTTTTCGCCCTGCTGTAAACGACACATCTTCATCCCCTTTCTCACCCTTTATTCTTCAAAGAAAAACTGATGAATGAACAAAGTCTTGAAGAACTCCCAAGTAATCACTTGATGGGGCTTGTTCCAAGGCACAGACTTCCACCACATCCATAGTGAACCTTCAAGCATTAAAGTTGCAAACTTGGCCTTCAATGCCTCAGGAAACTCAACGAGGTTAAAGTCCCTTTCAATATTCTGAATCCACTCCTCCACTACTGAAGGGTCTTCTTGTCCATAAAAGAGAGTCGGATCTAGCTTCTGAAACTCAAGCATAAAATCCTTAGGTTGATCAATCGTACTACGATCACCCATCAAATCTTCAAAGGAAAAGCCACAGGAAAAAAAGAGTCAAGAACCCAATCAAGGCCCACTAAATATATAAAAATCCTCAAAAATAAACACTACGTATATGATAAGCTCTAAACACAATAAATCGTGCCATCATAAAATCAAAACATTTCTTTTGAAAACATCATTAATTTAAAATAAACGTGGTGGGTTAAACCCTCGCCATTGGTTTTCTTTAGAGTCTCACTCACATGCATGTATCTGTGCCACCCTGGTAATCCATCCACCATACCATAAATCCGTTCATATTCCAACATACCATTATGCATGTGATCACTAATTAGAACACCAAGGCGAAACAAAGCAACTTTATTTTTTACAAAAAAAATCATTCATACCACTTATTTTAAAACAATACTCAAATTAAAAATGTCATTTCAAACATCTAACTTTTTTTAAAAACCCCTTTTTTCAAATTAGAACCACTCTTAGAAGTCACAGGAGACCCAAAACATCTCAAACAAGGAACTAGTGTCAGTGGGTGACTTGACCATATGGTTGGCGGTCATATGTCAATCATGTCACCGACACGGAGAGTCTTTTTGGACCATGCCCCTAGCTCCACATGGCTTGATAGACCATGCGGATTAGGAGGACTATTAGCCCAACTCCCTTTGTCATATCCCAATCGCAAAACATTTGCATAAAAACCCAAATAAACAAATTAAACCGGACTTCCCATGAAAACCTGAGGATCAGAACAAGAAAGAGTTCATGACGCTCTTCCCACACCTACCCCTCGAGTCCCTAAAATCCTACTCCATCTACCTTGACATCCCAAATAACAAAGGGTGATTTGAAAAGTGAGGTCCAATAAGGACCAACCTCCTCTGACACCATTTTGTCATAAACCAACCTAGGTCGACCCTGAACTGGTCACCTGAGCCGGTCTGTGACAAGGCCCGAGAGTCATTCCCAATCCTCCCAGTATGGCAACAAGATCTAGGGAATCAACAAAGTCCATGGGAATTATTTCCTCCAATATAAATAAAGAAACAGAAATATTACAGAGTAGTGCAGAATAAACAAACCAAGTAAAGCGACTAAAGGAAAAAGAATGCTAACAGATCTCAATGACCGAACTAACTCTGTGCGACCTCGTGGGTCACTCTACGGCACGACTATCAAGCATCACCCAAGGCGAGTGCACTCAAGTTGTATCTTTCACAAATAGTAAAAATAGAAAATAACTATAGGCGTGATTATTAATTCTCAGCAGGCTTTCCCGATACCTATTCCCAAAGCACTACCATTAAAATAAAAGAAACATCATTTCAAGTTTGAACTATAATTTATAAAATTAAGTTTTTCTAAGTATTTTACTCCAAAGAAAAGTACAAACCATTTCCCTTAAACATTTTCAAATATATATTCATTTTCTTAGTTTCAATTTATTTTTAAAAAGGGAAATTAATGTTTATATTTTTTTAAAATTTTTATAAAGAGGATTAAACACTTTCATTTGAAACCCATTTCTAGAAACCAAGTCAAAACCAATTTATCACTTTCTAAGGAAAACCGTATACAAAAATGAACAAAAGTAAGTACACAACAAAGGCAATGTAGAAATACATAAAAGTACCAAATCATCACTCAAGTAACTGAAAGTCAACAGACATGGGTAAACCTAGGAGATCAAGAATATTCTAGAAGACACCAATACATGATATATCATCCCCATTGACCGGTCACACATGATGAAATCAAAACGCACAATATGATCGATCATCCTTTCTCAGGAAGGCCGAGGGGAAATCTCATAGTAATAAACCCAATATATCCACCAACTATGGGCCACTGGTCAGTATCATAACCTACCAGTGCAGCAATCATTCTTAGAATATTCTCTTAGTATGCCAGATTCCCATGTCTCAATTATTTAAAAAATAGGGTGAGCCAACCAATGCCAGCCAGCATCCAATCATAGTATATATATATATAATAATAATGCACAATAGGTCTCACCATGACTCTCCCCGAGGATTCTTCTCATGCCATAATACAAAACAATTATAATGGGTTCCAACTGAAGAACCCTCACATTAGATTCTGAGAATCCCCTAACAAGGACCTCCCACCCATTTCATACAACTGAGGCATGAGGAACATCCAACGGGGATTTTCATAATAAAAACTTTTGACAAATTTCAAAAAATGGCCAAATGGGCCCATTAACATTCACAGAAAAAATCTTATCTCAAAATGAAAACACTCCTTCAAAAGAGGTGTGAGGCACACCATTTATTCTCAAAAACATTAATAACCATTCTTCAAAACATTTCCATCAAACTGATTTAAAAACCACAACTACTCCTTTTAATTTAAAATCATCTAAAACATTTTTCAAAAAACTCGTGTTTACCAACACACACAAACACTTTTCACAAAGGGGTGCAATCTCACCAAAACACCTTGAAAACCGAAACTCATTCCTTTATAAATCTCAAACCATTTTGGAAACCATTTAAAGAACACAAAACCTCATTTCGCATGTTTCTGACAAATTTATAAATTCAAGGAAAATCAATTTCTATTTAATACAAAACAAAACATAACAACCCCGTATCACAACTCAAAAAACACACTATTTTAAACAATTCACAAAATCTCTACAAAACATATTTCATTACACCGTGAAACAAAACATTTAACAAAAATTCTAAATGGGCCATTTATCAGCAGCACATGCAACATATTCTAAAACAATTTCAAATTTATGCTCAAAAAAGTTAAAAACACAAATTTCATTCTTTAAATTGATTTAAAGTGCTAAACATCATTTTAATTGTCATAAACTATGAGTGAATGCCAACGCAAAATATGTTTTCCAAACTCTAGGTGTGAACATTTACAATGAAATAACACTTATAATACAGGGCAAAGAATAAATCTCCATTCGATATTAGGAAACTAATCCCAAGGACAATACGACACATGTTTCGAATATAGCTAAGGTGCGAAAAACATGAAATCGAAATTTCTTAAATTATAAAGGCGAGTGAAAGGGAGACCTACCTTGAGATCGAAGTGTTATGGAAACACAAACTCAGAACCAGTGTGATATCTCATTCACACCTCAACCGCACACTCCAGAAATTGAATTCAACCCAACACTACAAAATCAAACCCAAAATGAACGAAATCACTAACTGAAACAAAGAGAGAAAAAAAAGAATAAAATAAAAAATGGTATACCAATGGGGAAGGAAATGTGTTGGAAAATGGAATTCACGACCAATGGAGGGTCACTGGAGGCTATTCCTGTTGAAGAGAAGGGTGCTGAGGGTTTTGGGTCAGCCGGAGAGGCCACGCTGGTGGTGGAATTGCTGGCTGGGGCTGTTGCGCACCAAGCAAGAGGTCGGAGGGGGCCGATCATGGTGAGTAGGGCGCACTAAAGGGGGAGTCGGTCGGGGCAAGGGTCATGCTAGGCTGCTGCGACGGGAGGGTGATAGTGGAGAGGGTTGCAGGTCAGAGTCGTTGCGAGGGGAAGAGGCAGCATCCGGTAGCTCACTATTCAGGAGGGTCGAGGGAGGAGACTCATGCTGGTTGAGGTCAGGAGGAGGACATGCTACATTCGGGGGAAGAGGGAGGGTGTGCCATATGGGGAGGGAGTTGCAGCGAGGGAGTGGGTCGTGCAAGCAGAATCAGAGGGAAGGAGGGGAGACAGGGTGACACTGGCTGGGGGAGGTCGGTGGAAGTAAAGTCTATAGCGGATGTGGCTGGGTGGAGCACATAGGGCAGGAGGAGTCAGGGGGCAGTGGAGTGCACATGGCAAGAGGATCTGAGTAGGGTCTCGTGACTAGAACCAAGGTAGGAGGAGGTCAAGAGGTTGGTCAGGAGGTACTTCCGCACTGATTCATTCGAGTGCAGTAAAGGGGAAGAATGAGGGTGGGGTCCGCCGCACATAGAGAAGTATGGGGGTGCTCAAATTGGAGATAGAATGAACAAAAAAATGTTGTAACCCTATAAGAAAGAGGAAATAAGAAAAGAGAAAGAAAAAATAATAATAATAATAATAATAATAATAAATGAATAAGTAAATAAAAATAATAATAAATAAATAATAATAATAATAGGATAATAATAATAGGATAATAATAATAAAATGAATAAAATAATAATCATAATTATTATTATTATTATTATTATTATTATTATTATTCAACAATAAAATAATTTCTAACAATTTTAATTAGCATTAATTTTTATTGTAATACTAATAATGAAAATAATAATAATAACAATGATAACATGAAGATAAAATTAAAAATAATAAAAATAGTCATATTATTTCAAAAATAATAAAATTCTTAAAACAATAAAATTTGAACGACGCAAAAATTAATGTGTGTTTTAAATATAAAGACTTTTTATTTCAAATTTTTGAAGACAACGGGATGCACAGTTACCTAGGAGGAGCCACTTGGGGATTTTAAAAATGTGATGTGCCCAAGCGCCAATGATGTCAACCCGAAACAGACACTTTTTTAACCTAAACTCAAAAATCTGGTCCGAGACTAAACACGAACCCCTGTAAAATAATATAAATCCAAAGAAATCATAAAATAAAATAAACGCATGGGTCGGGGTGTGACAATAAATATTAATATAATTTTAAATTGAGACTTTTGATGTACTATACTAATTTTATAGGTTAATATGAAATTTTAGGGTTGATTAAATAATAAAAATTTAAGTGATAAAGTTTTTATGACTTTCACAAAAACCAAATACTAAATAGTGTTAGAATTGACATAAATGTGTTTTTAAAACAAATACCATATTATTACTTAATATAATATTCCATAAAATCTATGGTTCATCAAAAGGACTTAGATAATGTTAGATATATCAACAATGAACCACTTGGGGTTCTCTTGGATTTTTATAGTAAGTTTGTTAACCATTTATTATAATAATACAAGAATACATGGTAAAAGTTAAACTATTTAACTAAGAGTTAAATCTAAAAGATAAGGTTAATATGGTGACCTAAACTTGTCTCAAAAACTATTGGTTGAGAGGTTTTCACTCATCCCCACCTTATCCTAGAAATAAATCCTTTTGTATCCATTATAAATCGAATATAATTATATAATAAAATAATATTTCAAGCTTTTCCTAAAGTGACCCTCACCACTCTTATAAAATGGTACTTCCCCTTCTCTCAAAATCAAACCTCCAAAGCCATTTTTCTTGACCAAAACCTATTAAAATACCCTTAATTCAACCTAGAGGCCTTAATTTTATCATAATCCAATTTAAGGATCCATTTTGATCAAATCAAAAGGAAGCACCCGAAGAAGAGGTAATAATTTCATCACCTCTTTCAAAGTTCTTTTCTTCTTCGACTTCCTCTTTAGTTGTTGTTTCCATACCAAAATAATAAATCCAGTACCTTATATGTACTGTGATATTATTATAAATATCTTACATCCATATTCATTATTCTATCCATCCTATGAATGACAAAGTCTCCATACGTGCGTACGTACGGATTACCATCTCCACGACGTGGTGTAGTTTGTTATTCAACACTTCATCATTTGGATGAGTATAATAATGAGTATAATTGATGTAAATAATAAATATAACATGTTAATTATTCTGTATATATGATATAACATCCAATTACATACTATTTCACCTTCAATAGAATGGTATTGTCGCTCGTGCATACGTACGGATTACCATCTCCATGAACATGATGAGATTCATTCCCCATCATAATCATTCAAGAATAATTTTCATTTTATTATTAAAAATAATGTTTAAGAAATTATATCATTATAAATATGAATAAAATACATCCTATACATATCAAACGTGACTTACATGACAAAACATTTAAAGGAAAACGAATTAGTTAACACCCAAAACAATGATACTACTGAAATATTATTAACAAAGCAATATTAGAAGATAATATATGATATCATATTTATGTATGTAGTTATTTTATAATTTAATAAAAATGATTTAACCATTATACATGAGGTTAACCTACCCTCTACTAAGTAAAAGTACAAGGTAAGGGGTTTTCATCTCACTTCTTATTCGTGTGAGATTCATGCTATATTGCCACTATTTTCTTTTGTGTGGTGTATTTACTTCCCATGAATGTATTATTTGTGAAATATAATTTAATTTATGGGTATTTTCATATTCATTTTATGATCCTTATTTCATGGGTGTGTATGTTTTGTAAGTTACCAAATCGGTAAGGGAATTTATAATTTCGATTTTCAGTCAATGGGTTTTACACAAACTTCATTGACTATTTTAATCCAAGATTATGCGTGAAATCACTATTTATTTAGTTATGTAGTAATTTTCACTCCCCATTGTGTGGATATACTTTTGATATACATAATAACTCCTCGGATAAATTCTCAAGTCGTTGATATGAACTTGATATGGGAAATTTTAACTCAATTTTCATTCATTGAGTTAAACATCCTAGTCATTGGTTTTGTTTTTACAAGAATATGTGTGAATGTCCTCTGATTGAATTACACTGAATATCCAATCATATTGAGTGTATTTATATTTTTCAGACATAATTAGTTCATTAATTTATCCTCAACCTAAGGATGCGGTCTTTATAACGGATTTCATCTCAATTTACATTCCATTGAGACTTATTTGTTATTATGAACCAATTAACTTTTATATGGTGTACATACTATACTTTGATAAAGTATATCATGAATCCATTTATTCTTGTGATATTATAAATTTTTTTATTACCTCGATTATTTGTATTCAAGCGTCTCTCATTTGGTTAGGAACTCTAACTAAAATATCATTTTAAATGTTTTAAATATTTATTCTTCTAAATCTTTCTCATTAATGTCCATGTTTTAAAAATGGTGTTAATTATTTATTTATATGAACATGAATGTTTTAAAATTAAAATTCCTTTTAAAGGTTTCAAAGTGTTATGGGACAATTTGATTCAAAAGTCTATCTTTTAATAGCTTATTGATAAATAGTTAGACTTTTAATTGTTTTCAAGAAAAGGGGGATATTTCTCTCAAATGGTTTTATTGATTATTCACATCTATGTCATTCTTGATTGAGGTTGATTTATTATAATAAAATATTCTATATTGTATTGAATGAGTTGTGTTTGACTATGGATGTTCTATTTATATACCATTCATGGGTTGTGGTTAAATTATTAACATTTCATATGATAGTTTTAATACGAATGTTTAGATTATGTTTTGACCTTTTCATATGAAGAATGCATTGGACTTAGTAAGTAATGGGTGGAGCCCTCTATATCTCCTTGATGCATCGGTAGGCCTCATGAGACAAACTAGTCTCTTGGCACAAGGCCTTAACAAAATCTTATCTGTAGTCATGGTACGAGGCCTTGACTATGTGGTTATGATGTCCAGCATTATGAATTCCATCATTATAAAATTGTATATTGATATTACATGTGATTATTAGACTCGTAGAATATCCATGTGAATAAGTAAATGAAATTATTTGATTTATCTTTTCCATATTATGCAGATGTTTATGTTTAAAAGTCTTGTGTTTTAGTCTTATAAATTTCCTTAAATGTTTATGCTTATTTATGAAAGTTTCTACTATATTGTTATCCCTATAGAGCACCTGAGCTCACCCCTTTCTATGTCTTATTTTTTCCAGGATATGAAGAAGTATATTATGACTGGCCTACAGGGATATTCTAAGGGAGATAAATATGTTAAAAGGAGACACAATGTTGTTGTTTTTCATTTCATAATGTAATATAAAACTTATGTTTGTATCTAGTACTTCCAATGCTACTAAACTAATTGGTCTTTAAGGATTTGATACCTTGTGATCATGCCAATGTTATGTAATAAGGTATCGAATCTAGGTAACTAGGGTCGGGGCGTTACAAGGAGAGCGGATGATAGTGGTGGCAGTGGTGGCAGCGGAGGCAACGGAGACAGCGGTGGCGGCAGGTATGGGCTTCCGTGAGAGCTTGAGGGTGCGAGGAAGGAGGAGAAAGTTAGGGTAAATTTATAAAACCCGACGACACATTTATCAGCGCTGATAAAATTATTTTTTATCAGCACTAAAATTAAAAGCGCTGATAAAGGCTCATATTTATCATCTCTACAATTGAAAACACAGAAAAACATTCCTTTATCAGAACTTTTTAAGTGCTAATAAAGGCCAATCTTTATCAGCGCTAAAAAAGCGCTAATAAATGAAAGTTTTATCAGCGCGTTTTAATTTTCACTAATAAAACATACCTTTTATTCACAATTATACAACTATAGCCAATATATTTATTACATTTATAATTTTATAGATATATATAATTAATATATTTATTATAATTTAATAAATTAATTTATAATTAAATATATATTTATTTATAAATTTATTTATGGTGTTTATGTATAAATTAAAATTATATATATATATATAATTTTATAATTTAAATTATAATTAAATATATATATAATTTTATAATTTAACTTATAATTAAATATATTTAAATATAAATTGATATTTTTTTTATTTTAATTTCATAAGTATTTAAATATATATATAGATGTATTGTCTGTATATATATTCATTAAAGACATATATTTATAAATAAATAGATTCAAAAGGTATTCATAAATATATATTTATCATTTAAAAAAATATTTTGTAATTTTATAATTATTTAAACATATTTATATTTAATCAGTTATATATAATTATAATTATATATAATATATTTAAAAAGTAAATAATTATATATAACTAAATATTAATATTTTTATATATAATAAATACATTTATTGTTTATTTAAATATATTTACCATGATTTTAAGTATTTATGAGAAGATAAAGCTTCATATATATATGAAATGAATGAATATACCAAGTATATAGTACTATAGTATATATGGCCAACATTAGGGTAAACAATGAACATATATTCATGAGAATAATGTACGCATCAATTGATGCATTCATTTAGAAACATAAATTTATTTAAATATATATTTATTTATTTATTTAATAATTATATATATATATATTTATTTATTTAAAAGTATTTATATATAATATTATAAACACATAGTATAATAAATATATAATAAAGATATAACTAAAATTAATAAACATAACAAACATAAATAAAACCTAAACATAATAAACATAATAAACATGTGTTTAATATTTAATATATATATATATATATAAACATTATTTTTGAATATAATTAAAATATTTTTATATTAATTAATAATATTTTCTATTAAAAACTATTATCAGCACTATTATTATACTGATAAAGGCGCCTTTTTATGAGTGCTTTTTGTTAGTCCTGGTAATGGGGAGAATTTATAAGTGCTGATATTAACGCTTATAAAGGGAAAATTTGTCAATGATTTTTTCTAGTGCTGATAAAAGTCCCCCTTTTATTAGTGATTTTTGATTACTGCTAATAAAACATGAGTGCTTCCCTTGCCCGCATTTGTGGTAGTGTTTATTTGTGGACATGATTATGGGTTGATATCTTCCAAATGTTAAGATTAACTATATTATGATGATTCATGCTTATGTTATGTATTCATGACTCTTGTATGTTCATTTATACATTGACACCCTTGTTATTCAATCTTTTTACATATGTAATGACTCAATTTTTATGATCTATACTTTACTAGGTATGATTCAATCATGTTATACACATGAAATTATTATGTTCTCATAAATATTTATTAAATTACAATAAATATATTTAAATAATAAGTATATTTTTTATTTTTTTTATTTTTTATTTTTTATTTTATACCAAACAGTGCAAACCATGGAAAACATCATGATCCCCAAAATTTATTAAATAAAAATTGTGATATGTGAACAAAGATAATACAGGGTGAGGGTGGAAGAAACACTACCCAAACAATAAAAGATCATATATTATCCTTTATTTCTACCACATCTATCACAAAATCCACCATGACCTCTTGGGTGTCATCCTTACCTCCACTTATTTGGAGTATGTCATTCACCTCATTGTTCGTCAATATCCATCATATCATCAACCACTACATTTCTTTATCCATCATCATCCTCTTTTCCAACCTTAGTATAGTCATTTATGTCCATAGAGTCGACAATAAAAAGTTTACCAGACTTTACCTCCATCACCCCATCTTGTTTAGCCATTGATAGAGAGGCATTAGTCATATGAGTTGAATAGTTGTTTTTACCTTTTCTCTCTCAGATTTCTTTGTAGATTACATAAAATTATATAGAATTGATGGAATCTAGCATAGTTAAGAAATTTTGTTTCCCAACACCATTGATAGGTAAAGAAATAAGTGTATCATCATTATTTGAAGTCACCATGGAAATTTTAGGTACAAATCCAGGGGCATTTGAAAGCAACGCATGCCCCAGAGAAGATCAGCACTACATGGGTTCACAAGAGGTATCATAAACTACTAAGAGAGCATCACAATGGATAGTAGTTATCAAAACATGTTGTACAACATCATAATAGATAATATCATCATGAGGAACACCCATGCCTATAGCATGTATGTTTACAACATCTCTAGAGGAATCCGCCTCCCCCAAACACCCAGACATGTGAGCTTGGGTAGACTGAACACACAGATGAGATCTTATAGTGACTCCATGAAGCTCAAAATCATGTACTTTCCACCCAACCTCATAGCCAGAGTGAAGTTTCCCTTTCAATAAAAAATTATATTCTAACAGAATCTCAGTACATGAATCATCAAAACAAGCACAACTATCAACATCATCCCATTTAGAAGAGGAATCAGTAGGAAATATTAGAGGTATTTCAAAGGGAGCACAAGAGCCTGAAGGCATCACACCCCCTCTAGCATCAACATCACACTACATATCAACCTAATTATTCCTAGAAAAAATTTTATTAAAAGAGGGAGGACCCTCAAAATCATAGTACATATAAGAATGGATCTTCCTAGAAACAAATGTAGAAAACGAGGGAGATTCCTTGTTCACTGGGTTGATGTTATTAATCAGGCTCTCTTGGATGGATGAATATGGACCATCATTCATACCATCCAAGGTACCCGTATTCCCTAACATAGGTGCAACATCACCAGTAGATATTTTAAGCCTAAAATGTTCAGATTCATAACCGTATATTCTATAATTAAAATATATTATTTTATTATGAAATTTGTCCTTAACATGTCCAATAGTTGAACAATTAATACAAAACTTCGGCACATGTTCCAAATCAATTTCAAGTTCAAACTTGAACTCACTAGAAAACAAATAAATAGTCTTATTAGGGGGAAGAGACATATCAAACTCAATCAAAATGTGATAAAAATGGATGTACCTGAGAGAGACAGTCTCTTTATCAAGTTTTATTGGAGTTCCAATGACCATTGAATCATCCTAAAGTATACTCAGATGCAAAAAAATCCAATTTAAGCCCTTGACATGGATCTAGGTATGAACAATAGTATTCCTGGTTTGACTAGGATAAAACCAAGGATCCTAGTTATGAAACCACAAAATTCTAGGCTTGATATTGATTAATACACAACTCCAAGCTTTCAATTTCATTTCATTTGAACAAAAGGTGATGTGGTATAAATTCATACCGAGAGAAACTATGTGCCAGTCACTGAATCCCCATATATGGAGAATATTCTCCATTATATCATCAATAGAGTATTATTTTTTCACTTCTGACCCAAGGCGAGCAATGATTGAATGTTTTCAAGTGGAATTCGCTCCTCAAAATTAGAGGGTTCACTTCAATGACCATAATCTAGACATTTCTTGAGATCCTATTATGGGGGATATAATCACCACTCTAATATCCAAGGAAGAACCAATCAATACCTTTTACCGAACCCACCCTACTAGAATCCAATTTAGGGTGTTGTAAGGATTAGAGTCCTTTTTCGGATCAAGAATTAGAACTTATACTTACTTCAAAACATATCCCTTTTTCTTTGAGGGACCCATGAAGACCTCTATGGGATCAAAGTACTCAAATGGATTCATTGGAAGAGGAAATTATAAGAACCTGGATCTTCTTTTCAGGTATGTTTTTCCTTTTATGGTCATTATTGATAAAAAGAGGAAATTCTATAAATTTTTGAAGTACATTTAATTTATGAGTGCATGTTGTGTACTTGGTTACCGTAGGTAGCCATGTGCTAGCCATGTAGAGTCCATGAAAATGGCCATGTGGGGGTGACCCGGAGGCCACCTAAAGAAGAGTACAGAATTGGTGAGTACATGTCATGTACTTAAAATGTACATGCCATGTACTTTCTTTTTTTCATTAAACACACTGGGGTGTGTCTAATCGCCAGAGATCTCTCCTTTTAGGTCTCATTCAACCGAGAGCTCTGTACATCCGTGGATCATCGACAAACCCCCGAGTGAGCGTTTGTCCTCCGAATCGAACACCGTCAGTTGAGTTGGAATTGCATCGATGAGTTCTCTCTTCTGATTGAGCCTCATAACATGATTCCTCTTCCTTATCAAGTTATCTTCTTATGAACATTTTAGAAGTTTTTGTAGATCTTCGGTGTTCTAAGGTGATTCAAGCCTCGAGATTCACATATAGCGATCTTCTAATGTTGAGGTAGGTGTTTTGTGCCTTTCTGTTAAAATTCTTTGAGTTTTATGTGAAAATTTTCCAAATACCCATGAACAGGGTATTATGCATTTAATGTTTTAGCCCTATTGTTTGTCTGATATGCTGGTATGCTTGATTATATGATATTTAAATGTGAATAGGGTGATTTGATGTGCTTTGGATGTGTTTCCCATGCATTTCTTTCCTATTTTGACTTTTGGATGCAGTTTGCCTGTTAGGTTTCTGTTTACTTTCCCATGCCTAGTATTGTAGGATGGTGTGACTGTTGTTCTGTTATGTTGTTATGTCGTAGAATGCTAGCCAAGTAGTTCTTGAGGTTTACCTTGGCTGTTACACACTGCTACAATTTCTTTACTTACATAGGGCTGTGAGAACCTGGTGTATAGACCATAGGGAGAATGGACGTTGAGGGCTTCTCCAGAGTGTCTGTTTTATTTAATATGTGAGACCACTGGGGGAATTTATGTTGAGTGATTCCTCAGAGTGTATGTAGTTATTCGGCATGGGCCACCGAGGGAATGTGATGTAAGTGCTTCCCTAGAGTTCCTTTAGTACCGATATGAGACTATAGGAGGAATTGACGGTGAGTTCTTCCTCAGAGAGTCTATGCTTAAGCTGAACCAGATGGGTTAGACTAAGTGTACTTCCTAGAGGTTTGCTTGTACTTGTTAGGTAGGACTAGAGGGGATAGGCTATGAGTACTTCCCAGAGGGTTACCTTGTGTTTAGCTTCTTTCTTATGTTGCAAGGTAGGACTATACAGGATAGGTTTTGGGTACATCCTAGAGGGTTACTTGTTGTGTTTATCTATTTTGATTAGAAGTTTAATGTTATGTGGTGATTTGAATGCTTTGAAACTATGTATTGTTTACTACTGAGTACTTCCTTGTTTACTACCTTCCGTAATTTACCTACCATATATTCATTGACTATTAGGCATATATCTCGTGGTGGTTGCCTACTGGGATTTATTCTCACACCCTGTTTGTGCCATGATTTTGGGACCAAATAGATTATATTGTTTCAGTTATAGACAAGGGAAAGTGCCCTTCTACTTCAGGTACTTAACATGTTGCGGAGATATAGAGAATGGGACCAAGCTTAGGCTTGCGTTGTTGTGGAGATGATTACAGTTTTTCTTTTATACTTGGTTTAGTCCTGTATTAAGCATTGTGCTTTGTTTTTCTACATTCCTAGACATATGTTTCATGCATAATTTTATATATCTGCTCAAGTTTATTCTATCAGTCTTACATGGTTTATTTTGTATGATATTATTACTGCTTCTTCTCTTGTATGTATTTGTTTACTTCCATTGTGTACTCTGCCAATGAGGGAATAGTTTCCCCACTATCATACCTAAGGCTCTCGCTGCTAGTTGGCAGCCTCTGGCGTTTGGGGAAATGTGCTTGAGGCCATGAGACCAACCGGGTACAGGGCACCTCTAGGTGGCTTCTGGAACTGGGATGTTACATGGGTTATGGAAATCCCACATCGAAGGAGGAGGAGCACGAAGCACCCCTTTATAAGGTGGTGTGGATACCTCTCCCATCATGAGGCCTTTTCATGGGGGGTTCCTGAGGGCCAGAGCCTAGGGAAAACAAAACTATGCGGGCTAGGCCTAAATTGGACAATATCATGATTGTGGGCTGGACTAGGCCGTTACAAATGGTATTAGAGCTAGTGTCCATTTGATGTTCCAGCGAGGACGATGGGCCCTTCTAGGGGGTGTGGGTTATGGCAATCCCACATCGGAGGAGGGGGAGCACGAAGCACCCCTTTATAAGGGGGTGTGGATAACTCTCCCATCATTAGGCCTTTTCCTGGGGGTGCCTAAGGGCCAGATCCCAGGGAAAAAAACCATGCGACCAAGGCCCAAAGCGGACAATATCATGATTTTGGGCTGGACTGGACCGTTACAGAAACCCTAGACACCATGTTCATAGATCAAGAAACACTCTACCCACAACATCTCCCATCTCATCATTTTAAACGTGTAATTGGGTACTGAGGTATACGTGGGCGCCACACCACTCCTATCCTAGACCCAACCCACCACTTGTGTGCCACACACCCGTAGCTAAATTCAAGTGTGGAAGGACTCGAACCAGAGCTAGCTCTATAGCTAGGAGGTGGTCACCCTATAATTATAACTATATATATATATAATTATAAAATTAAAATAAACACATTTATAATAATTTTATAACTAAATATATATATATAATTATAAATTTATTTATTATAATTTTACTTATAATTATAATTATAACTGAATATATATATATATATATATATATATATATTTAAATAATTATACAATTACAACAAATACATTTATTATAATTTTGTACATATATATACTTATATTTTAATAAATATATTTACATATTAATATATTTATAATTATATACAAATATTTAAAAAAATTATATAAAATTATAATTATTAATATTTATTTATTTTTAAATAATTATAATTATAAATATATTTATTTATTTATTTAAATAAACTTTAAATTATAAAAAATATATTTATTATATTTATAATTTTATAAATATATATAATTATATAAATGTATTAATAAATACATAAAAATATTTATAAATATATAAAAATATTTATAATTATAATTATAAATATATAAAAATATTTATAATTATAATTATAAAAATATATATATATACTTGAATAACTATAAAATAATAATAAATATATTTATTATAATTTTAGAGTTATAAATAAATATGTATTCATTTATAATATTTATAATTTTATAATTATATATAATAATATAAATATATAAAAATATTTATAAATGTATTTATTTTATATATATATTTTTAAATAAATATATATTTATTTACAATTATAATTATAAAAATATATATATATTATAAATAATTCTATAAATATATATATAATATAAATCAATTATTAAAATTATACCAATATCAACCCTTTTTAGCACTGATAAAGACTCCACTTTTTCAGTGCTAAAAAAGCACTTATATAACGTGTCTTCATCAGTGATAAAATTATAATTCAGGTAAAGACACATTTTATCAGTTGTTTCTAGCGTTGATGAAGGGTTATCTTTATTAGTGCTAAAAAAGTGCTGATAAAGGCCAGTTTTATCAACAGTTTCTATTTTAGCACTAATAAAATTGTCCTTTATCAGTGATTCTTTAAAATCGTTGAAAAAATCCTTACTTGTTTTTATAAATTGAACCCTAATAGAACCCTTCCACCACTCACCCCTCTAGATTTCATGGAACAAGAATTATGTCAATGTTGTCACCATTATTCATTCTCGATGAATCGATCTAAGGTATATACGGATTTATCTTGTTAGCGCCTAAAACACTATTTCTTTTCATTCACCACCCTCGGTGCATTGTAGCAACACCATCCTCTATCCCAACTGACCGCGATATATAGACCCTATACATTTTGTTTGATCTCTCACTCACCACCTTTG
This sequence comes from Viscum album, assembly GCA_963277665.1. Lineage (NCBI taxonomy): Eukaryota > Viridiplantae > Streptophyta > Magnoliopsida > Santalales > Viscaceae > Viscum > Viscum album. The sequence continues at coordinate 797,876,484 of OY728160.1, read as the reverse complement.
GCCTCTTTTACATGTATGTTGTGAACATCATAGCCCACACACCTGAACTCCATGCTCACAAAAATTTTAACCCCTATCTAGTGTCACTCCAACTTTTCACACTAGTTATGTCCACATTTTCATCCCCCTAGTGTGACTACCTTTTGCATTCATTGGATTATGCCGAGTTCTTAGGTGCGGAGAGTTTTCCTTTGCATCTCAGAGATCGATGGGTGATGATTTTACTATTACGGTGAGAGTTTAAGGTCTATGATAGTGGTGTGTGGAACCATCTCCACTTCAGATCTATTTTTGTTTGTCTTAAATCTAGTCCTACCCATTTTTTGTTGATTGTGTCATATTACATGTGAGGAGATTCTTGTCTCTGAGAATAAATTTTATACTAGCCTTTGAAATAACTACTAGTTTTCTATTAAAGTATTTTATATGAATTTAATAAAGAAAAATATTAATAAATAGTCTATGGAACCTTTATTTGATATTTTTTAAAAAAAATTATAGGAATCAATAAAAATGCATGGTATGCATATATCTTTTTCCATATTCAAATTGTTTCATGTTTATAATTTTATAGTTTTATACATTTTTTAATTTATATACTTTTATAAATTTTATACTATATTGTATTATAATAATATAATTTAATAATATTTTTTTATTAAATATTTATATTTTTATAGATTTATTCATTTATAAATTTATATACTTTTATAAATTTTATAATATATCATATTATACATATATAGTTTTAATATAAAAAATTATTAATTATCTATACTTTTATAGTTTTCTTGATTTATAAATTATTATAAATTTATAGTTTTATTCATTATAAATTATTATACTTTCATAATTTCATAAATTTTACTTTTATATATTATAATTTTATATTTTTATAAATTTGAAAAACTATATGCTTCTATAAATTAGGTATGCTTTTATAAATCATATGTACTATTATATAGTTTTATAAATTTTTATACATTTATAAATTATGAATATTTATTTAAAATATATATATATATATATGTGTGTGTGTGTGTCATGACCCGACCTATGTCGATGCTCGAGCCACAACTACCCCAAGACTGCCTCCATATAAAAGGGGGTGGTGACCAGTGCCAATGTCATAATTAACTAATGGGGGGATTTGCTTAAGTACTTGTACACACACATCCATCACAATGAAAAAGTGAAAAGGGAAAGAGGAAAAGTTGAAACATAGCTATAATGTAAACCAAAAATGTATAACATATAAGGTGTACAAGAGTATTATAGTGAAAATTAAAAAAAAGGGGGAAAATACACACCCAACCAGAAATATGTCCCAACCTGAAAAAGACTAAAAAAGTAAACTATTAAGAGTTCCCAGCTCCTAAAACCCAATCTATGGCCACAGTACACGTTCCAATGTATGAGGTATCCCTAATATCCTATTTATTAATGGTTTAAATGTTTTTAATTTTCATAAGACATAACACATGAAGGAAAATCCCATGTAGGGATGAGTATATACATACCCAGTAGGATGCACTGAAAGATAATGGGGATAAGTAAGAGGTACAATAGGAAAGAATGACAGTAGATGTAAGATAATGTTGAAGAGAACTACTCAACTCAATCCAAGAATTAAATTAACTTAGTACAAGCACAAGTGGATAAACATGGTGAGTATATAAATTATGTGTCTAGTCTTTACCATCTATAGTATTAGAGTAAACACATCCAACCACAAGAATCTAGACACATAAATCATGTGTCATACCCCATGTGTCTTAACCACTCCTAGAAGGAGAGTAACCAAATAGAAGTGTAGTGGATGCAGAAGAATATATGTGTGTGTGTGTGTGTGTTCAGTCAAAAGAATCCCAAATGAGGGAGTAAGGAGATCTCCATCTCACAGCTCAGCCCAAGAAGAAGAGTAGCCAATAGTTTCAAAAGTCCAACAATGATTCTCAACATCTCACATGTCTTCTAAGAAGTAATTGTTCAATTCAAACCATGCCTCATTACTTTGTTGTACTGTCGAGGGGGAAAAAACTCGAAGTATAGGACCCACACTCTAATATTTCAGGGAGGTCCACTATGTAAGTATTTGTAGAGGGCACATACACATGCTGATTGGGGGATCCACTCTGGTGTCTCGAGGACCCATGCCCTATGCTGATAGGGGTTCCCCTCGATAGGGAAGAGCCCCCATGCCCATATCGATGGGGTTTCCACTTTAAAGGTCTAGGACTCATTCCCTAGTATGTTAGGGGGGTTCCAATCTAGTCATTGAATGCCCTCACCCTATCTGATAGGGGGTTCAACTCAGTAGTTGAGGACTTGCTCCCTAGTACCACAAGGGGGTTCCACTCTATTCATTGACGACCCACACCCTAGTATGTCAAGGGTATTCTACTCAAAAGGTGTCTGATGACCCACACTCATGCTAATGGGGGGTTCCACTCTAGTCATTGATCAACCATGCCCTAGTACGTTAGGGGGGTCAACTCAGAAGGTAGTTATAGAGGAATCATGCCCATACTAATGGGGGTTCCACTCTAGTGGATGAGGAACCAAACCTTAGTGTGATAGGTGGGTTTCACTCTGATCAACAAGGACTTGCTCCCTATCCTATAGGGGTGTTCCACTCAGAAGAAGCCTCTAGTTATCCTACCTGATCATTGCATTCTTCAAGTGATTCCTTAGTAAGTGTCATGCTTAGAACAGTTCACATTGAATCTTAGAATCCACAATCAATGGAACCATCACATTCTATGTATAAAAAAACTCAGGATAGGCTGATCACATTCCAAAATAAAAGTTTAAATGAAAGAGATACAAAACCTTGATGTTTCTTAAAAAGGAAACTAGGGGTACACGGCGTGTGAGGAGACCCACACGACAAGTGGTCCCACTCAACCACTGAGTTGTGTCCCTAGATAGAACATGGATCCCAACCCATGTAGCAGTACATTCCATGAAGTTGGACTACACAATATGTCTATAATAACTGATATTGGGAAGTGTCCTACACTTTGTGTCCGTGTACGGACCCATTGTCTGTGTACTATGTACATGACATGTTTCCTTGCATGAGGTTTCATCCATTTGATCTATCTATGTCTCTGTAATCGGGTACATGGAAATGTACCTAGAAGTATACTTTCACATGGGATATCATCTGTGTGATCCACCACATAGGTTGTCCATTCAGGGAAGGGTTACACAGTGTGTAGGAGGGATAAACATCTGTTATCCTTAGCTTTTCCAAAACCCTAGCCACTGCTGTTAAAGGGGCTACATGTTGTGTGTTCATCCTTGTACAAGGTGTGTAGTTAGGTTTTCCCCATAATTCTTGATATGCTTCCCACACTTCACATTTTTTCATTCCTCCGTAGATATTCAGCCCTATCTCCATACGAAACTCATGGATCTAGCCAAAAATCATGGTTTTCTGTTGCTATTCATTTGGAGTCATTCTCTAGTGGTTTTTTGGGGTTTCTTCACTCAACCTATATTCACCAAACCATACACCTTTGATTTATTATCAACTAATCATCCAAATGATCATCCATAACCTATAAAAATTCAAGATTTATCCATACTTCATTGATTCATTCATCACGTGAAATTCCATCATGATTTGGGGGTTCCAATTGGGCTCGGTACCACCCGAAAATGTCGAACCAGGACAGTGGGGTCCAAATAGTGAAGAATTTGAAGAAAACAATGGGAAAGTCACAATAACAATATTTTAAAAAATTGGCCAAGAATTATTGTCCAAGAATCAACAATGGGATTCTGGGGTTAGAAACTAATGAAATAATCAATTTAAACCCAATACATAGGAGAATGCTTAGGTCGCAATTGGAACAGACCCAAAAACAAGGATGTATCTTCTCAATAAATTTAATCAAAAGTAAAAAATAACTAAATGATGAGTCATAACTTTATTATGGATTTATCCTCATTGAATAATGTAACCTATATTGATCAAATAAGGTCATTGCATTCATTGTATCCTAGTCTTCTCTGATCCAGCATTTCTTCTTCATCCAAGGTGATTTTCCAATGATGAGGGAATGAGGAGCTCTTGAATTATCCCATGTTTTATGTGGCTAAACCTTGAGAATCCACCCTGGAATTATTCTAATATACCATTTCACTGCGTCAAAAATGAAACAATTAATTAATTAATTAATTAATCCATTGAACGTACAGCTAATGAGGGGGGAGTCTGAATGCTCTGTGCTTACCCATTTTATGTCGCAAATAGGTTAAACACCACATTCTGAACTCAACCATGGCCTCAAATTTCTAATATGATCTCCTCTTTAAGATATATCATGTTTTCTTTAAGAATCTTTATGTGCAAAATATAAAATAAATTTAATATTTTTATAAAAATTAATTGTAGGAATATTGGTCCTCAAAATTGCATGTCATCTGAGATCCTAACTCTAGAAATATATATATATAAATATTTCAAAGTATTTCAAGGAAAGAACCAAGTATCTAAAATATGTTTATAAATTATGTATATTTATTCTTATCATGATCTCAAAAATTATTTTTGAAAGTTACCTGTAACATTGAATTTTTATGAAAATGTTAAAAATGTTTTCCGAAAACTTTTTTTATTATTTAAATTAGATTTTCCCCTATATATCTAATGAATATATCTCCTAAGTAGTTGTGATTCATTGGTTGTCCATATAAATTGTAATTTGATATAATGCTTCTAGGAAATTAGTTATGGTGATCAATAAACTATGAGAAATAGGTTGTGGTTCTTGATCCACTATTTTATTTTCGTATTACTCAATAAAATTGACATATGATATGATTTTTTATGATTATTTAGGTGCCACATTTTCTATAAAACATTTCTATGTTACACCGCAAGTTTATTTAATTCTATAAAGCTCATAATTATTATCATATGTCTTTAAATTTCTATTATATGGTATATTTTTTATCTCCTCAAGTTATATGTCTTTATTTAATGATTTATTGAAATATATTATGATTCCATTTTAATTTTAATATGATATGTCTTCCCTACTCTTTTTTCTCATTTGATTTTTATCTAACCAATTTATGATCCATTTATATGTCCTACCTTGCTAAGAATTTGATATCCATACCCCTTTTATTTCCCCTTTCCATAAGTAATCATATAAAAGATTATTTTTAGAAGTAATAATTATCTAGAGACAACTTTAGGAGAGATTATTGTTTATTACACATTATTCACACTTTTGATTTTAGTAAGGGATGGATCCAAGAGGTACCAATACAAAAATGGGAGCGATGGACAATGAGGTGATTGTCCCAAAAAGAAACCAAATGGGAAGAGATCTTGAGTGAAAAATATCATGATAATACTTTCTCAACATTCTAAAGAAATGAAAAATAATATGAACCATTTAAAACTCCCAAACATTATAAGGGTAAAACAACTCACCATGGATTCATTCTTGAGTAAATTCCCTCTAACTGTTTGGGTTCCACTAATCAACTATTTTTTTTTTAAAGAAATGGATATCCATTTAGAATTTGAAGGGTAAAGTAGATATATAGTGGGTTATGATTGTCAATATGAGAAAAAATGAAGAAGTTTATAGTATGAAATTGGAGGTGTTTAAGGAAATATTATTCCCTAAATATTTTCCTATAAATAATCATATTCACAAGATGATATATATTTTCTTAGAAACTAAATAGGCATCATATCTGATTGAAATATTTACACAAATAGAATAAAGATGTGAATTCCATAAAAGTAATGGATTTTTTCATATTTATCTTTAATTTATTTATTTTTAGTATTACTTGTATAATAATATATTTCTTATATAGGTGGATTCCTTTGTTCAAGTTGGGGTGGTTTGCTTGAAGCTACTCATGCTCTAGAGAAATTTGACTTTGAGGATTCAACTAAGAGTTAATTGAGAAGTTAAAAGTGTTTTTTAATATAATATGTTTTCCTCATAATATTATTTTTTCTCTACTGCATTAATATAATCTAAATTATATGTTTGACTACACATGAAGACAATGTCTTCTACACATCATGATGTTACCAATCCCATGTAAGAACATACTATAATTAAGGAAACCATTTGGGAAGATATAAAGGTAATGTTATGACATAATTTCTATATTTTATCGAAAAATTATATAACGAAATGTTGATTTACACTATTGGAAATAGCATATTTCCCAACAGTTGAGAACTGTTGGGATAGGCTACAGAACCGTTGGTATATCTTATACCAACAGTTCTTCCAACCATAGGGAAGTAATCCATTGGGAAAAAATTTTCCCAATGGTTTATTTAGAACCTTTGGGATAGGTTAGTAAAATTAACCTATACCAACGGTTTAGATGAACCATTGATATAAGTTTTGCCAACGATTCAACCAAACCGTTGGTAAAAACTCTTCTACAGAACCCTTTTACAGTGGTTTGTAAACCATTGGGAAAATGTTTTTACCAACTATTATATGAGAACTGTTGGTAAAAACATCCTAAAAACTTTATGCCAATGGTTTCAAACCGTTGGCATAGGCTATGCTATATAAATTTCACAACAGCCTGCAATTTTCACAGCAGGGTCTGAAATCCCATTCATGCATGCTGTAATTCTGTCCATTATGTTGTAATTATCAATTCCCTCTCCCTTCCAATTATTTAACATATAATTCATACACATTTAACATTTCACCCTGGAACTATACACATCCATAATTAAATCATAATTCATAACGTAATTATAAACATACATAATTGATTTAGAATTCAATTTAAAAATTAGATGACAATTATATGTCGAACCCGGGATACAATTCATAATTGAATACATACATAATTTAATTATCAATTATCAATAAAATAAATAAAAAACTTAATAAGTAATTATATCTGTTATACACAATTAAGAATACATACAAGTGGTTTTTACTAAAAATGATGTCCATTTTAAAAATTATACATACACTTGGAGTGATACCAGCCACAAAGTGTATTGGATTGAGGCTGGGTTGACTTTTACATGTCACATATGACCCATGTATCGTTGTCCTAAAATATCAACATATTCCGAAAGCGTTTGGTCAGTTTTCCATATGCCAGTAGTTGTTTTCAATTAAAATGTTGTCCATTTCAAATAAACGTGAGACACTTTTAGTGGTTACAGCCACACCGGGCCGCATATTGATGCGGGGTTGACTCGTAAACGTGACATATGACTCATGGATCGTTTTCCTAAAGTTTCAACTGAATCTGAATGTGTTTCGTCAGTTTTCCATATGTCAGTTGTTGTTTTCACTTAAAATGATTTCCTTTTGAAACAAAAGAGAGACACTTTGAGGGGTTCCAGCCACACCGTGCCTCAGATTGAGGCATGGTTGACTTTTAAACATCACATATGACCCATGTATTATTTTCCTAAAGTGTCAACAGAATAATAATGTGTTTGGTCAGTTTTCCGTATGCCAGTTGTACTTTTCACTTAAAATGTTGTCTATTTCAAATAAAACTGAGACACTTCAAGTTGTGATGGCCACACTATGCCTCATATTTAGGATAGGTTGACTCATAAACATAAAATATGACCCATGGATCGTTTTCGTAATTTTTCAATGGAATCCAAATGCGTTTGGTCTGTTTTCCATATATCAATTGTTGTTTTCACTCAAAATGATGTGCATTTTAACCAAAAGAGAGACACTTTGAGTGGTGCCGGCCACACTGCACCTCGGATTGAGGTGGGGTTGACTTTTACACATCACATATGACCCATGTAACTTTTTCCTAAAGTATCAACACATTCATAATGCGTTTTGTCAGTTTTCAGTATGTCAATGGTTGTTTTAACTTAAAATGTTGTTCATTTAAAAAAATGAGACACTTTGAGTGGTTCCGGCCACAAAGTGTCTCAGATTGAGGCGGGTTTGACTCATACTCATCACATATGACCCATGGATCGTTTTCATAAACTATCAACATATTCCAAATGCGTTTGGTTAGTTTTACGTATTCCAGTAGTTGTTTTCAATTAAAATGTTGTCCATTTCAAATAAACGTGAGACACTTTGAGTGTTGTTGGCTACACTGGGACTCGGATTAAGGCGAGGTTAACTCATACATGTCACATATGACTCATGTATCATTTTACTAATGTTTAAATGGAATCTTAATGTGTTTCGTCAGTTTTCCGTATGTCATTTGTTGTTTTCACTTAAAATGATGTCCTTTTGAAACAAAAGAGAGACACTTTGAGTGGTTCCGGCCACACTGTGCCTCGGATTGAGGAGAGGTTGACTATTAAACATCACATATGACCCATGTATCATTTTCCTAAAATTTTAGATAGAATAAGAATGTGTTTTGTTAGTTTTCTGTATGCCAGATGTACATTTCACTTAAAATGTGGTCCATTTCAAATAAAACTGAGACACTTCGAGTTGTGATGGCCACACTGTGCCTCAGATTTATGTGGGGTTGACTCGTAAACATCACATATGACCCATGGATCGTTTTCCTAAAGTTTCAATGGAATATGAATGCATTTGGTCAGCTTTTGGTATATCAGTTGTTGTTTTCACTCAAAATGAGGTCCATTTTAAACAAACGAGAGAAAATTTGAGTGGAGCTGGCCACACCACACCTCGTATTGAGGTGGGGTTGACTTCTACATGTCAAATATGACCCATGTATTGTTGTACTAAATCATTAACACCTTTAGAATTCGTTTGGTCAGTTTTCCGTATGTCAGTTTTAGTTTTCACTTAAAATGTTGTTCATTTCAAAAAAAATTAAACACTTTGAGTGGTTCTAGCCACAATGTGTCTTGGATTGAGGTGGGGTTGACTCGTACACATCACATATGACCCATAGATAGTTTTCCTAAACTATAAACATATTCTGAAAGCATTTGGTCAGTTTTCTGTATTCCAGTAGTTGTTTTCAATTAAAATGTTGTCCATTTCAAATAAACCTGAGACACTTTGAGTGGTGTCAGCCATACCGGGCCTCAGATTGAGGCGAGGTTGACTTTTACATGTCACATATGACTCATGGATCGTTTTCTTAAAGTTTTAATAGAATATGAATGTGTTTCTTTGGTTTTCCGTATGTTAGTTGTTGTTTTCACTTAAAATGTTGTCCTTTTGAAACAAAACAGAGACACTTTGAGTGGTTCCGGCCACACCGCACCTTTTATTGACGTGGGGTTGACCTTTACATGTCAAATATGATCCATGTATCGTTTTAATAAATTTTCAATAGAATAAGAATGCATTTTTTTGGTTTTTCGTATGCCAGTTGTACTTTTCACTTAAAATGTTGTCCATTTCAAATAAAACTGAGACACTTCGAGTTTTTATGGCCACACTGCACCTCTTATTTAGGTAGGGTTGACTCTTAAACATCACATTTGACCCATGGATCATTTTACTAAAGTTTCAATGGAATCCAAATGTGTTTGGTCAGTTTTCCATATATCGGTTGTTGTTTTCACTCAAAATGATGTCCATTTTAAACAAAAGAGAGACACTTTGAGTGGTACCGACCACACCGCACCTCTTTTTGAGGTGGGGTTGACTTTTACAGGTCACATATGACCCATGTATCGTTTTCATAAATAATTAACACATTCAGAATGTGTTTGGTCATTTTTTCGTATGTCAGTTGTTGTTTTCACTTAAAATGTTGTTCATTTCAAAACAAAATGAGACACTTTGAGTGGTTCTGGACACAAAGTGTCTCAGATTAAGGCGAGGTTGACTCGTACACGTCACATATGACCCATGGATATTTTTCCTAAACTATCAACATATTCCGAAAGCGTTTGGTCAGTTTTCCGTATTCAAGTAGTTGTTTTTAATTAAAATGTTGTCTATTTCAAATAAACGTGAGACACTTTGAGTGGTTCCGGCCAAAATGGGAATCTAATTGAGGCGATATTGACTTATAAACATCACATATGACTCATGGATCGTTTTTCTAAAGTTTCAACGGAATATGAATGCGTTTCGTCGGTTTTCCGTATGTCAGTTGTTGTTTTCACTTAAAATGATGTCCTTTTGAAACAAAAGAGAGACACTTTGAGTGGTTCCGGTCACAACGCACCTCAGATTGATGTGGGGTTGAATTTTAAACGTCACATATGACCCATATATAGTTTTCCAAAAGTTTAAATAGAATACAAATGCATTTGGTCAGTTTTCCGTATGCCAGTTGTACTTTTCACTTAAAATGTTGTCCATTTCAAATAAAACTGAGACACTTTGAGTTGTGACGGCCACACTGTGCCTCGGATTTAGGTGGGGTTTACTTATAAACATCACATATGACCCATGGATCATTTTCCTAAAGTTTAAATGGAATCCTATTGCATTTGGTTGGTTTTCTGTATATCGGTTGTTGTTTTCACTCAAAATGATGTCCATTTTAAACAAAAGGGAGACACTTTTAGTGGTACCAGCCACAGCACCACAGATTGAGGTGGGGTTGACTTTTAAACGTCACATATGACCCATATATCATTTTCCTAAAGCATAAACACCTTTATAATTCATTTTGTTGTTTTTCCATATGTTAGTTGTTGTTTTCACTTAAAATGTTGTTCATTTCAAAAAAAAATGAAACACTTTGAGTGGTTCTGGCCACACCATGCCTCGGATTCAGGAGAGTTTAGCTTATAAACATCACATATGAATCATTGATCGTTTTCCTAAACTATCAACATATTCTGAAATCATTTGGTTAGTTTTTCGTATGATAGTAGTTGTTTTCAATTAAAATGTTGTCCATTTCAAATTAACATGAGACACTTTGAGTGGTGTCGACCACAATGAGCCTCAGATTGAGGCGAGGTTGACTCGTAAACATCACATATGACTCATGGATCATTTTCCTAAAGTTTCCATGGAATATGAATGTGTTTCGTTGGTTTTTTGTATGTTAGTTGTTGTTTTCACTTAAAATGATGTCCTTTTGAAACAAAAGAGAGACACTTTGAGTGGTTTTGGCCACACCGTGCCTTTAATTTAGGCGAGGTTAACTCGTGAACATCACATAAGACCCATGGATCGTTTTACTAAAGTTTCAACAAAATACGAATGTGTTTGGTCAGTTTTCCATATTCCAGTTGTACTTTTCACTTAAAATGTTTTCCATTTCAAATAAAATTGAGACACTTTGAGTTGTGAAGGCCACACTGTGCCTCATATTTAGGTGGGGTTCACTCGTAAATATCACATATGACCCATGGATTTTTTTCCTAAAGTTTCATTGGAATCCTAATGTGTTTGGTCAGTTTTCCGTATATCAGTTTTTGTTTTCACTCAAAATGATGTCCATTTTAAACAAAAGAGAGACACTTTGAGTGGTGATGGATGAACCGCACCTCTGATTGAGGTGGGGTTGACTTGTACATGTCACATATGACCCATGTATCGTTGTCCTAAAACATCAACACATTCAAAATGCATTTGGTCGGTTTTCCGTATGTGAGTTGTTGTTTTCACGTAAAATGTTGTTCATTTTAAAAAAAAAATGAGACACTTTGAGTGGTTCCGGCCGCAATGTATCTCGGATTGAGGTGGGTTTGATTAGTACATGTCACATATGACCCATGGATCATTTTACTAAAGTTTCAACAAATTCAGAATGCGTTTGGTTAGTTTTATATATGCTAGTAGTTTTTTTCGATTAAAAGGTTGTCCATTTCAAATAAACGTGAGACACATTAAGTGGTGTCGGCCACACCGGGCCTCGGATTGAAGCAGGGTTGACTCGTACACATCACATATGAACCATGGATCGTTTTACTAAAGTTTCAGTGGAATATGAATGTGTTTAGTTGGTTTTCTGTATGTACCTAAAATGTTTTCCATTTTAAACAAAAGAGAGACACTTAGAGTGATCCCGACCACACTGAAACTCGGATTGAGGCACATTTGACTCATACACATCACATATGAACCATGTATTGTTTTCCTAAAGTTTCAACAGAATCAGAATCCGTTTGGTCAGTTTTCCGTATGCCAGTTGTACTTTTCAATTAAAATGAAGTCCATTTTAAACTATAGAGAGACACTTTGAGTGGTGTCGGCCACTCCATGCCTCGAATTGAGGATGTGTTGACACTTAAACGTCACATATTACCCATGGATCGTTTTCCTAAAGTATCAACACAATCTAAATGTGTTTGGTCAGTTTTTCGTATGCCAATTGTTGTTTTCATTTAAAATGTTGCCTATTTCAAATAAACCTGAGACACTTTGAGTGTTTCCGGCCACACCTGGCCATTGATTGAGGCGGTATTGACTCTTACACGTCAAAAATGACTCATGGAACGTTTTCCTAAAGTTTCAACAGAATTTGAATTCGTTTGGTCAGTTTACCGTATGTCAGTTGTTGTTTTCAATTAAATTGGAGTCCATTTTAAACTATAGAGAGACACTTTGAGTGGTTCTGGCCACTCCGCACCTCCGATTGAGGCTAAGTTGACTCATACATGTCAAAAATGACCCAAGGAATGTATTCCTAAAGTTTCAACACAATCCGAATTCATTTGGTCAGTTTTCCGTATGTCCGTTGTTGTTTTCAATTAAAATGAGGCCCATTTTAAACTATAGAGAGACACTTCGAGTGGTGTCGGCCACTCCACACCTTGTTTTGAGGTTTGGTTGACTTGTACAAGTCACAAATGACCCAAGGATCATTGTACTAAAGTATCAACACAATCCTAATGCATTTGGTTAGTTTTCCATATGTCAGTTGTCGTTTTCAATTAAAATAAAGTCCATTTTAAACTATAGAGAGACACTTCGAGTGGTGTCGGCCACTCCGTGCCTCAGATTGAGGTTGGGTTGACTCGTACACATCAAAAGTTACCCAGGGATCATTTTCCAAAAGTATCAACACAATCTAAGTGTGTTTTGTCAGTTTTTCATATGTCAGTTGTACTTTTCACTTAAAATGTTATCCATTTCAAACAAAAGTGAGAAACTTCAAATAGTGTCGGCCACACTGCGCCTCAGATTGAGGTGGGGTTGACTTTTACACATCACATATGACCCATGGATAATTTTTCTAAATTATCAAAACAATAAGAATCCGGTTGTTCAGTTTTCTGTATGTACTTAAAATGTTGCCCATTTTAAACATAAGAGAGACACTTAGAGTGATCTCGACCACACCGTGACTTGGATTGAGCTGAGGTTGACTTGTACATGTCACATATGACAGATGGATCGTTTTGATAAAGTATCAACAGAATCTGAATGTTTTTGGTCAGTTTTCCGTATGTCAGTTGTTCTTTTCACTTAAAATCCCATCCATTTTAAACAAAAGAGACACAGTTAGAGTGCTACCGACCACACCACGCCTCATATTTAGATGGGGTTGACTCGTACACATCACAAATGACCCATGGATCATTTTCCTAAAGTATCAACACAATCCTGGTATCCCTAACCTAGAAACCAAAGCTTACATCCTAGAATTTCAAGTCTAAATTCTTTGAGAATGACGAGTCCATCCATGAGTCCTTAACATGTAACCCATGTCTTATCCTAACAATTAACAAGTAAACCAAATCAAACAAGGCATAATTCACATAACATGGAGAATTTACAACAAGGCCTTGTATTCAAATTAAAACATATCATCACATGCATTTGAAGAGACTGAGCTAATAATCTTACCAATACATTCATATAATTCAAGACATACAAAAATGGAATAATCCTAAATAACATTGCATGATCATAGAAATAAAAAAAGGCATGTTAAATGAAGGAGGAGGGTGGAGGGGATATCTGGGTGTCCAGGGAGGAGGGTGGGGGGATGTCCGAGGGTTGTCCGGGGTCCAGGGGGAGGGTGGGGGGGCTGTCCGGGGGGTTTTCTGGGGACCAAGGAGGATGGTGGGGGCTGTCTGTGGGCTGTCTGGGGTCTAAGGAAGATGGTGGGGGGTTGTCCAGGGTCCAGGAAGGAGGGGGGTTGTCCAAGGAGTTCCCAAACACAAAAAACTCTATAAACATGCTCAAGATACACCTCAACCACTAAAAGACATAAAAATCCAAGAAAACAAACAATATAAAAAAATAACTCAACTCCAATACTATACTACGGGTCTAGATAAAACCAACAACTATAATATATTAAACATAAAATCTAAGTAATATTAGTCAAAAATGTAACAGATCAACTTGTCCCCCATCACTATCACCACCACCACCATCATCATTACCCTCGTCCTCATCCTCTCCCTCCTCAACGCCCTCCTCCTTGCCCTCCTCCTTGCCCTCGCCATCCGCCTCGCCCTCCTCCTCTCCCTCGCCACCCGTCTTGCCCTCCTCCTCTCCCTCCTCTTCTACATCAGACTCCTCGCCATCATCATCGTCAGACTGGAAATTGTCTTGACCACCACTAGAACTTCCACCTGGTGCACTATATATAGAACGTATTGATGACATATATTCATCAAAATCTGGGTTGGCCACTGGTGGAAGTGTTTGACATAGCACTTCAATAAATTTTATAAATGCACTGTTTTCCCTAGCAGGCGGTTTTGCCATTTATGTGGCCCTTTAATCAGTCTGTTCTACCTGTGCCCTAACTTTCTACAGCTCGGTGGAACTACTACTCGTACCTGAGGAGGGCCAATACCTCGTCGGTCCTATCCTAGGTCAGCATTGTACTCTAGGAGGATGCTCCTCTCCCAACACCTGATGTAAATGATCAGTTGGACCAAAATTGTCTGGTTCTTGGGCATAGAGGTCCTCTAAAGTAGCCTGTTACAAATATAAATATATTTTTAAGTTACAAAATAGATATTAAAATATAAAATCAACAGATTAAAAATTACAATCTACTGCTGAGTCACTTCGTTGACAGCACTTCCATCCTTTTTCCATCTACTCAAGCAAAACAGTTTTGCTCGACGCACACATCCCTCAATATTCTGTATTTGCCTCTACAATGAAATTGAAAAATAAAGTTATATGAAAACTTTATAAAATGATTAAATATGTTATGAAACAAAATAAAGTTTAAGTCGTAAAGAAAACTTATAAACAATTTTCATACCTGCTTCCTCTCAGGATCTGGCATCATAGTACATCCTAGTGTGTAGAGGTATTTTTTGGCATCAATGTTTTTTTTATTTTTTCCATATGATTCCTAAATAAAATTAGATAATTAAAAAGATATTATTAATGCAAAACATGAAAGTTATTATTTAAATACCTCAAATGTAATTAATACATTAAACTGGGTAGTCGTCAAATGAGTAATCATCTGATGATACTACTCTATAGGACAATCATCCACGACTGGTACCGCCTCTAACTCAGTGCCAACTCTAGCACGCCATCCAATATACAAATCATGTTTGTAGGCTCTCCAAAGCTCGCCTAAATCCTTTATACATTCTGGTCGTGCGCCCTCAACATCGGGAAAATTAAATCAAAGATGACATCAAAATATTAATTCATATAAATACAAAAATAATTCATGGCATTAAATACAACATATTTTTTTACCCATATCTCTTCCCAATCTCTATCCTTGACCTCATGTAGAAAATGTCTCCATGATAGCGGTTTGACAGGAATGATGTCGAAGTATTTGGAAAGTGTCGCCAAAAAACTCTGACATTGCTACCCTATTTTCTCAACCATTTGGTTGTCTTCATTGTAATCCACCATAACCTGTGTGAGGCGGTTCCACACCGAACACATGCGTGTATGCACCCTCCCCCGCCTCCTATTAGTAGATGTATCTGTCATGAAAGAAAAACAAATATTTTATCAAAACATGTCATAATGAAAATAAATATTGCTATAAAAATTTGTTAGGGTTCTATAAATATACCTACGCCAGTCTGATCGCTGAGCACCGCTGGATCCACAGAAATTGATGGAACACCCTGTGGTGGAACAGGAGTCGAAGAAGATGGAATATAGAAGCTCAGAGAGACAGAAGTAGAAGGAAAAGAATATGGGACAGTTGTATTACTGGATTCTGACTGGGGAGTGGCAATCATCATGGGATATGAAAATGATGGGCCATAAGATGCAAAAGGTGGCGAAAACATGGGAGGCCTAAATATCCTGTGTGTCCTTAACGACACACCGGGATCTGAATGTGGGAAGGATGACATGTCATTAGTAGGGGCAGGGTCTAGTTGGGTACGTGAAGCTGCTCATCCACCTCTGGTACGAACCCTCCTCGTACCGCCGGCCTGAGTACTAGGACCAGTACTAGGCTCCTCGTCGAATAACTGTCGACGTATAGGTGGATCCTACAAAAATGTTTACAAAAAAATTAATCACATGACATTATATATTCTTTAAATATATATATTTGAAATAAAGTACTCACTGTAGGAACTAATGGTGTAACTCCCATCTCCACCATTCGACCATTGTTCTCCATCATTTTTTTCCTTCATCTCTCTTCAATTGGCTGCATTTCGTGCTTTTGAAAACAAATATGAAATTAATTAGAAAAATGAAACTAATGTGTAACCCAAAAAACTAAATATATGAGGGAATAGAGGTTAAATTAAAATTTATTTATATTCATTTTCATTAGGTCTATAAAAGGAACATTCCTCAGGTCCCATTATGTGTTATAGGCATCCCAAATAATTCACTCATGTTCAATAACTCATTATTGGCACCTCTATGGCCATACCTTTCATTACGCAATTACTTCCCCAAGTCAAGCGCACCCCATGGGTGAATAAATTTTAGGCTTCTACACTAATAGGTTGTTCATGTATTGTAAAAAGATTTAATTTCATTATATATAGACAAAAGCATTTATTTTTAAATTTGAGATTAATAATAAAGTATGTCAATGATAAAAACAATACTAAATTAAACTTGTGACTTATCTAACATTTTTATGGATGTCTACACATGCCAGCATGGCTAGTGAAAAGCACCACACCCTCATAAAAGTGAGTATTGGCCAATAAGGACACATAATATACAACGTACAATGAGAACCATATTTAATTGACCCTAAAGTTATATTAGTCCATTCATCTTGTAGAAAATGGAATATATGATATCCTGGTTAACTGATGAATTCAAAAGCTCATATTTCATATGTTGGACACTATCTAAGGTAAGAAATCATGTGAGTATGGGTTTACATCATTCAATTTCTTACATGCTAGTGATAATGAAGGCTTGAATTAATTACTTGAGCTCACTGATTAAATGAGGGTAGAGGTTTCATAGGCTGTGTAAATAGATTGATTAAATAAGGGTAGAGGTTGCATACACTGTGCATGGTGGGGGATTCTCATCTAATTTAGAAACTAAAATAAATTCTCATCATAGGTATCAATAAGAAACATCAGAATAAAAAGAAACTCCAAATAAAAAAGGGCTACAAACATCAAACACTTCAAGAATTCACTAATATGCATGGTTTATCCCTAGGTTTAGCACTAATTATATGCCTTAATCATGAACCACCTCTACAGCTCCCAATTTTCACCAATAAACATATAATATCCCCCATGATCACTATATAACTTAACACCAATAGGTAAATACATCAAAATATCTTTAAAATAACTCATTAATAGGCTCAAAACGTAAATATAATCTTGAACCAACCATGGAATCTCTTTCACAACACATTCTCACACACCAGTTATCTCATGTGTTACTAAATACCAAACATAGTCACATAACAAGTGTACTATAACAAAATACATTACACAAGCCTTATTAAAAAAAATTCCATTTTAATAAAACACTTTCCTTAAGATTAAATCATTTCTGAAATATCTTTTGAAATCCATTTTAAATAATAAAATCCATTTGTTAGTTTTTAAAAAATATTTGGAGTATTCTCAAGGCACCCCCATTTGGAAAAGTCACATTAAATGCCCAATTTCCACGCCAAACCATTGAAAAAAATTAACATGGGACAATCATCAACCACAAATAACTTAACTGGAAATTAAAAAAACAGAAACCAAATGTGATATAGAATTTAATGTTAAGTTAGGGGAAATGAGATTAAATAGAGACAATAACATCATAAATGGTTCCAAAGTCATAAATTTTTATTAAAAACCACCCATAATAGGAATGGGAATGCCTCATACACCTAATCCCTAATAAGACAAACCAAATATCCAATTAAAACATTGAATTTAGGGTTTCAAACTTCAATAAAGATGGATAAATATGTTAGATAAGTGGAAAATGATCAATAAGACATGATGATTTGGAATTATCCCATATAACCTCATGGGGGAGTCTCACCGAATTTGATGGAGTTCACCTGGGGGTGCACGTGAGGGTTTTGCAAATTAGCGGACAGGGGTTCTAGAAATTGGGGGAGAAATGCGACTGGAGGAGCAACTAGTGGAGGAGGTTTTCCCGATTGTATTTCTGGACATCTTTTCCCAAAGGTTTGAATCAAACCATTGGGAAAGCATTGTGAAATTAAATATTTCCCAACGGTTTTGTTAAAACATTGGGAAATCATCAACCTTTCCCAACAATTTCATCAAACTATTGGTAAAAGGAGCATAAGTGGAATATTTACCAATGGTTCTATGAAACCGTTGGGAAAACTCTCCTATACCAACGATTCATTGGAACCATTGGAATAATACCGTTGGAAAAAACAAGATTCCCAGTAGTGTTAATTTTCATTATTCCTTATATATTTCATTTATTTTATAATATTTCTATCCAGATTTCATGATGTTCTGCACAAAAACTTACAGAATTCTTATCCCTCAAAACCTATTCACCACAGTAGTGTTGAAATTTACCACCTTCCATCAAGTTACATCCACTGACTCTGTAAAAAGAGAAATGACACATCCTCTTCTCAATAAAATAAGCAATTTTTATGTTTTCAAATTAAAATCAATGTTCGTATAATTAATTATTATTTCATATTTATGTTTAATATATTTAATTTTATTATTACTCAGATAATAATCATTTTATTATACATGTGGATTCTTTTTTTCAAGTTGAGGTGGTTTTTTTAAGTTGATCATGCTTGTTCAAGACTACAAATTAGATAATGAAAATAAAGAAATAGTTCAATAATGTATATAATCATAATAAAAAGGTGAGTTCTTAATACTTATTTAATTAATTTTTTCATCACTTTATCTATTATTTATAAGTTAATTTCTTTATTATTTTTATCTAATACTTATTTATATTTTTTCAATGATCTTTTGGGAAGTTATATTTTTTTTAAACTATTTTCAACAAGACAAAAAAATAGATAACATGTTACATTCTTCCAAGGTTACCATGATTTCTATTATATTTCTTTTTCAAACTTCAACATTGCATATTGAGTCGATGTTCTTAACTGAAAAAAAAAATTGATGATAACATTGAATCAATATGTATTTTTGGAAATTTTGAAAAGAAATATAATAGAAATAATGGTAAAATTTGTAGTTGAGATTATTTTGAGACTTTTTGATGGGTAGGAATCAGTCACACCTCAATTTGACACATAGTGTGACAGGTATGAACCCAAGTGCTTCTTTTCATTTAAAATTAACATTTATTTTAGTAAAAAAGATAATTAACATACACAAAACCAAGAAAAAATATTTTTATTGTTTTGATACCTTTATAAAATTATCCAAACTTTATTTTTGATGTGTATTAATAAGTTTCACCTCAATCTAATACACCATGTGCCTGGTATGACTCAGATTTTTTATCATCAGTTTAAAATAGACATTTTAATTCAAAAGTGTCACTCACTAAAAAAGAGAAAACACGCTTTTATTGTCTTGATAATTTAGGGAAAATATTCATAATTTGTTTTTTATGTATAGGAATAATTCCCACATCAAATTGATATATTATTTGACCAATATGACTCAAAGTAAATTTTTCTAGTTTAAAGTTACATTTTAGTAAAAAAGACAACTCACATACTCAAAACTGATAAAATGCATTCATATTTCTTTTATACTTTAATAAAATGATCCACATGTCATTTGGGATGGGTAGGAATCAGTTTCACTTCAATCTAACACATGTTGTGATTGGTATGAATGTAATTGCATCATTTTATTTAAATTGCACATTAATTTTAGTAAAGAAGAAAACTAAAATACTAAAAACCAAGAAAACACATTAAGATTATTTTTATACTTTAGTAAAATTATCCATAATTTATTTTTGACATGTAGGAATCAACCAAACCACATTTTGATACACGATGTGCTTATTATAAATCAAAGTGTCTACTAATATTTTTAAAAGTTTCACTCACTGTAAATCAAGAAAAAATGATCATATTGTCTGGATAATTTAGGAAAATGATTCATAATTCATTTTTTATGTGTCAGAATCATTCTCATGTCAAACTGACAAAAAATGTGACTGGTATTAATCAAATAGCATGTTTCCAATTTAAAATTACATTTTACTAAAAAAGAGAAGTGACGTACTTAAAACTGATAAAACACATTCATATTGTTTTTGTAATTTAGTAAAATGATACATAAGTTATTTTAAATGTGTATGAATTAGCATCAACTAAATCTGAGGCATGATGATACTGGTATGACTCCAAGTGAAACTTTTTATTTAATGTTGACATTACTTTTAGTCAAAAGACAACTAACATAATCAAAACTGAGAAATTGCATTCGGATTGTTTTGATACATTATTAAAATGATCTATAAGTCATTTTTGGTGTCTAATAATTATCCCCACCTTAATATGATACATGATGTGCCCAGTATGACTCAAAGTGTTTGTTATCAGTTTAAAATTGATATTTTAGTTTAAAAGGTGTCACTCACTGAAAATAAATTAAACATGATTAGATTGTCCCAAAAATTTAGGAAAATATTTCATAATTAATTTTTGACATATAGGAATAAGTCTTAGATCAAACTAACACATGATGTGACTGATATGACTCAAATTATGTGTTTCCAGTTTCAAATGACATTTTAATAAAAATACACAATTGACGTGATCAAAACTAAGAAAACACATTTAGATTATTTTGATACTTTAAAAAAATGATCCATAAGTCATTTGTGACATATAAAAATAATCTAAACCTCAATATGATCCATGTTGTTATCATTATAATTCCAAGTGTGTCTATTAATTTAAAATTGACATTAATTTTAGTAAAAAACAAAACTGACATAATAAAAACTAAGAAAACACATTTTGAATTGTTTTAGTACTTTAGTGAAATAATCCATAAGTCATTTATAACATGTAAGAGTCAACCCCAACTCAATATGACACAAGGTGTGAGTGGTATAAATCTATGTTTCTCTTTTTATTTAAAATTGACATTAATTTTTGTAAAAAGAAAAGGTTTCATACAGAAAACTGAGGAAACACGTTCTTATTGTTTTGATAAATTAGAAAAATGATCCATAGTTCATTTTTGATGCGTAGGTTTCAAGCACACCTTAATATGATCCATGGTGTGACTGGTAGAACTCAAAGTACCTCTTTTTATTTAAAAATATAATTTAATTTTAGTAAAAGAGAACAAATGATATACTGAAAATCAATAAAATGTATTTATATTATTTTGATAAATTAGGAAAATGATCCATAAGTCATTTTTGGCGAGTAAAAATCAATAGCGCCTCAATTCGACACATGGTGTGATCGATATGACTCCAAGTGTATCTTTTTATTTAAAATTAACATTACTTTTAGTAAAAAGAATAAGTGACATTTTGAAAACTGTGAAAATGCTTTCAGATTGTATTTATACTTTAGGGAAACGATCCATGATTCATTTTTTATGTATGGAAATCAACTGCAACTCAATATGATGCATGGTTTGACCAGTATGACTCAAAATTTATGTTATTAGTTTAAAATTGACATTTTAGTTCAAATTTCTGTCGCTCACTAAAAAAAGAAATCATGCTCTTATTGTCTTGATAATTTAGTATATTAACTCATAAGTCATTTTTGATGTGTATAAAGTTGTCTCACATGAAACCGGCACATGATGAAACTGGCATGACTCAAAATGAATGTTTCTATTTTGAAATGAAATTTTAATAAGAAACACAAGTGATATACTAAAAACTGATCAAATGCATTTGGATTGTTTTGATACATTAGTAAAATTGTGCATGAGTCATTTTTGATGTGTAGGTATCAACCGCAACTCAATCTAATGCATGGTGTGACCAGTATGACTCCAAGTGTTTCGTTAATTAATATTGACATTAAATTTATTAAAAAGAACAAGTGAAATACTCAAAACCAAGAAAACATATTTGGATTTTTTTATACTTTATGATAATGATCCATAACTAATTTTTGACATGTAAGAATTAACCACACCTCAATATGACACATGTTGTGACCGGTATAACTTCAAATGTGTCTTTTTATTATAAATAATAATTTTATTAATGTATTCTTTATTATTAATTTTTAATTTATTTTTTTATAGTATTACTAACATAATATTTTATTTCTTATATAGGTGGATTCTTTTTCTTGGATTGTGGTAATTTTTCGGAAACTGATACCATGGGTGGATTTTTTTGAGAGGGGTTCATGGGAGCCAAAAGATGAAACATTAATGTTTGAAAATGTTTGTGGATATTTGTAAATGTAATTATAAAAAACATTATTTGAAATGTATATAGTAGTGCCTTTTTTTATTCATGATGTCAAATTTATTTCAATTAATTTATATATTTTTCATACATAGGTTACATGTTTTACTAATTGTTCTATAATACAAACAGCACAAGACAGCAGGTTGGGCCTTTATCAATACTATTTCTAGCACTAAGAAAGGGTTGCCTTTATCAGATTTTTTTAGCACTGATAAAGGGGACACCCTTTAACAACACTGAGGATAATAGCGCTTTTTTAGTAATATAAAAAGACTTTTGTACATTGTTAAATGGAATATCTATAATTGTGGACCCCCAAAAAACCTCCTCTAGACTCCTTTAAAACACCTCTAACACCCAAAACCAACAATGTAAAATTCTTGTAAGGTATGGACTATTACACATTACCTCCCAATGGGCATATTCAGTCTGTAATTTATAAGAACATGAAACCACACAATGTACAACTATAAAAAATTAGAATAGAATTGGTGAGTCTGAGGTTGAACCCAAGGGGAAAGGTAAATAATGATATTTAATTAAATAATAAGACCTAAAATTCAACTAATATTGAATAAAACTACTACAACTAACAGATTTAAAATAAATTTTGAAGTGGTGAGATTGCATTGGAAATATTCATTCTTAGGTTTGTGAGATAATTAATAAAAACTAGTCATTGTAGATATAATGTTATTGATATCAAATCCTAGTGAAACCAATGGCCATGGTGGACACTCTCCACTCCCCTGGCTCTCTTTTTCTCAATGGTCATGGTACATTGTATTACTAATAGGTGGGTAAACTAAAACCATATTTAAACAAATAATATGAAGGTAACCCAAAGGTCATGGTAAAAACCTCACACACTGGAAATCACTATCAAAAAATATCACTCAATTTCACTAGGGAAATAGTCATTATCAAAGAAAGAAATAGATATTGATCACATATCCTAACTCCTAATACAATGGTCATGCATTAAGAAAATAAGAAAGAATGGAATTGAAAGTGTATAAGAATGAGAACCCATCATGAAAACAATTAACATAAATTATTTCATTAAATAAATTACACATACATAGAATACATGATTCAAAAAAAATACCCTCTTATGAAATCTATAAGAGGGTAGGGAAAATGAAATCCTAACCTAAAATCACATGATAACTCCTTTAGCAGTAACACTCCTCCTATAACTGATATTTTTTTTCATATAGCATCATGCTCTATATTTATATGAAAATTCACTTGTGATATTCCCTTGTATCTACTCTTAAAAATATCCTTGTCTTTTTTATCACTAGGTCATAGATATCTCTTACTATAATCATCCTTAAACCATGTATTTATCCTCATCATATTCCCCATTCAACATATATTTCCAATTTCTTAAAGAGATGTGATGAGTGTTCAATATTATATATCCTTTAGAATATACATGGAAATCCACATACTGTAGACCTTCAATATTCATGAAGGTATTAAATTCACATGCATGGAGTGCGGTATTAAATAAAACTTTTATTTGTTTTATATATTAACACTTTCTCATGGATCTGTATTCAAAATAATTAGTAAAATTTATCCACAACGTAACTATAGTTTTTTTAAGTGGAGTCCTCAATACATGCATTACTGACATCACAACACTCCATAACCTGGGTCATTTCATGTTCTCACTTCCCCTGAAATCCATGACCGATCTCCCCATAGATTAGGTTCATGCATTTCACTATCAGATTCCTCCAGTTTTCCATGACTTCTTCTTCCACTAGGGCTTCCTTCCCATTTTATTCTTCATCTAAATCTTTCCATGAATGAGGAAAACAAATATCCTATCCATGACTCACTATTAAAAACAATTGACTATCCTACATCATTTCAGTCATCACCTTCTCAATTCATGCATCAGGTTTCATTATCTTCATTCTAGGCTTATAGAGGCTCTTTTTGAGCTCTAATGGTCATCTACGGATATTTTGGTCTTCATAGTGTCGGTTCATACGCTCCTTTACCTATGTTTTTGCTGATCCATGCACTTTTTGTCTTGTCTTTGTTTCCTCCGATAGTTAAGATAAAGGACCATTATTGGAAATAATAACAAAAATAACTTCATTAAAATTAAAATAGCTAAGATTTTTTATTTATCAATTTAAAATCCTTAAAAACATGTTTTTGTTTCTTTTTCAAAAATTAATATTCAAAATAAAAAATTCCCATAAAATGATAAATACATTAATTATTTTGGTAAATTAATTTAAAACCAATTAATTTTATTATTTAAAATAAAAAAAATTGAATGTATATGATATAGGACTCAACCACTTAACTCAACCACAAAATTATTCTATTTAAACCACCACCCAACAACTCTAACCAGGATCATCCAAATTGAATAATCATCGTATGTCCTCACAAGGCCATAAATCATATATTATTTAATCATTTATAATCATTTTATACTTAATAAAACAATTTAAAGTTAAATTTATAATTTAATTTGTTTAGAAATAATTTTCAAAATACACACTGAGCACTCCCACCACACCGAAAATATACGCAATGGGGCATAGTATACTCCTAACACACACCGAACCAAATCCATGAAAAAGTCCCATCACTCACCAAAAATTGATCCAAAAATTTTATCTAAATTATAAAAAACTCTATGAAAATTCATATAGAGTCATACCTGCATTAAAATGACATGTGATTGTGTGAAAATCCATTTTAGGATGTCCTCTAGCTATTCTATATGAAATATCCATCAATATCGTATGATTTCACCATGATTTAGTAAAATATTCACCAATCCTTAGACCAAAAACAAGCTAAAATCATGGGATATAAATTAGGAACAAGAACAGAGAGAAAAATGGAAGATTTTCCCTTGTATCATCAATCAATTTCACCAAGATCCATCCCCAATGAAGGGGAATTAAGTGAGGAAAGGGGAGGGTAGGAATGGTCAAATGGACTCCTACCTCCACTAAAAACCCCCCAAAAATCCCCTAATCCCAATATAAAAAAGATGATCTTGTCCTAATCTAAAAACACACCAAGACACCCAGTTAGGGTGTGAATCGTTGGTTCACGCTGTGAAATCCTTGAGAAATAGGGGTATCACACTTGACTAAACCTATTTTATGATGTGAACCATAGTTCAAGTCAAGAGTGGCCCACATAAGTCTCCCCAACCCCTCATGTAATGGACACTATCACAATGTGAATTCACCATTTACAACGCGAGTTCCAAGTGTAAGGATCTTGTACCTGAGCAAACATCATTCACGGTGTGAATGAATCCTTCACACTATGAATAAACTAAAACTGCAAAATTTTACTAGTTCTTCCACTCAACCCTTCTCTATTGTACACCTAAGAACCCATACCACCGAATGAGTCTAAACCATGTCCAAAAATATTTATTTGAGATATTCCAACTACTAAAATTCAAATATGAATCCCATTTCTAAAAAACCCTATCAATAAATGAAAAATTCAAATTACATTAATAATTATCACCCTGAAAAGGTATGGGGTTTTAAATAAATCATAGCAAAACTGATTCTCAAAAACATTTATTTGACGAATAAACACACCCTTTATTTTAAATATTCCATTTTTTGAAAAAATCAATGCCAAAACAATGTTTAAATAACAGACTTATATATGGGATATCCCTCACCATACATTCACCAACCATTTGACTAAAATTCATTCCAGACATGTCAATTATTGATCAATTATCTTGTTCCAACCCATAAAATCAACTTATACCACTTTTAATGATAAATATGAAACTATTAAGACCTAATTAAATTCTTTAACACCAGTTAGAATCATAAATTAGTTTTCTCAAATAAAGTAATTCAGATTCATCTAATAGAATTGTTGATGTGTTGACCTATTGTAACAACTTCAAAACATCAATTTCAATTAGCCGTAAGATTTTAAAATTATTTTATAATGAGATTATTTTAAATTATTCATAAAGATTACATAATATAATAAAATTCATTTCATTTAATTAAAAACATTATCAACCTCTTCCACGGCTCAAAAAATAAATTGAGTCACCTCATTCTAATTGTAATATACTATTTCATTACTATTGGAAGAAAGAAATTTAGTGGTATATCTTTTTATCCGACACATTTATTGAGATGATCCAAATATTATTATTAAATTTAATATGTAAAAATATTTCACTAGAATAAAATATTACATGAATAATCCATTTAGAGGAACAAATATTACAAAAAAAATATGTTTTGTAAATTATATTATACCAGTGTGACAACACCTAGTGAATTAATAAACGCTTACTAAACATATCCTAATATCCATAAAAGTATCCTTAAATTATATAAAAATTCTTTTAAAGTTTTGAGACATAATTATATCCTTCAATATTATTCTTTCAAAAAAAGAATATTGAAAATCCAATTATTAAATATTCTATGAGGAGGATATAACATATTAGTTCCATTTCAAATTCAAAAAGATTAATTATCATGCCACTAATGTGATTCAGAAATGATTTCATGTATATAAAACTTCTCAAAAAAATATTGTAACGTAATATAAATTATATTTATTTATTTTTTTACTAACACATATTGATGATGGATGAGTAATAATAAACTAAATATAAATTATATAATTGGATATAAAAACAAAATTTTCCTCCCTTGTTTCTCATAACCAACATTGGTACTTATAAAAAACTCAAATATCCTCAAACATAATGAACTTATCTATAAATCCAATAGAAAATTTGATCATTGTTGGAACCAAAGTTATGTTGGGTGTTTGATTTTTTATCAGTCACTGGAATAATGAAGCAATAACTGAAGAGGTTTTGGGATGGAATATGAATAGATATTATAGACTTGGTGAGGTGATGATATTCATGGAACATTTAGAGAAGAAAAGTGTATATAGAAAAATTTTACATGTAAAGGAATACCAAGAGATAGCTTGATTGATATATTTATCAATGTCATGTAAATTATGTTCATTAATTCAAAGAAGGTAGAGTGTATATGGGAATGAGTTTGGAAGAGATGGAGAAAATTCACTACATGATGAGTTTGAATGAAAAATATGAGTAATATTATAATTCATTAAGGGAAAAATCAATTCTCAAGTAAATATAACTTTTCATGATAGGAGTTGGTGTTTGAAAAATTTTAAAGGCATAGAATTGAATGAAATGTTTCATACGTAAGGTATTTTATAGAGAAAGAGTTGGTTTCACTATGTTATTGAAATCCATAATGTAAATTATAAGTGGATAAATTGTTTATGTTTTTTTTAATTATTCAAATTTAGAGTAGTTATTTCTCATTCCATAAAATATCATGTCATGTTGTGATGATGATAAGGTGTATTTCAATGTTTTTAGAGAATTGGTGGAGCTCCCACCATGGGAGGAGTGTCATGTCATAATATTCCCAATCATAAATATAATTGGTAAATCCAAACTGTGAGATGAAAACCATGCCATGAATCAGGATGAGATATATTTCAATAACATTGATTATTTAGATACCTCCATATCAATATGGATGATTTCACTACAACGTTTCAAGAGGAAGAGAAGACTTTCACCATGAATTATATTACTACATTGAAATGTATTGGATATGTGGTGATTGGGGTGTTTTGGATGAATGGAAGTATTAAATTTTTTTAGACTACAAGTCCTCACAATTTGGAATAATATACCACACCATAACAGGTTTAGAGATAGAGAACGTTAGGAGAATATTACACCACAATTTCAGAGAATTAAGAAGGAAGATGGTTGGTCAAAAATTATAGATCTAATTGTTGGTTTTGACCTCTCCACTATAAATAATACCACAAAAAAAATATATCAAATCATTAATACCCCGCCATAATAAAGGAATCTACCCATTGAATCAAAAATTTCAAGATTACCTACCAAATTCGACTAGAAATTAAAAAATAGAGTAATGGATGGGGATTTCATGGTATTATTCGTATTAAATGCAACTTAATGACCACACTAAATTCATATGGCATGTATAGAATAATCATGTAGATTTAAAATAAGTTTAATTGATCTCAACCCTTAGTTTAAGGGTTGGTTTTATGAATTATACTAAATTGTGTATAGTATTTATGGAAAAAATTACCATGTTGAAATATCTGAGTATTAGATAAGAATGAATGAGAGAGAGAGAGTGACAAAGATAATTCCATTTCCATATCAAGTCTGGTTTGAGAGTAAATTCTCAAGGAATAAGAAGAATTACTACACTGAAATATTTTTTTGGTACAAGAATAAATTAATAAAATTATTCCAATTGAGAATTATCTTCTTATGGAGGAGAGAATTGTTTCTGTTCTGTTTTGTGGAAGAAATAGATTCAACACTCACAACACAGAGTTGATCCCACCCTATATCGAATAGGGTAGATTGTATTGAATATAAGATAAAATATGCATCAAATTTAGATTTATGATATAAGAATAATCTCATGTTGAATAGAGATAGAACATCATTTACCTAAACTATTAATGAGACTTTCACATCTATAAACTCACCAAGCCTTCACTAAAGTAGTGAGCATAAGATAAAAAGAAGTAGTTTCCTTTGAATCTTCACTATGACTTTTAAAAATCTATTTGATCTATGATCCATGGAATAGATTGACCATGACTTAAAAAATAAATCCACTAAAAGTGTTTATGTTAGATTCCAGTACACTGGCACAATACCATGTGTATGATCCTTGGATGAGCCCTTAATGGTTAACCAAGTGAAATATTTGTGTTTTATGTGATTTACTTTCCATATCTACATGTGCGATCAAAGAAAGAAAAAAATGATAGATTAATCATATTCTATCTAACATGGGATAAATATTCATATAGTTAAAAAGAAAGAAGAAAATAAATCTTAATCAGTATAAACCCTAATTCACCTCCACCCTTTTAGGTTGTCCCAAGATCCTATAATCGTGTTGATAAAAGATAAAATATGAAGATAAAGATCATTCATTTTGAAAATAAATGCATTACAAAGGTTGTTTTCTAAAGAATATATTTATGATAACTCATCACAAGATAGAGTTGTGATTTTATGGGAAATCAATCACTTGGGTACATATACTAATTCACTAATGAAACGACTCATTGAAATCCACTTAGGATCACTTCAATGTTATATTAGTTTTAAGGATTATATTTTGGGGTCTTTAGTATGTTGTTAATTGTGATTGATCAATAAATAATTTTAGCTCTTTTTTAAAATAGTACCATCTTGTAATAAATTATAGTTCAAGTTAGTTGAGGTATCATGATTAGAGTGAGGAAACCAATGATCTGGTTCATGCTATAATTCTTTTCAAAAAAAATATTTAGAGAGGAATTATATAATGAGGGATATATTTATCATATATTCTTAATAAAATATCATCAATTATATATTTTCATAAAATTATATAAATATGAGGTAGAATTTACTGGTAAAATTTAAATACAAAGATGATTTTGAGATAGTTATACTTTTTGGAAGGAGAATGTTATCATTAATTCATAGTTTTAAAGTACCTAAATTCAACTATAATATAAGTTATGTAATTCATAATTTATTATGGAATAATGTTTTTATATATATAGTTAGGAGTTATAGGATTCATATTATACATATCAGATATTCGATAGTGGAAAATATTTCCATAAATCAATGAGTGATGGTGTTACAACCTAAATATATCATATTTAAGGCATGTAAAGATTAAAAAAATTATATTAATATTATTGGTGATTTATTTTACCATATAGAGTATGATATTAACTTAAATATATGTGTTTCCCAAATATATTTATAATAGGAAGTAATTAAATAGTTTCATTCATTTCTCTTATAAACACATCCTGGAGTTGTTATAATGTATCAGAATTTGGGGAGATATTTTTGGTGAACATGTAAAAAGATTATTATTTAAAATTTTGTATCAAGTTATATTAATTGACCTATGTTATAGATTTATCTTCATGTTTATAAAATTTTGATCATATTTTTAAATATTTTATAGTTTTAATTTCATGATATATTGATGGATTTCATGAATGGGTTTTCACATTCCATGAAGGTTCAAAAAATGATATTGGTTTTGGTCAATTAACTAAATAATTTAAAAAACAATCTTACCCATCAAGGAGTAAATCACGGTGGATATACTTGGATAATTATATGTTATCACGATTTTTTAACTACCTATAATTCCATTGGGGATCATATCAATAAAAAAATTCAATATTTCCATATTCTTCTTCTATAATATATATATAGAATTTTGAATGAATTTTTACCTATGTAGTAATTTTCATCCACAAGTGTATGTGTAAAGAGTGTTGACTAGTTTTGTGGTAATGAATTTTTTTAAGGATTACATATATGATTTAAGTTGTTCTTAAGTGAAGAAACTAGAATCAATGTAGTTGTTTTTATAATAAAATCTATCAATACACTATCATAGTGATCCCTAATGATACACTTTATGAGAGCACATGTAGATCTGATTTCTAATAAACAAATATTGGGTAAGTAACAATGATTCATATAGAGATGGATTAAAGTGCCATAATATACTATTTAGTAATTTTTTATCAAATAAAGATCACATAATTTTTCCAAAAATATTATAAAGATCACAAGAGGACCCTAGAGTTTGGTGTTGGATTTCATGATATCAAAATCTTATATCCTTAAAATTTGAAATGGAATTTTGGTGTACAGGTAGTGGAATCACTAAGTATCAATGTAATTTTTTTTTATTTTTTATGTTCTAGGATTGGTGTTTTGATTAGAAAAAACTTTTCAAAAAAAGTGGTTCAACTGATGTTCTATATATATGAACATAGGATACATATACATGACCTAATGCATGTTTTAAACTATTTTGACATGTAAATCAACAATAATGTGAAATTTTATATATTTGTAGAGAAGATATATATCCAAAGGGAGAAGAATCATTCAAAAATATAAATAAATTTTTGGCATATTTTTTCTTTTCATAGTTGGATAAAAGAGATAATTGATGAATTTAAAGATTAGATATTGTACCCCCGATATTTATAAAGAGTGGGATTTTAAAATATTAATCCTTTATATGTTTCATTATAAATTATTGGAAAATCATGTTTTTAAATGGGAATAATGAATAACACTGTGATCTAGTTTTCTAATAAAAAATAATATATTATCAACATAAATTGATTCTTAATATAATATTACATTTCATTATAGAAAATATATTTTTGAAAATAAAAAATAAAATTTGAGATAAATTTCATCATTAATAGGAATAATATTATCTTTTTGGTTATGAATATAATTTTATTAAGAAAAAAACATTGGAATTTATAATTCCTCATTTTTTGAAATATTTAGTTTCAAGTGTTGTAGATCATTTCAAGGTATAATTTTCCCAAAAAAATTGTAAGATGAAATAAACTTTGATAATATGTTTGTTAAAGAGTTTTTTTACACATTAGAGGTGAAATTTAATATTTTTTATCTTTAACTGATGGATAAAAATGAAGTTTTTAAAAATATATAATTATTTTAATTTATTAAAATGTATATGTCTTCTTTTAAAAATTTAAAGGAATACTTTTATGTTTTCATGTATTCTCCATTTATTTTCATAATTAGTAATATCTTTTTTAATATTAATTTCAATTATAATTAAATGAAGGATCAAAAAATATTCTTCTGTATCTTTTTATTAAATTGAAAAATAGTTTATAACTTTATTAATGATTTGAATGTTATTACAAATGAAAAAACATATCAAATAACTTACCATGATAAATAATAAACTATATAATATGCACCAATAATATTGAAAATGAATCATAATTCAATGTTCATTAAAATATTATGATCATAACATTTTCTGATTAAATTATTTGAAAAGGTAAAAAATATATCCAAAAAATCCTTTTTGGATGAGGCTTGTATGGAAGGATTTTTTGTATGAATTTTTTAAAATTCATAATTATGATTCAAGAATATCCAAAAATTAGTTCTGAATGTAATACATAATTCATAAATTCATAGTGATATTCATATATATTGAATAAGTAAAATATTTATAGGGGTGTACACATAGTTTATGTTTAATATTTCCATTAATAAAATGAATAGAGCATAATACAATGGGAATTATTAATCTATGTGATATTAAAGTTCCTTGAGGTATTAAAATTAAGGGTGAATCACATATAGTTTCATACTAAGATCAGGAATTTTATAATAAATATTTAAGTTGTTCATGACATGAATTTATTTTACATATTGTGTATTTTCAAAATACCGATCAATGAAAAATCAATCGTTCGATGCAAAATAATGCATGTATCTTAGGAAAAATTGAAAAGTTTTTTCATGTTAATATAACTATTTATTAATATATCCTTGTTCCATTTTAATAATTTATTACATTTATCAGTCCAATGATCTCTTATATGATTTTACATAACATCCAGAGGACTTTTATGCTTTATATTGTTAAATTATGATGATAATTCCATTGATAATTATTTTATGAGAATTAGTGAAAGGTTAAAGATTCCTAATAGGTGGATAGGTCCATTTATGATATATCTTTACTCATATTTGATAAATGGTAATGTGATTATGGTATTGGATATATATTGAAAACATATTAGGATTAAATTAATTTAAAAAAATTATTTGGAAGAGAAAGTTATCATGGGATTTGACCATTAGGGACTTTCAATCATGACTGAATCATTTTGTGGTGATGAATTTATTAACACCCAAAAAGTTATTTGAAACCAAAATCAGATGAATAATGTGTTTATTTATCCTAATTACAAAAAAATGTAAAATGAAAATTGAAGTGAAAATCCTAAAATTTTCATGAATATATATATTAACTCAAGACACAATGTTTTATAACTTAATCACTATTGGGATGATCCAATGAAAAAATATAGGATGTGCATGGATGTTGGGAATCATGAAGATAATCCTACATTGAAATAATCACTTACCATGCCCAAATTATGAAAAATTAGAAACAAATACTTTATTAACAAATTGACAATCATCCATAAGGACTATGTTCACTAATATTGAATATGGATAGTTTCAATTGACCATAAATCCTAGTTCCCACAAAATGGATTAGAAAAATCCTATATTAGAGTATGCCCCTTTTTTAAAGGGGTACAAATATTCTGTGAGATATTTCTCACAATTTTATACCATCAATGTGATAGTGAATATTTCAGATTTCCTTTAGAGAGGTGTCCTACCTTTCCCCAGGTTCTTCTATAAGCCCCAAACTTTATGTTTCTTTTATATAATACATACCCATTTTGTGTGCCCATATCATGTGTCCAGTTACAAAATATATTTTCCATGTGATCTCTAATTAACCTTGGGACTTTTATATATGATTATAGATCATGTTATGTGAGATTTATGTACTTTAATATATTTTGGTACTTATAACCCTTGAGGAAAATACATTAAACTGAAAACATCCTTAATATAATCCAAAATTTGGTCCTACTAGTTTCTATATATTGTGGGTCTAATCATACTTCACTATATATTTTCATTAATGAATTTGAATTGATTAAAATGTGATATTATTTTGGATTTATCCATTCACATAATTTTTTAGGTTCTTAAAAGAATTCAATATTTTATAACCTTTCACCTTGTGTAAATCCCTTACCATCACCTAACTTATCAGTCAATAGAAATTATGAAAATGATACTCATTCACATATTCTAAACTAAATTATTTCTAGGAATATTTCATCTAAAAATCCTAATCATATGGTATTAAAACAAAAAACAACAAGGTATTGGTTTCATTACCATAAAAGGTACACTATTGGTCCTTAGCACAAGACCTTATATGGTACAAAACACCTTGTCACATGGATATAAAAGCTATACTGGAAAATACATGTGTTTTGATTCCATTCATAGGGATTTATATGAATCCCCATTCATAAGCTTAATCTCAACTTTAGCACACTTTCTACCACCTGTTACCCTTTTAATCCATCCTTGATAACAAAAACATCTAATGTAACCTTGAGTTGTCATAGGATAAATTAAACCCTGTGGAAACCATCTAATAATTCTTAGATGGCATAAACATTTAGTGTAAACATAAGTCCTTTAAGAATACCTTAAACCCCAACACACCCTTTTAAACATTCTCAGTTTACACAAAGATTCAATGTAACCTTAAATCCTGTTGGTATACCTTAAACCTTAATATAAACATTTCATATTTTATGGGTGGAATGAAACTCTAGCGTAACCATAATATCTTCAGGGAGAAGCTAAACCAAAATGTGACCTTTATACCTCCCTAAAAGGCATGAAACTCCATCTTAACCATAAGTTCTCTTGGGAGAGATTAAACTCCTACCCTAATGTAACATTTTATGCTTTCTTCTATGGTATTAGAATCTTGTGTAAACTTATGTCCTCTCAGGAGACCTTAAACACCACTATAGCATTTTAATCATTCATGGATGGTACACAACACCATTATAAACTTAATAACTCTTAATATAACTCAAACCCTATAATATTCATTAATCCTTCAAGGATGGAACAAAAATCCAGTATAACCATAACTTCACCTAGGATACCTTAATCCCCATTTTACCCTTTTAAGACTTCCTATATGACATGGAACTCCAACGTAACTATAAATCATACTTAGTTACCTTAAACCCTAGTAAAACATTTAATCATTAGTAAAAAGAATAAAACTCTAGTTTATTTTTCATTATCTTATATCATCATAAATGTATATAATTCCTAAATCTATAAACTCATTGGTAACAATATTGTGAGATCTAAAACTACTAGTTAAAATTTAATTACACACAAATTTAAGGATGATTAGCTAGAAAAACAATATTTTTGTTTGATTTTTGTGTGCATACATCATCCAATTTTGATGCCTTCCCAAAAAATGTTAAACTCTTGAGTGAATTATTCTACGATTTTAAACTATAGTGGAACACAAAACACTCTCATGAAATAATCATTAAGATTCCCCATATTTTCAAAAATGGAAGATTTAAATACTCAGAGTTTCCTTCTAAATTTATAATGGTCATCTTGTCATAGGTGTTGACCCCAAAAAGGTGGAATGATATGTAAAATAAAATAATATTTTTACCATGGATGATTTCACAAACATAAATTAAATCAATAAAATATTACCAGGATAGACAAAAAGTTCCTTAGTGGGATGATTCAACCTCTAATTTTATTCAAGTTCCTTGAGGAACCAAACCAAATATAAATTTAATAGAAAACATTAAAGAAAAAAATAGTAAACCTAACATGAAATTATTTGGATATAAAATAGATTTTCTAACAGTAAATATTTACCAATGATACTATGCTAAAAAGTTATTTTATTTTTTCCATTTGAATCCAAAAAGAATTTTTTTTAGTGCATAATGTGTTATAGTTAGTTATATTTGGTATGGATACAATATAATGGAGACTTGTTCCTTAAGAAACCACTATCACCATTATTTCTACTCATACAATAACGCTTACACGACTACAGCCACTATGATAACTTTTGTGTCATAACACCTGTAATCCCTAACTCAATGCCTCCATCACTAGATAATGAGTAGACTCATATAAGAGTATAAATTGGAAGGGGTGATTTTTAACTCATTAATAGATTCTATATAATCTCATAGGGACAAAGTAAATGATGTTTGTTACATAATAGAAGCGTAACATGAGATAGAAAAACCATGTCCTAGTTTCAATAGATTTAGGATCCTGTATTTAAAATGTGAAAATACCATACTTCCATATCAATAGGTGTTTTTTGAGGAAATAATATATGTTTCTACAATTCATATGTAATATTATAAGAGGTATCCTATATCCACCTTAAGTGTCATACAACCCCTATATCCCCAATGTGTACTAGGATTTTCTAACTCATACTTCCAAAGCACATATTTCTGAGATTATATCCTATATTGGATAGAACAAACCCATCACTTGATATGAGATTTCTTCCCATATAGATTCTATTACCCTTTATGTTTTCATCCTAACCCATATGGTGAACTAGAGATAATTTGAAATCACTTTGGGATAGAGGCCCCAACTATCTACCAAGAATTCATCAATGACACCACATATTTATTTTTTAACTTCAAAGGGTGGACTCCCCCATGTAATTATACACCATGGTCATACCAAGACCTTCCCTGAAATTTTTACCCCTAATGATATCAAAGGTCCCCAATTGGGGTTGGTTACCTTTAAATTCCAATCATTATGTTAGGTCATGATACCAAACAATCATACTTTATCTAATTCCCTAGCTAAAAAGGGGAAAGAAAAGGTTTCTAGGATCACTGTATCACACACCTCATATTATAGTTTGTTATTTTTAAACCAAATTATACTACTCTAAGAGACATATGTTATCCCAAAATGTCATTATAAATATATTTTTATTAGGGTCAATAAAGTGATTATCATGACCTCCTCCCAATAATGTGTACCCCTCCTCGGCCAGCAACGTGAGAAGGGAGATAATAACCCCCAAGTCCCACCTTCAGTAGGCCTCGGTTTGGTAACTAGAACTGAGGGTATAGTGAACACACAAATGGGAGGCATT
The DNA here is from genome assembly GCA_963277665.1 of Viscum album. Taxonomy (NCBI): domain Eukaryota; kingdom Viridiplantae; phylum Streptophyta; class Magnoliopsida; order Santalales; family Viscaceae; genus Viscum; species Viscum album. Next base: position 797,839,112 of record OY728160.1, on the reverse strand, counting down.
ACCCTCTAAGAGAACACATGCGAAAGAGAGAGATAATATAGACACCAACCAACTCCAACTCAACCAGTAAGATAAAAGAAATACCATGTACACATATTAAATGTCATGAAAAAATACTACAACTGAAAGGGGAAAAACTACAAGTACCCAAAAGAAAGTAAAACAGTAGCAACCCCAAGCCCAAAAATCTCCTACAACTACAAGCTAGTAGTAACCAGCCTGATCTCCAACCTGCTCCAAGTGACCTAAAAAGTAGTTTATATATACATAAGCTGAGTATAACAGTATACTCAGTAGTATCCTCCCTAAAGACTCTCATGTAAAAGTAAAGAAACCATGCTAAACCATAGTGAACAACAAGTGAAACTAACTCATCACCTAAACACATATACTATGATCCTAGCCTCACCATGGCTACTCTCACCAAGTAACACATACAAGAGTATATAATATAATAAAGAATATCAAGGGTACCCCGCTACTACTTCCCCACTGGTTTTCCGCTTTTCCCCAATGTCGCGCGTCCTAAGAATCTCTCTCCAAAAAGGCTTGTCCACAGACACCTAGGTGAAGCACCACAACATGCACCTCATGCAACAAAACCACCACATCCACGTAAGTAAAGTAACCAGGTAGTTTTTGTGAGCCACCACAGCTTGCATAACATGTATCATACATTAGGTATTATACCTCATGCCATTACAGACCATACACCGAGTAAGGATCCTCAAGTCATCATAGCCTATACATGTTACACCTATAGCAATCCATATAAAACTATATCCAAAATATATGTGTGTGAATAACCACAAGAAATTACATCCCTATACACACATATATGTGGAAAACTAACCAATGTGAATGCCAGTACAAGTAACTACCAAGAGAAGAGAGCAGAGCCAAAGGGGGTAGTTAGCCATCCATCCTCCCACCATAATGTTGGGAAAAACACCCCCCTGGGCACATAATCTTCAGGGTGTCATTTTCCCTTACTGAAAGGGTGGAGTATCATATAGAAACACAAAAAGTTCAGAATATACTATAGCTCATAACCACACTATGGGAATAACCTAGTCTTAGACTCAACTGCAGCTAATGTTTCTCGGAATCCAGGATGCTACTTCTAAGACTAGATATCCTATAACCACATAACCATTTAATGATCTTTAAAACATTACTTTATTCTCTTTTTATCAATTGCACTTTACGTTAATTAATTTTTTAAACATTAATTAACCAAAAACAATTCCACATTAAATTTCATTAGCATCACACCTAAAGTACATTGTTACTTCAAATCACAACCTCATCATTGCTCCCCAGTAAACTCCAAACCCCATGGGTTAACATCATTTATTCAATTATTTATTTACAACATTACTTTCCCATATTCCCAAGCATTATAGAAAAATAATATATGCTTCTAAACACGAGGGGCTCAACATGGTGAGTAGATGAACTATCCATCTAGTCTCTGCCGCCTATATCAAGAGCATAGACTCATCCTCCCTTGATAAGCTAAACATGGAAATCATGTGGAATACCACATGCATATTCGCCCATTTTGGAAGAAGGGTAAGAAAGACTAGCTTCTTTAAGCAGTGGGTAAAGTAAAGTATATAAAAAACCAAGAAGAATCAATAGAAAACCAAAGATTCACATCCAACCCATTTCATCATCCCCATTGTCCTCCCTGACACCCACATGCATAAACCAAATCATCTCGCCACTCTAGGCATCAACTGCTACAATAACCAGTAGGCCTCCATGCCCCAACATATCACAATATCCATCCGGGCTCACATCACAACACAAGCAGTAGGAAAACAAAAAACATATTGGTTGGGCTCTTGTCCCTTAAACAAGCAAGAGGGTAACTCAGAACCCTTCAAGTAATTATCAAAAAATCAGATCTTTAACCCTTCTTGAATTAAATAATTTATTATTCATAGGTTCCATATTCAGAAAACCTAAACAGTAAGCTATCACAAATAAATTAAACATGCTTACTGCACCAATTTTACTAACATCAAAAAATACAACAATAAGAACCAGATTCATTTACATTCCTCTTTATCTTTATCCAAAAAATTATCAATTAATTTTGGTTTACCTTCTTTACCAATTTCCATCAAGAACAAACACCTAAAAAAAGAAAGCATATATATCACACTATCTAGCAAAAACAAGAGGCAATACCATACGATTGATGTCAATTTATTTATCCGGTTCAAATATTTATTATGTCAATTCCATTGTGATCCAGTGGATAAAACATGCTAACTCCAAAGTTGCACATAAAAATAAAAGAGAATAAATGAATCCCTAACCTTAATAAGGGTTTTAAGAATCTTTATACGAGAATGATCCACATAACGGATCACGATCTCCTCCTCTCGTAACAACTACATACACCTGAGGATGTTGTGGAACGACCACACCAACTGAAACCCAAGAAACTCCATTAGAATCATGGAGATCACATGCTATAATATGGAAAGGAGAAAAAAAATAAGGTGAACCCAAAATAACAATGACAAATCATACCTTATATCGAAGATTGAAGGATACTTCTTGGTTGCACCAAAATAGGGGGTGCACTTACAGCAAGAAGAACATCCAGGGAAACCAATCCACCAGAAAAAGTTTAATCTCACGATTCCTACCGGAAGGAAGGAATGGTTTGAGCATATCGCACCAGAGAACAAGGATAAAGAGCAAGGGAGGAAGATATCTTGTCCCTTTAGAAGATTTAATGGAGCCGCGGTTTAAGATATAATGGATTTTCCATTAAAATCGGATCGCATTAAACCATGCAGTTTGACCAAGTAACTGCATCCTGGGCCTTAGAAAAATTAATATAGCAGTTATGAGATTTGATTATACCTTAAATACATTAAAACAAGGCCATAAATGTGTTTTACGTCAAATAAAACATTAAATTGGAAAAACTGGAAAATTCTTGAAATTCACGAAAAGAAATATGAAACAGTTCTGTAAAAACTGTTCAAAAGCTATGAAACCATGTCTGAGTCACCATTTATGTCTCACAGTTTCTGTCTCACTATTTCTGACTCACCATTTATGTATCACTATTTCTGTCTCACCATTTCTATCTCACCGTTTCTGTGACACCATTTCTGACTCACTATTTTTGTCTCACCATTTTTATCACCCCATTTATGTGACACCATTTCTAACTCATCATTTCTGTCTCACCATTTCTATATCATCGTTTCTGTCTCACCGTTTTTTACTCACCATTTCTATCTCACCATTTTTGTCTCACCGTTTCCGTCTCACCATTTTTGTCTCACCGTTTCTGACTCACCATTTCTGTGACACTGTTTTTTTATCACCATTTCTAACTCACCATGACACTATTCATAAAACTAGAAACATTATTCATAGAACTGGAAAATTGGCACAAAGTGTTGGGGATGAGTCACCTTGACCTCCTAGAACACCTCAAACACCAGATTTTAGCAAAGGGATGGACCAGAGAGGTCTAGGCCATTACATCAGATACCTATCCAAACATTCTCATCCTCGAGAATCCAAAACCAACCCAAAAGGAAACTGTAAAGGGGTCCGAACAACCACTCCTCAAGATACCTCTCAAAAGAGAGCAATCCATACGAAGCAACAAAATAAATTCATCTTATAAAAACGAAAGGTCTATAACCACAAAAGGGACACCATTACATGAAAAGATTTTAAACATCAATCAACTCTAGGTACTGAGCATGTATCTGTGACTCGCATTCCTAGGTACTCTCCTTCATGCCATGGTGTCGCCACAAGACACGAACCAAGGGAATAGAACACCCACGCAACACCTTCTCTTTGCGATCTTGGATCTCCACAGGTCGGTCCTTGAAGGTCACATCATCATCAACATTGATCTCTCCCCAATCAATGACATGAGAGTCATCATGAAGATAACGACGGAGTTATGACACATGAAAAACATTTTGTATATGGCTCATCTATGGGGGAAGTGCTACTCGATACGCCACAACTCCAACATGATCTAACACCTCTAAAGGCCCAAAAAACTAGGGAGAAAGATTAATCCCACGACCAAACCTTTGTTTTCCATGACGCGGAGTCACCTTCAGAAACATGTGATCCCCAACATCAAACTGTAAGGGTATCCTCCTTTGATCAGCATATGATTCATGACGATCATGCATTTTCTTCATCCTCTCACAAATCACCTGAACCATCTCTGTTTTATTCTATACTAGTTCTGGTCCAAGAATTGCTGACTCTCCGACCTCAGTCCAGGAAAATGGAGAATGGAAATTTCGGCCATACAGGGTTTCAAATGGCGCCATACCGATGGTGGGGTGAAAACTATTATTGTAATAAAACTCCACCAAGGGTAAATGCCTCATCCATGAACCCCCAAAATCAGGAACACAAGAGTGTAATATGTCTTAAAGAGTCCCAATGGTTTTCTCTGTCTGACCATCCATTTGAGGATGAAAAGTAGTGCTAAGGCATAGATGTGAACCAAAATCATGCTGGAGACCTCTCCACACCCTAGAAGTAAAGCAAGGATCTCGATTAGAAATGATCATCCTTGGGACTCCATTAAGTATCACCACCTCCTCCAGATACTGCCTCGACAAAACTTCCACTGATCTCGACTCCTTGATTGCTATGAAGTGGGTCGATTTAATTAAATGATCCACTAAAACCCAAATAGCATCATGTTCTCCTGGATCTCAAGGTAAACCAATAACAAAGTTCATTGAGATGTCCTACCACTTCCACTGAGGAATATCTATTGGCTGGAGAAAACCACCGAGGACGTGGTGCTCAGCCTTAACCTTATGGCAGACTAAACATTGAGACACAAACTCTGCAACTGCACGCTTCAGCCCAGGCCACCAAAACTAACTTCTAAAGCCTTGGTACATCTTTTTCACACTAGGATGCACCATTAAAAGATAACTATGGAACTCTTTGAGAACCGTCTCATGCATCTTCAAAGGAAAAAAATACTTGCATGATACAACACTAGGTGTTGTTTATCCTCAGTCTAACCATCAGGGACCTCGCCACAAACAACTCAGTCTCTCCAGACCTCCACCTCAAGATCCCCAAACTGGGATTCTTCCACCTGCTGCAATAGAGATGATTGAACCATCATCTATAAAAGACAACCTATACCCCCAACTTCTTCCATATCAAGATGTAATGCTGACAGTTCTTCCATTACTCTCCAAGAATCACTAGATTCACGTATAGAATCACTACGTGGCTTTTGACTCAGCGCATCAGCTGGAACATTTCCCTTTCCAGGTGTATATGATATTTCGAAGTTGTATTCCTATAATAACTCCATCCACTGACACTGTCATAAGTTCAAGTCATGCTGGGAGAAAACATACCTCAGGCTCTTATAATCGGTGAAAACCAAAAAGCACTCACCAGTGAGGTAATGTCTCCACAAATTCAGATCAAACACCATGGATGCCAACTCAAGATCTTGGGTGGAATAGTTACGTTCATGAGGATGCAATTGTTGAGACTCATAAGAAACAACTGATCTTTGATGCATCAGAACACATCCTAACCTCATATGTGAATCATCGCAAAAAACATCAAACCGAACTCCCTCTACTGGGAGACAAAGAACTGGAGCACTTACTAACTTCTCCTTTAGATACTCAAAAGATTCCTGACACGAATCAGTCCATATGAACACCGGATACTTCCTAGTCAAAGAAATCAGAGAAGTCACAACTTGAGAGAAATCAGCTACGAACCTCCGGTAGTAGCCTGTGAGACCAAGGAAACTTAGCACCTCTAACACTGTCTTGGGGGTTTCCTAAGACACAAATGCTTATATTTTTTATAGATCCACAGCTACCCCCCACTGGGACACAACATTCCCCAAGAAATGGACTTCTCGAGACCAAAACTCACACTTCAACAACTTCCCAAATAGCTGATGTTGATGAAGAACTCCCAAAACAGTGTGTAGATGCTTTGCATGCTCCTCCTCAGATGTGGAGTACACCAGGATGTCATTAATGAAAACCACCACAAACTTTTCTAGTAACTTATGAAACATAGCGTTCATCAATCCCATGAACACATATAGATCATTCATCACACCGAATGGCATTACGACAAACTCATAATTCCCATGACGGCAACGAAAAGCAGTCTTCGGGATATCCTCATCCTTAACACACATTTGATGATATCCTAACTGAAAATAGATCTTTTTGAACCAACTTGAACCCTTCAATTGATCGAATAAATCATCGATCCATGAAAGAGGATAGTGATTCTTTATTGTCACTTGGTTTAAGTGATGATAATCGATACACATCTGCAAGCTGTTGTCAGCCTTCTTCACAAACAAAACAGGTGCACCCCACGTTGACACACTCATCCAAACAAAAACACACTGTAAAAGACCATCAAGCTGTATATGTAACTGTCGAAACTCATAAGGGGCCATCCTATATGGGGACATAGAGATAGGAGACGTTCCTGGTTGTAGCTCGATCCCAAACTCAATCTCTCATCGAGGGTGTAATGCTACAACCTCTTCGAGAAAGACATCAGGGTACTCTTCTACGACCCTAGGAAACACCAACTTCTAAACCTCTGAAGAACTCATCATCATCTCATATATCATGGATGATAAGGATGGAACATGCCTATGACCCATCTGAGGGTCTCGCTCACTAACAAACACCACCGGCTCTCCATTCGCATCGAAGAACACAACTTGCCTCCTAAAGCAATCCATGATAGGCTGCACCGAATACAACCAATTCATTAAGAGGATGACATCATATGGTTGTATTCATAAACATAGGAAATCTCCCCAAGAGAGGTGCTTCCCCAACACTAGATCACAGTTTCTATATACTTCAAACAAGTCAGCTCGACCTCCAACTGGTGTAGTCAACTCCAAGGGCACCAGAAGCCTCTCTACCTCAAGTCCCAAAGCATGGACAAGGGTAGGTGATATGAAGGATTGTGTAACTCCTGAATCAAACAAGGCATACACCAAGGTAGAAAATCGGAAAAGGGTACCTTGAACGATGACTATCTTGCCTGGTGCTGGAAACACTAAAGCATAATGCTAACCACGACCTCCTCCACAACCTCTCTGGCCATGATGACGACCACCATCATGGCCACACTATACTCTCTGAGGATGGAGAGAATCATGAGGTTGTCCTCTACCTACCCCATCTACCCTCTGCTGATCTAAAGCTGGTGCAACCTGCTGCTGCTGCCTCAGCTAGAACTGCCTCAACAGAGGAACCTAGAGCGGAAAACCTAGTGCACGATGACTTCTCTGAAAGGTCAGGCACTCTCGCTGTTGATGACCTCGACCACCACAAGAAAAACAAGCGCCTTATCCCTTGGAATAGGCCAAAGAGATGTTGCCCCTAGAGAAACAAGATGATGAGGGCTGGGACTTACCCCCAGCTGAACGGAAACTCTTCTTCATTGAAAACTGGGAACCCAGGACCACAGCTCTTCTTTGTGAGGAATCATGATGACTCCCTTCTTGTGATGATCCAATTCTAAACAAATTCCTCTCGATGACCTCTTCCCTTTCCAGCACCTCAAGATATGTCATCATCGTAAATGGGGTGACATGGCGTTGGATTTTTGGATGCAAAGCCTCCTCGAAATGCCTCACCCTAGCCTCCTCATCTGGAAATAAGTCTGAATCATATCATAAAAGGTTCATGAAATGGATTCCAAAATCTCGCACACTGGATCTCCCATGTCGAAGGGTTAGAAGCTTCTAGAGACTGGATGCCTTCGCGGTCGAAGAAAGAAACTAGACTCTAAACTTATCTCAGAACTCCTCCCATGATATCAGTGACTCCTCACGATCCCCAAAGAATAAGAACCACCACTGCCTCGCTACTCCATGTAGCATCGTCACAACCAAGGACACCCAGTGCTCCTTCCGAGCACGGATCGAACTGAATCCTATCTCAACCTCCGCCAACCAGTCTTCTGTGACTAAATCTAAAACAGATCCCTCATACTTATACAGACTCTAGCACTGAAACTCTCAGAGTTTCCTCCTCCACGTTTCATCATCATCGACCTCTACCCGGTGACAATCTGCTGGCATAGCATACTGGACATCTTCTATGTGATCCTGATGAGGACGTCGACCTAGATCCATACCTATAAAATAACAAACAGTTAGATCTCCTAAATATGGAATATGGGATACTCATAATTAATTAATTATTTAATTTTTATTTTATTAATTTATTCATTTTAGGTTAACCTATCCCAAGGTCTTCCCATTCAAACAAAGGCACAAAGATGAATGATGCATGATCCTTTCCTAAGTCTATACCCTGCAACCAGTATCACCTAGTTTAGTAGGCATTGTAAACATAAAGTTATATACATCAGATCATAAGGGGGCCTAAACGCCTATGTCTCAACCAGTCTTCAGTGTTTACATCACTTGCTAAATAAGAATGACACGGTTTCCCTACCAACCCATGCAACCTCACCCATGCCTAACTTCAAAATCCATCCTATCTCTCAACCTCTCTCTAATACCACTTTTTCATGAACCCTACCGACAAATTGTACCCCTCCTGGGCCGACAATGTGAGAATGGAGATAATGACCCCAGAGTCCTACCTCCAATAGGCCTAGAGTTGGCGACTAGCACTGAGGGTATAGCGAACACACAAATGGGAGTAATTACCCTCTAAGAGAACACATGCGGAAGAGAGAGATAAGATAGACACCAACCAACTCCAACTCAACCAATAAGATAAAACAAATCCCAAGTACACATATGAAATGTCATGAAAAAATACAACAAATGAAAGGGGAAAACTGCAAGTACCCAAAAGAAAGTAAAACAGCAGCAACCACAAGCCCGAACAGCTCATGCAATCGCAAGCTAGTAGTAACCAGCCTGATCTCCAACCTGCTCCAAGTGACCTAAAAAGCAGTTTATATATACATAGGTTGAGTATAACATTATACTCAGTAGGACCCCCCCCCCCCCAAAGCCTCTTGTGAAAAAGTAAATAAATCATGCTAAAGCACAGTGAACAATAAGTGAAACTAACTCGTCACCTAAACAGGTATACTATGTTACCAGCCTCATCATGGATACTCTCACCAAGTAATACATACAAGAGTATATAATATAATAAATAATATCAAGGGTACCCTGATACTACTTCCCCACTGGTTTGTCACTTTTCCCCAACGTCGCACGTTCTAAGCATCTCTCTCCAAAAGGGCTTTCCCGCATACACTTGGGAGAAGCACCACAACATGCACCTCGTGCAATGAAACCACCACATCCACGTAAGAAAAGTAACCAGGCAGTTTCTAGCAGCCACCATATCTTGCATAATGTGTATCATGCATCAGGTATTATACCTCAAGCTATTACATCTCATACACCGAGTAAGGATCCTCAAGCCATCATAGCCTATACACATTACACCTATAGTATTCCATAGAAAACTATATCCTGAATATATGTGTGTGAATAACCAATCCATTATAGCCCTCTACACACATATATGGGGAAAACTAACCAATGTGCCTGCTAGCACAAGTAACTACCAAGAGAAGAGAGTTGGGCCAAAGGGGGTAGTCATCCATCCTTCCTCCCACCGGAATGTTGGGAACCCCCCCCCCCCCCTAGGGCTTAGAATCCCCGGGGTATCAATGTCCCTTACTGATAGGGTGGAGTAGCATATAGAAACACAAAAAGTAAAAAATGTACTATAGCTCACAACCACACTATGGGCATAACCTAGTCTTAGATTCAACTGCAGCTAAAGTCTCTAAGACTTCAGGCTACTACTTATAAAACTATGTATTCTATAAGCACACAAACATTTAAAGAGCTTTAATACATTACTTCATTCCTTTTTTATCAGTTTCAATTTACATTAATTAATTATTTAAACATTAATTAACCAATAAAAATTTCACATTAAATTTCATTAGCATCACAACCAAAGTAAATTGTTCCTTTAAATCACAACTTCATCATTGCACCCCAGCAAGCTCCAAACCCCATGGGTTAACATCATTTATTCAATTATTTATTTATAGAATCACTTTCCCATATTCCCAGGAATTCTAGAAAAACAATCTATTCTTCTAAACACAAGGGGATCAACACAGTGAGTAGATAAACTACCCATCGAGTCATTGTCGCCTATAGTAAGAGCATAGACCCATCCTCCCTTAGGAAGATAAAAATGGAAATCACGTAGAATACCCCTTGCATCATTGCCCATTTTGGAAGAAGGGTAAGCAAGGCCAGCTACCTTGAGCAGTGGGGAAAGTAAATTAGATAAACAACCAAGAAGAATCAGTAGAAAACCAAACATTCACATCCAACCCATTTCATCATCCCTGGTGTCCTCCCTGACACCCACATGCATAAACCGATGCATCTCGCCACTCTAGGAGTTAACTCCTACAACAAAAAGTAGGCCTTTATGCCCCCACATATCACAACATCCATCCGGGATCACATTACAACACAAGAAACATGAAAACAACAATCATATTGGTTGGGCTCTTGGCCCTTGAACAAGAAAGAGGGTAACTCATAACCCTTTATGAAATTATCAAACAATCAGTTCTTTAATCCATCTTGAATTAACCGATTTATTATTCACAGGTTCCATATTCGGGAAACCTAACCAGTAAGCTATCACAAATAAATTAAACATGCTTACTGCACCAATTTTACTAACATCAAAAAATTCAACAATAAGAACCAGATTCATTTACATGCCTCCTTATCTTTAGCCAAACAATTATCAATTAATTCTAGTTTATGTTCTTTATCAATTTCCATAAAGAATGAATAGATAAACAAAGCAATCATATTTATCACACTATCTAGAAAAAACATGAGGAAACACCATACGATTGATATCAATTTATTTATCCAGTTAAAATATTTATTATGTCAATTCCATATTGATCCAATGGTTAAAACATGATAACTCTATAATTGCACATAAAAATAAAAGAGAAGCAGCAAATACCCTACCTTAAAATGTTCTTAAGAATCTTTATACGAGAACGATCCACACAACACGATCGCCTCCTCTCGTGAAAACTGCATCCACCCGAGGATGTCATGGCATGACCGCACCAACCAAAACCCAAGAAACTTTATTAGAAGCATGAAGATCACATGCCATAATATGGAAAGGAGAATTAGGAAAAGTTGAACCCAAAAGAATGATGATAAATCATACCTTATATCGGAGATTGATGGATACTGCTTGGTCGCACCAAAACAGGGGGTGCACTTGTAGCAAGAAGAATGTCAAGGGAAACCAATCCACCAGGAAAATTTTAATATCATGATTCCTACAAAAAGGAAGGAAAGATTCTAGCATCTCGCATGATAGAACAAGGAGAAATAACAATAGAGGAAGATATCTTGTTCCTTTTGAAGATTTAATGGAGTAGCGGTTTAGGATACAATGGATTTTCCATTAAAATTAGATAGCATTAAACCACGCGGTTTGACCAAGTAAATGCATCCCGAGCCTTAGGAAAATTAATATCAGAGTTATGGGATTTGATTCTACCTTAAATACCTTAAAACAAGGTCATAAATGCATTTTATGTCAATGAAAACTTTAAATTGGTGAAACTGAAAAAATCTGGAAATTTGGAAAAGGAAATATGAAACAGTTTTGAAAACACAGTTCATGAGCTGTGACACCATGTCTAACTCACCATTTCTATCTCACTGTTTCTGTCTCACCGTTTCTGTCTCACTATTTCTGTGACATTATTTCTGACTCACCATTTCTATCTCATTATTTCTGTCTCACCATTTTTGTCTCTCTATTTCTATAACACCATTTCTGAATCACTGTTTATGTCTCACCATTTATGTCTCACCATTTCTATGACACCATTTCTGACTCACCATTTTTGTCTCACCATTTCTGTCTCACCATTTCTAACTCACTATTTCTGACTCACCATTTCTGTGACACCCTTTCTGTCTCACCATTTTTGACTTACCGTGACACTGTTCATAAAACTGGAAACACTGTTCACAGAACTGGAAATTTGGAAAAGTGTTGGGGATGAGTCACCTTCACCTCCCAGAACACATCAAACACTAGATTTAAGCAAAGGGATGAACCAGATAGGTCGTTCCATTAAAATGATTTCTATTTTGGACTCACCATACCCTGAGGATTATAATTTAGATCTATTTTCACTAAGCATCAATCTGATGGGAAGTACCCCAAATGTGGATATGATTCCCTGTTTTCAAGAAACTGTTCTATACTCAAAAAAATCTTCATCGTACATTCCATTATTATACATAGATGACTTAAAAACTCCATAGATTTTCCTAGAAAGTGATCATCAATATTTAATCCATTATAGTTTTTAAATATAGGAAGAATGTAGTTTTAATTGGAAGTTGCTTCTGATATGAAACCATCATGGTCAGAATGGATGGATGATCAATCCACCCAAGATGAATTCAACTCCAAAAACATGTAGTAAGAACTAGAAATAGATAATATTTCAATCATGTGCAATCCTCTTTTCACCCATCAATTTGATGTGCCCAATGCCATCATTTAAATTATGTGACATGTATCTCCCATAACCTATGGGTGACACACAATGGTCTCATTATTCAGCACATACCATATGAAAAATATGTGAAGGACCTAAATATTATTGGTGAAAAATATGGGTAGGTTCATCTTTCTATAATTCCTTTGATGATCCAAGTATGACATATATATATGTTACATAATTTAATATAATTATACAATGAATATCATAATTAAAACATGGATCAAGAACCCAATGGTTTAGTGTCTCTGTATATTTTTTATATAAATTTTTTATAACAAAATAATGATTCAAAAACTCCAATAGAAATATCTACCTGATTCGATCCTAGATATATTATTGCATATAAATTCCTAGGGATATAGGAAATATAAAAAAGTGTGATATAAAATTATTAGTAAAGGATAAATAATATCAATTTGTTATTAATGATTTATCGTTGGATCATAAACATGTGAGAAAACATACATGGGAGAAATTATTGATTAATGGAATAAGATCGTGGAATCATAGGAAATAACCATGAGGCATGATACAATAATTATAATACATTGGAATGTAGAACCATAAAATGATTAAAATTAAATTATAACATGCATTGTGGAATAAAAATGTGGAAACACAAGAATAATCATGAGACATAGTGTCATAAATCCAGAATGTGGTATAAAAATAAGCAAAGAAAATCATAATATATGTTAAGGATAATCAGTAATACATTCATATTATAAAGGAATAGGTTAACTAATTTCATACCATTAAATAATAAAAAAGGCTAACCACTATATAATTATGGTCCCACCCATCACATAATGATAAATCATACATATTCTAAAACATGAAAAGAAACATTTTATAACTAGATAATCTATTTAAAATAAAATGGTTTATATAAAATTCAGATAAAGTATCACATATGAAGTAATAAATAATTAGATCAGTTTATACTGAAAATTAATTCTCCCAAAATAATTATATGATAATAACATTTAGTGTGTAAAACAAGAATGATATTAAGTCTTAATTTATGATGAATATTCTATAAGAATAAATTAAAAATGGAAGAAAAATCATGAAAATATTTTTCCTAAAGTTATGGTAATATTTCCATAAAAACAAATGGATAATTCACTCTCAAAATAATTTTAAAAATGAGAAATAGGATTTTATAGAATTATTTTAAAAATAAACATCACAATTATGGAAGCATGGAAATGAATAAAGTAAAATTAAATTAAATGTTGGGTGAGTGGTACACATTTCAATAAAAGTGGAAAGAATTTATTTTTATGTATTATTAGTGTTTTTAAAATAAACCACGCCATTTAATGAGATATATATTTTATTTTTTAATATAATTAAATAATATTAATATTAATATCAAATAGATAAAATATTTAACATTTAAAACAAGAAACTGAAACATTTTTGTTCATAAAAACCATGGATATGGAAGAAAAATAACCAATATAAAAGATGAGAATCATTCTTAACAATGAAATATATTTATAAAGTATAGAATCAATAAAATAAGAATATTTTGATATAAAAAATTAATTTCCCTAGATTTAAAGAGAAGATAAAATGTTATATAGAGAAGGGATAGAATATATCAAACATATATGGGTATAGTCAATGAAGAAAGAGTACGACTCAATGAAAAGGATATTGAGTCTTGGAAAACCCTCACATTGGATTCTTACTTCAGTGAACATGCTCTAAAGTCTGGTATAAAAAATTTAATTTTATTATTAATATTTATCATAACCTTATTAATATTTATTATAATTAATAACATTAATTTATATTTTCATTTTACCTATTTATTATCCTTTCATTGTTAAATTAACACTCAAGTGTGAGTAGTTCCATTTGTCTCACACTTGAGTTGGTATAGAGGCTTCGAACATTTATAATTTATCATGTATTCATAATATTAAAATTATTAAAAGATATTATATGTACATTTTTTATATAGTTCTTGATTCCCATGATTTTTTCAGGGTTGTTATGCTAATAGTTTGTAATGAACGATTAGAAAATATCCTTTTTATGAATATTCAATCTATAAAAAAAATTGATTTTATTAATGAATATACTTATATATATCACCATTAAAAATAATAAAAAATATTAAATTGATAAGTATTATCACATATTATCATTATTTAATTTTTATAAATCATTCATGATGGAAACATTATAACATTGTTCACGTGGGTGGTAAAACCGACCCAACTAAGAATGTATTATAACAAATATTTGAGTAAGAAGATATTGTTGTATAACTTTAATATCAGTTTTAAATAATAAAAGTTATTTTAATTATTTATTATTAAATTTTTAAAAAATATTCAAGGATATGTGGATGAAGAAGAGAAAGAAAATAGCTAAAGAAAAATATAATACTCATGTTGAAGGATCAAATCATTCCTTAAAGAACTCATTTGAAATAAAGGATTTGGGGACCCTTATTAAGACCAAAGTCTTACAAAAATTGGAGTGTAATTTCAGGGAGCTAATTTTATAGATATTGTAAAAGAATCCATAAGAATGGTTTGGTTTGAATTGTATAGAGGAGGGGGTCCTTTCATACTTGAGTTTGGGTGACATTTTCACAAATACTCATTCCATAATGTATACGGAATGTAATTTCTAAATTAAAGTTCCACAAAAATGGGAAAAGGGAAGATTATTAGTCATGAATATCCTCATTCAAAAAATTATACATAACTTTTGAAGATATTTTATCACTTTACTTAATATTTTAACCCTTTTACCTCATTTTATCCATTACCATGGTATATAAATTTTTACCTTGGTAACTTATTTTTTTCCTAAAAATATAATTAACCTTATTAAACAATTATAATATAAGTATTAAAAGTACAAATCCATTTTATTAAATTAAATTTCTAAATGTGTTAAAATTTAATTTTAAAATAAAAAATAAGAATGCGTAAAAAATAGTTTTTGGGAAATATATTTGTTTTGATAATTAAGTGTTTTTTTATTTCTTACTAATTAAAACTAATTAGATTACTATAAATTAATTTTTTATGTAAATAATAATTTTCATTAAATTCTTTTATAGTGATCAATTAATTTTATTATGATAAAACTGCATGACACATAGAAAAAAATTCCAAAAAATATATTTTTTATCATTAAAGGATATCACTCCTAAATGATTATTTATCTAAAAAATCATTTAATTTTAAAAACCCATATATATTAAATTAATTAGTTAAATTTTATAATTATATTTAATAAAGATAAATCTATAAATTAATAAATATAAATGAAAAATGTATAAAAAAACATAGTAATACTAATAATGAAAATAAATATTTTAAAAAAAATATAGTTTTAAAAATTAAACATTAGATGTTAATATCATATTAAATTAAACATACAAAACCAATAAATCCATATTCATAATCCCTAAGGGTGAGTTTATAAATTTCAGTAGTTGTAAGTAAAAATTTAGCTATTATGGATCTCATAGTGAATTCTATGACCTTGAAATTCTCCAGAAGATGATTTCTCTCAACCCATACTTACTGAAGATCAACATGGGATTGGTTAATGGAAAATCCTTGCGACTCTTCATCCTTCCCTAGCTTTCGAAAATTAGTTTCATATGCAATACTTCTACTATGAGATGATATAACTTCTATCCTTCATCAAAAATTTCACAAAGTAATTAATTCTATTTATACCTTTCGAATTATGATCTATATTAAAATTATCACATCTTATGGTTATTTTAATTTATTATCAAATTTTATTTCCTATAAATATTTAATTTGTCTCATTAGTCACTCTTATAATTGATTATTTTATATTCTCAACAACCATATATTCCCAATGATCATATATTTTCAACGACCATATATTCTCAATGAGTATATAACGATCACATTTCCATTTTTATTTCAGTATATTTTCTTACATAATTCTTAAAAATAATTCAAACTATTCCCATATTTATTTATCAATATGTTTATCATATTTATACTTTTTTTATTCTTTATATAATTATCAACACGATATGATATTCATTGGTGATTATGATGATGAATAGTAAAATATTGATATATATTTTTATTTACATGTGGTTTTATTCCTTTTGAAATATTCATAATTTGGTTTCATTTATCTATCTTGTAATTAATTACATATTATATTATAATATTAAACCTTAAAGGAATGTTTTATTGTATATTTTATTTTGGTTTTGTGTGTAAAACATGTTATCCAATACATAAGGATTGTTAAAAGACAATTTCATACTAAAAATATATGGTTTTATATTCTACCCTCTATAAAAAATTCTCCATAAAAGATTCATTACATAGATTTAAACAGATGATAGTACTTTTATCTCATTACATATTTGGTTTCTCATGTTTTTTCCTCAAAATTATGATTTATCCATAGTACCTTGACAAGAATATTGGACTTAATTCATAGTACTTTATCTTTATAATACGAGTTATCCATTCCCTACTCCTAATATGATAGATCATGTTCTTGTTCTAAAACCTATGATTTCAGTATATGTGATGGATTTGGTATACACTTACTCAAAACTGATAAATGGATTGTCACGACCCGCCCTCGGGGTCCGTGCCGTGACTACCCCAAGCCCGCCTTCCATAGGCCAGGGGCTGGCGACTAGCACCAAGGCGTAAATCCCGGTAAAAAGGGAAGGCATTGCCTTTGAAAAGTAAACACACACCACAGAGTAAACAAGCGGAAAGTAAACACTAAGCAAGCAGAGTACAACTGAAAGTGCGGAAAAGTAAATGGGCCAGAATACAAACCCAAACTGAAAGTAAAGTACAACTCAAAAAGGGAAAAACAGCAACAGAAAGTAAAAGCCGCTACTCCGAGCTGTCCACTGGAAACCCCACCTGAAGGGTGGGTACAGATAGCTCCTCTGCTCCACGGGTCCCACCGTCCGCTCCGTGCTCGTCCCGCCCAGTGGTCCACCTCCGGGTACCGTCCCGCTCCGCAAGCCTCAGCTAAGGTCAACGCTGTCCGTCGTCTGTAACCAACACAACGTAGTGCGGGCGAAGCCCGTGCAGGGGTGAGTATAAGCTACTCAGTAGGGACCCCGAGACCCCTGAAGGTCTCTCAAAATCCACAAAGGATAAACCACGAAACAAAGTACAATCACGAAGTAACAACCAACACTGCTTAGGTATATGCCCATACATATACCTAAGTCATCAATTCAAATACGCTCCAACCTCCGAGCCCAAGTATAACTCAGTCCACGCAGGAAAGTATACGTATTCCACAAAGGAAAGCAAAATATAATCCACACAGGATTGCACAACACAATCCACACAGGAAAACAACAGGATTCAGCTCACACAGGTATACTTCTTCAAGGACGATAAAGATGATCACTGATCCATCTAAGTCGTCGGACCCACGAAGGATCGATAGGTAACTAACCCCCGCAGAAGACCCACACAGGATCGGGCTCACACAGAACCTGTAGGCGCTGGCTCACACAGAACCGCTGAGCGCAAGGACCCACACAGGATCGGGCTCACACAGAACCTGTAGCACTGATCCACGTAGGATCGCTGAGTGCTGTCGTCGTCGTCGTCAAATCCACACAGGATCTCTGTACTGTCGTCGCCAAACCCACACAGGATCTCTGTACTGTCGTCGTCAAATCCACACAGGATCTCTGTACTGTCGTCGTCAAATCCACACAGGATCTCTGTACTGTCGTCGTCAAATCCACACAGGATCTCTGTACTGTCGTCGTCAAATCCACACAGGATCTCTGTACTGTCGTCGCCAAACCCACACAGGATCTCTGTACTGTCGTCGTCAAATCCACACAGGATCTCTGTACTGTCGTCGTCAAAGTCACAGTAGCAGTCGTAGCAGTAGAACAGTCGCAGCCAGCACTAGGGTTCCCGCACACAGCAAGCTCGTACGGAGGGTCCGCTCCACGAGCCGAGAGGCTGATACATCAACTGTCACGAAGACCGAAGTTGATGTATCCAAAAGTTCTGTATCGTCAACAGGAACTCAACGCAACAGACGGCGCGTCGATCGGACGCCCGGTCTGAGAGTTATTGGCATTTTCGTCTCCGGGGCCCGGTTGGTTTTTAAGGAAAAACCAATCCGACCGTACTCCACCTGCGTCCAAACCTCGGGCGGAGTATGCCAAAAGATCCGTCTCACTAAGAGGAACACTACGCGACTGACGGCACGTCAATCGGACGTCCGTAGCTCAAGATATGAGCGTTTCCGCTCCGAAGGCCCGGTTGGTTTCGTGAACGAACCAACCCGGCCGAACTCAAAGTAAACCGAAACCTTGAGTGCGATATACCGAAACGACCGTCTCGATCCAAGGATCGCGTTGCCGCAGACGGTTCGTCATTCGGAGGTCCGAGGCTCAAGTTATGAGCCAAAAACTGAAACTGGTCCGAAACGGGGGGTCCGGGTCCGGGCCGACCCGGCCCGACCCCCCCCCCCCCCTCTGGACGGCGCGGCGGCCGGCGGCGGAGGACGGCGGCGGCGGACGGCGGCGGACGGCGGCGGCGGCTGGCCGCGTGGCGGCGGCGGCGGGCCGCGTGGCGGCGGCGGCGGCTGGCCGCGTGGTGGCGGCGGCGGGCCGCGCTGGCGGCGGCGGGCGCCGCACGGGGTGGTCACGCGGGGGGCTTGATTGCCCCCGCGTTTTTCTTCAAGCGGCACGGCTCAAGGCCGTGCCTTTGCCAAAAAAAACGGCCCCCGCAAATGGGGGCCGGCTTGATAAAACCGGGGGGCTGTTGCCCCCCCTCTTAATTGAACCCCCCCCCCCCCTCATTGAGAGGGGGGTTTATTGAACCGGCCGGGGGTTTTATTCCCCCGGTTTTTAAGATATCCGGCCGGCCAGCTGGCCGGCCGGTTTTTACCAACGGGACCGGAATTTCCGGTCCCGCCCTCGACTTCCGACGCCGGCGGCCCGGCCGCCGGTCTCCTCTTCCGCCGCGGCCCGGAACCGGCCGCGGTCTCCTCGTCCCGCCGCGGCCCGGAACCGGCCGCGGCGTTCGTCGTCCGGCGCGGTGTGACGGCACCGCGCCCCTTTCGCCGTGCCATGAATCCTTCCAACGCGGCGCGACGGCGTCGCGTTCTTGAAGACTCTCCTCGGCGTAGCGCGACGGCGTTGCGGAAAGAAATAAGCATGTTCATCCGCGTGGTGCGACGACACCACGCCACTTGCTTCCACCCGCAAGAATAAAACGAGAACTAAGGAGGGGGGGTTCGGCCGTGTTCATGCAGTCCGACCCCCCTCACGTTAAAATAATAACATAACTAAGAATATCCAAAAGCCTCACGTTTAGTCATGCTAAAATCCACGATTCAAGAAAGGAATAAAATAATCAATAAATAACATCCCCTACCTCGGGTTTGAGATTCAAAGAATCTTCTACGTTCCGCGGAAGACGGCGTCGCGGAAGTCGGGCGTCGCGGTCGTCGTTCGTCAAATCCGTTGACGAAGAGTTACGTTCGATGCGACACGTTGTTGTCGGATCTTCGTTTGCCGACGAAGAAGGTCCGAAGAGGAAGCAGAGGTCCGAAGATACTAGGTCTCCGAGTCGATGATCCTTGATGAAGTGTTGTCGTTCTTCGTTGAGGATGAAGACGTTCTTCGTTCTTCGTCAGAGCTTGAAGATGAGAAAGCTCTCCAAAGACAAACAAAGAACTCTAAATAAAAAATTTTACCTCTTATTTTATTAACACAACACAAAGGAATTTCAATATTTTGAAATTCAAAAAGGGAATTAACTCCCTTAATTAAATAAGGGTAACTTAAGCCATTAAAAGAGGGGTTAAGTATGTTGAGAGAAAATGAAAAGACTTAGGGGTTCGTGTGGGCCCCACCACACTTAATCCTCCCAAGGGAGGTTAAGTGGGTGTGGGTCCCACTTCCAACCCCCTTAGGTAGGTTTTTTTTTAATAAGTTAAAATAAAATTTGTTTTACACAATTTTATTTAACTTAACTGAAAAACCCCAAAACGTAACTTTCAACCCGCAACAAACGCAACTCCCGAAAAGGTCTCATTAAGCGAATATCGGCGCTGCGAGATCATCGGTGCCCTCGGATTTCAATTCCGAGCACCGGATCAAAAGTTAGGAATTCCCGCTCGTTCGTTCACTGAACGTACCCGAGCCAAACTTCGGAAATTAATTCCGGGCACTCCGGGCCTCGGAATCAGGTGCCGTCTGAAACCGCGCTCTTGTAAAATTCTAAAGAAAATTAAGAAAAAATTTTCCTTGAATTTTACGGGTCTTTACATTACTCCCACCTCAGGGCTTTACGTCCCCGTAAAGCTACATCAAAACTAGGGAAACCAAAAGAGAGTACTTAGCACGCATCTGAGCCCTCCGCTCCCATGTGCTCTCTTGGAGATTCCCGTGCCGCCATCTGTTGCGCACAAGAGGAATCGATCGCCCATGTAGGACCCGCTCCTGGATGACATGGACCTCCTCTGACGTGGCCCGGACCATCTCCGGTCCCACCAGAGCTGCAAGATTTCTCTTTTGCCGAAAAGAGAAATCTGGTCTCATCCCCTGGATGAACCACATTCTTTGCCTAAAACAGTCAATCCTAACATGGATGATACTAATCCATACTAAGGATGACATCGTAAGGCCTCGACGCTACTACTAAGAGATTCAACCGTTACTCTCGCCTCCAAGGGTTGAGTCACACTGTCGGCATCAGTGTGTGGTAACTGGGTCTCCTCCAGTATATGTCTCACAAGTGAGGGTCAAGTCAACAGCCAAAACTGGAACCTCTTAGTAACATTACGATAGAGGACAGGAACGAAAACATCACAAGGTATGCGTCTTTTATTATTGCAGCTCGTAATACAAGACGCTACACAAAAGCAACAAGGAACCAGAAGTACAAAGGATGTATCCACTAGTTCTGCTCCTGTCCATCGGCTCCCAGGGCTCCATGATCGAAGGCCTCGGCTGCCTGAAGCTGAGCTCTCCCCTGCGGTCGGGGTGGACCTCCTGGTGGTGGTGGTGGTAGAGCCTCAAAGCGTCGTCCACCACCTGCTGTTCGGCCAGCTCCTCTGCCTCGTCCGCCTCCTTCCTGCAGACCGCCACGGTCGAACCTCTGCCTCTGCCTAGGTGGTTCCTCAACCGTCTGCTGCTCCTCCGCATGGCGGGTCGGGCAGTCACGAGCCATGTGGCCTCGCCCGCCGCATGTATAGCACTGTCTTCCACTCGAAAGACTGGCTCCGCGTTGTGTGCCCTGCACTGCTGAGCCAGTGCCCTGAGGTCTGGTCTGTCTGGACCCCTGAGTCATTCGTCGACTACCAGCTGCAGATGACTCTACCACGTGCCGCCCTGCGGTGGGTCGCTGTGCTGGTGAAGACTCAGCAAGGAAGCTCTCGATCAGAAGAGCCCGCTCCAGTACTCCTGTCTGAGTCGGTATGCTGAGGGAGATCAGCGATGCCCTGATCTCGTGTCTCAAACCCTGCTCGAAGGTCCGGGCCCGGAAGAATGGGTCCCGTACCATGTCGGTCGAGTAGCGCGAGAGATCGGTAAATCTCGCCGAGTACTGAGCGACCGTCATGCTGCCCTGCCGCAGCTGTAGAAGCTCCTGGATGCGCACCGCTCGGAGGGTGGCCGGGACGAACTCAGAGCGGAAGAGGCTCTCGAAGTCCGTCCAGAGCAAGGATGCCTCATCGTGAACCTGGAGCATCAAGCTCCACCATCGTCCTGCTGCTGCGTGTAGTAGGCTCGCAGCGAGGATCACCATGAGGTCTGCTGGTGTCCTCACTAGCCTAAACACTCGAACTACTGCCTCCAGCCAGTCCTCTGCTGCCTGGGGATCCGTCTCCCCGCGAAACCTGGGCGGTCGCTGTCGCTGAAACTCATGCAGTGCGCTGAGGCGACGTGCATCGTCAGCGGCTGCTGCTGGAAGCATCGGTGGCTCGGCGGGTAAAGCTACCGCCGGTGCCACTACTGAAAAAGGGCCCTGCACCGAGGCCTCGTCGCTCGGTGGGCTGTCGTCTCGCTCGACCATCGGAACCCTAGCTGGCTGTCGTCGCGGGGCCATCCTGAAAAGGAGAACAAGAGCACCACAGTCAGAACAGTATACCCGGTGAGCTGACACAATTAATCACAAAGAAAACTTGAAACACACACGCAATCAATGTTTTCATGCATTAAGTCGGAAATCAGGAGTCAGGGTCCTGGTGTACGGATACGTCGGCCGCCGCACCAACACTGGACTCCCTGGACTGATAACCACACTCAATACGCTAAACATTATTGCTTCACATAGAAAAGATCAGAGTTCGCGGTAGAACCGAACTCCTCTGATACCAATTTGTCAGGACCCGCCCTCGGGGTCCGTGCCGTGACTACCCCAAGCCCGCCTTCCATAGGCCAGGGGCTGGCGACTAGCACCAAGGCGTAAATCCCGGTAAAAAGGGAAGGCATTGCCTTTGAAAAGTAAACACACACCACAGAGTAAACAAGCGGAAAGTAAACACTAAGCAAGCAGAGTACAACTGAAAGTGCGGAAAAGTAAATGGGCCAGAATACAAACCCAAACTGAAAGTAAAGTACAACTCAAAAAGGGAAAAACAGCAACAGAAAGTAAAAGCCGCTACTCCGAGCTGTCCACTGGAAACCCCACCTGAAGGGTGGGTACAGATAGCTCCTCTGCTCCACGGGTCCCACCGTCCGCTCCGTGCTCGTCCCGCCCAGTGGTCCACCTCCGGGTACCGTCCCGCTCCGCAAGCCTCAGCTAAGGTCAACGCTGTCCGTCGTCTGCAACCAACACAACGTAGTGCGGGCGAAGCCCGTGCAGGGGTGAGTATAAGCTACTCAGTAGGGACCCCGAGACCCCTGAAGGTCTCTCAAAATCCACAAAGGATAAACCACGAAACAAAGTACAATCACGAAGTAACAACCAACACTGCTTAGGTATATGCCCATACATATACCTAAGTCATCAATTCAAATACGCTCCAACCTCCGAGCCCAAGTATAACTCAGTCCACGCAGGAAAGTATACGTATTCCACAAAGGAAAGCAAAATATAATCCACACAGGATTGCACAACACAATCCACACAGGAAAACAACAGGATTCAGCTCACACAGGTATACTTCTTCAAGGACGATAAAGATGATCACTGATCCATCTAAGTCGTCGGACCCACGAAGGATCGATAGGTAACTAACCCCCGCAGAAGACCCACACAGGATCGGGCTCACACAGAACCTGTAGGCGCTGGCTCACACAGAACCGCTGAGCGCAAGGACCCACACAGGATCGGGCTCACACAGAACCTGTAGCACTGATCCACGTAGGATCGCTGAGTGCTGTCGTCGTCGTCGTCAAATCCACACAGGATCTCTGTACTGTCGTCGCCAAACCCACACAGGATCTCTGTACTGTCGTCATCAAATCCACACAGGATCTCTGTACTGTCGTCGTCAAATCCACACAGGATCTCTGTACTGTCGTCGTCAAATCCACACAGGATCTCTGTACTGTCGTCGTCAAATCCACACAGGATCTCTGTACTGTCGTCGCCAAACCCACACAGGATCTCTGTACTGTCGTCGTCAAATCCACACAGGATCTCTGTACTGTCGTCGTCAAAGTCACAGTAGCAGTCGTAGCAGTAGAACAGTCGCAGCCAGCACTAGGGTTCCCGCACACAGCAAGCTCGTACGGAGGGTCCGCTCCACGAGCCGAGAGGCTGATACATCAACTGTCACGAAGACCGAAGTTGATGTATCCAAAAGTTCCGTATCGTCAACAGGAACTCAACGCAACAGACGGCGCGTCGATCGGACGCCCGGTCTGAGAGTTATTGGCATTTTCGTCTCCGGGGCCCGGTTGGTTTTTAAGGCAAAACCAATCCGACCGTACTCCACCTGCGTCCAAACCTCGGGCGGAGTATGCCAAAAGATCCGTCTCACTAAGAGGAACACTACGCAACTGACGGCACGTCAATCGGACGTCCGTAGCTCAAGATATGAGCGTTTCCGCTCCGAAGGCCCGGTTGGTTTCGTGAACGAACCAACCCGGCCGAACTCAAAGTAAACCGAAACCTTGAGTGCGATATACCGAAACGACCGTCTCGATCCAAGGATCGCGTTGCCGCAGACGGTTCGTCATTCGGAGGTCCGAGGCTCAAGTTATGAGCCAAAAACTGAAACTGGTCCGAAACGGGGGGTCCGGGTCCGGGCCGACCCGGCCCGACCCCCCCCCCCCTCTGGACGGCGCGGCGGCCGGCGGCGGCGGACGGCGGCGGACGGCGGCGGCGGCGGGCCGCGTGGCGGCGGCGGCGGGCCGCGTGGCGGCGGCGGCGGCTGGCCGCGTGGCGGCGGCGGCGGGCCGCGCTGGCGGCGGCGGCTGGCCGCGTGGCGGCGGCGGCGGGCCGCGCTGGCGGCGGCGGGCGCCGCACGGGGTGGTCACGCGGGGGGCTTGATTGCCCCCGCGTTTTTCTTCAAGCGGCACGGCTCAAGGCCGTGCCTTTGCCAAAAAAAACGGCCCCCGCAAATGGGGCCCGGCTTGATAAAACCGGGGGGCTGTTGCCCCCCCCCCCTCTTAATTGAACCCCCCCCCCCCCCTCATTGAGAGGGGGGTTTATTGAACCGGCCGGGGGTTTTATTCCCCCGGTTTTTAAGATATCCGGCCGGCCAGCTGGCCGGCCGGTTTTTACCAACGGGACCGGAATTTCCGGTCCCGCCCTCGACTTCCGACGCCGGCGGCCCGGCCGCCGGTCTCCTCTTCCGCCGCGGCCCGGAACCGGCCGCGGTCTCCTCGTCCCGCCGCGGCCCGGAACCGGCCGCGGCGTTCGTCGTCCGGCGCGGTGTGACGGCACCGCGCCCCTTTCGCCGTGCCATGAATCCTTCCAACGCGGCGCGACGGCGTCGCGTTCTTGAAGACTCTCCTCGGCGTAGCGCGACGGCGTTGCGGAAAGAAATAAGCATGTTCATCCGCGTGGTGCGACGACACCACGCCACTTGCTTCCACCCGCAAGAATAAAACGAGAACTAAGGAGGGGGGGTTCGGCCGTGTTCATGTGGTCCGACCCCCCTCACGTTAAAATAATAACATAACTAAGAATATCCAAAAGCCTCACGTTTAGTCATGCTAAAATCCACGATTCAAGAAAGGAATAAAATAATCAATAAATAACATCCCCTACCTCGGGTTTGAGATTCAAAGAATCTTCTACGTTCCGCGGAAGACGGCGTCGCGGAAGTCGGGCGTCGCGGTCGTCGTTCGTCAAATCCGTTGACGAAGAGTTACGTTCGATGCGACACGTTGTTGTCGGATCTTCGTTTGCCGACGAAGAAGGTCCGAAGAGGAAGCAGAGGTCCGAAGATACTAGGTCTCCGAGTCGATGATCCTTGACGAAGTGTTGTCGTTCTTCGTTGAGGATGAAGACGTTCTTCGTTCTTCGTCAGAGCTTGAAGATGAGAAAGCTCTCCAAAGACAAACAAAGAACTCTAAATAAAAAAGTTTACCTCTTATTTTATTAACACAACACAAAGGAATTTCAATATTTTGAAATTCAAAAAGGGAATTAACTCCCTTAATTAAATAAGGGTAACTTAAGCCATTAAAAGAGGGGTTAAGTATGTTGAGAGAAAATGAAAAGACTTAGGGGTTCGTGTGGGCCCCACCACACTTAATCCTCCCAAGGGAGGTTAAGTGGGTGTGGGTCCCACTTCCAACCCCCTTAGGTAGGTTTTTTTTTTAATAAGTTAAAATAAAATTTGTTTTACACAATTTTATTTAACTTAACTGAAAAACCCCAAAACGTAACTTTCAACCCGCAACAAACGCAACTCCCGAAAAGGTCTCATTAAGCGAATATCGGCGCTGCGAGATCATCGGTGCCCTCGGATTTCAATTCCGAGCACCGGATCAAAAGTTAGGAATTCCCGCTCGTTCGTTCACTGAACGTACCCGAGCCAAACTTCGGAAATTAATTCCGGGCACTCCGGGCCTCGGAATCAGGTGCCGTCTGAAACCGCGCTCTTGTAAAATTCTAAAGAAAATTAAGAAAAAAATTTCCTTGAATTTTACGGGTCTTTACATGGATCACATCATGAACTTGGGTGAGGTTTGGTATAGGTTCTAAGAAATAAGTTGCGATTATGATTCAATCAAGAATCTGAAGGGATTAATATATCTTGGGTAAAACTTTTTCATATTTACAAACCCATAACCCTATTTTATAATGATATTAAAAGGAATAATTTCTCACTAATATTAAACTCCATATCTTGTTAATGATTATCTACACAAATCATATTTTGACTTTTCACTAAAATGATATATTAATGAATAATTTAAACCTTATCTAGGATTTTTTAGGTAAGATCATGTCCCAATAATTCTATCTCTTTATCTTAATCCAAGAATGTTGAATTTTTTTATATATTTCCATATAGAATCTCATATAGTGTTATTTGTATTATTGAGTGAGAACTATTATTATATTAAAACTTGTCCATAAGAAGATATTTATCCAATCCCCCTTTGTAATATATCATTCAAGATCATAGTATATCTTCAAACTTCTAAATGGCCCTTTGAAATGGAATATTAGTTTGAGGATAATAATTAAAGTTAATGTTCATATCTATATCCAATTCCAAAATACTTCTCTATAAATTTGATGTGAACCTTGGATCTCAATCAGATACAATTGCAATTGGTACTTCATATAGCCTTACCACTTCTTATATGTATATCTTATCATGTTGAACAAGTGATTAATCCTCTTCATTGGTAATTAAGTGTTACAAATTTTTAATTGAATCCACCATAACCTAGATGAAATTATTTCCTTTAAATTCATTGGTAATTATTATAGACATATCCATGGTATTATTTTCCCATTTACATACTGGTAAGGGTGATAGTTGTATTATCATCTTCAACTTATAATATTTAACATAGGCTTAATAGAAGACCAAAATAAATATATATACTCTGAAATACCTATATTCATATTGTTTCACCAAAATTTATCTTTAATATATTTATATAACTTTGTTATTCCGGTATGAATAGAGAATGATGAGATATCTACATCATAAAAAACTATATCTTTGGATTTATCATGGATGTGACACATATCTAAGTTCCAACTGCTATAAATCTATCTTCTTCATGGATAAAATCTAGAATATTTAACACCTTCTTTGGTATCTCTATATTATCCTTCTTTGAATCCTTGATCTTTGTATATATGGATGGTAGAGCAATAAATTGGGAAAGAAAGAAATTTTCCACTTTTATTATATTTTATATATATCCATCCATTATATATCCATGAATAATGGGTATTTTTATATACTTATAGTGGATTATGAATAATTCTATTTTCTTATTAGATAATTAATCACCTTGTTTTCTTTTAAATAATGTAAATGTATTGGGAAATTATAGTCTTTTATTAATTTTAACCATCTCCTTTAGTGAATGTTAAACTCCTTTTATGTGATTATATACTTTAATCTATTTTGATAAATATATATGTGTGTGTGTGTGTCATACTTATCATGGTATAAATAATTTCTCTAAATCATTAATTAAAAAATTTCCATTAATAACTCCATATTATGGGTTGGATAATTTTTCTAATGGATCCTTAATTGATATAAGTAATAATATATCACCTTATCTTTTTTCATATAGACACATCCCAATATCTTAATTGAAGTATCACTGTATATCACAAACCCTTCTCCACTATAGGGTTGTATAAGTACATTTTCAAAGAAAAACCTCTTCTTAAACCCATTAAATTCATATTCATGTTTTTGGTTTAGAGAAAATTTTCTCCCTTCTGAGTTATCATGGTTATTAGATTTGATAATAATGATAAATTTCACAAACAGAATTGATAGTATCTATCCAATATAAAAAAATTATGAATCTTTATAAAAAAATATTGATATATTAAATTATTTAATCACATTTTACTTTTAATAACCCGCTTATATACCTTTTATTATGATTACATGATCAAATAATGATACTTTTTACAACCAAAATTCACACTTGTTTAACTTAGCATATAGTTTCTCCTTTCATAATGTATTTAGAATAATCCTAAAATTCTCTTCATGTGATTCTTTACTCTTGGAATATATATGAAACTAATCAATAAATACCACTAAAAATTTATATAATTAATCACTAAATATTATATTTATCAAATCCATAATGATAACAAGAATATTTTTAAGTCAAAAACGCATCACTATGAATTAATAGTGTCCATATCTTGTAAAAAAGGATTTCATGAGTATATATTTCATCTTCATCCTTAGTTGATGATATCCATATTGAAGATACACCTAATATAGGTATCCATCCCCTCTATTTTGATCAAAACAATCATCAATATAAGATATAGGATAGTTGTTATTGATCATGATCATGTTTCTTGGTATGTTGCTTCTATGTAGGTTGAGTTTAGGTTTGGTTCCCCAATAGTGTTTTGGATTTTTCATTGTGCCCTAATATTACCCTTTTTATTTATGTGTTATAGTGTGGTTTTAATAATTACATACTCTTTATCCCCCCTACATGTGTAACAAATTGACCTGGGTTACCCTTAAAAAAGGGAACCTAAGCTGATCTTCTACATACCTGAAGGGTGTTCGAGATCCCCATGAGCTGGAAACTATAACCTAGGAATCAAACAAAAACCAAAGGGAATGATTTCACCCAACCTTTAACTAGATAAATTGAATATATATACACACACAAAATATATTATGAACAAATATTATAATATATTCATTAAACAATGAAATCCAACGGTAGTGATACAACTCAAAGTAGTCAGATCTACCCTATAGGACAACCAAAAAAGAACTAACTACTTCTTGTGATAATGTGTGAAATTCCCCACCGTATCTTCACCAACATCACATACCCAGGTAACATAAACCTCACCACCTCACTATGGTTCCTTTTCTTCTCTTACATCAAAATACAATACCAATTATACACACTACCGAAGGGGTGTGTAGGGTGTGAGATAAACAAGATCACTGGGAACTCACCGAGGTGTTCCATATCAAATATCTATACAAAAACCCTCATATTCTAAATTTATAGAAAAACATGGAATGATAAGTGAAAAAGAAATTTTACATCAAAATCATGCTAATTTTTTTCCATATTTCTAAAATATTCTAGGTTAAACAAATTCAAAGCATAATTTCTATAAAATCTATCAAGAAGTTATATCAAAGCTAGAACAATATAAATCCAAACAATAAAAATCCAAAAAACAATGGTAAAAATACACTAAGGATAATTCAAGGTTAGGTTAGTTAGGTCACTCATACATAATTCATTACTATTATGGGCTACAAGTCCCAAGCACACATGCATCAAGGTATATGGAATATAGAAACAACCCGTAAAGTGAACCCTCCAACAATATCATGTTAATGCCTATATCCAAATGCATATCAATATATGAATGGATGAATACCCTATAAAGTGATCCTACCTAACAAATATCAATATATGATCCCCAATACTACACCTCTAACCTCTTTACCCAAGGCTATCATTTGTATCATATCAAATCATTTAAAATGGATTCCACATTTCACAATATAATTTCAACCAAATTTTTCCATAAAAATAATCTTTGAAAACCTTGTTCCCAATCAATTTATCAATTATTTAAAAATCATATTTATTTTACCAAAATTGGGGGAAACCCATATTTTTATTAAAAAACCCATTTCATGCACACAAATTTTTAAATTATTTCATTTCATTTATAAAATCATTAAATAAGACATGATCAATCAATGGTTCACATAACATAGGATAGATATGGAACCACCCACCTAAAAATTGGGTCAAACACTATTTGTAATGGGATCCACTAACACCATAAAGAATAAAAAGACAATAAAGGAGGATTAAAATTATCCTCACAATTTAGATTCAATCCTATAATGAAAAAATCAAGGGGAGAGGATATATTACACATACCTAGAGAACCTCACACTCCGCACCATAACCAACATGAGGGTTAGACTCTAGAAGAATATTGATCAACTAATCTTGAAGACTCAAATAATAATAAACATGTGATAAAAGGATCCTATAAGCTTATCCCAACACTACTACAATAACCAATGGAAATAAAGAAGGTGAATGGCCAGTTATCGATAAAGATGCAGTGCAACAACCACATAGATCAATAGCTGAAAAAAGTGATCTAAAAGGAGTGGAAACAACTAAAATCCCTTAGAATATATCTAGTTATTGATAGAGAAATAATACATGATAAATGACTATATGATATAAAAAAATGGTAGATAAAACCTACTAGGAACAAGGGGTTTACGTCATAAACCTCCGTTTTGTTGTGTAAATCTTATTGACACTGAGCAAGAAGCAAAAGCCCAAAAAATCAGGAATCTAAAAATATTCAGCGGAGATCAAAACAAGCTTCACCAGTGAAGAACTTCCCAATTATAAAATAGATATATTCATATTAAATAATTAATCCCAAAATTAAAAAGAAGAATATCTATTTCGATCTAAATCCACTCTTGACAATAGCTCGTCGCCGGTGATCGTTTTTCAAAGGATCAGATGTTGAATCCCTAGATACCATCTACATGCACTCTAGGATCCTTCTCAAACATCTATCTTTGATCATCATGTTTTAGTGTGAAGAATAAAAGTAGACATCAACGTTGACACGATCATAATAGCACTGATTCTTCGATCTGTGAGGGAGTTCTTGGATCTAAGTCCTCAAATATCTCTCTTATCTCTCTAGAACTTGAGAGTAGGGAGAAAGAATCTCTCAAAAATTGATATGAGAATTGTTATATGATTTTAATTATCTCATGGCTTATATAGATAGTTTTAATTTTAATGTAAATACCAATTTGGCCCCTAAATAAACTTATCCCTTTAATTATATCATTAACGGTACATATGAATTTGTATGCATTTCATAAATTTCATAAATATTTTATCACATACTTTTATCATTTAAAATATAATAAATGATAAAATATGAACCATTAATGTGGTTCACTTCTCTAATAAGTATATTAATTAACCTTCAGTAAAATATTATTCATTCATAAAATATATTTCCATTATATTTATTTAACACTTGTCAGTAATTTTAATAAATAAATTCAATAAAAATTATTATAAACTCAAATAATATGAATTTATTTATGTCGTGGTGATTATATATACTCAGAAATCCTTGAACCCCAAGGGACAGTCCCACAAACCCCAATAGTGGGTCCACTATTTCCTAAACATATATTCCCTAGAATAAGAAATACATTTTAATATGCTATTGTTTTTGACACTCTAGGCCCTTATCACGATAGTGGTGAATTATTTTCACATACAAGGAATAGAGTATAGAAACCCATCAAGGACCCAAAATATATGAGGAGTAGTCATATAAATTAAAACCTTTCTACAAACACACATTATGTAATATAATCTATTTTTTCTCATGATATATCAAAAATAAAAAAGCACAGTTGTGTCATCATACTTTCTTGCTTTATTATTCATTGAACTTCCTATATAGATTTACCTTATTCTACTAGGTTCATGGATTTAGTGAGGGTACTAACATCCTGATAAAATAGTCCCATGAAATCTCTTCATATCAGAAGAAATAAATTTTTTCTTGATTATTCAATAAATTTCATACCACCAATGAC
Source organism: Viscum album (assembly GCA_963277665.1). NCBI lineage: Eukaryota > Viridiplantae > Streptophyta > Magnoliopsida > Santalales > Viscaceae > Viscum > Viscum album. The sequence continues at coordinate 797,806,709 of OY728160.1, read as the reverse complement.
AAACCCAGCGTAGACTACCATGCTTCAACTTTAATTCCATATTTTTTACCCTGCATTAAAGTACACAATCAATTAGTATACACTAATAATAATCTCTATTCAAGATACCATTATACATGTTCATAGATAGTAACTACCATTGAAACTTGAAACTTGTGGTGTTTCTAATTGTGTGTCATTCCTCAGCATCTCATCCAATCGATATCATCAAGTGAAAATTTAGGAGAAGAATCCTTAATTATTATGATCCCCCAGCACCTTATAGTCAAAAATCATAGATATCAATTAAATATGATGTATCTAGACCATATGATATTTTTTTAAGATTAATTTCATAACATAACAAGGTTATAATTATATCATGGGAACTACTATAAACTTTTGATATGAAAATAATCTATGGAAATTATAATTTAAATAGTTGACACAAAAATATCAATGTTATTATAGTAAGTATACATCATGTATATCTCATAGTATATATAAAATAGTAATTTAAAAGTACTGTTTAATTTGGTTCTAAGGCATCCATTAATATTACACTCCAACTTTCCCTAGAGCCAACTTGCCAACAAACCCTGTTAGTTATCATATGATAAGATCATGTTTCTACCCAGTTATGGATTTAGTCATGGGCCTTCCATGTCATAATTTTGTGGAAATTATGTTATCTATGACTTCACCTCCTTGAGTTAGAATCCTCAAGAGAAGATATCCTAAAGTATATTTCCTTTTTCCATTTTCAAAACCTGAAATATTGGATAGTATGAGTGGTAGAATTATCATAATTTATATTATGATAAAAAATTACTTAATAGGTGTGATTCCAATAAATAGAATAAATAGTTATGCATTTTACACTACGTATTCTTCTACATATGAAGTCACAACATGCTTGATATTTTAATATATGGGTACTACTAGCTTGAATGATCTTTTATTACTCATTACCCACTACTACAAACACGGCCTTTATCAGTGCTAAAAATGGCCTTTATCAGCGCTAGAAAAGCGCTGATAAAGCCAACGTAGATAAAGGGGGGGTCCCCTTTATCAGTGCTCTGAAAAACGCTGATATAGGACCCCTTTATCAGCGCTAAAAAAAGCGCTGATAAAAGTACCCCTTTATCAGCCCTTTTTTTAGCGCTGATAAAGGGGTCCTATATCAGCGCTTCCTTTATCAACGCTTTCGTTTTAGCACTGATAAAGGACCCTTTTATCAGTGCTTTTAAAAAAGCGCTGATAAAAGTTAAAAAAATTTAAAAAAAATTAAAAAAATTAAAAAAAATTAAAAAATACTGCCAATTGGGGGGGTTTTATAGCGCTTGAACCCCCCCCCCCTTTACAGCACTTTTCGGCCCCTATACAACACCCCACACACCCCCACGCACCCCCCTCCACCCTTTAACAGTGCTTGCTCCAATATTCCCCTTGTGCGCGCACCCCTGCCTCTACCAGGATTTGAACTCGAGACCTCCCCCCTGCGCGCTTAAGCCCTTACCACTACTCTATTTTGATTTGCTTTCCAATTCATGATATCTCTATATATATATATTTATATATTTAGTTATATTTATTTGTATAGTAATATATATTTATATTAATATATATATAGTTATATTATAATATATATATATATAGTTATATTATAATATATATAGTAATATTAATATATATATAGTGGTATTAACATATATTTATATCTATATATATATATATTTAGTTATATTTATTCGTATAGTAATATATATTTATATTAATATATATATATATAGTTATATTAACATATATATAGTTATATTAACATATATATAGTTATATTAACATATGTATAGTTATATGAATATATATTTATATAGTTATATGAATATATATTTATATAGTTATATTAATATATATATAGTGATATTAATATATATATTTATGGTGATATTAATATATATATTTATAGTAATACTAATATATATATATATATGTAGTTATATTCATATATATATAGTTATTAGATTAATATATATATAGTTAGATTAATATATATATATATATAGTTAGATTAATATATATATATATATAGTTAGATTAATATATAGGTATATAAATAATCATATATTGGTATTATAAATAAAATGGATATTAGTTATTATTTAGATAAAGCTAATATATTTTATATGTAAATATGATTAATTATTTATTTAAAAAATTTAATTTTTAGGTGCGAATATATAAAAAATATGTACATATAGTTATATATTTGATTATAAATAGCAGTTAATTATAAAAAAAGGATGAAATTTCAAAGAAATAATATCAATATTAATGTAATACCTTGGAATAAATTTAGTCCCCACCAAGAAAATCCAATAATACCCCCTTAAACGAGTTTGAAAATCCACAAAATGTTAAAAAATCTGGGTACCCCGACAAAAAACTCAGTTTTGGATGCCTTCTGTGCCTCTTTTGGCCTCGAAAAATGTTTGACTGTGGTCCCCCCTGGTCACAGAGACGTAGAGCTAGTCGCAGGCTTCGATTTGATATATGGTAGAGCTCAAATGGACACCCGGATCAAAATTTATGGCCGTTTGAAGTTTGAGTTGCGTTTTCAACATATTTTGGATCTTTTTTTAATTTTTTTAATTTTTTTAATCCTCAAATTGTTATTAAATGACTATTAATCTATAATGATTATAAAAATATTAATTAAAAATATTTTTTTAATTTTTTAAGTAGTCATCTTCACTAAATATCTTATATATTAAGTATAATAAGTGTAAATGTACATTTATACTTATCTAAAATATATTTAAAAATTATATATTATATTTATATAACAATATAACTATATTTATATATTAATATGTTAATATATTTTTAATTTTTTTTTGAAGCCGACCCTTTATCAGCGCTAAAAAAGCACTGATAAAGGCCCCCCTTTATCAGCGCTACTAAACAAGCGCTGATAAAGGGGGGCCCTTTATCAGCGCTACTAAACAAGCACTGATAAAGGGGGACCTTTATCAGCGCTAAAAAAAGTGCTGATAAAGGGGGTTCCATTTATCAGCACTAAAAAAGAACTGATAAAGGGACCCCCCCCCCCTTTATCAATGCTTTTTTCGTTAGTACTGATAAAGGGGGGCGCTGCGAAAAACTGTTTTTGTGGTAGTGACCTTAGCACAAATTTGATAAAATGTCATGTTAATCTAATGGAATACAATCTTCTGTCCCCTTAAGCTAGTGTCCCATCCTATATAAAAATAAAAAACATATCTTGTTTACTCTCTCAATTCAAATTTGATATTTCTAACTACTTCCCTTACATTTTAATGGAAATAACTGATATTTTCTTACCATTAAGTATATATTAGAAATATCATATTATCTACATGGCATGGAATAAGTGATTGATCCATCCCAAAAGAATATGGAATTTTGTTTACCACATTAATTTACTCCTATATCTCATAAATTTCCTCTTGGAGAGATTTATTCCATGTAACACTAGTGAAAATTCCCTCTTTAATTGTTCCAACTTATATTTTTCAATACATTGTAAATATATATACTTTTGACTTTGTATAAGAAACCCATTATATCTACCTTAATAGACCTTTTTCCCTGGATCATAGTTTGATTCTTGAAGTCAAACTATGGAGATATTGTTTCATTCTAGTCTTAAATAACTATAATACTAAGATTTGTTTCCATATATTATCAAACATATTTTCCTTGGAAAACTATGACACTCACACTAACCTCTTATAAACACATGGAATTAAAATGAATATTTTATGATCTTGTTTCTTAATTCAATACAAAACTAGATTTTAATAAATTTCACCCCTTATTATAATTTTTTGGAGTCACCAGCCCATTTTGGTTTCATTATTTAGATGCCTTCTATGACTGGTGGACTTGACATGCAATTCCCAATTTAATGATCATAGAAAGTACCAATGAAAAGTAAAATTATATTGGATTTAAGTATAATGACTTGGTATTAACAATCTATCCTTATTGGTACCACACTTTCTTTACCCATGTATGGTATCAATTGAATACCCACATTTGTATTCCAAATAATAAGCCCTTGTACATTGATACATGTAAACCATTATTGAATTTTAATTAATCTTGTCAATCTTAGCATATTACCATTTATTGCTTACTTGTAGGACTCATTACTGAATAATTTATCACCATACATGGTGAATAAAAAACAATAACCATGGTTTTATCCTTCCAACACAATATGTGTATTTGTAATTGTAACACCTCTTGTTTTTTAAAAGGGAATCCATGTTCAATAGAGCAATAAACACACAACACTGAACCCAAAAAAATCATGATTATTTAAATATGACTATTATAACCTAGAAATTAAATCAATGGGTATGAATAAAAATAAATAATTTATTAAATTTATATAAAGTTCATACTCAATATAAATTTATTTAGAAATTACTATTAATTGATCACTCAATTTTAAATAAAAGTCATTTTATTCATCAAAAATGTATTTTCTTCAAAAAATGATTTTTTTTATTTTAGTGTGAAAATATTATAGTTAAATTTTGGGCTTTCAGAAATTATATTTTATAAAATTATAAACATTTTCTAAATCATGATATCTATATTTAATTACATTAAACTTTGGGGATTTGTTTGGAAAGTATTAATTTTTCAGACAATAGTGAAAATTTTGATTTTTATAGAATTACAATATGTTTTTTAAAAATTAAGTCCCATTATTATTTTAATTTGATTTTAAATTAACAAAATTAATTTTTAGTTATAATAAATTCAATTAATTCCTTTTAAATCATATTTATACTAGATTTTAGTATAAGATTTTTTTTGGATTTAAAACACCTTTTTCTAAAATCTTTTTTAAAGTGGATAATGTTTATCCATTTTAAATAAATAAAATAAACCCTAATGGGGAATAATTTAATTTAAATTTATATATTATATATATAAATATTAATTGAAATTAATCTAATTATGATTAATTTTCATATATTTAATATAAGATAATCATTTCCATAAAAATGAATTTCTTGAAAAAATCATTTTCTATACACATCTGTGGGTTTAATTTTAAATTAAATTTTTCCAATTATATGATTATAATTTTTAAAAATGGATAAAATATTTGGAATCATCATAATTTATATTATCTAATATTTTCAACTTTATTTTTTACCATAAGGAATAGTGAAAATGGTAAAAATTATTTACTGTGATTAAGGTAAAAATGAGTTTATTAGGGGTTAAAATAAAACGATAAGGGTTAAAAATGACTCAAAACATGTATAAATACAATTTTATAGCCATATTTCGACCTTATTTCTTCCAATGTTTATAAATTTCTCATTTTGGAGCGTTATTTACAAGAAAGTGACATGGAATTATTGAATATTTTTGAAAATTACAAAGAACTCACCTCAATTATAAAATTACACCCCTATACTATTATATTAAAACTTAAAAAATCATTTGATCTATACATAAATTCACAAATAACATCCTTACTTACCTCCACTCATCATATACTCCTTGGTTTTATCATAAATCCAACCTAGGAGGGATTTTTGTGTAAACCTAAAGTAGTTTTTCGAAGAAGAGGTAACGTCCTTAAATGAGCATTTTATTTTATTTCTTATTAATCCTCCTTAAAATATTATTAAAACATTATTATATAATTATATAATTATATTACATATAATTATATTTTTTTATATTAATGGCATTACCTACAACCATCTATTCCCTCAAATGGGAAATGTAACTGTTGATTGTGTGTACGACGGACTACCTCCTCACGAACTGACGTAACTCTTTTTCCATCACCACTTCCAAAAACTAGATATAATGAATTATTTAATGATTATATATCATATATATGATAAAATTATACTTCTTTAATTATATCATCACATGAACATTATTACTTTCTATTCCATAGGGAATATGATAACGTCACTTGTGTGTATGACAGACTACAACCTCACAAAGTGATGTGATTAGTTTTCCACTTCCTAGTTACATGGAAGGTAATAAAGATTAATTTAATGTTTATATATAATAATAATGACATATTAAACATTATATAAAATTAATATACAATATAATTTCTTACCTTACCATCCATTGAATGCGATAATGTAGTTTGTATGTTTGGCGGACTACCGCCTCATGAAGCGATGTGATTCGTTTTTTATTACCATGTCTCATGGATGGTATATGTAAGTGTATTTAAAGAAAAATATGATATTAATGACATAATTATCATTTTTTAAAGATAAAATAGCACCTACCTTCTTTCCATCATGATATTTGAAAAGTGGAAAGGTTACTCAAGCGTACGTATAGCTTACCATCTCCATGATTGTAACATGGTTCAATTTTCATAATCATACTTCATGGTTGGTTTTAAAAGTATAATTTATTTATAAAAATGATAATTATTTCATTATTACCATTATTTAGATGATTAATTAATTATCACTTTGACCTTAATCAACTTACCGAAGTGATTTTGGACATATGAGTTGAACATCGTCATAACATTTTACATGAACCTAAATTATTAAGTAATTTAATATGACATAGTAATGAATAAAATAAAATTTATAATAATATTAAAAAAATTATTTAGAAATTAAATTATTAAATTATTTTTATTATTCAAGGAGATAAATAATGCAGGTGACAAATCAGGCTCAAGAAAGGGGATCTCTCTAAACTACCCTTTTCTTTAGGTTATTGACACTCTCCCTCTCTAACCCACATTCTCTCTCTCTGACTGAAAATAGTTTTTTATTATTTTCGGTGCCCAAAAAGGAGAAAAATGGGCACTAAAGGGGGTCTAAAGTGGTGAAATAACAAGGCATCCCCTTGAATAATGGCCCTATAATTCAAAGCCAAGGAACCCAGACTATCATAAATCATAATGTCTTCCCCTGGTTTACCCTGTCGAGCAATCACGCCGGCAGAAAAGTTTTCCACCCTCAAAAAATGATGAAGTTTCTACCCCAATCACATCTCCCTATTGCATCTAAGAATTAGTAAACCATGTCCCATGGAACCTCCTAATGACCCTATATGGACTTCACCAAGACCTTAGAATCGGATTCAATTTCTGCCGCCTTAAAATCATGACTTATACACAATGTCAAGCCAGAAAGGAGTGACTTCACCTCCAAACCTAAGGAAGAGCCCATGCCATTGAATTCACTGAACCCTAGTAGAACCGAGCCACGGAATTCAAGGAGGACCCCTCCGCCTTTTATACACCCTTTTAAAAGGGATCCATCCATGTTTAACTTCAGGCCACCGAGGGGTGGTGACCAACTGATCCAGTGACCCCTCGCCACACTAGGAATGCAGGGTAGGTTAAACAACCTTCACACTATCTTTGATGATTTCTAGCCCTTCAAGAGTGGACCCATCTCTATAATCAAGGATTTCAATCTCATTTTAAGAAATAGAAAAGAGACCCAGGATCCCCACTGGGCCTTGTTGCGCGCATCCCAGAGTGTCCAGAAAATAGAGGAAAGTATAATGTCCCTTACCTTACTTTCCATCACCATACCCTCCAAACCCTGGAACCATGCTTCCATGAGACCCTATAGAGTTATTTTCTCCTTGTCTAGATCTGGGTGGGGAGAGAACCAAGACCATAATAATTATTCCCACTCACTCTGAAAAAAAAGGTGAACAACTGACTCCATCTTACGGTACTTGCAAAAGAAACAATGAGAGACAATAGGTATCTATTTACTTCTAATGTTTTCATCTGTAGGTAGAGAATTGTTCCTAATTCTCCGTGTGGGTAAGTTCATCTTCGTAGGAATCTCCTTACACCAAAGTCTGGTAGAACAACTATCACGGTGGCCCTCCGCATGAAGCAGCCTCTTGTAGTATCTGATGGAAAATCTTCCTAATGATGACCTAGTGAAACAGAAGGTATTTGGAATGTCTTCCATGATACCCTCCTTAAAATCCTTCTCTTGATCAGGATTAAGGTTGGAATTTAGGAAAACAGGGATTTCATTAGCCTCTTTAAACAAGATATCATGGTGGGGGCCACCATAAAAGTCCAGCATTCCACCCGACCAGTTGTAATTCCAGAAGTGGATCTCCCCTTGCCCAACGATCCATCAAGTCAACCCTTTTAGAGTCTTGAGATGTGAGAACATGCTTTGGGAAATCCTAGAATTTCGAGGGCCTCGCCCCCTCTCTGTTGTCCAATGATCACTATAACGTCGCTTGAAGAACGATGCCCACAAATATTCCCCCCTAATAATATCCCATGCCAACCTACCTTGTAGGCCTTTGATGGTTTCCCAAATATCTTGGAGACCCACTCCCCCTTCCTCAATTGGCTTGGCCTTACGAGCCCATGATTCCCAGTGACAGCGGACCTCTTGTCTGGAGTCCCACAAGAAGGTTGATAGTATTTTCTTTATACGATCAACAGTCCCTTTGGGGGCCTAATCAGTGATAAAACATTCATGGGTATCATTTGTTTATGTTACAAGACAAGATTATGAAACCCATTTATTTACATGGGTAATTATTATGTCTCTTCATTATGATTTTTTTCCATATTTTTAACACATATTCATGTACATAATATGAATGTAATGAGTTTATCTAGAATGATATAGCCCTATAATGCATTAGGTAATATTTTAGTCTCATGAGATGTCATGTATGAGAATAGTGATTGAATCTAATCCATTATGGGACTCTAAAAACCATGTGATGTTGTCTCAGTAGTTATATATGACTTATGTTTATGTCATAATTTATGTTTGTACCACTTTATTATGTTTCCATGATCATATTACACCATACTCTTTATGTTGTGCATCCATTTATTACTCATTTACCTTCTCTTTTATGATATTATGTTATACCTTTGACTCAAATTTTATGTTTCATTATCATGTTTATTCCCATGAAAAAAATTAGATCACCCCTTTCAGGTATTCCCTATATTATCCTATGCATATTTAGGATCTCAAATGGATTTTATGAACTCACTATGGATAATAAAATAATTATTTCATGTTTTAGTTTCCTTTGATGTATTATGAACCTAGTATTCCAAAGAAACTAGGCCTTTATAATACTTGTGTTGTATTAATGGATATTTATGTTTAAGAATCATGCAATAATACTTATAATAAGCCTTGGGTCACTATATTTGGTATTAGATCCAAGTTTTAGTTAACCTTTAGATACTAGGATGTAAAAACCATAGTGATAACCCTAGGTATAATTCTATGGATAAGTCTAAGGATAAGACCAAGTGTATAAAAACATCCTAGAATATTGGTGAAGTATAGAGTGAGTGGTTTCTGAGGAATTGTATCATTTTCTAGATAATACAGGTCGATGTTGTTCTGGAAAAGATGTACTTAGGGGTAATAACTTTGAAAATTTTATTTTGATGTTGACTTTAGAATTACCTGGTACATGAAAATGAGCCTTGCTGCGCACAAGGTTTAACCCTCTTGGGGGTATCTTTTGGAAATTTAAAAAATATTTATAAAACATTATGTGGGGAATAAAAATTACCATAATATTTAATATTAAAAAATGGGTCATTGATAAATTTTATGGAAACCTAGAAATTCATAAGGTAAGTAATAATGAGTTATTCCTCTAATGTTCATATTTTCTCGTATATGTCTTTTCATCCCTGGTTTTATTTTTTTCTGGACAATGTATAGAAATAGGAGAAACCAAGACAACAAACCATTTGAGGGGAAATTTGAAGATTTCCCAAATGTAATGCCCATACTGTTGGAATTAGGAGTTGGGAACTTCATAAAAATACTTTCTCAGATAACTCAAGTTTTGAATTGATACTTGAATCAGGACGAATGCATGAAACCACCCATGAAAGAGAAAGTTGCAATTGAGAACCTTATAAGACAAATGCATCCAATATTATGTGGATCTTACGATCCTTTAATCATTGATAAATGGATCAACTCCATTAAAAATATATTTTCCATCCTTTAGTAATATGTTCAAGAGAAGTTTGTGCTAGCTATTTATTCTATGGATTGAGAAGCCGATCAATGGTGGACATTGATCAAAAATACAAAGAATTTTGAAGATATAAAATTAATAGAGTTAAAGGAATTAAAAAAACTATTTTTTGATAAATATTTTCCCCACACTATGTGACATAAAATAGAGATATATTTCTTTATCCTCAAGAAAATTGATGACAAATGTTATGGGAAATATAAAGAAAACATCATAACACATGCATGATATGCCTCTGGATTTTTCATTTCCCCTGAAAGTAAATTTGACCGCATCTTTGGTGGTCTAAATCCATGTCTGTGAAAATAATTGGAAATTTGAGAACTCTAAAACTATGAGGAAATTGTTTGATGTTCCTTAAAAGTTGAAATAGATATAAAAAACACATGTTTATCATGGGGATAAGAAGCATAAAATGGAATTTAACTCTAGTGGTACAAGGGATAAATCTAATGGTGGAAAGAATGCCAAACATCACACTTGTAAAATGAAGGAAGAAGAAACATGGAAATTTTATAAAGTGAACCAGGAAGTTCTTTAGGTGTTGGAAGGAATGGAACCTATCTAGTGATTTTTTATGGGAGAAACCCACCAATATGATGGAATAAAGGGATGATAAAGTCAACCCTTGTCCTATTTTATAGTTTTAAAACTGGATGGAACAAGGACACTATATGAACCAATACACTAAGCTAAGGGTTTTTGATGAAAATATGTGACAAAAACCATCAAGGCCTATAAATAAATGGAGATATCACTCAATCACAAATACAGAGGTGGATCCTAAAAATGAAGTTATGATAGGGACACTAGTTATTTAGTCAAGAATATCAAATGTACTTTTTGATTATAGTTCTTCACATTCATTCATATACACCAATTTATAATAACTATTCAAGAACCACCTCAAAACATGGATGTTGAGTTATTAGTGAAGATGGAAAATGGGTCAACTGTAGAATAACAAGAATATAACTCATCCCAAATCCATATTTGTGGAACGAACATCCCTACAAACATTGTGATACTTACTTTAGTGGAATTTTATGAAATTATAGTCATGGATTGGATTTCATTATTTAGATATGACATAAAATATTGAGAGAAATAAATTACCCTACGAATTTTGAATCACCCTCTAATTCTATACAAGTGAAAGGATGAGGATGAATATCATTTGTTATCATCATCTAAAGCATGGAAATTTTTTCTCTCTAATCCAGAGTATTTTTCTCAAATGACTGAGAGTTAGTAAATGATTATTCTTGAATACATGCCCATTGTGAGAGATTATAAATATGTATTTCCAAAACAGTTGATTAGTCTTCCTCCTAGATGAAAGGTTGAATTTCAAATTGATTTTATACCTAGATATTTTACAATATCCAAGACTCCGTATAGAATGGAAATTGTAGGACTTGAGGATCTTAAGAAGAAACTATAGTATAATCTATATAAAGGGTTTATATTCTAAGTGCTTCACTATGGGATGAACAAGTCCTCTTTTTCAATAAGAATATGGGTTGATGCACTTATTCAATGATTAGCATGTGATCAAAAAAATCATGATAAACAACAAGTATCCACTTCTATGGATAGACTAATTTCTTGATCAAATATGTGGGTCTCATTATTTCTCCAAGGAGGACCTTTGGATAGGATTCCCCTAATTAAGGTTGAAGAAGTAATATATTCCCAAAACTAACTTTTGGAAGAGTTATAGATACTATGAGTTATTAGTGATGCCTTTTAGAATCACAAATGATCCAGAAATATTCAAGGACATAATGAAAAAAGTATTTAGAGATTACCTCAAAAAATATTTGGTAGAATTTAAAGTTGATATTCTGATTCACTCTAAAAGAAAGGAGGAGCATTAGAATCATTTTAATATTATGATAAATACCTTATAATAGAAGAATATTTGTGTAAAGTACATTAAATGTGAGTTCTATATGAATGAAATATCATTTTTTGGGCATATTATCACTAGAAAATGGATATTTGTAGAGCCTTATAAGATAAAGGCAATTGAGTACTGGAATATACTAGAATATGTAATAGAAATCTGTAGTTTACATGGACTAGATGGGTATTACCAATGATTTTTGAAAAAAAATCACAAATTTCAAACTCACTAACAAATAAAACACATAAGGTGTAATGTTTATTTGGACCAGTGAATTTGAAGATATCTTTACAAAGTTGAAAAATAGTCTTATCATTTTACTAGTCCTCATGTTGCCCTCAAGTGGAAAATTTTTTATGGTATACAATGATGCTTTAATGAAGGGTTTGGGTCATGTAATAATTCAAAATGATAAATTGATAGCCTATTACACAAGGTATTTGAAAGTTCATGAGAATAACTATCCCACTCATGATCTATTGTTAGCTATATTAATCTTTTCATTGTAGATCTAGAGAAATTATCTTTATAAGGAGAAGTGTGAAATATATTCAGAATACAAGAGAATCAAATATAAATTCACACATAATTAATGTAACATGAAACAATGAATATAGTTATATCTAATCAATTATTTTGACTAATCAATCCATTAACATCGTGGGAAATAAAGAAAAGTGGTAGATTCTCTAAGTAGAAAGGATTTGGCGATTTTATCAATGATGAGAATTGAGAATGATCCAATATTATAATACTTTAAAAGGATTTATATCAGAATAATAAAAAGATCCTAATACTACCTTTCTAAAATAACTATTCAACCATTCATTCTTGAGAGGATCAAAGAGTCCCAGAATGTTGATGAGGGATATAAAAAAATGTAGTGAATATTCTAGAGTTCTGTAACGACCCAAACAGTAATAAATAAAATTTCCCTTTTAATTTAAATTAATTGTATTATTATCTAAAATGGTTATAGAAAACACCTAAAATTATTTGATTTTATTATATCCTATCTAACTTAACATAACATCACATATCTTTACCATTGATAATATTGTCCTTGAACAATGATCATATGATTAGTGTAAATATAGGGTTTTATCAAATCTAATTGACATAGATAAAAGAAGTGATGGCCTCAAACAATAGGATTATACCTTATAAATCCCTTTTATCTAAGATTATGAGGTATATAGAATGACTAGGATTTTACCTTGACCAAGTCCAAGCTGGGATCCAACAACTAAAGCATGAGAAAATCATTTATAGAATAATTTCAAGTTCATCGAGATCACGACCCAAACTATGTATGTATAACCACATGTTAAAAGTATCACCATCGCACACCTTATTCTTAAGGAATTTTTTGGTGTATTAAAGGGATATGTATCAATACCTTAGTGATATTATTATGATCATTATTTTTTATAGAATAATGAATATATTTTCATCCTATTATTATTACTTTATAAATTATTTTTATTTTGATACAATAAAAAAATAGTATTTTTGGATAATATTCAAAAAAATTTAAGGAATTTATTTTGATGAATTAATATATTTTTGAAATAAATAATATTTTAATAAAATATTTACTGGGAAAAAACCCCTCAAGGCATCATTGAAGCATTTTTGAGGTGATTGTGTTTGTTGACAAATTGGGCCTCCATGTTGTGTTTTGTTGACAAAGTAGACCATGATGTATGAGTTTTTAGACAAATGGAGTTTACATGGTGATTTTTTGGGTTCAAGGGATGCTTCCAACAATCCAAGATTGATTTAAGAACCTCGACAAAGGAATGAAAGATCTAGAGGCGGTACAAAAAGAGCAGATACAAGGTGGTGCTGTTTTCTAGTGTTTGCCAGATTTTTGGGCCTAAAAATTGGAAAATGCATAGATTTGTTTTTGGAAAAGTGGGTGCATGAAAAATTGGAGTGGTAAATGAAAAATATAGTGGTGCTCGAAAAATCAGTGTGGTGCGTGAAATACCAATGCGGTGAGTGAAAAATAAATGGGTTGCGCGAAATATCTGTGTGGGGCGTGAAATATTTGCAGTGTGTGCAAAAAAGGATTGACGGGCATGAAATATTTTTATGGTGTGCTCAAAATGAATTCGTTGTGCGAAATATTTGCACGATGCGTGAAAAATAAAAGTGGTGCGCGAAATATTTGTGGGATGCACGAAATAGAGGGATGAAATTTTTCGCGCAAGAGGTGTTTCGAGGTCTAAAGATCTAAAATTGGAAAAGGCATGAGGGGAATGAAATATTGGAGCCGTACATGAAATACGGCATTGTGCGGAAGATGTTTTTTTATTCTAGAAGAGAATTTCACGCTCAAGAAGGGTTTTTCTTGCGGGGTCGATTTTCCCTATAAATATGAAGTAACCCTCCTCCATTTGGTGTAGCTCAAGACATAGAGAGTATCTGAGCTTTGGCACGCAAAATTGCAGTGCACAAGAGAGTTTTGTGAAAACAACAATTTTGCGTGTAAAATAACTATCTGTGCGCAAATCATAGGTGGCGCGAAAAGAAGACTGTTGCACAAGAGGTGAATTTCGCACAAAAGCAGAGAATTCTGTGTAAGGCAGTGTAGAGGTTACGCGTAAAATCTTTTTCACGTAGAATAATTTGTTGCGAGTAAAAGGGGTGTTTTACGTAAAAGGAGTGTTTCATGAAAATTTAATTTTGTGCAAAAGTAGTGAATTATGCACAAGGTGCAGTAAGGGTTGTGTGTAAAAATTTCAGTTGCCTGGTACACCCGGTGCAAAGTGATATTCATCTGCGGGTGAAAGTTGGACATCAACAGAGCATCTATCAACAGTTAAGGATGCGTATTTCATTAGAGATAATGAAGATACCTACAGGTCTATAAAATTTGAGTGGATCTTCTGAAGAAGTAGTGAGCACACTTCAGTTGAGAGAGCAGTGAGATTTCATATTGTGAGTGGTTGTAAACCAGGAGGGACAGTGAGTCCACTTCAAAATTGTAAACAGTAGTGCACTTATTATGGAATTGGTACATCAGCACACTGTCAGTGTATGATCCTTAGACGTAGCCCAGTGGGGGTGAACCAAGTAAAAAATTTTGTGTCTCGTGCATGCTTTACGGTTTTGTTCTTACTCTACATCAGAAAAGAGATAGAAGAGGGTTTTGTCTAACAGCAAAACAAGATCAAAAGGGGAAATCCTATTAATTTGTCATACCCTGATTCACCCCCCCCCCCCTCTAAGGGTATCTAGCCTAGTGAACCTAAAAATATTATTATTAAATAATTTTTATTTAATATAAATTGTCATATAATTTCTATTAAGTCAAATGTAATTTTTATATAACGGTTCGAAAACTTTTATTGTCAAAAAAAACCGAACATTTCTCAAAAAATGTCGATTTTTAATTTAAAATTTTAAATTCACATATTTATATAATTATTTAGGTAAAATGAATATTATATTTTTGAATAATAATTTCAAAATTATCCAAAAGTGAATTTTTTCATAATTTTTTAAGAGAGACAAATTTTTGGGTAAAAATTAAATATTTTATAAATATATAGTGTGTATTATGACAACATAATGACCCATAAGTGATTTGATAAATAAAAAAAAGTGTATACAAGACCAAATATATGTATTCTATTTAAAATAATTGTATTTTATATTTATTTTATTAATTTTATAAATCCTTTGTGAATCCTCCAAAATTATTAGTATATTTTAAGGTTTTAAAATCATTTCCTTAAGATTATGACTCGCTTCCACATAGGAAAGGGTATTATTTTATTATTTTATGCAATTTTACTTATAAAATAATTAAACCAACTATAATTTGGTTGAAAAAATGATAAAAACCATGGTAATACTTGTAGTTTTGGTTTTTTTATTTTATAGAGTTCAAAACCTGTGTTTAAGGAATTATAAAGAATTCCCCACTCATTTCTATATAAACCCACCCAAGACCCCATTAATATTTGATAATAAACCTTTAAGATTTTAATTACTCTTACCTATACTCTATAGAGTTGTCACAAATCACCCCAAGCTTTCAAAAAGATACTCCCAAGTATTTGGTGTCACACACTCAAGTGAGGGATCCTCATCTTCTCTTCTTTATTTAAGTTTATTATTATCTTATGACTCTTATTTCTAATTCCTAATGTTGTTATATATCATTCCATATTCCTATTACATACCATTTAATTTCCAAACAATGAGATACCTCTTTCTCTTTAATCAACCCATTTTATGAATTTTTAAGTGACGTCGTTATGCTGCTGAAATTTTACCATGATTTTATATTCCAAAACAGTTGTGTAGTGAATACCATACCCATTTACTATCAAGCATGTTCACCTTTATACACTTATAATTCCATTAAATGGGACTTACATTTATGTATTAAACACTCTATGATAATGCAATAAAATATGATAATGAATGAATCCATGTTGTATGATCTATGTGGCACACTTAAGCATGGGAATGAAATGAAATTGATGGGTGTGCCTAAAATTATATAGGACTCCAATGCATTGGGTAATATTTATTCTCATGAGACATCATTTTAGGATAGTAAGTAAACCTAATTCTTTTATGGGAATTTTTCCATCATGATTTCTTGGTATTTTTCCTTGACCTATGTTTATGATGTAATTTTTTAAGTTTTTTCCACATTTTTTATGTTGCCTTTATGATTTTCAAACTATATCATGTCTCATTGTTCATGTTTATGATTCATACTCCTTTTATTCCCCATTGTAATGGCTATTGTATAACAAGTAATACCTTGTTTCATATTTATTCACTTACTAGGATTTATATCTCACCCATTTCTTATATATGTCTCCATGTTATCCCATGAAGTTTTAGAAGCCAAGGAATTTTCGAAGCATGTTAAGGATATTTTAAATAATGTTGTTGTATCCAATGTTCACAATGTTATTCTATGTATCCAATTCCAAAATACACTATAATTCTCAATATTTCTGGTTGTATTATGTGTAATTTTATGTAATAAATCATGAATTAATGTGTAATAAAAATAAGGATTGTTATAGATGGTATCAAATGAAAAAATTAGTTATTTTTTGGATTAGGATTATAAAGTTCTAGTGAAATAATTATAGATAAGAATAAGTATAAGAAAACATCCCAAAATTTTCGTAAGTATAGAGTAAGTGGTTTATAAAGAAAATAAATCTATATCTGGATACTATAAGTGGATGTGGCTCTGGCATAGATGTATATAGTGGTAAAACCATAAAACATTGTGTTTAGCAAGACTAGACCAAGAACTGGTGCACGAAAATAGGTCTTTCTTCACACCTTATTTTATACTTCCAGGGGATATTCTTTAGTAAATTCATAAGCTCGTTATTATCTATTATTAAGGGAAAAATTACATAAGAGTCCATGTTAGGAAATAGATCATAGATAACATAGATTGAATCCAAAAAATCATAAATTGAGGAAATACATGTAACTTATAAGTTATCACTTCATTTTCATTGGATTCATGTTTATTTGTTTAATAGTTTAAAAATAATCATCCCTAATTTTCCCTTTATCTTACCCAATAATGGAAAATATTAAGAATCAAGTAAATGATCAATGTAACTAGAAATGTGTTGACTATCCCAATGAGATTCCCAACCTAATAGGAGTGATAATCAAGAACATTATGATGATAATCTCACATATGACTTAGGTTTGGAATAGAAACTTAGATCAAAGTATCATCCAAATCCCCCTAAGAAATAACAAGCTGTAATTGAGTCTTTTATGTGATAATGGCCTTTTAATTTCAATGGATCATCTGATCCCTCAATCATAGAACAATAGATTTGATCTATTGAAAAGGTATTATTCATCCTTCAATGTTTTGAACAAGAGAAGTTTCTACTGGTAGTTTATCGTATGGATGGAGAAGATGATCAGTGGTGGACATTGATCAATAATACAAAGCATGAGGAATATATATACGTGATGGAGTGGAATGAATTTAAAAAAAATTATTTTTGATAAATATTTTCCTCATACTCTCCAATGTAAAATAGAAAGGGATTTCCTTTCCCTCAAAAAAAGTTGATGAATCTATGAGGTGTATGAGTAAAACATCGCAAAACTTTTACGATGAAGCTTTATATTGTTCTTTACCCCCAAATTCAAGGTTGACTGCTTCTTTGGCAGGCTAAAACCTAATCTATAAAAATCCTTGATGATCTGTGATTTTGATAGATTTGAGGAAATTATCTGATCTCCCCTCAAAGTAGTAATAGAGATTGAAAAATCTCAAGGGTATCATGGGGATAATAATATGAAATAAGAGTTTAATTATGGTGGTCTGATGGAGAAATATAATGGTGCTAATAAATTTCAACCTCCCACTCGTGAAAGGTGCAGAAATAAGAACCCATGAAATTGCCTAATGTGAATGAGGAAATGCATTAGGTTTGGGAAGGAAGAGAACCTAGCCAAAGATTTCCAATAGTAGAAACCCACTATTGGTTTGGAGGAGAGTAATGATTCATTCAACTGTCATCACATTGTTCATTACTTCAATTGTAATGAAATAAGGAACTTTTTAATAAGATGCACTAAGCCAAGGATTTTCAAATACAACCAACAAACTCCAAGGCAGTAAGGGTGAGTATTTTTCATCACAACTAACGAGTTAGATCCTAATAACAAAGTGGTGATGGGTACACAATTAATTAATTAAATAATAGTAAATATACTTTTGGATTATGGTTCATCACAATCTTTCATATCAATAAAGTTTATTATAACTATTCAAACACCACCAAAAAACATGGAAGTAGATCTGTTAGTAAAAATGGAAAATTGGTAAATTATTAAATCCCAATTATATAACTCCTCCCCTATCACATTTTGTGGGATGGACTTCCCATAAAACCTTGGAATAATTCATTTGGTGTAATTTGATGAAATTATGGCTATGTATTGGCTTTCCATACATATAGCCAATATAAATTTCCATGATAAGTAAATCACTTTCCATATTTCGAATTAATCCCTGGTTCTTTACAAGTGAAAGGGGGAGGAAGAATTTTCTTTAACACAAATGTCTTAAGAATAGATATTATTTCCCTATGAGAAAATGTATCTAGATCAAATGATTGAGTCTAAGGAAACAATCATCCATTAATACTTACCCATTATGAGGTAATAAATTGATGTGTTTTCCCAAGGAATTGTTTGGTCTTCCTTCAAGTCGAGAGGTTGAATTTTCAATAGATTTTATACCTAGGTAGATGACATTATCCAAGACTTCATATAGAATGGTTGTTATGGAACTTGAGGATCTAAATAAACAACTAGAAGAGAATCTGGAATAAGGGTTCATACACCCAAGTGCTTCGTCATGGGTTGCACCAGTACTATTCATAAAGAAGAAGGATGGGTCAATGTTTCTTTGCATCGATTATTAGGATCTCAAAATAATTATGATAAATAAAGAGTATCTGATGGAAAATATTTATGACTTATTCGATCAAATACCTAGAGAAAAATACTTATCCAATGTTGATCTGCGGTCACGATATTACCAAGTTAGGGTGATGAAGGAGGATATTCCCAAGACTACTTTTTGTACAAGGTATGGGCACTATGAGTTCATATTAATCCCATTCAGACTCAATAATTTTCTAATAATCTTCTTATACTTGATGAATAGAGTATTTAGATATTACCTTAAAAATAATTTGGTCGTATTTATGGATTATATTCTAATATTCTATAAACCCAAGGAGGATAATGAGGAGCATCTAATCATTTTGATAAAGACCTTATGAAAGGATAATCTTTATGCCATGTATAGAAAATGTGAGTTCTGGTTGAAGGATGTATATTTCTTGGGGAATATCATCTCAAGACATGGGTTATTTGTGGATCCTTTGAAGACATAAGAAATTTATGGATGGTCAAGGACAACATATGTGACATATATCCATAGTTTCCTTGGGTTATCTGAGTTTTATCATTGATTTGTGAGAAAATTATCATTATTTTAAAACCATATAACAAAGATAGATTGAAAGGGATTCAAGTTTTCTTGGAATGATGAATGTGAAGAGGTCATAATGGATTTAAAGAAGAGACTTATCCCAACACCTGTTCTCACACTACCCACAAGTGGAGATCTTTTCATGGTATTCAACGATGCTTTGAAGAAAGTGTTTTGATTGTGTTAATGCATAATGAAAAATTCATAAACTATGATTCAAATAAGTTCAAAGTTAATGAAAAAAACTACGCAACACATGATCTAGACTTGGATACAATGATCTTCTCTTTGAAAATATGGAGGCATTATCTCTTTGGGGAGAAGTGTGAAATATATACAGATCAAAAATACTCAAGTATATATTAACCCAAAAATAGATGAATATGAGCCAAAAAAAAGATGATTAGAGATGATCAAGGTCTATGACTTCTCAATTCACTATGATCCTGGGAAAGCAAATAATGCGGTAGATGCTCTAAGTAGAAAGGATCCATAAATTCTATCATTGATGAGAATTGATAATTATATGATGTTCTTATATTTAAAAAGAATGGACATGGGAATCATAAAGGAAGGAACATTCTTAATCCTTTCAAAAATTATTACTCAATCATCTATTCTAGATATATTAGAGGATGATTCAAGAGATGATATGGTAGTTCAAAATAAAGTGGAAACTATAAGGAAAGGTAAATCCTCAAAGTTCAATTTTAGTGAAGAAGGATCCGTGAGATTTGGGTCCAGATCATGTGTACCATCAAATCCTGAGTTAAAGAAGGATATATTGGATGATCCACATAGCTCATCCTTCTTCATCCACCCAGTAAGCATAAATAAATATTTATATCTCTAAGAGCACTATTGGTGGGACAATATAAACAATGAAACCATGGAATATACATCAAGATGCCTTGTATGTCATAAAGTGAAAGAAAAAAATGGAAAAACCCCAAGGGGATGGTGAAACCATTACCCATACCTATATAGAAATGTGAAAACATCACCATATACTTTCTCATTGGTCATATAAATACATAAATAAATAATAATTATATATGGGTTTTGGTGGATCATCTTACAAAGATAGCACACTTCATTGTGATTTGAGAGGATTTCTCACTCGATCAACATTCAAGGATATACATTATAGAAGTGGTGAGGCTGTATGGAACACCACTATCGATTATATCATATCAAGATTCAATATTAACCTCTATGTTCTGGAAGAGTCTCCAAAAAACTCTAAATACTAATTTGAACTTCAATATAACATATCATCCTCAAATATATGGCCAATATAAGCAAACAATCCATACACTAGAGGAAATGTTGAGAGCAAGATTGATTGACTTCAAAAGAGGATGAGATCAACATCTTACTCTGGTAGAGTTCACATATAATAATAGTTTCCTCTCAAGAATCCTAATGGATCCCTATAAATCCCATTATGGGAAGAGGTGCAGAACACCTGCATCATGGGATGAAGTTGGGGAATGAAAATAGCTAGGTCCGGAAATGGTTGAATAAATTATGGAAAATGTTAAGAAAATTCACCAGCACATCAAGGATACTCATAGTCAATAGAATAACTATTCTAATAATCATCGATGAGACATAGAATTTGATGTTGGATATATGGTATTCCTTTATAAATCTAAATGGAATAACATGATGAGATTTTTGAAAAAGGGAAATCTTAGTCCATGATACATCGACCCCTTTGAGATCCTTGGTCCCGTCAGAGCGGTGTCCTATCAACTATAACTCCCTCCTAACCTATATCAAGTATATTGTGTATTTAATGTATCCCTATTGATAAAGTACATACCAAACCCCTCACATGTACTCAATCTAGAGGTGGTATATTTAGAGATTCATACTTTCAATGATGAGTAGTTGGTAAGAACCTTAGATCATAGAGATAAATTTCTATGAAATAAGAAAATGAACCTTATCAAAGTGATGTGGGGAAACTAAAAGTTTGAAGAAGCAATGTGGGAACCATATGAAGTGATGAGATATATTTAACCTCATCTATTTTAGTGTGGGAAAATAAAATTATGTGGGTGAAATTTCTAAAGGGGGGAGATTTTAATTAACCAAACTATTATAAATAAAATTCCCCTTTTTATTTAAATTTAATGTCTTATTATGTAAAATGATTATAGAAAACACTTTCATTTTTTGGACTTATTATATCCTATAAAATTTAAAATACCATCAGGTATCTTTACCATTGATAATTTATCCATTTAATAGTGATCACATTATTATTATAAATATAGGGATTTGGAAAATCCAATTGACACTGACAAAGGAAGTGATTGCCTCAACCAGTAAGATCATACCATATGAAGCCAATTTATTGGAGCTTCTAAGGGAGATAGAACCACTAGGATTTTCCCTTAACCAATACCAAGCTAAGATCTAATAACTTGTGTATAATCAAAACTATTTATGGGATAAAATCAAGCTCATCCAGATCATGACCCAAACCATGTAAACCAAACCACCCCACTAAAATCTCTCCATCACGCACCATACTCTTAGAGAATTTTCTAGTATATTAAAGGGATATTTATTAGTACCTTACTTATATGAGTATGTAAATTATTTTTTATATAATAATTAATATAGTTTCCTCCTAGAATTGTTACTTTAAAAAGAAATTATTTTGATATAATAAAACACAAATAATATTTTCAGGTAATATTCAAACACAATTAAGAATTTATTTCGTTGAATTAATATATTTTTGAAATAAATAATATTCTAATAAAATATTATTATTAAATAATTTTTATTAAATATAAATTATCATATAATTTTTATGAAGTCAATTGTAATTTTTATAAGGGTTCAAAAACTGTTATTGTCCAAAAACCCAACATTTCTCAAGAAATGTAATTTTGTAATTTAAAAGTGTAAATTAACCTATTTATAAAATTATTTACATAAAATGAATATTATTTTTGGAATTATAACATTGAAATTTTCCAACAGTGAGTTTTTCATTATTTTCTGAGATAGTTGAATTTTCGGGTAAAAATTAAATACGGTATAAATATACGATGTATATTATGACATCATAATGACCCAAAAGTGATGTAATAAATACTATAAAGGGTATCCATGACCAAATATATGTCTTACCTTTAAAATAATTTTATTTTATATCTATTTGATTAATTTTATAAATCCCTTGTAAATCCTCCAAAACTATTAATATATTTTAAGGTTTTAAAATCACTTCATTATGATTATGACTCAATTACATATAATAAAGGGTATTATTTTATTATTTTCAGAGATTGGAATTATAAAATAATAAAATAAAATATCATTTGGAATAAAACATGGGGAAAACCCAGTATAAGGTTTGTTTCTTTGGTCATTTTATTATATGGAGTTCAAAACCTAAGTTTGAGAAATTATAAAAAATTCCACACTCGTTTCCTATATAAACCCATCCAAGATCCCAATACCTTCACTAAAAATTCTTTTAGTTCATTATTACTCTTCCCTCATCTCTATATTGTCCTCCCAAGCCCACCCCCCCCCCCCAATCTCTCAAGAATATCCTGTGAAGTATGTGGTGTCACACACTCAAGTAAGGGATCCTTGTCTCCTCTTGTTTATACATGTTTCTTTATTATATTATGCCTTTTATTTCTAATTCCTAATGTTGGGATATGTCTTTCCATGTCCCTATTACTTACCATTTTATTTAAATGTTATTAGATACCCCTTTCACTCTCATCAATCCATTTTTTGAATTTTTTAAGTGATGTCATTATGATGTTGAAATTTCACCACACTTTTCTATACCAAAAAAATTATTTAGTGAATACCATATCCATTTGCAATCAAGTGTGACCACCTATATAAACCAATAATTACTTTAATTGGTATTTTAATGTATTTATTCCAAACTCCTTAATCATGGAATAAAATATGATGATGAATTAATCTATGTTGTATGATCTATGTGTCACACTAAAACATGAGAATGAAATGAAAGTGATGGTTGTGCCCAAAATTATAAAGCGCTCTAATGAATTGGGTAATATTTAGTCTCATGAGAAGTCATATTGGGATAGGGAGTGAACCTAATTCCTTTTTGTTAATTTTTTCATCATGATGTCTTGGTAGTTATCCTTGACCTATGTTTAAAATGCAGTGTTTTAAGTTGTTGCCACATTTCCCATGTTTCCTTTATGATTATCTTGAAATATCATGTCTCATTTTTCATGTTTATGATTCCTACTCCTTTTATTCCCTGTTGAAATGGATATTTTCTTATATGAATTACCTTATTCCATGTTTATTCCCTTACTAGGATTTATATATCACTCCTTTATTATGTATTTCCCTAGGTTATCCTGTGTAGTTTTAAAAGCCCTGGATTTTTAAAATCATGTTTTGGAAGTTTACAATAATATTCTTGTGTCCCTTATTGAAGATGTTATGATACATACATAATACCAAATACACTATAATTTTTGATCTTACATGTCATATTATGTTTACTTTTATGTAATAAACCATTAATTAATGTGTAATAAAGAGAAGGGTTTTTATATGTTCAACCTTACTGAAGATCTAGGTTTAGAATTTGGATATGTGTCCCATAAAAACCAAAGATGAAGAGGGATATTTTGGATTATTTTCATAGTTTTGGTTCTAGTAATAGTGTAATAATTTAGTGGTGGGAGATATATTAAAATTTATTTTAATAATCATTTCCCAAAACCAAGTGGGAGGATCTTTCATGTTAAATTTATAATTAATTTATTTAATATTTGAAGAAATAAATACATGGGCCTAGGAAATTTATTAATTGGTGAATGTTGATCATCAAAAAAGACCCTTTAATATTACCTCTATTTCACTATGAGGATACAAGGATAGAATCCATCTAACGGTGATCTACACATGCTCCTATGATCTTCGAATAACACCACTCGATCTCAAGATGCTAGTGTGGTGGGTTGAATGTCTTGTGTTTTTTGTTATTGATTACTTGTTCTGTGTTCTTAAAGAAATATCTCTTAAACTTCTTATTCATAATAGGGATAGTGAATGAGGAGTCAAGATAAAAAAAATTATGCGTAACAATTCTCTATTCTCAGTTTTTGGATGTACTACACAATAAACATAACCATATATTTATAGAGTTAGGATTTAAGTTAAAATGTTATTTAATTGTATAATGGACATTAAATAACATTTATTACCATTAATAAACCCCATGCCACAAAATAATATTATTATTATTCTAATCTATTTGCATGCACCAAATTATGAAATAAAAAATATTATTTAACTAGTTTGTTAATTAATATTTTTCACTGAACAAGGTCTTGGTTTTTTTGAACTCCTCTTGCATTTATTGAACACATGAATAAAAATTTTATTCATAAATAAATATTTCATTCACATAGTAGGGAATAAATATTTATTAAATATTAAATAAAATAAATATATATATTTTTATTCACATGTCGGTGAATAAATATTTATTTAATTTATGTGATCAATATAACCTGAATAAAATTATTCCTCAAACTTGAGAATAACATGTATTCCTTTAATTAAAGTCAAATATAATTTAACCAAGATTAATAAAAACACATATTGTGTGATCATTTAGGATTATTTATTTTTGTAATTAGGTAGTCTTACCTAAATCCCAATATTACTATCTAGAAACAGGTTAAGAAACCTAAGAGAAAGAACTTAATGTCCTAATGTCGAAAACCACATATGAATTCTCACTATGTAATATAATCTCTTTGGCCCAATATCTCATAAATCAGGTTGCAAGATGGTTTCATCAACTTATTTAATCAATACATATTTCTTTGAATATCTAAAATAAACACAGCATTACACCATGTAAATGGAATTTAATGTGGTTGTTCTATTCCAATCAAAGGGTTGAGATATCAACGTACATAAATATAGAAGGTACAAATCCTTCCTAGAATTTTCCATTTATCCATTAGTAACATGTCAATCTTGATGCACCCAATGTAACCTACTGACCACCAACATATGGTGTGATGGTATTGGTCAGTAAATATAAGTGCACAAGTCATGACATAAATTAATGATAATATCAAAGTCTAAGGACCATTACACATGCTCATAGATAGGAATATCCAATGACACCAAAATATATAGAATTACTACTTGGGGGTATGTTCTCATTATCTCTCATCTTAGATATTACCAAGTGCAAAATTCTGGAGAAGAATCCTCGTCCTCTTACAAGAACTTTCACCTAACATTCTAAATATTGTGTGTCCCATTATATTTTATTTTCCAACCACATAACTATATTAAGAATATTTTCATAACACTTCAAAGTTCTCATCATAGTGAGGAACTGTTATGACCTTATTAATGAAACAAATAATATAATACATTTTTAAATTAAATACATTCATAAATAATGAAAAATATGTAATAATAAGTTAAATTAATATTCAATACATCAGATATACATGTAATAAAAGTACACTCAGTTGGTCCTTGGACACCAACTCTAATAAACTCCCACTTGGACTAGATCCAACTGCCTATGAAATTCATTTCTCTAGATCTCACATGAAAATCATGTTCCTACTGAGTCAAGGATTTATTAAATGGCCTTTCATGTTGTCTTCCATGGAAATACTTCTCACTTCCACCTCACCTATCTGGAAAAAAAATCCCTTAAGAGGTGATACTTCTGAATTATGTGATTCATCTTTTGATGTTATGTTATCTCTATTGTGAGATCCATAGCTGCAATATTATCACAACAGAGTGTAATATAAATTTTAATGATAGGTACCACATCAAGATATTGGATTAATTTTTGCATCCATACTACTTACTTAACTACCTTAAACTCCTCAACATAATCAGAATCTACTATAGAATATACAACCATAACCTTATTTGAACTCTTCCATCTCTAAACACCTCCATTCTAAGTGAAGATGTATCATGTTTTTGACTTCATATCATCTTGATCAATTTAGAAACTACCATATAAATATCCTCTAATGACTAGTTCTTTATCTCCTCCACAGACTAGGAACATATCCTTAGTACGCCTCAGGTACATAAGGATAGTCTTGAATACCATCCAATGTAATTATCTTGGATCATCTTGATATCTTCTTACCAAAATCAATGGATAGTAAACATCTATCCTAGTAAATAGCATAACATACATGACTGACCTAATTGGTGACATATATAGAATCATTTCCATAATGTTTCTTTCCTCGTGTGTCTTAGGAAACATTTTCTTTCAAATATTAATTCCATGTAATGATAGAAACAATCACCTACTGGATTGTTCTATAATGAATATATTCAGTATCTTGTCAATGTATGTACTTTGACTTAGGTCGAGTAGGATCTTGGATCTATCATGATGGATCTTAATCCCAAGAATATTTTTCGATTCACCCAAGTACTTCATGGGGAAGCATTTATTCAACCATGTATTAAAATATTTTATGACTTGTATTTCATTTCTTATGAGTAATATTTCATGAATATATACTATTAAGAAAATGACTACACTCCCACTAAACCATTTGTAGACACAAGGATCACACTCACTCTTTATAAAAGCAAATTCTATTATAAATTCATAAAAATGAATGTTCCATGACCAAAATTATTGTTGTAATCCATAAAATTATTTTTTTTGAATTTTCATATCTTATTATCATCCTTTTGAGTCACAAACCCTTCAGGTTGTGTCATATAGACATATTCTGGAAGGTTCCTGTTAAGGAAGGTTGTTTTGATATCCATTTTTCAAATCTCATAGTCATGGTAATATATAATGGAAATTAGAATTCTTGTGGATTTACACATTACAACTGGTGAAAAGTTTTTTTCTATAGTCAATGCATTGATTTCATATAAACACTTTTGAAACTAATTGTGCCTTATAGGTACATATGTTTCCTTTTATTTTGATTTTCTTCTTGAATATATATTTGAAACCAACATTATTTACATCTACTATAGGATCTATTGAAATATGAACTTTATTTTTTTACATGGAATCGATTTCAAAATTTATGGACTCTTGCCACTTGGAAACATCTATTCCACTTACTACTTCTTTATAAGTTAGGGGATCATTATTATCAACTAATAATTATTCACCATACTTAGTGAAAAGAAAACCATAACATTCTGGTACTTTAACCTCTCTTTTACTCCTACAAAGTACTTATGTATCTTTAATAATTTTGTCATCCACAGGTATTTTTAGATTCTATTCCGGTACCAACTCTTGTGTACCTTTAGCCTTAACTTCATCGAATTCTATATCACTCCCACTATCTATTTTAGATATGTGATCCATCTCAAGTAATAGGGAATTTATTTCCACTATAACCTATTTATATGAGGGTTCATATAAGTAATATCCTCTTAATTATATGGGGTATACTTAAAGGTACACTTTGTGCCTTGGACTACAGGTTTCTTACCTGAAGAGGCCTTAACAAATTCTTCGCTTCCCCAAACATGTAAATACAATAACATGGTTTTCTTCCAATCCAAAATTCATATGGAATACCATTTATCGATTTAATTGGTACTTCTTTTAGTATATATGCTCCTATTTGCAACATGTATCCCCAAAAGTGTAATAGAAGACTCATATGAATCATCATTGAACTCACCATGCCCAACAAGGTGTGGTTCCTCCTTTCTCTTATGTCATTCCACTAAGGCATATAAGAAGGAGTGATTGGGGATAAGATCCTAATCTCTCATAAGGAATCAATGAATTCTTGATTATGATATTCTCCACCATTATTTGAGTGAATTTTCTTAATATTCATACCAAGATGGTTCTCAAATTCATTCTTGTATTCCTTTAATTTATCAAAAGAATCTGACTTATACCTCATCAAGTATACATATCCATATCTACTAAAATCATCAGTAAAAGTTATGAACTATGAGTACCCACACACTTCATCAAAAGTAAATGTTCCACACACATTGGTAAGAAATAATTCAAGAAGATCTTTATCCATTTAATCTTTCACACTAAAAGGGGTACTTGGTCATTTTTCCTTGAAAATGTGCATGACATACACTAATTAGTTTTTATTCAAAAGAATATAAATAACCATGTTGATGTAATTTAATGAAATGATTTTGGTTTACATAAACTATCTGGTGATTCCAGAGTTTGGTGTTGTATGATTCATGTGAATTAACTTCATTATCTATTTTTATTACTTGGTTCATGTAATCAAACACATAAAGACCATTATTTCAATGTTCCTTGCCATAAAAAATTCTATCTTTATAAAGTAAAAAACATTTATTGTAAAATTTAAAAAAAAATATCCATTTGTATCAATTCTTGATATAGATATAATGTTTTTGGTAATATATGGAACATAATAACAACCTTTCAAAACCATGATCATTCTATTCAGCAACGTAAGGTGGTGGTACCCAATAGATATAGTAGTGAGTTTAGCTCTGTTGGATTCTCATAGATCTAAATACCCTCATTAAATCTTTAAGAATCTACGTGGTTCCTATATTTGAATACATATATTAGAAACAAAATATGTATCTAATACCAAATTTGTATAAATAGATCAATTACACTTGATAAAAAACACACAAGAATCTTCCCCTTTCTTCTTTTTTTGGGTCTAGTTTTTCTTCCAATGAACCTTCTTTGCACATGAGAAAAAATAACATCTAGTTATGTTGCTTGACTCTTGATCTTCCTCTTATTAGAGGGGTGTGAATAAGTTTTGGGCATAAATATCTTCACATGACCTTTCCATTTTTTTCCAAAGGATGGAATGTTTTTTCCGCTTCGTATCCTTATATACGGAGAAAATAATGGTGATAACAACTTGAAGAGATTTATCAATGTTGTTCATATTATAATTCAAAATATAACTAGAGAATCTCAAGGGGAGTGATGATAGAATGAGTTCAATTCCTAGTTCTTTGGGGAGTCTAAAACATAGAACCACTAGGTGTAAAATATAGCCAATGAACTTGACTACATGAGGTCCAGCTGGGGCAGCCTACACAAGCTTACTCTGAAAGATTAGTTTTGAAATATCAAACTACTCTTGTATAGATCACTCTTGGTATAGACCAAAAAGGTTCTCATGCATTCTATATAAATCCATGTTTTCATGAGACTTCATGAGTTAATTGTACATTGACAAAAGCAAAAAACATTGAACATAGATCATGACGATCAAATGTTTTTCAAAAACAAGGAACTCTTCATAAATATTATCCATAGTATGAGGATCAGGAATTGAGGATTCAAGGAAAATAAATTTATGATCATGGAATTGAACAACCTAAAGGAATCTAAACCACTCTTGGATGTTAATGCCAGTTATGAGGTTTTCTTTCTCCAATATTGATCTTACGGATAATGTGGATGATGAGCTTTCTATTTAATTCTATAATTAAAATATCTGATTATTATTACTTTTTATTGATTTCTAATTATGTGAAAACTAATAAATTAATTGATTTTATTGAATATCCATGTATTTTATCAAGTTTCAATATCCCTCACCATTTGACATGAAATATATATTTTCCTTAACATTCTATTGGAAAGGATTCATATTCCCCTTAGCAAAACCCAAACAAGGGTTTTTCAAGGTACGTTAAGGTATTTAGAGAGGTAGGACATTGATAACTATGGGTCTGTATCTCCTTGATTCTTTGAGTGGATTCTCCAATCCCATAATGTTGACTTATAATTCCTTGGAAATTACCTCCAAATTACACCAAGTCTAACAAGGTATACTCTTATTGAAATAAAATGTTTAATTCTACACAAATTTTTCTTAATAACTCTTCATATAAAAGTTAGTGTCCCATCAAGGTTTGGTCAAACATTTAGTTTTATATATTTTTATTCCTAATCACGTAACCGAAGACCAAGTCTAACTTAATATTTTATTGAGGGGTTTTAATTTATTATGCATAAATTTTATCTTGTTTTATCCTTTTCATTTCTTGTTAATATTAAGAGGATTTTACTAAATTAGTTAAAAATGTTGGATAAAACATTTATACATAATTCATTTATTTAATTTCCATATTTTCTCATTAATTAATTTATTTATATGATTGAGGCCTTGCATGCATAAAATAAATAATTCCATAGATAGAAACAAATAAATAAAGTAAATTACCTGACCATGAGATTTTCTAACGATTCATTTAATGAGTGGAAATTAAATCAACCTATGACCTAACTCCATTTTTTTATCGTGGCATGAGTTACATCATTCCACTTATCCACTTTTTTATTAGATGAGTTGGCATCATAATGGTTCCATCTTGAACCACCTCTATGTTCCTTGTGATTCTCTATTAATTATAAGTATTTATTACTCACATGAAGGTGGGGGGAACCAAAGGATTGATTAAAGGGGATTAAATAAATATCCTTGTACATACAGGTCCTACATAATAATGGAGGGAGGGATGAAATGTAAACTATCATTTAATTTAATATTAAACAATTTAAAAGTAATGAAATAAATTAAATTAAATGAATTCCAACACATACAAAGGTCATGGTCAAGTTCATGATCATTCACACATGTAAGGAATACATAAAAGTAACCAGTAAGAATTCATTTTTTATTCATTTTTTATTTATTAAGATAAACATTTTTACATTAATTAATTAATTCTATTTTATCTTAATGATCATCTGAACATAATTAGAGATACCCATTATTTATGGAATTCATGGAAAATAAACGTAAAAAACAATAATGACATATTTATTGCAATAAATTAATTGAGCATTTAAAAATATTTAAAACCATTGTTAAACTATAAAACACACAATATATTTCAATAAATAAATTAAGTTTTAAATTCTAAAATTTTTAATTAAATTTAATTTAATTCTTCTATTAATTGACAGACTAGACGGTGTGTACAATCCAGTTATATGCCATGTACCTCGGTTTTTGTGTATTCTGGCCACATGCCTAGGGCTTTGGCATGTTAACTCATCCAAAGTACACATCATGTACATTCCTACTACATTCCTTGTATCCTCTTTCTATGTGCCATATTGTCCCCATCAATACATTGTATGCAATAAGTGCACCGTGTGTAATTAACTGCTTGGCACATCCATGTGCAATGAATATGGGTATACAGTGTGTGCTCTAACTACACATCGTGTAACCCAGTTTAACTGGCCAAATTTTTGGTACTTCCCAATGGAATCTTTGTTCCTTATTAATTTTTACTTAAACCATTAAGAAAATTAAATTCTAAAAAAAACATGATCAATATGTTCATAACATGTTAATTCAAATCGGATTAAAGAATTGATAACATGAAATGAAAATTTGACCATAATTGAGCATAGATCTACAATCAAATAAATAATTATAAATTTAAATTTGACCCCTTTAATACCACTTGTTGGTTCTGGACATAGTGAAAGCGTGCGATTATGGGACATATATTAAAATTTATTTTAATAATCATTGTGAGAAACCAAGAGTGAGGATCTATCATACTAAATTTAAAATTAATTTATTTTATATTTTAATAAATAAATATCTGGACTTAGGAACTTTCTTCATTGGTGAACATTGATCTCTCAAAAAGACCCTTTTAGATTACCTTTGTTTCACTTTGAGGATCCACATATTGAATCCCTATAGCGGTGATCCACACATGGTCCTATGATCACTGAGAAATTCCACTCGATCTCCACATGCTAACACGGCATGCTGAATGTCTTGAATTGTTCTTTATTGATCGTTGGTTCTTAGGTCATGAAGAAATATCTCTTTCACTTCCCATTATTGAGAGGGATAGAGAAGAATTATTCAAGAGTGAATTTGTTTTGTGCAAAAATTATCTATTCTCAATTTTTGGGTGCACTACATAATAGAAATAACCATATATTTATAGAGTTATCATTTAGGTTAAATATTATTTAATTGTATGTCATCCACTAAATAACATTTATTATCTTTAATAAACCCCATGTCACTTAATATTATTATTATTATTATTATTATTTTGGGGTGTGTGCCAACTAGCGCAATAGGAAATATTATCTTACCAGATTATTAATTAATATTTTTCACTAGAAACTATCTTGGTCCATTAAAACTACTCTTGTATTTAATGAACACCCAAATAAAATTTTTATTAATAAATAATTATTTCATTCACATACCAGAAAAAAATATTGATTAAATATTCAATAAAATAAATTAATATATTTTTATTCACATATCTAAAAATAAATATTTACTTAATTTATGAAATCAATATAACTTGAATAAAATTATTCCTCAAACTTGAGAATAATATATATTCTATTAATTAAACTCAAGTATAATTTAATCAATATCAATAGAATAGCTTAGTGTGTGTCTTTCTATGATTCTTTCTCATTGGCATTAGGCTGGAATACCTAAAGTCCAAGATTAGTACCTAGAAGAGGGTCAAGTCACCCTAGAGAAAAAAAAATATGATGTTTCATTTTCAACAACCATATATAAATGGTCATTGTGTGATACAATCTCTTTGTCACAATATCTAAGAAAAAAAGTTACATGATGGTGTCATCAACCTATTAACTCGATACAACTTTCTTTGATTATTTGAAATAAACATGTCATTAAAATATGGCCATGGAATTTAATCCAATCATTATATTCTAATAAAAGGGATAATATATCAACTTCTATAAATATGTAAGGGAAAAAACCTTTCAAAAATTATCCATTAATGACAAACAAATCATGGTACACCCAGTATACCCTACTTCACACCAATATCTGGCATGATGGTTTTGGTCCGTAAATCTATGTACAAGAATCATGACATAAATTAATGATATTAATAAAGTATAAGTACCATTAAAAATGCTCTTAGATAAGAATATATGATGACACCAAAATATGTGGAATTC
The DNA here is from genome assembly GCA_963277665.1 of Viscum album. Lineage (NCBI taxonomy): Eukaryota > Viridiplantae > Streptophyta > Magnoliopsida > Santalales > Viscaceae > Viscum > Viscum album. The sequence goes on along the minus strand of OY728160.1, from coordinate 797,772,710 downwards.
ATACTGGCAGTTTCTTTCTCATAATCTCCCATCTTTGAGAATAACAAGTGAAAACTTCATGAGAAGAATCCTTATACACTTACAATAACTCAAACCAGATTGTCTAAATACTATGTGTCCTATCATAATATGTTTTCCTAATGCATAACTATATTAAGAATATTGTTATATCACTTCAATGTTCTTATCATAGAGGAGAAATTCTATGACCTTATCAATGAAAAAAATACTATGGGACATTATTATATTAAATCCATGTAGAAACAATGAAAAATATATAATAAGATATTAAATTAATAGTCAATACATAAAATATACTTGTAATAAATTACAATCTGTTGGTTCTAGGACACGGACTCCTATATATAGCTCATCCTTATCTATTAAAACTATAATCACTTGTATGTATAGATATTTGAAGAAAAAAAATTGGTGGGATTACATAAAGAGAGAGATTGAAGAATGTGTATCTCAATGCTTGGTATTCCAATAATTCAAGTCTAAAAAAATTAAGTCTAAGGGTATGATGAAACAATTTCCCATACCAGTATGTATATGGGAAAACAAAACCTTGGATTTCATAATAGGAATCCTTGAGAAACCTAATGGAAATACCAACATCTGGGTGGTATTCGATCACCTTACAAAGTTAGCATATTTAATTATAATCAATTAAGATTTCTCTTTTGACCAACTCAAAAATATATATTTAAGATAATTGGTAATATTACATGGTGTTCCACTCTCTATTGTATATCATCAAGATCTGAGGGTTACCTCAATGTTTAAGAAAATCCATCTGCAATAATTGGGTACATAACTCATTTTTACCACTTTTAATCACACATGGATGAATAATCTGTTTTAGAGAACCATCCAAACTCTAAATGATATGCTAAGATATTTTTCAATTGATTTATAAGGATGTTGGGATCAACCCTTTCCCCTTATGGAGTTCTCATATAATAACATCTTCTATTCTATAATTCAAATAGCACCTTGTGAGGCTCTATATGGGAAGTGGTGTTGGAATCCGACATGAGAGGATGAAGTTAGAGAGTAGAAGCTTATGAGACCTAGTATTGTCCAAGATATATAAGATAATTTTAAAACCACCCGGCATTATATGAAATCCTTACAAATTTGACAGAAAAAGCTCTGCAAACAATCCTCAAAGGGACCTAGAGTTTGAGGTCGGAGGTAAGGTACTCCTATATATATCACCATGGAAGAAATTCATGAGGTTTGGGAAGAATGTAAATCTTATCCCTAGATATATCATGTAATTTTAGATCCTTGATTTCATCAGAGTGTTGTCTTATCAACTAGTACTCCCACCTAAACTATCTCAAGTACATGATGTGTTCTTTGTATCGCTCTTAAGGAAGTATATACCAAAACCGTCACATATACTCAATTTAAATATGGTACCATTGGAAAAAGTCCTTTAATGTGATGATAAATTCAGTTAATATCTTAGATCATACAGAAACATTTCTATAAAACAAGACAATTCAACTGGTCAAAGTGTTGTGGTGAAACCACAAGTTTGAGGAAGCAACATGGGAACCAGAAGAGGAGATGAAATAGAAGTACCCTCACATTTTTTTCACCTTATTTATATTATAAAATTTTAAGGATAAAATTATATAAGGGGTAATAATGTAACAACACAATTTTTTTAAAAGGGAATCTATATTCGATAGTGTATGTGACATTCAATATTAGACTCAAACAAATCCTGATTATTTAAATGTAAATGTTATAAACTAGCTATTAAATTGACGGGTATGAATAGGATTAACTAAATTATGAAATTTATATGAATTTCCTACCCATTAGAAATTTATTTATAAATTATTATTAACTTATCACTCAATTTTAATGAAAATACGTTTAATTTAGCAAAAATATGTTTTCTTCAAAAAATAATTTTTATTGATTTTTGTGAGAAAATATTATAGTTTATTTTTGGAACTTCTAGAAATTATATTTTATAAAATGAAAATAATTTTTGAAATCATCATATATATATTAAATTATATTGAAATTTTGGTACTTTTCAAAAAATATCAATTTTTCAATGAATAGTGAAAAATACCAATTTTCATAAAATTGTCATTTATTTTTAATAAATTAAGACATGTTATTCTTTTAATTTGATTTAAAATTAACATATATATTATTTTTTATGTTAAATCCAATTAATTACATTTAAATCAACTTTATCCTATATTTTAATATAAGTTTATTTTTAGGCTTTAAAACACATTTTTCTGAAAACTTTTTTAAAGTGCATAATGTTTCTCCATTTTACATAATAAAAAAACTAATGGGAAATTATTTAATAAAATTTATAGATTTAATATATATAAATATTAATTTAAATTCATATAATTATGATTAATTTTCATATAGTTAATATGAGATCATCTTTTTCTTAAAAAATCTATTTCTTAAAAAACCATTTTTTTCGACACTTCCATGGGTTTACTTTTAAATTAAATTCTTCCACTTCAATGAGTTGAATTTAAAAAATATATTCCATAATTTTAATCTTCATAATTTATATTATCTAATAATTTTAACTTAATTTTTGACTATTATAACATCCCGACCCAGCTGACCACTAAGAAGGTAGCTAGATCAGGGGGTCACATGGCCTCAAACATGTCTCCCCATTTTTTAGAGGTTGCTGACTAACAATGTTGGTCTTGAGAGGTGATAGTGGGGATACTATACCCTCATATAATAGTCACAAATTGGTATAATTATAACAAATATCATATAACATCGGAATACAAATAATAACAATTTAATAAAAGTGTCCAATGCTGGTTTATACAAAGCATGCATGATAGATGATGATACATTAGCTAAAATAGTAAAAATACAACATTCTTTACAATATAGTACAGTACAGGACTCAATTAGAGTTAAAATATTGAAAAATATGTAATTCAATCACCACGAGCATCTTGAGATCCCACTTAGTCTGTTTCTCCTAACTCCCGTGTAAAATCACACAGCAACAAGCAAGGTTTAAGGTCCTGTGAATAAGAAGGTCTATTAGGGAACCCCAGTGCAATGGTGGCTTGATTAGGGTGTTGGATATAAATCTTATTAGTCCATCACCCATGGTGTCTAGCCCAATCTAGATAATTTAATATAAATTAAACAGTGTGTTGGTATATAGAAGTAAGAAACATAATTGAATAAATATGCAACCACCCATCAAGGTTCCTAAGATACACCTGATGGCAATACCTTCTTCAGCTCATAGTTGGATTAAGAGTATGATCATGTCACTATATATATATAGTATATATATATATTAATATATATTAGTATGGATCGAGATGTAACCCAAAGGAATCCAATTCTAGGGGAAACACTCTCAATATATCCCCTAACCCAACATCAAGAGATCTCTCCATCTCTTGGAATGCACATGCTGGTAGGGCTAGGACATAACCCACTATCATCCATCACTAGAAGATCTCTCGTAGTCAATCCCCTAGCTCTATCTGCTGTTAGGATAGGGATGTAACCCACTATCATCCATCACTAGGGGATATCTCATAGTCAATCCCTCGGCTCCAGTTGGGAAGCTCACATAGTGTCCCCTCCCAAGGGCTTTCACAGCCCCTTGGCTCCATGGGTAGGGTACATGCCCTACATCTCAATAGAGTGATATTTCCAAACTACATCACTCAGGATGGAGAGTGTGAATGTAATAAAAACACTCTAAGATAGAATGTTGCACTCAAAATCCCATCACCCATATAGTATCTCTGGTGGATATGGTACATTCCCTATATACTGATAGAGTGAGAGTGTCACACTACGTCAGTTGGGATGGCGAGTGGGCCACAATGAAACACTCTAATATGGAATTTGGCACTCAAGAGCCCATCACCCATTTAGATATTAAGAGTCACATTCATTTATGATAAATAATGCATGAGTAATTAACCTCTCATGAATCTCATTATCCCATTTCATTTATAAAAATATACATAAGGAATAACCTCTTATGAATTCCATTAGCCAAGTTCCTTTCCATAAAAATCAGTACATTTCATATGAAGCATTTAACAATTCATAAATAAGGGCATTATCTAACCATACCTTATGTTTCAATCCAATTAAACCATCATTTACATTTATAATATAATTCATAAGGAAATACCTCTTATTCATTTCAACAACCATGTCTGTATTCATAATTTAATGAATAAGGAATAACCTATTATGCTTTTCAATTAAACATTAGCAATAGAATGGTGATATATATAAATTAATACATGAGTAAAAGACCTCTCATGCATTTCATCATCTAGGTATATTCCATTTGAAACCAATTAATTCAATTTAAGAAATTAAACTTGTCATTATTAATCCCACCTACATGATCAATTCCATTTAATTATGTAGACTATAAAAATTACATTTATAAGGCTCAAAAGACACGGAAAATTACCATGTTCAATATTTATTTAAAGGATGCTACTATTTTGCATAATCCATCCTATAAAAACAATTTACCTTAACCAAATCATTTAACTCATTAAGACATGATAACAGTATTCCAAAGGCTGAAGTGTAAAGGAAGGGTATCATGGAAATAGGTCATATAGAACTACCAAGAAAATACGGCCAAGCAGTCATAAATCATAAAGCACCACTGTGAGTTCTCAAAGACATCACACCTCCGTTTGATATTTTTTATTACAAAGCCATGACTTTTTTATTCAAACAAGTCATTTATTCATATTTAACACTTATTCTATAACTCATTTAGCACTATTAAAAAGCATAAAAAGTGTCAAAGTGAGTAACTAAGGAATACTTGAATTTAAAGTGAAAAAATTAATGGAATTGTACCTCAAAATGTAGACCAATCTAAGACGATCACTTGGCCCTTGACAACATGATGAAGGAAACTCCAAGTTTCTCCACACTTTCATGCACATACATTAATATATATATACATATACCCCTTAATTGAATTTACATATTCCCCTCACCATGATGGAATATGTACAATGAAGATATATATATATATATATATATATATATACTTATGTATATGAGTTCAATCCCTCCATGAGTCATCAGACACTCTACAATCAAAACTAGGAACTCAAAAACATTGTGGAAAGGATCAACGCACAAAAGGAAAACTACCATCACTGATAAAATTACCAAATCCCCAATCATTAATTGAGATACATTGAATATTTAGGGAAACCATACCTCAAACCATTGGCAGAAAACCAAAATGAACCAATACACCTATCCTTTAGTAGTAGATGTTGGAATACACATTAAGGGGTATCGAGAGACCCTTTGCATAACCAAAAACCAAAAAAACAAAAATTGGAATTATCCCAACCCTGGGGTTTCTTCCACAACTCACTGGGTGAAACAAAGGGAAAAATTAGCCAAATAAGGGGAGGATAAGGGAGAGAAAGATTTTCCTTGAAGGATTAGAGAGAAAAATAAAGGAAATATTTTGAAATCGATGTGTGAAGGAGGTTCTATAGAGGAGGGTGTCACACGACTCAAAGGAGATCCCAAGGGGGAGTCATGATGCAAGTGATAGGGAGGAGAAAAAGGATTATATTTTATTTTTTTATTTTAATTTCATTTAAAATAATTCATTTTTGAAAAACAAGTCACTGCCCATGATTTGGGCTACACGATTTGGCCAACAGTGCACCAACCATGCGCCCTACACTGGACACCTGGGGAACCCCACACAAGTTGGCCATATGATTTGGAGAAACATGCACCAACTATGAATTGAAAAGTGTTTATTTACTTTATAAAACCACTAATCAGGTTTTCTAGGAACACTGTTTGGAAAACTATGTGCCTCCCATGTGCACATCCTCTATTCATCAGCATAAGGCTGCATGGTTTCCAACTGTGAGGTGAACGGTTTCATAAAAACCATGAACCCTCTTCATTTCCTTCAAAACTAGATTTTTCTGGACCAACACTCTATAAACTCCTTGAGACACCTTGGAACCTTATCAATCATTTAAAAAGTCCAAAAACATCACTTTTAAGATTTGAAACTCTCAGAATTAAGTTCCAAAGTTCATTTTTAAAAATAGATCATCCAGTAAACATGAAAATTATAATTCCTCTAGATTTTATTCCTGTTCAAAATATAGATCATTACAACCTTCCAACCTTATAACTTATTATCCCTGATATGACTTCAAGAACAATGGTAAAATCACCCTACCCACAAGTTTCATGAATTCTCATTCAAATGGGTTTGTTGCATTTCTAAATGCCCAACACAGCTACGAGCATTGAGTTAAGAACATGGCACTAAAGCCATTAACACCAAATCCAATACTTTTTTCCCAACCAAAACACCTAAAAAGAACATACTCGATCTTGTTTAGAAAGAGATAAGACTATGTCATTGTCTCATCATTAATTTAACCAAAGGTACTCCCCACCTTTGAATTAACATTGAAAAATGTCATATTCCAATCCATGACACTTCAACCATCATAATTTCCTTTCAAAGCACACTCCAAGCATTTTAATGATGCTCCTGGCATGATTTTGAACTTTCCATATGCTCGATCCTTCATTGACCTCATTATAATAGGTCGAGTCAACTTTTTATGAAAATCCCTAGCCAACACAAACCACACTCATCTCCACCCACCAACATTCCCAAAACAGTCCTTATCTGGCCACTTCATTGATCATGAGAGACAACTAGTCAAGACACTTTTTCTAACCATTAATGAAGATGCTCAGCTTAGAAAGACTTCACATTATAAATAGAACCAAAATTCCTTCTTCTAAGAAATTGATCATTTACAACAAACATGTTCAACGAATTCCATACCTGACTTCTGATGACATTCCTTGTTCAAACTTCACCTGAAAATTTCATATATCATACCTAAACATAAACAAGGGGGTAACCCAAACCCATCCCACTGGAATCATTACCCTTTTAAAAAATTACCTTTGAGACAAAAAAAAAGTCTCAAGTAACCTCGGTTTCAAACAAATACAGTCCAAGGAACTAACCCTAGTAGTTTATACTCTATAATTGAAAGTGAGACATTGACTCAAGGTCACAACATCAACATCTGATCATTGACTGAGCCCAGAGCAACATCTTCCTATTGGTCACATCAAAAGAAATTGTTGGTGTACAAGAGTCTATCTAGGGAGTTCCTACTTGGGAACCCAATGATCACTCAAGACTTACTAAGCCTTGATAAGAACCACACATCCAGCATGGAACAATTAAAAGGATCACCCAAATAACCCAACATCTTTAAAACATCATCACGGCATAAGATTGTTGCTCTATTAGTGAATCTAGGTCAACAACAAGATAGGGGACATGATCACCTCTTATAAAAATACACTAAGAGGATTTGAAAGGTTTTTAGTCAATCTCACCCAAATATGGGAAAGAAGAACGGTTGAACCAAAATTGGCCATATTTCAAAGAAGAATCCTGGAATCAACTATTGATGCTTCATTACAATAGATCACAATACCTTTTCCACTTGAATCATTATGTGGTCGCTCAAGCTCAACCAAAAAATCCCTCCCGAGTATTGGGAAGAACTTTTTTATTTAACACTCAGGTCACTCTACTCCAGATATGACCTGAGACTGTACACAACTACACAAGGCTCAAAGATCCAACCGAACTTATCTGGTTCATTATACCATTTAGCACTAGATGGTACTGCATATATCAACACACACTATCCAGACGTATCCAAGAGAAAATGACACATCCTAAATATTTTCCATAGTCTTACCATCCCTATGCATTCAAGTATTGTATGGCCTATACAAGAGATTTAAACCCATAGTCATATTTCCCCATACGAACTTTCACCTAGATGATGACATGCCAAGTCATCCACTATTGAGGAAAAGAAAGGGTCAAGTAACCTACAAAGCAAACAACCAATACCAAGGCATGTCTAAACTAATAAAAATGAGCATTAATTGGCACTCAATACCCTAACAATGTCAAAGAAATACATGACCACCCATCCGAACAAGTGTGTAATTTAAAAACTAAAAGTCCTACTAGGGACAACGACACCAAACATCAAGAAACTCACAATATTAGGAAATCACAGAATCTATAAGGATGATACCTATTGTAGGTTATCCATTTATGAAAAAAACATTAAACATATCACTTCATCATGCTAAAAAAAGTCACTCAACTCAAAAGATGATAATTTAAATAATTTATAAAATGAAAACATCCTATATAAAATGATATTGTTTCCTATACAAGTCTACACATGAGAAGATTAAACTACCCATACATATGGGTTTTAAAAAACGGACACCACCTAGGGCTACATTTCCAAGTCCTTTACATTTATTCACATTTAACCTTTAATCATTTAATGATTTAAAATAAAACATTAGGTACCATTTTTCAAAACAAAAACAAAAAGTGATCGATTTTAACCAACACTCCAAGGAAAAATAGGCAAGATTCACAAAACATCATTTTTAAACATTTAATTTTCATTTAAATCCCATAAAATTTAGATAATTCATTAGAAAATACCTTTTCAACAAAAAGGCGACCTACAAGGGTCCCACTAATCCAACTTGTATTCTCTATAAAGAAACCCAATAGGAATTGCTCAATTTTTAAAATTTTAAACACCCATACCGAGTCATATCATTAGTTACAGGTCCTAGATGGCCTACTTGGGTCTAGTTTCACAATTTAGAAGGTATCCAATTGATTTTAGATCAAAATTAAATAGCCCTTACATTTAGCCATTTTACAATACATTATTCCATCACATTTAATATGGGTTTCCATTTCCCAATTCTTGAAGCGCCAATACACTTCATGGATTGAAAATTGGATCCCATTAATCAAACCCAATCTGAGTTTAGAATTTAATATTATTAAATATAGTGGCCCAATCATATGGTTGGCCATATACAAACCTATAAAGCACCCATACACTTTACTGTTTGGAATTTGGATCCCTTTAGTCAAAACCAATTCACTTTAGCATTTTAATTTAGAAGCCTTCACATTTTAACCACATACTTTTACAATGGTTTGAATACATAGGTTACATTTTCCCAATAATAAGTCCCTCATACACCTTACAACTAAAAACTGTCTCCCGTTGTAATCACAAGCATCAAATGTTTTTGCACGTGAAACCATTTACATATCAAAACTAGCATTTCATGATAAGAAGTAAACACAGAACATGCCATAACATAGAAGCATGGTATATATGGCAAGACAATTCTAATTAAATAGGAATCATGTCATATATTCAAAAAAGGTATGCTAAGAAATACCTAAACATGTCATAGCATTTAAGGAACATAATAAAATAAGTAGGAAACCAAGAAATTGAAACTATATGGCATGGAATATTCATGAATGTTAATTTTTATGTGCCTAATATGATGCATAATATGATTAATCCTTGTCAAACCAATCCAATGGATAAAAATACTATAAATTCTATAAATCATAAGTAGTGAAAAGTACATCAATCACTCGAGGTGAAATAAAATCCAATTGTAATAACAAAAAATCATGAAAATCAATCCTAACCAAGGAAACCTGGTCATTTCCCATATATGGGGTGATCAATCCCAAGAATTCCTTTTTACCAAGAACTAAAACATTCCAAGTCTCTTATCTCACAAACCAAAAATAGTAATAAAAATGAAAAAAAACACCTCTAATACCACATTGTAACATCCTAACTCAGCTGACCACTAAGACAGTAGCCAGACCGGTGGGTAATATGGCCTTAGGCGCATCTCCCTATACGCTAGAGGATACCGACTAGGGGTGAGGGTCTTGGGTGGTGATAATGGGAAGAATATGCCCTCATATCAGAGTAGAATAGTGGTATAATTAGAACAAAGAGTAGATAACATCATGATAAAAATAATAACAATTTAATAAAAGTGGACAACACTAGTTTATACAAATCATGCATGATAGATGATGATACATAAGATAAAATGTTAAACATACAGTATGCTTAGAAATATAGTACAATACAGGACTCAAGTAAAGGGAAAATAATGAAAAGTCCCAAATTCAATCTCCATGAGCATCTTGAGCTCCATATTAGTCATTTTTTCTTAACTCCTAGGTACAAGAACACAACAACAAGTAGGTTCCAAAGTCTTTCGAACAAGACGGTCTACTCAGGTACCCCTGTGCAATGGCGGCCCGAGCAGGGTGTGAGATATAAATATCAGTAGGCCAGAACTCGTGGTGTCTAGCCCAATCTAGGATGTGAAATATAAACTAAATAGTGTGAAGGAATAGAGAAGTAATAAATAGAATTGGATAAATACAAAACCACCCATCCAGGTTCTTAAGGGACAAGTGACAGCTATACTTACTTCAGCTCATAGTCGGATTAAGATTCTTATCATGTCACTATGTATATTGTATATATAGTTGTATATATTTATATATGTTGGGATGGATTGGGACGTAACTCAAAGTCGTCCAATTCCAGAGGAAGCTCTCTCGGTCTATCCCCTAACCCAAATCCAAAATCTCTCACAGTCTCTTGGAATGCACGTGCTGGAAGGATCGGGATGTAACCCACTATCATCCATCACCAAGGGAGCACTCACAGTCAATATTTTGGCTTTAGATGCTGGCAGGACCGGTACATAGCCCACTTTCATCCATCGCTAGGGGAGATCTCACGGTCAATCCCCTGGATCCAGCTAGGAAACTCACATAGTCTCCCCTCCAAAGGGCTCTCACAGACCCTTGGATCCATAGTTATGGAACATTACTGACATCTTGATATAGTTATAATGTTATAATACATCACTTATTATGGTGAGTGTCCATTCCATGGAAACACTCTAAGAAGAAATGTGTCCCTCAAAATCCAATCACCCATATAGTATCTCTGGTGGATAGGGTATATTCCCTACATCATAATAGAGTTGGAGTGCCATACTACATCACTCAGGATAGGGAGTGGGCCACCATCCAATACTCTAATATGGAACGTAGTGCTCAAAATCCAATAACTCATTTAAATATTAATAGGCATATTCATTTATGATATATAATGCATGAGTCATTAACCTCTCATGCATCTCATTAGCCCATTTCATTTATAACAATATACATATGGCATAACCTCTTATTCATTCCATTATCCATGTTCCTTTCCATAAAAATCATTACATTTCATATGAATAATTTAACAATGCATAAACAGGGGCATGATCTAACCATCCTGTATGTGTGATCCTAATTAAACCATCATTTACATTTATAATATAATTTAAAAGGAAATACCTCTTATGAATTTCAATAGGAATGTTCATATTAATAATTTAATACATAAGGAATAACCTCTTATGATTTTCAATTAAATATTACCAATGGAATGGTTATATATATAAATTAATACATTTGGAAAAGACCTCTCATGCATGTCATTATCCAGGTCAATTCCATTTGAAAATAATTTATTCAACTTAAGAATGTTAACCCATCATTCTTAATCCAACCTCCATGATCAATTCCATTTAATTCCATAGTTCATGGAAATTAAATTTCTAAGCCTAAAAATACAAGGAAAAGTACCATGTTCAATATGTATATAGAGGATTTTATTATCTTTCATAAGCCATCCTATACAAACCATTTACCTTAAAAAATAATTTAACTCATTAATACATGAAATTTTCATTCCAAAGGCTCAAGTGTAAAGGAAAGGTGTCATGGAAACAATTCATATAGAACTACCAAGGAATACAACCAAGAAATCATAAATCATAAATCACCACTATGAGTTTTTGAAGACAATGCACTTCCATTGGAGGGGTTTTATTACAAAACCATGACATTGTTATTCAAACAAATAATTTATTCATATTTTACACTTATTCTATAACTCATTCAAAACTATTAAAAATAAAGTAAAGTGATAAATTGAGTAAATAATGCATACTTTAATTTAAAGGGAAAAGGAATGGGACCCTACCTCAAGAAGTTGATCAAGCCAAGCCAAACGTTCATCAGTTAACAACATGATGAAAAAATATAGAAGCTGCATCACACTTTCATGCACATACATTACTATATAAATACCCCTTAATACAGTGTACATATTCCATTAAAAATGAGGGAATATGTACAAGGATGATATATATATATATATACACATATACATATCAATTTATATGAGTGAAAACCCTCTCAGAGTCATCAAATGATCTACAATCAAAACCTAAAACTTAAAAACACCATTGTAAGGATAAAAACACCCAAAGAAAACTACTAGTTCCTCTAAAGTTACTAAATACAAAGTCATTAATTGAGATACAATGAATAACAAGGAAAAACATACCTCAAACTGTTGGTGGCGAACCAAAATGAACCAATCTGCCTCACCTTCAGCGTCAGAGGCCATAATACACATAAAGGGGTCCCAAGAGACCCTTTGTATACCCTAACACTGAAATAAAACCAAAAATTCATATTATCACAACTCAAGGGTTTCATCCTCACCTCATTAGGTAATTGAGAGTCAAAAACAGCCAAAGGGAGGAGAGAGGAGGAATATTTACCTTGAAAGATCAGAGAGAAAGCTGAAGGAAATCAGTTGAAACCAGTATGTAAATGAGGTTCCATAGAGGAGGGTATCACAAGGATCAAAGGGGAGCCTAAGGGGGGATGCGTGACATGAGTGAGAGGGAGGATAAAGAGGGTTATGTTTTTATTTTATTTTTATTTTTATTTCAATTAAAATAATTTAATTTTTAAAAATAGGTCACCGTGTATGGTTTGGACCGCACAATTTGGAAAAGTGTGCCCCAACCATGTGCCTTCCACTGGACACCTGGGGCACCCCACATGGGCTGATTACATGGTTTGGAAAGCTGTGTTCCAACCATGTACTGAATAGTGTTCAGGTACTTCCCAAAACCACTAATCATGTGGGCTAGGCACAAGGTTTGGAAAACTGTGTGTCGTCAGTGTTCATAGCCTCTGTCAACTAGCATAAGGCCACACGGTTTCCTAATATGGGATGCATGTTTTAAGACAAATCATGTTCCCTCTATAGATCCTTCACAACTGAATTTTCCCAGTCAAGCACTCCCAAAAATCCTCGATACACCCAAGAAAATTTTTGGGCCTTCACCCAAGTCCTAAAACATCACTTTGAGGGGTTCCAACTCTCTGAATTAATTTCTGAAGTTCAGTTTAAAAAAACTCATCTATTAAACATGAAAATTGAAATTATTCTAGATTTTCATATGGTTCAAAACACAGATTGGTACAACCTCAATTGATAGTCAAAACATTAAAAAATATTTACAACGGTTAAGGTAAAAATGAGTTTACTAGGGGTTAAAATAAAATTATAGGTATTAAAAATTAAACAAAACTAGTCTAATTCAAATTTATGGTCATATTTAGATCTTTTATCTTCTTATATCTATAAATTTCCCTTTTTGGATTCTTAGTTCTAATAAAGTTACATGGAATTGTTGATAACCTTTGAAAATTACAAAGAGTGACACTCACCTAAATTATAAAAGGCCACTACCTATCCTCTTCTATTCACACTTATAGAACTCATTGGTTTAGAAAAAACCAACGAAAATTACTTCCTTAATTCCCTTCCTTCATCCAAGAATCATTTTATTGATAATAAATCTAACTGAGGAAGGTTTTTTTGTAAACCTAAATAAGTTGTGTAAAGAAGAGACAATGTCTTTAGCCGAGAATTTTATTTTATTTCTTCTTCCACCTCATTAAAATATTATTAAACCATTATGATATAGTAACCAAATCATATTATATAAATTGATATGTTTTTATTTCAAGCTAATTACTTAAAACTATCTCCTCTACTATCAAATAATAAATGAAACCATTGATCATATGTATGGCAGACTACCACCTCACGAATTGACATAACTTGTTTTCAATAATCGCTTCTCAAAGCCGGATATAATAAAGTATTTAATATTTATAAATTTTATATATGATATAATTATATTTCTTTAATTATAAAATCACATACACCTTTTTACATTCCATTTCATAGGAAATTCTATAACGTTGCTCGTGTGTATGGCGGACTACTACCTCGCAAAGAAATGTGATTCATTTTTCACTTACAATTAACATGGAAATTAATAAGGACTAATTTAATGTTTAAATATAAAAATAATGACATATTAACTATTCTTGAAAAATAATATATCATATAATTTCTTACCTTACCATCCATTAAAAATGAAAATGTTGTTCGTGTGTACGGTGTACTACCACCTCGTAAAGCGATGTGATTCATTTTTCTATTACTGAATAATGTGGATGGTATGTGTAAGTATATTTAAAGAAATAATATTATATTTATGAAATAATTAAAATTTAGGAATAATGAAATAAAATTTACATTCTTTCCCTTCTGATCATTGAAAAATTAAAATGTTACTCATGCATATGTACGAAAAACCATCTCCATGATTGTAACATAGTTCATTTTTCATAACCATATTTTATGATTTGTTTTAAAATTATAAATTATGTGTAAAATCATAATTATGTCATTATTACCATTCTGTAGATGATTAATTAAAAATATATTTTACCTTAATCAACTTATCAAAGTAATTTTGTAATATGAGATGAACATCGTGAAAACATCCAACATGAACCTAAATGATTAAGTAATTCAATATAAAGTGGTAATGAATAAAAAGGAATAATAAGATTTAAAAAATTTATTAATAAATTAGATAATTAACTTAACTTAATTTTTTGGGGAGAGAAAGAATGCATATGATGAATCAGGCTTAAGGTAAGGGATCTCTCTAAACCACCCTTTTGTTTGGGTTATGGAGACACACTCTCTCTCTAACCCACTTTATATCTATATTTAATGATATTAAATGCTTAAAAATTATATATATATGCCTGTTACATATATACCCATCTCATTCTCCCACCCTTTTATGGGGTAAAACATGCCTTATGACCATTTATTAAATGCCTTCTTTAAGAAATCTCTTTTGATTATGTTACAAGACAAGGTTATAAAACCCATTTATTTCCATTGGTACTTCTTATGTTTATTCCTTATGATTAGTTTATATTTTTGGAACACATGTGAATGTAAATAATATTAATGTGATAGGTGGTCCCATAATTATATATCCCTTCAATGTATTGGGTAGTTTTTTAGTCTCATGATACATCATGTACGGGATTACGGAGTGAACCTAATCCATTATGGAACTCTATCCACCATGTGATGTTGTCTTAGTAGTTATCCTTGACTTATTTTTTTCATGATTTATTAATTTTAAAATTTTCTATGTTCCCATGATCATGTGATATTATTCTCTTTATGTTATACTTCCCTTAATTACTTAAGTAACTTCTCTTTTATGATATCATGTTATAAATTTGACTCACACATTATGTTTCCTTCTTATGTTTATTCCCTTAACAAACTTTCTAACTCACCCCTTTCATGTATTCAATATGATATACTATGAAAATTTTGGATCTCAAATTTATTTTTTGATCTCAAAAAATAGAATAAAATAAGAACGTTATGTTTTAGTTTCCTTTGATGTAATAAAAATCTTGTCTTCTAAAGACACTAGGCCTTTATGATCCTTCTATTGTATTAATGGATATTTATGTTTAAAAATAATGTAATAATATTTTTAAAAAGGTTTGGGTCACTATAAGAACAATCCTTTTCCATAATACCTTGTGGAACTTGTTTATGTGCCAACTATTTGTGTATCTCTCGAATTGATTAAATCCAAGTCAATATTACTCCCACTATCTAAAATATATATGTTCACACTTTTAGATAAATTTAGTCTATTACATGACTATAAATTTTCTATCAAAGGTATTTCTGTAATATTCTTTGAAATTTTTATGATAACAAACATAGATTTACATTGTGTTTTTCTTGATAAAACTTTGCATATATCCTTAGAAAACACTTTTTATCCAAACAAATGTTTTGAATTGATGGATTTATATCATAATATAACTCATATGACATAAATTTTCCATAATATTTGTCATGTGGTTATGGTATAAGGTCATTATTTTTAAAGTATGTCTTGAAAAATAATAGAAGTTTCTGCGATGAATATAAATCTAAACATTGATTCACCTTTCACTATCATTATGACTCTGATGTATAGAAAGAAATGTGCATTTATGAATTACTCCATGCAACATTTAAATGATCAATGTTTTCATGTAACACACATCATCGACCCTCATTATGAGCCTTAAATATTTGAGGTGTATAAGGTAATGTGTGTTTTTGAATTACTCCACACTACATTATACGATCGATGGTTTCTAGGTTAAGATAATCTTTGACATAAGGTCCTGAAGAAACTCATATCTTCTGACCATGAAGACTTTATAATTTACTTTTAAGTTCATTAAAAACACTTAAATCAATATAATTAAGTATATTTACTACTATATTATCCTTTCTATAGTTCACACTCTATAGTTGAACTAATTTTGAAATATTTATGGCTTACCTATATTTCTAAAGGTTTATTTTTACAAAAATAAATAATTAAATTTGTTAATAATACCTATGATATTTAACTCCAAAGAGTCTAAAAACCATACTAGATATATCCTTGAAAACTAATTTTAGCTTTCTCAAAAATTAATTTTTCTTTCCACAACTAGGTATTAGAGTCTTGAAATTTATATTCATTGATTATTGTCAACAATTTAGGTATTACTGAACTATTATTTTAGTATTAGATACCATAAATAAAAAACATTCCAAAACTGGAATAATGTATCCCTATGTCCATCACAAGAGATAAATTTGTTGGTGATACTTAACAAAATTTCAACTAGAATTGATAAACTTGGAAACATATAATTTTTTTACTTCTCATCGTTGACATAAGAACCACCCTTTCTCAACTAATTGGTGAATGCACTTTAATTCTTTTAACATTTCATTTATTACTTGGTTTATATATTTAAATACACATATGTGAAAGGAATGTTGTATTCAATACCCAAGAAGTATGAAATAAACATTACATAAAATGATGAATATAAAATGAAGAAGAATCAAGTACTTCCTTCTTCAATTCAGTTCATTGAATTTAAATTTCCATAGTCATATATCATGACATCTGCAGTAGATATCCTCCTGTATAATGATCAACCTATTTTATTTTGAAGGGAATTTTGAATGTTCCTTTAGCATCACACTTTCCATTATCCTTTTCTTATTTTATTTCAATTTGTTCATCATAAGAAATAAATATTAATATTTCTTTAAGTTCTTATAAACATGTAAAACTTTACCTTTACCTAATGGAAGTGAAGTATTTTTCTCCATGATGTTACTTTTGTAATCTTAAATTAAACATGATTAATTGGGAGAAAATAATATAATAAAGGGATGTATTTAAAGATAATGATTCATCTTTCAATTTACTCATATCCAGTATAAACATCTCTTTATTCATATTTTTCTTCACCTTATCCTCTCACAAGATTCATAAAAATGAGACTGTATGTGAAATCATTCATGTCATATTTTTGTATCCACAACTCACATAATACATTGATGATAACATTATGATCTAAACATAAAATGTGATATACATTTTCTTCTTATAATATTCTTTTAAAACCTAATTTCCTAAGGTTTCTCAATAGGTATTGGGGACTCTATCACCTTGAATTTACTATATCACATTACTTTTCACAAGTACCTATACTGCTCTTGGAAAATCATGTCGATGAGTACTTTGATATTTTCTAGAAATACTCATAGAAAAATTTTGGTATTACATTCCATTTTATACAGAAAATAAATTCTATAAAATTAGTATGTTTATCTTGATTACCAGTTAGAAATTACTAATCATTTTAATCATTAAATGTCTCCCGCTATTTTATTAAACCCCAGGATCCCTCAGTACTAGACTCATAATATTCTATTTCTTGATTATTATAGTGAAAAAGTATCCCTAAAACCTCTCATTATAGTCTAATATTTTGCTACACCACTACTTAAAAAGTTTCAAGGTAGGGATCTGAGTGGACAATAGTATTAACTCGTGTCTCCTCGATCTATTGAGTGAATTTTCAACTTCTAGAAATCAAAAACTTGATTTACTGAACTCTTTTCCTCTGAAGATGTAGCAAGCTATATTTTTTCAGTTCTTTTCTACCACATTTAGTTAATTCAACCAATCATTTTTCATGATAACTCCCCAGTAGTTGTTAGCACCCTTAACTTCTCTAGATCGAGAACCTTATAAACCTATTTTTGATCAAATTAAAATGACAGAAGGAATTTGTGACTTAATATTTATTTGAGGGTTTTTATTAATTCTCAATGAATAAAATCATTTTCTATCTAATATGAATGTACTATGTGATCATACTCACAAATGACCAGGAAATAAATATAAAAACATTCATCATGTCATGTTCATTTTATATTTGCCTGAATGATTATTATTTTATGTGATCACATATAAAAACTACACATACATAAAATAATAAACCATTAATAAATAAATTTAAATGATGTGATCATTATCTCATACAAATGGTTCATACATTACATTAATAAAGGATCAACCTAGACTCTAAGGTTTACTTCTTGAGTCACTACATGAGTTATTTGAGTTGCAACACTAACCAATCGAATGTGTTAAACTTTTTTCCTGTGAACAATACCCACATGAGAGAGAGGATATATTGGGAATGTGGAATACAACTAAATAATTTTATCACTCTGTGTAGAAACTTATACATATAATGACACAAAATATAATATAAAGATAAAAATTTATATAATTATTATAGACAATGAATTTCAATAACTAAATAAAGAAATAAATAAATAATAAACATCCATTTGTGAGTCTTTGGATCATGATCAGTTGATACACATTAAACTAGATTATATTAATTATATTCATAAATAAAATTGAACTTGTAATAAATTTATATTGAGGTCCACAAAATGATATAAAATAATTTTTTATGATTTTAATTCCAATAATGTTATTTATTAGTCCTAATTATTCCAATAATTTGTAATTTAATATTTGGAATTAATTATTTTTCTTTCAAATTTTTAACTTAATTTTGAAATATAAAAACACTCACAGATATATATATATATATATATATATACTTTTCTTGGGACTCCACATATCCCAAATTGGACTGGACGGGTCATGAAGACCCAACCTAGCCCGTTCTTGATCAGAAGTACCCACCCCGACCAATTTAGGATCGAGGTCTCTTAGATTTAGCTTTAATGCCCAGAAAATTCTAAAAGAGTAACTTTTATTCGAAATCATGTCTGATAAGAAACCCCAACTATAGTTAGCACTATAGTGGTCGTGACACTATAGCAGTTACAATAGCATCTCAGGTATTGTAATAGTACTATTCACCAAAGGGCCTTTAATCCAAAAATATGGGCCTTTAAGGCCATGTATTAGAATTTAATGCCCAATAGGCCTACGCATCATGTAATGGGTCTCCTCTACCAAAAAAAGAGGTTATTTCCTTTGTTTCAATAATAAAGAGGCTCCAACCTCAACTTTTTTTAAAAAAATACTGAGTTAGCTTGCCTTACACTCAATAAATACTTTCTTTGATTTCTTTCATTACATGCGAGACTGAGATTTACCGAGAACCAAAAATATTATTATTTAATATAATAAGATATAACCTATCTATTAAATTATAAGTTATTAATTGGATTAACTAACTTATGAAAATATATGGTTTACATAAATATAAGATGAATTCATAAGTTACCAATTAATTATAAATGAATATAAAAACCAATTTAATATAAAGGAAATGTTTTTATGCTCACAAAGGTGTTTTATAATAATAAATTAAATTAATTACTATTATTGAATGATATTAATTGAATATATATTTTATATAATCAATCAAATATTTTTTACATTCATCCTATATATTGGATAGGCATAAGATAAGAACAACCCCAATTTAACAGGTAAAAAATAATATTTTTCTAAAGGAAGTATTACCGCCTTTTAATGAAGAATGTATTTTAAATACAATTTTTGGAAATTTTATAAACTTTATATGTAAAAATAAAATTTCCTTTCTTAAATATAAACAAAAAAATATGTTAGGGTGAATTTTTTGTTTTTTTCTACGATGTTTCATTTTTTGATGAATAGTGCAAAATAGTGAATTTTAATTCAAAACTACATTTTCATATAATTTATTTATAAGTTTAGATTTTTTTTATTGGTTTTAAAGATTAATTAGATAAAATATACATAAATTAATCCAATATAGGTAATTATAACCAATTTCACAATGAAATTGGATATAAAAACTTAGATAACTTTTGAATGGTTTTACGTTAAAAACCAACATTGTCATCCCATCTGTGGGATTGATTTAATATTAATTTCTGACAATTAAGTGATTGGAATTTGAAAAAATTGATTTAATATTTGTAATAATAATATTTTTTATTTTTTAATAATTTAAAATTAGTTTTTTACCAAAATTATTATTGAAAGTGATTAAAATTAATTATAATGATCAAGAGAAAAATTAGCTTAAAAATGACTAAACATTAAACTTAAGGCCCAAAATAACCTAGAAACATTTCCAAAATCCATTTTATATACATATTTTAAACCTATAATACCTTTTATATATTTTAGACAATTATGGGAGTTAATTTACATGGGAAAAACATGGGTGGAATTCCCTTTTCAAAAATTTACAAGAATCTCACTCCTCCACTATAAAAAGGAACTCACACCTCCCACTTATTCACAACTCTAAAGAAATTGGGATCACCCAAAATATTATAAAATAATATCAAAATATCCCTCCCCAAAAAAAATATAATCCTCATAGTGGGAATAAATACAACCAATTAAGTCTTTAGGTATAAACCAAAAGGTGTTACCTGAAAATGAGGTAACATTATTCAATGATCACTTTCTTTTTATTTCCTTATCCACCTCCTAAACTATTATTCTTAGAAGATTATATAATAAAATAATTATCCTAAATATACTGAGATTCTTTTATTCTAATTTTTTTACCTAAATTTACACACAATTCCATATAATGGGTTATGAACTTGATGTTCATGTGTATGGTGGACTACTGCCTCGCAAAAAGATGATTGTTTGTTCTACCTTTACCACCTCTCACGGTGGAAATTATAAATGAAATATTATTTATATATGTTATATATGACATTTATAATGTATTTATACTTCTATAGTTCTTATATAACACAAACCTTCATGCATTCGATTTTTTGGGAATATGATAACATTGTTTGTGGATGTGTGTACTACCACCTTCTCAAAGTGATGTGATTCATTCAAGCTATATGTGGAATGTATTAGGGGATGGTTTCAATAAACCTATATGAAATATATAAAATTAATATGATAATATAATTTTAATACACACACACACACACACACACATATATATATATATATATTTCATTTACTTTTCATTATTTTAAATATAACAAGGAAATGGAAGTACCATTCATTAATACGTATAACCTACCATCTCCATGAACATTGCATTTCATTTCCAATCTACAAATATTATGTATTATTATAAATCCATTTATACTGAATATATAAGAAAATAAAATCATGTTTTACATCTTTGAGGTGATTAAATCATGATTTATGTAAGAAGAATAAAAATAAAAAAGTCAAAAAATAATTGAAAAATAAGGCAATTAACTCCCGAAATAGTTAAAATAATGAAATATTTTTAAAAATGGGTAATAAAATATTATAAGAAGTTATATATTATATTATTAATATGATTATGATTCTTATATAAGTTATTAACATGTATAAAACCCTTATACATGAGGTTAAATTACTTTCACCCTAAAATAAATGCAATGTAATGGATTTTCATCTCATTTTTTACATCTGTGAGATAAATTCCATATTCATCAATTACTTATTTTGTGTGGTGTATCTACTATCCATTTTGATATATTATATCATAAATTATTTTATCTTCATGTTATTCTGAGTTTCAATTTTAATTATTTCTTCTACGGGGATTTAAATTAAAATTTACCAAGTGGTAAAGAATTTCATAACTCAATTCCTTTTTATTTGGTTATATAACTTTCTCATTGTATTTAATATTATAAGATTATTAGTTTAATATATTTTTACTATATATTTATTTTATTTCCACTTTTTTATGTGGATTTACATTTTACACATGTATTCTATTCATTGATCGATTCTCACATCAATATTATTGTGTTTTCAAGGGTTTACTTCATAATATCTTTTTGTTCGGGATTGTTTACACATTAATTTCAATTAGTGGAAATTATAGGTTCATTGTTTAATAAATTATTTAATTTTATTTTACTATTATTATTAATGACCTATTACAATTAATGGTACCATATTTTCACTCTTTTTTACTCAAAATATTTGAGAAAATGCTTTTAAGAAAATATGACTTTGTTTCTCGCTTTAGTCAAAGAACCTATTTTCATCTAAAAGACTTTTTTTCTAAAGAGGTTTTCAAAAAAATTAACATTTCCAAAATGATTTATTAAATAAAATTGTACCCTTTTTTCTTTTATAAATTTTTTAAAAGTAATATTCTAGTCTCTTTCCAAACAATGCACTTTTTAACCTTTTACCTTACAAAAGGAATGTTAATTTTACCTAGTAAAAAATGTATATAATTATCCACCGTTACTTCATTGAAGCATCCTTTGAATTTTTAAAAGGTTTATTTTTAGAGAAAATATTTTTTAAAGTTTATTTTCAAAGAAAAGTATTTTAAAAAAAATCAAAATGAAAAGGGTATTTTTTATCAATAATGTTTTAAAAAGATCTTTTGATAGTAAATATATTAATTAGTGAAAATAACCCTTTATCCTTAATCTACTTGGGATATTTTTTATTTATATTATCCTTATTCTTACTTTATATGGCATGTGATTTATTTTTCCAAGGATATTATTAACATTCCCTTCATTGATTCCTTTATTAGTCCCCTTGAAATATTCAATTTTCTATGATAATTGAGCATTGAATTTCCCCAAAATATCTATATCATTTTTCATGGAGATGATTATTTTCAAAATTGTATACCATTTTGAGATACGGTGTTCACTTTGAATGTTATTTGATATCTTGGGAAATATTGACAAATCTACATCTTTTAAATTACGATATTTGATAAGGAACATTATTCATTAATTAAATAGATTATTTGATCTATTAGAAATGCTTTGGACAGGTATGACATGGGTGGGGCCTAGTTATAGATATCCCCTTAAGGCCTTGGAAGTCTCACGGGATGAATCAGTTGGGTACAATAAGCTAATGGAATTTTACTTGGTATGTTATAAACCATCTTTTAAAAGGTCCTGATGGTGAAGGTACCATATACCTAGGAAATATGGCATCCAATAATTAAGAGTTGCCTTTAATCTTGATTCAATTATTATTATCCATTAAATTTTTTACTATGAAAAAATCTATGAATGCATTTCATTATTATTTTATTTATTAAATGGAATGTATTTTTAGTTTATTACCTTACCATATTGATTTTTCCTTATCCAATTAATTAAATGGCATATGTTTTTAGTTATTTACCTTTTCATAGTTTTAACACTCTTCCTTATAATTTTATTGATTACATGGAATGTGTATTTAGTTATTACCTTGACATATTGACTATTATAATTGATTCATTATTTCTTCTATTGTACTTTACCCTTAATGAAAATTTGAGCTCACCCTTATTTTATTTCCCTTCCCCAAGATTCCCTTATGTGTACTAAGAAAGATATGAAAGGATATTTTAGATGTAATAAACTTATTATCCTTGAAAAAAAATTATGTTTTAATTTTTTTATTCATTTGTGATACAAGACTCGTGTATGTGTCTATTTTATCAAGTCTACCAAATGGTTCTATCCTTTGGGACATGATTTGATTTTATCTTATTCCAATATAATGGTAGCATGGAATCAGCTCTAGGATTTTTGGGGTAAGGTAGATACAGTTGGTATCAAAGCAAGTTTATTAGTAACCTTATGATCTATATTTAGAAAAACATATATTAAACAACATAGACCTATGGTATAAATTGAGGATAAGTGTTGAATAACATCCTAAAGTTTCGGTTAGATAGAGATTATTTGGTTTTCCAAGGAATACAAACTTATCTGGATACTACAAGTGGACATGGTTTTGATATAGATATACCTAGGGGTAAAAACTATAAAAAGGTGCATCGATCCTGAGTCAATCGTAACCTGGTACATGAAAATGGGCCTTATTTTTCACCTAATGTGGCACTCTCGGGGGATATTCTTAGGATAATTTACATTTTCTTTACAAAATATTATGAAGGATTTGAATAGATAATAAAAATAAATTACCTTGGTTAAACTTTAGACCAAGGAAAAACTTATTTTGAAATAAAATAGTTGATGCAATTACTGATATTCTAGAATTAAATTATAGAAATATTTTTACCAATAGTATTTTAGTTATAAGAATCATGAAACATCTAAGAATTGTTTAAAATTTTACAAGCCCTTATGTATTCATTAACTTAAGAGTGATGGATACCATCATGTAATTATGAGATTGAGTTTGATCATAAGTTTTAAGTCAAAAACATATCTTTTAGGTTTTATATAATAATATTCTACCAAGATTAAGGTCATTTTGGAAAAAAATATGGAATGTATATATTCTAATGGTAAACTTATTTTAGGAACAATTCCATTATACTTTAGAGACATTATTTTAGATGTATTTATAACCTTTAGTGTTATTATTATCATTTTTAACACTGTAATAGTAGTCAAATTAGATTATTAGGATTTCAAAACAAAATATAGTGTATTGAAAACCGAAGTGAAAAGGATATTAAATGATAAAATTTCAATAATTCCAATCATATTTATTTTGGAAATTATATTAATATGTTTTTATAAAAATGAAAACCTACCATGCGGTGGGTCTTGAACCGATGACCAAAGAAAGATAAGGGTTTCACGCTTACCACTGGCCTACACGATGTCTTTGTTAATGTGTAATTATTTTTAGTTAAATAATTTTATGAATAGATATTATTAATGAACAATTACTGTCACTTTTTAGGTTTAGATATTAATTTATTATCCATATTAGTTTTTAGAAATACTTAGATAAAAAAATAATGATTTTTTTATGGGTATTACATTCTGTTAAAACAAGATTTTAATACTTCAAAAAAGGGGTTCATTCTAGGATACCCATTTCATGGAGTAAGGGATGAATTAGAATTTGATTTAATCACAACCAAAATATGGAAATTTTTATATGAATTTGAAACATATAAACTAAGTAAATATCCTTATATTATTGGTCAATAAAAGTATTACTCAATATTAGGAAAATGATCAAAAATAAATTTTTGTCCTAACACCTTAATTTTTTTGCATCGATGGTCTTTTAAATCATCATAGATTTATGAATTTTAGGTCATCAACTTTCCATTTATCATTCACTTGTTTGTGATTTATGACCTCAATCAATACCTATAAATATTTACTTTTTCCCTCCATGTATGTATCTCTACTTTCCACTAATATTCTCTTACTTAGAGACCTAGTTATATGTTAGTCCATGTGACCTGTGTACTTCTCATTACCTATTTTCTAGAAAATGTTTTATGAAACCTTCTCAGGATGTTGTTTTTCAACATAGTAAATATAAAACAATTTATTACCGATATCTAGTTTAAATTGTGAGGACACGATTTATTTAAGGTGGGGAGAATGTAACACCCTAAAAATTCTAAAGGAGTAACTTTTATTTGATATGGTGTATGACACATAACACCAAACATAAAAAAGAATATAACCTCTTGAAAATTTATGTTATATTTAATATTTTAGAAAAGGTTAATATATTCCATATATCTTTCAATGAACTCAATACTAAGTTATCTTTCATTTCACACAACAAAGACTTCCTTTGATAGCTTGCATTACATGCAAGACCAAGTTTTACCGAGCAGAAAATTATTATTAAAATATTATTATTTAATATAATAAGATATAACATAGCCATTAAATTATAATTTCTATATTGGATTAAATAAATTATTTAAATATATGGTTTATATAAATGTAAGATGAATTCATATGTTATAAATTAATTAGAAATGAATATAAAAACCAATTGAATATAAAGGAAATGTTTTTATGATTAAAAATGTGTTTATTATAATAAATTAAATTAATTACTATTATTGAATGATATTAATGAAATATATATTTTATATATTCAATAAAATATTTTATAAATTCATCCAATATATTGGACAGGCATAATATAATATCAAACCCAATTTTACACATAAAAAGCAATATTTTTATAAAGGAAATTTTACCACCTTTTAATATAGAAACTATTTTAAATACAATTTTTGGAACTTTTAAAAACTTTATATGTCAAAATAAAACAAATTTTTTAAATATAAACATAAAAATTAGGTTATTTTGATTTTTTGGTATTTCTGTGTGAGGTTTCATTTTTTGATGAATAGTGAAAAATACTTTTAATTCAAAACTGCTTTTTTGTCTAATTTATTTATAAGGTTAAATTATATTTTTAATTTGTTTTAAAGATTAATTAGATAAATTATACACAATTTAATCCAATATAGGTAATTTTATCAAATTTTACATTTAAATTGCATATAAAAACTTAACAAAATTTTCCACATATTTACTTTAAAAATCGGCATTGTCGTCTCGTCTGTATGACTAATTTTAAATTAATTTATACCACATATATTATTGGAATTTGGAAAATGGATTACATATTTATAATAATAATAATTTATTATTTATAATAAGTTAAAATTAGTTCTTACCAAAAAAAATAGTGAAATTGATTAAAATTTGTTACAGCAATTAAGAGAAAATTAGATTAACAAAGGACAAAACCTTAAATTAAAGCCCAAAATGACCAAGACACTTATAAAAAAGAAATATTATGGGAATATTTCTTCCATACAATACAACATAAATAGAATTTTGTGGTGGGTTTTTAGCAGCAATTTACTAAACCACTGCTACTTTTTTTATAAATGATTTAGCAGTGGTTTATTAAAAACCGACGCTAAACTGTTTTTTTTTTCAATCCTGAAACTTCTCCCCCCAAACCCCCATGAGACCCCCCCCCCCCCATGGTGACCCCCAAATCCCTACGATTCCCCTCAGCATGCCTCACCACCCCTCAGCACGGATTGCCGCCCATCACCACCAACCCCCCAAAGCCCTGGCTCACCTCCTCACTGCAGGTCCTGACCCATGGCGTCGCTCAATGCTTCTCGCCTCCCCTTAGTATCATCCTCATTCTTATTATTCCATCCTCTAGTTATAACATTATCAACTATATTCCATACTCACACACATTCACATGATATTTTCATCAGTTGGAAGTATATGATTATAAACCCTCCACACCATCAAATTGAACTTTGAGAAAATGTCCTTAAACCATAGCAGTTCACCCTAAAAATCTAGTTTTTTGGATACCATTATTTTAATTATTTTCTTGAATTATATTCTCCATTTTATTATATTAATTATAAAACATTTTTTTATATCAATTAATAAATAATTTTTCTTTTTAAATAACCTTCATTTTTTGAAAAGCTCAAAGAATATTATTATTTTCACAACATTGTAAACCCAATTTTTTATATAATTTTTTTTAGAATTTGGTTTATTTAAAAATATATTTTTTTGTATAATAAATATTCCATTGTAACATAATCAGATTATATCGAAAATTATTTTTAATAATTCAATTTTTTTGATTGTGAGTTTTTACTTATCATTGAGGGATTGATTATACTTATGTTTATGATATTTCTATATTAAATTCAGATCATAAAAACCTTCATCATGTTTTCAACAAGAATATTTTAGATCTTTATAGCATAAGTGATTAGATAAATAATAATAGGTAGATGAGTAATTTTTAGTGGAATATGAATAAGAGTTAGATTTTATATCATGACTAACCTTTATTTTAGTCATGAGATACTAGGAACATTTTTCCATTGATTACCTTTATAAGAGGGTTTCATTTCTCACACACTAAGTTGAAACATTGAAGGTTTCCTTGACTTTTTTATTCTTCCCCTTGTTCCTTTTGTTATTCATATTGAATTATGACCTTATGTGTTACTTTTTTTCATTATAATAACATCACTTGTTGTTATCTATCATTATCTACCTTATTTTAACAATTTTATGATTTATTTATTTTAAAGAATATGTTCATATTCATTGATTTATGAGCCATTTCATCATCATTATAGGTTTCATTATTAATTTCTTTAAAATAAAACAATATTTTACTATTGGGTTATTTGTTTTTTTATTAGCATGTAACTTCATTGTGATCTCATAGGTCATGACAGATCCATATAGATCCTTAAATGACATGTTTTTTATCTCATCTTCCTCTTTGACTATTATATATTTAGGTTTCATATTTCTTTTTAAACCCTAAACTATTTTGATCACTAGATATTCTATAGTATGAGTATAATTAAGAGACATTCAACCATTTCATATGTCATTAATGTATATAAATGGTTATTTTTAATGAATTATTTGAAATGGGATTTCAAATAGGATTAAAGTGACTTAGAATTCTGATTATTTTAACAATTATCATTTTTAACTTTCATAATGAACTAATTATAATGTATATAATACCCTAAATGATTCCTCCTTCTATTTAGATGTATTTTTATGACATGGATGATATATTTGGTGTTTTTTATTGAAAGGGTGTCGGAGGTGAGGTTAGATTTATATTATGTTATTGCATTAATCATGTAACTTGTTTGATTACTCATATCCTATTATTTCTATCATGGGTAAACTAGAAACTGGGAGAGAGGCCTATATTTATGTTACACTAGATATTAACACACTATTGGTGTCCCCTAGTTGTGTTTTATACCTTGTCTAGTGGGGAGTCCCCCCTATGATGCTAGGTGCAGGATACTCAGATGACTTGTGTTTTTTGGATGAAACATATGTCAGTGGTAGGTATCATATTCCTAACTTTTAGTCAATTATTATACGATTTATCAAGCCCTTACATTAGTGATATCAAAGTTATAACATTATTAGTTTTACCATCTTTTTTGGTGTGGCATTACATACAAAAAACTACAGGGATGAGATCCTTGTTCTCCTCTTCTTTTATGTATCTTTTTAATTTGCATGCTTTGTTTTTCTAGTGGGTGGGTTCATTATTTACCATATGTATTTATATAGAAAAACCTTATTTAACATATTTATATATTTTTTCAGATAGTATATATGAATATCTTTCCCTATTTATTAATAGTTATGTGTTTTAATTTTTTTTAATATTGTGTAGGCACATTGTGATATACATGGATAAAAGATGGATCACATTACCTTGGAACACACCTCAGTATGTTAAGGGTTTGGGGGAGTTTTTAGATTTTTCAATTTATAATTGATATGTTAAAGGGATAATAAGATGTCCATGTCCTAAATGTAAATTTAGAATATGGTTTAAGAGAGATGAAGTTTATGAACATTTAATATTAAAGCAATTCCCTGATCAATATTTGTGTTAGATTTGGCATAGAGAATCGAACGTTACAGAAAGGTTGAGAACTGATGTCAATCCATAGAATGAGCTCCCAATTTGTTGAAAATGGAAAATGAAATGAAAAACCTTATAAATGATGCATTCATCACTGCAAGACACCACCATTAACATCAAAACATATCATAACAACCAGATGAGGGTACTACAAATAGCAACGTGACAAGTGATGTTTTTGAGACTATAGGACAACCATATCAATATTATAACATATCAATGGATCATCCTCTTGATTATGTGGAGACTAATGTAATAGAAAACTTCAATAAGGAAAATATGTTTCATGATTTAGTTGAAAATTGAAATCAAGAGTTGTATAGTAGATGTTTGAAATATTCAAAACTTTCTTTTCTACTGAATTGTACCATATCAAATGTCTATGTAGAATTACAAATAAGAAAATGTCCATGATATTTGAATTTTTGTGTGATGAATTTCTTGAATCAAACATCCCTGGGTCTTTTTATGATATGAAAAAAAAATTAACAGGCTTGGTTTGAATTATACAAATTTACATGTGTGTCCCAATGATTGTATGCTTTATTAGCGAGAGGATTAAAGTAGACAGAATTGAAAAAAATGTTCCTTTTATAGATGGTAGTCAATGGGTGATGTTGGAAGTCTGAATCAAGATAATACCATAAAGAAGAAGAAAAGGAACAGACTTTCAAAGGTTTTTCATTGCTTTCCTTTAAAGCCTCGATTGCAAAGATTATTTATGTCATCGAAAATCGCTGACCACATGAATTGTAATTCTGTAGATAATAATAATGATGGGTTAATGAGACATCCATGAGATTAAAAATCATGGAATACATTTCATTAATTGCATCCATATTTCTCAGTGGATACTATGAATGTTATATTGGGATTGGTTGTCGATGGATTCAACCCATTTGGGACTTTGAGTACCAGTTATAGCATTTGGCCAGTTGTTTTGATCCCTTACAATCTACCTCTGTGGATGTGTATGCACCAAACGTATTTCATCATTTTAATGAGTATTCCTAGAAAAGAATTCCTAGAAATGATATTGATGTAAACTTGTAACCTTTAATTGAATAATTATAGGATTTATGGAGAAATGCTGTTGATACATTTGATGCTTCTTCTAAAACAATGTTCAAAATGCATGTTGCTTTAATGTGGACCATTAGTGAATTCCCTGGGATTGAGAATTTATCTGGTTAGAACACTTACACGGGTTTGTCATGTCCTGTTTGTAATTTTGATTTTGATCCCAAATGGCTACCTCATAGTAGAAAATGGT
Organism: Viscum album; assembly: GCA_963277665.1. Classification (NCBI taxonomy): domain Eukaryota; kingdom Viridiplantae; phylum Streptophyta; class Magnoliopsida; order Santalales; family Viscaceae; genus Viscum; species Viscum album. The sequence goes on along the minus strand of OY728160.1, from coordinate 797,741,611 downwards.
GCTTCTTGTGCCATTGAAGATTTCTGGATACATCTCATAGATTTTGGATGAACAGATCAAAATTCAACACTTTCATTGATCGTAGACCACCTCCAAAGTTATTAAGTAGTTCTGAAATATTGACACAACTTGGAAATGTTGAAACATAATTTGGGAAGGTTATTCATTTGAATGATAGTAATAAATGGGTTTGAAGTGTATCATCAAGTGAAATTGAAACACAAAAATGGAAGAAAAAAAGTATATTCTTCGAACTTCCGTATTGGTAATTTAATTTGTTGTGGCATAATCTTGATGTGATGCACATTAAGAAGAATGTTTGTGAAAATTTGATCTTCACATTGCTTAACGAGCATGGAAATTTGAAGGGTCATCTTAATGTGCAGAAAGACTTACATGTAATGAACATAAAATGTGATCTCTGGCCAGATGAGAATGAAAAGTATGCTTCAGTAATTTTTGCAATGAAAAATAGGGATAAAGATACATTCCTTTGAATTTTAAAGCATTTGAAAGTATCTGATGGGTATTCAAGTAACATCTCAAGGTGTGTTGACTTAAAGAATCATAAATTACATGGATTGAAAATTCACAATTCACATATTTTTTTATAGCAGTTACTACCATTGTCATTACATACATTATTACCTGAAAATGTTACTGGTGTTGTACTCCAATTATTCACATTTTTTAGACAACTATGTGAGAAATATCTACATTTATTTGATCTTTACAACCTTAAGGAGAGGTTTTTACTGACACTTTGTGCAATGGAGATGATCTTTCCTCTATCGTTTTTTACTGTCATGATGAATTTAACTGTGCATTTGGTTGAGGAAGCTAAATTAGGAGGCCCCATTCATTATCGATGGATGTATTCAATTGAGAGGTAACTTATTTATATGTTTTTCAGTTTTGTAAACAATTTTTCGCACTTAATTAAATTCATAATTATGTTTTTTATATTATTTCATAGATATCTTAGGCATTTGAAATCATATGTGAGAAATAAATCTCAACTAGAAGGCTCTATTTCTGAAGGCTATTTGGTAGAGGATTGTATTATCTTTTTTTCTAGATACTTGGATGATATTGAGACAAGATTTAATAGAGTTGGATGTGTTGAAGACACATTAACTCAATCTAAAATACATGGGAAATCAAAAATATTTCCTGCTATTGGTCGATCAGTTGGGAGGACCTCAAATGTTACACTGACAGAAATGGAATTATTACTGGCACATAGATATTTGTTTCTGAATAGTAAAATTTCATATCCATTTATTGAATATTTGATAATACAAACAAATATACGAATGATAGGTTGAACATGAAATGAGAAATATATAACAAAATCTATTAATAAAGAGCTTGTATAATGGTTTGCATGACGTTTAATTTCATAAATATTTTAATAAATATGAATATTAGGTTGACGCATATATTTTTTAATTCTAATAAATTATATTTCCTTTTTTATATTATGAATACTGATACTCAAGTGGAGTTTTCATAAGATTTGAAGATTCTTTCTAGAGTTCCTCTAAAACGTGTTAGAAAGTTTGATGCTTACAATGTGAATGGCTTTAGATTTCACACAGTCGATCGAGAAGAGGTTTTGAAAACACAGAATAGTGGTATATTTATATTTTCTAAAGTGGGATACTATGGAAAACTGACTGATATTATTGAATTAAACTACCATGGGCATTTTTGAGTTGTTTTATTCAAATTTAATTGAGTTAATATTATGAGAGGTGTTAAAATATATTCCTTGAAATTTAATTTTGAGAACTTCTCTCGCTTGATGGATGTTGGTGACTTTGAATTGCATGATCCATATATCTTATCATCGCTAGAGAAAATGTTATATTATGTGAATGATGTTTTGGATGAAGGGTGGAGTGTAGTTTCTCATGTAAAACAAAGATATTTGTATGATATGGGTGATGAAGTGGAAGATTTGACCTATAACATTGAATCTAATCAACAAAAAAAATCGGAATTATTTGTCCATCGTGATATTAAAAATATTAGTCTATCAAGGATGAATGAAGTGGATGAAGTAATGGAGTAGTAAATTGACATGATTGAAGAATAAAATGATTGTATGTACAGTTATGCATTCATTTAGAAACCACTTATTTCATTTGTGTAATCATTCATTATCATTATTATGTATATTTTTTTTGTTAGTACTGTGAATTTGTTTTCATTTTTAATTTTTTATGCATAAATTTTGTGAAATATATGTTCTGAACTTAATTTTACTTGATTAAATTATAGGAATTCCAAGAAGGAATCAATATATTGTTTCATTGACCACTACGATAGATGATGATCCATCTGTCTCCCTCCTTACGGAATCTAAGCCACTATCTTCTTGCCCCCCTACACCATCTCCCCCTGAACCATCTCTCACACCCTCTATGAGTGTCCCTTTAGTATCTCAGTCATCGCCTCCCACTTCAGGAGCCTCAGTAGTGCGAGAGTAGTGCACCACTACTAGTTCTTCATGGGGATACTGGAGGGTGACTATTATAGGTACAAATTTTAATATGAATAAATTTATTGCAATTTTTTATACTAACTATTTGTTCATTAAATATGGAAACAATGAAAGTGTGGAGAAAAATATAGAAAGTTCAGATGTATGGAATCTGAACAGAGAGATGATAGTTGTCCCATTTGATTCATATGGGGTCCCTATGGATGATGTTGTTGGAATACTTGGCCAAATTTTAGTCTAGCTGGTCGTAGAGCCCATTTTCCTTCCTATTTCATATGATGATTGGATGAATATTCCTGAAATTTTTAAAAATGAAGTTTTTTATTCACAAATAAAGGTAATTTTAATACATTATGATGTAATTTAAGGTCATGTTATTAATATTTTCAGAATAAATTTTAGTGTACCGATGTTTTTTCACTTTATAGTTGCTGATTTGATAGCAAGAAAGTGGACATTGAAAAATCTTGATAAAAATGGAAAGACTATAAATGGAGATTGTGGGGAAATTTCAATGATACTTTGTTGACTGACCAATAGATGTATGACAAGCTACCCAATGGCATACCCAAAGAGCAATGGAAATTGTTTGTTGACAGACATCATGATGAGAAGTAGATGGTATTTATATATATATATATATATATTACTATATTAATATCATTTTACATTTATACATGTATAGGAAGAGGATATGAAATTGAATACATTACTATTAAATTGAATTTTATTTATTTTAGGATCTTTCAAGAAATAATGCATCAAGTCAGGCTAAGAAGATCATCCCTCACACTGTAGGGTCAAAGAGTTTTTCTAGAAGTTGATCTGCTCTGGTAATATTTTCATTAGTTTAAATATTTATAAGATAACCTTATTTTTTTAATATGTTGAATTTTTTATTTATGTTTGTTTAATGCAGTCATAGAGTTTAAGGCACGAAGCATCCTGAATAGAAGTGTGGTTTAATGTTCACCAAAAATCTGATGGAAGTTTTGTTAATGAGCCTACCAAAGAAGTTGGGGTATGAACTCCTTTTTCATTATAATAAATTATTGTCAGTTGTTACTATGTTAATATATATTTCTTCTAATATCAATGATATTTAATTTACAGGTAAAAATTAAAGAATTGTGGGATGTCAATCCTGCGCAGTCCTACTCAGTCTCCCAGGATGACCCGGTTACTAAAGTCCGTGGTAAGGAGCATCCTGGTAGAGTATGTGGGATAGGTTTGGGACCCGTACCATATGAGGTCTTTGGTAGGCCATCGGGGATTGTAGTTTCATCTAATCCTAGTTTTAGTCAGTCCATACCCTGAGATACCCTGAGAGAGATTGTTTCTCTACAAAACGTAGTTCAAGACCAGGGGGATCAGATATCCGCTTTGCAGAAAGCATTTATTGATTTATATCAGAAGATGACCGGGTCTGCCCCCATTGGTATTGCATCGACTAGTGGTGAGCAGGTAAAACACAAAATTTAAAAATCATTTAGTTTGAAAACTTTTATTGGTTTTAAGTTTAAATATAAATATACAGGAGTATTTAATTTTCAATATAATGTTTTTACAGGTGGTAGCAGAAAGTAGAGATGGAGGTGGAGAGGGTGATGAGTTTTGTTCATCATCTGACCGTGATTAGTTTTATTGTTGATATGTTGGACAAATATGCTAATAGTCGGTTTTTATATGTATCATGTGTGGCACATAGTTGCCACCAAATATTTTCATGACCTAACATTTTCATGATTTCTTATGTTTCCTTTTATGTATTTTATTGATTTCTGATGTTTCCTTTTATGTTTTGATTTATTGAGTGTGGTATGCACCATATATGTCGATTCTTTGTTGTCATGAATCATGTTTTATGTTTTATTTTCCCTAAATTTATTAGGTTTTTTACCCAAGGATGAACTATCAACCTTCTTATTGATTTTCTTGAAAATATCCAGTTTTGTAACTCCCTTCAATTTGTTTTTAGTGGATAGCCCTTCTTTAATTAAATTTTATAGTATTATATTCTCATGTTTTATAGTTGGCATTTGATCACTCCCACTTATGATTTACTCTTATTCAAAATAGTTTTGATAAGAATTTAAAAATATTTTTTGAACACTTGAGTGTCTTGATATTGTTAAGGTAGAGGGACTTTCCACTTCATTAATAGTATAATTTACAAATATTTGTTGAACACTTGAATATCTTACACTACCAGTATTTTTATCTCCCCAAAAGATGCATCTGGTGGATAAAATCTATAATACAATCCTGAAGCGTGTCCTATATGGTTTGGATCATCCTTCCTAACTGCCCATCGATTTGAGGATAAAAGGTTTTACACAACTTCAACTATCAACTCATAGACTTCTATTATAATTACCAAAACTATGAGGTAAATAGGTTAGCCCTGGGTGAACATCCCACTTCAACTATCAACTCTGACACTTAGTGATAATTTTTGGACAAGTCAATCAATTAGAAACCAAGCCTTCAATGTCTCTTACTATGGAGGGCCACTAGAACATCCACTTTTCATTATTATAAATCATGGTCATCCCTAGGTGAACATCCAACTTCAAAGCATTATAGGATCTCATAAACTCATCTCTCATGGAATATTTGAGCATTAACATTATACGAACTATAAACACTCCATGTATATCAAAATTCAATCCTAAAATAGTTTCGCATTCTTCCAACCCATCACACATCATGATAAATTCCAGAACAATATTCTAACTTTTCTTTACTTGTTTAACAAATGAAGACATTATCTCTAAGGATACCCACATTACTTCCCCTAAACCCTCAACTAAACCCACCAACTAGTCTTACACTGAAGATAAGATCTTCTGTTCAGCTATTGAAATTTGTTCTCCCATCTCCTACATTTTTTATTCCAATTCATTTACCACCACATTTTCCATTTTTAGTTGAATACTATTTATCAATGTCAAACATATACAAGTACTCAATCAAATTCATCTGATAAAGATTATGTCCATGCAGTGAGAAAATATTATATGCACTCTAGGTTCTAAATTACCCAAAAAATCTCTCTCCCGAGAGGTTCTGTCATGATCATTTCAATGCATGGACCAAAATTACAAACTAAAATAAAATATTAGACTATTTCATCTTGTGGGTTAAAAGATGATGAAAACCAAAGTGACTAATTTATCACTATACATCATAACATATCCTAAGATAGAACCAGATGCATCGCATTTCACTACATTTACAACATTAGGCTCAGGAATTCTTAGGATCAGATCTGGCAATAACCACTTCTTTAACACTATGGAAACTTCCTCACACTAGTATGTACAGTCAAACGTGAATCCATTATTGGTAACTGTGGTCATTGGAAATTCTAAGTGAGAGATCTCCAAAATGATTCTCCTTTAATTCCCATACAATCCAATAAAACATCAACTATCGATTAGATTCCTCGGTTATGACAGATACACAAATACATCAACATACTCGAGATCAACTGTTATCCCTGGTTGTGAAACCACTATATCTAAAAGTGACACTTCATGTACTTAGAATAAATTTTATGTTCCCAAATCATACTAAACCTATTATTCCAGTATCTATCATGTGATTATTATGAAAAAAAAATTCTTCTATTATTCATTGGGATGTAGGATGTATGTTCATGTGAAATTGGAATGGTTTTTTTTAGGGCACTGGTATTGGGGCTATAGAATCAACTGTTTTTTTTGTAAATCTAGCTTTAGCGGAAGTTTTAACCGCCGCTACAATTTTGGTATTTTTCTATATTTGGTGGTTAAAACTTCAGATATGGAAAATAATTTAGTGGTTGTTAAAACCACCGCTAAATAGTTTTCATATTCCTTTATTATTTCGCAATGGTTATCTTGGTTTTAGGGGTGGTTTTTCCAGTGAAAATGATTTTTTAGCGGTGGTTTTAACCACCTCTAAAAAAAATCATTTTCGATGGGAAAACCATTGATAAAACCATAAAAACCCACTGCTAAATGCATTAACTAATACAGTTACCATAAACCACCACTAAATTCATTCACTAATACGGTTACCATAAACCACTGCTAAATCGAGTAAACCTCCACGTATTGTATGCCGACACACAATTTAGCGGTGGTTTTTTGAAATAGATTCCATATCCAAAAAAATCCACAAAATTTTCATTTTTCGGTAGTTATATCCTCTATTTTATATAATTGGGATCATTATTGGAGCCATGTGACATAGTAATAACATGGGTGTAATTCCCTTTTCAAATATTTACAAGAATGACACACTTCCTCTACTACAAAAAGGCACTCACCTCTCCCACTTATTCACACCTATAAACCCATTGATATCAAAAAAACTATACTAAAATAAGCTACCAACATCCCTCTCCTCAACATAGAATCCTAACATTGTTAAAAAATCAATCCAATTAATTCTTTTTGTATTAACCAAAAGGAATTACATGAAAATGAGGTAACATTGTTCAATGACCACTTTCATTTTGTTTCTTTATCCACCCCCCTCAAATATTATTATTACATGATTATATAATAACCTTAGTATCCTAAATGTGTGGATATTTTTTATTATAATGGTTTTACATACACCTACACACACTTCCATATAATAGTTAATTAACATATCGTTCATGTGTACAGTGAACTACCGCCTTGCAAAACGATGATTGTTCGTTCTTACTTTACCACCTCTCATAGTGGGAATTATAATGGGCATACTAATTTTATATGTTATATACTATATTTATAATGTATTTATACTTCTATAATTATTATATAACATATAATTTTAAGTTTTTTATTTTGTGGGGATACGATAACATCATTTGTGGACGTGTGGACTACCGCCTCCTCAAAGAGATACGATTCATTCACGCTATACATGAAATGTATTAGGGGATATTTTTAATAAACCTATATGAAATATATGACATAAATATGATACTTAAATTATAATATACAAAAATATATATATCATTTACTTTTCATTCTTTTAAATATGATAAGGAAATGGAAGTAGCGTTCATAAGTATGTACGACCTATCATCACCATGAACGGTGCATTTCATTTCCTTTCTCCAAATATTATGGATTATTATAAATACATTTATACTGAATATATATGATAATTATATCATGTTATAAATCCTATATATTATTAAATCATTATCTATGTAAGAATAAAAAAATAAAAAATCAAAACATACTCAAAAAACTAAGTAATTAACACCTGAAATAGTGACAATAATGACATATTGTTAACAAATAGGTAATAAGATATTATAAGAAGTTAAGATATGTTATTATGAATATGATAATGTTTTTTTTATAAGTTATTAACATGTTTAAAACCCATATAAATGAGGTTAAATTACATTCAACCTAAAGAAAATGCAAGGGTAGGGATTTTCATCTCACTTTTTACATCTGTGAGATAAATGTCATATTCGCATCTTACTTATTTTGTGTGGTGTATATACTTCTCATTTTTATATATAATATAATTAATTAATTCATATTTATGTTATTTTGATATTAAATTGTAATTATTTCTTCTAAGTTCATTTGAATTAAAAGTTACCAAGTGGTAAATAATTTCATAACCCGGTTCCTTTTCAATGGGTTATATTACTTCCTTATTATTGTTAAAATTATAATATTTCACGTGTAATAAATTTTTATAATATATTTTTATATTTACACTTGTTTTATGTGGATTTAAATTTTACACACATAATCTATTCATTTATTTATTATCACATCAACATTATGGCCTTTTCAAGGGTTTACTTTACAATCTCACTTTGTTCGAGATTGTTTTCACTTGAATTTCAATTAAATTAATTTATCGAATCATTGTTTAATAAATAATTTAATTATATTTTCCTCATTTTATTAATGAAATTTTCCAAGTAATGTTACTATTTACATTCTTTTTTACTCAAAATGTTTGATATTGTTTTTTAATAAAACCTTACGTTATTTCCCTTTTTAGTCGAAGAACCCATTTTCTTCTAAAATCCCTATTTTATAAAAATATTTCTAAAAATGTTTATTAATGTTTCCAAAATTATTTATTAAATATATTATTACCCTTTTTTAATTTATAAATATTTTTAAATGAATATTCTAGTAACCTTCTAAACAATTCACTTTTTGTAACATTTCACTTTACAAAAATAATATTCTTTTTACCTTGTACGACATGTATAGAATTACGCACTATCATTTCATTGAAGCTTAATTTTCAAGTTTAAAAGGTTAATTTTAAAATAAAAATTATTTTAATGTTTATTTTAAAATAAAAGTTTTTTCAAAATGTTTTTCAAAATGAAGATGATATTTTTCCTCAATTATGTTTTCAAAATATCATTTGATAGTATTTTTATTCACAAATGAAAATATCCCTTTATCCTTACTCCAATTTAGATATTTTGTACTAATATTATCCTTATTCTTTCATTGGAATGTTTATGATTTATTTTCCCACGGATAGTATAGACAGTCACTTCCTTAATTCATTTATTAGTTCCCTTGAAATATTAAATTTCTTATGATCATGGAGTATTGAATTTTCCCTAAATATCCAAATCATTTTTCATGGATATGATTATTTTCAAAACTATATACCATTTTTTCATATGATCTTTAATTTGAAATTTATTTTATATATGGGTAAATATTGATAAATACCCATTTTTTACTCAGTGTGGATATTTGATAAGGCACTTTTTTCATGAATTAAATCAATTATTCAATATATGAGTAATGATTTGGATAGGTATGACTTGGTTGCTGCCTAGTTATAGATATCCCCTTGATGCATCAATAGTATCATAGGATGAATCTGTTGGATAGCCTAAGCTAATGGGATTTTACCCAGTATGTTATAAAACGTCTTGTGAAAGGTCTTGATGGTAAAAGTACCATGTAACTACGAAACGTGGTGTCCAATAATTGAGAATTACCTTCATCTTGATTCATTTATTATTATTCATGGTATTTTCACTATGAAAAAATCTATGGATGAATTTCATTATCATTTTATGGATTAAATGGAATGTGTTTTCAGTTCCTTAGCTTGAAATATTGATTTTGACTTATCCAATTATTTAAATGGAATGTGTTTTTAGTTATTTACCTTTCTATATTATTTACACACTTCTTTATTAGTTTATTGATTACATGGAATTTGTATTCTATTATTACGTTTCCATATTGAAAATTCTAATTGATTCGTTATTACTAATGTTTTGTTTTACCCTTAATAATAATTTGAGCTCACCCATGTTTTATTTCCCTTCCCCAGGATTCCCTAATGTGTACTAAGAAATATATGAAAGAATAAGCTAGATGGTATGAAGTTATTATCCTCAAAAAAAAAAATTAATTTTTGTAATCATTTTTAATACGTGACTCATGTATGTTTCTAGTTTACCAAGACTACTAAACTATTCAGTCATTTTGAATGAGATTTACTTGTATCTTATGCAAATGAAGTTATAGTAGACACTTAATCCAAGATTTCTAGGGTCTTTTTGCTACATTATCATATTTTTAAGAGTACACATAATGAAATAAACCTGGGGTGAGTGAGCTATAATTCAAAGGGCAGTGCCCGAGAGTTAGCATCATAAGTGATATACACGGTGTGAAGGTAATGGCCAACTAGGGGAACCATGAATAGTGGCCTAATGTGAATGGTTCAGAGGTGACCTTGGGTGGTTTGATGTTGTAGGACAAGGACATAATTGGGCTTAGCGATGGCCTCTAGATCTGGCCAGACCGAGGAGAGGTGTCCAACTGGGAGGTTCGGTGCTCAAGATCTGGCAGCTGGTGGTGGTTAGTCGGAACACAATGGGGTATCACATGGAGGGTATATAGAAATATGATTGATAGTCATCCACGGAACGTGGAAGATCTAGGAAGAGATGATAATTGTGGGCATGGGAAGTTAGCTAATGTTGAGGATTCCAAGGGGTGCTTGATAATGTATGGCTAGACTACAAAAGGAAGGTAGTTTCATGGATACCGGTAGTGGTGGGGTGGATTTTTGGGAAATGCTATAGGGGCATAGGTAGGTTGGGGTAGGAGGCACCCCGTAAGCTTCCTATAGAAGCCTTACGCCTTGATTAAAAATAATTTTTTTTAAACATGGTTATCTAAATATTAACCAATTTATTTTTAATTTTACATGGTTAACTCAGCTGGAATATCCTACCCCCCCCCCCACAATTTTTCTTTTCCCTTCTTTTTTTGTGTTGTTACTTTATTTTTGTCGACAGAATGAAACCTTATTTTGTTTTTCATCAACTCAAAATAATTTTTTAGAATCCTATCAAAATTGGTATTAGTAATTAAAATATTTATATTTAAAAAAAAAACAATTTCTATTTGGAAAAAAAAGTTCATCAGATAGAACTATTTCATTCATCGGGTTCTAGTTGGTGTTCAGCTTCACCAGAAACTACCATCGATGATTTTCTTGAGGTAAAAAACATTAACATGTAAAACATATATGTTATTAGTAATTTAATACCTACTAAACATATTTCAATCCAATTTAAACCATTGAATGTATATAAATTTCCTATTCAAATTCGAATTGAAATGTTGTTTGTGGCATTGAGACCGTAGTGATTCCCTATACACAAATTTAATGCCAATTTTATTTTTTTCTCTTGGTTAAAAACATCATTCTCTTTATATTATCTCAATTTTTATTATCGGGTGCACAGTAGAAGCTTAAAAAATCAGGAATTTAAAAACTTTCATCGGAGATCAACATAATTTTTTCATAGCCAGTGAAGTGCTTCCTGGTTACAACCTAAAGATATTCATGTGATATAATTAAGCACAAAAAATAAATTAAATAATATCACTTTCAATATGAATCTATGCTTGGAAATATCTCTTCTCTAATGATCATTTTTTGAAGTATCTAATGTCGAATCCCTCTATATTATCCACACATGCTCCAAAATCCTATTAAAATATCAATCTTCAATCACTGGGTGCTAGTGTGAAGAATCAAACTAGCCTTTGACACTGACACAAACATAAGATCACAAATTCTTTGATCCATGGGGGAATTCTTGGATTGTGGTGCTCAAACCTCTCTCTCCACTCTTTAGGACTTGAAAATGGGGAGATAAAGTCTCTCTAACTTTGAGATATAAATAGTTCTACGAATTTGAGTCTCTCATGGATTATATAGATAGGTTTAAACATATTAAAATACCAGTTTGGACCCTGAATAAAATTAACCTTCTAATTAAATCCTTAACCACATATAAAACTTTGTATACATGTCATAAATATCATAAATATTTTATCACATACTTATAACATCTAAACTATGTTACATGATAAAATAAGAGCCTTTAAAATGACTCACTTATACCATAAATATATTAATGAACCTTGAATAAAATATTATTCATTTATAAAATATTTGTTTATCATATTCACTTAACACTTATGAATAATTTTAATAAATTAATTAAATAAAAAGTAATCTAAACATGAATAATAAAAATTTATTTATTTCATGGAAATCGAATATTCTCAAATATCCCTAGTGTAACATTATGTGTCCTCCCGGTCCATAACATTTCCAGTTTTAGGTGTTGGAGGTGTTTTAGGGGAGGCTTGTGGAGGTTTTTTGGTGCTCAGAGGAGGCCTAGAGAAAGACAAGGGGTGTTGGATGTTAAAAAGCTAGAGGTATGAGTAGTAAATAATGTGTTAAGTGTACACAATGTGAAAGGAAGGTTAAAAGATTTTAAATGATGGTTCATAGGTTGTTACAATATATGTAATAAATTCTATATTTAATAGTTGATGCAATGCATTTTTTGGTGGGGCTTGAAACTCAACCTTTACATGACTTTTAAAGGGTACATGCCAGGTAATTCCCCTATGAAGAACATCTTTAAAGCTTATATCACTTGGTTTTTTCCTCAAACCCTACATAAATTTCATTTTTAGGAAACCCAGTGGCTCTCCCTCTAGACATCTTGGGATTCCTTTATCATAGATCAATCCTTGTCTTCCTATCTTCTATCTGTGGTGATTTTTTATCTCTTTATCATGTGTTTCCTTCCTTTCTTCTTTAGGTATTTGATGTGGTGATGTTTCTATAGTTTGGTAGGATTTGTGGGCTACATTCTGAAAACCCATTGATGTGGTGTAGGTTAGTCTATGGGTTTTTCAGATAGTTTTGGTTTGAAGGCATTTCTTCTTCACCCTACGGTGTGTAAAAAGATTAGAAATCTTATTTGAGGTAAGGGATCCTCATTCTCATTATTTTATGTGCAATGTGTTGAATTTTAATTCATTTTCCTTACCTTTGGGTGAATATTATGGGTTATAATAATCATATAATTAATTTTCATATCTAAAATTGATGATTATGGGGAGTTATCAAATTATTTACTACTTTGATATATGTTTTTGAGTTTGTTATGCATGCATGTTTCCAATTATGAAAATAACGATTGTTGGGAGCCTTATTTTTACAATAGTTGTTATGATGTGATGAACCTTTGTGTATTTTTGTGTGATATCACACTAAATAAAAGACTAAGGAATGTATATTTGGTTAATAATTGGTTTCCATGGATTCCATGTTGTGTGAAAATAACCATGCTAAATTAAGAAGATATGTGATAATGTCATTGAATAAATGTGAAGCAGGGATATGTCATTGTTGTGTGTGGTTGTTCTTGTTGTGATTCTTTGTGTAGGTTAGGTTTTTTTGTGGTTATTTTAGTGATTGTATGGATTGTGTAGTATGCGGAGAATTGGTGAGGCGGTTGGTTAGCATGGATGTGATGTTGTAAATTGTGTGATGTGATGTACAGTGGTTGTGGCATAGTTGTTGTGGCTATGTGGTTGTGGCATAGTGGTTATATTGTGTTGGTTGTTGTACATGGAATTTGGGGTTATGTTATGGATAATATGTGTGGTTGATGTGTTTTGATATATCTTGGGTGATGTAACGTAATGATGATGGTGGATGTGTGGTGTTGTGTCCATGCTTATGTGTGATGGGACGGTTGTGTGGTGTTGTTGTGTTAGTTTCTCAGGAAGTAATGGAATAAATTATGATGCTAAATGAAATGAATAAATTAATGGGTTGGTAATTAAATATAATTGGATGGAATTTGTTTTGTGTTAAATGGATTAATGAACAAATATGGTAAAACATGTAAGATGAATACAGAAAATTTTGTGTGGATTTTATGGAATTTGTGTGGTGGGTTTCATATACTAGTGGATGTAGTTGTCAAATTTGATGTATGGTACGCGGTGTTGATTTTGTGTGCACTATTATTTTTTATGTGAACCCTTAGTTTGGGTATTGTGTGATATCTATATATCATGTATGTTAATTTTATTTTATACACCCCCCAAATGAGTTGGATAACCTTAAAAAACTCAGAGGTGTTGAGTTCTGGGTGTTTTCACCTACATCCACGATGGTAGTGATACAGATGTTTTGCTAAAACCTCTTTCCCATTCTTCCTTCAGAAGTGATGTGTGGCCCAGGTGTCTACAGGTGATATTTTATGTGTTAGACTAGGTGTCTATGGGATAGATGTGATGCATTGGCCTATGTGTATTTAGGAAAGACATTATATGGTGAGATGTAATATATTGTAGAGGTCATTCATGGTAGGAGGAGGGAACAAGGTTGATGTCCTTTACATTAATGATACCCTACTGTTTTGGTTCTGGTTGTGATGATAGGCCCAGGTGTCTATGGGTGGGATGTGATGTGATGTGATGTGAGGTGATGTGATGTGATGTGTAGCCTAGGTTTCTATGGGTGAGATGTGATGTCATGTGTATAGAAGGGATGGGAGCATAGGATGTGTGATGTTGGGGTGTGAGAGTAGAAAATCGGTGGGGAAGAGGTTGTGGGGTGCCCTATTTTGTTATGATATCAATACTATATTATTATATTGGATGTGTGATTTGGTGAGTGAGACATGGTAAGAATGGGTTTGGTTATATGACCTGTATAGGTTCTTGTTGGCTCTGCTATTTGTTCACTGGAACATTATCATGTTATAATCACATGTTCAATTGAGGCCTTGGTTATGTCCCTACTGAGTATACCTTTTATGATTTCACTATTTATAAAAACTATTTTTAGGTTTCCAATAGGACTTTGGGGACCAAGCTGGATATTACTAGCTGGGTTGGAGTTCATGTTGAGTTGTTGACGTAGACTTATCTTTTTCATATTTACATTCAATACTTTTATATGTACCAATATCAATTTATTCATACATTGTGGGATTGTTTTTGTTTTACCTTTATATATTTTACTGGAGTTGTTTGGTAATTATTTATCTTATCTCATGATCCTATTTTATTTATAGAGGGTAATGTTTCCCATATTGTGATATTTTTATACCCTTGGTGCTAGTCACAAACTCAAGGCCTACTAGAGTTGGTGTCCTATAACCAACTATTTTTAATTTGACTACATGTATATTCTATGTATTTAATATTAATAAAAATTATTATTACACATTGTTCATTATTCTGCATGACACTAATATAATAATGTCTTATAGTATACATCGCATTGATAAGGTCATAGAAGTTTCCCATTATGATGAGAACCTTAATGTTCTATGACAATATTATTAAATATAGTTCTATAGTTATATAACATATTATGATGGGACACATTGTATATAGACTTTCATGTGTGAGTATTTATAAGTGGACGATGCTTCTTCTCTTGAAGTTTTCATTTGGTAATATCCATGATGGTAGATTATGAGAACAAACCCACCAAAAGGAATTCCAATTAATTCAATGTTAGTGGATATTCCTATTTTCGACCATGTTTAATGGTCCTTAAACATTAATATTATAATTAATGTGTTTCATGACTCATTCACTAGGATTTTCTAATGTAAATCATGACTCCATATGTTCATGGTGAGGCAGGGTATGTTGGGTGAATCATGATTGACATGTGATTAATGCATAAGTCAAGAAGGAATTTCCCTTCCATATTTATGGAAGATGATATCCATTCCCTTGGATTAGAATAAAACTTTCACCCTAAATTAAATGTCCATGGTATAGAAACATATTTATTTCAAATAGTCAAATAAATATGTATCAAGCATATAGGGTGGTGACACAAATGTGAAACATGCATGATGAGATATTGTGATAAATGGATTATATTCCACATTAGGAATTCATATATGGTTTTTATTATCATGATATTAAGTTCTTTATCTTAGGATCCATGACCCATTTCTAGATATTAATCTTGGACTTTAGGAAAACCCACCTAATACCGATGAGAAAGAATCCTAGAGGGTTGCACATTATTTGTTTCATATTATCTTGATTAAATTATTTTTTAGTTTAATTAATTGAATAAATATCATAATCAAGAACAATGGATAATTTTATTCTGGTTTTTTCAATTGAAAATATTTATTGATGAATGAAATATTTAAATTTAATATTTATTGGAGTTTTCAATAAATTTTATAGGAGTTATAATGGACCAAGACTGTGTCTGGTGAAAAATTTTAATTAACAAATTGGTTAAATAATATTTGTTATTTTTTTAATTTGGCAGGCACCATATAATGATAATAATAATAATAATAACACGAGACATGGGGCTTATTAAATATTATAATTTTTTTAGGGATACCATGAAATTAAATAATATTTTAACATAAAACCTAGCTTTATAAATAGATCTATATATCTATTGTGTAGTTTATACAATAGAAAATAGAGAATTGTTGCACAAGAAATATTGCTTCAAGATCGATGGACATGTGATCAAAACAAATTACTCAAGACAAAAACTTCTTCATGTTAGTGCTTGAGGATTGATTGGATTTACTTATAAATCAAAGTATCGTGTATGGATCACCACTATAGGTATTCTATCCTTGTATCCTCACATAGAAATAATTTAAATTCAAAAGGGTATTTTTAGATGACCAAAATCCACATCAAGGAAATATCTTAATCCAATATATTTGTTTCTTCCAATATTAAATAATTTAGTTATAAAATTGAAAATAAAGATCCTCACTCTGGGTTTCAGGAAACTAAATATATAAAAAAATGAATATATCACCCACCATCAAACACTTCTACTATACTCATAACCATCAAGAGGTATCAAAGGGAGATTATACTTAAATTTATAATTATTTTTTTTGTTTTTGATCCATATAGAATCATGGTTGAATTTTCATTTCATATTATTTTTTCTTTAATTGATTTTGAATTAACATGTTATTGAAATATTAATCATTTTTTTCAGTGTTACTTTTTTTAAAATTTCTAATAATGGATGAAGGAAGACAGGATATGCCATTAGGAACCGCCAAATTTTTTTCTGGTAAGACACAATTACATGGAGGTTAGTTGGAGTACACTTTGTGTGCCCAAGTAAGATGTACTTGTCCATTTCATGGGATACACAAGATGACATGTAGTTATTAAACACAAATTATTCTTTATGTTAACCGGATAACTTGGAACATAGGTTTTGAATAACACATCATTTATATAGAGTAAATGTTATGTAGTATACATAGGTTAGAAACGTAAATCACATAATCTGTGTGGTCATTGTGGATGGTCAAACCATGTGAGACTGAAAACCTAGAGAATTTATGATATACGCAATTTGTATTCTATGTACATGATATATAGTTCATCAATTATTGCATATGAGATACACATCTAGTCCTACATCTTGTTTTATGGACACACAAAATTATAGATACACAGTGTGTAGCGGGAGGAACACTTTATGTATTTTTTCACCCAAGAACACATCGAGTATAACAGTGGGTTGCATAGGAACATGAAATTCAAATCACATGCCATTTAGTTGGCCCGTACATGCTATGAAATTCACCAAGATACACATTGAATACCCAGGTGAGTGTCTTGGGAACACGTCCAGAGAATACGTGATGAGTAGCTAACATGTACACACAATGTAGTCTGGATGAATCAATACACTGAAACCCCAAGCGTGTGACCTGGAGACACAAAAACATAGTTACATAATGTGTATCTATATTGTACACACTGTAAAGTCACCCAATTATAGGAATAATTAAATTATATTAGATTTACAATTTCATCATTAAAACCATATTTATTTTCTTGGAACTTTAAGTGTTTAAAAATTTAATAAGGGTTTTAAATAATTTTAAATGATCAATTAATTTATTATAATAAATATAAAATAATTGGTTATGTCATTTATTTGACATTAATGGAATTATAATGGTTATATCCAAGAGGATTCATATGATCATTGAGATGAAAATGAATTAATTAATTACTTAATTAATGAAAGTGTGTTCATCTTAATAATAAAGAATGGATAAAGAAATGAATGTTATCCATTTACATTTATGTATATGTCACATGTATGGTCATTAATGAGCTAGATAAATACTTGTATATGTGTTGGAATTTATTAAATTTAATTATTTCATGATTTTTTAATTATATATTGTTAAATTAAATTTGATGATCTATAATTCATCCCTCCCTCCAATGTTATATAGGTCCTATGCATCCATGGATATTTATGTAATCCCACTTTAACCAATCCTTTGGTTCCTCTCACCTGTATGTGAGTTATAAATAATTATAATTAATGAAATTTTACATAGCCTGTAGAGGATTCTTAAAATGAAACTATAATGATGCCAACCTAGGAGATGCATGGGTGGATAGTTGGAATGTTGTAACTCATTCCAAGACCGAAAATAAGATCTATTTCTCCTAGGTTATACGTTTTTTTAATTCCCACTCATTAAATCAGGAATTTGGTAGATCTCATGAATGGGTCATCTAATTATTTATTTATTTCTATCTATGAAATTGTTTATTTTATGGATGAAAGACTATGATCACATAAATAATTGAATTGAAAAGATGAAATTTAAATAAATGGATTATGTGTAAATGTTTTTTCTAGCATGGTTAACTAATTAACATCTACTTAAAATTAATAAGGTATGTAAATGATAAAATATGATCAAATTTATTTATAATTAATTAAAATCCCTAAACCTAATATTAAGTCATATTAAGCCTTTCATTTCTTGATTGGGAATAAAACCACAAAACTAAGTATTATACATGGACAAAGTATGGACAATTACTTTTATCGGGGATTTATTATGATGGTTTAGGGTTGAATTAACCGATATTTTGTTGGGTTTAAGGGCCAAATTATGTTCAATAAAAATTTGGACGTATGTATTTATGAAATCAAAGTCAGGATTTCAGAATAAGGGATTCCACTCAATCAAGGAGCTGGAAGCTCATAGTTGGAAAGACCGTCTACCTAATTTCTTTCTTATGGTTTTCATGGCTAATGTTTGGATCATTAAGTAAATTAATGGGGATCTTTTCCAATAAAATTTCTTATAAACATGAAATTACATGTTCAATAGTGAGGAAATTGAGACTTGATAAAATAGTGGAAGATTTAATAAATAAAATCAATTAATTTATTATTTTAAGCATATTTTTTATCCAGAGAAAGTACTAATAATCTACTATTTAATTATATAATAAAATGGAAAGATCATAATCAACATTATGCCTATGTTTTATATTGGATAAAGATAACCTCATTACTGGAAGTAACTTCCATGAGTGGTTTATACTCCTTTGGGTTGTGTTATGCCATGAATGAAAATTTTACGTGCTAAAATCCCCAATGCCCTATCCACCTACCAAGGAGGTAAGTGATGAAGAGTTTTTTGTATACAAAAAACATTTGAGTGATGCAATCAATGGTCAGTGTTTGATGATTTCATCTATGTCTAGTGAACTCATGAAGTCTCATTAATACATGGATGTGTATAGAATGTTTGAGAACCTCCATGGTCTTTACCAAAATAGATAAAGATAAGAATAGTTTGAGATTTCCATGGCACTCTTTTATATCTATCTTGTATAGGGTTCCTCATATTTTCCTCACAAAGTCAAACTCATTAGATACATTAAGAACATAGAAGTTATATGGTTTAAAATCTCTAAAGAACTAGGAACTAATATCATTCTTAAATCACTCCCATATATCTTCTCTAGATTTTCTATAAATTTTAATGTGAACAAAAATGAGAAGTATCGACTATATATTTTTACTATACATCACCAAGTAGATAAGGATACAAAGCATGAAAATCCTTCCATCTATATGGTGAAGAGATGGAAAGGTAAACAGAGGCGATCTATGTCCAAATCTTTTTCATACCCTTCTAAGGAAATGAATATCAAGTTGTAAGAAAGGGAACCAGATGTTATCTTTTTCACATGTTTCAAGAAGCGATACTAGAAGACAAACTACCCTTATCCAAAGAAGCAAGGGGAAGCTGCATGTGTGTTTATTATCGAGTGTAATTTATCTATTTCTATAAATTGGGTATTAGATATATATTTTGGTTCTTACATATATATTAAAATACAGGAACCAAGTAGATTCAGAAATATTGACTAAGGGGTGGTAGATCTATGACTGTACAATAGAGATAAACTTACTAATGTGGCTATCAGGGACTACAACCTCACATTGCCGATTGGAATGATCTAAGTTTTGAAAGGTTATAATTATTTTACCTTTGTTATAAAAAACATTATTTCTATATCTATACTTGATACAGATGTATTTACTTTAAATTTTGGGAATAATTGTTGATTATTTTATAAATATTGAATTTTTTATTCAAAGGTACATTTAAATAATGGTCTTTATATGTTAGATTACATGAACCAAGTAATGGAAATCAATAACTAAGTTACATTACATGACTTATAATTTACCCAACATTAGAATCACCATCTAGGTTATATAAACAAAAAAATGATTGGCTAAATTACATCAAGATGGTTATTTAGATTATTTTGAACTAAAACCACTTGGTTTATATAATGCATGTTTACAATGAAAAATGACCAAAGCCCCTTTTAGTGGGAAAGGTGGAAGGGATAAAGAACTTTCTGAATTAGTTCATACTAATGTGTGTGGACCATTTCTTATTTAAGAAAGGGGTATGTACTCATAAATCATAAATTTCACAGATGATTTTACTAGATATGTATATGTATAATTAATTAAGTATAAGTTGGATTATTTTGATAAATTCAAGGAATACAAGAATGAATTTGAGAAATACCTTGGTAAGAAGATTAAAAAACTCTATTGAGATCATGGTGGAGAATATCTTAATAAATACTTAATTGGTTATTTATAGGAGTTTGGTATACTATATCAACTCACTCCTCCTTATACGTCTTAATAGAATGGTGTAACAGAATGGATAAACCATCCATTTTTGGTTGTGGTGATATCAATGATGATCCATATGAGTCTTTAATTATCCTTTTGGGTATACACATTACAAATAGAAACATACATACTAAACTGAGCTCCAACTAAATTGATAGATTGAATACTATATAAATTATAAAATGGAAATAAAATTGTGTTGTCTTAAATAATTGTGTGGGTTTGTGATTCTATTTTCAAGGTATCTTCAGGCAACACGTTTTCACCCAAAGGAAAAAAGTTTATCTTTATAGGATATACCAAAGAAACAAATGGATATTACCTATACAATCCTTCAAAAAAAAGTAGTGGTCGTAAAACATCCTACATTTATTGAGAAGGATATTATCTCTAAAAGATATAGTGAGATTGAGATAGACTTAGATGATTTTAGGGCCCAAGATATAAAAGATTTGGCATAGGAACAAATTCCATAGATCCCCATGGAATAATAAGTTGTTCCAAATACACAAGTACTACATAGAAGTACTAGAGAGGTTAGAGAACCAAAATGGTATGGTTTTATATTCACTAAGGATGTTGACTCATTATTAGTGGATAATAATTAACTTATAACCAATAAGGATGTAGTAAGTGTAATATATGGTTCTAAGTGGTAGGAATCCAAAAATTCTGAAATGAATTCCATGTACTAAAACAAATTCTAGATTTTGGTAGATCCTTCAATGGATGTAAAGCCTGTTGGTTATAAATAGTTATTCATGATGAAAATGGACATATAAGGATAAGTTAATAATTATAAGGCATGACTATTTGGAAAAGGGTTTAAACAGTTTTATGGAATTGAAAATAATTAAACCTTTTAACTAGTTGAAATAATGAAATCCATCATAATTATACTTTCCATTTTGGATTACCATGACTATGAGATTTGAAAAATGGATGTAAAATTTGTCTTATTTAATGATAACCTTGGGGAATATGTCTATATGATAGAACCTAAAGTTTTTGTGACTCCAAGGGATTACAAAAAGATATGAAAATTTCAAAAAATCCATTTATGGATTAAATAAAGCATATGTGTCATGGAACACCCATTTTGATGAAACCATAATGGAATTTGGTTTCATAAATAATGAGTATGAACCTTGTGTATACAAATGGATTAGTGGGAGTGAATAAATTTTCTTAATTATATATGTTGGTGGCATATTACTCATTAGAAATGGTTGAATATATGTTGGTGGCATATGTTAGTGGCATATTACTCATTTTCTTAAGGAATGGTTGAATTGATGATTATCTATAAATGACATGGGAAAGGAAACATATATTCTTAGGATAAATATAAACTTTTATATATCCAAGAGTTTTCTCGGCCTAAATCAAAGTACATAAATCGACTAGATACTAAATAGATTTAGTATGGAACAATCCAAGAGGTTATTTTTTACAACATCATATGGAATTCATATTTCTAGGAAAATCTATCCTCAGAAACATGAGGAAATAAATAGAATTTTAATGTTTCCATATGCATCAGTGATTAGGTTAGTCATGTATGTTATATTATATAATATACTATTCTAAATGTCTCCTACACATTATTTCTGGTAGGAAGATATCAAGAAGACCTAGGTGACCACCATTGGATGGTAGTCAAAAATATCTTTAAGTATATAAGTCTTACTAAGGATATGTTCTGGGTTTATAGAGGAGATGATGAACTATTTATCTAAGGATATGAAGATTCTAGTTTCTAAAATATAATTATGACATGAAGTCACAAAAAAAATACATCTTCACTTTGAATGGAGGTGTTGTGAGCCTGAATATCTCAAAGAAGGTTATGGTCATATATTCTATAGTAGAGTATAAACATATTATAGCTTTTTAGGTAGCTAAAGAAAATGTATAGATACGAAAATTCATCCAAGATCTTAACATAGTACCAAGAAGTAAATATCATATCACACTCTATTATGATAATACATAGTAGTGGCTCTCACAAAAGTTCCAAGGTCACATCAACATATGATGTACATACTTCAGAAGTATCATGTCTTGAGGGATTTTTCTCAAATAGGTGAGGTTGTAGTGAGTAGTATTTCCATGAAATAAAACATGGTGGAAACCTTGACTAAATTATTGAATTAGTAGAAATATGATTATCATGTGAGGTCTAGTGGACTGAAAATCATAGGATGTTGTCTCTAGTCCAAGTGGGAGTTTTTTGGAGTTAGTTTCATAGGACCTGTTGTTTTTTTTTTTGATTACATGTATATTTGAATTATTGAATATTAATAAAACTTATTATTACATATTTTTTATTATTCTACGTGAATATAATATAATAATGTTCTAGAGTATAATTCGCATTGATAATTTCATTGAATTTCCCCACTATGATGAGAACCTTGAATTTTTATGATGATATTATTAAATATAGTTCTACGGACAAATAATTCACTATGATGAGATGAAGAGTATATATACAGTTTGATGTGAGTACTTATAAGTGTATGAGGCTTATTATCATAAAGTTAAAACATGGTAATCTCCAAGATAATAGATTATAAGAATAGCCCCACCTGTAGAAATTATACATGTTTAGTATCATTGTATATTCTTATCTGTGAGCATGTGTAATGGTCCTTATAATTTAATATTATCATTAATGGATGTCATTACTTGTGAACTTATATTTGATGATGAAAACTATGATTCCATATGTTTATGACAAGGTAGGGTATGTTGGGTGTGTCACCATTTACATGTCATTAATGGATATGTCAAGGAAAGATTTGTCCCATTCATCTTTATGGAAGCTGATATTCTATACCATTGATTGGAATAGAACCTTCACCCTAAATTCAATTTCCATGGTTTAATTATGTTTTTAATTAATATATTAAAATAAATACATATTGAGCATGTAGGTTGGTGACATGGATGTGAAACCTAGTTGATGAGATATTATGATAAAGAGATTATAGTAAAAAGTGAGTGTTCATATGTGGTCATCATCATTGTGACATTAAGTTATTTTTATTGGGATCCTTAATTATTTTATAAATAGTGATCTTTTACTTTAGTAAATCCTACCTAATTCTAATGACACAGAATCCAATAGGGTCACACACTAAGGGTTTCTAATGATCTCTATTAAATTCTATTCGAATTTAATTAATTGAATAATTATTATTCTCAAGACCTAGGGATAAAAAATTTCACGTATTATCGATAAAAAATATTTATTAATGATTGAAATATTTAAATTAAATATTTATTCAAGTGTTAAATAAATTCTAGAAGATTTCGAATGAACCAAGACCATGTCTAGTGAAAAAATAATAATTTACAAGCCGGTTAAATAGTGAATTGTTGAACATAATGAATTATCTCTTGAATCCTATTTTATTCCTATAAAAAACGAGAAACACATGAGATATTACTTCAAGACCAAAGTATAATATATCAACATGAATAAAATAGGAATATTTCTTCACTGCACTAGAACTCGAAGATCGATTGGTGTTAATCAGAGATCAAAAGAGCATGTGTGGATCCTTGTTAGAGGGATTCTATCCTTGGATCCTCATGGTGCAAAAAAGTAAATCTAAAAGAGTCTTTTCATATGAACAACATCCACAACCAAGAAATATCATAATCCAAGGTATTTATCTCTTCTGATAATAAATTAATTAATTATAAATTTTACAGGAAAGATCCTCACATGGGGTTTTAGGTAACTCAATTTTAAAAAAAATTAATATATACCACACCATCACATGCTTCCACTGTTCCCAAAACCTACACCCATTATGTTTTGAACACCTATTCCTCATAATAGGCTAGACTTATAAACATTATATTGTGTGTGACCCTCTAGACCCTTATCTTAATAGCAGTAAATATTATTCATAAACCAAGAGTGGAGTCTAGAAACCCATAAACGAGCCTAAAGAGATAAGAATTAGTTATAGTAATGGAAAACGTCCTATGAACACATATTTTGTAATATAATCTATTTTTCTCATGATATATCATAAATCTGGACTCACACTTGTGCCATCATCCTTTCTTGATTTATTATTCACTAACCTTCCTGTACGGAAATACTTTCTTATACCATGTACATGGATTTAGTTAAGATACTACTATTCTAATCAACTATGACAAAGATACATCATATCCAAAGTGAAAAGTTATTTCTTGTAACATCCCAATATTTTTATGAAATATTTATATTTATATAATTATATTTTTTTAATATCTTTCATTGCATGTAACAACAAGTTTGAATGAAATTCTTAGCATTATTATGTGCCTATTATCATCTAGCCTTTATCTTGATGGGAATGAATAATAATCAAAAATTATAAAAAATATATGTTCTATACATTATAAAATAAATTCATTAGTTATTAGATGATTATAATGTAAAATAAAAAATATTTTAAAATAAAAGTGATGTTCTTTGAAAAATTGGTTTATAAGGGCAGTAAATTTTATATCAATATACTAAATTAATATTGGTGACTGATTTTAATGAAATTAATATATTATTTACATGATAAAAATTTTTAAGCATTCAAATAATATTTTTTTAAGATTAGGATAATAATAAATCCAGTTTCATGCTTAAAAATGTATTTTTCCATAATAACGGGTTTTACTACATTTTTTACACTTAATTTAAAATTAATTTCTTCTATTTGTATGTATTTAATTAGATAAAATTAATTATATATTTAGAATCAGTATGTTTAAATTAGTTAATTGGGCCCATTTTATTTTTAGTCAATATGAATAGTAAGTGTGGTAAATTTTATTTCCTTAGTAATGGGTAAAACATGTTAATATGGATTAAAAATAATTGGTAAGACAATAATTTTTCATCCTATTTCTTATTGGATAAATTTTATTCGACCCTTAACACCTAAGTTTTTAAATTTAGTTTTTCAATGGAATTTTTTCCATGAAAATGAATTATATATTTTTTAAATCATAGAAAGTCCCAAAATGTCGCTTTTTTCTTAAATATATCTTATGTGTCTACATGGGGACAAAAGTAGGTTCTGAATGAATCTAAGTGTCCATTTTGAACTTAATAAATATAGTTTCATGATATAAATTTATTTATGACCTTTTGGGGCCATTTGGATAATATTATGACCTTTATAGAATTTTATTTAAAGAAAAGTCAAACATGTCACACTCTTATTTTTAATAAGTATAATATTTTTAATATGGGTTAAACAAAAAGATATGTTTGACTATAAATATTATTTGGAAATATAAAATATGTATCTTCACCATGGTATTTTATTTATAATTTTTCGGAATTAAATAATTACCCTAAATGCTTACACAACACTCATGCAGAAAATATTTAATTAATAGAAAAATAAAATAAATGATACTAAAAATTATAAATGTAACATAATTTGAGATATTTAAGGTGATAAAATAATTCTATTTTTTTAATTATTAGGGATATAATAAAATAGTTGGTTTGAATTTGACATGTTGTCTTGATGTTTTTAAAAGTAAAATTAGTGAATAGTTTCAAATTTCACTATCTTAACCATCCTCTATAAATTTATCTTCCCCGCTTCCTTAGAAACAATATGTAGGTGATGTTATTCTCAAAATATTAACCCTAGATACCTTTAGAGGATATCTAAAGGAGAAGCTTCAAAGAATAGGTAATCACTCTAACCAATCACTTTCTTTTTACACTCTTACTTACCTCCTATAAATCTATTATGTTTATCATGAAATAATAAATTTGATATACTCAATATGATGAAATGTTATTATGATTATGAAAAAATCATTATAAACCCTCTCTCCTATTAAATAAGAAGTGAAAGTATCACTCCTGCGTACATACAGCTTACCATCTCCATATAGTGATACAAATTCATTTTTCATCACCATAATTTATGGATATGTATTATGATGGGTTTAATTAATATATATGATATATATTATGTAACAATGATTCTTAAAATATTAATTATTATTTAATTTTATTTCAGTCAATAAATCTAAAAAATGAAAACAACATTCATGTGTACACACGACTTGCCGTGTCCATGAAGGGTGTAATTTATTTTTCTATTTCTAATTTATATGAATGATTATAAATATGTATATAATTTTTATATATAATTTTTATAGCTTGATTAAAATTATTGAAATTATTATATAAGGATCAAATTATAAAGACCGATACTACCAAACCGAAACATGCTTGGAAAATGAAGTTGTTATCACCAAAAACATTGATTTTTATAACAAATTATTATTAAACGGGTGAAAATATGTTATAAATAAATATTACATTGTTTTATAGAATTAATTTTATGGAATAAATTTATAATAAATAAAAATTTATTATACAAGAGTTTTGAACATGAATGATGAAAGTAAATACTTATGGTAAGGGTTTATTTCACAATATTATTATTATTCGAGATTTTTTATGTTTAAGTATATATGGGGAAATTTTCTATTCCATGTCCATATTATTTAAAAAAGTTTTTAAATAGGTTTTTACTATTATAAAATGAATTTTTAAAGTAAATTTTACCCAGTTTTTCCTTTTTACAAATTTTTTTGAAAGGAATATTTTTATCATTTTCCAAATAAGGTTCTTTGTTAATTTTTCAGAAAAAATATAGAAGGAATGTATTTTAAACTTATACAGAATGAGAATATTTTCCTTTCATCATGATTCCCTAATTATTTTAATATTATTATAAAATATTTCAAGGTTCTTTTCAAAGAAAATTATTATTTTTTAAATTCCAGGCTTTTAAAAAATGATTTCAAAATGGAAAGGATATTTTCCTCAAGAATTATTTCAAGTGATCTTTAAAAAATAATTTTCCATATAATAAAATATAATTTTATGTTAATTATGATTTACAAGGTATATGATCTAAGGAAACCATCTTTATTCTTTCTATAGACGGTTTATTTTTATGATGAAATGATGAAATATTTATGAAACCCATTTCTTTTCCATGGGTTATGTTATAATGAAATGTTTATAAAACCCATTTATTTTCATGGGTTTTGATATGATGAATGATTTATGTTCTTTTGGAACACATATTTATTGTTTTAATTATGTGATGGTAGGGACCTATATCTCCCTCCAATTCATTGGGTAAATATTTATATCTCAAGAGATAGATAAGACTATAATAGGGAGTATACCTGGTTTAGTAAGATAGGACTGGAATAGGGAGTGAACCCATTTTAGTAAGATATAGCTAGAACAGGGAGTGAACTTGGTTTATTATAGGGCTTTTTTTATTGTGATTCTCTTGGAAGTGAGCCTTGACTAATAAAGACATGATTTTTTATGATTATTTTTATGCCACAAATTCTATATATTATGCTAATTTTATACTCTCAAATGTCATATTATTTGATTTCCATATGAATCATATCTTATGAACTGTCATTACTTATTCCATGATTCAATATTATAATCTTTTTTAATCTAATTCTAATTTAAAAATATTATTTTAAAGTTATTATACCCTTATGCTCATATTATACTTATGAAATCATTGATATCACACTTTTTTACCCTTATTGAGCATCTAAGATCACCCTTTATTATGTTTCTTTTCCCAATAATATGAAGAAAGGTATTAAGAAAGATATGTAAAAAAGGGTTCTATTTATGAAAAAATAATAATTAAGAGACAATGTAGATATTTTATGAACCATATTTTTATGATTCCAAGTTTCCAAAGCCACTATACCTATAATTTTTTTGTTTGGATTAGTTATAATTTTTAATAAATATTCATCTAAAAAGATTTAATATCTATGTATGAAAATTATGGGCCATAACAGTTAGTATCGGAGTAAGGTTTAGTTAACCTATGGAAACTAGGATGAGAAAACATTAGTATAAACCCTAAGGATAAGTCTAAGTATAGGTTAAAATCATGAAGTTTTGGAAATGTTCATTAATAAGCAGGGATTAAACTTGATATTCCATAAATAGAAATTTGATAAATAATATACCTTGATTATATGGTTTTCCAACTATGATTAATGTTTCCCACACTATGCTTCTTGGTTTTAGTCAATGCCAAGAACTTAAAGGAACTGAAAAATATAGGAAATGAAATGATTTTTCTCCTAATCAATTTAATGTTACGAGATATAGAATTCAAAATCACATTGCTATGTTCACATATCAAGATATTAATCATTCTTGACTTCTAAATGAGAAAAGTAGGGAACGACATTCTGTTGAGTCCTTTATGAGGTAGCCTCCACCTTATTTTAGTGGTTCTTCTGATCCATTAGTGTATGAGAAATGTATTAGTACCGCTGAAAAGATATTTTCTATTATCCAATGTTCAGAACATGAGAAATTCATTTTGGAATTCAATCATTTGGAAGGTGAAGCAGATCAATGGTGGACTCATATCAAGAATACAAGGCAACAAGATGAAATTGACTCCATGGAATGGGATGATTTCAAGTGCATATTTTTTCAATAATTAATTTCCTTGTATTATTCATATAAAAATGGATAATTAATTCCTTGAGTAAAATAAAAATGGTGATTAATTTTTTAGAACCTATGAAAACATTTACAAGACATGTGAGGTATGCTTCTATCATTATCATCCCACCATAAATTTAGGTTTATATATTCTTCAGTGTATTAAAACTAATTCATTAAAGATATTTATCCATAATAGTCATCAATAACTATGAATAAATTGTTTTATGTTCCATCAGGGTGGAAATATAGGTTAGAGTTATGAAACAATATCATGGGTTTGATAAGATGATAAAGATGGAGTTCAAATGAAAATCTAAAAAACATAGAGAGAATAATTTGATCTTTTCTTTATGCTTAAAGTTTGGGAATAATCATGGAGGAAATTATATTAAGGTGAATATTAGATTCTTTAAGTGTTTATGGGAAGGTCACTGAGAAACTTATTGATGAATTGATAGGAAAAAGTTAGTTAACGGTATGAATAGAGAGAAGGTTGCACAAAATTTACCTCCCAAACTTCAGTGTTTTAATTGTAGGTAAAATGGGTATTATTCTAATGAGTTACCAAATATAAGGGTTAACTATGATTATCGATGTTAAAAACCTCTTAAGGCCATTGAAAAATGAAAATATGATGCGATCACTATTGGCAATGTGGATTACGACGATGAATTTTTGAAAGGTGCACCTACCATCCACTCTAAAATAGCCAAAGTCTTATTTGATTCAAGATCAACCCCAATTTTATTTCTAAAGAGTTTTATAAGGTTATCATTATATCACCACAACAATTATATGAGTTAGCTATGAAAACTTTTAATGGTACAATAGATGCATCTCAATTTTATAATTATTATTTGGTTAAAGTTTGTGGGAAAGTGATTCCTAAAAATCATATAGTCCTTTAGTTGAAGTTTATGTGATTAATGGAATATATTAGATTTATATATATATATATATCATATTAATTTCTGAGAAAGTGAAGTTAAATTTCATATTATGAATGAACCAATTATCATTTATCGATGTAAGGATGAATACAAACTTCAAATGGAAATTACTTCCATCTTGTGGGTCTTAATTCTTATAAATGAAGGTTATCTATCTCTGATGGTTGGGGAGAAACTCAAAATTAAGGATAAAACTACTTTATGGTACTTTTTTTATGTCTTTCTAGAATAATTTATAGGTCCTCCATGGAATCATAAAGTTGAGTTTTCAATAGAACTCATACCCGATGCTATGCCTATTTTAAAGACTCCATTTAGAATAACCTCAATTAAGTTTCATGAGTTTAAGAAGAAACTATAGTAGAATCTTGATAAGGGATTTATACTCCCTATTTAATCACCTTGGGGTTCACTTACACTTTTTTTATGAAAAAATATAGATTTATGAAACTTTTCATTGATTATCAAGAACTTAACAAGATTGTTATCAATAGAATGTATCATATTCCTAATATTGGTGATTTGTTTGATCAAATACGCAGATATCAATACTTCTATAATATATATATTCATTATATATATCATCAATTTAGGGTTAAGAAGGAATTTTTATCCAAGATGTCATTCCGTACAAGGTATAGACACTGTGAATTTATAGTTATTCCTTTTGGTCTTACTAATTCCATGGAAAGATTTATGGATTAATGAATAGATTATTTAGAGATTATCTTGATCAGTTTGTGTTAGTATTTATAGATGATATTATTTTATATTAAAATATTAATTAGGAACATTAATATCAATGAGTATTTTACTGAAGACCCTAATAAAAGAGAATATTTATGAAAAATTTACTAAGTATAAATTTAGTCTTCAAAAAGATTAATTTTTGGGTCACATGGTCTCAAGAGAGGCTATATCTGGGGATCCATCAAAGATTAAAGTTATTTAATGTTTTCTTAGACCAACAAAACTGACTAAGATTTGGTATTTTCTTGGTTTAGTTGTATATTATTGGTTCTTTGTGGAGAATGTCTATTGGGTGTCCAATCCACTCACTATGTAAACTCTAAATTGTTCCAAGTTCCTTTGGGTGAATGAATGTGAAGAAAATTTTAAGGATCTAAATAGAAGGTTTTTCATCATCCCTATACTTATGTTACCCTGTAGTGGAGAAGGGTATGTAATTTAAAGTGATGCAACTAATAAGGGATTAGGATTCATTCTCATGAAAAATGAAATAGTTTTAGCTTATGCCTCATGAAAACTGAAGGTTCATTAGTAAAATTAACCAAATCATGATTTGGAGTTAGTTTTGGAAATATTTTCATTAAAAATATTGAGGATTATATTTATGGATAAAAGGGTGATATATATATCAATCATAAAATTTTAAGTTTTATATTCACATAGAAGGAGTTGAACATGAGCCAAAAAGGATTGTTGGAGTTCATTAAAGATTATGAATTCTAAAAAAATTACCACCCTATAAAAGAGGGAAAATTGGAAGATGATTTGAGTCAAAAGAAAAATTATATCCTATCTATTATTAGAATCCAAAAAGCCTTAATATTTATATATTTTCAAATGACAGTTCTATAAATCATGAAGGAAGGGGATAAATATTATCTTTCTCAAAAAAAGTATAACCATCTCTATAACTAAATATTAATGAGGTGTTCAAGGAATATTTATATCTGAAAAAGAAATTTGGAAATTATTATGATGAAATAATAAGCTTCGGGAACCGTGTTTGTATCCCTCCCTTACTAGATTTAAAGAAATAGTTTTTGGATGAGGCTCGTAGTTCTTGATTCTCTATTCATCATGAAAGTAAAAATATATATAGAGAATTGAAATAGTATTTATGGTGGTATGGAATGAAAATAGATATTTTAGATTAGGTTTCTTGGTTCTTGATATGTAATCAAGTTAATAATGAAAGACAGATGTCTAAGGGTATATTACAACCATTACCTATAGCAGAATGAAATGGGAAAACATCATTATGGATTTTGTTTTCAAACACCCTAGAACATCTAAATTGAATAATGTTATATGGGTTATAGTCAATCACCTTATTAATTATACAAACATCATTTCTATTAGAGAATATTTTTCTCTTTATCAACTTTCAAGAATATATATTAATTAAATGGTAAGATTTCATGGAGTACCACTTTCCATTATATCTGATTGGAATATGTGATTTACCTTGATAATCTAGAAAATTCTTAAGCTAATTTTGGATATAGTGTTATATTTCAAAAGTTCTTATTAACCTAATATATATGGTCAGTTCAAGAGGAAAATTCATACTCTAGAAGGCATGTTTATAGCTTACTATATGGATTTCAAATGTGGTTGGGATCAACACCTACCTTTGGTAGAATTTTCTTATAACAATAGCTTTCACTCTAGAATATAGATGGATCCTTAAAAATCCTTGTATGGAAAGAAGTTCATAACTCAAACATGATGGAATGAATTTGGGTAAATAAATTTATTTGGACCTAATCTATTTTATAAAATTTCATAGAAGGTTAGATGGATTCAGCATCACGTAAGGGAATCTCATAGTCGACAAAAAAGTGATACTGAAAATAATTGGAAAGATATGAAGTTTGAAGTGGGTGAAAAGTTATTTATAAAAATATCTCCCAGTAAGTGAGTGTTTATATATGGAAATAAGGTAAAGCTAATCCTTAGGTATACTGGTCCTTTTCAAATTCTTGACCGTGTTAAAATAGTAGCTTATCGATTGGTGCTTCAACTGAAACTCTCTCAAGTCCATGATGTGTTTGATGTATCTATCATGAGAAATTACTTACCTGATCTTCCACATGTACTAAACTCAAATTTTATACCACTGGATCAAGATATTTCTTATGAAGAACATCTGCTATAGATTTTTGGATTTTAGAGAGAAATTTTTATGAAAGAAGATCACTCACCCGGTTAATGTTTTATATTGAAACCACAAATTTGAGGAAGCTACGTTGGAACCTGATGATGTGATGAGGTAGAGGTATCATCATTTTTTTATATCTGAATGATATATTTCAATGGGAAATTAATTTTAAGGGAGGGTATAATGTAACACTGATATTTTTAAGAAATATATCTCATCAAATAATTTTTTTAATATCTTACATTGCAGGAAACTATAAGTTTTAACAAAACATGTAACATTATTATATTCCTATTATAATCTAGACATTATCTTGGTGGGTATTAATAGTAATAACTAAATTTTTTAAAATATATTTTCTATACATTATAAAATAAATTCATTAGTTATCGTATGAATATAATTTAAAACAAAAAATATTTTAAAATGAAAGTGACATTTTTTGAAAAATTGTTTTATTCCTGAAATGAATTTTATACCAATATATTAAATTTATCTTGGTGGATGATATTAATTAAATTTATATATTATTTACTTGATCAAATGTTTTAAACATTCAAAAAATATTTTTCTAATCTTAGGATAAGAATAAATCCAATGTCATGCTTAAAATGTATTTTCCCTAAAAATAGGTTTTGTCACATTTTGCGCACTTAATTTAAAATTAATTTCTTTCATTTTTAGTTATTGAATTATATAAAATTAATTACATTTTTAAAATCATGAGGTTCAAATTTTTTAATTATTCCCCTTTTATTTTTAGTCAATATGAATAGTAATTTTGGTAAAATTTATTACCTTGGTAAAGTGTAAAACATGTTAATATGGATTAAAATAAGTTATAAGGAAATAATTTTTCATCCTATTTATTATTAGATGGATTTAATTATATCCTTAACACCTGAGTATAAAAATTGAGTTATTTAATGGTCATTGTTCCATGAAAATGACTTATATATTATTTAAATCAAGATAGTCACAAAATGTCACTTTCCTTGTCTTAAATATTTATTGTGTGTCCACATGGGGAAACAATTAGGTTATGAATGAATAAAAGTGTCCATTTTTAACTTAATAAACTTAGTTTTATTATATAAATTTATTTCTGACTTTCGGGTCCACTTGAATAAGATTATTACCTTTAAAGTATTTTATTTAAAGAAAACTCAAACATGTCACAATCTTATTTTTAATAAGTATAATATTTTTAATATAGGGTTAACCAGAATATATGCTCAAATATAAATATTATTTGGAAATATAAACCATTTATATTACTCATAGTAATTTATTTATAATTATGAGATATTAAATAATTACTTTAAATTCTTACACAACACTAATAGAGTAATTATTTAATTAATAAAAAAACAAATAAATGATATTAAAAATAATAAAAGTAGCATAATTTGAGATATTTAATATGACCCAAAAATTCACTATATGACCTTGAAACATTATATATATAATGGTTTTTTTTTAATTTTATATGTTTTTATTTTTTTAAAATTCAAAGTAGTGAATAGTATCAAAATTGAAAATAATGATATTCTATGGGATTAATATTTTATTAAATTATTTAAAAAAATTAAAAAAATTAAAAATAAAAATTGATAATGATATTTTATAAAATGTCATAAATTTTCCATTTATGGTCGAATGGAAACCATATATTTAAAACTTATAGCCTTTTAATATTGAAAATCATGTTACTGTAATTAAAATTAAAATATGTTAACAAAGGGTTAATCAAAATGATAAGGTTAAAAAGAATATCAAAAAATGTATAAAATCTATTAGTTAAAGATATTAAAAAATAACCTTATCATGTATTCTAATACTTATCTATTTGTTTGTATTTTGATAAAAAATTAATTCATTATAATTTAATCTATTGAGAAATTCCAAAAGTGCCCCTCACTTCAATTATAAAAGGCCACCTCATCCCACACATATTTACACTACTTGTAGCCTTATATCTCAACAATAATATTCCAATTTATCTTATCCACTTCCATATTCACATTATAGATGTGTTTTTCTTCTCAAAAAGACAAACCCTTGATCCATTTAGAGGAGATCTAAAGGGTACTCTTCAAAGAATATGTAATATATCTATCCCATCACTTTATTTTTATACTCTTCCTTACCTTATATAAATATAATATGTTTATAATAAAATAATTAATTAAATATTATAAATATTCTTAAATTTTATTGTGATTATTAAATCATCATTATACACCCTCTTCTCATCAAACAATAAGTGAATGTATCACTCGTGCGTACGTATAACTTATCATCTCCACGTAGCAATACAAATTCATTTTTCCTCACAATATTATATGGATTCATAGTATTATGGGTTTAATTAATATATATGATATATATGATACAATAATTATTCTTTAATCATGAATTATTTTTTACCTTTCTTTCATTCCTTAAATCAAAAATTGAAAATAACAATCATGCGTACGTACAGCCTACCATCTCCATGAATAGTGTAACTAGTCTTTATATTTATAATTTCAATAAATGAATATAAATATGAATATAATTTTTATATATAATTTTTATATAATTATTAATACTTTGTAAATTCTTAGACCATGATCAAAGTATAAGGACAAAGAGTTCCAAACCTTAAACATGCTTGGAAAACGAGTCAGT
Organism: Viscum album; assembly: GCA_963277665.1. Taxonomy (NCBI): domain Eukaryota; kingdom Viridiplantae; phylum Streptophyta; class Magnoliopsida; order Santalales; family Viscaceae; genus Viscum; species Viscum album. Next base: position 797,705,666 of record OY728160.1, on the reverse strand, counting down.
TGTCACCCAAAATAGTGATTTTAATAAAAAAATATTAAATGGGTGACAATATGTTATAAATAAATAATACTTGGTATGATAGAATTATTTTTATGGAATAAATTAATAATAAATCCATATTTATTATAAATGATGTTTGAATGTGAATGAATAAAGACAAGACTTAAGGTAAGGGTTTATTTCACAGTCACATTATTATTCAAGATTGTTTATATTTAAGTATCCACTGGGGAATATTTATTTTCCATGAAGATGAATTATAAAAATATTTTAAAAAAGTTTTTTACTATTCTCCTATATATTTTTAAATTCATTTTTACTAATTTTTACTTTTTACAGAATCCTTTTAAAGGAATATTTTTATCATTTTCCAAATAAGGTACTTTGTGACCTTTCCAAAAAAAATTAGAAACAAATTTTTTTAAATTATATAACATGAGGGTATTTTCATCCTATAATGATTACTTAATGATTTAAACTTCTTATACAATATTACAAGGTTCTTTTCAAAGAAATTTTTTCCTTTCTAATTGTATAACTCTATTAAAAAAGATTTCAAAATTGAAAGGAAATGTTCCTAAAGAATTAGTTCAAGTGATCTTTCAAAATAATTTTCCCTCTGTGAAAACATTATTTGATGTTACTTATGATTTATTAGGGATATGATCCAATGAAACCATACATATTATTTCTTTTGATGGTTTATTTTTATGATGAAATGATGAAATATTTATGAAACCCATTTCTTTTCTGTGGGTTATGTTATGATAAAAATTTTATGAAACCCATTTCTTTTCATGGGTTATGATATGATGAGTGATTTATGTTCTTTTGGAACACATATGTATGATTTTCATCATGTGATGGGTGATACCTATATCTCCCTCCAATTCATTGGGTAGAGATTTATATCTCATTCGACTAACAAGACTCGAATGAGGGGTGAACTTAGTTCTGTAAGACAGTACTAGAATGGGACGTGAACTCGGTTCGGTATAGAACATTATCTACTATGATGGTATTCGCAGAGAGACTTAAATAATTAGAAAATTATTTGTTATGGTTATTTTTATGACACAAATTCCATGTATTATGTCAATTTTATTCTCTCATGGATCGTTTTATTTTATTTTATTATTATTCGTTTCTTAAGAACTGTCATTATTTATTCCACAATTCAAGATTATGATATTTGTTATGTAGGGTATAATTTCAAAATGTTATATTTAATTTTATACACCCTTATGCTCATGTAATCTTATAAAATCATTTACATATAACTTATTTACCCTTACTGAGCATTTGAGATAACTCTTTCTTATGTTTCTTTTCCTCATGATATAAATAATGGTATTAAGTATGTTATGTAAAAAAGGGTTCTAATTATGAAGGAAATAGGTGGGAGATGATGTAGATATTTTATGAACCATTTGTTTATGATTCCATGTTTCAAAAGGCACTAGATCTATACAGTTGTGGAATGGATTTATTATGTTATGTAATGAATGATAATCTAAAAAGACATAATATCAATGTATGAAAATTATGGGTCATTATATTTCTTGATTATTCAACCAATGTCATACCACCAATGATGCACCCAACATAAGCTACCACTCTACGACATGAATTTCATAGTTTTTTCATTGCACCAAATTATGTGATAAATTATTCTACATAGATAATAATATCATGTTAGGATGCCATTATACATTTTTGTAGATAGAAACCACCAATGACACCTAAAAATTTTCATTTTCCAAATGGTGGGACATTCCTCATGATCTCATCTGCTCAAGATCACCAAGTGTAAACATCGTGATAAAAATTCTCAATGTTTATGTGACCCAGCACCAGATATTCAATAATAATATTTTTTTATTAATTATGATGTATCTATAACATATTTCATATGTTTAAGAATAATTTCATAACATCTCGAGGTTCTCATTATATCTTAGGAGCTGATATAACCTTTTGATGTGATAAATAATCTATGGAAATTACCATTTAAATAATGGATGCAGAAATATCAACACTATTATGATAAGTATACATCATTTATATATCACTATATACATGAAATGGTAATCTAAATGTACTATTTAATTTGGGTCTAAGAAACCCACTATTACAATAAATCCCCCCATGATTCATATCCATCGAAAAAAATTTGTCCTCAGGTTAATTTATCCTGAGAGATAATTTTATATCATGAGAATGGGTTTTATGAAATAAAACTCTTTTATGGTCTAATATTTTTTTACTCTTTGAACCATTTATATGTCTTGTTCCCTGTAACCCGTTTACATCATAAGAGAAACATTTACAACGTAAATGCCTCCTACAGGCAGTACCAAAAAAACCCTAAAGAAAACACCAAAAGTAATTATTATGTCCTATGAACCTAAAAAACACACTCTTGAACATCAAAAGAGTGGACCTTAAAATACATTATGCTATAATATCCTCTCTATAGGTATTTCTATCCCCGAGAAGTCATGAGGAAGAAGGGTGGTTCGGTAAGAGGTGAGGCCATCACTCCCTCACTGATGATTCAAGATCTCGTGTCTCATGAGAATTTTATTTGTTTCTCCATAACTGTTTGACCAATGGAATAGAATTACCACCTAATAAATTCACCAAATAATTAATGATCTCCGCTGGTTTTTCCACAACTAAAATAATTGGCTCTAACTTGATCTATTACCAACTCAAAAAATGAGAGAGGTTGATATGGGACTTTTTGAGATATGATATGTGGAAAACATCATTTATATCTATTAACTGAGCTGGAAATTCCAACAGATAATAAAACTTCTCAAGATACTCAGTGACCTCAAATGGTTCAACATATATTAGAGCTATTTTCTTCTATTTCCCAAGTTGACAGTGACCCAATCGAGGGGAAACTTTCAAGAAAACCCATTCACCTATGGAAAACTCCCAAGGACAACATCGATGATCTATATATATTTTTGATGACTCTATGATGCAACCATACATAGATGTATATCTTGAATCCTCCCCAATATCTATTAAATGAGAATCAGTCCCACAAAAGGGGCCTCATAAACCTCTTCCCACTAAGAGATGACCTACACAGGTGGCCAAACAAATACTTGTAATAAACCATTTAGATTTATGACTGGTAACTATTGTTATAAGAAAACTCAACCATTAAAAAATGGATATCCCATGATCCAAAAAAATACAGACCCAGGCATAGAGTATATCCTCCATGATCTGATTAGAAGACTCTATATGACTATTTTTCTATGGATGATAAACTATACTCAACTTGACCTGAGTTTCCATTGCCTCTTAGAGACTATTACATAATATATAAGTAAATATAGGATCCCTACCAAAAATAATTGCATAGGTAACCCTATATAATATCATGATATCTTGCACATATAGCTTATCCAGATATTCAACCTTAGTATTGTCCATGATCTAAATAAAATTGGTTGATGTCATCAACAAATCAATCACCACCCAAATAGTATTATTCCCTAGGGGAGCCTATGGTAATTCAACAATGAATTGTACAGAAACCATTTCACATTTGAAAACTAGCATGATGAGAATCTGGAGAAAACCATAAGGTTTTATATGCTCTGAATTTATCTGTTGGCTGGTGCAACAGAAGGATATAGAATTAGAAATTTCATGCTTCATACCCAGCCACCTAAAATTTATTCTCAAGTCATAATACATGTTCATATAAATAGAATCAGTATCCCATGAAGAACTATGAAATTCAAACAAAAAACTTTTCATAAAATCTAGGATAATAAATAGATCCCCAAATCAGAGAACACTATTATAAGGGAGAGACTAACCATAAAGAATCTCCCCACTTTAAAGGGTTTCCTTGATTCCTATATATTCCTCATCCTACTACTGACCCTATAGAATATAATCAAGGAGAGATGATGATAATTTAATACTGGTAAGAACCATTCCCGAATCATCCTTCTGATCATCCATATCCAGTTGAGTAAAGATCCCCATAAGGTTCCAATATTCCATAGATTCCAAAACAGATTTTGTTATAACTTTCCTAATAAGATAATTGATTATGATATTCCCCTTCTATAGGGTTTAGTAAATTTCAATGTTGAACATTTTTAAATATTCCACACACTATATTTATTTTATATTCAATTCATTATTACAAAATATATAACTCAAACTCTTATAGTCAGAAAGGAATGTGAAAATATCCCCAAAAAGATAATGTCTCCCACACTATAAGTGAATTCATAACTACAGCAAGCTTCAAATCATGAGTTTTGTAATTCTTCTCATGTGGAAAAAGTTTTCAAGAGCTATAGGCCACCACATGATCATCCTATATAAGCATGTAACCCATACCAACACCATAAGCATCACAGTATACCACATACCACTTACCAAGCTCAGGTAAGATCAAAATAGGTTTGTATGATATAAGTCATTTAAACTCATAAAAATAAGTCTAATACTTAGTATTCCATATGAATTCCATCCCTTTCCTAGAATGAGTGGTCAATGGTGACATTGATCTTGAGAAATCCTTGATAAATTTTTAATAGTATCTAGTAAGTCCCAATAAACTCTGGAATCTCAATGATGTTCAGTGTATCCTCTCATAAAAATATATCCTTCACCTTCTTAGGATCAACTGATAATACACATTCAAAAATAATATATCCCAATAATTCCACTTCTTGGATCAAAAAATTACATTTTGAAATATTATCATAAATTTAGTGGTTTCTCAAGATTTCCATGACTATATTCATACGGTTCTCATGATCACACTTGAATCTCAAATAAACCAAGATATCAACCACAAAAAAAACATCAAATTGGTTGAGATAATAATGTAATATCTAGTTCATAAAATATGTAAAAACTGAAGGATCATTAGTTGGACCATAAGTCATCACAAGATATTCATAATGGCCATACCGACTCCTAAAATATGTATTTGGTATATCAGACTACCACACCTTGAGTGGATGATAACCTAATGGAAGATTGATATTCAAAAACCACCTCTACCCCTTTAACTGATCAAATAATTCATCCATACAAGTCAAATGGTACTTATTATTAATTTTCACCTAGTTATACTTTCTATAGTCCACGCACAAATGAAGTGAACCATCTTCCTTATTTTAAAAGAGCATAGGTAATATCCATGTTGAAACACTAAGGAGAACAAAAAATTTCTCTATCATATCATCAAATTGAATCTATATATATTTCAGCTCTGCTGGTGCCATACGATGAGAGCGTATCAAGAATAGATGAGTACATGGCATCAAATCAATTGTAAACTCTACCTCCCTCTATCGAGTAAGTATAGAAAATTCATCTAGGAAAACATTAAAAAATTACCTAAAAATCATGTTGATTTTAGGTATTTTATTCATGTTACCCCAATCAATAATTTCCCCTTTAAAAATATTGCACAGTGGTGGCCATGAGGTTGTCTTGCAATGAGGTTTCAAACTAAGCTGTCAAACTATCACTTTGTTAATTTTTTTTGTTAATGTTAAAGATAAAAGTGTGAATTTAAAAGGTGATAAATAAATTAAAATTACATAAAATCATAATATGATAATAAATCTATGTTAGTTATTAGAAATCTAAATCAAACCAGACTAAAAAATACATGTTAATTATAGCAGCGGTGGAAAAGCTTCGATCCTCAAACACACCCTTAATAATTTTCTACCAATGTATTACAATTAAATTATCTAATTTTTACCTCTAGACCTCAAATTAAAAACCTAAAATAACTAGATACTATACTAATACCATAAATATGGTTGTCCATCCCCTTATTAAAGTGAATTGATTACATGAAGACCTCTTAGAAACCAAAACAAATTAAACTCATTATTCTGACCACACCAAAGAAATTTAAACAATGAGAGTAACCTCTTTAAATTCATAAGATAAAAATTAATATAGAAAAATATAGAATAAAATTAAAATAAGAAATAAATATACCTTTTTCAATCAAGAAATAAAATTCTAGGATAATTCAAAATGAAATAGTTTTCAATGAAAAGCATAAACTCAAAAGGGGAAATGCCATCAGATTTTTTCTACCCACCACCATGTGGAGTCTAGTACTTAATGTAATGATTATATTAAATATAAATAATATTATAAAATATATCTTATCCATCATATAACACTTATTTAATCAAACCATATTTTTAAATGAAGTGAAGATGAAAATATATAGGAAAAGGGGGTGGTAAATATTTTATCTAGTTTCTATCCCATGAAATTTGGCACTAATTTATCCCTCTAAACAGCCTAATATAGACTATGGGTCTTCTATAAATTTGTTTAAAAATGAATTATTTGTAAACCATCAAAATATAATGTCATATGGACCTGTGTAAGAAAATTTATATCTAGATTAATGAAGTGAACTTTTTCTAGATGAAGTGACTCTTCAACTTCCTCCACTTTAATGCACCTAATGACTATCTTAATGATTTAATTTAAGCTTTGTATTTAATTTGGATAATATTATTTGAGTTTTCATTATTTTCCAGATAGAATAACCCAATTTGGACACTATTAGTCTAAGTTATACCTCATTTACTGAAAGAGTTTAAATACTGTCTGAAAAATGATTTTCCAATTTCAATGATTTTTTTGGGCTTCTAAATGGTTGATTAATCACTTATACTAATTAAATAAGTTGAATCCAAAAATAAAAGTGTGCTTGAAAAATAATTTCAAAAATTGGATCAATATTTAAAATGTTATGGTAAAAATACCTAAGAGAAAAAATTGTTAAAATCCTTGAATTATGGCATTTTTACAATTTTTCTCAGTGCACTTAAAAATTCAAAAAATGATGAAATTTAAAATAAAAGGATGATTTTTTTGGGATATAATAATTTAAATAAAAATTAAAAATAATAAAAAATTCATCTCTATAAATTCCCCCACACATAACACTTAGACTCTTGGAAAATTGATCACTCAAAATAAATTTCAAATGAAAATTCAAAAATCATGTCAATAAAATTCACAAGCTAAAAATAAATAAACCCAACTTATCATTCCTATTGAAAAAATTAAATTACAAATTTTCCCTTATTTTCATTAATTTTATTCCCATTTATTTCATTCTTACATTCACAAGGATTCTTACCTAACTTTTTTCCTTCTCAATGCATGATTTTGATTTTGAACAAATATTTTCTCATCCAAATAAATGCAAGGGTCACTATAGGATTAAAAATTTTCTAATATCCACCCAATTTATTCAAATAATTGTATCCATAATTATTAATTTTAAAGGTATGTTTTTTTGTTTATGTTTTAGTGGGTTTAAAATGTAAAAAACTCTGATATAGAAAGAGATGGATTAGCTCTTTAGTGAAGCAAAATTTCATTATTGCAATTTCCAATGAAGCATGGTCTTCTCCTCTTTCTTCTTGGAATATAGTAATATTCAAAATAAAATAAAATTTTCATTCCTGGACAGAAAACAACTTCTCTAATTTAATATCAATTTCAAAATAATTTATTCCCAAAATTTCAAAAAAATCATTTAAAAATTCAAAAAAGACACATTTTAATTTTTTTTATTTAGATGATCCAGAAAGGAACAACTCCCTTTTCCTTTGAAGATTCATAAAATAAAAACATTAAGAAAAATATTTTTTTCATCAATAAGAAAATCTCTTCAAAATTTTAATTTCCACCCAATATAGCTTCTAATGATGTATCACACCAAAATTCATCTTCCCCATATTTAATCATTACAAAAATCATGTGATGTAATTAAAGAGTATGTTAGATAGGGAAATTGGCATGTAATGTGGATAACTAACAGATAGTACATGGATACCATGGGATCACTAGAGGTAAATGTATAATTCAATCTAGAATAAAAATTATTCTCTTGAAAATAGTATTTTAATCACAAACTAATTATCTCAATCATTTTGAACACAAATTATTTAAAGATCATAGGTTTTGAAAGAAAATGGAATATTCTGGTTAAAAAATGAATATTTGTTTCACTCAATATGTGGGGTGAATGTGAATAATATGAAAAAAATCTTTAACAACCTCATGGGTAAGTTATTTTCAACATTGGATGGAATTCAAGGCATAAAATTCAGAAGTTAGTGGTTTGTTTGGGAATTTATGCAATTGGAATTTAGAACACACCATATTTCATCAATTATTTATGTTTAGTGTCATTAATAAAGTTGGTTCCTTTAATTGAAAAAAATAATAAATTCAAAAAGTTAATTACTTTTAAACACACAATATTTTTGTAACACAAAAATTTAAGAAAAAAACACACACAAAATTAATATAAAACACACAAAATTTGAAAGAAAAAATGAAAACATAAATTTGAAAAGAAAACACATAAAATCATAAAATAAAAAGGATGATCATCCCCCAAATTTATTTTGTTTTTTCAATTTCCTCATTGTGCATTTTTTATCTTGAAAAGTTTAAATAAAGTAGATAATATATTAAAAAATAAGTGGGATGGAAAGAAAAAACTAGGTTTTTATTATAAAGTAGAAGCCTTGAGTTATCATTTTAAAAGTTGTAACTTGGAAACCTATAATAAAAATATAAAATAATAAAATATTTTATTAAAATAAATTAATGAAAAATTAAAACTGAAAATAGAATTGGTATGAACCCCTAATTTGGTGTTAGGATTTTACTAACAATTATCAGACAATTCCAACCGATTATCCTCAATCCGAAGGTGGGTGTAGTTTCTGCCACATGAACTAGAAAAATAATTTTTCTCAAGTCTTACTCATTTCACCCAACTTATATAATCTCCCAAAATCAAATTTATTCAGATTAAATTTCATTATTTTCATGTTCTAATGATGTAGTAGAAGTAGGAACAAAATATAAGGGAATATTCCCAAGGATTTATTCTCACAAACAACCTCTATGGGTTATCAAAATTTAATTATAGGATGAGTATTATCTTCATTTTTAGCTTCAAAAATTATTTCTTCTTTGAAAAAAATCTTCGTACCACCATCCTCGTGTAAAATAATGTAATATTCAATCGAAAAAACTATTATTTCTTCAATTTCAACCTTGAAATCCTATTAATCTAAAAAATTTGTCCACTCAAAAGCAGTCAAAACTAAATATACATAGGAAGAATGAGTTTTCAAATTGTTATGAAAATAAACTAGAAAATGTGGATCATAATTTGAGAATTATACCGGTGTTTCCTCAATGTCTAGATCTATTTTATAGTAAATTTATTTATTTTATATCATGGAAATAATTTTTATGATATCATCATCTATATTATCAATAATTTTTTTGAAATCATTTTCATCATTTCCAAAAATCATATGGTTCACACTCATCAATTTTAGTGGGAAATAGCTCAAATTCCTCCAAATTCCCTTAAAAATTGAATTAATCAAGTATGGGTTCTGATCTTGTTGGGAAAAAATCCCTCAAGATAACATTGCAGCATTTTTGGGTTGATTGTGTCTGTTAACAAAGTAGATTTACATGGTGAATTGTCAATTTCTAGAGATTTCGTTGACAATCCAAGTTGAAAAAGAACCATGAAAAAGGAATGGATGATCTGTAGGTGGTACAAAAGAATAGATACAAGGTGGTGTCATTTTCCAGTGTTTGGTGAGCATCAAGAAATATGTATTTCCTTGAATATCTCATCAAAATATAGGAAAGGAATGAGTTTCATGAAGATAGTCTTCATGGATTGGATTTAACAAAGACCATAAGAATGTTGATGGTGATGCTTCGCGATTACGACGAGCTTCACGAACGGCAGAGTCAAAGAGCATTGTAGCGGCGAAGGGTATTGCGAGTGGATCTTCGTGGCGAAGGTGCGAAGGAATTGATGGGATGCTCCGTGATTATGAAAATCTCCATGATCAGAAAATTTCCATGGTGCTTCATGATATTGATAGAATTTCCGCAGAATTTTCAGAGCTTTCTGATTTGTGATGACATGGTGTTGACTTCGTGTAGAAGGTTCAAGGGTCGGTGGAATCGACTATAAATAGGCCTCGACTCCCTCGAGAGAAGTAGAGAGTTTTTGAAGAAAAACAATATTTTCTCTCATCTCACGAAGGTGGTTCGCGAAGGTAGTGTTCTTCGTTAAAGAAGAGCTTTGCGGTGGCTAATCTAGCTCTGCAAAAGTTGCAAGCTCCGAGTTGGCTCAGTGAGCTTCGCGAGGGAAGTCACTCTGTGTTGACTTGAGCATCGCGAGAGTGCTTCGCGAGAGTGCTTTGCGAGAGTGCTTTGTGAGAGTGCATCGCAAGATTGCTTTGTGAAAAGGTAGGAGCTTTGTGAAGGCTTGTTTGAGCTTCTCGAAATTGGGAGCCTCGCGAAGTAGAGTGCTTTGCGAAGGTGTTTCCAAAGTGAGAGAAGCAAAGTTGCAAGTGTTGTGAAACAAGTATGAAAATCTAAGAATGAACCCAAATGAGTCTGTTGATACAATATTTGACAGATTAAATGTTTTAGTGGAAGACATGAGAGGTCTTGGAGAAGTTATTGAAGACATAAAGATTGTGAAGTGCATCTTGAGGAAACTTTCACCTCGGTTCAATCTGAAAGTTTCAGTTTTGGAAGATAAAGACCCAAAAGAGTTGACATTGGATAACCTGGATAGCACCCTTGTTGCATATGAAATGAGAAATGATGATAATGATGATGTGGAAAAGGGTAAATCCAAAGGTGTGGCATTCAAGTCCATAAAGAAGCTCACCATTGAAGACTCTGAGGAAGAAGAAGAGAAGGATGAGGTGATTTCATTCCTCTCCTCAAACCTTCAAAGAGGAAAAGTAAAGTTTAAAGGGAAGCTTCCACTTGCTTGTTTTCAATGTGGAAAGGTTGGACATCTTGCGGCAAGGTTCCCCAAAAAGTTCCAAGAATATGATTATGTCGATGAAATTGAAATTCCCAAGAAGAATTATCTAGCCTATGAGAAAGTAAAGAAACAATTCAAGAGAAATTTCTTTAAGAAGAAGAACCTTCTTTCAAAATAATATGAAAATCCAAATGAGTCTTAGGTTGAGGAGGTTGAAGAGATAGATAACTGCAGAGATCATGGAGAAAATGTTATGGTGGAAGTTGTCAGTAGTTCTCAGAATAATAATGAAACCGAAGCTGATGAAGAAGAAGAAGAAGTTGAGGGAAGAGTTGATATGCAAGCTAAGTTAGAGGCTTCTCTTGAGGAGATAGATGTTTGGAGAGCCAAAACAAAGAAACCCAACAAAGTTGTTTGTGATGCCAAAATCTGTATGCAGCAGTAGTAAGAAGAGAAGTCTGAGTTGATAGAATAAATTGAGAAACTCAAGTCATCAACACTAGAGGACTCAGAATCAGTTAGTGAGTATAAAATAAAAATTGAATAACAGAAAAGGGAGATCGGTAGCTTAAATAACACAAGGAAAGATCAAATCAAGCGTATTGAAGCACTTGAAGGAGAAGTTGTCAGTTTGCTGAAAAAGTTTAAAGATAAAGAAAAACTCTTGAATCCTGTTAGGTCATCAGGAAAGCAGATCACTCAGAAATCCAAGAAGTTGAAAATGGAGAATAGTAGTTCAGCAGAAAAGAAACATCAACTATGTCCAGATGCTAAGACTGATGGGGGGCTTGATCGAAAATAAAAAGCTGTGCAAATTGAGGTCAGACCACAATCACCCACTCTGAGATTGAAGGTTGATTTGGGCACAAGGAAAAATCAGAATATTCATAGATCCCAAGGGGAAACTCGTAGTGCAGAAGTCACACAACGGAATAAACCTAATATCAGGTGTTATTGTTTTGTAAATATGGGACATTCACAGTATGTGTGTTCCATATCCAATAGATATCAAAGGGAACAAGAAAAAAGGTGGAATCCAAACAGAGAATAGTTCTCCATGACATATTTTGAAGGACACTATTTTTGGTGCGGAGGATTTGGGCACATGGCTAGGTATTGTACTTCGACCATACAGAGGAATGTTCCAAAGGATAATCAAAATGTTCTCAAGAAGCAGATCAATGAACCAACTAGTGAGTTGAAAATGAAAAATAGATTTTCATCTTTAAAAGATGAAGTTGGTCCATCATACTCTAAGAAAGATCAGATGTCTTAATCCATGTCAAATATGAAGTCAAAGATATAGACCAAGAAGAAAAAGGATGAGAAGGTAGTGGTGGCGGAAATTTCCCTTAAAGCATCAGATCGCTCTGGTGGGTGGATCCTAGACAGCGGTTACACATCTCACATAAAAGGTAATAATGATCTTATTATAGGTAACAAATATAACAAAGAAGAATCTGTCAAGTTTGGAAACGATGAAGGCCTGAAGATAATTGGCTCAGGAAAGGCCAAGTTTGGGGGAAAAGAGATGAGACGTGTTGATGTCTTAGTATTAGAAGTCCTCTGTCACAATTTGCTCAGCATCAGTCAACTATGTGACTCAGGACATTCTATAAGGTTTACTAAGAAGGTTTTTATTATCAAATGAAGAGACAGGGAAGTGGTTATATAGGGAAAAATTACAAAGGTAAATCTCTACCTTGTAAGTGGAGAAGAAGATATGTGCTTTCTGTCCAGAGAGGAAGCAAACAAGTTGTGGAATAAATGACTTGGTCATCTATTCCAACCATCCCTGGAAGATCTGGTAAAGTGTGATGCATAAAGAGGCATCCCTAAGATATCACGTGATCATACTCACATGTGTGATTCATACCAACAAAGGAAGCTCATCAAAATAACGTATAAAGAAAAGGAAAAGAAGTCAACAAGAGTGCTCAAATTGGTGCATGCTGATGTATGTGGGCCTATCACACCAAGAGAAATTGACGAAAGAGGTACTATATTCTTTTCATTGATGATTATAGTAGAATGTCATGGGTATTTTTTATTACCCATAAGTCAAATGTGTTCAGCTGCTTAAAAATGTACCGGAGGGAGAGCAAAAGGATTCTTGGATAGAAAATTCGGAAGTTTTGTACTGATAATGGTACAGAATTCACAAACAGTCAGGTGGAAGACTATCTCGAGAAACACAGGATAAGGAATCAAGTTTTCTCAATGAGAACTCTATAACAGAATGGAGTGGTTGAAAGGAGAAATTGGATCATCAACAACATGGCCAGAATGATACTGATAGAAGACCTCCTAGAGAAATTTTGGAAGGAAGCAGTTTTGACATCGGTCTACATTTCTAATAGGGATATGTTGTGTCTGAAGGAAGGAAATACTCCGTATGAGATGTGGTATGGAAAGAAGCCAACAGTGAAAAACTTTTGAATATTTGTAAGTAAGTGCTTCATCCTCAACAAGGAGAAACATAGAAAATTTGAGTCTCTTGGAGATGAGGGGATATTCCTTGGATATTCAGGAAACAAAAGCATACAAATGCTTTAAAAAAGGCTGTTAAAAGTAGTTGAGAGCAATGATGTCACTGTTGTAGAAAATGAAGAGAGTATTCAACAGCACAGCAAACAATTTCTAGATGAAAGCGATTAGGAGGAAAGTGACGCGGGAGGAGTATAAGTGGCTGATGTTGATTCATAATAAGATACTGATGATGAGCATGAAGAATAAAAATATGTATCTGCACAGAAGCCAAGGAGTCGAGATGAAATTGACAGGAAAAATATCATTGGCGATCAATCAGCTCTAGTTCATACAAGAAGAATGAAGTCACTGTAGCATATATCTTTCTTATCTCAGGTAGAGCCTAAATTCTTTGTTGATGTAGCTGATGATGAAATCTTGGTTTATTCCATGAATTAATATCTAGACCATATTTAGAAGAATCAGATGTGGGAGATTGTTTTGAGGCCAGTTGATAAGAATTTCATCTGGACTAAATGGGTATATCGCAATAAGATTAATGAAGATGGCACAGTGATTCAGAACAAATAATTACTAGTGTGAAAGGGATACTCCCAGATATAGGGAATAGATTTTGATGATACATTTTCACTGGTTTCAAGACTAGAGACAATCCGATTATTTCTAGTCGTTGCAGTGCAACGGGAGTTCAAAGTTTTCCAAATGGACGTCAAATCTGCATTTTTTAATGGGGTTCTGGAGGAAGAGGTGTATATTGAGAATCCATATGGTTTTCTCATTTATGAAGATGAGAACAAGGTTTGCATACTGAAGAAGGCATTTTATGGGCTGAAACAAGCACCAAGAGCATGGTACTCAAGGCTTGATTAGTACTTGAAGAATCTTGGTTTCCAGCATGGGGGAGTTGATTACAATCTCTATTTCAACAAAAATAGTAATCAAAGGATGATGGTATTGGTTTATGTTGATGAAATAATATTTGGCGGATCAGATGAAGCTCAGTGTAGATAGTTTTCTGAATTCATGAAAAGTGAGTTTGAAATGTCAATGATTAGAGAGATAATATTTTTCCTGGTCTACAGGTGACACAAGGAAGGAATGGAACATTAATTTCTCAATACAAATATGCCAAGGTGGTTTTGAAAATATTTGGAATGGAAAATTCCAAGGAGATGAAGACTCTAGTTGCTACCTGGATGACATTATCGAAAAATGATAATGGCAAGGCAGTTAATATCACAGAATATAGGTAGATTATTGGAAGTTTACTATACCTAACAGTGACGAGACCTAATATTGTTTTCACCACCTTCCAAGCAGCACAATATCAAAGAAATCCCAAGTAAATAAACATTATTTTAGTAAAAAGAATATTTCAGTATATCAAGGGTTTGATGGACTTTTTCTTGATGTATAATGGAAAATCTCAGATAGAGTTTTTGGGATATACTGATGCAGATTGGGCTGGTTCAGTAGATGACAGGAAATCAATGTCTGGAGGTGCATTTTATCTTAGTGGACTATGTATTTCTTGGTTAAGAAAGAATCAATATTAAAACTCATTAAGCACCGTAGAAGCTGAGTATATTTCAGCCACTCAAGCATACACACAGTTATTGTGGATGAAGTAGCAGCTTGATGATATGGGAGTTGAAATGATGTCTCCGATTGGAATCCAGTGAGATAACTCAAGTGCTATCAATTTCATCAAAAATCTAGTCCATCACTCAAGGACAAAGCACATTGAGATAAAGTATCATTTTATCAAGGAGAAGGTTGCGCAAGGAATCATGAAGTTGGAATATATGCCTACAGAACTACAAGTTATAGACATTATGACAAAGGCCTTACCCAAGGATGCTTTTGAGAGGCATTGACTGGCTCTAGGAGTCCAGTCGACTCCCCGCACCTGAAAAGTTATGGATGTGGGACCCCCCTCTCCTCGAGGAATTGTGTGTTTTTCTCTAATGCATTAATCTGTATTTTTTCCAATTTTTCAGACCGCAAAGGGGTGACCTTTGGGTTCATTGACAAAGGGGGAGAAATAGTGACTCCTCAAGGGGGAGTAACTATGGCTACGGAAGGGAGAAAATGTCTTAGTAAAAGACACAGGGAGAAGCTGACATGTGGAGTAGCAAGATAGGGGGAGAGCAATGAGATAGGGGGAGCATTTTAAATCTGACAATTCTAGAAGTGATCGATCAAATATTAGAAATCATGATAGCTAAGGATCATAATAAAATCAGAAGAGTGATGTTGGAATAGTGTGAGAAGGGTTCCAGCGATCAATAATTGGTATCAATTTGTCAATTGGTATCAGTTTGGTGTCAATATATGGTGTCTGAAATAAAGTGATTCATTGATGAACTTTTCATAATACTCTTATTTATCACATTAAGCATTGCTCATGTGGGCTTAGAGTATGTGGTGAGTGAATCTTTGGTCGCTATCTGAATCGAAAGAGGTGGAGGATGGTTGATGATGGAAGGAGACTCTTTGAGCTATAAACGTGCAGAAAATCATTCTAAGAAAAGTTGTTAACAAATCCAAAGGGGGATATTGTTGGGAAAAATCCATCAAGAAAACATTGAATCATTTTTGGGTTGATTGTGTTTGTTTAAAAATCAGGATTCCATGGTGAATTGTCAAGTTCCAGAGATTTTGTTGACAATCCATGTTTACAAAGAACCATGACAAAGTAATGGATGATCTGGAGGTGGTATAAAAGAACAGATACAAGGTGGTGCCATTTTCCAGTGTTTACCAAATTTTTGGGGTCCAAAATTTGGAGTTTGGTGAGAATCGCGAAATATGGATTTCCTTGAAGATCTCATAAAAACATGGGAAAGGAATGAATTTCGTGAAAATAGGCTCCATGGATTAGATTTCGTGAAGACTATAAGAATGTTGATGGTGATGCTTCGTGATTACGACGAGCTTCGCAAACGGAAAAGTCGAAGAGAATTGCAGCGGCGAAGGGAATTACGAGTGGAGCTTTGCGGTGAAGGTGTGAAGGAATTGACGAGATGCTCTGCGATTACAACAAGCCCCGCAATCGGAAAATTTCCATGGTGCTTCGGGATATTGATAAAATTTTGGCAGAATTTTCAGAGCTTCGTGATTTGTGATGACATGGCGTTGACTTCGCGTGGAAGGTTCGAGGGTCGGTGGAATCGCCTATAAATAGGCATCAACCCTCTCAAGGGAAGTAGTGAGTTTTCAAAGAAGAAAAAAATATTTTCTCTCGGCTCGTGAAGGTGGTTCTCTAAGGCAGTGTGCTTCGCGAAAGAAGATCTTCATGGTGGCTAATATGGCTATGCGAAAGTTGCGAGCTCCGCATTGGCTCAGTGAGCTTCAAGAGGGAAGTCGCTCTGCGATGACTTGAGAATCGCAAGAGTTCTTCATGAGAGTGCTTCGTGAAAAGTTAGTAGGTTCGTGAAGGCTTTTTTGAGCTTTGCAAAATTGAGAGCCTTGCGAAGGTGTTTCCAATGTGAGTTGTCCGGTGTTCAAGGGCAAAGGGGTATTCATCAGTGGATGAACTTTGAACTTCATTAGAGAATCTACGTACAGTGGAGGATGCATTCATTAATGGTAATGAAGAGACCTACAGGTCTATAAACTGTGATTGGATCTTCTGAAGAATCAGTGAGCTCACTTCAGTTGAGACAGTAGTGAGTTCTCAGATTGTGAGTGGTTGCAAACCCGGAGGGACAGTGAGTCTACTTCGAACGTGTAAATATCAGTGTGCTTATAGTGAAATTGGTACATCGGCACACTATCGGTGTATGCTCCTTGGACTTAGCCCAGTGAGGGTGAACCAAGTAAAAATCGTTGTGTCTTGTGTATGCTTTAATGTTTGTTCATACTCTTCATCGAGAATGAGAGAGAAGAGGGTTTTGTCTAACAGCAAAACAAGATCAAAAGGGGCAGTCGTATTAATCTTTCATACCGTGATTCACCCCCCCCCCCCCCCTCAAGGTATCTATCCTAGTGGACCTAAAATATCCTCTTGTTAAAGTGATCCTATTACTTTAATACCTCGAAGCAACCAAAACATATTAAACTCATCATGATCAAATGAAAGACCACACAAAAGAAATTTAATCAATGAGAGTAACCAATTTACCTTCATAAGATAAACATAAATCTAGATTAATTTAGAATAAAATGAAAACATTAATTAAAGATACCTCATTCAATCAAGAAAAAAAATTCTAGGATAATTCAAAATGAAAAAGTTTATAATGAAAAGAAAAAACTTAAAATGGAAAATTTCATTACATATTCACTTCCCTGTGACACTTGAAGTTTATCCCTGAATGGATTGATTATATTCAATGTAACCATTCTTCTACAATATATCTTCTCTAGAACATCCAAATTATTTAATATAACCATCCTTTGAAATGAAGGGTAGATGAAAATATATAGTAAAAGGTGGAGGAAAATGTTTTATCTAGTTTCATTCCTACAAAATTTGGCTCCAATTTATCCCTCTTCACCAATTAATTTCAACTATATGTATTCTAAATAATTTTTCTAAAAGTAATTATAAATTGAAACTAAACAATTAAAGTTATTTTGAAACTTTTCAGAAAAGTTATAGTAAGATTAATGAATTTAAATTTTTATGGATGAAGTTACTCTTCAACTTCCTCCACTTTTATATGCGTAATGATTATATTAATGCATGAATTTAAGATTTTTATTTTACATTTAGATGGGTAATTGAGTTTTATGTCTTTTTCATATTTGATAATCCCATTTGGAAACATGTATGATGAGTTATACCATATTTACTAAAGGAGTTTAAATATTATCCAAAAAATTATTTCCAATTTGAATGATTTTTTTGGGCCTTCAAATGTTTGGTTCCGCACTTGGACCAGTTAAAGAAGTTGAATAAAAAAATTTAAGGGTGATAAAAAAATAATTTTAAAAATTATATCAATATTAAAAAAAATCCCAAAATACCAAAGATATAAAAACTATTAAAATTCTAGAATTAGGGAATTTTCACAATTAAGATTAAAACACATCAAAATTCTAAAAATGATGAAATTTTACATTGAATGATAATTTTTTGGGGATGTAATCATTGAAATACAAATGAAAATTTAAAATAACATCTATATCACATATTAATATCTCCATTAAAGGAAACATCAATAGGATTAACTACAATGACAGACAACAAACACTCTAGCTCTAGTCAGGATGGTCCTATATGACCAGACCTCATATCCAACTCTCCTTGAAACAATCGAGAGCTCCCATTGGTAGGAAGGTACAAAACTCAGTGATGATAACAATAAATATCAACATGATGATAAACAAGCCAATCCATCCTGATGATAACATCAAATAGATCTAGATCAATAATGAATAAATCTCATACTAACTCTACATCAACTGTCAATAAAGAATAGGAAAAACAAATAAATTCATATTCCTTCCCCCATCCAAAGGTGTCTCTAAACCCATAAAAAATGAGATGAGATCCATTATAAGTTTTACCACGTCAAAAAAAATGAGTATATAAAAATGAGTATAAGGAACCAGTATCAAATAAAGTAGTTTATATAAAGGATTCAATAAAAATAGTACCAGTCATGGTCACTAGACCTACATGAATATCTATTGGAAACTCATCCACAACATGAAGGTGTTTAACTCATGAGGCCAATGGATGGATCCCTATAGACTTTTAATTATCTGAATGAACAAAAGTGTCCTTTGGAATTAAATTCCTCAATCCATAACAAGGAATATACATAGTCTGGTAGAACCTTTACAGATGGACTCATAAGCCACAATAATTTCTAATCATAGAGGGTGTAGGATAAGTATATCAGGTGTTCCCAACCTTTCCACATTAATAGAAAGTTAGATTCATGCTATTAGATATTGCTGATGGTGAATAGTAGGCCCGTGACTATGAACTACCTCCACCACCCCTACGATGATCAGGCCACTTCCTCTAATTTACATACGCACCGCCGAAGCTGCTACTGGGTGTAAGGGTAGAGGAAAAATAAGAAACATTACCCATTATGTCCATCTACACCATAATAACCCTATATACCATATCATAAAAGATATATAGAATTAGCATATATACCTTCAACCAAATTTATGTTTGAAAACCCTATAGGTATTTTTGAGCTTTCAACTAATTATTCATTACCACCTCTAAAGAAAAATGAAATGATTTCGCAAATCAATAGGTGTACTTCAACGCTGAACACTCTCCCTATTTCCAAGAAATTAACTCTAGATACTTCTCTATCATCATAAATTATTTTTTGAACTGCTAAAAGAATAGGGTCTTGAAACCCATCCAATCTAAACACACATATCTGTTTTCCAATACCAAATAATACCACCACTGTTTTCTAGGACCCTTGAGCCTGAACATAATGAACTTCACCTTGATAGCATCAAGTGTATATGGGAATTAAAATACCTGATCAATCTTTTGTAGTTAGTCCTGTTCATTTTAAGGTTCATTCATACCCTTAAAGTATAGGTATTCTTGTGTAGGAACTCTTGTGATCAGTCTCTTTCTTGTTCAACTCCTGGATGCACCTCAACAACTGGGTTTTAAACTCACAATACACTCTAGTCCTTGGAACAAACTTCTCACATGATAGCCTCTATAATAATATTATCCAAAGGTGTATTCCATTGAGGATCATCTCTCAATTCACCCTCCCCAGTAATCTAAGTAAGATTAATATGATGAGTATTTATACACATTGAAAATAGAAGAGAATGATCAGAAAACAAAAAAAACTCAATTTAGACCATATAAATAAGTACTCATGTGTCAATGTCTAGGGAACATAGGAATATCCAAGAAAGTGAACCTTATAAAAATGTCAATTCAAGTCCTAGAGACAAATTTATCTCGATGTAGGAATGAGATAACACCCCAAAAAGTGAACCTTCATAACAATATCAAAAGATGAGCCCCAATACTACTCCTCCCACCTACATACCAAAGTATCCTATGTGCGGCATATAAAATCAATTCAATGGTCTTACACATTTCAAAATACAATTTCAAGCACCCTTTTTCTATCAAAATATTCTTTGAATACCCATTTAAAATCAATTTCATGATGCTTTCAAAATCATCTTTATTTTACCAAAACAAAGGGGAAACCATCTTTTTCTTAAAATCCCATTTCATGAACACAAAGTATTAAATCAACTCATTTCATTTAGAAAACCATTTTATAAAACAAGATAAATCAAAGGTTCATGTTAAATAGTCTATAGATGGAACCACCCACCTTAAATTTAGGTCAAACACTACCCACAATGGGATCCACAAACACCAAAATGAATGAAAAGACAACAATGAAGGCCCTAAAAATTATTCCAACACCATAGAATCAATCTCATAATGAGAAAATCTAGTGGATAGGTTATATCACTCATACCATGAGAACCTCACATGTTTCACCACAACCAACACGAGGGTCGGACTCTATATGAAGATCACTCAATGGATTTAGAAGAATCAAACAAGAATAAACATGTAATCAAAGGATCTAATAAATGAATCTCAATTCCACTACCGAATCAAATGGAAATTAAGTAGAAAGGTCATTTATAGGTAGAGATGTAGCACAACTGTCATGGAGATCGATCATTGAATAAAGTGATCAAAAAGGAGATGAATCACCCAAAATCACTTGGATGAGAGCTAGGTTTTGAGTAAAAATGAATGCCTGATGAATAGATGTAGGAGTTATGAAAATAGTTGATAAAACCAACTAGGCATGAGGGGTTTATGTTTTAAACCCTGTTCTTATAGCATAAATCCCCCATAATTAATATCCATATAAAAACATGTATCCTCATGTAAATTTTTCACGAATAACAATTTTACATTGTAAGAATGGGTATTATGGTGAAAGCTATTTTATTTCCTAAACAGAATTTTTCCTTGAACTGTTTTAATATTGTGTGCCCTACAACACATTTAAATTTTAATCTAAACATTTACTATGTAAATGTCTCCTGCAAGAATTACCAAACACAGACCCCTATAGAAAACTACAAAAATTATTCCTATGTCCTTTGAACCAAAAAACACACTCTTAAACATTTAAAGAGAATGCCTTAAAATTTCAGATGTTATAGCATGGGTCCCCCAATGTTTTATATCCAATATATTTTCCAAATATTGGTTATTAATGATTTATTATAGTCATTTTCTAGTGTAGGTATCATGTTTAAGGTGTTGTAGGGACCTATGGTGGTGGTGAAAAAACATAGTGGTGTTGTTGAGTTAGGGGGTGTAAAGGAAGAACTTTGTTTATTGGTGATTGTTCTATAGGAAGTAAACTACTACTTTTGGGATGCTTGAGATTTTTGACGTTCTCTTAAAGGTTATTTGAAGTTCATGTTTTTTTGTTGTCTTCCTGGTGGTATTTGAGATGGATAAGGGTAGTCTAGTGAATGGAATTTATGCTTTCTTATTCTAGAAATAATGGCATCTATGGTAGTGACTTCAAGAGATTGAGGAAATGATAGAGGGTGATAAATAAGGTGATAATGAGCATTAATTATATACATTTGGAAATGAATAGGCCTCAACCAATGTGTTATGTGAATTATAGTACTAGAGTCTAGGGATTCTTACTGACCCAAGGTGCCTAATTCCCCCACCCACCAATCAACTTAAATTGCTTCTAGGAAAGTATGTTTTTTTATTTTTTATAATATGTGTGGTTTTATTTATGGTTCTAGGTTGGTCCACTCAAAGAAGCCTAGTTATGCCCATTTTGTTTTGGGCCACCCAAAAGTTTATGATTCTAATTAAACCTTATAATTATACCCTTATTCGATTGATTGGGAATGAGGACCGATTCACCTTGTGGTAAAGAACATGGTCATATTAAACCCTTATCCAAATTATCTTGATGTTTCTTCTTTAATTACTCAAATTCAATGGGTGTCATTATATAAGTACTCTTCATATGAGCATAAATCTAAGTATAAAATGAATTGAAAACTCAGCCTCATAATTTGGGGGTAAACCATGATACTTCTTAGAAAATATATCAATAAATTTTGATAAAATTAGAATATATTCAATTTTTAGTTTCCCACCAACCATTTGAGCCAAATATCCCTTATTGTTCATTATATTGTTCAATATTAAGAAATTATTTTCCAAATGGAGTTCATAATTATCCCTATATTAATACTTGATCATGTGATTATTTGAGATATTAAATGATATTTTTGTATCCTGATAATTGATATTATCTCTATGTATAAAGAGTCAATTCATGTCAAATATCATGTCAAATTATACCATAAGGAGAATAACTTGATTTGTAGGAATTACCTACCCACAAACTTTAATAAAACAAGAGTAATATACTTGGTATATATTCATTTCTCTGCCTAGTTTATTCACTTATAACACAATATCTAATATTTAAGGTAGTGAATCAATAATCTTAGTATACTTGAAATATAAGAATTAATGAGAAGAAAAAAATCAAATAATACATTTTTAGTTATTTAGTGTAAAATTAGTGAACCTTACAATACTTCATTATCATGTTATAATTTTTCAGTAGTGATTGACTAAGATCTTTCTTCATCCCTTGGTTTTTAAGGTTATGGACATTGATTTTCCTTGTTAAACCTTTGATTGGTGAATTTATTTGCATAGTGCCCAAATTGTTTATATTTGAATCATTGAAATGATAGAGAATCATTATATAGAACTTTATTCTCCTCCAATTTGATAATCATCTATTTCATATCTCTTTGAGACTTATATGATTGATGGTCTATTCTCTCGCAATAGAAACATTTCCCCATTTTTTTGAGGAAATTTTATGGGTTCTTCTTCCCACACTTTTGATATATAAATAGTTTAATATTATTTCCAACATGATTCTTATCAATTGAACTTCTATAAAACTCCATTTTCATTTTATTATTCCCAATTCCATGAGAATAATGAGAGTTTAATTTTTATTTCCACTTTAAGTGTGTATAAAATAATTTCTTTATAGCTATCAAAATACCATATAACTAATTATTTTTAAAGACTTGGTTTTAAGACGTGCAAGAAATGATCAATTTTTCTTTTAGGATAAATAATAAACTAGAGTAAAAACTTTCAATTCACATGAATTTTTATTCATAGGAACTAATAATTTCTTTCACATATTCCTAATGATTAAAAAAACCCTTCTCTATATTGATTTAAATAGTTCAAGTAAAATATTTAGTAAAAAATATTTTATTAATATCCATTAATTCCATGGAGTAAATTTCTTAATTTTTTGAATGTTATTCATCAAGTTCCACCATTAGTACACTTAACCTTACAAATGATAAATTGAAAAAACTAAATTTTCATTATTCTATCATTTAAGAACCAAAAATAACTTCTCTATCATGTTGATCCATTTCATATATATAATTTTATTAGAAGAGCCACTAATGGATGGTGTTTATTATTAAATTAATGAATTGATCATGATTTTATCCTTTACTAAATTTGAGAGCTCAACATGGTTTTGGTTAGTACTCATAACCTGAGATAGTATAGCCAAGTAGGTTTTCACACAATCTCGCATCCCATATAGCTATTTTTGGGGTTAATTAGCGCATAATCCTTTATACTCATAGTTCACTTGAATCCTCATACTTCCAAAAATTTACTAAAAAATGTGATAATGTGAATAATAATCAGTAATATAATAATAAATTCACTATAATGAAATCATGTGAATATTAAAATTCAAAACCCATGATATCAAACTTTATAACACCTTTATTTCAACTTATTCAAATTTTGGATCAAACGAGGTTTCATTGAGTTTGGATATCTTATACTTCATAAACAAGTCCCCAAAAATAAATAAACCTCACATTAATACCAACTAAATGACTCATGCATGACATACATACACTTTACATAATTTTCCATAACTATAAATTACATGTCATAATTAAAATAGAAACCCAAAACCAAAAGGTTTAGTGTATTTGGAGATTATCTATATAATAATATTATTACATAATAATTCATAAAAATAACCTAATTAGTTTTATACACATTATTCCCTAAATATATTCCTACATATAAGTTCTTGGGGAAGTAATATTCATAAGAAAATGTAGACATCGAACACTCAATAAAGAAAAACATATATCAATGAATCGGATATGATTTATTATTAGATTATAAACATATGAAAAACTATAAAGATATGATAAATACATGATTAATGTTAAAAAATTGTGGAACCATAAGTATGGATCATGGGTCTTGAAAGTATAATTGTAATATGTAGGAATATAGAAACATAAAAGGATCATCAAGAAATAATAACATCAACCATGGTATAAGAATGTGAAAAAATAAGAATAATCATGAGTCATAGTGTCATAAGTTATGAATATGGTAAAAGTATATGAATTGAAAATCATAACACATGTCATGGTGAACCACCATGAAATTCATGTAATAATAGACTATTCTTTCCACCTATTTCCCATAACATGATGGAATAGGTTAATAACTTATGTCCCGTAACATAATGGACATGGTCTAACCACCTGTTCACTATAGTATTCTAATTAAATATAAAACATTACCCAATTAATTGGGGGAAATATAAGTATAGGACTACCTATCACATAATAATAAATGATAAATATGTGTGCCACATGAAACAAATAATATATCATAGCTAGAAAACCGCATTAAAATAAAATGGGTTACAAAAAAATTTCACAAATTATTTCACAAGAAGTAATCAAAAATTGGATCAGATGATACCTAAAATAAATCATAAAAAAATAAGTATGTCATAAGATAATTTATATGGTGAAAAAATAATTATATAAAGTTTTGATAAATTATGAATCTTCTTGAAGAATAAATTAATATTGATGATAAATCATGAAGACAAATTTCTTAATTATAGAGTAATATTGTCGTAATAACAAAGGGTTAAGTCACTCTCAAAAACATTTTCAAAAGATGAAAAGTGATTTTATAACATTATTTGAAGAATAAAAATCCTAATAATGTAACGTTGAAAAATAATAATGGAAAATTCTAATAAATTTTTAGTGAAATAAATAAATTGGATAAAAGGTGTAAATAAGTACATTATAATCATTTTAATGGTTTTAAAGATACCCACATCGAAGAAAGAGATGAAAATTTACCTTTTGAATAGAATTATAGAAAAATAATAGTGGTATTAAAGATATTAATTATTTAAGTTTCAAAATAAGAAAATAAAACACTTATGGTATGAAAAAACATGGATATGGAATATAAATAACCAATAAATAGGATGTTAATCATTCTTAATAATGTCATATTTTAATGAAGTATGAAATCAATCAAAGAATAATATTTTGAAAGGAAAAAATAAAATTTACTTATCGATAAATATAGAATATAATATGGGATATAAAAGGGGAAGAATATATCAATATTAAGATATCATAGATGAGGAAGAAATAGTATAAGTCAATAAAATTAATATTGATTCAAGAAAAATTCTTACTGCATATTCCTGATTGGATGGACAAGATATAAATTCCTATATAATAAAATTAAGTTTATTTGTCATCTATATTATAAAGTTATATATATTTATTTTAATTAATAACATTAATATATTTTTTATTATCACCATTTTTTAACCATTCATGGTTAAAATTAACCATCGGGTGTTAATTATTCTACTTGTTCCACGCTTATTTTGGTTTGGAAATTCCAGAACATTATATTTTCTCATGTATTCATATACTAAAAAATACTTATGGATATTATATATATCTATTTGATATATTCCTAGTGTTCCATGATTTTTCTATGGATATTACAGTGATGGTTCATAATGAATGGTTGTAAGTTAACCTTTTTTAAATAGTTTGTGGGGATTACATCAAACCAAAATTGCACTTAACTTTATACACAAATGGGCCATACCTCATCCCTCCCTACTAGGATTGGTAATAACCTACCTATACTATAAAATTCATGGCCCAAATACCCAATTCCATGGAATCCCAATATATGACTCAAACTCCCATATAATTTTTAATCCTTAATTTTATGTTTTTTTCCTTGAAGTGAGGCCATATATTTTCATGACTTTCCCATTATGTTGTTATTTGCCTTCTACATCTAACACCACCCCTCTTTCCTTCCAACATCACCCACCCATAATCATACATAGACCGTCCACGGGATTCTAATTGGGTGACCCTTTCCATCTTCATCCCCCATTATTGAGTGGGGTCTATGTATACAAAGGCCATCAATGGCTGCTGAAGTGGTTGTCCCTTATTATCTAAACCCACCACCATTGAGTAAGGGAACCCATACATGAAAAAAATTCTTGTAATCCCTATTTATGATGTTATCCCCATCATCAATTAGGGATTTTCATCTTCTAACTGTATTGATTGACCATATAATGTCATTGCTAACCCCCACAAATGAGCGATATACTTCATTTGTGTCACTAGAGACTTCAGTAGCTGGCCCTTTATGTCACCAAACACCTCCATCAAGTGAGTTTCCTTCATATGTGGTGATCCACTACTACTATTCCCCATATAGTTACATAGGGGCGTCACCCCCTCATCCTATATTCCTAAAAGAATAATTCTCATGACCCATATTGGTCCAAATAAAACCAACTCAAATAAGAATTTTTTATAATGAATGAATGAGTGTGAATTTATTATTATATAATATTAATATAAATTTTAAAAAATAATAATTAATTCAATTAAATATTCTTAAATTCTTAAGTAATATTCATGGAGAGGTGTTTAAATAATACAAAGAAAATAATTAATGAAAAAGGTAATACTCGTGTTAAAGGATATAATATTTCCTTATGGAACTTATTTAAAATGTAGGATTTGAGGAGCCTCCATGATGCTATGGGCTTCCAAAAGTGTGGGAGTCTTTTAAGGATATAATTTGGTTAGATATTGTAGAATAAAATATATTAATAGTTTGGTTTGAAGTGTATAGAGTAAGGGTCCTTTTATAGTTGAGTTTCGGTGGAATTTACACAAATGTTAATTCCTTAATGTATAAGGACTGTAATTTCAAAAATAAAAGGGATTAAAAATTAGAAAGGGATAGTTATAGGTTATGAATTATCTAATAAAAAAATAGATACAATTTTTATAGATATTTTATGACTCTACATTTAATTTTAACCATTTTTACTTCATTATATCATTTACCATGATAACTCACTTTTTTACCTTGGTAAGTTATTTTTTACGAAAATTTAAATTGAACCTATTAACTAATTTTTATATGGTTATTCCAAATGTAAAATATATTTTATTAAATTAAATTTATAAAAGTTTTAAAATATAATTTTATAATAAAAAATGAATAATTTATAAAAATTAAAATTTAAAAAATATCATTTTTAATCATTACATGAATTTATTATTATTTTTTACCAATTAAGAATCATTAGATTAATGTTAATTTATCATGTTAAAAATATAAAATGCATAATAAAAATAATTCTAAAATATATCTCTTTTTATAATTAAATTATTTCATTCCTAAATAATTATTTATCTAACAAACATTCAATTAATTTTATCAATCCATATGTATTAAAATAATTATTTCAATCTTATAAATACATTTAATTAAAATAATTATTTAATGTAATAAAAAAATTAAAATATATGAAAATATACATAATAAAACTAATAATTAAAAAACACTTACAAATAAAATTCATTATATAAATAATTACACAGTGATATCATTATATCTTCTACATACAGGACCCCTCAAGGCCTCCACATAATCTCAAATGGTGAGATAAGAAATAGTGGTTTTTTTGGTCAGTGATTCGACTAGCATAGATCTCATAGTGATTTATACAAGATTGAACTCCAACCATGGATGATTTATCTCAATCCATGTTGAAGTTTATCTTGGTGAAGTTGATGGTCAATTCTTAGTGATGCTACCTCCGCACTGAGCCTGAACAAATGCACCTCATATGGATGTCTTCTAATACTTGATTCTATGATTTCTTTCTTTTTATAAAAATTTCATGATATTATTACTTCTAATTATACCCACCATATTAACAATTATATAAAAATCACCACATTTCATGATTATTTTAATTAAGTATTAATATTATTTCCTTTAACTATACAATGTATCTCATTAACCAATCTTATATCTAATGATTTTATCTATCCAATAGTGATGTATTCCCTAAGACCACATATTCCAAATGACTATATATACCCAACAACCATATAATGACCACATTTCCCTTTTCCCTTTACCATATTCACCTATTTCTTTATCAATATATTTATCATAATTCTAATGTTTTTTATTCTTTATATAGTTATCATCAGTGATATGATCTTCATGGATGATCATGATGATGAGTATTTCAATCTTGTGGTATTCTTATTTGCATATAGTTTTATTCATTTTTGTAATTTTACTAATTATATTTCGTTTAGTTACCTTATAATTCATTACATTTTATATTATAATATTTTACCATAATGAAATAAGAAATTATTTATTTTAGTTTGGGATTTCTTATAAAACAAGTTTTCTAACACATCAAGTTATTAAAGTGAATTTCATATGGGGTGTTACAATTCTCATAGTAGGAAACCCCAAATCTTCTTAGGTAATAAGATATTATTTAATGTGTCTATATACACAACTTCAGAGCAATTTGATAACTCATTGAAGAAGCATGACCTCATGTATGAATTTGAGGGTGGAGAAAATATGGGGCATGTCATTTTATCCCTTAGGTATTTAAATAGGTCGAAAATGAGTGTTCATTTACATCCCCTTTATTAAAATTATCCCGATAGGAGGCTTGTAATGTTCTCACCATTGATGGTGCATTGCATTCAAGGAAAAGAACTATCAATCTGATGCTAGAAAGACCACCCCATTTCCAAGTCCTAGAGGAGATGAGATCGGTAATGTCAAGAAATAAATTGGATTATTCATGAATATATCCAACCAGTAAGGGTAGTACAAACCAAATTTCTATTATATTATGGTGTTTCTACCCCTAAAGAATCCAGTATTCTCAAGGTTGGTCATAGCACCATAAATAACTAAGGATGTAATCCATCTCACTGTACCATGATCATTGGAGATCCATGGGGTCTCATTAAGAATAATATGTAATATAGAATACTCTAGTTTATGATAAATGATAACTCAAAAATGGAAAAATGAAATTTTACATAGGCCTTAATGAAATAATCCCTTCTATAAGGCTGACCATTAAAACTGGTGATGATTCCCCCCTTAATGGGTTCTCTAACCCTGATGAAATATTATATTACATATATGTATATAATGAAGTGATCCCAACTATTTATGCTTCAATATATGTTATTATAGATGAGACTATTGATTCTCAAGTACATAATAGAGATAAAAATCTTGATAGGTATGACCCATTAATGGAAAATGACTGAATATTGTGTATTCAACCAGTTGAAAAAGAAAAACCAAGCACTAGGAAATCATTCTGATTATTCATCATTGGTTACTTGATGATACACCAAAAAAAGATAAGGGAAATCTCATTTCCACATCATCAATATCTTTACCACCTAATGGTATTGATCCTTTTTCACTTGAGGAATAATTTCCTCAATTGAAGTAATAAAACAATGCATCAAAATGGCATTATGTTATGCTATTTTAAGGGAACCTACCCAATAATGATAACATTAGAGTTAAATCCCCACTTGTATAGGCTGATATAACTCAATAAGATGGGGTGGAATAACCGGTGATGATAGAACCTACACATTAAATGGGTCCTAGATAATAAAAACTTATCCAGATAACTACATCCCCAAAAAAACATTAGGATTTCCCTACCATAAACCTCCATTCATCTTCGGTTTAAGCAAGACATTTGAGGCATGTTGCGACACAAGGAGAAACTTCATAGGAAAAAATACTATAGGAATTTAAATCCTGATTCATGGTAATAGAAAAAATGCATTACCTTATATATCCAAGAAAGAAAAAATATCCTAATTAGGGTTTCTTGACCCATCCACCACCAAAATTCGGCCATCTGAACTTCTTTTCCTTCAATGGAATGAGAGATTAGGAATATCACCTGCCTCATTTTTCTTCCCAGTGTGGCCCAATGTTGGGACCCTCTAAACAAGAAGAGGATTAAAAAATTTGGAGTTTTGTTTAAATGATGGAGGTTTCTACATTTATATGGTATAATGACCTTGATTCTAGTTCAGTTTGATGTTGAAGAATTTGATTATTAGTGATATAACTAACTATAATTAGTTTAAAATGAAAGTGTCTCTGATTTCATCTCATAATGGAAGGGATTAACATATTCCCTAGAAATTAAGTTAACTTAGGATAAACTTTAAGAAATGTCCATATAAAAATTTTAGGTTAAATTATCAACCATTCTTATCCCGAAAATTTTTTCCTAGAAAATTAAAGTAATTTAATATGATAGTGTAAGTCTTTGAGGATGTTATCCTTAAAAATAAGATAAAATCCCAAAAGGCACTACCAATGAAAAAAATATGTTAGGGAAACTAGAAATGAAAATTTTCACTTTGATACAAGAAGAAACACCTAACCCAGATCCTGGACCAGTGAGGTTCTAGGAGACACTACCACATAAACCATGGTAAAAACAAAAACACACATTCCAAAACCCAAATTATAAAGTTATAAAATGGGAAAAAAGGCATTGTAATTTATATCTGATGATGAACATGGTTTATTCCTTTCAACCTGAGTAGATTTATGAGTAAATTTTATGTACCCTAGAGTAAAACTTTATCTCCCTACCAAAGTCTAGAAAACCCAATGAGGAAAATCTTGAAAATTATTCTAACTATCACCCATATAATTAGATATTTGTATATTCCAACCATGATAACTTTTTGTTCAAGGATATTCTATTGAAAATGGTGTATATAGTTTAGGTAGTGTTGGAAATTATAAAGGCCTATATGGACCATGTTTCTACTATATTTCCCTTAAAAGAAGAGAATTGGCAAGAATTACCAAATAAAAACACACAAAAAATTAGTGATTGGATTTTCCAAAAGTAATTTAATCATATTTATGCTATCATTATATAATTATTGAATCATATAGTCATGAATCAATTCCCACTATATCCCCAGTGAAAACTTATTTAACATAAAAGTATTCATAAATATGATGTAACTACCATCAATGTGCCAATGATCATAAAGATGTACCCCCATAGGTTCCCAAACTAGTTTTGACCCTCATGGATTTCCCACCCCCAACATTGAGAGGATGGGTAACACCCCACCAAATAAAACCCACTTATAATAATGAATCACAATTTTCTTTTGTAAACATTATTAAAACTATAGATATATATATGAGAAAATAATATTTATATAAAAATTATTTCTCCTAATCCACCCATAAAAGAGGCCTTTATTGTAGTGGAAGACATACTTGAAGTCCATCACAGAGATGAGGAGTGATTTTTTATCACATAATTCACATTTATAATATTATGATATCTAAAATTTGGTAGGATTGGTAGATGCGAAAACCTAATATAGGTCCCACTAAAATTCTCCCAACTCCAATTCAGTTGGTAGACCACCCGGCTGGAGAACTATTACCAAGATAGTCTGAGATTCCTGATAGTATTAGTTCCTCTAG
Source organism: Viscum album (assembly GCA_963277665.1). Taxonomy (NCBI): domain Eukaryota; kingdom Viridiplantae; phylum Streptophyta; class Magnoliopsida; order Santalales; family Viscaceae; genus Viscum; species Viscum album. The sequence goes on along the minus strand of OY728160.1, from coordinate 797,673,534 downwards.
CCCATATTCCATAAATAAAACTTTTACCTAGACTCTAGGGACATCTTATTTTCAATATTCAATACATATAGTACCTCAAGATCAAGATCATGTTAATAGAGAGAACTTGTCTTCTCACCCAGAAACATGACGTGTTAAAGAATATATCCATCGAATCACTGTGACTCACAATTTTAGATGACCTTAACTTGTATATAGATATTATAGAATACCTCATTCTAACCATGATAAATCCACTAGATTTTGTGACCGAAGTGGCTACTGTAGACACGTATAGTGATGAGTATGAGCTTTTTATGTTTCTTTTTGTCATTTTTAATATAGAACGGGATTAGGGAGAAATTTTTATAGGATTCATATGATAACAATATGTGTTTTTACACCTCAAATATGTGTTAAGTTTTTGATTTATATAAGATATAATATCTAATATTAACTTTATTCCCTCTAAAACCCTACATCGTCTTAGATTCAAGGAACCTGACATAGCCCCATCAAACCTGAAAATCTAGGTTTATGATAAAAATGAACAAGATCAATTAGAAATTATTAATTTGAAGAAAAAAATGGAGACCATGTATCAAATATTTAATTCATGGTGGTTATACAAGATACAACATTAAATGCCTTTTTAGAAAAACCATGGCTATAGAAACATGTTGTCATACTATCTTCTTATCACAAATGTCATAAGTACTTAATTAATATGAAAGTGGGAGTTCTTTATAGTGATAATTTCCCTTTTAATTAATGTAATACTAAGTATATTTACACCGATTACTACCAAATTTAGAGTAAGAAACACTAAAAAGATGAATTGACATAGGTGGTTTCCCTTGATGGATTGGAAGTTGTCATGGATATTCCTTGGAACAATGTGAAGGATAGCTTCTTACTCCACATCCATCGAGTTAAGGAAAAATTCCCAAAAAATTGAAACAAAATTGTGTCCCATAAATGTGAAAATACCCCTTGTATAACCTATTATCCTACAAGGGACTTTTGGATGTGATTTTTAAACTACTGTCTATTGCGATAATAAAATTTCATCACATATTTTATTTTAGAAGTATACCCTCATATGGTGCATGACTATGATAATGTGGTCCTGGATAACACATAGTAAATATAAACTATAAAATTTAATAAAATGAAGCAAGGTTATAGGAATAGCTTATAGGTCTTGGGAACCCCTATAACCATTTACATGGTCCCTATGGTAGTATAGATCCATCCATTGACCTTGAAAATACAACACCAATGTTCAAAGAAGGTATTTTGAATGTGATAGATAAAATAATTAACCTATTTTAATTTGTACGTCCATGACCCCCTAAAGATTAGGAGTATAACATCATGTTACTTAAATAATAGAGAGATGTATTTGAATGAAATTACATAGAAATATTAGGTATGATCCAGTAAGTTTACATTAATTTATTTTGTCTTATGGATAATCATCATGTTTATAAAAAAGTTTTGAGGAGGATACACTCAACCCATAGTTCCATGGTATAGAATGAAGTGGATAATTTGATAATGTATCATTTCATTAGGGAATTTTTATATCCTAAATGGTTAGAAAATATAATACTCATCAAGAATAAGAATGAACAAATTATAGTTTTTACTAAATTATAATATTTCAATCTACATTTCCCAAAGGATGATTCTCCATTCCCAATCATATAATTTTTTATTGACGAAATGGAAATTTTTGATGTCCTCTCCTATATGAATAGGTACTCCACATACAATCAATTTCATATTTCTACTAAATATGGAGAATCTATAATTTTTAGGGAAACATAAGGGTTTTATTAATATTATTTGATGACTTTAGACTTGAATAATGAAAGGGTAACCTACTAATGTTACATGCACCATATTTTTAAGAAACTTCATAGGAAAATGGTGGACTGTTATGTGGAAAAATTGGTGGTAAAATCCTATAAGTATTATGATCATTTTATCATCCTTGATATAGTTATCACTAATTTAGGACTTCAAAACCTAAATCAAAACCTGTAAAAAAATTCATTCAAAGTTACTTCTAGGATATTACATTGATTTTATTTCTTCTAAAAATGCATTGAGGTCAATCCTGAAATAAACAAATAAATCTCCAACATTCCCCCTCCTTGAAACCTCTAGGAGTTGAGAAGCCTCCTAGGATGCATTAAATATATCATGTGATTCCTAGGGAAATAATAAAAAATGGATTCCCTTAATGAAACTAATAAATAAAGGCCAAACATATAGGTAGGATAAGGATTTCTAATATGAATTTAATGGATTAAATAACTAATTTGTACACCTTCATATCTTGATGCTTCCTATAGAAATAAATCCTATTGTTTGTTAATTGAAAGCTCTAGAATTACTATTTGGAACATTTCTAGAAAAGAAAAATGAGGAAGGAATATAATATATCTAGTACATACTTATATGAATAATTTTATAGATAGAGAGTATATAAAAATAGTCATGAAAAAATTACTCATCTATGTTTTTATAGTATAGAAGTTGTGAAATTACTTGATGAATCATGAGTTCCACTTAGTATCTTATGTGTATCCTATTAAGTATATCTATAACTACCCCGTGTTAATAAGGCATATATCTATATGAGCTCTAGTAATTTAACATCATCTTTTTCTCTCAAAAGGTATCCAAGATATAGGCACTCACAGACTTTATATTTTCATATCCAACCCTAGAGGAAGGACATGGAAATACTAAAAAAAGAAGTCTTATTTTTAATCCCCCACCCACTAAAAACTTCCCCCATTTAATATACCTAACCACCACCTAACAAATAAAATAAACTAATAGAATAAAAAGGAAAATATTTCCCCTACCGGTTATTACTAATCTGTTTCATAGACAACCCAATCTGATCCCTTTGACTCAAAGACCTTGCCTCAATGCCCCTCTCCAGAAATTTAACTATAATAGCACACTTCCCCATAACCAAAAACCCATCCATGTTCTTATCTTTTCTACTCCATAAATAACCACATTTTCTTCAAGTTTAAAATATATAAACTATGTTAACACAAACTTTGACTTCTACACTTCAAAATTTCTTGTAAAATGAAGATGAACAAGGAGGCCAATAACAATTACATATATTCATCAAACACCTAAATTTCACCATTCAGATTACCAAATATGATAGAAAAAAATTTGGTTTTATCAAAGCCTATAGAAATATCCTTTAGATATCACAGTGGTGGAAGAATCTATATCCTTAATAATTTAGTCACATGAGGGCCGATATAAAACTCTAGCATCAAATGAAACTTATGTCATTTTTAGCTTCCTAAAACTTTATGTTTCTGGTAAATTAGATTTTATTTTTACTTCTTATCTGGAGAAACAAGTCTGAGTGATCATCTATCCATTAAAAACTACATTCCAAGAAAATCCAGTGTATTGAATTCCATATCAATCAAAATAAACAATGTTCCATTATCCATTTGATAAAGGTAGTAAATAAATATATGTATCATAGAAAGAAGGATAAATTTTTATAATGTTTCATCTCAAAATAGGAATTAATGAGGCATATAAAAATAAAAATCCACTCAAATTAGTGTCAAACTATGAATGCAAGATTATTTTCAGACCAAAAACTAAAAAGAAATTTCCTTGTAGTGAAACCAAATAAGATATTTCACCCTTCAGTTATTTTAAGAAAATATCTGAAACTAGACTTTTAGTATTATTAGTATTTCTTCCAACAAAAAAGAAAATTGTATTCCCACTTATAATAATATCATACCATTGATCATAAGTTGTTCTATTATCTAAGAAATTTTCATTTCTTTTGATAGTTTTATACAAAATAGTGACATCTAAAAAGGTAGTTTATTTTTAGATATTTACATTGAGTTAGTTTCTATAGTCTTCTAAGAGTTACCATATTTTACTAGTTCTAAGTCTCAAATCTAAAATTCGTCTACAGTGTTTGTTTAGTTCATCACATCATACAACACACTATAACTCTCATATATATAATAGTTTTATTCAATAAGGAATGTAAGAACCTGATTTAGTGGCTTAAGGAACTAATTTAATTACCTTTTTAGGATCTTGAGTGTGTCTACAATATGTGGGAATAGTTGACTTCCAACCTCATTTAAACCATTTTTATAAATATAAACTAATAGAGTTTATTTTTTATAAACCACTACAACTCCTATTTTCTACCTTTTTTCTTCATCAGGGAAAACAATGATATAATATGGTGTAATTTATTTCACTTTTTCCATAGAAATAGTCTTAAGTAAATGATGATACTCATTTAATTGAGGTGGTATTATATGAACCCAAGATTCAACAGCCTTACTTAACTTTTTTTCACTCCCTCATGTGGCCTTACACATTATTCTACAAGTTTCAATTTCCACTAGTTTAGACTTAATTTTGACACTGTTATATTTTTCTACTATTCTAGTTTATTAATGCATAAAAGAGTACCTTACACTTTACATTTCTTCCTAAGTAATTAAACCATGATTAGAAAATTAAAAGTTACTAAAATGTATTAGATATAAGAACCATGGATATACAGTAGGATAAAAACTCAAAATTCTGGTCCCTTCACCAATAATCTATCTAAAAATCCTTTATTATTAGAAAAAATTATATATGGTCATGTTTTAATTTTTATATTTTTTATTCTATGTTTAAATAATCCATTAACTAGTTATTGAAAATCTTCATATTTATAAGCTTGTGTCTCCTAGTCTGACATTTTATGCCTTGAAACTGTGAGTGGGTAGATCCAATGTCCAAACTAGATGAAATTTTAGAAAAAAAACTTATTCCTCCCCTATGACAAGCATGACCATATATTTTTTCTCATCCTATAATTTTTAGACCATAAAGTGACCTTCTAGGAAGAAATTATTATACTTTGGTGAAAAAATCTTCAACAACATTTAACTTTAAAATGTTAATGATTGCAACCTCAATTTTTTTAATAACTTATTCACTTACTCGAATGAATGGGTTACTATTACATTTATTTTTTATAAATATTTCCCATTTATGGAAGTATTTTTATCATGAAAATACTCCATTATATGATGAGGTTATTGATTCCTTATATTTCTATCTTGGACTATAACATCTACAATGGTTTCTAGAAGTCACCTTTAGTTTCTTAGAAAAGTTGGTTGAGATGACCGTTTAACCCAATTACTACCTCAAACCTTGGAGTTCATGACTTGATTTACTCTCTTAGCGAGTATGATTCTATAGACTCATTCTCCTCTTTAATCCATGTAGAAATTTCCTACTACACTGAAAACTTAGTTAATTTCTTCCCTTGTCCCTATAAAATAATTAGAAGATCATTGTGATGTCACATGAAATTCACCTTCTCTTGCACTAAATATTGTTTCTCATATTGTTTTTTCAGATTAGTCACTATATGAAGAGGTCTTAAAATTACAATAGAATAATTTAAAATAGAAAATTCATCCAAATATCTTGTTTATTCCCATGGTGTTTCCTATAACACCTTCCAGTCACTGGTATGCCTAATTATGAGTTTTATTTTCCTTTTTGGTTTAACATTGGATTTTTCGAGGGTTAAGGGTCAAAAATGGGAGTTTTGGGGGAAAACCATGAGTATGGTTTTTTTAACCATACAGATAACCATTTTAGGGTTCTAAGAAGGGTGAAAGTGGGGTATTTCATGGTTTGAGAACATTTTTTCAAACCGTTTAACACACAGGAGTAACCATGCAGCTTGGGTTTTGGGGAGATAGTAGCTCCCATAAAGTTGGAACATATTTTACCTAATTATGTAGTAAAACCATACATTTATATCCATCTCATTAAAATGAGGTATTTCACCATTCTCCCTTAGATATTTTTATACCCTTTAGCCCTCATTTTCTTCCTCCATAGGTCATAACCCCTCCTACATGGTGTGTAAGTTTTCCTAATCCATTATTGGTGGATTTATATTGGATTAATGGTGATTTGGATTGTGGTGAGTCCAAATCTTCTTGGTTTCTTCTTCCATTACCCTTCTTTACGCTTATTCTTTCTCTTTAATGGAAATTTGGTACACTAGTTTGTGGAGATGTCCAAACCTAGGGTTTTAATGGGGGGATTGTTTTTCATGTGTTATAGGTTTGTGAGACCTTCTTCCACCTATTATGGGTGGTTATCATCGAAGTCAATGAGGTTAGAACTGAATATAAGGTATGTGTCTCTATTTAAGGGAATTTTCCATATATTTCCTTTAAATATATAATCACATTTGGTTTGTGATGTTTAAATTTCCATTAAAATAATTTATTATTAATTTTGATCCCATTCTTGATGAGATTTATGGATTGGTTTGGTAATTTTGGTGTTTAAAGAGCATTTTCCAAATGGGTGTGGCTTGTTTTCATGCCAAGTGTTTTTTAAAATGGGTCAAAGAGATTTTATGGTTTTAAATGGATTTATAAAATGATATTAGAAATGGTTTTACCTTATGAATAGTGTTTTGATAAAATTGGTAATATTTGTTTGTTAAAATGGCTTGTGAATTGGCTTTTCATGGATTGGTACTTTATTTGTGTCTATGTTGACATGGAGTAGCACATGGGTCGACCAGGGTGTGAGTGAGGGGTTTTCTGAGGGACTGTGAGAGTCATTAGTGAGGAAGACCATGAGAGATTCTGTTTTGATTTCCAAGGGACTCTTAGCACCTTTGGGTATAAATAATGTGATAACATTCATTTTTATTGCTGAGAGATCCTGAAAGCTTCCATTTTAGTTGTTGGGAGACTGTCAAAGCTCATGGAGTTGGGCCTGGGGAAGACCGTGAGAGCTTCCATTTTTCTTTTTCAACTAAAATAAGTTGTTTAGACTCACTCACATATAACCCTTATGGTTAGATACCTAGGTGAACTTACTCATGTTGGGTTGGTTTATGTGATTTATGATTTCTATTAGTGTCATGTTTCATATGATGTGATGTTTTATGCCCATTTATCTATATATATAATTTTATAATGATTATTCTTAAGACCCCCTCCCACCAAAGATATCATAATGAAGGGAGATAGACAATGAACCACGATTCCCACCTCCAGTTTTCCCTAGGATGGAGACTAGAACTGAGGGTATAAGAAATATCACAATATGGGAGGCATTATCCTCTATAAATAAAATAAGATCAGGATATAGGATAAAAAATAACTAAACAACTCCAGCAGAAAATATAAAGGTAAACTAAAAATCATCCCACAATGCATTAATAAAGTAATACTGATACATGTAAAAGTATCCAAAGTAAATACCAAAATACAAGTCTATGACAAAAACTCAAGTACAACTCTAACCTATCTAGTAATGTTTATCTCGATCCTCAATGTCCTCCTAGAAACCTACAAATAGTTTACATACATAGAGTGAACATAATAAGTATACTCAGTAGGGACATAACCAAGGCCTCAAGTTCACATGTGTAAAGATAATGCTAATGCAGTAGTGAACAAATAGCATAACCAATAAGCCCCAATACTGGTCATCTAACCAAACCTATCTTCACCATGAATCACTCACCAAATTATGCATCCAATATTATAATATAACATCAAGATCATAATAAATAAAGGAACCCCACTACCTCTACCCAGATGATTTTCCACTCTCACATCCCAATGTTGAACATCAAATGATCCCATCCCTTCTACACATATCATATCACATCACATCACATCCTACTCACAATCACATAGTATACACATCACATCCCATCTGCAGACACCTGGGCCACACATCAGATCACATCACATGACATCTCACCCAAAGAAACCTATGCTAGAAATAACAACCAAAACCAGATCAGTAGGGTATCATAAAGGTGAAGAAAATCAACCTCATACCCTCATCCTACCATGCATGACCCCCATCATATATATTACATCTTAATACATCACATCTCACCTGAAGACACATGGGCCAACACATCACATTTCTCAAGAAGACACCTAGGTCGACACATCACATCCCACCCACAGACACCTGGACCAACACATCAATATTGAAGTAAGAGCAGTAGATAGTAGTAGTTGGTCATTTGTATAACTATCATCTTGCATGTTGTGGAAAAAACCCATAACTTAGCACCTCTGAGTGTTGGTAAGAGTATCCAACTCTGGTGGGGGACATATAAAATAACATAAACATACATAATATAGAGATATAACACAATACCCAACCTATGGGTTCACATCAACAACACTAGTGCACACTACATCACCACTACATACCATACATCAACCATCACAATTACAACCACCACTATATACAACACACCACAAAACCACCACACAAGACACACAGTATTCAACTTTCCACTAACAAGTTTCACCACATTTATTTATTATTCCATTTACTACAAGTTTCTATTTCCATACCATTGTATTCAATCACCAACCCATTTATTTATTCATTTTATTCAGAATTGTAACTTATTCCATTACTGCCTGGGAAACTAACACAATCACACCAAAAAACTAGCCCAACACACATAACCACCTCCATGGCACCACACATCCACCATAGTCATCACGTTACATCACCCATGTCATATCATAACATAGAAACCAAACATCGCATCCATCACATAACCACAAGTTCTACATACCACAACCACTATGCAACAACCACTACGCCACAACCACAGCGGCACAACCTCTGCGCCACATCCACTAAACCAAAACCTCTGTACCATAGCCTATTCACCATAACCACAATGCCAAAACCCCTTTGTCACAACCTCTACACAACAACCACTACACCATAACCTATGTTCTATAACCACTGCACCACAACCTCATCACACAGCATCACACAACTACCCACAATACATCCCTTCCAACCAACCACCACATCACTGCACCACATACAACACAACCCATCTAGTCACTAATTGCACTGTATAAAACTATAATTCACACAAATAATCACAAAAATCATATCCAAACATAATAGAAACACATCTTATATTCACATTTATTTAGGATCTTTATCTTGTTACTTCTTTATTTTAACATGGGTATTATCACAAAAACAACATTCCTAGGGGAAACTAATTATTATCCAAATATTTGATCTTTAATCTTTTATTCAGGTTGAATTACGCAATAACATAGCTAGGTTCATCAAAACATTTCAAATTCAGCTCAAAAAAGTCTCCCAACATCCATTATTTTCATAATTGGAAACAAACATGCATAACAATCTCAACAACATATATCAAATTAGTAAATCATGCGATAAATCCCCATACCCAAAAATTTTAGACCTAAAAATTAACTATATGCTCATAAAAACCCTTACTATCCACCCAAAGTTAATAAAAATCATGTAGATCCCACATATATCATGTAAAAGTGTGAGAAAAAGGATCCCCTTTTACAAATAATCCTTCCAAACTCATTGTGCACCGTAGGTTGAAGAAGAAACCACCTAAAACCAGTCCCATATAAGGGACTCATAGATCAACCTACACTACACCAAAGGGTTGTCAAAATGAATTCCACAAATCCTCCCAAACCAAATCAACATAGCTACAGTGAATCCCCAAGTAATAATGGAATAAAATTTATGAGAAAGAGATAATAACTCACCATGGATCGAAGACAAGAATACATAGATCGATCACCAATGAAAGAATACCAAGACACCTGAAGATAGGTCCATTCGATCACATAGAAATGAGAGTAGTGTAGGGTTTGAAGAAGAAACTGAGGTGCCCCAACCTTTAAAGATACACTGCATAGGGTAATTACATGGCGTGTACCATTTAAATGTTGTGTAAATGTCGGGTTTCAAGTCTTTCCAAAAAACATATATCCTCAACCATTAAATCCATATTTTATTACACATCATGTAACACCCTTTCAACCATTCTTCACAAGTCTTGAACATTCCTTCTATATCATGTAAACTTTATAAGACATGTATTTCTCCAACCACTAACTTTTTAAGAGACAACATATCCAGTATTTCTCTAGGCTTCCTTTGAGCACCATGAAACCTCCTCAAGCCTCCCCTAAAACACATCCAACCCTCAAAACTATAATAGTAAAGGATTGAGAGGAAATAGACCATAACATTAGATACCTATCAAATAATTCACTCCCTTTAGAATCCAAGACCAAGCCCGATAGGAAAGGTGTCCGAAAAACCATGTCACAAGATACCTCTCAAGGATCTCAACATTACTCAAACTATACCACCATCCAAATATTCCAAACCAAATGGCCACAAAAACATCTCGCACAAACTCATCACCACACAACCACATCACCCAAACATCTAATACCAATTGCATGTAATCACACACCACAAACCCACCTGTACAAACATCCAAACTCCACATAGTGTAGACTAAAAACCATTGTGACCAATGAACCGTACTACCCTAAACATATGAATTAGGTAATTCCATCCTCCATGTTAAGATGTTATCTACACTGTGTGATAATTAATTTCCCGCATGGGTTTAATCACATCATAATTAAAGAATCTCAATTAGGAATCAGGTCCTCCTCTTTCCATATATCATGGGTTTTATTACACATTACACATTAATGAAAACATCACATATCATAACATAGTAAGATCCAAAAATCACATCACAAATTAAATTCAATCAAGGAAAAGGTCAAAAAATATCTAGGAACTAATCATGCATATTTTTATCTTTCACCCAAGTACTCTCCTCAATTCCACCATGCCTCCACAACACATGAACCAAGGTAATGGTTTGATCATTCAAAATCTTCTCTCGATGATCCTAAATATCTACTGGAAACTCCATGAATTTCATGTCATCCTCCATATCCAAATCTCCCCATTCAATAATGTTGGAGTTGTCATAAAGATATTGATGAAGCTGAGAAATGTGGAAGACATTGTATATCGTCTCCAACCATAGTGGAAATGTCAATCAATACCCCACCTCACCAACTCACCCTATCACCTCAAAGGGCCTAAAAAAATTGAAATAAATATTACCCCCCCCCCCTCCCTCTTCCAAACCTCTACTTTCCATACTAAGAGGAGACTCTCAAGAACACATGGTCTCTAACCTCAAACTCCAGGGGGCTCCAACTATAATAAACATAATCCTTATGATGGTTTTCCACTAGCCTCATCCACTCATGAACCATATGGATCTTATTAGTTGTTCTCTTCACCACATCAGGACCAATAACTACCAACTCTCCAACCTTCATCCATCACAATAGAGAGTGACACGACCACCCATAAAATGCCTCAAATTTAGCCATACCAATGAAAAAATTATATCTATTGTTGTAAAAAAACTATACCATAGGAAATTTTCTTACACAATATCCAAAAAAGTACAAGATGACTTCCCAAAACATATCCTCTAGCATTTGGATGGTCCACTCCATCTTCCCATCTATATAAGGGTGGAAAGCAGTGATAATGCACAACTAGTTTCTAGAGGCATTCTGAAATATCTTCCAGAATCTCATGGTAAAATGATTATCCCAATATGAGATGATGGTCCTTAGTACCCTATGAATCCTAACCATATCATCCACACACCACTTTGCTCAAACCCCATAGCACTCAACTCATGGATCACCAAAAGGTGATCTGATTTCATCAACTAGTCCACTATCACCCAAACCTCATCACAAACTCATTGAGATAGAGGTATCCTTATGATAGAATCCATAAATATTTTCTCACATTTCTACTCAGTAACATCCAAGGGCTATAACAAACCTCCTAGAACATGGTTCTCTACATTCTTCTGCTGAAAAATCAAATATCTTGCCACAAACTCTACTACTGACCATTTCATTCTAGACCACCAAATATGTCTCTTTAATAAATGATGCATATTTGTCACACCAAGATGTAACACTAAAGGTGATCTATGGAAGTAATGTATTACTCCCTCACACATCACCTAAAGGATAAATATTCTCTCTAGGAACAACACTTGATTCTGACCATCCTATAACCATCCCTTAGGAACATCACCATGGACAACATAATCACGCATCACCATTGTGTTTGAGTCTCCCCACTGAGTCTTATGCACCTACTACATAAAATATGACTCTATATTTATATGAAAAAAGATAATTTGAGTCACTCCTGTATTTAAAATCAAGATACATTATTACAATCTCTTCCATTCCTTTCCAACCATCCCTAGACACCTAAGATACATCCTCTCGAGACTTTTAACTCAATGCATCCGAAACTGTATTACCCTTCCTCAAGGTGTAATAGATCTCAAATTCATAATCCTAAAGAAACTATATCCACCTCTACCAGTGTATATTAAGATCACATTGAGAAAAAATATCAGACTCTTATGGTCCATGGAAACAAAAAAATGCTCACTGATGAGGTAATGCCACCACAAATTCAGTGAGAACACAACTTCCATGAACTCCAGATCATGGGTGACATAGTTATGATTGTGGGTATATAACTACATGGACCCATAAGCGATAAATACTCCATGTTTCATTAACACACATCCCAAGACTATATAGGACACATCACAGAAAACCTGAAACAACACACCCTCCTCTGGAAACTGAAGCTCTGAAGAACTGACCAACTTATCCTCCAGGTAACCAAATACTTCATAGAATTGATATTTCCACACAAAAACCTGGTCTTTTCTATTAAACATTGTCAACAAGGCTATAAATAGAGGTAAATCTGGTAAAAACCTCTGATAATAGCCTGCGTGACTAAAGAAAATACAAACCTCTTCCAAGTTCTTAGGTGCTACAAAGAAAAAACTATTTCATCCTTTGATGGTTCCACTGCCACATCCTGTAGAGAAACCAAATTACAATGGAAACAAACCTCTCACATCTATAACTCACATTTTTAAAACTTCTCATAAAGCTAGTGGTGCCAAAATACCTACAAAAAACTATTAGATACTTGGAATTATCCTCATCTGACTTCGAGTAGAACAATATATCATTAACAAATACAATGAAAAACCAGTCTCAGAACTCATAGAACACATAGTACATAATTCCCATAAACACAACTAGTCTTTTTATAGCACTGAATGGAATGAATATAAACTAAAAGTTCCCATAACTTCATATGAAGGAATTTTTCAGAATATCCTCATCTTCCACCCTCAACTGGTGATATCCTGGATATATATCAATCTTCAAGAATCATATATCTCATTTAAATGGTCAAACATATCATAGATACTTGGAAGAGGGTAATGATTCTTGATCGTTTCTTGATGCAACCTATGGTATTCTATAAAAAATCCTCAGACTATCATCTTTCTTTCTTATAAACAACACCAGAACATGTCATCATGACACACTAGGTTATATGAAACTTCTCTACATAATATCATCCATATGAAGCATCAACTCGCACAACTACATGGGTTCCATCCGATAGGGATCCATCAAAATCAAAGACTCTCCCATTTGAAACTCTATCATGAACTCGGCATTGTGTCAAGGAGATAGTGTCATAACCTCCTCTAGGAAAGCATTCAGGAACACCTCCACAAACCTGGGAGCATCCCCAACATGATCTTCTACTGACATCTCCTCCAACTATGATATAAGAGGCTCCATCTTCCTAACACCTCCCTAATAACCTCACTCACCCATGAATGCCACTCACTGGACCTCCAAATTAGAAAATAAAACTCTTTTATGAAATAATTCAATGACTAAATGCATGGAATAAAAGTAATCTATACTAAGGAAAATATTGTATAGTTGTATCTGTAACAAGAAGAAGAACCCCGCCGATCGGTGTTGCCCCATCACCAATCTACGTTCTAGACACCCATCAAACACAAAAGTATGGACTCCAAACGGCATAGATAATACTAGGGGAATTGGAATTTATCCATATCCTATCCCAACATACATCCCAGATTAGGATCAAAAAAGGAGTTTGAGTCTCATTAATCAAAGTAAAAACAAGGGTAAACGATAAACTAATTTTACCTTGAACAACTCCCAACACTGTTGGTGTTACTACCTCTAAAGTGTGCATCTGACCTTGCCCAAATTCTCTACATATCTACTGTCAACCTCTATAGTTGTTTTATAGCCTGGGTCCATGAGGAAAGGGACCATCATGACGCTTCCCTCTGCCAAATCCTCCACCTCTCAGCTGCTGAACAATAACCTATAGTCCCAGCCACTGGAATTATCTCGGAGGAAATTGTTGCTACTGAAAAGGGACCCGACCACCCATCTAAAACTAGCCTCTCTAAGAGCTAAAACAATGATCTTGATGGTTCCAATATATCCCCCAAATATGTCACGCAAACCAAAAACCCCAAAAGGAACAAGGAAACAACATGTCCTTGAAGTTTGGGAATGAAACTGTCATGGATGGTTCCCTGTTGAAGGAATCCCTAACTGCCTGAACCTACGGCCCACTACCCAAAGCCCTGCTTGTCAAAACACCCTGCTAGCCACCCTACTAAAGCTAAAATCCCAATAAAATCATACACTCTATAATATTATCCTTTTTTGTATCTCTAGAAACATCAGGAGACTAAATTTTGTGACTACATACCTGATCACTATATGCAAAGACTCATCCAAACACCAAACTTTGGACTTCTTATCTAGGAAAACATCTGTATCAAAGTGAAGAAGGTCCTTGAACCTGATTAAAAGATCATGCATGTTTAGAATCCCCTAATAAAGGGATATATTATCCTTCCTATTAGATTCCATCATCATCATATACAAAAATTCTACCCTAAAATTCCTCTGAAATTCAGGCCATAATAGATCTGGCTCCTTGCGGTCACTAAGAAATAGCATCCACCACTATCGCATAGCTCCCTACATATGTATAAGTTCCAACGATATCCAAAACTCAAATCATGATTGGATCATACTGAATGTGATCCTGATCTCCTCTATCCAGTGCTCTATCTCCAAATCTAATACATTCACCTCATACTTACCCAAACTCTTTCATTGGAAGGAACTCAAATCCCACTGACATGCCTCATCCTCCTCTATTAGGTGGAAAATATGATGATCAATCAGATCAGTCTGTTGAACCTCAACTTCCTAAGAAATTCATGGATAAAAATCATGAGTCATTCCTAAAAATTATGGGAACATCCTAAGCCCGGTAGTATGGAATTTTATCAAATATTATTTTATTTATTTATTTTATTTTCCTAAAACACCTAATTCAAATATGAACACAAGTCATCATGATGCATGTACCACTCTTAGGTATCTACCCTAAAAACAGTTCCACCTCACTTGGTCATTTAATAAGCTCATATTTCATGTATTGGATCACAAGGGGACCTAAAATCCCATGTACTAATCGGTATCCTTGGGCAATTTCATGCAAAAAGGTCAAGTAGCACTTCTGTCATACCGACTCATGCAATTCTCACTATTCCTAACTTCAAAACTCCATCATATCTCTCAACCATCACCTTTGATACCACTCAGTCATGACCCCTCCCACCAAAGATTCCACAA
Organism: Viscum album; assembly: GCA_963277665.1. Taxonomy (NCBI): domain Eukaryota; kingdom Viridiplantae; phylum Streptophyta; class Magnoliopsida; order Santalales; family Viscaceae; genus Viscum; species Viscum album. The sequence goes on along the minus strand of OY728160.1, from coordinate 797,657,989 downwards.
TGAATGGATAGAGATAATGATCCTCGAGTCCCACATCATGTAGACCCAAAGTTGGTGATTGGCACTGAGGGTATAAAAAATATCACAATATTATAGGTATTTACCTCTATAGATAAAATAGGGTTGGGATATAGAATAAAAAATCTCCAAACTACTCTAATAGAAAATATAAAGATATACCAAAAACCGTCCCACAATACATGAAGATAGTAATAGTGTTACATGTAAAAGTATCCAAAATAAATAAATAAATAAAGATAAGTTTGTGGAAGTAACTCAACATCAACTTCAACCCATCTAGTAATGTCCAAATTGGTCCCCAAAGTATTTCTAAAAACTTGAAAATAGTTTTTATACATAGGGTGATCATAATAGGTGTACTCTATAGGGACATAACCAAGTCCTCATGTTCACATGTGAAAACAAAATGCTAATGTTCTAGTGAACAAATAGCAGAACCAACAAGAACATATAATGTTCATCTAACCAAACTTATACTCTCTATGGATCACTCACAAAATCACTCATCCAATATAATAATATAACATCATGATCATAACATAGAAAGGTTCCTTGTTTCCTCTTCCCCATTGATTTTTTTCTCTCATACCCCAATGTTAAACATCCTATGCACCCATACCTTTCACACATATCACATCACATCCTGATCATATAAACATGGAGACACATCACATCACATCCTACCCCCAAAAACCTAGGCCACACATAACATCACATCACATCTCACCGAAAGAAATTTGGGCCACACATCATAACGAGGACCAGAGAATTAGGGTATCATGAATGTGAAGGACATCAAACTTGTTCCCTCATCCTACCATGCATGACCCCAACCATATATCACATCGCACCACATCATTTATTTCCTAAAGAAACTTAGGTTAAAACATCACATATCGCCCAAAGAAACCTAGGAAAACACATCACATCACACTCGTAGACACCTGGTCTAATACATCACTGCTAAAGGAAGAGAAAGGGGTAGTTATCCATCAGTATCACTACCATCCTAGATATTGTGGAAAACAACTGAAACTTATCACCTATGAGAGTTTGTAAGTTTATCCAACTCGGTTAAGGAACATATAAAAAAACATAAACATACATGATATAGAGTTAGCATAGAATACACAACATATGGGTTCACATCAATAACACTAGAACACACCACATCACCACCATATACCATGAATTAATTATCACAAATACTTCCACCATTATATGCAACACACCACACAACCGCCACACAAGCCACAAAACATTCCAATTTATACTAAAAAGTTTCAACACATTTATTCATAAAAAAATTACCACACATATCTATTTTCATCCCATTATATTCAATTACCAACTCATTCATTTATTAATTTCATTCAAAATCATAATTTATTCCATTGTTAGACAGGAAACTAATTCAACCACTCTACACAACTAGACCAACACACAAAACCTCTACCATGAAACCACACATCCACTATCTTCATCATGTCACATCACCCAAGTCATATCCCAATATAAAAACCACACATATCATCCATCGCACAACCACAACCTCTAGGTACCAAAACCACTATGCCACAACCATTATTCCATAGCCACTACACCATGGAATATGTTCCACAACCACTTCTCCACAACCTCTATGCCATAACCACTGCACCACAAACTCTATGCCATAACCTTTGTTCCATAACCACTGGGTTGAAACCTTTTCACCACAACCTTTACACCACAACCAATATTCCACAACCTCTGCGCTACAACCACTGTTCCCAAACCTCATCACACCACATCACACAATTTCCCACAATACATCCATTCTAAACAACCACTATTCCACTACCCCACATACTACACAACCCATCTGGTCACTAACATCACTGCAAAATAACTTCATGACACACAAATAATCATAAAAAGAACATCCATGCAAAGCAAAAACACAACCCAAATTCATATTTTTTTTAGGGTATTTATAACCTTAATTATTTATATTTTCATGATTATTATCATATAAATGGGATGTCCAAGTAAAACCAATTATTATGAAAATATATGTTCTTTAACCTTTTATTTGGGTGTGATCACACAACAACATAGAAAGGGTCATCAAATCCTAACAACTACAACGCAAGCAAGGATCCCAATAGCCATTATTTTAAAAATTGGTAATAGACATGAATAACAATCTCAATAACATATATCAAATTAGTAAACCATTTGATAACTTCCCATAACCATCAAGTTTAAACATTTCAATTAATTATATGAATATATCGACCCTTAAAATCCACCCAAAGGTAAGAAAAATCATGAATATCACACACATATAATATAAAATAGTGATAATGAGGATCCCCTACCTCAAAAAAGCTTTCAAAACTTACTTCACATTGTAAGGTGAAGATGAAACCTTCCAAAAACCACCACCAAACAAGGAACATGCAGATCAACCAACACTACACCAAAGGGTTATCAAAACATAGCCCAAAACTCATCCCAAACCAAAGAAAAATCACTGAAGTGAATCCCCAAATAATAATGGAAGTAAATTACAAATAAATAGATAAAAAACCACCCTATATTGAAGACGAGGATCCAAGGATATATCTTCAGTGAAGGAATCTCAGGACGCCTGGAGAGAGGGTTATAGGATCGCCTGGAAACAAGAGGATCTTAGGGTTTGAAGAAAAACCCAAGGTTCTCCCGCCTTTAATGACATGATATATAGGGTAATTACATGGAATTTACCATTTACATGTCATGTAAATTTTGAGTTTCAAGTCCCATAAAAAAATGTGTCACCTCAACCATTAAATCTTGAATTTATTACACGTTGTGTAACACCCTGTGAACCATCCTTCACAAGCTGTGAAACTTCCTTTTACATCATGCAAAATTTACATTCCATGTATTTCTACTGCCTCCAACTTTATAAAATCTAACACCTTTGGTCTCGATCTAGACCTCCTATGAGCACCAAGAAACCTCCCCAAGCCTCCCCAAAAACACCTCCAACACCTAAAAATGGAAAAGGAACATACCAAGTGGACACAAATATTTACAATGATGTTTATGATCACCTTTATTATTTCATGGAGGATATGTTGAGAATATTGTGTCTTGGTCCTTATTTTCATTTATTTAAGCCATGTTGAGAATTATTTTTGGAAAAAAAAATTTTATTTGAAATGAAAACCCAATGGGATTTAAATGGATTATTTAAAGTGTGATGTTTTCCAAAATGGTTTAGTTTTGAAAGATGTTTTGAAACCTGTTTATTGGTTTTCATGGGTAAAATACTTAAATAGATTCATGGTGGTATCCTATTTTGATTTGTGCCTCACACCCTACATATGTATTTAGGTATATGAAGATTTCATTTTTCATGACACATGTAAAGGCATGGGAATCATGTACCTGGGTAACTCTTCTTGATTACCATCATCTTTTTTTTGATGAAGGATATGTGGTCTCATCAGGTTTCCTTGTGAGGAATCATTTTGGGATTTTATATTCATTGGGAATTATGTATAGGCCTTGTTTGTTCTTTTACCCATTATTTTGATTTTGGGCTTTGACTTTAGATACCATGTATATGTCTTGTTATGGCATGTTTTATGTATGATGTATATTTTTTTCATTGTTTTCTACCCAATATTTATTGGATACTCAGGATGTCTCTTTTTATGCTATTGAATATGATGATATTGGTGTGGCCATACCATTTCATGGATGTGTCATACTGTTTTACTATAGGTGAAAATATTCCCAATAGATTTATGGTTATGATTTGTGATTATCATCAGCCCATGGAAATCGGGAATGCACTTCAGGTTGTGTAGTGGTCCAACTCAGGTGATGGATTAGGTTGACCCAGGTTGATTCATTACATCAATATTACTACATTTATTTGTGTCTGTAAGGTCTAAAACACCTTACACAGCAACAAATTGTTTTCTTTTTCTTGATCATGGGCCAAACACAATACCACCTTCAGGTTATTACATTCAAAAAATATTGATCTAGGTTTTAATTTGTTTTCCACTACTTTTTATCATATCCCCTTTAAGAAAACCACTAGATCCTCTATCATTGCACTCTCTTACCTTGTAATAAACTACTCTTTAAGTTGTGTCTGCATGGGGTTAGGATTAATCAACTTCAAGTAAACTATATAGTATTTTACCATTCCCCCAATACTCAACTTACTAGTGGAACCTTCAAATTTTCCTGAGTTTGATGGATTGAAATATATGTTACGGCCAGATGGATTGAATAAACTATATCATCTCTATAAAAATTTGCATCTCTACTTTATTTAAAAGTTCCCACACCTCTTTCCATTTGACAGCATGTGTTTCCCTGACTGATCGAACCTCTTCCCATTCAACAGTATGAGTTTCCCTACTATATATATTATCTTCATTCTTCAGTATTTTTGTTATACCCTTTTTATTTTCCCTACTGATACACTCTAGTTTCATTATTCAGTTTCCAATCTCAAAATTTGTGCTCAATATCCAACATAAATCACCTTAACTTCTTAGAATCTCATATAGTTCTCTCTACTTATGCCTTATATAGAAGATTCATCATCACCTTAAACTCTTTCAAAAGGATCTCCCAACATTGGAAACCAGGATTTATTTTCATGACTGCTTATTCTTCTATCATTATATGACCCTATATTCGAGTGGGAAAATATATGCCACACTAAATTATAATTTCTTCTAATCAAGAACTCTTTTATAGGTTTTATCTCTACAACTCTTATCATAGGCATGAAAATCTCTCAATAAAATCTCCAACTGAAATGAACTAATATGCAAGAGATAAAAAATAATAGTTTATATTGATTCCAATAGAAGCAGCATACATGAGTTAAAAAAGAAAAATATAAGGATATGAAGAAGAAAATAAAAGATAAATAATATCTCATAGGAAGACTCTCCATGAATATAATTCCTAACCCTCCTATTTATCTATAACTAAAAGCCAATAAAACCATTAGTAATACCCCTAAAAACTTCCAACTAAACCAATTTAATATCCCTAAACACTGCCTAATAATTATAATCAATGAATAAAAAAAAAATTTAATACCACCCCTGACAGAACTACCCCCTTACACAGACATCCCAATATGCTCACTTTGATTCAATAGCCTTGTCTCACTACCCCTCTCTCTATGATGATCTTCCAAGTTACTATAAATCCAATAATTTTTATAATGTAGAAGTAGACTAAAAAAACTAAAAATATATTAATTAATAAGAATAAATTAAGAAGAAAAAAAATATATTAGAGAGGAAGAAGAATATATAGAATCAAATGTGAAAAACATAGAGAATTCCCTTTAATATGGAATTTATGATATAAAAATAGAGAAGGAGATTGTGAAAGAGTTTCAATTGTTGGAGAGAGAGTATATTATATTATATAGTAATCCAATATTTAAAGAAGATAAAAGTGGTTACCCATTTGTACATGTGGTGGCCTTTGGTTAACCCCTTTATAATGACCTAAATAACTTCACTAACTGATTACACGCATCAATCTTTATCTATTCAATGTGCTTCCACCTATCATGTTTTGAGTAGTGGGCTAGAAATTTGGTGTGGGAAGGTGTGAGTTTATATGGGATTGTTTATTGGAAAGGTTTATATGTATAGGGGAAAGTGGATTTAGTCTTGAATATAGGTGTTAAGGTTGGGTTTGGGTTTATTGGGATTGAAAGATGGTTATTATAAGGTTAAATTTTGAGGTGGTTAAAGGATATTTAAGGTATGGTTAGAATATAAAGTTATAAAAAGGTATGGAAACTTGAGGTGGGAATGGATATAATTTTTGGGTGCATTCAAGAAAGTGTGTAGATTGGGAAGCTTAGGTTGGGTGAACAATGGATAAATAGGTTTATAAGGAATTAATTTTTAGGTGAGTTTTGGATTATTTGAGGTTTGTAAAGTGGATTTATAGAGGTGGTAATTTGAATTGGGTTTGGGGATTTTGTGTGGGTGTGGAATAGTTGGGCTTTAGACGTAATTGGGATGGGTTTGGATAAATTATGTTTGGTTAGGTGGGGTGATGGTTTTTTATAGTTGAATTATTGGGAAAGAACCTATGATTAATAGAAAAATATAGATCTAGGGATTTGGGTTTGGGTGGGAATATTGGGTTTGAATTATGAAGTGAGGTAGGGGCTATTAGTTTGGAATTGGGTTAAAGTGTAGCATGGTTATTGTTTGGAATGGACTATATAGTGGATGGGTAAAGATTGTAATCAATGAATTTTTAGGTGGGGTTTGGATTATTTGAGGTTTGGAAAGTGGATTTAGAGAGGAAGGAATTTTAAGTGGGTTTGGGTATTTTGTGTAGGTGTGGAATGGTTGTGATTTAGCAGTAATTGGATTGGGTTTGGATAAATTAGGTTTGGTGCGGTGGGGTGATGGTTTTTCATAGGGTAATTGGTTGGAAAGAACTTAGGATTAATAGAAAATATAGATCTAGGGATGTGGGTTTGGGTGGGAATATTGTATTTGAATTATGAAGTAAGGTAGGAACTATTGGGTTTGAATTGTGTTAAAGTGGATCATTCTTATTGTTTGGAATAGACTAGATAATGGGTGAGGAAGGAATGAGATTTTTTTAAAGAGGATAACATTTTTTTGTTTATGTTAGATACTTGTGAGGGATGGAAGGAAGAGACAGGGATATTAAAAGTTATGGGTAAGGCTTTCTTAAGGTATCAAGTAGTATCAATCCCCAAACCAGCAACATCATTTGGAATATTCATCAAACATTTTGTCTATGTAGAAACAATAGTGAATCAGAAATCCCATCAATCCAATATCTTGATCATATACCCAAACAACCATACTCATGATAGATATAGGTAGAAACATATCCTTGAAACCCTATATTTTGAAAAGAGTGTAAAAACTCACCTCCTTCATGGTTTACAAACACAAATAAATTAGCCTTCTTGAAATTACATTGAACAAGTCATGTGTGACCTTCACAAAAAATATGGACCAACTATCTTTACATATTGAGAAGATTTGGATTTGAACTAATATCAATAATGTTGAATGAATCCTTGAGTATTGATCCATAGTGAATACCACTTGCAAATAAATAGATAATAGTGAATATGGACCATCATTACATAATCCAAAAAAATAGTTGTCCCTATAGTAAGAAAATTTGTAACATCTAAATCCCTTCAAAATAATAAGGATGGTAATATCCTAACAAAAATCTTCACACAATTCCTCCTTAGTTGTAGAGACATATTAAAACTCCATTTTAGTAGGCCTATTTTAAACCCAAGCCATCCTCCTTTATAAAATAAGCATTAACCATGTAGGAAACCATCTTTGAAACCTTAAACCATCAAAATTTGATTATGCAGTAGATCTAGACTTGAAACAGATGCTCCATTTCTTCATGGAATAGGCTGTAGCGTAATAGAAGAATAAAATATTCTCATTTTTAAGTGAGCATCATTTGTATTTTAAGCCTTCCCTTGAATATGTTTTAGAAAAAAATGAACCAGTTCTAGATGAAACCATGGCCTCCTTTATAAACAACCAAAGATTGGGAACAATTTTAATAGTGAAAACTCCTTCTTGAGAAGAGTTTTACTGGATCTTAGGAATTAATTAATCAATCGGGTCCATCCCTCTGACAGATGCCTGAACTGACCCTCCATTAGCCTGAAAGGTGTATTTTATCTCCACTGGCTAGAAACTAGTGTCTGGGCATCACAAGAACATAGTTGGGAATGGTTTATCCCAATAATCAAAGTAATATACATAGTAGGAATATAATTAAAATTTATCATGACCCTCCTATACATCATACATCCATGCTAGAGAAAAATAAACAATTCAACAACCTTATATCAAAACTAGGAAAATAATGAAACATCAGGGAGCACTAAAAAATCTATCTAGACCTTTAAACACTCTCTATTATATGGTAAATATGCACTCCTCCAATGGCTTTGATTCGCCCACCAACATATATCACTACCCTCTATCTATATAAATTAATAAAATTCTTAAGTGGCCTAAGGGAAATCCAAGTAAAGATCACATGCTAGAAATTTTATGAAAAGTAAACATTGTTCCTACTAAATAATGGAATGGGTACCATAGTCTAAATGCATTAAAATAAAGACTAGTATCAATAAATCAACACTCTCAAGAGCGACCAGATGAAGAAAAACCAGTAAACTAAAGTTGAGATAATAATAGGTGTGAGAATATAAGCACTCATTAGGCCACCACTGCCCATCAAATATATGAAAATACCATAGTAAAACAATTTATAAATCACCAATTTGAACATAAAGTATAAAATAAGTTTTTACGTTCTTATAAAATTAAATCAAAAAAAATTACAACAACTACCCTTTTTATAAAATCAAAACAAGGATAATTAAACATATTTAAATTAAATCTTTGAACCAAGGAAAACAAAATCAACAATTTTCAATTTTTTAAACATCTCATGAAAATCCAATTTTTATAAAAAAATTCAAGGAAAACTAATTTATTTAAAACTATTAAATAAATACAAAAACCATTTTCCTTTTAAATTTCTTTTGAAAACAACATACAGACAATTTAAAACATTTCAAAGTAATTTATAATAAACACTAGCACTTTGAAATCAAGAGTACTATCAAAATACAAACCATAATATCAAGGCCCAATCTTAAAATAACCAACATGTCAAAACATTCATAATATTACAAGTAAATCACATGCTCAATATACAATAATGAAGGCATAACATACCATATATATCATGAGGAAACACTACAGGGACTAATAGGACAACACAAGACATGCACAAGTGAACCGACTATCGGTAGGCTAATGATTGCATGTCTATCAACTGAATCACTCTAACCAGTCTCTTTGGTGAAAACCCCACTTACCATGTGTTACATAAAGCTAAGGGGGGATATCTAGTGCATAAATCTCAACTATACTAGCAACATCCCACTACTTCCCACTTAGTATCCTTGATTTCCTCATGGAATAACTAAAGGAGGTGGTCCGCTTTCAAAATAAATGTCATCTCATGACAATAATAAATCCCCAAGGGCCAAAATCACAATCACATCCTTCCCACATCACATTCCCCCTTAAGAAGAGCCCCATACCATGAACAAATCATGACTCAAAATCAAACCTCCATCACATTGATATACATAAACATCACCAAAAAACACAAAGGGGCTCAACAAGGGCACAAAAAATCATTCAATCAAACAACACTTCACAAAGTTTCAACTGGGCCTCTCACTTATCTCTTATAATATATATACATTTGAAAAACCATTTTCAATCCAATACTTTAAAGTTTCAAGTCACCTTGGACACTTATACACATATACACCTCAATATATATATATAAATACAACTTTATCCAATGTATATATTCACACAACCTTGCATGAATATGTACAAAGAGGATACTCATATGTATATTCATCTACGTATATGTATAGAAGTTGCATTTAAAAGTAAATATGATTTTGAAACCAAACAAAAATATAAGGTAAAACACAATATACACCAAAAACGGCCCAAATAACTCAAATAAATCTCCACTTCATTTCATAAAATGGGAAACTCCCACTTTTTATAAAATAATCTATTTAAAATTAATCACAACTTTTTTTAAAAAATACTATCTTAAAATATATTTTAAAAATATCCAAATCCCTTTAGAAAATCCAAACGTACATTAAATACCACACTTAGAAAGAAACCTAGGTTCATTTTAAGCCTTTAAAACATTTTGAAATCCAATAAAAACCAAAAATGTTTTCTACACCCACTCAAATCCATGAAAAAACATTTTAAAATACTTTTAATATTTTTAAAGTGCCTCATGACAATTTTGAAAATACATGGCATGAGACCAAGGCCCATGAAAATTGTTAAAAACCAATCCAAAACTATTTAAAGAATTCCATGGAATATAATAGGCTTAAAATTAATAAAAATTCATTTAAAAACATCCAATCATTTTATAAAATGTAATTTAAGGTGTTTTATAGAAACACCTACCTGAAAAAATTGGTGGGAAATCCAAAATAGTCTAAAATGATTCACCATCAGTGATGGATGATAAAACATGAAAGAATCCAACCAAAGAAATCAACTTCATAACCAAGAAATACAGATATTACAAAAAATCAGGTCAACCCTTTGACCTGGGGTTCGATAGATTAAGGTGGGGTAACGAGAGGGAGAAAAATGCCAGAAAAAATGAGGAAGAGGAAAAATGAGGTCATACCTTGAGAAACCAAGAAAAAATCCTAAAAATATCAAGTGAAATTGGGAAAAGAAGAGTTAGATGAGAGGGTAAGATGTGTGTGCATAGGGGGTTTGGTTAGGCTAGTTTCATGAGGGATATAGGGTAATGGAGAGAGGATGTAACAAAATTAAGGAGAAAAAAATAAAGAGAAAAAAAATATAAAATATTTTTTTAGATTTTGGATAAGGATAACGGTTTAGGCACACAGTTTTCCAAACTGTGTGCCAACCGTGCTACCCCTGATATACAAGCATGAGGCACCCACATGGATACTCCTTTGAAAGTCACATTATTGAGATAATCATTCTCAAACCATGAAATTATTCTATGTCAATGAAAGGCCCCTCACACATAGTCGGCACACGGTTACTCCTAATCATCCGCAAACCCTTCTCCCTTAAAATTATTAAAATTCAACCCAAAACTCTTATGAACCAATATCAAATTAAAAATTAATTAAATTAAATTAATAAATTAATAACACCATGACATGGAGTCTATCAAAAACACCCCATAATACCACTTTCTACCCCTATAAAGTATCTTGTCTAAGTGTAAGTCAAAACTGGAAAGGAATTATAAGTCAAATCCCAAGAAATAAACTCAATTAATTGAACTTCCTAAAACAAACTTGAAAAACACCATGAATCAAATAAAGTCCTTAAATAAATGGATACTGAGCATTAGTCTCCTTTCCATTTATAAATGAACCAAAATGGTGGAACAACCGATGAATCCTTACCATAGTGCACAAGAATTTCACTAAGAACCCACATTATTGAAATCTCTAAAGGGGATTCACAAGCTCCATAGACAAAATCCAATGATAATAAACTTGTTAAAAACCAAAAAAAAGATAAATACTCCTATAAACATCCCAATAGATAAAAAATAGATCACCCATACTCAAGGTGTCCAGAAATCAAGGAGTGTAAGAACATGAGACATGCCTCGTTAAGAAATGATAGGGATCTAACCTATGTGTCAAAAATGGCATAAAAGGGGGGTTTAAATCTAACTCCTCATAATACCATCCCATGGTAATTTTGATTTAAAACACAACCCAATGGAATACATAGCCTAAATAGAAATAAAACCATACCCCAAGTATCATTACATGCACCCTAGGTTCTTTCCATGTCCAAGGAAACAAGCTCAACATTTCCCAAATGGATAAATTCCCACAATAAAAAATGAAATAAGAACCTGAGAAAAAATGGGGACAAATATTTCCCAATTCATAAATACTCTAAACCCAAAAAGAAAAAATTCCCAAATAGATCTTCATCCAGAGGAGATGCAACGGAACACATAATGGTTACACTGAATGATGGTCACTCTTCCATAAAACATAAAAATTTTCCTAAATTGAACTTGTATGAGAGATTCCAAAAGATAACAGATACTCATTGATCCTATCATCAATAAAAATTCATGAGTATAAACCACTAGACCCAACAATCTCCAAATGATCCACTATAAAAGGACTGTCTCATATAATCCCAAAGCACAACACTCTAAAAAGGAAACAACACATGCCACTTCATTAAGAGTCTGGGAAGTGTCAAACAAAGGAGGAATGACGCCTAAAGAAAATCATCTACTTTTATACTAGACATTTTTGGGGCTCACATCAAACAACATGATACATAGACCCCTATGTGGTCACATACCTAAAATCACACCAAGCTATCCCAAAACACATAAGGGATGAAATAAAGCACAGGCATCACTAAAATAAGTAAATTTTTTCCAAAATCCTATTTTTAAAACCAAGGCACCATTAAAATTGGGCCTTCTTTATTTTAAAACCAAATAGAAACCATTTAAAAAAATAAAACCCCAAGCCCTTACGCGATATGGTTAGTTTTAAAAATTTTCCAAAATAATTTTTGAAACAAACATAAACTAGTTTTAAAACCAAAACATTTTTTTAGGTTTCAATTACGCAATTATTTCCATTTGAAACAATGTTCAAATCACCTACCCTTTTAAAACACCCTCACCAAGGGTAAAATATAATTTGAAATTCACGAGTTCCCCTCAAAATAGAAAACCCATCTTTTAACAGATTGTGTGCAATTGATTATAAAAACCAATCAGATGTAAAACATTTTACAAATTCCAAACATAATTAACTATTTCAAAACATTTTATAAAACCAATATTATTTTACAAAAAATCTATATGTAATTGTTTTAAAACCAAAAAAAAATCTTTCAAATCCATTTTTTTACACACAAAAAATGAATTTCACATCATGTACACAAAATCATAACCAAAGGCATAACATAAGCCTCCAAATAAATAAAAATATGCTAACATATATCAAGACTAACCAGGACCCTTATCCTATTGCTCAAACACACCCTGGGAAATCCAAGTGTCAAGCAGTCTAAGTAACAATATCAATAGGGTTGATGAACCATGCCTGACTTATCCATATAGTTGATGAACACATGCTAATCATGCATTGGTTCCTAATGAGTTTTTAGAATCAAGAGTTTGGATGTTGTATATTTTTTCATGCCTTATAAACTAACCCCATTCCATGAATTCCTTCTTCATCACCATCCCAAAATATCACATATAGCCCAAAGGAAACTCAATCCATAATGATAAGGATCAAAACACCACTATCATTATCATCACACCATAATCAGAAAATTCCATCAAAGATAAAACAAAAATCAAAGATATATCCCTAAATTCCCATTTAAACTTAAGGGTCAGGGTGAGAAAGAGATCACGATCCTCTAACCATGCCTACCTCTCGTGTCTTGACAACCTTATTTCCAAGCTACTGACACCCCAAATAACAAAGGTTGTTCCAAAATCGTAGTCTCCTATAGAAAATAAGAACCCAAATAACTAATACCATTTTTAATGAACCATTCTTGGATTTCCCTTTGACATAAATCCAAACTAGCTTGACACGGTCCCAAAGGGAATTCTTGATCCCCATGGGCTAGAAACTAGTGCTTGGGAATCATAGGAACACACTTAGGAATGGTTTTTTCCAATAATATGATTAAAATATAGTATAAAGAATATAATAAAAAACTTGCATGGCCTGCTCATACATTGAACATCTACACCATAGAAAAATAAACAAGACAATAGCATAATATCAAAACTAGGAAAATAGTGAAACAATAATGAGCACCAAAAACCTCACCCCCCAAACACCCTCTCCTACAAGGAAAATATTCCCTCCTCTAATGGATTTGATTCTCCCACTATGAAATATTTCTACCCTCCATCCATAGAAATAAATAAAAGGATTAAGTGGCCTATGGGTAAACCAAGTAATGGGTCACACGCCAAGAATTATATGAAAAAATAAATTCAGGTCATACTGAATCACATAATGGGAACCACAAGACAAATGAATTGAAATTAAGACATTGCACAATAAATCAATTATCTCAAGAGAGAATCAATGTAGAAGAATCAATGTAGAAGAACTAGGCACCTCAATTGAGATAACAATAGGCGTGATAAAATAAGCACTCAGTAGGCCACCACTTCCTACTGAATCTATGGAAATACCTTGGTAAAATAGTTTATAAATCACCAGTTTGAACATGAAGTATAAAATAGTGTTTTCCATGATTTATGAAACCAAATAAAAAAATACTTTCAAAAAAATTCCCTTTTATGAAATCAAAACAAGGATAGTTAAACTTTTTTAAATTAAATCTTTGAACTGAGGAAAACAAACTCAATACTTTCCCCATTTTTCAAACATCTCATGAAAATCCCATTTTTATAAACAATTTCAAGGAAAACTCATTCCTTTAAAAATCATAATGAAATACCCAAACCAATTTCTTTTTTAAATCACATTTGAAAACAAACTGTACTTGGTTTAAAACATTTCAAAGGAATTTCTAATAGACTAGCACTTTTAAATCAAGAGTATTATCACAAGGAAAACTATAATGTCAAGGATCAATCATAAAAGAAACAACATGTCAAAACATGCATAATATGAAAAGTAACTCACATTCTCAATATACAATAAAGAATGAATAACATACCATACATATCATGAGGTCACACCAAAAGGACTAATAAGACAACCCAAGACACACACAAGTGGACCTACTACTGGTAGGATAACAGTCACACGTCTGTCAACTAAATCACTATAACTAGTCTCCTCAGTGATCATCCCACTATCTAGTTGTGAGGTAAAACTAGGGGCTAGCCAGTGTGTAAATATCAACTACACTAACAACATCCCACTAAATCTCACTTAGTAACCCTAGGTTCCTCATAGAATAACTAAAGGAGATGGTCCACTTTCAAAATAAATGTCATCTCATGAAAATAACAAATCCCCAAGGGCTAACATCACAAGAACATCTTTCCCACCTCACATTCCCCCTCAAGAAGATCCTAAAACCATGAACACATCATGAATCACAAACAAACATTCGTCCCATGGATATACATAAACATCATCAACAAACACAAAGGGGCTCACCAAGGGCACAATAAATCAGTCAATCAAATAACACTTCACACAGTGCCAATAAAACCTTTCACTTATCACTTATAATATATATATTCATTTGAAAACCCATTTTTAATCCAAGATTTTCATGTTACAAATCACCTTGGAAACTTATAAACATATAGACCACAATATATATAAATACTCCTTACATCAATGTATATATTCATACAACTTTTTTCAAATATGTACAAAGAGGATACCCATATATAGATATATTCACCTATGTATATGTATAGAATTCACATTTAAAAGTGATGAGGATTTCAAAACCAAACACAAATCCAATGGAAATCAAAATCAATTCCAAACACAGCCCAAACAACTTAAATAAATCTCCAATTAATTTCATAAAAGGGGTAACCAACCAATTTTTATAAAAAAAATCTCCTTAAAATTAGTCACACCATTTTTTTAAAATAAGGCCTTATTCAAATATATTTTTAAAGTATCCAAATAATATTAGCAAATACAAAAAGTAATTTTATCCCACACAACCTAGGTCCATGTCAATCCTTTCAAAAAATTTGAAATCCAATCAAAACTAAAAAGGTTTTTCAGACCTATTCAAATTCATGGGAAAAAGTTTAAGATAATTGAAATATTTTTAAAGATTCATTTGGAAATTTTGAAAATACTTAGATTGTTTTCAAGGCCCATGCCAAGTGCTAAAAACCAATCCAAAACTGTTTCAAGTATACCATGACATATAATATAGGATTTCAATTAATAAAAATGTATTTTAAAACACCTAAGAAATTTATAAAATGTAATACAAGGGGTTACATATAAACACCTACCTCAAAAAAATCAGCAGGTGATCCAAAATGATCTGAAACATTTCATATTTGGTGGTGGATGCTGAAACGCGCAAGAAGCTAACCCGAGAGACCTACCTCATTCCATAGAAATGAAGAAATTTATTAAAATTGGTTCAATCCTTTGACCTAGGGTTCGACCGAGTAAGGAAGGGTGATGGGAGAGAGAAAAATGCTAGAAGAAAGGTGAAGGAGGGAAGTAGAGGTCATACTTTGAGAAATCAAACAAGAATCACAAACAAATCTGGTGAAATTGGCAAGAGTAAAGGAGGTAGAGAGGGGGAGAGGCATGAACGCAGGGTGGGGGGGCTTATCATGTGAGGGAGACATGGTAAGGGAGAGGGGAGATAAGAAAAGGATTAGAAAAATGAAATAGAATATATATATATATATATATATATATATTAATATTCTGGACAAGGTGCATGGTTTAAATGCACGATTTTTCAAACCATATGCCAGCCATACTGCCCCTACTAGACAAGAACAAGGCACCTGTACATTTACCACTAGGAAAGTCGCCTGGTTAAGATAATAATTCTCAAACTGTGTGATTCTACTCTCTCAATGATATACCCCTTATGCACATTCAGTGCACAATTACTCTTAATCATGTGTAGTACCTTCTCCCTTAAAAAACTTAAACTTCAACATAAAACTCTTGGGAACCCACAACTACTTAAAAATGAATTTAATTAATTAATTAATTAATACCTATATGAAATGGAAGGTGTCACATTAGAAAACTAGTAGTGTTAACCCGTCATGGAAACAATGGCATGTATCCCTCTATAGTAGTGATAGAATCACAAGCCCCTTTTATTAACCACCTAGATTTATAGAAACATGAACATCTATTACTACACATATACCCTTTAACAGTGCGTAAAAAATCTTTTAACATTGCTAAAAACACTGTTAATCACAGTGCTGATAAAGGCTTGACTGGATGCAATGTGCTATTAATATAACAACACACCCAATAAAAACCTGCAAATATATACAGTACACCCAACAAACAATTCTATATACATTTAATTTACATGATGAATACAAAAATATCCACCCATGGTATATAAAAAACATTACTATATACATTTCAAACAAAGTTTTATATAATTACACTTACAATTATCTGACAAACAATTAAGAATATTAATGTTTCATCTTTTGATGCGCGTAATTTCCTCTCAAAAATGTTCGACCATGGTATTAGTTTCCAAAAAAATTATTGTCAAAAAAATTATATCAACTCAATAAAAAGATTCCACCTATATAAGAATACAAATATTATGTTATTAATACTATAAATAAATAAATTTAACATTGATATGAAAGAATACATTAATAAAATGTCAATTTTTAATAAAAAAACACAATTGGAGTTATAATAGTCACACCGTGTGTTGTATTGAGGTGGGGTTGATTCTTACACATCACAAATGATTTATGAATTATTGTTCTAAAATATCAAAATAATCCAAATTTGTTTGCTTGGTTTTGAGTATGTCACTTGTTCTTTTACTAAAATTAATATCAAATTTAAATAATGACACATTTAGATTTATACCGGTCACACCGTGTATCGGATTGAGGTGTGAATGATTCTTACCTATCACAAATTACTAATGGATTGTTTTTCATAAAGTATCAAAACAATCCAAATGCATTTTTTGGTTTTCACTATGTCAATTTTTTTATTTTACTAAAATGCCATTTCAAACTAGAAACATGAATTTTGAGTCATACAGATCGCATCATGCATCGTTTTGATGTGAGACTACTTCATACATTTCAAAAATGACCTATTAATCTCTATCCTTAATTATGAAGACAATTTGAGCATGTTTTCTTAGTTTTCAATGACTGACACATTTTGAGCTAAAATGTCAATTTTAAACTGATAATGGACAGTTTTAGTCATATTGGTCACACCATGTGTCAGATTGAGGTGTGTTTCATTCCTGAATGTCAAAAATGATTGATGGATCATTTTCCTAAAGTATCAAAATAATCAGAATACGTTTTCTCTATTTTAAGTATGTCACTTATTCTTTTTACTTAAATTAATGTCAGTTTTAAATAAAAATACACATTTTGAGTTATACCAGTCACATTGTGTGTTTTATTGAGGTGGGGTTTATTTTTACATATCACAAATGACTCATAGATATAAAAACAATCCAAGTTTTTTTCTTGGTTTTCTTTATGTCACTTGTTCGTTTTACTAAAATTAATGTCAATTTTAAATAAAAAGAGACACTTTGAGTTATACCAATCACACAGTGAATAATATTGATGTACGGTTAATTCCTACACATCATAAATGACTTATAGATTGTTTTTATAATGTATCAAAACAATCTAAATATATTTTCTTAGTTTCTAGTATGCTAGTTGTGTTTTTTTTACTAAAATTCCATTTCAAACTAGAAACACGCATTTTGAGTCATACTGGTCGTATCGTGTATCAGTTTGACATGAGACTACTTCATACACATAATAAATGACTTATGAATTTCTGTACTAAATTATGAATACAATCAGAGTGATTTTTCTTGGTTTTTAGTGAGTGACACATTTTGAGCTAAAATTTCAATTTTAAACTGAAAACAGACATTTTTAGTCATACTGGTCACATCATGCATCGGATTGAGATCTGGTTAATTCCCAAATGTCACAAATGACTGATGGATCATTTTAATAAATTATCAAAATAATATGAATGTGTTTTCTCATTTTTAGTATGTCACTTGTTCTTTTTACTTAAATTATTGTCAATTTTAAATAAAAAGTCACATTTGGAGTTATACCGGTCACATCATGCATTGTATTGAGGTGGAGTTGATTCTTATAAATCATAAATTACAAATGGATAATTTTCCTAAATTATAAAAATAATCAGAATTTGTTTTCTCATTTTTTAGTATATCACTTGTTCTTTTTACTAAACTTAATGATAATTTTAAATAAAAAGAAAAACTTTGAGTTATATTGACAACACCATGTGTCATATTGAGGTGTGGATGATTCCTACATGTCAAAAATGAATTGTATATTGTTTTCCTAAAGTATCAAAACAATCCAAATGAGTTTTCTCGTTTTTAGTATGCTAGTTTTGTTTTTTTAATAAAATTTCATTTCAAAATGGAAACACACATTTTGAGTCATATTGGTTGTATCATGTGTTGTTTTGACATGAGACAGCTTTATACACATCAAAAATGACTTATGAATCACTTAATTAAATTATGAATATAATCAGAGCAAATTTTATTGGTTTTTAGTGAGTGACATGTTTTGAGCTTGAATGTAAATTTTAAACAGATAACGGACACTTTTAGTCATACCAGTCACATAGTGCATTGGATTGAGGTATGATTGATTCCTACACATCAAAAATGACTCATGGATCATTTAACTTGAGTATAAAAAAAATATTAATGTGTTTTCTCGGTTTTCAGTATGTCACTTGTTCTTTTTACTTAAATTAATGTCAATTTTAAATAAAAAGACACAATTAGAGTTATACTAATCACACAATGCATCGTATTGAGGTGGGTTTGATTCATAAATGTCAAAAATTACTCATGGATCATTTTCCTAAAATATAAAAACAATTTGAATGTGTTTTCTCAGTTTTCAATATGTCACTTGTTCTTTTTACTAAAATTAATGACAATTTTAAATAAAAAGAGACACTTTGATTTATACCAGTCACATCCTGCATCATATTGAGGATTTTATAAATCCTACATGTCAAAAATGATTTATATATCATTTTCCTAAAGTATTAAAACAATCTGAATGTGTTTTCTCAGTTTTCAGTATGCCAATTTTGTTTTTTTACTAAAATGTCATTTCAAACTAGAAACACGTATTTTGAATCATACTAATCACATCATGCATCAGTTTCACATGATACTACTTCATACACGTCAAAAATGTATTATGAAATATTTTCCTAAATTATGAAGAAAATAGGAGTGTGTTTTCTTAGTTTTCAGTGAGTGACATGTTTTGAGCTAAAATGTCAATTTTAAACTGATAACGGACACTTTTAGTCATATCGGACACATTGTGCATAAGATTGAGGTTTGATTGATTCTTATACATCAAAAATGACTCATGAATCATTTTCCTAAAGTATCAAAACAATCTGAATTCATTTTCTTGGTTTTCAGTATGTCACTTGTTCTTTCTGCTAAATTTAATGTCAATTTAATATAAAAATATACACTTAAAGTCATATCATTCACACCATGAATAAGATTGAGGTTCAGTTGATTCCTACACATCAAAAATTACTTATGGATCATTCTCCTAAATTATCAAAACAATATGAATTCATTTTTTTAGTTTTCAGTATGTCACTTGTTCTTTTTACTAAAAATAATGTCAATTTTAAATATATAAAAAAAGACACTTTGAGTCATAATGGTGCACCATGCATCATATTGAGGCGGGGTTGATTCTTATACTTCTCAAATTACTTATGGATTGTTTCCATAAAGTATCAAAACAACTGAATGTGTTTTCTCAGTTTTGAGTAGGTCAGTTTCTCTGATACCAACTATATTGACCTAGACATTTCATACATAGATATCACATATTAGTATATTAATATTCCTTATATAACATAATGATCCATGCTAGAATAATTTATCTCAAGTTATTTTGGAAATATGGAAACATAATGAACTAGTTCATAAGAGTCTCTCATTAAGTTATTCTTTACTATAACCCTTCTTATATATATCATTTATAAAACCATTCTTCATAACCTAAGGATATGAAAGAAAATAAAGGGTGGTCATATATGATCAATAATTTAAACAAGGGATATATCAATGATTATATAAGGATAACATGAACATAAAGATGTTACAATGTGATATTAACATTATAAATTTACACCTCACATATCATAGATCTTAATCATGAGTCATAGATTAAAGAATGGTAGTTGAGAATACATGAATCTTAAAGAATTAAATAATATTATAAACTAAGAACATACACTTTGAGTCATATCAAGAACATTGTGTATCATATTGAGGTGCGTCTGATTGAGCTATGACTGATTACTACACTATTTATAAAATTTTTTATGAAAGATATTTTAGGAACTCATAATTTACATTCAACTACTAAGAAATCCCTTGGTAGATGCATCTTTATGATTCACTTCACATTTCATGCAGCATGGAATTTCCTCTTCTACCTTAAAGGAACATGTTATCTATTTTTTGGATTTTTGTATATAGTTGAAAGGAAAATATGACTTCCCTAAATATCTGTAAAAAAACTTAATTAGTATTAGATAAAAATGATAAGGAGATTAACTTACAAATAATAGATAAAATGGTGAAAAAAATAATTAATTATATAAGTAGTAGGAATACACCTTTATACATTATTAACCCAATTCCTTATTTTCATTATCTCGACTACAGCCTCAAATTCCAATCTCTCACGAGCATTATGACAACCCTGATCTTTTCTTACACAATTAAACATAATTTTTTACATAAACTTAACTTGATACAATATAGAAGATCGAGAGGTCTAGTGTCTTTGGGGATTAGGATCATTACATAACAACTTAAAACATGAAATACAACATCTTTATTGAAAAATTTCTTTACATGACCACTATATTCCCTCATACTTAGCATTGGATGGGATAACTTGAAGACGTGTATAAGAAAAGGGTGAGCTATAAAGCCCAGTAAGGGAATAATCATGGAATAACATGAGTAAAAAAATACATGTTAGACAATAGGCATATCAATAGATCACAATAGAATCATAAACATAAATTCATGATAAATCATGATAATCATAACATGGAAATGTGGCAACAACACTTAACATAGAATTAGCATGAGCCAAGGCTCATTGCACATGGAGCATGAGTAAATCCTCATTTCACATGAATCATGAGTAAAACCTTGTTTCACTTGAATTAGAATGAGTAAACACCCATTTCACATGACGTATCATGATACTATACTTTACCCAATGCATTGGAGTGCAATAAGGGTGCATCCTTCTTAAACATTTCATTTCATGAATAAGTATGCCACATGGATCATATAACATGGATTCATAAAACATAATAATTTATTCCACAATAAAGGAATGTGGAATTAATACATGAAAATTTATAATCAATAAGTAAATGTGCATAAAATTGAATACCCTTGATAGAGAAATGGGCATGGTATTCACTACACAATGACATTGGCTTGGAAAATCAGTGCAATTTTGGCAGCGTAACGGCGTGACGTAAGAATTCATAAAAATGGTTAATGAGAGATAAAGGTATGTCTCATCATATGTACATTAAATAGACAGTAATGGGGTCATATAGATACATTTACCAACAATTGAAATGGAATTTAGAGTCATGATACAAAATAATTTCTTGAATGTAAAATAAGAGAGAGAAATTTCTTTCAGAATTTCGGCATAGTAACGGGTGTACATGGGAGGAATTTAATGAGAGAGAAAGGGGTATCCCATCATTCACACATAAATAGGGAAGTATGGGGGAGGTGAGAAACCATACCCCAACATTTATAATTAAAATTAAAATGTCATAACAATATTAAGAAAATTGGACAATAATGAGAAGGGAAGAAAAACCCTTACTTGGAAGTGTGCTTCCAAAGGCTTGAGAGAGGCTTGAGAGAGGATTATTGGGAGCTTGGGGCACCTTGGGAGAATTATAGAGAGAGGATGGAAGATATTTGATGAACTCAAAAGGATTTTAGTGATGAGGAAGTGGGATCTTGGGTGGGTTTATATAGGAAAGGTGAGGGAATTCTTTATTATTTAGGTTTGGGACACCTCACATTAAACTAATCCAAAACACAAACCAGCCCATGGTTTTTGCCCATGGTTTTTGGAAAAGGGAAGTGGAAAACAATATTTTATAAGTCCAAAGTCCAAACTTATTAAAATAATGGGGTTGCTTATGTGGAGGTGATTCACACTCCCAAGGAAAACAATTTAAAAAGACAAGATGTTTAATAAGTCTTGAAGGGTCCATTAATGCTTTTTAAAATAAGTCAAACAAACACAAAACCACATTATTTTAATTTTAAAACATATATTGGCCGAATATAAAGATTATAGTATTTTATTACAACACTATTGGGTCATTATGATGTCATAAAACACATTATATATTTTAACGGTATTTAATTTTTACCCAAAAATTTGACTGTCTCAGAAAATTATGAAAAATTAACCATTGGATAATTTTGATGTCCTGATTCCATAAATAATATTCATTTTATATAAATAATTTTCTAAATATTTTAATTTTTACTTTTAAAATAAAAACCGACATTTATCTAAAATTCATGGGTTTTGACAAAAATGGATTTCAAACCATAATAAAAATTACAATTGCATTCATAAAATTATATGATCATTTATATTTAATAAAAATTAATTTAATAATAATAATATTTTATTAAAATATTATTTAATTCAAAAATCCATTAATTCATCAAAATAGATTTCTTAGTTGAACATTAACTAAAAATACTATTTGTGCTTTAAAAACTATTTATAAGGTAATAATAATAAAATGAAAGTGTATTCATTATTATATACAAAAATAATTTAAATAAACATAGTACTAGGGTCTTGTTACATAACCTTTTATAACACCAATATAAGACCAATGAGTAAAGTGTGTGGTGGTGACAGACTCTTGGGGTGGCTCGGATAACATTGCTCAGGTGGTAATCTCTATCAACTTCCATTTCTCTCATAGGAGGTCTCACTCAAGCTTGACATATTCAAGCTCAGCTTGGTCTTGGTCAAGAGTGAAGCCTAATGACACTACCACCTTTCCAAGATCTAACAAATGGGCATTGTATGGGGCACATCTATTGGATGAGGTCATCGCTTCCTTTGTCTGAGTAAATTGGATTTGTTAAAGCCCTATATTTATACTAATCAAGTGATCACTGTTCAGTGGATATATTATCAATAGTCACAATTCTTAACATAAAACCAAATAAGTTGAAATTTTATATAAACATTTTACATAAAGAGGCATTTAATTAGATCAAGAGGGATTTCCATTAATGAAAATTTGGGTCATTACAATCCGCCCCCCTTAAACAAAATTCACCCTCAAAATTTTCTTTTTCCACACAAAAACAGATGTGGGTAACTCTACTTCATCATTTCCTCTGATTCCCACATCACTTCTTCAAACTTGTGGTTTCACCACAACACCTTAACGAGGGGCATTGTCTTATTTTGTAGAACTCTTTCTCTGTGATCTAAGATCTTCACTAGTTGATCCTCATAATAAAGGTCATCCTCTAACTGTACCACCTATGAAGAGAGTACATGTGAAGGATCTAGTATGTACTTCCTTAAGAGGGATACATGAAAGACATAATGTACTTTTTCCATGGTATGTGGAAGTGCTAGTTGATAGGCCACAGCCCCGACACGATCAAGAATCTCAAAAGGGCTGATGTACCTTAGACTTAACTTCCCTTTCTTTCCAAACCTCGTGACCTTCTTCCATGGAGATATGCATATAAATACCATGTCTCCAACTTTAAACTCAAGGTATCATCAACGGTTATCTGTATAACTCTTCTGTCTACTCTGGGCTACCTTGATATGTTTCTGAATGGTTTTCACCTTCTATACTATTTCTTTGACCATTTCTGGTCCAAGAAGCTTACTCTCACCGACCACATCCCAACACGTCGGTATTCTACACCTTTTCCCATAGAGGGCTTCATATGGTGCCATTTGGATGCTCATGTGGAAACTGTTATTATAAGATAACTCACCCAAAGGGAGATGTTGATCCCATCCTCCTTTAAAGTCCATTCATCGCACTCTCAACATGTCCTCAAGTGTTTGGATAGTCTGCTCGGATTGGCCATCAGTTTGAGGATGATAGGCCATACTGAAGTTTAGTTTAGTATTCAGAGCATGTTGAAAACTCTTCCAAAACATAGAGGTGAATCTTGGATCTCGATCGGACACAATAGATATTGGTACTCCATGTAGCCTTACCACTTCCCTGATATATATCTGTGCCAGTTGATCCAATGATAAATCCTCCTGAATAGCAATGAAGTGTGTAGCCTTTGTAAGACAATCCACAAAAACCCAGATTGGATTGTTGCCTTTGGATGTCTTCGGAAGTCCGATGACAAATTCCGTAGTGATGTTCTCCCATTTACATTCTGGTATGGGCAATGGTTGCATCATCCCCTTAGACTTCTGCATCTCTGCCTTCACCTACTGACACACCTGGCACTTTGATGTATATTCAGTGATCTCCTTCTTCATATTGTCCCACTAATAAAGCTCTCAAAGATCTCGATACATCTTTGTGTTTCCTGGGTGAATAGAGAAATTCGAACTATGTGCATCATCCAAAAGTTCCTTCTTCAACTCCAGACTTGATGGAACACATAGTCTTTTTCCAAATCTCACAATTCCTTCTTCATTAACATTAAACTTCGAGGATTTCCCTTTTCCGATAGCTTCCACTTTTTCCGGAATTCCCACATCATCTTTTTAAGCATCTTTTATCCTTTAAAAAAGTTACGGTTGAGCAATAATTTGTGAAAGGATTGATGATGTTCCCTTCTTTATGATTCCCATGTCCATCTTTATCAAATATAAGAATATTGGATCCTTTTCAATTCTCATCAATTATAGAATCGTTGGGTCCTTTCTACTTAGGGAATCTTCCACCTTGTTCGCTTTCCTAGGGTGGTAATAGATTAAGTAGTCATAGTATTTGATCAGATCTAACCATCTTCGTTGGTGCATGTTCAACTCTTTCTGTGTGAATATATACTTGAGGATTTTGTGGTCTGTATATATTTCACACTTCTCCCCAAAGAGATAATGCCGCAAAATTTTCAAAGCGAAGATCACTGTATCCAACTCGAGGTCATGTGTTGGATAGTTATTTTTATGAAATTTCAATTTCCTTGAAGAATAGGCAATTAATTTGTCATTTTGCATCAACACACATCCCAGGACCTTCTTTGAAGCATCACTGAATACCAAAAAAAGTTCTCCACTTGTGGGTAAAGTGAGAACATGCGCAGTGATAAGCCTCCTTTTTAACTCCTTGAAGCTTTCTTCACATTCATCACTCCAAGAAAACTTTAATCCCTTTCGATTTAGCTTGGTAAGGGGGTTGGACAATCATGAGAAATTTCTCACAAATCTTCGATAATATCCAGCTAACCCCAAGAAGCTACGGATATCCATTACTGATGTTGGTCTTAGTCATCCCTCAATTGCATCTGTTTTGGAGGGATCCATAGATATCCCATTGCTTGTGATGATATGGCACAATAATGATACCTCCTTCAACCAAAACTCACACTTGTTGTGCTTTTCATAGAGCTTCTCCTTCCACAAGGTCTCTAGTACAGTTCTCAAATTCTCCTCATGATCCTCCTTGGTTTTGGAGTATATCAGAATATCATCTATAAATACTACCACAAATTTGTCGAGGTAATCTCTAAAGACTCTATTCATCAAGTCCATGAAGATTTCTAGAGCATTAGTGAGTTATAAAGGCATTACTATGAATTCATAGTGCTGGTATCTTGTACGAAAATCAGTCTTGGGAATACCTTCCCTCTTCACCCTTACTTGATAATATCCTGACCACAAATCCACCTTGGAGAATTATTGTGCTCCATGTAGCTGATCGAACAAGTCATCAATTCATGGGAGATGATACTTGTTCTTTATCATGATTTTTTTAAGCTCAATATAATCGATGAAAAGGCGTATTGACCCATATTTCTTCTTGAAGAAGAGGACTGGTGCACCCCATGGTGAAGCACTTGGGTGTATAAACCCTTTATCCTGATTCTCCTGTAGATGTTTCTTCAGCTCCTCAAGCTCCACAAAATCCATTATATATAGATTCTTGGATATTGAAAAAACCCCAGGTATAAGTTTGATTGAGAATTCAACATCACTTCTAGGAGGAATAACAAGCAATTCCTCGAGAAATACTTCAGAAAATTCCCTCACAATAGGCATGTTTTCTAGGATGGTTGCCTCCTTAGACTCGATCATCTGAGCCAGATATGCATGCTCATAGTTCAATAATATCCACGCTTGATATGATGTAGCTAAGGAAGATTCACCTTCCTCCTTGAAATTTTAAATAATCAGGGGTCGATTTTCCATATGGAGAGTGATTTCCCTCTCACAGCAATTTATGTTGGCTCTATATAAGGAAAGACAATACATGCCAGGAATTACATTAAATTCCACAAGAGAGAGTATGAATAGGTTTTCCTAGAAGTTTAATCCACAGATTATGATAGGGGAGGAGTTATATTCATGGGATGCAATGATTTCCCCATTTTCCATACTCACCGAAATCTTCACTCCCATGATTTTTGGTGGTGTTGGGATTGTTCTACTAAACATTCGAGATATAAAATAATGCGTAGAACCGGAATCAAAAAGTATGTTTTCTATTCTTGAATGAATAACTAGCGTACCTATCACCACTTCATTGTTGAGGTTCACTTCGGCAGTAGTGATGGAAAAATCTCGCCCATGCTACCTTTGAGGTTGTTGGTTGCCTTCGAAAACCCTTGGGTTAGGGAACTGATTTGCAAGATACCTTGATTCTTTGCAGTTGTAGCAATGAACAACGCGTTGAGGTTCAAATGGAGCATTCCTCTTCTCTGTTGTATTAGTGGGTTTTTCTTATCAGTTGTTAACATCTAGGTTCCCTTCTCTTCCACACCTAAATCATTTCCTCATCCCCTTCAGGCAATTTTTGAGGTGCTTCTTTCTGCACCTTTGGCAAGTAGGGTGCTGGATCTTCTTAGCACCATTGGATTTATCCATCAGACCACCAGCATGGAAGTCCACCTTATGCTTATTATCCCCATGATACCCATGAGATTCTCTGATCTTCATTTCAACCTTGAGGGCACATCGGGCAATTTCCTCATAGCTATCGAAGTCACAGATTTCTAGCACTTTCCGCATGCTAGGTTTCAGCCCACCAAAGAAGCGATCAACCTTGCATTCAGGGGTAACAACAAAGCCAGAAGCGTATCGTGCAAGCCTTGTGAATTTTTCCTCATACTCTCTAATAGATTCATCATATTTTTGCTTGAGGTCAAGTAATTCCCTTTCCATCTTATTCCGTAGGGTACGTGGAAAATATTTATTAAAAAACATCTTCTAGAAATCCTTCCATTCCAACGCCTCGATCTCCTCCTCGGGCTTCATATTTTTTATCAACACCCAACTTTGATCAGATTCACCCTCCATGAGATAAGCAGCTAGGAGAACCTTCTCTTTTTCAAATCATTGAAGTATAGAGAAGATCTTTTCAATGGAGTTGATCCATTGTTCAGCGATTGAGGGATCGGATGATCCATTAAAATTAGGAGGCCTTTGTCTCATGAAGCTCTCGATAACAACTTTTTCTTTCTTAGGATGGTTGATTGTTCCTCTTGACTCATGTTTCTATTCAAATCTTGAGTTAGCTAAGAGATAATCATGACAAAGTTTGTGATTCCCGCTCCCATCGGATTTGGCATCTCATTAGTACAATCGTCACATTGATCTTCACATTGGTTGTTAGCATGAGTCCTCCTATTACCATCCATTGGATGGAATAAAAGGAAAGTTAGGGGTAACACATATTGGGTAATACAAGGAAAAAAATGATGACTTATAAATAACTTTTATTTCCTTAACATATGAATCTATTGGATTCAGTATATGTTATCCATGATCTACTTTCTAACATATATTCTTAGGGAATTTTTTTCCCTTAATAATGGTTCATACTAATCTTGTGAATTTACCAAAGCATATCCCTCGGGAGTGTTTTAACCAAGAGTGCAGCAAGGCCCATTGTCATGCACCAGTTCCCATTCAAGTCTAGCTCAAATCGGTTTTTTCGGGTTTTACCCCTAGGATACATCTGTGCCAGAGCCACCTCTACCTGCTCATATCCAGACAGAGATGTATTTGCATGATAAACCACTTACTCAATACTCACCAAAACTTAGGGATGTTTTTATTATACTTAGTCTTGTCTATAAGTCTTTACTAGGGTTTTCTAATCCTAATCCCAAAAATAACTAAACCTATCTTCTGATACCAACTATAACAACCCTGATCTTTTATTACAGAATTAAACATAATTTATTACATAAAATTCACTTGATACAATATAGAAGATCAAGATGTATAGTGTATTTAGGGCTTAGGATCATTACATAACAACTTAAAACCTTAAATACAAAGTCTTTATTGAAACGTTTCTTTACATGACCACTATATTCACTCGTACATAGCATTGTATGGCATAACCTGAGGACATGCATAAGAAAAGGGTGAGCTATAAAGCCCAGTAAGGGAATAATCATGGAATAACATGAGGGATAAAATACATGTTATACAATAGTAATATCAATAGAGAACAAGATAATAATAAACATAAAGGGATGATAAAGTATGATAATCATAACATGGAAATGTGGCAACAACACTTAACATGGAATTAGCTTGAGCCAAGGCTCATTGCACATGGAGCATGAGTAAATCCTCATTGCACATGAAGGATGAGTAAAACCTCATTGCACTTGAATTATCATGATTAAACACCCATTTTACATGATGTATCATGATATAATACTTTACCCTATGCATTGGAGTGCTATAAAGGCGCACCCTTCTTAAACATTTCATTTCATGTATAAGTGTGCCACATGGATCATATAACATGGATTAATAAAACATAATCATTTATTCCATGATAAATGAATGTGGAATTCATTCATGAAACTTTATAATCAATAAGTAAATTTTCATAAATTTGAATACCCTTGATATAAAAATGGGCATGGTATTCACTACACAATGATATTGGCTTGGAAAATCGGTGCAATTTTGGCAGCGTAACGACGTGACGTAAGAATTCATAAAAATGGTTGATGAGAGAGAAAGGGGTGTCTCATCATATGTAAATGAAATGGAAAGTAAGTGGGTCATATAGATACATGTCTCAATAATTTAAATGGAATTTAGAGTCATGATAAAAAATAATTACTTGAATGTAAAAGAAGAGAGAGAAATTTCTTTTGGAATTTCGGCATAGTAACGGGTGTACATGGGAGGAATTTAATAAGAGAAAAAGGGGTATACCATTATTAAAACATAAATAGGGCATTATGTGTGAGTTTATAAACCATACCCCAACATTTATAATTGTAATTAAAAGGTAATAACAACATTAAGAAAATTGGACAAAAATGAGAAAGGAAGAAAACCTCTTACTTGGAAGTGTGCTTCCAAAGGCTTGAGAGAGGCTTGAGAGAGGATTCTTGGGAGCTTGGGGCACCTTTTAAGGATTATAGAGAGAGGAGGGTATAGGTTTTATGAACTCAAAATTCTTTGAGTGAGGAGGAAGTGGGAGCTTGGGTTGGTTTATATAGGAAAGGTGAGGGAATTCTTTATTATTTAGGTTTGGGACACCTCACATTAAATTAATCCAAACCAAAAACCAGCCCATGGTTTTTTACAATTGTTTTTGGAAAAGGGAAGTGTAAAACAATATTTTATAAGGCCAAATTCCGAACTTCTTAAAATAAAGGGGTTGCTTATGTGGAGGTGAGTCACACTCCCAAAGAAAATGATTTAAAAAGACAAGATGTTTAATAAGACTTGAAGGGTCCATTAATGTTTTGTAAAATAAGTTAAAAAACCTAAAACCACATTATTTTAACGGTAAAACATATATTGGCTGAACATAAAGCTTATAGTATTTTATTACATCACTATTGGGTCATTATGATGTCATAAAACACATTATATATTTAAACGGTATTTAATTTTTACCCAAAACTTTGACTGTCTCAGAAAATTATGAAAAATTCACCGTTGGATAATTTCGACGTCATGATTCCAGAAATAATATTAATTTTATCTAAATAATTTTATAAATATGTTAATTTTCACTTTTAAAATAAAAACCGACATTTATTGAAAATTCATGGGTTTTGACAAAAATGGCTTTCAAACCTTAATAAAAATTACAATTGCATTCATAAAATTATAAGATAATTTATATTTAATAAAAATTAATTTAATAATAATAATAATATTTTATTAAAATATTATTTAATTCAAATATCCATTAATTCATAAAAATATATTTCTTAGTTGAACATTAACTAAAAATACTATTTGTGCTTTAAAAACTATTTACAAGGTAACAATAATAAAATGAAAGTATATTCATTATTATATACAAAAATAATGGACATAACCATAGTACTAGGGTCTTGTTACATAACCCCTTATAAAACCCACATAAGACTGAAGAGTAAGGTGTCTGATGGTGATAGACTCTTGGGGTGGCTCGGATAACATTGCTCGGGTGGTAATCTCTATCAACTTCCATTTCTCTCATAGGTGGTCCCGCTCGAGCTTAACATATTCAAGTTCGGATTGGGCTTGGTCAATAGTGAATCCCAATGAATACAAATCCTTCCTGAGCTCTCATAAATGGGCTTCGTATGGGGCACGTCTACTGGATGAGGCCATCACTTCCTTTGTCTGAGTAAATTGGATTTGTTAAAGCCCTATATTTATACTAATTAGGTGATCACTATTCAATGGCTATATTAACAGCGGTCAAAATTATTAACATAAAACCAAATAATTTGACATTTTATATAAACATTTTAAATAAAGAGGCATTTAATTAGATCAAGAGGGATTTACATTAATGAAAATTTGGGTCGTTACAAGCATGATAAGTTTTGAACAAACCATCCCAACTTAAACAAAGGAATCCGCCTGTATAAGAAAACAATTATTATGTGAATAATACTAAAAAGAAGTAAATTAAACATAAATATTAAAAAATCCACTACTTCTATGGAAGTCAAATCTTCAATATATTTGTGTACATTCTTTCATCAGGTATGTTGCCCATTCATTTATAAGAAAATCTATATCATCTTGTGAATATGAGTCTTTTCAACAGTCATAGTATTACTAAAAAAATTTAAATACACAAAGTATTAATAAATATTTTAAATGAAATAGTAATTTTCTTCGAAAATACCTTTTCAGGGATGCTAGTTTTTTCATAGAATATGATCTCTCTCATAAATTTACAAACATAATAACCATAATATTTTCCATTTGTTTGTTTCAGGCACTGTAGAAACATTGAGAAAAATAAGTGATTTTTTTATATGTTTTTGGATAGTAAAATATTATTATATATACCTTAATACTTGTCCAGTCTTAGTACTTTTCATGTTTCTCATCCTTATCCCTTGGCCTCATTCCATGTTTTAGACGATATTGATGCACCATCCTATCATAACAGAATCCTCATTAAAAGATAATTTAAATTATATAACTTGATGTTTAGTTCTAAAATGTTGGATGTGGTGTATTACAAATTGATAAACACCATCATGTGTGATAAGTTTTTTGGGTATCCATACATTTAATCGAGGAAATAAATCTTTGGAGTATCCAAATTTACCGTAATGTGTATCCAATTCTACCTAAAACACAAAAAGGAATAAATAATGAAATATATGAAAATATATTTTATATGATTAAATTGTAGAGTTTTACCCCTGCATCATTGGTATTAAGAAGAGCTAGTCATCTGTATATTTTCTTTTAAATTATTTTAACAGATCTTCCACTATTTCATACTCTTTGTCGGAATCTATTTTTGGTTGTTTTGTATAGGTTGTGTGATGAATAACAAGTCCAATTTTTTTCCATGGGGAAATACCTTCAATTGTTTTTTGATATATATTTTTTCCAAAAATATTAAATGTATTTAGTCATAATTAACATAGTATATTAGATTTTGGAAAATCAAATCATGAAAACATAACTCATGAATATGTTTACAACTGAGCCACATGGCCAATCATAGTCAAGGATTTCACTTATATTCCCAACACCAATGAAGTCTTGAACTTCCTCTCTATACATATTTTCTTCAAAATCAACTATGTGAGTACGAACATTTTTTAACTTTGTATCCACATAAACCATCAATGATGGTAAATGGAGATATAGAACAGGCAGGGTAAAGGTGCTTTTGATAGATCTTTTTTATCAGTTGATCGATCCTTTAGATGGTTTTGAATCAATCTTCTGTTTCACCCCCTTCCCTTTGTTTTTCTATAATAACATTCATTGGTTCATACCTTTTTTCATTAATTGTTAAAGGTTTATATTGAAGAAAAAAAATTATAAATGAATACCTCCTTGTAAATATGTTTTTTTACATGATGTGATGGATATGTGATGAATGTTCCAAAATCTTATTCGGCCTTATGAATATCTTCCTTATCAATTGGAATAGGTAGCTCGGTGCTTGGATCATGGGCTATGGTAATTGAAACTCTCACATGACCTGTTGAAAGTGGTCTGTTGTGTAGCATATACTTTTGGATATTGAACATCGTAACCCTCTCTACAAGGAAATGGGAAGGTGTTGATAGATATAAATCATATTTATTATCACCCTATAGAATGTCAATATAGGAAAGGTATCAGTATCTGTCTAATTCACATTTCACATAAACAATTATTAGAACATTGATTACCCAGACCAAGACAGCTCTTTGAGGGGAATGGCTCACCTCAAAGTCTGTAGGGGGGGTCATCAGTAAATGGTTGTTCTTGAGTTGTTTCTTATCCCCCCCCCCATAAAAGTTGTTATCATCTCTCTCTTCCATTATAATTGTTCTTCAAGGGTATCTATTCATTCT
This sequence comes from Viscum album, assembly GCA_963277665.1. Lineage (NCBI taxonomy): Eukaryota > Viridiplantae > Streptophyta > Magnoliopsida > Santalales > Viscaceae > Viscum > Viscum album. The sequence continues at coordinate 797,624,459 of OY728160.1, read as the reverse complement.
CTCATTTGTTTCATTTCTTCACCTTGATCCTCCTTTGGTTTTTTTTCAAAAAATGTTCGGGGTGTCACCCAAAAACCTGCACCTATGACACAGTCATACAGTTCTGGTTGCTTCAAGGCCACCAATAGTACGTTTTTATCCAGTAAAACTAGTGTTACTTCATCTGTTGCCTACTTTTAAATTATACAGCATACAGTGGCGTCTTTGCATAACTCTTTAAATTCTCAAATAATTTTGGGCAATCATGAAGTTCATCCTCAACTGTCCTTGTCATTTCCTTCTTACGATCTTCATCATCATTCATATCTATAATCGCATTCTCGATATGGTCTTTTTCATAGTCCATACTTGTAATCATATCAGATGATTCATAAAACGCAATGTTATCTCAGGCACTAGCTACATTCACTTTTTCCCCATGTTTATTCCAACATTTATAAGTTCGATATATTCTTTGAAAAATAAAGTGTTCTTACAACTCCTCTGGACTAATTAGTCTTGAATAACAATAGTGTAAACACGTGCAAAAAAATTAAGAATGTTCATATGCATGATATTTTGAAAAATTGATGAACTCATTTGCTCCATCTTCATACTCTTTTATCAGACTATTGGCATCCATCCATTATTTATTCATATCCATCCTATTTTATTCAGTAATATTAATATTTAACAAAATAAATACACAAAAGATGTTCAACTATGGTCATCATCCAACTATATATCCCTCTCAAAAGATCCAATGGAAGAAAAACAGGCCAGAACAAACCCGATCCTATAAAAATAAAACAACATTTTCCAATATTTTTAACACTTTCAAATCACCCAAAATCTTGGTTTTAAATCCAATTAATAGAAGAATATTTTTTAAAACATCAAGTCATTGATTACCACTGATTTTAAAAACAAAATCATTCTTTTGAAAAATCCATTTAGGCATTTTGTCAGTCATTTCTCATCAATTTTCATTCCATAACAAGGGATAAACCCACTTGGAAAACACCATTTATCCCTCATGGGGACTCATATAAGCATAATTATAATAAGGAAACACTTTCAAAACAACAATAATTTAAAGATAAATAAAATATGAAGGAGAAATAAAAAGAAAGAGAACATGGTATATAAGAAAGCTAGTAAAAATAAGATGATGTAGCAAGGACTGAGAAGGACACATCAAATCTAACCAAAATTATATCCATAAATGACACATAATCCCTTGATAAAGAGGATGATCCATGGAATGTATTAAGAGTAATATAAAAATTTAATGGAAATGTTCAAGAAATAGTATATCAAAATATTTGTTCTCAAAATAGACATGTAGAGAGACAATTTCATGTATCTCTCATCTACTTATGTCATAAGATTTGATAAAATTTCATTTAAAGTGACTTAAATAAAATATAGATTCTCACCATTATTCTTATCTCACATTTCTCTACACTAATTCATATAAACCTTATCTTGAAATCTCTAAATATCAAGCAACCTGCATTCATTGATAGACTCGACCACCCCATATCCTTTTCATGTTTGGCACTTATATCTCCATTTCTCCAACTAAACCAATCTAGAAGCCTTCTATACCTACCACAGGTCTAGCACTATTTAACCAACTATAAATCATCATTTCCTTGGATACATAAATTAATTTCCATGATTCTAGATTCAAACTAACTAAACATGATCGATACCTCCTTTGCATCCATAGTTTTTTGAGTTGAATACTAGATCCCATACATAGAGTCGCTACAGATACAAGACGACCTCTCCACTCATTACTAAGGACCAAGAGTATATCACACTCATATTTCCAACCACCTGATCAATGGAACTAGCTATAAGAATCCCTTGAAATAAAATGTTTTAGTATCCCATATGCGGTCTTGTACAAATACTTCCTCGAAGAGTAGAACTCTACCTAAAATCTACACTTTCCAAATACGCAAACCAAAATCTAGAACTACCAAGAAAAGTTGACCAAGAACCACTTTGTTGTTTTGTTCTACATCTCGAAGTATAATAAATGTACACATGTAGTGCCTCACCAAGAACCTTCCAGATCATGAGCCTATATATTTAGCATGGTGTATTCACTATCAAATCTATCCCTCCAATTGTTCAATCGAATAGCTGAACCAACTTCTATATGCATTGTTGTAAATCAGTTTTCCAGTGTTCCTCTAGAAACATAAAGGCCTCCTCCACCATCCCATGTCAACTAGACCCATCCACTAACCTTAGCTAATTTTAGCCTTCATTAACTATCTAACCACATCAATCTTGTATCTCATCATGTCCCTCATTACTGACACCAGCACCAAATCATTCCTATATATATTTAGGAACTAGTAATTTCCTGACATCTTCTTTTAAAAAGCAGTGCATTACCATGTACTAATTATCCCTCTATAAAGCTGTAATTCTCTACCTTGCACAATTCAGACTAGACCAAGAATATTTCTTTCCATAACTATATATCCACCCATCTTCATTGTGTACAAGACCATCATAGCAGACCCGATTTCATATTATCAAAAGAACTCAACATTCAAAACCTCACTAAATTAGATCTTTACCCCTTTCTATGAACCAAGCTTCCATTTCATGATAGTGAAACCCTAAAATCATCAACGTGACACCTTTTATTGAGTCTATGTAGCATCATAGTTCCTCCCAACTCTTGGTTAGATAACCTTTTTGGAGTTACATGTAGGATTTTTTATGAAATTCCTCAAGGAATGTTTCCTTTCCAGCATTACAATATTAAAAGTCGGATGCATAAACCAGAAGTATGGTGAAACCCATCAGACAAAAAAAAATTCATACTTGATGATTCCCCATAAAGTAAGAACAAAATAACACCATTTTTTCAATAAAATAACCATATTCGTCGTATTTAAAAAAAATTAGTGAGCATATGAATAATTCAGAAAAAGAGGAAGCGGTGGAACCAACTCTTGAAAATTTTCAAGGCTAAATCTAGAAGAAAACTCACATAGAAGAATTTATCAAAGGCATGAAATACATAAAATCCTTTGACCCTACTGACCATATGTTGAAACGCGGTAAAGAGAAAAACCTTACATGACACATAAAGATTATTAAACATCAAAGGATCTTACCTTTCAAGGAGCGACGGTGTCTAAGAAGAAGGAGGGCGGTGAGGCAGAGAGAGAAGGCGGCGTGGCAGGAAGAGACGGCGATGAGGCAGGGAGAGATGATGTCGAGGTAGGGAGAGACGGCGACAGAGGTGGGTTTGCGGCAAAGGATGAGTTCGCAGCGGAGGCCAGGTACGTGGAGAAGGTGGGGTTTGTGGAGGAGGTGGGGTTCAGAGGTGGAGGTGGGGTTCATGACAGTGGAAGAGAGATTCATTGTGACGCAGGAGGGATTTGTGGCAATGCTGGAGGGTTCGGCGGTGGTAGGCGTCAGATTCCTCAAGAGATTGAGGTGTGCGAGAGAAGAAGCTGAATGTTAGGGTTCATTTATAAAAATGGGTAAGGCTTTTATCAGCACTACTAAAAAGCGTTGATAAAGGTATATTTTATCGGCGCTAAAATAGAAAGCAATGATAAAACCTACCTTTATCGGTGTTTTTTTAGAACCAATAAATATATAATATTAATAAATTATTTATATTATTATATATATTTATAAAATTATATATATAATAAATATATATTTATTATAAACTTACAATAATTGTATTTATTATACTTATAATTTTATAAATATATATAATTAATATATTTATTAAATTTTATAATTATTTAAATGTATTTATATTTATTTATAGTTATACTTATATATATTTGTATTTATTTATAAATATTAGTATATATTTATAAATATATTTATTTAATTATATATATTTATAGCATTATAAGTATAATAAATATATATACTATAATTTTATAATTATTTATATTTATATATATATTTATAATTAAAATTATAAATAAATAAATATTTTTTATAATTATAAAATTATAATAAATATATATTTATATAAAGTTGTAATTATAGATATATATTTATTTATTTAAATAATTATAAAATTATAAGAAATATATTTATTATATTTATTATATTTATTATATTTATAATTTTATTAATATATATAATTAATATATTTATTATAATTTTATAATTATTTAAATATATCTATATTTATCTATAATTATAATTATAATTATTTGTATTTATTTATAAATATTTGTATATATTTATAAATATTTGTATTTATTTATAAATATTTGTATTTATTTATAAATAAATTTATTTAATTATATATATTTATAACATTATAAGTATAATAAATATATTTTTTATAAATTTATAATTATTTAAATAAATATATATTTATTTATAATTATAATTATAAATATATACATATTTATTTGTAATTAAAAAATTATAATAAATATATATTTATTTATAGTTATAATTATAAATGTATATATATATATATATTCATTTATTTAAATAATTATAAAATTATAAAAAATATATTTATTATATTTATAATTTTATAAATATATATAATTAATATATTTATTATAATTTTATAATTATTTAAATATATCTATATTTATTTAGAATTATAACTATAGATATTTGTATTTATTTATAAATATTTGAATTTATTTATAAATATTTGTATTTATTTATAAATATAGTTATTTAATTATATATATTTATAACTTTATATATATATATATAATAAATATATTTATTATAATTTTATAATCATTTACATATATATAATTATTTATTTATTTTTAATTATAAGTATAAATAAATATATTTATAAATATTTGTATATAATTATAAATATATATATATATATATAATGCAGTTGGGGGCTTGCCCGAGTGGTAAAAGCTCCCCGTAATCATGCATCACACTCGAGTTCAAATTCATGTGGGTGCGAATTTTCACGGGCAGGCGGTGACGCATGCATGATGCAAACAGGTGGTGACACACGCTACATTAGTTCTTCTGGCCAGAAAATATAATAAATATATTTATTATTTAAATATATTTATTGTGATTTTATAAGTATTTATGAGAACATAATAGATTAATGGGTATAACATGAATAAATCATATACCTAGTAAAGTATAGATCATAAAAAACAAGTCTATCACATATATGGACAACATGAATAATAATAATGGTGTAATATATAAATGAACACTCATGATGAATGCATAACATAAGCATGTCAATTATACTCATGCATCAATATATTTATTGACCAAATTCATTGGAATATATATTTATTTAACAAAACAGGTCTAAGTACAAGTTAACAAACCAACCCATACCCATCAAATTTATTAAAAAAAGTAAATAATAATGAAAGAGAGGAGGATGGGAACAGAAAAATATTTCTGCCCTCCATCAAGGGAAAAGAACTACATATCAAATTGATCATGGTCATCTCCATAGTCATACTGAGAGTCATCGACATCATTAGCGGTTTCCCACTCAGACTATGGATTCTTTTGATTCAAGATCACAAAGTATTTCTTCCTAATTTTTTCATGATCTGGAGTGAGTTGAGCCTACTTATCCTTAATAAAAGACCTAGTAGACATAGTTCGTCCACGTCCACCTGTAGCAGCTCAATCATCTCATCCACACCCCCATTCACGACCTTTTGGATGAAGACCCTGTCTCCAAGATTTATGTTGCCGCCAAGTCCCTTCCACTTTCTCAAGAGGAGACTGCTCCTTATTGGTGATGTCAATACACACAAAAGAACCATTTAAAGGAGCATCACACTCATGTCGCGTCATCATAGTTTGGGAATCAAACACTTCAAAAGTGTTTAAGGTAGGCACCTACATGTCATTCAAACTCTTCTCTAAAAGAGATTTTGATTTCTTGTAAGAGACTCTTTGAAAACCTTCACTATCCACAAGTTTCATCCCTTTAGATGAATTCATATCAGCAGTTTCCCCTTTACAAACAGGGGAGTCAAAATCCAATACATTTTGGATGCTTCGGTTTCTTCAGGCAAGCCTTTTCTCCTACAACAAATGTTCATCAACCACAACTTGAGTTTCAGCTTCATTGATTTAAAGACCCGAAATTTCCGTGGAAATTTTTTTTTAAATACATGGGAACTTTACGAGTCCGCAAAAATTGACGGCGCTTGATTCTGAGGTTCGGTGTGCCCGAAATCAATTTCGGAAGTTTTGTTCAGGTACGTTCAGTAAACGTACGAGCGGGTTTTTATAACTTTTGAACCGGTGCTCGGAATTGAAATCTGAGGGTACCATTGAACTCGCAACGGCGGTATTCGATTAAGAAGACTTTCACCTCAACGGTAGTTGGTCGAGAATAAAAGTTTGTTTTTGAGTTTTCATGAAAAAAAAATAATAAAGTGAGTGATACTTTATTTTATTTGAGTCGCCATGTGAGTGTTTTGTGGTTAAAACCTCCTCATGGAGGTTGGAGGTGGGGACTGCCTCACCTTAACCTCCCATGAGAGGTTATGGTGGTGGGGCCCACCCAAACTCAACCTCCCATGTGAGGATTAATTTGGTGGGGACCACCCGAGGTTATAACCTCTTGAACTCCCCATTAAGTGGGGAGAAACCTCTTGAGCTCTCCACTTAATGGTGCCACCACCCTTTACATTAAGTGTGACAACCAAGTGTTTAGGAATTCTTTTTGAATTTCTTTCCAATGAAAGAATAGATAATATAATCTATTATTTGGCACATCTTTTCACTTTGGTGATTTGAGTGGAGGATTATTGGGAGAAATCTACCAACGAAGAACGCTCCTCCCAATGAAGAACAACCATTGAAGAACGAAGAACGCTTCATACGCCGATGACGGACAACTTCTTCTTTGATGTCCAACCAGAACAAGGGAGGAAGCGCCGTCCTTGAAGAATGCCGACGACGTTGTCCTCGACTTCTTCATCTTCTTTTCCAATGACAAAGAATTCGAGGTAGGGGTTTAAGCTTTGTTAAATTGTTTCGTGTTCTTCGTTTTCCATCGTGGTTTAGAATTCGAAGCTGCTTGATATGACCCTAACGCGGAGGGTGCGGACCGAACAAACACGGACCGACCCCTCCGCCTTTCTTATGGATTTTGACGCCCAATGCGTCATGAGTCCGGGTTGAGCGTTTCTCATCAAAATCGGTTGTGGATCGAAGGCGACGTCCCTAGGAGAGTTTTACTTCTTCCGGAATGAGAAATGGGCCATCGGAACTCCTCCGGTGACTCGCGAAAGATTCCTCAGTGGTTGGAACCGGTGAACTTCACCGGCGACGAAGAGAAGGGCGGTCGACGCTCTGGCTGGATGCATAGACAGTGAAAATGCCAATAACTCACAGACCGTGCGTCCGATTGACGCGTCTTCTGTTGCGTTGAGACCCCTATGACAAGGCGGACCTTTGAGATACTTCTTATCGGAACTTTGTGGCAGTTGATTTATCAAAACTCAGCTTGAGGAGCGGACCCTCCCTGAATCAAGCATGCTTCATGTGGAACCCTGTGGCTGGCTGCGCTCTGACTACTGTTCCTAGATCCTGTGTGGGTTCGATAGTTTTGATTTCTGTTCCTGGATCCTGTGTGGGTTCGACGGCACTGAAGACTGTTCCTGGATCCCATATGGATTAGAAATCTATGAATATTGTTCCTGGATCCTGTGTGGGTTCAACAGAATAATTGTTCTTGGGTCCTGTGTGGGTTCAACAGTTCTGATTTTTGTTCCTGGATCCTGTGTGGGTTTGACAAAATGGATGATTTAGTTCCTACACCTGATCATCTCTATCTCTCTTCATAAGTTGTATACCTATTTGAGATGAGTCAGTAACTTGTGTTTTCCTCATGATTGAGATGGATTACTTGGTAACTTAGGTATATGTATGGGCATATACCTAAGTGAGGTTATCTGTTGATTTCATACTTTGTGGTTTATCCTTGTTGGATTTTGTGAGACCTTGAGGGTCTCGAGGTCCCTAATGAGTATCGTTATACTCACCCCTGCACGGGCTATGCCTGCACCTCGTTGTGTTGGATGCAGACGATGGATAGCGCTGACTGAGGATCAGAGTAGCAGGACTGGACAGTACTCGGAGATGGACCTTACGACGAGTCGGTACACAGAGGATATTGACAGACGTGGAGTGCTGAGGAGGCTATCAGTACCTAACCTTCATGTAGAAATCCCCAAAGGATGACCCAGTAGCTTCTTTACCTTTTCTTTAGTTTTACTTGTACTTTCCTGTTGGGCTTGTATTTCCAGCCCCTTTTACTTTTCAGCATTCATTTGTATACAGTTTTTCTTAGTTTTTTACTTCTAGATCGTACTCTGTTGTGTGTGTTTACACTTTATAAAGGAAATATCTTCCCAGTTTTAGGGATTTACGCCTTTGGTGCTAGTCGCCAGCCCCTGGCCTATGGAAGGCGGGCTTGGGGTAGTCACAGCACGGGCCCCGGGGGACGGGTCGTGATAAATTTGTATCAGAGGAGTCGGTTCTACAGTAGAAATTAGGACTCTGATATTTTCTATGAAGTAATAGTGTTAAGTGTAGTGAGTGTGGTTTTTAGTTTAGGGAGTCCAGTGTTGGTGTGGAAGCTGACATATCCATACACCAGGACCTTGACTTCTGATTTCCAACTCAGTGCATGAAAACACTGATTGCATGTGTGTTTTGAAGAGTCTTCTTTGTGATCTCTTTTGAGTCATCTCACAAGGTATAACTTATTGACCATGGTGCACCTGTTACTTTTTAGGATGGCCCCACGCAGACAGCCAGTCAGGGTTCCAGGTTTTGTACGAGATGTCAGCCCGCCGAGCGACGAGGCCTCGATGCAAGGCCCTATTACAGTGAAGGCTCCAGCGGTACCACTACCTGTTGAGCCACCGATGCCTCCAGCCCTAGAAATAGAGAGTGCACGCCGCCTGAGAGTGTTGCACATGTTTCAGCGCCAGAGGCCGCCCAGGTACAGGGGCGAGACATACCTGCAAGCAGCTGAGGATTGGCTGGAGGCTATAGTGAGAGTTTTCAGACTAGTAGGGACACCAGCTGACCTTATGGTTATCCTTGTTGCGAGTCTCCTTCAACCAGTAGTAGGCAGATGGTGGAGCTTGATGCTCCAGGTTCATGACGAGGCAACACTTCTCTGGGCAGACTTCAAGAGATTGTTTCGGGCGGAGTTTTTCCCAGCCACCCTACATGCGGTGCGGATACAGGAGCTACTGCATCTACAACAGGGTAGCATGACGGTAGCTTAGTACTCAATGAGGTTCACTGACCTCTTGCGCTACTCCACATATATGGTGCGGGACCCATTCTTCATGGCCCAGAACTTTGAGTAAGGGCTCAGGTGAGACATCAGGGCTTTGATGATCTCCCTCAACTTCCCGACGCAGGTGGGGGTGTTGGAGCAATCCCTCTTAGTGGAGAGTTTCCTTGCTGAGCAGTCACCAGTAGTGAGACCTAGCACCGGGCATCACGTAGCAGAGTCCTATGCGGTAGGCAGCAGATAGATGCCGCAGAGGTCCAAGAGGACCAGAACATCCGGTGGATGACCTCAGGACACAGGTTCGGTTGTGCGAGGCACACAAGACAGAGCCAGTCATTCGAGGAACAGGCAGTGTTTCACATGCGGCGGGTAGGGTCACATGGCTCGTGACTGTCAGACCTGCCATTCGGATGATCAGCAGACAGTTGAGGTACCTCCCAGGCAGAGGCAGAGGTTCGATCGAGGTGATCCGCAGGGCATAGGCGGATGTGGCAGAGGAGCTGGTCGTGCAGCTGGTGGTGGGAGATGTTTCGAGGTTTTATCACCACCACCACCAGGAGGTCCACCCCGACCGAAGGGAGCAGGTGGACAGGCAAGAGCTCAACTCCTGGCAGCTGAGGGTTACGATCACGACACTCTAGAGATGATTCAAGGTACAGTCTGTGTCTACTCCACCTTAGTTGCAGTTCTTATAGACACAGGTTTCAGTCACTCTTTCATTGCCACTTCCCTCGTTCAGAGCTCGGAGATTCCGACAGAGCCATTGGCTCGATCCTTACGGCTAGAGACACCTACAGGAGAAGAATCGATGATTATGCACTAGTGCCGGCAGTGTGAGCTTACTCTAGGAGGCGATAGCTTCGGTTGAGATCTCCTCGTAGCGGCATCGAGGCCTTACGACGTCATCTTGGGTATGGACTAGTTATCTACAGTCCATGATCAGATCGATTGTATTAGGCGCAAAGTGCGGTGTGTCCACACGGATGAGACTAGGTTTACCTTCACCAGTGATAAGGGAGCCTTTGAAACACAAGACAGACTTACTCGAAGGAGGGTTCAGTCGATCACTCATCAGTTGGCATGCCTTACCCTCGGAGCGGTTGATGTGGAGAGTCTGATCTATCCTGTAGTGGTGGACCAGTATGCGGATGTTTTTTCCTGACGATGTTTCAAGACTACCTCCTCGCAGATAGGTGGACTTCTACATTGACCTGTACCCCGGGACGACACCGATATCTACACAAGCATATCGGATGGCTCCTGCTGATCTTCGTGATTTGCGGGTACAACTGGAGGACTTGCATGGGAAGGGATTCATCTGGCCTAGTGTTTCTCCCTGGGCAGCCCCGATTCTGTTCTCCAAGAAGGTGGATGGAAGCTTGAGGCTTTGTGTCGACTATCGTCGCCTGAACCAGGTGACCGTTAAGAACAAGTACCCACTCCCAAGGATTAACGACCTCTTTGATCAATTGAAGGGGGCACGGTGGTTCTTGAAGATAGAGCTCAGATCAGGCTATCACCAGCTCAGAGTTCGAGATGAGGATGTCTAGAAGACATCCTTTAGGTGTCGGTATGGCCACTACGAGTTCTTGGTCATGCCTTTCGGCATAACAAACGCTTCAGTAGTGTTCATAGGTCTCATGAACATGATTTTCCATCCATACCTCGATCGCTTTGTCATAATCTTCATCGACGACATTCTGATCTACTCAACTACTGAGGAGGAACATGCCTACCATTTGCGGGAAGTAATAGACACACTCTGAGAGCACCAGCTTTATGGTAAGCTCTGAAAGTTCCAGTTATGGATCCGAGAGGTTCACTTTATCAGACATGTCATCTCGGAGGTTAGAGTTGCAGTAGATCCAGTGAAGATTGAGGTGGTACTTTCTTGGGAGCCACCCAGGAGTGTGACGGAGGTACTAAGTTTCCTAGGTTTGGCTGGGTATTACCAGAGGCTCGTACCAGACTTCTCCAGAGTTGCAGCACCACTATCCGCCTTGATGAAGAAGGGGCAGCCCTTCGTGTGGTCAGAGAGATGCCTACAGAGCTTTCAGGATCTGAGGAAGAGGCTGGCTAGTGCTCCCATATTGAGGCTTCTAGAGGAGGGCATAGGTTACGTAGTCTACTACGACGCATCAGGGACCGGACTCGGGTGTTTCCTAATGCAGGAGCGAGTAGTGATCGCTTATGGTTCTCGTCAGCTGAGAAAACATGAGCAAAACTATGCCACCCATGACCTAAAGTTAGCAGCAGTGGTATTTGTCTTGAAGATGTAGCAGCACTATCTGATGGGAGAGAGTTTCACAGTCTACTCTGACCACCAGAGTCTCGGGTATATCTTCTCTCAGAAGGACCTGAACCTGAGATAGCAACGTTGGCTTGAGTTCCTCCAGGACTATGACTTTGAGATAGTCTATACTCCTGGTAAGGAGAACGTTGTTGCATATGCACTCAGCAGGAGGTCTGGTATTCAGCTGCTAGGCGAGGCGACGGAACCGCTGGCCGCTTTGCAGAAATCCTTTGTGGACCGAGATGGAGAATCTTTCCTTCAGTATCTTATAGTCACTCCTCCACTTCTTTAGCGATTCAGGGAGGCACATCGTGGAGACGTTGACTGCGAGACACGACGTGCTCAGATATCCACAAGGTAGGCGCCTGATGGATTTTCTGAAGGTGGGGAGCACAATATCCTCTTTAGAGGACGTACTATGGTGCCAGTGTCACTTCAAGAGGAAGTGTTGAGGGAGTTCCACACTTCCCATTTAGCATTACATTCAGGAGTGACGAAGATGTACCAAGACCTCAGACAACAACACTGGTGGTTGGGGATGAAGAAAGCAGTTGCAGAGTTTATCTCATGGTGCCTCACTTGTCAGCGGGTGAAGGCGGAGCACCAGGTACCAGCAGGCTTGGTTCAGCCTTTAGAGGTCCCAGAGTGGAAGTGGGATGGGATATCTATGTACTTCGTGACAGGAATTCCATTTACATCTAGGGGTCACGACTCGATTTGGGTGATCGTTGACCAACTCACCAAGTCGGTCCACTTCCTACTGATCAGAGAGCAGGGTTCAGTAGAGAGCTTGGGGTGCCTCTATGTGCAGGAGATTGTGCGGCTACATGGAGTACCTTATTCTAATGTCTCTGATAATGATTCATGATTTAATTCCTAATTATGGAAGGGGTTGCCTGAGGCTTTCGGGATGCAGCTTCGTCTGAGCACTGCCTTCCATCCTCAGACGGATGGTTGGACTGAGCGGACTATTCAGACCCTCGAGGACATGTTGCGTGCTTGTGTCCTCGACTTCGGTCGCAACTGGGAGGATCACTTACCTGTGGTGGAGTTTGCATACAAAAAAAGCTATCACTCCACCATCGGGATGACACCTTTTGAGGTCTTGTATGGTCGACCTTGCATATCATCGTTGTGCTGGACAGACCCAGGGGAGTCAGCACTAATGGGACCAGAGATGGTTCGGGCTACCACAGAGAAGGTGCAGATCATCCAGGATCGGATGAAGACTGCAAAAAGCAGGAAGAATTCATATGCTGACAAGATAAAGAGACCTCTGGAGTTCAAGGATGGCGGCCACGTCTTTCTACGGGTCTCACCTCGACGAGGACTACAGAGATTTGGCTGAGACGACAAGTTATCTTCTAGATTCATCGGACCTTTTTAGGTCATCAGCAGAGTTGTTGATGTGGCTTATCGCTTAGCTCTTCCACCTCAGTTGCACCGGGTGCACAACATCTTCCATGTATCCCAGCTGAGGAGATACGTGCACGACCCTTCTCACATCAACGACCATGGGGAGCTGAACGTCGACGATGGGGCGATTTTTATGGAGGTTCCATTGGAGATTGAGGATCGACAGGAGCGGGTCCTTCGTGGATGCTTGATACCTCTGGTGCGTGTTCGTTGGAAGCACGGGAACCTCCAGGAGATCACATGGGAGCGGGAGGCTCAAATGCGTGCTCAGTACCCCCATTTGTTTCCTTAGTTCGAGTTGTAGCTTATGGGGACGTAAAGCCCTCAGGTGGGGAGAATGTAAAGACCTGAAATTTTTGTGGAATTTTTTTCTTAAATACAAGGGAATTTTACGAGTCTGTGAAAATTGACGATGCTTGATTCCTAGGACCGGTGTGCCTGGAATCAATTTCTGAAGTTTTGTTCAGGTACGTTCAGTAAACATACGAGCGGGTTTTTATAACTTTTGAACCGATGCTCAGATTTGAAATCTGAGGGCACCGCTGAACACGCAGCACCGGTATTCGCTTAAGAATAATTTCACCTCAACGGCAGTTGTTCAATAATAAAAGTTTGTTTTTGAGTTTTCATGAAAAAAAATAATAAAATTAAGTGAGCAACACTTTATTTTATTTGAGCCGCTATGTGAGTGTTTTGTGGTTAAAACCTCCTCATTGAGGTTGGAGGTGGGGACCACCTCACCTTAACCTCCCATGAGAGGTTAGGGTAGTGGGGTCCACCCGAACTCAACCTCCCATGTGAGGATTAATTTGGTGGGGACCACCCAAGGTTATAACCTCTTGAACTCCCCATTAAGTGGGGAGAAACCTCTTGAGCTCCCCACTTAATGGTGCCACCACTTTTCACATTAATTGTGTCAGCCAAGTGTTTAGGAATTATTTTTGAATTTCTTTCCAATGAAAGAATAGATAATATAATCTATTATTTGGAACGTCTTTTCACTTTGGTGATTTGAGTGGAGGATTATTGGGAGAAAGCTCCAAATGAAGAATGCTCCTCCCAACGAATAATGACCATCGAAGAACGAAGAGCGCTTCATCTGCCGATGATGGACAACTTCCTCTTTGATCTCCAACCAGAACAAGGGAGGAAGCGTCATCCTATAATAACACCGACGACGTTGTCCTCGACTTCTTCATCTTCTTTTTCAACGACAACAAATCCGAGGTAGGGGTTCAAGATTTGTTAAATTGTTGTGTGTTCTTCGTTTTCCCTCGTGGTTTAGAATTCAAAGCTGCTTGATATCACCCTAACGCGGAGGGCGCGGGCCGAACAAACACGACATGAACCCTCCACATTTCTTATGGATTTTGATGCCCAACACGGCATGAGTCCAGGTTGAGAATTTCTCGTCAACATCGGTTGCGGATCAAAGGCAACGTCCCGAGGAGAGTGCGACTTCTTCTGGAACGAGAAACGGGCCACCGGAACTCGTCCAGTGACCCGTGAAAGATTCGTCAGTGGTCAGAACCGACGAATGTCACCGGCGATGAAGAGAAGGGCGGTCAACGCTCCGGTTGGCCGCATGGACAGTAGCGGCACAACCACGCCGCCGGAGGAGAAGGTCGCGGCCGGCGCAAGGTCAGCCTCAAGTAAGACCAGCAGCCCGAACTGTCGGGTCGCCGGAGGTGGCGCGGCGCAACGGCGCCACGTAGGAGTCGGCTAGTCGCTCGGCCAGACGGGAGGAGCGGGATCAACTGCTGGGTCTCGCGTGATGTGGATCGGGACAACGTGGCACCGGTTGTCTCCCACCTGATCGGCTTAGCCGTTCGGGAACCCCAGGGGGTGCGACCTCCGCCCTGGACACGGCTAGGGTGGACCCCACGGGTCGTCGGGCCGCCAGCCGCGTGGGCGGCCAGCCGCGCGAGCTGCTGGGCTAGACCCAGCGTGGGCCAGACCCAGCGTGGGTCGGGCCGCCCAGCGCGGTTCGGGCCGCCCCTGCAGACCGGGTCGGTCCGACTGGGCCGGACCGGACCTGGACCCGTTTTAGCCTGTTTCCACTCTTTTTCTCATAACTTGAGCTACGGGCGTCCGATTGACGAACCGTCTACGATGACGGAAACCTTGGAAGGAGGTGATTCTTCTGACATACCCCGCTTGAGATTTGAATGCAATTGGGGTATGATCGGGTTGGATTAAACCTAAATCTAACCAGGACCTCGTTATGGAAATGTCAATAACTCACAGACCGGACGTCTGATTGACGCGTTGTCTGTTGCGTTGAGACCCCTATGATAAGAATGACCTTTGAGATACTTATTCTTGGGATTTTGTGGCAGTTGATGTATCGACACTCGGCTTGAGGAGCGGACCCTCTCGAAATCAAGCATGCTTCGTGCAGAACCCTGTGGCTGGCTGCGCTCTGACTACTGTTCCTGGATCCTGTGAGGGTTCGACAGTTCTGACTTCTATTCCTGGATCCTGTGTGGGTTCGATAGTACTAATGACTGTTCCTGGATCCTGTACGGATTCGACAGCGCTGACTATTGTTCCTGGATCCTGTGTGGGTTCGACAGTTCTGACTTCTATTCCTGGACCCTGTGTGGGTTCGACAGAATAACTGTTCATGGATCCTGTGTGGGTTCGACAGTTCTGATTTCTATTCCTGAATCCTATGTGGGTTCGACAGAATGGATGATTTAGTGGCTACACCTGATCATCTATATATCTCTTCATAATTTGTATACCTAGTTGAGTTGAGTCGGTAACTTGTGTTTTCCTCATGATTGAGATGAATTACTTGGTAACTTAGGTATATGTGAGGGCATATACCTAAGTGGGGTTATCTGTTGATTTAATACTTTTTGGTTTATCCTTGTGGGATTTTGTGAGACCTTGAGGGTCTCGGGGTCCCTACTGAGTATCGTTATACTCACCCCTGCACGGGATATGCCCGCACCTCGTTGTGTTGGATGTCAACGAAGGACTGAGGATCAGAGTAGCAGGACTGGACAGTACCCGGAGGTGGACCTTACGAAGAGTCAGTACACGGAGGAGACTGACGGACGTGGAGTGCTCGGGAGGCTATTAGTACCACTACTAGAGAATTGGGCAATTGAGGCCCCTGGAATGGGTGACCGCCATTGGCGGTCGCTAAAGGTTACCAACAGCGACCGCCATCGACGGTCGCTAACCCGAATTAAAAAAAATTCGGCGCAACCCCCCCCCCCCTCCCCAAATCATCCTCACACACAACAAACCCTCCTCCCCCGAATCCCTCCCTTCGTGCAGAGACCCATCATCGCCGCCCCTCCCTCTCGTCCGTCAATTCCATCGCACCAAGGTTTGTCGTCGCCGCCGCACCTGGATTCGTCGCCGCCATCCATCCTCCCCCACTGCCACCCCTCCAGCAGGCCTCATCGGACCTGTGCCTCTGCCCGCTGCCTACACCGCCACACACAGATCCTTTGCCACAGCCCATCCTCCCTCTCCGCCGCCCCTCCCTTTCACCTCTCCTGGACTCCACCTCCATCCCTACCCCCGCTCTCACCTCCGGCATCTACCGTCTACATATCTCGGTATCCTAGGGTTCTAGGTTAGCATTATTTAATTTTGGGACAATTTTAATTACAAGTATCTAATATGTGGATAATTTTTCTTCCAATTTCCATTATTCTAAGAATCTTTACATCCCACTATTCAATATTAAGTGAACTCTCATCTCATTTTATCCTTAGGTTAATCAAGTATATGATATACAATGATCTCTCACTGTTTTAAATTAATTAATGGCTTGTTCATCAAATAATTTACCCTCTTTTAGGTTCATCTATTTATTTTATTCCATTTATTAAATTATTTTACTTCACAATTGACTATATTTCATGTTTTCATTGGTTTTATAGGTTAATCGTGCACAAAATCTAGATATTAAACAAGTATGTATTTTATTTTCTTTTTTTTATTGCATTTGATTTCATATGTGTCTTAATTTTGAATAAAATTTCCTTTTTTGGATGCATTGCTTGATACCACT
Source organism: Viscum album (assembly GCA_963277665.1). NCBI lineage: Eukaryota > Viridiplantae > Streptophyta > Magnoliopsida > Santalales > Viscaceae > Viscum > Viscum album. Next base: position 797,607,434 of record OY728160.1, on the reverse strand, counting down.
TTTCTTAGATTCATTGCTTGATTATCCTTTCTCTAGTTTTTCATGGTAGCTATACGGATGACGAGATGACCGGATTTTTTAGCATTCATTAGGTGTTATTAATACACTGCCAAAACCTACCCATTTGACATTGTCTACTATTACACACTGTCTACTATTATACTGTATACTGTTATACACTATCATTTTTTAAATTTCTACTGTCATATACTATTATTTAATATTGTCTATTATTATAAACAGTTATTAAATATGGTCTACTGTTATAAACCACCCATTTAATGTTTTTTCTATAGTTATACACTGTCATTTTTTTAAATACCAGGCATTGTTGATATTTATTAATTTCAATGGTGGACCTGCCCATTTATTTTTTAGGTTGTGATAGCTAATAAATCATAATATAATTTTTTTAATACTTCTTTGATTTATTATCTTTCCCATTTACTAAAATGTTTTAGGAATAAATGGGCATATATTAGTTTTCCTATATATTGTTGTATCTCACTAAAAGGTACAAGAATATATTACTACATACATTGTATCCCACATAGTGTGTTTTATCTCACTGAAATGTATAGGAATATATTGTGTTCAATGCAATTTATTTAACACCATATTGTGTTCAATCCAATTTAATCTTTTTGAAAGTGGAATTTTTGAAACATGCATTTAATTTAGATTGGCTATAAAGATACATAGAATCATTCTTTAATGTGATGTTATACAGATATGCACTATTTTTCACCACTAGTGATGAAAGTTATTTTCTTGGAACCTATATTGTGTGTTTAGTGCCTTAATTTTCTTCATGTGGTGCTTCATAGAGATCAAAGATCTAAGGCCAAGGATATTTTTATATCTTCTTCTAAGAGGTTAGTTTACATACCTAGTGCTAATGGTATTTTTTCATCTGTTTCATTTTGAAACATCAATAGGACTTCGAAGCCATATGTCTGTGGGGAAATTTATTCCGGGATAAGAGTGTTCCTAAAAAATGAGCTTTTTTGATTTGGAGAATTATGAGGAATACACTTTTAACAGATGGGGATATTCAAAAGGCAAGGTATTGTGCTATCTTTTAAATGTATATGTTGTGGAAATAATTTAAGGGATTTTACGACTCATATATGTACTAAATATGATTTAGCACTAGGATTGTGGAGGAACTATGGGGATATCATGGATATTTCTATTGGGCTTGAATTGTTTTAAATTCTCTTTAAATAATGGTTCTTATGGTCATTGAATAAATATTTATTTCTTATCAGTATATGTTTATATGTATACATGTTTTGTCTTTTCATTTTAGTGAATGTTCAAGATTTTTTTCATAATTCTTTAACCTTATAAAGAGTTTAGAGACCGAGGAAGCTGGAAAGACTGATATATCAACATTCTTGGGACTCGAAGGCATGGGATGAGGTAATTTGATTTATTATATTTATTAATAATGGTTTTTTGTTTTTTTGGTAAAAAAATAAATATATTCTTGTTTTTTTGTGTGGTGAAATTATGAGTATAACAAAAAATATATATTCTTGTGTGTCTTCAGCTTGTAAAGCTAATACCTTAAGAAAGTGGTTCATGTTATTCTAAAATTTCATTAAAAACATCATAAAATGCCACCACCAAGGTTCTTGACTATAAAACTCTGTGAAGATAACCAAAATTATTGAGATAGGTTGGACACACCAATTCAACCATAAGTTGTGCAGGAGGATTCACCATATCATTCTCTCGAACATGTTCTAGTGGTTTAGGCATTAGAGATCCTCTAGATCAGAGTCTTTTGGACTGTAACATCCCATGGAGGAGGTGTAAAAGTACCATAGTTGACTATCTCCATGAATTTCAGCTCTAATATCTTCCAGCTATTTAGAGAATGGGATGGATATAGGATTCCATGTAATGGATAAAAATCATAGAGGTAATATTAGATATGTTCGAGACTTTTTTGAAGCGACATGTAAATCTACCATTGATTATGATTTATAGAACAACTAGGATATTGTAGGGTGTCATGGGATAAGACTAATCTTTAGTTGGAATGTCAAGTTTTTCTTATTGGTTTATGTTTGTAGGTTTCCTAGAAGAATTCATTGTTGGTACAATGACATAATTTACTAACTATTTACCTCCTGAAATTTCTCTTGGAAAGTTACATTATGAGATTTCTCAATACACATTTTTTGTTTTTTCCTAGAGAGAAAAGAGCATATTTATATTTTCTTTATTTAATTGTTTTGCTGTATTATATTTTTAGGTTGATTGAGAAAGGAGATTGGAAGGTCCAAATTTTCCTGAATACAGGTTCTTTATATTGTGATTTTGTTATCTAGATGACATATATTTATGGTGATTTTGATGAGATGATATCATGATGATTGCATTTGAAGGAAGATCAAGAATGGAAACTGCATTCTTTTGGTTAGTAGTTTTTTTATTTTATATATTTGGTCTTCCATTTTGGATTTTTTATATATCTAGTTTTCCATTTTATGTTTTGTTTTGTGCTTTGGTTTATATTCATTTTGGTTTCTTCATTTTCATGTCTGTGTGGTCTTCTATGGCCTCCTAGCAAGCTGGATGTCTCACGATTAGGAAAGATTCATTCAAAATTTAATATTGATTTAGAAATGCTCCATGGAGCTTATTATTGTTTAGTATTTTAGAATCTACCTGGAATCATGATTTTATTATCTTTAAAGCTTGATAATAAGTCCTACGTACTTGCTATGAAAAATATGATATCTGTTAATCACTGTAATCTGATGATAACCACCCTTTGTAAAGTGAGATTACTTGAACATTTCAGTCAATGGTGAAGATTTATCATGTATCTTTATAATTATATTGGGAATTTCCTGTTTTTCCTTCTCTTCAGCTGGAATATTTTATTATCCATTTTTTAAATAGCTTGAATGGATCTTCTCTCAATTTTTACCATTGATGGTGACATGGTGTCTAGGATTTTCTCCTTCTGAATGTTTCCTTGGATTTTTTATTTATCCTGGCAGCATCTGATTTCAGGTTTGGTTTTTTTTAAGGTTTCAGTCTAGAGACCACATATGGTGTCGCTCCAGGCCCTTGTGATTAAGGAGGAACCCTTCTACAATGAGCTCGGGGTGAAGTCTGAATTTTTTTCACCTTATGTGCATTTTAATTTTAGTTGCCATCCACTTAATCGAAAGACAAAAACATATTGATCCATCGGCACATGCTTCTATTTGCAGGATTTTGTTTTCTGGATCATTGGCTGCTTTCAATGTTCTGGTTTTTTTTAAAATAAATCCCAGGTTAGCGACCGCCTTAGGTGGTCGCTAATGATGCCAAATTTTTTTGGTTTATAGCGACCGCTTTTGGCGGTCGCTACTGCTCCTCTCGGCGACCACTGCTGTCACGACCCGTCCTCGGGGCCCGTGCCGTGACTACCCCAAGCCCGTCTTCCATAGGCCAGGGGCTGGCGACTAGCACCAAAGGCGTAAATCCCGATAACTGGGAAGGCATTGCCTTTATAAAAGTAAACAAAACACCACAGAGTACAAGCAGAAATAAAACACTAAGTACAAAAGAAAGTGCTGAAAAGTAAATGGGCCAGAATACAAACCCAACTGAAAGTACAGCTACAACTGAACGAAAGTACAACAGAAAAAGACAAACAGCTGGAAGAAAGGAGGCAGCTCCTGGGTCGTCCTCCTCGGATCCTACCTGAAGGGTAGTTACAGATGGCGCAGCTCCTAGATCGTCCACCACGGATCCTACCTGAAGGGTAGGTACAGATAGCTTCCACAACGCTCTCGCCCGTCAACCTCCTCTGAGTGTCGTCTCGCCGTGAAGTCCACCTCCGGGTACTGACTCGTCGTGTAGTCCACCTCTGGGTACCGTCCAGTCCTCGAACACTCGGCCTCCGTCAGCACTGCCCGTCGTCTGCAACCAACACAATAAGGTGCGGGCATAGCCCGTGCAGGGGTGAGTATAACGATACTCAGTAGGGACCCCGAGACCCTCAAGGTCTCACTAAAACCAACAAGGTTAACCAAAAAGAAGATCTCAACAGATAACCTCTACTTAGGTATATGCTCATGAATATACCTAAGTTATCAAGTAACCCATCTCAATCATGAGGAAAACACCAAGATCATGAAATCAACGGATAACCACTACCCAGATATATGCCCATACATATACCTAAGTTATCAAGTGACCCATATTAATCATGAGGTAAACATAATGGTCGAAAGTCTCAGCTCAAACCAGGATTTTTATTATCGAAACCGTAACTGCTGAAGAGCCCCGTCTCTGGAGTGTACAGTGCTCCTGTCACGACTCTGAGGTACTGCTCACTAACCTAAGACTGCTGAGGTACTCCTCCGGTCAAGTACCGCGGGTCAGCCACCCAAACACAGTAGTGCTTCCCGCCGGGGTATGCCACCCAAACACAGTAGTGCACACCCCCTAGTAGCCTGCTGAGGTACTCTCCGGACGAGTACCGCGGGTCTGCACTGTCACACAGGTAGTGCTCCGTCCGCCATGGGTCTGCACCTCACAAAGTAGTGCTTCGTCCACTGGTCTAGTCGACTCACTCCAAGTCGAGTCGGTCAAGCAATCGTCAGGTCTTAGTCGGCTACACGGTCTCCGTACTCCGCACGCTCGTCTCTGGGAGGTTCCGCTCCACGAGCTACAGGTCGATACTCCAAGTATCTCAAAGTCCCACGAAAAAATATCTCAAGGGACCGCCTCGTCATAGGGGTCTCAACGCAACAGACGGCGCGTCAATCGGACGCTCGGTCTGTGAGTTATTAGCCTTTTCGTCCCAGGGGCCTGGTTGGTTTCGTGTACGAACCAACCCGGCCGTATCTCAACTGTACCTCGAACTCTCATAGGGTATACTCATAGGGACCGTTTCTCAACGTGATCACCAACGCCGCTGACGGTTCGTCAAACGGTCGTCCTGTCTGAAAGATATCAGTTTTTCTGTTCCAGGGGCCCGGTTGGATTTTGAGTACAATCCAACCCAGCCATACTCCAACTGCGTCCAAAACTCGGGCGAAGTATTCCAAAAGTTTCGTCTCAACAAGAGGATTCCAAAAAAGTCAACGGCACGTCAATCGGACGTCCGGTGCTCAAGATATATCTGTTTCCGCTCTGAGGGCCCGGTTGGTTTCGTGTAAGAACCAACCCGGTCGAACCCAAAGTTCTCCGAAACCTTAAGTGTAATATACTGAAACGACCGTCTCGTTCCAAGGATCGCATCGCCGCTGACGGTGCGTCAATCGGAGGTCCGTAGTCCAAGATATGGGCAAAAGACCGAAGAGGGTCTGAAAATGAGGGTTTCGGGCCCGGACCGCCCCGGCCCGAGGCCCCCTGGGTCGGCCCGAACCGGGTCGACCGGACCCGGGTCCGACCCGGCTGGGCCCGGCCCGGCCGCAGCTCGGCCAGCGTGGCCGAGCCGAAGTTGCGGAGCGGGGGGGGTGCGCGGCCCGCCCTCGCCGTTGATTGCGGCCGGCGGCGGATCCGCCGCCGCCAATCTTCCGGTGGCGCGCTCGGGCGCCGCCGCCCCCGGTCGTCGCCGGTGTCGCGTCGGCGACTCGCGCCTCTGGGTGTTTCCGCGGGCCACCGGAGTTGCTCTGGTGGTCCGTTTTCAAAACCGTCTGAGTCGGTGTTCATCTCGGGTCTCGAACTTTACTGCGCAAGCTTCAAAAATACTTTGCGGCCCCATTTGTCGTCGCCCGTTAATCCGCACGTCAATTAACAAAACGTACCGTCTTTGTGGTTTTCCGGCGCGACGCGATGGCGCCGCGCCCCTTCGCCGCGGCCCAACTCCGGTCGCCGTTCTTTTGCGGTTCTTCGGCACGGCGTGACGGCGCCGTGGAATTGGTTCAAAAAAATTGAATGCGCGGCGTGACGACGTCGCGCATTCTTGCCGCTCAATCTCACGTGGTGCGACGGCACCGCGTCACTTTCATTCGATCCGCAATAACAAGAAAAACAATAGGGAGGGGGGCGGCTGTGTTTGTGCGGTCTGGCCTCCTCCCGTTAACTGATATCATGCGGTCCAAATAAACGTGGATAAAAGACGGAAGAGAATAACGTAAGGAAAAATCACGTAAACCCCCTACCTCATGCGAGCTTGAACAGAGGTTCGTCGAACGAGGATTCATCGCGGAAAGAGATGTCGCGGAAGAAGACGTCGCGGAAGAAGACGTCGCGAAAGAAGACGTCGCGGAAGAACCGTCGCGGTAAAAGGCGTCGCATAGTCGGTCTCCGAGGACTCGACGTTCTTCGACGGAGTTCGATGCGTTCTTCGTGTTCTTCGTGTTCTTCGACGAAGAAGATGAAGAACTCTATCTTTCCTTAGCTTTTCTCCCCAAACCTTTCAAGCAACAAAGGTTCCAACCCCAAAATAAAATAATCTTACCTCTTATTTTATTAACATAACAAATATTTGAATTTCAAGAGTTTAAAATTCAAATAACCATACTTAACTCACTTAATTAATAACATAAGTTATTAAACTTAAGTTGTCAAATATTAAATGTGAGTTGAGGGGGGTTAAAGAATGTGAAGAGTTATGGAAGGTTAGGGAAGGTGAAGGGGTAGGGTTCGTGTGGGCCCCACCACCTTCATAACCTCCCTTGGGAAGTTGGGTAGTAACCCAACTTCCACCCAAAGCCTAATCCACTTAGTTAAAATAAAAATTGTAGTTTAATTTTTATTTCAACTTCCACAAATTCTAACAACTTACCGCATGTAAAGGCAACTTCGGAAGTGACGTTCCTAAGCAATTATCGGCGCTACGGTTCCATCGGTGCCTTCAGAATTCGATTCCGAGCACCGGTTCAAAAGATAGGAATTCTCCCTCGTTCGTTCACTGAACGTACCCAAGCCAAACTTCGGAAATTGATTCCGGGCACACCGGGCCTCGGAATCCAGTGCCGTCAGAAACTGCGTTCTTGTAAAATCCCAAAGAAAATTAAGAAAAAAAATTCCCTTGAATTGTACGGGTCTTTACATTACTCTCACCTCAGGGCTTTACGTCCCCGTAAAGCTTTAACACTAACTAGGGATACAAAAGAGGTACTGAGCACGCATCTGAGCCTTCCGCTCCTAGGTGCTCCCCTGGAGGCTCTCGTACTTCCAAAGAAAGCGCACCTGAGGAATCGACCGTCCTCATAGGATCTGCTTCTATCGATCCTCGATCCCCACTGGAACATCCGTAAAAGTAACCCCATCGCCATCGTCCAGCTCCTCATGGTCGATGATATGCGAAGGGTCGAGCACGTATCTCCTCAGTTGAGATACGTGGAAGTCGTCGTGCACCTGGTGCAACTGAGGTGGATGGGTCAAGCGGTAAACCATCCCGCCTACCCAGCTGAGGACCTAGGAATGGTCCATTGAACCTTAGAGATAACTTGTCGCCTTGGCCACATCTCCATAAACCTCGTCGAGGTGAGACCCGTATAAGTTCGTGATCGTCATCCTCAAACTCTAGAGGTCTCCAATTCCTGTTAGAACTGAAACTCAAAACGACTGCTGCCACGAGGGTAAGGTTGACCGACTCAAGAGTGATCGGTCGCACCCTCCTGTGCATGAGTTTATCCTGTGCTGCCTGGGGTTTCCTTTTCGTCGACCAAGGAAAACTCATCCCGACGTCGTAGTTAAACCACACCCTTATTGCCTAATACCGTCAATTTGTGTATGAGCTGTGATTGCCCAGTCCATACTCAAACCAACATCGTAAGGCCTCGACGCTGCCACCAAGAGATTCCAACCGAAACTCTCGCCTCGAGGGTCTGACCACACCGTCGGCGTAAGTGTGATTATCGATTCTCCTCCCAAGGTATCTCCAGACGTGAGGGTCAAGTCCACAGTTTTTGGAAACTTGAGGTCTGGAACAAGATTTGCGAAAGCAAGGAATGGTTCATATCGACGTCTATTACTACAACAGCTAGTAGTGGACACAGACTGTCCCTTGAATCATTTTTAGAGCCATTGGGCCACACTCCTTGACCGCATGCAGCCGCACTCTTCCTCCGCCCTCCAGCTCCCTGAGCCTGGCGGGGATAACTAAGGCGGGTGGTTGTAGCATGTTAAGATTTACACCACCTCATGCTGCTCTCCTAGCTCTACCTCCACGTCTGCTGCTCCACAGACTCATCTCTCCTTAAAGCTTCCTCTTCTTTAAACATTTAACACGCTCGAGTCTCTAAGACTGGAGCCGGTTTCCTGTTTCTTACTGCACTGTGCAGTCTTCATCCGCTCTTGGATGATTTGAAGGAGCTGCTAAAATTTCTCCTTTGCCGAAAAGAGAAACTCGGTCTCATCCCCTAGATGAACCACGCCCATTGCCTAATACAGTCAATCCTGACATGAATGACGCATTCACGCCATGGATGACGTCGTATGGTCTCGACGTAACTACTAAGAGATCCAACTGTCACTCTCGCCTCCAAGGGTCGAGTCACACTGTCGGCATCAGTGTGAGGTCACTGGGTCTCCTCCAGTAGAAATCTTGAAAGTGAGGGTCAAGTCAACAGTTTTAATCGGGACCACTCAGTATCAACCAAAAAAAAGGACAGGAAAGCAAACAAAGATAAGTGTCTTTTTATTATTGCAGCTCATAGTACAAAGACATGAATACAACAACAACATGGAACTAGAAGTACAAGGGACGTATCCACTAGTTCCGCTCCTGTCTACCTGCTCCCAGAGCTCTACTGCCTTGTCCACTGCTCGGCTGTTGCTCAAGCACCCGCCGCTGCTTCTGCCTCGGTGGATCCTCCAAAGCCTGCAGATCAACTGTACGAGGATTCGGACAGTCATGTGCCAGGTGACCCTTTCCGCCGCATGAGTAACACTGTCTGTTTCTGGCACGCCTAACTATGTCCCCACCCCGGGTGCCCCGCACCACTGATCCTAAAACCCGAGATCGCCCAACTGCTGGTCTGGTCCTCCTGGACCTCTGCATCAACTGTCTACTGCCCACAGATGACTCGGCTACTGATCGAAAAACACGCGGCAAAGGCAGCAGCTCCTGAACACGCTCGGGTGTAGAGCTACTGGCACAAACTCCACCCTGAAGAAGGTCTCGAAGTCTTCCCATGCGAAGTTCATCCCGTCGCAAAACTGGAACAAGTGACTCCACCACCTGCCTGCTGCTGCCTGAAGAAGGCTGGCAGCAAAGATCACCATGAAGTCTGCAGGCATCCCCACTAGCCTGAAGACTCTCACCACAGCCTCCAGCCAAACCTCAGCCGCCTGCGGGTCCGTCTCTCCCCGGAACCTGGGTGGCCTCTGGCGCTGGAACTCGTGCAGCGCACTCAAGTGACGTGCATCACCTACTACCGGGGCTGGTGGCATCGGTGGCCCAATGTATGGTAGTACCGCTGGTGCCTTCGTTGGTGCCTCAACTGCAAGAGGGCCCTGTACCGAAGCCTCGTCGCTCGACAGGCTGTCAGTACGCACATCCCTCTGGGCTGTAGCTGTTCGTCCGAGAAAAGGCATCCTGAAAGAAACAACGTGACACGGTCAAAGGATTATACCTGGTGAGCTGACCTGGTTTGAGCTGATATTTAAATAAAACTTCTGGAGACACACATGCAATCAGTGTTTTCGTGCACAAAGTCGGAATTCAGTTGTCAGGGTCCTGGTGTATGGATACGTCCGCCGCCCGCACCAACACTGGACTCCCTGAACTGAAGACCACACTCGGTACCCATAACACTATTGCTTCACAGAAAGAAAATATCAGAGTTATAAGTTCTGCGATAGAACCGACTCCTCTGATACCAATTTGTCACGACCCGTCCTCGGGGCCCGTGTCATGACTACCCCAAGCCCGCCTTCCATAGGCCAGGGGCTGGCGACTAGCACCAAAGGCGTAAATCCCGATAACTGGGAAGGCATTGCCTTTATAAAAGTAAACAAAACACCACAGAGTACAAGCGGAAATAAAACACTAAGTACAAAAGAAAGTGCTGAAAAGTAAATGGGCCAGAATACAAACATAACTGAAAGTACAGCTACAACTGAACGAAACTACAAAAGAAAAAGACAAACAGCTGGAAGAAAGGAAGCAGCTCCTGGGTCGTCCTCCTCGGATCCTACCTGAAGGGTAGGTACAGATGGCGCAGCTCCTAGATCGTCCACCAGGAATCCTACCTGAAGGGTAGGTACAGATAGCTTCCACAACGCTCTCGCCCGTCAACCTCCTCCGAGTGTCGTCTCGCCGTGAAGTCCACCTCCGGGTACGGACTCGTCGTGTAGTCCACCTCCGGGTACCGTCCAGTCCTCGAACACTCGGCCTCCGTCAACACTGTCCGTCGTCTGCAACCAACACAACGAGGTGCGAGCATAGCCCGTGCAGGGGTGAGTATAACGATACTCAGTAGGGACCCCGAGACCCTCAAGGTCTCACTAAAACCAACAAGGTTAACCAAAAAGAAGATCTCAACAGATAACATCTACTTAGGTATATGCTCATGCATATACCTAAGTTATCAAGTAACTCATCTCAATCATGAGGAAAACACCAAGATCATGAAATCAACGGATAACCACTACCCAGGTATATGCCCATACATATAGCTAAGTTATCAAGTGACCCATCTCAATCATGAGGTAAACACAAAGGTCGAAAGTCTCAGCTCAAACCAGGATTTTTATTATCGAAACCGTAACTGCTGAAGAGCCCCGTCTCTGGAGTGTACAGTGGTCCTGTCACGACTCCGAGGTACTGCTCACTAACCTAAGACTGCTGAGGTACTCCTCCTGTCGAGTACCGCGGGTCAGCCACCCAAACACAGTAGTGCTTCCCGCCGGGGTATGCCACCCAAACACAGTAGTGCACACCCCCTAGTAGCCTGCTGAGGTACTCTCCGGATGAGTACCGCGGGTCTGCATTGTCACACAGGTAGTGCTTCGTCCGCCATGGGTCTGCACCTAACAAATTAGTGCTCCGTCCACTGGGCTAGTCGACTCACTCCAAGTCGAGTCGGTCAAGCAGTCGTCAGGTCTCAGTCGGCTACACGGTCTCCGTACTCCGCACGCTCGTCTCTGGGAGGGTCCGCTCCACGAGCTACAGGTCGATACTCCAAGTATCTCAAAGTCCCACGAAAAAGTATCTCAAGGGACCGACTCGTCATAGGGGTCTCAATGCAACAGACGGCGCGTCAATCAGACGCCCGGTCTGTGAGTTATTAGCCTTTTCGTCCCAGGGGCCCGGTTGGTTTCGTGTACGAACCAACCCGGCCATATCTAAACTGTACCCCGAACTCTCATAGGGTATACTCATAGGGACCGTTTCTCAACGTGATCACCAACGCCGCTGACGGTTCATCAAACGGTCGTCCTGTCTGAAAGATATCAGTTTTTCCGTTCCAGGGGCCCGGTTGGATTTCGAGTACAATCCAACTCGGCCATACTCCAACTGCGTACAAAACTCGGGCGAAGTATTCCAAAAGTTTCATCTCAACAAGAGGATTCCAACAAAGTCGACGACACGTCAATCGTACGTCCGGTGCTCAAGATATATCTGTTTCCGCTCCGAGGGCCCGATTGGTTTCGTGTACGAACCAACCCGGCCGAACCCAAAGTTCTCCGAAACCTTGAGTGTAATATACCGAAACGACCGTCTCATTCCAAGGATCACATCGCCGCTGAAGGTGCGTCAATCGGAGGTCCGTAGCCCAAGATATGGGCAACAGACCGAAGAGGGTCCGAAAATGGGGGTTTCGGGCCCGGACCACCCCGGCTCGAGGCCCCCTAGGTCGGCCCGAACCAGGTCGACCCGAGCCGATGTCGCGGAGCGAGGGGGGGTGCGCGGCCCGCCCTCGCCGTTGATTGAGGCCGGCGGCGGATCCGCCGCCGCCAATCTTCCGGCGCGCGCGCTCGGGCGCCCCCGCCTCCTGGCGGCCGGACGGCTCCGGCCGCCGCCCCCGGTCGCCGGCGGCGCCGTGCCGGCGACCCTCGCCTCCGGGTGTTTCCGCGGGCCACCGGAGTTGCTCCGGTGGTCCGTTTTCAAAACCGTCTGAGCCGGTGTTCATCTTGGGTCTCGAACTTTACTGCGCAAGCTTCAAAAATACTCTGCGGCCCCGTTTGTCGTCGCCCGTTAATCTGCACGTCAATTAACAAAACGTACCGTCTTTGTGGTTTTCCGGCGCGACACGATGGCGCCGCGCCCCTTCGCCGTGGCCCGACTCCGGCCGCGGTTCTTTTGCGGATCTTCGGCACGGCGAGACGGCGCCGCGGAATTGGTTCAAAAAAATTGAATGTGCGGCGTGACGACGTCGCGCATTCTTGCCGCTCAATCTCACGCGGTGCGACGGCACCGCGTCACTTTCATTCGATCCGCAATAACAAGAAAAACAATAGGGAGGGGGGCGGCCGTGTTTGTGCGGTCCAGCCTCCTCCCGTTAACTGATATCATGCGGTCCAAATAAACGCGGATAAAAGACGGAAGAGAATCACGTAAGGAAAAATCACGTAAACCCCCTACCTCGTGCGAGCTTGAACAGAGGTTCGTCGAACGAGGATTCGTCGCGGAAAGAGACGTCGCGGAAGAAGACGTCGCGGAAGAAGACGTCGCGGAAGAAGACGTCACGGAAGAACCGTCGCGGTAAAAGGCGTCGCGTAGTCGGTCTCCGAGGACTCGGCGTTCTTCGACGGAGTTCGATGCGTTCTTCGCGTTCTTCGTGTTCTTCGACGAAGAAAATGAAGAGCTCTAGCTTTCCTTAGCTTTTCTCCCCAAACCTTTCAAGCAACAAAGGTTCCAACCCCAAAATAAAATAAGCTTACCTCTTATTTTATTAACATAACAAATATTTGAATTTCAAGAGTTTAAAATTCAAATAATCATACTTAACTCACTTAATTAATAACATAAGTTATTAAACTTAAGTTGTCACATATTAAATGTGAGTTGAGGGGGGTTAAAGAATGTGAAGAGTTATGGAAGGTTAGGGAAGATGAAGGGGTAGGGTTCGTGTGGGCCCCACCACCTTCATAACCTCCCTTTGGAAGTTGGGTAGTAACCCAACTTCCACCCAAAGCCTAATCCACTTAGTTAAAATAAAAATTGTAGTTTAATTTTTATTTCAACTTCCACAAATTCTAACAACTTACCGCGTGTAAACGCAACTTCGGAAGTGGCGTTCCTAAGCAATTACCGGCGCTACGGTTCTATCGGTGCCCTCGGAATTCGATTCCGAGCACCGGTTCAAAAGATAGGAATTCCCGCTCGTTCGTTCACTGAACGTACCCGAGCCAAACTTCGGAAAATGATTTCGGGCACACCGGGCCTCGGAATCCAGTGCCGTCAGAAACTGCGTTCTTGTAAAATCCCAAAGAAAATTAAGAAAAAAATTTCCCTTGAATTTTACTGGTCTTTACAGCTGCAGCGGTCGGCCGTGGAGGCGCTATAGCGACCGCCATTGGCGGTCGCTATTAGCCTTTAGCGACGGGCCAACGGCGACCGTCGTTGGCCGTCGCTGAGCGGTCGCAAAAGACTATTAGCGACCGCTTTTGGCGGTCGCTAATGGTCAATTTTGTAGTAGTGTACCTACCCTTCAGGTAGGAATCCTCGAAGGATGACCCAATACCTACTTTACCTTTTTTTCAGTTGTACTTGTACTTTCTTGTTAGGCTTGTATTTCCGACCCCTTTTACTTTTTAGCACTCCTTTGTATACAGTTTTGCTTAGTGTTTTACTTCCAGCTCGTACTCTGTTGTGTGTGTTTACACTTTATAACGGCAATGTCTTCCCAGTTTTAGGGATTTACGCTTTTGGTGCTAGTTGTCAGTTCCTGACCTATGGAAGGTGGGTTTGGGGTAGTCACGACACGGGCCCCGGAGAACGAGTCGTGACAATTGACATCTTTTTTTTTTAAAGGTTGGGGCCGAAGCCTCATTTTTATTAATAAAGCAAAGCAAAGACCTCTTTTAACTGGGTAGAGGGAGACCCATTACATAGCCCGAAGGCTCAGTGGGATTGTAGCCCATTACATAGCCCGGAGGAGAAATATCGTGAGTTGTATCCTTTGATAGATTCCTCCTATCTGAACTAACATACCTTTCCAATTGTTCTTCTCGGGGTTGTGGAAGCATGGTCTTCCCTGCTGGAATGTCAACCTCAGAAATATCATCCTAAGACCTTTATTTATTTATAATTATAATTACAAATATATATATTTAAAAAGTATTTATATATAATTATAAATATAATAAATATATTTATTATTTAAAAATTATTATTACAATATTATAATTATTTAAATATATATTTATTTAATTATAATCTTATAAATACTTTTTTTAAAAGATTATATATATTTGAATTATTAAAAAATATATATTAAGTATAAATATGTGTTTTTTATTTAATGTATATAAATAAACATTATTTTTTAATATAAATATAATAATTTTATATAAATTAATAATATTTTTATTAAAAACTTTTATTATCGTTTTTTTAGCACTAATAAAGAGTGGATTTATCATCGTTTTTAACTAGTACTGATAAAAATCTCATTTTTATCGGCGCGTTTTTCTTAGCGCTGCCCTTAACCCGATTTGTGGTAGTGATCCCACACATCTAATTTGGACCCTAGTTCCATCATTACAGTAAGCAAGTTGAAGTAGAGTAATAGCCTCCTCCCAACTATCTACGACTCCCTCTTGGAGTTCCATGATGAACTTAATAGTGGAGGCACGACTAAGGGTATATTTGCAATGGTTTAGCCCTCCTCCTCTAAGTGGTTTATAGGATCGTGGAGTGATTGTGTGAGAGAATATAAAAGAATCGATTATATTCACTGGACTGTAAGCAGCAAAAAAGAATGATACATAACGAACAATAGAAGAATAAGAATAAAAATGGAGGGACTCCTCTGGGAAGACACTCCCCGAGGTCAAGGATGAGACCTCCACAAAATCCCCAGCTAAAGAGGGGCCAAAATAATTTATGTATCCTTGCACTCTACAACATCCCCTCTATTTATTAACCCCAACCACTACCAAAAACACCTACCTGCTGCAGCCAACCCAACATACCATTTACATCAATGCAGAATACTGCCCCGGACAGCTGGCAACTTTTACCCATGCCCTCACACGTACATCCCACTACCCCCATTCCTATCAGCATCGTACCATCTTTTGTGAACCCACAAGTGCTGAGGTGACTGATATCCCTCTTTGATTATGATGAATGGTCGGACCCCTCTACCTTTTTAATGGACCAAACCCATGACCTGACCCAACTACAAGTATCCAGCCAACCCAAAATGCAATGCCAACTGTAATTATTTAGAACTCCTCCTACATGGCTCTAGATAAAAGAATAAAGTCATCAGTAAAGAATAGGTGAGTGACCCAAGGCACTCTCTTACTTGTCGTTACTCCATGAATGAAGCCTCAAGAGCCTGCTGCAAAAATCCTTCCGGAAAAAACATCTACCACAGGACTAAGGAGAAATTGGATCTTTCTGATGTCATCCTCTTAGGTGAGTGATAAACAAAGAATATTCCCCATTAATAGTCACATTATATGAAACTTTTGTAACACAATTCATAATAATTCTAACCCAAAATGTATGAAAGACCATATGAATAATGACAGATTCAAGAAATTTCTACTCCACTGGGTTATATGCCTTCAACATGTCAAGTTTTAGGGCCAATAAACACCTCTTAGAGATGTATCATACCTCTATTGAATATAAAACCTCATGAGAGATGATTGTATTAGCATTTATACTATGTTTAGGAACAAACACACTTTGTTCTTCAGAATTTATATGTGGAAAGATACCTATAAGTCTATTTACAAGCACTTTTGAGAAAATATTATAGATCAATTACAAAAACTACTTTGCCTGAAATCCTTCACAGTGACCGGTCTTGATATTTTAGTAATTAGATTTATGACAGCACTATTAAATTCTCTCAAATCAACTCTACCCCTTCCCCCCCAAAAAACCATTCATCAAATGTAAAACATCCCCTCCAACAATGGACCAATATCTATTATAAAATAAATCATGAAAAACATCTGGCCCAGGAGCCTTGGTCGGATGTATCTGATTACGGGCAGTAGTGACCTCATCAGCCCTGTTATCATGGAGAGAAACTTCATTCATAGATTCCGAAATGACAGACGTAATGAAACTTAAAACATCTGGGAAAAAACATTTTTAGCTGAATACAGATGATCATAAAACTCAACGTCTGTCGTAATATAATGTGAGTTATACACCCAAACCCCATCATTAGTTTTCAGTTTTGATATCAACTTACTTCTACAATGACTACTAGATTTTTGATAAAAATTATCCATCATATTCCAATACTGCTCATTGCTTAGCAGAATATTATCCAACTGCTTTTCCAAACAGGCAGCTAGATCAGTAGATGTGCTATCCATATCTCGACTATAACAAACATGAAGCTTCTTTTCATTAGCATAGATTCTTCCATCAAGATCATGAAACCCATGGCTCAAATTCTTAAGCTCCACTGCTGCCTTTATGATTTTTTGTCTAAAGTTCAGGCATTGATCTCCCTATACAGAGCTAACAATATCCCCACACCTTGGTTCCTTCACCCACATGCTTTCAAATTTAATCTTACTTTGGTTCTTGACAAGACGTAAACGACTATCTGAAGATAAGAGAACAGGAAAGTGATTGGATGAAAACAGAGGATGGTGAGAAATTCTGAAAACTAGTTACAAGTATTTCCACTCTATGGAGCCTAAAAAAAGTCGAGTCGTTCCGAGATTCCCATGCTAGTATTTCTCCAACTTAACCAGGTGAAGAGAGAGTCTTCAAATCCCAGATATGGAAAACTCACTATCATTAATTTCCCACTGAAAATCCATCATATAGTTTACATTACCCTCAGAACCACCCTTCTTCCCACGAGGAAACAAAATCACATTAAGATCCCCTCCAAACAACATGGGTCTAGGGAAAGGAGGTGAAGGGTTATCCACTTATCACCTTATGAAGGCCAACTATAAATCCCAAAAACAAAACCCACTCTTCTAAGAAACACTCTTTAACAGATGCAACAATGTGATTCTAAGAGAACTGCTTAATTATAACTATGATATCCTCCTTCCATTTATAGAAGCCATAATCCACCTGCACGACCTGGTCTTCCAACTGGAAAAGCATTTTGATACCCCAATTTAAATTTAAAGTAACCGCACTCTTTGAAATCTGATATGGTCTCACATAGAAAGACTGTATCAGGGAAAAACATAAAACTCTAGTTATAGAGCGAATGAACGATGCGGGGGTTTCCAATTCCCCAAAAGTTCCAATATAGTATTTTTCGTGGCTAGAGGCAGTGTTGGAATCCCCATACACCGTTTTTTCAAATTCGGTGTGCATGGTTTTACCTTTTTGGACAAAAAATCAGACCAAATCCAAAAAAAATCCAATAGACAAGACCATTAAAGATTTAAAAATAACAATACCATCAAAAACTGAAAGAACGTCAATCCACCAGAACAATCGATCAACCAATTGTAGATGACAGAAATCAGACCGATTAAAATTAATCAAAACGCCAGGAATTGAAAACTAATCCATCAGATAAGATGAAGCCACCGGATAAGCGTGAGACAATCAGCCATCCAGAAGGAAAGAAGCAGAGCAATCTAGATGAAACCAGTCAATGGATCCAGTTTCCCACTCTAACCGATTTAATCTCAGACAGAACCAATCCTGGAGATACAAGTCAAAATCCGAAAAAAACAGCAACTGAAGCCGATCTAGATTAATCCTCTTGATATCATCGATCAATTAATCCTAACACTATCAAAAAATTTGACTTCTAGGTGTTTTTATTTTTTTTAGATTAAATGGGATTAGGGTTTTTTTTAATTTGGAATATATATATTTTTATATATAAATATTAAATATATTTATAAATATATTTTAAATGTATGTTGAATAAAAAAAACTACAAAAGTTTGAAAAAAGATTTTTTTGCAATAGTCCATTTGCCAATAAAATGAGAGATCATCATGTACATCATTCAGTCAGGTCAACTCAAGATCATCAAACCCTTTATTAGTAAGCTCATCAACCAAGTAACTTTCCTCGTGATATGCATGTGTGATGATGTAGTTAATGTATGAGATAGATTCTTTGCAGTTGCTCTATCTAGCAGTCAGCTTTCATGAAAGATGAATAATGTCATTTCGGACAGCTTGCACAACAGTTACAAAGACACATTCAAGCCACAAGTTGAGGTATCCCCGTTGCTTTGCAATTTCCACCACATTAATTATACCAAACATTTCAACATTAAGAGAAGTGGTGATTCCACATGACCATATAGGCATCTCATTACTTCACCTCTATCATTTCTAATAATCGCATCATATCCAGGAAGGATTCAGATTTCCTCTAGAAGCTCCATCTGTGTTGCATTTGATCCAGCCTGAAAGTGGATAGATCAACATAACTATCTAGGTACCAGAAGGATGATAATATTTACCTGTAATTCCAAAACACTGATATATGGTAAGATCATGTATTGAGTTATCACAATAACCATTTTGCATATCATTTTCATGTTTCACAGTAGCAAGACCATGCCCCAGGGCTAACTGTAGGCAGAAGGTAGCATTGTCACGTACCAATTTATTTTTTGCTAGTCCAAATGGTATGGATGACTTTAGAACTTGCCACAATAAATAAATTTCGCATTTTTTGAGAAAAATGTAGCATGATACATGCATGCAGGTTCTCTTAGATACTAGTTGTACAGGGGATTCTGATTTCGAAAAAATTAGAAACAATTGTCCACAATGTCGTGGTCGTGACACAACTTAGGAACAATTGATCAATGGCATCCCAGTGTTGGTTATATAGGACACATCTAGAGCATAGATTAATACCAACGATGTAATGTCTTGGATTTTTTGTGTATTATTTTCAAATATTATATGAAATTATTTCAAGACCAGACTTTGTGACATCGTGCGATTCCGAGACTCGGGGTGCTCGAAATAAATGTTTGAAATAAATTAAACTTTTAAATAGCGCACAAGGACTCTCCTGAAAAAGTGGAATAACTTTTAAATGAGTGCTCAAATAAAAAATCTAAGGGCACTGTTGCGTTCAGAGCAGTGACTTTACCTTAGGCGGAGTCTAACATCGAACAACGCGGGTCAATTGCAAAAGCTAATTTCTTGACGTTTTAAAAGAAATAAAAGAAATAAATATTTTATTTTATTTTAAACGTTTTAATTAATGCAACAACGCGTTTGTTGGTTTCAAATAACCAGGAGCCTGGTGTTAGGCTCATAACCCTGAAAAACATTCCTTGGACACTCTGGAGTTTTGAGAGGAGCCATCCTTAGAGGAATCTCAACGAACGACGACGATCGACAATGTGTGGATCGTTGCACAACGAGATCGAATCCCGACTGATGACTGCTCTCCCTATTCGTTAACGATTGAGGTAGGGGTTGTTGTTTTGATTTCTTTTTTCCCCATTCTTTGATTTAACGACGAACGTGGATCAACCCACGAACAGGTTGACCCGCAGATCATTTGTTCTTGCGGGAGGGTCTTTTATCGGGTTTATTTTGGGGAATTGATCCATGTTTGATTTGATTCATATTTTGATTTGCTCCGTTTGATCCTTATAATGAGATCGGATCAACACCTCGATGAACGACGACGAAGGTTCGTTTCTCGATTCGCTATTTGGATTTCTTTTCCCCTTCGACCCGCACGTTCTTCGCATTCTTTGCGGGGATATGAACAATGGATCGTTGCGCATCCGTCTCGCGACATAACGATCCCAAACCAGAGATCCGACATCGTGATGACCCAACAGAGGTGTGACGACGATGGCAGACGACGAATCGACCCAGATCGGAAGAAATTGTTCTTCGACCGTTTTTTTACACGGATAATCGAAACGTGTTTTTGGAGCCGATCAGACGCTCGGAACTTATCAAATCGGCATTGCCATGACAGGACGACCCATAATCTTGAGTTTCAAGGAGATTGAATGGCCGAATCGAAGATCACTGGAGGCGCGCTGAGGAAGAACAACAATTTTGGAAAATCACGAACCACACGACGTGTGGGGTCGGCCTTGCGGTGGCTAGGGTTTCACGATGTAGGAACCGATGACAAGGCGTGTGACAACTGTCACATGGCATGTGGGTCCTTACGTGAGACTTGGCGTGTATCTCGGAAGATACACAGACACGGGGTGGAGTACACGACATGTACTCCACCATACGACTAGACCAGGCCGGTTACGTGGGTTACCTTGTGTACTAGTACATGGGTTGGCATACACGTGTCAAAGCTGTGTACAGATATATGACCAGCATACACAGAGCGGACCCATGATAATTAGACACAGCGTGTGACCATTACTACACGCCGTGTATGCGCTTTTTACACGACATATCTTTTGACTCGGGTCATTGCACATGGGTAGTACCTGAAGTCAAGGGACACAGCGTGTGACCTTTCTACACGCCGTGTATTCTCTTCTACATGGGTTGATCTCCTTTTCCAGCATACATTGGATAAGCTTCGTTTGGGTTAGTGCCCCCTTTGCTCGTTCCCCTGAAGGCCAGATATCATTTCCATCCACATGAGTATGATCCCTTCAACATGACTTTCTAGATAGAGTTAGAGTCCCTCCGAGAGGCCCATAACGAGATCATCTACCCATTCTTGGCCCTAGGTAGAGTCAGGTATCTACGTGAGCAATCCCACAGGATGTCAATCCTATACTTAGCAGGTGAATCCGGACAAGTCATGGTATACACCAAGGCCTTGGAAGTGATCCTCATCCGCGTATCATGATATTTCCCTACTTAGGAGTGAGTTCTCCCGGAATGAGTGCATCTATTCTCTCTTCAGATATGTCGGTGTATCTATCTCTCTCTCTCATCACACTTCCCAACGAACGGTACTTCTCGGACGAGTGTCATCAAAGCTATCAGACTTGTGGAGTGAGTTCCCCCGGACGAGTGCTTCTTGGAATCTTCGGACTGAATCACTAGCATGGGTATGTGGTTCGTTATGACTTACCTCTAGACTACGGGTCTGGGTTTTGTGTATATCTTGATGTTTCTCTTGGTATATGTCTTGTAGATATATACTGTGTAGAGCTGACTGTACCTTTACTTTTTGTATTGCTTTGTGGTTTTCGGGGTCCTCTACTGAGTATTGTTATACTCACCCCTACACGGGATTTTCCCACACGTGTCGTGTCTTGTGCAGACGAGCAGCCTTTTTACAGAGTCTAGGGCGGTCTAGGACCAAACAGAGCTTTGTGAGTTTCCCTACAGGCTGAGGTGTTCCTTCATCGATGAGCAAAATTCCCAATACCTATTTATTTTTTACAGATTGGACTTTGAAGTTTGTAGGCTCTTTCATTTTGGTGGGTTTGTATTCTGGACCAGTTTACATTCTGCACTTTACTTTCTGTTGTACTCTGTTGGTTGAGTTTAGTTGTATGCATGCATTTGTTCCTTAGTGGTTTTTTATACATTTTAGTATTTGTGGGCTTGGAGATGTGTATGTGTGTACATGTACTTAGGCAATGCCTCCCATGTTAGTGATATGCCTACTCGGTATTAGTCACCAACCTCTGGCCTATTGGAGGCGGGCTTGGGGAGTCACGGTGTGGGTCCCACTAGGATGGTTCGTGACAAAGGATATGACGAAAATCATTAGTAGGAAGCTTAGAGAGCATTACCACTGCAAAAAAAAAAGAAATATTGGTAGTGGTTTTTTAGAGGGGATTATGCGCAACTAATAGCCCCGCGGGCGTCGTTAATTCCTATCGGGTTACCGAATTTAGAAATTTAAAAACATGAAATAAATAGACCACTAAACTAAAGGGTGGTATAGGAATTGAAAGTTTGAGATCAATCCCACAGAGACGGGATTGGAGAAAATATTAATTAAATAAAATAAACCTAAACTAATAATGATTTGAAGAAATTAAATCTAAACTATCGAGCATGTGATTGATTTAGAAGGTGGGAGAAGAAAATATAAAATGGGTGCCAGGAAGAAATGATTCCAGGTTTATGAGATGACAAGGTATGAAACAATCAATTAACAATCATGCAGTCATTAGAATCAGATCCTAGAGAGTACAATGGTCATGAAAAATGATCTCCATCTAAAACTCTTCTTTTTCTCATGATCAGTTACTTCAGATTACAAATGATGAGTTACCTGAAACCTAATTTAAACATAGGGAAAATACAAACCCAATGGTCATGGTGGAAGTCTAAACCCTAGATCAAAAATTAAAAAAATGCATTTGATCAATCTAGGCAATTATAATGCTCAAAGAAAGAAAGAAATTAAACTCGATCCTCAACCCCACTCACAATGGTCATGCAAGAAGAATCAAGAATGAGATTGAATTGAAGAAAAAATATGAAATCCGAAAATGTATTGTAATTAAATATAAAATACCTCATACATTCAATCATCATTCATCACGCACACCACGACATGAAGAAATCACCCACTCATGCTAACCATGAGCGGGTGTAGAAAAATAATAAAGAAAAAATCCTTAAGAAAGTGGTGAAGCACGGCTCTACAGTGGTGCACATCCCAGGAAGTGGATCCTCATCCAGCTCCATCCATAATGACCTCAAAAGGTGTGGCCAAGCCCTCTTTTTATAGGCTATAGATGTGATCTGCCCGACCAATTTCACAATGTGTAATGTGTTTACATGTTGTGTAATCCCGATCTGAGGTTCCTCCATGATTTTTGAATCTTCACAAATCTCACGTGAATCTCGTTCATAGATTTAAAACTTTGACTCATTTCACGACGTGTAATTGGGACTCATGACATGTAAATAACTTTCATGGTGTGTAACATATTCACAACAAGTACTAGCGATGTAAGTTTCCTTTGATGAAGTCATGACGTGTAATTGTTTTACACGATGTGTAATAGTTTTTTTTCCAGTTTTCCAGCTTTCTCCATCTTCAAAAATCTGGTGCCACACCATTTCACTTCGCTCGCAGCACGAAGTGTCTTTTTACTCCATTATTTGTCTTTCTTCATTACTTTTGCATAAATCTATTCTTCCTAGTATGAAAACATAATACAAGTCAAATCACTCATAAATTGGAAAGATTATTCAATTAAATACAAAAATCAATACATAAAACACTCTAAAATACATGCATGATATAGAATTATCAAAACCCCCTATAAATAAATTTTATGTATAAATTTAAGGGGGTTATGAACAACCCCCACTAATCATCAAATTCAGAGGGGGTTCACAACCCCCTCTCATATTTTTATCATATTTTTTGGATTTTAGAGGTAGTTATGTCAAAATCACCGCTAATTTAATAATTAGCGACTCTATATATTCAATTGGATTTTAGAGGCTATGTATATTATATATATAATATTCGTTTTAATGTTAATGGTTATATGTGTGTCTATATATATATAATGGTTTTTTAAAGGAAATGACAGGGATTCACAACCTCCACTAATTTAAGAAATTAAAAAGGGTTGATGAACAGTCGTTAATCCATTATATTAGAGGAGGTTTTGAACTCCATCTAATTTATGAAATTATAGGGGGTTTTAAACCCCCCTCTAAAGTAATAAATTATAGGGGATTCATGAACCGATGCTAACCCCTTATATTAGAGGTAGTTTTGAACCTCTTCAAATGTAAGAAATTATAAGGGGTTCATGAACCACAGCTAATCCCTTAGATTAGATGAGATTTTGAACCCCCTCAAATTTATGACATTAGAGGGGGTTTTAAACCCCCTCTAACACAATCAATTAGAGGGAGTTCATGAATTTCCGCTAACCCCTTAGATTATAGGGGGGTTTGAACCCTCTCTAATGTATGAAACTAGAGAGAGTTTATGAACCGTCGATAATCCCTTAGATTAGAGGGGGTTTTGAAACCCTCTAATTTATAACATTAGATGTGTGTCATGAACCACTGCTAATATCTTAGATTAGAGAGGTTTTTAACCACCTTTATTTTTTTTAAAAAATAAATCCCATATAAATTAAAATTTTATAATATATATGTGTGTGTGTGTGCACATGTGTGTGTGTGTGTGTGTGTGTGTATCACATAAACACATTATATAAATTTATTTAAATACATTAATATATATATATATAAAGAGAGAGATATTATATACATACATTAAATAAATAATTATATAGATAAACAAACATGTATACATATATAAATATTTTTATAAATAATATAAATGCAATTATAAATAAATTTATTCAAATATATAAAATTTATATGTGGTTTTGTAAATACTATACCTTTATTATACATTTATATTGAACATATATTATATTAAATACACTTGTATTGTATATTTATATATAAATACATTTATATTATATTATGTATACAAATATATATAATACAGACTAACTAAAATACAAATACAAATACATATTATATAATTATATTATAAACATTTCATTATATATAAATTTATATATATTATATATATATATATATATATATTGTAGTGTACCATATTAATTATAAGTTAACATAGTAAACATAAATATATTATTTAATTATATTTTATATTTCCAATTATATGAATGTATTTAATTGTGTGTGTGTGTGTATATATGTGTATACATGATATAATATAAATGTATATAAGTACATATATAAATATATAATATAAAATTATTTAATATAATACATGTATAAAATAATTGTATAGAATTTATAAAACTAACATATAGTTTTTATAGTTTAAAAAATATGTGTAATAATAATAATAATAATATTATAATTATTATTATTGTCACACACACACACGCAAATATATATAATTATATAAAAATAATTATATAAATATCTATATTTTATCTATAAATATTATAAAAATACATAAAGACACACACACAAGTATAAATGTATTTATAAATATATGTATAAATATATATGTATATATTTAAATATAATTATTTATATATATTATATATATAGATATATATTTATATATATACAAAAATATATTATATTATTTATATTTATATACACAAATATATATATATATATATATATATATATAATCATATATTTCTAATTCAAACGCCAATTTAGGGGTCGTTAAAACCGCCCCTAATCCATTTATTTTCAAGGAATTTAGGGTGGAATTAAAGGGGTTTTAAACCCACTCTAATTTGACCACCACTAAATTGACCTCCATTTTACCATCACTTCATCAAAACTACCCCCTTACAGGATATGGAAGCCACATTAGCAGTGGTTACTCACAACCACCCCTAATGTGTTTAGTGGGGGTTATAACCCCCTCTAACATGGGATTTTTTTTGTAGCGTACCCTCCATGCAAGGGAGAATCTAAAAGAAAGTATCCAACCTATGCTTACAACCTTATCCCATTTGGTTGTATATCCATGCACTGCCTCTTGGTAGAATGATTTTGAGGAGAGACTCCCATTTGAGGCAGGTTACCATATAAGAGTATCATCACCATTAATGAAGTTGTAGTTCAAAACCAATTCCTTGATTTCAACAGGAAAGATTTCTAAGGAATTCAACATTTTATCTTTGATTGACACATTTGTGTCAAGTGATGGATCAGAAGAGTTTAGAGTGTTGAGAAGAGGTGTGATTGTCCAGTTTTTTAACCAGAAATCCAGGGATGAGTTGATGTTGGCCAACCAGTGATAATTCAATGAAATAATGGGGAAAGAAGTCTTGAGGGAAGGCCAAATGGATGAGTCCACATAATTGAAATTCCTA
This sequence comes from Viscum album, assembly GCA_963277665.1. Classification (NCBI taxonomy): domain Eukaryota; kingdom Viridiplantae; phylum Streptophyta; class Magnoliopsida; order Santalales; family Viscaceae; genus Viscum; species Viscum album. Next base: position 797,581,611 of record OY728160.1, on the reverse strand, counting down.
GTTTTGAGCCTATTTAAAAATCTAGATATCAGAAAAGAAAGATCCTACAACTTCTCATTGATAAGCATCCACTTGAAGTTATCCTGTAAATATTGATTGAATTTATAATGATTTTTTATTCTAATCCCACAACATTCAATTGGTTGACAACATTGTTTCCATAATACAATCACAAGTCTTATCCGAATAATTATTCCACTCTAGGAAACATTTTTAATAGAAGTGTTAATATTCTTAATGAGATAATATAACCATTTATAGACTATAAAAGAGTAAACAAATTTTGACATGATAACAACTCTAATAAAGCTAACCCTTCCTGCCATCAAGAGCATCTTGCCTTTCCAGGAAGCCAACTCATTTATAAAATGGATCACAATGTGAGAAAAATGACCGACACATGGTTTTCCACAAAACACAGGGACACCAATATAAGTGAATATAAGAACACCTTCTCTGATTCCTAGCTCATTGATGATGTTAACTTTTTTAGAACCAAATATATTTTTCCAAAGTATAAGAATGACATATTCCAACTTATATATTGTCCTAAGATTTTTTCATAATGAATAAGATCATTTTTGATGTTCTTGATATTTATTTTTTTACCTTGAGTGAAGAGGATGATTTCATCATCATACAATAAGCGATTGGGGGAAATACCTCTAGCATCTCTAATGGGATTGATTTTATTGGAATTTTCCATTCTAAGAAGGAACCTGCATAACACATCTTCAACAATGGAGAAAATAATGGTTGAGAGGGGATAAAATTTCCTTACAATTATAATGGATGTGAAATAGCCCTTAGGATAACCATTTATAAGCACTAAGATATGTGATGATCTTAGAAGTATTCTAACCCATTTAATAAAAATGACATTAAAGCCAAAATTACTTAAAACCTTACACATGAAGCTCTAGTCTAACGTATCAAAGGATTTTTTAACCTCAAGATTGAGAGAAATGTTACCACCTATGGTGGATTTCCCGAGTAGATCAATACATTCAGAAGTAGTAATAAGGTAATCCTGGATAGTTCTACCATTGATGAAACCAAATTGGTTTGAATATACAATCATATTGGAAATTATGGAAATCCTATTGGCAAGAAATTTCCCAATAATTTTTATATAGTGTTGAAAAGGGCCACATGTATGAAAATACGAATCCCATTCATGTTATACTCTTTGGGAATGAGTGAAATAAACTGATCATTAATGACCCGTGTCAACTAGCCACCCTTGATAAAATGAATGACAAGCCTGCAAACATCACAATGAATAATCTCCCAACAGGTTTGAAAGAAAGAGTTAGTGAACCCATGATAATGTTTCAAGTATGTGACATTGAAACTCTATCAATTATAAAGTATCAATATATTCAAAATTAATTTTGAAACACTGACTAAACATAAAAAATAATTGATTTTTTTTGTAAAAATAGTTAATGAAAAATATTTTTAATGGCACAAAATATCATTATTTCAAAACGTAACATTTGTACTTATAGTTTTTTACATCATTTCACTACATGAAATGAGATTTATAGTAATAAAATAAATCAACTTCGATGGTATAGATCTCTTTTTCACTGGTGAAATACATGTAAAAAAATTTATAAGTACAAATGTTATGTTTTAAGTAGTTGACTTGGAAAGCTTATAAAATATAAAAGGGTGTGACCTACGCCGAATGAATTGGCACTGGCCTAGAAAATGGCGAGTGTCAGATCAATTGGCGCTCACCCCCACCCCCATATCTATGGCGCTCCCCCAATATATAATATATTTAATTTTATTATATATTTGTATAATTATAATAATATATTTATATATATTTATAAATATATAAATATATAAAAAAATAAAAAAACTAAATTTAATTATATATATTTACAATTATAAATAAATATATATAATTAAAATTATATATATATATATATATATGTTTATATGCTTATATATATATATATATATATATATATATTAAATTTAAAGTTTTTACCTGTTTGTTAATTAGGGCGGGTTCGGGTAATATTTTTAAAACCCAAACCCCGTCTGAACACGATTACAGGATTTCCAAAGCCAAAACATATTTAGAAACATTTATTTATTAACATATTTATAAAAATATATTTTTAAATAAATATTTATAAATAAATGTTTTATATTTATTGATAAATATATTTATAAATCTATATTTACTATTTTTATTAAAATTTATATGAATAAATATTTATATATAATTATACTTATAAATATATATTTATAATTATATATATATATATAATATTATTTAAATATATTTATAATTATATAAATTTATTTATATAAATATACATATAAATAATAAATATATTTGACATGCATATTATTATATAAATATATATTATTATATAAATATATTTATTTATAATTATATTTATAAATATATATTTGTACTTACATATTTATAATTCTTTAAATATATTTATAATTATATAAATAAATTAATATATATTAATATATAAATATTAAATATATTTAAAATTAATTTATAAATATATTTAATATTTATATATAAATAAATATATTCATTTATATAATTATAAATATATTTATTATATATATATTTATAAATTTATATTTATTATACATTTATAAATATATATTTACAATACACTAAATATTTTTAAAATTATATAAATATATTTAAAATTTCTTTGTAAATATAATTTAGTAATTTTATAATTATAATTATATTTATATTTATATAGTTATAAATATTTATTTATAAAAAAATTTAAAATATATTTAAAAATATAATAAATTGTTAATAATAAATTTATAATTAATAATTATATTTTCTATATTACTAATTTAATTAAGATTAATTTTTAGGTATATTATTAACTACTTTATTCGTATTATTTATACTATAATTCATATATATTACTATAATTATTGTAAATATTTAATAATATAATTAATATTTATTAATAATGTAATTAATAATATTCAATATTAATAAAAAAGTTAATAATACTTCATAATAATGAAATTCATAATATAATACTTAATATGAAATATAACAAAAAAAAATTTAAAGTGTAAATGCAGTGGTTTTAAAAAATAAAGTTTGTGTCATGTAAATTGGTTCTTTTTTACTATATTTTTTAATTTCTATTTATTTTTCAATAATTTTTTATATGTTTAGTCAGTGTGAAAAATTTTATTTAGATAGTATGTATACTTTATAATGTACATGCTTTCAAAGTCACATAAATGAAACATAATAATGTTACAAGTATGCGACTTTGAATGTCAAGAAATTATAAAGTATAAATACAATTTAAATAAAATTTGAAACATTGATTAAATATATAAAAAATAAATGAAAATAAAAAGAATTTCAACAATTGGTATGCTTACTAACATTTTTTATATTTTTTAGCTGATGTTTCACATTAATTTGATTGTTATTTCATTTATAGTCAAACATACTTGATCGACTTGTACATATCACTAATCCTTATGACAATGTATTTATTATGTGGGATGTAGTTAACCTAGATTTGATGGCTCTCCGAGATCTTCTCCATTTTAGACATGAGAGTGTCTATGATGTGGATCCATAGTTATATCCCGATCTACATGTTCTGGTTGAGGCACCTGGGGATGATGATGTGCCTACTGTGTTTATTGAGGAAGATACACAACAACCACCACCACCAACTGAATGGATAAAGAAAAGGACATAAGTGAGGGCAGAGGTGAGGACATAGAGAGCGACACCTGAGAGAGTCTCATACAGATGATGTTGCACCACACAGAGAGGATCCTGCATAGCAGGCATAAGATCTTACATAGTCAGGAGACATTTATGTACCATAGATGTATACTCATATTGTCACACCCTGACTTTTTAATTAATTTTTATTTTATTATTTCTTGGATTTGAGTTCTTGTGCCAAGGTTTGGGTTGGGTCCCAGTTTAAATGTTTTTTGACATTAAATGATTTTAGTGGGTTTTAGACTGATGCATGGGCACTACATGTTTAACGGTAACTGGGCGGTCACCCCAGGTGCTTGTGCGAGTGCCCAAGTGGTCTGGGTTGAGGTGCACAACTTGCACACGGTTTATTAAGTCGTGCGATGAGCGCGCAATGACTCAATTTTCAGAATAAGATAAATAAATGGATTAAAAATTTAAAAATAATGTTTGATAATAATAATAATAATAATAATAATATTACATTTTTATTTTTTATTATTAAGATTATTATTAATAATATCAATATTATTAATGATATTATTATTCTAATTGTTATTGTTTTAAGAAAAAATTATTATTAAAATTATTATTACTATATTAATGGTATTATTATTATTTTATTATTATTATTATGATTATTATTATAAGATAAAATGAAAAAAAGAAAAAAAAACTCTAACCTAATCTCGCTTCCCCCACCCTTCCCCGTTCATGAACTAGCCCCCCCTTCGGTTTCCCTATCGGCCCACCTGGCTCCCCATCCGGCCTCCGCCCGTGTCCGGTCACCTCCACCTGCCGAACCCCCACCCGTGTCGTGCCTTTGGTCAGCCGCCTTGCCCCGCCACGCCTCCGTCAAGCCACCTCGCCTCACCGTGCCTTTGGACTACCGCCCTTGACACCCGACCTTGCCCTTTATTCAGGTTGTCTCTGACCTTATGTGCATCAGCAAGGCTGAATGCTCCTTGCACCGGCCTCTCCGCACTAGAAAACCCTCCCTCTAGTAAGTTTCTTCTTCAATTTTGGGGGTTTTCCTCCATATTTGGCCTAAACCTAATGTTTGGGGTATAATTTGTGCACTTTTCTCATCGTTTAGGGTGTACAATTGGTCCACAACATTTCGATCTCCCTTCCGTTGAAGTTTCATTGCATCCACACTTATTTGAGGTAGGAAATTTCCAAATTCTTTATTTCCCGTACAATTTACAACACTTGTGTGTTTTAGATAATTTTTAAAATATAATCTACATCTCAATAAGTGGCGTAGCTAATTTATTGCAGTGTTTTGTGCTGGTTAAAATTGTGAAAAATAGTTTTGGAATGTGTCTTTTATTATGTGTAGGTGATTCCATATATAATAATGTTATTTGATGAACTATTCTACCTATTTATTTGGTTTAGCGTGCTCTTCAATTAATTTTCTTGGTTTGAACTCACTTTTCAAGGAATTTTAATATGTGTTGGACTTATTTTTGTAACACGTCATGTGATATGAAGTGCGATATTTGATGAAAACTCGTAGTGTATCACTTTCTAGTATTTTATAAACTGTGAAATTAATGTATTCAACTTTTCAATGAGTGAAAACTGTGTTTGGTATGGTGTCAACATGAATTTAGTCAAAAAAGGGTTGATTATGTTTTAGCATTTTAAGCCATGCATTAATTCTTTAAACTGTTGAACATTTTTTTTATATAGTGGTTTGTTTAATTACAAAAATGGTTTCTTTAATTGTGAAAAAGTGCATTTGGTTGTGCGCATGGTGTGGGTTATGTTTTGAAAGGTTCGAGAGTAGTTTTCAAAGGGTTTGGTCATGCAATAAATTATAAAATGGAATTCTCTTATGAAGTTGGTGAAACTGCAATGAAAGACTTTGTTTGAACCTTTTTAAATATTTTACTAAATGAATAAATGATTTGTTAAAGGATGTTTGAAATGAGAATCATGGGTGAAAAGTGTTTCGGTGTGTGTTTGGGTTTTGTTTGAAATGAAGTGGTAATTTTGTGAAAATGATTCTTGCTTTCTAAATGGCTTTGGGTTCTTTGTGTGGTTTATGAAATGGTTTGAAATGAAATCTTTGAGCATATGACCGTTTGACATTGGAAATGAAAAAGCGGTTTTTGTGTGATATTTTGGGTAATTTTTTTGGCTATGTAAAGCTGATGGTACGATTGGAAACACTTGTGTTTTCAAAGAAGTGATTTAATTGTTTAAGTAATGTGGCGACCTATTTGGTACCGCTAACTCAAATGATGATATTTTTATGCACTTTTAGAAAATATTGTGTTTAAAAACTATGCACCCACTTTAAAAGATTATTGTTTTGGGAAATTTTTTAAATGTTAAGATGTTGTAAAGGTCTGGTTGGCACCTTCGCATGATACGAAATGTATGTATATATGTTTGTGGGCACCTCTATAGGGGATTCCCCTTCATGGGTTATCAAATAGGGTATTCGTGTTTAGGGTAGGCAAGTGCTGTGAGATAAGTCATGCGTGTGGGGGCCTCCTACTTACATAGAATTATTATAACCACCACGGGTTCTTGGGTGTCTTTTAGATGATTGAGTGACGGTTTATGATCAACCCTGATTAGACGGGTTGATACCCCATGGATTGGTTGTTAGGCCAGGTAGGCTTTGCCATTGGATTGGTCAGTTTAGGGTGACTAGTTGGTTATAGAATTAGGAGCTTCACCATACACTGATAGGTGGTTCTAAAACCGAGTATGTCCAGGGGTCTTCTAGGAATGTTTAAGATTACCCATGGTTACTTGATTATTTACATTGTTTGTTTACTTTCTGTTATACTAGTTTATTTCTAGCTTGCACTTTTTCCCTATTCTACTTTATCCCAGCTTTGGTATCTTTTGTTTTGGGTTTTTCTTTGAAATGAAAAATGGTTTTGGAAATGGTATGTCACGTGTGTTGGATTTTTAAATGGGAAAAACATGTTTCTTATTTTAAAATGTGAAAACCCTAATTTTATAGTTGTATTTCAGACTTGTGTTAATGGGTGGTTTTGGAAAAGGAGATATTGGATTATGTGGTTTATCTTGGAAACCCTACTAATAATTTTTAATGCCCATTCCTATTTTATCATTTCAGTTGCAGGTTACCTTTTATTAGGTCCTATTTGCTGGATTGATCATTGTTAGAGCAAGGTAGGCCCTTGGTTGGGAGGTGACATGGAAGGTCACGTGGAGGTATGTTGAGTTGTCCAGTTTTATTCTTTTTCCACCACTAGAGTTTAGTTTTATTTTTTTGTGTATTTTTGTTTATCTTTTTGGGCCAAATCATTCCCAGCAATTAGGTTTTGATTCTTGATACTAGTTACCAGCCCGTGGGGATCAGGAATACCCTTTTGGCCATGTCGCGGACCGGCTTAGGTGACCGGTTTAGGGTCAATTAGGGTTGGTTTGTGAAAAAATGGTATTAGAGGAGCCCTTGTTATTTGGGGTGTCCGATAGATGGAGATTAGGATTGTTGAGACTCGAAAGGTTAGTACGGGAAGGACGTCATGAACCCTCACCCGTTTCAAACCTTGAGTCGCCAGGGGTAGTATGAGAATTTAGTCCTTGTCTTGTTCTATTTTGTTTTAGATTAAGGGATGACAATAGAGGCAAGACGATGTTACATCGTGATTTCACATGGAGTAGTGACCCATGTGGAGTCTGAGTACACAGTTTAAGTTCCTCCTAGTTGTTGATGCTTACTTGGGGCATTAACCACTACCATATCACTAGGTTAATCATGACTACTAGTCTCTAACTCTGGTAGTTTTATGCACATTAAGTGTCATCTTGGTTTTGGTGGATGTGAGTGCACTTTTGAAAATGGAAAAAAAGATTTTTTTAATGAAAAGATTTTCTTTTAAATGGATTTAAAATTTCGAAATGAGTTTTAAAATTAAATTCTCTTGGTAAAAAAATTGGCGTTTTTTTGGAATTGGTAGAGAAATGGTTTGGGTGCAACCTCGGGTACTATTTATGAATGTTTTCACATGTGAGGGAATGCATGGAAAGTGTGTGTTGATGCATGTGAATGAAAGTGGATGATGACATGTGAAATAGTTCATGAGATTACTGGGGTGTGTAGTTGGAATTAAAGTCTTGACCTTGTTTTTCTAAAGTGATTTAAAAAAGGGAAAATGATTTTTGGAAATTGAATTTGATTTGAAAAAAGGAATTGGTATTTGGAAAGTATCCTTGAAAGAAGGTAGTTTTCAAATCTGAAATGAGAAGGGGTTTTTTAAAAAGTAATTTTGGGCTGTGGTAGTATTTGTTTGGTTTTTGAGTTGGATGTTTTTGGATGAAAGAAATTTCAATGATATTTCTTTGGTTTGATATCAGTTTCAGCTTTGTGATTTATAGGTTGTTCAGAGAATGGTTCCTAGAAAGTTCCCCAAGGTTTTTGATAAGTCATACCCAGTTTTTGGTCCTTCTCAGACGTTTCCTATCATTCATGGTGATCGAGGTCCATTTGAGACAGCAGAGTGGCTTGAAGAGGTCGAGTGCATCTTCAGGGCATTGGGAACTCCCGAAGATGTCAGAGTGCGTGCCATTTTGGGTATGTTTGAAGGTAAAAATATGGATGAATGTGAGTTTTTTCCCCACCATCACTACAAGTTGGGATGAAATGGGATGTCTTTAAATCCTTCTTCATCCAATGGTTCATACCTGAAGATGTGAAGACGAATAAAAGGGAAGAGTTCATGTGTATTCAACAAGGACAACGTACGATGAAAGCATATGTTGAACATTTCAAGGAACTTGTGTCCTTTTTTCCGGAGGTAGCATCACATGATTTTATGAAGACTTATCTCTTCACCAGGGGTATTCATCTAGAGATCAAGGAGTGAGTGCTCCCTTCTAGGGACCATTATTTTGAGAATCTGGTGGATGAGGCATTCTTAGCTAAGTTGGTCCCCATAGCGCAGATGGTCAAACATCCAACATATCCGGTTACTCGTGAAGGTTATCTATTTGGAGAGCAGGGTGTGCCAGAGGGTACTATTTCTAAAGAGTCCTATGCAGTGGTTCTGGCTTCCAATTAATCGGACCATTCAGAGGTGTGCCACCAATGTGGCTAGCTCAGGCACGTGAAGTCGTCACGTCACATCCCTCTGAAGACGTGTTGTTGGTTAGAGTAGATGAATCATGAGGGGGGGGGGGTGAATTGAGTATCTATAAAAATTTCTGTTAAAATTGGTTCTTTAAAATAATATCCCTCTATTAAAATAAAATAAAAGTCAGTTTGTAGTGAATTTATATAAGTCCTAAAAGTTCAATTAATTTCTCTGAAGATTGATTAGTTTTCAGTTTTACCAATATAAAGATTAGTCAAACTTTTGAAACTAATATAATGATTCAAAATAGATATAAACACTTTATAAACTAACTATCAAAGTTCAGTTTATATTAATGCAAGAAATACATAAAAGATAAGAATATAAAACAACACAACAGTTAAAACAAGAGGTTTAGTCTCAAGATGAGACTTAGTCCTCTTCACTTGGTGATCACCTACCACCAAGCTGTTTATATTAAAAAATTTTGATCCAAACCCTGGATCAGGGTTCACAATAGCACACAGGCCTGTCCAAGTCACACTTGTACTATACCATAGTTATTTGTGGGAAAAACTAATAAATAGATCACACAGGATCTCTTCCACAGTTCAACGTGGGATACAAGAGTAGATTGAGAGTGAGGATATTTTTATATCCTCCAGTTATGCTTAGGATACAGTGTGTGTGAAACAAATAGATACACATATATCTCATAAAGTAAACAAAAGAACACAATAGAGTTATAAAAGTAAAACTAGAGTTTAGAAATCTCTATGTGTCATGTAGTAAAGCTTTGGACTCATTGGATGTAGAGAAAATGATATTCCAGTCCTCTACTGGAGGTTGGCTCTAAAATAGAGTATTGTAGTCTCTGTAATATAGCTTTCATATGTGTAGAGGTATATCTCTTCGATGTCAGGGTGTTCAGTGAGCTTCAGTAGGATGCAGCTTGTCATATTAAACTTCTTGGATACTTAAGCTTCAAGTTATTCTATTTGAAATATCTTGCATATTCGCACATACAACCTTTTTGTTTTTCTAGAAGGTTGAGAGAGCTATCTTTTTGGTTGATATTGTAATACTTTTATACTTCAAGGTCCAATAGGCGTGAAGATATACACATGTTCTTGTACCTCGTACTATCTACGGATAGTCCTACAAACAACATTAAATAATTTTAGAAACATTAATTTGTCTAAATATGACCATTAGAAATAAAATTGACTTAATAAAAATGAAACAGTTATTTATGAATATCGGTGAGTCATTTGCATCGATCTACCATTTTCAGTTTGTTAGCATTGGTCTATCATCTTCTGTGTGTCATCTTTGGTGTGTCATCTTCGGTGTGTCATCTTCGATGTGTCATCTTCGGTGTGTCATATTTGGTGTACCATATTCGGTGTATCATATTCGGTGTGTCATCTTCGGTTTGTCGAACATCATTGTGTCTAACATCAGTGTGTCGAACATCGGTGTGTCAAACATCAGTGTGTCGAACATCGGTGTGTCGAACATCGGTGTGTCGAACATCGATGTGTCAAACATACTATTGGTGCCAGGGACTCAAAAAGCTTATGAAGTGTCTGTCTCACACAAAACATCACAAGACTAAATGATATCCAAACATACATGTACGAATACACTTGTAAACATATTTATTCAAGAATATAGGTTATTGACTTATTTAAGTACATTGTTTTTTATGGCATAATTGATTTACTTATAGATATTAAATAGCATGAAAGAGTAGAATATGTTGTTAGGCATTATTTGTGATTATGAAAACTACCATATCATAGAGGTTCCAACAATATCCCCCTTTTGATAATCACAAATTATGGCATACATACACATATAGAGAATACAAATTATGATGAGCACATGCCATGTGTCTTATACCAGAAATGCCCCCCTTAGATAAATAATGTATGCCTTATGGCTTTTTGTATGTCTTATGCCATTTTATCCCCCTTTTGGGATTAGAAAAGAAAAACAGGAAGTAAAAGGAGAATTACCATAAAATAAATATACTATAAAGAGTTCCATTAAGAAGTAAAAAAGTACAATCCAAACAAAAGATCAAATCCCTATCAAAAAATACAATTCACCACTAAGGGTTTGGCTATTGTGGGGAGTTGCCTTTATCTGAAGGATTCAGAATATGATGAGATGGTTTGGTAGAGGTAGAGAGAAGAGCTGTTCTGAAGGTAACACTAGGCAAGGCAACACATATAGGGACATTTGCTACAAGGATATGCCTTCTTTATGACAACACATGACTGGGAGTTTGCTCTGTGATGACCAGTCAAACTTGAGACAGGGCTTGAAATACAGTCATATGAGTAGGAGGTTGAGAGGTAGTACTAAGGGAAGCAACAGGAGGTACCAAAATTGCTTCATCTTGAACATGTAAATATGGATTAAGGAGGTTGATGAAATCATTTATGATTTCACCACCATATTGTATGACTTTCTTGAAGTCATCCTTATTCTCCATAAATTTGTTTAGCAAAGGGGTAAACTCATTTAATTGAACAACTTGATTCTTGAAGGCTTCTATAACAGGAGGTATTATGAGATTATCTACTAGAAATTTGAAGCTATTAATCAGATCATGTTTGGTATAAATCTTAGTAAAGTTCTTATCCACATTTTCTCAGATCTATTTCTAAGCAGCAGAGGCTTCATTGGTGCAATTCTTAACCATATTATACACAAGATCAATATTTCAATGCACCTTTTCAAGATTTTCTTTGTCTAAAACAGTCTAAAGATGTTGGAGTTCCTCTCTCATCACAGCCTTGAGAGACTCCAGATCATCAACAACACTTTTTCCACTCCTAGAACTGGATGGGCCAGTTAACATTTTTCCAAGATATTCTTTCAACTTTTTTAGATCTACACTGAGGAGATGAGTCACCAAGTTCCTAATAATTTCTAGTACACCACTAAAGGAGTTCTTGAAGTCAGAGGTTAGAGAATTTAACTCATTTCTCATTTTCCTTACTTCTTCTCTCATCAAAGTATTGTGCCTAATAAGGGTTTCTGCTATGGTAATGAGATTCGGTTGAATCTCCTATATAACTATTCTTGAAATCTTCATTGCATCAGCATTTGAAATACATGATGAAGTGGATACTTCACTTCTAGATCCCACTAAAGCTATCACAGACTCACATATATCATTTTTGAATTTTTCCAAATCAGCCTTAGTGACAGAGTCACTAGGCATTGACTATGCTACTAGCTCTACTGGTGGAGGTGCAGCTAGTGGACTAGGTGCAATATGTTCTGGTTCATCTTGGAATTTTGGAGCAACAGGAGGAGGTACCCTCTCCTCATCTGAGTCATACTCTAAACCAAAAAGAATATATATTGGATCATTATTCCACTCTCTAGTACAGGTCCAGTATCTCGGCTCAACAATATCAATCCAGATCCTTCTTCCCTCAGGCCCATGAACAACATTACCTTAATCAACTTCTTCATCCAGTCCTCTATCCATAATAGTATTTCTAGGTATATGAACCAACTGAACTTCAGATTCTGCATGATCTCCAGCCACTTCTACTTCTCCAGGCACTTTCTTAATTTGAGGCACTTCATCCTCAACCTCTTCCTCATGGCCACCAGCCATAAGTTCATTCAATTCCTGAATGATGTCTCAATTTTCAGCATTAGGATAGGGTGATATATATTCATTATTAGTATCCCTATGATCAAAAGCCTGTTGCTCAGTAGGCTCAATACCATCACCAGCCCCATGAATAGATTCCTCACTGGATCTGTCAACCACTTGTTGTACCACTTTTAAAGAATCACTTACTTGCTCATCATTTCCTCCTCCTCCTCCTCCTCCATCATCATCATCATCATCATCATCATCATCATCATCATCATCATCATCATCATCAAACTCCTCATCTGATTTACTCACATATCCTTCAACTCTAGCAACTTCGGTCTCTTCTTCATCCTCATCACCTAACACAGATTCTCTTAAGGGTAAGTCCAAAGGTGGACTAGCAGGTCCATAAGACATGTCCTTGGGGATTTTAGAAATATCCATATCACTCCTATCATCAAAAGGAGTTCCTTCTTCCCTTGGCACTTTATACTCTTCTTCCTCATCAGAATAAACTAGTTCTTCTCCTGGTTTGATACCCGGATCAAATTGATCCTTTGGTCTGGTAGGATGGTCAACTAGATTGAAATATTCATATAGCCTTTCCTCATCACCTACCCAACATTTCTTCCAAGGGTTCCAAAAGATCTTCATCCTTTTACAAATGTATTTTTGAATATAGAAACTTTTACAAGAACTTATCACTTCATATTCATCTTCCACACAACCTAACCTTTTCAACACGGTAGAGATCATCCTCAGATAGTATAGACATGTTTCTTTCTTGGATGGTTTGATCAAATCAGAAAAATTCACCATTATATACCTACATAGATTCAATTTTATCCCATGTTTTAACAGATAAATCAGGAATACATCCTGATACTTCACAGTAGAGAAATCTCCCTTTCTTGGGTAGATTTAATGTTGAATAAACTTCAACAATAATATTATTTCTCCTTAAAACTCACTTGAAATAGTCCTCCTAGATTTCCCATTTCCAATTAGATCCTTTATAGCATCTTAATAAGAGAAAAAATTAGAGGAAGGTGGAATATTACCTGGATAATCAACATAGACACCTTCATGAGGCATCTCTAAGCACTCAGCCCATTCCTTAGATGAAATGGATACTTACTTTCCTTTTACTACTGAATTCGTCCTTGCTGCCTCAGCTTCATCCAGAGATATATTCAAATGTTGATAAAATTAATGCACTAGTTGGGGATAATAAGGTCTTTCATTGTTAGAAAAATAGCTCAGCCACCCTTGATATTCTATTACTTTTAAAAGAAATGATTTGCTTAACAGAATCCACTCTGCAGATAATTCTTTTTTAGCCGTAACCACTCAGGTTTCTAATCTTGGTTTTGCAATTCCACTGGACTAAACTTTATTTTTCTTAGCAGATGGAGATTTTCTTGGATCTTCTATAGTGCACTTGGTCCTTGCCATGTCGAGGCTTTGAATTTAAAAAGCATTGAGGACAAGAGTCGAGAGGTAGAGTGACAACGGGTATAAGGCTTTACAACAGTTAGAAGGTGAAAGGTTGGTATGGATTGAACTAAATATATCATTTAGGTATTGTAGATCATAAATCATAAATATTTTAAATGTGGAAAAAAGAAGATGACAAAATAGCGTCGTTTTATTTTAAAACAGACAGAATTACAAAAGAACCCTTAACTACATTGGTGTCATTGAATCAGTATTACATGATCAGTTTCAAGGATTGGTTTCATGAGATCAGTTTTAGGGATCAGTTTCATGAGATTGTTTTCAAGAGATCGATTTCATGAGATCAGTTTTAAGAGATCGGTTTCATGAGATCGGTTTCAAGAATTGGTTTGAAAAAATTAGTTTCAAGGATCAGTTTGACAAAATCAGTTTCAAGGATCGGTTTGACAAAATCAGTTTCAAGGATCGCTTTGATAAGATCGGTTTCAAGGATTGGTTTGAAAAAATTGGTTTCAAGGATTAGTTTGACAAAATCGGTTTCAAGGTTCGGTTTGACAAAATTGGTTTCAAGGATTAGTTTGAAAAAATCGGATTCAAGGATTGGTTTGACAAAATCAGTTTCAAGGATCAGTTTGAAAAAATCGGTTTCAAGAATCAGTTTGACAAAATCGGTTTCAAGGATTGGTTTGAAAAAATCAGTTTCATGGATCGGTTTGAAAAAATCAGTTTCAAGGATCGGTTTGAAAAAATCGGTTTCAAGGATTTTAGAGATTTATCATTCCTAGTTCATGTTTGATGTAGTTCATTCTCTCAGATTTTAAGGGTTTAGTGAATATATCAGCAAGCTGATGCTCAGTCCCAATAAAATCAAGAATTATATCACCTTTTTGATAATGATCTCTCAAAAAGTGATGTCTTACATCAATATGATTTTTTCTAGAATTAAAAATTGTATTCTTAGAAATGTTAATAGCACTTGTTTTGTCACAATTTATGGGGATATGTCTGAATTGAAATCCATAATATAATAAGGTGTGTTTCATCCACAAAATCTGTGCACAAAAACTACCTGCAACAATGTATTCTGCTTCAACAGTTGATAATGCATCTAAATTTTTCTTTTTACTACACCATGATATTAGTGACTTTCCCAAAAAGTGACATGTTCCAGAGGTACTCTTTCTATCTAACTTACATCCACCAAAATCATCATCTGAATAGCTAACTAAATCAAAAGGTTTTCCTTTAGGATAGAACAATCCTAAATTAGTTGTACATTTGAGCTATTTGAAAATTATTTTAACAAAATTTAAATGAGAATCTATTGGGATTTCTTGAAATCTTGCACACATACACACACTGAACACAATATCTGGACTACTAGAAGTTAAGTACAACAAACTCCCAATCATTCCTCTATAAGTAGTTTGATCGACTGATTTTCCATTTTCATCAAGATCTAACTTACATGTAGAACTCATAGGGGTTTCATTACTCTTAATGCTATCAAAGCCATATATTTCCAAATGATCTTTAGTGTACTTACTTTGATTTAAAATAATACCTTCTTTATTTTGAAATATTTGAAATCCAAGAAAATATTTAAGTTCACCCATTAAACTCATTTCAAACTCACTTTGCATTATGTTTGAAAAATAATTACATAATGAGTTTTTAGAAGATCAAAAAATAATATCATCTACATATATTTGGATTATTAAAACTTCTTTTGAAATTTTTTTTATAAATAAAGTAGGACCTTCAATTCCTTTTGTAAAGTCTTTAGAAATTATAAAATTAATCAACCTTTTATACCAATCTCTTGGAGCTTGTTTCAAACCATATAAAGCTTTAGATAATTTGAACACATGACTTTGAAAAAGTGGATTTGTAAAACCTGGGGGTTTTTCAACAAAAACATCCTCAATTATATAACCATTTAAGAATGCACTTTTTACATCTATTTGATAAAGTTTAAAATTCAAGTGTGCTGCATAGTCAAGTAAGATCCTAATTTCTTCAAGTCTAGATACTGGTGCAAAGGTATATTCATAATCAATTCCCTCTTCTTGATTATATAATTGTGAAACTAGTCTAGCTTTATTTCTAATTATATTTCTAGCTTCATCTACTTTATTTATAAACACCCATTTGGTTCCTATGGTCAAAGTATCCATTGGTCTATTTACAAGTTTCCAAACTTTATTTATCTCAAACTGATTATGTTCTTCTTGCATGGCCATTACCCAAAATTCATCATTGATTGCATCATTGATATTTTTAGGTTCAAGCTATGACAAGAAGGCTTGATGTTTAACCTGGTTTCTCAAAGAAGCTCTCATTTGTGTTCCTCTATCTAAATATCTAACAAAATCATCTAAGGGATGATTCTTAAGGGTCCTGGTTGGTCTAGAGAAGGTAAGACTTGATATTTTAGATTGCTCAGGTTGATCTTGTTTACTATGGTTAGGATCTGAAAATTTTTCAGAACTGGATGTTTTCACAACATCCTTCACATGATGATTTGAGATGTTATCATTAATGTCCATATTTGACATATCCTCTTCAACATTTTCTAGTGAGGTCTTGAGCTCATGTGTATTTTCTTAATAAAACTTGATATGTACAGATTCCTCCACACATTTGGTTCTCTTATTAAAAAATCTATAGGCTTTTCTTGATGTAGAATATCCAAGAAATATTCCTTCATCACTTTTAGAGGAAAATTTATCAAAATTATCTTTAGTATTAAGAATATAAAATTTACATCTAAACACTTTAAAATAACCTACTTTGGGTTTCCTATTATTCCACAACTCATAATGAGTTTTCTTAAATATAGGTCTAATTAAGACTCTGTTTATTATGTAATAAGATGTATTAACAACTTCAGCTCAGAAATAAATGAGTAGATCATATTCATTAAGCATAGTCCAAGCAATTTTTTGTAAGGTTCTATTTCTTCTTTCTACCACAAAATTCTGTTGAGGTGTCCTAGGAGCAGAGAAGTTATGATTATAGCCATTCTTTGATCAAAAGGATTCAAAATCTTGATTCTAAAACTCACGACCATGATCACTTCTTAAGGACTTTATCTTAATTCCACTAAGATTTTATACAGTCCTAGCATACTTGGTAAAGTGTGAACAAGCTTCAATTTTATGATCTAGGAAAAAGGTTCTGGTGTACCTAGATAAATCATCTACAAGAACATAAACATAGTGCTTCCCATTGAGACTTGAAAATATAGATGGTACAAAAAATTCCATGTGAACCAACTTGAGAGGATGATAAGTATTTACTTATTTCTTTGGTTTGAAATAGATTTTATGTTGCTTTCCTTTTTGACAAGGATTACATACTTTGTTGTTTAGAAACTCTAATTTGGGTAAGTCTCTAACTAAGCCTTTTCTAGTTAACTTTCTAAGTGATTGAATGTTGCAATGTTCTATTCTTCTATTCCAGAGCCAAGAATCTTTGTGAAAGACATTTATACAAGAGACATTATATGAGGCTAGTGTGTCTAGATTTATAGCATATACATTATCATTTCTAAGATCAGTAAATACTAAATTATTCTTGGCATAAAAAACATGGAATGAATCATTTTTGAATTTAACATTAAATCCATCATCACAAAATTGAGATATGCTGAGAAGGTTATACTTTAATCCATCAACATACAGTACTTTAGAAATTGAAATAGAGTTAGGGTTACTAATCTGGCCTAGGCCAATGATTTTTCCTTTACCATTTTCACTAAATGTGACATGTCCTCCATCAATCTTGATAAGACTTTTAAATCTTGAAAAAACCCCTATCATATGTCTTGAAAAACCACTATCCAACTACCACAACTCTTTACAAGATCTCTTTAGGCAATTTACCTACACAAAAATTTAACCAAGAAACGACTTTGGTACCCATATTTTTCTAGGTCTACATACATTAGAAATATAAGCTTTAGGAACCCACAACTGTCTTATGGGTTTCATATATGCAGAATATAAAGTGTTTGAAAAGTAAACTCTATTTGGTCCTGAAGAGTTGGATACAATAAATCAATTTGTAAAACTGGAACTTTCTGTAAAATTTTGGTTTTTGAAAAAGGCAGCATATTTTCCAGATTTGGTTACAAAATGTGATTTAGATAAATTCCTTTGACCTGGTTGATATCATATCCCAAAAGTATACTTAGGAGATATTTTTTTACCAAACATTTGAGTAAGAGTATTTTTCCCATTAGTAAACTTTTCTAAGTCCCTTTTTAATTGCTCATTAGACATTTTAACTCATTTTTTTCCTTGACCAGTTGAGCATTTTTCTCTTTTTCAGTTATAAGTTCAGAATTAGCAGTCACACTAAATGAATATTGTTTCTTCAAATATTTATACTTATCTTTAAACTCATTACATGTTTCTTACAACATGTTGCAATATTTTAATAATTCATCATTTTTCATATTCTCAGACTCACTTTCAGAATAATAAGAGTTATGTACAGGAGATTTTAAGGTTACCTTAGTTGTGTTTTTCATAAAACACATATTTTCCATATCATATTTCTCATACTAAGAAGAGCCAGATTCACTTGAGCTATCCTCAGAGGCACTCCAGGTGGCCTTCATTACTTTATTATACCTTCTATCCTTATTTTCATATCTTTTCTTATATTTCATCTTTGGACAGTCAGCCTTAACATGTCATTTCCTTTTACATTTGTATCAAATGATCTCTTCTAATTTCTCAGTTTTCTTCCAATCCTTTTTCCAATTTCCCTTGTTATCATACTTGCCTTTTCAATTGGGATTTTTGAAAAACTTATTTTTACTATAAAATTTCTTGAATCATCTAGCCAACTGAGCCATTTATTCATCACTATCTGAATCTACTTCATCACTTCTTGAGCTTTCAATAGCAGCTTGAAATTTCTCCTTATCTTTACCTTTAGATGCAATTGTCTTGAAGGATATAGACTTTCATTTGGGTTCATCATCTTCTTGATTTACCTTCAATTCTTCCTCATACATCATTAATTTTCCAATCAATTCCTTCACTAGCATCTTATCAATATCACATGATTCTCTAATAGACACAGACGTTCCACACCATCTTTTTGGTAAGCATCGCAGAATCTACATGATCTTCTCTTTGGCTGTTACTTCTCTTCCTAAAGAAATCATGGTATTCACAATTTCATTAAACCTGAGATACATATCAGAAATTGACTCATCAGGATTCATTTTAAAGTTTTTATATTTAATAGTGTAAGTATTTAATCACATTTCTTTAACATTAGATGTTCCTTTATGAGAAACAGATAAAGTGTCCCAAATTTCATGTGCAATTTTACAAGCAGAGATACAGTTAAACTCTTCATCTCCTAGTGCACAGTACAGAGCATTCATTGATTTATAATTATTGTTATAAGCAGTCTTGGGAGGTTCATCCCAAGTGTTTCTAGCAGTTTTAGGAATTATATATTTACTTTCAATAGCAGTCCAGATTTCAAATCCCATGCTTTCTAGATGTATTTTCATCTTAAGCTTCCACTGATCATAATTAGTTCCATTAAAGAAAGGTGGTCTATTAGTAGAAAACCCTTCTAATATATTTTCCATAATAATGATTTTAGTATAATGTCAAAGAGATGAAGATTTAGAAATAACAGAAAATTTGAGATCTTTGAGAAAAAACTATAATCACAGTTGACATGATTTGAAAATTAACAGAAACTTTTAATCCTCTGATACCAAATGTTGGTCGGAGTAGATGACTCAAGAGGGGGGGGGGGGTGAATTGAGTATCTATAAAAATTTATGTTAAAATTGGTTCTTTAAAATAATACCCCCATATTAAAATAAAATCAATGTCAGTTTGTAGTGAATTTATATAATTCCTAAAAGTTCAATTAGTTTCTATGAAGATTGATTAGTTATCAGTTTTACCAATCTAAAGATTAGTCAAACTTCTAAAACTAATATACTGATTCAAAATAGATATAAACACTTGCTAAACTAACTATAAAAGTTCGGTTTATCTTAATGTAAGAAATAAATAACAGATAAAAATATAAAACAACACAACGGTTAAAACAAGAGGTTCAGTCTCAAGCTGAGACTTAGTCCTCTTCACTTGGTGATCACCTGCCACCAAGATGTTTATATTAAAAACTTTTGATCCACACCCTGGATTAGGGTTCACAACAACACATAGGGCTGTCCAGGTTACACTTGACCTCTACCACAATTATTCATGGGAAAAACTAATAAACAGATCACATAGGATCTCTTCCACAATTCTATGTGGGATACAAGAGTAGATTGAGAGTGAGGATATTTTGATATCCTCCAGTTATGCTCAGGAGACAGTGTGTGTGAAACAAACAGAAGCACACACAGATCAAAAAGTAAACACAAGAACACAATAGAGTTATAAAAGTAAAACTAGAGTTTAGAAATATATGTGTCTTGTGCAGTAAAGCTCTGGACTCATTGGATGTATAGAAAATTATATTCAAGTCCTCTTCTGGAGGTTGGCTCCAAAACAGAGTATCGTAGTCTCTGTAATCTAGCTTCCGAATGTGTATAGGTTCAACTCTTTGATGTCAGGGTGTTCAGCGAGCTTCAAAAGGATGCATCTTGTAATATTAAACTTGTTGGATACTAAAGCTTCAAGTTCTTATATTTTCAATATCTTTCATATTCGCACAACCAACCTTTTTTTTCTAGCGGGTTGAGAGATCTATATTTTAGGTTGATATTTTAATCCTTTTATACTTCAAGGTCCAGTAGGCGTAAATATCTCCACACATGCATGTACCTCGTACTATCTACGAATAGTTATACAAAAAACATTAAATAATGTTAGAAACATTAATTTGTCTAAATATGACCGTTATAAATAAATTTTACTTAATAAAAATGAAACAGTTATTTATGAATATCGGTGATTCATTTTCATTGGTCTTCCATCTTCGGTCTATTATCATCAGTCTGTCATCTTCGGTGTGTCATCTTCAGTGTGTCATCTTCGGTGCGTCATCTTCAGTGTGTCATCCTCGGTGTCTCATCTTTGGTGTATCATCTTCAGTGTGCCATCTTCGGTTTGTTGAACATCGGTGTGTCGAACATGGGTGTGTCAAACATCGGTGTGTCGAACATCGGTGTGTTGAACATCAGTGTGTCCAACATCAGTGTGTCGAACAATGGTGTATTGAATATTGGTGTGTCGAACATACTATCGGTGCTAGGGACTCAAAAAGCTTATGAAGTGTCTGTCTCACACAAAACATCACAAGACTAAATGATATCCAAACATACATGTATGAATACACTTGTAAACATATCTATTCAAGAATATAGGTTATTGAATTATTTAAGTACATTGTTCTGTATGGAATAATTGATTTACTTATAATATTAAAGAGCATGAAAGAGTAGAATATGTAGTTAGGAATTATTTGTGATTATGAAAACTACCATATCATAGAGGGTCCAACACGTGTCATTATTGCAGCTATCTGGGTCACTTAGAGAAGTTTTGCAGGAAGTGTTGCCTGAGAAAGACATTGTGACTGGAGGAATTATAGTGCATGAATGTGAGGAAGGAGATGATTCAGCCATCAGAGCCCCAACCACAGGACTTGGGGTGAATCTTGAGCATAGTTAAGAGTTACCGAGGGTGTAAATCCTCGGTTCGGGTTTTGTGTTCTGTATTGGTAGTGGAAAATTTAAATTATTTTAATTCTTGTTTTTCTACTGTTAAAGTTTTGACATCATTATAAGTTCATTGTTTTATCGTGGAGTTATGATAGATATGTTCTATTGTAATCCAAATAGTTTTGTTTGTCTAATCATGGTTTCCTGAATCGTGCGCTTTTCTTAAAAGTGTGTTTAGACCTTGTCTGGATTGATCTTGGTTTAGCTGTGTTTGTTTGGAGATGTAAGTGCCTATGGAAGAGTCGAATTTTGTGGTTATGCTCAAGTTCAATGCTTGGGGTAAGTTCCTCTTGGAGTCTTTCTCCTAGTTTTGGGAGTTTCTGGTCTAGGTCGAGAGTTCAAAGTTTCAGCAGAGGTGTTGTTTCACTTGCACTATAGAAGTTAGTTTGGATCGGTTGGGAGTTCCCACATCGGCCCCCTTCCCAGGGTGGTATGTTTGAGTATTAAATTTCTACGCTAGGTGAGTTCTTGTGGTGGGGAGAACCCTCTCACATTCTCCTGTTCTCTTGTGTTGTGGTTTCATTCGGTCCCAATTGGGCATGTATTATTTTTCTGTTTATTGTTTGGGTGAGTGAATTTCTGGGGGTAGAAAGTGTCTTTGGTGGGGAGAATTATCACACCCCAAATTTTTAATTAATTTTTATTTTATTATTTATTGGATTCGGGTTCTCGTTCCAAGGTTCGATTTGGGTCCCGGTTTAATTTTTTTTGATGTTAAATGATTTTGGTGGATTTTATACCAGTTCATGGGCACCGCATGGTTAGCAGTAACCCGATGGTCACCCTAGGTACTTGTTCAAGTGCCCAAGTGGTCTGGGTTGAGGCGCGCAACTTGCACGTGGTTTATTAAGTCGTGCGATGAGCACGTGATGACTAGGTTTTCAGAATAAGATAAATACATGGATTAAAATTTTTAAAAGAATGTTCTATAATAATAATAATAACATTACGTTGTTATTTTAATTATTATTAAGATTATTATTAAGAATATTAATATCATTAATGATATTATTATTATTATTATTATTATTATTATTATTGTTATTGTTATTGTTTTTAAGAAAAATTATTATTAAAATTATTATTACTATATTAATGGTATTATTATTATTATTAATAGATAAAATTAAAAAAAACTCTAACCTAATACCTCTTCCCCCACCCTTCCCCATTCGCGAACCAGCCCCCCCCCCTTCGATTTCCCTGTCGGTGCACCAGGCTCCCTAGCCGGCCTTTTCCCGCATCCGGTTGCCTCTACCTACCGACCCCCCACCCACACAGCACCTCCGGTCAGCCGCCTCACCCTATAGCACCTTCGTACTTCCACCCTCAACACCCAGCCTCGCCCTCCGATCATGTCGTCTCCGGCCTTCCGTGCTCCGGCAAGGCCGACTCCTCCTTATTCTGACCTCGTTGTACCAATAAACCCTCCATACTATAAGTTTCTACCTCAATTTTGTGGGTTTTCTTCCATCTTTGGTCTAACCCTAATGTTCGGGGTATAATTCGTCTGTTTTTCTCATCGTTTAGGGTGTGCGATTGGTCCATGACGTTTGGATCTCCCTTCTGTTGAAGTTCCATTGCGCCACACTTGTTTGTGGTAGGAAATTTTCAAATTATTCCTTTCTCGCACAACCCATGACACTTGTGTGTTTTATATAATTTTTAAAATATAATCTACATATCAATAAGCGGCGTAGCTAATTTATTGCAGTGTTTTGTGTTGGTTAAAAATTGTGAAAAATTGTTTTGGAATGTGTCTTTTATTATGTGTAGGTGATTCCGTATATAATAATGTTATTTGATGATCTATTCTAACTATTTATCTGGTTTAGTGTGTTATGCAATTAAGTTTCTTGGTGCGAACTCACTTTTTAAGGAAGTCTAATCCGTTTTGGACTTATTTTTGTAACACATCATGTGATATGAAGTGCGATCTTTGATGAAAATTGACAGTGTATCACTTTCTAATGTTTTATGAACTATAAAATTAATGTATTCAACTGTGCAATGAGTAAAAACTATGTTTTTGTGTGGTGTCGATGTGAATTTAGTCAAAAAAGGGTTGAGTATGTTTTAGCATTTTAAGCCATGCATTAATTCTTTAAACTGTTGAATAATTTTTTTTATATAGTGGTTTGTTTAATTACAAAAATGGTTTCTTTAATTGAAAAAAAGTGTATTTGGTTGTGCGCGTGCTGTGGGTTAAGTTTTTAAAGGTGCGAGAGTAGTTTTCATAGGGTTTGGTTATGCAATGAATTATAAAATGGCATTTGCTGGTGAAGTTGGTGAAACTGTGATGCAAGACTTTGTTTGACCCTTTTTAAATGTTTTACTAAATGAATAAATTATTTTTTAAAGGATGTTTGAAATAAGAATCATGGGTGAAAAGTGTTTCAGTGTGTGTTTGGGTTTTTTTGAAAGAGAGTGGTAACTTTATGAAAATGATTCTTGCTTTATAAATGGATTTGGTTTCTTTGTGTGGTTTCTGAAATAATTTGAAATGAAATCTTTGAGAATATGACCGTTTGACATTAGAAATGAAAAAGTGGTTTTTGTGTGATATTTTGGGTAATGTTTTTGGCTATGTAAAGCTAATGGTCCGATTGACAACACTTGTGTTTTCAAAGAAGTGATTTAATTGTTTAAGTAATGCGGTGACCAGTTTGGTACCTCAAACTCAAATGATGATATTTGCATCCACTTTTAAAAATGATTTTGTTTAAAAACTGTGCACCCACTTTACAAGATTATTGTTTTGGGAAATGTTTTAAATGTTCAGATGTTGTAAAGGCCCAGTTGGCACATTCATGTGATATAAAATGTATGTATATATATATGTGGGCACCTCTATAGGGGGATTTCCCTTAATGGGTTATCATATAGGGTGTCCGTGTTTGGGGTAGGCAAGTGTGGTGATATGAGATATGCGTGTGAGGGCCTCCTACATACACAGTATTATTATAACTACCATGGGTTCCTAGGTGTCTTTTAGATGGCCGAGTGACGACTGCTGATTGACCCAAATTAGATGGGTTGATACCCCTTGGATTGGTTGTTAGGTCATGCGAGATTTTCCACCGGATTGGTCAATTTAGGGCAGCCAGTTGGTTATAGACATAGGAGATTCACCATACATCGGCAGGTTGTTCCGAAACTGAGTACATCCAGGGGTGTTCTAGGGATGTTTAGGATTACCCATGGTTACTTGATTATTTACATTGTTTGTTTACTTTATTTAATACTAGTTTATTTCCATCTTGAACTTTTTCCTTGTTCTACTTAATCCTAGCTTTGGTATCTTTTGTTTTGGGTTTTGTTTTTGAAATGAAAAGTAGTTTTGGAAATGGTATGTCATGTGTGTTTGGATTTTTAAATGGGGAAAACATGTTGCTTATTTTAAAATGTGAAAACCCTACTTTTGCAATTGTATTTCAAAATTGTGTTAATGGGAGGTTTTGGTAAAGGAGATGTTGGATTCTGTGTTTTATCTTCACAAACCTACTGTGCATTTTTAATGCTCATGCCTATTTTATCATTTTAGTTGTAGGTTCCATTTTCTCAGGTCCTCTTGGTTGGATTGATCATTGTTAGAGCAGGGTGGGCCCTTGGTTGGGAGGTGACCTGGAAAGTCACGTGGAGGTATGCCGAGTTGTCCAATTTTGTTCTTTTTTTGCTGCTAGAGTTTAGTTTAATTGTTCTATATATTTCTATTTATCTTTTTGGGCCAAATAGTTCCCAATAATTAGGTTTTGCTGCCCGAAACTAGTTGCTAGCCCATGGGGATCGGGAATGCCCTTCAGGCCATGTTGTGGACCAGCTCGAGTGATCGGTTCAGGGTCGACCTAGGTGGGTTCGTGACACATACATCTGATATACGGTCTCAATCACAACTGGTTTTGATGGATTGGGACTTGGGTTTGGTAATAGGGCTTGTGGCGGCCTTGGACGTCCCTTATAATGGCAGTGGATTCTTTGATATCACACTTCTGGTATATTTAGGAGCTCGAGGTCCATATGGATCAGCATATGATGTTTGGTCATCCTCCACATATGATGTTGGACAGTCCTCTATACACCATTAGGATGAGGCACCCACATCACCACATGTGGAGGAACCATACCTATAGCAAGGACACTAGAGACATATACATCGGTCGCAATTCGGGCATGAGGTTCATATGATGGGTTGTTGTACCGAGGGGTGTCGACGTTGGTTTTTTCTATTAGTATAGATCCCATTTCCAATAGTGAAAGGAATGTTAAAAGTATTTATTAGTACAAATGGTATGTTTTGAAACAACGATGTTTTATTCCCTTAAAATTAATTTTCATTAAATGTTTTTACAAAAAAAATTTTTATTTTAAATTATTTTTTATATTTTTAGTCAATGTTTTAAATTTCATTGAGATTGTATTTAAACTTTATAATTTAATGATTTTAAAAGTTACATTCTTGTAACATTATTATGAAAGTGTATAACTTATAAATTACCCATACTATCTAAATGAAATTTGTCACACTAACTAAACATATAATAAATTATTGAAAATAAATAGAAATTCTAAAATATAGTAAATAAAAACTAATTTACATGTCACATACTTTCGTGTTTAAAAACATTACATTTACACTAAAAAATTTATGCACATATTTCCTATTAAGTATTATGTTATAAATTACATTATTATGAAGTATTAT
Source organism: Viscum album (assembly GCA_963277665.1). Lineage (NCBI taxonomy): Eukaryota > Viridiplantae > Streptophyta > Magnoliopsida > Santalales > Viscaceae > Viscum > Viscum album. Next base: position 797,555,283 of record OY728160.1, on the reverse strand, counting down.
TAATTATTTTATTATAATTGAATGTTATTAATTACATTATTAATAAATATTAATTACATTATTAATAAATATTAATTACATTATTCATTATTTTCAATAATTACATTAATAAATATGAATAATAATGTAAATAATACTATTAATTTGAATATTATTTCATATTAAGTATTATATTATGAATTAAATTATTTTGAAGTATTATTATATTTATACTATAAATATATATTTATAATTATATTTATCACATGTGGACACATTGAAATAGATTGTAAAGACCCAAAAAATTCCATGTATTTTTTTAATTATTTGGGATTATTACGAGTCTGTGAAAATTGATGGTGCGTGATTCTGAGACCCGGTGTGCCCGAAATGAATTTTTGAACTTTTTTAAGGTACGTTCAGTAAACACACGAGCAACATTTTCTATCTTTTGAACTAGTGCTTGGATTAAAAATCTAAGGATACTGTTGAATCCACAATGTCAGGATTCACTTAAGGGATGCTTCAATTCGACTGAATTAGGTGAAGAAAAAAAAGTTAGTTGTTGGACTTTTTAAAGAAAAGTAAAATAACATGTAATTGTAATTTTATTTTCTTCTTCTCCAACAGATGAACGGTAGTGGAAGGACTGGTGAATTGTAACGCACCCTTACCCCCATTAAATGAAGTCAACTCTTGCATTTAACTGATTTTCAAACGCCTCTTTAATTGGGTGGTTTAAACTTCTCAATTAATTCAATTAATTGATTATTTCAATTTCGAATTTGAAAACGTTTGGCATGAGTAATAAAATAAGGCAATGATTATTTTATTAGAGTGGTTTTTGTTATGCGAGAGGGTTTTGGAGAAGGTTTTTCTCTAAGTCTTGAAGTTCTTCCTCCTTGACGAAGAACGCGAAGAACGCCAACCTCCGACGACGAGCGACGGTGAGAGACACCATCCTCGGAGATCGACGATGCGACGCCAGTGAATCATTTCTCCGCGACACCTTCTTCCATGACGTTCAATTCCACGACGAACCTTCCTTCACCCTTTTCTTCGAGGTAGGGGTTTGGTTTTATGTCGTGAATAATTATGGGTGTTCATCGATAAACTTTTATCCGCTTGCTATAGATTAACGGGAGGGGGCCGGACCGCACAAACATGGCCGACCCCCCTCCCTTATTATTGTTGTTGTCCTACGTTGCAGATTGGAACGGAGATGGCGCTGTGCCATCGCACCGCGTGGAAACGAGTAAACCATGGAAAAAGAGCGCGGTGCCATCGCGCCGCGCTGTTGGGAACGAACAAAGCCGCGGTGCCATCACACCGCGCCGGAGAACCTCGAAGAGGCCATGACCGGAGCGGGGTCGCGGCGGAGGGGCGCGACACTGGTCGGACCAAGGCCGTGGTGGAGCAGGGAGTGGCGGCCGGCTACCGGCCGCCGGCGCCGGAGCAGGAGGGCGGGACCGCGGGGTCCCGCGGCAGCAGCACGGCTGGCCAGCCAGGCCGGCCGATCGAGGGACCGGGGGTTGTAACCCCCGACCGGCAGAAAGAGCGGCCCCCCACATGGGGGCCGCGGTTTTCCAAACAGGGGGGCAGCACCCCCCTTCCACTCAGCCATTACGGCTGAGCCGCCAAGCCACGCGGGCCAGGCTGAGCGCGCCTGGCCGGGCCGAGCCGCGCCCAGGCCGGGCCGGGCTGGGCCAGGCCGTTCCCTATTGGGCCGGACCCGGACCCGGGTCGGGTCGACCCGGTTCGGGTCGACCCAGGGGGTATCGGGCCGGGTCGGACCGGGCCCGAACCCCATATTTTCGGACCTCTTTCGGTCTTTTTCCCATAACTTGGGCTGTGGACCACCGATCGACGCACAGTCATCTACGATGCGATCCTTGGATCGAGCGGTCATTTCGGTATATTACACTCAAGGTTTTGGAGAACTTTGGGTTTGGCCGGGTTGGTTCGTACACGAAACCAACCGGGCCCTCGGAGCAGAAACACTTATAACTTGAGCTCCAGACGTCCGATTGACGTGCCGTCGGCTTTCATGGATTCCTCTTAGTGAGACGGACCTTTTGGCTTACTCCACTCGAGGTTTGGACGTAGTTGGAGTACGATCAGGTTGGTTTTGACTTAGAAACCAACCGGGCCCCTGGGACGAAAAAGCCAATAACTCACAGACCAGACGTCTGATTTATGCACCGTCTGTGAAGTTGAGTTCATATTGACGATACAGAACTTTTGGATACATAAACTCCGGAATTCTTGTTAGTTGATGTATCAGCCCCTCGGCTCGTGGAGCGGACCCTCCCGAATGAGCTTGCTGTGTGCGGGAACCCTAGAGCTGGCTACGACTGCGACGATGATGAAGACTGTGCGGGAATCCTCCGTGGGTTCGACAGGGACGACTACATAACTCAGAGATCCTCAGTGGATCAGTGCTACCGATCCTATGTGGGTCAGCGCTTAGCGGTCCTGTGTGGGCCAGCGCATACCGATCTTGTGTGGGTCAGATCCTTTGTGGGTCATTGCGGGGGTTAGTACCTATCGATCCTTTGTGGGTCATTACGGGGGTTAGTACCTATCGATAATTTTTGGGTCATTGCGGGGGTTAGTACCTATCGATCTTTTGTGGGTCTGACGGCTTAGATGAATCAGTGGCTATATCTGATCATCTTTATCGTCTTACGAAGAAGTATACCTATATGAGATGAGTCTTGACTTTCAATCTTATCTTCGATAAGATTAACATGATTTCCTGTGTGGACTACTTTATGCTCTCCTGTGTGGATTTGAGTTATGTTTTCCTGTGTGGTCTGGGTTGTACTTGGGCTTGGATGTTGTATCCGAACTGGAATTGATGACTTAGGTATATGTATGGGCATATACCTAAGTAGTGTTGGTTGTTACTTTGTGATTGTATCTTTCTTTTTTGGATTATCCTTTGTAGATTCGGGGAGACCTTCGGGGGTCTCGGGGTCTCTACTGAGTAGCTTATACTCACCCCTGCATGGGATATTCCCGCACTACGTTGTGTTGGATGCAGACGACGGACAACGCTGATCGTGGTGGGGGCTTGTGGAGCAAGACGGTACCTAGAGGTGGACCACTAGGCAGGACATACACGGAGCGGATGGCTGGACCCGTGGAGCTGAGGAGGCCATCAGTACCCACCCTTCAGGTGGGACTACCAGTGGACGGATTGACGTTTCTGCTTTACTTTCAGTTACTGTACTTTCCTTTCAGTTGTACTTTACTTTCAGTTTGAGTTTGTATTTTGGCCCACTTACTTTTCCGCACTTACTCTTGTACCCAGTTTTACTTAGTGTTTACTTCTGCTTGCTTACTCTGTAGTGGTTGTTTACTTTACAAAGGAAATGCCTTCCCCTTTTTGTCAGGATTTACGCCTTGGTGCTAGTCGCGAGCCCCTGGCCTATGGGAGGCGGGCTTGGGGTTAGTCACGGCACGAGCCCGAGGACGAGTCGTGACAAATTGGTATCAGAGGAGTTCGGTTCTACCGCAGAATTCAGGACTCTAATCTTTTTCTATGTGAAGCAATAATGTTAAGAGTATTGAGTGTGGTTATCAGTACAGGGAGTCCAGTGTTGGTGCGGCGACCGACGTATCCATACACCAGGACCATGACTTCTGATTTCTGACTTAGTGCACGAAAGCATTGATTGCATGTGTGTTTCAAGTATTCTTTGTGATTACTTTGTGTCAGCTCACCAGGTATACTATTCTGACCGTGGTGCACCTGTCTCTTTTTAGGATGACCCCACGATGGTAGCCAGCTAGGGTTCTGAGTTTTGTACGTGACGACAGCCCACCGAGCGACGAGGACTCGATGCAGGGCCCTTTGACAGCAGAGGCACCGACGATACCTCTACTTGCCGAGCCACCGATGCTAGCAGCTCCAGCTGCTGAGAGTGAACATCGCCTTGGTGCACTGCACGAGTTTCAGAATCAGAGACCGCCCAGGTTCCACGGGGAGATGGACCCTCAGGCAGCCAGGGATTGGCTGGAGGTAGTTGTATGAGTTTTACGATTGGTAGGGAAACCAACAGACCTCATGGTGATCCTTGCAGCGAGTCTCCTGCACGCGGTATCAGGAAGATGGTGGAGATTGATGCTCCAGGTGCATGACGAGGCATCACTCCTCTGGACGGACTTTGAGAGCCTCTTCCTCTTGGAGTTTGTCCCAGCCACCCTTCGTGTGGTGCGCATCTAGGAGCTACTACAACTGCGGCAGGGCAGCTTGATGGTCGCCCAGTACTCGACGAGATTTACCGATCTCTCGCGCTATTCGATGGACATGGTACGAGACCCATTCCTCCGGGCCCGGACCTTCGAGCAGGGATTGAGGCATGAGATCAGAGCATCGCTGATCTCCCTCAGCATTCCGACACGGGTAGGGGTACTGGAGTGATCCCTTCTCATTGAGAGCTTTCTTGCTGAGCCTATATCAGCAGCGAGACCTACCACAGGGCGGCACGTAGCAGAGTATTCTGTAGCTGGCAGTCGACGGATGACACATGGGTCCAGGCAGACCAGACCCTCAGGAGAACGACCTCAGGACACTGGCTTAGAGGTGTGGGGCACACAGCGCAGGGCCAGTCTTTTGAGAGGCAGATAATGCTATGCATGTGGCGGGCAGGGCCACATGGCTTGTGACTACCTGACCCGCCGTGCAGAGGAGTAACAGATGGTTGAGGGACCACCCAGGCAGAGGCAGAGGGTCGACCGTGGTGGTACGCAGGGAGTAGGAGGACGAGGCAGAGGAGCTGGCCAAGCAGTAGGTGGTGGGAGACGCTTTGAGGCTCTACCACCACCACCACCAGGAGGTCCACCCCGAGCACAGGGAGCTGGCGGGAAGAGACAGGAACAACTTCAGGCAGTGGAGGCCTACGACCACGGTGCGCCCAAGATGATTCGAGGTACTATTCTTTTTCTATTCCACCCTTGCTGCAGTTCTTATATACACAATAGCGAGTCATTCTTTCATTACCGTTTCCCTTGTTCGGAGCTCGGAGATTCCGATGGAGCCGTTGGCTTGATCCTTATGGCTAGAGACTCCTATGGGAGCAGACTCGATGATTACGCATTGGTGCCGACAATGTGAGATTACTCTAGGAGGCGAGAGCTTCGGCTGGGATCTTCTTGTAGCAGCGTCGAGGCCTTATGATGTCATCTTGGGCATAGATTGGTTATCTACAGTCCATGCTCATATTGACTACATTAGGTGCAAGGTGCAATGTGTTCACACCAATGGGAGCAGGTTCACCTTCACCGGCAATAAGGGAGCCTTTGGAGTGCATGATGGACTCACGCAGAGGAGAGGACAACCCATCACTCATCAGTTGGCTAGCCTCATCCTAGGAGCAGTTGACGTGCAGAGTCTGAGCTTACCTGCAGTGGTGGATCAGTATGCGGACGTTTTTCCCGATGACGTTCCAGGACTACCTCCTTGTAGAGAGGTATACTTTTATATTGACCTATACCCCAAGAGAACCCCGATATCCACCCCAGCATATTGGATGGCTCCCACCGATCTTTGAGAGCTACGGGTACAACTGGAGGACTTGCAGGGCAAGGGATTTATCCGACCCAGTGTTTCACCCTGGGCTTCCCTGATATTGTTCGCCAAGAAGGAGGACGGGAGCTTGCGACTGTGTTTCAACTATCGTCACCTAAACCAGGTGACCGTGAGGAACAAGTATCCGCTACCGAGGATTGAAGACCTCTTCGATCAGCTCAAGGGAGCACGGTGGTTCTCAAAGATAGACCTCAGGTCAGGCTATCATTAACTCAGAGTTCGGGACGAGGACGTGCAGAAGACAACCTTCAGATGTCGGTATGGCCACTATAAGTTCTTGGTTATGCTATTCAGAATAACCAATGCTCTAGCAGTGTTCATGGGCCTCATTAATAGGATCTTTCAGCCATACCTCGATCGATTTGTCGTGGTATTCATCGACGAAATTTTGATATACTCGACCATTGAGGAGGAGCACGCCTACCACTTGCGGGTTATACTAGACACACTCCGAGAGCACCAGATTTATGGTAATCTCTCGAAGTGTTAGTTCTGGATATGTGAGGTCCACTTATTAGGACACATCATCTATGAGGCGGGAGTTGCGGTGGATCCTGCGAATATCGAGGTAGTGCTAGCTTGGGAGCCACCCAGGAGCATGACAGAGGTGCAGAGTTTCTTGGGACTAGATGGGTACTACCGGAGATTCGTACCAGAATTTTCCAGAGTTGCGGAACCACTCTCAGCTTTGACAAAGAAGGGGAAACCCTTCGTGTGGTCAGAAAGATGTCAGTAGAGCTTCCAGGAGCTAAGATAGAGATTGACCAGTGCACCTATCTTGAGGCTACCAAAGGAGGGAGTAGGGTACGTAGTCTACTGCGATGCATTAGGTACCGAACTCGAATGTGTCCTGATGCAGGAACGGGCCGTGATCGCCTATGGATCATGACAGTTGAGGCAGCATGAGAAGAACTACGCTACCCATGACCTGGAGTTAGCAGCAGTGGTCTTTGCTCTGAAGATGTGGCGACACTATCTGATGAGCGAGCGCTTTACAGTCTACTCTAACCACCAGAGTCTTAGGTACATCTTCCCACAGAATGACCTGAACCTGAGACAGCGGCGATGACTCTAGTTCCTCTAGGACTATGACTTTGAGATAATCTATACTCCTGGGAAGGGGAACATAGTATCCGATTCTCTCAGCAGGAGGACGGGCATCCAGCTACTCGGGGAGGCGACAGAGCAGCTAGCCGCTTTGCATATATACTTCATGGATATTGATGGGGCAGCCTTTCTATAGTCACTCACAGTCACTCCTCCACTCCTACAGTGGGTCAGAGAGGCACAATGTGAGGACGATGACTATGAGACGTGGCGTTTATAGATATCCTCAGGACAGACACCTGATGGATTCTCTATGGGAGGAGAGAACGTCATACTTTTCAGAGGACGTACCATGGTACCAGCTGATTTATAGGAGGAGGTGCTGAGGGAGTTTCACACTTCCCCTTAAGCGGTACATCCATGAGTGGCGAAGATGTACCAGGACCTCAGAAGACAGCACTAGTGGCCAGGTATGAAGAAGGCTGTGGAAGAGTTCGTTTCTCGATGCCTCACCTGTCAGTAGGTGAAGGCAGAGCACCAGGTACCAGCAGGCTTGGTACATCCCTTGGAGGTCCCGGAGTGGAAGTGGGATGACATATATATGGAGTTCGTGACTGGACTTCCACGCACTTCCAGGGGCCACGACTCCATTTGGGTGATTATCGACCGACTCACCAAGTCGGCTCACTTCTTACCCATCAGAGAGAAGGGATCAGTAGAGAGCTTGGGACGTCTCTACGTTCATGAGATTGTACGACTTCATGGTGTGCCATCATCTATCATCTTCGATCGAGATGCTCGCTTTACTTCCCGACTTTGGAAGGGGTTGCAGGAGGCTTTCGGGACGCAACTACGTCTGAGCACCGCCTTTCACCCTCAGATGGATGGTCAGACGGAGAGGACCATTCAGAATCTCGAGGACATGCTCCATGCATGTGTCCTCAACTTTGGTCGCAGCTGGGAGGATCACCTAACCTTGGTGGAGTTCACGTACAACAACAACTACCACTCCACCATCGGGATGACACCATACGAGGTGTTGTACGACCGACCATGCAGATCACCGCTATGCTGGATGGACCCTGGGGAGTCAGCACTTGTGGGATTGGAGACGATTCAGGCCACGACAGAGAAGGTCCAGTTCATCTAGGAGTGGATGAGGATAGCTCAGAACCGGCAGAAGTCTTATGTTGACAGGAGGCGGAGGCCACTGGAGTTCGAGGATGGCGACCACGTCTTCTTACGGGTCTCACCTCGACGTGGATTACAGAGATTTGGCCGGGGTGGCAAGTTATCTCCGCGCTTCATCGGACCATTGTAGGTCCTCAACAGGATTGGTGAGGTGGCTTATCGCCTGGCTCTACCACCTCAGTTGCACCGGGTGCACGACGTCTTCCACGTATCTCAGCTGAGGAGATACGTGAACGAACCAACACATATCATTGACCATGGGGAGCTGGACATAGATGATGGGGTGGCTTTTGAGGAGGTCCTGGTGGATATTGAGGATCGACAGGAGTGAGTCCTATGTGGATGGTCGATTCCTCTAGTGCGCATCAGATGGCAGCACCGGAACCTCTAGGAGAGCACTTGGGAGCGGGAGGCTAAGATGCGTGCTCAGTACCCACATTTATTTCCCTAGTTTATGATGTATCTTTATGGGGACGTAAAGCCCTGATGTGGGAGTAATGTAAAGACCCGTAAAATTCAAGGGAAATTTTTTTCTTAATTTTCTTTTGGATTTTACAAGAACGCAGTTTTTGACGGTACCTGATTCCGAGGCCCGGTGTGCCCGAAATCATTTTCCGAAGTTTAGCTCGGGTATGTTCAGTGAACGAACGAGCGGGTTTTCCTAAATTTGTAACCGGTGCTTGGAATCGAAATCCGAGGACACCGATGGAATCGCAGCTTCGGTAATTTCTTAGGAACACATTTTCCGGAGTTGCGTTTGCTCGGGTGTGGTTTTTAAAAATTTTGGGTTAAGTAAAACAATAAAATAAAATGGTGAAACCAATTTTATTTTATTTAAAGTAGTTTAACCTAAGATAAGTGGTTGGAGTGGGACCCACTATATCCTACTCCACTAGGTAGGATATTTTTGGGGTGGGACCCACATGAACCCCACCCTTTCAACCTCCTCAACCCCTATTAATTAAGTAACGCACCCGCACCCCCATTAAATGAAGTCAACTCTTGCGTTTAACTGATTTTCAAACTCCTCTTTAATTGGGCGGTTTAAACTTCTCAATTAATTCAATTAATTGATTGTTTCAATTTCTAATTTTAAAACGTTTGGCGTGAGTAATAAAATAAGGCAACACTTATTTTATTAGGATGGTTTTTGTTGTGTGAGAGGGTTTTGGAGAAGGTTTTGCTCTAAGTCTTGAAGTTCTTCCTCCTCGATGAAGAACGTGAAGAACGCCGACCTCTGATGACGGACGATGGTGAGAGATGCCATCCTCAGAGATCGACGATGCGACGCCAGTGAATCATTTCTCCGCGGTGCCAACGATCCTCCTTCCGCGACGCCTTCTTCCGCGACGTTCAATTCCGCGACGAACCTTCGTTCAACCTTTTCTTCTAGGTAGGGGTTTGATTTTATGTCGTGAATAATTATGGGAGTTCATCGATAAAATTTTAGTCGCTTGCTATCGATTAACAGGAGGGGGCTAGACCGCACAAACACGACCGACCCCCTCCCTTATTATTGTTGTTTTCCTACGTTGCGGATTGAAACGGAGACGGCGCAATGCCATCGCACCGCGCGGAAACGAGGAAACCATGACAAAAGAGCGCGGTGCCGTCACGCCGCACCGGTCGGACCAAGGCCGCGGACTTTGGCCGCGGTGGAGCAGGGAGCGGCGGCTGGCTACCGGCCGCCGGCACCAGAGCAGGAGGGCGGGACCGCATGATCCCGCAGAAGCAGCACGGCCGGCCAACTGGGCTGGCTGATCAAGGGACTGGGGGTCGTAACCTCCGGCCAGCTGAAGGAGTGGCGGCCCACATGGGGGCTGCGGTTTTCCAAACAGGGGGGCAGCGCCCCCCCTTCTGCTCGGCCGTTACGGCCGAGCCGCCTGGCCAGGCCGAGCACGCCAGGCCGGGCCGCGCCAGGACGGGCCGGGCCGCGCCGGCCGGGCCGGGCTGCGCCCACTAGGTCGGGCCACGCCCTATTGGGACAGACCCGGACCCAGGTCGGGTCGACCCAGTTCGGGCCGACCCAGGGGGTATCGGGCCGGGTCGGACCGGGCCCGAATCCCCTATTTCTGGACCTCTTTCGGTCTTTTGACCATAACTTGGGTTGTGGAACTCCGATCGATGCACCGTCAGCTGTGATGCGATCCTTGGATCGAGACGGTCGTTTCGGTATATTAAACTCAAGGTTTAGGAGAACTTTGGGTTCGTCCGAGTTGGTTCGTACACGAAACCAACCGGGCCCTCGGAGCGGAAACACTTATAACCTGATCTCCAGACGTCCGATTGACGTGCCGTCGGCTTTGATGGATTCCTCTTAGTGAGACAGACCTTTTGGCTTAATCCGCTCGAGGTTTGGACGCAGTTGGAGTACAGTTGGGTTGGTTTTGACTTAGAAACCAACCGGGCCCCTGGGACGAAAAAGCCAATAACTCACAGACCGGACGTCCGATTGACGCGCCGTCTGTGACGTTGAGTTCCTATTGACGATACAGAACTTTTGGATACATCAACTCCGGACTTCATGTCAGTTGATGTATCAGCCCCTCGGCTCGTGGAGCGGACCCTCCCGAACGAGCTTGTTGTGTGCGGGAACCCTAGAGCTGGCTGCGACTGCGAAGACCATGAGGACTGTGCGGGAATCCTCCGTGGGTTCGACATCGATGACTACAGCACTCAGCGATCCTCAGTGGATCAGTGCTACTGATCCTGTGTGGGTCAGATCCTATGTGGGTCAGCGCTCAGCGGTCCTGTGTGGGCCAGCACATACCGATCCTGTGTGGGTTAGATCCTTTGTGGGTCATTGCGGGGGTTAGTACCTATCGATCCTTTGTGGGTCATTGTGGGGGTTAGTACCTATCGATCCTTTGTGGGTCATTGCGGGGGTTAGTACCTATCGATCCTTTGTGGGTCCGATGGCTTAGATGAATCAGTGGCTATATCTGATCATCTTTATCGTCTTACGAAGAAGTATACCTGTGTGAGATGAGTCTTGACTTTCAATCTTATCTTCGATAATATTGACTTGATATCCTGTGTGGACTAATTTATGCTTTCCTATGTGGATTTGAGTTTTGTTTTCCTGTTTGGACTGGGTTGTACTTGGGCTCAGATGTTGGAGCCGAACTGGAATTGATGACTTAGGTATATTTATGAGCATATATCTAAGTAGTGTTGGTTGTTAATTCGTGATTGTATCTTTCTTTTGTGGATTATCCTTTTTGGATTCTGGGAGACCTTCGGGGGTCTCGGGGTCTCTACTGATTAGCTTATACTCACCCCTGCACGGGCTATGCCCGCACTACGTTGTGTTGGATGCAGACGACGGACAACGCTGATCGTGGTGTAGGCTTGTGGAGCAAGATGGTACCTGGAGGTGGACCACTGGGCGGGACATACACAGAGCGGACGACTGGACCCGTGGAGCTGAGGAGGCCATCAGTACCCACCCTTCAGGTGGGACTACCAGTGGATGGCTTGACATTGCTGATTTACTTTCAGTTGTTGTACTTTCCTTTCAGTTGTACTTTACTTTCAGTTTGGATTTGTATTCTGGACCACTTACTTTTCCGCACTTACTCTTGTACCCATTTTTACTTAGTGTTTACTTCTGTTTGCTTACTCTGTAGTGGTTGTTTACTTTACAAAGGCAATGCCTTCCCCTTTTTTTCGGGATTTACGCCTTGGTGCTAGTCGCCAGCCCCTGGCCTATGGGAGGCAGGCTTGGGGTTAGTCACGGCACGAGCCCGAGGACGGGTCGTGACATATATCATAATTAATTATCATGATTCCAATGTAATTATAGAATGTTGAAGATTTTAAAGGTTAATATGAAGAATAATAATGAAATTTAGATATATTATAACCAATATATCACCTTTATATTTATAGTTGATTCACTTTGCAAAGTATTTTATTTGATAAATATGTTTGTGTAGATATATCACTCAAAAATGACTTGAATGATTTCCAAATCATTAGAAATATTGTTCTCTCAATTTTATGCCAATATTATTTGATTCATAAGGCATAAATTTAAAATAATTTACAAAAATTAGAGATATAACTCTTTAATTAATTAATAATTCCAATAATAATTTCATATAAAAACTAATTTCTTCACTCTAAGGATCATCTTCACCTATTGAATGCTGAAATCATGGTCAAAATGATTCTAAAAAACATTGTATTGGATGAATAAACACTCAATTTATTTTTTATTATCCATTTTTTGATTAAAATCAACACAAAATCATGTTGAAATATGAGTTTAATCTAATTTATATCCATAACATTCCCTTCACAAACCATTTGACTTAAAATCAATCAAAATAAATCAATTATTAATTTATTATCTTACTCCAACCAAAAAATTCCACTTACAACACTTTTAATTGATATATATGAAAAAATTGAATTCTAATTAAATTATTTTGGCACCTATTAGAGTCATAAACGAGTTTTAACAAATGAAAAAGTCTTGATTCATATAGAAAATGCTAAGGTATTTTCCCATTAAAATAACTCCAGTACCCCAATTTGTTTTAATCATAAGACTTTAAAAAAATATCTAATTAAAATTATTTAAAAACAATCATAAAGATTAAATAATTAAATAACATTAATTACTTTTAATTAAAAAAATTATTCAACCTCATTAATATCTCAAAAATTCAATTAAGTCACCTCATATTAACTATAATATACTATTTCACTTCCATTGGAAAAGTTTTTTTAGTGTTAAGAGTTTTGATCCAAAAGACTGAATGAGGTGATTTAAAGATTATTATTAAGTTTAATAAGATTATCATTTTAACTATAATTAAATATTACTTGAATCTTTTATTTAGAGGGAAAAAATATTACTCCAAATATATGTTTTGTAAGTTGTTTTAAACTAGTTTTAAAAAACATAACGAATTAAAAAATACTATTTGATCATAGCATAAAAACCCTAAAAGTGTCCTAAAATGTTATTAAAATTCATATAAATTATTGAGACATAAAATTTAATATAATTCCTTGATTAATAAACCTTAATTAAAGTTTAATTATGATATATTCTCTAAGGTATAAACACTTCTATTTTATCCCTTTCATATTCATCAAGATGAATTCTCATGCCACCAATGTGATTCAATTTTTTTCCATGTATATCAAATTTCTAAAAAACAATTTTGTAATATAATATTAATTATGTACATATTATTTTTCCAACACATATTAATATTGAAGGAGTAATAATAAAATTAATGTATATTCTATCATTGGATAAAAACATGTTTTTTCACACTTATTTCACATTAAAACATTTATTTCTACCAAAAAAACTCAAATATCCCCAAACATACTAAGAATATCTAAAATTTTTCACCAATATAAAAATTTATCAGGTTGAAAAAAGATTAAATATGAAAATAAAGACTATATACCAAATTAGGATAATTCTAAGAGAAAATAAATGCCTTACAAAGTTTAATATCCAAGGATGAGATTCTTAACACCTCATCATAAGATAGAGTTGCGGTTTTGTGAGAAATCCCTCACTTAGTGAAATATAAAACTTCACTAATGAAATGTTTCATTGAAATTCACTCTTGGTATCTTCAATGCTACACTAGTTTTAAGGATTATATTCTTGGTTCTTGATTATTTTGTGCATTTTTATACATCAATAACTAGTTTTAGTTATGTTTAATGTTTTACTGCTCTATAATAAATAATGGTTGTGGTTATTTGATGTATCATGATTAGAGTGGAGAAACAAATGATTTGGAGGCTGATATAATGGTATCCTGAATAAATAATTGGAGACATTATCCTATGAGTGATAACTTTATCATATAATCTTAATAAATAGCCTCAAGTATATATTTTATTACAATAATTAGAATATACAATAGAAGCGATGGGTCAAATTCTAACATGAAGATGATTTTTAGATAGTGTATACTTTAAGGAAGGATAATGTGATCAATGATATATAATTTAAGAAGGCCTAAATGAAAATGGATTATGAGATATAGAATGCATAATTTATGATAAAAACATGTTTATATATAGATATAATTGTTAAAGTCTTCATATTATGTATAATTGAAATTAAATAGAGGTAACTCATACCCTTATTCATCGGGTGATGGTGGGATAATCAAAGAATATCATATTTAAGTTATATATAGATAAATATTTTAGATTAGTGATATTAATGATTTATTTTAACATATAGAGTTTGATATTCACATTAATATATGGGTTTCAATAACATATTTTCAATATAATGTGAACAAAGTGTTCCATTCATTTCCCTTGAAAACACATCTTGGAGTTGTTAGGATACACATGAATTTGGGGGGATGTTTTTGGTGAATATGGATAAAGAGTTATCATATTATGATTGTATCTATACATATAACCTGAAATAATTCATATATTTTTATCATGATTATAAAATTGTATCCCTAATTTTTTAATATTCTATAGTTTTATTTTTATGATATCTTCATGGATTTCATGACAGTGTTGTCACATTCTGTGAAAGTTCACAGAATGATATAGGTAGTGTTCAATTGACTAAGGAATTTTAGAAAATTATTACTCTTCAGAGAGACAAGAACAATGAATCTATTTGGTTTGTTATATGTTATCATGATTTTTTAACTCCTCTTAATTCCATTAGTGATCATATAAAACAAAAATAAAACATTTTTCACTCACTTATTCTATAAAATGTATAATGAATTTTCACCAAAGTTGTATATTTAATCCTTACGTGGATATAGAAATCAATTTGGCATATTAAGTTATAATGTATTTTTAAGATTATATATTTGATTATAGTGGTTATTAAGTGAAAAAACTAACTTCAATGCACTTTTTTTACAGTAATATCTATCATTCTATTATCAAGGTGATCCCTAATGAGATACCTTATGATATTACACACAGATATACTTTATAGTAGATAAATATTAGGTTGGTAAAAATGATTTATCTATAGATTTTGTGATATATTTTAATAATAGATTAAGTTAATTATGATCATTTGAATACAACATATAGGTTTCAAAAATATTATGAAGATCACAAGAGGAGGGCCTGATATTCTGAGGTATGATTTCATTATTTCAAAATATTATATTCTTAAAATTGGAAATATAGTTTTAGTGTGGGTATCAAGGTATCTATGAGGTTTTAGGTATTGTTTGATATTTTTTTCTTGAGTTGTTTGAGAAGGGTATTTATTTGAAATACCTTATTAAATAAATTGGGCACACCTGATGTTCCATATATCTAAGCATTAGAGACATATACATGACCCAATCCCTATTATAAACTGGTGTAACTAAGAAATAAAAGATGGTGATAAATTTTCTAGTTTTCTAGTTAAGATATATAGCCAAAGAGAGAAGAAACTTACATAGAGGTAAATAGAGTATTTGTTTATTTTTTGGTTCCATAGTTGGATTTAAGAGTTATTTAAAAGGTATTTTAAGAGAGGATATAGAAACCTCGATATTGATAAATAGTATATTTCCCAAATATTATCAAATTATATGTTTTATTTTTGATTATTAGAAAATTTTCTTTCTATATGGGAATAATGAATAACACGATGAATGATTTTTATAATAAAAAAGAAATAAAATTTTACCAACATTAATGTATTCTTAATATAATATGACATTTCATAATAAAAAATAAAAATATTATGAAATAAAAAATAAAATTAAAGATATAATTTCATCCTTAATATGAATAATATTATCTAAAAGGTCATTTATATTTATTTATTGATAAAAAAATCATTTGAAATCATAATTCCATATATTCTTAATGTTTAGAACATTCAATTAGGAAAAATAATCCAATGATGGATTTTTTTTATATTTTTATATTTATTTTTTTGTAGAGATTTTCAAGGATTAATTTTACTAGATAAATTATTTATATAGAATGTACATGGATGTTATGTGTCTCAAGGAGTGGTTTTACACTAAAGAGTGCAATTTCATGTTTTTTATTGTCAAATTAATGGATAAAAAATAATAATTTTGAACATTTGTATAATTGTTTATATTTATTGAAAAACCTAGGGTTTCCTCTTAAAAAGAGATAAAATATTTATATGTTTTTGATATATTCTCAATTTAATTTCATAATTATAATTATTTTGTTTTATAAATTTACATTAATGAAAATTTGATGATAGATCAATTTTTTTCTTATTTATCTTTTTGTAAAATTAAGAAATTGATTATAACTTTATCAATAATTTAAATATTATTATTAATGAAATAACTTATCACATATACTACCATGATTAATCTATAATTATATAATATGAAATAATTAGATTAAAAAGAGATTATAAATCAACATTTATTAAAATATTAAGATTATAACATTTCCCTTTAAATTATTATAAAAGGTAAAAATCCCTAAAAAAGAGTTTAGATGAGCATAATATGAAAATGGATTTTGTTTGTATTTTTCTTATACTCACCATGATTATTTATTCATGGAACTACATTAGCTTTCCATGCGATACACAATTTATAGATTCATAGTGTTCTTCATAGACGTAGAATAGGAACAACATGCATTGGGGTATGTATATATTTCCTATTTAATATGTTCATTAATAAAATGAATATAACATAATGCATAAATAATAATTATTATACATGATATATAATTTTATTAATGTATTAAAATTAAGGGATAATAATATATAGTGTTATATACACATCATGAATGTTGCAAACAATATTTAAATTGGTAATTTCATGAATTTCTTTTTCTTGATGTGAAATTTTAAAACCATTGGTCAATGAAAAATACATATTTAGATGTATAACCATGAATGGATCTTAGAAAAAATGTGA
Organism: Viscum album; assembly: GCA_963277665.1. Lineage (NCBI taxonomy): Eukaryota > Viridiplantae > Streptophyta > Magnoliopsida > Santalales > Viscaceae > Viscum > Viscum album. The sequence goes on along the minus strand of OY728160.1, from coordinate 797,538,582 downwards.
AATGTTTTTTCATGTTTATATAAACCTTATTCCTCTATCATTCTTACATTTTACTCATTTATTAAATCTATTAGTCTATTTATATTTTATATGGATTTAGATAACTTCTGGAGGAATTTTGGGATTAATTACGATTTATTACAATAATAAATCAATGGATAAGTATTTAATGAGAACTAGTGAAAGACCGAGATACATGAATAGGGTAATGTGACCATTTATTATATTTTTTAACTCATATTTGATTAATTGTAATGTGATTATAGTGTTGGAGATCTATTATAACCATGTTATGATTAAATTAATTTGAAAAATTATTCAATTTGAAATAGTTATCATGAGATTTAATTATTAGTGTATTATGACCGATAATGACTCATGTTGCAGTGATGGATTCATTAGAACAAAAAAAGTGTCCCAAAATTAAAATTTTGTGATTAATTTGGTGATTTATCACAATTCCAAGAATTGGTAAAATGCTCAGTCAAGTGGTAATACCAATATAACAAGAATATATATAGGCACTCCAGACATAATTTCATATAAATTAATAGAATATAGGATGAGATAATGTAAACAACACAAAGCACGTTGATGATGGGAAATATAAAGATGATCCTAATTTGAAACAATCAGTCACCATCCCCAAATTTGGAAGCAAGAGAAAACAATAATTTATGCCCAATGTGTCCATCATCCATAAGGTCCATGTAAACTAATATTGAATATAAGGGGATTGTACTAAGAATAATTCAATGTTTCTATATAATGGAGTGAAATACACACACATTAGTGTATTCCCATTTATCAAAGGGATAAAACTCTTTCACGAGATATCTCTCACACTTTTTTATCACCTATACACTAGGGAATATTCTAACTAACCTTTAAGGAGGTTAGCTACCATTCCTTAGGTTCATTTATAAGACCCTAACTCAAGGTTATTTTTACATAATTCTCACTCATGTCATTTTCCCATCTCATGTATCTAGTTAGAAACCACTATGGACACTTGTGATCCAATGAACTTATAGAATTTTATATATAAGTAATAATCATGTTACATATGATTCATGTACTTTTCTCTATTTTAGGAACATCTAATCCTTGAGGCATGTACATTTAACAAAATAAATCCAAAAACCCAGACCCCAATATCCTAGATCCATAGGTTATATTACTAAATTGATACAAAATACAAGATATCAGATAACACATGATCTGATATATTAATAGTCTTGGAAAACTACATAAATACATGGAATTTCACAATACTTTTGAAAATGTAAAATAAAACTTTTTTCACTCAATTAAAATTTATTATTTATTCTTTCATATCTATGAAATTATTTTTAGTTCTTTCTCAAGTTTCATAGGGATGTGAAATCAATATTAAGGGGTAATATTATATGTTTATTAAGGGGTATCATACATCAAAATCTATTATGTAATTATAGGGCATGATAGATATGGAAGGAAAACAACAACAAAAAATGATATAAAAATATTAACATGTCCAAGGAATATATCTAAATAAATAAAAATAAAATAATGTAAAATAATAACTAATTTTAGAGTGATAGAATTCATAATGTCAGACATCTTAATATTACCACCAAGTCCGCATGAAAAGACTCCATACATTAATGGTAAGGAATTATCTAAATACACAATCTAGATTATCTCATAATACATACTAATGAATTTAGGGGTAATATAATTTCAGGCCCCACCCATCACTAAATAAGCTTAATGAAATCATCATTTTAAAGGAGTAAATAAATAGTACACAATCATCCTGAATTAGTAATTAATCAGAAATGAAATAAAAAGTATACCAATAATCAATAATTAAAAAGGTAAAAAATTGATTAAAATTATTGGAAATCATCCTTTAATTTATATGGTGATCACACCATATAGATTTTGGGATATATAGTCAACGCGTTAATAGAAATGGTATAACATACATCTATGAGATTAAAGAACATGAACATTATGGAAAATAATGTCATGAGATGGATGAACAGTGATATATAACATAAATTAAAAAAAATATTCAAAATATTCATTATATTTTATAAAAAAACATGTGAAATATCCAAATAATATCCCCTAAGAGTGTTAAACTAGGTGTGTAGTGAGGCCCACTTGTTGTGCACCAAGTGAAGTTTGAGTTAATACCCAACTAAACTTTTTCAAGGTTATTAAGCCTAGGAACATTTTTGGTTGAGAATACATCAAATTGTCTGTATTTAGATAGGTAAATCATTTTTAGGAAACCACCACTCTTTACTTAACCAAAATGTTAGGATTTTCTCCTATATTTAGATATATTCCTTTGTTTTCACTGATATTTGATAATTTCTAAATCTTATTAAGGTTGTACACTAGGATGGAATATGTAATATATAATTAAAACAATATAAAATTGATGATAAAAACATGGATTTAAAATCTTTTTAATACATGAAAAATGATTTTAAAATATATTACAATAAAATGATTGAAATTGAAATAGGAGGATTGAGAATCAATATTTCTCTTTTATTTTTAAAAATGAAAAATTCCCAAAAAATAGATTAGAGGTTTTAATTTTGAAAACCATGAAAATATGTAGAGTAATATTTATTATTAAGAATGGAAATAATGTTGGGAAAATGTGTTCAAAAATATAATGTTAGAAATGATCATAACTAAATGAAAGGTAATTAATTTAGGAATTAACTTACCCCCAGTACCGAGTCTCTTAGTATCTGCATATAACATCCTAAATAAAAAAATTATGTTTATTAAATACTTGAATCATAACCTTTTTAATATATATTTCATTTATAATATCCCTTTATTATTATATGTGATTCATTTATTAAGTAGTTTTATTGTCATCAAAAATTTGTGGTTGTTTAGTCAATTTCTCTAAAATTGGTTCGGTATGTTCACTATGGTCAAAGGTTTTATATAATAGTTTCATAATATAATTTTTTATAATTACCATGCCTTTTTATTATAATTATACAAGATTTATATAGTTACATAAATTATGAAAATATATTCAAATTATGGAAGATGCCTCGATATGCTCATTTTTGGGTGGTAAAAATTACTACAAACAATTAATATTAATTTAGATAATATGGTTCCCCAATTTCCTTAATAAAATATTAATCATTTCATAAATATTTTATTTATTTATAAAATACATTTATAATACCAGACATTTAAGGTAGTGATGAAAAAAATTTACATCATCCATGGATGGGGTAGTCCGTACATAACATGGGAAACGTTTCCTTTATTTCAGAAAAGGTAAGAGGAATTTTGATAATGGGTATCCCATCAACATAATAAAATTTTGGTAAATTAATGATTCTTATTTCATTATATTATCAATTGTGTGACATATTTGTAGGATTTTAATGAATAAAATATAAATGAAAAAAGTAATTAGAAGATCTCACCTTACGTTTTAGGAGGTACCCTTTACTAAGTGGTTTATGAATTCAAAGATCAGTATTTTTATGAAAAAAAATCTATGATATGTTCATAATAGTGTTGGGGATGAGTTTTGGTAGATTTTAGTTGATCTATGAAGCTTTAATTGTGTTAAAAATTATGGTGGTCAAGGGATCCTTTTATAATTGACAATGGTGTCGGTTTTCGAAAATTATAGCTAGCCAAGATAGAAATTCATTTAGTTTACATATTTTACATGATATAAACATTAAATTTCATAAATAATAATATCACAAGTACTTATAGGTTTGGTTTCTTTAGATAAAACCTATATAATTATTCTATTTTATAATACTTGAGATTATTTCTCCTTAAAGTCACCATAATATACCATGTTCTTGACATTTCATTAGTAATAATCATCTGCAAAACCAAGGGAATGACCAAAATAATAAAGGGGTGATATAAAATTCTCAGTAAGGGGTGAATAAATTTTTTATCAAGGATTATTTTATAATAATAAGTAAATAATTATGATAATATATATCATAACATTACGAGTGATAACCATAAAACATAAGTGAGCCTCAAAGTACATGGAGTAAGAACTTAAATCCAAAAAATATCAATAATAAAGAATAAAAACTATAACCTAGATTTGAATTATTTTACATAAAAATTGAATTGCGAAAGAATAAGATCATAATGAATAACATCCATTGATTTTTACATAAACATTATCATAGGTAAACATTAATTTTATAAGCCACACTATGAGATAATACAATAATAATGGAGAGCATATTTAAAAAATGGAAAATACCTTAGTGCAAATAAAATTACTTTCATAATCAAAACCATTAATTCCCATGCTTAATAGAAATTAAAATGTACTCATGAATACTTTTCTCTGGAGATATCAACTTGTAACAAATTCATTAGAGGTATATATAGAACCCCACCCACCATTCATCCATACTTATATGTGACACTTAAAAATTATTCAATTTTCAAATCATAAAGAACTCATGGAAATAAAATGGGTTTCATAAAACATCCAAATTAAAATCATTAATTTTTTTTAAAAAACCATTGAAATAAAAATTTATTTCATAAAAAATATAAATATAAATCATTCTATTTTCATAATGAACCCATGAAAAAATGGGTTTCATAAAACATGCAAATGTTATAAAATAACATCATCAATTAAATCATTTGATACTAAAAAATTTATCTTCCAAAATAATCACATAATAATAGAAAATATATGGTGAAACATGAAGAATAAATCAATTTTATATATATTATTTTAATATAATTAAAACAAAACCATGAAAAATATTTTTGAAAATAGTTTTTATTCATCATTATAAAAGTCATAGATATTAGTCTATTTTTAAAAAGGCTCATTTTTTTAAAAAATGAATGGAAAAAAATTCATAAAAATGGATTTCGTTCAAATAAATCCTTTTCCCTATAAAAAAATAGATAACCTCATTAAAAATATAAAGTCTTGGACTTATAAAGTTTAGTAAAGAAATATATAACTCAAAAAATAGAGTTTTAATTACTAAGTCCCATACCTTTACCCTTAATTTCTATGAAATTAATTTAAACTACTATGTCATAAATATAAATATATTTACTAACTATTTAAAAAACTTATTCATATAAATTTACATTTATACTCTTCATTAATTAAAATTATATTTATGTATTAGATTGTTATATTATATTTTTCAAAATTAGGTGTTGATAATCTTGACCATTTTGAACTAGGTTCACTAAAGAAGTGTCGATCTTCATTTTTTCATCAAAATATCATTATTTTAAAACCATTAAAGGTAAAGGAATCAATGTTTTATAATGACCAATAATGATATTATTTTATCACATGGGATTTTTAGTCACGTTTCATGAAGATGAAACTAATGATGTTTTAGCTTTGGGTTATTTATTGATATCGATGAATTTCCATATAAAGATTGCATTTTATTTATTATCTTTTAAGAAATATATTAATGATATATATTAATTATATATATCATATATACTCATAAAATAAAAACTAAAACCATCCATGATGGTGGTAGTGAAAAAAGAAACATGTTTATTCGAGGAGGCAGTCGTCCACACACTCACACTATTCACTTTTTTATTTTTGTTAATGGAAAAGAAAAAGGTGGATAATGGTTATACCATAATTATAATAACATAATAGTATAATATAGATAATTATTATATCATTTTGAGATGGTGAAAGTAAATTTTATAATTAATAATAACATATAAGGAAAATGAAAATAGGAATAAATAGTTAGAAATATATACCTCACTACTTAGGTTATCTTCTTTGAGAAGAAGGTTAAAATTTTGATGGATGATTTTCTTGAGGAGAATAGAAAAATATCAGGTTTCTAGGATTATGGAGGAGTGTTTTGGTGATATTTTGGACCAAATTAAGGGGGGGGGGGGTTGGTGTGTGGGGATTTGAGGAGAGGAGTGCCCATTTTATAAGTGAAAAAGAATGATTTTTTTAAATACACAAAAAATCTCAGTAATGGAAGGTCTCTCTCATGGAAAATGGATCAAAAATAGAGAAATAATATAAATTATAACCGATATGGTTAGTACACACAAAAACTACTCAATTAAAACATTATTTTAACATGTTTGACCCTTTACTTATTATGAAACTCATTTTTACCATTTCAGGTTTGATTACAGTGATTAGTTTTTACCAAAGTAATCTATCCTTTATTCCCAAAAATAAAATGGTATTATTATATAATTTGGACCTAATGAATCCAAATTTGAAATAAATTTTATCAAAATTTTAAAGGTGAAAAAAATAAAATTTAAAATACTAAATGTATAAGGTATTAATTTAAAAAAAAATATAAATTAAGTTCTAAAATGTAAAATATGGGTTTATAAATTAATAAAATGTTTTTTGAAATTATAAATTCACTTATAAAATACATATTTGGTCTTATAAGACATTTTAATGAATTTAAAATCCATAATTTTATACTAATAATGTCATAAAATTCATGTTATTTGTAAAAATGGTACTTTAAACTATTCAAATAAAAATAAATCTTCTTTGAAAAATCCAAAAAAATCATTATAAAATTACATTTCCCTAATAAATCAAAAAACTAAGTTATTTTTTTTTGAAAATTTACATTTTAAAAATTATAAAAATTATTTTTAATTAAAAATATATGATATAACAAAAGATGTTTTTATAGGAAGACAATTTTTTATATATTAAATATTTATTTTCCTATAAATTACTAATTAATATAGTGATAATCCTTTATTCATATAACAATATATTATACTAGAAATCAATTCAAATAAATAAAAATGATTTTATTAGTTTCTTAACTAAACTAGTTGAGCCAATCATTAAATTGAACTTTATTTTCTTTTATTATTTATATATATATATTTCATAATTCAATTATCACTATTTATACATACCGATTATTCTGATTCCTTATGATGGTATTTTTTGTTTCAAATTTTTATGTGGAGAAATATATCAAACATAATTTTTATTTAAGGAGGAAAACCCTAGGTTTTTTCATTCTACCCCCTTAAAAGAATTACATTCTAAAAATTTTATTACATGGAAGAAAAAAGTGAGGGTACTTTTTCTACATTACACCCTAAAGTTCCTATGTATATTATTGAATATTATGATTTCTACATATAACTTTAACCATACGAGTGGTCTTGTTCCTCAATAACATATCTCTTCAATCCAGAATTTCCACTGGTTTTCCTAATATGAGTGATCATGTTCTAATTGCATGTATTCTAGGTTCAGTACATGTGAAGGGTATGGTATATAATTCCTCAAAATTGATACATAAAATACATAATATACATGATATTTGTCGGTGGGAGTGATAATAAATAATCTATAACCCTAATATAATCAAGGATATCAATGGGATCGATATACCTAGGGATCAACTTCCAATTTTTCCTAAATCATACAGCTCACTTCCTTGGAGATATTTGAAGAAAAAACTTGTCACCAACTTCAAACTCTATATCTCATCAATTATTATTTTTAAAACTCTTATTTTGACTTTATGACACTTTCATATGCCTATTGAATATTTTGAACCTTACTTGTCATTTCTTAGACAAGGTCAGGACCTATCAAATTTCCCTCTCCAATATCATCCAAGCATATTGGCTCCCAATATCTCTTCTCATATAGAGCCTTATATGGTTCCATATAAATTATATAATATAAATTTTTATGAATTGATAAATCCACCTTGGGAAGGTGTTGATCCCATAATCATTAAAATCTATAGAATAATATCTTAACATATTCTATAGAGTTTGAATTTTCCTCTCAGATTGACCATCTATCTGAGGATGATAAGCCATTCTAAAATTCAGATTTATCTATAATTATTTATGAATACCTATACAAAATATTATGGTAAACCTCAAATCATAATTAGATAAAATGTATAGTGGTAGTCCGTGGATACTTACCACTTCCCTTATCTAGATCATGCATCAGGTTATTTTTTTCATTAGTTTTTAATTTTCACAAGGCATAAGAAATTACCTATTAATTTTTCACGAGGAAACATCCTAATACCTTCTTTGAGGAATCACTATATATTAAAAACCCTTCAAGAATTTAGGTAAATATATGTATAGGTTCTATGACCAATATCCTCTTAAAATCCTAAAAAAATTCTTCATATTAATTTCTCTAAAGTAACTTAACTCCATTTCATGTTAAATTGGTTCATGGATTCGATAACCATGGGAAATTTCCCACAAAGTATCAAAAGTATCCAGCTAACCTGAGAAAACTAAGGATCTTAGTTACTATGGTTAGTCTGGGATATTATTCAATAATTTTTATTTTTGAATGATTTATATATATTCTCTTTATGGTTATTAAATTTATCAATAATGAAACATTTTTAACAAAAATTCACATTTTCTAAATTTGGGAAACCACTTTTCCTTTAATAAGGCCATCAACACAATATAAAAATGATATTCATGATCTTCCTTACACTTTGAGTATATAAGAATATCATCTATAAATACAACCACAAACTAATACAGGTAGTTTCTAAAAAATATATTATTTAGATAAATTATAATGATTATTCATTAGTCAATTTTAATGGAATAATTGTAAACTCATAGTTTCCATAACTCATTTAGAATGTTTTTTTTAAATATCCCCCTTTTGAACCTTAACAGATGATATCCAAATAGATGGTTAATCATTGAGAAATAATTTTATTATATAAGTTGACCGAATAGGTCATTGATATAGGGTAAAAGATATTTATTTTTAATTGTGATCTTGTTAAGATCACAATAGTTAATGTAAATTTTCATTTATCTATCTTTATTCATAATAAAGAGGACTGATTTTCCCCATAGTGAAGTACTTAAGATGTTAAAACTCTTGTCTAAATTATCCATTATCTATTTTTTTATTTTTCCAATTCAATAGAAGAAATTATATATTGTCTCCTTTATATATTCACAAATCCAAGTATATGTTCCTTTGAGAACTCAACCTCATACTCTAGGGGAAGACTAGTAAGTTCATCTAGAAATACATTAGTATATTCACATATAATAGGAATGTCATCAATGTTTACTTTCTACTCGATCATTTGAGTCAAGAGTCCCTTATTTTAGGGTATCATAATCCATATTATATTTTTTTTTCTAAGGGGAGATCATACTTATATTTTCAATTGATAATAGTATGATCAGAAATCTGAAATGAGACCTCCCTCTCTTAATAATTGATATGGGATCTATACAGGGATAACCAATATAAACCAAAAATTATCTCAAATTTAATAAAAGGGAGTATAATTAGATCTTTATGAAGTATACTACTACAAATATCAATAATAAAATATTTGTATTTCATAGAAGAAATCATTTTTCCACCAGGTTTTTTCATTGATAGTTCATTATCCATCACTTTAGGTGGTGATTCCATAGTCTTATAAAAGTTGTGTGATATGAAATAATGTGACAAATCCAAATCAAATAATGTACTTGTTGATATAGAATAAAGAGTAAGTGTACCTGACAATTTTTTTTATCACTACCTACCTCAGTATTAGTGGTTGAAAATTCCATTCATTATTCCCTCTATTTAGGAGACTAATATGTCCTATTTTCAATATTGGGTAGAGGGTTGTTGAATTGATTTCGATAGTGTCCAAACTCCTTGCACTTGAAGAATTTTAGTATCTATAGATCATTATCTGGGACCTTATCATCTATTGTGTTAATCTACCTCTTTTAATTACTTTAATATTTGTGGTCTTGGTGACTTACTTTTCTACACTTAGAACACATCCTTTATCCTTTAAGTAAATTACCTGGATGCTTTCTCCCACACTTTTGGAAAGTAGAGGGTTAAAATTTCATCCACCATGTGACTGAACATTAGGGTTCCCTTGGTATTATACCTTCCTTTTTCCCTATCCAAAGTACTGAGAGACCCTATATTCCATCTATACATTTAAAATCCATCGAACAACCTTTTTATAGCTTTCAAAGTTTTATATTTAAAGACAGTCAAAGACTAGGTTTTAATCTTCAGAAGAAATGAACGATTTTATATTTTGGGTTAGAGATGAAACTATAGGAATATATTTCATGTATCATGAATTTTTCTTTGCATGAGACAATGGATTATACCACATTTTATTTAAACTCCAATAATTACCTCTCAATATTCATGTAAAGAGTTTAAGGAAAAAAAATTCTAAAAAAACTTTATTAAACTCTTCCCATTCCATTGATTCTACTTCTTATAAGTTCATTGAATTATTAACAAGAGTACACCATCATTCAGTGTTTCTAGAACAACCTTCTCATGTTATAATAACTAGATAATAGAAATTATATTTCCTATTTAATTGATCTATTTCTCAATGATAAGTGGATTTTAAGATCCACTGAAAGAGGGTGGACATTTACACATCAAAGATTAAATAATAAGGTGCACCCTCCTTAGTTAATTAAAGAGCTCAATGTCATTGGATTTATTATTCATATATTGATAAAGTTGAGTGAGAATTGTTAAAATTTCTTATACTTAAACTCCCATTCCATTGGGTTATTTTTCAGGGAAACCATCACATTGTCCCTTACATCCATTATTTACCTTATTATTTTTTATTCTATCCATTACTAAAACCAAAAAATAGTTTCCATGAGTGTTGTAATTTATCATAATAAGGAAAAAATATAATGAAAGTAATTTAACCTTAAAATTCATTATTCTTTGACACTATAATTTTAGTTTTTAATTTTTTAGTTCAACCTATATCATTCTTTGTTAAACTTTTTGTGGGGTTTTCTTATACTTTTTAATCTATTCCATCAATGTTACTAGGAAACCAGTCCTTAAAAATTGTTTTTAAATAGTATGATATCAACCACATAATATACCTATAGAGTTTTTAACTAGGTATTCAATTAGTAAACCTTTTTATGCACTAGGTTACAATTAATTTTATACCTAACATACACTCTTTGGGGTTTTAACCCTAGGTACAACTGTGCTAGAACTTACATCCACTTTCTAGTAACCAAAATGGGAAGTATTTGTTATGAAAACCACATACTCAAGACTTTACCAATATTTCATGATATAATCCTATAATTAGACTCACCTCTAGGGTTATTCACTAAGGTTCTATAAATTTAATTGTCAAAATAGTTTCCCTAATTTCAAAATAAAATAAACCTTCCATGTAATAATAACCATAGAAACCCAAAATAAACATTCTTTTATTTTATAGCTTTTATTTGACATAAACATTAAATTTAATAAAAAATAAAATATTATGGTAGTTTTAGTTTCTTTGTATAATAAATAAATAATCATATTATTTTATAATGCATGAGATCATTAATCCTTAAAGGCACCATACTTGACCATATTCTAGAAATAACATTAGTAACACTTATCCTCATAAGCCGGGGAATAAAAAATAAGAAAGGGATGGGATTAAATTATTTGTAAGGGGTTAATAAAAATTTCATCAAGGATGAGATCATAAGAATAAGAAAAAACTTTATTACAAGATAAATGTCATAAAATCACGAGTGATAAGCATAAAAAATAAGTGAACCTCAAAGTACATGGAAAAATAACTTAAATCCACAAAATATGAGCATAAAAACATAAATAATATAACATGTATTAGAATAATTTAACATAAAACTTGAATCATGAGATCATAATATGATAATGAATAATATAATTTAACTATTGAACATACATTATCATAGGAAAACATTACATTTTCGATCAAAACCATATGTTCAAAATATGATAATACAAAACACATTTCAAATATTGAACATAAATTATTACAAGGAACATTAATTTCATGAGCCATATCATTAGTGAACATGATTAAAAAAAACTAAAATATACTCACAAATACTTTTCTTATGAGATATAAACTTTTAACTAATTCATTTGATGGAAATATAATACCGCACCCATTATCCATCCATAATTATGTGTTCTACTTGAGAATCATTCAATTTTCAAATCATAAATAATTGATGGAAATAAAATGGGTTTCATAAAAAATATAAATAAAATTAATTCACTTTTCATTAAGAATCCATGGAAATAAAAATGGATTTACTAAAACATCTAAATTAAAATCAGTATATTTTAATAAAGAACCCATGTAAAAGAAAATGGTTTTCACAAAACATCCAAATGTTATAAAATAGATTCATGAATTAGGTTATTTAATATTAGAAAATTAATCCCCCAAAAATAATCACATAATAAAATAAAATATTGGGTGAAACAAGAAAAATAAATCTAATTAAGATAGATCATTTAAGGATAATAAAAACCAAATAATGGAAATATTTTTTTAAACATTTTGTATTCATCATTGTAAAAATCATATTTGCGAGTCTCTTTTCAAAAAAATTAATCTTCTATTTTTAAGAAAAATGAAACAAAATCCTTTCATGAAAATTTATATGGTTCAAAAACTCTTTTCCCCCATTAAAAATAGATAAAATCATTCAAAATGGAATGCATTTAAACATAAAATTTTAATAATAAATTTTATGATTCCAAGATAGGAGTTTGTGTTACTTAATCTATTAACTTTACCATTGATTTCCATGGAAGTGCTTTAACCTCCTATATAATAAAGATAAAAATATTAATTACCTATTCAATTAAATTATTCACATAAATTTCTATTTATTCTATTCCTTAATAAAAAATTTCTTCATTCATTAGATTGTTATAATATATTTTTTTCAACATTGGCTGTTTATAATCATGATAGTTTTGAACTAGGTTCATAAAAGTAGTGTATATATTTTTTTATCATCAAAAGATCGTCATTTAAAACCATTAAATGTACTTTAATTTATGTTTTATAATTACTTATAATTCTATAATTTAATAACATGGGATTTTTAGTCAAGTTTAATGAAGATTAAATTAGTGTTAAACTAGTTTCAGGTTATATACCAATATTGATGGATTTCCTAATAATTTTTTTTCTTTTTATGTTATCCCTAAAAAACATGTTAATGATATATATTAATTTTATATATATATATATATATCATATATAATCATAAAATATAAACTAGAAACATCCATGAAAATTATAGTTAAAAATGATACATGTTTATTCATGGAGGCAATAGTCTATACACACACACACACACACACACACAATTGGCGTTTTCATTTTTCTTAATTGAAACGAGAAACATGGTCAATGATTGTACCATAATTGTAATAACATACCAGTATAATATGGATACTTATTCTATAAATTTGATATGGTGAAAAAAATTTAAAAATAATAAAACCATATAAGGAAAAACAAAAGAGGAAGAAACAATTAGAAATCTATACCTTAGTACTTGGGTTATCTTGTTTGCGAAGGGGGATAAACCTTTGAAGGATGGTATTTTGAGAATTAAAAAATATAATTAGGGTTTTTAAGATTATATATGATATTTTTGGGTATATTTTTTACCAAAAGGTTTTTTAGGTGAAGTGAGGAGAGGAGTGCCCTTTTTATAAGTGAAAAGGAGAGACATTTTTTTAAATACCCAATAATTTTTGGTAATGGAATGTCATTATCAAGTAAAATAGACCCAAAATTTAGAAATAATATATATTATAATAGATAAGGTCAATACATACATGAAATTCTCAATTAAAACATTTTTTTAATATGTTGGTCTCTTTATCTTTTAGCTTACTCAATTTTAGCATTTTTGTTTTCACTATGAGAACTAGTTTTTACCAAGATAATTTATAATTTATTAACAAAAATAAAATGGAACATATAATATAATTTAGACCTAATGATGATAAATTCCAAATAATTTTTATTTAATTTTTAAAAGTTATAAAAATTATTTTTAAAAATCTATATATAAAATGTATTAAAAATATGTTTTTTGAAAAATACAACATAAGTTCTAAAATATCAAATTTGTGTTTATAAATTATTTTTTTTATAAAATTATAAATAAAATTATAAAATAAGTATTTTATCTTATAAAAGGTCTCATTAATTTCAAAATCATATTTACATATGAATAATTTCAAAAAATTCATGTTATTTGTAAAAACGTTATTTCACATTATTCATGTAAAAATAAATCTTCTTAGAAAAATCCTAAAAATTAATATTAATCTAATATTTCCAAAGAAAATCCAAAAGTTAAGTTAATATTTTCAAAATAACATTCTAAATATTATAAATATTATTGTTAACCAAAAACAATAAATATAGAGAAAATATATTTTATAAGAAAATGAATTTTGGTATATTAACTATTTATTTTAATTTAAATTAATAACTAATATAGTGATAATACTTTAATCATAAAAAATATAAAATACTTTAAAAGAAGTAAATATCATAAAAAACTGTTTATTAGTTCCTTATCTACACTAGTTTAGTCAATATTTAGAGTGAACATTATTTTTTTGTTCTTATATATATATTTATATATATTTCATAATTATATTATCACTATTTGTATTTTATAATATTACAACTACCTTATAATGGTGTATATTGTTTTGGTTTTGGTGTTTCATGAAGAGAAAAATATCACACAAAGTTTTTCATTTAAGAAGGAAATAATCACATTTTTACACAAATACTCTTAATTATAAAATAAAATATTTGTAATTTTCCAAGAAAGTGGCACAAAATAAGAAAAATTTCAAAGAAAATATAAGGGATTATGATAATCCACTCAAATAATCAAGTAGAGACATGTTTTTATGAAATTTTAGGCTTTATCACTCAGTCTAACACCCTTATCAACCCTTTAAACATTTGCTGTAGAGACAAACTTTTACCTTTGGAAAATTATTTTATAAAAAAAAAATGAAATTGAACTCATTGAATAAATTTTAAATGTTAATTTTAAATTTGAAATCCATTTTTAGATGAAATTTCTAAATGTGATAAAAATTAACTTCAATAAAATAAATAAAATAATGTTTTCATTAAAAATCATTTTTTTCTCATAAATTCTATAAATTTACCTTAAGTTAATTTTTGGTAATATAAATCCAAAAATTAAGTCTATTGTATAAAGTTTAAATTATAAAATTTATAAATATTATTTTTAAATATATGAATGAATAATACCTATTAATTTTATTCTATAATGACAAGGTAATAGAATGTGCATGGATAATAGTTTTAGGAATATAGTGTTTACCTACTATAGAAGAATCTCAAGTATTTTACTAACTACTTTATATAAGCCAAAATTTGGTCCAATTAGTTTCCATATCTAATGGTTCTAGTCATTATCCCCTCATAAATTCATCGATTCATAAGAGGTGATTACAAAAAAGATACCATTCTAGATTTATCCCTTTATAAAATTTTCTAAATTATTCTATGAATTATAGTATTTAGATCCTTCAACCTAGCATAAATCCTTTACCATCACTTGAATAATATTTTATGGAAAATTATTAAAGTTTCAATCATTCATAATCCATGCATAAATAAATTTATAGTAATCTATCACCTAGAAATTTAAATAATATGGTATTAAAAAACATGACACCAAGGTATTTGTTTCATAACCATAAAAGGAATACTATTGGTCCTTACCACAAGATATAAAAAGGTAAAACAAACATTTTCTCATGGATATAAAACTATGATGAAAAAATACTTGTGTTCTGATTCCCTTTATAGGTATATAAAAAATAACTATTCATAAGATTAATCCTAACTTCAATGAACGTTCCCCATCTCCATACCATTTTAATTCATACTGGATGCCACAAAACTCTAGTGTAATATTAAGTCCTTGTAAGAGATAAAAAACCACAGGATTTCCTTTTAATCCTTCCTAAATTGAATTAAACTGAAACATAAGCATACGTCATTTTGGAAGACCTTAAAATTAATCACACCCTTTTAATCCTTCCTAGATTGCATAAAACTTTAGCATAACATTGATTCTTTCTAGGAGACCTAAAAACCCAGCATACTCTTGTAATATTTCCTAAATAACATTAAACTCTAGTGTAACCTTCATATTTCCAAGGATACCTTAAAGAATAGCGTAAACTTTAATCCATTTTAGAATATAAAAAACTCTACTGTAACCTTAAGTCTTGTTGGGAGACTTGAATCCCCAATATAAACTTTTATGACTTCCTAGATAGTATAAAAATTAAGTGTTACCTTAATTCATCCTAGGAGACCCTAAACCCCATCATACCCCTTAAATCCTTCCATGATGGAACAAAACTTGAGTGTAACCTTATGTCCTATTAAGAGAACTTAAAACCCAAGATAGTTTTTATGACTTCCTGGATAATACAAAACTTCAACATAACCATAAGTTTTCCTTAGATACCTTAATCCCCATATTACCCTTTTAATCCTTGATAGATGACACAAAAATCCAATGTAACCTTAATTATTCCTTGTAGATCCAAAACTTTGGTGTAAACTTTAAGCCTTCCTATATTGAATAAAACTCTTATGTAACCCTCATCATATTATATCATAATAAATGGCTACTATACCTAAATCCAAACATATTGGTGAAAAGTTTGGGATCTCTGAACCCACCATTAAAAATCCAGTGACTCCCAAATTTAAGGGTGATGAGATAGTAAACCCATATTTTTATTTTTGATATGAGCACATACATTAGCCTATTTTTAAGCTTTCGTAGATATCCCTAAACTCTAAAGTTCATTTATATATTAGTTTAAATTATAGAGGAACTCCATATAACCTCACTAAATAAGAATTAATATTCCATATATTTTGTACAATGGAATATTTAAATAGTTTTATCATCCTTCGAAATGTACCGATGTCAAATAATCCCTTTTTTATAGGTATTTTACCTGATGATGTGGAAGGAGTTTGAAAATAAATTTTTATTATTACTAAGGGGGGTCTCACAATCATAACTTAAATCTATAATATATTCACATGATATAAAAAATGTCTTAAGATGGATGGGTGAACCTCCCTTCATATAAATTCTGAGAAACAATCCTTACGTAGGGAAACAAAATTTGTGTGTAAATAAAAAAAATAAAAACAAAAAAATGGTGAACCTAATATGAAATAATTTAATAGTTAAATAGATTGACTAACTAGGAGTATCTAAAAATCATAACACATTAATAGTTTTTTATAATGTGTGAATAATACAAAATATCTTCCATTTCTATATACTATGTTGATGTGACTGGTGATAGGTGTGGATCTAGTTTTATTGTGACCAGTAAATTGGAGAATCACTTTCATCATGCTTCCATATCATATAACTACACCCCAAATACTAAAATTATTACCCTAACTTATGAGTCAAAAAACAGTTATCCCCAACTAACTACCTCCATTTATAGGTACTGAGAACCATTTTATGGGATTATTCATTGGAAGAGGTAATTATAACCTATTCATAGATACTAGAGAAATTGTAGGGATGAATCTCATGAGTCATATTACACAATGGAAGGATAATAGGGAGAAAATACCTATCTCAACTTCCAATAGATTTAGAATCCTCTCTCTAAAATTTGAAAAAACTCTACTACCATTAAAAGATAAGTACAAAGGGGATAAAAAATATGTTCCTCCAATCACTAAGAATTTTTCTGAGATGGATCCCATGGCCACCATCAGTGTCGTGTGACCCCTCACAACCCAATGGTTATTAGGGTTTTTCATGATCTTGTATCCAAAACCTAGGAAATCGAGAGGATGTAAAATAGTTCAAATCCAAATCACATCATTCAAGAGGATGGTAATCCCTATATATCTTTTTTTTACCTTCAATGTTTTCCTCCCAACCCATATAGTGAACCAGATAGAATTAAAATTCATGTCGGGTTTGAGGCCCCAATTGTCTATTAGACATGAATTAGTGGCATGAAATACCTATTTTTCTACTCTAAATGATGGAATCTCCCACGAATGTCCTCCCCATGAGCATATAAAATAATAATGGAGATCATATTTAAAAAATGGAACATACATTAGTGCAAGTAAAATTACTTTCATAATCAAAACCATTAATTCCCATGCTTAATAGAAATTAAAATGTACTCATGAATACTTTTCTCCTGAGATATCAACTTGTAACCAATGCATTAGAGGTATATATAGAACCCCACCCACCATTCATCCATACTTATATGTGACACTTAAAAATTATTCAATTTTCAAATCATAAAGAACCCATGGAAATAAAATGGGTTTCATAAAACATCCAAATTAAAATCATTCATTTTTTTAATAAAACCATTGAAATAAAAATTTATTGCATAAAATATATAAATATAAATCATTCTATTTTCATAATGAACCTATGAAAAAATGGGTTTCATAAAACATACAATTGTTATAAAATAACATCATCAATTAAATCATTTGATACTAAAAAATTGATCTTCCAAAATAATCACATAATAATAGAAAATATATGGTGAAACATGAAGAATAACTCAATTTTATATAGATTATTTTAATATAATGAAAACAAAACCATGAAAAATATTTTTGAAAATAGTTTTTATTCATCATTATAAAAGTCATAGATATTAGTCTCTTTTTAAAAAGGCTCATTTTTTTTAAAAATGAATGGAAAGAATTAATAAAAATGGATTTCGTTCAAATAAATCCTTTTCCCTATAAAAAAATAGATAAACTCATTAAAAATGTAAAGTCTTGGATTAATAAAGTTTAGTAAGGAAATATATAACTCAAAAAACAGAGTTTTAATTACTAAGTCCCATACCTTTACCCTTAATTTCTATGAAGGTAATTTAAACTACTATGTCATAAATATAAATATATTTTCTAACTATTTAAAAAACTTATTCATATAAATTTACATTTATACTCTTCATTAATTAAAATTATATTTATGTATTAGATTGTTATATTATATTTTTCAAAATTAGGTGTTGATAATCTTGACCATTTTGAACTAGGTTCACTAAAGAAGTGTCGATCTTCATTTTTTCATCAAAATATCATTATTTTAAAACCATTAAAGGTAAAGGAATCAATGTTTTATAATGACCAATAATTTTATTATTTTATCACATGGGATTTTTAGTCACGTTTCATGAAGATGAAACTAATGATGTTTTAGTTTTGGGTTATTTATTGATATCGATGAATTACCATATAAAGATTGCATTTTATTTATTATCTTTTAAGAAATATATTAATGGTATATATTACTTATATATATCATATATACTCATAAAATATAAACTAAAACCATCCATGATGGTGGTAGTGAAAAAAGAAACATGTTTATTCGTGGAGGCGGTCGTCCGCACACTCACACTATTCACTTTTCTATTTTTGTTAATGGAACAGGAAAAGGTGGATAATGGTTATACCATAATTATAATAACATAATAGTATAATATATATAATTATTATATCATTTTGAGATGGTGAAAGTAAATTTTATAATTAATAATAACATATAAGGAAAAAGAAAAGAGGAATAAATAGTTAGAAATATATACCTCACTACTTAGGTTATCTTCTTTGAGAAGAAGGTTAAAATTTTGATGGATGATTTTCTTGAGGATAATAGAAAAAATTTCAGGTTTCTAGGATTATGGAGGAGTGTTTTTGTGATATTTTGGACCAAATTAAGGGGGGGGGGAGGGGGTTGGTGTGTGGGGATTTGAGGAGAGGAGTGCCCATTTTATAAGTGAAAAAGAATGATTTTTTTAAATACACAAAAAATATCAGTAATGGAAGGTCACTCTCATGGAAAATGGATAAAAAATAGATAAATAATATAAATTATAACCGATATGGTTAGTACACACAAAAACTACTCAATTAAAACATTATTTTAACATGTTTGACCCTTTACTTATTATGAAACTCATTTTTACCATTTGAGGTTTGATTACAGTGATTAGTTTTTACCAAAGTAATATATCCTTTATTCCCAAAAATAAAATGGCATTATTATATAATTTGGACCTAATGAATCCAAATTTGAAATAAATTTTATCAAAATTTTAAAGGTGAAAAAAATTAATTTTAAAATACTAAATATATAAGGTATTAATTTTTAGAAAAAATATAAATTAAGTTCTAAAATGTAAAATATGGGTTTATGAATTAATAAAATGTTTTTTGAAATTATAAATTCACTTATAAAATACATATTTGGTCTTATAAGACATTTTAATGAATTTAAAATCCATACTTTTATACTAATAATGTCATAAAATTCATGTTATTTGTAAAAATGGTATTTTACACTATTCAACTAAAAATAAATCTTCTTTGAAAAATCTAAAAAAATCATTATAAAATTACATTTCCCTAATAAATAAAAAAACTAAGTTATTTTTTTTTTGAAAATTTACATTTTAAAAATTTTAAAAATTATTTTTAATTAAAAATATATGATATAACAAAAGATGTTTTTATAGGAAGACAATTTTTTATATATTAACTATTTATTTTCCTATAAATTACTAATTAATATAGTGATAATCCTTTATTCATATAACAATATATTATACTAGAAATCAATTCAAATAAATAAAAATGATTTTATTAGTTTCTTAACTAAACTAGTTGAGCCAATCATTAAATTGAACTTTATTTTCTTTTATTATTTATATATATATATTTCATAATTCAATTATCACTATTTATACATACCGATTATTCTGATTCCTTATGATGGTATTTTTTGTTTCAAATTTTTATGTGGAGAAATATATCAAACATAATTTTTATTTAAGGAGGAAAACCCTAGGTTTTTTCATTCTACCCCCTTAAAAGAGTTGCATTCTAAAAATTTTATTACATGGAAGAAAAAAGTGAGGGTACTTTTTCTACATTACACCCTAAAGTTCCTATGTATATTATTGAATATTATGATTTCTACATATAACTTTAACCATACGAGTGGTCTTGTTCCTCAATAACATATCTCTTCAATCCAGAATTTCCACTGGTTTTTCCTCATATGAGTGATCATGTTCTAATTGCATGGATTCTAGGTTCAGTACATGTGAAGGGTATGGTATATAATTCCTCAAAATTGATACATAAAAGACATAATATACATTATAGTGATTGGTGGGAGTGATAAGAAATAATCTATAAACCTAATATAATCAAGGATATCAATGGGATCGATATACCTAGGGATCAACTTCCCATTTTTCCTAAATCATACAACTCACTTCCTTGGAGATATTTGAAGAAAAAACTTGTCACCAACTTCAAACTCTAGATCTCATCAATTATTATTTTTATAACTCTTATTTTGACTTTATGACACTTTCATATGCCTATTGAATGGTTTGAACCTTCCTTGTTATTTCTTAGACAAGGTCAGGACCTATCAAATTTCTCTCTCCAATATCATCCAAGCATATTGGCTCCCTATATCTCTTATCATATAGATCCTTATATGGTTCCATCTAAATTATATAATATAAATTTTTATGACTTGATAAATCCACCTTGGGAAGGTGTTGATCCCATAATCATTAAAATCTATAGAATAATATCTTAACATATTCTATAGAGTTTGAATTTTCCTCTCAGATTGACCATCTATCTGAGGATGATAAGCCATTCTAAAATTCAGATTTATCTATAATTATTTATTAAGACCTATAAAAAATATTATAGTAAACCTCAAATCATAATTAGATACAATGTACAGTGGTAGTTCGTGGAGACTTACCACTTCCCTTATATATAACTTAGAGAGTTAGTATGGGGAGAAATTTTCTTTGATGGAAATAAAATGCACTGACTTTGTAAAGTGATTCCCTACAACCCAAATAGAATTATAGCCTTTATAAGTTTTAGGTATCCATATGAAAAAATTTAAAGTTATATATTTCTATTTCTATATTGTTATAGGTAATGGTTGAAGCATCCACTTAGATTTTTTTCATTTAGCCTTAAATTGCTATTATACCAATCATTAAGATACATATTTTGAAATTTCCATCTTCATATTATACCATGATAAGTTTTTCTTTATATCTCTATAAATATTCATTCTTCCTAGATTAATAGAGATGGATGGGCTATGAGAATCTTCCAAAAGTTCCTTATTCAGTTCTAAATTTTATGGGACCCATATCCAAGTTATAAACCTTATAAATCCATCATGATCAATGTTGTACTCTAAAATTTTCAATACATTTTTCTGTATCTGTAAATCATATTTTTCATATTCTTTTATCTTCATGTGAATGAATTTTTGAGAAGTCACTTGAGAAAGATAGGGTTTCCCACCTTCCTTTATGACTATAAGATTCATCCTTTTCAAATCCATGAATAATGAGTCTCTTTTAACCTTCATCATAGATACAAAAATATGATATTTCATTCTTAAAGTATAATCAACCTTATTTTTTCTTATAAGTGTGGTAATATATTTAGAATTTATAGAATTTGATCAATTAAAACCTTCTACTTTGGAACATATTTAACACCTTCTATGTGAATATATATTTCAAACTCTTATGGTTAGTATAAATATCACTTTTCTCACCATAGAGATAATTCCACAAAATATTTAATGCAATGATCACCACAGTTTTATCTAGATCACGAATCAAGTTATTTTTTTCATGAGTTTTTAATTTTCACAAGGCATAAGAAATTACCTATTAATTTTTCATGAGGAAACATCCTAATACCTTCTTTGAGGCATCACTATATATTAAAAACCCTTCAAGACTTTAGGTAAATATATGTATCGGTTCTATGAACAATATCCTCTTAAAATCCTAAAAACATTCTTCATATTAATTTCTATAAAGTAACTTAACTCCCTTTCATGTTAACTTGGTTCATGGATTCGATAACCATGGGAAATTTCCCACAAAGTATCAACAGTATCCAGCTAACCTGAGAAAAATAAGGATCTTAGTTACTATGGTTAGTCTGGGCTATTATTCAATAATTTTTATTTTTGAATGATTTATATATATTCTCTTAATGGTTATTAAATTTATCAATAATGAAACATTTTTAACAAAAATTCACATTTTCTAAATTTGGGAAACCACTTTTCCTTTAATAAGGCCATCAACACAATCTAAAAATGATATTCATGATCTTCCTTACACTTTGAGTATAAAAGAATATCATCTATAAATACAACCACAAACTAATACATGTAGTTTCTAAAAAATATATTATTTAGATCAATTATAATGATTAGTCATTAGTCAATTTTAATGGAATAATTGTAAACTAATAGTTTCCATAACTCGTTTAGAATGTTTTTTTAAATATCCCCCCTTTTGACCCTTAACAGATGATATCCAAATAGATGGTTAATCATTGAGAAATAATGATATTATATAAGTTGACCGAATAGATCATTGATATAGGGTAAAAGATATTTATTTTTAATTTTGATCTTGTTAAGATCACAATAGTTAATGTAAATTTTCATTTAACTATCTTTATTCATAATAAAGAGGACTGATGTTCCCCATAGTGAAGTACTCAAGAAGTTAAAACTCTTGTCCAAATTCTCCATTATCTATTTTTCTATTTTTCCAATTCAATAGAAGAAATTATATATAGTCTCCTTGATATAGTCACAAATACAAGTATATGTTCCTTTGAGAACTCAACCTCATACTCTAGGGGAAGACTGGTAAGTTCATCTAGAAATAAATTAGTATATTCCCATATAATAGGAATGTCATCAATGTTTAATTACTCCTTGATCATTTGAGTCAAGAGTCCCTTATTTTAGGGTATCATAATCCATATTATATTTTTTTTTCTAAGGGGAGATCATACTTATATTTTCAATTGATAATAGTATGATCAGAAATATGAAATGAGACCTCCCTCTCTTAATAATTGATATGGTATCTATGCAGGGATAACCAATATAAACCAAATATTATCTCAAATTTAATAAAAGGGAGTATAATTAAATCTTTATGAAGTATACTACTACAAATATCAATAATAAAATATTTTTATTTCATAGAAGAAATCATTTTTCCACCAGGTTTTTTCATTGATAGTTCATTATCCATCACTTTAGGTGGTGATTCCATAGTCTTATAAAAGTTGTGTGATATGAAATAATGTGATGAATCCAAATCAAATAATGTACTTGTTGATATATAATAAAGAGTAAGTATACCTCACAATTTTTTTATCACTACCTACCTCAGTATTAGTGGTTGAAAATTCCATTCATTATTCCCTCTATTTAGGAGACTAATATGTCCTATTTTCAATATTGGCCAGAGGGTTGTTGAATTGATTTAGATAGTGTCCAAAATCCTTACACTTGAAGAATTTTAGTATCTGTAGATCATTATCTGGGACCTTCTCATCTATTGTGTTAATCTACCTCTTTTAATTACTTTAATATTTTTGGTCTTGGTGACCAACTTTTCTACACTTAGAACGCATCATTTATCCTTTAAGTAAATTACCTGGATGCTTCCTCCCACACTTTTGGAAAGTAGAGGGTTAAAATTTCATCCCCCATGTGACTTAACATTAGGGTTCCCTTGGTATTAAACCTTCCTTTTTCCCTATCCAAAGTACTGAGAGACCCTATATTCCATCTATACATTTAAAATCCATCGAACAACCTTTTTATATCTTTCAGAGTTTTATATTTAAAGCCATTCAAAGACTAGGTTTTAATCTGTAGAAGAAATGAACTATTTTATATTTTGGGTTAGAGATGAAACTATAGGAATATATTTCATGTATCATGAATTTTTCTTTGCATGAGACAATGGATTATACCACATTTTCTTTAAACTCCAAAAATTACCTCTCAATATTCATGTAAAGAGTTTAAGGAAAAAACTTTCTAAAAAAAATTATTAAACTCTTCCCATTCCATTGATTCTACTTCTTCTAAGTTCATTGAATTATTAACAAGAGTACACCATCATTCAGTGTTTCTAGAAAAACCTTCTCATGTTATAATAACTAGAGAATATAAATTATATTTCCTATTTAATTGATCCATTTCTCAGTGATAAGTGGATTTTAAGATCCACTGAAAGAGGGTGGACATTTACACATCAAATATTAAATAATAAGGTGCACCCTCCTTAGTTAATTAAAGAGCTCAATGTCATTGGATTTATTATTCATATATTGATAAAGTTGAGTGAGAATTGTTATAATTTCTTATACTTAAACTCCCATTCCATTGGGTTATTTGTCAGGGAAACCATCACATTGTCCCTTGCATCCATTGTTTACCTTATTCTTTTTTATTCTATCCATTACTAAAACCAAAAAATAGTTTCCATGAGTGATTTAATTTATCATACTAAGGGAAAAATAGTATGAAAGTAATTTAACCTTAAAATTCATTATTCTTTGACACTATAATTTTAGTTTTTAATTTTTTAGTTCAACCTATATCATTCTTTGTTAAACTTTTTGTGGGGTTTTCTTATACTTTTTAATCTATTCCATCAATGTAACTAGGAAACCAGTCCTTCAAAATTGTTTTTAAATAGTATGATATCAACCACATAATATACCTATAGAGTTTTTAACTAGGTGTTCAATTAGTAAACCTTTTTATAAACTAGGTTACAATTAATTTTATACCTAACATACACTCTTTGGGGTTTTAACCCTAGGTACAACTGTGCTAGAACTTACATCCACTTTCCAGTAACCAAAATGGGAAGTATTTGTTATGAAAACCACCTACTCAAGACTTTACCAATATTTCATGATATCATCTTATAATTAGACTCACCTCTAGGGTTCTTCACTAAGGTTCTATAAATTTAATTCTCAAAATAGTTTCCCTAATTTCAAAATAAAATAAACCTTCCATGTAATAATAACTATAGAAACCCAAAATAAACATGATTTTATTTTATAACTTTTATTTGACATAAAAATTAAATTTAATAAAAAATAAAATATTATGGTAGTTTTAGTTTCTTTGTATAATAGATAAATAATCATCTTATTTTATAATTCATGAGATCATTAATCCTTAAAGGCACCATACTTGACCATATTCTAGAAATCACATTAGTAACACTTATCCTCATAATCCAAAGAATAAAAAATAATAAAGGGATGGGATTAAATTATTTGTAATGGGTTAATAAAAATTTCATCAAGGATGAGATCATAAGAATAATAAAAAACTTTATTACAAGATAAATGTCATAAAATCATGAGTGATAAGCATAAAACATAAGTGAACCTCAAAGTACATGGAAAAAGAACTTAAATCCACAAAAGATGAGCATAAAAACATAAATAATATAACATGTATTAGAATAATTTAACATAAAACTTGAATCATGAGATCATAATATGATAATGAATAATATAATTTAACTATTAAACATACATTATCATAGGCAAACATTACATTTTCAATCCAAACCATACGTTCAAAATATGATAATACAAAACAAATTTCAAATATTGAACATAAATTATTACAAGGAACATTAATTTCTTGAGCCATATCATTAGTGAACATGATTAAAAAAAACTAAAATGTACTCACAAATACTTTTATTATGAGATATAAAATTTTAACTAATTCATTTTATGGCAATATAAGACCCCACCCATTATCCATCAATAATTATGTGTTCCACTTGAGAATCATTCAATTTTCAAATCATAAATAATCCATGGAAATAAAATGGGTTTCATAAAAAATATAAATAAAATTAATTCACTTTTCATTAAGAATCCATGGAAATAAAAATGGATTTCCTAAAACAACTAAATTAAAATCAGTATCTTTTAATAAAGAACCCATGGAAAAGAAAATGGTTTTCACAAAACATCCAAATGTTATAAAATAGATTCATGAATTAGGTTATTTAATATTAGAAAATAAATCCCCCAAAAATAATCACATAATAAAATAAAATATTGGGTGAAACAAGAAAAATAAATCTAATTAAGATATATCATTTAAGGAGAATAAAAACCAAATAATGGAAATTTTTTTAAACATTTTGTATTCATCATTGTAAAAATCATAGTTGTGAGTCTCTTTTCAAAAAAAATAATCTTCTATTTTTAAGAAAAATGAAAAAAAATCCTTTCATGATAATTTATATGGTTCAAAAACTCCTTTCCCCCATTAAAAATAGATAAAATCATTCAAAATGGAATATATTTAAACATAAAATTTTAATAATAAATTTTATGATTCCAAGATAGGAGTTTGAGTTACTTAATCTATTAACTTTACCATTGATTTCCATGGAAGTGCTTTAACCTCCTATATAATAAAGATAAAAATATTAATTACCTATTCAATTAAATTATTCACATAAATTTATATTTATTATATTCCTTAATAAAAAATTTCTTCATTCATTAGATTGTTATAATATTTTTTTTTCAACATTGGGTGTTTATAATCATGATAGTTTTGAACTAGGTTCATAAAAGTAGTGTATATATTTTTTTATCATCAAAAGATCATCATTTAAAACCATTAAATGTACTTTAATTTATGTTTTATAATTACTTATAATTCTATAATTTAATAACATGGGATTTTTAGTCAATTTTAATGAAGATTAAATTAGTGTTAAACTAGTTCCAGGTTATATACCGATATTGATGGATTTCCTAATAATTTTTTTTCTTTTTATGTTATCCCTAAAGAACATGTTAATGATATATATTAATTATATATATATATATATATCATATATAATCATAAAATATAAACTAGAAACATCCATGAAAATTATATATAAAAATGATACATTTTTATTCATGGAGGCAATAGTCTAGACACACACACACAATTGGCGTTTTCATTTTTATTAATTGAAACAAGAAATATGGTCAATGATTGTACCATAATTGTAATAACATACCAGTATAATATGGATACTTATTATATAATTTTGATATGGTGAAAATAAATTTTAAAAATAATAAAACCATATAAGGAAAAACAAAAGAGGAAGAAACAATTAGAAATCTATACCTCACTACTTGGGTTATCTTGTTTGCGAAGGGGGATAAACCTTTGAAGGATGGTATTTTGAGAATGAAAAAATATAATTAGGGTTTTTAGGATTATATATGATATTTTTGGGTATATTTTTTTTACCAAAAGGTTTTTTAGGTGAAGTGAGGAGAGGAGTGCCCTTTTTATAAGGGAAAAAGAGATGCATTTTTTTTAAATACCCAATAATTTTTGGTAATGGAATGTCATTATCAAGTAAAATGGACCCAAAATTGAGAAATAATATATATTATAATAGATAAGGTCAATACATACATGAAATTGTCAATTAAAACATTTTTTTTAATATGTTGGTCTCTTTATCTTTTAGCTTACTCAATTTTAGCATTTTTTTTTTCACTATGATAACTAGTTTTTACTAAGATAATTTATACTTTATTAAAAAAAATAAAATGGAACATATAATATAATTTAGACCTAATGATGATAAATTCTAAATAATTTTTATTTAATTTTTAAAAGTTATAAAAATTATTTTTAAAAATCTATATATAAAATGTATTGAAAATATTTTTTTGAAAAATACAACTTAAGTTCTAAAATATCAAATTTGTGTTTATAAATTATTTTTTTTATAAAATTATAAATATAATTATAAAATATGTATTTTATCCTATAAAAGGTCTCATTAATTTCAAAATCATATTTACATATGAATAATTTCAAAAAATTCATGTTATTTGTAAAAACGTTATTTCACACTATTCATGTAAAAATAAATCTTCTTAGAAAAATCCTAAAAATTAATATGAATCTAATATTTCCAAAGAAAATCTAAAAGTTAATTTAATATTTTCAAAATAACATTCTAAATATTATAAATATTATTGTTAACCAAAAACATTAAATATAGAGAAAATATATTTTATAAAAAAATGATTTTTGGTACATTAACTATTTATTTTAATTTAAATTAATAATTAATATAGTGATAATACTTTAATCATAAAAAATATAAAATAATTTAAAAGAAGTAAATATCATAAAAATCTATTTATTAGTTCCTTATCTACACTAGTTTAGTCAATATTTAGAGTGAACATTATTTTTTTGTTCTTATATATATATTTATATATATTTCATAATTATATTATCACTATTTGTATTTTATAATTATACAACTACCTTATAATGGTGTATATTTTTTTGGTTTTGGTGTTTCATGAAGAGAAAAATATCACACAAAGTTTTTTATTTAAGAAGGAAATAATCACATTGTTACACAAATAATCTTAATTATAAAATAAAATATTTGTAATTTTCCAAGAAAGTGGCACAAAATAAGACAAATTTCAAAGAAAATATAAGGTATTATGATAATACAATCAAATAATCAAGTAGAGACATGTTTTTATGAAATTTTAGGCTTTATCACTCAGTCTAACGCCCTTATCAACCCTTTAAACATTTGCTGTAGAGACAAAATTTTACCTTTGGTAAATTATTTTATAAAAAAAAATGAAATTTAACTCATTGAATAAATTTTAAATGTTAATTTTAAATTTGAAATCCATTTTTAGATGAAATTTCTAAATGTGATAAAAATTAACTTCAATAAAATAAATAAAATAATATTTTCATTAAAAATCATTTTTTTCTCAGAAATTCTATAAATTTACCTTAAGTTAATTTTTGGTAATATAAATCCAAAAATTAAGTCTATTGTATAAAGTTTAAATTATAAAATTTATAAATATTACTTTTAAATATATGAATGAATAATACCTCTTAATTTTATTCTATAATGACAAGGTAATAGAATGTGCATGGATAATAGTTTTAGGAATATAATGTTTACCTACTATAGAAGAATCTCAAGTATTTTACTAACTACTTTATATAAGCCAAAATTTGGTCCAATTAGTTTCCATATCTAATGGTTCTAGTCATTCTCCCCTCATAAATTCATCGATTCATAAGAGGTGATTACAAAAAAGATACCATTCTAGATTTATCCCTTTATAAAATTTTCTAAATTCTTCTATGAATTATAGTATTTAGAGCCTTCAACATAGCATAAATCCTTTACCATCACTTGAATAATATTTTATGGAAAATTATTAAAGTTTCAATCCTTCATAATCCATGCATAAATAAATTTATAGTAATCTATCACCTAGAAATTTAAATCATATGGTATTAAACAACATGACACCAAGGTATTTATTGCATGACCATAAAAGGAATACTATTGGTCCTTACCACAAGATATAAAATGGTAAAACACACCTTTTCTCATAGATATAAAACTATGATGAAAAAATACTTGTGTTCTGATTCCCTTTATAGGTATATATAAAAATAACTATTCATAAGCTTAATCCTAACTTCAATAAACATTCCCCATCTCCATACCATTTTAATTCATACTGGATGCCACAAAACTCCAGTGTAATATTAAGTCCTTGTAAGAGATAAAAAACCACATGATTTCCTTTTAATCCTTCCTAAATGGAATTAAACTGAAACATAAGCATAAATCATTTTGGAAGACCTTAAAATTAATCACACCCTTTTAATCCTTCCTAGATTGCATAAAACATTAGCATAACATTGATTCTTTCTAGGAGACCTCAAAACCTATCATACTCTTGTAAGCTTTCCTAAATAACATTAAACTCTAGTGTAACCTTCATATCTCCAAGGATACCTTAAAGAATAGTTTAAACTTTAATCCATTTTAGAATACAAAAAACTCTACTATAACCTTAAGTCTTGTTGGGAGACTTGAATCCCCAATATAAACTTTTATGACTTACTAGATAGTATAAAAATTAAGTGTAACCTTAATTCATCCTAGGAGACCCTAAACCCCATCATACCCCTTAAATACTTCCATGATGGAACAAAACTTGAGTGTAACCTTATGTCCTATTAAGAGAACTCAAAAACCAAGATAGTTTTTATGCCTTCTTGGATAATACAAAACTTCAACATAACCATAAGTTTTCCTTAGATACCTTAATCCCCATATTACCCTTTTAATCCTTGCTAGATGACACAAAAATCCAATGTAACCTTAATTATTCCTTGTAGATCCAAAACTTTGGTGTAAACTTTAAGCCTTACTATATTGAATAAAACTCTTATGTAACCCTCATCATATTATATCATAATAAATGGCTACTATACCTAAATCCAAAAATATTGGTGAAAAGTTGGGGATCTCTAAACCCACCATTAAAAATCCAGTGACACCCAAATTTAAGGGTGATGAGATAATAAACCCATATTTTCATTTTTGATATGAGCACATACATTAGCCTATTTTTAAGCTTTCATAGATATCCCTAAACTCTAAAGTTCATTTATATATTAGTTTAATTTTTT
Organism: Viscum album; assembly: GCA_963277665.1. NCBI lineage: Eukaryota > Viridiplantae > Streptophyta > Magnoliopsida > Santalales > Viscaceae > Viscum > Viscum album. The sequence goes on along the minus strand of OY728160.1, from coordinate 797,507,166 downwards.
TTGGAATTCCCTATAACCTCACTAAATAAGAATTAATATTACATATATTTTGTACAATGGAGTATTTAAATAGTTTTATCATCCTTTGAAATGTACCAATGTCAAATAATCCCTTTTTCATAGGTATTTTACCTGATGTTGTGGAAGGAGTTTGAAAATAAATTTTTATTATTACTAAGGGGGGTCTCACAATCATAACTTAAATCTATAATATATTCAGATGATATAAAAAATGTCTTAAGATGGATGGGTGAACCTCCCTTCATATAAATTCTGAAAAACAATCCTTACGTAGGGAAACAAAATTTGTGTGTAAATGAAAAAAATAAAAACAAAAAAATGGTGAACCTAATATGAAATAATTTAATAGTTAAATAGATTGACTAACTAGGAGTATATACAAATCATAACACATTAATATTTTTTTATAATGTGTGAATAATACAAAATATCTTCTATTTCTATATATTATGTTGATGTGACTGGTGATAGGTGTGGATCTAGTTTTATTGTGACCAGAAAATTAGAGAATCACTTTCATCATGCTTTCATATCATATAACTACAACCTAAATACTAAAATTATTACCCTAACTTATGAGTCAAAAAACAGTTATCCCCAACTAACTACCTCCATTTATTGGTACTGAGAACCATTTTATGGGATTATTCATTGGAAGAGGTAATTATAACCTATTCATAGATACTAGAGAAATTGTAGGGATGAATCTCATGATTCATATTACACAATGGAAGGATAATAGGGAGAAAATACCTATCTTAACTTCCAATAGATTTAGAATCATCTCTCTAAAATTTGAAAAAACTCTACTACCATTAAAAGATAAGTACAAAGGGGATATAAAATATGTTCCTCCAATCACTAAGATGTTTTCTGAGATGGATCCCATGGCCACCATTAGTGTCGTGTGACCCCTCACAACCCAATGGTTATTAGGGGTTTTCATGATCTTGTATCCAAAACCTAGGAAATCGAGAGGATGTAAAATAGTTCATATCCCAATCGCATCATTCAAGAGGATGGTAATCCCTATATATCTTTTTTTACCTTCAATGTTTTCCTCCCAACCCATATAGTGAACCAGATAGAATTTAAATTCACGTCGGGTTTGAGGCCCCAATTGTCTGTTAGACATGAATTAGTGGCATGAAATACCTATTTTTATACTCTAAATGATGGAATCTCCCACGAATGTCCTCCCCATGAGCATAGAAAATCCTTCCAAGGAAGTTTCTCATAACTATACTGAACACCCAGAAGTAGGGGTGGTTACCCATCAATTTCAATCAACATGTATTGAACCATGAAAATGGATGATTATTATTTATATAATTCCCTATCTAGATTAGGGTAAAGAAAATGTTTTTAATACCATTACATCACACAATTTGGGTTATAGTTTATGATTGGTGTACCTAATTATACTATTGGAGGAGATAATCGCTATCTATTATTCCCTCATAAATATATATATTCATGGGGGGGGGGATAGGAAAGTGATCACCACTTAGGCCTTATCAGGACCTAAGGAGTTAGATTTTGATAAGTTTCACTAAGCACCCATTTGATAGAAAACACCCCAAATGTGGTGAAGATATACTATTACTAGTAAATAATTCTATGGTTGAAAGTAATTAAATAAGATATTATATTTTTGGTTGATTATGTCTTAATATAGTCCCTATATGTTCCTAGAAATTGATAGTCAATATTTATTCCACAAGAATTTTTAAATTTAAGAATAAAATAGGATGACTAGAAAGCTGCAACGAAGATGAAACCATTGGGGTTAAATAAAATATATTATCCATCCAACTAAGAATAATTTTATTCTAGAAGAATTTTGTAATTATTGAAAAGATATAGGATGTAACACCCTACAATTTTTCAAATATGAACATCATATTCGATAGAATGTATGATATGCAACACCAAGCGTAAAAAGGAATATTGTAATAGCCAATGATTTTAAGAAACTTTTTTTTGAATGAATTAAATTTATTTCATGTATTTAATTTCACACTACACCAAGTTAAACTTTCATTATAAAATACACTAAGTTAATCTTATGGTATATGCAAAACCGTCTTATCTTGCATTACACACAACATCGAGTTTCTATGAAGAAAAATTTTATTATTGTAATTATTTAAATGTGAATATTATAACCTAGCAATTAGATGTAAAAAAACGAATAGTAATAAATAATTTTTAAATATTAACTATAATGGTTTTATATAAAGGAAAAATATTTATAATAAAACATATATTTTTTGGTAATGTCTTTAAATATTTGAAAATAACATTTTCTAAAAAAACTGCTTTTTATTTCCTTAGGTGGACAATAATAAAATTATTTTTTGAATCTTTTATAAATTTAATTTGATAAAATAAATTAATTTTTTTAATTTATAATGTCAAAATTACTATTGGGTGAATTTTTGAGATTTTTTTAAAAAGTATCATTTTTTGATGAATAATGAATAATAATAAAATTTAATTGAAAATTTCTATTTTGTACAATTTGTTTATATAGATAAATATTATTTTTATTTGGTTTTAAAGTATATTTAGATCACTTATATATATTTTAATCTAATTTATTTCATTTTAATCAATTTCACATTGAAACTAGATATATAAATATTTCAAACATTCTAACATTTTTACTGAAAAAATTTGCATTCGCAACACGTTTATAAGATTAATTTTAAATTAATTTCTACCACTTATATGTATAGAATTTTGATAAATGGATTTCATATTTCAAATAATCATAATTTTTAATGTCTAATGAGGTCAAAATAATTTTTTACCTAAGTGATTAGTAAAATCAGTTATAAGGTAATTACATTGATTAAGGAAAAAACAAGGTTACTTATTGGTAAACTTTGTAAATAAGGTGTAAAAATGTCCCTAAACTTGTTAAAAACATATTTTATGGAAATATTTATAACATATCATGTCTAAGTTTCTCATTTTATCTATTTTTGAAAATTTTTAAATATGAAAAATGTGGGCGGAATTCTCTCTTTAAAAAATTTACAAGTTTTCCACTCACCTCCCTTATAAAAGGCCCCCCACATCTCCCCCTCTCTTCACACCAATGAAGACCATTGTCTCAAAAAATACCAATAAATATATCTTAAAAATTACCCTCCCTTAATCATATAATAGTCACTTGGGTATAAATACAACCATGGTAATCCTTTGGTGTAAACTAAAAGGAGATAAATGAGGAAGATGTAACGTTCATCAATAATTTTTTTTTGTTTTTTTCTTCCTTAAAACCATTTAATTAATTTTTTATAATTATTATATAATAACCTTAGTATAATTAATATAAGTATATGATATTAAGTTATGGTTAAAATCTATAACATTCCACACTTCCATCAAATAGGATTTACAATCATTGTTCATGTGTATGGCGGACTATCACCTCACGAACCAATGTCGCTCGTTCTTCCATTAACAACATTAAAGGTTGGTATTAATGATGTATTTATAGTTTATATAATATATTTATGATATTTATGATTTTATTAAGATTATTTAATTGTTATATCACACATAACTCTATGCTTTACATTTTGTTGGAATATGATATTGTTGTTCGTGTGTACGACAAACTACCCCTACGCAAAGCGATGTAATTCTTTAACACATTATATAGAATGTGTTAAAGATGGTTTTAATAAAAATATTTGGTATATATGAAATAAAAAATATTCAATAATGATAATATATCAAATAAATTTGATTATTTTTAATCTGACATGAAAATGAAGACATCATTTATGTATACATACGACCTACCATCTTCATGAATGATGTATTTCATTTCCTAATTCTCTCTTAGCTAGATTATTTTAAATACATATATAATGAAAATATATGATATTTATATCACAATTATCAATATATATATAATAAAACCATTATCTATGTAAGTGTAAAAGTAATAACAATTCCAAACATGTATGAAAAACATAGCGATTATTTCCTGAAATGTAACGTTAACATGGAATTGTTAGTAAATGAGTAATATAATGTCATAAGTAAATAATTTATAGTATTAAATATATTAATATGTTTTTTATATATTTATAATAGAATAATATTTATTATAAAGGAGTTTTAACATGTATTATGGGACTTAAGACTTAAGGTAATGGATTTACGTCTCACTCTTTACTTTTATGAGACACATGCTATATTCACCACCTCTTTCTTCTATGTGGTGTTTATACTTCCCATGAATATAACTTATTATTATTTTAATTTTTTTTTCATTTACACATCCATTTGAGGGTATCTCTTTCATGGGGTAACTGTTTCAAAGTTACCAAAGCGGAAAGGGAAATTTTGTCTCAATTTTCCTTCTTTGAGAGACATGTTGTGTTATGTACATATATTCTTTTATGAGGTTTATATACCACCCATTTGATATGTTATATCATCAATATACTTATTTTAATTATATTTTTAGCTTTATTTAATTTTTCTCTCTCTTGGGGATTATGACATAAATTTACGAAAGTGGTAAGAGTTTATTTCTACAATCTATTCGTTTATTGAAATTGTTTACGATTATGATTACATTGATGAAATATTATGATCAATATCTCAGAAAATCTCATGAAGTTTCTTATCATTTGGTTATTCAGGATATATTGATGTAATGATACCAATTTTTCACTCTTTAGTACTTAAGATAATTAAGATTTTTTCTATAAAAATCAAACAACATCTCTCTCTTTGGTCAAAAATCTGTATTATTCAAAACCCATGTTTTCCAAAAATTTTTACAAATGATATTTTAATATAATTTTGAAGGAAAATTATTTTGTATGTTTTGAAAAGTGTTTATTTTTTTTTCAAATTTCTATTTATAAATTTTCAATGTTATTTTCAAATAAAAGTTTTTTTAAATAATTTTTTTAAAAAAAATAAAATTTCAAAATAATAAAGGATATTTTCCTCAGGAAATGTTTTTAAAAGGTATTTAAAAATTATTTTCCATCTAAAATGAAATATTTTGTCATTAACTATTCTTTAATAAGGATATGATCGAAGAATACCATTCATATTATTTATAATAATTGTTTATGTTTTGATAGCTTGATGATTATGAAACATGTTTCTCTTCCATGGGTTATACAATGATAAAATGATTATGAAACACACTTATTTTCATGGGTTATTATTTGATTAAATGGTTATTAAACCTTTCTCTTTTTCATAGGTTTTGATATAATGACATGTTTATAATACCCATTCATTTCACGAGTTATGATATGATAATTTTTTATGATCTTATGGAATATATATGTATGATGTCATTATGAGATTGGTGGGAACCATATGTCCCTAAGATTAATTGGATAAATATTTATATCTCATGATATAGACATGGTTGAAATGGGGAGTGAATTTGGTCCAGTAAAGGGATTTTTCCACTTAGATGGTCTTGGAAGTGAACCTTGACTACTAATATGGTTTGGAGTTGAACCTACACTACTAATATATCTTTGGAAGAGATACTTGATTAATATTCAAAAAATTTTATATGTTTATGTGTATTCCAGAAATTTATGTCTTGTGCCAATGTTATACTCTCATAGCTCATGTTCTTTGATTACCTTATGATTTATATCTTACGAACTGCCAATATTTATGGCATGAATCATGATTATAAAATTTTATATAAAGGGTATGATCTTATAATTTTATGATCATGTTTTTATACCCTAATATTAATTATTATGCTAACATATCTCCCTTTTTTACCATTAATGAGAATTTGAGCTCACCCTTTCTTATGTTTTCCTTCCTTAGGTTATGAAGATGTGTATTGTGTATGATGTGTCGAAGAAGGGTTATAGTCATAGAGAACAAGGTGGGAGATAATTTAGTGCAAATATGGAACTGCGTTTATGTTTTAATGTTTTTAAAGGCACTAAACTAATATTGTCTTTGGGAATATATTTGTGTAATGTAATAAATATTACATAAAAATGATGTATTGTTTATGTATGAGAAACGTGGTTCCTTATAAATATAAATTCATAAGACTTTATGATTTATTTAATATTTTAAATAAATTGAACCTATGATATAGCTTGAAATTCATGAAATATTGAGTTTAACTTGTGTAATAAGAAACAACAAATTTCTTCAATAGCTTTCATTACAAGTAAGACAAGGTTTAACTGAATAATAATATATTATTAATATTAGTATTTAATATGACAGTTATTACCTATCCATTTGAATGTAGTTAATGAATATTATAAACTAAATTATGAAAATATATTATTTATACACATTTATTGGTTATATATATTTTATAAATAATAAAAAAATCATTTAAAACAAAAAAAATTATTTAAAAAAATATATTTTCCTAAAAGACGGTTTAGTCATGCTTAGCATGCATAATTTAAAATTTATTTTTAACAATTTTAGAAAATTTAAATGAAAAAATTAAATTCATTTTTTTTAAATTATAATATCAAAATTATCTTAGGGACAATTCTTGTGATCTGTAAGAGAAGTTTCATTTTTTTTGAATAGTAAAAAATACTCGATTTTAAATGAAAACTACCTTTTAGCCTAAATAATTTATAATGATAAATTATATTTTTAATTGGGTTTGAAGTAAAAATAGTTCAATTATAAATATTTTAATCCAATTTATAAATTTTAATCAATTTAATAATGAATTCTTATATAAAAATATTGTGATCTTTTGAACATTTTCACTATAAAAACCTAATTTCTCATCCCATCTATGGGATTAGTTTTAAATTGTTTTTTTCTAATTTTATGAATTAAATTTGAAAAAATGGATTCCAAATTTTTAATTTTAATTATTTATAATTTATTATCATTCCAAATTAATTTTTTACCAAAATTATTATTGAAAAGAGTTAAAATTAATGACCACGATTAAGAAGAAAACAAGTTTACTTAGTGGTTATACTTAGAAAATAAGGTGTAAAAATAACCCCAAAATTATCCAAAATAGATTTTATGGATATATTTTTTTTTATAACTTAGAGTATCACTAATGGAGAATTATTAGAGTCTATTAAAATAAAAAAAATGTGGATGGAATTCACTCTATCAAAAAATTACAAGTGTACCACTCACATCACTTATAAAAGGCCACCCCCTCTCTGGTCTAATTCACAAATTAAAACCTATTTATTTTAGATGAAACATAAAAAAATAAAAATAAAAATTACTTATTATAATATTATAATACTTATATTGGGAATAAATCTAACTTATGAAGGAATTAGTGTAAACCAAAGTAGGATACTCAAAGAAGAGGTTGTGTTTTTAATTCATTTCCTTCTCCAATTCATTCAATTATTATTATACCATTATTATAAAATAAAATCAGTATCTTAAATATAATAACATGTTTTTATGTTAAGGTTAAAACCTAAAACTTCACAAAATTTTATCAAATGGGTTATGAAATCATCGTTCGATTGTATGAAAAACTATCGCCTCACGAATCGATGTTAATCGTTTTTCCATTATCACCTTTGATGGTTGGGACTAATTATAACGACCCATACTTTACATACATTGTTAATACTTCAAAATTGAAGCACACTTATTACAACATATGAAAAAACCACAAAGGACCGTATAGGTATAGTGTCTTTAGAAACTGGGAAACATAAACAACTGGTTCATAAATCTTCTACAGTGTCTCCCATTTATTTCATCATATCTAGGGTCCCTTTTAGAATATTCTACTTAATATCCATCTTCCTGACCTGGGGAAAAGAAAACATAAAAGGGTGAGCTCAAATGCTCAGCAAGGGCAAATAAAGGAAATAAAAATCATATCATATCTTTTTGAAAATCATAACCTGCAAAAGAGATCATAATATATTAACATGGAATAAATCATAGAAGTGAAAATGAGATCACCATAATCATAACATGAAACTTGAAACTTTGTGGCATGCACACATAATCATGGAAAATCATTTCTTGTTAGTCATGACTTATTGCCAAGACTATCTTAGTGGACAAAGTCCCTTTCTGAATCGAGTAACCCTCGTTTCAGTCCTGTTTCACTGAACCGGTATAACCTACCATTCCAGACCTGTCTATCTCATGAGATATAAAATCTTTACCCAATTCATTGGAGGGAGATATAGGTCCCACCCATCTTATAATGAATCCTTTCTTATGTGTGCCACATAATCATAAACCATACATCATAGCGTAACCCATGTAATAAAAATGGGATTCTTGAAACATCATGACATCATAAATAAATTCATATAAGATAAAGGAATTCATAAAAATAATTCCATAAAAACATGATCAAATCAATGTAATAATAGGGATAAAAACAGAACCCTTTACTATCTTAGATGGAAAATAATTTTGATAAAACACTTGAACTCCATTCTTGAGGAAAATATCATTTCTTCTTCAAAAACACTTTTCTTTTCTTAACATGTCATACAATTATAAACTAAAAGAAGTTGATTAAAAATAAACTTGAAAACTTGTAAAGGAAGCTTCTTGGGAATAATGTTTTAAAAATCCATTCATGCCGTATAAGTTAAAAAAAAACATTCTTCGTACTTTTGTCAGAAAAGTCAAAAAGTACCTCGTACGAAAAACGACAAAAGATTCCTTTATTATTCTTTACTAAAAACTCACCGAAGGGTAAAAATGGATTTAAACAATTGTAGGTGGATGGAAATAATATTACATATTGATGAAACATGGATGTGGATGATAAAATACACCCCAGTAAATACTTACGAATAAACAATCTCAGATAAAAATGAGATTGTGATATTTCCCTTACCTTAGGTCCAATTTGCTTTGTACGTGTCCGAAGCTCCTGTATAATGGTTTAAATAATGTTATTGTCTTATTCCAGAATCATACATATTGATATGATATCATATATGGTCATATTCTTAGCTTCTTGTTAGTAATATTTCATTGTTACTTGTTACTTGGGTCTTTATTGCCTTTTGTTCTTATGCGTGTTTTGCCGAATACATTATTATTCTTCTTTTAAGGTTATAGATACCTTATATCCATAATGGTATTAGTGTAACATATATCATATTTATTCATTCAATTCATTTATATAATTACTATGTAATGATGATCATGTAGAACGAGTCGCATCACATCGTGGAGACGGTATTCCGTACGTACGCACGAGTGATGATATCGTTCCTATGATCGTGGAATTGTATTGGAGTATATATATATATATATTATTTCAGTATCAATATTACTTTATAATAATCATAAATAGTTACTCATTACACCATTATACCCATCCTTGTAAGGTGGTGGTGGAAAATAGATTACACCACGGCGTGGAGACGGTATTCCGTACGCACGCACGCGCGGTGATTTCATTTTTCCGTAGGATGGATAGAAGGTGAATTAGGGTTTTTTTTCATATTTATAATAACATATCAGTATGTAAGTAATATTGATGTTATTACTTTATCATGAAACAACTAAATAAGAAGAAGTTTAAGAAGAAAGAAATTGAAAAGATCGGTAATGGATATTACCTCTTCTTTGGGACGCCTCTTTGAATCCTCCACTTAGGGAACTAAGATTGGTCTTTGAAGAAGACCAGGACCTCTAGGATTATTCTAGGGAAGTGGAGAGGAGAAAATGGCAGGGGTTGGCCGAGCTTGAGTGCTCAAATTGGTGTGAGGAGGAGGGGAAGGAGGTGCCCTTTTATAAGGGAGGAGAGGGGCACCTTAGGAATATCTCAAAATATTATTTTATATTAAAGTCAAAATCGGTTTATAATGGTTCCAAAGGGTCTTATTTCGAATCTAAAGTGGGGAAGGGTCGAAATAATATCAACCAATAAGATTTAGACAAGTTTAGGGTATTATTTTAACCTTATCAATTAGATTTAACTCTAAGTTAAATAATTTAACTTTTACCATGTCTTTTTGTTTTCTTTCACTATATGGTTAATACACTTACTATAACATGCCAAAAGAACCCCAAATTGTTTATTATTAATATATATATCCTTATCTAAGTCATTTGGCCAAACCTTAGATTTTTAGGAATAAAATAACAATTAATAATATAATATTTGATTTAAAAACTATTTTGTGTCAATTTTGACACTATTTGATATATGATTTTTGTGAAAGTCATAACAGAATTATATGTTCGAACAAAGTTGATTAAATCAACACTAATATATCATAGTAACCTATAAAATTAGTGGAATTCATAAAAAGTCTCAAATTACATTTATTTTTGTGTTTATAACATCAATTATGTCAATATTTCATAAATAAGATAATTACTGCATCATAATTGTGTCATAAATAAATTAAATTATTTAATGTCTAAAAATTATAAATAAAATACCATCATGTAGGAAATCTTTTTAGATTTCTAATGAATATTTATAGTCGAATTTATCTTATGTATAACCCCATATTAAAAATGATTTACTTATTAAACTTTGATTTTAACTATTTTAACCCTTCTTTAAATAAATTAATAATAAATGTCCTAATCTAATCCAAGTGGGCCTAAATGGTCATATTTTATTCCTAAGTTTGTTTTTGGTCGAATTACACTTATCCAATAGAATTAGGACATGTGTTAGGGTAATAGTAATATCATATTTACCCTTAGTTACCCTATTTACTATTAACCGTGGTAAAAAAAAGTAAAAAGTTACTATTCACCAAAAATTATTTTCATCTCATTGAACCACATTTTAGTCCTTGATATTAACCGTGTCTGTCGGATTTTCGAAATTCCATTCACAGAAGCGGTAAAATTAAGTTTTATGCAAAATTTAGTTTTTAACCTACCACTTAGTGGTTTCACTATTCATCAAAAATTGAAAGTTTTCAGAAAAATACCAAAATTTCACCCTAGGATAATTTCGGTATTCCGAATCCAAAAATGAAATCCATTTTAAAAAATAAAATTAATAAAATTTCAAAAAGTGGTTATTACTATTCATAATGACTAGTTTTAATAATATTTTAATAGCATATCGTTGTTTAGTGAAACTCGGTATTGTGTACGACGCAAGCTATCGAGGAAGGTCGCGATTGCGTGTAAGGTAAGCCAAACTAGTATGTAGTGAAAGATTCCTTTGATGATATATAAAAAACAAAATATTACTCATAAAAATCTCGGGTTTTACATTCTACCCCCCTTAAAAAGAATTTCGCCCTCGAAATTCGTCACTTTGTAACAAACAGATGAGGATACTTCTCCCTCATCATATCCTCAAGCTCCCATGTAGCTTCTTCAAGTTGGTGGTTCCTCCATAAAACTTTCACCAATCGAGTGGTCTTGTTTCGTAGGAATTTTTCTCTACGATCCAGAATCTCTATCGGTTGTTCTTCATAAGAAAGATCTTGCTCCAGCGGTACAACTTCTGAGCTGAGTACATGTGAAGGATCAGGTATGTACTTTCTCAGGAGAGATACATGGAACACATTGTGAACTTGAGAGAGATTCGGTGGAAGCGCGAATCGGTAAGCTACCTTTCCAACACGATCCAGTATTTCGAAAGGACAGATATATCTAGGGCTCAACTTCCCCTTCTTTCCAAATCTCATAACCCTCTTCCAGGGAGATATTCATAAGAACACTTTATCACCCACTTCAAACTCTAGGTCTTTTCTTCGGTTGTCGGCATAACTTTTCTGTTGACTCTGAGCTGCTCTTATGTGTTGTTGAATAGATCTGACCTTTTCTGCCATTTCATCAACGAGATCAGGTCCTAATAGCTTTCTTTCCCCAACTTCATCCCAACAAGTTGGAGTCCGGCATTTCTTTCCATAGAGAGCTTCATAAGGAGCCATCTGAATACTGGAGTGAAAGATATTATTATAAGAAAATTCCACCAAAGGTAGGTGTTGATCCCAACCTCCTTTGAAATCCATAGAGCAAGCTCTCAACATATCTTCTAGGGTTTGAATTGTTCTCTCAGACTGACCGTCTGTCTGAGGATGATAAGCAGTGCTGAAACTCAACTCTGTATCCAGAGTATGCTGAAGACTTCGCCAGAACTTTCGAGGTAAATCTCGGATCCCGATCAGATATAATAGAAAGTGGTACTCCATGCAATCTTACCACTTCCTTTACATATATCCTGGCAAGCTGATCTAGAGATAAATCCTCTCTAATAGCAATGAAGTGTGCAGACTTTGTAAGACGATCAACTATGACCCAAATAGAATTATTGCCTTTGGATGTTTTAGGAAGTCCTGTGACAAAGTCCATAGTGATGTTTTCCCATTTCCATTCAGGTAATGGTTGTAACATCCCCTTAGACTTTTGTCTCTCATCTTTAACTTGTTGACAAACCAAGCATCGAGAGACATATTCAGCAACATATCTTTTCATGCCATCCCACCAGAAGTACTCTTTCAGGTCCCTATACATCTTCGTGCTTCCAGGATGAATAGAGAATGAAGAACTATGAGCCTCATCCAGCAGCTCCTTCTTTAATTCGGGGATGGGAGGAACACAAACCCGATTTCTGAACTTTATTATCCCATCACAATCAAGGTTGAATTCAGGAACATTTATCACCTTCTTTTGTAACTCTACATCTTCTTTCTGTGCCTATTTAATCTTCACATGTATAGATGGTTGAACATTCATTTGAGAAAGATAAGATTTTTCCCCTTCCATTATAATTCCAAGATCCATCCTTTATAAATCCATAAATATTGGATCCTTTGTGATCCTCATCATGGATAAACTAGCATGGTCTTGTCGACTTAATGCATCTGCCACCTTGTTTGCTTTCCCAGGGTGGTAATGGATTGAGCAGTCGTAATCCTTAATCAGATCCAACCATCTTCTTTGACGCATATTCAACTCCTTTTGTGTGAAAATATACTTTAAAATTTTATGATCAGTATAAATATCACACCTTTCACCATAAAGTTAATGCCTCCAAATCTTTAATGCAAATATTACCACAGCTAACTCCAAATCATGAGTTGGGTAATTTTGCTCATGGATTTTCAACTGTCGTGAGGCATAAGCTATCACCATATCATTTTGCATAAGAACACACCCCAATCCCTTCTTGGATGCATCACTGTAGATCACAAACCTTTCTCCACTACAAGGCAGTGTGAGCACATGTGCACTGGATAACCTTCTTTTCAACTCCTTGAAATTATCTTCACATTCTTCCGTCCAGACAAACTTAACTCCTTTCCGGGTCAACTTGGTGAGTGGATTAGATAATCGTGAAAAATCATTTACAAAACGTCGATAATATCCAACCAAACCAAGAAAAATTCAGATCTCAGTTACTGTTGTTGGTCTTGACCATCTTTCGATAACCTCTGTTTTTGCTGGATCCACAGATATCCCCTCTTTTGAGATTATGTGACCCAAAAATGCAACTTTTTGAAGCCAAAATTCACACTTGGTAAATTTGGCATAAAGCTTCTCCTTTCTCAGGGTCTTCAATATAATTCTCAAGTGATCTTCATGCTCTTCCTTGCTCTTTGAATAGACAAGAATATCGTCTATAAAGACTACCACAAATTGATCAAGATAGTCTCTAAAGACTCTATTCATTAGATCCATGAAGATAGCAGGGGAATTAGTAAGACCAAATGGCATCACTATAAATTCATAGCGTCCATACCTTGTACGGAAAGCCGTCTTTGGTATATCCTCCCTTTTTACCCTTAATTGATGATACCCTGAACGAAGATCAATCTTGGAAAAGTATTGAGCTCCGCGTAGTTGGTCAAATAAGTCATCAATGCGTGGGAGAGGATATTTGTTCTTGATAGTGATCTTGTTAAGTTCTCGATAATCAATGCAGAGTCTCATTGATCCATCTTTCTTCTTAACATATAGAACAGGTGCTCCCCAAGGTGACGCACTAGGGCGTATGAATCCCTTATCAAGATTCTCTTGGAGTTTCTTCTTCAATTCCTGCAACTCAATTGGGGCCATTCTATAAGGTGTCTTTGAAATTGGCAAAGCGCCCGGTACGAGTTCTATTGAAAACTCAACTTCACGATTTGGTGGAAGACCCGGTAATTCCTCCAGAAATACATCATCAAACTCCCGTACAATGGGCATATTCTTAATCATGAGTTTCTCACCAACCATTTGAGATAAATAACCTTCATTTAGTGGAATCAATACCCATAAGATGGAAGAAATTTCCACTGGAAGGTTATGTTCATCCTTGCATTGATAGACGATCGTAGATTGATCTGGAATATGAAATGTGACTTCCCTTCTTTGGAAATTGATATGAGCTCCATGTAGAGAAAGCCAATCCATGCCAAGAATCACATCAAATTCCACTAAAGGAAGTATCACAAGATTTGCGGGAAGCACTTTCCTACAAACTTCGATCGGAGAAGAATTATAAACTTTTGATGCGACTGTTGTGCCATTAGGTGTTGTCACAGCTAACTCAACATCTAATTGTTGAGGTAGTATGGTGATACCCTTAGAAATTTTTTCAGAAATAAAAGAGTGGGTGGATCCAGAATCAAATAAAACATTTTCTACTTTAGAGTGGATGGTAAGTGTACCTTTCACCACTTCATTATCGTACTCCACATCGCTGATAGAAATTGCATGTGACTTTCCTTTGTCTTTAGCCTTAAGATTTTGTTGACGTCGACCATCATCATCAACCCTTGGATTTGGGCATTGATTGGCATAATGCCCCATCTCCTTGCACTTGAAACATTGAAGTGTAGTAGGTTCATTCTATGTATCCCTTCCTTTGTTTGCATCATTAGACATCTTCTTCCCATTATCGCGGCATTCAAATGCCCGATGACCTTCCTTTCCACATTTAAAACATTTACTTGTCCCTTTAAGACAACTCCCTCCATGTTTCTTTCCACACTTTGAGCATAAGGGAAAGTTCATCTTCTTTTCAGTGTGCTCTTTAGATTTTCCTTTGAATTTCATCTTCCTCTTCTTATCAAACCCATGTGACTAATGGGTTACTCCAATCTCCATCTCGACTTTGAGAGCACATCGAACGATTTCCTCATAGCTATTGAAGTCCCTTATGGCTAACACCCTTCGAAGACTTGGTTTTAAGACACTAAAGAATCGATCGATCTTACTCTCAGGTTGGATAATAATACCAGAAGCGTACCTTGCAAGTCTTGTAAAATTTTCTTCATAGGTACCAACAGATTCATCATCCCTTTGCTTCAGTTCAAGGAACTCTTTCTCCATCTTTGTTCGGAGAATACGAGGGAAGTACTTATTGAAAAATAAGTTCTTGAACTCTTCCCATTCCATAGACTCAATTTCATCCCTTTGCCTCGTATTCTTAATAAGATTCCACCATTGATCAGCATCTCCTTCCAAACGATACACTGCGAGGATGAATTTATCATGTTCAGAACATTGAAGAACTGAAAATATCTTTTCAGTAGTACTAATCCATTGTTTAGCAACTAATGGATAAGTAGACCTACTGAAAGAAGGTGGACGCTGCCTCATGAAGGATTCAACAGAATGTTGCTCCTTCCTTTGCTCGTTTGGAAGTCCTGCATGATTCATAGCTTGAGAAAGTTGTGTGAGCATAACTACAAGATTTTGCATTCCATCTCCCATATCGTTTGGTTTCTCAGGGGGACAATCATTGCATTGCCCATCGCATTCCGCATTAACACGGTTCCTTCGGGTTCCAGCCATTGACTAAAACCAAGAAGAATAGTGTGAGCAACACTAATTATAATAGGAAAACCACATAATCAAGGATAAAATTTCACACTTAAGGTCTTATCCTAGGGTATTCATGGCCATTTCTAAAACACTAAGATTGTGTTCTATGCTTAGACTTATCCTTAGGGTTCTTACTAAGGCTTTCACATCCTAGTTTCCAAAGGTTGACTATACCTTTCCTCTGATACCAACTATAACGACCCATACTTTACATACATTGTTAATACTTCAAAATTGAAGCACACTTATTACAACATATGACAAAACCACAAAGGACTGTATAAGTATAGTGTCTTTAGAAACTGGGAAACATAAACAACTGGTTCATAAATCTTCTACAGTGTCTCCCATTTATTTCATCATATCTAGGGTCCCTTTTAGCATATTATACTTAATATCCATCTTCCTGACCTGGGGAAAAGAAAACATAAAAGGGTGAGCTCAAATGCTCAGCAAGGGCAAATAAAGGAAATAAAAATCATATCATATCTTTTTGAAAATCATAACCTGCAAAAGAGATCCTAATATCTTAACATGGAATAAATCATAGAAGTGAAAATGAGATCACCATAATCATAACATGAAACTTGAAACTTTGTGGCATGCACACATAATCATGGAAAATCATTTCTTGTTAGTCATGACTTATTTCCAAGACTATCTTAGTGGACAAAGTCCCTTTCTGAATCGAGTAACCCTCGTTTCAGTCCTGTTTCACTGAACCGCTATAACCTACCGTTCCAGCCCTGTCTATCTCATGAGATATAAAATCTTTACCCAATGCATTGGAGGGAGATATAGGTCCCACCCATCTTATAATGAATCCTTTCTTATGTGTGCCACATAATCATAAACCATACATCATAGCGTAACCCATGTAATAAAAATGGGATTCTTGAAACATCATGACATCATAAATAAATTCATATAAGATAAAGGAATTCATAAAAATAATTCCATCACAACATGATCAAATCAATGTAATAATAGGGATAAAAATATAACCCTTTACTATCTTAGATGGAAAATAATTTTGATAAAACACTTGAACTCCATTCTTGAGGAAAATATCCTTTCTTCTTCAAAAACACTTTTCTTTTCTTAACATGTCATACAATTATAAACTAAAAGAAGTTGATTAAAAATAAACTTGAAAACTTGTAAAGGAAGATTCTTGGGAATAATGTTTTAAAAATCCATTCATGCCGTATAAGTTAAAAAAAAACATTCTTCGTACTTTTGTCAGAAAAGTCAAAAAGTACCTCGTACGAAAAACGACAAAAGATTCCTTTCTTATTCTTTAATAAAAACTCACCGAAGGGTAAAAATGGATTTAAACAATTGTAGGTGGATGGAAATAATATTACATATTGATGAAACATGGATGTGTATGATAAAATACACCCCAGTAAATACTTACGAATAAACAATCTCGGATAAAAATGAGATTGTGATATTTCCCTTACCTTAGGTCCAATTTTCTTTGTACGTGTCCGAAGCTCCTGTATAATGGTTTAAATAATGTTATTGACTTATTCCAGAATCATACATATTGATATGATATCATATATGGTCATATTCTTAGCTTCTTGTTAGTAATATTTCATTGTTACTTGTTACTCGGGTCTTTATTGCCTTTTGTTCTTATGCGTGTTTTGCCGAATACATTCTTATTCTTCTTTTAAGGTTATAGATACCTTATATCCAGAATGGTATTAGTGTAACATATATCATATTTATTCATTCAATTCATTTATATAATTACTATTTAATGATGATCATGTAGAACGAGTCGCATCACATCGTGGAGACGGTATTCCGTACGTACGCACGAGTGATGATATCGTTCCTATGATCGTGGAATTGTATTGGAGTATATATATATATATATATTATTTCAGTATCAATATTACTTTATAATAATCATAAATAGTTACTCATTACACCATTATACCCATCCTTGTAAGGTGGTGGTGGAAAATAGATTACACCACGGCGTGGAGACGGTATTCCGTACGTACGCACGCGCGGTGATTTCATTTTTCCGTAGGATGGATAGAAGGTGAATTAGGGTTTTTTTCATATTTATAATAACATATCAGTATGTAAGTAATAATGATGTTATTACTTTATCATGAAACAACTAAATAAGAAGAAGTTGAAGAAGAAAGAAATTGAAAAGATCGGTAATGGATATTACCTCTTCTTTGGGACGCCTCTTTGAATCCTCCACTTAGGGAACTAAGATTGGTCTTTGAAGAAGACCAGGAACTCTAGGATTATTATAGGGAAGTGGAGAGGAGAAAATGGCAGGGGTTGGCCGAGCTTGAGTGCTCAAATTGGTGTGAGGAGGAGGGGAAGGAGGTTCCCTTTTATAAGGGAGGAGAGGGGAACCTTAGGAATATCTCAAAATATTATTTTATATTAAAGTCAAAATCGGTTTATAATGGTTCCAAAGGGTCTTATTTCGAATCTAAAGTGGGGAAGGGTCTAAATAATATCAACAAATAAGATTTAGACAAGTTTAGGGTATTATTTTAACCTTATCAATTAGATTTAACTCTAAGTTAAATAATTTAACTTTTACCATGTCTTTTTGTTTTCTTTCACTATATGGTTAATACACTTACTATAACATGCAAAACGAACCCCAAATTGTTTATTATTAATATATATATCCTTATCTAAGTCATTTGGCCGAACCTTATATTTTTAGGAATAAAATAACAATTAATAATATAATATTTTATTTAAAAACTATTTTGTGTCAATTTTGACACTATTTGATATATGATTTTTGTGAAAGTCACAACAGAATTATATGTTCGAACCAAGTTGATTAAATCAACACTAATATATCATAGTAACCTAGAAAATTAGTGGAATTCATAAAAAGTCTCAAATTACATTTATTTTTGTGTTTATAACATCAATTATGTCAATATTTCATAAATAAGATAATTACTGCATCATAATTGTGTCATAAATAAATTAAATTATTTAATGTCTAAAAATTATAAATAAAATACCATCATGTAGGAAATATTTTTATCTTTCTAATTAATATTTATAGTCGAATTTATCTTATGTATAACCCCATATTAAAAATGATTTACTTATTAAACTTTGATTTTAACTATTTTAACCCTTCTTTAAATAAATTAATAATAAATTTCCTAATCTAATCCAAGTGGGCCTAAATGGTCATATTTTATTCCTAAGTTTGTTTTTGGTCGAATTAAACTTATACAATAGAATTAGGACATGAGTTAGGGTAATAGTAATATCATATTTACCCTTAGTTACCCTATTTACTATTAACCGTGGTAAAAAAAAGTAAAAAGTTACTATTCACCAAAAATTATTTTCATCTCATTGAACCACATTTTAGTTCTTGATATTAACCGTGTCTGTCGGATTTTCGAAATTCCATTCACAGAAGCGGTAAAATTAAGTTTTATGCAAAATTTAGTTTTTAACCTACCACATAGTGGTTTCACTATTCATCAAAAATTGAAAGTTTTCAGAAAAATACCAAAATTTCACCCTAGGCTAATTTCGGTATTCCGAATCCAAAAATGAAGTCCATTTTAAAAAATAAAATTAATAAAATTTCAAAAAGTGGTTATTACTATTCATAACGGCTAGTTTTAATAATATTTTAATAGCATATCGTTGTTTAGTGAAACTCGGTATTGCGTACGACGCAGGCTATCGAGGAAGGTCGCGATTGCGTGTAAGGTAAGCCAAACTAGTATGTAGTGAAAGATTACTTTGATGATATATAAAAAACAAAATATTACTCATAAAAATCTCGGGTGTTACACTAATGATGGATTTATTGTTTAAATATGATATGTATTATATTTAGGATTTGATTATTTTTATTTATTTATTATATCATATATATCTTCATGTGTTCAATTTTTTTTAATCCGATAATTTGTCTCATGTGTATGACTGACTATCACCTCGCGAAGTGTTGAGATTCATTCATGATTTACATTGAATGTATTAAGGTTGAATTGAATAAAAATATGTGATATATATGAAATAAATATTATAATTCAATTATAATATATATATATATATATATTTATATTAATTAGTTTTCATTCTTTCAATATTATAAGATGATGTAAAAAATTTTCATGCGTACGTATGAACTACCGTCTCCATAAAAAGTATATTTCATTTCATATCACAAAATTTTGTTGATTACTATAAATATATATATACTGAATATATATGATATTTAAATCATGGTTTATATTCTTAAGATTACTAAATTAGGATCAATGAAATAAGAACAAAAAATAACAAGTCAAAACATACTCCAAAAGAAGGCAGTTATCACGAGAACCAATGAAAATAATAATATATTATCAACAAATATGAGATAAGATGTTATAAATGAATTATATATGATATTATAAATATTAATATGGTTATATTATAATTAAATAATTTTTTTAAAACCACTATTATGGACTTTGAAGCATGTTCAACCAAAATTAAACATAAGGTACGAGATTTCATCTCAATTTCATTTGATTGAGGTATATTGTAATGTTATTCACCTAATTTATTTTAAATGGTGTATATAATATCCATTTGACATGTAATTTCATGAATAATTCATTATTCATGGTAATTTAATTTTTAATTTTAATTATTTCATTTAAGTGGATTTTAATTTAGAGATATAAAGTGGTAAATAATTTCATAACTCAATTTCCTTTATTTGGTTATATTACTTCCTTGTTGTCATTAATATCATTAGATTATGTGTGGTATTAATTCTGAATATATATTGTTATATTTACACTTATTTTATCTTTATTTACATTTGGTATACATAATCAATTAATTGGAAGATTATCACTTCAATGTTATAATCTTTTTTAGGGTTTAATTCACAATCTAATTTTATTCGGGATTGTTTACACTTGGATTTATATCAAAGGAAATAATGTTTTAATTGTATAATAAAACCTTTAATTTTATTATCCTCTAGTTATTAATTATTATTTTAAATAAATATTACAATATTTCTACCCTTTGGTATTTAAAATGTATTATAAACTGTTTTTAAGAAAACCCGACTTTAATTCTCTCTTTGATCAGAAACATGTTTTCTTCTAAAACCATGTTTTCTAAGAAAGTTTTCAAAAATGTTGTTATTTTTTCAAAAATGATTTATTGAATAAATTTTTATCTATTTTTACATTTTACCAAATGTATTGAAAAGAATATTCTTATCGTTTTCTACATAAGGTACTTTTAAAACCTTTTTACAATGAAAAATGAATGCTATTTTTACTATGTACGACATGTATTGAATTACCTGACATCTTTTCATTGAAGATTAATTTTCAAGTTTACAAGGATTTTTTAAAGAATTTTTTTTTCATATATTATTGAAATTCATTGTTTTTTAAAGTTGTTTTCAAATAAAAGGATTTTCACAATGTTTTATGTTTTAAAAAGTTATTTTCAAAATTAAAGGATGTTTTCTTCAAGAATGTTTTAAAAGATATTTTTTATTTCATAAATGAAAAAACCCTTAATATTAATCCAATGGGTATAAATTATATTTATATCATCCCTATTATTTCTATGGATGTATTATGATTATTTTGACCAAGTATAGTATTGATATTCACTTCCTTGAATCATTTTTGTATTCATTAACTTCCCATCGAATTATTCACTTTCCTAGGATTATTGAACATTCATTTTTCCCTAAATATCCATATAATTTATCATGGATATGATTATTTACTAAACCATATATAATTTTTACATATGGTGTCTACTTCAATAGTTATTTATTTGACTAAGGAAATTTTGATAAATCTATATCCTTTACTCAATACCGATATTTGATAAGGCACATAGTTTATGAATTAAATTGATTATTTAATATATGAGGAATGATTTAGACATAAAATAAAATGGTTAGGGAAATGTTAACGTGACCCCCTTAATGCATCAGTGGTCTCATGGGATGAATTATTTGGATAACCTCATCTAATGATTTTTCACTAAGTGTGTTTTAAATTGTCTTGAGGATAGATCTTGATGGTAAAGGTATCATGTGATTGGGAAACATGACATCTGATAATTAAGAATTGAATTATTTGAAGTTATTATTATTTTCCAATATATTTTCAATATGAAATTTTCTCTGGATACATTTCATTATCAGTTATTTAAATGGAATGTGTTTTAGTTATTTACCTTTCCATATAAATTAACCCTTATCCACTTATGATAGTCATGTTATTGATTACATGGCATGTGTGTTCAGTTATTTACCTTTCCATATTGTTTATTCTCATTGATCCATTATTTCTTCTAATTTACTTAACCTTTATTGAGAATTTTATCTCACCATTATTTTTCTTCCTTTCCCTAGGATTCCATTAAGTTTACTATGAATGATATATAACAATATGATAGAGGGAATAAATTTATTTTTTTAAAAAAATTCTGTTGTAATTTGTGTATTCAAATATAATTAAAGTCTCATGTATGTACCCAATTTACCAATACTACTAAAATATGTTTTCATTTTTGACGTGTTTCCAAGTATCTTATACCAATGTAATGGTAGCTGGAACTGGCTCTGGGATTCTAGGGTTGGTGTCACTACAGTTGATATCAATGGAATTTTACTAGAAACATTTAGAAATAGATGTTAAAAAACATAGATTATGGAACATAACCCTAAGATAGAATTTAATGATAAGTATAGAAGAATATCCTAATGTTTTTCTAAGAAAGGGATTATGTGGGTCATCCTAGAAATACTTACCTGTTTGGATACTACAATGGGATGTGGTTCTAACATAGATATATATAGGGGTGATAAATCAAAAAAATGGTATATTGGTCTTGACTTGAGCATAACCAGGTATATAACAATGAGCCTTAATGTGAACCTCATTTAATACTCATTGAAGATATGATTAGGATATTTCACATTTTATTTACAAACCATTAAAAATGATTTGAATTGATAATTAAAATAAATTACATTGGTTAAACCTAAGATATCTTATATTTAAAAAAATGTGCCAATATTTAGACATACTCTAAATTATTATATCATCTTCTCACTATGATTAATGTTTCTAACACCATTTTTTCTAGATTTAGTCAATTAATGCAACCCAAATGAATAATGTTAACATTGATCATGGAGGATTAGGAGGTGAAAATGATCAAATAAATGGGATATTTATAGGAGTGAAATATATAATGTTTATTTAAAATAAGTTTTACCAAAATATGATTAAAAACATATACATTAACTAACTCTGGGAATCACCAAATAAGATAAGGATATAGTTTTCTAAGAGATCAAGTAGTGGAAACCATAGAGAAAATGAGGATTTATTTCCTTCATGTAAGAAATATGGATGGAGAAACTCATGAATGTGTCTTAATGGAATGGGGAAATGATTTATATGTGGAAAATAAGGGGAAAAAGTAAATAATTTTTGAGAAAAAATAAAGAGTATAATGGAAAAAAATGTCATCTTAAGGATCTTTTTATAGTTATTTGCCTTAAATGTGGGGAACCTGGGAATTACTTGAGTCAATTTCCTATTCTAAATGGTAACCCATAAACCATAAAAGTAACTATGTGGAAATAAAATAGATAAATTATTTTTGTATTTTTATTCAAGACATAATTTGTTGAAGTGTTTTACCAGTAGTATTTCTATTAAAAAAATCACAAAACATCTAAATTTTTTATTAAATTTTTGAAGAAATTGTGATTAATTAACATATTAGTTATGGAAATCATAATGGGTTTATGATTTTAAGATTTATCATAAGTTAAACATATTAAACAACTCTTCTAGGTCTTATGTTGTAGGAATTCTCTAATATTAAAGATATTTTGGAAAATATTTATGGAAAAAATATGTTTTTTTATAGAGAAGTAATTATAGAAATAATTCCATTACACTTTATAGAAATAATTTTAAAGGTATTAATAACAATTAGGGTTTATATGATCATTAATTACATTTTAATAATATTCAAATAAGATTATTGGACTTTGTAAAAAATATAATAAATATTTTTTTTGAAAGCATTAATAAAAAAGTTATTTAATGATTAAATTTATTTCAAGGATGTCTATAATATTTTTAGGAACTTTAAAAGAATTATATTAATATAATTTATATAAAGTAAAACCCACATATAATTTGACAACCTTTCATATCTAGAAATGTGGTGGGGAATGAACCCATGACCAAAGGGCAATAAGGGTTTCATGCCTACCACTAGCCTACCTGATGTCTTGGTTAATATGTCATTGTTTTTAGTTAAGTAATTTGTTGAATAAATATTAACAAAAAACTAGTAGTATTACTTTTTAGGTTTATAGATTAATGTATTAACCATATTGTTTTTAGAAAATATTTATACATAAATACTTTTTACTCTTTTATGGATCTTAGGATCCGTTAAAAGTAAATTTAGTTCTTTATGCATAAAAAAAATTCAGTTTTGGATATTGATTTCTTGGAAGAAGTGATGAATTGGAACTTTATTGAAGAAAAAATAAAGGATGAAATTATTCTTATGAAATACAAATATATCAATTAATTATATTTCCATATATTCTTATACATTAAAATAATCCTTAGCTTTAGAAAAAGGACGTTTAAATAAAATGATATTCTTTCACGATCATTATTAATGATATCAATGACCTTTTAGAACCTATTAAATTTAAGATTTTGAGCCCCTAAAAATTCCAGTTATAATTTAAGTTTTTGTGATCTATGATATCAATAACACCTTATAAATATTTATGATTTTTCCCATTTATATATCTTCACATACCACTAATTTTATCCTACTTGGGAACCTAGTTATATGTTATTCCATATGACCTTTGTACTTACTATCCTCTGTTATCAAGAGGATATTTTAGCAACCCTTCTCATGATGTGGTTTTTTCAACAGTTCTATTTAAAAATTTGAAACCATTTATTTCTTAGAACAAGTTTAAATTATAAAGACACAATTTATTTGTGGTGGGGAGAATGAAACATCCTAAAATTTTAAAATATAAACATCATATTCGATAGCATATATGACCCACAAGATGATATAACATCATAAATTTTTTTGATATATTTATTATTTTAAATAAATTAAACCTATGATATATCTTTAAATTCACACAACACTAATTTTACCTTTCATTACACTCAAAAATTACTTCCTTCAATAGAATGCATTACACGCACAACCAGGTTTTACCTAACAATAATACACTGTTACTATTATTATTTCATATGATAGTTATCTTCAAGCCATTATAATGGTGGGAATGAATATATTTAACTAAATTATAAAAATATATAGTTTAAAAAATTTATTGGTTATATATTGATTATAAATAATAATAAGAATCATATAATAGAAAAAGAAATGTTTTCGAAAAAAAATTATTTTTCTAAAAGGCAATTTAGTTGTGCTTGGAATACATAATTTAACATTTATTTTTAAAAAGTTTATAAAAATTTTATGAAAAAATAAACTTCATTTATGAAATTATAATATAAAAATTTTAAAATGGAAAATTTTTGGGATCTTTCTAAGAAGTTTTTTTTTCGAGGAATAGAGAAAAATATTGGATTTTTATTGAAAACTGCCTTTTCATCTAAACAATTTATAATGTTAATTATAGTTTGAATTGGTTTTAAAGTAAAAATAGATGAATTAAAAATATATTAACCTAATTTTTGTCGTTGGAATTATTTTCATATTTATTTTTTATATAAAAAATTGTGAACTTTTGATTATTTTCACTTTAAAAACACATTTCTCATCCCATTTATGGGTTTAATTTTAAATTGAATTTTTAAACTTATATTAATTGAATTTGGAAAAACGGATTCCATATTTGGAATCATAATAATTTATAATTTCTAATTAAGTATAATTATTATTTTTACCAAAATTATTTTCAAAAAACAGTTAATATTAATTAAACTGATTAAGGAGAAAACAAGTTTACTTAGTTGTTAAACTTAGAAAATAAGGTGTAAAAGGAAAAAAAAACATGTAAAAAACCTATTTTATGGAAATATTTATAACTTATACCTTATAAGATTTATAATTTAGAATTATTGGGTCCTCGTGATATGAAAAAAACATATATGGAATTCACTATTTCAAAAAATTATAAGTTTTCTACTCACACCACTTTTAAAAGGTCACTCCCATCCTCTACACTTAAAACATTAAAAACACACTGGTTTAGACAATACTAAACCAAATGACTCCAAAAAATCCCTAAAATATTACTAGAATAATTTTATTGGGTTTAAACCCACCTTGTATAGTCTTTAATGAAAAACTAATGAGGATACCGGAAGAAGAGGTAATGTTCTTCTAAAAGAATTTTTATTTTGTTTCCTTCTCCAACGCCTAAATTTTTTATTATACCATGATTATATTATAAAATGAGTATATTAGATACAGTTATATGTATTTATGTCAAGTTTATGACCTAAAAATTTACACACATCCATCGAATGGGTTATAAAACTGTCGTTTGTGTGTACGGTGAACTACCACCCTGCGAATGGATACCATTTCTTTTTTCCATTACCAACTTTCAAGGTTGGAAATAATGATGGATTTATATTATATATATAATATATAATATTTATGATGTTATTATTATTTTGGAATTATTATATCCCACATACCATCATGTTTTCCATTTTTCGGGAAAGTGATAACGTCCCTCGTGTGTACGGTGGACTACTACCTCACAAAGCGATATGATTAATCCACGCTTTACATGGAATGTATTTAAAATGAGTTTAATAAAAATATGTGATATATATAACATAAAAATTATACTATAATGATAACATATATATAGATTTTAATTCTCATTTTTTCAATACAATAAGAAACCATAAACAACATTCATGTATACGTATGACCTACCATCTCCATCAACGATGTATTTCATTTACTATCACCAAATTTTATGGATTATTATTAATAAATATATTATGAATATATATGATATTTAAATCATGGTTTATATTCTATATATAATGAAATCATTATCTAAGTAAGAGGAAGAAAAAAATTAAAGGTCAAAACATACTTGAAAAACAAGGCAATTAACACCAGAAACAATGAGAATAATGAGAGATTATTAACTAATGGGAGATAAGATGTTATAAAAGAACCATATATGATATTATAAGTATTAATATGGTTCTATTATAAGTTAATAAATTGTTTAAAACCACTATATAGGATTTTAAATCATTTTAATACAAAAGGTAACACATGGTAACAAATTTCTTCTCAACTTCATTTAATAGAGGCATATTATAATGTTATGAACCTAGTTTATTTTATATGGTGTATATAACTTACCTTTGAAATTTAATATAATGTATAATTAATTATTAAATGTATTTAAGTTTCAATTTGAATTATTTTATCTTATAAGATTTTAATTAAGAGTTACCAAGTTGTAAAAAATTTCATAACTATATTTATTTTCATTGGGTTATATTACTTACTCATTATAATTAATATTATAATATTATGTATGAAATGAATTTTGACTATATATTTTTGTATTTATACTTATTTTATGTGGATTTATATTTGGTACACATAATCAATTCACTATATGATTGTTTAATAAAACCTTTGATTTTATTATCCTCTGGTTATTCATGATTCTATTCAAGAAATAATACTATTTTGAAACTCTTTCTTACATAAAATGTTTTAGAAAATATTTATAAGAAAACCCAAATTTATTTCAATCTTCGGTTAGAAACCTTTTTTCTCCCAAAACCATGTTTTCTAAAACTTTTTTCAATTTTTATAACATTTTCAAAATGATTTATTAAAGAAATTTTTACCCATTTTAAATTTAAACTAAATTTCTTGAAAAAAATATTCTTTTAATTTAAAAAAAAGGAATTTTTCTAACATTTTTACAGTGAAAAAGTAATTATCTTTTTACCTTGTATGAAATAAATGAAATTACCTGCCATAATTTCTTTTAAGATTACATTTCAACTTTATAAGGTTATTTTTAAATATTTTTTTTCTTAATACTCTTTAAATTAATAGTTTTTTTGAAGTTGATTTTAAAATAAAATAATTTTGAAGATGTTTTATGTTTTAAAAAGTGACTTTGAAAATGAAGAAGATATTTTCCTCAAGTGTGTTTTAAACATATTTTTATTTCATTAATGAAAAAATACCATATTCTTTCTCTAATGGGTATACTTTGTATTGATATCACCCCTATTCTTCCTATGGATGGATTACAATTATTTTGACCAATAATTGTATTGAAATTCACTTCTTGGGATCATTTTCATAGTTAATAAATTCCCACTAATTTATTCTCTTTCCTATTATCATTGAATAATAAATTTACCCTAAATATCCATATCATTTATCATGTATATGATTTTTTCCTAAACCATATACAATTTTTACTTACGGTGTTTACTTTGAAATTTATTTGATTAACTGAAGAAATATTGAAAAATATATATCCTTTACTCAATATGGATATTTGATAAGGCACATTTTTCATGAATTAAATCAATTATTCAATATATGGGGAATGCTTTGAGCATGCAAGACACGGTTTGGGGACCAGTTAATGTAAGCTCCTCAAAATATTAGTAGTCTCATGGGATGAATTAGTTAGCTAGAACAAGCTAAGGAGTTTTTACCTAGTATGTTTTAAAATATCTTTTGGGTAGGTATTGATGGTAAATTTATCATGTTCTTGGGAAACATGAAATATAATAATTAAAAATTTCCTTTTTTTAGTTATTATGATTTTACAGGACTTTTTCATTTTGAAATTATCTCTTAATGAATTTCATTCTCAAATATTTAAATAACATGTGTTTCAGTTATTTACCTTTCTATACTAGTTATTCCTTATCCAGTTATGATAGTCCTTATTTTTATTACATGGAATGTGTGTTCATTTATTTTCCTTTCCATATTTTATATGTACTTCCTTCTTAGTTAATTGATTTCATAGAATGAGTGTTCTGTTATTTACCTTTACATATTGATTGTTTTCCTTAATTAATTATTACTTCTATTTTAATTAACCCTTACTATGCATTTAGACTCACCTTTATAGT
This sequence comes from Viscum album, assembly GCA_963277665.1. Taxonomy (NCBI): domain Eukaryota; kingdom Viridiplantae; phylum Streptophyta; class Magnoliopsida; order Santalales; family Viscaceae; genus Viscum; species Viscum album. The sequence continues at coordinate 797,478,187 of OY728160.1, read as the reverse complement.
TGGTACACATAATCAATTCATTGGATTATTTTAACTACAATGTTATAATCTTTTCAGGGTTTTACTTTATAATCTCATTGTATTTAGGTTTGTTTACTCTTTTATTTCCATTGAAGGAAATAATTTTATCATTATTTAATAAACCCTTTAATTTTATTTTACTCTAGTTATTCATGATTATTTTTAGGTAATAGTATCATTTTACCACTCTTTGGTACATAAAAGTATTTAGAAAATTTTTGTAAGAAAACCTGACTTCATTTCTCTCTTTGGTTAAAAATCAATTTTCTTTCAAAACCATATTTTCCAAAAACAAATCAAAAATGTTTTTAACCCTTAAAAATTATTTGTTAAAGAAAATTTTACCTATTTTTTACTTTTTACCCAATTTTTTTAAAGGAATCTTTTTTTTTCAAAAAAGGAACTTTTCTAACTTTTTTCAATGTAAAAGGAATGTTTTCTTTACTTTATAGGACATGTATAAAATTACTGGCCATTATTTCTTTGAATATTTCTTTGGAAGTTTACAAGAATATTATTAAAGAAAATGTTTTTCATAATATTCTAGAAATTCATAATTTTTTTAAAGTGATTTTAAAAGAAAAGGATTTTAAAAAAGTTTTATGTTTTAAAAAATGATTTTCGAAATGAAAAGGATTTTTTTCTCAATAATTTTTTGAAATACATTTTTTGTTTCATCAATGAAAAAAATCATTGTTATTATTATAATGGGTATAAGTTGTATTGATACCATCCCTATTCTTCATATATGTAATGCCCCGACCCCAGTTACCCAGAGTTGGTGCATTATTACATAACATTGGCATGATCACAAGAGATGAAATCCCAAAAGACTGACCAGTTTAGTAGCCTTGGAAGTACTAGATATATTCATAAAATTTACATTACATCATGAAATATAAACATCAACAACATTTTTTACCCTTTTTAAAACACTTATATCCTTAGCCTATCTCTAAAGGTCAACCATAAAATAATTCTTCACATCCTGGGAAAAATAAAACATAGAAATGGGTGAGCTCAGATGCTCAATAAGGATAACAATATAGCAAAAAAATTCATAAATAAGCATAAAAATTTAAGGCAATGTATTAGAGTAAAAAATATTTTTAAACTTAAACCTCAGAATAATATGGAAAAGATAAAATCAAATAATTCCATTTACTTATTCTCATGGATATTCTACTAGTCGAATAATTACATGCAATATCAATAGCCACTTTCATAATGATGGAATGCATAATGCCAGACTTCATAACCACATAGTCAAGGCCTTATGCCAAGACTACAAATAGGATTTTGTTAAGGCCTTATTATAAAACACTAGTTTGTCTCATGATACCTATCGATTCATCTATGAGATATAGCAGGCTCCACCCGTCACTTACTATGTCCAATGAATTCTTCATATGAAAAGGTTTAAACATAACATAAACATTCATATTAAAACTAGCATATGAAATGTCAATACTTTATCCAAAAACATTGAATGGTATAAGAATAACACATCTATAGAAAAACATAAAACCTTCAATACAATATGGAAGATTTGTATTATAATAAATCAACTTCAAATATGCTTAAAATCCATCAAAAGGATGTTGACATAGATGAAATCAAAACTTTTTTAGAGAAATATATCTTCATATTTTGAAATCATTTAAAAGTCATATAATTATAAAAGATAACATTTATTTTGAAAATATTATTATAAGATTGTAAGGAAAGCTTTGATGATGTTATAATAGCAGAAAATAGCTGCACTCTCCGTATAAGTTAAAAAAAAAATTCTTACCTTAATTTTGTCGAAAAGTTCATAATGTACCTTATTTGGAAAACAAAGAAATGTTTCCTTTAAAAACATATAAGGTAAAATAAGGGTATAAATAAATTTAACCCATTTTCTAGTAAATAGTAAATTTTTTTTGAAATACATTTTTAAGAAAATACGGACGTGGATGATAATGAGGTCTCAGTAGATACTTACGTAAAAATAACCTTGGATAAGAAAGAGATCATGAAACTAACCCTTACCATGTACTTTACCTTGGTTGAGGGTATGTTAAAATCCTGTATAATAGTTAAATCATTGTTATTAAATTATACAAGAACTATATACATAAATATGATATCATATATGATCCTATAATATCATTTTGTTAATAATATTTTAGTAATATCATCGTTTCGAGTGTTAACTGATCAGTTTTCCTTTATATGATCAGTTACGTAAGCCATGTTTGTTATGGGTAGGATGTATTTTTTTAATATCCATAATTATATAAAGTTCTTAAAAATTATTTTTAATCATAAAATGAAAATTATTCTTGAATGATTACGACGGTGAATGAATCTTAGCAAGTTTGTGGAGACGGTAATCCGTATGTACACACGAGCGACAATATCATTATATTGATGGTGAAATCGTATGTAATTGGATGGTATATCATATATACATAATAACTAAAATGTTATATTTATTATTTACATCAGTTATACTCATTATTATACCCATCCAAATAATGAAGTGTTTGAATAACAAACTACACCACAACGTGGAGATGATAAGCCGTACGTAAGCACGTATGGTGACTTTGTCATTTATATGATGGATAGAATAATGAATATGGTTGTATCATTTTTATAATAACATAATAGTTTATAGAAGATACTAGAGTTATTATTTTATAATTGAAACAACAAAGAAAGAGGAAGTGGATGAAGAAAATAACTTGAAAGAGGTGATGAAATATTTACCTCTTCTTCGGGTTCTTCCTTTTAATTTGATAAAAAGGGATCCTTAGGTTTAATTTATGATCAAAGTAAGGCCTTTTGGTTTAAGGTATGATAGTTTATAGGATATTTGATCAGGGTTTTTCCAATAAAAAAGGCTTTGGAGGTGTGAATTAAGAGAAGGGTAAGTGGCCTTTTATAAGAGAGGTGAGGGTCACTTTAGTAAAAGATTGAAATATTATTTTATAATAAAATAATTTTCGGTTTATAATGGCTAGAAAATGAATTATTTAGAGGATAAGGTTATTATGGGTCTAAAAACTCTCTACCAATATGTTTTAAATAGGTTTAGATTATCATATTAACCTTATCTTTTATATTTAACTCTTAGTTAAATAGTCTATTATTTACCACGTCTCTTTGTATTTTTATATTATATGGTTAATAAACTTACTATAATAAGACAAGAGAACCCCATGTAGTTCATTATTAATATATATAACATTATATAAGTCCTTTGGACAAACCTTATATTTTTATGAATATTATATCAATTAATAATTCACTATATTTTTTAAATCTCAATTATGTCAAATTTGACACTGTTTAGAATTTTATTTTTTGAAAGCCATAAAAACTTTATCACATCGAATAAAATTTATTTAACCAATAATAACAAGTCATATTAACCTATAAAATTATGAAATTCATGATAAGTCTCAATTTTTTTATTTGGATATTTATAATATCAATTATTTTAATATTTCATTAATAAGGTAATTACTGTATCATCATTGTGTCGTAAATAAATTAAATTATTTTAATGTCTAAAAATTATAAATAAAATACCATTATGTAGGAAATATTTTTATCTTTCTAATTAATATTTATAGTCAAATTTATATTGTGTGTAACCTTATATTAAAAAAGGTTCAGTTATTAAACATTGAATTTAACTCTTCTTTAAATAAAATAATAATAAATGTCCTAATCTAATCCAACTGGACCAAAGGGGGTCATATTTTATTCTTAAGGTTGTTTTTGGTCGAATTATACTTATCCAATAGAATTATAACATGTGTTAGGGTAATTATGATATCATTTTTACCAATAATTACCCTATTTACTTTTAATCGTGGTAAATAAAAGTAAAAACTATTCACCCAAAATTATTTTCATCTTATTGAACCAAATTTTACTTACTAATATTAACCGTGTCTCTTGGATTTTTGAAATTCAAATCATAGAAGCGGTAAAATTACGTTTTATTCAAATTTGCAAATGCTCCTAGGAGGTGGGTAAAAGACGGTAAAAAGTTCAATAAAATTTTTATATATCTAAACTTATTATAAAATGACTCCAATAAATTAAATTGAACATATATAGGTATTATGTATCTATTTTGACCTAAAATAAATTTAAATAAAATAAATAATTATTTAAATAAAATGTCAGTTTTAACCCATAACGCAGTGTTTTTCACTATTCATCCAAAATTGAAAGTTTTCAGAAAAATACCAAAAATTCACCCTAAGCGAATTTTGATATTCCAAATTCAAAAATGAAGTCCATTTTGAAAAATAAAAATTTTAAAATTTCAAAAATGGTTATTACTATTCATAATGGCTAGTTTGATTGGTCGCAGTGTGTTAGAATCTCGAAGTTACATATAATGAAAGTTATTGCATTATTCAAAGGGAAATGTACCGTGGAAGCTTGAGGTGTTACATTCTTTCCTCCTTCAAATAATATCGTCCTAAAAATTTCTATAATACTACCGCACAAAAATATTCAGGTGGTTCTTCATCATAATTTCCCCTAGTTCCCATGTTTCCTCTTCTATCTTATGGTTTCTCCATAGAACTTTTACCAGACGAGTCATCCATTTTATCAGTACTTGTTCTTTTGTATCCAGAATTTTGATAGGCTCTTCACAATAAGATAGATCAGGTTCTAGTTCAATTTCCTCATTGGTGAGTATATGTGTTGGGTTAGGCATGTATTTTCTCAACAGTGATACGTGTAACACATCATGAACTTTGGAGAGACTTGGAGGCATTTCCAAATGATAAGCTAAAAATCCAATTCGTTCAAGATTTTTGAAAGGTCCGATGTACCAAGGACTCAATTTACCCTTCTTACCGAAATGTATAACACACTTATATGGAGATACCTTCAAGAAAACATGATCTCCTACCTGAAATTCCAAATCCTTCCTTCGGTTATCGGCATAGTTCTTTTGCCTACTTTGAGTTGCTTTGATGTGGGTTTGGATAATATTCACTTTTTTCCATTATTTCCTAAATAAGTTCTAAGCCTATGAGTTTTCTTTCAACAACATCATCCCAAAAAGTTGGTGTGCGGCATCTCTTTCCATATAACACTTCATATGGTGCCATCTGAATACTTGAATAAAAGCTATTATTATAGGAAAATTCTACCAGAGGTAAATATTGATACCACATACCATGAAAGTAAAGTGAGAAAGATCTCAACTTGTATTCTAAGGTTAGAATAGTCCGTTCTGACTGTCCATCGGTTTGAGAGTGGAAGCCAGTGCTCAAACGAAGTTTAGTATCCAGGGCCTTCTGAAGAATTTTCCAGAATCTTGATGTAAAATGGGGATCACAATCAGAAACAATCGATAGAGGTACTCCATGAAGTCTTACAACTTAATTAATATATAGTCATTCCAGACGTTTAAGTGGTAAATCTTCTCTTATAGCAAGAAAATGTGCTAACTTGGTAAGACGATCAACAATGACCCATATTGCATCATTCCTTCTAGGAGTCTTTGGTAGCCCCATGAAAAATTCCATTGTAATATTATCCCATTTCCACTCAGGTATGAGATGATTTTACATGAATAATCGAGGTTGTTTCCTTCTAGCTTTCACTTGTTGACAAACCATACATCTTGAAACAAAATTGGCAATCTCCCTCTTCATGTTGTACCACAAAAAATGATCTTTCAAATATCTATACATCTTAGTGCTACCATGGTGTATAGAGAAATTAGAGCTATGATCATCATCAAACAATTACCTTTTTATACCAGGTATATCGGGAACACAAAGTCTCTTCCCAAATTTCAAAATTCCATCTTTATACACGAAGTTGATCAATCTCCCATCGTTCAAAGCTTTAATTTTCTTTTGAAATTCCTCATCATCAGTCTGAGAAATTTTTATCCTTTTTAGTAAAGATGGTTTGGCAACCATTTAAAAAAGTATTGATGTTTCACCTTCAACGGTTATTCCCATATCCATCTTGACTAGATCCATGAAAATAGGATCCCTTTCAACTATCATTTTGTTCAAAAATCCAATGATACTTTCTACTCAAAGCATCTTCCACCTTATTTTCCTTCCTTGGTTGGTAGTGTATTGTGAAATCATAATCCTTTAGTAGTTCAAGCCATCTACTTTGCCTCATGTTTAGTTATTTTTTTGAGAAAATATAATTCAAACTCTTGTGATCAGTATAAATCTCACATTTTTCACCATAGAGATAGTGTCTCCAAATTTTCAAAGAAATGATTACATATTCTAACATAATATCATGAGTGGGATAGTTTTACTCATGAATTTTTAGCTACCATGATGCATAGGCTATAAATCTATCATTCTGCATAAAGACACAACCAAGTCCTTTCTTTGAAGAATCGCTATAAATAAGAAACCCATCATTCCCCGATGGTAGAGTCAAGATAGTAGAATTAACTAATATTATCTTTAGTTCTTGAAAACATTCTTTAGACTCTTTTTTCCAAACAAATTTAACCCCTTTATGAGTGATCTTAGTTATTGAGTTATCCAATCAGGAAAAATTCTGGACAAAATACCGATAATAACTTGCTAAACCAATAAAACTGCGTACCTCAGTTATACTAGTCAGTACTGGCCATTCATGGATTACCTTGGTCTTTGAAGGATCAACAAATATTCCATCATTAGAGACCATATGTCTAGGAAAATAAATCTCCTGAAGCAAGGATTCACACTTTCTAAACTTCCCATATAATTCATTTCTTCTAAGAGTCTTTATAATAATGAGAAAGTGATTTTTATGATCTTCTTAGATTTTGGAGTATACCAATATATCATCAATAAATACCACGAAAAAGTCATCAAGATATTACTTGAAAACTCTATTCATTAGATCCATAAAGACAGAGGGTGCATTAGTCAATAAAAAAGGCATTACTGTAAACTCGTAATGCCCGTAACTAGTTTGAAATACTGTTTTCAGAATGTCTTCCTTCTTCACACACAACTGATGATATTGAGATCGAAGGTCAATCTTTGAAAAATATTGAGCTCCGTGAAGCTGGTCGAATAAATCATCAATTCAAGGTAGGGGATACTTGTTCTTTATTGTTATAGAGTTGATCTCCCTGTAGTCAATGCACAACCTCATAGATCCTTATTTCTTCTTAACAAAAATGATAGGGTCTCCCCAAGGAGAAACACTAGGGAGAATAAATCCCTTATTAATCAATTAATTTATTTTTTTCTTTAGTTCCACTAATTCCACAATGGCCATTCTATAAGGGTTCTTCGATATTGGCCTTGAACCAGGAATTAAATCAATGGAAAAATCAATTTTTTGTTTTGGAGGATGTCTAGGTAAATCCTCTAGAAACACATCAACATATTCTTGCACAGTAGGTACATACTCTATTCAAACATTATTTTCCTCACCCATAATTATTTCACTATCTTCTTCACCAATAATTGAATTAAATAGAGCTACTGGGGGTGAATCTAGATAAGAATCAGGTGGTGATGTTTATTCTCTAAAGATAAGGTACTCCTTATCAACATCGAAAATTGTAACCTCCTTGTTCTTACAATAAATTTTAGCATCATGGTCCAAAATCCAATCCATACCAAAAATTATATCAAATCCAATCATGGGTATGATGATGAGATCAGCAGATAAAGAACATTTATATGCCCTAATGGGAACTGAGTCACAAAACTTTTTTGTAATGATACTTCCCTTAGAAGTTTTGACTGATAAATCCCTTGTTAAATCAAATTGGAAATATCTAATTTTATTAGAAAACTGGGAAGATATGAAATAATGCAATGATCTAGAATCAAATAAAGCATTGGATAAACTTGTGGAAACCATTAAATTACCTACCACCATGTCATTTGGAGCTCCAACCTCAGCAGTAGTGATTGCATAAACTTGGCATTGCTCCCTTGTCCTTTTCTGAGATAAGTTCCCTTGGAGATTAGGACATTCATTTTTATAATTCCCCTTTTCTCTACAATTATATCATTCAACATTGACAACCTATTTCTTTCTCTTGCAATCACGAACTTAGTGGCCTTTTTAACTACACTTGTAACAGAATTCCATTCCTTTCAATCAAGTACCAGGGTATTTCTTACCACATTTACCATAGGATGGATATTCAACTTTTCCCTTCTTCCCCTTATTTTTATTTACAGAGTGTTCAACATATCTCTTCTTCTCCTACTTTTCATTAAAGTCGTAAGACTTAGAGAATTCTTTTTATATCTTGATAGCACATGAGACAATATCTTCGTATGATAAGAAGGATGGTGAGACTAATTCTCGCTGAATAAATGATTTTAACCCATAAAAGAATCAATCAATATTACTCCTTGGGTTACATATATAATCTACAATATTCCTTTCTAACCTTGTAAATTTAACCTCATACTTTGTGACATTATCAGCCTCCTTTTTCCATTGAATTAGAAATTGTGTTTCCATATATGCTCAATGGCCACGAGGAAAGTTTTTTTTTCTAAGAAAATCTCTTTAAACTCCCTATATTAAATGTTTGATACTTATTCATCTTTATTTGTGTTTTGAATCAATGAAAACCATTAATCAGCATCTCCCATGAGGTGATAAACTGCCATGACAACTTTGTCCCTTCTGCTACCCCCAAAGCATGAAATATTTTCTTTAAGGAACTTATCAATTGCTCAGCTACTAATGGATTTGTACTCCCATTGAATTTTGGTGGTTGTTTCCTCATGAACTAGTCTAACATTGATCCTATACCTTGTGGATCGGGGTGCTCTATATGGGTGAGTTTATTATTCATAACCTGAGTGAGTTGTCCCAGTTTGGTGATAAGCTAATCAGCACCAGTTGTATCACCAGCTGTACTATAATTATCTTGATTAGGAGGAAAATCCCTACATGGATTATGTGCCTTGATATGGTTTCCATTCCTTCCACTAGGTTCCTTTTCTATACAATGACATACAATAGATTATTGTATGAATCACAATACATAATTCCAAACTTGTAAAACACTTAACATAAATTGAACAGTTTATGGATATAATCCACAATCATAAAACTATTTTCTTTGAGAAGGTATATACTAATAAACCCTTCATAATGGTTTCTAAAAAAATGGTAATTATCTTATGAATATACCCTAGGAGTGTCGTAACCAAGAGTGCAGCAAGGCCCGTTGTCGTGCACCAGTTCCCGTTTGAGTCTAGATCATAACGTTGTTTTTGGGTTTTACGCCTAGGAACATCTGTTCCGGAGCCTCCTCTACCTACCCATATCTAGATAGGGATGTATTTCTTGGAAAACTTATAAAATCTCTACAGTACAAAAATTCTAGGAAGTTCTTCTATGCTAATCCTCAAAGTCTATCTTAGGGTAGTGTTCTCTAATCAGAGTTTTTCTAAATCTAGTTTCCATGGTTTGTACTAAAATTCCTCTAATACCAACTATAACACCCTGACCCCAGTTACCTAGAGTTGGTTCATTATTACATAACATTGTCATGATCACAAGGGATCAAATCCCGAATGACCGATCAATTTAGTATCCTTGGAAGTACTATATATATTCATAAGTTTTACATTACATTATGAAATATAAACATCAATAACATTTTTCCCCTTTTGAACACACTTATATCCTTATCCTATCCCTACAGGTCAACCATAAAAATACTTCTTCACATCCTGGGAAAAATAAAACATAGAAAAGGGTGATCTCAGATGCTCAGTAAGGATAAAAATATACCGGAAACTTTCATAAATAAGCATAAACATTTAAGGCAATGTATTAGACTAAAAAAATCCTTTTAAACTTAAACTTCAGCATAATATGGAAAAGATAAAATTAAATAATGCAATTTCATTATTCTCATGGATATTATACTATTAGAATAATCACATGCAATATCAATAGCCAATTTCATAATGATGGAATGCATAATGCCAGACTTCATAACCACATAGTCAAGGCCTTGTGCCAGGACTATAAATAAGATTTTGTCAAGGCCTTATGACAGGACACTAGTTTGTCTCATGAGACCTACCGATGCATTGAGGAGCTATAGTGGGCTCCACCCATCAATTACTAAGTCCAATGCATTCCTCATATGAAATGGTTTAAACATAACATAAACATTCATATTAAAACTAGCATACGAGATATCAATAACTTATCCATAAACCATGAATGGTATAAGAATAACACATCCACAGACAAACACAAAAACTTCAATACAAAAATGGAATATTTTTATCATAATAAATCAACATCAAAAAATCTTAAAATCTATCAAAATGATGTTGAAATAAATGAAATAAAAACATATTTTTAGAGAAATATCTCTTTCTATTTTGAAACAATTTAAAATTCATATAATTATATAAGAAAAAATTTATTTTGAAAATATTCTTATAAGCTTATAAGGGAAGCTTAAATGATTTTATAATGATAAAAAATATCCGCACTCACCATATAAGTTAAGAAAAACATTCTTACATTAATTTGGTCAAAAAGGACAGAAAGTACCTTGTTTGTAAAACGACAGAAAGATTACTTTCAAAACATATAAGGTAAAATAAGGGTATAAATGACTTTATCCCATTGTCTAGTAAATAGTAAAAATCTTTTGAAATAAATTCTTAAGAAAACACAGATGTGGATAATAAAGAGGTCCCAATAGATACTTACGTAAAAACAACCTCGGATAATAAAGAGATTGTGGAATTAACCCTTACCTTGTAATTTTCCTTGGTCGAGGGTACGTTAACCTCTTTTATAATAGTTAAATCATTTTTATTAAATTATACAAGAACTATATACATAAATATGATATCATATTTGATCCTTTAATATCGCTTTGTTAATAATATTTTAGTAATATCATCGTTTCGGGTTTTAACCGATCCATTTTCCTTTATATGCTTGGTTATGTAAGCCATGCTTTTTATGTATAGGATGTATTTTCTTCATATCAAGAATGATATTAAGTTCTTTAAAATTATTTTTAATCACAAAATGAAAATTATTCTTGAATGATTACTATGGAGAATGAATCTCATCGTGTTCATGGAGATGGTAATATATACGTATGCACGAGCGACAATATCATTATATTGATGGTGAAATCATATATAATTGGATGATATATCTTATATAAAGAATCAATAAAATTTTATATTTATTATTTAAATCAGTTATACTCATTATTACACCCATCCAAATAATGTAGTGTTTGAATAACAAACTACACCACGACGTGTAGACGGTAAGCCGTACGTACGCACATATGGTGAATTTTTCATTCATATGTTGGATAGAATAATGAATATGGTTGTACCGTTTTTATAATAAAATCATAGTATATATAATATTATATATTTAATATTTTATAATGGAAACAACAAAGAAATAGGAAGTGGAATAAGAGAAGAACTTGAAAGAGGTGATGAAATATTTACCTCTTCTTCGGGTTCTTCCATTTGATTTGATCAAAAGGGATCCTTAGGTTGTATTTATGATCAAAGTAAGGGATTTAGGTTGAATGCAGGATATTTTATAGGATATTTGGGAAGGGTTTGTCCAAGAAAAAAGGCATTGGAGGTGTGAAATTAAGATAAGGGGAAGTGGCCTTTTATAAGAGAGGTAAAGGTCACTTTAGGAAAAACTTGAAATATTATTTTATAATAAAATAATTTTCAGTTTATAATGGCTCAAAAATGAATTATTTCAAGGATAAGGTGGGTATGGGTCGAAAAACTCTCAAAAAATACGTTTTATATAGTTTTAGGTCATCATATTAACCTTATCTTATAGATTTTACTCTTAGTTAAATAGTTTTATATTTACCCTGTCTGTTTGTATTTTTATATTATAAGGTTAATGAACTTACTATAACAAGCCAAGAGAACCCCATGTGGTTAATTATTAATATATATAACCTTATATAAGTCCTTTGGCTGAACCTTATATTTTTAGTAATATTATATCAATTAATAATATAGTATTTGTTTTAAAAACTCAATTATGTCAATTTTGACACTATGTAGTCTTTGATTTGTTGAAAGCCATAAAATATTTATCACTTCGAATAAAATTTATTTAACCAATCCTAACGTGTCATATTAACCTAGAAAATTAGTGTAATTAATCATAATTCTCAATTAACATATATTTTGATATTTATAATATCAATTATTTTAATATTTCATTAATAAGGTAATTACTGCATCATCATTGTGTTATAAATAAATTAAATTATTTACTGTCTAAAAATTATAAATAATATACCATTATGTAGGAATTTTTTTTTATTTTTATAATTAATATTTATAGTCAAATTTATATTGTGTCTAACCCTATATTAAAAATGTTTTAGTTATTAAACGTTGTATTTAACTCTTTTAACTCTTCTTTAAATAAAATAATAATAAATGTCCCAATATAATCCAAGTGGACCAAAGGGGATCATATTTTATTCCAAAGGTTTTTTTGTCTAATTATACTTATCAAATAGAATTAGTACATGTGTTACGGTAATTACGATATCATTTTTACACTTAATTACCCTATTAACTTTTAACCATGGTAAATAAAAGTCAAAAGTTACTATTCACCAAAAATTAATTTCATCTTATTGAATTTTTTTACATAATGATATTAACCATGTCTCTCATATTTTTAAACTCAACTCACAGAATAGGTAAAATTACGTTTTATGCAAATTTGCAAATGCTCCTAAGAGGTGGGTAAAAGACAGTAAAAAGTTCAATAAAATTTTTATATATTTAAACTTATTATAAAATGACTCCAATGAATTAAATTGAACTTATATGGGTGTTATGTATATTTTTTTACCTAAAATAAATTTAAATAAAATAAATAATTATTTAAATAAAAAGTCAGTTTTAACAAATAACGTAGTGTTTTTCACTATTCATAAAAAATTGAATGTTTTCAGAAAAATACAAAAAATTCACCCTAAAATAATTTCGATATTCCTAATTCAAAAATGAAGTAAATTTTGAAAAATAAAATTTTAAAAATTTTAAAAATTAGGTATTACTATTCATAACGTCTTGTTTGATTTACCGCAGTGTGTTAGAACCACGAAGTTGCGTACAATACAAGCTATTTCATTATTCAAAGGGAAACGTACCATAGAAGCTTAGGGTGATATAATCTACATGGATTATAGTTATTTTGTCCAAGGATATTATTAAACTTCCCTTCCATGAATGATTTTCATAGTCCTTAACATCCCCTTGTGTTATTTATTTTCCTATGATAATTGAACATTAAATTTACCGTAAATATTCATATCATTTATCATAGATGTGATTATTTCCTAAACTATATACCATTTTCACATACGGTGTTTAATTTGAATGTTATTTGATCAATTGGGAAAGTATTGATAAATATGTATCCTTTACTTAATATGGATATTTGATAAAGCACATTATTCATGAGTTAAATTGATTATTTGATATACGAGGAATGATTTGGACATGAAAGACATGGGTTAGGGACCATTTAATGTTAGTCTCTCGATGAACCGGTAGTCTCATGGAAAAAATTAGTTGGCTAGCCTAAGCTAATGGGTTTTTTTCCAAATATGTTTTAAATTGTCTTGAGGATAGTTTATAGTGGTAAATGTATCATGTTCCTGGGAAACATGATGTCTAATAATTAAGCATTACCTTAATTTCAGTTTTTATTATTGTCTAAGAGAATTTCACTCTGACATTATCTATGGTTTCATTTTATTATCAATTATTTAAAATGGAATGTGTTTTAGTTATTTTCCTTACTATATATATTACGCCTTATCTAGTTTTGATAGTCATGTTATTGATTACATGGCATGTGTTTTCAATTATTTACATTTCCATATTGTTTACGCACTTCTTTATCAGTTTATTGATTAAATGGAATGTGTGTTCAGTTATTTAACTTGAAATATTGATTATGCTCATTGATTAATTATTTTTTATGCTCTATTTTACCCTTAATAATCATTTTATATCACTGTTTTTTGTTTCCTTTGCTTAGGATTCCATAAATATTACTATGAATGATATGAAGGGATATGCTAGAGGGAATAATGATATTCTTAAAAAAAATTATATTTTAATTTTTTTTATTAAAATGCTATCGAAGTCCCATATATGTATCTAGATTACAAATACTACTAAACTATTCAGTCATTTGAGATGTGTTTCCATGTGTCTTATGATAATGTATTGGTTGTAGGCACTGACTCTGAGCTTCTGTGGTTGGGATCACTATTTAATATTCCAGTCATGTATTGATTTATTTCTACCCATCAATTTTATATTAACAATTCCATAAAGTTTGGATATCTTATATGTCTCCGTCATAACCTATTGGAGATACACAATATCGAAATCACTCAACACATACCATATGTGAAAAATATGAAGCACCATAAAATTATTGATGAACAATATAGGTTGTCTGATCTTGATACACTTCCTAAGATAGCCCAATGATGACATACATATATGTTACATCATTACCTAAAATTATACATTATATCTCATAATTTCAACACAATCCAACATCCCAATGGTTTAGTGTATTTTGGGATTTAAATAACACAATCCATAATGCTTCAACATAATGCTTCAACATTTCCTATAAAATTTCCCACACATGATTTCATCCAATAAATTTTCTTATATATTAGTTTCTAGAGAAGTAGGAAACATAAAAAAAGAGTGAGATAAAATACCCTGTAAGGGAAATAGAATATCAATGAGTGTGTGATAATTTATCATTAGATCATAAACATGTTTGAAGACATGAAAATGGGAGAAATTATTGATTAATGGAACAAGATAATGGAAATATAGTAAGTTATCATAAATAATGTTAGTAAAAATATAAGATATAAGAACATATAACCATAAAAGTATCATCATGAAAGAATAATATCTCTAATGGAACAAGAATGTGAAAGAACATGAATAATCATGAGACATTGTGTCATAAATTTGGACTGTGGAAATAGAATAAGAATAAAAAATCATAACATATATCAAGGTTAATCACTATGAAATTCATGACATATTTGACTAAGATAACCACTTATATCCCATAATATAATAGATTAGAAAAACCACCCCGTGTCCTATAGCACAAAGAACATGGACTAACCTCCAATATCTCATAGTATTCTCTTGAGATATAAATAGTTACCAATTAATTTGAGGGCTATATAATTATAGATCCACCCATAAAATAATGATAAACTATAAATATGTCTGGAACATGAATATATATATAGATATATTATATCTTGAAAAACACCTAAAAGGAAAATGTTTTACATAACATTCTCATCAAGTATCACCTAAGAAGTGATCAAAAATTAGATCAGATGATAGCTAAAATTTAATCACACAAAAAAGTATATCCTAAGGAAATTTATAGGGTGAAACATTAATTATATGAATTAGTCATTGATGATTAATCTTTTAAAAGAATAAATGAAAATGGAAGATAAATAACAAAAAACGTTCTTACAGTTATGTTATTATTATGATAAAAACAAATAGATAATTCACTCTCAAAATAATTTAAAAAAGGAGACAAAAGGATTTTATAAGATTATTTTAATAATAAACGTCCCAATAATGGAAACTTAAAAGTTAATAAAAGTAAATTGGAATAAATGTGTAGTGAATGAAACAAATAAGTGTACAGAATTAATCATTTTTATTGATTTTTAATAACACACAATGAAAGTGATATAAAATTTCTTTTTGAATATAATTAAAGAAAAATTATATTTTAATCAAAGTTATAACATATCTTAATTCTTAAATAATAAAATAAACCATTTTTTAATAAGTTTCATGAACATAAAAGAGAAATAACCAATACAGAGGATGATAATCATTCTTAACAACCTTATATTTTTATAAAGTATGGAATCAATCAAATAATAATATTTTTATATGAAAATTTAATTTCCAAAAATTGAAATTGAAAATAAAATATGATATATAGTATGTTCAAAATATATCAATATAATATGGGAATAGTCAATAAATAACGAGTAAAGTAAAATGAAAATGTGATTGAGTCAAGGAAGAAACTTACCTCAGATTCCCACTTAGTTAGAAATTATATAAATTCATTCATAACAAAATTTAGGTCTATTGTTAATTTCCATCAAATAGTTATTTATATTTATTATATTTAATATCATTATTTTTTATTTTTTATTTCCCATTTATTAACAATTCGTGGTTTAAATTTACCATTGCGTGTAAATTGTTCCATATGTTTAACACATAATTCAGTATGGAGGCTATAAACTTTATTATTTGATAATTAATTCATCATATCCAAAAAAACATGGAGATGATATATATATTTTTATATAGTTCTATATATGCATTATTTTTTCATTGATTTTATGGTGACAGTTCATAAGGAATGGTTATAAATTTCTCGTTTTATGAATATTGACTCTATAAAAAGAATTGATTTTATTAATGAATATAATTATATATAACAAAATTAAAAATAATAAAAACATGTTAAATTAATAATTATTACAACATATTACAAACATATTATTTTCATTAATCATTCATGGTGGAAATATTATATCATTGTTCACGTATGTGGTAAATCCGACCTAAATAAGATGTGTTATCACGAATGAAAGAGTGAACATATATTGTTTTATGATATTAATATCACTATTAAATATGAATAATGATTTAAATTACATTTTATAGAAGTGTTAAATAATATTCAAGGATATGTGGATGAAGAAGATAAATAAAATAATTAAATAAAAAGGTAATACTCGTGTTGAAGGATTGAATCATTCCCTAAGAACTTCCTTTGAAATGAAGGATTTTGGGACCCTTATTGAGACTAAAGGCTTCTAAACATGGGAGATTATTATTAGGGAGATAATTTTGTTATATATTGGAGAATAAACCATAAGAATTATGTGGTTTAAACTGTATAGAGATGGGGGTTCTTTTATTGTGGAGTTTAGGTGGAATTTCCAGAAATACTAATTCTTTAATGTACAAGGAATGTAATTTCTCACGGAAAGTGGTAAGAAAATGAAAAAATTACAAGGATAATTCATGAATACCACCATTAAAAAATTTAGATATAATTTTTGGAGATCTTTTACGACTTTACTTCATATTTTATTTATTTTACCTCATTTTATTCACCACCGCGGTAACTCACATTTTTTACATTGGTAATATATTTTTTTTAAAAATGAAATTGAACTTGTTATAAAATTTTTATAAAAATTTTCTAAATTTGAAATTCATTTTATTTAATTAAATTTCTTTATTTTTTTAAATTTAATTTTAAAATAAAATTTCATAATCCATAAAAAATATTTCTTAGAGAAATATCCTTTTTAATACTTAAGTGACTTTATTTTTATTTATTTATAATTAAAAATTATTATATGAGTGTTAATTAATATTTTTTCATTATAAATTATACAATTAATTAAAAACATTCCGTAAGAGTGATCAATTTATTTTATAAAGATAAAAATTCATAACACATTGAAAAAAAATTCCAAAATTATATCTTTTTATAATTATATCATATCATACCAAAATAATTATTAATATAATTAAAATTCATTGAATTTTATCAATAAATATGTATTGATTCAATTATTTTAATTTTATAAATATATTTATTTAAAATAATTAAATAAAGTAATAAATAAAAATGAAAAATGTTTAACAAATTTAAAAATAATACTGATAGTAATTTTATCTATTCTTTTAAAAAATATATATTATTACATTAATTATTACATATTTAAACCACAATAATTTCTACTTACAAAACCTCTCAAGTCCTATTTATAATAACTAAGGGTGAGATAATTAATGGTGGAAAGTTTTGGTGTTAATTCAACTATAATGAATATCATGGTTATTTTTACGAGCTTAACCTTCTACTAAAGATATTTTATCTTAGGAATTACTTATTGAAATTTATATTAGGTGTGGTTAAGGGAAAACCCTACTGATTCTACCTATTTCCCTATATCAAAAAAACACACTGTACATGGTAGTCTTATACTACTTGATGCTATAAATTCTATATTTATATAAAGATTTCATGATGTGATTAAATATATTTATACCCACTATATCAACAACTATATTAAAATAGCCACATATCATTATTATTTTAACTGAGTAGAAAATATTATTTCCCCAATATATTTAATTTATCTCATTAATCACTTTTATATGTAATGATTATATATGACCAACAACCATATATTCCCAACAACCACATATGCTCAATGACCATACATCCTTAATGATCATATAATGATTGTATTTTGCTTTTTAATTCCTATATATTTCCTTGAATAATTCTATAAAATCATTCATCTTATCCTTATATTTAATCATCAATATATTTTTTATATTTATAATGTTTTGTATTCTTTCTATAATTTTCATTGGTAGTATAATATTAATGGGTGATTGTGATGATTAATATTTGAATTTTGATGTATTTTTATTTACATATGGTATTATTTATTTTTAATTATAACTAATTATAATTTATTTAATTATCTTTTATTTTGTTAAATTTTATATTACAATATTCAACCTTATTAGAATAAGGAATTTTATATTTTAGATTTGTATTATGTGTAAAACAAGCTATCTAACACATGGGGATTATCAAAAGGGAATTTCAAACTAAAAATATATGGTTTTATATTCTCACCCCATTGAAAATATTTATCCCTAATGATTTCATTACATAGATTAAAATAGATGAGGGTAATTTTGTCTTGATAAATCTTTAGGTTCCCACATTTCTTATTAAAACTTATGATTTCTCTAAATATTTTTTACCAGATGAGTGGTCTTGTTTCATAGTACTTTATATATATGATTCAAGATCTCTATTGGATGTTCCTTATATGATATATCATGTTCATATTTTGTAAGAAGTCGGTTTAATATAAGTTATGGATCCCATATGTACTTCCTTAAAATTTATACATGGATAACTTCATGCACTTGGTTGAGATTTGGTAGAAACACCCAACAAAAAGTTTCAGCCCCATGCAATCAAGAATCTTGATGGGACCAATGTATCAAGGGTTAAAATTTTTCTTCTTCATAAATCTCATAACCCTTTTCCATGGTGATATTATATGGAATAATTTTTCACCAACCTCAAATTCTAGATCAATTTGATCACTATCTACATAACTCTTCTTTTGAATTTGAATTACTTTGATATTTTAATAAATGGGTTGAACCATGACTATAATTTATTGAGTAGGATCATGTCCAAATAAATTTATCTCTCTAACTTCATACCATTATTTATAATTTCTATATATATTCCAATAAAGATCCTCATATAATGCTATTTTTATGATTGAGTGGAAACTATTATTACATGAGAGCTTGGTTAGAAGAAGATATTGATTCCAAAATCCTTTAAAATACTTCTATTATAATCATAACATATCTTCTAAATTATAAATTTTCTTTTAATGTTTATAATTAGTTTGACTATTATATTTTGTGCTAAATTTTAGTTCTACATCCAATAATTTTTGAAGAGTTCTTAATAACATTGATATAGACATTGGATCTATCAGATACACTTAAAAGTGATACTCTATGTGGCATTAATACATTCTTAAAATATATTATCCATTTGATCAAGTGATAAATCTTATCAAATGGAAATTAATGGTTCCAACTTTTTAATTTGATCCACCATAATTTAGATTGAATTTTATCCTTTAAATTAAATGGAAATGCCTATGGAAATAGCCATGGTGTTGTTTTACCATTTCCATATGGTTAAGGGAAATGGTAACATTGTCACTTTAGACTTATTACATTTATCATTGACTTAATGTATGAATAATATTCAATATATATAAGGAAAATCCCTATATTCATATTGTTTAACTAAAAATTCTCCTTAGTATCTCTATATATCTTTTTTATTCCTAGGATAATAGAGAATGATGAGCTTTGTGAATCATCCCAATGCTATTTCTTCATCTCTTTCATGGACGTGACACACATTTAAGTTCTAAATACTATCATTCTATCTTTAAAAAAGAAAAATCTATAATATTTCTCACCTTCTTCTATAACTCTATATCATCCCTATATGCCTCCTTCATCTTCACATAGTTGGATAGTTAATAAATCATTTGGTAAAGAAAGTATTTTATCCCCTTTATTATGTTTTATATGTCTATACATTGTGTATCCATGAATAATAAGTATTTTTAAATCCTTATCATGGTTTAGGAAGAAAAATAATTTCTTCTTATATTATTAAGAACCTTTTTTTTCTTTCCTAGGATAGTAATGTATTGAGAAATTATAACATTGATTTAATCTAACCATATCCACTGGTTCAAATTCAAATCCTTCTATGTGAATATATAATTTAATTTTTTGTGATCAATATATATATATATATCACACTTATCTATATATAGATAACGCCTCCAAATATTTAACGAAAAAACCAACATTGTTAACTCTAGATCATGTGTTGGGTAATGTTTCTCATGGGTCTTTAATTGAAATTAGAAATAAGAAATCACAATGTTATTTTTCAAAAGGACACATCCCAATCCATTTTGAAGCATCACTATATATCACAAACCATTTTACACTGTAATGTAATCTGAGTACATGTGTAATGAAAAAAATCTTCTTATACTCCTTAAAAACATTTTCACATTATTTTTCCAGAGAAAAATCACCCCCATTAAAGGAAAAATAGTTATTGGATTTGATAATCATGAAAAATTTATAACTAAAAACTGGAATTATCCATCCAATACAAGAAAGTTAAAAATCAATATTTAATATGTTATCCTTGTCTATGATTTACTCACATTTATATTTGAAGGATCCAATAATATAACATCTCCTATCAGTACTTAACCCAAGAAAGATAATTTTGTATTCAAAATTCACACTTTATGAAATTAAAATATATTTTTTCCTTTTATACGTTATTCAGAATAATCCATAAATTCTTTTTGTGTTCTTACTTTCTCTTGGAATATATATATAAACTATCAATAAATACTAATTTGTTTTATAATTAATTAATAAAGGCTCAATTCATTAAATACCATAATATAATAGGGATGCAATTTTGTCTAAAAGGCACCACTGTGAATTCATAGTGTCCATATATTATACAAAATTATATTATGAATATATATACCACCTTCACCCTTAGTTGATGATATCCAGATTGAAGATCCAAATTTAAGAAGTATTAAGACCTTATAATTTTATAAAATAATTCATTAATATGGGGTAGTGGAAACATATTCTTGATTATGATTTTTAAGCCTGTAATAATCAACAAAAACACACACTGACCCATCCTTCCTCTTAATAATGAGGGCTTGTGCAACCCATGGTGAAACAAAAAGGTGAATAAAATCCTTATTTAGATTCTATTAGAGTTTATTCTTCAATTCCTCCAATTAATTGGGGTTAATTCTGTAAATAATATTTATATTTGTTTAAAACTTATTATAAGGTCAATCGAAAACTCAACCACATAATTTGGGGGACAACCACACCACTCCATGAGAAATATATTGTCATATTCCTATGAAATTTTCATGTCTTCAATGTTGAGTTTCTCTATTAGAATTTGAGCCAAATATCACTTATTATTGGGTATCAAGTTATATATTAAAGAATTAGTTTACAAAGGGAGTTCAAAACCATCCATTTATCAATATTTTATCATTAGATTATTTGGAAAATAAAATGATATTTCCATATCCTGATAATTTATATATGCTCTATGTAGAGAGTTACAATCCATGCCCAATGTCATGTAAAATTATATGAAGGGAGGAATAACAAGATTTTCAAGAAGTATATTTCCAAAAACCTCAATTAAAAAAGATTTATATACTTAGGAAAAAATTATTTCACCACCTGGTTTTTAAATGATAACTCAATATCAAATATTTTAGGGAGTGAATAAATAATCTTAATAAAATTTAAAGATATGGAAAAATGAGAATAAATATTATCAAATAAGATGTTCATTATTCTTGAGTGGATAATAAGTGAACCTTTCAAAACTTAATTATCATGATCTAATTTGGTGGTAGTGATTTCATAATATAATTATTGATATCTTTGTTTTTTATGTTGTTGAAATTTATTATCCATATTAAATATTGGGATGGTATATTTATTTAAATAAATCCAAAATTATTTATGTTTGAAATAGTGAACTATTTTAGGTGATTTTTTGAACTTTATTATCTTTCATTGTATTCATAAACCACTTAATATATATTTTATTCTCATATTATTGATGAAAAATTCTTATACACTATAAAATTTTCCCTATTAATTTTTTACAATTTCCCAAGTGCATCTTCCCAAAATTTTGAAATTTATATAGTTTAATCTTATTTCTTCTATGAGTATTTTCATTTGAACATCCTTGAAACCCTATTTACCTTTTTTAAATCCTTAAATTCATGATAATAATGAGAGTATAAAATTTCTATTTGCACCTTAATATTGCATCAAATAATTTATTTATAGTTACCAAAGTCCCTTATCACTAATTCTTTTCAGAGAGTTGGTTTTAAACCACTTGGGAAAAGGCCAATTTAGGAATAGTGAGAAAAATAAAGGAAATACTTATGAGACTTGTGAAGCTTTCATTATATAAATTAATAAATTCTTCTTCATTTTCTTTAAGCTTAAAAAAAATCCTTCTATATCTTAGTGTGAATAGTTCAACGAAAATATTTACTATTTATTTCTTACACTACTCTTATTAAATAGAGTGAGTTTATTCATTTTTCCTTATATTTTTTTTATCAAGGTCAACCATTATAACATGATCACCTACGAGGTTTCATTAGTTCCATATGGGGATAAAAAAATTTATTCATTTATATAGAATCAACCAATTGAAACAAATTAATTAAAATTTAGTATACAATAAGTTAGAGTTCCAAACCAAAAGATATAGTGTAATTAATTTATTTGGTTTAAAAAAATGATATTAATAAATTTATTTTAATAAAAATAGATTGAAAATACATTTTTATTTTGAAGTAAGTTTAGAAAATGTGAAAAATAAAGGTGAAGTAGATTTTGTTTTGAAAATAAGGTTTGAAGGTCTGCTAGGGTTTTTGAGTTTTAGGGTTTATGTGTAGTTATATTTATAAAATAATTCAATAGTTTAATATTGGTTTTAGATTTGAGATAAGATAGATTAAATAGTCATGAAACCCTCTCCATGACACTATAATTCCACCTTTTCCATGGTCAGGTAATTTGGGGAATTGTTGAATCAAGTTTTTCTCGATAACATATTTAATCTTGATTAAACTAAATGTGACAATGGTTATGCCTAATTTTGGGTAATCATTAACATAATTTAATAGGAACTACCATATTCAATTAAATTATCATGAAAAGAAAAAGAAATGGATTGAAAATTAAATTTAACTGTAGTAACAAAAATACACGAATAAAATAAAGAAAATACAATGAAAAATTACCACCCCCATTAATCTATATCACACGAGAACATGAAGAGAGTTATCCCCACATTTAATTAACTATGGAGTAATATTTAATGATTAAAGAAAAATAAATCATGAAATTCAACTGAATAGGAAGAATTTTGGGGGAACCTATAAAGTATAGCCTCTCACCCCAAGATTTGGTCTTCAGATTAATTGATGGTAGTATTGAAACAAACCTATATTTAAATATATTTAAGGTGTGCTCGAGTAAAATAATTTTCCATTAATATGAACCATTATGAGTCTCAAGTCATAAATAATATTCAAAAAATGATCAAACATTAAGTTTTCCAGATATGTCTGAACTTCACCCTATTATAAATATTTTACATCATGAATAGTGAATTCATAACATGAGTTTTCATGTCCAAAAACTCCATGAATAATTTCAAAAATTAATTACAAATTTTGAAATTTTTGAGGAGTGTCATGGAGTAATGCATAAGTTTAATGTTTTGACACAAATTTATATGGTTTTAGGCTATTTTCTTCACTTTACACTTTGAATATACTTCCCTCCTTGTATTTATTTTACATCCTGAACTTATTTCATGATGTAAATTTCCAATTTATAGTGTTTAAACCTATATTTCATCTAATTTATTCTGTTTTAACCTCGAGATGTTTCCCATAAGCATCCAACATTGTGGGATTTCATCTTTAAGAGAAATTCATGATTAGTTCCTTATTATCCATGAACTATTTTATCATGACACATATAAACAAAATTTTAAACACATTGGTAGTATTTAAATATTAAATAAATTAAATAATTGAATTTAAATATCAAAAATGTGTTCATGAATTTTTCTTATATACCCTCCCCCACACACAATTGAATTAAGACTTTACATGAAGGATAAGATGTAAAAATACTATAAAGGATTATCACCTTATGATTATTTAAATTCAATTTCACTATAATAAATTAATAAAATAGGAAATTAATTATTCAAGCATTAAAAGGTTAAATTCATCAATGCCTCACTTTTCAATGAAACAAATTATCCATGAATTTTAATTTTCCCCTTTTGAAATAGACAAACATTTCTATTTATAAATTTTCATTTTTCAATTCATTATTAATATGCATGACATTTTAAATTTTACCCACATTGAATTTTTCAACTCATTATCAAGGTAAAATTATAAAGATTTTAGAAAATACCTCAAGGACATGTTACTTTCTATAGAATTACAAGGACTCTTTTATCTCTACTGCAAAAAGTCAGAATCACAAATAATCATGAAGGATTCATGATTAGGACTAAAGGACCCCAAGGCTTAGGATAGGTAGGTAAATGTAGTAAAAGTAAATATTAAAAATGGGGTTTAACTCTAAATTAATTTTCATGATAATAAAAAACATCACAATAGAACTCTCCTCTATAAAAGTAAGGTTACCCCATCTTCAAAAATCAAATTAGTCTCATGAAACAATGAAATGAAACGAATGAAACACCTTTTATTAATATATTTTTTCCATTTTTTTTTTCAAATTTAATCTTGGAAAAAATATCACATCTATCACCCAACCACAAATTATCTCCTCATTTCACTATTTTTAATAGTTATAACATTATTATAGGTCAAGAAATGGTGATTTTTGAATTTCCCAAAACAAAACCCAATTTATTTATTTATATTTTTTTAAAATAAGAGGATGAATAATGAATAAAATTAATGCAAGCCTTCGTAAAATCATGAACACTAATAGTTATCCATTTACTTTTGCACATCCCTTTTACCAATCACTTTCTCCCCAACACTCATTTTTGGGAATTGTACTAAATAGTTAGATCAGCATAGGAAAAGATTAAATAGCATTTTCACATAACTATTTTCCTAAAATGGTTTCACATGGACCCTATGGGATTAAAAAGGATTATTGTACAGTGGGTCCAAGGATAAGGGGTTAAAAAAATATGCCTCAATAATATTAAAAGTGATTCTGTTCAGTCATATCTTTGATAATATGCAAATAAAGTTCTAAAATAGAACATGTATGAGTCTCTCAATAAATAAACTATAGAAAGAAATGTGAAATATTGGTTCATAAAATTTCTTGGGAAAGAGATGAATTTTTGGAAAAAATACTCATAAAAATGCATACAAATAATAGAATCAATTAAGAAACCACATTATTATCTCTCTTAATTCTTTTCAATATTTCTATCATTCAAATTTATTGATAAATAATTTTAAATTCATGGAATGGAAATTATATTAACTAGTTTATGTATCCTATTTCAATTTGATTAATGTAATAATAAAGGAAGGGCATGCGATTGGAGATTTAAATATTTATATAAATTAATTATGATAAATACAAAATAAAAATTCAGAATTTAAATTCTTACACTACTATCAATAAAGCTTTAAACATGGGAGCATTGGTTATTATTGCAACATATTCATTATGTGATTATCATTCATTTTTTTTTATTTTTTGAATTTCATGATGTGAATTGTATTCTTGACATGAGTAGGTCCTATAGATTCTTTTTATACTTCCTTTTAGGGTCTTGATGGTTCCATAAAATAAAAACTAGTTTGTGAAAGTAAATTCCATTTTCAATGAAATTTAAAGGATTTAGGGGAGATTGAATGTTCAAAAAAAGAAATAAAATAGATAAATAAAAATAATAAAAACCAAGGTTTCCTCCTAGAAGTTATTTTGTTTAACATATTTTCTTCGACCTTACCTCTTTTAGATTCAACTCATGTGATAGATGGTTAGAAATATTTTTTTAGGTTGGGTTTAGAATTCATCTTAGATCTAACATGTACATATAGGTTGGTCCATGTCATTCCTCTCTAAAAATATTAAGTCTTCCCACTGGTGGAATTTTCTCAATCTCTATTACCCCAATCCACCATTTAATCTATAATCTTGAAAATAATAAATTTATGTCCATGTACCATCCATACTTATTTCCCTTTTTAAAATATGGTTGGATCACCCCTATTTCAGTTTTGGTGGTTTGATCCCTTAGATTTCCTTTACTAATTTCTATGATTTTATATTTAATATCCTATAATATGAAAATATCTACCTCATGTACTTATTCAACTTATTAATATTTTCAACTTCATGCATTTTTATCTCTACCTTCTTATCATCACATTTTACATCACAGTTACTCTTTTCCTAGTGAATTATGAAACTTAATTTCTTGATACCAACTCTTAGATAGAGTTACACACTTTTCAAGTTTACTATCACATGCTCAGTAACAAAAAAATTTCTTCCAAGAATTATGGGTGCTCAATACATTTCTCTATCTAGTATTAATAATTTTATAGGTAATTAGATTTTTTTGACTTTGTTGATAATGTTTTTGATCATTCCTCATTGTAAGTTTACTGTTTAATCTTCCAATTGAAGTGAAACTCTTGTGGGATTTAGTAATTTTAGTTATAGGATTTTAAAAGTGGTGCATCAAATGGTTTTGAAACTCACACCTATGCAGAATAAAGGTTTTCCAAATTTAGTAACCCAAATAAATATAGGGATGGAAAAACTATTAGGATCTTGTTTCTTAACAAGTAGGTTCTTTGATACCTACTTCAAATACTCCCATGGGAATAAAATAATGATAATTTCATCTAACTTCTTTTTATTGGTAACAAGATGTTTCCCAAATATTATGTAGGTTGGAATGTTTATAAGATCTTCTATAAAAGGAATTCTAATATTTAATTTTTTAAAGTGTTTTAGAAGAATTTTACTATTTTCTTTGTCTATCTTTTCTTGTTCTATTCATTCATGAAAAGGTAGGCTTGTATTATAATATAGTGGTTATTCATTTTCTTCTTCAACTGTGACTTCTTTTTCATCACCTTATTTTCAGCTTGTTTTTCTTGTTTTCTATTACTTGTTTTAGTAGGGTCCTCAATGAATTTTCAACTTCTCAAATAAATAACTTTCAAATACACTCATGGGCGTATATCGGGGTATCATGATAGTATTACAATTGGAATCTCTAATTTTATCAATGATTTTTCTTAAATGGAATTCAAGTTTATTGAGTGTAGCCTTATGATCCCCTGAGTCATCCTTTATATACTTTATTGATTTACTTTGTTCTTTTTAATATGCTATCAGTTCTTTTTTTGGTAGCTCCTATGGAAGTAATGAAAGTAGCTAAAGTCTCCTATAGTGTGTGGACCTAGGTTTTTAGTGATGGTCCTTACTATTCTTGAAATCCTACTTCTCTCAGTTGGTAACCTTGACCTTGTTTTTCTTGTAGCCCCAACCCCGAAAATTATTAACCTAATTATAATTAGAATTATTAATTTCTTCTAAACACATAATACAGGGTTTCTTTTGCTGGCCCATCATCATTTCCATCTTCTTCATATGAGATTCCTTTTGTGCCACTATACAACTATTTGTATTACCGATGTGGATGCCTCATAACATTGTACCATTAATATTCCATTAGAAGATGTTTCCTTCCATATTTTCCAAGAGATTGTATCTCTCCTATCATGAATTCTTTATTAATGATACTCCAACTACAACATCTAAAATTTACCTATTTCCCTGCACAAGACATTTATATTTTTTTATCAGAATAAAAATTTCTATTCCCAAATGAGGGAATTTTTGAGTCATATATTTATATCATTCCCATGAAGAGTATATATATTCATCTCTGATTAGATTCAAATTTAAAAATATTACCTAGATATCCATTGAATTAGAAGGAGAGAATGATATAGTAAGAAAATATCTTTCCAGGTCATCCTATGTAGTGATGAAAGGCACTAGAAAACTTTGGATCCATTCTCATGCTTGATATTATAAAAAAAATCATAATATTTAGAGACTTAACACATCACTTGAGATATTATTAAACTGAAATGTGTCACAGAGATCAAGTAAATTTCCCAGATTCATGTTTTCATATTA
The DNA here is from genome assembly GCA_963277665.1 of Viscum album. Lineage (NCBI taxonomy): Eukaryota > Viridiplantae > Streptophyta > Magnoliopsida > Santalales > Viscaceae > Viscum > Viscum album. Next base: position 797,449,586 of record OY728160.1, on the reverse strand, counting down.
GTGAAGTATGATAGAAAATTTAACGATGTTTGAAATCATCTGATTAATCACTAATTTAATCTAAAATTTATTTTCTATAATAAGTGGCACAAGGATGATCTGTTGGAATCTTGTGTTTAATGGTAGTCCATAATTTGTGAGTGTATGTAGCTCTAGATCCCTTATTGGTACTATGAAAACTTGATGGTTTTCTACAAAATCCATGGGCATAGATCCTTTTTTATTCATTAGGTGTTACTTAGGTTTTGGATAGAAATTAAAGATGTCTCGTACTTTTTCACGTGTCTTGTGATGATGAATTAAAAATTAAAATCCTGAAAAATGAAACACAAAACACCCAGTGTAAATAGATAAATAAAATAAAAATAGAACAATTAAAATTAAAAATTTAAAACCTAAAAACTAATTTGCATCAATACCAAATAATAGATACAATTTTTATTTTCCTCAGGGAATTTTTTTACCTATGTGGATAACAATTTTTTTATATAGATTCAAACAATTAAAACTAATGAATTAAAATTTACAGCTCTGTAAGTTAGAGTGTTGAACCCATAGAGATAGTGAATTTGATTTATTAGGTTTAAAAAAAGGATTTTAATAAATTGATTTGAAGAAAAATAGAAATAAACTATATTTGGATTTTGAAGGTATTCTGAAAAAATAAAAAAACAAAGATGAAGAAGATTGGATTTGAAGGATAGGTTTGAAATCATTCTAGGGTTTTGTAGTTTTATGGATTGGGTATAGTTGGATATAGAAGATAATTTGATTGTTCAGTTTTGGTTTTAGAGATGAGAAGAGATAGATTAAATGTTCATGAAATCCCCACCTCAAAGTGGAAACCCCGTTTCCATGTTCAATTAATTTGGGGAATTGATGAATTGAGTTTTTCTCGATACCAAATTTAAACCTAATTACCCAAAATATGAAAATTGTCATGCCTAATTTAGGTTAATTAGTTTCAAAAAACAATAGGCTCTTCCAGATTCAATTAAATGATCCTGAAATGAAAAAAATAAAGTTATTGGAAATTAAATTGAAATTATGACAACACAATACTTGAATAAAATAAATAAAATACAATTCAAAATCACCTTCCCCCTTCACCTACATCACCGCAACACATAGATGGAGTTACCCCTCATTCAAGTAACAAATTAGTAAGAGGGAAGGATTAAAGAAAAAGAAAACATGAAAGAGATATGAGAATAAGAATGGTGGAGGACCCTACATAGTGCAACTTCCTGCCCCAAGTTTTGGTATCTCGATCGATTAATGGAAGTAGTGCAACAAACCTTTATTTATAGATCTTCAAGGTGTGCTGGAGTGAAATAGTTTTCCATTAATGTAACCCATTAAGAGTGTTAGGTCACAAAGTATCTTCAAAACATTCTCCAATATTAAATTCATTTCATTTTCTCAATCTTAGCCCCATCGACATGTCTCATATCATTAATAGTGAATTAATGATATGATTTTTCCTAAAAAAACACCTAATGAATAAATTCACAGATTATTTTCACATTTTGAATGTTTTAAGGAGTTTTATAGTGTCTTTCATAAGTGTCACACCATGAAACATATGCTTCTGATCTTAGGATTTTTTCTTCACTTCAGGCTCTAAATTTACTTCACACCATGTATTAATTTCATGTCCTTAACTTTTTTCATGAGATTAATTGCCAAGTTTTAGGACCAAAACCTACATTTCATCTAGTTTCTTCATTTTCAATATTTAGAAGTGTCTCATAGGCATCCACCTTCATGGGATGCCATCTTTAAGTAGAATTATTGATCTATTTTTCATTATACTTTTATTAGTATAATTTTCCTTCCAAATGTTAAACATACAAAACTATATTTTCATGATTTGATCATTGAAGAACAAAAAAATATACTTTCTGTTATGCTGATCAATTGGTTTTTAATTAATGGATCAAAAAGCATAAAAAGATGGTGTTAATTGTAATATTAATGAATTAATAGTTATTTTATCATTATTTAGTGAATTTTAGAGATCAAAATGATTTTTGTTAACACTCAAAACCAGAGAAATTAAATTTACATATAGGGTTTTCACACCATCTCCCATCCCATTTGACTATTCATTGGGCCAATCACCACATTGTCCTTGGTACTCTTTGTTTACTCGGTTCATCATAGTTCTATTCATTTTATAAAATAAAAAGGGATAACATGATGAATAAATAATAATATATTAATAAAATCAATGTAAATTACTATAAGAACATGAAAAATAAAACCTATTATTTCTTACTTTATAACACTTTCATTTCAACTTATGATACTTTTTGATCAACCTAGGTTGATTTGAGTTTGGTTCTCTTACACTTTTAAACCTAATACCAAAAAATAATTATACCCCTCCCTAATAAAAACTAAGATACCCCAATCATGACATACATATATTTTACACCATTTCCTATAATTTTACATTAAATGTCACAATTAAATCACACACCTAGATCTAAAAGGTTTATCTTATTTTGGGATTATCTATTTAACCATACTATTACCTAATAATTGTCTAACATCACCTATTATATTTTGAAAAAATTATTTCTTCCATGATATATTCTAATATATAAGTTCTTATGGATGTAATAATCAAATGAAATGGGTGAATTTATACACTAATTATGGTAAAAATCCTCTCAATGAGTTAGAGATGATATATCATTAGATCATAAAAATACAAGAAAACATGAAGATGAGATAAATAATTGATTAATGAGATAAGATCTTGGAATCATAGGAAGTGATTATGGGACATGAAATTATAATCACAAGACATAAGAACATAGAACTATAAAAGGATATTCATGAAATAATAAAATGTTACATGTTATAAGAATGTGAAATCATAGGAATATTACTTATCTATGGTGTCATAAATAAGGAATGTAGTTCAAAGACAAGTTTAAAAAATCATAACATATGTCAAGGTAAACTACCGAGATTTTCATATCATAGTGGACTAGGATAACCACCTATTTCCCATAAAATAATGGTCAAGTCTATCCACGTATGTCTCATAACATAGTGGCCATGGGATAACCACCTATGTCCTATACTATTCTCATGAGATATAAATATTTACCAAATTCATTGGAGGTATATATAATTACAATTCCACCCATTACATAATGATAAATGATATATATTTGTTCTATATTAAATTAATAATATATCATATTTTCCAAAAAACTATGAATATAAAATGGGTCACATAACATTTTCATGAAGTATTAGACAAGAAGTACTCAATAATTGAGCCAGATGAAACAAAAATCCAATAACCCAAATGATTTATATCTTAAGATAATTTATAGGGTGAAACAATAATGATATAAATTATTCATAAATTAGATAAATTTTAGTAATAATATATGAAAATCAAAGATAAATAAAGAAAATTGTTTTCTTAGACATAGGGTAACGTTTTCATAAAAATGAAGGGACATGTCACCATGAAAAAAAATCAAAAGGTGTGAAAAGAAGTTTATAAAATTATTTTAATAATAAACTCCCTAATAATGGTTCCTTGAAAATAATAAATGGTAAAGTATAATAAATGTGGTGTGAAAGATATAATTTTTTTCAAAAGTGAGAAGAAGTAAATTTTTATAATATGAAATGATTTTAAAATTACCAACATCAATGAAAGAGATAAAAATAAAATTTTAAATAAAAATAAAAAAATATGAGAGGTCTTGAAGATATTAATTATTGAACTTTCAAAATAATAAAATAAAATATTTTTTTATGATATTACATCGACTTGGAATAAAAATAACCAATATAGGGGATACAAATAATTCATAACAATATCATATTTAAATGAAGTAATAAATCAATTTAGAAAAAAAACTTGATAAGAAAATGTAATTTCCTTAGAGAGAATAGATAAAAGAAATATGGAATAGATAAGGTACATATAATATCAAAATTATAAGAGTATAGTAGAATAAAAAGGAGTTTGACTCAATAAAATAAATATTGTGTTATGAAATTCTCTTACCTCATATTTCCACTTGGTTGGACCTGCTCTAACAGCCAATATAAATGATTTAGGATTATTTCTCAGATATATCAGAAAGTTAATTATATTTATTTTACTCAATACCATCAATATATTTTTTATTTTATACCCATTTATTAACCAATCATAGTTATAATTAAACATTGGTATTTATTGATCCATTTGTTAAATTATTTCTTCAGTTTGGTTGTTTCATAGTCTTTTTTAGTCATAAATTTATCTTATATAAAATATTCATGGAGATGATATATATGTTTTATATATATTTCTATATTTCCAGGACTATTTAATGGATATTATGGTAGTGATTCATAATAAATGGTATTAATTTTTCTTTCCTAGGAACATTGAATCATTAAAAATAATTTATTTTATTAATGAATATAATTATATATATATTATGATTAAAGAATAATAAAAACATTTTAAATTATTAATTATTTTAAAATATTTCTTGTATTTAATATTTTTAAATCATTTATGATTTAAATTTTGTAACATCATTTATGTAATTGGTAAAACCAACCCAAACAAGAACGTGTTACATCGAATGAATGAGAAAGAATTTTTTATCTCATAATTCTAATATAAATTTTATAAAAGAATAATTTTAATAAATTATTATTAAAGTGTTAAATAAGATTCTCGGGGATGTGGATGGATAATATATTGAAAAAAATTAATAAAATGGTAACACTCACATTGAAAGATGAAATATTTCTTTAAGGAACTTCATTAAGGTGAAGGATTTGGGGATCCTTCTTCAATACCAAGGCTTAAAAAAGTAGGAGAGTCACGTTAGGGAGATAATTTTCATAGATATTAGATAATAAAATATAGTAATGATGTAACAATATAACCTATTGGGTCTCACCTATTCATTGGTAAACCGAGCATGACAACCCCAAGACCACCTCCAATAGGTATGGGTTTCAAAACCAACACTGAGTAGCCATATACCATATATAGGGGGAATTAATATAAGTACCTATATGCACACACACACACATCCAAGACTATACCCTGATTAAAGTAAACTAAAACTGATTCCAAAAGCATGGATACATCTATATCCCATAATCAGTGTATGATAAAAGTACTGGAAAGTGTAAGGTCCAAATACGGACCTGTAAAATTGTAAATAAATTAAAACTTACTCAGAATGAGGAGACTATTTTCAAGTACAACATAGGTATGTACCTTGGAATGTCTTTACCAAACTATAATATTCCTGATATTAGTCCCCTTAGGACTCCTTCAAGAGGATTTTCATCTACATAAGACACAACATGTGTGGGATGAGGCCATGCAGGGGAGAGTATAACAATACCAAGTAGAAGACCTTGAAATCAATGAACATAATGAATTAAGAGACTTGTAAGAACATAAATACACGTTTATGCTAATAAATATATGATAAATAATAATAACAATCAAAACCTATATATTCTTATAATAGACTCCAAGTATCAAATAGGTCTCACCCATACAACCAGAAATAGGATTCTGGTCAAGGATTCAAGGAAATTCTTATCCAGGAGAATCCACTACATGAGCTATGTTGTCATTGATAGAATTATTTTGAGAGGTTGTGCTTTTTTGGGTCTCAACAATTGATTACTCATAAGTTATTTAAAGATATCATAATTCTAATGTCCCAACCCGACTCATCATCAACCCGGTGGCCAGACCGGTCTCCACATGGCCTCAAGTGCATCTCCCCGTACGCTAGAGGTTGCAGACTAGCAGCGAGGGTCTAGAGAGGTGATAGTGGGGGGACTATACCCTCTTATCAGAGTTGCATAGTGGTATTTCAGAGTAAATAACATTCAATAGTGGAAGCAGTAATAGATAAACAATGAAAAAATAGCAGCGAAAAACAAATAGTGATCATTTTCATAAAAGGTGGCCAAATCCAGTTTAAACGATATAGGGATGATGAATGATACAAGGTGAAAGAAAGAAACAATACAACATGATTACAATACAATGAAAAAGAATGAAGAAAAGACAGAAAGGCCTGATAGGCGATCTCTAGATCATCCCAAGATTCCACTTGGTACTTTGCTCCTAACTTCTCAGGTACAAACAGCACAACAACCAACCTAGGTCCTGCAAACCAGAAAGGTCTAATCGGATACCCCAATGAAATTGCAGCCCGAGTAGGGTGTGAGATATAAATATCAGTAGGCTAGAACCACAGGTTTATAAATCAATCCAGACAGTGTAATAATAAATAAAGTAGTAAGGAGGTATAACAGGATTCGATAAACATAACAATAAAGAACAACGACACCCATCCCGGTTTCCCCAGAGGAAACCTGACGGCTATAATAGATTTGGTTCATTGCCGTTAAAGTAACCCGATCATGACACCATATATATATAATACGTTGGGTAGGACTGGGACGGAACTCATGGACGTCCTTAACCTAGAGGCAGCACTCTCGATCCTACCTCTGTCCCAACCTTGGGGAAGATCTCACGGTCTATCCCCAGCCCAAAGGCTTAATAATTATTCAAGGAATACATATAAATAAAATATGTTGGGTAGGACTGGGACAGAACTCATAGACGTCCTTAACCCAGGGGCAGCGCTCTCGATCCTACCCTTTGCCCAACCTTGGGGAAGCTCTCCTGGTCTATCCCTGGCCCGAAGGCTTAATAATTATTCAAGGGAGCTATCACAGTCTACCCTTAGCCCGAAGCCGTAAAATAGAGGAGATCTCATGGTCTACCCCTGGCCCAAAGCTATATCATTTAATTAGGGGAGCTCTCACGGTCTGCCCCTAGCCCAAATCTGTATCATAGGGGAGCTCTCATAGTCTACCCCTAGCCTGAAGCTGTATCATTTAATTAGGGGATCTCTCACGGTCTTCCCCTAGCCCGAAGCCGTATCATAGGGGAGCTCTCACAGTCTACCACTGGCCCGAAGATGTATCATTTAATTAGCATGGGTTATAAGGAATACACTTCTTATAACATTCATATCAATAAAACATGGAATTTCCATCTCACAATATCACATAATCACATCATTTATCATATTCATCACATTGATATAAGGTACATGAGACAAACCGCTCATGTACGGTATTGGCTAACCCCCAATTCATTCTTATTCCTTTCATTTCATTTCAAAGACATATAAGGATTTACAAAGCAATAAGAGGTGCTAAGGAATCCTCCTCCTAGGTAAGTTCCACTCACTAGACCCATTCCATTTACATAATCCGTGATTATTCCATTATCCTAAGGCATGGTTTTACCATCCTAATCCATTTCATTCAAGTTTCACCAAATCATAACAATAATTTAGCAGGAAATAATACGAGACTACTTCCTACTTTTATCTTGAAGACAGAGCACCTCTGATCGAGGGGTTTTATTATTAAATCGTTAGTTTAGTGACCAAACAACTATTTTATCTTATTCTTGCAATTCACACTCTTTTCACAGAAGCACTTATTCAAGACTAACTGGCAGAAATAACTCTTCATTACTTTACTTTAAATAAAAGGGCAAGGAGAGGGACCCTACCTCAAGGTGGATCCATCCGTCCATTCCAGCTCTTGGTGATTTCTAACTAAGAGCATATGCTGCTCCCCCACTGAACATATGCACTTCACACACATTCAAGGACACCTATCTCCTATGCACACACCGCACATGGCCATGGGCATGCACAAGAGGATCCTTACATGCGTGCTTATATGCATATGCTCGTCTCCGCTCACCTGCGCAGACACTTTTTATATATTCAATGGGGACAACTAGCCCCGTATGTGTATATTCACTACCATTCAAGAATATATGCATGCTGGGGGAACCCACATACATATAAATACATACCAATGCCTACACAGGCGATTCGCCTAGACTTTGGGGACCCGAAACCACGCCAAAACATCCAACGCACTATACTGCAGTTAAAAGGATCCTTAAAACACTTAAGGAAACCATTCTAGGTGCTGCGAAACCAAAATGAGGGGAAAAAACTTACCTCAAACCCAGGATGGAAAATCGAGACATCCGAACCGCCTCGCCTATGGCGGCGGTTCTCAGAACACGCACCAACGAGGCCCCAAAAGACTTCCGCACTAATCTAGAACAGGAAGAAACCGAAAATCGAGTCAACCCCAAACCCTAGGGTGTTCGGAAGATTCTCACCCGGTGACGAATAGGTCGACACAAATCCAATAAGAGAGAGGGGGAGATGGAGGGGAGCTTACCATGGAGATTCAATGAAGAAACGACCGAAAATCGGAGGGAGGACCTCGATTGAGAGGAGGCCGAGAGAGGGGCGTCACGCGACTCACAGGAGAGAAGGGAGAGGCACGTCGTGGGGTTCTGCCGAGTGTGGGTGAGGGAGAGTTAGACTTAGGTTATTATTTTATTTTATTTTCTTTTTATTTTAAATTTAATCAAAAACCTAAAACACATCCGAGCGCATGGTTTGACCCACACGGTTTGAAAAACCGTGCGCAAACCATGCGAAGTCTTCTGCCTCCAAGAGATCTCTCGCATGGGCTAGGAGTATGGTTTGGGGAAACTGTGTGCAGCCCATGAACATGCCACTACCTCCTTTAATAAGGCCGCATAGTTTGCACCGCACGGTTTTCCAAACCACGCGCCAACCGTGCGCCCTCTGCAGCACTTTAAAAACAAGGGTCTGGCGCTTCTGAAACACCTCGGTCCACCCAAGAAACTTAACGGGCATCCTCCCATGTCCAAAAAAATTAAAAATAAATGTTTAAACCTTTTTAATTCGATTCTGAATCCCGATCTTAAGTCCGACACGCTCAGCAATTGAAAAAGTTCAATTTCGCCCACTTTTTAACTGGGTTCAAAACGCAGGTCATTACAACCTTCCCACCTTAGAACTTCTCATCCCTGAGAAGCCATCGGGAACAACACACACCACAACCGACCTACAAGGGTCGTGAAGCTTTGTTCAAATGATTGTGTTACGTTTCCAAACATCCCATGCACCAACAAACATCCACTTAAGCACACAACACTTAATCCATCAACACCCGAGCCAACGCTCGTTTTCCAACCAAAACTTCACAAATGATCTTACCTAAGCCCATTCCACAAGAGACATGATCACATCATTGTCTCGTCAAGAAACCAAACAAAGGTACTTCCCACCTTAGATGTTTCACGTTAAACGGCCAAGACTCAAACCACAACTCCACCTCCTTTTGAACTATCTTTCAAAAGCACGCTCAAAGCGTTGCAACGATGCACCGAGCATGATTTTGAAATGATCAAATGGTCTATTTCCACATCGACCTCTAAACCCAAGCCTAAAAGAGTCAAGCCACCCCAGCTGACTATTCAAGAAGATGCACGGATTAGACAACCGATGTTTTATAAGCTGAACAATGAGGCCTTCTCCCAAGTCATCTCACACTTACCACAAGAACGTTCACCGAAGCTCATACCCGACTCCTGGTGATGTATCTAAGATCAAACCACGAAGAGAAACCACAAATTCTGTGTGCAACGCCGAAAGGGAACCACCAAAAGAGCTTAACATCCATTGAAAACATTATCACGACTTAAGGCCGATACTCTCTTAGTGCATCCAGGATGAAATCAAGATAGGGGACATGCTCGTCACGTAGTAGAGTACACTAAGAGGATTTTAAAACGGATTCCAGTTATTTATACCCAATAACTGGAAAGGAGAATAGTCAAACCCCCATTGGTTGAATTTAAAGACAAGACCCGGCTTCTTATGTCGGCACCTCAAGATTTTTAAACTAACCACAATGCCTTTTTTTCCACACAAGGCATTCCAAGATCATTCAGGATTTAGCACCGGAGTCCTCCATGACCGACGGTGTTTATCAAAAGGGGTTTCATACACCGCCAATCAGATCAAAGTCATTTTTCTGAGCAAGCATCAACACATAACAACACCAACAAGCCTCAAATGCATTCAAAAAAACCCGGACATTCTCAAATGGTCCTTCTTGACGTGTTCCTTCTACCCGGAAGGACACGATTTACTCAACTGGCATGATGATTCCCACCTTAGAAGGGTCAGCGTCATCGAAAGGAGAAAGACAAGCTGGTCATAAGCAGACTCGTTCATAAAAATTAAACAGACATGTGTCGCTCCTTCGAGCCACAATCACCACATCAAAACGCATAAGAAAACCAAAATAACAAGACCAGCGTGGCAACAACCCGAGTCTTCCGAAAATCATCCCGAGCATTGGGAAAACTTGAGTCACAAACGCTCAGGTCACTCTACCACAGAGATGACCCAAATCCGTACACAACAGCACAAGAGGTTTATCTGAATGCCGTTTCACCTTACACAACCGTTTACATGGACGACGACTTACCAATCATCCATTACCGCAGATAAGAAAAGGTCAAACGACCGAAAAAGCAACCAACCATGCCCAAGGCATGTCTATAGAGCATTACCCAATGCTCAATCCATTAACAAGATCAAAAGAAGTATGACCACCTGTCCGAACAAGGGTTTTATTATAACTGGAAGTCCTACAAGGGACAACGGTACCCGAACAGTACCAAACTTCAGAAAGTTCACCGAACAGGCCAAGCACATAAGCTCTAAGGGTGCTACCTACCACGGGCTAGCCCCTCATGAAGAACAAGCATTGAATCAAGCACTTGGTCATTCCCAACAAAAGTCATCCGCTCAAAGCCTAACATTTAACGTCATTGCTAAAAGAAAACAACCTACGAAAACACGTAAGGTTCCATTCCAAGGTACTCACAAGAAAGACTTAACCTACCCACACACGGGTCTCAACAGAGGACACCACTACATGTTACTTTTTCCAAGCCCTTTATATTTAATCATGTTCATTATTTTAATCACTTCATTAGATTCAAAACTAAACTTCAAGTCTTATTTCAAAACCAAATTCACCAGACACTTGATCATTTTTTTTACAAATAGCTCAAAGCAAAGAAGGCAAGTTTCAAAAAACTTCATTTTAACCATTAAACATTAATCAGACATCCCATCTTTTTCCGGAAATTTATCATAATAAATTCCTTTTAAACAATTCAGGCGACCTACAAGGGTCCCAACAAGCCAAAAACATTTCATATCAAAATCAAACAACTTTTACACCATTAAGAATTTTACAAGGAATCCTACCATACATTCATTATGGGTTGTCATTCCCCAACTCATGAAGCGCCCATACACTCCATGGGTTGAAAATTGGCTCCCAACAGACAAAAAAAAACACATTTCAGAAATTAACCTACTCAAAACAATCCTCCAATCATACGGGTGGACACCTACCAATCCGTAAAGCGCCCATACACTTTACAGTTTGGCATTTGGATCCCTTTATTCAAAACCAATTTCAATTCATTTTACAGTTTAAACTTTAGCAGCCCTTTTTATTGTGATTCAATTACACAGGATACCCTTTCCCAGCCATAAGGTGCCCATACACCTTATAACCAAAAATTGGATCCTATCATAATTTCAATCACTTAATTTAGAAAAATAAACCAATTTCATCTTAATGAAAATAGCATGTTATCATAAGAAATAACACATAATCATGGAATAAATACCACAACACCTATCACAACAGTAGGCATCAACTAATGCATCCTAGATTTCATGGCATAATTCATGGTATGCAATTAATTATAAGGTTCCTATATGATGCATGAGATGGAATACCCTCATCTCATCAGGTTTCAATTGAAATATAACCCACAATTGCATCAATATTATCAGCATAAATCAGGTTCGTCACCCAACAGTGAAATCAAACCAACTGTAATAATCAAAATCATTAAAATAACAATTGCATTCGAGGTAATTTGGCTTTTCCCTATGCACGAGGTGGATAATCCCGGACACAAATCATTAACAAATTCCAATTCCTTTCTATCCCTGTCTAATGTCACCAAACAGTAAAACAAATTAGAAGAGAAACTCCTCTGATACCACTTTGTAATGTCCCGACCCGGATCACCATCAACCCGGTGGCCAGACCGGTCGCCATATGGCCTCAAATGTGTCTCCCTGTATGCCATAGGCTGCCGACTAGCAGTGAGGGTCTTGAGAGGTGATATTGGGGGGACTATACCCTCTTATTAGAGTTGCACAGTGATATCTCAGAGTAAATAACATTCAATATAGGAAGCATTAATAGATAAACAATGAAAAAACAGTAGCGGAAAACAAATAGTGATCATTTTCATAAAAGGTGTCCAAATCACGTTTACACGATACAGGGACAATGAATGATATAAGGTGAAAGAAAGAAACAATAAAATATGCTTACAATACAATGAAAAATAATGAAGAAAAGACATCAAGGCCTGATGGGAGATCTCCTGAGCATCCCAAGCTCTCGCTTGGTCCTTTGTTCCTAAATTCTCAGGTACAAACAGCACATCAACAAACCTAGGTCCTGCAAACCAGAAAGGTCTACTTGGGTACCCTGATACAATGACAACCCAAGTAGGGTGTGAGATATAAATCTTAGTAGGCCGGCACCACCAGTGTCTAACCCAATCCAGACCGTGTAATAATAAATAAAGCAGTAAGCAGGTATAACAAGATTCGATAAACAGAACAATAAAGAATAATGACACCCATCCCGGTTTCCCTAGAAGAAACCCAATGGCTATACCATCTTTGGCTCATTGCCGGTAAATTAACCCGATCATGTAACCATATATATATAATATGTTGGGTAGGACCAGGACGGAACTCACGGACATCCTTAACCCAAATGCAGCGCTCTCGATCCTACCTCTGGCCCAACCTTGGGGAAGCTCTCACGATCTATCCCGGCCCGAAGGCTTAATAATTATTCAAGGAATACATATATATATATAATACGTTGGGTAGAACTGGGACAGAACTCACAGACGTCCTTAACCCAAGGCCAGCGCTCTCGATCCTACCCCTGGCCCAACCTTGGGGAAGCTCTCACGGTCTATCCTCAGGCCGAAGGCTTAATAATTATTCAAGGGAGCTCTTACAGTCTACCCTTAGTCCAAAGCCATAACATAGAGGAGATCTCACGGTCTACCCCTGGCCCGAAGCTATATCATTTACTTAGGGGAGATCTCACGATCTTCCCCTAGCCTGAAGCCGTATCATAGGGGAGCTCTCACAGTCTACCCCTGGCCCGAAGCTGTATCATTTAATTAGGAGAGCTCTCATGGTCTGCCCTTAGCCCGAAGCCATATCATAGGGGAGCTCTCACAGTCTACCCCTGGCCCGAAGCTGTATCATTTAATTATCATGGGTTATAAGTCATACACTTCTTATAACATTCATATCAATAAAACATGGCATTACCATCTCATAATATCACATAATCACATCATTCATCATATTCATCATATTGATATAAGGTACATGAGACAACCCGCTCATGTATGGTATTGGATAACCCTGAATTCATTCTTATTCATTTCATTTCATTTCAAAGACATATAAGGATTTACAAATAAATAAGAGGTGCTAAGGACTACTCTTCCTAGGTAAGTCCCACTCACTAGACCCATTCCATTAACATAATCCGTTCTTATTCCATTATCTTAAGGCATGGTCTTACCATCGTAATCTATTTCATTAAAGTTTCACCAAAGAATAACAAGAATTTAGCAGGCAAGCATAAGAGTCTACTTCCTACTTTTATCTTGAAGACATCACATCTCTGATCGAGGGGTTTTATTATTAAATCATTAGCTTAGTGACCAAACAAACATTTTATCTTATTTATACAATTCACATTGTTTTCACAGAAGCACTTATTCAAGACTAACTTGTAGAAATAACTCTTTATTACTTTAATTTAAATAAAAGGGAAAGGAGAGGGACCCTACCTCAAGGTGGATCCATTAGTCCACTCCGGCTCTTGGAACTTTCTAAATAAGAGCATCTTCTACTCCCACACTGAGCATATGCACCTTCACACACATGCAAGGACACCTAGCCCCTATGCACACACCCTGCATGGCCATGGGAATGCAACAAAGGATCCTTACATGCATTCTTATATGCATATGCCCGTCTCCGCTCACCTTCGCATGCACTTTTTATATATGCAATGGGGAAAACTAGCCCCGTACATGTATATTTGCTGCCATGCACAAATATATGCACGATGGGGGAACCCACATACATATAAATACGTACCTATGCCTATGCAGGCGAGTCGCCTAGACTTTGGCGACCCGAAACCACACCAAAACATCCAATGCACTACATCGTAGTTAAAAGGATCCTTAAAATGCTTAGAGAAAACATTCTAGGTGCTGCGAAACCAAAATGAGGGGAAAACCCTTAACTCGAACCCAAGCCGGTGAACCGAGACATCCGAACCGCCTCACCTATGGTGGTGGTTCTCAAAACACGCACCAATGAGGCCCCAAGAGACTTCCGCACTAACCTAGAATAAGAAGAAACAAAAAATCGGATCAACCCCAAACCATAGGGTGTTTCGAAAATTCTCACCGGGTGATGAATAAGTCGAAACAAAGACAAGAAGAGAGAGGAGGAGATGGAGGGAAGCTTACCGTGGTGATTCGATGAAGAAACAGCCGGAAATCAGAGGGAGGAACTCGATCGAGAGGAGGCCGAGAGAGGGGTGCACGTGGCTCACAGGAGAGAAGGGAGATGCACACCGTGGGGTTATACCGAGTGTGGGTGAGGGAGAGTTAGACTTAGGTTTTTATTTTATTTTATTTTATTTTTATTTTAAATTTAATCAAAAACCTAAAACACATCCGAGCGCACAGTTTGACCCGCACGATTTGAAAAACTGTGCGCAAACCGTGCAAAGTCTTCTGCCTCCAAGAGATCTCTCACACGGGCTAGGTGCATGGTTTGGGGAAACTGTGCGCACACCGTGTGAACGCCACTGCCACCTTTAATAAGGCCTCACGGTTTGGGCTGCATGGTTTTCCAAACCGTGTGCCAACCATGCGCCCTATGCATCACTTTAAAAACAAGGGTCTGGTGCTTATAAAACCCCTTAGGCCACCCAAGAAAGTTAACGGGCATTTTCCCACGTCCAAAAATATTAAAAAGAAAGGTTTAAACCTTCATAATTCAGTTTCAAATCCCAGTCTTAAGTCCGACACACTCAGCAATTGAAAAAGTTCAATTTCACCCACTTTTTAACCGGGTTCAAAACGCGGGTCATTACAATAATCTAGGAAGGGGTCACAACCAGGGCCACTTAGGGACACTAAAAACCTTACTAGATCATCCTTCTAGATAGGGGACCGATTCCTTGTGCATTATTGTCACACCGATATGATGAACCTAACATAAGAAGAATAAGGAATGATTGAGGATCTCACTATGGACACATAGAGGTGTACACTAAACTCTATTCAATAGAAAACACATAGATTTGATCAAAATATTATACTCAGGATGTAATTACACATTATACCCTTATAGGGATAGACCAAGGAATCACACTAAACTAAACATGGTTTATACTGAAGAAATACATGGATCTAAACTACCTCGAAGGAAGTACATGGTGTTTATAGAGGGTACACAGTGTGTACCACTAAACATGGACCTACACATTTATGTTCCTATATTCCTATACTCATCCCCATGTACATTTTCTATGCCTATATACTTGGATATTTCCATGTACCTAGTTATGTCAGAGTACTGGGTTGTTTCTTTGAACTAAACCTAGACTCGTTTTCTTATCTATTTACATGCCTACATACCCTCTGGGGTACTCTTTGAAACTCCAACACTGGGTCACATGGTGTATGATATTTTATTTAACATTTAAACTATAGGGTCATAGCTAGGGTGGCACACAACATGTGTTCTTTTGACCACAAACCGTGTAACACATTATTTTCTAGAAACTTGTGGTTTCTTCACACGTATTCCAATTTCTCTACCACCACTATAAATATAACCATCTACCATGCTATAAAATGTGGATTTGGTGTTGAATTAATCTCACTAGAAATATGGACTAGAATATGACCTTCGATTTGCTCGAATCACAATTTCTATCACACCATGCCATCCCCACATATCAAAATGGGAAAAATAGAATCACTAATATGATCCCAATTCTTCTTATATCATCCTCCATCATTATCACCCTTAAATACCACCCTCAATTTTTAACCTACACCCATGGTATAGATCCGTTTCATTGAAGAATGATTGTGAAACATTTGAATATAATGTATTGGTTGAACCACTGACCAAGGAAATACTAATGATGAATCATATGAATAACATGGAAAGAAATCAAAGATAAAAAAATAGGAATGAACCTTGGTAATTTTTAGGTTGGAATCAATTTATTTCCACTAGAATCATAAATGAATAAACTAGAAATAAAAAACACTAATAATTTCCCCTAATCACAGGAAAATGTACCCCCACCCACCATGAGATTATCTGATGAATCAATCTGTTAGTTGATTTGATTTGTGTTAATCATGAGATAATAAAATGTGGAAATAAAAAAGGAAAAATAACACCCTACCTGAGGTTGGATTGATTTTTAATGAATAATTAATCTCTATTTTCATTGTTGGTAACGTCCTCTAATTTTGTTAGTGAATAAAATACTCATTCCATTGTCATTTGTCAAAATTTACTCCAAGGTTCCTCTCACAATCCCAAGGTTATGCATATAACCCTTAGTATTTATCATAACTATATATTTATATATGATATTAGGTCTCTACCTTTAAACATAACAAAATAAATAAATAAATAAATTTATTTTATTATTTATGCATGTGAAATCACTTTATCAAAACACCCTATGATGATAAGTATTATATCATGACTAGAGTAAAACTCATGTTATAGACTCTAAAATGGTCTCATCTAAGTATCTATTCAGTATTTAATCCACTATTTCAAGAAAACAGTGTGTGCATGATATTAATATATTAGATGTCTATATAATATCAATACTAAACCTCTATGAGCCTCAAAATCTAATTCCGTATCACTTCCTACCTCTAAAAATATTGTTAGATATATTAAAAAGTGTTACATGGAAAAAATAAAGATGTTATATTCTCCCAAACATAGGGATTTTCATCCTTAAAAGTGAAAATGACTACTAAAAAAGGTGTGTGTATTGAGCTCATATATGAGTATCCTACTGATAGGTTCTATCTTGGAGATTCTAATATTATCACAGAATAGACACCAAGGGAATCTATCACCCTTGAAGGATATTCTCATGATGATACTCGATATCTACCAAGAACTCTACAAAGGTAGATCCATCCTCAATGTTCATCTCAACCTAATTAATAACATGTGAGGGGTTATGCACATATCTCCTCAGCTACGATAAATTGAAGATGTATTGTATCCAGTCTAAATTTGGTGGTAAATCCAAGTGGAATTCCACCTCACTTAACCTATATTATTTCTAGAATTTTTCAATGAATCTTGGATCTATATTGTAATCCTGTCCAAATCTATGCAATCCATAAAGGGGTGAGACCTTCAAGAACACATGGTCTCCATACCCAAACTCCAAAGTCATCCTTCGTCAGTATGTATATGAATTATAATGTATCTATGAAGTTCTTATTCACTCTTAGATGATCTTTACCTTCTCCATTATAGCTTTCACCAACTCTTGGTCCATGAATGTAGACTCCCCTAGATCCATCCACCATAGTGGTGACTTATAGGGTCTCCTACACAAGGCCCCAAATGGTGGAATATCGATGGTGGAATGATATCTATTGTTGTATGTAAACTCCAATAGGGGTAAGTGATCCTCCCAACTATTAAAAAATTCTAAAATGTAAGCACACAACATATCCTCCAAAACCAAAATGGTCCACTATGTTTATCCGTTAGTCTAGGGGTGAAATGTTGTTCTTAAACATAACTGATTCTCAAAGGCCTCTCGTAATCCTCTACATAATTGTAATGTGAATAAAGAATAATGGTCTGAAACAATCATAGATTGAACTCCATGGTAACATACTATCTTCTACACATAAATATTTCCTACCACCTATATTGAAATATCCTCTCAAATAGCTAGAGAATGGTCCAAATTTGTGAGTAGGTATACAATCACCCAAATAGTGTCATGTCCTCTAGACATATTTGGTATCCCCATCATGTGGTCCATATATATACCATCCAAATTACACTTTGGAATATCGAGGGGTTGATCTAAACATGTTGGAACTTGGTTCTCAACCCTTACCTACTAATAAGTGAGGCATTGAGTGGAAAAATTTTCTACACACTTATTCATACCTAGCCAAAAAAATTGATGTCAATAGTCTTGGTAAATCTTCAATACACCAAGATATACCTACAATGGGATGTATGAAATCCCTTGGAACCTCATCACATAAAATAACTAGTACCATCATTTGTACTTTGAAAAGGATGACATTATTTCCACCTCCAAATAATCCTTTAGGAGCACATCCAATGGATATATGAGCATGTAAGGTGTCATAGTTGGTATCTATATATTGTGACTCCCTAACATGATATAGAAGTGGTGATTTAAATACCATATAATGGTGGTAACCTTTACTATACTAATTGGAAAGTTACAACTGAAACATGGCTAACTACTCTGAAACCTCATCCAAGAATTGTGAACAAGATCACCTATTGATAGTATCTTCCAACATGTTCCCCTACTAAGGAGTATTGAATATCTAAAACTCATAATCATAGATTAAATCTTTCCATCACCTTAGTCTCTTGTTAACATCATTATATTAGAATATATACTTTAGACTCTTGTGGTCAGAATAGATGATAAACCACCCACCCATAAAGTAGTTCACCACATCTTTAGGGTGAATACTACTGCTACCAACTCTAAATCATGGGATGCATAGTTCTTCTCTTGTGGTATCAAATATCAGGACCCATAGGCAATCAATTCCTAACTCTACATCAAAACAAAACCAGATCCTATCCCTATGACATTTTAGAACTCTACATCCTCGACACCCCATTATGGAAATATAAAGATTGGGGATCTTGTTAATCTTTGTTGAACTACTGGAAATACTTTAAGAACTATTCTTTCCACATGAAAGGATACCAATTCAAGGTTAAGGTAGTAAAAGGTTCTTATTTCCTAGATAAACCATGCATGAATATCCTATAGTATCATTCTAACATAAAGAAGCTCTTCACCTTTTCACACTCTTGGGTGGCACCCATGATAAGACAACCTCAACCTTCACCGAGTCCAATAATGCACTTGATTTTGAGTTGAAATGTCCCAGAAAGTGGACCTCCTAAATCTATAACTAACACATCAATAGATTCACATAAAGCTGGTTCTCTGAGAGTATGTAAGACTATCTCAACTATCTCATATAGTCCTCCTCAGACACCATGTACATCAGAATTTCATCGATAAAAACCACTACAAAATGATTTAAGAAAGGATGAATGATATAATTAATGAGCCCCATGAACACTTCTAGGGTATTAATCATACCAAAATTAATCACCAAGAAATCATTTTTATTGTAGAAACATTATAATTACTTATTTTTTATATACACATCTCAAACTCAAAGATGGTGATAACTTGATCTGAGGTCAATCTTAGAGAAACATCTCACACCTCATAATCTACCAAATTGGTCATCGATCCTCAGTAGTGGATACTTATAAATCATAGTCACCTAGTCAAGGAAATGAAAAATACATACCCAACCATAAGATCTTGTATTCTTTATTAGTGAACAACAACGAGGTTACATGGGGGAAAAACTAGGTCTGACAAAGCCATTCTTTTTTAAGTCTTCTAATTGTACCTTGAGATTATAAATCTCTGATAGAGACATCCAATATGATGGAATAGATATTTGGGTAGTCCATGGGTAAAAATTTATATAGAATTCTATCTCTTGGTAGGGAATTAATCCTAGATCATCCTCATGAAATACATCCTTGAACTCCACCCCAATACAAGAAGCTGAAAGCCCATAGAATCCACTACTATAAGGGAAATACTAGCCATATGATGACTAATAAGATGCATACTCCCATGCATGATACCATATTGCTCTACCTAGGTTTCCTTCTTCATCACAAAGGAATACCTTGTTACATCACTTTGGAAATACCACATCCTATGATGAAACAGTAAATATTCAAGTGAACTATGAATAACCATTCCATACCTAATATGACATTGAAAGGTCTCATAACCACTACAAAGAAATGCCATAAGAATATCTTACCTTAATATATTAAGGTCAAACAGTTGAAATAATTGTGTGAACATTGATTCACCCATAGTTTTAGTCTCCAAGTGCAAGGGTTGAGATAAGGGCTCAACTGGAATCACTAAGTCTTAAACCAAAGAAATGGTAATAAAAGAGTGGATTGCACCCATGTATATCAGCAATGTATCTAATGTAAATAAGACATATATTGTACCTCTAATAATTCTTGGAACCTCTAGTTTATATTATTCCAATACATATAGCCATCTTCATACCTGACTACCATTTACCCGAGCCTAACATGGGCCACCTGGGGGTAGTGGTGGCAACAAGTTAAACCGCATAAAATCTCCATCTAGTCTACCCAATCATCTTCCACATCTACTGCCCAATGGAACTCTCTTCTCATGCTTCTTTATCTATCTGGGAAGTCTATTGACCATCTCCCTATCAACTGTATGGAAGATTAGATAATCCGAAATGAGATGTTCTTATCCATCATAAGAGAAACATTCCTCTCTCTAAGCTGACTATAACCATATTGTGAGCCCTAAAATATAAACCCTATATCATAGGATCATATCTTGAATCATCTCACATGCTTGGATCCCTATTTATACTATTTACTACTGGCCACTAAGGTCTTAGCTCATTGGTTCCCACTATCAACACCCACTGTTGGCACCTGCTCTACTTGGAAGCTCTCCACTAATAAGGACTATTCAAACAATCCATCATAGGTGGTAATTCAATGATATATCATTTCATCCCTAATATCTCAATGTAATACCTAATTAAAGGTAAATTCTTTAAATAATGGATCTTGATCCATATCTAGAGAGTATCTCGAGAGGTCAATGAACCTCGCCGAATACTCTTTCATGATCATACTTCCCTACTCCAACTCTGAATGCTTCTGGATATGCACCAATCACAACATGAAAGGATAGAAATACTCCCTAAATAGATATTAAAAATATTATCAGTATATAATTGACTCATCATGTGACTAAGTCACAAGACTCCAACATCACCTGATGGATCCCTGAAGAAGACTCTCTACTAGGACCACTATATGATATAGAGGTGTCTTCACAAGGAGAAAAACTCAGGTGACTATATATAAATAGTCATTAGATACCTAGAGGTATTAATCAAACCAAAAACTAGGATTTCAGTACCTCTATAACTCATGGAGTGTGCTCATATTTTTCACATCCTCAACCAGTACTATTGGTGCAAATTTCCTCTCAACAGGTGGTGAGAAAATATGCAAACCACACAGAGGTACCACCACTTGTATATGACACTATAATTAAACTTCATCACTTTTACATATCATACATATGATTTCATAGTATAATTATGGATGGATATATTTATAGAGGCACCCTGAAATAAACAAGATGGACCACATTCAATAAATATATTTAGGTAACTGACTAAAGCACATAGAAACCAAAACCAAAACCTATATGATTCATGTACCATTTTTCACTGCAATCAGTTCCTACATGTACCATTTAAAAAAAAGTTACCAGATCCCTCATGAATGGATATATTAGACACCACAACAATAATGGAGTCCCTAGACTGAAATCTAAACTCAAAACACTTTAACACTATTTTCAAAATCCAAACCAAAAATCACATCTAGAAAAAAAAACACAAACACAGGTCCTATGATAAACACTTCTTTGAATCAACTCTGTCATGAACCAACCTACCAGGTCTTACCTAGATAGTATTAAGGATAGAGTGATAAACACAAGACCGCCTCCAATAGGACAAGGGATGGAGACTTGCACCAAGTAGGCATATCCCATATATGGGTGGCATTAGCCTAAGTACCTATATACATGCACAAATATCTAACCTCATACAGTGATAAAAGTAATATATAACTAATACCAAATGCATGCATACATCTATATCCCACAATCAAATTATAAAAAAGTACTCGAAATAATAAGGTCCAAATACAATCCCATAAAAATTGAAATAAATTATAAACTATTCAGTAGTAGGGGGAGACTATAAAATGCATCACTAGTATAAACCTCGATCTATCTAGACCAATTTATGATCCACCTACTTCTAGTCCTCCTAGGACTCCATCGAGAGGCCTATAACCTGCATAATACATGGCATGTGTTGGAAAATCCCATGCATGGGTGAGTATAATTATTCATAGTAAGACACACTCAAATAAAAAAACATAAAGCATTAAGATACTAATCAGATCATCAATACATATGTATGTCAATCAAGATATGAGATATAGTGATAATAAAAACCTAGATATACTCATAATAGAAGCCAAATCTCAAAGAGGCATCAACCATACTGATATCCATAGGATGATTCCATAAGCTTCAAGGTAACAATTTTTTGAGAGAATCCACTCCACAGTCCTTTCCTTCACAGAAGGAGTTCTTATGAGAGGCCATGATCATCAGGTATTTCCAAATAAGTAATCATAATATCTCTAAATATCTAATAATCTATGTAGGGGTCACACCCAGGGTCATTGGGGGACACCACAAACCCTATTGGTTAATAATTTTAGATAGGGGTTCAACACCCTATGAATGGTGGTCATGAGAATACCATAAACCCTACTTAAGAATAAGAATAAATGATAGAGGTTCCACCCAGGTCATACAAAGGGATACAATGAACTCTATTAGATAAAAAACTCATAGATTTGATCATAGTCTTATGATCAAGATGTAATTCTACACTATACCCTGATAAGGATGGAATAAATAATCACACTCAATTGAACCTAGTCTATACCGAAGAAATGAATGGATCCAAATTAACTCTGAAGAAGTACACATTGTGTACCTATAAACCTGAACCTGCCCATGTGCATGCACGTGTTCCTTTACTTTTGACCATGTACATTGGCCATTCTGGTGTACCTATACATGTATGTGTACCTGTCCATGTCTGACTACAAGATCATGCCCATGTACTCATCCCAAACTTGTGTTCTTGGAAATTTCTATGCCCATTTACCCTCTGGGGTATGCAATGAGCCTCCAACACCAGGTCACATGGAGTGTGACATGCGTCACATATCTTGTGATATTTTATTTCATGTGTGAACCCTAGGGATATATCCAAGGTCTCATATGATGTGTGTTCTTTGAACCACATGTTGTGTAATGCAGTATTGTCCAAAAAACTATGGTTCCTTCATACATCTTCTGATTTCAACATTTTCATAATCGATATAGTTATATATAATACTAGAAAACATGGATCTAGGGTTTATCTACCCTCAGTATTTCTTATAGCTAGAATCTGTCCTTTGATCTGCTCAAATTAAAACTATCATTGCACCATGTCGTTGTCACATGTTAAACTAGGAAAACATGAATTTCCATTCTGATCCCGATTCACCTCCTATCATCCACCATCATTGTCGCCCCTTGATCATACCCTAGTTTGTGAACCCGCACCCAAAATATCAATATTTTTTGAAAAATAATGGTCATGAAAAGGTTTAATACTAGGTATTGACTGGCCAAGTAAATTCTAGTAATTAATCATGAAAAGAATGGGGGAATAAATAAAAGAAACAAAAATAATGTAATGAAACTAAACATTTATTTGAGTTGTCCTCAATTCATTTCCATTAAAATTTTGAATAAATAATCAAAAAATAAACAACAATAATTAGTTCCCTAAATCCTAGGTAAGTAAAATCAGATCTATAACATGATCGACTCAAGAATAAATCTTTTTTTATTTGATTCATGTTCATTATTGGTTAATAAAATAGTGAAATAACTAAAATAATTCCCTACCTCGGTTTGGATCGATCATTGATGAAGAACGAATCCATATTGTCATCTTTGGTGAGATCATAAAATTATATTAGCCAAAAAGATCTTCAATCCATTGACATTCTAAAAGTTCTCCTCAAGAATATCCAATCACAATCCCAAAGTTATGTGGATAACCTAAGATATTTTGCATAACCATATATTTATAGAGTATATTATGTCTCTGTGTTTGAACATAAAAAAATGAATGAATGAATGAATTAATTGAATTTATTATTTTCACCCATGGAAAAACTTTATCAAAACTCCTGATGTAGAAATGGTTATGTCATGCCT
Source organism: Viscum album (assembly GCA_963277665.1). NCBI lineage: Eukaryota > Viridiplantae > Streptophyta > Magnoliopsida > Santalales > Viscaceae > Viscum > Viscum album. The sequence goes on along the minus strand of OY728160.1, from coordinate 797,425,154 downwards.
AGGGTGAAACCCACATTCCAGAATCAACGAAGGTTTCAAATTTCTCATGCATATCCTCATTCAAGGGTTAATTCACTATTTCAAAAAAATTGAGCATGCATAATATTAATATATTTAATATTTATTTAATATTAATAATGATCCTATATAGGCCTATGAATATCATTCCATCTCAACTCTTGGCTCCGAAAATATTGTTAGATATATTCCAAAGAAATAGATAGAAAAAATTTATACATTAAAAATGTTTTGGTTTGATGTTTATAGTATAAGGGATCTTTTATAAATAATTTTGAGTGACAATTTTATAAATATTCTTTCATAAACGTATAAGGGATGCAATTTTCCAAATTAAGTGGATAGAATATTAATAAGTAATGGGTATAAGTCATAAAATCCATATTAAAAATAATTATAGATAAGTTAGAGATATTTCATGACATTACTTCTTATTTTAACCATTTTCCTTGATTTTTCCTTTATTGTGAAAAATAATTTTTTTTACTTTGGTAACTTATTTTATTCTTAAAATTGAAATTTACCATAATAGATAATTCTTATATGATGATTCCAAATGTGAAATACATTTTATTAAATTTAATTTATAAAAGTTTAAAATTCAAACTTTACTATAAAAAATAATAATTCATAAAAAATATTTTTTTGAAAAAAATCCATTTTAATCAATAATATAATTTATTAGAAATTTTTACCAATTAAAAAAAATTATATGAATACTAATTTATTTATTTCAATATCAATGATAAATTTCACTTAAATATTTATTTAATAGCGACTGTTGTCCCAGATAAAATATGGAATAAATGGTCATGAATGGGGGGAGGGTGAATTGAATAATTTTAAAAGTCAATTTGATTTTTAAATTAGAGTTAAACTTACACTAATTCAAGTTCAATTGTAATGAAAAATAAAGAATAAAAAATTTTATATTTATAGTATTTCAGTTCAAGAAGGATCTTATATCTACTCTAAAATTATCTCTATCTTTGAGATAAATGGAACCCACTAATAAACTTAACTTTTTTAAAGGAGTCATAACTCAATTATAACCTGATTTTTCTAATAGAGCCACAAACAACAAAAAAACATAAATTTTTATGGGGATTCATAACCCATTATAACACATACAATTTGAGTAAGGTATGGATAATGATAACTTTTGAATATGTGAGTCATGACCCTAACAATATCTTTTAGTAGAGGTATAAACAACTATCTCCTATTTATAATTAAAAATCCTAAACCAACAACAACACACATGAAATTAATAAATAAATACACAACCAAAAAATCAGAATTGGCCGACCATGTTCCCATTTTGATTTAGGGTTTCCCATCATGGTTTTCCCAAATTTCCTAGTATTTTATCTTATTGATGGAGGTGAGGAGAAGGGTCCTCTTCGTGTGGGTTCAAATCCTTTCAAACTAGATCGACATCAACTTTATGAAGGAAAGGTACGTGGAAGTCGTGCGGATTCCACAGATGGAAATATGGAGCTGCGTTGTCTTGATTGAAGCGAGGTACATGGAATCTATCTTCGTGCGAGTTGAATCTAGGGGTTGAGGGGCCCAACGCAGTGGGAGATGAAAAATGAGTCATATCTGGTAGATCTATGTTTCTTTCCTCATCTACGACGGTTGCGAGTTCTTGTAATGGAGGCAAGACCTACAATGATCCTTGATTTTCTGATGGTGGCACTTTCATGACTTAATCTTGGGAAACCGTTCTGGTTGTGTCCATATCTATTTTTGCGGCGACCAATATTGAGGGTGGATTTAAGGCAGTGATGGATGAGAGGCCTCGATCTTCGGTGGAGCGTGGTGATGCTCGCCGCACTGTAATGGGGTTGGTCACTAATAATGGTGAGTATGTGTCTCAGTGTGATATAATGGAGATGGATGAGAATAAATTCTCATCTTAAGACAAAGACTGTAACAGAAGGCACTTCACAAATTTTAAGGATTCTATCCCAAATCTAATTGTGAATAAGGGTGATACTTCTCATGTAATTTCCAAAAAATAAGCTATTTTTGATAGATTCAAGACTTTAAAGGTCTCCTTCATTTCTCGGATGATACTCCCTACTTGTAGAAATATTTGGAAAGTTGATGATGTTGTTCAAAAAATCACCTTAGTATGAAATTATTCAGATTGAAAATTCATACCCATGGGTAGAGGTTTCTTCCACATTATTTTTCCATCAGAGGAACTGAAGTGCAGAGCATGGGGGATTGAGAAGATTGATTTAAATCTAGGTATGATCTGCTTTCAAGAATGGGATTTCCAGTTTAACCTAATTTTTTTAAAAAATACTCACGCTCAAGTCTGAATTAAAATTATTGGTCTTAACTGGATTTTATGGAATCCCAAAATTCTTTTTGATTTTGCGTATGTTGTTGGTATTCAAATTAAAATGGATCGAGACACAAAGGTTGCCAGGTACGAGCATTTTTTTGGGGTTCTGGTGAAGGTTGATTTAAGCATGTGCTTAACTAACCATATATTGCTATCAACATTGGATGATGACATACCTCTTAAGGTTGAATATGAAAATCTTCTTCATTTTTTTGTGGACTGTCAAGAAATTGGGCATGTCAAAGATACATATCGTAAAAATCTGGTTTGATCCTTTTTCTCTATAAAAGGTCATCATGAGGAATCTTGCAGGAAGAAACTGAAAATTTAGCCTAAGGTGGAGCATGGTGGTGAAAAATCAAAAATAGGGCATGGTTCTGAGGTCAATGTTGGAATGAGAGAGAAACAAGAGTAGAATAATGGTGGAAAGCACTCCTCAATTGATAGGAACAAGGAGCATATTGATGCTGGTCCTGTAAGAACGACTAAGGTCCTAATTCCAAAGCAAGGAGAGCTTAATAATGATGAGTTGGGAAATTATAAACCTAATGGGGATATGGGAAATTGTATGATGATTATCAAACTGGAAACCGAGGAGCATCCCAACCTAGGAAATACTGAAAATCTCTCAAATATCCAAGAGGAAATCAATAATCTAAGAGAAACACAGGGTATTCATGGAAAATGAGATGATATTGAAGATGATTCCCCAAAAAAACTTTCTTATATTCAGGCGTTTTCCAAAGAGAAAAAAGTTCTTGTAGACAATGAATGAATTCAACCTATCCCTCCATAGAAATCAAGACGAAGGAAAGACTATTCATACCTTAATCTAACCATGGTTACCAGGTCTCATGGACTTGTTAATTCTGAATTAGAATGGTATGACAGTTATGACTCTTCATGTCAGTTTGATTATGACTTTGGATGCATCTTCTTTTGGTCTTTTCATGAGTGCATAACTACTCGTATGACCCTGTCTATCTATCTTTCTTTTTCTTTTCTTTATTTTTTAATAAAAAGGGCTTTTGGCCAGTTTAAAAAAAACCAAAAAATCAGAATTAACTAATTATAAATTTGGAATGTAGGAGGTGAACCGAATATAAAATACATAAATATTACATATTTTTAGATGAATATTGGACACATATCATAAGAATACATTCACCAGAAACATAAATATTTAGTGTCTTTTGAAACTAAATTAATAATTATCTTATTTAATCAAAGAATATAAACATCTTTAAAAAATGCATACTAACATAGTACACTTATTAGACATACCATAATTAAAACCATTATTTATAACCCAATTAAATAAAAACATTAGAAAGGGTGAGCTAAAATTCTTAGTAAGGGTAAATATATGAGATATTAATTAATGATCATATATTATTATAATCATAAGTGTATGATAACATGATCATAACTTATGAAATTTTCACCCAATCAGTTAAATAAATTTAATAACAAATCATGGAATCATTATTTTTCATAACAAAAGACATAAGTCATAAGAGTAAAAATTCATCTATAAATAATCATTATCCATGAGAATATATCATAATAAAAATACATAGGTTTATGGAATACACATAGGAATATAAAATAATTTCCTTAGTCAAGAATCACTAATATGAATATTATTGTGGATTGGGTTCACTCAGTAACTACCCTATTTTTTATGAATCATTTTATGAATAAATTATTTTTCTTTGATGTCATTCATTGCATGCTAAATTAAGAGTATATGAAATGAAAATTTATTATTATAACTATTCAAATGAGTTAGTTATAACATAACTATTAAAATTCATGATATAAATAGCAATAAATAATTTTTAAATATTATTTATAGTGGTTTTATATAAATAAAACATATATATAATAAAACATATAATTTTTGGTAGACTTTATATTTTTGAAAATATTATTTTCTCAAATGAACTACTTTTTAAATCCTTCTATGAATAAGAATAAATTTAATTTTAGAAACTTTTTGAAATTTAATTAGATAAAATAAATAAAATATTTTAATTTAGAATGTCAAAATTATCTTAGGATGATTTTTTTGGTTTTTTTCCAAAATATTTCCTTTTTCGGATGAATAGTTAAAAATACTGAATTTTAATTGAAAGATTATTTTTAGATAATTTATTTATATAGTAAAATCATATTCTAATTTTAATTTAAATTTTAATTAGATCAATTATATATCAATTAATCCAATTTATTTTATTAGAACCAATTTCATATTGAAATTGGATATGAAAACAACTCTAATTTTTGAACTTTTCACCTTAAAAACCCACTGTCACGCAGCGTCTGTGAGTTTAATTTTAAATTAATTGTATCCACTTATATGAATTTAATTTTAAGAAATGGATATAATTATTTGGAATCATCATGAAATATTTTATCTAATTATATAAACTAATTTTTTTTACCAAAATGATTAGTGAAAATAGTTAAAATTAATTACAGTGATTAAGGTAAGAACAAGGTTACTTAATGATTGAACATAGAATGTAATGTGTATAAGTGACCCAAAACTTGTCCAAAACCCATTTTATCATAATATTTAGAACCTGAACACATTTTTATATATTTTTATGAGTTATTAGGATATTATTACATGAATGTGACCTATATAACAAGTAAGATAAGGAAAAAAGACAAAAAAGGAACCTTCCACACCTTTAACATTTATAAATCCTTGAGATATGGAAAAAAATTAGATTAGTTGTAAACATTATTTTAAAACGTAAAGGATTTTTTTAATCATATTAATTTATATTTAATTTTTATAAATATGTTATTTAGATTAAATTCTTAAATAATTCCAAATGAGTTAATTATTTAGTTTATAATTAACTAAAATAAATGATATTTTATAAAAAGAATTAAAATTTTATAAAAATAAAATATTATGATAAATTATGTGTAAATGTTAAAATATATAAAATAATTTCTATTAATGGACCAATTAATCTTTTATAATGAACACATTGACATTTAAAAAGGGAAAACATTATTAGCACTGTTTGGGCTAAATCTATGTTTTTGTGTGTTACATGCGCTTGTTTTAAAATTAATTTCCAACGCACATGGGATATTTTTTAAAAAATTAGATACAATATTTATAATAAATTAGGTATATATTTAATTATAAATCTTACTTTAATTTATTCTTAATAGTTAAATTACTTACGTTATAAAACTAGGTACCTTAATAAAAACCAAAATGATAAAAGACAGGAAACATAGAAGTTAAGGGAAAAAATTATAAAAATGCACTTATTTTTGTTTGGTTGAGGTTCTTATCAACCATAATTCTCATTTAATCCATTATTTGTCCATTTTTACGCACATGAGGTAAGTTACACCTCCAAATAGTGTTTTTCTTTTGATATTTACAAGAATGCCACCCCTCCTCCTCTATAAAAGTAATTCAATATTCCACTTCATTACACCTCTCAATATACTTTAAATAATCTAAAACTAGAAAAAATTATCTCCAAAAACCCCTATTATCACCCTAGATTCAGATATTTTGGAATAAATCTAACTAAGTAATCCCTTTGGTTCAAACTAATAGGATTTACCTGAAAAAGAGGTAACATTATTCAATATCCATTTATGATTAATTTCTTTCTCCACCCATTAAATTATTCTTATTTCGTGATAATATAATTAAATAATTATCCTAAATATACGTAGATTTTTTTATTCTAGGGTTTATACTTATACCTACAAACACTTCTATCAAATGGGCAACTAACACACCGTTCTTATGTACGAAGGACTACTGCCTCACGAAACGATGTCGTTCATTTTTCCTTTACACCTCTAATGGTGGTAATTATAATGGTCATACTATTATTATATTATATATTATATATTATATATATTATATTTATTATGTATTTATTATTTTTATAATTATTATATAAAACATACCTCCATGCTTTCCATTTTATGTAAATACGATAACTCCATTTGTGGACATGTGGACTACCGCCTCCTCAAAGTGACGAGATTTGTTCACACTTTAAATGGAATATATTAAGGATGGTTTTAGTAAAATAATATTATATATATGACATAATAATACTACTGGAAGAATATATATATACATATATACATATTTTTAATTTACTTTCTTTTTTGAAATATGAAAATAAAACAGAAACCGTTTTCATGCATACGTACAACCTACCATCTCCATAAATGGTGTATTACATTTAATATTTATATATTTTATTTATTATTATAAATAATTATTTAATTAATATATATTATATTTAAATCATGTTTTATTTTATGGAAATAAGTAAATAATTATCTATGTAATATGATCAACAATAACAATTCAAAACATATACGAAAAACAAAGAGGATATTACCCGAAATGTAACATTAACACGAAATTTTTAATGAAAGAATAATATAAATTCATAATCAAATATTATATGGTATTATATATGATAATAATGTTTTCTGGTAGATTTATAATAAACTTATACTTATTATAAAAGAGGTTTGAAGTTGTATGAAGAAATTCAATACTTAAGGTAAGGGTATTCTCATCCCTCTTTTATTTCTATGAGACTCATGCTTCATTCACTACTCCTTGCTTTTATGTGGTTTATATAATGAAAATGAATGTATTATATGAATATTATAATTAAATTATTGTCTATTTACATATAAATTTGTTGATATTTATTTTATGGGGTATATGGTTCAACATTTATCAAATCAGTATTGTAATTTTGTCTCAATTTCCCTTCTTTGAGACACATGCCGTATTATGCACATATATTTTTCTATGAGGTGTATATAATTTCCATTAAAATGTTATATTATGAATATAATTATTTTAATTATATTTTAATCTTCATGTAATTTTATTATTTTAAAGTTATTATGATTCAAAGATACCAAATTCGTAATGGTTTATTGATACAATCTCATCATTTATGGAGAATGTTTATGATTATGAATCCATTGATGCAATCTTATGATCCATATCTAATGAATGATAATGATTTTTTTATCAATTATATATCCATGTATTAGTACCATTTTCACTCGTTGGTTCTTAAGATAATTATGAAAGTGTTTTTAAGAAAATCATACTTCATTTCTCTCTTTGGTTATAAATTTGTTTAATTCAAAGAAAAAATGTTTTCAAAAAACAAATTTGAAAAATGTTTTACTATGATGTGTAGAAAATATTGTACCCATGTTTCAAATTTTTAATAAAAATGTTTTAAATGTAATATATTTTTAATTTTCTGATTAAGTCACTTTTCAAAACTTTTTATGATGAAAAATGAATGTTTAGCATGTACAAATTTACCCATCATCATTTCATTAAAGCTCCCATTTAAAGTTTAAAATTTTATTTTTAAAAGAATATTTTTTATAATATACTGTAAATTTTTTTTGAAAGTGTTTCTAGAGAATAAGTATTTAAAAATTTTTTTATTTGGTTTTCATACCATCCTTTATATGTTTTCAATGTTATTTTCAAAAGAAAACATTTTCAAAATATTTATGTTTTATTTTTTTTTAAAAGATGATAAGATATATTCATCAATAAATTTTTAAAATTAATTTTCAGGATTTATATATATATATATTTTAAAATTGGTTTCAAATAAAAGTATTTGTAAAATGTTATATGTTTTTAAAAAGTTATTTTCAAAGAATGGTTATGTTTTATGTGATATTTCAAAATCATTCTCCATATAAGATGTCATCCTTTTATATACTTTATGATTTATTGGGGACATGATCCAAAAATAAAATTTATATTATTTATTGAATGGTTTATGTTTTTATGGAAGGATTTTTATAACACCTGTTTCTCTTCCATGAGTTATATACTTTTGACTCTTTATTCTTTTCACGGGTTAAGATTTGATGAAATGATTATGAAACCTATCACTTTCCCATAGTTTATGATGTGATTAAATGTTAATGATACCCATTTAATTTCATTGGTTATGATATGAGGTTTATGAAACCCATATATTTTTATGGGTCATGATATGATGCAAGTTTTATGATTTTATTATGTGATGGGTGGGACCTATATCTCCCTCCAATGCATTGGGTAAAGATTTATATCTCATGATATAATGATTGGAAATATGTCGATGGGCTTGTTCCATAATGGGAAACAGGTTTTTCATCATCCATTATAGGAAATAGTTGTGTCTTGATCCAAAATAGGAAACATGTGTGTCCTGATCCACTATGGGAAATAAGTGTGTCTTAATCCAATATGGGAAATAGGTGTCTCCTAATCCAAAGAGAGTAAACAAGTGAAACCTGATCAACTATTTATATGGTCTTGGTAGTTAACCTTGACACATAAAATGGTTTCTTATATTGATAATGGTGACACACTTATATGACATTAGCTTACGGTTTATGATTGATTTATGATGATTTATCACCCATATGATTCACATATTATGAACATAAAATATTAATGACATGAATCTTGACTATGATATTTGATATACACGGTACGATCTTATAATTTTAAGATCATGTTCTCATATTCTTATGCTCATTTTATTCTTACACATCTCCCCCTTTTACCCTTACTGATGATCAGAGCTCACCCATTTCTTATGTATCCTTTCCCCAGGTTATGAAGAAATGTTTTAATTAGGATTACTAAGGGGGAATATATTTAAGAGATATGTTGAATATCTTTCACAAAGTTAAAATATTATGTTTCCAAGTTTCCAAAGACACTAAACTATTACTGTCATTAGGCATGTACTTTTAAAATGTGTTAAATATTCATCTAAAATTATATAATATCCGTGTATTTTAATCCTAGGTTTCTATACAGCCGACATCACATTATTTCCTTAGTTAAGGTTCATTCCCATGGATATAAAACTGGATATATTCCCTTACTAAATTGGGTTCACTTCACATTCAAATCCATATTATCTCATGAGATTTTAGTCTTTACCTAATGAATTAGAGGGAAACATAATTCTAGGCCTACCCATCACATGATGAAAAATATACATATTTGAGACATAAGATAATAAAAAATTAATCAATTATTCATATTATAACTTGTGTAAAGGAAATGGGCTTCATAAATATTTTATTATTTCATCATAACATAACATATAGAAAAGAAATAGATTTTATAACTATTCGATCATAACTTAATTAACCTATGGGAATGAAATGGGTTTCATATAATCATCATTGAATATTTATCACCATAATAAATATCAAGAAAATAAAGGCGAAGGTATCATAATATCATATACATAGTTAAGCATAAAAATTATCAAAGTATTTTAACATAGATAAAATATAACTTAATAGAGCATTTTAACATTTCTTTGAAAATAAGAAAACTACAATTTTCTTTTGGAATCTTTAAAAGTAAAAAAATTTATAAAATATGTAGAATTTTTTTAAATAATCATGGAAAAGTTTAAATTATTATTAAAATAAAATAATTGTCATGAAAATGTGAAAATACTTTCATGCGACTTACATTAAAATAAATATTCCTTCACAATTTTGTAGAAGGATGTAAATAATCAATTCAGAAAACATTTCAAAACTTAATTTTCATAACATTAAAAATAAATTCAAATAATGTTGAAAATAATTTTTCATAATAATTTTATCCTATAAAATAACATTATTTAAAACATTTTAATGAACATGGGAATATAAGAAAAAGTTCATCAACTAAAGAGGAAATAAGGTTAGTTTTTATTAAAAATATTATCTCAATAATTTTAATTATCAAAGAGATGAAAATGGTACTATTACATGAAATTTATATTTATAAAAATAATAGAATAAAATATCTAGGGTATGTTGTATAACATATATATAACTTACCTCAGTGGAAATTTATCATAGAAAATCATGAAAAGAAATTATATTGTAATATAAACCGTTACCTCAAGTCTCGTCTTGTTTCATATGCATTAAAACCTCCAAAATAATGAAAATAGATTTATTAAAAATATATTATAGAATCATATTCATATATAAATTACTATATATAAAATCATTTATAATCTCCAATTATTATTTTATTAACAATTATTCATTAAAATGAATATTTTGGACAAAATTAGTCTATTTTCCATTTATGTTTTGGTTCCATGGTTCCACTCCTTACACCTTGTTCAAGGTTTAATAATATCAAAAGTATCAGGTAAAAATTATAATATGTATTCATTTTATACACTTTTATATCCATTCATAAAAAGTAGTGATGAAAAATGAATTACATCACTTCATGAAGACAATAATCCGTATGTATGCAGAGGAATTGTTTTCACTATTTTATGGATGAAATGAAAGAAATATAAATAATAAATAACAATTATAGAATCATAATTATAGCATAAATATCATATATATTAATTAAATTTATCTTTGTTACTATCCATGTAAAAATGAAATGAAAAATGGATCTCATTGCTTTTTGGAGGTGGTAGTAGACACGTACGCACGAGCAATGTTCTCATTTTCCAACAGATGGAAATGAGATAGAAAATGGATATACCATTACAAAATAAATCTAATTATATTTAATATAATTATTCCATAATTTTATCATGGTTAAATAACATTTTTCTACATCCTTAGAATAAAGAAACCTGAAAAAGATCAATAAGAACACACACTTCATGTATCCTCCTTTGAAAACCCCCGAAGGATTCTAAGATGGGTCTTTTAGGAGGTAAAAGAACTCAAGGTCAAATTTAAATATTATTGGTGGGTATTTGAGTATAAATTTGCTGAGATAAATGGATCATGTGGTATGAATAAGATAGGTGGGGAGGTTACCTTTTATAAGTGGGGGAGTGACACACTTGTAATTAATAAGAATATTAAAATATAATAAAGTTACTTTCCTGGGAATGTGGAACAAAATAGGATCATGTTGGAATATAAGATGATATATTATCTAAATTAATTCATATAATAATATTTAAACAAGTTTTAGGTCTTTTTAACCCTTATCTCTTTAGTTTAACCCCTCATTAACCTTTTTTTAACCTTTACCGTAATAATGATTTTTTTTAAATTATTTACTATTCATAATGAATGAAAATTTAGTTGAATTGATAAAATTTTATTAATTATTTTGATTCAAAATATTTAATCAATTTTAAATAATTAAATTTCTATAAGTAGTAGAAATCCATTTTGAAATAATTTCCCAATAAGCAACTAAAACAATTTTTTGAAATATCTATTTATATGGGTAAAACTGGATTTATTCTTATTTATTTAGTAGTGAAAATCATTAGATGAATGTTAAAATATTTTATTGAATATATTATATTCTAATTTAATTAAATTCATTCATCAATAGAGATTAATTTTATTTATTATAATAAAAATACATTACATGCTTGAAAAAGTTTATACGGAAAACATCTCTTTTTAGATTAAAATGTTTTTATTTTCATTTATAAAAAACTAATAACCAATGAATTAATTTTATAAATGTGTTAAAAATAAATTTTCATAATTTATTTACTCATATTCATACCCTCAAATCCAACAACTAGGCGATAACTATCATATTAAATAATAATATTTAAATTCTATATCATGGTTCGTTAAAACTCAATGTAGCATTTATCGTGTGATATAAAAGGCATAAAATTTATTTTAAAATAAATATATTATAAATCTTAATGTTTTACATTATACCCCTTATAATATTTTAATACTCAAGATTAAATAATTTTGATATAAAAAATTGAGGATACTTCTACCTTATCACATCCCTGGGTTCCCACATTGTATCCGCATATATATAGTCTTCCCATAAAAAAGTAACCAGGTGAGTGGTATTATTTAATATAATTTTCTTTATTACATAAAAAATATCTACTAGTTATTTCTAATAAGGGATATAATTCTCCCATGTTACAACCTCTGATTTAAGTACATATGAAGGATCATGTATGTACTTGTTTAGGAGAGATACGGTGAATACATTATGAACTTGAGAGAGATTCCATGGTAGCGCCAAGTGATAAGAAACCATCCTATTAAAATAAAGAATTTAAATTTGGCTAATATATAAAGGGATTTAATTAACCTTAATTTAAAATATCATAACCTTCTTCCTAGGAGATATTCATTGGAATATATTATCACCAACACTGAACTGAAGATATCGCTGATGATTTTTAGTATAACTTTTCTATCAACTATGAACTATCCTGATGTGCTTCCAAATGGCTCTAACCTTATCTTCTATTTACTAAGATATATTTGGTTCTAATACAAATGATTATACAACATCATCCAATCACATTGGATTTATATAGTTCCTACCATATAGGGATTCAAAAGGATCCATCTAAATGCTTAAGTGAAATATGTTATTATAATAAATCATAACTAGAGGAAGGTGTTGATCCCAAAATACTTTAAAATCCACATATAATGTTCTCAAAATATCTTATAGGGTTATAATGGTACTCCTAGACTGACTATCTATTTTAGGATGATTTGTAGTTCTAAAGTTCAACTCTATATTCAAATTTTTCTAAAGACTTCTCTAGAACATTGAGGTAAATCTCAGATCTTGACCAGATACAATATAACATTATACTCTATAAAACCTTATGAATTACTTAATATATATCATGAAAAAATAATCAAAATATAAATATTCTCTAATAGAAACAAAATTTGATGAATTTATAAGGTGATCAACTATAACACAAATAGCATTATGACCCTTTGAGGTTTTTCAGAGGGATATTGAAATCCATAGTGCTATTTTCCCATTTCTATTCTGGTATAGGTAATGGTTGTAACATCCCATTATAATTATATCTTTAAACATTAATTTTTTGATATACAAGGAAATGAAATATATGCTCATAAATATCCATTTTCATGTGGTCCAACTAGAAATACTCTTCCAGGTCATTATACATCTTCATACATTAATTATGGATGGAGAGTTATAAACTATGAGCTTCATAAAATAAAACATTATTTAAATATAATATTGATAGGAAATATATGCAGTTTTTAAATCTTATCATTCCATCACAATCATTTTTGAACTCAGGAACATTCCTCCCCTTATTTTATAGTTTCAAATATTTTTTCTATACCTCCTTAATGCTAACATGTATGGATGGTTGAAAATTCATCTAAGAAAAATAATATATTTTCCATTTTACTATGATTTCATGATCCATATTATATAAATCCATAAATATTGGATCACTTTAAAAACTCATTATGGCCAAACTAACATGGCCCTTATAATGTAGAGCATCAACCACCTTGTTTTCCTTCCAAGGGCAGCAATGTATTAATCCATAATAATCTTTATCAAAATCTAACCATAAAATTTAGACAACATTCAACTATTTATATGTGAATATATACTTAATTATTTTATGATTAATATATATATATATATCACACATTTAACCATAAAGATAATGACTACAAATTTTTAATGGAAAAATTATCAAAACTTACTCCAAATCATGAGTCATGCAAATTTTATGATGAATTTTTAATTGGTGTGAAGAATAAGCTATCACCATATCATACTTCATGAGGAAAAAATCCTTGTAAATTTGGTAATGGATCATTATAGAAACAAAACCATTCTCCACTATAGGGTAGTGAGAACACAGGTTCACTGAACAACCTTCTCTTCAGTTCCATGAAATTTTAATGAAATTTATCAGTCTAAAGGAACGTATATCCCTTTTATTTTAACTTTGTTATTGGATTTTATATCTATGAGAAATATATCACAAATAATATTTAGTATCTAGATAAACCAAGAAAACAACATATCTCCATCACCTTGGTTGGTAGGGTTTTTCAATAACTTTGATCTTAGAAGCATCCATTAATACACCCTCACTTGAGATCATATAACATAATAATGAAACTTTCTATAACTAAATATAATAATTTCTAAATTTTCAATACATATTCTCCTTCCCCTAGGTATTCAAGATAATTTTAAAATGATCTTCATTCTCTTCCTTGATATTTTAATATATAACGACTACCACAAAATGATCAAGGTAATCTATAAATACTATAATAATTAAATCCGTAAAGATAACATGGTAATTGATTAGTACAAATGGAATTACTATAAATTTATAATCATCAAACATCATATAGAATTCTATCTTAGGTATATCTACCTTCATGAACATCAATTGGTGATATACAAAAGAAATATCAATCTTGGAAAAGTAAGGATCTCTACACAGCTAACCAAATAAGTCATCGATTTTTGGTAGAGGACATTTTCTATTTATAGTGATATATTTATATTCATGATAATCAATGAAAAGAAACATTTACCCATCTTTATTTTTAACAAGAAGAATCGGTTCCCCCAATTATGATGCATTAGGGAACATGAATACCTTATCAAGATTCTCTTGGAGTTGCATCTTTAATTCTTATAACCCAATCAGGACCATTATATACAGAGTCTTTGAAATAGGTGAAACATTGAGTGTAAGAAATATTAAAAACATAACTTCATAATTAAATGGAAGACTAAGTATGTATTCACGAAATACATCAATATATTCCTAAATAATAAGTTTATTTTAAATTTTGGGTTTCTCTCTTACAATTTCAAATAAATAACCCTCATTAATAGGAAGTAAGAGGCATGTAATGGAAGTAATTTCTATTTGATGTCTATATTAATCATTTCAGAAAAATAAAAATATAGGTTGATTTAGAATATAAAATTTGACTTCCCTTACATATTAATTGATATGGGTTCTATATAAAGAGAGATAATCAATTACCAAAATCACATTGAATTCTACTAAAGTATAAATAATTACATTTTCATAGGGAACATTATTTAAAAAATTACCATGATATCCCTAAATCTAGTGTGGATGATTAGTGTGCCTTAACCATCATGATCCACTTCATAATTTTGAATATCATAATCCATTCCGTGTTTTTGGAGCTAGCCCTTAGATTAGAAAATTAACTTGGATAATTCGCAAGTTCACCACAGCTAATATAGTGAACTATTAGTGGTACATTGGGATGAAATTTATTTTTCTCTATAAAAATATTAATTTTTCATCAAAAATTAGTTACTATATACTATTATTTTCCACACATAAAACAACTTATCATACATTTGGTACATTTCCATGGGTTATTTATCTGAAATTATTAGCATGTAGGAAATTTAATCTTTTTACCTCCATGGTCATCATAAACTAAAATTAGATGAATATTTATTTTCTCTAGTTAGGTGAATCATAAAACTCACCTGAGTTGTGGTTTTTAATCACAGGTTTAGTTATATGGTTAGGCATAATATCAAATTTTTTCATTATAACTCCCATTTCATTTGGTTTATCATGAGGAAAATTATTTTATTCACCATCTCATTCATTATTCACAAGATTAATTATGGCTTCAACCATTGACTAAAACCAAAAAACATAGTGCAAGTATCAAACACTATCAATTTCAGTAAGAAATCATATGTTTATTTAAAATATTCTTATAATGTCCTAAATTATTACACCTTTTTCACCCCACAAAAACTTTAAGTTCAAATCATATCACTATGGATTATCATCTGTTATTATAGGTTTCATCCTATCATTCTTCATATTGGTTTATAAATAGAATGTGGATTAACCAAATCATATCCCCCAGGAGTGTCTATCCAGATTTTCGGTATGAGGCCCACTCATCATGAACTAAGAAACAATTTATTTGATACTCAACTATTTTTTTTATGGGTGTTTACACAATGTTACATATGTTCCATAATGTTATTCAATTTCCAATACCTATATTGGGATTTAATTTCTATGAAAACACACAATATCCACTATAAAAAAACTTTAGGATGTTAGAATTTACTCATACTTAACCCTAGGGTTTTTACTAAATTTCTCTAATAATGATCTCTAAAAATAAATAAATCTTTCTCTAATACCAACTGAAGAGACCTGTGTATAACATATATAAATTTTATATCATTTTATTTGAAGATTCAATACATATAATAATAATACACATCCAAGATCCATAAAGGTTTAGTGTATTTGGAAACTGTATACAAAATATTCTTATTTAATGAAATTTCTTTAACATCATTCACAAAGTTCTTCTCAAATAGTAAAATTCCTACTTAAAACATTCATTCATAAATTGGGTAAATGATAACATAAGAAATGGTGATCTCAATTTCTTTGTAAGAGTAAAAATATGTGATATCAATAAATGATCATAAGTGATTATAATAATAAAATTTTGAGAACATGATCATAACTTATGAAAGTCATACCTAATTAGTCAAATATATTTAATCACGAGTCAGGGAATAAGGAATTGTCATAACAAAATTCAAAATTTAGAAGAGTGAAATATCATAAATAATAAATCCTAAGCCATGATAACATATCATAATCATAAGGAATAGGTTTTTTTATACACATAAGGATAGAAACTCATTTTATTTGTTAGGGATCACTGCCAAGACTCTGATAGTGGATTGGGTTCACTCCCCATTCCATAATTTCATTACTTAAGGTTCACTCCAAAAACTATCAAACTGGACAAAGACCGTTATTGAACCAGGTTTACTCTATATTCTATCCTATATTATCTCATGAGATATCAATATTTTCCCAATACATTTGAGGGATATATAATTCAGGGCCCTCCCATCATATAATAAAAACCGTACATATGTGTGCCACAAGATCAAAAACATTTATCAATTCATTATATCATAACCCATGGAATTTAAACATGTTTCATAAATATTCCATCATTTCATTATTGTGTAACCTGTGGAAAATTAATGGGTTTCATAAATAATTCACCACAACTTAATTATTCCATGTAAAATATGTTTCATAGAATAATCATTAAATCATCATCCTCATAAGACATAAATATAATGAAATTGGATGGTATTATAAGATCATATACCTAGTGGAGTATATAAATACTTAAATTTTATTTATATAGATTAAAAATAACTTTAAAATAATATTTTAACATTTCATTGAAAATAAGGAAAATACACTAGTGAAAAAAGATGATTCGGTGTCATAAATTTAACACTGGTTTTTTGAAAACCAACATTATAATAGATAAAAAGATACTTTTAATGTTGGATTTAAATAAGATGACATTAAATATCTTCCTAATCCATATTTGAAATTGCTTTTTAATAAATTTGATGTAATTTTTGAACAATTGATGTAGGTTTTTTATTAAAACAGATATCAATTTTTTTAACTTACAACATTCGTTTTTATAAAAAGTTATTCTTTATCAAATATGAAATATATATTTTAGAATTCCATTTTAGTCTTTATAAAAAACAACATGGTAACATTTAAAAAAAATATTACGTCAGTTTTAATAAAAATTGAAGTCAAAAGTCATTTTAAAAAAATAACCTACACATGTTTTACCTTATTCATCTATTGATATTTTTCTAAAAACCCTAATACCCGCATCACATGACTATCCACCTCACTTGATCTCCCTAAATATTCCTCCTTTGATCTATTTTTTTGGATTCATTTTTCATCATTTTACATCTCTGTTGCATCCTCCCGGCACATCATTTTCTTCATTCAATCCATAAATCTCTGTTATATTGATATTGTTTGAGTTTTACCATAATTGGATTTTATCTCCATTTGGAGATGTATTTTTTAATTAATTGAAATCAAAGGTTTATAAATATCCATTTTATATCTCTTTATTGCATGTTTACAACATAAATATCTATATGTTTTATCAAAGAACTACTTCTTTGTCAAATCCTGCCACTGCAAGATTCTGTGTTGAAATGGATCTCTCAAGAGTTCCGCCAGAGGTTGTATGGATGATCGTGGAAGGAGAATACAGGTACTCTCAAAAAATTCTGTATGAAACTTGGATTCTGTTTTGTTCCAATTGTTGCAAGCAGGGTCATGAAACAGTTAAGTGCCGAAGAAAGAGTCCAGCTTCCCATTCAGGTGTGCCTAATAATATTGGCAATGATTATATGGTTCAGACTCAAGCAGACCTGAATCCAGGGGCATCTGAAACTGGATTGGTCCCAGCGGTTGATGATATGGTTCAACATCAAACAGATCTGAATCCAGGGGTATCTGAAGTTGGATTGGCCCCAGTGGTAGATGATTTGATAAATAATCAGGTCCTTGTAGAGTTTTCTTCAGAAATGTGTGTGGGGAAGGAGACCCAATCGGGAGAATTGCCGAATGAAAGTAAAATAGGTATGGAAGATTCAATGCAGGAAAATGAGAGCTCCATGAATATGGCTAGTAGAAAGGGGAAAGAAGTAATGAAACAACCTGATAAAGGGGAGATGCAGGCTGGTGAGTCTGACTTACAATATATGGGCAGGGGACTAAAGAAAACTCAGACATCTAGTGAGAGTAAACTTCCAGGGCAGAGCTCTCCTGTCATGGTACAGGTTAGTGATGATGGATTGATAAACTGTTCGACAAACCGTTTTGCTGTTTTAAGGGATATTGACCTGAAGAAGGATGAACCAATGGAAGAGGAGGAAATTCGGTGTCTCCCATCTCATGAAGATTCCATTACTGTCCATGTGATGGAGGCCTCAGCTGTTCTGACCGTGGGTGATTCTGGTGGACAGCCTCATGTCTCACCTGGGATGGAACAAGATAGAAATGGGAAACTAATGTGGGGTTCTGCTGAGAAAATCAAAGAGATCCCAAAGAAGGTGAATGGGGTATTGGAAGCTTCTCATGGGCAGGTTATTCAAGGTGAGTTGGTCATCAATGGTGTGGTTGAACAGCAGCATGGTTCCGTGGTGGCAGAAGGTAGTGAACATGACATTGTCATGCAAAAGGAAACAATGGTGATGGAAAATCCGAAAGTGTGTCAGGTTATTGGAAGAATTATGAATGACTTGAGTAAGAGCAAAAAGGTTGAACCTGGGTGTGATATGGAGTCACCTGGTTACCCCCTGCAAGAAGACCATGTCTCATACAGTGATGCCCTTATGAATGGGGAGAAGGGAGCCTCTGAGAGGGAAGAGCTTGTGAAGAATACAATCAAAAGAAGACCCAGGAGAGATTACTCTGATATGCCTAAAACGGTGTCGACGAGATCCGCCTTTAAAAAAGATAGAGGGGTTGCAATTGATGCTGGGAGGAGATCAAAGAGTAAACGTCCCTACAAATAGGAGCTATCTGAGGTGCAGTTGAAACGGAGGGAACAATATATCCAGCTCTTCAAGCAATATGAATCGTCTGAATGGGAATCTGTTGAGGCTGGTGCAATGTCAGACTATGGTAATGGTGAGGATTATGGTTTTATATGATGTAATTTTTCTTCTGTCTGTCTTTGACCTTTGTTATGCACCTCTTCTTTTATTAATAAATTTTGGGGATCAGGCGTGCCTGATCCGAACTTTCCTGGTATTTTTAAATATAAATCATTTTTTAAATTTTAAATTCATGTGGTTATATTTAGTTTCATATTATCAATGTCTTCATGATTATAAATTATTTTTTATTTTTGTATAATTTATTTTTAATTATAATTTTTTGTATTTATAATTTTTTATATTTATAATTTTTTTTATTATTTTCTTATAGTTATCCTAATTTATAATTAGATTATGAATAATATATATTTTAAGATTATGTTTAATATTTTTATATTAGAGTAACTTCAATGTAATACAAAATTTTATTATAGGGATAATCTAAAATGGTAGTGAATAATAAAAATGATATAATGCATTACCCTAATTAAAAAAAGATTATTTTTTTAATATACTCTTATATAAATTATTAAAATTTTAATTTAACATATTAATTTAAAATTAATTTATTTTCCATAAAATCATAAAATAAAATATATTTTTTTATTTAATAATATTAATAAATTAATTTAATTTAATTAAATCACACACACACACATATTCAGAATGAATAAATTAAAATAAATATGACTACATTATGGTTATTTTATTTAATTATGTTATGAAATTTAATCCAATATTTTTGTGTTGTTAGTTCATCTCAATTTAATCACTTGTATTTTATTTTCAAAATGATATGTTTTGACCATTTTGTATAATTTTTTTTTGATCAAATATTTATCAATAAATGGTCAAATGGTAATTATTTTTATATGTTTTTATGTTTTAAATTCATCTATTTATATATATTTATAAATTTATATATGGATTAATATATTTACCTTTTAAATTGTTATCTTAAAAAATTAATGGATCTTAATTGGATATGTTTAAGAAGAATCAATGATGAATATGAAAAATGAGTTGATAATTTCTTGTAATTTTATTAATAAAATCACAAAAAAGATCTATTTTTTCTGTGTCAAGTGTTTTAATATGATAAAGTTTAGTTACATATAAATTATAGGTAATCTGATTTAGTATGTATTTTACCATAATTATACACATTGGATATAACATGGTAAATAATATAATATTAAATATCTAGTGTTGATAAAAATATTCAGCATGAGATAGAGGATCATATTAAATAATTAACTCATGACGTAGGCATGGAAACTATCAAAAAATAAAAACTATTTAATTATTGTGTGGAGATTCCAAGAAACTGCTATTCTTAGGATCTACTAAATTTATATTTTTATCACTAGTTCTAAGATTATTTAACTTAAAAGTAAGAAATGAATGTAATGATAAAAGTTTCTTTAAATTGATTCTACTTTTAAAATTGATACTTCTAAAATTAAATGAGCTACCATATTCCAATTATTTCATAAAAAATCATCATGCCCAATGTGATTGGGGTAGAAAAAAATACATGACTTCCAAAATGAATATGTGTTTTATAGAAAGGAATATGAATATTTATCAAAATTTACAAAATGTGGGACATCATAGTATAATATGGTTAAAAAATTCAACTCTAATTTATTCTCAGGTATCAACACCAATACTAATGCTAAGGAAATTTAGCATCTTCTAATAATTTATCATTTGAAGCATCTATTTGAAAATTAAAATGATTAAAAAAGGTTAAGATTATATACATATGAGCTTATCTGAGATAGAAACTTATATCACCCTCCTTATTCACTACAATGGAAGAGGATTGCTAATTTGTTTTGATTTTATAAGGAATATAGAAATCTCAAAATGGGGTTTTTCACATATGGAATGAATACATATAAAAGCATCAATAACAAATATAGTTCACAACTTGTTTTATTTGTAGATTACAAATTTTCCCATATATATGTATGAATAAAAAATATGTTATGATGAGATTTATGATTTTTGGACCAAACCAACCAGGAAATAATATTGATCCACATATTTAACCATTGATTGATGATTTGAAACTTCAAAGGGAGAATTGTGTTACTAATTCTTATGCATAAAAAGAAGTGTATTTTATTTTTTCATGCTAGGATAATATTCATTATAAAAAACTTTCTGGTATATGGAAACTTATCTAGATATAGTGTTAAAAGAGATAAATCATTCCTATTTTTTAAAAAAGAGACTTTATATTATCAATTATATAATGGAAGAAAGACAATATAAATTAGAAATTGAAGATTCATATAAGTGGATAAAACCTGTAATATATTTAAAAAGGATTTTATTAGTTTATAAGAATATAATATCCCCCAAAAACATTTTCATCTAAAGAATATTATGAAAAGATGAAAAATATTCATTTAAACTTTAGACAGAAATGATGTTCTATTCATCCAAAAAATATCTAAAAGAAACATTATATCTTATTTGATCTACCTTATTAGATATTTATGTAGATAAAACATAACATTCATTTTATACATGTTTATAAGAAAATATGGGATAGTTTGATTTGAAATTTGATATATAAAAAAGGAAAAGAAAAAAAATATGGATTATATGATAGATTAGACTTGATATCCATGGGAATAAATTTAGATTTATCTCACACTATGAAAGAAAACATAACATATTTACCTCTAGCTTGTCACACATTAAGTAGGATTGATAAGTTGATTTTTTTTAAATTTCTACTTGGTAATAAAGTTCCCAATATATATTATTCAAATGTAGAGAATTTGGCACCAGTAAATGATTTTAAATTAATAGGTATGAAATCTCATGGCTGTCATGTATTGATGCAAAAAATAATACTGATAAAAACTTATGGTATATTATTGACACTTTTCAAAAAGATTATCATGAGGTTATGTTATTTTTTCAAATCAACTTATAGAAATGTGTTCGATCTAAAATTTTTATACATGTTAGAGAATGAAGCTACCCTCATACTTTTTCAACTAGAAATATTTTCCCAACCAATATTTTTTGATATAATGGTTTATTTATTGATTCGTATTGTGTGGGAGATAATAATATGTGGGCCTATTTATTTATGTTGAATGCATACTTTTGAAAGAAATATAAATTTTTTGAAGATATATGATAATAATTTTCATTTATAGGACGCCTCTATTGTTTAAAAATATATATCAAAATAGGTTATTAATTTATGTATTAATTTATTTTATGAAGTAAAGAATATTTGTCTCCCTATATATCGAAATTTGATAGTAGATTGTGAAAGTAAAGGGATTTGTGGATTAAAGGTAAAGTTCATTCCATGAGATGAAGTGATGCAAACACATTTATACATTTTAAAAAACATAGATAAGGATCAACCATATATATCATCACATATTTCTGGATTGAAGGTATGATATCTAAAAATAAATTAAAATTGGTTATTGATTAAGCATAAAATGACATTTATTTAATGGTTTAAAGATAAACTCAAGAAAGATATATTTGCATCATAAAAATTGAAATTGTTGGACAGAGCAATATCTCTAAATGTGATCACATAGTCTAATTTTGATATTAATGGTTACACATTTTACACACCAAAAATTAGGATGATAAGAGTAATGTTTAAAATATTGGGGTATTGGTCATCGCTGGAGCACTAAATGTTTTAATTGAAAAGGAAAAAAAGGAAGTTTATACATAAACTACATATTTTGGAGTTATTAATGATACATAGGAATTGATTATACTAAATTTATTATAGTAGTGTTTAAGTGTAATTGGGTTTATAGTAACAATGGTGTGAAACATGATGATTATGGATTTACAGTCATTGATTTGAAAATATTTAGTTTTAAAGAGGATCAATTTATCATGGAGACACATGAAAAAGAAAATATTTTATATTATTGACCCATCAAATGATTTGTAGTCCTTCATTTTGGAAGTGAAAATAATTCATTTTACTAATGAGGATGATGATGATAATATAGATTTATGTGAGGTTTATTCATATATTATCTGATTAATGGATGATTACAATGACTATAGTTTTAACATAGTATACATTGTATGAAATGATAATGTTGAAGGGATATGGGAAGAAATTACATTACTCTCCTAATTATCCAGATAAATATTTATGTTATATTTCTTTTTTGAAATTTAAACTTATAAAAACACTAGTATTTTAGTTTGTATGTTTCACTATATATATATGTATATTGATTTTTTCTATAACTTTTCTCTTAAATTTTATAATGAATAGTTAATGTTAAACATTTTTTGATTGAAAAAACTAATGGACATAAATATATTTTGGTCAAATTTGTGCATATAAAATCATATTTTTAATAATGATATTGTAATTTTTAAATTTTCATTATATATATAATTTTTAATTAATGTTTATATCTATTAGTTTAATTTACACATTTTTTTAATAATATTTATATTTTTTTTAAAATATACACATATGTGACACAAATGTTTTTACTTACATATTTTTGAATTCATTGTTTCTATATATTCACTTTTCTAATAATATACAAGTATATAAAATATCATTACATTGGTTTACTTAAGTGACATATATAGAGGAAGAGGAACATTTACCGTGGTATATGCATTATTTTTTTATATGATTAAATTTTCATTATTTAAATTATTTAATGAAATTAAAATTTTAATTTTCCAAAAATTATATATAGGACTATAGGTGAACCTCTTACAATATATTATTCTTTTTAATATTCTTCTATAGAAAAAAAATCCTAGACTTATTATATTTGTGGATTATATGTTTTGTTGAAACATTCATTTGCTCATAGAGAGTATAGGGTACTTACTAATTTTGATGATGATAACAACCCAACTGGCCTAAATTCAATGTAGTTTAATAGTTGTATCTCCATGTAGAGTCATGGTAAGATTAATATTTTGTATCCTGATTAGAAGTCCATCGAATAAGCGATGAAAGTGTAGTTGTGGGAGTACATAACAGTAAAATATATCAATTGATTTATTTTTATCTCATTCTTTAAATATTATATATTTTATATGAAAAATATTTAATGTATTCAATTATAGATGGCATTTAAGTTTTGAAGAAATAAAAATTATTAAAATATTTCTACCTTTAGAGGTGGTTTTATGGGGAGATTTGAAAACAAAATTGACAATAAAATTATGTTTTTGGAATGTTATAGAATAAAAACCCATGCCTCAAGTATGGATTTTTAGATGCAGTGGCATTGACTATATTTTTTACCCGTTGATATGATGAAAATTTTATATTATGATAATTATTATATATTTTATAATTTCTTTTATATTACCTAATTACTTATTCATTTATCATTATGTAATAGGCCTCCTGGAGATCTCACCAAGAGAACAAGTTGAAGAATGTATACCCTTATAATTTATCATGAAGAGGGTATCTTTTACTGGATTAGAAAATGATTAAAAGAATTGATGCATTAAGAGATAATTATGATAGTTGTTCAGAAGATATCAATTTTTTCCCTCCATCTCCCATACTCACCATGAAAAATGTAGAAGAGTGAGAATGAAAAAAATAAAATAAACAATTTCTTATAGATTAATATAAGAAAGTAGTTGATATAATTGTATGAAATTATTTTTTATTTTTCTTGAATGTTTTTATTTTTTAAATTAATATCACTAATATACCATTTTAATATATCATTTCAGGATGAAAATGCAGAGAAAGAAACATAGGTTAATTTTATTCCGGAGGGTAGGATGGAAATTCTAGCAACAACTATATGAAAACTAGAACATCGTGGCCACATAAGGGGATATTAGGTGGTTGTTATTATTAAGATTTTTTGGTTGTAAAAGTAATAAAATAAGGGATGAAGAAATATAGTCCTTAAAATATGAGGTGGAAGACTTAAAAATTTATATGGGTGATCAAATTAAGTCACCTGTGCAGGCTATTTTTGAATAAATGATGAGACAATCACAACATGTATAACCTGCCTAGTCAGATCCTCCACCTCCTCATTTGGGCATAACCTTATACTATGAGTTATATACTGGAGATACCCACATATATATTGTATCATACATATTCATACATATTTTGGGGGATTCGTTACATCACCATACTATGCATTTAGTTTAGGTAAGATTATTAGTATGAGATATTTTTTATCTAAATACTCTAGTTCCCTTATATATAGAGGAGGTTACTAGAGTTGTGTATTATGTGGTCTATTTTTTAATCTAAACAAATATCCTTCTTAATCACCCGACATATGAGGAATGAATTTTATATTAAATATTATTTACATTTTACTGAAAATTACTTATAAGGTTTTCTTTTATTTAATTTATATAGGAGTATCTGGAAGAAAATTAATTAGTATAAAAGAAAAAAAAATGTTCATGAATGAACAAATTTAGATAATTCTGATATTTCTAATGTTCTAAAATGATTATCCCAACTTTCTTATTTATTGTATAATATTTATCCGTTAATTATTATTTATTATATATGTTTAAGAGACAATGAGTAAATAAAATTAAAAAAAATCCCAGATCTTATTATATTTTATGAGCTCACCGTACCCATGTTGTAGTTAATTTTCATGTTAGTCAATTTATATTTCAATTTATATTTATTCAAATAAATATGGCTTGAAGATAATTAATTTTCTACATATTTAATTAGGTATCTAAAAAATATTTGGATTCAAAATGATACCACAACTATTTATGGTTTTTTGGATGCATAATATATTTCAATGGATGTTCAACATCTGAGTGATGAATATAGAGTTATAAAAATATGTGAAATATTAGAAAATATGGATATTGGGTGTTGTTTTTCCCACTCTTTGAAGGGTAAGAAGAGTAAGATAACTATAAACTAACATTAATTTTAATTTCATTAATTGCGACCTTTTTATATTACAGTGGTTATTGGATGTTAGTTGTATCTTCCTATAAGAATTAACATTATATTTTTTTACTCTTTATTAGTTGGAGTATGTAAATTTTATATAAAATTGTAAAAAATTAAGTTTTATTCTTCTTTATAAGTTATTTAAACTTAATTATTCTTATTAGACATGTTTTTTAGTTGATTAATGAAAATATAGGTCATATAGAAAGTTTATCGATAATCACTTCTTCATATAATATCCAAATAAAATTAAATAAATGAATGTAAAGGTAAGTAAATTTTATATTAGATAATATTTGTTTCATCTTATATATATATATATATATATTATTTTAATGTTCATGTTTTATAATAATATTTTCATCACCAAAAATGAAATATGGAAATTGGTTAATATGTTTTAATATTTAGGTTTGAGATAATTATAACAAGTTTGAAGATATAATTTAATAAGGTTGGTTATCTTATGAATTTAAGATTTATATTAAAATGTTATATTTTTTTATCATTAAAAAATTAATCATTATTGAAGGTTTTCAATGATGTTTCATCATATATGGATGAATAACATACCCACCTTAGAAGTTTGTTTGGAAAATATTTTTTAGGTATGGTAAATTTGTAAATTATCATGTATGCATATTTTAATTAAAGTTAAAAATGAGTATCTAGTTAACTGTTTTTTGTTTTGAGTTAGAATCTTCTATTTGTCATATAAAGAAAACATTTCAAATGTTCTTATTTCATGTATTTTATTTTTGTTATTTTTTAGTATAGAACTTTATATGTCATCTTTTAATAAACCAATGTGGAATCATAAATTTAGAGCTTTATATCTTGATTTTAGGTAAAAATAAACATATAAAGCCATTTTATACATTTATTTTATGGTAAAACAAACATGGAAGGTTATATTTGTATTTACATAAATTTTAGACATCAATTTTTTAATAAAACAATTTGGAATCATAAATTTAGAGCTTTATAGATCAGTATTCACTTAAAATTAATTTCCAAATCCACCTTCCACATTAGTTTTATGGTAAAATAGATTTGAAAGGTTTTATTTTTTTCAGAATATTTCCATTTCAGTTTTATCATAAAAATGATGTGGAATGTTACTTTAAAATTTATATTTTTAAGAAAAATGTGGATGAAATACCATTTAAAATGGATTTTTAAATTAATATTTTATGTATTTTTTTGAAAAATGATGTTGATGTTGTTATTTTCAATGTCTCTTGTATCAATGCCAGTTAAAAATTGATATTTTAAATCAAAAAATCTGATCTTAAAATGTTCTTTTCCACTAGTGATGCCCTTTGCATTAGGTATCATTAAAAACAAAAAAATCCCAAGAATATTGATAAAAATAATTTACCTATAAATAACCATAGAAAATGAAAAGAATGTTTTGAATCAAAAAATATTCATGATGGGGGGAAAATAAATTCATGTGATAAATGTTAAATAAAAAACTTTCTTTCACACTTTTTGTAAGAAGTCCTAAATAACTAGTTCAAAAAACATTATAAAAATTCCATCCTAAAAATTTAAAAAGAAATTCAATTATGGTTGAAAATGAATTTAAAAAATAATTGGATCATATAAAATAACATTATTTAAAACATTTTAAATATCATGGGAATGAATGAAAAACTGTATGAACTAAATAGAAAATAAGGTTTATTTTTTTAAAAACATTTTGTTGATTGTTTTAAGTACCCAAGAGAGGAAAATGGAACTATTTCTTGAAAGTTCTAGGAATATAAAAAGGATATAAAATACATGGGGATAATTATAAGATCTGTGTAATTTCCCTCAAGGTAAATTTATTATAGACAAACCTAAAAAGAAATGAAATTGTAAGATAAAACCTTACCTCAAGTCTTGTATTTCTTTGTATGTATTAAAATATTCCATATAATATATATATATATATATTTATTATAAAAATATTATATAAAAATATTTATACATAACTTTCTATGTGAAATTCCTTTAAAATTTATAATTATACTTTTATCAACAATTCTTCACTGAAATGATCATCTAGAGGAAAACTGGTTTGTTTTCCATGCATTTTTCAGTTTGATATTTCTAGTCCTTACACATTGGTTATGGTTTCATCATACCTAGAATATTAATTATTTAAAAAGTATCATATTTATTCATTATATACAATTTTATAACAATTAATATAAATTCATGATGAAAAATTAATTACATCACTTTGTGGGGATGGTAGTTTTTACGCACACACAAGTGATGTTTTGCAATTTTCAATGGATGGAACAAAATAAAGTTAAATAATAATTCATCACTCAAAAATAATAATTATATCATAAATATCATATATATATATATACACTATAAAACCCTATCCTGTACCACTGGTTCTGATCCATATATTCATATAACCTCATGTGCACCTCCCCATATGGAAGAGGTTGTTAACTAGCAGTGGGGGTCTGAATGCCATTAGTAAGGTTATTATACCCTCATTATCAAATATTTACAATGATAATATAATTAAAAATACAAATAAAATCAAAGTATTAAATCATAATAAAATAATTTTAGATAGAACACATGTCATACATTAAATAAATAGGCTCCCGGTGTAGCAATCCAAACCATAGTAATTAGTGCAGGCAGATAAATAAATAGAGAAAAAACTATTGAAAACCCTATAGATCCCATCCCAGTTATTCTTAAAGCTCCATTATACTTGGATAAAATGTATTCTATTTTCCCATTTCGTTTTATTTTATTTGTATACATGAATTCTATATGTGCATTGAGATGCCCGTGCATGGTGTGGGTAATAAAACACAGTAGGAAACCACCAATCCATCCTTAAAAAGTGTGTACATATAATTTCCCTAAATTTTCACACAAAAATATCACATATTTTTAGATTAATATTCAATAAATTTCACTAATAAATTCCCAATGAATATACTAGTTTAGTGTCTTTTGATACTAGTCACACAATCTTCTTTATTTAATGAAAGATCTTCAACATCTCCCATAAATACCCCCTTTTGTACTCTTCATAAACATACCCAAGTTAAAACCTTTCTTCATTACCCAGGGAAAGGAAATTTAATAAATAGTGAGGTCAGATGCTCAGTAAGGGTAAACATGGTACATTTTATATAATGATTATATGAAAGCATATGATTAGAATAAGGGTATGATATTAAGACCATAACTTACAATGTTCATACCCAACATATCATAGATCATGAATATGAGTCATGGAATAAAGAATTATCATTCCAAAAGATACGATTAATAAGAGTTTTAAATTTAATCCTAATAATTCATAAATCATAATCTCATGTCATAATAGTGTGGCTCCAATATAGGTATAAAAACTTTTTCATTTTTCAAGGTTAACTACCAAGACCATCAAACATAGGGGACTATGCCTCATCACCTATTTCCCATCATGGATCAAGCCCATCAATCTATTTCCCTTTTTTGATCAAACCCAACATCCAATTTCATATTTTGGATCAATCCTATGAACTATTTTCCCATTATTATCTCATGAGATATAAATATTTACCCAATATAGTGGAGGGAGATATAGGTCCCACCCATCCTTGTTTATATCATGACCACCATCCTCAGTTATAACGCAACCACCATCCTTAGATATAACATAAACACCTTCCTTGGTTACAATGTTACCATAATCCTTGGTAATAAAATAACCACCATAATTAGGTATATCTTAACCAAAATCATGTAATTAAAATCATATATATGTGTTCCAAAATATAATAAAACATTCATCATATCAGAACCCATTAAAAGAAATGGGTTTCATAAACATTTCATCACAGTATAACCTATGTAAAAGGGATGGGTTTCATATAAATCTTGTCATCCTAAAAATAAACTATATGGTGGAATAATACAGATTTTATCATATCATAATATCCATGTTAAAACTTTAGTAACATTAAAGGATTTCATCTTAGATAGAAAATTATTTTTAAATATCGCTTGGAACATTTCCTAAGGAAAATAACTTTTCATTGAAAATAAATTTTTAAAACTAAAAATTCATAAATTATTTTCTATATTTGAAAATAATTTTTGAAAATGAAAAATGAATCATTAAATCATTGAGTTTTCATGAGTTCATGAATTTCCATTCATGTTGTACATACTGAAACAAATATTCCATTCACATTTTCATTAAATTCCAAATGAGCCTTGTTTGAAAAAACGAAGATTCCTTTCATTTTTTTTTGAAAAAAATAAAACATGGGTAAAAATTAAATTTAAAAATATTTATATAACGCTAAAAAAAATTTAAATCATTTTTAGAAAACATGGAAATATAAGGAAAAATTGGTTTCCACCGAAGAGAGAAATAAAATCCATTTTATTGAAAAAAAATATTTTTGAATATTGAGTGTGTAAAGAGAATAAAATGAAAGAAAATATTGTATTATTAAGAAATAAATATATTAGAATAAAATTAATGAATTTATTTTGAAATATATCGTAATATTTCATCATCAAAATCATAATTATAAACCATCCTAATATATAATGTGAATGTGACATCAAACCCTTACAACTTTGGTAACTTTTGAATCGTAAGCCCCACTAAATAATAAAATAAAAATAAAGATTTAATATAATTAATATAATAATATTAAATATATAAAATATCACATTGGTATTATATACACCTCATTAAAGAATATAGGTTCGTAACACAACATATGTCTCAAAGAAGGAAAATTGAGAAAAATCTCTTATCTTAAGTCTCGACTTACTTCGTACACATTCAAAACTCCTGTATAAAAAATATAAGTTTATTATAAATCTATTTATGAATTATAATTATATATATCATACAATATATTATTTACTTATGTAATTTTATTACCCATTTCCTAACAATTCTTTATTAAAATCACGTTTTCAGTAATTACAACTTTATTTTCGTGTATATTTTGAGTTGATATTTTTTGTCCTTCTATGTTGATCATGGTTACAAAATTTCCATAATTTTAAACATGGAAAAAATAATATATATATATCTTATATATTAATTTATATTAATCCATAATTTTTAGGAATAGAAAATGAAATACTTTGATCATGGAGACGGTAAACCGTTTGTACACATGAATATTGTTTCAATTTTATTAATAGCTGGAATGCAAGAAAGATAAATAATATATTACCCTTAAATAATAAATTTTATGTCCTAAATATAACATATATTAATTAATACTATCCTTATTACTTTCTATGTAAAGTGTAATTTAATAATGAATCATATCGCTTCGTGAGAGGGTAGTCTATTGTACACACGAGCGACGTTATTGTATTCACACGGAATGGAAAGTACAAATCCATATGTGATATTATAATTATAGAATTATAATTATGTTATAATATAATATAAATATATTAAATCAATCATTATATTCATCCATGAAAGGTGGTGATAAAAAACAAACTACATCAGTCCGCTTGGCGATAGTCCGCTGTACACATGATCGACAGTTTCATTTTCCATTTGATGGAATATGCGATGGATATAGGTTATTATATTAACATAACTAACTCATAATATATTTTATATACCATTTTTAATATATTTTAATTCATACAACATGAATTAAGGTGGTAAGATAAAAATTATAAAGAAAGAGTTTAGTGAAGACAACTACCTTCTCTTATAACAACACCTTTGGTTATATTATT
Organism: Viscum album; assembly: GCA_963277665.1. Taxonomy (NCBI): domain Eukaryota; kingdom Viridiplantae; phylum Streptophyta; class Magnoliopsida; order Santalales; family Viscaceae; genus Viscum; species Viscum album. The sequence goes on along the minus strand of OY728160.1, from coordinate 797,392,721 downwards.
AATGGACATAGAGTTGGTATTTTGGGATGAATAAAATATCTATAAAATGTATAAGGATTTTGGAGAGGTATTTTTGTAGGGTTTTTTTAATCCAATGGGATAAAGAGGTGTGTATATGTGAGGGAATGATGTATACTTTTATAATGGGGGATGAGTTAACTTTTTTGTAAACACCCAAACCAATTCGATAATAGGAAGTAACCATCACACAAAATCAATCCAAAATGGATGAATAATTGATTTTATAAATTATATGGTTGAATCAAACCTCTAATACACAAAAAAACACAAGTTTTAAACATTTTTTTCATTAAATTCTATATTTCTTTACTTTTACCATTTTAGTTTCCATTAAGTTAACTAGCCTTTTAATCTTGGTAATTTATCATTGAAGAATTGGAAATAATGATAATTCTAGATAATTATTACTGAATAGTTATAAATACTAAATCCAGTTTATAAAAAAATCTTATGTGTCTAGAAAATTAATTTTAACACAAACACTTGAAATACATAAAACCATATTTTACCCTTTAACATGGTAATAATGTTCTTACTATTTAGGGGTCAATGTAATTATTATAAAAGGATTATTGGTCCATGAATGTACTATGGTTGTTATTTCTAAACATATAATAATAAATCTCAATAGGATATTATTTTTAGGAATTTTAATTTTTTTCAATAAAATATTATTTAATATAAAATGACATTAATGAAAATTTTGACACTATTTATTTAATTTGACTTTAAAAACATCTGGTAAAAGGTGGAATTCAAATATATAATTTTATAAAATTTATATCATGTTATAATTATATATAAAAAATCATTTAATACAATAATTAATTAAATTTATAATAATTTTAATGTTTTTAGTATCATTTATTTTATTTTCTATTAATTAAATAGTTACTGTATTGACATTGATTAAGAATTTAATGTAATTATTTAATTACTAAAAAATAAAACTAAATTAACCATATCAAATTAATATTATTATCCTCAAAATTATGATCAATATTCATATATTTATTTCATATTTTCCTATGTTAAGACATGACTAAAATTAAAAAGAACAAATGTGTCATTTTGTATTTTTTTATATAAATTATTATATCAGTAAATTTAATGGAAAAGTGTCCCAAAATCACATATAAATATATAATAAGGTAATAATGGTTGAACTATTTATATAAAATAGCAATTGGAAAAATATTTATGTTATTTAAACCCCTATCTTATTAGTTTAACCCCCGGTGAACTCATTGTAACCTTAACCATGGTAACTAATTTTTACTAATTTACTATTCATTTTTGAAAAAAATTAATTTTAAGTTATTATATAAGTTTATTTATTATGATTCATGATATTTTATCCATTTTTATAAATTAAATTTACATAAGTGAAAAAATTTTATTTAAAAATACACCGATAGATGTGATGAAAAATAAGTTTTCCAAAGAGAAAATTTTAAAAATTTTAAAAAGTTTTTATATCAAAATTTAATATGAAATTAATTTACATTAAACATATTTGATTAATTATAATATAATGAATCTAATTTTACTTTTTTTTATATTTTAAATTAACATTTAAACAATAAATTCTTTAAATGAATCGACAATTTTCAATAAAAACTAGTATTTATGACTATTCGTCAAAAAATAAATCTTTTTAGAAAAATCCCAAATATTCACCCAAATATAATTTTAAAATTTACATTAAAAAACTAATTTAATTATTTAAAATAAATTTTCTAAAATTTTCTAAAATTAATTCTATTATTTTTTCACAAAAAACAGTACAGATCATTTTTTTAAGAAAAAAGTTTTCTTTCGAAGTGTATAATATCATTACTAAAAATCAAGTAATTTTTTTGTCAATTTTATTTATTTATATAAAACCATTATACAAAATTTTTTAAATGTATTTATTTCTATTCATTCCACTAAGTTTAATGTCTAGGTAAGAGAATTTGGATTTAAATAATAATATTAATAGTTTTTTATGGTTTGTTAAAACTCGGTGTTGCGTGTAATACAAGATATTGTTGAAATTACATTTATTAAAAAAAATTTCATAAAATATTAGTGTTTATAGAATAGGTATAACAAGTGTATTCAATTATAATAATATATGTGCAATCATACCTAAACAATCATGTGTTAAGCACCCATGTGGTAACCAAGCCACCACGAGCCCCAACTGTAAGTGCTTTAGATCCATGCCAAAAAGAATATCAACATATTAGATGTAATCTTGAATTTTACATAAGGATAGTAATCATAGTTCTAAAAATCCTCAAAGAATCATGTCAAAATTTCACTAAACATACTTTTGGCATTAATTTCATCAAGTTATTGAACATCTATTAGGAATCGAGTGATCATGCTACTTAGCATCTACTAGGCATCACACAAACCTAATACTTGGAATCCAATAGGAATCATGTGATCATGCTAATCAGAATCTACTTGGAATAAATTTAATTATATAGGATCCATGAGGAATCATAGTATCCCAACTATGTGCTCAGGTCTATCATCTCCATCATCGTAATTCATGTACACTTTCCCTCTAAGGGATAACCATGCAACAATGTTCCACCTATTCTAAGAACCAAGAAAAATACCTACAAAGAAATGGTATAAAAAATAATAGGGTAGAGAATTAAATTCAAATCATAATATATAAAAATAATGAAATAGTAGAACATGAAATATATGTGATCAAAATCAAACTTGGTCAAACAAGATACAATCATAACCCTGGAAACAAGTATCATAAACGGGTATCACAGGATAAAAACATGCCCTCATGTGATCAAAATAAAGAACGATCATCAAAGTAATCTAATATAATAATTATAATAAGGTAATAACTATATACAAGAGCCTCAAATGGTAAGAAAATTACAAACTCATGGGTTTTTATGAAGTAATTCAATGTTTATGAAAGGATTGAAGAATGAATCAAATAGCATACCTGAAGAGAATGAGCTCACACATCAAGGATTCCGAACTCGGGTTATAGTTCATTCTGAAAGAGTTTTATAAAGGATACTCAAGAATTTTCCATGTCATAAAGGGTGGTTTTTATAATCACATACCTTATAGAGTCCTCCAATGGAATCAATTTTGAGGTATATAAGAAGATAATAAAGTCACACTCATTAGAAAGTAGATCCAAATTGGATCAATATTAAAAATAGGATAATATAAAATTGAAATAAATTTAGAATATAATATTTAGATATTTTTTATATCATTTTAGCTTTTATCACTTTTGTTTAACCCCTCATTATCCACTTTTAACCTTTACCATAGTAATGTATTCTTAACTTGGTTAATATTGATAATAACCAAAAATTAAGTTGACCATATTACATATGATTAATTATTATGACTATAAATAATAAATATATACTATAATATTTAATTTATATAAGTATTATAAATTCATTTTTAAATAAGTGCACAAAACACAACGAAAACCATTTTTGGAAAAATGCATTTAAATCAAAAAAATGAATTTATTCTTATTATACTCCTAGTAAAAACCATTAGATGAGTGTTAAAATATTTTAATGAAAATATTATCTACAAACTTAATTAAAATAATTGATTAATTTATATTAATTTAATTTATTAAGATAAAAATATATTGCGTTCATAAAAAATAGTTTTTTAGAAAAATATCTAATTATACATTCAATTAAACATATTAAAATTTATAACCAATTGATAACCAATGAATTTATTTTATAAAAGTGTAATTATTAATTTTTCATAATTTATTAATTCTTATTCATAATCAATTATCCTATTTATAGGTGATTAATTTCACATTAAATAATAGCATTACAATATTATATCGCGGTTTGTTTAAAATCGGTGTTGCATGTTAAACAAGCTATTAAAGAGGAAAAATTTATTTAAAGAGGAATATATCCTAAAATATTTGGTTGAAACATTAGAGTGAAACATTTTTAAATACTTCAAAAATATTATAGAAGTTTTGATAGCATCCATGTACTGTGAGTTCTTCAAAATATTCACATCATGTAGAACATCTTCTTGTATTTGGTTTGTTCCTATATATATATTTATAGAGACATACCTTTAATTAATGAAATACTGTATAGTTGGAATGTTAATTTATCTTTAAATATTCATTATAATTCTAAACAAACTTTCTTAAAAATTAAAAACTATGATGAATCCCTAGGTCAAAATAAAAATGATCATACCTTTAATAAATGACCATTGAAACAAACTGATTTCCCAAAAGTAGTATTCTAATAAATGTTCATGGATTAATATGTTTTGAATTATCATTTTCATCATCTTAAAAATATATCTTTAATAAATATATAAATAATAATTAACAAATAATCTTAATAAAATAAATTTAATCCAATATATAATATAATTTTAAAAGATAACCATATGTAATATAAATACATTTTTCCAAAAAAACACTTCACCCATAAGAACTTTTTAAAGTATAATAAATACATAATATAATTTCCTAATACATATTATATTTTATTTAGTGTAATATCAATATGTAATATAATTATTTAACTCCAGAAATACACATAAGAGATTTAAATTGGAAAAAAATCAATGCGTAACATAAATTTTAGTTTCAAAATAATCTTAAATATATTTACTTTTCCAAAAAAATGATAGTTAATATAAATAAATTACATTCCTATAATTTATAATATAATATACTTATTAAAATTCTATATTCTATAAATACATAATATTATTATACTAAGCTAAAAGGAATACATAATAAAAATGATCAATATGTAATATGAATGCCTTGTCCAAACTTCAATACATAAGAAAATATTCACTTCAGTGCATGGTGTAATATATTTTGTAGAATACGTATTATATTAAACATTAAAAAATATATATATGTAATATATTTTATCTTTAAGGGAATACATAAAATAATTTACTCAACAAATTGTCAAGCGTATAGTTTTTTTAGAAACACGTAACATATTATTCAATAATCAAAGGAATACATGATGTTTTAAAAAAGGTGTAAGATGTTTTAATGATATATATTATACTCTTAAATGCATAAGATAATTATTTCAAAACATAAGATAATTTTTTGTATGTATGAAATATGACTTCATAAAAATTTCAACAGATAAGAAAATTATTCATATGTAAGACATTCATCTAAAATTTAGAATTATATGTAATAAAACTTTCCCAGTACTAAGTATACATATATATTTTTAAACTTAAAAAAAGTTTGACACCTAAAATTCTGAATTTCATACATATGAAAATGTTTGATACATAAGTGAACTAAAATAATTCATTTAGGTGTTAAATATTATGTACTTAAGAAATTTCTAGAAATAAAATACTTAAAAAAACTATTTATAAAAAAATAAGGAAACAGAGAATTACAGTGAAACAAAAAAATATAATAAATAATAATAAAATGAGAATAAATATTATATAAATGAAAAATAATTTAAAAATATGATTAGATTCAAAATAATTTTAAAAATTATATAATAATTAAATAAATAATAATAAATAAATAATTCAATAACATCATTTTCTTTTATAAGTAGGGAAAGATTCAAACAATAAATTAAATAACAATTAAAGAAATTAAAAAATAAATTGGCTGTTTTTTAATCATAAAAAAATGAATAATAATAAAATATCCACTCCAAAAAATCTAATAATATCCCCCTTTTTGATAATTATAAAACAAATCATTTAAAACATGAAAATTATACACCTTTTACTATAACAAAAACGTGAATAATTTTCAATTTAATTAATTATTATCGAAAACTGAATAAAATAGTAAATACTAAACATGATGAAACTGAAATGAATAAAAAAAAATCACAAACTCCCATTTAATAAATTCATGTTACGAAATAAATTACTTTTCAAAAAATACATAAATATTAAAATAGAGATAAATTCCTTGAAAATTTTAGCTTTATATACATGAAATGAATATAGTAGTTAGGGTATATTTTTGATGTTTTAATATAAAATAATAAAATGAGCTAAAAGAATCCATGAGAGTAGTTAGAAATAATAATAATAAATTGATATTCTCATTGAATATATAAGATTCAGGTCATACTTCTTCTAAACCAAGTTCATACTTAATAATTTCTAATATAGAAAAATTTAAAGGTATAGTAAAAATATATTCCAATTGAACATAAATAGAAAAATATTATAAACATATATCTATTTTCTAAACACAATCTCTAATAAAATGAAATCTAAATTAAACATATTTAGTTCTAGAATGTTATAATGGTTTTTTTAGAAATATTAATTTCTAAAGTGTTATAATAAAAAAATTTCATCGTTTCAAAAAGCATATCAAAATCAGATAATGTTTTCTAATCCATAAATGCTAATATAAAAACTAGTACACTAATAGGAAATGTATTTATATCCATAGTCTCTAAGTATGTTTAAATCTAAAATAACCATGGCTATATCATATAACCATATTAACGATAGTTATGGATCATATATTTATAGGAATAGGGACTTGAAAACTACCACGAGAGGCTCTCCTTGATATAATATCTATATCCATAGACATACCTATGACTATAGATAACTGGACATAGTCATTCCCCTAAAAACAAAGTGATATCCTTTGAAAGGCCAATGACTATAAGGATAATGTTGTAGTGTTCAGTCATGGATGTATATATATACAGCCATGGGTAGACACTATATACCTGTATCCATAGGTGATGTTCGTGTATAAAAGTTACCCAAAATTTGAAAATTTTACATAGTTATATTTTATAAGAAAAAACTAGTAAACCACTAACATTCAACTACTAATGTGACAAAAAATCCCAAAATACATAATAAATCAAAATCTAATCATCATAAATCATATTGTAGTTTATATAAAAATAATGACCAGAATCAGTATCAATATGGATAAAACCCTTCATACCACCACCACCACTCTCATCATCAACATGTTCTACAGAAACACCATAAACATCTCTCAAATAACCATTATTATCAACATCATTGTGGGCATATAAATTATCATATTCATCTAAATTATTAGTTGCAGAAGATACACCATCATAAATAGAGCACATCATCATCAAACACACCTCAATCATTACAACTCTCCCTGGTGAAAGTGAAAAATAAAGAGAAGGCATGGATTTCATTATCTTTTCGTTGATAATATTTTTGCAATAGAAATATTATTCTTCTTATCATGTTACTTTTTGATTGTCCAATTAATTTATTCATATATAAATTTACCAGAATATTGTTTCATAGAAATCCTAGCTGAAGACTAGTATTGAAATGGTGTAATCTTCTTACCAAGTCAAAAATGCAGGGTCCATATACCTAATGTAAATGATCCTTTAGAACCAAATTATCAAAAACATTTATACAAATTCCACCGGATCATTCTATTGAGTTATATATTACATTAATTAAATTGATAAAATAATATAAAGAGATAAATTTAAACAAAATAATAGAAATTGAAATATACTTACAATTGTTTCTTAGGTGTCAGTATTTACCACACTTCCATATTTATATTCTATACTTGTATAGAACTTGTTAGATCAAGGAACATGAAACTTAATATTCAATGACTTTTTATGAGAGAAACAATATATGCATCAATATAAAATTTAACTTGATAAACTAAAATAACTATGTTACATATCCCAATTATCCATTTAATTTCAATGATAAATATCATTCAACTAAAATAAAAATATTAAAACCAGTTACCCAGAAAACATGCAATATCAGAGTTAATTCATTATGAAATTTTCACAAAGATTGTTTTATAAATTTTAGGTAATTTTTTTATCATAAAAAAATCCAATATTAATTTCATTTAATTTATTCATTTATATCTTTTTATAATATTTTTATTTAACTTGAATAAAATAATCTAAATATTCCTTTAAAAATATAATTTCTTTCTTGATATTTTCATTTTCTTAGAGAGTAGTATTTAAATATTCTTAAACCATATTATTATTTATAGAATAAACATTCCTTATTTTTTTATTTTATTCAAGTTTTATATTGGTTTTCTCATTTTTTATTATTATCTTTATGTTCTTTTAATATCTTAATATTTTGAAAATGTCATTTTGTAATCTGTCAATATTTTCAAATAATTCATTGTTGGATATTTCATAGTTAAATTAATTAGAATTATAATCAAAATTACCTACCTCATTTAATGAATCTATAATGTGCAGGTTATAATACTCCTTTTGTTCACCAGATGTAGCATCTAGTGCTCATGTAGGGGAACTGAGAGTGGGGGTAAATCAGTGTAACAAACTTCTAAAAACTATTTTTTATTTTATATTATCCCCTCTTAAACTCAAACCCATTTCCCAGTTAAGAGAAATTAACTAAATGATAAACTCCCAACCCTCACATAAGTATAAAATTAAAAATAAGAGAAACAAACACAAAGATTTATAGATTTCAGACTTAATATGTATTCCTAATCTTCTCTGGGTTCAGGTTGTGTTCTGAGATCTAGAGTAAAAATGAAAATATTAGAGAGTGATAAAAATAGAATGAGTGTAGGTTATATTATAATATCCTAAAATATTCCTACACTATATTTCACAATTTTCATGCAAGATAAGGGAATAGATTTTCCTTGAGTCTTAGAAAAAAAACACTAATAAGTTCTTAAGCCTCCCATTGGTGTCACAAAGTTATTTTTTATGCTCTAAAAAGATCCTTAAAATTCATATAAAAAGAAACGAATAGGTCTTCAACCACTTATGAATGTGTAGAAAACACACATGTAGTTTGTACTTATTATCAAATGAGACACACTATGATACTTAATCATATTAGTTCTCATTATTGAATATCCTTGATAAACATTATAGAAGAAAACTACAATACAAGTATCTTTTTCTTAATATCTTTCTCCTTCTTTGATAACAGAAAGAAAAGTAGTGATATTAGACTATCCACTTTTCTTCTTTGAGAGACAATGGTTTCCTCTTGGTTCACTAGTAAGAAGTTTCTCTTCTTCTTCTTCTTCTTCTTTATCTATTTAACTTAATAGAATATACAACATCAACATTGGATTCAATACCCCCTTATTATTTGACTCTCAAATGGAATATTAAAAATAAATGTTCTAAACATCTTGTTGTATTTATTCCTCATACTTTATATTCCATTCCTAGTAAATATTAAAACATTACATTTCTATAAATCACCATAATTACAACTCTAGGAAATTTTTCTATATAAATATTGGTATATTTGGATTATTAAACACATTAGTTTCCATTTATCCTCCCAAATACCAAGGATTAATTATTTTATTTGATATTTAAAATATCATGATCTAAACAGCGAAAAAATATACTTCTTTAAAACACTTAATATCTCCATCCACATATTCGTGTAAATTTGAATGCATGGGTCTATTATGTGGAAATTAATTGATACTATATTTAACTCTATCATTTATTATCATATTTGGTATTTTAATTATTTAAAATTATTATGAACTAAATTCATACGATATAAATTCATGCACACAAATATATTAGATGAAAATTCATTAGATCATCAACATCATATGATTTAACCAAATTAGTAATATCATAACACAAAAAAAAAAGATTTAGAAAACTTTGGGGATTTCTCAAATAGGATCTAGTTCATTATATCATACTTCTTTCTTATATTCCACTTCACTATCATTATATTTTTTACTTGAACAAAAAATTCCTTCAAATTCATTGGAGATGTTTGATCTCTGAAGCTTCAGGTAGCATTATCTAAATTTAAAGAATTATTCAAAAAAATATTTTTGAAACTCATCATTTTCATTATACATATTCTAACTAACATTATTAATTTATCTAATATCCTTAGATTATCTTTTTGTATTATTATGGTTTTACCTTAACCTGGAACATTGGTTTATCAAAGTTACTTTTATTTAGGTCCAACCAACTTGAAAGAGCTATTGAGATACCTTGATGCAACTCTAAATTTTTTGTGACACCCTCATATAACCTAAAAAATTTGAATACTAACATCATATAGTTCTTGATTATTAGATTGACCATTATGTAGCATATATTTACCTTGATGCAGTTCTTAGACTACCTTTACAAAGGTAATAAAATAATTAGGCATTCACATAGATCAATTTTACCTCTATGAAACATGTATAAATATAGGGTTAACTTTACATAATTAAAGAAACATTAAGATTAAATTTACACAAATTCATTACATTTTGAGTTACCTTTACATAACATACATGACTACCTTTTCATAGGTAGCGTAAATTGTATGTATTCATAACTTCTATTCATCGAAGCATATTTTCTTCGAACACGCTAGTATATTTTGACCATGCTTATGTTTTGGATTAATATTCAATCACTACTGAAAAAATTTCATATATTTATTTTATATTTCATGGAAATATAGTAGAAATAATAGTGTAACAAAAAATATTTGGATGGTTTGATATTGAAGAAAAATAATGCATCTCCAATTGCACACATTCATATTTTTAAATGGATGAATATTTCCCACATCACTGGGTCCCATATCAAATTTTATCTTAGAATAAAACTTATTAACAACCCTAAATGAAATATAGTATTAAAAAAAATCCCTTACATGTCACCCCACACTGATGGGTCAGTGTGGATCCTCCCATGGTGCTTTTTTATGATCCAAAGCATTGACCAACACTCTCCCTAGGCTGTGTCGACCTATGTAGCCTCACAAATTATCCCCTAACTCTCTTAGATAGCTCCAAAAATTAGGATTGGAAAATTAACACTTGTAGTTAGTCTTCTTATCTAGTTTATATATACTTTAGATGGATAATTTTTTAGTAACTCTACAAAATTCCTTACCCAACACATAACAGTGAACACATATCAACTTACAATATACTTCAAACTCAAACTCAAACCAGACATATTATTCTATAAATTCATTTATTTATTTAATCATAAAATATTATATTATAGAAATTTTTTTTATAGAACTCATCTCCCACCTCCCAAACTTTCAAACTTATATATCATTCAAAATATATTAATACACTCTTATTCATCAAGGAACCTATTTTTATTGACAATAAATAAAACCATCAAACATGGTCTCTTCAATCCCCCTTTATTTTTTTTCAATACCCTTAAATACCATTAATTAAATATATATTTATTTTTACCTTTTCATATCCCCCTCATTTATAACAAATACAAAGGTGTTTCAGGGGGATGAACTTTAATTATTATTTAAAAAAATTCTCCTTCCACTTTTCATTTTATATTCAGCATAAATCAATTAAAAACAGATTTATAGCTTATATTTTCTTAACTATTATCCTCTAGTTAATACTCTATGTATACATTGTAAAACTCAAAGTATAAAAAAATATTTAGTAACCAAGGTATTCAAAGTTTTCCATTAATCCCCATACATGTGATACCAATCTAAAAAATCTTCTTTAATGGGATAAAATTGTATATTTATAAATATAAATATATATACTAACCCAATACAATAAATAAATTTAAATTTTAAATTTTATGAATATAACTCCCCCTTGAAAATAATTTTATCATCAACCATAATTTTCCCTTTATAATAGATTTAATATAATCAAGATAAGGATAAAAAATGTTTCTGGTTTTCTTAAAATTCAATTTTTAAAAGGGGTTGTTAAGAAATTTCAACATATCATAGATCTTACTTTTTCAGGAATATAATTCATGTTTTATACCTCTAAAGGGATAAAATCATATCATTTTTATCATGATAGACTAATTTCTCAAATAGTCTTCAAGATAACCCATTTTGAAGATCCACCAGAATAAAACAATCAAACTTTCTAGGAATTGAAATAGATTTAATAAATTTATAAAAATATTTACCACCTTATGAAAAATATAAAAAATATATTACAAAATTCTTGGGTTTTAATTTGTTGAAAAAAATTATTTAAATTAAAGATCATGTTCTTATTTAATTTCTTCCTTCCCTTTAGAACATTCCTTACCTTGTTCTTTCTCCATTCTTCTTTCCTTTTAAAAATCAACTAGATAAAAATTTATATTATTTTTTGGAAATGAATCTATCTATTTTGAATCTCCACATACATTCTTGAAGTTACATTCATATAAAAATTTCCTTTGTTTTTTTATTTGACCGATTTACTATTTTTATTTTTCTTACTTCCACTAATAGTAACATCTATGGCTTGTTTTCATCTATCCATAGTATGTCATGTTTATTTACAATTGAAGTAGATTATCCTAGAACTCATCTTTGAATTATTATGTTTTTACCAAATTATTCATTATAATTATTATTTAAAAATGTCTTTATATTGTATTTTCCAATAATTCCCATTTTTTGAAAACCTTATTTTAGATATTGTTCTCCCAAGGTAGCATTGTTTCCTTCCTTTCTAACATGATTCTGTTTGAATTATGGTACTTGTTTCTCCATAAAAAATGAGTTATAACAAATAGTTTCATACCAAGACTACTTATATCTATGAAAAATAATATAATAATAATCAAATATGTTTTTCAAGTAATAAAAAATCTTCTTTATGAGAATATTTTTATCATTTTATTTATGTTTTTGTTGTTCAACATGTTATTTCTTATTATCTGGTTTGCTTCACCCGTAATTATGAATATATTTATACTTCAAAAAGTTTTATGTTGTGAGAAAAATATAATTCCTTATGCCTAAATATATAATAGTACTGAAAATGACCTACAAAACTTTGTTTTATTATTTGGAGTGCATTCTGTCTAGAAAGTTTAGTTCTGGAAGGTTGATATTTGAGATCCTTCCTCTCACCAATATTGGATTTTCTTGGGTAACCATCACTTATATATATTATTTTATCCACCCTTGTAATTATGGTAGTATTATCATCATTTTTTATTTATTTAAAAACAATATTGTTTAGAAAAAAATATTTATAATAATCAATAGATTTTGACATGTATGGTACCTTTTTCAAAGGGATAATTATGGATACTTATTCCAATGATCTTTAGTTACTTTTTCCACTATTTTGGGACTATTTTTGGAAAATATAATCTCTTGAAACTAGTTTGGTAGCATCGATTTTTTTAGTATTTTGGGAAGTTATAGAATGCACAGTTTCTAGATTTCCCAGTTTTACTCCCAACTTAAGACACTTCATGTTAAGAGAATATTTTTCATCATAAAATTATATAAAATTGACTTCTAGATGTCTCTTTATCTATTTAATATTATATTAATGAATATTTCTAGGTTATTATAAATAATTATCCTATTTTTTATTTTTATTTATTTTTTCTCTAGTATGTAATCTTTGACATTCATCGAGATGTTTTAAAATTTTATCAATACATGAATTACTTTTTAAATAAAAATTGTTATCATTTATTTCAAACAAATATTATATTTCAAAATTTCATCAATTATATAAATATTTTTATATAAAATAACCATATATTATTCAACATCTTGAAGTATTTCTATGAGTGAATTTCGTTTTTAAAATTCTTCACTTAGCACATCTTCCAATTTTTGAGTTTCTTCTTTCAAATATGAATTTTCATTATAAAGTCCCATAATAAAACTAAGTGTACATGTGAATAATTAAATAAGAAAATTCTTCACATACTGTTCAATTTGAGATTAAAAGTCTTTCATAGTTTTGATAGATTTATCCTCTTCATACTCTCCACAACATAGGATTGATTCATTAAAAGAATATCTATCAACATATTTAGAAGATAAGTAGTTATCACCTTGATCAAGTTAAAATAATTATTGATCCTTATTTTCATTATTTGATATTTTTTTCAATCACTTTTCCTCTTTATTATTTCTATTCTTTAAATATTTTTTTAAACCCTCTCCATCAATTTTAACATTGATTAAACCTAAATTCTCTATCCAGAGAAGTTCAAAATTTTCATTAAATATATACTTCATATATATATTGTAAAAATAAATGGGAAAACATAATTTGATCCAGTAATATGTAGTCCTATGTTTAGATACCACTTATAGTTCCCAATATTCATACAAGAACACTGAGTGGGTGGGGGGTATTAGTTTACCCAAATTTTATGGAGTTTTTATTTACTTTATTTTATCCCATATTAAACTAAAACCTAGTTAAGAGAAGTGAATAAAACTACTCTATCTCAACTATCACCCTTGTATGCAACAAATAATAAGAAATAATATCATCAAAAAAAATATTTAGAACATTAATAATCATTGTGAGATACTAACGTTTGTCAGGTTTGGGTCAAATTTTGATACTTAGAGTAATCACTAAAATGTGAGAGAGTGTTTAAAACAGAATGAGGGTGGTGTTCTTCCTAGAATATGGAATGGATGCTATACTATATTAAATAAGTGTTAGGAATGATAAGGGAAGTGTTATTCCTTGAGTATTAGAGTAGAAAATACCTCCTTATAGTTATTTAGCCTCCCATTAGTGTAAAAAAGTTATTTATATTAGTACCACTAGTTCGTTAAGAGTCATCCATGAACTAGTGAATAGGTCTTTAATTGCCAAAAAATGAGAATAAAAAATACATAAAGGTTGTCCTTGTTTCCCCACATGGTCTCACAATTATATTTAATCATAAAGGTTCTTAATTTTCAATATACTTGATGAAAAGGGTAAAAAAAGAACCCCAACATAATTATACTCTTCTCAATATATTTATATATCTTTTATACCAAAACTGGTAGATAATAGTACCATAAAATCCTATTTTATTCTTCAATATATATTGGGTTCTTATTTGTTACAGTAGTTGACAGATTTATTCTTCTTCCTTTATCTTTTGACTTTAATAAATATTTAGAATCAACATCAAAGTAGAGACTCTCTATATTGTTATTCGAGTTGGATAATGAATATAAAAAATTAATGAGTTAAACATATTTTATTATTTATTCCTCATGTTTTATATTCCATGATGAGTAAATATTCAAACTTTGAGATTTTATAAATCAAGTTAATTAAAAATCCATAAAGTCACTCCATTTAATGCTAGGGATATTAAGCATATTAAAATACACCAGTTTACTTTTATCAACCAGAATACTCAATCTCAATTATTTTATGTTTTATTGAAAATATCATGAACTCAACATCTAAAAAATTTGCATCTCTAAAAAATTTAATATCTCCATCCACTAATACATGTATATTCAAATACATGGGTATGAAATGTGGAACATACTTATTATGATATGAAACTCTATCATTCATACTCACCTTTTATATCATAATTATTTAATATAATTATAAACCAAAGTCTTATGATCTGAATTCAGACACAAAAATATATAAAATGAAAATTCATATAATCATCAATTCCATAAAATTCAGCAAAATCAATATGACTAGAACACAAAAAATTCCAGAAATCTTCATGTGATTTTAGGGATTTATTAATTGGAATCCTGGATATATATATTATACATCTTTTTAATTTTATTCTTTATATTAAATCTCATTTATTCTTGAAATATGAATGTTCATCAAAATCATTGTGTCATTTTGATCTTTGAAGCTTGGTGTAACATCATCCTAATTTAGATAATTAATTAGATTAAATATTATAGAAACTCAAAATTAACTGAATATAAATTCCAACAACCATTATAAATTCTACTAAGAATGTTAGATTAACATTATTTATAATTAGGGTTTTACTATAACATAAGACACTAGTTTATCATAGTTACCTTTACATAGGCCATACTATGTTGGTATAGTCAAAATACCTTTATACAACTCCATAATTTTTGAGTTACCCTCACACAGCCTAGGAAAATTATAGACTACCTTTATATAGGACCTTATTTTTAGAGTGAAATTTATGTAGAGTATACTTATATTGATAAATGAATTAGGCTACCATTATGCAGGCTATGTAATAATCATATGACCTCCACACAACATAGTTTTATCATTTTTTGACATGAATAAATATAAGGTTACCATTACATAGGTAATGAAACATTTATATTACCTTTTCACATGATCCATGTTACCATTACATGAAGTACATAAATGTAGAGTTACCTTTACAAAAAATAGATGACTACCCATATATAGGTAGTGAAAATTATATATATTCATGGATTCTATTCATCAAAGACCATTTTATTTGAACACAACAATACATTATTATAATTTTAGGTTTTGAATTAATACTCAATCACTATTATAAATGTGAAATATAAACCTTTTATCTCAAATGGAAACATAAAAATAATATCAGTATCACCAAAACTCCTTAGATGGTATGTGATTAAAGAAAAATAATTCATCATTATTTATGTATGTTTGTATTTTTAAATACATGAACTGTTCCTACTTTATAGAGTACCACATAAAATTTATTCTTAGAATGGAAATTATTAATAACCACTAGAATGATATAGAATCCTAATAAATTCATTAGTTTTTTTCCTATACTGGTGGGTCACCATGACTCCTCTCATGGTTCTTCCTCTTTCTCTTAAGAACTAACATGTTCTCTCCTCAGGCTGTATCGAACTGTACGACCTCACACATGTAAGATCCCAAATTTTCATGGAGTGGACTATGGATTGTTTTTAGGTACTCTTTTGGTCCTTATTTGAGTAATTTTTTTTGAAATATAACTTTGGTTGAGTTTGGGTGGAATTTTGATGAAATTTAAAGAAAAATGGCTGTGCACAGTTGGCGCACGGTTAAGGTAGACCGTGTTCCCTATCCCAGAAAACCGTTCAACCTTGTAGAGTGGAGATTCGCATGGTTGGTTCAAAGTTTTTCAAACCGTGCACCCTCTTAGGAGGAACCATGCACCCATAAAATAATAGCTTCATGGTTGGAACATGTTTAGGGAAAACTGTGTGCCCTTGACTAGAATAACATGCATTGGAATTATTTAATCCTGAAAATTATTTTAAAATTTGTTTGAGCCCCTAGAACTAACATATTTTGACCCCCAATCGACCCTAAGTCCTCTTTCACATTTTGGGAGCTCTCCAGACGAATTTCAATCCCTAGTGACCACCGTTATTCATGAATCGAAGCCCAAATCGAAGGTCCACACCTCTCTTTATTTGTGAATCCTCTCTCAATTCTTATATCCTATTTCCCCATTCATTTTTACTTTCCGTAAATGAAGTAATACACTATTTGAACATATCTATATCTATTTGGAGAGATCTATATCTATTATTATAGATCTTGATCTAAATTAGGAAGATATTGATGTTCTTTAATCTTGATTTAGAGTTTTGAGATTCAAATATAGATCTATATCATTGTGTTTCTCAATTTTTAGGTATTTCTATTGGGTGATTGTTCTTCAATGAATTGAGGTATGTGGTATATAATTAAACTCCCAAAGTATTAATTATAATTATATGTGTGAAATTGTAAAATTTATATTAGATGTTTAAAAATTTAGTTCTTGATTAAATTAAATAATTTGTTGAATTAATTAATTTATGTAATTGTGAAACATTAAATATCATAATTATAGATTTTGAATAATTAATTGTTGAATTAATTATAGAGTTATTGAAGTTATTGAACTTGATTAATTAATTTTAGAATTAATTAATGTAAATAGTTGAGATTATAAAATTGTGACTTTAGATAATTAAAAGTTTAATTAATTATGGAGTTATTGAGATTATTGAACTTGATTAATTAATAGAATAATTAATTAATGGGAATGGTGGGGATTATGAAATTTTCCTTTGGGATATTAATTGTTGAATTAATTTTAGTGATATAGAGATTTTTGAAATTGAATAATTAATTGATAAATTAATTATTATTATATTGAATTTTTTGAATATGGATAATTAATTACAGAATTAATTAACTGAGAATGTTATGATTATTTAATTGAGTGAGATAGAACAATTAATTAAATAATTAATTGGGTTATACTGAATTGATTGATATGGAATAATTAATTTATGAATTAATTGGGGTTATTATATTATTTAGGTTGGGATAATTAATTGATGAATTAATTATGGGAATTTCTATGATTGTGAATATGGTGAATTAATTATGGGATTAATTAATGGAATTGATGTGAAAAATTAAATGGTGAATTAATTGATGGGATTGAGTAAGATTAATTAATTGTGGAATTAATTAATGGAATTTATTTGAACAAATAATTGGTGAATTAATTGAAGGTATTGGGCTAGATTAATTAATTGATGAATTAATTAATGAGGATTTTTAAGTTGTTTAAATTGAATGAGTTAGATTACATAATCAATGAATTAATTAATGGGGATTTTTGTGATGGTGAGATTGAATGAATTAAATTAATTAATTAGTGAATTAATTAACGTGGATTGTTGAGATATTCATTTGATATAATTGGATAATTAATTGTTTAATTTATTATGAGATAACGAGATTTGTGAATTGGATAATTAATTATTGAATTAATTATGAAATATTGATATTGTTGACTGGGATAATTAATTGTTGAATTAATTATGATATATTGAGATAGATGATTTGATATAATTAATTGTGTAATTAATTATTAAATATTGATATTTTTTATTTGAATAACTAATTATTGAATTAATTGCAGGATATTGAGTTTGTGGCTATTGATTAATTAATTGATGAATTAATTAATGGGATTGACTTGTTTAATTAATTGGGGAATTAATTAAGGGGATTTATATGATAAACTAATTTTTGAATTAGTAATGAAATTGGTGTAATTAGATAATTTTTGAAATGAATAATAAAATTAATTTCAATTAATTAATTATTTAATTAATTATTGTATGTGAAGTGATTAATTAATTATCAAATTAAAAAATATTATTGATGTGGTTAGTTAATTATTATATTAACTAAAGGAATTTATGTGATTAATTAATTTTTTAAATTATTAATATTATTGATGTGATTAGTTATTTGTATAATTAACTAATGGAATTATTGTGTTTAACTAATTATTGAATTGATGTAGATAATTAATTATTGAATTAATTATGTGTTGTTAAATGAGGAATGGTAACGTGGACAGTTGGCCAAGTATTATGAATGGAAACATGCTCATTCAATTAAGTATTAATAAATGGTCAATGGTAATAGGAACATTCAGATACGTATTATGAATGGTAACATGTTTATTCAATTATGTATTATTAAATGGTGAATGGTCACATGAACATTCAACCAAGTATTGTGAATGGTAACATGCTCATTCAATTACGTATTATTAAATGGTGAATGGTAACATGGACATTCAGCCAAGTATTATGAATGGTAACATGCTTATTCAATTTTGTATTATTAAATAGTGAATGGTAACATTTAAATTCATCCAAGTATTACGCATGGTAACATGACCATTCAATTATGAAATATTAATTATGAATGGTAATAATGACATCTTGGTATATGATTTGAGTTCAGGAATTCTTGGGAAACTAGGTGGTATGTGGACAAATAAATAGTAAATGAATAAATTTAAACTATTTACATTATTTCATGTATTTTATTATTTATAAAAATTCATACACTTTTATTGACTGGATTTTCTTTAGACTTTGTTGGTGGTGGCCTACTGAGTTGTACTCACACCCTACTCAGGCTTCCTAATCTGAACCTGAATAGATTATTTGATTGAAAGACAGGTTAGGGTAAATGGTCCATTGTTAGAGGGTTTATTGGGTTGTAGAAATATGAGGGAATCAAACTTGGTGTCAAGATCCTCTTGGAAGAGTTGTCAATGTTTTTTTATTTGTTCATATTGACACTTGACGCATAATTTAGCATGGAATATCCACTTTTCAATTTTGATATTGTCTTTTTAGTTTTGGGTAATCTTGTAATGTCGATATTATTTTGGCTATGTTATATCAATTGGTTATTTTTTGTATTTCCACTAGTGTATTAATTTGATAAAGAAAAGAAGAGGGTATAGTATCCCCATGATGGATAATA
Organism: Viscum album; assembly: GCA_963277665.1. NCBI lineage: Eukaryota > Viridiplantae > Streptophyta > Magnoliopsida > Santalales > Viscaceae > Viscum > Viscum album. The sequence goes on along the minus strand of OY728160.1, from coordinate 797,372,635 downwards.
GACCCTCAGTGCTAGTTAGTAGACTGCAGTGTATAAAGAGGTGAACCTGAGGTTATCTGGTAGTTTGTCTTGGGGAATCAGGTCATGGCATCTGGGTCAGGACGTTACAAAGTGGTATCAAAGGAGTTTTCATTTATTTTTATTTTGTCTTACTGATTGGGAAAGGTAGACAAGATACTATAAAGAGTCGATCCTCGATTATGAGCTTGTGCATGTGATTAGCTACCCCATGTATGGGGTAGAACCCACGTACCTAGGGTGGTATTGTTGTTATTGCCGCTTACTATTATAGTTAACTATTATTTGACCTTTGATGACACACTTGTTGCGTGATGTGATTATTCATGTTGAATGTTTTTTGAGATTTGGCTCATAGACCGGTGGGGACGAAGATACAAGTTTCATGAATCATTCTAGCCACTCAAGGTTATTGTGACATTAATGATATTAGTCACACATTGGAAAAAAAGGCATGGGTATGTTGTTTAACTTGAACTGTTTTTCCTTTTTTGTGAAATTGAAATGAATATAATTCCTGATAGAAAATTGATAAAGATTATAAAATTATAAAAGATGACAATAAATGGGTGACTAATGAGAAACTTGAATAATGAGAATGTGTATACCTTTATTAACCAAGACATAGGTGTATAATGGTTAAGGGTAGTGATTGTGCCTCTATTTTGACCGTATGGGGGGGAAAATGGGTAAAGAGTTGTTATGGTTTTGTGTAAATACCTCTTGTTGACATTGTTAATGTAGTGAAATGATAATCCTTTATTTTTTATTTGTCGATTGATTTGGGTTGTTTGGGTAGTGATAATGACCTAGTTTGAGAACTTGGTTGTAGGTTATGCGAGGGAAAATATGGTTTTGGATAGTATGGTGAGATGTTGGTGGGTAGGGAAGCCCGGGAATTTCAGTAGGTTAAGGTGTTTCCATAGTGGGAGGTAACATCGATGCTGGAGGAATTATGGTGGTGTTCACTGATGAATTATTAGTTTAATTTTAATTAGTAATGATCATGTACCCTACCTTGACATTATCCTAGGTATGATGAGAAATCTCTAGATTTATGCCTAGCCACATTAATTTATATTGGTTGGATATGGGGCCCCTTAGAGGTTTCACTTTTGAAGAAGTATTTAAGGAGATGGATTGTGGAAGGTACTCCATTGATAGTTTACGAATGAGGTTCTTAGAATGGATCAGAGGTCGATGAATATTTTGGTGGTTAAATTGCATAAAAAGTGTAGTTAACAATGCTCCAAAGGTAGGAAGAGATATGTCAGTAGAAGGTGCGTGGATAAAGGCGTTGTGTTAGAAGTAGTGGAAATAAAATTCCAATGAGGAACCTCTAAGTTTCATGTTTAAATTCATTGGAGAAAGACTAAGTGGGACTTAGAGGTGGGGTATGTACATCCTTTTCGGGAAGTTTTTTATGGAAAGTTTAAGAACCAAATTTTAATTTTGGAAATAAATCAGGTAAGTTCATGATGCTGATCTTAAGACTGATATTTACTTTGAGAATAATTTAAAAGGTGTGTTATATTATAGAAATATAATGTTACAGGGAAATACCATGAAGATAAGTTTGTGTATTGTGGAAACATGGATGGGTTCAAGAGGAAACTTGGGAGAAAGAAATGGATTTGAGGTCTTAGTAGAGCAATCTTTTTGAATCATAATCTTAGATAAGCTTCAGAATGCAGCTTGAGGACGAGCTGTTATAAGGTAGGGAGATTGCAAGATCCCATACTTTTATGAACTTGACTTTGTCTTGTTTTCATGTTCAAGGATGTCCTTATTTGAGTAATTTCTTATATAATTATAACTTTGGGTGAGTTTGGGTGTAATTTTGACGAAATTAGAAGAAAATGGGATGTTTATACTTGCCACATGGTTATGGAAAACCATGCAACCCATCCCAACAAACGGTGAAACCTTAGACAACATGGATTTTCATGGTTGGCACAAAATTTTTCAAATAGTATGATTTATTGGGATTAACCAGGAACCACTAAAATAACAAGTGTATGGTTGGCACACAGTTAGGGAAAACCATGCTCTCCTGGCCAACAAACCATGCATGGGAATTAATTAATTTCAAAAATTATTTTCTACATGAGCCCCCAAAACTCACATATTTGACCCCCATTTTACCCTAGGTCCTCATCCACCTTTTAGGAGCTCTCTAGAAAAATTCCAATCCCTCCCAACCACCGTTAAACGTGAATTAAAGCCCAAATTTAAGGTAAGATACTATACTAGTTAGTGAATCATCTCTCGGTTCTTCTCTCATGTTACCCCTCTTCATTTATACATTCATTCAAAACTGTAATCTGATATTTTTGGACGGATCAATATCTATTTGGTGAGATCTAGATCTATGATTCTAGATATATATTTTCATGATCTTCATGTTCATTAATCTTGACTTCGGTTTTTGATATTCAAATCCATATCTACGTCCTTATGCCACTCAACTTTTAAGGATTTATATTGGGAGACTATTCTTTGATGAATTAAGATAGGTGGTACATAATTAAATCCCAATGTCTTAATTATAATTATGTGTATGAAATTTTATAATTGATATTAGATGTTTAGAAATTGAGTTCTTGATAAAATTAATTAATTTGGCCAATTAATTAATTGAGGGAATTGTGAAACTGAAAATATTGGGATTGTAGATTTTGATTAATTAATTATTGATTTAATTATGGAGTTATTTATGTTATTTATCTTTCTTAATTAATTGTATAATGGTGATTATGAAATTTTTATTAGGGATAATTAATTGTTGAATTAATTATGGTGAGATAGAGATTTTTAAAATTGAATAATTAATTAATGAATTAATTATTGTTATATTGAAGTTGTTTAATAGGGATAATTAATTATTGAATTTATTATTGGATATTTTTATGATGATTCAATTGATTATGATAGAAAAATTAATCAAAAAATTAATTGGGGGATGTTGACTTGATTGAGATGAAAAAATTAATTGATAAATTAATTGGGGTTATGTATGTTTTTAGGTTCGAATAAATAATTGCTGAATTAATTATGGTAATTTCTGTGATTTTGAATATGGTGAATTAATTGTATTATTTATTAGTGGAATTGATGTAAAAAATTAATTAGTGAATTAATTGAAGGGATTGAGTTATATTAATTGAATGTGGAATTAATTAATGGAATATATGTGAAAAATTAATTGGTAAATTATTTAAAGGTATTAGTCTAGATTAATTAATTGATAAATTAATAAATGAGGATTATTGTGTTGATGAGATTGAATTATTTACATTAATTAACCGGATAATTAAATAATAGGGATTTTTGTGATAGTGAAATTGAATGAATTGGATTAATTAATTAGTGAATTAATTATATGGATTGTTTGGATATTTATTTGATATAATTGGATAATTAATTTTGGAATTAATTAATAAATAATTATATTTGTGAATTTGATAATTAATTATTGAATTAATTATGAAATATTAATATTATTTATTTTGATATTTAATTTTTGAATTAATTATAAATTATTGAGATAGATGATTTGAGATTACCAATTGTAGAAGTAGTTATGAAATATTGATATTTTTGATTTGAATAAATAATTTTTGAATTAATTATGGGATATTGAGTTTGTGGATATTGATCAATTAATTCAATAATTAATTAATGGGGATAACATGATTAATTAATTTATCAAATTAATTAATAGGATTTATCTAATAAAATAATTGTTGAATTAGTAATTAAATTGGTGTGATTAGTTAATTGTTGAACTGGATAATAAAATTGAAGTGATTAATTAATTTTTTAATTAATTAATGTATTTTATGTGATTAATTAATTATCAAATTAATTAATTTTATTGATGTGATTAGTTAATTGTTGGATTTTCTAGAGTAATATTTGTGATTAATTAATTTTATAATATATTAATGTTACTGATGTTGTTAGTTAATTATTGAATTAGCTAATAGAATTGTTGTGTTTAACTAATTTTTTAATTAGTAATGGAATCAATGTGGATATTTAATTGTTAAATTAATTATGGATTATTAAGTGGTGAATGGTAACATGGACATTCAACCAAGTATTATGAATGAAAATATGATCATTAAATTATGTATTATTAAATGATTAATGGTAACATGGAAATTTGACCAATTATTATGAATTGTAACTACTCATTCAATTATGTATTATTTAATGGTGAATGGTAACATAGAAATTCAGCCAAGTATTCTAAATGGTAACATGATCATGAAATTATGTATTATTAAATGGTGAATATAAATAAAAACATTTAGCTAAGTATTATGAATGGTAACATTCTCATTCAATTTTGTATTATTAAATAGTGAATGGTAACATGGATATTTAGCTATGTAGTATGAATAGTAACATGCTCATTCAACTGAGTATTATTAAATATTGAATGGTATCATAGACATTCATCCAAGTATTATAAATGGTAACATGGTAATAAAATTATGAATTAAGAATTAAGAATGTTAATAATGACATCAGGGTATTTGATTTGAGTTTTTGTGTCCTCAGGAACCCATGTGGTACGCAGTTAGATAAAGAGTAAATGAATAAATGTAAATTATTTACATTATTTCTTTTATTTTAAAATTTATACAACTTAGTACACTGTTATTGACTGTATTTTCATTAGACACTTTAGGTTGTGGCGTACTGAGTTGTAATCAAACCCTACTCAGGATTCTTTACCAGTAACCAAATAGATTATATGATTGAATAACAGGTTAAGGGAAATGGTCCTTTTTTATAGGGATGATTGGGATATATCATGATGAGGGAACTGGACTTGGAGTTGGGAATTTCTTCAAGGGGTTTTCAATGTCTATTTATTTTGGATTTTTCATATTGAAACATAACAGGTCATTCAACATGGAATATATACTATTTAGTTTTTATATTGTCCTAACAATTTTGGGTCATCCAGTGATGTTGATATTATACTAGCCCTGTTATATCATTTGGTTATTTTTATTATTTATGTTACTGTATTACTATGATAAAGAAAAAAGAGGGTATAGTCTCTCAAAGATCGATAATAGGTCCTCACTACTAGTTTACAACCTATGTCATATGGGGAGATACGCCTGTGGTCATGTGGTGGTTTGAATCGGGGCACCAGGGCATGAAACCTAGGATAGGAAGTTTTAACACATGGTTCCCCTAAATCTCTTATTTAGATACTAGGTTTAAAAATGGCCACCTTCTACTAGTGGCTAGGTTTATTGGTAATTTGATTTATCCTTTAAATGGATAATTTTTTTTCTAACTCTTCATAATTCCTTATCCAACACAAAATAGTGAACACTTATCAGCTTTCATTATAGTTCAAACTCAGTCTACATCCTTTCATCTTAATATCTCACTTAATCTTGACATTCACACATAATATATTAAATTATTGAAACCATAGAGATGGAACTCATTTTTTTTATCAAAAACATCCACAATTCAATAACTTTAAATACATATTGAAACATTCATATACATCATACCAAATATCCTTATTGAAAAAATATAACCATAAAAAATTTTCTCTTTATGGGATTAATCTCGTGAGTCCGAGTTTTCCGTGTAACTAAGAATAGATACTAAATCTATTTTCTAATTATTATTAATCCTCATATTTTAATTCCACATATTTAATATATATATTATCGTTTTCTTCTACATTCATACCAAATTACAATTTAAGATTCTTGATAAGAATTAGTTTTACCCCTCTTGATTCCTTTTCAGTCATCTCTAGGGTAATATTTTATATACCTTCTAGAATGGACTTTAAATATTTTTTACATTAATTTTCCAACTTGAGAAACAAAATCTCTTTCACTTTCCTATAACTCAGAATATGAAGAGAAATAAGAAACAATTGTATTTAAATGAAACACATTTTATTTTTTATTTATTCTTCTTCATTAATGATATTTATATTTGGTTCATATTTTAAAAGTTATCCAAGGAATTCATGAAGAGTGTATTACTTGAAATTTATTCTTTTATCAATAGAAAATTTATTAGCATTCAATATCATGGGAAATAATCTTAAAACTATTTTAGAAAGAATTTTATTTTCCAAATCTTAACCAAGATCACTCATTCTATTTACTATACTTGTAAATATGTGGAAAATGTGATTTATAATTTTTTATTCACCTATATTTATGTCATGATGTTCATATCAAAACATCATGAGTTTTTTTGTTCGATTATCAATCCCATAGCGAGTAACATGAATAACTTTCAATTATCTTTAGCATTTTTATAAGGAGATAAGTAACTAAAAAACATTTCTTCTGATAATACAATTTAAAATATTCAAAATTTAATAAATTTTATCCCAAAGGGAATATATAATATAATTTCCTTAACTAATTTTAAAACATAAGGTTTTTAAACCTTGTGTGACTCATTTTTCACGAATCAATTTAATACGTAAGTAGTTTTAAAAAATATTTAAATTGTTTTAGGGATACATAATATATTCTTAAATATATAAGATAATTATATATAAACATAATATAATCTTTTATGAATGATATATGACTGAAATATAATTTAAATACCTAAGAAAATAATTCATTTTCAAGATATTCATCTAAAATATAGAATAATATGTAATATATTTTTTCCCAAAACTAAGTATACATATTTTTTAACTTAGAAATTTTTTGATACATGATATTATAAAGTTTATACATATGAAAAAGTAAGATAAATAAAAATATTGAAATACTTCCCTATGATGTGTAATGTTTTGTAATGAGATTATTTCTAAAAACAACCAATACATAAGAAACTACCATTAAATCAATTCAACAATAGATAATTAGAGGAGAAAAAAATATAAAAAATAATAAAAAAGAGGGAATAAATATTTAACAAATGAATAAGAATAATTTAAAATCACATAACAATAAAAAAAATTCTTAAAATTAAAGAATAATTAATTTAAAATAATAAAAAAAAGAATTCATCAACATTATTTTTTTTCTACATGTAGTGAAAATGTTAAACAATAAACTAAATAAAAAATAAAAATTGATTTAAAATAAACTGAAGAGAGTGTTTTTTAATTATAAAAAATGAATAAGGAGAAAGAATCCACTCTAATAACCCTGAAAATGATAAATTTAAATTATTAAGTTAAAAATAAACAATATATAATAATAAAAATTATAAAAAATATCTCTTTTTACCAAAACAATATTTCAATACCAAATAATTATTCCTTTAAAAACCATTAAATTAAATTTATCTATTAATATATAATAAAATAATTCTCATAATTTTATAAATATATTTAATTAAAAATAATTTATTTAACATAATAAATAAAAATAAAAAATATAAAAAAGAAAATATAATAATAATAATGAAAAAAATATTTTTTTAATATCATTTGTTAAATTAATAATGACATGTCTATGTTATCTTAAATTATTCATAAAAATTCATCATGGACTCCAAATAATCCCCAAGTGTGAGATAAGAAATGATGGTAGTTGGGGGTAATTATTCAATTAAAATGGATCTCCTAGTGATTTACCTAATCTTGAACTTCTCATATGGATGATTTTTCTAAAGCCATTGTTATTGAAGTATAGCTTGGTCTTGTTGATTGTAAAATGTTAGTGATGAAACCTCATTATCGATCTTGAAAAAAGAGCCATTTATGTAATACTTAGTACATGGTCCAGAGACTTATTTCTTTTAATAAAAATATCATAATGTGATTACTTCTATTTATACATATTATATGACTAAATGAAAATGGTTATATATCATAATTATTTTAATTGATTATCAAATAATTTTTCCTTTAACTATAAATGAATCTCATTAATCACTCTTATATCGAATGAAAATATATTCTTGATAGCCATATATCACCAAGGACCATATATGTCGAACAAATATAAAATGATCACATTTACCCTTTTCCCACTATCACATTTACCCATTTCATTATCTACATGTTTATCATAATTCTAATGTTTTTATTATTTATATATTTGTCATCGAAGGTATGATCTTCCTAGCTATTCATGAGGATGGATATTTCAATATTTTTATATTCTTATTTACCTATGGTTTTATTCATTCTGTAATTTTACTAATTAAAATTAATTTTTCTATATTGTAATTCATTATGTTTTATATTTTAATATTCAATTCACAATGAAACAAGGAATTATTTTACACAGTTTAGTGTTTCATATTAAGAAATATATCCAACACATCGGTATTATTAAAGAGAATCTCATAACAAAAATAAATAGTAGAAAATGATGATTTAACATCATCTTCTTAATATTAGTTTTTTCATAACTAGCATTAAAAGTGACATGTGAAGCTTTTAATATCAGTTTTAGAAAAAAAAATAAAAAAAATAAAAAATTAAAATCTCATGTTATTGAAACCATTTTTTTGACATTATATTTTCGAAACCCTTATCATCTCGACTCATGATGGAAACCAATCTAATCTTGATCTTCAACTTTCATTTTATTTTAAAATTCTTTTTTCATTTTTTCTACTCAATATTCCATCATTCATCCTTCTTCCATGACCCTTGAAATTATTCCATCCAAGGAAACCCAAATTTTCTCAACTCATGATCATTCTCTAAGTTTTTTGGGTCAATTTTATACCTTATTTTTATAATCATTTCTCCACAATCGTTCACGTTTTTCCTATTTTGACAACCCTCAAGTGAATTCATCAGAATTCAAAACTGTTTCCTAATATTAGAGTATTTTTTGTAAGTTATATATTTTATTTTTAGAATATGAATTAATTATTTTTCAGTTAAAAATTTCATTCATCCATTTATTTTTTGTATACATAATGTTATCAATTTTATTTTTCTCTGTTAAAATCAGTTTAATGTTTTATTTTTTTAATTATTTTAAATGTTTTGGGATAATAATTTTTTGTTGTAATAATTTTTATTTATAAATGTATATATTTATTAATTTTTTATATTTATAATTTATTTGTGGTTAAAATAATATTTTTCTTAATTTTATTAAGTTATAATTTTTGTGGTCATTATAATTACATTTGATCAGAAATTTTTTCTAGTGGTAATTTTTATTTCTTTTTATTTTTTAGATATATATTTTTTGTTAATAATTTATGCATATTTATGTATATATATATGTTTAAATTTTAATATGTGTTAATATATTAATTTATTATATTGCGACTTTATGTAATTAATAGATCAAAATTGAATAAATTCTTGATGAACTACAAATGAATATGAGAAATGGGTTGAGAATTTATTGCAATATTCTAAAAAAAATCTTGAAAAAACATGTGATTTTCGGTCCATGCATGAAGTTTTTGAATATGAGTAAAGTTTTGTAACAACCCGAGATTTTATGAGAATTATTCTTTTTAATTTTATTGATGTCTTGTGTTGTACACTACACCAAAGAAGGATTTCACTACACACATCTCTGACTTGGCTTGAATTACATGCAATTACGACCTTCCTCAATAGCGTGTGTAGTACGTAATACCGGGTTTCACTAAACAACGACATGTTATTAAAATATTATATAAACTAGCCATTATGAATAGTAATACCCACTTTTTAAAATTTTATAAATGTTATCTTTGAAATTGGACTTCATTTTTGGATTCGGAATATCAAAAATAGCCTATGGTGAAATTTTGGTATTTTTCTGAAAACTTTCAATTTTTGATGAATAGATAAACACTGAGTTATTGGTTAAAACCGAAATTTTATTTAAATAATAATTTATTTTATTTAAATTTATTTTAGGTCAAATTAGATACATAATATTTATATAAGTTCAATGTAATTCATTGGAGTCATTTTATAATAATTTTAGATATATAAAATTTTTATTGAACTTTTCACCGTCTTTTACCCACCTCCTAGGTGCATTTGCAATTGTACATAAAACTTAATTTTACTGCTTCTGTGAGTTGAATTTAAAAAATATGAGAGAAACGGTTAATATCAAGGAGTAAAATGTGGTTTAATAAGATAAAACAAATTTATGGTGAATAGTAACTTTTTACTTTTATTTACCACGGTTAAATGTAAATAGGGAAATTAAGGGTAAAAATGATATTATTATTACCCTAAAACATGTCCTAATTCTATTGGATAAGTGTAATTCGACAAAAAAAACCTTAGGAATAAAATATTATACTTTAGGTCCACTTTTATTAGATTAGGACACTTATTATTATTTTATTTAAAGAAGAGTTAAAAGAGTTAAAATTACAGTTTAATAACTAAAACATTTTTAATATAGGGTTATACATAAGATAAATTAGACAATAAATATTAATTAGAAAAATAAAAATATTTCCTACATAATGGTATTTTATTTATAATTTTTATACATTAAATAATTTAATTTATTTATGACACAATGATGATGCAGTAATTACCTTATTAATGAAATATTAACATAATTAATGTTATAAATACCCAAATAAATGTAATTTGAGACTTTTTATGAATTAAAATAATTTTCTAGGTTAATATGACATGTTTTTATTGATTAAAATAATTTTTTTCGAACTAATCATGCTGTTATGATTTTCACAAAAATCAATTATCAAATAGTGTCAAAATAGACATAAAATAGTTTTTTTTAAAATATTATATTATTAATTGTTATTCTATTCCTAAAAATCTATGGTTCGGACAAATGACTTAGATAATGTTATATATATTAAAAATGAACCACTTGGGATTATTTTGGCTTGTCATAGTATGTTTATTAACCATATAGTGTAAGAAAACAAGAAGACATGGTAAAAGTTAAATTATTTAACTTAGAGTTAAATATAAATGATAAGGTTAAAATAGTAACCTAATATAGTCTAAAACCTATTGGTTGAGAGTATTTCGACCAATACCCACTTTATATTCGAAATAAATCATTTTTGAGCTATTATAAACCGAATATGACTTTATTATAAAATAATATTTTATGTTTTTCCTAAGGTGCCTCTCTCCTCCCTTATAAAAGGGCACCTCCTCCCTCTTCTCCTTACACAATTTTGAGCTTTTAAGCTCCGCCAAACCCTACCCATTTCCCTTATCAACTTTCCTAGAAACATTATAGAGGTTCTGGTCTCCTCAAAATACCAACTCTAGTGCCTTAAAAGGAAGCTTAAAAGAGGTGTGTCGAAGAAGAGGTAATCTCTTCTACTGATTCTTTCAAGTTCTATTTCTTTTTCAAATTATTCTTCTTTAGTTGTTTCATTATAAAGTAATAAAATCAGTATAACTAATATAATGATATTTTATTTTAAATATTAAACAACCCCATTTCACCTTCTATCCATCCTACGGAAAAAGAAATCACCGCGCGTGCGTACGTACGGAACACCATCTCCACGCCGTGGTGTAATCAGTTTTTACACCACCACCTTACTTGGATGGGTATAATGGTGTAAAGAATAACTATATATAGTTACTATAAAATCACACTGATTATTAGATATTATATCATCAACTAAAATTGAATTCAATAATTATGGGAATGATATCATCACTCGTGCGTACGTACATATTACCGTCTCCACGATGTGATGAGATTCATTCTCGATGTTAACCATTCAAGAATGATTATAAAGTATATATAATGAATAATAATGAATTATATGACATGATAAAGCTACTGTATTTATATATATATATATATATTTCATCTACTTACTTCCATTCAAGTCAATAAGGAAAGGAAAATAGCGTTCATGCGTACGTACTGCCTACCGTCTCCATGAACGATGTATTTCATTTCATTTATCTATCTGTTATATATATATACTGAATATATATGATATATAAATAATTATTTAAATTCTTGAAGTAAGTAAATCATGATATAAGTAATAATAATATCAAGAACAACAAGTCCAAACATGTACGATAAATAAAATGATTTTACCAAAAACGCTTCTTTAACATGGAATTTACAAAAGAACGGGTAATATAAAATCATAAGTGAACCATATATGATATAATAACAATTAATATTATTCTTTAATAAGTCAATGACATTATTTAAATCATTATACAGGAGGTTGGGATACGTACGAAGCATATCAGACCTAAGGTAAAGGATTACTATTCTAATCTCGTTCTTATCCGAGATTGTTTATTCGTAAGTATTTACTGGGGTTATATTTTTCATCCATGTCCATAAAAAATGTTTTTCATAAAGTGTTTAATTTTCTTCCATGTATTTTTAAATCCATGCTTACCCCTATTTGACTTTTAATTTGTTTTATGGAAGGAATCATTCTTTTGTTTACCATATGTGGTACTTTTTAACTTTTCTGTTAAAATTATGAGGAAAATGTTTTTTAACTTATACGGAATGAATTTATTTTTACAGTTTCATAATTCCTTATTTTCATGAAGTTTACTCTACAAGATTTCATGTTTATTTTCAATAAAATCCTTTTCTTTTAAAATTGTGTGGAATTTTTTGAAAAGGAATTGATTTTTAAGAAGAAAATATATTTTCCTCAAGAATTATTTTCAAGTGTTTTATCAAAACCATTTTCCATCTAAGATGAAATTATTTCATATGTTTATATTTAAATTATAATATCTCTATGATTTAAATGGTTTCAATTTTCTTATAATGAAACGATATCCATTTTTATATATGGATTATGTTATGATGGGATGATGTTTATGAAGCCCATTTTTATTGTTTGGGTTATGATGAATGATTTTTGTTTATGTTGTGTCACAAGTAAGAATGATTTCATTTTGAGATGGGTGAGACCTATATCTCTCTCCAATGAATTGGGTAAATATTTATATCTCATGATACATACATGGCTGGAATGGTAAGTTAATCCAGTTCAGTGATACAAGACTGGAAAGAGGAGTAAACTCGATTCAGAAAGGGACTTTGTCAACTAATATGGTCTTGGATGCAATGCCTTGGTTACTATGGAAATCATATCATTTTCTCAATAGTTTTCCACAATTAAATGTTTTATTCCCAATCTATTTTATCATGATTGATGTTCCTTTATGACCTATGCCTTACGTACTGCCATGATTTTTTTCAGAACTCAAGATTTTGATGTGTAAACTTTATGTTCATGTTTTGAAGGTCAAATGTATATGGTTTGTTTTATTTTCTCCATGGTTATCCTTAATGAGAATTTGAGATAACCCTTTATATGTTTTATTTTCCCCGGGATATAAAGAAAGGTTTTAAGTAAGAAAAAAAGGGAAGATATTTATGTGAGATGTTGAAGATCTTTCACCAAGATTAGAAGATTATATTATGAGTTTCCAAAGACACTAAACTATTATGGTCCTTTGGTGTCTGTTTTTGTTATGTATAAGGTATTCCGCAAAAGTAATGTAATGACCATGTATGTCCAGATTGGGTCTCTATAGTTTGTATAAGAGGAAAGGTTTATTCAACCTTTGGAAACTAGGATGCGAAAACTTTCGTGAGATCCCTAGAGATATTTCTAAGGTATGTCTAGGGATGTCTATAATGTTAAGTATACATATAGGTAATAGTCCTAGAATTACAGTAACAATCTTAGAACTAAACCTAAGATGTTATATGTTGAAGGTACTCCCCCTTTATTATGTTGTTTTCCCTTGCATGATTTTTTCCTCTCACATTATTCTTTTTGGGTTATAGACGATGACTGGAACCCGAAGGAATCGTGTTGATCAATGTAATGGAAAATTCAATGATTGTCCTTCTGAACAAACCAATGTTGTGGGAGAAGGAGTGAAAAATCTTATTGATATACTTACACAAGCTATGAATCATTCTGGACTTCCAAATCAGCAGAGAAAGGAATAATATTCTATTGAGTCCTTCATGAGGCAACATCCACCTTCTTTCAAAGGGTATTCTGATCCACTTGTTTTTAAATAATGGATTAGTACCATTGAAAATATATCTTCGATACTTCGCTGTTTAGAGAAAGAAAAATTCATTTAGGGTGTTTACTGGTTAGAAGGTGAAGAAGACCAATGATGGACTCTAATTAAGAATATGAGGCCCTAAGATGAAATTGAATCCATGGAATGGGATGAGTTCAAGAACTTATTTTTAAATAAGTACTTCCCTCGTATTCTTCAAACAAATATGGAAAAGGAGTTACATGAGTATAATAAAAAGGATGATGAATCTATTGGTATATATAAAGAGAATTTTACAAGGCTTGCAAGGTATGAATCTGGATTTATCATCCAAACTGAAAGTAAAATTGATCGATTATTCAGTGGCTTAAAACCAAGTCTTCGAAGGGCATTAACTATAAGAGACTTCAGTAGCTATGAAGAAATTGTGAGTTGCGCTGTCAAGGTAGAAATGGAAGTTGGTGTTACATATCCATCTTATGGTTTTGACAAGAAACGAAAAATGGTGTTCATGGAAAAATCTCAAAACAATGGTGAAAAGAATGTGAATGTTTCTTTATGCTCAAAGTGTGGAAAAAAGCATGGTGGAGATTGTCTAAAAGGTACTAGAAAATGTTTCAAGTGTGGAAAAGAAGGTTATAAAGAAGCTGAGTGTTGAAGTAATGGGAAAAAATTAGCTAATGATGAGAATAGAGAAAAGTCTACAGAGAATGAACCACCAACACTTCAATGCATCAAGTGAAAGGAAATGGGGCATTGTGCTAACCAATGCCATAATCCAAGGTTTAATGATGATCGACCTCAACAACATATTAAGGAAATGGAAAAAGGGGAGTAACATGTGATCACTATTTGTGATGTTGATTATGCCAATGATGTGGTGGAATGATTAAGTGTTTATGTAATGGGATTTCAAAATAGTATCACAGAATCTCATTTATAGTATTGTTGAATATTAGAATGACCATGTATTGGTTTTTGATAATTATATTGAAATAATTTTTTAAAGAATATTATATGCGCATAATAAATGGATAAAAAGAAAAAAATATGTTTGGTATTATTCATGAGCTCATGATTGATATAAGGACAAAGTGATATCATGGTTTGAGTATATATAATTTTTGGGATGTGGAAAGAGTTAACTTTTGATAGAATTCATGTTTTCACTAAGGTTCTATGATAATTCATGTTTCAAAATAATACATGATTAAGTTATTCACATGTTTGGAATGTGACCAAGAAAAAGATATATCTTATGATATATGGGGGACAAATGAAGGAATTCACATGCTTGGTAGATGAAATTTCTAGTAATCAGACAAAAGTATTTTAGATAAGCCTAAAGGTTGGAATGGAAATCATATAGTATTGTTTAAGGCTATAAATTTTTGTTATGTTATAATAGTATAGTTTTAGAAAAATGAAAACCCGTAGGACGGGCGATAACCCATCGCGTCGGACAATTCTGTGGGAATAGAACCCAAAACTGAAGTGCGACGGGCCTTTATCGCCTACCACTGGCCTACAGGAAGCCCCTGGTGTGTAGAAACTAGTCTTATTTTATTAATCAGGATTATAGATGAAGTATAAGTCCATTTTGGAACCATATCGGATTAATCTCACCATATATGGAATTATGTATATAACCTTTTCTAACTTATGTTTGAGACAGATGGAATGACCTATCATTCTATCACATGATTTTCTAAAATTTGCGAAAGACAAATTCAACTGTATATATATAAGAGCTGAAGTGGAAATTGTTCAAGTAATGACCAACAGTGAGATTGTACCAAAATAAAGAAAGTATTTCTTCTAATTCCAATTTTTTTCAACTTTAGGGAAATGATCTTGAAAACCAAAAAAGTTGTCCTATTCCCTCATATATGATGAATTAGATGGTAACTTAGAAAATAAAAAATTTATGGCTTTGTGATTACTGGATTTTTCATAGCCATGTTCTCTACCACTCTCCATCAGAACTTGATGGTTAGATTTCTCTTCCATATCCATATTTTCACCTATGTTATCCTATATGGAAACCCAGTGATGAGTTAATTTGGGTAACCGATATGTTTCAAAATTCACTTTTTAAAATTATGTTTTAGTATTACCTTTTGCGATGTGGGTTTCTATGAAAGAAACTTTCAAGTAGTAAACCATTTATAACCCCGGCAAATTTCAAAGGATAAATTCATTTTAAGGGGGGTAGAATGTAATAACCCGATATTTTATGAGAATTATTCTTTTTAATTTCATTTATGTCTTGTGTTTTACACTACACCAAATGGATCTTTCACTACATGTATCCCTGACTTGGCTTTCATTACACGCAATCGCGACCTTCCTCGATAGCGTGTGTAGTACGCAATACCGGGTTTCACTAAACAATGATATGTTATTAAAATATTATATAAAATAGCCATTATGAATAGTAATACCCTCTTTTTTAAATTTTATAAATTTTATCTTTCAAAATGGACTTCATTTTTGGATTCTAAATATCGAAAATAGCCTAGGGTGAAATTTTAGTATTTTTCTGAAAATTTTCAATTTTTGATGAATAGTGAAAACACTGAGTTATTGGTTCAAACTGAATTTTTATTTAAATAATAATTTATTTTATTTAAATTTATTTTAGGTCAAAATAGATACATAATACTTATATAAGTTCAATGTAATTGATTGGAGTCATTTTATAATAATTTTAGATATATAAAAAGTTTATTGAACTTTTCACCGTCTTTTACCTACCTCCTAAGAGCATTTGCAATTGTACATAAAACATAATTTTACCACTTATGTGAGTTGAATTTTGAAAATCCAAGAGACACGGTTAATATCAAGGAGTAAAATGTGGTTCAATAAGATAAAAATAATTTTTGGTGAATAGTAACTTTTTACTTTTATTTACCACGGTGAAATTTAAATAGGTTAATTAAGGGTAAAAATGATATTATTATTACCCTAAAACATGTAATAATTCTATTGGATAAGTGTAATTCGACCAAAAGAAACCTTAGGAATAAAATATTACCCTTTAGGTCCACTTGTATTAGATTGGGACACTTATTATTATTTTATTTAAAGAAGAGTTAAAAGAGTTAAAATAAAAGTTTAATAACTAATTTTTTTAATATAGGGTTATACATAAGATAAATTTGAATATAAATATTAATTATAAAGATAAAAATATTTCCTACATAATGGTATTTTATTTATAATTTTTAGACTTTAAATAATTTAATTTATTTATGGCACAATGGTGATGCAGTAATTACCTTATTAATGAAATACTAACATAATTGATGTTATAAATACCCAAATAAATGTAATTTGAGACTTTTTATGAATTAAAATAATTTTCTAGGTTAATATGACATGTTATTATTTATTTAATTTATTTGTTTCGGACTAATCATTCTATTTTGAGTTTCACAAAATTCAATTACCAAATAGTGTCAAAATTGACATAAAATTGTTTTTAAAACAAATATTATATTATTAATTTTTATTCTATTTAAAAAAATATAAGGTTCTGAACAATGAATTAGATAAGGATATATATATTAATAATGAACCAATTGGGGTTATTTTTTCTTGTTATAGTAAGTTTATTAACCATATAGTGTAAGAAAACAAGAAGACATGGTAAAAGTTAAATTATTTAACTTAGAGTTAAATGTAAATGATAAGTTTAAAATAGTAACCTAAACTTGTCTAAAAACTATTTTTTGAGAGTATTTCGACCCATATCCACTTTAGCTTCGAAATAAATAAATATGGAGCTATTATAAACCGAATATGACTTTATTATAAAATAATATTTTAAGATTTTCCTAAGGTGCCCCTCTCCTCCCTTATAAAAGGGAACCTCTTCCCTCTTCTCTTTACACAATTTTGAGCATTCAAGATCAGACAAAACCTAACCATTTCCCTTATAAACTTTCCTAAAAACATTATAGAGGTTATGGTCTCCTCAAAAGACCAACTCTAGTGCCTTAAGAGGAAGCTTAAAAGAGGTGCATCGAAGAAGAGTTAATGTCTTCTACCGATTCTTTCAAGTTTTATTTTTTATTCAACTTATTCTTCTTTAGTTGTTTCATTATAAATTAATAACATAAGTATGAATAATATACTTATATGTTATTATAAATATGAAAAAACCCCATTTCATCTTCTATCCATCCTACATAAAACGAAATCACCGCGTGTGCGTACGTATGAAATACCGTCTCCACGCCGTGGTGTAATTTGTTTTTCCACCACCACCTTACTTGGATGGGTATAATGGTGTAAATAATAACTATATATAGTTATTATAAAATCATACAGATTATGAGATATTATATCATCCACTTCAATTCAATTCAATAATTATGGGAATGATATCATCGCTCGTGCGTACGTACGGATTACCGTCTCCACGACGCGATGATATTCATTCTCCATGTTAACCATTAAAGAATGATTATAAAGTATATATAATGAATAATAATTAAATATATGACATGATAAAGCTACCGGATTTATGTATATATATATTTCATCTACTTACTTCCATTCAAGTCAATAAGGACAGGAAAACAACGTTCATGCGTACGTACAACCTACCATCTCCATGAACGGTGTATTTCATTTCATTTATCTATCTACTATATATATATATACTGAATATATATGATATATAAATAATGATTTAAATTCTGGAAGTAATTAAATCATGATATAAGTAATAATAATATCAAGAACAACAAGTCCAAACATGTACGATAAATAAAACAATTTTACCCAAAACGCTTCTTTAACATGAAATTTACAAAAGAACAGGTAATATAAAATCATAAGTGAACCATATATGATATCATAACAATGAATATGATTCTTTAATATGTCAATGACATTATTTAAATCATTATATAGGAGGTTCGGATATGTACAAAGCATATCAGACCTAAGGTAAGGGATAACTATTCCAATCTCGTTCTTATCTGAGATTGTTTATTCATAAGTATTTACTGGGGTTATATTTTTCATCCATGTCCATAAAAAACGTTTTTCATAAAGTGTTTAATATTATTCCATGTATTCTTAAAGCCATGCTTACCCCTATTTTACTTTTACTTTGATTTATGGAAGGAATATTTCTTTTGTTTACTATATGTGGTACTTTTTTGACTTTTCCGTTAAAATTATGAGGAAAATGTTTTTCTAACTTATACGGAATGAACGGATTTTTATGGTATCATAATGCCTTATTTTCATGATGTATACTCAACAAGATTTCATGGTTATTTTCAATAAAAACATTTTATTATAAAATTGCGTGTAATTTTGTGAAAAGAAAATGATTTTTAAGAAGAAAAGATATTTTCCTCAAGAATTCTTTTCAAGTGTTTTTTCAAAACCATTTTTCATCTAAGATGACATTATTTCATATGTTTATGTTTCAATTATAATATCTCTATGATTTACATGGTTTCGATTTTCTTATGATGAAACAATATCTATTTGTTTTATATGGATTATGTTATACTGGGATGATGTTTATGAAACTCATTTTTATTCTTTGGGTTATGATGAATGATTTATGTTTATGTTGTGGCACAAGTAATAATGATTTACTTATGATATGTGTGGGACCTATATCTCTCTCCAATTCACTGGGTAAAGATTTATATCTCATGAGATAGACATGGCTGGAATGGTAAGTTAATCCGGTTCAGTGATACAGGACTGGAACAAGGAGTGAAATCGATTCAGAAAGGGACTTTGTCCACTAAGATGTTATTGGAAGCAATGAATTGGATACTATGGAAATAATATCATGTGATTAATGGTTTTCCACAATTAAATGTTTTATTCCCAAGCTATTTTATCATGATTGATGTCCCTTTATGACCTATGCCTTACGTACTGCCAAGATTTATTTCACAACTCAATATTTTGTTGTGTAACCTTTCTGTTCATGTTTTGAAGTTCAAATGTATATGTTTTGTTTTATTTTCTCCATGATTACCCTTAATGAGCATTTGAGATCACCCTTTATATGTTTTCTTTTCCCCCATATATAAATAAAGGTTTTAGGTAAGAAAAAAAGGGAATATCTTTATGGGAGATGTTGAAGATCTTTCACCAAGATTAGAAGATTATATTCTGAGTTTCCAAAGACACTAAACTATTATGGTCCTTTGGTGTATATTTTTGTTATGTATTAAGTATTATACAAAAGTAATGTAATGACCATGTATGTAAAGATTGGGTCTCTATAAGTATGGTACAAAGAAATTAAAAACCATATAATTGTCTATGGTTTTAGTCATAATTGTACACACTAGATTGAGATTGGTGAAATTAAAAATAGTTCAAGATATAATGATGAAGAAGATTTTTGGTATGGGATAAAGGATATTCTCCAATAATTTATTCCTGATGTTGGTGTTGGAACCATTATAAAAAAGTGTAGAATGATTGTAAGGAGATGCTGAGAAACCACTATTATAATGTTACACTAGATTTACTATGTTATTAGTAGTGTTATGATTTGTTTACTTGAAATCAATACATGGTTGGAGTGATAAAATTTTCATTGAATTGATGGAAATTTTAAAAGGGACACTTATATAAAATAATAGAATTCCAAATTCCAATTATGAGGAAACTAAATGTGATTTCTAGTGGGATTAGGCTATAAAATGATACATGACTCCCCCAAAAAAAATGTGTTGTATAGAAAGTAATTTTAATTTTTTTAGAATGTCATACATGTGGGATATCAAGATATATAATGGATTAAAAATATAACTATGATTCCTTATCAAGAATAAGAACCAAACCTAACTCTAAATAAATGCAGTATCTTCCAATAATTCCTTGTTTTAAGAAACTATTTGTAATTTTAAATGACAAAAAATAGGATAATATGACATTAAAATGAGTTCCACTTTGATGAAAACCTATTCCACCATGCTGATTCATCACAATGAAAAATATTTGATCAGAAAATTTCATATTTTGTAAATTAAGCTATAAATTTTATAATTGGTCTATGTGTGGATGGAATGAATCTATATCATAGCCTTAGTAGCCAACATAGTTCATGGAATGTTATGTTGGTTATCTAAAACTCTTACCTATAGATATATAAGAAGAGGAAATATGTGATGATGAGATTGATTATTTATAAACCCAAACAAACTAGAAATGATATTAATGTTTATCGATCAATATTTATTGATGACTTTAAAGTTCTAAGGAAGATAAGTGTTATAATATTTGATACATAGAACAATTATTTTCTATTGAATGTTATTATAATGTTCACTACAAATTAATTTTATAAAAATAAAAACTTATATGGTTACAATGTTAAAGTACATAAAGCACGTCCAATTTTAAAGGAGGGTACTTAATATCATCAATTACTAAATGAAAAAATAGTGTAATGGGGAATTAGTGATCTTTGTGAATGAATCATCGATATAAAAGGTTAAAAAAGGCCTTTCAAAATTTATAATATTATGATTTTATAGTGACCCAAACATTACATAATTTCTGAATCTTATTTGAAAAATACTATTTACATATCATTAGGATCCATTACATAACCATAAATTTTTAGTGTCTTTGGAAACATGGATATGTAAACATATGGTACATAAAAGATCTATATTATCTTACACTAAATTTCTTATATTTGTTTAATAAAAATGAGCACTGATTCTCTTGTATTAGATCAAAAAAGATTATATTAGTCGAAAAGAGGGTAGTTTACATTTTTTAAGGATGAAAAGTGAAAACATCTAGTCAGGTAGGGTGGTTGAGTAAAGAGATATTTCTATAGTGACACCGTTGTTTCCAAGTCCATCAACAATGTAGTTAGGCTCTGTAAAACAGTGAGTTATAATATAATTCATCTAAGAGTGTTTTACCCAGCATTTTGACTATTTGGTAGTCATCTTCCAAGATAGGTGTACTTGGCCTCCTCTTATCTCTTGAACAAGAGTGGAGGAGTCACATTCAAACCAAATATAGATCTATGCTCGTTCATAGGAATGATCAACCACCATGATCATACCCATCATCTCTGCTTCCAATACAGTTGAGTTCCCACAAGGACCTTGCAAATATTCAATCACAACCCTGTTATGGCCGTGGAGGATTGTACCATATATTGAGGGACCTGGGTTACCCCTCGAGGCCCTATATGTGTTTCATTTCATCCAACCAGAGAAAATAAAAGTCCAGAAAACCTCCATAGTACCACGGGGCTTGGGAAAAGTACCCGGGAGCTGAAGCCTTCTAAGAATCAAGAGGTCAGTGACCGAGTTGATGCAAGACTCAGAATGCAGGGTATTTGTAGCCTGCACTGCTGAAAGAATGAGTCCCCTAGTATGATCAACATTGAGATACACCCCATGGTGAATGAAAATATTTTTGCTTCAATATATGAGATAGACCAGTTCCGCACATGCAGTTCTGAGCATAACAATGATATGATTTGAATGGATATTACTGTGAATATCAATAAAAAAGGAAGTAACCGAGTCTTTGTGCGATACTTTGATTTCTAAAATGTGCAGCACAATCTGCAATAAAGTAGATGCTGTTTTTCAACTTAGAAACAAGTTATTCACATCCTCCCGATATTGGTTTCACAATGCACATTTGGAGTACAAAGAGATGCTAACTCTTTGGAGATTAACATCCAACATAAGCTTATTAATCAAAAGCCTCCAGATGAGAGTATATGAAAAAGGTATCATCCATTTTTATTCCATGCCCCTATCGATTGTGTTTCACCCTGAAGTAGATGATTATAAAAGCACTTTGAGTTAAGGATGCCTTTTGGGGATCCCTCCCAGACAAGAAGATCATCTTGATTATGGAAATCATAGTTGGCAATAATAGATGTGATGTCATCTTGGATTGAATCCATGTGATCCAACTGGTATTTTATCCGGATATTCTACTCCATAATACTATCTTCATTTGTGACCCTATTAATAAGGGGTTCACCTATCCAGTTGTCATACCAAAATATAAGGGATGAATTTTCACTTGCAACCCATTGTGAATGGGGGATGATATTTTGGAAAACAAGATTGAGTCCAGGCCAAATCGATGACTCCAGGTAATTTTTACGTTCATAGATAGGTCTTCCCTTCATCTTCCTGTAAGGAAATATAGGTCAGGATACTATTTATTAATCAGTTTCCATATGAATGTTTCATGCAATGATTGATTAAAAAATTGTAGATTCTTTACGCCCAACCCTCCTAGTTTTTAGGGCATGCAACATTACTTCCATGAGGAATTTATGACATTCTTTTCCAAGATACCACAACTCCATAAAATGTTTTTCATAATTGTGTTCGGATTCTTGATGAGAGAAATAGGCCATAGGTACACCATAAAAGAGTATATGAGTTTTGAAACCACCACATGCTTGACAAGGTAGGCATGACCTACCATTGAGAGTGATTTCCCCTTCCAAGAGGATAACGTTCTTCTAATTTGATCCATAATATTTTAAAAATGGGTTGAACATGGTTTTCCCCAAAATAGAGGAACTCCCAGGTAGACAAAAGGCATAGACCCCTCCTTTAACAAAAAATAATTAGTGAGACAAACCTTTCTTGAGGTTGATATATTCTTACCAAAATAAATAAATGATTTATCCTAGTTGACTGTTTGACCAAAGATGTTTTCACAGTTTTAGAGAGACTTACTAAGAGTACTGATGTTCCTCCGATCCCCTAAGTAAAAATGACAATGTCTTCAGCAAATAATAAATGAGAGGGTGCATTGATACCTCATTTTACTCTAATGGTATTTAAGTCTCCCTTATCCACTATATACAGGAGGAGTCTGCTTAAGTAATCTTCTGCAATGGAAAATATAATTGATGAGAGAGGATCCCCTTGTATCACCCCCTTGAGCAAGTGAAATATCCCTCTGGTGACCCATTGTTGAGGATAGAGATGCAGGCTGAATCAATAAGTGCCTTGACCCATTGAATAAAGGTCATGCTGAAGACAAAATAGTGTAGAACCCTTCCAATGAACCCTCAATTCATTGTGTCTAAATCTTTTTTAATATCAAGTTTTAGGGAAATGTTTCAACCTTGAGTAGTTTTCCTGAGTAGGTTCACACACTCTGAAGTAGTGAGAAAGAAATCCTAGATATTCCTTCCTTTCAAAAAACACAACAGATTCCAGGTGACAATTTTCTCTAAGTCCCTTTCAAGTTTGTTAGCAAGGATTTTTGTAATCACCTTGTGAAGAGTATTAAAAAGAGAAACCAGCCTGAATTGTTCAATCTCACTTTCACTATCCATATTTAGAATTAGACCAGTGAACTAAGCATTAAAACCTTGGAGAATAGTTCCACCATTGAGAACATGTTTGACAAGTTGAATAACCTGATTCTGAAAACTTTCCCAGTAAGTTTGAAAGAAGTGATTTTTGAACCCATCCAGTCCCAAGAAGCTATACCTTTTGAGTCCAAACACATCCTCTTTGATCATGAAGTCCCTTGGAATCAAGGTAAGAAAAATATTATCTTCTATGGTGATTATATTTGGAATGATATTTTCCTTGAGTAACTCAATGTTTGGGGATCCATTAAAAATATTCATGTAATATGTGATAATGTGATTAGATTGTTCTTGTATTTCTTCAAAAATTAGATCTCCATCATTGAGAAGATCTAGAGGACTATTTTCTCTTCGAACCCTTTGAAGGGCATTAAATAATTTTTTGTTTTTGTCCCTATATGAGAGTCACCTGATGTTAAAGATATTATTATTGATACTATCACTTAGATTTGTGAGGCTTAGAAGCTCGGTTGAGACTTTATCCTCTTGTGCCATATTTCTAGAAAAATTTCTTTGAGTGTTGGCTTCTTGGATATCATGTAGAGAGTATTCCAACCCATAAATTTCAGCATCCGTTGAGTTAAATGTGCTCTTAATCCATTTTCATCCTTTTTTTATCATTTTCATCTTGGATAAAAAAATTAGGGGGTTCTCATAGCTTGTGGTTGGGCCCCAAGTATTCTGAATGATCCTTGAAAAATCTAGGAGAGTGGTCCATGCATTGTTAAATCTGAAAGGAAGTGGAAGTTTCTTTTCACTATTGAGAAGACTTGTCAAAATGGGATGGTGGTCCAAGTTATGGTTGGACAATGTAACACAAGAAATAGATTTCCAATCGATAAGGGATGATCCATTCAAAAATACCCTATCAATTCTGTTGGTGTTCATGCCATAAATATTCCATCTTTACTAGGTGAATTTTTCCCTATTGAGCTTGAATTTATTTAAGCTAGCCACCTCAATGCTATCTCGAAACTCTCTAATGGAGGCAACATTAGTAACAGGGACAATATTTTCATCAGCATTTAGAATGGAATTGAAGTCCCCCAAAATCATCTATAGATCCATTATTGTATTTGAGAGACATATAATATGATCCCAATGAATTCTCCTGTCATTATAGTTGTTATGGGCATAAACAATTGAGAAGAACATTTTCTTGCCAGACTCCTTGAAGGTGCAAGTGAAAATATGATCATTTTCAGAAACAATAGCTGGACTATACACACTTTTGTGGATGAGTATCCAGATTACATCTAGAGATTTATTGGCCTCGTTGGAACCTAGAATTGAGTACCCCTTGCTAATAAAAAGGGCCCCCAAATTTTTGTATTGTAATTTTGGTTCATAAATTCATATGATTTCAGGTTTGTACCAGCCTATTAGGAGCCTAATGGAACCTTTAGTATTAGGGTTGTCTAGACCCTGATAGTTCTAAAATATGATCCTCATGTCTATTTTGTCTTGGGGGTGATATTCCCCTTTCCTTTGTTCTCAAGACTTCACAATTTTCTTGTCGTCCTTGTTGGAATAGGGACCTCATCATTTGAGTCTTTTTGTTGACCCCCACAAAACAATTGGTTCTCTACTTGTACCTATACCTACTGAACTCTCATGAACTCAGTTTCACAGACTTTCTCCTCCTGTAAGACCAACTTCTGATCTATCTATTTTCCCTGTCCATAATCTCCAAAGACAGTGATTGCATTCACCTAAATACAATCCCTATCTTGTCCAGATATCTGAATGATAGTTTCAATATTTTGTTGCTCATTTTCAATGCCTTTATCTCCCTATTTCCACTAAAATGTCTCTGATGAATTATGGGTGAGATCTAGATGAGCATCAATGTCATTTGATATAAGTTCCAATAAAAAGTCTTGAATCTGCATTGATAGCACATATGAAAAAACATCTTGAGAGAAGCCCAAGACTATGACATCCTGCTCCTCTTGGTAAGTAGCCTGAGTGTTGTTTCCAAGGACTATAGAGGTCCCTACTAGATCAGGATTTTGGTCCTCTTCCTTGGATAGTGCGGTCCATAATAGGATTTTGATCCCATGATTGTGTGATTTTCCTTTCTTTTGATGGTCCAGGACAATCAAATTCCCACTTTCCCCCAAGCTCCTCGATTTCCCACGTGACACTGTTCTCTAATCCATTAATGAGGGAGCCTGATGCACTAATTTCTAAAGCACACAACAATTATTTACAATGTTCCCAACCATTTTTCAATGATCACAGAATTTGGGCAGGTTTTCAAACTCAAAATTAACCTCTAATTTTTTATCATATGTCTCTAAAAAAAATCCAACTAGAAGGAGGTGTTTCTATATCTTTTTCTATCATAACCTCGAAAACATACCTAGGTCCCCATTTAAGGTGCACTGGTCAATTTTTAGGGGTTTTCTAATTCCTGAGCCATGATAATTAAGAATTATTAGGTGCCAATACACCCATGGTAGACCATGAATCCTCATTCATACCTACACCATCGAATGTTTCTGCTGGTATGGGTTGAACTTGGCCTTTAATTCCAAGATTTTGAAATATCCAAGCTTTAGATTTATAATTCCATATTTCCAGAATACACCGAGTTCCTCCTGTTTCTCATGTACGATGTGAAAAAATCCTTTTCCAATGGGGATTAGCCTCCACCTCGAAAACCCCCAACAATGAGAAATTCTTTATTTTAGAACTGTGAGATACTAGGGTTTCGAACCATTTTCATATAAGGCTCAACCAATAATATAAAGTTTACACAGGTCCATTCGTTGCTTGAGGGATTATTAATCAGTTGCAACTGTGATGGATCCATCCCCTGAGCATTTTATGACAGACTACTTTCTAGTCACTGAGAGTAGCATAAAAAGTGTGGAATAATTATAATAATATGAATCTTAAATCATGGATACCCACCAATTTATTCTTCATAAGTTAGTATTTGGATAATCACCTTTGTATATTCTTCAATATTGTGATAAGATCATATATACCACCTTATTATATTACTATAACCTCCATTGTACCCTCTTTTAGTCTTGGGATAACCTTCTATGTACCATTTTAGCTTAAAAAATTAATCTTTACCCAATGCATTGATTTGATAAAACAAAATTATAATAAAAAAATATTTTTTAGGTATCTTACAAGTTAATTTTAGCCTTTAATATTATGTTTTTTATCTATTAATTTTATGGGATGAGTTATAGTGGTTTCTGGTTGAATTTAGTTTGGTTTTAAGCCTTTTTTAGGGTTCATAGTTTGTGTACGGTTTTTCCAAACCATGATGATCCTATAGGAAATCATACACCTAGTGGCATGGGATAAATGGGTGGAACATGTTTAAGTCACACAGTTTATCAAACCATTCCACCTCATCTAAAATACAGTGTGAAACCCTATTGTTTCCAACAGTATTATTTTCACATGATTTGACAAACCATGTGAATAAACCATGTAGGTTACCAGGATAGGAAAAATGTTATGCATGGTCAGCTCATGGTTTATTAAACTATGAGAAAAAACTATGCATAGGTGAATTGAAGATCTAAAAATACCTTTCAAAAACCATTAAATTTTAATTTTGACTAATTATTCATAATATTGGAATCCATATACTATCTTGAGACTCTACCAGCCTTACTCAATATTTTCCTCTCCTCCCAGGCTTGATTTTGGTCTATACAAGAGTTTTGTTGATCAAGAAATATGGTATGTGATCTAAAAACATCCATTATTATATTTTATTATATATCTTCAACTTTTCCCTTAAAATGAAACTTAGATATAGAATGATGTTTCCTAATATATGTATTTCTATGCCACTTAATGATGAATTATTTGATTGATACTAAAAAAGTGGTGGTTTTTAATGTGTCAACAACATCCCCTTGACAGAATCTAGATCTCTCATAAAATTTGGATATTTATGGGTAATTTATTATAAAATGATCATCTTGATACATTAGTTTTCTTGAAAATTATCATTTATATCTATTATAATGAATATTTGATAGTGTATTGATTATAATTGACTAAAATCAAGGTTCAATTCTAGATATAATGAGAAATTTGTGATCTATTCATTAATCGACAATGAATCTAGTGTATTAGTGTCATATTCTTAGAGATATTTTGAAGATAGTTCTGTTGATAGAATCTCTGAGATATGTGATTCGAGAACAACCATTCTTGGAATGTAATCTCCTTAGGTCTCTTTTCCAGAACTCTTATTTGATGATCTGGAACCCAATATAGGAATCCTTATTGCGGAAACTAGTTTTATATGGGTTCAAAATGGGTAATATGATTCCATCCTCAGATGAATATTGGAGTACATCATTAAGAAAATTAATCTAGTAATTTACTTACCTTTTGGGGACCTTTTATAAACTAGTTTCTTTAATATGAATCTTTTATTAGCATAAATTATTTTATCATGCTTGATATTGATCACATGTGTGTACATGTGTTGCTTGTGGGACACTTGTATGATTTTTGATTCCATTTTTATTCTTATGTATCTCGTAATCCATGTCTGATTTTGATCACATTTACTAGTATGTTACTATTGATTCTCATGATTCTGCACTATGATATGCCTTTGTATACTCTACCATGTCATTTGAAATTACAATGACTATGGGGGTATTGTTTTTGGTACTCGAAAAAGGAAGACCATCATGATATAGTTATACCTTATAGGGTGAGTGTTTATGAAAAGCGATGATGAAAATGATAGACATTAATATTGGGTAGGGGAATGACTACCTTGAGGCTTGAACTGTGAAAGTGACATTTGAGGTATGTTGGCCTTTTGGCCTAATCTAAGGTATATATAAGATACAAAAACCTTGAGTCCAAATTTTTAATAGATCCGGGATGAAGAATCCTAATGGATTGATCCTACGCAATTCCTTGATCCTACTGAGAGATATGTTTACCATCTTTATGGCCATATCTTGGTAACTTCTAAAATCCTTATGATTATCCTTCAAACATGATGTCGAGGAAGGTAAGCTTGGTCTTGTGGTGACTTGGTTAGCACATGAGTTCTGAAAATATGATTTTTTATTCTTTCTTACACATTTATCATTTCATGTATTACACATGTTATACCTATATACACATGTTGAGGATGTATTAGTGGTGTCCTACTAGGTTTATTAATTACACCCTGTATGGGTATCTCAATGCATGTAAAAAATTATTGATTTTGGATCTAGTTCAATGAAATGGGCCCACAACAGAAAGATGAGATATGGAGCATAGAGTTGGTGGTGGTATCAATATTGACTCTAGAGTATTTCTAAAATATTTTCATTATTTATTTACTTATAACTTTCATACTCTGGTTTGTATTTCCACACTATGATCCAAGTTTATTTATTTGTATGAAATTTGTGCCATATGTTATTGAATTATGTTACTTAGTCTACTTAAAATTATGATTATTTTTATTATTTATGTTTATAGTGTATGGATATGATTATAGAGGGTACATTCTTACCATTAATGGATTTCAGACCCTTGTTGCTTATCGCAAACCTCTTTCATATGGGCAGGCTTGCATGATGCCTTGTAACTCACCATCTTAGACCAAGTGGTTCAGGTCAGGGAATTAAAAAATGGTATCAGATCTAGGTTTCCATTATTTTCTTTTTGAACAATTTAGAAATTGGTAAAAAAGGTATAGGCTATATCGAACTTGGGTAGGGGAGTTTTCATGTGCCTAGAAAAGTCATTTATAATGGAATTATGGGTTACCATTGATGGGATTATTGTTATAGTTTTATTGTATTTATGTACATTCATGCATAATGAGTAAGGATATAAGATCATATTCCACATATATTCATATTGAGTTCTTCATAGTAGTTATTTAATTAAATTCCTTGATATGTGATATTTGTTTAATATTGAACTGTATTTGTGGCTGAATTATATATATTCTTTTTTGGCTGATGTGAAATATATATTTTGGGCATCAATTAGTTGTACCTGAGAATGTTGTTATGTTACATACATACATACATCTACATATATATATATATATATGATTGTGAATAACATGAAGGTACAAAGAACCTTGGGTAGTGTTATGAGGGATATACCTTGGGTTATGGGTAGCCAACTAGGGGAACCTTTATGTGATCCCATAGACTATTTAGGATCTATCTTAATGAATTTTGATGATTAAATTTTCATTTGGAATTTTAGAAAAATGATGCCTCATAGATACTTGAATGCCCCCTCTAAGGATGATGCACAAGTTCCACTAAAGTCTATGAAAGAGGATAAACCTAATCATGATCGTTCACCTGATCAAGTGGCACATGCATTGGAGCCCCTCTATTATGGAGTCTTTTAGATTTTACCTACCCATGGAGAAGGACTAAAAAGGACCATGGTTAAATATTCTCAAGGATTCTAGAACATGCATCCGCTAACCATTCAAGGATGACCACAAGATACTGAGGACTGGAAAAACATCATTGAGGGAATATTACACTTTGTTAAGACACTAGCGGATTAATTGGTAAAGCTAGTGACTTTTATGCTTCAAGGACCTTCCAAGAGATAATTGAATGTCATGGGAAAAGAAATTAGATGTGAGGGTCTTCTTTGGGATGCCTTTAAGAACCTATTAGTCATGGAATTATTTCTTGACATGCTCAAGTTATATCATTCCCATGAATTCATAGTTGTTTATCCAGGGCCTGTAACCATATCTGCATACTCTAATAATTTCACCAAAATTCTTCATTTTAATTCTATACTGGTTAGGAAAAAGGAAAATAAGGCTAGGAAGTTTAAGATTAGTTTTTCCCTAATATTAGTTGGTCGATTATAATTTTTGACCTAAATAAATACCTATATGTTCTACTCAAAGATAGAACTATTGAGAAGGGCCTAGATGATGATCAAGCAGTTGGCATTATTTGATCCATTAGTGCATAGGAAGGTGTAAATACTAATACCATGATGAGTGTATATTATTATATAATGTAGAGGAAAATTGAGGAATTATAGTGGGGAAGTGGTAAATGTTTTGATCAGAGTATGTATTTTTCATCCCACTCAAGAGGAGTTACATAGTACAAAATATGTGTGAAGGTCATACATTCATGTTGGTTTTTCACAACACATCAGATCATGTGTTGGTGGTGTAGAAAGATATGGAATCTCTAGTATTTATTATTCGGAGAATTAAGGTCAATTTTCCATAGGGGTACATGAAAGGCTCTATCTATAACCCATTGATTCTGTCAAGGACCTCAATAAAAGGAATAGACAATGATGACTTAGGTGAGTCATACATATTAGGGTTAGGGTTATGGAGCTAAGGCATGATGAATGTTTGTAGTGGAGAAGTATATAGTAGATAGTGGTGAAGGAGTGCCTGATATTTGAGGTATGATCTTGGTCAATTATATAAATTTTTACTTATTTACTTAATACGAGTGCTTTCCATTCCTTTATACCCATTCAAATTATTACTGGTTTTGACTAACGTATAATTTTGTTTTATGGTTTTCATTCCCTTGAAACACTATTTAAAAATCATGTAAACCATATTCAGTGATTCCTATAGTGTCCTATATCATTGATAATTATGGAAATCAATTGGACTTTATGATTATGGGGATGATGAGATTTAATGGGATTTTTGGAATAGACTAAATAAATAAATTTTTCTATTGGAGATAGTAATCATTTACATTTCCCAAGGGAGAGAAGTTCATGATGACTGGTGAGTAGGATATTAGAGTAGGTAGAATAAATCTGTACATGAGCTATCATTTGATAATTATGGTGCATATTTCATGTAACAACTTAGAATTTTATATTTTATCAATGAAATTTCCCTTCTGAATTTTTAATTATGTCATATTTAGTAATATATTATTATATAATAATCACATTTCACATGATGAAACCATAAAAATTTTATCATAATAATTTGAAAATTAAATTTAGAGGAAAAATATGGATATAACAATTGAAAGTATTAAATTAGGGAAAAATAGAAAACAATAGAATAAGAATATTGTTTTGATCTAATTGATCCACCAAAACAACCACACTCATGAACAACATTTTAGAAATAAATTATAATATTAACAATCAAATATTCATTTTAAAATGAAAATATACACAACCTTTACAGAAAATAGAAGATAATGAAGAATGAATGAAATGTGAGGTATTTATAGGAAACAAGGAACCCTTATGACCATTAAAAATATGACTGTTGGAATAGTAATATGAACATTATAATAATAAATTAACTGTTGGAGTAGTAATCAAAACATTTTATTTATATATATTATAAAATAGAAATATATCACATTTATATCATAATAAAAGTACATAAATGTTTTAAAAATGATAAAATAAATGTTCATATTTTTATAAAACATGTATGTTTTATTATCATTTTATAATAAATATAATGATTCAATAGAATGTTTATTTTCATAAAATGGATTTATAAATTAATATTATGCTGTATTATAATGAAAATATAATTTTAAGAGAACATAAGTATTTTTTCAAAGGTTTAGAAAATTTATTAGAATATTAATATTGTTATTTTCAAATAAATGAGGATTTTAATTAAAAAATTATCACATTTATCAAATAATTTTCACAAAATGGATTTTATTTTATGAATATACACATTGAAAAAAATCAGGTTTAATTTTTTGTATTTTTATAAAATAGTTTAATTTACGAAGAATAGTGAAATACGATAAAATATGGTATTTAACACTATAAGCTAAATACAAGAATTTTTGTCTCATGGATAATGTAAGAACCCATTAGTTAAAACTTATATAAAATATTTACTATATATATTCACAATAGTCAATAATATTGATATTGTTGAGATAAAATAATAAACTAATGAATATAATATTCAAAATCACTCCTCCCACTCCTCCCCTTATAAACACCAACCATCACCACCCCTTCCCCTCACACCTTCTAATACTTAGAGCTTTAAAAATTTCTACCCAGAACTCTTCCCAACTACCTAGTCCTTCTGGTGTAAAGACCCACACTTATCATGCATAGATATCACATCATAATAAATCAATATTCATTATATAACATAATTATTCACACCATAATCATATGGGTCTAGTGAATTTGAAAACATAGTTACATAAACAACTAGATCATAAGTGAACTAAATCATCTCCCACTTAGTTCTTCATAATGATAAACCTTCTTAGTCATATCATATATAATAATTTTCTTAATAACCAAGGGAAAGTAAATATAAGAAATGGTGATCTTAGATTCCCAGTAAGGGAAAACAAGGGAGATATCAACATAACATGAGATTAAGGGTATTATAACATGAGAAAAACATTTTCAAACCATCCCCTGTATTTCATAGATCATGAAATTGAGTCATGGAAAAAATCATGATAGTTCATAAGACATGAATCATAAAGGAAACAAAGAACATAAGCCATGAGATAATAACAATGGAATAAGGCATAGAATTGTGGAATGAATATAATCACATTAAACCTTATTTCATGGCTACCCACAAATACTTTCATAACCTTTTAGGGTTGGTATGACCACCCATGTACCTAATTTGGGCTTGAGATAACCTCCCATGTACCATCTTTTTAGGATTGGGATAACCTCATGTGAAACCTATGAGCTCATAGAAAATTAATCATTACCTAATTAATTTGAGGGATATATGGGTCTAACCTTTTAGTTAATCCATTTTTTTACATAAGATTATAAAACATTCCCCATATCATAATTCATAGAAAGGAAATGGGTTTCAAGAAAATATCCTTTTCATTTTTAAAACAATTCTTTATAACATTAACATTTATCAAATATAAAATAAAACATTTTCATTAAATATAACCTTATTGACATTTAAAGTAATATTTAAAATTATTTCTTGGTCATGATTTTGTAAAATTCCTTTCATGTCATACACATTAAAATGAATATTTTTTCACATTTTCTCTAAATAGTCAAGAGAGCCTCGTTCGAAAAATGAAAATAATATTACTTTTAAACGTTCTTTTAAAAATTAAAACATGGTTTAAAATATATTTAAAATATAATTGGGTAATATTAAAATGTTTATTTAAATAATTTTTAGAAGACATGGATATTGAAGAAAAAGGGTTTTCAACTGAATGGAGATATAAATACGGGTTCCCATTAAAAAAATTATTTTAGAATATTGAGTATATAAAGAGAGGAAAATGAAAGGGAAAAAATTTAATTTCATGAAATAACCATAAAATATGAAAATTATGAATTTTATTTAGAGGTAGGTCATAATATCTCATCATTAGTAACATAATCACAAACAATACTGATAAATAATGAGATTGTAAAATAACACTTTTACCACTTTGGTTACTTTTAAATCATAAGACCTATAAAATAAAAAAACTAAAATGGATATTTAAATCCATATAATTATAATAAAAATCATCATAAAATAAATTAATGGGAAGAATATACACCACACAAAATAAAAAAGTAGTGAATATGAAATGTGTCCCCCAAAAATAAAAGTGAGACAAAAATCCCTTACCTTAGGTCAGGAATTTATTTATACATGTTCAAAACCCTAGTATAATAAATAAATATTTATTATATAACTATTATATAATAATAATTATATATACCGTACTATATATGATTTAATTTTGACCTTTTATTACCCTTTTATTAATAATTCCTTGTAAAAATTACGTTTTTGGTAATAACTACTTCGTTTTTCCTAGATGTTTTGATTTGGTATTTTTTCTTCCTTTTACATTTATCATGGTTAAATCATATATATTATGTTAACAATGATATAAATTTAATATATATTTTTATAAATTTATTAATATTAATACATTAACTTGATATATATAAAATTATTTACACCATTCATGATGATGGTAGGTTATACATACACATGAATGATGTTTCCATTTTCTCAATAGATGAAAGTAAAGAAAATTAAATATTAATTCACCTTTAAGGAAACATTTTTATATCAAATATTTATCACACACACACACACACAAACACATATATATATATTAATTTAAAATATATGTATTTCCATCCAATTCTAAATAAAATGAAAAATGTATCACATTGCTTCGTAGAGGCGGTAGTCTATATGTACACATGAGCGACATTATCATTTCCCAATGGATTGGAGGGTAAGATGGTAAATTTGATATTATAACTTTGGAACTATAATAATTTCATTAATATCATATATAAAAATTAAATCTACCATTATCTTCAACCATGAGAGTCAGTGATGGAAAATGAATTACAACAATTTGTGAGGTAGTATTCTGCACACATGATCGGTGATTTTGTTTCCCACTTTATAGAAGAGGAGATAAATGTATATAAATACCATAAATTAATAAAATATATATATATTTGAGATAAATATGTTATTTTATCAACATTTTTGATGAATATTTGTAGAATTTAGTGGAATAAATAAAATAAAAATGCATGGTTAAGGACTATACCTCTTCTTTAGAGAACTCATTTAGGTTTACACCTAAATACATCATAGGAGTTTTAAATAATAAAAATAATACCTATAATAATTTTTAATGGAAGTAATTAATTTATTTGGGATATGATTGTATGACCCATATGGTTTAGAAAGTATGTACAGAAGAGGAGAATGGATTCCCTTTTATAACTGGGGGAGAGGACACACATGGAATTTTTGAAAAGAAAGTGGTGTACCCACACATTAAACATTAAACAAGGATAAAACATGGCTCATTTTAGAACCTTATATGAGATAATATCTAAATATGGCCATAAAAATAGAGTTAATCAATTTTCTAGGTCATAGAACCACTTATCTTTTTAGTTAAACCCATTGGTAAACCCTTTTAACTTAAACTATATTAATTACTTTTTATTATTTTTACTATTAATTTTAACCAAACATTAAGTTAACCTTATTATATAATATTAATTATTATTATTCTAAATATGGAATTCATTTTTTCAAAATACATTCATAGAAGTGGAAAATTTAATTTAAAATTAAAGATATAGACATGATGAAAAATCAGTTTTCCAATGAGAAAATTTTCAAAAGTATAGAATGATTTAAAATAAAAATAAAATATAAAATTGATTAAAATAAACTAAATCATATTAATAAATATATAATGGATATAATTTTACCTTTAAAACCATATTAAAAAAATTTATCTTGTACATGCTTTAAATGAAATGGCAATTTTTAATAAAAATTAATTTTTTTTACTATTTATCGAAAAATTAATCTTTCCTGAAAATTATCAAAAAACAACTCAATGATAATTTTCACATATATATTTAAAAAATAAAATAATTTTATCAAATATTTTTTCTAAAACCTTCAAAAATTATTTATATTATTTTCTCATAAAAATCCATAAAATGTTTTTTAGAGAAAATAATTTTTTTTGAAACATATAAAAATATTACAAAAAATTTATCACTTTTTATCAATATGATTTATTTATATAAAAAATTATAAAAAATTATAATTTTTTTAATTATAATAGTTACAAATATTTTAATGGATATGTTTTAAGAGTCATGTTTAATTAATAATATTAATGGTGTATTGTTGTTTGTTATAACTCGGTATTGCGTGTAATACAAGCTATCAAAAACAAATTAATTTATTTGAAAAAAAATTTAATTAAAACTCATGGTGTTACATTATTACACATTAAAATGAATTTAAACATCCAAATTCATCACATTAATAGAAATAAATGAGGATACTTCTACCTCATCATATCCTCAGGTTTCCATGTAGCTTCTTCAAATTGTTGGTTTCACCACAAAACTTTGACCAGGTGAGTGGTGTTGTTTCATTGAACTTTCCCTCTTTTATACTAAATATCCATCAGTTTTTATTCATAGGATATATCATGATCTAGCATTATGACCTTTGAATTCATTACATGTGAGGGATCTATTATGTACTTACTTATGAGAGATACATATAAGACAATGTGGAATTGAGAGAGTTTTGGTGGAAGCTATTATTAATAAGAAACCATTCTAATAATATTAATAATTTAAAATATAATTATATACTTAGGTATTTGTTTTTATATTATTTCTAATTCTCATTAACTTTTTATATGTAGAAATTCTTAGAAGACATTGTCACCGACTTCAAATTCTAGATCATGCTGACGATTTTTAACATAACATTTCTAGTGACTTTGTGATACTAATATGTGTTTCTAAATGGATATAAACTTATCTAACATTTATTTAGATATATAATGTACCAATATATTTATTTCACCAACTTCATCTCAATACGTTGGATTGTTACACTTCTTTCTATTGAGGGATTCATAAAGAGCCATCTAATTGCTCGATCAAATGAAATTCTTATATGAAAACTCAATAAGAGTAAAGTGTTGATCCAAAAAATGATTAAAATACAAAGAAAAATATATAAATGTATCCTCTAGTGTTCGAATTATTCTATGAGACTATTGATCAACCTTTTGATGACACACAATGTTGAAAATCAACTCTATATAAAGATATTGCTAAAGATTTCTCTGAAACATTGAGGTACAACTTAGATATGGATCAAATATAATGGAATGTGGTTCTCCATGAAAAATTTCCAATCCATTATTGTATATATTGGAATTTAATCAATATAAAAATATTCTATAATAGATATTAAGTGTATTAAATTTGTAATGTGATCAACTATAACCCATAAATAATTATTACCTTGAGATGTTTTTGGTGAGTTTGACGAAAAAATTCATAGTGATGCTGTCCCATTTCCATTCCGGTATGGGTAATGGTTGTAACATACCCTTATAAGTTTTTCCATTATCCTTAAATTTTTAACTGACCAAGCACTAAGATACATATTCTACAATATCTCTCTTTATTCCCTCCCACCAAAAATACACTTTCAGATCTATATACATCTTCGTAATTCCATGATAAAGAAATAATGATGAACTATGAGCCTCCTAAAATTTCTACTTCATCAAATATAGTATTGATGGAACAAATACATGGTTTTTTAACCTTTTTATTCAATTATAACCAAGTTTTAAAATAGGAACATTTCCAACCTTCTTCTACAGATCTACATCTTCCTTTTACACCTTCTTAATATTTACCTGGATAGATGGTTAAACACTCATTTGAGAGAGATTATATTTCACCCCTTAATTAAAAATTTATTTATCCACCCTTTTAAAATACATAAATATTGTATTTTTTTGGTCCTCGTTATAGACAATATAGAATGATCTTCTTGACTCAAAGAATCATCCACCTTGTTTACTTTTCTTGGGTGGTAATGTATTGAGTAGTCATAATCTTTAATCAACTCCGACCATCTTATTTTGTACATGTTAAAATATTTTTGAGTGAATATATAATTTAATTTTTTATCATTGCATATATATCAAAATTTTTCTCTATGAAGATAATAAATCCATATTTTTTGTGAAAAAATTACTACAGTTAACTATAAATCATGAGTTGGGTAATTTTTATCGTGATCCTTAATTTTTCTTGAGGAATAATATATCACCATATCATTCTACATAATAATACATCCTAATCCATTAGTTAATGAATCACTATAGATTACATACTTTTCTACACTGTAGGTTAATGTATGTATAAGTGAACTGATTAATCTTCTCTTTAGTTCCTTGAAATTTCCCTCCCATTCATCTATCGAGAGGAACTTAGATCCATTCCATGTTAACATAGTTAGTAGATCAGACATCCATGAGAAATTTTACAAAAACCATTGGAAATATCCATCCAAATGGAAAAATCAGATCTCATTCATTGTGGTTAGTTTGGGACGACGTTCTATAGCCTCCATATTTGATGGATCCACCGATATACCCTTTATTAAGATTATTAACATAAAAAATGAAACCTTTTGTATGAAAATTCAAACTTTTTAGTTTTTCAAACAATTTATTATTCTTTAATGTATTCTATATAATTCTCAAGTGATCTTCATGCTCTTTCTTACTATTTAAATGTATAAGAATACCATCTTAATGGCTACCATAAACTGATCAATGTAATATCTAAGGACTCCTCTCATTAAATCCATAAATACAATAGTTTAATTAGTAACACCAAATTGAATAACTATATAATCATAATTTCCATACCTTTTAATAAATTATGTCTTTGGTATATACTCATTCCTAACCCCCAATTTATGATATCCAAAATGAAGGTCAATCTTGGAAAAGTATTAAGATTTGTGTAGTTGGTCAAAAAAATCACTGATATGGGGTGGAGAATACATATTCTCGATTTTGATATTTTTTAGTTCTTGATAATAAATTCATATTCACATAAATTCATATTTCATCTTAACAAAAAGGATAGGTGTACCCCAAGGTGACACACTTGTCTAGATAAATCCCTTACCAATATTCTCTAGGAGTTTCTTATTTAATTATTGTAACACAATCATGACTATTATTTAGGGAGTCTTGGAAATAGGTGTGGAACAAATTATTAGTTATATTAAGAACTCAAATTCATGATTCCCTGGAATACTAGGAAACTATATTTTAAATACATCAAAAAAATACCACACACTAGGAATATCATAGATATTGAGTTTCTCTACAAAAATATGAGACTAAAACCCCTTTTGAATAGGAATGAAGACCCATATAGTGGGCACAATTTCCCTGAGAAGTTCATATTTATCGCCACAATAGTAAATAATAATAGTTTGTTTATAATATGAAATGTGACTTCCCTTCCTTGGAAAATAATGAGGGATTTAAATAGATAAATCAAATCCATGCTAAATATAACACCAAATTCAACCAAATAGATAATAACAAGATTTAAAGGAAAAAATTGCCAAAAACTTCAACTAGGAAAGAATCATAGACTTTAGATGTGATTATCCTAGAATTATAGTTTTCAAAACAATTTCAATATGTAATCATAAAGGAAAATAAAGAACACCCCTAGATACTTTTTATGATATAAATGAACTATTATAAATAAGATCAAATATTTTACTTACATATTGGATCATTCATATTACCATCTCAACTTTATCATTATATATTCAATTTATTTGTAAAACCAAAAATATCTTGCATGACCACCATGAATATTTGATCATAGTGATCAATCATTCATATAATTTATAGATCACAACACCTTATTTTCAATCTATGATACCTTAGGTTTAACCTAGGTATTTCATGGTCATTATTCAAATCATTCATGATATTTTATTAAGTGTTTTTGAATTTAAAAAGCATATAACAAGATAGTTTCATACTAGGTGTATAGTAAGGTCTATTATCATGTACCGGGTAATGATTAATAACATCTGAATGTTCCCTTTTCAAAGTTATTACCTATGACATACCTTATCTTTAATACACATCAATTTATGATTTATTATAAAATATAATAATTAATACAACCCACAAGATCATTAATACTAGTGTATTTTGGTGATTAGGTATGTAAAATAATAACATGAACATGGGATACAACAACATTATAATAAATACTCCACAACATGATGTTATATTTCATGGATCTTATAAAATTTCATGGGATAACATGGGTACATACATAAGAAAGGTGTGGGATATAAATCATAGTAAGGGAATAGAGAATCATACCATAAGGAAAATTAGTACATATAAACTAAAAGGACTATTAATGTAACATAAGAGGTATGAGAATTATAATCTTTAACAATGAAGCATGATATAATATCATAGAATAAAGGAAACAAAGGAATATGGAGACAACATTAATCATGAAATCAGAAACATAGGTCATAGATAACTGCAAAGGCATCATAAAATGGTGGAAAAAGTCCCATAATGGATTAGGTTAACTCTATAACCCCATACCTGATTTATTATGAGACTAAAACATTACCCAATGCATTAGAGTGTTATTTGGGAACACCCATCATAATATGTACATGCTCATGTGTGCTACATTGATCATTCAAAATAAATAAATATTAAATCACATTTAATATCATGATAAAGAAGTACGAGTTACATAAAATTAATTAGATTATCAGTAAATTTTATTTAAATCTAGGTTAATACCTTTGAGTTTAAATGGAAATCAGTTTTCATAATATAAACGTTTAGCAGGGAAAAATTACCAGATAATTTCAGTAGCATAACGAGGGTGCATAAATGTCCATAGGAGATATTAATAAGAGTTATATAGGTATATAATCACTTTTAAATCATAAGGTTAGCAATAGGTATGTGTTATAATATATAATAATAAGAAAAGAATGAAAATATGCATAACATAAAGGAGTTTATTAAAAAAAGAGAAGGATAGGACCCCTTACCTTGAGAGGGTGAATATAACATCTAGGGAAGAGCTTATTGAGATATTTTAGGAACCTTTGGAGGGATATATAGAGGTATGGGAGGAGTAATTTTATTTTCTATGGTTTTTTAAGATAACTGGAAGGTTTGGTGGGTTTATATAGAAAAAGATAGGAGAGTTCTTTATTTATTTCCAAACTTACATTTTGGAATCTATATGGTAAAGTAATCAAAACCACAAACCGAGCCATGGTTTTACCATGTTTTATGAAATATAGGAGTCATTTTCATAATTTTACATTTTTTATAATTGATATAATTAAAATAATACCCATGGTGATTTGCAAGTGAGTCACATTAATAATGAATTGAAATTAAAACCATAAAATATAATATTGATTTTGTAGGATTCATTAAGGATTTATAAATATAATAAAATTACCTAAAAACACATTATTTTAAATGAGATACATAATTTTGGTCACATATACCATTTCTATTATCTATTATAACTCTTTTGGGATTTTATGATTTCAAAATGCATATCATATTATTTTATCTTATCAAATTTTTACCAAAAATTTGACTACATTAGAAAATTCTGAAAAATACACCATATGATAATATAGATGGTTTTTTCAAAAATAATATTTATTTTATAAAAATAATTCTCTAAGAATGATATTTTACATTTATAAATCAAAAAATCCCCATTTAATAAAAATTACTGGTCTTTTTGACAATAACAGGTTTTTCGCTCTTATAAAAATTATATTTAACTTCAAAAATTATATTATCATTAATATTTAATAGAAATTATTTAATAATTATATTTTATCAAAATATAATTTATTTAAAAAATTATTAAATTCATAAAAAATGTGACTTGATCAAAATTATATATCTCTCAAATATAATTTTTTTTGTTTCATTGTATCAAAATCAATATTTTTATCATACTCATTATTTAATAATGTAGAAGTGGTATTAAAATGGTAATTATATAATCATTTTTTTATTCAAAGAAAATAAATTAAAATTCTTATTTTTAGGGTTTATATGCATAACCCTCTATTACAACAGCAAACAAACTAAGGGTAAGGTGTGTGATGGTGATATTTTCTTGGGGTGGTTTAATATACATGGTTTAGGTTATGATCTTGATGATCTTTAACTTTTCCCATAAATGATTTCATTCATGATTGAAGTTTTTAATTTTATATTTTTCTTGGTCAAGGGAAAATCCCAATTATGCTATCCACCTATAAATCTATAATAAATTGGATTTATAGTGTATAATCCTTTTGGTTGAGGAAATCACTTATTTTATCAATTTCAATTAGAAACTATCATAAACCTTTATATATACTAGTCATATGGTCACTATTCAATGACTATGTTATCAATGGTTATGATTCTTAATGGTATTTTAAATTTTACATACCATATAACTTATAAAAATAACCAAATTATTGTATTTTTTTTATAAAATCATTTATTAATAAGGAATTTAGTCATTTAAAAATAGAATTTCATTAATAATAGTTTGGGTCATTACATTATCCCCCCTTCCAAAAATTTTCCAGTTAAAATTTAATTTATTACACTAAAACATATGGGGTTGATTTTGTTTCATCATCTCATCTAGTTCCCTTGCTGCTTCCTCAAACATGTGGCTCCACTAATGAACTTTGTCCAATATATTCGTCATGTTTCATATAACCTTGTCTATATGATCTAATATCTTCACTATCTGATCCTAATATAAAATATCATCTTCCAGTGGTACCACCTTCAGATTTAGTATATATGAGAGGTATGGCATGTCCTTTATCTAGAGGAATACATGGAATACATAATTTACTTTATATAGGATAGTTGGGAGTGCATGTCCATAGGTCTTTACTCTGATGTGATCAAGGATCTCATAAAAGATGACATATCTTGGAAAAATATTTCCCTTCATCCCAAACCTCATGAA
Organism: Viscum album; assembly: GCA_963277665.1. NCBI lineage: Eukaryota > Viridiplantae > Streptophyta > Magnoliopsida > Santalales > Viscaceae > Viscum > Viscum album. The sequence goes on along the minus strand of OY728160.1, from coordinate 797,328,887 downwards.
TTTCTTCCACATATATATACAAAGGAAAATTTATATCTAACCTTAAAGTCCATGTCTCATTAATGATTATTTGCATTAATTTTCAACCAAATTTTCACTGACTTCATATGATTCTGGATTCTCTGAACCTTTTATATTATCTCTTGGATAAGATTGGGTATCATAATCTTCCTCTATCCAACTTCATCCCAACATGTTAGAGTATGAAACCTCTTCCCATAAAGAGTCCCATATATTTCCATTATAATTCTTGAATGGTAGGTATTATTATATGGTAACACCATTAGGGTAAGGTGTTAAACTGAACATCATTTTGAATCCATTTAAAATTATATTAGTTCATCTTCTTGATTTTGAATGGTACTTTTAGACTTACCATACATCTGAGGGTGTAAATGGTGTTGAATGTCAGTTCTGTATCCTACGCTTACTGAAGGATTCTCTAAACCCTCTTGGTAATACTCAGATATTTATTAGCTATAACAGATATGGAAAATCCATTATTTATTTTGACTTTCTTTATTTATACAATGGTGAGTTTTTCAATAGAGAAATATTCCTTGATTGAAATGAAAACCACAAAATTTGTATGGAGACTGACTACCACCCATATGGGATTATTACCATTAGATGTATTGGGGAGTCCTATAATGAAATCCATCATTATGTTTTTCTATTTACATAATTATATGGACAATGGTTTCATCATAAACTAAGAATTATATTATTCCTCCTTGGATTTCTGAAATACCAAGCATCGAGACACAAAATTTTCAATCTCTCTCTCCATGTTATCCCACCTGAAAATTTCCCTTAGTCATCTATACGTATTAGTGATTCATGTATTAATGGATAATTATGAGATATATGAATCATCTATAAGGTCCATATTCAGTTGCGGTTTTGATAGAACAAATATCTAGGTTCCAAAACTTATGACTTCATCCTCCCAAAAGTTGAACTCCAAAATATTCACCACCTTCTTTTGTAGCACCTCATCATATTTTTTTGATTCCTTGATTATTTCAAGAATATATGGTTGAGAAGTTATTTGAACAAGGTATAATAATGATCCTTTTATTATTCCCATGTCCATCCATTTCATGTTAAAGAATATTGGATCCCTTTTAATCCTCTCCATGGATTGGTTTGAAGGATCTTTTATACACAGAGAATCTTCCACTTTCTTTTCCTTCCTAGGATGGTGTTGTATTGCACAATAATAATCCTTGTTCATCTATAACCACCATTTTTTTATATTAATGTATTTTTTTGTAAATATATACTTGAGGCTTTTATGATTTTTATTTATGTCACACTTATCCAAATAGATATAATTTCACCAAATATAAAAATAAAATATCACTACATCAAATTATATATCATGATTTGGGTAGTTATTCTCGTGGATATCTTGTTAGTGGGAGACATAGGCTATCAATTTTTCATCCTATATGATTAAATAACCCATGAAATTTTTGGATGCATCATTATAGATATAAAATATTTTTTCTCTAGTGGGTAATTTGAGAACTAGTGCAGTGATTATCCTCTTCTTTATCTCTATAAATTTATCCTCAAATTAATTAGTATAGAAAAACATTAATTCCTTCCATGTAATCTTGGTTATTGGTCTTGAAAATTGTGAGATATTTATCACAAATCGATGATATTACCCATATAATATAAGGAAACTATTTATTTTTTTCATAGATGTTGGTTTGGTCCATTATTTGATTGACTCTATGTTTGAAGGGCCTATATATATCATTTTTTTATGGTAACATTCCCCATGAATTGAAATCTATCTAATAAAAACTCACATTTACTATATATTCATACATAATTTCTCTCAATAATGTTTTCAATACAATATTTAAATTATCTTCATGTTCCAACTTTCTCTTGTTGTATATAAGAATATCATTTATAAATACTATCACAAATATGTTGATGTAATCCATAAATACTCTATTAATTTAATCCATGAATATTTACAGAGCATTAGTGAGTCCAAATGGAATAAATAATATCTCAGAGTGCCCATACATTGTATGAAAAGCAGTTTTAGGCAAGTAAACCCTTTATCTGGATTCTCTTTTAAATTATTCTTCATCTACTCAAGATAAAAAATAATTATTCTATTTAGAATCGTGGATATAGGAAAATATCTGGTTATAAGATAATTTGAGAACTCAACCTCAAGACTAGGAGGAAGACCATGAAATTCTTTAGGAAACACATTAGTGAATTCCATCACAGTAGAATTTCATCAACAATGATATTTTCCTTGGTGTTAGTCATTTGAGATAGATATGATTTCTCATATTTAAAAAAATATCAATGCTTGATATGATGATATGAAATAAAATTCATCCTCATCCTTGAAATTTTATAGAATTAGAGGGTTATTCATTATATGGATGGTGATTTCCTTCTCCATGAAATTTATATTTGATTTATATAATAAATTACAATCTATACTCATAATAACATCAAATCCTGATAAAATAAGTATCACAAGGTTCACTCGGATGTTCAATATGCAAATTTATATAAGGAAGTATTTATATATTTGGGATGTAATAATTTCCAAATTTATAATTTTCTTCAATAACTCAACCTCCATGATTTTCGGTGGTGTTCTAATAGTTATACTAAAATTTCATGATATAAAAGAATGTGTAGAACCCGAATAAAAAAGTAAGTTAACTATCCTTGAATGAATAACTCATATACCTTTCAACACTACGTTGTCAGGATCAACTTCAGTAGTTGTGATGGTATAAGTCCTCCCTTTCTCTCTAGGCCTTGGAGGTTTTTTTTGATCAATTATCATTGATAATTGTTATCTTAGGGTATAAATTCACATAGATTCCCTACTCATTGTAGATGAAACATTGGACAACAGGATGAGGGTTAACCAGATCATTCCTTTATTCTATCCCATTGGTGGGATTCACCCATCAGCATTTGTTTACTAGGTTTCCTTCTTTCCCATACCTAAATAATTTCCTCAACCCTTTAGAAAATTTCTAGGATGATTCTTCCCATAATTTTAATAAGTGAGGTGTTGGGATTTATTTCCACCAATATATTTCTACATCATACCACCTAAATGAAACTCCATTTATAACTTCTTATCTTTGTGATAACCTTGAGATTAAACGATCTTCATTTCGAATTTGAGGGAACATCATACAAATTTTTCATATCTTTATAACTCCCAAATTACCATCGATTTTTATAAACTCAACTTCATACTACTAAATATGAGCTAAACTTTAATTTTGGGTGTAATGATAATGTTAGAGGCATACCACCCAGGTATTTTGATGTTTTCCTCATACATGTCGATATATTCATCTTCCTTTTTCCTGAGGCTAAGTATGATCATATTTATTTTATATGAATAGGGTGGGGGAAATATTTATCAAAAAAATATTTTTTGTAATTCCTTTCATTTTATCGCTTAAATATCTTCCTTGTGAATTTTATTTTTTCCATCATCTATCATTGATCATCTTATCCTTCTATATGATAAAAATCCATAATTAACCTCTCTTTATTAGAGAATTTAAGTATGGAGAGGGTATTCTCAAGAGATTTTATCCATTTTTTTACAATTATGGGATCATAAGATACATTAAAATTAAGACGCCTCTACTAAAAAAAGGTCTCAATTGAAAATTCTTATTTCAAAAGGGGATTTGGTAATTCATCCTAATTCATGTTTGGGATAAAAACATGATTTAATTGATAATGTGTCATAAAAAAATCATGATTCCTGCTCCCATTGGGTTGGACATCACATTTGGGAATTCATCGAATTGTCCCTCACATTGGTTTTGGTTTTGGTTTCTCCTATTTATATATATTGACTAGAATAAAGGGGAAATTAAGGATGGATATTTTTTTACTATTAAAAACATAAACAATAAATCATGAACATTAAAGGGATTACTAATAAATAACATTTATTCTTTAACCAATGAATTTCATGGATTCAGTCTAAGTTATCTGTGATATATTTACTAACGTTAAATATTTTTGGAATTTTTCTTCCATTAATAATGGTTTGTAAGAATATTGTGAATTTACCAAATAATATCTATTATTATTTTCAAAAAAGGACTTCATAAAGGCCTATTTTCATACAGAAGGTGATGATTGAGTCTAGCTCAATGCACCATTTTCAGGGTTATTACCCCAAAGTACCTCTGTTCCATATCCACATCTACTTGTAGTATCCAGACTTGGAATTATTTTCTTGGAAACTAGTTACTAAATAATTTACTAAAATTTAGGGATATTTATTATTTTTATTCTTATCCCTAAGGATTTTCTAGATTTTTGGAATCTTAATCCAAAAAATAAATATACTTCCCTCAAATACCAACCATGACAACCCTTTTCAATAATACACTTTAATTGAAGATTTATCACATAGAACAACAATTAATACAACCCATAAGATCATTAATTATAGTGCATTTGGTTGATTAGGTACACATAATAGCAACATGAACATGTGATAGAAAAATATTATAAGAAAAACTTCACAACATATGCTTATATTCCATGGATATTCTAAAAGTGCATGGAATAACCTAGGGTAATGCATAAGAAAGGGGAGAGTAATAAATCCCATAAAGGGATTAAAATAATAATAAAATAAGGTAAATTAGTACATGTGATCCAAAAAGACTATAAAATTAAAATAAAATGGGAGATAATCATAATCTTTAATCATGGCGCATGATATAACATGATAGTATAAAGCCAATATAAGAATATTGATACAAAGCTAATCATGACCGCATAAAATTAGGTAAAGGATAACCACCAACAAATCAAAACATAGTATAAAAAGTCCCATAATTTATTAGGTTTACTCTTTAATACAATACATGATGTCTCATGAGACTAAAACATTACCCAATGCATTGGAATGTTATCTGGGTGCACCTATCATAATATGTACATGCTCATGTGTGCCACATAAATCATTCAACATAAAGGAATATTTCATAAAATGTAATCTCATGAACTTTGAGTGTGGGTTAAATACATGTAAGTCACCAATAAATTGTGTATAGGTAATTTTAGGTTAATATCTATGAATGTAATTGGAAATGGGTATTCACAAAACAAATGTTCAGAATGGAAAAATCAAGGGATAATTTCAAAAGTGTAACAAGGGTACATAAAGGTTCATCAGAGTGATTAATCAGAGTCAAAGTGGTATATCATCACTTTTACATAATAATATAAATAATAGGGATGTGTGAGACCATATCACAATATGAAAAAATTAAAAAAAGGAAAAACATATAGGTGGTTCTTGAATAAATAGAAGAACAAGAGGATCTCATACCTTGAGAGAGTTCTTCTAAAAGATTGGTAGGATCTTATTGAGAGCTTGAATGAACTTTGGGATGGATATATAAATTTAATTATAGAGTAATTTCATACAATTATTCTTTTTATTGAATATAAATGTGAGGTTTTGTGGGTTTATATAGAAAAATAGAGTATATATTTTTAATAATTTTCAAATTTAAGTTTTGTACTCTATATGATAAAGTAAAAAGAAACATAAACCATACCATGTTTCCCCCTTTTTTTCTACCAATCAGAATTTTTTCATTATTTTACATTCTTATGAACTTATCTCATTAAAATAGTACCCTTGGTGATGTTTAAGTGAGTCATGTTTATAAATAATTGATATTAAAACCTTAAAATATAATATAGATTTTAAAGGATTCATTAAGGCTTTATAAAATTAATAAAATAAACTCGAAAAAATTATTATAATGGTAAAACATATTTTTAGTCACATATAACCTTTATAGTATTTATTAAATAACTTTTGGTCTTTTATGATGTCATAATATATACTGTATAATTATATCGTATCTAATTTTTACCCAAAAATTTGGTTGTCTTAGAAAATTAGGAAAAATTTTCTGTTGCATAATTTCTTCATAATGATTCCAAAAGTAATATTTATTTTATCATAATTATTCCTTAAATATGATATTTTACATTTTTAAATAAAAAATCCTAATTTAATGGAAAATACATGTCTTTTTGATAATAATAGTTTTTTGACAATTATAAAAATTATATTTACCTTTGTAAAATTATATTATCATTTATATTTAATAAATATTATTCAATGATAATATTTTATGAAATTATCATTTTTTTAGAAAAATATTAAAATCATAAATAGAGTGTCTTGATCGAAACTATATATCTCTCAAAAATGAAACTTGTGCTTCATCGTATAAAAATATAAAATTTTACGAAACTCTTTATTTAATAATTTAAAAGTAATATTAAAAAGGTAAAAATATAATAATTATTTTATAAAAATAAAATAAATACATATTATAACTTTTAGGGTCTAGATACCTAACCCATTATTATACAAGTGAATGCCCTAAGGGTAAGGTGTGCGATGATGATATTTTCTTAGGGTGGTTCGACGTACATGGTTTGGGTCATGATTTTGAGAAGATTGAAATTCTCATATAAATGGTTCTATTAATGATTTAGTTAATAAATTGTTTCTTGGTCAAGGTTATTGGAAAATAATAATTATGGTATCATCCATGGAAGCTTTGATAAATAGGCTTCATAGAGTACGATTCTACCAGTCAAGGCCATTGCTTCTTTCTTTTCTGTCAACTAGACTATATCAAAACCCTTTATATATACTAGTCATATTATCAGTATTAAATGGATATATTATTAATTTTTCTGATTCTTAATGGTATTTTAAATTTTAATGTTAACATAACTGATCAAAATAACCAATGTAGTGCATGTTTTTTTATAACTTCATTTTTTAAAATGAAATTTAATCATTTGAAAAGGAAATTTCATTAATAAAAGTTTAGTTCATTATATTACCCCTAGGTACAAATATTCCACATCCACATACACTTTTATTATTCAGATAGGGATGTAATTTAATGTAAACCACTCACTCCATCCTTCTCAAAAATTCTAGGATATTTTTTATACCTTTACTTTTATTCTAACCTATCCTTAAGATTCTCACTATGATTTTCTCATACTAGTTAAAATGGTTAACTAAAAATTTTCTCTGATACCAAATGTAAAGACACCCACATATCATACATTGATGTCACATCTTAATAGATAATTATTCATTACATAACATAATTATCCCCATCATAATCATATGCTTCTAGTGCAATTGTAAACATGGATACAAAAACAACTGGTTCATAAGTGAATAACATCATATCCAAATTAGTTCTTCATACCTATAAACCATGTTATACATATTATACATAATAACTTTCTTCATAAACAGGGGAAATTAAAAATAATAATGGTTAATATTAAATAATAAATAAGGATAAATAAGAGATATATCAACACAACATGAACTTAAGGGTATGCGAACATGAGAATAACATTTGAAAACCATAACCTATACACCATAGATCATAAAAAAGATTCATATAATAAATCATGGTAGTTCATAAGAAATGAGCTGTAAGGGAAAAAAGAACCAGAATCATGAGATCATAACATTGGCATAAGACCACTACTACAAATATAGACTTTAACTCTGCTAAAATTGGCCACTGTCAACAACAAAAAAGTGATGATTACAGGATCTTGATTAAGATCCGTATGATTTTATTAGTTCTTGAAAAGAGATGATAAAGGAATTATTTATCAGAATTATGAAAAATTAGGATAAAAAATAAATTTATAAGATATTTTATTTATCCTCGATAAAGTACACCCTTTATCAGTGAATTTTTATCGCTCATAAAGGGGCATACTGCTATTCTGTGCTGTTAAAATTTTAGCGCACTACGACAACAAAAAACAAAAAATACAGGTTGAAAATACATAATTTAAATGAAATAAAATACAAAACACAAATAAAATGAATTAAATACTATATTATATACATTTAAAACATTATCTTGTATAATTACATGAATTATTAAAAATTATCACAAACATTTAAAAACATCAATGTTCCTTTTTTTGGTCCACTAACCCCTAGTCATGCTATTGCCGAATAAACCCCCATAGCTCAAGAAAAATATTCACCTATATAAAAAAATATTTATTTTAGTAGCACTATAATAAAATAAATGAAACACAAAGTTTTAATTTTAAATTAAAACTAATAATTTGAATCACACTAGGAACACCATGTAACAGATTGAGTTGCAATTGATCCTTACACATCACACCATTTCGTGTTCATATTTAAGAATTATATCTATGAAAAATAACTAAAAAAGTATAAGATAAAACTTATATATAAATAAATAAATTAATATTAGATAAAATTTTTAGAAAAAAATTGATCTTGTTTTCATAGTTTTGGCGATGTGATGCACGTTTTAAATGAGAATGGAACTTAAATATTGAAAACACATACTTTGAGTCATATCGAATACATCATGTGTTGTATTATTGTGAGGTTAATTAATATATATAAAAAACGACTTATGAAATTTCTCCTAAATTATAAATATATTCTGAGTTCATTTTATTGGTTTTCAATGAGTGACACTTTTTTAACTGAATTATCAATTTTAAACTGATAACAAACACTATGAGTCATACCGGGCATACCATGTATTGTATTAATGTGTGGTTGATTCATTCACATCAAAAGTGACTTATGTATCATTTTAATGAATTATAAAACAAATAAGAATGTGTTCTCCCCATTTTCAGTATGTCATTTGTCATTTTTATGAAAATTAATGTCAATTTTAAATAAAAGACACACTTGGAGTCATACCGATCACACCGTGTGTTGGATGAGGATGTGGCTAAATACTACACATCAAAAAACTGACTTATAGGTAATTTAATTAAAGTAGCAAAAAAATCTGATTGTTTTCTTTTAGTTTTTGAGTAGGTCACTTTTTTTACAAAAAATGTCATTTAAAACGAGAAACTAGTACTTTTAGACATACTGGCCACATTGTGTGTCTGATGTGAGAAAAATTCATACCTATTAAAAATTAATTATTAATATTTTTTCTAAAATTATCAAGATAATATAATCATGTTTTATTGGTTTTCAATGAGTGACATACTTTTTGACATAAAATGTCAATTTTAAACTAATAACATACACATTGAGTCATACCGAGAATTTCATGTATCATATTAAGGTGGAGATGATTCTTATAAATCCAAAATGACTTATTTATTGTTTTAATAAAGTATCAAAACAATATGAATGTGTTTTCTCATTTTTGAGAATGTCACTTGAATTTTTTACTAATATTAGTGTAAATTTTATATAAAAAGACACACTTGGAGTCATACCAGTCACACTATGCATATGATTGAGGTGAGGATAATTCATACATGTAAAAAAATTAATTATCAATTATTTTCCTAAAGTATCAAAATAATAAAAGTATTTTTCTAAATTTTGATTATGTCACCTATATTTTTTTACTAAAATCTCATTTTAATTTAGAAACATACACTTTTAGTCAAACCGGTTATATCATGTGTCAGTTTTATGTGAGTATTATTCCTACACATCAAAAATGAATTATTAATAGTTTTCATAAAATTTCAAGAAAATTTGAGCATGTTTACATAGTTTTAATAGAGTGACACACTTTTTGAACTAAAATGTCAATTTTAAACTCATAACAAACACTTTGAGTCATACTGAGCAAAACATGTATCAAATTGATGTTTATATGATTCCTATACCACAAAAATAACTCATAGACCATTTTATAAATGTATTAAAACAATATTAAAGTGTTTGCTTTGTTTTTTAATATTTCCCTTGTCTTATTTACTAAAATTAATGTGAATTTTAAATAAAATCACAAATTTGGAGTCATACCGATCACAACATGCATAAGATTGTGGTTAGGATGACTAATAAACGTCAAAAATGATTTATGGATAAATCTCCTAAAGTATCAAAATAATACAAACATGTTCATTTAATTTTGAGTATATCACTTCTGCTTTTTACTAAAATGTCATTTTAAACTGGAAATAGACACTTTGAGTAATACCTGTCACATCATGTGTTGGTTTGAAATGAGACTAATTATTACACATAAAAAATATTTATGAATAATTTTAATAAATTATTAAGAAAATATAAGTGTGTTTGCTCAATTTTCAGTGATTAACATACTTTTTGAACTAAAATGTCAATTTTAAACTGATTACAGATAGTTTGTATCATACTAGGAACAACTAGTATCATATTTAGGTGAGTCTGGTTTATACACATCAAAAATGACTTCTAGATCATTTTACTAAATTATCAAAACAATCAAAATGTGTTTCTTCAATTTTGAGTAAGTCAATTGTCTTTTTGACTAAAATTAATGTAAATTTTAAATGAAAAAGACACACTCAGAGTCATACCGATCACAACATACTTAAAATTGATGTGAGGATTATATTTCATGTAAAAAATGGATTATGTATTGTTTTTTTAATTTATAAAAATAATACAAATGCATTATATTGGTTTGGAGTATGTTACTTGTGTATTTTACTAAAATTTCATTTTAAACTAGAAACACTAACTTTGAGACATACTGATCACATCGTATGCTGGTTTTATGTGATATTGATTCCTTCATATAAAAAATTATGTTTGAATAATTTTAGTAAATTATTAAGAGAATATGAGTGGGTTTTCTTGATTTTCAGTGAGTGACATGCTTTTTGAACTAAAGTGTCAATTTCAAATTAATAAGAGACATTTTGAGTAATATTAAAAATAACGTGTATCATATTTAGGTGAGGATGATTCCTACACATTAAAAATTACTTAAGTATAATTTTTATAAAGTATCAAAACCTTATTAATACATTTGATTGGTTTTAAGTATGTCACTTGTCTTTCTTACTAAAATTAATGTCAATTTTAAATAAAAATACACACTTTGAGTCATAATGGTCACACTATGCAACAGATTAAGGTGTTGCTGATAAGTACACATCAAAAAAATGAAATATGTGTTGTATTACTAATTTATCAAAATAATAAGAGTGTGTTTTATCAGTTTTGAGTATATCACTTTTATTGTTTAATAAAATGTAATTTTAAACTAGAAACACACACATTGAGTCATTCTGGTCACATCGTGTGTTATTTTGATATGAGGCTAATTAATTCATGTCAAAAATGAATTATGAATAGTTTTCATAAATTATCAAGATAGTATAATCATGTTCGCTAATTTTTCAGTGAGTGACACACTTTTTGAACTAAAATGTCAATTTTAAACTGATTATGGACACTATGAGTCATACCAAGATGACCGTGTATCATAATATCACGAATATAATTAATATAAACCAAAAATTACTTATGTATATTTTTCCTAAATTATCAAAACAATATGAATTAATTTCTTCGTTTTGAGTATTCCACTTGTATTTCTTACTAAAATTAATGTTAATTTTAAATAAAAAGAAACAATTGCAGTCCTGCTGGTCCAACCATGTATCATGTTGATGTGATTATAATTCCTATATATCAAAAATAACTTATAGATCATTTTTAAAAAGTATTAACACAATAAAAATTCATTTTATAAGTTTTTATTTTGTCACTTTTGTGATTTTTTACCAAAGTGTTATTTTAAAATAGAAACACACACTTTGTCATAACGGTCCCATCATGTGTTAGTTTAATGTGAAGATGATTCCTACACATAAACAATTACTTATTAATTATTTTACTAAATTATCATGAAATCTCATGATTGATTTATTATTTTTTAGTGAGTGACACTTTTTGATATAAAATATCCATTTTAAGCTGATAACTTGCACTTTGAGTCATAATGGGAACACCATGTATCATATTGATGTGTGGATGATTCATACACATCAAAAATGACATATGGATTGTTTTATTAAAGTATAAAATTAATACAAATGAGTTTACTCAATTTTGAGTGTGTACCTTATTTTTTGACTAAGATTCATATCAAATTTAAATATACACACATTGAGTCATACCCATAACATCATGTGTCATATTAAGGTGATTATGAATCCTATAAATTTCAAATGAAATATGGATCAGTTTTATAAATTATCATAACAATATAAATACTTTTTCTTGGTTTTGATTATTTGATGCGTGTCACGAACCAAGCCAGGTTTTCATCTAAACCGGTGCTCGACTCAGTCCTTGGCAAGGCCCGAAGGGAAATCCCTATTCTCATAGGCTTGCATATGTTCCTGGGTATCATAAATAAATCTTGGGAATTATTTAACTTCATTTATACGAATGATACAAAAAACAAAATTCAATATATTAAATCTAAAAATAAACACAAAAAAAGTATTAACAAAATTTCAGAATTTAATTACATAGTTTAAAACTAACCCTAAATTGGACCATAAAAAGGAGTAGAATGTTTATCCCAAGAACCACCACATGGAAAGGGGAATCAACCTCAATCTATCTCCACAACACTGCACCATGCAAGGAAGCTAACAACCCAAACCACCATCTCCAAGGACCTTGCCATAACCCGTGTCAAACATTACCAAATATACTTATGCAAAAAGGTGTAATAAGGGCATGAGACTAATCCCAATAGGATGCCACCCAAGAAAATATTCCATGATATAAACATTATAAGACAGAAAATATGTGATTTTTCATAAATAGGAAATGCTTGTAGTAATTTTAAAGGCACACAACTTTAAATAAAAATAGTTTATAAGAGGGAAACTTTAAAGAATGAAATTTTTTAAATAAATAACACATTATTATAAAATTACCAATCAAACACATTGTATTATGAAGGTAAGTACAATATAACCAATAATCACTAGTTAGGGGAAATAACCCTATGCACTAGCTAACAATGGGACACTAGGTACACCATATCTCAGTGAAATGTGGCATAGGAACAACAAAAATCTACATTATTGTGAATGATCCACTAGTAGGGAACACAAAAATAACCTAGTGGTATCCAATAAATCATAATTATTTAGTTATTATTTTCATCTTTGATCTTTATAAGTGAAACTGGGACAAATCCACTTCTGAATCACTTACATACTAGTCCTAGTCTTCCCACCTATATACCCATGTTTCTCATTTATTTTCAATCAAGTTCCACATGTCATAAAATAACATTTTCACATAAAAAATCCATTTATAAATCATACACACACAAAATATTACCCCAAATATGTCCCTCACACTCAAAGCCATTCATTAAATACAATAAATTTTTATAAAATAACTTCAAGAGGTGTTACAAGGATTTGCAAAAAAAATAAATAAAAAATCCAATTTTAAGGCCAAACACCCACAAATACCATAAAAAATTAGAATTGGTATCCCTAAAACCATTTAATAAATAAATTTAAAGAATCATAAAATAACCCCAAACGATACAACATGGAATATAGATGAAAAACACCCAATTCCATGTCAAAATGAAACTTTAAAATTTAACACTTAATAAATTCTACCAAAAATGATTTTATCACGACAAAAAATAGTTTAAAAACATGCTAAATATGTTAATAAATCAAGGTAAATTCACCAAATAATGTTTACACATGGAACCACCAACCTCGATTGTAACCCCCCCCAAAAAAATATTTATGTGAATCTTCACCCGCACCACAGTCACTCCAAAAGGGAGTGAAAATGAATCATAATCAAGAATATTGAACCAAGAAACTCAATATTAAACCCTAGAGATGAAACCCTATATTTTTTATTTTATAACATTAATTAGGATGGAAGAAAACCTATAGAGATGGAATAAAACAAAGGACTCACATGATTAATCTTGAAGTTTCCCCACCAAAAACTCCTTCAAAAAATAGGTTCTAAGAGAGCCTGAGGGTGATTGGAAGCCATATATGGATTGAATGGTCAAATTGGGGAAGGAATTGGAGCATTAAGATTAATTATAGAATAGAAATATGGGAAAAAAATATGACCTGGACACTATGCATGGTTTTTCTGCATCTTTTAGTAAACTGTGCAACCTAATTGTATGCCCAGTTCTGTCCACCAAAAAAATTTCCATTTCCTTACAAAATTCAATGGGGATACTAGGGGGGAAAATATAGGCCGGTAATAGAAGATAAAATACCTTAAAATAAGTATATATATGCGACAATGTGTGTTTCGAACTAAAATAAAAATTATAAACTAAAAACATACACTTTGAGTCATACAGAGCAGACTATGTATCATTTTGAGTTATGGATTATTGAGTATGTGATGTGTGTGTTTCTTTAAACTACCTCTAAAAATATAGAATATAGATAATATGTTCTATTTTAATGGAAGAGGAAACCTCATTCTTCCTAAAACACTTCACGTTTTAGGCAGCATGTAGCTTCCTCTTACATCCGAAAGTAACATGTTCTTTATTTTTTTGGATTGTTGTAGATAGTTGGAAGAAATATATGAATTCTTAAAATATCTATGAAAAAATATGTATTCGATAAAAATGATAAGTAAATTAACTTAAATTATTTATATTAAATCACGAAAAAATTAACTAAATAAGTAGTTGGAATTCACATTTTCATGATGTCTGTATACATTCTTGAACCATTTCCTTGTTTCCAGTAACTCAGTTGCATCCTTAATGTCCAATATCTCATGATCACGAGTATATTCGAACAAACCACCCACACTCAAACAAAATAATCCAACGATATATGAAATAAATTTTTATGTTATTAATACAGTAAAAAAATAAATTAAAAATAAATATGAACAATACATTAATAAAATATAAATTATAAACTGAAACCACGCAATTGGAGTCTTACCGGGCACACCGTGTATCAAATTGTGGTATGGTTGATTCCACAATGCCTTTTTGTTCTAAAGCACTTTCAACATTCTACGTTATCTAACAATATTACTATTTAATAACCCACAATGTTGAATGCATTGGAGAATAAAAATAAGAGTGCATCCTGAGGAGTGCATCATCCTTAATTAGTGCATGATCACAGTACATGATTGAATCATCCTTGTTTAAGAATTAATTTCTCCCCGATCTCTATAAAATTTTAAAAAAATTATCAGTTAAAATTAATAATTAAATTGACTAAAAAAGTAGAAAAATGATTAGAAAATAAACTAAATAAGTAATAGGAAGTCACATCTTCATGATTTATATGTATAATTCGAGCTCATTTTCTCAGTTATGACTATTTGATGTATGCATTAAACTAAAATGAAGATTTTGTATTGCAAACACATACTTCAAGTAATACTGACCACATCGGGTGTCATATTGATCTGTGTTCTATTCCAATACATGAACATGAATTATGGATAGTTTTCATAATGTTTGAAAACAATCTAAGATCATTTACTTAGTTTTGATCATTGTTGTATGTTTTAAATTATAATAACACTTTTTTGTTGAAAACATGTAATTTGAGTCATACTAACCACATCAAGTGTCATATTAATATGTGGAGTATTCCTACCTATCACAAATGACTTATCTATCATTGACCTAAAGTTTGAATACAAAATCAGCGTGTTCTTCTAGTTTTGAGAATATGACATCTGTTTTGAACTAATGTGTAAATTTTAAAAAAATAAGTATAAGTTAAAAATTATAAGGAAATTTACTAAAAAATAGATATAATGATGTTAAAATTAACTAAATAAGTAGTAGGAAGTCAACTCTTCATGATGTATATATATATATTTTGACAACATGTATTATACTAATTTGTTTCTAAAAAATTGATTTCCACTATTATAATTATCCTTGGGAAGTAAATCAAAAATAATATATTATCATTCAGATACTAATGCTTCTCTCCCTAAATATGTTTATAAGGTCATAGCCTATACTAGACCACAAGCATAGTTTGTAATCACCTAAATTTTATGTTGAAAAAGATTCCAACACCATGTATGTTTCTCACTCATATATAAACAAATTTTCTTCTTTTTAGCATGATGATTTTTGGAAATATTGGTATTATTGTGAAAATATATAAAAAATTATTAAGAAATATTCTTATTAAAATTATAATTATATTTAGGAATTAACTATTTTGGGATTCTGGTCTTTCCATATTTCACGATATCTTTCCTAAATTTGTAAACATAATATCCATAATTATTGTTATTATCTTTCTTCAAACAGTGTAGAAAAATTGAAAAAAATAAGTAAATTATTTTTAAATATTTTTTAATTACTAAATATTTCTATATATACCCTAATTTTGTTTCCATTTTATGTAATCCACAGGATACTTATATTCAGTCACTAACTTCATACCATGATTTTTCCTATTTTTGCGACCTCCCTATCATAACCAAATTATTGTTGAAATATATACTGAAAAATATAATTTGAAGTTTATCTATATAATGTTGATTATAATGCATTAAAAATTCACAATACACACCATGTGTGGTTGGTTTTTTTGATATTGATGCATTGGATCAAAAAAAAAATATTTTGGGTATCCAAATTGATGATGATCAGCATCTAATGCTTCATAAAAAATAAAAAAACATGTAACAAAAAAAATAAAAATATATTTTATATGATCAGATTTCATATATTTACCCCTAAATTTTAGGCATAAAAAATATTATTTCACCTTTTATTTTCTTCTCAAACCCCCCATTTATCACATTTTTATTGTTATCAATTTCTTCTTACCCCAAATAAATTTCTTGTGTTGAAATGATATAGGGATTGATGAATCTAAATCATGATTCACACAATTCATTATTTATATAGTAGTAATATATACTCCTACAAAAAATAATAATATTTATTAAATTTATTGAACATATTAGATCATTTTTTGAAGAAACATATTATGAAAAATTACATTATGTATGCACTTTTAATTGATAATCATAGCCATTCAAACATTAGAAACTCATTTATACTGTTGAGATCAACCACATCTGTAATAAAAGTTACAAATATTTATTTTTAATATGGAATTAAGAAAACATCTCCAAAATTTTATGTGGTATTGGAATGAATTTTTAATGCAAATATATGTTGTTGTAGAACTGGTGGGGAGAGTGTACTCTCAAAATGTATTTTTGTTTTCTTGGTAATTGAATAGATTATCTTGATCCAATCTTCCATTTCCCCATTGTTTTATCCATTTTTAACACCATACCTCACTTAAAAACTATTTTAATAAAATGTTATAGGTTTTTCATATGAAATTTTTTAAGGATATACATCATGTATC
The DNA here is from genome assembly GCA_963277665.1 of Viscum album. Lineage (NCBI taxonomy): Eukaryota > Viridiplantae > Streptophyta > Magnoliopsida > Santalales > Viscaceae > Viscum > Viscum album. The sequence continues at coordinate 797,311,613 of OY728160.1, read as the reverse complement.
TTTATAAGATAAAATATTCATGCTATAAAAATTCACATAACATCCTTGAACATTGTATTATCTGGTTCATCAAGTGGGAGTCAACACTTGGCTAATGAGCTACCTCAGTCCCCACTCTCATGTGATATTTTTGGAGTTATTTATTTTATGTTATGTCTCCAAGGATATTATACACTATACCCCTCACAAAAAGTAGGTTCATGGGCATTGATAAATAAAAATCACAAACAACTTCACCCAGTATAATTTTATTATTATAAAGTTATCAAAAGTTTTTTGATTCACATTTAGGATTATGTGAAATTAAAAAATTTATTTCCTCAGATAAGGTATGTGGTTGATAGGAATGACTAGTATCAAAGATCTAGAGGTAATTTGGTTGTTTATGTGCTGATCTTTGTTCCACCATTGTTTCCCTTTTATGCTTTCACATATATTGGTCTTCCAAACAAGATCATATAATAATATCTTGAAATGAATCTAATTCTTCTTAAAATTAATTCATTATCTTATATGTATATTCATGTGGTTTTGGTCTTTTCAAAATATATTTGAGCAGAAACTCAAAAACCTACACCTCTAATGTGACCACATTATCTCAACCACTTCAAAGATATTGAAATTAGTTTTTCTTCTAGTATGGTCACTGCCATTTTTTTCTAAACTATATAAAAAATATAAGAACATAATTATATAATTTTATGTTATACTATTATAAATAATAATGAATCATTATTATTTCATACTTAGAAAAGTCTCACATACTACTTTTGTGTTATCATCAACTAGTTTACCCTACTTATTTACCCATGTCTCTTCCATATCACATGATGTGGTATAGAAGTGGATTAAATTTTGGATTTGTCAATCTATATATATAAAAAGAACATATGATATTTCATATTACTTAAAACATTAATTTTTTATTTTAAATACATAATAATATCTTATCTAGTGAAGTTTACCCCATCCTTGCTTTGTGATAGGGGTATATTAGTTTTGATGCAAATTACTTATTTAAATATATCCTTTTCTATTTCATAAATTAACAATTTTGAATAAAATTAGAAAAAATAAATAATGTAAAATATTATATTATAGACTATAGTTAACTTGAAATTATTTCTCATTGTGAGAACTGAGGAAAAAAATTCTATGTATCCTTATTTATAATGTGCACATAAGTAACTTGTGGGTGGGTATTTACTTTCCCGTTAGTATCCATAAGATTCAAATTGGTAAGAAGAGTCTCGAAACCTCAACGGTATTTTCCAAAATAAATTGTGATATATTTTTTATGGATATCATTTAATATAAATAAAAACTTAAAGGAATGATGAAAATTATATCAATGCTTCATTATATAATTTTTTGATAAAATAGAGAAAGTTTATCATAACATTACATTTATATATTCCCAAAGGGTTTCCTTCATTACCATCTGGAAATGGTACCATTACTCTCTATAAATAAAAACAACCATCCTCATTGTGACCCCAACAAAATTAATGGACATTAACTTATTGGCGTCAACATGTTAGACATGTTGATTCCATCCAACCTCAAATTTTATAACCTTACTTCTTCCCATGATAATTTTAGTAAACATTGTGATGTCTCATTGAACTTGTTTTTTTCATTAGTATGATGTTGGTCCCATAATAATTATGTAGTTTCATCAACAACTATGTGTTCATCCCTGAGATTGGTAAAATCAACATGTGCATTAGTTATTTTCTATATCAGTAGTCAAACATTTAATTTAAATTATGTTAATAAATTAGAGAACACGTAATATTATTAGAAAAATAATAATATATAAAAAAATCCTTAACATTCTCATTGAACACACTTTATTTTTTGAATGGTAGAAGTGATATGGATCCTCTATCAAGAATCCAAATCCCTTATTTTTCCCCCTATAACATATAAGACATTGTTTATATTTGGACTACTATGAACAAATTATGATCTCTTAATGAAAGGGTCATCCCCAATTGAATTTTCATATAAACCTACAGTTGTTCTAGTCACATGTAGGAAAATATACTAATTCTTGTTTGTTGGGTCTGAGGTATATAATACATGAACTAGTTGTGATTCTATTATTAATGGATCTTCCTTTTCCCATTCTACACTTAAATTCACCTTCATGAAGGCCATTTCATCAACTTTCACTACACTCCTATTTTTCAACCCATTTACAAAGAAAAATTGACACATAAATTTTTTTATAATCCAACATGTATATGTATTCGATAATACTAAAATATGACATTTTCATATAAATTAGATTTATTTATTTAGAACCAAATATGTGCATCACTTCTACCATAAGAGTAACTCCACTGTTTTGGATCATATTTAATTCATCATCTTCTTTTATATAGACTGTATAACCATTGATTAGAAAAACAATGTAAGATATAACATTTACATTTGGTCCCCTGGCTAGCCATCGAAGTCATTCAACAATTGAATTCTGATTTTCAGAAAACTATTTATAAATATGATATCAGAACGATCCTATAAACTATTTATTATGGGTATTTAGTATCTATACATTATCCATTGATGTATTTACATCTCTAATAATTTTTTTTGCGGGAATCAACGTATTAATCAACATATTCAATATTATGTAAAATGTAATGGTGCACTTTCTCCCACTCTTTTATAGTAATTTTAAAAACAACACTTTTATAAATACCATCACCCATAAGTTGTCTGTTGTGAAGATACTTTGGGAGACCAATGATATAAACATCTGATAGGTAATCAGTATAGAATTCATTAGATTCTTCAATAATATAACATCCAGTAATTCAACCTTCTGGATGACTAAGATTCTTGGAATATTGTTTCAAAATATTTATATACTATATAATGGGGTACTACCAGCTTTAATGGAAAATACCACATAGTTGAACCTCTCCAACCAAGTATATCATCATGTGGACCATTATATCAAATAATGATAGTGGGAAAAAACATATCAACTTTACATAATATGACCAAAACCACTTTATTCATGATTAAAAACATATCCAGTTCTATCGATTTACTATATATGGATTTGAAAAATAATTATAGTATGGTAAATTCATGTCATACATTTTTAGGTAGAATTCAACAATAAGATACTGACATCAAATATTGCATCAAAATAAGACATCCATGCGATTTTTTTCCTTGTAACTTCAAATTAGTCCTTAACATGACATTATTAATTTTTGATGAATAATCCTTTTCAACTCTTACACCATTCTAGAAAATGAATATTTTCAAATTTTCCTACCTGGATAGTGTAAACTGCTTGAGGAATAAAATTAATCCCTGTACCCTTCACCATTTCCAAATCTTCCCTTATACCCATATCAATCATGTCCAACCTAGCCTTGATTCTATATTTCTTTTTTAATCACATTTTGTAACATTCTAATTACACTATAAAATACATTTTTTATACCTTCATGACATCAAGAAAAATTATGATGTACAAAAAATTAAAATATGGAAATTCAAAGAAAATTGATCTCTTTTTCCAACATGATTTTTTATGGTTTACCAAAATTAGTTCCACCAAATTTTACTTTATTGAATAATATATAACCCCTTAGTGGAGACAATGTTGTACCTTATTCAATAATCCCATCAAAGGTTTTTTTCTAGGATAAGTATATATATCATCAAGGTAAAGATTTATAATGTTCTAAAAACACATCCTTCGAGGAATGTTTCAACGAAACTGAGTGTGTACATTCCCACCAAATGAGACACCTCAACATTACTTGAATGATATAGCCTAATAAATTCACATAATTAGGAAATTAATTCACGATCTAGTATAATATGATCCTCAATAGGAATTCTTCACTTCTATAAGAATCATAAATTATAACACTTCTATCCTACATCAATTTCATATATTCTATCAATTGATCCAAATAGAAATCAATATTAGTACCAAATTTTTTTTATCTAGATATAAGTAGAGAAAACATAATTTATTTGCACTTCATGCATAACCATGGTGGAAATTTATAATTTACCAACATGATAGGTTGTTTACTATGAGTATTACTCTATACATCAAAAATATTTATTCTATATGTAGATAATGAAAGATGGAACATTCTCAGATAATTTACAAATTTAGGATACTCGTAATAAATTTTATTACACTAAGGAGAGTTTTTTGGATGATATAGTTTCCCATATTTAATTCTTGTATCTATATTCCATGTAAATTGTATCAAAGTTTCTTGGAATCCATATAGTATTTTAAACAATGGAATGATAGGAAATAACCCTACAACTTTTGATGGACTTGAATCATATTTCTTGTATTTATCCATGCCATAATTAGGGAATTTTATGAGTGATTAATGGTCCGTGAGAATCAATATAAAATCATTTATAAAAGAATGTATTTTTAGATATCATGCCTATTGAACATAAAATTCCTTTAGTGACATATCTTCAATAAGTAATTTCATTTTATTATGGTATAATTTTATTCATGATACTAAGTAGTTTTGTAAAGCCGGTGTAACTCCATCTACTGCCATCTTTCAAATTATATAACATCAATACATCTGAAAATACGGTCTATATCATGAAATTGGTATAAAATGGTGTAGTGACTCAGGTTTTTATCTGTAAGACATTTGAATATTCCTTAGAATATTTATTAAGCCACACACTAAGTGTATATTGGAATCCAGGGCCCGGAGAGCCTTAGATCAGTGATTTTAAAAATAAAAAATTTATTTTTCCATGCACGTGAAGTTTCTATTGAAATTCAAAATAACTTCTGAGAAGAGTCTCATATTGTAAATCTATGACCATAGTTGAGATCAGAAACTTGTGATTACCCAAGGCATGATATAATGTCGTACGTACCGGGAGATTCAGTTGGAGTTGATTTGGAGGGGCGTTATGTGGTTGATTATTTAATTAAATGAAAATTTAATTAATTTTCTAATATAATCCCTCCCTCTATAATGTTGGGTAAAAAACTAAAAAAGGATAAACCTCTCCGTTATTCCTTTGGTGAAGAACGAAAACAAGACTGAATTGAAGTGACGAAGTTCTTCCGATCTCTTTTTTGGCACCAATCATCATCAGATCAAGGAGTAACATGATCTAGGAATCATTATACACATGAATATTCTATGTTTAACTATAAATTTAGGAAGGTTTGAGTTTTGGTACTGACCCCCTTTGTTTGGATATTTTTAAGGATTTAGAGCCTTATTACAATTTATAGAGAGCCCTCCTAGGCTAATCTGCTAGTTTTGGGGTAAATTGGGGTGAATTGGGAATTTTAGAAGGTAATTCCTAACTGGAATTACCATCTACATGACATGTATTCTAGTGAGACATGTCTTGTATCCCTTCCTATTTGGTGATGAAATTTTTTTGGGACTACATGCCGTGTATCAGGTTTACAAACCGTGTAATGGACTGAAACCATGTGTCCAGAGGAAATATCCAGAGAAACCATGTGAAATTACATGGTCATGTAAAATTACACCACCAAAGTACATGGAAATTGTGTTTGGTACATGAAAATCGGAAAACTACATGACCAAGTGGTCATTTATCCGGAACGCATCATGTAATATTGTATGCATCACATTCAAGGTACATGGCGGATTGAGCTGTGTGGAAGAGGAACGCGACCAAGGGCTGGGTGAAGTAGAACATGTCATGTATGAGATTTTCATGATATGTTACACTATATAGGATTTAAAACCATGTATAAATGATACATGTCCAAGTGCTCAGGTGGGTTCACATGCCATGTGGAACCCAGTGCATGTCGTGTAATCCTTTGGGATCTTCTCCCTTTTGTATCTCCTTCCATGGGACTCAAATTCAAGCTTGGGATTCACCTATCCTGAGTATATTTCCATTTAGAACATGATGGTGGCATTTTTTAGCTTAAAAATTACAATGTAATATTTCGATCATGACGCTTGTGTAGTGGTGCGTAACCTTGGTACTGATATGGGTGGATCACTAGCTTCACCTCAAGGCCAGTACCCTTCCATTTTTCCTTATAAAGTGGGTCCCCTGTACCCTTTAGGTTGGTAGAACAGTGTTCCCCTATCATATTAGGGTGTGGGTCCCTACCCATGGCAGTGTTTTGGTGTGAAGTACAACAATCATGGCTCTCCTTATAATGATTCTTGGTCGGTGTTATAGATTGGTGTGGTTCTTAAAGAGAGACGTAGGGACTAGTAATCCCTTATAGAATCAAGGAATGGGTTTACCTTACCTCTATTCTTTGTTAGTAATGGCACTCCACCCAACATGGGTTTAGGTTTTATACATTTAGGTACTTCTTTCGGGGTAGGTGATCCCTTGATTGGGTGAGGGTGTGGGCCCTCCATACTAGTTGGATAGATAGAGTAGCTACTCCCCTATTGGAGTGTGGTGTGGGTACTCTATCTGTCCTGTTTTTACTCCCCTATCATATTAAGAAACATGTCCTCTAGATGTGATATATAGATAGAGTTGGTACTCCCCTACCATGTGTGGTTGCGGGTCCTCTATCCTTGGAGTTGGAACTCCCCTGTCATTACAGGGAACAATTCCTCCATATGTATTGTTGTGGAAGTGTTAGTACACCCATGTTGTACTTGCGAACATGCCATCTAGAATGGGGTTGGTACTCCCCTGCAATGTTAGGGTGTGTGTCCCCCCATAGTGAATATTCTGGTAGTGTTGTATTCCCCACCATTCCAGGGTGTAGATCATCACTTACGAATTAGTAATCCTCCATCGCTAGGTAGTAGAGAGGAGAGGGCCCCCCATGGAGTTAGTACTCCCTTAGCTGTCGAGTACATTTATGAAGAGTGGGACCCTACAATAGTAATGTACAATGCATGGTTAGGAGTTTGTTCTCCCTCAAGTGATTGAGGTTTGGGCCACTCTATATAAGAGATACATGGGTTTCATTGGTTATTTTGGAGCTAGTAATCCCTCAACTACAGGGTAGTGGTGAGGTGCATGTCCCATCTCTCTTTCTCTCATTAGAGAAGATGCATGTGGTGCATATTTTGAAGAAATTATCCCTCAACTGTGTGTCGTGGTTAGGGGTGGGCCTCTCCACTTGGGTTTCTTTAGCTTGCGGTGGTCATAAGGTAGAAATGGAAGGTCCTCTAGTACTGACCACTAGAGTTAGACAAAGTGAGTTATTCCCGAGGGAGTGTATCTCTTGGATGGATGCCGTATAGAATAGATGAGCTCATGGAGTGTGTTATCCTAGTTTTTTTGTTGATTTTAGAGCCTCAAGTAGAATCATTTCACTGGATATGATGTTGGATCCTCATGAGACTTGGAATATGAGATGTGTATATCTGGGTGTATTTTTGGGTGTCCTTGCAGTGTTATCACATATCTATTTTAACAACCCCTATAGAATGAGATTAATAGTCCTCTGTAGCCGAGGATGGTTCACAATGGATTTTATCTCTCAATTGGGTTCCATCTAGATAGTTCAAGAATAATTTTGTATTTCATTTTATTATTTTTTACTTTGGGTTTTTGGGGCACCAACTGAATATTCTTATACTCACACATACATGGGATTTGTCGACACATGTTCTATCTTGTGAATACCACCTAAATTTTTATGTAGTCCTTGTATGACCCTAGGTAGGCGGAGCTTATCAAGCTAGACTGACTGATGTGTTTACCAAAGTTGGGATAAGGGGATTTCCAATAGTATCATTTGATAGTGATCCCCTCATTCAGTTCAGGTTGGATTCATTTATAGTTTTTTAGTGGGAATGTGTTTCTCGTTTTTTATGCTTTTTAAACTTCTATTGTACTCTAGTTTAGGATATATGTATGCATGAATTTTAGTTTCCATATTTTTATATCTCTATGTTGTTGCTTTATGGTGTTTGTGGGTGTGTGTGTGTGTGTGGGAACATAGGCAATGGACTCCCATATATGTGATATGCCAACTTGGTACTAGTCACCATCCCCTAGCATATTAGAGGTGGGATTGAGGAGTTATAGGCCAAACCACATTGGGTTGGGTTTTGATATAGTATCAATAGAGTGGGTTCTTCTTTTGGACCGCAGTTTTTTGAGATTGGTTTAGGTTGCATAGTGAAAATGTTAGTGTGGTTTAAGTTCCTCTCTTAGGATAGAAGTTATACTATTGAGGTGGCAGCCGACGTATCCATTCACGAGGACTCTGATAACCTAATTTTATACTCAGCACATTATGAAACTTTTCATAGGTAAATAATGGTACATGAATCATATATTACTAGGTTTTGGTTTTTCCTTTTCCTTCTTTAGTCAACACCCCAAATATACTCTTTAACCATGTTGCGTCTTATTTGTGTTTCAAGTTTCTTCCAAAATGATATCCAAACATGGTTCTATGGAAAGGTTGTGGTGACAATCAACCCAATTGAGAGGCTTCAGTGAAGGACAATTTTTCTGAGGAATTACCTCTGAGTGGTCAGTGAGTTGAGCCACCCATCATTGAGAGGATGTTTGGACTGGTTGTTCAGGATGAGGAAGCACACATTCCTATTGAACTGTATGATTTCTAGTGGTGGTTAAATATAAGTCATTGGGGTGATCTAGACACTAGTTAGTTGATGACTTGCTTAAAGCAGTCACACAAGTTTTTCTCCTCACAAGGACACCTCCGGCTTAGATGTTGGTTATAGTGGTGAGCCTTCTACATGGTTTGGTTGGGAGATGGTGGATTTTATTTACACATTCCCATGAAGAGGTGATTATCACTTGGGTGGTGTTTTAGAGACTCTTCAAGGAAGATTTTCACGCATCCACTATGAGATTGGGGTGTATCCAGGAGCTTCTGCAGCTTTAGAATCACAACATGACTGTGGTAGAGTACTCACTGAGATTCATAGACCTATCAAGTTATTCCCTAGATATAGATTAAGACCCATTATTCAAAGATCAAACCATTGAGCATGGCCTCCAAAAATAAATTTGAGTAGGTGTGGAGTCATTTTGTATTCCATCTTATGTGGTGGTAATACAGAGAGCTTGAGTCATAGAGAGCTCCATGGAACAGTGACATGAGGATGTGGGTCGTAGTAGTGGTCATGAGGCTGAGGCGTCTACAAAATATGGTATAAAAAAATGATAGGATCATGACATAGGAGGCATAACTATTCCCATTTTTAGGAACCTGGTCCTATAGTGCATAATTTGTGTTGGGTGTCAGGACAGTCACAGGAGATACAGTGTTACGCTTTGCAATGACCAGGGACATCATGCTAGAGATTGTCTGATCCATCATGCTACTGAGAGAGAGTCAATTGATAGGCCACCTTGGTAGATGAATCATTTAGAGTAAGGAGTTCCACAAGATATAGGAAATGGATGAGGAGAGGGTAGAGAAGAAGAATGTGGAAAACAATTCAAGTTGTTTCCACCCACTCCCCTAGTAGGTCAATGCCAAGCTTAGGGAGATGGAGGACATGGGTGATGATAGATGCAGGCCATAGAGGCCTTTGACCCAGAAGCTCAATAGAATAATAGATTTAAACTCATTGACCATTATAATTTCTATAGTAGAAATTATTAGACACAATTTTGAGGTACTCTTTTCTTTCCACTTCTTTATAGATGTTTAATCAAGGTGGCACAAGACATCGATAAAAAACTAGGTTAGTGTTGGTCAACATATCTTCGAATGCATAAGGAAGAGGGTTACTTCCTCCATCAAGATTTTTTTTAATATTCGATCAAAGCCACGAGGGTGATTCAGTGCCACCCAAAGTAGATAGAATCGAGTTGAGGTGGACAATTCCCTCTGACTTGTCATTTTAGGGTTGGGTGGCAATTTGATGGATTTCAAATAGAGGGTCGGGTAAGACCCAACATCAATGTTTGGGAAGCCCTTTTTTTCTCATTATTAACCTTGTGTGATTTGCTTTATCTTTTTATGTGATACTCTCAATGAGGATGTGGTGTTGTTTAAAGTAGCTTTGGACTCACAAATAATAGGGATACCTTCCCCACATAGATATGTTTTTGTGATGTGACCAAAACCATGAGGGGGAGATAGTTCCACCCAAAGAGGATTTTTTCAATGTGCGATGGAAGAGTTCCTTAGACAAGTGAATTTTGGGTGAGGTGTTGGATGGAGTGTCAAAGTAGGTCCTGGCATTTCTAGTAGGGCTTTTTCTGCTTGAACCTTTTTGTTTGGAATCCCTGGTTAAGGAAGTTCCTTGATTAGAACCATTATGTGGTGGAAAAGTTAGACCCTATGATGTTTCTATAGTGTGGATTGGTTTCCTAACATCCATACTCAGTCAGGATCCCACTAGTGGGTGTGACCGTGTTTCACATTTGGTTACTCTTCTTCTAGGAGAGATGAAGAACCACGAGGTATGCCACATGATTTTATTGTATAGATTCTCATTTCTGGATGAGTATACACTTATATCTTGTTCATTTGTACCCTCAAATGCTCAGATTTAACCTTTATTGGAAGAATATTGAGTAGGTTTTAGTGTAGTTCATCTAGGAGTGGATTTAAACTATATGGTTTAACTGGTATTCACATCAGGTTGGTGATGTGGTGTACCAAAAGACAGTAAGACTGTATATGGAGTGTAGTTCTTGGTGCTTTTCCGCCTATTAAAGCTAAGGAGACATGTGTTTACTTAGTGCATGATGTTTATCTAGATAGATATGAATATGAGTATGGTTTGACCATACTGGTTTCCTTGAGTGAGTTCTTGTAAGTAGCATGAGATCCCTTGGTGAGCTCGCTTGAATGGGAGTTCCAGTGGAGATCTTAGTTTATTCCCTTGTGCCTAGGTTTTTTATTTTTAGGGATGGAAATAATTAAATGTGGGAAGAATATAGTGACTTGGGTTTTGACCTGTAAGACTTTGGAATAGTCTTAAGAATATTTATGAAGACATGCTTTGAGTCGTCTTAGGAATCTGGGGCCCAGAGATCCTTGAAGAGGTAATTTTAAAAATATTAAATATATTTCTTCATGCTCATATATATTCTCTTGAACCATGGAATAAAAACCAATAGGAGTCTCAAATCATAAAATGAGGCTATATTTGAGATAATAATGTTATTTTTACCCTAGGCACGACATCAAGTTGTCATCACCAGGAGTTTTGGTTGGAGGGAAGTTGGTGGGGAGTTATGTGGTGTATTAATTAATTAAATGAATATTTAATTACTTTTAAAACCTAATACCTCCCCCAATCTCATTTTGAGTGCACAAAACATAAAGTAAAACTCTCCCATCTCATCCTTTGGTAACGATTGGAAACAAGGTGGAATCAAAGTGACAATGCACTACTGATCTTCATTTTTGCCACTAATCATCATAAAATCGAGGATCCATGTAATTCAAGAATATTTCCACAACCAAAGAACCAGTGTTTCACACATGAGGTAGGATGTTTTTAGTTTTGGTCATGATCCCCTTTGTTTTAGTTTTTTAAGGTTGTTGATTTCTATTAAAATTTATATAGACCTCTCCTAGGTTGACCTGTTAGTTTTGAGGTAAAAATGGAAAATAAGTCATTTTAGAAAGTAATTACCAACTGTAATTACCATATACAAAACATGTAGTCCAGTGATACACATCACGTATCTATTCTTATTAGGGGAAGATGAATTTTGGGGACCACATGTTGTGTAAGGGGTAACATGTCATGTAATGTCCCTAACCAGTGTGGCCAGAGGATATGGTCAGGGAAGCCGTGTGAAAGTAGATGACCATGTAAAAGTACAAAACCAATGTATATGAACAAAATTTATGATACATGGACAAAGAAAATGAGATAGTTTAGTGTCTGTTTAGCCCAAACGAGCCATGTAGTATGGAATTCATGGCGTGTAAATGACACAACTGGATGGGTCATGTGGAATAGGAACACAACCAGATTTCGGGTGAAGAAGAACATTCCATGCATGGTATTTACGTGATATTTACCTCTACATGGGTAAAAAAATCATGTAGATAGGATAAATTTCCAAGTGATTAGGTAGTTTCACATTTTTTTTGGACCCCAGTGCATGCAATGTACCCCTTGGAGTTCTTCCTCAGATTTTCTGCCTTCTATATCTTTTTATCTATGAACTAGATTCAGCCTTATGAGTAGCCTATACAATGAAATTTTATTATTAGAACATAATGGTGGCCTCTGTCTCAACCTATGAGATATGATGCGGTGTTTCTAGAATGATTATTGTGTAGTAGTGCTTAATCTTGGTGGTGATTGGGGTAGATCATTGGGTTCACATCAGGGTTGGTACACATCCCTTTTTCCTTAAGAAGTTGGTCCCCTAGACTCTTTAGGATGGTAGAGTGGATCTCCCTTGTCATATTAGAGAATGGGCCCCATTACCATGGTAGTGTTGTTGTGTGAAGTACTATAATTGTGGCTCTCCTCCCAGTGATGCCTGGACAATGTTAGAGATCGGTGTGGTTCTTAAAGGGATAGGTAGGGACTTGCACTTCGCTATGGTATTAAGGCATGAGTTTCCCTAACCTATATTAATTAGTAGTGATGGTAACACCCACGTTATGGTCATGGGTTCTATACCTTTGATTAGTCCTTTTGGTTTTGGTACTCCCCTGATTAGTCCATGGTGTGGGCCCTCCATACTCGTTGTCCATATAGAGTAGCTACTCCCATATTAGACTAGGGAGTGGGTTATCTTTTCATAGAGTTGGTACTCCCCTACTGTTTTAGGGTGAGATTCCTCCATATGTGATGTATAGATAGAATTGGTACTCCACTACTATGTTAGGGTGCGGGTCCTCTATCCTTGGAGTCCGAACTCCCCTATCATTCTTGTGCACGAGCCCTCCATACATTTTGTTTGGATAGAGTTGGTTCTTCCCTATCATACTTGGGAGCCGTTCCTCAAGCCTGGGGCAGGTAATCTCCTACCCTGTTAGGATGAGGGTCCCATGTAGTGATTTTACTGGTAGAGTTTTACTCTCTTATCATTCTAGGGCACAAGTCTTCACCTACAAAGTAGTACTCCCCCATCTCTAGGTAGTAGTGGAGAGAGGGACCACTATCGAGTTAGTTCTCCCTTTACTGTTGAGTATAGTTATGAGGCACAAACCCTCCACTAGTAAAAAATTATAAATGGTCATGATTTAGTTCTCCATCCATGGATTGGGGTTTGGTACACCAAATAAAATAGTGACAAAGTTTCAGTTGGTTAGTTAAGAGATAATAATCCCTCAACAACAGGGAAGTTGTGAGGTGAAGCTACCTCTGTTATCTATCTTTAGAGATGATGCACATGTTGTATATTATGGAGAAGTTATCCCTTAACTTTCTGCAGTAGTGAGCTGCGGTCCTCTCTACATGGGATTCTTTATCTTGAATTGGGAATAAGGTAGTGATGACAGGTCCTCTGGTGATGAGCACTAGAGATAGACCTAGAGAGTTTTTCATGATGGAGTATATATCTTGGAGGGACTATATCTTGGATGTCTAAGCTCATGAAGTGTGTTATCCTAGTTTTTTTCTTCCTTTATATCCACAAGTAAAATCCTTTCACGAGACATGAGGTCAAAACCTCAAGGTACTTGGAGTCTGATACATTAATATAAGGGTTTATTTCTTGGAGTGCTTGCAGTTTTATCACGTGTCTGGGTTGATATGGCTTGTGGACTATGCTGACTAGTCATGTATGTCTAAAGAAGGTTTGAGGGGGATTTTCTCTCTTGATTGGATTACCTTTATCTAGGTCAAGATTAATTTTTTCCTTTTAGTTGTTCTTTTTTTGGGGGTTTTGGGGAACCTACTGAGTATTTTTATACTCACCCCTACATGGGATTTTCCCACACGTGTTGTGTCTTATGTAAACCATAGGCCTTTTGACGGAGTCCCTGGAGTACCCAAGGTTAGTGGATCTTAGTAAGTTAGCTATACCATGGTGTTTACTAGATTTGGGATGAAGATATTTTTGGTAGTCTCATTTGATAGTGATCCCCTTCTTCATAGAATGTTGGATGCTTTTATAGTTTTCTCTTAGTGGCTATGTGTTTTCCCTTTTTATGATTATATTATTTTTGTTTTACTCTAGTTTGGGATAGATGTATTCTTGCATTTTATTTTACATTTTTTCAACTTTGCATTATTACATTGAGGTGTCTATGGGTGCATACAAACATGTACATTTGAAAAGGCCTCCCATCTATGTGATATGCTTACTCGACACTAGTCACCATACCCTAGCCTATTAGAGGTGGGATTGGGGAGTTTTATCCTATATGTCATTGGGTTGGGTCATGAAAATGATCTCTTAGCACAACTATTTAACTTCTCAACCAAATTTGGACAACTATGACAGTCATCTTTAATTTCCAGTTTCATTTTCTCCATAAAATGTCATTTATAATTTCCACTAATATTCATATCATGCGATCCATATTCCATGGTACCATCCCAATTGGTGCGCACGTTCAGTTTTTCCCCATGTTTAGTTCAATATTTATAGCTCTAATGTATTCTGTGAAAAAAGAATGTTCTTGCAACTATTCCAGAACAATATTTCAAGAATAAAAAATGTAAACATGGAAGAATGATTTTATAAGGGTCATATTCGTGCTCTATTGCAAACTTAATAAACTATTTAACTCCATTTTCATACTCTTTTGTAATACAATTACTATGCATCCATTTTTTATTCATATTCACCCTATTATATTCATTAAATAAATATTTGTTATAGTAAATAAATAAATACAAATTAAATATTCAAAATCAAAGGTGAATGTATATATAATTCTAATAAGGGGAACCTAACATTTGTTTTTGTCAAATAATATTAGTATTCATTGAAGTAAATGGGTAATGGAATTTAAGAAAATAATTAATCCCTTGGTGGTAGGTTTTATCCTCTGAATTCGTATAAAATGGTCCTTGATACCTAGTATGGGATGAATACTACTCAGAGTAGTTTAAGAAAAACATGGAAATATACAAAAGAGATGGGGGATGTGTCTCAAGAAACAAAATTAAACAATAATTTTTCAGGTTATGAATTTGATGAGGATGAAAGTCTTCTCATTAAATCTAAATGTTCCTTTTCTATGACTTGGGGAATCTGTAGAAAACATTTCTTAGTTTTTTTTACTAAACCTAAAAATGAAATAGAAGCAGTTTGATTTCTACAAGGGGTACCTTGATTGGTGTGACCATGAGATTGTACAACCAGATGATCTTATAAACACTCATGCTGAGACAACCATTGTAGTTTCAACATTCAAATAATGCCTTTATCCAATCATTGAAAAGGAAAAGGCCCATAATATGAGGGATGAATTTCAAAATCTCATAGCTTCCTATGAAAAATCAATGGCAATTCATGGATATTTTCTATAACCTTGATAGGTGGGAGTCCAACAGGTGGGGGAGTTGATGTTTATTCATTAACTCACTTGGTATGTGTTGAGTTAGGTGGTGTTTCATTGATCATCTGTGTGGAATGTTAATAGAGTGGGAATGTTATGGAGACCATCACCTATCAGTGAAAAAATGGAAAGTATGATTAATTTGATGATCTAGAAAAATTAGCGAGTAATTGAAATCATACAGGACATCTAAACACTGTAAAGTATCAGTCAACCCTTGATCCTTATTTACTTTAATTATGGAATATTACCAATGATAGGTAGCCAATTAAAGATTAAATGTTTACAATTCAATTTATTCCCATTTACCATGATCTAATACAATTTACATCATAAATTAATGGATTTGAAATAATTATTTCATTTATAATTATAAAATACCTTATTAATAATGTTAATAAAATGGATTTCTTACTCAACTGAATCACTTATAGTCATATATTAATCTAAGAACTAGTAATAAATATTTAAATTTTTTTAATTTTTTTTGAAGATGAATAATTAAATTTTTTAGGAAGTGGTTAATGTTATTTAATATTAAATATATTTTATCTTTTTAAAGATCAATTTTTTCTTATGTATTATGAATTTCAAACATAATAAATTAAATTGATAAATAAATTTCCCATGGGTTGAAGTTATATATTTTTTTGATTTTGTTTCAATGTAAAGGAAATTAAATGTGTTTTAAAGAATAATTAAGTTGAAGATGGAAATAATTAGGCATCCAATGGATTAATTTCCCTGTGTTGGAAAAGGAATGCAGAACAATTGGCTACTTGGTGAGAAGCCCTGCACATTAGACGAACGATTTTATAGTTTGTATGCTAATGAAAAGTGTGTAATATTGGAGAAATATCTACAATTTTAAAAAGAAGTTACAAGATGATATGGTTGTTGAATTATTCTAGATATCTTGTATAAGATGCATTTGAAAAGGTTTTAAATGGTTTAATGATTGGGAGATTCTAGCTCGAGTTTTAAAGAAAAATTTTATGAGTTACATAGAATATTAACTACTAAAATAATATATCAATATGTATTGGATGAAGGTTCATTAAGGATGGATTCAGTGGAGGTAGAGAAGGATATTGAAATACTATATCTTGGGTATTTTATATTCTTCAAAGGGAATTTAAATGAAAAAAATGGGGTTGAAATTATTTAGAAAATTCGCACAATTATTGGAAGTTAGTTTAATGTGAATAAAAGATACTGAGATGGGTCAATAGTGATTTTATGTGTTTCTGAATCAATATAATGAATTATGGAATTTATGAGCTAGAAGTATGAAGAATGGAAAAGTCCTCAGCTATGTAAAAATGAATCAAGATTAATGTCAGCACAAACTATGATATTTGTAAGGATGAATTAATCAACATAAGCATTGATTAAATCTATATAAATAGCATTACTTCACTATTTAAACATGACATGGACAAGTGTATGGATTTTTTTTGTTCTACATAAGGATTACTGAGGTCATGTAATCATTATCTGTGTTCACATCAACCTGTGTAAGAATTATACCTCATTTGTGTAAGAGTAAAATACTATGTAATAATTAATTATTTACTATATAAAAATGGATCCTTAGTGCATAAGTATCAGTCATTGTGCAATGTAATCATCAAAAAATCACAAAAAATTAGATAATTATTCTGAATCAAAAGAGAGTCTACAGTTTTAAAAAATGATGAATGTAATCAATTATGATGATTCCAAATCCATTCGTTTACGTCCAAAACATCATGAAGGTTTTCTAATACTTGCTGCAAGAATTATTTTATGAAGTTGAAATGAGATGGAAGATGAGGAGGTCAATATTATTTATATTTTTAATTTCAAATGAGGATATTATTAATTCAAAATTTGTGATCAAAATAATTATTAAATATAGATGATTTCCATGATGATATTTAGTGTTCTAAATATCAAAAAATATATATTTCTCTACCTAGAAGTAAATAAAAAGTTTATTGAGTTGTTGCGACTATGTAAGGATTCAATATGAATATCTAGATGTTTTGTGGGAAGATCTCATTCCATAATGAGGAAGATGCATATTGCAAGGTGTTGAAGATGTATATTATATACAACCATAAAGAGTGAATTATTTGTGGATATTAGGGGAATATTTTGAGAAGAAAATAACTTGATCCTGTTGTATAAAATATAAAAGATCCATTCATCTGAGACAATAATAGGAATATACGATTCTAAGCCTCAAATTTCTAAGGGAGGAACCTGAAACAATTTCAGGGGGCTCATTGAACTCGAATGGGGTGGTTTTGATCAACCGATCTTCTAAAATCAATAATAATAAAACAAGTAAGAGTATATACCCTAAACATGGAACCAACGAGAGGACTAGGACAATAAAATTCCACACCGATTCACACAATATAACCCAAACAAGAAACCAAAACGAGAGGAGAAGAAAAAAATAACATACCATAGATTTGAGGCCTGATTCATCTGAGAGAAGGTCAAGGGGGAGTGATGACGGCTATTGTTCACTCTCCTTTCATCATAGAGTCTAAAGATTGGAAAAGGGGAAAATATTAGCTCAAAGTGATTCATCCTTTGGACAAATATGAAAAAAATTAACAAAGGAACGAATAAAGAGAACATTGTGCAAGGGAAAGGCAAGTTCTACCATGGTCGCGCAAGTACACTTGTGCGCCACAGTTGGTTGCACAAGTCACTTGCGTGCCCTCTTTGAAAACCGCTCAGGGTCTTATCCAGCCTATAAATACCCCCGGTGGGCCCCAAATTTGAGTGGAATTTTTTTCCAGAATTCAGATAAAGAGATCTGAATGCCCAAGTATCTTCTTCAAGTCTTCTAAACACTTCTAAGGTAGTTCTTTACCTAGAATGGAAGATCAAAACAAGAAAAATAATGTTTAAGTGTTAGAATTCACTAACACTTGCGTTCCTAAGTGTTTTTCCCTTAAGGGAAATGAATACACTTGCGCGCCTCCTTACCTATTCATTAAAACTTGCGTGCCACACTTCTGGAAATACCTCAGGATGATTCTAAACTCTTTGGTCAAGAATCTCCCAAGTATTACTCTACTGGTCAAGGATTGCGCAAGTACCCATGTGCCGCGCAGGTATACCTACGCGACCAGGACTTGCGCACCCATGCAGTACCTGCGCAAACCCTCAGGACTTGCGCACCCTTCTACTTTTGGGTGTCCTTCCTGCCCATTTAACCCCTCTTATGCCATTCCACATCTCCTATTCAAGATTCAGTCTTCAAGACACTCTTCAAAGCCATTTATGGAATGTTTTATTGATTGACATCCTTTTCTGAAAGGAATTCCATGGAACATCTCTCAAAACCTAGTGATTTATAGACATTTATGTCACTAAAGTTAGAAGGTTCATTTATTCAACCTCATCATTTAATATGAGAAAATTATTAACCTGGGCCTCCTATTTAGGAGTAATCCCCAGTCTAAATTCTCATTAATATGGGAATCCTCCTTAGGAGTAATCCCTAAGTCCTCATTAATATGGGCATCCTTTTCAGGAGTAATCCCCAAGTCCTAAAGTTACCTAATCTGGGCATCCTCCTTATGAGTAAGCCCCAGTCTTAAAGTTCCCAAATATGGGAATCCTCCTCAGGAGTAAGCCCCAACCATAATTCTATTAAACTGGGCCTCCTTTTTAGGAGTAAGCCCTAGTCTCAAAATATTGGCATCCTTTTCAAGAGTAATCCCCAAGTCCCTTAATTATAAAATTATCTTAAACTAGGCCTCCTCCTTAGGAGTTAAACCTCGGTTTTCAAATCCCTTTTAACCTGGGCCTCATTTTTAGGAGGAATCCCAAGTCTTAATTTCTCTTAACCAGTCATAATTCCTTTTTGATATGGTATTCCTTCTCTAGAGTAAAACCCAATAATAAGTCCCCTCAAAACTTGGGCATCTTCCTTTGGAGTAAGCCCCAAGATTAGAGTATCCAAATCTCCATGAAGTACATATACCTTTATAGACCCTGTTCCTAGATTTCTTCCCAGAAGTAAATATTTATCTATTTTGGGCAGTCATACATACATAATCCCCACATCATTTCATCTTTCACGGCACAATTGTCTGGTTTCACCAATACCTCTTGTTTCTCACACCGAGCATGACTCACATGATCTTAGAGTGTAAGAGTAATCATGACATCTTTCTTTGAGCCATCAATCATGCATAAACATCATACTTCCTTACTCAAACTACGCGGGTTCTGATTCCTTTTCCAAAACAAAGGATACGTAGGTAGACCATCTGCAGGTATGATCCCAATTCTGAAATAATCAATGTCCTTCTGAATGAAAATAAACTTCAAGTGCCCCACTGAGTGGCTTTAAAACCAGTATGGTCATCATAATGACCAAGAGACTTTTATATATTGAAGGATACCATTGAATAATAATCTCTAAAAAATACAGATGATTCTTTATCGATGAAGAACCTCAAATACATATAAAAGATTCTCTAAATTTCATACATATCAATCATTGATTGTCAAATCTAAAGGAATGCTCATTTTATACTTGGTAATGTAATAAGGATTCATGAACATAACTCAAATCTATAAAGAGAGTCCCAGAGTAGACAATAATTCCCCTAAAAAAGGTGTGATGAGTCCGACCTCCCATCCTCTCGACCAATGAAAATTCCTAAGCCTCATCAGTCCACAACTAATGAGCGCCTACCTTTGGAAAGTAGGTCCAAATGGATATAGAATCATTGGATGTTTCTGGTTCTATGAATAAACCCGTTAGAAACCACTTGGAATATTTGAATATTAAATCAACGAGATCATCCCCAATTCCAGAGGGAAAAAAAATTATGAACCCGACATGAATCCTTAACCAAGTTAAAATGACATTTTACTTATTTGTTAGGAACCTATTTAAAACTCAATGAGAGGGCCAACAAAACAATCAATAAAATATGTGCTCATCCAAAAGATGTAGTGGCTGGAATTATCTTGATTATGTTTGTTATATCAAACATACACTCTTTTCTAAGATCAAATGAATTTACAAAATGGATTCTCTTAAGTTCACACCCGTGAATACGTCTGCTGTGAAAACTTCTGCTGCAAATGCCACTGCTGCTACTCTTGCTGGATCATCATCCGCTCTGAGGACGACATCACCTACTCAGCGTCTTCAACGCTGGGTATCTAATGCGCTTGTTAAGGAGTACCATCAACACGGTACCATTCCAACTCTGGAGGCTGCTCGACAAGCCCTCCAAGTGAATAATTCAACATGGTCATCCAGACTGCGATGACCAACGATCAAGAAGCAGACAGTGCCAACTACCATCTCCAACCGTTTCGGGTCGTTATCCCCAGAACGCGATCACCATTCACTCCTATATTTTAAGGAGGTGAATGAGAAGGTCCCTCAGGGCCTTAATTCATGGAGGTAGGAGTCCTTCCCGAGGTCTCCCATCAACAATCGCCGCCAGACTTATGCGACCGTGCACCCTCAACATGATTAGGGTATCAAATACAGGCGTTCATCTCAAGTTCCACGAACTCGAGCAGGAAAGATGAATCGCTAGAGGCGAAATCTGGTCAATAGTGAGCAGGTTATAATCTTTGCCATCTCCAGAGAAGTCCACCAACCTAACTTGGTGGCAAGCAATGACCGGGCACACACAATTGTCCGTTTTAATTCTGTTGTCCAGTAGACTCGTCTGGAAGAATCACGTCAATACCACCAGGTAATTCCATTAGAGTACAACAGGCAGAAACATACACCTGTTTATACGTCATCAGCTAGTCAGCAGGCTCGTTTGACTACATATGATGGATCTCGTTAACCATGTTCAGCAAAGTGAAATCAGCAGGCACATAAACCCGCTAGTATTGATCAAGCCTACCAACAGTCTCGCTTGGTAGCACTCAGAGAAGTCAGTCAAAAAGCTCCAGTGACAAATAGAAGGCGGACTCAACTCTCTGCCCCCACACTTGAGTACTGTCTGGATTCACTGATAGGAAAAGGAGGATAGGAGCAGGAACACACACCTACTCTAAGCACGGAATGGTCGTATATCCCCGTTCTGGCAGCTGAAGTCACCAATCATATTCTATCAATGGTGAAAGAGAAGAAGAAAATCCCTACTCATATTCTGGATGCTTGCCAGGATATTATAACAGCTTCAGCAGCATTTCAGGGAAAGACACATAAATCTATCCCTACCAGTGGAGTGACAAATCAATAGTTCACTCCAGAACTGACACACACATCTGTTCCAGTCCAAGAGGGTTGTGGGGCGTACTCTCCCATATCATACGGACAACCAAGTTAGGCATATACTCCTGATTTGAGTAGAGATCATCAGCCTAACCTAGAAATCTCTCCGGATCAGGCACATAAACCTACTCAGAGTATCCACTTTTGTCAACAAGTGGTTTCCAAGGTGAGTAAGAAGGTGTCTAAGAAGAAGACCCGTCCAACACACTCAAGAGATCAAGATCCAATCTGTAACAAGGCCTTGCTCGATGCTGGAGTTCTTGAAGCCCTCATATAATTATCTATTGGAATCCAAGATTCTACTCCCTAATTTCCCAATAGTGGGAACATTAATTCCAAAGGTCTTCAACATACACTTCTTCATGAAGGCTTGCTTCATGAAATTTCGGTCAATATTGATGTTTCATCTTCCGATGAGAGCCACAAGAACCCTTTGTGTTGTCAGAAGACCAAGGAGCAGGAGATCTCATCTTTTGTTGTAACCCACCATGGTGGTCCTCCCCGTGATGATGAATTTATCTGCGAAAGGCCTCTCCGCAGTAGTGATGCACATTGCCTGGAAAATGATCCAGTGGACAATGTAGTGCCGAGAAATCCCACTTATCTTGAGGAACTTGAAAATGCGAAACCATTCATGTCTGATGCTTCATCTCTAGCAGGTGAAATACTTTCTAAATCAGACGATAACCCAGGGTGTCGGTCATTCTCCGAACCACCCCTAAGTCATGCATCTTCTAGTTTAATCAGCGATTTCTCTACCAATCTTGTTGAATCTGATGAAGCAACAAGGAAGCACCAGCTCTGGTCAAATCAGGTAGAAGAATCTTCATTGAATGATAAAGAGGAAATGCAGAACATGAGAAAACAATTGGTGAAAGGTGAAGTGACAGCCATGTTTTGGTCTCTGGATGACCCTCAGTATGACATTCCAGAGATGTTGACGGAAGATGGAATTCATGATATTCATCTCAACATATGGAAAACTCTTTGTCAGTTGAAAAAGAAGGTATTATGTTATGATGAATATGAAAATCATGTTAAGATAATAGAAGGGTTACAATGTCAGATTGATTTGGCATCTCTATCAGTCTCTCGATATCTGAAGGTTAAAAAGCAACAGAGAGCCCTTCAACGTTCATGCCTTGGCGCACTAAGAAGATTGTGCCAGTTAATTTCCAATTCCCCATCTGGTATTCATGTCAGAGGATGGGGTGATCATGGAGCACTATATTTCACTGTTCTCTCTAGTCAGCAAAGCCCGCTGAAAATGGTCTCATGCAATGTTATTTCCCGTGTTCGGCCACAGTCAATGGGTTTTGTTTGTAATCAAGAATCTTTCCCAAGAACAGACCTCAACTATTTCTTCTCGAAATCATGAATAAAGAGAACAATTTGACGAATTACTCCTACATCAAGAAAACAAGAATATTGAAAAGGCCTCTCGTATGGAGCAATCACATCATCAAGTGACAGAAGTTTCAGAGATCATCCAACGGTCTTTTGAACCGGGTGATAAAAGTGGATGTCGATTGATGCATCCAGCTAATTTCTGGACTAAGGTCTGCAAGATCAGGAGATCTTTTAAGAATGTCTCAGACATATCATGTCAAGAGCCACCCCAGCTTTCTAGACTGGGGACTCTTTTAACCCAACCCTCAGAATCAATAAATTGGATTCGAGGAGTTGAGAAAAGATAGCAGGAACATCCCTAGTCCATTGGACTGATGACTTTTTCAAATTATAAATCCCCTCCTCAGCGAAAGTGGGTCTTCTGTTGATTGGGGAAGAAGACACAAGACACTACAACAAAATCAGCCCTTAGCGGCGGTTTAAACCGCCGCTAAATGGGTTGGCGGTGTTTTTTTTAAACCGCCGCTAAACATGGCGTCAGCAATATTTTAGCGGCGGCTTTTTCTATTTCGCGGTGGTTTAAAATATGTTTCGTAGATGCCTCATTTCCCGGCGGTTTCTCTCCATTTAGCGGCAATTTTATGGGTATGCCACACCTTTTTATGCGCGGCGGTTTTAACCGCCGTAAAATTATGCCGTTTGATGCGCCTATTTTGCGGCGGTAAAAACCGCCGCTAAATATAAACGTAATATATCTAGCGGCGGTTAAAACCGCCGCTAAATGCTACCAAATATGGCATTAGCGGCGGTTAAAACCGCCGCTAAATGCTGAACTGGAAAAAAAAATAATTTTGGTTGTACTACACCACTGCCCTGAAAAATAAATCAAACCAGAATATAGATAAATGATCACATCGTCATCCCTTTAAGCATCCAACCGAACGTGCTCCCCACCATAGGTTTTAACATTAATAGAAAATTATGAACCATAGTATTCTCCACCATTGTAATTTCCTATAAAGAATATCCAAAGATTTCCAATGATAATATTGGAATTTTTCCTCTAATTGGGAAATCCTAAATACTTCTGAGGCCATAATAGGGACCTTACTATAAAGAAACAGTCAAATGCCAATCAGCCTAACTGAAACTAGTCATGCAATCTTTCTCAGAAGACATTTTCGACCCTTTCATGACACCCACATTAGCCTAGTGACATGATTTAAATGGATACTTTCACCTATATACATCTAAGAAGAAGTATAATAATTCAATCCACTTTCAGCTAACCATTCCCAAGATACTCAGCTTAGATGAATCACATATCACAACCTGAACCACAATTCCTTCCTCTATGAAATCCCGTGTTTACCACAAGCACATTCACATAATCCCATACCTGACTTTCAATGAAATTTCTTAGTCATTCCATCACCTAACCATTTAATACATTGTTCCCCAGCATGAACAAGGGTGGAACCTAGATCCATCCCACTATAATCATTACCCTATAAACATCACCTTTGAGTTCGACGATAAGTTTGGGATAAAATAAGATCATCAACTATGTGCCATAAATGTTACATATACAAACCAACCGTTATCATACTTGTTCAACACATCAATAATACTACTACTCATCATCTGATGCTGCATCGTCACCCTCTCCAACTTCATCTCCACCACCTGCTGCCACCTGTAAGAACATTATATTGAAAATTAAATATTGTTGCATATTTATAATAAAACTTAAAACCAATAAAAGTTTGCAAACTAAATGATTTTGATTTTTTTTTGATTTACCTGCTCACCACTACCCGATGCACTACCACCGGGGGCATATCTGCTCATATACTGACGTATTTCAAGAAACTCTTTCTGCAAACCAGATATCTGATCCCCTTGCTGGTGAACTGTGTTTCGTAGAGAATACATCTCCCTCCGAGTATCTTCAGGTATGAAATGACTATAAGAAGGAGTAGATGTATCTGAAATCCCTGATGGCATGCGAAAGACCTCAGATGGTACAGGTCCCAAACCCATCCCACGCACTCTACCAGGATGCTCCTTCCCAAGGACTTTACCAACCGGGTCATCCTGGGAGACTGAGTAGGATTGCCCAGGATTGGCATCCCATATTTCTTTAATTTTTGCCTATAAATCAAATATCAATATATATTAACACAGTAAAAACTGATAATAAGTTATTATAATAAATAATTGACTTCATACCCCAACTTCTCTGGCAGGTTCATTAACAAAACTTCCATCTGTTTTTTTTATGAACATCCAGCCACAGTTCTGTTCGGGATGCGTCATGCCCTAAACTCTGTGACTGCATTAAACAAAGATAAATCAACAATTAAATATGTTAAATAGATAATATTATCTTATAAATATTTAAACTAATTAAAAGATTACCAATGACATTCGACTTCTTGAAAAGATTTTTGAACCCGCAGTGTGCTGGATGACCTGATTTGCCCGGTTTGAAGCATTCTGTCTTAAGAGATCCTGAAATAAATAAAATTCAATTTAACAGTATTGTATTCAATGTCTATCTCCTCTTCATGTACATGTATAAATGTAAAATGAGGATAATATAATAATATATATTTCAATACCATCCGCTTCTCATCACGATGTCTATCGACAAAAACCTTCCACTGTTCTTTCGGTACCCCACTGGGTAGCTTTTCATACATCTGCTGCAAGGTCAATGAAGTATCGTTGACATCACACCACAACCTCCATTTGAAATCTTTCCATTTTTTTCCAAGATTTTTCAATGTCCACTTCCGTGCTATCACATCAGCAGCGGTAAAGTGGAAGAACATCTGTATACAGAAATTCATTTTGAATATATTAGTAACATGACATTCAATTAAACCATAAAGTAATAAAATTACCTTTATCTGAGAATCATAAACTTCATTTTTCCAGTTTGGAGGCATATGCCTCCAATCATCATATGAAATAGGCAGGGAAATGGGCTCCGCTGCCAGTTGACCTATAATCTGACCAAGTAAACCTGCGGCGTCATCCGTCGGGACCCCATAAGAATAAAATGGCACCACTATCTTCTCGCCATGCATGTTACAAACATCAGAACTTTTTATGTGTTTTTCCACGGTTGCATTGTTTTCATCTGCAATGAGCAAACAATTACTATAAACAAAATGCAATAAATTTATTTAATTAAAATTTGTACCTATGACTGTGACCCTCCAGAATGTCCGTGATGAACTGGAAGGGGCGTGTCGCTGCCCCACTGCTGAGGCTCCTGTAGGGGGAGGCAATGACTCATCCTCTAATGAGGCATCCACTGATGGTGTCAGAGATGGTGCAGGGGGAGATGATGCCGGGATGTAGGCAGCTGCTGCCTCAGATGTCGTGGGGAAAGACGTATCGTCATCTGTCGCAGAAGTAGAAGGAATGGTGTACCGCTTCTTCCTTGGAATTCCTGTCATTTAATCAAATAAAATTATGTTCAGAATATATATTTCAAAATATTTATGCAGAAAAAAAAATTAAAAATGATAATAGATGCCCAGTACTAACAAACAAAATATATATAACAATGATAATGAATGACTACAGAAATGAAACAAGTGGTTGCTGAATAAATAAATAATTGTACATACAATCATTTTCCCCTTCAATCATGTCGGTTTCCTACTCCATTTCTTCATCCACTTCATTCATCCTTGCTAGACTAATATTTTCAATATCATGATGGACAAATAATTCTGCTTCCTGTTGTTGATGAAATTCAATTGTAGAGGTCAAATCTTCCACTTCATCACCCATATCATACAAATCTCTTTGTATTACGTGAGTAACTACACTCCACCCTTCATCCACAACATAATTCACATAATATACCATTTTTGCCTGCGATTCTAAGATATATGGATCATGCAGTTCACGATCACCAACATCCATCAAGCGAGAGAAGTTTACAGAAGTAAATTGCAAGGAATCTCTTTTAACACCTCTAATAATATCAACCCATTTGCATTTGAATAAAACAACAGAAAAATGCCCGTGGTAGTTTAATTCAATAATATCATGCAGCTTTCCATAGTATTCCACTTCAGCAAATGTAAATATACCACTATTTTGTGTTTTCAAACCCACTTCTCGATCGACTGTAAGAAATCTAAAACCATTCACATTATAAGCGCTGAACTTTCTAACTTGTTTTATAGGACCTCTAGCAAGAAACTTCAAATCTTCTGACAAGTCTGCTTGAGTATCAGTATTCATGATCTGAAAAAAAATTAATAGATTTGAAAATTGTATGTGTGAAACTAATATTCATATTTATTGCAATATTTATAAACTTACACGTCGTGAAAACCATTCTACCAGCTCTTTATTCACAGCTTTCATTATATCTTTTTAATTTCGTGTTCGGCCTCTCATTCGTCTCTTTGTTTGTATCCTCAACTCTTCAATAAATGGATCTGCAATTTCACTATTCAGCAGCACATATCTATGTGCCTGTAATAATTCCAATTCTGTTAGTGTCGCGTATGAGGTCCTCCCAACTGATCGGCCAATAACAAGAAATATTTTTGATTTCTGATGCATTTGAGAATGAGTTGATGTGTCGTCAACACGTCCAACTCGATTAAATCCTGTCTCAATATCATCCAAATATCTGGAACAAAAGGTGAGACACTCCTCGGCCAAATAGCCTTCAGTAATAGAGCCTTCTGGTTGAGCTTTATTACTCACGTATGATTTCAAATGCCCAAGATATCTGTGAAAAAAAAATATTATGCATTTATTTAAATGCCAAAAAATTGTTTACTTAACTGGAAATATATAAATAAAATACCTCTCAATTGGATACATCCATCGATAATGAACGGGGCCTCCTAATTTAGCTTCGTCAACCAAATGCATAGTTAAATGCATCATGACAGTAAAAAACGATGGAGGAAAGATCATCTCCATTGCACAAAGGGTCAATACAAACCTCTCCTGTAGGTTGTCAAGCTGAAATGGATGTAGAGATTTCTCACATAATTGCCTAAAAAATGTGCAGAATTGGAGTACAACAGCAGTAACTTTTTCAGGTAATAATGTACGAAATGCCAATGGTAGTAACTGTTGTAACAAAATATGTGAATCATGACTTTTCAATCCATATAACTTACGATTCTTCAAGTCAACACACCTCGAGATGTTACTCGAATACCCATCAGATACCTTCACATTCTTTAAAATTTGAAGGAACGTATCTTTATCCCTATTTTTCATTGAAAAAATGGCCAGAGCGTACTTTTCATTCTCATCTGGCCAGAGATCACGTTTTATGTTCATTACTTGTAAGTCTTTGTGAGCATTGAGATGATCCTTCGACTTTACATGCTCATTAAGTAATTTGAAAATCAAATTATCACATACATTCTTCTCAATATTCATCACATCAAGATTGTGGCACAAAGAATTAAATTCCCAATACGGAAGTTTGAAGAATATACTTTTTTTCTTCCATTATTGCGTTCTGATTTCACTTGATGATGCACTTCACACTCGTTTTCCGCTATCATTCAATTGCTGAACCTTCCCAAATTCTGTTTTAACATTTTCAAGCTGTGTCAATATTTCAGAACCGGTTAACAACTTTGGAGGTGGTCTACGATCAATGGAACCATTAAATTTTGATTTGTTCAGCCGAAATCTATGAGATGCATCAAGAAATCTTCGATGGCACAAGAAGCACCATTTTCTACTGTGAGGTAGCCGTTTGGGCTCGAAATCAAAGTTATAAACGGGACAAGCCAAACCCGTATAAGTGTTCCAACCAGATAAATTTCCAAGCCCAGGGAAGTCACTAATGGTCCACATTAAAGCAGCATGCATTTTGAACATTGTTTTAGAAGAAACATCAAATGTCTTAACACCGTTGGTCCATAACTCCTGCAATTCTTCAATCAAAGGCTGCAGGTATACATCAATATCATTTCCAGGCATTTGTTTTCCAGGAATAATCATCGAAATGATAAAAGATGTTTGTTTCATACACATCCACGGAGGCAGATTATAAGGGATCAAAACAACTGGCCAAATGCTATAACTCGTACTCAAAGTCCCAAATGGGTTGAATCCATCGGCAACCAATCCCAATCGAACATTCCTAGGATCAGCTGAGAAATCTGGATGTAATGCATCAAATGTCTTCCACGATTGGGAATCTCGTGGATGTCTCATTAACCCGTCATTGTTATTATCTACAGCATGACACTTCATGTGTTCGTTGGTTTTGGATGACATGAATAATCTTTGCAATCGAGGCTTCAAAGGAAAGTAACGCAAAACTTTTGTAGGTGTGTTCCTTTTCTTCTTCTCCATGAAATTATGTTCAGTCATACTTCCAACATTACCCTTTGACTGCCATCTAGAAGAAGAACATTTCTTACAATTCTGTCTACATGAATCTTCTCCCCAGTGAAGCATACAATAATTGGGACACGCATGTATTTTTGTATAATTCAGACCAAGCTTGTTTACAACTTTTTTCATCTCATAAAACGATTCTGGGATTTTTGATTCAGGAAATGCATCACGAATCAATTCCAATAACATAAACATTGCCTTATTTGTAATTCCACAAAGACATTTGATATGGTACAACTTCAGCAGAAATGAAATCATTGAATATTTCAAACACCCACTATACAACTCGTGATTTCCATCATCAACTAAATCATGAAACGCATTTTTCTCACTGAAGTTTTCCCTTACATTTGGCTCCACAGAATCAAGAGGAGGATCCAATGATATGTTACAATCTTGATCTGCTTGTGTTACAGTCTCAAAAACATCACTTGTCACGTTGCAATTTGTAGCATCATCTTCTGGTTGTTCTGATATGTTTTGATGCTCATAGTGGTGTCCTGCAGTGCCGAATGCATCATTTATGAGGTTTTTCATTTCATTTTCCATTGGCGACAAACTTGGGACCTCATTCTGTGGATTAACATCAGTCCTCAATCTTTCTATATTGTTTGATTCTCCATGCCAAATCCAACACAAATATTGATCAGGGAATTTCTTCATTATTAAATGTTCATAAACTTCATCCCTCTTCAACCATGTTCTAAATTTACATTTAGGACATGGAAATCTTATTATCCCTTAAATGGATCGATTAGAAATTGCAAAATCTAAAAACTCATTCAAACCCTTAACATATTGAGGTGTGTTCCTCGGTAATGTGATCCAGCTTTTATCCATGTATATCACAATGTGCCTACACAAAAATATACGATAGTGTAAGATTACAGAAACATAATATAGTAAAGATGAACCATTGATCATAAAGTATGCATAATATAATAAAGATGATTCATTGATCACATTTACCACTTCAGACCAACAGAACAAGTCTGGTCCATAGGAGACATCGTCAACACCTCATTGAGGAGCAATAAGAATATTGGGCTACACACTTATCATAACACTATCGATCACACATTTATGTTGTCTCAAACAACACCCCATTGATGTGTGATCGAAACTGATCATAATGCATTTTAAACCTGAGACATTATGTGATTGTTTAGGCTTGACCTTAGATGTCCTCCAAGAGGAATGATGTTTCTCAATGGTTTCATACACAACCAACTATAAAGAGGGCCACTATGTTCACTTTATTCATCGAAGTGTCACATCTCAAGGTTTGAGTATTACAAGTCAGACATTTATAATCATGTCTTCAACCATCGACATATAAAGAACCAGTTTTTTATTCAAGGGTTGTCTTAGATATTGAAACATTATTAATCTCATTTATAAGAATTTTATTTTAATAAAAAAATTTAATTTTTTAAAAGGGTTTTATCACTGCAGTGGTGAGAATGTAAAACACATACATACATCAAATTCATAAACACATGGGAAATGCAGAAGGACTACTCACATCAATTCTATTTTTTTCACTTTTTAAGAACAACCCTATAACTCTTGTCTATGATTTTTTAAATCTGAAATCATATCTTTAGTACCTATCTCAAGGCACAACACCAAATACATAATTATATACAATTTATAGTTAATTATATAATTTTATTATAAAAATTATAATTTATTTCAATTAAAACCAACAAGGAATAATTGCCTAAAAATCACCAGCCCACCTCATCACACCTATATAATAACCAACCACTTATGTATTTTTTGTGGTGAACTCCAACCTTTATCCCAAAAAAATTACCTATGAAGTTGAACCAAGTCAATAATATCCAAAATCTGACCAAAAAATCCAAAAATAAATGAAGGAGGTGGCGTCCGCGACGACGGAGGAGGAGGCGGCGGCCGCAGAGGCACCGGCGTGACCGTGGCGTGACCGCGGTGTGACCGCGGCGTGACCGCGGCGTGACCGCAGCGTGACCGCGGCGTGACCACGGAGGAGGAGGAGACGTGGAGGCACTGGTGGCACCGGCGGAGGATGAGGAGGCATCGGCGGAGGAGGAGGAGGCCGCGGTGGAGGAGGAGGCACCAGTGGAAGCGCGGAGGCAGGGCAGAGGCAGGGCGGAGGCAGCGAAGGAAGCAGAGGAGGAGGATGAGGCCGGTGGAGGGGAGGAGGAGCAGGAGCAGAGGAGGAGGCGGCGGCCGGGGCGGAGGAGAAGGAGGCAGCAGAGGCAGCGGAGGAGGAGGAGGAGGCCGCAGTGGAGGATGAGGAGGCCGCGGTGGAGGAGGAGGCACCGGCGGCAGCGCAGAGGCAGGGCGAAGGCAGAGCGGAGGCACTAACTCATGATAGTCACACATAATCTTTTCCCTATCACCCTAACGTATCAAGACCATATTACATATATTTAAGATTACTATCATGGTGTCTATTGGTTCTCATTATATCCTAGGAACTTCTATAGTCTTTTTATATGACATGTAATCTTAGGATGTCACTATATAAATATAGTCAATGCAGAAGAACAAACACTATTTTTGGTAAGATATAAACATGTATATGTCAAACTGTATGCATGTAATGGTATTCAATATAAATACATGAGTTAGGTCTAGGGTACCCACTCACAACACCACCCTTATTTATGGAACCCACATTGAATGGCACCCTGAAACACCCTTCTTACTCTTTAAATATGAAGTGATTTCATGTAATTAACCTCGAAGAACAAGGGTTGTAAAGAAAAAAGAATAATGAAATGTGGTAACCTATCATGGGATACAGGGGTTTCTACTGGTTTAACAATTGTTCAAATGTTAGATGGGCCTCAATTTCAAATGAGAACAATTAAAATCAATCTTTAGTTTCATTCATTTTAATATGGCATAAAATAATTCTACGTTAATAAGACATAAAATAATGTTATAATATTTTTTCATACACATAGTTATTTCAAGAAATAGTGAATGAGAAATAATGTTTCAAAATAGGATAAGAACTATCTCAGGAATAGGAAAAATGAAATTGGTCAATTGGGTCATTTCATGAATATCAATAATCACTTTACTTGATGCATTTATTCATGAATCAACATCAAGAATAAGAAATCACATCGATAATCATTTTTAGGAAACTTCAAATAGATGTAAGATTGTGAATTTTAAAAATGTCAACCTATTTCTCTAATTTAAAAAAAATCATTTCCTAGAAGTTAAATAAAAACTCAGTTTTCTTACTGGATGTTATTTAATTATGGTTATTAAGCTAGAACATTTACCTTTCTATCACATAGTTGTAGAATGAATCAAATTTAACTGGCTCGGTATTGATGCTGATTTTAAATTCTACTAGATCAGGCTTCATGGTCTCTTTCTTCAATTGTTAGACAATAATCTTCTAAGATTTATATGATCGCTTTTATCACCTAGATCTAGCTTAGGAGTAGGTATATATGTGTGGCCCATTATAGGAATGCTTTGTACCTACCATTTCCTACCTTACTAGATTCCTATCTACTATAAATATTATGTAAGAAATGTGCTTGGAAACTGTAGAGTTATACCACCATGACATCCTCACATCATATTCCATGAGGGTGATGATGACCGTTACCCAGGAGGAGACGTGGAGGCACTGGTGGCACCGGCGGAGGAGGAGGAGGCATCGGCGGAGGAGGAGGAGGCCGCGGTGGAGGAGGAGGCACCGGAGGCAGCGCGGAGGCAGGGCGGAGGTAGGGTGGAGGCAGCAGAGGCAGCAGAGGAAAAGGATGAGGCCGGTGGAAGGG
Source organism: Viscum album (assembly GCA_963277665.1). Classification (NCBI taxonomy): domain Eukaryota; kingdom Viridiplantae; phylum Streptophyta; class Magnoliopsida; order Santalales; family Viscaceae; genus Viscum; species Viscum album. The sequence goes on along the minus strand of OY728160.1, from coordinate 797,278,360 downwards.
AGGAGGAGCAGGAGCAGAGGAGGAGGCGGCGGCCGCGGCGGAGGAGGAGGAGGCAGCGGAGGAGGAGGAGGAGGCCGCGGTGGTGGAGGAGGAGGCCGCGGTGGAGGAGGAGGCACCGGCGGCAGCGCAGAGGCAGGGCGGAGGCAGGGCGGAGGCAGCAGAGGCAGCGTAGGCAGCGGAGGAGGAGGAGGATGAGGCCGGTGGAGGAGGAGGAGGAGCAGGAGCAGAGGAGGAGGTGGCGGCCACGGTAGAGGAGGAGGAGGCGGTGGCCGTGGAGGCACCGGCGTGACTGCGGCGTGACCGCGGCGTGACCGCGGCGTGACCGCGGTGTGACCGCGGCGTGACCGCGGAGGAGGAGGTGGCCGCGGAGGCACCGACGGAGGAGGAGGAGGCATCGGCGGAGGAGGAGGAGGTCGCGGTGGAGGAGGAGGCACCGACGGCAGTGCAGAGGAAGGGCAGAGGCAGCGGAGGCAGCGGAGGCAGCGGAGGAGGAGGAGGATGAGGCTGGTGGAGGAGGAGGAGGAGGAGCAGAAGCAGAGGAGGAGGAGGCGGCCACGACGGCGGAGGAGGAGGTGGCGGTCTGGCGTGACCGCGGCGTGACCGCGGCGTGACCGCGACGTGACCGCGGCGTGACCGCGACCTGACCGCAGCGTGACCGCGGCGTGACCGCAGCGTGACCGCAGCGTGACCGCGGCGTGACCGCGGAGGAGGAGGAGACATGGAGGCACTGGTGGCACCGGCATAGGATGAGGAGGCATCAGCGGAGGAGGAGGAGGCCGCAGTGGAGGAGAGGGCACCGGAGGCACCGGCGGCAGCGCGGAGGCAGGGCGGAGGCAGGGCGGAGGCTACGAAGGCAGTGGAGGAGGAGGATGAGGCCGGTGGAGGGGAGGAGGAGCAGGAGCAGAGGAGGAGGCGACGGCCGTGACGGAGGAGGAGGAGGCAGCGGAGGCAGCGGAGGAGGAGGAGGAGGCCGCGGTGGAGGAGGAGGAGGTCGCGGTGGAGGAGGAGGCACCAGCGGCAGCGCAGAGGCAGGGCGGAGGTAGGGCGGAGGCAGCAGAGGTAGCGGAGGCAGCGGAGGAGGAGGAGGATGGGGCCGGTGGAGGAGGAGGAGGAGCAGGAGCAGAGGAGGAGGCGGCGGCCGCGACGGCGGAGGAGGAGGCGGCGGCCGCGGAGGCACCGGCGTGACCGCGGCGTGACTACGGCGTGACCGCCGTGTGACCGCGGAGGAGGAGGCGGTCGCGGAGGCACCGACGACACCGGTGGAGGAGGAGTAGGCATCAGTGGAGGAGGAGGAGGCACCGGCGGCAGCGTAGAGGCAGGGTGGAGGCAGCGGAGGCAGCGGAGGAGGAGGAGGATGAGGCCGGTGGAGGAGGAGGAGGAGGAGCAGGAGCAGAGGAGGTGGCGGCGGCCGTGGCGGCGGAGGAGGAGGCGGCGGCCGTAGAGGCAACGACGTGACCGCGGCGTGACCGCGGCGTGACCGCGGCGTGGCCGCAGCGTGACCGCAGCGTGACCGCGGCGTGACCGCGGAGGAGGAGGAGACGTGGAGGCACTGGCGGCACCGGCGGAGGAGGAGGAGGCATCAGCGGAGGAGGAGGAGGCCGCGGTGGAGGAGGAGGCACCGGAGGCACCGGCGGCAGCGCGGAGGCAGGGCAGAGGCAGGGCGGAGGCAGGGCGGAGGCAGGGTAGAGGTTACTTTATACTTTTTTTCATAAATTCAAAAAGATTAAAAAAATTAAAGATTTTAATATCATGATCAAATAGATTATATAACCAATAGAGTACCTTATTTAACCTACAAGAACATATTAAATGGGTTGGATAAAACCTTTAGAAAAAAACCATCAAACTATGTTTTAAAATCCTTCATTTTAGATGGTGTGATTTGATAAAAGTGAAAAAATAGGATACATTTTACAAATCATGTTATTATAAAACTCCACCCCTTCTCAATAGATGTAAACCAAAATATTATAATAAAACACATTGGAAACTCAAAACATATGGGAGGAAGATCACTACACGATGATCACTTTTCAGGAAAAATTGTAATCATGTATATCATCCTATGTAACTCTAGAAGAGAATATCTAACACAAATCAACATATGGTTCCATTCTACTTGAAATACATAAAAACCTATTAGGTCCAGCAATGGAAATCAAATGAATGTAATAATTAATAAGACCATTATGGGAAATCAACCAATCCATTATAACAAGGACATGTAGAGATTTCATATACAGAATCAATAAATATCATAAAAGATTTAAATATTAAATAAATAAAGTATAGATAGGTAATAACAAATCCTTGTCTCTTATTATTCTTGTAGGACCAGAAATACCAATTACATAGTGTTTGAGATCCATTAAAATATTCAAATATTTCACAACATAGACATATATGATAGAATGAGGGGATTTGGTATAAAATATTACCGTCAATGAAGATGATTATCTGAAAATGGAACCTCTAATTACCAAAATCGAAGGCCGCCGGGGGCGCGGTGGTCGCCGGGGGGGTGCGGGAGTCGCCAGAGGCCGCGGGGTGCGTGGTGGTCGCCGGAGGGCATGGGGGGCACGGGGGGCGTGGGGGTCGCCGGCAGTCGAAGGGGGCGCCGGGGGGGTGCGGGGTTCGCCGGGGGCCCGGGGGTCGTCGGAGGGTGCGGCTGTCACCGGAGGGAGCCGGTGTCGCCGGAGGGAGAAGCTATCGCCGGGGATCGGGGAGGGTTTGTGAGGAGAGGGCGGGGGTTTCCGGATCTGGGAAGAGGGGAGACGACACGAGGGGGAAAGCGTCGCGAGTTTTCTAAAAAAATGGGTTTCGCAGAGGTTTATTAAAAACCGCCGCGAAACCTTTCCTGGATAACGTTTAGCGGCGGTTTTGTGAACCGCCGCCACAAAACCGCCGCTAAACCATGGTTTTTTTGTAGTGAGAGGAACAAAGATCCAAATTATTAGGTGACTCCCTCCAAATTATGGTTTTCCAAGAAGTTCCTGAGGGATCAAATAAACAAAAGACAATGTCTCGTCAGGGGCATGGAAGAAGATAGTATCACAGAAATGATGATATAAGGGATGTGATGAATTATGCATCAATTAATGTCATCAATTCCATTGTTGCTGATCCACTAGATGAGGCTCACTCAGGGGACTCAGATGAAGAGGTTCCTTCCCAAGAAGTTGTATGCACAGACACAAATGAAGATGGTGTGCGTACACGAAATCAAAGGTTTACCCAAAATCTGGGTGTTCCTTCAAATAACCCACTTCCCCCTCTCCAAACGGGATAAAATAAGGGGAAGGGAAAGAATCAGGTTACATATCCTTCCTCTGGAGAAGGCCAATCGCTCTCACTAGAGAAAAGGTTTGCGCAACAAGAGGAAGAAATGAAGGAATTGAGAAGGATGAATGCAGAACTACTTCAGGGTAGTCTTCTTCCTAAGCATGCCGAAGTCAGTCAGTCAAAGGAATTTTTTGTGGCTACTGAAATGGATCAATAATATCCTCCTTTATCAGTACACTCTCACAGGTCTAATCCTACGGGTCAAGTGCAACAACAATTGGCAGTGCTACCATCAGTTGGAACACTAGCTGCCATACCTGTCCAAGCTCTATTCATTGCACTTGCCCAAGTCCAAGTTCAACTGGATGTTTCTCAAAAGTTAATAAATGCCATTGAGTCATTAACCGCTCGGTTAGAGACTATGGAAGGGAAACATGTGCAGGTTCAACCAGAAAAGAGAGCTTACCCTGAATGGGTAGATTCAATCTCTCCCCCATCATGTTTTGGGAACCCTATATTCCCTATTTTCAATGGATCAGGAGATCCTAAACAACATTTGATGAATTACGTGTCTTATTGCGATCCTATGATGGGAACTATAGAATAGCAAGAAGCAGTGAAGCTCAGATGCTTCGTGCGAACCTTTCAAGGACCAGCTTTTGTCTAGTATACAAGCTTGCAATCCCGGTCAATTACCGGGTGGAAGGATCTTTGCCAAAAATTCCTTCACCAATTCAGCTCAACGTTGCGAAAGACAACAGTTTTTGATCTTAAAAACTGTAAGAAAAGGGAGAATGAAAGGTTCTCAGATTTCATTGCTCACTGGAAGGGATTAACATATTCCCTAAGCATAACACTCCCTCAAGAAGAACTGTTGTCAATCTGTGTGGAAAATCTGCGTGATGAATTACACACGTCGTTGATCCCTATGAAATACACAGGAGGGTTTCGAGACCTTACTTCAATTGATATACATATTGAAGATTATCTTATACAGAATAAGGCTAAATCTTGTGTAATTCAATCAGCTCCAGGAAGGAGAATGGGTAAAGCAAAAACTTCTACAGTTACCCTTAAACAAGCACCTCTACCTACTTCTACGTCAAAACCTTCATCTTCTCGAAGGGCTCCACCTCATGAGCACTAAAAACAGAGGTCGTTTCGTCAAGATAATCAAAGATATCAAAGACGAAAACAATTTGAGGATTTGAAAGGAAAAGTTTAATCTTTTCGAAATGAACAAGTTCCTGGTTATTTCATTTCGGCTCTGGAAAATAATTTGGTTCAATTTCCAATGCCCAAGAGGAAAAACAAGGAAGGAGATGAAGACTGTCCCAACTATTGCCCATTTCATCAAATTTTGGGACATCCCATCCAAGAGTGTTTTGTCTTCAAAGACCTCCTTTAAAATATGGTCGACTTGGGACAAGTCAAACTAAAAGGTTCTTCAGCACAGGTAGCATGTGTTACTGCTACATTTCCAGAGGAAGAAGGCGAATGACAAGAAGTAAAAAGAAAAAATGCGCAGAAATATGATGATTGGATGGTCAGAAAAACGATCAACCGAACTCATGCCATTTTGAGAACGCAATTGAAGAAACCAATTGTGACTTATTCCATGAATGCCGTAGCAAAACCCTCTTCATCAGAGGGAAAAACGTCAAAGAAACGACATGATTCAAAGAAAGAAAAAGAATCAGAAGAAGATGAGTATGTGTTAAAGCCTAAGATGTCTTTGACTATGGAAGATTTCATGCCATCTACTTCAAAGCAACGGGCATCGCCCCACCAAACATTACAGTCTAAATTGGCTAGTCAGGCAGATTCTTCATCGGATGAAGAGTTAATCTTTGGTTTTGTAAATATGATTCACTTAACAGATCCTTATGCTAATCACAGTTTTGATTTTGATGAGCCTAAATTCCCTATATCAAATAGAGGAATTAGAGGAAGTTCTAGAGGCTCAGGATATAGGGGAAGACATGGATATTTTAGAAGCCACTATTCCAATCCTATCCCTGCTAGAACTATGTATGTAGCAGAAACTCATGGAAGATCCCTTCAGCGAGCTCAACAAGAAAAAACAAATTATTCCACCAATAGTAAATTCAGTCCTAGCACAATTATTCTGGAGGATCGGTTAGGGGTTCCACCTTCATCCTCTCAACAAGTAAATGAATCTAATCAGTCTAATCTTCCAAAACCAGGAATATTGCCAACTCCTATCCCGATAAAAGATGCATCAAATTCAAAGGCATCAACTTCCAAGGCACCTGCTAAACCACATGTTCCTATTGGAAAATACAGCCCTCTAGATCAAAAGTATGATATATTGAAACACCTATCTCAAGTACCAGCCATGTTATCAATTTTGGATGCTTTGAATCTGTCAAAGGATCCCCGGGAGGCACTCATCGAGACTTTTTCAAGTCCTCAGGAGTTTGAAACTGAAATTTCTACAGCTGAAGTCTACCATATAGAGAATAATCCTGCAGAATGCCATGCAGTAATATATTTTACTAATGATAATGAAGATTATGTCGTGCATGGACATATTATACCGTTGTATTTATCTAGAAAGGTCAATGGTGTAGAAATCCGAAGATCTTTCATTGATAATGGTTCAGGAGTCAACCTCATGCCCATTCATACACTTCATCGATTGGGCCTCATAGAATCTGATTTAACTCCTTCAACTATGATGTTACAAGGATATGATAAAAATGAACAAGAACCACTAGGCGAGATTACCCTCAAAACTCAGTTTGGAGATCTTATATCGAATTCAGATTTCATAGTTTTTGATCAAGACTCAGCCTTCAACATCTTTCTTGGAAGACCCTGGCTACATAAACATGCGACTATCCCTTAATCATACCGTCAATGTCTCAAATATTGTTTTTATGGTCAAGTTAGGGCATTTTATGGTGATAAGGCCCCATTCAAGATATGTGAATCTCAATACATTGAGGCAGAATTCTATCACATGAAGGGAAGGGAGAAATCCATAGCAAAGGAGATTACCAAAGTTAATACTCCGTATGGTTTGGAGAAGATTCCAGTAAATCCATTTTCACATGTGAGTATAGATTATGTGTTGCCTATCAGTCAAATTGACAAGATAGAACCAAATAAAAATATTCTTATTGAAATATCCATAATGTCAATTACGGCAATCGAGTCAGACAACATGGGAAACATTGATGATCCACCAGGCAATAATGAAAGCTCAAATGGAGATGTCTTCATTTCATCTGCTGAAATCCAACAAGTCTATACTTCTCCAACTAGGCCAGAAGAAGTGATAACAATGTCAGAGGTGAACAATGATGTTGATTCTCAATCCATCATCTCCTCTTTATTTCCCAGGGAAGACCCTTCATCATCAATCAAGTCGAAAATGGAAGCCTCTTCTTTAAGACGTTCAAATTTTAACATCTCCTCTGATTATGAAAATTTTGCTTCATAATCTACTATTAAAGTAGAAACGGAAGAAATAACACATGTTAAAGAAGAAGAAGAAGATCTCATAGATTCTCCTCCTGCATTTGAAGAGGGTATCTCTACCACCGTGGATGAACTCAGAGAAATAAATCTGGTTACAAAAGAAGATCCACGCCCCACTTTAATCAGTGCTCCCATGACTCTTGAAGAGCAAGAGATGTATATTTCCTTTTTAAAGAAAAATCGAGACATATTTTCTTGGAACTATACAGAGTTTCCCGGGCTTGATCCTGATGTTTCTACTCATCATTTGGGTTTACCAGAAGAACATCAAGGATTTAAGCAAGCCGCGAGAAGAACACACCCAACCTATGATTCCAAAATTGAGGCTAAAGTGGATAAGATTATCAAAGCTAACTTCATCAGAGAAGTTCAATATCCCAAGTGGTTGGATAATATTTTCCCCGTGAAGAAGAAGAACGAACAAATTAGAGTTTGCATTGATTTTAGAGATCTTAATCGGCATTGTCCTAAGGATGATTTTCCAGTTCCGATTACAGAACTCTTGATTGATGAAACAACTGGATATGAAGCACTTTCCTTCATGGATGGATATTCTGAATATAATAAAATACAAATGGATCTAGAAGATGAGGAATCTACCGCCTTCAGAGCCCCTTAGGGTGTGTTTTTCTATCAGGTAATGCCCTTTGGCCTAAAAAATGAAGGCGCAACATGTCAACATGCCGTGCATCATATCTTAAAACCCTTTGTGGGAATGTTTGTTGAATTTTATGTGGAAGATTTGGTGGTTAAATCCAAACAACATTCTAATCACTTGGATGATTTGGAAGTCATATTCTGCAAACTTTGCCAACATAATTTGAAGTTGAACCCCTTAAAATGTGCTTTTGGGGTAACCAAAGGAAACTTTATCAGCTTTGTTGTATTCCATCATGGTATCAAAGTTGATCCTGAGAAGTCCATGTCAATCCTTGGTACGTCACCTCCTCGAAAATTGAAATAATTGAGAGGACTTCAAGGAAACTTAGCCTATATTCAAAATTTCATCGCCAATTTGGTAGGTAAAAGTTTACCCTTCACCAAATTGATGAAGAAGGGAGTCACTTACCAGTTGACTGAATAATGTCAATAAGCATTCGATATTCTCAAGAAATACCTCTTGAGTCCACTGGTACTCATGCCACCTGTTGAAGGAAGACCACTTATCCTCTATTTGACATCTCTAGAGCGATCATTGGGTGCCTTTCTTGCTCAGAAGAATGATGCTGGGAATGAAAACAACCTCTACTATCTTAGTCAGACTATGCTTGAAGCAAAAACCCGGTATTCAAGTATTGAGAAGTGCTGCCTGGCGTTAATCTTTGCAGTTCAGTAGTTGAGACACTACCTGCAACATCACGAGGTCCAATTGGTATCTCGCAATAACCTGCTCAAATTCATCCTCAGTCGTCCAATGCTTACAGAACATCTGGCAATGTGGGTAGTTATTTTGCAGTAGTTCGACATTCAATATGTGTCTCAAATAGAAATAAAGGGCCAAGCTCTAGCTGATTTTCTAGCTGAACACCCTTCAGTGGAATATACATCTTCAGATATTGAACTCCCTGATGAGGAATTCTTCTCTATTCAAGAAAGTCCTCAGGCATGGGAAATGTACTTTTATGGTGCTTCAAGAATTCCAACAGGGAGGAAAATGGAAAATCCTAAATTCAAAAAAGTTGGCTTAGGAATTGTACTCATTTCTCTAGAAAAGGCAGTGTTACCTTATTCCTTCTTATTGTGGGAAGGTGGTACCAATAATGAATCATAATACCAAGCTCTCATCACAGGATTAGAGTTTGCGCTTCAAGAACAAGTGAATCATTTAAGGGTGAAAGGTGATTCAAACCTGGTAATCAAACAAGTCAATGGGGATCATGAAATCATAAAAGAAGAATTAATCCCTTTATATGATTAAATCAGAGAGTTAATGGCGTAATTCCCTTCGGAACCAAAATTTTCTTATGTCCCAAGATCACAAAATTCCCAAGCTGATGCATTGGCTAATATAGCCACAGCTCTGGCAGATCCAGATCGGGATGAGACAACCATCAGTATTGCCCACCGTCATGCAATTTCACCTTATGTTCGAACCAGAACAGAGGAGATTAATGAAATTAGTCCCATTCCTGAACTGTATGTTCATACTACAGGATGGATGACACCTATCAGGGAATACCTTCAAAATGGAACACTTCCACCTGATAGAGCCAAGAAATAACAAGTCTGGTGATGTGTGGTCAATTTTACTCTTTATGATAGCCCAGATCACCTAGAGAAATTTCTCTACAAGTCTGGTTTTGATAGAGTTCTCTTCAGATGCATTGATGGTGAAGAGACAATTGCTGTCATGAAAGAAGTGCATGCAGGATTCTGTGGTTCCCACCAGTCTAGAAATATATTTTCTGATCAGATTAAAAGGATTGGGTACTTTTGGCCTTTAATGATACAAGACTGTGTTGATTTAACAAAGAAGTGTCATTCATGCCATGTACATTCCAACTTCATTCATCAAACTCTAGAATTTCCTCATACAGATAAATACTCGTGGCCATTTTCCACATGGGGAATGGATGTGGTGGGACCTTACCCTTCAGCTACGGCCAAGCAGCTTAAGTATATTATTACTGCTACTGATTTCTTTTACAAATGGGCAGAGGCAGTACCTCTCAATGAAGTCAGTTCTAAATGCATTGTTAGCTTCATCAAGTCTAACATTATTACCAGATTTGGTGTCCCTCATACCATATTGATGGACAATGGAACCAACTTCTGTTCGTTCGATGTGAAGAAGTTGTATCAAGAATACAACATCAAATCCATCCATTCATCACGGTATCATGAAGTGGCCAATGGCTAGATACAAGCCTTCAACAAGACTCTGTCAAATATACTTCAAAATATGGTGGATAAAGATAAGAATTCATGGCCTGATAAACTATTTCATACTTTATGGGCTTATCAGACTACCACCCGCACTGCAAGGTAGTCAACTCCCTATTCATTGGTATATGGAATGGAAGCAGTCTTTCCAATTGAAGTTCAACTACCCATGTTCAGAGTAGCCATTTGTGACCATTCATCTAAAGATGAGCAATATCAAAAGCGATTGAATGAATTGGAACAATTAGATGAGAAAAGATTGTGCACTTTTCACCACTTGGAAGTATATCAGAATTGAATAGCATGATCTTTCAACAAAAAAGTTCATATTCGTTCATTCATTCAGGGAGAATTGGTATTAGTTCTCAGAACTCCAATGATACCAGGAAAGAAACCTCCCAAGCTTGAGCCAAAATGGGAAGGACCTTATTCAATACATAGGGTCTACTCCAATGGAGCTTATTCATTAATCTCGATGGTTGGAGAACTCATCACTACTCCAACCAATGCCAGATTTCTGAAGAAGTATTTTGTATAAACACAAAATATATTCACCATCATCCAACATGACATTAAACTATGTCCCCTTCATCATCCTTGCTATATGACGTTAAAATATACAACAACGGTCCATGCATACGACCTTAAACTATTTGTATTTCTTTCGTCCAACATGACGTTAAACTGTAACGTCCTAGCTACATGACGCTAAAATGTATAGAATTCCCTTCCGTCCAGAAAGATGTTAAACTGCATAAACAATGGTCCATGCATACGACCTTAAACTATTTTCACTTACGTCCAACATGACGCTAAATTGTATCGTCCCTTTTTCGTCCAACATGATGTTAAACTGTGAAAAAGTCCCTAATACGTCCAACATGACATTAAATGGTGTACTCTTTTGTCCTCACTACATGACATTAAACTGCATCGTCCACCTTTCATCCAACATGACATTAAACTATATTTTCCTCATCATCCTAGCTACATGATTCTAAACTGTACAAAAGTCCCTTCTACATGACATTAAATTGTGCAGCACCAATAGTCTTGACTGCAAGACTTTAAACTGCATAGTCCCTTCATATGTCCTACATGACATTAAAATTTGCATCGTTAAGGTTGTTGTTACCTCTTATTTCTCACACCGAGTATGACTCATGTGCACTAAGAGAAAATTTCAACCATAACACCCTCTTTGGACCGCTAGCCACGTGTAAGTCCCAACATCATTTTTTAGGTCGTTGTTCCCAAGAACAACATGATCATTAATTCATTCTTTAATTCAACTACGCGGACTTTGATCCTTGCCTTCTAGGCTGGGTATGTAGGTAACCTCCTGAGGTTCAAGCCCAAAACCAATCTCTTCACTTTGGTTCACCTCCATCTCATATGATGTTGATTTGTGAAACTAACCTCTAAATCAATATCTTTACATTGGTTCACTTTCGTCCTTGCTATACGACGTTAAACTATACATCACTTTTTGTCCAGTATGAAAATAAACTACAATATTCATTGATACCTTCACCTAATAGGGAATCATTATTTACATTGATTTTTCAATCATGTTTCATTCTAAAGACTACGTGCATAAATGGCAATGCCCAAACCTTTTATCTTGGGTTAAATCATCATTTTACTAAAGTCCCCTTTCACCCTTCACATGTACGAATCAAATTTGTATAGAGGGTAGTACTAGAACTATGCGGGCTTGATTCCCATCCTTATGGGATACGTAAGAAAATTCAAGTGTCCCTCAAATCCAGCCACAAGTCTTTTGGTCCTAACCCCAAATTCCACTTTCAGTCCCCTAGCTGAAAAGTCCCCATGAAAACACACACTGTGTATTTCTTATAATGGTCCGAGATCTATGAACCTAAACTAATATCTCCAATCATTTTGTACCAGACGAAATTAAACTGTAGTTCAAGAACTAAGTATGGCTTGATTCCTATTCTTATGGGATACATAGTGAAGTCCAACATTTCAATTCAAGACCCAGCCACAACATGAATATGGTTAGCACTGATCTGTGTATCTCTGCATATATTGGACACTAACCATCTTTATGTGTCATAATCCTAACCTTAAATATTTTCAGATCTTCATAACCCTTTTTCTTAACTTCTAATCACAAAAGGCCTGAAATTATGAGAGTTCTTTTTCCTGACCATGCAGCACGTGCCCTTAGGTGGCCTTGCATAAACAGTCTACATAACAGACGTGTCAGCCAAGAGATGCTATTATTTGACTATGCAGCTAATGCCCTTAGGTGGCCCTGTATAATTCAACCCCCTAATGGGTTTTTCAAATAGTGGTAACTTCATTCTTGGGAAGAAAATCTCTTTTGTCCTTGGTTGTCTTAATGAAAATATGTAGGGATCTGTAAAAAATGGAAATCCTTAACATATCAGTCCCATACTCTTTTTCATGATCTGAAATTATCCAAGTCTACAGTTTATATTCTCCTTCCCTACGTTTGGTTCATACCTTCGTAGGAGTGATATCCATCCAGTTCTTTGATAATCTTGTTTGGAAATATCTTCTCCATATTCAAGTACCTCTTTCCATACAGAAAACTCTATACTTTGGAAAGTTGAATCCCTATAAACTTTCACTGGCTTCATAGTAGTAGAAAAGTAAATTTCTTAGAGTTATTTTTCCTGACTATGTAGCACGTGACCTTAGGTGGCCTTGAATAAGTAGTCTACATTACAGACCTGTTAGCCAAAAGATGCTATTTATTTGACTATGCAGCCAATGCCCTTAGGTGACCCTGCATAATTCAACCCCCTAACGAGTTTTTTAAATATTGGTAACATAATTCTTGGTAACTACTTCTTCTAATTCTTTTTAGCTCATTTTCTTATCATTCCTCAGATTCAAATTTTCTTAAAGTCATAGTTTACATATTTTCCCTCATACTTGAGTATGGTAATATGTTTTCAAATAAATTTTCAAGGAATTGAGTCAGTTTTAATCCATTTAGGTCAAAGATATTTAGACCTTAAACATTAGCCTCTTTATGTCCGACGTGAATGAATTTAAACTTCCCACAAAAGAGAAGGGAACTCTGAATAAAATTCAAGTTCCATCTCACTAAACAGACACTTTGTATGATTTAGGTAATATTGAGTAATTAAAAGATTCAAAGTTTGTAGGGTTATTTATATTAATCCAAGTAAAAATAAAAATATGCTTACTAAGCCCATTGTCTTAGGTAAAATCTAAAGTAGGTAGAAGGAAAATACGTGCACAAGTGATTGAAGATGAAAGCATTCTTTCCATTTGATGCACAAGAATTAGAAGGAAATTCACAAATTGGAGTCCCTTATCTTTTCTAAGAAATTACAAAAGACTTTCAACATAACTCTCCCTTTGATTTACGGAATCCCAAGATTTATCATCAGACTCTTGGAATTCATTAATTCAATTAGATACCATAAGAGATGCAGTGATACTAGCTCTTCCTGGAACAATTGTAAAAGAATTTTCTTGAGAGCGGTTTGATAAAATATTCTGTAGATCAAACAGTGACTCTGTTTCTATCCAAGAGACTTGGAAGATGGATACATGGATTTGAGAATGAAGCAATGGAAGTAAAGAGCCATTTGGAGAGAGTAATCTTTTTAGATATTGTTCCATTGCCATGTTTTCCTTCTCTCCACCAAACGACAACGGAAAAAATTTCAGCCCATGGGTTTTCCATTTTCATATCTGTAAGGAAATGGCATGGAAGAAAAATTTGAAATTTCACACCAATGTTGTTGCTCTTAATGCACAACATAACCGAAATAGAGGAGTAGTGGTGCAACTGCATCTTAGGAATATAGTTCCTTTTATCTGGAACATTGACTCCTTGCAGATGACCATGACCATACAGAGGTAGGTAGATGCTCTGTGTAAAATTAAGATGATATTTCTTCAAGTACATAGCCAAATCTAGGAAAGTGCTGTCGAAGATATCATAGTAATAATGGCCAACAATGTTTATCATGTCATCAATCATCTTTCTAGCTAGTTCATCATCCGTTCTAATTCTATTGGGATCCATTGAATCTGCACAAATGTTGAATAATTAACTCTTAAGTAAGTTGATTTTTCATAAAATTTGTGAAAGAATTCGAAAAAATGGCAAAGTCATTAAGGCGCGCAAGTCTAAACTTGGCATGCAATTATGGATGTGCCGTGAAAGTATTTGGAGAACAAGTATCACTGCGTAGGTCCAGATACCTTGATAGTAGTGTGACAACAAAGAGACAGTGGAAAACAGGGCAACCTGCGTAGCGAAGGTCACTTGCACGACGAGAGCTCGAAAGTTTGAAATCCAGAAGCTTTGTACGAATATGGGGCCACATATTTATAGGCCACAACTGTACCCTGCACGTCGAAGTCTGTCCAGCTAGAATTTGCACACCACTACCTGCGCGCAATACCTTGCGCGCTGCATATTCCTTGGTTTTCTTCTTTTTCCTCATAGTCAAATCCTCTTTTCTCTCTGGATCCAACTCTGAGGGGGGACTTTTGTTGAAAATCCTTTAATCACAGAGTCTAAAGATTGGAAAAGGGGAATATCTTAGCTCAAAGTAATTAAACCTTTGGACAAATATCAAAAAAATTGACAATGTAAGGAATAAGAAGAATATTGTGCTAGGGTCGTGCAAGTTCTACCATGGTCGCGTAAGTACACTTACGCTCTGCAATTGGTCGCGCAAGTCACTTGCACACCCTCATGGAAAACCGCTCAGGGTTTTCTCTAGACTATAAATACCCCCGGTGGACCCCACATTTGAGAGGAATTTTTTTCGAGAATTCAGATAAAGAGATCTAAACGCCCAAGTCTCTTATTTAAGTCTTCCGAACATTTCTAAGGTAGTTCTTTACCTAGAATGGAAGGTAAAAACAAGAGGAATAAGGTTTAAGTGTTAGAATTCACTAACACTTGCGCGCCTAAGTGTTTTTCCCTTAAGGGAAATGAATACACTTGTGCACCTCCTTACCTATTCATTAAACATTGCATGCCACTCTTCTGGAAATACCTCAGGATGATTTTAAAGGCTTTGGTCAAGAATCTCCCAAGTATTACTCTACTGGTCAAGGATCGCGCAAGTACCCATGTGCCGCGCAGGTATACCTGCATGACCAGGACTTGCGCGCCCGTGCAGTACCTGTGTGATCCCTCAGGACTTGCGCTCCCTTCTACTTTTGGGTGTCCTTCCTGCCCATTTAAACCCTCTTATTCCATTCCACCTCTCCTATTCAAGATTCAGTCTTCAAGGCACTCTTAAAAGCCATGGCTTGTTTTATTGATTTAAATCCTTATCTGAAAGGAATTCTGTGGAACATCTCTCAAAACCTAGTGATTTACACACCTTTATGTCACTAAAGTTACAAAGTTCATTCATTCAACCTCATACTTTAAGATGATAAAATCCTTTACCTGGGCCTCCTTTTCAGGAGTAAGCCCCAGTCCAAATTCTCATTAATATGGGCATCATCCTTAGGAGTAAGCCCCAAGTCCTCATTAATATGGGCATCCTTTTCCGGAGTAAGCCCTAAGTCCTGAAGTTCCCTAATCTGAGCATCCTCCTCAGGAGTAAGCCCCAGTCTTAAAGTTCCCAAATATGGGAATCCTCCTCAGGAGTAAGCCCCAAACATAATTCTCTTAAACTGGGCCTCCTTTTCAGGAGTAAGCCCCAGTCTCAAAATATGGTCATCCTTTTCAGGAGTAAGCCCCAAGTCCCTCAATTCTGAAATTCCCTTAACCTGGGCCTCCTCCTTAGGAATTAAGCCCCAGTTTTCAAATCCCTTTTAACCTAGGCCTCCTTTTCAGGAGTAAGCCCCAGTCTTAATTTCTCTTAACCAGTCATAATTCCTTTTTGATTTGGTCTTCCTTATCAAGAGTAAAACCCAATCATAAGTCCCCTCCTAACTTGGGCATATTCCTTATGAGTAAGCCCCAAGATTAGAGTATCCAAATCTCCATGAAGTACATATACCTTTATGAACCCTGTTCCTAGATTTCTTCCCTGAATTAAATATTTATCTATTTTGGGCAGTCATACATACATAATCCCCACATCTTTGCATCTTTCATGGCACAATTGTCTGGTTTCACAAATACATCTTGTTTCTTACACCAAGCATGACTCACATGAGCTTAGAGTGTAAGAGTAATCATGACATCTTTCTTTGAGCCATCAATCATGAATAATCATCATACTCCCTTACTCGAACTACGTGGGTTCTGATTCCTTTTCCAAAACAAAGGATATGTAGGTAGCCCATCTGCGGGTATGATCCCAATTCGGAAATAATCAACGTCCTTCTAAATGACAATAAACTTCAAGTGCCCCACTGAGTGGTTTTAAAACTAGTATGGTCATCATAATGACCAAGAGACTTTTATGTATTGAAGGATACCATTGACTAAGAATCTCTAACAAATACAGATGATTCTCTATCGATGAAGAAACTAAAATACATATAAAAGATTCTCTAAATTTCTTACATATCAATCATTGATTTTCAAATCTAAAGGAAAGCTCATTTTATACCTGGCAATGTAATAAGGATTCATGAACATAACTTAAATCTATAAAGAGAGTCCCGGAGTAGACAATATTTCCCCTCAAAAAGGTGTGATGAGTCCAACCTCCCATCCTCTCGACCAATGCAAATTCTTATGCCTCATCAGTCCACAACTAATGAGCACCCACCTTTGGAAAGTAGGTCCAAATGGATATGGAATCATTGGATGATTTCAGTTCTACGAATAAACCCATTAGAAACCGCTTGGAATGTTTGAATCTTAATTCAACGAGATCATCCCCAATTCTAGAGGGAAAAAATTATGGACTTCCACGAGAGCCAGACAGGCCTCCCTAAAATTCTTTTGGTTAGGGTTCTTTTAAAAAGATTTGGATGAGTTTTATCAGCACTTCCAAAAAATCTCTTATAAAGATATGTTTTATGAGTGATAAAATAATAATCACTAATAAAAGATATCTTTATCATTGCTGATAAAAGAACTATTTATCAGATCGAAAGTTTTAGCACTAATAAAGACACCTATTATCAGCACTAAATAAGCGATGAAAAATAATTAATATTTATAATTATAAATAAATTTATCTTTAGATTTATTTATAAATATTTGTAAATGATTATAAATTTATTCATATCATTATAAGTATTTATATAATTATATATTAGTGTTTAATTAATATATTAAATATATTCATTATTTAAATATATTTATTATAATTTTTCAAAAATGTTAATTTATAAAAATTTAATTATAATTATATAAATATTTTAAAAAAATTATATCAATTTATTTTTAATTTTAAATATATAATTTTATTAATTTAATAAATACACATTTATAAATATATTTATAAACAAATATATTTATTATTATTTATTTAAAGTTATAAATATATTTATATCATTAAATATATTTATATAATTATATATATATTTATAAATATATATAAATATATATATATATATATAAATATAAATATAAATATAAATTTAATTGTAGTAAATATATTCATTATTTAAATATATTTATTATAATTTTATAATTATTTAAATCTATAATAATTTATTTATAATTATATAAATAGTTTTTAAATGAATAATATTTATATATTCATATGATTATATATATTTATATAATTATATATATATACTTGTATATAGAATAAACTTATATAAATATAAAGATAAATCTAAATATAGTAAGTATATTTCTTATTTAAATATATTGATTATAATTTTATAATTATTTAAATATAAAAATATTTATTTATAAAAAAATAAATACTTAAAAAAATATTTATTTATTTATAATTATAAATATATATTTTTATAAATATAGTAAATATAAATTTATAAATATATTTATTTATAAATATTTATTTACAAATTTCTTTTTAACATTATTAATGAATATATAATCTTAAATGAGTGCATGATAAAAATGAGTTAAACTAAATGATATAAAATTAGTACACAATAAAAATATTGAAAAAATGGAAATGTTTTTTTTAAAATAAATTATTAAAAAAATATTGATATATATTAAAATTAATATGAATACATATTGAAAATATTAAAACATAGTAAATATAAATATATAAATAAATTTTATAAAATTATTAACTTCCAAATAATAATAATAATAATGAAAAGAAAAACTATTTGTAATAGTAATAAAAATAAATAAATAAAAATCACTAATTAAAAGCATAAAATATTAAATGTATCATGTTACAAAATAAAATTCTAAAATGAATATTAAAATTTTAATAAATTACAAAAATATATTGGTGTATGTGTTTATATATTTGGTATCATTAATTATATAAATATTTGTGTGTTTGAATTGTATATGAAAATGTATTAGTTATGAATATGTATGTGTGAAATCTATGTCACACATGTTTGATATATGTAAAATTGAAAAATCAAATAACATTCAATTAATGTCTATTCCTTGATAGAGTTAGTCAATATTTTTAGTTAATATTAATTTTTAATTATAAAACCATTCTACATTAAATACATGGTTTATTTAATGAAAGAATAAATAGTTTTTATTGTATAAATTTTACTTTATAAAACACTATATATATGAATATATTTCTATATTAAATGCATTAATGAATAATAATTTATAAAAAACATTAAAATGAATAAGAATTTAATATGTTTTTAATTATTACATTTTATTTATTTTCAATATTCATATTTAATATATATTAATTTCTACTATTTATAATTAATGTGTATATATATATATATTAAATTTATTAGTTTTTTATTAAGAATTTTTTCATTAATAAATTTATGAATAAATTTTGAATTTAATTATTTTTAAATATTTTGTTTAGTTATTATGATTTATTAATTTTTAATTTTTTTGTTTAACTAATACAATTTATTCATTTTATATATCTATATTTATAATATACTATTTATTAATATTTATAATTTATATATATGTATATAAACATTATTCATTTTTATTAATAATAATTTAGTTAAAATATTTTTTTTATTTTGTTTCATTTACCCATTTTTTATTTGTTTAATTATTTCATTTTATTAATTATATATATATATATAATATACTATTTATTAATATTTATTATTAATATATATATATATATATATATACATTATTTATTAATAATTATTCAAATATTTTTTAATATTTTTTAACTTATTCATTTTTAAATTTTATTTGTGGAATTATTTAATTTTTTTTATTTTTTTATATTTTATTTTTTTATCGGTTTGTATAAACAAAATTGGGGTACAGTCCAGGCCAGGTTGTGCAGGACCTGAATGGGTGTATGATGGTGGTTCGATTCCCCTAGGTAGAAGAGGGTGGGCCAAGGGTCACGTGGGCATGTGTGGGGCCCATATATCTGTGTGAAGTGTATACAAGAGCCCATCCCCACCTCAATATTTTTGTGTTTGGCATGTGATGGAATGATAATTAAATAAGAAAACTCTTTTTTCACTATTTCTATGGGGGACTCATTGTGCGATCGAGACCTTTATCAATGAAATGAAAGTGCTGCTAAAGTGTACCTTTTTCTACACTAAAAAATACTGATAAAATATTAC
Source organism: Viscum album (assembly GCA_963277665.1). Taxonomy (NCBI): domain Eukaryota; kingdom Viridiplantae; phylum Streptophyta; class Magnoliopsida; order Santalales; family Viscaceae; genus Viscum; species Viscum album. The sequence continues at coordinate 797,259,037 of OY728160.1, read as the reverse complement.
ATCCCAGGTAATTATAGAATAATACTTTTTCATATATGTTAATATTTTTGAAATATATATTAATTTTACTATAAAGGGGTTACTTTATCTGATAGAGTACCTGACATACGACAATTAGTTTCTTCAAAATCTTATGTTACACATAAGACTGAGATGCACCGAAAAATAATATATTATTTATATTATTATTTTAAATTGTAGATATCACATACCCATTGTATTATAGAAAATGAACATAACTAACTATATTAATTTTACATATGTTTATTAAATGTTTGTACATTATTCTAATAAATTTTAGAGGCTTAAAACATGAATAAATCCAATTTTAAACATAAAATACTCTGATATTTTTAAAAGGTTGTTTTACCACCTTTTTATAGAGAATACTTTTTAAATATAGTTTTTTCTACTTTTATATGTAATATTTGATAAGATAAACTTATTAGTTGGATGCAGGACATCAAAATTCACTTTGGTTGAATTTTTGGTAATTGTTTTGATAAAATTCATATTTTAATGAATAGTCAAAATTATTGCATTTTAATTCAAAACTTCATTTTCATGTAGTTTATTTATATTGATAGATTATCCCATTACATGGTTTTAAGGTATACTTAGATGAATATTTTATCATTTAATCCAATTTAGTTCATTGAAATAAATTCCAAATTGAAATTGAATAGAAAAACTATGCCATCTTTTGAACGTTTTATTTTAAAAACCATTTTTCTCGACCCGTCAACGAGATTCGGGCTAAACCTAATTTAACCACTTCTAGGAATTTAATTTTCAAAAATGGACATACATGGATGTAATCATTATGGAAAATTTGGTCCAATAACATCGAAATAATTTTTGATGAATAGTAGATTTACTATTTCATTTACCATAGTTAATAGTAAATAGGGTAATTAAGGGTAAAAATAATATGATAATAATAAAAAAAACTACCCTAGAACTTGTAATAATATTATTATATGAGTTATTTTCTACTAGTAAAACATTTTACCTAAAATTTTGACCATTGGAATCCACTTAGGTGTTATTATGACATTTATAACATTTAATTTATAGTAAAGACAAATATGTCATAATCATGTCTCTTATTACTAAAAAAAATATTAAAATGGGGTTATATAAGTGATATTTTCAACTATAAATAATCATTATAAAGATAAAAATATTACCTGTATCATGGAAATTTATTTATATTTTTTAGACATTAAATAATTAAATTTAATTATGACACAAAGATGATGCAGTAATATATTTATGAAAGAAAGAATCAAATAAATGATATTAATAATATTAAAATAATTAAAATTTGAAATATTTGATACCATACACGAATTTTTTGGATGCCTATGTCATATTATAAGTCTATGAAATGACTTTTTTCGAAGTTATCTCTCTTTTTGGATTCTATTTAAATTCATTGAAATGAAAAGTGTCAAAATCGATACAATTGATATTTTCTAAAAAAATATTTTATTAAATTATTTAAAAATCATAAAAATATTTAAATATTAAAAATTTAATATGATAAGGTCTAAAAGTTCCTCAATTATCTATTTATTAGGTATTTACACCATATAAGTAAAATTTAGGGCAACTTAATATTTAAGTTTTTTTACCATAAATAAAATTAAAATAGAATAATTATGGGTAAACCAAAAAGATAAGGTTTAAAATAAAATCAATGTATATAAAAAAATAATTTTGTGAGATTATTTTGAACTATACTCATCTTATATTTGACATAATTAAGTTGGATTCATTTGGATTTTGAAATTAAATTATATTAATTTAATATTTTAAGAGTTTCCAAGGGTGCCCCTCCCATATCCTATAAAAAGGTACTAACTCTTCTCTAATACTCACACTTAAAGAACCATTTTTTTGGAAGATATATACCTAAAAACCTTACTAAAATCCCTCATCATGTTCTTAAGGCCTTAGTTTAGGCAAAAAACCCCTGGTAGAGGAGTTAAGGTGTTAGGAATGATGATTATCTGAAGGAAAGGTAATGTTTTTATTTAAGTATTTCTATTTTATTTCTTCTTCCAATACCTTCAAGTCTCCTAAAACTATGATTAGATAATAACTAAATCATCCTCAATATACTGATATGTTATTATGTTAGTATCATCATCTAAATACACCTCCACTTCCATCAAATAGGAAAGGAATTAATCTTTCGTGCATACGTGTGAATTATCACCACCATGAACAGATCTAATTATTTTTTCATAACCATCTCTCATTAATGATTATAATAATGGAATTAATTTTCATATGTTAAATTAATTAAATATTAATCATTCTATTATAATAATATATTAATTATGTTCTTACTATCCATGCGTATAAAAATGATAACGTCGTTCGTGTGTACATGTGAACTATCACCTCCACTAAGTGATTTGACTAGTTTTAATTAATTATATCACTTGTATGATATATATAAATATATTTAAGTTGTTAAAAAGATATTAATGATGATATTATCATTCTGGTAAGATAAAATAATACTTAAATTCTTTCCATAATGATCAATTAAAACTTGAAAATGTTACTCATGCGTACGTACGACTTACCGTCTCCATGATTATAATGTTGTTCGTTTTTGTAACCAAAATTCATGGTTTGATTTAAAGGTATAACTTTGTATAAAGATGATAATAATTTAATGAATATTATTCTAGAGATTATGGAGTTATGACCACATGGACTAGTGACATCAAAGAAAGTTCATTTTTTTACTAAAGTACTGAATATCGACGAAACATATGATATGAAAATAATTATATAATTTTTATAACATAGTAATAATTGATATAAAATAAATAATAAAAGAAAAAAAGGTTCTCAGGAAATTAAAAATTAACATAAGTTTATTATTCAGTAATATAAATATTGTATGTAATGAGTCAGACTCCCAGTAACGGACTTTGTCTCAATCTTCTTTCGTTGAGATATATTTCAATAATATACACCAAATTATTTTATACGATGTATAATTAAAACTTTTAATTTTAATTTAATTCAATGGTTTTCAAAAGTAATATTTTTCTATGATGTTTTTTACTAAATGAAAAAGGAATGTTCCTTTAATGTACTCGGCGACAATGACTTCCCCACTATTGTGACCATTATTTGATATTTGGTTTCCTATATAAGCCTTAATGTTTTTAAAAGAAACTAAATAACATTTCACATTTCAAGTATTTTGGTACTGAAAATGGTTTTGATAATGGATTGATTATATCAATATATTGAAATGATATCTTATGATTGCAGTGTGGAAATATTATTTTCCCTTTATTCTTGTTTTATGTGTTTTGATTATGTTATGGTTCTTGGTAATTATTATGTATATAGGTGTTTTTGTGATAAATCAAGGGTGGTTGAGCCTGTGATACTCTCAAATGAATAGGGTAATGAGATATAATTAAGAAATATGTTTTCTCGTAATATATTTAAGGAATATACTATTATTGGTATTCTAAACTTAACCATAAAGGTTATTACCTATGTAGTTCTGAAAGCTATAATGTAACTATTATATGGATGCCACAAGTTACCTTTATGATTTATGATTGCCATAATTTTTTCATAATTCTTATTATTTCATGAGTTATGTTACATAACTTATGGTTTATGGGTGAAAAATATTATTTTTTGAAAATGTTTTCATGAGTTTGAAATATTCAAGGACTAACAGTTTCATTCCTTATTTATATCCCTTATTGATATTTTTTTAATTATCCCATGTTTTTGAAATGTTTTCCACATAGTATAAGGATTGATAAAAGAAAAAATGAATTCAAGATGAATTTTATGAAGATTCTTATTAAGGAAACAATAAACATGTTTACTTTTAAATGTTTTATATTATGAATGAAATGGATATTATTTTAGTTATATCAAATTTTTATAAATTTGAGTGGTTATATAATAGTTATGGAATAATTATCTAAAACTATAAACCTAAAAAGATCCTAAATGTGAATTGTTGACTTAAATCAAGATTATATAATTTTAATTGATGAGGCCTTATAACTGGTATTAGATGTCAGTTTAGATCACTTTATGGGTCAGTATATTTTTAATAGAATATCTGTAAATGATTTTTTACTTTATGGTCAAATTTAAATGATACATTATTTTAAGATTACCATGTTAATTATTCTAAGATATGTTTATTTTGAAGGGTTTTCCATAGAAAAAATATGTTAGCTGTACTGCGATGATATCCAAAGGAAAAAACCTTCCAAATCAGCATCCTGAGATAGTCAGAATCGGAACTTAATAGTTTGTAGCAACGATGGTGTAGTTGACATATGAAATAAATGGTGGTGGCATCCATCCATGAGATCATCCAGATCAACCACATAGGAACTTATTGGTAGTAGAGAATTTCATGGGGAAAAGTCCCCCATTATTCAGAGGATCATCTAACCCCATGTTAGCAGAAGGGTGTATTAAAGCACTAGAAAATATTTTTGAGGACATGGGGTGTTCATAAAATCAAAAGTTTTGTCTTGATGTTTACCATTTTGAAGGTAAAACCAATATGTGGTGGTCTATGGTTAAGAATATAAGGGATGTTGAATATATTGATGTTATTGAGTGGGATTAATTCAAAAAATTGGTTCTTGAGAAATATTTTTCAATGGTAGTTCAACTTAGGATGGAAAAATAATTCTTGTAAATTCGGTAAGAGTATGACTCAGTGGTTTCTTATGAAGAAAAATTCACTATACTAACTAGGTATTCTCCAAATTTTATTTGGGATCTTGATAGTAAAATTAAATGTTTTTACTCTAGATTAAAGTCTAAGTATCAAATGGCATTGGCTTCTCATGAGTACAAAAGTTTTGAAAAACTTATTTGATGTGTAGAGAAGGTAGAAATGAATTTTCCAATTATAATGTATTATTTAACAAAAATAATAATAAGAGGTAAATGTGGAATGAAAAAAATAAAAATTATTCAAAAAAAACTGATGGTAAGAAAATCAAGTTTACAGTTTGTAAAAATTGTGGTAAAAAACCCACTGAAGAATACCGTTTTAATTTTGGTAAGTGCTTCTAATATGGTAAAATGGTACATAAGGCTCATAACTACACTAAAAAAGATAAATGTAGTGGTAATAAAAAAATCTAATTTACAGTTAGTAAAATGTTTTAAGTGCAATAAAATGGGTTACTATGAAAATAAGTGTCTGATGAAGAAAACGAATGATGGGAAGTAACCAACTAAAAGAAGAATGGTGTGGTGAAATACTTTGAAACTACTTCAAAATAAATTGGGAAAACAAATTATGTGGTATAATATACATTGTTTTTTATTCAAATTATGATAATATTTTTTTTGATTTAGGGTATACACATTCTAAAATTTCTGAGAACTTTTTTGGTAAATTTGAAATTACACCTTAAGAAATGAATCCAAAACATATTTTAAAAATACCTTGGGGAAATGTTGAGGCAAAAATAAATTATAAGAATATTCCTATGCTTTCATGTGGAATGAATCTAAGATAAACCTTATTGTTTAGCCTCAAGTATAGTTTTAATGATGTGCTAGTGGTAAATGAGTATCTTGATGTTTTTCCTAAGGAGTTGCCTGGTATTATACATGATCAAAAAGTTAAATTTACGATTGAATTATTTATTGATGCTAAGAAAATTTCAAAACCCCTTTGTCAAATGTATCAAATTGTTCTTTTAGAGTTGAAGAAGAAATTTCATGAGTTATTTGATAAAGGCTTCATTCGACCTAGTAGTTCACCATGAGGTGCCACTGTCTTGTTAGTTAAAAATAAATATGGTTCAATGAGACTTTGCATTGATTATATATCCTTGAATAACATCACTATTATGAAAAAGTATCTATTTCCTCATATTGATGATTTGTTTGATTAGCTCTTAGGAGCACAATTTTTTTCAAAGGTTAACTTGAGGTTGGGGTACCATCAATTGAAAGTAGAGGAAGAAGACATTCTGAAGACATCATTTTGTACTAGATTAGGGCATTATGAATTTTTTGTTATGCCATTTAGGTTAACTAATGCACCTACTGTATTCATGGATCTTATAAATAGAATATTCCATGAGTTCTTGGATAAGTTTGTGTTAGTTTTTATTTATGAAATTTTGGTACCTTCTAAAAGTAAATAGGACAATGAATGTCATCTAAGGGTTATTTTTTAAACCATAAAAGAAAATAAAATGTATGTTAATTTTAGAAAGTGTGAGTTTTGGTTACAAAAATATCATTCCTTGGTCACATTGTTTTTAATGATGGAATAACTATTGTTCTAGTTAAAAAAATTGTTTAAGAATGTCCAAGACCCAGAAATATAACAGAGATTCGTAGTTTTCTTGGTTTATCAGGATACTACTGGAGGTTTGTTGAATAATTTGAAAGGTTATCTATACCATTGGATATGTTAACTCGAAAAAGTGTTAAGTTCATCTTGAAAAACAAATGTGATGACTTTTTTCATGAATTGAAAAGAAGATTGGTGAATGATCCGGTTTTGGCACTACCTTATAGAAATGGTGAATTTTTTTATCTACAATAATTATTTATTGAAAAGACATGGTTTTGTCCTAATTCATAATGATCAGGTAATTTCATATGCTTTATGTTAGTTTAAACTCATGAGTTAAATTATCATACACATGATTTGGAATTAGATGCTATTGTTTCTGCTTTAAAAATTTAGAGGCATCATCTGTATGGAGTAGAATGTGAAATATATATTGACCATATAAGTTTTAATTATATATTCCCTCAAAAATAATTGAAAATGAGACAAAGAAGATAGTTGGAAATAATCAACGATTATTAATTCATGATTCATCACCATCCAGGAAAAGTAAATAAGGCGGCTGATGGTTTTTGTCAAAACAATTAATGCCATATTAACCATGTTAAGTTTGCAACATTACCCTTTGGTTAATAATTTTTTGAACTTTGGCTTGGAAGTTGTTGGTGTAGAAAATTTCTCTATTTTGTTTTAGGTTTTAGTGAAATAATCTTTATCAGATAGAATTAAGAAAGCATAGAAGGAAGACAGTGAATTTTAGAAAAGGGTATAATTGGTTTAGAAGGATGAGTTGCATAAATTTAACATTGATAAAGATTTTTTTTGATATTTGGGAAGAGATCATGCATTCATTGTGATTCAAAATATAAGAAAGAGTTAATATGTTTAGCTCATAGTTCTCTGTTTTTATTTCATCCTAGTAGTACAAAGATGTACAAAGCCCTTCGAGAGTATTACTAATGGGATGGAATGGAAAAATATATTGTTGACTTTACTGTGAAGTGTTTGACTTGTCAATATGTTCAAGCAGACCATTAGTTGGAAAAGGGGATGCTTCAGCCCTTACAAGTTCTAGAGTTTAAATGGGAAAATATATCCATGTATTTCGTAGTGGTATTACCAAATACTTCTCGAGGTAACAACGTGATCTGGGTTATTATTGATCGATTGACTAAATCTTCTCATTTTCTTCCCATTTGAGATACTATGTCTTTAAATAAAATTTCTCAGTTATATATTAAATAGACTGTAAGTTTACCTAGAGTTCCCCTCTCTATTGTATTTAATCGTGATCTTAGGTTCACTTATAACTTTTAGAAAGGCCTTTAGAATTCATTTGGTACTAAAATAAATTTCAGTACAACTTTTAATCCACAATCAGATGTGCATAAAAAATGAACAATTCAAACCATGAAGGATATAGTACGTGCTTGTTGAATGAATTACCAAGGAATTTGGGATCAATATCTTTCTTTGGTTGAGTTTTCTTATAATAAAAATTTTCATTCCAGTATACAAATGGAACCATTTGAGGCATTATATAGAAAGTGGTGTCAAACTTCATCTATTGGGGATGAAGTAGGTGAAAGGATGTTTATGGGACCAGAATTGGTAGAAGATATTTGCAGAAAAATTTCAGTTTATTCAAAAACACATAAGGATAGATAAAAGTAGGTACAAAATTTATATGGATAACTATAGGAATGATCGTTCTTTTAAAGTAGGTGATCATGTATTTCTCCTAAGTTTCACCCTGGATAAGTGTGATGCATTTTGGAAATAAGGGGAAGCTTAGTATGTGGTTCATTGGGTCCTATGAAATCCTAGAGAAAGTTAAATCAATTGACTACTTAAGGGATTTTCCATAGAGTTTATCCTAGTTACATAATTATTTGCATGTTTCAATGTTGAGAAAGTATTTTTTTGGATTCATCTCATGTTTTGATCCTAGAATCAGTTTAGTTGGAAGAGAATATTTCTTATGAGGAATAACTAGTCCATATTCTTGACCATAGAGGGAAAGTGTTGTGGAATAAGGTGATTAATCAGGTTAAGGTTTTAAGAAAAAATCATATGGTTGAAGAGAAAATATGGGAATTTAAAAATGATATGAGGAAGAAATACCCCCACTTATTTAATAAGTAAATAAAATTATGAGGATACAATTTCCAAAATGGGGAAGGATCACTAGTTGAATACTAACCTATACCAACGGTTTGGAGAACCGTTGCGAAGTAAGCCGTTGGGATAGGTCTATACCAACGGTTTTCCCAAAACCGTTGGTATAAGTAATATGAAAATCTATTCCAACGGATATAAAACCGTTGGTAAATGTATTTCAAAAAAAAAACAATTGATGGGATTTGATCCCACGACCCCTTGTTTATAATCGAACGACTTAACCACTAAGCTAACATCACTTTTGTAAACATAATTTCATAAATATATATATGTATTATCATAGTTATTTAAAATTTAGATTTATATAATGTTCTCGGGTAGCAGACCTGGAAGAAATGAAAGAATCTATCCCAACGGTTCTCAAAACCGTTGGGATAGACCTATCCCAACGGTTCTCAAAACTGTTGGGATAGGTGGAAGTTTCCAAGTTTTCCCAACGGTTCTCCCAAACCGTTGGGAAAGGGGGGGTCTTTCCCAACGGTTTGGGAGAACCGTTGGGAAAGGGTGTATATAAGTGTTGGGAAAGATCCGATTTCCAGTGGTGGATGTAACATCCCAGGAAATTAAAGAATTATAATTTTTCATATCTATTAATATTTATGAATTAGATATTAATTTTCGTTTAAAGGTGATGCTTTATCTAATATCATACCCGACATGGAACAATGGTTATTTCCTAAATCTTTTGTTACACAGAAGACTGAGATATACCTGAAAATAATATATTGTTTATATTATTATTTTATATGGTAGTTATCACCTAACCATTGTATTGGCAGGAATGAATAATACTAACTATATTATTATTACACATGTTTATTAAAAGTTTTTAATTTCTTCCTATAAATTTTAGAGGATTAAAATAAGAATAAATCCAATTTTAATCATAAAAATACTCTAATATTTTTAAGGGTAGTTTTACCTCCTTTTGATTGATTTTTTTTAAATCTAGTTTTTGACACTTCTATATGTTCTATTTAAATGATTAAAATTCTTATTTATAAATGATAAATCAAAATTCAATTTTATTGATTTTTTGGAATTGTTTTGATAAAATTCATATTACTAATGAATAATGAAAATTACTGCAATTTAATTCAAAACTACTTTTTCATCTAATTTATTTAAATTGTTAAATTATCCTTTTATATGGTTTGAAGGTATAATTAGATGATGTTTTTATCATTTAATCCAATTTAGTTCATTGAATGAAATTTAAAAATTGAAATTGAATAGAAAAACTATATGAACTTTTGAATGATTTACTTTAAAAACCCATTTTCTCGAATCATCAATGGGATTGGTTTTAAAACTAATTTAACCACTTCTATGAATTTATTTTTCAAAAAAGGAAATACATGGTTGTGATCAGTATGAAAATTTTTTTCTAATAGAATCAAAATAATTTTTGGTGAATAAAAAATTTATTATTTTATTTACTACAGTTTAAGGTAAATAGAGTAATTAATGGTAAAAATAATATTATAACAATATTAAACTACACTAACACTTGTAATAATATTATTGGATGATTTATGTTTGACCAAGACAACATTGGTCCCAAAATAAATCCTTTTGAAGCCACTTGGGTGTGATTATAACATTTATAATATTTAATTTAAAGGCAAATATGTCAGATTCATGTCTCTTATTACTAAAATAGTATTAAAATTGGGGTATGTAAGTGATTTTTTTACTATAAGTAATCATTATAAAGCTAAAAATATTACCTAAATCATGGAAATTAATTTATAATTTTTATACATTAAATAATAAAATTTAATTATGAAAAAATAATGATGCAATAATATATTTATGAAATAAAGAATCAAATACGTGATATTCATGATAACCGTCTCTCATGACAGGTTATAATGATGTAATTAATGTTCGTATGTGATATTCATTATATATTAGTCATTCTATGATAACAATATATCAATTAATTTCTTACTTTCCATGCACATAAAAATTATAACGTCGTTCGTGCGTATGTGTGAACTATCACCTCCGTAAAGCGACGTGACTTGTTTTTATTAATTATATCAATTTTATGATATATATAAGTATATTTAAATGATTAATACTATATTAATGATGATATGATCATTTTGATAAGGTAAAATATTTTTTAAATTCTTTTAATAATGATCAATGAAAAATGGAAAATGTTACTCATGCCTACGTATGACTTACCCTCAACATGATTATAACATTGTTTATTTTGTATAACCACACTACATGGTTTGATTTAAAGATATAATTTATGTTTAAATATGATAATGATTCCATAAATATTATTCTAGATATTATGGACTTATGACCAGATGGACTAGTGACATCAAACCATGTTCGTTATCGACTCAAGTACCGAATATCGATAAAACATCCGATAAGAACATAAATAATTATGTCATTTTTATAACAAGGTAATAAGTGATACAAAATTTATAATAAACTCGATAAATGTTCTCAATCAAGTATAAATTAACCAAACTTTATTATTCAGGAATATTAATATTATACTTGATGATTAAGACTCATGATAAGGGACTTTGTCTCAATCTTCTTTCATTGAGGTATATTTCAATATTATACACCAAATTATTTTATACAGTGTATAATTAAACCCTTTTAATTTTAATTTCATTCAATGTTTTTCCACAGGAATATATTTCTATGAATCATTTTACAAAAAAAGGAATGTTTTCTTAATGTACTCGACGACAATGACATTTCCACCGCCGTGAACAATATTTGATAATTGGCTTCATATATAAGACTTAATGTTTTTAAAAGGAAAATAAATACCATTTTCCATTTTCAAGTATTTTGGTATTGAAAATGGTTTTGAGAATGGTTTTATAATATCAATATCTTGAAATGATATCTTATTACTGCAATGTGGAACTATTATTTTTTCATTTTTCTTTTTTATGTGTTATAATTACGTTAAGGTTATTGGTCATTGTTTATGTATACAAGTGGTTCCATGATAAACCAACGGTGGGTGAGCCCCTGATAGCTCCCAGTTTAATTGGGTAATGTGACAGAATTAAACAATAATGTTTCCCCTATGATATTTATATAATATAGTATGATTACTATTCGAAATGTAACCACAAAGGTTACTCACTATATAGTTGTGAAAGCTACAATGTAAGTATGATATGGATGAAACAAGTTACCTTTATGATTTTTGATTTCTAGAAGTTATTTAAGAATATTATGATTTAATGAGGTATGTTAAATAAATTATGTTTTATGGGTGAAAAGTATTATTTTTTGAAAATATTTTAATGAGTTTAAAATATTCATAGACTGAAGGTTTAATTATTTATTTATACCCATTATTATGATTTTTTTTCTCATCCCATGTTTTTGAATTCTTTTCCACAATCTATAAAGATGGATAAGAGAAAATAAGTCAAGATGAATGTTATAAATATTCTTATCAAGAAAAAAATAAATCATGTTAAATTTTAAATGTTTTATATTGTTGAAGAAATGGATACTATTTTAGTTGAATCCACTTTGTATAAATTTGAGTTGTTATGTAATAGTTATGGACAAATTCTCTAAAAATATAAACCTAAAAAGACCCTCAATGTGATTTTTTTGAATTAAATAATGATTATATAATTCATAAAGATGGTTCCACATATAAAAGTTACCTTTTATTAACTCTCTTTTTATCCTTCAAAAAATTTAACCTTTATCAACAATTTTTTAGAACTGACAAGCCTACATTTATTAGAACTTTTAACTTATACTGATTATTTATAACACTATGGATTGCATATTTTTTTCGTAGTGGACAAAGATTTTTGGCATATATATAAGAATAGAAAACCATAGATCGAGGATACTAACCAAAAAATTCATAACATCTTAAGATTGGTATAGCCATCCATGCATTTACTTCGAGATTGAGACAACCTGTCATGCACCCTTTTCTGAACTTGGTATAACCTCCCATGTATCATCTTTTTTGGGCATGTGATAACCTCTCACATACCCTTTGATATTATAGAACATTAATCACTATCAACTGAATTAGAGGGATTTATAGGTCAAAAACCATCTCATAATAACTATATTTTTGTTACCCAAGATCGTAAAACATTCATCATATCATGACCCATAGAAAGAAACTGGGTTTTATAAACATTTAGTTATAGAATAACCCATATAAAAAAATGGTTTTAATAATCATCTCATAAATTCATCATAAAATAACCTATGGAAAAGGAATGGGGTTCATAAATATCTCTCCATCACAATCATAAACCATCCAAAGAAAGAATAAAAATGGTCCAATTGGATCATATCACCAACAAAACTAAAGAAAACCAATGGTTGTTGTTGATGATGAACAAAAACTACATAGAATGATCATTAAAATGTTTTTGAGAAAAACATCCTTTGCATTTTGAAAACGCTTATTTAAAACCAAAAAATTTATTTGAAATTAAATATTTTGTTATTTTAAATTAACATTGGATAATTTTAAATAACACTTTAAAATCATAGAGCAGTTATGATGGTGGAAAATACCTTTCATGATATACATGTTAAAATAAAGATTCCTTTCACATTTTCAGTAAAAAGTAAAGAGGTGCATGTTCATAAAATTAAAATAAGATTTCTTTTAAAATATTTTTTAAAAAATTTAATCATGGGTAAAAATATTTTAAAAAAATCATTTTATAATAGTGAAGAAATTATTTAAGACATTTTTAGAAAACATGTACATGGATGAAAAATGGTTTTCGATTGAAGAGAGAAATAAATTTGTTTTCTTACTTAAAAAAATTATTTTAAAATATTGAGTACATAAAGATAGGGAAAGAAAATAAATAATTTAAATTTATGAAATAAATAAGGGATAATAAAATTCATGAGTTTCTTAAGAGACACTACAACAACCGCCGCTAAACTTGGCATCGGCAATCTTTTAGCGGCGGTTTTTTCTATTTCGTGGCAGTTTAAAAAATGTGTCGTAGATGCCTCATTTCCCGGCGGTTTCTCTCCATTTAGCAGCGGTTTTATGGGTCTGCCACATTTTTTTATTCGCAGCGGTTTTAACCGCCGCAAAATTATGCCGTTTGATTCGCCTATTTTGCGGCGGTAAAAACCGCCGCTAAATATAAACGTAATATATTTAGTGGCGGTTCAAACCGCCGCTAAATGCTTCCCAGCAAGGCATTTAGAGGCGGTTAAAACCTCCGCTAAATGCTGAACTGGAAAAAAATAATAATTTTGGTTCTACTGCACCACTGCCCTGAAAAATAAATCAAACCAGAATATAGAGATCACCTAGGTTTCATGGGTATCTCGACCCCCTTCTTGGTATTGTAGGATAGAGGTATAATAAATAGAGAAACAACATACAATAATTAAATCAACAATAAATGAAAGACAAAGCATTGGATGAATAATATAAACTAAATATAAAAGGCCAATGACAATTTACAACCATGAATTCATGTCCAGATGAAGATAAAAAACTAAAAAATAGTATACATATAGAAGGTAGCATAATACACATATCACAACCTGAACCACAATTCCTTCCTCTATGAAATCCCTTGTTTACCACAAGCACATTCACATAAGCCCATACCTGACTTTCAATGAAATTTCTTAGTCATTCCATCACCTAACCATTTAATACATTATTCCCCAGCATGAACAAGGGTGGAACCTAGATCCATCCCACTATAATCATTACCCTTTAAACATCACCTTTGAGTCCGACGATAAGTTCGGGATAAAATAAGATCATTAAGTAAGAGTCCAAGTAACTATCCCTAGGTAGTCCATACTCCAAGTTTACAAGTGAGATATTGGTAAAAGACCAAAACATCCACATAAGATCATTGACTGAGCCTAGAATGACATTCATCTAGTGATCAAGTCAAAGGAAACGGTTGGTGTCCAAAAGTCTTTCCAAGGCATTCCTACACAGGAACTCAGGTATCACACAAGAACTAACCATGCCTCAATAAAAACCATGCATCCCGCATGAAACATTGATAAAACCTATTTATCACCTCTAAGACACTTCCATCACTTCTACTACCTAGAAGGACATTTTTACTATATCTGACACGATGTTCCCCAAATTAGGAGTGTCCAAGTCATGAAAAGAAGAGATAGACCAACTGCTCATAAGAGAACTAGGTTAGATTCACCTTAATCTCACATGTGACACTTATCTGATTCACACTCACAAACTCCATAACATTTGTCATAAAAGATGAAACCAACCCGACCAGCGTGTCAGAACACCCAATCCATTTATGAATCGAGCTTACACAATGGTGCTACCCGAATGCTGCTATATAGTAGACAACGTCAACACCACATTGAGGAGCAATTAGAATATCGGGCTACACACTTATCATAACACTATCGATCACACATTTATGTTGCCTCAAACAACACCCCATTGATGTGTGATCGAAACTGATAATAAGGCATTTTAAACCTGAGACATTATGTGATTGTTTAGGCTTTACCTTAGATGTCCTCCAAGAGGAATGATGTTTCTCAATGGTTTCATACACAACCAACTATAAATAGGGCCACTATGTTTACTTTATTCATCGAAGTGTCACCTCTCTAGGTTTGAGTATTACAAGTCAGACATTTATAATCATGTCTTCAACGATCGACATATAAAGAACCAGTTTTTTATTCAAGGGTTGTCTTAGACATTGAAACATTATTAAAACCAATAACGTGGAACCTGCAACCAGTCTGAAGCTTGACATTCATTCCTCAAATACAAATAAGAACTCTCATTCCAGTATATTAAACCTTCTAGGAATGTTTCTCGTCATCCTTTTTACAATAATTGAATCACTGAAATTGTCTAAACATTCTACAATATTAGTGGAAATTTCATTGACTCTTGAAAAGTAGTCATCTATGTTTTCTTCTCCATCTATATTTATTTCCTTAAATTTTATTCAATAAATTTTCAATTCGACATCGTTGAATTTCACATTAGCTTCATAACTATATTCCAATATTCCCCAATTTACAAGTCATTATAGTACCCTATATCCTTTTGTGTAAAATTTTTCTAAAAGAGACATCAAACTTAAATTCTGAGCTTTGTCGTCAAATCCCATATTAAATTTTTTAACAAATGTCATTATATCAGCTTCAACAATAGGTGGGGATCCTACTATTTATAAATCATTAACTTCATGGATAAGTGATTAGAGACATGGATATCCTATTCTTACAAATTTGATAGTTCTATTCATTAGACATAAGAACACCAATAGTATTTAAAAAATTCCTATATCCTTATTCAGTACTTCTTGGTGATTAACTGAGGGATCAAACACTTTGATTCCAATTGAAGAGCCTGAGGAGATGTTTCACAATAGAGAAGGGGGTTTAATCACTAGTAACTTTTTATATCTTATATTTCTTTTAAAAATAACCACTGTTGACCTTTTATAATCTAATCAACTATTATAACTACTTTTCCTTACCCAAATATAGTAAAAATGAATAGCACATGGACAAAATATATTTACTATGTTTAATACTAATGTGAGCCTAATACTTGTTTTTATTGTTTTGATTCTCGAAACATATGTTATACACTATGATTAGAGGTGATCCCACCAAATAATCATTAATAAAATAAATTCACACTATTCTTTCCAAAGTTACACTGGAACAATGACTTAAAAATTCTCGATAGAAAATGGATTAAAATAAAATAATAACAATAACACTTGAATATTGGGTTCCCTTTCAAATTTTGATAAATATATTTCTCCTTGAGCCTTAAAGATAAGATAAATATTATAAGTTATCTTCTTAGAAAACATTAACATTGATAATCACTATCAAAACTACTAATATTTCTCACTTTTAATCTTCTAAATATTATTCATTATGAAAATTATTACCATAGCTTCTCAAATTTGATTCATGGTACTACAACAAAAATAATATATTAAATTTGTTTTATTGATCTATAAAATTCATGCTATTATAATATACTACACTTTTCTAAACACCTCAATCACATATTACAATCTTTCTTACATGTACTTTTCATAGAAATTAATTCACATAACCCCTACATGTAGTATAAACTTTTCATATAAAAACATATTTAAATTAATTTTCGTAGGAACAATGCTTTATGGAGTAATCGAGTTTCTCAATCATGATGCTTTTCATAGTATTTAACATACATATTTAGACTCAATGAGTGAAATGATGGGGTTTTCTTTTAATGATATCAACAATCTCTTATCGATAATTCGTAATAATGCTTAACAGATGAATCATAGTGTATTTATAGGCTATATTACTTGTGATTAACACATGTTAGTCCAAAAAATTTGGTTTAACCAATAATATAAGGCATCACTAAAAAATATGTTTCCATTGATTCATGTACTATATGATGGAAAAATCTAACTGTATAAAAAAAATTTCTTGGAAACAATATTATAAAAAATATTAATTGAAATGGATTTTTAATATGCTACCTTTAAATAAAATTATGGAAACCAATACTAACATGGAATTTTTATTCAGAAAATGTAACCTCATTCTCATAATAACTTCTCATTGAATCTTGACAAAGATTCATGTTAAACTATAATTAATGGTATGTGTTCCTCTTTACTAAACCATTTCTTCATTGGGGGACCTCATCATTACCTTACATAGGTTTTTTACATTAAAATATTATGTCTGTGTAGAAATGATGTCACTTTCCTTCAAATGATGTGAAGTATGTTCATGTTCTATTAACAATATCCATTTCCAAATCTTCCCCACATACCAACTTTGTATCTTAACAAAATCCTATTCATTGTATTTTAAATTATATACATACCAGATTTTAAAGGCTTCAATTTTATTCTGATTATATTTCATGGGGTTTGAATTTGAATACAGTCTACAAAATGAAAACCCTATGTTGAAGGTTGAGGATAATAGGAATTTATATTCAGTGTTGTTGATCAGATAAATCATATAGAGTATTCTATTTTCATAACATTTTAAGTGGAGGAACAATTCCCTAAATAAAATTTGACCCAAATAATTTTTTATCATTGGAGGGTTTTTTATAATAAGAATGTTCGTTCCTTATACCCTCCAACCATAACACTGGGGTTTGCTCCTAAACATAGTTACAAACTCTATCACCTATTTGTTCAACCCCGCATATATTCTAATCCTTACACGCCACATGGGTGCACCATATACTAGTTATGTTTCTCTAAATTTGGAAATTATCCATGAAATTTCCATTGAGTTGGCATGCTAACTTTATGATATATTAGGCCATCTTGGGCTGTTGGCATTGCATTGGAAAAAATGTTTTAGAAAAACTCTATAAAAAACATAGTAAAACTTCATTATTATATTATTCTAAACCCTCAAATAAGTCAATTAAAATAATCTCAAAATAATCCTTCTTCAATAATCAAAATAATTATTAATCAAAACATCACCCACATTTATATTCAACACTTTTCTATTGACAATGTGCTCTTAATAAATCTCATGAAATGATCCTTAAGATCAGTTCAAAAGCCATCATAATACATGTCAGAAATTCAATGTAATTAAAAAAATTTAAACAGTTAGTTGAAATTAAGGACAACATCATCAACAAATCCAATGGTTATTTACCTCACAAAGCAGGTGCGGGGGGTCGCCGAAGGCCGCGGGGGGCGTGGGGAGTCGCCGGCAGCGCGAGGGGGAGGGGAGTCACCGGCCGCGAGGGCGCGGGGGGCGTGGGGAGTCGCCGACCGCGGGGGGCGTGGGGAGTCGCCAGCAGCGTGAGGGCGTGGGGAGTCACCGGCAGCGTGAGGGCGTGGGGGGCGTGGGGAGTCGCCGGCTGCAGGCAGCGCGGGGGGTGGGGAGTCACCGACAGCGCGTGGGTTAGGGATCGCGAAGGGGAAGGGGGAAAGGGTCGGCGGCTATGTAAAATAAATCGGGTTTCGCGGCGGTTTATTAAAAACCGCCACGAAACCTTCACCAAAAAAGGTTTAGCGGCGGTTTTGTGAACCGCCGCCACAAAACCGCCGCTAAACCATGTTTTTTTTGTAGTGAGATAGATCATAATATCTCATCATTATAGGCATAAACATAAACAATCCTGAATAAACAATGAGATTGTAACATAAAACTTTTACCACTTTGTTAACATATAAATAATAAGCCCCATGAAATAAAGAAAATTATATAGATATTTAAATCTATATAGTTTTAATATAAATCATCATAAAACATATTAATGGTAAAAATACACACTACAAAATATAAACCAGTGCTGAGTATGACAAGTGTCCCATGGAAATAAAAGTGAGATGAAAATCCATTACATGAAGTTTAGAATATCTTTATAAATGTTCAGATATCTTGTATAATAAATGTAGTTTTGTTATATATATATTCCAAAATATTAAATATATTTCATACCATATATTATTTACTTATTACCTTTAAGTACCTTTTTATTAACAATTCCTTGCTAAAATCACGTTTCGCGTAATAACTGCTTCATTTTTCATGTAGGTTTTGGTTTGGTATTTTAAGTCCTTCCATATTTATCATTGTTTCATAATATAAATAATGATAAAAATGATATAAATATAATATATATTCATTATATATGTATTTATAGTAACCCATTAAAGTTATATATATAAAATGGATTACGTCATTCATAGATATGTCTGGTCGTACATACACATTTTTTTTCCATTTCATGAAAGATGGAATGAAAGAAAAAAATATTAATTTAAATAATTATAATATTTTTCATATAATAGAAATAATATATATATTCATTATTAAAATTTAATTAAAAATAAAATGAATAACATATCACATCGCTTCATGACGGCAGTAGTCGACATGTACATAGGAGTTAAATTTTAGTTTCCCAAAAGATTGTTTGGTAAGGAGGTATATATGAACTTATAAATTAATAAATATAATAATTTCATAAATTTAATATTTAATCTTTAAGTCCATCATTTTTTCCATTCATTATAGACGATGATTTAAAATGAATTGCATAGGTTCATGAGGTAGTAGTCCGCCGTACACACGATTGAGGATTTCATTTCTCACTTTATGGAAGAGGATATATATGTTAGTAATTAAATTAACATAATAACATATAATTAGATGGGAGATAAAGATTTTATTATATAATAATGTTTTAAGAATAATTAAAGGAGTTATAAGAAGATTTAAAATGAAAATGCATGGTTATGGACTATAGCTCTTATTCAGATAAATCCTTTAGGTTTGCAAAAAAATCCATCTTAATAGGTTTTTATAATAAAAATAATGACATTAGGATGTGGTTAAGGATTTATGGAATATATTTTGTTAGGTATTTTATACAATAAAGGGAGTTGAGAGTATGTAAAGGTGATAATAGGGGTGCCATTTTATAAGTTGAGGAGATGACACACATGAAATTTTTGAAAAGAAAAAGGTTGAACCTTGTTTTAAACATGCACCAAGGCACAATAATGGCTCATTATAAAATCTTATATCATATAATGTAGAAATATGGATATAAAATGGGATTTTTATTAGTTTATTGTTCATTTTATCCTATATTGTTTTTAGGTTAACTCCCTGGTAAACCCATTTTAACCTTAACCACAATAATTAATTTTTATTATTTTGAATATTAATATAAAAAAATAAGTTTAAATTATTATATAATTTTTATTATTATTATAAAAAACATTTAATCCTCTTTTCCCAATTCTATTCACATAATTTGTAAAAATTAATTTAAAATTAAACTCGTAGATGTGATAAAAAAGATGTTCCCTAAATAGAAAATTTCTTTAAGCAAAGAATGTTTTATTAAAAAAAATTCAATATTAAATTGATTAAAATAACCTAAATTATATTAAAAAATACATAATTTAATAAATTTTCATTTTAAAACCATATTAAAATAAAATGGTTCTTATAAATGCTTTATATAAAAAGGTAATTTTTAATAAGAATCGTTATTTTTTTTCTATTTATCAAAAAATATATCTTTGTAGAAAATTCTAAAAAACTCAATAAAATATAATTTTGATATATAGATTTTAAAAATGAAGGTATTTTTTCAAATAAAGTTTTGAAATGTTTAATAAATGTCATTAATTATTTGTTTATAAAAATAAATAGAAACTTTTTTTGGGAAAATATTATATTCAAAACATATAAATAATTTACTTAAAATTAAGTACTTTTAATCAATAAAAATTATTTATATAAAACCGTTATAATTTATTTTTAACATTTGGTTGTTTTTATTCATTCCACCAAGATTAACATCTAGTTTATAATGATCATGTTTAAATAATAATATTAAATGTGTATTGTGTATCATTAAAGCTGAATGTTGTATATAACACAAACTATCAAAGAAATTTAATTTATTCAAAAATAATATTTCATAAAAAATCCGGATTTTACAACTAGTATCACTAGAAGACTAATTCATAGTTCCTTAAGAAGTATTTCAAGGAGGTGACAATTAGGATGTAATATTATCAATTTACCTCTTATAAATTCATTTATTATTCTACCATCTCCAACCCTACCTCATATAAAATAGAATAATAAGTAAAAAATAATGTATATATTAGAATTTTATATTTATAATGGAATATATACCTTCCAAACCATTTTAATCTCTTTTTATTTTTAAAAAATGAAAGCATTTTTCATATTATTTCGATTCACCACCTTCGTGGACGATGGGTTTTTTTCCACTACTGCTTTAATAAAAGGTTTAAATTTATGTATAATGATTTAAAATAAGTGAGTTTTGTATATTATATTTTTTTTATAATTATATAAAGTACATATAGAAATACTATTAAATAAAATTAAACTAGTTCGTGATGGTCAGTAAAACTACATAAAAGAACTAACTGTATAAGTCTAATTTTTTTACTAAACTAATCATCCATATTTTAGAAACAATTTGGGTATCTGGGACCATTTTAATTTATATAATTATATTAATACCATTTAATTTCACATCTATATTTTTAGTCCCATTTTACAAGCACATCAATAATTATGAACAAGTAATCCGACCTTGTACTATGAAACAAACGCTTCTGGGAAAAGAAAATTAAACATTAATTCTAACTAAAATGATTTTAAATGAACATAATAAAATTTTAATAAAAAAAATATATATAAAAGGTTATTAAATAATTAATAAATGAATCTAATTTTATTATCTAAGATATTTAGTTAAATTGCATATAAAATTCAGACATAAGGTATTAGATCATTCTGAAATGCATTTTTTCTTAGGGTTATAACCATTTTCTACCTATATCACTTTTTCTCCAATTTTAAAGTAAGGAAATGATTCTAAATTCAACACATATATTTTTATTACGTATAGTCCTAGCTTATTATCCCTTTATTTTATGGGTTAATACATACTATATGTTCTTTTCTCAAATGGGACCTATTTTTTCTATTGGTTATTTTTATATTTAAGCCTTACGATAGATTTAATTTTATAGAAAAAAACATGTACATGTTATGATGGGTGTTCCTAAATATAACTAAAATGAATTAGGTAATTTTTTTCTCATAAGATGTTATGTATGGGATTAAGGAGTAAACCTAATTCATTATGCGACTCTGTCCGCCATGTGATATTATCTTTCCAATTATACAAGATTGATTTTTTTTACATGTTATATGTTGCTTCCACATTCCCATGTTTCCATGATCTTATGATACCATGTTACTCTTGTTATCTTTCAATTTTATTATTCATGATTATTCAATTTTATTATATCATGTTATTCCTTTTGACAAATATTATATGCTTTGATATAATGTTGATTTTTTTTATTAAGCTTTGTAGTGCACCCCTTTCTTTTTTGTGTTCCCTGGGTTATCCTATGTAGTTTTAGGATATCAATGTGATATAATAGATCATTATAGAGAATAAAATATTTATTCTTTATTTTAGTTTCATCTTGATGAATTACAAACCTAGTCTTCTAAATACATTAGGCCTCATGATCTTTGGGTTGTAATTATTGGATATTTTTGTTAAAAATCATATACTAATATGTATAAAAGGATTAGGTCACTATAGATTGTATCAAATCACAGTATAGTTATTTTTGGGTATTAGTACTAGAGTACATTAGTTATAAACCTAGTTATACTTCTACTTATAAAAAAATATCTTCAAATTATAAAGTTAGTGGTTTCCAAGAAATTACATACATTTCTACATACTACAAGGGGATGTTTCTTTAGAATAATTATACCTAGGGGTAATAACCTCAAAAAGGGTGCATTGGGATTTGAATTTGTTGTAATCAGGGGAAATATAAAGAGTCCTTTTCTCACACTTAGTTTCACACTCTCGAGGGATATATTTTATAAATTCACAAAATCTTTACGATCCATTGTGAAGTATTTGAACAAATTCTTGGGTTAGAAAACCTAATAGTGAAATTATAATGGATAACATATAATTAAAACCTAGAGACTCATAAGTTAGTATTTACATGTCATTTACAAATTATTCCTTTTAATTTTATTATTTCCCTTTTATATGATTTTAGTTAGAGTATTCTCATCATGTTTTCCCTTTATTTTAGATAGTGGTGGAAAATAGGAGGAACTATTCCAACAACCAATGCGATGGGAAATATGATGATTGAAATAACGAGATTACAAGAATTATGGGAGAGGTATATGGTAAATTCATGGAATTAATTACTCAGCTAAATAATTATATGAATAGAAACTTGAATAATGTGGAACAATCTTCTTCACCTAAGAAAGAACAAGTTGTAGTTGAGTTCTTTATGTGACAAAGGCCTCCTACCTTTAGTGGATATTCTGATCCCCTCATTGGGTAATAATGTATTAAATTCATTTAAAATATATTATCTATACTTAAACACTTATAACAAGATAAATTCATTCCATATATCTATTATCTTAAAGAAAAAGATTATCGGTGGTGGACACTGATCAAGAACATGAAGTCCAAAGAGGATATTTATTCCATAGAATGGGAATGAATTAGGAAAATATTTTAAAATAAATATTTTCCTCAAAATCTATATCATAAAATGGATAGGGAGTTCCTTATAATTATGTAAAATTAATATAATCCTATCTTGGAGTAAGAGGACAATTTCACAATACTTCATGATACACATCCCATGTTTTCACGAACAGTTAATGCAAGGTGGACTTCTTATTTAGTGAATTAAAGAAGAGTATACTAAAATACTTAGAGATTTGAGACTTTTAAATAAATGTGGATATTTTCTATTGTAACTAGATGTTAAAGATGGATATTGGTGACTCCCATTGTTCACACGGTCCTACAGATGTATAGTGGAAAATATATCTTAAATAAGGATGATCCATATATAAATCCCATGTAGGAATGAAATCCCAAAATCCCATGAGTCAAAAGTGTGGGAATAAGAATCCAATAATCTATTTTAAGGGAACTAAGAGATTCTTAACATGTGGAAAATATTAAAATCAATTTAATTAGTACGGTAAGGAAATAAAGAAACCCACTAATGAGAAACGAAAAAAGAAGGATAAAATCAACCCTCATCCAGTAGTATAGTATTTCAAATGTAAGTAACATGGGAATAATGTGGGAAAATTCCCCAAGCTAAGGGATTCTAGAGACAATTAATGAAAAGAAACTACATGGTCTAAAGAGTAAAGAAGGGAATATGATATCACTACTACTGAGGTGGATCCCAATAATGCTGTGGTGATAGGTATGCTGGTTATTCATTCAATAATAATAAAATACATTTTTATTCTAGTTTTATGATTTTTTGCATATATTTTATGTTTAGTATAACTATTCAAATACCACCCCAAGAATGAGGGTTAATCTATCTATGAGAAAAACAAATTGAAAAATTATTTCATCCTAAGTATATAACTCCTTCTTATCAATGTTTTTGGGCTGAAACTCCCAGGAAATTTTATCTTACTTTTGTGTAGTTTGATCATGTATTGGGTATGGATTGGATTTACCTATATTAATCCAACATAAAAATTTAGGATAGGGAGAACAACCTTAAAATAATGATTCATCCTCTAATTATGTACAAGTTTCAGTAGGAGGGTGATTTTAATTTGGAATAGTCTACTCAAGTGTAGATATTATTTCATTATGATTAAGAATATCTAGATCAAATGATTTCGACCAAGGAGAGAATATACATGAAGACATGGAAATTATGAGGGATTATACTGATGTATCCCAAGAGGAGTTTCATATCCTTTATGCTACTCAAGAGGATAAGTTCTCAACTGAACTTATTCTTAGATCTCTTTATATATCCAATAATCTCTATATAGTGGACACCATTAAGTTAGAGGAATTGAAGAAGAAGTTATAATAGAATCTCTATAAAGTTTCCACATAATAGAGTGCTTTACAATGAGGTGGTATGGTCATATTCATTAAAAATAAGTATGGGTCAATGTGCCTCTGCATTGATTATCACAAACTCAAAAAAATAACAATAAAGAACCAGTATCCTCTACCATAGATAGAATAATTTTTTAATAAACTATGTGGGGTTCAATATTTATCTAAGGTAATAATTCAATAAATAATTCACCAATTAAAGGTGACAATGGAAGATATACCCAAGACTGTATTTCAAATGAGTTATGGACACTATGAGTACATAGTTATTAACTAAGAAATCACTAATGATCAAAAAATCATTATGAATTTAATGAATAGATATTTTTTGGATTACCTTGAAAATTTTGTGGTAGTATTTATATATGATTGTAGATGCCGAAAAAGTCAGTAACTCCTAGAGGAAGTTTTGAAATGGCAAAGCGAAGTCATATTCAGAATCAGGGGCCCAGTCCGGAGGCCCGTGAAGTGGTACGCGAAATAAAGGAGGACTTGCGTGAAATAATGATGTGCACGCGAAGAATCCCCGGGATTCGCATAATAGAGCTGGTGAGGTGCACAATTTTTCATGCCCCAGTTCCTCACTGTGATGTTTTGCGCGCCGACGGTTCCCGGCGCAGAACATTTCGCGCGCCGCCTGGATTCCGCGCCGGTCGATGCCTATAAATAGAAGGTGACCCAACATAGATTGGGGTTGAAGAATTTGGAATGGCTCTCGTGCGCAAAATTCGACTCCCCCCGCGTGCGATATGACTTCTAGGTAATCCCCCTTTTCGCGCAACCTTGCCCTGGGGTTCGCCTTTGCACGCAACTCCACTGGCTTAAGTGAATTTTCCCACTCCTCCGGGTTCTTCCCTCACGCACAATCCTTGCCCCATGCGTGCAATCCCCTTCTGTGCGTGCAATCCCAATACTTTGTGCGCAATCACCTCTCCGCACAAGCCTATGGTTCTATTGCGCGCCATCCTGGTATTTTGCGCGCAAACCTTCTCTTTGCGCGCAACACCCAGGATCCTTTACCTTGACGCCCCTTGGCTGCCTCTCCGCGCCGGCACCTGATGTCTCCCCTGCCGGGCATGTGCGCCATGCGTTGTTTTCCCGTACAGCCTTCCAGGCTCGTACGAAGTAACCTCAAGGTCCCTTGGGCGGTGTTTCCCATTGCGTTACTTTGCCTTATGCATCTCCGAATAGGCACGCTAACGTTTATTGCTTCTTCGCATAGCCACACTAACGTAGACCCCTCGATGGTTTGCCCTACGGCCCCCCTTCACCACGGCCTTGCCAATGCCTTCCCTCCCACAAGGGGTAGAGGGCCTTGGGCATTTAAGCCCTAGGGGTGCGTAGCGAACCCACCTTGTCCAAGCTGCAGGACGTTAAACTGCTAAGCACCTCATCCTTAACACATGACGTTAAACTGTGGTCCGACCTCATGCTTCGCACGCAGGGTCCCCCCAGCTTGGGCATTATTTACGCCCACTCATCTCCATGAGAATGGAATCTTCCTCGCAAGGAATGAGATCCTCCTTGTCAGAGTGGAGTTTGTCCATGGGGGAAGGGCTGCCTCAGAGCGTAAGCCCCTAGCCTCTCTTGCGGAAGGTTGCACCCATGCATCTCCGTAATTCCCCCCTGCCATGGCCAGTGGAGTCCCTTTCCCACTACGCTTTGTCGTACCATGGGCCTCCATCCTGGAGTAAGCCCCGACACCAAGGGCTGCTAACCACACGTAAGCCCCTGTTTCCTCTTTGGGCCGCTCAACGCGTAAGCCCCTTTCCGTTTCTCACGGACGCACCCTTTGCGACATGATCGTCTGGTCCCTGCTGCCTCTTGTTTCTCACACAGAGCATGACTCACGTGGGCTTAGAGCGCGCATCGACCATGACATCGTCCTTGGGCCGCCTCAGAGTGTAAGCCCCATCCCAGAGAACTACCTGGAATTTTATCCGTGCTAATGCATGGTACGTAGGAAGCCTCCGCGAGGTTCTAGCCTACCACCCGGTCGTTCTGACCTCTCCACGTCGGTTCACTGACCACCATGGGATGTCTCAGAGCATAAGCCCAATATCCACTCTGGCCCGCCTTAGAGCGTAATCCCCATATCCACCATGGGTCTCCTCAGAGCGTAATCCCCATATCCACCATGGGCCGCCTCGGAGCGTAAGCCCCATACCCACTCTGGGCTTCCTCAGAGAGTAAGCCCAAAATTCCTCGTCCCTCATGAAGTTAAACTGTAAACCCTCATCCCGCATGATGTTAAACTATATCTCATCCCCCATGATGTTAAAATGTATCTCGTCCCGCATGACGTTAAACTGTATCTCGTCCCGCATGACGTTAAACTGTATGCCCTCATCCCGCATGACGTTAAACTGTATCTTATACCGCATGATGTTAAACCGCATTCCCCCTCATGGTCCACCACAGTGCGTAAGCCACATCCCAGCGAACTACGCGGACTTTGATCCGTTCTAACGCATGGTACGTAGGAAGCCTCCACGAGGTTCAAGGTCGTCACTCCATCATCCAACCTGATCCTTACTTGGGCCGCCACATCCCGGTGAGATCATGCCACCCCATTCCACCCCATGGTATCTGGGAAGCCGCCCATGTGCTGGCCCCAACATCAGTGTTCCCCCTAGGGGTCCTTCAATCTAATCGAATCTCAGTGTTTCGATCAGTCCGATCCGTCTCCGCAAGACGTTAAAATCGCGGCATACCCTGTGTTAAACATTGGAAGCTAGGGAAAACCTCATATGGTACACAATCCCCGCGTTCGATGTGGGATGCCTCGGGCTTCTATGCCCTCAAGAAGCCCTCTAATAAGGGACAGAAGATAGACATTACGATCCCCAGCGTCAAGACATGCCAACGACACCCCGACGTGACCATTCTCCTCATCAAAGGTTGCTGCCCTGACAAGACCCCTTGGAGCATCTCGACAGAAGCAGCGTAATTAACCAGCGTCCATGCAGATATGGTTCTAGGAATGAGCTTCACGAAACCTTCTTAAATCTATGAGGGAGACCCGGACTAGGTGACGAGCTTTGAGGAGGAATCCACGAAAGGAAGAACCAACATCCCATCATCCCGGTTTCGATCAAGGAGCAGACGTCCCTGAACAAGGAAGGGATGCTGCCCACCTTTGGAATGCAGAAATACGGGGCAACAATGCGTGCGTCCTCCCATGCGTGATGAACACACACGCGTGCCCCGACATAAAAGCATCGAAAAAATAAAATGGTGAACCCGACGTGATGCTTTTCTCCTCAATACAGAGACTGGTAGCATTAGGGGTGTCAGAAGATTAGCATGTCACCAGGTCCAGGTACATATCACCGGGATGCGAAACCCGCCTGGGATTGAGGCAGTCAGGATGTTGATCACTCCATTCTGCGATGTCGTTAGCGTGGATCCCTCTCAATGACCATGGAAGATGGAATGATGTTGGGCTATTGGTTGTTGATTTCTTTTCCTGTTAGTACTAATGGGTTCATCTCTCTGCTTCTAGGAATCAGATCACTACATCCGGAGCTCGATCGCCACCTTCCCACCGGTGCAGGGGCAGGGGCAATACCGACGCAGATACCCCGCGCGGCCCCGCCTTTTCCACAGTCGCCCCAAATCCGACCACCGTAGCTGCCGAGCACTCTCTCCCTCTCTCCCCATCAGAAATCATCTAGAAAAGGGTGATCAACAACCTGGTTCGTAGGTACGATGAGGAAGGGATCATCCCCACCAGGGGCATGACCCATTTGGACCTAAAGGCGGCTGCACCTCACCATCATCACCACCCCCGAGGGCCGCGTAGAGGGCTTCCGCTCCCCACTCCGATATTCAACTGCTTCGGGAGCCTATCCCCGAAGCACCTTGACACATCCGTACCCTACGCCAATGAGGTGGGGGATGTCCGGGTCCACCTGATCAGAGACACGTCTCAGGGGTTAATGGAAAGAACCCCCACTAGGCTGCGTCGACGTCACTGCCCGACTCCCCAGGCCGAGGAGCTGGCAATCTTCGTTCCCGCACCACTAGCTCCAACCCAGCTGACCCGACGCCAGCGTCTAGAACAAGCGGAAGGGAATTCCTGTCCTGGGGCACCAACGTCATCAACCACTATGGCCCGAGCCACTACTGACTCCTGTTACCAGAACCTCGAACACGTTGAGCAGGGGCAGTCACATGCCCGACTGGGATCGCAGCCCCGACCGCCCTACAGGCAGGTTGGGTCGACTCTCCCGGTCGCGAGCACAGGAAATGACCACCGCTGACCAATCA
Source organism: Viscum album (assembly GCA_963277665.1). Lineage (NCBI taxonomy): Eukaryota > Viridiplantae > Streptophyta > Magnoliopsida > Santalales > Viscaceae > Viscum > Viscum album. Next base: position 797,229,749 of record OY728160.1, on the reverse strand, counting down.
ACGGTAGCGCCACCCACAATGAAGGCTCATTCCGTGCCACTAATCTGGACAGCCAAAGGCTTCTTCGCGATAGCTACGCTCCGGGTATGAATCTTTCCAGCGCCCACTGCACTGGATATTAGGTCACTCCCCCTATCGCTGGCTGCGAGTATGGAGCCGCTGTGTATCCAGTCGCTCACTCACATGGAGGTCCTCCCCATTTCCCTTTCGACATCTGTCCCAGTGCTTCTTGGACCCCGACCTTCAGTCCCCCCTTCCCCAGCACTATTGCGGCCAGGGGAATCCTTGACGGAAATCATTCTTACCCTGAGAAGCCACCCAGGGGCAGGAAGGCGGGGCATCGTCACCGTAAGAGGAATGTCGGGGGAGTCCGGACGGAAATTAGGCCAGTCCGTTTCTCGGACTCTGAGGCAGAGTATGACTCAACGATGGAACCTCCCCCCCAACCCTTTGAGTTGAGGGCAGGGATGGGGACGCGACGCGTCAGTCTCGTACTCCCCGAATTCGAGATCCGTATGATTCCCTCCTCCCTCCGAAGGTATATCCTGGAGGACGAGGACTTGGCGTATCCCCAGGGGTCAAACCCGCAGTTATCACTGGCCTCCTCGGAAGCACCTTCCACCTCAGTCAGGGAGGGTGGGGAACTTTTCTAGGGACCAACGGAAGAGTCGCGACGTGACACACCCTCGGCGAGCACCGACGCTATGATATGAGGCCCATTCACCGGCCCATCCTATCACGACGTGGCAGCCAGGGCACTACAACCCTTGGCGGACGACTCAGAGATCAGCGGCCAATCGGCCTATTTGCTGTATTCCATGCCGGCCATCCCACTAGCCTGGTGACCTGCCTCGGCGCCATTGCTAGCTCCCGGGCCATTCTCGGTTGATGAGTAGGGGCAGCAAGGTCCGGACCCCAAACCGGAGTCATGGAGCTTCTGGACCGTCCTCGCAGTGGGCCACTTTCCCGAGAAGTTTTGGCCGGTCACAGGATCAGATTTTGATATGCCAGAGTCACTCACCCCGGGAGAGTTTGAATGTTTCCTCCAGACTCTTCTAGTGACTCACTCTTGTCTACTCCATCAGCGAGCGCCTTATCCCGGGAGTCAAGAACATCTTGAGGATATTGGTGAGCAGTGCCGTCAGTTCGACCAGGCTATGCTCCCTACGGTTCGGCACCCCGAGTCACTTGGACACCACAGGGCCCTCCAGCAACAATGCGTCTAGAGTTTACAATTACTCCGCAAGGTTATCGAGGAAGCCACCCCCCACGCGCACGTCCGCGGATGGGGGCAGTAAGCTGCCCTTATTTTCTGTGCGATCCGCCGACAACCCGATTCACTGGGCGGCCCTGAGGGAACATCGTCAAGGGAAGTGGCGGTCAATATGGATGACCATTCAGATGAGGTAAATGGTGTGGAGCTGATCGACGGGGACTCACACCCTGAGGAAAAGCCGCTACTAGACCCATCTGGGAGGATTACTTTCCAACAGAGGAGCCTCTTAGGTCTCCCCACACCCACTGAGGCATTAACACTGAGTCGAAACATTGGCAAGGGTAAAGAGCACGTCGGGTCTGTAAAGCTTACTGACCCATCTACCTCGATGCAAAAGGAAAGGGAAGACCTCGAGAAGGCCACGCTACACCAACAGCTTGCTGAGAAAAAGAGGATGGTTGATGAGCTTTTGGCCGAACGCATTGCAGAGCGGTGGCCTGACTACGGTAACCCTAAGACAGGATATCAGGGGCAGGAGCACCTACCCCTTGATGAGATTCCCCCGGTAACCACAACCATGTTGCGTTCACTGATAGGGGAGAGGATGGAGCCCATATAAAGAGGGCGCGATACGTCTTGCCGAACCCTCCCGAGTGGCGGGATCACATGGGGGACCCTGCTCGGTTTCCTCCCGCTGCCCCGAGAGTCGCTCCGCCAGCCGCCCCGCGAGATGCTGAGCTTGACTACCAGATTGAAGTTCCCGACAATGCGCTTATGGTTAGAGATCCCCGTTAGGACAGGAATCCACGTCCGGGCGATCTAATGGAAGTACTCATCGCCCGCTTGGAGGCCCTAGAAACTCGGCAGGTGGAAATCCCACCGGATGGAAAGACATACACAACATGGGTGGATGATATGCCGGACCCTCCAGGATTTGGGAACCCCAGTTTCGACCACTTTAACAGGACCGAAGACCCTCCACAACACCTGGACCACTTCAACTCGAGGTGCGGGCCTATGTTAGGGACTCTGGCACAGTAGGAGGATGCCAAGCTCCGTTGCTTCGTTTAGACACTGGAATGACCATCATTCTTCGAGTACAGACAGCTCCCTGTTGGATCTTTGACTAGCTGGGAGGACCTTCACTGACAATTCCTATACCAGTTCAGTTCCACAACCCAAAAGACGAACATTGTAGACCTCTTCAGGTGCAAACAAAGGCCCGATGAGCGGGTCGCGGACTTCGTCGCCCGGTGGAAGGGTCTCACGTAATCCCTTGACATGCCACTAAATCAGGAGAAATTACTGACAATGTGTGTAGGGAACATCAAGGCAGAGCTGGTTCCTTCTTTGATCACTCAGAATTACCCCAGAGGGTTTTGGGACTTCTCAAACAAGGCTCAGCGCTTCGAAGAAGCCCTGCAACAGGCCAGTCAGGAACACCTACTGCCTCCTGTAATCCCTGCCAGGAGAGCCGCCAGAGCCGAGCCCACTGCTGTAGCCCAGATAGAGGCCCCCAGATAGCTAGAGTTTCTACCAGTAATGCCAGATCAGCAGCCCCATAGGGGTCCACCCCCACGGGCACAACCTCCGGCCCAACAGCGACCGCCTCAAAATCGGTAGGCGCCTCTGCGTAACGCACTGCCACCACCCAGGTGAGATAATCAGGCTCCGCCTCCTCAGCACGATCCTCCGTCCCCTAGTCATGGTCAGCCTCCAAGATCCCTCTTTCTAGTTAGAAGGAATCAGACTTACTCGTTTGATGAGGCCTAGGTCCCCGGTTGTTTCCGTAGCGCCTTGGAGCAGAGGATTGTGCGGCTGCCTGAGTGCCGGAAGCCAGAAGAGGCGTGTCTCACTGATCACCCTAACTACTACCCTTATCATCGGACCCTGGTGCACACCATCCAGCGATGTTATGTGTTCAAGGAATGGCTCCAAGACCAGATCACAATAAGATAATTAGGTTGGGTGTAACACCCCAAGCTTCTACGGTACGTTTCCCTTTGAATAATGCGATAGCGTGTGTTGTACGCAACCTCGAGTTCTAACACACACCACAACTAATTAAACTAGCCGTTGTGAATAGTAATACCTAATTTTTGAAATCATATATATTTTATATTTCAAAATGGACTTCATTTTTGGATTCGGAATATCGAAATTATCCTAGGGTGAAATTTTGGTACTTTTCGGATAACTTTTATATTTTGATGAATAGTGAAAATTACTAAATTTTAATTAAAAACAACTTTTTTAATCAAAATAATTAATAGTGATAAATTATGAATTTGAGGGGTTTTAAAGTATATTTAGAATATATTTTTACCATTTAATATAATGTTGGTCATTGGACATAATTTTACAATTAAACCAAACATAAACAAGTGTCAATCTTTTGATAGTTATTATCTCTTAAAAAACACGTTTTTTGTTTTGACAGCGGGAATTAATTTTAAATTAATTTCTGCCACTTCTGTGTTTTGAATTTAGAAAAATGGATTCCATATTTGGAATCAGGATGTTCAAATTGTGTAAATAGGTAACTTTTATTTTTAGACATTTTGAATAATTACTGCGGTAAATATTTTATTTACCATGGTTAAGGGTAAATCCGGTAAATAAGGGTTAAACAAATAATATTATAATAATAATAAATTACCCTAAAACGTGTCTTAACCCTATTGGTTGATACATGGTCGACCATGGGCATCTTTGGGTCTATTTTGGGACCCCATGGATCCACTTGTAAGTGATAATGACACTTTATTTTAATTTAGTTAAAATGAATACAAAAATGACACAAGCATATATCTTTTAGAAAAACAATTTTTACATAGGGTTATATATGTTGGATTTTAGATTATAAATATTCATTAGAAATCTAAAAAGATTTCCTACATAATGATATTTTATTTATAATTTTTAGACATTAAATAATTTATTTTATTTATGACACAATGATGATGCAGTAATTACTATAATAGTGAAAAATTAAAATAATTGATATTATAAATACCCAAATAAATATAATATGAAACTTTTAATGAATTAAACTAATTTTCTAGGCTAATATGATATATTAGGATTGATGTAATGGACTTTGTTCGAAGTAATCAATCTCTTATGAGTTTCAAAAAAATCAACTATTGAATAGTGTCAAAATTGACATAAAAGAGTTCTTAAAACAAATATTATATTATTAATTGATATTAAATTCCTAAAAATCTAAGGTTCGGCCAAGAGACTTATATCATGATAGGTTCATCATTAATGTACCACTTGGGGGTCGCTTGGATGTATATAGTAAGTTTATTAACCATATTATATAAAAATACAAAGAGACATTGTAAAAGTGAAACTAATTAACTTAGAGTTAATACTTAAAGATAAGGTTAATATAAGTACCCAAACCTGTCTAAATTCTATTTGTTGAGTGGTTTTCGACCTATCCCCACCTTAACCTTTGAATAGTCAACTTTGGAGCCATTAGAAACCGAATATGAATTTATTATAAATTAATATTTCTAGCTTTTCCAAAGGTGCCCCTCACCCCTCTTATAAAAGGGCACTCCTCCTTCTCATTTCTTCACACCTTCAAAGCCTTTTGGTTCGGCCAAACTCTGCCCAAATACTCTCCCAACATCCCTCACTACAACCTAGAGGCCTTAGTTTGATCAGAAATCCAACCTAAGGAGCCCTTTTGATCAAATCAAAAGGAAGAACCCGAAGAAGAGGTAATGATTTCACCACCCTTTTCTAAGTTCATTTCTTCTTCCACTTCTTCTTCCTTTGTTCTTACCATTCTAAAATAATGACTCCAGTATCATTTATATACTGTGATGTTATTATAAATATGGTACAACCATATTCAGTATTCTATCCACCCTTTGAATAACATGTCACCATACGTGCGTACGTACGGCTTACCGTCTCCACGTCGTGGTGTAATTGTTATTCAATATATTATTATTTGGATGGGTATAATAATGATGTGTAACTCATGTAAATAATAAATATAACATATTAATGATTCTGTATATATGATATACCATCCATTTATATATTATTTTAATATCAAAAGAATGATATTGTCGCTCGTGCGTACGTACGGACTACCGTCTCCACGAACGCGATGAGATTCATTCTCCATCGTAACCATTAAAGTATAATTATCATTTTATGATTTAAAAATGATGTTTAAGGACTTGATATCATTCTGGATATGAATAATATACAACCTATCCTTTACAAACATGTCTTACGTAACAAAACATATGAAAGAAAACAAGTAAGTTAACACCCGAAACAACGATAATACTAAGATATTATTATCAAATCAATATTAAAAGATCATATATGATATCATATTAATGTATATGATTATTGTATAATTTAATAACAATTATTTCACCATTATACATGAGGTTAACCTACCACAACCAAGGAAAAGTACAAGGTAAGGGTTATTTCACAATCTCTTCATTATCCGAGGTTGTTTATACGTAATAATCTACTGGGATATCTTTATCATCCACATCCATGTTTCTTAAAAATGTATTTCAAAACATTTTTACTATTTACAAGAATATGGGTTAAAGTCATTTATACCCTTGTTTGACTTTTTATAAGAGGTTTATAAAGGAATCTTTCCGTCGTTTTCAAAACAAGGTCCTTTTTAACCTTTTCGACAGAATTGAGGTAAGAATGTTTTTTTTAACTTATAGGGCGGGTGCGGTTATTTTACGCCGTTATAAAATCTTCAAAGCTTTCCTTACAAGCTTATAAGAATATTTTAAAAGAAAATGTTTTAATTTATATGGATCTTAAATGATTTCAAAATAAAAAGAGATATTTCTTTAAAAAGAATTTTGATTTCATCTATGTCAACATCCTTTGATGGATTTTAAGATTATTTGAAGTTGATTTATTATGATACAAAACTTCTATATTGTATTGAAGGTTTTGTGATATTTTTGACTGTGGATGTGCTATTTTTATACCATTCATGGTTTATGGTGAAAGTATTGACATTTCGTATGCTAGTTTTAATACGAATATTTATGTTATGTTTAAACCTTTTCATATGGGAATGCATTGGACTTAATAAGTGACGGGTGGAGCCCGCTATAGCTCCTCGATGCATCGGTAGGTCTCATGAGACAAACTAGTGTCTTGGCACAAGGCCTTGACAAAATCTTATTTGTAGTCTTGGCACGAGGCCTTGGATATGTGGTTATGATAGTCTGGCATTATGCATTCCAACATTATGAAAGTGGTTATTGATATTGCATGTGATTATTCGATTAGTAGAATATCCATGTGAACAAGTAAATGGCATTATTTCATTTTACTTTTGCCATACTATGTTGAAGTTCAATTTTAAAAGGCTTTTGTTTTAGTAATTCATTGCCTTAAATGTTTATGCTTATTTTGAATGTTCCGCTATATTGTTATCCTTACTGGGCATTTGAGCTCACCCCTTTTTTATGTTTTATTTTTCCCAGGTAGTGAAGAAGTAAATTATGATTGACTTGCAGGGATATTATGGGTTTATAGTGTGGACGTTGGAAACATTATGTTGTTGTAGTAGTTTTTCATTTTATGATGTAATGTAAAACTTATGAATATATCTAGTGTTTCCAAGGCTACTAAACTAATCGGTCTTTCGGGATTTGATCTTTCTTGTGATCATGCCAATGTTATGTAATTAATGCACCGACTCTGGGAAACTGGGGTCGGGGCGTTACAGTTGGTATCAGAGGAAGTTTAGTACAAACCTTGGAAGCTAGATTTAGATAAACTCTGATTAGAGCACATAGACCTAAGATGAACTTTGAGGATTAGTATAGAAGAACTTCCTAGAATTTTGGTATTGTAGAGACTTTGTGAGTTTTCCGAGCAATACATCCCTGTCTGGATACGAGCAGGTAGAGGCGGCTCTGGCACAGATGTACCTAGGGGTAAAACCCGAAAACACCGCTTTGAGCTAGACTCGAACGGGAACTGGTGCACGACAACGGGCCTTGCTGCACTCTTGGTTACGACACTCCCGGGGGATATGCTTAGGATAACTCTCACTTTCTTTACAAATCATTATGAAGGGTTTATGAGTATATACTTCCTCAAAGAAAACATATTTCTGATTATGGATTATATCCATAGATAGTTCAATTTATGTTTAGTGTTTTATAAGTATGGGATTATGTATTTTGATGCATAAACTGATCTAGTTTATGCCATTTTTTTTAGAAATGGCGCCTAGTGGAAGAAATGGAAACCGTATCAATGCACGCACTCCATGTAGGGATTTCCCTCCTGCTCAAGATAATTATAGTGGGGCTGGTGATGCAACTGGTGCTGATCAGCTAATCACCGTACTGGGACAACTTACTCAGGTTATGAATAATAACCTTACCCGTATGGAGCACCCTGATCCGCAGCGTGGAGGATCAATGTTAGATCGATTCATGAGACAACAACCACCAACGTTCAATGGGAGTACAAATCCCTTAGTAGCTGAGCAATGGATATTTTCCCTAGAGAAAATATTTCAGGATTTGGGGAGTAGTGAAAGGGAAAAAGTTACCATGGCAGTTTACCGCCTCACTGGAGATGCTGATCAATGGTGGTCATTGATTAAAAACATGAAGGAAGATGATGAAGTATCAAACATGGAATGGAGGGAGTTCAAAGATCTGTTTTTAGAAAAATACTTTCCTCGCGACCATCGAGCAGATATGGAAAGACAATTTCTGAGTCTGAGACAAAAGGAGGATGAGAATGTCACAAAGTTTGAGGCTAACTTTACAAGGTTAGCGAGGTACGCTGGTGATTATATTCGCAACCCAATAAGTAAGATTGATCGTTTCTTTGATGGGTTAAAACCATTTCTCCGTAGAGCATTAGTCTCACAATCCTTTTCATCGTACGAAGACATTGTCTCATGTGCTATAAAGACCGAAAAGGAATTCTCTAAGTCTTATGACTTTAAAGCAAAGCAAGAGAAGAAGAGACCTGCTGATCAATCTGGGAATGGAAATAAGGGGAAGAAGGGAAAGGTTGAATATCCATCTTGTGGTAAATGCGGGAAGAAACATCCTGGTACTTGCTTGAAGGGAATGGGAGTCTGTTACAAGTGTGGTGAAAAAGGCCACCAAGCTCATGATTGCAAGGGGAAGAAGGAAGCTACCAACGTTCAGTGCTACAATTGCAGGGAGATGGGGCATTATGCAAATGCATGTCCTAAGCGTCAGGAGAACTTACCTCAGAAAAGGCCAAGGGATCAAGGCCAGGCTTATGCTATCACTACTGCTGAGGTAGAAGCTCCGAAAGACGTGGTGGTAGGTAATTTAATGGTTTCCTCAAGTTTATCAAATGCATTATTTGATTCTGGATCATCGCATTGTTTCATATCTTCCCAGTTTTCTAAGAAAATTAGATATTTCCAATTTGATTTAATAAGGGAGTTGTCAGTTAAAACTCCTAAGGGAAGTATCGTTGCAACAAAGTTTTGTGAATCAGTCCCAATTAGAGCACATAAATTTTCTTTATCTGCTGATCTCATCATCATACCTATGATCGAGTTTGATATAATCCTCGGTATGGACTGGCTTTCGGACTATGATGCGAAGATTTATTGTAAGAAGAAAGAGGTTACGATTCATGATGATAATGATAAGGAACACCTTATTTTTAGAGCAGAATCGTCACCACCTAATTCTTATTTGAATCCACCCTCAATAGCTCAACTAAATTCAATTATTGGGGAGGAAGAGAATGAAATAACTGCGGGTGAGGAAAGGAATGTTCAAATAGAGGATGTACCTGTTGTGAAAGAATTTGTAGATGTATTTCCAGAATATTTACCTGGACATCCTCCAAACGAGAAGTTGAGTTTTCTATTGATTTGATTCCTGGATCAAGGCCTATATCGAAGACCCCTTATAGAATGGCCACTGTAGAGTTAGTCGAACTAAAGAAACAACTAGAGGAATTGAGTAATAAGGGATTTATTCGCCCTAGTGTTTCTCCATGGGGAGCCCCTGTTCTTTTTGTTAAAAAGAAAGATGGATCTATGAGGTTATGTATCGACTACAGGGAGATCAATGCTATAACGATAAAGAACAAGTATCCCCTACCTCGTATTGATGATTTATTTGACCAACTGCATGGAGCTCAATACTTTTCAAAGATTGACCTTCGATCTGGATACCATCAGTTGTGTGTGAAGAAGGAAGACATTCCGAAAACAGCATTTCGAACCAGGTACGGGCATTACGAGTTTACTGTAATGCCGTTTGGATTGACTAATGCACCCTCTGTATTCATGGATCTGATGAATAGAGTCTTCAAGGAGTATCTCGATGAATTTTTGGTGGTATTTATTGATGATATCTTGGTATACTCCAAAACCTACGAAGATCATGAAAATCACTTGCGCATTATCTTGAAGACTCTGAGGAGGCATGAATTATATGGGAAGTTTAGCAAGTGTGAATTCTGGCTTCAGAAGATTTCTTTTCTTGGCCATATTGTCTCTAAAGATGGAATCTCTGTTGATCCTTCTAAGACCAAGGCAATCCAAGAATGGCCAGAACCTACGAGTATAACTGAGGTACGTAGTTTTATTGGTTTGGCAGGTTATTATCGACGTTTCGTCCAGAATTTTGCCCGATTGGCTAACCCATTAACGAAGCTCACACGTAAAGGGGTTAAATTTGTTTGGACAAAAGAGTGTGAAGAATGTTTCGAAGAACTGAAGAGAAGATTAGTCAATGCTCCTATATTGACTCTACCACCGGGGAATGATGGGTTCGTTATTTATAGTGATGCATCGAAGAAAGGACTTGGCTGTTTCCTTATGCAGAATGATAGAGTTATTGCCTATGCATCACGACAGTTGAAAATTCATGAACAAAACTATCCTACTCATGATCTTGAGTTAGCAGCTGTGATCTTTTCTTTGAAGATATGGAGTCACTACCTCTATGGTGAAAAATGTGAGATTTATACTGATCACAAGAGTTTGAAGTATATTTTCTCACAAAAAGAACTCAACATGAGGCAAAGGAGATGGCTTGAATTACTCAAGGATTATGATTGTACGATACACTACCACCCAGGGAAGGCAAACAAGGTGGCAGATGCTTTGAGTAGAAAAGACCATGGAGTTTTGAACAATATGAGAATTGAAAGGGATCCAATTTTCATGGAGCTAGTGAAGATGGACATGGGAATAACCAGGGAAGGTGAAACATCAATGCTTTTTCAAATGGTTGCCAAACCATCTTTACTAGAAAGGATTAAGAGTTCTCAGACTGATGATGAAGAATTCCAAAAGAAGATTAAAGCTGTGAATGATGGGAGATTGAGAGACTTTGCGTATGAAGGTGGAATTTTGAAATTCGGGAAGAGACTTTGTGTTCCCAATATACCTGATCTAAAAAGGGAATTGCTGGATGATGCTCATAGTTCCAATTTCTCTATACACCCTGGGAGCACCAAAATGTATAGAGATTTGAAGGAACATTTTTGGTGGGACAACATGAAGAGGGAGATTGATGATTTTGTGTCAAGATGTATGGTTTGTCAACAAGTGAAAGCTGGAAGGCAACAGCCTGGAGGAGTCATGCAACCTCTTCCCATACCGGAGTGGAAATGGGACAATATTACAATGGACTTTGTCATGGGGCTACCAATGACTCCTAGAAGGAACGATGCAATATGGGTTATTGTTGATCGTCTTACCAAGTCAGCACATTTTCTTGCTATAAGAGAAGATCTACCCCTGGAACGTCTAGCAAGACTATACATTAATGAAGTTGTGAGACTTCATGGAGTACCCCTATCAATTGTTTCTGATCGTGATCCCCGTTTTACTTCAAGATTCTGGAAAAGTCTTCAGAAATCCCTGGATACAGAACTTCATTTGAGCACTGCTTACCACCCTCAGACAGACGGACAATCAGAACGGACTATTCAAACCTTAGAAGACATGTTGAGATCTTGCTCACTTGATTTTCAGGGTATGTGGGATCAATATTTACCACTAGTAGAATTTTCCTATAACAATAGCTTCCATTCGAGTATTCAGATGGCACCATATGAAGCGTTATACGGAAAGAGATGTCGTACACCAACCTGTTGGGATGACGTTGGTGAAAGAAAACTTGTAGGCCCAGAACTGGTGGAGGAAACGGTGGAAAAGGTGAAGGTAATCCAAAATCACATTAAAGCAGCTCAAAGTAGGCAGAAGAGCTATGCCGATAATCGAAGGAAGGATTTGGAATTTCAAGTCAGTGATCATGTTTTCCTGAAGGTATCTCCGTGGAAGGGAGTCATACGTTTTGGTAAGAATGGTAAATTGAGTCCCAGGTACATCAGACCTTTTGAAATTCTAGAACGAATTGGGGCTGTAGCTTACCGATTGGCAATGCCGCCAAGTCTCTCCAAAGTTCACGATGTGTTCCACGTATCTCTGTTGAGGAAATACATGCCTGACCCAACGCATGTACTCACCTATGAAGATTTAGAACTGGAACCCGATCTGTCTTATTGCGAAGAGCCCATCAAGATTCTTGATACGAGAGAACAGGTGCTGAGAAATCGGACGACGCGTCTGGTAAAAGTTTTGTGGAGGAATCATAAGATGGAAGAGGCAACGTGGGAACCCGAGGAACTTATGATGAAGAACCACCCGAGTCTTTTTATGCAGTAATACCCTAGAAATTGCGAGGACGCAATTATTTGAAGGAGGGGAGAATGTAACACCCCAAGCTTCTACGGTACGTTTCCCTTTGAATAATGCGATAGCGTGTGTTGTACACAACCTCGAGTTCTAACACACACCACAACTAATTAAACTAGCCGTTGTGAATAGTAATACCTAATTTTTGAAATCATATATATTTTATATTTCAAAATGGACTTCATTTTTGGATTCAGAATATCGAAATTATCCTAGGGTGAAATTTTGGTACTTTTCGGATAACTTTTATATTTTGATGAATAGTGAAAATTACTAAATTTTAATTAAAAACAACTTTTTTAATCAAAATAATTAATAGTGATAAATTATGAATTTGAGTGGTTTTAAAGTATATTTAGAATATATTTTTACCATTTAATATAATGTTTGTCATTGGACATAATTTTACAATTAAACCAAACATAAACAAGTGTCAATCTTTTGATAGTTATTATCTCTTAAAAAACACGCTTTTTGTTTTGACAGCGGGAATTAATTTTAAATTAATTTCTGCCACTTCTGTGTTTTGAATTTAGAAAAATGGATTCCATATTTGGAATCATGATGTTCAAATTGTGTAAATAGGTAACTTTTATTTTTAGACATTTTGAATAATTACTGCGGTAAATATTTTATTTACCATGGTTAAGGGTAAATCCGGTAAATAAGGGTTAACAAAATAATATTATAATAATAATAAATTACCCTAAAACGTGTCTTAACCCTATTGGTTGATACATGGTCGACCATGGGCATCTTTGGGTCTATTTTGGGACCCCATGGATCCACTTGTAAGTGATAATGACACTTTATTTTAATTTAGTTAAAATGAATACAAAAATGACACAAGCATATATCTTTTAGAACAACAATTTTTACATAGGGTTATATATGTTGGATTTTAGATTATAAATATTCATTAGAAATCTAAAAAGACTTCCTACATAATGATATTTTATTTATAATTTTTAGACATTAAATAATTTATTTTATTTATGACACAATGATGATGCAGTAATTACTATAATAGTGAAAAATTAAAATAATTGATATTATAAATACCCAAATAAATATAATATGAAACTTTTAATGAATTAAACTAATTTTCTAGGATAATATGATATATTAGGATTGATTTAATGGACTTTTTTCGAAGTAATCAATCTGTTATGAGTTTCACAAAAATCAACTATTGAATAGTGTCAAAATTGACATAAAAGAGTTCTTAAAACAAATATTATATTATTAATTGATATTAAATTCCTAAAAATCTAAGGTTCGGCCAAGAGACTTATATCATGATAGGTTCATCATTAATGTACCACTTGGGGGTCGCTTGGATGTATATAGTAAGTTTATTAACCATATTATATAAAAATACAAAGAGACATTGTAAAAGTGAAACTAATTAACTTAGAGTTAATACTTAAAGATAAGGTTAATATAAGTACCCAAACCTGTCTAAATTCTATTGGTTGAGTGGTTTTCGACCTATCCACACCTTAACCTTTGAATAGTCAACTTTGGAGCCATTAGAAACCGAATATGAATTTATTATAAATTAATATTTCTAGCTTTTCCAAAGGTGCCCCTCACCCCTCTTATAAAAGGGCACTCCTCCTTATCATTTCTTCACACCTTCAAAGCCTTTTGGTTCGGCCAAACTCTGCCCAAATACTCTCCCAACATCCCTCACTACAACCTAGAGGCCTTAGTTGGATCAGAAAGCCAACCTAAGGAGCCCTTTTGATCAAATCAAAAAGAAGAACCCGAAGAAGAGGTAATGATTTCACCACCCTTTTCTAAGTTCATTTCTTCTTCCACTTCTTCTTCCTTTGTTCTTACCATTCTAAAATAATGACTCCAGTATCATTTATATACTGTGATGTTATTATAAATATGGTACAACCATATTCAGTATTCTATCCACCCTTTGAATAACATGTCACCATACGTGCGTACGTACGGCTTACCGTCTCCACGTCGTGGTGTAATTGTTATTCAATATATTATTATTTGGATGGGTATAATAATGATGTGTAACTCATGTAAATAATAAATATAACATATTAATGATTCTGTATATATGATATACCATCCATTTATATATTATTTTAATATCAAAAGAATGATATTGTCGCTCGTGCGTACGTACGGACTACCGTCTCCACGAACGCGATGAGATTCATTCTCCATCGTAACCATTAAAGTATAATTATCATTTTATGATTTAAAAATGATGTTTAAGGACTTGATATCATTCTGGATATGAATAATATACAACCTATCCTTTACAAACATGTCTTACGTAACAAAACATATGAAAGAAAACAAGTAAGTTAACACCCGAAACAACGATAATACTAAGATATTATTATCAAATCAATATTAAAAGATCATATATGATATCATATTAATGTATATGATTCTTGTATAATTTAATAACAATTATTTCACCATTATACATGAGGTTAACCTACCACAACCAAGGAAAAGTACAAGGTAAGGGTTATTTCACAATCTCTTCATTATCCGAGGTTGTTTATACGTAATAATCTACTGGGATATCTTTATCATCCACATCCATGTTTCTTAAAAATGTATTTCAAAACATTTTTACTATTTACAAGAATATGGGTTAAAGTCATTTATACCCTTGTTTGACTTTTTATAAGAGGTTTATAAAGGAATCTTTCCGTCGTTTTCAAAACAAGGTCCTTTTTAACCTTTTCGACAGAATTGAGGTAAGAATGTTTTTTTTAACTTATACGGCGGGTGCGGTTATTTTACGCCATTATAAAATCTTCAAAGCTTTCCTTACAAGCTTATAATAATATTTTCAAAGAAAATGTTTTAATTTATATGGATCTTAAATGATTTCAAAATAAAAAGAGATATTTCTTTAAAAAGAATTTTGATTTCATCTATGTCAACATCCTTTGATGGATTTTAAGATTATTTGAAGTTGATTTATTATGATACAAAACTTCTATATTTTATTGAAGGTTTTGTGATATTTTTGACTGTGGATGTGCTATTTTTATACCATTCATGGTTTATGGTGAAAGTATTGACATTTCGTATGCTAGTTTTAATACGAATGTTTATGTTATGTTTAAAACTTTTCATATGGGAATGCATTGGACTTAATAAGTGACGGGTGGAGCCCGCTATAGCTCCTCGATGCATCGGTAGGTCTCATGAGACAAACTAGTGTCTTGGCACAAGGCCTTGACAAAATCTTATTTGTAGTCTTGGCACGAGGCCTTGGCTATGTGGTTATGATAGTCTGGCATTATGCATTCCAACATTATGAAAGTGGTTATTGATATTGCATGTGATTATTCGATTAGTAGAATATCCATGTGAACAAGTAAATGGCATTATTTCATTTTACTTTTGCCATACTATGTTGAAGTTCAATTTTAAAAGGCTTTTGTTTTAGTAATTCATTGCCTTAAATGTTTATGCTTATTTTGAATGTTCCGCTATATTGTTATCCTTACTGGGCATTTGAGCTCACCCCTTTTTTATGTTTTATTTCTCCCAGGTAGTGAAGAAGTAAATTATGATTGACTTGCAGGGATATTATGGGTTTATAGTGTAGACGTTAGAAACATTATGTTGTTGTAGTAGTTTTTCATTTTATGATGTAATGTAAAACTTATGAATATATCTAGTGTTTCCAAGGCTACTAAACTAATCGGTCTTTCACGATTTGATCTTTCTTGTGATCATGCCAATGTTATGTAATTAATGCACCGACTCTGGGCAACTGGGGTCGGGGCGTTACATTGGGTCCAGCCCCGGCGCAAGTCGCAGGTGTCTTCGTGAGGTCAGATGGCATCAGTGGCGATGAGGATGAGTGGCAACAGGTTTCCGACCGTGGGTCCTGGAAGTATAACGACTGGATGGCCCGCATGATGGTCGCCCGTTCCCATGGCATCATCTGTGCCCGCCTGAGTCATCCAGAGCCCTCAGAATCTGCGAGCGCTGATTTGGCATCATCATCCCAGCCTACCTCTTCCCAGAAGAGCAAGCGACGACACAAGAAGAAGGAACGCGCCCTACCAATGTCATCGTCTTCCCGCACGATTGGCGATTTTATGACCCCAGAGATGGGGAACCCTCCGAGACTCCATCCATTAGTGGATGAATCCTCGAGTGAAAGCTCGGGATACAATTCGGTTAACACAGTAGAGTTGGTAAATCCCTTTTTGGCTCCCGATGATGAGGAATGCCCGGTGGACCTCCCCAATATCCCCAGCCGTCACCAAAGTCGACAGAGCCGTGGTCACATGAATCACCAGGGCACGACAGTCATCACCTCCTGTCAGGCCGTGCACGCTACTGAGACCAGGCAGCAGGCCCGATACAGAGAACAGCGTATGTGACCCCCTCACCCGGTGTCGACAGGTTCGCCTCCACCACCGTTTGTGTTGCTGGATCAGACGGGACGACCTCAGCCATGCTGCGAACAGCCCTTCCCTGCCACCGGACGACTACAACCTTCCGGTCCTAGCATGACAGCCACCTACCGGTCTTCAACTTGTGAACAAGGAGACATGCCTAGTACCAGTCAGTCACCGGTTCCGCCGGCAGGTCCCGTCATGCCTCCAATCACAGAGCGGCCTCCTGTAAGCCGAATCTCATGTTTGGCTCAAAAGTATGATGTTCGGAAGCACCTGGCCGGCATTCCATCAAGGATTTATATCCTTGAGGCCCTTCTCCTGTCGTCTGAAATGCGTGAGCCACTCGCCGGGGCTCTAAGGAGCTCCCTCCGGTTTGAAATGGAGGTAGTGGCTACAGAATCCTTCCACACTGAGGCGATTGAGGATGCCGATTGTCAGGCGGTTATCCCGTTTTCCGGTGAAGATGAAAACCTTCCCATACAGGGGCACATTTTCCCACTGTACATCACTGGACAGTTCAATGGTGTGGAAGTCCACCGCTATCTTGTTGACACGGGTTCTGGGATTAACCTAATCCCTACTCGGACACTGCGGAAACTGGGGTTGTCTGAGGAAGATCTAACTCCCTCCGACCTCAGGATCCAGGGGTATGACGGGACCGAGCAAACTCCACTCAGCAAGATTCGTCTGAAGACCCAGTTCGACAACCTGATTTCCAATACCGAATTCATGTTTGTCTCTCAAGACACCGCCTACAATGCGTTGATGGGCAGTCCGTGGCTCCACCTTCACACAGCGGTCCCCTCATCGTATCACCAGTGCCTCAAATACCCCCTTAAGGGTTGAGTGGGCGTGCTCCAAGGAGATGCGTCTCCTTTTTCCTCTTGTGAATCTCGTTATCTGGACGCTGACTATTACAAGAGCAAGGACAATCAGATCCTGGAAGGTGAGGTTGAGCCCCGCCATTGTCGCAAGTGATCCATGGGTAGGTCTGGACGACACATATGTCTTCCCAATCCATCAGTTGGGGGCCACAACTCCTGACCTGGGGAAATGCTTTGTTGTTTCGGGTACCAGAGGAAGGCATGTTTCTGGGTCCAAGCGATGGTGGGAAATCACCTCATACTCTTACACCAACTAGGCTCAGGTGATCCCCGAGCCTCCTACCCATGTACGATATCAGGACGTTAGGCTCATGGCAACAACAGTGCGTCAGACGTGTCTGTTTCGCTAGGCCGAAATTGACCGGCTCAAGCCAACGCGCCACTACTACTTTGATGTCATAAAGCGTGACCCCTTGGGACAAAGGCTAGATGGGATTGGATCAACTGCCTTTTTCACCATGGTCTCCACAGTGCATGAGTCTCTTGACGTGATGACCTCTGCCGCCCAAGCAGCACCAGCTTCCCATTAGGGTATGACAGCCCCGAAACAGCTCCCCCCATGGATGATACCTCCACAAGAAGAGAGGAGGACATGGAAGATGCTCCTCCTGCCTTTGAGGAGGGCGTCCCCACCACAGTCGACAAGTTAGTGCAGGTGAACCTCGGTAGCAAGGCGGACCCGAGACCCACATTGGTCAGCGCCGCTATACCTCCCGAGGAACGACAAAAGTACATAGACTTCCTCATACAGCACCGTGATGTGTTCTCCAAGAGTTATGAAGAGATTCCAGGACTAGATCCCCAGGTAGCCGTCCACCGCCTTGGCCTTCCATCAAACCATCGCGGGTTCAAGCAGCCTCCCAGAAAGATTCACCCCTCTCATGGTGTCATGGTTGAGGCCGAAGTTGATAAGCTCATCAAGGCCAAATTCATCAAGGAAGTCCTGTACCCCAGGTGGCTAGCCAACATTGTGCCAGTCAGGAAGAAGAATGGGAAGATCAGGGTCTGTATCGACTTCCACGATCTCAATCGCCACTGTCCGAAGGATGATTTTCCCCTTCCCATGACAGAGTTGTTGATCGATGCCACGGCCGGGTTCCAAGCCCTCTCCTTCATGGATGGGTACTTCGGGTACAACCAGATCCGAATGGACCTCGAGGAGGAAGAGTTCACTGCCTTCAGGACCCCTAGGGTACTTTTTTCTACCAGGTTATGCGCTTCGGCCTGAAGAATGCAGGTGCCACCTATCAACGGGCCATGCACCGCATATTCAAGCCGATTCTCAGGACACTGGTGGAGTGCTACGTGGACGACCTGGTGGTTAAATCTCGTCACTTCCAGGACCATCTCAAAGACCATGAGAAATTGTTTGGCTTCCTCCGTTCTCGCCACTTGAAGATAAACCCGTTGAAGTGTGCCTTCGGGGTCAACTCTGGAAAGTTTCTTGGCTTTATTGTTAGGTATCGAGGCATCGAGATCGACCCAGAGAAGATCAAGGACATCAGTCAGATGCCTCCCCCGAATAATATTCGGGAGCTTCGAGGCCTCCAAGGCCACTTATCCTATATACGCTGATTCATTGCGAATCTGGCTGACAAGTGTAAGCCCTTTTCTCGGATCATGAAGAACGACGCCGTCTATGAATGGGACGAAGAGTGTCAGATCGCATTTGAGGAAATAAAGCAGTATCTGCATCAACCTCCGGTCTTGATGCCACCTGTTTCTGGAAAGCTGCTGGTCCTTTACGTGACCACCCTGGAGCAATCCCTCAGCGCACTTCTCGCCCAGAAGAACAATGAGGGAACAGAGAATAGACACTACTACCTCAGTCGCATGATCCTTGATGTGGAAATTAGATATTCTCCCATCGAGAATAGCTGCCTGGCGCTTGTATTTTCCATGCAGAAGTTGCGGAACTACTTGCAGCACCATGAAGTACAGCCGGTCTCTCGGGTAGACCCGTTTAAATACATCCTGAACTGACCTATGTTGACCGGACGATTGGCGCGCTGGGCGATGATCCTCCAGAAGTTCGACATCAGGTTCGTACCTTAGAAGTCCGTCAAAGGACAGGCGTTAGAAGACTTCTTAGCTACCCACCCAACCTCCGCGGACCAGCCACTGGATCTAGGCTTTCCTGATGAGGCAATCCTCTCAGTCGATCATGCCATCCCGTGCTGGCAGATGCACTTTGACGGTGCCTCTCGGATCCCCACCAGTAGAAGGCTCAATGATCCTAGGCTCAACAGAGTGGGCCTGGGTATCGTCTTCATCACCCCGGAGCAATCCGTTCTTCCATATTCATTACTTTTGTCAGAATGATGCACCAATAATGAGGTAGAGTATCATGCCCTCATCGCTGGCCTCGAGTTGGCTCTCGAGATTGATGTACCCCATCTGTATGTAAAAGGGGACTTCGAGCTAGTCATCAAGCAGGTCAATGGTGACTATGCCGTCAGAAATCCAGAACTCGTGCCATTGATGGAGTGCACCCTCCGACTAATGGCTAAGTTCCCCTCCCAGCCAGAGGTCATTCACATTCCTCGGTCACAGAATAGTCGAGAAGATGCTTTGACCAGCCTGGCCTCATCACTTGTGGAGCCCGAACATGATGACCTAATTATCCACGTGGCGCACCGGAGAGTCATTTCTCCTGTAATTCCGGAGGGCGATCATGGCCCGCGAGTGAACCATCTCACCGCTAGTGCCCCTACGTCAAGATCCCTGGGGCTTCAGGTGCGGTAATTGAGAAAGTTCCAGACTGGAGGACTCCCTTGGTTTAATACCTCCATCACGACAATCTTTCACCGGACCGAGCCGAGCGAGAGCGAATCCGACGCCACGCGCCACAGTTCACCCTTCAAAGCGGTCCCAACCTTGAGCAGATCCTTTCCAGGCGCGGATTTGATGGTGTTCTCCTCTGTTACCTTCAAGGAATCGAGATCCCACAGGTCATGCGAGAAGTGCACGCTGGTTCTTGTAGCGCCCACAAGGCTGGGTCGAAGTTGTCCCACCAGATTTAGAGGCTGGGATACTTCTGGTCCTCCATGATCTACGACTGCATCGAGTATGCCAAGAGGTGTCATGCGTTCCAAGTTCATGCTAACTTTGTGCATTGACCACCGGTGCCTCTCCATAATACCAAGTATTCTTGGCCCTTTGTAGTCTGGGGGTTGGATGTCATAGGGCCTTACCCGCCGGAGACGACCCGCTAGTGCCGGTTCATCTTAATCGCTACGGATGTCTTCTCGAAGTGGGCAGAGGAAATACCGCTCAGGGAAGTCAAGGACTATTCTATCACTGACTTCGTGAGCTCCAATATCATCTATTAGTTTGGAGTACCTCAGGCTATCCTCATGCATAATGAAACCAACTTTCGAGCAGCTGAGCTGAAGAAATTGTACGCTAAGTACAACATTCGCTCTAACCACACCTCCCACTATCATGCATAGGCGAATGGACAGATCGAGGCATTTAAAAAAACCCTCTCTAACATTCTGCAAAAGATGGTTGGTCAGAACAAGAAAAGTTCGCTGGACAAGATCCCCAACACCCTTTGGTCTTATAGGATGACGAATCTTAACTCCACCTAGGTGACTTTGTATTCCCTGGTATACGGAGCTGAGGCCATTCTGCCCATCGAGATCCAGTTTCCCTCATTGCGCACGGCGGTCTACGACCAGAAAGTGCCTGATAGAGTTGCCGAAATCCATCTAGCCTAATTGGAAGCGCTGGATGAAAGTAGGCTTCACGCTTTAAATAACTTGGAAAGGCATCATATCAGGATGGCTCGAGCTTTCAATAAGAAGGTTCGCCTCCGCTCCTTCCTGCAAGGTGACCTGGTACTGGCTCTCAGAGCGCCAATGATTCCCGGCAGGAAGCCACCCAAGTTGGAGCCCAAATGGTAGGGGCCTTTTATTGTCCATAAGGTCTATCCCAATGGCATGTATTCCCTGGTGACTATGGATAGTGAGCACATAACTCCTCCCACCAATGCCAGGTTCCTCAAGCGGTACTTTGCCTAAGGGATCCTTGGTCCAACATGACCTTAAACTGTATGGTCCATCATGACCTTAAACTGTACGTTCCAGCATGACCTTAAACTATACGGTCCAGCATGACCTTAAACTACATTTTTCCCTACATCTAGGCATCCTTGGTCAAGAATGACCTTAAACTGTATGTCCAGCATGACCTCAAAATGTACGGTCCAACATGACCTTAAACTGTACGGTCCAGCATGACCTTAAACAACATTTTCCCTACATCTAGGCATCCTCGGTCCAGCATCACCTTAAACTGTACGGTCCAACATGACCTTAAACTACCTTTTTTCCCTACATCTAGGCATCCTTGGTCCAGCATGACCTTAAACTGTACAGTCCAGCATGACCTTAAACTACATTTTTTCCTATATCTAGGCATCCTTGGTCCAGAATGACCTTAAACTGTACGGTCCCGCACGACCCTAAACTGCACCTTGGTCCGAGTTCTACGACCTAAAACTAAGATCCTTATACAGTCCCGCATGACCCTAAACTGCACCTTGGTCTGAGTTCTAAGACCTAAAACTAAGATCCCTATTTCATCCTACATGACATTAAACTGTGTTTCTAGAACTACGTCTGGCTTGATTCTCATCTTAATGAGATACGTAGGAACGCCTAGACCTTTCGTCTTTGGGTCCAGCTTGAGGTCCGCTAATGCATCATGTCCATCTCTCCTTTGGGACCTTGACCACAGGATCACGTGGCGTGGTATGGGATTATGTCCTCATTCATGTCGGGTTTGCAATAGCTGCACCACGCGCACCATGTTCTCAGGATTAGCCCTCCTATGTCATGTTCCCCATGACATTAAAAGGCACCATCTAGAACTACGTGTGGCTTGATTCCCATCCTTATGGGATATGTATGACCGTCTGAACACCTAGATGTCAGGTCCATCCCCATATCTTAGGAGATCCCACTATCTCTCGGTCACCTCGACCTCTTGGCCTGTCCCTCCCCATGGATGGGATATATAGGTGTGGTACAAGGTTTTTGGCATTATGCCCCCTTCTCCCTGGGATCCTCCATCTTTTGGCCGCTCTCAGACTAAGCCCTTCGACCCTCTTCAGTGGTCTTCTAATGTGTTCAGAGTACTCTGGTCTAGGACCTAGAGTGTCAGGTTTGACTTAGAAAAGTTTTTGTCCACTTTTCAAGCTTTGTGTTCCCCTTCATTCAAGCCCCACCATCCTTCACACCCGGAGGGACCCCCAAGAATGGCCTGGATACAAAGTGTAAGGGCTATCCTACCGTCACGGGCCAATGCCCCTGAGGGTTTCAGGAAAGAAATCGATACGAATCCCGTGTTGCGAATGTGGTCTGTGGTTGATGCTCATTTGTTTGCCCCCGCTTCTAGGCTAACGTGGCAGGATGCTGTGTTGCGAACATGGTCAGCAGTAATCCTTAGTCATCACACTGGCTTCCTCAGTCCTTGAATGTTGGTTGCATGATTCACATTGTGTTCTGCCCCACCGTGTCAAGGTGGAATCTTGAAACTCCTTGTACCAACCCTTAGTACACCCCCACACGTCAGACAGACTGAGCTGCGTAATAGTGTCTCTCGAGGCTCCCACGATCTGAGCACTAGAGTATGTGCTTGGGTTTCTTCTTTACAGGTTGAGTGCAGCTTGACCCTCATCTCCATGAGGAACGAGGAGTCTCCCGAACATTACGTTTCGGGCCCAGCATAGCTGGGAGCTAGCATCTCCTGTTTCCCCTGATTGTTGGAACCTCGTAGTCCCCTTTGGTCCGAGGATCCTCTCTCGGGATCGCACGTGGTGATGGTATGGGATTACGCCCTCACCTGCATCAGGTATGATTTATCGCATCATGCATGTTTCCCCAGGTCCAAAACCATATGAACTTAAACTATGCTGTTGGTCCAAACCATATGACCTTAAACTCTGCTGTTGGTCCAAACCATATGACCTTAAATTGTGTTGTCGGTCCTACCACACGACCTTAAACTGTGATGATATCGTCCTGGCCGCATGACGAAAAATGTCACCGCATTGTGATGACCTCCCCATGGGGGACATCACACCAGGTATTGGTCGATTACCATGCCGCTTGTCAACGCCTGTTATGGCTTGATTATTGTGGAGACCCTAGAAATTTCTACCCTAGGCCAGTCGCCCCACAAAAGAAAAACCATTTACCTTCAAGAACATACAAGATATATCAAATCACGCTTCTTTTGGTGTGAGGGCTATACCCGCATGACTCCTTCGTCCTTTGCACAGGTGCCATATCGCGCCATGCTGCCTTTCAAGAACTATGTATGGCTTGATTCTCATCTTTATGAGATACGTAGGAGGGTCTGGGAACTTCCCCACAGGACCAACCTAACTTTTCGCATTTGGTCTCTTAGCCTAAACGCATTCTTAGGAGAACAGGGCTTTTCCCCATTCACGTTGGGTTTCACAACCTCTTTTCCATGTGTCTCCCATTCCCCTTATCCTTTGGTCTGATTTCTAAGACCTAAAACTAAGATCCTTTCCTTGGCCTTCCACGACTCGGTCTCTCTAGTGGGATTGTACGGTGTGGTGCGGGATTATGTCCTCATTCACATCAGGTTACTCACCATGCCGTGCCTATCCCCAGATGATATGTGTCCCCCATCCCACATGACGTTAAACTATATTTCTTCCAACATGATGTTAAACTGTGATTCTAGAACTTCGTGTTGCTTGATTCTCATCCTAATGAGATACGTAGGAATGCCCGGACATTTCATCTTGGGTCTAGCCCCAGGGATTACCAAACCCTATCCCTCCTTATTGTCGGACCCTTGGCCTGACTTCTTGGGAAGTGGTGTAATTGTGGCATCTACCCCGAATAAGTTCGGGATGCCCCAAAGTAATTTTAGGAAATGACAATTCTCTCCCCAGAGAGGTCCTTCCTGAAAATTGGGACGACCAGTGATCAGGTTGGTATGTCCGCCTAATGCACCTCCGCCACGGTGGAGCAATTTTGGGAGTGTTGGACTCTGTTTGAACAAACCACCACTCCACTCCCCACGCTTTGCATGCCCCTTTATTCGGATCCTCATTCTCTTTCATGTCTGGTGGGACCCCCTAACAGTATGGATGATAGACCTATGGTCCGCCTACTGTCCTGGGCCAACGTTCCGGAGGGATAGTCATGTTTGATGGGACCCCCTAACAGTATGGATGATAGACTTTGGTCCTCCTACTACCACAATATGGATGATAGACCTTTGGTCCGCCTATTGTAGAAATATTGATGATAGACCTATGCTCCACCTACTGTCCTGGGCCAACGTTCCGGAAAACTGACCAGCGATATTTGAGTTAGGACCCGTGTTGCGAACATGGTCAGCGGTCAGCCCTCATTTATTGTCCCCACTCCAGGCCAACATGATATGGATGCTGCGTTTCTTCCATAGTTAACAGTTATCCTCCATCGTCGCGCCCCATAGTGTTCCGAATTCGGGTAGCGTGATTCACCTTTCCTTTCCAAGTCCCTATGTTCTGATAGATTTCAATGCCCCCAGAATTGCCCTGCTCGTGTTTCAGAGCACATTGAGAAGGTGATATATCAATTGGTCTGAGGTCTTCTCCTCAGAAATCCAGGACCAATTTCAGATTCCTAAATCTCGGTTAATGCCCCACAGTTGGACGAAATGAGGGAACAAGTATCCTTTGCTTCTCGCGTTGGGTGCGAACCACAAGATCTTAGGGGTGATTTGTTATTCATTTCGGAATTATGGTTGAGAATATTAAACCAAGGGTACAGATGAATGGATTTGGCTGTGTATTGGATTGAGATGATGAGCAGTACAAGAAATAAGTTCATGGGATGGCCAAAACAAAGCCCTTAAGGATCAGCGTGCTGAATCAACCTTTTTCCAGTGCTACTACCCTTTTGCTGGTAGCCTCCAGGACCGCTTCTCGCTCCTTGAAGACTCTCTCCTCATCAGCTACCGCAGAGCGCAGCTCGCCAATCCTAGCTTGTGCCTGCACCCACTCGGTTCGAAGTACGGTCATCTGGTGACTCACCTCCATCAGTTGTTCCTGCGCATCAGCCAGCTGGGCCGTTAGTTGATCCCCAAGGTCAGAGCATGTTGCAACGAAGGCCTCCTTATCTGCCCCCTGCCCTTCGTGGTGCCGGACCTCCCGCTCCACCCTCAGCAATGCTCGGGCACTCGCCGATCTTTCCTGACACTGGGCAACGTCGGTGCGCCGGCTGCTCTCGCGTATCTTCTCGGCCATGTAATCACAAACCTTCAAATGAAGGTGCTGAACGTCATCCCCTCCGGCACATAGGAAGCGCAGCCAAGTTTGGAGTGATCCCATCTGCCTCAGTCAATCCGACTGAGGCTATCTGAGAAAGTGTTGGATACACTTCCACCCTTTGCGCCGTGTCATCCGACTCTCCTCGGATGCCTCTGAGTCTGAGTCATCTATCTCCTCAGGGTCAGCAGGTCGGTACATAGGGAAGGTAGCCAGCAGATCGGCAGTAGGATCTGCCCCAGGGATGTCTTCGTGAGGAATAGGATCCTCGACATCCGGGAAACCTTCCTCTATCGCCCCAGCAGCGACGGTGCCCCCGTCAGCTTCTGGCCTCACCTCAAGAACAACGCCACTGATGTCCTCTTCCCCCTGCTCACCAATTGCCGGGGCCGACTCGGTGAAGGGAGAATGTTCTGAATGAGGTGGTATGCCCACCACTGGTCCGCTCACGGATGGCCTGGGCTCCGCAGCCTGACGAGCCTCCAATGTTGAGATCACTGCAAAAGACGTATGCTGGTTAGTTGGGATCTTTTGATACCAAGTGCCAGTAGTGAAGTGTGAGACTTACAGGAATCCAGAGCGTCGGTCTCCAGTGTTCCGACTGCTACAGAGACTGCCATGACAGGAGACCCCTCTGCGCTTATTAATTCAATGATGGGTGTCAGATCCCCATCCTGTCCCACTGGTTCCTCTCCTCCCTCCTCTAGTGGGGACACCCGTCCAACACTCAGACGCTCGTGATCGAGGTACATAGATGGTTGGGAAATTGAAAAGGAGAATGCATGAACAAGGAAAATGAATGAAGATAGAGACAAACATAGAGTATCTCGGTTATGTCGAGATCAGAGCTGAAAATCTTTCCGCTCTCTCGGAGACGCCCTTGGTAGGTCGTCCCATGAGACCCCTCACCTTCGGGTTCTCCTTCTTCTTCATCTTCTCCTTTGCCTTCGTCTTCTCTGGTCTCCTCCTTCCCCTCCGACTCCTCGTCACTGTCACCTTCTCCCGGTGGCATCGCTTCCGGATCATGCTCCTGGCCGAGCATCACTTTCAATAGGAAAGGTGGCTCCACACGCCGACCCCTTTGGCACGCGTATGTGTCCATGGCCATAAGGTAAGCATGCCACCGATGGAAGTTCACCCGGTCGGTAAGTAAAACAAGCCCGACCTCTGGCAGCTGGATCCCGTTTTGCATTATCTTCTGCCAGATGGCTTCAACGCTCAGTGATTGCCGCAGGGTCATCCAGGCCGAACACAGTGCCAGGAGAATTGCATCTTAGGAAGGTTCGAGTAGGTATCTTATCTGCTTCCCGGACAGATCCCTGGCCGCCTCATGTGACCCCCCTACGGGCAACGAGGTCGTGGCGACGCTGTGTGATGTTCCCGCTACTGAAGTCCCGGCCTGCGCATGCCTCGCTGCCTGACACACCCCTTGTTCCCCCCTTCCAGAAGCACCTTGCCTTCTCCCCCGTCTCCCGGTTTCCACACCAGTAACATCGAGTTGCCGGACTCACTTGCGTAAAATCCCCTCAGGGTACGCGATGGTCTAGTGTTCAACATACTCGATTTCTAGGCCATCATCAACCCCGGTGGGAGGAAGAGTAATGACGTCGACGGAGCCGAAAGTGGTGAACATCAGCCACATCTGGCGCAGAACGCAGGGATTCTTCTCCTTCCAGATAGCCGTGAGTACCTTCTTTGGTATTCTTTGGAGGCACCCGAATTTCCTGGAGAATCGGGATGGCACATAATGCTCGCAGATCACCTTCCCGTCGATCCTATCCACAAGCACCCCTACCCGAATGCTCTGGAAATACTCCTGCTGTTCCAAAGAGACTCTCCCATTGTCCACCATCTAGCCGAACGGGGTGGGGAACGAGCTGAAGTTGAAGTTGGTGTGGTTAGCAATGTAGATTCTCATGCCCTACTCATTAAGCGTCATCGGCGCCACCCCGGCGATGTTCAGTTGGGACGGTCGCAGGCCATTGCCCAGAGGATAGATGGCGTTTGGGAAAGTGTACCCACCGAGATGAGCTGCCACCCAGCCATGGAAGATCAGGAAAAGGCCACATAATCTCTGAGGTGACCCCCCTCGTGAGATGCATCCCAGGATGGCATACACCTTGGCCAGAACGAGGACCCCCCAAGTTGAACCGTTTGTTTGCGGCCATGGTGACCGCCATCACCAGTGTTACTGGACGTACGCCCATCCTCACGTCCCGCACTGGCAGGAGCCACCTGCTCAGGACGGTGGCAAGGAACGCATCATACCGGATGTTCGGGTCCTGGGTATCAATGACGCAGTAGCCCCATGATTGGTATTGCCCCGCCTCCATGGTCCTCCAGTATGACCCATCCCTGCTCCTCTGAGCCGCAGTTTGGCACCGTTTACCCCATCCCGGCATCTTGATGGATGGATCCTTATCAAGGAACTGGCTAAACTAGCCCTTGTAGGGAATGTCCTTCAGTAATTCCTTGACCCCCAGCCTCTCTTTGGCCAGCTCCAACAGGTTCCATGTCAGCATAGGCGTCCGTGACCTGTCTTACCAGGTGTTCTTTGGAGGAACGAACTCATTGTATTGGTATCCCTCTAGTGGGATACCTCCGATGTAGTGAACGTCCCAGAGACTGATGCCAACTTCCCCATGATGAAGGTGGAATGTTTTGGAATCAGGAGACCACAAGGTGAATAACTCTAGCCCGAGTTTAGGTTTACGGTGGAAGTGGAACTGCGACGTCCACACTGCCTCGAAAAGGCCAATATGCTACAGTTCATCACCGAACTGGTCGTAGGTATGGAGAACCCAGAACACCCAGGCCCACTCACTGGTGAGGTTTCCGCCAGACCGTAGGTCCCAATCCTTCAGCTAGACCTTCATTTCATCCGTGACGCTCTGGCGGAACGTGCTCGCGTAGAGGGCCGAAGAATTCTCTGCGATAGGCTCGTCCCCTGTAATGGTCATGGTCCTCAGGTTTAGTACATATACGTCCATATGTCTGGTTTCCCTGGAAAGACGGCCGTTGTTGGTGATGTTGTAGCGAGGAATCTCGTCCTCCCGGGTCACCCATGACCGTGGTGTGTCCACCTCGAAGCCCGGCAGGGGCACCTCCTCCAGGATGACAAAGTTCCAGAGCGGGAGGTTGTCAGATAGGGGGTACGTCTTCTGGGATGGAGTCAGCAGATTGAACAAGGTCAGGTTGTTGGAAACTATCACCTTGGCGACATAAACGTCCTCATTCACCGCCATTTCGGTCCTATGAGTGGAGGATTCCCCCTCATCAACTCGGATTGCGACCATCTAGAATATCTCGGGAGTTGCATGAAACCGGGATGTAGTGCGCGGAATCAGAGGGTGCTACACAAAATATGAAGTGGCGGCGCGAAATCCAGGAGATGGGCGCGCAATCGGCACACTAAGTGCGGAATATCCTGAGTAGGCGCGCAGTGAAAACCAAAATTCTGAAGGAATTCCGCGCTGCCAGAGCATTTTTATGCGCAGCCGCAGAAGCAATTTCATGCCCGAGAGCGGTAAGCCTATCATGTGGAAAAGCTTGAGTACGGGTTCAGGACCCAGGGCCCCTTTTTATAGGTGAGGCCAGGACTCCGTGCCGCGCAGAAAGAAAATTCTGCGCCGATCCGTCGTTTTGCGCGCCGCGTGGGTTGTTTGCGCACTAAGAGCCCATGAGTGGCCCTACTTCAGCATTTCAGCATTTACCTCAGAATCCGACCGTTGAGACTCCTCGCCGATCCAATTCTGAGGGGGGGGGGGAATTTGTTGACGCCGAAAAATACCGTAACTCCTAGGGGAAGTTTCGAAATGGAAAAGCGAAGTCATTTTCGGAATCAGAGGCCGGGTCTGGAGGCCCGAGAAGTGGTGCGTGAAATATAGGAGGACTTGCGCGAAATAATGATGTGCACGCGAAGCATCCCCGTGATTCGCGTAATAGAGCTGGTGAGGCGCGCAATTTTGCGCGCCCTGGTTCCTCGCGGTGAAGTTTTGCGTGCCGACGGTCCCCGTCATGGAAAATTTCGCGTGCCACCTGGATTCCGTGCCGGTCGATGCCTATAAATAGAAGGTGATCCCAAAAGGTTTGGGGTTGCGTAATTTAGAACGGATCTCGTGCGTGCAATTCGACTCCCCCCCACGCGCAATATGACTTCCAGGTAATCCCCCTTTTCGCGCAACCTTGCCCTGGGGTTCGCCTTTGCGCGCAACTCCACTGGCTTAAGTGAATTTGCCCACTCCTCCGGGTTCTTCCCTTGCGCGCAATCCTTTCCCCGTGTGCGCAATCCCCTTTTGTGCGCGCAATCCCGATACTTTTCATGCAATCACCTCTTCGCGGAAGCTTCTGGTTCTATTGCACGCCATCCCAGTATTTTGTGCGCAAACTTTCTCTTTGCGCGCAACACCCAGGATCCTTTACCTTGACGCCCCTTGGCTGCCTATCCACACTGACACCTGATGTCTCCCCTATTGGGCATGCACGCCATTCGTTGTTTTCCCGTACATCCTTCCAGGCTCGTACGAAGTAACCTCAAGGTCCCTTGGGTGGTTTTTCCCATTTCGTTGCTTTTCCTTATGCTTCTCCGCATAGGCACGCTAACGACTATTGCTTCTTCGCATAGCCACGCTAACGTGGACCCCTCGATGGTTCGCCCTGCGGCCCCCCTTCACCACGGCCTTTCCGATGCCTT
Organism: Viscum album; assembly: GCA_963277665.1. Taxonomy (NCBI): domain Eukaryota; kingdom Viridiplantae; phylum Streptophyta; class Magnoliopsida; order Santalales; family Viscaceae; genus Viscum; species Viscum album. The sequence continues at coordinate 797,199,495 of OY728160.1, read as the reverse complement.
CCCTCCCACAAGGGGTAGAGGGAATTGGGCATGTAAGCCCTAGGGGTGTGGAGCGAACCCACCTCGTCCAAGCTACCGGACGTTAAACTGCTAAGCACCTCGTCCTTCACACATGATGTTAAACTGTGGCCTGACCCCGTGATTCGCACGCAGGGTCCCCCTAGCTCGGGCATTCTTTACACCCACTCATCCCCACAGGAATGGAATCTTCCTCTCATGGAATGAGATCCTCCTTGTCGGAGTGGCGTTTGTCCATGGGGGAAGGGCTACCTCAGAGTGTAAGCCCCTAGCCTCTCTTGTGGAAGGTTACACCCATGCATCTCCGTACTTCCCCCCTACCAAGGCCAGTGGAGTCCCTTTCCCACTGCTCTTTGCCGCACCACGAGCCTCCATCCTGGAGTAAGCCCTGGAACCAAGGGCCACGAACCACGCGTAATCCCCTGTTTCCTCTTTGGTCCGCTCAACGCGTAAGCCCCTTTCCACTTCTCATGGACGCACCATTTGTGATGTGATCGTCTGGTCCCTGCTGCCTCTTGTTTCTCACATAGAGCATGACTCACATGGTCTTAGAGCGTGCATTGACCATGAAATCATCCATGGGCCGCCTCAGAGCGTAAGCTCTATCCCAGCGAACTACGTGGAATTTGATCCGTGCTAACGCATGGTACGTAGAAAGACTCCACGAGGCTCAAGCCCACCACCTGGTCGTTATGACGTCTCCACGTCGGTTCCCCTACCACCATGGTCCGTCTCAGAGCGTAATCCCCATATCCACTCTAGGCCACCTCAGAGCGTAAGCCCCATATCCACCATGGGTCGCCTCAGAGCGTAAGCCCCATATCCACCATGGGCCACCTCAGAGCGTAAGCCCCATACCCACTCTGGGCTGCCTTAGAGCGTAAGCCCCAAATTCCTTGTCCTGCATGACGTTAAACTATATGCCCTCGTCCCGCATGACTTTAAACTGTATCTCGTCCCACATGACGTTAAACTATATCTCATCCTGCATGACGTTAAACTGCATTCTCCCTCATGGGCCGCCTCAGAGCGTAAGCCCCATCCGAGCGAACTACGTGGACTTTGATCCGTGCTAACACATGGTACGTAGGAAGCCTCCACGAGGTTCAAGCCCATCACTCCATCATCCATCTTGATTCTTACCCGTGCCACCACATCCCTATGAGATCATGCCACCCCATTCCACCCCATGGTATCCGGGAGGCCACCCACGTGCTAGCCCCAACATCGTTGTTCCCCCTAGGAGGTCCTTCAATCTGATCCACTCTTAGTGTTTCGATCAGTCTGATCCATCTTCGCAAGACGTTAAACTCGAGGCATACCCCGTGTTAAACATGGGAAGCTGAGGAAAACCTCAGATGGTACACAATCCCCGCATTCGATGTGGGATGCCTCAGGCTTCCGCGCCCTCGAGAAGCCCTCTAATAAGGGACCAAAGACAGACATGCCGATACCCAGCATAAAGACATGCCAATGACACCCCAACGTTACCATTCTCCTCACCGAAGGTTGCTGCCCCGACAAGACCCCTTGGAGCGTCTCGATGGAAGTAGCGTAATTAACTGGCGTCCATGCAGATATGGCGCCGGGAACGAGCTTCACGAACCCGTCTTAAATCTAGGAGGGAGACCCGGACTAGGTGACGAGCTCCGAGGAGGAATCCATGGAAGGAAGAACCGACATCCCATCATCTCAGTTTCAATCAAGGAGCAGACGTCCCTGAACAAGGAACAGATTCCGCCCGCCTTTGGAAAGCAGGAATACGGGGCAACAAGACGCGCATCCTCCCATGCGTGACGGACGCACGCGCGCGCCCCGACGTTAAAGCGTCGGAAACAATGATATTATGATATACTTAAAAATAAAGGAGTATGATAGGGATGATTTTAATAACGTGATAATGACTTTGTGAAAGTATAATCTTTATGAAAAGTATAGTAAATGTGAGTTCTGGATGGGTAATGTTTGATTATAGGGGAATTTTATTACCAGAAAAGGGATATATATGGTCCCTTCTAAGAAAAAGGAACTTTAGGAGTCTCCTATAGAAAAATTTGTAATAGAGATATGCAGTTCTCATGGACTGGCTAGTTATTATTGATGATTTTTTAGAAACATCTCATCATTATCCAACCTAATAACCAAGATAACTCATAAGGGGGTAATGTTTGTCTTGATTGGTGAATGAAAAGTAGGCTTCAAGTAATTGAAAGAGGATTATCACTACAGCATTCCCCACACTTCCCTCAGGTGGGGGAGTTTTCAGGGTATACAACCATGATTCAAATAATGGTTTGGGTTGTTCACTAATGTCTAATGATAATGTGATAGCCTACAAATCACGGTATTATAAAGTTAATGAGAATAACTATCCAACAAAATATATTGATTTGATTGCAGTGATATTCATTTTGAAAATCTTGTGGCATTACCTCTATTGGAAAAAATATGAAATATATAAAAATCCCAAGAGCCTTAAGTATATATTTGCCCTTAATGAGCTCAATATGATCCAATGAATATTGTTAGAGTTGATAGAGGACAATGACTACTCAATCCACTACCATCCCGGGAAATAAAATAAAATGTAATTTTCTATAGGTAGAATGGATATGAAAACCTTATAAATGATGATACCTGAGAAGGATCAATTTTTTTTAGAATTTCAAAGGATGAAAATGAATATGTTAAATAAAGGAACATCATCGTTCCTTTATTAAATGATTTCTCACCATCCATTTTGGAGATGAAGAATAATGCATAATGTGATGATGTAGAAATAAAAAAAAATGTAGAACCTATAATACAAGGGGGATCCATGTATTTTAAAATTTATGAGGAATAATTTATATAATATGGATCAAAAATTTGGGTACTATCAAATATTCTAATGAAGAAGGATTTTTTCGATGATGCACATAGATCAACATTCTACATCCACCTAGGGATCATGATGATGTATCTGGATCTATTAGAGCACTATTGGTGAGACTATATGAAAAATGAGATCACATAATATATATCCAAATTTGTAGCATGTTATCAGTGAAGGATGAATGGAAAAATTATAAGGGGATGATACAACTATTTCCTTTACAAAAATAGAGACTAGAAAACAACATCATAGACTTTGTTGTAGGTATTTTGATGACATCAAGAGGAAATAATTCTATATGGGTTATGTAGAATCTTCTTACAATGACTTCTCATTTGATCTATATTTAAGAGGAATTATCACTTGATTAAAATTCAAAGATATAAACCATTGAAGTTGCGAGGATGTATGGAACACCACTATCGATTGTATCTAATTGAGATATAATATTTACCTAAATGTTTTAGAAGAGTATCCAACATACTCTAATCACCGAGTTGAACTTCAGTACAAATTATCACCCCCAAATGGATTTCCAATAAAATTATAATATCCAAACACTAGAATACATGTTGATAGCATTATCGATAGATATTAATGGAAGATAGAGTCAACATCTTCCTTATGTTGAGTTCTCCTATAGTAATAGTTTTCACTTAATCGTCTAAATGGATATATATGAAGTATTTTATGGGAAGGGATGTGGAGAACCAGAGTGATGGGATGAAGTTGGTGAATATAAGATATTGAGACCTAAAATGGTAAAAGACATTGTTGAAAAATTTAAGACCATTCACGAACACATCAGAGTTACTCATATTTGTTTTAAGAGTTATACTAATAATTATTTACGAGGCCTAGAATTTTAGGTTGGTGATAAACTGTTCCTATGTATATCTCTATGGAAGAGAGTCATGGGATTTGGGAATAAGGGAAAGCTATTCCCCCAGTACATCGATGCCTTTTAGATTCTTGATTGTATCAGAGTTAGGCATATTTACTATCCCTCCAACCAATGCTCTCTCAAGAATTTGATGAATTCCACATATCCCTTTTAAGAAAGTACATACCAGATCACTCACATGTACTGAATTCAAAGGTGGTACAACTATAAAATTATCTATCTTATGAGGAGATGATAGTGAAAACTATAGATCATATAGATAAAGTTATACACAAAACGAAAAATCACCTAGACAAAATACTATTGTGAAACTATAAGTATAATGAGGTGACATGGGAACTGGAGTAAGCCATTGAGAAAATGTACCCTTTCCTTTTTTCACCATAGTATGTAAAATGAAATGTCAAAGGGAAAATTTCTTAAGGGTGGAGGAATGTAATGTCCTAGAATTTTATCATTGGAATTTCACTTATGAATATATAATTTTGTCATATTTTGTAATATAATATCATATAATTTACACATGATACATGATAAAACTGGTAATATTTTGTTATTATAATTCATAAATTGAATTTAGATAACAAATATGGCCATAACAATTGAAAGTATTGTAATGGGATAAAAACAGGAAAATATGTAATTAATATAGAAAAATTTGGTTCTTATCGATACCCCATAATAATCTCACTCATAAACAACATTATAGAAATGAGGTAGAATATTACTACTAAAATATTCATTTTGAAAATGAATATATATAACCATTATAGAAACTATAATTTAATGAAGAATAAATGAAATGTGATGTAATTATAGGAAATAGGTAACCCATGTGACCATTACAAATTTGACCATTGTAATAGTAATATGACTGTTAGAAAAGTAACACGACTGTTGAAATTGTAATATGACTATTAGAAATAGTAACCTAAATATTAGAATTTTATGCTCACATATAGAAGCATAAAATAATATTAATTTATAAATATTATAAATTTAAAATATAAAAAATCTAAATTATGATATAAGTAACTTAATTTTTTAAAAAAGATAAAATAAAAGTTCGTATATTTGTAAAACTATTATATTTTATAATCATTTTATAATAAATATAATGATTCAAAAGTAATTTTATATTCATATAATGGATTTATTAATTAATATTATGTCATATTTTAATGATATGAAATATTTATGACACATTAGGTTTTTTTCAAATGGTCAGAAAATTGACTATAATATTAAAATTGGTATTTTTCAAATAAATGAAAATTTTATTTAAAAATTAAAATCATTATATTAATAAATTTTTTTTATAAAACATATTCCATTTTAATATTATAAAAAATGATAAAAGGTTAAGGTTATGTTTTTTTATTTTTTATAAATAGTTGAATTTTTGTTGAATAGTGAATTACGTTAAAATACGATATTTATGATTATAAGAAAAATAGATGGTTTTTTGACTCATGGATGATATAAGAACCCATTAGTTTGAACTAAAAATAAACTATTAATTTATATAGTAATAATATTAAATACTACTGTCAGTTTTGATCCAAAATATTAAACTGGTGAATAAAATATTCAAAAAGACCCATATGCTCCCCTTATAAATACCACCCCTCATCACCGCTTCTCATCACAACTTCTAAGAAATGGAGCTTAAAAAATTTAAGCACAAATATATTCCAAAACCTCATGGACTAGTGATTATGGTCTCACCAAAATACTTATTCTATGTGACTTAATAAGTATTTCAAGGAGGTGACATTTAAGAGGTAATATTCTTAATTTACATCTTCTAAATTTATTTATTCTTACACCTTATCTTATCCTCCAAAATAAAATATTTAATAATAACTATAGTATCATATAAATAATTTAATGTTATATTGATAATTAAATATATACCATCCACCCCGTTCTCATATCTTTTTATTCTAAAAAATAAAACCATTTCCCATATTATGTCGGTTGACCGCCTTCATGGAAGATGAGTTTGTTTCCACTACCGACTTCATGGAAACATAAAAATATATTATAATGGTTTTAATTGAACTAATTAGGTACAATATATATATATATATATTAATAATTTTCTAATGAATATATATCCATAATACTAATTAAAAGTAATGTAGTTCTTGATGGTTGGTAAAACAGCCTAAAAGAACTAACTGTATATCGATAAAATTTTACAAAAAGAATCATCACTATATTGGAACACATATAGATATTTGGGACCATTTAAATTTATGTAATTATATGAATACCATTTCATTTCACTTATATATTTATAGTCTCATTTTGAAAAGAACATAAATAATTATCAACAAGTGAACCGAACCTAGAACCATGAAATGAATGATCCTTGTAAAAAAGAAAATTAAACATTATATCTCAATAAAATGATTATAAATGAAAATAAAATTTTTTAATAATTCAAATATAGATGTGAAAGGTTCTAAATTGATTAATTAATAAATATAAATTGATTATCCAGTAAGTTAAGTGAAGGTGAAAAGTGGATCTGAACATAAGGAAAGAGATCTCTCCATACCACCCTTTTTATTGGGGATATAAACTTTTTCTATCTATCTCATATTCTATATATTTTAATGTTATTTAATGATTCAAAATTCACTATTTATATGTATCTAAAATATGAAAAAAATATTATTCTCCCTTCCCTTGATGGGGTAATACATTCCATAATTTATTTTCTCAAATGCAACCCATTTATTTTTATGTGTAATTTTTATGTTTATACATTAAGATTGATTTCCATTTGTAGAGAAAAAAATTATGCACACATTATGTTGAATGCACCTAAATGGGATGTTAAATTCATTGGGTAATGTTTGTTTCTCATGATATGTTATGTATAGGATTATGAAGTAAACCTCTTCCATTATGTGACTCTTTCCACCATGTTTTATTACCATGTTAGTTAGACATGATTCATGTTTATGTCATGTTATATGTTTCTTTCACATTCCTTTTTTGTTACGATCTTGTGATATTGTATTCTTTATTTTAGTCTCCTATGTGAATATTTTTTATCCTTCTCTTTTATGAGACCATGTTATTCATTTAGACTAATATATTGTTCTTCGATATCTTGTTTATTCCCTTATAAGGATTTATATCTCATCCCATTGTTTTAAGTATTCTTAATATTATCCTAAATTGTTTTAGGAGGTCAATGGTATATAGGAGCTCATTATAGAGAAGAAAAAAATAAACTTGGTTTTACATTAAACTTAATTTTTTATGAACATAGTCTTCTAAAAAATATGCCTCATGATCTTTGGTTTATAATTATTGGATATTTATAATAAAAATCCTGTAATAATATGTGTAAAATTCTTGGGTTTCAATATTGAGAGCTCAACTATATTAATATGATCAGTGGTAACCCAATCATCATTTTCTCCAATTATGGATCTCTCTTAGGACAGCAGTCTAGATGATTTCTTAGGTCTTCCCCTTAATAGAGGAGTTGAGTTCTAGATATACGTCATGCCATGTGCATAACACATTTCGATACCTCCTTGTTTAATGGTTCTGGATGAGTTAAAGGAGATAAAATTATATCTTGAAGACATGGAATAAAAGAATTTTACTAGGTTGAGTACATAACTATGGGGTTCAACTGTTTTGTTCATTAATAAGGAATACAATAGTATTTGATTTTGTGTAGATTACCAGAAGATAAATCAAGTGATTGTGAATAATTGTTACCCTTTTCCCATGAACCATTATCTCTTTGATCAGTTGTTGGGGACTTGGTGGTTCTCCAAGATCGATCTTTGATCATCTTATCACCTATTGCAGGTTAAAGGGTAAGTAATCCCAAAGATAGTGTTTAAGAGTAGGTATGGGATATATGAGTACATAGTGATGTATTTTGGATTGAAGAATACATTATAATTGTTCATGGATATAATGAAAAATATATTCCACCAATACCATGACACTTTCATTATTATGTTCGTTGATGATATCATCATTTAATCATAAACCATGGAGCTATTGGATATAATTATATTGTTCCAAAATATCATAATACAATATGTGTTTTAATGATTCAAAAAATAAATATTTTTTAGTAATGAATTTAACTTATAAATTTTAGGATTTTATCTAAGCCAAATTATAACTTTATTTAAAATATATAGGTGGTTTATTGAATAAATTCTATTGGAATTCATCATTGTTGCAGTTGATAGGTGAAATAAAATTTAACCTATGAGTGAAAAGAATATTATTTGATTGATTCTGAAATTAAATTTCAGGAAACCAATATCTTTTGTGGAGGAAATTATCTTACACATCAACTAATTATCTAATGAAGCAATGTTATTATTTGTGTTGGAATTTAGTTTGAGCTAATGTAATTATCACAAAAAAGACAAATGTAATTAATTTATCATAAATTGTAAAATAATCCTCTTATGAAAAGAAACATGTATAATGAATTATATTATGAAAATTAACTTTACAAGTAAATTGTTCTATGAAGGGATACATACCTTAGTTCATTCCTTTATCATATTCCGATAATCTTATGGATTTCAAGGAATCCATATGAAGAAGGAATTATCTTATAATCAATATTTTTATAGAAATAGTAAATCCAAATCAATTATATTACACATTTAAGAAGTCAATATCTGATAAGTGTTTTATCTTAAATAATCTATTTATTATTCAATAATAGAATTATCTTGCTGGAGTATTGCTACCCAACTTTTATCTTATGAAGAATAATTCATCTTTTATAGGATCAGTATGATAGTCTCAGAATTAGATTTTCATTAGGATATACTATAACATTTCCATATCTATTTATAATTCCACTCATACATTCATTATCATTAGAAAATAATTTTTCTAATTATGAAATATTCTATTTGGACAAATAATTTCATTTTGGTAAATTGGAAAATCTAATGGGTAGTAAATCTACTTCACCTTTCTTATCTATTCATTCTGTAACTGTAAAAGTAGGACACAACCTAATTAAGGCCCTTTCACTTCAAACATCAAAAGTATTATTCACTCAACCATTGATATTGTTAAGTGTGATTATTTAAATTCAAAATAATAGATACAATAACAAATAGGATATACATAAATATATAGGAAGATATACAATACAAGAAACAAAAAGGACACACATAGTCTTTCACATACCTATTTCTATGCTTTAAAGATTATTATTTAAAATCAAAGAACCTATATGTTTTCTATTTAAAGATATTCATATTATTTGGATGTTTCATCATCAACTTTTAGTTTATGCTTTCAAATTTTTGATTCACATATTTTAAATGTCATTTTTATAATTTTATCTATTTATACTTATTGTAAAAAAGTGTGATAAGACCTTTGATATGACTTGTAAATAGAGATCCTCTTTTAATTCTCTTGGAAAGTTCTATAAAAGTTCACATATGTTTTTTCAATCAGTTGGGAAGCCCCACAAAAAATGTATGGTATAATGAAAATCAAAAAAGATTTTGTAGTAGAGTGTTGATGTAGTGGACTAGGGATTATTTGTCACCCAAATAATTATAAATAATTTTTTTTATATTTTATATTTATTTTTTTCCATTATATTTATATCTTGTGATAAGAGAAGATCTAAATCATTAAGTTGTTAAGATAGGATTGTTTTCAAGAGAAGAAAACTTCAAAACTCAATTTACCCCCCCCCCCCCCCTTGAGTCATTTAACTATATTTATACGACCAATAATTGTTATTAAATGTTGAGACTCTTGATTTATCAAATTTAAAAGGTTTAAGTTGAAAATATATCCTTCAAATGTTCATAATGATAGATAATAGATAAGTAATGTCTATGGTCAGAGTTCCTTACTTTAATAGAAAACTTTATGGATGCGGGAAGGCTTATATGATTATCGATATTAAAAATATAGTTGTAAAGGTTAATAAAAATGTTGTTAAGCTATATGAAATTCCTAAGACTGATTCTAAAACATTTTTTTCTATTACTAAAACATACTATTATCTAAAATATATAGATATTAATGTTATCATATGTGGACTCGGTCTATACAAGTTTAATAAAGATTCACAATGTGCTACAACGTATAAAATATGGAGTACCATTCAGTGACTTATGAAGGAACATGATTTTTTTTAAAAATTTATAAAATAATTACAAACTCATGGTTTACACCTTTAATATAATGGAAGGATAAAACATCACTCAGTTTAATACAATATTAAATAAGAATGTAAATGATATTGATTCTCTAGGAATGGTGTTCTTGAACAAGTTCATGATCTAAAAATTTTAAAAACATTACCATCGAAATGAATTGTAATTTCATATAACACCATGAAATTATAAAATTATAACATTTTTTTCATATCATATGTGATATAGAACACTAATCTTAAACAACCCATGAAATATATTTCTTAAAATTTAATCTCCCTTATAGCTCATAGAACATGAATCCCTGAGTAGAAGTGAATCATAATATATTATCCTAGAAATTAATTTGGAGGGTATGAAATGTATAAAAAAATTATCTAAATTATGGTTGCCTATTTATTAGAAATAAAATAAAAAACATTTAAACTAAAATGAAATGTTTTCTAAAAAATTGTATTTTTCTAAAGGACAATTTAGTCATGATTTGGGCACATTATTTTAAATTATTTTTAATTATTATAAAAAATTCATTTGAAAAAATAAAATTCATTTTCGAAATCATAATATAGAAATTATATTAGGGTGATTTTTTGGGATTTTCTAAAATGGTTCATTTTTTGATGAATAATGAAAAATACTGCATTTTAAATAAAATTTTCCATTTCATTTAAATAATTAATATAGTTAAATTATATTTTAAATTGGTTTTAAAAGAAAAATTAGTTCAATTTTATACTAATTAATCCAATTTAGGTCATTGGAATGATTTTCAGGTTGCATTTAGATATAAAAACCTTGTAAATTATTGAACATCTTCTCTTTAAAATCCGACATTCTCATCATGGCTATGGGATTAATTTTAAATTAACCTTTTTACACTAATGAGAATTGAATTTTTAAATATAGATTCTATATTTGGAATAATAATAATTTGTATTATATAATAAGTTCAACTTAAATTTTTACCCTAATTAATTGTAAAAACAGGAAAACATTATTACGGTTAAGGTAAAATATATTTACCAAGGGTTAAAATAAATATATTAGGGTAAAAATGACCTAAAACCTTGTATAAAATATATTTTATAGACATATTTAGACCATATAATGTCTAAATATTTATAAAAACCCATTTTGGACCCTTATGTCATGTAAAAAATGTGGGTAAACCATTTTATTTTTAAAATATTTCAATTATGACAATCACCTCACTTAACAAAGGCCACCCTCTATCCTATATTTTTAACACCATAAAAATCATTTGGTTTATAAAATCCCTGATAAAATCACTTCAAAACTTCCCTAACCTAGTACTATAATCCTTTTTTTAATAAATCAATCCTTGGAATTCTTTTGGTGCTAACCATAGGGGGATACCAGAATAAGAAGTAATATTCTTCAATGATCATCTTTATCTTATTTCTTACTCCAACAACTCAAATACATATTGAAACATGATGATATAATAACCTTAGTTTCTTAAATATATTTATATTTTTTATATTAATTTCATGACCTTAGACCATATACACTTCCATAAAATGGGTTATAAAATCATCATTATTATATGCGATAGACTACCGGTTCACGATCTGATATCATTCATTTTTTCCATTACCTCATTTAATGGTTGGGTATATTGATGGATATAAATTATATATAATATATATATAATTTAATTATACCTATAGGTCCATTATATCATATATAAATTTTTACATTCTATTCCCATGGGATACGATAACGTTGCTCGTGTGTACGATGAACTACTACCTGGCGAAGCGATGCGATTCGTATTTCACTAACATTTTAAATGTAATGTGATAATGATAAATTTAATGAATAAATTTTATATAGATGATATGAAAACTATATAATTAAATATTTAAAATTATTTCCAGATAATATATTCCATGTTTTCTTACATTTTCAAAAACTTAAACTTAATAACTTCATTTGTGTACGTGTAGACTATCGCGTTCAAGAAGTAATGCGACTCTGTTTTCATAACCACACCAAATTTATGAAATATATAAATATATTTGAAGAAAATAATATAGTGTATATGACATTATTATATTTATGTAAATACAAAATATAAATTACCTTCTTTCCATAATGAACATTGAAGAATGGAAATGCTACTCTTGTGCACGTATGACCTACCGCCTCCATGACGGTAACATAATTCATTTATCAAAAAAATATTTCATTATTTGTTTTAAAGGTATAATTTATTTATAAATATTATTATTATTTAATTATTATTATTATAGAGATGTTATTAATATATAATATGTGCGTGAACCAGATGGCTCATGATGAAACATGCATGACAAAACAAGGCAATTAACACCCGCAATAATGAAAATAAGGAAAGATTATTAACAGAAGGGTGATAATATTTTTTAAAAATATAATATATGAGATTATAAATATTAATATGGTAATTTTATAAGTTAATAACCATTTTAAAACCACCATATAAGAGTTTAAATCATGTTCAACCAAAAGGAAGCGTAAAGTAAGAAATCTTGTCTCAATTTCCTTTCCTTAAGGCACATTTATATATCATTCACCAATTTATTTTATATGTTTTATACACTAACAATTTCACATATAATTTCACGAATAATTTATAATTAAATTTATTTTAATTTTCAATTATAATTATTTCATGTAATGGGATTTTGACCAAAGAGTTACCAAGTGGTAAATAATTCCATCACTCATTTTCTTTTCATTATGTTATATTAATTCTTATTCATCTTTGATATTCCAAGATTATCCGTTTGATAAATTTTGATTATACTATGTTGTATTTAAAATTATTTTATGTGTATTTTTAATTGATACACATTATGTATTCCTTGAATAATTCTCACTTCAACGTTATGATCATTGTAATGGTTAATTTCACAATATCATTCTCAATGAGATTGTTTATTATTAAATTTCATTCAAGGGAAATTATTTGATAATTTTATAATAAAATAATATAATTTTTTCAAAATATGGTTATTAATGATATTTTTTAAGTAACAGTGAAAAATTTTAACTATTTTTTTATTAAAAATGTCTGAGATTTGTTTGATGAAAATATGACTTCATTTCTCTCTTCAGTTGGAATCCCATATTCTTCCAAAACCATATTTTCCAAAAAATGTTATTAATTTTTTTAAAAGTATTTATTAAATACCTTTTTACCCATTATTAATATTTTTTACAAATTATTAAACGTAATAATTATGTTGTTTTCAAAATAATTCCCATTAAGATTTTACTAAAAAGGGAATGAAATATTTGTTTTAATGTATATATTTTGTAAGGAATTTTAACCATCATAAAATATCAATTTTTTTAAGATTCCTTTATAAGTTTCAAATATTAAAAAAAAATATTTTTAAAATGTTTCACGAAATTTTAGTATTAAAAGCTGATTTTCAAAATGAAACGAATATTTTTCTTAAGAATGTTTTTAAAGATAATTTTATGATATTTTTATTCATAAATGACACCAACCCTTTATTATTACTCTAATGGGTATATTTTTTATTTATACTATCCTTATTATTTATATGGATGGTTTCTCATTATTTGAAAAAGGAATCTATGGAAATTCAATTTCTTGATTTTTTTGGAAATCACTAATTTACCTTTAAATATTCACTTTCCAATGATCATTAGAAATTAAATTTCCTCTAAATATCCATATTAGTTATCATGGAAATGGTTTTTATTAAACTATTAATTATTTCAACAAACAGTGTTTCATTTTTAATGTTGTTTTAATGACTAGGGAAATATTTATAACTCATATTCCTTTATCAATATGGATATTTAATGATAAGGAATATTGTTCATGAATTAAATTGATTATTTGATTTATGGGGTATGATTTGGACATAAATATATAAGTGGACCCTATTTATAGATATCCCCTCAATTCATTAATAGGTATAATGAGACAAAAACACTTCGGTAAACAGAGTTAAATGGGTTTTTGGTGTATACCTACACATCAGTTTTAAAAATTCTTGAGGATAGCTTTTGATGGTAGAGGTATCATGATTCCAGAGGTCATAACATCCAATAATTAACCATATTATTCCTTAATTATTAAGTTATTATTATCTAGGATATTTTCAAAATGATTTTATCTATGGATGTATATCATTCTCATTTTATTTATTAAATGGAATTTGTATCTAGTTATTTATGTTTCCATCTTTATTATGCATTATGTTTTTATGATAGTCTTATTATTGATTTAAATAAAAATGTTTTAAACTATTTTCCTTTCCTTATTAATTATTTACTATCTTATTATCCATGATGTTATAAACATGATATTATCTCTGGATTCATTTCATTTTCAGCCTATTGATTTAATGGAATTTGTTTTCATTTATTTACCTTTAAATATTGATTATGCTTATTAAATCATGATATATTCCACTATACTTAACTCTCAGTAAGATTTTAAGAACACCCTTATTCTGTTTCTTTTCCTAGGGATCCATGAAGTGTATGATGATTGGTATTCAATGATATTATATAGGGAATAATTTTATTCTATAAAAACAATTATTTAATAAATTGTGTATTAAAATATAATATAATACTCATGTATGTATATATTTTATGAAGACCAATAAACTATTAAGTCATTTTATGTGTTATTCCTTGTATCTTATGAAAATTTAATAATGTAGACTATAGTTTTGGGATACTAGGGTCCGTGTTACTACAATTTGTATCAAATAATATTTATTATAAATATTAGGAACTAGATTTAAGAAAATATATATTAAGGAACATAAAAATATGATATACATTGAGGAAAAGAATAGAAGAAAATCCAAAAAAATAAAGGAAGATATTGTGTGGGTTTTCTTAGAAATAAATCCCTAACAAGATATTACAAGTGGATGTGGTTTTGTCATAGATATACCTAGGAGTAATAACTCCAAAAATGAAATATTGGTTTTGAACTGATCATCACATGGTACATGAAAACAAGCCTAACTACACACCTAGTTTGACACTCCTGATGTGTATTCTTAGGCTAATACACATTTTCTTTACAAACCATTATGAAGGATTTAAATACATCATGAAAATGAATGACCTATGATAAAAATTAGTTGTCGTATATTGAGAGTAATGTGTCATGATTTGTACATCCTGTAGATGATTATATGGTTTTCCAACTATAATTATTATTTATCATAGTATACTTTTTGGTTGTAGTCAATGGTTGGAACCTAAAATAGTCAATTTAACAATGAACATGAATGATAGTGGCGTGAATATTAGAATCCAAATAGGATGATGAAAAGAGTGAAAAATATAATAACTATTCCTAATCATTATTCCAGTAATATAAATAACAATATATACCTTAACAAACTCCTTGAATTCCCAAATAAGAGAAGGATTGAGTTCTCTAGGGGATCTAGTGATGGAGATGATAGAGGAAGGAATGATTAATTTCAATCATATATGAATTTTTGTGCGAGATACCAACGAAATAGACTCAATGGAAAGGAAACAATATTTACATGTGGAAAGGAAGGTCACAATGTAAATAAATAAAGGGTAAAAATGAAAAATATGATGGAATGAAATAAATATCATCCAAGGGATCCATTTATATTCTGTTTTCTTAAATGTTGAGAACTTTGGAATTATCTGAGTCAATTATTTCTTAAAAAGGTTAAACCCGAGACCAAACAAGGAAACATATTGAAATAAAATATATTATGTATTTATGTATTATGATTGATGAATTAAATCAAACAAGTATTTTTAATGGTATTTTGTTTATAATAATCATGATGCATCTAAGGATTATGATAAATTTTAAAAGCATATGTGTCTTAATTAACTTCCGATTTATGGATACCATCATCAGTTAATGGGTTTAAGATTTATCATACGTTTAAATTCTTAAACATCACTTTTTGGGTTTTATGTGTCGAGATTATACTAAGGATTTTTTTGAGAGAAATTTACAGCAAGAATATGTTTTATTGGAAAAGTTATTTGAGTAATAATTCCTTTAAATTTTATATACATAATTTTAAATGTGTTTATAACCATTAGGGTTGATATGATCATTAATTAAATTCTAATAATAGTCACATATTATTATTAAAAATTGTGGAAAATAATAATTTATATTGAAAACCATAGTAAAAAATGTTATTTAATTAATAATTTTATTTCAAGGATGTCCTTAAATTTAATTTGGTAATGTTATAGGACGTTTATTAATATATTTTGGGAAAAAGGACAACCCACATGTTGAGTGACAACCCATGAAATCCAGAAAGGCCATGGGGATTGAGCCCATGAATAAAGGATGACAAGGGTTTAGTGCCTACCACTGGCCTATGTCATATCCCCATTAATATTCCATTGTTTTTAGTTAAATGATTTGAAAAATAAAAATTAATGATGAACAAGTGGTGTAACTTTTGAGGATTAGAGATCATTTTATTATATTGGAAAACTTATGCTAACCATATTTTTTTTGATAAATAGGTAAATAAATATGGAAATATGAGTCACTATTTTTGGGATGCTATGATATTTTAAAAGTAAATTTTAGTTATTTTGGCATAAAAATTCATTTTTGGACATTCATTTCTTATTGTAAGGGATGGATTATAAATTGATCGAAGCATAACCAAAGGGAAATTTTTTTCTTATGATATAGAAATGTATCACGTATTTATATTTCCTAATATTCCTAGAAAGTAAAATAATCACACAACTTAAGGAAAAAGGATCTTGAATTTAATTTCATCCTATTACAATCATTTATAATGATTTTGATGACCTTTTTCAAACTTATTTTATTTATGGATGTGAGGTCTTTAACATTCCATTGATCATTCACTTTTTTGTGATCAATGAAATCTATCATTATCTGTATTTATTTTTGATTTTATTCCATTTACACATCATCAATTACTACCAATGTTATTCTCAATTATAAAACTACTTATGTGTCACTCCATATGATCATTGTACAACCATTTTTATCTTATTATGATGATATTTTATTAATCCTCTTATGATGTGGGTTTTTCAACAATCATATTTCCAAATTCCAATCCATTAATTACTAAGATCATTTTGAAATTGTAAGGGAAAAATTTATTTAAGGGGGGAAATGTAAAACCTTGAAATTACAAAAAAAATAACCTTGTATTTGATAGAATATGTGACACAGAACACTAAGCTAAAACATCCCAGAAAATATTTGTCATTAAATTTAATTTCTTTGATGGCTTGAAGACTACACAAAACCGATACAAAGTGAACTATAATATAGAAATCGATCCATTAATTTGGAAGTTATGAATATTAAAGACTAAATTATAAAAATTATGGTTATATATTTATTATAAATAGAATTTTAATAAATTAAAAGAAAAAAGAAATGTTTTCTAAAAAACTATATTTTCAAAATGGTTATTTAGTGGAAATTTTCATGCACAATTTAAAATTAAATGTTAAAACATTTATGATTTTTTTTGGAAAAAATAAACTTTACTTGTGAAGTAAAAATGTAAAATTTATATTAGAGTGAAATTTTGGGATTTTTTAAAAATGTTTCATTATTCGATGAATAATGAGAAATATAGAATTTTAATTTAAAACAGCCTTTTTTTAATAAATTTTATTTTGAAATTATATTTTTAATTGGTTTTAAAATAAAATTAGTTCAATTATATATCAATAAATCCAATTTAGTTCATTTGAATAATTTTCGTTTTGTAAATTGATATAAAAATATTCTAATATTTAACATTTTCTCTTAAAAAACATGCTTTCTCATCGCGTCTTTGGGATTAATTTTAAATTAAAACTTTCTAATTATTTGAATATAATTTAAAAAAATTGATTCTATATTTTTTATCACCCCAATTTCTACTATAAATTATGGTAAAATTAATTTTTTACCATAAATAATATTAAAAATAGTAAAAATTATTTACCGGGGTTAAGGTAAAAATGAATCTATCAGGGTTTAAACTAATAAGATAAGGGTTAAAATAACCTAATTTTTATTATAAAATATATTTTATGGAAATAGTTAGGCCATATAATGTATAATTATTGTTATAAAACATATTTGGACCCATTTGGAATGTGAAAAATGTGGTAACAACTTTTTATTTTCAATAATTGCAAGTGTACCACTCACCTCACTTATATAAGGCCACCGAATATTCCCTCTTATTCACACCAAAAAAATATTTCGATTAATAAAATCCATAGATAATTCAATTCCATAATTACCTTACATTATTCTAGAATCCTTATTTTGTTTATGAATCCATCCTTGGAAGGCTTTTGGTGCTAACATAATTTGGATACCCAAAGAAGAGAAATGTTCTTCAATGACCATATTTATTTTATTTCTTCCTCCTCATAAATAAATTATTTTTAAACAATTATGATATAATAACTTCAGAGTATCACATATAATTATATGTTTTTTATTAAATTTATAACCTACAACTATATCCACTTTCATCAAATGGGTTACGAAATCATCATTTGTGTATACAGTGGACTACCTCCTCATGAACCGATGCCATTCATTTTTCTATGACACCATTCATGGTTGGGTATGATGATGGATATAATGTATATATATTATATTTATAACATAATTATACCTCTTGGTTCATTAAATCATATATTAATTTTTACATTCCTTTCCTTGTGGGATATGAAAACGTTGATCATGTGTACCATAGACTCTCGCCTCGCGTAGCGATGTGATTCATCTTTCAGTAACACTTTACATGAATTGTTATATTGATATATTTAATGAATATATGTGGTTTACATGAAATAATTATGATTTTAATACAATATTAATCATTCTTTAAGGATAATATATATCATTTTCTTTCTTATATTTTCACTCACTCAAAAATGTCAACATCATTCATGTATATGTGAACTGATGCGTCAAGAAGTGATGCGACTCTATTTTCATCACCACACCACATGAATAGTATATATATAAGTATATTTGAGAAATAATTTTGTATATATATGATATTACTAACATTTTTTAAAGATAAAATATTAATTACCTTCTTTCCATAATGATCATTTACATATGGAGGCGTTACTCATGCATACGTATAACCTACCGTCTCCATGATCATAAAGTACAACATTTCCCAAAACCATATTTCATGATTGGTATTAAAATTATAATTGATTTATAAATATGAAAATTATTTCATGATTATTATTATTGAGATGATATAACTATATAACAAGCGCTAGAACCAGATCTTCGCTGACAAAACACACATGTAAAAACAAGGAAATTAACATGCAAAAGAATGGAAATAATGAAATATTATTAAATTATGGGTTATACTATTTTATAAAACGATCATATATGATATTATAAATATAAATATGGGTATAATATATTTTAAAAATATGTTTAAATCTACCTTAAAATATGTTAAATCAAGTTCAAACAAAAGGAAGCATGAGGTAAGGGATTTTATCTCAATTTCCATTCATTGAGAAACATTTGTATATAATGAACCAATTTATTTTATATATTGTATAAACTAAAAATTTGACATGTAATATCATTAATATAGCATCCCGCCTTTTTATCCCATAAACTTTCATTACATTTTACAAAACCGAATATCTTTAAGGTTTAGTGTCTTGGAAACCAGGAACTTAAAACATGAAAACATAAAACATTCTTCTTAAACACTTGAAATGCTTCTCCTCATGTTAATCCTAGGTTCATTACTGTATCTCATAACCTAGGGAAATACAAAAAAATAAAGGGTGAGCAGAAGGCCCAGTAAGGGAAACAAGAGAAACATTTTACATGTGAACTTGAGATACTTCAATAAGGACATAAAAAGAACTTTAAGGCATGAAAATGAAACCATGAAGCATATCATAATAAAAATAACATTTTTCATAACTTGAATATGTGGCTAAAACATTTAATATTGACAATCGTTTCGTTTCACCAAGGTCCATCCCCAAGGTGTCATTAAAAATTACCAATGTTATTCACCAAGGCGTCGTTAAAAATGGTCATCTCTAGAGATTAAGTCTATACCCAATGCATTGGAGCGCTATCAGGGCGAACCCTTAAATTTGCCTTTATTATCTTGTGAGACACATATATCATCATAAAACATTTCATAAATAACCCATATAGCATAAAATAAATGGGTTTCATTTCATAATCATAACGTTTTAAAAACTACTTTAAAGACTTGATCTTTACGTTACTTTAAACCCACGGAAAGGGAAAGCGGGTATCATGTATCTAAATACCAGAATTTAAAAAAGAAATTTTTTGTATATATGTGAATAACCCTATAGAAATAAGAGATTTGAGTATTCACTTAATAACATGAAGTAATTTTGAGATAAAGAGAGAGGCATTTTGAGACGAAAATTCTGCAGCACAACGACTACGTTACAAGGTTTTAGAAAACATTGAAAAGAGAGGGGACATGGGTCAAACAATGATAAATGACCCATAAAACAGTAGAGGGATATAATATAAGGGACTTAAGAACATGGTAATGAAATTTGAAAATATACCATATGAAATGAAGAACATGAAAGGAAGACAAAAATAAGATTTCTCTTATGAAAATTCGGCAGCCTAACAGCGTTACATAAACTTCAACCAAAAATGAATTGATGAATTCAAATAGGGGCTCTCATCATATGAACATAAAATATCAGTATGATAGATATAGATATCATACCCCAACATAATAAAAAGGAACTTTCAAGACTTGACATGTAATTATAACTTTGAAAAGGAGAAGGGTGAAAGAATCCCTTAGAAATTCGACAGCCTAATGGCGCCACTTAAAACATCAAAAAACTGAATTGAAGAGATCAAATGGGGTCTCTCATCATATGAACATAAAATATCAGTATGATAGATATAGTGATAATACACCAACATAATAAAAAGGAACTTTCAAGACTTTACATGGAATTAGAACTTTGAAAAGGGAGAAAGGTGCAAGGACCACTTAAAAATTCAGCAGCCTAACGGCGCCACTTAAACTTCAAAATACTGAATTGAAGAGATCAAATGGGGTCTCTCATCATATGGTCAAAAAATATCAGTATGATAGATATAGAGATAATTCCCCAACATAAAAAAATGGAACTTGAAATAATTAACATGAAAGTAGAACTTCAAAACGAGAAGGGTGAAGAACTACTTAAAAATTCGGCAGCCTAACAGCGCCACTTAAAACTTCAAAATACTGAATTGAAGAGATAAAATGGGGTATCTAATCATATGGTAATATAAGATCAGTATGATATATATATATATCATACCCCAACATAACAAAAATTGAAATAATTAACATGAAAGTAGAACTTCAAAACGAGAAGGGTGAAGAACCACTTAAAAATTCGGCAGCCTAACGACGTTACTTAAAACTTCAAAATACTGAATTGAAGAGATAAAATGGGGTCTCTCATCATATGATCATAAAATATTAGTATGATAAATTTATAGATCATACCCTGACACAATAAAAAGTATCTTTAAATACTTTACATGAAAATAGATCTTTAAAAATGAGAAGGGAGAAAGAAT
This sequence comes from Viscum album, assembly GCA_963277665.1. NCBI lineage: Eukaryota > Viridiplantae > Streptophyta > Magnoliopsida > Santalales > Viscaceae > Viscum > Viscum album. The sequence goes on along the minus strand of OY728160.1, from coordinate 797,177,842 downwards.
CTGTTACAAAATTTCGGTAGCCTAAAAGCACCACTCAAAACTTCATAAAACGAAATAATGAGAGTAAGAGGGGATCTATCATTATGTGAAAATAAAAAGGGTAGTAAGAGGAGTATAAAAGAACATCCTCCAACATAAGAACATGGAGCATAAAAAGAATTACATAAAAGAGATTACTTAAAAAGAAAGAGAGAGGTCGAATCCCTTACCTTAAAACGTAACTCTTAAAACTCAAAGGTTGGGACCTTGAGGGATTGGGGGCACCTTGGGAGGACTCCTTGGGAGGTAATAAGACCATAAATTCGTTGGGGGAGAGTGGGGAGTCGAAATGGATGAGAGGATGGCTTGGTATTTATAGGGAAAGTGAGGGGACAAGGCATTAATGGCCAAGGGACACCTCAAAAGTGCTTTTCTCAAAACCATGTGCTCTCCTTTGGCATTTACCATGGAGTTAGGCCACATGGGGCCCCCAAAACAATAATTCATCACCTTTGTTCGAACATCCCTTAAACTATCTCATGACATCACCATGACATAGTTATGATGTCATTAAACATACCGAAACCCTAAAACTGTATTTTGACTTTTCACTGAAAATTCAACTTTCTTAGAAAAATCCCAAAATTTCACACTAACCAAATATCAATGCTCTGATTTCAAAAATGAACTAAATTTTATAAAAATAATTTTCTAAATATTTTAAATTTTATTTTTAAATAAATACACTATTCACTGAAAATTCATTTTTTTTCAGAAAAAACCCGAAAAATTACCTTAACATAATATCGATGCTCTGAGTTCAAAAATGAAACCCATTTTATAAAAATAATTTTCTAAGTATTTTTAATTTAATTTTTAATTAAAAAACACTATTCAACCGAAAAAACTAATACTTGAATAATAATTTATGAAACCGTTGTTGAACCATTTTATTGAATCACATTACTTAATCAAGGTGCCTAGATTATTTTAAAACTTTCTTTAAGTAAGATTACTAATCCATTTGGTCATATTACTAATCCTAATCATAAAACCACTATTCATAATTTACTATTCATCAAAAATCAAGTTGATCTTATTAGACTCTAAATTTCGTACTGAACATAATTATAGAAGACCATTTTTTGAAAATCATTACACATTTTTAATTATTTAAGGTTTACATAAACATTTTTTTTAAAATATCCTTTCTCTAAAATTCACCAAAAAATATGCATACTATATTTATCTGGACATTTGAAAATTCATAAACATCATCATAAGAAGAAATCCCAATTTTTATTTAAAACAAAGGATTACAAAAGGCAGTTACGGTCTCCTTACATAGCCCCTTATCACACCAGTATAGGACCTTAGTGTAAGGTGTGCTAAGGTGAGGGAATATGAGGGAGGCTCGGCCAACATTGCACGAGTAGTAATTTCTATTAGTTTGAACTTCTCGCAAAGGCGATTCCGTTCTAGCTTCACATGATGAAGTTCGGCTTGGGTTTTGTCCAGAGCAAAGCCCAGTGGTGCTACCTCCTTCCCAAGTTCTGTTAGATGGGCTTCGATCGGTCAAAGACTACTGGGTGAGGCCATCAAATCTTCTTTCTATAATAATTAACCAAGATTACTTGTATTTAGAGAAAATAATCAAAACGTTTAGTTTCCAGCGGTCATATTGACCAATGGTCATATAACAGTCAAAAACCAATGGTATCATTTTAATTATACTCATGTTATCAAATGAAACATTTTTGTTGAGTATAAAAATAAAATAAAATAACACATAAAATTAGGAAACAAGATTTATTCAAAATTTCGGGTAGTTACAATCTTCCCCCCTTAAGAAATTGCGTCCTCGCAGTTTTTTTAAAATTAGGTTTTGAAATTTCATTGAAAGTCCCACATCGGAAAAGGAGTCAGTAAAACTATTACTTTAAAAGAAAGAAAGGGAAGTACGAAGGTCACCCGAGTTAGCCCACACTAGGATTCCATGTTGGAAAACATGGACATGGAAGAAAAACAAAGGGCCAAGTTCTGAGGGAGAGTGATAGAGAACGTGATTAGGAGAAAGTTTACCATAAGAAAATCCCAAACTTATGATGTGTTTAAATGGTCATTGATTACCTAGTAGGAAACGTAAACCAAAACGTTTTTTTTACGTTCTTTTTATAATTTTGAGGAATTCATTTACTACATAGAACAAAAACACAAGAAAATATACCTACCTTCATGTAGAGTATCATCCTTTAATAAGTTTCTACTAAAACTAATCTTTTCTCCAAAAGATGATCATTCAAAAATACTTGGTCTCAACAAAACACAAGAATCATCTTCTAGAGAATCACATAATTTACAAAAGGTTAACTATCTATTTCTTCTATCTTTAAACATTATCCCAAAAACAGAAAGGGTAAGGTAAAACAACTCTTCAAAAAGAAAGAATCCCATAGGAAGGGAAACTATTTTTAAATCTTCAAAGTTCCATGGTACTACCCAAAGTTCATCATAGACCATCCCATAAATAACGGTCCTTAAATTTTTTCAAAATAAACCAAACTAAGATTGAAACCCAAATACAAGAGGGATTTGATAACATAGTCTTCCAAAATAAACTTCATTGTTCATCTCCAAACAACACCAACCACACCTAACATCTTATAACAAAAGTAGCTAACCTAAACATATTTTACCCAAGATAGGTTAATCATTCCCATAAGTAACATAAATTACTATAAGTCCACCATAAATTCATCGATTCTTCAAAATATAAGTCAACCTTACTCCTCAATGAAAATACCGTAGTAATCTATTTACCTCGATCATATAGGGTCCCCAAAATAGTTAACATATTCCAAAATAATAATCATTTTTTTAATCCCCTAATCATCTCTGTCATATTAATACGACAATCATCGCATTTCCTATCACATTGGTTTTTGGGGACATGTTCTTCCATTTCCTGCCATTAACTAAGAAAAGAAACTATAATTAGAGGCTTAAATACTTAGCTAATAATCATGAAAAGGGAACTTTAAGCATAAAAGGATAAACATGTAGAATAAAAGTATATCCTAACTTATGATCCCCTAGGTTCCAATCTAGGTTATCAATGATCATATATTCTTATGTGAATCTTTATTTTGTTTTATCCTTGTTCCTTTAATAATGGTTCATACTAAGCTTATGAATTTACCAAAGCATATCCCCCAGGAGTGTCGTAACCAAGAGTGCAGCAAGGCCCGTCGTCGTGTACCAGTTCCCGTTCGAGTCTAGCTCAAAGCGGTGTTTTCAGGTTTTACCCCTATGTAGAACTGTGCCAGATCCACCTCTACCTGCTCGTATCCAGACAGGGATGTATTTGCTTGGAAACCCCTTACTCAATACTCGCCAAAATACCAGGAATATTTCCTATATTTAAAATTTTCTATAGGGTTCTTCCTAGAGTTTTCATATCCTAATTTCCACAAATAACTAAACCATCCTTTGATACCAACTATAGCATCCTTCCTTTTTATCACATAAACTTTCATTACATTTTACAAAACCGAGGATCTTTAAGGTTCAGTGTCTTGGAAACCAGGAACTTAAAACATGAAAACATAAAAAATTCTTCTTAAACACTTTAAAGGCTTATCCTCATGTTAATAATAGGTTCATTACTGCATCTCATAACCTAGGGACATATAACAAAAGAAAGGGTGAGCATAAGGCCCAGTAAGGGAAACAAGAGAAACATTTTACATGTGAACTTGAGATACTTCAATAAGGACATGAAAAGAACTTTAAGGCATGAAAATGAAACCATGAAGCATATCATAATAAAAATAACATTTTTCATAACTTGAAGATGTGGCTACAACATTTAATATTGACAATCGTTTCGTTTCACCAAGGTCCATCCCCAAGGTGTCGTTAAAAATTACCAAGGTTATTCACCAAGGCGTCGTTTAAAATGGTCATCTCTAGAGATTAAGTCTTTACCCAATGCATTGGAGAGATATTAGGGAGAACCCTTAAATTTGCCTTTATTATCATGTGATCCACATATATCATCATCAAACATTTCATAAATAACCCATATAGCATAAAATAAATGGGTTTCATTTCATAATCATAACGTTTTAAAAATTTCTTTAAAGACATGATCTTTACGTTACTTTAAACCCACGGAAAGGGAAAGCGGGTATCATGTATGTAAATCTCAGAATTTAAAATAGAACATTTCTGTATATATGTGAATAAACCTATAGAAATAAGAGCTTTGAGTATTCACTTAATAACATGAAGTAATTTTGAGAAAAAGAGAGAGGCATTTTGAGACAAAATTCTGTAGTACAACGGCTACGTTACAAGGTTTTAGAAAACATTGAAAAGAGAGGGGACATGGGTCAAACAATGATAAATGACCCATAAAACAGTAGAGGGACATAATATAAGGGATTTAAGAACATGGTAATGAAATTTGAAAATATAACATATGAAATTAAGAACATGAAAGGAAGACAAAAATAAGATTTCTCTTATGAAAATTCGGCAGCCTAACAGCGTTACATAAACTTCAACCAAAAATGAATTGATGAAGTCAAATAGGGTCTCTCATCATATGAAAATAAAAGATCAGTATGATAGATATAGAGATCATACCCCAACATAATAAAAAGTAACTTTCAAGACTTTACATGGAATTATAACTTTGAAAAGGAGAAGGGTGGAAGAATCCCTTAGAAATTCGGCAGCCTAACGGCGCCACTTAAAACATCAAAAAACTAAATTGAAGAGATCAAATGGGGTCTCTCATAATATGAACATAAAATATCATTATGATAGATATAGATATCATACACCAACATAATGAAAATGAACTTTCACGACTTGACATGGAATTAGAACTTTGAAAAGGGAGAAAGGTGCAAGGACCACTTAAACATTCTGCAGCCTAACGACGCCACTTAAACTTCAAAATACTAAATTGAAGAGATCAAATGAGGTCTATCATAATATGGTCATAAAAGATCCATATGATAGATATATATATCATACCCCAACATAACAAAAAGGAAATTGAAATAATTGACATGAAAGTAGAACTTCAAAACGAGAAGGGTGAAGAACTACTTAAAAATTCGGCAGCCTAACGGCGCCACTTAAAACTTCAAAATACTGAATTGAAGATATCAAATGGGGTCTCTCATCATATGGTAATAAAAGATCAGTATGATAGATATAGATATCATACCCCAAAATAACAAAAATTGAAATAATTGACATGAAAGTAGAACTTCAAAACGAGAAGGGTGAAGAACCACTTAAAAATTCAGCAGCCTAACGGCGTTACTTAAAACATCAAAATACTGAATTGAATAGATAAAATGGGGTATCTTATCATATGATCATAAAAGATTAGTATGATAAATTTAGAGATCATACACCGACATAATAAAAAGGAACTTGAAATACTTTACATGAAAATAGATCTTGAAAAATGAGAAGGGAGAAAGAATCTGTTACAAAATTTCGGCAGCCTAACGGTGCCACTCAAAACTTCATAAAACGAAATAATGAGAGTAAGATGGGATATATAATTATGTGAAAATAAAAATGGCAGTAATAGGAGTATAAAAGAACATCCTCCAACATAATAACATGGAGCATAAAAGGAATTACATAAAAGAGATTACTTGAAAAGAAAGAGAGAGGTCGAATCCCTTACCTTAAAACGTAACTCTTAAAACTCAAAGGTTGGGACCTTGAGGGCTTGGGGGCACCTTGGGAGGACTCCTTGGGAGGTAATGAGACCATAAATTCGTTGGGGGGAGAGTGGGGAGTCGAAATGGATGAGAGGATGGCTTGGTATTTATAGGGAAAGTGAGGGGACAAGGCATTAATGGCCAAGGGACACCTCAAAAGTGCTTTTCTCAAAACCATGTGCTCTCCTTTGGAATTTACCATGGAGTTAGGCCACATGGGTCCCCAAAAACAATAATTCATCACCTTTGGTCGACCATCCCTTAAACTATCTCATGAAATAACCATGACATAGTTATGATGCCATTAAACATACCGAAACCCTAAAACTGTATTTTTACTATTCACTGAAAATTCAGCTTTCTTAGAAAAATCCCAAAATTTCACACTAACCAAATATCAATGCTCTGATTTCAAAAATGAACACCATTTTATAAAAATAATTTTCTAAATATTTTAAATTTTATTTTTAAATAAATACACTATTCACCGAAAATTCAATTTTTTCAGAAAAACCCCGAAACATTACCTTAACATAATATCGATGCTCTGAGTTCAAAAATGAAATCCATTTTATAAAAAAAATTTCTAAATATTTTTAATTAAAAAACACTATTCACCCGAAAAAACTAATACTTGAATAATAATTTATGAAACCGTTATTTAACCATTTTATTGAATCACATTACTTAATCAAGGTGCCTAGATTATTTTAAAACTTTCTTTAAGTGAGATTACTAATCCATTTGGTCATATTACTAATCCTAATCATAAAATCACTATTCATAATTTACTATTCATCAAAAATCAAGTTGATCTTATTAGACTCTAAATTTCGTACTGAACATAATTTTAGAAGACCATTTTTTGAAAATCATTACACATTTTTAATTATTTAAGGTTTACATAAACATTTTATTAAAATATCTTTTCTCTAAAATTCACCAAAAAATATGCATACTATATTTATCCGGACATTTGAAAATTCATAAACATCATCATAAGATGAAATCCCAATTTTTATTTAAAACAAAGTATTACACAAGGAAGTTACGGTCTCCTTACAAAGCCCCTTATCACACCAGCATATGACCTAAGTGTAAGGTGTGCTAAGGTGAGGGAATCTGAGGGAGGCTCGGCCAACATCGCACGAGTAGTAATTTCTATTAGTTTGAACTTATCTCAAAGGAGATTCTGTTCTAGCTTCACATGATGAAGTTCGGCTTAGGTTTGGTCCAGAGAAAAGCCCAGTGGTGCTACCTCCTTCCCAAGTTCAGTTAGATGGGCTTCGATCGGTCCAAGACTACTGGGTGAGGCCATCGAATCTTCTTTCTATATTAATTAACCAAGATTACTTGTATTTAGAGATAATAATCAAAACATTTAGTTTCCAGTGGTCATATTGACCAATGGTCATATAACAGTAAAAAACTAACGGTATCATTTTAATTATACTCATGTTATCAAATGAAACATTTTTGTTGAGTATAAAAATAAAATAAAATAACACATAAAATTAGGAAACAAGATTTATTCAAAATTTCGGGTCGTTACAATTAATAATCCATACATAATGTTATTTTATATTTCAGTTTGAATTATTTTATCCAAGGGGATTCTTCATCACTATGATCATTGTAAGGGTTTATTTTACAATATCATTCTCATTGAGATTATTTATTCTTGAATTTTAGTTGAAGGAAATTATTTGGTAATTGCTAATAAACCCATATAATTATCTCATCCTCTGTTTATTAATTATATTTTCATGTAATAGTAAATATTCTATAATAATTGGTAATTAAAATTATTGATAATTATTTTTATGAAAATCTAACTTCATTTATCTCTTCAGTCAGAAATATTTTTTTATTCTAAAAACATATTTTATAAAATTATTTCAAAAATGTTTTTAAAATTTTAAAATTGATTTATTAAATAAATTTTTACCCATTTTTACTTTTATACAAATATATTTTAAATTAATCATATTTTCATCTTCAAAACAATGCTTATTTGGATTTTTCTGACAAAGTGAAAAGAATATATATTTTAATGTCAATAGAATGTATATAATTTCCAGCCATCATGACCAATAATTTTTTTAAAGGATACTTTATTAGTTTAAAATATTATTTTCAACCAAAATAATTCTTATTTTTTGAACTTTTAGTTTTAAAAGGTGATTCAAAATAAAAAGAATATTTTCCTGTATAATGTATTAAATAAATTTTTATTGTATTTCTTTTCATCAATGACAATAGCCCTTTATTCTTACTCAAATGGGTATATGTTGTATTGATACCATCCTTATTATTTTAATGGATATTTTATGATCATTTGAATAAGGAATTTATTGAGATTCACTTTCCTGATTCATTTTTATTTTCATTAACACTCTATCTAAATATTCACCTTCTTGTGATCAGTAGACATTAAATTTATCCAAAATATACATATTAATTATAATGGATATTCTTGCTAATTAAACCATTTCTCATTTCTGTACATGGTGTTTTACATTGAAAGTTATGTGATTGACTGTGGAAATATTAAGAATATGTATCCCTTCTTCAATATGAATATTTAATGTTAAGGCATGTTGTTCATGAATTAAATCGATTATTGAATATACGAGAAATGATTTGGACATTCATATATGGGTGGGCCCTGTAATAGATCGCCCCTTGATGCATAGAAAGGTCTCCTAAGATGAAACAGTTGGCTAACCTTAGTTAAATTGGATTCTCATTAATACTAACCAATCATTTTTAAACTGTATTGAAGACAGATATTAATGGTAGAGGTATTATGATGCCTCAGATCTTGATTTCCAATAATAAAGAACCTTCTTCATTAAAATTTCTGTTATTATTGTCCATGATATTTTCACAAAGATATTATAATTAGATGCATTTAATTATCAATTTATTAATTAAGTAAAATGTGATTTGTATTATTTATATTTCCATGTTAATTATGATTTATCCAGTAATTATAGTCATTTAATTGATTAAATGTCATGTATTTTCAGTTATTTACCTTGTGATATTCATTATTCCTTATCTTATTACCATTGATGTTTTCTCCATGATATTATGTCTAGATGCATTTCTTTCTCAACGAATTTATTTAATGGCATGTGTGTTAAGTTATATACCTTCCCATTTTTATTATTCTTATTGAATCATGATAGATTTTGTCATACGTAAACCTTAAAATTCATTTTATCTCACCATTATTTTTTTAATTTTACTAGGGATCCATGAAGTGTTCTATGACTAACATAAAATAATATTCTAAGGGGAATAATTTTATTCTCAAAAAAATATTGTTCTGATTTGTGTATTCTAATGTGAAGTAAAACTCAAGTATATATCCAGTTTACTAAGTCTACTAAAATATTTGGTCCTTAAGTATGTTATTCCTTTTATATTATGACTATTTAATAAATCATACACTAGTTCTAAAATACTGGGGTCAAGGACTTTGCATTTCAACAACAATCAGATAATTTATTTATATGAAACAAAATCAAAATAAAATATCTTATAGGTACTTTAATGATGTATGAATATGAAATAGAAAATTATTGTAGAAAAAATAATCAATTTAATATGTAAAATACTACTTTGAAAGTATTTACATAAAATGATAAAATAAATAAAAATAAATAATAGTTTTTAAGTCAAATGATGATGAAAATTCATGTAATTTAGAGTCTAATGATGAACTTATATAATTTTCCTATAATATTAAAAAGTTGATCAACAAGAGAAGATAATTATAAAAAAACTTCCACAAGAACATGAAATATGAGAGAAGATTTTATAAATATAGATATTATGAGTACAAGAAACTTAGACTCATCAAGACAGAATTCACTCAATTAAAAAACAATAATATGTCTAAGAATAAGTATTTCAAAATGTTTTTATATAAGAAGAAATCCAAGAAAGATATGAAAGAAAATTGTAGTGCCTTAGAAGACTCTAGTAATGATTTTAGTTCTAAATCAAAAGATGAAATTTCAAATCATAAGACCAACATGTTCTCTATGGCACAAATCAGTGATGTACACTCTACTTATTACCCTTATTATGAATATAAACCAGAGAATTATTCTTATGAAAAAATTAATGAGTATTGTTCTATATTATACGACCAATGTGAGTCTCTATGTAAAAAAACAATAATTTGAAGATATTATATGATGATGTTTTTAAATAAAAATAATTTTTAACCAAAAAATATTTCTGGACATATCATTAAACTTGTTGAATCCATTTTTTATTATGATGTTCAAGACAACAAGATAAAATAATTAGAGGCTAAAGATAAATATATGATGGAATATACTTGATTTTTTATAAAGTGGGGATATATTAACAAAATCCTTAGTAAAAACATAGAAAATAAAGAAAAATATTTCATAAGATTAAAGGTATAAATAATCCTACCTTATATGAATTATTTTTTACACAACTCCCAGAAACAATTATGTATAAAATTTCCTAAATTCTAAATTTTTTTTTCTTAGTGTTTGTGTATAAGGAACATGAAACCTAAACAAAAATGAAAAAATTATTTATGGATAGTGTTTAGTTAAGACATATGAGTGATTATTTTTACAATTTTCACTCATTATATAAGATTTATGGAGGGAATGTAACATTTGGAGACTAATACATTTAAATGTTAATTAATTGGGAAAAATATAGAAATGAAATATAATTTATGAAATACCTAATATTAATTTGGATAAAAAGAAACAATATGTTTCATGCTAAAAATAAAAGAAACACAAAATATCTTTTAAACTAACAAAATAGGTTTCTAATCCTAAAATCATAGAATATATTTACAAGGATTTGTTTGGACTGGATAGAACAACAAGCATAAGTGGTTTATCTTTTTCTTTATTGGTTTATGATTTATCAAGATTTATATGGGTTTATTTCATGATACATAAAAGTGAAGCATGTTCTTTTTTTATTGATTTTTTCAAACTTATAAAAAATATAAAAGGATTCCAAAATTAATAATTTAAAGACTGACCATGGAAGAAAATTTTTATAATCCTGAATTCAATTTATTTTTTCTTAAAACATGGAATTAAACATATCTTTTTTGACGTAGGAAACCTCAACGAAATTCTGTTGTTGAAAGTAGAAATAATACTTTTCAATAAATTTCTAGAAAAATGTTATTTGAATATTACATTCCTACAAAATTTTGGTATAAATATATTAAAATGACATGTTTTGTCATTAAAAAAGTTCTAATAAGGTATTTTATAAATAAAACATCTTATGAGAAATATAATAATAGAAACCTAAAAGAGATCTATTTTATTGTTTTTAATGTAAGGTTTATATCAAGAACACCACAGATGGACACAATATGTTTGATTGAAAGGATAATGAAGAAATATTACTATGTTATTTTAATACCTATAAATCCTATCTTATTTTTAAAAAAATGTAGAATTTTGTTGTATAATATACTAATGTTAAGTTTTATGAAAGTGATAATTTTGATAAAATAACCTAGATTGATAACTTGAGTGATTTTATAGACAATCTAGAACAAAATACTCTTTTTGATAAAAAAATATGATAATTTGGAATATAATCAAGAACACTACAAGAAAAAAGGTATTGATTCTGATGAACTAGAAATTGGATTTCCTAGAAAACCTAGAAACCTTAAATACCGTACTCTAGAATGTTTTATAAGAAACCTAGATATAGGTGTTAGGAGTAAGAGAAGTGTTTAAATCCTTATTTAATTTTTTACCACTTATTCCTAGATTTAAATTAAAATCATATAATAATCCCTAGATAATGAGAATTAGGTAATTACTATAGAAGAGGAGCTAAACTAGTTCAAAAGGAACAAGGTATGAGAGTTAGTTGATAAAACCTATGAATATTATTTTATTTTAACTAATTGTGTATTAATAAAAAACATGATTATTAATGTGTGATTACTACAAATGAGGCTATACATGTCTCAAAAGGTTATAACAAAGAAGAAGGAATAGATTATAAGAAATTCATTTCCATGACTTTTATATTTGAATATATTAGAATCATACTTGCATAGGTAACTCATATGAATTTTAAAATATATTATATGGATGTCAAATTTTATTTTCTAAATGTATTTTTAATTTTGGAATCTTATATTGAAAAATATCTTGGTTTTGAAGACCCTCATTTTGTAAATTCTTTTTTAAAACATTCCAAAAAATTGTATGGTTTTAAAGAAGTACAAAAACCTTGAAATGAAATATTATATAATTTTAATTTATCAAATGGTTTTAGTGTGGGATTTTTATATCCCATTCCCTTTTAAAAAAATATTCAAAATATACTGTTCTTGTGCACATATATATTGATTATGTTATTATCGGTTAAAAACAAAAAGATGTGTATTTAATTTTCAAAACTCAGGAAAAATTTGAAATGTGAATGATGGGAAATTTATAATATTTAAATGGTTTTCAAATTTATATAATGTATTTTGGAAATATTTTAAATCAAATAAAATACATAGTTGATTTAATTAAAATATTTGGACTCAGTAGCAGTAAGAATTTTCAACTCCTAGGAGATCCAATGTTATACTTGACTTGGATAAAGCTGGAAAACATATTAACAATAATATATATAGAGGATTAATTAGAGAATTTATATATCTAACTTAAAGTAGACCAAATATTATATTTTTAGTATGTATTTGTGATATATTTCAATAAAACCCAAAATAATCACCATTGATTTCTGCTAAAATATTTTTAAGGAACCATGGGTTTTTATTTTCTATTCCCAATAAAATATGTTTTTGATTTAACTTTATAATCAAATACCTATTTTGGTGTGGGTAGAATAGATAGGAAAAGTACCGCATGAAACTATCATTTTATGATAAAATATTGGGTATCATGGTCTAACTAGAAATAAAAACATGGTGTATTATCAACAAAATAATCTGAAAATATTTCTATTAGAAGTTTTTTTGAACAAGTTCTATGGATGAAACATTACCTCATGGATTTTGGATTAAATTTTTATCTTGCATCCATAAAATATGATAAAACAAGTTCTATAAATTATATGAAAAAAATCAACAAACCATTATAGTAAAAAATATATAGATTTAATGAATCATTTCTTAAGAGAACATATATAAATGGTGATAAATCTAGGTTTTTTTTGTAAATAGAATAAATTAGTAGAATTTTTTACTAAAAAACTATATACTGATTGATTTTATTTTATAAAATACAAATTAAAATTATTTTATTTTGATAAATATCATTCAAATTATATGCCTTATATTTTGTCCTCAAAGAAATATCTCATTAGTAAAAAAATTTTGTTTTGGTATTTTGAGTTTCCAATTTTGTTTTTGAGGTATTAAAAAGTGAAACACTATATATCATTTCTATGATTAATTTTTTTACACCACTCTATGTCAAATTATTCTATCTTTAAAGAGATAAGGAAATTTAATCATTTTCCCTCCGACCTTGAACCCTTGAAAACATCATAATTTATTACTCTTTCTCAAAAATCTTTTTTCCTAGAACCTTTGAACATAATTCCCTTTTTCTATAAAAAAATAGGAAATAATAATTGATTAGATAGTAGTGTTTTGAGTAGTTTAAATTGAGAGAAATCATTGGGCATATTTCTGATTCTAAAGGAAATTGCTTTCAGTTGGATAGACCACATTGATATTATTTTAATTAAGTTCATAAACATCCATGTATGGGAGTTTATCTATAATGAGAAGTGAAAATAGTTCTTTTATGATAATTTTTTCCATGAGTTTTACCACCATGAGAATGTTTAGTTTGGTGGTAATGAATACCTAGTGACCTCAGTCGTTAATGAGAAGTAGTTATCAATGTATACATTTTAAATTTCTTCCATATTTCACTGTACTCCTGAAAGGATTTATGAGTTTAATACAACTCTTATATAGATTCATGTAGTATCCCCTCTAGAGATTATGAAATATCCCTTTTTAATAATTGATTTTGGAAATAAATATATTAGAGATCTTGATCCAAACTTCAAGATTCTTTTAAAGTTTATTTAGTAGATGATTTCGTAATGTTTATTTTATGGAGTTTCTATATAAATAAACTAATACTTATTGGACTTGATGAAGAGATTAAAGTATACCCTACTTAGTTTGAGGGGGAGAAATCTCGAGTTATTTCTATTTCTGGAGGAATAGAAGTGGTTACTATAAGTATTGTTGTGGAAGACCCATTGGATGTCATGAATCTGACAATCCCGAGAAGGATAGTGTGGTTGGTTGTTTCAGATGATATTAAACTCAAAGGGGATGTTAAATATGTGGATGTTTAATAAGAATTGGAATCTATAACACATAGAGCTATCATTATATCTCCAGTAATCGATGTTTTTTAACTCTAGTTATGTCGTTTTATTCCATAAGATAAGGCATATATACCACAATAATAAGGATAGTAATTATTGGTTAGGAGAAGACCAATTCAACTATTTCTAGTGTAGTTCCATTGTTTGAGTTTTCTCCACTAGTCAATATTTCAAATAGAATCAATGATGAATCAATTCAATTTTTTTGAAATGTATTTTTCCATTTTGATATAGAATATTCATATAAAGATAAATATTTAATTCCATTAGTATCTATGAGAAATAAAAATATATATTCAACCATTCCCTCTTGAGTTGAATAAAATCAACCAGTAGAAGATATTAAGAAAGAATTAGAGCATAGAGAAGATACTTCTTCTAATCATGAAGAAGCTAATCATAGTGTCACTGATGTTACTAATACAAATGTTGACATTTTAGTGAAATAATTTTATTCCATCATGATAAGATACTGGTTGAAGTAATATTTTTAAAGAATTATTTTATTGAATCTCAAGCTGAGGTCAAGTTTCCAAGATAAAAATCAGTTTAAAATGGTTATTTAAATTATTTAAAAAAAAGTGGTGAGTGAGTTCAAGTATATTTTAGTGATACACATTAATTATCCTAATCTTGTCTCAAAGACATATTTTAATATTTTAAAAAGTTTGGTCCAATATATTTTGGATACATCTTGGAGAGAACCTGATGTTGATTCATATAAAGAAGGATCAAGGAATTAAAATGCTCTAGAAACTAAGTTGGAAGTTTTTTTATCAATATCTTGACACATTGAACACTAAAATTATGTTTATGTAGTTTTATTTTCAATCAACATAAAATTTAAAATATATCCATAGAGAATTAGTTTTAAAATTTAGACCATATATATCATTCATATAAGTACTATTAATGGGTTGGATCTGTCTCATAATTTTTTGAGTAATATATTTCAATGGAATTTTCCTTGATTAAGGAAGTATTTGTGAAGTATTATAGGGATTCTAGTTTTATTTTCCTAGGCATTGGATATATGGATGTGAAATTTTGAAAAAAAAATTATATCTAGAAGAAGAGAAAGAAATACTTCACCAATTAGTTATCAATTCTCAACTATCTGACTCTTCTTTGGAGGAAGAATATGTGTTTTCAAAGATGAGAAATATACTTGATACCTATAAGAGAAAAAAATATTTCTGTGGATTTTACTTATCATAATTCTTCATTTATTTATGTCCCAACAACCAATGTTTACCTTCCTGACCTGGAAACCACTAAATAGTGCCCTGGTCTGGGGGGTCACATGGCTTTAAGAACTCATCCTCATATTCCAGAGGCTGGAAAATAGTAGTGAGGGTCTAAGGTGTGTCCATGGGGATACTATTCCCCCATTTCAGAGTGTAAAACCATGGTATTAATCATATTATTCAATAATTTAAGCGGTAAATCAACCCGAATGAAGAAAAAAATCTAATACAATCATATATAATAATTCCAAAAGTAATCTCATATATAAAATAATGTGTCATGTCATGTCTCTATAATGATGGAAACTAGTTATACATATATCCAATACAATACATGAATCAAAAGTGAGAAAATGAAAAAATAACTATCTCTATATAGAATCACAAGTGATGATCGGTCTTGGGATCCCCATCTTCTAAGAAATGAATATTCAATCATCATACAACTGGTGATTTCCCTAATATAAACCTTAATTCATTATATCTATCCAGGTAACCAATGGTTTCTCGAATAGGGTATGAGATAACTCTTAAATGGCCACCACCAATTGGGTCTATAACATGTCCATTCCGTGTATAATAAGATAAATAGTGTTCAATTTATACAACAAGTATAACTATAATGGAAGTAAAGTTCCCTAGACATATGTGATAAATGTAATGTGATATTGTTGATCCCATCAGAAATAATGAAGTTCCCATAACAAGGGTCAACTGTAAACAAACCCACCATAAGTACGATCTTACTGGAAAGCATAAACAAACCACAATGTCCATTCCGTGTAATCAAGCTACTAAATGAATCCACATCAGCCTATGCCATGTAATATAGGGTATAACATTTTCTATGACCTAGAAATATAATGAGGAGAATAAAATCCACCCTGGACACACCATTTAAAATAGTGTATATCACATCCATAATGGTAATGTCATGTAATCAAAAGTGTCAGAACATGAAGGTCCATATCCAAGGTATCAAGAGCAAGGCATCGACATCATGTCCCAAGAGCATCTCGATGGAAACTTGGTAACATCATGGTTGGAGTATAAGGATCATTTTAATAGACAATTTCTAATGTGAGTATAAGAAATCCAGATTCATTGGGTATCAAGGCCCTTGCAATCCTATGGAATTCAGATCCAAGGGGTAAGCATGACCAATGAATCCACTACCACAATCAAGAACCACGGATTAGAAATGTCCGTGGAATCCTATGGAATCAGGATCCGTGGTATACCAACCATGGAATCCACTAACATAATAAATTCTTCGTCTCATTCAATCATCGTTTCATTACATTTACAATTCATGAGTGCATTCAACTCATTTCCACAACTTATATTCAAAAAATTAAATCATTTAACATTGTATAGTCACATGGAAAATGAGGAGCCACCATATCCAAATCCTTCAATTAAATATAATTCAATTTATAAATTCTCCCTCTAACAAGGTGATCAATTAGACACCCAACAAGGTGGTATAAAGTAAATATGAAACATAGGAACACCCATTGAGTGGATTGGGGGGGGGGGGGTTCTAACAACCTCCCAAAATCTCAAAGGCACTAGTGGGGAACATAAATAGGTTTCAATTCATTCATTTCAATTATCCATAAATTATCCAATTACATTTAGGGGAAATATCATAATGTTCGGTGTGAGACATAATGACAACATGCAGCATAAACCACCAAACTTGTAAGAAGGGGTATAGATAATCTATTATAGGTCTGTAGTATAGAAATTTTCAAGTAATGAGCTATGATTTGATCTAGATCATGATAAAAACAAATAATAGATTAAAATAATGAAAATAGGGTATATTACCTTTCACCTAAATATATTCGTCGATACAATTAAAAATGAATAATGGAATAAGATGATTTAAGAACTTACAGTGTGAATCTAATGAGATAAAAATTATTCTAATCTAATTCCATATTGTGAAATTAGATAAAAACATATGAATTGACTAAAAAGGAGATCTCCATAGATAATTATATCTTTTGGAATGAAAATAGAAGTTATGTTTGGGATTCAATAAAATTTAAAGGTGAAATGGTAATTTACTCTCTAATTATCGGGTCACACAGTTTGGCCACAGAGTTAGCTAAACTATGCACTATCTATGCACCCTTATCTATTTCAAGGGGGACCTTGCAGAGTTTCATGGAAACAATTAGGGAAGTGGTGCGAGAATAGTGTTGCGTGTCTCTTCTTAAAATTGAATATAAAACATATGGTCTTGTGCCCTTGGTGTCATGATTTACTCAAACCGTGAAACCTATTTATCCCATATATCCCTCGAAATAGATTTATTCCTAACTGTGTAGTTTTGGTAACACAGTTTCTCCTAAACATGCGGTACAGTTGTTTTACTCCAAAATATAGGCTTTGGGCTATGAAAAATCCCAGACACCCCCTAAACTCCCATTATATCATTGAGTACTCATAGTAGAACAAAAAATAATTTAAACAGAAAAAATCAAAGATCCATACCTCAACGGAAAATCCATGATCTTAAAATATCCCCTTAAAGAAATTCATCCTTTAATTATCCTTCCAAGGGTGTTCAAGAATCATATGAGAATATCTCTTGCCACTGGGCACATATTTCATCCTCCCACACCCAGGTATCATCCTGTAAACAGTTATGAACCCAAAACACCCATGCGAGAGGAACTGACTGGCCTTAGGGAACCTATTTTCTCCTATCAAAGTATTCAGATAGGATGATTTTCAAAAGGTTCATCTACCTAAAACTCCACCTAATCCAGTTACAGAGTGTGAGATGGGTCTGGATGATAATAGTGCATCTCATATACATGGAAGACAATGCAATTGAATTGGTATATCTTAGGTGACTTAAACTGATAGGTAGCCCTCCCCACTCCCTCTAAATTTTTTAATGGCTTGCGATATCAATGTGAAACCATACTATATATCCTAATACATTGGTTTCCCATCCTCTGTGAGATACATAAAAATACGTGATCCATAACCTTGAAATCTAGAGGTAGTCGATAGTGATTGGTGCAATATTTTTGTATAGGATGTGCAGTAGCCATCCATTTCAAAATAAATTGGATCTGATCTAAATTATCCTGAATGAGACGCAGTCCTAGAATTTTTGCATCTCTAGCCTCTAACCAGCACATGGGAGAATATCATGGCCTACCATACAAAGCCTCATAAGGTACCATCTGTATAGTTTCTTGATAGAAATTATTGTAATAAAAAATAAAATAGGATAATATGGATCTCCCAAGAGCCCCTTAAATATAGGACGCATGTTATCAGTATTTTCTCAAGCACATGAACTATTTAATCTAATTGGCCATCAGTCTGAGAATGGTATACCATACTCAGAACTTAACTATGTAACAAACACCCTCTGTAGATTCTTCCAAAATTGAGATGTAAACCAGGCATCCCAATCCCATAAAATGGCATAAGGAACCCCATTTAGGTACGCTATCTAATGGATATAAAACCACCTAAGATAATATCTTAAGAAGGTCCCCTTTATTAGTATAAAATGATAAAACCTTATGAACTTATCCAAAAAAACCCATATAGAATCACTACCTTGAGGAATCCTTATAAACTTAGTCGAAAAATCCATCGCAACATCATCCCATTCTAATTGAGAATATGTTACTACTATAAATTCTGGCTGGTTTCGGTGTTCTGCCTTCAATTTATGATATGTGGAATACCTCCTAACAAAACCACTTACCTGTCATTTCCTCCCCGACTACCAATACTAATGAATCAAGTCTCTTTATAGATTGGTAATTCCGTGATTCACTACCCATATAGAGTGATGATATTCTCACATCATCTCCTCTCATATTTCTTTCAAAAACGAAATTTGACAATGGATATGTTGAATTTCTTCCTCACCAACAATATAACTTAGAGGTGGGTGCTCACCTACCACACTATCATGTAGGACTAGTCCCTAAGCATCAGAAAGTAATCTCATCCTCACTCATCCATTAGAGTATAAATCATATCTAAAGATGAAATAATGTTCTATCCCAAACTATCCAACACCTCTAAGTTCATCTATGAAAGAAATGACAAAAGATGCCACTCTTTACTGGCCTCCTATCCCCCTATATCTGAGTCCTCCTACTCAGTGCATCGACAACTGCATTAACCTTTATAGGTGTATAAGCAACCTCAAAGTTTAAAAACTATAGGTACTCAACCCACCTTCATTGAATCAAATTCAAATCATGCTTTGTAAATATATTATTGAGGCATTTGTAGTCTGTGTACACCAGAAAATTATTTCCAAGTAAATAATGTCTCCAAAAGTACAAGGCAAGAAAAATTGTGGCTAGCTAAAGATCATGTGTTGGGTAACTCCACTTGTGTGCCCTCAACTAATGATACATGTACACCAAGACTCGCCCCTTCTACATCAAAACTACTCCTGTCCTGATATTTTATGCATCACAATTCACAATGTAGATTCTACCCAGCTTTGAAAGAATCTGGGATGTCACTAAAGTTAGTCTCCCTTTTATTTCCTAAAATGTTATCTCATAGGTATCTGACCATAAAAACTTCACACCCTTATTATTCAATCCCATTATATATACATATATGTGAGATAAGTCCTGTCTGAAATTCCTATAATATCCAACTATCCTCAAGAAACTATATATATCAAATGCATTCTTGGGACACTCTTAGAAAACTATAGTTCTGAACCTCTCTTGGTCAATTAATACTCTTTTATCTAAGATAATATGACATAGGAGTTGAATCTTATCCATCAAAAAGTGTCACATTGTGATCTTAGAATATAAAATATACTCTCTCTTTGTATCAGAAATGATCTCAAAATTTTTATCATGTCCATGTTTATTTTGAGAATAAAACAAGATATCATCCATTAATACCTCTACAAACAAATCCAAATAAGGATAGAAAAATCAATTCATCAACACCATGAAAATAGTATGTTCGTTTGTGAGATCGAATGGAATAACCAGATACTCATATATATAATACCTACAAAGAAAAACATTACAAGGTATTTCTATAGGTTGAATATACACATGATGATATCCATATCTCAATTAAATCTTAAAGTGAACCCAAGATGCTCAAAGCTAGTGAAAGAGATCACCTATCCATGGAAAATGATATCAGTTCTTAACTATCAACTAGTTTGATTATTAGTAATTCATTCATATACTAACGGGATCGTATTAATTTTTTGCGAAAAGGGCCAGAAAAAACCTTAGAGAAGTATTGGGTCATATAAAACCCTTTTCATTAAATTCCTCTACCTACCTCTTGATCTCATAAAACTCTATAGTATCCATCCAATAAGAAGGAATGGATACCGATTCATCTCTTGGTACTAGATTGATAGAGAACTACACATCTTTATCTATCTATATCTTTCTGTCTAGAGATGAACAAAAAATTTCACTCAGAAAAACATACCTAAAATGATCAATCAATAGATGGAAATATTCCTCATGTTCTCCCTAATCATATAAATATAAACTATAAATTTGGGTTTTCAACCCTCCCATATCACGATGCTCTATTCCATATCATCTCTCCTTGACATCCCATTCCCCCTTGAGAATAAAAAATGCACCCTATGGTGATGTAAAAGTCACCCTCTGGTGAAATTAATCAAAATATGCGTGATAAGAAACTAGTAAATCCACCCCAATCATGACATCAACAATAGTTATCTCATGGAAAAAATACCCCATATGAAGTGACACCCACATATCTCAAGCGGTCACTCACCGAACTAGTGTACACCCACTATTCTAATCCATGACATAGTATCCAAGGTCATAATGCAATAAATACTGAACAACAAGATAAATAATCAACACAACATGTATAAATTTTAAACTACATGAATATACTATATCAAAATAAGAATATACTATCATAGAGGCTACTAATTTCATACCTCTCACCATAGTTGGCCTTTCACTTTTCTTATTAGGTGTATGCTGTAGAAAATATATTTTACTTGAACCATTTCCCAATGAAACAACCTCACTACTCAGAGTAGAACCACTCTAATGTATAGGTAAAACTAGTGTATAGATTCCATGGCCATGACCACTAATGTGGGCTGAACGATTGGCTATACTCCAGATCCCATCTTAATGTAGAGCTATAAATCCCACCCTTGAACCTAGAGTCGGTAACCTTCCACTAATTGTTGGAGGGAGGGTCCTGTAAAAATGTCATATTTGGAACATATAACCCCAATCTCTGCACTTTACTAGGTCTCAATCACACTGATTCCTCATATGTTCCTATCTTCCACACTGATGAAAGAAAAAAAAGATACCATTACAAATATCTTGGCTAGTACTCCCCTCACGATAATCCTTAAAATGTTGATTCCTGCCACCAGAAGATGAACCACTATGTCAAGGGGATAAATTGAACTTCTATGTGACCCCAAATTCCCTAAGGATCCACTCTGTAATAAGTGCATGACTCAACATTTTAGTAATACCCATAAACCTAAAAACATTAACCTATGATAGAACGACATTCTTGAGACTTTCCTCAAAGTTTCTCTCCCTTTATTCTTCATCACCAAGATATAAAAGAAAAAAATAGTGAAGCTCTATAAAGCATATAGTATACTCCATAAATGAAATTATTCCTTTCTCTAAATGCATAAAATAACTGTCCATTTCAAATCTCAGGTTCTCTGAAAAAATAATAATCATAAAATGTGGATTGTAAATACCCTTAACCCATATCTCTATGAATATCAAATTGATTCAAAACATCCCACAAGAACACAGCTTCTTCACGAAACATATATGTTGAGAGCTCCACTCCCCTATCCAGAGGTGTATCTCGATGCTCAAAAATTGAAAAAATAGTCTCAAGACATATCTCAACAACCTTTGGATGAACATCCACTGAAAACATGGCAGGACGTTGTGGCTGGAACACATATGTCGGCTCTGACATTGATGAGGTAGGTTTTGGTGATCGCTGAACAGTTGGCTTGAAGCGCATAAAACACTGATTGAATTGTTCTTGAACACCCATATCTAGTACAACCCCTAGGGCCACAATAGGAACTATAAGAGGATCTAATTGTATCCCATGACCCCCACCTCTAGATTATGGTCATCAACACCCTCTTGGTGCATGACTATAGGTTATCAGGGTGGCATGCGTCAACAATGAAAAATACATGCCTCAAAAAATATCAATAACCATAATATCGCATATTAAAAAATAGGATAGGTTGAATCCTTCCTATAAATAGATCATACCCCTTTTCCTACTTTTAAATCAAGGAATGGAAAAATATAAATAATAAAAAAATCACTAGAGACATTGCTTACTGCCCACTCAAAATCCACGTCTAGTTTAAGTCCTCTGTTTCACAATTTCAATTTCAATTTTAAACTCACATTTATATAATAATTATTTTTAAATGGATGAACCAAATGGGTCAAACCTTATGATCCATAAGGTCTCATACACCTCCTAAACCAATGTGTGGAATCCACTTAACGTAAACGATAACACAGTTAAGCACATGCGACCAATGGTCCATGACCCAACATTCCATAGTTGACTACTTAGGGTTTCTACTGTAGACTAGGAAGGAAATCAATGTTTAGTTTATGGAAGAAACTCTATGTACCAACTAGGTTTCTCAATTCCCTACAAAACTACTTATCCAACATCTAGTATATCACTCAAAAAACACATAATAAATATCATGCAACCAAGTATTACATCCTATATGGAAAAGAAAAATATAAAACATGATAATTCTAACATGTTCCTAAAATGATACATGAGATGGAATACCCTCATATGATACATGAGATGTAATACTTGGTTGCATGATAGAGGCATCGACCACCGTATTCATGACATTGGGATTAGAAATTTCACTGCTTTCCTATGGAATCAGGATCCAAGGAATACTAACCAATTAATTCACTAACATAATCAATTAACCATCTCATTCATTAACCATTTCATAAAATTTATAACTCATAAGTTCAAATAAATCATTTCCACAATTTCCATTCAAACAACTCAATCATTTAACATCATGTAATCACATGGAAAATGAGGCATAACCAACTCCTAAAACATTAATTAAATTAAATTAAATTTATAAAAGATTCCTATGATAAGGAGAGAACTCACACACTCAGAGAGGAGGAATAATGTAAAGAAGATACATAGGCACACCCCATGGGTGGTCTGGGTTGGGGATAACAACCTCCAATAATCTCAAAGGTACTACTGGCCAACCTAAATAGTTTCAAATTCATTCAATTAAATTATATAATTAATTTTAGGGGAAACTCCATAAATTCCATCATGCAGGATAATGATAAATATCTATATAATCCACAAAAATGTAGGAAAAGTCATATACCATCTAGTGTAGGTATGTATTAGATAACATGTCCATTATCGCACTCTAATTCAGTATGAGGCATCGACCACCGTATTCATGACATTGGGATTAGAAATTTCACTGCTTTCCTATGGAATCAGGATCCAAGGAATAATAACCAATTAATTCACTAACATAATCAATTAACCATCTCATTCATTCACCATTTCATAAAATTTATAACTCATAAGTTCAAATAAATCATTTCCACAATTTCCATTCAAACAACTCAATAATTTAACATCATGTAATCACATGGAAAATGAGGCATAACCAACTCCTAAAACATTAATTAAATTAAATTAAATTTATAAAAGATTCCTATGATAAGGAGAGAACTCACACACTCATAGAGGAGGAATAATGTAAAGAAGATACATAGGCACACCCCATGGGTGGTCTGGGTTGGGGATAACAACCTCCAATAATCTCAAAGGTACTACTGGCCAACCTAAATAGTTTCAAATTCATTCAATTAAATTATATAATTAATTTTAGGGGAAACTCCATAAATTCCATCATGCATGATAATGATAAATATCTATATAAACCACAAAAATGTAGGAAAAGTCATATACCATCTAGTGTAGGTATGTATTAGATAACATGTCCATTATCGCACTCTAATTTGGTTCGTATTGAGATAAAAAAATGAATGAAGGATGAAAAGCTTAAAAATAGGGCCTGTTTTGTATCCCCTAAATATGTTCATCAATATAGTGAAAAATAAATAATGGAAAAAATGATCAAAGAACTTACCAACGTGGATCCAATGAGATGAAATATTTGGAAATAGATGTATGGATTTAGAAATAGGAAAAAATCATGTGAATTGAATTTAAAGGAGAGATCCCAAGACTATTCTATGTGTTGGAATGAAAATGGTAGAGCAGTTTAGGTTTTAATAAAATTTAAGGGTAAAATGATAATTTAACTGTAAATTCTGGGGTCTCATAATTAAGAAGCACGATTGGACAAAATGTGCACCAACCATATTCCCTTCATTATGTCATGGGGGACATTTAATGGTTCCATGCACATGGTTTGGGAAACCAAACACAAGCCATTCTTAACAACTCTACTAAAAACTACCGACAACCTGCACAAGTATGCACCCATGGCTACATGGTTTCCTCAAACCATACATCCTCTTGACCGCTTATTTCCATTCGGACATTGTTATTTAAAACCATGTGTTGTGGGTCACATGGTTTCTTCTAACCGTGTGACTAATCTGTTTTTCTCCAAAATTGAGGATTTGCGCTCCAAAAAAGCCTCAAACACCCCCCAAAACTCCCATGATATCATTAGATACTCATAATAGGTAAAAAAGTAGTTAAACCAAAAAACCAAATATTTGTACCTCATAATAAAATAAAATATCTTATAGAGTGAACCATATTTTTTTATACTCATTTTGATAAATTGAAGATGTTAATTATCATTTGTGCGAGGGAGGTTGACATGAAAAACTGTTTCTCTAATTTAACCCAATAATCATATTATGGATTCATAGATTTTCCAGAATTCTATAAGAGTGATATTGTGAAATATATTGATATGTTTTAGGATTCTCTTTTTAATTACGAGGTATGAATTATTTAGTAATTTCCATTCTTATTTGACATCCCACTACATCCCAGAAGTAGAAGGAATTATTTGATCCTGAAATGAATTATGCTAAATAAAATGCAAATATTTATCCTAAAACCGAAAAAACTACTCCTTACACATCAAACAAGTTTCTGTTCATCTTTAAAGACTACTTTGATTTATCGAGAGCTCCGAAATAATATACAGGTGTCTAATCCAGTGTTGTCAAAACTGTATCTCGTGATCGATTTTTCCTTGAAGGCACATTTGGTTGAGATTATCTATAGGGAGATATTTGAGTAAAAGGTGTAGACACCCCTATACCATGCTCATCATTACCTCTATGACACACACAATCATTCAATATACCACTACCCAAACTGTAACACCCGTCCCCTCTTCATTGGATTTAGAAATGGTGAATTGGTACTAACCTTTTGTGATATCCCTAGGACAACAATGGATAAAAGTGAATGCCAAGGGAATTAGAGGAAAGTGGGGGGATATTACCTAAGAAACAAAAACCTATTAAGTGAAATAAAAAATACCAAAATTAATTAAATGATGCCTGATAAAAAAACATATAACTTAATACAATATCAATATTGAACAACTTTATAGTACAACAGAAAAAAAAACAAAAGTACAAGGAGAAGACACAAAGTGGAAATACATCGACACCAAGGTGGCACCATTCCAAAACATGATGAAGACACTCCCAAGATCTGACTTTAGTAACCAAACCATGATGTCAAGAATCACCACTAGAGAAGTATAAAATGCGACCCTCCCTGTATCTCAGTTGATGAAATTTTAATATGAAGAAAGTTCCAAAGTAAGGGGTGCGTATAACACTCAGTAATACTTACACAAACAATTCCCTGAATATTCAAGAGGAGCAAGAATAGGTTAGCACATTTTAATAAAATATGAGAAACCCTGACAAGAAAATTTGAAAAACTATAACATGTTTCATATGATAAAACATTAAGATAAATATTTTAAAAATATTTAATTTCCATTAGTATAACCAACTGATTTTACACCCATGAAAACACATAATTCATGAATCCATGTACTTCCCTATACTCAATAATGTTGGTCACCCTATCACTATGTCATCATTTGGTAACCAACATGATGGTGGTACTTATAACCATGATCCACCCTATATTAACATTTTTCTTTGATAGAGGTACCTACAACCATTACACATACAAAATTATTATTATTTAATGGTTTTACATCTAACCATTACAAATCCCACATGAACCTGAAAACATGTACACCATTATGTAAAAATTACTAAGAGATAACTGTTTTACCAAAAACAAATATTTCAAAACCCGCCCTTTTGAAATCACATCAACAAGGGTTTTATAATTAATTTAATCAAAGATTTACTACACAACATAAATATTATCTAGAAAATATCAAGCCAACAAGTTCTAAAATGGTAGAGTGGGAGAGAATCCTACTACCTCAATAATATAGTTGCAAATGATCCAAGATGACTCAATGGATTAAACCTATTGTATCTTGTTCCTTACTGAAAAATAAAAATATATAAACAAAATAAATGTAAACCCATATCTCCTGTTATAAAAAAATAATTTATGGTTCCTATAAAACCAACCAGAGGAGATCCAACATAATAAGGGAGCACAAACCTCTACACTTTGATTCTATAGACAGCCAATCAATAATTTTTTGTCACCAGATTAGATGTAAAAAAACATCAGAATTCACGTATGGAAACCCTAGATGTCGAGAGGTTGAGAAAAATATGTGTGTGAAAAAAACACATCGGCTGTATCTATAAAAAGTTTCATGGGAATTTACATGATGGGTAACTCATATACACTTCATGTATTTTCTCTAGTCCACATATGCTAAAAATCACATCTCCAAGATTTTTATTTTCTAAAAAACCAATTACAAGACATGTATTGGTTGTTCAAGGCTTTCCAATAGCCATAACGATTGTTCACACTTACAGTAACATTAAACCAAGACCTCGGGAAAATAAAACATATCAAACGATGTCATACCTCAAACCAAAGATGCTACATTCTCTCCACAATTGGGGTTTCCATCTTTGAGAAGCTAGAATAAATGAGGCAATTTCCCACAATTTTTTTCCTTTTCTCATCTCTCCTCTTGAACCTGAACATGTTGTTTTAGCAATCATACTAAGGAAAAATATCTCCCTTTAAGTGAATTTTCCTTTATGTCCAGAACCTATAATAGTTCATGGATAAAGGTCACATTTGGATCAGAAGTTACACAATCCCAGTTAATCATATATTGAGGATCTGGATGACACTTCTTTTGTTGAGAAATATGGAAGATGTTATGAAAATCATTAAATATTTGTAGAAATACTAACTAATATGAAATAGTTATAACATGTTCTATATCCTTTAATGGTTCCACATAATGTGGTGGTATCTTACCTTGTTTCCCCAAGCATTGATGAAAAAGTCTCAAAGAAAATTTAAAGGAAACATGGTCATTGATATCAAAATATAATGGTATATAACGATTATTTTCATATGACTTCTATCTACTTAGTTTCATTTCTATTAATTTCATAATCATATAGATTTTCTCTGTAGTCTCATGTACCAGACTTGGTTCAATTTTTGATGATACTCTTATTTACACCCCATGTAAAGGAGAATGATAAGGTTGGCCATACAAACCCTCAAGCAATGGCATCAGAATTGTTTCTTAATAAAAATTAGTATAAAAAAATCAACCAAAGGCATATAATCCTCCCATTAACTACAAAAGTCCATAACACATGATCTATGAATATATTCCAATGTTTTAATAGTGTGTTATAACTATCTATATTTATATTGATGATATGTTATACTCAATTTAATTTTAATTCCAAGATATTTTTATGATGATTTAAAAAAATGAGAAGTGAAGCATGGGTCTCTGTCATATACAATCAAAACTGGAACTCCATGAATCCCGACCACTTATTGAATATATAACTTCACAAAGTCCTATACTATGTTGGATTATTTGATAGGTATAAAGTGTGTCGATTTAGTAAGTCAATCTACTTCTAAATGTATGGAATCATTCTTGTGTAACATTCTTAGTAGGCCTATCACAAAGTCCATTATAATATACTCCCACTTTTATATAGATAAAGGCATAGAATGCATCGTACCGTCAGAACTTTGATGCTCTACCTTTACCTATTAGAAAGTTAATAATTTCATCACATACATTGCAATCCAATGTTTCATTCCTACCCACAAAAAATGAACTTTAACTATTTTGTACGTTTTTAAACAACTATAGGAATAGACCAATTAAAATGGTGATGTGATGAAAGGATTTCATCCTTACAAGACTAAGGAACTGTGATCTATTTTTGATAACATAATATGGATATCTCATCCATTATCCATTTATCTAGAGTCCCCCACCATTTAGGTTTGACCTAATGTTAATGTTGTCAAAATAAGATATTTGAGATTATTTTACAACATTTACCAAGTATAGAATAAGATTTAATGGAAAGAATATTTCATATTATCCCTATTTAGCATAATATAAATGCATATTAGAAATTATGATCAAAAAATTCCAATGGTCATGAGATTCTCAGACTACTTGGTCATATTATTTTTTCATCAACACATCATTCAAAAAATTCTTGTTACCGAGTGTGTATTACAAGTCTAAATCGAACATATTCAGGTACTCCATCAATCTTCATGTCCTAAAGATAATATATTTATATGAAATGATGTATTTAAAACTCTTATGATTACTGAAAAGTATGAAATTTTCCCCAAATATATAATTCCTCAATGTTTTTAAGTCATGGACAACCATAGATAATTACATGTCATACATAGGATAATTCTTCTCATACACTCATAACTTCCTTGAATAGTATGCCACAACATGGTCTCCCTGTATGGGAAAACAACCAAGGCCAGATCCCAACACATGACAATACACCGTATAGCTATTACCTGGTTCAAGAAAGATTAGGTTGGGTGTCAAGGTTAGATGAGTCTTAATTTCTTGATATCATTTTTGGAATTCATCATTACATATGAATAGAACATCTTTAATTGTTAGTATATTAATGGAAGAAGAAACACAATAAAAATCCTGAAAAAAGAAGCGATAGTAACATGCTAATCACATAAAACAGTGTACTTAAAAAACATTATTTAGTGTCTACAAATAAAATACTATTTATATCTTTATAGGATCAATATATATTCCTATTTTTTGAATTAAATTCCTAAGGAAAAAAACATCTTGTATCTATAAGTAACACTTAGAAAACTTAGCATACAATGTATTTTCTCGTAATGTATTCAATAAAATTTCCAAGTGTTCTTCATGTTCATTATTGCTTCCTAAATAAACTAGAATTTCATAAAAAATACACCAATAAAATAATCTAGGAAGATATGTCAGATACAGTTCATGAAATCCATGAAAACTATCGGTGTTTTCATTATACCTAAAGGCATGATGACATATCCCTAATGGACGTAGAAACTCAAAAATACTTTTTTGGGGATATCCTTTATTTTGACTATAATTTGATAATATCTGAAGCATGTATCAATTTCAGAGAACCATTTGCCTCCCTTAAATTGGTCAAATAGGTCATCAATATGAGTAAGAGGATATCAAATTTTAATCATGGATTGATTCAATTTAATATAATCAACACATAACCAGAGGGTACCATATTCCTTATTTATAAAAAAAATTTGTTCAGCCCAATTACATGTACTAGTTCTAATAGATCCTTAACATTATAACTCTTTAAGCTAAACCATTATCTCTCAGAAGAATTTGGAGCTACATTATATGATAGTAAAGAAATAATACTTGTTCTTGGGAGTGGGTTGATAGTAAATTCTATTTCATGCTTGGGTGGTAACCCAAATATATCATTTAGAAAACCATATAGATATCAATCCACTATAAGAGAAAGAATCAAATTTCCTATTTCATCACTAGTTTACAAGGGAATTTACACTAACTAACTTGAAATTACTCTATATACTAAAACTAGAGGTCATTATCTACCTGTATTTATATCCAATTATCCCTTGAATACACGAGGAGATCCATCTTTGGATATAAATTTCACATTCTGAGCATAAAAATCTATATAGCAGTTAAACCATGTCATCCAATCGATAAAAAATATCAAATCAAATACAATAATCTGTAGAAATATAAACTCCCATATAAATTACATTGATTCAATGATAATGGAACAATCTGGGCATTTCAATCCTCTACACTCCCACTATCCAAGGGGTGTGTTGATTTTAATGACAAGAGGCATCATTTCCATATGGAATCCCAAATTTTTAGCCACATAATAAAAAATGAAAAAATGTGATGCACTAGTATCAAAAAAGATATTCATAAGTTTTTATTTTATATAAAATGGTATATCACACCATAGAGGGACCTAGTTTCTTGCTCATAATTTTGTGCTCTACTCCATAATGTTTTCAGTCAGTTTTCATAGGATAGATATTGCTTCCTGATTGAGGTGTTTGATGAATAAATAAACTGTTCAAGGAAAATTACAGGTTTATATATATATATCTAGATATAAACTAGTCTTATGGGATAGTTCCATTTTATTATAAAAAGACTGAGGATATTCTAAGACTGCTCTACCTACTGATCTCAAAATATTATAAAAATATAACTTGATATGAAAATTCCTTCCACAATGGTTGAAATTAATTAGTGGTTCAATATATTCCTTCTCCATTTTTGTAAAAAACCCACATTAAAAACATCTTAGTTTGATATCATGTATTGGATGAAAAATAACTGATTTTATAGTCTGATTCTGAGGTACACTATCGCCATTAGAATCGATATCTCTTTTTCTCTTATTTCCATCCTTAGAGTTGTAACATGTCCACATGGGTAAAAACAGACTACCTCCCATAGAATTATCAACAAGACCCATTTCATCCATAGTTTTACTATTAACCATATCTATATTATCTATAATATAGATAATTTTTATTTGGGATCGAATCATTGGTCGTAATCCTGACTCAATGATTTGTGCCTTTAAGGACATACTAGAAGATACATCTGGAGTGAAATGAACCATGTTCATAAATTTTTTTCATACTCTGTAATAGATAGGTTTTCATACTTTTTTCTTAAGAAATTTTCGGTCTTTGTAATTTGAAAGTATGAGGATTGAATTGTTTATTATACATTTCCTCAAAGTCCTCCCACATAATTCCAGATCAGCTTTATCATGAATAGCTAAATCCCACCATTGGCATAAAATATATTAAAATATATAGGTTTCCAATATAATTTCATCTTTACTGGTTTACTAAGAAAATGGGAAATTATATTTATTTATTTTATCCACATATATTCTTTTTTAGGTTCAGAATACCCTCGAAACACTAGAGGATTCTACTTCAGAAATTATACTAAATGATCCAGTTGGATCGACTGATCATATCAATTTACTCATTCAACAGTTTGAAAAACATTCATAATGCTATGTACTAGTTTCTAGTTCACTTATGGTTCATGTGTAACCATATTTTCAGTAGCTTCTTCCTACTAGTTTCTACTGCATCTTCCTAGGGCCTTTTTTATAATTAGAAAAATACACCATTTATTATATTTCTCTCTAGGAATTGAATGCATGAATAAATTTCAAAACATAATAAAAAATTTTCATTATCATGAGAAATATTAGAGAATAAATCATTTCAAAGATAAACGTTTTTTTTCAAAAAACATTTGAATAGTAGATGAATAATGAAAACCTTGTTGTAAGTATTATCATAATTCATGGTATGAAAAACTCATCAGTTAAACACACAATGATGAGATAAAAAACACTAATAGCAGTGTTTATAACACTTTTGTACCCCAACCACCCTGGTAACTTGATGTTTAGTATAAAAATGTTGGATATGTATTTTTATATGGTATGTTTCATGTTTTGACAGTCCTATCACCATTATACCATCCCAACTCAAGGACTGAACAAAAGTAGTACCATATGAAACTCATGGAACAAAACAAATGATACCGTTTTAACACCTCTCCACTCCTCAATATCTTGGTAATATTTGAATTGGAACTATCCTTAGGTGAAATCCACATGACACCAAAGGATGGAAATAAATTCCAATGGTATTAGAGGATAGTGGGGGATAATTTTCCCTAAGAACATACAACATGTCCAAACACATACAACATCCCATAATAAATTAAATTATACATGAGAAAAAACACACATAAATATATACAATATTAATATAGAATAACATTGTAGCACAATGGATATGGAAAATTAAGTGAAAAGATAATAAAACAAATAGAAATATATAGTTACCAAAGAAGAACCATCCCAAACCAAGATATAGACACTCCCAAGTTCCAACATTATTAAACAAACCATGATGTCAAGAATCACCACTAGATAAGTATGACACGTGACCCTTCCCTGTATCTCGGTAGATGACATCTACATATGCACACAATTTAGGAAGTAGGGGGTGAGTATAACACTCTGTAAAATTTCTACAAATACTTCCCAACACAGATGACTAGAAGAATAACAGGTCACCACATTTTAACAGAACATGAGAAAAGAATGCAAGAAAATAGAAAAAACTATAACATGTTTCATATGATAAAACATCTATATAAATATTTTAGATCCATTTAATTCTGATTTGAATAATCAACTAATTTAACACCCATGAATACACAAAATTCATGAAACCTTGGAGCTCCCTATACTCACAAGTGGTGGTCATCTAATAACCAAGCCACAACTTGGTGATGAACTTCATGGTGGTAGTTCTGAACATGATCCTTCCTAAATTATCAATTTCCTTTGATGGTGGTACTTCTGAGCATTTACCATCCCAAATTATTATTATTTTGTGATGGTACTTCAAACCATCTCCCACCCCACGTGAACATGAAAAAAAACAAAACCATTATGCCAAAATTACCAAGAAAATATTGATAAAAAACCATCTTTCAAAACTCACTATTTCTAAATCACATTAGTAGGGGTTTTTTAATTAATTCCATCAAATGTTTCTAAAAAAAATCAATAACATTTAGAAAATATCAAGCCCATAATTTATAGAATGGTAGCGTGGTACAGAATCTACTTACCTTGATAAGATTAGTGTAATTTATTAAATATGACTCCATGGATTAAAATTTTTATCTCTCATTCCTTAATAATAAAATAAAGAAGATCTCATCAACACAAATATGATCCTAGAGATTTGAGGATAAAAACAATGATATATGGTTTCAATAAAATCAACATGAGTAGATCCAATATGGGAAGGGAGAACATAAATCTAACCTTTGATTCAATAAAAACCACTCAATGATTTTATGTCACTAGAGTTCGGATGTCGAAAAACATTAGAATCAACATATGGAAACCATGTACATCGATAGGGAGAGAAAAAGAAACGTGAGAATAAAAAAAATGCTGGCCATATCTAAAAAAATGGCATGGAGGAATTTATATGAAGTTTAACTCATATACATTTCATCTATTTTCTTGATGCCACATTTGTTGAAAATCTGGTCACCTTGATTTTCATTTTTTGAAAAACGAATTACATGATGTTTAACTTTTACAAACCATGTATTTGTTCTGTGAGGTTTTCTAGTATCCAAGCATAATATTCACACTTCTAATAACATTAAACCAAGACCCCCAAAAAATAAAATTCATCAGATAATGGAAAACCTCAAGATGGTGGTGCTACACAAAAACAATCCTTTTAAAACCAAGATGAAAGTATATTATTATTTTATATTTATGTTATGGTTGGCTACAAATATTTCATGGTTTCTTTTGAAAATTTTAATTTTTTATTAATTATTTCTTTAATGTTTACTTATTTTTATTTGAATGATTTTGATTACATTTATTATATGTTTATCCTTTTATTCATTGAATCCTCTTCCTTTTTATTTAAAATTTTGTTTTTATGTGCTTCATTTACTTGAAATTCCATGCCAAACTCTATTAAATTTTATTAAATACTACTCTAATTATTTACACTTATTCATATGCAATAATGAATGAATTTTCTTAATAACCTTCTTATTTTTTATATTAAAAGTGGAATTATAGTTCCTAAACTTTTATTATAGTATAGGAGAGCACCACATTCAAAAATTTTACTTCTGATAAAATATATTTTTACATTTTTTATTTTTATTCTGATTATGGGGTTTTTATCATCATAAGGGGGTATTGTTGTGATAGAAATATCTATTTATAAAAAATCACAGTACTTTATATATTTTTATTATTAAAAAAATCCATATTTTTTACTAGTAAATTTACATTAATCATTTAAAGATTATATAGTAGTTAAATTTTAACACTCTTTTAAATCTATGAGTTATTTTCTGAATAAATTACAAATTAATTTAACATATTAAGTTGATACAAAAAAATAAATTTATCTGCTGAGTGAAATTAATATTATTATATAGATGTTGTAATTAAACGTATACCATTGGAATTTATCATCTATATCAAATTTATCTTACAAATTAAATAATTATTTTATAAGGTTATCTATGAATTTATGTTAGAATTTATTTTCAGTTAAAGTAATTATCTTATAAGAGACCAACGTAATAAATTTATCATACATTGTAAAAGAATCATCTTATACAAAGGAATGAATAAATGAATTATCTTATGAAAACAAGCTTTACATGTATGTTTTTCTATTAAGTAATATGTATCTAGATTTATCTCTTAATCTTATGACAAAAGTATAATATATGTAAAGGAATGTGTATGAATAATGAATTACCCTATGATCAATCATCTTATAGAAACATACAATTTAGATCAATTGTCTTATGTATTGAATAAGTCATGAGCTGATAAGTGTTTTATCTTACATAAGATTTTTATCTTTCAATGCTGCAATTGTCTTATAATAATTGTACTTCATGAATTTTATCTTGTGAAGATAAATAAATCTTATATAGGATCTAAATGATAATCCCAAAATTGGGGTTTCATTCAGATATACTCTACTCATTATATATATCATGAAAAGTCAAATTATACATTCATGATCATTAGAAAATAAGTTTTCTAATTAAGAAAAGGTCTGTTTGGACATATTTTCCTTTTTCTATAAATATAAAAATATGACGATGTTGAAATATTTGGAACCTATAGTTTTTTATTCTATATTTGGAAAATGGGGACTCACACTAATTAAGATACTATCACTTCAAACATCAAAAAGTATTATTCAATTTACAATTGGTATTATAAAGTGTGCTTAGTTCAAATTCAAAAGAAGAGATATAAAAGATAAACAGACTCTCAAATTTGATATATATGGATATATATGATGATATAAAATATAGAACACAAAAAGGATTGACAGAGTATTTCTCATCATTATTTTGTGCTTTCATGATAATCCTATTTAACCCAAGAACCTCTATATATAATCCTTGAAGATATTCATCTTCACTAGATGTTTCTTCATTATCTTTTAGTGACTACTTTCAATTTTGTGCCACACCTATTTCAAAAATAACTTTCATCCTTATATATATCTATATTCATTATGATCAAGTGTTCTAATACCATAGATCAGTTTTGTTATGGGAGAGCACGGTTTAAATGTTTTTTACTTTTCTATAATAAGTAAGAGTTTCTTGAAATCAACTGTCCAGCCCCTATAAAAAGATCTTTTATAGTAAAAGTCAAAAAAATCAAGGATTAGAGTGTTAGGGGAGAATAATTGGGGGTATTTATATGTCAGACCACTATAAATACTCTATGTTAAATGTTTTTATTTTTTATTTTTTATTTTATTTCCTTTTTATAATAATAGAAGATCAAAATCATTCAGTTATTAATAGAGGGTGGTTTTCAATAAAATAAAATTTCAAGAACTCAATTCACCCTTCATCTAGAGTCATTGTGCTACTTCTATTTGATCTAAAAGAGTAGCATGCCAAATATCTTGATATATTACTTAAAACACTTTTACCAAATCATCTTTATACCAAGTTGTTGAAGTTCAATTTTAGGATTTTGTAGGTGAAATTTTCCAGGTATGTGGCTTATGAGACTGATATATCAATAGAACCATATAATGTAGAGGTTGTGATGTCCTCATCATATCCCCAAAATTTGTTTAAGTATATGATCTTTCTAGGAATGGTGGGGTGGAATCAGATTTTTATTCCAAAGTTCTCCCATTTATCACCACATATGATTTAACTAATTAAGAAAGGGGTGAAGTTTCATTGGTCAGACCAATGTGAGAATGCTTTTCTTGGGCTAAAATAGTGGTTGAATACAACTCCACTGTTGATTCTTCCTGATCCTAGGATTGAATATGTTATTTATTGTGATTCCTCATGAGTTGGTTTGGGAGAATTATTAATGCACAAGGTGTAGGTAGAAGTTTATGGGTCACATCAGTTGTGACCCTAGGGGTTGAACTAACCTACCCATGAGATAGAGATGGTAGTAGTGGCCCACACATAAAATTATTGACGACACTATATATTTGGTGAGAGTTTTATTTTATTAATGGACCACAAGATACCCACCTATATCCTGATATAGTGGGATTTGAATTTGAGGTAGAGGTACTGAGAAGGGTACCAAAAGATGTTCACTTTGAGATGACCTGTGCACCAGGTGAATGAAACAATTATCTTAGGAGTCTGGTGAATTACCCTCATAGGAATAGTAAGGATTGATGATCTTGTTGTATGGTAAGAGAATTTATAT
Source organism: Viscum album (assembly GCA_963277665.1). Taxonomy (NCBI): domain Eukaryota; kingdom Viridiplantae; phylum Streptophyta; class Magnoliopsida; order Santalales; family Viscaceae; genus Viscum; species Viscum album. The sequence continues at coordinate 797,140,552 of OY728160.1, read as the reverse complement.
CATGTGCGCCATTAGTGAACATATATTCTTTAGTAGACTAAGTAAAGGCTAATTAGGATTCCAATCTAATGTGTACTATGATGTAGGAACATATTGAAAGTTGTGGCCCGATACTTGGGTGATCATTAGACATCAATGACGTAATCCTAGTAAATGGGTGTTTTTTAGTCCTTGATTCCATCATAGAAGAGTTGATGAGATATTTTCATTCTTAAAATATATAGTTTCCTCTTATAAAGACAAAGATGTATCATGACCTTAGGTGGTAGTTCTGTAGATTTGGAATGAAGAGGTACATTACTGGATTAGTTTCTAGATGCCTTACCTTACAAATCATAACGGAAGATAATTATAAACATGGTTGTTTACTCCATACACTTCTAACACCAATATAGAAGTGGGATAACATCATGATGGACATTATGATGTGTTTACATAGGATCTTGAGGATTTGTGTTGTTGTTTGGGTGATTTTTTAATGGTTAATGAATGTTTCTCATTTCTAACTAATCCATGATACTCACTCCGGAGATAAACTAGGAATGATGTAAGACCATGAGATTTTATTTTTTCATGGATTTACCTTGATCATTGTATCTTATAGAGATAAAATTTTACATTATGATTTTTGAAGGGATTACAGGAGGAATTTGGGACTCAGCTGAGGTTAATAAAAATGTACCATACTAAGATTGAATAATATTAAGAGTAGTTGACCTTGATATTGGAGGATGTGCCTTGGGAATATGTTTTGTATTTTATAAGAGCTTGTGATTATCACCTATCCATGGTTGAGTTAAAAAAACAATAATTACACGACTTTGATTTAGATGTCACAATATGAGGCTCTTTATGACATTTCATGTCTTTTACTACCTTACCAAAATGGGGATGCTCATGAAGTAATTGTGTGGCCTAGTATGGTGAAGGGGAACTCTCAGATATTCATCTGATTTAGTGGATTACAATCATATACAATAGTAAGAAGATATGATATACTGACCACAAGAGAAGGCATATATATTTTTCTACAGGTGATTAGTTTTTTTAGAGTGACTCCTCAATTAGGCCAATTCCACATGTGTAAGAAAGTAAAGGTAGATCTATGATATAATAGACCGTTAAATATAACTAAGAATATTTCTAGAGTGCAATACATATATATTTGTCTTCTCACTACTGATTTATGCATGATTTGTTTCATCAGTTTCACATCTACATGAGCATTCCTAATCCCACACATGTTATTGACTGTAAGAATGTTGAGGTGGAACCTAACACATCATAGATAGAAAAACCAATTCATATTTTATAACATATCAATAAGGTGTTTTGGGGTAAGAGAGAGACACTTGTATTGTTTATATGGAATAATGGATAGATATAAAATGTGGCTTGAGGGTGAGAGGTAGTTGTTTGGGTTCAGTGGCCTGAATTGTTTGAGCAAGATTTCTATAGATGATTCTTGAGGGAGAGAAGTTTTTATAGCGGAAATTTTAATGACCATGGATTTTTTAAGTGTGTTTAGTGTTAATTTAATCATTAAATATATAGTTTTTTATCTATGTATTTATTGGGTTGAGTTTTATAGGTTTATTATTGGTTTTATAAGTTTTTGAAGTCTTTTTTAGAGTTCCCAGTTTGAGTATGGTTTGTTCAAACTATGATGTTCCTCTAGGAAAGAATATGGATAGTGGAAAGGGCTCATGGTGTGGTTTAAAATTTCAATAAAAGGTTTATAAAACCTAGTGGAAGATCATAAAGAACTATGTGACACACTCTTGTGGAAAAAATATTGTTGATTCGTAGTTTGAAAAATTGTGCAACCAACCCATGTTGTTACATAAGATTTGTAGAATCCCACACATTATTAGGGAATAGTTTGTCAAACCCTGTGAAAAAACCATATTTTCATGAATTGAATATATGAAAATCAGTTTTTATATAAATTAAATGAATATTTTGACCCATTATTATTTATATAGGAAGCTCACTCAAATCTCGAGACTCCTTTAGACTTCCTAAATATTTTCCTCGTCTCCCAATCATGATTCTAGTCGATACAAGATTTATGATGATAAAAAATTAAGGTATGTGTTCAAAAAAACATATATTATAATGGATTTTCTAGATCTCCCTTTTTTAACTTGGGATGAATTATATATTTTGAATTCCATTACTTGATAAATGGATTCTAATTCCACCTAAAAATTAATACTTAGATATTTTCCAATACAAATGTGATTTTTTTACCTATTAATGAAATCCTCATGACTGAAGATAGATCTCTCATCTATAGTGGATGTTTCTGGGAATGTTATTGATCATATAAAGACCTTTTTCTTCTTGAAACTCATCTTATATCTCCATTATAATGATAGTATTATGGTGGATTTATGTTTATTAACTTGACATGAGGTTCTCTTTTAGATTAAATGAGAATTTACCTATATTTTCTTTAATAGACAATGGATCTGGTGAATTTAAATCATCTTTTATAGCATATCTCAAAACTAGATCCATTGATAGAATTTGATAGGTATGTGATTCTAGAACAACCCTTTATGACATGGGATCTCTATGGGTCTTTTTTTAAACCCTTTATTCGATAAAATGAAACCTCATATTGGTATGCTTGATGTGAAAACTAGTTTTCCATAGTTGTGAAATGTTATTCAGGTTTTTCTCCTTTGATGAATAATGGATTACATCATCAATGATATTTAGGTGGGAATTTACTTAACATTTTGGGAACTTGTATACACTATATGACTTTATATGAATATTGTATTGGAATAACTTGTTTGACAAGGTTTGATAGTGGTGACATGTGGGTGAATTTGTTTCAAATGAGACACTTTTATGATGTTTGATTATAGGAATATGATTATTTATGTTTTCACCCATGATTGATTTTAATCACATTTACTAGTATTTTTCTACTGATTCTCAAAATACCACACTATGTTCTAACTTTGTATGCTCTACATTTTAGTGTGTGATTAAAAACTATTTAGTGATATTTCACTTTATATATAGAATAGTTGGACCATCATTATATTTTTATCCCTTGGAGGGCTAGTGAGTATGACATTTGATGATGATGGTGATGGACTTGAAAATAGGGTAGGGGAATGATGGTATTTAGGTCATGCCTATGACAGTGAAATTAGGGGTACAATTTTTTTTTGGAATTAACTGAGGTATAGAATGTTTATGAAGGCCTAGAGCCCTCTTCTATAATAGATCTGAGAAGCAATGGCCATGTATCCCGATATTTCACAATTCATTGAGCCTCCTAAGAGATGTGTTCAATAGCCTTATGGATAGATCTTACTATCTTCTAAAATATTTATGATTATCTTTCTATCCCTAAGAAATGGTAAGTATGACCAAGGCTCGTGGTGGATTGGTTAACACATGATTTCATGACATATGATTGTTTATTCTTTATTGTACATTTTTTATATCAAGAAATACACATTTTATAACAATTCATACATGTTAAGGATGAACTGGGGGTGTCCTAAAAGGATTATGACTCTCACACTACCTGGTAATTTCAATGCATGTGAAAAATTCATGATTTGGGATCCATGTAAATGAAAGGGACAAACTATAGATAGTTAAGCTGTGGAGTGTGGAGCATGTGGCAGTAGCGATATAGACTCTATAGGATTTCCACATAATTTTCAATATTTTTCTTATTATACCATGTATTCTATGGATTAGATGGAAACATTGGGAACTTTGTTTATTTATCTTAATGTCATGGGTTACATTTGTAATTACATTATGCTACTTAGTTTTCCACTTTATATTCAGATCATTTTTATAATTTACTTTTATGGTGTGTAAATATTATTATTGAGGGTATAGTCTCCCCATTGATGCTGTTGGTACCCTCACTACTAGTCAAAAACCTCTTGTATATGGGGAGGCATGCATGATATATTTTGGATCACTAGCTTAAACCAGGTAGTTTGAGTTAGCGTGTTACAAGACCCACCCATCACCTAATCATTATCCATTAAAGACAATCAATTTATTTTATTACATTAAATATTATCTATTTGAAAATAAACAAAATATATCTAGTATTTCATCATCATAATCATAAAACATATAAATATTGAATAAAATTATAACATTATATTATATCCACAATAAATTATATGAAATATAAAAGAATGTTTTTATGGATGATAGTACATTTAAAATATTATTGAAACATTTATTAAGGAAAACACTATTTTGGTTTGAAATTAATTATTTTAAATCTATGAATTTACAAAATGATATGATTTTTTTAAAATAGAATTGTTAAATTTTAATGTAATATTTAATCTAAATAAAATTCATGATGGTGGGAAAAACTATCCAAATAGTGTACGATAAAATAGAAATTCCATTCAAAATATTGGTAAAAATTTCAAAAGGACCACATTAAAAAGAGAAGATTATTTTTAAAATATTATATATAAGGTAAAAAAATGGATAAAAATGAATTTATAAATTCATTAGTTAATGGTAAATATATTCTTGAAAAAAAATTTATATGAGAGAAAAATATTTCCAACTAAAGAGAAAAATAAAGTTGGTTTTCCATAAAAAAATTCTTTCATTCACATGAGTATATAAAATAGAAAAATAAAAAGAAACAATGTAATCTAAATAAATAACCATAGGATAAGGAAATAAATTTTACCTTTTATAGATAGATCATATAATTTCATTCTTATAAATTTAGCATAAAAATTCCTGGTAAAAATGCGATTGCAATGAAAAACCCTTACAACATTGGTAAATTTTGATCCATAACCCCCATGAAATAAATAAATTCAAATGAAACATTAAATACTAATAACATTAGTATATTAATGATACAATAACCTTTTTCAAGCCTCAGAGCGGCGTCTTATCTCCCAAAGTAGCGGCTAGGGTTTCGATGGGTAGGTTTCTCCTACCCCCTCCAGCATGGGTTAGATCAGCGACTTTCTCGGTTTCGACTCGGTGGGGCGCGACTGGTCTTAGTGTGGCATGATAGGGATCTGGGGGGTTTCGTGGTCTCTGCATCTTCGGTGGAAACACAGCTCGGCGGAGCAACGAAGTCTCGGCTCGGCATGACCTGACCTTTTGGAAACTCCACAGATCAACCTCCTGACGATGACTAGGCTAGGAATAGCTCCGACCTTGGTTCAGTTCTGTGCGGATTGGTGTGTCCGGTGTCATTAGTATGGTTTTGGTTTCCTTGTTTGTCCGGAATGGCTAGGTGATGTCTCTAGTGGGTTACCGGTGATTCTATGCGTCAGATTTGCAGTTCCATGGAGGGGGGAGGATGCGATCTGGGTGAGGCTATGTGTTTTATGGATTTATGGTTTGATTTTCTTTGATTTCTTCATTTCTCTGTGTTTTTAATGATCACTGGTTCTGTTCTGTTGCCACTGGTTCACCCCTGCCCCTCCCCAGTTTTCTCGCTGCCACCGTCTTGCTTCGGAACCCAGTTAGGGTGCATCTCTGGTTCTGATTGGAGTAGATCCATGCCCAGAGTGGCGTTTCTATTCCAGGATTACCAAGATTACCTCATCAATGGAATTCCCTTGGCACGAATCTGGGCCATCCTGTCCTAGGTGACGATGGATTGGACTTGTGTCCCTTGGATTGTCTTTCGGGCTTCTATGGATATGGTGTTTGGGGTGTCTCATGGAGTATAGCAGGGTCTTTCTAAGATGGTGGTTGAGGGTGTTGTTTGGACTCACGTATACTTGGATATTTTCAGATATGTTTGGTTGGTTTTAGAGACTGAGGTTTGGAAGATTCAGTCAGACTCGACCTCAAGGAACAAGCTTCATAGGAGGATTCAGAGCGGGCGAATCACTTATGCAGGCTTCATAGATTTGGATGTTTGAGAGGGTATGGCACCAGTCATCGGATCGGGCTTGTGCTTTGACACATGAAACTTTCTAGCCATCCAGTCTTGCAACAGTGGAGAGCGATATCATTTTTTATATGCTGGGAGAGGCAGTTCCAAGGTGTCATTCTGGGTTTTATTTTCTTGATCTTTGGGTCATGTAATGTTTTAAGTCCATGGAGTCTGTTTGGGTTCCCCTTCTTCCCCTAAAAGGGGGTTTATTATAATAAAAATAATCTAAGGTCTTTGGGCCGTTGGATGGATGGATAATAATGATACACAATATCAAATAGGAAGTAGATACACCTCATAAAAGATTATTTTTGTATAAAATAACATATGTATCAAAGAAGAAAATTTTAGATAGTAAACCCCTTCAACTTTGGTAATATCTGAATAAAAACCAAATGAAAGAAATATAATTAAATTTATTTTCAAATAAACTTGATTTTTAAATAAAATATAATAAAATAAATTCATAGCAATTATATATAACACACAATGTAAATAAGTGGTGAATATGAAATGCGTCTCATGGAAATTAATCTAACAAAAAAAAACCATGACCTTATGTATGACTTAATTTGTAACCTCTATAATATCTTGTATAATAAATTTGGATTTATTATAGTTAAATAAAAAAATAATATTGAAAATTAAAATATCATATATGATCCATTTATATTATTTCCAACACCTTTTTATTAACAATTATCTATTACACTCATCTTGTTGGGTGTCAACTACTACGTTTCTTATGTATGTTTCTTTTCAACAGTTTCAGTCTTATACATTGATCATGGTCAAATCATATAAATAATATTAATTATAAAATAAAAATAATATTTAATAATTATTTTTTACTTTTATAACCATTCATTTAATGTGGCGATGAAAAATAAATTACATCACTTTTTGGAGGCGGTAATTTTTATGTATACATGAGTGATGTCTCTACTTTTTGATGGATGGAGGGAAAGGAAAGGAAAATAAAAAAATCAAATTTAATAAAAAATTATTATAGCATAAATATCATATATATATATATATATTTAAATATATCCATACTACCAACCATTTAATGGAAAAATGAAATTCAAATCAGGTCTCTTCGTAGAGGTGGTCGTTCACACATACGCACGTGCGATGTTATAATTTTCTAACAGATGGAAAGGTAAGAAGGTAGATATGATATTATAATTTAAAAATAATAATTATTTAATAACTATAATATATAAACATTAAATAAATCATAATAAACATCCATGAATTATTGTTTTTAAAAATGAATCGTATCACTATGTGTGGCGGTAGTCCACACTTATGCACAAGCGATACATTCATGTTCCACTAGATGAAGGAGAGGTGGGAAATGGTTTTATGATCAACATAATAAAATAAAATTATATTTATGATTCTGTATTCATATTTTTTTAGATACAACAATTTTAGGTCATTTTTAATAAGAAATAAAATATAAGGAGATCAGTTAATATTATACCTCTTATTTGAGAGGCATCATTTGGCTTACACCTTAAGCCTTCAAAGATTGGTCATATGAGAAAAAAGAAGAAATAGGAAAAAATTAAGGAATACATGAAGGTTTTATAGTAGATATTTTCTGATCTATGAGGATAAAATTTTTTGTATAAGGGAGTTTAATAGGTTGCCTTTTATATGTGAAGGGAGGGACACACATGAAATTTCATAAAAGGATTTCAATCATATAAGGTCACTTTTGTATCAAAGTGGATCCAAATGAAAATTAATTTGAATTTATTATAATATAAGGTTTAAATATATTCAAAAATGTATAATTAGACACGTTTATGTATAATCCCTACCCTTATCTATCTTTTTAAACCCCCAATAAACATGTGTTAACACCAATCATGGTCACCAAAATTTTCTATTTTTTATATTCATTATGAAAAAAATTTACTTGAAAATATTAAATTATATTAATTATTATTAATAAAAATATTTAATCCATTTTAAAATATTAAATTTATATAATTTTAGGAATTTAATTTTAATTAAGTGTGAAAACCACAACAAAAACGATTTTAGAATAATTCATTTATAAGCATAAAATTGAATTTACTTTCATTCCATGCCATGTAAAAACCATAAAATGAATGTTAAAATATATTATAATATATATAATAGTTAAATTTCATTAAATTATTTAATAAATAGATAATAAATTAATTCATTATGATAAAAAACATTGTGCACATAAAAACATTTTTTAGAAAAATGTGTTTTTAACACCAAAAATGATCTTATCCCAAAATCTAGTATAATAATTATTACTTTGTAATTAATTATGTTATTTATAATAAAAGTTTTATTATTTCTATTTATGATCGAATTCAAAAAAATAATGGGAATTTTACTTGAAAATAAATGATTGTTTTTACAAAAAATAAGTATTTTTTACTATTTATTGATAAATAGACATTTTTATAAAAATAAAAAAAGTTAACCCTAAGATAATATTGAAATGATAAGTTAAAAAAATTATTATTTAAAACAAATAAAATAACTAAAATGGAATAAATTAACTATAATTTCCATGCATAAAATTCAATAAAAAATGTTTTTGAAGAAAACATATTTTTGAAGTATAAAATGAATTTTATAAAAATTGAATATTTATTTTTAATACAATAATAAAAAAAATTATGAAAAAAATTAGGCATATTTATCTTAATGGGTTTATTAATAAAATATAGATTATAATATATTACATTAAAATAATCTTATTTTTATTGTATGTCACAGTTCACTAAAAGCTGGGTGTTTCATGTTAAACATGCTATAAAGTATTGAATTATAAATTTTTAAAGTGTTAAAATCTCTCCCATTTAATACATTGAGCCCTATAAATTTTTATCTTGGTAATAAAGGATTAAATAATTGGAAAAAATAAAGGGATAACAAAAATTCCTTCAAAAAGTGAAATTTGTAAACATAAATGTTTTCTAAAATAACATATAATCAGGTTATTAGATAAGGATAACATTATATGATAGTAAAAATATGGACATGGAAGAGAAAGATAATGTAAAAATAATAGAGGGTGATAGATAACAAAGTCATGAGAAAATTTATGACCAAAAAACTATAAATCATTGGGGTGAAAATAACCATCAATTCTTCAGAGATATCTATAAAAGGAAAAATATTTTCATTTTAGGGTCCTTTTTCCTATAGTTGAGGAATTATTTTACTATGTAATATGAGAAAGTATAATTACTTTATTTTTCCAAATTCATAAATGTAATTTTATCATTTTTCTTCTTGTTGTAATTAATTTTATCAACTTTTCATCCTATATTGCAGTTATAAATAAATAATATGAATCTTTAATTCATAAAGGACTAAAATAAACTTATAATAGATCATGATATATACAAGATAATGAAAAACTATTACCCCTTTATCTATTCAATTGAAAAAAATTTCTAGTACATATTAATACAACTAATATGAATAAACATTCTTTTGAAAGACTACAATTAATGAATTAAATAATTATACCAAATGATATACATAATTATTTCAAAAAATCATTAATTTCCAAAACTTCTGAAATAATTCTTAACAAGTATTGAAAACCAAAAATTTTATAAAATGGTCATAAAATATTCAAAATAAACTCACTTTTTTAATATGAAGTCAACACAAATTATCTCTTAACATCGCATAACAATTATGTGAATACCATAATCATATATTTTGCTAAAACATAATAATCACTATAATCACAATAAAACCTCAATGAAAAAATGTATTCTTCCACTATATAACTCTATCCTTTTTCCTTAAAATAAAATAATAGATTATCCAATATAATCAATAAATCCAAAAATTTAATTAACTTTATCAAAGATAACATACATCACTCTTTCATCAAACCACAAATCAATTTCAAGGTCACTAATACTATCCAATTTACATTATCAATATCAACTTACTCTTTATCCCAACAAAAAATTATTATCTCAAACTTTTGGAACATGTTGAGGGTTATGAGTCCCTCAATCACATCTTTTCCAAAAAATGTATTCTTACCACTAAATCACTTTTCTAGATTATTAGTACCATTTGATATATAATTGAAAATATTGAAACCAAAACTAAAAAAATCAATCTTTAGATGTTTCATGATTATGATAAATATAATATCATTGAAAAAACATGTCTATAACATAATTATTAAATTAAAATACATAAAAACCACAGTCATTCAATATCAATGATTGTCATAACATAATACCTTCTTTGGTTGTGGAGTTAGAACTTGGATTAGGGAATTGGATCAGATAATTCCTAAGTTACCCACATATAATAAATTGATCTATAAATGGATATTTTTTATATACATTATTTACATCTATTTTACAATCCATTCTTCCTCAGGAATTACTTTCCCTATTTACTTATTTTCCACACATAAAACATCTTATCATTATATTTAGATATTTCCCTGAGAATTTCTTCCAATATTCTTAACATGTAGGAAGTTGAGTATTATTTACTCCATAATCTTCATGAAATACCATTATTATGTTTTATGTTTCATGTCAAAACTCAATTATATTTCAGCTTTTAATCATATAATGAGATATTAAGTTATGTATAATCATAATATTTCACATTCCTTCTCACATTTATTTTGGTTTCTCAGGAGGAAAATAATTTCATTATCTATCACATTTAATGTTAACATGATTTCTTTGGGTACTATCCATTAACTAATACCAAAATGATAATGTGGGAAACAGTAATGTGTAATCATATAATTTTGAAAAACAATTATTAGGATTTATAAACCATGAAACCTTATTTTCGATCTATGACACCTTAGGTTTATCCTAGGTCATCCATGGTCTTTATATATTCAAATAATTCAAAATGGTTCATAAGTGAAATTTTAATTATCCAAAAAAAATCCCTCTATAGTTTCTAGAAAATCATGAAATGTTAATCCCACTCATCATAACTAGTGATGATCTAGTTAAAACCCAATCTTTTATATTTGTTGTTTTAACCCTCAGTGCATTTTTCTGCAATAGTATCCACTTCCTAGGATCTATATAATGAATTATTTCATTAGATAACAACCATTTTTGATTTATTATAACTTACAGTTTTCTCTTATACTTCGGCATAACCTAAGGCTATCTACCAAAATTTTCTCATCCTAGTTTTTTAAATTAACTCGACCGTGCTTTGATCTAAACTATAGAGACCAAGAAATTTCATAAATAAATAATATATCTTATTAGGGAAATATTATTTATATATCAATATTTTCCATGACAGAACTATAAATTTTAATCATATTTGGAAACTTGGATACCTAAATAACTGGTAAATAAAATATCTACATCATCTCTAACTTAGTTATTCACAACTATAACCCTTCTTAGACATATCATTATTAAAACCATTTCTCATATCTCAGGGAAAAGAAAATATAATAAAGGGTGACCTCAAATACTCAATAAGGTTAAATAAGTGATATATCAATAAATGATCATATGTAATCATATAGAGATCATAAAGGTATTAAAACATGAGCTTAAAATTTTAAATTCATACATAAAAAATCATATATCATAACCATGAAAAAAGATTTTGGTAGATCTTATGACAGAAATCATAAAAGAATAAAATATTCTTATCTACAAGATTATATAATAATCAAAATAATTTTTCATAGATATTATCATAAAAAGTTTTTCGTAATCATAATCATATAAATATTATTTCATGTCAACCCACCAATAAATTCTTCACAAATTAGGCTTGGGAAAACCACCCATGTACCTACTTCAAGATCAAGAAAACCTCACTAGTACCCCTTTTAGGCTTGGTATAACCTCTCAAATACTATATTTTAGAAATGTTATAACCTATTATGTATCATTTTATCACATAAAATATTAATATTAAACTAATTTATTAGATGTATATAACAGAAACTCCCATAAAATAATTATCTCATATTCTTATGTATATAAAAAGATGATGAAAATATTTATCATTACCTCAAATATTAACTCAATGAAAATAAATTACATTTCATAAATATTTTATCATAATTATTTTAACCAATATAAATAATGAATAAGATGGTAACTTTAGATCACATTCTGATTAATGTATAAGAAACATCAAAGGATGTTATTATAGATCAAAATACCATTAAAATATTACCCTTTTCATTTTAAAATCACTTAATTTAAATCTAAAAATTATAAAATACGAAGGAAATTATTTTATTTTAAAATAAATAGAGAAAAATTTAATTTCATCTTCAAATAAAATATAATTCATGGTGGTGTGAAAATCCATCCCTTTGTTGTATGCTAAAATAAAAATTCCTTTCAAATTTTTAATTAAAAAAGTAAAAAGCAACTCCATTGGAAAATGAAAAGAAAATTGCTTTTATTTTTTTAGAAAGTAAAAAATGGATAAAAATTATTATATAAAATAATTAGTTCATGGTAAAATAATTATATATAAAATTTTAAATAAAATATGGACATGGACGAAAAATATTCCAGACCGAAGAGAGAATGTAAACAGGTTTCCTTAAAAATTATTTCAGCCACTTGAGTACATAAAAGAGGAATGTTAAATAAAAAATTTAATATCTATAAATTACTATAGGATAATAAAATTCATAATATTTTTGATATATAGAGCATATAATTTCCTGATCGTAAATATGATCATGAACAATACCAGTAAAAATTAAATTGTAATGTAAATATCATTCCACATCTGTAATTTTTTATTCATACCATGGATAAAATAAAAATAAAATAAATATTTATATACCATGAACATAATGATATTATTGATAAAACATATAAAATTGGTTGTTAATAAACCTCCTAAAATAATATAGGTGTATAAAATAACATATATCCTAAACAAGATAATTAGATATAATAAACCCTTACAACTTTGGTAACTCATGAATAAAATATTATTGAATTATATAACCTTATATTTATTTTTAAGTAACCACAATTTTAAATCAAATAATAATAAAATACATTCATAGTTAGTATAAACCCCACTAAAAGGAAACAAGTGGTGAATATGGCATGTTTGTCACAGAAATATAATTGAGATGAGATAACATTAACTTATTTACAAATTGATTTTTAAGCACTATAACCTCTTATATAATAAATTAATATTTATTATAATTTTATACCATAATTATATTAATACTTATGAAAATATAAATGATCCACATATAAAATTTTGAAACCTATTTATTTAGAATATTCTATTAAAGTCATCATTTTAGGAGATAAATGTTTTGTTTCTCATGTATTTTTTTGATGTTTCAGTAATTTTACATTGATCATGGTTCTATCATATAAAAAATATTAATAACACCATAAGTATAATATTTAAACACTATATATACTTTTATAACCATTTTGGTAAAGTGGTGATGAAATATGAGTTATATGACTTCACGGTAAGTTCACATAAGTGATGTTTACGATTTTTGATGGATGAAATGAAAGAAAGGTAAATAATATATAAAATTTATATTATAATTATGAAGTCATAAATATAATATATATTCATTAAATCTATCCTTATTACCATCCATGTAATTTTGAAATTAAAAATAAGTCACATCACTCCGTGGAGGTGGTAGTCTACACGTACACACAAGTGATGTTATCATTTTCCAATAGATGGAAATGTAAGAAGATAGATATGATATTAATATTAAAGAACAATAAAATTTTCATAAATATCATATATAAAAATTAAATCCATCATAATAACCATTCATGAAATATGGTGCAATAAAAGGAATTGTATTGCTGCGTGGAGGTAGCAGTCCACGCGAACACATGATCGATAATTTCATCTCCAATTTAATGAATAATAGGTGAGAAATGGTTTTTAGATTATCACATAAACATAAAATTATATTTATGATACTATATTAATTATCTTTGATGTATAAAATAATTTTATAGTTGATGGAACAATATAAAAAACTGAAAGATCCCGAATAAGATCTATACATATTTTTTAAGAGACCTCCCTTGACTTACACCATAAGCCTCAAAATGTTAGTATTAGGTGGAGAAAAAAAGATTTGGGATTAAGGGAAGTAATCTTGGATGGTTTTAATGTATGTATTGGATGAGATAGGAATCCCATATTGTGTGAATAATGGAGGATAATAGATTCTCTTTTATAAGTGAAGAGAGGGACACATGTCAAATTTCATAAATGATTTCAAGGAAATAAGGTCACATTCATGTAAAAGTGGATAAAGATAAACATTAATTATAAGGTAGAATAATATAAGGTTGAATATATATTAATCTTATAATATTTATTCATGTTTATCAAGAATGCATTCCTTTATATATTTTTTTGATCCCCTCGGTAAATCCTTTTAAACCCTAACAATGGAAGCAATATTTTACTATTTTGATGATTCATTATTAAAAAAGTTAAGTTATAAATATTAAAATATATTAATTATGATGATTTAAAAAATGGAATCTATTATAAAAATTTTAATTTCTATATATTTTTTGATAAAATTTTAAATATGCGTGCAAACTGCAATGCAAACCCATTTTATAATAATGCATTTTAAGCATAAAAGTAAATTTACTTCAATTATATGCCTTGTAAAACCCGTAAAATTAATGATAAAATATTCTGTTGAAAAATATTAAAAAATATTATTTAAATCTATTAATAAATAGAGAATAATTTAATTCTTTTTTAGAGAAGACATTGTGCATATATAATTTTTTTAGAAAAATATGTTTTTAAGCCAAAAAATTAACTTTTACCAAAATCAAATATAATGACTAAAACAATGTTATTAATTATATTTTTTCCAATTAAAGTATTTTTATGTTAAATTATTATAATATTCATAATATAATAAAATTTTTACTTGAAAATAGATGACATTTTTTATAAAAAAGCTTTAATTTTCTTGTATTCACTAAAAAATAAATATTTTTAAAAAAATTGTAAAAATTAACATTAAGAAAATATCAAAATGATTATTTAAAAACATTTATTAATTAAATAAAATAAAATATCTAAATTTTTTATAAATTAATTATAATTTTCATGCACAAAAATCAATAAAAATATTTTTTGAAGAAAAAATATTTTGAAGAATAAAATGAACTTATGGAAAATTGAGTACTGAATTATAATGAATTAATAAATATATTTTTATTATGTATAAAATTTATAATTTTTTTTTATATTTTGGTTACTATAATTTACACCTATGAATTTAAAATCCTTATTATAAAGTATTATGTTTAAATAATATTATTTTTAGTGTATTTCACAGTTCTCTTAAAGCTCAGTGTTATGTGTTAAGAAATATATCAAGAATAATATTCTAAAATATGAGGGGGGGTGGGTTAAATTCTCCCCCAATTAACTATATTTTATCCTCGTAGTTTTTATACTACTAATAAAGGATCAAATATTTGAAAAAATACATTTTCTAAAAACCTACATCAAACAATGTGATAATAAAACATCCTTGGGAATTGGAAAGTGGGAAACATAAATGTTTTTCGTAATGACACATAATCAGGTACTTCTATAAGGATAACATTATTAGTAAGTGAAAATATATAAATTTAGGAGAATGAAAATTTCAAATAAATAAATTATAGTTATAGAGAACATAGTTATGATAATGTTAATGACTACACAACTATAAATTAGTGGGGGTGAAAATGACAACCAACTCTTCATAAAATAATAGTAAAAATGAAAACATTATAATTATCAAGGAAATTATTCTATATTTAAGGAATTATTTTATCATGTAATATTTGAAAAAATACTTTATTTTTTAAAATCCATAAAGTTAATTTCATCCTTAATTTCATGTTTCTATTATTTTCTACAACTTTTCACCCAATATCTCATTGATGAATGAAAATTTTGTATTTTTCAGGATTGAAGCACCAAAATAAAAAAATAATAGATTATGATATATACTTAAGAATTCAAATATATTACTATTTCATCTACTATTTTATTGAAACCAATAAATGGATAGTATATTCTAAGATAACTCATATTAATAAATTATATTTTTTAAGATTAGTTTCGAATATTTCAACAATATTATGAAAAGATCCATTTAATTCATTCTATATATAATTAAACTCTAAAACTACTTAAATAATTATTAACCAGTATTTGAAATAATAAAATTTATAAAAAAGGCCACAAAATTTCCAAAATCAACTAAAATTTAGTCTAAAAATAATATAAAGTATCTATTTATGTCACATAAAAATCATGTGAATACCTTGACCACATATTCTCCAAAAAACTATAATAACCAAAATCACAATAATACATAAATTAAAACACCTATGAAATAAAAATATTACTCTATTCCTTTTCCTAAAATAAAATCATATAATATCCAATATATTAAACAAAGACAAAAATGTGATAAAATTCATTAAATATAATATAAATAACTTTTTCATCAAATCACTAATAAATTTAATGGGAAACAATACTATCCAATTTAGTTTATCAATATCAACCAAATATTTATCCTAGTAAATAATTTTTATCATACTTTATTGAATACAATTTTGGTTATATATCCTTAAATCATATTTACCAAAAAATATCTACATAAAACTAAGTAACTTTTCTTAGTTATGAATACCATTCAATATATTATTGAAAATCCTTAAAAAACAATTATAGAATAGTAATTAGATTTTTCATGATTTTTATAATAAAAATATCATTAATAAACCACTTTTATATCAAATATAAATATATAAACAATTCAATCGTTCTAATCAAAAGATTATCATTACATATGACTGTACTTGGTCTCAGAGTTGTCCCTTGGATTATGACAATTGGATCGAATAATTCCTATGTTTCACACATGTAAGATATTAAACTATCAATGGTACCCAAGGATTCAATTTATTTCCCACTATTGAAATATCCATTTTTCCTCTATACTTAAATGACCTATATCCTTATTTTCGGCTCATAAAACATCTTCAAAATCATTTGTGACATTTACCTGAGTGATTATTTCCAAATTCTGAATATATATTATGCTAAATATTCTTTCATATGTGTTATTCAAGAAACTATATTTTTATCTTATCTATTTCATGTATAAACTCACATATTTTTTAGTTTGTGAATAATATATCGATATTTTTATTAAAGAATAATCAAAATATATCAAATTCAATATCTCATTTCATTTTTTTGCTCGTAAGGAAAATAAATACATCATATATTAAATTAAACATTAAAAATATTCCTCATGGTTCCAACCATCAATTAAAACAAAAATAATAGTTTGAGAAATAGTGATGAAAAATCATATAACCATGAAAAATCATTACTAGGATTTCAAAACCATGACACCTTCTTTTTAGTTTATGAAACCATAGCTTTAACATAGGTTATCCATTTTCAATACCTATTGAAATAATTCATATTGGTTTATAAAGAAAATTTTAATTAACCCAACAATATCACCGATAAATTTATAGCTAGATGTAAAGTATTAGTCCCAATAATCACGCATATCTTACGATTGACTTAATATTGAATATTCCCCTTTCATAGTTTTTACACCTATGTGAATTTATGTTACTACCACACCCACTTGTTTGTATCCATACAAGTATACATTTTCTAGGGAAACCAAAATCTTTTATTTACCATAACATTGGATGTTAACCTATAATTTGGCTTATATTAAGGGTATTTTCTAATGTTTTCTCATTCAAGTTTCCAAATGTAACTAAACCATGTTATGTTACCAAATATACAGAAAAAACAATATATAAATAAAACATATTATTAGTGTAATATTATTTTCCTATCAATAAGATCCATACCAAAACCATAAATATTTAGTTTCTTAGGAAACTTGGATACATAAAAAATAGTATATGAAAAATTGATATCATCTTCAACTTATTTATTTACAACTATCACCCATCATAGGCATATTATACTTAAACCCTTTCTTCACATTTTGGGGAAAATAAAACTAAATAAATGAACTCAAATTCTTAGTAAGGGTAAAATAAGGATATATTAATCAATTATCATATATAAGAATATAAATAGTTTACAGGTATGAGAATATGAGCATAAAATTTGAAATTTATACCCAACTATTCTTAGATCATAATAACCACGTAATTATTTAACAGATCATAAGACACAAATCACAGAAGAATAAAATATCAATATCTAGGATATAATAACTTAATAATATAATAATTTCAATAAAATTAGTAGAAAAAGTATGGAATAATCATAATCATATTAATATAATGTCATTGAAACCCAAAAAGATATTCTTTACATGCTAGGGTTCACCCAAACCCCTATTTTCCAGTTTTAGGATTATGATAACCCCTAGTGTACTCTCTTTTGGGCTTGGGATAACCTATAATGTACCCTATTTTGGGTTTGTAATAACCTATCACGTACTATTAGAGCTCATGAAATATTAATATTTACCCAGTTCATTGGGGGAATATAATAGAACAAATGATCACATAATCATAACCCATATATATATATATATATATCATATGATCATGAAAACAATTATCATTACATCAAATCTTAAACCATGGAATGGAAAATGAGTTTCACCAATAATTAATCATCATAATCATACACCATCCAAAGAAATAATAAGATGGTATTATTGGATCATATCCTTAGTAAAGTATAAGGAACATCAGATGATTTTGTTATAAATTAATGCACCATTAAAAGATTATAAGAACATTTCTTAAGAAAAAGAAACATTTATTTTTTAAAATCACTAATTTAAAATCTATAAATTTTAAAAAAATATAGGTAATTTATTTTATAAGAAAATAAAAATAAAAATATTTAAATAAATCCTAAATTCAAATATAATTCATGATATAATAAAAATCCATTCATGCAATGTACATTAAAACAAAAATTCATTTTTTTATTTTCTATAAAATGAAATTACAAGTACCTTATTCGGAAAAAGGCTAGAAGATTACTTATAAAATTTTTAGGAAAATTAAAAAATAGGTAAAAATGGATTTAAAAAATAATTAAAGAATTGTAAAAATATTCTTGAAAAAAATTAAATAAAATATAAAAATGGAAGAAAAATATCCCCAAATCAAAAAGAGAAATAAAGTTGGTTTTCTTTTAAAGCAAGGCCACTTGAGTTTTTAATGAGTAAAATGAATGAAAAAACATCTAGTTCCCCGAAAAAATAAGATAATAAATGTAATATTATTTTTTATATATAGAACATATAATTTCATCATTCAAAATTTTAGCAAAAACAATCCATATAAAAATGGGATTATTATGTAAAACCTTTTTCTATTTTGAAACTTTTGATTAATAAACCCCATGAAAGAAATAAAATAAAATGATAAATTATATAAAATAAAAATTAGAATATTTATGATAAAATATATCAATGTATAATTTTATATACCTTATAAAATAATATATTTTTATAGTATAACATATGTCCTAAAGAAGGAAATTTGAGATGATATACATTTACAACTTTTGTCATCTATGAATAAAAATTTAATGAAGGAGATAACCCTATAAGGATTCTAAAATATTGAATCTTTTCATTTAAATCATAACAATATACATTAATGGAAAGTAAATACACCATACAAAGGAAACAAAAGGTGAATATTTCTTGTGTCTCATAGAAATAAATGTAAGATGATAAACCCTTACACTATGTTAAACTTTATTTGCAAGCCCACTAACAGAATATATAATAAATTTATAATAACTATAATACCATACTAGAATAATATTAATAATTATAATATCATATATTATCCACTTATAAAATTTAAACACCCATTTATTAAAAATTCTCTATTAAATTCATCATTTCAAATGTTAATAGCTTCGTTTCTCATGTATGTTTTGTTTTAGTAGTTCAGGTCCTTGTACTTTGATCAGGGTTTCATAATACATAGAACCATAATAATGTAATAAGTATAAAATTTAATAATAATTTAAAATTTTATAACCCTTCATATAATGTGATGATGAAAAATGAATAAGATCACTTCATGGCGGTGGTAATATGTACGTACACATGAATAATGATTCAACTTTTCGATAGATGGAGAAAAATAAAGTTAAATAAAATTTCACCTATAAATAACCATTATTTTATAATAAATAAGACACACACACAAATATATATATATATATATATATATATTAAATATATACTTAGTTCCATCCTTGTAAAGAAGAAATGAAAAATGAATCACTTCGCTTCATGGAGGTCGTAGTCCACACGTGTATGTAAGTGACATTTTCATTTTCCAATATAAGGGATTATAAGAATGTAGATATTATATTATAATTAAAAAAGATTAATTTCTTCATAAATAAACATTAAATACATCATAAAAACCATCCATCAAATATGGGGAAAGATAACGAATTATATCGCTACATGGAGGTGGCAGTCTGCACGTACGTGAGAGGTATACATCAATATCACATTTTATAGAGATGATGTGGAATATTGTTATTAAATAATCATGAAAATAGATAAATATATTGAATATAACAGATTCATCATGTTTTCCTATACAACTAGTTTAGATAATGTCAAAGAAAAATTAAATTGAAAGATCTCAGTTAAGATTTCAACCACTTATTTGGGGGACCTCCTTTTACTTACACCTTAAGACATGAAATATTGGTATTAGAAGAATAAAATTAGCTCTATGATAATGGTAATGAGTCTATTAATGTTTTGGAGTATGTATGGGATGATATATAAGGGTCATTTTTTCAATAGGGGATGATAAGGGGTTCTCTTTTATAGGTGAAGGGAGAAACACACATGGAATTAATTAAATGATTTCAATGATATAAGGTTTATTTCATTTTAAATATGATATAAATGGACATTAATTATAATTTTTAATAATATATGACTAAAATATCCTTAAAAAATAACAATTAGAAAATTTTAGGTTATTTCCGACACTTATTTATTAGTTTAACCCATGGTAAACCCGTTTTAACCCCAACCATAGTAACAACATTTTACTATTTTATTATTCATTATAAAAAATATTATGTTGACCATAATACATTAAATTAATTATTTTAATTAAAAATATGGAATCCATTTATCATATTTAATCTTTTTAAGTTCTATAATTAAATTTTAAATAGGCTCAGAAACCACAACAAGAACCTATTTTAGAATACTATATTTGTACATGTTAAAGAGAATTTACGTCATTTCAATGACTTTTAAAAAACCTAAAATTAATTTCAAAATATTTTATTGAATATATAATAAATAAATCTAAATAAACCCATTAATTAATAGTGATTAATTTAATTAATTATGATAAAAAACTTTACATGCATAAAAATACTTCGTAGAAAAATGTGTGTTCAAGATTGAAAATAAACTTATACCAAAATAAATTA
The DNA here is from genome assembly GCA_963277665.1 of Viscum album. Lineage (NCBI taxonomy): Eukaryota > Viridiplantae > Streptophyta > Magnoliopsida > Santalales > Viscaceae > Viscum > Viscum album. The sequence goes on along the minus strand of OY728160.1, from coordinate 797,119,071 downwards.
TAATTATCATTAATATGTAATTAATTAGATTATTTATAATTAAATTATAATTATGTTAATTTATAATAAAATTCATAAAAAATGAGGCTTTTACTTGAAATTAAATGATAGTTTTTACAAAAAATCCGTTTTTCCACGATTCACTATAAAATAAATATTTTTTCAAAAATTATAAAAAACCATCATAAGATAATAATTAAATTGTGACTTAAAAATAATATTACTTACATAAAATATTATTTTAAAAATTATAAGAATTAATTTAATTCCCTTACACAAAATACACTAAAAAGTATTTTTGAAGAAAATATGTTTTTGGAGCATAAAATGACTTTACTAAAAATTGAGTAGTTATTTATTATGAATTAATTAATAAATTTTCATTATGTGAAACAATTATGAATATTTTTTATATTGTGGTTATTACTATTCAAACGTTTTAATTAAACATCTAGGATATAAAGGATTACATTTTTTTTTATTTTGTGTCACAATTTACTGAAGGATTTGTGTCAAATGTTAAGAAATATATCAAGAAAAATATTCTAATTTTTTTAAGTTTTATTGATTTTTAACAATACGAATTAATAGATAAAAAATATTATGACATGGTGGAAATAATTTATGTACCATTTTTAAATTAAGGAAGTTCTGGTCATTAAACTAATATATGAAAGGAATGAAACATTTTATTTAAGCTAACTTATTGGATATTTTTTTATGTGAAACATAACATTGAAATTATGAACATTGAGAATTTGTTTTTACCTCATTCTTATTATAACATTATTTAGACATAAAATGAAATAAAAAATATGAATTACATAAAAGATAAGAATTAGTGACTATGGTAACCCATTTGAGGCTCGGTCACACAATAAAAGGAAATAAATCATTTTTTCCTATGGCTTGTCACACATTAAGAAATTGGGAGATGATAATTTCTTTCAATGTATTCATAGTATTAAAGTAACCTGTGGGTTTTGAAAAATTCTGAAAAATTTAGTTTCATTAAAGGATTTAATGTTAATCGGTATGTAATCTCATCATTGTCATGTATTGATAAAAAAATTTCTATTGGTTTCATTTCATGGCATAATGATGATAGTTAACAGAAATTATATCTTTGGTTTGTGCTACTTTTTCAACTAAATTTGAAAAAAAAACATATCCAAAATTGTACAATGTGTTAGATAATAATGTTTTCATCAAACATTGTTAACAGTAAATCTATTTTCCACCAACATGTTTTGATATAATAGTTCATCTAATGATTCATTTGGCGTGATTTATAGAAATATGTGGGATTTTTTATTTATGTTGGATTTATCTTTTTTAAATAAATATGAAAATTTATGAAATGATATGTTAAGAATATATATTTACTAGAGTAATATATTGTTTAAAAATATATATAATAAGAGGTGATTGATTTCAATATTGATTATTTTTCTTAAGTGAAGTATATTGGTCTCAATATATCTCAATATTTGAGAGTTGATAGTAATGGAAAAGGGATCTGTGGATTAATGGTAATGTTAATTCCAAAATGATAAAGTGATGCATGGAAATTTGTACATTTTGGACATCATAGGTGAGGTCCAACCACATATATCATCACATATTTTTGGATTGATGGTATGAAATCAGAGAAAAAATTAAAATGATATGATGAATGAACATAAAAACACATTTGTTTCATAGTTTAAAGAGAATCTAAACACTGGTTTATCCACCTAAAAAATGATATTAATGTTTACACATTTTAAAAAAACTATGTTGATAATATTACCACTCAAAATAGTGGAGTAAAGGTCATTTCTAAAGTAGTAAATTTTTTCACATGAGCCTCAGCCCTATTGGTGAGGAATCACTAGGTAAATCCAAGAGACCAGAGATCAAATTAGTGTGGAGGAATATTTTTGGGGTTACTATAGTAGTACTGTAGAAGGTTCTGTAGCAGGCACTGTTTGGTAATGTAGCAGTCGAAACTATTCATCCATCTGGGCTTTCGGGCCACCAGTTTGGTCCTCGGGTCCTGAAAGGCTTTCGGGCCACCCGAGGACTTCAGTCCAGTTGATTCTCAAGGCCTTTGGGCCACCAAAAGGCCTTAGGGCAACCCCAAGGCCTTCGGGCCACATGAATGCAGCCCCAGACACACTACAAAAAGGAGAAGCCCTAGAAGAGTATTCATAACAGGTGCACTCACGAGAGAAGAGCCAAATGGATTGTCAGAATGAGAGGGTATGGATATTCCATCGGTACCAACCTGTGCTTGCACGGGAATCCTAGCCAGACTGTCATGCATAGGTGGAGATCTAATATCAGGATTCAGATGCCGGGGAGGGGCGGTTCCTTGTAGATAGTCTGGTTGGATTTCCTAAGACCTTCGGGTCATGTAATCTCTTAAACCTACAGGGCATGTAATCTATGAGCCTACGAGCCTTGTAAGGGTTCCCCCTAATCCCTTGAAAGAGGGTTATAAAAAATCAATAAAAAATGAAGGCCTTCGGGCCATTCAGGCTGGTAAAGTAGTAAATATTTTGAGTACCAAAGATAAATAGGCAATTTCTGTGTTAAAAAAACATTTTTTAGTTGTTGAGTATGTATGGGAGATTTATTATACTAAATTTTAGAAATTAATAATTAATGGTAAGTTGGTTGACATTAATAATTGTATGAAAAATGATGTGTATAGTTTTAAAATTATTGAAGTGAAATGATTTATTGAAAATGAGGAATATTTTATCATGGTTTTTCAAAGAAAAATATATTTTGTTATTAAACAATAAAATTATTAGTGATTTATTGTTTACTAAGGGAAAAGATGATTCTAGGGGATGAGAATATTGACTATTTTTATGTCTTATGTGAAGTATCTTCATTTATTACATCATTACTCAAGGATAACAATTACAACAGGGTGAAAATAGTCCAAGCAACATAAAATGATCACATGGTAAGAATATGGGAAAAGAATCTATTACTCTACAAATTAATTAGGTAAATATCTATTTAATGTGAATCAAACATAGTTAATTAAATTATTTTTTTAACTTTTATATTTTAATAAATATTTGTTCAGAATTCATACCATTTTTATGATATTTTTATATTCATTGTATTTATTTATCCATTTTTGGTTGAAAAATAATTCTTTCATCATTTTATTCTGACTATTTTTGTTATTATTTGTTTTTATGTGTATTATTTTATTAAATAAAATATTTAAAATTTTGTTTCTATGATGAAAAAAAAAATGTTTTCTTATAGAATTTATTTATTTCTAATGAAAAAATGGTACACAAAATTTCACATTTTTCTATGATATTGATTTCAGTGATCTTATTTATTGTTAATTTTTATATTCATTAGTTTTACTTACACATTTTTTTCTGAAAATTATAACTTTTAATGTTTTGTTTTCTATTATGAACAATCATATTTTATTTATAAAAATAATTTAATTTTAATAAATTATGGGTAGACGTACTTTTATTTAATTAGCATACATCTTCCTAAATGATAAACACAGAGGTAAGGGAACTAAGGTATGTATATTTTTTCTTATAAATATATCTATAGTAATTATCTTATTTATATAAATTAATATTATATTTCTTAAAATTATGTGTCGCTCATCTTCTTCTATTGAGAAGATGGTAACTAAATAAGGTAGGAATGCGATTACATGTTTACCAAAAAAATTACTCATATATAGAGATCATTGGTTGATAATTATGTTGTATGATAATGAATACAAAACTGGCCCACATGCTAGGAAGTTTAAGACTTACATAACTAGGAAGAGTTATTTTAGGATAAGTATTTTATTCTCTGATTGGAGGAGCATTGATAGGTTGGTGAAAGAACTATTACATGAGTTTATGATGGTAATATTTATAAACATATTTATTTATTTTTTAATGTTTTAAATGGTATACATCTCATATGAAAAATATTTTATCTATCTAATTATAATTGACATGTAACTTTCAAGAGATGAAAAAAATTAAAAAATGTATATCCTTTGAAGCAACCAGATGGAGAGATTTTAAGTCAATACTGATTTTAAACTATATATTTGGTAGTAAAAAATCATGATCCATACCTTAAGTATGTGTTTATAGATATAGATACATTACAAAATTCTATCTCTAATTAGTGGGAGGAATAAATAATGTTATTTTTTTTGTTTTAAAATTTATTTTATAAATTAATATTAAATACTTTATAAATTATTTAGTTTCTCTTATGTTAAAATCCACAAAGAAAACTCACTAAGAGATAAATTCTCAGAATTTATACCCTAAGACATTATCAAACAAAGGTCATCATTTATTATAGGAGAAAATGACATGTCAAAAATTTGAATGAATTAAGATCCAAGTCAATTAGTGGCTCTGAAGAGGTTCTATATGACCCTCCATCTCCTCTTCCTTATCATGAAAATAAAAAAAGGGATAAAATGATAAAAAAGAGAAATTATATTATTGATTTGACAAATTAAGTAGCTAATAATATTTTAAGTAATTAGTTATTAATTTTCTTTAATATTACTATTTTGTAAATTTATCTGTAACACCCCGACCCTAGAATCCCAGAGTCGGTGAATTTTTTTAATAAATTGGCATGATTACAAGGAATCGAGTCCCGAAATACCGAACAGTTTAGTATTATTGGAAAAAATATTCATACATAAGTTCAAATTTATAACTTGAAAAGAAATACAACATGAATTTATTCCATTAGAAACATCCAAGCCTCCTAGATTATGCCTGGAAGTCACTCATAACTAACTTCTTCATATACTGGGAAAATGAAACATAAGAAAAAGGTGAGCTCAAATGCTCAGTAAGGTTAAGAAATACACCGGAAGATAACATAAATATTAAGAATGGTGAATAATTGAAACCACATGCCTTTACAAATAATAAACATGAATACTTTTATGGAAGGAATATAAGCTGTGTAAATAATTCCATAATAAAAACTAATCATGGGTATTCTTCTAGTCGAATGACCACATGAACCATAAATATTATTTTCATAATGAGGGAATGTATAATGCTAGACATTCTAAAACAGTTTTTCAAGGATTCAGCCAAGACATCTAAAAATGATTAAGGCCTTGTCCAAAACCATATATCAAATTAGGAAAGGCCTCGGCCAATTCCACTTCTAGTTGTCTCATGAGACCTCCCGATGCATCGGGAAGCTATATCGGGATCCACCCGTCACTTACTAAGTCCAATACATTCCTCATATAAAAAGTTTGAAATATATTATAAACATTTTTATTAAAACTAGCATACGAAATGTCTATACTTTAACTATAAACTATGAATGGTATAAAAATAACACATCCATAGTGAAACATATCGTAAAACCTTAAATAAAATATGGAAGATTTTTATCATAATGAATCGACTCCAAATAAGTATAAAATCCTTCAAAGGATGTTGACATAGATTAAATAAAAAATATTTGAGAGAAATATCTCTTTCTTTTTTGAAATCATTTAAAGTTACCTGATTATAAAAAAACATTTATTTTGAAAATATTCTTATCATATTATAAAGGAATATTTGACAATGTTATAATGGCGGAGAATAACTTCACCCATCGTATAAGTTAAAAAAACATTCTTACCTTAATTTTTTCGAAAAGGTTGTAAAGTACCATGTTTGGAAAATGACTGAAAGATTCCTTTAAAAACATATAAGTTCAAAAAAGGGTATAAATTACTTTAACTCACTGTCTATTAAATAATAAAAATGTTTTGAAATAAATTTTTAAGAAACACAGATGTGGTTGATAAAGAGGTCCCAGTAGATACTTACGTAAAAACAACCTCGGATAATAAAGAGATTATGAAATTAACCATTACCTTGTAATTTTACTTGGTTGATGGTAGGTTAATATAATCTATAATGGTGAAATATTTTTTATTAAATTATTCAAGAACTATATACATTAATATGATATCATATATGATCTTTTAATATTTCTTTGTTAGTAATATTTTAGTACTATTGTCGTTTTAGGTGTTAACTGATTCATTTTCCTTTATATGATTTATTATGTAAGTAAAGTTTTTTATAGATAAGATGTATATTATTCAAATTCAGATTGATATTAAGTCTTTAAATATTATTTTTAATCATCAAATGAAAATTATTCTTGAATGGATACGATGGGGGAATGAATCTTTTCGTGTTTGTGGAGACGGTAATCCGTATGTACGCACGAGCAGCAATTTTATTCATTTTATATTAAGATAATATATATTTGGATGGTATTTAATATATAAAGAATCATTATAATGTTATATTTATTATTTACATAAATTATACATCATTATTATAGCCATGAAAATAATAATGTATTGAATAACGACTACACCACGACGTGGAGACGGTAAGACGTACGTACACACGTATGGTGACATGTCATTCAAAGGATGGATAGAATAAGGAATATGGTTGGACCATATTCATAATAACATCATAGTATATTTAATATAGTGGAGTTATTATTTTATAATGGAAATAACAAAGAAAGATGAAGTGGAAGAAGAACGGAACTTGAAAGAGGTGATGAAATATTTACCTCTTCTTCAGGTTCTTTCTTTTGATTTGATCAAAAGGGATCATTAGGATATATTTATGACTACAGTAATGCCTCTAGGATGAAGGGAGGACAGTTGGGAGGATATTTGGGTAGGGTTTGACTGAGAAAAATGGCTTTGAAAGTGCGAATTTGATAGAAGGGGAAGTGCCATTTTATAAGACGGGTGAGGGGAACCTTAGGAAAAGATTGAAATATTATTTTATAATAAAATAATTTTTGATTTATAATGGCTCAAAAATGAATTATTTAAAGGGTAAGGTGGGGAAGGGTCGACAAACACTCAACCAATTGGTTTTAGATAGGTTTGGGTCACTATGTTAACTTTATATTTTATATTTAACTCTTAGTAAATTAGTTTTACATTTACTATGTCTCTCTGTATTTTTATATTATATAGTTAATAAACATAATATAAACGTCCAAACAAACCTTAAGTGATTAATTAATGAAATATATAATATTATTTAAGACCTATTTCTGAACCTGAGATTTTTAAAAATAGGATATCAATTAATAATATAATATTTTCTTTAAAAACTATTTTATTTCAATTTTAACACTATTTTCTATTTTGTTTTTCATAATTTCCTAACAGTATTATTACTTCAAAAAAATTCTTTTAATCACTCCTAAAACGTCACATTAACCTAGAAAATTCTTGGATGACATCAAAACTTTCAAATTATATTTATTTTAACATCAATAATACCATATATTTGATTCTTTCATTAATAAGGAAAATATTGCATCATCATTGAGTCATAAATAAATATAATTATTTTATGTCTAGAAAATTATATATAAAATATAATGAGTTAAGAAATATTTTTATATTTATAATTACTATTTATAATCAAAGAGATCAATTATATAACCTTATATAAAATTTTTTTTACTAAAAGATATTTGATTATGTCATTTTTGAATTTACTTTAACTTAATTAATATAAAGTGTCATCATCACTTACAGGTGGCTCCATGGGGTCCAAAAATAGAAAAAAGGATGAAAATGATCATATATGTATCAAAAAATAGAGTTAGTACATGTTTTAGGGTAATTTAATATTATTAGAGTATTATTGGTTTACCCTTATTTACCAGATTTACCCTTTAACCATTGTAAATAAAATATTTACTGAAGTAATTATTCAAAATGTCTAAAAATAAAAGATACCTATTTACACAATATGGACCTCCTGATTCTAAATATGGAATCCATTTTTCTAAATTCAAAACAATTTAGTGGGAGAAATTAATTTAAAATTAAATCCTATTGTCAAAACCAAAAGCCTGTTTTTAAGAAATAATAACTATCAAAAGATTGACACTTGCTTATGTCCAGATTAAATGTAAAATTATGTCCAATGACCAACATTGGAGTAAATGGTAAAAATATAATCAAATTATTCTTAAAAATCACTCAATAGTATAAATTAGCACTATAAATTATTTTTATTAAAAAAGTTGTTTTTAATTAAAATTTATTATTTTCCCTATTCATTAAAAACTGAATGTTTTTAGAAAAATACAAACAATTCACCCTATGATAATTTATATATTGCAAAACAAAAAATGAAGTCATTTTTTAAAGATAAAATTGATAAAATTTCCAAAACTGGTTATTACTATTCATAACGGCTAGTTTTATTGGTCGCGATGTGTTAGAACTCGAAGTTGCGTACAAGACACGCTATTGTATTATTCAAAGAGAAGCATATCGTAAAAGCTTGGGGTGTTACATTCTCACCTCCTTAAAATAATTTTGTCCTCTAAATTTCTATAATATTATTGCATAAAAAGACTCAGGTGGTTCTTCATCATAAGTTCCTCAGGTTCCCATATTGCCTCTTCCATCTTATGGTTTCTCTATAAAACTTTTACCAAACGAGTCGTCTGGTTTCTCAGCACTTGTTCTATTGTATCAAGAATCTTGAAAGGCTCTTTGCAATAATACAGATCAGGTTCTATTTCTAATTCCTTATAGGTGAGTAAATGCGTTGGGTCAGGCATGTATTTTCTCAATAGTGATACGTGGAACACATCATGAAATTTGGAGAGACTTGGCGGAATTCCCCAATGGTAAGCTATAACCCTAATTCGTTCTAGAATTTTAAAAGTTCCGATGTACCGGGGAATTAATTTTCCCTTCTTACCGAAACATAAAACACCCTTCCATAGAGATACCTTTTAGAAAACATGGTCTCCTACCTAAAATTACAAATCCTTCCTTCAGTTATTAGCATATCTCTTCTACATACTTTGAGATGCATTGATCTGGGTTTAGATTACCATCACATTTTCCATTGTTTCCTATACATGTTCTGGGCCTACAAGTTTTACTTCACCAACACCATGCGAACATGTTGGTGTGTGACATCTCTTTCCATATAATTCTTCATATGGTGCCATATGAATACTTGAATGAAATCTATTGTTATAGGAAAATTATAATAGAGGTAAATATTGATCCCACATACCTTGAAAGTCAAATGAGAAATATATCAACATGTCTTCTAAGGTTTTAATAGTTTTTTCTGATTGTCCATTAGTTTGAGGGTGATATGAAGTGCTCAAACAGAGTTCAGTATCTAGGGCTTTATGAAGACTTTTCCAGAATCTTGATGTAAGACGTGGATCACGATCAGAAACAATCGATAGGGCTACTCCATGATGTCTTATAAATTCATTAATATATAGTCTTTCTAAACTATCAAGTGGTAAATCTTCTCTTATAGGAAAAAAATTTACTTACTTGGTAAGACGATCAACAATGAACCATATTGCTTCGTTCCTTCTAGTATTGTTTGGTAGTCCCATAACAAAGTCCATCGTAATATTATCACATTTCCACTCAGGTATGGGAAGAGGTTTCTAGACCCTTCCAAGCTGTTGCCTTCCAGCTTTCACTTGTTGAAAAACCATACAACTTGACACAAAATTAGAAATCTCCCTCTTCATGTTGTCCCACCAAAAATGTTCCTTTAAATATCTATACATCTTGGTTCTCAGAGGGTGTATAGTGAAATTGGAACTATGAGCATCATCCAACAATTCTTTTTTTAGATCAGGTATATCAGGAACACAAAGTCTCTTCCCAAATTTCAAAATTCCATCTTTATACCCAAAGTCACTCAATATCACATCATTCATAGATTTAATCTTCTTTTGAAACTCTTCATCATCAACCTATGAACTTTTTATCCTTTCTAGTAAAGATGTTTTGGGAACAATTTGAAAAATCATTGATGTTTCACCTTCCATGGTTATTACCATAACCATATTTACTAGATCCATGAAAATAAGATCCCTTTTAACTCTCATATTGTTCAAAACTCCATGATCCTTTCTTCTCAAAGAATCTGCCACCTTATTTTCCTTCCCCAGGTGGTAGTGTATCGTGCAATCATAATCCTTAAGTAGTTCAAGCCATATCCTTTGCCTAATGATGAGTTCCTATTGAGAGAAAATATACTTCAAACTCTTGTGATCAGTATAAATCTCATATTTTTTACCATAGAGATAGTGTCTCCAAATATTCAAAGAAAAGGTTAGAGATGCTAACTCAAGATCATGAGTAGGATAGTTTTTCTCATGATTTTTCAACTATCGTGATGCATAGGCAATAACTCTATCATTCTGCATAAGGACACAACCAAGTCATTTCTTTGAGGAATCACTATAAATAACAAACCCATCATTCCCCGATGGTAGACTCAAGATATGATCATTGGCTAATATTCTCATCATTTCTTCAAAAATTATTCACACTCTTTATGATTATTTTTTTTGCCAAACAAATTTAACCCCTTTTTGTGTGAGATTCATTAATGGGTTAGCCAATCGGGAAAAATTCAGGATTAAATGTCGATAATAACCTGCTAAACCAATAAAAATACATACCTCAGTTGTACTTGTCAGTGTCGACCATTATTGGATTGCCTTTGTCTTAGAAGGGCCAACAGAGATTCCATCCTTAGAGACAATATGGCCAAGAAAATAAATCTTTTGAAGCCAAAATTAACACTTTCTAAAATTCTTGTATAATTCATTTCTTTTGAGGGTTTTCAAAATGGTGAAAAAGTGGTTTTAATTTTCTTCAATGATTTTGGAGTATACCAGGATGTCATCAATAAAAACTAATACAAAATCATCAAGATGTTCCTTGAAAACTGTGTTCATTAGATCCATGAAAACAAAGAGTGCATTAGTCAGCCCAAAATGCATTACTGTAAACTTGTAATGCCCTTACCTGGTTCGAAATGCTGTTTTTGGAATATATTGCTTCTTCACACACAACTAATGATATCCAGATCGAAGGTCAATCTTTGAAAAATACTGAGATCCATGAATTTGGTTGAATAAAACATCTATGTGAGGTAGGGGATGCTTGTTCTTTATTATTATAGCATTGATCTCCCTGTAGTCATTGCACAACCTCATTGATCTATCTTTATTCTTAACATAAATAACAGGGGATCCCCATAGAGAAACACTAGTGGAAATAAATACCTTATTACTCAATTCCTCTAGTTGTTTCTTTTGATCCACTAATTCCACAGTGTCTATTCTATAAGGGGCCTTGGATAAGGGCCTTGAACTAAGAATTAAATCAATGGAAAACTCAATTTCTCGTTCTGGAGGATGTCTAGGTAAATCTTCTAGAAACACATCAAGATATTATTACACAATAGGTACATTCTCTATTTGAACATTCTTTTCCTCACCCACAATTATTTCATTCTCTTCCTCTCTAATAATTTAATTTAGTTGAGCTACTGGGGGTGGATCTAGATAAGAATGAGGTGGTGAAGTTTCTACTCTAAAGATAAGGTGTTCTTTATCATCATCATCAAAAATCCTAACCTCCTTCTTCTTATAATAAATTTTTTCATCATGGTATGAAATCCAATCCATGTCGAGGATTATATAAAATTCCAAAATGGGTATAATGATGAGATCAATAGATAAAGTACATTTATATGCCCTAATGGGAACTGATTCACAAAACTTTGTAGCAATGATACTTCCCTTAGGAGTTTTGACTAAAAAATCCCTTTTTAAATCAAATTAGAAATATCTAATTCTCTAAGAAAACTGGGAAGATATGAAACAATCCGATGATCCAGAATCAAATAATAAATTGGCTAAACTTGAGGAAACCATTAAATTACCATCCACTAAGTCTTTTGGGGATTTTACCTCAGTAGTAGTGATCACATAAGCTTGGCCTTGATCCCTTAGACTTTTCTGAGGTATGTTTCCCTAACGCTTAGGACATTAATTTGCATAATGTCCCATCTCCCAGCAATTGAATCATTAAACATTAGTAGCATCTTTATTTCCCTTACAATCACCTGAAAGATGGACTTTCTGTCCACATTTTTAGCATACTCCTTTTCCTTTTATATAGGCAACATATTTCTTCTTCTATAATTATAACAGGGAGGAAATTCAATTATTTCTTCCCTATTTCCTTATTTATTTTCCCAGTGTGTTCAGCAGATCAATTATTCTATTTCTTTACTTTAAAGTCACAAGACTTAGAGAATTACTTTTCTGACTTGATAGCACATGAGAAAATATCTTCATATGATGAGAAGTATTGTGATACTAATACTCGATGGAGAAATGGTTTTAACCCATAAAATAAATGGTCAACATTAATTCTTGGGTTACATATATAATTTTTAGCAAACCTCGCTAACCTTATAAAGTTAGATTCATACTTTGCAACATTCTTATCCTCCTTTTTCCTCAGACGCAGAGATTTTCTTTCCATATCCACTCACTACTAGAAAATCAGGTTTTCACGCCTCTGAACATGGGCGACCGCTACAATCGGTTGCTATTGATAATATTAGTGACTGCCATTGGAGTTCGCTAAAACTAAAATGAATTTAGTGGAATTTTTCCCGCCCCTGATGTTGTCTTCTTCATTTTCACCGCTGCAACCCACCACCCCACGCCGTTGTCTTCCTCAAACCGCAGCAATGTCGGTGTCGCCCCCCCCACCCCCACAACCCCTACCACCCTTGGACACCCCCATTTCCACCCCTCATTGCCTCCCATTTCCCCTCGATGCTGAACCCATCCATTACCCATCCCCACCCGCCAACCTAAACCCTCAATGTTGCACCCACCCCTACCTTTGGCCACCGTAGATCCACCATGGCCGGAGGCCATAGCTTTAGTCCTTCCTCATGTCCACCGCAGTTTCCCTCACGTGCCCACCTTGTTTCCCACACATATGAAATAAGATATTGTTAAAAGTGCCTGTATCGGCCGCCATTGGTGGTCACTGTTGGTATTTATCGACGGAGAAACAACAACTGCCAAAAGTGGTCGCAAGGCGGCCACTGATGACCATTAGCGACTGTTATTGGTGGTCGCTAAAGGTGATAATTTTAGTAGTGACTCGATAGTCATGAGGAAAGTATTTTTCTAAGAAAATCTCATTAAACTCCCTCCATTCCATATTTTATACTTCATCATCTTCCTTTGAGTTTTGAATCATTGACCACCATTGATCAACATCTCCAGTGAGGTGGTAAACTGCTATGACAACATTTTCCCTTTCACTACTACTCAAGGCGTGGAATATGTTTTCTAAGGAATTTATCCACTTATCAGCTACTAATGGATTTTTACCCCCATTTAATGTTGGTGGTTGTTTCCTCATGAAGCGGTTTAACATTGATCCTCTGCGTTGTGGATCAGGGTGCTCCATACGGGTAAGGTTATTATTCATAACCTATGTGAGTTGTCTCAGTATGGTGATAAGATGATCAGAACCATTAGTTTCACTAGCTCCACTATAATTATCTTTAGTAGGTGGGAAATCCCTACATGGTGTGTGTGTATTGATACAGTTTCCATTCCTTCCACTAGGCTCCATTTCTATACAATGGAATATACTAGATTAGTTTATGAATCACAATTCATAAATCCAAACTTGTAAAACACTTAACCTAAATTGAATAATTTATGGATATAATCCATAATCATAAAAAAAATTCATTGGGGAAGTATATACTCATAAACCAATCATAATGGTTTTTAAATAAAATGAAAATTATCCTAAGCATATCCCTCAGGAGTTTCATAACCAAGAATGTTGCAAGGCCCGTTCTCGTGCACTAGTTCCCATTCGATTCTAGATCAAAATGGTGTTTTCGGGTTTTACGCCCAGGTACATCTGTGCCAGAGCCACCTATAGCTACTCATATCTGGACATGGATGTATTTCTTGTAAAACTCACAAAATCGTTATAGTACCAAAATTCTAGGAAGTTATTCTATACTAATCCTCAAAGTTTATCTTAGGGATATGTGTTTTAATCAGAGCTTATCTAAATCTAGTTTCCAAGGTTTGTACTAATCTTTCTCTGATACCAACTATAGTGCCCCGAACCTAGAAGCCCAGATGCAATGAATTATTTTAATACATTGACATGATTACAATGAATCAAGTTCGGAAAGACCGATCAGTTTAGTATTATTGAAAAAAATATTCATACATAAGTTCAACTTTATAACTTGAAAAGAAATACAACACAAATTTATTCCATTAGAAACATCCAAGCCTCCTAGATTATGCCCGAAAGTCACTCATAACTAACTTATTCATATCCTCGAAAAATGAAACAGAAGAAAGGGGTGATCAAAAATTCTCATTAAGGTTAAGAAATACAAAAAAAGATAACATAAATATTAAGCATGGTGAATAATTGAAACCACATGCCTTTAACAATAATAAACATGAATACTTTTATGGAAGGAATATGAGATTAGTAAATAATTCCATAATAAAACCTAATCATGGGTATTATACTAGTCGAATGACCACATGAACCATCATTATTATTTTCATAATGATGGAATGTATAATTCCAGACATTTTGAAACATTTTTTCAAGGCCTTGGCCCAGATGTCTAAAAATGATTAAGGACTCGGCCCAAACCATATATCAAATTAGTAAAGGCCTCAGCCAATTCCACATCTAGTTGTATCATGAGACCTACCTATGCATCAAGGAGCTATAGCGGGCTCCACCCATCACAAACTAAGTCCAATACATTCCTCATATGAAATGGTTGAAATATTACATAAACATTCATACTAAAACTAGCATATGAAATGTCAATACTTTAACCATAAAAAATGAATGGTATAAAAATAAAATATCCAAAGTAAAAAATATCACAAAACCTTCAATACAATATGGATGATTTTTATCATAATGAATCAACATCAAACAAGTATAAAATCCATCCAATGATGTTGAAATAGATAAAATCAATACTATTTTTGAGAATTATATCTTTCTTTTTTGAAATAATTTAAAGTTACATAATTATAAAAGAAAACATTTATTTTTAAAATATTCTTATAATCTTTTAAGGGATGGTTTGACGATTTTATAATGGTGGATAATAACCACACCCACCGTATAAGTTAAAAAAACATTTTACCTTAATTTTGTCGAAAAGGTCCTAAAGTACCTTGTTTGGAAAATGACTGAAAGATACCGTTCAAGAAATATAATTTCAAATAAGTGTATAAATGACATTAAATCATTTTCTAGTAAATATTAAAAAAAATGGAATACATTTTTAAGAAAAATGGATGAGGATGATAAATTAGTCCCAGTAGATACTTAAGTAAAAACAACCTCGGATAATAAAGAGATTGTGAAATTAACCCTTACCTTGTAGTTTTTCTTGGTCGAGAGTAGGTTAACATCCTGTATAGTGGTGAAATAATTGTTATTAAATTATTAAAGAAATATATACAATAATATGATTTCATATATGATCTTATAATATTGCTTTGTTAATAATATTTTAGTATTATCGCTGTTTCGGGTGTTAACTAACTCATTTTCCTTTATATGATTTGTTACATAAGTAATGATTGTTATGGATAGGATGTATCTTATTCATATTAAGAATGATATTAAGTCTTTAAAAATTATTTTTAATCACCAAATTAAAATTATTCTTGAATGGAAATGATGGGGAATGAATCTCATCATGTTCGTGGAGACGGTAATCCGTACGTACGCTCAAGCGACAATTTCATTATTTTGATATTAAAATAATATATAATTGGATGGTATATCATATATAAAGAATCATAATCATGTTATATTTATTATTTACATCAATTATAGAACATTATTATACCCATACAAATAATCATGTATTGAATAACAATTACACCATGACGTGGAGACAGTAAGCCGTATGTACGCACGTATGGTGACATGTCATTAAAAGGATGGATAGAATAATGAATATGGATGTACCATATTTATAATAACACACAGTATATAGAATATTATGGAGTTATTATTTTATAATTGAAACAACGAAGAAAGAGGAAGTGGAAGAGGAAAGGAACTTGAAAGAGGTGATGAAATATTTACCTCTTCTTCGGGTCCTTCCTTTTTATTCAATCAAAAGGGCTCCATAGGATGAACTTATGAATAAAGTAAGACCATTATGATGAATGGAAGATAGTTTTGAGGATATGTGGGTAGGGTTTGGCTGAGCCAAATGGCTTTTAAGGTGTGAATTTTAGAGAAGGGGAAGTTCCCTTTTATAAGAGGGGTGAGGGGCACCTTAGAAAAAGATTGAAACATTATTTTAAAATAAAATAATTTTAGAATTATAATTGCTCAAAAATGAATTATTTAAAGGATAATGTGGGTATGGGTCGAAAACCACTCAACCAATATGTTTTAGATAGGTTTGGGGCACTATATTAACTTTATCTTTTAGATTTAACTCTTAGTTAATTAGTTTGACATTTACCACGTCTCTTTGTATTTTTATATTATATGGTCAATAAACATAAAATAAACTTCCAAAAAAACCGGAAGTGGTTAATTAATGACATATATAACATTTTTTAATCCCATTGGATGAACTTCATATTTTTAGGAATATAATATCAATTAATAATATAACATTTGTTTTAAAAACTCTTTTATGTCAATTTTGACACTATTTTCTATTTTGTTTTTTTTAATTCATAACAGCATTATTACTTCAAAAAAAAATCATTTAATAAATTATAACATGTCAACTTAACCTATAAAATTTGTGGATGGCATAAAAACATTGAAATTATATTTATTTGAACATCTATAATACCATTTATTTTATTCTTTCATAAATAATAAAAATAATGCATCATCATTGTGTCATAAATAAATTTACTTATTTTATGTCTAAAAATTATAAATAAATTATCCTGAGGTAGTAAATATTAATACCTTTATAATGAATATTTATAGTCTAATAGATCAATTATATTACTTCATATAAAAATTGTTTTACTAAAAAATATATTCTTATGTCATTTTTATATTTACTTTAAATTAATATATATAAAGTGTCATTATCACTTACAAGTGGCTCCATGGGGTAACAAAATCAACAAAAGGATTACCATGGTCGGACATGTATCATCCAATATGGTTAAAACATGTGTTATGGTAATTTAATATTATTATAATATAATATTTTACCCTTATTTACTAGATTTTTCCTTTAACCTTGGTAAATAAAATATTTACCGAAATAATTATTCAAAACACCTAAAAATAAAACGTACATATTTAAACAATTTGGACCTCCTGATTTTAATTACGGAATCCATTTTTATAAATTCAAAACACATAAGTGGCAGAAATTATTTTAAAATTAATTCCCATTGTCAAAACAAAAAGCGTATTTTTAAGAAATAATAACTATCAAAATATTGACACTTGCTTATGTCCATTTTAAATGTGAAATTATGTCCAATGACCAATATTGGATTAAATGGTGAAAATATAATATAATTATACTTAAAAACCACACAATATTATAATATATCACTATAAATTATTTTGATTAAAAAAGATGTTTTGAATTAAAATTTAGTATTTTTCACTATTCATAAAAAACTGAATGTTTTCAGAAAATTCCAAAAATTCTCCTTAAGATAATTCTGATATTACGAAGCCAAAAATGAAGTCCATTTTGAAAGATAAAATTTATAAAACTTCAAAAATTGGGTATTACTATTCATAACTGCTAGTTTGATTGGTCACGATGTGTTGAAACTCGAAGTTGCGTAGAAGACATGCTATTGTATTATTAAAAGAGAAGTGTACTGTGGAAGCTTGGGGTGTTACATTATCGAACTAATTTAACATATAACTTTTTTATTTTAGGATGAAATTAAGGAGAAATTTATATAGGATACCTTTATACATGAGGATAAGATGTATCTCCTTATAACCTTTTTAATAAATCCAAAACACTCATGATGCATCAGAGGGTATAAATAGGGTATCAATTTTAGAAATGTTTTTGGCCGCAACCCTAGTGTGTCATCAATGGGTCCAGAATGCAGGGGATAAATATATTATTTTATGGTTAAGTTGTAAAAGTTTAATCAGTTAATAGATGATATAATTAAATCATATATAGTGGATATGTGTGTGTAAACTATGATATTGATGCCACATGCACTATCTACCTATCCAGATTCTACACCTCCTCATCTAGACCCAACTGTGTTGTGTGAGGTTCATGCTATGGATCCCTAAGTATATATTATAGGAAAAAACATTTTACATCATCTAGGGGATCAGGTAAATCATATAGTTTTTTAGTCAAGTTAGACAATAGTTGTGGTAAATGATGTTATTGATCCAACTACACTAGTTTAACTGCCTATTGACGAGGTGTCTATTTTTGGATAGATTAATGTACATTTATTATATTGGCAGGATAATATTTTTATCATCATACATTTGAGGTATGAATACTTTTTCATTTTTTATTTATTATTAAATCCAAAATTAATTATAGTTTTTTCTTACACTTACCTTTATAGGGGTATCTAATATCAATGGAATCACCATAACTGATAGAAGAATTTCAAGAAATGTCAACTTCATTTATTCATCCGGATGTTGATGGGGAATCAAATTTAACAATTTTTTTTATATATTCGATTATTATTATACTTTTTTATGAGTTAAAATATATGTAAAATATATTATGTAATAAATATATTTAAAAATGACACCATGGATGTTGTTAAGGGAAAGAATCACATTTTACTCATGTTTTAGTTGTTTTTCGTGTAAGAAAATTAAATTTATTAATTTTAATTCATTAAGTAAACATATGTTCTATTTAATTAACTAATTACTCTTGAAACCAGATATCTCAGCAATATTTACATTGAATAAAATTTCAATAAAATTTCTGGTTTTATGTATCTATAATACATTTCAAAATCTATAAAATACATGATCCAAAATTCTAGAATTGAATATATATCTAAAATATTAATAAACACATAAAATACATGTTGTCTTTTCCATTTCTTGAATTTTAAGAACACATATATAATTCTGAGCCTCTATTAATTATACTATTATTAATTCAAATGTTTTTATATATTAGTTTACATAGGATGTTAGAAATATTTCTTCCAAATTAATATATACATATTGGTTAGGCTTATTTTTGGGTGGTGTTCAAGGAAGATATATCATGTTGTTAAAGAAACAAGTCTTACTCAATTATTTTAGTTCATTATTCTTAATATTTTTTATATTTTTTTTATAATAAATATTTTAAAGTAAAATAGGCCACATATTGAGTTCAATAAGGATAATTTTCTAGCAACTGAGCTAGAAAAATTAAATATGTGAAAGATCTGGTATATGAAATTTATATCAGTAAATAATGATTTTTCTTGCATATCCTGTGATTCTCTTTTTAAAATATGTCTTCCTAAATTAAATTTTATAATGAATGAGGGAATTTTGAATGTGAGTATTATGTTTTATAGTTCATTTATGAGATAATCTCAACTAGAATAACAATAGATTTTAAAATAGTTTGTTTCACTATAACACTCATAATTTTTTTAAAAATGTTGCATTTTAAAATTCATAACACTCTATATTGTAAGTTTTGATGTTGTTTCTTAATATACATCAAATAACTTGAAACATCTTAAAAATTTATTTGTAGACTATTTTATAATGTTCACTAATTTGTATATGTAGTTTCATTTACATGTATCGTTATAAAAAATGTTGTCAATGTTTTCAATGAATTGTTTTGCTACTTTTTATTCTACTTGTGATTTTTTTCGTTATAGTTTGGTACCACAATTTGGGTTTACATGTTTTGGATTATAAATTTTACAATATGTTATTAAAAAATAATTACATTTTAATATCAGTTTCAAGAAAAATAAATATTTAATGAATTGAAAACAAGGATTTTAATAATGATTTTAAGAAAAAATAGAGATTAAAAGGTCATTCCACATCTTTTTTACTAAAAAATGACAAGGAAATTTGAGTATTAAGGCTTTGAACATAATTTTTTATTAAAAATGACATTAAAATCCTTCTATGTATTGTGTTTTATGGGATTTCATTGTTAGTTTATACAAAATAATGTTGAATGTCCCGCTTTTTATATCATAAATTTTAATTTTTCCTTTTAATCAACAATGAAAGTAAAACAAATGATGTTAATGTTTTTTTCTACTATTTAATATCATGTGTTACACTTATCAGGGTAGGGTTTCCCAAGTTATATAAGAAGTATGGAATTATTCATTTTTTCAACAAATTTAGGTTGAGGTAAATTTGAACCTCATTTAAGAAGCCTCCCCTCATGTATTCATTTAAGGGTTGATAAAATATAGGTTATGATATTTCATCCCTATAGTGTGTCGATAGTTTGAAAATGATATTTTTGTTTTAATCACTTAATTAATATTATCTAAATATGATAAATTTCATTTTTAATTAAAATCATCATTTATTTGAAAAATGCATATTTCAATATTATAAAATTTTCTATGACACTTTGAAAAATTAATTTTGTCCCCATAAAATTATATTATAATTATAATACAAAATAATAATAATTTATGAATCTATTTTGTGGAAATAATTTTTTTAAACCATTATATTAACTATAAAATTGTAAATAAACTTTTACATTTCAAAAAAATACCAACACTTAATTTATAATTTTTAGAACATTTATTTACTTTTTCCATGATAAAATTATATCTTACTTTCATTTATGAGATACCTAAATTTAATTTATAATTTCATAGGTGAGGTTGTTATCTTTATAAGAAAATTATAATTTCTATTGGTCACATTATTATTCTAATATCATGTTAAAATGATTATATTTAATATTATATCATAGTTCATTTAGGCTCAGCGCTGCGTCTAATGTAAGCTATCAAAGAAATTGAATATATTTAAGTTAATACATACTCTAAAATCTTACGGTGTTATATGCTCAATAATATCGAGCAATCAATTGGATTTTTGATTATAATATTAAGTGAATAAGGGTAAAATAGACAATATTTGGATTCCTTTATGGAAAAACCACCCCCAAAGAATCTAGTATTCTCAAGGCAAGAAATACCCCCCATAAATGACTAAAGAGTCCATCCCTCTCCCAAGAAATGATCAAAGGAGCTCCATGGAGTCCCTGTAAGAATCATATGTCTTAGAAAATTCTCTATTTTATCATAGATCGTACCATATAATGGAAATGTGAAATTCCACAGGTTTTTCATTCCTATAATCCCATCTAGAATGCTGATCAATAAAACCAATGATGATTCCCTCATTGATGGGTATTACAACCCTAATAAAACCCTATAACACATAGATATAGATGATGAAGTGAATCCTATAGTGTATTCTTTAATATATTTTATCATGGATGAGATTGATATTGCTTTAATGTATGAGAGAGATATAAAGAATGATAGAGTTGACCAATTGATAGAAAATGTCCATCGACCGAAAGATTGTGAAGAGGGTGTATTCAACCTATTTCAAAAGTGAAACCAAGCACTAGGAAACACTATTGGTAAGATATTTATATCCACTTTTTGGGATACCTAAAAATACAAGGGAATGGGTGCTTCCACATCATTAATCCCTTTACCACCAAATAGTGATGAGTATCTCTCACTTAAGGAGTACATTTCTTGATTGAATTCTGAGAATGAATATTCAAAATAAAAATTACTTTGGCTTATTCCAATTCAACCCTCCCAATGGTAATGACATTATAAATGAATACCAACCTATATAAGTTGATCCAACCCAAGAAGAGGGGTTTTAAGAACAGTGAGTATTAAACTTGCCCACCAAATTGGTCTTAAAAAATATAGACCTATATAGGTAACTTCCTCCCCATCAAAACATCAGGAGTTATATACCATAAAATTTCATTCATCTGTATTTTATGTGAGGCATCCAGGGAATTCCCCAACACATGGAGTAACATCATACATAGAAATACTCAATTCTTTAGTGATCTAATCTGATAAAATAGAAACATGATATACCCTAATCTAGATAAAAAATCATATCTTGAATGTGTTCACATGAACTATCCACCACCAAAATATTAAAATCTAAACTTATCTTCTTTTAATGTTATGAGAGACCATTAAAACCCCATCACTCATTTTTTTAGTGTGGAATAATGTTGTACACCCTTGAACAAATATATTTTGAAAAAATAACCATATTAACTAAATGTTGGAAGTTCCGACATTCATCTGGTACAATACCCTTGTTACTAGGTTAATCTATAGATAGTAATTACTCCATCCAAAATTCTTATGTTGGTTCAGTTGGATGTTAAGGATGTTGAGTATCCCAAATATTTCTAACTTTTAGAAGAAAATTAAAGTGTTTCTAATTAATAGAGCTCATAAATTAATAAATCATTACTTTTTAATTCAATGAATTAATCCCCATGACTTCCACATTTTCAGGTCAATTATTAGATATATTTTTAAAGGATTAATTAGTGTTTTATTATGAAAAATGGCTAAAACCATGTTTTAATTTATTTTTCAAATAATTCACAGTGTATTTCTGTGGATAAAAATTAATTTATGTGTAATTTAATGATTGATAAGGTAGTTATTGGAGAAAAGAAAATTCTATAAGTAGAGAAATGTCTAGAACTAGGCATAATCTGAAAGAAGGAGGTTGAACATTAAGAACACTATTGAAGGAACTAATAAAGGGTTGGGATATGTAATAGATGCCAAATATATATATAAATGTTATCATCTAAGTAGCTGAAGATGAAATCAGGAAAATTATTTGCATATGTTAGACTTAACAAGTACATATATAAAGGTTCCCAACTGAGAACTTGGAGAGGAAAATATAAAAATATACGAGCATATATAAGAGTTCCCAAAGGGGATATATACGTGTACAAAAATGATATGTAAGAGTTCAGAGCTATGATAAATAATAAGTTCCCATTGGGGATATATAAGAGTAGACAACTGATATGTAAGAGTTCCCAGCTATGATAAATAAGATTATATTGATGATACATAAGAGATTATATTTCTCCATTTGTACAAAACACATGATATGTAATGGTCCACTGGAAAACCAAAAATAGAAAATGAACCATTTCCTATGGGGTAATTATGAAGGGATCCCATCGTAAGAGGTCATTCACGATGAGGTCCCATCACAATTTCCCTGTCATTGAAAATAACATTGAAAATACTGTTTTTGTGACAGACTGTCATGAAAAAAAGTATTTGCAATGGGAATCTGTCCCATCTCAAATAGTTTGTCCATGTTTTTTAAGAAACTATTTCGTGATGGGCCTCTCACAAAAATCTAAGAAATAATAAAAAATAATATTAATATTAATTTTAATATTAATAAAATTTAATAAAATAATAAAAATACTAATAATAATAAAATAATATAAATAAGAAAGTAAATAAAAATATAAAAAAACTAATAAAAATAGGAATAATATAATTAAAATAATATAATTATAGAAAACACACAATTCAAAACAATTTAAATAATAATTATATAACAAATAATATAATATAATTATAAAATTAATAAATAAATAATAATAATATAATATAATATAATAATAATAATACAAAAATAAAAAACATAATATTCACAATAATATAAAAAAATGCTACATAGAAATATAAATATATATATTAACAAAAAATTTACACAAAATTTTACATTAAAATGTTTATCATAAAAATTAAATAAGTCACTGAGGGGAGGGTCATCTAGAGGAGATAGAGGACCTATAGAAGGGGACTCCATCCCTAAACCATGATTCAGATGTCACATATACTCCATCGTCTTCTCATGCTACTGTTACTGTCATTGACGCATATCTTCCTGCTGATGTTGACTGAGATCTTCATGCTCCATATGCATACTCTCTATAAGCTCACACTGATCTAGAATATGATTAGGATACTATGTAGTATATGATGATGATGAATCTCCATGAGCTCCTCTCGAGCTGCATGCTGACATCGTAGCAGTACCATAATAACTCACATGCATCAATCGAGTGCTGATACTGACAACTCGGCCTTTCTCAAAGGCATACTGGGTCACCTGTGTTGATGATTCCACATCAAATCTTGATGCACTAGTCCGGTCATTAGCTTTGGAATGAATCTCAATCTATTTCTGAGATGTTGTGGCTTTATATGACTCCTTCAATTTCAATTTAAAATTAAAACAGTTAAAATATTGTTTCCAATTAATTTTAAAACTCAAAAGGAAATTATACAGACAACAACCAGATATTAGAAATCACCTCTAATATCTCCAGTGAAATTATCAATGTATATCCTCCTCTAAATGTTGAACTCTATAATATCAGCATGTTAGACTGCCTATATGAATATAAAATAAATAGTTTATATTTAATGTTATATAAATTAATTAAAAAAGGTACTTACCATATGTTCCCTATGTGTAGTAAATGTACGACTACCATCTTGACGTAGAACCTTCTATCTCCAAAGATTTTTCAAACAACTGATGATATTCTCTAAAAATGACCACCCATCTAGTGTGAACATAATATATCCCAAGACTAAGATGAAATGCAATCAAGTTGGTGGGTACAACAAGACTGATCAAAATCATTAACTCCTTCTTTCCCCATTGGTTTCCGCCTAAAATTGAGTAAAAAACAACAAAAAAGAACATGCATAAAGCCCTCCCATACCTTCCATATAAATTCATGCATGCTCCCATCGATGGGATACTGTAAAGACCCGGAATTTCCATGTAAATTTTTATTTAAATGGAAATCATACATGTCCGTGAAAATTGACGGTGCATGATTCTGAGGCCCAGTGTGCCCGGAATCAATTTATGAAGTTTTGTTCGGGTACGTTTAGTAAATGTACAAGAAGGTTTTTATAAATTTTGAACCGGTGCTCGAAATTGAAATCATAGGGCACCGTTGATCTGGCAGTGCCATTATTCTCTTAAGGATACTTTCACCTCGACGAGAGTGGGTCGAGAATAAATGATTGTCTTTGGTAATTTCATGGAAAATAAAAAAATAAAATTAAATACACTTTATTTTCTTTTTTGACCCACCGTGTGGAAGTTGAAGTGTGGGGACCACCTGGCCATAACCTCCCATGAGGGGTTATAGTGGTGGGGCCCACCCTAACCTAACCTCCCGAGAGAGGTTACGGTGGTGGGGACCACCTGAGACTAAACCCCCATTTTAATTATGGAAAACCTATCAACTCCACTAATTAATGAGGGAGAGTGCCTCCACCCCCCTCCTTTAATGGTGTCAACCCTTCCTCTATTTTAATTATGCTAACCTCATGAATTAATTAAGTGGATCCAACTTGATTAATTCAACCAATTTTAATTCTTATGCCAATGAATTAATATATTTTATAATCTATTATTCTTGGATACCTTTTCTTTTGTTTGAGAGGGAGGAAAGAGATTTTGAGAGAAAATCTCTCACCAACAAAGAACGAAGAACGCGTTGTTCCAACGAAGAATGCCGATAATGAGCATCTTCGAATTCTTCCTTGGAAGCACCTTGTGGAAGGAACTGACATGGTACATCTTCGACGACCGACCCTCCCTCCCCATCATCGTCAATGAACTGAAACATGAGCTCGGGATTGGAAGTGTGTGGTGGATGCGATGAATGATGAAAAATCCATCTTCTTCCCCACGACTCTATCAGCGAACAACAAACAAAGGTAGGGGATTTTTTTTGATTGATTTTATTCCCTTGTTTCTTTCCTTCCAAAACAAAGAATGCAGACCAACAAATTATCATGTTGATCCATAGATGTTTTCCCTTGCGGGTTGGAAATATTTTTTTAATGAGACATTATTGGGAATTGATGTTTTTAAGATATCTTCCATGTTCGTTCTATTTTTATGTTCTTGATGAACCGATTGATACCACCCTAAACGTGGAGGGTGTGGGCCAAACTAACATGGCCCGACCCCCCCTCCACCATTCTTATTTATGATGTTCTTCAGCATGACGACGCGGGGACGAGGAGACGAAATGACGAAGGAAACCTGTGCCACCCCCACAACGCTCCGCCACCCCGGGCTGAACTGCTTTACCCCGACCGCGCTGTCCACTGGCCATGGCACCCACCTGCCGAACCGGACCAAGCCACACCGCACCCCGGCCGAGCCACGCTCCGGCTACACCGAACCCTGTCTCTTGACCGTCGCACCTCATGAACCCCTCACGGTGCCCTCCCAAGCCCCAGCTAAGATGGCCTCCGCGCGCGCCGCTTGGCTCTTCCGTCTGCGCACTCCGTGCACCCCGAGTCATTGTTGGCCGAACCGGCCGTCGGCCTCCGTGTGCCCCGCAGCTCCGTCATCCGCCGTCTGCATGCCCCGCTACACCCCGGCGGAGCTGGCCTTCCAGCCATGGCTGCGCGACCCCGACCCCGAGCCGAGCCGCCCCGTGCTAGCCCCTCGCAGAACCCTTCGGGCCAAGCCATTCCATCGCGTTACCCTCCAAGACGAGTAGCCCACGTGGCACCCTCTAGGCTGAACTACCCTCTTGTCGACTCGTGGCCTGTCCGTGCCCTCGTGACCAGTCCACCCTCTCGCGGCCTGCTGGGCTGGGCCCAGTGGGCTAGGACGAACCTAATGGGCTGGCCCACCTAACGGGCCAGGCCAAACCCAACAGGTCATGCTGGGTCAACCCAGACCAGGTCAGCCCATGCTGGGTTAGGACGGGTCGGATCGGACCCAGTCCCATTACGACTCGTTCACTTTCTTTTGGTCATATCTTTGGCACCATATGTCAGTTTGACGAACTGTCAGAGGCACTAGTAATTTTGTAGTGTGGTAGTCCTTTTTAGTATATTCCACTGTAATTTGGGCTATAGTTGAGATATAGTCAGGTTGGATCATGCACGAATTCAACCGGGCCCCCAGAACTAAAAGGCTAATAAATCACAGACTGGATGTCCGATTGACGCGTCGTCAGTTGCATTGAGACCCCTATGATGTGACAGACAATCAAGATACTTATTTGTCGGAATTCATGACAGTTGGAGTATAGACCGGTAGATTTTGGAGTGGATTATTCTAGAGACGAGTGGACAGAGTGAGGAGACGTTGTAGGTAGCTGAGACTTGACGAATACTGATTGATTAACTCGGAGTGACTCGACTAGCCTTGTGGGGAGAACCTGGTTGTGGCGGAAGACCCACAATGGAGGAGCACCTGATTGTGGTGGCAGACCCATGGTACTCGATAGGAGGAGTACCTCTACAAGCTATTAGGGGGAGTGCTTGGTTGTGCCAATAGAACCATGGTGGGGAGCACCATTGTGTGACGCGGCAGACCCACGGTACTCGACCAGAGGAGTACCTCAGCAGTCCATGGTTTGTGGGAAGTGCATTGGTGTAACGGTAGGCCCACTGTACTCGATAGAGGATGAGTTCTTCACTAGACGAGGTTTCGATAATGTGAATAAAAATCTAGGTTGAGCTGAGTCAGTAACTTTTTTCCCCCATGATTGAGATGGATTACTTGATAATGTATATGTATGAGATATACCTAAGAGGGGTTATCTATTGATTTCATACTTTTTAGTTTATCCTTCTATGTTTTTTTGAGACCTTCAGGGTCTTGATGTCCCTACTGAGTATCGTTATACTCACCCCTACACGGGCTATGCCCGCACCTCTTTGTGTTGGATGCAGACGACGGACAACGCTGACTGAGGTTGAGAGCACCAGGACCGGATGGTACCTAAAGGTAGACCATATGACGTAAAGGTACAAGGAGGAGACGGATAGACCTGGAGTGATGAGGAGGCGATCTATACCTACCCTTCCAGTAGGAACCTCAGAGGATGACCCAGCGGCGGTTTTTCTTTTCTTCAGATGTACATTCAGTTTCTTGTACTTTACATTTGGGCTTGTATTTCAGACCCATTTTACATTCAGCACACTTTTGTCATACAATTTTACTTAGTGATTTTTTTCTATCTTGTGCCCTATTGTGTGTGTTTATAGGTTATAAAGGCCATGTCATCCCTGTTTTAGGGAATTACGCCTTTGGTGCTAGTCGCTAGCACCTGGCCTTTGGAAGGCGGGCTTGGGGTAGTCATGACATGGGCCCCGGGGGACGGGTTTGGACAAATTGGTATCAGAGGAGTTAGTTCTACCATATAACTTATGACTCTGATGTTTTCTATAAATTAATAGTTTTATGTGTAGTGAGTGTGGTTTTTAGTTTAGGGAGTCTAGTGTTGGTGTGACGGCTGACGTATCCATACACCAGGACCGTGCCTTCTGATTTCCGACTTAGTACATGAAAACACTAATTGCGTGTGTTTTTTCAAAATCTTTCTTTAAGTCAGCTCAACCAGGTCAGCTCACCAAGTGTTGCCTTTTGACAATGTCACATTTGATTCTTTTAGGATGCATCCACGTGGATGACCAGCTAGAGTCGTGAGAGTTGTACTCATAGATAGCACACTGAGTAAAGAGGCCTTGGTGCAGGTCCCTTTTCCAGTAGAGGAACCAACAGTTCCACTCCCTATTGGTACATTGATTCCACCAGCCCTAGAAACAGGCGATGCACACCGCTTGATCATGTTGCACGAGTTCCAGTTCCAGAGGCCACCCTGGTTCTGGGGAGAGACGGACCCGCAGGCAGCTGAGGATTGGCTGGAGGCTGTGGTGAGAGTTTTTCGACTGGTAGGGACAGTTGTCGATTTCATAGTGATTCTTTATGCCAGCCTTCTACAGGTAGTAGCAGGAAGATGGTGGAGATTGATGCTCCAGGTTCATGATGAGATGACGCTACTCTAGGAAGACTTTGAGAACCTGTTTCGGGCGAAGTATGTTCCAACGACTCTCTGCGCAGTGTGCATATAAGAACTACTTCATCTGTAGCAGGGGAAACATGAATGTAGCTCAGTACTCAGCAAGGTTCACTAACATCTCATACTACTCCATTTATATGGTGCAGGACTCATTCATCTAGTCCCATACCATCGATCAGGGGCTCATACGGGAGATCAGAGCTCCGATGATCTCACTCAGCATCCCGACGTAGGCGAGGGTCCTAGAGAGAGCCCTCCTGGTAGAGATTTTCCTTAATGAGTGGTCTCTAGCAGTGAGATACACCACTATTAGACACATAGCAGAGTCTTCTATAGCTCGCAGCAGACAGATGTCGGAGAGGTCCAAGAGGACCAGACCTACAGGTGGATGACCACATGACCCAGGATCGGTTGTGCGGGGGACCTGAAGCAAAGAAATACATGCTAGGAGCGGGGAGTGTTTCACATGCGGCGAGTAGGGTCACATAGCTCATGAATGTCCGACCCACCATTCAGATGATCAGCCGACGGTCTAAGGAACGCCCAGGAAGAGACATAGATTCGATCAAGGTGGTCCGCAGGGATTAGGTGGACATGGCCGAGGAGCTGGACGTTCAGCTGGTGGTGGATGACATTTCAAGGTGTTACCACCACCACAACCACTAAGAGGTCTAACCCGACCACATGGAGCTTGTGGATAGGGGAGAGCTCCTCTCTAGGCAGCTGAGGCATATGATCATGGCGTTTCAGAGATGATACAAGGTAAAATCTGTGTCTATTCCACCTTAGCTGCAGTTCTTATAGACACAGGTGGTAGTCACTATTTTATTGCCACTTCCCTCATTCAGATCTCGGAGATTCCAAAGGAGCCGTTGGCTCGATCCTTACAGCTAGAGACTCCTACAGGAGCAGATTCGAGCATTATGCACTGGTGCCAACGGTGTGAGCTTACTCTAGGAGGCAAGAGGTTCGGTTGGGATCTTCTAGTAGCAGCTATTGGCGCCAAAATGTGGGAAGAAGAAAAAAGAAACAGAAGGCCTCAAAAGGATACCTTTTGAAGACCATTCGTGGAGCCTCAGTACCCCATGCCCGTCATGAATCAAGAAGGTGGTACGCTCTTTGAATGCATTTTACATTCGTGATCTCGCCGTGAAGCAAGGAGGCGAGATTCTCTGCGAACACATTTGGCATTTGTGAGCCTGCCACGAATCAAGAAGTCAGGACGCTCTGCAAACGCATTTGACGTTCGTGAGCCCGCCACGAAGCAAGAAGGCGAGAAGCTCCATGAAAACATTTGACACTTGCGAGCCCACTGTGAAGCAACCAAGTACCTCTTCACGCTGCATGAGCTCTGCTTCACGGCGCCTCTCCCCTATAAATACTGACCTCCCCACAAGTCCAAGAGGTGGAAAATCCGACCTTTCAACTTCTTAGCTCCCGAATTGTGAATCATCTTCTTCTCTTCAAACCATGAGCTATGCGAGGAACTTATGCTCTGCGAATTGCCTCCCCTTTGCCTTGTTTTGTTTCCTTCTTTGAGAGGGACTCCATTCGCAGAGGCTAAGTGCTTCTGCGAAGGAAGGGGATCTCCAAGGGGACACGGGTCATGGTGGAGAATTTATGCTTCAAGAAACACCCTTCATGTACACAGGATCCACATGCAAAGGAATGGTCACTATACTTGACAAAGAACATTGCTTCACGATACCTTGCTTCACGAGGCACCACTTCTCCATAAGGCAGGGATCTGTGAATTCCTTTCCACTTCAAGAAGCACCTCCCATATGCACCTCTTCCCTATGCTTAGGCTGAGTCACCCCACTTCACGAAGCACAGCCCTTCGCAAGCACCCTCTGCCATACAGAGCAGTAGAGCTTCATAAGGCCCCTACCTCTGAATCCCTCTATTTTTCAATTCCATTTCCCATGAGACCCTCCAAGTTTTCATGATGTGATTTCAAATTCCCTTGGACAATACTGCCCGTTGTGTTGCTTCCCCTCAGGCTTATTTGCATAGGCATGCTAATGGATATTTCTTCTTCGCATAGCCATACTAATGGGGACCCCTAGATGGTTCACTCCATACCACCCCTTAACCTCGGCGTTGCCTATCCCCTCTATTAACCAAGGATCTGAGGGTACTAGTTATGTAAGTCTTAGGGGTGTGGAGAAAACCCACCTCGTCCATTCTGCGTGATATTTAACTGCCAAGGAACATCTTCCTCAGAACATGACGTTAAACTGTGACCTCACATTGTGCCTCATAGGCAAGGTGCCCCCACCTTGGACATTCTCCGCACCCACCAGTCTCTACAAGGATGAGACCTTTCCTCACAGGGGATGATATCCTCTACTTCAGAGTGGAATTTGTCTATGGGTAAGGGGCGCCCATCTTGGTGTAATCCCCTGGATTTATTGTAGGAGTAAACATCCCTGATCCTCCTTTCTTATTCGGTCCCAAGGACCAAGGGGGGTGGGGGGAATGGACATAGGACCCCACCTTTCTTCGGTGCCAAATCCCTCTCCCACTGAGATTTGTTGCCACCGAGCCTCCATCCTGGAGTAAGTCCAAATCTTCATCACCTCAGGCTTCTAACCAGGTGTAAGCCCCATATTTCCTCTTCGGGCTGCTAACTACATGTAAGCCCCACTTCACTTCTCATGGACGCACCTTTCATGATGTGATCATTAGGTTCCTGCTATCTCTTGTTTCTCACATCAAGACTGACTCACATGGGCTTAGAGTGACCACCGACCATGAAATCTTCTATGAGAAACCTAGAGTGTAAGCCCCACACCCATCCTGAACTACGAGGTATTTGATCCTTGCCAAGGTAGGTTACGCGGGAAGCCTTCATGAGGTTCAAGCCCAACGCCCAGTTGTTCCGACCCCCTTCACGTTAGTTCAACACATCAACATGAACTACGAGATCATTGATCCTTGCCAAGGCATGGTACAAAGGAAGCATCCACGAGGTTCAATCCAAACAACCGGTTGTTCTGACCCCCTTCTCGTCGGTTCACCAACACCATGGCCAGCCTAGAGTGTAATCCCCACACCCACCCTGAACTATGAGGTCTTTGATCCTTGCCAAGGAAGGGTACATAGGAAGCCCCCCCTGAGGTTTAAGCCCACCACCGTTCATTGGTCCCGACCATCTTCACGTTGGTGCACGAAGACCCCATATCCTGAACTATGTGGGTTTCGATCCTTATTAAGGAATGGTACGTAGGAAGCCTCCACGAGGTTCAAACCCACCATCCATTGGACCTTAGGTCCTCCATCATGTTGGTTCCCCAACACCCGGTCGTTCTGAACCCCTTCACGTCAGTTCACTACATCAACCTGAACTATGTGGTATTTGATCCTTGCTAAGGTATGGTACATAGGAAGCCTCCACAAGGTTGAATCCCAGCAACCAATGGTCCTGACCACATCACGTCAGTCCACACCGATCTTGCATTACGTTAAACTGTATTCCCATTTTTGTTCCTCATTCAGCGGTAAAACATTGTTAGACTCTTTCAACAGTAAGCTGTTGTCACTCCATACAGTGGTAATCCATTGTCACTCCATTCAGTGGTAATCCATTGGAACCCGAATTGGAAGTAAGCCTTTTCCCAATGAAACACATAGACTTTTATTCCCTGCCATGGGGATACGTTGAATGCCTCTTTGAGGTTCAATCCCAAAACTATTGTCATCCTCATAGAGGTTACAAGCCATTCACCATACACTTCATTCAACAACTCCATCAACCATCCTGATTCTTAACTGGGCTTCCACATCTCGGTGGGATCATGCCACCTCATACCCCATTCCCCTCAACAGTAATTAGGAAGTCAACCATGCGTTGGCCCCAACATCAGTGTTCCATCTGGGGGTTTCACCCATCTGTTCCACTCTAGTCAGTGATTTGATTAGTCTGATCCATCTCCACTAGACATTAAACTTGCGACATACCCCGTGTTAAACATGGGAAGCTGAGGAAATTCTCAGATACTTTCCCATGGAATATGATTCCTCATGTTCGATGTGGGATGCCTCGGGTTTCTACACCCTCAAGAAGCCCTATAATAAGGGATAAAATACTGACAAGACAATCCCCCAATGTCCAAACACGCCAGTGATGCCCAACATGGCTTCTCCCCTAACCAAAGGTTACTACCCCGACCAGACCCCTTGGAATGTCCTAACAGAAGCAGTGTAATTAACTGGAGTCCATGAAGATATGGCGCCAGGAAGAGTTTCATGAACAACGTCTTAAGTCTATAAGGGAGACACGAACTAGGTGACGAGTTCCAAGGATGAATCCATGGAAGGAATAACCGACAACCCATCATATCATTTCAATAAAGGAGGAAACATCCCTAAACAAGGAGCAGATGCCGTCTGCCTTTGGAAAGCGGGAATGCGGGGCCACAGCTGTGCATCCTCCACAGATGGATGCATGCGCCCCAGAAAAAGTGTCGGAAATAGAAATGGTGAACCTGAAGTGAATATATTCTCCTCAGTATAGAGATTAGTAGCACTTGAGGAATCAATGGATTGACATGTAACCAGATCCAGTTATCCGGTGCTGGGTCCTACTAAACAAATAGCAGGCCTGGCGAGAAGCTCACCAGAAGTTGGGGCAGTAGAACGTTGGACATCCCATTCTATGACGTTGTCAGCATGGATCCTTCTTAATGACCATCGAAGACGGGATACCGCTGGTGCATTGGTTGTCGATTCCTTTTCCTTTCAGCACTAATGAGTTAATCTCCCTTCTCTCAGGAATCAGGTTGCTGCATATCAAACATGATCACCCCCTCCACACTGACTCCGAGGCAGGGGCATCGCTAACGTAGCAGTCTCACGTGGTTCCAGCGCTTCTGCCAAGGCCTCTACACCCATGGCCCTAGGGCGTCCACACCCCCTCTACCCATTTGAGGTTATTCAACGGAGGTTAATCAATGACCTAGTGCGATGTTACGAAGAGGAGGGAATAATCTCGACTCGGGATATGGCCTACCTGGATCTGGAGGCATCTACACCTCATCGCCAATGCTGCCCTTGAGGGCCGCGTATGGAGACATTTTTCCCTACCCCAACATACAACCCTTTCAGGAGCCTCTCCCCAGAATGATTTTATGACTCCCTGCCTTATGCTGATGAGGTAGGTGAGGTCTGAGCCAGACCGGTCAGAGTGCCATTCCCGGGGATCCTAGAGAGGGCTCCCACACGGCCGCATTAGCGTTGCCACCTAGTCTTTCTGGAAGAAGAGTAGGTAAGTTACATACCTGCACAACTAGCCCTGATTTGTCCAACCCGACACCAGCGTCGGGAGCATGATGAGGAGGACACCCTCCAGGGGGCGTCAATGTCGATGACTACTGTAGTCCGAGCCACCGTCGAAACGTATCCTCAGTTCACTACATACACTGAGCAGGGGTATTTATACACCCGGCCAGGATCGTGGCCCCAACCACACCACATGTAGGCTAGGTCGACTCTCTTGGTTGCCGGCACGAACAACGGCCACCGCGAGATAATCCACATCAATGCCACTCTGTACGGAGGTCCTCCCCACACCACCACCACGAAAATCATGGGCCTTCCCCGCTTTGAGGCCCAGCATGGGGGTCTGCCCCGTGCCACCATCAATCCAAATGAGGGTCTTCCTCGCAGAAGAGATGATTAGTGCAGGTGTCTCTCTCGTTCCCACTACACTGGGTATGTAGTCATTCCTCCCACCACCAACAATCGGTGTAGGGAAGTTTCACATATGGTCCCTCTTCAACGTGGGGATCCTCCTCGCACCCTCTCATCAGCTGGTGAGGGTCCTCCTCATCACATAAACTAGAGGGATGAAGGTCAGCCTCACTCCACCCATGCCTAGAATGGAGGTCCTACCCATGTTCATCTAGCTTAGTACAAGGACCCTTCTCATACTAAGGCCACTTGGGGAAACAAACATGTAAGTCCTCCACATGAATCTTCTAGTTCTAGTGGAGGTCTTTCCCACTCCATTTCTACCCAAGGAGGTCCTTCACATATCCCCTTTTAAATTTTTCTTGGTGCTACTCACACCCCGACTTTCTCAGTTGGAAACCCTCTCCGCCCCAGAAGCAGTGCGGCTAAAGGACCTTGTCCTAAGGAGCCACCCAGGGGTAGAAAGGCAGGTCGTCACCACCATAAGTTGAATTCTGGGAAGGTCCGGATGGAGATCAAACCTGTCCGCTTCTCAATCTCTAAAGCGGAGTACGACTCATCTCAGGAACCCTCCCCTCTCTCATCTGAGTCAAGGGATAGGGAAGAAACAAGGCACATCAGCCAGGTGGTCCCAGAATTTGTGGTCTATCGGATTCCCACCTCCCTTCGTTGGTATATCTAGGAGAATGAAAATATGGAGACCCCGTAGGTTACGGTCACGCAATCAACACCGTCGTCACCAGAAGCGCTCTCTACCTCCACAAGAGATCACAAAGAACTATTCTTGGGACAGATGGTAGGCAAGAAACGTAGAATCCCATCACCAGTAGCCCTATCCCCTAAATAGGAACGGCGGTCGTCAGCCCATCATATGGTGACGTAGCAGCCAGGTCACTACGATCTTTGGAGGATAGCTCGAGAATAGGCGGCCATTCAGCCAGTTCATCATACTCTCCACCGGCAAGCCTGTCATCCCAACAGTCTGCCTCTATACCATTTCCTGTTCCTCAACCACACCTAGTTGACAAGTGGTGAAATAAAGGGCCAGACCCTAAATCTACGTCTAGGAGCTTCTAGAACATCCTTGGAGTAGACCACCTCCCTGAGAAGTTATGGCATGTGGCAACACTAAATTTACACATATAGGAATACCTCACCTTGGAGGAAGTTGAGTGTTTCGCCACACCCTCTAGGCGATGAATTTTAGTCTTTTTCTTCATCGAGTGGTTTATCCCAAGATCTAAGCACATTTCAAAAACATCGGTGAGTAATTCCATCTGGTCGATTTGGACGCACTCCCCGTGGACCAGAGCCCAATTCACCAAGTCTCCATGAGGCCCTCCAGTAGTAATGTGTTCAAAAAATCAAGTTACTCTGTAAAAATATCATGGAGGCTACCCCCCACGTGAAAATCCATGGCTAGGGGCAGTATACTACCCTTCGCTTCAGTCCTATCTGGTGGCAGCGGACTTGCTGGGCGATATCGAAGACATGCCCCCAGGAAGGGTTGCGGTATACATGGCCAACATAGTGGACGGGGAGGACGAACTGGAGTGTCTCGATGGGGACTTACCCCTTGAGGGCATGCCACCACCATTGGACCAATCAAGGAGGATTACTCGTCAGTAGAAGAACCTACTAGGTCTCCCTGTGCCCACAAAGGCATGGGTACTCAGCCAGATTTCCGGTAAAGGTAAAGAGAACATTGGAGCTATCAAACACTCTGACACATCCACCTCAGTGTAGAAGATGGAGGAAGTCCCCAAGAAGGCCACATTGTGCCAACAACTTGCTGAGTAGAAGAGGTTGGTTGACGGACTCCTGGCTGAATGCGATTTAGAGCGACGACCAGACTACAAAGATCCTAGGCTAGTACAGCAGGGGCAGGAATAACTTTCCCTCAGCAAGCTACCCCTAGGAAACCCTGATCATGCTACTCCCATGGACAGGGTTGAAGCCAGATCTCATTGAAAGAGGGAATGTTAAGTTCCACCAAACCCTCATGAACGACGTGGAAATCCAAGGAATCCAACTCGGGTTCCCCCAAGTTCCTCACAAGCCGCCCCACCAACCCCTCCACGAGCCGCTGCGCCTATCTACCGTATTGAAGAACCCGACAACTCACTCGTAGTTAGTGATCCTTGTTAAGATAGGGACCTCGCCTAGATGATTCTATGGTGGATCTCATAGAATACCTAGAGAAATTAGAAACACGACAGGTGGAAATCCCACCTAATAGAAATCCATGTCCGGCATGGGTCGATGATATGCCAGCACCTCCGGGTTTCGGGAATCCCACCTTCTCCCTTTTAACAGGACGAGGGACCCACTGCAACACCTGGACCACTTCAACTCAATGTGTGGGCCCATGCTAGAGACTCTGGCATAAAAGGAGGCTACCAAGATCTGCTTCTTTGTTCAGAAATTGGAGGGGCTGACATTCGTCTGGTACAACCAGCTCCCCGTCGGATCCGTAACCCGTTGGGCGGACCTTCGTAGGCAATTCCTCCACCAGTTCAGCTCTACCACCCAGAAAACGAGCATTGCAGACCTCTTAAATTGAAAACAAAGACCTGATGAGGGATTCACATACTTTATCACCGAGTGGAAGAGGCTCACATATTCCCTTGACTTTCCACTGACTCAAGAGAAATTACTGATGATTTGCGTAGGGAATGTAAACACAGAGCTAGTTCCATCTCTGATCACTAAGAACTACCCTGGTGGATTCTGAGACTTCTTCGATAAGGACCAACTCCTGGAAGAAGCCCTACAATAGGCCAGTCAGGCCCGTCCATTGCCCCTTGTAATTCCAGCAAGGAGGGATTCTAGAGTCGAGCCCACCGTAGTGGCCCAAATAGAAGCCCCCAGGCAACTAGAAGTGTTACCAGTGGAACCATCCCTGTAGAATCTTAGAGGCCCTCCACCTCAGGTGTAGCCTCCGGCTCAGCAGCTTCCACCTCAGAATCGGCAAGTGCCCCCCGCGGAATGCGCCTCCACCACCTAGGTGGGACAATCAGGGTCCGCCTCCTCGATAGGCTCCTCCGTCTCCTCTTCAGGGCCAAGCTCTTGGGACCCCTTCCTTGATAGAAGGAACCAAATGTATTCGTTCAATGATAATTAGATTCCTGGTTACTTCCATAGAGCATTAGAGTAGAGGATTGTATGCTTCTCTGAGTGTAGAAGGCCGGAAGAGGCGAATCTCACTGATCGTCCCAACTACTGCCCCTATCATCAGATTCTGGGGCACACCCTCTAGCAGTTTTATGTGTTCAAAGGCTATCTTCAATACAAGGTTGATAAAAACATTGTCAGGCTGGGTCCTGCCCCGGCACAAGTGGCAGGTGTCTTCTTAAGGCCGGATAGAAAAATCGACGGTGAAGGTGAATGGCATCAAGTTTCCAACTGCGAGTCGCATAAGTATGATGACTGGATGGCTCGGGAAATGGTTTCCCATGCCCATGGTATCATTCGAGCATGCCTGAATCGGCCGAAGGCTTCAGAAGCTACAGCCACCACTTCTGCAACATCATCCCTGCCGGCCTCTTCCCATAAGAGAAAGCAACCACGATGCAAGGGAATGCAATGTGCCCTGCCAATGCCATCTTCATCCCTCACTCTTAGCGACTTCATGGCCCCATAGATGGGGATTCCACCCAGAATATTCCTAGTGATGGATATCTCTTCAATTGATAGTCAAGGGTATGCTTTGTTTAATACCATGGACTTGGTAAATCCCAATATGAATCTCGACGATGGGGAGCGGAAGGCAAACCTCCAAAACTCCCCCAGCCAACGTCAATGTAGGTAGATCCATGACCATATGGGTCATTAAGGTACATCAGTTGGAACCTCCAGCCAAGCTGTGCCTGCCCCTGAAACCAGACAGCAGGCCGAGCGCTGAACTCAGCATGCGCAGCCTCTTCATCCAGTGTCATCGGGACCTCCTCAACCACCGTTTGTGCTATTGGATCAGGTAGAGAAACCTTGACCATGATGTGACCAGCCTCGCCCTGCTACATGATGATATCAGTTGTCTGGTCCTCATCCAGCAGCTACTCTTTGGGCTTCGACTAGCGAGCAACAAGATATGTCCAACACCAGTCGGCCGTCGGCACAACCATTAGGGCCCATCATGCCTCCTATCATAGTATGACCCCCTGCGAGAAGAATTTCATGCCTGGTTTGGAAATATGATGTCCACAAGAACCTTTCCAGCATCCCAGTGAGGCTTTCCATCCTTGAGGACCTTCACCTATCATCAGATATGGGTGAGGCCCTCGATGAGGCTATAGGAATCTCCCTTCAGTTTGAGATAGAGGTAGCAGCTGCCGAAGCCTTTCATGATGAAGCAGTCGAAAAAGATAAATGTTAGGAAATCATTTCATTATCTGGTGAAGATTTAGACTCTCCCATATAGGGGTACATCTACCCGCTATACATCATTGGCCAATTTAACGACGTAGAGGTTTGTCTCTCTATCGTTGACACCGGCTCCGGGATTAACCTTATCCTGATGCGGACACTACGAAATCTTGGGTAATCTGAAGATGACGTGACACCCTATAATTTAAAAATACAGGGATACGATAGGATTGAGAAAACCTTAGTCGGTAATATCTATTTGTAGTCCTAGTTCGGTGGTCTAGTTGCCCGCACCGAGTTCATGGTTGTCTCCTAGGACACCGTGTACAACACATTGATGGGAAGACCATGGCTCCACCTGCATGCGTCGGTCCCCTCATTGTACCACCAGTGCCTCAATTACTCCCTCAATGGTCGAGTAGGCATACTCCAAGGAGATTCCTCTCCTTTTTCATCTCGGGAAGCTCACTAATTGGACATTGACTATTAAAAGAGAAAGGATAAACAGATTCAGGCAAGTGAGGTTGAGCCCGCCATGGTTGCAGCTGACCCCTGGGTAGGACTAGATGATGCCTATGTCTTTTAGATCCATTTATTGGAGGCCACAACCCCAGAAATGGGGAAATGTTTTGTTGTCTCTTGTATAAGAGGGAAGCATATTCTCAAGTCCAAGCGACACTGGGAAATCACCTCGTACTCCTACACAAACCAGGCTCAGGTAATCCCAGATCCTCCTACCCTCTTACGGTATCGGGAAGTCTGCCCCATGGAAATGGTAGTACATCATACATGTATGTTTCTCCAGGCTAGAATTAACTGGCTCAAGCCAACACGACACTAATTATTTGATATCATAAAGTGTGGCCCCTTGGGCTGAGGACCAGATGAGATCAGATCAAATGCCTTCATTGTTATGGTTTCAGCAGCATGTGAATCTCCCGATATGTTGTCCACTACTGTCCAGGATGGTACCAGCCCCCCATCTAGATATACCAACCTAGAGGAAGCTTATCTCGCTGGGAATCCCTCCTCCGCGAGTGAGGAAGAGGATCTGGAGGATGCTCCTCCCACCTTTGAAGAAGGCATTTCCACCACGGTCGATGAACTGGTATATGTGAACCTTTGTAGCGAGGTAGATCCGAGAACCACATTGATTAGTGATTCCATGTCCCCCGGAGAGCAGCAACAGTATGTGGAATTCTTTAAAATGTACCGTGATGTATTTTCCTAGAGTTATGATGATATTCCAGGACTAGATCCTCAGGTAGTCATCCACTACCTCGGTCTCCCAACAAACCATCACGGGTTCAAGAAGCCTCCCAGGAAGATGAACCCTTCTAATGGTTCCATGGTCGAGGCCGAATTTTACAATCTTATCAAATCTAACTTTGTCAATGAGGTCCAGTAACCCTAGTGGCTATCCAACATTGTGCTAGTCAGGAAGAAGAATAGACAGATCAGAGTCTCCATTGACATCCGAGATCTCAACTGTCATTGTCCAAAGGATGACTTTCCCCTTCCGGTGATAGAATTTTTGATCGACACTACGGATGGGTTCCAAGCCCTCTCCTTCATGGATGGTTACTATGGATACAACCAGATCTAAATGGCCCCCTAGGACAAGGATTCCATAGCTTTCATAGCACCCCAAGGTAATTTATGTTACCAGGTTATTCCATTAGGCTAAAAGAATGCAGGTGCCACCTATCAGTGGTCCATGCACTTCATATTCAAGCCAATCCTCAGGAAATTTGTTGAATTCTATGTGGACGATCTAGTGGTCAAATCCCTCCAACACCAGGACCATCTTAAGGACCTTGAGAAAGTGTTCGGATTCCTCCGTTCCCGACACCTGAAGATAAACCTGTTAAAAATTTCCTTCGAGGTCACCTCTGGGATGTTCCTTGGCTATGTTTTCAAATACCGGGGCATCGAGATCAACCTAGAGAATATCCAGACCATCAGACAGATGCCTCCCCCAAGTAATATTCGAGATCTTCGAGGTTTCCAAGTCCACTTAGCCTACATATGCCGATTCATTGCAAATATGGCCGGAAAGTGTAAGCCCTTTTCTCAACTCATGAAGAAAGGCTCCACCTATGAATGGGAAGAAGAGTTCTAGACTGCGTTTGAGGAAATAAATCAGTACCTGCTCCAACCTATGTTGTTGATTCCACCCACCCTCGGGAAACCACTGATTCTGTACATGACTGCCCAGGAACAATCTATAGACACCCTTCTCACCCATAAGAACAATGAAGGGACAGAGAATAGTCTGTACTACCTTAGTCGTATTCTCATCGATATGGAGACCAGACACCCTCCATCGAAAAGAGCTTCCTTGCGCTAGTATTCGCAGTGCAGAAGTTGTGACATTACCTGCAGCATCACGAGGTATAGCTAGTGTCTCAGCTAGATGCATGTAGGTACATTATAAACCACCCCATGTTGACCGACCATCTAGCACGGTGGGCAGTAATCCTATAGCAGTTTGACATCAGTTTCATGCCTCAGAAGGCTATCAAGGGACAAGCATTGGAAGATTTTCTAGCTGCTCATCCCACCCCCACAGACCAGTCCCTGGACCTAGATTTTTCCGACGAGGCAATCCTATCGGTAGATCCTGTCATCCCATGTGGGCAGATGCACTTCGATGGTTCCTCCCAGACCCCCACTGGCAGGAGACTCTATGATCCTAGGCTCAATAGTATAGGCCTAGGTATTATCTTTATTACTCCAGCACAAGACGTTCTTCCATATTCATTCTTATTGTCAGGAGGCTGCACCAAAAACGATGCAGAGTATTAGGCTCTTATCACTAGCCTCAAGTTGGCCCTCGAGATCGATGTACCCCGTTTACATGTGAAAGGGGATTCTGAACTAGTCATCAAGAAAATCAACGGTGGCTATGTCTTCAGAAAGCTAGAGCTCATACCATTATTGGAGTGCACCCTCCAACTAATGGCCCAATTTCCATCTCGGTAAGAAGTTACTCATGTCCCTCGATCTCAGAATGGTCGAGTCGATGCCCTATCCGGCCTAGCTGCCTCACCTGTAGAACTTGAGAAGGATGACCGGATTATAGACGTGGCACATCAAATATCTATTGCTCCTGTCACCCTAGAGGACGATGAAGGCCTAAATGTACGCCATCTTACCACCGGAGCCTCCATGTCAGGACCCACAGGTCCCTCATATACATTGTTTGAAGCGACCCCCTACTGGAGAGCCCCCTTTTTTGAGTATCTCCAAAATGGTTACCTCCCACCTGATCGGGCCGAGCGTGAGGGAATCCGACACCGTGCACTAAAATTTACCCTCCAGAGTGGTTCTAGTATTGAGAAGATCCTCTACCAGAGTGGGTTAGATGGTGTTATCCTCCGTTGCATCCAAGGAGTAGAGATTTATCCGATCATGCAGGAGGTTCACGTCGGTTCTTGTGGGGCTTACCAGACTAGGCTAAAGCTGTTCCATCTGGTCCGGAGGCTGGGGTAATTCTAGACCTCCATGATCCATGACTGCACCGAGTTCTCCAAGAGATTCCACATGTTACAAATTCATGCTAACCTCTTTCATTGGCTTCCATAACCTCTCCACTCCACCAATTATTCTTGGGCATTCATGGTATGGTGACTCGATGTCGTGGGACCATATCCACTAGCGACTTCTCGCCAGTGCAGGTACATCCTGACCGCCATAGATTTCATTTCTAAGTGGGCAGAAGCAGTTCCGCTCAAATAGGTCAAGGCCCGTTCTATAATTGACTTCATGAGATCCAATATCATCTACCGGTTTGGAGTCCCACACATTGTCCTCACCAATAACAACAACAACTTCCAAGCAGCCAAGATGAAGAAATTGTACACCATGTACAACATCCATTCGAACCATACCTCTCGCAATCACGAACAGACAAATGGGAAAATCGAGGCGTTCAAAAAAAACCCTCTCTAACATTTTACAGAAAATGGTTGGTCAGAACAAGAAGATTTGGCCAGACAAGCTCCCCAACACCCTCTGGGCCTATCGAAAGATGACTCGTAATTCTACCAAGGTGACTCGTATTCCCTGGTGTATGGAGCTGAGGTCATCCTTCCCATCGAGATCCAGCTGTCTTCATTACACCTGACGGTCTATGACCAGCACACAACAGATAAGGTATCCTAAATTCATCTGTACGAATTGGAATCACTTGAAAAAAATAGTATTCGTGCACTACACAATCTGAAAAGGCATCAGAATAAAATAGCTAGAGCCTTCAATATAAAGGTTTGACTCTGCTCTTTCCTACAAGGCATCTTGGTATTGGCCCTCCGGGTGCCAATAATCATTGGTAGGAAACCACCCAAGTTGGAGCCCAAATGGGAAGGACCTTACATTATTCATAGGGTTTACCCCAATTGATCATACTCCTTGGTGACCATGTATAGTGAGAATGTAACTC
This sequence comes from Viscum album, assembly GCA_963277665.1. NCBI lineage: Eukaryota > Viridiplantae > Streptophyta > Magnoliopsida > Santalales > Viscaceae > Viscum > Viscum album. The sequence goes on along the minus strand of OY728160.1, from coordinate 797,075,694 downwards.
CTCCCACCAATTCCAAATTTCTCAAGCAATACTTTTCCTGATCCAGCAGGTCCGACACGACCCAAACTGTCTGTTCCGGTATGACCCTAAACTTTTTGGTCCTTTATGAACTTAAACTATTAGGTGTAACATGACCTTAAACTGTTTAGTCCTACATGACTTTAAACTATGCATCGTCCCACAAGATGTTAAACTTCACCCTTAGAACTACATATGTCTTGATTACCATCCACAAGGGATATGTAGGAACACTCAAGCATTTCTTCTTGAGCCTAGACCCAACTCTTCCCTTTGACTATCCCCCCTGGGTATAGTTCTCTCAGAGGATCCTTGCATGATATGGTGTAGGCTTATTTAGTCCCACTAATGCCAGGATTATAATGGTCGCACCATGTGCCTGCTCCCCGTTATTCTATCCTCTGACATCCTCACCGCATGACGTTAAACTGCATGGCCTTCAAAAACTACGTAGGGCTTGATTCCCATCCTTATGGGATACATAGGAATTCCCGGACATTTTGTCTGTTGGCCCAACCCAAACATTAGAACCTCCCCTCGGGTCAAGATATATAGTGTGGTACAAGTTCTTTCCTCAAGACACGTCGCACTCATCTCGATTCCACTGTACGTCCCACTCTCCAGAGGTGTTCGCCTCTTTCACTGCCCTGCTTGATTTAGAAATGTATGGGTACAGCTATGATTCAACCACTCCATTGATTGGGACTCCATCATCCTTCCCATCTAAAAGGGACCCCAAATAGCAGGGATGCGAGGCCCAAGGGCTCTCCTACCATTTCGGGCCAACTCCCTTGAGGATATTGAGAAACAAATTGATACAAGTCCCGCGTTGTGAATATGGTCAACGGTCGATGCTCATTTTTTGTTCCCATTCCAGGTCACTATAAAGAAACTGTGTTTCGAACATGGTCAAAAACTATCGTTTGTCATTAGAGCCACCTCAAGATGTCCCAAACATTGAGTGAAGTGGTTAATTCTACCCCATTGTATATCCAAGTGATGAAATCCCCTTGGGTGATGCCAGCTACTAGATCCCTGTATGGTAGGAAGAGATGATTCAAGATTATTGTTTCCCACACTGAATACTATTCACATGGGGATTGGAGTTGTGATGAGTCGGTGATCGCACAAGAGGTCATATGGCTACCATTGGTCAAGATTCCTGGCCTCAGGCCCTAGGGCCCTTTCTGCCCCCTTGTCCCTTTTTGGCCCCTTGGCCCTTTCTGGCCCCTTGGAACTTCCTGGCCCCTAGCCTAAGTTCTCATTTAAGTTTGTACGGTGTGGTATGGGATTTTGTCCTCATTCACGCTAGCTTACTCACCGTGCCGTACATATCCTCAGATTAGATACCTTATACTCTCTCCATCCACAGAACAAGACGTTAAACTACAAACTGGTCGGGCCTTTCCGACCGAGGCCCAACCTCAAGCCCCTGGTCTTTTCTGGCCCCTTGGCCTTCTCGGGCCCCGGACCAAGTTCTTACATAGAATTGTATGGTGTGCTATGGGATTATTTCCTCATTCAATTTTAGTTATTTTCTGTTCCATACACCCCCCTCGTTAGGGTATCTCACCCTTATGAGTGATTCTATAACTACGTATAGATTGATTCCCATCCTCCTAGGATACGTAGGACCACCCAAGCAGCTCATCTTTGGGTCCTACCACATCATGGCCGCTTGGACCTCATTCCCCCAGAGAGAGAAATGTATGGTGTGGTATGGGATTATTCTCTCACTCACATTGGGTGTTATAAAAACCATTCCATTTACCTCCTCCTCCTGAGAGTTTTCCATACCCTCATACTATCCTCGTCTTTCTAGACCAGCCATTCTCAAGATGAGCCCCTCAGCCCTCTTCGACGATTCGGAAATGTGCCTAAGGGTACTCTGTTTTAGTACCTGGAATGTCGGACTCTACTCAGACATGCTTTCACCCATTTTTCTGGCTTTGCGTTCTCCCTCATTAGGGCTTCCATCACCTTTCACATCCAAAGGGACCCTCGAATGTCATGGATGCTCGGACCAAGGGTCCTACCACCATTACATGACAAAATAATCAAGGGTTTCATACAACAAATTAATACAAGTCCCACATTGAGAATTTGGTTAGTGGCCAATGATCATTTATTTTTCCATGTTTCAGGCTAATGCAATATGGATGCTATGTTTCGAACATGGTCAACAGCCATCCTCCATCATCACGCCAAATCTATTAAGCCCATAATGTCGGTTACTTGATTCACATCCTTCTCCACCTCATCATGTCCAAGTTTAACTTTGAAATTCTTGGTACTATTCCTCAGTACGTACCCACACATTCGGAGGGAAAATCCTCGATAAGGGAATCATTAGGGGCTCTATCGATTGCCCTTTTGTATATATTCCACATATTGCAAATACCTTATCCGCCCTTATTTTCTACACCGAGTTCAAATCACTTAGGCTTAGGGATTGGGTTATGGTTAACCTTTACTTGGGATATTCCCTTCTCCATAGTCCATGTTTTAAGACCTTAAACAAAGATCTTTTTTTATTGCCCCATCGTAGAACTACGTGTGGCTTGATTCCCATCCTCATGGGATATGTAAGACCGCCTGAACATCTAGACTTTGGGTCCAGCCCCATTTTTCATAAATCTCCCTTTCACCTTGGCCTACTCTTTCTCTTCTGGGAGTTCTCTGTCCCTATATTCTATACTCATTCCTTCAAATCGGTCGCTCTCAAGATGATCCCCTCGGCCCTTATCTGTGATGCACTAATCTGTCTAAGAGTACTTTGGTTCAGCATTTGGAGTATCAAATTTTACATAGACATGCTTTCACCCATTTTCCAGGCTTTATGTTCCCCTTTATTTGGGATTCCATAATCTTCCACATCCAAAGGGACCCCTAAATGGCATGGATGCTCGGCCGAAGGGCCCTTCTGCCATTACGGGACAACGTCCTCGAGGATTTCAGAAAAAATTTGATAAAAGTCCCACGTTGCGATTTTGGTCAGTGGCTGATGCTCATTTTTTTGTCCTCATTTCAGGCTAATGCGATATGGGTGTAGTGTTTCAAACACAGTCAATAGTCATACTCCATCATCACGCCAACCCCCTTAAGCCTTGAATATTGGTTACATCATTCACATCATTGTCCACCCAATCATGTCCAGGTGGAATTTTGACACTCCTGACACTATCCCTTAGGGCACATTTGCATGTTAGGATGACAAAGCCGCGGTAAATGCATCATTCTAGGCTTAGTGCTAACTTCCCTTCTCCATGGTCCGAGCTCTAAGACCATTAAACTAAGATTTCTTTTAAAACTATGTGTGGCTTGATTTCCATCCTCATGGGATATGTAGGAACAACCAAACATCTCATTTATGGGTTCAGCTCATGTGGAAGCTAGTTTCTCCTTCACCTTACCCTCTTACCTTTATCTTGGCCCCTTGGCCCGAGGTTTCCTTCACAGAATTGCGTACGGTGTGGTATGGGATTATGTCTTCATTCACGTCGGGTCTGTTTTATTTCACCATGAACATTCCCTCTTTAGGCTCATCTCTTCTTCTTTTGTGCCACATGATGTTAAAATACACACCTGGTCCCATAACATGACCTTAAACTGTGACATTATCATCCTGGCTACACGAAGAAAAACGAAACTGCATCATGATATCCTCACTCAAGGGGACACCATGTTTGGTATCAGTCACACGCCATACCATTATTCAATGCCTACATATGTCTTGATTCTTATGGCGATGTTGGGACTCGCTATCCTGGCCTATTACTTCACAAAAAACCCATTCACCTTAATGGACAAACAAGATACATTGAATACCGCTTCTTTTGGTGCAAGGGCCACACCCGCATACCCCTTTTATTCTTATCACTTGTACCTTACCATTCCACCCCTTATAACTATGTATAGTTTGATTCTCATTCTCATGAGATACATAGGAACGCCTGAGCGCTTCCCCCATGGGCCCAACTTAACTCTATTTTCTGATCCCTACACCTAAAACCTTTATGAGGAACACATTGTAATATGGTACTATATCCTAATTCATGTTGGGTTTCATAATCACTTTACCATGTGTCCCCTGCACTCCTTACCAATCCATGGTCCGAGATCTATGACCATAAACTAAGACCACTCTTCGTCCTTGCCGCTAGACATTAAACTACACGACATCCTCCAGAACTACATATGGCTTGATTCCCATCTTGATGGGATACTTAGAGACACCCAAGAATTTCCCCTTGGGTCCAGCCCCATGAATCATAAATCCTATTCCTCCTCATTTCTGGACCCCTGGCCTGATCCCTTGTGGGGAACCATGTAACTGTAGCATTGCCCTGAACAGGTTCGGGATTCCCCACGATGACATTGGGAAGAAAAAATTTCCTTTCCAAAGATATCATGTCTAAAATAATGAATTATCCATGATCAAACTGATGCGCCTATCTAATGTGCTTCCACCACAGTGGCATAATTTCGAGTGTTGGATTCTGTTCGAACAAACCATCACTCCACATTCCATGCATTACGTTCCCCTTATTCGGACCTGCTTCCTATTTCATGTCTAAGGGAACCCCCTAAAAATATTGATGTTTGGCCTATGGACCACCTATTGTCTTGGTCTAATGTTTTGTAAGACAAATGGATGAAATTTTGAGTTAGGCCCTATGTTTCGAACATGGTCAGCGGTAGGCCCTCATTTCCTATCCCCATTCCAGGCTAACACAATAAGGATATTGTGTTTCTAATATAGTCAATAGTTATTATTTATTTTCATACCACCCCCATAGTGTTCCGAATCCTGGGTATCAGGATTCACACCATCCATTCGCATCTGTCCAGATTGATTCTAGCGCCCTTGGCATTACCCCTTTTTTTCACAAGAGCACACTGGGAAAATTGTAATTCAGTTGTTCTAAGAGCTACATTCTATAGTCAGGTCTATCTCATTTCCTCTAGTTAATATGGGTTGGTTTTTAAACCTGAGATGCCCGAATCTTGGTTTTCAATCCTATATTTGGATTGGGTGATAAGGTGGTCATCCCTTGTTTATCACATCGGGCCTGACCCACGCGGGATTAGGGAAAGACCACTAGACGCTCCACGAATATCAAAAGAATGAAATAAACCAATGTAACAACATAACTCATGCATGTTATAGCATCAAAAAATCAAAGAATGAAAGTACAAATGAGGGTTTACTGATCATTATAGTACCCAAGGGTCATTTCCCCCCATGGATGGGTTAACCTCATCAAAAGAGTGTAGTAGCTCCACCACCCTCTGACTGGTGGCATCCTGGATTTGCTGCTACCTGTTCAGCTCCCACTCCTCCTCAGTAGCGAAGAGGCACAATTCATCTACAGCAATCTGGGCCCGCTCTACGTCAGTCCGAATGACGGTCATCTCCTCAGAATCCCTCTTTACACCCTCTTTAGCCTCCACTAGCTGGGCTTTCAGCCGCGATACAAGCTCTAATTGCACAAAAAGGGAAGTGGAATGCTCATCTTCCCAGACCTGCATCCATTGAACCTCATCTTCATCCTCCCGGAGCCTCTTGATGTCTACCACTTTCCTTCTCTTCCATCCCACACTGAGTCCATGGTGATAATCCCAAATCTTTTCTGCCATAAGATCTCGGACGATCATGTGAGGACGCTGGGCATCCACTCCCCTAGCACACAGTTCGCACAGTCACGAGTGAAGTATGCCCATATCATCCAACCATAGTGCTTGGGGTGTGTCATTGATGAAGCACATGATCATCTTCCACGATCAGCGACAGACTATCTTTCTATCCTCTTTGTCAGAGTCCATCTCGTCCCATTCGACATGATTGGAAGGCTCATACGCAGGGAACGCCCCCAAGAACTCTTCAACCGGGTCCACGTCTGGGGTTGCATCGGGCATGGAAAGACCTGAGCTATCTGACAGGTCCTCATCATCAGATCCTACTTCAATGATCTCAGGTTCATCCCCACTGACGGTCCCACCAGTGATCTAGAGCACCGTCGCTCGGTCAGTTTGGTGCTCTGCCTCCACGATCGGTGGCACTCCCCTAGGAAGGACATCGTAAGAAGCCCCGACCAACCTCACTAAGGGTACCCAAGCCATTTGAAGAACTGGACATGCCAAAAAGGGACATGGACATAAGTAAATATGGTTAGGTAATGACAGTCATAAAATTGGTATAAGGGACTTATAGAGATCAGATCCCTGGTCTCGCTCTTGGGCTGATGTCGTCCGGACCCCGAAGTGTGGCCCCCCATATATGATCAGAAGGTCGGAAAGATCTAGAGGGGTCAACTCAGGTATCCTAGCCCCTCTGGTGGTAGTATTAGACATGGTGGTGGGTGTAGATCCCAAGGGCCATGCATCTGCATCCAATAAGGGATGAGAACAAGTTCTGTGTCTAAGACTCTCCTGAACGGTTCAGATGTTAGCAAGAAGCACAGAATGACCTCAAAGAAAGTCTCAGAGAATGGGATTTCATATTGTTACCTCAAGGGACTCAACGAACTCTTCATGATCCGATTATTGATCTACATCATCTCCCTCCTCCAACGGGCTCCCTCTCTCGGCCTCGTCTCCCCATGAGGACTCTTATGATTCGTCTGGTTGAGGGAAGCACTCTCTCAAATCAGCAGACAACAACTACGGGGGAGTAGTGCATTCAAGAAACACCTTGAATCGATCTATCATTGGATAAGGAGCACCCCAGGAGTGCACGAAGTCCTCCAGATCAGTTAGATATTGTTCCACTTCAGATTGGGACACCGTAGAGCCGGCCCTGATCGGGCCAATTTTTGGAAAATCCATCCTGAGATGGTTCAAGTGCTTCCACAATTTGGCGGGGTCAAGGAATTGCCTGTTGACTTCCCAGATGTCCTAGGCCTCTGGGAAAACAGTGTTCTCTAAAATGTCGATATGGTGCAACTGCTTTCCCGGAGCCTGGGTGGGTATCCTGTGGAATCCTCTCAGTGGCCTCCCCTCCGAATAACTCAGCTCTTATGGAATCACTGGGTCGGCTGCCACTGCCGGATACACTACCACTACTTCCCCCTAAACTGGTCCGGGCCTCGATTCCATTGAAGCCCCGCCACCATGGGATTCCCTTACTACCTTTCAGCCCCAACCCCGAGGTCGGGGAAGCTCACCGTCACCGACTTGATTGGTTAGCTGCTTCATCATCTCCCTCGGGTAGGCTGCCTCCCAGCTCTGGGAATATTCCATTACCAGCCCAAGGACGACGATCGGTGGTGGAAACTTGTTCCACATTTTCCCATCCTCCTACATGAACATGATCCACATCTACCTCATCAATCACGAGTATTCTTTATAGCGCACCTCTAGATAGACCTGTGGGGTTAGTCACTACATACACTAAACATTCCTTGCAAACCAGTGTGGGATATATGGCTCGTAGAGGGGATCATGGTCCACCCTCTCCCCCAGGACTCCACCTCAAAAGGCAAGGAGATAGGCTCGATTCTATTCCATCCCCCGACCGTCATCAGTAAATATCCCCGTCGGCAACAAGAACAGGTTGAAATTGAATTCCTCTACCCTCCACACTCGGTTGAGAATTGACGGTGTATTCAGCTTGGCCGAAAAGATCGCCGCGGCATTCAGGATCGATGGGAGGAAGTTCGAGCCCTGAGGAGAGATAGGGTTCGGCTATTCGTAAACCCCCCTTATATGTTCCGCTATCCACCCATACAGGAGGTGGAATGGATCCCATAACCTCTTCGGCCTTTTCCCCTCACTGATATGCCACAACACCTAATAAAACTTGGTGAGAATTGGGATTCCTAGATTTACCTTCCCTCCAGTCGCCAATGTGGACACCATGATAAATGTGCTCGAGCATACTCCCATGTTAGTATCTCTCACTGGAAGGATCCAACCACATATAAGAGCCACGATGAATGCTTCTAGCCTGGCTATTGGTTATTTCTCGGTGCTGATGCTGAATCCCCACGTCTTCCACTGGCTGTTCTCAAAAAGCCGCTAATATGAGCTCTCCTTACATCGAACCCCTATAGGGAAGGTCCGAGGCCTCGCTAGAAACTTCCTATTTTCCAAGAAGTTCAAGACTTGTTTGATCCACCGCCTAAAGTGGACATCCCTTACTGCTTCCTTGTCCTCCCCGGGCACGAGCTCCATCAACACCATCACAAGCCGTGGAATTTTCTCTAGATACTCCCACACACTCATGAAGTGGAGGAATTCGTCATACATTACCCCTAGTATCAGGGCCCCTGAGATCTGGTGGACGTCGCAAAAGTTGATAATGACCTCCCCATGGTGTAAGTGGAATGTATTGGTTGGAAACGACTATCTACTCTGTAACAACCCGAAATTTTGAATAAATCTTGTTTCCTAATTTTGTGTGTTATTTTATTTTTGATACTCAACAAAACTGTTTCATTTGATAACATGAGTATAATTAAAATGAGGCTGTTGGGTTTTGACTGTTATATGACCATTGGTCAATATGACCACTGGGAACTAAACGTTTTGATTATTGTCTCTAAATACAAGTAATCTGGGTTAATTAATATAGAAAGAAGATTCGATGGCCTCACCCAGTAGTCTTGGACCGATAGAATCCCATATAACAGAACATGGCAAGGAGGTAGCTCCATTGGGCTTTGCTCTGGACCAAACCCAAGCCGAAATTCATCGTGTGAAGCTAGAACGGAATCGCCTTGCGAGAAGTTCAAACTGATAGAAATTACTACTCGTGTGATGTTGGCCGAGCCTCCCTCAGATTCTCTCACCTTAGAACACCTTACACTTATGTCCTCTGCTGGTGTGATAAGGGGCTATGTAAGGAGACCGTAACTGCCTTGTATAACCCTTTGTTTTAAATAAAAATTTTGATTTCTTCTTAGGATAAAGTTTATGAATTTTAAAATGTCCAGATAAATATAGTATGCATATTTTTGATGAATTTTAGAGAAAGGATATTTTAAAAATGTTTATGTAAACAATAAATAAATAAAAATGTGTAATTATTTTCAAAAAATGGTCTTCTACAATTATGTTCAGTATGAAATTTAGAGTCTAATAAGATCAACTTAATTTTTGATGAATAGTAAATTATGAATAGTGATTTTATGATTAGGATTAGTAATGTATTCAAATGAATTAGTAATCTCACTTAAAGAAAGTTTTAATATAATTTAGACACCTTGACTAGGTAATGAGATACAATAAAATGGGTAAAAAATGGTTTCATAAATTATTAGTCATGTATTAGTTTTTTTCAGGTGAATAGTGTTTTTTTAATTAAAAATTTAATTAAATATAATTATAAAATTATTTTTATAAAATGGACTTTATTTTTGAACTCAGAGCATCGGTATTATGTTATGGTAATTTTTGGGGAATTTTCTGAAAAAAATGAATTCTCGATGAATAGTGTTTTTATTTAAAAATTAAATTAAAAATATTTAGAAAATTATTTTTATAGAATGGAGTTGATAAATGTAATTAGAGAATCGATATTTGGTTAAGTTGAATGTTTGGGATTTTTCTGAGAAAGATGAATTTTTTAGTGAATAGTAAAAATGCAGTTTTTGGGTTTCGGTATGTTTAATGACATCATAACTGTGTCATTATGATGTCATAAGATATTTTAAGGGTTTCTTGGCCAAAGGTGATGAATTATTGTATTGCGGGCCCCATGTGGCCTAACTCCATGGTAAATTTCATGGAGAGCACATGGTTTTGAGAAAAGCACTTGTGAGATGTCCCTTGGCCATTAATGCCTTGTCCCCTCACTTTCCCTATAAATACCCACCCTTTCCTCCTATAGTTTTCACTCCCAGCACTCCCCCAACGAATTTATTGTCTCCTTACCTCCCAAGGAGTCCTCCCAAGGTGCCCCCAAGCCCTCAAGGTCCAAACCTTTGAGTTTTAAGAGTTACGTTTTAAGGTAAGGGATCCGACCTCTCTCTTTCTTTTCAAGAAATCTCTTTTAGGTAATTTTTTTTCATACTCCATGTTATTATGTTAAAGGATGTTCTTTTATACTCATCTTACTGAACTTTTCATGTTCATATAATGAGAGATCCCCTATTACTCTCATTATTTCGTTTTATGATGTTTTAAGTGGCGCCGTTAGGCTGCCGAATTTTTATGTGGTTCTTTCACCCTTCTCGTTTTCAAGTTCTACTTTCATGTCAAGTCTTTCGAGTTCCTTTTTATTATGTTGGGGTATGATATCTATATCTATCATACTGATCGTTTATGATCATATGATGAGAGACCCCATTTGATCTCTTCAATTCAGTATTTTGATGTTTTAAGTGGCGTTGTTAGGCTGCCGAATTTTTGAGTGGTTCTTTCACCTTTATCCCTTTTCAAAGTTCTAATTCCATGTCAAGTCTGGAAAGTTAATTTTCATTATGTTGGGCTATGATCTATAAATCTATCATAATGATATTTTATGTTCATATGATGAGAGACCCTATTTGATCTCATCAATTCATTTTTTTTGAAGTTTAAGTGGCGTCGTTAGGCTGCCGAATTTCTAAGGGGTTCTTTCACCCTTCTCGTTTTCAAGATCTACTTTCATGTAAAGTATTTCAAGTTCCTTTTTATTATGTTGGGGTATGATCACTATATCTATAATACTGATATTTTATGTTCATATGATGAGAGACCCTATTTGATCTTGTCAATTCATTTTTTTGAAGTTTAAGTGACGCCGTTAGGCTGCCGAATTTTCATAAGAGAAATCTTATTTTTGTCTTCCTTTCATGTTTTTCATTTCATATGTTACATCTTTAAAATTTCATTACCATGTTCATATATGCTTCATATTATGTCCCTCTACTGTTTTATGGATTATTTATGAGTGGGTGACCCATGTCCCCTCTCTTTTCAATGTTTTCTAAAACCTTGTAACATAGCCGTTATGCTAAAGAATATTCGTCTCAAAAGGCCTCTCTCTTTTTCTCAAAATTATTTTATGTTATTATGTGAATACTCAAAGATCTTATTTATATAGGGGTATTCAAATATATATCAAAATTTTCTATTTTAAATTCTGGGAATTACATACATGAAACCCGCTATCCCTTTCCGTGGGTTTAAAGTGACATAATGATCATGTCATTAAAGAAGTTTTTAAAATGTTATGATTATGAAATGAAACCCAATTATTTTATGCCATATGGGTTTTCTATGAAATTATTGATGATGATATATGTGGCTCACATGATAATAAATACATGTCAAGGGTGCGCCCAGATAGCGCTCTAATGCATTGGGTAAAGACTTAATCTTTAGTGATGACTTTTTAGACTGATACCTTGGTGAATAACCTTGGTAATTTTTAATTACACCTTAGGGATGGAGCTTGGTGAAACGAAATGATTGTCAATATTAAATGTTGAAGCCACATCTTAAAGTTATAAAAAATGTTATTTTTATTATGACATGCCTCATGATTTCGTTCTCCCGCCTTAAAGTTCTTTTCGTGACCTTATTGAAGTATCTCAAATTCACATGTAAAATGTTTCTCTTGTTTCCTTTACTGGGCCTTCTGCTCACCCTTTCTTTTGATGTATGTCCCCAGGTTATGAGATGCAGTAATGAACCTGGGATGAACTTAAGGAGAATCCTTTCAATTGTTTAAGAAGAATGTTTTATGTTGTCTTCATGTATTATGTTCCTGGTTTCCAAGACACTAAACCTTAAAGATTCTCAGTTTTGTATAATGTAATGAAAGTTTATGTTATAAAAATGCGGGATGCTATAGTTGGTATCAAAGGATGGTTTAGTTATTTGTGGAAATTAGGATATGAAAAATTTAGGCAGAAGCCTATAGAAAAGTTTATATATAGGGAATCTTCCTGGTATTTTGGTGAGTATTGAGTAATGGGTATCCAAGAAAATACATCCCTGTCTGGATACGAGCTGGTAGAGTTGGCTCTAGCACAGATGTACATAGGGGTAAAAACCGAAAACACCACTTTGAGCTAGACTCAAACGGGAACTGGTACACGACAAAGGTCTTTTCTTCACTCTTGGTTATGACACTCCTGGGGGATATGCTTTGGTAAATTCATAAGCATAGTATGAACCATTGGTAAAGGAACAAAGATAAAATAAAATAAAGATTCAAATAAGAATATATGATCATGTATAACCTATATGGGGACCTAGGGGATCAAAATTTAGGGTATAATTTTCTTCTACAAGTTATCCTTATATGCTTTAAGTTCCATTTCATGATTATTGGCTAAGTATTTAAGCCCCAAATTATACTTTCTCTTCTTAGTTAATGGTGAGAAATGGAAGAACGTGTCCCAACAAACAATGTGATAGTAAATGCGACGATTGTCGTATTAATATGATAGAGATGATTAGGGTATTAAAAGATGATTATTATTTTGGAAGATGTTCACTATTTCGGGGACCCTATATGATGGAGGTAAATAGATTACTACAGTATTTTCATTGAGGAGTAAGGTTGACTTATAGAATTGATGAATTTAAGGTGGACTTATAGTAATATAGGTTACTTATGGAAATGATTAACCTATCTTGGGTAAAATATGTTTAGGTTAGATACTTTTGTTATAAGATGTTAGGAGTGGATGATGTGTTTTGGAGATGAACAATAAAGTAGTTTTTGGAAGACTATGTTATCAAATTCTTCTTGTATTTGGGTTTCAATCTTAGTTTAGTTTATTTTGACGAATTTTAAGAACAGTTATTTATGGAATGGTCTATGATGAACTTTGGGAAGTACCATGAAACATTGAAGATTTAAAAGTAGTTTCCATTCCTCTGGGATTCATTCTTTTTGAGGAGTTGTTTTATCTTACCCTTTCTGTTTTTGGGAGTAATGTTTAAATATAGATAGTTTTTCTTTTGTGGAATACATGATTCTATAGAAGATCATTCTTGTGTTTTGATGATACCAAGTGTTTTTGAATTCTCATCATTTGGAGAAAAGATTAGTTTTGGTAGAGACTTATTAAAGGATGAAACTCTACTTGAATGTAGGTATATTTTATTATGTTTTTGTTTTATGTAGTAAATAAATTCCTCAAAATTATGAAAAGGAATGTAAAACAAAAACGTTGTCGGTTTACGTTTCCTATTAGGTAATCAATGACCGTTTACACACATCATAAGTTTGGGATTTTCTTATGGTTAACTTTCTCCTAATCATGTTTTCTATCAATCTCCCCCAGAACATGACCCTTTGTTTTTTCTTCCATATCCATGTTTTCCTCCATGGAATCCTAGTATGGGTTAACTCGGGTGACCTTTGTACTTACCTTTCTTTCTTTTAAAGTAATAGTTTTTTGGACTCCTTTTCCAATGTGGGACTTTCAATGAAATTTCAAAACCCAATTTTTTAAAAAAATTGCGAGGACGCAATTTCTTAAGGGGGGAAGAGTGTAACGACCCGAAATTTTGAATAAATCTTGTTTCCTAATTTTGTGTGTTATTTTACTTTTGATACTCAACAAAACTGTTTCATTTGATAACATGAGTATAATTAAAATGAGACCGTTGGGTTTTGACTGTTATATGACCATTGGTCAATATGACCACTGGGAACTAAATGTTTTGATTATTGTCTCTAAATACAAGTAATCTTGGTTAATTAATATAGAAAGAAGATTCGATGGCCTCACCCAGTAGTCTTGGACCAATCGAAGCCCATCTAACAGAACTTGGGAAGGAGGTAGCACCATTGGGCTTTTCTCTGGACCAAACCCAAGCTGAACATTATCGTGTGAAGCTAGAATGGAATCGCCTTGCGAGAAGTTCAAACTGATAGAAATTACTACTCCTGCGATGTTGGCTGAGCCTCCCCAGATTCTCTCACCTTAGCACACCTTACACATAGGTCCTATACAGGTGTGATAAGGGGCTATGTAAGGAGACCGTAACTGCCTTGTATAACCCTTTGTTTTAAATAAAAAATTTGATTTCTTCTTATGATAAAGTTTATGAATTTTAAAATGTCCGGATAAATATAGTATGCATATTTTTGATGAATTTTAGAGAAAGGATATTTTAAAAATGTTTATGTAAACATTAAATAAATAAAAATGTGTAATTATTTTCAAAAAATGGTCTTCTACAATTATATTCAGTACGAAATTTAGAGTCTAATAAGATCAACTTAATTTTTGATGAATAGTAAATTATGAATAGTGATTTTATGATTAGGATTAGTAATGTGTTCAAATGAATTAGTAATCTCACTTAAAGAAAGTTTTAATATAATTTAGACACCTTGATTAGGTAATGAGATACAGTAAAATGGGTAAATAACGGTTTCATAAATTATTAGTCAAGTATTAGTTTTTTTCAGGTGAATAGTGTTTTTTTAATTAAAAATTTAATTAAAAATAATTATAAAATTATTTTTATAAAATGGACTTTATTTTTGAACTCAGAGCATCGGTATTATGTTATGGTAATTTTTGGGGAATTTTCTGAAAAAAATGAATTCTCGATGAATAGTGTTTTTATTTAAAAGTTAAATTAAAAATATTTAGAAAATTATTTTTATAAAATGGAGTTCATAAATGTAATCAGAGCATCGATATTTGGTTAAGGTGAATGTTTGTGATTTTTCTGAGAAAGATGAATTTTTTAGTGAATAGTAAAAATGCAGTTTTGGGGTTTCAGTATGTTTAATGCCATCATAACTATGTCATGATGACATCATAAGATATTTTAAGGGTTTCCGGGCCGAAGGTGATGAATTATTGTATTGGGGGCCCCATGTGGCCTAACTCCATGGTAAATTCCATGGGAGAGCACATGGTTTTCAGAAAAGCACTTGTGAGATGTCCCTTGGCCATTAATGCCTTGCCCCCTCACATTCCCTATAAATACCCACCCTTTCCTCCTTTAGTTTTCACTCCCAGCACTCCCCCAACGAATTTATGGTCTCCTTACCTCCCAAGGAGTCCTCCCAGGGTGCCCCCAAGCCCTCAAGGTCCAAACCTTTGAGTTTTAAGAGTTACGTTTTAAGGTAAGGGATCCGACCTCTCTCTTTCTTTTCAAGAAATCCCTTTTATATAATTTATTTTATACTCCATGTTCTTATGTTAAAGGATGTTCTCTTATACTCCTCTTACTGACCTTTTCATTTTCATATAATGAGAGATCCCCTATTACTCTCATTATTTCGTTTTATGATGTTTTAAGTGGCGCCGTTAGGCTGCCGAATTTTTATGTGGTTCTTTCACCCTTCTCGTTTTCAAGTTCTACTTTCATGTCAAGTCTTTCAAGTTCCTTTTTATTATGTTTGGGTATGATATATATATCTATCATACTGATTGTTTATGATCATATTATGAGAGACCACATTTGATCTCTTCAATTCAGTATTTTGATGTTTTAAGTGGCGCCGTTAGGCTGCCGAATTTTTGAGTGGTTCTTTCACCTTTCTCCCTTTTCAAAGTTCTAATTCCATGTCAAGTCTTGAAAGTTAATTTTTATTATGTTGGGTTATGATCTATAAATCTATCATACTGATATTTTATGTTCATATGATGAGAGACCCTATTTTATCTCATCAATTCATTTTTGTTGAAGTTTAAGTGGCGCCGTTAGGCTGCCGAATTTCTAAGGGGTTCTTTCACCATTCTTGTTTTCAAGATCTACATTCATGTCAAGTCTTTCAAGTTCCTTTTTATTATGTTGGGGTATGATCCCTATATCTATCATACTGATATATTATGTTCATATGATGAGAGACCCTATTTGATCTCGTCAATTCATTTTTTTGAAGTTTAAGTGACGCCGTTAGGTTGCTGAATTTTCATAAGAGAAATCTTATTTTTGTCTTCCTTTCATGTTCTTCATTTCATATGGTACATATTTAAAATTTCATTACCATGTTCATATATCCTTCATATTATTTCCCTCTACTTTTTATGGATTATTTATGAGTGGGTGACCCATGTCCCCTCTCTTTTCAATGTTTTCTAAAACCTTGTAACATAGCCGTTATGCTAAAGAATTTTCCTCTCAAAAGGCCTCTCTCTTTTTCTCAAAATTATTTTATGTTATTATGTGAATACTCAAAGCTCTTATTTATATAGGGGTATTCAAATATATATCAAAATTTTCTATTTTAAATTCTGGGAATTACATACATGAGACCCGCATTCCCTTTCCGTGGGTTTAAAGTGACATAATGATCATGTCATTAAAGCAGTTTTTAAAATGTTATGATTATGAAATGAAACCCAATTATTCTATGCTATATGGGTTGTTTATGAAATTATTGATGATGATATATGTGGCTCACATGATAATAAATACATGTCAAGGGTGTGCCCAGATAGCGCTCCAATGCATTGGGTAAAGACTTAATCTCTAGAGATGACTTTTAAGACTGATACCTTGGTGAATAACCTTGGTAATTTTTAATGACACTTTAGGGATGGAGCTTGGTGAAATGAAATGATTGTCAACATTAAATGTTGCATCCACATATTAAATTTATAAAAAATGTTATTTTTATTATGATATGCCTCATGATTTCTTTCTCACGCCTTAAAGTTCTTTTCATGACCTTATTGAAGTATCTCAAGTTCACATGTAAAATGTTTCTCTTGTTTCCTTTAATGGGACTTCTGCTCACCCTTTCTTTTGATGTATGTCCCCAGGTTATGAGATGCAGTAATGAACCTAGGATGAACATAAGGAGAAGCCTTTCAAGTGTTTAAGAAGAATGTTTTATAAATTATTAGTCAAGTATTAGTTTTTTCAGGTGAATAGTGTTTTTTAATTAAAAATTTAATTAAAAATAATTAGAAAAATATTTTTATAAAATAGACTTTATTTTTGAACTCAGAGCATCGGTATTATGTTATGGTAATTTTTGGGGATTTTTCTGAAAAAATGGATTCTCGATGAATAGTGTTTTTATTTAAAAATTAAATTAAAAATATTTAGAAAATTATTTTTATAAAATGGAGTTCATAAATGTAATTAGAGCATCTATATTTGGTTAAGGTGAAATTTTGGCATTTTTCTGAGAAAGATGAAATTTTCAGTGAATTGAAAAAAATGCAGTTTTAGGGTTTTGGTATGTTTAATGACATCATAACTG
The DNA here is from genome assembly GCA_963277665.1 of Viscum album. Classification (NCBI taxonomy): domain Eukaryota; kingdom Viridiplantae; phylum Streptophyta; class Magnoliopsida; order Santalales; family Viscaceae; genus Viscum; species Viscum album. The sequence continues at coordinate 797,058,554 of OY728160.1, read as the reverse complement.
TGTCATGATGATGTCATGAGATATTTTAAGGTTTGTCCGGCCAAAGGTGATGAATTATTGTATTGGGGGGCCCATGTGGCCTAACTCCGTGGTAAATTCTATGGGAGAGCACATGGTTTTGAGAAAAAGCACTTGTGACGTGTCCCTTGGCCATTAATGCCTTGTCCCCTCACTTTCCCTATAAATACCCACCCTTTCCTCCTTTATTTTTCACTCCCAACTCTCCCCCATAGAAGTTCTGGTCTCCTAACCTCCTAAGGAGTCCTCCCAACGTGCCCCCAAGCCCTCAAGGTCCAAACCTTTGAGTTTTAAGAGTTACGTTTTAAGGTAAGGGATCCGACCTCTCTCTTTCTTTTCAAGAAATATCTTTTATGTAATTTCTCATATGATCCATGTTCTTATGTTAAAGGATGTTATTTTATACACCTCTTAGTTACCTTTTCATTTTCATAAAATGGGAGATCCACCCTTACTCTCATTATTTAGTTTTATGATGTTTTAAGTGGCACCGTTAGGCTGCCAAATTTTTAAGTGGTTCTTTCACCCTTCTCGTTTTCAAGTTCTTCTTTCATGTCAAGTCTTTCAAGTTCCTTTTTATTATGTTAGAGTACGATCTTTTTATCTATCATACTGATATTTTATGATCATATGATGAGAGACCCCATTTTATCTCTTCAATTCAGTATTTTGAAGTTTTAAGTGGCGTCGTTAGGCTGCCAAATTTTTGAGTGGTTCTTTCACCTTTCTCCCTTTTCAAAGTTCTAATTCCATGTCAAGTCTTGAAAGTTACTTATTATTATGTTGGGGTATGATCTCTAAATCTATCATACTGATCTTTTATGTTAATATGATGAGATACCCTATTTTATCTCATCAATTCATTTTTGTTGAAGTTTAAGTGGCGCCGTTAAGCTGTCGAATTTCTAAGGGGTTCTTTCACCCTTCTCGTTTTCAAGATCTACTTTCATGTCAAGTATTTCAAGTTAATTTTTATTATGTTGGGGTATGATATCTATATCTATCATTCTGATATTTTATGTTCATATGATGAGAGACCCTATTTGATCTCATCAATTCATTTTTTTGAAGTTTAAGTGACGTCGTTAGGCTGCCGAATTTTCATAAGAGAAATCTTATTTTTTTCTTCCTTTCATGTTATTCATTTAATATGGTACATCTTTAAAATTTCATTACCATGTTCATATATCCTTCATATTATATCCCTATACTATTTTATGGATCATTTATGAGTGGGTGACCCATGTCCCCTTTCTTTTCAATGTTTTTAAAAACCTTGTAACATAGCCGTTATGCTGCAGAATTTTCGTCTCAAAAGGCCTCTCTCTTTTTCTCAAAATTATTTTATGTTATTATTTGAATAATCAAAGCTCTTATTTATATAGGGGTATTCACATATATATCAAAATGTTCTATTTTAAATTCTGGGAATTACATACATGAAACCTGCTTTCCCTTTCTATGGGTTTAAAGTGACATAATGATCATGTCATTAAAGCAGTTTTTAAAACGTTATGATTATGAAAGGAAACCAATTTATTTTATTCTGTATGGGTTGTTTATGAAATTATTTATTATTATATATGTGGCTCACATGATAATAAATACATGTCAAGTGTTCGCCCAGATAACGCTCTAATGCATTGGGTAAAGACTTAATCTCTAGAGGTGACTTTTTAGACTGATACCTTGGTGAATAACCTTGGTAATTTTTAATGACACCTTGGGGATGGACCTTGGTGAAACAAAATGATTGTCAATATTAAATGTTTCAGCCACATCTTAAAGTTATGAAAAATTTTATTTTTATTATGATATGCCTCATGATTTCTTTCTCACGCCTTAAGGTTCTTTTCATAACCTTATTGAAGTATCTCAAGTTCACATGTAAAATGTTTCTCTTGTTTCCCTTACTGGGCCTTCTGCTCACCCTTTCTTTTGATGTGTGTCCCCAGGTTATGAGATGCGGTAATGAACCTAGGATGAACTTAAGGAGAAGCCTTTCAAGTGTTTAAGAAGAATGTTTCATTTTTTTTTCATGTATTATGTTCCTAGTTTACAAGACACTAAACCATAAAGATCCTCAGATTTGTATAATGTAATGAAAGTTTATGTTACAAAAAGGCGGGATGCTATAGTTGGTATCAATGTATGGTTTAGTTATTTGTGGAAATTAGGATATGAAAACTTTAGGAATAATCCTACAGAAAAGTTTATATATAGGGAATCTTCCTGGTATTTTGGTGAGTATTGAGTAATGGGTTGCCAAGAAAATACATCCCTGTCTGGATACGAGCAGGTAGAGGTGGCTCTGGCACAAATTTACATATGGGTAAACCCGAAAACATCGCTTTGAGCTAGACTCCAATGGGAACTGGTACATGACAACGAGCCTTTTTGCACTCTTGGTTACGACACTCCCGAGGGATATGCTTTGGTAAATTCATAAGCTTAGTATGAACCATTGTTAAAGGAACAAAGATAAAATTAAATAAAGATTCACATAAGAATATATGATCATGGATAACCTAGATGGGGACCCAGGGGATCAAAATTTAGGGTATAATTTTCTTCTACAAGTTATCCTTATATGATTTAAGTTCCTTTTCATGATTATTGGCTATGTATTTAAGCCCCTAATTATACTTTCTCTTCTTAGTTAATGGTGAGAAATGGAAGAACATCTCCCAACAACCAATGTGATAGGAGATGCGATGATGGTCGTATTAATATGATAGGGATGATTAGGGTATTAAAAGATGATTATTATATTGGAAGATGTTCAATATTTTGGGGACCCTATATGATCGAGGTAAATAGATTACTAAGGTATTTTCATTGAGGAGTAAGGTTGACTTATAGAATTGATGAATTTAAGATGGACTTATAGTAATTTAGGTTACTTATGGAAATGATTAACCTATCTTGGGTAAAATATGTTTAGGTTAGCTACTTTTTTTATAATATGTTAGGAGTGGTTGATGTGTTTTGGAGATGAGCAATGAAGTATATTTTGGAAGACTATGTTATCAAATTCTTCTTGTATTTGGGTTTCAATCTTAGTTTGGTTTATTTTGAGGAATTTTAAGAATAGTTATTTATGGAATGGTCTATGATGAACTTTGGGTAGTACCATGGAACATTGAAGATTTAAAATTAGTTTCCATTCCTCTAGGATTCATTCTTTTTGAAGAGTTGTTTTATCTTACCCTTTATGTTTTCGGGAGTAATGTTTAAAGATACATAGTCTTTCTTTGGTGGAATACGTGATTCTCTAGAAGATAATTCTTGTGTTTTGCTGAGACTAAGTGTTTTTGAATTGTCATCATTTGGAGAAAATATTAGTTTTGGTAGAGACTTATTAAAGGATGAAACTCTACTTGAATGTAGGTATATTTTCTTATGTTTTTGTTCTATGTAGTAAATGAATTCCAGAAAATTATGTAAATGAATGTAAAACAAAAACGTTGTCGGTTTACGTTTCCTACTAGGTAATCAAAGACCGTTTACACACATCATAAGTTTGGGATTTTCTTATGGTTAACTTTCTCCTAATCATATTTTCTATCAATCTCCCCCAGAACATGACCCTTTTTTTTCTTCCATATCCATGTTTTCCTCCATGGAATCCTAGTATGGGTTAACTAGGGTGACATTTGTACTTACCTTTCTTTCTTTTAAAGTAATAGTTTTTTGACTCTTTTTCCGATGTGAGACTTTCAATGAAATTTCAAAACCCAATTTTTTAAAAAAATTGCGAGGACGTAATTTCTTAAGGGGGGAAGATTGTAACGACCTGAAATTTTGAATAAATCTGTTTTCCTAATTTTTTGTTTTATTTTATTTTTGATACTCAACAAAACTGTTTCATTTGATAACATGAGTATAATTAAAATGCGACCGTTGGGTTTTGACTGTTATATGACCATTGGTCAATATGACCACTAGGAACTAAACGTTTTGATTATTGTCTCTAAATACAAGTAATCTTGGTTAATTATTATAGAAAGAAGATTCGATGGCCTCACCCAGTAGTCTTGGACCGATCGAAGCCCATATAACATAACTTGGGAAGGAGGTAGCACCATTGGGCTTTTCTTTGGACCAAAACCAAGTCGAACTTCATCGTGTGAAGCTAGAACAGAATCGCCTTGTGAGAAGTTCAAACTGATAGAAATTAGTACTCGTGCGATGTTGGCCGAGCCTCCCTCAGATTCTCTCACCTTAGCAAACCTTACACTTAGGTCCTATGCTGGTGTGATAAGGGGCTATGTAAGGAGACTGTAACTGCCTTGTGTAACCCTTTTTTTTAAATAAAATTTTTATTTCATCTTATGATGAAGTTTATGAATTTTTAAATGTCCGGATAAATATAGTATGCATATTTTTGATGAATTTTAGAGAAAAGATATTTTAAAAATGTTTATGTAAACCTTAAATAAATAAATTTGTGTAATGATTTTCAAAAAATGGTCTTCTACAATTATGTTCAGTACGAAATTTAGAGTCTAATAAGATCAACATAATTTTTGATGAATAGTAAATTATGAATAGTGATTTTATGATTAGGATTAGTAATGTGTCCAAATGAATTAGTAATCTCACTTAAAGAATGTTTTAATATAATTTAGAAACCTTGATTAAGTAATGAGATTCAATAAAATGGGTAAAAAACAGTTTCATAAATTATTAGTCAAGTATTAGTTTTTTCGGGTGAATAGTGTTTTTTAAATTAAAAATTTTATTAAAAATAATTAGAAAATTATTTTTATAAAATGGACTTTATTTTTGAACTCAGAGCATCGGTATTATGTTATGGTAATTTTTGGGGAATTTTCTGAAAAAAATGAATTCTTGATGAATAGTGTTTTTATTTAAAAATTAAATTAAACATATTTGGAAAATTATTTTTATAAATTGGAGTTCATAAATGTAATTAGATCATCGATATTTGGTTTAGGTGAAATTTTGGGATTTTTCTGAGAAAGATGAATTTTTCAGTGAATAGTAAAAATGCAGTTTTAGGGTTTCGGTATGTTTAATGACATCATAACTGTGTCATGATGATTTCATGAGATATTTTAAGGGTTGGCCGGCCAAAGTTAATGAATTATTGTATTGGGGGCCCCATGTGGCCTAACTCCATGGTAAATTCCATGGGAGAGCACATGGTTTTGAGAAAAGCACTTGTGAGGTGTCCCTTGGCCATTAATGCCTTGTCCCCTCACTTTCCCTATAAATACCCACCCTTTCCTCCTTTAGTTTTCACTCCCAACTCTCCCCCAAAGATGTTCTGGTCTCCTTACCTCCCAAGGAGTCCTCCCAAGGTTCCCCCAAGCCCTCAAGGTCCAAACCATTGAGTTTTAAGAGTTACGTTTTAAGGTAAGGGATTTGACCTCTCTCATTCTTTTCAAGAAATCTCTTTTATGTAATTTCTTTTATGATCCATGTTATTTTGTTAAAGGATGTTCTTTTATACTCCTTTTACTTCCTTTTTCATGTTCATATAATGAGATATCCCCTCTTACTCTCATTATTTCGTTTTATGATGTTTTAAGTGGCGCCGTTAGGCTGCCGAATTTTTAAGTGGTTCTTTCACCCTTCTCGTTTTCAAGTTCTACATTCATGTCAAGTCTTTCAAGTTCCTTTTTATTATGTTGGGGTATTATCTCTCTATCTATCATACTGAAATATTATGATCATACGATGAGAGACCCCATTTGATCTCTTCAATTCAGTATTTTGATGTTTTAAGTGGCGCCGTTAGGCTGCCGAATTTTTGAGTGGTTCTTTCACCTTTCTCCCTCTTCAAAGTTCTAATTCCATGTCAAGTCTTGAAAGTTACTTTTTATTATGTTGGGGTATGATCTATAAATCTATCACACTGATCTTTTATGTTCATATGATTAGAGTCCCTATTTGATCTCATCAATTCATTTTTGTTGAAGTTTAAGTGGCGCCGTTAGGCTGCCAAATTTCTAAGGGGTTCTTTCACCCTTCTCGTTTTCAAGATCTACTTTCATGTCAAGTCTTTCAAGTTCCTTTTTATTATGTTGGGGTATGATCTCTATATCTATCATACTGATCTTTTATGTTCATATTATGAGAGACCCTATTTGATCTCGTCAATTCAATTTTTTTATGTTTAAGTGACGCCATTAGGCTGCCGAATTTTCATAAGAGAAATATTATTTTTGTCTTCCTTTCATGTTTTTCATTTCATATGGTACATATTTCAGATTTTTTTACCATTTTCATATATCCTTCATATTCTGTCCCTCTTCTATTTTATGGATCATTTATGAGTGGGTGACCCATGTCCCCTCTCTTTTCAATGTTTTCTAAAACCTTGTAACATAGCCGTTATGCTGTAGAATTTTCGTCTCAAAAGGCCTCTCTCTTTTTCTCAAAATTATTTTATGTTATTATGTGAATACTAAAAGCTCTTATTTATATAGGGGTATTCAAATATATATCAAAATGTTCTATTTTAAATTCTGGGAATTACATACATGAAACCCGCTTTCCCTTTCTGTGGGTTTAAGGTGACATAATGATCATGTCATTAAAGATGTTTTTAAAACGTTATGATTATGAAATGAACCCCATTTATTTTATGCTGTATGGGTTGTTTATGAAATGATTGATGATGATATATGTGGCTCACATGATAATAAAGACATGTCAAGGGTGTGCCCAGATAGCTCTCCAATTCATTGGGTAAAGACTTAATCTCTAGAGATGACTTTTTAGACTGATAACATGGTGAATAACCTTGGTAATTTTTAATGACACCTTGGGGATGGACCTTGGTGAAACGAAATGATTGTCAATATTAAATGTTGCAGCCACATCTTAAAGTTATGAAAAATGTTATTTTTATTATGATATACCTCATGATTTCTTTCTCACGCCTTAAAGTTCTTTCCATGACCTTATTGAAGTATCTCAAGTTCACATGTAAAATGTTTCTCTTGTTTCCCATACCGGGCCTTCTGCTCAACCTTTCTTTTGATGTATGTCCCTAGGTTATGAGATGCAACAATGAACCTAGGATGAACTTAAGGAGAAGCCTTTCAAGTGTTTAAGAAGAATGTATTATGTTTTTTTCAGGTATTATGTTCCTGGTTTCCAAGACACTAAACCTTAAAGATCCTCAGTTTTGTATAATGTAATGAAAGTTTATGTTATAAAAAGGCGGGATACTATACACTCAATAGCTCAAGAATCAACTATTTCGGTTGATATATGTGGAATTTGGAGGCCCAAGCCGCCTCATTAAAAACCACTATCCACAGCTCAGCCCCAAACTCCTCACATGAGGTGCCTACCCAATAGGCATAGGCCCAATCGTCTGAGAAGTTCCCTCCCTAGCATAGGTCCCATTCCTCAAACCACCCCTTCCTCAGGTTCATCAAAGCTGCCTTCAAAATCATATGGTATAGAGGGGGAGACATCTCTGGTAATAATTTCATCCCGTTGATATTATTAAGGTGGTTTTATAAGAAATAAATGATGATAGGTGTGAAATCCTTCTAGGAATGGCCTTCAGTCACCCTGAACCATCAGTGATGGCACGACGTGCTCCTATACCAGTAAACTGGTTCATCCCGACTTCTTTCCGGGATAAAGACGTCATCCCTCCGAAAAAATCCATACATAGGCATGCTCTTACACAGAGGGTAGTTTCTCAGGATATTTGATAGTAGCCGCACCAGTAAATCATGATTGGAGTGGCTCCGTACCAACTCCCCTATTGCTAGACTACTCGTCATCTCGTCCCTCTAGGTGGAATCCTCAAGGACCCCCAGGAAGCTTCTTGATTATCCCTTCAGTTTTGAAATATGGGATCTCTTCAGGTTGGTTCATGAAGCTAGTTCACGGAGGACATTCGCGGAGAACGTTCATGAAGCTTGTTCACAGAGCCCTACCTTGTCCTTCAGGAGAAGAGTCGCGAAGCACTAAGACGCGAATTCAAAGACTCGCTAAAGTAGCATGATGTAAAAGGTCCGATTCGTAGGGTGAAATCACAGAGTTCATAGAGCTTCACGAATCAAGAGCACTAAAGTCCAAAATCGTGGAGAGGAGAAAAGAAAAAAGTGAGTTTATGTCCCCTATTTATAGGAGACGACATTCAGAGCTTGAAGACACATCTAGTTAGCGCCGAGCTTCGCAGCGTGCTCAGCCAGTGTGTCCCCTATCCACCTCGTGAGTGCTCTTTGCGACATAGTATCGCGAACTACTGAGGATTTTGCTGATTGACCCTCTGACTTTGACCCTTGATTTCCCCATGGTTCCAAGTCTGAAGGGGGGGGCATTTTTTGGTGCCAAAACATGGGAAGAATAAAAAACAAATAGAATGACTCCAAAGGCTTCCTCGTGAAGACCTTTCGTGGAGCCCCATTAGCCCCTTGCCCACTGCGAAGCAAGGAGGTAGGACACACCATGAACGCATTTGACATTCATGAGTCCAATGCAAACAAGGAGGTGGGATGATCCACGAATGCATTTGACATTCGCAAGCCTGTCACGAAGTAAGAATGTGGGAGGCTTCGTGAATGCATTTGATATTCGTGATCCCACCATGAATCAAGAAGGCGGGACGCTCCGTGAATGCATTTTACCTTTGTGAGCCCACTGCAAAGCAACCAAGTCCCTCTTCACACTGTGTGAGCTCTGCTTCGCGGAACCTCTCCCCTATAAATACTGACCTCCCCCAAAGTCCAAGAGGTGGACAATCCGACCTTTCAACTTTCTAGCTTCCAAATCATGAAGCATATTCTTCTCTGTGAACCATGAGCTGTGCGAGGTACTTATGCTATGCGAAGTGCCTCCCCTTTTCCATGTTTTGATCCCCTCTTTCGAGAGGGATTAATGTTTTGGACCCTAATGGATTCCATGAAGGAAGTGTATCCCCAAGGGGACCTGGTTCACCGTGGAGCATTTATGCTTCACGAAACACCCTTCATGTACACACGATTCACATGCCAAGGTAGGGTCACTGTACTTCATGAAGCACATTGCTTCGTGATACCTTTCTTCGTGAGTCACCATTTCTCTGCAAGGAAGGGATCCACAAAAACCTTTCCACTTCACGAAGCACCTCCCATATACACATATTTCCTATTCTTTGGCTGAGGCACCCCACTTCGCGAATCACACCCCATCGCAAGCAGCCTCCGCCACGCGGAGCAACAGAGCTTCACAAGGCCCCTTCCTATGAATCCCTCTGTTTTGCAATTACTTTTCCCGTGTGACCCTCTAGGTTTGCACGTTGTGATTTCAAAGTCCCTTGGACAATATTGCCCATTGTGTTGCTTCGCCTCATGCTTCTTTGCATAGGCACGCTAATGGATATTGCTTCTTCCCATAGCCATGCTAACATGGTCCCCTCGATTATTCTCCCCATAAAACCCATTAACCATGACATTTCATGTCCCCTATCTTCACCAAGGATCAAAGAGTACCATTTAAGTAAGTCCTAGGGGTACGGAGCAAACCCACCCCATCCGAGCTGCAGGACGTTAAACTGCCAAGCACTATCCTCCTCAGCACATGACGTTAAACTGTGACCTCACCCCATGTCTCGCAAACGGGGTAAACCCACCTTGGACATTCTCCGCACCCACTAGTCTCCATGAGGATGAGATAATTCCTCATAGGGGATGGTATCCTCCTCTTAGGAGTGGCATTTGTCCACAGGGAAAGGGCGACCATCTCGGTGTAAGCCCCTAGCTTTCTTATAGGAGGCAGCGTCCCTACTCCACCTTTCATCTTCGGTCCCAAGGACCAAGGGGGGGGGGGAGGACACTGGAACCCTCCTTTCATCGGTGCCAAATCCCTCTCCCGCTGGGCTTTGTCGCCACCAGGCCTCCATCCGGGAGTACGTCCCAATCTCCATCACCTCGGGCTGCTAACCAGGCGTAAGCCCCTATTTCCTCTTCGGGCTTCTAACTACATGTAAGCCCCACTTCACTTCTCACGGATGCACCTTTCACGACGTGATCTTCAGGTCTCTAATATCTCTTGTTTCTCCCATTGAGCATGACTCATATGGGCTAAGAGTGAGCAACGACCATGACATCTTCCATGGCCAGCCTAGAGTGTAGGCCCCACACCCATCCTGAACTACGAGGGATTTGATCCTTGCCAAGGCAGTGTACGTAGGAAGCCTCCACAAGGTTCAAGCCCAACACTAGGACATTCCGACGCCCTTCACATCGGTTCACCACAACAACCTGAACTAGGAGGTCTTTGATCCTTGCCAAGGTAGGGTACGTAGGAATCCTACACGAGGATCAATCCCAACAACTGATCATTCTGACCCCCTTCACGTTGGTTCACCAACACCATGGGCAGCCTAGAGTGTAAGCCCTACACCCATCTTAAACTATGGGGTCTTTGATCCTTGCCAAGGAAATGTACGTAGGAATCCCCCCTGAGGTTCAATCCCACCACCATCCATTGGTCCCGACCATCTTCACGTCGATGCACCAAGCCCCTATATCCTAATCTATGTGGTATTTGATCCTTGTTAAGGCAATGTATTTAGGAATCCTCCACGAGGTTCAAGCACACCACCCATTAGACCCTAGGTCCTCCACTTTAGTTCCCCAACACCCAGTTATTCCAACCCCCTTCACGTCGGTTCACCACATCAACCTAAACTATGAGGTCTTTGATCCTAGATAATGTAAGGTACGTAGGAAGCTTCCACGAGGTTCAATCCCAACAACCAATGGTCCCAACCACTTCATGTCGGTCCACCCCGGTCCTGGATGACATTAAACTCTATTCCACTTTTTGTTCCTCATTCAACGGTAACCCGTTGTCAACCTCTTTCAGTGGTAATCCGTTGTCACTCCATATAGTGGTAAGCCATTTTCACTCCATTCAGCGGTAAGCCATTGGAACCCCAATCAGTGGTAAGCCGTCATTAGATGAACTATGTAGACTTTTATTCTCTACCACGGGGACACGTAGGAATCCTCTTCATGGATCAAGACCAAAACTATCGTCATCCTCAAGGCGGTTCCATCCCATTCACCATCCACTTCATTCAACCACTCCATCAACCATCCTAATTTATAGTCGGGCCACCACTTCCCGGTAGGAAAATACCACCTCATACCCCATTCCTTTCAATAGTAACCAAGAAGTCAAACACACATTGGCCCCAACATCAGTGTTCCCTCTAGGGGTTTCACTAATCTGATCCACTCTAGTTAGTGTTCTGATCAGTCCAATTCGTCTCCACTGGATGTAAAAATTGCAGCATACCCCATGTTAAACATGGGAAGGTGAGGAAAAACTTAGATACATACTCATGGCATATGATTCTCTGCGTTTGATGTGGGATGCCTCAGGCTTCCGTGCCCTCGAGAATCCCTATAATAAGGGTCAGAAGACTAATATGCCAATCCCCAACATCCAGACACGCCAGTGATGCCCAACGTGACTTCTCCCCTAACCGAAGGTTGCTGCCCTGACCAGACCCCTTGGAATGTCCTGACATAAGCAGTGTAATTAACTAAAGTCCATGAAGATATGGAACCAGGAAGAGTTTCACGAACAATGTCTTAAGTCTACAAGGGATACCCAGACTAGGTGATGAGTTCCGAGGAGGAATCCATAGAAGGAAGAACCGACATCCCATCATCCCATTTCGATCAAGGAGAAAATGTACCTGAACAAGGAATGGATACCCCAAGCAATTGGAAAGCGGGAATGTGGGGCCACATCTGCGCGTCCTCCATAGAGGGATGCACATGCCCCAGTGAAAGCATCAGAAACATCATCATCGAGGCCTTACGACATCATCTTGGGTATGGACTGGTTATCTATAGTCCATGCTCAGATAGAGTATATTTGGAATGAAGTGCTGTGTGTCTACACAGATGAGACTAGTTTTACCTTCACCAGTGAGAAGGGAGCCTTTGCAGTGTAGGATGGACTTTCCTGGAGGAGAGTGCAGCCGATCACTCATCAGTTGGCTGCCCTTACCCTTGAAGCAGTTGATGTGGAGAGTCTGATCTATCCTGTAGTGGTGGACAAGTACATGTATTTTTTCCCTGATGATGTCCCAGGTCTACCTCCTTTTAGAGAGGTGGACTTTTACATTGACTTGTACCCTGTAACGACACCGATATCTACACTAGCATGTCAAATTTCCCCCGCAGAGCTTCGCGAGCTGCAGGTACAACTAGATGACTTTTAGGGGAAGGGATTCATCCAGCCTAGTGTTTCTCCCTAGGCAGCCCTGATTCTGTTTCCCAAGAAGGCAGATGGGAGCCTGAGGCTTTGTGTTGACTATCGGTTCCTAAACCAGGTTACCGAAAAAAACACGTACCCACTCTCAATGATTGAAGACCTCTTTGATTAGTGAAGAGAGCACAGTGGTTCTCGATGATAAACCTCAGATCAGGCTATCACCAGCTCAGATTTCGAGATGAGGATGTGCAGAAGATGGATTTCAGATGTCGGTACGACCACTATGAGTTCTCAGTTATGCCTTTCGGCGTAACCAACAATCCAATAGTGTTCATGGGACTCATGAACCAGATTTTCCAACCATACCTAGATCGATTTTTCATAGTCTTCATCGATGACATTCTGATCTACTCAGATACTAATGAGGAGTATTCCTACCATTTGTGGGTAGCACTGGACACACTCCGAGAGCACTAGCTTTATGGTAAGCTCTCTAAGTTCTTGTTCTGGATCTGAGAGGTTCAATTTCAAGGAAATTTCATCTCGGAGGCTAGATTGGTAGTGGATCCAGCGAAGATTGAGGCAGTACTTTCTTGGGATCCACCCAGGAGTGTGACGGAAGTACATAGTTTTTTGGGTTTGGCTGGATACTACTAGAGATTTGTGCCCTATTTCTACAGAGTTTTTGCACCACTATCAGCCTTGACAATGGAAGGGAAACACTTTGTGTTGTCAGAGTGATCCCATCAGAGCTTTCAGGAGATGAGGCAGAGGCTAACTAGTGCCCCCATCTTTATGCTTCTAGAGGAAGGTGTTGGGTACGTAGTCTACTGCGACACATCATGGACTAGACTTGGATGTGCCCTAATGTAGGATAAAGAAGTGATCAATTATGGTTCACGATAGCCAAAACAGCATGAGCATAACTATGCTACCCATGACCTGGAGTTAGCAGTAGTGTTCTTCACCTTAAAGATGTCGCGACACTATCTGATGGGTGAGCGTTTTACTATGTACTCTGATCACAAGAGTCTCAGGTATATCTTCTCTTAGAAGGACATGAACCTGGGACAATGAAGTTGGATTGAATTCTTCCAAGATTATGACTTTGAGATAGTCTACACTACTGGGAAGGGTAACGTTGTTGCATATTCACTCAGCAAGAGATCTGGTATACAGCTGCTAGGCGAGGTGACAGAGCAATTGGTAGCTTTACAGATATCCTTTGTGGATAGAGATGGATCAGCCTTCCTTCAGTCTCTTACAGTCACTCCCCCACTTCCTCAGTGAGTCAGGGAGGCCCAGTGTGGGGATACTAACTGCGATACACGACATGCTCAGATATCCACAGGGCATGCACCTGATGGATTTTATGAAGGTGGGGAGCTCGTCATCCTCTTCAGAAGATGTACATTGGTACAAGTGTCACTACAGGAGAAAGTGTTGAGGGAGTTCCACACATCCCCTCTAGCGGTACATCCAGGAGTGGTGAAGATGTACCAGGATCTTTAATGACAACACTGGTGACCGGGAATGAAGAACGCAGTTGCAGAGTTTCTCTCTCGATGCCTCACTTTTCAGCAAGTGAAGGCAGAGCACCAAGTACCAGTAGTCTTGGTGCAGCCTTTAGAGGTCCCAGAGTGGAAGTGGGATGTGATTTCAATGGACTTTGTGAGAGGACTTCCATGTACATCTAGGGGAAATGACTCGATTTGGGCGATCATTGACCAACTCACCAATTCATCCCTCTTCCTACCGATCAGAGAGTTGGATTCAGTAGAGATCTTTGGATGCCTCTACATGTAGGAGATTGTGCGGCTACATGGATTACCTTCGACGATTGTCTCCGATCGTGACACACACTTTACTTCATGGCTATGGAAGGGGTTTTGGGAAGCTTTCGGGATGCAGCTTCGTTTGAGTATCGACTTCCATCCTTAGACGAATGGCCATACTGAGCAGACCATTCAGAACCTCAAGGACATGCTATGTGCTTGTGTACTTGACTTAGGTTGCAGCTGGGAGGACCAGTTACCTTTGGTGGAGTTTGAATACAACAAAAGCTATCACTCCACCATATGGATGACACCTTTTGTGGCATTGTACGGGGGACCTTGCAGATCACCTTTGTGTTAGACTGACCCAGGGGATTCAGCACTGGTGGGACCAGAGATGGCATGGGCTACCACAGAGAAGGTGAAGATCATCCAGGAGAAGATGAAGACTGCACAAAGAAGGCATAAGTCATATGCCGACAGGAGACAGAGACCTCTAGAGTTTGAGGATGGTGACCACATCTTTCTATTGGTCTCACCCAACTTGGTCTATGAAGATTTGGCTGAAGTGGAAAGTTATCTTCGAGATTCATCAGACCTTTTCAGGTCCTCAGTAGAGATGGAGAGGTGGCATACCGCTTAGCCCATCCACCTCAATTGCACCAGGTGTACGACATCTTCAACATATCCCAGCTGAGGAGATATGTGGACGACCCTTCCCACATTGTCGACCATGGCATGCTGGATGTCAAAGATGTAACATCTTTTATTGAGGTTTCTGTAGTGACTGAGGATTGATAGATGTAATGACCCGCCAATTCTCATTGTCTTGAGAGGTCAATGAGTCATTACTCGGCCTTAAGCAACATCCCCAAGAAGCCAAAGGTTGTAAATAAATGCCAAAGGATTTTAAAACAACTGGGGGACGATTTACCCTTTTAGAACATACCACAAAACCAACAACCATAACCAGACTAAACAACTAAATGATGCATTATAAAACTAGGAAAACACAACCATTTAGATTATCAAAAACAACCAAGAGTACCACAATAGAAACCAACACTAAATCAGATTAAGCAGCGGAAAGACAAACTAAAAGACCACAAGATGACAACCCAACTCCACGATCCACAAGCTCCAAGCTCCAACGTCATGAACCAGCCCACGTATCACGAAGCAGTGCTCTAAACATGTGACAATATACCTTTTCCAACATCCTAGTATATGAAATCTACAAAATCACCAACGTGCCAAAGCAGGGGGTGAGTAATGAAACTCAGTAGGTTATCCCCGATGACTTCCCAACCCATGCCTCTAGGATAAAACATGTTAGCACATTTATATAATTTTTTTATATAAATCAATTCCAAAATAGTTCACAATATAGAAAATTCCATGTCAAAGCCATTTTTCCAAAAAAACCATTTTCCAACAAAGCAACCAAGCAAAGTTTCCCAATAAAATTCACATTTCCATTTTTGGCTCTTTCATCCCATTTCACAAATCCACACAATCGACCCTTTCACAACCCGTGAAATCCACTATGCATTCATCATTATGACAGTTCCATACTCATGAGCGGTCTCTCTTCGATCTACCAATTCTTCACAAGTTAATTATTCCCCATGTGCCATTACACTTTTGTCATCGAGCACAAGGTCATATTTCAACCAAGCCTCATAAATGCAATATGAACACACACACCATGTATGCCCAATAACCACACCATTTCAACCATGCCAAAACCATTTCGATAAAACCCCCTATTTATTAAAAACCTTTTCCCCACAAACCATTTTCCAAATCCCGAAAATCCATATTTTAAAATAACAATTCTAAAATCCAGAAACCAAAACACTTTTGACAAACCAATCCTTCAATTTCCACAATTTCATAAAAACCTATAAATCATCACTAAAGAAGATTTATAACATGATTTTTACCCTAATTTCACAATCAAAACCAAGAGATTAAATCAATTTAAACTAAGCATTCAAGTTCTAAGAAAGAGGAATCAAGATTGAAGCCACCTACCTCAACAATTTGGGTGAAACCAACCGACGGATGAAGAACACCAAGAACGCCGGGTCAAAACTCCAAAAACACTCATTAGATATCTTCTCCTAACACAACCAAGACCAAAACATGTCATATTTGGTATCCACACCCTTAGATCTACCCATAACGGGCGTAGATCTAAGAAAAATAGAGAAGAGGAGAAGTAGATCTAAGTTGATCTAAGAAACCGATCAAGAACGGTTACATACCTTAATAATTCAGCTTAGATTTTCCAAGAGAAGCCTTCAGATCGCCTCCGGAATGCTTGGGAGAAGTTCTCCAACCTTCAAGGGAGAGTAATCTCGAGTTAGGGCCACTTAGGAGGTTTAAAAAAGGCAATTAAAGGCAAAATTAGTTAGATCCACAATTTTAGGATCTAACTTTAAGTGACCGCAGGGTTAGTCTGCATGGTTTGAAAAACAATGCGATAACCGTGTGTTGGCTAATGTCACGACCACCCTTCTCGCACAATTTGGCCGCACAATTAGACAAACCGTGCACCGACCTTTCAAATTACCATTTTCCTCAAAACATCATTCCAAGTTCTCTTGACTCTCCCATTCAACACCCTTAACTTTAAAACCATGAAAAGCATCAAGAACGGGGTTACATACCCAAAACCGGGGATACTACATTCTCCCCACCATTGTCCTTTCCATCCTCGGAGTGTAGAAAACCACAGCTTGACTAAAATACTTCTAGCCACTGCTCCTTCATTTCTTTGTCGCGTTTCCATGTCTCTTCCTGAATCTGACCATGCTGCCATATAACCCGCACTAGAATGATGATTTTTCCACACAAGACTTTCTCATTCCTATCCACTATCCATACTAGGATACGTATCAATGAAGCATCCGACTCTAGGTCAACGTGATCTCATATGATCACATGGTTAGGGTTGGGTTGATACTTATTTAACTAAGATACATGGAACACATTATGCACTACAATGAACCATGGTGGCAATGCCAACCGATACACCACCTTGACAACCCATTCCAGTATCTCAAAAGGGCCTATATATCGAGGAGATAATTCTCCCTACTTTCCAAAACGACATTGTCCAAGCCTTGGAGAGATTATCAAAAAGACATGATTACTCACTGCAAACGACAACGGTCTTCGAAGATGATCCGCATAAGATTTATGGTGACTCTGAGCTGTCTCCATCCTCTTTCTAATCAACTGGATCTTCTCCGTTGTTTCTTGGACCAGGTTCGGCCCAACTAGTGATGTCTCACCGGTTTCCACCCAACAAAGTGGAGAACAACAAGGACGCCCATACAATGCTTCTAACGTAGCCATGCATATCAAGGCTTGATAGCTGTTATTGTATGATAACTCCACTAAGGGTATATGCTCCTCCCATGAGCCACCAAAATCCATTACACAATCCTGAAACATGTCTTCCAACATCTCTATGGTCCTCTCGGATTTCCCATCCGTCTGAGGATGATATGCCATGGTCATAGTCAGCTGAGACCCAAGGGCTTGTTGTAAGGATTTCCAGAGATGAGATGTGAACCTTGGATCTCTATCTGAGATGATAGACACTGGTACTCCATGTTTCTTTACCACTTCCCAGTTATATATTTTTGAAATATCTTCCACCATATGGGTTTTATGAATTGGGATGAAATGGTCCAACTTGGTTAGACGATCCACTATCACCCAAATGGCATCGTGTTTCCGGACAGTTCTTGGAAGACCTGTAACAAAATCCATTGGTATCTGCTCCCATTTCCACACTGGGATAGGTAAAGACTGTAACATACCAGCTAGTCTCTGATTCTCTGCTTTAACCTACTGACAAGTTAAGCATCATGAGATGAATTCAGCCACCTTTCTTTTCATGTCGCTCCACCAAAACTGTGACTTTAACACCTTATACATCTTCTGTGTACCCGGATGTACAACCCATCTTGAATGGTGGTAAGCATTAAGGATTTGTTCCTGGAAAACTATCGGTACAACCATCCAATATCTGAAACACAAAACTGAACCCCCTTTTAGTTTCCAGCCATCAATGGTCTCCCCACCATTGAGTTTTGAACTCATTATCTGACATTCTGCATCATATTTTTGTGCCTCTTTGACCACTTTTACCAGTTCAGGAACAAGCATAGCTGAAAAGAAAATCCCAAAATCACCTCAGTTTTCACATTCCACATGCATGTCGGCTAAGACCAACATCAACTACCATTCATCTGAAGCTTCTTTCACCAACTGAGCATACAGCTTTCTGCTTAATGCATCGGCCACCAAATTTCCCTTACCCGGTGTATACATCAAGTCAATGTTGAAAATTTGAACGTATTCCATCCATCTTCACTGTCTTAGATTCAAATATTGTTTTGAGAAAATGTGTTTCAGGATTTTGTGATCTGTAAACACAATGAACTTCTCACCAAAGAGATAATGACGCCAAGTCTTCAAGGCATGGACAACTGCAGCTAACTCCATATAGTGTGTTGGGTAATTCTTCTCATGCACCCTCAACTACCTTGATCCATAAGAAACAACATGGTCTCCTTGCAAGAGAACACAACCCAACCCTTTTCCTGAATCTTCACAATACACCACATACACTTGTCCGTATTCTGGAAAAATCAAGATGGGTGATGATGTAAGGAGAACTTTCAACTCTTGAAAAGATCTATATCATTCTTTAGTCCATTGAAATGCAATGTTTTTCTTTTTCAAAGCTATCATGGGTGAAGCTAGTCGTGAGAAGTCTTGCACACAGCGTCGTTAATAACCATATAGACCAAGAAAACATTGTATTTAAAATACATTCTTCAGCGGTTTCCAAGAAAGAACAACTTCTATCTTTATGGGATCCACTAAAACACCTTTCTCAGAAACAACCTGGCCCATAAAACGGACCTGTTGTATCCAAAAATCACACTTTGATAATTTGGCATACAACTGATGGTCCCTAAAGATTTCCAACAATATAGCTAAGTGTTTCTCATGATCAACCCTAGTTCTTAAATACACCAATATATCATCCACAAACACCACAACAAAATAATCCAGATATGGTTGAAATATCCGATTCATCAAATCCATGAAGACCGTTGGTGCATTTGTAAGACCAAAAGGCATGAATACATATTCGTAGTGGCTATATCTACTTCTGAAGGTTGTATTTAGAATATCCTCCTTCCGAACTCACAACTGGTGATATCCTGACCGTAAGTCAATTTTGGAGAACCACTGATCTCCCCTCAATTGATCAAACAGGTCATCAATGAATGGAAGTGGATATCTATTCTTTATCGTAACTTGTTTAAGTTTACGATAATCCACCCATAGCCTCAAAGTTCCATCTTCTTTCATTACAAAAAAACTGGTGCTGCCCACATAGACACGCTTGGCCGAATAAAACCTTTGTTTTCCAGCTCCTCTAACTGCATCTTCAATTCCTTTAACTCCGTTGGTTCCATCCTATAAGAGGAAGTGAGATAGGACTAGTCCTCGGAAGGAGAACAATCGTAAAATCCACTTCTCTTACAGGTGGTAACCATGAGAATTTTTCTAGAAAAACATTAGGAAATTGTTCCACCACAGCTGGAAAACTATTTTCCGCGATCTCTTCCAATGATTCCAAAGTCAACGCTTCCAATTGGTAAGAAATTGTTCCCACCATTGGTTCCAACAAGCTCTTTGCACCTTTATTTACTATCCTCTCTCCTCTGAAGAGATGCTCCATGTCGTCCTCAGTCGTGAAACTAACCGTTCTCCTATAACAGTTTATGTGAGCCTTAAACCTTGTCAACAAATCCATACCAAAGATTATATCATAAATATCCATCTCCAGCACAGAGAAATACCATTTCAGCTTAGCTCTATCAATAGTTATGGAACATTTTCTACACAAGAAGGCTTGATATTCTCTTTCACTAAGAGGAGTTTTTAGTTTCAAGAAAGATGGCATCATTTCGAGTTTTAATTTCAGAAAATCAGAAATACGAGAAGCAGTAAAGGAATACAATGCTCCAATATCAAACCACACTTGCATGATGGTAGAATTCAACAGAACTGTACCTATGACTGTAGATGGTACAACCTGATCATCGACCATCATTTTCTCAGCTCCATACAATTATTTTGTTGCAGCACTGTTCTCCTTGTTGCCTTGCTGATATTTCCCTGGGTGAGGGGTCATGGTATTCCTGAAATCACCATAAATAGCTCTGTTCTACTAGTGAGGCTGATTTTTCTGTCCTCGCCTTGTCGAAGCATACGATGCTTGTGACGCCTGGGAAGTGTCACACGCACCTGACCTGGGAGCACCGTGAAAGTATCACTGAAGATTCCCCATCTTGTTGAAATTGTGACATGCTTTTGGTGGTGCAGTACATTCATGTTTCATGTGGTCAATCGAGCCACATTGAAAGCAACCCGCTTTGCTCTGGGGTCATGGAGGAAGGTTGACTGATCCCGCTGTCTTGTTCTGATTCGCACTCCCACCTTTGAAGTAGGTGTCCCTCTTCTGCTTGTTTCCAGTATTAAAGTTCCCACCATTCTCGGGGGTATCATCATGCTTCCTCCTATCGATCCTGAGATATCATGTTCAGTAACCGTTGCTCTGTTCACCATCTCTGTATAATCCATAATACAGAGCACCAAAATTTTCAATCAAATGTCCTACCTTAGCCCCGATTAGAAGATGTGTGCCTTCAAAGAAGCACTTTCCGCAACCTCTGGTAAAAAATAGACTAAACTCATGAACTTGGCCGCATACTCTGTGACAGAGAGGCTTTCTTGTTTCAAGCTGAAGAAGTCCGTCATTTTTTGGATCTTGAACGTGTGAGGATATAATTTTTTGTTAAACAATTCTTCAAAATCCTCCCATGTAAGGCCTTCATCCAATTTAGCCTGCACTGCTATATCCCACCACTGACTTGCAAGATCATCGAGCATATATGTCACCAGATTTACTTTCATCTCTACTGGTGTGCCGATGAAATCGAATATATGATTCATCCTTCTTAGCCACACCTCTACCTTCTCGGGTTCAGTATCACCCCAAAATATGGGTAGATTCTGCTTTTGGAACTGGACAGAATGGTCTACATGCCTTGAATCGTCCCTCAGATTCCCTATGTCCACAGCCTAAAATGCTTGAATGATACTCTGAACCAACTCTTGGTTCATAGGTGGTTCATGTGAAACCACATTCTCCGTAGCTTCTTCTGTTTGGTTCCTACGATGTCTAATCGGTGCCATTTTTCTATACAAACAATGCTCACCGTTAGTCTCACTTCCTAGCAACAGAAGGCTTACCATTTCAATCTCTATTACACCACTATCACAACATATATTTCCAACCATTTCTAAAATATATATTTTCTTTCTTTTGAAAATCAATCTATTTTCAAAATAGATCAACCATTATCTTTTCAAAATCATTCATTTGAAAACGTGCGTAAAATTTTCAAAAATCACGCTTTTTCATCAAACTAGAATCCATTTCTCAGAATGATTTATGCAATCCTAGTGGGAAGTCATTCCTCTATAATGTATGTCATGCTCATCTCATTGGCTAAACCCATGACAATGAGATTTCAAACATTCTAGAAGTGTATCCAAACACTTATGTACCCAACACCCGAGTAAATTAAAGTTCAACATAAATGGGTTAGCTACGTCCTTTTATGCTATACACTTCATGTTCCGACAATCCTCCTCCTATCTAAGATGATCACCCAAGGAATAGACTAGAAGGAATTTCAACTCCAAGACCAAGAACATTTATGACTACTTGTTAAGCAAGGACGGAATAAGATGATACCATTTGTAATGACCCGCCGATTCTCATTGGCTTGAGAGCTCAACGAGTCATTACTCGGCCTTAAGAGACATCCCAAAGATGCCAAAGGCTGACAATATATTCCTAAGGGTTTCAAAACAATTGGGGGACGATTTACCCATTTAGAACAAACTACAAAACCAACAACCATAACCAAACAAAACAACTAAATGATGCATGATAAAACTAAGATGACACAACCATTTAGATTATCATAACCAACCAAGAGTACCACAACGGAAACCAACACTAAATCAGAGTAAGTAGTGGAAAGACAAACTAAAAGACCACAAGATGACAACCCAAATCAATGCTCCACAAGTTACAAGCTCCAACATCATGAACCAGCCCAAGTTTCACGAATCAATGCTCTAAACATGTGACACTTTACCTTTTCCAACATCCCTGTATATGAGATCTGCAAAATCACTAATGTGCCAAAGCAAGGAGTGAGTAATGAAACTCAGTAGGTTTTCTCCGATGAATTCCCAACCCATGACTCTAGGATAAAACATGTTAACACATTTATATAAAACAATTTATATAAAACAATTCCAAAACAGTTCACAATATTGAAAATTCCATGTCAAATCCATTTTCCAACAAAACCATTTCCCAAAAAATCAACCAAGAAAAGTTTACCAATCAAATTCACATTTCCATTTTTGGAACATTCATCCTATTTCACAAATCCACACAACCAACCCTTTCACAACCCGTGAAATCCACTATGCATGCATCGTTATGACAGTTCCATACTCATGAGCGATCTCTCGTCAATATACCAAGTCATCACAAGGTAATTATTCCCCATGTGGCATTACACTTTTGGCACTGAGCACAAGGTCATATTTTAACCAAGACTCGTAAATGAAATATGAACACACACACACCAAGTATGCCCAAAAAACCACACCATTTCAACCATGCCAAAACCATTTCAATAAAACCCCCTTTTTATTGAAAACCTTTTTACAGAAAACCATTTTCCAAATCCCAAAAATCCATATTTGAAAATAAAAATTTTAAAATCAAGAAACCAAAACACTTTTCACAAACCAATCCTTCAATTTCCACAATTTCATCAAAACCCATAAATCATCACTAAAGAAGATTTATAACATTCTTTGCACCCCAATTTCATAATCAAAACCAAGTGTTTAAATCAATTAGAACTAATCCTTCATGTTCTAAGAAATATGAATCGAGAGTGAAGCCACCTACCACCACAATTTGGGCGAAACCAACTGATGCACGAAGAACACCAAGAACGCGAGGTCAAAACACCAAAAACCCTAATTTGATCTCTTCTCCTAACACCAAAAAGACCAAAACATTTCATATTTGGAATCCACACACATAGATCTACCCATAAAGGGCATAGATCTAACATAACGAGAGAAGATGAGATGTAGATATAAGTAGTTCTAAGAAACTGATCAAGAACGATTACATACCTTACGAATTTAGCTTCGATTCGCCAAGAGAGGTCTTCGGATCGCCTCCGGAACTCTTGGGAGAAGTCTTCCAACCTTAAAGGGAGATTAATCCAAAGTTAGGGTATCTTAGGAGGTTTAAACAAAGAAATTAAAGGAAAAAAGAGTTAGATTCACAATTTTAGGATCTAACTTTAAGTGACCGCACAGTTAGTACGCACAGTTTGACAAAAAGTGCGATAACCGTGCGTTGGCTACTGCCTTGGCCACCCTTATCGCACGGTTTGGCCACATGGTTAGAAAAACTATGCGCCGACCATGAGGAAGCCACTACCTCCAATACCCATTTCGCATGGTTTGGCCGCACGGTTAGACAAACTGTGCGCTGACCGTGCGACTTCCCATTTTCCTCAAAACATCATTCCAAGTTCTCCTGACTCTCCCATTAAACACCCTTTTCTTTAAAACCATGAAAATAATCAAGAACATGGTTACATACTAGAAATAGGGGGTACTACAATATATTTGGGTCCTTCGCAGATAGTCGATACCTCTGGTGTGCATTCGTTGGCAGCACGAGAATCTCCAGGAGAGAACATGGGAGTGGGAGGCCTAGATGCATGCTTAGTACCCCCACTTGTTTCCTTAGTATGAGTTGTGGATTATGGGGACGTAGAGCCTTGATGTGGGGAGAATGTAAAGCCCCATAATTTCCATGTACTTCTTTATTTAAATGAGAATTTTATGAGTCTGCGAAAATTGACAGAGCGTGATTCTGAGGCCCGGTGTGCCCGAAATCAATTTCTGAAGTTTTTTTTGGGTAAGTTCAGTAAACGTACAATTGGGTTTTTATAACTTTTGAACCGATTCTTGGAATTGAAATATGAGGTCACTGTTGATCTCTCAATGCCAATATTCTCTTATGGAGACTTTCTCTTTGATGACAGTGAGTCGAGAATAAAAGATATTTTTTTTGGGTTTTTCATGGAAAATAATAAAATAAAATGAACTACACTTTAATTTTTTTCAGACACCATGTGGAAGTTGAAGTGTGGGGACCAGCAGACCATAACCTCCCATAAGAGGTTATGGTGATGGGGCCCACCCTAACCTAACCTCCCGTGAGAGGTTATGGTGGTTGGGACCACCTGGGACTAAACCCCCATTTTAATAGTGTAAAACCTCTCAAATCCTCTCATTAATGAGGGAGAGTCTCTCTACCTCCAACTTTAATGGTGTCAAACCTTCCTCTCTTTTAATTGTGCCAACCTCATGAATTAATTAAGTGGAGCCAAATTAATTAATTCAAACAATTTGAATTCGTATGCCAATGATTTAATAGATTTTATAATATATTATTCTTGGGTACCTTTTCTTTTGTTGGAAAAGGAAGAAGGAGATTTTGAGAGAAATGCTCTCGCCAATGAAGAACGAAGAACGTGTTCTTCAAAAGAAGAACACCGACAACGAGTGTCTTAGACTTCTTCCTTGGAATCAACTTGCTGAAGAAACTAATGTGGGATGTATTCGATGACCGGCCCTCCCTCCTCATTGTCATCAATGAACCGATGCATGAGCTCAAGATTGGAAGTTTGCGGTGGACACGACGAATGACGACAACTCCTCCTTCATCCCCGCGACTCCGTCAGTGATCAACAAACAAATGTAGGGGATTTTTTGTGGTAGATTTTATTCCATTATTTCTTTCCTTCCAAATCAAAGAACACAAACCAAATTATTATCAAGTTGATCCGAAAATGTTTTTCCTCGTGGGTTGGGAATATTTTGTTAATGAGGGATTATTGGGAATTGATGTTTTTAATATATCTTCCATGTTCGTTATATGTTTATGTTCATGAAGAACTGGTTTTTACCACCCTAAATGTAGTGGGTTCATGCCAAACTAACATGGCCCGACCCCCCCACCCTCCGCCGTTCTTCTTTGTGATGTTCTTTGGCATGGAGACGAGGCGACGAGGTAACGAGACGATGAAGGCGATGAAGTAAACCCGCACTGCCCCCATGCCACTCCGCCGCACCGGGCCGAACCACACCGCCCCGGCCGTGCTGCCCACTGGCAGTGCACCCCGCCAGCCAAACTAGCTCGAGCCGTGATGCACCCCGGCTGAGCCTTGCTCTGGCCGCACCGTGACCTAAAACCTAGCCTCCATGCCTCCCGCGCCCCTCGCGGTGCCCTTTCGAGCCCTGCCTGAGCCGGACACCACGCGCCCTATGGCTCCGCTGTCTGCAAACCCTGTGTTCCCCACGTCACTGCTGGTCGAACTGGATATGGCCTCCACCTTCCCTGTGGATCCGCCATCCACACACCTCACGGTGCCCCGACCGAGCCGGTCTCCCGGAACCTGTCATGCCGCCCAAGCCCTGGGCCGAGCCGCCCCAAGTCGACCCCT
This sequence comes from Viscum album, assembly GCA_963277665.1. Taxonomy (NCBI): domain Eukaryota; kingdom Viridiplantae; phylum Streptophyta; class Magnoliopsida; order Santalales; family Viscaceae; genus Viscum; species Viscum album. The sequence goes on along the minus strand of OY728160.1, from coordinate 797,032,825 downwards.
CAAGGCACCCTCTGGGACGAGCCATGCCCTCACAGTGCCCTCTGAGCTGAGCCACCCACGTGGGCCCCTCAAAGCCGAACCTCCCTCGCGCCGACCTACGGCTGGTCCACGCCCTCACGACCGATCTGCCCTCTCTCATCCCTCTGTGACCCCTCGCAACTGGCTGGGCTGGGACCAGTGGGTCGGGCCGAACTTAATGGGTTGGCCCACCTAATGGGTCAGGCTGGGTCGACCCAGACCGGGTCGTCCCATGCCGGGTCGGGCTGGGTCGGATCGGAACTGGGCCCATTACGACCTGTTCACTTTCGTTTGGCCATATCTTTGGCAGTAGACATTTTTTTGACAAATCGATAGCAATGTTGGTAATCTTAGAGCATGGTAGTCCATTTGACTATATTCCACTGGAGTTTGGGGTATAGTTGAGATACGGTCAGGTTGGATTGTGCACAAATTCAACCAGGCCCCCAGGACTAAAAGGCTAATAATTCACAGATCGAGCATCTGATTGACGCGCCGTCATGTGCGTTGAGACCCCTATGACGCGGCGGACCTTCAGGATACTTCTTCATGGGACTTGGTGACAGTTGGAGTATCGACACGTAGCTCGTGGAGAATATCTTTTCAGAGACGAGCGGACAGAGTGCGAATACCTTGTAGCTAGCTAAGACTTGATGACTGCTGAACGATTGACTCGGAGTGACTCGACTAGCCCAATGGGGAGCTCCTGGTTGTAGAGGAAGACCCACAGAGGAGGAGCGTTGGGTTGTGGCAGCAGACCCGCGATACTTGACATGAGGAGTACCTCTATAGGCTATTAAGGGGAACACCTAGTTGTGGTGGAAGACCCATGGTGTGGAGAGCCTATGTGTGATGCGGAAGACCCCCAATAATAGACAAGAGGAGTATCTCAGCAGTCCATGGTTAGTGGAAAGCACCTTGGTGTCGCGGAAGGCCCACTATACTCGACAGAGGAGGAGTTCTCCAGTAGCCGTGGTTTTGATAATGTGAATAAAAAACTGGGTTGAGGTGAGTTAGTAACTTTTTTGTTTTTCTCATGATTGAGATGGATTACTTGATAACTTATGTATATGTATGGGAATATACCTAAGGGGGGTTATCTGTTGATTTCATACTTTGTGGTTTATCCTTGTTGGATTTTGTGAGACTTTGAGGGTCTCGGGGTCCCTATGGAGTATTGTTATACTCACCCCTGTATGGGCTGTGCCCGCACCTCGTTGTGTTGGATGTAGATGACAGACAATGCTGACTGAGGCTAAGAGCACGAGGACCGGACGGTACCTAGAGGTGGACCATGCGGCGTGATGGTACATGGAGGAGACAGATGGACCAGGGTGCTGAGGAGGCGATCTGTACCTACCCTTCAGGTAGGAACCACGGAGGATGACCCAACGTCAGTTTCTCTTCTCTTCAGATGTACTTTCAGTTTCTTGTACTTTAGAGTTGGTCTTGTATTTCCAGCCCCTTTTACTTTCAACACACTTTTGTTATACATTTTTACTTAGTGTTTTGTTTCTAGCTTGTTCACTGTTGTGTGTGTTTACAGGTTATAAAGGCCATTCCTTCCAAGTTTCAGGGAATTACACCTTTGGTTCTAGTCGCCAACCCCTGTCCTATGGAAGGCGGGCTTGGGGTAGTCACGACATGGGCCCCAAGGGACAGGTCATGACAGATACCATAAAACCTACAAATAATTAATAATATCAAGTTATTTATTAAATAAATTTCTCAATATGTATTATTTATTTATGTACCAACAAATGATCAAACATTTGGTGATGAACATCAATTGGAATTCGATCACATGTAACACATTCTATGTAAAAATAATTTCACAATATAACACTACCCTTTCAAACAACTATATGTGAAAATATGTGAAACAAGTACAAATAATCAAACATTTAGTATATAAATAAATCAATGATAATTAAATAAAACTAATTAACCTACACATGTAAACATACATCTGCATGTGTGGATCAAATCCAAGATGTGGACTTTGCTCGAGTATAGGGTAAAGAATCATATATCTTGCAATAACATGACCCCTTAGAGCTGTCACTGAAATTCCAACAGTCTGAGGGTCAGATGATCCAACATTATACTCGTTATCTGGTAGATCTGCCTCCTGCAACTCTCAAAAAAGACCCAATTCCTTTTGAAACATGAAATTATTATTGTTATTAAAAATCTTAAAACATCTATTATTTATAGATATATAATATATATGATTATAAAAAGTATTTAACAGTATCAAAATTCATCTCCATCCTCATCTTCGAATCTGACGGTGTCAATATCTTCATATTCCCCCTCAGTATCATCAACTTCCATATGAGTTTTATTTTTATCATCTCTTGTATTTTCAAATAAATTTGTTACATAAATAACATCACCACCATCATCAACCTTTAACTATGGGGTTTTGTTATCAATATTCATGTCTCTTCAAGGAAAATATGGATTTGGTGTAGTCTATTGAAAAATTCAGTTCCTTTCACCTCAACAGAACCACATTCACTTTGAATAAATTTATTTTCTCAATATTTCATATTTATTATTCTCCAATAATCACTTAACACTCATGAAGTAGAACAATAATTTCATAATAAATATGATGTGTTTGATGATGCACTAAAAATGGTTCATTTACTATAAGTATGATTTTATATTTAATATTAATGATTCCATGGTTAAGATAAACACACAAACCAATCTCAGTGTCCAACCACTGACATTTTAAAAATCATTATGTAATTATGTGCTAGATAACACAGTTCAATTATTCGTTCTAGAATGCCATAAAATTCAACATCGATTTATCTATGATGAGATCTTCTCAAGAAAGAACCACTATTAATTGTTTTTTTATTTATTATATGCATGTGTATGAAATCAAAAACCATTTAACACATATAAATTATATGATTTAACCATTTTTGATGATGGGTTACCTAATACACACAATCGATTATCAATTTTATCACCATATTGAGATACCTTAAAATTTGTAAAAAATTATCAAAATAGAAAGTAATAAATATATTTTATATATTAAACCATAAATAATTTATTTTACATGTTTTTGAAACCAGTAGGAAAAATTATTTTTCCCACATTCTTCAAAAGAAAATGCTGTAATTTTTAGAAATTATTTATTGATATTATTATCATATAACATACAAATAAAATAATATTAATTTACTAAAAAATAATTATAGAATAAGTGATAGCAGTACTCAAAGTACAAATGGCATCATTTGTTCATAGTTGAGTAGAAAATATATATGAGCTCTCGGATATTCATCATCTGAAAGCCATCAATTATGAACTCCACTAAATCCAAGTTTGTGATGATTAAAAACTAATAATTTATAGTTTGTTTCATCATAAAATTTTCCCTCTTTAGATCCCACACAGTTATGTTTTTTAAGCACATTAAGATTAAAAATAATGAGATTATAAAAAGGAAATTTTTTCTTGTAAATAAGCTTATGAAATTGATCCTTGAACCGATGATTTATTACATATTTTTTCATCAATTTCTACATGAATATCTCGAATGGGTATATCCATTGAAACTGTATTAGACCTCCATATTTCACTTCATGTATAAAATGTAATATCAAATTCTTTATAGAGTTGAAGAAATCTAGTGGGAATATTTTTTCCAGTTTAAATAAAATTAAACAATCTATTCTTACAATCTATTTAGAGCATCGTATTCTATTTTAACCACATAAAAATCTCCAAAAAAATATGATATTTCTTTTATCAAAACCTAAATTATAGATTTCTACAATCCTCTTAATCCAATTAGTGGAAGTCTTTATATTATAACATGATAGTCATGACTTTTTAATCTGATAATATGACCATTTATGAAAGAACTAGCCAAATTGGAAACATAACCATCTGGAATTTTGAAATCTGCAATCCCCTGACTAAATAATAAAAGACTTTCTTTAGAAATTTTATAAGCTAATATTGGCTTCATTAACTTCTATGATATGAAAATTTTAAAATATTCAAGTTATAGTCACCTCTAAATCTGGGTAGGAACTAATTATTCCTTTATATTATATTTGTTCTAACCTTGTGTATCAAAAAATGTATAAAATATATTATTAAAATCGTTTTTCCAAATATGAATGGAATCCAACATGCGATAAACCGACAAATCATACTGAAATGATAGATTCCAAAAAATGATTCGTTTTATCCAATTATTTTTTCCCAAAGACATCAATTTTATGTTCATTTATAGTTGGTCCAAATTTAATGGGAGGTAATGAAGAGACAAATTATTTTAACCCCAAAACTAAAATCATTTCACAAGGTCCATTTTTTTCAATTGTGACCTTTCTAAAATGATATTTGTTCCACTAAAAAGAATGATCGGTTGGAAAGAATCTGTTATAAAAATCAAAAAACAAGGTTTTTTTTCTATTGACAAACATACATGACTTGTTTTCTCTTATACATCATGAATATGATTTTGGACCTTGTGTACTATAGCCAAATAACATGCCATATGTTGGGAATTCACGAATTGCCCACATCAATATAGCTTTTAGTATGAAATTTTGTTTCTCAGCAACATCATATATACTGACACCATTACTCCGCAATAAATTTAACTCATCAGTCAATGGATTCACCTAAACATGAATATTCTTTTTTGGATTTCCTAGAATTAATAAGGTCAAAAAGATATATGGATTATTCATCAAAATCAAAGGAGGTAAATTTTATAGATTTATAAAGATAGTCCAATAAAAATATTGACTATTGTAATAACCAAATAAAAAAACATTAGTAGAAACACTCAATAACCCATATCAGGCCTCTGACGTAAAATACAGATGTACTTGGTCAAAATGTTTCCATGAATCACCATCATAGGGATGATTTAATCTTTTGCCTATTGAAATATTGGTTTTGTTCCATGAAATCAATGGCAATGTGAACTGAGATAGAAATAAATGTTATGATCTAGGTGTAAGAGGGAAATACGACAATTGTTTTAAAGTAAAGAATCCATACATATTTTGTTGATCCTTCTTATACCTCAATTTTCCATATGTAGGGAAATTATCCAATGAATCATTTTCACCATAATATAATTTTCAATAATTAGAAGATACATGAATCTTCTTATAACCAAGACCCATATTATGAACCAACCTCTTACTCTCATATAAATTTGTAGAAAACACATTTAAATCAGTTAACATTGTTTCAACCAAAGTGAATATCTGATAAAAACAACTATTTTCATTCCATTAACTGATTTAAAACCATAAATTTTAAAAAGGCTTGAAAATTTCGTTACCTTACAACTAGGATATAAGGAATCCTCATCGGACCTCATCAACTCATAAAATTGATATGGTTCCAACTCAGGAGTTAAATCAATTTCATCCTGAGTTTAAATTTGTTGAAAACACAAACCAACACCATAATTTACTAAATTTTGAAACCATTATGGATCTAGAACCAAATTATTTGTATCTTATCTTGAATTGTGTTCACAAAGTTGATACCAAAAAACATAATATATCCAAAAACCAAATCTCAATAGATAGCCCCCAACATTGTTAGATGTTTCAAACATCCTTAGATGATATTTTTTTACATGGACATTAATTATCCCTTTTTAAACAAATCCTAGTTTTGATGATGCAAATGATAATAATGTTTCAACACCGTCAATATATACAATATTTATACCATAACTCTTTGGATTCCTATGTTAATTTATCCAAGTGTGATCATGTAATAATGACTATTTTTGACTTCCTTATTCCATTTTTATTTAAAAAATATAAAATAATATGTTTTTCTAAGATTAATTTGATATAAGAATAACACGATCCAATTTTTATTTTAAAATTTTTCTAGGTATTCCTAATTATTAGTAATTTTCCCTAAATATTGCTAATTATTTCCAATTATTGGTAAATTATTCAGAATTATTGGTAATTATTCCTAATTATTGGTTATTATTCATAATTATTGGTAATTATTAGTAATTATGGTTAATTTTTTATAATTATTCATACATGTTTAAAATTATTGATAATTATTCATATATATTTCTAATTAATTCTAATTATTGATAATTATTGATAATTATTGGTAATTATTGTTAATTATTGATAATTTTTATTAATTATTTCTAATTATTCCAAATTGTTTTTATTAATTATTGGTAATAATTCATAATTATTGGTAATTATTAATAATGATTACTATTTATTCCATGTTATTGCTAATTATTTCTAATTATTTCTAATTATTGGTAATTATTACTAATTACTGGTAATTATTATTGGTAATTATTTGTAATTATTGAAAATTATTGAATTTTTTTGGTAATTATTGATTGTTATTCCTAATTATTAGTAATTATTGGTAATTATTATAAATTATTAAAAATTATTGCTAATTATTAATAATTACTTCTAATTGTTCCCAATTATTCTTAATTATTGGTAATTATTGCTAGTTACTAGTAATTATTTCTAATTACAAATAATTATTAGTAATTATTAGTAATTACAGCTAATTATTCCAAATTATTAATAATTATTGAAAATTATTAGTAATTGTTGCTAATTATTGCTAATTATTGCTAATTGCTATTTTTTGTAAAGGTTGTCAATTTTTTGTAATTATTACTAATTTTTTGAAATTACTACAAGAATTTTGATATTATTACTAGTTATTGTTAATTGTTAATGTTTTCTTATTATTATTAATATTTCTTGCAAATTATTAATAAATTTTACTAATTATTACAAATTTTTTGTAATTATTAATAATTTTTTTTTGTAATTACTAGGTAATTATTTCTAATTATTATTAATTATTTCTAATTATTGTTAATTATAACTAATTATTACTAATTGCTACTAATCATTACTAATTTCTGGTATTTTTACTAAATACTACTAAATATTACTAATTACTGCTAATTATTACTAGTTACTACTAATTATCACTAATTACGGCTAATTATTACTAATTAGATCTAATTATGACTAATTATTGGTTATTATGACTGTTATTTTTCAAATTACTACTTTTTTTATTATCACTAATTATTCATAATTATTAATATTTTTTTAATTATTACTAATTTTTTATAATTATTAGTAATGTTTTGTAATTATTCATATTTTTTTGAATTTATTAGCTAATTATTGTTAATTATTACTAATTTTCTATGATTATAACTAATTTATTGAAATTATTACCATTTTTGTAATTATGAATTATTATAAATTATTGTTCTTTTTGGATAATTTTTTGAAATTATTACTATATTTTTTAATTATTACTAATTTTTAAAATTGTTACTATTTTTTCTAATTACTAAAACTTTTTTAATTATTACTATTTTTTTAAATTATTAATATTTTTCGTAATTATTACTATTTTTTTGTAATTATTACTATTTTTTAATAAATAGTAATTACGCAAATTTTTACTAATTGACATTAAGTTTTATTAATTTTTATTAGTTTGTAACAATCTATTACTAATTTATATAATTTTTTACCAATTATTACTAATTGCCGCTAATTATTACTAACTACCACAAATTATTATTAATTTAAACTAATTAATACTAATTTCCACTTTTTTTGTTAGTCACCACAATTTTTTATAAATTACCACTAATTATGATTAATTTTTATTACTAATTATTGTTAATTATTACTAATTATTATTAACTTTTACTAATTAGTACTAACTATGAAAAACTATCACTAATTAACATTAATTTCTATAAATGTGTAACAATTTATTTCTAATAAATACTAATTATATATAGTTAGAAAAGATTATTTCAAATTAAATCTATTTAATTTTATTTAAAAAAATTAATGAAAATTATAACTAAATAGTTCTAAAAAAATTATTGCAAAAAAATAATTAATTTTAATTAAATCTAATTACTACTAATCAATAATAATTATTACAACTATTAAATAAAATAAATAAAATAAAAACAAAAAATACCATGAAACAGAATCTTTTGGCGGATGTAAAACTTGAAAGTTGAACCCTTGTAACGTTTGAAACTCTGAAAATTTTAAACAAAGAAATATTAGAGTAGAGAGGGCGAGATAAGTTTAGAAAAACTTTGAATGAAAAAAATTTGGGGGTAGTATATATTGGTTACATCATTTGCGAGGTGACCCATCGCAAAGAGATAAGCCTTCATTAGTTGAGGTGGCAGAAAATAATAGTATTTGTGATGAGTCCCATAAAAAATATTATCTTTCCGACACATTATTTGCGACGAGACGTTTCAAATACTATTTTTTTCGATGGGACCCATTGTAAATATTTCAATGATTATTAATTGAGGTTGTAGTAAAAGATAGTATTTGCGATAGGACTCTTCGTAAATACTATCATGGAGAATAATTATTTGCGATAAGACCTGTCACAAATAATAACCAACCACATATTTTTTGTGATGTGAATTCTCCCCTATCACAAATGACATAAACCCAGGAGGTGAATTGGCGATAGGGGAAAATCATCATCTCAAATACTCTTCCAGTGCATATGCATGCACGGTGAACAAATGATATTTGCGATGGACTGTCAGAAATACCTCTTTTTTATCGACAATTTCCTACAGCCCAAAATTCTTGTCTCAAATAGTCTTTTTCGATAGACTATTTGTGATGGGCCTTATGCCTGTCGCAATTAACCCTTCCCAAATAGTCAAAATTCCTATAGTGAACAAGTAATTTTACCCATAAATACATTGATATGTCATGTAAGAGTATTCTTATTTTTTTATTGAGGTGAAGTACTAAGATTTCCTAAGATACATAAAGGATTCCAAGACACAGAGGATATATGTAATGGTTTTCGACAAACAAATGAGATACATAAAGGTTAACAGTCAACATGTACCACATGTAATAGTAACTTCAAATGAGTGGTTAACACATAAAGGTACACTTCAATTCAAAATGAGACATTTAAAGGTCATTTCCTTTATAAAATTTGGATAATTTCATGTCACATAAGGAATTAAATATTTTCAACATTCACTCTGTGTGGAGGATGGTCTTAGGGAAAGAGAATAAGAAGATCATGGACTGGAACTCATAAAGATAAAGGAATTCAAATCTCATTATTCATGTGGATGGATTGTCAATCTTAGTATATTCTCATTTATCCCCATCCATGTTGATATCCTAGGGATACTATTTTAATTATTATTTGTAACCAATATAAATAAATATTCCAAACCATATCTTCTTAACAAAGAAAAAAAATACTATTTTATGTATTTATCTTCTCTGTTTCCATTCTATAATTTTCATTCATGAATTTTTAATTGAGTTGTTTTATCTCTGTATATCACTTTTTTGACATTTTGATTTTTTTCAGTTCACTATGACCTCTATTCTTCATGATGGAGTAAAACTAACCCAAGGTACCTCTTAATGGGGGGATCCAGTAGTGAACCAAAGTCCTTGGTTACTCATGTTTGATATCTCTTATATGGATTGGGTTCAACAAAGGATTATTAGTGGCAGGTAATGGTGAAAGTGTTTCCTCACTATGGTTTTCTTAGTTTGAAATCCATCATCTTCCAATATTTATAATCTATTCACCTGATCTTCTGGGAATATGGATTCATGGTGGATAAGTGTGGAATTGGTGCAGCTATATAATAGGAATGTGGGATAAGAGGTTCTGCTAAATTAGTGGGATCCATCTAACTTGATAATGAAGGAGGAGGTTGATGTATAGTGTTCTTGGAGATTGTTAGGTACACTATCTATTCACACAATGGGTCATAAGAGGATGAGTACACATATGATAGAGTGTTGTCACTATGCAGGAAAAATACTAGAAAATCGGAAATGAATGTTCACTTAGGGAAATTCACTTCAGAGTATTTTACTTCTTTCTAACCTCATTATATTTACATCTACATTGAATATTTATAATCACCTCTACATTCATTCTCAAAACTCCTATATTTTCACTATTTTACATAAATTTATAAAATATAAAAAGGTGTTTAGAATAGTGAGTGATCCAAAATATGTTCCTTGAGAGATGGACTCAAATATCCATTATGGAACACAAGTATTAAAATAAATATTATTTTGTACCACCCTATGAAATGTGTGTCATTTATTTTATTACCTAATTAATGGTCTTAACATATTACCAATAAATATCATTACCCTTGAGGAAAATTTTATATTTAGGAATAAAAATCTTTTATGCCAAATAGGCATCCATGAAAATTCCAAAAAAGATTCACATACAATCCTAGTAATTCCCTATAATAGTTAAAGTCCTATATAATACTATATATCTAAAAAAATGAAATCATAATATGATCTATTAGTTTAAAAAATATTTTAGTGAAACTAGAAATAAATAACATCACTTTGATACCAGAGAAAACACCTAACCCATATCTTGGTCTAGTGAAGTTAGGGGTGATAAAACAACCTAGAACATAGTGAAAAAAATCACACACATATCCTAACCCAAATAATAAATTTCTTCAATGGGAATAGAGGTACTATGGTTTTCATCCAAAAAATGAACAAGGTTTATTCCTTCAAACATGAGTATATTCCTTGGTCATTTTTATCTTCCCAAGAAAAAATATTGATTTACATACAAAATTCCTGAAAACCCAATGAGTCATGTAGGGACTACTATCTTAACTACTTCCCTTATCCTTATATATTATCCCCCATAATTCAAGAATTATTTTTATTTAAGGATCGACTCTATAGAATAGTATATTTAGGCCATGTGGTGTTGTATATTATAATGGCCCCAATAACCCAATTGTCTATAACCCTTCCCATTAATGAAAGGGAGTGTTAAGAAGTAACAAAAAAACCACTAAAATTCAGTGACATGACTTCCAAAAACTATGTTAATCATCCATATTATAAAATTATGGCATGGATAAATCATTTAGTCATGACTCTAATTCCCTCTATAGCACTTTTGACAACATCATTAACATCCTACACTTCCTAAAGTTGATTCAAAATGGAATATGTCCTCCAAAAAGGATAAAAGATAACTCATATAGGTTTCTAAACATGTTTTAACCCTCATTTATTTTATAACCCCAACATGGGTAGGATGAGTAATAACCCACCAAACTGAATCCACTTAAAACAAAAAAATAAATTTTTTTTCTTGTAAACATTATTAATCTAATGGATATGTATGAGGGTGAAGAATAATTATATGAAAATGATTTATCCCACTATACCCATGGAAAAAGGAATCCATGGATGTGGATGATATAACAAAATTATACCATAGAGTTAGGGAATCAGTCTTGAATAAATAATTTCTACTGATAAGACCAATTGAATTAAAATTTAGTATTCCTAGTAGGAGAGAAAATCTAATCCAAGGGATTCCATATTTCACCCAACCCCAATTATGTTGATAGACCACCTATATAGAGAACCATTTTCAAGTCAGTCAAAGAACCCCACTGACATTAGTTACTTTAGCCTATATTCCATTAAGTAACCTTTCCACAGACTATGAGTGCATCTTATTTGAAATCTTAAAGAGCCATAATACGTTACTCTTAAGAACATGTCCATGGTAGGATACCATATCCTCTTACCCATAAATATTATGTTTTAAAAAATATATCTATCTTTCCATCATGAAAATCATTTTTTACATATCATTAGAGGTTTATGATCAATTAATCCCATATTGAGATTTTGATGAATCCATTTGAGTTTGAGACTGAAGTGGAAATCGATAACACATATTGTGTTGAGCGTTAGCTCTTAATGTACCTCGTGTTAATCTGTTTTATATAACATGACTAATGAGAAAAGATTCTATGACATATTTGACCATTATATGTGTTTTTACACATCAAATAGGTGTAATTTTATAATGTTCTAGTAGATAATATATATAATATAAATTTCAATCATATTAAAATCTTACGCTGACATGGATTCATGGAGGGTAACTTTGCACCATCAAACCTAGAAATATAGTGTTATAGAAAATTTGAACAAAATCCATCAAGAAGGACAAATAAGATATCATAGTTTGTTGATTTTTTGTTAGATATTGAATTCATATTGTTTAGCCAATATATGAAAATAAACATTTTGTTATGAAAACCCTGGCTACATGTACATGTGATCATGCCATATTACTGTCACCAATTTTAGAAGTAATTCATTTATAAGAATTTGATAGTAATTTATAGTGAAAATTCACCTTTTAAATATTATAAGGCTTACTATAAGGACATTGAGTACTACCAAATAGATTTTAATAAAAAATAAATAGAAAAATATAACTATGTGGATTCCCTTAATGGTTTGGAAGTTTCCCTAGCTAGTCCCCATAAAAATTTAAACGATAACTGAATAATACCTATCCATCAAATTTAAGTATCAAGGATAGACATATGAAACTGCATTGTGATCCTATAAAAAGGAAAACACACCCTGTATAACCTTTTATTCTAAAATTTACATTCATATATAGTTATTTAACATGCCTCCATCCTGGTTGTAAAAATTCATCCCATATACCTTTTGCGGGTAGAACCTCATATGGCACATATCTACTAGAATGTTTGTTTGACTAACAAATTGTCAATATAAACTAGATATTTTAATAAAATAAATCAGAGTCACAATAACTGGATATAAGCCTTGGGATCCCCTAGAGACATTTATTTTATCTCTATAAAAGTGAAAATACCTCTATCAATATCAAATAATAAAGTCTGTAATGAAGAAGATAGAAATGAATAAACTACTTTTAAATCCAAAGTGGATGTTCAAACCTCCACTTCTCATGATTATAAAAATAAGGGGATGAAAAATACAGCACCAATTTTCATAGGTATTTGGAAAATAGTCAATGAATTCATCTAGGTAAATCTAGGTACTAATAAAGATCTAGGAAGCATGTTACCTAGTATTAACCTAACCCATTAAAGATAGGTAGATTAACATAATTTTTCTAAAAAACCTATTGATTTTTTTTGTGTTTAATTATATGGAAATATTGGGGTTGATCCCCTAGGTTTCAACACATTACCTAGATCATTTGGATAATATTTATGGATAGAAACAAGATGCAAGGAGAATATACTCATATGATAGTTCCATGGTAGAGTACAAAGTGGATAATTTGATTATGGATTGTTTCATTTATTTGGTTCAGTAATCTAATTGGTTATCTAACATAGTACCTATCAAAAATAATAATAAATTATAGTATGAATCTTTATTTTGGATATCAATCACCATTTACTAAAGTATAATATTTCATTGATGGTCATATAATTTTTTATTGATGTAATAAAATGTTTTTATTCTATTTTATATATGTATAGATACATCAGATATAATAAAATTCAGATTTATCGTAAATATGAAGAAACCATGGTTTTCAGAACACATTAAGGGTTTTATTTCAATTAGTTTATGTATTTTAGATAGAATAACTCTAGGATAACCCACTAATATAACTGAACTATATTTTTAGTCACCTTATGAAGAAATTGATGGAGTCTTATGTGGATGAACATGTAGTAAAATTCGATGAATGATTTATCACTTTATTTACCTTGATATAGAGATCACTAAGCTATGACTAATTGACTAGAATATGAAACCATTAAAATGTTCATTTGGAATAAATTCTAGGAAATTACACTAACTTTTTTTCTTCCATTAAGTCATTAATGTTGATCCTAAAATGAGAATATAAATCTAAAAAATACATCATCCTCAGAACCTATAGGATTTGAGATGAATTCCAATATGCCTCATATATATTATTAATTTCACTAAAAACACATAATAAAACGTATTACCTTCATGATAAATACATATAAATTCATAACGTACCCGTGTGGTGAGTATTTCCAATGCGAATTCTATATCATAAAAGAATATCTCTCTCATGTATGTATATTTATTTTACTTATGTAAGGTAATCATCCCATCTATTATATGTAAGAGATAGAATGGTCTCTCAGTTCCATTTTAGTAAATAAAAAAAAGGATGGAATTTAATGTACCTAGAATTACCATATATAGAAAATGTAAGAGGCTAAGAGAAAATTAAAAATAGTCAAGGAAAACTCCCTTGATAAGATTTTTATGCAACAAAATATATTAATTTTTATACTACTATTAGGTAAACTAGGTATCTTGTTTTTATACTAGGAATTATATTTTTAACCACCCTATTTTATGAGGAATAAGGGTATTTGAGCCACTAATCTCTAACAATTTAAATCTTATTTGTCTTTTTTAAGGTAGCTAAGGGACAAGAATTCATAGACTTTATAGTTTTATATTCAACCAAAGAGGAATTTTAACAAGACAAGGAACTAACAAATAATGATGTAATATTGATCAATTTTGGTTTTCATATATGTTAAATTAAATTTGAAATTACTTCAAAAATATCGAATAGAAAAAAGTTTTAGGACCATTAATAGAACATTATTGGTATATGGATCATCTTCACTTTCATTAAAAAATCACCCCAATTATATTATTTTTTCTTTTCAAATAGATTCATTAATAATAAAGAAATATACCTTGACTTAATCATTATTCATGAGTTTACTTTCAAAATATTGATTTCTTAGCTGAATTTCAAGGGTGAATTAGAGTACATCATGAAACAAATAAGGGGTGAATATGATATCAATGTGTTGTTTCCCCTACTTGATTTCTAATGTGGGTTTATTTTAATAAATATTTGACACATATTAATTATATAATTCTTGTGTTTTGGGCTATAAATTTCCATTGGTGTTTAATATTTAGATTCTTGGTCATGTTGGGTTAAAATTGTTATTGTTTGATTAATTTTGTGAAAGTGAGTGGATTTTATGCTCAATTCATAAAATGTTTTATTATTTTTTCATTTATATATTTTAAGGGGAAATAATTTAGATGATTTTTATGGTACTTAAATTTAAATAATATTTTGAAGTGTTTTTTTAAAATGGTTTTGTTTTGTAATTTATTATTTTAATTTTCCATGTTTTTTATGGTTATGATTTATTGGAACATTTTTATATTTTATTTCATGTTTGTAAATCCATTTATTATTTTGTTCTAAATGATTATATTAATAATTAAATTGAAAATTTTCATGATGTTCTGAAATTATCCTTGCACATTCGTACATAAGATTAGTTGTTTTGTTTTTTGAATAGAGACACATAACATAATTCCTTAGGGAAGCTATAAAAACAATAAAGGGATGTGATTCAATTGATATGTAGAATGATTTTTTCATGAAAAATTAATAATTAGGATTTTATTTCCACTGGATAGGATACATGAGATTTTAAACAGGGGTAATAATATATATATCATAATTATATTCATGAAATTTGGTTAATCATTAAACTGTTAGCAATAATTATGATGAATTCTCCAATAATTGATGAAATGTAAGACCATTTGGATTTTTAGTAGTGATAGATACAAAGTTTATACCTAAATTAGGTGCTATGTGAGATAATAGTACTTTTCAAAATTTATATAAGACAATTTTGTGCTCAATGTAGTATGTAAAAAAAGTCTTTCCTGGAAATGTTCATATGTATTATCCCCAAATTTGTTAAATTCATGGATTGGGCGATTTAAAACCCCAAGATTTTCTGAGAAATATTATTTTTTAATTACTTTGATGTATTAATTTTACACTACACCAAGATCATCTTTCTCTATATGCAACACTGTATTATCTTGTATTATATGCAAACACTATTCTTGGCCTGTGCTGCAGGCAAGAGCGACCTTCCTCAATAACGTGTGTTGTACGCAATACCGAGTTTCACTAAACAATGATATATTATTATAATATTATTATGAACTGACCGTTATGAATAGTATTAACCAAAATTTTAATTTTATAACATTATCATTCATATTACACATTTTCTAAAACAAGGTATGAGAACAAAATAAATTTTTCGAGTAAAATAAGTATTTTTCAAAAAATGCATTTTTTCCACCTTTTGATGGCACACCTATTTTTAAATCTAATTTTTAAAAAGTTTATAAGTTCAATTTTAAAAAATAAACTTCTTCTTGTGAATAAGGATATAAAAATTTATATTGGAAAATGTTTTGATATTTTTCTAATAACGTCCATATTTTGATTAATATTAAAAATATGCTAAATTTTAATTAAAAACAAATTTTTTTCATCAAGATAATTTATATAGTTAAATTATAATATTAAATTTTTTTAAAGTATAAATATAATATATTTTTACTATTTAATATAATATATGTCATTATCATTAATTTTACACTGAATTCACCGGTAAAAGCATTAAAATCTTTTGCAATGTTTAAAATAAAAACCCGTTTTTTCGACAACAAGATTAATTTTAAATTAATTACTGCAACTGCTATGTTTTGAATTTGAAAAAATGGACTCCATATTTGGAATCATTATGTCCAAATTATGTTAATAGTCTACTTTTTATTTTTTGGCATTATGAATAGTAGCTATGGTAAATTTTATTTACCACGGTTAAAGGTAAATTAAGTAATTACGGGTAAAAATAATATTATAAAATTACCTTAATACTTGTCTTAATATAATTGGATGATTATATTTCGTCCTAAAATATACTTGGGTCGAAGTGATATCTTTTATAACCCACTTGTATGTGATTAAGACCTTTAATTTATTTTATTTAAATGAAAGTGAAATATGTATCACTCAAAATTTAATAATTAAATTATTTTTAATATAAGGTTATACAGAATATAAATTCTGTTATAAATACTAATTTGAAAGATAAAATGTTTTTATTTATCATGGTAATTTATTTTTAATTTTTATGAAATATATAATTACTTTAATTGCTTATACTTTAATGATCCAGAAGTTGTTTATTTAGTGAAAAATCAATAATATAGTTTTTATTAAAATAATAATACCCATAAAAGGCCCAACAACCTGACCAAAAATTATTGTTCGTTTAGATATAAACTATAATCATCAAAAGGTCTAATTTTTTACCATTTGGAGCCTTATAAAAGCGATTATGAAACTTAGATTATTATATTTTAAATGATGTCAAAGTTGTCACCTTATTAATTTAATAAACATAACATTTTAGAAGTTGTGGTTTTTAGAAGATAAATTAGACTAAAAGTATTATTACCGAATATATTAGGTTTATATTCAACATAGTATTATATTTTTAATTTTTATTCAAAAATAATTATATTAAATAATTATATAAAAATGTTATAGTAATTATTTTATTAAGAGAAATATCAAATAAATGGTTTTAAAAATATTAAAATAAATATTATATGAACTAATTAATATGCTCCACGAATTTATTAGATGAATATGACAAGTTATGAACCTATTAAATACTTTTCTTATAATATATTCTCTATTTTTATTTTATTTAAATTCAAATTAATGAATAGTTTCAAAATTTACACTATTGGTATTTTATAAAAATAACATATTATTTAATTATTAAATAATCACAAAATTATTAAAAAAATTAAAAATTAAAAATTATATGGTCTAAAAGGTTATAAAGTATCAAATTATAGAAAATTGACAACATATCGGTATGTATTTATTATAATTTAAAATTTATAATATTATTACAACAAATAAAATTAAATAGGTTAAATAAGGATAAATCAAAATGATAAGGTTTAAAATAAACTTAAAACATGTCTAAATTATATTGGTTGATGATATTACAACCCTATTTCATGTCATATTCTAATTTATTCATTTTTGGTGGTTTTTATGTGGTGTTTAAATTTATTATAAATTAATATTTTTTAGGTTTCCAAAGGTGCCCCTCTCCTCCCTTGTAAAAGGGAACCCCCTTACTCTCATCTTCACAACATTTTGGGCCTTCAAGATTGGCCCAACCCTATCCATTTCTCTTCTACACTTCTTTATAAACCTACTATAGGTACTGGTCTTCTTCAAAGACCACCTTTAGTGCCCTAAGAGTAGGATAAGAGGAGGCGTGTTGAAGAAGAGGTAATATCCTTCACCGATTCTTTCCAACTTATTTATTCTCCTACATCCTCTATATGAGTTGTTTCATTATTAAGTAATAAATCAAGTATCAATATTATACTGATATGTTATTATTAATATGAAGCAACCATATTCTATCTTCTATCCATCCTTTGAGAAAATTGAAATCACCACGCGTGCGTACGTACAACTTACCGTCTCCACGCCATGGTGTAATCTTTTATTTCATCACTAACATACATGGATGTGTATAAGGATGGAATAAATAACTATATATGATTATTGTAAAGTGAAATATTTTCTGAAATATTATAAACCATACACTTCAATACAATTCCATAACCATGGGAATGATATCATCATTCGTGCGTACATACGACCAACCGTCTCCACGATATGATGCGACTCGTTCTACATGACCTTCATTGAATAGTGATTATATAAATGAATTTAACGAATAAATATGATATATATTACACTAATAACATTATTTAAATGATTTATCTATGACCTAAAATCATTAATAAGAATTTAATTTACAAAACACGCATAAGAACATAAAGAAATAAATACCTAAATAACAAGTATCAATGAAATATTACTAATAAGAAGATAATAATATGACCATCTATGATATAATAACAATGAATATGATTATGGAATAAGTCAATGACATTATTTAAATCATGATACAAGAGGATCAGATACGTACAAAGCATATCGGACCTAAGGTAAGGGATTAATTTGTCTCACTTTTTATTTCTGTGAGACATATGCCTTAATCATCATCTATTACTTTTGTATGGTGTTTATGATTCCCATCAATGTTTTATGATTTTTATTATTAAGGATATGATATTTACTTATTCATGTAATTTTCTTTATTTTATGACAAGTATTAGTCCACCGATCATAAATGGTAAGGGATAATTCTTCCTATCTCATTCTTATCCGAGATTGTTTATTCGTAAGTATTTACTGGGGTTATGTTTATCATCCTTGTCCATGTTTTCTAAAAATGTTTTCATAAAATTTTTACTATTCTTCTAGGTATGTTTAAATTCATTTTTACCCTTTTTTGAATTTTACCACATTGTATAGAAGGAATCTTTCATTCGTTTACCATATAAGGTACTTTTAGACTTTTCTGGAAAATGTACGAGAAGAATGTTTTTTAACTTATACGGCATGATTAGATTTTTATAGTTTCATAACACCTTATTTATATGAATCTTCCTCTATAATATTTCATGATTATTATCAATGAATTTCTTTTCTTTTAAAATTTCAAGGAATTATGTGAAAATAATATTATTTTGAAGAAGAAAGGATATTTTCCTCAAGAATTCATTATGTTATGAATGGATGATTTTTATGAAAAACATTTTATTTGTTGGGTAATGATGAATGATTTATGTTTATTTTGTGGCACACATAATAATGGTTTAATTATGAGATGGGTGGGAACTATATCTCCCTCCAATGAATTGGGTAAATATTTACATCTCATGAGATAAACATGGCTGGAACGAAAAGTAAATATGGTTCAGTAATACAGGGATGGAACGACAAGTAAACCTGGTTCAGTAATGGATAGTTTCCACTATGATAGTATTGGAAGCAATTCCTTGGCTACTATGTAAATCATATCATGTTCTTAATGGTTTTCCACAATTACATGTTTTATTCCCATGCTATTTATCAAGATTAATGTATCTTTATGATCTATACTTTATGTGTTGCAATGTTTTATGTCATTGATCATGATTTTGATGTTTAAATATTAAGTTCATGTTTTCACGTTCAAATGTTTATGGATTTTTTATGTTTTCCATGTTTACCCTTAATGAGCATTTGAGCTCACCCATTTTATGTTTTCTTTTCCCAAAGATATAATGAACAATTTTAGGTAAGAAAACAAAAGGGGAAGAACCTTATGGGAGATGTTGAAGATATTTCACCATGATTAGAATATTATGTTCTGATTTTCCAAAGACACTAAACTATTACAGTCCTTGGGTTTCTATTTTTGTTATGTATTAAGTATTCCTAAAAAGTAATGTAATTTCCATGTACGTAAAGCTTGGGCCTTTACAACCAAAACTGTGATATTTTTAATACCAATAATAATACTCATGTTCCCTAATTTCTAATTTATCAAAATCAATGCAAGGAGGAGTTAAATCTAATTAAATAGAGTAAGGGGGATTTATTAAAAGACTATTGGGGAATCATAGGGGACTAAATAAAGTAAGGAATTTAATCTCAATACTTAATAATTAAATCCAAATTAAAATTCAATTGGGGTATCCAAATTTTTAGGGAAGTTATACTTGATTCACAACAAATAGGGCGATTAACACTGATGAGAAGCACATTTCAATTTGAGGAAAGATTTTATGAATTCACTGATTACTAGAAAGTGTTTGGGAGATCCTAATTATTTGAAAAATGAATTCATCTATTGGTGGGTTTAATATTTCTTAGAGAAATACCCATAAATGATTAAATTTTATAGAATAGGGACATGAGTATCATGGATTCATAATTCCAATCTTCAGATAAAATGAAAGTGGAAGACAAATGGTATAAACAATATTTTATCCCAATAGAGGTGAATCTTTTATTAATAATTATTTTTTTCTATTGTATTTTGGATTTAAATTTATCATTTTATCTTATTACACTTTTAGTCATGTGTTGTAGTAAAATTCAGTGAGGGGAAAAAATTTTCATATTTTATTTATTCATATTATTATTTTATTTTGGTGAGATTTATTTTTATTCTTCTTGGTATTTATTACATTAAATTAATTTCTAAATTTTCTTGATGTGTCTACCAATTAAAATCAACTTGAAGACTATTTTGAAATATTTTAACCACTATAATAAATCAATAGATTGAGTTTTTGGGACCAGTTTAATGAACATTCATAGCTCAATTTGGGGCTATCCATACTAGGCCCCATATATCACTAATTAAGTCCAATTCATTTATAATATGAGTTAGAAATACATTTAATAACATTATTAATCATGGAAAAATAGAATAATAGTTATTAATATGATGGAAATATATATATAAAAATATTTCCCCATTTAAGTGAATAATATGGATATCTAGGAAATTATCTTGAAAATCCAAACAGAAACTATGGTGCATACTCAATGTAATAGGAAGTTACCTTTTAATGAAATAAATATAATATGGTGGCGAGGGTACTTTAAATGTCCTGGGTAATGAATAAGAGATAGTAATTGATTTCAATTATTTTAAATAATAGGATACCAAATAAATTGTATGAAAATCATTCATTTTGGTTTGTAAATATCATGTTAATTTTCAAAGTCATATCCCCTAGAGTTTCTTGATATTTTGTAGTCTTAGGACCACTCATCATGAACCATGTGAATACTAAGTTAATAATAAATCAAACTTTTCTAGGTGATTAACCCTAGGTTTATCTATTCCATAGTCACATCCACTTTTTAGTATCTAGATAAAGATGCAATTTCTAAGAAAACTTGACACAATTTACTTTCCAAAATTTAATATTTCTGGGAATTACGACATTTTAGGTAACATATCAATAAAAATACTTTTATTAATATAATTTTAAATAGTAAACTAAATACTACAATTAATTATTGGATCATGATAGAAAATATCAAACCATTAATGAGTCAACCATTAAATAGAAAACACAATATAAAAAAATAATGACCCATGGAATTGTAATTTAAGACAAAGAATCCTTAAAATTATTTCAACATGGATTATTTTTTTATAACCACCAATAAAAAAATAGAAATCTAAAATACATATTTTAAAACCATTTTTGAACTCAATGGATATGAATTATATTTTTTTAAAAAAAATGGAACAATTTTCATTTGTGTGTATATGAATAGCTTAAGTGAAGACGCATAGAGAATGGATATTCTCCATATAAAATTTGAATATTGTTGAACTGATATTATGTTATAATACATGTGTTAATGTTGTTGAAGAACTAGAACATTGTTTTCAATAATTAAGAGAAATTTAATACCATGAAAATACTAATTTCCATGAAGATTATTTTAGAAGAAGATAAATTACTAATTCCATGAAACCAATATTAATATTATTATCATTAGGAATATTAAAAAGGGAAATTAGAACAATTGAGTTTATGTTTTGGAATTTTTATTTTATATGGTGTATTTAATTGAGTAATTTTCTAAGTGTTAGAAAAAATAATTTCGACCATAAGAACACAAAGTACAATATAAAAATAGGGGTCAACTACATGGGGGGAATGTTATTTGGGTGGGCCCATAACAACATGGGTCAGAGTGCATTCATGGAAAGGTGTGGTGTGAACATAGTTCCCATAGATTACCCATGATATTGAGCATGTAGGTGATAAAACCACCATGTGGGGTGACATGAGGGGATGAGGGTGATTTGTTCATAGTGTATCTAGGTTCCCCCATAGTGTTGACTCAAGGGTGAAGTAAAATTACTTTACTTATTAATCATGAATTAACTATGGTAGAAACTGATGTGATATTGAGAAGTGAAATGTATAATCCACCCATTATTAAAAAGACACAGAGTTTTCATTATCCATATGATTTGATTGATCATGATTTCCAGATCAAATGAGAGCCATAATATTCAATTTATATCATTAAATTTTATTTTCATGTGCTAAAAAATATTGATGCTTCCATTACATGGTTTGACTTCCATTCATCCAGTGAATCAAACTAAGATATTGAGACATGATTGATCAACCTGAGTCCATTTATACAATAAAATTATTACAAGTATGTGATAACATAAAGAACATGTTTTTTCTTATTACAAACAAAGTTAAGGAAGTCCATTTGAGTTTATGGATGATTTTGTTGTTTTTAAATGATGAGGAATTTGATTATTCTCTCATGCACATGTACTTAATCTCTAAATAAAGAATAAGGTTACACGAAACCATTCATCATGAACGCTCCATTCATTTCAAGATAAAATTAATTTATAAACCCCAAATGATGTAGGTTTTATAAAATTCATGATATAACATATCTTAGGAATATTGAATAACTTCCTTGACATAGTTATTTTATAAGTGTTAAGATGATTCAAGGTAGTGGTACACTACCATTTAATACCAATGAATTATGTCAAGGATCAGTTACATTCCATGTTTTAGAAGAAACCCTATTTTTCTAGAAAAATAGAGAATATATAAAGAAATTATATGAGGAGGAGTTTCATGAAACACTCAATGCATTCGTAAATAAAATTTCATGTATATTTATGTTGTTCATTCTTAATCCTTTATGATGATACAAAGAATATTATGACACCACAATCTATTTCTTGAGTGATATACTCCCACTGTTCTATGTGAGGAATCTTTGAGTATTCCATGAGATTCAAATATTTTTGAATAAGATATTCAATACACACTATTATGGATATAATCATAGTATACCACATATATTGATATGTTAATAATTGAAATAAATAGTGAGGAGTATCGAGAGAAATCCATGGTTTTGAGAATGAGTTTTACATGAATATAATAATATACATACGTATAGATCAATTGATATAGTATCATATAATTTAGGGTTTCAATAAGATTAATTTGAATGTTTTCATAGGAAGTTTCTTACTAAACTGACAGTGTAGAATTATATAAAGTGCATGCATGCATTGTAAATCATGCAAAATCAATATGTATAACAAGAATTTATTTGATGAATTCAGGATAAAGAGTGAGAACTAAATTAAATATAAATTTCTTGTATAGTGTGAAGTGAATTAGATACCAAATCATAGGATTATTTTATAATGAATTTATTCCCAAGTATTTAGTGACATGTGAGGTAGGGTCTTCATCAAGGAGAAGAAATAATTCTTTCCCAAGCTGTGATGACCCACATCATCAGGGGTTGTGAGAAATAGGTAGAATTTGAACTCTTAGTTCCCAATAATATTTATGGGGAAACGGTAATTTTTTCATATTATATGATCTTGGATAAATTTTGTGAGCACTCTATTTTTCTTATGATAGGATATTTACCCTAGGATTAGAGTCTGGTTGAAATAAGATCTATTTTCTTTTTCAAAGAATATTTAACATTTAATTAATAAAAATCTAAAATTTTCAGCTGTATTAATTTTTTGATAACTTTGAAAATGAGTATTGGATTGATATTCTATCTCTTAAATTGATTTCAGAATGAAGGTTTTTTCTAGGTGAGATGTTAACCCATTGCGGGCTCTAATGCTGGGATTGAGCCCCTTTTCTTTTCTTTTTCTTTTTTATTCTTTTTTTCCTTTTCCTTTTCTTTTCCGATTTATCCACTTTTTATTTCCACATATTACCCTTTGGGATTTCAAATAAAATGGATGAGAGAGGTATAAGGAGAGAAGAGGGAAAGGGTGGAGGAGAAGGCATCAGTGAGGGTTCTCCGAGGCTCCGATCGAGGTGTGGTGGCTACGGGTGGCAAATTTAGCATGAATAATTAGAGGTTTCTTCCATGTTATAGGCCCATTTTTTCCATTAAACCCCATAGTCTATTTTTTATTTTTTGATTCCATTATTGGGTTTTTGGAGACAACTTGGGGGTTGATATTGGAATAATTGGAGAGAATCATGGGTTTCAGGCCATTTTAGTGATCTTCTATATGGGGCTACCTATGTAAATGACATGTGGTTAATAAACAATATGTTTCTTATTATTTTGGTTTGGGAAAGGTGGGTTTTTATGACTTCACACCACACATTAGGGGTATAATCCATGTAGTGGTGACTCAAAGTGTGTTGGGGGAACATGTTTGTGTAGGGTACATGGATAGAACCCATGAAAGGGACATGACCAAAAATTGTGTATTATTCTTATCCAATACCCATTTGGGGGTGAGGGGTGGAATATGGCCTGGTACATGGCTGAGGACCTCCTGTGGGGTACATGCTATGTATAGCTGGTATATTCTAGGAAGTTTAGAGGTGTACACATTGAGTGGGAGATGAGGTATGTAGTTCGGTACCCATGTGGGGGTACACACCAAATACAAGGTCTACACACCATGTATTTTGGAAAAGTACACACCGAGTGGCCTAGGGTACATGGATAGGGATGACCTTTTGGGGTACATGCTGTGTAATTTTTCTCCATTGCTCCATTTTGACTATTTTTCACTCAAGAGTCCGAATTTTACTTGTGGGTAGTTAATTTTGAGATTTTTTACCATTTAGATCATCATGGTGGAATATTTTCAGCATTAAGTGGCCTTATAGATGGTGTTTTCAACGACTTATCATTTTCAAGAGGATTTATTTGTGGTTTTATTTAAAAATATTCCAGTAGGTTGGGTTGTGAGTAGCAAGGACCGGGTTAGGGTATTGAGCTCAATGACATTCAAAAATAGAGTGTTCCATAGAGATCTATTTGAGGTCTTTGGTATGGATATCAAATGGTGGGATCATCTAGTATCTATGAGGAGATATTGGTTTGTCCTTGTATGTTTAGATGGTTTCTCGAGGTTAGAGCAGTTGAGGTATATCATATGGTTTTAAAGACAAAATATATGAGTGTATTTAGGATAGTTTAATGTTATTGGATAATGGATATGGTCTGGGGTGGTGTGGTTGTGATATTTAGATGAGTCTGAGGGACTCTTAAGGATTCCCTTATATGTGAGTTTGTACCCATGTTTGGATTGTTTTTTAGGAAGGCCGACAAAGGTTTTATTGTGTGGGTGTTTCCTATAGGTTTCATTGTGTTAAGGAGAAATTATAGGGTCCTAATTTTAATATTGTCATGTGGAACATTGTGAATTATTTATTTGGTGTACTTTTCTTTTAGATTCCCCTTTGGATGTGTTGTAGATTGAGGATCAAATAGATCCCAGTGAGTTCTATTTGGGATAGTTCAGTACTAGTTAGGTATCTTTCTTTTGGATGATCTATAGGAACCCTTGGTAGGGTTTCATGCACTTTTTGTGGCCTATAGTCAGTTTTTGGATCTTTTGGATGAGTGTGGCCCAAGAGATAGGGTTCATTATGGGAGTACCTAGTGGGAAGTCACCTTATGTTATGACCCTGGGGTTTATGGGACCCTCATGTTTTGGTTTATCACTGAGGTGGTTCCCAGAGAGTCCATAATAGATATTTTCTAGATGATGATATCTAGGGGATCATGATAAGATTTTTGATTTATTGGATGAGAGTAGATTGGTGTTGTTAGTTTAGATATTTGGTTTTTTGGTTCAATAATTAGATCTTCCAACATTTTTTGGCCTTTGGCCATAATGTTTACTGTATATTATATTCATTAATTTATTTTTATGAGGATACCCTCAGGGTGTCTTGGATTTGGAATTATCCTTAAGTTTTGATCTAGTTCTCTCATATGTATTCAGGCTATGTTTAGGCAGTCATAAGTAGGTAAAGGGTGATCTAGATGAGTGAACCCCCTCCAATTGTGTGTGTTCCCTTCCAAGAGTGTTTTTGATTTCATTAGATACTGCGGTGCTAACAGATTGGGTATTTTACACCATTAATGTTGTGGTGATCCTGACCCTATGGATATCATGCACTCCCAGGTTTATATATGGATACCACCTATTTTTGGGTCTATATAGGGTGCTCAATTCATTTTACAGGACATTAAGGAATGACCGGTTCACTAATTGGGTCATCCTAGATGTTTCTATCACCATTTTAGATCATGATATTAGAGACCTAGATCCTTCTAGATCCACTTTTTCATGTGGAAACATATGGATATTCAACGGGGTCTAGAATTCATGCCTTATTTTTTAGAATTCTTTAATCTCTTGTTTATATCTATTGAATGGTCATGATATAATGTGGTAGGGTGAGACACCTATTATAAATCCCCTAGTGTAGACCTGATCAAGAGTAGATATATGACATATGTTAGTTTTTATCCTTTTTATCCCCAATTTTTGGAAATTGTTTCTTTTATGCGTGATGTTATAGTTTTTCTTTAGGGATGGGAATATTAAATAAGCATGAACATTTTATGATAGAAGATTAAAAGTTTACAATTTGGGGTGGCCTACTGAGATTTATTTTTCACCCCTGTATATAAAGCTCAGTTTTCATGAAAAACTGATGCATTATTTTAGGTTGGAGTACAGGTTGCGTTGTGGACGAGGGATGATTCCTAGTTGTTCCTGATTGAGAAGACCTCACACGAAGTCTCAAGATCAGGCTAGTGTAGCTTGAGGATTATGGAGATCGATTATGTGGTTTGGATTAGTGTTTTTAGTGTAGTATATAGTAATCTTTTTATTTAGTATTATGGTCAACCTAGTTGGTAACCAACTATTTTATATTTTTCAAGCTTTGGGTGTGAATGATTGTATTCCACATTTCATTTATTATAGAATGCTCATATATTAGTTTATTTATTATGGTATTATGATTTTAATCCTTGTGGTTTATTTGCTTATTTATGCTTTTATTACACTATGACCAGAGGGCATGGTCTCCTCACAGTATATTTTAAACCCTTGATTCAAGTTGGCAACATCTAATATTCGGGGAGGTGCGCTTGTGGCCTTATTGTGTGACAGATCGAGTGACATGATTGGTCGAACGTGGATGGTTAGTTAGAAAATGGTATTATAGGTGTTTGGTTTTACTATTTAGGGAGTCATTAGATATCTAATCTTGGAATTTGTCAGATATTGTGCAAGATATTTTAATGGTGTGTCATGGAAACATTTTCCTATAAGAATTAAATTTTTTTAGGGAATGATATTACTATTCTTTGATTCTGTTTTTACGGTTGTGTGATTTACCCTAGTGATATACATTTTATTTTTTTAATTTATGGTTTATCTTGGGTTTTAGATGTTTTCCCATGGGTAAGAGACTAGTGTTCATATATAATTCAAGTAATAGAAGATTCAGATGATATATGAATTTCTATGTGTGGATTAACTTGTGGTATGGGTTAAATTATTTAAAGTGTATCAAAAAACCTATATGATGTATCACATATAGATCCCTGGTTTCATTATAATTGACTGAAACACATGTACATATTTTCTTCTGATGATAGGACATGTGGATCTCTTAGAGAGTGGTTCTTCGGTGATGGAGATGAAGTCCCTTCTCCAAGGGATGTATGGAGACCCTAATGGGTAGGTAATGGGATCTAAGTGCCGTATTGGTGTCTAAATTATGGAAATAATTCTAGATAGATATTTGTTTTAGGATCAAGTTTCTCTTGGGTGGTGGTTTCGCATAAAATACTAGGTTTGTGTTGTGTGAGTGGGGGGGGGGGGGTGGGTCTTGCAATGTGTTGTATACCAGGTCTTTCGGTGGGGATTATATTATTTCAATCACCAATTTCTTGGTATAGAATGATTTTTATTCCTTAGTGGGTCAATTGATGTCTATTATCTCCAGGGTGTGGTATGTCTTAAGGATTCCTACTGTATATGAAGTGCAATGATGGGAGTTTTATCTGTATCATGGTTTTTCTGAGAGGGATGGTTTGGTTGGACACTTAGACGTACTATTTTTTGGTTATTAATTGGGTTGAATGGTGAGAGAAATGTTAAATTATTATGGCTTTGGATTGACACCCATGTGGAGGGTGGTCATGTGGTTAATCATGGCATGAGTGCGATTCCTTGATTTTGTAGAGGAGTGTCAAGGGTGATTTGGTTTGTTGAAAATGAACTACATGAGATTCATGGTCAATGGTTTTTGGTATGTTAGTATAGTTTAGTTAAGAATTGGACCATGTGAGCATGAGTCTTATTGTACACTCGAGGAGTGGATCATGGAGAGCCTAATAGTGGGGAGTGCACCATAGGTTGTTGGAGGTTTTGTGTCGCTTTTAAAAAGGACTGTTGAGTATAGAGGTTTCTATTCATGGTGAGCTGGGAATGAGCATGGGTTGTTTTAGTTTTCATTCTAACACTCAGGTGTGAGAAACTTGGACACATGTATCCATTACATTCAATGATGGACGTATTGTGGACTGTGTGGTTTTTAATTTGGGTAGTGGTGTGGTGATAAGGATATAACTGTTATGGGGAGCAACAGAACAATCCATGTTTAATGTCTCTCATGTTAGGATGGAGTTTTGGATGTTGTAAGACTGGTCATGTGAATATTGATATGGCATCGCCTATACCAGTTCTTGGGTGAATGAATGATAGTTTGTTGGCCACTAAGGCTTCTTAGGGGTGTGAAAAAATTTTGGTGGGGAGTTTTTGATGACGCTCTCCATCAAAAATACTAAAAATATAGGGAAATTTGAAATTTTTATTCCTGAAGTAGATTCATGGGAAAATTGATAATTTATACAATAATATGTTCTTAGATAACTTTTCCAAGAACTGTGTTGGTCACGAGATATGATTTTTACACTAGGACAGAAGTTTAGTGAAAATCAAAGTCTCTTTATTTTTTATAGAATATTAAATAATTAAATAATTAATAATTAATTTAATTTTTAGTGTTTGTATGATGATATCATTAAAATGGAGATTTCTATTGAGATTACATATCCATATTTGATTTTGTATTTGGGGTGTTTTCTTAGGAATGGTATAAACTCCTCATGAGTGTTTTTTCCAGACCCCTTTTCTTTTGTTTTTTATTTTTCATTTTATTAAGTTTTCTATTTTTCCTTTTATTTACCCCTTTATACTCTTTTTTTTCAATGTATTTACCTTTGATCTTTTAATTGGATTTCTAAGAGAGGTGTGGGAATTTAAAACAGAGCATGAGGAGGAGGAGGAAACATTGAGGTTTTTTATGAGGATTGGATTAGAGTGTGGCAACTTCAGATGGTAGAATTAGTATAATGTGTTGGCAGTTTATCCAAGGGTTAAGATAATTTAAAATATTCACTATAAATCCTTGTATTTTAAATGATTTTAAGTTTTAAATCCATATTTGGGTTACTAGGGACCCCTTGTGCATCAATTTAAGATTAATTAGGGAGATTTAGGTGTTATAGGTCATTTAGGGGGTTTATGTTTGGGAATACCCAAGTACACAATGTTTAGTTTAGAGAAAATTCATCATTTGTTCTCCCTATTAATGGAAGGTGGTGTTTTGGGACTACACATCATATAACAGAGACATAAGTATGTAGCAGAGACTTGGGGTGTGTTGGGGGCACATGGTCGATAGGGTATGAGACCAATGTTTTTGCATAGTAGATGAAAAGTGTCCATGTATTGTTCTTGGGCGGACCCTATGTGGGGAGTACATAGCTAGGTACATGGTTGGAGACCACATGTGGGGTACATTCAATGTATGGGTGGTACACACAATAATGTTCATTTGTGTACATGATGAGTGAGGAATTAGGAAGATAGACTAGTACCCATGTGGGGTTACATGCCATGTATAGGTTTTAAATGTCATTTAGTTTAAAAAATTTCATTCTAATTGTCATGGTGTACATATAACGGTGTGAAATTTGGGGGTAAACAATGTGTACTCAATATAAATGTGGTGTACTTTTTCTCCCATCTTTCTGTTTTCTTTTTTTTTTCACTTATGAGTCAGAATTGGACTTTGAGTAGTCCGTTATAATAATTTATATATATATATATCATGATTGTGGAATCATTTCAACATTTAAAGTATTTCAGGATGGGTTTTTACATGGTCGGGTGTTTTTAGGATGATTTTTGTGAGGTTTGGTTTCAGAATGATCTAGTGTGTTAGATTGTGAGCTGTGTGGCCTGAGTGATGGTCGTGAGCTCAACGACCATCTATGATTGAGTGTTCCATGATGATATATTTTAGACCCTTTGGATATATCATAAAGGTGATATCATTTAATATCTATGAGGAGATCTTATTTTTTCCTTGCGTGTCTGGGTTTTGTTGCTCAATGTTAGCGTAGTTGAGGTTTACCTCTTGGATTTGAGGGAAAGATCTATTAGATCCTTTGGGATGGGTTATGACAAGGGATTGTGGTTATGGATGGGTGTTGTTGTTCTATTTAGATGATTATAAGGGACTCTTTTGGATTCCCTTCTAGGTGAGTTGGTCCCCATGTTTGTAGTAAGGTCCAGTGTTTTTCTAGACTGAAAATTTGATCAGAAATTTTATTTTTCTTTTTCACATGCTTATAAGGGGTAAAATAGTAATTTCACCCTCATATACGACTTTGGATAATTTATTAATGACTTTTTAGGTCGCTCAATAGTTTATTTATCCTAGGATATGATTTTGGTGTAATTATGAATCATTCAAATTTTCATGGAATAATTAATAATTAATAATTTATTAATTAAAAATTAATTTATTCGCATGCATTTTCTTAGAAATATATTCTAAATTGGGATCTATATTGAGATTATTTCTTCACCTTTGAGTCTATAATAGGTAGTTTTTTCTATGTGGGTAACAAAATCAGGCAGGGCATCCGGGCTAGGGCCAACCCCCCCCCCCCCTTTTCTTTTTCTTTTCTTTTTCTTCCGTCCATTTTTTATTTTTCTTTTCTTCTTTCTCCCTTGGATCCTAATTCAAACCCCTACATGGGTTCCTTACAAATGATATATAGATTATATATAGAGGGACAGAGAGTAATATTGGTAAGGTAAGAGTGGTGTCACCACAGAGCTCGGGAGGATACAGATAGTTATGCGGTATCTGTGGATCGTTGAAATGGGAAAATCATTAATAGATCCCACCAAAAGGTATTTCGTTTATATGTTTTGTCATAAATAATTTTGGATTTACCATTTTCATGTTTTAATTATTTATTATTAATTCTTAATAAAACAAGTGTGTTTATCCATACCTTTTGAAAAGAAAACATAGGTTTTGGGTGATTTGAGGGGCTTCGAGTTCGGAAAACCCAATCACACAACATGTAGTTCAGGAAAACACATCGTCTATTCTTCTTGTTTGAGTAAGACGGTATTTTAAAAAGTATAAACTATGTATGTTTTATATACTCCATTTAATAGGAATTAGATATTTTGCTGAGTACCTATCCAGATAGCTTATGTAAGGGCACATGGCCATTCAGATTACACAATCAGACCCCATGTGGGTTGCACGCTGTGTAGAGGTACATTACTAGGAAAAATACATAGTTAGGACATGTGAGATACATGGGAAGGTACCAAATGTATTTTAAATTCTATTTTCATGATCAACATGTATTTTAATTGGGTTTTTACATTCCAAATCCATAAATATTACATGCCCAGATGGTTATTTGGGAGTATGTGTCTTATACTAGGTATACACGTCGTGTAATTACCCTTGTTACCCTTCTAAGGGGTTTTCAAATCTATATGACCCAGAATCAGAATGGAAGACATGATTAGTCCATTATGATATTTTTTTCTCATAAATAATGCTTTTATAAACCGTGAGGTGATTTGAGGACTGCAATGAATTTTTTAGGCTTTTCCCTAAATTAATAGGTCCTTCCTCTAGTAATCGAATCATGTTGTATCTTAAGAGTGAGAAAATTTGATTTGAGATGGTCTATGAGAAATATATCTTGAATAATTATTTTTAACCTCTCCCGTTGAGGAATTATCCCATGTGACATGTTCCCTACTAGCCTAATATTTCATGAGGTTAGTTGTTTTTGAGGATCCTCTATAAGATACCCCTTCTTTAGATTCGACCTAGAGGAAAACTAGTAGGATTATTATATGTTATTATTATTACCAGGTGTTCCATAAGGTATTATTATTCCAATGTGATAAATTAGGGAATCCATTTTAGGGTCCATTTACTTACATACAATTTTGAGGATCCTTTGAAGGAAAACTCTTCTTCTTACTTGGATTTTAAGGGTCCCATGTTGAATTTAACTTTGTAAATACCATTATAAAGATCATGTATAGGATTCACCTATTTACATTCCATCAAGGATCCTATGAAGGATTCTCCATTTTACCTTCACTAATGAGGATATGAAGTAGTTTGCCTCTCTTATCTTATAACATGGGGAACCTAGTGGGTTCCCCAATGTTTGACTGACCCTATGCTAGTATATTAGGGTTTGGTAGTGATGGTAGTGGGTGTCACCTTAAGAACCATGATGAACATTTAATACCATGAGGCCATATAATTAGTCATGGGGTTTGGTGTTCTAACACCCTCACTCCTAATTTATGCATTCACTTTTTATTTCTGATTCAACAATTATTACGAGGGGTGCTTCATGGTTTATGGCTGATGAGCCTGACGTGATGTGACTTCTGTCTTTGGGATTCCCAAAAAGACTTCCTAGGATCCTTATTATTCTTTTATTTGGATTCCCGTACATATTTCTTATAATTTTACTTTTGTGACCAAATTTTATTCTTTTGATATACCCATACGTGCTTCTTAGGATATGGATTTTTGAGTCGTATATGTTTAGATGTTCTTCAAATCCCTATTGAAGTTAATGAGGATTATTCCCACATCCTAGATTTATTGTATAATGGGGATAATTATTCTCTCCTATAATTATTATATGATGAGGATGATTGATATATAATTCACTTATGGTTTAATGAGTATTATTACACTAACCTCAATATTGGGGTGGCATCCTTATGATTAATATATATGGGCATGACATTCCTATGGATTATATCCATTGGTTATTATATTATTTTGATCGATACATACGATTATCTTCTCCACAATTTTTTACTATATCATGGTGCTGGGCATGAAATTATACATCATTGATATATATATAATCATGGATCAAAATGATGTCTCGAGGGATGGAGATGATTACGCTCTCCCAGATCCCAATCCCTGAGGGGTGGTTATGATGACTCGCTGGTGAGATTTCTTTATATATAACTTAAGTATTAGATAATTAGTGATTTTAAAAGTCCCAATGTCTTGAATTCAAATGGATCATGACCTATGGTTCAAAAATTTGACTATATTTACATGGAGAGAGTATCATTACTTTGAACATAGAACCATATTTAAAATATTTCCCATCGGTATACGATATCCTTTATTATAGTGATTAGAGGTGAGTATGAGTGAACCTAGGGATATGACATGTATCCCCCTATGTTGACATATATTTCTTAGAGAAACTTTCTATATTGGCCAAATTGGGTATTGTTGATTGGGATTATAGACCCAAACATCGATTTAATTACACACGGCTTGAGTGGTAAGACATCCAGCTCAATACCCTTTTTATATGATGTCTAGATAGTCAGGATTCTAGACCCAATGATCGATTACTATTTATTTATGTAATTTATGACGTTACTCATGTGTGTATATATATATATATATTTATGGGAATATATATATATATATATACATGATGATTCCATCCTAGTTGATCGAGATCATGGACATGGGGATCGACAATGGTTTCACAATATTTATTTGATTTATTATTTCAATATTGTCAAGGATATGATGAAAATATTGCATGTTATTTCACTTATTATTTTAGATTTATAGGTTCATCATTGTGGTGGCCTACTGAGATTTTATTATCGACCTTGTACATTCACCTTGGTGTTCATAAATACCTTATGTATTCTTTTCAGGTTGAGCATGGATGCATTCTGGATTGGGATGAGTCCCAGTAGTACAAATTGAATGTATCCCCCCATGTGGATTATTTTGACTTGGAAGGATAAAATTGATATTTTCTTGGAGACTGAGTATGAGGTCTGGCTCAGAGTTAGTATTAGTGCCACATAGTTTTATTTTAGTTTCTTTTATGTACTCTTGTATGTTTTATAGGCCCAGTGGGTGACTAGTGCTATATGTATGACATGGTATTTTTGGTCTTTTATATAATTAATTATTATTATAATATGTTCTGTTTCAATTTATTACTTACATTATCTTTTTATTTACTTCTTTGGATGATATCTAGTTATTTTTTCTATTGTTCACTCTAATATGATGGAATATTCTCTCAATAGACACACTCTTAGCCCTCACTACTTGTCAGAAGCCTATGGTGTATGGAGATGTGTGGTTAAGGACTTGTGTTAAACCATCTCAGAGCACTGGTTTAGTAGAATGAAGGTTGGGAAATTACATTTGGGTTATTTTCCAGGAAGGATGACTGAGGATATCTTGCATGGCCATTTCCATGAGGTTTTGTTGTGTTAAGGAGTCCTTGTAGTGTTTAACTTTTGAGGTGGCCATAAAGACCATTTTGAACACCCTGTTTTGTGTTATTTTATTTTGGATTCCCCTTTGGGTGAATTTTTGATCATAGGACATACATAGTCCATTGAGGGCCATTTGGGATGGTTCCATAGTGTGCAAACCCTCTGGTTTTGGATGATAAAAAATAACCCCTCATATGGTGTTTTGATCTTGCTATGGCCTTTTATTTGTTTATAGATATTTTTACTGAAATGACCTGATATCTTGGTTATAAAAATGGGTTAACTTGTTAGAGATCACCATATACTATGATCCTAGGGTTTGCGGGATCCCTGAGTTTTGATTTTCCCTGAGGTGGGTGGTGGAGAGCCCATTGTGGATATTTTCTGGATGATGAGGTTTAAGAGATTGTTAAAGGCCACCCTATTTTTTGAATAATATCTTATCCATGATTCTAGTTTATATTTTTTGATTGTGTGTTTGAGAATTGGATCATCCCATAATCAGTTGGAATTTTTAAGTGGTTTTTGTGGTATTTTCATCTCAAGGAAATAGTTTATATAGTATACCCTTGGGGAATCTTGGATATATCATTGGACCTATGTGATGATCAGGTTATACACTTTTTTGGATGGATATGGTTAGGTCGGATTAGGGAGATTATGGGTGATCTAGATGAGTTCACCCCACTTCCAGTTGAGTGTGTGCTATGACTAGAGTGGCTTCAGACTCGTGAGGTGTCAAGGCCCTCATAGAGTGGGGTTTTTCTGCTATGGATGTTGTGGTGCTGCTGGACCCATGGATTCCATACACTCCTGAGTTTATATATGGATCCCAAATATTATTAGGTCTATATATGGTACTTGATTCATTCTATGGGACCTTCTTGATTGACAGGTTCTCTAGTTGTGCCAACATAGATGGTTATATCACTAGTTCTGATCGTGCTATTGGATTCCTAAATCCCATTAGATTCACTTTCTCTTATGTATGATTATGTCTATTCCATAGGGTCTCGTATTCATTCTATTCTATTGAGATGTCTTGGAGATCCTGTGTAGATATTGAAGATGTGATTTATTTCATGTAGTAGGTTGAGACATGTGTTATAAAGCCTCTTACATAATCCAGAGAGGGGGTAGATTTACCTTATGTGTCAAGATAAAACCCACAATTGGTTGTTTCTATTGTTTATCTCCTATTTTAAATAGTTGTTTCCTTTATGAAAGATGATATATATTTTTGGCTAGACTAGGCATATCATGTCTACATGCAGTTGTTATGACACCAGATTATAGGTTCACTATTATGGGAAGCCTACTAAGATTTATTTCTCACACCCTATATGTGCACCCTGGTGTTCATGTAGACTCGATGTATTTTTTAAAGTTGGAGTACATGTTTCATAGTGGATTGGGGCTGAGGCCAAGTGCTTCTTCATCGAGTAGGTGCAGCTTGAGCTTTATGGAGAATAGGTATGTGGTTTGGTTCAGTAATGATATGAGAGCCTATTTTATATATTTTTAGTATGTTTATTCAATATATGTGGTCATCCTAGTGGGAAACTGGCCATTATATGATTTTCATGATTTTTATCTATATGTTTGTATGATATATTTCATTTATAATAACATTTTTTGGTTTTGATTTATTTATTAAACATATTTTTATGTTTTTACTCATAGATGTTTTTGTTATTTATACTTTTGTTGCACTCAAACTAGATAGTGTAGTCCCCTCAATATATCTTTTAGGCCATCACCACTAGTTACACTACCACAGATCCACACATATGCAATGGATAATTATATCAACACCAAATAGAAAGTGCTAATAAAAGGGGTACCTTTATCAGCACAAGCTAAAAGAACTAACAAAGGGAACTTTTATCATCACTAAAAAAGAGTTGATAAAGGTGAACCTTTTATTAGTGTTTTTAGCGTTGAAAAAGGATTATTTTTATTATCAATATTCTCAGCATTGATAAAAAATTTTCTGAAAAATACTATTAATATATATATATATATATATTACATTTATATTAAAATATAAAATTTATTTATATACATTAATTAAAAAAACGCAATTTTATAATTAATATAAATATTAAATATTAAGATATAATATTTAATGATTCAAATATATATAATGTTTCAAAAAACTATTTATAAAATTATAAATATATATATATATATATATTAAATTAATTATAAAATTATATTAAATATATTTAAATAATATATATATATATTATATTTATAATTATAAATAATTTTATATTAATAATTATGTAAATATCTATAATTATATAAGTATATTTACAATTTTATACAAAGATTTACAAATATACTTATTTCTAATTATAATTATATATATATATATTTATATATTTGTAAATATAATTTATATTATAATATATATATATATATATATTAATGTAATATATATATATATATTAAAGTAATATATAAATATGAATTATATAAAATTTAAAAAAAATTATTTTCTTAATTTTATATATAAAAAATTGTCAAATTTATATTATTCAAAATTCATAATAGTTTATTTATATACATTTACCACAAAATGTGTATATAATAAATATAACATAATATATTTATATTTTGTTTAAATAATTATATAATATATAAATGAATATACCTATTTAGATATGTTTTTAAATTGATATTAAATAATTTATAATATATGTACACGTATAACTGAAAGTATTTTTGTGTATGTGTTTATATATATGTGTGTATGTATATGTGTTTGTGTAGATGTGTATGTGTACATAGGTATGTTTTTAATTCTTATATATGTTACGAACTAAATTTTTAATATTTTTACAATTTATTTAATTTAATTTATCCTTTTGTTATTATATATTCATTAATAATGTTAATTGTATTATGCAGAAATGATGCATGTAGGTAGTGATGTAGACGATGATGTAGGAAGACAGTGATGAAGTCATGATTTAGGCAAGGGATGACATAGGAATTCCATAGGCTTGATGATGCAAGCAAGATCATGAACTGGGTTTTCAGGCCATGTATTAGGCTTTATGTCCACGAGCCCTAGGAGCCATATACTAAATAAATAACAATTAATGGGTAGACTTTTCCTATGGGGGTTATGGCATGACTTTTTGGCCTATGTGTGTGTGGTGTGTGTGTGTGAATGTAATTATACCCCCAAACAACTCATATATTATGTTTGAAATTTGTATAATTAATCTATTTAAATGTTTTTTTAATAATTATGGAAGTTAAATATTTGATTATACAATTATAAATATATATAATTCTGTAAGAAATTATTTATGAAATTATAAATTAAAAAATATATATTTAAATAATTATAAAATTATAATAAATATATTTAAATAATAAATATAGTTAGTTTATTTATAATTATATATTAATAAAGATGTATATTATTATAAATATATAAAAATAATTTTTAAATAAATTTATTTATAATTATAATTATAAATAAATACATCCTTGTTTTTTAGGTAGAATGATATCCATGTCCCAAACCAGGCTCATATGTCATCCGACCTTACACCTGACCCGATCTGAGACATGGCTCGAATGACGTTACCAGTCCCCACGGGTGAGTAACTAGTGTCAAGAAACAAAACATACAAGTGGAAATGATTTAATCCCAAAAGAAATATCCAGGACCAGATAAATAAATAGAAAAAACTAAAAATAGAGCAAGACTGACAACTTAATCTCAAAAAAATAAACAAATGATTCAATTACAAGATACAACTAAGAAGACTGAAAACCAAGTACTAATATGAAACTAAAAAAATGAAACTAAATCGGCACCCAACAATCTCTTTGTGACCCTTTGGTCACCTCCATCCATAAGACCAAACCTGCTCTAACAACAGGCACCCAATCTAGTAAACCTAAACAGAAGAGAAAAACCTGCAAAACAGCTCAGGTCTAATAACACCGAGTGGTACAAGTAGTGTGTGAGCTAAGACCTCAGTAGGTAATCACCACAGAATCCAAGTGTTTCCTTTCCCAAATCGTCCTTTAACACAAGTTTGAAATACAGTTATAATTTTTTTTCCAATTTATAAATCAAGCATAGATTTCCCAATTTGAAATCCAACACACTCCACCCTTCATTTCCAAAATAAACTACCATTTTACAAATACAACCCAAACCAAAAGCTATTAGGGTTTTGCTGAAAATAAACTGGAAGGTTAAATAAAATATTATGTGTAGAATAATACTAACATGAAGATAAAGAAAGTAACTATGGGAGATCCTAAACATCCCTATAAGACCCTTGGATGTACTTGGTTTAGAACAACCTGTCGACATATGGTGAAGCCCTGTAGTCTATAACCAACAGATCACCCTCGCAAAACAAACTGATGAAACTCCCCATATGAAGCCTATATCTACTAGTGGGCGCCAAATCGTCAAATTATTGTTGGTAAGAAACCATCACTCCATCATCTAAAGGATTCTAAGGACCCCATGGCGGTAGTAATAATACTATGTAATTAGGAGGACAACGCAGGTGTGACTCGTCTTACATACCACCACCACACTTGCCTACCCCAAAAACAGACACCAATATATGATAACCCATAAATGTAAATCCCTCCTATAAAGGTTCCCTATATAAATACATATACATTTCGCATCACACAAGGTTCCAACAGGGCCACCATACCATATAAAAAATTCAAATAATTTTATAAAATATATTGTGTATTAAACCTATAACACACATTTCCCAAACCAAATACCTTTCTAAATGTCAAGAAAAACATTACTTTTGATTTTCAAGTGACAAAGAACCCTTTAATGTGACATAACTAAATACAATTACAAAAAACAACAACACACAAACACCACTTCTATATTTATAATGCCAAGTGGGCCCTTATCATTTCCAAACTCACACCAAAGAATGTTTCAAGGCCAAATGGGTCAAACCTTGAGGAACACATTTGAAGACATGTTTTACATAACCCTTGAAAAAACACATTGTAATTTAAAATAATACTATACCATTTATAAAAAATGTATGGAAGAATAAATTAGAAACATTCATGGAAAAAGGAATTTAGAGTGACATCTTCATTTGAATGAACATCCATGTGTGCACCTAGTGCACCCATGGATGTTCTATCATCCAATGGAACACTCCAAAACCTAAGAGAACACTGACAAACCATTTTTACAAAATCACCACTTTCTTTCAAACTAATCCCAAAACATGAATTCTTTAAAGAACACAAAAATCCCTTTGAATAACATAAAATCCTATTCCAAGGAATTTTAACACAATTATCAATCCATAATACAACCAAATTATATAGCTGAAACCAAACTCAAAATCAAAAAATACCAACACAACATAATAAGGGAAAAACATTACATAGAACCCCCAATTTCACTTTACAAGTACAATGTCATTTCAACAATAACCTGAGGTTTCATAATCCTAGGTATTTCATAGAAATACCTTTGAAAACCTATTTTTAGTAAATTCTATCTTCAAGAAATCACCATTCTAGTCTAATCATGATTATACTAGAGCAGTGAAAAAACAATTAAAAATTAATTGAAAGAAAAAATTGTTCATGGGTTGTGCTGAAAAGGAAAAGGTCAGAAACACCTACCTTTCTAGTGTTATAACGAAATGAAACCATCAGAGAGGAGAGATCTAAGTCCCACAGACAAACTGCACAGCTTATAATATAAATAAAAACACCCCACACATCAACCCTAATATATATGATTTGGTAAAAAGAAAGAAAAAATCCAAGAGAATGAAAAGAAACGTGATATTGGAAGAGGGGAAGAGGAACGAGGAAGATTTTATGAAGAACCACTAATATTTTTGTGCGAAATCTCCAAAGAAGTGGTCTAAAATGATGGATAATGAAGGGGGGAGCCTCTGTTTGATACCCAAAAAGTGTGGATTCATTTGGGAGATCATATCCCCAAAAACATATGTCCATTAAAAAAGTTATTAAGATCTTAATGGGCCTCATGGTTTTGTTGAACGGTTTTCTAAACCATGTGAAAATCGTGTGAATGCCACCGGAAAACATTTGCAACATTGCAGGTTTATGTTACGGTTTGGGTAAACCCTGCTCAAATCGTGTGACCTAAAAAATTGTCAAAAATACTGAAATGACACCCGAAACACTATGGAATCCCACCCATAGATCCTTGAATGATTTAAACAAATTTAGACACCCCATGGGTGTCACAGAATCTCCACCATGAAACTTTCTCCCCATATCATTTCACGATAACCATGAATCTTTATAGAAGGAAAAAAAACCAAGGAGTTTTGTTGGACACAAAACCCGGGCATCAACCAAAATATCCATCATCAAGAATTAAAAAAAATGAGAACTATGGTTGGGGTGTGAAATCTCTCCCAATTGGAAAATTATTTTTTATTGATTAAAAATAAAGATACATAAGTCTGAAATATGACTTTTAAAAATAATTCCTTCACTAGTGTGGTAGGAACTCCTTATGTATATCTTTAATTTAGGAAAATTCTTGAGTAGTGACCCATTTATTATCAATCCCATATACCGAGTAATCTTCCTCCCGATAAGTATGTGTAATGATGTTGTTCATAGATTCCAGATCATTCATATAGTTACTCTATCTAACAGTCAGATTTCTTGAAAGATGTATAATATCATTTCTTATAGCTTGCACCAATGTAGTGGAATCACATTCAATCAAAAAAATTTAACCTCATTGTTATGAAAGATTTTTTGCATTAATAATCCAAATAATTTGACCATCAATGGATGTGTTAACACCATAGGGACCATAGAAGCATCCCAATGCATAACCTCTATCATGTATGCACATTTCACCCAAACTAGAGGGGTTGGGATTTCCTTTTAATGCCCTATCAGTGTTTCACTTGTCCCAAGATGGGAATAGAGATATCCACATAACTTCAACGTTTCTTAAATGAGAATGATAATTACTTGTAATATCAAAGCGCTTAAGTACACTGAAGGAATAACCACAATGAACAATCTCAATAATATTTTTCTAGACTATGTGGATAACTTCTAGACAAGACATAAGGAAAATACGAATAAGATGCAGTGAAAGAGACTCCCCAATGTAAGAAAGCATGTGTTTCTAAATTCTTATTGTAAAGGGGATTTTGGTTTCAAAAAAATATATAGTTGCAGTCCAATGAGTATTGGTTGTGACACATATAAGAAACAAATGATCAATGTTGCCTCCATTTGGACTACAAAGAGAACAAATCAAACATAGATTAATGCCAACACCCTGCAAAAAATTCATCAGTGGGAATATTATAGTATATAAACATCCAAGAAAGAGAGTATCCAGATATAGAAATCCATCATTTATTCAAATCCTTGTTCCAATGATTAGTCTTACCTTGAATTATTTCATGATAGAATGTATTTGTTTAATATTTCCTATTTAAATCAGGTTCCCAAATGAGGATGTATTCACCATGAATAAAGTCATAATTCAGAACATAATAATTAAATTTTGTTGGAATAAAATCCATATAATTCCTCATTTGTTACTTGATAAACACATTTTAATCTATAGAATCATAAAATTTAGTCATATTAAGAAGAGGTGTACCTATATAGTTATCAAACCAGAAATTCATGGATGAATTAGTGCAAACCAGCCAATGGAATTTAACTAAAATAGTAGAAAAAGAATTATTTTGATCAGGGAAAATGGAAGAGTCCAAATAGGTTAAATTTTTAGATTTTATCATGGTTAAAAAAATGTATATCAGAAAAGAAAGAACCTCTGAGTTATCATTAATAAGGATCCACATGAAACTGGCCTACAAAGATTCGTTGAATTTGTAGAGATTCTTTATTCTAGGACCAACATAATCTATTAGTTGACGAAATTTCTTCGATTATACAATATCAATTCTACAAAGAGGATAATTCTACTCTATAAAATATTTTCAATAGAGGTATTCAAGTTCTTGAAAAGTGTTGTTAGACATTTTTAGGTCATAAAATAATTGAAAAATTTTGAAACCATAATAGCCCTAAAAAGCTAATTATACCTTTCATTAAAAGTGTCTTTACTTTCTAAGAATATAGATAATTTATTACCTTAATCACAATGTGATAAATATGTATAACAAAAGGATTTAACCAAAGAATAGGAATAATAAGGTAGTTAAAAGGGAAAACACCTTCTCTGATTCCTAGCTCACTAATGATGAAAAGTTTTCTAGCTTCAGGGATATTTTTTTCCAATATATAAGAATGAATTTTCCTACTAAATTCCTACCTTTATACATAGTGGATAAGAACATATTTTATATTTTTTATGTTTATTATATCACCTTGAGTGAAGATAAAGATTTCATTAGTATAAGGCAAGTGAGTGGGAGCATTATGATCCCTAACAGGTCTGAAAGATTTAATTTTTTTAATAGTTCTCATGTTGAGAAGGATTCTACTTAAATAATAATCATTCATAGAAAAAAATGGTTGAGAGAGGGTCACCTTTCCTTACACCTATAGATAATGTGAAATATCCTGCAGGGGATCCATTGAAAAGGACTGAGATATGTGTGGATCATAGGAGATTTCAAACCCATTTAATAAATATTTCATCAAAGACAAAATTACACAAGTCCTTCTAAATGAATCCCCATTCCAAAGTATCAATGTATTTTCTAATATTATTGTTGATAGTAATGTTTCCTCCTATTATAGTTTTCCTTAGAAGATTAATTCATTTCAAAGTATTAATAATACAATCTTTAATATTTCTACCTTTGATAAATCCAATCTGATTAGGAGAAAAAATATTTCTAGAAATACAGGAAACCCTGTTAGAAATAATTTTCCCAATAATTTCATAAATGGTGTTGACAAGGGAAAATGGTCAGAACAGATGAATCTCATTCTCATTCTCTACCTTAGGAATTTGACTAAGGAAATGATAATTAATGCCCTAAGTTAGCAGAATACAATTTAAAAAATGATTGATGATATTGAAAATAAAACAATGAATAATCTCCTAATATGTTTGAAAGACATAGTTACTAAAACCACCAAGGCTAGGAGAGATACTAGGATTAAGACCAAAAAAGCATATTTGGTTCTAAAATAGAAAATAAAGATCAATAAGGCTTGAATTATCATTTTTAATGAAAATATTAGGTATAACATCTTTCATAAGATCAATACAAGTTTTGGGTCTATAAAATAGGTTCTTATAGAAATAGACAACATGGGAAGATAAATTCACTATTTTCTTAGGAAACATTCCATTATCATGGACAATAGCCTAAGGCTAATTGAGCTTTTCGGAT
This sequence comes from Viscum album, assembly GCA_963277665.1. NCBI lineage: Eukaryota > Viridiplantae > Streptophyta > Magnoliopsida > Santalales > Viscaceae > Viscum > Viscum album. Next base: position 796,988,212 of record OY728160.1, on the reverse strand, counting down.
CATTGCAAAGTGTTGAAAAACATATAATTTTTATCCCCCTACTTACTCAATTTCACTTTAAATGATTATTTTTATTACATTATATAATACTAAAAAGGGTATTTAGCTTTGGAATTATAACATTTTTGTATTGAGGACCATTTGAAAAATTATAACTAGATTCATTTTATTGAATGGCATGAATCTGAGATACAAGCTGCACAATATTTTCATCAAAGTGGATAGATCTTTCTCGACTCCAAATTTTCAATTTTTTCTATTTACCTTAAGCATAGGCACATAGGGAAAATCATCATTATGATAGTTTAACGAATTTAAAATATCTTGAACCACTTGTTTACACTAAGTATCCAAAATCTAGGAATTATTAGATCTGAATGGAAAAGAGTGTTTATCTCTCTATAGAAAAGAATTTTCAAAATTGGATTATGATCTAAATTCAATATTGGAAATGTTGATCAAGAAATGGAGGCCCAAATTTCAAGGGCTATATCATTGAACAAATCAGTTTCGATTTTATTTTCCATCTCATTATTGAGGTACATCATATACCATGTATAATTAGCACCAACCATATTGACTTCATGCAGATTTTTATTTTCTATAAAAGTCTATAATTCTATGGTAGAAGTACAGGAGTTGTTCATACCTATCCTCTCATCAGGATTAATAATTTCAATGATATCCCCAAGGATGATCCGAGAGTTAGTTACTGTACTAACTAGAGCCTGAATTTTCAACCATAACACTCCTCTTTTCTAATATCCATTGAAATTATATATAAAGGAGAAAAATTGTGGTATTCCCATTAAAATGTAACTTGTATTAACCATATCATATGTATAATTGATGTATGATATCCCATATATAATCAAGTAGGATAGAACACAAATCATTTTGATATCATTGCTAGATTGATTAGAGCTTATCCAATGGTATACTCATCTATTAAGAGAAGAAATCTTCTTAGAAAAAATTATCTATTTTTTCTAAAATACCTAGAATACTAGGCTTGTGCTTAGTAAAAGAACCCTATAAAATAGAATTGTTTCTAGGTTTTCCAGACCATGACAGTTCCAAAACAAGATCCACAATTAAAATTGTGCTTGGGGACAAGGAACTATTTTTTATTCCCACAAGAGTGTTTATTTCTTGCTGATTTCCTTATTTTAATAGTTTTCTACAGATATTTTCCTGATCATTCATTTTTATCCTTTCATGGAGTGGCCATATTAGAAGAACTTGTGTTTAATTTATTAATTACAGTGTCACAAATAGTAGGGAAATTATCATTTTGTATGTTTTCCAATATTTTTGATAGCACCAAAGTGTTATCACACTTTCTGAATAAATGAGTGGGGATTTACATTTAATCATTATTTTCATCTCTATAAGGTAGGATTTAATCCAAAACAGTATTGTCAAAAGCAAGATCCTTACCAGTAACTCTGGTAATCAACCCATCCAAAACTAATGATCCAATAGGTAAATCTACTATTCTATAATGAATAAAATTTTTTAATCCTTATTTATCCTGAGAATCATTGTTAACTTGATAGATATTAGATTTGATCATATATTATTAAAATATAGTCGATTAATGAGAATCTTTGACATTTTCTTCATTAGGATTCACTGAATTCCCTCTTGATAGAACATACATGAGGCCTTAAACATGTCTAGAAGCATGTAAAATTATTGACATACACTGTTACTTTCTAGATATAAATGGAACTATACTGATTCCTTTAACATATCTCACTATAATCCCTAATGATAAAACATACAGTTGGCCATCAGTAGATATAAGTAGAGAAGGATGTATTCTACCAAGTATGGAGTGGGGCTGTCCATCCATGGGGAGACTAGGATCCCTAATTTTGTCTTTAATTAGTTCCACTAAGTGCCCTTTGGAAGTGTCAACCTTTAGGGCTTTTGTATATGTAAGGAGAGAAGCATGTGGGCTATATGGTAATGAGTGAGACATTCCACTAAGACTAAATTCAACTTATTTCATTGTGTTTCCTTTTGATAAGTCCTATAGTATGCCTTCAAAATGAATAATAATAGAAGGAAGGGGACTTCAAGGTATATAATGAGACTTCTAGGACTTGTGAGAGCATGATGACCAGTAGTATAAATTTCTACAGCATCAAACTGATCATTTTAAACATCCTTATACTTTTCAGTGGTGTTGATAAGATGTTCATCACACTGAGAGCTAACTAACATCTTGATATATTGATAAATTTAAAGACAAATATATTTATCCTCAATTTATATAATTCCATGATCCTTTAGACTACCCCATTATTATTTCCCTAATAGATTCACCCTCGATTGCGCCTTCAAGAATTCATGGAACCATAGTGTTTTTTCTGCCACTCCCGCTGCCGTTGATCATTGACGTCATCATCATTATCATCTTTACTCCCTTCCATTGTTGTTTGTCAATTCCACCATCACTCCCTCATGGAACCTAACCCTCACAGAATAGACCCTCACCATTCTTCATCATTGAATCAATTCTCTCAAGATCTAAGGTAAGATATTATTTCACATCAAATTTAATCAATTATTCTCTCTTAATATTTCCCCCTCCCACCTCCATGCATGTCATTTAGACCAAATTCATCCCCTTGGTTATGTAACCACACCATACATGTACAGTAATGGTGTATAAGTTGTTTTAATATTAATTTAAATTTTCTATATTGTAATAATTTCATTTTGATAGGGGTTTAAACATAGGTTCATCATGGATTCTATAGAGTATGTGTCATTAACATATGTATTATGTGTCAAGTGGTGATAATTTTATTTTTTAATTTTAGTATTTGTGTTAATGTTTATTTTATGGACATGGAGACCCTTTTTTGTATTTACTATTTTGGTTTTCAATAATTATATTTTTTCAAAATCTAGTTAGTCATATATACAAGCATGTTATATTAGATTATTTTAATTGTTTTTGTTGTGATATAATTTTTTAATATATTTTAAATAATCATTTATCTAATTTAATGATTCAATTTATTATGAATTTATTCTAGTTTTCTTGATTATTATATTTGAAAAATATTTATTATTTAACTCTTACAATGATGTAAGAAAACAAATTAAATACGGTTTAAATATTTTAAAATAAATAATTAAATATTATCCTGGTGTAAATGTATTCGAAAGGTGAAAGGTTGAATTCGTATTGATTTGAAAGTGTATATAGATTTTTTTAGGATTATTTTAAAATGGTGATAATGTGTTATGAATTTTTAACTAGAAAATTTAAATATTCCAAAATTATATTAATATAAATTAAAAAACAATATATTCATTTGTTTCATGCCTTAATGTTCATGATTTGATCTTAAAATCAGTAGGTGTATTTTTAAAAATTTATTTATATTGTGTGATGACTACAATGTGTATGCTTAATTATTCTATATTAGAATCATATATTAGCTGTGATGGGTGTTTTTACGTATTATTTGTTGGGTTATTAGGGTTTCATAATATTTTACAAACCCAATGATAATTTAAATTTCATTTAAAAAGAATATATCATAGGTTAAATGGTTAGCTATAATGGTAACATATTTGGTTAAAGGATTATGATACACATTCTAATTATTTGTATTCTTCATTTTCATAAAAATATATCAATATATTTCTTTTGTTCAGTCATCATAATTTATTTTTTTAATAGTTATTTGTAAAAAATGGATTTCATATTTTTTTCAATATTTATTTTTTAGAAAATCTATGTTTGGGTAAAATTAATATTTTCCTATTTTAAAGAATGAGGTTATTAGAAATGTCAAATTTTAAATAGTCTTTATTTTCTTGTGTTTTGTGAAAATGTTTGTATTTTATTTTAATAAATGGGTTATTTAATTTATGTAATATAATTATTTTAATTTATTGAATATGACAAGTTTCATTATATGGATTTTTTCAAACTATATGAGGGTATTTTAAATTTATTGAGTTTTACCACAATAATATAAGGATGTTTTAATGTAATACAATGAGTGAGAATTTGTTTTTTATGGATTAATTAAAATTAAATGTTCAGTTTGAATAATTAAAAAAATATAAAATTTAAATAAATTTTACATTATTTATATTATTTTAAAAATATTTCCTATGCATATGAGTTATTTTTATATAGGCATGACTAGTTTTTTTAGAGAACATATGTTATATATATATCTATATATATTTCATTCAATCTATTTTTTATCTTTATTTATAACTATTTATTTACATTTTTATAATATTTGATTAAAATTTTTAAATTTAATGGTTGTTTGACCATTGTTTGGATACATTCATAAGGTATGTTATCAAACAAGGTGATTTTTAGGTAACATTTTTAATAAGATAGAATCATTTATGTGAATTAATTATGAAATTTCCTAAATTATTTTTTATACAATGTGAAATGACATATATAAAGTAGGTTAATAATGATTTAGCATTAGTTTAATATTAATGTGATTTTAGAAATTGGGTATTGAAAATTTTAATTAATAATGATCATTTTGGGGCATTTGAAGTCTATTTCAATAGTTGATTATATGTTATTTCACAATGATAGACTGAAATACATTTTAGTTTAATCATCTATAATTTAAACATAACTGGTTATTTAAATATTTAATCTCCTTTGATTTTGATCAAGGCGACCTATGGTGTTTGCTTCTAGGGGTTGATATAAATTTAAATTCAAGGATAGATGGGATAAGAAACATTGCTAGTTCTTCAATTAGGGAAAAGGTATAAACCAAAATAAATTTCAATAATATTGATGAATCCACTAATCATAGCATAACACCCATTTTTTAATAAGAATTTCAAAAAATTATTTTATTGGTAAAAATAATTGGTAATGTTTTAATTTTTTTCTAATACTAATATGATATCTATTCAATAATTGGATTAAAATATTAAGAAGTAAATTGAATGAATTTCTCACATCACCTACTTGAATTATATTTTCTGTTTGGTCCCTAACCTCTAATCAAAATATATCCAAAAAATTAAGGATTTTTATTGTTTTTTATAAGATCTATAAAACTATAAATGGGAAACAATGTATTTATTTAGTATCATCCAATAAAACCATCCACTCTAATCAAGGAACCCCTTATATGGATTATATTATTGATGCTAGTTTTTTGAATTGTAGACAACAGATTACGAAATTTTTTGTGGTGCTTCACCAAATTCCAAACCTGAGAACATTTAAATTCAATCAGATAACTTTCATTCTCAATAGATTTATCTCATGAACAGTTATTATTGCATTTCTCTTCCTAAGACTCATCTCCCATATCTTTGAGACATGCACCTATGTTTCTTGATCTACCCAATACATGATGGAATTATATGAAACATTCAAATGTTGGGTTTTCCTTATTTGAAAGGCCCCTTTTTGTGCATATATTTATTTTTTAAAATATTATTATTATTAAATAAAATATGCTGGATATGAATAAAAAATGGATCGATTCCAATTGTATGAATAGATAGTATGAGGATGGGGTGAAGGAGTTCATTGTGTTTGTAAAATATCAGGTATATAACCCTTCTCAAATCCTTTCTAGTGTTTATTCTATTGTTAATAAATAATAATTAGTCTATAGGAGTATGAAGAACACTTATCCTATCATAGAATAGATCAAAGTAATAAAGTTTGGTAAAAAAACTAGGAAAACATGAATGTACCTAGTTAATGGGATAAAACTACATCTTATGGGTCATATGATAAGCTTACCCATGTGGTTAATGAAGAAGAACATACAAGGATGTGATAAAAGGTGGTAATGGTGATGAAGAGTGTATTGAATAAATGATAATGATAGATGAATATAATCTTTGTGATTAACCAAAATTCTTTGAGACGTTAAAGAGTTGTGAAAAAGACACCATTGTATGATGGTTGCACTAAATATACATTATTTTTATACATATTTGTTAGGACCAATAGGGGCCTATATACACTGAGAGGGGGGGGGGGTGAATCAGGGTATGGATATTCTTTTTCAATGTTTTTTATGCCCCACTGGATCTTGAACTCTTTGTTACAAGGGTCACTTTGTTTGCATTTGTGTGGTTACTGTGATCACTTGTCTCCTTTACCTGATGATGATGCTTTGAATGCAATGTAGGGAAGTAATCAGGAAGACACAGATATTTTTACTTGGTTCACCGCTAAGGGATACTTTCAAGGAGCATACGCCGACAAGTTGCCGGTTCGTACCAAATTCCACTAGACTTCACTAGCTGTGGATTACAATGTTCGGGCTAGATCACTTCTATGCCCAGGCTCACTGCCTATACAAGGTTTAGGGCCAGCTCACTTCTTTCCCAAGGGTCACTCCCTGTTTCTCTCTCTCTGGCTCACTGTCGGTGGAGAGGATCACCTTCTTCCTCTTCCTAAGCTCACTGCTCTAGACAAGGTTTAGGGTCAGCTCACTGCTTTCCCAAGGGTCACTCCTTATTTCTCTCTCTCTGGCTCACTACTGGTGGAGAGGATCACCTTCTTCCTCTTCCTAAGCTCACTGCTCTAGAAGGGATTCACTCACAGTTTATAGACCTGTAGGTCTCATCATTTGCATGAAGTAATGCATCCTTAACTGTAGATAGATGCTCTGTTAAAGTCCAACTTTCATCCACTGATGAATATCACTTTGCCTCTGACCACTGGGAAACTAATTTTGGAAAGTACCTTCACAAAGCACCCTACATCGCGAAGCTCCCAATTTCGCGAAGCTCAAACAAGCCTTCGCGAAGCTCCTGCCTTTTCGTGAAGCTTTCTTGTGAAGCTCTCTCGCGATGCTCTCTCACAAAGCTCAACTCATTTCAAAGCAGCTTCTCTCGCGAAGCCCACTGAGCCAGCGCGGAGCACACAACTTTCGCGGAGCTACAATAGCCGCCGCGAAGCTCCCCTTTCGCGAATCACACTGCCTTCATGAACCACCTCTGCGAACCGAGAGTAATGGATTTTCTCTGAAAATTCTCTCTATTTCGCTCGAAGGGGTCGGCCTCTATTTATAGGAGATTCCACCATCCCTCGTCCATTCCACGCGAAGTCAACTCCACGTCATCTCAAATCGCGAAGCTCCAAAGTTTCTGCTGGAATTCTGTCCAAATCGCGAAGCTCCACGGCAATCTTCCGTTCGCGGAGCTTGACGTAGTCGCGAAGAATCACCGTCAACATACCTTTGTAACTTCTCCACAAAGCTCCCTCGCGAAGCCCAACATTCCTTCGCGCCTTCGCCACGAAGCTCATTCGCAAATCCCTTCACCTCCGCGATGCGCTTCAGCCTCTGCCGTTCACGAAGCTTGACGTAATCGCGAAGCATCACCGCCTCTATTCTTATGGTCTTCGCGATTTCCAAACCATGCATCCTATCTTCGCAAAATTCATGCCATTTCCATATTAAATTATGATATTCATGGGAATCCACTTTTTGAGATGCTCACCAAACTCTAAATTTTGGAACCCAAAAATTTGGCAAATATTGGGAAATGGCGCCACCTTGTACTGCTCTTTTGTACCGCCTCCAGATCGTCCTTTCCTTTTTCATCGTTCTTTATCAACATGGAATGTCAACAACTTCTCGAGAACTCGACAATTATCCATGGAAACCTGCTTTGTCAACAAACACAATCAACCCAAAAATACTTCAATGTTACCTTGAGGGATTTTTTCCCAACAATCTCCCCCTTTGGGTTTGTTGACAACTCTTCACAACTCTGCTCAGAATGATTTTCTACACTTTGATATCTCACTGAGTCTTCTTCCAGTCGCTACCACCATTCGCCTCTTGTGATTCTGATAGCGTTCAAGTATTCACTTAACACGTACTCTAAGACCACATGAGAAATGCTCGGCGTGAGAAACAAGAGTAGTATGAAAAGTTCATCAGTGAATCACTTCATGTCAGACCCCAATTGTAGATTCCACCCTGATACCAATTCTTAAATTGATACCAATTGTTGAACCACACTGATACCAATTGGTGAATAGCTGGACACCATCTCACACCATTCCAACACCACTGTTTTGCTTTTATCACGATCCTCAGCTGTCGTGATATCTATTCTTTGACCGATCACTTCTAGCATTGTCAGATTTGATAGTCTCCCCCTTTCTCATTTCTCCCCCTATTTGGCTGCTCCATTGGTCAGCTTCTCCCCATATCATTCATGATATGTCAAATCTCCGCACTGTCTCCCCCTTTAACAATCACTATTTTCTCCCCCTTTGTCAACGAACCCAAAGGACACTCCTTTGTAGTCTGGAACATAGTAGAGAACACATATTAGCACAACAAGGAAAAACACATCATACCTCAGGGAGAGGGGGGGGGGGGGTAGCCCACATCTACACTTTTCAAGTGCGGGGAATCGACTGAACTCCTAGAGCCAGTCGATGCCTCTCAAAAGATTCCTTGGGTAAGGCCTTTGTCATAATGTCTGCAACCTGTAGCTCTATAGGCACGTACTCCAACTTCACGATTCCCTGCTCAACCTTCTCCTTGATAAAATGATACTTAATCTCAATGTGGTTTGTCATTGAATGATGGATGGGATTTTTTCTAAGATTTATAGCACTTGAGTTGTCACACTGGATTCCGATCGGAGACTTCACTTCAACTCCCATATCTTCAAGCTTCTGCTTCATCCACAATAACTGTGTGCATTCTTGAGTGGCCGCAATATACTCAGCTTCTGCGGTGCTCAATGAAATGCAATCTTCCTTATTGCTGAGCCAAGAAATACACAATCCACCAAGATAGAATGCACCACCTGATGTTGATTTTCTATCATCTGCTGAACCAGCCCAATCTGCAGCAGTATATCCCAATAACTCTATCTGAGATTTGTCATTATATGTCAAGACGAAGTCCACCGTGCCCTTGATATACCGAAGTATTCTTTTTACTACGAGCATGTGACTTTCCTTGGGATTACTCTGATACTTACTGCTTCGCATGTGGCGAAAACAATATCGGGCTTTGTTGCGGTTAAGTACAACAGACTTCCAATTATTTTCCTGTATTCTGTGATATTAACTGCCTTTCCATCCTCATCTTTTGATAATTTCATCCGGGTAGCAACTGGAGTCTTCATCTCCATGGAATTTTCCATTCCAAACCGTCTCAAGACCTATTTGGAATATTTATATTGAGAAATGAATGTTCCATTCCTTCCTTGTGTCACCTGTAGACCAAGGAAAAACGTTATCTCTCCAATCATTGACATTTCAAACTCATTTTTCATGAATTCAGAAAACTGTCTGCACTAAGATTCATCTGATCCGCCAAATATTATGTCATCGACATAAACCAACACCATCATCCTTTGATTACTGTCATTACTGAAATAGATATTGTAATAAACTCCCCCATGCTGAAAACCATGCTTCTTCAAGTACTGATCAAGCCTTGAGTACCATTCCCTTGGTGCTTGTTTCAGCCCATACAATGCCTTCTTCAGCCTGCAAACTTTGTTCTCATCCTCATGATTGAGAAAACCATCTAGATGCTCAATATACACTTCCTCTTCTAGAAAATCATTTACGAATGGAGATTTGACATCCATCTGGAACACTTTGAACTTCCTTTGCACGGCGATGGCTAGGAATAATCTTATTGTCTCCAGCCTTGCAACCGGTGCAAATGTCTCATCAACATCAATTCCTTTGATCTGGGAGTACCCCTTGCACACTAGACGTTCTTTGTTCCGAATCACTATGCCATCTTCATTCATCTTGTTGCGATAGACCCATTTGGTCCCAATGAAATTCTTGTCTGCTGGCCTCAAAACAATCTCCCATGTCTTGTTCTTCTCAATCTGATCAAGTTCTTCATTCATAGCCTGAACCCAGTTTTCATCTTCAGCTGCATCGGAAAAAAATTTCGGCTCTACCTGAGATAAAAACGATGTCTTCTATAATTACTTCATTCTTCGAGGAGCTGTCTGATCACCAATGATATTCTGCCTATCAATTTCAGCTCGACTCTTTGTCTTCCTTGCAGACACGAACTTGACAATTTCTTGTTCATCATCAGTATCTTCTTCTGAGTCAGCCTCTACCACTTCTGCACCCCCTGTGTTGCTTACCTCATCATCACTTTCATCCAGGAACTGTTCACTCTATTGTTGAGTATGCTGTTCATTTTCAACAATAGTGACATCATTGCTCTCAACAATTTTTCCCAGCCTTTTGTTGAAACATTTATATGCTTTGATTTTTCCTGAGTAGCCAAGGAATATCCCCTCATCTCCTCGTGCCTCAAACTTCCTGTGATTTTCTTTGTTGAGAATTAAACACTTACTTCCAAAGATTCGAAAGTATTTCAGCATTGTCTTCTTTCCGTACCACAGTTCATATATAGTCTTCCCTTTCTTTGGACACAAAAAAGACCTGTTCAAAACATAGACCGATGTCAAAACTGCTTCCTTCCAAAATTTCTCTGGTAGGTCTTTATCAATAAGCATCGTTCTGGCCATATTGTTGATGATCTGATTCCTCCTTTCAACCACTCCATTCTGTTGGGGAGTTATTACTGATGAAACTTGATGCATTATCCCATGTTTCTCGAGATAGTTTTCAACTTGACTATTTGTGAATTCTGTACTGTTATCAGTACGAAACATCAGAATTTTCTTCCCAAGCATCTTTTCTGATTCCCTCCTATACTGCTTTATACAACTGAACACCTCTGTCTTATGGGTAACGATGAATACCCAGGCCATTCTACTATAGTCATCAATGAAAACGACATAGTACCTTTTCCCATTTATAGCTCATGGTGAGATAGGTCCACATACATCAGCATGAACCAGTTTGAGCACTCTAATTGATTTATGTTCCTTTGGCATGTATGTATTTCTGATTATCTTCCCTTATTGGCAAGCATCACACGTATGAGTGTGATCACATGATAGCTTGGGAAGGTCTCTAGCAGCATCACACTTTACGAGATCCTCCATAGATGGTTGGCATAGATGACCAAGTCGCTTATGCCACAGCTGGTTTTCTTCCTCTCTAGACAAAAGACAAGTATCTTCTTTCCCACGTACAAGGTAGAGATTCCCCTTTGACCTTTTTCCCTGCAGAACTGTTGCTCCATCTTTTCCTTTCACAACACACATATTTTCGGTAAATCGGATAGAGTGCCCAGATTCACATAGTTGACTGACAATGAGTAAGTTATGACCGAGACACTCTACTACCAAGACATCAACACGTCTCATCTCTTTGCCCCCAAACTTGGCTTTCCCTGAGCCAACAATCTTCAGGCCTTTATCATTTCCTAATTTGACAGCTCCTTCTTTGTCATATTTGATGCCTGTAACAAGATCCTTATTACCCGTCATGTGGGATGTGCAACCACTGTCAAGGATCCAAACACCAGATCGATCTGATGATTTAAGGGAAATCTCCACCACCACGGCCTTTTCATTTTTCTACTTTTTGGTCCATACTTTTTCTTTCACACTCAGCATGGATTGAGACTTCTGTTCTTGCTCAGAGTATGATGGACCAGCCTCATCTTGCAAAGCCGCAAATCTATTCTGCGTTTTTAACTCACCTGTCGGTTTATTAACCTGCTTCTTGCGATCGTTTTGATTCTGCTTTGGCACATTTCTCTGAATGGTCAAAGTACAGTACCTAGCCATGTGCCCAAATCCTCCGCACCAAAAACAGTGTCCTTAAAAATATGATCTGGAAAACCGTTCTCTGTTTAGCTGCCATCTCTGTTCTTGTTCCATTCTACATCTCTTGGCTATGGAACACAGATACTGTGAATGTCCCATTTTCCCACAACAATAACACCTGATATAGAATACATTCCTTCATGATAATTAAGCACTACGATTTTCCCTTGGGGATCTATGAATATTATGATTATGTTTTGTGCCCAAATCAACCTTCAATTTTTGGGACGGGTGCTTGCGGTCTGGAATTAACTGCCACCGATTTTTGTTTCTTATCAAGCCCTGAATCAACCTTATCATTTGATCTTTCTTGATGCTTCACTCCTGCTGAACTACGAGCCTCCTCTTTCATCTTCTCCGTCTTCTGAATGGTCTGCTTTTCTGGTATCACATTGGAGGTCAAGAGTTTTTCTTGATCCATCATTTTTCATCGCAGAATGGCCACTTCTTCTTCAATATCTTTGATACGTCTGACCTTCTCCTTTCCTGTATTAGTCAAACAATCAATTTCCTTCTTTTGTTCCTCAATTCTAAGCTTATGCTCAACAATATTTTCTGAGCTCTCTGGTGTTGAGGATTTTAGTCTTTCAATTTCTTCTAACAGTTCTGACTTTTCTTCATCCTGTTGTTGCATATAGAGTTTGGCATCATGAACCACTTTATTAGCTTTCTTCATTTTGGCTCTCCAAACATCTATCTCTTCAAGAGCTGCTTCCAATTCGGCTTCCATATTGACTCTTCCTTCAAATTCTTCTTCCTCTTCTCCAATGTCAGTTTCGTCCTTTTCCTGAGAACTACTGGCAACCGCTACCATAGAATTTTGTCTATGATCTTTACAATTTTCATAATCCTCAACCTCTTTATCCTCATACTCATCTGAACTATCTATTTCTTGTGAAAGAAGATTCTTCCTTTTGAAGAAATTTCTCTTGAACTGCTTCTTCCCTTTCACATAGGCTGAAGATTTATTCTTGGGAATTTCAACTTCATCATCATCATCATCGTTATCTTAAAATTTCTTGGGGTATCTTGCTGCAAGATGACCAACCTTTCCACATCAAAAGCATTCCAGTGGAAGTTTACCTTTAAACTTTCTTCTTCCTCTTTGCAGATTTGAAGAAAGGAATGACATCACCTCATCTGTCACTTCTTCTTCATTAGAATCTTCAATGGTGAGTTTCTTCATGGAATTGAATGCCACCTCTTTGGATTTCCCCTTTTCCACAGTCTCGTTATCATCGTTTCTCATTTCATATGCAACAAGAGTGCTGTGTAGGTTATCCAATGTCAGTTCTTTTGGGCCTTTATCTTCCAAAACAGAAACTTCCGGATTGAACTGAGGTGGAAGTTTTCTCAATATGCGCTTCACAATTTTTATATCTTCAATAATTTCTCCAAGACCCCACATGTCTTCTACCACAGCATTTACCCTGTCAAAGAATGCATCAACAGACTCATTCGGGTTCATTCTCAGATCTTCATACTTGTTCCACAACACTTTCAGCTTTGCCACTCTGACTTTTGTATCCCCTTCATAAATATTCAAAATCTTTTCCCACATGGCATGTGGCGTTTTGCATGAAATCACCTTTGTATAGATGGGATTAGAGAGGGATCCCCCTAAGGCATTGATTTCTTTGGAATCAGCATCCAACTCTTTGTGCTCAGCTTCTGATAATGTACCACTAGTAATATCAGCTGTGATACCGTGCATAGCTGCTAAAAACTCATCCATTCCCAAAGATCGGAAATAGTGTTGCATTCGATTCTTCCATATCTGAAAATTACATCCGTCGAAGATCAGAATCCCTCTATGATTAGTGACCTCCATTTGAGAGAAGAACAACTGTCAAACTTCCCTCTGATACCAATTGTTAGGACCAATATGGGCCTATATACCCTGAGAGGGGGGGTGAATCAGGGTATGGATATTTTTTTTCAAAGTTTTTTCTACCCCACTGGATCTTGACCTATTTGTTACAAGGGTCACTTTGTTTGCATTTGTGTGGTTACTGTGATCACTTGTCTCCTTTACCTGATGATGATGATTTGAATGCAATGCAGGTAAGTAAGCAGGCAGACACAAAGATTTTTACTTGGTTCACCGCTAAGGGCTACGTCCAAGGAGCATATGCCAACAAGTTGCCGGTTCGTACCAAATTCCATTAGACTTCACTAGATGTGGATTACAATGTTCGGGCTAGATCACTTCTATGCCTAGGCTCACTGCTTATACAAGGTTTATGGTCAGCTCACTGCTTTCCCAAGGGTCACTCCTGCTTTCTCTCTCTCTGGCTCACTTCCGGTGGAGAGGATCACCTTCTTCCTCTTCCTAAGCTCACTGCTCTAGAAAGGGTTTAGGGTCAGCTCACTGCTTTCCCAAGGGTCACTCCCTGTTTCTCTCTCTCTGGCTCACTGCCGGTGGAGAGGATCACCTTCTCCCTCTTACTAAGCTCACTTCTCTAGAAGGGATTCACTCACAGTTTATAGACCTATAGGTCTCTTCATTTGCATGAAGTAATGCATCCTTAACTGTAGATAGATGCTCTGTTAAAGTCCAACTTTCATCCACTGATGAATATCACTTTGACTCTGACCACTGGGCAACTACTTTTGGAAAGTACCTTCGCAAAGCACCATACTTCATGAAGCTCCCAATTTCGCGAAGCTCAAACAAGCCTTCGCGAAGCTCCTGCCTTTTCGTGAAGCTCTCTCGCGAAGCTCAGCTCGTTGAAAAGAAACTTCTCTCGCGAAGCTCACTGAGCCAGCGCAGAGCACACAACTTTCACGGAGCTACAATAGCCGCCGCGAAGATCCCCTTTCGCGAAGCACACTGCCTTCGCGGAGCTACAATATTGAAGTTGTATAATTTAAAATCTTCAACAGATAGCGTGATTATAGTTATATCAAACTACCCTCTCTCTGTAATGATATGTTCCCAAAAGATAATGAACTTCCTAGTAGAATATATGATGTTAAAAATTTAAAAGTTTAATGGGTATGATCTTTGAAGGAATACATGCCTATCCAAATAAATGTATACTATTTCAAAAGGACCAATAAGCACTTAATGAAGACACAAAGTATAGCGACCTAGCCTTCACTTACATTACTATTACATCATTTCAAAGATAAAAAACATAATAGTATTACACATGGAGGATACAAAGTTTTGTGTCTTGGGAAACCTAGTACCACACATAACAAATACAACATCAACCATAAACATTTATTTAATTTCTTCTTCACTAGCTTCTTAGTGGCACTTGTCCTCTCCTTAGTACATATAGCCACCTGAGGATATACATAAAAAGGGGTGAGCTAAAAGCCCAGTAAGAGGATATATAAGAACAATATATCATGGGGTGAGCATAATCATGACATAGGAAAAAGATCATAATCATGAGAGGAGCAGAAACAATAAACTAGAAATGTGGCAATGCATAAAAATGATACATCATGTCTTAGTGGTTAACTACCACACATACTTGTGAAAAAAGCTAGAATCTTGTTCACACATAATTTCACATTTACTCATGAGATTCATCACTTTACCCAATGCATTGGAGCGCTATATAATTCCGGGCGCACCCGTCACATTTAAACATTCATATTGCGCTATATAATTCCAGGCGCACCCATCACATCATAAAATTATCATTATCATTCTTGCAACATAGAACAAATATCAAACATGTACATAAATAACCCATGGAATGGAATGGGTTTCATCTCATAATAACACATTCATAAGCTTTGGGTTCCCAAAAGAAAGAGGGTACAACATACTTGATACAAGAACCATCAACCTTGAAAGAGAGGTAAAAGGTGAGATCTTGAAAGAAGAGTTCCTTTGGAAAACATTTTGATGGACATAAAAACCAGTGACAAACATGTATATCCCAGAAAAGTGAATTAAATAATGAAAAAATGATCTTTGAGGAGTAACCATATCAAAAATGGAGTGAAAGAGGGAGAACCCAAAGGAAGAAAAATTGGGTTCGAGATTTCCCCTTACCTTGTACTCGAATGCCTCCTTCTCTTTAATGTCCTGTATAATGACATTATATTCATTAATTAGAAATTACAGAACTTTTTATACATTAATAGGGTTTATTATGGTTTCATTATTTCATATTATGTTCCTTTGTATGACTTATTGAGGTTAAAAACATTGATCGGGGATGTTCGTTTTCATGGTTTTCTTGAGCGGTCCACTTGTATTCTTAAATTGATGTTTTGGTAGATCATGGGTAAACATAAAAAACTGATATTACATGTTATTAATGATATTAAAGAATCTTGAATGATTTTATAATGAGTTATATTAGATCCATGTGGAAGAATCATTAGATATGAATTAAATAAAGATTATTTGGGTTAATTTGAGTGGTTTTTGGATCACAATGAACTCGTTTTAACTTTTCACTTAGTAATATGGCCATAGGTTATTTACAGAACTTAAAATAGAACATAATACATATAAAATATTCTGTTTCAACCATAAAAATGGTTACAAGACCAGATTTGAAGGTAGAAATGGAAGAAGAGAACATGTCGTTTTTTGAAGGTGATAAATTTAACACCCCATGAACAACGTTCCCTTTAATAAAATAAATGAAAAAGGGAAGGGTGTGGGGTGATATAATATCCCATTAGAATAATAACAATACAGTATATGTATAATACTGGAGTTACAAAACAATTTTGATGAGTATAGGTGGGGAGAGATCAAGAAAGGAACTTGAACGTGAAAGGAAATTAAAGGAGAAGAGAGAGAGAGAGAAATTACCTCTAGCATCTTCCTCTTGAGATCCTTCTTAAGGAAGATATGATTGGTCTTTTGATGAGACCAAAAGCTTTCGGACGTGGGTTAGGTTCTAGGGAAGATGTTTGGGGTGATTTTAGAGAAGTCTTGGATCTTGAGAGGTGTGAGGAAAAGAGAGAGTGAAGGGTGGCTTTTATAGTGGAGGGGAGAGGGGTTTCCTTAATATAAAATTGATTAGTTAATTAATTTCACCTAAGACAAGGAATAGTGAGTCTTGAACGACCAATAATAGTAATTTTATAATGTAATACCGAACCAATTGGGCTTACATCAGCAGAACATCATCAGTTACTCAATTAATACATTATTTAGCATTTATTGTGAATTATCAGATTCCACTATTCATAAAAAATTCATGTATCTCAAAAAAATCTCAAAAATTTACCCCAACCATTTTTTGACGTTTAGAATACAGAAATGAAGTCCATTTTTCAAAAATAATTTTCGAAATATTATTAATTTAATATTTAATTAAAATCATAATTTATTTAAAAAACAGTTTTTAAAATTAAAACTGAATTTATAGTTCTTCCAAAAATTTCGTAGGGTGTTATAAAATTCTCTAAAAAATATTAGAAATTGATTCATTAATTTATGAATACATTACAGGAAAATAATTATTATTTTAAATTAATTAATTAATTATAATTAATTATTTATGACTTATAAAATACGAAAAACATTTACTAAGGTCAAATTGTCACTTTCTAAGATATCTAAATTTTATTTTATTATTCATAGGTAATGTTCCTCTTATTTACTATTCATAAGGGTCATGTTACTATTCATAAGGGTAGGTTACTATTCATAAGGGTAGGTTACTATTCACAAAAAATTATTTTTGTTTCATTAGACTCCAAAAACCATCTTGAACACAACCGTGTATGTTGGATTTTCAAAATTCCAAACATAGGGGTGACAAAATTATGTTTAAAGGTCACTTAACACTTAGTAGTTCATTATTTTGTGTTTTTATGACATAAATATAAGAAGGTAATTTTCCATTGAAAAACTTTGGGTCGTTATATTCTTCCCCCCTTAAGAAAATTCACCCCCGAAATTTCACTTTACAGAAACAGGTGAGGGTACTTCTCCTTCATTCCCTCTTCTAGTTCCCAAGTTGCTTCTTCAAACTTATGGTTCCTCCACAACACTTTGACAAGGTAGATTGTCTTGTTGCGTAGAACCTTATCACTTCGGTCCATAATTTTTACCAGCTGCTCCTTATAGGAGAGATCATCTTCCAGCTATACCACCTTTGAGTTTAGTACATGTGAGGGGTCTGATATGTACTTCCTCAGTAGTGATACGTGAAACACATCATGAACATGATCCATATTCGGTGGAAGTTCCAGACGATAGGCCACGGCTCCTATGCGGTCAAGGATCTCAAAGGGGCCAATGTACCTTGGGCTTAACTTCCCTTTCTTCCCGAATCGCATGACTCTCTTCTATGGAGATATTCGAAGGAAAAATTTATCTCCATCATCGGACTCCAAGTCCCTTTGATGGTTGTCAGCATAGCCCTTTTTCCGACTTTGAGAAGATTTGATGTGTTTCTGGATGACTTGAACCTTCTCTGTCATCTCTTGAACAAGATCGGGACCAAGTAGCTTTCGTTCTCCAACTTCATCCCAACAGGTTGGAGTTCTACATCGCTTCCCATAAAGAGCTTCATACGGAGCCATCTGAATACTCGAGTCGAAGCTATTGTTGTATGAGAACTCAACCAATGGGAGGTGCTGATCCCATCCACCTTTGAATTCTAGAGAGCATGCTCTTAGCATTTCTTCGAGCTTCTGAATAGTCCTTTCAGACTTGCCATCGGTTTGGGGGTGATAGGCTGTGCTGAAATTTAATTCATTACTCAAAGCATGTTGAAGGCTCCTCCAGAATTTAGATGTGAACCTTGGATCACGTTCAGAGACAATCGAGAGTGGAACACCATGAGATATCACTACTTCCATCACATATATCCTTGCATGTTGTGCAAGTGAGAGGTCTTCCCGAATAGCGATAAAATGGGTAGTCTTGGTGAGTCGGTCAACCACAACCCATATCACATTATTTCCTCTTGACGTCTTCGGGAGACCCGTGACAAAGTCCATAGTAACATTTTCCCATTTTCACATGGGTATAGGCAATGGCTGCATCATACCTTTGGACTTTTTCCGCTCAGCATTAACTTGCTGACATACCAAGCACCTTGATATATATTCCGCAATCTCCATCTTCATGTTATCCCACCAGAAGTGTTCTCGGAGATCACGGTACATCTTGGTACTCCCAGGATGGATAGAGAAAGTTGAGCTATGTGCATTATCCAATAGCTCATTCTTTATCCCCGGTGATGAAGGCACACAAATCCGCATTCCAAACCGAATCACACCATCATCGTCGATATGGAACTCTTGATGCTTCCCTTCCATTACTGCATTCACCCTCTTTTGTATCTCCACATCATCCCTTTGTGCTTCCTTAATCTTCTGTTGGATGGATGGTTGCGCAATCATTTGGGCAAGGTAGGATGTATCCCCTGCCCTTACGATTCCCAAATCCATCCTTTGCATATCCAAGAAGATAGGCTCTTTCTCAATCCACAACATGGATAGAGTAGCAGGTTATTTCCTGCTTAGAGCATCAGCTACCTTGTTCGCCTTCTCAGGATGATAGTGAATAGAGAAATCGTAATCCTTGATTAGATCTGACCATATCCTTTGAGGCATGTTGAGCTCCTTTTGTGTGAATATATACATTAGGCTCTTCTGGTCGGTGTATATATCACACTTATCGCCATAAAGGTAGTACCACCAGATTTTCAAGGAAAAAATCACGGCTTCCAACTCTAGATCATGCGTCGGGTAGTTCTGCTCATGGATATTCAACTGCCGTGAGGCGTAGGCTATCAAATTATCATTTTGCATGAGTACACAACCCAAGCCTTTCTTTGAAGCATCGCTGTATATCACAAAACTCTCTCAACTTTTTGGTAGTGTGAGTACAAGTGCAGTGATTAGCCTTATCCTTAGCTCCTTGAAGCTTCCCTCACATTCATCCGTCCAGACATACTTTACCCCTTTCCCTATTAACTTAGTTAGCGGGCTTGACAATCGTGAGAAATTTCTCAAAAAACGTCGATAGAACCCAGTTATTCCAAGAAAACTACGGATTTCTGTGACACTAGAAGGCCTGGGCCATTCCTCAATCGCCTTTGTCTTTGAAGGGTCCACAGAAATTCCCTCGCTTGTGATCACATGTGCCAAGAAAGTGACTTGATTCATCCAAAAGTCACACTTGCTAAACTTGGCGTACAAATTCTCCTTTCTCAATGTATCCAATACAAGTCTTAGATGTCTTCATGTTTCTCCTTGATCTTGGAGTAGATGAGAATATCATTGATAAACACTACCACAAATTTGTCGAGGTAATGTCTAAAGACTCTATTCATCAAATCCATGAAGATTTCAGGGGCATTAGTAAGTCCGAAGGGCATCACCAAAAACTCATAGTGCCCATACCTTGTACGGAAGACAATCTTCTGAATATCTTCCTTCTTCACCTTTACTTGATGATATCCAGAACAAAGATCCACCATTGAGAAGTATTGATAACCTCTTAACTGATCGAAGAAGTCATCAATCCTTGGGAGAGGATACTTGTTCATTATGGTGATCTGGTTGAGTTCCCGATAATCGATACACAGCCGCGTGGTTCCATCCATCTTCTTTACAAAGAGAACTGACGCACCCCAAGGTGATGCACTATGGTGTATGAACCCTTTGTCTAAATAATCTTGCAGCTGCTTTTTTAACTCCTCCAGTTCGATAGGAGCCATCCTATAGGGGCACTTCGAGATAGGAGTAGCTCCAGGTATGAGTTCAATTGAGAACTCTACCTCACGATCCGAGGGAATTCCGGGTAACTCTTCGCGAAATACATCACCGTATTCCCTTACGATGGGCATTTCTTCAAGGTTGGAACTTTACTTCGACTCAACCATTTGGGCGAGGTATGCTTCTTCATAGGGAATCAACACCAACACTATTGAAGGATTTTTAAAAGGATATTCATGATCTTCCTTGCATTTGTAGAGGAGCATGGGATGGTTCGGAATATGAAAATATATTTCCTTTTCCTGACAGTTGATATGTGCTCCATATAGCGAGATCCAATCCATTCCCATTATAGCATCGAATTCCACCAAGGGAAGTATTACGAGATCTTCCGGAAGAATCGTCCCACATACGTCAAGAGGAGAAGAGTCAAACACTTGGGTTGCAATGATTGCACCACTTGGTGTTTTTACAGATATCTCTACTTCAAGGTTTCGGGGCTTCGATTCTATAGTACTAGAAAACTTGCAAGATATAAAGGAATGTGTAGAACTAGAATCAAACAAGGATTTTGCCATTCTTGAGTGAATAGGGAGTGTAACTTGTAAGACTTCATTATCATGTTCCACCTCCGCAGTAGTAATGGCATAAGCCTTCCCTTGATCCTTTGGCTTTGGTGGTTGTTGGCGCTGATTACCCTCGAGAGCTCGAGGTTTGGTGCACTGGTTTGAATAGTGCCCTAGCTCCCTACAGTTGTAGCATTGAACCACGAGTGGTTCTCTCCTTTCATCAGCTACATTATCCTTCCTTTTCATGTCTTTTAGACACTCGTGAGCAAGGTGTCCTTATTTCCCACACTTGAATCATTTCCCCGTCCATTTGAGGCAGTTCCCATGGTGCAACTTCCCACATTTTTGGCATGTGGGTCATTGTGTTTTTTTCCCACCTTTGTCATTAGATCCACCGGCTTGAAACTCCATCTTTATTTTCTAATCACCATAACCATGGGACCATTCTCTAAACTCCATTTCCACTTTGAGAGCACACCGAACAACTTCTTCATAATTAACAAAGTCTCGAATTGCAAGAGCCTTTCGAAGATGTGGTTTTAATCCACTAAAGAATCTATCAATTTTGCTATCATTGTTGATAACAAAACCCGAATCATACCTTGCGAACCTTGTGAAATTTTCTTCATAGGTTGTGACAGATTCTCCTTCTTTTTGTTTGAGCTCTATGAATTCTCTCTCCATCTTCGTGCGAAGAGTTATTGGGAAGTACTTATTAAGAAACATTATCTTAAAGTCTTCCCATTCCATCTCTTCAATTTCCTCCCTTGGCTTGGTGTTCTTAATCAAGGCCCACCATTGATCAGCTTCTCCATCTAGACGATAAACGGATAGAGTCACCTTCTCTATCTCGGAACAGTGAAGAACAGAAAATATCTTTTCCATGGAGTTGACCCACTATTCCGCAACTAGTGGATCATAAGATCCACAAAACGTCGGTGGTCGTTGCCGCATAAAACATTCTATTTCTAGTTGCTCCATATTTGGTGAAGGAAGACGTTCCACATTATTATGGTTATTATTCATAACCTGAGATCATTGGGTAATCATCGCCATGAATTTTTGAACTGCACCTCCCAAATCATTGGGGATGTTGTTCGGGAAATCGTTTCATTGGCCCTCACAAGAGTTGTTGGCCTGGTTTATCCTGGTTCCCACCATTTTCTAAAATAGAAAAGGTTAGAACAAAACATAAGTAAACAAGTCATGAATAACTTATTCATTTAAACAATTATACCAAAAACATAACATATGGGATACCTAGCTAAATATTATTGTGTACATATTTGTACTTATTCTCATGCTAGAGGTTTTCTCTAGGGTTTACTAACCCTAATTCCCAAATTAACTAAACCTTTCCTCTGATACCAACTATAGCGACCCAGCCTTCTCTTACATTACTATTACATCTTTTCAAAGATAAAAAACATAATAGTATTACACATGGAGGATCCAAAGGTTTAGTGTCTTGGGAAATCTAGGACCACACATAACAAATACAACATCAACCATAAACATTTATTTAATTTCTTCTTCACTAGCTTCTTAGTGGAACTTGTCCTCTCCTTAGTACATGTAGCCACCTGAGGATATACATCAAAAGGGGTGAGATAAAAGCCCAGTAAGAGGATAGATAAGGATAATATATCATTGGGTGAGCATAATCATGACATAAGAAAAAGATCATAATCATGAGAGGAGCATAAACAATAAACTTGAAATGTGGCAATGCATAAAAATGAAACATCATGTCTTAGTGGTTAACTACCACACATACTTGTGAACAAAGCTAGAATCTTGTTAACACATAATTTCACATTTACTCATGAGATTCATCACTTTACCCAATGCATTGGAGCGCTATATAATTCCGGGCGCACCCGTCACATTTAAACATTCATATTGTGCTATATAATTCCTGGCGCACCCGTCACATCATAAAATTATCATTATCATGGTTTCCACATAGAAAACATATAAAACATGTACATAAATAACCCATGGAATGGACTGGGTTTCATATCATAATAACGCATTCATAAGCTTTGGGTTCCCAAAAGAAAGAGGGAACAACATACTTGATACAGGAACCATAAACCTAGAATGAGAGGTAAAACGTGAGATCTTGAAAGAAGAGTTATTTTGGAAAACATTTTGATGGACATAAAAACCTGTGACAAACATTTATATCCCATAAAAGTAAAGCAAATTATGAACAAATGATCTTTGAGGAGTAACCATATCAAAAATGTAGTGAAAGAGGGAGAACCCGAAGGAAGAAAAATTGTGTTCATGATTTCCCCTTACCTTGTACTCGAATGCCTCCTTCTCTTTAATGTCCTGTATAATGACATTATATTCATTAATTAGAAATTCCAGAACCTTTTATACATTAATAGGGTTCATTCTGGTTTCATTATTTCATATTATGTTCCTTTGGATGTCTTATAGTGTTTAAAAACATTGATCGGGGATGTTCATTTTCATGGTTTTCTTGAGCGGTCCACTTGTATTCTTAAATTGATGTTTGGGTAGATCATGGGTAAACATCCAGAACTTATATTACATGTTATTAATGATATTACAGAATATTTAATGATTTTATAATGAGTTATATTAGATCCATGTGGACAAATCATTAGATAAGAATTAAATGAAGATTATTTGGGTTAATTTGAGTGGTTTTTTGGATCACAACGTACTCGTTTTAACTTTTCACTTAGTAATATGGACATAGGTTATTTAAAGAACATAAAATAGAACACAATAAATATAAAATATTCTGGTTCAACCATAAAAATGGTTTCATGACCAGATTTGAAGGTAGAAATGGAAGAAGAGAACATGTCGTTTTTTGAAGGTGATAAATTTAACACCTCATGAACAACGTTCCCTTTAATAAAATAAAAGAAAGAGGGAAGGGTGTGGGGTGATATAATATCTCTTTAGAATCATAAAAATACATTATATTTATACTACTGGAGTTACAAAACAATTTGGATGGGTATAGGTGGGGAGAGATCAAGAAAGGAACTTGAACTTGAAAGAAATTAAAGGAGAAGAGAGAGAGAAATTACCTCTAGAATCTTCCTCTTGAGATCCTCCTTAAGGAAGATAGGATTGTTATTTTGATGATACCAGAAGATTTTGGACTTGGGGGAGGTGCTAGGGAAGATTTTTTGGAAGAGTTTAGAGAAGTCTTGGAGCTTGAGAGGTGTGAGAAAAAGAGGGAGTGAAGGGTGGCTTTTATAGTGGAGGGGAGAGGGGTTTCCTTAATATAAAATTGATTAGTTTATTAATTTCACCTAAGAAAAGGAATAGTGAGTCTTGAACGACCAATAATGGTAATTTTATAATTTAATCCCAAACCAAGTGGGCTTACATCAGCAGAACATCTTCAGAGACTCAATTAATACATTATTTAGCATTTATTGTGAATTATCGGATTCCACTATTCATAAAAAATTCATGTATCTCAGAAAAATTTCAAAAATTTACCCCAACAATTTTTCGACGTGTAGAATCCAAAAATGAAGTCCATTTTTCAAAAATAATTTTCTAATTATTATTAATTTAATATTTAATTAAAATCATAATTTACTTAAAAAACAGTTTTAAGATTAAAACTGAATTTATAGTTCTTTCAAAAATTACGTAGGGTCTTATAAAACTATATAAAAACTATTAGACATTGATTCATTAATTTATGAATACATTACAAGAAAATAAATATTCTTTTAAATTAATTAATTAATTATAATTAATTATTTATGACTTATAAAATACCAAAAACGTTTACTAAGGTCAAATTGTCACTTTCTAAGATGTCTAAATTTTATTTTATTATTCATAGGTAATTTTCCTCTAATTTACTATTCATAAGGAACATGTTACTATTCATAAGGGCAGGTTACTATTCATAAGGGTATGTTACTATTAACCAGAAATTATTTTTGTTTCATTACACTCCAAAAACCATCTTGAACACAACCGTGTGTGTTGGATTTTCAAAATTCCAAACATAGGGGTGACAAAATTATGTTTAAAGGTTAATTATCACTTATTAGTTCATTATTTTGTGTTTTTATGACATAAATATAAGAAGGGAATTTTCCATTGAAAAACATTGGGTCGTTACACAAAGTGTGGTTCTTCTCGATACAAAAAACATAAATTAGGTCATACGAATATTTTTTGGCACTTTCCCAAAATTTTAAATTTTTGCTACCTATATAGAAGCAAGGAGAATAAAAGTCAATTCAAATGGAATGAAGATAAAAATAAATAAATATGGGAAACTTTTTCACCTAGAATACTCTTTTCAATGGAAGAGAATTGATCATGATTATCCTAAATTTTGAAATGATCTATGAAACCGTTGTCTGGTGCTATCTACAGGTTGAGTGAATCCTTTTGTTTTTCAATGCATCAATCACAGTACAAGGCCAGTTATGTTGGTAAATAATAACTTTCCACCATGGTAATTCATGAAATGATTGTATATTATGTTATCTATACTTTTATCCTGATGAAAAAAATCAGGTAATGATATTAATGTTTATTTGGATCCAATGATAGAAGATTTAAAAATATTATAGGATTCAGGTGTTACGGTGTATGGTATTTAAGGAAATTAAGATTTCATGTTGAGATCCATGTTTATGAGGCAATAAATGAGTTTACTACATATGGAAATTATTCAAGATATTGTATTAAAGGAACTCATGTGTTTCGCATTTGGGAAAAAGTTACACAATCAATTAGTTTGAAACATTTATCAAATACACTGTTTCTAGGATAACATTGATTTATACTAAGGTGACATAAGTACTGATCATGGAAATAATAATTCAGTGGGAGTTTATAAGAACATACAACACCATCTCCACTAATAATTGATAAACTTTTTGAGAAGTTAAAATATTTGGATACTAATTTTGGGAAACATTTTTCAAAAAACATTACGAAGAATGGTTGGAAAATTTGATCATTCTTTTTCTTAAATTTTCATACAAGATTTTTTGTACTATAGAAATTTTATTGATGTTATGCATGTTGAAAACAATGTATGTGGTAATTTCATTGTCATGTTACTAAATGAAAATAAAAAAAATAATTTAATTAAGGACAGTTTAGAAACGATTGACCTGGGAATACAAGAAGTGTTAGAACCAATGAAGGGTGAAAATGGAATTTTATTTCTCCACCTGATTACACTCTTTCTAGAAATGAGAGATATCGGTTTCTCAAATTCTTGATTGATATAATGGGTCTAAAGGGTTATTTTTTAGAATATTAAGAATATAAAGTCAATTACTGATTTATATTTAAAGGGTCTAAAATCATATGAATGTTATTTCTTGATGTAGGATCTAATGCATTTAGCTTTCCATTTCATTTCTCCCAAGAATGTACATCATACATTAACAAAGCACTATTTATTTTTTCAAGTTATATGCAACAAAGTTATATACCTGAAAAAATTTCTAATAGGGGAAAAGGTAATTTCCATCATATTATGTGAATTGAAAATGTTTTTATTTCAAAAAATATTTGAAACGATGGTTTATTTTATGGTTCAATTGGTGAGAGAGATTTGACTATGTGGTCCTATACATTATAGATGGATGTATCCCATTAAAATTGATATGATGATTTTTAAAGGATATGTTAAAAATACAATTCATCCATAGGGTTGTATTAAAGAGAGAAATATTTTTGAGAAACTCATTAAATTATATACTGAATACAAGTTCTATGTGTATTGAGTAGGTATACTGAAATATAATCACACTGGGTGGCTTTTGGGTGGAGTAATTTATATAATAGATATTTTCTCAATCAATATTACATATCAGGAGTATACCCACCTTTATGTTTTTCATAAAATTTTAGAGGGTTCCCCATATGTTGCAACCCACAAATAAATTCATAGGCATTTAAATCTATCAAATGATAAAATATGGACATCAAATACACATAATCAACAATTTATTTCATGGTTTTGAGACCATAATTTTAAGGAGTCAGATGAAAATTGATATTCAATTTCAGGACGACTTCAATAGCTATCCAGAGGATCAAGTATTCTTGTATTATCTTATAATGGTTATGTAATTAATGGTTATATTTTCATTAAAATTGGCCAAGATTAAGGTAGTATCATGAAAAATAGTGGAGTTACACCTATGGCTAAAGCGATTCATGTATCTAGTACTAAGGAAAAAAATCCATTTTTTGTGAATATGGCATACTTTAGCAACATAAAATAAATTTGGGTGTTAGATTATACAACATTCCAAGAGAATAGTTTTCAATGAAAGTGGGTTTATAATAAGATTTTTAAGATAGATTAATTGAGATTGATTAAAGTGGATTTTAGTAAGGAAGGGTAAAAATATGAATCTTTTATAATGAAATCATATGAAGTACACATATTTTCTGTTCTAGATCCCAGATACCAAAAGCGATCAACTTTCTATTAAAGAACAAAACCCATGAAGGTAAAATAATAATTCAACTAAGGATAAACCTTTCATTGGGACTCCAAAATCAATTTTCATTGGTCCCAATGTATATGGGGTCTTATATGTTAGAGGAGACCATAATGAAAGAATTTTAGTACTCAATAAAGGATTCTAATACATTCAACCATAAAAAAATAGAGTTCAACATTCGAGTAATATATTTTTTGTAATATACATTACATTACCTCACATTAATATCTTTTCAATAATATATTTACATAGTCTAAATTAAAAATTGAAACTATTTTGTAGATGATGACTTATACAGTTGATGATGCTCCTAATCTTGAAAAACAAAATGTTTCTCAACCTAATATTCCTCCCAGGGTAAAGGAACAATGACCTTATACACCTGAAGATGATACCAATCCAGAGGAGCAATATATTAAGGATGTTGAACATGAGGAAATGGTAGATGATGAAGAATGGTTGTCCCAAAAAAAATGAGTGTTCTTTTGTGACATTGTTAACAATAATTATTAACATGAAAAGCAAAGGTATCAAATTCGAGGTCAGATGGAATGCGTGCGGCCAACCTGTTATCCCAAACAAATCCATGTTTAGTAGTTTCATTGGGATAATCACCCCGAAGTGTGTTACAATTTATACAGATTCATTGAACCATGTTTTACCTATTCTTAAGAATCTATTTGAGGAAGATACTAGCATAACATTATGATATAATATATTTATTTTATTAAAATTTATGCTAACAATACATTGAATTACTCTTCATTATCCTTTTCAAAGTTCATTTATGGTAGATGAACCCCATAATAAATTTGTATTAATGATTTTTAAAGGCTCTCATAGTATTTATGACAATTATAAACATATTTCATCTCAAATATTCTGAATGGAAAATAAACCTACACCCATTTCATATGAATACAAACCTGATAAGACAAGAAATGTGGGATGCATTTACTGGCCATCATAATGAGATATATTTTCATGTACATTGTGGCTAAGAATATATAGTTTTAAAATACATGTATTAATCGCTTTGATTAAGATTTTTTAATTAATGAAATAGGAACTAAGTCCTAAAAATAAGAAATGGGAAGAGAAACCAACATTCCCCTACTAGAAATCAATTATGGGGTACACTTCACTTGAAAAAATGGGTACATATTTTAAAAATACTATAATTAATTTATGTAACATGAAACAAAATAATATTTTTTCCAATGTTTATATGTAGATTGTTGAATCAAAATTCAAAGGCACTTTAATCCCATGTCATGTGCTATGGAAGGAGGCACGTTTAACTAAATATGGGAAACAGATGGATGAAATCATACAAAAACTGTGAGAATAATGCGTAAATATAACATAAAAACAACCAGTTTTTCTTTAAATAATTAATACATAACAATGATTACTTATTTTCCTATATATTCTATCTAACTTAGACACAGGAATAATCAAATCCAATATTGGATAGACTCCAACTATCAATGTTATTTCTGTAGCTAGAACAATATGGATGTGTCAGTGGTGTGGGTTTTGGTGTGACACCAAGAAAATAGTTTGTGAAAAGAAAATAACATGGGGATAAAGATAAAAAATGGATGATATGAAATCACAATTAGATAACCTTGAATAAAAATTTCATTGGTAGTCTGAATTTCTAGAAACTTTTATGAGGGAAGAAAAGATAAGAAACAACTCATGAACAACCTCTACATGAATATCCCCCTCCCACCCCCACCAGATTTGAGGCAATCTATTCCCCTAAAAGAGATATCTTATATAAGTTAATGAATATTCTCATAACTAATTTTTTGAAATTTAAATCAAGTTGACCCAAATACCTTCACTTTTCTGATATTCTATGTGGTGAAAATGACTGTGATTTGTATCTATCCACACCAGCTCATTTTTTTCATTGAGAGGGATAACAGGTTCAATACCTAAGAATACACTCTACACAATAGACACCTTCTAATAGGTCAAGTAGGAGTGGGGATTAACATAGATCATGAGACGAGTGCTAAGCTAACCATTCCACATGATGAAGTATATATTAATATGGTCAAATAATATATTGGAACGTTTGTACCATGGCTGAAAAATTTGTAACAAAATTGACAAGGAGGTATTCATTTTCAAATTATTTTTTATGTTAAACCCTTAAAAATTAATGAAAAAATGTATATCTGATGAATTTTATTATATACAAACAAAGTAAATGTGGTGAAATGAAATGTTGAAGCAAAATGATTTAAAGGATAAACTGACTAATCAAAAATATCTTCACAAAGAACATTTTATCCACCCTTTGAATAGTCACATTTACTAACATTGAAGGTCCACCTTGATACAAGGTTTCAAGGTGGTAGTAATCACATAGTTGATTTTGAAGAAAAAATGTACAAATAGGCTATTTCATAATTCATTACCTTTTAGAATATAAATGAAATCCTCAAGTATGAATGGATAAGATTATTAGTCTTAAATATATAGATAGGATGTTTTTTTGTTATTTTTTTCCAATATTTGATCTAAAATGTTAATTATGACTAAATACAATTCATATTTTTAGGCATCTATATCAATACTATTTAAATATAAACCCCTAAGAAAATAAATATGGAATAATTAGTCCTCTCATCACATATACAGACCAAACGAAAATTGAATCTACTAAATATGATTAAATAGTGGAAAAATGGACATAGTGTTTGAAAGAAAACATACAGATGATAAAATCTTCTTATTATTAACGAAGTAGAGGTAAAACTATACAATTTAATCATATAAAATAAATATCCACTCCTTTCATTTATTATTCCTTTTGTAGGCAGTGTTCAGTACTCATTATCGTCTATTTAGATGCTCTAAAGATCTATTTTCCAGATT
Source organism: Viscum album (assembly GCA_963277665.1). Lineage (NCBI taxonomy): Eukaryota > Viridiplantae > Streptophyta > Magnoliopsida > Santalales > Viscaceae > Viscum > Viscum album. The sequence goes on along the minus strand of OY728160.1, from coordinate 796,957,851 downwards.
CACTACATAGATACCTAATAAACCAACCAGACATGATGAAATTTTTCAACATATAACACACTACATCCAAAATTTTAGAAATGAACTTCAAGTTATATATTTTATATTACGTTTTAATGGTAATTTTTTATGATAGGGTGGTGTTTAAATGTTTTGACAATCAGGGCATGAGGATAGTCGATGCATACAGGGTGATTTTCGACTTCTGCATATGGAAAATTATTAGTGTATATATAATATGATTTTACTATCAAAACATATATAAAAAATTATTTTTTCTCAATGATTCTTCAGTTTTGAAAACAAGGCAATGGAAGAGATTTCGGTTATTATATTTTTAAATTTATGATAGATATCATTTACTATAAAAAGTATCATCCCCAAAGATGTATTTATAAAGATAATTACTATTTCATTTAAAGTGTTTATTAATTATTTGGGTATTTATATTTTTTCAGCACTATCAAGAATATTGAAAGTCCTCATCTTCACATTATGAAACTGATTTTTTTTATAAATAAATAGGATTCATATTTCAAGTCTTAATGTACACATATATCATGACGATGTGACTTTTTACTACTTATTTAGTTGATTTTATCATCATTTTATCTACATTTTTATTCAATTTCTTCATAATTTTTATTTAATACTTATTTTTTAAATTTTCATAGAGATCATAAAGAAATGACTTGATTAACAAGGATGATTCAATAATGTACTATGATTATGAACTCAATAAGTATGATGTAGTCATGATTATGAAAATTTCTTTTTATTCTCAAATGCATTCAATGTTATGGGTTATCAAACAATAATATTGTCATATAACCCATAAGGATGAATGAATTATAGAATGAAAAGATACTGTATAATCAACTATACCCCAATTATATATACGACATACCCTATATGACTCCAAATATGTGGTTTCTATTTAAAATTGACATTTAATTAATGTATTGTTTCATATTTAATTTATTTACTTATAGTATTACTAAAAAAATAATTACTTTCTTATACAGATGGATTCTTTTTCTCGAGTTGGGGTGATTTGTTAGAAGCCTCTATTTCCCATGAGAGATTGGACTTTGAGGCTAAAAATAAGATAATGAATACAAGGAAGTGAGACAATAATTAATACATCCATGAAAAAAATGTGAATTTAGGAAACTTATTTAATTAATTTTGTCATCATTTTATCTATAATTTGTTAGTTATATTAATTATAATTTTTATCTATTAAATATTAACAGTATTTCATAGATTTTTTTGGATGTTATATTTTGCTTTCAACTATCAGAAAAAAGACAGAAAAGATATAACATGTTCCTTTATGATGGAGGAAGAAACCCCATGCTACCTGAAACATGATGTGTCTGAGTCAGTATGGAGTTTACTCATCCATCAAAATGGAACATGTTTTTTATTCTTATCATTTTTCAAGATAGTTGAAAATAACACATATCACATATGCAATCTTCCACACCACAATCTGATACATAATTTTCTTTGTATGACTCGTAATGTATCTTTTTTGTATATAGTTTACATTTTATTTAAAAACACACATCACATACTAAAAATGAATAAAATTAATTAATATGGTTTTGATAATTTCGGTTAATAGTTTATAATTAATTTTTTATTTGTAGGAATCAGTCTGGCTTCAATCCAACTCATGGTGTGGTCAGTAAGAATCTATGTGGGTATTTCTATTTAAAATTAATATTATGGTGAAAAAGAAAAGTTACATACTCAAAACTGGGAAAAACTTTTGGTTTATTTTGATACTTTAGGAAAATGATACATTAGTCATTTTTGACATATAGCTATCATCTTAAGTAAAATCTGACAAAAGTTATTGCTGGTATAACTCAAAGTGTCCATTAGGACTTAAAATTTAAAATTGGAGTAAAAAATATGTCTCACCAACTAAAAAAAATGAAATCATGATCAGACTATCATGATAATTTAGTAGAAAAATTCATAATTCATTTTTTATGTGTAAGAATTAATCTCACATAAAACTAATATACGATGTGACTAGTATGAATCAATGATTGTGTTTCAAGTTTAAAATGATATTTTAGTAAAAACACAAGTGACATACTCAAAACATAGAAAATGAATTTGGATTTGTTTCAAACCTTAATAAAATTATCCACATATCATTTTCAATGTGAAGGAATTATCCTCACATCAATCTAATTCACAGTGTGTATGGTTTGGATTCATGTGTGTCTTTTTATTTAAAAGTGACATTTTAGTGAAAAAGATAAGTAATATACTCAAAACAAATAAAATGTATCTTTATTGTTCTAATAATTTAAAACATTGATTCATAATTCATTTTTAATCTGTGAAAATAATCCTCACATCAATCTGATACATGGTGTTCCCGGTTTGACTCAGATTGTCCATTATGAGTGTAAAATTGAAATTTTAATTCAGAACATGTTCCACAGACTAAAAACCAAACAAACACACTAGTAATATCATTATAATATATTATAATTATTAATAAGTCATTTTTTATGTGTATAAATTAGTATCAAATAAAATTGACACATGATGTGACCAGTATGAATTAATGTGCATATTTCTAATTTAAATAACATTTTAGTAACAAACAAAAGTTACATACTCAAAACCAATATAACACATTATTATTATTTTGGTACTTTATAAAAAAATACATAATTAATTTTTTGATGTGTTGGAATCCGTTTCACCTATATTTTAAGCATAATGCGATAGGTATAACTCCAAGTGGGTCATTGTATTTAAAATTAGAGTTTTAGTAAAAAAGATATGTGACATACTCAAAATAATGAAAATCATTTAGATTGTTTTTATATATTAGTAAAATTATCCATAAATAATGTTTCCTTTTTAGTAATTATCCTCACATCAATATAATATATGGTGTTCTCAATATGACTCAAAGTATATATTATCAATCTAAAATTGATATTATAGTGAAAAACATGTTTTACTCACTATTAACTGAAAACATGCACTCAAATTATCTTGAAACATTAGTAAAATAATTCATAAGTAATTTTTTTGTGTAGAAATTATTCTCACATCAAACTAACACATTATTTTACTGGTATCACTCAATGTTAATGTTTTCTGTTTCAAATGAAATTTCAGAAAAAACGAAAAGTGACATCCTCAAAATCGATCAATCCATATGTATTTTATGATGAGTAGGAATTATTACTATCTTAATCTGATGTGTGGTATGACTATTATGATGCTAAGAGTTTCTTTTTATTTAAAATTTACATTTTAGAATAAATGACTGGTGACATACTCAAAACTAGGAAAACACATTCCGATTGTTTTCATATTTTAGTAAAAAGATCCATAAGTCATTTTTTGAAGTGTAGAAATTATCCACACCATTATATGATACACAATGTTCCTTGTATGACTCAAAGTTTCTATTATCAGTCTAAATTGATATTTTAGTTCAAAAGGTCGGTCACTCACTAGAAACCGAGAAACTCACTTAGATTATCCTCGTACTTAAGGGAAATGTTTCATAAGTCATTTGTGACATATAGTAATTATTATCACGTAAAAATCAAAAACATGTGACCAGTATCACTCAAGGTTCATGTTTTCAATTTCAAATGACATTTTAGTAAAAAAGAAAAGTGACACACTCAAAATTGAGAAAACATGTTTAGATTTTTTAAATACTTTAGGATAATAATCTATATGTTTTTTTGGTATGTATGAATAAGCCCCACATAAATCTGATACATGGAATGAGTAACATGACTCTATGTGTGTCTTTTATTTAAAATCAACAATTTATTCATGTATTGTTTCATATTATGTTTAATTTATTTATTTATAGTATTACCAACATAATAATTTTTTTGTTATATAGGTGTATTATCTTTCTTGAGTTAGGTTGTATTTTTTAGTAACCGATACAGTGATCATGCTTTTATGATTGGGGGTCATATTTCAAATATTATGAAATAATGATGTTTTTTAATTGTTATGATATTACTTTCAATTTTAATTGTACAAAACATTATTTGAAATGTCTATTATTATATATTGGTTTTTTTATTTGTGTTGTAATTTTTATTTAAATTAAATAATTAATTTTGAATATGTATTCAGGCTATTGGTATCGTTTGTTGTCATTCCAATAGAACACTATAGTTGTAGGACCATTATCAGTGCTATTTCTAGCACTGATGAAGGCCCCCCTTTATCAGCACTAATGAAAGAACCGATAAAGTTTCCCCTTTATCAGTGCGGAAAAAATATCTCAAAAAAGAGGTTTTTTATCAATGATAATCTAGAAATAATAAACGATAACCGTTATCATTGTCTTTTTATAAGTGATAAAGTGGGACCCCTTCAACAACATTGAGGGAAATTATGTTTTTTTAGCATTGTTAAATCCCTTTTTGTGCACAGTTAAAGGGTTAAACTAGGGTAGTATTGAAATCCTCTAGAATTTATGGAGGCATGCTTGAGGCCTTGTGGCGAGCCAAATCATGTGACATGTTAGGTTGACTTGTGATGGTTCATTACATGAGAATTTGAAAATACTAGGGAAGATGGTTTTATATTGTGATCAGAAGTTGTTTGAGAGAGGCCAACATCTATACAAAGGTTCTTGATGTGTACAAGAGCATGTGTGAACCATAAAGTTCCTAGAGGAAGGCTACTAAAGGATATTTTAAAAGTGTTTCAAACCATTTGTATAGGAAGGATGTAGTTGTGGGGTTATAACAAATTGTTTGAAGATAATGGCTGGGAGGTATAACAATGAATTGGAGAAAAAGGTGTAGTTGGGGGGGGGCATAATAAACTGTTTTAGGTATATTAAAGATGGGGGTATAAACATATTATAATTTGGTGGCATATGCAATTACTATTTTTAATAACATTATAATATTGTTGAGATTATATATTGGGGTACTAACCAACATTGAAAGGAGTAGGTATTTACACCAAACTTTGTGAGCCATTGTGTTTTTTTCCTTTTATTTACAACAATATTCAAGGTGAGGCTAGGTGACATAATAAGTGTAGATTAAGGCTTTAACTAGCCACAAAAGTTTAATTAAAAAAACATTTTTTTAAAAAAATGTATCACTGATTCACCCATCCCCCTCTAAATAATCTCACACTGACCTGGGCTCTACAACTTTACTCATACATATAACAATTTTTTAAACATAATTTTTAATTATTGTCAACATGTATATTAGTCAGTTATTACCTATTTTCAATATTAGTTTGGAGTAATTTTAAAAAATTGAAATAAAATGTACTAAAATCTACTATTTATATATTTTTATCATGTTATAATTCATTCTATTGGAGTTTTTTTGATCCTTAAAGATGAAATCTAAGATGACCATTTTTTAGTGATTTTTAAAAAATGAAAATTGGTATATTAAATAATGAATTTAACATTCATGTTACTATCCTTGACCTAGAATCAAAAAAATATTTATTTATTGATATAATTTATTATCAAAAATTAAAATTATCATAGTCATCCATGTTGTAATATTATAGAATTGTTCAAGTTGGTGGTTAAACAAACACAAACAAAAACAAACCATAGTCAATGGATGATTATGATGTGATTTAGTTGTAATATCATTATAAAATAATCATAAAGACATTATTTAGTGTTTAGTAGTGTGTAATATCTTAATTGTAAATATTTATATGAATAATATATCCCATATAATGTTATTACATAGTATGAATAAACCATTTTTTTCACTTAGAACACTTTTGGATGTTGAATTTACCATATTTTTTATTACTCATATTTTAAAAGGTTATCCAATTTTTTATTAACATCATTTATAATTTTTAATAAATATTATATTTCCCAATTAAAAACATTATTAGGACCATCCAAATAAGGAATTAAAGAAAATTAAAATTAAAATCAATTGTTCCATGGAGGCGGTAGCCCAGAGGTACACATGGTTGAGGATTCCAATTTCTATAGAATGGGAGAAATTTGTCAGATATTTTATCATTTTAGAATATATAATATGTTATAAATATAATAATTAATTATTATATTCATCATTATTAACATCCATGTAATTTATTTAAGGAAAATAAAACATGGAGCTTTATGGAGGCGGTAGTCCACACACACATGAATGTCATTTTTTCCTTAAAGGGAAAGAAGAATGGTGGTTAAAATTTATACCTTAGGAATAATAATATTCATTATACCAAAAATAATAATTTCAATATATATAAGTGATAAAAATATATTTGGAAATGTAATATAGAAAATAATTTATGTTTGGAAAAATTAGTAATCACAATTAGGACTTGGGCTTTCCCAAAGAGGACTCCTTATAATGAGAGGGATTAGGATAATATATTGTGACCAAAAGATTAATAGGGTGAATTTTTTTTATATTAGAATTAATAATGGAATATTTTCTAGATGAAACCTATTTTTTTGAGTGGTATTTATGTGTGGGTGAGACAACCCTTTTTTAAGTGGTGGGAATGACATATTTGTAAATATTTCAAATTAATATAATGAGGGAACACATTTCACATGTCAAGTGGATATAGAAAAGGAAAATAATTGAGTTTTGAATTATATAAGTTCAATAATATCTCAATAAATGAATCATAATTTTTTTTAAATATGATTCAATCTCATTATCCCTAGATTTTTTACTTTTACCAATTTCAATTTTATCATTGTGAAGAGATTTTTTTACATAAGTGAAGAATTTTCTAGAATTATAAATAAAATGGACCATGTAAGATAATTTGGTACTATTAATTAAATACTTCATAACAATTTTATCCTATAAATTTTCTATATATAAGAAAGTTCAATATTAACATTAGAACATGTCATGTGTAAAAACCCATTTTTAGAAAAAGTGTAATTTGAAGCTTAAAATTTATGTATAGGGTAAAGTTATAAATATATTTGATTTTTAATATATAAATTGTTTTATTAGAAAATTTATGTGAATATGAAGTAAGATAAAACAATATTTTATCAAAATAATGTTTAATTAAATAAGAATACAAAAAAGAGTATTTAATAGAAAATATTATTTAAGTCCTTAAAATGATAATCATAAGTTTTATAAATTCAATTTAGTGTTTTTAATATGTATAGGTTTAAATATTATATACATATTTTACTAATTAATTTTTTTTATATACATATATTTCTTATTTATAAATTCATAAAATTCAATGTTTTAGGAAAAAATGTATTTTTCACTATTCAGCTTAAAATCATTTGTTTCGGAGAAAACCCAATAATTAATCTTAAGTGAATATTGACATTTCAAATAAAAAAATTAAGTTAATATGGTCATATTAAAATATAAATATAAATTTAAAGTAAATCATGGAATAATGTCTCTTTAAAGTGAACATTATGTAATAGTTTTGAGATGTAGTGTTTAAATGTAATTGTAATACCTTAGGTATTATATTATCTCCCGTAAAATAAATTCACCCTAAAAATTGGTTACATGTAAAATACTAAAACAAAGTGGGTATTGCTTCATCAAATTTTCTTCAGGATCCCATGATGGATCCCCAATTTTTTAATTTCTCTAAATGAATTTCATCAGCTAAGTTTTCTGATTCCAAAACTCTTTTTATTTAGTGTCAAGAATCTAGAAATACTATTCTTTATAAGTCATGTTATTTTCCAACTCTATTTAATTAGATATGAGTGTATATGTAAAATTTAATGTGTATTTCTCAATAATGAGACATGTAATACTTTATGTACTTTTGGGATGTTGGGAGTCATAACCAATTAACATCCTTCATCTCCAATTCTATATATAATTTCAAAAGGCTCAATGTACCAAAGGCTTAACATACCCTTCTTACCAAATCATACAACCGCCTTCCATGGGAGAACGTTTAAAAATACATGATGCCACAATTGAAATTACAATCCTTTCAAAAGACCTTATGTATAGATCTTTGTTATTCTTTTATTGGGTTTTATATCATCCTATATAATCTATACCTTCAATTTTTTCTACTCTATAAATTATGATCCCACAAAAGTCATATCTCTAACATCTTCCCAACTAGTTTTAGTATGACTTATATTCCCATACAATGCATCATATAGTTCGGTATGGATGCTCGAATGGAGATTGTTTGTACATTAAAATCTAACCAGAGGTATATACTCATACCGTGATCCTTGGAAGTCAATTGAACATGATCTTATCATGTCCTCTAGTGTCTAGATATTCCTTTCAAAATACTAATCCTTCTATAGATTACAGGTTGTTCTTAAATGTACCTCAGTGTCGAGATCCTTTTGAAGACACTTCCAGAATTTCAAGGCAAACTAATTGTCCTGATTAGATATAATTGACAGAGGTTATCAAGGAAGTCTCATGATTTAATTGTTATAAAACTAAGAAAGATGCTCAATGGGTTTTTCTTCCCTTTTTTCTATAAAATGTGTAGACTTGGTAAGGTGATGAATGATGAACCATATAACATTGTTCTTCTATAGAGTTTTCAGAATTCCAATGAAACTTTCCATTGTAATATTGTCCCACATCTACATAGGTATGCACATAGGTTTCATAATACCTTTACGATATTATCTTTTAGATTTTACCTATGGGAATACTACGAATCAAGTCACATAGTCCACAATTTTTCACTTCAAACCATCCCACCAGAAATGTTCTCTTAAATCCCTATAAATCTTTATGATACTAGGGTATATAAATAAATTTATACCATGTGATTCATATAGTTGTTATCTTGAAACAATCTTGGTTGTCATCTAATGTAGCGACTAACTCGGTCAGTGGCATAGCCCGAAGGGCATTCCTGATCCCCATTTGTTGGAAACAAGTGCCTAGGTATCAACAAAACAACTTGGGAATGATTTCCCCTGATTACATAAACACGAAGAAAAAAAAAAAATAAATAATACAAAACTGAAAATGCACAATAAAACATGGCATAAAACTTCCTAGGTTTAATGTTTACAACTTCGAACAAGAACCACAAAAGGAACTACAACAAACAGCGAACTAAAAATAAATCCCAGAACTCCATGTAATGTGAGGAGAAACATTCTTAAGCCATCACCACCAAGATCCACAAGATATGACCACTAGAGAACCAAACTATCGACTTCTCCATGACCCAACTTTCCTATAACTAGGTAAAACATAGAACAAGGTCTATATACACCCAATTGATCATGCTCATTTATATACAAACGCTCGTAACATTTCAATGGAAATATTTTAAAGGAAAATAATTTTTATCATAACATCTTTAAATAGAAATCCTTTAAAGGTAACATTTTAAAGAAATCATTTTAATGGTAACTTTATTTAAGATAAAATACACTCAAGGTCCACAATATTTGAACGAATGGTTCCACATTTCACATGTCTCAAGAGATCACCACAGTTTAATCCATAGGGTTAATCTAGCATGAGTGGAACACTATAACATCGTATCTCAGTTAAGGGTGGCATAAAAACCACAATCATAGCTTTCTCATGCATGAGCTACTAGGAGGGGACAACCCAATGACCTAGTGGTCTCCCATCATCATCAGAATTCAGTTTGTGTTGTAAGCATCAATCATGCTAGAAAAAATCTGGAAGAACCACATCCAAATCATCTATCATACTATAATTAGTCATCCCACCTAAATACATAGTATTTACTCATGATTAGGTTCATGTTCACATGTCACACATACCACTATCACAAATCAATTATAAGAAATTAAAATAAATCCTCAGTTTCCATAGAGAAAAACTTTTCCCATTGTACTCACATAAATAACTTCTTTTAAATATATTTTCCACCACTTACACATTTCATAAATTCCATTTTTACAAAAAACAATAATAATATAAATTTAATGAACCAATTGAATGGACAAATCCCCTTGGTAAGTCCACACATAAAGCAATTACATTTTCAAAACATTCCTTTCATCGTCTAAACAATATACAACACATATTTAGAAGTAAAACAATAAGCCCAACATGCCAACGTATTGTATTTTTCCTTTCAAAAACTACATCCAAATTCATTCACATATTATGTGCCTTTGAAAACGTGTTTTGAGCCTTTCAAACAACCCATAAAACATTTCCATGAAACACAACACTAAATTACACACCCAAAACATAGTCGTTTTCTATTATAAAATCCACCCCATCATATAAGCAATCCAAACAACTTAAAAATACCTTTTTCACCAGAAAATTAAACCGTATAACATATTTATAAATTCAAACATGCATAATAAAACCATCTAACATTTTTAGGGCATATAATCACCTACCTCATATGGAGAAACTTCAAGAAACTATTGAGAAACTTTAATCACACCTTAATTTCACCCTAGGGTAGCAATATCAAACCTAAAACATCAATAATGAACCAAAACATTTAGGATGTGACCATAAAAAAGTAACCCTACCCACTGGAGAGTCAAAACACCAAAGAAGAAGAAGAAAAACCCTATAAGAGAGGGGTGATCGAAGATGAGAACCACTTACTTAATGATTTCTTGGGGCTTCCAAGCCAATCCACCAAAAAAGAGGATGTCTGATGGATCAATGATAGGGGAAGGAGGCACCTAGGGAAGAGGAGAATGAATGGGTCAAATAAAGGGGGCCATAGGGGTTAAAAATTGATGATATAAAAAAATGAAACCAATTTTAATGAGATAGATATGCCACATGGTTAGTCCACACAGTTTGTCAGATCATGCGGTGATCATGTTCCTGTCTTTACTGAGAAGGGTACCTACCATGTGCTTAATCCGCATGATTTGACATATCATGTGGAATATATGTGTTTTCTTCTAGCCAAAACCCATACCTACCACATGCTTTATGGGTTTAGGTGCACGGTCAAGCATTGTGATTGTGGTAGCTAATGCCTCAACCTGTAACCTACCACATGGTTACCTGGACAGGGCACACAATTTCTAGTAAAAATGCAACAATCATTCACTATAACATGCCCATCCAAACTTTTCACTTTTTTTCAAAATATCAATAGGAACCCTAGTGGGGAAAGCTAGACCAATGATAAATGGAAATAATACCTCTAAAATTCAAACCCATCATGGTCGATTCCATAGAAAATAACTAAGATCCAGACCCGAACTGGAAAAAAGGTGAAACCAAAAACCTGAGTGTGAAAATTCGTTGCACCATAAAACTTTTTTCCCCTAAAAATATAAAATGCGGCATAATCGGAAAGCAAAAACTGACACTCCTTTATATCTCAAAGATGTTCCCAACAAACATCAAATGAGAAGAATACAAGAACACTACAAATAAGAGAAGATGGTTTCAAGTTGAAATCGGGAGACCAAAATGGACTCCTCCCTATGTCCCTCCCACCCCAAAAATTACAAAGCACCTCCACTTGACTAATTAAAATAATAATAAATTCTAAAAATGCACAATCCATTATTCTGAGACATAACACCTCATACAATACAAAATGACGCTAATTCCATTTACCCATTATGAGCTAACGAGTCCGAACCAAACTTCAATGAAAACTTCCACAACCATACATAAAAAAAACCTTTGGACGCACTCCAATACCCATGTTTACTCAAGGAAGGAACTTGAGATTATATATCTTTGAACGAGACTAACTAGTATGAAATCATTACCAGACACTCAACAATATTTGCAATGTAGGGATTCCCGAAAAGACTCCCCACCATAAATAATGGTCTAAAATCAATTTTCTCAAGAGAAAACTTAGCAAGACCCATGGTGGGTCTCCCAACCATTAGAACCAACCAACATAGATTGCTATGTAAATCTAACCTAGATAAAACCCTCACCATAACGAGTCCAATGATGAATATTCTAAACCAAACGATAAACACCATGTAGTTTACTACTCCCAGAAGACACGGCCATTCTAAAATGAACTCATGGAAAAACCGAGATTGAGTCCCATGTCTGGACATGAGTGGAAATTAAAATGGATACTCACATCTGGTGAGGCACAACCATCATAATTTTTAGTAAATGAGATGACTGTGTCTCCTTAATACAAAGGGGAAACTCTTACACCCATGCAGGTCACATTGTTGAAATGAGGTCCCCACATCTCTTTCCACAACGTGGGACCATTTTAAATGAGATGGATACACCAAAAGATCAAACTATATCTATTTCCCAAATAGAAGATAACGGTTATAAAATGATCTATTGCCGCTGGGGTTCCTGACAATGATCTAGCTTCACTTCGGGACCTATGGATGGAGCTTTGATGATTGAAGCATATCCTTCCACACAGTCAGGTATTGGAAATCCTCAAACTAAAACCCTCCTTCTAGTGACATAAACAACCACACCGCGATCTAGAAGGAACCAAAAAAACATAACACACCCTATAATCCCACTTTTCCTCAACATGGAACTTCACCACAAAAAGTAATGAGAATATGGACATGAATCATCCCTTTCACCTAGAACAAGAAACATTATAAGGAAGAACACATGGAAGACACTTCATTTAAAATTGATAAATTCAGAATTCCATGAAAGGAAGACATACTTCTATTAGAACATAAGTTCCAAAAAGGTTCCACAACATCTAACCCTTTCATTTGAATGAGAAAACAACACTAAAAGAAGTCACCAAACATGATAATTGCCACCTAAGGGGCCTTATAAAGAAAGGGATGTTAAACCATATTCCAAGAAACTGAAGATTTCTTCCAGTGTCCATAACAGCCTCTCACAACTAGATTTACCAAAATTGTGGCCTAGTATGAACCCTTTATTTGATGAAACCAATGAAATATGAAAATAAATTATAATACAGTAGCCAAAACCAACAACCCAAGACCGCTTTCCACTTTCCCCACTAGAATTCCCTTCAACAAATCCAGGTGGGAACTTTCAGATTATAGGTTCCAATCTTAACCTTTGAAGACACATGAAACTCAAAGAAACCAAATCTTCTTTCCACTCCTCTCTCATCCTCTCTCCCGCTACAAGAGGATCTTATTAACTATAAAAACAATAGGTTGATTCAATCATGATACCTAAGAAGAATGTTTTTATGACGATATACTAGAGTGTCCATCAATGGTGAATCTCCCATTGCTGTACTTCACATGTTCATTAATTCTATATGGGGATGTGCACTAGCCAACAAGAAAAACAAAGACCTAATGAAACTGATCCATTGGCTATAATGTACCACAAACAAACACCAATCACAAAAAGGAAACCACTATAAGGCTTCCCAAATCACTTAGTAAAAGAAACCAATACCCAAAATTTTATATCCAACTTATCAAAAGAAACTCAATCTTGAAACACTAATCAACCAGAAATAATTATTAGGCACAAAACACCTCACTATCAGCATTCCAAAAATTCAAAAACACACACCACTCCATCATCGCGATCATCATACCACATTTCCTTCAAAATTATTTTTGAGAATAAAATAGGATTTGTGGGTTGTACATTAACCAATGGAATCCCATGGAGTCTCGCAGATGCATTTTTTCCACGCCAAATTGGGAACTAATCTTCTTTACATGCACAAATAATACATGTGATCACACATGAGAATACCAAAGGCCATAAAACTCTACCACTTTCCAAAATAAAACATGAAACCCAAACTTCCATTTTTCCATATCATTAAATTTGAAAAATTTATAAAACCATTAAAATATTAACTATCCACCTAATCAAAAACCATTTTAAAACTCTACACTTTAATTCCCAAACATCTATTCCTACTCAGAACTATTTCCATATACCAATTTATCTAATTTAAAACTATTTGCAGAAGTTCAAAACATCCTATTTAAAACAGATTTCAAAAATCCACCCTAAAATAATTCATTATCATCAAATAATTAATTTCCACAAACCACAAGTTTTGATTATAAAAATAAAATATCGATAAACTCACCCCCATTCACTTAAAAAAAATTCGGAAAACCCACTTTCCTCCTTTTGAAAATCAAACTATTTTTTCATTAAAAATATAGTTTTCATAATTTTTTCAAAAAAGGGTTTTTAAAATTATTTCTAGATCCCAAGGAGACACCTAACAGTTCATGAAAACACTAGTATTTATCGGTGACTCAGACAGATAGTCAGTATCCATATGCCTGTCCCAACATTGTCATAGAGAGTGTTCTAGGACCATGTCCCCATCTACACATGGATTTCCAGGCCCTATGAGCTCACTAAGACCACTGAAACGTCTCTCTTTTCATTTTATAACTATTAATGAACTACAAGAATCCAATGACCCAAATAAAACCTGACATACCTTGGTGACTTGAGTCCCTTCATGAGGTGTTCTAGTTAGAAACCATACTTGTAATGAGAACATCAAGTCCTGAAAATTCTATCTCTCTTCAACTAGAATCTTCCCCAAGGAACATGATCCAAAAGATCATACCATTATATGATACTATTTTGTCGCAAACCAAGTCAGGTCTTTATCAAAACCAACACCCGACCTGGTCCCTAGAATGGACTTAAGGGCATTCTTGATCCCCACTGGCTAGAAACAAGTGCTCAAGTATCAACAATAAAATATGGGAAATATTTCTCCATATTATATAAACATGAACCAACAACAAAATGAAAAATCCAAAACTAAATATTCACAACCAAATATGGCATAACACTTTCCAGGTTAAAAGATTCCAACTTTGAAAAAAACCTCAAAAAGGAACTACAACCAAAAAAGAACTCATAATCCATCCTAAACCACCATGTAACATGAGGAGAAATAAACCCAAGTCACAGCCACCCATATCCACAAGAGAAGACCACTAGAAACCCAAACCATCGACTTCTCAATGACTCATCTTTATTTTACATGGGTCAAACATAGAACAAGTCCTATATAATTCAAATGGTATATTTAGGGGTTGATCCAAATCCTAGTACGATGCCACCCTAATAAGATATTCCATCATGTAAAATTAATGACAATCCAACATAATAATTTATATAAAAACCCTTGTAACATTTTGAAGGAAACCTATTTTTAGAATAACACCTTCAAAGAGAAATCTTTTAAAGGTAACATTTAAATGTTATCATTTTAAAGATAACATTCTTTATGATAAAACAAACTCAAGGTCCACCATATGCTGACAGACAGTACCACATTTTGTATGTCTCAAGAGAGCACCAAAGGTAAATCACTAGGGTTAATCTAGCTTGATTCGGACACTAGAATATCGTACCTTGGTGGAGGGAGGAAAATAATCCACCATCACATATTTCGCATACGCGACCCACTAGGTGGGGACACCCAAATTTCTCAATGGTCTTGCATCATCATAATAATTAAGTTAGTGTTGTAAGCGTCAATCCTGTTAGATGAAATTTGGATGAATCACTTACAAATTATCTTGTGCACTAGAAGTAGTCATCCCACCTAGATTCCTGGGATTCCCTTATGTTCTGGTTCATGTTCACATGTTACACATATCACCTCTTTCAAAAATAAATATAATTAAATTCAAATAAATCACTATATTTCATAAATAAAAACATTTTCCATTTTACTGACACCAATAAACACATTGAAATATATATTCCACCACTTATAAATTTTATAAATTACCTTTTAAGAAACATAAGAAAAACATACAATTAATCAACCCATTCCTTGGGCTGAGCCCCTTTGAAAATCCACACATAAACTAAGGCTTTTTTCAAAACATACCTTTCATCATTTAAACAATTTACAACTAATATTTTATAGTTCACAAAAAATACAATATTCCAACATATTACATTTTCCTTTCAAAACCTATATATTAACTCATTTGTACCTTAAGTTCATTTGAAAACATACTTTTTACCTTTCAAACAACCAATAAAACATTTTCCTAAAACAACGCACTAAATTACACACATTAAACCGAGTTATTTTCCTTTATAAAATCCATTTACATCACATAAGCATGAAAACCACTTAAAAATACCTTTATCATCACACAATTAAACCATAGAACATGTTTATAAATTCCAAAAATCATAATAAATTCATCTAACAAAGTTAGGGCTTTGAACCACCTACCTCATATGAAGAAAATTCCTGAAACTAATATGAAACTATAATCGCACCTTAACCACAACCTATTGAAGCAAGATCAAACATAAACCATCATGATTGAACCCAAAATATTAGCATATAACCATAAAAATTACCCCTACCCACTAAAAAAGTAAAACCCCAAATAAAAAAGAAGAATTTCCCTAGAATGGAGGGGAGATCGAAGTAAAGGACAACTTACTTGATGATTTCATGAATTTCCCATAACAAATCCTCCAAATAAGGGGAGATCTGATGGATCCATGGGAGGGGAAGGAGGTTCCCAGGGAAGAGGTGGCCAAATGGGTTGTGTAAAGGGGGCCATGGGGGTTAAAATCAAGGAGAGATAAAAAATGGAAATCAATTTTAATGAGATGGATAGGAAGAATAGTTATTATTCACTATTTTTCGAACCATACGGCGACCGTGTGCCCATATCTGCTGAGAAGGGTACCTAACACATGGTCTAAATTACCATACAGAATCTGTTTGGTAACCTTTGACTGAGACCCCAACCTACAAGATGCTTTCTGGGCCAAGGTGCATGGACGACCATTGGCTATGTGGTAGATACTGCCTCAACCTACAACCTACCATACTATTACCTGAATAGGGTGCATAGTTTCAACAAACTGTGTGACACACCATACCTATCCAAAAATTTCCCTTTTTTCCAAAATCATAAAGGTAACCTGATGGTGAAAATCTAGACCATAAGGTAAATTGAATGATTACCTCAAAAATTCAAACCCATCACACCCCGCTCTTGAGAAAATAACTAAGAACCAAACTTGAATCAGAAAAAGGAGAAACCAAAAACCCAGGTGTAATAGTTTCTTCGTCTTTAGTTTAGGTATTTAAGGAACCCATACCCTTTTTAAAAACATCAAAACTCCATCTTTAGAGAATAAATCTATCAATTCCTTGTAATTTACTACTTTAATACTCCTTTTAAAATCCTTATCATCATGCTCGGACATTTCAATATTTTTCAATAGATACAGTTTAAAAATTTCATAGAAAATGAATGATGACACACCTTGTTTAAACATTTAAATATCCATATTTACTAGATATTTAAATATAATATCACTATCAATCCTCATCATGGTCAAAATTCTATGTCCCATACTACTCAATGCATCATCTATACATTCTACCTTCCCATGTTGGTAGTGTTAGGAGAAATCATAGTCTTCGAGTAACTCCAACCATATTCTTTTCCATATTTTGATCAATTTCTAAGAGAAAACATACTTAAATTTTTTTCCCATATATTTGTCACATATTTCTCTATAGATATTATAACTTTATATGATTATGTAAAATATTAATCATTCCAAATCAGGGTCATGAGTGGGATAGTTCTATTCATGGATATTCAATTTTATTAATGAATAAAAAACATGTCTATCATTATAACCAATTTTATAACTCATTATTTTCATCAATTTATCAATATATATTAAAAACATCTTCCTTTATTGATTGTAAAGTATATACAAGTTCATTAATTAGAAAAATCTTTTTCTATTGAAAATGTTCTTCACAATCACTTGACCATGTGAATTTAACCCCTTTATTTTTCTTCTTCATTTATGGGATGTCCAATTGGAACTTGTTTTAACCAACAACTTATAGTAAACTCTTAATATATTTAAACTACATATCTTGGTTATATTAATTAGTATAGGAAATTATTTGAACACCATTTTTTGATGGACAATAGAAAGTCCATACTAGGAGATAATATTTCCTTGAAAAGAAATTTCATGGTGGTAAAATTCATACTTACTAAAAGTTTTAGTTTCTTAAGTATTATTAATATATAGTTCACATTATCTTCATATCTTTTTATATATATCAAGATATCATTAATAAAAAACACAAAAAATTTATCAATATAATCGTTGAATACCCTATTCATAAGATCTGTTAAAACTTATGGTTCATTAGTCAATTCTATGGGGATTAATGTAATCTTGTAATGTCCATATATCATATGAAATATCATCTTTGGTATATTACCCTTCTTAACCCTTAACAAATGATAACTAGAGAGAAGATAAATCATCTAAAAATATTTATATCCTTGATGTTGATCAAATAAGACATTAATTCATTTTAAATGACACTTATTATTTGTATTAATGGCATTTATCTCACTTTAATTGATGACAAATCACATTGAACTATTATTATTTATCATGAAATAAATGAAAGATCCACATGGTAAACCTCAATGTAATATAAATCCCTCATCACACAACTCCAATAGTTGTTTCTTTAACTCTACTGACTCTATTGTTTCCATTATTTATGAAGTTTTAGATATGGTTATTGCATCATAAATGAGATCAATGGAAGACTTAGCTTCATGATTAGGTGGATGAGTATATAATTCCTATAAAAATAAATCAATTTTTCATAATGTGTACATCATCTATACATAGGATGTACTTCCGATCCATATATACTATTTTATCTTCCTCTTCAACCATTATTTCATTTAGGTGGGCTACTAGAGGTGGGTATAGAAAGGATTCAAAAGGTAAACTCCCTCCCTTAAAAATAGGGGATTCAATGTCCTCTTCACAAATTGTAATTTCCTTTTGTTGGAAATAAATTATCTAACTATAAATTGATATCCAATCCATACCAAGGATTAATAAATAATCAACCATTGGTATAAAAGTCAATTTTTCCACTAGGTAATATCTCTGCATCATAAAAGAGATCACTCACCAAATATTCATTGCAATAAGAATCCCATTAGGTTTTTTAACATCAAAATAATTTCTCAGAGTATTAATGGATGATTCAATTTTCATAGCAATCATGCATGATAAAAAGTAATTATTAGATCCAAAATCAAATAAATCATTCACTGACTTTGAGTTTATGATCAATGTGCATGATATCATGCCATTTAGTACTTCAACATCAGCTTTACTGATTGTATAAACTCAACCTTTCTTCGCCATCCTTTTCGGAAGTAAATTACCCTTAATTTTAGGACATTTCATTTCATATATCTCTATCAATAGATAGTTAATTGATTTGATATTAAAAACATCACCCTTATATTTTAATTAATGAGCTTTATTCACTTTTTCTCAATACTTGAATCAAACTCCCATTCCATTCGTGTAATTCCATGAGTGTTTCTTTCCATAGTTATTACATGTGGAAAATTCGACTCTTCTAATATTCCCTTTTGATGTAATACTCTTTTGTTATTACATATCAGACCTCTTCTACTCTAAATTTAATTTAAATAAAAAACTCTCAGTTAAATCCATCACTATATTAAATTAAACATGAGACTATATTCTCATATGATGAAAATTTCTGAGAGACTAATTCTCTTTGAAGGGTAAAATTTATCCCATTAATGAAATGGTCAATATTTATTTCTAGTATAATTACATATTCTACATCATTACTATCTAACCTTATAAATTTATCCACTTAATCAATAATATTTTCCTCTTCATTTTAAATAATATTTAAAAATTTCCTTTCCATTTTATCCCTTTTCTTATGAGGTAAGTATTTTAATAGAATACCCCTTTAAAATTTATCTATTTAACATGATCAATCTATACATCCTCTTTATTATTATAAATTAGTGACCAACAATGATCCATATATCCTTAAATATTATATACTATAATAATAATTTTTTTACTTTTATTACTTCCCAAAGAGATAAATATATTTTCTATGGACTAGATCTATTTCTTAGATGACAATATATTAGTAGTTCCATTGAATGATATAGGTTGTTTTCACATGAAGTATTTTAAAATAGTTTCACCATGTGGTGGATAATATGTTTTCTTTATGTGGTCAAGGTACTTTTTTGATAACCTAGGTCATATTTCATAATATAGTTATAATCCGATCAGATACGACTCTATCCTCATTAACTTACTTATAAGGAACATCCCAACATTGAGTATGGTTTTTTATATAGTTATCATTCCTTTCATTAATATCAATCTCTAAATGATATAATAAAAATAATTAGAGTATGATATTGAATTTTAAAATACAATTCCTACTATGTTATCTAGGTAGAAATCCTTAAAATCTTATGGGGTTTCAATGATAATTGTCATATATATCTAGGTTTCTCTAAATATTATCCCCAAGGTTTCCACTAAAAAAGATTTCATACCAACTGAAATAACATTGTCTCTAGATATACAGAGTTGGTAGTTATATTACCTTATTGGAACAAAATACAAGATTTTTTGAAGGTTCCAAAATCGTAATAGTCATGGAAGTCTAGATACATATATATCGATCACATTACACTTGAGAAAGTAATATATTGTATTAAAACACAATAGTAACATTATTTTATCATCTAGAATATCCTTAAAAATTACACATAGTTATCTTCTAGGTTTCTTGAGAAAGAAAAAAATAAAGGTGAGCTTAGCTTCTCTATAAGAAGAAGCATACAACAGAAGCAATTATAACAGAAACACGATAAAAATAATATGATAAATAAAATTTTATGTTCAGAATAATTCTACAATCGAATCAAACTAAGGGAATAATATATCTATGTCAAAAAAATAAAAATATGGATAATAAATTTTTATCTCACACTAAGGGAATTAATAAATTCAAACAATATAAGAATACCATCAAGGCCTTGTGAAAATATATCAAACATAAATAGGAAAATAATATTCTGATATCTTAGATAGTTTTTCTCATGAGAATTACCAATTAATTAAGGCGATATCTACATTAGACCCCTCTCATCACTAATTTAGTCCAATTCATTCATCATATGTGTTAAAAAGATATTTAAAAACATTCTCTATAGAATACATTATTTAATCAAGACAAAATATAACAAAAATTATATGTATATTGGAAAAATGGAAAAACAAATTTTCCCCATTCTGTGTAATAATATAGCCATATATGCAAATATCCTAAAAAACAATATATAAACTATGGGGTATTATCAATGCTAGGGTATGTACCATTTTTAATAAATAAATATAATGTGGTGTAGAAGGTACTTATAATGTTTTGGGTTGTCAAAAAAAGATTGTAATTTATTTTATATGTTTTTAACGGTAGGAGACAAATATAATGGTAGAAAAAATTCATCATTATGTTTTATAATGATCATGTGAATTATCCAAATCATATTCCCAAGAAGAGTCTCTCAAGGTGTGCAGTCTTAGGAACAGAAATCTTGCACTGATTGATGGTTGAGTTGGTATTAAACTAGATTTTTCATAGTGATGACACTTAGGTGCATATGTTCCACAATCAAATCCACTTTCTAGTATCCAAATATTAATTTATTTTCCATTAAAACCACACATACTGTACTTTAAAAAATATAATAATTTTGGGAATTATGATCACCATCAGAATCCCTTGAAGGATAGAATTTTAAATAAAAAATTAAATTTTTTGAATAATGAGAGAATAATTATATAAAATATAAAATTGGTAGTAACTACACCATACAATAGAAAACATAGTGTTTTATATAATCATGTCTCATATGATTGAAATTTAAAACAATGAATCCTTACCATTATTCTCACTCAGCTAAATGTGATCCAACCAACTGTATAAAAAATAACTATCCTAATTACCTATTTGAAAACCATATTCATACATATAACATGTTTTAAAACTATATTTATAATTATTCTCTATATTCATATTAGTTAACTATTATCTATTTTCAATATCAAGTGTAAGTAATCTTGATCACATTGAACTAGTTTCATAATAGTGGTTTTATTCTTCATTATTCTATAAAATTTGATAATTCTAAAATAATATAATGTACATTAATTAATGAATTATAATTCTTTTAATGTTATAATTTCATTATATGTGATTTTTTTATCCTTTAAGATGAAATCATCAATGAGAAAGTTTCAATGATTTTTAACAAATGGAAATTGGTATCATAACTAATAGGTTTAATACTAATAGTATGATCTATATCTAAAAATTAATTATTTACTTATTTATATAATATATTGTTATTAATTAAATTTTCATAGTCATCAAGGGTTTAAATTTAAAGTATTTCAAACTAGGTGGTGAAACTGACTGAAACAAGAATATATAATAATTACTAGAGGATTATGAAGAGATTTAGTTATAATGTAATTATACTAAAATAATTATAAACTTATATTAGTGTTACTAACATGTTATATTAAAATTTTATAGAATTATAAAAATAATATAACCTATATAAATATATTATATATTATGAGAAAATTATTTTTTTCTTTTAGAGAACTATTTTGGACGGTTAAATTTTCCATAGTTATTTTGTACTCCTATTATTATTAGGTTGTCCAATTTTTCCTTATATAACCTAAATAATTAAATAAAAATAATTCTAATTACCACCCATATAAAGTGTTAATGAATAGAATAAAAGGAAATCAATCATCCCATGGAGGTGGTATTCTATGGGTATGCATTGTTGATGTTTTCAATTTCTATAGAATGGGAGAAAATTATAATGTGTTTTATCATTTAAAGATATAAAATATGTTATAGATATGATAATTATTTACTAAATTCGACATAATGACCAAACATGTAAGGTTGTTAAGAAAAATTAAACAAGGCACTTTGTGAAGGTGGTAGTCCGCACACACAAATGGATGTTTTTTCCTTGAGAGAAAACGAGGAAGGTGGTTAATAGTATTTAACTTATAATAATAACATTAAATATAAAAATTACTATTGTTAAATTATACTGGAAATATAAAAATATATTTATAATAACACAAAAAATGAAATGAAATTAAGGTAAATTAGTACTCACATTGATGACTTCATCTTTCTCTAGGAGAACCCCTTAGAAATGGATGGATTTGGATAATACCTTGTGATCATAAGAATAATATGGTGAATTTTTATTCTAGTGAAAGTGATAGGGTATATTATCTAGTGGAATCTAAATTTTTGTAGTGATATTGAAGGGCTGGTGGAAATACCATTTTTTAAGTTGTTAGAATGATATTTTTATAGAAATTTCAATTAAAAATAAAGAGGGAACATGTTTTACATGCCATGTGGCTCCAAAATGGAAAATAATTGATTTTATAATGATATATGGTTATTTATATCTCAAACACTTAGTTAAAAATATATTATTAACATGTCTCAAGTTTGTTACACCAAGATTTATTACTTTTACCAATTCTTTTTTTACTATGGTTAATAGTTTTTTACCTAAGTAAATCATTTGTTATGATTTAAAATAAAAAGGGAAGTATAAAATAATTTCATCCCACTTATTCTAAAAATCAAATATATTTTATCATAAAAAATTTATTTAAGTAATTATAATAATTTTTAATATTAGTGAATGAAATAATTAAAAACCCATTGTTATAAATAATATATTTTTAAGATAAAAATTTATATGTGGGGTAAATTTATAAATATATTTTGTTTTCATGATATAAGTTGGTTTAATATAGATTTTATGTGTCTTTAAAAGTAATCATAAACCATATATTACCGAAATAATATTAAATAAATGAAAATAGTAAAAATACTTTTAGTGAAGAACATTACTTAGGTCCTCAAAATGTGAAAAATATGTTTTATAAAAATAAAATAGTATTTTAATAAATATTGTTTAAAATATTAAGTAAATTTTTTTAAAATTAAATGGTTTTATAAAATTCTTGTTCTTTATTTTAATGTTATAAAATTTAAAACTTTAGTATAAATTGTATTTTTCACTATTTACTTAAAAATCATTTATTTTATAAAAATGACAAAAATTTATCTTAAACTTATATTGACATTCAAAATCCAAAAATGAAGTTAATTTATTCAATTTAAAATTAAAATTTATTTTTTAAATAAATTAAAGAATAATGGATATTTAGATTACACATTATATAATACTTTTGATATGTATTGTTAAACTGTTGTAGTGGGTATCAGTTATTACAATTATAGTGTATTTTGTGGTTTCTATGGGTATAATTCTTGTCAGTGTTCCTAAAAACATCCATATATTGCTCATAAATTTAAATAAAAGAAAAAAATTGAGTATGAACCTAATGATTAATCAATTCAAAAAAATTATTGATGAAGATCAAGCCTAAAAATAACAAAAATAATATATATTCAGATAATTGAATCCAAAAATTATAAAATAAATATGGTATATTAAAAGGCCCCAGCCTTAAACATTACTTAATCTTGAGTTACTTCAAGAATACACGTTGAGGATCTTTTCAGGTTTAGATTTTTAGAGAATTAGATCATAAAACATGCATTACATTCCACATTTAAACAAAGTGTTTACATAAAAGATAGTACTCATTTTTACCATCAACAGAAACATATTTAAAATAAAAAATGGATTCTTTCTTGACACTTCCTTGACATTATCATTACATCATGTACCTTTCCCTTGACCTATGAAAAACATTTCAAAAACTTGGGATGAGAATAAAAAGCTCAGTAAGGGATATAAAAGTACGAAATGAAAACATTAGTCCATGTTTGAAATCATACTTTACTCATAAAGCATAATAACTTTAACATACCTCATCAAATCATGAATAAATCATAGAAATAATAAGACATAAACGTAACTTGTGGCATTCATAACATTATTACATAGGAAGTAACCCTAATGGTTACGTTTGGAATACCCATCACAGTATATTCCATAAATCTATTCAGAGAAACCATAACGTTTAGCTTCTTCATGTTACCCAACGCATTGGAGAACTATATCGGGCTCACCCACCCTTAGTTTATTACGGAACCACCCATCTTCATAACAATTCCCAAGAACCATAACATAATCATATCACATAAAACATGCATAAAGGAAACATATCATTTCAACTTTTCAATCACAAGATATCAGTACAACACATTGATGTAAAAACATTATGAAAACCATTTTCAATACCAAAATAAAAGAAAAGTAAAACATGGTATTTATTTTTCACTCATTAAAAGTTATGGCCTGTAGAAGAAGCGGAAACTCAAATAATGGTCACGATGGTGGAGAAGTCGTTGTTGCCGTATACATACGACAAAAAAAAATTCCCTATTGTCTTTTAGTAAACTCTTTGTATAAAAATATTCCTTTTGAATAAACGTAAAATTCAATGGGGTTTATACACCGTATAAAAAAAGTTGCGTATAAAACAAAATATGCCTCAATGAAAGGAGATTAAGACGATGTCCCTTACCTCGTGTCCGACGTGACTCGATTGTTCTTTAATCTCCTGAATCATAAACTAGTGTTAATTTCTACTTGCTTAAGAACCTTTTTCAAGTTTATTATTCCTATCATATAACTTATTTCCATGTTATAAATGTTATGTAATCATTTAATTTAAAAAAGTTTGTTTTGTCGATATTTGGTACTTAAGCCAAAAATGGACTTCTCACAATTACATGTTGTTTATGTGGTCGAAGGTTCATTATATACAGAATGATATTCATTATTTTGATATCATATATATCATATATATCCAGCATATACATGTATTTATAATAGTACATAACATTTAGAGGTAAGAAATGAAATGCACCATTCGTGGAGATGGTAAGCCGTACATTCGCATAAACGCTACATTCATTTCTATTTCGTATTTAATGGAGTTAAATTATAATGATATAAGGGTATATTATAATTCCAGTATGACATCATATATAATAACATTAACTTCATCCTTTACACATCCCACATATGGCATTAACGAATCAAATCACTTTGAGGGGGCGGTAGTCCGCACTTCCTAAAATGAAATTATCATGTTTACCCATGATGGAAACCATAAAGGTATGCCACAAATGAAAAGTACAGAAGAATAAGGAAAACGTAAACATAATATATATCATATATAAATAGAGTTACATCTTAAAGGCCACCATGAAAGGTGTTAAAAGAAGATTGAACAATCATCGTTTCATGAGGCAGAAAATCGCCAACCACAGAAACAGTATGTTCTTTAACCATTATACAAAGGTGTGTGTAGGTATAGATCTAATACTTCTCATAAAATCATCCTAGTATATTTAAGATACTGGTTTTGTTACAAAATAAATTAATAAAAAGAGTTTAGGGGGTTGGAGAAGCAAAATAAAACATAAGAACACAAGAGAAGACATTACCTTTAAATCGGGTAACTCTTTTTTATTTGAGCTCAAAGGATTCATTAGAAAGACTTCTTCCCAAAGTGAGGCTTCTATGATTAAGAGAGGGATTTGGAGAGACAAAATGGGGATGGGTTGGCCGAGACAAAGGCTTGAGAGGTGTGGGTACGGTGGTAGAGGTGGGGGCCTTTTATAAGAGGAGAGGAGGGTCACTCTTGGAAAGTTATAAAAGGTTACTTTTTTATAAAATGATTTTAAGATTTTAAATGTCCCAAAATTATATATTTCTAGGATAAGGTGATAAGAGTTATCTATCCACACATACAATAGGTTTTTCACAAGTGTAGGTCTTATATTTTAATTATCTTTTCATTTTATTTAAATCGATAAATAATGAGGTAATCGCTGCATCATGATGGTGACATAAATAATTTAATTCATTTAATGTCTAAAAATTATAAAAAAATATCATGATGTAGGAAATCTTTTTAGTTTTCTAATGAATATTTATATTCAAAAATATGACTTGTATAAACCCATTTAAAAATTGTTTTAGTAAAATAACACAGGTTTGTGACATTTTTATTTTAACATTAAATAAAAAGTTATTAATGTCATTTTCCTACCAAAGTGGCTCCATGGGGTCCCCAAGTTGACCCATGTATTATCTTGGTCGTCCATGAATCATCCAATAAGGGTAGGAAATTTTTCAAGGTAATTTCATATTATTAAAACATTATTTTTACCTTAAATTACTCTAATTACCTCTAATCGCGATTAAAAACATAAAAGTTACTATTCAACAAAAAAATTATTTTAATCCCATTGAACCAAATTTTTACTTCCTAATGACAACCATTTAAGTCGGATTTTTGAAATTCAAAACATATAGGTGGTAAA
Organism: Viscum album; assembly: GCA_963277665.1. NCBI lineage: Eukaryota > Viridiplantae > Streptophyta > Magnoliopsida > Santalales > Viscaceae > Viscum > Viscum album. Next base: position 796,930,647 of record OY728160.1, on the reverse strand, counting down.
ATTTCATTTAAATGAAAAATCAGTTTTTTTAAGTACCACTTAGTGGTTTCACTATTCATAAAAAATTGATGTTTTTCAGAAAAATACCAAAACTTCACCCTAAGCTATATTTGATATACCGAATTCAAAAATGATGTATATTTTAAAATATACAAAATATATAAGTTACATTAATTAATTTAATAATTAATTCCAGCTGTCATGACAAAAAATGTGTTTTTATGAAATAATATATATCAAAAGACTGACACTAGTTTAAGTCCAATTTCAAAGTGAAATTAATTCCAATGACCACTATTAGATTAAATGGTAAAAATATATTCTAATTTCAATTTAAAACAAATTCAAAAGATAATATAATCATGTAAATAAATTATATTAAAAATAGGTTTTAAATTAAAATACAACAATTTTCACTATTCATTTTAAAAATGAACTTTATCGGAAAAATACCAAAAGTTTACACAAAGTAAATTTTGATGTCCAGATTATAAAGAAGAATTTTATTTGGTCAAATAGAATGTATAAGAGTGACCAAAACTATATTTAATGACGGTTCTCCATCAAAAAGCGATAAGTGGACCTTTAGTGAATATTAGAGTATATATGCCTAAAATTGAATTGTTTTAGTATTTTAAGCCTTAATATTTTATTGGATAAATGTAAAAACATTTAACAAACATATATAATCATATTTGTGTTATTTCTATTCATTCCCGCAAATACAATGGCTACGTGTTAACTACCATTTAAAATAATATTATCTTATTACTAATGTGCAACGTAAGATTTTAAAGAATCTATTTGTTGCGTATCGGGTACGCTATCAAACATAGTAACCCCTTTAAATTAAAATTAATATTTAATTTGTAAATATTAATAAATATGAGAATGTATTATTCTTTATTTACCTGGGATGTTACATCCTTCCCCCCTTTTAGGAATTGCGTCCTCACAATTTTATTCACGCATCAAAATAAGTGGAGGTATTTATCCCTCATAGAATTTTCAGATTCCCACATTGCCTCTTCAACCATATGTTTTTTCCACAAAACCTTTACCTGATGAATTACCTTATTCCACGACACTTTATCCCTATGGTCAAGAATCTGGACTGGTTGTTCTTCATAAAAGAGATTCTCTTCCAACTGAACTACCTCTGGGCTCAAAACATGAGATGGATCTGGCATATACTTTCTCAACATCGAAACATGAAAAAAATTGTGTACCTGAGATAAACTCGGAGGTAAAGCCACTCAGTAAGCAACTGATCCAACTTTCTCTAGAATTTTATATGGTCTAATGATTCTTGGACTCATCTTTCCTTTCTTACCGAATCGCATCACAGTTTTCCATGGTGAAACTTTGAGAAAAACATGATCACCTACCTTGAACGATAGATCCTTCCCCCGGTTATCCGTATAACTCTTCTGTATACTCCGAGATGTTCTCATGTGTTTCTGAATCAAATGAACTTTTTTCTTCCATCTCTTCTACCAATTCTGGTCCCATAAGCTTCCTTTCACCAACTTCATCCCAAAAAGCTGGTGTTCGACACCGTTTCCTATATAATGCCTAAAATGGAGCCATCTGTATACTGGAATGAAAACTGTTATTATATGAAAACTCAACCAAAGAAAGTTGTTGGTCCCAACTTCCCTGATAATCCATCGAACAAGCACGTAGAATATCTTCAAAATTATGAATTTTTCATTCTAACTTCACATCTGATTGAGTTTAAAAAGCTGTACTAAAATTTAATTCAGTACCCAACGACTTCTGAAGGCCTTTACAAAAGATAGAAGTAAACCTGGGATAACGATCAGATACAATGGATAGGGGAACTCCATGAAACCTAACTATCTCTTTATGATACAATTGAGAATGTTGATCTAGAGAGAAAGTATCTCGAATAGTAAGGAAATGAGAAGATTTAGTCAAGTGATCAACAATAACACAGATTTCATTGTTACCTCGATATGTATTCAATAATCCCAGAACAAAGTCCATGGATATATTTTCCCATTTCCACTCTGGCATTGGTAAAGGCTGAAGCATCCCTTTCGGTAACTACCACTCTACTTTAACATGTTGACAAGTCAAACACTTCATTGTAAAATCAGCAATATCACTTTTCATTCCATCCCACCAGTAATACTCCCGAAGATCTCTATATATCTTAGTACTGCCTGGATGAACTGAAAACGGAGAACTATGAGTTTCACATAACAACTCTCTCTTCAACTGTGGATCACAAGGCACACAAAATCTTTTCCCAAATCGCAAAACACAATCATTATCAATGTTGAATTCAGTTAACTTGCCCTTCTGAACAAGCTCTACCTTTTTCTGCGACTTGCTGTCTTGCTTCTATGCTTTTTTAATTCTGTCTGATAGAGAAGATTTCACTGATACCTAAAAAAACAGAAGGACGTCCTGCACCAACAACTTCTATTCCAAATTTCATCAAATCCTTAACCAAAGGATCATGTTCCAAACACAATATTTTTAATGAAGCATTACTTTTTCTACTCAAAGAATCAGCCACTTTATTTACTTTTCCCAGATGGTAATGAATTGTACAATCATAATCCTTGATTAATTCTAGCCATATCTTCTGTCTCATGTTCAATTCGTTCTGAGTGAATATATACTTTATACTTTTTTGATCGGTATATATTTCACACCTTACTCCATAAAATGATGCCTCCAAATTTTTAAAGCGAAAAAAACAGCAGCTAATTCCAAATCCTATGTAGGGTAATTTACCTCATGAGTTTTCAACTGTCGTAAAGAATAATCAAATACATGATCATTCTGCATTAGGACGCAACCATGTCCTTTCAATGAAGCATCACTGTAGATAACAAATTCCCCATTCCGGGATGGTAGTGCCAAAACTGGAGCATTCACCAATCTTCTTTTCAGTTCCTAAAAACAATCCTCACATTCTTTTGTCCAGATAAACTTAACACCCTTCCAAGTTAGCTTAGTCATTGGACTAGATAACAGTGAAAAATTTATAACAAACCTTTGGTAATAGCCTGCCAAACCAATGATGCTACGAATCTTAGTTACATTTGTGGGTCTTGGCTATTCTTCAACAACCTTTGTTTTTGCAGGATCAACAGTTATCCCATCTTTAGAAACAATGTGACCAAGGAAATAAGTTTATTGCAACCAAAACTCACACTTTCTAAATTTCCCATACAATTTATTTTCTTTTAAGGTTTTCAAAATAACCCTTAAATGTCTTTCATGCTCCTCTTCACTTTTATAAAACACCAAAATATCATCAATGAAAACAACCCCAAACTTATCCATGAACTCAAGGAAAATTCTATTCATAAGGTCCATGAATACAACTGGTGAATTGGTTATCCCAAAAGGCATTACTAAATATTCATAATGGCCATATCTTGTTCGAAATGCGTTCTTCGGAATATCTGCTTCATTTACCTTCAACTAATGGTACCACGATCTCAGGTCAATCTTTGAAAAAAACTGAGCTCCCTGGAGCTGATGAAACAAATAATCGATATGAGGCAAAGGACATTTGTTCTCTAAAGAGATGTTATTCAAGTCTCTATAATCAATGAAAAGTCTCATAAAACCATCTTTATTTTTAACAAATAAAGCAAGAGCACCCCATGGTGATGTTCTAGGTCGAATGAAACCTTTCTCTAATAAATATTTCAATTTCTCCTTCAACTGTAAAAGTTCAGTTTGAACCATTCGATAAGGGGGTTTTAAAATTGGCTTAGCATCAGGAACTAAGTCAACAATAAACTCAACTTCCCGATCTAGTATTATTCCAGGAAACTCTTCAGGAAAAACATCAGGATACTCATTTACCACTGGAACATCATTAATCTGAAAAGTTCCCTTGTTTTCAATGATATGTGCAAGGTAACCTTCATTTCCATATTTTTCAAGTTTTTCTGCCTCTTGATATGTTATCAATAGTAAGGGTTCATTATTGTACACAAACTGAAAGTCTTTCTGAAAAGAAACTTCTTTAGCTCTACAGTCAATCATAGCATGGTAAATAGAGAGCCAACCCATACCCAGGATAACATGAAACTCTACTAGAGGTAAAACAATATGGTTTTCACGTAGGTTCTTTCCACGAATAAGGATAAGAAGATTCTTATAAATTATTTTTTCCTCAACATTTCCCCCAGGTGTTTTTACCACAAGTTTAGGAGTCATTTCTTGAGATGGTATTCCCATTTTACTAAAAACGTTTTCAGAGATGAAAGAATGTGTAGACCCTGAATCAAACAAAACACTAGCATAATATGAAAAAACAAACAACGTACCTGATAAAACTTCATTTGATGGCCCGACATCTGCTGAAGTAGTTGCAAAGGATTTCACCACCCCTTTTTGCTTGTAGTCTAACTGCATCCCATCACTCGAGATCTTTGTCAGACACTCATTTTCATAGTGACCCATCTCATTGCACTGGAAACATTTCACTAACTGTAAATAAAATTTGGTCTTATCATCACCCTGATCTTTTTCACTACAATCACGAGCCTTATGTCCCATCTTACCGCATCAATAGAACTTTCCAAAATTCAGAAGACATTCCACAGCATGCCTTTTACCACATTTATCACAAACTGGAAACTTAGTTTTCTTACCGTCAGACCTTTTTGAAGAATTCTTTCCTTTATCCTGCCACCTCGGTCTCTTCTTCTGCTGGTTGTTATAGAACACCTGATCACCGAAAAACTCCATTTCCACCTTCTCAGCACATCAAAAAAGATTTTCATAACACTTGAACTTGCGATAATCTAAATCCCTTCGATATTTTGGCTTTAATATTTAGTAAAAATGATTGATTTTACTATCAAGGTATCAGATAAAATTTTGAGCATACCTTGCCAATCGAGTGAACCTTTCTTCATAGGTAGCCACTGAGTCTTCCTCTTGCCTCAATTCCAGGAATTTTTTTTCCATCCTAAGTCGAATAGCCTTAGGAAAATACTTCTCAAGAAACATACCTTTGAATTTATCCTAGTCAAGAGAATCAATCTCATTAGCGTCCCTGATATTTTTAACCATCGACCACCACTGATCTGCTTCACCCTCCAAATGGTAAATTTCAAGACTAACCTATTGATTGTCTGAACACCCCATGACATCGAAAATATTCTCCAGTGATTTAATCCATCCTTTATCTAGCACAGGGTCAGATGATCCTCTGAATGATGGGGGATGTTTCATCATGAAATGTTCCACCACTGACATGTTCCTCTATAGTGGATCTAGATGATCTCCTGCATGGATACCACCACCATTTATCGCTTGAGTCAAATGTGCCATTACTGCAACAAACTGTTTAGTTCCAATTTCAACCATCCCAGGATGCTGATTCAGAAGGTCATTTCCTTCTTTATGCCTTCCTAGCACTACTTCCCTATTTCCTCTGTAGAAAACCATTCTGAACAAACATGTCTTAGATGAAGCAACATGGTAATCTTCAAATGCTATATCATTTAAATTTGACCATAAAATAATATTTTTGGATAATCATTTAATAGATTTCTAACTCCTAAATTTATCAAAACCGACCTCTAATACCAACTATAAGGCCCCGGCCTTAATCATTACTTAATCTTGAGTTACTTCAAGAATACAGGTTGAGGATCTTTTCAGGTTTAGAGTTTTAGAGAATTAGATCATAAAACATGCATTAAATTCCTCATTTAAACAAAGTGGTTACATAAAAGACAATAATCATTTTTCCCATCAACGAAAACAAATTTAAAATAAAACATGGATTCTTTCTTGACACTTCCTTGAAACTATCATCACATCATGTACCTTTCCCATGACCTGTGAAAAAAATTTCAAAAACTTGGGATGAGCATAAAAAACTCAGTAAGGGATATAAACGTACCAAATGAAAACATTAGTCCATGTATGAAATCATACTTTACTAATAAAACATAATCACTTTAACATACCTCATCAAATCATGAATAAATCATAGAAATCATAAGACGTAAAGGTAACTTGAGGCATTCATAACATTCTTACGTAGGGAGTAACCTTCATGGTTACGTTTGGAATACCCATCACAGTATATTCCCCAAATATCATCGGAGAAACCTTAACATTTAACTCCTTCGCGTTACCCAATGCATTGGAGAGCTATATCGGGCTCACCCGCCCTTAGTTTATCACGGATCCACCTGTCTTCATAATAATTTCCAAGAACCATAAGATAATCGTATCACATAAAACATGCATAATGGAAACATAACATTTCCACTTTTCAATCACAAGATATCAATACAACACATTGATATAAAACATTATTAAAACCATTTTCAATTCCAAAATAATATAAAATTAAATCATTGTATATATTTTTCATTCAAAAAAAGTTATGGCTTGTAGAGGAAGCCGAAACTCAAATAATGGTCACACTGGTGGAGAAGTCGTTGTCGTCGCATACGTACAACAAAAAAAAACATTCCCTTTTTTCGTTTAGTAAATTCATTGTATAAAAAGATTCCTTTTGAATAAACATAAAAATCAAATGGGTTTAAACACCGTATAAAAAAAATTTGTGTAAAAAACAAAATATGCCTCAATGAAAGGAGATTGAGACGATGTCCCTTACCTCGTGCCCGACGTAACTCGATTGATCTTTAATCTCCTGAATAATAAAATAGTGTTAATTTATACTTTCTTAAGAACCTTTTAAAGTTTATTATTCCTTTTATATAACTTATTGGCATGTTATAAACGTTATGTAATCATTTAATTTAATAAAGTTCGTTTTGTCGATATTTGGTACTTAAGTCAAAAATGGACTTCTCACAATTACATGTTGTTTATGTGGTCAAATTTTCATTATATCAAAGATTATATTCATGATTTAGATATCATATATGTCATATATCTCCAGAATATACATGTATTTATAATAGTTCATAACATTTAGAGGTAATAAATGAAATGCACCGTTCATGGAGACAGTAAGCCGTACGTACGCATGAACGCTACTTTCATTTCTATTTCGTATTTAATGGAGTTAAATCATAATGATATAAGGTTATATTATAATTACAGTATAACATCATATATAACAACATTAATTCTATCCCTTATACATCCCACATATGGCATTAACGAATCAAATCACTTTGAGGGGGCGGTAGTCCGCACTTCCTAAAATGAATTTATCATGTTTACCCACAATGGAAACCATAAAGGTATGCCACAAATAAAAAATACAGAAGCATAAGGAAAACATAAACATAATATATATCATATATAAATATAGAGACATCTTAATGTCCACCATGAAAGGTTTTAAAAGAAGATTGAACAATCATCATTTCGTGAGGTAGAAAATCGCCAACCACAGAAACAGTATGTTCTTTAACCATTAGACGAAGGTGTGTGTAGGTGTAGCTCTAATCCTTCTCATAACATAATCCTAGTATATTTAATATACTTTTTTTGTTACAAAAGAAAGTAATAAAAAGAGTTTAGGGGGTTGTAGAAGCAAAATAATACATAAGAACACAAGAGAATCCTTTAAATCAGGTAACTCTTTTTGATTTGAGCTCAAAGGCTTCCTTGGAAAGACTTATGAATAAAGTGAGGATTCTAGGTGTAATATAGGGATGTGGAGAGAAAAACTAGGCAGGGGTTGGCTGAGCCAAAGGCTTGAGAAGTGTGGGTAAGGTGGTAGAGGTGGGGGCCTTTTATAAGAGGAGAGGAGGGGCACTCATAGAAAGTTATAAAAGGATACTTTTTTGTAAAATGCTTTTCCGATTTTGAAGGCCCCGCAATTATATATTTCGAGGATAAGGTGATAAGAGTTCGAAATAAACCCATCCAATAGGTTTTTTACAAGTGTAGGTCTTAGATTTTACATTATCATTTCATTTTATTTAAATCGTTAAATAATGAGGTAATCACTACATCATCATGGTGTCATAAATAATTTAATTTATTTAATGTCTAAAATTATAAAAAAATATCATGATTTATGAAATCTTTTTAGATTTATAATGAATATTTATATTAGAAAATATTACTTGTATAACCCCATTTAAAAATGGTTTTAGTAAAACAACACGTGTTTGTGACATTTTTATTTTAACATTAAATAAAAAGTTATTAATGTCATTTTCCTACCAAAGTTGCTCCATGGGGTCCCAAAGTTGACCCATGGATTATATCAGTCGTCCATTACTCATCCAATAATGTAAGGACATGTGTCATGGTCATTTAATATTATTAAAACATTATTTTTATCTTAAATTACAAAAATTACCTCCAATCGCGATTAAAAACTTAAAAGTTACTATTCACTAAAAAAATTATTTTAATCCCATTGAACCACATTATACTTCATAATGACAACCATGTATATCATATTTTTGAAATTCAAAACATAGAGGTGGTGAAATTTCATTTAAACAAAAAATCAGTTTTTTTTAAGTACCACTTAGTGGTTTCACTATTCATCAAAAATTGAAGTTTTTCAGAAAAATACCAAAACTTCACCCTAAGCTATATTTGATATTCCGAATTAAAAAATGATGTATATTTTAAAAAATTCAAAACATATAAGTTACATTAATTAATTTAATAATTAATTCCCGCTGTCATGAAAAATAACGTGTTTTTATGAAACAACATATATCAAAAGATTGACACTAGTTTAAGTCCAATTTCAAAGTGAAATTAATTCCAATGACCACAACTGGATTAAATGGTAAAAATATATTCTAATTTCACATTAAAAGTAATTCAATAGATAATATAATCATATAAATAAATTATATTAAAAACAGGTTTTAAATTAAAAAACAACATTTTTCACTATTCATTTTAAAAATGAACTTTATCGGAAAAATAACAAAATTTTACACAAAGTAAATTTTGATGGCCCGATTCTAAAGAAGAATTTTATTTGGTCCAATATAATTTATAAGAGTGACCAAAACTATATTTAATGATGGTTCATCATCAAAAGGTGATAAGTAGATCTTTATTGAATATTAGAGTATAGATGCCTAAAATTCAATTCTTTTCATATTTTAAGACTTAATATTTTATTGGATAAATGTAAAAATATTTAACAAACATATATAATCATATTTTTGTTATTTATATTCATTCCTGGAAATACAACAGCTACGTGTTAACTACCATTTAAAATAATATTATTTTATTACTAGTGTGCAATGTAAGATTTCAAAGAATCTCTTTGTTGCGTATCGGGTACGCTATCGAACATAGAAACCCCTTTAAAGTAAAATTAATATTTAATTCGTAAATATTAATAAATATGAGAATTTATTATTCTTTATTTACCTGGGATGTTACATGTATTATTGAAAAATAAAATAAAAAGAACAATAATAATATGAACAATACAAAAATGAGGAATAATAATTTGTCATGATGATCAATTAAACTAATGAAAAAAATGAATTGGTGGATTTTTAGAATAAAAATTTTGTGGAAAGTGAGGAATTTGATTCAACCAAGGTTATTATATATAATAATAATAATATAATTTTAAATAAAATGTTATACCAATTCATTCAAGGGGTTTTATAGGTTTAATAAGAGTAATATCCCAATAATATCTTACCACTTAAAGCAAATAAAATGTTGCTTTAAGAGTTTTGATGGTATAATATATTGGGTTGAGGAAAAAAATAAAAATGGGAATTTAAATTTGAAAAAATCCTCAAAAATATAATATTTTAAGTAATGTGGTGAAGATGGATGTTGGGGAGTTTAAAGAAGAGTATAATAATATTTAAAATTTTTATGTTGATATTTTTTAAATTATACTTCATTTTTTGCATTCTTATTTAAATAGTGTACACTGAGTAATATTAAAAAGGATTCATGATGAAAATGATGAGGAATTTCAATTTTAATAAAGATAAATTAATGGTAACTCACTTATTTATCCAATAACTACTGATTTTTATGATTAATTGTTCATTTAAATTTAAATCAACATTGATCATCACCGTAAAATAGTTTTATTCTGGTTGTTTTTGAATCAAATTTTGTTAGCATAAAACCTGGAAATTTTCTCTCCTATAATTGAATTATAATAATAAAATAATATTTATTTGGAAGTTTATGTCTTTGAATTTGAACTTTAATTACCATTTGAGAACACACCATTAGGAAAAATTATAAATAATTATTTAAAAGTTGTAACTGCCGATTTCCTCTTTGTATTAATAAAATTTTCGGTAGAAAATCAGAATTAAAAAAACCTAAGTTTAGGAATTTTCAAGATAATCATAAATGAATTATTCCACATTATTCAATGTATTCCAAAATCCATTTAGGTGATTAATATCATTTTGGAGTGTCATTAATTTGGAATATGATTTATTTTTTATTATACAAGGATCCAAAATTTCAAAAAGCATCATTGAAAGCCCTCTTCAGAAATCTAATTTTTAAAAGTATTCCATGTTCACCATTACTTTTGATAACATAGAGATTTAAAATTAGGAAAATATCTGTGATAACTATTCCAAATCATAAAAAAAACCTTTTAAAATTGTATCCCTTCATGAAATGTTGAAACGTATCAATTCTAAATCAATTCTAGAAGTGGAGATCATTCATGTTTCACCTTCTATGTGTTGTTCAATATAGCTATTTTTAGTTACTATGATTATAGGATAATTGGAAGTTCTTGAGGTAGCAAGTTAATTTTCATTTTCATCTATATGTTCATAATCCACTATTGTAGATGAATTTTGTGAGATATTATTTCTCCACTGAGAAATTTATTTGGTCTCTTTAGCACAATTATGTTATTTTTATAAGGGTATTTTAATTTCTAAAGGGGATTGATTTTTTATGGAGGTTTAGAAGTATAAATAACTAAATTATCAACTAAAAACTTATGTTATGTAAATATGTGGTTGTTTTTGAATATAAAACCACATCCTCTAAGTGAATATGGATAGTTATATAGGGAAGTCTAGCTGGTGAATTTACATATAGGATTAAATGGGAGGTTATTTTGGTAAAATAAATTAATGTTTACTTTTATTTTAATAAAAATATGTAAACATTTTATTGAATCCCAACATGATTTCCAAAGAAGATCCCATGCTCACCATTTCTATAAGTTGAAATAGAAAAAACTGGTCCACTACAACATCAACTCTCTTTTCAAAAATTTTGAGATTCATTACCAGATCCTCCCACATTTTAATTGCTTTTTAAATTTAGTTATTTTTAATTATTGAATTTTATTATTAATTTTTTCACTATTTTAAAAGTTTTAAAATGAGTGACTAGGTAAATATTGCTGTTCCATAAGAATGATCGATCATTGGATTTGAAAATTAAAAATCATCTCAATTTTTATTTAAAGAAAAATGGAGAAAAATGATGGATCATTATTGATTCACAATCAAATTTTTTAGTCAATGGATGTATTTATTATATACCTCAATTGCTGAAACTTATTCCTTCTATAGTTTTACTTTACAAGAATCAAAAATCGGAATCCCTAGGGATTTATCAAGAGTAAATAAGGGGACTTATTATTGATAGAAATGAAAAGATCAAAGATTTTTCATTTTTGGAGCAATTATTTCTTTATTTACAGTCTATTTTGAGGCTAAAACTTCTGAAATTTATTGTATGATACTTTTTTATATTGTAATTTTATATTAAATATTTATGTTAATATTTTTTTAAATATATTTAATCATAGAGGCTAAGTGTGTGGGGATGGGTTGTCTAAATTTTTTTCAAGATTAATTACTGTATTTGGGTTGAACTGATAGGTGTTTATATTTCATTAATATAGGTAATTTAAAATAATAATGAATCAAAACTGAAATCATGATTTATAACAGTAAAAAAGTCATTGAATTGTTAAATAATTTTATAAATTGTTTTAATATGTGATTTTTTATAAACAACAGATAATATGATATTTTTCATATATAATTTGAAAAAATCATCTATTATGTCTATATATAAAATTAATGAACACACTAATTCCTATATTTTATGTGCTTAAAATTTTTGGTGCATAGGTTGTTTTGAGTTTATTTTGACCATGGTAAATGTTTTTTATCTTTTAATTGTTGAAAATATTTGTAATATAAACTAATTTAGTTGGTCTCTCACATTTAAGTTAAACATTAGAGATAATGTTCAGTTTTAAATGTGGGTGACGATTCTTTATTTTTCTTAAACTATATTTCATGAAGATCACATAAAAAAAACAATTTTTTAAAAATTAACTTTATTTGATCTTCATATTGAAAATTCAGTTCCGGAAATTTTCTTTTAAGATTATTTATTTTTTTCTACTTCATCATGGTGAATAATTTCTCTTTCCCCATGAATTCAATTTGGTAACATATTTTCATTTATATCTTAAAAAAATAGTTTTTTTTTAATTTTGTTAGTGTTTTATAATTTTTATTTAATTTTAAATTCATGATTGGATTTAGATTGATAATATATTAATTGAAATTCTATACAAATAAACACATAATCATGACTAAGCTCTACGTGTTCAAACTGATACTTGAGTTTAAGTATGTTTTTTTGTTAATTATTCTACCCACTAATCCATATCATTTTGTCTAATTATATAGAGATTATATGTTAGATATATGTTTTTACTAAGGATAAAAATAGTATATTTTAAGGGAAATTGAATAAAAAGTGAGGTTGGTTAGATTCCTTTCAAAATTATTAAATTTGATCACCTTTTTCAAAAGTAAAAACTAAATTTTCACCAAATTATATTATTTTTAGCCATACGTTTTTACTTGATTGAGTCAATGTGGGAACTCAATTCTGAGAGTCACTTCTTTATTGGTATTAAAATTCATCATATTTAACATAATTTATTATTCACTGAATATGTTCAATTGATTCTTCATGGAAAACAAATAAATCAGTTGTGGGTGAATTATACATAGCATTATTTTAAGACATGTTTGTCTCATCTTTCTAATGAAATTATTGTTTTTTTAGTATTTAAATGTGTTTTAATTGGAAATAATTTTATTCAAGATCATTTTGTGTTAAAACATTCATTCTTTGAATATTTTTATGAAAAAGAATATTTTTTTGTTTAATTGTTGAAATGTACTAGAAAATTTTAAAAATAATTTTTTTGATTGATTTTTATGATACATCAATTGAAATAAAAATTTGAAGTATTTTATAAAATTTTTCTTATTTTGGAATTAATTATTCCATTTCCCATGTTTTTATTATGAATATGAATTGTTGGAATAATTTTTAAATAATTTAAATGATTATAAATTAAATAATTATTATATTTCAAAAGTTTACATTACAATTTGAATTAATAATTTTCACAATGAATTCAAATTTTCCCTGAATTTTTATTCATATGGTTTACTAGTTTTGTTGAAGAGAGATACGTAATATAACACATAGGGGAAGATAAACACTTATTTGTAGTTGGAGAGATTATCCCTTCATAAGGGAGAGCTTATCTATTCAAAACACTAAATCCATCACTATAGTGATGGCTGTTTGGCCCCACTCCTCGCAAAAGGAACCTATATTGATGAAATTGTTTCCAATATAAGAATTTTATATCTTGCTATTCCATGAATATTCATAGTTATAGTGGTTTGATTGATGGTGATGATAGGGTTGGATCTTTCTGTCAATTAATAAATGATTATTATTTTAAATTGATTATTCTCTTTTATAAGATCAAGGTATCACAGTCAAGCATAATGGATTCAGAAAAAACCTCGGTGATGAAGATCGACACCATGGATGGCTTTGTAATATCATAGGGTGGGTTCTCCGACCAGAAGACTACTTAAGAGGCATCTCACAATGGCGAGGATGGAAACAAGGCTAATGGTGACTATGGAGTGTGTGGTGTTAGATGTCGTAGGATTTGGGACCCTAGTGGTGGAGTGGTTTGATGTGAGGATAGTGGAGAACCTGTGCTTCACATATATGATGTTAGGACCATCACCTAAATAGCAGTTATGGAATCAGAATAAGGATCACGGTTTATGAAGCATCATAAAATTGGGTCATGCCCAGAGGAAATCATTACAATGATGGAAGGTTTGTGCATTTCATGGATGACAAATGAGACCTTCCTCGACGACTGGGTTGGTGATTAAAATCTATGGTGAGGATGTAGGGAACAAGATGATGTTGAGTTGAAACAATTATTGATGATGATTGGTGACTTTCCTGATAATAGATATGGGAGTTGAGAACATAAAGTGGATATTTTAGGGAAAATGGCTAGCAACAACCTCAGTCATTGGATAGTGATGACCTTAAGATGCGTGTAGAAAGAAAGAACTTGGGAAATGGGATTTATTTACTCGAGAACTTAGGAATCATCTTGAAAACAAACTATTCTAGGAACAAGACGACATCATTTATTTGAGTGATGGAAGGTGATGATGAGAAGCATTCCCGATAGTGGGGATGGAGATCAGGTGTAAGATAACAATGATGAGGGGAGAATGTCGCTGAAGATGAATGTTTTGGATGTCCAAAATTGATATGGTGAGTGATAGAGGTGGACTCACTATAAAGAACAACTTTAGGACCCATCCTTAAGATGAATTTAAAAGTCTGGTGATAGTTGGGGCGGGGATGAATTTTGGGCGGTGATGGGTATGGATGGTTATCCAGAATGATGATGATCATAAATGGTGGGTATATACCAACTAGGATGAATGGTTCAATTGTATTGGGACCTATAAACAGGCCTTATAATGAGTTTGATTGATTTCAAGTTTTATTTTTGGCCTTTGGTTGTATTATTATATGGGTACTTGTATATGAATTCCTTTGTTTTTGTTGTACTTTTCTTTTTTTAATAAATTTATGAGAAATAGATTTGGGTATCCATATCCATGTATGAACCACTTTGATTATAATTCCTTGGGAAATCTATGAAATAGAAAAATAGACTTGATTCAGTTGATATGTGGGATAATTGTTTAGAGTTGAACGTAATATGTAAGATTATATTTCCTTAGAGTTGATATGTAAGATGTTCTATTGAGCTATGATGATAAATATCGTAATTCCCAATTATAAATTTTGAGAATAAGTTATGTTTTATTGATATTTATGATAAATTCTCCACTAATCAATGATTCTTGAGATTATTTGATGTAGAAATAGTTACATGTATCAAAATTAGCCACTTCACAACTGATACATGTGATAATAAACATTTTAAAAATTTATAAATTACACTCCTACTATCAAGAAAATATCTAAGAAAAGTATCAGATGAACATTTTCACATGTATTATACCTCCCTTCACTAAATTTAAGGATTGGTAAAATCTAGGAAATGTTTCATAAAAATCATAAGACTTATGTGACCTTATTTTTTATTTCTCAAAATCAAAGTAAAAAAGAGGACTTTGAGATGAAAAATCATAGTACGGAGAATCTATTGGTAGATTATTAGGGAATCTTAGTAGAAAAAATCAAGTATTGAAATTCATTAATATAAATAAAACTTGAATTTTAAAAAAATTAACATGAGGTAGTGAAATTTATAGTTAATTTCTTCTCATGTTAGAAAAAATATGATTGTGAATGGTGATTGGAACAAAATTTATTGTTGGGGAAAAAATATAAGAATTCAATGATAATGAAAAAAGTCATTGGAGATACTATTTATTAAAATTTAAATTTATTTTAGATGAATAATGATCAATTCTTAGAGACAAACAAGGATAGTGACTGACATATAAAGAATAGGGGTAATAGAATCTTAGAAGCATGAGTGAAGGATTCATAGAGAAAGAAAGTGGAAGAATGATGAGGTAATTTAGAAGATATCTTGAAAGAGTAGAATGTTTTCTTGAATATTTTTTCCTTAATTTTTTTTATTTAAATTTCTCATTATATCCTTAAACACTTTTTACATGTGATTCTAATAAGGTAATTGAGGGTAAATTTTTGTTTTTTTAATTCATTAATATTCATGATTTTTCCCTTAGAGACTTAATTTTGTTCTTCTTGGGAATTATTAATTTAAATTATGTTCTTTTTTCATAACATATATATAGGAAAAAATAAATTTAATAATATTTTGAACTGTTTTACCCACTATAAAAATCAATAGATTTATTTTTTGGGACTAGTTGATTAGAAAATCAAAACGGGGTGACTGTTTAGTTGTGAATGGATACATTTTTTCCAAGTATTGTTGAAGTCTTTTTCAATATCTTTATTTTTCTATCAATATACTTCAATAGAACTCTCTGGGATCTTTTTTCATGTCTCCTACTCCATAATTGTTTTCAAACATTTCTTTACTTCTCACCCATTTTATTTTAATTATTTCACTCATTATTTCACTCTTCCTTTTTAGAATCAAAATTTATTTAACTTTTTAGTAGTTTAGTGAAAAATAATCCCTTATAACTCTCACCCTCCTTGACTTGGGATAAACCCCTCACTAATATTCTTGTGTTTTTTTATAAATTAATATTCAAATGGTTTTGATGACCTTCTTATCATGTCAATTACACCTAGTAATTTATGGAAACATTATCCAATAAGAAAATAAATTATTGTATCATATTATTTTATAATTCCCATGTGAACACACTAGATAATATGAAAACCATCATCACTTTAATACCCCAATCTTCCAAGGTACAGTTCCTTTTAAATAATTCAATAGCTTCCACTACACGCAACATCGAGTTCGAGTGCAACATAACCCATCAAACTAGCCATTTAAAAATAGTTTATAAATAGTATTAAACTAATTTTTAGTTTTATATATATACCATATATTTTTAAAATTCATCTTATGTGTTTCTTATACCTAATATAATGATAAATTCAAATTTTTAGATAAAAGAATTATCATTCAAAAAATAGTTCTTTTGCCATTTAATGGAGAACCCTTTTTAAATACAACATTTTACACTATTATATATTAAATTTTAATAGATTAAATTCTTATTTATATATGGGACATAAAATTTAGTATGGAAGAATTTTTTGTACTCTTTAAAAAACTTTCATATGTTTATGAATAGTGAAAAAAATACTAAATTTCAATTAAAACAACTTTATAATCAAAATAATTTATCGAGTTAAATTATAAATATGAGTGGTTTTAAAGTTTAATTTTATTATATTTTTATAATTTAATATAATTTATTTCATTAGATGTAATTTCACATTTAAATTGGACATAAACACATGTCAATCTTTTGAAAGATTTTTAATTCTTAAAAAACACTTTCTGGCTTTGAAAATGAGAAATAATTTAAATTATGTCTCACAATTCGATGTTTTGAATTTTAAAAAATTTATTCTATATTTTTAATCATATGTCCAAAATTGTGTAAATAGGTACCTTTTATTTTTGTACATTATGAATAGTAACATCAGAAATTATTTTTATTTATCACGGTTAAAGGGTAAATTAGGTAAATAAGGGTTAAAAATAATATCACAATAATATAAAACTACCCTAAACCATGTACTAATCATTGTAGATGAGATATATTAGACCATGATCATCCTTAGGCTAAACTGTTTGCATTTTGGATCCACTTGGGTGTGAAAATGATATTTTAGAATATTTAATTCATTGAAAAGGAAAATATAACATAAACATGTATCTTTTACTAAATATATTTTAATATAAGGTTATATAATTGATAAATATTAATATAAATTTTAATTTTAATTTTAAACACATTTCCTACATCATGGTATTTTATTTATTTATTTTACTCATTATATGAATATATTTATTTATGACATAGTGATACTATAGTGATTAACTTATTAATAAATGATTCAAATAAATGAATTTATAAATATTCAAATTAATATAATTTGGACAATTTTATACCATCCACGAATTTTATGGATTAAATTGAAATATTAGGGATGATTTAATTTATTTTTTACAAATTAATCAAGTTTTTATGACTTTAACAAATATCAATTACTAAATAGTGTCGAAATTGACAAAAATGAGTTTTAAAAAAAATAATATTTTATTAAATGATATAAAATCCTAATAATCTATGATTTGGTAAAATGACTTATATAATGTTAAATATTTCATTAATTATACAATTTAGGTTCTCTTTCCATTTTATAGTAACTAAATTTACCCTATAGTATAAAAATACCAGAATACACATTAGAGTTAAATTGTTTAACTAAGGGTTAATACCAAAATATAAGGTAAATTTCATGAACTAAACTTGTCTAAAAATAATTGTATAAGAGGATTTTGATCCATCCCCATTATATACTCTAAATAAATTACTTTATATCTATTAAAAACCAAAAAAAAAATTGGATAATTTAATATTTCAAGATTTTTCTAAAGTTCCCCTCACCACTCTTATAAAAGGGAACTGCTACTTGTCTTTAATTCACATGTCCAAATCCCTTTTTCTTGGACAAAATATATTCATTTACTCTTAAATAACCCCGAATATCATTCTAGATGATACACATTGTGCATAAATCCATCATATGGAGTCCTTTTCTAAAAATCAAAAGGTTACACTTGAAAAGAGGTAATTGTTTTATATCCATTTTCAAAGTTCTTTTATTCTTATACTTCCTATTTATTTATTGTTTAGATAATAAAAAAATAAATACAGTACCTTAAAAATGATGATATGTTATTATAATTATGGGACAACCATATTCCTTCATTTTCCTATGCTATGAAAAACAATATCACTATGTGTGCGTACGTACGACTTACCATCTCCACGTTGTGGTGTAAATTTCTATTAGGTAAAATTTATTTATATGCATAAAAAATGAATATAATGGATTTATATAATAAATATAACATGATATAGTTTCTTTAAAATTCATATTACATCCAATTCCATACCATTTAACCATTAAGGAAATGATATCATCGCTCGTGCATACGTACATCTTAACCTCTCCACAATGTGATGTGACTCATCTTCCATGTTCACCATCCAAGAATGACTATAAGAATAAATATTATTAATAAGAATGAAATATGTGACCTAATAGTTATATTGGTATTATATATATATATATATTTCATTCACTTTTTTCCATTCAATACGATAAAAAATGGAAACATCGTTCATGCGTACGTACAACCTACTATCTCCATGAAAGGTGTGTCCCATTTTATTTATATATCCATTGTATATATTTATATATTGAATATATGTGATATAAAAATAAAATTTTAATTTCTGGAAGTATATAAATTATTATATAAGTAATATGATCAAAAATAACAAGTCAAAACACGTATGATAAATAAAGAAATTATACCAGAAACATTGCATTAACATGGAAGTTATTAATAAAAGTGTAATATAAAGTCGTAAATGAATAATACATGATATAATAAATATGGATATGGTCTTTTTATAATTTATTATCTTTTTAAGCATTATAATGGAGGATAACATAGCCTTGACTAAAGGAAAGTATAAGGTAAGGGTAAATTTTACAATCTCATTATTATTTGAGGTTATTGATGCATAAGTATCTACTAGAACATATTTATCATCCATGTCCATGTTTATAAACATGTTTGCATAAAATATTTTACTATAATCCTATGTATGTTTAAAGTCATTTTTACACATGTTTTATTATTTATAAAATGTTTTGAAAGGAACCTTTTGGTCATTTTGCAAACAAGGTACTTTATGACCTTTTAGAAAAATTATGGAAAGATTGTTTTTCAACTTATATAGGGTGAGAAGCTATTTTCTGTCATTATGTATCATTACAATTTATAAGATACCCCTAAAATTTTACAAGGTTATTTTCAAACGAAATGTTTTATTTTAAAATTTCAGTACTATTAAAAGTTTTAAAGTAAAAAGTGGTATTTCCCTCAAAGAGTTTTAATGAATTTATTATGTTATTTTCATCTATGTCTGCATCCATTAATGGAATTTATTCTTGTTTTAAGTTAACTCATTGCGATAAAATCTTCCATATTGTATTAATGGTTTTGTGATATGTTTGAATATGGATATACTATTTTTATCCCATTCATGGTTTAAGGTTAAAGTATTAACATTTAGTATGCTTGTTTTAATATGAATGTTTATGTTTTGTTTCGACCTTGTCATATGAGGAATGCATTGGACATAGAAGGTGGTGGGAGGGGACTGTTATAGCCTCTCAGTGCATCAGTATGTCTCATGTGTAAAAATACTGTCTATGCACAAGTCCTTGATAGAATATTTGTGTATGGTCTAGGCACAAGGCTTTCACGTAGTGGTAATGATGTCTGGGAATATGCCTTCCCTCATTATGAGATTATTTATTCACTAATGGGAATTCAACCATTTCCAATGTTTTTAAACTGTTGGGATATCCACTAAAACCGTTGGGATAGTATTTCCCAATGGTTTCACAGTCTCTTGGTATGTGAGGCATGGCAGTAGCTTTATACCAACTGTTCCTAGAGAATCGTTGGGATATATGGTTTCAAATTAATCAATACCAATAGTTCTACTTAAATTGTTGGTATATATATGTACAAATGGTTGATGAACTGTTCGAACTGGTGGGTATACCAACGGTTTTCAGACCGTCGGTATACATTTTATTCCAGCCCGTTGTATACCAACAGTTTCAGAACCATTGGCATACCTGTATACCAATGGTTTCAGAACCGTTGGTATACTTGTTCCTGTGTACACATTGGCATACTCTTTCCTATATAAAAGTAGTTTCAGAACTGTTGGCATACTCTGTCCAGCATACTCTGTATACCAATGGTTCTACAAACCATTGGTATACATCTTATATACCCAAAACTGAATAGCCTGTTGTAAGCAGCATCCATCCAAAACCGGATAGCCTGCTGGATAGCCTGCTGTAAACGGCCTTCATGTAAACAGCCTATATGTAAACCCCTGATTCCAAATATGTAAACCCCATCCTGTAAAACTATAATCCGGCACCTCTCCAATATATTTCCCAACCTATAAACCCCAACCTATAAAACTGAAAACATGCACATCTCCAAGATACAAAATTGTTGTTAAACTGATCTTTAAGTTAAATAAAAAGTGTTATTAGTTTAAAGATAACTGTTTACAAAAGGTTTGATAAATGTTGAGAAGCCAGTAGTTGGAGTGATTGAAAATCCAAATGAAATTTTAGAGATATATTAATGAAACTGGATGGTTAATAGAGAATGAAAATCCAAAGGAAATTTTGGAGATTTATTAAATAAACTGGTTAGTTAAAAGTAACTAGGCGATCATCAAATTAAATGGCCAATTTCTATCCTTTATTCAATCCATTCTAGTAGAAAAATGTTGGGTTCTTATCCTCTTACTCTAATAAAGTCTGATAATTATTATAAGGTTCAATTTCTCCTTCTTGAATCACTGATGACTTCTACTTTTTAAAATTCCCAGCCTTTATGGGATTTCTATTACCAACCCTTTTCCACTCCCTGAATCATCATCATCTGACGGCCCTTCACCTAAATCTATGAATCTGTTTTGAAGGGGAACTCCCCTGGAAATGGCTGTGCCGACATCACCCTCCTTCTAGGCCTCCGCTTCTTCCATGTTCTGTGAACATGCATGGTATGCCTCTTTTTTCCCCATATCCAAGACAAAAATACCATATCTGTAGGTCCAAGATAAAGGACCAGATCGCTAACCCACTGTTCGACCTCAAGACACACAAAACATGCTAGAGGTTTCAAAACATCCAACGTGAAGCGTTCAGAGGATCTCGTTTCTAGTGAAAGTCATAGGACCACTGAAAGTAATGGATTGAATCAGTGTGGTGAGTTCAAAACCACTGAGAGAAATGAATGACAAAGAAAGGGGGACAAACAGATTTCTCTACAATGATTTTAACCATCTTCAAGTCGCCCTAAAATCGGGATGAATTTGGTTAATAGACTAACTATAAGTCACACAATTTACTTTTGAAGGGTTTATAAATACCTAGAAACTATGGTCATCAAAATATGAAGAAAATAATATGATCTAAAGAATATAACACCTTATAGAATTTCAAATTTCCTTAAGAGTGATTCCTTAAGATTGATTCCTGAGGAATGTATGGTTAACTTCCCCTTATAAAGAGAGTTTTAATAAAAATAATATGGAAAAAACATGGTTTAGTAATCACCTAAAGAAATTATGAAATGTTAAATTGAAAATACATTGCAAGAAATAAGAAGAAAATATGGTGTTTAAGGCTCTAGAAGAAGAGGAAAAAATGAAAGAAATACATGTGTGATTACTTCAGAAGTAAAATTAGTCTTAGATAAATGAATCAGAAGATGAGATAGGTCAATTAGGCTATGTTTGATTTTGGGTGTGTGACATCAAGATAGATTTTTTGGACCTTTGAAAGTATTACATTAATGGAAAAACCTGATATGGATTTTGGAATGTAGGGTAGCTTTGGTTTTGAGGAAGAGAACTTGAGAGCTTTTGGTTTACCCTTGTGGTTGGACTCTAGAGGTATGGATATGTTTGGGTGCCTAGCCCATGTAATGTATATTAAAATGGGTGGTCCTTATACTTATAAATTTGATCATGAGAATAATAGGTGCTCATGGAAATGTGGGTTGATGTGGTTTTATGTGAAAACTTTCACTTTGGGTGGAGACTGTGCATGAGAGATATGGTTTTGGTAGGAATCACATGGAGGTTCCTGGTTTTCATTAAATGAGAATCTCTTGGAGTGTTGGTGTTTTTCTAGTGCATGTGGTTACTAAGGTTATGACCAATTAGAGGGAATTGGTTGAGTTTCTTGAGTATGGAAGGAAACTATGAGTAGTCAGATGAATGATTTCTATGTGATGATATAATCATGTGTAGGGATTCCAAAGACTTTTAAATGAATTTGACATGTCCATGTAGTTTTTGGAGACATTTGAAACAGATGACTATTGGTGGTATTTATTGATAAAATCATAGCATACATTTATTTAGTGACCATCATTCCAAAAACAATAATATATTCACTAGAATAATGGGGGGAAATGGCTATATGTCTAGATACCCTACTATCTATTGGACAGATATGAAACAACATGGGGTTTATGATCATGGAGAGTTTGACAAAGTGGTTGATGTTTTTTAGGTGAGTTGATGATGATGAAATTTATATGGTGGGGAGTGATGTATTTGTTGAAAAGATGTAATCCTTTTTCTAGAAGGCTCAGAGATTTATGGAACTGGATTTGGATTGGTTGGGGTGGCATTGTGATTGAATTGGTTGTGGTGTCATTCCGATTCTAGTGAGGAATCCTTGATGTGTGCAATTAGTTTTCATAGGGTGTTTAAATAAAAAATAATTTAGGGTATATGATTGAGCCGATTGTGGGCATGACATTGGGGTGTTTTTGAAAAGAAATATGAGGTGTGGTTATCTGAGGTGAGTTTTTGCGTGCGGTAGGAAACAATTGTGGTTTTGAGTTAGTAGAGGATTTGACTATTGAACTACACTAGGTTCGGGTACAAATTTGAATTGGTGGGTTTGGGTGGTTCTGTAATTCCTTTGGCATTGAAGCCATTGAAATGAATTGTGGTGGAAACATGATGACGAATGGAGATGGGGTGCTCAGGGAATGAGTCAAATGAGGATAAACTGACTGAGGTTAGCACATAGTGTGGGTTCTTAAGGATTCATGATACATATATTGTGTGGTTTTGGAAATGATATGTGTGTTTAGAGTTTGATATGTGTCTAAAATTTTGGGGGAGTGATCTATAAAAGGGAAGCATGTATTTAGAAAGAGTTGTTAAAAGGGATAAGCTATGAATTCAGCAATGTGTTAGGTTGTGAAAATGAGGAATTTGTTTACAGAAAACTAAAAATATGAAATATGTTTACAAAATCAGGAATTTGTGAACTGTATTTGTAACCTTTGTACTGCTCTAAAAATTTTTCGAGTATGGTTGTAGGAAATATGAAATCGGTTTATAAAATCAATAACTTGTGAAATTTTTTTATAATCATGTATATGAACCCAATTACCCAATACAATACAGAATTCATAATTGAATTCTCAATTGAATACCTACAGAATGAATTACGTAATGAATTATGAATTATGAATCAATAACACATACAAAATGAATTATGTTGCTTATAGAATTCTTAATTATATATAAAACATATATAATATGACATAAAATGGGTTGGGGGTGTCCTGGGGGGTGGGGGTGTCTTGGGGTGAGGGGCTGTCCATGGGGGTGGGGGTGTCCAGGGGTGAGGGGCTGTCCATGAGGGTGGGGGTGTCAACACAATCTGAATCTGTTGGTTAGTGTTCTGTATGTTAGTTTCTGTTTACATTTAAAATGTTGTCCATTTCAAATAAATGTGAGACACTTTGAGTGGTACCAGCCACATCATGCCTCGGTTTGAGGCGGGGTTGACTCATACACATTACTTGGGCATTTTGAGCATCATCAAGTGCCGATTGAAGATCTGGGTGAGTCTAATCCTCTTCTTACTTCCTATTATCGATTAGGGTTTTCACTCTTCTCTCATATTATTCCGAATCTCTAAAACAATATTTTCCATTAGGATTTAGGGTGAATCTTGAAGAGAGATTAGATTGGGATCCGGGGTCCAGGGAGGAGGGTTGGGGGGGTCTGGGGTCTAGGGAGGAGGGTGGGGGGGGGGGGGCTGTCCGGGGTCTATAAAGAGGGTGGGTAATGTATATAAAACTCTATCTAGGTGTCATGAATCGAATTTCAATAGGACTGCGAACCGCCGCAGCGCGTCGTCCTAGAGTAGGGCCAAATCACAGCATTACCGCAGTGTGACCATGGCCTGACTGTGGTGTGACCGCAGCATGTTGGCCCGGTCCAGTGACATCTACAGGGAAACATCTTCTGGCCAGGAGAGAAGGGAGCGGGAGGAGGCGGGGAAAAATTCCGGCCATCGCCTCCCTCCCCATTAACTGTGGGTGGGTAATTTATCTAAAACTCTTTCTAGGTACCATACATTGAATTCTGATAGGAATGCGAACTGCCGTGGGGTGTCATCCTGGAGCAGGGCCAAATCACGGCGTGATCGCGGGGTGACTGTGGCATGACCGCAGCGTGACCGCGGTGTGACCGCGACATGACCGTGGCGTGAAAGTGGTGTGTTGGCCCGGTCCGGTGACATCCGTGGGGCAACAGCGTCTAGCCAAGAGTGAAGGGAGTAGGAGGAGGCGGGGCAACATTCCAGCCGTTGCCTCCCTCCCCATTAACTATGGGTGATTAATGTATCTAAAACTCTATATAGGTATCATACATCGAATTCTGATAGGACTGCGAATTGCCACGGGGTGTCATACTAGAGAAGGCCCAAATCACAGCGTGACCGCAACGTGACTGCGGCGTGACCGCGACATGACCGCGGTGTTTTGGCCCGGTCCAGCGACATCTGCGGGGCATCATCTTCTTTCCAGGAGTGAAGGGAGCAGGAGTAACGTAGATACCCAAAGCTTGATTTACATGGACATTACATTACTTTTGCGGAATACTTAGTACATAACAAAAACACACACACAATGATCGTAATAGTTTAGTGTCTTTGGAAACTCGGAACGTAATCTTCTAATCCTGGTGAAAGATCTTCAATATCTCCAATAAAGATCTTCCATTTTTTTCTTACCTAAAACCTTTCTTTATATCCTGGGGAAAAGAAAACAGAAAAGGGTGAGATCAAATGCTCAGTAAGGGTAAACAAAAGAAAAATCAATCACTTCATATTCATAAGAACATAACTTTTGGAAATCATAACCTGCAAAAGAGATCATAATTTCATAACCTGGGATAACTCATGGTAGTGAAATGTATTCACAATAATCATAACTTAAAACATTAAACTTTGTGGAATACACACATAATCATATAGAATCATTTCTTGTTAGTCAAGACTCATTGCCAAGACTATCTTAGTGGACAAAGTCCCTTTCTGAATCGAGTAACCCTCGTTTCAGTCCTGTTTCACTGAACTGGTATAACCTACCATTCCATCCATGTCTATCTCATGAGATATAAAATCTTTACCCAATTCATTGGAGGGAGATATAGGTTCCACCCATATCATAATGATACTATTCTTATGTGTGCCACAAAACCATAAATCATACATCATTGCATAACCCATGTAGTAAAAATGGGATTCTTAAACAACATGACATCCTAAAACAATTCATATAAGATAAAGGAATAAAAATATTTCCATCACAACATAATCAAATCCATGTAATAATAGGGATATAAACAGAACCCTATATTATCTTATATGGAAAATAATTTTGATAAAACACTTGAACTCCATTCTTGAAGAAAATATCTTTTCTACTTCAAAAACACTTTTCCTTTCTTAACATGTCATACAATTACAAACTAAAAGAAGTTGATTAAAAATAGAAATGAAAACTTGTAAATGAAGCTTCTTGGAAATAATGTTTTAAAAATCCATTCATGCAGTATAAGTTAATAAAACATTCTTCGTACTTTTGTCGGAAAAGTCAAAAAGTACCTCGTACAAAAAAAACGACAAAAGATTCCTTTCATATTCTTTACTAAAAACTCACCGAAGGGTAAAATTGGATTTAAATTATTGTAAGTGGATGAAAAAAATATTAAATATTTAGGGAACATGGATGTGGATGATAAAATACACCCTAGTAAATGCCAAATTATAAACAATCTCGGATAAAAATGAGATTGTGATATTTCCCCTTACCTTAGGTCCGATTTGCTTCGTATGTGTCCGAACCTCCTGTATAATGATTTAAATAATGTCATTGACTTATTACAGAATCATATTCATTGTTATGATATCATATATGGTTCACTTATGACTTTATATTACCCATTCTTTTGTAAATTCCATGTTAAAGAAGCGTTTTGGGTAAAATCGTTTCATTTATCGTAGGTGTTTTGACTTGTTGTTCTTGACATTATTATTACTTATATCATGATTTACTTACTTCCAGAATATAAAATATGATTTATATATCATATATATTCAGTATATATATATATATATATATATAAGCTAGATGAATGAAATGAAAAACACCGTTCATGGAGACGGTAGTCCGTACGTACGCATGAACGCTGTTTTCCTTTCCTTATTGTCTTGAATGGAAGTATGTACATGACATACATATACATATATACATAAATACAGTAGCTTTATAATTTCATATATTTCATTATTATTTCTTATATATACTTTTTAATCATTCTTAAATGGTTAACATGGAGAATGAATCTCATCGCGTCGTGGAGACGGTAGTCCGTACGTACGCACAAGCGATGATATCGTTCCCATGGTCGTGGAATTGTGTTGAAGTGTATGTATACTATTTCAGTATCAATATAAATTTATAATAATCATATATAGTTACTCATTACACCATTATACCAATCCAATTAAGGTGGTGACGGAAAATATATTACACCACGACGTGGAGACGGTATTCCGTACGTACGCACGCGCGGTTATTTCATTTTTCCGTAGGATGGATAGAAGGTGAATTAGAGTTGTTTCATATTTATAATAACATATCAGTATATAGAAATAATGATGTTATTACTTTATCATGAAACAACTAAAGAAGAAGAAGTTGAAGAAGAAAGAAATTGAAAAAGATCGGTAATGGATATTACCTCTTTTTGACGCGCCTTTTCTTAGCCTCCACTTAAAGAACTAAGGATGGTCTTTGAAGAAGACCAGGATCTCTATTATGATACTAGGGAAGTGGAGAAGGTATTTTGGCAGGGGTTGGCCGAGCTTGAAGGCTCAAAGTTGTGTGAGGAAGAGAGGGAGGAGGTGCCCTTTTATAAGGGAGGAGAGGGGCACCTTAGGAATATCTGAAAATATTATTTTATATTAAAGTCAAAATCGATTTATAATGGTTCCAAAGGGTCTTATTTCGAAGCTAAAGTGGGGATGGGTCAAAATCCTATCAACCAATAGGATTTAGACTAGTTTAGGTTATTATTTTAACCTTATAAATTAGATTTAACTTTAAGTTAAATAATTTAACTTTTACCGTGTCTTTTTGTTTTCTTACACTATATGGTTAATAACCTTACTATAACATACCAAAAGAACCCCAAATTGTTTATTATTAATATATATATCCTTATCTAAGTCATTTGGCAGAACCTTAGATTTTTAGGAATAAAATAACAATTAATAATATAATATATGATTTAAAAACTATTTTGTGTCAATTTTGACACTATTTGATATATGATTTTTGTGAAAGTCATAATAGAATTATATGTTAGAAAAAAGTTGATTAAATAAACACTAATATTGCATAGTAACCTAGAAAATTAGTGGAATTCATGAAAAGTCTTAAATTACATTTATTATGGTATTTATAATATCAATTATGTCAATATTTCATTAATAATATAATTACTGTATCATCTTTGTGTCATAAATAAATTAAATTATTTGATGTCTAAAAATTACAAATAAAATACAATTATGTAGTAAATCTTTTTATATTTCTAATGATTATTTACAATAGAATTTATATTATGTATAACCCTATATTAAAAATGTTTTAGTAAATAAACTTTGATTTTAACTCTTTTAACTCTTCTTTGAATTAAATAATAATAAATGTCTTAATCTAATCCAAGTGGGCCTAAATGATAATATTTTACACTTAAGGTTGTTTTTGGTCGAGATACACTTTTCCAATAGGATTAGGACATGTGTTAGGGTAATATTAATATCATTTTTACCCTTAATTACCCTTTTTACTTTTAACCGTGGTAAATAAAAGTAAAAAGTTACTATTCACCAAAAATTATTTTCATCTCATTGAACCACATTTTACTTACTAACATCAACCGTGTCTCTCGGATTTTTGAAATTCCATTCACAGAAGCGGTAAAATTATGTTTTATGAAAAATTCAGTTTTTTTAACTACCACTTAGTAGTTTCACTATTCATCAAAAATTGACGTTTTTCAGAACAATGCCAAAATTTCATCCTAAGCTATATTTCATATTCTGAATTCAAAAATGAAGTCTATTTTTCCAAATTCATAATATAGAAGTTTCATTAATTAATTTTATAATTAAATCCCGCTGTTAAAACAAATAGCGTGTTTTTAAGAAACAATATCTATCAAAAGATTGACACTTGTTTATGTCTGGTTTAAATGTGAAATTACATCCAATGACCAACATTGTATTAAATTGTAAAAATATATTCTAAATATACTTTAAAACCACTCAAATTAATAATTTATCACTATTAATTATTTTGATTAAAAAAGTTGTTTTTAATTATAATTTAGTAATTTTCACTATTCATCAGAATATGAAAGTTATCCGAAAAGTACCAAAATTTCACCTTAGGCTAAATTCGATACACCGAATCCAAAAATGAAGTCCATTTTGAGAGCTAAAATTTCTAAAATTTTAAAAGGTGGTTATTACTAATCATAACGGCTAGTTATAATAATATTTTAATAGCATATCGTTGTTTAGTGGAACTCGGTATTGCGTACTACACACGCTATCGAGGAAGGTCGCGATTACGTGTAATGAAAGGAAAGTCAAGGATGTGTGTTGTGCAAGCTCCATTTGGTGTAGCGTACAACACAAGAAATTAATAAAATTAAAAAGAATATTTTTCATAAAATCTCGGGTTGTTACATTCTACCCCCCTTAAAATGAATTTCGCCCTCGAAATTCGTCGGGGTTATAAATGGTTTACTATTCGAAAGTTTCTTTAATAGAAACCCACATCATAAAAAAGAATACCAAAACTTGGCTTTAAAAACTAAAGTATGAAATGTAACGATTACCCAAATAAACTAATCACTGGGTTTCCACATAGGTGAAAATATGGATATGGAAGAGAAATCTAACCATCATGTTCTGATGGAGAGTGGTAGAGAACATGGCTATGGAAAAGCCAGTAATCACAAATCCATAGATTTGTGATGATATAAGGTACCATCTGATTCATCAGGTATAAGATCACTAGGACAACATTTGTGGTTTTCAAGATCATTTCCCTAAAGTTGAAAATTTGCATTAGAATAAATACTTACTTTATTTTGGTACAATCTCACTCTTGTTCATGCCTTGAACAATTTCCACTTCATCTCATAAATAAATGAAGTTGAATTTGTTATTCTTGAAGTGTTAGCAGATCATGTGATAGAATGACGGGTCATTCCATCTATCTCAAACAGAAGGTTAGCAAAAATTATATACATAAGTCGATCTATAGTGAGATTAATCACATATGGTTCCTAAAATGGACTTATTCTTCATATATCATACTGCTTAATATAATAAAACTAGTTTCTACTAAACAGGGACTTCCTGTAGGCCAGTGGTAGGCGATAAAGGCCAGTCGCACTTCGGTTGTGGGTTCGATTCCCACGGCCTTGTCCGACGCGATGGGCTGTCGCCCGTCCTGCAGGTTGTCCTTTTTCTAAAAATATATTACAATAATATCCCATCAATAATATCGAAAAAAAAGTTCTCTCGTTAAACAATACTAACTTATGTCCAATATAATCCATTCCAATCTTTAGGCTTATCCATAATACTGCAGTCCACTCTCATAACATAGTGAAAATGATTACCAGAGATTTAATACCATCGTTGATCCCCATATATCATAAGATATGTTTTGTTGGTCACATTCCAAACATTCAAAGTCCTTAATCATGTATTCTCTTGAATACCCATTGAACCTTAGTGAAAACATGAATGTAGTTAAAAGTTAACACCTTCCACATACCAAAATCCTCAAAATTTTATATACTCAAACCATGATATCACTTAGTCCTTATATCAATCATGAGCTCATGAATACTGTCAAACATTTCATTTTCTCCTTATCCCTTCATTATGCGCATATCATCCACTTTCAAAAAAATATCTGAATAACCTTTCATTGTTACTCATACCATTCATCATAAACTTTAAAAACATAAGGAAAGACAACAATGTAACAATCCTTAGATGTCTTTTTATTCTATAGTACAACATTACACTTGATAAACATGTAATCATTCCACTACATTCTTAAACCATTGACCGAGCGTCAACAATTCTTTCATCTCACATATCATTTGTAGTTTCTTCGTCATCATCAACAAAAATACTACCCATACGACCATACCGATTCTCTTCATGAGACATTCCCTTAGGGCATTGGTTTGCATAATGCCCGTACATTCCACATTTAAAACATTTAACCATTGTTGATGTCGTAGCAATACCATTAACCTCATCCATGGTGTTAACTGAAACTTTTCCATTGCACTTACTGGCTTTGTGTCCTTCTTTTCCACACCCAAAGCATCTTCCAGTTCCTTTGAAACATTCTCCTTGATGCCTCTTCCCACATGATTTACATAGGGGAAATTGAACTTTCTTTCCTCTATGATCATCATGAAACTCCATCGTTCTCTTATTAGCCGAGTCAAGAAATTTACCAAATTTTACTTTATTGATCATATTATGAGATTTCTGATTCGGCATAATAATGATGTTTGGACTTCCAAATCCCATTTCATTTCATTGCTTATTAAGAATATCATTCCATTGTCCATTATATCCTCCATTATCGTGAATCATCTTGTTTCCAGCCATTTTCTAAAACCCAAAAAGAATAGTGTGAGAGGAAAAAAAACATAATAAAGGGGGAGTAACTTAAATATCTAACATCTTTGGTTTAATCTAATATCGTTACCATAGTTCTAGGACTATATCCTATACGTATACTTATCCTTAGGGGCATCCCTAGACATACCTTAGAAATATCTCTAGGGATCTCACTAACGTTTTCGCATCCTAGTTTCCAAAGGTTGACTAAACCTTTCCTCTGATACCAACTGTAGAGACCCGAAGCTTGACATACATGGACATTACATTACTTGTGCGGAATACTTAGTACATAACAAAAACACACACAAGGATCGTAATAGTTTAGTGTCTTTTGAAACTCGGAACGTAATCTTCTAATCCTGGTGAAAGATCTTCAATATCTCCCATAAAGATCTTCCCTTTTTTTTCTTACCTAAAACCTTTCTTTATATTCTGGGGAAAAGAAAACATAAAAGGGTGAGCTCAAATTCTCAGTAAGGGTAAACAAAAGAAAAATAAATCACTTCATATTCATAAGAACATAACTTTTGGAAATCATAACCTGCAAAAGAGATCATAATTTCATAACCTGGGATAACTCATGGTAGTGAAATGTATTCACAATAATCATAACATAAAACATTAAACTTTGTGGAATACACACATAATCATAGAGAATCATTTCTTGTTTGTCAAGACTCATTGCCAAGACTATCTGAGTGGACAAAGTCCCTTTCTGAATCGAGTAACCCTCGTTTCAGTCCTGTTTCACTGAACCGGTATAACCTACCATTCCAGCCATGTATATCTCATGAGATATAAAATCTTTACCCAATGCATTGGAGGGAGATATAGGTCCCACCCATATCATAATGATACTATTCTTATGTGTGCCACAAAACCATAAAGATCTTACCTTTTTTTTCTTACCTAAAACCATTCTTTATATCCTGGGGAAAAGAAAACATAAAAGGGTGAGCTCAAATGTTCAGTAAGGGTAAACAAAAGAAAAATCAATCACTTCATATTCATAAGAACATAACTTTTGGAAATCATAACCTGCAAAAGAGATCATAATTTCATAACTTGGGATAACTCATGGTAGTGAAATGTATTCACAATAATCATAACATAAAACATTAAACTTTGTGGCATACACACATAATCATAGAGAATCATTTCTTGTTAGTCAAGACTCATTGCCAAGACTATCTTAGTGGACAAATTCCCTTTCTAAATCGAGTAACCCTCGTTTCAGTCCTGTTTCACTGAACCGGTATAACCTACCATTCCAGCCATGTCTATCTCATGAGATATAAAATCTTTACCCAATGCATTGGAGGGAGATATAGGTCCCACCCATATCATAATGATACTATTCTTATGTGTGCCACAAAACCATAAATCATACATCATTGCATAACCCATGTAGTAAAAATGGGATTCTTAAACAACATGACATCATAAAACAATTCATATAAGATAAAGGAATAAAAATATTTCCATCACAACATAATCAAATCCATGTAATAGTAGGGATAGAAACAGAACCCTATATTATCTTAGATGGAAAATAATTTTGATAAAACACTTGAACTCCATTCTTGAAGAAAATATATTTTCTACTTCAAAAACAATTTTCCTTTCTTAACATGTCATACAATTACAAACTAAAAGAAGTTGATTAAAAATAGACATGAAAACTTGTAAATGAAGCTTCTTGGAAATAATGTTTTAAAAATCCATTCATTCCATATAAGTTAAAAAAAACATTCTTCGTACTTTTGTCAGAAAAGTCAAAAAGTACCTCGTACGAAAAAAACGACAAAAGATTCCTTTCATATTCTTTACTAAAAACACACCGAAGGGTAAAATTGGATTTAAACTATTGTAAGTGGATGAAAAAAACATTAAATATTGAGGGAACATGGATGTGGATGATAAAATACACCCCAGTAAATGCCAAAGTATAAACAATCTCGGATAAAAATGAGATTGTGATATTTCCCCTTACCTTAGGTCCGATTTGCTTCGTATGTGTCCGAACCTCATGTATAATGATTTAAATAATGTCATTGACTTATTACAGAATCATATTCATTGTTATGATATCATATATGGTTCACTTATGACTTTATATTACCCATTCTTTTGTAAATTCCATGTTAAAGAAGCGTTTTGGGTAAAATCGTTTCATTTATCGTAGGTGTTTTGACTTGTTGTTCTTGACATTATTATTAATTATATCATGATTTACTTACTTCCAGAATATAAAATATGATTTATATATCATATATATTCAGTATATATATATATATAAGATAGATAAATTAAATGAAAAACACCGTTCATGGAGACGGTAGTCCGTACGTACGCATGAACGCTGTTTTCCTTTCCTTATTGTCATGAATGGAAGTAAGTAGATGACATACATATACATATATACATAAATCCAGTAGCTTTATAATGTCATATATTTCATTATTATTTTTCTTATATATACTTTTTAATCATTCTTAAATGGTTAACATGGAGAATGAATCTCATCGCGTCGTGGAGACGGTAGTCCTTACATACGCACGAGCGATGATATCATTCCCATGGTCGTGGAATTGTGTTGAAGTGTATGTATACTATTTCAGTATCAATATCAATTTATAATAATCATATATAGATACTCATTACACCATTATACCAATCCAATTAAGGTGGTGACGGAAAATATATTACACCACGGCGTGGAGACGGTATTCCGTACGTACGCACGCGCGGTGATTTCATTTTTCCGTAGGATGGATAGAAGGTGAATTAGAGTTGTTTCATATTTATAATAACATATCAGTATATAAGAAATACTGATGTTATAACTTTATCATGAAAAAAATAAAGAAGAAGAAGTTGAAGAAGAAAGAAATTGAAAAAGATCGGTAATGGATATTACCTCTTTTTGACGCGCCTTTTCTTAGCCTCCACTTAAAGAACTAAAGATGGTCTTTGAAGAAGACCAGGATCTCTATGATGATACTAGGGAAGTGGAGAAGGTATTTTGGCAGGGGTTGGCCGAGCTTGAAGGCTCAAAGTTGTGTGAGGAAGAGAGGGAGGAGGTGCCCTTTTATAAGGGAGGAGAGGGGCACCTTAGGAATATCTCAAAATATTATTTTATATTAAAGTCAAAATCGGTTTATAATGGTTCCAAAGGGTCTTATTTCGAATCTAAAGTGGGTATGGGTCGAAATCCTATCAACCAATAGGATTTAGACAAGTTTAGGTTATTATTTTAACCTTATCAATTAGATTTAACTTTAAGTTAAATAATTTAACTTTTTCCGTGTCTTTTTCTTTTCTTACACTATATGGTTAATAAACTTACTATAACATGTCAAAAAAACCCCAAATTGTTTATTATTAATATATATAGCCTTATCTAAGTCATTTGGCCGAACCTTAGATTTTTAGGAATAAAATAACAATTAATAATATAATATTTGATTTAAAAACTATTTTGTGTCAAATTTGACACTATTTGATATATGATTTTTGTGAAAGTCATAACAGAATTATATGGTAGAACCATGTTTATTAAATCAACACTAATATATCATAGTAACCTATAAAATTAGTGGAATTCATAAAAAGTCTTAAATGACATTTATTTTGGTATTTATAATATCAATTATGTCAATATTTCATTAATAAGATAATTACTGTATCATCATTGTGTCATAAATAAATTAAATTATTTGATGTCGAAAAATTACAAATAAAATAAAATTATGTAGTAAATATTTTTATATTTCTAATTAATATTTACAATCGAATTTATCTTATGTATAACCCTATATTAAAAATGTTTTAATAAATAAACTTTGATTTTAACTCTTTTAACTCTTCTTTGAATTAAATAATAATAAATGTCCTAATCTAATCCAAGTGGGCCTAAATGATAATATTCTACACTTAAGGTTGTTTTTGGTCGAGATACACTTGTCCAATAGGATTAGGACATGTGTTAGGGTAATATTAATATCATTTTTACCCTTAATTACCCTTTTTACTTTTAACCGTGGTAAATAAAAGTAAAAAGTTACTATTCACCAAAAATTATTTTCATCTCATTGAACCACATTTTACTTACTAACATCAACCGTGTCTCTCGGATTTTTGAAATTCCATTCACAGAAGCGGTAAAATTAAGTTTTATGAAAAATTCAGTTTTTTTAACTACCACTTAGTAGTTTCACTATTCATCAAAAATTGATGTTTTTCAGAACAATGCCAAAATTTCATCCTAAGCTATATTTCATATTCCGAATTCATAAATGAAGACTATTTTTTCAAATTCGTAATATAGAAGTTGCATTAATTAATTTTATAATTAAATCCCGTTGTTAAAACAAATAGCGTGTTTTTAAGAAACAATATCTATCAAAAGATTGACACTTGTTTATGTCTGGTTTAAATGTGAAATTACATCCAATGACCAAAATTGTATTAAATTATAAAAATATATTCTAAATATACTTTAAAACCACTCAAATTAATAATTTGTCACTATTAATTATTTTGATTAAAAAAGTTGTTTTTAATTATAATTTAGTAATTTTCACTATTCATTAGAATATGAAAGTTATCCGAAAAGTACCAAAATTTCACCTTAGGCTAAATTCGATACCTTGAATCCAAAAATGAAGTCCATTTTGAGAGCTAAAATTTCTAAAATTTTAAAAGGTGGTTATTACTATTCATAACGGCTAGTTATAATAATATTTTAATAGCATATCGTTGTTTAGTGAAACTCGGTATTGCGTACTACACACGCTATCGAGGAAGGTCGCCATTGCGTGTAATGCAATGCAAGTCAAGGATGTGTGTTGTGCAATTTCCTTTTGGTGTAGCGTACAACACAAGACATTAATAAAATTAAAAAGAATATTTTTTCATAAAATCTCGGGCTGTTACAAGTAAGTAGGGAAAAATTCCACCCATCGCCTCCCTCCCCATTAACTATGGGTGGGTAATGTATCTAAAAATCTATCTAGGTATCATACATTGAATTCCAACAAGACAGAGAACCGCTGCACGGTGTCTTCCTGGACCAGAGCCAAATCATGGCGTGACGGCAGCGTGACCATGGCGTGACCACAGGGTGACCGCGGTGTGAACACGGTGTGAGCACAGCGTGACTGCGGTGTGACCACGGCGTGACCGCGGCATGACTGCGGCGTGACCGCGGCGTGACCGCGGTGTGACCGCAATGTGACCGCGGCGTGACCGTGGTGTGACCACGGCGTGACCGCGGCGTCACCGCGGTGTGACCGCGGCGTGACTGTGGCCTAACCGTGACGTGTTGGCCCAGTCAAGCAACATCCACGGGGCATCATCTTCGAGCCAGGATTCCAAATAAATCCTATGTAGTTGTCCTTCACATTATAGAAACCGATCTTATGTTATAAAAACAGACTCTTGATTCTCAATTGTGGTATGATAAAGATATATTTTTTATATTCGTTGTTCTTAAAAGTGGTTTTATTATAAAAACATGACTTTTTTTATCAAATGAAACAATTATATTAAATAAAAATTATTCAAGATATGAAATTAAATATAATTAAGCAGAATTTAGAAGGAAGCTAAATTCAATTTAAAGCATTCTTAAATTAAAGAGGCTATGAGAGGGACTCTACCTCAAGGTGGAACCAAGTCATCCACTTCGGCTCTTGGAGATTTTTAACTAAAACTTTCTTCACCCCCCTGGGTAAACGCACCTTTACACACATACAAGGACACCTAGCCCCTATGCACACACCCGCATGGCCCTGAGCATGTGCAAGGGGATCCTTACAGATATTCTTATGTGCATATACCATTCTCCACTCAACTGCATAGGAATTTATATATATATATACATGGGAACACCTAGCCCCATACGTGTATAATCAGTGCCATGGTTGACTATACACGTAACGTGGGAACCCACATACATATACTTAATTACCTATTCACACATAGGTGAGTCACCCTTGACTTGGTGACTCGAAACCAATGAGCAGGGATCAACACACTACAGAAAGGATTTTAAGAACCTTAAAACACCTAAAGGACCCTACATGACCAGTGAAAAACCAACCAACAACATTAAATCCTCACCCTGATTGGCAGCGGAGAACCAAATCCACCTGAGCCAACACAAAACAATCCAACGCTCGACCAAAAACATAATATGGAGTCAAAAACATCGAAATCCCTAAAATATATGAGGTGCGAGACAATTAGTAATCATAGAATCTTATCGTGGATCAAAGCCAATGGACTGAAACAATATAAACCCCTTCTGGCCTCCTTCATAAAATATAACTACTCTCTATCCATAGAAACTTGTAAAATACCTATGTGGACAATTTGATAAAGAAATGAAAACAAAAACTAAACTAAAACATACCTCTCTCCTGTGACTATACATGTCACCATCCAACATATAAGAACCACAACACCACATGGGTCAAATCATGTTCCTGTAAGAAAGGGGGAAACAAATCCACGTTTCAAAATGATACTATCAAAAATTACATTCTAATTAATTAACAATTAATATTTCTATAAATGGTACATAATTAGTTTGTCCCGATTTTCATCTTAGTTTCGTTTTGTTCAATACAAGTTTGTTTGGGAAATTTCCATTTGATTTAGTTTTTCTTCTTTTTTGTTTATATTATCATGGAAAATTTCATTCATTTGGGTTCTATTTGATCATGAAATTAATAATAATAAATCAATCATCTTAATAATTATATCCACTTGTTCCATATCTAGAGTAAACAATACATTGAAATGAATGATATCATATAAGGAAAATCATAAGAGGGTCATCTGAGACCATTCTCTCTCCTTTTATCTAAAGGGATTTCTATTTAAATCACAAAATGCATGAAATCAATAAAAGGATTTTTCATGAACACAATATAGGACTAAATAATATAATTGGTGGAAATATTTTCAAATAAAACACTATATAATGATGAATCAATATTAATTGTACCTGTCACTATTGTTGGACTTACATCATCTATCATTGAATTATCATATACCATGTGATGAAATTTCATTCCTAATTCATTCGGATAGAACTTAAAAATTCATCCTCAAGACTTTGTTAAAGACATTGAGCCAGTGAAATATAGGTTACTTGACCTTTTTTCATCATGAAACAGTAATTAGATTCTTACAAGATGTCAAATGATCTAGCCGGTAAGTGTGGAGGACTTCACGAGACCTAACTAATACAAAATGGGGCTGTTGAATAATTTTGGTGACCTGAATGTGGAAATTGTAAAATCTATATGGAGATACCATAGGGATTCAAAAGAATTAGGTGGCATGTCTGAGGGGTGTCATGATATTTTATAAAAATGCCTGGAGGACATCGCATGATCTAAATGGCATATCCAGGGAGGGTCTCATAATTTGGGTGACATGTCCCGATGCTTTCACATAATCTGGTTGAGTCGTGTGATGTTTATGAGGATCATTGTATATGTTCATTACATAAGTATCATGTCTTTTAATCTTTATTCCATCTTTTATTACATATATTCCTTAGATTTTTCTAGTATTATCTAGTTAAGGATTCAAATGATTCATTAGACATTCAAGACCTCCTTCACATGACCTGGATGTCACACCAAATGTACTTCACAATACATCATGTTATCACATGAAGTGTTTATGAATACCTCATGACCCCTTAGGTTGTTCCCTATATTTTACTTAGTGGGTAATCATTGTGATCACAAGATTGGCCGCTAAGGGAAATCTGCAACCTATGTGATCAGCTGTGGATGCCTGAATGTGAAAGTGCATAGATTCCTTTTTTTGTGCTAAGGGGGAGGGATATAGAGGCCTCAGAGCCATATTTATACACTGCCTTTTGTGGTGTGTATCTCGTAGATTCAAGATGGATTCGATATAGGGAATTTTTGTTATGCATTTCGTATGATCCAACAATGGTTTATTAATGGGGTGTCACATAATGATCATTGACCACAATAAACTTCCACCTCCACCCCAATTATTATACTTTGTCCAACCAATGGGTTATTGACTTACCATGTGGGTAATTTCCAATATATCACACTCCACAAGAATCATCCACCATTTCCTCTTTTATTTAATTCTTTATTTGAGAAAGGAAAGGGGTCTTGCAACATCGTAAGAGTGTTATCGAAGATAATCTATCTACATGTTGGTACTATGTTGCATCACCAATGAAGGGTCTTGTGGGAATGCATGATCATTATCATGAAAAACCCTTTAGTTTTTCCATGGAGTTGTTCATTGTGACATGGAGTCAAATGTTCGTGTTTAAAACCTTTTTTATGATGAATGTGACATGCCAAACGGATGTTGTGCGATAAGGTAGACCTGTCACCCGGGCTTCCATGGTGTCTTGCGAACCTCATGGGCATATCTCTGATTAATGAGCATGGATATTCTTGGTTAGGTAAAGCTACATAGATTTTTCTGACCAGCTACACGTTATCCATCTTTATGAACCAGTATGGGTTTCCTAGTATATCATATACCAGTGGTCTAATATTATAATAGAACTTATTATCCATTGGTTTCATTGAACCAACTCATTCCAATTTTCCCACAACGAAGTTGGAATTAGCCTCTAGGATGTCTATTAAATAGGTAGGATACCACCTTGGGGAAATGTGAGAAAAATTTCTTCCTGTCATGGATGTTTGGGATAACCCCTTATAGACACTAATTTTGGGGAGGGATATGCTCAATATCATGAAAGAAAAGTTAAGAAATTAAATTTCTATATGATCACTCATCTATTTTAAAGATTTGATCAATATTTTACTCTATCATAGTAGAGCTTGGCCGACCGCTATATTCCCTCACTAGTTCCCTTCTCAGAAGGTCCATAATAGTGTCATTTAATATTCGGAAATCATAAATGTAGGAGAATACACCACATGGGGTTATTAGGTGAGGTTGTAAATATATATAATCCTTAGGATTGATGGTTTCATGGAAATATTTTTGAATGGGCGGTTTTTCTAATTGGGGATGCGCATTCAGGAATCCAAGTTGGAGATTTGGTAATGGAAGCTTGAGTGGTAGAGATTTGGCCTCTTAATATAGTTGTATTGACCATTATTGGCCTTTGGTATCTCTTGATCCATATTCAATAGGAAAATATCCCTTATAGAGTTAGTGGTCCTTTACAGTTTTTATTTGGATAGATAGGTGATCACCTCCATTGATATAGTTATCAAAACACCAACATAATCCCTAGTGCCTTGTCTCACCCCAGGCTAATATACATCACTTGATTTGAGTACACACCATTAGGCCCTAATGAGTTTGTTGATATGGTGAGATGATCCGGCTGTTTCTATTTCACACATTATCTTTCACTGACTGGGCCAATTATTGAAAATGGAGATGAATCTCTTATTAAAAGGGCATCAAATTTATCACTTCAAGATGGGGTTCTAATCAATTTAGTTTCATTACATTTGGTTCATATCAGTTTGGTTTATTTAAATTTAGTTTATTTCGGTTACGGTTATATAGGCTTTAATTCATTATATTTGGTCCAATTTGATACATCATTTGTGGGTGTGTATGGTGCCACTTTATTTAGTTCAAATCATTTTCGGTTTACTCTTCATAATCTTATTTGGTTCGGTTTCCGGTGGTTCATCTTGGTTTTTTATGTTTGATGTCATCCTAATTGAGGCAGGATGCAGATTATGTATGATTCGTTTTGATACAACAAGATATGATTTGTTTTAGATATTTTTAGTTTAAATTTTTTTGTTCGGTATATGCTAATTTAATTTATTATTGATTCATTTAGGAATATTCAATTTTACTATTTATAGGTTAATACAATTCAGATTATTTTGATTTTTCCTACTTATATTATGCATTATTTCATTTTATTCAGTTTGAATGAGTTCATGTTGGTTTCATTTAAATTGGGTTGTTTCATCCTCAAGAATGTGTGGCATTGAATCAGTTATTGAGAATCTAGAATGGGTTACCCATACATTAGACATCCATGAAACATCAAATAAACCGAAGTAAAAAAGATAAATAACCAAAATGAGATTAATATAATTAACATCAATTAAAAATTAAAAAATGAATCATAAAAAAAAGATTCAATGAAAGTAGAATCAAACATACACTAGGCCGTGTTAGAAAAATATAATAGCACATACCGAAATTGAATAAAAAATCAGTTATACCCATATATCCATTGTACAATATCATGTTTCTCAACATATCTCCACTCACCCATCAATAAAAAAACATGAGATGATTATACCAAATGATGAGTCTTGAACATTTAACATCATATGAGCTAAAAAAACACACAAATAGATAAGAAGGATGTAAATTAGTCATATTCATGCAATTAATACCTAATATAGAGTTATAATAGACACATAAATCACTACAAGCACCAAATTAAATTAGGCTAAACAAAGAGAGAAGAATAAACCAACCAAAAATGGTGGCAGATGAACCAATACTATCCAAACCACTTTTCCATAGGCATTAGATGCCAAAACATGCCCCAGGAGACCTGAGAGAACCATGATACCCCTAGAAACAATGATCAATGATAGAATCAGGAAACCTCAAAACCCATAGGGTTCAATTGAATGAAACCAGGGAATCAGAGAGATGAAAACTCTAAGAAATTAAATAATTAAAGAGCATGGATTATTACCTAGAAGTACCGATAAAGAACACTAAATAAATTTGTGACGAATGGCACAGGAGAGGGAGCTGAGAGAGGGGGACATCGCGCAGGGTGTTCGACCATGGGGGGTCTCATGTGCGACTGGAGAGGGGGACGAGGGATGTTGTCGGAGGGGGGAACGTCGCTAGAGGAGAGGGAGACAGGAGACGAGAGGGGAGGGGGACATCATTATCGGCGAGGGATTCGAGAGGGTAGGGTTGAACGTTGCTGGAGGGGAGGGAGCTGAGAGGGGTTGGGGGTCAGGAGGCGGAGGCGAAGGTCAGGAGGTCGAGGTCAGGAAGGGGAGGAGAGGGAAGAGAGGCCAAGGTTGGAGAGGGTTCACGCGAGGGGGTAAAAAATCTAAAGGGATCCCAATAAAAATCAGAAATCGGTAATGTATACCGACGGTTTTAGAAAAACCATAGGAATAAACCACAATTTCCCAACAGTTCTTACAAACCGTGGGCATGCATGCGTTGGTATAAACCCATTTTCCACTTGTGATTGATTTTACAAGTGATTATTCAACTAGTAGAATATCCATGTGAATGTTAAAATGAAATTATTTGATTTATTATTTCCATATTATTCTGAATATAATGTTTTCAAAGCCTTGTGTTTTAGATTTTTACATTTCCTTAAAAGTTTATACCTATTTAGGATTCATTTCGTGATATTTTTTATCCTTACTAAGCATCTGAGCTCACACATTTTTTACGTTTTCTTTTCTCAAGATTAAAATAATTGTTTTATGATTGATATAATGGGTTAAGCAAGGGGAATAATGGCGTTGTCAAAGGACTATTTACGACCTATTTTATGATAAAAACTGTAATGTAAATTTCATATATGTATTCTACATTCTAGGAATTCTAAACTAATCAGTCCTTTAGGAATTGATTCCATGTAATCATGCCAATGTATTAAAATAATGCACCAGCTCCCGGCTTCTAGGGTTGGAACATTATAGTTGGTATTATAGGAAGTTTATCCACAACCTTGGAAATAGATTTAGAAAACATAGATTGGGGATTATAACGTTAAGATAGGCTTTGAGGAAAAGTATAGAAGAACCCTATTGAATTTTTGTAAATTAGGGATTACATGGATATTCCATATAGTACATCTTTGTATATATACTAAAAGTGGATGTGGTTCTGGAAGAGATGTACCTAGGGGTGGAAACATGGAAAAGTTATTCTGGGCTTGAACTTGAGTATCCTGGTACGTGACAATGGGCCTTACTCCGCATTTGGTTTGACACACCTCAGGGATATGCTCAGGATAATTCATATTTTCTTTTTAATCTATTATGATGTATTTATGACTAACTGTGTTCCGAAATAAACCATGTTTATTATTATGGATTATTTATGCATAATGTTTTCAATTTATGTGAAGTATTTTATTTTTTTGGAATTATAAATTATAATTCATAACCCAATATAGTGTATTCCACTATTTAGAAATAAATACTAGCAGAAGAATTGGAAATTGTATCAATGCACATAATACATATATGTACATTCCTTTTATGTAAGATAGTGACAGTGTAGCTGGTGATACAACTGGCGTTGAAAAACATATAACCATACATGGACAACTGACTCAAGTTATGAATAATACCCTTATTCATATAGAGTAGCCTGATCCTAAATGAGGAGGATCAATGTTAGACCGCTTCACGAGACAACAACCTCCAATATTAAATGGGATTAAAAATATTTTTGTATCTAAGCAGTGGATAAATTACATAGAGAAATTATTTCTTATTTTAGAGAGGAACAACAGGGAAAACATTTTTATGGAAGTCTATCCTCTTCCAGAAGATGAAAATCAATTGTGGTCATTGATTCAAAACATGAAAGAGGATTATGAAGTCGAAAATATGGAATGGAGGGAGTTTAATCAAATTTTACTTGAAAAATAATTTCCTCATGAAAAATGATATGATATAGAAAGTCAATTTCACATTCCGAGACAAAAAGATGATGAGAATGTTGCAAAGTATGAGGCTAACTTTACGAAGTTATCAAGTCATGCAGAGGACTATATACATATAGAAAAAGTAAGATTTATCAATTCTTTGATGGGTTAAAACCATTCCTCCAATGGGCATTGGTCACAAAATCTTCCTTATCTTACGAAGATAAAGTCTCATGTGATATCAAGATAGAAAAGGAATTCTCTATGTCTTATAAAATTAATGTAAATCAAGAGAAGAAGATAATAGTGGAGAAGGAGATATATTAAGGGAAAAGGGGAAAGAAGGATTTTCCCTTATGTGATA
Source organism: Viscum album (assembly GCA_963277665.1). NCBI lineage: Eukaryota > Viridiplantae > Streptophyta > Magnoliopsida > Santalales > Viscaceae > Viscum > Viscum album. The sequence goes on along the minus strand of OY728160.1, from coordinate 796,885,915 downwards.
ATTATGGGAAGAAAAACCCTGGTACATTACAAAAAGGAATGGGAGTTTGTTACGTATGTGGAGAAAAAGGTAACCAAGATCGTTATTGTAAGGGAAAAGAAGAATTTGTGAAATGTTATAATTTTAAAGATATGGGACATTATGAAAATGAATATCCAAATTTTCAAAGAAATATAGGTCAAAAGAAGAAAATGGGTCATGGTCAAGCTTATATTGTTTCTACATTCGAAGTGGATAAATTAATGAATTTTTTGATTGAATAATTATATTTTGGTTATAAGACTAATGTGATATATATAAGGATTGTGCTATAGTACATTTTTTATTTCATTAAGAATTTAATTTGATTAAGGCAATCACATATTCAGTATGTGACAATAAGGGAAACATTACATTTTTTGGGAAATGTGATGTTACAATTGATTTTGGAAATTTAGAGTCCTTTTAGAAAGAGTTTGGACACCAGTATTTTGGATAAATCTAATGGGTGGCATGGATTAGAAGGAAAATTGGATAGTATTTTTTAAGTTTGAAATAGTTTTTAAGATTATTTTTAGAATGTTCTAATACTGTAGTTTTAGAAAAAGGACAATCTGCAGTTCGGGTGATAACCTATCATTTCGGACTAGGATGAAGGAATCGAACCCACAACAGAAGTGCGACATGGCTTTATCGCCTACCACAAGCCGACAGGAAGTCCCTTGTTATTATAACATAGTTTTCTTCATTTAAACGGTATATGTTTATATTTGAAACTTTATATGATTAAGATAAATATAATATTTTTGAATTTTATTATCTTTTGAAAAGAAAGTAGAGTTTGTGGTTGGAATTAGTTAAAAGATGAAACTCTACATGTCAAATAATTATTCTTCCTTGTTTTCTTAGTCTAGGAAGTAAATTAATTCATCAAAACTTTGGAAGGGATCTTGAAAACAAATAAATTCTATCCTAGATCTATTTCTAATGTATTAAATTGTTCCATAGATAATAAAAGATTTATAGATTTGTGACTATTAGCTTTATTCTTGTCATTCTATCTATCACTCCCCATCAGAACTTGATGGTTATGTTTTTTGTCATTCAGGTACTTTTTTTTCTACATGGAACCCTAGTATGTGTTATTTTTGGTAACCTTTATACTTCCCTTTATTTTAATATAAATGTCTCGTTAATCCATTTTTTGATGTGGGATTTCAAAGAAAATTGAAATGTCAAACCCCTTGTTTTCAATCATAAGTATAAATTGAGAGTATGAAATTTATAGAAAGAGGGGATAATGTAGCACCCCAAGAATCCCCATCATGCTTCTTTTTAAATAATTCAATAGCTTGCGCTACACACAACAACGAGTTCGAGTGCACCATGACCTATCAAACTAACCGTTAAATTTTTTTTGAATAGTATAAACATTATTTTTAATTATATATATATATACGATATAATATTAAAATTCATATAATGTGTTTTTTAGAAATAATATAAGGATAAATTCAATTTTGTTAGATAAAAGAAGTATCTTTCAAAAAAGCTATTTTTCTACCTTTTAACAGAGAACCCCTTTTATGTAAAATATTTAAAACTATTATATATTAAATTTGAAAAAATGAAATTATTATTTAGAATCAGAATATAAAAATATTGTTTGGATGAAATTTTGGTACTTTTTTGATAACTTTCATATTTTGATGAATAGTAAAAAAATACAAAATTTCAATTGAAAACATCATTTTTAATCTAAAATATTTATTGTTTTAAATTATACATTTGAGTAGTTTTTAAGTATAATTATATTAAATTTTTATTATTTAATATAATTTAGGTAATTGGAATATATTTTACATTTAAATTGAACATAAACACGTGTCAATTTTTTTATAGTTTTTACTTCATTTTAATCCACTTTTTGTCTTTGACAAAAAGAATTAATTTTAAATTAATTTCTACCAATTATGATTTTTTAAATTTGGATAAATGGATTTGATATTTATAATCATAAGGTCTTAATTGTGTTAATAGGTACCTTTTAATATTGGATATTATGAATAGTTACTTCTGTAATTATTTTTATTTACGATGGTTAAATGGTAAATCAGGTAAATAAGGGTAAAAAATAATATATAATAAAATAAAACTAACCTAACACGTGTATTAATCATATTCGATGAGATATATTCGACCCTGAGGATCCTTAGGCTGAACCTTGGGCATTTGAGAGCCACTGGGTTGTGAAAATGACATTTTAGAATATTTAATTTAATGAAAAGGGAAATATAACATAAACATGTATCTTTTAATAAATAAATTTTAATATATGGTTATATAACTGATATTTATTATTGTAAATATTAATTTTAATGCTAAATATATTTCCTACATCATGGTATTTTATTTATTATTTTTAGACACTAGATAAATATATTTATTTATAAGACAATGATGATCCTCTGATTACCTTATTAATGAATGATGCAAATAAATGAATTTATAAATATTAAAATAAATTTAATTTGAATATTTTGATGCCACCCACGATTTTTTTGGATGAAATTGAAAAATTAGGGATGATTTAATTTCTTTTTTATATGTAATAATTTTTTAATAACTTTAACAAAAATCAATTACTAAATAGTGTGAAAATTCACGTAAAGAGAATTTAAAAAAATACTATTTTTTAAAATGATACAAAGATCATAAAAATAAATGTTTCATAAAAATTACTTATACAATGATACAAATGTCATTAATGATCCACTTGAGGTTATTTAGACATTTTATAGTAACTAAATTAATCCTAGAGTATAAAAATACAAGAAGACACTATAAGAGTTTAACTGTTTAACTAAAAGTTAATCCCAAAAGATAAGGTTAATATCATGAACTAAACTTGTATAAAAGTAATTATCTGATAATATTTATACCCATATTCATATTATACTAGAAATAAATTACTTTTCATCTATTAAAAACCGAAAATCAACTTATAATAAATTAATATTTCAAGTTTTTCCTAAAGTTCCCCTCACCTCTCTTGTAAATGGTCACTTCTCCTTATATTTAATTCACTTCTCCAAATCCATTTGTATAAGCCAAAACCTGAAAATTTCCTCTCCCAACATCCATCATATAATTATAGAGGCTACACTTTGGGCATAAATCCATCCCACAGAGTCCTGTTCAAATCAAAAGGAGACACTCGAAAAGAGGTAATTGTTTTATCATCTCCTTCAATGTTCTTTTCTTATTTTACCTCCTATTTATCTATTGTTTCCATAATAAAATAATAACTATAGTAACTTTCAAATTATGAGACATTATTATAATTATTGTAAAAAAATATTCCTATTTTTACCCATCCTATTAAAAATAATAACACCATGCGTGCGTACATAGGGTTTACCGTCGTCTCACTGTGGTGTAAATTGTATTTCATGTAAAATTTATTTATATGGGTATAAAGATTAATATAATGGATTTAAATAGTAAAAATAACATGATATTGTTTCTTTAATATTCATATTCCATCAAATTGTATACCATTTAACCATTATGAAAATTATATTGTCGCTTGTTCATACGTATGGCTTACCATCTCAATGACACGATGAGACTCAGCATCCATGTTCACCATCCAAGAATGATTACAACAATAAATATTATTAATAAGTATACAATTTATCATATAAATACAATACTAGGATGATATATATATTGATATATACATATATATCATTCACCTAATTCTATTCAATACGATAAGAAAACCGAAACAATGTTCATGCATACGTATGACATACCGTCTTCATGAATAGTGTGTTCCAATTTATTTATCTATATATTATATATATTTATATACCGAATATATATTATATATAAATAATATTTTACATTATGTAACTAATTAAATTATTATCTTAGTAATACGATTAAAAATACGATGTAAAAACACGTATGATAAAAGTAGCGATTATTACCCAAAACGTTTCTTAAAGTTGAAAATTATTAATAAACATTAAATATAAAGTCAAAATAAATCATATATGATATCATAAATATGGATATGGTCTTGGAATAATTTAATAATATTTTTTAACCATTATACTGGATGATAACTCACCCTCTATTAAAGGAAAGTATATAGTAAGGGTTAATTTCAAAATCTCATTATCTTTTGAGGTCGTTGATACATAAGTATCTACTAGGGAATCTTTATCATGCATCTACATGGTTCAAAAAATGTTTTGATAAAATATTTCACTATAATCCTAGGGATGATTAAATTAATTTTTACCCATGTTTTAATTTTTATAAAATGTTTTGAAACGAATATTTTCTTCATTTTCCAAATGAGTTACTTTTTGACCTTTTTAAAAAATTAAGGAAATAATGTTTTTTTATCTTAAATAGTGAGAGCATATATTTTTCTACTATTATGTCAAAATACCCTTTTTATGATTCCCTTACAATCTTACAAGTTTATTTTAAAAATAATAGTTTTATTTTAAAGGTGAATAACTTTCAAATAATTTAATGTACTAAAGGGATATTTCCATCAAAAGAGTTTTATTGAATTTATTGAATTATTTTCATCTATGTCAACATCATTTATTGGATTTTATGCATGTTTTATGTTGAATTATTATGATACAATCTTCCATATTTTATTTAAGGTTTTATGATATGTTTGACTCATGATGATCTATTTTTATACCAATCATGGTTTATAGATAAAGTATTAAATGTTTATATTCTAGTTTTAATACGAATGTTTATGTTATGTTTCAACCATTTAATATGAGGAATGCATTGGAATTATTAAGACAAGGGAAGGGGCCATTATAGCCCCTCGATGCATCAGTAGGTCTCATGAGACAGACTAGTGTCTTGGCATAATGCATTGAAAAAATATTTTTTTATAGTCTTGGAACAAGACCTTTCCGTACTGGTTATGATGTCCTGCATTATGAATTACCTAAGTATGAGATTAGTTATTGATTTTACAGGTAATTATTCGACTATTAGAATATCCATGGGAGTGTTTTAACAGAATTATTTGATTTATTCATTCCATATTATGTTGAATATAATTTTTTAAAAGGATTGTGTTTTATATTTTTACCTTTCCTTAGATGATTATGCCAATTTATGATAGCTTCCACTATATTGTTTGTCCTTAATGAGTATCTGATATCACCCGGTTCTTATGTTTTATTTTCCCCAGGAACCAAGTAGTGTTTTATGATTGATATGTTGGGTTAAGATATGAAAATAATGGAGCGGTAAAATGATTAATTGGGATGTGTTTTATGTTAAAAATTGTAATTTAATGTTCACATATTTAATTTATTTTACAAGACTGCTAAACTGGTCGGTCCTTCAGGACATGATTCCTTATTATCATGCCAATGTAAAAAAAATAATGAACCAACAATGAGTTTATGGGGTCAGGGTGTAGCAATGAATCTCTATAATCAAGATGAAATGATTATTCAATAGGTGTCATGGAGAGTATTATGACTAATTATTATTAATGAGATAGTAATAATGGATGAGGTTGACCTAAAAAAACCTTATAAATAGAACTCATCATGGAAAGTGGAACCCATAGTCACATGGAAATCCCAAATCATAGACTATCAGCAATGGAAAATTTCATTTCACAACCATTCCAAAATGGATCTTGTTTATTAGTGAGTTGTGGACTTCATCCACTATAATGGTATAAATTCTAAGAAAATGATTTTTATGCATGTTTCTTAGGGTTTCATACTAAATTTTATTTAAAGGGGAGATACCCTTGAAGTTATGAGAGCAGTTCATGTAGGTACAAGTGGAACCCATTAAAGAGAATTCATTTATACCATCAAATTATAAGGACTGGATACTTTTAGCTCTCAACATTACACAACTTCATGTAATTCAAAATAAAATGGTGTACATGTCAAATTCACGTTGACTTATTTCACCAACCCCTATAGTTCTCTCATTCTACAAGAAAGTCATGGATGTTTTCTATTTTGGGGATGATTTTCATGGGCCCAATAGAAAACAACAATGGATTAGAAGTCAGGTTTAATCCCATTGAAAATTATTATTTTAGGAAATATGAATTAGTTACAATGAAAAAAAGAAGGGATGAAATCCATGACCAAATTTATTAATCCAACAACATGTGTAGATTTATAGATTCTCATATGAACCTCATGGAGATTGAAAATAATTTTTGGTTGATTGATTTTATAAAATTGTACTCACTATATAAAATCTCGACTAACAACTATTTTAATAAGGAACCAAGCTGAGTCATCTAGAAAATCCACCCTAGTCGGCCAGGAATGATAGCGAGGTGAAACAAGATAAAAATATAAGCTCTTATAAAACAAAGAAAGACATACAACCATAGCATGAAGTAGAAAAAAGGGATACATCCAAGATCCAAACATCCAATATAGACTAGATAAGTAATAAATAATGAAAATATAAGACCAAACTATCTCTATGTGTCCAACAATCACCAACAAACCATCCTTCTAAAAAGGCACTGAATTAAAGAGAAGTCAAAATTATACAAGTTTCATTTCCCTTAACCTAGGTCCTAAAAAATAATGTCTAAAACCACCCAAATTAAAAATCTCAATGTGAGAACAAAACCTAGTAGGATACCACCACTGAGTCTATACGAGGTCTAATTATAATAATGTAGTTTTTCTAGCTTTTTAAATCAAAATAGTATGTCAAAATATTTTCATCACTTTAACCCCATTTTTCAAATCACATTCCTTTAGTTTTTTATTAAAGACATTCATATTCATAAATCCAAAAATATGGAAATTATAAGTGATAAAGAAATTAGTCATTTTGATTCACCATAAGGTAATAAAGTAAGAACATATCCATGACAAAATACATTGTGTGATGCCATGTGATATAGCTTCATGTGAAAACGTGTCAGCAAAAATCCATGAAACAAATCCATCATGCGATAAAAAATAATAAATTAAAATGTATATCATATTGTACCCTAGCCTATGAGAATAAATTATATACAGAAAATATTCCTATACTAGGAATATTTTGGTACTAACTGATATCATTTCCGGCCATAGTCTGTCAATATCATAAAACCTCTTTTGTAATTATGCGCAGTATGAGTGGCATGTTTATTCTCAATGGACCCAAAGTTCCCAATGTGCCAAATTTTTCAAAATCCAGTTCAAAAACATGACCAAAATTTATAAAAAAATTTAAAATCTTATTCAAATCTAATTCAGTGTTTGAAAACCAATTTTTTAATCAAAAACACCATTCAAGTATTTAATCAAACACTTTGTGTGAAAAAAAACATGTTTTTAAAGACACAACCTTTTAAAAACATGTATCTTCCAAAGAAAACGTTTGAAACCACAAATAACTTAAATTAAATGAATAAAAAAAATTTATTTTATAATAACTATAATAAATTTATATAATTATACTTTTTTATAGAAATATATTCCACAACAATGGATATAAAACTTTTCTCCTTCGACAACAACGACGTAAGAAGAGTATATTAGGTCCTCAAAATCCTAGATCCACAAGGAACATATCAATCCTCTTTCAAACCCATTATATATAGTATACACATCCCATTTGGGTTTAAAAAATGAGATGATAAGATATAAAATAATGATCAAATATGAAAATAAAATACCAGATAAAAAGCACAACAAACCTTGAGATGATCCGTCAAAAATGATGGAGATCCACTAATAATACCAAGAGAAAAGTATCTATACCACTGGGGAAGGATTAATTAAATTTAATATGAGGTTTTGGGATCATTATATGTTAAATTGGGGTCTTTAGGAATTTTAATTAAAAATTCAAAGCAACAAAAACCCACAAAAAATGTTTTGTAGAGAGGTACTATGGTTATGAGTAAACATGTGCTAATAAGGGCATTCTGTTTGGGGTTCATGGTTTTTCTTAAATGTTTATTAACTATGAATCAACCATGTAAACACCATATATTCCAGGGTGAATTATATTCATTAGGTGGATGCTTGGTTTGGAGAAACGGTGTGCCCCCTTCAAATTTCTCAATACAACCCTCAGAGTTTTCTGGTCAAAACTTCACAGTTTTCCCTAACCATGCACCAACTTTACAGAACTACACAAGATTAAAAAACGTTTTAAAACATTCCAAAACGACCCCAAATAAATACCCAACCAAATCACCGTAAAAAGTGTTAAAAAGTATCTAATATAATATAAAATATTTTAAAATCTCTACACAATAATGGATTTTTGTCCCAATAAAGTGCTAAATATTATGGACCGTAAAAAAGAGAAGGCCACTACTGCCTCATAAAAAATTATTTCTCCCACACCTCACGGATATACCTTCCACAATTCCATATTACCTAGACCATTGGAATCATTTTACCCTAAAATATATTATCCTGGAAATCCACAATCTAAACTGGTTTCGCAACAGCTGTGGTATCAGTCTCAAGATCAACATCCTCTCATTCATTCACATGGGAACGGTTCGGGTGATACCTTTTTAGCCGGGAAACATGAAACTCATTTTTAATTGAATTAAATAGAGACAGTAACACCAAATGATATTTCACCTTTCCAATTTATTCTAGGATCTCAAAGGGGAAAACAAACCTTAGTGCCAACTTACCCAACTTACCCAACCAGCGATGTCCCTAGGAAGGTGAAACTCTAAGATAAACCTGGTCACTGACCTCAAAATATATTTTTCACCACTTGTGGTCTATATAATATTTTTATGGATTTTTGTTTTGACCATCCTTTGACAGATCAACTGCAATTTTTCATCGTCTCCTGAATGAGACTTGGACCAAAGAAGGACCACTCTCCCTAATCTTCCTGGTACAAGGGATATCTATATGGACACCAATATAATTCATCAAGGGGTTACACATTTATTGAATCTTGGAAAAAAAATAACATCAAAATAAAACCGGAGGAATGTAATTTTCCCATGATCTTCAAAAAACAATCACACAAACCTGGAGCTTATCCCCATGAACCCACATTGCTCTCTCTCTATCCATCCACCCATCTTCAAATGATATTTAATGATAAATTTTAACTGGTAACCGATCACCTCATGAAAATATTTCTAGAACATATATATGATCACATAGACCCTATCAGAAAAAATTGTAGATGGAACCCCATGAAGTCTCACAATCTCTTTGATGTACAAGTCTCAAAGATATTCTAGTTTCATCATCTCATTGACTGGTAATAAATGGGTGTATTTCATAATTTGATGAATTATCACCCAAATTGAATCCATCCCACTAGGATTTTGTGGATAACCAATTATGAATTAATTAAAAATCGCATACCACTTCCATACTAGAAATGGTAATGGTTTCAACAAACTAGTATATCAATAGTGCTTCCCTTTAATTTTTTGACATGTGAGATGTCACGATAAAAAGTATGTAACCAACCATATCTTCCCCAACCACTAATAGGTACATATCATTTCATTTTACATCTTGGTATATCTTGGTTTTATAGAATAAAAATACTGGTGTCCACTTTCAATCAACTCCTTTCATAATGAAAATGTAAGAACCAACCTATTACAAAATCATGAAGCACCATTATGAGACTGATAACACTCACCCAAGATCACCCCACTATACAGGATTTTCCAAAATAAATCCCTTTTTTTATATCACCTTATTTAAATAAACATGATCATAAAAATATGAGTCATATATTTTCAAATACATGTAAAACTATCCACCAAAATCTTTCTCTCCAAATCCATATTCAGCAAATAAACTCATTAAAGACCACTCCTAAAATGATTCCTTCATGGCATGTGTTAGTAATTTTCTAGTTAGTGTATCATAAAACACATTACCTTTTCTAGGAGTTTATACAATATCAAAATCAAATGTTTTTAGATACTCCACCCACTATCATTTTCTCATGTTCAGATCCCTCCACGAAAAAAAATGATTCAGGTTCTTATGATTTGAATACACTATAAACCACTCCCCAAGGGATTGTGATGTAATATTTTGAGTTTATTCATAACCATATGAAAATAAATATATTGGGGAGGGTATTTATTTACATGATGGAATAAATTTTGAAATAAATGAGCCACAACATGTTTCCCCTTCATTAAGAAACATCAAAAAAATCATACTAGAAGAATCACATAAAACATCATTACCTGAACCTGGTTTTAGAAGAACCAAAATTAGTGAAGAAGTAAACCTCACCTTTGTCTCTGGAAAATATCTCTAAATTTTTTCATTCCAATCAATATTTACACCCCTACAGGTAAAAGTTTTCATTAAAGATTCAATCATAGAGAAATATTGTACATATAATATATAGTAACCTACTAAACCCAAGAAGATTCATATCTCAAAAACATTTATGAGATTATCCTAGGATATAATATCATTTATTTTCTTATGATCCACTAAGATTCCTCTCTCAGGTATAAAATTCAATAAATATTTCACTTCTTGGATACAAAAATAACATTTAGAAAGGTTACCAAATAGACGATTATTTTTCAGGGTTTGAAGAATGATATCTAGATGGTCTATATGATCCTCCTTTGACATTGAGTTCAAAAAAATAGAATCCACAAAAAATGTTTACAAGAACCAATGAAATATTCAATTCATCAAATACATAAATATAATAAGATTGTTAGTGAGACTAAATGGCATAATCAGAAAATCAAAATTCTAGTATGGAATCCTAAATATTATCTAAGTTATATCCCATTCTCAGACTCTCAACAGGTGGTACCATGACCGATGATAAATATTTGAAAACCAACATGCCCCTCTAAGATGGTTTAAATGATATTCAATATTGGGTAAAGGATATTTGTTCATAATGATCACCATATTTTACTTTTGATAATCCACACAATTTCTGAGACTCCTCTATGCCTTCTCAATAAAGAGGACATCTAAATCCTATGGTGACATGATAGGATTAATAAATCCCATAGCCTATAGATATTTAATATGGAAATTAAATATCACCAACACAGAAAGTTACATTAAAAAATGGAATATAAATAGGCCTCATACCAATTAGTATTTAAAAAGTAAACTCAACCTATCTTTTTGGTGGTTAACTAGAAAAATCATCTGGAAAGTCCTCTTGGTACACATTCTCAATTGTAGGAAGTAGAATTCCCAAAAAAGGGTAAATGAAATTGAGAAACATATGTTTCAATTATCAAAGTATTTCCCAATGATAAGGAAAAATGTACCCCAACCTTCCTGATATCTATTGCTACTCACCTTGAAAAACACGAGTAACCCCATCAAGAAATATAAATGGAACCCATGGTTGACAAAGACCAATTTGGTCGTTAAAACTAATCCAAAAATATATTCCCACTATTGGGTCAAAAATGTCAATATCATTAACTTAAAAGTCCCACACGACCTCTATGTCAACTATCAACACCCAACTCAGGGGACACATAAAACCATGTTTAAACAACTTTCCCAATGGGATTGAATGTTCCAACAAGAATGACATAGGTTTCTAATATAATCTAAACACATCAACCAACTTTAATGATATAAATGGGTGGTTTTCATCTCTATAAAACAAATATAGTATCATAAAAGATAAAATAAGCACCGTACTATGAATATTAGATGGACCTATATCAGATTACCTTGATGCATACTCCGTTTCATAAGGCCATGTGGTCTTAGACACATAAACATCCCTCTTAGACTGATGATTTGACCCACCAACCTTTGAAGCATCAGTACGAAATCGAGAACCCTTGATTATAGTGGGTCCTACCTTACTACCCTGGGGTATCTGCTCACAAAAACACTTTATGTGACCAAACTGTCTGTTATGATGACATGTATTTTGAGCCTCTTCATAGTTAAAAATGGTTTGACCATGCCTCATACACTTGTAGAATAATACTTTCTATTAACCTGAAGAATACTTTGAAACTGGTCATTAAGGTAACTAACCACCCTTGAAATTTTTTTGGCTATAAAACACAACCGTTCTATCAACCACACCAACCAAAACTCCACTAAAAAATGTCTTTCCAGATATATCTACCTTAGCCAATGAATCTTTGTTGACTACCTCTATAAAGGTTAAAAGACACATGAGAATGTACATAGACTGAATATCCAACCTCAATCCCAACTGAAACCTACGATCCTTTAGGTAATAATTAGTTACATGCTCTGGTGCTAGGTCCACCATCTCATTAAAATGGGTGGAAATTTATATAATGGTACACTTCCCTTTTTCCATGTACTGAAATTCTTGGGTCTTTTTTACAAGTCTTTGGGGAAAACATCAAATTAAATATTTTCCTAAAATAAGTCTAGGTAAAAACCTGGTGAAACTTATCTTGCATAATATATTCCCATAATCACTTTCTTACTCCATCAATAATATACATGGAATAACCCACCATAAATTCCGTAAGATTCTTCACGAAGTTAAAGTCATCTCAATCCGCTCAAAATACTCCTCAACATCATGGGGTCACTTTTCATCACGAAAGATGGGTTGATGCTGCTTAGTAAATATTGATCCATGATCCACGACTTTTCTTAGGTTCTTGACTCCCACTTGACCCGAAGTCAGAATTGAATGGATTATAGCTTCAACTAAATAAGGGTCTAATAGAGTATTCACTTGTTTATCTTGTATTGCAACTTCATCTTTCAGATTTGGAAGATCTTTTTCTAAGGCATTTTCTGTTAAGAAAAATAGAATTACCAACAATATTTTAAGCATGTTCCAAAATCATAAGACCAACATCAAGAATTTATATCCATGATTTAAAAAACCATGAATTTAATGAAATAATGAATTACTAAAATGAAATATGATGCTTTAAGGAAAAACATATTCATTTAAATAAACATAACATTCGTTTCATTCAAATGAACTCAAAAACTAGTTCTCAAACCAAGTAAAAAATTTACCAACACCCATAGTAACTCAATTTCAGACATGGAAGTTTCCTGGATAGGTACCCTACAACACTTACTACTAAATTCTTGATGGTCCCAACTCTTATCTACCCAAGCTGTAAAATAACACTCAATCAGAGGTAACCTAATTGAATATGATCATCCCAATGAAACCATTATATAATAAAACAACCCAACTCTACTAGACAATATAAATGAGCTAGACTATCATGGTGGTGATGTGCAATAAGACAATGCAAACTATTATCATATAAAAAACATGATATACAACAAGAGTACAAAGTGGAGGAAACAGATACATCCAAGATCCAAAAAATCCAATACAAACTGGATAAACCAGAAATAATTACATAGAAATACCAATAAGTATCCTTTTAACCAACCATAACCTCCAAACCATCCATATGTTAAGGAAATTTTGGAAATAGATGTTTTTATACAACACAATTCCCTTCCCTTTACCCAGGTCGTGCAAAATAACATCTATAACCACATAAAGGAAAAAAGTACGGTGTGAGAAAAAACCTATTAGGATACCACTAAAAAGTATAAAAAAGTTCTAATAATAAGAATATAGTATTTATATTTTATAAAATGAAAAATATTTCACAATAAAAATTATAACTCTAAACCCATTTTTAAAACAATTTCCAATGGTTTTTCATAAAACCTATTACATTCATAATTCTAGGAATATGAAAAATATAAGTGATAAATTATGAATACATATCAATAAACTATAAGGTATGTATGTAAAAACATATCCATGACATAATAAATCATGATAAGCCATATGATATAACATCATGTGAAAACATGTGAGTAACAATCCATGTCAAAAATCCATCTTATGATAAACAAACCATAAATGAAAAAGCACGTCGTTTTGGGCCCTTGCCTATGGTAATATGCACTACACATAAAATAATACTAAAATAGTAGCATATTGGTATAAATTGATATCGAGTACTTCAACAATTTTTCGATATCACAACACCACTAGTGGAATTATGTACACTACGAGTGACATGTATGTTCCTGACACACCCAAGGTTCCCAATATTCCATGTTTTTCAAAATCAATTTCGAAACATTGTACACAATTATTAAAAACATTTAAATCCAATCCAAATACACTTTGATGTTCGAAAAACCATTTCTGAATAAAAACCTTCAATCAAGCATTTAATCAAATAGTTTTGGTTTAAAACCCCATTTTTAAAGAAACCCCCCTTTCAAAAAATGTATCTTCCCAATAAATACTTTGAAACTAAAAAAATTACATTAAATGAATAAACCAAATTAATTTTACAATAACTATAATAAATCCATAGAATTAACCCTTTTTAAATAAATTCCCACCCTTATAAAATAGGTAGAACTATTTGCCTTCGACAATGGTGACTAGGAAAGAGTAGATCAGAGCCTCCTAATTTGAGATCCAAAACAAATACAACAATAGTCTAGAAAACTTCTTAGATCTAGATTAAAATTTTCATTTGGCTTCCAAAAGATGAGTAGATAACATATCCAATAAGTATCTAAGAATAAAAATCAAAATTTGATAAAAAACAAAACATACATTGTGATGATCCCTCAAGAACGAAGGAGATCCACCTTGAATCCAATGAGAGAAATATTTAGACTACTTTAAAACGATTATATTAGTAAAATATGAGTTTATGGTGTTATTAGATGTGAAATAGGGGTATCTGTATTTTTTAATGAAAAAATTAGTAATATTAAGAACATGTATGCATGGTTTACTGTAGAGGTTGCACAATTAAGAGTAATTGTGTGCCTTAACCATGCACCTCCAATGGACTTTTTTTGGGGTTCATGGTTTGGATTCATAGATTATTTAACTATAAACCAACTATGAAAACATGATCTGTCTAAGGGTGAATGATTCTCTTTGGGTGGCTATATGATTGGAAAAATTTTGTGTCCCGTTATAGGGGCTCAATAGAGGCTGCAAGGTTTTTTGGGAAAAACCGTACAATTTCCCTAACCATGCACCAACCATTCATGGTCCCATAGGATTCCAAAACATCCAATAACATCCTGAAATAACCCCAATGGAAAACCCAACCGAATTAATATCAAAACAAGGGTCAAGAAGTCCCTGAAAAAAAGCAATAGAGTATTACACTTTCTATTATTATAAAGTAGATAATAGAAAAATGGAGTCTTTTAATATGGACCTTTAGTATTTTCTAATTAATATGGTTGATGAAAATAAAAATATATGGACCAAATAACATATTAATTAATTTTGGTATTATCATAAAACTATACACACCTTTCCTATATAACACTATAATCCAATGTATATAGAAAATAAATGTAATTCCCATTGGGATTCAACTTCCTTCACCCAGAACACCCATTTATAACCTATCGACTAACAAATTAATATAAAAATTATAAGTATATGAGCTATATATTTTCAATGTAAGTTGGTTGAAATTATTTCAAAACATTGAGTTATACTAAATTGAGTGACTCAATCATTCAATAAATGAGATCACCTTCAACCATTTTTCATGGAGAATTGGTGTTAGTTTTAAAGATACTATTAATATAAAAAGGATGTATCTGAAATTAAACTACATGTGGGAAGTAAAATATGTTGAGCACAAGGTCTACCCTAATATAACATACCATATAATAATGATTGTGGATATAATATCACTCTTATTACAAATATGAGGGATTTTAAGAAATAAATCATATATATTTCATGTCCGATCATAGGTTATTTATCACATAACCATAAACTATATAGTGTTTGGTAATTATCACCTAAACTTAAATAATATGGTGAATAGTATTGACTACATTAATTTTTATGGTGTGTTTTCCTTGTCGCATGGCCTTAAAATACACACATGGGTCCTTATCTCATGGCCATAAACTAAACAACACACATTGGTCCATGTTGCACAACCATAAATTGAAAGACATAGGTTCTAATTTAAATGAACCACAAAATATGATATATTTATTATATAAGATGTCAATCTATATAAGATGACTTATTTTGAAGGTAATATTTTCCACCTTACAATGATAGGGTTCATCTGACATAAAAAAATTCATTTTTAGAATAATGTGTGGAATTATTTATATTAAAATAACACATAAATAATGATTCCACAATCACTTATCAAAGGTCTAATTTAAAATTTATTTATATTTTCATTCCTCCACTTTCCATGGTGTTTGGGATTTTACTTTCTAACATCATGTTTGAATCTTCTCTGATACAGAAGTGCATCCCTTCATTTTATTCCATTTATACCAACCTCGCACTCAACAATTTTATGGTTTATCACATTCATGTCAGGTCCTGAATTATTTATTAGATGTACTTTTCATTTGATTTATATTATAATGTGATAAATAGTGAATCCTAGATCTCTTATTCTTATCCTAATTAAAAATTACATACCATTCCACTCCCTATCCTACCCTGGTTTATAATATTTCACCAATCCTTTATTCATGCCGGATTTTTTCCTTTTTCCTCTCACCATGGTACCCCTTCATCACATCCCCTTTTCTCTTCAGTATAAGCATAATATATAAAGATTCCTCATTTGAACCATACCCTTGTATGGGTATCTCCCAAAACATGGGTCCTCTTTTCTAGACATAATTTTTGTTTGATTCCTATTATCACCATATATTTTTTGATGCCCATATACCCTATATTGGTTCAACTGTAATCGATAACTAAATTTCACAACCTTCAATCAATTTGTGATAATACTTTTTGATCAAAATTAAGTTAGATAATTACAAACATCATTGAAATATTCCCCTCCATAGACCATATATCTTATCTTGGATATTTGAATTTCTATAAAATTCATATGTATTTTAGTGTTGATAATATTTAATATAACAGATCCCTTTGACATGATAACTAAATATGAACAAGATATATTGCATACTAATACCAATTAAAGGGTATATATTTATCATGGATATAATATTATCTAATTTGAAATTACTTTATCATTATTATATTGGATCCCATAATTCAATTTTGGCAATGTTCATTCTTGGTAAACTTATTAAATGGAATAGTAAAGAACCTAGTATTCGAATTTGGTTAGGATTTTCCCAAACCTATTCATTGTCATAATATCATACCAAATTTAAATATTTATATCTATATTTGACAATGTTTGAAACTTTTGTGTCTTAGGGTTAAAAACGTTTGTTTTGAGAAAGTATGACCCTAAAATATATATACATCATTCCCTATAAGTATGCCTATACTGGTGTTGCGTATATTACTCGTGTTTGGTTTTCCATAATTTTCTATTTTAATGGAAAACCTCTCTTTATGAATAAAATAATACAAACTTGAAATTTATACACAGTGACGTTATGAGTGGGTACCATTGACCCAACTCCTATATGTACATTGATTGCCATTTTTTGTGTACAGTTTGATTTATATATATATACATGTATTTACCTTACATCCCAAGTACAGATACTTATGAATATACTATTTTAATGGTAATTTCATTATATTACATGCCGTATTGAATGGTTATTGTAGTTCTCACACTACAAAGACAACCAAGAGATACCATGAAATTAATATTAAATTTATGTCCTATGGTCTAGATACATCATGACGACATGAAACATATAATGTGTTAATATCAGGTTCTAAGAGTAAGTAAGCATGTACGATTCTTCCCTTGAAGTTCTCACTTACTAATCACAAGTGGAGGAGATAATGAGTAACGACCCACCTATAGGATCACTACATTTTTTTATGTCATTTGTAGTTCCTATTTACTAACACATGTATTGTATTATTGACTTGATATTACAATGAATGTGTATTATTTGATTATTTACTTTGATGTAAGATGTAATCCATGTAATTTATATCATGTAAATGTATCTTTTTTAAGGCGAATCATTGGTTTTGTGAAAATGATTGAATGATCATGATAGAATTTTTCTCTTCTGAAAGAAACTTATATCTCAAAAATAGTTGAACGAGATGGTATTACCATTTACTAAATCAGGGAATATGGTATAAGAAGTTATGTCCATCCTGTAAGGTTAATAAATAATAAATCAAGAAACAATGAAGAAACAATGTGTGAATCATACATTATGTGATATTGCAAGACAAAGAGATAAAATTACACAGTGTTTTTTCATAAGAAAGGTTGTCATTTTTATGAAAATACCTTCTATATTTAGATTCATTGATGGTTTTCTAGTCTCCAATCCTAATATATGATTATTATAAATTTCTATTGAGATATGTTCCTATAAGGCCATCCAATTATCATATTCTAAATTCATTCCATTCTAATGAATATGAGTATAGAAAATCATGGGACCCACCACATGGTCTTGGAGACAACTTAGTATAAATGATCAGTAATAAATAAATTAACTAATTATTAATCAAACATAGAATAACTAGACCTGAATATATTTATTTAATGTATCTACTCATTTTAATGTGAATACATAAAAAGTACTTAAGGAATTAATATTATTTTAATATTCAAGGGTCATTTAATAGTTATGGGAATAATGGGCCTTGTTAATGAATAAATTTTTTCATGTAATATACTTATTATATTACAAGTAAGTGATTAAAATATTAAGTAATTTATGAAACTATTTAATGGTTATATGGTGTTGTTGATAGTTTATTTAGTTTGTAAGATATATATGGGGGACTCAGTGTAATTTATGAATGTTTTTACTATGATATATAATCCAATTCATGCTCATATTCAAGGGAGTATTCATTTACTCAAACTAGATAGATCCTATCTCATAAGTCTCACATCCTAGTGAGAGAAGGTACCTAGGTGGTCTAAGTAGAGTACTCAAGTGGAGGTGAATTGAGTATCTATTTTTTTTGTTAAAGTGTATTATTTGAATTTCCACAAACTTTAAAATTCAATTGAATAGTTATCCAGTAGTGAATTTATATGAGATTGATAGTTTGATTAATTTCATGAAATAGTTATTTGTTATCATTTATATCAATTTTATAATTAACACAACATTCGAAACTAATCTAACAATTGAATACTATTATAAAAAGTTTCTAATATTAACTATTATTGTTCAATTTAGTTTTATGAAGTATGTGATAAAATAGAGTAAATATAAAAGTAAAAACACAGCAGAAATGAATGAAGAGGTTCAATCTCAAGCAGATACCTAATCCTTTTCACTTAAAGATCACCTGCCACCATGTTGTTTATATTAATATACAGTTTGATCCAAACCCTGATTCATTGTTTTTAATACCACACAAGTTGTCCATGTCACAACCATAGTACTTCGTGGCTATAAACTACAAGGTCACACAAGGATCTCTTCCAAACTTATCCATGGTAGTAAAAAGGTGTAATAAGGTATTTGTGGAAGGATATCTTGTATACTTCAGTTTGATATAGGAGACAATGTGTGCTTTATAGATAGATACACACACAACTCAAAATTATGTAAAATTGCACACAAAATAAAAAATAAATATAAGAAAGGATTTAGAAGGCCCTGTCTGTCTTGAGTTGAAACACTAGACTCTTTAGATGTAGCTATGATGAGGTTTGTGTCATATTCTAGACGTTTTCACAAAACTAGAGTGTTGTATTCTGAATTCTAGGTAAAATTATTGTTCTATTGGTATATTCTTATTATTCTTTGATATTTTTATGTAGTTTATCAATTCGATGATTAGCTTGATTTATATTTCCTTTTGTGTTATTCCTTTTGTTCTTGAGTTCATAGCTGGTGCATGAGAATCATGGATTTTATTCTGTATGTCTCATAGGTGGGAATTCCACACTTCTCTTATATTCTACACTTCTTCTCTCATAATTTTTTTTATTATTTTTGAGGGCCGACAAAGAGAATGTTCTCTCTTCATGCATAGGTTCATTGTACCTCCTAATGTCTCCTAAAAGTCCTAAAAAAGATTATTAAATATTTCATTATCATTAAATGACTCAAATATGACTGTTAGAAATAAATTTAATAAATGAAAATTTAAACAGTCTATCAGTGACTTCTCTGTCGGTGAGTCAATCTATCGGTGAGCTGTCCTATTAGTGATACATTAGTCAGTTACACGTCTATCAGTATCTCCTTATGTCATTTAATCAACCCATTAGTATATAATTCTATATATCTTCCCAAACAATGGTGGATCATAACAATGGTGACTTGTTTTAACTATCAGTGAGTCCCTACGTTGGTAGAGCCATGCATCAGAAGGTCTCTTGGAATGATGGTAGGTCATCTACGTCAGTGAGTCATACGCATCAGTAGGTTATCTGTGTTGGTGATTCATATGCATTAATATGTCATTTGTGTCGGTGAGTCATATTCATCAGTAGGTTTTCTGCATCGATGAGTCATATGTATGTGTACGTCTTCTGTATCGGTGAGTCATTTTTTTGTCGATGTATTAGTTCTTCTGTCAATGTCAGGTCTTATGTTGGTGTCAGTGACTCATACATAGATAATTTTAGAGGTTATATCTATATAACAGTAACAAAATTCAGAAACTATTAATACTATTAATTACACATAGATAATCAGTAATAAGATTATTTAGACTTAAACACACATAATTAGTTATATGATTGAAAATATTTGATAAACAAGATAAGTATTGACATAATTTAGGATCTCTCATGAGGTAAGGTATATATTACTATATGACATGATTAGGGATAATTGAAACAATTATAGTCAGAGATAGTGGCCAACAACTTCCTACGGGCCTATAATCTCACCCTTTTTGATTATAAAAAAGCATGGAATTGTTATAAACTAGTAGATAATGATTAATGTAAAAAATAGGATTATTAGCTCCCATAAATATGAATAGGATCAATAATAATTATGGGAAGTCAAATTTATCAGAGTAAAATAAACAAATAACAATTCATAATAATTTTCTCTCCATTTTGGTATTATAAAAAAGTGGAAGGATAAAAACTAAAATAGAAAAGTAGAAACAATGAAATAACATTCTTATTCAAAATTACACTATAAGAAAAAAATTACTAGCACTTATACCTATAAAAAAGAATCACTCTACACTACTTTGTAGGGTCAAGGGGTGACTTCCCCATATGTTATGGATCAATGGTAGGTCCAATAGTTGGTGGTAGAGAAATATGAGCATCTAAATGGATCTTTAGTGAAGGTAAAGGAATTTCTATTGGAATAATTGATGCTAGGATTGGTTTTTCCTAGGATAACACCTGATGTTGAGGTTGTTCTATGATAATAGAGATAATTTGGGTCAAGTCTTGAGAACTAAAATTTGAGAGGAAGTCATTGGAGGAGTAGAGTGAATAGAAGTAGTTGTTGGAAATATAATGGCTTCACACTGAATATAGAGTTATGTATTTAATTGTTTGATGAAATCCTCAATAATCTCACCACCATACTACATTGCTTTCTCAAAGTCATCCTTATTCTCTATGAATTTGTCCAATAGAGGAGTAAATCCCATTAATTTCTTGACTTATTCTTTGGTTTCTTTTGTAACTGAGGGTAACGTCAAAATTTCAACCAAATAATTAAAATGACTTGTCAAATGGTTCTTGGAATAAATCTTGGAGAAATATGAATTTATCCTCTTTGTAAGATCTTCTTGAGCGGCATATCCTTCCTTGGTATATAATCTGACCGTATCGTGTAGACGATCACTATTCTTCTCAATATTTTATAGGTTTCCCAAGATAGAGGTATCAAATAGATCTTTAAACTCCTCTTTTACAACAGTTCTGATTTCCTCAGTATCCAAAGATCTAGAGCTCTCACCAGATGTAGAAGGAATAGTAGTAGGAGTTAAGGTTGAAGTAGATTGCACAATTTCCATAAGTTCATTTCTTATTTTGAAAAAAGTCAAGAACATTATGATGAAAAACAATATTTTCATGTCCTTTCATGAAAAACTCCATTATAGTTCCGTACTCAGTGGTTAAAGCATTGATACCAATAGTTAACTTTTTCATCTCATTCCCAGGGTTAGTGTTTCTTGCCACAATGGTTTCAGTAGTTGTAATCAAATTTGTATGGATCTATATTATCACCAACCGTGAGATTGAAATAGCATTAGCTTGAGATACACTTGTAGAGGCAGGAGTATAACTAGAAGTTCCATTTTTCCTTACACCATCAACCATAGATAGGATCACTTTCAAGTTGTTTTCTCTCATAGCTTTATCAATATCATATCTTGTACGAGATTGTTCTAAATGTCTTAATAATGAACATATGCCTTTCTTGAATTTCTCAAAGTCTACCTTAGTGACATAGTCACTAGAAAGGGTTTCATCCACTGGTTCCCTTCCAGTAGGTACAAATAATTCATCTTCGGTATCATTATAATCAAATCCCAATTCCACATACCCAGGATTCCTTTCCCATTCATCCAATATATCATCATCCAGATGAGTGGGAGTATCAAGCCTTACTCTTCAACGTTGATTCTCTTCTTTATCTTGATTTTCACTATCTTGAAGCTCCTCCTAAATATGAGCTTTCCTTATTGGTTTTTCATCTTCATTATGAGGTTTCCTTCATTAATAAACCAAATTAGGTATAGGAATTTCTTGATCTTCCACTTCAGCAACAACTTCAACATTTTCTATCACTTAAACAATATCTTCAGAAGATTCTTCAAACCGAGCTAGATCCACAGCTTCAATCATTTCAACATCTTCACCTTGATCATACTTATGATGGTCATTATCACTTCCATTACTTTCATTATCTTCATTTTCAATGAAATGTTATCAATTTTTATTTTTATCACCATCTTCTCAATATTATTCCCCTTCACTACCACTACCACATTAACTATCTTCATTTTTTTCTTCTTCTTCTTAAGATTCACGGGATCTACATAAATATTCCATACTACTTGAGACATATGCCTCCTCATCCAAATTAACATTAAGAGTGGGATCATCAGAAGGCAAGGTAGGTGAAGGTCTAGGAGGTCTAAAGGAAAAACCATTCTTGAGGTTCAGTTTCTTTAGGTTCACTTCTATCATCAATAGGTGATCCCTGGTCTTTAACTATAGTGACATGCTCTTTTTCTTATTCTGAAGAGTAAACATATTAATCATTTGGTCCTAGGCTAGGATCAACCATATTTTTAGGTCGAGCTAGAAAATCCACTGGTTTTAAATTTTCATAGATATTATCTTCATCTCCAACCCACTCTACCTACCATGGGTTCCAGATGACTTTCATCCTTTTACAAACCTCTTTACTGAGGAAGATCCCACTGCACTCAAAAATAGATTCTTCACCTTTTTCTACACAACCCTTTTCTTTTAGCATAACTAAGATCATCATTGGATAGAATATGTAATTACTTTTAGAGGAAGGTTTTATCATCACATTCACGTGCACAACAAGGCATCTACCCAAATTTACCTTGATCCCATTTCTTAGAAGAAAAATCAAGTAGACATCTTGATATTTCTAAGAATAAAAGTCCCCTTTCATAGGAAAAATTTGATGCTGGATAAACATAAATAAGATTCTACATTCTCCACATAACTCTGTAGTAATGAGTCCTGTTCTCATCATTATTAGTAAGTTCCTTAAAATCTATCTCAAAGAAAAAAAATATCATTATTGTGTGGGGAGGTACCTTAATGATCATAAAATACCCCTTCATGTGGAACTTAAAGTGATTCAACCTAATTTCTTGAAGATTAAGAGATTCTCTTCCCCTTTTCTATGGATTTTATATAGACAACGTCACTTTCTTCCAACCAAAACTCCATATTTGTGTAATACTCATGAACTAGATTTAGGTAGAAGGGTCGTTAGTTATTTGAGAACCACTAAAACCAACCTTGATCTTGAAGTACCCTGATCTTTAGAGACATGCTTTCTAATATCCATTCCACAAGATCTACATTTTTTAGAGTTACGACACAATTTTTTTAGATTGGAATTTATAAGGGATGACGATTTGATCGATTCAACTTTTTATTTCATAGAATCATGAGACACACCATAATTATGTTCTCACTACACATGCTTCATTCCAATCCATTCAGTATGAAGGTTAAAAGGTGAAATTTTTGGGGTAAAGAGAGAGAAATAGCTGAAGAGTGTAGAGGTAAATGAGTAGAGTGGATCAATTCAAATTTATATCATTTTGTGATTCTGAAATTACACAATAATGATATACTGAATCGGATTCAAAAAAATTAATCAAAAAGTGTCATTAAAAAAACATAAAATGTATGAAAACAATGATTCATCAGTGTTGAAATGACAGATTTTTCATAACACTAATGGTGTCAGCATGAAACAGCACCAGTGTAAGTATGAAAACTGTGTCGACATGACATAGCATCAAGGTCAGCATGAAAACTGTGTCGGCATGACATAGCGTCGGTTTCGGCATGACAACATCACTTTAAAAGATCAGAAGAATACCAACACAAGGTTTTATAGATTGATCATTCCAAATTTATGTATGATGTAATTGATTCTTTCAAAGTTTAATGACTTAGTGAGTATGTCAGCAAGAGGATATTTAGTGCCAATAAATTTTAAAGTGTTATCACCCTTTTGATAATGATCTCTCAAAAAGTGATGTATTACATCAATATATTTTATTCTAGATTGAGAAAATAGGTTCATAGAAAATTTAATAGCACTTTTATTATCAAAATTTATAGGTACACGTCTAAATTGATATTTATATTTTAGAAGAGTGTGTATTATCCACAATATCTGAGCACAATAACGACCAACCGCTATGTATTCAGATTTGGTAGTAGATAATGCAACAAAATTTTGATTCTTACAACACCATGAAACCAAAGACTTTCCCAAAAAGTGACATGCCCCATAGGTTCTATTTTTATCTAACATTCATCCACCAAAATCTACATTTGAATAACTCACTATATCAAATGACTATTTTTAGGGTAAAAAACCCTAAATTGATAGTATTTTTGAGATATTTGAAAATTATTTTAATATCATTTTAGTGAGATTATTTTTGATTTTCTTGAAAATGGGAACACATACACATAATAAACATTATATATTTCATACTAGCTGTCAAGTAGAGAAAACTTCCAATAATTCTTCTATTAGTGGTCTAATCAATAGATTTACCATATTCAACAGGATCCAACTTACAATTAGTACTCATTGGAGTGTCATTAATTTTAATGCTATCAAATCCAAATACTTTTAAAAGGTATTTTGTGTACTTACATTGATTTAAATTGATACATTATTTATTTTGAAATATTCGGAATCCAAGAAATAATTTGAGTTCACCCATCATACTCATATCAAATTCACTTTGCATCATGTTAGAAAAATCAATATATAAGGAATTTCTTGAAGTTCAAAAAATAATATCATCTAATTAAATTTTAACTAATAAAACAATTTTTGAAATTCATTTTTTTAAATGAGTATGATCACAAATTCTTATTGTATAACTATTTAAAATGAGAAAAGTACTTATATATCTTACTATGATCTTGGATCTTGTTTTAAAAAAATAAAGATTTTTTTTAATTTGAATACTAGATTTTAAAAACAAGAGTTTGTAAAACTAGGGGGATGTTAAAAAAAATCCTCAAATATATTCTCATTCAGGGTTTTACATTTAACATCCATTTGATAATGATTGAAATGAATATGTGTATCATAAGAAAGTAAGATTCCAATGGCCTCAAGATTAGCAACAGTTAAAAAAGTTTCTTCATAGTCAATGAATTATTCTTAACTAAAACCTTGTCCAACTAATCAAGCTTTATTTGTAACAATATTACCAGATTCTGTTGATTCAAAATTTCTCTTTTGACTTTTATATCCTGTTTTGGAAATCAAAAATATCTTTTAATCATGTTGATCATACGGACCATGCTTATCGTACTGACCATGATTATCGTACTGACCATGTTGATCATACTGACCATGATTATCGTAATAAAAACGATTATCATACTAACCATGTTGATCGTACTACCCATGCTTATTGTACTGACCATGATTATCATACTGATCATACTGACCATTCTTATCGTACTGAACATGCTGATCGTACTGACCATTTTTATCGTACTGAATATAATTATCATACTTACACTGGCAAACGTATTGACCCTGTTAATCATACTGAGGTTTATGAATCATACTTAGTTTGCATCGTATCAATACATTACACTAAGTGATACTTATACTAATCATAATCTACTTTCATTACTTTCTTGTTTTGGTCCTTTATCAAAATCACATGTTTCATATTAATCGTAATCATGTTTATCATCTTCATATATGTTTTGTTTTAACCAAAATGATGCCGTGGAGTTAGCTATAAACTAATCAAAACAATGTCATGTTTTCTGTTTCAATATGACTGTTATAATGACAGGTGTCCATGTCCCTCCGAGTTTTTCAGTGAAATATTACTGTTGGAGGAAATATGACAATTGGAACCCGAGGCCTATAAATAGAAGGTCATTGTAAGCCAAGAGATAACTTTGACAACTGTGAGACTTTACTTCTATCATGTTCTAGAGAGAGACGATGTGACTTCTCTCCTACTTCGTGCGAAAGCCTTGAGATTAAAAAATATGAACAAATCATTCTTAGTATTTGTATTTCATTAAGTGATTTGTTTTTCATTGTGGGACCGATCAGGTGATAACAATCGAGGGCTGTCGGGGATAGGCAGACGGTGCTACCAATCATCGTATCGAGGGATTTCAAGTGATTGATAGGCAGAGGTGTGGATTACCTGCAAAATCGAGGGCTTATGGTGATATCAAGACAGACATACCAATCATTGTATTGAGGGGTTACAGGGATAGAAAGACATGTGTACCGATAATCATATCGAGGGCTTGCGGGGATAGCAAGACAGACGTACCGATCATCGTATCGAGGGCTTACTAAGGTGGTGGTAAGATAGACCAGTTATCCTAGTGTAAAGAATAACCCTTCTCTTTGGGTCAAAATAATTGTAATACTTTTACATTTCTGCTGCTGTTTGTTTTAGAATGGGAATTGTATTGTTTCCATTCTTCATTTCATATTCATTTGTAATTGTTTCAATTAAAATCACACTGTTACATATTGTATCGATTGATTCTACACGCTTTATGGTAGAATCCTTCACTATTGTTTTACTCTGATTATTTTATTCATCTTGAATAAAATTTCTTTACTTTTCTTATAGTATTACATTATATCATACCTTTATATTCAATATAATTGTGGTTGTTATTTCTTGTTGTGAATTGTATTAGTTTAAGATCATTTAAACAAATTTCTTATGTGTTTAAACAAAGTTTTAAACCTATAATTCACCCCCCTCTTGTATTGTTCCATCTAATATACATATACATCTACATTTCGATCCAAAATTTGATATTAGAGGAAGGTTTCCACTGATTTATACTACTAGATCTTATTCCTTCATATTACTGTGTCAATTATTTACTACACTAACATGTGGAGTGGAAAATATTTTGTTTTATTAGATGGCAGGAATGAATATTGGATCAATTGACAATATACATCCAACTAGACCACCTAAATTTGGTGGGAATGATTATGAGTACTGGAGAGATAGAATAAAGACCTTTTTTATCAATACTGGTGTAGAAAATTTTATTATGCTTATAGGAGGTTAAAAAATTCCTAAGAAATAAGTTAGTACTTTCACTAATCAAGAGAAGCAAGAGTACCAACTGAATTACAAGGTACAAAATAATTTTCTATGTTGTATGACCAGAAATATATGCAGCTAGATATATTCTTGTGAAGCAGCCAACTGTATTTGGAAGAAATTGGAAGTCACACATTTTGGTACATCCAAGGTTATAGAAACAAGAAGAGCAATTCTTCGAGCAGAGAATCATGGATTTCTTTTTCCTTATGGAGAGCCGGTATGTAAAGTGCAACAATGATTTATGAAAATTGCCATAGTATACAATTCATGGGAGAAAAATGTCTTGATGATGAAGCTCTTATAGATAAGATTATTGATATAATTCCAAATGAATGGGAGTAAAAAATGATAGCTATTGAAGAAAATATAAAAGTTTCCCAAATTACTCTTGATGAACTCTTTGGAACTCTTCTACAACATGAGACAAGAATGAAGAGAGATGTTGATTTCAAAAAGAAGAAAAATGGAAACGGAAGTGTAGTTTTTTCTACAACATATAATGATAAAACACCTGAAAGGATAATAAGATCCAAAGCTATGAAATTTTTTTGTTTCTGATTCAAGTGATTGTGATCTTTCAGGCAATGAGTTTTCCAATCTTTCTCGAAGGATGAACAAGATTATGGGAAATAAAAACATCTAATACAGATTCAAAAATAAAGATAGGAAGAAAAATAAATATTCATAGGTAACATGTTATGAATTCAAGAAAGTAGGTCATATAAGACCTGATTGTACTTTACTGAAGAGAAAATACAGAATGTAGAAATATTCTGAAAGAAATAAAAAAAAGTATTACAAGAGAAAGAAAAAGAAATTATTGAAGGAAAATGATACATGGAGTCTAAGTGGTAGTGATTCATCAGATAATTCTTCATAATATGAATCCTCAGGACAGAGGAATATTAGACTTTTATCCAGATTACCAATTGAAGATCATTGTTTCATGGAAAAGGTACACAATGTTGAAGCTATTACAAATGTTTCCTTGAATGAAAATTATACTGATAATAAATATTATGAATCTTCAGATGAGTCTTCATCTTTAGAAGATAATAAATTATCTTATTTTGAAGAAGTATCTAGGTTTTCTAAATTACTTGAGAATGAAAATTCTAAACTCAAGAAAAATCTTGATAAAGAAAATTCTAGAATTTAGATTTTACCTAAAGAAGTATAAGATCTTTATAATGATCTTAATATGAAAACATCTGATTTTGAAAGTATTTTAAAAACCCTTGAGAAAGATAAATATGATAAGTATAAACATTCAAAGGATCTTGAAAATTTAATTTCTATGAAAAATGTTTTAGAGCCTAACTCTAGTTCAAAGTCAATTGTTTTGGAGGATAAGAACTTAGTTTTGAACCTAAAGTCCGAAATTTTTTCCTTGAATTTTTTTTTGTCAAAATTTACTCATGGAAAGGAAAAAATTGAAAAAATTGATTCTCAAATTAGACTTTTGAGGAATCATTCTGGTATTGGATATACTCATTCTAAACCAGTGTTTCATAATAAGTATTTTGTTCCTCAAAATACTCATTTTTTCTCTAAGTGTCAATGTGGTGGACACTGGAAAAGAGATTTCTCTCTTAATAGAACTCAGTCTTTAGGATTTCATAAAGCTCATTTTTCAAAACAAATGTGGATTCCTAAAATTATTTTATCTAACTCTTCTGGATCCAAACATGTTTGGATTCTGAAAAACTAATTGTTTCTTTTTCAGGGAATTAAGAAGTATACCAACAAGAACATTTGGTACATGGATAGTGGTTGGTCTCGACACATGATGGGAAACAACGATTTCTATGAAAAGATTATTGAAACAAAACACATAGATATTATACATCACTTTCTTAGGGATCACACACAAAAAAAAAGATACTATTTTACAATTCATCGGAATGCAAGAACAACATGCTGACATTTTTACAGAACAATTACCTTCCAATAGATTTGAGTTTATAAAACAGAAGATAGGAATGATTACATTTAAATAATCATTCATATCTACTTCATGTTTTACACTTCTCCTTACATTAAAAAACTACTCTTAGAAAAGGGGGAGAACATTTTTACTTATTGTATTTCTTATTTTCTTATGATTTTTATTTATTAATTCTCTTGGTTTTTAATTCTATCTATCGTATTGAGTGTTTAGTTATAGTTTTTATATTTTGTTTGTCGTCTTGTTTGCCTGATTACCATATTGAAGTTTTTTCCATCGGCATGTCACCCTATGGTAACATGTTTGTTTTCAATCGACATGTTAGTTCATGGTAACAAGATTGTTTTCCATCAGCACATTAGTTCATGGTAACAAGTTTGTTTTCCATCAGAACATTAGTTCATGGTAACATGTTTGTTTTCCATCGGCATGTTAGTTCATGGTGACATGTTTGTTTTCCATTGGAACGTTATTTCATGGTAACAAGTTTGATTTCCATCGGTACGTCAGTCTATGGTAATGACTTTGTTTTACATCATGAAGATAGTCTATGGAAACGAATTTGTTTTCCATAAGCATGACAGTCTATGGTAATGACTTTGTTTTCCATCGGCACATCAGTCTATGGTAATGACTTTGTTTTCTATCGGCATGTCAGTCTATGGTAACGACTTTGTCTTCCATCGGCATGTCAGTCTATGGTAACGACTTTGTTTTTCATCAGCACGACAGTCTATGGTAACGACTTTGTTTTCCATCGACACGTCAGTCTATGGTAACAACTTTTTTTCCATCGGCACGTCAGTCTATGGTAACGGCTTTGTTATCCATCGGCACATCAGTCTATGGTGACCATTTTTTTATCGGCATGACAATCAGTCATTTTTTTCTCCTCGTATGCTTGTGTTTTCTTTTACTATGTTAATACCCATTAAACCCACAATTACCTTATGATCTCCGGCAGGTACATACTTTCCTTACCTTTTTTTCTTTCTCCTTTTATTACTTTTTGTTTTTTTTAAACACTTATTTAATCACATCCATCGATTTTTTTTTCTTTTAATCTCAACCGTAGAAGATCATCTGTCATTTTCTTTTCCCTTATAAATAGTCCCTCCTCCCAAACCCACACTAGTTTTTCACAATTTTTGATGAATCTCTGGACCTGTTTTTAAGACTCCGTATGATCTTCCATCAGCTTCACCTATATGTCTCTGTCTTCTGCCAACACTCATGCCGAAATGTCTTCAAAGACTTTTTCAGAGAAAGGCTTTTTCAAGAGAAAGGTTAGTTTTTCGAGACTTCTTTAATTCATACTATTCTACAATAAGAAGAATTATTTTTTTTCAAGGCTAGGAGAATTTGTGTGTTGAAAAACTAGTTTCTCAAGATTCGGTTCTTATTGATGAAGTCAGTCAGTTCTACAAAATGGTGTCTTTCGAGAAGAATATGTCTATCAATTTTTTTGTGTATGATAGAAAGATATCAATGTCTGTGAAGCAAGAAGATCACTTTCAAAATGTTCCAATAGAAGGTGATTCTTATTGTCCATCTCATAAACTACCAGAGTAAGTTGGTACGTTTAACAAAGAAGGTGCGGAAAAGTCATTGTTTCTTATAAATGAAGAAAAGAGAAAAGTGGCTCATCTTTCTCCAGATAATAGGTTTGTGGCTCTTTAGATGGAAGGTTTTCATATCCAAAGTAAATGGGATAGAAAAACTATGAAAGTCGCTGATATATTCATGATTTACTACCTTGTCAACATGAGAAAGGTAAATCTCATGGGATATATTTCTGAAACAATCATGAATGTTATGTCAGGAGCGATTAAATCCCATTTGATTATGTATCCATCTATTCTTACAAATTTCATTCTTGAGAGTATGATGTTTTGAAATATTTCTTTTAAAGGAAAATTAAAAGAGATGAAGCCTTCCTGGATAAGTAAGAGTACGTTGAAGAAGTTGTGTATTTGTTTCGATCAGAATTCAAAGCTTTTTATAAAATATGTAGAAGTAGAATCAACACAGAATCAATCAGCACCTATGCCAGTCAAAGACAATCCATCTATTGGTGCACCTCAAAAGTCATGTCTACTAACCAGTTCAAAGACAAAGAAGAAACCTATGTACAGTAAAAAGGTTGTGGTAGGGTGGAGAAAAGAAATAGAACAGAGAAAGAAAGGTGATCCGATGTTCGGTCATGACCCAACATAAGCCTTTACTGAAAGGATAAGTGTTGAGGATACCCTTCAGGCTGAAAATAAAAAGAATACTCTTTTTAAAAGAAAATATCATGAATTTTTTGTTTCTAAAGTCATGAAAATGGTTGAGGATGCTAGTGCTCAACTAACCGAAGAAGTATATCAAGAACCCATCGTACAGAGTCTCCTAGAGAAAGAGAAAGGGAATTTTTTTGGAAGAAATACAGGAAGTTGAATAAGAGGAAGGATATTTTCTTTTGGAATTCCTTCAGAGTTCAAAAAAGAGTAGAGAGGAATCGTTTCAGAAGAAAAGTGAAGGTATTCAACAAGCTCCTCATACCGATAAAGCACTAGATGAATATTTTGAAACTCTAGAAGGAATTATTTCCCAAGGGAATCAATGCCCTCAATCTTCTCATACAGAAAAAACAATCATTATCAGTGATAATGTGGAAGAAGAAAGAAAGGGGATTGAAATAGAAAAAGGAAAATAACCAATTGTAGACTCAAGCTGATCAAATGAACTGGATTCGTACGACGAGGACACTAATTCAAAACACACAATCTCTCTCAAGAAGAGTGACTACATTGTCCATGTTTTGAGAATGATTGAGAAAACCATACCTTATTTACCTATACTTGAAGGAAAAAATGATTTCATTACTGACAATTAGAGAAAGAAGTTTGGCTCTGTAAGAGAATTGAGAATGAATGTTTTGTCATTTGAAGCCGATTTGAATGTTTTATATGAAAGTTCGGCTGCTCATAAGAAGGATTTCAATAGAATGACTAAGTGGTCAAAAAAAACATAGAGATTGTTGAATTATCATGAATTATGAATTGAAGACCTAAGGAGGCTTTCAAATGATCTCGGAATTGCTTTCAATAAGCTTGAAAAAGAAACTGTTGAAAGGCTAAATCAACTTTCAAATACTCATGGAGAAGATATTCCTTCAGTGAAAGAATTGCAAGAGAGAATCAATGATTTTCAGTCTGTGTTTTCAAAGGTTTCATCTTTCAAGGATGAAATAGTCTTGTTAAAGAAGTAAAATTATGTGTTTTCTAAAGTCAACAAGAATTTTCAAGACGAAATTGATACTCTTGAAGAAGTAATCAGAGTCCAAGAAGAGACCATCAAGAATCCGGATCAGCTTTTTGCCGACAAACAAGAGCTTCTTAGATCTCAGGGGCATTCTATGTCTGAAGATAAGAGGGAAATCAAAAAGATGAAATCCGTTCTTCATGAGTTGATAAATAAGGAAAAGGAAGGAGAAAACGAATCACTATTGTATTTGTTTTCTTTTCATGATCTCTATAAACTTTTTTATCGTAATGATATTTTTGTAACCCTTTCCTTTGTCCTTCATTTCTTTTCACTAACTCTTTCAGGAAACTAAAGATTTCCCCATTCATTTTGTAAACCACATAGGGGGAGAATGTTTTACAAAGGGGGAGAATTTTTTATCAAGGGAAGAATGTTTTTAAAAAAACACTACTAAATGAAGGAAAATATACGAATACAGTCCTTAGGAATGTACATACCTAAGGGGGAGTTAGTTGTATTAAATAAATTATTCAGAAGAGTTTCCAATAACTCAGGGGAAGATAAGTATTTCTTTTTGTTTTTTTACTTCATGTTTTGTGATTTCCAAAAAGGGGGATGTTGTTGAGTAAAAAGTTATCTTTTGACTTTTATATCCTTTTTTGGAAATCACAAATGTCTTTTAATCATGTTGATCGTACTGACCGTGCTTATCGTACTAACCATGATTATCTTACTGACCATGTTGATCTTACTGACCATGAATATCGTACTGACCATGCTTATCGTACTGACCATGTTGATCATACTGACCATGCTTATCATACTGACCATGATTATTTTAATGACCATGTTGATTATACTGATCATACTGATCATACTGACCATGCTTATCATAATGATCATGCTGATCGTGCTGACCATGTTTATCTTACTGACTATAATTATCGTACTAACTCTGGAAATCGTATTAACTCTGTTAATCGTACTGAGGTTTATGAATCATACTTAGTTTTCATCATATCAATACATTACACTAAGTGATACTGATATTACTCATAATCTACTTTCATTACTTTCTTGTTTTGGTCCTTTATCAAAATCACATGTTTCATATTAATCGTACTCATGTTTATCATCTTCATATATCTTTTTTTTAACCAAAATGATGTCGTGGAGTTAGTTATAAACTAATCAAAACGATCTCATGATTTCTGTTTCAATATGACTGTTATAATGCCAGGTGTCCAAGTCCCGCTGAGTTTTCTAGAAAATCTGACCGTTGGAGGAAATAATACTATTGGAACATGAGGCCTATAAATAGGAGGTCATTTGAAGCCAAGAGATAACTTTGAAAACTGTGAGACTTTGCTTCTATCAAGTTCTAGATAGAGACGCTGTGACTTCGCTCCTGCTTCGTGAAAAATCCTTGAGATTACAAAACATGAATGACTCGTTATTAGTTTTTGTATTTCATTAAGTGCTTTGTTTTTCTTTGTGCGACCGATCAGGTGATAACGATCGAGGGATACTGGGGATAGGCAAATGGTGCTACCGATCATCATATCGAGGGCTTTGAAGTGATTGAAAGAAAGAGGTTCCGATTACCTGAAAAATCGAAGGCTTGTGGGGATAACATGACAGACATACCAATCATTGTATTGAGGGCTTCTGGGGATAGAAAGATAGACATACCGATTATAGTATCGAGGGCTTGCGGGGATAGCAAGACAGACGTACCGATCATCGTATCGAGGGCTTACCAAGGTGGCGGTAAGACAGACATGTTATCCTAGGTGAAAGGATAACCCTTCTCTTTGGGTCAAAATAATTCTAATACTTTTACATTTCCACTGCTATTTGTTTTAGAAAGGGAATTGTATTGTTTCTTTTCTTCATTTCATATTCATTTGTAATTGTATCAATTACAATCATACTATTACATATTGTATCGATTGATTCTATATGATTTATGGTAGAATCCTTCACTATTGTTTTACTCTGATTATTTTATTCATCTTGAATACAATTGCTTTACTTTCGTTATATTATTACATCATATCATATCTTTATATTCAATACAATTGTAGTTTTTAGTTCTTGTTGTGAGTTGTATTAGTTTAAGATCATTAAAACTAATATTTTAAGTGTTTAAACAATGTTTTAAACTTAAAATTCACCCCCAATTGTATTGTTCAATCTAATATACATATACATATACATTTTTGATCCAACAAATTCAACTACTTTGTCCCTAAATGCCCATTTAGTTCATATGTTCAAGGGGTCTTTAGGTCTATTCACCAGTTTCCAAACATTATTTCTTTAAAATTTATTATGTTATTCTTGCATATCCATCACCCAGAATTAATTTTTAATTGCATCATTGATGTTTTTTGGTTCAAGATATCATAAAAAGGCTTGATGTTCAACCTGGTTTCTAAGTGAAGCTCTAGTTTGTGTTACTTTATCTATGTATCCAACAACAAAATCAAAACGATGGTTATTGAGGGTTCTAGGTGGACTAGAAAAAGGGGCTAGTAATTTCAAGTTCATCTACATGTTCATGTTCCTCATGTTTGGAGTCTGATGAATTCCCAGAATTGTTTGATTTAACAATTTTCTTGACAAGAGGATGAGATGTTTATTCCTTTATGTACATATTTTACATATCATCTTCAAGATTGTTTAGGGTGTTCTTAGGGTCACTTGGATCTATTTTATCCAATTTGATATGAACATATTCTTATACAGACGTTGTTCTTTTATTAATGATTATATAGGATTCACTAGAAGTTGAGTAACCTTGGAATATTCCTTGATCACTCTTGGATGCAAATTTTTAAATATTGTCCTTTGTATTACAGATATTGAATTTTCAACCGAAAACATTAGTGTAACTGACTTTGGGTTTTCTATTATTCCACAACTCATAAGGTGTCTTATTGAGGATAGGTATAATTAAGACTCTATTAATTATGTAGTAAGATGTATTCATAGCCTAAGACCAAAATTAAATAGGTAGATCATATTCATTAAGCATTTTTTTGGATATCTCTTGTAAGGTTAAATTAATTATTTCCATAACTCTATTTTTCTCAGGTGTCCTAGGGGAAAATAAGTTACGAATATAGCCATTGTGTGAGAAAAATGATTCAAGGTCTTGATTTTCAAACTCACAGACATGATCACTTCTTAAGTATTTTATTCAAAGTCCACTTAGATTTTCCACTATTTTAGCATACTTGGTGAAGTAAGAACATGCTTCACTTTTTGGAGCTAAGAAATAAGACCAAGTATGCCTAGAACAATCATCTAAAAGAACATAGACATAGTGATTACCATTTTAACTAGAAACTCAAGATGGTCCAAACAATTCCATGTTAACCGACTCTAAAAGATGAGAAGTTGAAACTTCCTTCTTTTATTTGAAAGATATATTGTGTTGTTTACCCATTTTACAAGGATTATAGACAATATTATATGGAAACTCAAGTTTGGGTAGATCCTTGAATAGTACCTTTATAGTAATCTTTCTAAGAGAGTGTAAATTACAGTGTCCTAAACTTCTATTCCATAGCCAAGACTATTTGTGAAATACACTTAAGAATGATAAATTTTGAGAGACTAAAGAATCTTTGTTAACAACATATACATTTCCTTTCCTAATAGAATAAAATACTAATTAATTTTTAGAGTTAAAAACATTTCAGGAATCATTTTCGAATTTAACATGAAATCCATCATCAAAAAATTGTGAAATACTACGTAAATTATATTTCAATCAATTAATAAAAATTACTATAGTAGTTAAAATTGGGTTAGAGTTACAAATCATTCCCAAGATAATTATTTTTTCCTTTAGAATTGTCACCAAATGCGAAATATCCACCATTAATCTTGATTTGGTTCTTGAAGCTCGAATAGTGTCCTGTCATTTGTATTGAAAATCCACTATCTAAGTACCACAAACTCTTGTAGAAGATCTTTAGATTGCTTTCCTACAAAAAAACATAGAATTTGGTACCCGGACTTGTTTGGGTCTAGTGACATTATGTAATCAGTGATTTATGTACTCACATTTGGTTCATGGGTTTCCTATAAGCATTATATAACATATTTGAAAAATAGACACTATTTAGTCCAAAAAAACTATTTGTGGAAAAATATTTTACAGAACCAGAACTAGCCGTAATATTTTGATTTTTAGGTAGAATAATAGTTTTCCAGATTTAGTTAAAAAATGTGTTTTATATAGTTTTATCTATTTAGGATGACATCCAATACCAGAAGTGTACTAAAGAGCTATCTATTTTCCAAGAATTTGATCAATAGTATTTTTACCATTGGTAAACTTTTCTATATATTTCTTCAATTGCTTAGTAAACATTATTAGTTCATTGTTTTCAATGAGAAGTTGAGTGTTCTTTTCCTTTTCAGTAGTAAGTTAAGACTTAATATTTACAGTGAGAGCATGTTGTTTCTTTAAAGATTTATATTTATCCTTTAATTCATTTCATGTATCTTCCATCACGTTATAGTATTCAAATAGTTCATCACTTGTCATATTTTTAGAATCAATCTCATCTCTAAAATATTAATAATTGTGTACATGATAATCTAAGGTTACCTCATATGTGTTTATCATAAAAAACATATTTTCCATGTCATATATCTCATCATGAGATGATGCTGATTCACTGAAGATATATTCAAAGGCAATCCAGGTGTATTTCATAGATTTCTTATATTTCTTGTCCTTTTTCATACTTATTTTGGTATTTTAATTTTAGAAAGTCATCTTTGACATGTTCTATCCTCTTACATTCATATAAGACAACCTCCTCTGAACTGTCATTTCTTTTCCTATCCTTTTTTCAGTTTCCCTTGTTATCGTATTTTCCTTTATAATTGGGATTTCTAAATAAATTCTTCTTTCTATAGAATTTATTGAATATTCTAGATAGATAAACCACCTATCCATCTCTATATTATGTTGATTCATCATTAATGGAGCATTGAATATAGGCTAGAACCTTTTGTTTTACCCTATTCTTTGAGGTAGTAGTCTTGAAGGCTACATATTTTCTCTTAGGTAAATCCTCTTCATCCTAGTTGACATTCATCTCTTCCACATACATCATCAGTTTTCCAATGAGTTCTTTGACATGTAGTTTCTTGATGTCACATGATTCTCTAATGGAAAAATAATTTCTTCTCCATCAATAAGGTAAGCACTTGATTATTCTCATAATTTATTCCTTGGTAGTAACAACTCTTTCCAGAGAGATCATTGTGTTCCCAATTACATTTAACCTTGGATACATGTCACAAATAGAATCATCATGTTTCATTTTAATGTTTAATATTTAATAGTATATGTGCTAAGTATTATTTCCTTTAAACTAGAAGTTTGTTTTATGTGAAATAGATAATGTGTCACAAATTTCATGGGCCGTTTTCCATGGAAAATTTTTGTTAATGACTTTATCTCTTAAAGAATAGTAAAACTTATTTAGGGATTGAAAATTATTATTATAATCAGCCTTAGTTGGTTCATCCCACGTAATTCAATAAGTAGTATGATTCTTATATTCATCTATAATTGAAGACCAAATTTCAAAAACAACTTTTTCTTAGTGGATTTTCATTTTAATTTTTCATTGTGTATAATTTTTTCCATCAAACAATGGAGTTATATTTGTAGCAGCAACTTAAATCTTATTTTCCATAATAAAATGTTAGAACAATATTTTAAAGAGATAAAAATTTAGTATTAACATAAATTTTAATATCTTTGAAATATAACTACAGTCATAGTTGAAAATGTTTGAAAAAGATTTGAAAACAATAAATTCTAAACACCTATGACACAAAATGTTGGTAGGAGTATAGTACTCATGATGGGGGTGAACTGAGTTTCTATAAATGGTTTTGTTAAAGAGTATTATTTGATGTTCCCTCAAATTTGAAATTCAATTAACCCGTTATACAGTAGTGAATTTATAAGATCTTGACTGTTTGATTAATTTCTCAAAATAGTGATTAATTATCAGTTATATCAATTTGATAATTAATAAAACTTTTGAAACTAACATAATAATTCAATACTTTTATAAACACTTTCTAAGACAAACTATCATAGTTCAATTTAGTTTTATGAAATATGTGATAATATAGAGTAAAACTAAAAGTAAAGACCCAATAGAAATGAAAGAAGAGGTTCAGTCTTAAGCGGAGACCTAATTCTTTCTACTTGGTGATCACCTGCCACCAAGAAGATTAAATTAATAAATAGTTAGATCTAAACCCTATATCGGGGTTCAAAAAAACACACCAGTTGTCCATGTCACAAGACCTCTACCATATCTTTTCATGGGTACAAACTACTAGGTCACACAAGGACATATTTTACACATATTGATACGATTAAAAAGGTGTAATAAGTTATGAGTGGTAGGATATCATGTATCATTCAGTTTGATATTGGAGACAATGTGTTATTTACAAACATATACACACACAACTCAAATGTATGTAAAAATGCAAAAAAAATAGACAGTAAATATAAGAAATGGTTTAGAAGGATCCGTGCATCTTGAAATGAAACTTAAGACTCTCCAGATGTTGTTGAGATTAGTTTTGAGTCCTCCTATTGAAGTTTACACAAAAAAAGAATGTTGTATTCTAGATTCCAAGTACAATTATGGTTCTGTAGGTATATTCTTATCTTTATTTGATATGCTTAATTTGTTTTTTAATTCGATGTTTCGCATGATTGATATTTCCTTGTGTGTTGTTCATTTTTTTCTTAATTTCTTTATTGGTGCATGAGAGTCGTGGATGTTCTTCTGTATATCTAAGACGTGGTCACGCCACACTTCTCTTCTATTCCATATTTCTTATCCCTTCAAAAATTATTTTTATTCTTGAGGACCGATAAAGAGCAGGTTTTTTCCATGTGAATAGGTTTATCGTACCTTGTACTATCTACTAAAAGTCCTAAAATAGGTTATTAAATATGACAGTATCATTAAATGACTCAAATATGAATATTAAAAATAAATTTAATAAATGAAAATATAAATAGTCTATTGGTGACTCTTATGTCAGTGAGGTAGTCTATTAGTTAGTTGTTCTCTCTGTGAGACATCAGTTAGTGAATCATCTATCGATATCTCCTTCTACTAGTGAATCAACCCAACAGGATCAAATCTTGTTGGTATTTCCATATTTCAGTGGCTTGTTTTAACTATCGATGAGTCCTTACATCAGTAGCACCATGCATCAGTAGGTCACTTAGACTGATGGTAGGTCATCTGCGTTAGTGAGTAATATGCATCGGTAGGTCTTCTACATCGGTGAGTCATATGCATTGGTAGGTCTTCTGTATCGGTGAGTCATATTCATTGGTAGGTCATTTGCATCAATGAGTTATAAGAATCAGTAGGTCTTCTGCATCAGCGAGTCATTTGTTTGTCTGTGTCTCAGTTTTTCAGTCGGTGTCAGTTCTTCTATCAGTTTTAGTGACTCATACTTAGATAATTTTAGATGTTATAACTATATTATAATACAACAAAATCATAAAGTGTTAATACCCATAATTACACATAGATTATCAGTTATAATCTTGTTTAGACTTAAAACAAACATAATTAGTTATATAATTGAGAAGATATGAAATAGAAGATAAGATTTGACATAATTTAAGATTTTTCAGGAGGTAATATATATGTTATTATATTACATTATTTGTGAGAATTAAAACCATTATAGTAAGAGATAGTGGACAACAATCTTCTATGGGCGAAAATACTTGTTCCAAGAACGTATACATGTCTTTTCTAGTAGATCAAAGGAACTATATAGCTCTAATCATTGGGATATAGAAGGAATATTTGATTATCTATGCTATCACCCATATATTGATGATTGGTGTACCCATAGGCTTTTGAATCATGCGTATATAATCTAGAGGGATCAGACATCATTTCCTTCAAGATGTAGTTTCCAATGATGATGGGTTTTTACCAACATCTTCAAATATAATGAAGCATTTATTATATTTAATATTATTCCTAAATCCATTCACGCGGGTTCCTTAGGACCCTTACATGTCTATGCATTTCCATAGAAAACATTATTACATTAATACGATGATAATAATTTTAAAATACAATGTAATCTTCTACTATTGTGCACTTTGATTCAAACAATTAGTATCAGATAAAGTACATTATTATTTAAGAAAATCACAAATTAAATCTACATTAAATTTTTAAATAGATAATTATCATGGTCCCATTTCAATGAAACACGTTTCAATATAATATTGGTTGAAGATTTTAGGAACATATGATGTTTCAAATAGGATTGAAAATGGTGTTTTGGGTTTAAAAAAGATTAAAAAACACCTAGAAAAATATATATCTCTCGGTTTGTGTGTGTGGGTGTGTGTGTAGCAAATTATTTTTCAATGGTAGTGGATTTATGGATGGATTTTGATGGCTGGTACAATTTATCATTGGATGAAATTCCAAAAATGCATGGGATGTTAATTTTTTAAAAGGATGAAATAATAGGCTATAAATTGTTTGAAACAAAATAAAAAAAATTATATTTTATAATGTCGCTTTTCCACCCCTGAGTGGAAACCATCCTCCCAAAATGGGATTCCATATTTTAAAAAACCTATTCTAATTGGAATGAGATAGAAAAAATAACATATTTTTTTAATAGGCAGTACTAGTATCGTGCCCCCACCACCATTCCTTGCGATGGGTTGCTTCCTAACTAGTCTAGAGTCCAGACCGATCTGGACCCTACCAGACCTGTATGAGTCTTTCTGGGCCAAAAATTTTCTTTGATTCCCTTTTTAGGGTTTTTGATCCATCTTATGAACTAATGTATTTTAAAAAATCTTTAAAAATTTATAATTTTTTTGGGATTTAATTTTTTTTGGGGACCATTTGACTTATATTTTGTGGATTGAAATTAGAATAAATTATTTTAGTTTATTATAACTTCCATAATGTAAAATTTATTGAAAATTTAATTTAATTACAGATTTATTTTACATGTTTATTGATATAGAATATTATATGATTGATGTATGTTCTAAAATTTATTTAATATATCTATTATTTAAATTACAAGCGATGATTATAATTATTAATTTTATTAACCATCCCTATATCTCCTTTCACTAATTTATATGTATAAGTACATTCATTTCCCCAATTAATGTTATTAATTTGTATTCCACATTTTTTATTTCCTCTCACCTTTAAGTGAGTTTATATGTATTATGATGAATACAGAACTAGATGAAGATGGTTCCATTATTTGGAGAAGTTATAAACGAGACATTGATACATTGGATTGGCGTGTGAGTTGTGACATGATTCAGATGTGACTCTGGTATTCAACCGGTAGGGTTATAGTTGATCCATTTGTTCTCAATGGACCAACCAATAGTAAATTATCAAGATTATTCATGTTTTTATAATTATATATGTATGTGTTTATTTTTTTTGAATTCATATATTTAGATGATCACATAAAATAATAAATTAGTATTCATATATAATATAAATCAAGGTGTGATGAATTTTTTCCATTTTAATGTATTTTTAACATGTTAGTTTGATCTCATAGTACAAGAAAGTTAAATAGAAAATAATATAATTTTTCAGTAATAATAAATGTCATAAATGATAGATTAAGTCTCCATGACATCCATCACTTTAATATGGAGAAAATAAGGTGCATGAGCTGATCGTCAACCCTATTTGAGGGTGCCTCATCCTATACGTGTGTTCTTATAAATGTTATGGGTTTAATTAACTAAATTTGGAAACAAATAAGTATCTATTTATTACATATATCCACTTTAAAGGAAAATTATTGAGTATATAAAGGTTATAATACCAAGAAGCAGGGACTTCACTCAAATGTTCATGGATCATAGAGTCAATATGGTTGTCTAGTAAAAATCCTACCTTTCATTTCTCATATTAGTGGTGAAACCATATCTTAGACTATGAAGATAGATTGAAAATATCTTTTCTACTGGAATAATCAAGTGGCTGAGTATTCTGAGTCTAGTAGTGATGGATACATTGGTTTTCTAAAACATAGTGATACAATTAGTATTTTAGTTAATTAGTAATGCATAATTAGTAATCCAGAGAAATTACTTATATGATTAACTTATTTTTCTAGATGTAATGGAAATAACAGCCATTAGTTTAATATCATGAAAATATATTATTAATAAGAATAATATACTAAAAGGAAATATCTTCCTCGAGTGGAATAAAATCTTTCACATAGTACTACATGAAGAGAGGAAGTTTTATGTGATGGAAACCCAAACTCCAGATTATCCTCCTTAAACGGTAAGAAAGGTGGATAATTTTTTTTATAAATTACATTAAATAGGGTATTTTGACACTACTAAGTAAAAACCATTGGATGTATGTAATTATTTCTTAGAAAGAAAAATGACCAAAGAACCTTTTACATGGGAAGGAGTAAGGGAAAAACCATTGGAATTGATTCACACTAATTTTTATGTTCTATTTATAGTAAAATAAATGGGTGGGTTTTTATAATTCAATAATTTTACAGGTGACTATATTAGGTATAGATTTATCTACTTAATGTGTTATAAGTCTTATTCATTTCAGATATTTAATGAATATTTCCATAAAGTAGAATAATTAAATGGTAATAATATTATACAACTTCACTAAAAAAGGTGAGGAGTCTCTCAAAAAAGATTTCATTGATAAAATAAATGATTATGTGATGGTATCCCCAATCACTGTACTTTTTACACATTAGGGGAATGGTTTTAGTGAATGGATGAATTGTGTCCATATCAATATAGTCAGCTCAATGATTATTAGGAAAAATATTTCATTATTCTTTGTGAAATATGAATAGTAGATATATTCATATATCCTAAACCAGGTACCATATAAATATTCATATGAAATTCCTTATGAGTTATGGTATGGAAAAAATTTATTCTTCTATAGATACAAGTGTATGGATGTAAGTAATTTTTTTCAAGACAATACTTAGTTAAAAATTGTAATCATAAATAATTATGTTCATACTTATAGGTTACCATAAGGAAACTAAATGACATCATCTATATAAACCTTTAGATAGATAATTTATTGTAAATACATAAAACTTTTCTAGAAATGGGAAACATTTCTATCAGAAATTGTCAGAGAAAGATCAAATTCAATGAAGTTGATGCTTCAAAAGTGCTATATTTGTGTATGGGAATAATCTCTACAGGTTACAGTAGGAGATATATATTTTACTTAAGATACAGGTACATTGTAGATATAAATGATAGGTTAGAGAACTATATATATATGGTTTCTCATAGTTAATAATTAACCCTATAATCTACACGGATGAAATATATAGAACGAAAGTTTCTTAATGAAATGAATCTATTATTTTTGAGAATGTGTATGTATTCCAAAATAATCTTTGGGTATTCATAGATCCTCCAACTGATGTAAAACCTATTGTGTTAAATTTTTTATTCAATAAAAAATGTAAATGGATAGTAAAGAAAATATGTATAAATCATTTCTGGTTATGAAGTTCTATATAAAACATCTAAAAATAAACTATGATGAAACCTTCTCAACAG
The DNA here is from genome assembly GCA_963277665.1 of Viscum album. Classification (NCBI taxonomy): domain Eukaryota; kingdom Viridiplantae; phylum Streptophyta; class Magnoliopsida; order Santalales; family Viscaceae; genus Viscum; species Viscum album. The sequence goes on along the minus strand of OY728160.1, from coordinate 796,841,273 downwards.
TTGTGATGATGGAATCCATCAAAATATTACGTGAAATAGAATATTTATGTGATTATGAATATAAGAAATGGATATCAAAACTGAATTCCTAGATGGGAAGTTGATTGAAGATATGTATATGATTGAACTCAAAGGATTCATTTGGTCAAAAAGTACAAATAAAGTATAAAAGTTTTAAATATAAATTTATGGGTTTAAATAGGCACCACAATCATGGAGTGTTTGTTTTGATAAGAACATAGTAGAATTTGGGTTTTTCAATAATGAAAGTGATCCAAGTGTTTATATGAATGTTGATGGGAATTTCATCATTTTCAAAGTATTATATGTTGATGAAATATTTTTTTTGAAATAATGATAAAGTATTATAGTTTTTTAAGACATGGATAAATAAATAATTCTCCATGAAAGATATAGGTCAGAAAACCTATATTCTAAAGATTTAGATCTATCCAGATAGATCTAAAAGGATGTTTTGGATAAGTAAAAGTACATACAAAGATAAGGTACTCAAAAGGTATAATATAGAACAATCCATGAGAGGGTTGTAGATAATATCATATGGTATATTTATCTAATAGAAAATGTGTCCAAAATAATAGTAGGAGATTTAATGAATGAATAAAACCCCTTATTATTTGGAATCAAGATTTTTCATGTGTTTCATGTTTTGTACTCAGTTTTATGTTTCCATTTCTTTGACCATGGTGGGAACATATCAGGATAATTAAGAGTGGATCATTTGGTAGCTACAAAAAACTATCATGAATTACTTAATATTTATAAAGCGTATGTTCTAGAAGTATGAGTTATATGAATAACAAGTAGTAATGAGATACATTGATGTTGGTTTCCAGACATATCATGATGATCTAAAATTATAGTCATACTATGCATTTTGTCAGAATGGTGGTGTGGTGAGCTAGAGAAGCTTGAAGTAACTCATGAGCACTAATTATATAGTAGAATCCAAGTATATAGAATATTATGATGTAGCTATTAAATTATTTGGGAAACACATATTTTTCTTGAATATTCATGTTATACCTAGTAGTGTTGATCTTGTTATTTTTTATTATGATAATACTACTAAATTATTACTTAACAAGGATCCCATGTCACATGAGAGGTTATATCATGTACTTTAGAATATTCATATGTAGAGAGATTTTACTTAGAGAGTTTAATTTTTAGTTAGTATAGTATCCAATGAGGATGATTTGGAAGACCCTCTGACTAATTTCATTTATCAATGAAAGCATTATTCTCATTTAAAAGCTAGTTGGTTGAGATGTGTTAGTAGCTGGCTATAGTAAAAGTGGGAGTGTTTTTAGTGGGTTCCATAGACCCAACTTATGTATGTCAATTGATTACTAGTACATGTTTATTTTTTGATATATATATATATACATTTGTTTATCTTACCATAATTGTGTAAATACTTCTATATCCACAATTTGTATGGTAGTTCCTATTTTTTGACATGTGTATTAGTCACTTGAATTGAGATTATTATAAATTTGTTACATTTAATTATATATTATGATGCAATAAAAAACTATGGAATTTCTATCATGGAGAGGTATCTTGTGTTGGGTGAATCATTAGTGATATGAAAATGATTGAATGACCAAGATATATTTTTTCACATCTAAAAGTAAGTGAAACCTCAGGCTTAGTTGACTAGGAATGTTGTACCATTTAATAAATCAACGGTCATAGTAAAAGATGGTAATTCCATATAATAAGGTCAATTGATAATAAATCAATAAAGGATTATGGATCAATGTGTGCCTCATATGTTATAATATTTCATGAGAAAAAGAAATTATATTTCATAGTGTGTTTTCCTAGGAATGGTTGTTTTTTCAAGGACTATACCTTTTATCTTTAAGAGATATTATTGGTTGATAGACACTAATCTTGATTTTTGAATAACACTCAGTACTATCTTGATAAGGGTCTATAAGGTCACACATTAACATATAGAAATGTATAGAATATTATAATAAATATGATTATAATACATGGGGAGCCCCAACATGGGTTCAAGAGTTTTCTGAGTATAAAAAAACCCATGAAATAAATAAATTAATTATTATTAGAGTATAGAATAATTAGAATTAAAAATATTTATAAAATTTATTCACTTATTTTTAAAGTGAATGCATGAAAAATATTTAGGGATAAAATGTTATTTTTATATTCACATTTAGTTTAATATTTATGAGAATAATGATTTGACCTAATTATTTAATCTTATCACATAATATATTTATATTATTACAAGTGGTAAAAATATTAATGTAATTTATCAAGCTATTAAAAGGTCATAAGGTTTCATTGATAGATAATTTAAAATGTAATATATACTTATGGGTCTTAGTGTAGTTATAAATGTTTTGGCTATGTAATATAAGTGAAATCAAGCTCAAAAATTGAGGGACTATTCATCCTATTGGATTTGAGAGCTCCAGTCTCATTAATCATGTATCTTAGTGAGAGAATGTGATCTTTTAAAGAACTAATCCAATTTGGTCCTTATAGATCTATGTAAATACATATTGAATATCATCAAGACATTTAAGGTATTATTGATTCTCTATGATATCACCTGGATATCGATGATCGATATACCCATAGGATTTTGAAGTGCATGTGGATGCTCTATAGGGATCCTTTGTTAGTTAATTTATGAAATAGAAATCATAAAAGAGTAGTTTTCATCATTTTTTTGAAATCAACTGAGGTATTTGTTCAAATTAATAATAATCTTAAATCCTTTCATGAAGGATCCTCAGTTTTTTTATTAGAATGAGAAACACATGAGACAATGTCATTACATAATTCTAGTGATAAAATTTTTAAAATCCATCACTATACACTTGTATTGAATGCCTTGTTTATAATATGTTAGTCTAATTTTATTGAATTAATACTTATTCAAAATTTGGTTGAAGCTATAAGACCTAAACATTTTCCCATATTTTGGGAAAATTTCAAGATCCTAAATTCCACACATCTAATTTTATTCCAAGTAATACAACTAAAAATTTCATAAGAAAGATAATTTTTAGAGAATAAAACTTGAAAAGTGCAGTATGAATAAAATATAAACAATTTTTCTTTAAGATTAATGTCATAAAAGAGTTAAATCAAATATATACCATAAAGTAAAGGTAGAAAAAAAGTCACAGGACTGGCCCTTAGACCTAGAAAATGATGATATATTATCACTAGAACAATGAATTTAGGTAGAAATTAGAGCTTTTTCAAAATTGTAATCATATGTTCCCATTGTTAACCGGTAGCTATAGTAATTTTTACATTTATGTTGGGTTAACTTTATTCATACTCATTTAATGACAATAATACTTAAAATTAATCCACATTACATGAGTATGAACTAAAAAATGATTTGGCCTTCTATCCATGAACTTCAATATGGTTTCAACCTTTTTAAAAGATATATTAATTAAAATTATAGACACATCAAGGACCAATCTTAATGGAATTATACTTAGAGTAAAACTATTGTTCAAATAAATATGATCACAAAATTTTAGCCTATATTGGTTAATGTTGTGTGACTAAAAATTCTTTCCATATCCTAGTCAAAGAATAATGAACCTATTATTAGAGTAAATATAAATTTAAAAGATGTATGAACATAAAATTTTAGAATTATTTTGTAAAATAGTTAATATCTTAATATTTATTCATAATTTTCATTAAAACAATGACGTTACACAATAAATGATATGTAAAACTTATTCGGAATAAAACCCATAAAGAGAGGAGTAAACAAAACTCATGAATGCACTTTCTAAGCAAAGAAAATTAAAATGATTATGTAAGAATTTTGGTATATTAATGAATGATATTTAATAATTAGGTTTTTTATGTTTGAATATAGAATGATTCAGTCTATACTCTCTAGTTCAAAAGATCTAGGAAAAGAATAGATCAAAATTGGGGTCTCTTATAGTAATCAATCTGGTAGTCTAAAAGGTACATAATAATACTTCTCTATGGTGCCCCAAATATCTCTTGAACATTCCAGAACATACATTCAAGAACACTTTATAATTTCAATTTCCTTGATAATACAAACTCTTTCATATCCCAAATGGACTAACCTTATGATAGGTCATCACTGTCATTTTTTTGTTAATTTACAATCACTATTACTAATCTAGTGATTAGAGGGTAGAATCCAGTGAGAATGATGGGGGTGATTTATAAGGATTTAATTGTTTTTTAAATAATCTTAAATAAAAATATAATAAAATAAAAATATAACAAAATGAACATAAAGAAAATTATTAAAGGGGTCGCGACCAGTTTGGTGTCATCATTTTTGTCAAAAATTATCTTAAAATATATATCTCATGATAAATAAATAATATAATCATCATTTAATCGACATGATCATGTTAATATGTTGTGCTAACTCCCAATTTTTTAAGACAGAATATATAGTATAAGTAAAGTAAAATATTGTTTTGATGAGAAAATGGGTTTGAAATCATCATGTTGAAAAGTAATGACAAATTTTCCCATAAACCATAGTTGAATCTATTTATTATCTGAGCAAAATAAGATGAAAATGGCAAACTATTAACTACAAGAGATACGTTTCCCTTAGACATTGTTATTACATTATTCTCATCATCCATATGTCAATTACAACCTTAGAATAAAATATTCCAACCTCTAAAACATAATGAAATCTATTTGTCTATCAGTAGTTTAGTTTTAGAAGAGAATTGGGTAGAAATAATGTTGGAATTTCGATAAAATATAGAGTAGTAAAGAATATTTTAATACACTTCATTATCGGTCATTCCCCTTTAAAATAATTACTTCAAGCTATTTTTTTGTGTATATATATACTCATATAAACATAAAAATAGATTAATTGACAAGAATAAGTAAAAAATAAATGAAAGATATAAATTAGTGGAGTAAAAAAAATAAATAGAGTTTAACATGAACAATATAATTTTTTTTGTCAAGAAGGTATTTATTCACTAAAAATAAGGAATAAAATGGTAAAAGTGTTTCCATCAATGGGGAGAGAGTATTTTATAGAATTTATTCATCCATATTTTGAATAAGAGGGTGGAGAAAAGTGGTTACCCATTTTGACATGATGAAACATTTTATTTTCCCCTTTATAATGACCTAAAAATATTTAGAAATAGTTTGTAAGAATTTGTTATTATCTTTTCAATGTTCTTATTCATATCTTGTATTTGGTAGTGGGTTTGAATTTGGGTGTGGGAATGTGTGGGATAATTTAGTCCTTTTTATTGAAAAAATTGGGGTTCATAGGGGGAATAAAATTTTGTATTGTATTTTGGAGCGCAAGATGATATAGGTTTTTTGATATTGGAAGATGGTTACCATACTCTTAACTTTTATGTGGTTATGGGTTGGTTAGGGGATGGTAGGAATTTAAAGTTATGGGAAGGTATGAAATAATTATTTAGGTATATTTTGATTATTTGAGTGTGGGAATGAAATTTAGTGGATTTGGAATCATTGTTTGGGTGAAGAAGGAAGAATAAAGTTTGGAAGGAATGAATTTTTAGGTGGGGTTTTGATTTGGTGAGGGATAGAAATTTTCTTTATAGAGGTGAGAATTTTAAATGGTATTGGGGATTTCTTAATGGGGTGGAGTGGTTAGAAATTAGGGATAATTTTTCTAGATTGGGATAAGTTATGTTTAGTCATATGGGGTATTGTTTTGTTTATAGGTGTAATTGGATGGATGGAAAATATGATGCATGGGAATAATAGGTTTTTAAAAATGAGTTGGTGGTTTTTATGGGATTTTGGGGGGTAATATTGTCCATGAATCTTGATGTGAAGTAGAGGCTGTTAGGTTAGAATTGGGTTAATGCAACTAAGGATTATATAATGGTATAATGCAGATGGTGGTTGAGAAAGGCTTATGATTTTTGAAGAGTTTGTCATGTGTTGTTTGGGTGAGGGGCCTATGATGGAAATAAGGATGTGGTGGAGATATTTTTAAGTGAAGGGTATGCTTTCATTTAGGTAGTAAATAGAATTAAATCTTACAAGAACTAATAACCTCACTTGGATATTTTATTACTATATCTCTAGTAAAACAACAATGAATAGAAAACCCTAAAAATCAAGTTTCATGAGTATAAAAAATAACAAAGTACCTCATGGTAAATATAGACCACATCGCATCCCTGGAAAATACTTATTTTGATCATACTGGATATCCTCCCACCTTTCTTTATATATAAACCCCACACAATTTGATTTCATGGTATTACATTGAACTGGTTGTGTCTGAACTTTTCATGAACAATAAATCAACTCTACGTACAAATAGAGCTGACCTAGCTGAGATCCAACATTGGTGATGTAGTATGAATCCTTCATTAGTGATACTTAATGAATACCACCTAAAAACCAATGAAGAATAATGAATATAAGAAACCAACAAATAAGCTACCAAAAAATTTCCCCTACCATTAAGAAATCCCTAAAGTATCGTATATCATGATAATAATTATAATTATAATTATAATACTAATATCCTAATAAATAACTTCACACAAATATTCCGCAATTAAAGTGGAATTAAAAAACTCAATGATGATCATCTCCTTTAAAACCCTATCCATCCTCCTTGAGATAACAACGATAATCCCTCCTGTAAAGAAACATAAAAACCCTAGATCCTCCTATTTGACTATGAAAGAGATATCAATTTGTTGTGGAAACTCCATTACATATGAGAGTGTTAATTTCATTGATATTTTAAGTATATATATATATATATTTGAATATGATAATGGGTTTTGATGTTTAAGATAAAATATATTTATATATTATATACAATTGAAAAATAATCCTTAATTCTCTTTAAATAAGATAAGAGATAATTCCACATTCAAGTTATATAAGTGGGTGATGAGAAATAATGAGCATGAGTCATTGTAATTTTATCATTATGTAGTCCACCGAGAGAAGAAGGGGTTTTCCATTTTTTTGGTAGCATGTGTGAAGTGTTGATGATGGTGAATAAAGAATCAACAATGGATGAAAAAGGGTGAAATTTTGTCATTGTAAGTGGTGTTTTTTCACATAAGGGTGAAATTTTTTCATAAGGGGTGACTTATATCATTCAAGGCAACATTTTTCACCAGGTCTATTTTTAAAAGAGATGAAGATGATGTATTAGGTTTCATTTTAACACATGTTTTAATACTATATTTTAAATTCAAGTTCAAGAATTGATTTGAATTCTTTACACTCTATTTATTAATGTATTTTTTAGAGTTTCCCTATGGTGTTTTAATTATCTTATTTGGAGAGTTTTTTCATGTTTAAAATACACATAGTTGTTTTCTTTACACTTATTTATGTATCACATATTCTATTCTCTTGAGTTTATTAAAATCCCTTTAGAATCTATTTAATTCGTGGGATTTAGAATCCCCCAAATAATGGAATCAGATATGATGGTTCAATATTGAAATATTTTATGGGAATTATGGAATCTCTAAAAATGAATTATCACACATGTGTGAGTTAGAATAGGGTACAGAAGTTCAACCAGGTTTAGATAGCTATTTCAGATCATATAGATAATTATTTCTCGTTGTATAACACTATTAGTGAAGAAATAATATAAAATAGATCATGATGATTTACAAGTAGGGAGAAATAAATTACTATGAGCACTCCATATTTTATTGTATTCACTATTACATAGAAGTCATCTCTTACTGGTTCTATTCATATTTAACAAGACAACGTAGATTCATGTATGAGGAAGATTTTAACATATAGGTTTCTTTTTCAGGGAGAGATTCCTGTTTTCTTTTAGGGTTTTAAATGAGAATAATCATATTTTATATAGATGATTATGGTTGGTTCAGTACCAATTGAATTTATGCCACAACCCGTCCCTCGGGGCCCATGTCGTAACTACCCCATGCCCGCCTTCCATAGGCCAGGGGCTGGCGACTAGCACCAAAGGCGTAAATATATATAACCGGGAAGGAATTGCCTTTATAAAATGTAAAAACAAACACAACCAGAGTACATGCGGAAGAAAACACTAAGTAAAATAGTAACAAGTGTGCTGAAAATACAAAGGGTCCAGAAATACAAGCCAAACAGAAAGGTACAACTACAACTGAAAAGACAAAAAGCTAGACAGTGAAGCATCTCCTGGATTTTCCTCCAGGTTCCTACCTGAAGGGTAGGTACAGATGTCTTCCTCAGCACTCCACATCCTTCCGTTTCCTCTAGGTACCGACTCGTCGTGAGATCCACCTCCAGGTATCATCCATCTCTACAAACCTCAACCATGATAGGTGTTGTCTATCGTCTGAAACTAACACAATGAGGTGCGGGTGTAGCCCGTGAAGGGGTAAGTATAACGATACTCAGTAGGGACCCCGAGACCCTCAAGGTCTCACAAAATCCAACAATGATAAACCACAAAGAAATATCTCAACAAATAACCTTTACATAGGTATATGCCTATACATATACCCAAGTTATCAAGTAACCCATATCAATCATGAGGAAAACACAAAGGTCATTTACTCAAATCAAACTAGGATTTTTATTCATGATCTTGAAAGCACGACTGCTGGAGAAATCCTCCTATGTCGAGCGCAGTAGTCCTGCCATGACTCTGTGGTTCTACTCACCAACCTTAGACTGCTCAGGTACTCCTCCTGTCTAGTACTGCGGGTCAGCCACCTCACAGAGTAGTGCTCCCCCGCCATGGGTCTTCCACCTCACACAGTAGTGCTCCCCCACCACGAGTCTGCCACCCCAAAACAGTAGTGCTCCCCACTGGGCTATTCAAGTCACTCCGAAAAGAACCGGACAAGCAGTCATCAGGTTTCAGTCAACTATTCAGTCTCCACACTCTGAATACTCATCTCTAGGAGGATCTGCTCCATGAGCTACTGGTCGATACTCCATGTATCTCAAAGTCCCACGAAGAAATATCACAAGGGACCGCCTCGTCATAGGGGTCTCAATGCAACAGATGGTGCGTCAATCGAACGTCCGGTCGATGAGTTATTTTCCTTTTAGTCCCCAGGGCCCAGTTGGTTTCGTGTACGAACCAACCCGATAGTATCTCAACAGTACCCCAAACTCCCATGGGGTATACTCAAAGGAACCGTTTCTCAACGAGATTACCAATGCCGCTGACAGTTCGTCAAACAACCGTATGTTCTAAGAGTTATTGGGTTTTCCGTTCTAGGGGCCCAGTTGGTTTATAAGCTAAACCAACCTGACCATACTCCAACTGCATCCAAATCTCAAGTGCAGTATTCTAAAAGAACCGTCTCATCAATAGGAATCCAACGTAGTCTACGGCACATCAATTGGACGTCCAGTCCTCAAGTTATAAGCATTTCTGCTCTGAGGGCCCGGTTGGTTTCGAGTTCGAACTAACCTGTACTTACCAAAAACTCACTGAAACCTTGACTTTAATATCCCTAAACGACTTCCTCGATCCATGGAATCCAACACAGCTGATGGTGTGTCGATCGGAGGTCTGTAGCTCAAGTTATGGGCGTTTAAACGAATCTGGTCCAAAAAGGGGGGTCCGGGCCCGGTCCGACCCGGCCCAACCCACCCTGGGTCGGCCCAAACCAGCTTGACCCAACTCAAGTCCAGGTCCGCCCCGGTTGGGCACGGCCCGGCCCAGACGGTGCGGCCCGGTGTGGCCCTGCCGGGGAAGACTGGCTCGGCCTGCTGGTCGGGTGGTGGCGCAAACTCCCTTAGCTAGCACGGCTTAATGCCGCACCCCTCCATCTCGGGAATGGCAAAGCCGTTCCGATATTCAACCCCCGCCACCAGACGCCAGCGCCGCCGTGCCGGCGACATCTTCTGAAGACAACCAGACGAACTCCGGTGGTCCGATTCGCTCACCGTCTTCGCCCGTGGCTCTCCTGGGACCTACACTTCACTACAATGGATTCAAATTTCCATTGCAGCCCCGTTTCATCTTTTCCAGTCATTCCGTGCCCAAAAAAACAACCAGCAGAGGTTCGTCGGGCCGTGTTTGTTCGGCCCACACCCTCCGCGTTAGGCATTATCAATTGGAAATAATCAAACACTTTCTTTCAACTACGACATGGGTATAATTTATTCAAGAATAAATTATACAAACATCCAATAAATCTACTCCCATTCTCGAGAGTATAAACCACTTAAATGAGAATTATACAATATTCTCATAACTCGCAAAGACATCGAACGTCGTCAAACCGCAGAAGACGAACATCGCAGTGGCCGGACGACGCAGAAGAATGGTGTCGATTCTGTTGACATTGAAGGAAGATACATCATTTTTGGCGATGTTCCCTGTAGCGGTGTCTCCTCCCTTGACGTGGAGGAAGAAGAAGATAAGTCTTGTTTTTGGGGACTTCGTGTTCTTCGTCGGAGGAAGAACACCTCTCTTTCTAATCTTCTAGAGGTTCCCCACTGAAATTTTTGCTATCGCAAATATTACAAAAGAAATATCCCATTTAAATAAGTCCCATGAAACACAAAATAATTTAAATGAATTCATGAAACACAAGTAATTAATTAATTGTGGGTGATTAATATACTTGTAGTGTTGTCATATTAAATGAGAGAGAGGAAGGTGAAAGGGTTCACATAAATAATGGAAAAGTTGGAGATGAAATAAATGTAAGGTCAGTTTAATGGGGGTTTCAAGGGAGATGAAGGGTTAGGGCTTGTGTGGGCCCCACCTCTCCTATATCCACACATAGGTAGTTAGGTGGTTTTGGGTTCCACACTTGACTCCCCTTTGTAGGATAAAACTACCATAGATATAAATAAAATTGTACACTACCAATTTTATTTATTTTATTCTAGATTCCCAAAAAAAAATTCTCAACCCGCTTAAAACGCAACTGTGGTAATGGTCCCCTTAAGAAATTACAAGCACTGTGAGTTCATCGGTGCCCTCAAATGTCAATTCCGAGCACCGGTTCTAAATATAGAAACACCCTCTCATTTGTTAACTGAACGTACCCGAGCTAAACATAGGAAAATGATTCCAGCCACACCGGGCCTTGAAATCAAGTGTCGTCAGAAGATACAAACTCATAAACTTCCAAAGAAATTAAGAAAAAAAATTTCTTGAAATTTTCAGGTCTTTACATTACTCCCACCTCAGGGATTTACATTCCCGTAAAGCTACAACACACAGTAGGGAATGTAAAGGGTTACTGAGCACAAATCTGAGCCTCTTGCTCCCATGTGCTTCCCTAGAGGTTCCTGTGATACCAAAGAAAGCACACCAGAGGAATTGTCTGTCCACGTAGGAACCACTTCTGTTGATCCTCGATCTCCACCGGGACCTCCGTAAATGTTTCCCGTCATCGATATCCAGCTTCCCGTGATGAATGATGTGGGTCGGGTTGTGCAAGTATCTGCTCAGCTGAGATACGTGGAAGATGTCGTTCACCCAGTGCAACTGAGGTGGAAGGGCCAGGTGGTAAGACACCTCACCTACTCTTCTAAAAACCTGGTATGGTCCGAATAATTGTGGAGATAACTTTCTACCCCGACCAAATCTCCCTAGACCTTGTCGAGGTGAGACCCATAAGAAAACGTGATTGCCATCCATGAACTCTAGTGGTTTCTGTCTCCTATCAGCACACGTCTTCCGTCTACTCTGTGTAGTCTTCATCCTCTTTTGGATGATCTGAACCTTCTCCGGTAGCCTCAAGATGAGCTCATTGGTCAACCTATGCCTTAGCTCCTAAAAAGCTATGCTGATATCTCTCAGACAACATGAAGGGTTTTCCCCTTCTTCATCAATGCTAAAAGTGGTGCAGCAACTCTGGAGAAGTATGGCTCAAATATAAGTCTGGCCGACTCATGAGTGATCGACTGCACCCACTTATCCATGATTCCATCCTATTCTGCATGGGATTTCCTTTTCACCGACCAAGGAAAACCCATCCAAACGTTGTAGGTAAACCACAACCTTTTTTCCAAATACAGTCAATCTGTGTATGAACTGTGGTTGCCCAGTCCATACCAAAAATAATGTCCTAAGTCCTCGACACTGCCACTAAGAGGCTCCAACCGAAACTGTCACCTCAAGGGTCAGATCACATCATCGGCGTAAGTGTGATTATGGAGTCTCCACACAACGGTGTCTCCAGACGCGAGGGTCAAGTCAATGGAATAACGGGAAACTCTAGGTTTGGGACAAGATTCGTGAATGAAGGAATGATTCGCATCAATGTCTGTTGTTATGAAAACCAATAGTAGACACAACCCATTCCACGAATCATTAATAGAGCCCTTGGGTCACACTCCTTGACTGCATGCAGCTACTCTCTTCCTCTTCCCTCCTGCTCCTAGAGCCTGGCGGGAACTACAAAAGCAGGAGGTTGTAACATGTCGACACGTACACCACCTCATACTGCTCTCCTAGCTCTGCTTCCACATCTGCTGCTCTGCAGATTCATCTGTCCTTAACACTTACTCTTCTTGAAACATTTTACATGCCCAAGTCTCTGAGACTGGTGCCATTTCCCTGCTTTCCCACTACTAACATTCTCTAGCTGTATCCATTCTGCCAAAGATCATTCAACCACAAAGGTTCTCTCTAACACCCTACCATAAGTAGGAATTCATAGATGAAAAGTGTGGGATTAGTATTCCTTTAAACACACCTCGCTCAGAAGTTTGATCCCTGAAGCACTGGTCATATCGTAGTCATCAATTACTAAGAAATTATCATTACGCCTCGATTAATACTCAGTTACCGACATGTCATCCTGCCGAAGTTGTATATGCTCTAGAAAACTCTCAGCCACCTCCTCAAGCCAGTCCTCAGCCACCTGTGAGTTGGGATAACCTTAGAACCTGAGGGGTATCTGATTCTGTAACACATGTAAGACACTATGCCTACATGTGTCATCTACCGGGACAACCAGTCGTAACTGCTGAACAACAGGTAGTGATATAGATGGAACACTACAAGAAGGTACTATCTCAGGCATCAGTCCACGTACCGAAGCCTCATCACTATGAGGACCAACCTCATGGTTACTAATTGGGAAACACTAGTAGCTAATATCACCATCTGATCTACTAGTGTCTAATCTAGGTATATAACTCTAGAAATCGCCTCCAACCAGTCCACTACTGCTTGAGAATCTACCACAACTCGTAACCTCGAAGGCCTCTACTGTTGGAACTCATGAAACACGCTCTATAAGTGTGCACACTCCGCTAGTACGACTGGTGGAATCTTCTTCCCAATGCGTGGTGGTGCTGCTGGTACACCACCCGAATGTGCCATCATAGTAAGAGGGCCCTGCACCAGAGCCTCATCGATCGGTGTGCCGTCATCGGGTACTCTCCCAGAACTCCAACTGACTATCTGCATAGAGGCATCTTGAACAGATGTGACACTGTCAAATGATTTAACCTTGGTGAGATAAAATTGTTGAGCTAACTTAAAGAATCTTTTGAAAACACACACGCAATCAGTGTTTTCATGCATTGAGTCAGAAATCAGAAGTTGGGGTCCTGGTGTATGGATACGTCGGCTGCCGCACTAGCACTGGACTCCCCGAACTGAAAACCACACTTGGTACCCTTAACACTATTGATTCACAGAAATGAAATATCAGAGTCCTGAGTTCTGAAGTAGAACAAACCTCCCTATGATACCAATTTTTCACAACCTGTCCCCAGGGGCCCATGTCGTACCTACCCTAAGCCCGCCTTCTATAGGCCAGGGGTTGGCGACTAGCACCAAAGGCGTAAATCTCTATAACTGGTAAGGAATTGCCTTTATAAAACATAAACACACACACAACCAGAGTACAAGTGGAAGAAAACACTAAGTAGAATAGTAAAAAGAGATGAAAATACCAAGGGGTTGGAAATACAAGCCCAACGGAAAGGTACAACTACAACTGAAAAGACAAACACCTGGATGGTGATGCAGCTCCTGGATTTTCCTATGGGTTCTTAAATGAAGGGTAGGTACAGATGTCCTCCTGAGAACTCCACATCCGTCCATCCCCTCTAGGTACCGACTCATCGTGAGATCCACCTCCAGGTACCGTCCAGCTCTACAAGCCTCAACCATGATTAGTGCTTTCCGTCGTCTGCAACCTACACAATGAGGTGCGGGCGTAGCCCGTGTAGGGGTGAGTATAACGATACTCAGTAGGGACCCCGAGATCCTCAAGGTCTCAAAAAATCCAACAAGGATAAACCAAAAAGAAAGATCTCAACAGATAACCTTTACATATGTATATGCTCGTACATTTACCTAAGTTATCAAGTAACCCATCTCAATCATGAGGAAAACATAAAAGTCATTGACTCAGCTCAAACCAGGATTTTTATTCATGATGTTGAAAACACGGCTGCTGGAGAAATCCCCCTCTTTCGAGCGCAGTATTCCTTCCATGACTCCGAGGTGCTACTCACTAACCTTAGACTGTTGAGGTACTCCTCCCGTTGAGTACCACGGGTTGGCCACCTCCCAATGTAGTGCTCCCCCGCCATGGGTTTGCCACCTCACACAACAGTTCTCCCCCTCATAGCCAACAGAGGCACTCCTCCTGTCATGTACCGCGTGTCTTCCACCTCACAAAGTATTTCTCCTCGGATATGGGTCTGCCACCCCAACAAAGTAGTGCTCCCCAATGAGCTATTCAAGTCACTCAGAAACAAATCGGACTAGCAGTCACCAGGTTTCAGACAGATACTAGGTCTCCGCACTCCGAATGCTCATCTCTAGGAGGATCCGCTCCATGAGCTACTAGTCGATACTCCAAGTATATCCAAGTACCACGAAGAAATATCACAAGGGACAACCTCGTCATTGGGGTGTCAAAGCAACAGACGGTGCGTCAATCAGATGCCCAGTCTGTGAGTTATTAGTCTTTTTGTTACAGGGGCCCGGTCGGTTTCATGTACGAACCAAGCTGACGGTATCTCAAAAGTACCCCAAAATCCCATGGGGTATACTCAAAGAAACTGTTTCTCAACTAGATTACCAACACCGCTGACGGTTCATCAAACATAAGTATGGTCTAATAGTTATTGGCTTTTCCATTCTAGGGGCCCGGTTGGTTTATAAGCTAAACCAACCCGAACATACTACAATTGCATCCAAAACTCAAGAGGAATATGCAAAAAGAACTATCTCATCAAGAGGAATCCAACGTAGTCGATGACACGTCAATCGGATGTCCAGTCCTCAAGTAATAAGCATTTTCGCTATGAGGGCCTGATTGGTTTTGATTTCGAACCAACCTGGACACACACAAAATTTTCTGAAACCTTAAGTGTAATATAGATAAACGGCCGTCTCGATACACGGAATCCTACGCAACTGAAGATGCATCGATCGGAGGTCTATAGCTCATGTTATGGGAATTTAAACGAATCTCGTTTGAAAAAGAGGGTTTGGGCCCGGTACGACCCGACCCAACCCACCCTGGGTCGACCCGAACCGGGTGGACCCGAATCGGGTTTGGGTCTGGCCCAACCGGCACGACCCGGCTCGGCCGGCATGGCCCGGTTCGCATGGCCTGCCCCGGCCGGGCCTGGGAAGTCTGGCTCAGCCAGTTGGCCGAGCGGAGGCGCGACCTCACATAGCTGGCACAGTATAATGTCGCACCCCTCCGTCTCGGGAACGGCAAATCCATTATGGTCTTCAACCGCCGCCACGGCTCAACTGCGGCGGACTGCTCCGGCGGTGTCTTCTGCGGACAACTAGACGTGCTCTGGTGGTCCTATTCACCCACCGTCTACGCCTGTGGCTCTCCCGGGACCATCTCTTCACTGCGAGGGCTTCAAATTGCCGTTGTGGCCCTATTTCATCGTCGCCCATCATTCAGCGCACATACAAACAACCTGCAGAGGGTCGTCGGGCCGTGTTTGTTCGGCCCACACCCTCCGCGTTAGGCATTCTCAATTGGTAATTAACAAACACTTTCTTTCAACTACGACATGGGTATAATTTATTCAAGAATAAAGTATACAAACATCCTATAAATAAATGCTCATGATCGAGAGTATAAAACACTTAAATGAGAATTATACAATATTCCCCTACCTCAAAAAGACGTCGCACATCGTCAAACCATTGAAGACGAATGTCTTGGTGGTCGAACATTATAGAAGAATGGTGTCGATTCCATTAACGTTGGAGGATAAGCCATCGTCATTGGCGACATTCCACGTAGCGGTGTCTCCTCCCTTGACGCGGAGGAAGAAGAAGAGAAGGGACATCGTTGGTTACTTCACGTTCTTCATCGGAGGAAGAACACCTCTCTTTCTAATCCTCCAGAGGTTCGCCACCGAAATATTTACTATTGAAAATATTACAAAAGACTTCTCCCATTTAAATAAGTGACATGCAACACAAAATAATTCAAATGAATTCATGACACAAAAGTAATTAATAAATTGTGGGTGATTAATTAACATGTACTGTTGGAATATTAAATGAGAGAGAGGAAGTTGAAAGGGTTCACATAATCAATGGAAGAGTTGGAAAAGAAATAAATGTAAGGGGAGTTTAAGGGGGGGTTTTAAGGGAGATGAAGGGTTGGGGCTCATGTGGGCCCCACATATCATATATCCACATATGGGAAGTTAGGTGGTTTTGGGTTCCACCCTTAACTCACCATTGTAGTATAAAACTACCATAGATATAAATAAAATTGTATACTTCCAATTTTATTTATTTTATTCTATATTCCCAAAAAAAATTCTCAACCCGCTTAAAACGAAACTATGGTAAATGTCCACTGAAGAAATTACTGGCACTGCGAGTTCATCAGTGCCCTCAGATTTCAATTCCGAGCACCGGTTCTAATGATTGAAAAACCCGCTCGTTCTTTCACTGAACATACCCGAGCTAAACTACTAAAATTGGTTCCGGGCACACCGGGCCTCAGAATCAAGTTCCGTCAAAAGCTACAGACTAGTAAAATTCCAAATAAATTATGAAAAAAATTTCCTTGAAATTTATGGGTCTTTAAAATTTATTTCTAAATGAGTTTGTTAGATGGTATCTCATTATTAGTGGGTTGAAGGGTGATATTAATAGGGTTTATACCATTCTAATTTTAAGTGTAGATATATATATATATGTATATATATATATTCTAATGTGATAATGACAATTGAAATTGAAGAATTATTATCTTTATATCTTACATATAATTGAAAATGGAGTCTACAAAGGGTTTTAAAGGGGATAATAGTGGCTAATAATTTAAGAGAGATATATGGGAGGTGACATTGATAAATTATGAATTGTTGAGATTTTCCAAGATGTTGTCTACTCTGGGGAGGAAGCATGTTATTGAAATTGTGGATGCATATATAAAGTGTCAATGATGGTGAATGAATCATCAGGGGTGTATCTTTGAAGGGGATTTTTTTTATAAGAAGTGTTGTTTCTCATAGAAGAGTGATGTTTTGTCATAGGGGATGATTTTTTTTATTAAATAGTATTTTCTGTCACTCATATAGATTCTAATAAGATAGAAAGGGTGTATTAGGTTGTGGTTTTCATAGTTTTTTAAGATTTATTTGAAATTTGTGTTCATTAATTTAACTAAATTTTTTTATTTTCATATCATTAATGAATTTTTTGGATTTATCCCATGGTTTTTTTATCCCTCTATAGAAGAGAGGGTTTCCATGTTTAAAATATATTTGATGACTTCTTCAATATTATTTTAGTTTCAATTATTTTGTTTCATTGGGATTATCATAAATCTATGGTAATAATTTTTCACTATGGAGTCGATAATATCCCCAGGACATAGTATACAAAGTTGCAGTGTGATGGAAAAACCAAATATCCTCAATTTTAAGCAAACATTAGTGGTTATTTGAGCCTTACCTTGAGTATGTTTTATGAAATAATGAATTTTCTCTATATAAAACCATTTACTCTTGCGAAAAAAATAAGTGAGCATAATTGTATTGATGAATACTCCTTCATGAGTATTGTGTAACTCATCCTCATGAAAACTAGTAGTGTAAACCCATTAGGGAAACAATAGTATGGATCCATCTATAGAAAATATACAATTGAAACCCCCCTTCAATGGGTCACCTAAATTGTTAAAAACATGAATAACCTATACAAACAATGTATTTAACATTTACATAATTACAATAGATTATTGTTTTATACCTAAAATCAGAACCAGTTTCCTTGTTGATAAAGATAATGTTGCAGCACAAACTCTTTGTAACAATATGTGGCACCTTATTTGACTTCCATGGTGAACCAATAGTGTAATATTGATTAGGGATCCATTTGAAATGACTAAAAAAATCCTCATTTAACTAGATAAATAGATATTGTGAACCCAAGAGTTCAGTAATGAATGATATCCCTATTAAATTATGATTCTAGTACATACCCCTTTAGCTTTTTAATGGATCAAACCATTAGGGTTTCCCAACTATATGTATCCATCCAATCCTCAATTGCAATACCTTGATTTTTTATAAATAAGAATTTCTATGATTAATTAATTTCAACTAAAAATGAAATTTTAATAATAAATCAAAAAATACATAGAAAAATTTAAGGATTTACAATTTAAACAAACACATAATAAAAAATATCTTGCAATAAAAAAAATAAACAATCAGGTTCATTTTCTAAAAAAATCATGTATTTCGGATTCAATGATAAATTTTAAATTTTGAAATATATTTTCATAAAATAAAACTCTTTTAGCCTTTCGATATTTCAGGTTCATTTTATTAGAAAAATATAGATTATTACTCATATTACACCAAAGTGTATAGCGCTCTCCTTAGATCTAGTGGTTGGTTACACCACTTACTGGAACATGTGTTAGAGTTTGGGGGAATCTTCAAATCAATCGTGTAATGATGACTAGGAATTTTTTATACAAATGTGTGAAGCACTTCCCTTTGACTCATGATAGGGAGTAATCACCCCACTACCACAGGTCAAATCTATTAGTGAGTTGTAGGTCAAACATGGGTAAAGGGGTCATTAATATTTAGACTAATAAATAAATTAGAAATGATCACTAGTTACCAGGACTTTTCGATATTTGTGGGATTCCCATAAAATAAAAAACCATGCTGGTTGAACCCTAGATTATAACACATTATTCATATAGAACTAGTGAGAGGATACACCCATTTTCTACAAAGGATATAAGTTTTTTAATTTTTTAATTAATATTAAATCCTATAAATGTAATTAATCAAAAGGATAACAAGTTAATGATAGATAAAGAATCCTCCCAAATTAAGTGGATAATACTTTTATCTAAGAAGAACTATAAAAATAGATTCTATTTAGGGTGAAAGATATGTTGGGTGTAGAAACTATGTCTGAATTGCTTATATAATCTATGAATGACATGTTAATAATAGATTTATTATAGTTGGGAGAGTTATTTAATGTATTGAATAGATGAGAAGAGATGAATCAAGACTGATTAAATGAGAGCTACACCTGAGATAGAGGATAACATCAATGAAATACTCTAATATGAGTATTTTAAAAGTTAAAACAACTTATATAAGTATTTTAAGGTGTTTAGAAATATTTTAATAGTTCAAATAATAATTATAGATAGTTTTCAGTTGATTTGATTAATTTATATAAGACTTAAATAAATATGAAGTACATTTGAATCCATCTATAGAAATATGATTATTTCGATTTGATGTAAAAATGGAGAATTCTTGAACAAAAGGATTTTCCAATAAATCATATGACTTCATAGGGATCATAAGTATTCAGGTAATACATGAATGTTTTTAGTCAATTTTTATTTCAACTATAGTGTCTGTATTGACCATAAGGCTTCACCATAAGTCTTTAATATTATTATATTATTTCTTAAATCATATGACTTAGAGATAAAGAAAAAACTTTTAAATGGAAAGATCATAAGCCTTTGGTTCAGCGTAATACATCTGAACTATTGATCCAATGACATTGGTTGAGTGCAAGTTTTCCGATGTAATACATTATTAGTGTAAGTCTTGAATACCAAAATAAATTTTTATAAAAGAGCGGGATTAAATTGAAGTAATCTGAGTAATGTGTAAGCATTTATCATAATATTTGAAAAAAATAATCTTTTAATGTATGCATCATAAATCTTCAACACTTAGTAAATATTTGGAAGTTATATTGGATGAAAAAAAATGTTTTTATATTTAATATGATGATGAATGTAATCATTCGGGATGATTCAAGAGATATTCATTCCTAGTATAAGCATTACAAAAATAATTTGGTTTGTGATCCATGCTTGAAAAAAAAGATAATATTTAACCCTAGAAAGGTAATATCATAGAAAAATAAAATAGGGAGTTTTCCTAAATTTATTAATTATGAGGAAATAAAAACATGATGATGTTGAAGTTGTGATTTTTGAGTTCATAACATCATAAATATCATTCAAGGAATTATATTATATGTTATTTTGAAATATTGATGGACACGTTCTAGTACATATATTTCATGATGCTAAAAATTAATATATAATATTTTCAAGAATAATGTAGATGTTGTTCCATAAAATATTTTTCATGCATCATTTTATCAGTCATTTATGGATAAATCTATATGATATATAGAATCAACAAATTCTACTCTATTGGAGAAATTTGTATAGACTCAAACCAGGGGTTTTATCATCTTCATGTCAAGATCTCACACTACAAGTGAGAGTTACACACCATATATATGTATATTTTATATTTTCAAATATCTTTTGTAGATTAAATTTAGAATTTAAATAGTGGTATAGTTTGAGTTGAAGAAGAATAAGATGTTAATAATTCTAAATAATAATGTATAAATTTAAATAGTCGAGTTTCAATAAAGGGGTTCTTTTAATTAGGGTATTCTTGGAATACTCTTTGAGTTTAAAAATCAATGCATAAAAAGGAATGGAAACAAAAATTGGGTATCCTATAATTTTGATTTTGTGATAGATTCTATTTTTTCTTTTCACATACAATTTATTGTATTTAGAAAGGAATTAATGAATTTAATGATCTGTCTATGCCTATTGGAAGCATGTATCTAAATGAAGATAGAGAAAACTCATTTGTGAATATAAAAATTAAGAAAAAGTATCTCATATTAGATGTGTGATAGTTTCAACTATGATAATTAGAGAAGTGAAGAGAAAATATACCTTATAGTTGAATAAGGTGAGGTAACTACAACTAATATTAATGAAAAAAGTATGAGTATCAACAAAAATAATTATTAGGAATAAAATTAACGTTGAGTTGAGTGTGAAGTAACAAATTCAAAAGAATGGTAATCTATGCACTGAGTTCCAAAGACTGTGTTAAAAGTATTTTTCTTGAATATTTATATTTAGATGAAGGCTTTGATGTGAGGAATCATATCTATGTTTTTGGTTATAGAGATATCCCAATGAAGTATAATCAATCTACTTTAAGAGGAGAATAAAGATGTGAAGAGAACTTGTGGGACACCATTATAAAGAAGAGTAATATAAAGCGACATGGATAACTTATATAATATAGTGACCCCAAACTTATGATTCATAGTGTGTCTGGGTTATAAGGCGATCCTTGTATAACACTACTTTTAATAGGTGATTCAATCATATTGTAGAATTTATGACTTGGATATCCCTATCACAGTGAGTAGTGGGATTCCCGAGATGAACTCTATTTTTATTTACTATTTATATGCACTGGATATAGGTGTATTTTACATTAAACAACACAATACCCAATAGTACTAATTATTATCATAGGTTCATCTACAAAAGGATTGTTTTTTTAAAAAATAAATAGTTATAATTTGGTAAAATTGATCCACTTATTATTCATCATCCTCTCTAATGTTTCTGTAAGTTCCACCGGGAAACAACAAGTGGTATCAAAAGAATATGTTACCCTTAATATAGATTTAGTATTTACTATCATGACTATAATCCATGTACATGTTTTCATATATAATTTCAAAAAATAATTACTTTCCTAATTATTTTTATCAAATTTATATGATGTGTATATTTGAGTTTGAAGAAGCACCTCAGATGGAAGAGTCTACTTTCACTCCTACCTAAATTAAATTGGAAGTCTTAGAAAATTCATTTAGAAATGAATAAAATAAGGATGAAAAAATATAATAAATTTTTAAAATAAGGAATTAGAAATACCATTAACTAAAGGTTACTATAATGGTAGGGATTTAGTTGTAAAATATGTTGATTGTTATTCCTATAGTAAAACAAGTTCAAGTTATGAACGTGGATGAATTGAATCTATAGAATATCTTTATATTGAGGTTCAAAATGATTAAAATAGGGTGTCTAGATAAGTTAATAATAATAGTTTTTCATATATTAGGGGACTTATTGATAAAAAAACACATATATAAGAATATGTTGATTCATTGGAATAAGCATTGGCAAAGTAAATGAGTTGCTATGACACTTTCAAAAATCTAATAAAATATAATGAGTAATCATATTAATTTTTTAAAAAATAAATATCATAGTTGATAAATATTTTATAAGATCAAAATGTTATAAATATTTTTTTTAATAATTTTTTTAAGGAGACGTTCCATGCATTGGTGAAGCCTCATAAAGTCTCTATGGTTTAAAAGCAAGCCAATTTTTTGGTTAAATAAAAAGGGTGAGAAAGTTGGATGATTCTTTTTAAAATACAATAGTGATTCATGAGGATTTAGTGAGGAAGATTAAAAAAAATTTAATACTTGAATAATATTAGATGAGGATAAAAAACATGATCTCAGTATGAATTTTCTTGGTCCAAAAATCAAATTTATAAATCTGGATACTATAAAAGCTCATTCTTAACAGTTGAGACATGAATTTTTTCCACACTAACATTTTTTGAGTTTCAAATTTAAAAATTATCTCCAAATATTAGAAAAGAAATATGAATAAATTCTAGAGATAGTCCACCTCCAGATCATACCAAAAGTTATACCATAATTTAAAAAATTTAATTCATAAAAAAATATTATTTTTTTTGGAAGTACAGGAAAAAAATATTGTACCAATTTGGAGGTGTAAAAGTATTCAAAAATATAATAAAATATCAATGGTTGAGTTTATAATAACCCAAATTATTTCCCACAAATAAAATTCAAAAAAATTTCATTCCATGGAAAAAACTATCAAGCATGTAGATCATGAAAAATTGCACCTAAATGTAAAAGAACAATACTAATTAGAAGTTGTTGGTGATTCTAGAGATCGAAGAATCAGGAGAATAATTTCTAGTGTAACATTTCATTATGTACATGTTATAAAAGGATTAAAAATTAAGTGAGAAAATAGGATGAAAGTAATAGACCTGATGGAATGAATCAAACATCAGAGAAATTGTATAATTGAACTCTAAAGGAAAATTTTCAAAGTATGAATAATTTCATTTAGATTCTAAATATTAGTGTTAAAATTTATAATTAATGAATTTACAATAATTCCAAGTATCATGAAATTATAGATAAAAATATAGAACCATAATAGGTTTTAAATAAAGTAATGTAAGAGGATGTATCTATCTTACGAGGAAAAAACTATGAATAAGAAATTTGAATCTTATACTCCCATGAAGAAAGCGATGACACACTAGAAGGTGTAAAACCATCTATAAAGAATTTATTATAAAATATAAATAAATTATACACTATTTACTACTAAAAAAGGGGAATTAATTTCAATAATGAAGTTATAAAGATGAAATCAAGAACCGAGTCTATCCAAGAGAGAGATATCCAAATTGGATTAGTGATTGATACTCCTTGTGAAGAAGTTCAGATCTTACCCACAAAGTAGAAATGTAAAATTTTATGAAATTTTGTGTTGAAGGTTTAAATAGGTGGGAAACATAGATATCATATTTATGACTATCATTCAAAGACAAGTGAGAAAAAAAATAAATCACAAGTTACTTCTTGTGTTAAGAGTACCATGGCTAGAAATAAATATAAATGAAAGAAAATATCCAAAATTTTAAATAATTAACCCTAATACAATATGAACTTAAGGATGAATTTAATACCACATATATATATATTTATATATATAATAAATTTACATTTTTGGGTTTCAAAATTCTCCCACCATTCCACTTTCTTTCCCAATAAAGTCATCAACAACTTAGAACAAGTAGGAATTACAAGATAACTACACCTTAAACAAAGGCTGATCAACTACCAAATTTACTAAACCTAAAACTAAGAACACACTGAAATTACATACCACTCCTCATGATAACTATTCTAACATAATTAAAAACTCACCAACCAATATTAAACAATGAATTGAAAAAGTAGACACCCTACTAAAATAAAATAAAGGTGGCTAATAAGAGAAGACATTTAGATGTTTTTCCCTCTAAAATATTATAAAATTTAGAACCCCATATACAATAATATAAAAACTCACTAGAAATTATTCTGTATTGATAAGTAGAAATTTTTTTAAAAATAATATAAAGTTCCAATCAAATGCATCCTGCAAGATAACTCCATGGGAATGAGGGGAAAACACGGAGTCATATATGTTGTCTCCACACCATTTAGAATTTGTTTAAAATAATAGAAGAATATAGAAACAAAACTAAAATAAGGATAATCATTAAAACAAACATTTTTATACTAATCATCAGGGGAAATTATAAGTATACACCCATAAAAAATGACCACAGACCATATAACACAAAAAACCATAAGATAAAATATTCTTAACAAATATCTAAATGGTCACCATACCGGATCACCCAGTTGATGAATTACATAAAAATAGGTTTAATAACACAATTAAAATCATCTATCAACACAAAAAATAATTTTTATGACATTGGGTCATGAAACTACATAAAGGGTAACTCAGGAAAAATCTCACAAAATGCCTACTTATAGTGATTCCAAAAGAAAATCCAAACATGGAAACTCTCATAGTCCAAAAAAACAATATATTATCTTTATTTACCTAATTTTAACCCAAGTAATACACATTATATCCATTAATGTATCGACATTACATTTTCCACACTATGAACAAATTACATAAAGATTTATAATTCAATGGGGGAATAAACATCTCAAAATGCATGAATACATTACCAAAAAATCCTTCTTTTATTAAAATAAATTGATATCATGAATAAAAAATATATTCAAAAATGTATAATAAAATAAAAAATACAAGATATAAATATACGAAAATTAATGATCAACATCTACCTTTATTATAGAAGAAACACCCTATACTATAACTTGGATCAAAGCAGAGACTAATAATTCTTCTTAGGATATCCATTCAACTTAAAAAACCTCTGATGGTGAACAAGACAACCACATATATGTAAGGTCATAAAAGCTACTATTAAAGAGGTATTATCATGTATTAACTTCCAAAACTAAAATCATACTATTTCAATTTGATTTACTAAAGCAAGAATAATATGTTTAGAAGATAGAGTCCTATCATAATCACCCTCCTTATTCCACTTCTCACTATCTTGATCACCCTTACTGACATGATATGGGGTCAAATCAAAACATTCCCAATGTTTCCATGTAAAATAATTCTCTGTTATATTTTCCTTATGCACCCCTACCATTACGTAGTCAGAACTGACCAAAACACCACTCATCATAGATTTATAAAAACTCCTATTACAATGAACCAAGACTTCTTAGAATCATAAATGAACAACTTCAAGGATAAAAGGACTAGTGTAGTGAATCAATAAACATGTTCTTTCATCAATTGATCACCATGATGAACACATAATAATTATAATTCCTTTATAACTCTCAATTCCATAGAATAAATCTGCTGGATGAAGGATGTCGTGAAATATCCCCAAGAAAAAAAAATATAATGTTTGGATATAGACTGTGAGATAATACTAATCCATACCCAACCCTTTGAAAAAATTATTCATACACCTCAACCTATAGGTTTTTGAATTTCTTGGTAACTTTAATATCTCAAAAACCATAGATAGATATTATGTCACCTCCTTGGATTCTATTGTACCACAAAAAATTAGTAGATGCCAATTCCAAAACTCTCACACCTGATCTGAAAGAAGAGAATAACATTACCCTACCATTCCATTTATGGTATGATAAGATTTAAAGGCTAGAAATACCACTCCCAGATCACTATAACAAATGTATGATGAATTCAATCCATATATTATTTTTTTCATTATCGGGGTCATATTCTAAATCATTTCCAAGAAACAACATTTAATTAGACCACCCAAAATCCAAATAAAATGGACACAAAATCATAAACCAAATAAATCATGAATATAAAGAACTCATTATAATATTGAATCAAATAATCAAATAAGATCATCTTTTTTCCACAAAACACCACACTGGTTCAAAAAATCCTCCTTAATGATAAGAAACGTCAGTAGAATAATGCATTTCAGTAGTTTAAAAATTCAACCATACATGAAATGAACTTTTAAAACACAAAGGTAAAAAAACTCCATCCTTGAAAACCAAAAAAATAAAACAAAATTTCATCGAATAAAATCAATTATGATAAAGATAAAAACATTTTAGAAAAACAACTCAAAACACACAAATAATCTCAACCACCAAATACAAAAACATTTTTTTTAAAATTTGGTTACACAAATATCAAAATCCAGAAAATTTTACTCATTTCCATAAAAATTAGAATCATAGATCACAAGAGAATATATAATCACTAATGTATTGAAAAAATTATTATTTCCTAATATTTTACACTGTGCATGGTTTCACTGTATAGTTTTTTAAATGGTGTTCCAACCATTTAAGTATCACTAGAAGCTTCCTAGAATGATTTTTCATGGATAGAACAATCTTCTATAGACTGTGTTATTTAACTCTGTGCCTCTTATATTGCCTCAAATTTCACCCCTAAAATGGTAATTTCTAGAAAAACTATGAGGGTCTCCCTAAAGCACAATGTAGTAGAAAAACCATATCAAAATATCTCATGAACAAAAAACTTTAAATCCCAATTCAAAATTAAGAACTCGACCACAAATGGAAGATTAATGTTTACTAAAAGAAAGAGATGGATAAGCACTACACAAGACCTATTTATTAATCTCAGTTGGTCTTAAAGACTATGAACCATCAAACCCTAAATAAAAAAGGAAGCTCAAATACCATTTTGTAATGAACCTTCCTAGTTCGACCTGACACATCACCCAAGTCAACCCACTAAAAGTCCCATGGTGCATCCTCAATCTCCCAAGGATAGAAAAAATTACTAGGTTATCACAAGTGACTACATGTTAACATTTTTATCTTTATTAAAAAAATCATAGATAATGGATTCCAATATTGAAATTGTAATAAGGCCTCTAGGAATTGGATAACCATGCCAAGTGAATATGTAATTACTAAAAAAAATCCAAACATGGAATAACAATATTGAATAACCAACCATTACTACCATAACATTAACCAATAATAGAACCATTTTATACAAATATTTTACATTTTAAATCAACAAACCAAAAAAGTGTGGTGGGTATTAGAGGCCATTACATATATCAACCTTATCCCATCCAATGAACTTAAGAGACAAACCACACCATCACTTTAATATCCCTCCCCTCTTCATTGGCATGGGAAGTGATCGGTTTGTAACTGGGCCTTAAGTGATAACCCCAAGACCCCAATGGTTGGAAATAAATTCCAAGGGATTTCTAATAAATTGGGGGATGATTTTACATTGTAAAATAGAATAACGAAACCAAAAAGCATAACCAAACAACCATTATATGTTGCATGATTATGGGATAGAACTTAATGAAAACCGATCCAAACCAAACTATATCACAGTAAAATGCGGAAACCAAGACCAAAAAAACTCAAAGACACACAATACATCAAATTAAAAAAACCCAACATGATCTAAGATAAAACTCCATATTCCATTCCATTGGTTTCATTATTCATTTATAACGAAATGAGATGCCTTTTATTTACCCGTGTCTCGATATACATTATATATAAATTAACCAAAGTTCCCAAGTGGGGGAGGGGTGATTATAAAACTCAGTAGGATTCCTCTAATGAATTCACAAATAACCCTACTAGGATAGAACATTATAGAACATTTATAAAAAAAATAAATTAATTTAAATCAGTTTATATCAAATCATAATATTGATTTCCAAATAAAATAGTTTTCATGGAATTAATCAAAACAATTCCTTCAAACTCTTTCTATAATTCATTTGGAATACCCTATAAATAACTCCAAAATTCAAAAAATACATGATCAGGTGAATGTTATATACTCATGAGAAGTATCTATTCAATCTACCAAATCATTAGAAGGTATCCAATACCAAGTTCCCCAATGCCACACATCCCTTCTATAGGGTCACATTAATGAAAATGAACTCATAACAACCATGTATACCAAAACCAATGAAAAATCATAACAAGTCATCTAAATAAAAAAAAATCATCAAATGAAAAAATTACAAAAACAATTTAACGCATAAAAACCCCCATTATTTTAAAAGAATCATTTTAAAATCATGAACCTAATACAGTTTCCACAAAACAAACCAATTTCCAACATTTCACAAAACTGTCACTAAAGTGGTTTTCCATCAAGAATAAAAATAAATTTCACATTTAATTTAAATAAATTAAATCAATTTTGAACTAATCCTTAAAGATCTAAATAATTGGAGTCAAGATTGAATCCACATACCTCACAAACTTTGGCAAAAACAAATAAAGACACCAAAATTCCTAAACTCATCTTAAAACTCTTAGAAACATCGTTAGATATATCTAACTACATTCTAAACAATCATATATAACCATGATTGAAATAAAAAAACATGTATTTATCTATAATATAATAAATCCATGATTCAAAGAGAGGTAAGAAGAAGAGGAAAAGAAAGGAAAATGAAAAAGAATGATAATTTACCAACAAATTCAGCCTCCAACACAACTAGATTCGCCTAGAAATCACTAAAATATCAAAAAAAATGGTATCCACAACCTTGGGAGGGAGAGTAATTTGATATATGACCTATTTAGAGGAAAAAAAGAGGCTTAGGTAATCGTATTAGATCCATAAATTATGGACCTAGTTTTTCATGTTGCATGGTTAAAGAAACTATGCGCTAATTGTACACTAGCCACTACATCAAATCACACCCCACATGGTTAGATAATATGGTTAGGAGATCTATACACTCACTATTCCATTCCCATCTATCCAACATGGAATGTTTTCTCTTAGTCATATAAACTGTTTCTCCAAACCATTCCCCTAACTATGAACCTACCCGGTGCCTACTATTTAAGTTACACGGTCTTCTAGGAGGTGTTTCAAGGATTCTACTAACCGTTTTCAAACCTTGCACCTCTATAAAATACCTAAAACATATAAAAAATCCCCTAAAACTCCTGAAACAATTTTCAAACACAATATACAATTGAAATACATAAATAAAGGTTCAAATACCTAATACTGGGGTCCTACATTCTTCAAACCATTCTTCTGAAAGAGTCCTGGATCAATATCCGTCATTTTATTCTCACATTCCCATTTTTTTCATGAATCTGACCGTGCTTTTATAAAACCCACAGTATACAAATGTCTTTCCCATGAAATAATTTCACTAAATGTCAAATATCCACACAAGCACATCAACTAATGTAGAATCCAGCTTTAGGTCAATGTAATCCCATTGAATCAAATGGTCAGGATCAAGATGATACTTCTTCAATTTTGATATATGAAATTTATTTTTCATTGAACTCATCATTTTTGGAAAATCTAATAGACATTCCACCTCACCAACATGTTGAAGTATATCAAAAGGTCCTATGAATTGAGGAGATAACATGCCCTGCTTCCAAAAATGATGATGCCCAAACCTTGGTGAGATTATCAAGAACACATAATCACTCACCTAGAAAGAAAAAGACCATCTAAGGTGATCTACATATGACATATGATGAATCTAAGTCATATCTATCCTTTCCCATATCAATTGAATCTTCTTCACTATCTATTGCCGAAATCATGATCCAACCAGTGAAGTCTCACCTGTTTCCACCAAACAAAGTTGAGAACGAATAGTTTGGCTATATAATACTTTGAAAGGATCCATTTGTGTTGAGGACATATAATTATTTGTGTATGATGACTCTACTAACAATATATTATCTTCCCATGAGCCACCTAAATCAATTACATAGTCCCTAATCATGTCATCAAACTTTTTTATCATCCTTTCATATTTTCCATTCATTTGAGGATGGTACATCATTCTTATATTCAACTGACTACATTGGGATTACTGTAAACATTTCAATAAATGGTCCATGAACTGAGGGTCTCTATTAGATACAATTGAGACTATACCACTTGGACTCTTTACATATTCTCATATATATGTTTTTTTACAAGTACACCACCATAAAAGATTCATGAATAAGGATGAAATTTTATGAATTTATGAGATGATTCACTACCACCCATATTGAATCACGTTTTAGAATCTTCCATGAAAGACCACTTAAAAAATCCATAGTTATTTTCTCCCATCTGTACATGGGAATTAGTAATGAATGAAAAATACCACTAGTCATTGGTGCTATGACTTAACCTACTAATAACTGAGGCATATCAAAACAAACATAGCCATTTAAATTTACATTTAAACCCACCAGTGTTGTGATTTAGAATCCTTATACTTATTTTGTATTCTCAGATGAATACACCATTAAAAATACCAGTAAACATGAAATTTTTTTCCCTAAGAAGCAAATTTTATGAATATCCGATCTTGGGATAAAAAAAAGATCTTTTGTTGAGATTCCATCCCAAAAATGTCTCCCCACCATTGGGTTTTGACCTCATATAAACATATTATAAATCAGATATCTATACCACTTTAACCATATGTATCAAATCAGTAAAATAGAAACTTGGATGAAAACTACATCACTTCCTAGATCTTCTCTATCTAAGTGAATGTCATATATTACCGACATTAGCAACCATTATTCTGAAGCTGTTTTTAACAATTGGCAATATGAATTTACTATTAATGAATCCAATGTAAAATTTCATTTATTTGTTGTATACATTTTGAAAAATTATAACATTTGAAGGAATTTCATCCATCATCTAATTCTTAGATTGAAATCTATTTGTGAGAAAATGCATTTCAAGCACTTATGATCCATAAAAACCATAAATTTCGCACAAAAAGGTAATGTTTCCAAGTCTTCAAATAATGGACAAAAAAATGTAATTCAAAATCATATATTGGGTATCCCTTATCATGTAACCATAACTTACATAAGCCATACGAAATATCATGATCTCCATTCATAAGAACACACCCCAACCCAAATCCTAAAGCATCACAAAACAAAACATACCCTTGTATTTATTATAGAAATATAATGACTGGTGATAATGTAAGGAATATTTTATGATCTCAAAAAGACTTATGAAATTACTAATTCTATTGGAATGGAACATTTCTCATTGTCAAATCAATAATTGGTGAATCTTGTCATGAAAAGTAATGAATAAAACCTCAGTAATAACTAGTCAGTCCAAGGAAGTATCATTTCTTAAAGGCATTATTTAGTGGTTTCCAAAAGATCAAAACCTCTATTTTTTCTAGATACATAGAAACACCATTTTCATATATAACATGGACATGTAAATGTACTTCATGTATCCAAAAATCACACCTTTAATCTTTATAATATAGACAATGATCCTACAAAATACCCAACACTACCACCAATTGTCAATAATGGTCACTATTTTCCTAGAATACATCAGTATGACATCCAGAAACACCGACACAAAATAATCCAATACCATTAAAATATCTGATTAATCAATTCTATAAAGATAGTTGGTGAATTTGTAAGACCAAAAGGCATAACCGCATACTCATAATGGCCATATCTAATTAGGAGTGTGTGGAATAATATATACATTCTTTATCATGACTTGGTTAAACTTATGATAATATAGACAAATCCTAAGAGTTACAACTATATTTTTGACAAAAACAATGGGGATTCCCAAAGAGATATGATCAGCCCAATGAACCATTTTATTTCCAACTCTTCTAATTATACTTTCTATTAACTTAATTCTGTTTGTTTTATTTGTTAAGAAGGAAGTGAGATAAGACTAATCACTAGTAAGATATTAATTTTAAATTCCACATATCTTTTGGGTGTAAACCCGAAGAAATTATAATGAAAAACATCATGAAATTGAACATAAATTATTGGAAAATCACTATTCTCAATTTCATAAACAGATAATATGTTCAAGGTTCCCAACTGGTAAGAGATAGTTCCAACTACAGGTGCCAACATTCCTATTCCACTTTCATTCATATTCTGATATCCTCTAAAGATATGCTTGAATTCATCATCAATTATATAACCAAACCCTCAATTATAATAATTTATGTGAGTTTTGAACATTTTCAACCAATCCATACACATGATTAAGTCATAAAAATTGATATCACGCAAAGATATTCCCAAATAAATTTAGTACCATCCATAAATATAGAACATGATTTTAACATAATGGATTGATATTATTTTTGACCAAGTGGGGATTGAGGTTTCAAAATAGAAGGCATCATCTGTATATGAAAACCCATAAGATCAACTACACAAGATGTAATAAATGAATGGGATTCACCCATATCGAAAAAATTTCAAAAGGTTAGAATTAAAATGAATCATACCTCTCACCAACAACGCACCCAATTGACCATCCGTGGTCACTTTCCTAACTCCATACAACTTCTTACTCATTTCCCTTTTATCTTTGTTACCCTAATAGGATTACACTGGTTGAGGATTCATGGTATTCCTATAATCGCTAATGATTTCTTGGTTCTTCTTACAATATTTATTTTACTACACCCATCCTGTCGAATCATAGGATGCCTGAGATGCATGATATTTGTCCCTATCACCCAACAATGGAGAATTGTGACAAAATCATTGAATATGACCTAACTAGTTGCAATTTTGACCTGATCTAGGTGTTTCTATACAATCATATTTCATATGATCAAAATAACCATACTAAAAACATCTTGTCTTACACTTTAGTTTATGAGGAAGATTCACTAACTCAATATCTAATTATGAGTCATGCAAATACCTTGGAAATAGATTTCCCTCCTCCAATAATTCAAAATATTTGATTTCATTATAGTTCCCACATGTTTCAACGTGATTCTTCCATCTGTATTACCCAATATGACTCTTTCTTCTACTATAAATATATTAAGAATCTCTGTATAATTCATTATAAAAGGTACGACAATATTTGAGCGAATCAGTAGAATTAAAAATTATTCAAAAATGTGTTCATTAAAATAGGAAATTACAGTAACTTCTGATGAAAGGTGTAATAAATTCATAAATATATTTGTGTACTCTATTACTATGATATTATCCTACTATAAAATGAAGAATATTGTTTTTCTATAAATTCCAAATGTGTGAGGATATAATTTTATGTTCAATAATTCTTCAGAATACTTCCATGTCATTCTGTGGTCCAATTTAGCTTGGAATACTAAATCAAACCATTTGGGTTCTGGATCCTCCAGAATATAAGTTTCCAACTTCAATTTTGGCTTAGAAGGTGTGACAAGGAAACAAAATATTTGATTCATCCAGTTTATCCACACTTTGCCATTCTCTGGCTCTGAGTCATCTTGAAAGATAGTTGTATTATAATTTTAAAACTCAATCAAATAGTTCACTATATGAGGTTTATCTAATCAATTACATCTATCCACAACATGAAAAACATTAACAATACTCTTAACAAGCTGTTGGTTCACCTATGGTTAAGGTGAAGTTACATTTTCATTAGTTTCTTCCAGTTGGTACCAACAGTGCCTACGCAGTTCCATTTTCTATAACCAAAATAAAAATCTATTTAGTCTCACTCTCTACAAATTAAAGAATGAGAAAATTAAAATTTACCACATCATACATATCACAAAAATTCCTTCTAAAATTTAACAATTTCTTATTTCAAATAGTTTTTGTAAATTATACCATTCTTTTTTAAAATCAAACCAATTTCAACTATTTTTTAAAATACACACTTTTCAGGAAATCCTAAATCCTTAAACACATTAACTATGAAATATTAGTGGGATGCCATTTATATAATTTCATGTTATGAAGATATTAACAGATAAAACCATAAATATGTGGTTACAACTCCTATAAGTGTCTAAAAAACACTAACGTACCCAAACTCCTTAGTAACATGAAGTTCAACATAAATTGGTTTGCTATAACGTTTTTACGCTCTAGATTTCAAATTCTAACAATCAGACTCCTTGTTGTCATCCCAAGGGATATAATAACACTAATAACATATTAAGGGTCAAAAAAGTTGATACCATTTGTAACATCCCACCCATCCTCATTGGCATTAGATGTGAAGGGTGTGTTACTGGGCCATATATGACATCCCCAAGACACCAAAGGCTAGAAATAAATTCCAAGGACTTCATAAAAAATTAGGGGATGATTTTCCCTTTTTATATAAAATAACCCAACCAAAAACCATATCCAAACAAAATCTATATGATACTTCAGTAAAAAATACAATTCAAATAAAACTAATCAAAACCAAAGTATATCAGAGTACAATGTGGTAACCAAGACCAACAAAAACTCAAGCATATGGTAGGCATCAAATTAGTAGATACCAACCTACTTCATTCTCTATCTCCACATTCCATTCCCTTGGTATAATGATGCAACACTAAATAAATGAGATATCTTGCCTTTACCTATGTCTCAATATTCAATATCTACAAATGTACCAAATTTCTAAAAAAAGGGTGATTATAAAACTCTATAGGATTTCCCCAAGGACATCCCGATTCACTCCACTGGGATATAACATGTTATTAAATTTATACAAAACAATTCAAATTAATTTAGAGAATTTTATATCAAATATTAAAATAGGATTCCAAACCAATCTGTTTTTAGGAAAGGAAACCAATCAATTATTTCAAACCATTTATCAAATACATTTGTAAAACCTAATACAGAACATCACACATAAAAACATGCATGACGACGTGAAAATTCTATAATCATGAGTGATCTCTCTTTGATCTACCACGTTGTCACAATGTAACCAATACTATGTTCCCTAATAGCACACACCCCTTCCATTGGGTCATGTTAATGAAAATTTACTCACTCAAACCATGTCTATCAAAACCCATATGAAATAATTTAAATACATTAATGTAAAATATTTATTTAATTGAAAAAAATCAAGAAACATTTTTCACACATAAAAAAGTCCACAATTTTAAAACCAGCATTCAAAAATCACAAACCAAATACATTTTCCACAAAATAGAAAAAATTCCATTATTTCATAAAACCATCACTAAAGAGGTTTTCAATTAGTAATAACACATCAATTTGAAAATTAAATTCATTAAAATCAATCAATTGACACCAATCCTTTTTTTTCCAATCATAAGAGTCAACAGTAAAGTCACCTACCTCACAAAATTTGGTGAAAAAAAAGAATGACAAAAAATTTCGAAAACATGGCCTTAAACTCTTAGAAACATCCATAGATCTTGTAACATAAAATAAAAACAATTAGACATCATCATTGTTGACATCAAAAAGTGTTTTTTATCCCCAAACAGACTAAATCCATGATTTCATGAGAGAGATAAGGAATAAAACTAAGGAAAATGAAGAATAATGATCACCAACAAATTTATTTTGACACCAATGCACCTAGATTCACATAATATTCTGTCTCAGATAAAGAATAATGGTCTCCACAACCTTGGGAGAGAGATGAATTTGAGATATTACCAGTTTAGTTGAAAAATGTGATTAGGAAGTAAATCATATTATATCTATAAATTTTGTATATAAATTTTCATGATGTATGGAATGAGAACACAGTTAGGAAAACTATGTGCTTATCGTGCACAATCCACTACCTCGAACCACACCTCACACTGTTGTATTGAAAATTTCTAAAATCCATTACCAAATTTGTTGTTCCCCTATATCTAGCCTTCCAATATTTGTCTTAGGCATCCACCTGGTTTGGGAAAATTGTCCACCTTCCCAGTGACCACTATTTCAGTTGTATATGTTCTACTAACTTTGAAAAAACCATGATCCTCTAGAAAATCCCCAAAACATGTAAAAAATTCTATAAACCCCCCTAAACTTTATACGAAAATTTTATATAAATAAAATTCATAAATAAAGGGTGAATTATCATAATCTACGAGGTAATATAATCACCATGTGACTCTCTATTCACCACTATAACTCGATATTACTTACTTCCCAAGATAAAGTGGTATTAATCCAACAACCAATAAAAAAAGTAGAAAACATAAAAAAGGAATGGAGATTACATATGCACAAACATGAGTATGTTGGGTGTCAGAAAAAACTATTTTGATACCTACAAGAGTCTATTTCATTCATTTTATAAAGGAAAACAATAATTCATGTTTGACGATAAATAATTGAAAATAGGATTTCATCCCATTTTATTTCCATGGTTTGAAATAAGAAAAAAAACATAGACACAAAATTTTAAATATTATTAATTTTTTTTAAAAATCCACCCCCAGATAAAACATCACATTTGAAAACAAACCATATACATAGTATCAAAATAAATTAAAAGGAATTTTAATAAAGTATTTCACTTGAAAACAACCACCAATTATTCTATTGAAAACATTAAGAAATCCACCAAAAATACAAGTAAAGAACAAGGTTAATCCATAAAAGAATGAGAATACATAGAGGGGAATAAAAGAATGATAATTATAGAGTATTGTAAAACTAAAACAACATGAAGACTAAACAAAAAAGGTGATAAAAACATCAAAATTAAACTCAACCCAATAAATAAGAAAATTTTATTCCAATAAATGTTAAAGAATCATATCATATAATAAATATCATGAGGAAATTCCACATGCACTAATGGGATAATAATATATGTCCAAAGGTGGAACCAACTATCGGTAGTTTAAGGGTGATACAACTCACCACTAGAATCACTCTCAACAAGATTCATTAGCATATGGAATATCCAGGTTATAACATTCAACTATGGTCTATTAGCCAGTGCATAAATCTCAATTATAATGGAATTACTCCATTATTTTCCCACTTAATAGACTTGGGTTACTCATGGAATAACTAAAGGTTGTGGGACACTAAACATGAATACTTCAATCACATGGTAATAACATGTAACAAGGAATCAAAATCAAATAACAATATCTTTCCGAAAAATAACACCCATTTAACAAGTCTCCCAGTACATGATCACTATAAAAATACTTAATAAGAATACAATTAACAATTAAAAAATGAATACATGTATGACTAATATATAATAATAGGGATTAACAAGTGTTTAACCATTAATCAATAAAATACCTTTCTCACAAGATGCCAAATGGGCCTTTATTTAAAACCACGATTCACACCCTTTGAAATCCTTTTTTAAAATCACCTTTCAAAATAAGAAATTTTTTGGATATAATAAAAATAACATCAAGGAACCATCATTCCCAAATAACCAATGAAATCATAAAAACAATTGAATTAAAGAAAATACACCCCTTAAAAAACATAGAAATCCTTTAAAACAGGAATACACCACTTTATAGAGAAACTTTGTCCCTAGAACATCATGAATGAATTTCTTTTTTTAAATTAATATAGTATTGGTATTCATTCAAACCTTTATACTGAATAACACTCTAATTTAAATTAAAATACCCTTTAACTATGAAATATAGAAAAATTAAAAAATAAAACCTAAAAAATTTATACAAAGAGTTTAATAAACCTTATTTACGTATCATATACCATATTTACCTTGATTAGAAATATGTTTAGAATATAAATAATCTATGTAAATATCAAATAAAAAGAAATTAAATGAAAAAACAACCAAAAATATTGTAATCACGTCGCTTATGATGAATACCAATGGGATAGGTCATAAGGGTTAGTTCACAACCCCTAGAAACAATAAACAACTATTTAAAAAAAACCTAGATGTGATATTCAGCCTCCATAGATACTAGGGTCAGAATAAATGATTGGAATGTTGATAAAAACAAGGGAAAGAGGAATGAGAATCTATAACATTGAGTTTTAATGTAATAAACACTAAAGATCATCATAACCCACCATGGAATTGCTTGGATGTGGAGGAATATGGTTATGGAGGAACCTTTTTTAATCCCATAGAATGTGGGAAGATAATATAGAAAACTCCAATTAATAATAAGGAAAAAATATCAAAATACCAAAAATCAAGAAATTCACATAGTTCATTGTCATGGTTTTAATAAACCATATGGTCTCCATTGTCAAAAACAATAAAGGTCACACAATTTCAACTGTATGGTTTTACAAATCATGTGACTAACTATGTAGCCTTGTAAATACTCTAAAAATTCCAAAATTTCATGAATATTCACATCAAAACCAAGGATGTATTTAATACCATATGTATATACAAAATAGTGACATTTTGGGGTGTCATAGGATCCATGACCATACTAGGTACGAACATGTCATGGTGATAGTTGGTCTAGTTATATTTGAAAATTATCAAAAACGTACCTAAATTGTGGGGGGGGGGGGGTTGGGCCATGTCATTGAGAATTTATTAAGATATTTTAAAAAATTATGTTTTGAAACCTTGATTAATTTCTTAAAATTATCATTATTCCTCTCATCTTGGCTAGAATTATAGACGATGTAAACTACCGTGGGAGATTTAGTGCTTCTATTCACTTTAGAGATTCACAATTTTAGATTATTTAAGGTTTTAACATAATAATCTAAAGAGAATTGTATTAGGTAAAATCAAAAAGTTCTATTGGGATTTCCCATCATCACAACCTTTATTAAGGAAGGTGGATTATATATATCTCTCCTTAATCTATGAACTCGATGGTTTATGATTTATATTTTTAATTTCTAATGTTCATATATAAAAATACCTACTATATAATTCTTGAATTATTCTCTTTTTATTAGCTTATTTTAGAAATAATTTTTGTCGG
Source organism: Viscum album (assembly GCA_963277665.1). Taxonomy (NCBI): domain Eukaryota; kingdom Viridiplantae; phylum Streptophyta; class Magnoliopsida; order Santalales; family Viscaceae; genus Viscum; species Viscum album. The sequence continues at coordinate 796,802,000 of OY728160.1, read as the reverse complement.
TGATACCCACAAAAAGTTTTTATAATCACCCCTCTATATATGAATACTTAGGAATATATATATATATATATTGTTTATCATGGTATAGTAATGGGTAATGTTTCATTCTTGTACAACAGAGCATCTTGATGTTACATACATGGTAGAGGAAACGAAAATCCTAGAGGTAGTTATGGGGTGGATCTTATGTAGTTAAATTTTTTGAATATGTTATTGTATTTAGAATTATTAATTTTGTACATTTATGGGGTGTATTAAGAATTTTTGTGACTCTGATTATTATTATGTTATACTTTTAAGGGTATGGTTAGTTTTCTATCATTTCTCTTGTTTATGTTTTTATAGTAGTTCATTAATTTAGGTTTCATTTTATATAAGGGTAAATCATCCCCTACTAAATATGTATACCCTTTTAATTAATTTATTACCATTGATTCCTAAGGTATTTGAAGATCTTTTATGATGTTTCAAAGTTTCTTTTCCATCTAACTATTTATGAAAAATGTTTTTGTAAATAATGTGAAATATTTTTTACTGAATGTTTATAACTTGTTTTTTTAGAAGTTTTCATGAATCCAAATGAAGGAAGTGTGATCAGACAAACCAGATATGACATAGAGCATTAAATTTGAGAAACTGTGAGATTGTATGCAGATGAAATACATCAGACAAATAATTTTTTGAGTTAAAAGTTGTTAAAATGATGAAAGTAAAAAAGAGTTATGGAGTTTCCAAAACCAATTTTTGAAATGAAGTTATTTTAATGTTGTTAATGGAATGTTATAGAACATTCTAAAGTTGTTCAGATGATGCCTTGATAATATTTCAAGTTCCTAAACATCATGATTAAGTCATGATATATGATAGAGTTTGTGGAATAAGATAGAAATAGAAATTTTTGAATTCTACAAAATATAAGTATTATATCGACCGAAGCTTTTTACATATAACATTACATAATTTTATGTATAATTATACATTAGAGTACAATCCAAGTATCGTTAAGTCTATTTTCTTGGAATACTAAGTACATAAAACATAAAAGATGGGGCTAAAACACATTTCTTTATTTAATCTTTATAAAGAGCTCCTATAATTCTTTGAGCCATTAAATCTGCACAAGGTACCTTGGGGAACACATGAACAAAGGTATAAGCTAAAAATCCTAGTATGGGAATGATCATAAGGATGTGTCTTAAGAACATGAGTTATGAGGCTTGACATAATTATATCCAAAGCATAGACCATATAAAATCATATCATATAATCATGAAATCATATAAACATGTAATCATATAAATGTGGTATAATAATAAAAAATGACTTTATAATGGGTCAAGGCTAACCGAAAATCTTATTTCCCATTTTAGTATGGGTCTAGTATAACACCAATCATGTCTCCCATTTTAGTATGGGTTAAGGCAAACCGCAAATCCTATTTCACATCACATCTCATGAGATTTATCTTTACCCAATGCATTAGAGTACTATATGGGTGCACCCATCTCATCATTTTCGTGAATATTATTTCCCCAGAAATAATCAGACATCATCCACCATACATATACATAAGGATACCCATGGAAAGAATTGGGTTCCACAATCATGACATAAAGCATAACCAATGAGAATATCCTGAAAGTGTCCCTAAAATAAAGTGATTAAAACATACATGGAATTTCATCAGGTAAAATAGGAATATAAAAGGATAGGTGGTGTGAAACATAAGTGAAAACATATAAGATATGTTTTTGATAAACATTATTATTAAAACATTTTTGTACAGTTTTAAGGAAAATACTATAGTGATTATAAAATTGAAAAGGGGAAAATCGTTTATATAAAAGGAGAATTGAAAAATATAAGGTTTTCATAAAAAATACTGATTTTATAAATATATTGGTGGCATACAACAAAGGATAGAGTGAAATTTAAATTTGGTGAAAATTTGGGAAGATCCCTTAAAATAGGTTTTCTTATAAGAAGGTTCTAAGGAGGGAATCTTTAAAAAAACCTATATATCCATGAAAGAGAGTGATGAAGGGGTATTCATAAATGTATTTTTTAAAACATAAAAAAAGTATAGAATAAGTACAAAAATAGTTAACATAACTCCATTTTCATATAAATAATTATAAGGCAACTTGAAAGAAAAAAAAAGTTTGTGTAGAATTCGTCACGGTTTATCAGCATTGTGTCAGGTGTAAACAAGAGGGATTAATGAGAGATAAAAGAGGTTTATCATAACATATAAATCACTAGGGAAGTATGAGGGAGGTGCTAAAACATACCCCAGAATCTATTATTACGTATAAACAGAATAGCATATAGGAAAATATTTATTAAGAAATAAATATAAAAGATCACCAACCTTAAATATCTTGGTGTTCTCCAGCTGTTATTAAAGACCTTAATAAAAAAACATTAGTTTAATTTATTAATAATTCCATAACCTCTTCTATATGTAATTGGTTTATTATAATCATTTTAAGTTCATTTATAACCATTTTGATTGGTTATGATGTTCAATTTAATTGTTTAGGCTAGTTTGTTTACTTGGTTTTAATGACCCGTTTTATTATATTCATGTTTGGATAATCATGTAAAGTGAAACTGGTTATCCATAATTTAAGTTATATTCTATTAGTTAATATCTATCAGATTAAATGGTTCTAAATTTAATTTGTTTACTTTGATAGAAGTTGAATGATTATATAAAACCATAGTGACAACTATTTTTCTCAATCGATGGGTTTGATTACAAAGAGCATGTTTTGATTTATAACTTAATACCATTTGTAAAAAATGATTAAAGAACCAAAAATAAGAAATATTACATATATAAAAATCGGATTAAACCATAACACAAATGGTTTAGGGACCAAAATTAAAGATGATAATAGAAATTGATAAACTGTTGTCCTTGACTGTGCTAAATTAGCTCATCTCAAACGGTTCTTTCATTTCATTCAAAAAAAGGTGGGGAAAGGAGAGAAGATAATGAAATATCCCACTAGAATAATAATATTACAATACATGTATGTTACTTGAGTTATCATACTATTTTGGTGAAGGGAGGTGGGGAAAGAAACCAAAGCAAATGAACATAAAAGAAATGAAGGAATTGGAAAGTAAAATTTAACTCTTGAGACTTCCTTATTTTAGAACCTCATAAGGGGAGAGGTTTTGGTATTTTTAAAAGGCTAGGGGATTTTGAATGTGGGGAGGAGATTGGGGAGAGATTTTGGAAAAATATTGGCATGGTATAAGGCTCGAGAGTAGTGAAGAAAAGAGGGAGTGAGGGGTGTTTTTGTAGTGGAGTAGAGGAATATTTTCATAATATTATAATAATTAGTTTATTATTTTCCCTCAAGACTTGAAATATTGATGATTCAATGACCAAAAATAGTAATAAATTCATTTGACTTTGAACCAATTGGTATTACATCAGAATATCATCAACAATGACTTAATAAATCCATTATTTAGCAGCTATAGTAAATTACTGTATTTTAATATTAACTAAAAATTCATGTATTTCTGAAAAATCTAAAAATTTCACCCTAACCATTTTTTTATGTGTATAATTCAAAAATGAAATCTATTTTTCTAAAATAATTATCTATATATGATTATTCTAATATTTAATTAAAATCATAATTTATTTTCAAAAACTAGGTTTAAAACATTCATTTACTTATTCTAAAATATAGGTATATCATACTTTCAACTTGAATATTAGTGATATATTATCATGGGTAAGGTTACTATTAATTAGGATATATCACTATTCATAAGGGTATGTAACTATTCATAATTGTTGTTTACTATCCACCAAAAATTATGTTTTTCTTATAGAATGCTAAATAACATACTGATTGAAACCGTGTATGTTAGATTTTAGAAATTCCAAACGCAGAAGTGAAAAACATATTTTTAAAGGTAACTTAGCACTTAGTAGTTCATTATGTTGTGTTTTCATGTGATTTTATTAAATTTTTATAAGAAGGTAATTTACATTGAAAAACATTGGGTCGTTACATTCTTCCCCCTTAAGAAATTTTGCCCTCAAAATTTCATTTTATATTCTAGGACAAAAACCGTTGGGGGTACTTTTCCACCATTTCTTCATCATGTTCCCATGATGCCTCTTCGTACTTATGATTTCTCTAATGTACCTTGACCAGATGAGTAGTCTGGTTCTGTAGAACACTGTCTCTATGATCAAAGATGTTCAATGAATAGTCCTCATAGGAAAGATCATCCCCCAACTGTCCCACCTCAGAAGAGGGTATATGTGGATGGTTTGGTATGTACACCATTAAGAGGGATACATGGAAGACATCATGTAATTTCAACATGGTAGGTGGAAGTTCCAGTTGATAGGCCATAGCTCCGACTTGATCAAGGACCTCGAAGGGGCCGATGTACCTGGGACTTAACATCCCTCACTTTCAAAACATCATGACCTTCTTCCATGGAGATATGCATAAAAATACAATGTCTCCAACTTTAAACTCAAGGTCTCATCAACGATTATCTACATAACTTTTATATTGACCTTGGGATTTCTTGATAGGCTACTGAATGGTTTTCAACTTGTAACACCCCAAGATTTCATAGTACATTATTTCTTCAAATTAATTCAATAACTTGCACTACACGAAACACCGTGTTCGAGCGCACAACAAGATTACCAAACTAGCTGTTCAAAAGTGGTTATGATTAGTATTAACTGAATATTGAACTATATATAATACTTATAATTTTATAATCCATATAATGAGTTTCTTAGACATTATGTAAGAACAAATTCATTTTTTTCAGATAAAAGAAGTATTTATTTAAAAAAAATGCACTTTTACCTCCTTCTAAAGATGAACCCTTTTTAAGTCCAAAATTTGAATATTTAATATATTCTATTTGACAAAATAAACATCTTCTTTAGAATCAGGACATAAGAATTTAGTTTCAATAATTTTTTTCTTTTTTGATAACTTTCATATTTAGGAGAATAGTGAAAATACTATATTTTAACTTAAAACAGGTTTTTTAATCAAAAAAATTCATATTTTTATATTATAAATTTTAATGTTTTGGAAGTATAAAAATAATATATTTTTACTATTTAATAAAATTATGGTCATCGAAAGTAATTTCACTTTGAAATTGGACATAAACAAGTGTCAATATTTTGATAATAATTATTTCTTAAAAATACGCCTTTTGGTTTTGATAGCAGGAAATAATTTTAAATTAATAAATGCTAATTCTATTTTTTGAATTTGGTAAAATTGACTTCATTATTGAATTTGGAATATCAAAATTAGCTTAGGGTAAATTTTTGGTATTTTTCTGGAAAATTTTAATTTATGTTGAATAGTGAAAAAACTGAGTTATAGTTTAAAACTGAATTTTTATTTGAATAATTATTTATTTTATTTTAATTTATTTTAGGTCAAAATAGATTCATAATACCTATATTAGTTCAATGTTATTCATTAGAGGCAGTTTATAATAATTTTAGATATATATAAATTTTATTGAACTTTTCACCATCTTTTACCCACCCCCTAAGAGAATTTATAAATTCAAATAAAACATAATTTAACTGCTTCTGTGAGTTGAATTTATAAAATCCAAGAGACATGGTTAATATCATGGAGTAAAATGTGGTTCAATAAGATAAAAAATAATTTTTGGTGAATAGTAACATTTTTAATTTTTTTTACCACGGTTAAAAGTAAATAGTATAATTGAGGGTAAAAATGATATTATTTTTACCCTAACACATGTCCTAATTCTATTGGATATGTGTAATTCGACCAAAAACAACCTTAGGAATAAAATATGACCCTTTATTTCCACTTTGATTAGATTTGGACATTTATTATTATTTAATTTAATGAAGAGCTAAAAGTGATAAATTCAAAGGTTATTAACTAAAAAATTTTAAATAAAGGTTTATACATAAGATAAATTCGACTGTAAATATTCATTATAAATATAATAATATTTCCCTCATTATGTTTTTTTATTTATAATTTTTAGACATAGATTATTAAATTTATTTATGACCCAATGATGATGCAGTAATTACATTATTAATGAAAGAATCAAATATATTGTATTGTAAATATTAAAATAAATATAATTTCAATGTTTTTATTATATACACGAATTTTATAGGTGACTATGAAATGTTATATTTGATTAAATGTATCTTGTTCGATGTAATCAAGTTGTGACAACTTTCAAAAAAACAAAATACCAAATAGTGTCAAAATTGACATAAATAAATATTAAAAACAAATACTATATTATTGGTTGATATAATATTCCTAAAAATGTAAGGTTCATCCAGAGGGATTAAATAATATTATATATGTCATTAATGTTCCACTTTAGGTTCTCTTGAAAGTTTAGAGTAATATTATTAACCATATATAGTAAGAATACAAGAAGACACGGTAAAAGGTAAACTATTTAACTAAGAGTTAAATCTAAATAACACAGAAAAAATGTTAAACTAAACTTGTATAAAACCTAGTTTTTGAGATTATTTCGACCCATAACCATATAATGATCTAAATCAATTCATTTGGATCCATTATAAACAGAATATTATGGTATACTAAATTAATACTTTAATCATTTCCTAAACTGACCATCACCCCTCTTATAAAAGGGCACATCCCCTTCCCTCAAAATCATACCTCCAAAGCCATTTTTATCAGCTAAACACTCCTAAAATATCCTCCCAACTACGATAAATTCAACCAAGAGTCCTTAGATTGATCATAAATCCACCCTATGGATCCTTTTGATCAAATCAAAAGCAAGAACCCGAAGAAGAGGTAACGATTTCACCACCCTCTTTCAAGTTCCTTTCTTCATCCACTTATTTTTTTTGTTATTTCCATTATAAAATAATAAATCCAGTATCTTCTATATACTGTGATGTTATTATAAATATTGCACAACTATATTCATTATTCTTTCCATCTTATTAATGATAATGTCACCATGTGTGCGTGTGTACGGCTTACCATCTCCACGCCGTGGTGTAATTTGTTATTCAACACTATATTATTTGGATGGATATAATGATGATTAATATATATATAAATAATTAAAATAACATGATAATGTCTCTGTAAAATTAATATACCATCCAATTCCACACCTTTAAGGAAATTATATTGTCGCTCGTGCGTACGTACGGATTACCGTCTCCACGACGCGATGAGATTCATTTCAACATTCATCATTCATCGACGATTATAAAAATATATATTAATAATATATTTGTAACATATTCCATAAGAATTATACTGGAGATATATATATATGTACTTACATATAATTTATTTACTTATTTCCATTTAATACGTTATGAAAACCAAAAAAAATGTTTTAGCGTACGTACGAACTACCGTCTCCATAAACAGTATTTTCCATTTCATATATATGTCTATTATGCATAATTATATTCTAAATATATAGGATATATAAATCATGTTTTATATTCTAGATGTATTTAAATCATGATCTATGTGATACAATCAAGAGTAACAAGTTAAAATACGTACAATAAAGAAAGTGATTAGTACCCGAAATGTTAATTTAACATGGAAATTATTATTAAATGGGTAGTATAATGTAATAAATAAATAATTTATGATACCATAAATAACAATATGGTTCTGGTATAATTTAATAACATACTGCAGTATTCATATAGGAGGTTAAATGTGCCCTCAACTAAAGGAATGTGCAAGGTAAAGGGTTTTCATCTCACTCCTTATTTCCTTGAGATTCGTGCCATATTGCCACTATTACCTTTTGTGTGGTGTATGTACTGCCCATAGTCATATTATTTGTGTAATACATTTAAATTTATGTGTACTTATATATTCATTGTATGATACCTCTTTCATGGGGTGTATGTTTCATAAGTTACCAAATTGGTAAGGGTTTATTGCACAATCTCTTCATTATTTGAGGTTGTTTATACATAATTATCTACTGGGACCTCTTTATCTTCCAAATACATGTTTCTTAAAAATGTATTTCAAATAATTATTACAATTTTATAGAATAAGGGTTAAATTCATTTATACCCTAGTTGACTTTTTATAAGATGTTTACAAAGTAATCTTTCTGTCACTTTCCAAACAAGTTACTTTTTAACCTTTTCGACAAAACTAAGGTAAGAATGTCTTTTTTTAACTTATACGATGCGTGCGGCTATTTTCTGCCATTATAATATCGTCTAAGCTTCCCTTATAAGCTTATAAGAATATTTTCAAAGTAAATTTTTTATTTTATAATTATGTGACTTTTAAATGATTTCAAAAAAAGTGATATTTCTCTCAAATAGTATTGATTTCATCTATGTCAACATCCTTTGATGGATTTTAAGCTTATTTTAAGTTGATTTATTATGATACAAAACTTCCATAATGTATTTAAGGTTTTGTGATATGTTTGACTATGGATGTGTTATTTTTTTACAATTCATGGTTTATGGAGAAAGTATTGAAATTTCATATGATAGTTTAAATACGAATGTTTATGTTATGTTTAAACCTATTCATATGAGGAATGAATTGGACTTAATAATTGACGGGTCGAGCCTGGTTTAGCTTCTCAATGTATCAGTAGGTCTCATGAGACAAACTAGTGTCTTGACACAAGAACTTGACAAAATTTTATTTGTATTTTTGGCACAAGGCCTTGACTATGTGGTTTGGATAGTCTGGCATTATGCATTCCGTCATTATGAAAGTGGTTAGTGATATTTCATGTGATTATTCAACTAGTAGAATATCCATGTGAATAATTAAATGGCATTACTTCATTTTATTTTTGCAATATCGTGTTGATGTTAATGTTTAAGAGGCTTTTGTTTTAGTTATACATTGCCTTAAATGTTTATACTTATTTATGAACGTTTCTGCTGTATTGTTATCCTTACTGAGCATCTGAGCTCACCCCTTTATATGTTTTATTTTTCTCATGATTCCAAGAAGGGTATTGTGATTGATATGTAGGGTTAATCCAAGGGAATATTGGAATTCATAAAGGATTATTTTTTTTATTTTATAATGTGTAATGAAACATTCATGTATGTAATCTATTTTCCAAGACTGCTAAACTAATCGGTCCTTCAGGACTTCATTCCTTATAATAATGCCAATGTATTAAGATAATGCACCGAATCTGGGTAACTAGGGTTAGGGAATTACAGTTGGTATCAAAGGAAGTTTAGCAATAACCTTGGAATCTATATTTAGATGAACTCTGATTAGATCATATAGACCTAAGATAAACATTGAGGAATAGTATAGAAGAAATTTCTAGAATTTTGGTAATGTAGATATTTTGTGAGTTTTCCAATTAAATACATCCCTGTCTGGATACGATCAGGTAGAGGCGGCTCTTTGGAAAATGTACCTAGGGGTAAAAACCGAAAACAATGCATTGAGCTAGACCCAAACAGGAACTGGTGCACGAAAACGGGCCTTGCTCCACTCTTGGTTACGACACTCCCTGGGGATATGGTTAGGATAATTCTCATTTTCATTTCAATTCATTATGAAGGGTTTATGAGTATATACTACCTCAATTAAAACATCTTTATGATTATGGATTATATCTATAAGACCTTCAATTTATGTTAGGTTTTCTACATGTTTGGAATTATTCCTTTCAATTCATAAACTGACCTAGTTTATGATATTGTATAGAAATGGCACCCAGTAGAAGGAACGTGATCTCCAACAATACGTATGATCCAAAGTGTAAGAAAGATCATATATTTCATGGTATTAAGCCAACATTTAGAAGAGAAATAGTCTCCCATGTATTCTCAACTTATGAAGAAATAGTATCATATGTTAATAAGATATGTAAATAATTCTCTGAGTCGTATAACTTTGAAAGAAATAAAGAGAAGAAAAGAATAGAAGAGAGAAAGTTGGATAAAGGGAAGAGGGAAAAGAAGAATTTTCCCATATGTGATAACTGTGGGAAGAAACACCCTAGAACATGCTTAAATGGAATGAGAGTTTGTTATAATTGTGGAGAAAAAGGACACCAAGTACGTGACTATAAGGGTAAGAAAAAGGTTCCAAATGTACAATGCTTCATCTGCAAGGAGTTGGGACACTACGCAAACCAATGTCAAAAGCATCCCAGTATTCCCCAAATGATGCTATTGGATAATAATAATGTTAGTATTATACCACAGATGAGGAATAATGATTAGAGTTCTTAGGTGGTTATTAAATCATTATGTCATTTGAGTGTTGTATGAATGATGTACTGGTTATAATAATTATGGAGTATATAAGGATTGTACTAAAGTACTTTTTTATTGAGTACATGAGATTGTGTGGAACCAAGAAAAGTGACTCAATAGAAGGTTAAATTTTTATAAAATATATGCTTGAGATAATGATAAACCATAATATGGTTCTAATACTGAGGTAGTGATTTTGGAATAATACATGATTGATTTGGATAAATTATATTTGATATTCTTGACTAACTTGAAAATGATTAATGATTTGTATATCCCATAATTGTTGGAGTCTAAAACATTTTTGGATAGAAAGAGTATATCTAGTATTATATAAGGAATAAGAGATCATGAATGTAATCAATAATTTTATATAGTAACTCAGGATGTTACAGTGTTTTAATATAATACATGATTAAGGCGTTCACATGTTGTTATGTGACAAAAGGATCTCCATTGTGTTTACGTTGCTTATAAATTTTGTACTGTGAGTTTGGACAGAAGTATTTTTGATAATTCTAGTTTGAGATTATTTTATTATTTCCATAAATGGACAACCCGGAGGTTAGGCAGTAAACCATCGCGTCTGGCAAGGTCGCGAGACTTGAGCCCGCAACCGAAGGGTGACGAGGGTGTATCACCTACCACTGGCCCACATGATGTCCTGGATTGAATAATGTAGTATTTCTTTAAAAAATATCTATTATATAAATTATAAATTAATTTTTTTTGAACCATATACAAATAGGATAAATAGAATATTATTTTTAAGTTCTATTATCTTTTAGAGTGAAAGATCAGTTTGTGGTAGAAATTAGTTAAAGGATGTGACTATATTTTTCATGTATATATTTTTATTTTTCTGTTATTCCATGAAGAAATTAATTCTTATACTTTAGTGAAGATATCTTAAAACCAAAAATTTGTTATCCTAATAAAATATGTTTTGTAGAACCAGTGGTATTTTAAATTATCATAGATTGATGAATTTAAGGCCCCCAATTTTACACTTCTTAGTGATTGATGACCTCAATCACTACCTATAACTATTTACATTTTTCCTCCAATTATATTTCTCTAATTTTCACCAATGTTCTCCTTATCAAGATCATAATTTGGTGGTGACCATTTCATTTTACTTTTCCACTTATTAAGACTAAATTTTATTAACCAAATTTCGGATGTGGGTTTTCCCAAAGGTATATTCTATTTTCAACCTTTTTTTAGAAGAACAATTTCAAATTGAGAGGACGCAATTTATTGAATGAGGGAATAATGTAACACCCAAAGATTTAATAGTACGTTATTTTTTCAAAGTAATTCAATAAGTTTCACTACATGAAACAATGGGTTTGAGAGCACACCATGATTACCAAAATAGCTGTTCAAAAGTGGTTATGAATAGTATTAACTGAATATTGAACTCTATATAATACTTATAATTTTAGAATCCATATTATGAGTTTCTTAGACACAATGTAAGAAACAATTCATTTTTTTATAAAAGAAGTATTTATTTAAAAAAATGCACTTTTACCTCCTTTTAATGATGAACCCTTTTTAAATCCAATATTTGAAACTTTTCTATATTCTATTTGGCAAAATAAAATTCTTATTTAGAATCGGGAAATAAGAATTTAGTTTCCATAATTTTTTAGTTCTTTTCTGATAACTTTCATATTTGGGAGAATAGTGAAAAATACTATATTTTAACTGAAAACAAATTTTTAAATGAAAATAATTTATAGTGTTAACTTATAAATTATAATGGTTTATAAGTATAAATAGATTATATTTTTACCATTTAATCCAATGATGTTCATTTTATGTAATTTCACTTTGAAATTGGACATAAACAAGTGTCAAACTTTTGATAGTTATTATTTCTTAAAAATATGCCTTTTGGTTTTGACAGTGGGAATTGATTTTAAATTAATAAATTCAACTTGTTTGTTTTGAATTTTAAAAATAGACTTTATTATTGAATTTAGAATATCAAAATTAGCTTTGGGTAAATTTTCAGTATTTTTCTGAAAACTATTAATTTATGAAGAATAGTGAAAAACACTGAGATATAGTATAAAACCAAATTTTTATTTAAATAATTATATATTATATTTAAATTTATTTCAGGTAAAAATAGATACATAATACCTATATATGTTCAATGTATTTCATTAGCGTTAGTTTATAATAATTTCAGATATATAAAAATTTTATTGTACTTTTCACCGTCTTTTAGCCACCTCCTAGGAGAATTTGTAAATTCACATAAAACATAATTTTACCGTATTTGTGAGTTTAATTTCAAAAGTTCGATAGACACGGTATATATCAAGGAGTAAAATGTGGTTCAATAAGATAAAAATAATTTTTGGTGAATATTAACTTTTTACTTTTATTTACCACGGTTAAAAGTAAATACGGTAATTAAGGGTAAAAAAGATATTATTATTACCCTAAAACATGTCTTAATTCTATTAGATAAGTGTAATTCGACCAAAAACAACCTTAGGAATAAAATATGACCCTTTAGGTCCACTTGGATTAGATTAGGACATTTATTATTATTTATTTTAAAGAAGAGTTAAAAGTGTTAAATTTAATGTTTATTAACTAAACCATTTTTAATTTAGGGTTATACCTAAGATAAATTCGACTCTAAATATTCATTAGAAAGATAAAACGATTTCCTACATCATGGTAATTTATTTATAATTTTTAGACATAAGATAACTAAATTTATTTATGACACTATGATGATGCAGTAATTAAATTATTAATGAAAGAATCAAATAAATGGTATTATAAATATTAAAATAAATTTAATATCAATGTTTTTATGACATACACAAATTTTCTAGGTGACTATGACATGTTAGGTCGGATTGAATGTATCTTGTTTGAAGTAATCAAGTTATGACGACTTTCACAAAAACAAAATACCAAATAGTGTCAAAATTGACATAAATTAATATTAAAAAACATATTATATTATTGGTTGATATAATATTTATAAAAATGTATGGTTCATACAAAGGGATGAAATAATATTATATATGTCATTAATGAGCCACTTGAGCTTCTCTTGGAATTTTAGAATAATTTTATTAACCATATATAGTAATAATACAAGAAGACACGGTAAACGTTAAACTACTTAACTTAGAGTTAAATCTAAATGATAAGGTTAAAATGGTAGCCTAAACATGTCTAAAAACTATTTCATAATAGTATTTCGATTCATAACCACCTATGTATATAAATAAATTCATTTTGAACCATTATAAACTGAATATTATTGTATAATAAATTAATACTTTAATATTTTCCTAAAGTGACCCTCACCCCTATTATAAAAGGGCACTTCCCATTCTATTAATATCACTCCTCCAAAGCCATTTGGATCGGACAAACACTGCCCAAATATCCTCCAAACATTCTTAAATTCAACCTAGAGGCCTTAGATTGATCATAAATCCAACTTAAGGAGTCCTTTTGATCAAATCAAAAGGAAGAACCTGAAGAAAAGGTAACGATTTCACCACCCTCTTTCAAGTTCCTTTCTTCTTCCACTTCAGTGTTATTTGTTATTTCCATTATAAAATAATAAATATATTATATTCTATATACTGTGATGTTATTATAAATATTTCACAACTACATTCATTATTCTATCCATCTTATGAATGATAATGTCACCATGTTTGCGTATGTACGACTTACAGTCTCCACGCCGTGGTGTAATTTGTTATTCAACACTATTTTATTAGGACGGATATAATGATGAGTAATATGTATATAAATAATTAAAATAATATGATAATTTCTCTGTAAAATTAATATACCATCCAATTCCACAACTTTAAGGAAATGATATTGTCGCTCGTGTGTACGTACATATTAGCGTCTCCACAACGCGATGAGATTCATTTCCACATTCACCATTCATTGATGATTATAAAAATATATATTAATAATATGTTTGTAATATATTAAATAATAATTTTACTTGAGACATATATATATATATATATTTACTTACATATATTTTATTCACTTAGTTCTGTTCAATATGTTATGAAAACGGAAACAACGTATATGCGTACGTACGAACTACCATCTCCATAAATGGTGTTTTCCATTTCATATATATGTCTATTATAGATATTAATATTCTAAATATATATGATATATAAATAATTTTTTATATTCTAGATTTATTTAAATCACGATCTATGTGATACAATCAAGAGTAACAAGTTAAAACACGAACGATAAAAAAAGTGATTATTACTCGAAATGTTATTTTAACCTGGAAATTATCATTAAATGGGTAGTATAATTTCATAAATGAATTATGTATGATATCATAAATATTAATATGGTTATGGTATAATTCAATAACATACTACGGTTTTCATATAGGAGGTTAACCGTACCCTCAACTAAAGGAAAGTGCAAGGTAAGGGGTTTTCATCTCACTCCTTATTCGTGCGAGCTTCATTCCATATTGCCACTATTACCTTTTGTGTGGTGTATGTACTGCCCATAATTGTATTCATTGTGTAATACTCTTTAATATATGTTTATTTACATATTTATTGTATGATACCTCTTTCATGGTGTGTATGTTTTGTAAGTTACCAAATTGGTAAGTGTTTATTTCACAATCTCTTCATTATCCGAGGCTGTTTATATATAATTATCTATTGGGACCTCATTATCATCCACATCCATGTTTGTTAAAAATGTATTTCAAAAAATTCTTACTATTTTATTGACTATGGTTTAAAGTCATTTATACCCTTGTTGACTTTTTATAAGATGTTTATAAAGGAATATTTCTGTCGCTTTCCAAACAAGGTCCTTTTTAACCTTTTTGACAAAAATAAAGTAAGAATGTCTTTTTTTAACTTATATGGTGGGTGCGGCTATTTCCCGCCATTATAAAATAATCTAAGAATACATTAAGAGATTATAGGAATATTTTAAATGTAAATTTTTTATTTTATAATTATGAGAAATTTAAATGATTTTAAAAAAAGATATTTCTCTCAAATAGTTTTGATTTAATCTATGTCAACATCCTTTGATGGATTTTAAGTTTATTTGAAGTTGATTTATTATAATACAAAACATCCATAATGTAGTGAAGGTTTTGTGATATGTTTGACTATGGATGTGTAATTTTTATACCATTCATGGTTTATGAAGAAAGTATTGACGTTTCGTATGCAAGTTTAAAAAGGAATGTTTATGTTATGTTTAAACCTATTCATATGGGGAATTCATTCGACTTAATAAGTGACGAGTGGAGCTCTCTATAGATCCTCGATGCATCGGTAGGTCTTATGAGACAATATAGTGTCTTGGAACAAGGACTTGACTATGTGGTTATGATAGTCTGGCATTATGCATTCCATCATTGCGAAAGTGGTTAGTGATATTACATGTGATTATTCAACGAGTAGAATATCCTTGTGAATAAGAAAATGACATTACATCATTTTATTTTTTCCACATATTGTTGAAGTTCATGTTTAAATGTATTTTTTTAGTTATGCATTACATTAAATGTTTATGCTTATTTATGAATGTTTCTGCTGTATTGTTATCCTTACTGAGCATCTGAGCTCACCGCTTTCTATGATTTATTTTTCCGTGGATTTTAAGAAGTGTATTGTGATTGATATACAGGGTTAAGGAAAGGTAATAATGGAGTTCATAAAGTATTATTTAAATTTTTTGGTATGTTATAAAGAGTAATGTAACATTCATGGATGTATTCTATTTTCCAAGACTACTAAACTGATCGGTCCTTCGGGACTTGATTTCTTGTAATAATGCCAATGTATTAAAATAATGCACCGACTCTGGGTAACTAGGGTTACAGCATTACACACCTTATCCACAATTTCTTCTACCATTTTAGGTCCTATCATATTACGCTCACCAACTTTATCCCAACACGTCGGTGTTCTGTACCATTTCCCATAATGTCCTTCATATGGTGCCATTCAGATGCCCGAGTGGAAGTTGTTATTGTAAGAGAATTCAACCAGTGGAATATGTTGGTCTCATCCTCATTTGAATTTCATATAAAAGACTCTCAAAATTTCATCTAATGTATGAATAGTTCGATCAGATTGGCCATCAGTTTGAGGATGACAGGTCGTACTAAATTTTAGTTCAGTGCTTCGAGCATGTGGGAGACTTTTCTTGAACATCGAGGTGAATCTCGAATTAGGATCTGATATAATAGACTATGGTACTCCAAGAATCCTTACCCCTTTTTTGATTTAAATAAATTAAAGTTATTGAAATGATAAGTCCTATTGAATAGTGATAAAGTGAGATATCTTTGTAAGACGATCCACAATGACCCGTATATCATTATTTCCTCTAGATGTACTTAGAAGTCTAGTGACAAAGTCCATGGTAATTTTCTCCCACATCCATACTGGTATGGGTATCGGTTTTATAATCCCCTTTGAATTTTTCCTCTCATCCTTCACATAATGAAATACCAAGAAATTTTATGTATATTCAACAATCTCCCTTTTCATATTATCCCACCAAAATTTTTCTCAAAGATCTCGATACATCTTTTTTCTCCCAGGGTGGATAAGGAAGGTCGAGAAATGTGAATCATTCAATAGCTCATTCTTTATCTATGTATCATATGGTACACATAATCTTTTCCCATATCATACAACTCCATTATCATCAATTTTGAAATATGAGGAATTCCCATTTCTGATAGCTTCCACCCTTTTCGGAATTTCCATATCTTCTCTATAAGAATCCTTTATTTTCTCCAAGAGGGACAGTTGAGAAATCATTTGAGAAATGATTGACGATGTTTCTCTCTTAATGGTTTCCATGTCAACCCTGTTCAAATATGAGAATATTGGATCCTTTTCAATTCTCATATTTGATAAAGATATAAGGTTCTTTCTACATAGAGAATCTGCCACCTTGTTTTCCATACTAGGATTGTAGTGGATCAAGTAGTCACAATCATTGAAAAGATATATCCATATTCTACGGTGCATATTTATATTTTTCTATGTGAATATATATTTGAGACTCTTTTGGTCAGTATATATCTCACACTTCTCCCCATTGAGATAATGCTGCAATATTTTCAATGCAAAGATCACATCAGCCAACTCTAGATCAGGCGTGGGATAGTTTTTCTCCTAGATTTTCAGCTTCCATGAATAATAGGCTATCACATTATTATTTTTTATTATCACACATACTAATCTCTTGTTATAAGCATCACTATACACTACAAAGAGTTCTCCACTTTTAGGGAGTGTGACTACTGGTGTAGTGATAAGACTCTTTTTCAACTCTGTGAAACATTCTTCACATTACTGTGTCTAGAAAACATTTACTCCCTTCTATGTTAGCTTGGTCATTGGGTTTGAAAATCGTGAAACGTTCTTTACAAATCATTGATAATACTAAGCTAGACCCAAACACCTGCGGATCTCTGGTACATAAGTTGGCCGGAGCAACTCCTCAACTGCCTTCGTCTTGGAAGGGTCCACAAATATCCTTTTGCTGGTGATAATATACCCCAATAAAGATACTTCCTCCATCTAGTACTCACATTTACTATAATTTTTATTCAACATATATTTTCTCAAAGTCTTTAACACAGTATTAAAATACTTATCATGTTCCTCCTTTCTCTTGGAGAATATCAGAATATCATCAATAAAGACTACCATGAATTTGTCGAGGTAATATTTAAAGACTCTATTCATTAGATCCATGAAAATTTATAGCGCATTAGTGATTCCAAAGGGAATATCTATAAACTACTAGTGTCTATACCTCATTCGAAAGGTAGCCTTGGGAATATCTTCCTACCACACCTTTAATTTGTGATATCCTAAAAGATGGTCCACCTTAGAGAAATAACTAGCCCCATGAAGCTGATCGAAAAATTCATCTATCCATGGAAGGGGATACTTTTCATTATTGTGATATTATTAAGCTCATGATAATCAATTAAGAGGTGAATTTATCCATAATTCTTGATTAAGTGGATTGGCGCACCCCATGGTGAAGCACTTGGGAGTATAAAACCCTTCTCCATATTCTCCTGTAACTAATTATTCCCCTTTTTTATCTTTATAGTGGACATTCTATAAGGTGTCTTTGATATTGGTAGAGGTCTTGGAATAAGTTCAATTGAGAACTCAAACTCTCGGGTATGAGGAAGACCAAAGATCTATTTTGGGAATATATTTGTGTAATCCCTCACAATGGGCATGTCGTTAAGTAGGATTCTCTCCTTTGTCTCAATCATTTGAGCTAGATATGCCTGCTCACAGGGCTACAATATCCACACTTTAGATGAAAATTCTAAAGGAGATTCATCTTTCTCATTAAACTTGTTAAGAATTAAAGGATGCTTTGGGATGTGAAGAGTGATATCTCTTTCCTGAATGTTAATGTTGGATTTGTATAAAGACAGTCTATCTATGCCCAAGATATCATCAATATACAAAAATGAAATTATGATGAGATTTTATGGGAGGTTCAGTCCACAAATTTAATCTAGGGAAGAGTTATAAACTATTGATGTAATAATTTCCCCATTTTCTGTTCTCAAAGATAACTTTTCTTACAAATTTTTATGTAGTGTTTGAATAGCTCTACTAAGCTTGAAAGATATTAAATAATGCGTAGAACTAGAATCAAATAGTACAATATCTATTATTGAATGAATTACTACCATACCTAGAACCACATTGTTGTCTGACCCCACCTCATAGTAGTGATATCATAAGCCCTTCCATGTTGTCTTGGAGGTTGTTGTTGATTTTGTCCGAAAACCCTCAGTATAAGAAAATTGCATGCATAATACCCATGCTTCTAGTAGTTGTAACACTGTACTAGAGGATGAGTGTTTGTCTAAAACATCTATTATTCTTCAACATTTGCAGGATTTTTCATATACCTTTGAAAATTCTTAGCTAGATGACCAAAAATTCCACATTCGATGAAATTCTTGGTTCCCTTCAAACAATAACCAGGATGCTTCTTCCCACAACTTTTAAAAGGGGAAAAGTCTGTCTTCTTTCCATCATGGGATTTGTTTGATGAAATACCAATATTGTTCTCTATTTTACGTTTCTTTTCACTAGGCCCACGAGACCACTAAGAGTGTCCAATCTCCATTTCAACCTAGAGGGCACACCATAAAATATCCTCATAACTGTTGATGCCTTGAATCTCTAATTATTTTAATATAATCAAAATTAGTTCACTAAATAAGTGATCCACCTTGCTCTTTGTGTTCATGAAAAATCTAGAGGCATACCATTCAAGCCTTGTAAGGTTTTATTCATATGCCCCGATGGACTCATCTTCCTTATGCTTGAGTCTGAGGAAATCCATTTCTATCTTAAGACAGATTGAAAAAATCCTCTTGAATTCCTCCTAATCCATGGAAAAAATCTACTCTTGCGACTTTTTAGTCTTGATCAGTGTCCACCTCTGATCAGCGTCCCCATCAAAAGTATAGACTACTAGTACATCCGTCTCTTCTTATGAGAACTATAGGTCAAAGAATATATATTCAATGGAGTTAATCCATTGTTCTACGAGTATGGGATTTGATGACACACTAAACATGGGATGACTTTTCCATATGAAAGATTCTATCAAAACATTCTCTTTACTTGGAGGGGAGATCATTCCACATGATTCATGTTATTATTCAAAACTTGATCCAACTAAGAAAGTACTATCATGATGTTTTTAGCACCTTCTCCTATCATATCAGGCATATCATTAAATAAATCTTCATATTACCTATAAAATTGGTTGTTGGAAAGTCTTCTTCTATTTTCCTCCATTAACTAAGAAACAGAACGTATAAATAGAGGTCTTGAATACTTAGCTATTGAGCATAAAAGGAAACATTTAACATAAAAGGATAAACTTATAAAGAAGAAGTATATCCTAACTTCTGATTCCTTATGTTTATATGTATGTTATGTTCAATATTGTTTTTAACATATATTCTTATGGGATTTTCTGTCCCTTAATAATGGTTTGTACAATTCTTATGAATCTACCAAACCATATCCCCCAAGATTGTTATAACCAAGAGTTCCACGAGGCCCATTTTCATACACCAGTTCCCATTCGATTCTAGCTCAAATCAGAGTTTTTGGGTTTAAAACCTAGATACATATTTTCCAAAGCCTCTTCTACCTACTCTTATCCAGATAGGGATCTATTTTATTGTCAAAACACTTACTCAATAACCACCAAAATTTTGAAATGTTTTCTTATAATTATTCTCATCCTTTAGGTTCTCACTAAGGTGCTCTATTCCTAATCTCCAAAAAAAACTATACCATCCTCTAATACCGACAATAGAGACCCATGACTTTTATATATGACATTACATGATTTTAAGAATAATTATACATCAGTGTACAAGCCAAGGATCATTAAGTATAATGTATTGGAAGACTAGGTACATAAAACATACAACGTGGGGATAAAAAAAATTCTTTATTTAATCTCCATAATTATCTCCTAACATTCTTTGATCCGTTACATCTGCATAGGGTACCTTGGGGAACACATGAAAAAAGGGATGAGCTGAAAATCCCTGTATGGGAATGAACATAAGGATACGTCTTAAGTACAAGAGTTAGAAGTCATGGAATAATGATATCGAAAGCATGGAACATATAAAATTGTATCATATAAGCATAGAATAATATAAATATGGAATCAATTAAATGTGGAAGAATCATAATACATGTCTTTAGTATAGGTCAAGGCTAACCTCCAATCTCTTTTTTCATTTTAGTATGGGTCTTAGCTAACCACTTATCTTGTTTCCCCTTTCACTACGGGTCAAGGCTAACCGCCAATCCCATTTCACATCAGATCTATTGAGATATTACTTTACTAAATTAATTAGAGTTCTATTTGGGTGCACCCATCTCAATATTTTCATAAATATTATTTCCACATAAATAATCATACATAATAAACCATAAATAAACATAAGGATACCCATGGAAAGAATGGAGTACCAAAATCATGACATAAAGCATAACAAATGATCTTATCATGAAAGTGTCCATGAAAAAAAAAGTGATTAGAAAATACATGGACGTTCATAAGGTAAAACTATCATATAACATGGTTGGTGGTGTCAAACATAAATGAAAACATATAATAAATGTTTTTGAGAAACATTATAATTAAAACATTTTTGTCTGGTTTTAAGGAAAATACTATAGGGCTTTTAAAATAGAAAAATGAAAATATTTTATAAAAAACCATAATTGAACCAAGAATGTTTTCATAAAAAATACTGATTTTATAAATACAATGGTGGTATAAATTAGATGATATAATTCACTTGAAATTGGGTAAAATTTTGGGATGTTCCCTTAAAACAGGTTTTCTTATCAAAACATTCTAAGGAAGGAATGTTTTAAAAACATGTATATCTCTGAAAGATTGTGATGAATGGTTATTTATAAATGAATTTTTTAAAACCTATATTGAATTTCTAATAAGTACATAAATAGATAAGCTGACTCCATTTTTATAGAAAGAATGGAAAGTCAACCTAAAAGAACAAAAAAGGTCCGGGTTGAATTCGTTACAGTTTGTTGGCATGGTGTTAGGTGTATCTAAGAGGGATTGATGAGAGAAAAAAGGGGTTTCTTATCACTTATACATCAAGACGGAAGTATTGTGGGAAGTTAAAAAACATAGTATATCATTTGGGATTATTCATAAAATCCATAACATAGATGAAAAATATTGATTAAAAGAGAAATGAAGAGGATCCATTACCTTTAATCTATCGGTTTTTTCTACTTGTTATTAATGATATAAATAAAAAAATTAGGTTTATTAATTAATAACTAAATAACCTCTTTTATATTTAACTGGTTTAAAATAATCATTTTATGTTCATTTATAACCGTTTTATTGGTTATGAGGTTCAATTACATTGTTCGTTATCAGTTTTTTTATTGGTTTTAAGGACAGGTAGCTTATATTCATGTTTGGATAAACTTGTAAGATGAAATTGGTTGTGCATAATTAAAATTATAATCTATAATTTAAAATCTAGGAGATTACATGGTTCTAAATTTTATTTGGTTACTTAGAGTGAGGTCAAATTATTTTATAAAACCGTAGTGACAACCATTTTTGTTAATAAGTGGTTTTGATTACAAAGAACATGTTTTTCTTTAAAACTTAATAGAATTTGTACAAATGGATTACAGAAGGAAAAATAGGATATATTACATATCTAATAATCTAGATCATCCATAACACAAATGGATTCATGACCAGAATTAATGATGATAATAGAAATTGATAAACTGTTGTCCTTGAATGTGCTAAATCAGCACATCCCAAATGGTGCTTTAATTTCATTCAAATAAAAGGTGGGGAAATAAGAGAAGATAATTATATATCACATTATCATAAAAAAATTCCAATACATGTATGTTACTGGTGTTATCATACTATTTGGGTGAAAGGGGGTGAGGAAATAAACAAAAAGAAAAGAACTTAAATGAAATGAAGGGATTGGAAAGATGAATTTACCTCTAGATACTTCCTCCTTTGAGAACCTCTTAAGGGGAGAGGTTTTGGTATTTTTAAGAGGATTGGGTTTTTTGGAAATGGGGAGGAGATTGGGGAGAAATTTGGGCAAAATATTGTCAACGAAAAATGCTTGAGTGTAGTGAAGAGAAGAGGGACTGAGGGGGGTTTTTTATAGTGGATGAGAGGAGGATTTTTATAATATTATAATCATTAGTTTATTATTTTCCATAAAGACCAAAAATATTGATTAATTCATGAAAAAAACAATAATAAATGAATGTTACTTCGAACCAACTGGGATTACATTAGTCGATCATCATTAATGATTCAATAAATCGATTATTTATCATTTATCATAAATTATCGTATTGTACTATTTATAAAAAATTCAAGTATTTCAGAAAAATATCAAATATTCACCCTAATAATTTTTTGACATGTTGAATCCAAAAACAAAATCCATTTTTAAAAAATAATTTTTTAAATATTATTATTTTAATATTTATTTAAACTCATAATTTATTATCAAAAAGCATTTTTAAAACATTCATTTACTTATTATAAAATATATATATATCATACTTTCAACTCGAATATTATTTATATATTATAATAGGTAATGTTACTATTCATTAGGGTATATTAATATTCATAAGGGATTGTTAATATTCATAAGTCTCTGTTATGTTCACCAAAATATACATTTTTCTTATCAGACTCTAAATAAATTACTGATTGCAACTATGTTTATAATATTTTTGAAATTCTAAACATAGAAGTGACAAAATTATGTTTAAAGGTCACTTAGAACTTAGTAGTTCATTATGATGTGTATTCATTTGATTTTATGACATATTTATAAGAAGGGAATTTCTATTGAAAAACATTGGTTCGTTACAAGTATTCTAGACAAATTTAATCAAATGAAGAAGTTGTGGGAGTTTTCATTTTCTAGAGTTTGAAGTATTTATAAACATAAGTTGTTTGGATGAATAAGTTATTGAAAGATTTCATGTTTTCTATCTGACTGATATGATCATAAAGGAGGAAACTTTTCATTTTTTCCAATGTAATATTTTGATCCATAAAACGATATATAGAAAATAATCCATCGAATGAGGTTTTGTTATCAAAAAGGTATCAAATTCTGATTTTTATCAAATGGAAAGTTCCATTGAATTTTAAACATTAGAATTCCCAAATTTCATGATGTATATTAGATGGACCAATGTTGTTGTTTATGAAAGTGGAGAGTTGATGACACTGATCCACCAAACAATATTTTGATTCCAATCCATTAGATTGAGTTGTGTTCTGGATTTTTTTTATGGCCAAATTAAGTAATTTAGTGGTCCAAGAAAACATATCTAAAAACCTAATAAAAGATAAAAGGGGAGATTGGATTTGTATTCATAATCTATTACATATACATATTTTTAGGTTTCTAAAGTCTTTAAAATATGATACAATATATTCAACTATTTTTATATTGATGGAAACATAAAAGAAAGAAATCATTTGTGTTTTTTTGTTCAAGTTAATTTTTTCTATTGGGTAAGGAAAACTATAATGATTAATATAATTTTAGAATGAGTTCTCGAGACTATCATTTCTAAAATGAGGTTTTTTCCTTAAAATTGATTTGTTTGATAATGGCCATGATGATTCAAGAAGGTTAGTGAAAATATGAGAGGAAATGAGAAGTTTTGAAATATTCTAAGATTATGTAAAAATGTGAGTGAAATTCAAATAATTTGGAATTTTAGTGAGTTGTAAAATATTTCATTTTATCATTATTGTTATTTCCGAAGCACCTAAAAATAGTAGAGGAAAGTAAAAAGGTACTTGAAACTATTAAACAATGATAAAAGGAATTATTACTCTATTGAATAGGTATCCAATGTGATTTTTCCTACCGAATTTGTTTCTTATTGAAGAAGTGTTTCTTGGAAAAGGGTTCTTATAAGATGATCAGACTGAAAAATGTTCAGATTTCCCAAAAAAAATTATTGTACTGAGGGAATTTGTCTATGTCCTGAGAATAATTTTGAAATGAATATGTTTACTAATTATATATAATTTAAGTTGGTATACAACATAGTTTTAGAAAAGGTAAATCATCAAAATTCTATGAGATTGGGTTCATCGGACCGAGCTAATCAGAACAAGAAAAATTAGACAGAGGTTCTAGAAAAATCCTCTATAGAGAAAGAAAATGTTGTGTTTTATTTTTTTGTTTCTCAAATATTTCTATGATTTTTTTGGAAAATGATGGGATATATTATAATAATTCCCATCATGATAGAGAAGGTTTCTAATGGGAGTTGACATAATTTTTATTCAATTATTTATTATAGTGAATTTTTATACACACACAAGAGTGGCTGGGGAAAGGATTTAAGTTATCATACTGTGGTTGATCCTTGAAAATCATGTGTTCCATGCATTTTTTTTCTATATACACCTATTTTTATTAAAAATTGATTATGAAGAAACTATAACAAGTTATTGGGTTATGTTTTCTAAAAAAATGAAATTTGAAAAAAGGAAACAACTCATTCATCCCCCCCTCTTAGTTGTTCTTTGATATATTGGAACTTCAATTGGTATCAGAGTAGGTTACCTTATTGAATCCTTATAATGGATGATCAAAATTATATCAAAATTAAAAGAATTCCTACTTTTTATGGAAAATTTTATTACAGATAGAAAAATAGGATTATTACTTGTCATGTATCTCTTAGTTAGGAAGTTGTTGATACTGCTAAAATTGGTCTTCTACTAATTGATAAATATTATCCTATTAGTTTTGTTGAAAAAAGAAATATTAAATTTTATATAAAAGATATAAATTATATTCTTATTCCACTATAAAAAAATAATAAGTTGATGGGTCTCAAAATATTCTAGAGTATTAGGGACATGCTCGATTATATTTTTGATGGGAATACTAAAGTGATAGAAGAAAAATACAAATTTCATGTAGCATGTTTTAAGAAATAATAACGAGTTATGAAGAAACTATTGATGATTATTTCACCAGGTTAAATGAATTTATTTGAAACATCATACTTTTTGAATATTTCCTTTAATATTCTATAATTTTTAAGAAAAACATGAGAATCGTTTTTGATGGGTTCAATTCTAAAAAATTTCTCTAGAAGATAAATATGATATATCTCTTTATAAACTACATAACATTATTATTGCTTCTAAAATGAGAAAATATTAAGTTTTCCAAAATAAAAAAAAACATGAAATGGATTTTGAAGATTTGAGAAATATGAAAATACAAGATGTTTAAGAAGTTGATCCCCTATATTTTTAAGATAATGTGGATGATGAGTTGAATGAAAAAATCATGTCTCTTATCTATAAGAACTATCCAAGATGAATAGGAAATTATAGAGTAAATATTCATATAAAATGATTTGAGTGGAATCAGGAACTTTTCTATAAATTTCCCTGAGACGAAAGTTGGAGAATATTGATATTATTCCTATGAAAAATCTCAATAGAAGAAGTGGAAAAAAGTATCTAATGAAGAATTTTTTTCCAAAAAAGATAGTAATTTTTTCAAAAAAAATAATTCTAAGTAAGAAATATGGATCAAACTCGAATAACAACAATTATTTAGAAGTTTAATGTTTAAAAAGTTCACAACATTCCCTGAAAATGTTGAGAAACTATAATTTTTATCAAATAGTAGAGAATGATGAAGTGAACAGTCATATAGAGAGTATCATCTTCTATCAGAACTTTTTGAATGTATTGAAAAAAATTCCCAAAAAATAAAAAATAATGATAAATAAAGATAGAGGAAAATTTGTTAATGGTTAAAAAGATGTTGTTATGCATGAATAATAATACATCCATGAGATTTTAAGTAAAAAACTAGGAATTTATAATTAGGGAATGATGGTTAAATATCTCGATAAGATGTTTAAAGATATGGATGTGGAAGAAAATAAATCTCATTCAAAAATTTTTGATGCCAAAAGTACTTTAATAAAGTTGATTGAAAATTTCAACAAGACCATGAATGTAAAATATAAATCATCTAAAGATAATGAGAAACCTCACTCTGACAACCTAGTGAAACATTCACCCTATAAAGTAAAAATATCATATTATTTTTCTAATATTTTATTTATGAATAAAGGATTTAAAAAATATTGGGTTGATATGGGTGTGAAGAAACTATCACATCTACGAATGTTTAAAAATGATATCAGAAGAAGTTTTCCACACACCCATAATATGTTAGTCAATAAAGAAGTTATTAACCCCAAAAAATTATATAGAAAATGATATTATTTCAACATAATAACGAGATTCGATGGTTTTTTTGGTTGAATGTAATTTATGGGCACAAATATTACAATTTTTATAATAACGTGTTTCTTCTAGGAAATTGGTTTAAACATAGTGGAAGAGATAATAGAGTAAGAATAAATAACTTTCCTAAAACAGAAAAAGATTGAAATGTGAAATCTCAAGATGTTAGAAAAATTCAAATAAAAAAATTTAATGTCTAGAATAATTGTGTGTCAGATATAACTAGGTTTTCCATCATGTTGAACAATGTACAAAACTCATTCTAAAACATGTTTTTTAAAAGAAAATAAAAATAATGTTGGAATGAATAAAGTTGAGTAAGTGGATTTTTCTATTGAGATAGGTTTATAATTATGTAAAAATAAAAAATTGGATAATTTATTGTGGTTATTCACCACATAAGGTAGCTGATATGAAAATATTAGTATATGTTGAAAATCGTGATAGAGGTGTTTCTATCTTTGGGAATGATAGTATGTTAAATATCAGAAGAATCAGAATAGATAGGACTTAACTAGATAATATGAAATACAAGGAAGTTGTATTTTTTATCGACTAAAACATAACATAATTTGTGTAATTCAACATTGTGGTGATGTAAAATATGGGTTTTTAGAAAATATTTCTGTATCATTAGAAGTGTATAAGATGGAAAAGTTATTACAAGAGGAGAAATATCTAGTGTAAATCTATTTCAAATTTGAGAAATTGAAAAATAAGGTTATATAAGTACCAAATATTTGAATAAGTTTTGGAATAAAATAATAGGACACCTTGGGAAGAGAAGTATGAAAAAACATTCTAAATTTGATTTTTTTTGAAATTTTCAAGAATTTAAGAGAAGAGAAAAAGATATTAGTATATAATTTCAAAAAGATAAAATGACTAATAAAAGACATAATAAAGATGAGATTTATTCTACATAACATATTGAACTTATTAGTTCCACTTTTTTTTGGGTCAATGTGACATCAATAAAAAAAATGTTTTTTAATTTATCACATTCATTGATTATTTCTCTTAAATGACCAACATCATGATTATGAAACAGAAGTTAGAAGTTATAGGCATGTTCCAATTATTCGTAAAATATATTGTGAGATAAATAATGTTTTATAATAACAATTTGAGAACATATAATGGTATAAATTTCACATACAATGATTTTGAATCATATCTAGGAAAGCATAGAATAAAACATCAGTAGAGTTCTCCCTACACCCCTTTGTAAAATGAAGTTTTAAAAAGGAAACATAAATTTTTACAGGAAATGGAACGAAACATATTATAATAATATATAGTTTCGAAATTATTTTTGGATAGAAGCAATTAAAAAAGAAGTTTTTTGAAGCTATATTCCAACATGATTTCTTAATAATTGCGTTATTGAAAAAACCCTTCATTAAATAATTTAATGTTTTTGGTAGTCCTTGTTTAATAAAAATCCAAAAATCAGGACATTGGAAAATATTATGAGAAATATTAAGATGGAATTTTCATTGGACATTCACCCAATCGAAGAAGTTATAAATTTTTGAAAAGGGTTTTAAAAAGTTTTTGGATTCATTGGATTTTAATGTTATTGAAAATAAAAATTCATTATCAAACATTATTGAAAATTTTAAAGAAGACAAAAAATAGATTTCCAATAAAAGTGTAAGTGGGTTAAAACAAAATTTTCATGATTCATAAGAATCATGTGATGAGGAAAGTGAATAAAAAATAGAAAATTTTAAATTTCTTACTTTAGAGAAACATGTTGAAATTGAAAGTATTATTTGAAATTAGAAAATTCCATTCAAACAAGAAGAATATTGAGATTATAAAATCATACATCACTCATTTATCAAATTGAAAGAAAATCAATTTCAAAATTAATTGAATACCAAGAATGAATTGATGTGATGAATGAAAAGTTAGATTATATTAGAAGAAACAAAACTTGGGAACTCATTTAATTTCATACAAATAAAAGTGTTATCAGAAAAAAATGGTTGTATACAAACAAATTGAATGATCCTGGAGATGTTTTAATAAATAAAGAAAGGTTTCATTATAAATACTATGCATAGGTGTAGGGTGTGTAGTTTCAAGAAACGTTTCCCTCAGTTACAAGACTAGAAATTATTATAATATTTCTAGTAGTGTATTAACATATAAATTACAAATTTTATATAATGGATGAATATTTATCATTCTTTAATTATTATATGAAATAAAACTTCTTGTTATTATGTGATAACGATGGAAGAAAATTTTTCAAATTAAAGAATGCCTTGTATGGGTTGAAATAAGTCCCAAATTCTTGGTATTACAAACATCATGATTTCATGAAAATTTTTAATTTTATTAATGGGGAGGTTGTTAGAAACTTTCATATGAAATAACTTAACTCCGACTCCGTGATAATAATTGTGTATGATGAAGATATAATTTTTTATGCTGATGAAGAAAATTTTTTTATGTAATTTTATAAGGTAATGGAGAAGAAATTAGAGATTTAAATGTTGGGATAATTTACTTTATTCCTTGGTTTAAATGTTAAAAAGAAGAAAAAATACATTTTCCTAACTTTAGAAAAATATTCTAGGGAATTATTAAAAATGTATGGTATGAAAAAATCGAAATAATATTGAACTCTTATTTTAGTAATCCAATATTTGAGTAAATATTAAACCATAAAAAGTGTGAATCGAAAATATTTTTTGAAGATGATAGGATGTTTTCATTATCTCATAGCCTCAATACTTAATATTTTTTATATTGTGACTTTTTATTCCATATATCAATGTGATCTGAAATAATATCATATGTTGGTAGAAAATAGAAATATGAGATATGATAAAGGAATAACTTCACATGGATTATTATATAAAATAAGTTGTTAAATAAACATTTATGGTTATACTACTTCCAATTAGGTTTGATATTGCAATGAAAGAAAATAAATTTATAGGTGAACATTTTTCTTGGGAAAATGTTGTGTGAGTTGGGATAGTTCGGAAAAATGTTTAGTAACATTGAGTATAATAGAATCGAAATATGTATCCACTACATTGGTGTGTACCTAGATTTTTTTTATGAATGTTTAGTTGGAATATTTAAAAGTTTATGTTTTCAAACCATTAAATATACTTTTTGATAATTTAAGTGAACTTGATCTTTCTAAAAATCCTATAAATCTTTCATGATCAAAACTTATTGATATCAAGTTTCACTTTACAAATGAAAATCTTGTCAGAAGATATTTTTTCAAGAAAAAAAATATCATATTATTGATATATTCTCAAATGAAATGATGAATGATATATTTATGGAATTGAGGCTATAAAATCATGTTTATCCTCCATCAATGAATTTATAAAAAAATAAGGAAGCCCCACACCATTCCTAGGATTATGATGACATGGGGAATATTTAAAAATTTCTATAAATAATTGTATTTTTTTTCTTAATTAATGAATCTAAAGGTGTGATTGTCATAAAATGTGGGAGAGAAAGATATGTGAGAAGAAAAGTGGGAGGAAAAGATAAAATTAAGGGGGAGTTTATCTTAATATGGGAAAAAATTATATTGTCACTGGGGGATCGAATTCCTTCAAAAAAATTACTTTATCTAGTAGTGTGGGGTCACGTCACTCACTTTTGAGAAATGATATGTTTTGGTAAATTATAAAATTTGAGTTGAGAAAGTTGTTAATGGGTGTAGTCAAAATATACAAAGTGGGATATCGACGATACATTGTGATGTTTCTATGTTTTTTACTAATAACTTTTCTTAAAGATTTATTTTGTAAATTAGGTGAAATATTTGTTTCTGAATGTTTACAACTTGTTTTTTTATAAGTCATTGTGAATCAAGATAAAGGAGGTTTTTTTTCAAAACAGACAATTGGATGCACTTGATCATACTTAGATCATCGAATGTGATAAAATTTTTCTATTTACATTTAATAAATGCATTGTAAGAGGATGTTTTTGAGTCAAATGTTGTTAAAATAAAAAAATTATAAAGAGTTATGGAATTTCCAAAACATGTTTTGGAAATGGTGTCATTTTAAAGTTGTCATTGGTAAGCATTAGAATGTTGAAAACATAGTGAGATGAATATTTTTTGATGTTTCAAGTTCCTAAAAATCATGAAGAATTCCTGATACAAGATAGAGTTTATAGAAGATTGAAATGTAAATTTTTGAAGTCTCTAAAATTGAAGTCATCTGGACCATGGTCATCACATGAAGATTTTTTTTAGTGTTTCCATTTTCTGATGTTAGAATTTTTTTCTCTATAAAAGTTGTTTGGATAAAGAAGTTGTTTAAAGAGTTTTAGATTGTCATCAAACTATTCTGAGTAGACACAATGCAATTGCAGAGTTCTTACAATGTGATGTTCTGATCCATTTAACGAGAGGTAGATATTGATCCATTATAGGTGGTTGTGATACTGATAAGGTATTAGATTCAGAGTTTTATCAGAATCAAAGTTTAATTGAATTCTAAACATCAGACATCCAAAATTTTATGAAGTCTATTGGATGGACCAGATTTATTGTTTGTGAATGTAAAGAGGTAATAACACAAATCCACTATATGGGATTTTTATGCTGATTCATCAGTTTGAGCTGAGTGCATTATATTTGAATGACCATATTATGTAATAATTTTTTTAATAAAATAGGACCGATTACCTGAGAAAATAAAAAGGGGGAGATCATGTTTATAATCAGACTCTATTCTCTAGAAAGACGCTTTGGGTTTAGGAAAAATTTAGAAGTTTAAACAACTTAGTCAACCATTTTCAGTTGGAATGAAGCATCAGAGTGAGTAATAATTTGTTTAGTTTTTAGTTTTTCAAGTTATTTTGTTTTCAATTGGGTCAAGAGAACCATAATGATCAATATAGTTTTGAATTAAGTTTTATAGACTATCATTTCTTGATTGAAATTTTCTTCCTTCAAATGGTTTTCTTCAAGAAGAGTTGTAATGACTCTGGAATTTTCAAGATGATAATAGAAGAAATGATAAGGTTTGAAATAATCAAATATGAAATTTAAATGTGAGTGAAATTTTGATAATTTTGAATTTGAGTGAGTGGGAATATATATTTTTTCACATCTTTATAATTTCTATAGAACCATTAAATAGCGGGGAAAATTATAGCGGTACTTGAAACTATTCACTCATACGAAAAGTATATTATAATATATAGAATATGTACTATAAGTTAATTTTACAATTGAAATTGTTTCATACTGAAGGATTATTTTTGGAAAAATGGTTTTGGTTGGACAATTGGACTAAATAAATTTCATATTACCTGAAAGAGTTTATCAGACTAATGGAATTAATCTGAGTCCCGAGAAGAAGTTTTAAAATTGCTAGTCTGTCAATCCAATGGAAAAAAGTTCATACCAAATAAATTTTGAGAAAACTTAAATCAGAATGAGTCTATCATACTACATTCTTTGGGATGATCTAATTGTACCCATGAATATCAGAGTGAGGTTTTGGATGGATTTTTTATAGAGAATGTTTTTTGTGTTGGTTTTCTTTTATGGTTCATATTTAGAAAATATTTTTTTTAAACTAATATGATTTATTATAATCATTCATATTATGAGATAGAAGGTGTCTTCTGGGAGTTGAAAGAAGTTTTATTCACTTCTTTATAATAGTGGATTTCTATAGACACATGGGACTGACTATAGAAAGTATGTAGGTTCTCATAATGAGGCCATACATTGTACATTGTGCATGTCATGTTTACCTTTTTATTTCTACAAGAACAATATATTTATAAAACATGATAATGATAAAATCTGCCATGTTTTAGGGGTTATGTTTCCTAAAAAATTGAAATGTTAAAAAGCAAACTTCTGATTCAACCCCCCGTCTCAATTGTTCTTAAATCCTTAGGATCTTTTGGATTCACCTTTGTTTAGGGACATTCTAGTCCTAAATATTCCAATGGGGTTGGTATGGGATGTTACAATTTTTATTAATTGGTATGATTTGTTATTTAGAATGGTGGATGTGGATATTTTACATTTCAAGACATGAAAGATAAAGTATTTAAAGACATATCTAACCTATTTATATTAAACGTCATGTTACCATGGTCATCCAAGTATATGTAGCACTTTTAAACACTTCTATGCTTGTATTCTTCACATCATCATGGGTTCATGTTTTTAGATTTGTCTATCATGCATTAGAAAATCGATTTACCAATAGTAATTTATCAATCATGTGATATTTTATGTATCCCAATTTCTAATTTTGATATAATGATTATAGTTTTTGTAATATTATATATTATATATCCTATGATTAAACTTTTGTGTGATGATTTGGTTGGGTTTTTTACAATAAAAATAGGAAAATTACACCAATAAAGAGACATCAAAACTAGTAAGAAAGTGCTTGAAAAAATTTGGTTCTCCAAGATCCAAAATAAAATCAACACCTTAAAATAATTTTGGAATCCTTTAAATCTATGGAAAAAGGAACTTGAATAGTGGGAACATGTTATGTGTGTCACTCATTTTAATGTTAGTAGAAAAAACCAGTCATATCCAAAGGTAACTTGACACCTAAATAGGTCTAGGCATGGTTTCGAAGGACGAATCAAATATTCAATTTTTTAGCACTCCTACTAACATTAAAGAGAATATAGTAGTGTTTATTCTTTAGGATTTGACCTAATAATGGTGGGACCAAGATTTATAAGCTAATGATGATCATTTCCATGAAAGGTAAAGATTTGGGGAATTGTTGAACAAAAAAATATATACATATACTTCATAAATATCTAAAAAATATATTTATTTAACCATAAGAAAGTAAAAATATTATGTGCAGAATATAGATCTCGATTTACATACCTAGCTATTATTTAACTAGAGGTGGAAACTGGTGAATCAATCAAGGTTTACATGATTGAGTAGGGTCTACAAACAAACATTCACTATATAGTGGGGATGCTCTACAATGAAAAGTACACTGAATTTGTGAACAAGGTGATGGTGGTAGAAAGATATTTTTTTTAGAACCATAGTAGAGGGAACACTTTTTCCCACAAAATAATAGGAGAAAAATATTGTTGTAGAAATAAGCACAAAAGGTAGACCTACACTCAAGGAAATAAAAGCACTAGAGAACTAATCTATAAGGTCGGTTTATTTTTCTCCATGTCATAAAAACTATTTTGGTTTATTTTTATGCTCCTCCTTGGAGAATTTCAAAAGGAAATGTATAAACATAGCCTCAAGAGTTTTACAACAATATTCAGATAAGGAATATCAATAATTTTTGTGTCTATCATTCCATATCTAAGAAAAATCTTTGTTATAATCTGACTCGGGGTCTCACTCCCAACCAAGATAATCGTGTTTGAGTATTTCCCACATTCAAACTCTATATAATCAAGGTGATACCAAGAACACATTAAAACCATATAGGACACCATCCCAAATGGGGTCATGAATCATTTAAGAGGAAATAACAACAACAATTTTCCACTAAACTGAGTATTTTTGTAAAGAACTAGGTCCCTCAATAATGAAAGGCACAATTATTCTCATTTTAATATTAATGATTGTTTTATTTGACATTATAAAATATAACTCTTTTATTACATTAGTTTTTGGTAAATAAAATGGTATTGTTTATAGAAATGATAACTCATGTCCTAATCATGATGATTACTCTTCGGTAATGGGAGTGATGGTTATTTAGGGGTGTTGTATGTTCAATTACCGTTATTTTGTTTTCTAGTTTTTTTGAAATTTTACTATCTTAGAGATGGATATTTTATACCTAATAATGTAATGGACAAATCAATGTTAGTCCACACTCATATTGTATTCGACAATTGGCTGGTCAATTTTACATCTCTTAAAGAGTTTTTAATTTATTCAAAGGGGGATAAGGAATGAATGACTAAACATAAAGACTTGTAGAGAGTACTTTTGAAACCATCTTTTGTTAGTTTTAAATAGTAACCTTGGTACTATGAATGTGATTGAGATTAGTGATCGTACTATAATAGTATATCAATTCCCTTATGTCTTTTTAGAAAAATTATCTTTATTAACACTTGAAATGGAAGTTTAGTTCATCATAAAACTACTTTCAAGAAAGATCCTTGTTTATTTTCCATCATATAGGATGAATCTAATAGAAATACATCGATTAAAAGTATAATTTGATGATTTATAATTGAAATATATTGATAGAACCATATACATCATCTTGCGCCACCCTAGTTTTATTTGTAAATAATGTGGATGTTACTATTTTAATTTATGTTTATCATTGTCATCTGAATGAGGTTTTAATAAAAATAAAATATCCCCTTCTTCAAATTTTTGACAATTTTTGTTCAATTGAATAGATCCAAGTGGTTCTATGAAATTAAATTATAATTCGGTTACCACAAACACTGTAAAAAATTTAGATATCTCAAAAACAACTTTTAGAAGTCTTTATGGAAACTATGAGTATTTAGTAATTTAATTTGGTCTTTTGAATTCACCAATAGACTTTATGGAATTTATGATCATCATATTTTATAGGAACTGAAACTCTTTTTTTGTTGTATTTATTAAATGCATATTATCTTACTTTGAAATATTTTGAGTATATTATGTCTTAGCTTACATTGAAACCTATACATATATATCCAAATTCATTTGAGGGATATGTTATTTATTAGGATTCATTTATACCTTCATTCAGTTTTTTCCAAATGGAGAGAGATAATATTATAGATTATTATTCATGCTAATTTTAGAGACATGAAATTTAATATCCAACATATGATCCAGAATTACCCTCGATGGTCCATACGTTAAAAACATGGAGCCAATATCTCTTTAGTAAGATGTTCATGATATTCAATGATAAAAAATATTGAATCACATCATTTAATAAAGATAAATAAACCTAATATAATGATTTTTAATGAAGTATCTCCAAAAGATAAACTTTGACTTGGTTTACACACCCAGGAAAGGGAATTCAGTGCGTGATTCATTAAATAATATTTAATATAATATAAGTGGTTATCGAATCAGATGATCAGTTGAATCTAATATGGAAATTTTTATTAAATTCATTTGGATTATAATTTGTAGAATGATTTTATGGTATTAATATTAGTAAAATTTATACCTTAATTGGTTGAAAAAGTCAATGAATCTCAATGATAAAACCATTACTACATTACCATTTGAGCTAATCTTAATGGTGGGGAGATCAATTATAAATAGGTGGTGGATGAAAATTTTGTGTTTTTATTTCAAAATTAGATTGTGGTTCATCTTATTTATAAGATTTTTTTTCACACTATCAATTACAGTGGGATGACTATATAGGTATTCAGAAAATGTGTAAAGAAATTGTGGATAATTATTTGTAGTTGGGTATTAATCCAATTATGGTTGAATATGTTTTGAAATATCTTACCTTTCAATGTGTGAAAGTTGAACATCAATGACTATATGGTACGTTAAAATCAATTTCCATACCCATATGGAAATGGGACAAGATTTCTATAGACCTTTTAACAATTATTCTAAGAACACTATAGAATAATGACACCATTTGGGTGATTATTTATTGTCTCATCAAGTCTACTCACATCATTCCAAAATGGGAGAAGAAAATTTTTTATGAGTCAGAAATTTTGTATTTTTGGGAAGTGATGAAGTTTCACAGGGCACCCATTTCTATTTTCTCTAATCAAGATTTAGGATATACCTCACATTTTTGGATTTCATTGAAACAAACACATGGAACCCAATTGATCAAGAGCACAAAATAGCATCCTCATATGGATAGTCAGTTAAATTTTACAATCTAGATATTATATTACATGCACAAAGAAAATTTAATAGAGTTTGGAGGTACATAGGAGGATCATATTCCTCTATTAGTGTTTTAAACTAAAAATATTTATGAAAACTCAATAGATATGGATATGTTTGAATCATTTTAAGGGTGACCATGTTGATATAAACTTTTTTAGGAAGAGATTGTGGAAGCTTCATTGACTGGACTTAGTTTTTTCTATAAATCAGTTGATAAAATGCATATCATCAAAAAATGGATGAAAACAACCGAAAAAAATTATAAATATTATATGGATAATAATTATATACCTTTATATTTTCAATTAGTATATAATATTTTCAATCATGTACCTTTGAGTTTGGGGAACCATATTTTCGGTAAGAATGGGGATTTATCTTCTTTGTAACTTGGGTCATTTTAGATTCTCAAGATCATGAATGAAGTTTAGCAGTGGATAGATTTTCCAAAAAAAAATTTATAGTTCATTATATTTTTTATATATGTCAACTGAATAAGATTTACCTATATCCTACTCATGTGATTAGTTGGAATCATGTTACTATTGAGGCATATGCTACATTTTTTCACACCCAGAGTCACATTCTGGATAGAAATGAAAAGATATTTTGAGGAATAAATATCTATTTAGTAAATGTATTATTTAATCATGGTCAAATCCATGAAGATAATTGGAAACATGAGATCTTTATGCAAGATCAATGACTAGATCTTTCCAAGACACCTCCAAAATCTAGCTGTTTAAGGATGAAAAGTCCAATGGTAGGGATAATGTAACACCGCCAGTTTAAGGAATCATTATTTTTTATAATTTTTTTTATGCTATGGTATGTTTTCCAATTGTTTCATGATTTTTTGGTTGGGTGATTTGTTTTAGATTGATATATTGACTTGTCAATATTGAAAAC
The DNA here is from genome assembly GCA_963277665.1 of Viscum album. Lineage (NCBI taxonomy): Eukaryota > Viridiplantae > Streptophyta > Magnoliopsida > Santalales > Viscaceae > Viscum > Viscum album. The sequence goes on along the minus strand of OY728160.1, from coordinate 796,763,949 downwards.
TCTCATGACATTGACCATGGTTGGGACCATGAAATGGGTTAAATTGGATCTATGATAATGGGATGGGCTATTTTACCCTATGTAGAACCATGAGGTGTATAATTTGTTTTAAAATTCACAGTAGTTGGGAATAGTTTGTTGAGATAACTATAGAAAACTATTAGAATAAAAACATATGTTTTATAGAAGTTATCCTTTTAGAGGTCACCTATACGAAATATGAAAGGGAAACACATACATGATTAGGACTATGGTATTGTTGAGTCATGGAGTGGCTAAGTTCTATAGGTGAGGTGGAAATGGTAAGGAATAATCCTCCATGATATGGGCTTAGTTGTGGTATGAATAAAATGACAATTAATGTTACTCCACTCGATCAAGATCCTTGTTAGGGGAGCCATGGTAAGAGGCACTAGGGTCGTGTTGGGTACTAATAGACAATTATTATGGTTGGTCTCATTTTATTTAAAATCATCCAAATATTCATACTATATCGTGTGGTGGGTGGGGAGAGATTTGGGACATGACATAGATAATTCATTAGGACATTCCAAAATATCATTTTTTTAAACCCTATCCTTTCCTTGAAACCCTTATTGTTTCTATCATATTGGATAGGGTTCTTAAAAATGGTCCCTCTATTTGGTGATTTAGTGATTCCTTTCAATTAAAAGATCATATCTTTTTAACTATTTGAATTTTTGAAGTATATTTCTAAGGAGAACATTATAATTATGAATTTAAATTTGGTGGTGTGATTTTCATTTCTTTGAGACCCTTATCAAGGATAGTGGATTCTCTCTCACTCTCCTTGAGATATAAATGGGAACACTTATAGTTTCTAATGCTAAATTATTAGGTTTATTAATTAAATAATCTAGTAAATACTTATTGATTTATTCACTTGTTGATGACTAGTTTTTTAAATAAAGGTTGTGAGTGATACCCACAACATGTTTTTTAGACATATAAATGATGTTTTTTGTTTGATAATGGTAGAAATTAGGTATTCATGATATGAGTTTGGAAATGTACAGTTTTTATTCATATATATTTGGAAAAATATTTTTTTATAAAAACATGACTTTGTATTCCATTTAGGTGGCCACATTAGATTATACTCGTGAGTGAAGACTTTGGTCAGGGGTTACATGTTTTTATGAGTTTGGGCCAACACAAGGACCTGACTTATAAGGGTTGAATTGGTTAGGGTACTTGGGTCTATGAATGGAGGATTTATTATGTTGAATTGGTAAATTTTATCTTTATGCTTGTTAATTATATTATTTTCACCTATTTTAATAGTTCTTTTATGTTATATAATTATATGCGAGATAATTGTTTTTCTATAGTAGTGTGTGTGGGAAGTCTATGGGGGATTTATTATTGTGTTGTATACTCACCCACCTACATAGGAATCCTAGTGTATTTGTAGATGACTTTAATCATAGTACCAGTAAGGATTATCTAGAGTTATATCTTGATATTGTGTTCATGGTAGAGGGAAGGTAGAGGTTGGAGGTGGTCAAGTGATGGAGTATATGTAGTACCACTTTTAAAATCATAGTTTCTATTTGAGCTTGGGGTTTTTGAAATCATTTGTGGTGTATTATCAATTTCTGTAACTTTGAAAAAAAATTATCATCCATATTATAGTTAGGTTATTTTTCTATCATGCATCATATCCCTGTGGTAATATGGGATCATTTTTATGGGTTATATTGTATATAAGGGATCATTGCACTAAGATTATGTATACCCTTCTAATATTTTACCTTCTTTTTGTGTCTAGGGGATTCACCTAAGGTTAGTGGAATTTTAGTCCTACCTAAGACAATGTGTTGGGGTCAGGATTTTACATTTACATGATCAATATCATCATAAATATATCACATTAGAGGATTCTATTCTCTGTAAGCTAATCTAATCACTTCAAAAATAGGACCAAAAACCTTAATAGAATGAATAGAATGATTTACTCTATATAATAAGTTTTTTCCTCTTACCACCTTGATCCCTTTCTCACTTGATAGGGGTTAAATCCCCAAACCCACACTCCTAGATCTAATACTAATAAAAAATATTTTACATACAATATTTGATACTAACTATAAATTCTGGAACAAAATTATCCCTTAATTATATAACAAAAAGAAAATATTACATTACACACATTCCCAAGAACATTTTGTCTAATAGAATTATAGAATGAGAATAAATCATAAACAAATAAATCCCACATACTTCTAAATAGAGAAATATTTTTTTCAATATATAAGAAACTATGTAATCTATAATAAGTCTTCAAAATCTTCCAATAATTCTCCCCACAAGATATTTTTTTATACATATCATTTTTATTAAATTTCTTAATAACCTGAGTAAATTAAAACCTAATAAAGGGTGAGATAAAACACTCAGTAAGGGCATTCAAAATAGATAACAATAAAAGGGCAGGAGTGATCATAAGATGACCATAAAGAGTAAGATAGTAATAAATAACCAAAAATAATTCCATAATAGAATGAAATTGAAAGAACGATATATCTAGGGAAAAAATGGAAATTAAAATATCACAAAGATAAAAATAATTGTTTCCTTGGTGATGAAAAACATAATGTTGTAAAGATAATTATATTCCTTAATCCAAGAAATATTGATATTATACTACATGATCATACATTCAAGGCCCTTGGTCCAAGAAATATTTATTCTCGAGTATGAATACACCAAAATACACATGTTAGTTTATCTTATGATACATATTGATGCATCAAGGGTATATTACAGTCACTAACCATTACTAATTAAGTAAAATTATTTCATCAAATGAATGAATTAATAAAATATACAATAGAAAATAAATTTTTATAATAATAATTCATATTGGAATAAAGAATATATGACATGTTAATACTTAATCCACCTGCCTTAGTAGTTAATAATCATCTGTATGGTTTTGAAAAATATATGAAATTTAAAAAATTTCCCAATATGATAAATGAAATCACATTATCATAATAATTATAATGAAATAATGTGGTTGGTTAAAAAAGTTAATATCTTTAGTGTAACAAAGTAACTTAGAAGGATGTTGCGATAGATATAATACTCCCATGAAAGAAGAATGCTTCAAACGACACCACACAAGAAGGGATTAGGAATTAGACTATTTGAAACCATGATCTAAATCCAAAAAAAAATAAAATAAAAAACTATAAAAAATATATTATATATCAAGGAACATATATCCCATTAGGTTAAATCCTTTTTAATATGAAAATGATAATGTAACTAAAAACCTAATATAATTTCTGAAAACATTCTTATTTTTATCATAATGAAAAAACTTACAATTAACTTTCAATACACATTTTCAAAATGGTGATGTAGAAAATTTGAAAATTCTTACATTTTAAAATAATATACAATAATAAATCACTAAATAAACGCAAATGTTCCTAGGGACTATGGTCTAGAATATAAAACATTTTATCATGAAAGGAAAAACCTTTTTATATTTTGAAATTATATTTATTGAAAACCCACGTCAGAAAAATGGTAGTAAAACCGTCATTCTTATTAAAACATCATTTTAGAAAGAGGTGGATAATATACTATATAATAAGATCATATGGTGGGAGAAACCAAATGGAGAAAATAAAATTTCTAGATGAAACACTATAACTCAAATAAAGTTTATTTGACTTATTAGTATTCCTTATATGCAACAAACACCATAAAGCATGAAATAATTGAAAAGAATTTTATATAGTAAAATGTAAAAAATGAGAGAATAAAATATAATGAAATTAATAATAGAATGTAATCAAAATATATGAAATATATTCATGATAATTATCATAACACGTTAAATGAAATTTAGTTAACAAAAACTCTTATGACTGGGGTGACAATAATGTAAAAATCAATTTGAAGAAAATAATTTGATTTGTATTAGTCTATACCATGAATTAAAAATAAGTAATGTATTTAAAATTTATGGGATATTAAATCAATGTAACACCATATAAAACAAACAGGGTTCATAACATGTAATATGTATCAAATATTAATAATTGAGACTAAGAAAACACATACGTAATTTTACCGCTAGGTCATGTGTTCCGATCTCCTGTAAAAAAACATAAATATATTAATATTTTATTTAATATACATTTTCTTATAAATATATATATATATATACTTTTATAAAATTCATTTTCAATTACTCTGAAAAGAAATATAAGTTAGTTATTATCTATTTTCAATATCAGATGTCAGTAATCATAATCATTTTGAGGTAGTTTTGTAAAAGCTGTCTTGTTCTTCATTATTGTACCAAGTTTCATCCTTACCAGATCATAAAAGGTATTATAATTTATTATTTTTAATTATTTATATTGTTATAATTTTATTCCATGGTATTTTTGGTTTTGATCATTAAATATGGAATCAGTGATGAGCATGTTTTAGTGATTTTTCCTAAGTGGACATTGGTATCTTAAATAATGAGTTTAATATTAATATTAAAATTACATAAATAAATAAATAAAAATTAATTTCTTTTTATACCATATATTACTATAAATTAAATTCTAATATTCATCCGTGCAACAAAATTATATCATTGTTCAAGTTGGTTGTTTAATGAAACCAAGCAGAAATATACCAAAATTAATGGATGATTATGAAGTAATTTTTTTGTAATGTCATATTATCTAAAGTATAATTACCTTATTTGATGTTTATTAGTTTGATATAACTTAATTGTAAGGAATAAACATCATATAATTTACACATTGTTATTACTTAGTATGATTAAATCTTTTTCCTTCCCTTAGAACACTCTTTTTATGGTAGAATTTACCATGATAGTGTATTGTTCATACCAGGAAAGAAAATGAACATAAATCAACTATTTAATAGAGGTTGTATTCTGCACATACACATGGAAGATGATTTAATTTTCCATAGAAATAGAGAAATATATAATATGTTTTATAAATTAATAATATTAAATATTTTATAAATAACATAATTTATTTTTTAATTTTATCATAATTTCCATTTGTGTATGGCAGTTATGGAAAACTAAGCATGAATTTTTGTAGTGGTGATAGTCTAAACTCAGACACCAATGCAGTTTTTATTTTCCATAAGAGAAAAGGGGAAATGTAGTTTATAGTTATTCACATAGTCTAATAAAATTAAATATAAAAAATAATTATTTCATTATATATTAATTATAAAATAAATTTTTAATGCTAATTTATAAAATAAAACAAATTACATAAAATTGGTAATCACATTGAAGAGTTATCCTATTTTTGGAGGACTTCTTGGAAGGGGAGAAATTAGGAAATTCTCTTGAGACCAGAATATTAAGAGGGTGAAATAGAATTTTAGGGAATGTAATAAAGGGATATTTGAAATTGGAAAAACTAATTTTTAGTGTTTTGAAGTGGTGGTGAAAGGACCCTTTTATATGGGGTGAGAATAAATTTTTTGTAAATATCTAAACATAATATAATGAGGTCACATGTTTCACATGAAATGTGGCTCCAAAAATGGGAAATGATTGATTTGGGGATGATATAAGGTCTATAATATCTCAAAAAATCAATTAAAAACATTTAATTATAATTTTCCATCTCTTTACCACTAGATTTATTATTTTTTCCATTTTCAGTTTTACTTTGATAACCAATTTGTACCTAAGTAACCCTTTTTTTATTCTTAAAAAAATAAAAATTAATAAATAATTTGTACCTATATATTTGATATATAAAATCAATATCATTTGATAAAATTTATATTTTAAAGAAAAATAAATTTTAATATTAGCATATGTACTGCATAAAAAACCATTTTTAAAAAATGTATATCTTTTAGATTAAAATTTATTTTTAGGATAAAATTATTATTTTATGTTATTTTAATAATATATATTGAGTTAGAATAAAAAATGAAATTTATTTAGCTTTAACATAAAGATAAAATATTATTTTACAAAAATAATATTTAATTAAAAGAAAATATCAAAATTAAGTTTATTTATTATAAAATATAACCTATGTTCATAAAATTTTATTAATAGATTTTATAAATTCATCACAGTATCAGTCAAATGTATTTTTTATTTTTTAAATAAATATTTTATTGATTTTATGCTTTTATTCATTTTTATGTATTTATTATAGTCATAAAAATAATATTTTTTTTGGAAAACATTGTATTTTTCACTACTCACCTAAAAATCAATTATTTTTGAAAAATCCCAAAAATCCATCTCAGGAAAATATTGAAATGATAAATATTAAAATAAATACTATGTTATCAAATTTTAATAAATTTTTTTAGAATTTATCATTTAAATTAAAGCGTAAAAATAAAATGGAAACTATTTTCATGGGAAAATAAACATTTAAAAATATTGACTATTCATATTCTTATTTCCTATCAATTACTTATAATGTTATGGTTAATATATTGTTCATATAAAAATATTTTATATCCATAATATATTAGGTTTCTTAAAAAATATTTACAAAAACAATTTTTAGAATTTTACATTTTAAAGTATACATCAAACTAATTAGTGTTTAGATATAATAATTTAATTTATATATTCCATAACATTGATAATGACCTTTATTTTTATTTTTATATATTTTTCATAATTTAGATACATCTATTTGTATTTACCAATTTTATGGATACATTTTAATGGTCATATAACATTTCACGATTCTTTGGGGTTCTTTGTTTTGTGTATCACACACTATCAAACATATTTCACTGTTCCTTGTGGTTTTTTGTTGTGTGTATCACATGAAATTAAATATATTAGGTATTAAAGGTATATATAATTAAGAAAATGTGATGCTACATTCTATTTAATTAATAAATAGTGTCCTCATAATATTAATTATCAATTACTAATAAAATTAGACAATGGTATCTAAAATTTGAGAATAAATCAAGATAAAATATCAAATGTGTTGTCTAATTTAATATCTTAAGTTTGGTTGGAAATTATATCTTTTACCCTCATCATGTTATCCAGTTGTAACATATTTTCTTTGCAACATTTTTCTATATACCATCCTTTTCCACACGTGATGAATCTTTAAGTTGTATTGTTGCATTCCCCTTGGTGATTATTGACACATTAAGTCATGAAGAAGAATGAATCTTTTTTCCTTTATCATATTCATCACATATTATTACATGAGACTCTATCTGTATCTACTTTATTGTGTTTGGAAACTAAAATATGTTCACATTTTTAATCATAATTCTTGATTTTTATTTTTTATAATCATGATATTTCTCACTTCACCTCTTATCCCATTAGGTTTCTTATTGATAGAATATATAAATTTTCCAATGTATCAATTTTTTTAATTATTTCTTTCATTATTAATCCATTACTAAAAACAAATGGATTTAATCATGGGGTATAAAAACATAACACCATAAAGGAACTATTATAAGTTAATTACATTAAAAATTTAGCCTCAAAATTTATTACTCTTAAAAACCATGACATTACTATATATTTATCCTAAATATATCTCTCTTTAACCTCTATAATTATTTATTCTACCTAGGTTACTTTGATTTTATTCTCTCATACTCATCTAATTAATCCATTGAAGTAATTAGTAAACAAATCCTTCATAATTTCTTATGAACAGAATGTAATTAACCCAAGAAAGTATCATGAGAGTGTAAAACCAGGTGTACAATTAGGCCTATTTTTCATGAACTACGTGATGATCATGTTAATACCCAATCCACCCTTTTTTCGGGTTCCTAACCATAGGAACATATATTCTGGAGTATTAATCACCTTGTAGTTTCCATTCAAAGATGTAATTCCTAGAAGAACCATAAAATTTATACTTTAAGAAAAAATAATGATGTTGTCCCACACAAAGAATTATTCCATAGACATATCTATAGGGTTTTTAATGATGCTACATTATAATAATATATAAACCTCATAAAATTATCGATATCACTCTAACTACCATAAATTGTTTTCTATACCTTTAAAATTATGATAAACATTAACTTATCACACTTTAATGGCATTTAAATTCTTAATCAATGATATCATAATCTAAAAAGTTATCGAAACCATACTATGATACCAAATATATCATGCTTGAACCACAGCCCCAAATCCAATGCTAACAAAACAAAAATTACATTCTGGCTTCGATACTATTTGTACAGTCTCAACCATAATTATCCTATTATTAAATTACTTAAAAGAAAATATTGAATTAAAAATTTTACAAAGGTCATATATGTTTATAAATTTAAATAATTGGGAAAAAAATCCTAAATTAATAAATCCCATATCTTTCTACACTAATCAATGATTTTACCATTATATAAGAAACTACTTTATCCATAATAATTCTCCAAAGTCTATAATAAATTCTCTACACAATCCATTTTATTAAATATACCATATGTTATACATTTCTTATTAACATGGAGAAATGGAAACCTAAGAAGGTTTGAACTAAAATACATATCTAGGGTAAGAATATGTGATAGAAATTAATGATTATAAGTGAGTATTAGATGACCAAAAATAACATGGTAGGATTATATAAAAAATAATTCCATAATAGAATGAAACTAAAATCATAATATATCCATGGAAAATAATGAAAAGAATAAATTCACATGAATAATAATAATGTGTTCCATAGTGAAGAAATTAATAAAAATGGAAAACTAAATCCATTCCATATTAAAATACATAATGATATTAGAAATCATGATCTTACCATAAAGGCCCTATGTCAAGGAAATATTTTATTTTGGACAATTATACACCAAAATGCCTAAACTAGTTTGTCTCATGAGACCTATCGCTACATCAAGGTTATATTAGGGGCCCTATCCATCAGTAATTACATATAATGAATTTATAATATAAAATAATGAATAAATTATACAATACATAATCAATTTTAACAATAATCATCCATATTGTAATAAGAGATATATGATATTTTAATACTTAATCCATTTTCCTTAGTAGTTAACAGTAATTTGTATAGAGATAAAAAATATAATTAATTCTAAAAAAATTTATCGAAAATAATAAGATTAATATGATCCTAAACCCTAGTGAAATAATGTGGATGTTTCCAAAATTTTATATCCCTAGTGTAAAAAAGCATCTAAGACTGTTGACATAGAATGAAACCCCCTTGAATGAAAATTGATTCGATTGGTTCCACACAAAAGGGATCAAGATATGTATTATTTGATACTGTGAGGTGATTCCACCACCACCAAGATAAATAAAATGATATAATATAGATGTTATATCAAGAAACATAATTCCCATTATGGTAAATCTTTTTAATATGAAAAGAAAAATTGATGTGGTAACTTAATAATGTTTTTTGAAAAAAAATTAACGTTATAGTGATGAAGAAGTTACAAGTCACTTTAAAAACCCATTTTCAAAAAGTTAAATTAAAATATATATAAAAATTTACATTGAAATATAGTATCCAATAATTGGACCCTGATAATACATAATGGTATCCATGTAATTTTGGTCTGGAATAGAAAACATTTGATCATGAAAGGAAAACATTTTTATATTTTTAATGTATATTTATTTAAAACCAAAATCACAAAAAATAGTTGTAAAAATATTTTTTTATTAAAAATTAACATTCCAAATATTTAGAGAAATTAATGTATAATAAAATATTATAAAAGGATAACCCAATAAAGGGAATGGAAAATTATATTTCAAACATTACAACTCAATGAAAAGTGATTTTAGTTATCTATATTAATTAGGGGATACATACTCCATAAAGATTGAAATATTTGAAAAGGGGTTTATGAAGTAAATTTTAAACAATGATATAATAACCCATAATAAAATATAATGGTAGAATTTACCCAACATATTCGAAACAAGTTAAAGTGAATGATAATCACCCAATGAATGAAAATTGTGTTGCCTGAAACTATTATGACTGGGGAAAGACTTGATTTAAAATACATTTAAATAAAAGAACATGATTTCAATAGTATATAAAACTAATTATAAACAAATATATAATAAAACACTCAATAGATATTAATTCAATATAACACAATAAAAATAAAAAATACTACATAACATATATCATTTCTTAATGAAACGAGATTAAGAGATGGTGAACCACTGCCTTGTATCCCTATTAAGTTGAATCTGTTATAACAATCTATAACACAAGAATAACTAAAATAATATTATATTTTAGAGAATATTTTATATCTATAACCTATTATAAACATAATTTATTATTATTATCTACATGTATATTAGTTAGATATATCTATTTTCATTATCATGTCTGAGTAATGTTTATCATTTTGAACTAGTTTCATAAATGTGGTTGTGTTACTCCTTATTCTCAAACAATTAATTATTCCTAGATTATAAATGGTACTAGTATTGATGTTTTTTAATTATTTATATTTGAATAATTTAATTATATGTTTTTTTTGATAATTATCATTAAAGATGATGTTGGTAATGAACATCCATTAGTTATATTGCACGAATGGATGTTAGTATCTTAACTAATAAGTTTAAAATTAATTTTCCCATTATATAAATAAATGAGTAAAAATTATTTAATTTTTTATAATATATATTTATAGAAATTAAATTCCCATATCCCTCTATGTTATAAATTTATATCTTTATTCAAGTCGGTTGTTAAACCTGCCCAAATAAGAACATACCCAAGTTAATGGATGATTATGAAGTCATTTAATTATAATATAATTATACTAGACGCATAAGGAATTTTGTGTGTGTGTGTGATATATCTTAATTAAAAAAAATATAAAAAATATAAACTATATAAATTTATTATCTATTATATAGATATCAATTTTTTCTTTTAGACCACTCTTTCTGACTATTAAATTTACCATGATTGATTATTGGTCATGTTGTTAATAGATTGTCCAATTTCACTTATGAAACCTAAATAATTTTATAAAAACATTATAAATATATAAAAATTATTCTGATTTCCATAATTATAGGTTGATTATAGAATGAAAAGATAACAAAATAAATAGTTCTACGGAGGGGGTAGTCTGCACATGCACATGATTGATGATTACATTTTCTATAGAAAAATAGAAAAATAGAAAAATAGAAATGTATAATATGTTTTATGATTTTATAATATAAAATATGTTATAAATATAATTTATATTTATTAAATATAAAATTAGGACTGGCTCTGTATGGTATGAAAACAAAATATGATGCTTTGTGAAGGCGGCGGTCCACACACACACACAAAAATATTGTTTTCACCCTTAAGAGAAAAGGGGAAACCTGATTAATAGGTATTACTTGATAATAATATAATTTAGTATAAAAAAAATTATTTAATTTTATATGAATTAGAAATTACATTTCAAAATTTAATAAATAAAAGATAATAAATTTGGAAAAATTGGTACTCACATTGGGGACTTGGGATTTCCCATAGAGAACTCCTAGGAAGGGGTAAGATTTGTATATTATCTAGTAAATATAAGAATAAAATGGTGATATATGATTCTAGTGGAAATAATAAAGAATTATTTTTCATATTAAATGTATTTTTTTTATTTTATTGATGGTGTGGTTAGAGGGACCAATTATAAGTGCAAGATTGTCATTTTTGTAATCATTTTAACTTAATATAAAGATGGCACAAATCAACATGAGTAATGGCTCAAACAATGGTCAATAATTGAGTGGTTTATTTTATATGGTCAATAATATCTCAATAAATCAATTTTAAACTTGTTTTTAACTTGTTTCGTTATCTTTCCCCTTAGACTTAATACTTTTACGATTTTTTGTTTTACAGTGCTAACTAGTTTTTACGTATGTAAATAATTTTACGTGCCTAAAAATAAAATGTAAATTATTAAAAAAATTTGATATAATGATTCCCAAAAATAAATCCATTTTACTATAAAATATTATATTTTGAATAAAAATAAATTCTAATATTAGATTAGATATTATGTAAAAAGTCATTTTTAGAATAAATGTATGTTTATGATGAAACATTATGAGTGGGGTAAAATTATTATTTTATTCTATTTTAATGATATAAATTGATTTATTATAAAAAATTAAAACTTATGTTAATTTAAAATAAATCCAATACATAATTTTATAATATAAATATTTAATTAAAACAAAATAATTTTTTTATTTGAGTTCATAAAATATTAATCTATGGTTTTCTAAATTCAAAAAGGTATTTTTAAAATATATAATTTTAAAAATTAAATAAATATTTTACCAATTAAAAGGTCTTATACACTTCTATGCATTTCTTATAAATTCCAAAAATTTAGACTCTTAGTAAATACTCTATTTTCCATTTTCACAAAAAAATAATGTATTTCAGAAAAATCCCAAAATAATTAAAATAAAATATTAAAATGAGGAATCTAAAAAAACTAAGCATAGTTTATAAAATCAAAATTACAAAATTTTAGAATATACCATTTAATAAAAACAAATAATATAATGAAAACTATATTTCATATGAAAATAAAATTTTAACAAATTAAAATTTTACTTTTTTTATTTCCTATCAATTAATAATAAAATTGGTTTTAATATATTATTCATATAAAATACTATATTTTATCCATAATATGTGTATTTTCCTAAAAACAATTAAAATTTAGTTTTTCAAATGATTATATTTTAAATCATAAATCAGTGTTCTTAGTTATTTATATACACTAATTGAATATATCAATATTAGACTTGGTAATTATGTTTATTTTTTATTTTTATAAAACCATTTCATAACTCACTTACACTAATTTTAACCTATGAATTCTATGGATACATTTTAATGATTAAATACTTTTCCACGCTTTGTTTCGGTTTTGTATTTCACATATCACATGATATCAAACATATTAGGTCATAAATGAATATATAATTCAAAATATCCGGGAGTTACAGGTGTTTTATTATTACATGCCAAATATATTTCTTAAATTTTTTTTCTTATTCATGTATGAGATATTGGTCATAAAAGTGAAAAATCTTGTTTTAGAAGGCCCATGTGGCTCTCTCTATAGGGTGAATTTCCTCATCATGTTCAGAACACCCATGTATTAATTAATATAACTATTAGCTGACACAACCTTCTTCAAAGTAAAGGAAAGAATAAAAAATTCTCCATTGAAGAAGAAATAAAATAAGAATAAAATATCACTATAAAAAATCTAAACATTTAAGTATAATAGAATATAATTAAAAAAATATAATCCTTATCGGTATAATATTTTTTGTAACATATTGAATAAAAATATATGGATCAAATTTAATTATAATTTTATAAGGTATCTAAATATTTTTCCACCAATATTTTTCAACCACATTTAACATAGTATGAATCATTAATTGGCTTAATGAAGACCAATCCATTTTGGATATTCCCTAAGATAATAAAAAGTGATCTTCCTCTTCTATCCAACCGTCAATCAATAATAATTCAACATCCCTTTATTTCCCATTATTTATAATAATGATGGATCAATAAATTTGTTTCTTACAATTATTTTATGTCTAAAGGAACATATACCTCGTGATATGTGGGTTTTTTCATACAAGGGATATATTGCTCAACTACTTCAATGAAATTAAAAAATATATTATAGTTGAAAAAATTAAATATAATTCCAATATCATACATTCACCTTTAAAATGACTAAAAAACTTCCTATCTTTTTCCATTATTGTATGCATCACTAATTTTTGTTTATTTTGATGTAGTTACACTAATTTCTCAAACAAACACTTTTGGTATTTGAGTTATATAGTGATCAAAAACTTCTCATGACTTTTTATTTCATTACATTATACTTGTTTTTGTAATATAGTTTGTTCAAATTTATGATTAAATTGTTTCCTTCTTTTGAAATCATACTCCTATAGTCATAATTAAAAAAGAATCATCCATTCCACTATCTTCCATCAGATCAATATAATTTTTTAGGTATCCAAATTTATTATATTGTTTAATGATTTTTATTCCCAAACATTTATAATTTATTCCCTAACATGTGTTCGGGATTTTTTGTAATATATTTTATTTTGAAAACCACCCTTTAAATGTTGTTTGGATCATGTAATAGAACCATATATAACCAAATAATATAAGAAATACTATAAAATAATAATCAAATTATAAGGTTCATCGTAACAATGAGTTAAACATAACAAATGTACAAATATAGTGCTTAATTGGACTTTCCAAGACTATCTACAATAGAATGAATCATCTCATTTTCCCATGCCAAGGGATTGGTATGACATGATAGTTAAGGGAAATGTTCCATGTGTCATGTAATTCCATTCATAGATTTGATTAAAATATATGTATTTTCAAATAATTAGATGTTAATTTTATCAATATAAATCAATTAAATATATTTCAATTCACACTGAAAACTATATGTTTATTTAAAATTCAATAGAATTTTATATTATATAAAAAATAACAAAAAAAAATCCAATTCCACATGATCATATTTCCTATTTTTTTATAATATACCAAAATAAATAAACATAGAAAATTCAACTATAGTTTTTAAAAAATTGAAAACATTACTTACCTTGTATTTTTGTGAATTTAGTAGATTTTTTTTAATTAAATTAAAAAATATATTCAATAAATATACATATTATCACTCTCCCACACCAAAAGTTTTCACTCTCAGGAAAAATATACAACAAATCCAAGTGATTATTAAATGTATTAGTAGTAGTGGTCATTTTTACACAAAATAATATTCATCATGAATTTGTTGAGCTTGATTCCTTTTTCCTTAATTTCCCACAAAATTATTTTTATTTAACGGTCACCCAATTTTAATATTACCATCCATCACAGAATTATATTCCTTTTTCAACCAATTTTTTTCACAATGTTATTCTCATTCTCAAACTCACACCTTCATCACCACAATATTTCAAATTATCATATCCATCCACTAATGAATCAATTCTTTATATACATTAAAAGTTATTTTTATTGACATTATATGGGTGAGTGTGGGTGGTTCAAAAGTGAAACACAAAGGCAAAAAATTAGGATAATCTATTTAACTATAATACATTATTAAAAGCGAGATAATAAATGTTTATACCTCGCTGTTTACTATTACAAAATATCTCACCACACATCGCCTATTGTAATGTATTTTCATATGAAATGGTTTTTTTATCATAAATATAGTCACTGCATTTCTATAAAATTAAAATTATTATGATACAAAAACCTACAAATCTGTGGAGAAACAGCCCATCCAAAAAAAATCACCATCAGTAAAAAACATGCATGATACTGGGAAACCTTATTCCCTATTATTTTAAAAATAAAAAACTCACATTGATTGATATAGACAATAAATATATATACCTATCTATTTAAGTGAACAAAACTATAAAATTTATCCACCTTAGACTGAAACCCCATAAAACATCCATGCAATTAGACTCAAAAAATGTATTTGTTCAGGATTGAGCTATTAAAAAAATAAAATCAACCATTTCATTAATCTCAATGGCAAATGAGTTCCAATTATCCTAAATTTATTTATAAGAAGTTACCAAAACACCTCCCATGGAATAAAATATAATTACTCCCTTTATAATGAGACTCCCACAAAAATACCCGATACCAACATTCAACATAACATATCCAATATGTATATGTGTGTATTCAATATTTATTGGAGAATTTTTCAACTGAGAATACTCAATTACCAATTTACTTTGAATCTTAGTAAGGAAAAAATTATTTTTGATCAATACATTATCTATTATTGAATGATGAAGGAAAAAATAAAATCATTCATCTTTATTAAAAAAACAAGGCATGTATATAGGAATCATATAAGACATGGGTCTCGATCCTCTCCTACAACCTAGAGAAAACAAGAAACACACCTACACTAGCTTCAAAATTAAATGAGACAAAAATATATCATTTTATATAAATATCCTTAGCAGATTTTAATTTTAAATAAATTTTATCTATTGTCTCTACCTTTATCTAGTATTTTGAAAAAACATTTCACTACCCATATTTTATATTTTTATTAATTTTGTGGTAGGGAAAATAATTCTACAAGATTTGGTGGTAGATAGGCGCACTAAATTGACTACCAACTACTACTAAAGGAGATCATATTGTAGTCCATCAACATTTTATATCTTGTACAAACCAAGTAAATTAAATATTTATATATTTTCCATAATATTCAATCTATGGAAGGGTCTTCAGAAAGTATAATATTAAAATTATTCCACTCATATCTTTCACTAACCTATACATTAAGACTATATAAACACCATCCTAACATTCCATCCATTATAAGATCCCTAACACAGGAATACTTAAAACCAAACTATGGAGAGTATGTGTGAGTATTTAATGAGATTTTATGATACTATCGATCCCTCAAGATTATAATAATATTTAAATTTCCAATCCCCCAAGATACTCCATAATAAAGAATATATTGATCTTGAAAAATATGCTAAAAAACCAAGCTCAATATATACCTTTGGCTTATTTGATTGAAATTTGATTTATAAAAATATTTGTATTTCCAAAATTGAGAAAACAAGGACTCATCAATTTGTAAAAAATACCACACTATTTTGGGTAAGATAGTTAAATTGAAATTATTCCTATCTAAGAAACCCAAACCACATTCAAATTTGTCCTAGAATGATATATCTATGATGTCTAATGGTGTTTATAATTTCTCTCTGATCAAGTCCACAATATAGTTAGAAAATATTTATAGTATAGAATGCACAAAAAATTCTATAGTCTTGAAAAAAAATAAAATACATAATTTCGGACAGATTAATACACTAATTTCATAAGTGCATCATTACCTTCCTGAGATAAGTTATCTTCATTCCATTCAAGTATTATTTTCCAAACCATATAAATAATTAAAGTAAAAAAACATTCTATTTTGTGACCAACCACTATAGAGTGAACCATATATTTTTTGTTATTTTCTACATATGTTACCTTAATAAAACAACTAAACTTATTACCTATTTAAAATATAATCTCCCTTAAAAAACAAAATTAAAATTTACTATAATTAATCATTTAGGGAGATTATTATTAATTACAATCAATAATTTTAATAATTGTTTGGCACCCCTCCCATGTGGCTATATAAAAAATAATTATTTCATCTCAAAGAATTATATATCATATTTAAAATACTAATAAGCCTAAAATCCATCAAAATTACCATGCTTGAAACTTTTGGATAAAAAGAGATGAGAGTATTGTTAATTTTGGTCAAATTAACTATCCCCTATAAATCATTCATCAAATGTAATACATTCCCTCTAATAATGGACCAATATATATTATAAAATAATGAATAAAAAACATCTATTCTAATAACCTTGGTATGATGCATTTTATTAGTGGTTGTAGTGACATCATCATCCCAAATATTATATAGGAACACTTAATTTATAAAATACAAAATAATAGTTATAATTAAATATACAACATTCATAAAAAATATTTTCTAGTTGAATTCAAATGATCAAATAAATCAAAAACTAATATCAAAATATCATGTGACTTGTGCACCCAAACCCCAAAATTATCTTTTAGTTTTGATATAAAATTAATCCCAAGTTGATTAATTTATTTTTGTAGATGAAAGAAGTTCTTTGATCTCCCACTTTTATATTGGACTCTTTAGATCCCATATTATAATATTGAACCTTACATATCAAATTATTACCCAATAGTTTTCCAAATAGTATGGTAGAACTGTATATGTAATTTACATATATTTACCAAAAAAAAATTAAAATTCATTTCATTAGTATTTTTTCTTCCATCATGAAGTTTCCAATATATTATAAAGTCACCTGAGAGGGATAGGGGTAAATTAATGTGATAATTTTTTTTACCAAATTGTATTATTTTTTTAATAATCCTATCTTGATATCAAGACTTTATCTTGGATAATATATAAGGATATATGTTTTATAAAACAACACATAACACCAATGGAAGAGTAATAAATAGTAATGAGAGAATCACTCAATATTTTTATCAGGTATGAAGCCAATGTGAGAATGTGTCCTTGTTTTTTTTTTGGTCGAGTCTCTGACACATATTATCACAAGATTAGAAAATTGATTATAAATGGTTAAGGAAGTATCATAATTTTAATTAACTCATCTTCCATTGGTTATTTCTCTAGAGGAATCCTTATGGCAGGGTATCGACCCACATCCCATAAAACTAACTATCTCCTGATAGGTTCTTTATACTTGTTCTCTCCAGTCTATAGTCTCCCAACTATTTTAATTTACATAATAATATATCCCTCCAATATTTAAATAACCTCCTCCAATAACATCTACTGACCTAGGTTTTTGGATTTTTGAACATTTATAACATTTAAAATAATGTTTTTGAGGCTGATCAGTGACATGTTTTGTTTGATTTTGATGTCACGAGATTCCAAAGAAGATATATATATATCTTTGTGTGACTGTGTGTGTTTGTCATATAATAAATAAAAATAAAGTAATATTTCATGGAATTACATTTTATTTTATAGAATTTCCATGTGTGGCATGACACTGAGACTTGTTTCATAGTGTTATCCTAGGGAGGATGGTTGGGTGTGATGCAAGACTGTTAGTCCCGGTGTTGTACTTTACATTATAGTTTAACTATGCCCATCATGATATGTTCCCCTAGGTTTTTTATTTATATTCTTATTTACATTAAATATATAAATGAACTAATTGATTAAATTGATACCCATAAAAACTAACCCCCCTTTATAATCATATTAGATCTCTCTCCTATATCGTTATTTACAAAAATATCATATTGGTTACCCCCAAATAGCTTAATAAGTTATCTTCCACCCAATTTAATCCTGTGTATTTAGAATAAAATAATAATCTATTCAATCATAAATTATCAATAGTGAAATTTTAAACAATAAAAACTCATTAAAATAATATATTGTTCCTTTGAATAATAGTAATTTATATTTAAATTAAAACACCTAGTCTTGATTTATACCTTTATAAAAGTATCAATATAACTATAAGGAAATAAAATAAATATCCAATTTAAAATATAAATAAACTATATCATTCATTATATATATCAAAATAATACAAAAACTACGAATATATATTTAAATATCAAATAAATTTTTTTTCATGAAATAATTTTAAAACTGATTATTTATCATCCAATGTAACATGAAATAATCATATATTCTTAAATATTTCTCAAATAAATATGAATATTAACTATATATAAAATTTTATTTTATTTAGAATACATGGGTTTTCACGACTTTCATCAATATCACACATATCTAAGGAATGTGAGGTTTTTTTAGGCTTAGTTGAATCCTTATGAAGGGAGGAAAAGGTGTGTAAACACCATGATAACTTTTTATATTTTATGTTGAACTTATATAGTCTGTTTCTCTATTAACCATCTTATTATTTATCATTGGAATTTAAAAATCCCAATATAATTAATTAAGGTTTTGATTTAATTTTATATTGGTTTTTTTAGTTCTATTGTGTGGAGAAATATTTTCTAATTATATGTTCCATGAAGTTGTGATATGTTTTCATCTAGGTGTGGCATATTATCTTAATGTTTAAAAAATATAAATTTTCATATCATGTTTTATCATTTTCAAGAATTTATCCCAATGGAATATACCTAAAATATTTGAAATTAACTACTAAAATGTACCATTTATCCATGATTTATTATTACATGAAGTCCCCTTTCTTTATTTGTTTATAGTACATTGAATTTTTAATTTCTATCATATTATTATTAACTTCTTGATCTAATACTCTACATTTTACTTTTTAAAAAATTTAATACATATTTTATTTAACTATGATAAAGGTAAAGTATTTTTGTTTATTTTTATTGGATACTCTTCTAGTTTCTATAGAAGGAAAGAGAATTTATTTTTAGTATTCTATATACCAATATTTTCTTGAATAATATCATCTATTATCATCATAAGATTACTTATGAACTATGAAAGTTTATTATTCTTATCATTAATTTATTTTTATCACTAAACTATTCTCATATTGAATAATTCAGAAGTGAGAGAAATGAATTCTATTTACTTTTAATATTTCAGTAAATAAGAGAAATACACCTCAGATAGAATATACCAAATTTATGAAGGGACATATAGTTTCATTAAAATTTATTCGATAATGTATAAATTTAGTAGATATTATAAAATGTTTATTTCATTTAATTTATTTAAACTTTTATATCCTTTATTATTGTTTTAGGATTACTCTAATATATTTTCTTTTTTTTACTATAAAGGGTGAGAATTTAGAGATATTCATATGAGCTATAAGTTTTCCTTTCTTCTAATTTATGAGAGAGTTTAAAAATGTTTATATAATAAGAGAATTTTATTTAGGGGGAAATATTATAAAATAAATAATTATATTTAGGGTTATATGTTAGAGATTTATAGAGACATATTATTAATAATTGTTCATTTCAAAATTATATATTTTAGTCTACCATGATTGTATGTCCAGGTGAGATTAATCAGAAATTACATAGAATTTCCTTTTAAAATTCAATTCAATATTATATTTTTATTTGGGTTATTTTATTATAAAAATATGGATATTGTATGAGGGATTGTTGTGTCAATTAACTTCATTCTTATCCTATGTTTTTATAAATATAACTATACTTAATTAAATTTTTTATTTAACATGAATTTGGATGTTGAGTTATTTTTGAGTGAAAAATCATTATTTGTTCATATGTTAGGTAAATATATTGAAACATATATAATGTTGTCATGGTTATAAAGTTAAACTCCTCAAAAATAAAAATTTCCTTAAAAGATGGAGTTGTTTGTCTGATGAAATCTAAAAAATTCTTATAGATCTTAGAATTCAACTGTTGGTGTTTGTTATGAAATTTTATAAAAATTATATCAAGGATTAATGAAATGAAATATATTATAAAATATGAAATTTATCCATGTTTATAGTATCATGGCTTTAAGTGCTTCAGTTATATTTGTTTTTCTAGTGAATTTTTCTAGGAGACCCCATTGGATATGAATTTATTTTATGGATATTATTTTTATAATTACTTTCCATTTTATGATCCCATGAGATAAAATTGGTTATGGGGATTGGAACCTATGTTTTTTCCAATCATGGAATCAATGATCTTTTTTTAATGGTACGTTGTACCTTCTGATGGGTTTGCATTTGAAAAATTATAGGATGTTCGACTTCTATAGTTTATGAAGTTCTAGGTTCGAAACATTATGCCTTTTGATAGGTTAATGGTTGAATAATTTCACGAGAGTCTACAATACATTTTTTTAGTTTATTTAATCACATTATACTTTTATTTAAAAAATATAATTAAATTTATTAAATTTATATAGTAATAAATAACCATTTAAGAGTTTAAGTATTTTTATCCATGACTTTGTGTAGTGATTCTTTTATTTTTCTTATTATCAAATGGGTTTTCATGTTTATTGTGGTCATTTTATTTACTTCTATTTTTTAATTTATCATTATGTATCTTCAAATAGTTTATTTTCTAATAATTTTATTTTATTACTCTATTTTTATTATAATATATAAATTCTTATTGACTAAATAACTTAAGTGGGAGAAAATTTATAAGTTTAATATTTTTTTCAATTAACCCCCTTATAGTGTCATATTTTCAATTACTTGGGGAAAAATGGAATGTAATGATCCTTATCTGTGTTGACCAAATATTAGTGAATCCCACATTCATGTATTATTTCTCAGAGTGGAGATTTATTTACATAGAGTAAATTAGACTATATTTCATTAATAATAGTGGTTATTCAATATAAGTGTTTATCTTCCCATTATAGGAAACAATTTTTGAGGTATCATTCACTAATGGTAACTTACCATGAAAATAAAAATACCTCACATCAATTTATTGGGATTCATATGATTAAAATATGGTTCTATCACCATAGAATACCATGACCTACCTATTAATAGAGTATTTCAATCATTGATGATATAATGAGGGCACTTTTTTTTTCATATACGACCACTAACATTATAGTAAGGTATTTTATGTTCTTTACTTATAGAACAAAATGAATTATAAGTTAGTAATGAGATCACTAAAGTGGTTCTTTTTCATGATCCTCCTAAGTGGGATCTTCTTTCCCTCGTGGTATCATTGTATCATCAGCTTAGAAGTGTGGAATTCTGGTTCACTATAACCCAACTTATGTATAGTTAAAATCATGATGAGATTGATTATGGATCTATTTTCAATTAAGGATCAATATATATTCTAATAATCAAGTCTTCTAGAAACATATAAGGGTCTAAATTTCCCTTACATGGAAATTTCCCAGTCTTTTTTGGTGGAAAAAATGACAGAATGACACTTAGAAGAACCCGTTTCTATACAATATATTAAAACTATAACCACATCAAGCTAAAAATATTATATAATTGAAAGGGACATAACAAGATACTCCTGGAGTTATTTGTTGAGATGAAGATAATATAGGATTGAAATCTTAGTTGGATGAAAGAGAGGTTCTTAAAAGTATCATACTTTTGTACTAAGGGTCCTTACTTCCATCCATATGGATATTTATGAACTTGGGTTTTATTTTATAGTGTTTTTTATGAAAATAATACTCCCCATTTATCATCATTAGGGTTCTTTCTGGTCATTTTATGGTCATAATGATTTGTCCTTCCCTTTTCATGAAGTTTATTTCTTGAAATTATGTGTGATATATTGTCCACTAATGTGACTCAGATCAAAATCAAACATATTATACTAGAGATAAAATTATTATTTCTATGGAAATCCTTTAATTGGGTGCCTCTGAGTCTCAATAATTTGTATCATCTCAAATGTTATGAAAAATTAACTAGGTTATCCACCATGATCTTTTTTTTTCACAGAACTTTATGGAATATTCTGTGGTTTATGGTGAGGAATACTACTTCATTGGAACATTCTTTATTAGAAAAGGGATCCATAAAATGGATTTGGTTAATATAACCATATTTCTTCTCCTTGTTAGATAAAAAATATATTTGGTGGGGGAAAATACCATCCTCCCAAAGATTGGGAAAGGAAGGCTAGAAGATTCTGGACCAACATGGTTACAAGTAAGGTCTTCTATTATTTTGATTTTATTTATTAATGGTAGTGTTATATAATTTTAGAATATTATTGGATCAAATATATCTTCATTAGAATTTATATTGTAATTGGGGTCATGATTGGATTATTATTTAATTCCCAAATGATGGAATGCATGTGGGAGACTAATTTTCTCATCATCCAATCATCAAATATTTGAATTATTATATATAGAAATTCTTATCACTCTATTTCTTCTTCTGGTGGGGTAGATGACCCATGAGTCACCTATGTTGGGGGAGACTCAAATTTACATGAATAGTGCCTATTAATTTATGGGGTACATAATTGAATTCAATTTAGTCCTCAATGTAATGATCTATCATCTATTGATAAGTTCAATAATAATGTCAGTATTTCAAACCAATGCATTTTTGACTTTTGAATTCTAAAACTTTTACCAAATTCTTTTATAAAGATAAAAAATACCTCGGTAATTTTTATTTATAGAAGGAATAGACTTTATTCTTTATATCCACAATGTATTGTAGATTTTTTTCCTTATTCCCCTCCTTAAATGGTCATTGTTGTCATGACACCCTCCCCAAAAAGTGTACCCCTCCTCGACCGACAATGTGAGAAGGGAGATAGTGACCCCCTAAGCCCCATCTCTAGTAGGCCCCGAGTTGGCGACTAGAAACGAGGGTATATTAAACACATAGATTAGATGCATTACCCTCGAAGAGAACACCTACGAAAGAGAGATATAATATAGGAACCAACCAACTCCAACTCATACTACAATATAAAATAAATCCCAAGTACGCTTATTTAATGTCATTTAAAATTACTACAACATAAAGGGAAAACTACAAATACCCAAAATAATGTAAAAACTGCACCAACCACATGCCCGAAAATCTCCTGCTACCCCATGAAATTAGAAACCAGCTTCATCTTCCACTTGCTCCAAGTGACCTAAAAAAGTTTATATATACATAGGGTGAGTGTAATAGTATACTAAGTAGTATCTTCTCTAAAACCTCTCATGAAAAAGTAAATAAATCATTCTAAAGCACAGTGAACAAGAATTGAATCTAACTCGTCACCTAAACATCTATTATATGTTTCCAGCCTCACCGTGGCTACTCCCACCAAATATCGCATACCAGAGTATATAATATAAAAAATAATATCTAGGGTACCCCACTACTACTTCCCCACTGGTTTGTAGCTTTTCCCCAACATCACACGTCCTATGTATCTCTCTCCAAAAAGCTTACCCACAAACACATGGATGAAGCACCACAATAATCACCTCGTGCAAAAAAACCACCACATACACTTGAGAAAAGTATCCAGATAGTTTCATGGAGCCACCATAGCTAGCATAACATGTATCATACGGTTGGTTTTATACCTCAAGCCATTACAGCCCATACACTGAGTAAGGATCCTCAAGCCATCACATCCTATACACGTTATACCTATACTAGTCCATAAGAAAACTATATCCAGAATATATGTCTGTGAATAACCATAATCCATTACATCCATCTACACACATATATGAGGAAAACTAACCATTGTTCCTACCAGCACAAGTAATTACCAAGAGAAGAGGGCAGGGTCAAAGGGGGTAGTCAGCCATCTATCCTCTCACCGGAATGTTGAGGAAAACACCCCAATGGATCAGAATCCCTGAGGTGACAGTTTCCCTAACAGACGGGGTGGATTTTAATAAATAAACAAAAAAAATTACAGAATATACTATAGCTCATAACCACGCAATGGGAATAACCTAGGCTTAGACACAAATTGCAGCTAAAGTCTCTCAGACTCTCGGCTGCCACTTCTAAGACTATGTATCCTATAAACACAAAACCATTTATAGAGATTTATTACATTACATCATTCCTTTTCTATTATTTCCATTTTACATTAATTAATTTATTATCCATTAATTAACCATTAATAATTTCACATTAAATTTCATTAGCATCACGCCCAAAGTCAATTGTCCCTCTAAAAATTGCAGCCCCAACATTGTGTCCCAACAATATCCAACCCCATGGGTTATCATCATTTATTCAATGATTTCATTACATCATTACTTTCACATATTCCTAGTAATTCTACAAAAAACATGATATTCTACTAAACACAAGGGGGATCAATACGCGGAGTAGATGAAATTACCGTCAAGTCTTTGCTGCCAATAGAAAGAGCGTAGACCGATCCTCCCATGAGAAGCTAAACACAAAAATCAAGTGGCATACCCCGTGCGTCTTTTCCCCTTTCGGATGAAGGGTAAGAAAGTCCATCTACCTTGAGAATTGGGGAAAGTAAATCATGTAAAAAACAAAAAAAAAATCAGTAAGATTCCAAACATTCACACCCAACCCATTTCATCATCCCTGGTGTCATCCCCGACACCCACATGCATAAACCAGTGCAACTCGCCACTCTACGAGTCAACTACTTCTACAACCAGTAAGTCTCCATGCCCCCACATATCAAAATAGCCATCCAGGCTCACATCACAACACAAGTAGTAGAAAAACAAACATCATATCTAATGGGATCTTAGCCCTTAATCGAGAAATAGTGTAACTCCGAACCCTATAAGGAATTATCTTTTGTCAAACAACCAGTTCATTAATCCACCTTGGAATAACTGATTTATTATTTGTAGGTTCCAACTTTGGGAATCATAAATAGTAATCGTTCACAAAATGATTAAACATGATTAATGCATCAATTTGGTTAATATAAAATTACAACAACAACCATGAAATTTATTCATATGCCTCTTTACCTTTATCCAATAAATT
The DNA here is from genome assembly GCA_963277665.1 of Viscum album. Taxonomy (NCBI): domain Eukaryota; kingdom Viridiplantae; phylum Streptophyta; class Magnoliopsida; order Santalales; family Viscaceae; genus Viscum; species Viscum album. The sequence continues at coordinate 796,737,803 of OY728160.1, read as the reverse complement.
TTCAATTAATTATGGCTTTATGTTCTTTTCCAATTTCCATCAAGAAAAACAATATAAATAAAGAAAGCATAAATATCACACTATTTAGAAAAAAAGAGGCAATAACATATGATTGATATCAATTTATTTATTAGGTTCAAAATATTATTATTTCAATTCCATTGTGATATAGTGGGATAAAACATGCTAACTATATAGTTTCACTTAAAATAAATGAGAAGAAAAAAAATATCATACCTCAAACAGTTCTTGATGTTATTTATATGAGAATGAGCCACACAACATTTTACGATCTCCTCTCCTATGACAACTATGTCCACGTGAGGACGCAGAGACACCACCACATTGGCCAACACCTAAGAAAATTCCATTAGGAACATGGGGGTAAAAATTTCATAAAATGAAAAGGAGAAAAAGAAAGAGATGATCTGAAAATAAAGAAGATAGATCATACATTATATAGAACATTGATCGATACTACTTGGTTGCATAAAAATAGATGGGAAACAATCCAAAGAGGAAATTTTGATTTCATAACTCCTATGGGATGGAATGAAAGGTTCAAGTGTCTTACAACTGAGAACACGGAGTAAGAATTAGAGAAGAAGATATCTCATCTCATTAGAAGATTTAACGGAGTAGCAGTTTAAGATATTCCAGATTTTCCATTAAAAGTAGATCTTATTAAACCACACATTTTGACCAAGTAAAAACATCCCAAGACATAGGAAAATTAATATAGGAGTAATGGCCTTTGAATAGGCCTTAGAGTCCATAAAAAAGGCTTAAAATGCATTTTACATCCAAGAAAACGTCATAGGGGTGAAATTGTAGGAAGCTGGAAACACTGATCATTAACATGAAATTTAGAAAAGGAAAAACATTGTTCATGAACCTCACTCTTCTGGAAACACTCTACATGAACTCAAAATTTGGCAAAGGAAATAGGCTACCATTAGAACCTCACTGTTTAACTATTCAACTAAGGTTACTGATGACACTGTTCACATAAGGTTACTTCTACACTGTTCACAGAATTGGAAATTTGGAAAAGTGTTGGGGATAAATCACATTGACCTCTCAGAACACCTCATACACCATATTTTTGCAAAGGAATGGACTAGAGAGGTCAGGGCCATACATCAGATACCTCTCAAATCATTATTGTCCTAATGATTTCAAAACCAGTCTAAAAGGCAATAGAAAAAAGGCTGAAAAACCACCCATCAATGTACCTATGAAAAGGGAGAAATACCTAAGAAGAAACAAAAGAAAGCCATCTTATATACATAAATGGTCTATAACCTCAAAGAGAACATTGTTACATGAAAAGAGTTAAACATCAATCATCTCTGGGTACTGATCATGTATCATTGACTCATGTTCCCAGGTACTCTTCTTCATTCCACTATGTCACATCAAGGCATGAACCAAGGGGATAGAACATCTATGAAACAACTCTTATTTGAGGTCTTGGATCTCCACAGGTCGCTTCTCAAAGGTCGCATCATCATCAACATCGATGTCTCCCTAATAGATGACTTGAGAGTCATCAAGAAGATAACGACAAAGTTATGATACATGAAAAGCATCGTGTATCCGGCTCATCTTCGAGGGATGTTCTTGTTGATACATGACCACTCTAACTTGTGATAACACCTCAAAAGGCCCAACAATCTAGGGAGAGAGCTTACTCCCACGAGCAACCCATTGTTGCTCGTGACGTGGATTCACATTAAAGAACATGTGATCCCCAACATCAAACTCTAAGGGTGTCAACATTTTATTGGAAAATCATTTTTGACAATCTTGCACTGTCGTCATCCTATCACGAATCACCTAAAAGATCTATGTTTTATTCTACAGTAGTTCCGATCTAATAATTTTTGACTCTCTGACCCCAGTTCAGCACAACGAAGCATGGAAATTTTGGCCATACAAGGATTCAAATGGAACCATACCAATGGTGGAGTGAAAAATATTGTTGTAAACGAACTCCACCAAGAGTAAGTGCCTCATCCACAGACCTCCAAAATCTAGGACACAAGAGTGTATCATTCCTTCAAGGTTCTGGATGGTTTGGTCTATCTGACCATCTATTTGGGGATGAAAAGCAGTCCTAGGGCATAGCTGAGAACCAAACACGTGCTGGAGACCTCTCCACACCCTAGAGGTAAAATGAGGATCTTGATCAGAAATGATCATCCTTGGGACTCTATAAAGTCTCACCACCAATTCCAAATACTTCCTCGACAAAACATCCACTGATAATGACTTCTTGTTTCCTATAAAGGGGTATGATTTCTTCAAATGGTCCACTACAACCCAAATAGCATCATGTCCCCCAGGTGATCAAGGTAAACTAGTAACAAAGTCCATTGAGATGTCCTCCCACTTCTACTTAAGAAAATCTAACAGATAGAGTAGACAACCAATAACATAGTGTTCGACCTTCATGTTCTGGAAATAAAACATCAAGACACAAACTTTGCAATTGCACACTTTAGCCCAGGCCACAAAAAATTACTTCTCAAGGATGGGTACATCTTTGTCATGCCAGGATGCACCGCTAAAGGTGAACTATGGAACTCTCAGATAATTGTCTCACACATTTTCAAAGGAAGAAATATCCTTCCATGATACAACACATAGTTTTGTTCATCCTCAGACCAACCAGCAGGGGCCTCACCACAGACAAATCTATCCCTCCAGACCTCCACCTCTAGATCCCCAACTGGGACCCTTCCACCTTTTCCACTAGAGATGACTGCACCATCATCTGAAAAAGAAAACGTTTTCCCCAAACATCTCCCATATCAAGACGACATGATGACAGTTCATCCATTACTCTACAGTAGTCACCAGATTCACCAATAGAATCAGTACATGACCTTCGAATTAGCGCATCAGCTATAACATTCCCCTTTCTATGTGTATAAAATATCTTGAAGTTGTATTCCTGTAATACCTCCATCCACCAACACTGTCATAAATTAAAATCACACTGGTAGAAAACATAACTCAAACTCTTATGATCTGTGAAAACCACAAAGCACTCTCCAAAGAGGTAATGTCTCCACAACTTTAGAACAAACACCATGTATTCTAACTAAAGATCATGGGTGGAATATTTACATTCATGGGGACCCAACTTCCAAGACCCATAAGAAACAACTGATCACTACTAGAAATTCGGTCTATAGCCAAGGTTTTAAACCATGGCTATAGGTAATAGCCACAGGTTGAGGAACCCTGGCTATGTTTGGCGTGGCTATAGGCCTAGAACTATAGCCATGGTTTGAACTGTGGCGATAGGTATACATCCACGGTTCAAATCGTGGTAGTATCACTATAGACATTGTTTAGAACCGTGGCTATACAAGAGGATAGATAAAATTTATTGCCATGGTTTAAAACCATGACATTAGACCTATAGCCACAGTTTTTAACCGTGGTAATTCACCAATTGACATGGTTTAAAACCGTGGCTATAGGGTTAGAAAATACATAAAAAAATACCCCCCAACCCCACTGCACAGCCCCCACCCCCACTCCCCTTGCATCCCCCTCCCACCTGTAGCCCCACCCCCTGTAAAGCCCCCTTGGACAACCCCCTCCCCCCCATCTCACTCTCCTTGCAAGGAAAACCCCCTGCAGCCCCCCTCCCCCTATAAATTCCCCTAGACATACCCCTCCCCCCTGTAAAGCCCTTCCTCGACAGCCCCCCCTCTTGGATAGCCCCCCTCCCCCCATAAAAATATCCCCCACCCTCTCCTCTGCACAACCCACCCCCCTGCAGCCCCCTCCCCCTGCAAAGCATCCCCTGGACAGCACCCCTACCCCCGTGTTGGGTTGAGAGGGAACTAGATGTTTGTTGTTGGGATTTGGGTGAGGGATCTGGTTGTTGTACTTGGGGGTTTTGTTGAGGTGATGTTGGATGGGGTTGGGATACTCTTGTAAGTGCAGGGTTTGGATGTGTGTACATGGAGTGTCTTGGATCTGGTGAAGTCTGATGTTGTGCCTTCCATTTTTATGTCTTTGGTTTCTGGACTCATGAGGTCGTTGGATATAGTTTCATGTGGTTGCAGTTGGTTGCATGTGGCTTTGTGGAACGTGTAGGTGTGGTTTCATGTGTTGTGGGACTCTCTTCTTAACAGGCCTTCAGCCAGTTATAGGTACCCTTGATTTTGTAGTGTTGGGGTCTCTGGACAGAGCTACTAGTGCTGCTATCAATGGGTCTTCTGTAGGGTACAAGGGATGTGTTGCTGGTGCAGCTGTTGTGATGCATGGGCAGGTTGCTGGCTTCCATTGTTACTGGTTGTCTTTCCTTCCACTGGTTTCTCGTCGAGGCATGGAGCATGCCAGTTTTGGAGCATCTTGAAGTGGATTTGATGTTTGTTTGTGGGGTTTGGTGCTTTTTTTTTTGGTGTTGGTCTCAGATATCTTTGGTTGGGTTCTCATTATAGGCTATGTCTAGTGAATCTTAGTGTGGCCGACCCATAGGGGTGTGTTCTTCTAGTTTTTCAGGGGCAATTGAGGATGAATGCTTCCTCCTTGGTTGTTATTTTCATCTTGCAGGTCTTATGGCTGCCCTTCTGCTGGATGCAGGCTCAGTTGGAGTGGGATTCCCTTGAATGGTATTTGGTTTAGGCAGCTTGTTGTGAGTCTTGGTCTTTTTTTTATGGTTTTTCACTAGGTAGGCTATAGTATTTTGCAATGTATTTTGTCTGGATATTTTTTTTATGGTTTCTAAGTTGATGTATAGGATGGGTTTCTCGGTGAAGGTGGTTTCTTGATGGGGCATGTGGATGGTGTGTGTCTCTTGGTTAGTAAGGTTGCATGTTGTCTTTTTTAGAGTAGGATTCTAGGAGAATTTGGGTTGTGGCCTACTTCTAGTGTGCTTATGGATTAGTGGGGTGAGGGGAACTACGTACCTACTCTCCTAGGTTTTCTATAGGTTCATGGGGATTCCTTGGTCATTGATTGTTGGTCATTATAGGGTTGGTGTGGGATATGGTTTCCATATGTTCTTGGGTATTTATGGATGGAGGAGTAGAGTTGGCTAGTTAGAGGTGTAGATTAGGACGGTTTGGGAGTAGTTTGGTTAGAAGTCTATTGGGTGGGCGTCATCTGGTTTGCAGGTTGCTTTGCATGGGGCTAGTCATTGCTGGGTTCGATGGTCAGGTGTCATGGGTGTGCCAGAGTTGTTCTTTTCTGTCACATGGTGAATGTTTTTGTTGGTTATTTTTTTGTTTGGTGCGGTGAAGGCTCATATGGACTGTTGTGTGGGAGTGGTTTCCTATAGGTGGTTCGGGGCTGGTCGTTGATTGGGGGGGATTCCAGTTTCTTTTTTTGTTACTACTTTATTGGGAATTGAGTGGAGCTTTTTTGGGTGGTGTTTCATGAGTGAGTGTGTGCGTTTTTGTGTGAGTGAGTGAGTGTATTGGGTAGTGTCAGTGGTTGGTGGTGTGTTAGAGTGTGCGTTTATCGGTTTGGTTGATATAGATTCTGAGTTTGGCTTCAGTTTGGTTGGCTTGTTCCTTTTGGGAATCTTCTTTTAACTTGTAGGTCTTTCTTGCTGGGTTCTTGGGTTTTTCTATCGCTACTTTCTATGAGTTCATAAATGATGTCTCTATAGTGCTCGAGTGCCACTGGATGGGAGGGGGATCCACCCTGTCTCCTGTTAGTTTTGTGTTTTCCCATATCCTACTGGATGCGATTAATGGTGATGCTAGTTGCCAGTAATGGAGTATGGAAGGGCTTGGGGTGGCTCTTAGATGTTAGCTTATTCCCGAGTTTCTGTTACCGGTGCTTGCAGTCTATGACTTCTTGGTAATTTCTTCATGATGTCATGGTTTCGTTACTATTTTTTTGCTGCATTCGTGAAGGTTTCTTTGCTGGTTTGGAAGCAAATCTCTCCATCCGGTTTCGGTTTAGTTGGACATCATAGGGTCTCGCATTCGCTTATTTTCTTGGTTTCTTGGTGTTTAGTGGGAACTTTTCTTGGTTACAATGTCTTTATATAGTTGAGCTATGAATTTGGGTTCATTGATCAACTGTCGTTTCACCTTTGAGTGATCTATTGCAATCCATATTTTCATTGATATTTATAGTACTATTTTTCCCTTGAAAAAATACTAAAAAAACATAAAACTTATAAAAACCCTAAAAAAATATAACGACCATAAAACACCGTAAAATGAAGGTGGAAGTGGGATGGTGTGAGCTGGATGTGGCTAGAGTAGGGCCAAATCACGGCCTTATCACGGCATAACCGCGGCGTGACAGCGGAGTGACGGCGGCGTGACCACTGAGTGACCGCGGCGTGACCGTGGCGTGACCGAGGTGTGACCACGGCGTGACCACGACATGACCATGTCGTGAGTGCGGTGTGACCGCCTTGTTACCATGGCGTGACCCCAGCGTGTTGTCCTGGTACAATGACATCCGCGGGGTAACATCTTCCACTTAGTCTCAAATAGGATGATATGGATGGCATGAGAGGATGTTTTATCATGATATTTTAAGAAATGAATGCTAATCTGTGATGAATAGAGGATTGGATGACCACTGATATACCTAATTCGGTGAGGGCTCGAATGCTGGTGGAAAGGGGCTGGTTGCAGGTGCTGGGGGGATGGTGCGGGCTGATTCGAAGATGGAAGGGGGATGTTGTGGGATGGAATGCTGGTGGCAGCGGGCTGAAATGAAGGAGGAAGGGGGCTGGTGTGGGATGGAGGTGGATGGAGTAGGGCCAAATCACGGCATTACCGTGACTTAACCGCGGCGTGACCGCGACATGACCGCTGCGTGACCGCAGCAGGTTGGCCCGGTCCAGTGACATCCGCGGGGTAGTATCTTCCACTTAGTTTCAAATAGGATGATATGGATGGCATGAGAGGATGTTTTCTCATAATATTTAAAGAAAGGAATGATAATATGTGATAACTAGAGGATTGGATGACCCCTGATATACCTAATTCAGTGAGGTTTGGAGATCTAGCAATGTGTAGTAATACCTAGAGGAATTAATACCCCATCAGATCAGGAAAATAATAGGTTACATAACATGTAATCTGACATTAATGGTACTGTGGGACCCCTGGGTTGTGGAACTGGGCTTTTGGTTGGATTTAAATATCACATGCCATGTGACATGGTCACACAACATGGGACCCATCTTAAAAGTCTAACATCACTTAAAGAGTGTCTTGGTTCAAAAAACCGTTTTAATAAAAAGAGGGAAACCCCCTATAGGGATATAAAAAGGGTCAAGTATGATGTGTGCATTATGACTAACAATGAAATCAAGTATAAGGAAAACATCAATGCAATAATGTTATGAAAGGTATACCACTGTGCGTTTTTGCAGACAGCGCACCTCTGTTGGAGGGGTTTTGTTACAAAACCATGACTTATTTATCAAACGAAACGATTATATTAACTAACACTTAATCAAGAATTGTAATTTAATATAAACATGAAGAATTAAGAAGACAAATAAATTCAATTTAAAATATTCTTGAATTAAATAGAATAGGAGATAGACCCTACCTCAACCTCAAGTCACGTTTACTTTTGACGATGAAAACTCGAATCTTCCTTTTTTCCGCTTGCACGCTTATGCAACTTCACAGATATATAAGGACACCTAGACCCTATGTACATATTTCATGGCCAAATATGCACAAGGGGGTCCTTAGATATATATTTATTCTTGCATATACCCCATTACACTTACACATGTATGCATTTTTCATATCCATATATAAGCACACCTAGCCCCAATATATATATTAATACTTCCTTGAGTGAATAGATATAAAGGGGGAAATTATAAATGTATATTCCTACCTATTCATACACATGTAATCCTTCTTCAACGGTGACTCAAATCCACCTCAACGGAATCCAAAACGCACTGCAAAAATATAAGGATCCCAAAAATCACAAATGCCCTAATTAAAATTGGGCCAAATAATAAAAATAGAATAAACCTTACCCAAATCTGATTTTGAACACATTGTCATCGATGGTGGTGGATAGAACCAACATCATCATAAGAAATCACCTATAAGAAAATAGTGGGAAAAATGAGATATAACGACTTCTTATATATATGTGATCAGTGTGTCAAATGCACATGATAAATGATACATGAATCCATAACTAACAATGAACAAATAATATTTCGGGCTGTGAACCTCAGTTCAAGACATGAAATTCCCAAGGGTAGGGATTAATGGTGTAAAACCCCTGGTCACACCGTGAATCATGCCTAGGTGGATTTATTTTAAAAGGTTAAATTCTGTCTTTTTCTGGGTCAAGTGTTTCACAATGATGTTACTGAAGAAAGTATCAAGTTTTCAAAGCCGGTTGTTTATGTTTGATGAAATGAAAACAAACTTTTTCTTTAAGTTTTAGATTTTTATGAGAATTCTCGGTTGATTTTTTCACAAAATGAGGGCACTATCATCTCTAAAGTGAAGGAAATTCCATTTTCTACTATTGAGTTGGCTGAAACTTTCTACTAGTCGACATTGAAGGATTAGGGAAATCATGTAAAACAGGTGAAAATGTCATTATAAATATCCATAACCAATTTGAATAGAATATAAACATTATATAATAAAGAAAACAAGTTTTTAAAACACTCGAGCAATTATAGAATTCAAATTAAAGGGTTAGGCAAAGGAAACTTGCCTCAACCTCAAGGTGCCACTTTTAACGACAACTCGAATCTTCCTTTTTTCCTCTTTCACGCATATGTAACTTCACATATGTGTGTGTGTGGGGGGGGGGGTAGTTAATCCCGCACCAAAACATTGCGACATTCATGGTAAGAGGGCCCAGATAGAGGAAAGGAAGAACCCTCCTATAAGTCATGCTGTCTCAGAGTCCCGGCTTTACTTACGCTCCATACCACATTGGTATTACCAACTTCAACCTGGAAGAAATGGCATGCATAATTTAATATGAAAAGGAGAGATATCGAAGTTCAACAATCATCTATCATACTTTGAATTCTAGAAAAGTATTCAACATTGAAGAAACTATTTCTCTGGAATCACGTCTAATTTTTTCACCCTTCTGGTATGACATTGAAATAGTGCTCATGGAGTGATTGTGCTCTCTTCGGGTCCTCTCCTATCAAGGTGAGACAAATTGAAAAGCCGAACCTGTGGGGAAGAAAAGGAAAGCATTGTACATGAGCATGACTTAGAGAAAGCATAAAAAAGGAAGCATTTAACCATTCCCAGCATTACTTATGCATCGCCAAATCCAGAGGCCACTAGACTATTTGATGTTTTAGGAACAAATTTCATACAAACAATGTTGGTAGAATGACCGGTCTCAATACCATGTAGAAGCATGTGGCTTGGATAGCTCCATATTTTCAACTGCACGAATTTCAGGAACTAGTGATTTACATCACAGTCCCTGCACACATACTGGCGTTCTTTTTTTCATTTTCCCTATCTGCCCCCACCCCTCCACCAAATTCAGAAGCTGTTACAAGCTGTAGTGAAGGAAAACGTTCCCCCCCACCCCCTTATAAAATAATACACAGACAGGCACTAAAATGTCAATGTAAGTCTGCACATCTAATCAACAGGTGAAGTGTTGTATTTGGGTAGAGAAGAAAACTAAAAGCCCAAAATTCCTATCAAAAAGGCGCCATCAACCTCCACTGGCCCCATTTCACCCCCAGTCCAATTTCCACTCCAATATCCACAACAACCAAAATCATAATCCAAAGATCATGCGGTGAATGACTAAATGGAACTGATGGCGGTTCTTTGTTTTTTATGTGAACAATTGTGCATCACTCATTTTCATCTGACATTATATCTTTGCCTACCTAAATTGCATCATGTCATTAGCCATGACCTGCATCCAAATCTTTAGTGGTTTAATGACACCCACTCAAAAATGAACACTTAATGTCTCCAAAATTCAATCCACATCTTAAATACACAGTTATCGTAGGATAATGTTGATAATGAACAGACATTAGTAATGACGGTCTCTCACATTAACAAAATCAAAATCATAAACCACTACCACTCCATGCTTCTCATCATAAGGCCTTGACACATCCATCTCAAAAATTCCAGAGAAATGAACTGCATTGATAATAAATTTAAGGCTGCATTTGATATCACTTATCAAAAAAAAATTAAAGCACTTTTCAATCGTAATAAATGTTTCAAAAAAATAAGTAGCATTTATTTCATTTTTTGGAAAAACACTTGCACTTAGATTTCTAGGGGAGGGGGCATTCATATGAATGGCATGAAAAATACACTTCAATTTAGCAATCTGAAAAAAAAATATTATTCACTCTGATTTGTTTAGAGGTTTTGTTTTAGAATTATGAAATTACTTATTGTTTTTAGAAAAATATATATATTATTCTTGATAACTAAAGGTAAAGACGAAGATGTAACATTTAAAACTTTCCTAGTGGGAATAATATCATTGGGCCCATGTCATCACATAGTATCTTCAATGATGGTAACTTGATTATCACTGTTGAGAATTTTAAATCTAATAATGATGAACCACCAATGAATAATAAGTGGTTAAATATTAGATTTAATCACTATAGGATAGGTCTGTAAATTCCATGAGCTCACCTTTAGCTTGGGGATGATTCGAGAATATCTGTATTTTTAAATATAACAACAAAATATGATCATGATACATCTTGGTCATGTTTTCACATACCTGAATCCAAGAAATATTAGAATAGTATTAACATATAATCAATCTATAAGAAACACTATTGTGCGAATTTTTATGCAGGGAATCAGCAATGATAAATAATAATCATTTTAGTAAAAATATACTATATCAATTGGTATGTTTTTTGGGTAAAGATATCAAAATATAAGAAAAAATAAGATCACATGAAATCTTGGTTAAAGATGAGAATGTGGAAGTTTAATGTCATTGCACCACATTATATGAGGGAGTGGTGACAATGTAATGATTTCATCAAGGATAACTTTAATAAATAAGAAGGAATTGGAGTACCTAACATAATGAGAAAAAGAAAACAGTGTTTCCACGTGCCACAATATTTATAACAAGTCAATGGATAAATAAATCTTGGAAACATCACATTCTCATGTGCCACAATAAGTCTTGGTGAAATCCGACACAAACCATACCCTAAAAAAACTAAATATTAAAAGATATAAATACAAATGAATAATGGAGGTAGAAGAGGAATATTTACCTCTATCCATTTAAAGTAGAAGAACCCCATAAGGAATTTTTAGAGGTGGAATCCAGAATAACTATTTTTTATCCTTAAAAAACAACACACATCCCTACTGGGTAACCAATCCACCTCCAATGTGTACTTGATGGACCTTATAAAAGGTCCACTACACTTTCCAGCCCACTGAGTACCTGGTACCCCTCCATCGGGTACCTTATAAAGGGTGTAGTTTTTTACAAACCCATTAAGAGGTACCCAGTGCCTCACAATTGAATACCCAATAACTAATGCAGTTTATTACGGTTAGCCACCACCCTATGATTTGGAATCCAAACCTCTAAATAACCATTAGTATCAAATGAAAACACATCACAGAGATGTATTACCTCTTGAAATTCCAATTCATATCCCAATTCTCAAAAATCTCCCTTCTTTAGGAAAAAAAATCAAATTTCCTCTAAAATTACCAACCCTCTAATTGTGTGGGTCATTAAAAATTCCCAACCATAAGAATTGAAATCCTTGAGAAGCGTCTAGGATGATCCCCTAATTCCAAATTTAGTCATCAAAATTTGATTCCATCACTTTTTATCCATTCCAACTGTCCACAACTCTACCATGAAGATTCCCAATCTATAATAATTGGTTCTTCACCAAAAACCACTTGTCCCTCACTCCACGCATATCAATTATAATTATAATAATGTATATAATTCAGAAAACTCATTACCATACTCAAACATGTGAAACTATTCAAGTTTACTCCAACACACTGATAAAAAATAATGAACACGTAATTGTTCATCACAAGGAGGAGGAGGATCACCTGAAGGGGATTGGCCGCGTCGGAGGCACGCTAGAGGAGGTTGGGAGGCCATCTAGAAGCAGTGTCAGTGGGAGAGGTGAGGTGTCCCGCGTTCTGTGGCAGTGGCTCGTGGTGGGGTTGCCTTGTTCGGTGTTAGCGATGGGCACCGTCGCGAGGGGCACTGTTGGTGGAGGAGGATCAGGGATAGGAGAGTTCGACATGGGTCAGGGAAGTAGGGTCGCGCGCAGTGGGTATCTGGGAGGAGGGCAGCGCCGTCAGAGACGTCGAGGGTTTGGAGGGTCATGAGGGTCACCGTCAGTGGAGGAGGATTGAGGAGAGGAGAGGTCGTGATGGGTTGGGGAAGGAGGGTCACGCGCAGTGAGAGACATCTAGAGGTTCAGAGGGTCACCGCCATGAGAGACTGAGTTTAAGAGGGTCACGATCGCAGGAGGACGAAGGAGGTGCCTGACGTGATTTGAAAAAAAAGAGATCGGGGGAGAATAAAGGAGGAACCCGACGGGATTTGAAAAAAAAGACAGCACAAATTTTTAGACACAGAGTATATAAATAAGCTATAGCCATGGGTCTATAAAATTGTGGCTACAGATCCATGGATATAGCTTAAATTTCTAGTAGTGGATCTCTGTTGCATCAGAACATAGTCAAACCCCAGATGCAAAGCATCGTAGAAAACATCAAATTGAACTCCCTCTACTAGAGGACAAAGAATTGGATCACATACAAACTTCTCCTTATATACTCTAAAGCTTCCTGTAACTGATCAGTCTATATGAACACCTGATCCTTCCTAGTCAAAGCTGTCATAGGAGTCACGACTTGAGAGAAATTGGCTATGAACCTTCTGTAGTAGCCTGTGAGACTAAGGAAACATCACAAATTTGACACTATTTTAGGTGCTTCCCAAGACACCGCTACTTCTATCTGCAATGGATCTACAGCTAATCCCCGATGGGACACAACATTCCCTATGAAATGGACTTCTTGAGCCCAAACTCACACTTTGACAACTTCCCAAACATATGATATTGATAAGGAAATACCAGAACAACGTGTGGATTCTCTGCATTCTCCTCCTCAGATATGGAGTACACAAGGATGTCATCAATGGAAACCACCATGAACATGTCCATGAAATCACTGAACACAGCGTTCATCAATCCCATGGACATAGCTAGAGCAATTGTTATGCCGAACAGCATTACAATGAACATATAATGCCCATGAAGACCACATAAAACACTCTTTGGGATATCCTCATCCTTCACATGCATATGATGATATCCGGACAGCTAGTCAATATTTGAGAACCAACCTGTACCTTCCATTTGATCAAATAAATCATCAATACGCAGAATAGGATAGTGATTCTTCATTGTTACATTGTTTAAGCGCCGATAATCGACACACAACCGAAAACATCCATCATCCTTCTTCATGAACAAAACTGGTGTACCCCATGGTGTCACACTAGGCCAAACACAACCTCACTGTAAAAGACCATCAAGTTGTATACATATCTCTCGTAACTCAGAAGGGTCAATCTTATATGGAGACATAGAGAAGATAGGAGACACTTATGGTCATAGTTCGATCCCAAACTCGATCTCTCGTTGAGGGGGTATTTCTACAACTTCTTCTGGAAAGACATCAAGGTACTCTTATACAACACTAGAAAATTCCAACTATTGAACCTCTAAAGAAATCAGAATCAGATCAGCCATCATGGATGATAAGGACCGAACATGCCTCTGAACCATCTGAGGGTCTCGCTCACCAATGAACACCACTGGCTCTCCATCTACATCGAAGAACACAACCAGCCTCTTGCTGTAATCCGTGATATCCTGCATCGAATACAACCAATCCATGCCAAGGATGACATCATATGTTTGTGTTAGTAAACATAGGAAATATCTCCAAGAGTAGTGTTACACCAACACTAGCTCACAGTATCTACATACTACAAACATGTCATCTAGACCTCCAACAGGTGTAGTCAATTCCATGGGTGATAGAAGACTCTCTACCTCAAGTCCCAAAGCATTTAAAAGGGTAGGTGATATGAAAATGTGTGTTTCTCTTGAGTCAAAAAAGGAATACACCAAGTTATAAAACAAGTAAAGGGTACCTCGAATTATGTATGGCTCGCCTAGCATTGGTAATGCTTAAGCATGAAGATGACCATGACCACTTCCATGACCTCTCTGACCGTGATGATGACCACCACCAAGGCTGCACTCTGATCTCTGAGGGTAGGGAGCATCACAGGGTTGTCCCCTTCTTACCCCATCTACCCTCTACTAATCTAAAGATGGTGTACCCTACTATTTCTGCCATAGATGAAACTGCCTCAACTGAGGAAACTAGAGCAGAAAACCTTGTGCATGATGACTGCTCTAAAAGGTTTGGCACTCTCACTACTGATTACCTTGACCAAAATAATAATAACAAGTGCTTGATCCCTTGGAATAGGCCTGATATCTGCTGCCCCCAGAGAAACGAGATGCTAAGGTATGGGACCTACCTCCGGTTGAACGGAAACTCTTCTTCCTTGAAAATCGGGAACCCCGGAGCACAGATCTACTTCGTGAGGAATCATGATGACTCCACTTTCACAATGATCCTTTTCTGGCCAATGTCCTCTTGATGGCATCTACACTCACCAGCACCTGAATTTATATCTTTATCATAAATGGGGTGACCTAGCGCTGGATCTTTGGATGCAAAGCCTCCTCAAAATGTCTCTCCCTGGCCTCCTCATTTTTCAATAGTTCTAAATCATATAATTAAAGGTTATTGAAATGGATTTCAAAATATCGAACACTGGAGCTCCCCTATCGAAGGGTAAGATGATCCCAGTGACTAGACGCCTTCGTGGTCGAAGAAAAAAACTCGACACTAAACTTGTTTCGAAACTCCTCCCATGAGATCGCTGACTCCTCACAATCCCCACAGAATAAGAACCACCACTGCCTAACTTCTCCACACAACATCATCACAAACACAGACACCCAGTGCTCCTTTCGAGCATGAATTGAACTGAATCCTATCGCAACCTCCTCCAACCAGTCTTCTGTGAATGCATCTTTAATGGATCCCTCATACTTCTACAAAATATAGCGCCAAAACTCGAAAAGTGTCCTTCTCCATGTGTCGTCATCGTCAACCTCTACCCAGCGGCGATTTGCTGGAACAACCCAATGGACATCTTCTATGATATTCTAATGAGTACATAGACCTGGAGCCATACCTAAAAAATAACAAATAGTTAGATATCCTATACCTAAAATATGTGAGACTCGACATTAATTAATTAATTAATTGTTTTATTTTATTCATTTTAGGTTAACCTATCCCAAGTTCTACACTTTCAAACATAGGTACAAAGAATAATGATGGATGATCCTTTCCTAGGTCTCTACCCTGGAACAAGTATCAGCTCATCTAGTAGCCATTGTAAACATAAAGGTACATACATTAGATCATAGGGGCCTTAAATGCCTATGTCTCAATTGGTCTCTAGTGTTTACATCACTTGCAAAACATGCCTGACATTGATGCCCTACCAACCCATGCAACCTCACCAGTTCCTAACACCAAACTCCATCCTATCCCTCAACCTGAGCCTCTAGTACCACTATGTCATGCCCCCTCATCAAAAAGTGTACCTCTCCTAGGTTTGTAATGTGAGAAGGGAGATAATGACCCCCGAGTCTCGCCTTTAGTAGGCCCTAGTTTGGCGACTAGCACCGAGGGTATAGTAAACACATAGATTAGAGGAATTACCCTCTAAGAGAACACATGTGAAAGAGAGAGATAAGATAGACACCAATGAAATCCACCATAGAATGAAATATAAAATAAATCCCAAGAACACATATGTAATGTCATGGAAAACTACTTCAACTGAAAGGGGAAAACTACAAATACCCAAAAGAAAGTAAAAACAGTAGCAAACTCATACCCAAACATCTCTTGCAACCCCAAGCTATTAGAAACCATATTGATCTTCAACCTTCTCCAACTGACTAGAAAATAGTTTATATATACATTGGGTGAGTATAACAGTAAACTCAGTAGGATCCTCTCTGAAGAATCTCATGAAAATGTAAAGAAACCATGCTAAAGAAAAGTGAACAACAAGTGAAACTAACTCGTCACCTAAATAGGTATACTAAGTTCCCAACCTCACCATGGATACTCTCACCAAGTATTGCATACAAGAGTATATAATATAATAAATAATATCAAGGGTACCCCAGTACTACTACCCCACTAGTTTACTATTTTTCCCAAATGTCGCATGTCCTAAGCATCTCTCTCAAAAAAGGCTCACATGCAGACACCAGGGCGAAGCACCACAACATGCACCTCATAAAACAAAACCACCATGTCCACGTATTCAAATTAACAAGGTAGTTTTTGGGATCCACCATAGCTCGCATATGGTGTATCATACGTCGGGTTTTATACCTCAAGCCATTACAACCTATACACCGAGTAAGGATTCTCAAGACAGCATAGCCTATACAGGTTATACCTATTGTAGTCCATAGGAAACAATATCCAGAATATATATGTGTGAATATCCATAAGCCATTACATCCCTCTACACACATATATGTGGAAAACTAACCGTTGTGCCTATCAGCACAAGTAAATACCAAGAGAAGAGAGTAGGGATAGAGGGGGTAGTTAGCCATCCATCCTCCCACCATAATGCTGGGGAAAACACCCCCAGGGCTTAGAATCCCTGGGGTGTGAGTTTCCTTAAATGTTGGGGTGGAGAAGAGTATATAAACATAAAAAGTACAGAATATACTATATCTCACAACCCCACTATGGGAACAACCTAGTATTAGTCTCAATTGCAGCTAACGTCTCTCAGACTCCTGACTGCTACTTCTACGAATAGGTATCCTATATCACACAACCATTTAAAGAGCATTATTACATTACTTCATTCCCTTTTCATCAGTTTCACTTTATGTTTATTAATTCATTAAACATTAACTATCCATTGACAATTCCACATTAAATATCATTAGCATCACACCCAAAGTGCATTGTCCCTTTAAAAATTGCAACCTCTGCATTGCATCCCAGTAAACTCCAACCCCATGGGTTTACATAATTTATTCATTCATTTATTTACAGAATTGCATTCCCATATTCCTAGGAATTATAGAAAATACATGGTATGCTACTAAACACAAGGGGGATCAATAAGGTGAGTAGATGAACCACCCATCGAGTCTTTGCGGCCTATAACAAGAGCATAGACCCATCCTCCCTTGAGAAGAAAAACATGGAATGCACGTGGAATACCCTCCACATCTTCACCCATTTAAGAAGAAGGGTAAGCAAGATAAGCTGCCCTGAGTAGTGGGGTATGTAAAGCAGATAAATAACCAAAAAGAATCAATAAGAATCCAAACATTGACATCCAACCCATTTCATCATCCCTAGTGTCCACCCCAACACCCAAATTCATAAACTGATGCAATTTTCCACTATAGGTGTCAACTGCTACCACAATAAGTAGTCATATAGCCCCCCACATATCATAATATCAATCCAAGCTCAAATCACAAAACTAGAATTAGGAAAACAAACATCATCTCAAATGTACTATTGGCCCTTAAACAAGCAAGTGGGTAACTCGTAACGTTACAAAGAATTATCTTTTATCAAACCACCAGTTCATAATCTATCTTGGATTAACCGATTTATTATTTGTAGCTTCAAACATTGGGAAACCTAAATAGTAAGCTTTCAAAAATTGGTTAAACAAGCTTACTGCATTATTTTTATTGACATAAAATTACAACAACAGCCATAAAATTCATTTATATGCCTCTTTATCTTAAGGCAATCAATTGTAAATTAATTCCATCATAATGTTATTTACCAATTTCTATCAAGAATGAATAGACAAACAAATAAAGTATATATATCATGCTATCTAGAAAAAAATAGGCAATAACATACGATCAATATAAATTTATTTATCCAGTTCAAATATTTATTATGTCAAATTCATTGTGATCTAGTGAGATAAAACATGCTAACTATACAGATTTATGTAATAGAAAAGAGAAGAAATGAATCCCCTATATCAAACAGTTCTAGACGTTCTTTATATGATAATGAGCCACACAACGGGTTATGATCTCCTCCCCTATGAAAACTGTGTCCACCCAAGGATGTAGAGACACCACCACATTGGCCAATACACAAAAAAATACCATTAGGAACATGGGGGAAGAATTTCATAAAAGGGAAAGGAAAAATAGAAGGATATGTTCCCAAAAGAACAATGATAAATCATACGTTATTTCAAAGATTGATAAATATGGCTTTGTTGCATAAACATAGAGGGGAACCAGTCTAAGGAGGGATGATTCATTGAAAAACTCCTAAGGGATGAAATGAAAGGTTCAAGCATCTCACAGCTGAGAAAAAGGAGGAAGAATTAGGGAGGAAGATATCTTGTCCCTTTAGAAGACTTAACAGGGCAGCAGTTTAAGATACACTGGACTTTCCATTAAAAATTGATCGCATAAAACCACACAATTTGACCAAGTAAAAAACATCCCAACCCTTTGAAAAATTAATACATGAGTTATGTCCTTTGAATTGGACTTAGAGTCCTTAAAACAAGGCTTTAAATTCGTTTTACGTCAAATGAAACATCAAAGAGGAGAAGTTGTAGAAAGGTGGAAACACTTTTCATTAGCAAGAAATTTGGAAAAGGAAAAACACTATTCATGAATCTCGCCGATGGAACCTCGCCATTCTGAAAAAACTATTCATGAACCTCACTGTTGGAACCTCACCATTCTGGAAACACTGTTCATGAACTCAAACTTCTTCAAAGAAGAAGGGTATTGTTGGAACCTCACCATTGCACTGTTCACCTAAGGTTACTAATGACACTATTAACATAAGGTTACCACAACACTATTCAAAGAACTAGAAATTTGGCAATGTGTTGGGGATAAGTCACATTAACCTATTGGAACAGCTCAGACACCCGATTTTCGCAATGGAATAGACCAGAGAGGTCCGAGCCATTACAGTCGTTGTTGTTGTTTCCTAGTAGGAGGAAATTTGTTATTGTGATCAAGATAGGAATATGTAATGGGTATTAAAAAAAATTTGGGAGTGATGGACACAATTTTCACCATGATATATTTTATTCCTTATATTGAGGATTATTTCATGGAATTCACTTTGATCTACGATATGGATTCTTATAATCATTAGGCCGCTATGGTAAATTAACAAAATTACCTAGGATAATTATATGGGTTGAGCGATTATTTTATCTCATACCATAAATTATTTATAAAGATATATAGATACATCTCATGTAAGATATTCATTTCTAGATAATAGGTTAATACATTCAATATAGTAATAAAAATTGAAACCCTCATATTCTCAAACTTCTTTACATTTGAGAGGTCTTGGATGTTCATCCTCCATGGAATTGAGATAAAATGATAGAGGATGTATACCCAAGCATCATCCCAACTGGTAATGGATTTGGCTAATATATCATCATACAATAAAAAAAGGTCCTTCAAAAGTCTAGATGAAACATATTAATTTTATTGTTTCTTGCTGCTCAGGAATTCCCCATACAAAATTGTATCAAGATAAAAAATGTATAATTATATATTTTAGATCTCCCATGATATTAAATTTTAGGAATGTGGGATCCACAAGGATGGGTAGAAGAGGATTCAAAACTACACACTCAAGATAGGGTTTTCTTTTTAATCACACTAATGCTCATTAAACCACTATGGTTTCCATTAGCGTTGGAATAGATTCAATCGATTCAAGAAGAACTTGTGGTATTGCTTATAGATTCAGTGTTTGAGTGAGAATATTTAACATAACCTTATATGGACAGTGTATCTATACCCATGTAAAATAACTAGCTTAAGATGAATAGGGTATCTTCCTCAAACTAGTGAGGGTTTCTACCAGAGTAAAGGAAACCCATGATAATAACCCTGTGTTGGTGTCATGTAAACATTTTCTTGAAAATCGATTTACTGTATAGATTGGTTTTCCATTACATGTTGAGAAATATTTTATTATTAGAAGAGGTCAGTCGGGGGAGGCATGTATACTTTATCTCGAGAGTCACACTCAGGGGGAATATTTTATCTAACTAATTCGACGTTGATTCTCATCAAATTTTATATCTTGACATCATACTTGGAGATATTTTCCTTATCAGAAAAAGTTTGATCCTTTTTGGGTGATGGTTAAGCTATATAAATAAATAAAAATATATTTATATAGCAACACATTTTTCCTTTTCATTGAAAAAATCATGTGATGCGGGTGGAAATGTAATATTTTGTAGATCCCTAAAATCACATTCCTGTCATTTTTATTATGTCATTAAACATTATTTTTACACCTCACTATATATTATATTTTTAATATATTACTCATTATCATGTTATTATGAATAAATACCACGTTCCATATTATATGTAGGGTATTTATCAATAACATTGACAAATGTGAATTTCACAATATAATTTCAATCCACATTCATGTCAGAGTAGAAAAGTGCTTAATTGTGGTGAAATTATCCTTTAATAGGTATACTATAATCTTCCTTCAATAATTAATTCATGGGATATTTTATGGATTGACACCCCTTCAAGGTTTTTATTTCCTCACTTAGTGCTCATGTAGATGTGATGTAGAAAACTGTTCTTGAATTTTGATCTTATTTAATCTCTTATAATTTCCAGTAAACATAATCTCAACAAAGGTGAGGAATATTGAAATATTATAATAGAAAATCATGTAGGTTATTATTGAAATTATTATCATAGTATGGAAAATAATGACTTACTCAGAGGAGTGGGAGGTAAAAATTTCCCTTTTTGTATCTGATTGGGTGGACATTTCACTATCACAATTGTGCACACATCCCATTATAAATTTTATAGTTATTAGAGTGGTGATATAGGTATAAATAGATTATATTATTTAGATTAATCAACTATTAATAAATACCGAAGAAATAATAATAAAAATAATCCCAAGATCAACCATGTATAAATAAAATGAAGAAATTATGTGTACCTTTCACTATAGATGTACACATTTACTATGTTTAATTAATGCATTATGATGTCTTTAGCGAGGTATCCATCAGGCTCCTTCCACAATTATGTATCCATCGATTGAACCGAATCACCCGTTTCATGGTTAGAACCTTTCTATAAATTATGATGTGTTAGTATCTCATGAAATCCAAGGGATGGATAAAAAGAGATCTCAAGGGAAAATAATATAAGGTAATCACCCAATTATATACCCATTTTGATGCCCCGACCAGCCTTTTAAAGCCTCAACCAACCTCCATGAACTAATTCATATATTATGAGTAGTGAATAAGGGGAAAAACAATTTTTCACCATCACCCATTGTTATTCTCCCAATAATATCATTGAATTAAATTCTTTATGATGATGATATCCTTTGTAATGTGATCCTTTAATGTAAAATCTTAATGGTTAAATAACATTATGAATCATAGGGTTATTTGTGTATTGTACAATTTGATCTAGTGAAATATTACTATAATTGTATGTTTCATAAAAACCATGATTTATGTTATTCAATTATCGTACAATAAAATATATACATAAAACCAAATGCCTAATGGATTCAGAAAATATATCCATAAATCCCCAAATTTCACGCAAGCAATGTAGACTTAATGCAATTTCACCTTATATAGTATTATATACAATAGAATCTAAAAAAATTTCAAGATATACTTTTGATTATATTCCAAATAATATTTTTAAAACATTCATCAACTTCACCTTATTTTACATATTAATAAATAACATGTGAATACCCAAAAAAAATTCCTTTTTGATAAAATCTAAAATTATTTAAGAAAAAATATCTAAAAAAAATAAAACATCATTTAATTTATCCAAATGTGTAGACCAATGATGCACTTTAGTGTTGGTAACAAATTTAAATTCTATAATTCATAAATGTGAGTAAATATTGGAATCTGGAAATACATAAATGCTACTCAAGATACAAATGGATTTGGCATGATCTCCATGAAACACATTTATCACTATATTTTCATTCACTAGCAATATCATATAAAAACATTCATTTTCATATTATCCCTTTGTCCAAGACATCAAGTGGCCATGGGAAACAAATTATGTTAATTAAATATATATTCTTTATAAATTCTTCATTCTCCGAGTGTAGAATGACACAGTCGATGAATATATCACAGCTAATTAACCTCAATGGATGAGTACTTCAAATTTCCCTTACTTGATAGATATGAAAATTATATGAATTATGCATATATAGATAAAATCATCATTATTATATCTTAATTAAGGACCAAGATAACATATTCATTATACTATAGGATAAATATCATATTTTTAAGCTCCAACAAATGATATAATCAGAAACATACCCAACCACCCCCTGATTAACAAGGCCTAAAATATTTTAAATTAATGTTATAAAGTATAAAAGTTACCATTATTAGCATATTATAAACCTTAGGGATCATGGAGTCCTAAATATGAACCATTAACCCCATGTATCCCAAATATATAATGTATGATATTCCATATCATATACTTCACAGGTAATCCATCGCACAAAACCAATTTTATGCCTCATGATAATATTTTATATCCTAATATAAGAATTATACTCATTCCAACCATAACATTTCATTATAATCTATAATAATACCTGATTTAAATCATTTAGGGACAACTAAATGTCACACTTTCAGATGTCAACTATCATTTCAATTTTTCATTATATACAACCAATATGAAATAATGATAATGTAGAGATTTACTTTTATATAAAATGATATATTTTATATTATCAAAACCCAGTATTAATTTTACAAAAAACATAAAAAAGTGGTTATCTTATCATATCACATATGATTGACTACCAAATTATGTTGATTTTTCCTACACTTTTAGGGTTTTTTGAAATGTATTACATCTCTACATAATTCCTAAAATATATCTATGTGAATGTCTCATAAAAACCTCCCATTAAATAATTAAGTGAGTAAAATATATGGTGAAATATAGTTTTAATAATGGGTAAAATTAAGAATCATATTCTAAATGTTCAAATCTTTAAAAAATTAATCCAAATTCCTTACATCACCACATCCAATTGTACTATTTTATATAATTATATCATATACTTAGAACATTTTTAAGTTCAACATCATCATAATTATTGTATTTTTTATATCAAAAAAAGTTCCATGAAATATTTTTTCCACTAATGTTACTATTTAATGTAATCCTTTACTGACATACCCTTAAAATTTTAGTATATGAAATGAAATTCAATTTTTATTTTAACTTTAATAATCGTTTATTATGTATTACTGAACGTCTCTAAGTAAAAATATACCATAACTAGCCCAATAGAAAACATATTTTTTTAGAATAACATTCTATGTTACATTAATAACATTATGTTAGAAAATAAAACTTATTTCCTTTTATAATTAATATTTAAAAAATAAAAAATTAATATCCACATCTTATACAGTACTCTATGTGATTGGATAAAAATTCTAAAAAGAACACTTTATTTATTAAAATATATCACTAATTCTGGTGGGATCTAATTCCATTTATTTTTGGAAATATATATGATAAACTCTTTTATCATTGAGAAAAATTCTTTCATCCTTATTTTATTCTAAAAAAACAAATTTTAAAATAAAATGAATTATAAAACAGGTGTATTAAATCCATTATCTCATATTGTTCATAATAAATCATTATTTATTAAAATTTTCTATTATCATATAAGAGAAATAAGGTATAAATATACATAATATATTTATATTAATCTGATATTGTATTCAATATCTATGATTCAACAATATTTTATTTTATCATTTAAATTAAAACTATTAGCTTCATCAATTATGTCCTTCATCGTATATTTATAACATTTATTAAGTATACATTTTGTATTGACAACTCTAAAATTAATACATGTCATAGAAATTCAATGGTTTTTCTCAATTAATTTTGGTATCAGAAAGATTATATCATATGGAAAAAAATTTCTTCCTTACTGAAATTAACTTATGATTCAATGACATTGGATAAGCACTTGTAGAATCATTTTTTGGCATTCCAACTTTACTTATTTTGGTTTTAATTTGTACCCACTTTTACTATCAATAAAAATATAAAACCTAAAAATCATAGGTTTTGTTAAATTATTCTATACACTTTAATAATATAGGTAATCTTTTATTGAACATGTTAACTTGATTAGAACATTTCTAGTAATGATTCTAAACAAAATTTTATCTCTATAACAATCCATTGCTGATATCTTTAATTAAACTAAGACATTAGAATCCATTATCAAATTTAGTTCATTTCAAAGGATGATATTACTTTATCATTTTTCGTCTAATTCATTTAAATCCATAAGTAAAAAGTTTTCTGCTTCTCACAAGTATCTAGATTAATTTCTTGAACAACTACATTAGTTTGTTCCTAAGGAATAAGTTACTCTAACACAAATAATATTTTCTTTATAAATAAAAATTATTATGTTTTATACTAGTATAATTGGTTTAATATAATGTGTTTCTACTTTTTTAAGTTAATATATACAATCCATTTTGAATGATTATGTTATTTAATTACCTATAATAGAAATAAATTATTAGACGAGTATCATGTATTACAATAATAAAATAAGGAATTTTATTAAATATACTCCCACTAAAATGATAAAAATTTTAAAATCTTTGATATCCATCAGTGTTAAAATATCCATATTTCATTTAAATTTCATCCATATGGGAATTTTTCTCAGCACATAGCACATTACATAGGGAATCATACCAATTACATCAAAAATTTCTCTTGGATAATTATGTAGGAAACTATTTAACCTAATCTATTATATAGATAAAATGAACTCTATTTATCTAGTAACCTAATATTATAAGGGTTTTCTAACTCTCTGTAACCCAAAGAGACAACAAAAACTAGCACATAATGTTCTTAGGGTTAGTCATTACATTCATTCATTACAAAAGATGATATGGAGGAACCCATATTTGGTAAGACATACCTTGTTAGATGGTAGAGGTTTTAACAACTTTTCACTTTGAAATCAATATAACACATAATATATTAAGGTTGATTTAATCTTACCATCATATATTATGTCATTCCATTTACATAATTAATTTAATCTAACGATTTAGTTGGGAATCATATTCCTTCCACCAAAACAATATTTTTAAACTATATTTATGTGTAACTCTTTGGATAACTCATATCCTGTGTTATTAACCAAAATTGAGATCCAAATATATTTATACACATCTTATTGTATCCCCTGTATAAGGTGTGTGAAAACATTGCATGTAAAGGATTAGAATCATGTGAAACACACATTCCATAATATAGTAAGTTTGGAGTGACGATTTTCATCCCTTATTTTTATAGAGAAGTAAAATGACTCCAGGATAGTGGGTAGTCCAACCTAAAGTCCCTCTACCTAGGGATACTTTACTCTTGTGATTCATTAATTTTATCATAATTATAATAACTAATATGTGTAAACTAAAAATAAATTTTTAATTCCATATCAAAACCCAATATAAGTTAAAGACAATGTAGAAAAATCTAATTCAATTAGCATAATTATCATGTTCCACTATATATGCATGTATAACAATTTGTAAAAGAATTTTAATAATTAATGAATAAAAAAATAAAAAAATTCACAATAAAACAATTATATTTATAAATATGATAAGGAATAATCTAAATTAATGAACAATTAATATACTTTAAAAATGAGATAAATAATATAGGAAATATTCATAAAAAATATAATTATAAACACTTTATAATATAGTCATGAATTATAAAAATAAAATAAATAAAATAAACACATTATAATAATTATAAACTTAAATTATTAACATTATCATTTATATGAAATTTACTTAATTATTTAATTTCTAGAATATAAACATTATATATATGATCAATTCAAACATTAAGTAAATTTTAAGAATATCACACATTTAATATTTTTTAAATATTAATTAAATTCAATTAATAATAATCATTATGATATGTTGAAATATATTTCTAAAACAAGGAATTTTAATTTGAATAATTCATATTAAATAATTATGGATAATTAAAAATTTTAAATATAAATTATTTTATATATTTCTTTATTTTGATATTTATTAACACTTTATAATGTACTCTTATAATTTCCATAAAGGAAATATATATCCAAATTATATAATATGTACTATAATTTGAAATGGTCGTTTAATATTTACAATTAATAATAAGGAATATTTTGTTGTTAAATTTTTCGTAAAAATTTAATTAATTAATTAAAATTAATTAATTTATAAAAAAATTAAAAACAAATTTAAAATGCCAAAATATTTTTTCCTATCTTTTATCAACATTTTAAAAATTATTTAACTCAATTGATAATTGTAAATTTAGAAAAGTTAAATTTTTTAAATGATATCATATTTATCAATATCTACTATTTTGTAATGTATGAAATCCCATATAATCTACTATATTTCATGATAGATTATAATGGTCTATAAAATAGATCCTTAACACTATGATATCATATCTTAAGACATTCATTGTATTGTTATTATGATTTGATGATCTGTTTTCATGCACAGGTTTTTTCCATCACCTTATATAATATCCCATATCATATGATATGATATATCAAAAAACCAATGGATTACACTATTTCATAGTCTATGATATCCTATATTGTATGGAATGAACCAATCACTATTTACAATATCAAATATTATATAACATGAAAAAAACCCTGAATGTATTTTATAATAAAGAATATGATAACCAAATATTATCAGTGGTCAATATTTTTCAATTTTATTTCTAGAATAAATTAACATGGTGCTACTCTAATACCAATGATGGGTTTATTAGGATAAATTAATACTTAATCAACAGAACAAATACAACAAGAAAGTCAAACCCAAGATCAACCATGTATGAAACCACTATCATTTATGAATAAAATAATGAAATTTTGAATACCTTTCACTATAGATGTTCACCACTACATTATACATCTAATTATTGATGAAGATCATAGAGAGGAATAAATAGGATTTCTATATCCACTCACTTTATTTTATTAATTTAGTATTACATACCATTAAAAGTGTGTATATATCAACATAGAGTCATTATACATCCAATTTCATGAGGTGATCATTGTATCCCTCAAGGGGATGGTACCCATATTTGAGATGATGGAGTGTCCCCTATAAAATGTGATGAATATAATGTATACATTATTCTTCTATGTTTTTAGAATATCATATCGAGATATTAAAACACACTAGAAAATGAATTCTATCTTATCATGAATAAGTTCCTTCCATATGATGTTGTAATTCTCATTGTCTTCATTGAGAAATTCCTTAACAATATTTTATTATAATGTTAATTTTACATCCATTTCATCAAGAAGAGTGTATTTATTTAGAATTTCCTCATTTCCACCTATGTTTTTCATATTATGGTGGTGCATTTTTAATAATCATTTCCTTGGTTCACCCACCGACTAAGATAGGACATGGCTAGATAATGGTGGAATGCCTCGTGTAGCATATTTTAGTTTGTCTAATGACTCTCAGTATAAGGGTAGCGCTTGAAACATGGTAACATAGGTAGTAATTTTATGATGATAATACATATCATTTAATATAAAATCTTTGATATGAGTACTATGTGGAGAACCTTCATGGTTGTTTATTTCAGATAATCCATCATTGGGAGGACCTCTACATTGGTTTTTAACTTGATCAACATAGAGATTACCTCCATGGTTATAAATTTTATTTTTTTATATCATGGTGAGGAACTCTAAGAAGTCATCCTTGTTTCTAAGGGGTGGATATTTATGTTTTCTAGTTTATTTAATGTCAATATGTGTTTGACCACCATTTTTACTATCCATTTAGTAAAAATCATGGGGTAGAATTTTAATGTTTTTGACTACTACTTGATTGATAAGGGACAAACCACATTTTCAATTTAGATTTTCAATATAGGGATGAACTCTATAATCAGAATCATTTTAAGGAAATCTGGGATTATTTTATGACATTAAACTATGGGGAGGGCCTCCATAACTAGTATTTATATAGATACAAGGAGGAACATTATAAAAAATACCATGGGGAGGGTTTATTTGGTTTCCTACTTATATTTGATCATGAGGAGGACCTTGTAATGTTCCAGACCCAAATGCGACTAAAAGGTACCCTGAGCCCAATGGGTCATATGGCCTCAAGCACATCCCCCTAAATTCCAAAGGCTACTAACTAGAAGCGAGGGCCTGGCTGAGTCCGTACTATGAACTCGTTAGAAGAGTGTAGCATAGTGGAATATCAATAAAAAATACAAATAGCTGAAGTAGTAAACCATACAACAGAAGTATTCAATTGAATACTGATAGTATAAACAAGCTTGAAATCACATCATATACAAGATGATGATATCTGTCACTTGTTTCTAACATAATAGACAAAAGGTATACATGGTAGATATACAATCCACAATAAAAACATAAAAAGTCCAAAGGAATCCTAGTAGGATGACATGCCTCATCTTTGTCCCATGCTCTCTTTATCCTATGAAAAATTTAATGTATCTATAGGGGTGCTTGAAATTATCATTACCCATGATCATATAATCTGTTTGGGACCAAAATAATGGCCCTAACAGAGTGAAAGACTAAATCTCATTAGAAAACCACCCAAGGTATGTTCCAATCAGTTAGTGAATATATATAGTAGACAGTGTGTAATAATAAAATAATTAAACAAGAAATAACTCAAAAGTAAAAAACCTCTATTCATTGGATTTCATTTACATTCATTTAATTTGTTAATTCAATTAATTTTAATTTATAAGTATCGAGATCCAGATGAAACCTAGCATCCCCCATGTAACTAGTAGCACAATAGATGCCTCAGAATGCTATCCAATAGGTACATGTGAAGACCAAATACTGGATTGTTCTTTTTCATGGTAGAAATTTCATAATTAATTTAATTTATATTTAAATTCAGAACCTAATCTCATCCTTGGAATTCCTAAGTTGGAATTCAAGTATCACTCCAGGTATAATATGAACCAACACCCTATAAGCCCATCCAGGGATAACCTTTCAGGAACCTAGTGTCACTCTAAGTGAGGTATAACGAGCTAGCCAATCGAGTATGTCCTCGATGTTCCTCAGCATAAGCTCACATATCACCCTTGGCATAGTATTCAAATTCCCTATGAGTCCATCAATGGAATTATCAAATGAATCCATGTTTCACTCTGTATATATGTCTATCCTCAATGAGTCCGTCCATGTAATCTCTTATTTGAATCCATGTATCCCTCATGACAATATCATATTAACCATTGAGTCCATTCATGGAATCCAAAGTTGGATCCATGTTTCACCCAAGGTGTAAAGGTCAATAGTCGCATGAGTCCTTCCATGGAATTATAGTTTGAATCCATGTATCACCAAAGTTTATTTGTCTTTTATCCTTTTAAATTCCATTAAAACAATCCATTTAACATACCACTGTCAAAAATAAGATCATCTTCTAAGAATATCACCTAAAAATGTGTATCAAGCATTAGCCGACCTCAATGGGATTTTCCTTTCTTTTACTCAAATGGGAATATTTTTTATAACCTGGTTCAAGGGAATAAAATTATATACATATATTGGTTATCCTATAACTCTCAGGAGGGAAGAATTTAAATGTGAAATCCCTTCCAATTGAGGTTGTTTCAAAACAAGGCCAAGCTCAGGGGATTTCCTTCCAACACCCACATGGGCGTTTCTATCATAACAATCCTAACATGTTTAACAAGCTACCAATTTGATTATTTTTCTCCCATCTCACATGGGATAACCTACACTAATTGAAATTCAATCCAGTTGCATCAATTAAAGTCATAAACTTTTCACGAATCATCTGGGAAAGGAATTACAAAGAAAACATGATTAAACATGAAATGGAATACATGGGTCTATGTGAAATACTTCCATCCCATACCCTTAATTAATTCAATTACAATCTATCAACATTTAAATTTAATTCATAGTATAAATCAGATTTTGACATCTTGTGACATGGGGATAAAGGCATCTCTCATAGGCATCGAAGGAAAAATGTCTTAAAGGGTCATTAAAGGAATCTCACCCACTGGGTGGTCCTTATTTTAGGTAAACATCAAATAACATTCATAATCACACCTATTAAATTACCTAAATCAATATATGAAATAACAAGGGTCTATTCAATTTAATGAGACACCCCAAAAATGGGTTCACGATAGGCTGAAACATATAAAAAATCTGACTTTCTATGAAAAACACACAACCGCCTTCCTTAGGTTCGTGCTCGATAGATCATCCAGTATCAATCTCTGATTCATCTTGTTTTAGAATGAATATGAAAAACTAATGAATAATGATAAATTATGGATTATGATCTTTAATCAATATAGTACAGTTGATATCCATAAGAATCAATAAATACTAAAAAAGAATTAGGGCCTTACCAATAAAGATAAAAATAGACTAACCATGATTTCATTAGAGGTCAGATGGTGAGTAAAACTAAAATCCAAGAATAGGCCAAGAGGAGAGCCTTTCCAGGGTGAGGGTGAGGCTGTTGTGCGATGAGGAGAAACATCATTAGGTTTAAATTAAAGATTAATTTATCTAAAAAATATTAATTTTTTTAAAAAAAACTATTTTCCATATTTTATGTAAATGTTTTCCTATAGGTCTGGGGCATAATTCATGGTTATCCCACCTAGTTTATAAACCATTTTCAAACCATGATTAAACGCTCTATCAAAAACGTATGAAAACTATAGAACTATCACATGGTTGTGTGGGCTGTACACACCTCCTGCCCAGCCTCACACAATTTACTCAAACCATGTTTCCTAAACTACATGTCTTTTACTAAATTTTTTCTAGGCCAAAAATAACCCAATGATGGGTCTCAGGCATCAATGAAGCTTTGAACACCATCCAAAACCTTATTGACCAAAACTAGAATTCATATTAGGCCATATTTTAGTAATTAAATTTAGAATTAATGCAAAAAAAAATATCTTTAGTACCCAAAAATTGAGGTATGTAACCCTAGTTTATTCCTTTTTATGTGTGTAAATTGGTTAGGTAACGGTTGGCTGATTTTTGATGAGTTTTGGGAAGGTTTTGAGTATTTCCTATGGGTGTAAGGTTTGAGAACAGTTAGTGGAAACCCTGAAGAATCTCTAGAAAAATCATGCAAGTCGAGACAGTGAAATTTCTCATAGTCAGCACATGTTTTGTCTAACTATGTGGCCAACTATAAAGGGTCCCTCTTGAGGCAGTATCAAGATCACGGTTTGCACACAGTTTGTACAACCATGTGAAACATTAAAAATAAGGTTTTTAAATATGAGGTCACTTGGGATTTTCCCTAAATCACCCCATTATTCTCCCATACAAACCCCACTTGGGATTTCATGTTATCAAGGGTTAGGAGGCCACTAGCACTCATTTTGGAGGCTATTTTAATGGTTTACAATGCGTTTTAATAGATATTCTCCTTCGTTATGTCTCCTCTCTTGGTTGTTTCTTTGTTTTCTTTATATCTAATTCTATCTCCCTCCCTCATTTTTCTAGATATACATTCATCGCATGTTGATCTAGGATTTTTGTTTCCTAAAATGATGATAGTTAGAATTTTTATGTTAGTAAAATTTATCTAAGGAAATTTTGTGGAGGTTTTACCTGAATTCGATGTTTGGTTGTGTGGTGGGTTGATTTCACCAAACCCTAAGGTATTTGGATTCAATCTCATATCCATTTTGATAGAACTAGAGGGATTTAATTTCAAAATAATTACTTTTTCTTGAGATTGGTTATGATTATGGTGTGAGAAACTTGTATGGAACCCATTTGTTGATACTTTGTGGGTTTTGGAAAATTGGGGTTGTGTTGTATAATGTGTTTTGTGTTATACACACACATAAAATGCATTTTTATTAAAAGACCAAAATAAAACTGGCCTTTAGTCATGTATAAAAACATTTAAGGTGATATAAAATAGTGTTTTGTGTTATACATTAAAATGATGATTTTAATATCAATGGATTGGTAGATTTATGGAATATGGGTTGTGAAAAATGGTTTTCAATAAGAATGTTGTTTTATTAAAATGTGTTTTGGATTGGTTAATGGTTTGAGGTATTTTTCAATAAGTGGGTGATTTATTGAAGTGATTTCTGCATGTTATGTTTAATCATTTTTTGGCTTACATGGGAGTTTAGTTTGGAAATTTATGGGTGATATGATTTTAGTGATTGTTGATTGACATGTTGTTGAGAATTTTGTAAATTTTGATTGCAGGAGTGGGATGTATGGTGGTATTGAATATATCACCATAAAGGCAATGGATGTGATGTTACATATTTTTAGGGATGGGTGGTGGATGTTAATGTGAAACACCATTAAGGAGATGGGTTTTGGTGTGAATGTCTCACCGCTAATAGTAACACTGAGCTTAGGTGTGTGTGTGTGTGGAACATGGGAACATGGTTGGGATATGCATGGTGCCACACTATTCGGAATTGGTTTGACATTATGAAAGGGGGTTTGTAATAATTAAATGTTTTATTGCATTGGTTGGTTTCATTCCTAGGGATTATGTTGAATTGCGTGACTTTCCTTGGGTAAGGATGTGTTTTTTGTGTGTGAATTTTTCAACAATTTTAATGGATTTAAATAATTGTTTTATATAAACTATAAGGCCCCAGCCTTTAACCTTACTTAATCTTGTGTTAATACAAGATTACACATTGAGGATCTTTTCAGGTTTAGAGTTTTAGATATTTAGATCATAAAACTTGCATTACATTCCACATTTAAACAAAGTGGTTACATAAATATAGTATTCATTTTTTCCCATCAACGGAAACATATTTAAAATAAAACCTGGATTTTTTCTTGACACTTCCTTGACAATATCATCATATCATGTACGTTTCCCTTGACCTGTGAAAAAAATTTCAAAAAAACTTGGGATAAGCATAAAAAGCTCAGTAAGGGATATAAAAATATTGAAAGGAAACATGAGTTCATATATACATAAGAATGAAATCATACTTTACCCATAAAACATAGGCACTTTAACATACCGCATCAAATCATGAATAAATCATAGAAATCATAAGTCATAAAAGGTATCTTGAGGCATTAATAACATTCTTACGTAGGGAGTAACCCTCTTGGTTACGTTTGGAATACCCACCATAGTATATTCCGTAAATCTCTTCGAAGAAACCTTAACGTTTCACTCCTTCGCGTTACCCAATGAATTGGAGAGCTATATCGGGCTCACCCACCCTTAGTTTATCACGGAACCACCCATTTTCATAATAATTCCCAAGAACCATAACATAAGCATATCACATAAAACATGCATAAAGGAAACATAACATTTCCACATTTCAATCACAATATAACATTTTAGTATATTGAAATAATGAATCCATTCAAAAAGAAACCATTTCCAAAAATATTTAAAACATTTAATAAAGAGATATTTGAATCAAAGTGTCCCATACCACCTTGAAGCTTTTAAAATTTTAAACCATTAATATCCATATAAATAAATCCTTAAAACCATTTTGAAAACATGGATATTAATAAGATCAAATAATTAAAACATTTAAAGCGATATTTTGGTTAAAGAGGTTTTACCAAAATTAGAGACATTTGAATACAATAATTGAGGAATAACATTTAGTCAGAACTTTATAATATCATGAGAATAAATGGATTCATGATATAATATTCCAAAGGACAGTATATACACCATATAAGAGTGAATTGGTGCATAACAACAATGAAGTCTCAATAGAAATTTCAAATGTGATGAAATCCATTATAAAGAAGGTATACCTAAATTAAGGATAAATCAATCTCAAAATTATGTGTGACTAATATAAACACACCCAATATAAGTGGATATTAGGTGAAAAACAATAAAAGGTCATTCAAACATATTGAAAAGATGACATATTCAATAACTACATGTTGAACCCAATGAAATCAAAATTGGGATAAAAATTTCCCTTGGTAAAATTTGACAGCCTAACGACTTCACTTCAAAATTTAGAAAATGACTTGATGAGAGATACAAATGGCATCTCATAACTTGGACATAAAATTTACATCAATTAGGATATAAAATTACATATCCCAACATAATATTATGTGAATTAAATGACATAACAAAAGAAGTCTTTTAAAAAGAGGAGGGTGAAAGGTCCCCTTACCGAGTTGGGTAACTTTCGAAACATACACCCCATGGAAGAAGGGTCATACAATGAAGATTTGAATACAAAAAAATGAAATTATACTACAAAAAGTGTATAATAATGGGAAGTCCATACACCACTCAAAGGAAATTGTGGCAAATTTAGCATAAATCTCACGAGAATAAAAGTGAGATGAAAAATCCCTTTTGAAAACTCAACAGCCTAACAGCGCAACTTAAAACTTCCAAAATGGATTGATGAGAGGAAATAGGATCTCTCATAATAAGAACATAAAAATTAAAGAAATATTAATATAAAATAACATCCCAATCACAAGAATGATGATCTTTAAAAGTAATGACATAAAAGAGTGTACTTAAAAAGAAAGAGAGGAGTATGATCCCTTACCTCGGGTCCGAGTTGACACGATCGTTCTTTAATCTCCTGGATAATAAACTTGAGTTAATTTTTAATTCCTTAAGAACCTTTTTCAAGTTCATTAATCCTTTTATATCACTTATTACCATGTCATAAACATTTTGTAATCATTGAAGTTAATAATGTTTGTTTTGTCGATATTTGGTTCTTAAGTCGAAAGTGGACTTCTTACAATTACATGTTGTTCGTGTGGTCAAATGTTAATTATATACATAATTGTATTCATGATGTAGATATAATATATATCATATATATCCAGTATATTCATTCATTTATTATATTACATAACATTTAGGGGTAAGAAATTAAATGCACCATTCATGGAGACGGTAAGTCGTACATACGCATCAATGCTAATTTCATTTCTATGTCATATTAATGGAATTTAAAATAAATGAGAAATATATATATTTTAATCCTAGAATTATATTCATCATTTATATGTATCATTCATCGTATATATACATTATATACATGTACTTATAATAGTACATTACATTTGGGGATAAGAAATGAAATGCACCGTTCATGGAGACGGTAAGTTGTACGTACGCATGAACGCTACTTTCATTTCTATCTCATAAATTAATGGAAAGAAAATAATAATGATATAAAGTTATATTATAATTCAAGTATAAAAAAATATATAATAACTTTAAATCCATCCTTTATGCGTCCCACATATGGCATTAACGATTCAACTCACTTTGAGGGGGCGGTAGTCCGCACTTCCTTAAATGAAGATATCGTGTTTACCCATAATGGAAACCATAAAGGTATGCCATAAATGAAAAAATACAGAATCATAAGTAAAACATAAAGATATTATATATCATATATAAATATAGTGTCATCTTAATGGCCACCTTTGAAGGTGTTAAAAAAATGTTGAACAATCATCGTTTCGGGAGGCAGACATTCGCCATCCACGGAAAAAGTATATTCTTTAACCATTAGATGTAGGTGTGTGTAAGTGTATCTCGAATAATTCTAATAAAAACATCATAGTATATTGAAGATACTGGATTTGTTACAAAATAAATGTATAAAAAGATATTAGGGAGTTGGAGAAGCAAAATAAAACAAAAGGACACAAGTGAAACATTACCTTAAAATCGGGTAACTTCCTTTGATTTGAGCTCCAAGGCTTCCATGGAAAGGATTATGGAAATGTGAGGCTTCAAGGAGTTATAGAGGGATGTGGAGAGATGAAATGGGCAGGGTTTGGCCGAGCCAAATGCTTTTTATGTGTGGGTAAGGTGGTAGAGGTGGGGGCCTTTTATAAGAGGAGTGGAGGGGCACTCTTGGAAAGGTATAAAATGTAACTTAATTTTCAAATGAGTTTAGGATTTTAAT
This sequence comes from Viscum album, assembly GCA_963277665.1. NCBI lineage: Eukaryota > Viridiplantae > Streptophyta > Magnoliopsida > Santalales > Viscaceae > Viscum > Viscum album. The sequence continues at coordinate 796,701,466 of OY728160.1, read as the reverse complement.
GGTCCCACATTGATTTGTTTTGAGGATAAGGTGATAAGGGTCCGAAATCCACCCATCCAATATGTTTTGGACATGTTTATGTCTTAGAGATTACATTATATTTCCATTTTATTTAAATCGTTAAATAATGAGGTCATCGCTGCATCATCATGATGTCATAAATAATTTAATTTATTTAATGTCTAAAAATTATTCAAAAAATACTATGATGGAGGAAATCTTTTTATCTTTCCAAAGAATATTTATAGTTCAAAATATCATTTATTTATACAAAATTAAAAATATTTTACTTAGGTGATACATTCTTTGTTACATTTAACATTCTTTAAAGATAAAAAGATAAAAAGTCACTTTCTCACAAAAGTGATTCCATGGGGCCCCCAAGTTTGGAAAAAGGCATCCCATTGTCGGACATGAGACAACCCGTAGCCTTAGGACACATTTTTTGGTCATTTTGTATTATTATGATATTATCTTATTATCTTTAACTACCCGATTACTCATTAATCAAGATAATTAAAGATAATTATCGTCGTTACTATTCATAATGTACAATAACAAAAGAGTCTTAATTACATAATTTGGAGCTTCTGATTCCAAATATGTAATTAATTTTACCAAATTCCCAACACATAAATTTCAATAATTAATTTTAAAAAAACTCCTCGTTGTCAAAACAAATAACGGGTTTTTTAGAAACAATATTTATGAAAAGTTTGGAACTTGTTTATGCCTAATTCCAAAGTGAAATTAATACCAATGACCATAATTTAACTACATGGTAAAAATATATTCTAATTAAACTTTAAAACAAACTAAAAAGATAATATAACCATATAATTAAATAATATGAAAAAGCAGTTTTGATGTAAAATGCAGTATTTTTCATTATTCATTGAAAAATGAACATTGTCAGAAAAATACCAAAAATTATCCCAAGGTAAATTTCAATGTCCCAATCATAAATAATATGTTTATTTTGAAAAATAGAGCTTATAAAACTTGTAAAAATTGGATTTAAAAAGGGTTCTCCATCAAAAGGCGGTTAATCGTCCTTTTAAAAAAAATTAGAATGTTTACGCTTAAAAACTGGATTCATTTGCATTTTTAATCCTCTAACATTTATTTTAAAGAGTAAAAATATTTTAAAAACATATATAATCATTTTTTAGTTTGTTCTGTTCATTCCCGCCATTACAACGACTATGTTTTAACTACCATTTAAAATAATATTATTTTATTATTAGAGTGCAACGTAAGATTCCCAAGAAACACGTTGTTGCGTGTTGGGTACGCCATCGAGCATAGAGTCCCCTTTAAAGTCATATTAATATTTTATTCAAAAATATGGATAAATATAAATATGGAATATTCTTTATTTACCCGAGGTGTTACATCCTTACCCCCTTTTGGGAATTGCGTCCTCGCAATTTTAAAATTGGGCTTGGAAAAATCCTTGAAAGTCCCACATCAGAACAAGAGTCGGTAAAACAATCACTTTAAAATAAAGAAAGATAAGTACAAAGGTCACCCGAGTTAACCCATACTAGGATTCCAAGTATGAAAATATGGACATGGAGGAAAAAAGGGTCATGTTCTGATGGAGAGTGATCGAAAACATGTTTAGGTGAAAGTTAACCACAAGAAAATCACAAACTTGTGATGGGTTAAACGGTATTCGATTCCCCAGTAGGAATAGTTAATAGACAACATTTTTGTTTTAAGTTACTTTTTATTGAGGAATTTATTCATAAGGAAATATAAACACTTATCATGTTGACTTTCAACTTTTATTAGATTCCTTACGCAAACTCATATTTTCTCCAAAAGAAGAGTATTTAGGAAGACTTGTTCACATTAAGAATACTATAATAAACTTCTAGAGAATCACCTAATCCACAAAAGAGAACTATATACATCCCATGTCTTTAGAATTTAACAAAAACCAAAACCAAAAAGGTTAGTACAAGATCAGATAATTCAGAAAAGGATAACCCTTTATAAAAAGAAAATCTATTCTTAATCTCCAAAATTTGTCCAACAAAACCCAAAGTTCAACGAGGACCATTCGATAATCAATTTGTCCATAAAATTATTCAATGTAAACCAAACTAAGATTGAAACCCAAATATTTTAATCATTTAGTCACATAGTCTTTCAAGTTAAATCATAACATTTATCTCCAAACAACATCAGTTGCTCTTAATGTCTCGTATTGAAAAGTAATTAACCTAATCACATATCCTCCATGATAGGTTAATAAACTTCCATAGATAACCAAAAATCAACTTACTCTTAATTCCTAAAATCATCTAACAAAAAAAATCAGTCAAACTAACCAGGGACTTCACGTAGTCCAGTGGTAGGTGATAAATATCAGTCGCACTTTAGTTGTGGGTTCGATTCCCACAGCATTGTCCGACGCGATGGGTTGTCACACGGTCTGCGTGTTGTCCTTTTTCCAAAACTATATAATTTTAAAACATTCCCCAAAACGAGATAAAATCTTCAAAAATTATCATAACATATTTTAACCTCAAGTTTATCTAATGCCTTTCATTTTCCAGCATATCATATAATAACCCATAATTACCTCAAAAGTAAGGATCATATAAACTCTAATGGTTACCTTTATAATTATTACCTGAACTTCCACATCGATTGGTCATCTCGTACACGATGCATTACATAACATACCGTGGTTCAAGTGGTTGATCATGACTCCTTGATAGTTGTTTTAGAACAACCACGAGTTTCCTCATTGAATCCCCCATTTTATCTAGTATCTTAAACAATGAACCACCACAGTTTCCTTCAAAACTGTTGTCTCTTTGGTGCCTACTAGATCCATCCATTCACTAAAAACAGAAAGGTCAGTGTGATTATATCAACAAAACCATCATGTACTAATGAGGAATATAAACACTAATATATACTTACTCATTCACTTTATCTAAAACTAGGACTCTTTATGAAATCCTAACCATTATGGTACTGTCACTTATGCTTATAGGATACCCTAACATCTAAAGTTATCTAAACCGACCTTTGATACCAACTATAAGGCCCTAGCCTTAAACCTTACTTAATATTGAGTTAATACAAGATTACACATTGAGGATCTTTTCAGGTTTAGAGTTTTAGAGAATTAGATCATAAAACTTGCATTACATTCCACATTTAAACGAAGTTGTTACATAAAGATAGTATTCATTTTTCCCATCAACGGAAACATATTTAAAATAAAACATGGATTATTTCTTGACACTTCCTTGACACTATCATCATATCATGTACCTTTCTTTTGACCTGTGAAAAACATTTCAAAAAAACTTGGGATGAGCATAAAAAGCTCAGTAAGGGATATAAAAATATGGAAAGGAAACATGAGTTCATATATACAGAAGAATGAAATCATACTTTACCCATAAAACATAGGCACTTTAACATACCACATCAAATCGTGAATAAATCATAGAAATCATAAGACATAAAAGGTAACATGAGGCATTAATAACATTCTTACGTAGGGAGTAACCCTCTTGGTTATGTTTGGAATACCCACCACAGTATATTCCCTAAATCTCTTCAGAGAAACCTTAACGTTTCACTCCTTCGCGTTACCCAATGCATTGGAGAGCTATATCGGGCTCACCCCCCCCCCTTAGTTTATCACGGAACCACCCATTTTCATAACAATGCCCAAGAACCATAACATAAGTGTATCACATAAAACATGCATAAAGGAAACATAACATTTCCACATTTCAATCCCAATATAACATTTTAGTATATTGATATAATTAATCCATTAAAAAAGAAACCATTTCCAAAACTATTTAAAACATTTAATAAAGAGATTTTTGAATTAAAGTGTCCCATACCACCTTGAAGATTTTAAAATTTTAAACCAATAATATCCATATAAATAAATCCTTAAAACCATTTTGAAAACATGGATATTAATAAGAACAAATAATTAAAACATTTAAAGCGATATTTTGGTTAAAGGGGTTTTACCAAAATTAGAGACACTTGAATACAATAATTGAGGAATAACATTTATTCAGAACTTTATAATATCATGAGAATAAGTGTATTCATGATATAATATTACAAAGGACAGTATATACACCATATAAGAGTGAATTGGTGCATAACAACAATGAAGACTCAATAGAAATGTCAAATGTGATGAAATCCCTTATAAAGATGGTATCCTTAAATTAAGGATAAATCAATATCAAAATTATGTGTGACAAATATAAACACACAAAATATAAGTAGATATTAGGTGTAAAACAATAATAGGTCATTCACACATATTCAAAAGATGACATATTCAATAACTACAAGTTGAACCCAAAGAAATCAAAATTGGGTTAAAAAGTTCCCTTGGTAAAATTCGACAGCCTAACGACATCACTTCAAAATTTAGAAAATGAGTTGATGAGAGATAAAAAGGGAATCTCATCACTTGGAAATAAAATTTACATCAATAATGATATAAAATAACATATACCAACATAATATTATGTGAATTGAAATACATAACAAAAGAAGTCTTTTAAAAAGAGGAAAGTGAAAGGTCCCCTTACCGAGTTGGGTAACTTTCAAAACGTACACCCCATGGATGAAGGGTCATACAATGAAGATGTGAATACCCAAAAATGAAATTATACTAAAAAAGTGTATAATAATGGTCAGTACATACACCACTCAAAGGAAATTGTGGCAAATGTAGCATAAATCTCACGGGAATAAAAGTGAGTTGAAAAATCCCTTACAAAAACTCGGCAGCCTAACGGCGCCACTTAAGACTTCCAAAATGGATTGATGAGAGGAAATAGGGTCTCTCATCATATTAAAATAAATATTACAGTAATATTAATATAAAATAACATCCCAATCACAATAAATATGAGATTTAAAAGGAATGACATAAAAGAGTGTACTTAAAAAGAAAGAGAGGAGTAGGATCCCTTACCTCGGGTACGACTTGACACGATCGTTCTTTAATCTCCTGAATAATAAACTGGAGTTAATTTATAATTACTTAAGAACCTTTTTCAAGTTCATTAGTCCTTTTATATCACTTATTACCATGTCATAAACATTATGTAATCATTTAAGTTAATAATGTTTGTTTTGCCGATATTTGGTTCTTAAGTTGAAAGTGGACTTTTTACAGTTACATGTTGTTCGTGTGGTCAAAGTTTAATTATATCCAGAATTATATTAATGATGTAGATATAATATATATCATATATATCCAGTATATTCATGCATTTATAATATTACATAACATTTAGGGGTAAGAAATGAAATGCACGGTTCATGGAGACAGCAAGCCGTACGTACGCATGAACGCTACTTTCATTTCTATGTCATAATAATGGAATTAAAACTAAATGAGAGGTATGTATATTTTAAATCCAGAATTATATTCATCATTTAGATGTATCATTAATCATATATATCCATTATATACAAGTACTTATAATAGTAAATTACATTTGGGGATAAGAAATGAAATGCACCGTTCACGGAGACGGTAAGCCGTACTTACGCATGAACGCTACTTTCATTTCTATCTCATACATTAATGGAAAGAAAATAATAATGATATAAAGGTATATTATAATACTAGTTTAACATAATATATAATAACTTTAAATCTATCCTTTATACATCCCACATATGGCATTAACAAATCAAATCACTTTGAGGGGGCGGTAGTCTGCACTTCCTTAAATGAAGATATCACGTTTACCCATAATGGAAACCATAACGGTATGCCATAAATGAAAAAATACAGAAGCATAAGTAAAACATAAACATATTATATATCATATATAAATATAGTGTCATCTTAATGGATACCTTTTAAGGTGTTAAAAGAATGTTGAACAATCATTGTTTCGGGAGGCAGATATTCGCCATCCACGGAAACAGTATGTTCTATAACCATTAGATGTAGGTGTGTATAAGTTTAGCTCGAATAATTAATATAACAACATCCTAGTATATTTAATATACTGGATTTGTTACAAAATAAATGAATAAAAAGAGATTAGGGGGTTGGAGAAGCAAAATAAAACAAAAGGACACAAGTGAAGACATTACCTTAAAATCGGGTAACTACCTTTGATTTGAGCTCAAAGGCTTCCTTGGAAAGTATTCTTCCCAAATTGAGGCTTCAATGAGTTATAGAGGGATGTGGAGAGATGAAATGGGAATGGTTTGTCCGATCCAAAGGATTTTGAAGTGTGGGTAAGGAGGTAGAGGTGGGGGCCTTTTATAAGAGGAGTGGAGGGGCACTCTTGGAAAGTTATAAAATGTAACTTTATTTTCAAATTAGTTTTGGATTTTAATGGTCCCACATTGATGTGTTTCGAGGATAAGGTGATAAGGGTTCTAAATACACACATAAAATAGGTTTTGTACATGTTTAGATCTTAGAGTTTACATGATCATTCCATTTTATTTAAATCGTTAAATAATGAAGTCATCGCTGCATCATCATGATGTCATAAATAATTTAATTTACTAAATTATAAAAATTATAAAAAAATACTATGATGTAGGAAAACTTTTTATATTTCCAATGAATATTTATAGTTCAAATGATCATTTATTTAGACAAAATTAAAAATATTTTACTTAGGTGATACATTCTATGTTACATTTAACATTCTTTAAAAATAAAAAGATAAAAAGTCACTTTCTCAAAAAAGTGATTCCATGGGGCCCCCATGTTTGGAAAAAGGCATCCCATGGTCGGCCATGAGACAAACAGTAGACTTAGGACACATTTTGTGGTCATTTTGTATTATTATGATATTATCTTATTATCTTTAGCTACCCAATTACTCATTAATCAAGATAATTAAAGATATTTATCGTCGTTACTATTCATAATGTCCAAAAACAAAAGAGTCATAATTGCATAATTTGGACCTTATGATTCCAAATATTTAATTCATTTTACCAAATTCCAAACACATAAATTGCAATAATTAATTTAAAAAATTTCTTGTTGTCAAAACAAATAGCGGGTTTTTTAGAAACAATATTTATGAAAAGTTTGGCACTTGTTTATGCCTAATTCCAAAGTGAAATTAATCCCAATGACCATAATTTAACTACATGGTAAAAATATATTTTAATTACAATTTAAAACAAATTAAAAAGATAATATAACCATATAATTAAATTATATGAAAAAAGCAGTTTCGATGTAAAATGCAGTATTTTTCACTATTTATTGAAAAATGAACATTGTCAGAAAAATACCAAAAATTAACCCAAGGTAAATTTCAATGTCCCAGTCATAAATAATATGTTTATTTTGAAAAATAGAGCTTATAAAATTTTCAAAAAGTGTATTTAAAAGGGGTTCGCCATCAAAAGGCTGTTAATCGACCTTTTAAAAAAAATTAGAATTGTTTACACTTAAAAACTGGATTCATTTGCATTTTTAATCTTCTAACATTTATTTTAAAGAGTAAAAATATTTGAAAAATATATATAATCATTTTGTAGTTTGTTCTGTTCATTCCCGCCATTACAACGGCTAGGCGTTAACTACCATTTAAAATAATATTATTTTATTATTAGAGTGCAACGTAAGATTCCCAAGAAACTCGTTGTTGCGTGTTGGGTTCGCCATCGAGCATAGCGTCCCCTTTAAATTCATATTAATATTTTATTCACAAATATGGATAAATATAAATATGTCATATTCTTTATTTACCTGGGGTGTTACATAAACTGTGATAACATGTTTTTTCCAGTAGACGTGTGTAGGTATGTCACTTGTGGAAAACCTACTAAGTATTATTACTCAACCCCTTCTTCAGCACATTGGTGATTTTGCATATTTTCTATTCTGGGACACATTTAATGTTAAAACATCTCATTTCCCTAGTGGATCATTGTGATTCTTGGGATGTATTTTGGTGCTTGGAGCATGGTTTTTGGTGTGGATATGTGTATTTATGTCAAAGATTCTTTCGATTTTATTGTTAGTCTTCCTCTTTTTACTCCAATTATGGATAATTTTAGTTTGGTTGTATTTGTCTTCTTGTCTTGTTAAGTTGTGAAAATTATTTTCATGCATCATGTAGTTGTTTTGGTATCAACATATTTTTGGGGTGTTTTATTATAAAAAGGTTAAATAATCTCCCACCATTGATGAATCCCTCATAATTTGTTGATAGCCTTTTTCACCTTGGGGATGCCACCTAAGGCCAAGTAGCACCTCCACCTCAACCCAAGCCAATGAGGAGTGGTGGGATGTTACAAGTGGTATCAGATTGTTCGGTCTTTGATGTACATGTAATGTTGCTCTTGTTCGGTCTTAGGATTGGATGTTGGTGTTGTATAGGAAATTCATTCTTGGTTTATTTGTTGAGTTGGTATGGTAGAAAGGAGTAGGATTATCAGAACATGAAATGTGTGTCGCAAAAGGTTGCAGCTAACCATTTTATGTTGAACATCAAGTTACCATGGAATTTGGTACAAGAGTGTTTTCAGGACACTTATAGGATCATGATATCATTTTCATGGGTGTAGCCAATGAGACAAGCATGTCATGAATAGTAGAAATGAATTCTCACTAGGCTTTCATAATTCATTTAGATTAGTGATTAATGTTTTGGCTGTGAATGTGTTGATTTTTGAAAGTATATAAATCATTTTCAAATGTGTGATTTTGAAAAACGAATAGTTGTGGTATTTTGAAAATGGTCAATTTACAAAACATTGTGGATTTTACAAAAAAAATTTAATTTGGGCTATATTGGATTTTATAAATCATGGTTATGATAACTAAAATATAATTGAACATGAAATTTTAAGCCTTTAGTTGTTAGAGATTGATACTTATGGTTGTTATTTAGTTTATTGAAATGACAATGAGTAGGCATCATCGAGACCAACAGGAGGATGCTGCATAAATTGTTGTTGCACCTGAGTCCCAGGTGTACCAGAAGCTAGTTCAGAGCATATTGAAAGCTTTCCAAGCTATAGAATGTGGGAATAAAAGTGATGATCTAAGGCTTGCGGATCACTCAGTTCATTTTCAAAAGCATAATCCACCCATTTTTCTGGGTGATACAGAACTGAAAGGGGAAGAAGTGTAGCTAAATAAGAAAAATCAAATCTTCAATTTCCTAGGAACACTAGTGGAGTTAAAAGTGAACATTGTTACGTACACATTGAAAGATATTGCACGTCAACGGTGGGAGTTAGCAGTCCATACTAGAATAGACCATGGTACGATTTGAGAGGGTTTTTAGGAATAGTTTAATACAAAATTATACCATCATATCATCAAAATTCATAATACAACATATTTCTTTGGTTCAAAGTAGGAGAACCTTTCAGGGATGGAATATGTAGCCATGTTTATGATCTTAGTGCTATTTGTGCCTGAGGTTGTGCCTAGTGCATCTTTGAAGGTGCAGATACTTGAATTTGGATTGAGGATAGAAATTCATTCCAAAATTGTGGTTCTATGTATAAGTAATTATATTAAAATGTTTAATAGATAATCAATGGAGGAAAGGGATATCATTGGGGCTACAGGCTGGGGAAGAATTTTGGTACCCAGGGGGAATAGTGGGAACTCTAATGCAGGGATCAAGAGGTAAAGGGAAACTTATTTATAGTGTGGGAGTATGTCTCAGAATCTGATGTATAGATCAGTGAATCTTTCTCTGAAACATCAGAGTAATCAAGGATGTTTTTATTGTGGTTCTAAAGTCCACATGAAGTGGGATTTTATTTTACAACCTTGAAAATGTCATAACTGCAAGAAAATGGGGAATCTTCAGTGTTATTGTTGTAATTCTATGATGTCAGGTGTTTTTGACACTCCTCAGGGGTCGTAGGTATCATATTCCTTCATGGTATGGGGACAGAAACACACTTCTCAGCAGCAGAGACAAGTTAGTTAAGGTAATTCTAGGATTTCCATGACTCCTTAACAGGGGAAGTTTCATCTGAGTAATAAAGAGAAGACGGTGGTATGAAATTAACTATTTGGAGCCGAGCAGGTTTTGGTGGATGATCAGCTGAGACCATCCACAGATTCAGTTAATATTATTTTTAATTGACCAATATAAATGTGTTGTTTTATATATGTGATTCTCATTCTTTCATTTCCTCTCTTGTTGTTTAAGTTTTGGGTTTTCATGTTGAAATGATTCCATTTGTTTTAAAACATTAAACTCATATGGGTTAAAGGGAGTGTTGATCCTTGCTGTGTAGATCATGTGGTATAGTTGTGGATGATATTGAGTTGATGTGGTACTTATTAGTGCTTGATATGGATAAATATGATATAATCTTGGGTATGTATTGGTTGAAAATGTTTAAGGCCCATATTTACTGTTATGTGCGAATGGTTAGTTTTATGATGGTTGATGGCATCAAGCATCTCTTTAGAAGGAAGAGGAATGAAAAGGTGGATGAAACTAGCTTATTGGCTTTAGAATCCGGGACAATATATTTTCAATTAGCATAATTTTATTTAGCATCAATGGAAGTGGATGGTGAAAGAAGTTTTCTGTAAATGGTTGATCCACTTATGGATGTCTTTCTAGAAGAATTATCTGGGTTTCCACCTATGAGAGTGGTTGATTTTACGATTGATCTCCTTCCTAGGGAAAATCCTAAATCACTTTTTCCTTACCAGATGGATCTAGAAATATTGAGGGAATTTAATGTATAGTAAATTGAGATAGAAAATAATGGTTTTATACATCCTTGAATGTCACGGTGGGAAGCATTTATTTTTTTCATCAAAAAGGTATATTAAACTCTTTGTTTGTGTGTTGATTATCATAAGATTAACCATGTTATGATAAAGAACTTATATCCCCTTCCATGCATTGATGAAATTTTAGATCAGTTAAGGGAATCTCATTGGTTATCCAAGATTGATTTGTGATCAAGATATTATCATTCATGGATGTGAAAGTAGGATATTCTGGAAATAGCCTTCTAGAGTATATACGACCATTATGAGTTTTTGGTTATGCACTTTGGTCTTACAAATAAACCGGTGGTGTTCATGGAATTGGTGAATCAGATATTTTAGAGATATCTTTACTTTTTCATGGTATTATTCATTGATGATATACTAGTGTGTTCAAGAACAATGGTGCATCATTAGAAACACTTGGTAGTAGTGTTGGAAATTTTGAGAGACTGTTGATTGTATATGAAATTGTAAAAGTTTGTCTTTTGGATACAAGTTGTAAATTTTTTTGTCCATGTTATATCTAAAAATGTTTTTCAATCGATCTTGATAAAATAGAGGTAATTATATTCTAGAAACTTCCACTCAATGATTTTCAGATAGAAAGATTCTTTGGTCAAGCTGGGTATTATCTATGCATTGTTCGAGAATTATCAGGATTAGCTTCACTAATGATAGCTTTGAAAAGAAATACTGTTCTATTCAAATGGAATGATTAGTGCCAAAAATCTTTCTAAGAGTTTAAGTACTGTCTTACATCAACACCAATATTGGTTTTTCTAGTACCAGGGAAATCTTATGTGGTGAATTTTGATGTGTCGGGTTCAGGTTTGGGGTGGGTTCTCTTGCAAGGGATCATTTTGTTGGGTATGGATCATGATGGTTGAGGTTTCATGAGAAAAACTTCCCAACACATGATTTTGAGTTGACGACAGTGGTGCATGCTTTGAAAACGTGGTGTAATTATTTCTTCGGTGAGAAATTCATGGTGAATACCAGTCATAAGATCGTGAAGCATATTTTTTCACAATGATATTTGAATTTAAGGGAACATAGATGGATGAATAATCTCTATATTTTTGAATTTTACATGATATACACACCATGTAAAGATAATTTGGTGGTGGATGCATTAAGTAGAATTTCAAATGTTCAAGTGGTGAAAATGTCATCAAACTAGTGGATGTTTATGTTAGTTATAGCCTGTATGAGGTTGGAATGTGAAGACTGGGGTGATGTAGCCATTTTCATTCTAGGCTCATTGGATCCTTACTTGGTCGATTTGGTTACATAAGTGTAGATGTATGATTTAGAGAGTGTGGATATGAGGTCAAAACTCCATGGTGGGGAGGCCATTTAGGGAAGGAAACAGGATGGGAATTTCGTGTTGTGTTTTTGGAACTAGATGGCTATACCAGTGGATTGATAGGATATAATTCTTAGTGATTATCATAATTCCAGATGGGCTATCCATCCAAGAATTTAAAAAATGTATAAGGTATTGAAAGTGAAGTTTTTATGGGAGAGTATGAAAAAAATGTGTTCGAGTTTGTATCGAGATGATTGACCTGTTATCAAGTCAAAGAAGGGAATTAGATACCAACATGTATATTGTAGTCTTTACTTATACTAGTGTGGAAATGGGAGAAAATAATAACGTATTTTGTTACAAGCCTCCCACAAATGGTTAGGAAGCATGATTCCGTACAGTTGATATTGGATCGGCTCACAAAGTGAGCCCCTTTCATCCTTATTCATGAATCCCATATGGTGAACGATCTATAAAAAATATATATCTAGAAGGTGGTAAAGAGGCATGACATTCTAGTTTCGATTGTACCAGATAGAGATATGAGTTTCACATATCATTTCTAGAAATCCTTGAAGAAATCCCTAGGGACTCATTTGACAATGAGTAGAACATATCATCCACAAATAGATGGGAAATGTGAGAGGATGATACAAATGTTAGAAGATAAATTGTAGGCTAGTGTGATGGACTTTGGTGGCTTATTGGTAGAGCACTTGTCATTGGTGGGCTTCTCCTACAATAATAGCTATCAATAATCCATACATATGGATCTATTTGAAGCATTGTATAGACATCAATTTCATTTTGGAGGTGATTAAAAGGGTTTTCAATGTGTGTTAAAGGTGATTCTCCTCTGGTGAGTCTCATCACATGATTGTTTCATAGTTTTCATTAGATATAGTTCTTTATCTCTCTCTTAGTTTTCTAAATCTACATTTTTCTCATGTAGATATTGGTTTTTTTCTGTAAATGATGATATTTGTGATTTTTTATGTTCAGAGAATATATCTATGGTGATTTTGTGGAGGTTTCACCTGAATTCAAGGTGCGATGGGTCAATTTCTCCAAACATTATGGTAGGTGGCTTCACTCTCTTCACTATCATGATAGAACTACAAGGATTTAATTTAAAATTGATTGGTTTTTCTTGAGATTGGTTGTGGTTATTGTGTTCGAAGCTTTTTTGGAACCCATTGTGTGATGCTTTTTGGATCTGAAAAAAATGGAGTTGTGTCGTGCAATGTGTTCTATGTTAGACTTCAAAATTATGATTTTAAAATTAGTGAATTGGTTAATTTATAGAAAAGTGGTTGTGAAAAATGGTTTTAAATAATAATATTCTTATATTGAAATGTGGTTTTGCATGGTTAGTGAATTAAGGACATTTTCAATAAATGGGTGATTTATTGAGGTTATTTTTGCATGTTATGTTGAATTATTTTTTGGATTAATGGGGTGTTTGGTTTGGAGATTGTTGGGTGATATGATTTTGGTAATTATTGATTTAAATGACATTGTGATTTTTTTAAATGTTAACTGTAATGAGTGGGATGGATGGTGGTCATGAATGTATCACCATCAAGGCGATGGACATGAAGTACCAACATTAAAATTGTGGGTGAGGGACGTTAATATTCCACACCATCAAGAAGACAGGCTTGGGCATGAAATTACCACTGTCAATGGTATCACAAAGTTTAGGTGTGTGTGTGTGGAACTTGGGCACATGGTTGGGATATGAATGGGGCTATGCTATTTGGAATGTGTTTTACATTGTGAAATGGGATTTGGGTTAATGACATTTTCTCTTTCATTGGTTGATTGATTTCCTTGGGACTGTGTTGATTTGGGTGACCTTCCTTGGATAAGGACGTGTTTGGATTGCTGTTAATTATTGAAATGTTTTATTGGATTTATATAATTGTTTTATTTAAATTGTGTTATCCAATTATAACATAGTGGAATGTGTAGGGAAGTAACTTTGGGAAAACCTACTGGGTATTAGTACTCACCCTCTTCTTTGGAACTTCGGTGCTTTTGAAGATGTTGTATTCTAGGACATAGGTAAGGGTAATGAAGTTCATTTACCTAGTATGTCATCATGATGCTTGGGCAGTGTTGTGGTGCTTTGAGCATAGAGATATTTGTGGACATGAGGAGTTGTGTCATAGATTCTTTGGGTTTTGTTACAAGTCTTACACTTAGTACTTAGATTATGGATTATTTTGGTTTTGTTGGATTGGTCTTCTATTATTTTTGAGTTGTGAAACATTGTCCTCAAGCACCTGAATCATGTGCTCTAAATGGCCATCTATCTAGGGTTTGTATGTTGTGCTCAGAATTACCTGTGTACACAAAGCCCTATGTATACCTTTCAAGAAATGAGAAGTAAAGTGGGAATACCTATAATAAATGATAGAACATGGGACCTTGTGAATTCGTACAATTTCATTGATGTACAACCTCCCAATATCATCAACTAAAAAGGTCTATTTGATATGAAGGAAGTGAGAAAAATTCATGGGCCAGTCAATTACAACCCAAAAAGAATCATTAACTCAAGGTGACCTTGGTAAAATTGTGATGAAATCCATCGCGACATCATTCCATTTCCACTCCGGAATGGGTATCTACTATAAAATTCTGGTTGGACACTAGTGTTCTGCCTTCACCTACTGACAAGAGGAACATATCGTGAAAAAATGATACATATAATTTCATGCCTAGACACCAATACTGATGATGTAAATATCGATACATGTTGGTGACACTAGGATTCACTGACCAAACTGAAGCATGAAAATCAAGTAACAGCTCATCGCTCATGTCTGAAAAGATGTGTAAAGACCCGTAAATTTCAAGGAAATTTTTTTCTTAATTTTCTTTGGAATTTTACAAGAACGCAGTTTCTGACGGCGCCTGATTCTGAGGCCCGGTGTGCCCGGAATCATTTTCTGAAGTTTGGCTCGGGTACATTCAGTGAACGGACGAGCGGGTTTTTCTAACTTTTGAACCGGTGCCCGAAATCGAATTCTGAGGGCACCTATGAAATCGCACCGCCGGTATTCGCTTAGAAACGCCTATTCCGGAGTTGCGTTTGCTCGGGTGTGGTTTTTAATTTTCGGGCTTAAAGTTAAGAAATAAAATAATTTTGCGACAACTTTATTTTATTTCACTTAAGCGACTTGGAAGCCACTTGAAGCCACTTAAAGGAGGCTTGAACTGAGTTGAACTGGATAGGATGCTATCCAGAAATATCCTACCCCCTAGGTAGGATATTTGTGAGGTGGGGCCCGCATGAGCCCCGCCGTTTCTTTCTGCTAAGAAACGCACCCGTGAAAACCCGTCTTAATGAAAGTCAACCGACGCGTTTTCTAAATTCTTAACAGACCATTTAATTGGGAGGTTCATTTCGTGAATTAAATGGGCTGTTTCTTTCGTGAATTAAATGGGTCGTTTCTTTCGTTGAATTAATTCAACGAATTAATGGATCGTTTCTTAACCAGTTTTTTCAAATTCGTTGGCGTAATAATAAAATAAGACCAATGCTTAACCTCTGGTTATTTGCGCTTGAGAAGATTTGGGAGAACCCTCGCAACTTCTTCTCCCTCGCGAAGAACGCGAAGAACGCGAAGAACGCGAAAAACGCGAAGAACGCCGAACCCAGAAATCGACGACGCCTTCACCCGAGACGTTCTTCCAATCTCCGATCTCCGATCTCCGATCACCGACCATTCAAGGTGAGTGCTTTCGGATTTCCTCTCAAGTTCTTTTCTTTGGTTTTAAACGAAACACAGATTTAAATATTAATAATTTAAATCTGTTGTTCTTGATTCGTTGAGCTCACCGACTCAACGCCGGAATCCGCGACGACGCGACGCCTCCCCGCGACGACGCGACGATCGATCTCTTCCGCGACGGTCTCTTCCGCGAAGAACGCCCGCGCACGACGATCATCAAGGTAGGGATTCATTTTGGAAAATTACCCCTTTTTAATTTTCTCGTGAACATTCTTGAAAATTAAAAAGCCGGTTTTCAATGAACAATTTTATATTAATTAAAATTGTTGGATCATGTGTTGATCATTTTTCTACCGGTTGTTTATCTCTAACGCGGAGGGTGCGGGCCAAATGAACACGGCCCGACGACCCTCCGCCGTTCTTCGTTTTGTGCGGATTTGACGGTCGACGACGGAAAGTGCCACAGCGGACGTTTGACGATCCCGCAGTAAAGAACGGATCCCGGGAGGAGCAACGGCACAGACGGGAAGGAAAACGGGCCACCGGAGCGACACCGACGGCCCGCGGAAGTCGCCGGCGGCGCCCCGGCGCGCCGCCGGACGAGATCCGCCGCGGCTTCAGCCACGGCGGCGGCGGCCAACGGACCCGCGGCGGCGGGTCCGGTTCATCCGGGCGGACGCGGCTCAGCGCGTCCGCGGCTCGCCAACGCGGCCCGCACGCGGGCCGCGGTCCTTCCTCAAGCCGCGGGTCAGCGCCCGCGGCTTCCACCCGCACGGCTCGGCCAAGCCGAGCCGGCCGAGCCGGGCCAGCCGGGTCGGCCCGGGACCGTACCCCCCATCTTCGGACGTTTTCGTTCAAACGCCCGTATCGTGAGATTCGTGCCTCCAAACGACTCGCCGTCAGCGGCAACGCGATCATTGGATCGAGAAGGTCGTTTCGGTATATCTCACTGAAGGTTTCGGAATACTTTGTGTTCGGCCGGGTTGGTTCGTACACGAGACCAACCGGGCCCTCGGAGCGGAAACACTCATATCTTGAGCTACGGACGTCCAATTGACGTGCCGTCAGCTTTGTTGAATTCCTCTAAGTGAGACGGATCTTTTGGCATACTCCACCCGAGGTTTGGACGCAGGTGGAGTGCGGTCGGGTTGGTTTTGCCTTAAAAACCAACCGGGCCCCTGGGATGAAAATGCCAATATCTCTCAGACCGGGCGTCCGATTGACGCGCCGTCTGCGACGTTGAGTTCCTGTTGACGATACGGAACTTTTGGATACATCAACTTCGGACTTCGTGTCAGTTGATGTATCAGCCTCTCGGCTCATGGAGCGGACCCTCCCGAACGAGCTTGCTGTGTGCGGGAACCCTAGTGCTGGCTGCGACTGCTACTTCGACAACGACGACCGTGCAGAGATCCTCAGTGGACTGCGGCGACGACTGTGCAGAGATCCTCCGTGGACTCCGACGACGACCGTGCAGAGATCCTCAGTGGACTGCGGCGACGACTGTGCAGATATCCTCAGTGGACTGCGACGACTACTGCACTCAGCGATCCTACGTGGATCAGTGCCACAGGTCCTGTGTGGGCCCGGTCCTGTGTGGGCCCGATCCTGTGTGGGTCCGATCCTGCGTGGGTCAGCGCTCAGCGGTTCTGTGTGAGCCAGCGCCTACAGGTCCTGCGTGGGCCCGGTCCTGTGTGGGCCCGATCCTGTGTGGGTCATCTCTCAGCGGTTCGGTGTGAGCCAACTTCTACAGGTCCTGCGTGGGCCCGACCCTGTGTGGGTCACTGCAAGGTTAGTACCTATCGATCCTTCGTGGGTCCGACGACTTAGATGGTTCAATGATCATCTTTATCGTCATCCGAAGAAGTATACCTGTGTGAGCTGAATCTTGTGTTGAGCTATCCTGTGTGGATTTACTGGTTACTCTCCTTTGTGGATTGTGTTGCTCTATCCTGCGTGGGTATGCGTTTTGCTTCCTGTGTGGACTGGGTTGTGCTTGGGCTCGGACGTTGGAGCCGAATGGGAATTGAAGACTTAGGTATATGTATGGGCATATACCTAAGTCGTGTCAGATGTTACTTCGTGATTGTATCTTTCCTTTGTGGATTATCCTTTGTGGATTTCGGGAGACCTTCGGGGGTCTCGGGGTCCCTACTGAGTAGCTTATACTCACCCCTGCACGGGCTATGCCCGCACTTCGTGGTGTTGGTTGCAGACGACGGACATCGCTGATCGTGGAGGAGGCGTGCAGAGCAGGATAGTACCTGGAGGTGGACCACTGGGCGGGACGTACTCGGAGCGGTTAGGTGGACCCGAGGAGCAGTGGAGGCTATCTGTACCCACCCTTCAGGTGGGACTTCCGGAGGACGGCTCGACGCTGCAGTTTTCCCTTTTCAGTTGCTGTTTTTCCTTTCTGTTGTACTTTACAGTTGGGCTTGTATTTCTGGCCCATTTTTACTTTTAGCACAACTTGTACAGTTTTACTTAGTGTTTACTTTTCAGCTTGCTTTCTCTGTGGTGCTTGTTTACTTTTCAAAGGCAATTCCTTCCCTTTTTGTTGGGATTTACGCCTTGGTGCTAGTCGCCAGCCCCTGGCCTATGGAAGGCGGGCTTGGGGTAGTCACGACACGGGCCTGAGGACGGGTCGTGACAATTGGTATCAGAGGTGGTCGGTTCTACCGCAGACTCTGATCTTTCTTCTATGTGAAGCAAAAGTGTTTAGTGTATTGAGTGTGGTTATCAGTCCAGGGAGTCCAGTGTTGGTGCGGCGGCCGACGTATCCATACACCAGGACCCTGACTTCTGATTCCCGACTTAATGTACGAAAACATTGTTTGCATGTGTGTTTCAAGTTTTCTTGTGATTACTTGTGTCAGCTCACCAGGTATACTGTTCTGACCGTGGCATACTTGTTTCCTTTTCAGGATGGCACGACGACAGCAGCCAGCTAGGGTTCCCAGAGTAGAGCGCGACGACAGCCCACCGAGCTACGAGGCCTCGATACAGGGCCCGTTGACAGCAGAGGCACCGGCGGTACCTTTACCCGCCGAGCCCCCGATGCTTCCAGCACTGGCAGCTGACGACGCACGACGCCTCGGAGCTCGGCACGAGTTCCAGCGCCAGCGACCACCCAGGTTCTGTGGGGAGTCGGACCCACAGGCAGCCGAGGACTGGATGGAGGCGGTCGTCCGAGTTTTCAGGCTAGTGAGGACGCCAGCAGACCTCATGGTGATCCTCATGGCGAGCTTACTACACGCAGCAGCCAGACGCTGGTGGAGCCTGATGCTCCAGGTACACGATGAGGCCTCCCTCATCTGGACGGACTTCGAGAGCCTCTTCCGCTCAGAGTTCTTCCCGGCCACCCTCCGAGCGGTGCGCATCCAGGAGCTTCTTCAGCTGCGGTAGGGCAGCTTGACGGTCTCTCAGTACGCGGCGAGGTTCACCGACCTTTCTCAGTACTCAACAGACATGGTACGGGACCCCTTCTTCCGGGCCCGAACCTTCGAGCAGGTTTTGAGACACGAGATCAGGGCATCGCTAATATCCCTCAGCATCCCGACCCAGGCAGGAGTACTGGAGCGAGCCCTCCTGATCGAGAGCTTCCTGGCTGAGTCCACAGCGAGACCCACCGCAGGGCGGCAGATAGCGGAGTCTTCGGCAGCTGGTAGCCGATGGATGACTCAGGGTTCCAGGCGGACCAGACCTTCCGGCAGGCGACCTCGGGATGCTAGCTCAGTAGTGCAGGGCACCCGGCCCGGAGCCAGCCTTCCGAGAGGCAGACAGTGCTACGAGTGCGGCGGGCAGGGCCACATGGCTCGTGACTGCCCGACCCGTCGTACCGAGGGGCAGCAGACGGTGGAGGGGCCACCCAGGCAGAGGCAGAGGGTCGACCGTGGCGGTCCGTAGGGAGGAGGCGGACGAGGAAGAGGAGCTGGCCGAGCAGCAGGTGGTGGGCGACGCTTTGAGGCTCTTCCACCACCACCACCAGGAGGCCCGCCCCGACCACAGGGAGCTGGTGGGCAGAGACAGGCTCAGCTCCAGGCAGCGGAGGCCTACGACCACGGCGCGCCAGAGATGATTCGAGGTACGATCTGTGTCTATTCCACCCTTGCTGCAGTTCTGATAGACACAGGAGCGAGTCACTCTTTCATAGCCACTGCCCTTGTTCGGAGCTCGGAGTTTCCGACAGAGCCGTTGGCTCGATCCTTACGGCTAGAGACTCCTACGGGAGCAGACTCGACGATTACGCACTGGTGCCGGCAGTGTGAGCTTACTCTAGGAGGCGAGAGCTTCGGCTGGGATCTTCTTGTAGCGGCGTCGAGGCCTTACGACGTCATCTTGGGCATGGATTGGTTATCTACGGTCCATGGTCAGATTGACTACATTAGGCACAAGGTGCGATGTGTGTGCACCGACGGGAGCAGGTTCACCCTCACCGGCGAGAAGGGAGCCTTAGCAGCACAGGATGGACTCACGCAGAGGAGAGGTCAGCCCATCACTCATCAGTTGGCTAGCCTCATCCTGGGAGCAGTTGACGTGCAGAGTCCCAGTTTCCCTGCAGTGGTGGATCAGTACGCGGACGTCTTTCCCGACGACATTCCAGGACTACCTCCTCGCAGAGAGGTAGAATTTTATATTGACCTGTTCCCCGGGACAACCCCGATATCCACTCCAGCATATCGGATGGCCCCCGCTGAGCTTCGAGAGCTGCGAGTACAGTTGGAGGACTTGCAGGGCAAGGGGTTCATCCGACCCAGTGTTTCGCCCTGGGCTTCCCCGATTTTGTTCGCCAAGAAGGCGGACGGGAGCTTGCGACTGTGTGTCGATTATTGTCGCCTGAATCAGGTGACAGTGAGGAACAAGTATCTGCTACCCAGGATTGATGATCTCTTCGACTAGCTCAAGGGAGCACAGTGGTTCTCGAAGATAGACCTCAGGTCAGGCTATCATCAGCTTAGAGTTCGAGACGAGGATGTGCAGAAGGCGGCCTTCAGGTGTCGGTATGGCCACTTCGAGTTCTTGGTTATGCCTTTCGGCGTGACCAACGCTCCAGCAGTGTTCATGAGCCTCATGAACAGGATATTCCAGCCATACCTCGATCGATTTGTCGTGGTCTTCATCGACGACATTTTGGTGTACTCGACGACGGAGGAGGAGCACGCCTACCACCTGCGTGTTGTACTAGACACACTCCGAGAGCACCAGCTTTATGGAAAGCTATCGAAGTGTCAGTTCTGGTTACGTGAGGTCCACTTCTTGGGGCACGTCATTTCTGAGGCGGGAGTTGTAGTGGATCCCGCGATGATCGAAGCAGTGCTAGCTTGGGAGCCACCCAAGAGCGTGACAGAGGTGCGAAGTTTCTTGGGCCTAGCCGGATACTATCGGAGATTTGTGCCGGACTTCTCCAGAGTTGTGGCTCCACTCTAAGCGTTGACGAAGAAGGGGAAACCCTTCGTGTGGTCAGACGGATGTCAGCAGAGCTTCCAGGAGCTGAGGCAGAGGTTGAACAGCGCACCTATCTTGAGGTTGCCTGAGGAGGGAGCTGGATACGTAGTCTACTACGATGCATCAGGGACCGGACTCGGGTGTGTCCTGATGCAGGAGCGGGCCGTGATTGCCTACGGATCATGTTAGTTGAGGCCTCATGAGCAGAACTACGCTACCCATGACTTGGAATTGGCAGCAGTAGTCTTTGCCCTGAAGACATGGAGACACTATCTGATGGGCGAGCGCTTCACAGTCTTTTCTGACCACCAGAGTCTCAGGTACATCTTCTCTCAGAAGGACCTGAACCTGAGACAGCGGCGATGGCTCGAGTTCCTCCAGGACTATGACTTTGACATAGTCTATACTCCTGGGAAGGGGAACGTGGTGGCTGATGCCCTCAGCAGGAGGACATGTATCCAGCTACTTGAGGAGGCGACAAAGCAGCTAGCCGCTTTGCAGATATCCTTCGTGGATAGAGACGGAGCATCCTTCCTTCAGTCTCTCACAGTCTCTCCTCCACTTCATCAGCGGGTCAGAGAGGCACAGCATGGGGATGTTGACTGTGAGACGCGGCGTGCATAGATATCCTCGGGACAGGCACCTGATGGTTTCTCCCTTGGAGCAGAGCACGATGTACTTTTCAGAGGACGTACCTTGGTACCAGTCGCCTTACGAGAGGAGGTGCTGAGAGAGTTTCACACTTCTCCCTTAGCGGTACATCCTAGAGTGGCGAAGATGTACCAGGATCTCAGGCGACAGCACTGGTGGCCGGGCATGAAGAATGCTGTGGCAGAGTTCGTTTCACGGTGCCTCACCTGCCAGCAGGTGAAGGCAGAGCATCAGGTACCAGCAGGCTTGGTACAGCCCTTGGAGGTCCCGGAGTGGAAGTGGGACGGGATATCTATGGACTTTGTGACTGGACTTCCATGCACTTCCAGAGGTCACGATTCCATTTGGGTGATTGTTGACCGACTCACCAAGTCGGCACACTTCTTACCCATCCGAGAGCAGGGCACAGTGGAGAGCTTGGGGCGTCTCTACGTTCAGGAGATTTTACGACTTCACGGTGTGCCATCGACCATCGTCTTCGATCGGGACGCTCGTTTTACTTCCCGGTTTTGGAAGGGGTTGCAGGAGGCGTTCGGGACGCGACTATGTCTGAGCACCGCCTTTCACCCTCAGACGGATGTTCAGACGGAGAGGACCATTCAGACTCTCGAGGACATGCTCTGTGCATGTGTCCTCGACTATGGTCGCAGCTGGGAGGACCACCTAACCTTGGTGGAGTTCGCGTACAACAACAGCTACCACTCCACCATCGGGATGGCACCCTACGAGGCGTTGTACAGCAGGCCTTGCAGATCTCCTTTGTGCTGGACAGACCCTGGAGAGTCAGCACTTGTGGGACCAGAGATGGTCCGGGCCACGACAGAGAAGGTCCAGGTCATCCAGGAGCGGATGAGGACAGCGCAGAGCCGGAAAAAGTCATATGCTGACAGGAGGCGGAGGCCACTAGAGTTTGAGGATGGTGACCACGTCTTCTTGCGGGTCTCACCTCGACGTGGTTTGAGGAGATTTGGCCGAGGAGGCAAGTTGTCTCCACGCTTCATCGGACCCTTCCAGGTCCTCATCAGGGTTGGCGAGGTGGCTTATCGCCTGGCTTTGCCACCTCAGTTGCACCGGGTGCACGATGTCTTCCACGTATCCCAGCTGAGGAGATACGTGCACGACCCGACGCACATCATTGACTATGGGGAGATAGACATGGATGATGGAGCGACTTTTACAGAGGTCCCATTAGAGATAGAGGATCGACAGGAGCGGGTCCTACGTGGGCGATCGATTCCTCTTGTGCGCATCAGATGGCATCACGGGAACCTTCAGGAGAGCACTTGGGAGCGGGAGGCTCAGATGCGTGCTCAGTACCCACATTTGTTTCCCTAGTTTTGATGTATCTTTACGAGGACGTAAAGTCCTGAGGTGGGAGTAATGTAAAGACCCGTAAATTTCAAGGAAATTTTTTTCTTAATTTTCTTTGGAATTTTACAAGAACGCAGTTTCTAACGGCGCCTGATTCCGAGGCCCGGTGTGCCCGGAATCATTTTCTGAAGTTTGGCTCGGGTACGTTCAGTGAACGGACGAGCGGGTTTTTCTAACTTTTGAACCGATGCCCGGAATCGAATTCATAGGGCACCGATGAAATCGCAGCGCCAGTATTCGCTTAGAAACGCCTATTCCGGAGTTGCGTTTGCTCGGGTGTGGTTTTTAATTTTCGGGCTTAAAGTTAAGAAATAAAATAATTTTGCGACAACTTTATTTTATTTCACTTAAGCCACTTGGAAGCCACTTGAAGCCACTTAAAGGAGGCTTGAACTGAGTTGAACTGGATAGGATGCTATCTAGAAATATCCTACCCCCTTGGTAGGATATTTGTGAGGTGGGGCCCGCACGAGCCCCGCCGTTTCTTTCTGCTAAGAAACGCACCCGTGAAAACCCGTCTTAATGAAAGTCAACCGACGCGTTTTCTAAATTCTTAACAGACCATTTAATTGGGCGGTTCATTTCGTGAATTAAATGGGCTGTTTCTTTTGTGAATTAAATGGGTCGTTTCTTTCGTTGAATTAATTCAACGAATTAATGGATCGTTTCTTAACCAGTTTTTCAAATTCGTTGGCGTAATAATAAAATAAGACCAATGCTTAACCTCTGGTTATTTGCGCTTGAGAAGATTTGGGAGAACCCTCGCAACTTCTTCTCCCTCGCGAAGAACGCGAAGAACGCGAAGAACGCGAAGAACGCGAAGAACGCCGAACCCGGAAATCGACGACGCCTTCGCCCGAGACGTTCTTCCGATCTCCGATCTCCGATCTCCGATCACTGACCATTCGAGGTGAGTGCTTTCGGATTTCCTCTCAAGTTCTTTTCTTTGGTTTTAAACGAAACACAGATTTAAATATTAATAATTTAAATCTGTTGTTCTTGATTCGTTGAGCTCGCCGACTCAACGCCGGAATCCGCGACGACGCGACGCCTCCCCGCGACGACGCGACGATCGATCTCTTCCGCGACGGTCTCTTCCGCGAAGAACGCCCGCGCACGACGATCATCAAGGTAGGGATTCATTTTGGAAAATTACCCCTTTTTAATTTTCTCGTGAACGTTCTTGAAAATTAAAAAGCCGGTTTTCAATGAACAATTTTATTTTAATTAAAATTGTTGGATCATGTGTTGATCATTTTTCTCCCGGTTGTTTATCTCTAACGCGGAGGGTGCGGGCCAAACTAACACGGCCCGACGACCCTCCGCCATTCTTCGTTTTGTGCGGATTTGACGGTCGACGACGGAACGTGCCGCAGCGGACGTTTGACGATCCCGCTGTAAAGAACGGATCCCGGGAGGAGCAACGGCGCAGACGGGAAGGAAAACGGGCCACCGGAGCGACGCCGGTGGCCCACGGAAGTCGCCGGCGGCGGCGGCGGCCAACGGACCCGCGGCGGCGGGTCCGGTTCATCCGGGCGGACGCGGCTCAGCGCGTCCGCGGCTCGCCAGCGCGGCCCGCACGCGGGCCGCGGTCCTTCCTCAAGCCACGGGTCAGCGTCCGCGGCTTCCACCCGCGCGGCTCGGCCAAGCCGAGCCGGACCGGCCCTGGCCGGGCCAGCCGGGTCGGCCCGGGCCCGTACCCCCCATCTTCGGACGTTTTTGTTCAAACGCCCGTATCTTGAGCTTCGTGCCTCCAAACGACTCGCCGTCAGCAGCAACGCGATCCTTGGATCGAGAAGGTCGTTTCGGTATATCGCACTCAAGGTTTCAGAATACTTTGAGTTCGGCCGGGTTGGTTCGTACACGAGACCAACCGGGCCCTCAGAGCGGAAACGCACATATCTTGAGCTACGGACGTCCGATTGACGTGCCGTCAGCTTTGTTGAATTCCTCTAAGTGAGACGGATCTTTTGGCATACTCCGCCCGAGGTTTGGACGCAGGTGGAGTGCGGTCGGGTTGGTTTTGCCTTAAAAACCAACCGGGGCCCTCGGACGAAAATGCCAATATCTCTCAGACCGGGCGTCCGATTGACGCGCCGTCTGCGACGTTGAGTTCCTGTTGACGATACGGAACTTTTGGATACATCAACTTAGGAATTCGTGTCAGTTGATGTATCAGCCTCTCGGCTCGTGGAGCGGACCCTCCCGAACGAGCTTGCTGTGTGCGGGAACCCTAGTGCTGGCGGCGACTGCTACTTCGACAGCGACGACCGTGCAGAGATCCTCAGTGGACTGCGGCGACGACTGTGCAGAGATCCTCCGTGGACTCCGATGACGACCGTGCAGAGATCCTCAGTGGACTGCGGCGACGACTGTGCAGAGATCCTCAGCGGACTGCGATGACTACTGCACTCAGCGATCCTACGTGGATCAGTGCCACAGGTCCTGTGTGGGCCCGGTCCTGTGTGGGCCCGATCCTGTGTGGGTCCGATCCTGCGTGGGTCAGTGCTCAGCGGTTCTGTGTGAGCCAGCGCCTACAGGTCCTGCGTGCGCCCGGTCCTGTGTGGGCCCGATCCTATGTGGGTCATCTCTCAGCGGTTCTGTGTGAGCCAACTTCTACACGTCCTGCGTGGGCCCGACCCTGTGTGGGTCACTGCAAGGTTAGTACCTATCGATCCTTCGTGGGTCCGACGACTTAGATGGTTCAATGATCATCTTTATCGTCATCCGAAGAAGTATACCTGTGTGAGCTGAATCTTGAGTTGAGCTATCCTGTGTGGATTTACTGTTTACTCTCCTTTGTGGATTGTGTTGCTCTATCCTGCGTGGGTATGCGTTTTGCTTCCTGTGTGGACTGGGTTGTGCTTGGGCTCGGACGTTGGAGCCGAATGGGAATTGAAGACTTAGGTATATGTATGGGCATATACCTAAGCCATGTCAGATGTTACTTCGTGATTGTATCTTTCCTTTGTGGATTATCCTTTGTGGATTTCGGGAGACCTTCGGGGGTCTCGGGGTCCCTACTGAGTAGCTTATACTCACCCCTGCACGGGCTATGCCCGCACTTCGTGGTGTTGGTTGCAGACGACGGACAACGCTGATCGTGGAGGAGGCGTGCAGAGCAGGACAGTACCTGGAGGTGGACCACTGGGCGGGATGTACTCGGAGCGGTTAGGTGGACCCGAGGAGCAGTGGAGGCTATCTGTACCCACCCTTCAGGTGGGACTTCCGGAGGATGGCTCGACGCTGCAGTTTTACCTTTTTAGTTGCTGTTTTTCCTTTCAGTTGTACTTTACAGTTGGGCTTGTATTTCCGGCCCCTTTTTACTTTCAGCACAGCTTGTACAGTTTTACTTAGTGTTTACTTTTCCGCTTGCTTGCTCTGTGGTGCTTGTTTACTTTTCAAAGGCAATGCCTTCCCTTTTTGTTGGGATTTACACATTGGTGCTAGTCGCCAGCCCCTGGCCTATGGAAGGCGGGCTTGGGGTAGTCACGACACGGGCCCGAGGACGGGTCGTGACAAGATCAACACATGACCTTGTACCCAAATGACCTCATCCTCACCTACATTCTATCCTAGAGGAGGGTTCTCACCTACCACTCTCACCTGTAGAACTAATCCTTAAGAGTCCAATAGCTACCTCATACTCAATCTATCTGAAATGGTAGAGGTAACATATAAGGATAATAGATAAGGATAATAGAAATTTCTACCACATACTATTACGTACCTTTATGTGCATCTCAGAGAACAACGACACAGGATACAACTAGCTACTGGCCTGCTACACTACCAATATCTGATTCCTCTAACATAGGGCATCGACCACTGCATTGCCTTTACCATGCATTTAAGAAAGCTCAAAATTAAAAGATATATTCCACCCTCCTTTGCAGTCTCATGTTTAGATCATCTTGTTTAAAAATATAATTATGGATTTCATCATACATTTACACCATAATAAACACTCGTAGTATGTAATTCCTCCAAAAGCACAGATCATGAACCACCACCGCTTACTCAAGATCATTCTTCAGGTAGTTCCTCTCATGTGGCCTCAACTGCTGAGACCCGTACTCAACAAATCGACACCCCTAAATAAGAAATACTCCCAGACTGATACCTAATGCATAATAGTAGACTATGTAAATCTTTCTGGGATCAATAAAAATTAGTATCAACGCCAAAGTCAATCTCCCTTTCTAAATCTCAAAAGGCCATCTCACAAGAATATGATCATACACACATCACACCCTTCTTATTCAAGCTCATTAACAACACTGATAAGCATGAGAAGTCCTATTTTAAATGACTTTAGTAACCATCTATCCTTACTAAACTCTTCACCTAAACGAAATTCTTAGGCTTCTCCCTGGTAACTAAAACTCTCACCTTCTCTTGGTCCACTGATACTCCTGTCTCTAAGATGACGCGACACATGAAGTGAATCTAACCCATATAGAAGTGGCACATTTTGAGATTAGCATATAAAAGATGCTCTCTTAGTGTATTTAAAATGATCTCAAGATGTTTGGAATGGTTGGGTCAATTCTGAGAAAAAACAATGATATCATCCATGAAAATCACAACTAACAAATCAAGGTAAGGATGGAACACTTGGTTCATGAGTGTCATGAAGACCGCTGGCATGCTTGTCAGACCGAACGACATAACCAAAAACTCATATTAACCGTACCTACTCCTAAACGCTATTTGAGGTATATCTGTTGGTCTAACATGCACCTGATGATAACCAGATCTCAAATCAATCATTGAGAAGACCCGATCTCCTTGGATGTAGTTGAATATATCATCTATCTGTCGTAGAGGATACCGGTTCTTAACCGTAAACTGGTAAATTTCTTATAAATAACACATAGATTATGTTTATCATCCTCATGTTTCACAAAATGGACTAGTGAAACACATGTATAATTATTGTTTTGGATGAAACCTGTTGCCTCTAAATTCTCTAGCTCCCTCTTGAGCTTTTTAGACTGTGTTTTATCTGTCCTATAAGGAGGAATGGATACCAGTGTAGCTCCTAAAACCAGCTTGAAAGATAACTCTACCTCTCTCACCGGTGGTAATACTGAGAAGTCATTCGGGAAGACGTACCTGAAAAGATCAACCACTAGGGGGAAAATTGTTTTACGTGTTCCCTAATCAACCAGATATAAACTTTGAATTTGAGCTATCATCCTGCCCAACCCATGAGGCTCAGGTCTAGATCAGCTCTCCTTGAGATACCATTCACCCTTATAAATGAACTTCCTAACCTATGGTGATGTAAAACTCACCCTACAGTGATAAAAATCAATAATATCTTGAAAGAGAACCAACCGGTCCATCCCAAGAATGACATTGAGTCCTATCATCTTGGAGATATAGAGGTCCCATACAATGTGACACCCACCAACATAAAGGGGGAACTCCCTTCACTGACATAAACCTTCTATCCTGATCCCTAACAGGGTTATTAGCATCATTATTCCATTACAAGCACAAACAAAGATCCCAAGGATCTCCACAATGGGAAAAAATATAATGCTATGTAAATCCCATGTATCGAAAGTGTAGAATCTAAAATATATGCTACTAGAATAGTATCTTTAATAGTAGAAGATCAGGGATCATACTTCTACTTGGTCTATTATACTACATATACGAAGCATATACTATAGCCTAGTGACATTATGTAGATACCCTGAGCTGATCTACCATGTTTTCATTATGAATCTGGGGTTTGGCTACCACATTCATGACCACCACCAGAGCCTGATCGGCCTGATGTACCCCAAAGTCATATCCGGTGAGAAGTTATTGAACCTACTCCTAAATGTGGAATCTGTGGAGACCCTCTATCATTGGATGCCGGTGGAGACATTTTACAGAATCACTATAGACGACTTGTCTTACTACATGATCAACAAAAGAATGGGTCCTTCATACATTGTGGCCTCGTATGTCCCAGCCTATCGCACTTGTAGAACCTTACCTGACTACATGAGTAGATTTTTTTTGATAATATCACCAAATAGAAGATCTAGATGATGCATCTGAATACTGGTTGATGTATTACTTGACCGAGGTGTCGAACTGCCCAGGGCGTACCACCATATTCTCTTAGGCTACGCTCTATGATAAGCACCTGGTTCAATATTCTAGATACATTTGTCATATAGAATACATTTACCTATGATAAAATGTCATAGCTGATTCCATCTCCAAATATCCTAGATTTCAATAAGTCATCACCCATCAGAATAAGTGTGAAGCATTGGACATTAGTAAAATTGGCATATTATTCCATGACTGATAGTGCACCCTGGTCCATATATAATAACTTTTGGGCTCAATCATCCCTCAAAGTCTAAGGATAGAAGGAATAATATAAGTTTTCCTGAAACTCCATACAGTTCATCTCTTGATGATGATAAGTCTATGTGATAACATCCCACCACCTCTTGGAAGAATCACACAACATGCACCTAGCGATCTTTACCCTCCACTCAAGAGGCGACTCTAAGTGCTTTAATATAGTAAGCATGTCCTTGAACCATGATTATGTACCATGAGGTTCACTATCCCTCGAAAACATGGGAATATGCTACTGTCCAAACTCACACATCAACTCTACTATAGTTAGGGAAGATCGTAGTTCCCCATGAATGGTCTCAATGAACCACAAAAAACCTTCCCCAAACTATGCCTCTGCAACTGTGTCTGTTATCATAGCTAGTTTCATAGTTGTAAATACAAGAGAATCCACTGGTTTCCCATGGACTACCACCTCTAGAGTGTGATCATCTCCACTTTCCTAGCATACACCTAGAGGTGGTCATGGTGGCTTGGATCTACAATGAAAAACACATTCCTTAGTTTACCGCCATTAAGAGTTCTCAGCTCAAAAGTAAAAAACAAAACACAATTGGATAAAACCATATTCTATAAGAACTCACCCCTCTGCCTACCCCCTTTTTATGGTCTGGGTGTCAATCAAACAAAATACACTACCTAAAATTCTGATACTTTGTTTGGGTCTAGTTAAGATATATTTCAAATTATATTTAAATTTCAATTGCTTTTCAAATTCATTTTATTTCAATCGTGTTCATATTAAAAATCACTGAATTGATACTAAATTAATGTTTAGAACATCCATTTTTAATAATTCAATTTACTAGAATGCTGAATTCTGATCAATTTGGGGCCATACACCCCAAGAATCTATGATTATAATTAAACTATGGCACATCATTGCACAATCCATGTTAAGGCTGAAGAATGATCCCTAAAATTCCAATCCATGAGGGCCCATAAACCTCAGGGACCAAAGCGTTGTGTCCATGAATTTCACACTATAATATATCAAAACACACCGAACGAAACATCATGCATATTTATTAAGGCATCAATCACATCAACATGCAATCGGTGATGCATCCTAAATGGAATGGCATAATTTATAGCATGTAAAATCTAGAAGGTGCCTATATTAGGCTTGAGTTGGGATTCACTCATCTAATCAGGTTTCAAAATAATATCACCCAAAATCATATCAATAATAATATCATACATCAAGCGTATCACCCAATGGTGGAATCAAATGAACTCTAATTGTTAAAATCCCAAAAATACAAATTTAATTTTAGGTAATTTGATTTTTTTACTATATGCGACTTATTTACGATTGGACACAGGTCATTACCAAATTATGATTCCTTCATATCCCATTCTATTTCCACCAAATAGTAAAAAAACCTTGAAAAGAACCTCTTATATGACTTTGTAATGTCCCAAAACGAAATTCTACTAAACGGTACCCTGAGTATGGTGGGTCACATGACATCAAGTGCATCTCTCCAAACACTAGACGTTGCTGACTAGAAGAGTGGAATTTGTTGAGTCCGTGGGGAGACTATTCCTTCATGATCAGAGTGTATCATAGCATAATATCAATAACAAATAAAAATAACGGAAGTAGTAAACCGTACATTAGATGTCAATAATGGAAGACTAATAGTACAAATAATCCAGAAATCATTTCATATACAAGATGATGATATGTGACACATGTTTCTAAAAAAACATCCAAAACAAGGTATACAAATAATATGTTCCATCCATATAATAAATATAAAAAATATGAATGACTTCCATTAGCATCTCATTACTCATCTTGGTCCCATTCTCTTCTACTCCTAAGCAGCATATCAAGTATCTATATGAGGGAGATATCCATTATCATTACATGAAATCACATAATATGTTTGGGTCCAAAATCATGACCCAAATAGGGTGTGATACTAAATCCCAATAGGCAACTATTGGGAAAAAATCCCTCAAGGCATCATTGAAGTATTTTTTAGGTGATTGTGTTTGTTGACCAAATGAACATCTGTGTTGAGATTGTTGACAATGCAAACCATGACATACAAATTTGTTGACAAAGGGGATCTTTTGGAAGCTTGTCAAGTTCAAGAGTTGTGGTTAATGATCAATGTTTGATTCAAGAACTTCGACAAATGAATGGACGATCTGGAGGAGGTACAAGAAGAATAGATACAAGGTGGCGCTGTTTTCCAGTGTTTTCCAAATTTGTTGGCCTAAAAATCGACAAATAAAGAAAAGTGTTTTTGGAAAAGGGACTTGCACGACGAGGACAGGGAGTATTGGAAAATTGTGCACCATATGTTTTTCAAGATCAGAATATCAAAATATGGAAAATTAAATAGGTTCACGCAAGTTTGGGAGTTGGTCATGCAAGTGTCTAGGAGGACAGAAGACTCGCACGCCATGACTGGGTTGCGCAGGTGACTTGTGCGCCGTCGCGTAGGGTGGTCAATTTGCCTATAAATACTGGACCACCCCTCTTCATTCTTCACCGAAGTTAAACACTTTGAAGATTTAGAGCTCTCGTCACGCAGGTGTGGTGGTCATGCAAGTGGTGGTGTGTCACACAATTGGGAATTGCACTCTAGTGTAGGAAGTTTCACGCCAAGTGTTATTTGCGTGCCAATATTGGTTTGGGCATAAAATGAAGTGAGCCACGTAGGTTTTGGGTTGAATAATGTTGTGTCACGCAAGTGTCTGAGGTAGACTTGTGTGCCAATTGTGACTTGCGCGCCGATACTTGCGCGCCGAATTTGACTTGCGCGCCAAGTATGTTTTATTTCCAGTAGTGATTTTCGAGCTTCGTGGAAGCTGGAAGGTTGCCTGATACCTTCAGTACAAAGAGATATTCATCTACGGGTGAAATTTTACTTCAACAGAGCATCTACATACAGAGAATGATGCATTTATTCATGCAAATGAAGAGACCTATAGGTCTATAAACTGTGAGTGGATTCCTTCCAAGTGCAGTGAGAAAAGGAAGAGAAAGAAGGTGATCCTCTCCACCGGTAGTGAGCCAGAGAGAGAGAAACATGGATTGAACCTTGGTAAAGCAGTGAACTGACCCTAAAATTGTAAAGGTAGTGATCCTGGGCTTAGAAGTGATATAGCCCGAACCGTGTAATCCACAGCTAGTGAAGATTAGTGGAATTTGGTACGACCGACAACTTGTCGGCGTATGCTCCTTGGACGTAGCCCTTTGCGGTGATCCAAGTAAAATTGTTATGTCATGTGCATACATTACATTCTATTTACTTTGTACAACAGGAAAGAGAGAGAAGAGTGTTCTGCTTAACATCAAAACAAGATCAGAATGTGCGTTAATTTTAAATTATTCATACCCTGATTCATCCCCCCCCCCTCTCAAGGTATTCAGCCTTGTGGACCTAACAATTGGTATCATAGGGAAATGTTGACAATTGTTCTTCTGTCAATGGAGGTCACTAATCATAAAGGGATTCCAATCTTTGACGGATGTAATTTTCAGATATGGAAGTATCGAATGCAACACTATTTCTGATCTTTGGGAATGGATGTGTTTTCAGCAGCTATGCAAGGTATCACATTTGATATTAATAGTGGTGCATTATCAGAAGCTGGACATAGAGAGTTGGATGCTGATTCCAAAGAGATCAATGCCTTAGGGGGAGCCCTCTCCAATCCCATCTATAAAAAGGTGATGTAATGCAAAACGACACATGACATGTGGGAAAAGATTTTGAATATATATGAAGGGGATACAAATGTGATAGAGGCAAAGC
The DNA here is from genome assembly GCA_963277665.1 of Viscum album. NCBI lineage: Eukaryota > Viridiplantae > Streptophyta > Magnoliopsida > Santalales > Viscaceae > Viscum > Viscum album. The sequence continues at coordinate 796,668,022 of OY728160.1, read as the reverse complement.
TGTAAGTGTTTTGGAACAACTATGAATATCTGAGAATGAACCCGAATGATTCTATTGATGCATTCTTTGATAGGGTAAATTCTGTGGTAGAAGACATGCGGGGTCTTGGAGAAATTATCGAAGATATAAAAATTGTGAAGTCCATATTAAGAAAACTTCCACCTCAGTTCAATCCGAATGTTTATGTTTTGGAAGATAAAGACCCAAAAAACTGACATTGGATAACCTGCACAACACTCTTGTTGCATATGAAATGAGAAACGATGATAATGAGACTGTGGAAAAGGGGAAATCCATATAGTTGGCATTGAAGTCCATGAATAAGCTCACCATTGAAGATTCTAATGAAGAAGAAGATATAGATGAGGTGATGTCATTCCTTTCTTCAAATCTGCAAAGAGGAAGAGGAAAGTTTAAAGGTAAACATCCACTGGCATGCTTTCAATGTGGAAAGGTTGGTCATCTTGTGGAAAGATTCCCCAAGAAGATTCAAGATAAAGATGATGATGATGATGAAGTTGAAATTCGCAAGAAGAAGACTTCAGTGTTTTTGAAAGGGAATTAGAAATTCAAGAGAAATTTCTTCAAGAAAAACAATCTTCTTTCACAAGAATTTGAATGTTTAGATGAGTATGAGGATGAAGAGGTTGAGGATATAGAGAATTTCAGATATCATGGGGTAAATGCCTTGGTGGTGATTGTAGGTAGTTCTCAGAAAAAGGAAGAAGCTAGCACTAAATAAGGAGAAGAAATTGAAGGGAGAGTTGATATGGAAGCTGAATTGGAAGCAGCTCTTGAGGAGATAGACATTTGGAGATCCAAAATGAAGAAATCCAATAAGGTTTTTTGTGAGGCCAAACTCTATATGCAACAATAGGATGAAGAAAAGTCTGAACTATTAGAATAAATTGAAAGACTAAAATTCTCAACACCAGAGAGCTCCGAAAATATAGTTGAGTATAAGCTTAAAATTGAGGAACAAAAGAAGGAAATATATTGTTTGACCAAAACAGTAAAAGAGCAGGTCAAATGTACCAAAGAGCTTGAAGAAGAAGTTGTTAGTCTGTGAAAAAAATTAAGGATCAAGAAAAACTCTTGACCCCCAATGTGATATCAGAAAAGCAGGCCATTCACAAGATAGAGAAGATGAATGAGGAGCCTAGTAGTTCAACAGGGAAGAACCACAAATTGAGCTCAGATGTTAAGGCCATTTAATGGATTAATCCGTAAAAAATATCTCTGACAATTTCAGTCAGACCACAAGCACCCATCCCGAAATTTAAGGTTGATTTGGGCACAAAACAGAATCAGAATATTCGGAGATCCCAATGGGGAAATCTTAGTGCTGAAGTATCACTAAAGAATGCATCCTATATCAGGTGTTATTGCTATGGGAAAATGGGACATTCACAGTATGTGTGTTCTATAGCCAAGAGATATAGAAGGGAACATGAATAGAGATGGCAGCCAAACAGAGAACGGTTTTCCAGAACATATTTTGAAGGACACTGTTTTTGGTGTGGAGGATTTGGGCACATGGCTAGGTACTGTACTTCGACCATTCATAGAAATGTGCCAAAGCAGCATCAAAAAGTTTTCAAGAAGCAGATCAATAAACTGATAGGTGAGTTAAAAAAGAATAATATATTTGCGGCTTTGCAAGATGAGGTTGGTCCATCATACTCTGAGAAAGAACAGAAGTCTCAATCCATGCCAAGTGTGAAAGAAAAAGTATGGACCAAGAATAATAAAAATGAGAAGGTCGTGGTGGAGGAGATTGAACTTAAAGCATCAGATCGATCTGGTGTGTGGATCCTTGATAGTGGTCGCACATCCCACATGACGGGTAATAAGGATCTTATTACAGGCATAAAATATGAAAAAGAAGGAGTTGTCAAATTTGGAAATGATGAAGGCCTGAAGATTGTTGGCTCAGGAAAAGCCAAGTTTGGGGCCAAAGAAATGAGATGTGATGATTTCTTGGTAGTAAAGGGTCTTAGTCATAACTTACTCAGTGTCAGTCAACTATGTGACTCTAGGAACTCTATCTGGTTCACCAAGAAAACCTGTACTGTCATAGGAAATGATGGGGTAGTTGTTCTGTAGGGAAGAAGGACAAAAGGGAATCTCTACCTTGTAAGGGGAGAAGAAGATATGTGCGTCTTATCCAGAGAGGAAGAAAATCAGTTGTGGAATAAGCGACTTGGTCATCTATGCCAACCATCTATGGAAAATCTGGTAAAGTGTGATGCTGCTAAAGACCTTCACAAACTATTATGTGATCACACTCATACGTGTGATTCATTCCAACAAGGGAAGATCATCAGAAAGACATACATGCCAAAGGAACAGAAATCAACTAGAGTGCTTGAAATGGTGCATGCTGATGTATGTGGACCTATCGCACCACGAGCTATAAATAGGCAAAGGTACTATGTCCTTTTCATTGATGATTATAGCAGAATAGACTGGGTATTCATCATTACCCATAAGACATTGGTATTCAGTTGCATAAAGAAGTATAGGAGGGAATCAGAAAAGATGCTTGGGCAGAAAATTCTAATGTTTCCCACTGATAACGGTACGGAATTCACAAACAGTCAAATTGAAGACTATCTCGAGAAACACGGATAAGGCATCAAGTTTCATCAGTGAGAACTCCCCAACAGAATGGAGTGGTTGAAAGGAGAAATCAGATCATCAACAACATGTCCAGAACGATGATTATTGATAATAACCAACCAGAAATTTTTTGGATGGAAGCAGTTTTGACATCGGTCTATGTTTCAAACAGGTCTCTTTTGTGTCCAAAGCAAGGTAAGACTCCATATGAAATGTGGTACAGAAAGAAGCCAAAGTTGAAATACATTCGAATCTTTGGAAGTAAGTGTTTCACTCTCAAAAAAGAAAATCACAGGAAGTTTGAGGCACGAGGAGATGAGGGGATATTCCTTGGCTACTCATGGAAAATCAAAGCATATAAATGATTCAACAAGAGTCTAAGAAATTTTTTTGAGAGCAATGATGTCACTATAGTCGAAAATGAACAGAATACTTAGTGACCTAGTGAACAGTTTCTGGATGAAAGTGATGATGAAGTAAGAAACACAGGGGGAGAAGAAGTGGCGGAGGCTGACTCAGAAGAAGATACTGATGATGAACAAGAAAGTGTCAAGTCTATGTCTGCAAGGAAGCCAAAGATTCGAGCTGAAATTGATAGGCAGAATATCATTGGGGATCAGACAGCTCTAGTTCAGACTTGAAGAATGAAGTCATTACAACAAACATTGTTTTTATCTCAGGTCGAGATGAAATGTTTTTTCCGATGCAACTGAAGATGAAAACTGGGTTCAGGCTATGAATGAAGAGCTTGATCAGATTGAGAAGAACCAGACATGGGAGATTGTTTCAAGGCCATCTGACAAGAATGTCATCGGTACTAAATGGGTCTATCACAGCAAGATTAATGAATATGGAATTGTGATTCGAAACAAAGCCCGACTAGTTTGTAAGGGATACTCCCAGATAGAGGGAATAGATGTAGATGAAACATTTTCACCGGTTGCAAGGATGGAGACAATCAGATTATTTTTGGCCATAGAAGTGCAAAGAAAGTTCAAAGTGTTCCAAATGGACGTCGAATCTGCATTTCTAAATGGGATCTGGAAAAAGAGTTGTACATTGAGCAGCCAGATGGTTTTCTCATTCATGAGGATGAGAACAAAGTTTCTAGGCTAAAGAAGGCGTTGTATGGGCTAAAACAAGCACCAAGGGTATGGTACTCAAGACTTGATCAGTACATAAAGAAGCTTGGTTTTCAGCATGGTGGAGTTGATTATAATCTCTATTTCAACAAAAATAGTAATCAAAGGATGATGGTGCTGGTATATGTTGATGACATAATATTTGGTGGATCAGATGATTCTTAGTGCAGACAGTTTTCCGAATTCATGAATAATGAGTTTGAAATGTCAATGATTGGAGAGCTAGAATTTTTCCTTGGTCTATAGGTGACACAAGGAAGGAATGGAACATTCATTTCTCAATCCAAATATGTCAAGGATGTGTTAAAAAGGTTTGGAATGGAATGTTCCAAAGAGATGAAAACTCCAGTTTCTACACGAATGAAATTATCAATAGATGAGGATGGAAAGGAAGTTAATATCACAGAATATAGGAAAATTATTGGAAGTTTGTTGTACTTGACCACGACAAGGCTTGATATTGTTTTCACCACATGCCAATCATCGAGATATGAGTGTAATACCATGGAAAGTCACATGCTCACAGTGAAAAGAATACTTCGGTATATCAAGGGAACGGTGGACTTCAGCTTGACATATACTGACAAATCTCAGACAGATTTATTGGGATATACTGATGCAGACTGGGCTGGTTCACCAGATAATAGAAAATCAACATTAGGTAGTGCATTCTATATTGGTGTATTGTGTATTTATTAGCTAAGCAAGAAGCAAGATTTTATTTCTTTGAGCACTGCAGAAGTTGAGTATATTGCGGCCACTCAAGAATGCACACAGTTATTATGGATGAAGCAGCAGCTTGAAGATATGGGAGTTGAAGTGAAGTCTCCGATTGGAATCCGGTGTGATAACTCAAGTGATATAAATTTCAGAAAAAATCTCGTCCATCTCTCAAGGAAAAATCACATTGAGATAAACTATCATTTTTTCAAGGAGAAAGTTCAGTGGGGAATAATGAAGTTGGAGTATGTGCCTACAGAGCTACAGGTTGCAGACATTCTGACGAAGGCCTTACCCAAGGAAGCATTTGAAAGGCATCGACTGACTCTGGGAGTTCAGTCGACTACCCGCACTTGAAATAGTGTAGATGTGGAACCCTCCCCCTCTCCCCGAGGTATGATGTGTTTTTACCAAATGTGCTGATATGTGTTCTCTACTCTGTTACAACTTACAAAGGAGTGACCTTTGGGTTCGTTGAAAAAGGGTGAGAAAATAGTTATTGTTCAAGGGGGAGACAATGTGGAGATTTGATAAATCATGAATGATATGGGGAGAAGCTGACAAGTGGAGTAGTCAGCTAGTGTGAGTTGAAGCTAGTTGAACGTGCTTAGCCAGAGCTTAGCTTGGGGAACATAAGAAATAGGGCTAAAGATATTTTGAAGCTGACAAGGGATGAGGTTGTGACCGGAAAGGGGGGAGCGTGTAAAATCTGATGATGCTAGAAGTGATCAATCAAAGAATAGATATCACGATAGCTTTTGATCGTGATAAATGTAGAAGAGTAGTGTTGGAATGTGCTGAAAATATTTCCAAACAAAAACTGGGTTTCCAACAAGTTATTCAACAATTGTTATTAGTTTAGTACAAATTGGTATCAGTTTTGCGTATATAATGGATATCAGAGATGAAGTGATTCATTGATGAACTTTTCATTTACTTTTGTTTCTCACGCTGAGCATTGATCATGTGGGCTTAGAGTATGTGTTGAGTAAATCCTTGATCGCTATCAGAATCGAAAAAGGCAAATAGTGGCTGAAGAATCAACGATGCATCTTTTTATGGAAGAGTTGTCAACAAACCCAAAGGGGGAGACTGTTGGGGAAAAATCCCTCAAGGCATCATTGAATTATTTTTTAGGTGATTGTGTTTGTTGACAAAATGAACATCTGTGTTGAGATTGTTGAAAATGCAAACCATGACATACAAATTTTTTGACAAAGTGGATTTCTTGGAATCTTGTCAAGTTCAAGAGTTGTGGTTAATGATCAATGTTTGATTCAAGAACTTCGACAAATGAATGGATGATCTGGAGGTGGTACAAGAGGAATAGATACAAGGTGGCGCTGTTTTCCAGTGTCAAATTTTTGGGCCTGAAAATCGAGAAATAAAGAAAAGTGTTTTTGGAAAAGGGACTTGCATGCCGAGGACTTGGAATATAGGAAACTTGCATGCCATATGTTTTTCAAGATCAGAAGATAAAAATATGGTAATGGAAATAGGTTTGCACAAGTTTGTGAGTTGGTCGCGCAAGTGTCTAGGAGGACAGAAGACTTGTGCGCCATGACTAGGTCACGCAGGTGACTTGCGCGCCATCATGCAGGGTGGTCAATTTTCCTATAAATACTGGACCACCCCTCTTCATTATTCACCGAAGTTCAACAATTTGAAGATTTAGAGCTCCCGTCGCACATGTGTGGTGGTCGCGCAAGTGGTGGTGTGTCGCGCAAGTGGGACTTGCGCGCCAGTGTAGGAAGTTGTGTTCCAAGTGTTAGTTGTGTGCCTATATTGGTTTGGGCGTAAAAGGAAGTGAGTCACACAGGTTTTGGGTTGAAGGAGGTTGTGTCGCGCAAGTTTCTAAGGTGGAATTGCGCGCCAGTTGTGACTTGTGCGCCAATACTTGCACGCCGAGATTTACTTGCACGCAAAGTATGGTTTATTTCCTGCAGTGATTTTCGGGCTGCGTGCAAGCTGGAAGGTTACCCGATACCTTTGGAGCAAAGAGATATTCATCTATGGGTGAAATTTGTACTTCAACAGAGCACCTACATTCAGAGAAAGATGCATTTATTAATGAAAATGAAGAGACCTACAGGTCTATAAACTATGAGTGGATTCCTTCCAAGTGCAGTGAGAAAACAAAGAGAAAGAAGGTGATCCTCTCCACCGGCAGTGAGCCAGAGATAGGGAAATAGAGAGTGACCCTTGGGAAAGCAGTGAGCTGACCCTAAACTTGTAAAGGCAGTGAGCCAGGGCTTAGAAGTTATCTAGCCCGAACCTTGTAATCCACAGCTAGTGAAGATTAGTGGAATTTGGTACGACTGACAACTTGTCGGCGTATGCTCCTTGGACGTAGCCCTTTGTGGTGAACCGAGTAAAATTGTTGTGTCCTGTTTATAGTTTACTTTCTATTTACTTTGTGCAACAGGAAAGAGAGAGAAGAGTGTTCTTCTTAACAGTGAAACAAGATCAGAACGGGCGTTAATTTTAAATTAGTCATACCCTGATTCACCCCCCCCCCTCTCAGGGTATTCAGCCTTGTGGACCTAACGGCAACCACCCAAGGTCTATTCCAATCAGTCATTCAAAATATATATCTGGTAGTGTGAAATAATATAATAAGTAACCAAGAAAGAGCTGAAGAGTAAACAACCATTATACAGTATTTTTCATTTAAATTAAATTAATTTTTTTCTTAAATTACTTTGAATTTATAAGTCTCTATATCCAACACAAACATGAAATCCCCCATTTAATTAGAAGCACAAAAAATGCCTCAAAAGTTCATCTAACACCTACAATTGAAGAGAAAATCCAAGATTGTGCTTTGTCTTGGTAGACATATCATAAGTCATTTCATTTACAATTCAATTCAGAACCTACGCCCAAACTTGAAATTCCTATGCTGGAATTCAAGTATCACTCAAGGTGTAATATGAACCAACACCCTACAAGCCCATCCCTGGCGATCCTTTTCGAAACCAGATATCTCTCTAGTAGAAGTATAATGTCCCAACCAATCGAGTCTGTCCTTGAAGCTCCTCAATGTATGCTCGAGTATCACCCTTGGCCTAGTATTCAATCATCCCTTAAGTCCATCAATGAAATTATCATAAGAAAAAATTTACCACTGGGCATATATATCTATCCTCAATGATTCCATCAATTTAATATCTCATTTGGATCCATGTATCACTCATGATAATAACAAATTATCCATTGAGTCTGTCCATGGCATCCAATGTTGGATCCACATGTCACGAAACATGTAAAGTCCAATAGGAACATGATTCTATACATGACATTATAATTTGAATCAATGTATCACCAAAAGATATTTATCATTTAACCTTTTAAATTCCATTGAAAAAATCCATTTAACATGATAAGGTCAAAACCAAGAGCATCTTCTAATAAGATCATCTCGAAAGGTGTACCATGCTTTGGCCAACCTCAAAGGGATTGACCTTTCATTTTATCACATGGGAATATATTGTATAACATGTTTCAAGGGAATAACAAGTAACTATATCAATTTTTTATCCTATAAATAACACGGTAGAATAATTAAAAGGTGTAATACCTTCCTATTTAGGCAGTTTCAAAATAAGGCCAAGCTTAGGGGATTGCCTTAAAATACCCACAAGGGAGTTTCTAGCATATCAATGATAAAAATTTTAACAATCTACCAAAGGGATTAGTTGTCACATATCTCACATGGTGAAATAAAAATTTTTGTAAATTCTGTCCAATTACATGAATTCAAGTCATAGCCTTTACTTTACACACATGGGAAAGGCATTACAAAAAAAACATGCTTATAAAAGCAATAAAATATATGGTTCAAGGGGAAAGCAATCCATCCCATACCCTTAATTAATTAAATTATAATATATAAAAAATTTAATTAAATTCACTAGAAAAATCACATTTTAACATCCCATGACATGGGGATAAAGGAATGCCTCATAGGCATCCAAGGCCAAAGGCCATAAAGGGTCATTCAAGGATACTCACCCATGGGGTGGTCCTTATCCAAGGTATAGACCACATAACATGCATAATCACACCTATTCAATTAACTAAAAGATGATTGTAAATAATATGATTCAATTAAATTTATGTAAATTACCCAATAATGGGTGTGCAACATGCTGACACATATAAACAAACCAACATTCAATAACAAGCACATGACCACATACCTTAGGCTCATGCATGACAGCTCATCCAGTATCAATCTCTAATTAATCCTATTTTGGAATAAATCTGATGAGTAGATAATGAATGATAAATTAGATAATATGATCCTAAATACAAATAGTGAGTGGTTATCCATAAGAACCGATAAAACGAAAAAAAGGAATTAAGGTAATACCGTTACAGATCCAAGGAGATGAACCACATTCAAATCAGAGGTCGGACGGTGAGTAGATACAAAATACAAGAATACAAGAACATGAGAGATATTCCATGGTGAGGGTGAGGCTTCTATTCAATGATAAGACACCTTATTAAGTTTAAGTTTTAATTTAATTTAATAAAAATAATTCAAAAAAACATGGTCTCATAGTTTTTCTGCATAGTTTTTCAAACTCTTTGGAAATCATGTATGGGTTCTTATAGGTCTGAGGCATAACACACAATTACCCTACATGGTTTATAACCCATTATTAAAACCTATTTCAAAAACTAATAAAAAATGTTGAACTATCGCATGACTGTGTGGATCCTATCGCATGGATTACCAAAATAGTGTGGCATGTACACCCCTCCTTTCCAAACATGCACGATTTTTGCAAACTGTGCAGCCTACCCCACACAGTTTTAATAACTATGTGCTTGGACAAAAACACCCCAAATATGGGTCTTGGGATCTGAATAAGCCCTGGGCTCCCCCCCAAAGGAAACCTCTATGACCCCAATGAGCATTCATATTAGTCCATATTTAAGCAATTAAACCAATAATTTACGGAAAAAACAAGATCTACATCTCAAAGAAGGACCAGGTTCTTACGAAACTATGTTGTTAATGATTTATGGGTTACTACTATGGGGAGGACTTCCATTATTATAATTTCTCCTATCCCAGGGATGACTTTAGATGATTTATTATTGGAGGAATAGTACATAGTTTTTGGTAGTATAATAATGGGGAGGGCCTCTATAGTGGTTGTTGTCATCCCTCATAAGAGAGGGGATTACTGAACCATCCACCAATCTCTACCTTAGAATAATCAATTGCTACACTACTAAAAAATTGACCTCTTACACCACATTAAATGGCCTTTATCAATGCTATAAAATCACTTACTACATTAGTGATGTTAAAAGCCCTTGTATTTTATAAAAGCTTCTATGTGTGCTGATAAAGGGCCATTCTATAGTGTGCTGTAATAGTACACTGGAACACAAAAAACACACCAAATATCAAACAAAAAGTCCCAATATAGGATTTAAATGAAATTAAATTTACAACACAAACAGAAGAAAAAACACTATATTATATTCATTTCAAACATTGGTTTATTCAATTACATTAATACAAATTATTATATAAATTCATAAACATCATTGTTCCTTTATCTTTTTATCCTAACCTCACTCATGATATTTTCGAAGAAACCACCCCTTCTCAAGAAAAGTAATACACCTGTATAAGAAAGAAATTCTTTTGATAGTAATATCATAAAGAATTAAATTAATAGAAAATGTTAATTTTACTAAAATTGATGTAAATTTTAAATAAAAAGTCGCACTTGGAGTCATAGTGGACACATCGTGCATTAGATTGAGGTACAACTAATTACACCATGTCTCGGATGACTTGTGGATTTTTTTCCTAATGTATCAAAAAATATAAATGTTCTTTCTTAGTTTTGAGTATATCAGTTGTCTTTTTTACTAAAATGTTATTTTAAATTGGAAACACATTCTTTTGACTCATTCTGATCACATCATGTATCGGTTTAATGTGAAACAAATTCCTATAGTCACAAATTACTTATGAACCATTTTTCTGAATTTTCAATAATATACAAGAGTGTTTAATCAGTTTCCAATGATTTTCACTTTCAAAACTAAAATATAGATTTTAAACTAATAATGGAGACTTTGAGTCATACCGGGAACATCTTGTATCAGATTGTGGTGACACTGATTCCTATATATCAAAAATGACTGATAGATCATTGTTGTAAATTATAAAAACAATCAGAATGTGTTTACTTTGTTTTGATAAGAAAAATTGTCCATTTTACTAAAATTGATGACACTTTAAAATAAAAGGACACACTTTGAGACATATTGGTCACTCATTGCATCTTATTAAGGTACGGTGGATTCCTAAATATCCAAGATAACATATGGATAGTTTTTCTAAATTTTATTAACAATATGAATGTGTTTCCTTGGTTTTGAGTATGTTAGTAGAATTTGTTTTACTAAAATTTCATCTAAAATTTGAAACATGCACCTGAACTCATTCCTATCACATTCTGTATCGGATTGTGGTTTGGATGATTCCTACATATCAAAAATGATCTATGGATCATTTTAATAAATTATTTAAAACTTTTGAATGGGTTTTCTCAGTTTTGAGTAGGTCAGTTGGTCTTTTTACAAAAAATAATGTCAATTTTAAATAACAACACACACCTGGGGTTATATCGGTCACACCATGCATTTGATTGAGGTATGTCTAATTAATTCATATCTAAAATCATATATAGATCTTTTTATTAATTTATCAAAATAATCTGAATTTGTTTTTTTATATTTATTAGGTCTATTTTTTTACTAAAATTGATGTCAATTTTAAATAAATATTCCCTTAGAGTCATACCTGTCAAACCGTACATCAGATTGACGTAAAGATGAAACCTTCATATTAAATATAACTTATAGATTGTTTTACTAATGTATCAAAACATTTTGAATGTGTTTTAATCGTTTTCAGTACATAAATTGTCTTGTTTACTATAATGTCATTTTAAAATTTAAACATGAACTTTGACTCATACTTATCACATTGTGTATCAGTTTTACATGATATTGATTCCTACAAACTAAAAATGATTAATTAATACATTCCCTAATTTATCATGAAAATCTAGGCATGTTATCTCGACTTTCAGTGGATAAAACATTTTAAAGTCAAATGCCAATTTTAAAATGATAACAAAAACATTGAGTCAATTGTCATTTCATATAAATTTAATTCCAATTTAAATTTAAATGAAGTAATTGAAGTCATGCATGTAACATTTTGTGTCGGATTTAGGCGTGGCTGATTTGTATATATCCAAAAACCTCAATAAAATCCTAACTATCATTGTTACCATGACATTTATTGACTTTCTTTGTCAAACTGCCAACACTACATGAGTAACTTTGAACAAACCAATTAAAATCAAATATAATAATCCACCTGTATAAGAAAACAATTATTATGTGAGTAATAATAAAAAAATAAATTAAAAAATTAATATGAAATAATACATTAATTATATGGACAATGATATTACTGTGAAACCATAAATATTACATCTATAATTGAGTATAGGAAGTGTTGCTGCTCTTACTACAATGTTAGTGGAGAGAACATGAAAGAAAGTGATAAATACAACACTAAATGGGTGAATGGTTTTGAGGGAAAAGAAACATGAAAGTTGGATCGAGCAACCCAACTCGATCAAAATAATACAACTTTATAAGAATACAATTTTTATGAAAGTAATACTAAAATGAAATAAATTAAACATAAATATGAAATAATAAATTTATTATATAGATAATTATTTTACTGTGAAAACATCAAGATTACCTCTATGATTGAGCAGAGGTAGCTTCATTTCTCTTCTTACAAATGTAGTGGAGAGAACATGAATGAAAGTGATCAATGAAATACTATAGGATTGGAAAGGTTTTTGGGGAGAATAAGCATGAATGATATACAAAAAACCCCCAATATCGAACAAAAGGTTCCACCTGTATAAGAAATAAATTATTATGTGATTAATAATAAAAATAAAAAAATAAAAAATAAATATGTAATAATAAATTAATTTGAAAGAAAATGATTTTATTGTGAAAACATAAATATTTCTTTTATTATTGAGGAGAGGAAGTGTCGTTTATCTTCCTACCAAGGAAGTGGAGAGAACATGATATAAAATGATAGATGCAAGATTGCAGGGGTGAATAGATTATGAGGTAGAATAAATATGAATGTTGGACAGTGCACCCCAAATCGAACAAAATAATTCAGCTATATGATAATACAATTTTTATGTGATTAATAATAAAAATAAATAAATTAAACATAAATACGAGGAAATACATTAATTCTATGGACAATGTTTTTTCTGTGAAAACATCAATATTAGGTTTGTGATTGGGCAGAGACAACATCATTTCTATTCCAAGAAAGGCACGACACATGGATTGAAATATTCCAAAATAAATGAATTCTACAAGGAATAATTAAAATTAAATCAACATTTTATTATATGAGTTTCAGTAAAATAGTGAAATTATAATGTAACATTACCATTACATATTTCCAAAGGGTTTATTTGGTCTTGATATAAGCTAATAACAAAACTAAGGATTCCTTGTGCACTTCATTAGTGTTTAGAATATTACATGGATGTTAGGAAACCATGAGTCAATTAATGATTCTAATGTCTATTAGGCCCTATTGATCAATGGATAGAAATCAAGGATTGGTTGTGCATCACAATAAATGTTAATAACAAAAATAAGGATTTTCTATGCACTTCACCACTATTTCTTAACTAATGCTTAGCATAACCCAAGGCCTAAACTTCCTACCCGATGTCCCCGTGATTCTCCCATCTCACACACACTTTCCACCATCTCTATGTTCATGAATATAATTATTTTGTTTCTATCTACGTGTGGTATGAGAGCTTCATAGGGGCTTCGGGTAGTATGTTTAGGTTAAATGCCATGCTAAGTGGTAGTTAAACAATAATAGTGAAGTGCACAGAGAATCCTCAGTTTTGTTGTTAAATTTTCGAGTGATGCACAACCAATCCTTTTTTAGGATCCATTTATCAATTAAGCCAATTAGACATCAGTATTCTTCAAACTCATCTGGACTATTTTGTCTTAAATAACAACAACATAAACACAGACATTGAATTTTAGAAGGTTCTTCTGCATGGTCTCTTCCAAACATGATGAACTATTTAACTCCATATTCAAATTTGTTAGTCAAATTTTTAACATGAATCCATTTTAAATTCATATACCTCATATTGGGTTCTTAAAATATTAATTTTATACAACATATAAATAAATACACATAATATATTCACTATAAAAAATGAATTTTACTGAAAATTATAATAAGGGAAACACAAAATTTGATTTTTTTAAATAATTTTAGTATGTTAAAGAAAATGGGTAATTTAATTTAAAAAAATAATTACACCACATCAAATATTTTTTAAATCCCAAAACCAAATTAAAATATAATATAGGAAATTAATAATTAATAAGAAACTCAAATATGATAAACAAAAATAATAAACTCTCATTTAATGAACTAGAAGATAAAACAATGTATTAAAACAACTGATATATAAATATTAGGAATTATTACTTTTAAAATTTATGATATATCAATATTTGAAAACATCTCAAGACTCTAGGGAAGTCATATCACAACACTGACCCATCCCAAGGAAATTCAAGGTACATCAACTGGAAGTAAAATTAGCATTTACTAATGGATTTCATGAATAGGAATTACATCAAACCAACTTATTTTTTTGTCATTCTTTAATATTAAAATAACGTTTTTAAATTGAAAAAGATGATGCATGAATTGAAACATGAACTAAGAGCTTGGTGATAAAGGTTAGATGAATTATTAAAGAATCATTAATTTAAAAATTGATGAAATTATAATAATCCTTATATAAAAAATAATTATATGCATAAATGGAAAGATTTTATCAATGAGAATGATATAATATTTATAGGTTCAAGAGTTGAATGATGATAAAAATTTTCTAAATTAATAATCACCAATGTTTAAATATTGATGATTAGTGAGTTAACCTTTTCCTTATTTTATATGTGACTCGTGGAATTCATGGGATATTTATTTTCCAACCCATGTATGTGTGGGGACTATTTATAGGATACATATGGAATTCATGGGATATTTATAACTTTGGGAGTTCAATTTGGGGAATGTAAACAAAATAAAATAATCAACTACACTCGGTGTGACTCTATGTGTCACCATCGATTCCAGGAATAATAATCTCTCACTGAGAAATCAAGAGTTGAATCAAAATTTGATACTCTGGAAATCAATAGGCCTAACTCTCTAGTATAGAATCACCTGACAAAAAATAACGATATCTTTGAAGAAAAAATCAAAAACGAAACAAAACAAGACACAAATAAAATCAGAAGGACTACCTTGCTGGGTTGAAGAAAACATAAGACCCTCATTAGAAACCCTAAATGAAATCGAACCCTGAATGTTGGAAGATATGTCTGAGTAACTCGAGGTAGTCGAGTAGTGTGACTTGAGCTTTGATTCACCAAGGAGGAGCACCGGTAGTGGGTGGCTTCCTCGGAAATCTTTTGTTATCATGATGGGTTCACAAAAGGGTAGTATTTTTAATTAGATTTGGACACTTTTATCATCACTTATAAAAAATCATTGATAAATGTTCATTTAATTAGTGATTTTCAAATCCATGATAAAGAATTATCTTTGTCAGCAAAAAAAAAGTACTGCTAAATGTGCTTTTATCAGCGCTTATTACATAAGTTTTGTTCAAGGATTTATAATTATAATTATAAAAAAATTGTAAATATTTATTTATACTTAATAAAAATATATAAATATGAATATAATAAATATATTCCTTTTTAAATTTATTTATTTTAATTTTAAAATTATTTAATTATAATTATAGAGTTGTTTAAAAAAAATAATATTTATATCATTACATATATAATTATACATACATATAATATATATAGAGTAAATATATTCATTATTTAATTAAATTTATTATAAATTTAATGATTATTTAAATATATATTATTCTGTATTTAAAAATTTATAAATACATAAAAAAAATATTTATTTAGTTGTGATTATAAATATATAGTTTATAATTATAGTAAATGTTCATTTATAGATATATTTATTTGTAAATATATTTATTTATAAATATTTATTTATAAATATTTGTTTGACATTATTAATGAACATCTAATTTTAAGTGCATGCATATATGTTAAAAATGAGTGAAATTGAAGAAATTAAGAATACGCACACATTAATAATATTGAAAAATGGATAAGTTTTATGTGTGTGCATTATATATAAAAATTCATTAATTACTTATATGTGAAATCAATATAACACAATTTAGAACTATGTTAAATTGAAAAACCAAAAAATAATAAATTATATGTCGAGTACAATGTAATTAGTCTATATTTTTAATTCATATTTATTTATAATTATAAACCATTATTCAATAAATATATGACTATTTAATGGAAAGTTCAAAAATATTTTGTAATATATAATTTTTTTTATATACATTAATATATATATATATTTAATATATACAATATAATAACATTAATTATTAAAATAATCTAATTAACAAAATGTTAAATAATTAATTATGTATTATCAATTTATTCATTTTTATCAACAATTATTTAATTAATAAAATTTGTAATATTTTTTTAATATGCTCTATTTTAATTTTAATTTTTATTATTTATTTCATTTTATTTATTTAGACCTTTACCAGGGCTAAAAAATGTTGATGAAATGAATATTTATCAGCATTAAAATTAAAACACTGATAAAGGGTACACATTATTAGTTTTAAAAAAAGAATTGATAAAGGTTACCCTTTATCACTACTAAAAATAATTCATTAATAAAGGTTTCTTTTTTTCAACGCTGGAAAAAGATTAAATTTATTAGTGCTTTTCTGTAGCACTGATAAATATTCCATTTATCAACATTTTTTTCTTGTACTAATAAATACCATCACTGTTAAAGGCCGGTTTTGTTGTAGTGCTGCTTGCATATGGTGATTTGGAATCAATCGTGATTCCCGTTTGGGATATTCAATTTGTTGATAGGGATATCGGTGGCCTTGAAATTAGGATCCTTCTCCTGGTCCTAGATAGAATATTACCATTGATGAACCTTCGAGTTTGGTAACTCAGTACATATGGATAAAGTGGTGACATCTTCATGTGAAACCTCTAAAAGGTTCAAATTTCAATTGGTTTTGTCATGATTAATTGGAAACCTTATAGGTAGCTCCTTTGTTTCCATAAAGTGATTGTTAATTTTATCAACCACCACCCTAATATAAATGAAATATGTGTTTCTTTTCTTTATTGAAAGTATACCAAAGTAGATTGATGTGGAAATATGGTCAACTTATCGATGATTCGTGTCTAATTGATGAGATGACCTATGTAGATTCATCTCATGGAATATTTTTTGATCTGTCTATAGGGTGGGGATGAAACCATTGTATTTATAAACCTGAATGAATACATTCACCACATGACTTTATAGAACTGAATTGGTGAAAAACCCCACCAGGGTTAATAAGTTTTGATTGTAATTTTTGATAAGGAATATGTTTGGTAGGCCATCTATTAGTGATGTATGAGTACCCTGGTTGATCCATTATTTCCCTCATCGTAGGTAGAGAATTTTAGGATTGAATATGTATTGTAAAATGATTTCATTAGAATTTTTCAGGAGAGAACTGAGATGATAAACTGCTAACAAGAAACTCATCAGTGCAACATCACAAGTAAGAATAAATAATCAATTGAAATTTTTCATGGGTAAATGATTTCAAATCATCTTCACCATTTCCCCCTCACATTATTACATTATATTTTTTTTACAATGGACATAATTTATAAAGTAGAGAGGTCATTAAGATTAAACAATGAAAATTTGAATTGAGCATCAACGTTGAGAGGATAAAATGTTGGCTAATCCCATGAATGGTCTTTTTTACTTATTATGGGAAACATTTTTTATGTTATGTAATATTCACTAATTTTTTCCCAATAACAATACTAGTTACTATTTATGTGATAGAGATAGATTTACAACATGAATCAATATGAACATATTCATGTATCAGGGGTTCTTTATATATATATGTGTGATAGGTTCTTCATCTTCCCACTCATTGGTTAGTTATACTATAGTTAAAATTGATAAACCATAGAACACAGTAATTTTTTTCAATCCTTGGAGGAAGTATGTGTAAAGGAATTTGGATTTCTACCATGAAGAGGGATACTTCTATATCACTATGATAAAAAATGTTTAATCCTCTTAATTTCATTCAACCATGACCCATGATCTTTCTTTGTTAGGTGATGCATCCAGGAAAAATATAGTTCGTTTTAATTTTGAACTTCTAAAAAGATTATGTCTTTCAATTTATGTTCATACAGCTATAACCATACTCCATGAAGTTTAAAGGTACATGTAATGGATTTCTAAGTGTAAGGGACTTAAAAATTGTTATTTTATAACTTATAAATGAGTTTTCCTGTCTAGTTTCATTTTATTCATTGGTAGCTAGATTGGGAAGAATGACTGGACACATGAGTGATATGATCCCGTGAATAAGAGTTCAGTTTTACAGTATTTACATCACTGGATCATTAATTGTTCACAAGGGAGGATGTTCAAAGGATTATTTGGGAACTCGGCGGTCATGGTGATGATTTAGGACAACCAATTCCAATGATACAAGAGGGTTATTCAAGATAATATTCCATGAATTATCTAAAATTGAGGGTCGTATTTATCAAGGAATACATGATTGATCATACCTTGAGGATATTAACTATTAGAGAGGAAAACCTATAGAGTTTTTTTTATAGGAAGCCCAATTCTTATTATCAGAGGAATAAATGACTATATGATAGGCACACAAACATTTATAGTGAACTTATCATCTATATCTGGTGGATTAGGAGTAGACCATGATGAACTATGTATTTTAAAGAGTTTAAATTGGTGGAATGATGTAAATATGTACTTTTGTATTGATTGGGGGTTCAAATACACATAAAAGGGAACATTTGTAGAAGGGAATACCATTAGTAAACTTTTATTTGGATGTGGATCATTAGGAAGGGAATAATATGTTATGGGTGTCCTCTTGAAAGTGTAAATTTTATTCCCCCTTATGTATGTTCCAACAACTATAAGGGAGTTAAATGCTAGATATTGTATAATACTTATGTCTAAAACCCTCCATGAAGAAGTCATGAAGGGTACACATGGGGTTCTCATGATGATTTTACATGGACTATCATGAAATAATCTTTTTCAGGTGAGTTATAGCCATATAAATTTTATGTGTTAATCCATACCCTCCTCAATCATAAATATAAAGTATACCGGAAGAAATTCATATTCAATGAAATTATTTCACATGATTAATGAATGAACTCAATGATTTAAGGAAGCATGAATTATGGAATTTAAAAAATGTTGGGATAAAATTTATACCAGGAAATAAAATCCTGTATACCCCTAATATGATGCAACAATGGATTGTGTGTGATTTAATTTAATCATGAAGAATAAAATTACAAAAATAAATCAAAATCACATCACATCCAATTTTAGTTAAAAACACATTTCAATAATCATCATTGATCATTGCACAAAGGAACCAAACTCAGAACCCTCTATACTATCCACAGACATTCTAAGCTTGATCAAACATCATTCTAAAAAATATAGGTTCTATCCAAGATAATTAAAATCTTCTCGATCTCATCATGATTGAGAGAGATCAAACTATTGATCCTAAAACATGGATAAACTAATTCATAATATTCCCTTCACTTTCTCTCTCTAGTTCATAAAAGAGAGGTAGAGAGGTTTGAGAATTGGAGAAAAAGATTCGAATTACCATTTCGGGGTCTGAAATTTTTTAAATACATAGTTTATAACATCCATAAATTTCAATTAATTTTTTTGAAGTTAGTCCTTTAAACATACCCAAAAAACAAAAAACTACACTCAAAACATTCTGCAAATGTTGAGAATATTTTATCACATAATTATAAAATAAAAAAATGTTATGAAATAATATATGAGTGAATTAATCAACTTTACTCTCCTATAAATAATAAAAAAACATTGAATATTAAATATTAAATAATCATTTGAAAACTTTTTTTTGTTATTATATTCGTTGCCTAAATTTTTTATATAAAAAGTAAATAAATTCCACCGATATTATTCTAAAATTGAATAATATCAAAATTATTTATTTTCTTTTACAATCATATAATCTCCTACATAACCCAATCCCCTTCATTGGGCGCACTATGTCATATCATCTAATTTATTAGAATTGAGAATGCTTTCGATTACACATTGTATGTGATCTTATATGAACTAATCTCAACAACATTGAGTGATACTCACAAAAAAGAAGTAGTTTATATAAACTCATCTATACCACTGAGGAGATAATGTTTAGTCAAAATAATAACAACCAAATATAAATACATGGCATGTAATATAATCTCTTTAACTCATTATATCTCATAAAGCAGGTCACACACTTAGTGTCATTACCCTTTCTTTCTTTATTTATTCATGATCATACATAATGGACTTACCTTAAATACAAATGTTCATGTATTTAATAAAGGTACTACCATCTTGGTAAACTGGGCCAAACATATATCTTCCTTTCAGAATCGAAAAAAATTCTTGATAATTCAACCAATGACATGGCATCAAGGATGAACCCAACATAAGAAACCTTTCCACATCATAAATTTAACGCGTTTTTACTTGAATCAATTTATGTGATAAAATGGTATACATTGATAATGATCTCATGTATAGAGACCAATACATGTTCTCACAAATTGGAACAACCAATGGAACCCAAAACATGTGGTGTTGTTATTGGTAGTTAAGTTATCATGATATCCTATATTTGATATAGCCATGTGCAAACATTATAAGAATAAGACTGAATGATTTTAATTCTTGGCACCTTATAGTCACACATAATATGTGTCCTGTCAGTATAAGGAATCCAGACATTAGGGAATATAATTGTGATTACTTTCATGACATCTTGAAGTTCTCAATATAGTTGAGAAGTGATATAACATTTTGGTATGACAAATTATCTACGAAAATTGGCATGTAAATAGTGGACACAAATGTTTAGACATTGTTGTGGTAAATATAAATCAAACCTAACTCATTGCATACATGATTTGGTAATAGAAACGTACTTTTAATGTTGGGTCTAGGGCACTCAATTTTA
Source organism: Viscum album (assembly GCA_963277665.1). Classification (NCBI taxonomy): domain Eukaryota; kingdom Viridiplantae; phylum Streptophyta; class Magnoliopsida; order Santalales; family Viscaceae; genus Viscum; species Viscum album. The sequence continues at coordinate 796,647,162 of OY728160.1, read as the reverse complement.
CAACACTCCCACTTAACCTATATCTAAATCGGTAACTATCCCTTTTAGATTTCATATGATATGATAATTCTTCTACTGAGTTATGGAATTGGTTTTTAGGCCCACCACATTTTCCTATATGGAAACTCTACTATCATCGATTTAACGTCCTTCGGTAAAATACTTTATGAGATGATATACATGAGTATAACCCTAAATTTTCCTCTATCATAATCTTGACTTCTGGGCTAGTACCTTTGGAATGTTTCCATGAACTGGAACAAATAATTATTTCATGCTTCTTTATCTACATCAAAATCCACAACGTAGTTTGTAAATGTAGATATGGCTACCACCATCTTGAATGAGTTTTTATTTCTCATTTCCTTTGCCTATCTATGATATTAGTTAGATTGAACCATTCAAAGTCTCATTTCCACCTATGATATCTAGTGTTTCTACCACTTCATGTTCTGGCAACATATCCCTTACACTTATTAAAGTACTATCACTACAAGAAAAATTTGGCAATTAACTATATTTTTAGTTTTGTTATTTTTGAAAATGTGGCAAATTTCGCTTCGTTTTTTCAGCTATATTTTATAACACCACTAATTTTTTTAAATTATCCATGTTTTAAAACATCGTTAATTTTTAATTTAGCCACATTTTAAAACATTACTAATTTATCCACAGTTGAAAATTTCGATATTTTTTATTTTATCATTATTTTATAAGTTAAATGAATAAATAAGAAATTAAAATATGTTATATGTGTATATATTTATAATAATATTTCATACCATTAAAAATTAATGTCATTCATATAAAAATAATACACGCTCAAAGATACATACATAAACATTCATACATATAAACATGCACACACACATGAAGGTCAAAACATAATTATAATCAGTAAATAATAACAAAATTAAAAATAATTAAATTATATATATACACATATATAAATATATTTAATTATATGTATATATATATATTAGATTAATATATAATAAGTATATATAGACACATAAACACACACACATATTAACATATATATAAATAAAATATAAAAACAAACACTTAATTTCTATATTTAAATTTTATAAATATAGTTATGTTAATATATATATATATATTGATATATATGTATATATATATATATTAATTTTTATTTATATACAAATATATTTTCATGTATATAAATATTATGTAATTCTATCAAATAACATAGATTGCGTGCAGACTAGGTGGTGTGATTGCCTGGTTTTAACTTGTGAGTTTAGGTGTTGAATGACCACATCCATTGAATTTTATTTAGTTAATAGGGTGAGGGCTCACGAGGGACTAGTTTGGGGGCGCACGTGCATACACACACCAATACATACTTATATACCAATATATATACTTACATTCAAACCGAAAAACACAAACACACACACACACACACAAACGATATAGTTATAACTAATTAATAATTACTGTTTAAATGATCGTTATTATAACACCCACACACACACAAATATTAATTTATATATTAATCAATATATGAATATATATATTGATATATTTATATATAGTCATATTAATTATATTACACATATAGAAAAAAATATTTATAATATATTTATATACACAAAAAGACATATGAACACACAAACATAAAAGTGAAAACATAATTATATCAAATTAATAATAATTGAATTAATGATTATTAATTTTTATATATAAGTACATTTATATTAAGTTATGTATATTTATTTTAATTTATATATTACTATATATAACAACAAGTATATTAAATTGTATACTAATATATAACATAATTAATCTTTATATTGAATGATGTATATATAAATAAATATATAATTTTATAAGTATACAAAAATATATTAACAGATATAAAAATATAATTATATATATATTATTTTTTACTTTTATACAAATTTATTGTCATGTATATTTATAGAGTAATATGAATAAAAACATATAGGGTTCCTAGCTCTGTTTGTTTGGTCATTGGAGATAAACCTGCAAGCCGTGTGTTGTATTTCCATTGCTGACTTGTCACGATTTATTTATATAGGTTGCAGGAACTGGTTGGATGACACCACATAGGGGGGGTGAGACATGGTGACGTCCCAAATGGTGGGTCATGGTGCGTACGTTGGTGGGTGTCAGGGGTTGAGGGTGATTAAAAAATTAAACACATATATAGAAATTGAGGCTATTTAATGGATCTTTTAGTAGCATTTACAAAAATACTATCATGATTAATTTAACGATTTCCTTATGGAAATTGAGGATATTTTATGAATAATTTACTAGAATTTAAAAAAATTAATATCAAGACTAATATAAGTATTTCCATAAATGTGACCATTTTTGGTGTGCTTATAAATGCCACTAAATTACATGAAATTATTTGTGAGTGTTTTTACAAAACACTCATAAATGAATTTGTCACATTTATAAATGTGGATATATAAAAAAATCATGTACTATATTGAATAATGGAATTATCATAAAATACTGGAAATTGAGGCATGACTAAATGAGACATGACTAATTTTGTAATTTAGTTGATTTTATAAATGCAACTAAATTACCTAACACAATTTCTAGATGTTTTTACGAAACACTGGTAATTGAATTAGTCATGTTAATAAAGAAAATTGTGTACTATATTGGATAGTGGTGATTAAAAAAATATTTGTAAATGAGGCATATGTAATTTATAATTTATATAAAATACAGGTAAATTTGGCCAATTTAGCTGTGTTTATAAATGAAACTAAATTACCTCACAATGTTTTTGGATGTTTTTACGAAACACTAGTAAATGAATTAGCAACGTTTATAAATGTGGCTTAATAAAAAATCTCATTTATTGTATTGAAAAATAGCATTTTCATAAAATAATTGTAAATGAGGAATGAATAATTTAGTAATTTAGCTATGTTTATAAAGGCAACTAAATCTCACCTTATTCCTAGATGTTTTTACGAAACGCTGGTAAATGAATTAACCACTTTATTAAAAAAAATATTATGTACTATATTGGATAGCTGCGTTTACAAAACATTTCGGTAAATGAGGAATGAATAATTTATTGTTTACATAAAATATAGGTAAATGTGAGAAAATTAGTTGTGTTTATTAATGCCACTAAAATATCTCACATTATTTTCATGATGTTTTTACGAAATACTGGTAAATAAATTAACCATGTTTATAAAAAATCACTACCACATATCCAGGAAAGGGATGCACTAACTTTAAACAGCGGGAACCAGAAAGTGCTAATAAAATTTATACCATTATCAACACTAAAATAAAGCGCTCCTAAAATGCATTTTTATCAGCGCTAATTTTAGAGCTGATAAAAAAAATTTCTAAAAAATATTATTTATTTACATTCATTAATTAAAAAACGCATGTTTATAATTATTATAAATTTTATATATTATAATATTTTCTTAATTATTCAAATATATATATAATGTTTTAAAAAATGTATTTATAAGTTTATAAATAAATAAATACATATATAAATAATTATACATATATAATATTTTTAAAATGATAAAAATATTTTTTATATTTATAATTATATATAAATAACTTTAAAATATATTTATTTATATTTATAATTATAAACAAATAAATATAAATTTAAATAAATATGTCATTAATGAATAACTTAATAAATAAATATATATATATATCATGAAATAATGAAGATATTGATTATCATTATTTATATTTATATATTGATGTGTGCGTATAATTGATCTTATATGATAATAAAGTTTATTTGTGGATATGATCACGAGTTATGTTCTAAATTTTAAGATTGCCTATATTATGATGACGGGCACATGTATATGTTTTTTATTTTTCATTATGAATGTTCAGTTACAAATTGACACCTATATGATTCATTCATGTTACACCGATGAACTTATGGGGTACTTATAAATAATTTTAAAATTACAATAAATATATTTATTAAATTTGTAATTATAAATTATAAATTATGTATAAATAAATTTTAAAATTATTTGTTTATAATAATTATTATCATTATATTTATATATATATTTAATAAATAATAAAATTACAATAAATACATTTATTATAATTTTTTAATATATATATATATATATTAATATATATATATATATAATTATATAAAAATAATGATAAATATATTTATTTATAATTAGAATTATATATATATATATTTAAATAATTAAAAATTATAAAAATTATAAAAATTATATTTTTAATTTTATAAATATATATAATTAAATAAATATATTTATAAATATATAAATATATACAAATATTTATACTGATAATTATAAAAAATATATATATATTTAAATAATTATAAAAATATAATAAATATAATAAATATATATTTATATAATTATAAATATAATATTGATATTTTTTGTAATTTTATAACTATTTACATAAATATATGTTTATTTATAATTATAAATATAAATTAATATATTTATATTCATATTTATAATTAATATCTATATTATATTTATAATTATATAGTTATATACAATTAATTCATTTATTATATATAATTAAAAAGCCCATGGGGTGTTAGCCGAGTGGTACCCGCGGGTTGTACCCCTCGCTCTCCGTGGGAACTGGCCTGAAATAGAGTCAAGCTACATTCTCACACCATGCATATTATGCACTGGGCAATTCAAAGCCATTTGCCTAGCTGGGGAACGTGTGGTGCACTCTGGGTCTAGTGGGCCCACTAGTGGGAGGCGAGTGTTACCCTTACATTGATTTTGGGATGATGGTGACCCCTTGAGAGACCCACGAATGGTCACATTGCAAATCATATCTTTTGGAAAGCGCTGATGACTGGATTCCATATTGATAGATCTGGATTTTCATGGCCACTTTCAATCTTCAGTGGGAGAGATCCTTCAAACGGAATGTAGTGAAAGCACACTAGGAAAAAGCTATTCTCAGAGACGTCTCCATTCGAGCTTCGCAAGAAAAAACCAAAGGGATATCTTTTGTTGATGCACATAAGGTTTCATACCTACAAAAAGCTTCGCCATGGATGACTCCACTATTGAAAATGCTAGATGATGGGGGCTCTGTGGTCGATGCTGATCATGAGTCTCTTTAACAAAGGAAAAAAATGACCTAGTTCTCTATTCTTGGACGTATTTCTTATCTAAAAGGGGGGAAATTGTGGCTGGTTCCTAATCTTAATCCTCGAATTACCCACTATTGGGTAAAAACTGATTAGAAAATTGTTCCTATTGGAAGATGTTATTTTCATATCATTTTGGTCTCCCAGAATGACTTAGACTGAGTATGGAAAATAAGTAACATAAAATGGAAATCAGGTTTACTTCGAATATCAAAATGTGACCTTTCCTTCAACCCATTCACCCATAGGATCTCCATGGCTCAAATTTAGGTTAGACTGCACGGTCTAAATTGGTTTTTTTGGCACCTAAATTTTATGAATTATTTTACCTCTTTCATTGGTGTCCCTTTAAAGATTGATCAATGAACATTGAATGGGGAATTTGGTTTGTATGCTAGAGTTATGATATAAGAAAATTAGGACTCAAAACTACTTCTTGTCATTACATTAAATTCTAAAGACTAGTGTACTGAGGTCATGATATAATATGATAAAAAACCACCCTTTTGTGAATTTTTCAAGATTATTGGTCACTCCATTATGAATTGTAGAGTGGTAAAAATACAAGTAAATCAACCCTATGATAAAGAATGTATTGAAGTAAGGAGGAATAATAAAGATAAAGGCCATACAATGTAGAAACCTAAGCCCTCGAAGAAAAGGAATGAAATATTAGTAATAATGATTGGTTACCCATCCAATTCAATGGATTCCACTGAAAAATCATCGATAGATTTACCTAAAGAGGAGGAGAATCAAAGTGAAGTCTAATATATTTCTTATTAAATTTTTAATTTTTGCATAGACATTGTCTAACAGCGTAAAAATAAATATAGTTTTAAGAATCCATGTCTTGCAAAGAAGATAAATCCAATAACATGAATTATGTTCAAGGATATTTTATGGATATATCTTCTAAATCAACATTGATAAATTCCTTTAATCAGGTATCAGAGAAGGTGTACTTTTTGATTGGTGAAAAAAATGCCAAATCCAACACTGAAGGTAGCTCCAAACATGTAAATGCTTCTTCAAAGAATCCACTCATAGATTCTACCTCCATAGATGATGTTGGATATACTATGATCATTATTGTTGATAAGTAAAATCTAATATCAACACCTGAAGTCAAAATATGTAAGGAAGTATTGAAGATTATAAACACCAGAAAGTAACCTCTATAGATTGCTTTTGGACAAAACAAAAAATCTAATGTCTATAAGCCCTCTGATGGATAAAAAAAAGATATAAAAAAAGGAATCCTCACAAGATGGAAATACAGTTGAGGATGGTAATTCTAGTTCAGTACCTCCTCAAGACAACAATACACTCCAGGGACCTGTTAAAACTCCCATGACTGCCTCAGATGACATAAGCGATGGGTCTAGGGACTCTAATTCCTTAGAGGGTATCATCTTCCCTAAGGGAACTATTAATTCACAACAACTTGTAGACATTTATCACTATGAAAATGAAAACACAATTATAAATCCTTCTATTAGTATAAACAACAGCCCCATGGATATACTCTCATAAAATAAAAGGCATGACCCATGGACCATCTTTGACGTCAACACGGGTACTTATAATGATTATAAAATTTCTTCTAAGATTAAAAAGGAAGAGGTTCCTAGCCTGAGCAGGATGAAAACATCCAGAAGATCCTTCAAGAGGAAAGGCTTCTAATGAAAGAAGAAGGGGGTTCCAACCCCATTTATAGTTTCAAATATATATTTTATTTTGGAACTATCAGGGTATTACTAACTATGACACTATTATCTCTTCAAAAATATTTCTTAGTACTTATCACCCTAATTGTTTTTTCTATTGTTGGTCGCATAACTAATTTTTATTCTACCTTTACTCACCTAAATCATATGGGTTATTTTTTCCTTGATGCAAGAAAAAATTAATCCTCTGTTGAATCTCTTGGGATTTTTTCTCATACTAAATTACATAATGTTGGTGTTTTAAACATTTCTCAGGTGTTTACCTATGAAGTTGACTCTGCATGCTCTCACATTTATGGTTAATTTATTTATACTAAGGATAGATATCAGGATATAAGACCTCTTTGGAAAGATCATTCTTATTTATGTAATAGTATTCATGATCCATGGATTGTGGTTGGGGATTTTAATTCCATTTTTTCCCACAGTGTTAATATTTTCCCATACCACTCTACTATTTCTTATACAGTGTTTAAAACCTCAAGTTAATATAATAATATAATTGAAATTAACCTTTTTGGAGACAAATACACATGGTATGGAAGTCACTATTATTGGGTGGACGCTAGTAAATGGGAAAGATCATTCAAAAATAAAAAAATACTGGATAAATGGGACACCATCTCCAGCATCACCCTCCCAAAACATAATAATAATCATCACTTGATCTTGTTAAAAATCTCTATCAGATTCTTGAATCCTGTTATTTCTGTCAGATTCAACAATTCTTGGTCTTCTAATCCTAATTTTAATAACACCATAATTTATTTGGTATTATTGAACCATTGTAATTATTATTTTCTTCTATAACATTAAGTTGAGAAGCCTTAAACAAATCCTTAAAGTATGGTGAAGACCCAAATCCAATCAAATTAACGATGAAATTTTCCTTTTATAAGATTAACAAAATCAAATTTGAACCACCCCTACTAGCTTTGATTCCACTATGGATCCTCATCAAGAAATTAATCTTACAACCAAACTTGTCTCTCTTATATCCATTAAAGATTACAATCAAAATAAAATCTAATAATGTAAGTGGCTCAAATATGGGGATAAAAATACTATGTTATAAAATTATCTTTAAAGAATCAGAAAATATTGTAGACCTATCACCTTTCTAAGAGATAGAGACAACATTATTGATAATGAGGATGATATTTCTAGTCATGTTATCTCCTACTTTTGAAATATTTTCGATGGCCCAAACACCAAAAAAGTCCTTTCACCTGATATCATCCCTGTAGTTGTTAATGAAGATAAAAACACCTTTCTCACATGAATTACTTTTAATCATGCGATCAAGGACACTGCCTTTAGCTTAAAACTAGGTAGTTCCCCTAGGCCTGAAGGTTTCAATAATTATTTATTTTAACATTATTGTGATTTCATGCAATCATATGTTTTTAGGTTATTCAAAATGTTCATTTCCAATGGTATGTTTCCCCATGGTTTGAATGCCCAATTTATTTCTTAGACCCCTAATGTGGAAAATGATTCAAAGATTCATCTCTTTAGACAATTTGTGTTTATTAAAACCCTTTATATAACAATTACTAATCTTTTTTCCGGGAGCCACCATATCTTGCATAACGTGTATCATATGTCGGGTATTAGACCTCAAGCCATTATATCCTATAAACCATGTTAGGATGCTAAATCCTTTATACACTATACATGTTACACATAGAGTTGTCTATAGGAAAATATATCCATAATATATGTGTGCAAATAACCAAAAGACATTATATCCCTCAAAAAACATATATGTTTAAAACTAACCATTCTGCCTACCACCCCAAGTAACTACCAACAGAAGAGAGAGGGGCGCAAAGGGGTAGTCCTCCCTCTATCCTTCCACAAAAAAAGTTTGGGGAAACACCCCCAGGGCACAGAATCCCTAGGGTGATAGTTTCCCAAACTGATGAGGCAGAGTAGCATATAGAAACACAAAAAGTATAAAATATATTATATCTCACAACCACAATACTGGAATAACCTAGTATTAGACTCAACTACAACTAGTGTTTCTCAGACTCCCGGATGCCTCTTCTAATACTATTTATCCTATAAGCACAAAAACAATTAACGAGATCAATTACATTACTTCATTCCCTTTTTTAATCAGTTTCACTTTACATTAATTAATTATTTAAACATTAATTAACCATTAATAATTCGGCATTATATTTCATTATCATCACATCCAAAGTCCACTGTTCTTTTAAATTTCTACCTTATCATTTCATCCTAAAAATATACAAACCCATGGGTTAACATCAATTTCTCAATCATTTATTAACAAAATTATTCCATTCCTATACTCCTAGGAATTCTAGAAAAAAAATTATATGATACTAAACACAAGGGGGATCAAATTGGTGTGTAGTTGAACTACCCATCAAGTATTTTCCACCTATATTAAGAGCGTAGACCCATCCTCACACGAAAATCTAAACACAGAAAGTGCATGGAATACCCCATGCGTATTCTCCACTTTTAGAAGGAGGGTAAGCAAGACCGGCTTCCATGATCATTAGAGAAAGTAATGTTGATAAAATAACAAGATTTATTAAGAATCCATACATTCATGTCCCACCCGTTTCATCATCTTCAGTGTCATCCCCAACACCACATTCCCAAACCAATGCATCTCGTCATTCTAGGAATTAGCTGCTACCACAAAAAATAGTCCTCCTGTCCCCAACATATTACTACAACCATCAAGGATCATATCACAACACAAGCACCATGAAAATGAACATCTTGTCAAATGGGCTCTTGGCCCATAAAGAAGGCATCCAACTTTCAAACATAATGAGCACTCAGGGCTCTAATGCACATGGCACATGGCCTTACCAGTAAGAGGGTAACACAAAACACTACCAAGAATTATATTTTTATCAAAAAATCGGTTATTTAATCTATTTGGAATCAAATGATTTATTATTTGTAGGTTCCAACTTTGGGAACCCTAAAAAGTAAGCCATGACAAATAATTATGCATTCTTACTGTATCAGTTTGATTAACATAAAATTACAGCAACAAAAAAAGATTCATTTAAATGCCTCTTTATCTTTTAAAAAATAATTACAATTAATCCCTATTTACATTATTTACCAATTTTCATCAAGAAAAAAAATATAAAAAAGTATATATTGATATCACACTATCTAGAAAAACAAGTGGCAATAACATACGATCGATATAAATTTATTTATCTCGTTCAAATGTTTATTAGGACAATTCTATGGTTATCTAGTGGGCCAAAAAATGATAAATCTATAGTTACATGTAAATTAATAGAGAATATATGAATCCATGATATCAAAGAGTTATTGAAATTATTTATACGAGAACGATCTACACAAAAGGTTATGATTGCCTCCCCTGTGACAACTACACCCACCTGAGGACACCGCGACATGACAGAAAAAACTGACACACAAGAAAAATCCATTAGAATAATGGAGATCAAATTCCATAAAATGGAAAGGAGAGATGAGTGAAGAAGGATCGAAAAAATCACAATAACGGAGGTAGATCGTACTTCTTATCGATGACGGATTGACACTTGCTGCTTTCACCAAAACAATGAAGGTTCTAGGAACAACGGAAGTGCAGTTGGACCCACACTAAAATTTAATTTTTACAATGATCAATGATTATTATGGGAACAATACGAATATGAAATCCAGTCTCCATTGAATATAATAAAAGATTTATATAAATAAGGAAGAGGCCCAAAACCATTATAGAGGATCTTTCACAACATTTATATAATCAATTAATTTAATTTCATAATGAAAAGAATACCTGGATCTTTATTATTTTCTTCATTGGTGAGGTTGATCATTAGAAATTACCCTTCTGGATTATCTCGTTTTGATTGCATGGATCCAAACAATAATCCCTCAAGAATTGATCCACACATGCTTTGATGGCCTCAGATCGACACCACTAATTCTTTGGGTGCTAGTTCCGAGAAGAGAGTGTCTTGTTTCAGTGGTTCTAGATCACTTGTTCTTCCGCCTTGATGAACATATCTTGTTATTGAGAGTGGAATGAAGAGAATTCGAGAGAGAAATTGTTTAGCTCAACAATACTAAATTCACCATGTGTGCGGAGTGTTCACTATGGAAAAATAGAAGTAATTTTATATTTATATGCATGGAACTTCTATTAAAATATTTAATTGCATAACAGAAATTAAATACATTCATGAACTTAGAGAAATCCCATGCTAATAATAATAATACTGCATCATTATTTATGGTGTGCCAACTTGTGCAAAACAAGATTATAAAGAAAATTCCACATTACAAAATAATAGCATCATAATTATTATTTTATATTGTGCCAACTAATAAATGTTTACCGTATTACAAATAATTATTTTACTACCAGACCTAACTTGGTACACTCGAACTCCACTTGAATGTATAGAACACCCAAATAAATAAATAAATAAATAATTCTCATAAATAAATTTTTATTTAAAAACAAGTAAATAAGTATTTATTAAATGTTCAATAAAACAAAAAAATATAGTTTATTTAATTTATGAAATCAGTTTAACTTGAAGAAAATCATTCCATGGTTTTTAGAATAATATTTATTTCATTAATTAAATTCAAATAGAATTTAACCGAGAAAAAAACACTTAGTGTGTGACCCACTAGGATTATTTCTCATTGGAATTAGGTGGGCTTGCATAAAGTCCAAGAGTACTATCTATCAACAGGGAAAGGAACCCAAGATAAAGAATATAAATTTGAAACAATGACATCCACATGCGAATTTTCACTGTGTTATATAATCCCTTTGTCGTAATATCTCATCATACAGGTTTCATGATAGTGTCATCAACCATTATGTTTGATATGTCATTTTTTGACTACCTGAAATAAACACTTTGTTACTGCATGGCCATGGAATTCCACGCGATGATTCTATTTCAATCTAAAGGTTGAGATATAAACATTAATAAATGGAAGGGACAAATCCTTCATCGACTTACTCACCTATATCATGTTCCTCGTTACGCACCCAACGTACCATACTTCCCGCCAACTATCTTTGTGACTGTTTTCATTAGAAAATCAATGTGAGAAAATCATGACACATATTAATAACAATATTAAAGATTAAGGATCATCAAACATGGTCGCAGATAGAAATATCTTATGACACCAAAACATGCAGAATTCTTACTAGTGGGTCTATTCTCATAATCTCATGTCTTGGAGATTACCAAATGAGAACTTCATGAGAGAATTATGACATGATTATGAGTACTCTCACCTGATGGTCTGCATGCTATATTTCCCTTCATATTATATCATCAAACTATAGTACTATATTTAATAATATTGTTATAGCATTTCAAGGATTTCATCACAGTAGGGAATTACCATAACCTTATCAATGCAAAAAATACTCTAAGACATTATTACATCATATTAATGTTGAATAATGAATAATATGTAATAACATGTTTAATATTTAAATACATTAAATATCCATGTAATCAAAGTAAAAACAGTTTGTTCTAGGACACCAACTCTTACAAACTCCCTCTTAGACTAGATCCAACTGCCTACGACTTTTAGTCCGCTAGACCACACATAGTGATCATGTTTCTGCTGAGTCAAGGATTTATTCAAGGGGAACCCCACGTTGTTATTCCATAGTTATATTACTCACTACAACTTCACCTCTCTTAGAAAAATCCCTCAAGAGATGATACTTCTGAATTATGTGCTTCATCCACTGATGTGACCTTGGATCATTTGTGAGGTCCATCGTTGTAGTATTATCACAGTACAATGTGATGGGATCTATACTTCTAGGTATCACATATAGATCATGGATGAATCTTCGCATCCAAACAACATCTTTAGTTTCCTCAGAAGCAACGATATACTCGGAAATGCTATAGAATCTATGACCACACTTTTCATTGAGATCTTGCAGCTCATTGTACCTCAATTCAACATGAATATGTATCCCGTTTGTGACTTCATGTAATCTTGATCAGTTTGGAAACTATCATTTGCATATAATCTGATAACTAGTTCTTCATCTCCTCCATAAACTAGGATCATATCCCTTGTACGCCTCAGATACTTTAGGATAGTCTTGACTGCCATCCGATGGAAGTCACCTGGGTCAGCATGATATATTCCTACCACACCTAATGCATCAGCAACATCAAATCTAGTAACTAACCTTAAATACATGAATGGACCAATCAATGAAACCAATGGGGTACATTCCATTAACATTCTTTCCTCATGTGTCCGAGGAAACATTTTAATGGAAAGATGAATTCCATGTGACGTTGGAAAAAATCACCTCTTAGATTGTCCCATACCGAATCTCTTCAGTACCTTATCAATGTATGTAATTTGACATAGGCCTAAAAATATTTGGGATCTATCATGATGGGTCTTTATCCCAAGAATATATTCTAACTCTCCCAAGTCCTTTAGGAAGAATCCTTGATTCAACCATACCTTAACAGACTACAAGACTGGTATCCCATTTCCAATAAGTAATATATCATCATTATATACTATTAAGAAAAAAACTGCACTCCCACTAAACCATTTGTAGACCCAAGGCTAACATTCATTCTTGATAAAATCAAATTCTATTATGGATTCATCAAAATGAATGTTCCAAGACATGAATGATTTCTTTAACCCATAAATGGATTTCTGCAACATAAATATCTTATTGAAATCATTTGGAGTTGCAAACCCTTCATGTAGTGTCATGTATACATCTTCCGAAAGGATCCCATTAATGAAGGGTGTTTTGACATCGATTTTCCCAATATCATAGACATGGTAAGACACAATGGGAAGTATAATTTTCATGTATTTCATCATTTCAAATGGTGAAAAGGTTTCATTATAGTCAATTAATTGACACAGTTTAAACCCTTTTGAAATTAGTTGTTCCTTATAGGTACTAACTTTTCCATCCATGTAAAGTTTCTTCTTGAATACCCATTTTAAACTGACATGATTTACATCAATTGGAGTATCTACCACAATCTAGACTTGGTTTTCATACAAGGAATCCATTTCAGAATTCATGGCTTCTTTCCACTTGGAAATGTCTAGGCCACATTCTTCATTCTTGTAGGTTAGAGGATCGTTATTATCAACTAAAAACAAGTCACCATCCACGTTAAGTATAAAACCATACCATTATGGTTTTCTAACCTCTCTTGTACTCCTACGCAGTACTTTTGTCTCTGGAACAAATTCTTCTTCCATGGGGCTCTGTGGAATATGTTCCTATACCAACTCTTGTGTACCTTGATCCCCGACTTCATCGAAGTCTATCTTGCTCCCAGTATATCTTTTGGAGATGTTCCCCTCTCAAGTAATATGTCATGTTTTTCTACTATAACCTTTTTGTCTTAGGGGTAGTATAGGTAATATCCCCAAGTTTCCTTGGGGTATCCAATAAAGGTACACTGTGTGACTTGGGGTGCGAGTTTGTTACCTGAAAAGGACATAGAAAATGTTTCTCTAGCCCACACATGTCAATTATATAGCATGGCTTCAATCCACTCCAGAAATTGTATGGAATAACATTTATCGTTTTAGTTTGTATATGGTTTAGTATGTGTGTCTCTGTTTGTAATGCATAACCACAAAAGGATAATAGAAGACTTGCATGAATAATCATTGATTTCACCATTTCCAATATGGTGTGGTTCCTCCTTTCTCTCACACTATTCCATTGGGGTGTTTATGGAGGTGTGATTTGGGAAAGGATCCTAAACTTCTGTAAGTAATCAATGATTTCTTGATTAAGATATTCTTCACCTCGGTCTAAGAAGAGTTTCATAATCTTCTTACCAAGCTGGATCTCAACTTCATTCTTGTATTATTTGAACTTATCAAAAGAATCCGACTTATACCACATTAAGTAGATATATCCATATCAAGTAAAATCATCAGTAAAATTTATGAAGTATGAGTACCCTCCCCTTGATTCAACTGGAAATGGTCCACACAAATCGGTATGAACCAATTCATGAAGTTATTTAGCATATTCACCTTTCCCACTAAATGGGTATTTGTTCATTTTTCATTATAAACACGCTTGACATATTCCAAATGGTTTTAGTTTTCATGAATAAAAATATCTATCTTGATGTAACTTTGTCAAGAATTTCTCATTATGTGACCTAGACAATAATGCCAAAGTTGTATGTGGTATGATTCATGTTAAGTATCATTGTTATCGATTGACATTAATTGGTTTGTGTAATCCAACATGTAATGACTATTGTATAAATTTTCGATACCGAAATAAATTATATCATTGTAAAAGAAGAAAAAATCATTTAAAAACATGAAAAAAATCCATCTGTATGTAATCTGGATATATAAATAATGTTTTTAGTAACATGCGACACAAAATAAAAACCCTTTAACACCAAGATGATCCCAGTTTGCAACATGAGGTGGTAGTCCCCGACAACTACATCAGTAAGTCTGGCTCTGTTGGATGCTCTTAGATCTACCTTCTATCGGTAAAGCTTCTTGAATCTACTTTTTCCACATATTTGGATACATATGTGAGCACCACAAGCTATATTTAATACCGAATTTATAGAAACAAATGGATTTTATTCAGTAATAAATTCACTTGAAGCTTCCCCTTGATACTAAGGCTGGGTACAATTATTCTTCCAGTGGACCTTCTTGCCTCATGTGAAACAAATATCCTCTCATTCCATTGCCTCCCCTTTGATCTTCCTTTTCTTGGAAGTACGTGAAGAAGCATTGGGATTAAAGCTCTTTGCCTTGCATTTCCTTTTATTCACCATAACGATAGAAGGATTTTCATGCTTCATATTTTTTCCACTTGGAAAACAAGGATAATAAGATAAGATAGATAATTCTTAATGTTTTTCATATTGAAATTGACAACAAATTTAGAGAAACTATGATAGAGTAATGTGAGAACGGGATCAGTGCCATGTTCTTTAGGGGGTTTAAACCCTAGAACCTCAAATAAATCTCTGTAGCTATTGTTATAGACTACATGAGGCCCAACTGGGGAACCTTTTCCATGCTTACTCTGAAAGATTTCCATAGATATCTCAAACCTTTCCTGTATATCTCTCTCCTGGTAAAGGCCACAGAGGTGCTTAACTATGCTATAACAATCCATGTTTTCATGAGACATCATGAACTCACTAGAGATTTATGATAACATATAACATTGAACATTGACGACTTCATTCATATGTTTCTCATTGTCCACGAAATCCTCATCACTCACCTCTTTTGTAGGCTGATCAGGCAATGCTGACTCCAGCAAATAAGGCTTCTATTCATGGAGTTGGATAACCCGAAGTTTTCTAAACCATTTCTGGGAGTAAATATCAGTGAGGATGTTGTCTTTAAACCAAATTGATTATAGGTATAGTGTGGCTGATGAGATTGTTATTTTTATTCTAAAATTTAAATAGGAGATCATTAGTACATTCGTGATTACATTTTATAATTTTTTATTAAGTCTCCCAGTATTTTATCAAGTCCCAATGTCCCTCACAATTGAACATGGAATGTCTTGTTTCTATGACATTATAGTGTAAAATATCCATATTCCCCTTTTTATAACCCTGAAAAGGGTTGGTCAAGCTATTAGAAGGTATTTATGATGGAAGGTCATTGCCAACTACGGGCTTGCAGCTCCTTGATTTGTTTAGTGGACTCCCAAATCCCAAAATAATGACTTCTAAATTTCCTCAACTCCTGCCTCCAAAATTACACCATGTCTAGCAAGGGTTACTCCTCTTTATGTAATATGGTTATATCAACCCAAAACCGTTCATAAGGGATTCCTGTATAAAAGTATGTGTCCCAACAAGTTTTGGTAAAAAAATAGTTTTATTGAGTTTTTCTCTTAATCAATTATCGGAAGGCTTGGTATGACTTAATATTTTATTTGAGTGATTTTTATCTCTTACGTCAATTGATCATCATCATTATCACATGATTGTTAATATTAAGTAGTAATTATTTATGCTATTAAATAGGTCTTGATAATATTTACGCATAAGTCTGTTTTATTTTAGTTCAATTTTGTATTCTTGATTAATTAAGTAATTATGTGATCATGAAAACACATCCATAATGTTAAACCATGAAACTGACCGAAATAAAATAATGGGAATTATCAGGAGATTTTTTAATATTTATTTTTTCTAGAAGTTGATATACTATCCCTGACCTAGGGGAGATACATCTTGAACCTTTTAGGTTTGTGTTTACAGCTTTTCACCTACCCACCTTCGTATCTCCTAGGATTGGTTTCATCTCGGATCCATCTTGAAAAACCTCCACTAGCTTGGGAGTTCCATCTATTACATATGTATTTCTTAACTCACAAGTTGGTGAGGGGTAAAGGGGTTTTACATAAAATAATCCTTGGGCACATAGGCCCTATATATTAATATGGAGATGGCTCTCAGACCAACAAATTTTATTTATATAAATAATTAAAAATAAACAATCCACATACAAAGATCTTAGTCTAGCCCATGGTCATCCATACATGAAATGATATTTACGCATAAATAAAACAAGCATTCAATTATTTAATCATTCTTGTTTAAGATAAATCATGTTCGAATCAATTAATTATCATCTTAAATTAATCAATCCAATTTTCATAAACCCTTTTCTGAATTTCCTTGAGACTATCATCCATCATACTTTTAAACAAATAAATTAATTTAAAATTATATTTATACATAACATGTACCTTGGAGGAAACCTGAATAATTCCAATTCATAATTACCCAATGAGTAGAAATGAACATTAATCAAATATTAAATTAAACCCATATATATATAACACCTATCATGTGATGTGGCTCAAATTTACACCCTCATAATGGTACACGTCTCTAGGGTTTGTTTATTATAATAATAAATTTTAATAAATCCGTGTAATTCAGATGAGTACATGGTTTGTAGATACAACTACACAACATTAACTATTTTTCAGTATCCATCCAAAGCGCAAAACCGAGGAAAAAACATGTGAGTGTACTTTTGTAATCATTGGAGTACAAGTCGTGTCTAGTGGGCCACACACTTTGTAGTTCCTTGTTACATGGTTTCTAGTCGGGAAAGCCGTGTATGGGGTACTCGGTCTAACCCTAACTCGAAGGGACAACACGCTGTTTCAAGTGGACTGCATGGTGTGTAATCTGCAAACTACGTGACATCTATTCCTTCTCAACAAACGGAGTCATTTAAGACTTATAAATACTACAACATGCGACATGGTTTTAGAGGACCGATCTGATGCATTGAATCTTGACTACATGAGGTGTAGTCCTGAATGGACGTTGTGTGTTCTAGTGTTTTATGGCTAAGAAGATTTGGAACCACCGAATTATATCCCCTATTTTATTTTAATCAATATATAAAGAGAATATCATTTCTGTAAGGTGAACGAGAAATGGAAGAGGCGGAACATATCTCGATATTCCTATTTACAAAACTATTAACGTAAATTAAAACAACTAAATTATTAAATAAGTAAATCATCAAAAAAATGTTTAAATAATTATAAACTATGATATAACTACTATGATACCCCTTGATGGTTTCGGGCATAGTAGAAGCGTGACTGGGCCGAATCCCAACTTTAATTTTTACCATGATCAATGATTATTCCCAGATCTATACGATGATGAATGCCTGTTTCCATGGAACATAATCAAATATTTAGATAAATAAAGAAGAGGCCTGAAACCTTTGGAGAGGTTCTTGCACATCATGTTTATAATTACTTTAATTAATTTCATAATGAAAAGAATACTTGGATATTTAGTATTTTCTTTGTCAATGACATTAATAATTTGGAATGTCCCTTCAAGATTATCCCATTATGCTTGAGAGGATCCAAACTAGAATCCCTATAGTGGTGATCCAAACATGTTTTGATGGCTTCTGATTGACACCACTCATTCTCTAGGTGCTAGCGTGGTGAAGCGAGTGTCTTGTGTCAGTCGTTCTTGGTCTCTTGTTCTTAGGCCATGAAGAGCATTTCTTTTTCTCGAGAGGGGTGAGAAAAGGATTTTATAGAGAAAGTTTTTAGTTCAACAATTCTTAATTCACTAAGCGTGCGGTGTGTTCACTATGTCACATTAGAAGTAAGTGTCAATTTATATGCTTGGAACTTCTGTTAGAAAATTTAATTGAATAACAAAAATTAAATGCATTCGTGAACATAGAGAAAACCCATGCTCATAATAATAATACCACGTCATTATTTATGGTGTTCCAAATTGCACAAAATAGTATTATGAATAAAATTACACATCCTAAAATAATAGAAGAGTAATTATTATTTTAACTTGTTCCAACTAATAATTATTTACCATCTTGCAATTAATTATTTTTCTACCGGACCGGCCTTGGTCTGCTCGAACTCTTATTCAATTTATTGGACACCCAAATAAATAAATAAACAATTTATTCAATTAAATAAATATTTTATTTTCCAACTTGTAAATAAATATTTATTAAATTTTCGATCAAATAAATAAATAAATTTAATTTAATTTATGCGATCATCTTAACTTGAATAAAATCATTCCACCATCTTGAGAATAATATTTATTATATTAATTAAATTAAAATACAATTTAAGAAAGACCACAAAATACACTTATTGTGGGACCCTCTAGGATTCTTTCTCATTGGAATTTGGAGGGCCTTCTTAATGTCCAAGAGTACTGTCTAGAAACGGGTCAAGGAACCCAAGATAAAGAACGAAAAGTCATAAAATGAAATACACATATGAATTCTCACAATGAAATATAATCCCTTTTTCTCAATATCTCTTCAAGCACGTTTCAAGGTAGTGTCCTCACCCTTTATGCTTGATACATCATTCTTTGACTACCTGAAATAAAATCTTCATTACACCATGTCCATGGAACCTCACATGATAGTTTTATTTAAATCAAAGGGATGAGATATCAACTTCCATAAATGTAAGGTAAAAATCTTTCCTCAAATTATCCATTAATATCATGTGACTCTGGATGCACCCAACATACCCTACTTCCCGCCAAATATCTCTGTGACAGTTTTCATATATAATTCAATGTGTGTGAGTAGAGATATGAATTAATGATAATATTAAAGTTTAAGAATCATTACATATGCTCACAAATTGAAATACACGATGACACCAAAACAAGTGGAATTCCTACTGGAGGGTTTGTTCTCATAATCTCATATCTTGGAGATTACCAAGTGAGAACTTCGTGAGAGGATGTCTCATCATCTTACGAGTACTCACACATGATGGTATTCATGCTATGGATCCCTTCATAGTATATCATCGAACCATAAAACTATATTTAAAAATATTTTTATAGAATTTCAAGGTTCTCATCAATGCGTGGAACTTACATGACCTTATAAATGCAACAAATAATCTAGGACATTATTACATCATAGTAATGTAGAACAATGAATTATATATAATA
Source organism: Viscum album (assembly GCA_963277665.1). Lineage (NCBI taxonomy): Eukaryota > Viridiplantae > Streptophyta > Magnoliopsida > Santalales > Viscaceae > Viscum > Viscum album. The sequence goes on along the minus strand of OY728160.1, from coordinate 796,626,697 downwards.
ATATGTTTAATATTTAAATACATTAAATATCAATTTAATAAAAGTACCAAGAGTTTGTTCTCGCAAACCAACTCTTACAAACAGGGGGTGTACATGCCGTAGGAAGAAACTTCAAGGTGAAATGATCCAAGGATTGAGGTTCGATCAAACTACACCTATGGGAAGAAGGATACATTCGAGCATCTGACACTAGTGAACAAGATACTAGAAGAAGGGAAAAATATATCTCATCACTTTAGAAGATTTATAGATGATAAATTTGAGATATGTCAGATTTTCCATTAAAAACGGATCACATTTAACAATGTTGTTTTACTATATAAAAGCATCTCGAGCCTTACGAAAATTAATATATGAGATATGTGATTTGAAATGGCCTTAAATCTAGTAAAACATGGACTTGAAGGCATTTTAAGTAAAATAAAATGTCAAAATGGGTGAGCTGTAGGAATCTGGAAACATGCTGGAAACACTATACACCTATTGATGTTGGAAACACAGTACACTTACCGATGCTGGAAACAATGTACACCTACTGATGCTGGAAATAGTGTAAACCTATTCATGTTAGAAACACCACATGTCTACTGATGCTGGAAACATTGTAATCCTATCGATGCTGGATACACTCTACACTTAACGATGCTGGAAACACTATACACCTATCGATGCTCAAAACACTGTACACCTACCGATGCTGAAAATATTGTACACCTACTGATCCTAGAAACACTGTACACCCTCTAATATTGGAAACAATATTATCCTACTGATGATGGAAGCATTGTACACAAAATTTGAATTTTGGAAAGGTGATGGGGAAAAGTCACCTGGACCTCCCAGAATACCTCAGACCCCAGATTTATGCAAAGGAATGGACTGGAGAGGTTTGAGCCATTACATTAGAAACCTCTCACAACATTATCATCCTCGAGAATTCAAAACCAACCTAAAAGGAAACAAAAAAGGGGTATGAACCTCCACCCATTGATACACCTCTCAAAATATAGAAGGCCACATGATGAAAGAAAAGTAATACATATCACAATCATGAAAGGTCTATAACCACTTAGAGAACATCATCACATGAAAAAGTTAAAAATCAAACAACTTGAGGTACTGATCATGTATTTGTGACTCACATTCCCATGTACATTCATCCATGACACCGTGTCACCACTAGACACAAAAAAGGGGATAGAACGCTCATGAAACACCGTCTCCTTGCAGTCTTTGATCTCTAAAGGCCACTCCTTCAAGGTTGCATCATCATCAGCAATGTTTTATCTCCAATCAATGACGTTAGAGTCATCGTGAAGATAACGATGGAGCTATGACACATGAAAATCATTGTGTATATGACTCATCTATGGGGGATGTGATACTTGATATTCCACATCTCCAACACAAGCCAACACCTCGAAGGGCCCAACAAAATTGGGAGACAACTTACTCCCCCGACCAAACCTTCACTGACCATGACAGGGAGTCACCTTCAGAAAGACATGATCCCCAAAATAAAACTCCAAAGGTCTCTTCATTTGATCGACATATCATTTCTGACAATCATACATTGTCTTCATCCTCTCATGAATAACCTGAACAATCTTTGTCATATTCTGCACTAGTTCTGATATGAGAATTGCTGACTCTTTGACCCTAGTCTAGAACAACGGAGAACAGAAAGGTCTTCCACACATGTCCCCAAACATAACCATAAATATGGTGGAGTGAAAACTATTATTGTAATCCAACTCCAGCAAGGGTATGTTCCTTTTCCAAAACCTTTAAAATCCAGGACACAAGAGTGAAACATATCATCAAGAGTCTAGATTATCCACTCTATTTGATCATCCATCTGTGGATGAAAGAAGTGCTGAGGCATAACTAAGAACCAAAATCATACTGGAGACCTCTCCCCACCCAAGAGGTAAAATAAGGATCTCCATCAGAAATGATCATCCTCGAGACTCCATGGAGTCTCAACACCTCCTCCAGATACTTCCACAACAAAACGTCCACTGATCTTGACTCCTTGATATTTATAAAGTGGGACGCCTTTGTTGAAAAATCCACTACCACGAAAATGGCTTTGTGTCCTCCCTATGCTCGAGGTTGAACAGTATCAAATTCCACTGAGATTTCCTCCGACATCCACTGAGGAATATCTAATAGTTGGAGAAAACCACCAGGGATATGGTGCTCGACATTAACCTTATATGAGAACAAACATCGAGACACAAACTCTAAACTGCATGCTTTAGCCCAGGCCACCAAAACTGACTCCTCAAGGCATGGTACATATTTTTCACTCCATGGTGAATCAATAAAGGTGAAATATGTAACTCTCTAAGAACCGTCTCATACATCACTAAAGGAAAAAAAATCCTTCCTTGATTCAACACTTAGTGTTGTTTGTCCTCAGCCCAACCGTCATGGGCCTCGCCACAAACAACTCGGTCTCTCCAGACCTCCACCCCTAGATCACCCAAATGGGAATATTCCACCTAATTTACTAGATATGACTGCACAGTTATCCAAAAATACAACCTCTACACCTAACTTCTCCCATATCAGGATTTAATGCTGAAGGTTCTTCTCTCACTCTCCATGAATCAACAGATTCATACACTGCATCACTAAGTGACTTCCTACTCAACATCAGCCACAAAATTCACATTTCCAAGTGTATATGATATTTTTAACTCGTATTCATTTAATAAATCCATCCAATTATGGTTCCTCATGTTCAAGTCATGCTGGTAGAAAACATAACTCAGGCTCTTATGATTGGTGAAAACCACAAAGCATTTGACGAAGAGGTAATGTATCCCCATCTTCAGAGAAAACACCACTATTGCTAACTCAAGATCATGGGTGGAATAGTTATGTTCATGGGGATGCAACTTCCGAGACCCACAAGAATCAACTAAACTCTACTCCATCAGAGCACAACCAAACCCTAGATGCGAGGCATCACAGAAAACATCAAACTAAACTCAGTCTTCAGGAAGACAAAGAACATGAGAACATAGAAACTTATATTTTAGATACATAAAATATTTCTAACACTCTTTAGTCCATAGTAATGATTGATACTTCCTTTTCAATGTTGTTAGAGGAGTCGGAACCTGAGCGAAATTAGCTACGAATATCTTGTAGTAGCCTACGAGAGCAATGAAACTTCACAACTCTGCCACTCTCTTGGGGGATGAACAAGACACAATTGCTTCGATATTCAATGGATCCAAAACTACTCTCTATTGGGACACAAAATTCCCCAAGAAATGGACTTATTGACCCCCAAACTCACACATTGAAAACTTCCCAAAAAGCTGTGGTTGAAGAAGAACTCCCAAAATGGCATGCAGATGCTCTGCATGCTCCTCCTTAGATGCATCATACACAAGGATGTCGTTGATGAAAACCACCATGAACGTATATAAGAACTCATGGAACATAGGGTTCATAAACCCCATGAAAACAACATATATATTCTTCATATCAAACGACACTACAACAAACTTGTAATGCCCATGACGATAATATAATGTAGTCTTTGGAATATCCTCATCATTCACACATATCTGATGATATCTTGAACACCCTTAAATCTTTGAGAACCACCTTTAATCCTTTATTTGATCGAATGAATCATTAATGCCTGCAAGAGGATTGCGATTATTCACTGTCAATTTTTAACCGATTATAATCGATACAAAAACGCAAAATTCCATCATCCTTCTTCATGAACAAAACTAGTGTGCCCCACGGTGAAACACTCAGTCAAACAAAACCGCGTTGTAAAAGACCATCAAGCTTTATACACAGCTCTTGTAACTCAAAATGGTTTTCCCTATATAGAGAAATAGAGATATATGATACTCCTAATTGTAGATCGATCCCAAAATCGATCTCTCACCAGGGGGTAATGCTACAACCTCTACTGAAAATACATTTGGGAACTCTTCTACGACACTGGGAAACACAAACTGATGAACCTCTGAAGAACTCAGCATCATCTCATCCATCAAGTATGATAAGGAGGAAACATGCTTATGACCCATCTGAGGGTCTCGTTCTCCATCAAGCACCACTATGTCTCTATCAGCATCAAAGAACACCACCTACCACATATTTCAATCCAAGATAGCCTGCACCAAATTCAAACAATCCATGATGAGGATGACATCCTATGGATGTATCCATAAACAGAGGAAATGTCCCCCAGAGTGGTTCTCCCCAAAACTAGCTCACAGTATCTACATACATCAAACAAGTTAGCTCGACCTCCAACTAGGGTAGTCAGTTCCAAGGGCACTGTAAGCCTCTCTACCTCATGTCCCAAATCATAGACAAAGGCATGTGATTTTCAGGAGTGTGTCACTCCTGAATCAATCAAGGAATATATCCATGTTGGAAACAAGAAAATGGTACCTCAAATGATGTCTGGATCACCTGACATTGCTAACATTAAATAATGAAGCTGGGAAAAACCTATTCAACGACCTCTATGACCATGATGATGACCACCACCATGGATGCACTCTACTTTCTGAGTACATGTAGTATTACAAGGTTGTCCTCTGCCTACCCTATCTGCTCTCTGTTAATCCAAAGCAAGTGAAACCTACTGCTGCTACCTCGGCTAGAACCGCCTCAATGGAGGAACCTATAGTGGAATACCTGGTGCACGATTACTAATCTGAAAGGTCAGATACTCTTGCTATCGATTACCTGGACCTCCACAAAAAAACAAGTGCCTGATTCCTTGGAATAGGCCTGAGAGACGCTACCCCTAGGGAAACGAGATGAAGAGGGCTGGGACCTAGCCCTGACCAAATGTAAACTCTTCTGCCCAAAAAAATGGGAACTCTATACCATCGTTCTACTTTGGGAGGAATCCTGATGACTCCCCTCTTGTGATGATCCGGTTTTGGTCATTGTCCTCTCAACAACAACTACCCTTTACAACACCTCAAGATACGTCTTCTGCATAAATGGGGTGACCTAGCGCTGGATCTCTGGATGCAAATCCTCCTCGAAATTCCCCACCCTGGACTCCTCATCTTGAAATAGGTCTGAAGCATATTTTAATGGTTTATTGAAACAAATTCCAAACTCTTTCATGTTAGAGATCTACTATTTAAGGGTAAGAAGCTCCTGGTAACTAGACGCATTTACGGTCGAAGAATGAAACTCGACTCTCAACTTGTCTCAGTACTCCACCCATGAGATTTTTGACTCCTCACTATCCCCAAGGAACAAGAACCACCACTTCCTCACTAACCCATGCAACATTATCACAACCAAATAAACCCAATGCTCTTTCTCACGACAAATCAAACTGAAGGATATCTAAACCTCCTCTAACCAATATTTCATGAATTCATCTAAAATGAAGCCCTTGTAATTTTGCATAATCTTTCACTGTAACTCTTAGAGTTTCCTCCTCCAAGTGTCATCATCATCAACCTCTACCCTACGACGATCTGCTGGTGCAGCGTGTTGGACATCTTCTATACAAACCTGAAAAGGATGTTGACCTAGAGCCATTCCTGTAAAATATCAAATAGTTAGAGCTCCTAAACCTATAATATGGAAGAATCAACATTAATTAATTATTGGATTTCTTTTATTCATCTTAGTTTGACCTATCCCAATGTATACCCATTAAAACATAGGCACAAAGAATAATGATACGTGATCATTTCCTAGGTCTCTACCCTGCACCCAATATCCCCTCATATAATAGACACTATAAACTTAAATGTATGTGCATCAGATCACAGGGGCCCCTAAATGATTGTGTCTTAACATGTATCTAGTGTTTAAATCACTTTCTAAACTTAACTGACACAATTTACTTACTAACCCATGCAACCTCACCTATGCATAACACAAAACTCCATCTTATCCCTCATCCAGACCTATGATACCACTCTGTCACGACCCCCTCCAAAAAATGTGTTCCCCTACTAGGTCGGAAATGTGAGAAGGGAGATAGTGACCCCAAGTGCCACCTCTAGTAGGCCCAAGGTTGGGGACTAGCACCGAGGGTATAGTAAACACACAAATTAAAGGCATTACCCTCTAAAAGAACACATGTGAAAGAGAGTGATGTGACATACACCAAAAAAATCCTTACAAGAATTTAATATAATATAAAACCCATGTACACATATATAATTTCAGGAAAAACTACTACAAATTTAGGGGAAAAATACAAGTAACAATGGAAAGTAAAAATATCAGCAACTACAAAGCCCAAACAGCTCCTGCAACCACAAGATAGTACTAAAAACCTGATCTCCAAACTGCTTCAAGTGACCTAAAAAAACCTTTATACATACATTGGGTGAGTATAACAACATAATCATTAAAATCCTCCGTGTACACTTTCATAAAAAAGTAAAGAAAGCATGTTAAATCATATTGAAGAATAACTGAAACTTCCTAATCACATAAAAAGGTATACTTTGTTCCCAACCTCACCATGGTTACTCTCACCAAGTATCGCACAAAAGTGTATATAATATAATAAAGAATATCAGGGGTAACCATTTACCACTTCCCCACTGGTTTTCCAGTTATCCCAAACATAGCACATCCTAAGATTCTCTCTCCAAAAAGGATTGATCATAGACACCTGCGCGATGCACCGCAACATGCACGTCATGAAACAAAACCACAACATCCACATAACCAAAGGAACCAGGTAGTTTTCAGAATCCACCACAACTCTCATAATGTGTATCGTAAATCTGGTATTAAACCTCAATCCATTATATCCCTTACACCGAATAAGGATTATCGAACCATTATAGCCTATAAATGTTACACCTATAGTAGTCCATAAAAATATATATCCATAAAATATGTGTGTGAATAAATACAAGCCATTACATATCTCTGAACACATATATGGGGAAAACTAACTACAATGCCTACCATCACAGGTAACTACCAAGAGAAGGGAGTGGGGCCAAAGGGGGTAGTCAGCCATCCATCCTCCCAACAAAATGTTGTGGAAAACACCCCCATGGATCAAGATCCTCGGGGTGTTAGTTTCATTAACTGACGGGGTAGAGTAGCATATAGAAACACAAAAAGTATAGAATATAATATAGCTCACAACCAAACTATGGGCATAACCTAGTCTTAGACTCAACTGCAGCTAATGTCTCTTGGACTCCTGACTGCCACTTCTAAGACTAGGTATCCTATAAGAACTCAACCATTTAATGAGATTCATTACATTACATAAATACCTTTTTTATCAATTACAATTTAAGTTAATTAGTAATTTAAAATTTAATTTACCATTAACAATTGGACATTATATTTCATTATCATCACATCCAAAGTCTATAGTTCCTTTAAATTTCAACCTCAGCATTTCATCCCGGCAAGCTCCAACCCCATGGTTTAACATCAATTATTGAGTCATTTTTTAATAGCTTTTTCACTTTCCCATATTTCCAAGAATTCTAGAAAAACATTTTAAGCTACTAAACAAAAGTGGTGTAAACACGGTGTGTAGTTGAACTACTCGTCAAGTCTTTTCCACCTATAATAAGAGTGTAGAACCATCCTCCCTTGAGAAGCTAAACTTTCAATGCATATGGCACATGCCATGCGTCTTCACCCCTTTTGAAAGAAGGGTAAGTAAGGCCAGTTTCCTTGAGAACTGGGGAAAGTAAAGTAGATAAACAACCAACAAGATTTAGTAAGCAGACAAACATTCACATCCAACTTGTTTCACCATCTCTTGAGTCCTCCCTAAAACCAACATGCATAAAATGATGCATCTCACCATTATAGGCATCAACAGGTGCCACAAAAAATAGGCCTCCACGCCCCCAAATATCACAACAACCATCTACGATCACATTAAAACACAATATGTAGGAAAATAGAAATCATTTAAATTGGGTTATTAGACATTAAACAAGGCATCCAACATTCAAACACAATTAGAACATAGGGATCTAACGCACAAGGCACATGGCCATATAAGTAAGAGGGTAACTCAAAACCCTACGATGCATTATCTTTTTATCAAACGACCAATTATTTAATCCATCTAGAATTAACTGATTTATTATTTGTAGGTTCCCACTATGGGAAACATAAACAATAAGCTGGTATAAATAATTAAACATGCTTATTGAATCAATTTTATTAACATCAATTTAAAGAAACAACAAAAAGATTCATTTACAAGCATCTTTATCTTTGAAAAAATAATTACAATTAATACCAGTTTAAATTCGTTAATAATTTCCATCATGAATTAGAAGATAAACAAATAAATCATTGATATCACACTATGTAGAATAAAACAGGCAATAACATAGGATTGATATAAATTTATTTATCTGGTTCAAATTTTTATTATGTCAATTCCATTATGATCCAGTGTGCTAAAACATGCTAAATCTAAAATTACATGTAAAATAATAGAGAAGAAATGAATCCATAACTTAAAATGGTTCCTGATATTATTTATATGAGAAAAATCCACAAAAAATATTATGATTTCATCCCTATGACAGCTACATCCACCAACTATACACCTACTGATCCTGGAAACATTGTATACATACCGATCTTCGAAACACTGTACACCTACCGATGCTAGAAACACTATTTATAGAATATGAAATTTTGAAAAGTTTTGGGGATAAGTTACCTAGACCTCCCAGAACACCTTAGACACCAAATATAAGCAAATGAATAGACTGTAGAGGTTCATTCCATTACACCTTACCTCTGAATGCACTAACATCTTAAAGAAATATAAAAGGGGATGCATTATTAGCATTAAACTTAACATGATAAAGTATTTTGATTCCATTTTCCATATATTCATCTTTAAGGTTATTACAGGATTTGGTTTTAATAATCTCTTCATCAACAGAATTAAAAATCCATTTAATTCAGCTTTTATATCTATCCTATTTAATGGCTTCCCAAAGGGTTATTTTAACTGAACCAATGGTGCCAAAACTGGTGACCCCCTCCATGCCATTATTTTCTCGATTACAGAAGATTACTTAAGTAGATTGCTCCCTCGTCTTGTGGTGCAGATCATGCCAAATCCTATTCAAGCTTTTTGGAATTTAGTTGTACCCAAACATCTTCTATATGAAGATGACATCATCATTTTACTACAAGGAGGTAAAATAAATATTAAAAATTTAAGGGTTCCCTATCTCATTATGAAGAGATATATGGTCAAACAATCATCTAGAATAAATCCATTATCTTATTTGATAAAATGTTTCCTTTTAATAGAAAATCCAACATAATTAATGAATTATTCCAAAAATAAGGATACTTCCTTTTCACCTACCATGGTGTCCCCGTTTTTTGGGAAGACCTAAAATTAGTTACTTTTCCAATATTTTTGACCAAATCCTAAATGAACTATCCTCTTGAAAGGGGAAGTCCCTTTATATAGTTGGAATAATTTGCCCTATGAAATCTACTATTTTCACTATAATGATCTACACATTTAGGTTTTATAAATGGCATGTAGGCCTCCTAAAAAACGTCTCCATCAAAAAAAAATTGGTTGTGGAATCACTCTTGAAAGAAATATTGTGACTGTTCCTTGGTCTACCTTTTATAAACCCTTAGATAAGGGTGATCATGGAATAAAAGACCTTAAACTATTTAATGAAGCCTTAAATGCATGAAATATTTAGAACTTCATTCACATCTACTCCACTCCTATTGATTTCCTTAAAAATATTTTTATTGACTTGCTGAAGAAAGGAAACTTGAATTATACAGACTCCTCTACCTGGTCATCTATTAGAAATGATTCTTCCAACATCATGTATAATTATTTATTGTTGGTTATCAATGATTCTTCTATGAATTTATAGTTAGGCAACTGGAATGGAATTCCTCTGATTTCTTTAGTTTCTCCCAATAAATTACCAAATCAAACTAATGCTTCCATTACAGATGTTTTAAACTCTCACAGTTCTTATTTACCTGATAATGTTAACCATGTAATTGAAAATTACCCCTTTTCCAACTGTAATAGATTTTTAATTTGGAAACCTGGTAACAATGACATCCTTGACTGTAAAACTTTTTACAATAAATATTTTTTAATTTCCAGTAGTGATTTTGAATGGCTTAATTTTTTCAATAAATTATGGATAAATCCTTAAATAATCACTCTTTTAAGATGAATTTCTCACAACCAGGTCCCCATTGATATTTGTATTCCATATTTTAGGATTGAACTTTTCTCCTAATGCAGAATTTTCAATAAAAACTGAGAATAAACTAACCATATAATTATTTCTTGTGCTACTACTACTGATATTTGGAATTATATTTTTGATATTTTTTATTACAGATTGTTACTTATTGTCTCGGTCAACTCACAAATTCAGTACTGTGTCATTAGATATGGCTATCAATATATAATGAATCTTTTCATAGTTGTAGTTGCTGAGCTCTTACATGTGATATAGATTTATAGAAATTATTTTATTTATAATAATATCTCATTCAATTTAAATTCAGATTGGGTGAGGATCCTCACCACTATTCAAGAAGCTGATTTGATCCAGAAGGGACATTACAACAACTCGGTGACTTATTTCAGCATTTTGGGGTGAGTTGGGCTAATGGAATTTAATTTCATCCTAGAAACACCTTAGATGTTTTCTATAAAGCCCCTATCCCTGGATAGAATAAATTTAATGTTGATGGATCCTCTAAAGGAAACCTAGTACCCTCATGTTGTGGAGTGATTTACAAGAACTGCCTTGGGCAACTACTTGGTTGCTTCTACGGAATATGTGGTGTTGCCTCCTCTTTGGAGACAGAAATGTTGAGTGTTATCCATTCTATCACCTTTGTAATGAAATAAGGTTGGAATCATATCATGATTTGAAGTGATTCAATCACCATTATACATGTTCTCTGGAATGGTGTGGTGCATATTGTGTGGCCGCTCACAACTCGATGGAAGGATTTCATGCACTCACATAGGGATATCAACAATATCATCACTGATGCCTTTCGTGAAGTGAATGCGGTTTTGTAAAGACTTGAAAATAAGGGAGTCAACCATGCCATCACCTGGTTGAATGACCTCCCTATTTATTTTCTTCCCCTTTATGAAAATGATTATAAAAAATTCTCATCATTCAGACTTTTGAAACATTTATTTTAATAAAAAAATGTTCCCTAGTTTTTAGACAAAGGAACTAATCATTTATAAAAAAATATTTACAATAATAAAAATTTTTATTATAATTTTGAAATTATTTAAATTAATATATACTTAATAACATCAAATCATTGTCAACACTTTTTTGGAACTGATAAATCTAGGTTTTACAGTGATTTCTATTTTATCACTAATAAAACATTCCTTTATCAGTACTTTCCAATAGTTGCTATTAAAAACCATTCATTTTAATATAAAAGAAACCCTATCATTACCCTATCTCATCTCACCCTTAATCTATAATGAAACTAGACTTATACCACCTTTTCCTCCTACAACCACTTCCTCTTATCGTTGTTAGCTCCTGCCTCCGCTGCCTGCTCCACTCCTGATAGTACTGTTGCTGCTGCCGCCAAAGTGTATGCCCCTACCATGTCGCCCCATATCTCTTGATTCCCTAAATGGTCTCTTCTACTTCCACTACCATCCCAGACTTCACCACCGCCATACCCTACTACTGCCACCAAAATGAAAAATATACGTTATGTTCTTTTCCACACCTTCTTCATTCTCATCTCTTTTTTTCTTCATGTTTAAATATTCATGTGTTTTTCTTGATATGTTGGTTTTATATATGTCTTGTATTGTTTTTATTTTCAGAATTAATAAAACAGTAGAGTTTTGGTGATATTAGTTTTCATACTCATAGAAAATAATGGTCACACATATTTTAAATCCTTGTATTATTAACAAATTTTAGTTTTGTTTCTTTCCATTTGGTTTTCTTTATTCATTTTTGGTTCATACCTCATCTCATTTAACCAAGATTTCATTCCTTTGTAACTATGGTATTTATCATCTCACTTTATTCTTCTATTTTAAATTCTTATTAGAAATCATTTTTATATTCAGGGTTTCTTTGAATTTCATTGGGTCTTAGCCTTGTACGTAGCCCCAACATGAACAGATTACTCATGATCAAGACTATAGGTATAGGTAAGGCTTAAATATAAAGATATGGCATAATACTTCTTCAAGAAACTTATTGTGGGATAAAATGAATTACTTTACAAATAATACTTCATAGTCCATTGTGTTTTCATTCTATGTCAGGGGAAACACACTATTTATGAATTTAACTACCATATTCCATATACAAGAAGATCGTAAGACTTTAAAGAGATATTCTAAGCTTTAATAGGAACACTATCCTTTTAAAAAGAAATTTTTTTTATAAAAAATGAATTATGCCTTTGAGAAAAGAACATAAGAGTTACACAAATATCACAAGTCTTTATAAAACTACCCAATGTTTTAAAATAAATAATTTAAATATTTAAAAATAAAAACTTAATACTTTAAAAAACTAAATTCAATTATTTAAAATATTTTCAATCTTCTGACTTAGACTACACAAAAACTTTACATAGTATTTCTAGATAAAAATGATAAAAATTTATTATCATAATTAACATTATCTACTAAAAAATTTATATTTATTAATAATTATAACTATAAATTTATATATTTATATTTATAATAAAAATGTATATTATATTTACAATTATATATATATATATATATAATTAAAGGTAAAAAATCTTTGACGGTATCCTACTAGGCTATTTTCTCACACCATATATATACACAATTATGCATATATAGACTTAGTTATCTATGATACGAGTAATGGGAAAGGTTAAGACTTTTATAGTGGGGTTCCATAGTCATATATATAATGATAATGGTATTTAGAGGTCACCATAGGGAATAAAGAGGAAATATTAATGTTTTGTTATTTTAAAACATTTATTATATCATTACTCTCTTACAAATAAATTTAATTTTGATTTACCTTTATTTTTGGGATAATATGTAATCCTTTTATAGCATTATATTTTGTAAAATTTTTACTATTTTTTTATTCATGTATATTTTATAAATGGATTCTCTTGGGATTTATGTATGTGAAAATGCCTAGGTGGCTCTTTTAAAATGAATCAAGTGCTTTGAAATGTTTTTAAAAAAATTATATGTGTACAACATTCCCTTTTTTGTTATTAATAGTTTTAAAATGATTCAAACACTTGGCATTGACTTCTGTTCCATGTTAAGTGTTTTTCAACTCACCTGATTGGATTTCATAAGGGGATGTGAATGCTTTGAAATCATATTTAATGCTAGTTTAATTTTAACAAGGGGTGCATGAAGTATTACATGAAAATTTTTAAAATATAGATGGTTGTTTCTCATTTTAAATGATTAAGACTATGGGGTCATGAAGTTTCCTTATATGATATAAAAAATGAATTATGGTTTTTTGAAAGAAGGATTAGAACTGATTAGTTTATTTTAAAATGGGTGTATTATTTTAAAGAAGAATTTGTGTAAATGGATGGTTTTTTAATAGTATGTCATGTTTAATATTATAAAATGTTCTCAATGTACAAATGAAATGTACATTTTCCATAATATTTTCTGTTTATATTTTTATATAATTAATAAAACAATTATATTATATAGAGATGATGATTATATTTATAATAACACCATGGAAAGGGAATGCCACTAACACTATCCAACCCTTATGTTATATCCATCATGACCACACTCCCATAAATGGTAAATTAATGTTTAACCCCCATTGTAACTCTTTAAATTACATAGCATCAAACATCCTATAAATTGTTTAAATTAAGGGAATCCTCTTCAATGACATTTTTTTCGGGTTTGGTGTTATCTTATAAGGGGAAGAGTCTCAAGCAACAAAATTAAATAATAACTGTTAATAAAATGTTGAGTTCCCGTTATTGGAAATCCCCCCTTTGATTATTTATTTTGATAAATATTAATATTACCGAATCAAATATGATGTATATGAATAAAGAATTGATGGATTCTAATCTTTTGAAAAAAATAGTAGGAATATAGAGTGAAAGAGTTCATCATGTTTATAAAAGATTATGAATTTTACCCTTCTCAAATTCTTTTTCATGTTTATGTTGATGTTATTCCAAAATAATTATTCTAGAAGAGTTAGAAGAACACTTGATTTGTCACAAAATAGATCAAAGTTATAAATGATGGAATAAAAATGGAGAGAAAGAGAATGTTTCTAGTGATAGTGATAATAATGTGTTTTATGGATCATCTGATATGATAAGAATTATGGATAGTAAAGAAGACCGTATGAAGGACATGATTACAGATGTGAATTATGATGAATATTTTATTGAGGAAATGAAAAGTACAATTGAATATGAACATCGTGATTGCCCAAAAATGTTTGAGAAGTTAAATAGTTGTGAAAAGACACCATCATATACTGGTTTCACTAAATATACAAAATTGTTAGCCATAATTTATATATATAATTTGAAGGTAAACTATTGATAGAGTGATGAAATTTTTACAGAACTACTTACACTCTTGAATGACATGCTCCCAGAAGATAATGATCTCCCACGAAGAATATATGATTCCGAACTAATGCTACACTCAATGGGTTTGATCTCTGGAAGAATACATGCCTACCTAAATGACATTATATTATTTCATAAGGACCAAAAATAACTTATAAAATTCCCAATGTGTTGTCCTTCTTGATATAAGAAAGTTGAATCTTGTCCAATGAAGGTTTTATGGTACTTTACAGTCCTTCCAATGTTTAGGCACCTATATGGAATTGAGGTGACTGTAGAAAAATTTACGTGGAAAATATATATGATAAATAATGATTGTAAACCACATCACGTGGTAGACACTCCTTAGTGGAAGAGAATTGAACACGAGTGTCAAGAATTTTGAAGTGAGCTAAGAATCCTTTGTCTTGTGTTATCTACAGATGGAGTGAATCTTTTTGGTTTTCAAAGCAGCACTCATAGTACATGGTTGATTATGTTGGTAAATTATAACTTCCCACCATGTTTATGCATGAAATAAAAATACATCATGTTATATATGTTTATATTAGGACCAAAACAATTGGGTAATGATATTGATGTTTTTTTGGATCCATTCATAGAGGATTTGAAATTATTGTGGGATGTAGGTGTTACGTTGTATAATGCATATAGGATTGAAGTTTTCACCTTAAGAACCATGTTTTATGATATGATGAATTTCCTTATTAGGGAAACTTGTTAGGATATAGAATTAAAGGAACTCAATAGCATCCCAATTGTGAAAAAGGAAGACACTTAATTAGGTTGAAACATTCAATGAAAATCATATTTCTAAGAAATTGTAGATTTATACCCCGATGACATAAATTCCAATATTGGATGACATTATTTATGGGATGTTCAAAGGAATTTACAAAACTATCTCTACCAACAGGTGATCTACTATTTCAGAATGTAAAAGATGTGTACGAGCTTTTGTTAATCTTTTTTTAAAAAAATATATGAAAACTAGTTTGAAAAAGATATCATTTTTTTGAATTACCATACTGGAATTTTATATACATCAGAAATTTTATCTATGTTATGAATGTTGAAAAAAAAATGTATGTGATAGTGTTATCATAATGTTTCTAAATGCATATATAAGAAAGGATGGATTTTAGTCTAGGTTGTACATGTTTGAAATGCGAATACACGAAGAGTTGGAACCTGTGAAATGTGGAAAATTGTCTTTTCTTCCTCTACATACTTACACTCTTTCCAGGAAGAGGAGAGATATCAGTTTTGAAACTTCTTGAATGATGTAACGGTTTTAAAAGGGAATTCATTGAATATAAATAACAATTTATCGTTGACCTATTTGATGTTAAAGCCTATAAAATCTCATGAATTTCACATTTTGATACAAGATATAATTCTTATAGCTTTATGTTTCATTTTTCAGAAGAATTTCCCTCAAGAATTAACCAAGATCTATTTCTTCTTCAATGCTATAATACGCAAATTTAGAGACACAGAAAAATTTCAAACTATATAAAAAGAAATATTTGTCATATTATGTGAATTGGAAATGTGATTCTCACCGATTTTTTTGATTGAATAGTTCATTTGAGGGTCCATTTGGTGATTTATATTTGAATATGCGGTCCTATACACTATTGATGGATCTAACCCATTGAACTGTATATAATGATTTTGAAAGGGTATATCAAAAATCAATGTTGGCCAAAGGTTTGTATTGTAGAGAGATATATTATTGAAGAAGTTGTTTAATTGTCTAGAAAATACCTTCTCAGTGTGGAAAACATTTTTCTAACAAAATATCATCAAACTAAGAGGATTGCAGGTGAAGGAATTTATAGAAGAGGTATCGTCACAATCTGTAGTACAAATCAGGAGTAGGCCCAGCTTTATATTTTTCATAGTAGTTTGGAGGTTTCCCTATATTTTGAAACTCACAAATAAATTCTTAGGAATTTTAATTCATCAAGAAATTAAATATAGATATCAAATAAACATAATCAATTGTCTATATGATGGTTTCAGGACCATATTTTTAAGGAGTAAGATAAAAATATGGATTCAGTTTCAGAATGACTCCGATAGATTTCTATAGGTCCAAGTGTGTATGTATTATCTTACAGTGGTTAGGTAAATAAATGTTATACATTCTATAAAAATGAACATAATGAATATAGTACCATGGAAAATAGTGGATTTATACTTGTCGCTGAAGTGATGCATGTTTCTGTTACCAAGGATTGAAATAAAACTTATACAAACATGTAATGATTTGGCATCATCAAACAAATATGGGAGTTTAATTATAAAACATTCCAAGTGCTGATTTTTCAATACAAGTGGGTTGATAAAAGGAGTTTTGTTAAAATAGATTAATTGATATTTGTGAATGTAGATTTTAGTATAAACGTGTAAAAAGGTTAACCATCTATAATGGAATCATAGAAAGTACATGTATTTTATGTTCGAGATCTTGAAAATTGAAAGTGGTCAATTGTTCTGTTATCGATCAAAATCACTGAAGGGTCAGATGAGAATCCAACTAAGGATGACCCTTTCAATGGGATGCAGCAATCATTTCGCTATAGTCCCAAAGTATATAAACCTTTTTTATGTCAAAAGTGACTTTAATAAAGGGATATGGATAGTCGATAGAGGGGTAAAATCAATTTAGTCATAAAAAATAGTGTTCAATAATAAAGTTCTATATTTTTTTTAATATAAATTGTGTGACCTCATATTATTATCCATTCACTTTTGCATTTATGTACCCTAACTCAAATGTTAATTTTTTTTAAATATTATGACTTTTGTATGTACTGGTGTTCCCAATCCTGAGGAACAACATGTCTCTTAACTTTCTACTACTCATAGTATATAGGTACAATGACCTTATGCACGTGCTAGTGCTCCCAATCCCGAGGAACAATAGGTTTCTCAACCTGTTACTTCTCCCAATGCGGATGTAGAATGACCATATGAACATGTTGATGCTACTAATTTCGATGTATAATATAATGACGATGTCGAATCTAAGGAAATGTTAGGTGTCGAAGGAATGATGATGCAGAAAAAACATGAGCCCGATAGTTTGATGGTTTTAGAAAAAATAAATAATATAAAAATCAAAGGCATCAAATATGAGGTCATATAGAATTCGTAGGGCTAGCATGTTAACCCCCAAAAGTCCATGATCAGTAGTTACACTAGAATCTTCACTCAAAAACATGTGTTAGTTCATATATATTCGTGGAACCATATTGTGTCTGTGCTGAAGACATTGATGTGTGAAGATATTAAGGTAACATTATGATATCATTTATTTTTTTTACTAAAAATTAATATCATGAAAAATTGACTCACTCTTCATCATACCTTGCAGAGTCCATTATAGGGGATGAATACCATAAGAAATATGTATTAACACATTCTAGAAAGATTCATAAAGGATTTCAAACAATTCTAATGAGACATCATCTTAATGATGATGAAGCTAAAATAAAACTACACACACCACTTATCTATGGACACCTAATAACCCATGAAGCGTGGGATGTGTTTACTGGCCATGGTGTAGATTTTTCTTTTCAAGTACATTGGTGTTAGTAATATGTTTTTGATGATACTTGTATTCATCACTTTGATTGGAAATTTTTTATTTATGAAACTACAATTGAGGGATTAAAATAACGAAGAAAAACCAACATACCCCTACCGTAAATGATTTTAAAATAAAAACAAATATGTTATTTACATTTTAATGGTATTAAAAGTTAGTTTTTGATATTATCGGCCTGAGTTAGTGGATTTTAATTTTGAACATCCATTCAATCATTTGTGCACTTCATGCCTAATATACACCAATTTAGTCCCATTGATTCATATGATTTTAAGGAATGTAATTACCCATATATTAATTTTACATTTTTAAATATGGATCTACACTTAAATATGATCATTTTTTATTCATTGTTAAATGGAGGATTCATAATGGATGATGGGGATATTAGGTGATGAAAGAATTTTTTTTTGGAGAAGTCATATTGGACACCAGCCCACTGAAGAGAATGTGGGGCCCACAATATAGGCCTGATAAAGCCATTTTTTTTATTCTAGAATAAATATAGAGGAATAAATAATTATTTTGGAGAATGTGATAATTCAGCTTCCATGGTGGATATTAAGGCGGCCCAAATAGAATATCAAAATCTGAGCCAGAATCGGCGGCCCAGAATGTTAGAACAATAAATCAGCCATAACTCCCGATCTAAAACACAAAATAGGCTTACATTTTACTTAAGTCAAGAAGATAGTTATGTACACAAAAGACCCTTTTATGGACCACTGATATATGGAGATATTCTTTCCCATACAAGATGATAGTTCTAGGGGATATAATGATGATAAAAAGTCAAGGAGGGAATCAATTTCTACACTATATTCCTCCACCCTATGGCCTAATTTAAATTAATAATTGGGAATATATTGATTAAGTCTTAGATTAAGGCTTCCTAATTGA
The DNA here is from genome assembly GCA_963277665.1 of Viscum album. Lineage (NCBI taxonomy): Eukaryota > Viridiplantae > Streptophyta > Magnoliopsida > Santalales > Viscaceae > Viscum > Viscum album. The sequence continues at coordinate 796,607,550 of OY728160.1, read as the reverse complement.
CTATTTAAGGCAGCAGTGGTGAGGGGGAATATATCTCTTTTTATTATGTAATGTTATTATGCATATGTTCCTTTGTAATTTTGTAAATTTCCTTGTATGTTTCTTTTTTGTATTTCTATGTTTTTAATAAAAATATTTGTCTTCAATTATTCCAATTTATTTCATTAAAACTATATAATTAAAAAGTTCTTGTGATATCTCTATGTTGTGGTGAATTAGTTCACACATAGGTGTGAATTTAGTTCACACACATGGAGTAGTGCTCATTATTTCCACAGTTTTAATTTCTTCGATCCAATTCTTATAAGTCATATTCTACCCACAATTGAGAGTATACCATTAATAGAGGGAAAAATCATTAATGGGTTTATCGTAGGAAGATTCAAAGGCTGGATTGAAAGTTATTTTCTGAACAAATTGTATTTTATTGGATAACTAATTTATGTCTTCCATTGTTTAGTTATTTCCACACTTCATCTTCATTGTGTTTGAGGAAGTTAAATCCAAGTACATAAGTGACCATATAAATTGGAGAGATCATGAATTTGGTTATCTAAGTGTGCAGTGGATTATTAATTGTGTTTATTTAGAATGAAACCAAAAAATTATTATGTTATTATTGTTTGAAAAAATGGATTAATCAATAATTAATAAAACTATAATTATCCCAAGAAGTAAAATTCATTCAATCTACCACGAGCATAATTGTAAGATCAACCCATTTTCATTTAATTTAATTCAATTGGGTTTCTTAGAGTTCTTTAAAAACATATATAATCAAAACCACGTTGTCCACTTCATATCCAAAAGTTTATCTCTCAGTTTGTGTATCTTAGGTATGTTATTCGGTCTTAGAGGATTCGACAACCCAAGCTAGACTACAAGGACGGTTCTACCTTCATTTCTTGTGTAAATTTGAGTGTGAATCAAATTTTGGAACCGTTGTCGGGGGCCAAGTAAGTACCTTAGACCAAAAACTTCTTTCCTCCTTCGATTCTTCTATTATCACCCAAGATATCTTATATTGTCCCTTTCTCTCTTTTTATCCTTTTGGCACATGTCCGCCTACACCTAAGATAATTCAAACAGACTTGTTAGGGTGGAAATTCCTAGGATAGAGGAGTTAAGTGAACCTAGGGGATTGTTCCAATTAGATCCTAATCTTCTTGATACTTCAGAATCAAAAATTGAATCAATTTTAATGGAGGGTCATCCAAGAAATCAAATCTTAAATCCTAGGGGAAATCAAATCGGAAACCAATATCAAGAAGCTCCAAACCTAGGGAATGTAGATAATCAAACCATGAATGAATACCTCACTCCAGCTTGGACAAATACCCCCTCATGAATTAGAAAAAATTAACATGGAAATACCAATTAAATCTTTAAACCCCTTGTCCCAAACCACTATCCAACCTTTCACAAGATGGAGTCTGAGATTCCATACCATCATGTGAAACAGTTCAACGACATTGTTGAAACCATGTGCCCACCACATCAACTTGAGTCAACTGAGATGAGGCTGTTTCCTTTCTCACTAAAGGATTGACCAAAGAATTGGTTAAACAATCTGATACCTACATCAATCTACTCATGGGACTAATTTCAATGATAATTCTATACAAAAATACTTTCTCCACCACAAAACAATTGCACTTAGAAAAGAATCCAAAATTTTTTTAAAGAGGGAGATTGATTCTATGAAACATGGGAGAGGTTCAATGACACCCTAAAAATGTTTCCACACCATGGTTTTTCTATTCCTGAAGAAGTTCAAATTTATTTATGAAGGGTTTGGCCTGGGGAACAAACAAATCATTAACAAGTTGTGCAATTGAACCTTAAAAAACAAAGCACGAAATGATGCTTACGAGTATCTAGAAAGCCTTGACGAACAAGACAAAACAAGGGGGAAATAACCTTACTATGAGAAGCCACCCAAATCTGGTGTAATTCACACACATGTATAGGAGAAAAGCCTTAAAGAAAAACTTGATACACTCACTAGGAAGGTTTTGGAGATCGATCATTGGAAGATCCATGAAATTAAAACCGTTGACCCTGTTTTCAAAATTTGTGACATACATGACCACAAGACCAAAAATTGCCCAACCTTACCTTACATTAAAGATGTTCATCTAGGAGGACCACCAGTATTGGTCAATTCTCTACACATTCAAAATCCCAAATACCAAAACACATTCAACCAAAAGTATAATTACCCCCAGGCTTCTGTTGGAAATATTACCAACAACCTAGCGAACCACAAGGACCAAACCCTTACCATATAAAAAATTTTCAAAACCATAAAACAATACAACAAAAACCTGTCCAATACCGACAACCCATCCAAAAACCAATGTATCCTTCTAGGATTAACTCACCAACACAGACCCCCACAAAATCTTTCCCTCTTCCAATCCATGAATTGTTGTGTATAAAAATGAAAAAAATGATCTCAGAATTATCTTCCCTTAATAAAGAACTTCAAACCATAAAAACTGGAAAGGCACACATTCCAACTCAGGTGGTACCATCCTAAAATTTAAGGGGGGAGTCAAGTTTCACTCAAATAACTCATGAACAACTAAAGGCTGTGAATGTTTTATGAAGTGGGAAATCAATTGAGAAACCTGAAAAAATATGTCAAAAACAATGTTATGATTCAAATTCTAATGAAAATTCCAATGAAGCACATGATCAAACTGAGGAAACTGATAAAAATGTGAAAGAAGAAATCCTTCAATAGACAAACCCATGACCTACACTATTTTTTCAAAGCATGATGGGGGAAAAGAAGTTGGAATTGAATGAAAAAATGAGGGAAATATTCTCACAAGTCATGTTGATAATTCAACTCCCCGATTCAATTCAAACCATTCCTGCATACTCAAAATACCTTAAAGTCCTCTTCACATTTTAAAAGGAAATTCTCACATAAGAACTATGTCCTTCTTACAGCAAATGTTATCACAAAAATCCAAGGAAACCTTCCACCAATGATGACATACCTAGGATGTCCATATATCAATGTTGAACTGGGAGAGAACAATTTTGTAAAAGCCTTCTGTGACATAGGTTCCAGTGTCAATCTCATTCCCTATGCCGTGTACTACCAATTAGGCATAGGAGAGCACCAAACCCCAATTTTCACACATCAACTTACAGATCATTGCATTTGGATTCCAAAGGGGATTTTAAAGTATGTTTTGGTAAAAGTAGAGAACTTTGTATACAATGCTAGCTTCATTGTCCTTGATAAAAATCCTAATTTAAGAAATAAAGAACAAACAACAATAATCTTTGGTCTCCTTTTCCTTTCAACAATAAACTATATTATCTGAGTCTGAAATGGGAACAAGACCATCACCTTTGGAAAAATGAGTCTATACATTAACATCTATAATGCATGCTCACAAATAGGGGATGAGGAGGAAATTCATGAAGTAATCATTATAGGAAGAATTGATAATGAATCCATATAACATCAAGGAATATTTCAAGAATTATTACGTCAGGATGAGATTAATTTCATTTTTTCACATGAAGGATGTTTATCTTCGTGGATAGAATCACTTTCAGATTGGTCCTATAATGAATTCATAAGACCAACAATCAGTGAAATATTTCAGGAAACCACATTCATGGAGACCACTCCAACATCCTTCCCTAAATATTATCAAGCCAATATAGTTGTAGAAACTTCAACACATTGGGAATAAATCATATCTGAAACTCTAAAAAAATAAATTGATCTTGAGCCAATGTCCCAATATTCTACTGAAATTTTTAACCAACCTGATCTTGAATTGAATGAATTTCATTCTGCACTTATGTATGCCTTCATAGGAGATAATGGAAAACATAATATTTTCATTTCTTCTTCTCTTCAAGCTGATCATGAGAGGATGCTTCTACATGTCCTTATGAAACACAAGAAATCCATTGGATGGACCCTGTTTGATATTCCTGGAATTATCCCACTTATCGGGACTCATAGGATTGTTCTGGAATCTGATTCAAAGCCATGTCAACAACCTCAACGGAAAAAAATCCTAATCTCATGGAAGTAGTGAAAAAATAACATCTGAAATTGTTAAATTCTTGGATAATATATCCCATAACTCAGAGTGAGTGGGTCACCCCATCCAATTGGTTCGAAAAAAGGCTAGAATCACAGTGATAACCAATAAGGATAGAAAGATTCCTCTGAAAAGGGTGAGTAGTGGCTGGAGAGTCTGCATCAACTATAGGGATCTAAACTCCTTTACCATGAAGAACCATTTCCCCTTACCATTCATTGAACAAGTCCATGAGAGAGTCACATGTCATGGCTTCTACTATTTCATAGATGGGTACTTGGGGTATAATCAAATTGAGGTCTCCCTAGAGTATCAAGGGAATAATACATTCACATGTCCATTTGGAACCTTTTCATTCATACTCATGCCCTTCGGGTTATGAAATGCCCTTAGAACCTTCCAGCGGTGCATGATGGGAATATTCTCAGACATGGTAGGGGATTTTCTAGAGGTCTTCATGGATGAATTCTCTGGGTTTGGGGATACATTCTAGGGATGTTTGAGGAATGTGGAGAGAGTCTTGTCAAGATGTGAAGAAAATAATCTAGTACTAAACTGGGAAAGATGCCACTTCATGGTTAAAGATGGACTAGTCCTTGGTTATCTAGTCTCGAGTAGGGGGAATGATGTTGATAAATCCATGGTTGACATCATTCATGACCTTCCATCACCCAAAACTATCAAGGAAGTGAGGTCTTTCTTAGGAAATAATGGTATCTATTGAAGGTTCATTGGGAATTAAATCTCTGTTTCTTGACCACTTTGTGCTCTATCTGTAAAAGATACTCCATTTCTAAGGGGGGAAAGTTGTGAGGAATAATTATCTACCCTAATGCCAACTTTTATCTCTCCACCTATCATGCTGTCTCGAAATTGGAGTATTCCGTTTGAGCTCATGTGTGATGTGGATGACTTCACTGTAGGAGAAATCTTATGACAATGGTGTGAGAAAAATCATTGTGTCATTGTTTATGGAATAAAATCTTCAAATTATGCAAAAATAAACTACACAAAAACCGAGAAAAAGTTACATGCTGTTTCTTTTCCATAGAAATGTTTAGGTCCTACCTCTTAGGATCCGCCATCATTGTTTTCACTAAACATTCTGCACTAAAATACCTCTTCCAAACAAAAGATTCTACGGCTAGATTAATTTGGTGGGTACTTGTATTAAATGATTTTGACATCGCAATCACGGAAAAAATGGTGTGGAAAATTTTTTAGTTGATCGTCTCTCTAGGATGGAATTAAAATACAAATCAAATAACCTTTCTATGTCTGATTCATTTCTCTCTTTGCACCTCTATTCAGTGAATGATTTCCCATGGTATGTTGACATAGAAAACTTCTTAGTTATAGGAGTCATTCCAAAATTCATAGGGACTCAATCTCAAAGGAAATTTCTTTCTGATGTCAAGAACTATGTGTTTGATGATCCATACCTCTATAAGTTCTGTTATTACCTAGTCTTTAGGAGGTGTGTCCAAGAATTTGAATAGGAGTCCATCCAAAACTTCTGTCATAGCGAGGCATGTGGGGCTCACTTTTCCTCTAAGAAAACATCTACTTAGATTCTTTAGTGTGGTTTCTTCTGGACCAACCTACCAAGGGACTCCTACACATATTTTCAAAGATTTCCTAAGTATCAACAAGTAGGGTCCATCACAAAAAGGAATCAAATTCCACTCACTCCCATCATAGTGGTTAAAATATCTGATTATTATGGAATCAATTTCAAGGGTCCCTTCCCAAAATCTAGGGGATATCTGTACATCCTTTTTTTGTAGATTATGTATCCAAATGGGTTGAGGCCATTCCTAAAAAATCCAATGGTCCTCAAACTATGATTATATTTCTCAAGGAAAACATTCTCTCTAGTTTTGGAATTCCTAGGGCTCTCATTAGTGATCGTGGAACTCATTATTGAAATTATCCATTCTCAGCACACATGGAAAAGTAAGGAATTTCTCACAAAGTGTCAAATTTTTACCACACATAGATCAATGGTCAAGATGATCTAGCCAATCGAGAAATCAAACAAATTCTTGAGAAAACTTTTAATCCATATAGGAACTATTGGTGAGAAAATTCTTAGATTCTCTTCAGGCCTACCGAACCACATATAAAACCATATTAGGAATGTCCCCATATAGGTTGGTTTATAGTAAAGCATGCCATTTTCTAGTACAGATTGATTATAATTCCTTTTGGGAAATTAAAAAAAATGAATTATGACCGCCCATAGGCCGAACCAAAAAATGAAATTATATCTCAATGTACTTGAGGAAGATAGTATGTAGACTTATGAAAATTCAAGGTTTAATAAAGCTAAAGTAAAATCCTACCAATCTAGAAATATTATAACCAAACACATTGTATTGGGTAAAACTATTATTCTTATACTTTTAAAATTCATTTACACATGGGAATGTTGAGGTATAGATGGTCAGGTTAATGCATAGTACATAAGGTGTACCCCCATGCAACTGTAGAAATTCAAGATCCCTCCAATGGTTAAACATTTAATGTTAATGGTCATAGAGTCAAACAATTCATTGAACCATTCCAAAAAATGAAGTTGATGAAAAATTGTGTGAAAAAACATTTGATGAGAAAAATAATTAAATAATTAAGGTTCTAAGTCAAGATGGTGACATTAAACAAAACCGCTACTCAGGAGGCAACCCGTGGTTTTTATCTGTTGGAATCATCCTTTTTTAAAATTGGATTAATGAATCATTTTGATATTTAGAAGAATTCAATTGACCTTTTCTTTTATTATGAATATGCATTTTCATGAAAGGGGAGCTCTATATTCATCCATGTCACGTAGTGTGATCCTTGAGTAATACCTTACCCATAAAATTTAAAAGAAGACAATGTATAATAAGTTCATTTTATTTTTATTTTTTTAGGTTAAAATAAAAAAATATAATAACAATAATAAAATTAAAAGGTCACATCATAGGTCATGGGGAAAACCCTATCATAACCGATAAAGCTATGGGTACTCGAACCTGGGACCGAAGGGAGAAAGGGGCACATGATTACCACTGACCTATGGCTTATATTGCTTCCTTATTCTATAATTTTTGAATATAAAATTATATTTTACTTTTTTTATTTCATGAATAAATATATATATATATTTTTTGTTTTTTCTTTCACTAGGTAATTCTCAGAGTGACATGGAGATCAAGGGATTAAAAGGGAGAAGCACCCGGTGAATTCATTCCATGATCCTCATTTTCAATTTCCTTTTTGAACTCCCATTCTCTTCCTCAAACCCTTGTAAATTTTCATTTCATTATAAATAGGGGACAATGTTATTTAAATTTAGGGGGAGATAAAATGAAATAATATCTTTTGTGTCCAACAAATGAATGATTTGAAAAAAAGGTGTTCCTTAATGGAAGGAAAAATTTATTTAACCTTGAATATGATAATAGAAATTGTACACTTTGAAAATGAATATCAAATAATTTAGCATGCCCGGATTCTGATTTTAATCCATGTATATTTCATGACCATATATTTTGGAATGCGTGGATGTCTAATGTGATATTTTATTGTTTATATTTTCATCCAAAAAAATAATAAAAATTCATGTACTTTGGATAGTGGGGTATTAGTTTGAGTTCATGGGGTCCCCAAATTAATAGCATAGGTTTTGAGATCATTTTAGTTTTAGTATGAGTATTCAAAAATAATAATAAATTTGTGTGTAGAGCAATAAAATGACCTAATGTGTGGATTTCAGCACTTGGGGATCCTGAGTCCATAGTTTTCTAGCCTATAGATAGTAATTTTATCTCTATTTATTGTAATTTGGACTTTGTTTTTGACTGAGTTAACAAGAGATGATGCCCGAGTATTTGGGCTTCACGTGGTGCCCAATGGTCTTTGAGCCTGGGTGTCATCGACAATGTCTCACTACAGGGGTTGACTCTTTTGAGAGAAATTTCAACTAATATGGAAAAATTTACAAAAAAATTCATTAAAATAATTTTATACTCATATTAATATTGAAATGTGATTCCACCCAGTGCTTTCATCATTTCCCCCTTGAATAAAGATGATCCCCCCATGTCTATTGCGATGCACAACACAACATAACTCTTAATTGATATTGGATAAAATATGGTGTTGAATTTGAAAAAAGGAATGGCCTTTGGGAATGGGATATGATTATGAAAATATATTGTATTAAAATATTTTGATTGGTTTCATTATTGTTGGGTATAAGGGTTTTTGGTTATCCTTGTGATTAAAATGTTCTTGGAAAAGGGAATTCGAATTTAATATTGATGAGATACATTTAGACCAGGACTAAAAAATATCAAGTTGGGGGGTGTGATTATCCAATAAAAACACATATTTAAATTAAATTTTAATGGTATTAAATGTTTATTTTTGAACTTATGGTCATGAGTTTGTGGATTTTAATTTTCAGCATCTATTCTCATCATTTGTGCACTTCATGCCTAATGTACACCAATTTAGGCCCAATGATTCTTCAATTTTAAGGAATGTAGTTATCTATATATTATTTTTATATTTTGATAAATGGATATAAACTTCAATATGAACATTTTTTATTCAGGGATCTATGGAGGATTAATAAAGGATGATGGGGATATTTGGCGATTAAAGGAAACAATTCTAGAGAAGGCAGATTGGACACCAACCTACTGATGAGAATGTGGGGCCCCCAATACATGCCCAATAAAGCCAAAAAAATTTTGTATTCTAGAATACATATAGGGGAACATATCATTATTCATGATCCAATTCTAATTTGTATTCCATGGTGGTTATTAAAGTGGACAACATAGAATATCAAAATCTGGGCTAGAATCTCTGGCCCAGAATGCTAGCCTAATAAATATACCATAACTCCCGATCCAAAACTTCAAAAAAACCCAAATATTACAGAAGTCTAGAAGAAATCCGGTTACAAAAAATAATCTTCTATGGACCACCATTATTTGGAGATATGCTTACACATACAGGACAATATGTCCATTGGGGACAAGGAGGATAAAAAGTCAAAGAGGGAATCAATTTATCCACTACATTGCACCACTCTATGGCCTAAATTAATTTAATAATTGGGCATACATTGATTGAGTCTTGTCTTAAGGATTCCCAATTACCTATTTAAAGCATTGGTGGTTAGGGGGAAAATATTGCTTTTTTATGTAATGTTATTATTCCAAAGTTCCTTTGTAATGTAGGAAATTTCCATGTTAGTTTCTTTTTTGTATTTATATGTTCTTAATCAACATATTTCTCTTATATTCTTCACATTTAATTAATTTAAACTATATAATAACAAAGCACAATGATATCTTTGTGTTGTAGGGAATCCTTTCTCACATAGGAGTGAATTTCGTTCACACACATGGAGGAGTGCTTGTTATTTCTGAAGATTTAATTTCTCCGATCCAATTCTTGTAAGCCATATTCCACAAACCATTATGAGTATCCCATAAATGGTGGGGAAAACCATTAATGGGTTAATAATAGGAAGATTTAATAGCTTTATTGAATATTATTTTACTAACTAATTGTTATTAATTGGCTATCTTATTTAAGATTTCTATTCTTTAGTTATTTCCACTCTTCATCTTCACTATGTTTGAGGATTCTAAATACAAGTACTAAAATTACCATATACCTTGGAGAGATCATGAATTTGGTTCTCAAAGTGTGTAGGGGATTAGTAATTTTGTTTATTTAGAATCAAACTAAAAAATAATGAAGTTAGTGTTATTTTGAAGAATGGATTTATGAAGAATTAATAAAACAAAATTGTCTAAAGAAGTAAAATTCATTCAATCCACCCCAAGCATAATCCTAAGTTCAACCCATTTTTATAGAGTTGTAATCACTTAGGTTTATTAGTGTTCTTTAAAACCATCTAAAATCAAAACCATGTTAGACACTTAATAGCCAAAAATCAATCTCATAAGTTTTGTATCTTAGGTATCTTCAAAGCTCCCAGTGGATTAGACAGCCCAAGGTAGTCTACAAGGATCATTCTACCTTCATCTCATGGGTAAATTTGAGTGTGAATTATAAATCAAAAATGGTGTACACATCACTTGGAAAAAAATTGGTATATAGTTTAAATATTCCGTAACAATTTTATGTGAGATAAAACAACAACATAATTATATTCCTCTATTTATATATATATTGATGACTTTAAATCCAAATCCACTTCCACCCCACACCATGTTCTATGAAATGAGGAACATGTAAATAAAGATGAGATATTAATTGATGAAAATACACAAAAAGTGTGTGAAACATGTGTATGTTTGACATAATAAAATATTGTTTTTCTTTAAATCATTTTTACATAACAATAATGACTTATTTTCCAATATTTTCTATTCAAAATAGTCATAGGAATCAGAGACACTTGTGCCATATGAACACCTACTATCGGTGTCCTTGAAGTAGCTAGAATAGTTTGGCCATGTCAGAGGTTCATGTTTTGGGGTGACACCCCAAACATATCTTGAGAAAAAAATAGGTTGACTAAGGTGAAGAAGTGAAATAGATGAGTGAAATAATATTTAAGCTTGAATAACAATTATAATGGCAGATAAAGATGCTAGAAACATTTATGGAGGGGAAGAAAAGGGAAGAATCAACTCAAGAACAACCATTTTGTGAGGATCCTCCCCCACCCCCACCATATTTCAAGTGATCCATTCCCTTTAAACATTTGTCTTAGACATGGTAATCAATATTCGAATAATTGTTTCAATGAAATTTGAATCAAATTGACACTAATAACATTATTTTACTGATATTATATAGGGTGTAAATGATTTTGATTTATATCTATCAGTACAAACCTATAACCATATAGTGTGGGCTATGGTGTTGAATATCAAAGGCGAAAGTCAACACAATAGACCACTTTCAACAGGTCATGTGAGAGTGGTGATTAACCCAAATCATGAGCCGAGCACCGAGCTACCTATTTCACTTGATAATGATGATATTCATATGGTTGACAAAGCTATTGGAATATTATTTGCATAGAAATCACATATTGTAAAAAATATTTTGACAATGAGGTATTCATTTCTAATATATTTTTCAAGATAAACCTTTAACAATTAAGGAAAAAATGTACGAACCAATGAATTTTATTATAGATGGTCAAAGGGAGGGGGAGAAATGAAAGACCCACTCAAAACATTCTATAGGATTTACTAAACGATAAAAAAGATCTATCAAACGAACCATTACCCCGCCCATTCTATATTTTATTTACTATCATTGAAGGTTAATGTATATAAAAAGTTAAAAATCGTGGTAGTCACATAGTTGATGTTGAAGAAAATATGTATGGAGAGGATGTTAAAAACTTTAATGGTTTAGAGAATTTAGGTTAAATCGTCTACTATGATTGGCTAGGTACCTTAGTTGTAATTGTATAAATGATGAATGTTTTCATGATTTGATTTTTTGAAATTTGATATACTTTGTTAATTATGACTAAATAAAATTCAAATTTTTACTATGAATATATATAAAAAACAATTAATGGGATTTTTCCATGAATGTTTTTACTCATTATTCCACACACCACCTCTATAAAACAACCATAAATAAAATATAAAAAAGGATGAAATAGTATCAGTCCTGGTCAAATCGTTTGAAATAAAACTTATAGATGACAAACTCTTCATAATTCCAAAGATGTAGGGGTAAAAATATTCAATGTAATCATATCAAATATATTTTAATTTCATTCATTACATATTCCTTTTTTAATAATTAATTGATTCTTATTATGGTCAATTTGAGATACTCCAAAGATTTATTTCTTGGATTAAATATATGGATACCCAACAAACTAACCATACGTGATGAAATGTTTCATTATATAATACACTACATCGAATGTTTTAGAACTAAAAATGATTTTATATATTTAATATTATCTTTTAAGGAGGATTTTGATATGTTAGGGTGTTGAATCAATATCATGAAAAATAAGGAATGAGGCTAGGGGCTAAGCAAGAGGACCCTGGAAAGATCTACCACTAGAAAATTATGAGGGTATATATAATAAGATTTCACTATAGAAACACATATAAGAAAATTTACTAATTTTATCAATGTTTATTTATTATCTGAAATAGAAAAATGGAAAATATTTTTGTTATTATGTTTTTAAATTTATGAGAGAGATCGTCTTCCATGAACAAAATATCATCCCTGAAGAGATATTTTTGAAGATAATTACAAGATCATTTATAATATTTATCAACCCTTTGTATATTTATAATTTTTCAGTACTAATATGACTTTTGAAAAGAATAATAATCAAAATATGATATGCATTTTCTTTGAAATGAATGGGAATCATACCTAATGGAATAATGCAAACAAATAACATGAATATGTGACTTCTATATAATTAGTGGATTATTTAATATTTATGTTTAATTTACATATTTTTAGTATTAATACATAAGAATTATTTTCTTATACATGTCTATTCATTTTTTTGTGTTGGGTTGGTTTTTTTGACGATTTTCATGCCCATGACAGATAATAATTTGAGGGGGAAACTCAGAATTCAACGAAAAGGTAAAGTTTTTTTAATATACTCTGTTCTTTCACATAATATTATCTAATCTCTAATGGATTAACATAATATAAATTAAATGATTAAATAATCATGAAGATAATTCCTTCCAAATAATTCTTTCCCTCAAAACCATTTCACCCCTACATTTTTGACATTTATCACTTTGCATCAAAGGTAGTGGAGGGAACTTGAAATAAAGTGACAAATGTAAACAATGTAGTGTTTCTAGTTTGAAAAAGAATGAAAATGGAAAGAATAATAAAATCTAAAGTTGGTATATTGTTGAGACTTTAGTATATATATGAATCAGCCTCACCTCAAACATTTATGACATATAGGAATTAGTCTCATTTCAAACCGATACACAATGTGACTGATATGAGTCAATGTGTATTTTTTTAAAAAATTGAAATTAATTTAAGTAAAAAGAACATGTGACTTACAGAAAACCTAGAAAAATAATTTGTATTGTATTTATTCTTTAAAAAATTATCTATGGGTCATTTTTGAGGGCTAGTAATCCACCAAACCTCAATCTGACAAATGATGTGATTGCTATGACTAAAAGTGTCTATTATAAATTTAAAATGGATATTTCAGTTCAAAACGTGTCACTCATTGAAAACCAAGAAAACACACTCCAATAGTACCAATAATTTAGAACATAGATTCATAATTAGTTTTTGAAATTTATAAATTAGTCTCACATTAAACTGACACATGATGTGACTGATATTACTCAAAATACATGTTTTTTGTTTAAAATAACATTTTTGAAAAAAAACTAACAAAATAAAAATTGATAAAACTCATCAAAATTGTTATAATACATTAGGAAAATGATCTATAAATCAATTTGGATATTTAGTAATTAACCATACCTCAATATGATGCACAATGTGATTAGTATAATTCAATGTTTTTTATTTATATTTGACATTAATTTTAGAAAAAAGAACAAGTGACATTCTAAAAACCCAGAAAAAACATATAGAATGTTTTGATAATTTTGGAAAATGATCCATGAGTCATTTTTGACATTTATGAGTTAACTAAATGTCAATATGACACACAATGTTTCCGGTATGACTCAATGTGTCTATTTTTATTTAAAATTGATATTAATATAAGTTAAAAGAACAAGTGACATACTAAAAACTGATAAAACATATTCATATTATTTTTATACTTTAGGAAAATGATATATGAGTCGTTTTTGATGTGTTGGAATCAAACAGACCTCAATCCTAAGAATGGTGTGACCAATATGACTAAAAGTGTACATTATAAGTCTTAAATTTATATTTTAGTTCCAAACGTGTCACTCACTGAAAGCCCAGAAAACATAGTCCATTTGTCTTTATAATTTAGGATAGGTATTCATAAGTAATTTGTGACATATATTAAGAAATATCATGTCAAAACGATGCATGATATGACCAATATGACTCAAAATACATGTTTTTAGTTTCAAATGATATTTTTGTAAAAAAAACTGATATGCTAAAAACCAAGAAAATGCATTTGTTTTGTTTTGATACTTTAAAAAAATGATATACATGTCATTTTTGATGGGTAATAATCAACCAAACCACAATATGATGCAATATGTGACTAGTATAACACAAAGTGTCTCTTTTTATTTAAAATAGACATTAATTTTAGTAAAAAGAACAAGTGACATACTAAAAATCAAAAAAAAAACATTTGTATTTTTTTTGTTAATTTTTGAAAATGTGCCATGAGTCATTTTTGACAAATATGAGTCAACCTAAAATCAATATGACACACAGTGTGACTAGCATGACTCATAATGTGTATTTTTATTTAAAATTGACCTTAATTAAAGTAAAAAAGAATAAGTGACATATTGAAAACTGAGAAAACAAATTTATATTATTTTGATTATTTAGGAAAATGGTCCATGAGTCATTTTTGATGTGTTAGAATCAACCACACCTAAATCCTACACATGGTTTTATCGGTATGACTAAAAGCGTCTGTTATTTTTAAAAAATTAACATTTTAGATCAAAACATGTCACTCAATGAAAACAAAGAAAAAACACTCCGATTATGTTGATAATTATGAAATAGATTAATAAGTAAGTTTAGATGTGTATGAATTAGTATCATGTTGACACAAATCAAAATTTGACTGGTATAACTCAAAATGCGTGTTTCGAGTTTGAAAATACATTTTAGTAAAAAAACATGCATACTGAAAACCAAGAAAATGAATTAGGATTGTGTTGTTACATTAGGAAAACGATATATAAGTAATTTATGATGTGTATAAATCCAAATGAGCATAATATTATGCATAGTTTGGCCGTTATAACTCAATGTGGCTGTTTTTAATTAAAATTGACTTTAATTTTAGTAAAAATAATAAGTGACATAATTAAAACCATGAAATGAATTTGTATGGTCTTGATAATTTAGGAAAACAATATATAAGACATTTGTGACATTTATGAGTCAAAATCACCTCAAAAATTCTCATGGTGTGACTAATATGACTCCAAGTGTGTATTTTTATCTAAAATTGACATTAATTTAAGTAAAAAAGAACAAGTGACATAACTAAAATTGAGAAAAAACTTCACATTGTTTTGATTGTTTTTGAAAATTATCAATGAGACCTTCATGATGTATAAGAATCAACCACCCCTAAATATGATGCACAATGTGATAAGTATGACTAATAGTGTATGTTATTAGTTCCTTTTTGGCTAGTATAACTCGAAATGTGTCTTTTTTTATTAATAATTAACATTTTATTAATTCATTCTTTCATATTAATGTTTAATTTATTTTATTATAGTATAACAAACAAAATATTTATCTTCATATTTAAGCATAATATTTTTCATAGGTTGAGATGATTTTTTCGGCTAATGGTACTCAGGGAAGACATTTTTGAGAGGGGATCACAAGCATCAAAATAAGAAACATTAATGTTTTTAACTTCTTGCTAGATAATTGTGAATGTAAATATATAAAAAATTATTTTAAATTTATATAGTAGTGTTTTTTTGTATATACCATTGGTGGATATTTAGTTATTCATGATTTAAATATATTTTTATATAGACTTTACTGAAAATATAGGTTTTTACTATGTGTGATGTTTTATTATTAGCACATTACAACCAGCTAGGTCTTTATTAGGGTTTCGATTAACAATCATGTTTTAGAATTATAAAAAGCCTTTTTGCATGCTGGAAAATGAAATATATCTTGTAGTGACGACTATTTATAAATTATAATGTATTGTGTTGGATAATATCATTTTCTTAAAACAAAATTAAGTGATGCATGACTCATTTAAAAATTTAGATGTGTTTATAAAAGAAACAAAATTTCCTCACACGATTTATGGATGTTTTTAGGAAATACTAGAAAATTATTTATCCATTTTTATAAATAAATATCATTTAATGTGTTGGATAATAGCATATATATAAAATACTTTTAAATGAGGCACTACTAATATAGATATTTCCATAAATGTGATCAATTTATGTGTGTTTATAAATTAAACTAAACTACCTCACAGAATTTATGAGTATTTTTAAAAAATGTTTCAAAATAGATATACTATGTTTATAAATACACCAAAATAAAAATTGTCATGTACAATGTTGGATAGTTGCGTTTTCATAAAATATTAGTAAATGAGGTATGACTAATTAAGCAATTTAGCTTTGTTTATAAATGCATCTAGATTACCTCACATTGTTTATGGTTTTTTTTACAAAACACAATTAAATGAATTAGACATGTTAATAAATAAAAATTCCCATTCACTTTATTGGGTAATAGTGCTTACATAAAATACTGGTAAATGAAAAATGACTAATTTTGTGAAGTCCATAAATGTGAGATATTTATCTACATTTATAAATGAAACTAAATTTCCTCACACAATTTATGGATGATTGTATTAAATTCGGGTAAATGAATTATCCACATTCATAAATGTGGCTAAATAAAAATTATCATGTACTATATTGAATAATAAGGTTTTCATAAAATACTAGTAAATGAGGCACAACTAATTTATAAATTTATCCATTTTTATAAATGAGTCTAAATCACCTCACACTATTTCTAGATGTTTTTATGAAACATTGGTAAATGAATTATCCATGTTTATAAATAAAAAATCTTATGTACTATATTGGATAATATATTTTACATAAAATATTGGTAAATTAGGAATGAATAGTTTAGAATTTACATAAAATACAGGTGAATTTTAACAATTTATCTATGATTATAAATGACATTAAATTACCTCACACTATTTCATGATGTTTTTATGAAATGATGGTAATTGAATTAGCCATTTTTATAAATTCCCCTATATAAAAATTCTCTTGAATTGTTTTGGATAGTAGAGTTTTCATAAAATACTTCTAAATGAGGGGTGGCTAATTATTTAATTTGACTGTGTTTATAAATGAAACTAAATTAACCTACACTATTTTTGTATGTTTTTATAAACACTTGAAAATTAATTATCCATGTTTATAAAAAAAATTCATGTATATTGTGTTGTATAATAGTGTTTACATAGAATACTGGTAAATGTGGCTTGGCTAATTTAGAGATGTCCATAAATGTGAGTAGTTTGGTTATGTTTATAAGTGAAACTAAATTACCTCACATAGTTTCTGGATGTTTTTATGAAATATTGGTAAATTAATAAGACACATTTATAAACACGGATAATTAAAAATTCTAATGTACTATTGTGGACAGTTGCTACTTTACGCATAGTTCTCCTAGATTTATCAAATATTTTCCTAGTATGTTTTATGTACTAGAAATATCATATCTAGAACATAACAATATATATTTGATATATCTATCACTTGAAGCATATGGAATTATAATCACTATTTTAATATCCTCATTTGTCTCATACACGTCTTCTTAGAGAGACATATTCCATGTGACATAAGAAAAAATTCCTTATTAAATTATTCTAATATGTATTTTCAATGCCTTATCTATATATGTACCTTGTCTTAGTCTAATAAACTCATAGATCTACCTTATTAGATCTTATTACATAGAACTCAGGTATATACATTATGTTTATATTGAGAGAGTTCCTTTAAACCCTGTCATAACTAACAATATGAGTAAAAAACAATTATCCAAAGGTTGTGAACATTTTTTACCTAGAAAACTATGACACTCCCATTAACTTCATGTATATACGTTGGAAAATTATATTCACAATGAATATTCTATGATCATTATGTTTTTATCAACCCATGAATGAATTCAATAAACTTCGATCCCATTTTTACTTTGATTAATGCCATCAATTATTTTTGGTCACATTGTGTAGATATTTTCCATAGGACCACTTACAAGGGAGGTGGCCTTGACATTATTAACCTAATACATTGATCATCGAATTGTTTTATGAAAATTAGAGTTTAAACAGATTTAATAATGAAAATATGGTATAACCAATTGATCCTTATTGGTACCATGCTTGTACCTCCCATGTAATGTATCTCTTGAATACCCACCGACTTCTTTAGTTTGATTAGAGAAATCAACAAAATACTAAAATTATTTTTGAACATGAATTATATTCTTTTGAATTCATATTCACTTATCAGTTTATCTTATTAAAAATTAATACTCCCTCATAAAATAAGGATATATTAATCTCTTTGAAAAATTCATCACCTTGATTTGGTCATCAAAAAATCATTTATATTTGTTTAATAATTCCTATATAGTATGTGTGAATAGAAAATTCCACTCCCACGAGATCTTGTGGAACAATTTCCTACACTAAATATTTTTTAATTTTGTACCTTTAATTGACCCAAGTCTATTTAACTCCCACTCTCTCATATAGATATGTTAAAAATTTTATATAAATATAGTCCATCATATGACTTTAGCTATTCCATCTCAGTGATTTATATAATGTACTTAATTTTATTTGTAAAATTACTTGTGATTAATTATGTGCAATTCTTTATAAATTTTTTGATTATGATATACTTTAAATAGATCTCTTTTAATAGAACATATTTCTCTTATTTAAGTTAATATTTATAGAGTTACTTTATTCCATTTCTTAAATAATTATATAAGTAATAAACTATTTTCCATATGTTATAAAAAAATACTTTAAAAAATATAACACAAACTCTAACCTATTATATACACCTAGAATACTATATTCCAAATGAATATTCTATGATCATTATGTCTGCTTGAAACCATAAATGGATTCTTGAAACTGGTATTCCATATTTACTTTGTTTGATATCATCAATTATTTCTTGTTACATCGTATAGATATTTTCCATAGGATTGCTAACAAGGGAGGTGGCCTTGAAATACATAAACTAATACATTGATAAAAGAATGTTTCTATAAAAAATGCATTTTAAATGGATTCAATAATGAAAATATGGTATAACCAATTTATCCTTATTGGTACCATGTTTTTACTACCCATTTATTGTTTCTATTGAATACCCACCAATGACTTCACATCAATTAGAGAAATCACCATAATTATAAACTTATTTTTTCACATAAAGTCCATTTTATTTAATTCATATTCCCTTGTAATTTTAGATTATTGAAATTTACTACTTCCACATAGGATAAGGATATATTATTATCATTGAAAATGAATCACCATGATTTTGTTATTATAAAACCACTTATATTGGTTTAATAATTTCTTATGTAGTATGTGTGTAAGGATCATTACATTCCAACATGATCTTGTGAAACTTGTTCCTATGAAAACTATCCGTGCACATTGAGCCTTTACATTACCCAAGTCTATTAACTCCCACTCCCCCATATAGAAATATGTACCCTTTTATATAAATATAGTCCCTCGCATGACTTTGTATTTTCTATCTTAGTGATTTATATAATGTCATAAACAATTTATGGATAATGACATCAGATTAATTTTGTTTGTTTATTGATGCATTTTTTATTGGTATGGAATTGAAAAAAATCCTAGAATCTATATACATGTTTTATGATGTGATATATTTATTTCATAATATAACTTATATGATATATATTTTTATTTAAAGTTTTCCTATGGTTATGGGTTGATTCTGCTATTTATAATGCATGTCTCTAAAGATAATGGGATTATTTCCATGACTTAGTATGTTCATTATCAATCATCCTTTAACTAATATCATTGATCTGATGTGTATAATGAAATGTGAGTTTAAGAATAAATCCACTCTATATTTTAATTATCAATATATAAAGGTGAGACTCATTATCGATCCTAATTTTACTCACATCACATCTTTGATGTGCATAAGGAAATGTGAGTTTGGGAATTACTCCACTATATATTTCCAAAATCAAGGAATGCTTGGTCAAGATATTACTTGGATCATGGGAAAAAAGAAAATCATATCATATAACAATAAATTTTACTTATTTCACATTCTCATTCCATAAATTACAATGGGAACTTTATAAATTATTTAAAAACACCTCTATCTTCTGAATAGAATGGTACCTACGGTCAAGAAGAACTATATTTAAAATATTTTTGTTTTACGATTATTGTTTTATTTATCTAAAACATGATAAAAATATATGATGATAATAATTAAGGTTTTTAGGTCCAATGATTCTATAAACCAGTCAATGAATATTATTGACACCAACTTTTAGTTTTATTAGAAAAAAAATTTCTTTTCACTACTGGGTATTATTAAGTCTTACATTTTATATTATTCATTTATTACCTATGATTCATATATCATTTAACTATTTTTATATATTTAATTATAAAAATAATATTTAATTATATTTTTATAAGAACCATTCACTTGTAAATAAAAATTAATCTTCTTATACCCACTGATGGAGGTATCAATATTTCTCAGCAACTTATATAATACACCTTGACTTCTAGTAGTGTTCCATGGCTTCCATGATTCTTTTATTTAGACACAAATAAGTAAGTCATATATTTTATCTAATTCCCAAGGATTAAAATAATAATGTCACATGAAATGATAAACATGCATGAGGCAAGATCATCTTCTTTCTTCTAATTCAATTTATTGCAATCGTTCATATATGACATATCATTCCACATGAAAAATAAATGGTCTTATGTTCATGAATCATCCTCTAAATATTTTACCTCTTTGAAAAAATTGTAAAATTACCATTTATATTTATCATAAGATTTACAACCATTCTTTTCAACTAGTTCACAATAAGGGTTGTGAAACTATTTTACCCATAACTCTTATATATTCATGAATCCTGGTCAATGATTCCATGAGCTGTTGATCTATATCAATCATCCCATAACACTTTCTAAATAAGGATAAACTGGAAAGTGGGATGATATTATTGTATTGATATATAATCTCTTGTCCATATAGAAGTCCCACACTAATCAATTTACTTCAACAAATGAAAGACAATATCACTAGCTACAAACATATCTTCGAGTTTACATTGGTACAGTTTTATAACAATATAACTTATTTAAATCTTATGTTTCTTCTTATCTAGAGATATGAGACAAGTTATCATATAATAAACATTATATTCCCAATGTTTCATTATTGTTTCCCTAAAAATAACTGATTTCCCAATGTAACAGATTGTAGGAGCATTCCCATATACCTCCAGTAGGAATTATTATTTTTTACCTCCACTCACATAGTGTGGTGGATGAAAATATAATGGGACAATGACACATCCAATTTCCTTTCATACAGTAATACTATAGAGAAGTTCCTATTCTAATCCTAAAATTTATTTCCTGTATGGGCATATTAATTGTCCAATATTTATCAGAGTGAACTTATGGTATTACATGAAATATGTCTAAAAAATAAAACATTAGTAGATTAGTACTTCAATCATGATTACCAATTATTAGAAATTATATATTTTATTAATCATTAGATTTATTCCACTATTTTACCCAAACCTTATTTCTCTTAACAACTAGAATCAGAATACTCAATTGCTTGACTATTTTAGTGGAAAAGATACTTTGGACATATTATCTTATTAAAAGATATGGTTATGACACTACATTTTCATTTTCAAGGTAGTATTTATGTTTCATAACCATAATAACTCACATTTCCAAGATTTGTTGAGTGGATTCCCATCTTCATAGAAGTATAACCTTGAATTACTTTACTATTTGCCTCAAAATTTGAAACAAGCTTGCTATGAATATTTATTTACTTCTAACCTTTGGTATGTTAACCCTCCACATTCACAATAACTCCCCAATAGTATGATAAATCCTAAAGTAGGGCTAAAAGGTACCTCAAACATACAGTTTTGTTCTATTTAAAGTAATGAAAGACATTAAATATTTAGTATTTTATTTATGGTTATTTATATTTTTCTTAGAGAATGAAATAATTTATTATTTATCATGATTTATCTATATTATTTCACACAAAACAAATCCATGATATAAATATTAAAAAATTCACTGATCTTGCATATTTTTTATATACATGCTTGTTTATTATTCTATTTGATCATGTGTAATTGGACGCCTAAAAAAATTAATGAACAATGCATAAATAAAAATAAACGATGTGATCCTGAACTGATTTTAATGATTAATCCATTGAGAAAATAATGGATCCACTGAGTCTATATGGGTAACTCATTGAGATATATTGTGTGAGATTCAAGTTTCCATGCCCACCTAGTATAATGTATAAATGTACCATCCACTACATCACCAAGTCTCAGTATAAGATGCATCACATTTCATCCTTGTTTTTTTATAATAATAATCACACACAGGAGAGTAGATCTTGGGAATGTAGGATATACATGAATAAAATTTTACGGATATACATGAACTTACATAAATAATTATGTGAAGGTCTATGAAAGGATCACCATTTAGTAAATATTTATTATAAAAAACATTATAATAATTAAATATGTCACGACCCGTCCTCAGGGCCTGTGCCATGACTACGCCAAGCCCGCATTCCATAGGCCAGGGGCTGGCGACTAGCACCAAGGCGTAAATCCCGGAAAAAGGGAAGGCATTGCCTTGTAAAGTAAACAAGCACCACATAGTAAGCAAGCGGAAAAGTAAACACTATGTAAAAACTGTAACAAGCTGTGCTGAAGTAAAAGGGGCCGGAAATACAAGCCCAACTGTAAAGTACAACTGAAGGGAAAAACAGAAACTGAAAAGAAAAGCTACAGCGTCGAGCCGTCCTCTGGAAGTCCCACCTAAAGGGTGGGTACAGATAACCTCCACTGCTCCTCGGGTCCACCTGACTGCTCCGAGTACGTCCCGCCCAATGGTCCACCTCCAGGTACCGTCCTGCTCCGCAAGCCTCCACCACGATCAGCGCTATCCGTTGTCTTCAACCAACACAACGTAGTGCGTGCATAGCCCGTGCAGGGGTGAGTATAAGCTACTCATTAGGGACCCCGAGACCCCCGAAGGTCACCCGAAATCCACAAAGGATAATCCACAATGGAAAGATACAATCACGGAGTAACATCTGACATAGCTTAGGTATATGCCCATACATATACCTAAGTCATCAATTCCCGTTCGGCTCCAACGTCTGAGCCCAAGTACAACCCAGTCCACACAGGAAAGCAAAAACGTATACCCACACAGGATAGCACAACACAATCCACAAAGGAGAGTAAACAGTAATCCACATAGGATAGCTCAACACAATCCACAAAGGAGAGTAAATAGTAAACCCACACAGTATAGTTCAACAAAATCCACAAAGGAGAGTAAATAGTAAATCCACACAGGATAGTTCAACACAATCCACAAAGGAGAGTAAACAGGATTCAGCTCACACAAGTATACTTTTAGGATGATGATAAAGATGATCACTGATCCATCTAAGTCATCGGACCAATAAAGGATCGGTAGGTAAAACCCCCGCAAAGACCCACACAGGATCAGTCCCACACAGGACCTGTAGGCGCTGGCTCGCACAGAACCGCTGAGCGCTGACCCACGTAGGATCGGACCCACACAGGATCGGGCCCACACATGACCTGTTGCACTGATCCACGTAGGATCGCTGAGTGCAGTAGTTGTCACAGTCCAATGAGGATCTCTGCACTGTCGTCGTCGCAGTACACTGAGGATCTCTGTGCAGTCGTCGTTGCAGTCCACTGAGGATCTCTACACGGTCGTCGCTGTCGAAGTAGCAGTCGCAGCCAGCACTAGGGTTCCCGCACACAGCAAGCTCGTTTGGGAGGGTCCACTCCACGAGTCGAGAGTCTGATACATCAACTGACACAAAGTCCGAATTTGATGTATCCAAAAGTTCCGTATCGTCAACATGAACTCAACGTCGCAGACGGCGCGTCAATCGGACGCCCGGTCTGAGAGTTATTGGCTTTTTCGTCCAAGGGGCCCTGTTGGTTTTTTAAGGAAAAACCAACCTGACCATACTCCACCTGCGTCCAAACCTCAGGAGAAGTGAGCCAAAATATCCGTCTCACTTGGAGGAATTCAACAAAGCTGACTTCACGTCAATCGGAAGTCTGTAGCTCAAGATATGAGTGTTTCCGCTCCGAGGGCCCGGTTGGTTTCGTGTACGAACCAACCCGGCCGAACCCAAAGTATTCCGAAACCTTGAGTGCGATATACCAAAAGGACCGTCCCGATCCAAGGATCGCGTTGCCACTGACGGAACATCGTTTGGAGGCCCATAGCTCATGATACGGGCAAAAGACCGAAAACGGTCCGAAGACGGGGGGTCCAGGCCCGGGCCGACCCGGCCGGTCGGACCGGCCGAGCGGCTGGACACTGCGGGGCACCACCCCCGCGGTTTAGAGGTTCCACATCCCTCGAAGGGGCCACGCTGGACAACGGATGCGGCTTCATCCGCGTCCAATGCGGGCAACCTGGACCTGCGCGGTCGTGGGTCCGTTGGCCGCCGTCACCACCACGACTTTAGCCGTGGAGGCCTTGTCCGGCGGCGTGCCGGGGCACCGCCACGCCGGCGACCCGCGCTGCCGGAATCTTCTGCGGGCCACCGAAGTTGCTCCGGTGGTCCGTTTTCCTTCCCGTCTGCGTCTGTGTTCCTCCCGGGTTCCGTTCTTCACTGCGGGATCAACAAATTTCCCTTGCGTCACGTTTTGTCGTTGCCCGCCAAATCCGCACAACCACGAAGAACGACAAAGGGTTGTCGGGCCAAGTTCGTTTGGCCCGCACCCTCCGAGTTAGATAACAACAACGGGAGAAGATAATTCAACACATGAACCAACAATTTTAATAAAATAAAATTGTTCATATAAACCAGGTTCTTTATCTTTAAAGAAACGTTCACCGGAATATGAAAAATTCACAAAAACCCCTACCTCGCCAAGTCGTCGCACGGGTTCTTCGCGGAATTGCTCGTCGCGGATGGAGGGGATCATCGCATCATCGTAGAAGGGTGTCGCGTCATCGCGGAAGTGCGTCGCGTCGTCACGGAAGGGCGTCGCGTCGTCGCGGAATCCGGCATTGCGGCACACGGCGTCGCGTCGTCGATTTCCGCGGGTTCGACGTTCTTCGTCGGAGGCCGGAATTCTTCGCGTTCTTCGTGTTCTTCGCGTTCTTCGCGAAGAGGGGTGAAGGCACAAGAACCTCTGTCAAAAACCTCCCAAGGTGTAATCCTCCAAAGTTGTGTTGGTCTTATTTTATTATTACTCCAACCAACGAATACGAGGTAGGTAACGACCCATTAATTCGTAGAATTAATTCAACGAAAGAAACCACACATTTAATTCATGAATAAAACCGCCCAATTATATGGTGCGTTAATAATTTAAGAAAATGCGTCAGTTGAATTTCATAATGAGAGGTTTTCGCGGGTGCGTTACTTAGCGGAAAAGAAACGGTGGGGCTCGTGCGGGCCCCACCTCAAGAATATCCTACCAAGAGGGTAGGATATTTTTGGATAGCACCCTATCCGTTCCAACTCAGCTTAAGCCGCTTTTAAGTGGCTTCAAGTGTCTTAAGTGAAATAAAATAAAGTTTGTCGAACAATTTATTTTATTTCTTAACATTAAGCCCAAAAATTAAAAACCACACCTGAGAAAACGCAACTCCGGGAGAGGTGTTTCAAAGAAAGTACCGGCGCTGCGATTTCATCGGTGCCCTCAGAATTCGATTCCGGGTAACGGTTCAAAAGTTAGAAAACCCCCCCTCGTCCATTAACTGAACGTACCCAAGCCAAATTTCAGAAAATGATTCCGGGCACACCGGGCCTCGGTATCAAGTGCCGTCAGAAACTGCGTTCTTGAGAAATTCCAACGAAAATTAAGAAAAAAAAATTTCCTTGAAATTTACGGGTCTTTACATTACTCCCACCTGAAGTCTTTACATCCCCGTAAAGATACATCAAAAACTAGGGAAACAAATGTGGGTACTGAGCACGCATCTGAGCCTCCCGCTCCCATGTGCTCTCCTGGAGGTTCCCGTGCTGCCATCTGATGCGCACAAGAGGAATCGATCACCCATGTAGGACCTGCTCCTGTCGATCCTCTATCTCCACCGAGACCTCCGTAAAAGTCACCCCATCATCCACGTCTAGCTCCCCATGGTCAATGATGTGCGTCGGATCATGCACGTATCTCCTCAGCTATGATACGTGGAAGACGTCGTGCACCCAGTGCAACTGAGGTGGTAGAGCCGGGCGATAAGCCACCTCGCCAATCCTGCTGATGACCTGTAATGGTCCAATGAGGCGTGGAGACAACTTGCCGCCTCGTCCAAATCTCCATAAACCACATCGAGGTGAGACTCGAAAGAAGGCGTGGTCACCATCCTCGAACTCTAGTGGCCTCCGCCTCCTGTCAGCATATGAATTCTGCCGGCTCTGAGCTGTCCTCATCCGCTCTTGGATGACCTGGACCTTCTCTGTCGTGGCCCAGACCATCTATGGTCCCACAAGTGCTGACTCCCCAAGGTCTGTCCAGCACAAAGGAGATCTTTAAGGCCTTCCGTACAACGCCTCGTATGGTGCCATCCCGATGGTGGAGTGGTAGCTGTTGTTTTACGTGAACTCCACCAAGGGTAGGTGGTCCTCCCAGCTGCGACCAAAGTCAAGGACACATGCGCGGAGCATGTCCTCGAGAGTCTGAATGGTCCTCTCCGTCTGACCATCCGTCTGCGGGTGAAAGGCGGTGCTCAGACGTATCCGCGTCCCGAATGCCTCCTGCAACCCTTTCCAAAGCCGGGAAGTAAAATGAGCGTCCCGATCGGAGACGATAGACGATGGAACACCGTGAAGCCGTACAATCTCCTGAACGTAGAGACGCCCCATGCTCTCTACTGAGCCCTGCTCTCGGATGGGTAAGAAGTGTGCCGACTTGGTGAGTCGGTCAACAATCACCCAAATGGAGTCGTGACCTCTGGATGTGCGTGGAAGTCCAGTCACGAAGTCCATAGATATCCCGTCCCACTTCCACTTCGGGACTTCCAAGGGCTGTACCAAGCCTTCTGGTACCTGATGCTCCGCCTTCACCTGCTGGGAGGTGAGGCACCATGAAACGAACTCTGCCACAACCTTCTTCATCCCCGGCCACCAGTGCTGTCGTCTAAGATCCTGGTACATCTTCGCCACTCCAGGATGTACCGCCAAAGGAGAAGTGTGAAACTCTCTCAACACCTCCTCCCGTAAAGCGACTGGTACCAAGGTACATCCTCTGAAAAGGACGTCGTGATCTGCTCCAACAGAAAAACCATCAGGTCCTTGAACCGAGGATACCTGTGCACGCCGTGTCTCACAGTCAGCGTCCCCACGCTGAGCCTCTCTGACCCGCTGTAGAAGTGGAGGAGAGACGGTGAGAGACTGAAGGAAGGCTGCTCCGTCTCTATCCACGAAGGATATCCGCAAAGCGGCTAGCTGCCCTGTCGCCTCCTCAAGTAGCTGGATGCCCGTCATCCTGCTGAGGGCATCGGCTAACACGTTCCCCTTCCCAGGAGTATAGACTATCTCAAAGTCATAGTCCATGAGACATTTTCCTTCCATGAAATGGAAAAAATTCTAAACTAGATTTTATAGGGAAGTGCCCCTACCTTTCCAATCCTTTAGATAAACAACAACATTTAAGTCTTGCCTAACTATCCAAAAATGGTTACTAGGATCAATCACATTGAGGTATTTCAAACATTTCTCTATGTTTGGGGTTACAATTCCCATAAATGAAGGGCACAAAGAAATAATAGTTTCCTTGAGTCACCGTAGTTGTGATAAACTGGGATTTGGCATGGACTAGATCAACAATATAATTCATGTGCCAGAATATCTATATATTTCAATTGGATGGGTCAGCATGCTTGTAGCTAGGCCACTTGAACATTCTGTTGTAATCAAATATTTTGGAAGAATGATGTTTATATTCATGGATGGAAACAATATCAACATTATGTTTGTTGATCTCAAAACTCAAGAAGTATATATTGAACCAAGAACAAATTCCACTAGCATTACAAATGAGTAGGTGAATCATGGATAAAAGAGTGTTCAGGGATTGGCGCCTGAAATCGTAGTCTTGTCTATGCGGGAAGATGAACTCACCTTTAGGTTCTTATATTTCCCCCTCATGCATACACCGATACTCTTGGAAATGTGAACTATTGGGTTTTTGGAGGTATTAAGGGGACATTGAGTTAGATTGCTCCGAATACCAGGGGAGGGTGTCACACCCTACCTTTTTAACTCCTTTATTCAAATATAGAGAGAATATTGTGGACCCCAGGAGAGATTCTGAGGTAGGAGAGTAAGGGATCCCTTATGGATGATAACCCACTGGCGGTGAGGCCTCCTCAAGAGAATTCTCATGGTCTTCATAAGCACTTTGAGGTGGAACTAAGAAGGGAGGAGGTAAGGTCAGAAAATTAGGAGGGTAGGGATGTAATACATGAAAAACCTCCATCCTACAAACCATGAGAGTCTTCATGTAGTTATGGAAAATATACGGGAGAACACGGAACTAGAGAGGGGAAAACCACATTGGAACTTATGGCAGTATATCCCAATATTTCTCCTTATCACCTTTTTGAAAAGGAGAAGGTGGAAGTGCGAGTACTAGATATAGAGGGGGGGGGGTGGAATGAATCATTACCTAGAACCTAAACATCCTTTATATCTACATCTTATGGAGTGACATTGAATGGGTCTATCTGTACATCCCAATCCACAACCACTTGAGGGGGATGACGATGGTCGATGTGGAGGTGATGACAACAAATATGCCAGGTGTTTCCATGATGAAGACAATGAGGACGATATCTAGGGTAGATAGGGTAATAAATATACCAATTCAAATAGAATTATTCCTACACTGAAAGAATGAGATTTTCCAGCAAATGATGAGAGATATTTATTTCCACATAGATTCGGGCCCCCGAGGTATCGGTGCAGTGCCTGGTCTAGTCATCCGAGTAAAGGTATCCACCAAGGGTGTCACAAATTTCCTTGAAGAATCCATCCTTCTAAAAGATAATGGAAGACTGGGGAGACTGATCCAGACCACAAATGCAGGACACTATTTTCCCTTGTTAATGTCCATGGACCACCATGATAGGCTAAAGCTCCAGCGACCCAAGAAGTAGGGAGCCTTACACCACACATGGATGGTGTCTTCCTTTAAAGTGATAATGAGGTAGAAATAGTTCATGTGGATCACAGAGATTTTCACTAGAATATAGAGCCCCCTGGAGCTTACAAAGCACTAAAAAATGGGAGACAATGGCTTGAATTCCCCAAAGTGGGCTACCAACATCCATTTCAAGAAGTAAATCACCTCCTCGAAGGTAGACATAGGTATATCCATAGATATGTGGGAGCCCTACCTTAATTCCTGCAGTAGTTTCAAGGATATCTCTGGAATTGAGGGCTAGTAAGAAGCATGGGATATTCTATAGAGGACATACCCAAATGAGAGGTGGGATCTAGGAGCAAAGCTGGGGGCGTTGGATGGAAACTGATAGAAAGTAGGGGCATAAAGAACTTGATTGGCAGTAGGGGAAGTGGAATATGGTGCAGAATTGTGATAGAAGGACACCGAAGTGAGAGGATTCGACGAAGACCATTGATCTGTAGGCCACAGGATGGAGAAAAAGGGATCTGACAAGGGGGTGGGTGGAGGATGAATATTCATGAAGGGTTATGGAAACTATTATCCTTATTTATGATTATGAATGATGAATATTCATATAGTAATCTGGGACCCTATACCCATATTTATGTTTATGTAGGATGTATATTCCTTAAGAATTATGGGATAATATATCCTTGTTTAATATTATGAATTATAGGTATTCATGAAGGGATCTAGAACCCTGTATCATAGTTTTAAAGTCCCTTGGTAGACAATAACATAACAATGGGTTGTTAATATCACTTATATTGTTGGAATATGTGTTGTGAAAGTCATGACTTAAGGGGTTTGAACTGAGGATGACTAATTAAGGAATACACAATGGGGATGATCATAAAACACATTATGTTATCATGTTCTTCCATGATGTTGTTGGGGATCACAGGTTTCAGACTTTGTTGAATGTAGGATATTCCACTAGTTTATGGGTCAAGGGACCTTATGCATGATCTAATATGATACTACATGTATGGTAAGTTAGTGAGGTCACTACTAATTTCCAAGGACTATAGATGGTTTTAAAATATTTAAACACTTGGGAGATGAAGTAGGGTTTTGAGAAAAGAATATCTACAGAGCATTTTGGAACCCTAGGGGTAGTTCATGGACTACCCTAGAAATGGGCATGGTTAGTTTATGGTCGTGAAGCATAGGGCCAGATATCATGAATTTTAGGGTCATGCAATAAATACCATCAAAATAAAAAGAATGAGTTATCACACACTTTCTTCAATAATGGGTACAATACATGTTGAAAAACACTGAGGATGTCAAATCCACTTGAATAATTTTTTTATATGACTTTTAAATCTGGATATGGTATTATCTGAGTCAATAAGGATGGGGAACTGGAATGTAATGGTTAACCATTAATAATGGTGGAAACCATTATCACACACTATTAGGGAAATGGTTTATGGGATTAAGGTAGACCTCTCTTCTAGGACCAAAAAATCCACTAGGCATAATCTTCAACGAATTTTATTATTCTCCAGTGAATCCTAGTGGGGTATCTTCAGATTATTTGGCCTTTAGTACTATTATTATCTAAGGGAGAACCATGAGAAATTAATTGAGTCTATGGGATTCCAAGGGAAGTATATCAACTCAAGGAATTTGTGTGTATCAACTCAAACATCAAATTAATGATGTTTTCTGAGTAAAAACATAATATTAAAGAAGGGTTTGAGTACCCTAAATGTTATATTTCCACATAAAAAAAATATTATCATTGTGAAGGGATATTATAATTCATTTGTCTATATTTTTCGAAGACCATTAGGGTCTATCTTCTGTGGATTATAATTTTATAGTGTCATAGGATAGGCCCCGTGAGATTTATTACTGTTATATTTATGCTCTAACTCTTTCCAAAAATCTAGAAATGAAGAGTTTATTGATTGGTGACCTTGAATTTTGCTCAAACCTCCATTTGTAGGTTTTCAGTTTTGATAAGTTTTGTTTCTGTATCACTAGATGTTTAATGTATTATGATTTAGTCCATTGTAAGATAGAGTTTAAGGTCATATATCCTTGAATTTTTTTTATGAAATTTAATGTTGTAATGCATTGACTTGGAAAAAGTAAAGTGTGAGATAATAATCAAATTAAGACTTCTATGGTTGAGAGTAATCCAACACCATTTTGAATAGATGATAAAGGTGATGTAAATTGTGGCCTAAGGTTATCAGATAATGAGTGATTGTATTGGATATATACATTT
The DNA here is from genome assembly GCA_963277665.1 of Viscum album. Classification (NCBI taxonomy): domain Eukaryota; kingdom Viridiplantae; phylum Streptophyta; class Magnoliopsida; order Santalales; family Viscaceae; genus Viscum; species Viscum album. The sequence goes on along the minus strand of OY728160.1, from coordinate 796,575,939 downwards.
AAGATAATTATTAATCACACTAGGATGAATAGTTCAACTACAATTTCATCAGGGTTCACAAGGATTAGAGGCCTTTTTACAAGGTATGGAAATGTTTGGTTGATAGGAAAGGGGCTCATATGTAGGATATGAGGTCCAAAATTCATATTCAAACCAAGGGTTCCTAAATTTTGGCTTTCTTTACCAGGGGACATGTATGATTGACGGTAATTTGAGACAATCAAGAAAAAACGTGTCATTTATAGATTGAGGTGCTTTGAAATAGGGTCGAATCACCACAAACCTCAATGAACCATGGTCAAGTTATTATGGTCCTTCGATAAAGAGTGATGTTGGATGATGTGCTATGCATTTTAATTTTTTTAAAGAAATGATACACTTCCCATATACTTTAACATCATCTTAAAATGAATTAATTCTCACATATAATAACATCATATGTAATTAAATCAAGTTTGTTTTACTAAATATAATAAAACTAGGATTTTTTGAACTAATATAATATTATTCAATGTATCCTAATAGGAACCCTACATTGGTCAGAGGAATTAAAATGTGGGAGGTCTTCCTATCCATTCATAGTTTGATGAGTATATATCCATATTCTAGGTACACTATTGTGTAGATATGAATAATGCATTAGAAATTCTTACATGGATTATAATCAAAAGTATGTGAAACATGTTTATTAAACTCAATTATTTTTATAAAGATTAAGGTCATGCAATGTGGACTATTTATTCCACCCACCATTGGTCATGAAACTCCCAGCCTTGTAAAATTGGTTGATCCAATCCTTTAAAATCACATGAGTCACCCTTGGTGTGGGAAAAAAGAGTTTAACAGGGAATAACACATACTATGCTGACTAAAGGAGTATGAATGAGTGAGAAACTGGTCCTAGAGATAAGAATGGATGGGAACCATTTTGGATAGAAGGTGACATGATCAAGAACTATGGTGATCTTGGGGAACATGAAATTTATATGGGTAGGCCTCCCCTTGGTTTCCCTATACATCTTTTGGGGTTAGTAATTATGCTAGAGACATCACTTTCAAAGAAATTCCACAACATTGATCTAGCTCATACAAAAGAGGATATGAAATTTTATTTTTGTAAATAGTAGTTGGGCCAATATTGGGGGATCATTGAGTCATGAAATATCTCAAAATAATGAGAATCATACCGCACATAGTTTTAATAATGAAATTTTACTGGTATATATTGGAATCATATGCGGGGAGGAGGAATTTTATATTCTCTTGGAATAACGTCTAGGCCTAGGATTAGGGAATTTGGGAATCACTAAGTACTAGGTGATAATAGGAATCAATCCACACATATTACTTGTAGGGTAAAATCCTTAAATTTGGATTGAATCGTATAGAGAGAGATGCACTCTTTAATCATTTCCTTACTGAACTTTGGAATCATAGTGGACCAAACGTTCCACTGCATAGATCAAACTCACACATAAGGGGTTGAAATTTTCATATTGTATTATTTTATGGATATTAAACATTCATCCCTATCACAAAATTATAGATAATGGAAAAATATCCTTATATATTTAGATATCATGTAGGTAATGGGTCCCAATAGATAGACAACTCTAATAAGATTTTGGTATTGGAGGATAGACCAAGCATCATGAAACATAATGTCTTGTGAGAATAATTGAAATGGGTATGGTGTTTTACTATTCTGAAATGTTGACCAAATGGAATTTTAATAAGAATGAATAACTGATGTCATTTTGGTTTTCATAGAATCTTAATACCCCTAAATGGAAGAGTACAAAGATAAAAATGTATAATCATTATTTAACAGTGAATACGACTCACGGATTTGTAACATTTAGGTTATCCTAATCTACTTGACTAGTTGGGTTATGGGATGTGTAAATCATAACCCATGAATATCTAAGTTAATAAGAAGTATAGACTAATGGGTACAAGTCAACAAATACTTAATGCGAAATCCTGTATCACACATAAAAAATAAAATATCTCTTGGGGTTTAAGGGGGGCCTTTCCTCTAGGAAGAAATCATCCCCTGTGAATAAAATTTTAATTATTGTGTTATTAACTAGTGTATCCTAGATGGAACCATTTAGATCAGTTAGTCTATGTCTCCAATATGCTACACGGGAGAAGAAAGATTATGTGGGATCAACGTCAATGGAATTCTAGGAGAATATGTTCTTAAGAAATTACATGGTATTAAATCGGATATCAAAGGCATTAAGTTGGTTTATGGAGAACATATATTAAAGAAGTCTTTGAGAACCCTAAAGGTTATTCTAATGTTTTTTAACACATTCATAGGAAGAAGTAATAATTCATGTAACTATTGAGTACACCATTGTCAAAGTGGATGATATATTCAGTGTAAAACTCAACTGAAATAGTAAGAGAGACATTTTAGGTGATCTAATATCACATGAGTAATGATTAGTGGGAGAAAGAAGATATGACTAGGAAGTTAATTAAAATACATGATAAGGCATGTTAGGGAACATGTGGGGGAATTCACATTTTGATGCGAGATGGAGTCCCCACACAAATTGGGTTATCATCAAGTAACATAGGTAAAAGTAAAATTTATCCAAGTATGGTATTAAAACCGATTATCGAAACATCGATACATATCTTATAAATATGAGAATCAATCCACATGAAGTTCTTATATAGAAAACACCCTCCACAGGTCTGAATCATGTGTAGGGAGATGGATTTTTTAAACATTATAGCTATGCCAAATTCATGGGTTCCAGGAATTAGTACATATCCTATATTAATAGGAATCAAATAAAATATTGTTCTTTAAGTAAAATTCACAACATAGATCTGGTTCATACATAAGGAATATGGGGAATTTTTTCTCTTTGGTACATGATGATCATGTACCAAATATTTTTACATGGATCTGGATCTCATATAGGGATATGGTCGGGAGTGATGAGAATTCATGGATGTTATTGAAACGAAATATTCATTCACCACTACATATCCCTTGGTATGGGAATCAAGCCACATATAGATCTTATGTATGACTTGTTTTATAGATCTAATTCTGACATAAGGATGGTGGAATTATATTTTCTCCACAAATCAATCACAAACATGGTGAATTGTCGATAAAGTGGTATCCTAGATTGATAAAGAAGGAAAATATACATGGATGAGGTTTCAATGCAATGATGAAGGTGATACTACTATTTTATCATATAGGGTTGTCTAGGAAACTCAGAATGATATAGAAAAACCCTAAAATAATTATTTTTTATATAGACCCTTCTCATATGTAAAGGGGGAGGCATGTCCCACAAGGAAAACACATGTTGTGAAAATTAAGGTCTAGTAATAAGGACCACTATGTAGTTTAAAGTCATCAATCAGGGAATTAAAATTTAAAATAGTTTAATATCATGTGTAAAGGATGGCTTCCATAAAATTTAACTTCTTGAATTAAGGACTTATTCTTTTCAGTTTAACATCATGTGATAAGGATGTATTTTTTGATGTTTAATGTGATGTGGTAAGGGAACCTTCCACGTAGATTAATTTTATATGGTTAGAAATGGGGTTGTATATAGTTTAAATTATTTTAACAAGGAATTATTTTCATGGAAAAAACTATGCAGATTATTTCTTATGAATCCTTGCATTAGTGGTGGGGCACAATGCTTTCCCCATCCATCGTGGTCAATGAGTAAGCTCTATTGGAATACACATTATGTATGATGTAAGGCCCTTCTCATTTGAGTTCCAACTTTGGGGGTTTCATACATTCTATCATTAGGGTTATGAGAACCAGTACCAAATTTCCCTTGAGGAATGAGTAGAGGAAAACCTTTTTGTAAAGGATCCCAAAATCCCATTATGGTGGACTTTGAGGTTGTGTAGTGTATGAAACATTTTCTAATATAGCCTTTATAACTCATTAATATTCTTTTGTTATTGTTAATCTTAAGATACTTTTCTATAGATAATAGTTCAATGTAATGGAACTCATCTTCTATAGGTAATAGTGCCTCTATTCCATAAACTAGTGAGTATGGGACCACATTCACAGAAGTGTGAGTTGTGGGATGGTATGACCATAAATAACCCACAATCTTTTTGGGCTTAAAATTCTTGTCATTATCCACCATTTTATAGATTATATATAATATAGCCTTATTAAAGGCTTCTGTCTACACATTTTATTTTGCATGATAATGAGATGAATTCTTGGACTCAATCTTATACTCCTGATATAGCATATTTAACTCAGAATAATAGTATTTGATACCATTTTCCTTCAGTATTGTGTGATGGACACTGAATATGGTGATCATACTAGACATTAAAAAGTAGATGATTCTATTTTTCAAGACTTCCTCGTGGATTAAGGCCATATCCCATTTGGAAAATAAATTGGAATTTGCAAGGATTCACAAAAAATGATTAGTTATAGTTGGAGGATAAGGACTCATGACATCCATTATCAATAATGAAAATGACCACGAATATTTAGTAATTTGATGAAAATTTAGGGATTGATGGATATATTTTTAATTTATTTTATATGCATGAAATTTATTGATAAACTCTATTCAATCGTGTATCATCATCATCCATAAGTAACCAAACCTTAATTATTTTTTCAGAGAGCCTAGTTGAATAGTGATTGATTTAGGAGCCTCATTAGAAAACGTTTTTGAAAAAGAGGGTCCCTCATTCTATAATTAATATGAGGAGGAATCCATCAAACTCTCATTTGTAGTGGTATTTTTATTCATTTGGACCATCCTGAAGGGAGTAGTTCACTTCCCATCATTAGATCTATTCTCTCTTAGCTAGATACAATGGGAGGGTTCTATCATAGAGGTAACCCATTTTGGGGTTCATTCATTGAGTAAGGGACATTGGATCATCACCCACTAGGTAAATGTTGATCTGATTGATTTAATCTATGTCACAATTGATGACTATAGAAAATACCCTTCGATGTGTGATGTGATAGACTACCTCATTCTTGTTAGGATTATTTAGGACTATGGATTCATTGGCCATTGAATCGAAATGATCTTTCTATGATCAAGGGATGTGATGTAGAGTTGATTTATAAGGTAACTCTTCCATCATTCCTCCCACATAACCAATAAGAGGGGTTAATTACTACTTCCTTATATAATATCACCATTGACCTTTTTTATCACTAGCACTAATTCGCCTTTGACTTTTAGATAGAATATTTGTAACTATAGGTCTAGATATAAGTTTACAATAAGGTCTTGGTATTCCACCTCATTATTAATGCATCCTTTGGATAATAATGAGTTAGAAAAAATTATATCGTCCAGGGAAACAATGAAAATAGATGGACCAACCCTGTTGACCTGTGATTTTTTTCATTTTTTTTCATATTCCAACTTCAGGATCACCCGTCAAAATTCATTTCCCATGTTTGGGGGTTTAATGGTCATTAAAAATCTATTTTTTTTAGAATTGTAGGTTTCACTGGAATAATTTCTAGGTTATGATGCACAGTAATTAAATTTGGTGGTGCCTACTCTTTGATTACCTTCTATAACATGAATCATATGTGTGACTATTGTATAATAACTGTCCCTCAAGACAAACAACCAATTATCATATGGAAACTAATAATATGCAAGATCATTTCCATGTAAGAGACTGAGTTGAATTCATGACTCTTTAAGTAATGCCTCATCTTTTTCACCGTGAATATGAGTCTAAGGAAATTCTTCTCAAAATCATAATATGGAGAATCAATATAAAACACTCTTCAACTATGATAGTAGAAAAATTTCTCATTCCATACATGAATTTTCTATTTGAGGAGTTCACCGTGATATCACTCCACAATGGAAACATATAGGATAAGTGGATTTCATTCTATTAGTGGAATTAATATCAATGAATGTTGCAGTTACTTCTTGATATTTTCAAAATATTCTTGGATGTCTGCATGTCCTTGGTTGGAGAATCACTTTTTCATTAGCCTACTGAATGGGTGATTTCTTCATGGTAGGATGGCTATGAAAGTATTTATATAATCATGGAACCACTAGATCCCTCTCAAATTTTTAAGATTTCAAAGATGTGGAGTTTCTATAATTACACAAGTATTTTCTATATCAACCACAATACCATGGTGGTATAACATATATACAAGGAATTTCCTTAACATTATCCCAAAATCAAACTTTAAGGGATTCATTTCCAAACTATGAAAACATAATTTTCTAAATATTTCTTGAATACGAGTGAGGTGATCAACCCACTACCTAGATTTAACCAATAGGTCATTGACACAGCCCTTAGTAATTCCCCCCAAGAAAGGATTGACGATACGATGCATGTAATGTTGATAAGTGGCTATGCCATTATTTAAGAAAAAGGGAATAACCTGGTAATAAAATATTTCGTATGTAACTCTAATGTTAGTGGATTCTTCATCTATATGAGCCAAATTAATCTAGTTATTATATAAATGGAAATCTATAAAGGAAATCTCTAGGAATCTTATGGTCACATAAATCACGAGTTCTGTGATTGGTATTGGGAAGTCATCCTTTAGGCCGTTTCAATTGAAATTTTTAAAATCAAGGTAGACCCTGATATTTCAATTCATTTTTTTTAAAAAAATATTTTTAATTTATATTGGATACTAAACCTCCTAGATAATGTTGGCTTCGATCAATTATTCAACCATTGATTTTACCCCAGTAGCATTAGAGGGATGCATTCTCCAATATGATTTCTTGAAACCTCTATGGTCATTTGGAAAGCCAAGATGATGAGTATCTGCATAGGGGTCCAACCTGATAATATCTATATAATTACAAGAGAACACAAATCCCTGATTATTAATAAATTAAATTTAAAACTATTTCCCTTTGAGAGTCAAGATGACAATGATCAATATAGGACGGAAATATTCTATTGTTCCAAGATTTTGCTACATTATCCCATCGATGATGGTGGAGATGCCTTCCTCAAATGTTTGAGGGGAGTCCAGGTGGTTATCTTTTAACAACTCTGACTCTAGTAATGTGGAACTGATTCTTACTTTATTACACCAACATAGATACAAGGGGGTAAAATATTGAAGGACTAATATATATAGTATTTTTATAGAACCAGACATGCATGGTACCCATTTTACATACAAAAATAAAATACAAATCATAGTAATAAAATAAACCTTGAATATTTGAACTCATTCAATGATTTAATCTTCATATCCTAGGGAACATAAACAAAATAATGGGAAACCCAAATTCTCAGTAATTGTTATATATATGGAATCTACCATGAATCAAAAAAACAAAATAAATATGGAATAGAAAATAAATGGAAACAAAAAATTTAATAAATAACATGACTATAATATTTGGATATGGAATAATAAATATATAAGGGTAAATAACTATATACACATGATATTTAAATATGTTGACTATCATAATTGGACAAGAAAAAATCAATATGATAGGGTAAATAATTGAAAACACCAAACATTTAATCAATAAACTTTGAATGAAATTCATCAAGAGATAATATCATTGTGAGAATATAATCAATAATATTAATAACTGAATTCTCAATGATGGGAATTATTAATTATTCAAAATCTTGATCTGAGGCATCATGATATCTCTACAGTCAAGACCTTTCACAAGAGAGTTTAAAACTACCGAGTAAAAACCTATCAAATACGATTAACTGATTTCTCTCGTGAGACTCGACAATGAATTAAGGGGATATCTATAACAGATCCCCACCCATAACTACATATCCATATAATTCCTCACATATTGAAAAAATTTATCAAATTCATTAATCAATATCCCTTAGTACAAAATATTTGTACTGAGTATGGATATGAATTTATGAAAATTTCCCTAGTTAATCAAATAAACTTTAAAGTAAACACCATATGTAAAAATGGTATACAATTTTGGAAATAAGAATATCCATCATATAAGAATATGGATATTTATAAGAATTGTAATTTCGAATGGAAAATGATCACATGAAAGTGATTGTTTCATGTGAAATTAGAAACATAAAATAAAGTAAGACTGTACACCGAATTATTTAACAATTTAAAAATTTTAAACTGTAACATTCAGGACATGACCCAACATGCCTCGAGCCATGACTAATTCAAGACTACCTCTAATAGGCCAAAGGATGGTGACTAGTGAAAAGTAGGCATATAACACAAATGAGAGGACATATCCCAAGGTACCTAAACACACACACACATCTCCAAACCCATATAATGGTGAAATGTAAAACAACTGATAATTATAGACACATACATCTATAATCATGAAATTAGAGTATGATAACAAGGTAATATAAGCAGGGTTCAAATAAAAGACCACCTAAGGAAAAAAGAAGAAGAAAAACATAAAAAGTAGGAGAGGAATGAAACCAATGAACCACCATAACACACCTCAGTATATCTTTGTTAATAAGATCTACTTGGCCATAGCCCCTATAGGAATCTTTTAAATGGTCGGACGTCTACATATGACATAACATGTACGACATATCCCATATAAGGGATAGTGTAACATTACCCTTTAAGAAACACAGAAAACACTAAAAACATAAAATAAATAATAGTTGACACATAAAAAGGATATAATCATCAATGCATAAAAAACTTCTATATACATAGGAAGGACATCATGCCTTCAGGTGGTCACAACCAAACTAGTAGCCACATGATTCTAATTAAAGCTTCCAGGAAATTCTCTTTCTAGTAGAACCCACTCCATGATTCATGCTATCATTATATACACTCATATAAGAGTAAATGATTGTTAAGACCTTCCCCTGAAAACTCACATGTATTTGATGAACTCAATTCCCAGATTAGGAATCACACCCAAGACCACTAGGAGATACCACAAATCCAATCTGGATTAACCCACTATGTAGGGTATCATATACCAAAGATACTACAAAACCTACTGAAATGGACTACTAGATAGATTATCAACATCTCACGAATATAGGTGATGTTAATACCATAAACCCCACCTAGGGTATAAGAATAAATGGTAGAGGACCACACTTCAGTACCAGAGAGGGACAACACAAACTTTATCTAAGACTCATCCTATATAGAAGATTAATATCTAAATATGTGGATGTAATGATGCACTATAAAAATGAGGGGATGTCTCATGGGAACACAATTAATTTACATTCTTCCAAACTAAAGAAAACAAGGGATCTAAACACAGACAAATTTGGTACACAATACGTAATGTGGGTAAAAGACATGTATTCTGTGTACACAATATGTCTAATCAAACCATTGTCTTCTTATCTTGTTCTGCCTCACAGAAAAAGCAAACCATGAGGTAAAAGACATGTAAGTAAGTATACACATCATATATATGTCTTTCAACACCCTTAAAATTCCATCTATCCATGCCTATGAACCTACCTATATACACCCAACCCTACCAATGTACACATAGACATGTCCGAGTACATGGCTTTGCTCTTGTACTCTAGCCGTGTCCATATACTATGGATTTATTTTTCCATTGTATCCTCTAAGAAACAAGATGAGCAACAAAAATGGGTCACATAATGTGTGATCATTTTATCTCTATAGAAATACTAGCACTACATAAGTGGATTCCACATGGCATGTAATTATGAATTACACATCGTGTAACCCAAGATTTTCTAGATCCCGATGGTTCTCCAATATGACTTCATCCACATCACTTCCACTACCATACTCACCATAAATCAATGATCTAGGGTTAGATTTACCCTATTTATACTAATCATTAGGATCCAAGATCACATATTATCATAAAACACCATCATCGAGCCATCCATCACAATCGTATGTTAAAACCATGAATGATTGAATCCATCAATCCATCCATTCAACCTAAAATCATCCTACATTATCATTCAACCTCAAGAACACCATTTATTTTAAACCACACTCACGGTATTGATCTATTGCACTGAAGGATATGCACTCAATGATATAACACCAGGTAGTTTTTGATTTATTTTCTAAATAAAATACAAACAATTAATGTGAAAGGAAACAGAGGAGAAATCCACAAACAAAAAGACACGAGGAATGATAATTTTCCTTTTTTCATTTTCTTCCATGATCAAATGATGAATAAATAAAATAATAATAAGAGAATTATCCAATAAAAAATTAATCAATGGTAAAAAAAATCAATTTTCGATGCATGAATCAATTATTGTGTATATAATTGAGACACATTCGTCCATGATAATGAAATAGTTGAAATCACACAAACTAGACATCCTACCCAGAGTTTGGATCGATCAATAATGAAGAACATTCGTGTGTATCCTTCATTGGTGATATCCATGTGCTCGGATGGTACAATGCTCATCGATATAAATCTGATCTGATGTTATTGACTGAGATCACTTTCATCAAATGTTCCTCATGATATTTAAGGTTATATCGCCAAATGTAAGATCTCATAAAAACCATGTTTTTATAGTGGAATTTACTTCCCTGTAATTAAATAACAAAATTAATTAATTAATTAATTAATTATATTAATTTCACCTATAACTTCGCATCAATGAATCCCTCAATATTGATAACGATTATATCAAGCCTACAGAAAAGTCAACACTCTAAAGTCAAAAGTGGTCACAAATTTCTGATATGATCATATGCATAATATTTATTACAATATTTTAGGGAAAATTCATGTGTGTGATATTAATATCTTTAATATTATAAAAATTTTAATTCCATTCTCACAAGGCCTCAGATTCTCATGTCTTCTCAATGCCATTCTGTGAAAATAATACATATAATGTTCTGATGTAATATATGGAAAATTTATATTCTTTACATTCTCTAACCCTTAGGGATATTCACCCTAAAAATAAAAAAACCTACTAAAAATGAGGGTATCGAGATCACATCTATGTATCCCACTCCTAGGTGATCCCCTAAAGATTCTCATTATACCACCAGGAATTCACTTGGGTATTAAATTTCCCTTGAAGTATACTCCCCCAATGATCCTCAATCTCCATCAGGTAGTTTGAAAATATATCCCCATACTTAATTTACAGATCTCCCCAAAAAATGACATGTTATAAATTGTGAAAAAACCTCCTCATCTTTTAGACATAGAATATTTCATTTACCTGGTCCAACTACGGTTGTAAATCCAAGAGGTATGACACCTCTACAAATCTATATAGTATCATTAAATAGATAATAAAAATTAGAGATAACTTTCTACCCCAACCCAATATCCATAATCCTCGTCAAGGTGTGAAACTCAGGAACATATGCTCTCTATCCTCAAACTCAGGAGGCCTCCATCATCGGTCCACATAGGACTTATAATGGATCATTTCATTAATCATCCATTCAAAGATGATATTCATCATATCAGTGGTAGCTCACACTAACTCTGATCCCATGAGTGAAAAATCACCTTAGTATATCCAATAATGTAGTGACCAGAAAGTTTCATCTATACATGTAAAGACCTGTAAAATTCAGGAGAAATTTTTTCTTAATTTTCTTTGAGATTTTACAAGAACTTAGTTTCTGACGGCACCTAATTCCGAGGCCCGGTGTGCCCGAAATATTTTTCCAAAGTTTAGCTCGGGTACGTTCAGTGAACGAACGAGCGGGTTTTTCTAACATTTGAACCAGTGCTCGGAATCGAATTCTGAGGGCACTGATGGAATCACAGCGCCGACAATTTCATAGAAACACCTTTTCCAGGGTTGAGTTTTCTCGGGTGTGGTTTTTATTTTATTTTTTGTTAAGTAAAGGAATAAAATAAAAATGGTGCAACCAATTTTTTATTTGACTTAAAGTTGTTTAACCTAAGCTAAGTGTTTGGTGTGGGACCCACAGTATCCTACCCACAAGGTAGGATATTTTTGAGGTGGGGCCCACACGAGCCCCACCATTTCTTTTCTTCCTAAACCCCCATCCTTTAATAAAGTAATGCACCTGCACCACTATTAAGTGGAAGTCAACCCTTGCGTTTTTGTGTTAATGAAATGCCTCAATTAATTTGGGTTGTTTAAACGTTACAATTAATTAATTTAATTGATTGTTTCGGTTTTGAATTTAAAAATGCATGGCTTGAGAAATAAAATAAGACAAACTCTTATTTTATTAGAGTAGTTGGGTTGTGAGAGGCTTGGGAGAATTTTCTCAAGTTCTTGAAGTTCTTCTTCCTCGATGAAGAACGCGAAGAACTCCAACCTCCGACGACGTGAGAGAAGCCTTCCTCATAGATCGATGATATAATGCTCACCCTTTCGTTTCTCCTTCCCGCGTCAAAGAAAGGTAGACACCATTCCTCCGTGATGCGACGATCCGCCTTCTTCTGCGACGTCCCTTTCTGTGACAACTTCGTTCGACGACTATGCTCGAGGTAGGGGTTTATTTTAATTGTTTGTTCATGATTACTTCTGTCACCTTTCATCATGTTAATTTGAGCCACCTGATATCACAATAACGGGAGGAGGTCAGACCTCATGAACACGGCCGACCCTCCTCCCCCTTGTTGGTTTGATTTTGGTGCGGCACGTGTAAGGCGGCACGGTGATGAAGCACTGCGTGAGAAATATTAAAGGAAGGGTGGAGAAGCGTGGCACCGTTGAAGTCGAACAAAGGCATAGCCCCTTCGCGCCGCACCAGGGAACCTCGAAGACACTGCGACTGGAGCGGGGCCGCGGTGGAGGGGCGCGGGGCCGTCGCACCGCGCAGGACCGACCAAGATTGCGGCTGAGGACGCGGCAGAGCAGGGACCGACCCATGCCGGTCCCGTGGCGGCAGCAGCTGGCCGGCTGGTCAGGGGGAAATTCCGGGGGTCTTAACCCCCATCTGGCCAGCTCGAGTGGCCCCCCCTAGATGGGGGTCGCAGTTTAATAGGGGGGGGGGGGCAGCGCCCCCCCCCCCCCCCCCTTCAACGCTCGGCCGTTTCGGCCGAGCCACCTGGCCAGCGCCAACGCACCGGGCCACGCCAGTCGGGCCGGGCAGCGCCCAAGCTGGCCGGACCCTTACCCGGGTCGGGTCGACCCGGTTCGGGCCGACCCAGCGGGTCTCGGGCCGGAATGGTCCGGGCGCAACACCCCCACTTCCGGACCTCTTTCGGTCTTTTGCCCATAACATGGGCTATGGACCTCCGATCGATGCACCATCAGTGGAGATGTGATCCTTGGATCGAGATGGTCGTTTCTATATATTACACTCAAGGTTTCGAAGAACTTTGAGTTTGGCCAGTTTGGTACGTACATGAAACCAACCAGGCCCTCAGAGCAGAAACGCTTATAACTTGAGCTCCGGACGTCCGATTGAAATGCCATCGACTTTGATGGATTCCTATAAGTGAGACAGACCTTTTGGCTTACTTTGATTGAGGTTTGGACATATTTGGAGTACGTTCACGTTGTTTTTGACTTAAAAACCAACCGGGCCCCTGGGACAAAAAAGCCAATAACTCTCAAACCGAGTGTTCGACTGACGCGCCGTCTGTGACGTTGACTTCCTGTTGACGATATAGAAAATTTGGATACATCAAATACGGACTATGTGTCAGTTGATTTATCAACCCCTAGGCTCATGGAGTGGACCCCCCCCCCCCCCCCGAACGAGCTTGCTGTGTTCGGGAACCCTAGAGCTGGCTGCGACTGCGACGATGATGACGACTGTACAGAAAGCCTTTGTGGATTCGACGGTGATGACTACAGTACTAAGTGATCCTACGTGGATCAGTTCAACCGATCATGTGTGGGTCAGATCCTATGTGGGTCAGCGCTAAGCGGTCCTGTGTGGGCCAGCGCCTACAGATCCTGTGTGGGTTTGATCCTGTGTGGGTCATTTCGGGGGTTAGTTATCTATAAATACTTTGTTAAGGGTATTGGGTGTGGTTATCAGTCAAGGGAGTCCAGTGTTGGTGCGGAGGCCGACGTATCCGTACACCAGGACCCTCACTTCTGATTTCCGACTTAATGCACAAAAACATTGATTGCATGTGTGTTTCAAGTTTTCTTTGTGATTACTTTATGTCATCTCACCAGGAATACTGTTTGACCGTGGTGAACCTGTTTCTATTCATGATGGCCCCAAAACGGCATCCAACTAGGGTTCCGAGCATTTTTTGTGACGACATCCCACCGAGCGATGAGCCCTCGATACAGGGCCCTTTGACAACAGAGGCACCGGCGGTACCTCTACCCGCCGAGCCACCGATGCTTCCAGCCCCAGCCGCTGACAATGTACGTCGCCTTAGTGCACTACATGGGTTTCAACGTCAGCGACCACCCAGGTTACGCGTGGAGACAAACCCCCAGGTAGTTGAGGATTGGCTGGAGGCAGTTGTACAAGTTTTCAGGTTAGTGAGGACACCAGATGACCTCATGGTGATCCTCACAGCCAGCCTCCTGCACGCGGTCGCAGGCAGATGGTGGAGCATGATGCTCCAGGTGCACGATGAAGAATCTCTCCTTTGGACAGAATTTGAGAGCCTCTTCTGCTCGGAGGTCTTCCCATCCACCCTCAGTGAGGTGCACATTCATGAGCTTCTACAGCTGCGGCATGGCATCTTGAGAGTCGCCCAATACTTGGTGAGATTTACAGATCTCTCACGCTATTCGACGGACATGGTACGAGACCCATTCTTCCGGGCCCGAACTATCGAGCAGGGATTGAGGCAGGAGATCAGGGCATCACTGATCTCCCTCAGAATTCCGACACAGGTAGTGGTACTAGAGCGAGCCCTTATCATCGAGAGCTTTACTGCTGAGTCTACACCAGCGGTGAGACCTACCACAGGGTGGCACGTAGCAGAGTCTTCTGCAGTAGGTAGTCGACAGATGACACATGGGTCCAGGCAGACCAGACCCTCAGAAGGATGATCTCAGGACACTAGCTCAGTGGTGCTGGGCACACAACGTGGAGCCAGTCTTTTGATAGGCAGACAATGCTACGCATTCGGTGAGCAGGGCCACATGGCTCGTGATTTCATGACCTGTAGTACCGAGGAGTAGCAGACAGTTGAGGGACCACCCAGGTAGAGGCATAGGGTCGACAGTGGCGGTCCGCAGGGAGCAGGCCGACGAGGCAGAGGAGCTTTCCGAGCAGCAAGTGGTGGGAGATGCTTTGAGGCTCTACCACCACCACCACCACCAGGAGGTCTACCCTGACCATAGGGAGCAGGCGGGCAGAGACAGGCACAGCTTCAGGCAGTGGAGGCCTACAACCATGGTGCGCCCGAGATGATTCAAGGTACTATCTGTGTCTATTCCACCCTTTTTTCAGTTCTTATAGACACAGCAGTGAGTCATTCTTTCATAGCCGCTGCCCTTTTTCAGAGCTCGGAGATTCTGACAGAGCCGTTGGCTCGATCTTTACGGCTAGAGACTCCTATGAGAGCAGACTCGACGATTACGCACTGGTGCCGGCAGTGTGAGCTTACTATAGGAGGTGAGAGCTTCAGCTGGGATCTTCTTGTAGCAGCGTCGAGGCCTTACGACGTCATCTTGGACATGGATTGGTTATCTATAGTCAATGCTCAGATCGAATGTATTAGGCACAAGGTGAGGTGTTTACGCACCGATGGGAGCAGGTTCACATTCACCGGCGAGAAGGGAGCCTTCACAGCATAGGATGGACTCTCGTAGAGGAGAGGAAATCCCATCACTCATCATTTGTCTAGCCTCATCCTAGAAGTAGTTGACGTGCAGAGTCCTGGTTTTCCTGTAGTGGTGGATCAGTATGCGGACGTTTTCCCTGACGATGTTCCAGGACTACCTCCTCGTAGAGAGGTAGAATTTTATATTGACCTATTCCCCGGGACAACCATGATATCCACCCCAGTATATCGGATGCCTCCCACCTAGCTTCGAGAGCTACGAGTAAAGTTGGAGGACTTGCATGGCAAGGGATTCATCCGACCCAGTGTTTCAACCTGGGCTTCCCTAATATTGTTTGCCAAGAAGGTGGACGAGAGCTTGAGACTTTGTGTCGACTATCGTCGCCTAAACCAGGTGACAGTGAGGAACAAGTATCTGCTACTGAGTATTGATGACCTCTTCGATCAGGTCAAGGGAGCACGATGGTTCTCGAAGATAGACCTCAGGTCAGGCTATCATCAGATCAGAGATCGGGATGAGGACGTGCAGAAGACGACCTTCAGATGTCAGTATGGCCACTATGAGTTCTTTGTTATTCCATTCAGTGTAACCAATGCTCTAGCAGTGTTCATGGGCCTCATGAACATGATCTTTCAGCGATACCTCGATCGATTTTTCATGGTCTTCATCGAAGACATTTTGATATACTCGACCACTGAGGAGGAGCACACCTACCACTTGCGGGTTGTACTAGAAACACTCCAAGAGCACCAGATTTATGGAAAGATCTCAAAGTGTCAGTTCTGGATACGCGAGGTCCACTTATTGGGACACGTCATCTCTGAGGTAGGAGTTGCGGTGTATCATGAGATGATTGATGTAGTGCTTTCTTGGGAGCCACCCAGGAGCGTGACAGAGGTGAAGAGTTTCTTGGGACTAGATGGATACTACCGGAGATTTGTTCTAGACTTCTACAGAGTTTCGGCACCACTCTCATCATTGACAAAGAAGGGGAAACCCTTTGTGTGGTCAGACAGATGTCAGTAGAGCTTCCAGGAGCTGAGATAGAGATTGACCAGTGCTCCTATCTTGAGGCTTCCGGAGGAGAGAGTTAGGTATGTGGTTTATTGAGATGCATCAGGGACCAGACTCAGATGTGTACTGATGCAGGAGCGGGCTGTGATCGCCTATGGATCACGTCAGTTGAGGTAGCATGAGAAGAACTACACTACCCATGACCTGGAGTTAGCAGTAGTGGTCTTCGCTCTGAAGATTTCGCGACACTATCTGATGGGAGAGCGCTTTATAGTCTATTCTGACAACCAGAGTCTTAGGTATATCTTCTCGTAGAAGGACCAGAACCTGAGACAACAACGATGGATTGAGTTCATCTAGGACTATGACTTTGAGATAGTCTATACTCTTGGAAAGGGGAATGTGGTATCCGATGCTCTCAGTAGGAGGATGGGCATTCAACTACTTGGGGAGGATAGAGAGTAGCTAGCCGCATTGCAGATATCCTTCATGGATAGCGATGGAGCAACCATTCTTCAGCCACTCACATTCACTCCTCCACTACGGCAGCGCGTCAGAGAGGTACAACGTGGGGACGCTGACTGTGAGACACGGCCTGTGCTGATATCCTCAGGATTGGCACCTGATGGTTTCTCTTTAGGAGGAGAGAATGACATCCATTTCAGAGGATGTACCTTGGTACCAGTTTCTTTATTGAGGAGGTGCTGAGAGAGTTTCACACTTCCACTTTGGCGGTACATCCTAGAGTGGCGAAGATGTACACGTATCTCAGACGACAGCACTAGTGGCCAGGCATGAAGAAGGCTGTGGTAGAGTTTGTTTCTCGATGCCTCACCTACCAGCAGGTGAAGGCAGAGCACCAGGTACCAGCAGGCTTGGTACAACCCTTGGATGTCCTGGAGTGGATGTGGGACATCATATCTATGGACTTCTTGACTGGACTTCCACGCACTTCTAGAGGTCACGACCCCATTTGGGTGATTGTTGAGCGACTCACCAGTTGGCTCACTTCTTACCCATCAGAGAGCAGGGCTCAGTGGAGAGATTGTGACATCTCTACGTTCAGGAGATTGTACGGCTTCATGGTGTGCCATCATCTATCATATCTGATCGAGATACTCGCTTTACTTCCCGGCTTTGGAAGGGGTTGTAGGAGGCATTCAGGACGCAACTATGTATGAGGACCTCCTTTCACCCTCAGAAAGATGGTCAGATGGAGAGGACCATTCAGACTCTCGAGGACATTCTCCACGCATGTTTCCTTGACTTTGGTCACAGCTGGGAGGACCACCTACCCTTGGTGGAGTTCGCGTACAACAACAACTACCACTCCACCATCGGGATGGCACCATACGAGGCATTGTACGGCCGACCTTGCAGATCACCGCTATGCTGGACAAACCCTTGGGAGTCAGCACTTGTGGGACCAGAGATGGTCCAGGCCATGACATAGAAGGTCCATGTCATCCAGGAGCGGATGAGGACAGCTTAGAGCTGGCAGAAGTCTTATGCTGACTGGAGGCGGAGGCCACTAGAGTTCGAGGATGGAGACCACGTCTTCTTGTGGGTCTCACCTCGACGTGGATTACAGAGATTTGGCCGATGCGGCAAGTTGTCTCCATTCTTCATCGGACCATTCCAGGTCCTCAGCAGGATCAGCGAGGTGGCTAATCTTCTGGCTCTACCACCTCAGTTACACCGGGTGCTCGACGTCTTCCATGTATCTCAGCTGAGGAGATACGTTCACGACCTGACGCATATCATTGACCATGGGGAGCTGCACATTGATGATGGGGTGACTTTTGTGGAGGTCCCGGTGGATATTTAGGATCGACAGGAGCGGGTCCTATGTGGACGGTCAATTCCTCTAGTGCACATCAGATGGCAGCACGGGAACCTCCAAGAGAGCACTTGGGAGGGGGAGGCTCAGATGCATGCTCAGTACCCACATTTTTTCCCTAGTTTTTGATGTATCTTTACGGGGACGTAAAGCCCTGAGGTGGGAGTAATGTGAAGACCTGTAAAGTTCAAGGGAAATTTTTTCTTAATGTTCATTTGGATTTTACAAGAACGCAGTTCCTGAAGGAACCTAATTCCGAGGCCCGATGTGCCCGGAATCTTTTTCCGAAGTTTAGCTCAGGTACGTTCAGTGAACGAACGAGCGGGTTTTTCTATCTTTTGAACCGGTGCTCGGAATCAAATTACGAGGGCACTGATGGAATCGCACCACTGGTAATTGCTTAGAAACACCTTTTCCAGAGTTTTGTTTGCTCAGGTGTGTTTTTTTTTGGGTTAAGTAAAGGAATAAAATAAAAATGGTGCGACCATGTTTTTAATTTTCTTAAATTTGTTTAACCTAAGCTAAGTGTTTGGTGTGGGACCCACAATATCCTACCCACAAGTTAGGATATTTGTGAGGTGGGGCCCACACAAGCCCCACCGTTTCTTTTCTTCTTAAACCCCCTCATTTAATAAAGTAACACACTTGCACCGCTATTAAGTGGAAGTCAACCCCTGCGTTTTCCTATTTATGAAACGCCTCAATTAATTTGGGCAGTTTAAACATTGGAATTAATTAATTTAATTGATTGTTTAGTTTTTGAATTTCAAAATGCATGGCTTGAGAAATAAAATAACACAAACACTTATTTTATTAGAGGTGTTGGGTTATGAGAGGCTTGGGAGAATTTGCTCGCGTTCTTGAAGTTCTTCTTCCTCGACGAAGAACGCGAAGAACGCGATGAATGCCGACCTCCGACGACATGAAAGATGCCTTCCTCGAAGATCGATGATTATATTCTCACCCTTTCGTTCCTCCTTCTCGCATCAAAGAATGGGAGACACCATTCCTCAGCGACGCAATGATCCACCTTCTTCCGTGGCGATCAATTCCGTGACGTCCCTTTCCGTGACAACCTCGTTCGACGACTACGCTCGAGGTATGGGTTTATTTTAATTGTTTGTTAGTGATTACATCTGTCGCATTCCTTAATTTAAATTTGAGATGCCTAATATCAAAATAACAGGAGGAGGTCGGACAGCATGAACACGGCTGACCCTCCTCCCCCTTGTTGGTTTTATTTTGTTGCGGAACGTGTAAGGTGGCGTGGTGTCGAAGCACCGCACGGGAAATATTAAAGGAAGGGCGGAGAAGCGCGGAACCGTCGCGCGACACCGTTGAAGTTGAACAATGGCGTTGTGCGGTCATGCCACATCGGAGAACCTCGAAGGAACCTCGAAGACACTGCGGTCGGAGCGGGGCCACGGCGGAGGGGCGCGTCGCCGTCGCGCCGCGCCGGACGGACCAAGACCGTGGTGGAGCAGGGACCGACGGCCGGTTCCGGGCCGCCGACATCGGAGCAGGGGGACCGGCTTATGCCGGTATCATGGCGGTAGTAGCCGGATGACTGGTTAGGGGGAAACACCGGGGGTCGTAACCCCCGGCTGGCCTGCTGGAGCGGCCCCTACACGGGGGTCGCGGTTTCACAATGCTGGGGGGGGCAACGCTCGACCGTTTCGGCCGAGCCACCTGGCCAGCACCAGCGCGCCGGGCAGGGCCGCACCCAAGCGGGATGGACCCGGACCCGGGTCAGGTCGACCCAGTTTGGGCTGACCCAGGGGGGCTCGGGTTGGAAAGGTCAGGGCCCGACACCCCCACTTCTGGACCTCTTTCGGTCTTTTGCCCATAACATCGGCTACGAACATCCGATCGACGCATCGTCAGCGGCGATGAGATCCTTGGATCGAGACGGTCGTTTTGATATATTAAAATCAAGGTTTCGGAGAACTTTTAATTCGGCCGGGTTGGTTCGTACATGAAACCAATCGGGCCCTCGGAGCGGAAACGCTTATAACTTGATCTCCGGACGTCTGATTGACGTTCCGTCAACTTTGCTGGATTCCTCTAAGTGAGACGGATATTTTGGCCAACTATGCTCGAGGTTTGGACATATTTAGATTACAGTCATGTTGGTTTTGACTTAAAAACCAACCAGGCCCCTGGGACGAAAAAGCCAATAACTCTTAGACCGGGCGTCTGATTGACGCGCCGTCTGTGACGTTGAGTTCCTGTTGACAATACAGAACTTTTGGATACATCAACTCTGGACTTTGTGTTAGTTGATGTATCAACCGCTCCTCTCATGGAGAGGACCCTCACGAACGAGCTTTCTATGTGCAGGAACCTTAGAGCTGGCTGCAACTGCGACGACGATGACGACTATATAGAAATCATCCATGGATTCGACGACGACGACGACTACAACACTCAGTGATCCTACATGGATCAGTGCTACCGATCCTGTGTGGGTCAGCGCTCAATGGTCCTATGTGGGCTAGCGCCTACAGATCCTGTGTGGGTCCGATCCTGTGTGGGTCATTGCGGGGGTTAGTTACATATCGATCTTGTGTGGGTCATTGTGGGGGTTAGTTACCTATCGATCCTTTGTGGGTCATTGCGGGGGTTAGTACATATCGATCCTGTGTGGGTCCGATGGCTTAGATGAATTAGTGGCAACATCTGATCGTCTCTATCATCTTACGAATAAGTATACTGGTGTGATCTGAATCATGACTTTCAATCCTTATCTTCGATAAGATTGACTTGATATCCTGTGTGGATTACGTTATGCTTTCCTGTGTGGATTGGGTTGTGATTTCCTATGTGGACTGGGTTGTACATGGGTTCGGATGTTGGAGATGAACTGGAATTGATGACTTAGGTATATGTATGGGCATATACCTAAGTAGTGTCGGATGTTACTTCGTGATTGCATCTTTCCTTTGTGGATTTTCTTTTGTGGATTCTCGGAGACCTTCTGGGGTCTCGGGGTCACTACTGAGTAGCTTATACTCACCCCGGCATGGGCTATGCCCACACTACATTGGGTTGGTTGTGGATGACGGGAAGCACTGATCGTGGTTGAGGCTTGCGGAGCAGGTTAGTGCCTGGAGGTTGACCACTGGGTGGGACGTACTCGGAGCGGATGACTGGACACGAGGAACTGTAGAGGGTATCTGTACCCACCCTTCAGGTGGGACTTCAAGTGGATGGCTCGATGCTATGGCTTTACTTTCCAGTTATTGTACTCCCTTTTTCTGTTGTACTTTACATTCAGTTTGGGTTTGTATTCTGGCCCAGTTACCTTTCCGCACGTAATGTTGTACCCAGTTTTTACTTAGTGTTTACTTATGATTGCTTTCTCTATGGTGTTTGTTTACTTTACAAAGGAAATGCCTTCCCTTTTTACCGGTAATTAGGCCTTGGTTCTAGTCGACAGCCCCTGGCCTATGGAAGGCGAGCTTGGGGTAGTCACGGCATGGGCCCCGAGGACGGGTCGTGACAATACAAGGCCTCAAATAGTTACATACCAATGATGTAATTTTATCTATCACTGTATGAAAACTCCACCAAAGGTAGGTGATCCTCCCAACTATATCAAAAATACATCATTCAATACTACAACATGTCCTCCAAGACCTGAATGGTGCACACAGTCTAGACATCAATATGTGGTAGAAACACTGTGCCCAAACTCAACTAAATCAGAAAGTCCTCCTACAACCCTCTATATAATAACAATGTGAAGTGAGAATCACGATATGGAATGATTTTTGAGGGGAATCTATGAAAATAGACTATCTCCTGCACATATAAGAGTCCCAACCTCTATAATGAACTCTACCCTCAAATAGCTAGGAAGTGGGTTGATATGGTGAGTCGATCTATGATCACCCGGATGGAATCATATACCCTATACATACATGGTAATCTCATCATGAAGTCTATGGATATCCCATCCTACTTCCACTCTGGAACCTCAAGGGGTTGATCTAAACCCATTGGGACCTAGTGCTCAGCCTTCCATTTATAACAATTGGATTGATGTTATACACACCTGGATTTACCAATAAATGGGATGTATGAACCTCCCTTATCACCTCCTCCTATAATGTCTTTGGTACCATCGTCCATCCTCTGAAATGTTTAATACAATCCCCAAGTTATCAATATACTTATGAAGCCCATCTAGAGTATATATAACTATATAAGATCTTATAATTTGTATCTCCATGATAATATTCCCTAAGATTCTATAAAAGTATTGGGCTAAAAGCCACTGATTGGATATATGAATCACCATCCCTTTTCAACTAAAGAAAACTACAATGAGGCTAACTGTTCAAACACCTCATCCATCAACAGATAAAAAGATATTATACTAAGAGAATCTACCTCTATGTTCCCCTTAGAAGGAGTACAGATAATATCAATGTCATAATCCTGGAGGAACGTAAGCCATTACATCTATCTGATGTTAAGATCCTTATGAGAGAAGATATACTTTAGACTCTTGTGGTCAAAGTAGATGATAAACTACTATCCCATCATGTAGTGTGACTACATATTCCGGGTGAAGACTATCGCTACTAGAACAAGATCATGTGTTACATAGATATTATCATATAATATCAACTTCCTAGACCCATAGGTAATCACTTCCTACCAATACATTAGAACACTACCAATTCAAGTCCTTGAGGCATCACAGAACACTACATACTCGACACCCTCCTCTAGAAATATCAAGAAGTGGCTGCTCATCAACATCTTACTTAACTATTAAATACACTACTAATGCCTTTCAATCCACATTAATGGATTACCATTTCAGGAAAAATATGTTAAGGTCTCTACCACACCAAATAAATCATGTATGAACCTTTGATAGTACCGTTCCAACACAAAGAAAGCTCCACAACTCGGTAACACTCTTTGGTGGATCACAAGCTAGAATTGAATCAACCTTCACCAGGCCCACTGGAACTCCTTCCAATGATATTATATGTTCTAGGAAGTAGCCCCCCATATCCAAAACATACACATTTATATCTTCACATAATGCTGGTGCTCTCAGAATGTGTCAATGACCGTCATCAAGTGTCCCTAATTCTCATCCTTGGATGCTGAGTACACTAGGATATTGATGATGAAAGCCGATATAATCAAGGATAAAATATTTCATTCAAGATCCCATATAAAATTTTGGGGTGTTATTCATGATTAAGGGAATAAATAAGTACTAATAGTGACCTTAGTGACATTTTAATGCCTTATTTGGTAAAACCTCATCTCTTACTAGTAGTTAGAAATAGCCTAACATAAGGTCAATCTTTGAGAACCATTTGAGACATCTCAACTTATTGAATAGGATTTCGATCCGCATGAGGGGATACTTATTTTTCATTTTCACCTAGTTCAAACATCATTAATCAACACAAAACCTCAAGCACTCGTCCTCTTTCATGGAGAAAAATAAGGGGGATTCCTATGGGGAAACACCAGTTCTCACAAATCCCTTCTCTTGAAAGTCCTATAACTCTACCCTAATCACATGAATATATAATAGAGACATAAGATATATTAGTGAATATATTTGGTCTGTATAGTTGTATAAGTCAAAAAATAGGTATAGATCTTGGTAGTGAGTAATTCTTGGCATGTTTTTAAGAAATATATTCTCATACTCTTCCACAACCATAACA
Organism: Viscum album; assembly: GCA_963277665.1. Classification (NCBI taxonomy): domain Eukaryota; kingdom Viridiplantae; phylum Streptophyta; class Magnoliopsida; order Santalales; family Viscaceae; genus Viscum; species Viscum album. The sequence goes on along the minus strand of OY728160.1, from coordinate 796,551,687 downwards.
AACTAGTAGACCATAACATCCACCAATCCAAGAGTCATGTTATCTAACTGTTGAGTAATCAGATATAATATCCTATGCTCGAGATGGTCCTACTACACTGGAGTTTCCTATTTAACCAGAAATGAAAAAATATACCATCTCTCAAGACACACCACATCCTATACCTATAACAGTGAATATTAGCTTGAATTTTGGTTAGCCAGTCCATAACTAATATGATGTCATAAGGCCTCATCGCTGCTACACAGAGATCCCATAAAAATATATCACCTGAAAGAATAAAATAAAACTATTATAAGAAGTTATTGATCTTATTTTTAATTAATATAAGAGTCACAATGTGTAAGGGTTGAGTCAAAGGCTCTATTGGTATCTCCATGTCCTAAACTAGATAAGTTGAATGAATGGAATGAATCACCCCTATTTATATCAATACTAAAACTATAGTAAAAAATACATAGATCACTAATCATATGAACCGTAGAGAATCGAGTTTATAGGCCTCCATAGCCTACAATTATCCTTATCCCTATCCACATTCTTCCTATGTCTGGAATGCCATGCATGGGGGGTAATGGTGGTGGTAAAAGCTCAAACCTCTGATAAACTCCAGCTACTCTACTGGAACCTATTAAAAATTATCAACCATAAATATCTCCCTTATACTAACTCTATATCAACCTCAGTGGTCCCTAAACCCTCTCCCGATCAGCTGTACAATGGGTAAGTCAATCCCATAAAAGATGTCCCTGATGGTCGTAGAAGAAACACCATATCACCCACAGTTGACTCAATCCATCTCAAGAGATTCTCACCACCAATACAATATCAAGGGATCTTATCTTGAAGCATATAACATTTCAAGACCCCTATAACTACCATAGACCAACTGATGCTAAGGTCTCAACTATTAGGTACCCACTACCAACACCCACTATTAGTTTATTCCCTTATAGGAAGATCTCCACCACTAAGGGTTGCTCGAGTACATAAATATAAGTTGGATTGAAAAGCGATACCCCAAAATTCCTAATATAAATGTTTAATCACAAATCAAAAATATATCCCAAGATTATAAAATAATGTTATTACATCATTTTTAGGCATATTCTGCACATTTCAAAAGTACATAACTGAGGACCACAATATTTTTGTTTATTTGGAAACATAGAACAAAATCCTCTAACTTGGTGAAATATCTTCAATTTTTCCCACAAATAACTTCTAATTTAGTACCCACACATAAAACCTTTCTTCACAACCTGGGGAAAGGAATCAAAATTAAGGCTGAGCTCATATGCTCAGTAAGGGTAAAAAAAAGGATATGTGTAAGCATAATATGAGAATAAGGGAATGTGAATATGAGAATAAAATTTGAAGATCATACCTTCAATATCTAAGATCACATACATGAGTCATGGAATAATGATTAGAAGTTCATAAGACATTAATCACAATGTAATCAAGGACATGTTCTATGAGATCATAACATATGAATAATACATAGATTTGTGGCATACCCACAATCATATAAAATCATATGTCAAGGATATCCACCAAAACTTTCATAACATGTTTAGATTGGGTTGACCACCTATGAACCTACTTTGGGATCCGGCTGACCAACCATGTAACCTCCTTCATAAGCTTAGGATGACCACCTACGCACCATCCATTATAGGCTTGGGATAACCACCCATGTACCCTTTTTTATAGGATTGGGATGACCACCCATGTACCCTATGAGATCATAGACCATTTTTAATACCCAATCCATTGGATTAAGATATAGGTCCCACTCATTACTTAATAAAATCATACATTCGTGTTTCATAATATAATAAAACATTGATCATATCATGACCCATAAAATGAGATGGGCTTAAAAAACATAATATCATAAGCCATTAAATGAAATTGGTATCATAATAATTTCATCAAATAATAACCTATGGAAAAGGGATATGTTTTATAATCATTTCATCATATAATGACCTACAAAAGGAAGATAGTTTCATAAGCATTTTATCAAGCTATAACCCATAGAAGAGAAACATGTTTCATAATCAATATTTCATCTTAATCATAAACAATTTAAATAAAGAATAAGAAGCATATACATGGATCATAAGCCCAATAAAGCGTAAGTGTCCTAAAATAATTTCATCTTATATGGAAAATATTTTTTAGAGGTAATTTAAAAATAAATCTTGAGGAAAAAATATTTTATATTTTTAAAAACATTTTTTAAAACCTAAAATATTTTAAAAACCATTTTCATTGAAAATAGATTTAAAACATGAAATGGAATATTTGAAATCATATAAATAATTTTATTTGAAAATAAAATTTGAAAACCTATAATGTAGGATTAGAAAATCATTTAAAATTTTTTTTGAGAAAAATATTATTTTTGCTTAATTATTTAAATCATATAAACATTTTGAAAAACATTTTATTTGAACATAACCTTGAAAATTCATAAATTAAGATTTAAAAAATTTTAATCAATTTTTAAAACATAGTTATTTTAAAGTCCTTTGAAATTAAAATTAGATTAAAATATCACTTAAAAACAATTCTGAAAAAACATTAATAAATCAAGATTTTTGAATAAAATATATTTCCGTTCGAAGAGAGAAATAAGGTCAGATTTTATTAAAAACACTTTATTAATTATATTAAGTACAAAAGTGTGAAAAAAATGGAAACATTACATAAATATATCATTATTAAACACATGAGAAGAAAATTCATAATAATTAGGATATATGGGACATTATATTTCACTAATGTATGTATAATCATAAAACATCTTGATAAACGATTAGATTATAAAAATAAACACTTACCACTTTGGTAACTCTGAATCATAATACCCATGAAATAATTACATGAATATTAAAATTTCATTAAAATAAGGAGCTTAATGATATAAAATGTAAAAGGGGTAGTATATAAACCACTTAAATGAATATAGGTGCATAATCATATTATTTTTCTCACTGAAGGAAAATTGAGACAAAATCCACTTACCGATTTGGTAACTATTGAATCATAAATTCCTTGAAATAGATATACTCAAATAGAAATTTAAATTAAATTTTTTTAATTATAATCATAACAAAATAAATTCATGGGATGTATAAACACCACATAAAAGAAATACTTGGTGAATATGAGATGTGTCTCACATATGTAAAATCTAAGAAAGAAATCCCTTACTACCTGGGTAACTTTTGAATTGTGAGATATTTGAAATTATAAAATCAAATGAAAAATTTAATATCATGAAATAATTTAAATTAACTGAATAAAATTTTAAAGAGTAGAATATAGATCACAGTAATTAAAAAACTAGTGAATATGGCATAAGTATCATAGAAATAAAAGTGAATCTAGAAATCCCTTTACCTTAGTTCCTGAATTCCTTTGTACATGCTCAAAAATCCTTTATAAAAAATATAATTTTATTAAAAATTTACCCTAGAAAAAAATTAATATGTAACATACCATATATGATTCAATTAATAATTGAAAAAATCGATTTATTAACAATTCCATGTTAATGTTACATTTCAGGTAAAAATCATTTTGTTTTTTATATAAGTTTTAATTTATTATATTTGGTCCAATTTAATTGAGAATAATATCCAAATTTCTAGAATGTAAACTATGATATTAATATAATATATATTTATTATATATTTATTTATAAAAATTTATAAATATAGAAATAGGAAATCAAATACACTATTCCTGGAGACGGTAGGTCTTACGTACTCAGGAACGATATTTCCATTTTCTTCTCATACTGAATGAAAGGAAATAAATTATATATATATTATCATTATATTTTCATTTTTATGTCATATTTATCAGATATTTATATTTATAAAATCTTTTATACATTCCATGTAAATCATGAATGAATCACATCACTTCGTGGGGTAGTAGTTCGCTGTACACATGGACAACGATACCATATTCTTAAAAATTGTAAAACATCAATTTATGTGTTATTTAATAATTTTAGACGCATAAATAAACATAAATATATTATATAAAAATTATTAAAATCATTATTTATAAACTTTATGGACTAAAATGGAAGAACTAACAATATCAGTTTGTGAGGCAGTAATCTGTCGTAGACACGAATGATGATTGTGAATCCCATTTGATAAAAGTGTGTCCTCTTATATGTCATAAAAAAATAAAAGTATATTTAGTACAACAATTTTATTATATAATCATGGTATATTAAGAATTTAATGGGGTAGAGAAGGAAACAAAACAAAAATGTATGTTGTTTTATGTTACCTCTTCATTGGGTAATTCTTTTTGGTTTGCCCCAAATAATTCCTTCGTCAGATTTTTGAACAAATAGAGGCTTCTAGGTATGGTTGAGGGAATTTTATATTATATTTGTTTAGTTAATTTTTTATCCTAAGGGCATTATTATTGTGATGAATTTGGGATAGGGAATTCCCTTCTATAAAAGAGGCATGCCATTCTTGTAAATAGAAAAAGTTAAACACTATTGGGTGGTCTCCCTTAAATAACGTGCCATAAAAAATTTACAATTTTATATAAAATAGGTAATATGGTATATGTATGGCCATAAATGGGTTTTAGAGTAATTTATATTTCATCTCATCCTTATGTTAAATCTGTAGTCCCGTAGTAATCTTTTTTTTCTCTTAATCGATGTTATTAATTTTAAATGCTTTCACTAATCATTTTTGTAAAAAATTATGTTGATGTTATTAAAAGTTATATATTATGATGATTAAAAATATTTAATTCATATTTATAAATCCAAAATACAGAAATGGAATAAATTAATTTAAAATTATTCCAATTGACAAGAAGAGAAAGTGTATTTTTTAAAGAGAAATATTCAAAGAATCTGATGTTTTTATATTATATTTCAAAGTGATATTTATTAAAATGAAAAATATTTGATTAATTAATTAATAATTGATATAAGTATTCTTTAAATCCAATTTAAAATATATTTTAACTATATAAATAATTTAGATGAAATGTTAATTTTCAATTAAAATTCAGAATTTTTCACTATTCCAAAAAAATGAAACTACTCTGAAAAATAATAAAAATTCACCATAAGATAATTTTGATAGTCCTGTTTTAAATATGAATTTTATTTTTTGAATAATAATTTATGAAATTGTTAAAAATTACTTTTAGAATAAGTTCACTGTTGAAAGGTGATAAAACTGCCTCATATAAAAATAAATCTTTGTATTCATAAAATTAGATTTATTCCAATATCTTTTATATAAGTCACATTAAATGAATTTTTGATATTTTTTGAATATATAATATACATATATCATTATAATTATTTATAAAACATGGTTTCCTTAATTTTTTGAGATAATACTTGTTTATACATAGAAAAATAGTTTTCAAAAAGGGAATTTCATTATTTTCAAATAGTTCATAATTTCATTTATAATTAATTGGCTCCCAAATAATTTAATTTCATAAACATGAATAAACCATATTATTATAGTTTATTTAATCCCTGTCATACCCTCAATTTCAATGTCTTGGTGATAAATACAATAATATTTTAATAATAATAATACTATATTGTAGCTCGAAAAAACTCAGAATTCCATATAACAAAGTCTATAAAAGGGACTTGGTATTTAATTTACCAAAATAAAACTATGTGTTTTGGGTACCAAAAGCATATATTTATGTAGTATTTAACAGAATATTAACTTATTGTTTTTTGTAATAAAATCCAAACTTAGCGGTTTTGTGTAACCTAAGCTATATTTAGTGTTTTGTGAAATGAATAATATCTAAAATATGAAATAAATTCACAAAAATATATTTCAAAAAATCATGGGTGTTACATTATAACATGATTAAAATGAATTTTCCATCTATTTTTCTCTAGTTCATCAAATGTTTAACATTTTAATATCCATTTATTGAAAACCACATCATAAAGATAAATACTAAAACATTATTTAAAAAGGGATAGATGGAAACAAAAATATACGCATATCAATCATCTCTTTGTCCATAGTAAACATAATTTCATTATCCTCATGAAAATATAAAGGGTTACTTTCCCTTAATCATGTTTTTTCCATAAAATATATCTGTGAAATTAATTCAATTTTCTAGTTCATTAGTACCATTCAAAATATTCTTTCAAATCATAAATGAAAGAATACAATGGTCGATAACTATATATTTCAAAATTCTTATTTCTTGAATCCAAATATATATGTACTTCAATACTTCCAATTAAATGGTCAGCATGGAATGTTTCATTACATGGTCTAGATGTAAATTCCTTGGATAGGGAAATGATTTGGGTAATGCCCATGTTGTCTACAGATAATACATTGAAATCCTTAAATGTTTTCCATGATGTAACCCATTTTTCCATATAGATTACATCTTCCCACCCATTTGAGGTACTCCTCCAGGATCTTCTTCACTTATTCTTGACTTTTGGAAGCTTAATCTCTATTCCACTATCTTCATTACCATGTGAACTTTAATAAAATTCCAACTTCCTTGAATTTGATGTCTGCGGAATATCACTAAAGATCACATTATTAATCATATATCGTGATAAATAATTCTTCATAATCATAAGATCATTTTCACCAGACATCATACCATTTGGTTTCTCATAGTCACCAATTTTTCTACTAGATTCATTATTAACATCATTCCTTCTTGTTCTATCCATCGTTTAAAATCAAAATCACAGTGTGAGTAACAATATTCATTGTGGAAAACTATATAATTAAGAAATCTATCTTATACAATGTGTAAATCATGACAACTTATTTAATCCATGACACATTAGGTTTATCCTAGGTCATTCACAGTAGTCAACTTTTTAAATCGTTCATGATAATTTATAAAGAATTTTGAATTTTGAAAGCATATACCTTGGGAGTGTCAAACAAGGAGTGTAGAGAGGCCTGTTTTCATTCACATGTTCCCAAATAAGTCTATCTCAATATGGTGTTTCCAAGGTTATTTCCCCTGGGAACATGTGTTCGAAATCCATATCCACTTGTCGTATCCAGATAAGGATTTATTGTAAGGTAACCACTAGCTCTATCTTTTACCAAAATTACAAGACATTTTCACATACTTTTACTGATCCTTATATTTATCCATAGAGACATCCCGAGACATTTCCGTAGAAATATCCCCAGGTATCTCACTAAACATTTCACATATTATTTTCCAAAGGATGACTAAACCCTACTTTTGAAACCAAATATATCAACCAAGGCATGACTGTCATAACCCAACCCAATGGGGCTCGAGATGTAAGTCCCCAAGCCCACATTCACAGGAAAAGGGCTTGCATCCAATGCCGAGTAGTCTATCATAGTCAAGGAGGCCTTATCCTAAAGCACCTACATGCACAAACCCACATACACCTCCATGCAATATTACAGAGATATATATAAAATAACAAAAAACTAAAAGCTATGCATGCATATATCCCAATCTAGAGTATAATAGAAGTAAAAAATGGGGGAAATTATTTCCCACCAAAAGAAAACTACAAAAATTTACTACCTACTCTGATGGAGGATATCACTGTCAAACATCCACCTGTAAGAAAATCATCAAATATTCAGTGAAAACCCTCATCATTTCATCTATAATGCTCTTCCAGCTTTGGGTCCAACTGAGACTCCGTCAAAGGGCATGTGGTCTACACAATACACAATACATGTATGGGAAGAGTCTGTGCTGGTGTGAGTATAAATATACATAGTAGGAAACCCCAAAAAACTCCAAAAGAAAATGGAAAAACTAAGAGGCAATAGTTTAGTCTAAAAAAGACAAAGGGAACCCAAACGAGGGAGAAAATCCATCTCGAGACCATCCTAGGATACACACAACCAGTTAGCACAAAACCCCGTCATTAATCCAATATGTTATAACACCACAAGGAAAACACCGAGATCCAATCATAGATATACTCATATCTGAATCCAAGTCTCATGGTCCCAGCTATAGACTCTCCACGGTATCCTACTTAAAGTTCTAATGTAACTCACAACAGTCATAAGATATTCCGATCTCTTATACAACAACAAGAACTAGGCCATACCCTATAGCTTGTAAAATGAAATGGGGACATCATTTCAAGCTCGATGTCGAAGGACCAACCACTCTATCGAAGATGGATCTCAACCAAGTGATCTGCTAACTCTGACCTACACCTAGCACAAGTTCTAAAGAACTATAGAGAGTCCTGATCCTTTCCATTTCCTCCAGTCAAGGGGGTACTATCTCCTCAACTGACCCACAAAAGCTCAGTGGATCTGGTCTGCAGGGTCTCACACCTAAGTATGTCCTAGGAGCACTAACTTCTAACCATAAATCATGCATAACAAGTGGAGTGGTACACACCCCACTTCAATACAAGAATGGGGGAGAACTAGTCCGTTTGTGAGAAGTTATTCCCTAGTAGGTTAGGGGAGTACCACCTTGTGAAACACAATCATCTACCCTAACATAGAAGGGGATCACCACTACTCCATAAACATGAGACTGCAACCATGGTAGGGGAGCACCACTATGAGAGACATGAGCCTGTACGCATGGCGGGAGAGCACCACTATGTGAAAAATGATCCCACACCCATGACAGGGGAGCACTACACTAAGGAACATGAGCCCTCACCCCCAACAAGGGAGCACCACAATAAGAAACGTGAGCCTACATCGATGGAAGGGGAGCACCACACTAAGACCCCACAACCTTTTACGTCAGTGGAGTACCAACTTCACTATCCCTATAGATTGGAGAGCATGTGCCCTGTCACAGTAGGGGAGAAGTCCAACTACATTAATGTCATAGGGAACCCGTTCCCTAGTCCACCAGGGGACTAACAAACCCATAGGAAACTAACCATAGGTAATGAACCCACACCCTGTCACGGTAGGGGAGTAGTCCAACGTCATGACCATATTGGGGAATCCACGCCCATGTCCTTCAAGGGAGTAACAATCATGGAGGACACTAACCAAAGGTAGTGAATTTACATCGACAATGTGGGGAGTCTCGTATCTACCTAAGAAGAGGGGTAAGGGAAAGACATGCCCTAGTGCCATAGAGGGGTGCCTCACCCAAAAATTTTCTTCATTAACCAAATATCTCCAACAATATCCCATCACCAAGATGCAAGAATATTTTTTTATTCATGACACATCATTTATCATAAATTGTAATAGATACCACCACCGTCCTCTATGTAGAAAAACGCGCAGGATAGGTTACTTACTTGCAGAAAATGGATAACCAGTGAAAATGTTACTATTCACTACAACAAGCCAGAGTGGGTATTCATGGGAACCATGACTCTATACTGGATCACATCAAATGGATCATTCCATTGCAAACCCCTCACAAAAACACATAGGATCGACTACTATTTGTCCAAAACACACTCTGTGAAAAAGTCAAATTCCACTGTAGATGCCCCAAAGCGGCCCTCGTGGTCCCCATATCAAAATTTTGGTCAAAACACCCAAAATTTATCTTAATACATCCTCATTACCAATAGGGTCACAATTCCACTGATGGACTGATAGTCAAACAATCTGTGCAAAAGTTTTGGCGGGTCGACGTTGAATACTATTAAAATATTATTATTATTTCAACGTTTCATGGAGCCAGACCACAAAAAAAACTCATAAAATTAAAAACCTATGCTCAAAAGGTCTTTCTTGATGCCAGAGTCATGTATCCATAGACAAAACGTGAATCAGATGCCTTGTTTGGATGTTACGAGGATTAAATAACCCATGGACCGAACTGGTTGGACCAGCCGCTGCTGCCGGACCGCTACTGGAGCTACCACATGAGCTCTAGAGGACTACCGTTCCTGAACTCCCCTTATCAGAAATCATTATTCCTTAATGAAAATAACTATTGGAGCTTCCACATACCACTGGTAACACTCCAGTGGATGAAATACAGATCTGAGACAAGATATAGAAAGCTCAAAATGTTATCTTCATCGCTATAGTGACAATCCACACAAAAATGATTCCTAAAAAATTAATGTTGTGGAAAACTTGAATATACCTACCTCTAGGTGAGAAAATATTACTTCAAGGCCAGCTCTATGCACCAGAGTTGTTGTGGCACAATCCAGGAGCATATGATGTCTCGATCTGAGACCAACGATGCTTGGTTTCATCGTTTTGGGCTTAGGGTGGTTGGTCGGTGAAGGAGGAAGTCGGAGGGGTAACCTACTATGTATAAGGGGATATCATAGAGGGAGTATGATTGATTTTTTATTAAATCATTTCCCCCACATAACTGCCCGTCAACATGCCTTTTTCCAAAACACCGGGAGCAGACAAATTTATGTCATCCCTAGGGTCAACACGATGTTTTGAACCCAACCATGGGCTTATAATTTAAATTCGAGACTCCATTGAGGAGTTATTAGCGATGAATTCAAAAAATAAATAAATTTCGTTATTTATGAAGATTCCATCAAAAACATTTTCTACAACAGCCCATGCTGACAAAATTTATACCCTGCCTAGGGTAAACGACACTCCCTAGACACAACCTCACCCTCATATTTCAAATCCGACCTACCATATGAGAGATAACCCATTTCTACCACATACATAGTATAAAGATACGTAAATTTTTTATAAAATTTGTTCCCAGAACACTGATCCAAAGAATCACATATTGTCTCTGAATCTTGATCTAGAATTATTTTTAGGAATATTCTAATGTATGATTGGGATAAACCCGAGTCACCACATCCTCACCGCCTTAAGGATTTTTGTACCCAAAATGAAAAATCCTTTAATAAACTGAATGGAAATGAACTCTACATTGGGAGTCCCACACTAGCGAGCTCACTAGAGGTTCTTGGACAGTAATAAACACCCACCAAGATAAACCAACACAACATCAAAGAAAGAGAGGCTTTAAAAACCTCAGAGGTATCTTGATTCCCTAACTAACACTTTCAACCCTTTATGAGATCCAAACGAACATAAGACCACTTCACTGAACACCTAGGTCTACCCTCATTGGTCTAAAACCATTCTAAATGAGCCCCAACATACCTCAACTAGATTCAAATGGATTTTTCTAAAATTAAAAAGATGCTAAGGGAAAAAACCTCAGCACCACATCTCTCCATGTGAATGGTGCCAATGCCAAACCATAGAAGGTTGACACACTCCCCACCATATGGAAATCCATGCGCACCGGATAACCCGTCATGTGAGACCTCACAACAAAACCTCAACAAATTTTGTGAAATGCCTCCTCCATAAGCATAAATAATAGGGTTTCCCAAGCATACACATTAGGTCTTAAAAGCCCTTACGAAACCACCACCAAGGCACACAATTGACTTTGAATTCACAGGTCAACATAACTCATCCACCGCACATCAAAACTATCCGCTTTGGGAGACATTGACTCGCCCACATAGTTTTTGATCTTGTATCAAGGATGAATTATAGAGGGGTATATGTCAATCATTCTTACGAATTTGAAGCCACAACAAACCACATGAGAACCTCTTTAAGTGTCCCGCGTACAAGATGTTGTCGGCCATGTGAGGGAACCATATAACAAAAAAGGCCTGCCCAGAAACTCACATTGGGGATTACTGGGCCCTCATCTACCAACACACTACTAAGCCTCATGTATATATGTCAAAAGGAATGTACCAGCCCAAATTGATACTATACGATTTCGGCGATAATGACTCTCCCACACAATTTTCATCACATCAATGAAATTCATCTCAGTGGGGGAAGGATCCCTCTTCCTCAAGCAGTTGAAGCTATGACAAACTACACCAACACCAATGGATCCATCCATGGATCAATTTGAAAGGATCCAAACACCTAAACCATTAGATGTGGGTCTATGCACTGCTCGACGAGTAGTGGCTCTACCAACTCCACAAGCATAAGAGAACCTACCTCATGACCAGGCCTCTTCAAGGCGACCGCATCACTCATCAGTTCATAGACCAAACCCATCTGTTGAACCATTGATGCCTTCCATCAGGGAAAAGCTTGACCAAATTCAATATGAACCATGACAAAAGATTTTATCTAGGGATCTGACTCTAGAAGGACAAGGAAAAACCAAAACCTAGTCCTATATGAGGCATGTCCAATTATTCCCATTTGAACAGTGTTCTAATGTACTGAGTCTAAATGTAAATTATCAGAGTCCTAATATATAGATACTGTGGACACCCATTCCTAGACCCGAGTCAATGGTATGAAATTTAAACTCAAAACATCCTAACACTGATGCTATGAAACCCAAACCAAGATCAAAGAGATACCAACTATGCTATGAGGTCCCAACAGTGGAGCCTCCTCTAATACCACTCTATCATGACCAGACCCAACTGGGCTCGAGCTGCAACTCCACAATCCCACCTCCATAGATTAGGGGATGGCTTCAAGCACCAAGTAGGATATCACACACAAGGAGACCTTATCCTAAAGTACATGTATGTACACACCCACATAAAACTCCATGAAATTATGTAGAGATATATATTCAACAATTGAAAAGTAAAATTCATGCATACATCTATCCCAATCTAGAGTACAAAAGAAGTACAAAAAGGAGAATGTTGGGCCCATGAAATGAAAACTACAAAATTGTCCAACCCTCTCTAATCAAGGGAATATTTGTCTAACACCTGTCGGTAAGCTCCTCAAACAAGATCCATTGAAAAACCTAGACAATCCAAATCATACTCTATGCCTGCTCTGGGTCCAAATAGGACACTTTCGAAGGGCCTGTGGTTTTCATAAGACATATGAAATGTGCGGGAAGAGTCTGTGCAGGGGTGAGTACAAAAATACTAAGTAGGAACCCCAAAAACCCCAAATGTAAAGGGTTAATTTGGGGGAAACTGTTCTCTCTAACCCATTAAGAGGTAACCCTAATGAGATAAAACCTCAATCTAGAGACCATCCTTGGAAAAAAATGATAAGTTAGATGAAACCACATGGTGTTTCATCTATGATGTGACAAAAACACAAGGGAAAACTCAAGAAAAAAGAGTCAAGAAATCCTTGATAGATCAACAAACGAAAGAGTCCCATCACTGATAGCTAGAAGTCAATGAGCCATCCACACAATCCCAAATGGAACATAACCATTTAATGCCGCCATACAGACCTGCACCATGAACAAGGTCAAAATAACTAAAGAGATTCTTGCACCTCACCGCTGCACCACAGTCGTGGGATTACTGTTTCGTAATCCAAGCCATGGAAGCCCTATCACTTCTATCTGAATAGGAAAACATGTCATTACTTCAAAGGAGTGCTAACTCCTAACAAGGAATCACACATAACAAGTGGAGATTACCACTCCCTAATGCAACATAAGACCTGGGGAGCACCAATATGTATGTTTGAACATGTTCTCTAGTATGTTACGGGAGTACCACCCTGTGAAACTTGAGCCCACACCCTAAAAAATTAGGGGAGAACCACTACTCCGTAAATGTGACTCCGTACCCATGTTAGTGGAGAAACACTACAAGAGACGTGATCATGTACCCATAGTAGGGGAGCATCAGTCTGTGAAATGCGAGCTCTCACCCAAGACATGGGAGAACCATACTAAAGAACATGAGATACCACCCATATAAGGGGAACACCACAGTAAGAACCCACACCCTGGTACGTTAGGGGAGTACCGACTCCACCAACCAACATTATTGGAGTGCCCACCCCCTGTAATGGTAAGGCAGAAATACAACATCCTGAACATCATGGGGAAGACCTAACCTAGTACATCAGTGGAGTAACAACCCTCGGAGAAAATACCAAAAGGTAACTAGCCTACACCCATGATGTGAGGAGTTTCGTCTCTGCCTAAGAAGAGAGGTAAGGGAAACCTGCAACTTGGTGTCACAAGGTAGTACTTGAACCAAGGATTGTATTCACAAACCTCTAATCTACTACATCATCCTAGAACCACTATGCAATATTAATTCTTTATTCACACCACCTCATGTCCCGTAAGCTGTAATAGATTCCACCATCACGTTCTATTCTGAAAAACATGTGGGATATGAAACATAGTTTCCCAAAATCGATAAATGGTGAAAATGATACTATTAACCATAAAAAGATCGAACGTTTCATTTTGGGGCCCACAAATAGATCCCCTATCACATAAAACAGATCACTCCATTATGATGCCCTTGAAAAAACACACAGGATTGACTACTTATTCATCCAAAATAGACTCCCAGTGAAAAACACATATTCCACTATAAACGCCCCAAAGAAAACCTTGTGAGTCCCAAAACCAAATTTCAGTCAATGAATATAAAATTTATCTTGAAACTTATACCTTACAAATAGGGTCCCAATCCCACTGACGGTGCATCAATCAGAATATCCAAGAAGAAGTTATTGCAGGTCGAAGTTGAATAATAATAAAATATTTTTATTATTTCAAGGTTTTTTTACCCTTTCCATGAACCCAACTCATAAAATTACCAAACCATTTTCAAAGGGTCCATATTGAAGCAAGTATAACACCACCATAGATGACACATGAATTTTATGTCTGATTTTAAATGGATAATAAAAATTAGAGATAACTTTCTACCCCAACCTAATATCCATAATCCTCTTCAAGGTGTGAAACTCAAGAACATATGCTCTCCATCCTCAAACTCAGGAGGCCTCCATCATCGGTCCACATAGGACTTATAATGGTTCATTTCATTAATCATCCATTCAAATATGATATTCACCATATTAGTTGTAGCTCACACCAACTCTGATCCCATGAGTGAGAAATCACCTAAGTATGTCCAATAATGTAGTGACCAGAAAGGTTCATCTATACATGTAAAGACCTGTAAAATTCAGGGGAGATTTTTTATAAATTTTCTTTGGGATTTTACTAGAACTTATATTCTGACGGAACCTAATTCCGAGGCCCGGTGTGCTCGGAATCTTTTTCCGAAGTTTAGCTCGGGTACGTTCAGTGAACGAACGAGCGGGTTTTTATAACTTTTGAACCGATGCTCGGAATCGAATTTTGAGGGCACCGATGGAATCACAACGCCATAAATTTCTTAGAAACACCTTTTCCGAGGTTGAGTTTGCTCGGGTGTGGTTTTTATTTATTTTTGGGTTAAGTAAAGGAATAAAATAAAAATGGTGCGACCAATTTTTTATTTGACTTAAAGTTGTTTAACCTAAGCTAAGTGTTTGGTGTGGGACCCACAGTATCCTACCCATAACGTCAGATATTTTTGAGGTGGGGCCCACACGAGCCCCACCATTTCTTTTCTTTCTAAACCCCCTCCTTTAATAAAGTAATGCACCTGCACCCCTATTAAGTGGAAGTCAACCCTTGCGTTTTTATGTTTATGAAACACCTCAATTAATTTGGGCAGTTTAAACATTACAATTAGTTAATTTAATTGATTGTTTCATTTTTGAATATAAAAATTCTTGGCTTGAGAAATAAAATAAGATAAACTCTTATTTTATTAGAGTTGTTGGGTTGTGAGAGGCCTGGGAGAATTTGCTCAAGTTCGTGAAGTTCTTCTTCCTTGACGAAGAACGCGAAGAACTCCGTCCTCCGATGACATGAGAGACGCCTTCCTCAGAGATCGATGATCTGACACTCACCATTTAGTTTCTCCTTCCCACATCAAAGAAAGGGAGACACCATTCCTCCGCGATGCGACGATCCGCCTTCTTCCGTGACGTCCCTTTCTGCGACAAATTCGTTCAATGACTACGCTCGAGGTAGGGGTTTATTTTAATTGTTTGTTCATGATTAATTATGTCGCCTTTCTTCATGTTAATTTGAGCCACCTGATATCGCAATAATGGGAGGAGGTCAGACCTCATGAACAAGTCCGACCCTCCTCCCCCTTGTTGGTTTGATTTTGGTGCGGCACGTGTAAGGCGGCGCGGTGCCGAAGCACTGCGTGAGAAATATTAAAGGAAGGGTGGAGAAGCGTGGCGACGTTGAAGTCGAACAAAGGAACAGTGCCTTCGCGCTGCACCGGGGAACCTCGAAGACACCGCGACTGGAGCGGGGCCGCGGTGGAGGGGCGCGGGGCCGTCACACCGCTCATGACCGACCAAGATTGCGGCTGAGGTCGCGGCAGTGTAGGGACCGAACCATGCCGGTCCCGTGGCGGCAGCAGCCAGCTGGATGGTAAGGGGTAAATGCCGGGGGTCGTAACCCCCAGTTGGCCAGCTCTAGTGGCCCCCCCAGATGGGGGGCCGCAGTTTTCCGAGGGGGGGGGGGGGCAGCCCCCCCCCCCCCCCTTCAACGCTCGGCCGTTTCGGCCGAGCCACCTGGCCAGCGCCAGCGCGCCGGGCCATGCTAGTCGGGCCGGGCAGCGCCCAACCTGGCCGGACCCTGACCCGGGTCGGGTTGACCCGGTTCGGGCCGACCCAGGGGGTCTCAGGCCGGAATGGTCCGGGCGCAACACCCCCACTTCCGGACCTCTTTCGGTCTTTTGCCCATAACATGGGCTATGGACCTCCGATCGATGTACCGTTAGCGGCGATGCGATCCTTGGATCAAGGTGGTCGTTTCAGTATATTACACTCAAGGTTTCGAAGAACTATGTGTTTGGCCAGTTTGGTACGTACACGAAACCAACCAGGCCCTCGGAGCAGAAATGCTTATAACTTGAGCTCCGGACGTCCGATTGACATGCCGTCGACTTTGATGGATTACTATAAGTGAGACAGACCTTTTGGATTACTCTGATCGAGGTTTGTACATAGTTGGAGTATGGTCAGGTTGGTTTTGACTTAAAAACCAACCGGGCCCCTGGGATGAAAAAGCCAATAATTCTCAGATCGGGTGTCCGACAGACGCGCCGTCGGTGACGTTGAATTACTGTGGACGATATAGAACATTTGGATACATCAAATCTGGAATATGTTTCAGTTGATTTATCATCCCCTAGGCTGATGGAGAGGACCCCTCCCCCCCCCCCCGAATGAGCTTGCTGTGTGCGGGAACCCTAGAGCTGGCTACGACTGCGACGATGATGACGACTATACAGAAAGCCTATGTGGATTCGACGGCGATGACTACAGCACTCAGTGATCCTACGTGGAACAGTGCAACCGATCATGTGTGGGTCAGATCCTGTGTGGGTCAACCCTAAGTGGTCCTGTGTGGGCCAGCGCCTACAGATCCTGTGACGGTTTGATCCTGTGTGGGTCATTGTGGGGGTTAGTTACCTATCAATACTTTGTTAAGGGTATTGGGTGTGGTTATCAGTTCAGGGAGTCCAGTGTTGGTGTGGAGGCCGACGTATCTGTACACCAGGACCCTGACTTCTGATTTCTGACTTAATGCACGAAAACATTGATTGCATGTGTGTTTCAAGTTTTCTTTGTGATTACTTTATGTCATCTCACCAGGAATACTGTTTGACCGTGGTGAACCTGTTTCTTTTCAAGATGGCCCCAAAACAGCATCCAACTAGGGTTCCGAGTGTTTTGCGTGATGACAACCCACCGAGCGATGAGGCCTCGATACAGGGCCCATTGACAGCAGAGGCACCGGCGGTACCTCTACCCGCCGAGCCACCGATGCTTCCAGCCCCAGCCACTGACAATGCACGTCGCCTTAGTGCACTACACAGGTTTCAGCGTCAGTGACCACCCAGGTTCCGAGTGGAGACAAACCCCCAGGCAGTTGAGGATTGGCTGAAGGCAGTTGTTCAAGTTTTCAGGTTAGTGAGGACACCAGATGACCTCATGGTGATCCTCGCAGCCAGCCTCCTACACGCGGCCGCTGGAAGATGGTGGAGCTTGATGCTCCAGGTGCACGATGAAGAATCTCTCCTCTGGACAGACTTTGAGAGCCTCTTCTGCTCGGAGGTCATCCCGGCCACCCTCAGTTCATTGCACATTCATGAGCTTCTACAGCTGCGGCAAGGCATCTTGACGGTCACCCAGTACTCGGTGAGATTTACATATCTCTCACACTATTCGACGGACATGGTACGAGACCCATTCTTCCGGGCTCGGACATTCGAGCAGGGATTGAGGCAGGATATCAGGGCATCGCTGATCTCCCTCAGAATTCCGACACAGGTAGGGGTACTGGAGCGAGCCCTTCTCATCGAGAGCTTTACTGCTTAGTCTACACCAGCGGTGAGACCTACCACAGGGCGGCACGTAGCAGAGTCTTCTGCAGTAGGTAGTCGACAGATGACACATGGGTCCAGGCGGACCAGACCCTCAGAAGGATGACCTCAGGACACTGGCTCAGTAGTGATGGGCACACAGCGTGGAGCCAGTCTTTTGATAGGCAGACAGTGCTACGCATTCGGTGAGCAGGGCCACATGGCTCGTGACTGCACGACCCATAGTACCGAGGAGTAGCAGACGGTTGAGGGACCACCCAGGCAGAGGCATAGGGTCGACCGTGGCGGTCTGTAGGGAGTAGACCGACGAGGTAGAGGAGTTTTCCGAGAAGCAAGTGGTGGGCGACGCTTTGAGGCTCTACCACCACCACCACCACCAGGAGGTCCACCCTAACTATAGGGAGCTGGAGGGCAGAGACAGGCACAGCTTCAGGCAGTAGAGGCCTACGACCACAGTGCGCCTGAGATGATTCAAGGTACTATCTGTGTCTATTCCACCCTTTTTGCAGTTCTTATAGACACAACAGTGAGTCATTCTTTCATAGCCGCTGCCCTTGTTCAGAGCTCAGAGAATCTGACAGAGTCATTGGCTCGATCCTTACGGCTAGAGACTCCTATGAGAGTAGACTCGACGATTACGCACTGGTGCCGGCAGTGTGAGCTTACTATAGAAGGTGAGAGCTTCAGCTGGGATCTTCATGTAGCAGCGTCGAGGCCTTACGAAGTCATCTTGGGCATGTATTGGTTATCTACAGTCAATGATCAGATCGAATGTATTAGGCACAAGGTGAGGTGTTTACGCACCGACGGGAGCAGGTTCGCATTCACTGGCAAGAAGGGATCCTTCATAACATAGGATGGACTCTCGTAGATGAGAGGACATCCCATCACACATCATTTGGCTAGCCTCATCCTAAGAGCAGTTGACGTGAAGAGTCCTGGTTTTCCGGTAGTGGTGGATCAGTATGCATACGTTTTCCCCGACGACGTTCCAGTAGTACCTCCTCGCAGAGAGGTAGAATTTTATATTGACATGTACCCTGGGACAACCATGATATCCACCCTAGCATATCGGATGCCTCCCGCTTAGCTTTGAGAGCTACGGGTAAAGTTGGAGGACTTGCACGGAAAGGGATTCATCCAACCCAGTGTTTCACCCTGGGCTTCCCCGATATTGTTCGCCAAGAAGGTGGATGGGAGCTTGCGACTTTGTGTCGACTATCATCGCCTGAACCAGGTGACAGTGAGGAACATGTATCCGCTACTGAGGATTGATGACCTCTTTGATCAGGTCAAGGGAGCACGGTGGTTCTCGAAGATAGACCTCAGGTCAGGCTATCATCAGCTCAGAGTTCGGGATGAGGACGTGTAGAAGGCGTCCTTTAGATGTCAGTATGGCCACTATGAGTTCATTGTTATTCCATTCAGTGTAACCAATGCTCTAGAAGTGTTCATGGGACTCATGAACAAGATCTTTCAGCGATACCTCGATCGATTTTTCATGGTCTTCATCGAAGAAATTTTGATATACTCGAATACTGAGGAGGAGAACGCCTACCACTTGCGGGTTGTACTAGAAACACTTCGAGAGCACCGGATTTATGGAAAGATCTCAAAGTGTCAGTTCTGGATACGCGAGGTCCACTTCTTGGGACACGTCATCTCTGAGGCAGGAGTTGCGGTGGATCCTGCGATGATCGATGTAGTGCTAGCTTGGGAGCCACCCAAGAGCGTGACAGAGGTGCAGAGTTTCTTGGGACTACATGGATACTACCGGAGATTTGTCCTAGACTTCTACAGAGTTTTGGAACCACTCTCATCTTTGAAGAAGAAGGGGAAACCCTTTGTGTGGTCAGACAGATGTCAGTAGAGCTTCCAGGAGCTCAGACAGAGATTGACCAATGTGCCTATCTTGAGGCTTCCGGAGGAGGGAGTTAGGTATGTGGTTTACTGAGATGCATCAGGGACCGGACTCAGATGTGTACTGATGTAGGAGCGGGCTGTGATCGCCAATGGATCACGTCAGTTGAGGTAGCATGAGAAGAACTACACTACCCATGACCTGGAGTTAGCAGCAGTGGTCTTCGCTCTGAAGATGTTGCGACACTATCTGATGGGAGAGAGCTTTATAGTCTATTCTGACCACCAGAGTCTCAGGTATATCTTCTCGCAGAAGGACCTGAACCTGAGACAACAACGATGGATCGAGTTCATCCAGGACTATGACTTTGAGATAGTCTATACTCTTGGAAAGGGGAACGTGGTATCCGATGCTCTCAGTAGGAGGACGGGCATTCAACTACTTGGAGAGGATAGAGAGTAGCTAGCCGCATTGCAGATATCCTTCATGGATAGCGATGGAGCAACCATTCTTCAGTCACTCACATTCACTCCTCCACTACGGCAGTGCGTCAGAGAGGTACAACGTGGGGACGCTGACTGTGAGACGCGGCCTGCGCTGATATCCTCAGGATTGGCACCTGATGGTTTCTCTTTAGGATGAGAGCATGAAGTCCATTTCAGAGGACGTACCTTGGTACCGGTTTCATTATGGGAGGAGGTGTTGAGAGAGTTTCACACTTCCACTTTGGCGGTACATCCTAGAGTGGTGAAGATGTACCAGGATCTCAGACGACATCACTAGTGGCCAGGCATGAAGAAGGCTGTGGTAGAGTTTGTTTCTCGAGGCCTCACCTGCCAGCAGTTGAAGGCAGAGCACCAGGTACCAGCAGGCTTGGTACAGCCCTTGGAGGTCCTGGAGTGGATGTGGGACATTATATCTATGGACTTCTTGACTGGACTTCCATGCACTTCTAGAGGTCACGACCCCATTTGGGTGATTGTTGAGAGACTCACCAAGTCGGCTCACTTCTTACCCATCAGAGATCAGGGCTCAGTGGAGATATTGTGACGTCTCTACGTTCAGGAGATTGTACGGCTTCATGGTGTGCCATCATCTATCATCACCGATCGAGATACTTGCTTTACTTCCCGGCTTTGGAAGGGGTTGCAGGAGGCATTCGGGACGCAACTATGTCTGAGGACCTCCTTTCACCCTCAGACAGATGCTCAGATGGAGAGGACCATTCAGACTCTCGAGGAAATGCTCCACGCATTTGTCCTTGACTTTAGTCACAGCTGGGAGGACCACCTACCCTTGGTGGAGTTCGCATACAACAACAGCTACCACTCCACCATCGGGATGGAACCATACGAGGCGTTGTAAGACCGACCTTGCAGATCACCGCTGTGCTGGACAAACCCTGGGGAGTCAGCACTTGTGGGACCGGAGATGGTCCAAGGCACGATAGAGAAGGTCTAGGTCATCCAGGAGCAGATGAGGACAACTCAGAGCCGGCATAAGTCTTATGCTGACAGGAGGCGGAGTCCACTAGAGTTCGATGATGGAGACCACGTCTTCTTGCGGGTCTCACCTCGACGTGGATTACAGAGATTTGGCCAAGGCGGCAAGTTGTCAACATGCTTCATCGGACCATTCCAGGTCCACAGCAGGATCGGTGAGGTGGCTAATCTTCTGGCTCTACCTCCTCAGTTACACCGGGTGCTCGACGTCTTCCATGTATCTCAGCTGAGGAGAAACGTTAATGACCCGACGCATATCATTGACCATGGGGAGCTGGAAATTGATGATGGGGTAACTATTGCGGAGGTCCCAGTGGATATTGAGGATCGACAGGAGAGGGTCCTACGTGGATGGTCGATTCCTCTAGTGCACATCAGATGGAAGCACCGGAACCTCTATGAGAGCACTTGGGATGTGGAGGCTCAGATGCGTGCTCAGTACCCACATTTTTTCCCTAGTTATTGATGTATCTTTACGGGGACGTAAATCCCTGAGGTGGGAGTAATGTGAAGACCTATAAAATTCAAGGGAAATTTTTTCTTAATTTTCATTGGGATTTTTCAAGAACGCAGTTCTTGACGACACCTAATTTCGAGGCCCGGTGTGCCCGGAATCTTTTTCCGAAGTTTAGCTCAGGTACGTTCAGTGAACGAACGATCGGGTTTTCCTATCTTTTGAACCGGTGCTCGGAATCAAATTCCGAGGGCACCGATGGAATCGCAGCACCGGTAATTGCTTAGAAACACCTTTTCCGGAGTTGTGTTTTCTCGTTTGTGGTTTTTTTTTGGGTTAAGTAAAGGAATAAAGTAAAAATGGCGCGACCAATTTTTTATTTTTCTTAAATTTGTTTAACCTAAGCTAAGTGTTTGGTGTGGGACCCACAATATCCCACCCATAAGATAGGATATTTGTGAGGTGGGGCCCACATGAGCCTCACCGTTTCTTTTCTTCCTAAACCCCCTCATTTAATAATGTAACACACCTACACCCCTATTAAGTGGAAGTCAACCCCTGCGTTTTTCTGTTTATGAAACGCCTTAATTAATTTGGGCAGTTTAAACATTGGAATTAATTAATTTAATTGATTGTTTCGTTTTTGAATTTCAAAACGCATGGCTTGAGAAATAAAATAATACAAACACTTATTTTATTATAGGTGTTGGGTTATGAGAGGCTTGGGAGAATTTGCTCACGTTCTTGAAGTTCTTCTTCCTCGACGAAGAACGCGAAGAACGCGAAGAATGCCGACCTCCAACGACGTGAAAGGTGCCTTCCTCAAAGATCGATGATCTGATGCTCACCCTTTCGTTCCTCTTCCTCGCATCAAAGAATGGGAGACACAGTTCCTCAGCGACGCGATGATCCGCCCTCTTCCGTGGCGATCAATTCCACGACGTCCCTTTCCGCGACAACCTCGTTCGACGACTATGCTCGAGGTAGGGGTTTATTTTAATTGTTTTTCCGTGATTACTTCCATCACCATCCTTCATTTAAATTTGAGCTACCTGATATCGCAATTATGGGAGGAGGTCAGACTGCATGAACAAGGCCGACCCTCCTCCCCCTTGTTGGTTTGATTTTGTTGTGGAACGTGTAAGGAGGCGCGGAGCCGAAGTACCGCGCGGAAAATATTAAAGGAAGGGCGGAGAAGCGCGACACCATCACGCGGAGCCGTTGAAGTTAAACAAAGGCGTTGAATGGTCATGCTGCATCGAATAACCTCGAAGGAACCTTGAAGACACCGCGGCCAGAGTGGGGCCACGACGGAGGGGCGTGTCGCCGTCGCGCCGCGCCGGACAGACCAAGACCGCGGTGGAGCAGGGACCGACGACTGGTTCAGGGCCGCCAACATCGGAGCAAGGGGACCGGCCTATGCCGGTATCATGGCGGTAGTAGTCGGCTGACCAGTTAGGGGGAAACGCCGGGGGTCGTAACCCCCGGCTGGCCAGCTGGAGCGGCCCCTACATGGGGGTCGCGGTTTCACAATGCCGGGGGGGGGGGGGCAACGCTCGGCTGTTTCGGCCAAGCCACCTAGCCAGCGCCAACGCGCCGGGCAGGGCCGCACCCAAGCAGGATGGACCCGGGTCGGGTCGACCCGGTTCGGGCTGACCCAGGGGGGCTCGGTCTGGAAAGGTCCGGGCCCGACACCCCCACTTCTGGACCTCTTTCGGTCTTTTGCCCATAACATCGGCTATGGACCTCCGATCAACGCACCGTCAGCGGCGATGCGATCCTTTGATCGAGACGGTCTTTTTGATATATTAATCTCAAGGTTTCGATGAACTTTGGATTCGGCTGGGTTGGTTCGTACATGAAACCAATCGGGCCCTCGGAGTGGAAACGCTTATAACTTGAGTTCCGGACATCCGATTGACATTCCGTCAATATTGCTGGATTCCTATAAGTGAGACGGATCTTTTGGCCTACTATGCTCAAGGTTTGGACATAGTTAGATTATAGTCATGTTAGTATTGACTTAAAAACCAACCGGGCCCCTGGGACGAAAAAGCCAATAACACTCAGACCGGGCGTCTGATTGACGCGCCGTCTGTGACGTTGAGTTCCTGTTGACAATACAGAACTTTTGGATACATCAACTCTGGACTATGTGTCAGTTGATGTATCAGCCGCTCCTCTCATGGAGCAGACCCTCACGAACTAGCTTTCTATGTGCGGGAACCCTAGAGCTGGCTGCAATTGCGACGACGATGACGACTATATAGAAATCATCCATGGATTCGACGACGATGACTACAACACTCAGCGATCCTATGTGGATCAGTGCTACCGATCCTGTGTGGGTCAGCGCTCAACAGTCCTGTGTGGGCTAGCGCCTACAGATCCAGTGTGGGTCCGATCCTGTGTGGGTCATTGCGGGGGTTAGTTACATATCGATCCTATGTGGGTCATTGTGGGGGTTAGTTACCTATCGATCCTTTATGGGTCATTGCGGGGGTTAGAACATATCGATCCTGTGTGGGTCCGATGGTTTAGATGAATTAGTGGAAAAATATGATCATCTCTATCGTCTTACGAATAAGTATACTGGTGTGATCTGAATCTTGACATTCAATCCTTATCTTCGATAAGATTGACTTGATATCTTGTGTGGATTACGTTATGCTTTCCGGTGTGGATTGTGTTGTGATTTACTATGTGGACTTGGTTGTACATGGGCTCGGATGTTGGAGCCGAACTGGAATTGATGACTTAGGTATATGTATGGGCATATACCTAAGTAGTGTAGGATGTTAATTTGTGATTGCATCTTTCCTTTTTGGATTTTATTTTGTGGATTCTGGGAGACCTTCGGGGGTCTCGGGGTCACTACTGAGTAGCTTATACTCATCCCGGCATGGGCTATGCCCGCACTACATTGGGTTGGTTGCAGATAACGGGAAGCACTGATCGTGGTTGAGGCTTGTAGAGCAGGTTAGTGCCTAGAGGTGGACCACTGGGCGGGACGTACTCGGAGCGGACGACTGGACACGATGAGCTGTGGAGGGTATCTGTACCCACCCATCTGGTGGGACTTCCAGTGGACGGCTAGAGGCTGCGGCTTTACTTTCCAGTTGTTGTACTCCCTTTTTCAGTTGTACTTTACTTTCAGTTTTGGTTTGTATTCTGGCCCAGTTACCTTTCCGCACTTAATGTTGTACCCAGTTTTTACTTAGTGTTTACTTATGATTTCTTTCTCTATGGTGTTTGTTTACATTACAAAGGAAATGCCTTCCCTTTTTACCGGGAATTAGGCCTTGGTGCCAGTCGACAGCCCCTGGCCTATGGAAGGTGGGCTTGGGGTAGTCACGACATGGGCCCCGAGGACGGGTCGTGACAATACAAGGCCTCAAATAGTTACATACCAATGATGTAATTTTATCTATCACTGTATGAAAACTCCACCAAAGGTAGGTGATCCTCCCAACTATATCAAAAATACATCATTCAATACTGCAACATGTCCCCCAAGACCTGAATGGTGTACAAAGTCTAGACATCAATATGTGGTAGAAACACTGTGCCCAAAGTCAACTAAATCAGAAATTCCTCCTACAACCCTCTATATAATAACAATGTGAAGTGAGAATCATGATATGGAATGATTTTTGAGGGGAATCTATGAAAATAGACTATCTCCTGCACATATAAGAGTCCCAACCTCTATAATGAACTCTACCCTCAAATACCTAGGAAGTGGGTTGATATGGTGAGTCGGTCTATGATCACCCAAATGGAATCATATACCCTATACATAAATGGTAATCTCATCATTAAGTCCATGGATATCCCATCCTACTTCCACTCTGGAACCTCAAGGGGTTAATCTAAACCCATTTGGACCTAGTGCTCAGCCTTCCATTTATAACAATTGTCTTGATGTTCTACACACCTTGATTTACCAATAAATGGGATGTATGAAACTCCCTCATCACCTCCTCCTATAATGTCTTTGGTACCATCGTCCATCCTCTAAAAAGTTTAATACAATCCCCAAGTTATCAATATACTTATAAAGCCCATCTAGAATATATATAACTATATAAGATCTTATAATTTGTATCTCCATGATAATATTCCCTAAGATTCTATAAAAGTATTGGGATAAAGGCCACTGATTGGATATATGAATCACCATCCATTTTCCACTAAAGAAAACTAAAAATGAGGCTAACTGTTCGAACACCTCATCCATCAACAGATAAAAAGATATTATACTAAGAGAATATGCCTCTATGTTCCCCTTAGAAGGAGTAAAGATAATCTCAATGTCATAGTCCTGGAGGAACGTAAGCCATTACCTCTATCTCATGTTAAGATCCTTATGAGAGACGATATACTTTAGACTCTTGTGGTCGAAGTAGATGATAAACTACCATCCCATCAAGTAGTGTGACTACATATTCCGCGTGAAGACTATCGCTACTAGATCAAGATCATGTGTTACATAGTTATTATCCTATAATATCAACTTCCTAGACCCATAGGTAATCACTTCCTACCAATACATTAGAACAATACCAAGTCCAGTCCTTGAGGTATCACAGAACACTACTTACTCGACACCCTCCTCTAGAAATATCAAGATGTGGGTGCTCATCAACATCTTCCTCAACTCTAAAATACACTACTAATGCCTTTCAATCCACATTAATGGATTACCATTTCAGGCCAAATATGTTATGGTCCCTAACACACCAGAGAAATCATGTATGAACCTTTGATAGTACCGTGCCAACACAAAGAAAGCTCCACAACTTGGTAACACTCTTTGGTGGATCAGAAGCTAGAATTGAATCAACCTTCACCAGGTCCACTGGAACTCCTTCCAATGATATTATATGTTCTAGGAAGTAGCCCCCCATATCCAAAACATACAAATTTATATCTTCACATAATTCTGGTGCTCTCAGAATGTGTCAAAGACCATCATCAAGTGTCCCTAATTCTCATCCTTGGATGCTGAGTACACTAGGATATTGATGATGAAAGCCGATATAATCAAGGATAAAATATTTCATTCAAGATCCCATATAAAATTTTTGGGTGTTATTCATGATGAAGGGAATCAATAAGTACTAATAGTGACCATAGTGGCATTTTAATGGCTTCTTTGGTATAACCTCATCTCTTACTAGTAGTTAGAAATAGCCTAACATAAGATCAATCTTTGAGAACCATTTGACACATCTCAACTATTTGAATAGGTTTTCGATCTGCATGAGGGGATACTTATTTTTCATTTTCACCTAGTTAAAACATCATTAATCAACACAAAACCTCAAGCAATCGTCCTCTTTCTTGGAGAAAAACAAGGGGGATACCTATGGGGAAACACCAGTTCTCACAAATCCCTTCTCTTGAAAGTACTATAACTCTACCCTAATCCCATGAATATATAATAGAGACATAAGATATATTAGTGAATATATTTGGTCCGTACAGTTGTATAAGTCAAACAATAGGTATAGATCTTGGTAGTGAGTAATTCTTGGCATGTTTTCAAGAAATATATTCTCATACTCTGCCACAACCATAGCAAACTAGTAGCCCATAACATCCACCAATCCAAGAGTCATGTTATCTAACTGTTGAGTAATCAGATATAATATCTTATGCCCGAGATGGTCCTACTCCACTAGAGTTTCCTATTCAACCAGAAATGAAAAAATATCCCATCTCTCAAGACACACCACATCCTCCACCTATAACAGTCAATCTTAGCTTGAATTTTGGTTAGCCAGTCCATAACTAATATGATGTCATAAGGCCTCGTCGCTGCTACACAGAGATCCCATAAAAATATATCACCTAAAAGCATAAAATAAAACTATTATAAGAAGTTATTGATCTTATTTTTAATTAATATAAGAGTCTCCAAGTGTAAGGGTTGAGTCAAAGGATCTATTGGTATCTCCATATCCTAAACTACATAAGTTGAATGAATGGAATACATCACCCCTATTTATATCAATACTAAAACTATAGTAAAAATACATAGATCACTAATCATATGAACCATAGGGACTCAAGTGTATAGGCCTCCATAGCCTAAAATTATCCTCATCCCTATCCACTTTCTTTCTATGTCTGGAATGCCATGCATGGGGGGTAGTGGTGGTGGTAAAAGCTCAATCCTCTTATCAACTCCCGCTACTCTACTGGAACCTATTCCAAATTTTCAACCATAAATATCTCCCTTATACTAACTCTATATCAACCTCAGTGGTCCCTAAACCCTCTCCCGATCAGCTGTACAATGGGTAAGTCAATCCCATAAAAGATGTCCCTGATGGTCGTAGAAGAAACACCATATCACCCACAGTTGACTCAATCCATCTCAAGAGATTCTCACCACCAATACAATATCAAGGGATCTTATCTTGAAGCATATAACTTTTCAAGACCCCTATAACTACCATAGACCAATTGATGCTAAGGTCTCAACTATTAGGTACCCACTACCAACACCCACTATCAGTTTATTCCCTTATAGGAAGATCTCCACCACTAAGGGTTGCTCGAGTACACAAATATAAGTTGGATTGAAAAGCGATACCCCAAAATTACTAATATAAATGTTTAATCACAACTCAAAAATAGATCCCAAGATTATAAAATAATGTTATTACATCATTTTTAGGAATATTTTGTACATTTCAAAAGTACATACCTGAGGACCACAATATTTTTGTTTATTTGGAAACATAGAACAAAATCCTCTAACATGGTGAAATATCTTAAAATTTTCCCACAAATATCTCCCAATTTAGTACCCACACATAAAACCTTCCTTCAAAACCTGGGGAAAGGAATCAAAATTTAGGCTGAGCTCATATGCTCAGTAAGGGTAAAAAAGGATATGTGTAACCATAATATGAGAATAAGGGAATGTGAATATGAGAATAAAATTTGAAGATCATACCTTTAATATCTAAGATCATATACATGAGTCATAGAATAATGATTTGAAGTTCATAAGACATGAATCACAAGGTAATCAAGGACATGTTCAATGAGATCATAACATATGAATAATACATAGATTTGTGGCATACCCACAATCATAGAAAATCATATGTCAAGGATATCCACCAAAACCTTCATAACATGTTTAGATTGGGTTGACCACCTATGCACCTACTTTGGGATCCGACTGACCAACCATGTACCCTCCTTCACAAGCTTAGGATGACCACCTACGCACCATCCTTTATAGGCTTGGGATGACCACCCATGTACCCTTTTTTATAGGATTGGGATGACCACCCATGTACCCTATGAGATCATAGACCATTTTTAATACCCAATCCATTGGATGAAGATATAGGTCCCACTCATTACTTAGTAAAATCATACATGCGTGTTTCATAAGATAATAAAACATTCATCATATCATGACCCATAAAACGAGATGGGCTTAAAAAACATAATATCATAAGCCATTAAATGAAATTGGTATCATAATAATTTAATCAAATAATAAACTATGGAAAAGAGATATGTTTTATAATCATTTCATCATATACTGACCTATAAAAGGAAGATAGTTTCATAATCATTTTATCAAGCTATAACCCATAGAAGAGAAACATGTTTCATAAAAAACATTTCATCTTAATCATAAATAATTCAAATAAAGAATAAGAAGCATATACATGGATCATACGCCCAATAAAGCATAAGTGTCCTAAAATAATTTCATCTTATATGGAAAATATGTTTTAGAGATAATTTAAAAATAAATCTTTAGGAAAAAACATTTTATATTTTTAAAAACACTTTTTAAATCCTAAAATATTTTAAAAACCATTTTCATTGAAAATAGATTTAAAACATAAAAAGGAATATTTGAAATCATTTAAATCATTTTATTTGAAAATAGAATTTGAAAACCTATAATGTAGGATTAGAAAATCATTTAAAATTTTTGTTGAGAAAAATATTATTTTTGCTTAATTTTTTAAATCATATAAACATTTTGAAAAACATTTTATTTGAACATAACCTTGAAAATTCATAAATGAAGATTTAAAAAATTTTAATCAATTTTTAAAACATAGTTATTTTAAATTCCTTTGAAATTAAAATTACATTAAAATATCACTTAAAAAAACAATTTTGAAAAAACATTAATAAATCAAGATTTTTGAATAAAATAGATTTCCGTTCGAAGAGAGAAATAAGGTCAGATTTTATTAAAAACACTTTATTAATTATATTAAGTACAACAGTGTGATAAAAATGGAAACATTACATAAATATATCATTATTAAAAACATGAGATGAAAATTAATAATAATTAGGATATATGGGACATTATATTTCACCAATGTATGCATAATCATAAAACATCTTGATAAATGATTAGATTATAAAAGTAAACACTTACCACTTTGGTAACTCTGAATCATAATACCCAAGAAATAATTACATGAATATTAAAATTTCATTAAAATAAGAAGCTTAATGATATAAAATGTAAAAGGGGTAGTATATAAACCACTTAAATGAATATAGGTGCATAATCATATTATTTTTCTCAATGAAGGAAAATTGAGACAAAATCCACTTACCGATTTGGTAACTTTTGAATCATAAATTCCTTGAAATAGATATACTCAAATAGAAATTTAAATTAAATTTTTTTAATTATAATCATAACAAAATAAATTCATGGGATGTATACACACCACATAAAAGAAATACTTGGTGAATATGAGATGTGTCTCACAGATGTAAAAACTAAGAGAGAAATCCCTTACTACTTGGGTAACTTTTGAATTGTGAGATATCTGAAATTATAAAATCAATTGAAATATTTAATATCATGAAATAAATTAAATTAATTGAATAAAATTTCAAAGAGTAGTATATACATCACACTAATTAAAAAACTATTTAATATGGCATAAGTCTCATAGAAATAAAAGTGAATCTAGAAATCCCCTTACCATAGTTCCTGAATTCCTTTGTACATGCTCAAAAATCCTTTATAAAATATATAATTTTATTAAAAATTTACCATAGAAAAAAATTCAATGTAACATACCATATATGATTCAATTAATAATTGAAAATATAGATTTATTAACAATTCCATGTTAATGTTACATTTCAGGTAAAAATCATTTTGTTTTTCATATAAGTTTTAATTTATTATTTTTGGTCCAATTAAATTGAGAATGATATCCAAATTTCTAGAATGTAAACTATGATATTAATATAATATATATTTATTATATATTTATTTATAAAAATTTATAAATATAGAAATAGGAAATGAAATACACTATTCTTGGAGACGGTAGGTCTTACGTACTCCGGAATGATATTTCCATTTTCTTCTCGTACTGAATGAAAGGAAATAAATTATATATATATTATCATTATATTTTCATTTTTATGTCATATTTATCAGATATTTATATTTAAAAAATCTTTTATACATTCCATGTAAATCATGAACGAATCACATCACTTCGTGGGGCAGTAGTTCGCTGTACACATGGACAACGATACCATATTCTTAAAAAATGTAAAACATCAATTTATGTGTTATGTAATCATTGTATAAGAATAAATAAACATAAATATATTATATAAAAATTATTTACATCATTATTTATAAACTTTATAGACTAAAATGGAAGAACTAAAAATATCAGTTTGTGAGGCAGTAATCTGCCGTAGACACGAATGATGATTGTGAATCCCATTTGATAAAAGTGTGTGCTCTTATATGTCATAAAAATAACATAAAAAAATAAAATTATATTTAGTACAACAATGTTATTATATAATCATGGTATATTAATAATTTAGTGGGGTGGAGAAGAAAAAAAAACAAAAATGTATGTTGTTTTATGTTACCTCTTCTTTGGGTAATTCTTTTTGGTTTGCACCAAAGAATTCCTTCGTCAGATTTCTGAACAAATAGAGGCTTCTAGGAATGGAGGAGGGAATTTTATATTATATTTGTTTAGTTAATTTTTTATCCTAAGGGCATTATTATTGTGATGAATTTGGGATAGGGAATTCCCTTCTATAACAGAGGCATGACATTCTTGTAAATAGAAAAAGTTAAACACTATTGGGTGGTCTCCCTTAAATAATGTGCCATAAAAAATTTACAATTTTATATAAAATAGGTAATATGGTATATGTATGGCCATAAATGGTTTTTAGAGTAGTTTATATTTCATATCCTCCTTATGTTAAATCTGTAGTCCCGTAGTAATCTTTTTTTTCTCTTAATCAATGTCATTAATTTTAAATGATTTCACAAATCATTTTTGTAAAAAATTATGTTGATGTTATTAAAAGTTATATAATATGATGATTAAAAATATTTAATTCATTTTTATAAATCCAAAATACAGAAATGGAATAAATTAATTTAAAATTATTCCAATTGACAGGAATAGAAAGTGTATTTTTTAAAGAGAAATATTCAAAGAATCTGATGTTTTTATATTATATTTCAAAGTGATATTGATTAAAATGAAAAATATTTAATTAATTAATTAATAATTTATATATGTATTCTTTAAATCCAAATTAAAATATATTTTAACTATATAAATAATTTAGATGAAATGTTAATTTTCAATTAAAATTAAGAATTTTTCACTATTCCTAAAAAATGAAACTACTCTAAAAAATAATAAAAATTCACCATAAGATAATTTTGATAGTCCTGTTTTAAAAATGATTTTTTATTTTTTCAATAATAATTTATGAAATTGTTAAAAATTAGTTTTAGAAGAAGTTCACTATTAAAAGGAGATAAAACTGCCTCGTATAAAAATAAATCTTTGTATTCAGAAAATTAGATTTAGTCCAATATCTTTTATATAAGACACATTAAATGAATTATTTATATTTTTTTGAATATATAATATACATATATCATTATAATTATTTATAAAACATGGTTTCCTTAATTTTTTGAGATAATACCTGTTTATACATAGAAAAATAGTTTTCAAAAAGGGAATTTCATTATTTTCAAATAGTTCATAATTTCCTTTATAATTAATTGGATGCAAATAATTAATTTCATAAACATGAATAAACCATATTATTATAGTTTATTTAATCCCTTTCATACCCTCAATTTCAATGTCTTGGTGATAAATAAAATAATATTTTAATAATAATAATAATAATAATAGTATATTGTAGCTCGAAGAAACTCAGAATTGTATATAACAAAGTCTATAAAAGGGACTTGGTATTTACTTTTCCAAAATAAAACTATGTGTTTTGTGTACCACAAGCATATATTTATTTAGTATTTAACAGAATATTAACTTATTGTTTTGTGTAATAAAAACCAAACTTAGCGGTTTTGTGTAACCTAAGCTGTATTTAGTGTTTTGTGAAATGAATAATATCTAAAATATGAAATAAATTCACAAAAATATATTTCAAAAAAGCATGGGTGTTACATTATAACATGATTAAAATGAATTTTCCATCCATTTTTTTCTAGTTCATCAAATGTTTAACATTTTAATATCCCTTTATTGAAAACCACATCATAAAGATAAATACTAAAACATTATTTAAAAAGGGATAGATGGAAAAAAATATATACCCATATCAATCATCTCTTTGTCCATAGTAAACATAATTTCATTATCCTCATGAAAATATAAAGGGTTACTTTCCCTTAATCATGTTTTTTCTATAAAATATATCTGTGAAATTAATTCAATTTTCTAGTTCATTAGTACCACTCAAAATATTCTTTCAAATCATAAATGAAAGTATATAATGATCGATTACTATATATTTCAAAATTCATATTTCCTGAATCCAAATATATATGTACTTCAATACTTCCAATTCAATGGTCACCATGGAATGTTTCATTACATGGTCTAGATGTAAATTCCTTGGATAGGGAAATGATTTGGGTAATGCCCATTTTGTCTACAGATAAGACATTGAAATCCTTAAAAATTTTCCATGTTGTAACCCATTTTTCCATATAGATTACATCTTCCCACCCATTTGAGGTACTCCCCTAGGATCTTCTTCACTTATTCTTGACTTTTAGAAGCTTAATCTCTATTCCACTATGTTCATTACCATGTGAACATTAATAAAATTCCAACTTCCTTGAATTTTATGTGTGTGGAATATCACTAAAGATCAAATTATTAATCATATATCATGATAAATAATTGTTCATAATCATAAGATCTTTTTCACCAGACATCATACCATTTGGTTTCTCATAGTCACCAATTTTTTTACTAGATTCATTATTAACATCATTCCTTCTTGTTCTATCCATCATTTAAAATCAAAATCACAGTGTGAGTAACAATATTCATTGTGGAAAACTATATAATTAAGAAATCTATCGTATACAATGTGTAAATCATGACAACTTATTTAATCCATGACACATTAGGTTTATCCTAGGTCATTTACAATAGTCAACTTTTTAAATTGTTCATGATTATTTCTAATGAATTTTGAATTTTCAAAGAATATACCTTGGGAGTGTCAAACAAGGAGTGTAGAAAGGCCTGTTTTCATTCACATGTTCCCAAATAAGTCTATCTCAATATGGTGTTTCCAAGGTTATTTTCCCTGGGAACATGTGTTCCAAATCCATATCCACTTGTAGCATCCAGATAAGGATTTATTGTAAGGTAACCACTAGCTCTATCTTTTACAAAAATTACAAGACATTTTCACATACTTTGACTGATCGTTATATTTATCCATAGAGACATCCCTAGACATTTCCTTAAAAATATCCCCATGTATCTCACTAAACATTTCTCATATTATTTTCCAAAGGATAACTAAACCCTACTTTTGAAAACAAATATATCAACCCAGGCATGACTGTGATAACCCAACCCAATGGGGCTCGAGATGTAAGTACCCAAGCCCACATTCACAGGAAAAGGGCTTGCATCCAATACCGAGTAGTCTATCACAGTCACGGAGGCCTTATCCTAAAGTACCTACATGCACAAACCCACATACACCTCGATGAAATATTGCAGAGATATATATAAAATAAAAAAAACTAAAAGCTATGCATGCATATATCCCAATCTAGAGTACAATAGAAGTAAAAATTGGGGGAAATTATTTCCCACCAAAAGAAAACTACAAAAATTTACTACCTACTCCGATGGAGGAAATCACTTTCAAAAATACACCTGTAAGAAACTCATCAAAGATTCAGTGAAAACCCTGGTCATTTCATATATAATGCTCTGCCAGCTTTGGGTCCAACTGAGACTCCGTCAAAGGGCATGTTGTCTACACAATACACAATACATGTATGGGAAGAGTCTGTGTTGTGGTGAGTATAAATATACATAGTAGGAAACCCCAAAAAAATCCAAAAGAAAATGGAAAAACTATGAGGAAATAGTTTAGTCTAACAAAGAAAAAGGGAACCCAAACGTGGGAGAAAATCCATCTCGAGACCATCCTAGTATACACACAACCAGTAAGCACAAACCTCGTCATTCATCCAATATGTTATAACACCAAAAGGAAAACACCGAGATCCAATCATAGATATACTCATATCTGAATCCAAGTCTCATGGTCCCAGCTATAGACTCTCCATAGTATCCTACTTAAAGTTCTAATGTAACTCACAATAGTCATAAGATATTCCGATATCTTATACAACAACAAGAACTAGGCCATACCCTATAGCTTGTAAAATGAAATGGGGACATCATTTCCAGCTTGATGTCGAAGGACCAACCACGCAATCTAAGATGGATCTCAACCAAGTGATCTGATAACACTGACCTTCACCTAGCACAAGTTCTAAAGAACTATAGAGAGTCCCACTCCTATCCTTTTCCCCGAGTCAAGGGGGTACTATCTCCTAAACTGACCCACAAAAGCTCAGTGGATCCTGTCTGGAGGGTCTCACACCTCAGTATGTCCTAGGAGCACTAACTTCTAACCATAAATCATGCATAACAAGTGGAGTAGTCCACACACCACTTCAATAAAAGAATGGGGGAGAACTAGTCCGTTGGTGAGAAGCTATTCCCTAGTATGTTAGTGGAGTACCACCTTGTGAAACACGATCATCTACCCTAACATGGAAGGGGATCACCACTACTCCATAAACATGAGACTGCAACCACGGTAGGTGATAACCACTATGACAGACAGGAGCCCGTACGCATGGTGGGAGAGCACCACTATGTGAAAAATGATCCCACACCCATGACAGGGGAGCACTACACTAAGGAACATGATCCCTCACCCCCAACAAGGGATCACCACAATAAGAAACGTGAGCCCACATCGATGGCAGGGGAGCACCACACTAAGACCCCACACCCTTTTAAGTCATGGGAGTACCAACTACACTATCCCTATAGATTGGAGAGAATGTGCCCTGTCAGAGTAAGGGAGAAGTCCAACTACATGAATGTTATAGGGAAACCGTGCCCTAGTCCACCAGGGGACTAACAAACCCAGAGGAAACTAACCATAGGTAATGAACCCGCACCCTGTCACGGTAGGGGAGCAGTCCAACATCATGAACATCTTGGGGAATCCACGCCCATGTCCTTCAGGGGAGTAACAATGATGGAGGACACTATCCAAAGGTAATGAATTTACATAGACAGCGTGGGGAGTCTCGTATCTACCTAAGAAGAGAGGTAAGGGAAAGCCATGCCCTGGTGCCATAGAGGGCTGCCCCACCCAAAAAATTTCTTCATTAACCAAATATCTCCAACAATATCCCATCACCAAGATGCAAGAATATTTTTTTATTCATGACACATCATTTACCATAAATTGTAATCGAGACCACCAGCGTCCTCTATGTATAAAAACACGCAGGATAGGTTACTTACTTGTAGAAAATGGATAACAAGTGAAAATGTTACTATTCACTAAAACAAGCCAGAGTGGGTCTTCATGGGAACCATGCCTCTATACTGGATCACATCAAATGTATCATTCCATTGCAAACCCCTCACAAAAAAACATAGGATTGACTACTATTCGTCCAAAATAGACACTCTGTGAAAAATTCAAATTCCACTGTAGATGCCCCAAAGCGACCCTCGTGGTCCCCATATCAAAATTTTGGTCAAAGAACCCAAAATTTATCTTGATGCATCCTCATTACCAATAGGGTCACAATGCCACTGATGGACTAATTGTCAAACAATCCGTGCAAAAGTTATGGGGGGTCGACGTTGAATACTATTAAAATATTATTATTATTTCAACGTTTCATGGAGCCAGACCACAAAAAAAACTCATAAAATTCAAAACCTATCCTCAAAATTTCTATCATGATGCAATAGTCATGTATTCATAGACAAAACGTGAATCAGATGCCTTGTTTGGATGTTACGAGGGTTAAATAACCCTTGGGCCGAACTGGTTGGACCAGCCGCTACTGCCGGACCGCTGCTAGAGCTGCCACAGGAGCTCCAGAGGACTACCGTTACAGACCTCCCCTTATCAGAAATCATTATTCCTTAATGAAAGTCACTATTGGAGATTCCACATACCACTGGGAACACTCCAGCGGCTGAAATACAGATCTGAGACAAGTTACAGAAAGCTCAGAATGTGATCTTCATCGCTATAGTGACGATCCACACAAAAAAATGATTCCTAAAAAAGTAATGTTGTGGAAAACTCGAATATACCTACCTCTAGGTGAGAAAATATTACTTCAAGGCCAGATATGTGCTCCAGAGTTGTTGTGGCACAATCCAGGATCATCTTCTGTCTCGATCTGAGACCAACATTGCTTGGTTTCATCGTTTTGGGCTTAGGGTGGTTGGTCGGTGAAGGAGGAAGTGGGAGGGGTAACCTACTATGTATAAGGGGATATCATAGAGGGAGTATGATTTATTTTTTTATTAAATAATTTCCCCCACGTAACTGCCCGTCAACATGCCTTTTTCCAAAACACCAGGAGCAGACAAATTTATGTCATCCCTTGGGTCAACATGATGTTTTGAACCCAACCATGGGATTATAATTTAAATTCGAGACTCCGTTGAGGAGTTATTAGCGATGAATTCAAAAAATAAATAAATTTCGTTATTTATGAAGATTCCATCAAAAACCTTTTCTACAACAGCCCATGCTGACAAAATTTATACCCTGCCTAGGGTAAACGACACTCCCTAGACGCAAAATCACCCTCATATTTCTAATCTGACCTACCATTTGAGAGATAACCCATTTCTACCACATACATAGTATAAAGATACGTAATATTTTTATAAAATTTGTTCCCAGAACACTGATCCATAGAATCACATATTGTCTCCGAATCTTGATCTAGAATTATTTTTAATAATATTCTAATGTATGACTGGGATAAACTCGAGTTACCACATCCTCACCGCCTTAAGGATTTTTGTACCCAAAATGAAAAATCCTTTAATAAAGTGAATGGAAATGAACTCTCCATTGGGATTCCCACACTAGCGAGCTCACTAGAGGTTCTTGGATAGTAATAAACACCCACCAAGATAAACCACCACAACATCAAAGAAAGGGAGGCTTTAAAAACCTCAGAGGTATCCTGATTCCCTAACTAACACTTTCAACCCTTTATGAGATCCCAACGAACATAAGACTACATCACTGAACACCTAGGTCTACCCTCATTGGTCTAAAACCATCCTAAATGAGCCATAACATACCTCAAGTAGATTCAAATGGTTTTTTCTAACACTAAAATGATGCTAAGGGAAAAAACCTCAGCACCACATCTCTCCATGTGACTGGTGCCAATGCCAAACCATAGAAGGTTGACACACTCCCCACCGTATGGAAATCCATGCGCACCAGATAACCCGTCATGTGAGACCTCACAACAAAACCTCAACAAATCTTGTGAAATGCCTCCTCCATATGCATAAATAATAGGGTTTCCCAAGAATACACATTAGGTCTTAAAAGCCCTTAAAAAACCACCACCAATGCACAAAATTGACTTTGAATTCACAGGTCAATAGAACTCATCCACCGCACATCAAAACTATCCGCTTTGGGAGACATTGACTCGGCCACATGGTTTTTGATCTTGTATCAAGGATGAATTATAGAGTGGTATATGTCAATAATTCTTACGAATTTGAAGCCACAACAAACCACATGAGACCCTCTTTAAGTGTCCCGCGTACAAGATGACATCAAGAATGTGAGGGAACCAAATAACAAAAAAGGCCTGCCCAGAAAATCACATTGGGGATTACTGGGCCCTCATCTACCAATACACTACTAAGCCTCATGTATATATGTCAAAAGGACTGGACCATCCCAAATTGATACTGTATGATTTCGGCGGCAATGACTCTCCCACACAATTTTCATCACATCAAAGAAATTCATCTCAGTGGGGGAAGGATCCCTCTTCCTCATGCAGTTGAAGCTATGCCAAACTACACCAACACCAATGGATCCATCCATGGATCAATTTGAATGGATCCAAACACCTAAACCATTAGATGTGGGTCTATGCACTGCTCGATGAGTAGTGGCTCTACCAACTCCACAAGCATAAGAGAACCTACCTCATGACCAAGCCTCTTCAAGGTGACCACATCACTCATCAGGTCATATACCAAACCCATCTGTTGAACCATTGATGCCTTCCATCAGGGAAAATCTTGACCAAATGCAATATGCACCATGAAAAAAGATTTTATCTAGAGATCTGACTCCATAAGTACAAGGAAAAACAAAAACCCAGTCCTATATTAGGCATGTACAATTATTCCCATTTGAACAGTGTTCTAATGTACTGAGTCTAAATGTAAATTATCAGAGTCCTAATATATAGATACTATGGACACCCATTCCCAGACCCGAGTCAATGGTATGAAATTTAAACTCAAAACGTACTAACACTGATGCTATGAAACCCAAACCAAGATCAAAGAGATACCAACTATGCTATGAGGTCCCAACAGTGGAACCTCCTCTAATACCACTCTATCACAACCAGACCCAACAGGGCACGAGCTGCAACTCCACAATCCCGCCTCTATAGGTTAGGGGATGGCTTCAAACCCTGAGTAGGATATCACACACAAGGAGACCTTATCCTAAAGTACATGTATTCACACACCCACATAAACCTCCATGAAATTATGTAGAGATATATATTCGAAAAATGAAAAGTAAAATTCATGCATACATCTATCCCAATCTAGTGTACAAAAGAAGTACAAAAAAGGAGAAAGTTGGGCCCATGAAATGAAAACTACAAAATTGTCCAACCCTCTCTAATCAAGGGGATATTTGTATAACACCTGTTGGTAAGATCCTCAAACAAGATCCATTGAAAAACCTAGACAATCCAAATCATACTCTCTGCCTGCTCTGGGTCCAAATAGGACACTTTCGAAGGGCTTGTGGTTTTCATAAGACATATGAAATGTGAGGGAAGAGTCTGTGCATGCGTGAGTACAAAAATACTAAGTAAGAACCCCAAAAACCCCAAATGTAAATGGTTAATTTGGGGGAAAAAGTTCTCTCTAACCCATCAAGAGGTAACCCTAATGAGATAAAACCTCAATCCCGAGACCATCCTTGGAAAAAAATGATAATTTAGATGAAACCACATGGTGTTTCATCTATGATGTGACAAAAACACAATGGAAACCTCAAGAAAGAAGAGTCAAGAAATCCTTGATAGA
The DNA here is from genome assembly GCA_963277665.1 of Viscum album. Taxonomy (NCBI): domain Eukaryota; kingdom Viridiplantae; phylum Streptophyta; class Magnoliopsida; order Santalales; family Viscaceae; genus Viscum; species Viscum album. The sequence goes on along the minus strand of OY728160.1, from coordinate 796,510,916 downwards.
TCACCAAACGAAATAGTCCCATCATTGATAGCTAGAAGCCAATGAGCCAACCACACAATCCCAAATGGAACATAACCATTTAATGCCTCCATACAGACTTGCACCATGATCAAGGTCAATATAACTAAAGAGATTCCTGCACCTCACCGCTGCACCACAGTCGTGGGATTACTATTTCGCAATCCAAGCCATGGAAGCTCTGTCACTTCTATCTGAATAGGACAACACATCATTACGTCGAGGGAGCGCTAACTCCTAACAAGGAATCACACATAACAAGTGGAGATTACCACTCCCTAATGCAACATAAGACCTGGGGAGCACTAATCTCTATGTGTGAACATGTTCTCTGGTATGTTACGGGAGTACCACCCTGTGAAACTTGAGCCCACACCCTAACAAATTAGGGGAGAACCACTAATCCGTAAATGTGACTTCGTACCCATGTTAGTGGAGAAACACTACAAGAGACATGATCATGCACCCATAGTAGGGGAGCATCAGTCTGTGAAATGTGAGCTCGCACCCAAGACATGGTAGAACCATACTAAAGAACATGAGATACCACCCATAGATTGGGAACACCACACTAAGACCCCACACCCTAGTACGTTAGGGGAGTACGGACTCCACCAACCAACATTTTTGGAGTGCCCACCCCCTGTAATGGTAAGGCAGCAATACAACATCCCGAACATCATGGGGAAGCCCTAACCTAGTACATCAGTGGAGTAACAACCCTTGGAGAAAATACCCAAAGGTAACTAGCCTACACCCATGATGTGAGGAGTTTCTTCTCTACCTAAGAAGAGAGGTAAGGGAAACCCGCACCTTGGTGTCACAAGGTAGTACTTGAACCAAGGTTTGTATTCACAAACCTCTAATCTACTACATCATTCTAGCACCACTACGCAATATTAATTCTCGATTCACACCCCCTCGTGTCCCGTAAGCCATAATAGATTCCACCATCACGTTCTATGCTGAAAAACATGCGGGATATGCAACATAGTTTCCCTAAATCGATAAATTGTGAAAATGATACTATTCACCATAAAAAGATCGAACGGTTTTTTTGGGGCCCACAAATAGATCCCATATCACATAAAACAGATCACTCCATTATGATGCCCTTGAAGAAACACATAGTATTGACTACTTATTCATCCAAAATGGACTCCCAGTGAAAAACACATATTCCACTATAAACGCCCCAAAGAAAACCTTGTGAGACCCAAAACCAAATTTCAGTAAAAGAATATAAAATTTATCTTGAAACTTATACCTTACAAATAGGGTCCCAATCCCACTGATATTGCATCAATCAGATTCTCCCAGAAGAAGTTATTGCTGGTCGAAGTTGAATAATAATAAAATATTTTTATTATTTTAAGGTTTATTTTACCCGGTCCATGAACCCAACTCATAAAATTTCCAAACCATTTTCAAAGGGTCCATATTGAAGAAAGTATAACACCACCATAGATGACACATGAATTTGATGTCTGATTTTTATGTTACAAGGATTTAATGAACTCATAGACCAAACTAGCTGGACCGGCTGCCGCTACCGAACCGCCGCACCCGCCCACCGGACCACTATGGGTGCCACCATCAGAGCTCCTACAAACCACAATTCTAGACCTCCCATCACCATAAAGCACTGTTCCATTCTAGAAATCACTGTTTGAGCATCCACAGACCACAGAAAATACCTCGGTGGTTGGAAAACAGATCTAAGCCATTTTTCAGAAAGCTCGGGATGCAATCTCCTTCACTATGATGACAATTCACACAAAAACATTGAATAAACAATGGTATTGGGAGGAAAACTCAAATATTACTAAACTCAGGAGAATATTTAAAGCTTCAAGGCTAGATCCACACTCTATAGTTGGTGCTTCATGATCTGGTAGCATCTGCCGTCAATATCCGAGACTGACGATGCTTTGGATCATTGTTTTGGGCTACATGTGGTTCATCGATAAAATAACAAGGATGAGGGGAGACCCTCCTGTGTACAAATATATTCCAATTTAGTATTTATACATAAAAATATTCCAACTTGGAACACAATATTCTAACAGTCAATCTTATCTTGAACTATGGATAGCAAGTTGATACAAAATATGATGTTAGGAGGCCTCATCGCTACTACACAGAGATCCCATACAAATACATCACCTCTATGAATCAAATGAAACTATTAGAAGATGTTTTTGATCATTGATTCACCTAATATTAGAGTTTCTAAGTGAAAGGGTTGAGTCAAAGGCTCAACTGGAATCTCTATGTCCTGAACTAAATAACTGGGAAAAATGGAATGAATCACACCCATGTCTATAAATACAGCAACTATAGTAAACAATACATAGATATTACCTGAAATAAACCCTATAAAATCTTGGTTTCAGGCCTCAATAGCCTAAAGTTATCCTTTTACCTAACCACTAGCTCCCTATGCCTGGTATACACCACTTGGGGGGTAGTGGTGGTGGTAAAAGGACAAAACATTGATCAACTTCCTCTGCTCTACCTGCCCATATGACATATTTTCCACCATAAAGAACTCCCTTATCCTACCTATATATCTACCTCAGTAGTCCCTAAAACCACTCTTGAATAGCAATAAAATAGGTCAGTCAATCACATGCACAATTTCTCTAATCATCATAGGATAAACACCTTCTCTCCCTCATCTGACTCGATCCATATTGGGAGATTTTCACCACCAATCCTATATCATGTTATCCTCTACTCAAGTGTATGGAATTTTAGGATCCCTATGACTACCATAGACCACATGTTGTTTAGGTCTTAGTTATTGGGTTCCCACTATAAATGCCGACTTTGAGTGATTTCTCTTTCGGGAAGATCTCCACTATAAAGGCTCGCTCCAGTACACCAATATATGTTTGAATAAAAACAGATACCCCTAAATCCGTAATATATCTCTACAATCACTACCCAAATATAGAACCTAGGCTTGACTTACATTATTATTACATCATTTTCAATGAAAATTCATCACATTGAAAAAGTACATACCTAAAGACCACAATATTTTAGTGCCTCTGGAAACATGGAAAATGATCTTTGAACTTGGATAAATACTTCCAATGTTTACCATAATGATCTTCCAATTTATAATTGATACTTAGAACATGTCTTTATAAATTGGGGGATGGAATGAAAAGTAAGGGTGGGATCATATGTTCAATAAGGGTAAACAATGGAGATACATAAGCATAATATGATAATATGGGTATTTGAACATGATAATAAAATTTGAAGGTCATACCTTCCATATCTAAGATCGTATACCTGGTTCATGGAATTATGTTTAGAAGATCATAAGACATGGATCAAAAGGTAATCATGTAAATGTTCCATGATATTAAAAACTAGGAATAAAACATTGATTTGTGGAAAACACAGAAGGATAGAAAATCATTTGTCCAGGAGAACAACCAATACCTTCATAACATTTTAGGCTTAGGTTGGCTACCTATGCAACTTATTTGGGATCAGACTGACAACCCATGTACCCTCTTTCATGGTCTTGGGCTGAGCACCTATGTACACTCCTTTATATGATTGGGATGACCACCCATGTTCCCTTCCTTATAGGATTGGTATGACCACCCATGTACCCTATGAGATCATATAAAAATTATTTTTACGCCATTCATTAGAGGGAAATATATGTCCCACCCATAACCTAATAAAATCTTACATTTTTGTTTGATATGATAATAAAACATTCATCATATCATGACCAATAAAATGAGATGAGCTTTAAATACCTAATATAAAAACCTCTAAAATCAAATTGGAATCATAACTATTTCATCAAATCATAACCTATGGAAAAGAGAAAGGTTTTATAATCATTTCATCATAGAAAACCTTTGAAAGGAAGAGGATTTCAGAATCATTTTATCACGGTATAAACAGTGTAAGAGAAACTTGTTTCATTTAAAACTTTTCATCTTATACATAAACCATTCAAAGAAAGAATAATAATCATGTACTTTGATAATATCACCAATAAAGAATAAGCAGCCTAAAATAATTTCATCTTAGTTGGAAAATAAATTTTAGCGACCATTTTAAAAAATGTCCTGAGGAAAAAATATTTTCTAGTTCAAAAAAAAAAATTTAAAACATAAAATATGTTGAAAACCATTTTCATTGAAAATATCTTAAAAAAATAAAAAAAGAATAGTTGAAATATTTTAAATCAGTTTCTTTGAAAATAAAAGTTGAAATCTTATAAAGTAGGATTTAAAAATCATTTAAAATTTTTATTGAGTAAAATATCCTTTCTAATTTAATAATTGTTTTTTTAATGTAATACATTTTGAAAATATTTTTATTTGAATATATGTTTGAAAATTCATAATATAAGATTTAAAAAAAATCAACAAATTTTTAATAAGTATTTTTTTTAAAAAAATTCAATTAAAATTATTTTAAAATATAATTTAAAAAAAATTTTGAAAAAAAATTAAGAAATCAAGGTTTTTGAATAAAACAGACTACCGATAGATGAGGGAAATAAGGTCATATTTTCTTAAAAACACATTATTAATTATATTAATGAAAAAAGAGTGGATAAATATTAACATTACTTAAATATATCTTGAAGAAAAATATGAGGAGAAAATTAATAATAATTCTTGATATAAGGATCATTATATTTTACCAATATAAGCATACACATAAAAAATATTGATAAAAGAATAGATTATAGCAATAAACATACACCACTTTAGTAACTCTGAATCATTATCCCTATGAAAGAATTACATGAGTATTAAAATATAATTAAAATAATGAAATTGATGATTTAATATGTAAAAGGGGTAGTATATATACAACCTAAATGAATATAGGTGTAAAATCATAACAAGTGTCTCGAAGAAATAAAATTGAGAAAAAATTCCCTTACCAATTTGGTAACTTTTGAACCGTAAATCCCTTAAAAAATATACTCAAATCAAAATTTAAATTAAAAAAATGGTAATTATGATCATCATAAAATACATTCATGGGATGTATAAACACAACATAAAAGAAATAGTTTGGGACTATGAAATGTGTCTCACAGAAGTAAAAAACGGAGATATAAATCCCTTACTACTTGAGTAACATTTGAAATGTGAGATATTTGAAAGAATAGAATCAATTGAAAAATTTAATATCATGAAGTAAATTAAATTGATTATATAAAATTTCATATGATATTATATATACTACTCTAATTAAATGAGTGGTGCATATGATAGAAGTCTCGTAGAAATAAAAGTGATACTAGAAATCCCCATACCATAAGTCTTGAATTACTTCGTACATGCTCAAAACTCCATTATAATAAATATATTTTTATTATAAATCTACCATAAAACCATATTAATATGTGACATACCATAAATTATTCAATTATGACTTTATATTACCTATTTATTAACAATTCAATGTTAATGTTACATTTTGGGTAATAACTGCATTGTTTTTCATATAAATTTTGACTTGTTATTTTTGGTCCTATTAATTTGAACATGATATCAAAATTTCAAGAATTAAAACCATGATATTAATATTTTAAATTTTAATTATATATATATTTATAAAAATCTATAAAATAAATAAATAGGAAAGGAAATACATTATACATGTAGACGATAGGTTGTATGTACTCGTGAACGCTATTTCCATTTTCTTTTCGTATTGAAATAAATAAAAATAAATTATATATATTAATATTATAATTATATTATAATTTTTATGTAATATTTATCAGATATTTAAATTTAAACCATTCTAAATACATTCCATGTAATTCTTGAATGAATCACATCGCTTCGCGAGGCGGTAATCCGCTGTACACACGAAAAACGTTATCATGTGCTAAAAAAATGGATAGCATCAATTTATGGGTTATTTAATAATTATCAAAGCACAAAAAAATCATAAATATAATATATAAACAATATTTAAATAATTATTTATATCCTTTAGAGACTATAATGGAAGAATGAATGATATCAGTTTGCAAGGCGGTTGTGCCCCGTACACACTAATAATGGTTTTGTATCCCATTTGAAGAAGGTGTTTGATGTTGAAGGTCATAAAAATATCATTAAAAAATCTTAGTATATTTATGATACTAAGGTTATTATATAATCATGGTATACTAATAATTTAATGGGTTGTAGAAGGAAGGAAAACAAAAATGCATGTTGGTGTATGTTACCTCTTCTTCGAGTAATTCCATTGGGTTTGAACCAAAATACTTCTTTGGATGGAATTATGAAAAAATTGAGGCTTATAGGTTTGGATGAGGAAAGTTTTTATGAGATTTTTTAGGTATTTATTGAGAAAAATATCTTGATAGGTGTGACAAATTTGGGAGAGGGAATGCCCTTCTATAATGGATGAAGAGTGACAGTCTTGTAAATAGCATAATATAAACACTATTGCGTGGTATTCCTTACATCACGTGCCATGAAAAATGAAAATTTTATATAAAATATGGAATATTGTATAATTATGGGCATAAAATGTGTTTTGAAAAAATTTATATGTCATTTCCACCTTAATTTTAATGTGTAGTCCCTTAGTAATCTTGTTTTTCTCTTAATCACCGTGATTAATTTTAAATTCTTTCACTAGAGATTTTGGTCAAAAATAATGTTTAATTATTAAAAATTATATAATATGATTATCAAAAATATTTATTTAATTTTTATAAATTAAAAATAAAGAAATGAAATAAATTATCTTAAAATTAATCCCACAGACAGAAAGAGAAGGCATATTTTTTGAAGAGAAATGATCACAGATTGAGATGTTTTTATATTAAAATTCAATGAAAAATTAATTACAATGACCGAAATTTTATTAATTTATTTATAATTGATAAAATTATTCATAAAATCCAATTTCAAATATATTTTAACTATATAAATAACTTATATGAAAATTCAATTTTCAATTAAAATTCATCATTTTTCACTATATCTCAGAAAATGAAACTACTTAGAAAAATACCAAAAATTAAGCATAAGAAAATTTTTGTAGTCCTATTTAAAATATGATATTTATTTTTTTAATATAATTTTAAAATTTTTGAAACATTAGTTTTATAATAAGTGCGCTGTTAAAAGGCGGTAAAACTTCCTTTTAGAAAAATAAATCTTTTTATTCATAAAATTAAATATATCATAATATATCTAATAAAAGACACAAAATATTAATTTTAAATATTTTATTGAATATATAGTATATAAATTTCATAAAAATAATTTATGAAACCTGGTTTTTTTAATTTCATGAGATAATATGTGTTTATACATAGAAATTTTTTTTAAAAAGGAAAATTTATCTATTTTTAAATAGTTATTACATTCATTTAAAATTATTTAGTTTCCAAATAATTAATTTTATAAACATGAATAAGTCATATTTTCATAGTTTAGTTTATCCCTTTTATACCATCCATTCCAATGTATTGGTGAAAACTATAATAATATTTTTATAATATTATTAATAGTATATTGTAGTATGAAAAAACTCAGTCTTTCAGGTAACAAAAGATATCCAAGGGACTTGGTATTTCATTTACAAAAAGAAAAATATGGGTTGTGTGTACCAAAAGAATAAATTTTTGTAGTATTTAGCATAATATTAACTTGGTGTTACGTGTAATGTAAAAAAATTGAGTAAATTTATGTAACAGAAGATATATTTTGGGTTGCATGAAATGACAAATATCTAAATGATGAAATTAATAAAAAAATAATTCCAAAAATTCTTTTGTTGTAACATTGTAACCTCATTAAAATTAATTTCTCCCTCCAAATTCTTCAAGTTCATATAATGTTTAACATTTTAATATACCTTTATAGAAAACCACGTCATAATAATAAATTCTAAAACTTACTTTATAAATGGAAAGTTATAAAAATAATAGATACACATATAAATCATATATTTATCAATAATAAATATCATTTCATAATCCATATAAATATATTAAGGGCTACATTTCTGTAATCATGTTTTTTCCATAAAATATTTTTGTGTCATTAAATAACTTTTCTAGGTCATCATTACCATTTAACATATTCTTTCAAATCCTAATTGAAAAAGTTATAATAAATGATCATTATATCTTTCACAATTCATAATGCATGAATGAAAATATATATGTATGTAAATACTTCTACTTCAATGATTTGCTTGGAATATTTAATTACTTGGTCTAGAAGTAAATTCTTTTGTTATGGAAATTGTTTGCGGAATGACCTTGTTCTCCACAGATATGACATTAAATCCACGGAAATTTGTCACTTTGTAACCCCTTTTTCCTTATAGATAAAATCATCCCATCCATTTTAGTTATTCCTCCAGGATCTTCTTCCCTTATTCTTGACATTTAGGAATCTTAATCTTCGTTCCTCTATTTTTATTACCATATGAACTTTTATATAAGTCTATATTCCTCTTATTCGATGTGTTAGTAAGATCACTAAATTTCACATTGTTAATCGTACATGATGATAGCTAATGCTTCATAATCATTATAGATTTCTCTCCAAACATCATAACATTTGGTTTCTCATAATCACCAAATTTTCCATTAGATTCAATATAAACATCATTACTTTAGGTTCCATCCATCTACTAAAATCAAAATCATAGTGTGAGTAATAATATTCATAGTGGAAAACTATATAATCATGAAAAGTCTTTTATAAGATGTGTAAATCATGACACATCATTTTATCAATGACAAATTAAGTTTATCCTATTTCATTCATAGTAATCATCTATTTTAATCATTCATTATGATTTATAAATTATTTTGAATTTCCAAATCATATCCACCAGGTGTTTCAGACAACGAGTGAAGAAGGGCAGATTTTCATTCACCAGTTCTTGATTAATTCAATCTCAATATGGTGTTTCTGGGTTTGTTTTCCCTAGGAACATATTTTCAAGATCTACATCCATATGTAGTTTACAAATATGGATGTATTTCTTGGAAACAACTAGATCTATCATTTACCAAAATTCCAAGACATTTTAATATACTTTGACTCATCTATAGAATTATCCTTAGATACAACCCAAGGAATATCCTTAGAAATATCCCTAGGGATCTCACTAAAAATTTCTCATACTGGTTTCAAAAGGATAAAATAACCATTCATTTGATACAAAATATAGCAACCCATGAATAACTATCACAAATTGAACCAACGAGGCTCGAGACACAACTCCCCAAGCCCACCTCCATAGGACATGGGCTGGCGTCCATCACCGAGTAGGATATCACACTCAAGGAGGACTTAGCCTAATGTACCTATACGCCGACACCCACATACACCTCCATGAAATAATATTGATATATATATTTATATAATAAATTAAAAGTAAAATTCAAGCTTAAATCTATCCCAAACTAGTAGAAGTACAAAAAAGGGGAAAGTAGGGCCAACTAAAAGAAAACAGAAAAAGCATCCAACTAACTCTGAAGGAGGGGATCACTGTCAAACATCCACTAGTAAGCAACTCGACAATGTTCTGGTGAAACCCCTAGTCAGTCCAGTTACAATGATCTGGTTGCTCTAAGTCCAACTTGGACTCGGTCAAAGGTCATGTTGTCTACACAAGATACAAGGCACGTGCAGGTAGAGTATGTGCATGGGTGAGTATAAAAATAATATGTAAGAACCCCAAAAAAACCCCCCAAAAGGAAAGGGAGAAACTAAGAAGCAACAGTTCACTCTAACCCAACCAGAGGGAACCAAAACAAGAGATAAAATCCATATCAAGACAATCCTTCGCTAAAAACAACTAGTCATATCAAACCACATGGTGTGTCATCCACGATCTGATAACACTAAAGAGAATCCCCGAGAACAACACCCAGATATACTCATCTCTGACTCCAAGTCTCATGGTACTGACAATAGACTTTCCACATAAACCAACTCGATGTTCCAACGTAACTCACAATGGTCTCAGGATATTCCAATATCATAGACTACAATAAGAGCCCGAACATCCTTGATAAATTGTATAACAAAATGGGGTCGACATCGGAAACTCAATGTCGATGAACCAACCACACCATCCAAGATGGAACTCAACCAAGTGATGCCACCACCACTAACTTTAACCCTATACAAGGTCAAAAAGAACTACATATATTCCTACACATTTCCACTACCCCATAGCCATGGGAGTACTATATCCTAAACCAACCCACAAAAGCTGTTTTCTATTGTTAGGAGGGGCCCACACATTACTAAGTCTATGGAGAACTAACTCCTAACTATGAATCACACATAACAAGCGGAATAACCTGATCCCCGCTGTAACACAAGAATGAGGGATCACTAGTCTGTAGGTTTCAACCTGTGCCCTGGTACATTACAGGTGTAACAACTTTTGAAACGTGAACCTATACCCTAACACGGGTGGGAATAACCACTACTCCATAAATGCGATCCACCAAATATGGTAGGGGATAACCACAATGAGAGACATGATCCCAAACCCATAGTAGTGGAGCGGAACTTTGGGAAATGAGATCACGCACCCATGGTAGGGTAGAAACACACTAAATAATGTGATACCACACCCACAACAAGGGTGAACCACAGTATAGGATGTCAGCTCACACCTACAGTATGCGAGAACCACACTAAGACCCCATACCCTATTATGTTAGGGGAGTTTAGACTCCACCATCTAATGAGATTGAAGAGCATTCACCCTATCATGGTAAGGGAGTAGTCCAACTATACGATGGACATGGGAACGCACACCCTAGTCCACTAGGGGAGAAACAACCCCAAATGAAACTTCCCAAAGGTAACGATCCTGCACCCTGTCATAGTAGGGCAGAAATCCAACCACAATAATGTCACTGGGAACCTAAGCCCTAGTCCATCAGGGGAGTAACAACCCAAAAAAACCCAAAGGTAACTAACCCTCACCCACAATTCTTGGAGTCCCTTCACTATGAAATAATAAAGGTAAGGGAAACCCGAGCCCTGGTTCCATAGGGTAGTACTAGACCCAACATATATGTTCAAAAACTACCAATCTACATCCTCATCGTATAAATTCTACACTAGAATCTTTCTCGATTAATGCAACATAATTATTCATAATCCTTAAAAGAGACCACTATCACATTCTTTGTTAAAAAATACACATGATAGACTACTAACTTTCCAAACATTGAAAACCACTAAAAATGGTACTATTCACTACAACAAGCCCCAATGAGTCTTCATGGGACCCATACCTAAATCCTGGATCACATCGAATAGATTGTGCCATTGCGAATGCCACAAAAAAATTCACAGTGTTGACTACTTATTCATCCAAAACGGACACCTGGTGAAAAATTCACGTTCCACCATAAATGAGAAGGGAGGATTCTGACTTGTTTTATGATGGGAGAACCTCCTATATATAAAGAGAAGGGAGAGGGAGGATTCTGAATTTTTTTTTAAATTAAATCATTTCCCTCATCTAACTCTCCATCAACACGCCTTCGTATAAAACACCCAGTGTAAACAACATTATGTTGTCCCAATGGTAAACACGACATTATGAACCCAACCACAGGATCCAAATTTTAATTCAAAACTCTGTTCAGGAGAAATTTGATCCAATTTCCAATAATAAATAAATTATTTTATTTACAAAGGTTCCCTTGATAAAATTTTCTATAGATGTCCAATGCTGAAAAAACATATACCCCACCTAAGGTAAACGACATGATCCAACCACAACTGTGCCCTCAGATTTTTGATCCAAGAAACCATTTGAGAGATAACCCATTTCCACCATGTGAATAGTATAATAATAATTAAATTTTTTATAAAATTTATTCCGAGAACACCGGGATAAGGAATCACACGCCATCTCTACAACGAGATCATGAATTATTCATAGGAATATTCCAATGTCTGATAGGTATAAACCGGATTCACTACATCCTCCCCATTGGGAATCCCACTCCAGGGAGCTTACTAGTGGAACTTGGGATGTAAAAAACAGCCACCAAGAAAAAACACTAAACCAAAAATGAAAGAGAGAGTTCACAAACCTCATAGGTAGCCTGGTGCCCCGGATAACACTCTGAACCCTCGATAAAATCCAACCAAACATAATACCTCATCACTGAACACCCAGGGCTACCCTCATTGGTCTACAAAGACACTAAATGTGCCCGAAAAGACCTCAACCAGCTCCATATGGTCTGTTGCGACACCAAAATGATGCCAAGGAAACGACCACGTCAACACCACATCTCTCTATGTGACTATAGCCAATGCCAAACCTTAGAAGGATGATGTACTCGCCACCTTCTGGATATCCATTCCCACTAGATAACCCCTAATGCGAGACCCCAAAATAAAACCTCAACACCTCTTGAAAAATGACTCCACCACAAGGATAACAAAATGGGTTCCCAAGTGTACACCCTTGGTATTAAAAGCCCTTAAGAAACCACCATCACTGCATGAAACTTACCTTGAAATCACAGGTCAAAGGAACTCATCGACCACAACTCGACTCTATCCACTTTGGGTGGCACTGAATCACCCGAACATTTTTGGATCGTGCCTCAAGGATGAGTCTTAGTTTGGGAAGTGTCAATACATCATGAAAATTCAAAGCCACAAAGTACCACACCACAAACTCCATGTGCAAACCACATAAAAGATAATGATATGAATGTGAGGGAACCAATTAACAACAAAGGCCTTCTCAGAAACTCCCACTGGGTCATACCGAGCCCTCGGATACGAGAAAACTACTATGCCTCATGTACTCAAGTCAGAAGGACTCAACCACCGCACCTCGATTCTATCTTCGTTGTGCGGTAATGACTCACCCGTATGGTTTTCATCATGTCATAAAAATGCATGTCAGTGGGGTAAGGATCAAACATCCTTATGTAGTTGAAGCTATGTAAAATAACACCAACACCAACAGAGCCATCCACAGGTTGGTCTGACAAGCTCCAACCACCTATCCCATTAGAGGCGGGTCTATGGATTTCTTAACGGGTGGTGGATCCAAAAATTTCAAAATCATTAGAGAACCTACCTCAGGACCTATCCCCTGCAAGGCGACCTCGTCAATCATCGGGTTGTAAACCGAACCCATCTAGGGAACCCTTGATTTTTTTCACAGTGGAAGATCTTGAACAAATTCTAGACATACCATGGCCGAAGAGTATATATAAGGAGATGACTCAATAAGGACAAGGAAAACCCAAAACCTAGTCATATATGATGAATGTACAATTATTTTATTGTGCAAAATGTTCTAATGTACCGAGTTGAAAGGTAGGTTACTATAGTCATGGTGTATGGATACGTTAGCCACCCGTAACAACAATGGTGTTACTGGTCTGAAATTTAAACTTGAAACATCCTAACATTGACACTATGCAACCCAAACCAAGATCACAGTGAGTCCAACTATGCTCTGAGGTCCCAAAGGTGAACATCCTCTGATAACTCACTATCCTGACCCTACCCAATGGGGCTTGAGACGCAACTCCCAACGCCCACCTCCATAGTCTAGGGGATGGCATCCAACACCGAGTAGGCTATCACACACAAGGAGGCCTTATCCTAATGTACATGTATGCATGCACACACATACACCTACATATAATAGTTAAAAGATATATATACAATAACTGAAAACTAAATTTCTTGCATACATCTATCCCAAACTAGAGTAAATTAGAAGTAATGAAAGGGAAAAATTAGGTCCCTCCAATAGAAAAATACAAAAGCATCCAACCTCCTTTAAATAAGGGGATATCTATCAAACACCCACTGGTAAGATCCGATGAAAACCTATGTCAATACATCTACTATGATTTTCCTGCTCCATGTCAAACTAGGACTCTATTGATGGTCCTACGGTTTGTAGAAGACATGAGACATATACGAAAGGATCCCAAGTAGGGGTGAGTATAATAATACATAGTAGGTTCCCCAAAAATACCCAAATAGAAAAGGGAGAAACTAAGAGGAAACAATTCGCTCTAACCCAGCAAGAGGCAACCCAAACGATATAGAAACTCTTTATTGAGACCATCCTAGGATAAAAATGACTAATAAGCTCAATCTAGATGGTGTGTCATCCAAGACGTGACAACACCACCCAGAAAACCTCAAGAACAACTTCCATATATAATCATCTGTAAATCCATGTCTCATGATCCCGACCAAAGACTTTATATAACAACCCACTCATTGTTCAAATGCTACTGATAATGGTCTCAATAGATTATGATCTCCTAGACAACTATAAGAGCCAATCCATCCTTGATAGATCTAAAAACAAAAGTGGACCACATCGATTGATCTATGTCAATGAGCCAACCACACCCTCCTAGATAGCACTCAACCAAGAGATTCCACGAACACTGACCTGTGCCTGACACAAGGTCAAAAAAACTATATAGAGTGTCATACCTCAACAATGCCCCACAGCGGAGGGAGTACTAGCTCCTAAACCGACCCACAAAAGGTTTATCGCTCCTATCTAGAGGTTCCCACACTTCAGTTTGTCGAGGGAGCAGAAATATTTAACCAGGAATCACGCATAACAAGTGGAGTGGCCCAGTCCCCACTGAAACACAATACTGAGGGAGAACTACTCCATAAGTGTGAAATTGTACCCTGGTACGTTAGGGGAGTACCACCCTGTGAAATATGATATAACACCCTAACATGGTAAGGGAGCACCAATACTCTGTAAATATGATCGTGTACCCACAATAGGGGAGCACCATTGTGAGAGACGTGAGCCTCCATTCATGGTAGGGAAGCACCCCTATGTGAAATGTGATCATGCACCCACGACAGGGGAGAAACACTATATGGAAGATGGTCCTTCAAACATATAATGGGAGAACCAGACTATGACCCCACACCCAGGTACGTTAGGTTAGTAATGATTCCACCATCCCACAAGATTGGAGAGCCCACACCCTGTCACGATAGCTGTGCAGTCCAACTGCATGAATGCCATAGGGAACCCACACGCTAGTCAATCAGGGAGTTACAAAGCCAGAGGAAAATACCCCAAGGTAAAGAACCTTCACCCATGATATGGGGAGTCCCATATCTACCTGAGAAGAGATGTAAGGGAAACCTGTACCCTGGTGTCAGCAAGGAGTTCCATACCCAACGTCTCTCTTCACGAATCAGTGATCTCCAACATCATACTAGCACCGCTACAAAAGAGTCTTTCTCAATTCACTCCACCTCATGTCCCTTAATCCATAATATATCCACCATCTCATTCTATGTGAAAAAATACGCAGGATATGCAACTTAGTTGTCCAAGATGGATAACTAGCAAAACTGGTACTATTCATCGTAATAAGATCAAACAAATATTCATGGGGACCACACCTTGATCCTAGATCACATTAAATGGATCAAACCATTACAATGCCCTCACTATAACACATGGTATTGACTACTTATTAATCCAAAACAGACACCCGGTAAAAAATTCAGCTTCCACTAAAAACGCCCCAAAATGGCCCTCATGGGGCCCACATCATAATTTCAGTCTCATAATCTGATGTTTATCTTGAAATGTCTGCCTTACCATTCGGGTCACAATTCCACTTCCAACATGTCAATCGGACTCTCCCCAGAGATTTTTTGGAAGGTCCAAGTTGAATAAAAATAAAATATTATTATTATTTCATTATTTCAGGGCCCCGGACAACAAAAAAACTAATAAAATTCCAAAACCATGTCAAAGGGTACGTCTCTAGGCCAGAGTCAATTCTCTATAATAGACACATGAATCAGACACTTGATTTTTCACATTATGGGGATTTAAAGAACCCCTCAACCAAACTGGCTGGATCGGCCACCACCATAGGACCACCACCCTCATCTACAGGACCACCGCCAGAGCTCCTCCGAACCGCCACGCCAGACATCCTTTCACCAGAAATTGCTGAACCACACCAAAAATCACCACTTTACCTTCCACATACCACCAAGAACCCCAAAATGGTTGAAAAACAGATCCAAGACATATTTCAGATTTCTCGGGACGTGATCTTCAACACTACGATGAAATTTTGTGCAAAAACGATGCATAAAAAAGGGGATTGGGAAGAAAATTAAAATACACCCACATCCTGATGAAACCCTGATGCTTCATGGCTAGATCCAAAAACCAGATCTACTTCCCTCTTCCTTCCTCTTTCACTAAGTTATATGAGTATTAATCACATAAAAAAAATTTCTGAGGACCATAATAGTATAGAATTTTTGGAAACATGGAACAAAATAATCTCACATGGTGAAAGATCTTCATTATTTCACAAAAAGATATTCCAATATAGTACCCATAATTAAAAATAATCTTCAAAAATAGGGGAAAGGAAACTTATTAAATATTGAGCGCAAGTGTTGAGTAAGGGTAAAAAAATGGGATATATAAGTATAACATGAGAATTATAGTACGATAAAATGAGAATAAAATTTGATGATCACATCCTTCATATCAAAGATTTTATAAATGTGTCACGAAATAAGGTTTGGAAGATCATGAGACATGAATCATATGGTAATCAAGGTCATGTTCCATGAGAGCATAACATAGGAAGAAGGCAAAGAATTTCGGTATGCACACAAGTATAGTAAATATTATGTTATGGATAGCCACCAAGACATTATAACACAATAGGATTGGTTTAAACACATGTGTACCTACTTTGGGATTTGGATGAACATTAGTGTAACCTCCTTTATAGGCATGGGATGACCACCTATGTACCCTCCATTACAGTCTTTGACAGACCACTTGTGTATTATAATATTGGGATAACCACTGGTGTACCCTCCTTTATAGGATTGGGATGACCACCTATGTGCCATCTATGCACATATAAAATTTATCATTAACCAATAAATTGGAGGGAGATATAGGTTCCACACTTATCCTAATAATATCAAACATTCTTGTTCCACCAGATAATAAAGCACTAATCATATCATTACCCATAAAAAGAGATGCGTGTTATAAACATCATATAATTTCCCATGAAATGAAATGGGTATCATAAATATTTCATAAAATTGTAACCTATGTAAAATAGACAAGTTTCATAAGCATTTAATCATAGAATAACCTATTAAATTAAGTGTGTTTCATAAGCATTTTATCGTTGGGTAACATGTGGAATGAAAATAGGTTTCATAAACAACTTTTTATCTTAAACATAAACCATTCAATGAAATAATATGAATGGTTTCCTTGGATAATATCCCTAGTAATGAATAATAAACCTCAAATAATTTCATATAATATGGAAAATAATTTTTAATTATCATTTAAATTTTTTTGAGGAAAATATCCTTTAAAAAAAAAAATCTTTTTAAGACATAAAGCATTTTGGAAACCATTTTCTTTAAAATATTTTTTTGAAAACATTAAAGTAATATTTGATATCATTGAAATCCTTTTCTTTGAAAATAACCATTTTAAACATAAAAATTAGGTTTTAATGTAATTTAAAACATTTATTTGGGAAACCATCATTTCTCCTTTAAAAAACGTTTTTTAAAAATAAAACATTTTGAAAACCATTTTCGTTAAAATTATCCTTGTAAACTTATAAAAAAATAATTGAAAGCCATTTTAAACACTTTCTAAAACATAAAACATTTTTAAAATAATTTTTCTTCAAAATGATCTTAATGGACCATTTGAATATAATTTTGAAAACATTTTTATAAAACATGGGTTTTTAATAATGTCTATTTCCGGCCAAAGAGTGCAATAAGATCATATTTTCTTCAATAAAATTTCTTAGTTATATTATATACCCAAGAGTGGGAAAATGGTAAAATTAATTAAATATATCATCAATAATCATTGGATAAGAAAACTCTTTAGAATTAATGAGAAATTTATCATATGATTTCATCAATGGAAGAATAATCATAAAAAATACTAATAAACGATTAGATTATAGTAATAAATACTTACCAATTTGGTATCTTTGAATCATAATACAAATGAAAGAATTAAAAAAATATTAAATTATGATTATAATAATTATATTTATGATATAACATGTTTATATTGTAGTATATACACATTATAAAAGAATATAGGTTCATAATTATATCATGTGCCTCAAAGAAGGAAATTTAAGACAAAATTACCTTATCTATTTGGAAACATTTGAACTATAAACCCCGTAAAAGAGTTATCCTAAAATGGACTTTCAAATAACAATAATTTTATGTATTATAATAATAAAATATTTTCAGGGTAAGTAATACCCCACAAAAAATAAATAGGTGGTTAATATGAAATGTGTTTCATGGAAGTAAAAAAGTGGGACATAAATCCCTTACCAATTGAGTAACTTTTAAACTGTGAGATATATGAAAGAATAACATCAATTGAAATTGTTAATATCATGAAATTAATATAATTTTGATATAAAATGTCATAGTTCTATATATACAACACAAAAATAAAATGATTGGTCAATATAGAATATGTCTCACTGAAACAAAAGTTACACTATAGATCCCCTTACCTTAAGTATTGACTTACTCCATACATGTTCAAACCACATTTAAAATAAATATATGTTTATTATAAACATAAAAAATAAAAATATTCATATATATCATACCATATATAATTCAATTATATCTTTATATTACCTATTAATTAACAATTCCATGTTAGTGTTAACTTTCAGGTAACAAACGCTTGGTTTTTTGTATAATATTGAATTTTTAATTTTTGTCTTAATAATCTGATCATCATATACTCATTTCCATAATGTAAATAATTATATATATCATATATATTCCGTATATAATTACTTATAATAATCTATAATAAATATAAATAGGAAATGAGATGAACTATTCGTAGAGACGGTAGGTTGTACATACACTTGAACACCGTTTCCATTTTATTTTCATATTAAAGAAAATTAAATTATATATATATATATATATTATCATTAAATAGGATTTTTATTTCATATTTATCTTATATGTTTATTTAACCCAACCTTAATATGATTTATGTAAAGAGCGAATGAATCACATCGCTTTGTGAGGCGATTGTTCATCGTACACACGAACATCATTATCGTATTCTCACCAAATAGAACGAATGAATGTATGTGTTATGTAATAATTGTATTAGAATAAAAAATCATAAAAATATTATATAAATACAATTTCCATCATTATTTACAACCATGATATTTGGAAATGGAAGAAAGAATGACATCGATTCGTGAGGTAGTAGTCTTCCATATACATGAATAATGATCTTGTATCCAATTTTATTGAAGTGTGTGAAGTTGTAAATAATATACAGAACATAACAACATATAAGTATTTTTATTATACTTATTTTATTATATGTGTTTGTCAAAATAATAAATTAAGTTGGTGGAGAAGGAAACAATAAAAAAATGCACGTTGATGAATGTTACCACTTTCTTGGATAATTCGATTTGGTTTTCACCAATGGATTTACTTGGTTGGATTTATGAGAAAATTTAGGATTATAGGTCAATATTAAGTAATTTTCAGATATAATTTTATAGTTAATTTAATATAAAATTGTCTTTCTAGGTGTGAAGAAGTGGAGAGATTAAATTCCCTTTTATAACTGAGGAGGAGTGACATTCCTGTAAATATCACATGGTAAACACAATTGGGAGGTATAACTTACATAACATTGATCCAATAAAGAACTATTTTCAATTAAATAGGGAATATTTCCGAAATATTTCCATAAAAGGTGTTTTGGAAAAGCTTCTAGGTCATTTTATCCATTAAGATTAATGTTTAGTACCATAGTAATCTTGTTTTTCTCTTGATAATTGTGATTAATTTTAAAGGTTTTCATTAATCATTTGGTAAAAAAATTATTTTTGATATATTATACATCATGATATATTATTATTCAAAATATTTAACAAATTTTTAAAAATTTCAATCTTTTACATGACATAAATTAATTTATAATTAATATCACACATGTGATGAGAAAGCGTGTTTTTCAAAGAGAAACGTTCAAAATTTAGAGATGTTTTTATATCCAATTTCAATTAAAAATTGATTCCAATAACCTAATTTGATTTATTGATGTATAATTTATATAATTATACATTAAAACAATTTTAAAATATAAATAAACTATATAAATATTTTAAATGAAAAAGTCAATTTTCAATTAAAATTCAGTATTTTTTACTTTTCTCAAAAAAATAAAAATTCTCATTAAAATACCAAAAATTAACCATAAGATAATTTTTATATAAAATTATGAAGACTATTATTTTTTATTTAATTTATAAAATTGTCAAAAATTAGATTTACAATAAGTGCGCTATTAAAAGGTAGTAAAACTGCATTTTTTAAAAATTAATCGTTGTAATCATAAAATTTGATACATTTTTATTTATAGTATAAAAGAAACGTAAGATTAATTTTTAATAGTTCAATTAATATATTATATATAACTTTTAATAAAAAATTAATAAAATTTGGATTTTTTAATATTTTGATATAAATTATTTTTAAATAGAGAAATTGTTTTTAAAAAAGAAATTTCACTATTTTCATATATGTAAGACCCCTGTTCTTATTTTGGAGGCATGAGTTTCTTATTTTCCTCTTTCCTTATTTTTTTTAGAAAATAAAGAAAATGGGGAAGAATCCCAAATTTTTTGGGTACACACCGTGTGCTTTTCCACACTCCGTGTACTTTGGCCGTGTGGGATGAGTACACAGGGTGTGTAGGCCTGTCGGTGATGAAGGGTGTAAAAACTGAATACATGCCATGTAATGGGTATTGAAACACCGTGTAATCAGTCAGCAGGTGAATAGTAAGGCAGTGAGAAGTAGCTACCAACTCAATGAAAATACACACCATCTATTTAGAAATACACACAATATACTCATGTCAACAGATGAACAATGTGGCGGTGAAAAGTAGCCGACAGAGGAATAATTAAATGATGAAATGTACACGTCGTGTACTTGAAAGTACATGCCGTGTAATTTTTCAATTTCACATAAAACAGGTAGTAGCCTTCTGATCTGGAAGATGAGGCGTTTGACGCGTTTGGTGTTTGGGAGGAGAGGTCGGAGCTTGGAGGAGCTCCCAATCACACGCTGAGAATTAGTTTCTTCCACTGTCAACCACATTGGAACCATGTGGGTGAGTTGTTCCCTCTCTGTGAGTCTTTCCTACCAATTATTCCTCTAAGGGAAGTTATTTACGTTTGAATGGGAAATGTTTTATTCTATATCTGTGCTGTTCTTGGTCGTTTCGTGAGGCACCGTTCGTGTATATTGATTAGTGGAGATAAAGGTAGGTTGTCTGGTGTTTAATTCCAACTATTGAGTTTTTTTATGTGCCATTGTGCTACGCGCCCACATTTGGGGTGTCATATGGCTGAGGCCTGGGATGTTTAGATATCTATAACATCATAGATAATCTAAAGATAAATATAAAATGTTGATTAGGATCATTTATTGGATCCAGGGCCACCCCATGGTTGAATTCCCTTGTTTAGCCGTTCGGCCAGGTTACCTGAGGGTATACCGTGAATTTACCATGATTTAAATTTCCTTCAGATGAATTTTATATAAATTTCTTGCTTATGTGTTGGGCTCAGCCCAGTTACTTGTTTATCATGAGGGAAGTGTTTCATTTAGCCTGCGAGAAACTTTTCTCATGGCTATGGGCAGTAGTTTTTGTGCCTGTGGGGGACACCTTGTACGCCTATGGGCAATATTCATTATTCCTATGGGAATTCACCTGTGGGTTTCAATTCTATTTACCTCAGGGTAAGGTTTCGCATGACTAATGAAACTGTGTATTTCGTATATTCACTGTGGTGATTTTATATCTTATAACTACGAAGCTAAAGCACAGGCTTGGTATTGTTTTTCCCTGTACTTGTTTGATTGCTTGTTTTCATTTTTATACGGCACTGTTTAGAAAATTTTATGTCGAGGCTAAGTATCGAGAACTTATAATTCAATTATCTTGAATTTCTAAATATTAATTAAATGTAAATGGAAATGGTAGGAGTAGTTGCTTTTGAGTACTTCCTAGATTACAAAATTTCATTACTGCACACTACTGTTGCACAAATTCACTGATAGTTGGGAATGAGCCTTTGGTAGTTGCCTACTAGGATTTATTTTCAGGCACTATTTGGGTCATGTCTTGGGCCCAAACAGATTATATTTCAAAAAGTGTAGATAATGGAAAGAGTCCCTATACAGGTACTTGATTATTGCAGATGAGTAGGAGAGTATGGGACCGAGCATAGGCTTGTGATGCTGCTGAGTTCCTGTTACGATGTTTATTTTTCTTTTTTGTATTTGTCCTTTGTATTGTATTGTTTCAAACTGTAGTTATCCTGTTTTGGATGATTTCTTAGATGCAGGTACATATTGCATTATTATATATGACTATTGGTCTTTTATTTACTTCATTATTGTGTCCATTTCATCATTGGTATTGTTTAATGCTTCTTCACTTTTGTATGTTTACATTTTCTCTACTACGCTACACTTTGACAAATGAGGGCATAGTTTCAACACTATTAGACCTAGGCCCTCACTGCGAGTTAGTAGACACTGGCATTTGGGGAAATGTTCATGACGTCATGTGACCAACCAGGTTTGGGGCACCCATTGAGTGGCACCCAGATACGGGACATTACATAGTGGTATCAAAGGAGTTCTTTTCATCGTGACTTACTGTTTGGTGCCTATAGTCATTGATAAGATAGAATAGGTACTTGGTAATATGATGTTCCTAGGAGTAGCTAACCTATGTACAGGGAAAATCCAATTTATCTCGTGTTGCAATTTTTCTGATTTTGCAATTTTACGGTTTATTTGATTTTCACCGTTGGGTGATGCACTTGTGGTGTGCTGTTTATATTCTTAATATTGGGTTCGAATTAGTAGCAACCTGATGAGATGAGGGTGTGCCATCACATGCATCATTTAGGCACATGTTAGAATCACATGCCATGCATAGTTTCCATGCCATATAGGTCCATTTGAAATTTCATGTTGTTGTGATAGATGTTGTGATAGTAAAATCATGATGTTGTGATAGATTCCTTGATAAAATATCGACTATTTGATTCATCATTTTTATGTAAGGTTCTAAAAATGAATTCCAAACATTGTTTTTTGAGGCTTATGGGAACTCATCGACTGGAATTTGGTGGATCATCAATTTTTTTACTTTTTTATAACACAAAAAAGATACCAAGCATTTATTCATGGGGAGTATGGACCCTCACGGATCAGAATTTGGCACTTTGGTGTTGGTTTTAGTGTTTTCTGGGCTCCGAAGTAGTTTCTAAGGCTTACTGCCTAAAAAAAACCAGAATACATGTCGTGTAAATTTAATTACATGCCATTTAATCTTCTATTTTGGAAGAAATTGAATTTTTTTAAGTACACACCATGTACCGTATGTACACACCGTCTAGTGTCTACCCATGTCATAGGCCATGTAGGCAGAAACATGGGATAGTGAAACAAGAAGGCACACACCGTGTAGTTATTATACACGACGTGTTGTATTGACCTAAGGATCCGGCCATGTAACTAACAAACACAGGTCAATCTTACCTCCTCCTAGACATGCCATGTACCTGAGGGACACACTGTGTAGTCTGGACCAGTGAGATACAATGTATACTTGTAAATGTGGCAGGGGAAACAAGGTGGTGTACACACCTGTGCGGGTGTAACACGCCGTGTGGTGTCAGCCGAGTAGCAGTCCATGTCACTGACATAGGCAGTTGGAATTAAGCCGTACATTCCATTTCAATCTAAAACATTCTGTGTAAACTGTGTTGTGTACCTGGCCTTGATAGTACAACCCGAGTTGGTAAACCTCGTCCAATACATGCCATGTAGATGTTGTACATGCCATGTATTCTCATTCCAAAAAAAGCCATGTGGATAGGCCGTGTAAGAGGACTCATGAAGGGGAAGAAAATTCAAGTACACTCTATGTGTGTGGACAACACGCTCTGGGTTTGGGGTGTTACACGAACAGTTCTTGTAGAGTTACATGCCCATGTGGAAGACTTGAAGGAACATGCCATGTAGTTAATATACACACCATGTAGTCTTGTTTTGTAAAACATGAATGTTTCTATTTCCATGTTCTCTTCGAATACTTATTGTTTTTTAGTCCTTGATAATCTTAATCTATGGCGCGTGTTGGAACATGTAGAGTCATGCCATTGAGACAACCTCGAATTGTTCACCACGAGAGTGGTAACGATTATACTCCAGAGATGGTAGGCCACAAGCTACTGATTAATCCTCCAGGAGAGCCAGATGAGACACCAGCCATTATACTGAACACAGGTGAGGAGGTGCAGTTCCATAAAGGATTCATGTGGTTTATGCCAACCTTCCATGGAGAACAACCAGCTACCACATTTATGGCAGAGTTGACACATATATTTCAGCAGCAGCATCCGCCTAATTTTTCAGTGGATGGAGGATGACAGGCTGTAGAGTCTTGGATGGTTTCTATGTAAACTATTTTTGTGCATCTAGAGATGCCTGCTGGGAGGAGGTTCAAGATCACTACTTACATGTTGTGTGATTCCTCCAAGAGATGTTGGGATGTTACCACTCAGACAGAGTATCATAGGGACATGGCATGGGAATAGTTCCAGGCAACCATCTATGAATATTTCTCCCCAGAGATGTTTAGGGATGATAGAGTTCGAGAGTTCATGAATCTGTAGCAGGGCACTATGTCAGCGATGGATTATTCTGCCCTCTTCACCGAGCTACAATGTTTTTCACCTGTTCTAGTGGGAGATGAGACATTGAGGGATCAACGTTTTTAGGATGGTCTTCGATATGACATCCCAACACTGGTGAATTATTTCAGGTTTGCTACAGTACATGCTATTGTGAACCAGGCGCTGATTACTGAGTGTAACCTACGGGAAGCTAGTGGTGCAGGCTGGGGCCGTTCGAAACCAGTTTCTGGTACTGTTTCTATCAGTAAGAGGAAAGGTTAGATGGATTTCTCTAATAGTGGTGGTACAAGCCAGAAGAAATCTTCAGGTGGCCAGGTCATCTGCTACCAGTGCGGTAATGAGGGGAAAAAGAGACCTCAGTGTCCATGTGACCCAGTAGCATGTTGAGCTTGCGGTCAGATGGGTCATCTTCAGTTCACTTACAAGGAGTTTCTACTAGTGGCTAGTGAGAGAGGGTTCTATGCAGACTCTGTGTGCAGATGCAGGGCCACCAGCTTTTTACCTGTTAGGGAATTGGGATACATTGGGACATTCAGGTCGTGTTGTTGGTTGTGGCTGTGGTAGCAAGACACCAGGATATCAGAGACATCAGGGTGGGTCAACTCAGGTTAGCCAGGCCGTGTCGTAGGGCCGCGACACTGGGGCATGAATATGCAGTGAAACAGACCCAATAGGAGAAGGATCCTAGATCTTCCACTGTCAGAGGTACTATTCTAGTAGCTTCTATTTTATATTCTATAAATTTCGATACGGGTGCTACAAATAGCTTTATATCTGAGCATTATGTGACAATAATTGGGCTTTCTGTTACTTATTCTTATGATATTACGACTCTAGACACTCCGTTGGGGAATAGAACTGCTAGAGTTCATCAGTGTAGGGAGTTCCTCCTAGAGGTTGGTTGGTGTCACTTTCTATGGGACCTCTATGTGATCGAGATGACGTGCTATGATGTCATTCTTGGGATGGACTGGATGGTACCGTTTTGAGACATTTTAGATTGGTATCGTTGTAGGGTGAGTTTCACATCACCATAGGGAAGAGAGTTTCTATAAAGGGTGAAGGAGATGTCCATGCGAGCCGAACTGGACCCGAGCATCATGTGCGAGGTGGTGTGATAGCCCAGATTTCGAGTTTGTATCTGGATGACCAGTGAACTTGTCAGGAGGATTTCCTTCCAGTAGCTGATTGTTTCAGGGATGTCTTCCCGGAAAACATTTCTGGTGTTCCTCAGAAACGAGTGGTTGATTTCTCTATTGAGCTTGTTCTAGGAGATGCAATGGTGTCCTTTGTTCCTCATAGGATGGATACAAAAGACTTGCAAGAGCTCAAGAGGTAGTTGGAGGCATTTCAGGATATGTTTTTCATCCGGCCCTATACTTCTCCATGGGGTTCAGCTGTCCTATTTACTATGAAGGCGGTTTGAACCCTCATATTTTGTGCGGATTATCGGAAGCTAAACCAGTTGATTGTTTAGAACCTATATCCCTTAATGAGGATTGATGATCTTTTTGATAAAATTCGAGGAGCACGAGTTTTCTCGAAGGTAGACTTGAGATCCAGATATCATCAGTTATGTGTTAGGAAATCGGACATACCGTTTATAGCTTTTAAGAGCAGATATGGTATTTATGAGTACTTGGTTATGCTGTTCGGACTCATGAATGTTCTTGAAGTTTTCATGGTTCTGATGAATCATGTGTTCCATACTTATCTAGATTATTTTGTGGTAGTCTTCATGGATGATATCTTGGTGTACTCTCACACACGACACGACCATGAAACCCATCTTGAGATCGTACTGAGTATACTGAGAGAGCATCAGCTATATACTAAGCTCTCAAATTTCCACTTTGGGAAGGACCAGATACACTTCCTGTGTTATATTATCTCAGTGGAAGGAGTTGCGGTAGACCCAGAGAAGGTGAGAGCAGTAGTTTCCTCGGAGATTCTTAAGAACGTGATTGAAATACGGAGTTTCTGGGGGCTGTCTGGTTACTACAGTAACTTTATATAGGACCTCTCCTACTTAGCAGTTGAATTTATGGGTTTGACTAAGAAGGGCGTGAAGTTCATTTGTTCAAAAGATTTCGAGACAACCTTTCAAGAGTTGAAGGGAAGATTAACATCAGCACTAGTCATGATAATTCCAAAGCAAGGGAAGAGCTATACAATTTACTGTGATGCATCAGGTATTGTGATAGGAGCAATTTTGATGCAAGGCAATCGAGTGGTTGCATATGGGTCTCGGTTGTTGAGGCCACATGAGAGGAAGTACCCAACACATGATCTACAGTTGGCTGTAGTTGTTCATGCGTTACGGGGTTCGAGACATTATTTTTTGGGAGAACATTTTGTGGTGTTTACGGACCACAAAAGTCTCAAATATATCTTCAACCAGTGTGACATGAATCTAAGATAGTGAAGGTGGGTGGAATACCTTCAGTCCTTTGACATTTAGAATGCCTATACACCTGGTATGGGTAACACAATGGCTAATGCAGTGAGTAGGAGGACTCAGATACAGGTAGTGCAGTAGGCTAGTGGTGAGTCGATGCTTATGGCTTTGTTCTCTGAGATTCATTCGGAGGTGTATAATAGTCTGGGGCGACCCTATCTTTCTTACTTAGATGTGACTTCTACCCTCCTGGATAGAGTGAGGATGAAACATCTATTAGATTCAAGAAGGCATAGTTCAATGGGAGTCGGTGGAAGGTGAGGACCCTCCTCCTTGTTGGATGATAGGAGATGATTAGGTACTTCATATCCATATATGAGTGTGGGTTTTAGCGGATATATGCGAGGAGATGATACTGAAGTGTCATGCTTTATCTTGGTCAGTGCATCTCGGAGTTACAAAATTGTAACGTGACTTGAGATTTTATTATTTGTGGTCGGGTATGAAATGGGAGTTAGCTAGTTTTGTTGCGAGATGTTACACCTACCAGCAGGTGAAGGCAGAGCATCAGAATCTAGGTGGAATATCACAAAAGTTTCCCATTCTAGAGTGGAAATGGGATGATGTCACTATGGACTTCGGGACCAGGTTTCTGAGGTCACCTCGAGGCAGTGATGTCATGTGGGTAGTTGTGGAAAGGCATACAAATGTAGCTCAATTTTTTCCGAATAAGGATACCTTCGGTGTTGATGAGATCGAGAAGTTTTATATCTGAGAGGTGATATGTCTTCATGGGGTTCCTCATTCTATCTTATCATATAGGGATTCCCACTTTACGTCTTGTTTCTGGAAGAGTTTTCAGAGGGAACCTTGTACACAGGTGATTATGAGCACAACTTACTACCCTCAGACCGATGGCCAGTCAGAGCGTACGATACAGGTGATAGAGGAAATGTTGCGTGCATGAATCCTAGACTTTGGGGGATCTTGGGAGAATCACATAGCCCTGGTTGAGTTTTCCTACAATAATATTTTTCAGGAAACTATTGAGATGGAACCATGAGAGGATTTATCTGGTATGCCATTATGATCACCATTGTGCTAGTTGGAGGCAGGCGTGTTAGCTTTACTGGAACCACATCTCATGCAGGACACTTTAGATCATGTCCAGTAGATTCAAAAGTGGATGGATACTGAACAGTCTCGTCAGAAATGTTATTTTGATCGCCGTAGAAGACCCTTAGATTTCGTGGTCTGGGACCATGTTTTCTAGTGTTTTTTACCAAGATTGGGACACATGAGGATCACGAGACAGGGTAAACTCTCACTGAGATATGTGGGGCCGTTTGAGATTCTTGAGAGAGTCGGGCTGATTGCCTATCGGTTGCAGATACCACAGAGATACCAGACCATGCACGACGTATTCCATGTATCTCAGCTGTGTCGTTATCACCCAGACCCATCTCACATTTTTCATCCTAAGTAGGTTGAGCTTCAGGCTGATGCATCCTTTGAGGAGCATCTGATTCGGATTGTTGAAAGGAGCGTAGAGGTTCTTCGAGGCATGTCAGTTCCTCTTGTGTGGGTGCTATGGAAGCATGGACGAATGCATGATGAAACAAGGGAGCGGGGGACCGATGTACGTGCTTAGTGGCCAGAGTTGTTATGAGCTTTAACTTCACCACCCTTGAAGGGAAATTCGGGGACAAATTACTTTAATGGGGTACGTTTTTAAGAACCTGGTTCTTATTCTTGAGAAACACGTTTCTTCATTTCCTCCTTCCTTAAGTGTTTTTGATAAAACAAGGAAAATGGTAAAAATCACAAATTTTGTGGGTTCACACCATGTACTTTTCTACACGCTGTGTACTTTGGTCATGTGGGATGAGTACATAGGGAATGTTGGCCTGTCAGTGATGAAGGGTGTAAAAACTTACAACACGTTGTGTACTGGGTATTTACACGCCGTGTAATCAGTCGGAAGGTGAATTGTAAGATGGTGAGAAGTAGCTCTAGAGGAGCAACAATACATTCCTTGTATTAGTAAATATGCACCATGTTCTCATGTAGACATATGAACAGTTTGGAGGTGAAAATTAGCCACCAGAGGAACAGTTAAATGATGAAAAGTACACGATGTGTACTTGAGAGTGTGCGCAGTGTAATTTTTTTTTCTGGTTAAATTGGGCAGTGGCCTCCTCACTTAGCAGAGGAGGCATTTGATACATTTGGAGCTCGAGAGGAGAGTCTGGGTCATGGAGGAGCTCCCAATTGCATGCTGGGAATCGGTTTCTTCCGTCGTAGATCACGTTGGAACCACGCGTGTGAGCTATTCACTCTTCGTGAGTCTGTCCTACCAATTATTCCTCTACGGGAAGTTATTTATGTTTGAATGGGAAATATTTTATTCCATATCTACGATATTCTTGGTCATTTCGAGAGGTGCCATTCGCGTATATTGATTAGTGGAGATCATGGCTGAGGCCTTGGATGTTTAGATATCTATAACTACATAGATAATCTAAAGATAAATATAAAATGTTTATTGGGATCCTTTCATGGATCCAGGTCCACCCCGTGGGTGCGTTCCCTTGTTTAGCTGTTTGGCCAGGTTACCTGAGGGTATACTGTGAATTTAACATGATTTGAATTGAATTGAGAGAAATTTTATATAAATTTCTTACATATGTGTTGGGATCAGCCCAGTTACTTGTTTAGCCTGAGGGAAGTGTTTCGTTTAGCCTGCGGGAAACTTTTCTCATGCATGTGGGCAGCAGTTTCTGTGCCCGTGGGAGATACCTTGTACACCTATGATAAATATTCATTATGACTATGGGCAGTGTCCTGTGGGTTTCGATTCTATTTAACTGAGGGTAAGGTTGTGCAGGACTGAGGACACTATGTATTTCCTATATTCACTGTGGTGATTTAACATGTTATACCTGCTAAGGTAAAGCATAGTATTGGTATTGTTTTACATTGTACTTTTTAGATAGCCTGTTGTAGTTTTTATGCAACACTATTTAGGATATTGTCGGATGAGGCTAAGTATGAATAACTTATAATTCAATTATATTGAATTGTTAAATAATAATTAAATGGAAATAGAACTATTATGATTAGATGCTTTTGAGTAATTCCTAGTTTACTGCATTTCATTATTGTACACTACTATTGCACAAATTCATTGACAGTTGGGAATGGGCCTTTGGTGGTTGCCTACTGGGATTTATTTCTCAAACCCAGTTTCGGTCATTTTTTTGGCCAAAATAGATTATATTTTTTCAAGTGTAGATAAGGGAAAGAATCCCTATACCGTTACTTGATTGTTAAAGAAGAGTAGGAGAGCATGGGAACGAGCATAGGCTTGTGGTGCTACTGAGTTCTTGATGTGCTATTTATCTTTCTTTGCTGTATTTGTCCCTTATATTGTATTATTTCAGACTACAGTGTATTCTGCTTTAGATGCTTTCTTAGAATTAGGGACATATTGCATCATTATATATGACTGTTGGTCTTTTATTTACTTTAGTACTGTGTCAATTTCAACATTGGTATTGTTAACTGCTTCAACACTTTTGTAATTTTATATTTTCTCCGCTGCGCTACACTTTGACAAATGAGGGCATAATTTCTACACTATCAGATTTGGGACCTCATAGCTAGTCGGTAGCCTCTAGCATTTTGGGAAATGCGCTTGAGGTCGTGTGACCAACCGGGTTTGGGCCACCCGTTGAGTGGTAGCTGGATCTAGGACATTACAAAATAGTTCTTTCCTTTATTTATAATTAATTGGATACAAAATAATTAATTTTATAAAAATGAACAGACTATATTTTCATAAATAGTTAATCCATTTAATACACATTATTCCAACATCTTGGTGATATCTATAATAATATTATGATAATAATATTAATAGTATGTTGTAGTTTGGTAAAACTAGGGCTTGTGTGTAATGAAAGGTATCGAGGTGACTCAGTGGTGTGTGAACTAGAAGATAAATTCAATGTTTGTTTTAATGAAAGAACGAGTTGTTGTCACATGTAGAAAAATATTAACTTTTTTTTCATTTTAAGAAATCCAAATTTAGTTCTTTTGTGTAAAGTGTTTTGGGAAATGAAAAATATCGAAAGGATTAAATTAATTCAATAAAATTAAAATAAACTAGGATATTATGTTAGAACCCCCTTAAAATGAATTTCTGCCTCAAAATTCATCTCATTAATCAAAGTTTTAACATTTGAAAATTACTTAATAAAAACCCATATCGTAAAGATGAATACTAAAACGTACATTAAAAAGAGAAATATGGAATCATAATGAATACCCAAAGTAACTCGTATATATATTTACACATTGGATAAAATAGGCAGAAAGTGAAAACATGACTTTAAAAGAGATAAATAACACCCCAATACCGATAAAGATTGATAGAGAAATTTGATCACTAGAAAGTGGGTGATCCAGAGAAAATTAATGACCACAAACACATTAATCCGTTATAAAATAAGGGAAATTTTGATTCATCCAAAATAAAGGTACTTGGATAACATTTTTTGTTTCGTGATAATTTTCCAAAAGTTGAGTAATTTTCACAAGAAGATATAATTACTTTATTTTATTCCATTTTATAAGAACAATCTTATCCATCCATTTTCATTTATCAATTTTTGCTTCACCTATTATTCCAAGATATAAAAGAGGATTTTTTTTGTGTCTGAAGCACTAATGGATCCGACGATTCATAAATACAATGATAATTTATTCTTTCTATCTTTATTTATCATTACAAAAAAAATGGTTAGCCCATGTTATCTAATATTCATAAATTTTTATATTGAAAAATATTAATCTCTAAAACCTCATATAAATGTGAATATTATCATTTTAATAAATGGTTATCCTTTTGACCCATTTGAAATATGAAAATAAAAAACTTTAGAAATAAGGTCACTAAATTTTTCAAAAGAATCATAAAATTGCTCCCCATATATCATAAAGTATCTTTTGGTTGTCACATACCAAACATGTGAATACATTCATCATCTATTCTCTTGAATCATGGAAATAACATGAATTGACATAAATCCAAATTGAAAAAATACATTATTCTTCCTTCCTTACGTAAAACATAGATTATTGGATATATTCATTAAATCCCGATATGTTGTAATCTTTATTAATGATAGCATAAACCAATGTGTCAAAAAATATTTTATCAGTTTTGAGGTTATCAATACTATCCAGTTTAGGTTATCCATATCATTCATATTATTACCCAAAAAAAATATAATTTTCTCATCCTCAATAATATATTAAGGGTTAATTTCCTTTAGTTATGTTTTTCCATAAAATATATCTTTATCACTGAATTACTTTTCAAGGTTATCTATATAATTCAACACATTCTTTCAAATCCTTAATGAAAATATTATAATGAACAATCGTTATATATTTCAAAATTCATAATTCTTGAATCCAAATAAATAAATACTTTAATCCTTTGAATTTAATGATTGGCATAGAATATGACCTTCCTTGGCCTGGAAATAATTTCTTGGGATAGGGAATTGAGATGGTTAATTCCCATATTCTCCAATGATAAGTGATTAAACTCTTCAGAATTGTTTCATTTTATGGCCCCTTTTCAAAATTGAAAACGTCTTGCCATCCATTTGTGGTATTCCTCCAGGTTTTTATTCCATTATTCTTGATATTTAAGAAGTTGAATGTTTTTTCCTCTATGTTCATTCCCAAGTGAACATTCATAAAAGTCAATATTACTCTTATTAAATGTTTTAGAAATATTACCATAGTTCACATTGATAATAATATATCATGATAGTTGATTTGACATAATCATAATATATTTATCTCCTTCCATCATCCAATTTGGATAGTCATAGTCACCAAATTTTCTACCAGATTCTATGTTAGCATAATTTCTACTTGTTATATCCATTTACTAAAACCAAAATCATAGTGTGTGAAACACTTATAATAGTGGAAAAATATATGATCAGGAAAATTCACTTATATGATTTTTAAATCATGACACATTATTTAATACATGACCCATTTTGTTTATTATAGGTCATTCATAGTCATAATCTATTTAAATCCTTCATGATGGTTTATAAAGAGTATATGAATTTTTAAATCATATCCCTCAGAATTTTTAAATGATGTATTTAGTATGTCCGATTGGCATTCACTAGGTAGTAATTGTGTCCATATCAATAGAGTGTTTTATGGTTATTTTCCATAGGAACATCTATGCTAGAGATGTATCCACTTATAATATCCTTACAACCAGTCAAGATCAAGTATCACTGAGAGGGGGATGGGGTGAATCAATGATATATTTTTATTTTAGTTTTCTTATTTATGAACCAACATTCAAATATTTCTTAATGATTTTCCGATTTCATTTAAATAAAATCATACAAAAACAAGAACATAAGAATTCCCAAGGTTCACTACTCAATAAGATTAGCTACATCCTTGATTTGGTATATAAAATATACACTGCCACAAAATCCATTAGAAAAAATCATTTTCTGTGGAATACTATGAATACGGTATTAATTTACGGTCATATAGCACTATGTTTAATAAAACAGTTCATGTTGTCTTAGCATCACAAAATTATGCAAAACAATTTTGTTATAAGTTAAGAAACATGTTACTAAAATGCCATATCAACATTCAAAAATATGTTCCAAAAAAATTATTTACTTTCTTACCTAGAAATAGGAAAGAACCTCCTAGAAATCACAATGTTACTCAATCCAATTTAACAGTCCCATTATCTATTCTGATTTTCTCAGTTTGATAAAATAACTCTATCTAAATATGGATGAAACAATTCTGAACTTCTTCTCTATGAATTTAAAAATCCCTATCTGATTTCTAAGTCGGAATCTAAAAACTCTAATTATGATATTTTGTCTTCAGTTTTCTTATTTTGTTTGGAAAAAATCCTATATAAATATCAATATAGAAACTTATTATCTCAATAATTCTTCCATGATACACTATATCTCTTCAATTGAACATCTATGTATGAAAGTAAAAAGTACCTTATACTTTTATAGGTCTCCCAAAAGTGGTTTTTGTGGGATTATAAAAATGTTTCCCACTCAACCAAATTTCCCTAAATCTTGATATCACTTATATTTTGGATTAATATTTGACTTCTTTAATGCTTCCCACTTATTCTCAAACCTTCTAAAATTTTCTTATCACTTCTGTACACATCATACATTCATAAAAAATATTTTTTCCAATTCCAATTTACCAATAGGATTTTCCCATTATGATGGGTGAATATCTTTAATAGTGTAATATTTATTAAATTAATATGAACTAAATTTTAAATGGGAATTAAAACAAATGTTTTCTCATTATGATTCTCTGTGTCAACAAAAAATAAATTTGAAGACAATGAATTCGGATTATGATGGAAACTCTTGAACATCAACATTAAACATTTTCTATACTATGTTTTTATAGAGAGCTCATCTTAATATTTTTTTTCAAATTTTTTTATGAAACCTTTCAAGACCCACCTTTGAAAAGATTATGGAGGCTATTTTGAGAAATATCCTTTTTAATATTTTCCTCATACCGATGATCATGAGTCTAATCAGGTTATCAGTGTTAGTTCTAGTATGATAGTCATGACCCAAATAAAAATATATTAGAGTTATTCTTTTGGTATTGACTCAAATTCAATATATAAATTCTTGATGAAAATGTTCGACCACATTGTTAATTGGTCTCTGTCATTTTCACAATCAACGATCCCAAAAATTCCCAACACATAGAATCCTACTATTTATTATCATTTGGAACCATACCTGAAGATGATTATTGGTTTCAGTATGTCTCTGATTATTGGTGGCACTCTGAATTCGACAGACTTGTTCCAACAACTTCCACTTCAATAACTTCTTTTTTTCTTCTTATTATGGTGACAATGAACTTACAATACTTTCTTACCTTTTCTCATAACAATTTTTTCCTTTTGGCCTATTGGTTTGACATAAAACTAGAATCTTGATTTTATTTCATTATAATCAACCTTCATACCCTTCAAAAAAAATTTATTTGATGATATCATACAGATGATCTTGAGACCAGAAAACTTAGACTTCAGTAACATCTTCATACAAAAACTTCATCTTGTGTCATGACATCCTTATGACTTTGTATACATTGAAGATCAGAATAGAATCATATGACTTACATAGGGAGGTATTGTAACCACCCCTCCTTTCTATAATCTTCTTTCCTTACAACAATTCTACAATATGATTGGTAGTACCTATTTTCCCATTTAATTCATAAGGATTGAATCACAAGTTTCAAGAAAACATATGAGTTTTGAAAAATATAAAACAAAACAACATCACAATATTTTCATCAGATCCAATACTACTCTGATACAATGCTGCAATATGATATACCTTTCATTTCTAACTCAGGGTGCGTTCAATGAACCTTTTAATTGATAAATATTCTTCTCAATATGATGGAATTTATTAAGAATTGTGAGTTAGATTTCTTGATTATAATGGTCATTCTATTTATCAATATTTATAAAGTTAATTGATTTCTTAATTATTTGATTGAAAAAGAAAAATCATTCAATACATAATTATTTTAACTTCTAAAAATATTTCCATATAACTTGGTCCCAACAATATCTACATTTGGATTTTGTCTTCCAACAAGATTCATAATTAAATTAACTTTATAACCTCATTCTATAGAGTACTTATCAATAATTTTAAGCATACTTGAGAGAACTCATAACAGGAAAGAAGAATCATTGACAAAAAAACCATGTTATCCTGGAGTAGCGACTCGTGAAAGCTCTTAAGCCTTTCATCACATCTTTATTTACTTCTTCAACTTTAATATAAGCAAGATTTTCCTACAACCAATCCAAAAAAATTAGAATAGTTCACACATTTAAATGCTGACATCTTAGCTTACGCACAACTCCCCCTATTTACATGCTTCCTTAAACATTTCATCGTATAAAATAGATAGCTTTATGAAACAATTGTCCCACCTGACAACACTATCAAAATACTTGATGAGTTAGGGGAGAAAAAAAATATCCCAACCTTTATGAGAAGGAGTTTGGGTTCCCATATTCATCCTTAATTGTGAAAATGTTCCCCCGATAAATGTTTGGTAAAAATATCAGAAACATGTACCGATATAGGAACATACCCCAGCTTAAATTAATTCCTCTCCACATTCAATTTGATGAAACTAAATATGACATAAATATGTTTTTAATGATAATTCTTTGCAGTATTTATGTTAATATTGATTTCATTTGATTATCATAACCAAAGAGTAATTTTAACTTCACATTAAGAAATAATTAGTATAACTAATAAATCATCCACATTCATTGGGTAAAATATTGATTGGAAACTACATAATCAGCTTCATCCATGATAAAATTTACTAAATTTTGTTTCTTTATATGAAAACTAAAAAAAATTCCCAAATATAAAACTCCACCATATATGGATCTTATCAGCAACAATTTTTTACCATCAAAATCTAAATAAATAAATAAATCAATACATTATTATCCTTCATACCTAATTCAAATTTTTTTCTACTTTTATATATCTATTAATTATATTTTCATCCCACAAGAGTGATTATTTTGGAGAACTCTGAAATATTACACATAAGGTAACAACCTAAAAAAATTTTGGGCCTTGAGGTAGTCAAATGAAAAAAACATCTTATCAGCTTCTGAAACTCATTTTGATCAACTTCCTTACCTTCTCCATCTTTAAATAACATGGTCCCCACTGAAGTCATTATGGAAACTAGTTTCAAATTTTCCATTCCAAAACTCTTATAATGTTCCTTAGTATACTTTTCATGAGAAATAAAAATGTGTTTCTTCATTTGTATGATTTTTAAACCAATAAAGTATTTGATTTATCCTAGAATTGGCAACACAAATTCAGTTTTCATTTCTTTAGAAAACATTTCAAGAGTTCTTTAATTATTATCAATAAAGATAATGTCATAAACATAAAAAATTACGATTGAGGAAAACGTCATTACATTCCTTGATGTATAAATTACTATAAACTCATACATTCCTAACACTCATCTTTCTGAATAATGTATCCAAATTAAAATATCATTCCCTCATGGATTATTTTATCCCATACCAATATCTACTCAATTTTCACACCTAACATTCATCTTCCTTAACAAGAAATACACTTGTCTGATCAATAAAAACATAACCATCAAGGTCACCATTAAGAAATGTTGATTTCACATCCATATAAAAAACTATGTAAATTCACTACGTACAAATAACAGGAATTATTATGATTGTTTAAAATATTTCAATGGGAGAAAAAGTTTCATCAAAATCAATGCCTTCAATTTTTGAGTAACCTTTTCACACTAATATTTCTTTTTTCATTATAACCTCACCAACATAATTTATCTTGTTATAGAAAACCAACTTTGTACCAATAATATTTTTTCCCTTTAGTTTATGATTGTGTTCCCATGCATCATTATTTTCAATCTCATCTAGAACATTATTCATTCCCTAGACCCATTCTGGATGCTCAAAATCATATTCACATCTTTCACCTAAAATATTTAGTACTAGTAATTATGTGTAATATCTTTTGATGTTCTTCTTTCCTGATCCTTTTAATGTTGATAACCAATAATATTTTGATATTCCACTTTCTTCCTCAACTTAGTATGTGATTTTAAAGAATCATTCTCATCAATATAAATATATTATTCTAATTCATATTCATGGGAAGGATTATAATTTTTTATGCTTATCATAATTCTGTTTAGAATTTATTTCTTCATGGTTATCGTTCATATTTGCATGATCCTATTATTAATCATCAACTTTTAAAAAAATTTACCTCAATAGAGTCATATAATTTTCCTGATTCTTTTTTGAAACATATATATCCTCTTCCATTGGAAACATAGCCAAGAAATTTTTTTATCTTCACATGTATTCTCAAACATTCCAAGGTTTACACTATTGTTCTTTGCCATAGCTAGTCCCTTGGGGCCCATGCCATGACTACCCCAAGCCCACCATCCATAGGCTATTGATTGGAAACTAGTACTTGAAAGGGATTTCCATAAAATTGGGAAGGCATTTCCGTTAAGACTACAAACAAAAAAACCATGAACCCAACAAGATTAAAATTACATAGTAAAACTATAGTAGTAGAAGTGTGTACTGAAAATAAATGGGGCCAGAATACAATACCATATAAAAGATACAAAAACAATAGAGAACATATCCTGAGATCGTCCACCAAGGATCTTACTGATAGGGTAGGTACAACTCGTCTTCGTATCTCGCCATGTCAAACAGTCACCTCCATGTACCGCCTGGTCCAGGCTTCCTAATGCCTCATCCAAGAATCTCATCATCTACACAAGACATGAAAAGGTGAGGGAAAATCCCTTGTAGTGGTGATTACAAAAATACCTATTAGGGACCCTGAGACCCCTAAAGGTCACCCAGAATTCCATGAAGGAAAAACCATAAAGCACGACCTCAAACACAAAGAAAAAAATAAAGTCAGCTTACACCATGTATAAAACTCAGAGATCATGAATAAAGATGATTAGTGTATGATATATCATTATATTCTATTATGAAGTTCCAAAACTAAACCATGAAGAAGTTTTTCCATTGTCGGACCGCATAGGGTCGTATTTCGCTGATCCATGACAGGAAGCTCAAAGGTTTTTCCTCATTGGGTAGTGCACTGTTGATCCACACAGGGTCGCTAGGATGCTGATCTACAAAGGGTCACTATGATGCTAATCCACACATTGTATCTATGATGGTGATGCACACAGGGTCTCTATGATTCTAATCCACACAAGGTCTCTATATTGCTGATCATAATATGGTCGTTATGATGCCGATCCACATAGGGTAGCTCTCCAATTGACAGCCATCCATAGGATTCCCCGCACTCGGTATGCTTGAGTTCCATAGAATCTACTCCTCAAGATATTTATCATGCCTCAACATCCAAATAGTTCCAAAAAGTTGTAACCCAAATGACTTCCATGTCGTAAGGGTTCCAATGAAAAAGACGGTGCGACAATCAGACGCCCTGTCTATGATTTATATGTGTTTTACTGTTGAGGGAATGGTTGGATTCAAGTTTGATCCAACCTAGTCGTACTCAAACATTCTCCAAAACGTATTTGGATAATCTCAAAATAGATCCATGGTTCTAAGGATTCTAGTGTTGTAGATGGTTCTTCAAACAAATGTCTGGTTTGTGGGATACCGTCTTTTAAGAGAAAATCAGTCAAAAAGGGTTAGCGTCTAATCCAAACAGATCAGGCCGACCCGGACCAGCCCAAACTGGCTGGGCCATCTCAAGAAAGTTGGGACATGGTGGGATTGGCCTGCTAGGCTGCAGAACGGCCAACCCCACCATGGCTAGGCATGACACGCTG
Organism: Viscum album; assembly: GCA_963277665.1. Classification (NCBI taxonomy): domain Eukaryota; kingdom Viridiplantae; phylum Streptophyta; class Magnoliopsida; order Santalales; family Viscaceae; genus Viscum; species Viscum album. Next base: position 796,471,077 of record OY728160.1, on the reverse strand, counting down.
GGTCGTGCGGGAGTCAGCGTTCCTCCAGAATGGACAGTCGTTCGTTCGGTTTGCAACAATGGCTCCATGTGGTGCCTCCCCCTCTTTCATAGGGACCCACGAGGCATGGGTCCCCTTATGCCATGGCTTGAAGCTATGACCTCCCTCTGCAGCACGCGACAAAGCACCACCTGCTTGGAAAGGAGCTGGACAAGGGTCGATAGACCATGTTGTCCACTGCAACACCTTCGGGCACCACCTTCCTCTATGGTAGGTGATAGCTGGTCATTACCGTCTCCCACTAGTGCCAGTTGATGGCACCGACCGTGATTTTGTGGGCCACCGTGTGAGATCTAGTGGTTCGTTTTCCCTTCTGATGGTTCCTGTAGGCCTCCACGGATGTTTCCAACACTACGTGGCTCCCAGATTCATCTTACTGCCATATTTTCCAGTTTCCCATGAAGAACCCAATAAAAACAATGAAGGCAGAGGACCCAGACCTTGTTCGGTTGGCCTGCGCCCTCCGTGTTAGGAATATAACTAGGGTGACAGTTTAGACATCATCTATAGAAGAATAAGTCCCATTCAAAACTCCCAAAAAAAGCCACCCACAATTTTGTACGAATCGCAGAATTTTTTTTTAATCCACAGTCTTCACATTTTTCGAGGACGATAGATTGAACCAAAATCACATAAATTTAATAAAAACCCCTAGCACAGATTTGTAAGAGATTATATTGTTTTGGGAGATTAATCCACATTCGTTGAAGCCATTGGCATTCTTCATTTCCAGATTTATTCTTCCTACGTCATCGTTTAAGCCTCTGTTCTTCGTTGGAGGGGATGTTCGTTATTCAGTTCTTAATTAATAATTCTCCCAAGATTCCCCAAAAAATAATTCCCCACTATTTCAATAATCTAATGAATAAGTTAAGAGTTTAACTCTCCAATTAATTAATGGTTTAGTAATTATTGTAATTAATGAAACTTATTAATTATATGTGGGGTTGTTACACAACCTATGCGTAACCGGGAATTTAATGTCCCTCTTTAAATGCCAACCCAACGCTGTGGTCCCCTCCACTATCACTCAAGTGGTTGTTGAGAAATAAAATAACATATTATGTTATTTTATTATTTTTCAAAAAGTCAGTAAGAAAATATTTTTCACCCAACCTTCTACAGTCAAATTTAAGCCTCTCTTAAGCAAATCCCAGCGTTGCGAGTTCAATGGCGCCCACTAATTTCAATCCTGAGCATCGATTCAAAATATATGAAATATTTACCATGAGTTTACTGAACAGACCCTAAAAAAAATTCAAAATTCCATTCTAGGATCTCCATGGCTCAGAATCTCGTGACGTTAATTTTTGTAGACTCGTAATAATTCATTTTAATTTAAAAAAAATCATGAAATTTCAAGGGTTTTAAATTCCCCCCACCTTATGTGTTCTTGTAACTAAAAGCTACTAAAAAAGAAAAGTATAAAAATGGGGGTACTAAGCATGTATATGATCGTGCCATTCTAATGTTCTCTCCTAGAGGATCCCATATTGCCACTGAACTCGCACCGTAGAAAGAGACCACCCATGTAGGACCGTCTCTTGTCGATCTTATTTATCCATTGGGAACTCGATGAATGTCACCCCAAAATCAATTTCTAGATCGCCATAGTCAATAATGATCAATGTATCAGTCACATACCTCCTCAGCTACGACACACAGAAAATGTTATGCACCTGGTGCATCTATGGGGGAAGAGGTAGACGGTACAAGACCTCTCATACTCTGATGTGGATCTGGAATGGTCTGATGAACCATAGATATATCATGCCGCCCATGCAAAATCTCCCCAATCCTCATCGGGGTGAGATCCATAGGAAGACATGATCTCTATCCTAAAACTCCAATGGCCTCCATCTCCTGTCGTCATAAGACTTATATTGGATTTGTTCAGTCTTCATCTCCTCCTTGATGATTTTCACCTTCTCAGTGGTAGCCGTTACCAACTCTAGACGCATAAGTTCTATCTCCTCGGAGTCTGTACAGCATAGATTTGATCATTATGGTTGCCTATACATGGCCTCAAATGGAGCCATGCATATTTTGGAGTGATAATTGTTGTTGTATGGGAAATCCACCAGTTTTAGGTAGTCCTCTAAACTACAACCAAAATCAAGGACACAAGCATGAAGCATGTCCTCGAGTGTATGTACGATCTGCTCCGTCTGACCATCTGTCGAAGGATGGAAGGAGGTGCTCAGATTTAGCTAAGTCCAGAATGATTCTGGTAATCCCTTCCACATCTGGGATGTAAAATGAGCATCGCAATATAAAAATATCATCGATGGTAGTCTTTGAAGTCATTTAATCTCTTATATGTAGAGACGTCCCAATCCATTTACTGATCCCTGCTCTTAGATGGGTAGGATGTGGGCCAACTTGGTGAGCAAGTCAATGATCACCCAAATGGAATTGTGGAACCTAGACATATGTAGTAGCCCTATCACGAAGTCCATGGAGATACAATCCCACTTACATTCTGACACCTCATGTGGCTATTCTATGTTTTCAAGATCCTGATGGGTAGCCTTCACTTGTGGACCAGTGAGGCATCATGATAAGAACACCACCACTGCTTTCTTCATTCCTGGCCACGAGTACAGACGTAAGAGGTTTTTGTATATATTTTCTACACTAGGGTGTACTTTCAAAAGATGATGTATGAAACTCTAACAACCCCTCCTCTTGTAGCATCACTGGTATCATGATGCATCCTCTGATAAGGATGATATGCTCCCCACCTTCAGAAAATCCATCAGGTATTTATCCCAAGGACATCTGAGCACATTGGGCTTTCTAGTCTACACCCCCAAACTGTGCCTCCATGACTTGATGAAGGAATTGGGGAGTAACTGTTATAGACTGGAAGTATGATTATCCATCACTATCCACAAATGATATCTACAACACGACTAGCCACACTATCGCCTCACTCAACAACTATAGACCAGACCTCTGGTTGAGTGCGTCTACCACCATGTCCCCCTTCCCATGAGTGTATACTATTTTAAATTCATAGTCATAAAGGAACTATAGTCACCATCACTATCTCAAGTGCAGGTATTTCGGTGAGAATATATACCTGAGACACTTTTAATCAGAGTAGACAATATACCATTCACATATCAAGTAGTGTCGCCTCATCTTCAAGTTGAAGACCACTAAAACTAACACCATGACATTGGTAGCATAGTTCTGCTCATGATAACTCAGTTGATGTGAGATGTAGGTGATCACCACTCGATTTTCCATTAGGACATGTCCAATTATGGTCCCTGATGTGTCACAGCAGACTACAAACCCAATGCCCTCTTCTGGTAACCTCAATATGGGGGCACCTATCAGTCTATCATTCAGCTCCTGAAAACTCTGATGGGATCTCCCCATACACATGAATGGTTGTACCTTCCTAGTAAAAGCTGTAAAGGGTGTCACAACTATGGAAAAGTCAAGTACGAACCTCCGGTAGCACCCTACCAACCCCAGGAAACTCCGCACCTCGGTCACAGTCTTGGGTAGCTACCAAGAAAGTACTACTTCTATCTTCCCTAGATCCAATATGACTCCAGCCTCTATAATAACATGTCCCAAAAAGTGGATATCTTATACCCGGAACTAAAACTAGGAGGTCTTACCATAAATATGGTTCCATCAGAGTGTATTGAGAACTATCTACAGGTGAGTGCCATGCTCCTCCTACTCCGATGAGTAAACCAATATTTCATCAATAAATACCACCACAACGCAATCAAGGAAAGGATGAAAGATCCTTTTAATGCATCTCATGAACTATTTAGGGGTGTTGGTCACTTCAAAAGGCATTTCCAAGAACACATAGTGGCTATAATAACATATGAAGGTTATTTTTGGTACATCATCATCTCATAACCTCAGATGATGACAGCCTAATCTGAGGTCTATCTTCAAAAACCCTTGATCTCCCTTCAGTTGGTCGAAGAGATAATCATATCTCATGAGTAGATACATGTTCTTCCCAGTCACCTTGTTCAAGAACCGATATTCCATGTAATGCCTCAGAATCCCATCGTCCTTCTTGGTGAACAAAATTTGGGATGCCCATGGAGAAACGCTGTTCTTTATGAATCCCTTCCTCTGAAAGTCCTCCATCTGTACCCGCAACTCACGAAGATCCACAGGAGTCATCCGATATGCTATAGTAGATATCAGTGTCATCTCGCTGTACAGGACGATGTTAATGTCAACCTATCTACAAGGAGGTATTCAAGGAACATACTTAGGAAAGTCATCAACATACTAGTCTACCACTACATGATAGATCAAAATACTATCTTCAACTACACTGAGAGTAAGGATAGCTAACTGATGTGTGATTGGCTGCACCCTTCTCTTAGAAAGTCCATCCTGAGATGCAAAGGATCCCTTTTCATCAGTAAAGGAAAACCTCATCCCATCCTCACAGAAACAACACATCTTGCACCAAGAACTGTCAATATGAGAATGGACTGTGGATAACCAGTCCATACCCAAGATGACATCATAAGGCATCAACACTACTACTAGGAGATCCCAGCCAAATCTCTCAACTCCTAGAGTAAGCTCACACTATCATAACCAATGTGTAAACATCAAATACCTTCCCATTGGAGTATCTAATTGTATAGACAGAGCCAATGGATCTACTAGAATCTCTGAGCTCTGAACGAGAGCCATGGAAACAAAAGAGTGACTAAAATCTTTGTCAATTAGTACTGTAGCTAGTTTGGAGTAGACATAGATCCTAACTAAAATCATATATGGAGCACCGTGGTTATAGGACTCAGTAGCTTGAAGATGATCTCATCACTATTCACCTAATCTTTCAGGTTCGGGTGAACCACCTATAGGTGGTGGATATTGAACCTCAAATTGCCGACCACTGCCTACTGCACAACCTGTTCCTCTGCCACATCCGCCACCATGCGAACCTCCTCCCTTTAATCATTACATCTTCCTCGGTGGTCCCTTAACTGTCTACTGGACGTCGATATGGTAGGTCAAGTAGTCACGAGCCATCTGGCCCTGCCCGCACACATGAAGCATAGTCTGGTCCTCTACTAGCTTGTGCTACCTTGTGAGCTCCACACCTCTAACCCTACATCTTAGGTTCATCCTCTGGAAGAACTGGCCTACTTGGACGGCTGTTTCATCTAGCTATTATCTGCTGCTGATGGCTCAACTCCCTGTCATCTGGTGGTGGCTCTTACTATTGGTTCCATCTTAGCTATGAATCCCTCCACCAATAATGCTCCCTTGAGTACTCTAGCCTACGTCAAGAAATTGAGTGATATCATCGATGCACTAATCTCCCACTAGAGACCCTGATCAATGGTCTGGGCCTCGAGGAAAGGGTCTTTTAACATGTCATTGGAGTAACCAGAGAGGTCAGTGAATCTCTCTGAGTACTAGGACACTGTCAGGTTTCCCTATAGTAAGTGTAGGAGCTCTTGAATATGCTCAGAGCGTAGTGTCACTGGAATGAACTCCATCCTAAAGATGCTATTGATGTCCTTCTAGGTGAGGGTCGCCTTGTCATGTAACTGGAGCATTATGATCTACCATATCTTTATCTTGCATTGGAAATGTATTGGAGCTATGATCACCATCTTCTCTGCAGGTGTCCCAAATTGGCGGGAAACTCTAGCCACATCCTCTAGCCAGTCCTCAGCTTCTTGTTGATTAATATTTCCTTGAAATCTCAAAGGCCTATGCTATTGGAAGTTGTGCAACATGCTATGTTAGCATGAAGTGTCCCCAAGTGGGGATGGTGGAAACTACTTCCCAAATGGTAGTTGTGCTACTGGTGCACCACCCAAAGGTGCTATCACAATAAGAGATCCCTACACCAAAGCCCCTTAACTCGGTGGGCCGTCATTGTGAAATCTCTCTGTAATTGTGGCTAGCTATCAACGTGGAGGCATCCTAAAAAGAAACAGATGTTCCATGGTCAATAAATTATAACTAGTGAGATGAATCAAAAGAGATAAAAAGTAAAACATTTCCAAAACACACACAATCTGTGTTTCAATTCACTGAGTTGGAAATCAAAATTAAGGGTCCTGTTTTATGGATACGTCGGCTAACACACCAAAACTAGACTCCCCAATCTAAAAAACACACTCAAAAAACATAACACTATTACTCCATTGGAAATATCAGATTCCGAGTTATTCAGTAGAACTAACTCCTCTGATACCACTTTTTCCCAAACCTTCCTCCAGTGCCCATGATGTGACTACCCCAAGACCGCCTTCTATAGGCCAGGGGTTAGTGACCAGCACCAGAACAACATTTACCTAAAATAGGGAATGCATTTAATTTAATCCTGTAAACACACAAAACAAAAACATGACAGGATGAAAAACACTTAGTAATACTGTAGTAGTAAAAGTTTGTACAAAAAGTAAAGGGGGCCAGATTACAATCCCAAATGAAAGATACAACTATAATAGAAAACAACCCCTATGATAATACACCATGTATTCCACTAGAAGGTTAGTTACAACTCATCTCTACAGATCTCCACGTCAACGAGTCACCTCCCGGTACAGCTTAGTCCTGGATCCCTTATGGATCAGCCAAGCTGGTCATCGTCTATAGAAGACAGGAAAAGGTGTGGAAAAAGACCATGCATGGGTGATTATAACAATAACCAGTAAGTTCCCCAAGACCCACAAATAACTCCCATAATTTCACATAGAAAAACCCCAAAGCATGAACTCAAACACAGAGCTCGAAATAAAGTAAACTTATAGCAGGTATACAACATAGAGATCAGGAATAAAGATGATTAATCTTAACCTATATAGTTTTATTCCACTAAAAATGTACACAACTGAACCATGATGAAATTGTTCCATTGTCGATCCACACATGGCCATATGTTGCTGATCAACGATGGGCCGCTCTAAGGCTGGTCCTCGTCGGGTTGCGCCCCGCTGATTCATACATGGTCGCTAGGTTACTGATCCACACAGGGTTGCTATGAAGTTGATCAGCACAGGGTTTCTATGATGCTAATCCACACAGGGTCTCTATGATTCTGATCCACATAGGGTTTCTATAATGATGATACACAGAAGGTCACTATAATGTTGATCCACATTGGTTCACTCTTAAATTGACCACCAACTACATGATTACTCACACACGATGCACTTGAGTTCTATAGAATCTTCATATCAAGATATCAGTAGTTCCTAAATTTCCATGAAGTTTCACAAAGGATTAGCCTAATGGACAACCATGTCGTATGGGTTCCAATGAGATAGACAGTGCGCTAATCAGACGCCCAGTTTGTGAGTTATAATCATTTTTGTGCCAAGGGTTAGGTTTGATTTAGGTTAGATCCAACCTGGACATACTACAACTTTCTCCAAAACTCAGTGGCAGTATCTCAAAAGGACCATCTTGTTCCAAGGATTAAATCGCTACAAATAGTTCTTCAAATGAAAATTTGGTTTGTGAGATATGGCCTTTTAAGAGAAACTGGGTCAAAAACGGTCTAGGTTAGGTCTGACCCAACCCGCCCCGCCTTGGGCCGACCTAACCCCATCCGGGTATGACCCAGCCCGACCCAAACCTTCATGGTCGGCCTGAGTGAGCTGAGACCTGGTGGGCTCGGCCCACTGGACATCAGACCTGCCCGCCCAGCCTTGGCTAGGTGCGACCTGCCGAGCAACGTGGGGGTCGGTTCCCCTCCCAAATAGACAATTTTCCATTCGGTTTTTAATTGTGGTTACATGTGGCACTACCCCCTTTTTTAGTGGGACCTATAGGGCATGAGTACCTCCACCACTGTTGCACGATTCTGTGGCATCCCTCCAAGTCGCGCGATTGCTCGCCGCCCATTCCCAACATGGCCGACCACGGGCCGACCGCCCCTGGCGTCTACTGTGACTCCTTTGGGAGCCACCTTCTTCCACATTTAGTGAGATCCACCCACAACCATCACCGACACTACCACGCTGGTTCCGTGATGATAATGTTTTTTTGGGCCACTAGGTGAGCTCCAATGGTATATTATTCCTTCTAATTGCGCTTACAGACCTCTCGGGATGGTACCAAAATTGTGTTGCTCCCAAATTCATCTTGTCATTATATTTTCTATCTTCCCATGAACAAAGAAATCATAGAAACAAAGGTAGAGGTTTCGGGCCTTGTACGGTTGTCCGACACCCTCGGTGTTACAAATATTACATGAGTGAGAGTTCAATCATCATTGAGAGAAGACTAAACCCCATTCAAAACCCCCGTAAAAACCACACAAAATTTTGTATGAATAAAAGATTAAATTATTATGGTTAATCCATGTTCCACATATTTTTCTGGGATGATAGATTGAATCAATATAACATAAATTTAAGAAAAAACCCCAACCTTGGATTCATATGAGATGTCACGGTTATGGGAGAAGAATCCATATTCGTTGAAGCTATCGACGTCCATCATTTCAGGATTGATTCCTCCCACGTCGTCGTTTAAGCCTTCATTCTTCATTAGAGGGGAAGTTCGTTCCTCAGTTCTTCATCAATAATTCTGCCACGATTCCCCAAAAATCCTTTCCCCACCATTTCAATAATCTAATGGATTTGTTATGATTTTAACTCCCCTTTTAATTAATTGTATATTAATTTGTGTAACTAACGAAAATTATATATTATATGAGGGGTGGTTACACAACCTATGTGTAACCGGCCATTTAATGTCCATTTTTAAATTCTTGACCACCTTTGTTGTCCCTGCCACCATCACTCAATAGGTGGAAGAATAATAAAATAATATATTATGTTATTTTATTCTTATTTCAATAATTCTGTGAAACTGTCTTCTTCACATGACCTTCTATGGTCGAAGATAAGACTCCCTTAGGAAAATACTAACATTGTGAGTTCAAAAGTTCCCTCATATTTCAATTCTGAGCAACTATTAAATATATAAGCAAGGCCACCCACATGTTTACTGAACGTACCATAAAAAAATCAAAATTACATTCTTGGATCAGTGGGACTCAGAATCTCACGCCGTCAATTTTCCAAGACTTGTAAAAATTCCATTTATTTAAAAAAAATTACATTGAATTTCTAGGTCTTTACATTATTTACGATGCATGGACTCCCAATAATTCAAAAGAATTTCAAAAATTGAGTTTCCCCATAATTGTTTTTATATAGAGTTGTTTTGGAAATTGGTCTGTAGAAACCTAAATTTTAGAGATACACAATTTTTCTCATGTATTTCCTCTAACCGTATTGAGAAATACCATATTAAAGTAACATAGTTTGGCCCATTTCCACCAAAATTATATTTTTCATTTCAGCAACACCATTTTATTGAGGAGTATATGGTGTGCTGAACTCATTATAATACATTATTATCATGATAAATTTACATTTCTTAATTTTTTTATTCTCCACCAGTGTATGTTCTCAACTTATTCACTGATTACTCACATTACATATCTGCATTCCACTTAAAAATGTTAAACATTTTCAGAGCATCTGACTTATATTTCATATAAATGACACAAGTAGTGCGAGTAAAGTCATCGATAAAAGTGATGAAGTACTTATCTATATGATTTTTTTTATCATCGGCCCATATATATTAGAATAAATAAGATACATGTTATTTAATACATGTTATCTTTCTTATGTAAAATGTTTGTAATTTTTCCTTTTTTTAAATTTTTTGAAAAACAAATATCTTTTTCTTGACATACTTGGAATTACACAGACACTTTCAATCCTAGATAACTTACTCATGATTCTCTAACACATGTTTCCTACCATTTTATAACATAAATTATTTCCTTCTTCCATACTCAAGTCATAAGAGTTTTGAACCTCACCAACATGGAACAAATTTCACATTCTACATTAGCCTCTAGAAACTATCATTCCATGTCTCTCAATTTTTACAAAAAACCAATATTTTCTTAGAATAACACTATTTCTTTTATCACAAATTTATGATAAAATTACCAAGATGTATTTCAACTCATCAACAAAAAAAGTTTTATCGGATTTTAAATTTTCATTCCTAATGATTCCTGATCTAAAACCTTTGTTTTTTAGTGATTCCTCATTTTCAAATGCCAATATTATTTCATTAAAGTAGTTTAAATTATTTATTAACATTATATATCATTTCATATGAAATGAACACCCATTAGCCAAAATAAAAGGGCATTCTCCTTTTGTAGATTTGAGAACAGTTTAAACAACAAGATTTTTTCATTTCCCATTATCCTTCATAACATTTGGATTATGAAAATTCTTAATAAACTTTTGTTATGCCAACTAATAAAACAAAACATCATTTTGAAATATGTAGATGTTGTTTACATCTATCATAAATAGTTTCCATAAGTTGGAATCTTATTTCAACTATTACTCCAATCTTCTCTAATTTCATCAAAACATCCTTCTCAAAATTCATCCTTTGATGAGATTGACACCCCCTAAAACATTTCCTTATATGATTTGTGGAATATTGATAATGTGATTGGTTAAAATAAAACATATTTTTTTGTGCTCCAAAATAGAACACAATATTACCAGTACACATAGAATTAAAATTTGCCTCTAAAATTTCCATCTTATTAGAGTTGTGACCATGTTTTTCTTAATAACCATCTTATTAACAATCTGTTTACCACTAATATTTCTAAAATCAACCAAAATAATCTTTTTTTAATTTATTAAAATTTATAACATTATCCTAATAAGTAATATTTTAGACAATTTGGACCCATAATTTTTATAAAGATCTAACCTCTCTACTTTAATGGAAATGACCACATACAGTACTTTCTCAACTTTCTTCTTCTCAGGAAAAATATTACCTTTATTCTCATCCTCTAAAAGTAATTTTTTATCCTTCATTGGATTATCTTGTCAAGATATTTCACAAAATGTAGAGATATAATTATTGATACTTGTATCCCTATGTTCAACTTTAGAAAGTTTTCCTTGGATAAGTTCCACCTCTTCTTGTTTTGCCTTCAAATTTATTTCCTGATGTTCATTATGATTATTCTCTCTTTCTATATATTTATTCAAATCATAAATCTCTTCTAGCTGCTTGAATTTCTCACAATGAACACAATATTGATTGATTTTTTTATGATTATTCCCTTTTGAACTACCTTTTCTCATTATCAAGTCTCCTAATCATTCTTATACGTGATTTAACTTATTTTTTCATATTGAATTATAATTGAGTTTTTTATTCTTCAAAACTATTTCTTCTAAACTATTTATTGTTCACTATTTCAATGAAATTATTTTCTCCAGCTTTCCCATAATATTTTTCAGATTCAACCTCATTATATGCTTCTTTATAATATTTTTATAAAAAACTTCTTCATTTGGATTTTAAAATAATTTTATCACTAACATTGGGGCAATATTTAGCTGTGTCACCATGTTTCTTGCATGATCTTTTATGCCTTATATCATCTTCCTAATTATCATCTTCTTTATTTCTTTGAGGAGAATTAGGTATAATGTTTCAAACATTTCCACATTGAAAACATTTATATGAAGTTTTTACTCTACATTTACCTTTACCTATTCTCACATTTTTAGAAAATAAGGATAAAAATTCATCAATATTCTTACATACCTTATTTTTGGAATATGAATCACTAACTTGTTATTCAATAAGAATGTTTTTTGGGTTTTCCATCTTGGAAGCCTTGTAAGGTATTTATGTATCATTTTTTCATCGAATTATTCCTTCTCATCCCATAAGTAATGATGGTGATATGGAAATCATCCAGAGATAATTTTTTATTATCTCTATCTTCCAATATAGAAACATTAGTATCAAACTTGTCAGGATGAATTCTCAATGTCTTTTGTACAACTATAGAGTCTTCTAATTTTTCACTACTATATTTTATAGTTATAATAGTGTCATTAACCCTTGTAAAGAATTCCCCAATATATTTTTATTCATCTATATTAGGATCTTTATACGTTACCCTCCATATTTGTAACTTTTCCTTATTCAATTTGGTATTTCCTTCATAAATGTTTTTAAACTTATCCTATATTCCATTAGAATTGGGAATACCTTTCAATCGTAAAAAACAACATTTAAAATGTGATGAAGGTAATGAATTATTATCCCTTCAATAATTTTAAAGAGTATTATTTTTACTATATGTAAGAGAAAAATTTTCATCAACATGAAGAAATCCATCTATTGAAGTTTCAAGAACATCATACCAAAGAGACATAAGATAAGGTCACTTAATATCATTCCAGAAATGATAATTTTTCCTTCAAAGATAAGAATCCACTTAAAATTCAAACAATTCATATTATTCATCCCAAATTATATATAAAATCTTTTGAAAAGTGAAAACGAAGGTAACCTTCATCTCTATTACCAATTTTAAGCGACCAATCATGATAATGTATCACTGATAGGGGAAGGGGGTGAATCAGTGATATCTTTTACTTTTAAGCTTCCTTATTTTTGAAAGAACCTAATCCTTGTATTAAGAAGTTATAAATTTCATAGAAAAAAAAAACAATCAGAAAACCACAAGAACGTAGAATTTACAAGGTTCACTACTCAATAAATCTAGCCATGTCCTTGGTTTGTTATGGAAACAATCTGATACCACACAATCCACTAGAGAACAATGATTTTTCATGGAATACAATGAGTAGGATATTAATTTACAGTCATGTCTTACTATGTTCACTATATACATGATTGAGATTCAAGTAGAAGAAAATGATATAATACAACTATGTAAAAAGTTAATAAACATGCTAATATGATACCATATCATCTTTCAAAAATATATTCGTCAAAAAAATTCTTCACATTCTTTACCAATAGTAGGAAATAACCTCCCAAAAATTTTAATGAATCTTGGTCTAATCTCATAGTTTTATTATCCAATGAGATTTTCTTATTTTGATAAAATAACTGTATCTGAAAATCTATTAAATAATTATAAACTTCCTCTGTCTGAGTTCGGAAAACCAATACCGATTTCTTTGTGCGAATATGGAAACTCTGATAATGATCTTGTATCCTATCATTTATTCTTTTTCTAGTAAACTTACTCATAAAATCTCAATCCAAAAACTAATTATCTCTATAATTATTCAATGCTCTACCTTCTCTCTTAAATAACACATACATGTAAGAAAGGGCAAGGTACATTCTATTATATAGAAGAATAAAAAGTTCTTTGAGTGGGATTCTAAAAATGTTTCCCACTTAACCAAATTTTCTAAAATCTGGATATCCATAAAATTTGTGATGAATATTTGACTTATTCAATGCTTATAAACAATTCAACACTTCTAAATTCTTCAACTACCATATATATTATTCTTTTGAAAACATATTTCTTATAAAATAACCTTGAAATCTTGTAAAAGATGAATTGAAAACAGTTTTATAAAAATTTTAAAACCTAAATCAATTTTCATATCTTTTAAAAGAAAATTATCTTAAAATATAATTTAAAATTTTTTAAAATGTTTTTATAAATCATGGTTTTTAAATAAAATAGACTTCCGACAGAAGATTTAAATAAGTAAATATTTTTATTAAACACACATTATAAGTAATATTAAGTAGACAAGAGTGTGAAAATGGAACCATTACTTAATTATATCATAAATTACCATATGAGAAGAAAATTCATGAGAATATTTGAGAAATTGATCTTAATATTTAATCAATGTATGAAAAATAAAAAACAATCCGGATAAATGATGAGTTTGTAGCATTAAACACCTTCCACTTTATTAACTTTAAATCATAATCCACATAAAATATTTACATTAAGAATAAAATATCATTAAAATATGTATATTTATGATATAACATGTAAATGTTTTAGTATATAAACTTTATAAAATAATATATGTTCATTATCATTACATGTGACTCAAAGAAACAAAATGGAGAAAAAATTCCGATATCCATTTGGTAACTTTTGGATCATAAACCCAAAGAAATATAGATCACAAAATTGATATATAAATACCAATAATATTAAGTATAATAATAATAAAATATAATTAGGGGAATTAAATACACCACTTAAAATAAATAGGTGGTGAATATGACATGTTTCTCATGGAAGTAAAAAGTGAAACGAGAATTCCTTACTACTTGAGTAATTTTGAACTATGAGATCTAAGAAAACATAGATTTGATTGATACTTTTAATGTAATTAAATAAATTAAATTCATGATATAACATTTCATAAGGTTGTATAAGAACCATAGAATGAAATGAGCGGTGAATATAACACAAGTCTCACAGAAATAAAAGTGTGAGTTGAAATCCCCATAAGTGAAGTCTTGAATTTCTTCGTACACATTAAAACCAACTGTATAATAAATATAAGTTCATTATATATCTTTAAAACAACAATATTAATAGATATAATACCATATATGATTAAATTATTACTTAATATTAACTAGTTATTATCAATTCTATATTAAAGTTACGTTTGAGGTAATAACCGCTTTGTTTTTTATATAAGTTTTGTTTTTTTGTTTTTCATCTTATTAATTTAATAATGATATCATCATTTAATGAATTTAGAACATGAAATAAATATCATATATTCAATATATATGTATTTATATGAATATATAAAGTTTATAAATGGGAAATGAAATACACCATTCATGGAGATGGTAAATCGTATATATGTTTGGACACTACTTCCAATTTATTGTCGCATTGAAAGAAAGAAAATTGAATTATAAATTTATATTATAATTATATTTTCATTTTTATTTTATATATATTAAATATTTATATTTAACCCATCCTTAATACATTCTATGTAAAGAATAAAAAAATCACATTGCATCGTGAGACAGTTATTTTCTATACACATGAACGACATTAAGGTATTCTAACAACATGGAAATCATAAATTTATGTATTAGGTAATTATTATATAAGAATAAATAAATCATAAATATAATATATAAATATAATATTCATCATTATTCCCAACTTTTATGGGTTTTAATGGTAGAAAAAATGACATCGGTTCACAAGGTAGGAGTCCCTCGTACACACGAATGATGATTACATATCCCATTTAATGGAAGTGTGTGTAGTTTTAGGTATTAATATTATTTGAAAAACATATCAGTTTGATGATTATACTATGGTTATTATATAAAAATATTATAATTATAATTTAAGTGGTTGTATAAGGAAACAAAACAGAAATGAACATTGAAGAATGTTACCCCCTCTTCTGGTAATTCCGTTTGGTTTGCACCAGAGGAATTCCATGGTTTATTTTTATGCACAAACTGGGGATTTTAGGTTTATATTATTGATGTTGGGAAGAAATTTGTATATATATTTTATGAGAAAAATTGATTTACATGTTGTGAATAATTTGGAAGTCTGAATTCCCTTTTATAATGGATAAGTGGTATTCTTATAAAAAATAAAAGGTAAAAACTATTAGGAGGACTCCCTTACATCATGTGCCCTAAAAAATAAAACATTTTAAATAATATATGGGATATGTTATAAATACTTCTTGAGAATTTCTTTTAGAGAAGTGTTAATTTTTTTTCTTATGATTAATGTTTATTCTTTCTGTAAACTCGTTTTTCTCTTAATCATTGTGATTAATTTTAAACACTTTCACTAATAATTTATGTCAAAAAAATTGCTTCCTTCATTATAAATTATTAATTATTCTGATTACAAATATGTAATCCATTTTTTTAATTTCCATTCAGATAAGTGGAAGAAATTAAATTAAAATTAATATCCTAGAAGGGATGAGAAAGCGTGTTTTTAAGGAGAAATGTTCAAAATTTTGAGATGTTTTTATATACAATTTAAATGTGAAATTGATTAAAATGGCCTAAATTGGATTAAATTATGTATTATTTATGTAATTAAAATTTAAAACTAATTTAAAATATAATTTAACATTATAAATAATTTTGATGACAATAAAATTTTTCATTAAAATTCTATATTTTTCATTATTCATCAAAAAAAATCTTCTCAAAAAATACCAAAAAAATATCCCTAATATAATTTTGATAGTAATTTATCAAATATGATGTTTTTTTTCATAATAGAATTTATAAAATTGTAAATTATTAGTTTTAAAATAAGTTCGCTATTAAAAGATGGTAAACATGACTTATATAAAAATAAAATTTTTATTCATAAAACCGGAATAATTCTTGTCACTTTTCTAGAAAACAAATAATATGAATTTTTAATATTTTATTAAATATATAATATATAAATTTCATTTGAAAAATTCTTCCAAAGTGTTTTGTATAATTTTTAGATATAAAAAATGTTTATATATAGAAAAATAGTTTTTCAGAAGAGGAATTTCATTATTTGAAAATAGTTCATAGTTTCATTTATAATTAAATGGTTACCAAATAATTAATTTTATAAACATGAATAAATAATAATTTTATAATTTAGTGAATCCCTTCCATAACCACCTTTCCAAGGGATTGGTGGTAACTATAATAATATGTTAATAAAAATATTAATATTATATTTTTATTTAATAAAACGTAGTCTTGTGTGTAAAAAAAGCAATCGAAAGGACTCGGTATTTCATGTTCCGAAAACTAAACTCATTTTTTTGTTGTATATTAAGCATAAAATGGTGTATAATGTAAATACACATTAACATTGTTTTTCATGTAACAAAATTATACATTTTTTATTTCATGTAACAAAATATATATTTAGTGTCACCTGAAATATAAAATATTGAAAAAACTTAATTAATTTGAAAAAAATGTTTAAAAAAATATCAAGGTGTTACATCAATTGTATATTCTTTTAATAATGTATCGTTCACCATATAGATAGAGTTTCATGAGAGATATATAAAACATAAAGAATAGTGCACCATGGCCATAAAGCCCTACTATAGATTCAAAGGATTAGAGATTCACACAATTATCAACAAGTCTAGATAATAATCTTCCCTAAAGAGACACTCAAAGTATATCTAAGAGTGATTTGTCTTATCATGTGACTGAGTGAGAAAACATCCCCATCACCCAAAAAATACTGGATGAAGCCTCACAATGAATACCTCTATCCGATTTGCATGTATCTTCAAAATGTGGAAAAAATAGAGTGAATGCCTCTAGCCATTATACAACAACATTGGGGTATGAATCATCCTGAAACATGGGGGGTCGCTATCTATAAAACCCATGCATTAAACTCATCTTCTGTAAATCCTTATCTAGAACTGTCAACACTAACCACAACTCAACAGGTGGTGGGATATCTAGTAAACCACCTAAAGATACTATCTTTTGTACATGCCTATATATTGAAGCATTATCTCTTGGTGCATCATCCTCGTGATGATATAGTGGAATACATGGGGGATTTATTCCTGGAGGAATCTAGAAATAAACATGATATACCACAGTCAAAGAATATTTCTAGGGAGATGACTCAAAATGGTCATAGAAACCACAACACATTCTTATATGATACATGTACCAATGTTTTCCCTACATGAAATGTCAACATGCACTAAGTGGAAATGTAGGTGATCAGAGTCCTGGTGTATGGATACGTCATACTCAACATCAAAACTAGAGTCCATAGACTAATTTCAAAACTTGAAACACTTATGATAGTTTCTATGAAACCCAAACCAATCTCCCAGACTCTAGTCCTAAGGAAGAACTGATTTCTATGATACCACTCTCTCACGACCGGGCCTAACGGGGCCCAAGCTACGACTTCCGCAAGCGCTTCTCCAATAAGTTCGGGGTTGGAGACCAATATCAATTATCCATATCAAACACATGGGTGGGGTTATCCTAATATACATATACACATGAATACATGTCAAATCTATACAATGATTCAATATAAATGAACAGATAACTATGCACACAAATATTTATAATCCCAAAATAAGTGTATGAAAACAAGGTATATGAAACAAGGGATAAATAAAAGCCAAAAAAACAATATTAAAAGATTTAAAAAATATAAATTATGATATGAATATTTCCAATGAAACCACTATAATAGTCCAAGGTGTGTCTGTGTCACTATCTTCTTCTTAGTCATGGTCCCTCTAGGACTCCATTAAATGGTCGATCACCTGCATAAGACATTAAAAGTGTGGAAAGAGTTCCTATGGAATGTTTATAACAATATAAATTAGGAAATCCCAAAATCACTAAAAAAATAACATCTAGAAAATTAAACTCATTACATGGATATAAAATTCAATTTATAAAAAATCTGAACTATACCCAAAAAAGACAGCACGACTCCAAGTAGTCACAACCAAACAACAATTCACTTGATTCAACCTGAAGATTCTATGAAATGATCATTCCAAGGTAATAAACTCCATAATCCATGATATCATTAGAGACACTCATAAAAGAGTTCATGATCATTGGGATGCTCCTAATAAAACTCTCTATTATTAGAAGACACATATACTTACATAAATTTGGGTTTTAAAATTTATCACATAAAACTGATTTTTAATAATAATATATGATATAGTTCACGTATATTATGGTATTATATCATAGATTTTGAGAAATATTTATGGAAAACAACCAATTCATCATCTGTGGGAAGTATCAACCACTTTGTGATACCCTCTTGGGGTTAATCAATGTGGGAAGCATCAACTATGTCTATTCTAATTTGAGGTAGATGAAAAGGGTGGCTCGAGTTAGGTATAAAATAAGATAATGCCCACATGGATGAGTATTAGTTAAGGTAGTACATGGACCCCATTAATTGTTTAGGCCAAATCCCACATGGTCCCATCTATAAGGCCCTAGAGAGAATATCCCATTATAGCTTCTAGATAACTGACCTGGCAATTTTGTTTATATGGGAGCTGAGAAACTTGTTATCTTTCAATATGGGATCTCTAAATTGAGGATTGTGCACCGTCTCAAAATATCAGTTATATCATAGATTTTGGATCAAAGTGACATAGATATTTGATCACACCTGAGTTATCTTCTCTATAACACCAGTTTAATCGCTCACTTTTAACTAGATCCTTCTCCCAAAAACAACACATTATAGCCACAGTCGCCATCATCCTCTCATCCAATCCATGTTTTCTTCTCCTTCTCAACATTCTAGTTTAGGTAATCGAAATCAGAGAGCTAAGCAAAGTTTGGTACCAGTGTTTATTTTTTCATGAGGAACAAACCATTCCCTAAAGCAATATTAACATGTCATGATCTAGGTGAACATAAAGCTTCTTATCACTAAGGTACCTTTGAAATATTCCCACAAAATATTTTAAAAAATACTATATAAACATGAATTTTTTTCGATTTATACAATAATATATATATATATATATATATGAAATTTTTTTCCTTTTCTTTCCCTGTAATCCATGAATTCGACCCCCACTATGTTCAAAGCCTCAGGGTTGGCTTATGGTCATTAATGAATTGTGTGTACACCATCATTTTTACCACATTCAATACCAAACCTCTCTAGATATATATATTCCATTAATATTACTAATGGAACTCCTACATCACTGGAAAACCTAACCATGACCTTATCCTCCATTTCCCTCTTTCCACCTAGTTTGAGTTCCACCAATGAGGATAAATCCCCTCAATTCGGCATCCAATTTCAATTTGGAAAGATAATATATATTTTTTTATATTTTTTTATTTTTAGGTTTCAAGTTTAAGTTCTTCACGAATACATGTATTATTTTCAGGGTACATGATATTTACTCTAAATAATAATGAGTTTTGAAATTATATAACATGTAAGGGGATTAATTTATTTCTCTTAAAAACTATATTTATATTCAAAATTTCTGTTTATTTTAGGCGACTTCTTATTTTTTAAACTATTATATATATATATGTATGTAATTTTAAGTTTATATTTCTGGAAATATAAATATAAATATATAAATATATATATATCTATATATTCTTTTCAAAATATTTTATTATTTTCTTCAAATTTTAAAAGTATTTTTATATTAGGGTGTATCATATCTAAGTATATATTATCTTTATGTTACAAGTTATTTTATTCAAACATTTATACTGATATATAGTTTTATTCAATTTTGAAGTACATTTATTTATAATAATTATATTTTCAAGTTTATAATAATGTATGTAAGTACATATTTATATATATATGTATATATTATTTTACAATCTTAATAGTTGTTTAATTCAAAAAAATATGCATGTATAATTTTTAAATTACAGGCTTATTCATTTTAGGACTTCTAATTATGGAATTATTTACATTTTATATTTCAATAAGGGTCTTTATATTTAAGATATATGTTTATATATATACATATATAGTTATGTATCAATGAAGGATTTAAACAAGTAAGAAATTCATGTACTAAAATTTGTTTTAATCATAATCTAACCCATGAGGATATTCTAAAATCCTGAAAGGATGATTTTTTATTTTTAAAAATTTACTTTTATGTATATTGTATAATTTTATTTCTTATTATCATTTTCTTGAATAAAAAATATATATTTTAATATTTAAATTTTTTATTTTACGTGAATATTAATTTCGCAATTACTTTTATTTTTTGTTAAGATTCAGATCTTCACACCATTATGTAATGTTTAAAATAAATTTTTTAATTAATGTAAATGAGTATCTAAATTATTTATTTAAGGTTGTGTTTTATATGATAAATTTTATCATTTGATTACCTATTTCAACAAAATAGATTTTATGAGTAAATGAATGAATTTTCAAATATATGGGTGTTAATCATTCCATTGTTAACATCCCTTACATGAATGAAAAGGCTATTCGTCACGATTTTTGGTTTTACCAAATATTATAAGTGATTTAAAATGAAATTTCATATATATATATATATATATCATTTTAAAAATTTATTTAATGAATTTTCATGTTTACAAAGAAAAAACTCCAATGAATATATATATATATATATTTGTAAGTCATGTTAAATGTTTTTTTATAAAATTTGGAACATGGACAATGTAAACATGATAGGGATGTGGGGAGTGAAATCGTCCCTCATGAATGTGAGTTGGCCGAGAAAACCCTCAATAATTAATGTGGCCTTATTGTTTTTTCTATATAATTCTTAATATTTTATGAAAAACCAATATATTATTTTAAATAACATTCAAAGAATAAGTATTTTAAAAAAAATTATACAATTTTCAAAGAATAAATATTATAAAAATTTATTATAATGTTTTTAAATGGGTAATTATTTTAAACTATATAACAATGATTCCAAAAGAATTATTATTTTAAATGGTATTCTCAAATCATATATTGAAAGGGCTATTAAAGGTATTTTTGAAGAAGTTATATTGTGTAATGTTTTTTTAAAATGATATTTTAAAAATTATAAGTATTTTAAAAGATTTTTAAAAAAAACAAAGGCATATTTTCAAAAAAGAATTTTTAAAATGTTTTTTTTACACTGAATTTTTAAAAATCTCTTACTAAGGAATTATCCTCACCCTATATTTTGTAAAAAAAATTCTGGATCATTTATATGCTTCATGTAAATTAGATCCAATAAAGAGCTAGCGTGAGATATTTTTAATCACTAATTAATTTTCAACTTTGATAGTTTATAAGAGTAGTGATTTTAATCAAAATACAAGACTAGAAAATATACTCATATGTAAATGAATGTTTATTTTTCTGTAACTTTTTATAAAAAAAATTCATCATTTTGGTACAGGATCCAGATCCACCATTCATGGGGCCTTACAATTTCTGTCAATGGAACAGTTTAGATTAAATTGGAGATCATGAAATTTGATTAAAATTAGGTCACATTTCTATGTATATTCTTCTAGTAAAACTTTATATTTTATATCATTTTAGATTGAGGAAAAATCCAAGAGTTCTAATTCGGCTTCTGGACTCCTAGGTAATTAAGTGACCTTTAAGAAAATATAATTCTTTTGATTCTATTATTCCAAATTCTAAAAATAGAATTATAGAATTTTTATTATAGAGTATAAAACATATTTTGAGGGTGAATTCCATTTAAGGGGGTAAAATGTAACGATCCATGAATTAATTTTTTTACTAATTTTTTTTAAATAAAATCTTTTTATAATTAAAATAACTAAAGTATAATTTAACATAAAATAAAATGTTTTCATTAATCAAATTTGGGTTTTTATAAAGTATTACCATTATTATATTAATGAATATGTTATTATATTAATATATTTATATTATTTAAATAAAATTATTTTTCTTAAAATAATCTTTAATTTTTGATGATTTATATAAATGTAAAATTTTCTAAACTTTATGTATTTAAATTTCAATTTCAAAATAAAGATTCAATTTTAAAAAAATATTACTTTATAAATATACTAGTTTCATTTTTTGACACCATATATAATTTTTAATTCATCATAGACATTATTTTAAAATTCATTGCTTTTAGTATGTAAACATTTTGCTTATAAATGCATTAATGTTGAAATTCATGTTATTTACAATTTAAAATATCTATATTATTTGATTTAATATTGATTTTATTATGATAATAATTACTTATTTAATTATTGTAATAAATTTTTCAACCTTGATTCCCTAACACTTTTTTTAAAAAATTAATCAAATTTTAGTTATAAAGATATAATTAAAATGAAATTAACCAAAGATTGATTATAATAATAATAATAATTAGTAATTATTATGTGTTATATTAATTTAAGTAATTATGTTAATATTATATTAATTAACATTCATAAATTAAAATATTAAAATAAATAATAATTTGATCAACTTAGCTTTAAAATATACCACATAAGACTAAGTTTTTTAAATATAAGTTATAGTTGAAATATATTTTGGTCATATATTTTATATAATGATAAGAATTTATGTCCAAACACCATGGTCTAGACCATGGTACACCTCAACAACTTTCTAGGACCCAATAGGGGTAAATTACAGTGGGAATCATCAATCATGGATACCAAGTAATGAAAAAAGAACAAGATGCCTCACGTGAGGCACAACCTAGTCTGAATCCCAAATGAACAAGTATTAGTTATGGTGGGTCATGGTTCTGGTGCATATTTTAGGTCTATGACTACATGTTCTTGGGTATAAGGCCCTTGGGAGCTAACCCTGCTATATATTCTGGCCACCTAACCTCACCCCTTAGTTTATATGGAATCTGAGAAGCAGTTATCATTCTAAGTGGGATCACTAAATAGGTTATTGTACATCATTTAAAAATATCGTTTATGTCATAACCATTGGATCAATGTTTTAATATCATAAAATCACTCATGGGTCATCTTCCTCCTTGCAACCTGTCGAATCCCATATTGTTGATTAAATCCTTCTCTCGCAAGCCATGCCTTATAGTCGTCGCCGCCATCATCCTCTCCTCTAATGCATGTTTTCTTCTCATTCACTATCTTTTTGTTAAAGGAATCAATAATAGAAACCCAATAATAATATGATACCCATATATATTTTTCTATGATGATAAAACCAGTCCCTCAATCTTTCTTCATAGGTCACAGCCCATGTGAATGAGAAATTCATTCTCAACATGGTAGCTTCGAATGTTTCCCATGGAAGCTTATGAAAAATCATATATAAATAGAAATACATATTGATATAAAAAAATTAATTTATGTTTTTGTATTTATTGATATATATATATATAAAAATGAAAAAATCCCCAGCATTCCCCATAAGCAATAGATTCGACCTCTACTATGTTCAAAGCATCGAGGTAGGATTCTGTTCATTACTGAATTATGTATACACAAACATTTTTATCTGATGTTCAAACACATATGTCCATATATATATATATATGTATATATAAATATATTCCATTTTACGAATGGAAACCCACCATCATTGTATATATTTCCCAAGCCATCCTTTATTTCCCTATTTCCACCTTGTTTGAGTCTGACAAAGGAGACATAAGCTGCTCAATTTAGATTCTAGTTTCAATGAGGTAAGGGTGTATATATTTTTATATTATTTCAAATTTCTAACATTATGATTTTAAATCATAAATTCATTATTTTTTACCTAAAATATACTTACGTTAATTAATTAATTGTTTTCAAATTTTATTACACGTAATGGTATTATTTTACTTATTTTAAAAAATATATTTGTTTTGAAAAGTTCTGTTTTGGTAAGAGGAATTATTTTTTATATATATTATATATATGTATGTAATTTAAATATTATATTTCTCAAAACATACATATAAATATTATTTTAAAAATCTCTGTATGTTTAATTCAAATTATGAAAGTATTTTTTATATAAGGGTGTATCATATCTAAGTATATATTATTTTCACGTAACAAGTTATATTATTGAAACACACACACACACATATATGTATGGTTTATTCAATTTTCATGTTCATTTATTTTTTAGAAATCTAATTTCAAATTCAAAATTATGTATTGAAGTTAATATATATATATATATATATACTATTTTCGTATCATCAAGGTTATGTACATCCAAACATATAAGAACATATTTTTTTAAATTATAAGATTATTCACTTTTAGACTTTTAATTATGGAATTTTTTTTCAATTTATATTTATGTAACGGTTTTCCATATTATGATATATGTTTGTGTATACATATATATATATATACAAACAAATTTATCCATCATTGCATGATTTGAAATAGTAATATATTCATATATTAAAGTATATTTTAATCATAATCATACAAAAGAGGATATTCTCAAATCATGTAAGGTTGAAATGTTTATTTTAAAAAATGTTACCATTATGTGTATTTTATAATTGATTATTCTTATGAACATTTTAAGGAAACATAATTATATATATTTAAATTTAAAAGTTATTTTTTATGTAGATAGTAATTCCAAAATTAATATTATTTTATGTGAAGATTCATACCTTGAAACCATTATCTTTTGTATAAAATCAAATTTTAAATTAAAGTAAATGAGTACCGAAATTATTAATTTCAAGATTAGTTTTATGTTATTGAACTTATCATTTCAGGACCTATTTTAGTAAATTCATTTTATGAGTTAATGAATAATTTTTGAAATATATATGTGTTAATAATTACTTAATTAACATTATATGAATGTATGTAATGGATTTTTTTTCATGATTTTTAGTTTTACCAAATATCCTAAGTTATTTCCATTTTATGTTTATATATATTTGTATAATTATAAGTGTTTATATTTATTTAATGAAATGTCATGTTTTTAATTAAAAACTCCATTATAAAATTATATATATGTAAGGAATGATAAAAATGTTTTTTTAAATAGAACTTGTACCATGTATACTTGATGGGGAATTGGGGATTAAACCCAACCCATCCGAAAGTGATCAAGCCTAGAAAACCTTAAATTTTCATGAGTCGCTATGGTTATTTTTCCAAACATGGTAAATATTTTTTGAAAAACCACTCAATTATATTTAATTATTTTCATATAATAAGTATATTATAATACAATATTTAATTTTCAAAGAATAAGTATTTTCAAATGTGTTATAATGTTTTCAAATGTATATGTATTTTATAAAGTATTACAATGTTTTCATATGCATATGTATTTTCAAATTTATTGTAATGTTTTAAAAAGAATACGTATTTTCATATTCATTTTAATAATCATATGTTGAAAGTATTTTTAAATTTATTTTTAAGGATATTATATTTTTAATTTTTTTTTCAAAAAGATGCTTTCAAAATTATAATTATTTTACCTGGTTTTTTATAAAATTTTTTTATAAAGGTATATTTTAAAAAGGGGTTGCAATGAATTTTTAAAAACCCCTTACTAATAAATTATAATCACCCTATGTTTTATAAAAAATTTTAATCATTTAGAGGATTCATGGAATTTATCTTCGATAATGAGCTGATATGAGAAAACTTATATCATCTGCTTTTTATTTAATGTTTTTAACTTTGATAGTTTGTAACAGTGGATCTTTTCCTCTAAATACTAGACCAGAAAAGATCCCTAGTTTCAAATGATAGTATGTTTTAAATTTACTTTTTATAAAAATATATACATTATTTTTTTACTCAATCTAGAAGCGTGGGTCTCAAGGCCTTATAGATGGTATCAAAGGAACAATTTAGAAAATTTTGAAGATTAAGTCATTTGGT
Source organism: Viscum album (assembly GCA_963277665.1). Taxonomy (NCBI): domain Eukaryota; kingdom Viridiplantae; phylum Streptophyta; class Magnoliopsida; order Santalales; family Viscaceae; genus Viscum; species Viscum album. Next base: position 796,444,794 of record OY728160.1, on the reverse strand, counting down.
TAAAAATATTTTAAGATTCAAAGAACACTATTTTATTAAATGTTTTTTAATAACCTTATAGATTGAGGAAAAATACAAGAGTTATAATTCTAATTTTTTACTCATAGGTAATTAAGTGAACTTTATGAATATATTATTTTAGTAATTCTAGTTTTCCAAATGAAGAAAATGGTATTTCATAATTTTCCTAATTTAAAAAATTATAATTTTGAGGGAGAAATTCCATTTAAGGGGGGTAAAATGAAATAATCCATGAATTTATGCTTATAATAAATTTTTAAGAAATAGAGTCATTTTATAATTAAAAAACTAAAGTATTTTTTAACCTAAACTCAAATGTATTGATTAATCAAATTTAATTAAATATAAAATATTAACATTATTCTATTAAGGAGTATATACATATATTACTATATTAATATTCTTTAAATAAAAATATTTTTCTTAAAATAGTATTAAATATATGATCCTCTACATAAAATTACTTTTTTCCAAACATCATCTTTTAATATTGTATGTTTAAAATACATTTTCACTTTTTTCAAAAAATATTACTTTATAAATATTGTAATGATCATTTTTAACACCATATATAATTTATAAGTCATAATAGATATCATTTTAATGATTATTTATATTTTATATCTGAAAATAATGTTTATAAAATTAGTACTTTTGAATGAAATGTTTTTTTACTTTAAAATATCTATTTGCTTTGATTTAATAGAGATATTATTATGATAATAACACTTATAATCTAATTGTAAAATATTATTCAATATTTATTATTCTATACTTGGTGGTAAAAAATAGTCAAATTGACATCATAAAGATCTAATTAAAATAAAATTTATAAAAAAATGATAAAAATAATACTTAGTAGTTAGTAATTTTTATATTAATTTAATTAATTATCTAAATATTAGAGTAATGAATTTTCAGAAAATAAAATGTTAAGAGAAAAAATTAAGTAACAAACAAAGTTTTAAAATGTATCACATAAGAATACGTTTTAAAAATAATAAAAGTTATGTTGATGTATGGTTTGGTCTTATATTTTATATTTTGATAAAAATTTATGGCCAAACACAAAGGGTTAAACCACGGGACACCTCAATTATTTGGTGAGATCCACTAGGGGTCAATCACAGTGGGAAGTGTGAACCCTGGATATCCCAAGTCGTGGTAGAATAAAGGGGCACCTCATGTGAGGGATAGCCTATGCTAAAGGCTGTGTGGATATGTATTAGTTTAGGTGGGTCGTGGCCTACATGAATTTTTTTGATCTAAACCTACAAGGCCATATGTATAAGTCTGTAGTGAGATCACCCCATTATAACTTCTTTCTGATTAACCTCACCATTTATATTATATGGGAGTTGAGAAGTATGTTGTATTTTGATGTGGGATCACTAAATCAGTTATATTACACCATTTAAAAAATTATTTATATCAGATCCATTAGATCGAAGAGTCAAAACTGTTTGATCAACTCCGAGTCCTAATTTTAATTGCAACCAACCAAATCCCTCACTGTTCATTAGATTATTCTCCCACAATCCATGCCTTATAGCTACCGTCTCTATCGTCCACTAATACCATCCAAGTTGTCTTATCCTTCTCCACCATCCTGTGAAAGGAATAAATAGAATATACCTAAGCATAGTGTGATACCATTATTTATATTTCCATGATAAAATTCATATTTCCTCATGCTGCCTTTCTTGGTCACGATCCAGGTGAATAGAGAACTCATTCTCACAAAGGTAGATTTGAAATCTTCCCATGAAATATTATGAATGATCCTATATAAATAGGAATTCATAATTATTTAACCAACAAAATATATATATATATATATAAATTTCCCTCATATTTCCCTATAATACCTAGATTTGTCCCCCACAACATTTAAAGGCTCAAGCTAGGTTATATTCGTTAATGAATTGTGTATACACCATTATTTTTCTCCATCCTTCAAACCAGAACCTCCATGTTTATATATATGTATTCTATTTTAAAAATGGAACTCCTCCATCATTGAAAAAACTACCCAATCCCTAATCCTATATTTACCTCCATCTATCTAGTTCGAGTGCATCCAAGGAGGCAAAATCCCCTACACATGGTTTCTAGTTACAATGAAGTAATGGTTTATATATATATATATATATCTGTATATATTATTTTCATGTTTCATGTTTCTTTTCTTCAAGAAAACATGTTTTCTTTTTAAGGTATAATATATTTAATCTAAATAAGAAATTTTTTCCATATTATAGTACATGCAAGGTTATTTTTTTATTTCTTTTAAAAACAATATTTATTTTCAAAAGTTTGGTTTATGATAAGTGAATTGATTTTTTTTCAACAATTATATATATATATATATGTAATTTCTTGTTTATATTTCTCAAAACATATATATAAATATATGTAAAATTTTTAAACTATATTATTATTTACATTAAACTATGCAAGCATTTTTTCTTTAAGGTTTTATCATATCTAAGTATATATTATCTTCAAGTTACAAGTTTTTTTATTCAAACACACACACACACATGTCTTATTCAATTTTAAAGTTCATTTATTTTTAATACGTCTAATTTTATGTTTATAAATATGTAAGGATGTACATATGAATATATACATTAACATATATTTTTTTCCAATCATAATGGTTATGTAAATTAAGACACATATTTAAGAATTATTTTTAAATTACAATTTTATTAATTTTAACACTTATAAATTTGGAAGTATTTTATATTTTTATTTGGGTAAAATTTTTAATATAATTGATATGTGTAGACACACACACACATTTATATATTATTTCAAGATTTAAACATGTTCCAATTCATGTAATGATTTTTTTTAACAATAATATTACCCAATCAGATATTTTTAAATCATTCATAGATGAAATATTTATTTATAAAAAATTTTCTTTTTGGTATTTTATATAATTGATTATTCTAATGATCATTTTAAGGATGAAAAATTATATATATATATATTTAAATGTATTATTTTATGTGCGTACTAATTTCACATTTACTATTATTCTATTTGAATATACATTCATTTACACAATTATCTCAGGTATAAAATCAAATATTGAATTAAAGAAAAGGAGTATCTAAATTTATTATTCAAAGATGATTTCCTTATTTTAAAAGTTATCAATTCATTACCTATTCGAATAAAAAATATTTTATGTGTCAATGAATGAAATTTTAAATACACAGTTGTCAATAATTCCTTCATTAAAATTCCATGAATGTATGGGAAGTCTATTCTTCATGAGTTTTGGTTTCACCAAATCATGCAAGTAATTTTCAATGAATGTATATATATATATAAATATAAGTGTTTATATATATATATTTAATGAATTTTCATGTTTTGGAAGACAAAAAATCAAGTGAGTTTATATTGAAATATATATGTAAGGAAATATAAAAATGTTTTTACAAAAGTTTGTACGTGGACTATGTAAACATGATAGGGAAGTGGGGAGTTAACCCATCCCTCAGAAAATTGAGTAAGCCTAGACAAACATCAATGTTTCAAGTGGCCCCATGGGGTTTTCCAATTTTTTTTTATTATTTTATGGAAAACCACTGGATTTTTTAAATCATCATCAAATAATATGTATTTTTCGAATCATTATAGCATTTTCAAAGAAAAATTATTTTCAAGGATATTATAATGTTTTAAAATATATAAGTATTTTCAAAAGTATTACAATATTTTAAAAATAATTTTAATTTATAATGTATTTAAATGTTTTCAAAATCATATGTATTTTCAGAATAATATTTTCAAAGGATTTTAAAAGTATTTTTCATTCTATTATATTATGAAAATAATAATCAAAAAAATGTTATAAAAATTATATGTATTTTTAAAGGATTTTTTGAAAGTAATTTCAAAAGTTATATTTTCAAAAAGGTATATTCAATAACGGTTTTCATTAGATTTTTAAAAACCCTTTAATTGAAATCTATGATCACCCTATTTTTTTAGAATATGTTTTTAAGACCATTTATAGGTTTCATGGAATTTATCATTGATATGGAGCCAGCATGAGTAATGTTCAATCATTTCCTTTTTATTTACTATTTTGAACACAACTAGTTTTTATGAGTGGAACATTTCCTTCAATTCGCAGACAATAAAATATCTCTCGGTGTAAATTAATGTATATATTTCAGTTAATTTTTATAATAAATATGTATTATTTTTTTATTGGATCCTCAAGCCCGTGTCTTGAGGCTTCGTAGATTGTGTGTCTCATTAAGGGTTACACAATCACATAACCTTGGTTCTCTATCACCATATGGTCCTACTTTATTCTTTCAATTTGTTTTAAATTTATATTTATTTCTTTGAGTATTTATCCCAACTCTAATTTTTCCAATGCTCATTTGGTGGGCGTCAATAATCATGTATATTTACCACCCATGCCAAAAACTTTTTTGGTCATCACCTCTGGCCTGATGTCATCAATCACCAATTAAATAATCCCACTATATATATATATATATATTAATATATATATATATATATATATATTCCCCTTTTTCCCACAAAAAAACTGAATTCAATTTTTAAGGTACATAATTCTACCTCTCAATCTCTGATATATGCACTATTTGTGGCATGAAGACCATGAAAAAAACATATTTTCTAATAAATGAAAATGAAAATTTTAATTCAACTTAACTAAATGATTTATTTCTCTAATTTGAGTGGAAAGAACCAACGTCTCTACAAGATCATAAAAATTTACAACTTAATGTATTGAGGTCTAGATTTATAAAAAAACATAAAATATCGTATATAACTACAAGGATTAAACCATGGATGGAGTGAAGTTTATTTTAATCCTGAAGAAAAAAATTGGTAAAATCAATCAAAATCACACCTCATCTGATTTCAATTATAAAAATGTTTCACCTATCATTTTCAATAACCGCTCAAAGGGAATTAACCCAAAACATTATAGATCGTACACACACATTCTAAAACATTATTTAATGTTTTTATAGGAAATATTTTATCCAACACAATGAATGAAAGGATCTTCAACATTTTCATGACTACCAGATACTAAATAATCGATCCTAGAAATTTGATAAAAACATTCATGATATTCCCTTCCCATTTTCTCACAAGGATATTAAAGTGACACAAAAAGGTGTGAGAATTTGAAATAAAATCTTGGAACTAATGTAATGACACCTGTATTGATACAAGATAATATTCTGTGGAAATTTAAAATTTTGCATTTATTGGATGGTGTGTTTTACAAACTAATCATCAAAATGTGATATTGAGAGTTCAAGTACATCAATGTGTTTTCCTTCGATGTGGTTTAAGGCCCTAGGGGGAGGGGGGACCTGGGAATTACTTCAAGTTTCAAAAAGCATCAGGATCTGAAATCTCAATTTTAGAGGAGCAGGCAGTGGTGCGGGGTTTGTCTGAAACCACGCAACGTCCTAGAGAAAACCATGTGGACTGACCTAGGGGTACATCATGTGTCAGATAGTTTGTGCATGTCCTACCCAAACACTATGTATATCCCACAAAATTAGTGTTAATTAGGAAATGTGCATGCAATGTTAATCCAACGGTTGGTGCACAGTTTGGCTAACCATGCCACCCAAACCATGCATTGTGTTTTTTGTAAAAAATTATATTAATTAAATTAAAATTAAAATAAAAAAATATAAACCCTAATATACACTCCCAATCCTCCTATATCTTGTAAACCACCAATGGAATTCTTATATATGTGTGATATCCTTCCTTAGTCTCCTTTTTTTAAGGAATTACATCAGTTTTCATCCAGTTTTTCATTAGATCCTTTGACGTAAATATTCCATCTCCATCCTCTTCATCTTTTCCACTTTTCCCCACCACTCCCCATTTCCTATTCATTTTTTCTGATACCTAAAGTTATGTTTGATCCGATTTATGGTGTTTTATTCTATTTTTAGGGTATATAATGGATCTCTCTACTCAACCTTGTTCGTATTTCAACATCCTCCACTAAAGGTGAAGAGTTTTGGATTGTTTCAGTTCATTCTTCATCAATTTCAGGAATGGTTTTCATTATTATTCCTTATTTCTAAATTTCTATTTGGTGATTTTGTATTTTCTGAGTTCTTGATACTTTTCATTAAGTATGTTATACCTTTCCATAGTGGTTTGGGGGTTCCATTATCTAAAGATACATTCATGTGTATGCATAGGTCGACATTTAACTGTATAAGTTCCCCCATAATATATATATTCACCCATGGAAGGATGAATATATATAACAGTGCTAGGTGTGCTAATATTTGTATAATAAAATCTATACATGTGTAAGTAAAAACTGGTATATGAATATATAATCATATATATAAGGTTACATTGACAATATTATTCCATGAAAATATATAAATAAGGGCTATTTATCCTTGCATATAAGGGAAGGTTCATATTCATACAAGATGTAAATGAAAGGTTTGAGTTATCTTTGTCAAATTCATAGAGTTCTGAGATGTTTTTTCTTGGTATTCTTTTTTAGGTAGGATCCATTTCCAATGCCCTTTAAATTTTGGAATGCATTAATTTATTTCTTTTTTCAACTTCTTTAGATTTTAATTAGTGGTACATGATTTTTATAATGAATGATTAATGTTAATTGATTATGACTCATTAAATGATGTTTAATTATTCTAAATGAATTATTGGTAAACAATGTCTTTTTTATAATAAATCCTCTTGGAGAGATGTGCCATGTTCAATTGAAAATGATATGTGCACTGACTTGAAGTTTTGGTCTTATGATATGGATTAATTACCTTTGTACGTGGACATATTCAATAGTTTTTGTGATTTTTTATAAAATAACTGAGTTTTTACTGATTTTATCTTAGATCCAAGGGTGAAACAAGGGGTTCTGACTGGAGGATCCCTTGGAAAAACTCTCGTTCATTCCTGTTAATATTTTTTATGGTCAGTAAACATGTCAGGGGTGATATCAACTCTTTCTATGACAAGATCACTAATAGTTTTCTATTTTAACCTTTATATGAGTGAAACCATTTCCATAGGGGAGACCCCTTTGACGGGGTCTATGACATGATGGTTTTACCAGGCCTCGAGTGTGACTTGGGACACTACGTGAGATAACATGCAGTGACTTAGAGGCTAGTATTTGACTTTTCTCCCAATTATTGGAGTCAAACATGGGAATTCATTCATGGGACACCATATATGGACTCTTCGGAAATGGTCATCTATGGATCCCCTCTAGCGATACTTGGAAAGATGTAACACTGCAAGATTTCATAGGAATTCAATAACTTGCACTACACACAACATCGAGTTCAAGCACACCCCGACTTAACAAACTAGCACTTCAAAATAATTTATGAGTATTATTAACGAAAATTGTTACTTTATATAATACAAATAATTTTATAATCCATATTATGAGTTTCTTAGACATTATTTAAGAACAAATTCATTTTTTTCTAATAAAAGAAGTATGTTTTAAAAAATGTAATTTTACAGCCTAATAATAGCAAACCCTTTTGAAATCCAATATTTGAAACTTTTATATATTCAATTTGACAAAGTAAACTTTTTATATAAAATCGGGACATAAGAATTTAGTTTCCATAAATTTTTGGTGTTTTTTTGATAACATTCCTATTTTTGTGAATAGTGAAAAATACTATATTTTAACAAAAAACATCTTTTTTAATCAAAATAATTTATAGTGTTAAATAATAAATTTTAATGGTTTGGAAGTATAAATAGATTATATTTTTACCATTTAATCCAATTCTGGTCATTTTAAGTAATTTCACTTTGAAATTGTATATAAACACATGTCAATCTTTTGATTATTTTTACTTTTTTGAAAACACGCTTTTTGGTTTTCACAACAAGAATTAATTTGAAATTAATAAATGCATCTTCTATGTTATTAATTCTGTAAAATGGAATTCATTCCTGAATTCAGAATATCAATATTATTTTAGGGTAAATTTTTAGTATTTTTCTGAAAATATTCAATTTTTGATAAATAGTGAAGAACATTGAGTTTTTGTTTAAAACCAACTTTTTATTTAAAAAATTCTATTTTTATTTAAATATATTTTTCATAAAAATAGATACATAATAACTATATAATTTCAATGTAATTAATTGGAGTCATTTTATAATGAGTTTAGATATATAAAAATTTTATTGAACCTTTCGTTGTCTTTTATCCACCTCCTAAGTGCATTTCCCAATTTTTATATAACATAATTTCACCAAATCTGTGAGTTTAACTTCAAAAATATGAGAGACACAGTTGATATAAATAAATAAAATGTGCTTCAATATTATGAAAATAATTTTTTGGTGAACAATAACATTTGACTTTTATTTTCCACGGTTAAAAGTAAATAGGGTAATTAAGGGTAAAAATGATATCATAATTACCCTAAAATATATCTTAATTCTATTGGATAAGTGTAATTAGACCAAAAAAACCTTAGGAAGAAAATATTTTCCTTTAGGTCCACATGGATTATATTAGGACATTTATTATTATTTAATTCAAGAAGAGTTAAATGTGTTAAATTCAAAGTCTAATAACTAAAACATTTTCAATATTGGGTTACACTTTGTATAAATTAGACTATAATTATTCAATATAAAGATAAAAATATTTCCTAAGTAATGGTATTTTATTTATATTTTTTAGAAATTATATAATTTAATTTATTTATAATAAAATGATGATGTAGTAATTACCTTATCAATGAAATATTAAAATAATTAATTTTATAAATACCTAAATAAATGTAATTTGAGACTTTTTATGAATTGAAATAATTTTATAGGTTAATATGTCATGTCATTGTTGATTAAATGAATTTTTTTTGAAGTAATAATGCTATTTAAAATTTATAAAAAAACAAAATACCAAATAGTGTCAAAATTGACATAAAAGAGTTTTTAAAAAAAATATTATATTATTAATTGGTATTATATTCCTAAAAATATATGGTTCAGCCAAAGGTCTTAAATATTATTATATATGTAATTAATGAACCACTTGGGTCTATCATGGAAGTTTACAATATGTTTATTAAAAATATAATATAAAAATACAAAGAGTCATGGTAAATGTCAATCTATTTAACTATGAGTTAAATATAAAAGATAATGTTAATATAGTCACTCAAACCGATCTGAAACCAATTTGTTGAGTGTATATAGACCCCTAGACACCTTATAATTTAAATAATTAATTTTTAGGCCATTATAAACCGAAAATTATTTTATTATAAAATAATATTTTATTTTTTTCCTAAGGTGCCCCTCACCCCTCTTATAAATGGGCACATCTACTTCTTTCAAATTATCACCTCCAAAGCCATTTGGATTTGAAAAAACCCTACCCAAATATCGTCCCAAATATCCCAACTTCATCCTATAGGCCTTAATTTGGTCATTAAGAAATCATAAGGAGAACTTTTTTTCAAATCAAATGGAAGAATCCAAAGAAGAGATAATGATTTCACCACCTTCTTCCATGTTCTTTTCTTTTTCCAGTCACTCTTTCTTTGTTATTTCCATACCAAAATATTAAATCTAGTAACATATATATACTGTGATGTTGTTATAATTATGTCACAACCTTATTTATTATTCTATACATCCTATGAATGATAATATCACCAGGTTTGCGTACTTACGAATTACTGTCTCCAAGCCGTGGTGTAATTTGATAATCAACAATATGTTATTTGGACAGATATAAGGATGAGTAATATGTATATAAATAATGAAAATAACATGATAATGTCTCTGTAAAATTAATATACCATCCAATAATACACAATTAAGGAAATGATATTGTCGCTCGTGCGTACGTACGGATTACCATCTCCACGACGCGATGAGATTCATTTCCACATTCATTATTCATTGACGATTATAAAAATATACATTAATAATATGTATGTATTATATGAAATAATAATGATAATGGAGATATATATATATCTCTGTGTTTGTGTGTGTATTTTTTTACTTACATATATCTTATTCACTTACTTCCATTCAATACGATATGAAAACAGAAACAACTTTTATGCATACGTATGATCTACCGTCTCCATAAACGGTGTTTTCCATTTCATATGTCTATCTATTATAAATATTTATACTATAAAGATATATGATATATAAATCAAGGTTTATATTCTGGAAGTATTTAAATCATGATCTAAATGATACAATGAAGAATAACAAGTAAAAACTCGTAGGATAAAGAAAAAGATTATTACCCAAAATGTTAATTAACATAGAAATAATAATTAAATGTTTAGTATAAAGTCATAAATGAATAATTTATTATATAATAAATATGAATACGGTTTTGGTATAATTTAGAAACATACTATGGTCATTATACAAGAGGTTAAACATACGCTCGACCAAGGAAATGTACAATATAATGGTTAATTTCATAATCTATTTGTTATCTGAGATTGTTTTTACGTAAGTATCTACTGGGACCGCTTTATCATCTACATCCATGTTTCATAAAAATTTATTTCAAAACATTTTTACTATGTACTAGAAAATGGTTTAATGTTATTTATACCCTTGTTTGAACTTTTATGTTTTGAATGTAATCATTCAGTCATTATCAAAACAAGGTACTTTACGACCTTTTCGACAAAATTAAGGTAAGAATGTTTTTTAAACTGATACGGCATGTTCAATTATTCTCTTCCGTTATGACATCATCAAAGCATCCCTTAAAATATTATAAGAATATTTTAAAAATAAATTTTTTCTTTTATAAATATGAAAATTTTAATGATTTCAAAAAAAGAATAAGATATTTCTCTCAAATAGTTTTTATTTCATCTATGTCAACATCATTTGATGGATTTTATACTTTTTAAAGTTGATCAAATCTTCCATATTGTATTGATGTTTTTGTGATATGTTTGACTGTGGATGTGTTATTTTTATATGATTCATGGTTTATGGTTAAAGTATTGACATTTAGTATACTATTTGTAATACAAATGTTTATGTTATATTTAAACATTTTCATATGAGAAATGTATTGGACATAGTAAGTGATGGGTGAAGCCTGCAATAGCTACTCGATGCATCAGTAGGTCTCATGAGATAACAAGATGTGGAATTTTCCATGGGCTTTCTTAATTTGATTTATAGTTTTGGGTGAGGACTAAATCATTTTTAGACGTCATGGATGAGGCCTTGACAAAATGTATTAGAATGTTCGACATTATACATTCCCTCACTATAAAAATTATATTGTTGGATCATGTGGTCATTAGACTAGTATAATACCCATGATTATGTTTTATTATGCCATTATTTACCCATATCATATTCCTGCCATAAAAGTTTTCATGTTCATTATTCGTAAAGTCATGTTTTTTCAATTATTCACCATGATTAATATTTATATAATCTTCCACTGTATTGCTTACCCTTACTGAGCATTTGAGCTCACCACTTTCTATGTTTTATTTTTCCCAGGATTCCAAGAAGTGTATTGTGATTAATATGAAGGGTTAATCTAAGGGAATAATGGCATTCATAAAAAATTATTTATGTTATAGAATATGTTATAAAGTGTAATGTAACAATCTTGTATGTAATCCATTTTCGAAGACTGCCAAACTGATCTGTCCTTCAAGACTTGATTCCTAGTAATCATGCCAATATATTAAAATAATGCTCCGAATCTGTGTAACTGGGGTCGGGGCATTAAAGATGGTACCAAAGGATGTTTAGCAGTAATGTTGGAAACTAGATTCAGATAAACATTGATTAGATCACATTACCGTACGAAATACTTTGTGGATTAGTATTGAAGAAATTCCTAAAATATTGGTAATGTAGATATTTCGTGAGTTTTCCAAAAAATACATCCCTGTCTAGATACGAGTAGATAGAGGTGGCTCTATCATAGATGTACCTAGGGGTAATACCAGAAAACACTGCTTTGAGCTAGACTCTAAGGGGAATTGGTGCACGACAATGGGCCCTACTGCACTCTTCGTTACAACACACCTGGGGGATATGCTTAGGATAATTCTCATTTTCTTTACAAATCATTATGAAGGATTTTTGAGTATATACCTCCTCAATGAACATATTTTTATTCTTATGTATTTTATCCATTAACATTTCAATTTACGTTAGGTATTTTACAAGTGTTTAATTATTCATTGCTATTCATAAACTGACCTTGTGTATGTCATTGAATAGAAATGGTGCCCAACATATGGAATAATAACTCCAGCAATACGTTTGATCCAAAGAATATGAAGGATCATATCATTCATGGTATTAAGAGAACATTTATAAGGGATATTTTATCCCATGTATTATCAATATATGATGAAATAATATCATGTGTTAATAATATAAGCGATGAATTATATGAGTCCTATGGATTTAAAGGGAACCAAGAGAAGAAAAGGATGGTATAGAGAAATATGGATAAAGGGAAGAGGGGAAAGAATGATATTACCATATGTGATAAATGTTGAAATAATCACCTTGGTAAATGATTGAAGGGAATGGAAGTTTGTTATAAGTGTAGAGAAAAAGGACACCAAGTACGTGATTTCAAGGGTAAGAAAAAGCTTTCAAATATAAAATGCTTCATCTACAAGGCATTGGGACACTATGCAAATCAATGTCCCAGTCATCAGAGTATACCAAAAATTATTCTATTGGATAATAATAAAGTTATGGTACTACCTCAGATGAAGAGGAATGACTAGTGTTCTTATTTTGTTATAATAGAATTATTTCCTTTGAGTGTTGTATCAACAATATACCGGTTATATGAATTACAGAGATAAATAAGGATTGTACTGCAGTACTATATTATGGAGGATTTGAGATTATATGGTTCAATGAAAAGTAACATAATAGTAAGCTACACTTTTTTGGAAAATACATGGTTGAAGGAAAGGTAATCCTTAATATGGTCCTAATAATGAGGTAGTGATTTTGGAATAAGATATATTTGATTTGGATAAAATATATTGGATATTCTTAACATCCTTGGAAAAGATTAATAGTTTGTTTATTTCATCATTGTTGGAATATTAAAAATTTATCAATATAAAGAATATATCCAGTATTATATAAATGATAAGGGTGCATGAATTTAATCAATAAGGTTTTATGGTAATTCAATGTGTTACCATGTTTTAAATGAAAACGCGATGAAGGTGTTCACATTTTATAATGTGGAAAAAAGGATCTTCATTGTGTTTAACTTACTTATAATTTTTGGACTATGAGTTTGGATATAAGTAATTTGGATACGTCTAAAGGTTGGAATGGATTAAGTTTGAAATTGTATAATATTATTAAGGTTATTTTTTGGATTTTCATAAAAAGGACAACCCATACGTCGGGCGACAACCCGTCACGTCTGGAAAGGCCGTGAGACATAAACCCGCAACCGATGGGTGACAAGGGTGTATCATCTACCACTAGCCAAAGTGATGTCCTGGATTGAATAATGAAGTTTTTTAAAAGGTCTGGTAGATGAGTTATTAATTAATTTCTTTGGAACCCTATACAAATAGGATAAATAGAATATTTTTTAATTTCTATTATATTTTAGAGTGAAAGATGAGTTTGTGGTATAAATTAGTGAAATGATGGAACTCTACTTGTCAATTATATATTTTATTTCTTCTCTTATTCTATGAATAAATTAATTATTCAACATTAGGTAAGTGATATTAAAACTAAAAATGTGTTATTCTAATACATTATGTTTTTTTGAGTCGATGATATTTTAAATCATCACACATTGATGGCTTTGAGGCCCCCAATTCTACAAGTATTTTTGATTTATAACCACAATCACTACATATAAATATTTATATTTTCCATCCAATTATGTGTCTCTAATTTCCACCAATGTTCTCCTAATCGAGATAATAATTTGGTGGTGACTTTTTTTAATTCATATTTTCTCTTATTAAGACTAAATTTTATTAACCCAATTTCTGATGTCAGTTTTCCCACAAAGGTATTTTCTATTTTCATCCATTTTTTTGAGAAGAACAATTAAAAATTGTGAGGATGAAATTTATTGAAGGAGGGAATAATGTAACCCCCCATGATTTCATAGTAATTCAATAACTTGCACTACATACAAAACCGAGTTCAAGCACACCACGACTTACCAAACTTGCAGTTCGAAATATTTTATGAATAGTATTAATTTTTTTGAAAATTTTATAATCCTTATAATTTTAGAATCAATGTTATGAGTTTTTTAGACATAATGTAAGAACAAATTAATTTTTTTAGATAAAAGATGTATTTTTCAAAAAATGAAATTTTACCGCCGTTTAATGGAGAACCCTCTTAAAATCCAATATTTGAAAATTTTATATATTAAATTTGAAAAAATAAAATTCTTCATTATAATTGGTACTTACGAATTTAGTTTCAATAAATTTTTGCTGTTTGTTTGAAAACTTTCATATTTGGGTGAATAGTGAAAAATACTATATTTTAACTAAAAATGACTTTTTTAATTAAAATAATTTATTGTGTTAAATTATAAATTTTAATGTCTTGGAAGTATAAATAGATTATATTTTTACCATTTAATCCAATGCTGGTCATTTTTAGTAATTTCACTTTGAAATTGGGCATAAACACATGTCAATCTTTTGATAGTTTTTACTTTTTTAAAAACACGCTTTTTGGTTTTGACAACAGGAAATAATTTTAAATTAATAAATGAAACTTTTAATATTTGAATTTGGTAAAATGTAAATCATTTTTGAATTCAGAATATCAAAATAATATTAGGGTAAATTTTTGGTATTTTTCTGAAAACTTTCAATTTTTGATAAATAGTTAAAAACACCGAGTTATTGTTTAAAAGCGACTATTTATTTAAATAATTATTTATTTTATTTAAATTTATTTTTTTTGTCAAAGTAGATAAATAATAACTATATATGTTCAATGTAATTCATTGGAGTAATTTTATAATGAGCTTAGAAATATAAAAATTATATTGATCTTTTAACTGTCTTTTACCCACCTCCTAGGAGCATTTCCAAATTTGTATAAAACACAATTTTACTGCTTATATGAGTTGAATTTCAAAAATTTGAGAGGCATAGTTGATATTCGTAAATAAATATGGTTCAATAAGATGATAATAATTTTTGGGGAATAGTAATTTTTGAATTTTATTTATCATAGTAAAAACTAAATAGGGTAAGTAAGGGTAAAAATGATTTTATAATTACCCTAAAAGATGTCTTAATTCTATTGGATAAATGTAATTAGACCAAAAAAAACATAGGAATAAAATATTATACTTTAGGTCCACTTGTATTAGATTAGGACAATTATTATTATTTAATTCAAAGAAGAGTTAAAAGTGTTAAATTCAATGTTTAATAAGTAAACCATTTTTAATATATGGGTACACGTAATATAAATTCAAATATAAATATTCATTAGAAATATAAACAAAATCCGACATAATTTTATTTTATTTATAACTTTTAGACATTAAATACTTTATTTTATTTATGACACAATTATGACGCAGTAATTACCTTATTTATAAAATAATAAAATAATAGATATTATAAATACCAAAATAAATGTAATTTGAGAATTCTTATTTATTACACTAATTTACTTTGTTAATATTACATTTTAAGGTTTATTTTATGAATTCTTTTCGATGTAATAATTCTGTTATGAATTTATCAAAACAAAATACCAAACAGTGTGAAAATTGTCATAAAAGAGATTTTAAAACAAATATTATATTTGTAATTCGTATTCTATTAATAAAACTCAAAGCTTCTTCCAAAGGGATTAAATATTATTATATATGTCATTGATGAACCTCTTGGGGTTTTCATTAAAGTTTATAGTCTGTTTATTAATCATATAATATAAAAATACAAAGAGACATGGTAAATGTCAAACTATTTAACAAAGAGTAAAATATAAATGATAAGGTTCATATAGTGACCCAAACCTATCTAAAAACTATTAGTGGAGTGGTTTTTGACCCATAACAAACTTTTATTTTAAATTATTCATTTTTATCCCTTATAAACCGAAATATGATTTTATTAGAAAATAATATTTTTAGTTTTTCCTAATGTGCCCCTCACACCTCTTATAAAAGGGAACTTCCCCTTCTCTCAAATTCACACCTCCAAATCCATTTGACTCAACCAAACACTGACCAAATATCCTCCCAAATATCCAACCTTCATCATAGAGGCCTTCCTTTGGTCAGAATTTCAAAATAAAGAGCCATTTTGATTAAATCAAAAGGAAGATTCCGAAGAAGATGTAATGATTTCACCACCCTCTTTCATGTTATTTTCTTCTTCCAATTACTCTTTCTTTGTTATTGCAATACCAAAATAATAAATACAGTACCTTATATATACTGTGATGTTATTATAAATATGTAACAACAATATTTATTATTCTATCCACCCTATTAATGATAATGTCAGCAAGCATGCGTTCATACGGCTTACCATCTCCACGTCATGGTGTAATTTGTTATTCAACACTATGTTTTTTGGAAGAATATAATGATGTGTAATATGTATATAAATATTGAAAATAACATGAAAATGAATCTGTAAAATTAATATACAATCCATCTCCACACCTTTAAGGAAATGATATTTTCACTCGTGCGTACGTACGGATTACCGTCTCCATGACGTGATGAGATTCATTTCCACGTTCACCATTCATCGAAGATTAAAAAAAATAATATTACTAATAAGTATGTAATATATGACATAATAATGATACTATATATATATATATTTAATTATTTACTTACATATATCCTATCACATAATTCTGTTCAATAGGATATGAAAACAGAAACGGTGTTTATGTGTATGTACGACCAACCATCTCCATAAACTGTGTTTTCCATTTCATATGTCTATCTATTATAAATATTTATATTTTAAATATATATTATATATGAATCATGTTTTATATTCTTGAAGTATTTAAATCACGATCTAAATGATACGATCAAGAATAACAAGTTAAAACACGTACGATAAAGATAGCGATTATTACCCAAAATGTTAATTTAACATGGAAATTTTTATTAAATGGGTAGTATAAAGTCATAAATGAATCATTTATGATATAATAAATATAAATATTGTTCTGGTATAATTTATTAACTTAAAATGGTCATTATACAGGTGGTTAAACATAATCTCGACCAAAGAAAAGTACAAGGTAATGGTTAATTTCACAATCCATTTAATATCCGAGGTTGTTTTTACGTAAGTATCTACTGGGACCTCTTTATCAATCACATCCATGTTTATTAAAAATATATTTCAAGACATTTTTACTATTTAATAGAAAATGTATTAATTTCATTTATACCCTTATTGGAACTTGTATGTTTTGAAAGGAATCTTTCAGTCGTTTTCCAAACAAGGTACTTTACGACATTTTCGACAAAATTAATGTAAGAATATTTTTTTTACTTATATGGTGGGTGCAGTTATTCTCCAACATTATAAAATCGTCAAAGCTTCCCTTAAAATATTATAAGAATATTTTCAAAATAAATTATTTCTTTTATTATTATTTACCATTAAATGATTTCTGAAATAGGAAGAGATATTTCTCTCAAATAGTTTTGATTTCATCAATGTCAACATCTTTTGATTAATTTTATAATTGTTTGAAGTCGATAAATTATGATAAAAATATTCCATATTTTATAGAAGGTTTTGTGATAAGTCTGAAGGTGGATGTGTTATTTTTATACCATTCATGCGTTATGGTTAAAGTGTTGGCATTTCATATTCTAGTTTTAATACGATTGTTTATGTTATATTTTAACCATTTCATATGAGAAATGTATTGGACTTAGTGAGTGATGGGTGGAGCCCAATATAGCTCCTTGATGCATTATTAGGCCTTATGAGACAACTATACGTGGAATTGGCCAAGGATTTTCCCAATTTGATTTATAGTTTTGGCCAAGGTCTAAATCATTTTTAGACGTTTTTGCCAAGGCCCTACCAAAATGTTTCAGAATGTCCAAAATTATAAATTACCTAATTATGAAAATAATATTGATGGTTCATGTAGTCATTAAACTGTTATAATACCCATGATTATGTTTTATTATGGCATTATTTACTCATATGATATCCCTGACATAAAAGTATTCATTTTTATTATTTGTAATGGAATTTGTTTTTAATTATTCACCATGATTAATATTTATGTTTTATTCTACTGTATCGCTTAACCTTACTGAGCATGTGAGCTCTCCCCTTTCTATGTTTTATTTTTCCCAAGATTCCACTTAGTTAATTGTGATTGATATGGAGGGTTAAGCTATGTTAATAATGGCGTTCATAAAAGATTATTTATGTTGTTTTTTATGTTATAATGTGTAATATACCATTCATGTATATAATCTATTTTCCAAGACTGCTGAACCAATCGGTCCTTTGGGACTTGATTCCTTGTAATCATGAAAATGTATTAAAATAATGCACTAACTCTGGGTAACTAGGGTCAGGGCGTTATAGTTGGTATCAAAGGAATTTGAGCAGTAACCTTGGAAACTAGATTTAGATAAACTGTCATTAGAGCATAGTAACCTCAGATAGACATTGAGGATTAGTATAGATTAATTTCCTAGAATTTTGGTAGTGTAGAGATTTTGTGAGTTTTCCAAGAAAATACATCCCTTTTTGGATAGGAGCAGGTAGTGGCTGCTTTGGGACATATGTACCTAGGGGTAAAATTGAAAACACCTCTTTGAGGTAGACTCGAATGGGGAATGGTGCACGACAACGGGCCTTGCTAAACTCTTGGTTACGACACTCCCGAGGGATATGCTGAGGATAATTCTCATTTTCTATACAAATCATTATGAATGATTTATGTGTATATACCTCCTCAAATAACATATTTTTATGATTACAGATTATATCCATAAACTTCTCAATTTTCGTTAGGTATTTAACAAGTTCGGAATTATTAATTGTGATTCATAAACTGACCTAGTGTATGCCATTGTATAGAAATGGTGCCCAGTAGAAAGAATGAGAACTCCAACAATATGTATGCTCCAAAGAGTAAGATGGATCATTTCATTCATGGTATTAAGCCATCATTTAGAAGGGAGATAGTCTCCCATGTATTCTCAAAATATGATGAAGCAATATCATGTGTTAAAATGATACGTAATGAATTCTCTGAGTCCTATGACTTTGAAGGGAATCAAGAGAAGAAAATGATGGTAGAGAGAATGATGGACAAGGTGAAGATGAGAAAGAAATATTTTCCCATATGTGATAAATTTGGAAATAATCACCTTGGTAAATGCATGAAGGGAATGTGATTTTGTTATTAGTGTGGAGAAACATGACACCAAGTATGTGATTGCAAGGGTAAGAAAAAGGTTTCAAATGTAAAATGATTCATATTTAAGGTATTGAGACACTATGCGAATCAATGTCTTAGTAATCAGAGTAAACCAAAAATGATGATATTGGATAATAATCAAGTTATGATTCTACGTCATATGAGGATTAATGACTTGTGTTCTTATGTTGTTATTATAAAATTAGTTAATTTGAAATTTGTATCAACAATATACTGGTTATATGAATTATGGAGATAAATAAGGATTGTACTGCAATACTATTTTATTAAGGAATTGAGTTTATATGGTTCTAAGAAAAGTAACTAAATTGTAAGATACAATTTTAAGAAAATACATGGTTTAAGGAAAGGTAATCCTTAATATTGTCCTGATATTGAGGTAGTGATTTTGAAATAAGATATATTTGATTTTTATTAAATATATTGGATATTCTTGACTTCCATGGACCTGATTAATAGTTTTTTTTATTTCGTCATTTTTGGAATATTAAAAGTTTTTGGATAAAAGGAATATATCAAGTATTATAAAAAAGATAATGGTGCATGAATGTAATGAATATGGTTTTATGGTAATTCAATGTGTTACCATGTTTTAAAAGAATACATGATGAAGGTGTTCACATGTTATTGTGTGGAAAAAATGACATTCATTTTGTTTAAATTACTTATAAATTTTGGACTGTGAGTTTGGATTGAAGTATTTTAGATATGTATAAAGGTTGGAATGGATTGAGATTGAAATTGGATACTATTGTTAAGGTTATTTTTGGATAGTTATAAAAGGGACAACCCAGCAGTTGAGCGGCAACCCATCGCGTCTAGTAAGGCTGCGAGTCATGAACCCACAACCGCAGGGCGACAAGGGTGCATCACCTACCACTAGACCACGTGATATCATGGATTGAATAATGTAGTTTTTTAAATGGTCTGGTAGATGAATTATAAATTCATTTTTTTGGAACCATATATGAATGGGATAAATAGAATATTTTTGAAGTTCTATTATCTTTTAGAGTGAAAGGCGATTTTGTGGTATAAATTAGTTAAAGGATGGAAATCTACTAGTCACGTATATATTTTCTTTCTTCTTTTATTCTATGAAGAAATTAATTCTTAAAATTTAGGTAAGGGAGCCTAAAACTAAGAATGTGTTATCCTAATACCTTATGTTTTGTTGAACTGAAGATAATTTAAATCATCATAGATTGATGGATTTGTGGCCCTCAATTCTACAATTTTTTTGTGATTGATGACCACAATCTCTTCCTATAAATATTTAAATTTCCCTCAAATTTTCTGTCTTTAATTTCCACCAATGTTCTCCGAATCATGATCATAATTGTTTGGTGACTTTTTTAATTCCCCTTTTCCTCTTATTAAGACTAAATTTTATTAACCCAATGTCCGTTGTGAGTTTTCCGAAAAACGTATTTTATATTTTCAACCTCTTATTTTAGAAGAACATTTTAAAATTGAGAGGATGGAATTTATTGATTTATGGGTGAATGTAACACCCCATGATTTTATAGTAATTCACTAACTTGCACTATACACAACACCGAGTTCAAGCGCACCACAACTTACCAATCTAGTCATTCAAAAGAGGTTATGAATATTATTAACTAAATTTTGATCTTTATATAATACTTATACTTTTATAATCAATATTATTAGTTTCTTGAACATAATGTAAGAACAAATTCATTGTTTTAGATAAAAGAAGTATTTTTCAAAAAAAATGCAATTTTAACGCCCTTTAATGGTAAAGAATTTTTAAATCCAATATTTGAATCTTTTATATATTAAATTGGAAAAAATAAACTTCTTATTTAGAATAGGAAGATAATAATTTAGTTTCAATAAAATTTTGTTGATTTTTTGATAACTTTCATATTTTGGTGAATAGTGAAAAATACTATATTTTAACTGAAAACAAATTTTATAATAAAAATAATTTGTTGTGTTAAATTATAAATTTTAATGGTTTGGAATTATAAATACTTTATATTTTTACCATTTAATCCAATTCTTGTCATTGTAAGTAATTCCACAATGAAATTGAACATAAACACATGTCAATCTTTTGATAGTTTTTACTTTTTTAGAAATACACTTTTTGGTTTTGACAGCGGGAATAAATTTTAAATTAATAAATGCACATTTTGTGTTTTAAATTTGGTAAAATGGACTTGATTTTTGAATTCATAATATCAATATTATCTTAGGTTATATTTTTGGTATTTTTTTGAAAACATTCAATTTTTTATTAATAGTGAAAAACACAGAGTTATTATTTAAAATAGAATTTTTATTTAAATAATTATTAATTTTATTTAAATTTATTTTTGGCCAAAATAGATACATAATACCTATATAATTTCAATTTAATTCATTGGGGTAATTTTATAAGGAGTTTAGATATATAAAAATTTTGTTGAACTTTTTTCCATATTTTACCCACCACTTAGGAGCATTTCCAAAGTTGTATAAAACGTAATTTTACCACTTTTGTGAGTTGAAATTAAAAAATTTGAGGGACAAAGTTGATATCATTATGTAAAATGTGGATAAATAAGATGAAAATAATTTTGGTGAATAGTAAGTTTTGGCTTTTATTTACCATGGTTGAATGTAAATAGGATAATTAAGGGAAAAATGATATCATAAGTACCCTAAAACATGTCATAATTCAGTTGGATAAGTGTAATTTGACCAAAACCAATCTTAGGAATAAAATATGATCATTTAGGTCCATTAGGATTATATTAGGTCATTTATTATTATTTAATTCAATGAAAAGTTAAAAGTGGTAAATTCAAAGTTTAATAACTAACCCATTTTTAATATTGGGTTACAGATAATATAAATTCAACTATAAATATTTATTATAAATATATGAATATTTACTACATAATGGTATTTTATTTATAATTTTTAGATATTATATAATTTAATTTATTTATGACACAATGATGATGTTGTAATTACCTTATTAATGAAATATTGAAATAATTGATATTATAAATACCCAAATTAATGTAATTTGATACTTTTTATGAAGTAAAATAATTTTCATGGATAATATGACCTGTTAGGGTTGATTAAATGAATTTTTTTCGAATTAATAATACTGTTATGAACTTTTAAAAAACAAAATATCAAATAGTTTCAAAATTGAAATAAAAGAGTAGTTAAAACAAATATTATATTATTAATTCATATTCTATTCCTAAAAATATATGGTTCGGATAAAGGTCATAAATAATACTATATATGTCATTAATGTACCACTTGGGGTTATCTTGGAAGTTTACAGTATGTTTATTAACCATAAAATATTAAAATACAAAGAGACATGGTAAATGTCAAACTATTTAACTAAGAGTTAAATATAAAATATAAGGTTAATATAGTCCCCCAAACTTGTCTAAAACCTATTGGTTGGCTGGTTTTTGACCCATAACCACCTTTTTCTATAATTAATTCATTTTTGAGCCATTATAAACTGAAAATTATTTTATTATAAAATTATATTTTATGATATTCCTAAGGTTCCCATCACCCCTCTTATAAAAGGGAACTTCCCCTTCTCTCAAATTCACACCTCGAAATCCATTTGGCTCGTCCAACCCTGACCCAAATATCCTCCCAACTATCCTAATGTAATCTTATATTCCTTCCTTTTGTCATAAAGACAACCTATGGAGCCCTTTTGATCAAACCAAAAGGAAGAACCCGAATAAGAGGTAATGATTTCACCATCCTCTTTCAAGTTCTTTTCTTCTTCCACTTACTCTTTCTTTGTTATTACCATACCAATATAATATATCTAGTACCTTATATATAATTTGATGTTATTATAAATATGGAACAACCATATTTATAATTCTATCCATCCTATGAATGAAAATGTCACCATGTGTGCGTACGTAAGGCTTACCGTCTCCACACCGTGGTGTAATTTATAATTCAACACTATGTTATTTGGATATATAAAATGATGAGTAATATGTATATAAATAATTAAAATACACGTAAATGTCTATTAGAAATTAATATACCATCCAATCCACACCTTTAATGAAATGATATTGTCGCTCTTGCTCACGTATAGATTACCGTCTCCACGACGCGATGAGATTCATTTCCACGTTCACCATTCATCGACGATTATAAAAATATATATTACTAATAAGTATGTAATATATGAAATAATAATGATGCTGGAGATATATATATATATATATATATATATATGTATTCGTTTACATACATATATCTTATTCACTTACTTCCGTTCAATACAATATGAAAATAGAAACAACATTTATGTGTACGTACGACCTACCATTTCCATAAACGATGTTTTCCATTTCATATGTATATCAATTATAAATATTTATATTCTAAATATATATTATATATAAATCATTTTTTATATTCTGGAAGTATTTAAATCACTATTTAAATGATAGATCAAGAATAACAAGTTAAAACACGTACAATAAAGAAAGCAATAATTATCAAAAATGTTAATTTAACATGGAAATCACTATTAAATGGGTAGTATAAAGTCATAAATGAATCATTTATCATATAATAAATATGAATATGGTTCTGGTATAATTAAAAAACATACTATGGTCATTATACATAAGGTTAAACGTACCCACAACCAAGGAAAAGTACAAGGTAAGGGTTAATATCATAATTTATTCATTATCTATGGTTGTTTTTACGTAAGTATCTACTGGGACCTCTTTATCATCCACATCCATGTTTCTTAAGAATGTATTTCAAAACATTTTTACTATTTACTAGTAAATGGGTTAAATTCATTTATACCCTTATTTGAACATGTATGTTTTTAAAATAATATTTTAGTCGTTTTCAAAACAAGGTACTTTGTGACCTTTTCTTCAAAATTAAGGTAAGCATGTTTTTTTAACTTATATGGTGGCTAAAGTTATTCTCCACCGTTATAACATCATCAAATATTTTCTTAAAATCTTATAAGAATGTTTTCAATTTAAAATTTTCATTAAAAATTATGTGACTTTAAATGATTTCAAAATAATAAAGAGTTATTTTTCATAAATAGTTTTGATTTCATCTATATCGACATGTTTTGATGGATTTTATACTTGTTTGAAGTCGATTAATTATGAAACTAATCTTCCCTATTTTATTGAAGGTTTTTCAATATGCTTGATTGTGGATGTGCTATTTTTATACCATTTATGGTTTGTGGTTAATGTATTGACATTTTTTATGCTTGTTTTAGTACGAATTTTTATGTTATATATTAAACTTTTCATATGAGGAATGTATTGGACATAGTAGGTGACAGGTGGAGGCCGCTATAGCTCCTCTATGCATCGATAGGTCTCATGACACAACTAGATGTGGAATTTGCCGAGGCATTTCCCAATTGTATTTATTGTTTTGGCCAAGGCCTAAATCAATTTTAGATATCTTGTCCGAGGCCTTTAAAAAATGTTTCAGAATGTCTGAAATTATAAATTCCCTCATTATGAAAATAATATTGATGGTTCAAGTGGTCATTAGACTAGTATAATACCCATGATTATGTTTTATTATGTTAGTATTTACTCATCTCATATTCCTACCATAAAAGTGTTCATGTTTATTATTTGTAAAGGCATGTGTTTTCTATTATTCACCATGCTTAATATTTATATTATCTTCTGGTGTATTGCTTACCCTTACTGAGCATCTGAGCTCACCCCATTCTAGTTTTAATTTTTCTCAGGATTTGAGGAAGTGTATTGTGATTGATATTCAAGGATAAGATAAAGGAATAATATAATTAATAAAGGATTATTTATGTTGTGGTGTATGTTATAAAGTGTAATTTTACGTTCATGTATGTAAGCTATTTTCTAATATTGCTAAACTGAATGGTCCTTCGGGACTTGATTCCTTGTAATCATGACAATTTATTGAAATAATGCACCGACTATGGGTAACTGGTGTCGGGTGATTGCAGTTGGTTTCAAAGGATGTTTAGTAGTATCCTTGGAAACTATATTTAGATAAACTCTGATTAGAGCACATTACCCTAAGATATACTTTGAGGATTAGTATAGAATAACATCCTAGAATTTTGTTAATATAGATATTTTGTGAGTTTTCCAAGAAAATAGACCCCTGTCTGAATATGAGTAGGTTGAGGCAGCTCTGGAACAGATGTACCTAGGGGTAAAACCCGAAAATACTACTTTCATCTAGAGTTGAATGGGAACTGGTGCACGATAATGGTCCTTCCTGCAATCTTGGTTACGACACTCCCAAGGGATATGCTTAGGATTATTCTCATTTTCATTACAAATCATTATGAAATATTTATGATTATATTTCTCCTAAAAGAAAATATTTTTATGATTACAGATTATATCCATAAACTGTTCAATTTACGTTTGGTGTTTTACAAGTTTGGAATTATTCATTGTGATTCATAAACTGACCTAGTGTATGTAATTTTATAAAAATGGCTCCCAGTATAAAAAATGAGAACTCCTAGAATACGTATGATCCAAAGTCTAAGAAGGATCATATCATTCATGGTATTAAGAAAATATTTAGAATGGATATAGTCTCCCATGTATTCTCAACATATGAAGAAATAATATCATTTGTTAATAAGATATGTAAATAATTCTCTGAGTCCTATGGCTTTGAAGGGAAGCAATAGAAGAAAAGGATGGTAGAGAAAAATATAGATAAAGGGAAGAGGGGAAAGAAATATTTTCCCATATATGATAAATGTGGAAATAATCACATTGGTAAATTCTTGAAGGGAATGGGAGTTTTTTATAAGTGTTGAGAAAAAGGACATCATGTACGTGATTTCAAGGGTAAGAAAAAGGTTTCAAATGAAAAATGCTTCTTCTTCAAGGTGTTAGGACACTATGCGAATCAATGTCCCAGTCATTAGAGTATACTATAAATGATTTTTTTGGATAATAATAAAGTTATGATACTACCTCCGATGAAGAGGAATGACTAGTGTTCTTAGGTTGTTATTATAGAATTATTTCATTTGAGTGTGGTATCAACTATATAATGGTTATAAGAATTATTTAGATAAATAGGGATTGTAATACTGTACTATTTTATTGAGGGTTTGAGATTATATGGTTCTAAGAATCGTAACTTAATAGTAAGCTACACTTTTTGGAAAATACGTGGTTGAAGAAAAGGTAATCATTAATATGGTCCTGATAATGAGGTAGTGATTTTGGAATTAGATATATTTGATTTGGATAAAATATATGGTATATTCTTGACTTCCTTGGAAATGATTAATAGTTTTATTATTTCATGATTGTTGGAATATTCAAAATTTTTGGATATAAAGAATATATCCAGTATTATATAAAGGATAAGGGTGAATGAATGTAATGAATAAGGTTTTATGGTAATTCACGGTGTTTCCATCTTTTAAAAGAATACATGATGATGGTGTTCACATGTTATTACATGGAAAAAGGATCTTCATTGTGTTTAACATACTTATAAATATTGAACTGTGAGTTTGGATAGAATTATTTCAGATAAGTATAAAGGTTTGAATTGATTAAGTTTAAAATTCGATATTATTGTTAAGGTTATTTTTGGATTGTTATAAAAAGGAAAACCCAGAGGTCGGGCCGCATCCTGTCATGTCCGGTAAGGCCGTGAGTCATGAACTCGTAACTGAATGGTGACAAGGGTGTATCACATACCACTGGACCATGCGATGTCGTGGATTGAATAATGTAGTTTTTTAAAAAAGGTCTGGTATATGAAATATAAATTCATTTTTGGAACCCTATACGAATATGATAAATAGAATATTTTTTCTGTTCTATTATCTTTTTTAGTGAAAGATGAGTATATAGTATAAATTAGTTAAAGGATGGAACTCTACTTTTCAAGTATATATTTTCATTCATTTCTTATTCTATGAAGAAATTAATTCTTAAACTTTAGGTAAGGGTTCTTAAAACTAAAAATGTGTCATCCCAATACCTTATTTTTTGTTGAAACGATGATATTTTAAATCATCATAGATTGATGGATTTGAGGCCCTAAATTCTACAATTGTTTGTGAATGATGACCACAATCACTACCTATAAATATTTACGATTTTCCTCTAATTATGTGTCTGTAATTTCTACTAATGTTCTCCTAATCGAGATCATAATTTGGTGGTGACTTTTTTATTCCCCTTTTCCTCTTATTAAGAATAATTTTTTAACCCAATTTATGATGCGGGTTTTCTCATAGAGGTATTTTCTATTTTCAACCTTTTAATTTTGAAAAACTATTTAAAATTATTAGGATTCAATTTATTTAAGGAGGGAAAAATTTAACTCCCCAATATTTTATAGTAATTCAATAACTTGCACCCCACGCAACACCGAGTTCAAGCACACCACGACTTACCAAACTGGCCGTTCAAATGAGGTTATGAATAGTATTAACTACATTTTGAACTTTATATAATCCTTATAATTTTAGAATCTATATTATGAGTTTCTTATACACAATGTAAGAACAAATTCATTTTTTCATATAAAACAAGTATTTATCAAAAAATGAAATTTTACCTCCCTTTAATGGTGAACCCTTTTTAAATACAATATTTAAAATTTTATATATTTAATTTTACAAAATTAACTTCTTCTTTAGAATCGGGAGAAAAGAATTTAATTTCAATAAAGTTTTGGTGTTTTTCTGATAACTTCCATATTTGGGAGAATAGTGAAAAATACTATATTTTAACTGAAAACTACTTTTTTAATCAAAATAATTTATAGTGATAAATTTTAAATTTTAACGGTTTTGAAGTATAAATATATTATATTTTTACAATTTAATCCAATTTTGGTTATTGTATGTAATTTCACTTTGAAATTGCATATAAACACATGTCAATCTTTTGATAGTTTTTACTTTTTTAAAAACACACTTTTCAGTTTTGACAACACGAATCAATTTAAAATTAATTAATTCAACTTATATGTTTTGAATTTTGAAAAATGGAATTCATTCTTGAATTTAGAATATCAAAATTAGCTTAGGGTAAATTTTGTGTATTTTTCAGAAAACATTCAATTTTTGTTAAATAGTGAAAAACACCGAGTTATTGTTTAAAACCGATTTTTTTTTTAAATTATTATTTATTGTATTTAAATATATTTTTGATAAAAATATATACATAATACCAATATAAGTTCAATTTAATTAATTTGAGTCATTTTATATTGAGTTTATATATATAAAAATTTTTCTATACTTTTTACTGTCTTTTACCCACTTCCTAGGAGCATTTCCAAATTTGTATAAAAAACAATTTTACCACATCTGTGAATTTAATTTAAAAAATCTGAGAGACACTATTAATATCAGTAAGTAAAATGTGGTTTAATAAGATGAAAATAATTTTTGGTGAACAATCACTTTTAACTTTTATTTACCACGGTTAAAAGTAAATAGGGTAATTAAGGGTAAAAATGATATCATAATTACCCTAACACATGTCAAAATTCTATTTTAAAAGTGTAATTAGACCAAAAACAACCTTAGGAATAATATATGATCCTTTAGGTACACTTGGATTACATTAGGTCATTTGTTATTATTTAATTCAAAGAAGAGTGAAAAGTGTTATATTTAATGTTTAATAACTAAACCATTTTTGATATAGGGTTACAGAAAATATAAATTCGACTATAAATATTAATTATAAAGATAAAAATATTTCCTACATAATAGTATTTTATTTATAATTGTTAGTAATTAAATAAATTTATTTATTTAAGACACAATGATGATGGAGTAATTAGCTTATTAATGAAATATTAATATAATTAAAATTATAAATACCCAAATAAATGTAATATGAGACTTTTTTTGGAATTAAACTAATTTTATATGTTAATATATCATGTTAGGGTGTATTAAATGAGTTTTTTTCAAATGAATAAGGCTGTTATGATATTAGAAAAAATAAAATATTGAATAGTGTCAAAATTGGTATAAAATAGTTTTTAAAACAAATATTATATTATTAATTGATATTCTATTTAAAAAAAACTAATGTTTGGAAAAATGTCTTAAATACTATTATATATGTCATTAATGAACCACTTGGGGTTATATTGGATGTTTACCGTATATTTATTAACCATATAATATAAAAATATGAAGATACATGGTAAATGTCAAACTATTTAACTAAGAGTTAAATATAAAATATAATGTTAATATAGTGACCCAAAACTGTCTAAAACCTATTTGTTGAGTGATTTTCGACCCATACACACCTTCTCCTTTAAATAATTCATTTTAGAGCTATCATAAACCGAAAATTATTTTATTATATAATAATATTTTATTTATTTCGTAAGGTGCCTCTCACCCCTCTTATAAAAGGGTACTTCATCTTCTCTAAAATTCACATCTCCAGATACATTTGGCTCTGCCAAAACATACCAAAATAACCTCCCATATATCTTAAACTCATCTTTGAGGCCTTCCTTTTTTCATAAATCCAACATAAGGATCCCTTTTTATCAAATCAAAAGGAAGGACCTGAAGAAGAGGTAATGATTTCACCACCCTCTTCCAAGTTCTTTTCTTCTTCCACTTACTATTTATTTTTTATTACCATAAAAAAATAATAAATCCAATAAATTTTATATACTGTGAATTTATTATATATATTTCATAACCATATTTATTATTCTATCCATCCTATTAATGATAATGTCACCATGCGTGTGTACATACAGCTTACCGTATCCAGGCCGTGGTGAAATTTGTTATTCAACACTATGTTATTTGGATGGATATAACGATGAGTAATATGTATATAAATAAATAAAATAACATGATAATGTCTCTTTATAATTAATATACCATCCAATTCAACATATTTAAGGAAATGATATTGTCTCTTGTGCATACGTACGGATTACCGTCTCCACGACGCGATGAGATTCATTTCCACGTTCACCATTCATCGACGATTATAAAAATATTTATTACTAATAAGAATGTAATATATGACATAATAATGATACTGGATATATATATATATATATATATATTTAATTACATATATCATATTCACTTACTTCCGTTAAATACGATAAGAAAACAGAAAAAACCTTTACGCGTACATACATCCTACCGTTCCATAAATGGTGTTTTCCATTTCATATTTCTATCTATTATAAATATCTAAATTCTAAATATATATTATATATAAATCATGGTTTATATTATGGAAGTATTTAAATCATTATCTAAATGATACGATCAAGAATAACATGTTAAAACACATAAAATAAAGAAAGCGATTATTACCCAAAATGATAATTTAACATGGAAATCACTATTAAATGGGTAGTTTAAGGTCATAAATGAATCATGTATGATATAATAAATACGAATATGGTTCTAGTGTAATTCAATAACATACTATGGTCATTATAAAAGAGGGTAAAGATTCCCTTGACCATGAAAAAGTACAAGGTAAGGTTTAATTTCACAATCTCTTTATTATCTGAGGTTGTTTTTACTTAAGTATCAAATGGCACCACTTTATCATCCACATCCATGTTTCATTAAAATTTATTTCTAAAAACTATTACTATTTACTAAAAAATGGGTTAAAATCATTTATACCATTATTTCAACTTGAATGTTTTGAAAGGAATCTCTCAGTCGTTTTCCAAACATGGCACTTTACGTCCTTTTCAACATAATTAAGGTAAGAGTGTTTTTTTAACTTGTACGGCCGGTGCAGTTATTCTCCACTGTTATAACATCTTCAAGGAATCCCTTACAATATTATAATAATATTTTCAAAATAAAATTTTTCTTTTATAATTATGTGACTTTAAATGATTTCTGAAAAATAAATATATATTTCTCTAAAATAGTTCTGATTTCATCTATGTCAACATAATTTGATGGATTTTATACCTGTTTATAGTCGATTAATTATGATACAAATCTACAATATTTTATTGAATGTTTTGTGATATTTTTGACTATGGACGTGTTATTTTTATACCATTCATGGTTTATAGTTAATGTATTGACATTTTGTATGCTAGTTTTGATATGAATGGTAATGTTACATTTCAACATTTTTATATGAGGAATGTATTGGACTTAGTAAGTGACGGGAGGAGCCCGCTATAGCTCCTCGATGCATCGGTTAGTATCATGAGACAACTAGACATGGAATTGGAAGAGGCCTTTTCCCAATTTGATTTATAGTTTTGGTCGAGGCCTAAATCATTTTTTGAATTCTTGGCTGAGTCCTTAACAAAATGTTTCAGAATATCCAGAATTATACATTCCATCATTATGAGAATAATATTGATGGATCATGTGGTATTTCGTCAAGTAGAATACCCATGACTATGTTTTATTATGGCATTATTTACTCATCTCATATTCCTTCCATAAAAGTGTTATTGTTATTTATTTGTAAAGGAATGTGTTTTCAATTGTTCTCCAGGCTTAATATTTATGTTATATTCTGTTGTATTGCTTACCCTTACTAAGCATCTGAGCTCACCCATTTATTTGCTTTATTTTTCCTAGGATTCCACGAAGTGTATTGTGGTTGATATATAGGGTTTTCTATGTAAATAATGGTTTTTATAAAGGATTATTTATGTTTTTGGTGTATGATATAAAGTGTAATGTAACATTCATATTTGTAATTTATTTTCCAAGACTGCTAAAATGATTGGTCCTTTGGGACTTGATTCCTTATAATTATTCTAATGCATTAAAATAATGCACCGACTCTTGGTAACTGGGGTCGGGGTGTTACAAAATCCTACCATATTTTCATTGAAGAGCTCGGGGTGTCTCATGATGTTTTTCAAAGTGGGTTCCAAAATGAATTTAATGAAATAGTAAACTAATGGTTTTTAAATAGTAATTAATCAACTCTGTATT
Source organism: Viscum album (assembly GCA_963277665.1). Taxonomy (NCBI): domain Eukaryota; kingdom Viridiplantae; phylum Streptophyta; class Magnoliopsida; order Santalales; family Viscaceae; genus Viscum; species Viscum album. The sequence continues at coordinate 796,412,255 of OY728160.1, read as the reverse complement.
AATGATATAAGGAAATTTACTCCAAGACAAACCAAAATCAAAGATTTAGTCCACCTCCTCTTATATTATCTCACCCAATTTACCATTACGGGATCCTTTTGTTTAGAATCACTAGTTTAGGCCAATCCTGGTAGATTCAATGGTTTACCATGTTATACCTAGTCCAATTCATTACATTATTTAATTATGTCTTGCATCTATTAACTATGGAACCCTAATTAATTTAAATTGCATGACATGGATTATGCTAGACATCATGGGTGCCAGTCTACTAAGATTTTATCTCACACCCTGCTCTGTCACCATTGGTGTCTAAGTATACTTTATGTCTATAGGTATTGATAAAGGGATGTATCGAGCTTCCAATGTTTGTTTTACATTGCATGATTGGTGTTGGGACAAAGGAACGATATAGTTCTTGAGATTCTCATGGATCAATTAATTGGGAAGTTATTCTTTTCTTACATTGTATTTCGTACTTTAAATATTATTTATTATGAATGTAGAATCATATGGAATACATGCATTTTTGTAAATTGGAATTGGCCACATTTCTTTAGTTATTATATTATTCATCCACTATTCTATCTTTTATTATTATTATTGAATTTCCTATTTTTATTGATATACATTGGTTATACCATTGTGAGACCTAGACCATGATGTTATAGTCTCCCCACCATACCACAATTGGACCATAATTGTTATTCTGAAGACTATGTCTTCTAGGGTGGCATGCTTGTGGACATATGGTGACCATTTTGGCTACCAGTTTAGGGGTCAGTCAGGCTAAGATGTTACAATTTGTTATTAGAGACTTCCTCTTCCTTTTTATTACTATTTTAGGCTGATAGAGAAGAGACTAGGAATGTGTATACATTAGGTAAATAACTGGGTCTAGGACTAATCACCCCACCAATGAGGAAAATTCCATGTGGGGTTGGGATTGTTGTCCATGTTGTTGCCGTTATAGTTTTTTTAATTTCACCTTGAGTGATTAGATTATTTTCTAATTCTTACTAATTTATGTAGTTTATAATTGTAACCCTTTCCACAGTCTAGAAAATATAATTCATTACATGCATCATTATAGGAACATTGGATTCACATGCCATTCCATTCAGTTCACATTGTTAGGTTGTTTGAAATTATTGATGTGTATCTACCTTCCTGTTTTATGACATGATTAGGTTTTATGAATTGTGATTATTTTATTTTTTGTGATTTCTTACCAGTCATAGTGAATTATTTAGTTTTCTTGCTAAAATTTCCATTCTTATATGTTATTTATCATAGGTTGAAAAATTTTGGTTGCAACTAAATGGGAGTAAACATTCATTACGTAATATGTATAGGTGCATTGTATGTTAGAATGTGAAGAACCATATCACCATAAAATTTTTAATTCACTTGATATACTTATAGATTACTGTATAAATATTAAATATTTTTAATTTACCTTTTATTCTAAACAATATGGTTTCTGTTAGATGGGATCCACCATCAAATTGTAAGGTGTATGGATGCTTTATGAATTTAAGTGGTAACCCATAAAAATAAAACACCTAGTTTGATACCTTTATATGATCTTTATTAAATAAAACGTTTGTTAAATATTTACCATAAATTTTTTGGTTACTTTATAAGGTTTTTACATTCTTTTAATTTGGCTTAAAGTCCCGTGTTTAAAATGTTTTAAATGCACAACAAGTCCCATGTAGATCATTTTGGGAATGTTGTTAATGAAATGAAGTTGTGAAGGGTGTTTTTAAAAACTAAATTCTTAAATTCATAGTTTTGTTTTAATTGAAACCTAAATTACTTAACAAGACCCTAGTTGGCCGCCTTTTATTTTAGTTTCCTTAGTGCCTAACCCAATGGGCATATACACATTCCTTGTATGGTGGATCTTTTAAAGGGCTCAAGCAGCCTATATGGTTTTACTTGTGAGCATATAATGGATTTTAGTTTGACACGTACTCCCTTTAATTAATAAAATACCTTTTAATCTATTTGATCTTCTGTTGTGTGAAGAATGGCATTTAAAATGGTTTAATGTTATCAAATTCTCTAATTATAATAGAATTCCATAGATAAGTGATGTTTAAAAATGTTATTTAAAATGCCTTGTTTATTTTTCCTTGTAGAGAATGTTGTGTTTTCTATAAAACTAAACATTAAAAAGTATAAAGAATCCTTGAGTTTTGGTTTTATTTCTTAAATTGAATCCTTAATATGTGTTCAATTCCTTATCCCTTGTGTAGGTGTAGTTTGAGTGATTTCTAAAGTTCTACCTTTAAACAGAACATGAGTGTTTCCATAGAAATATTCCTTCCAAAGTCTAAATTTAATTGATAGGCCTTTAGGCCCAATGACCTTTTATAGTAGTAATGTCATTTGGTTCAATGCTCTTAACTTTGGTAATGGGATAACCTATTTTTTGTAGTTCCCTCTGATCATAGATCATCTACTTGTTTCTAAGGATCAATTTCTCTTAAGTGGTACTATTCATGTCCAATTTTTCCATGTAGGATTATAAGTTTGTAAAATGAAACCCTTTATTTGAAAGGTGGTAGTGTGTTTTTTAACCCTAGTTCTGAGTGTGAGATTTTTTAAATTCATAGTTATAGTAGGCTGGATATGCCAATAACATGGCCAACCACTTAAGTAGGTTTTGTGACCCTTCTTCCTCCACTACAGGTATGTATGAAAAATAGGTTAATAGTCATTCAAGGACGTATGAAATTAGTTCCAACCTCTTTCAAGACATCATATAATTGAATGCATATGGTTGATAAGCCTATGGGTTGCATTAAGGATGTTTCATTTTCTCATGTAATATATGGGTAGTGTGCATTGATATATGTGGTACCCTTCTACTTGTTAAATGGTGTGTTTAACCATTTGAGTTTAGTGTTATTAATTTTATATTGATTTTTTCCACTTTGAATGTCGGATAACTCTGGAGTAGAGTGACCTAGGCATTGATATAGGTCATTTCACTTCCCAATGTTCATAATGATGTTTTTAAAAGAATATTTTGTTTGAACCATTGGTTAATTTATTTGTATTTTTGGCATAATTAATTGATGTGTGTGGATGTTATTTGGAGAAACATGGCATGTACATTTAAGTGTGAGTCTATTGGAGCACTCTTGAGTGGATGGTAACCTCAATCTCTTATGTTGAATTCTTGTTAAAGCGTGATGTCCGCTTCTATGACCTGTGGTCAGTGGTCAATGGAGAATGTGCTATGGAATTAGATCCCATTATATATTAAATATAATGACATGGATACTCCTAAGGTGGGTACTGTCACAAAAACTAAAGTTAAATGTGTATTTCCAAGTAGAAGGAGTACAACCTAGAGTATTCTTTTAAAATGGTCCGACTCACACAATATTCCTTATGGATAGTAATCCTTTTTAGGTCAGTTCTTATTTGAGACCACGATAGTGATGTGATTGGATATACAAGTAACATGTAAAGACACAAATGGTCAGGTATGGGCCACAATGGTTATTTTTGGTTTACTATAGGATGTCTCATGTGGTAAAGTTATTGTGGTTGGGTTGTAGATGCATCATTGGTTGTATCTGAGCTCTTATAAGGAAGTTGACCTGTAATGGATAGATAAAACCTCACATTTTCTTTTAGATGGTTGGTTTAAATGTGTACAAATAAATCCTCCCTCTTTATATAGAAAAACTGTCTAAGATTGGATATTATTAAAAGATCATAGTGTACTCTCTACTTACAGAAGACCATGTCCCCTATCTTGGTATCATCTAGGTACACTAATAGTGAATTGTTCATACACCAAACTATTGTTATAAAAAATCATTGGGTTTATTTAGGTGGATCATTTAAAAGTGTTTTATTGAAGCATGTATGTTTAAACTAGTTGTTTTGTATTTTGAGTGATACCTAGTTTTCCCATGTTAGAATGACTGGAATGGGCTCTTCGATACTAGCTATTTCCTTGGACTTGATAAGTATGTGGATAACATACTGGGCTCAGTATGTGTTCTTATTATACATATAGTTAGCTGGTACCAACAACATTATTATATGATTAATTTTATTTTCCATGAATAAGATACTAGGATTTCAATTTTTGATTCTAAGGATACCCCAGTTTTCTATCAGGCTCATAAGGGGTGTCTTTATCCTAATAATCCAAAAGTGTCAGATCAAGAATTTTCTATGTTTGGGTTGTGGCCTGGTAACGTCAATGGGTTCGCAAGAGAATTCATTGGAAACCAGTTGTAGGATTTAGTGAGCATGCTCAGAGAGGCCTTGAGGTGGCTTCGTTTAATTTCATCCGGTCTAGATTTAGAAATAAATCAACCATCTTAGCAGGGTGCCTCTAGGATAGTCAACTTGGGATGGTGCGACTTATTATTTCTCTCTTTCCATATGTAGTTGGTGAGAAACTTCTTCCTGAACATGTCAGGTAAGGTGGTTCTGAGATTGAGGTCGACCACTACTTTTCATGTAAAGGTCAACATGATCAATTTAAATGTGGTTGGTTTTCAGTTGACCCTTCAATCAAATTGTATCATGTGTAGTGAGCATCATTGAAACACTATAGACAAGACTTGATGGACAATTACAATGGTAGGGATACCTTGATTCATAATTAACTAGTAATTTCTAGAACCTACAGGTCAAAGGGATGATGATATGATTGTTTCCCTAGTTGGTAAGACATGAGTAATCTACATCCCGATACCTCAACTCGTAAACAAGCATTGGATTGAGTTTCAATTGAATGTGTGATTTGTGTTGAGGGGATTCTTGATGGTGCATTTGGTGGTTGGGAACACAACACAAAAATTTAAAAAACATGTCACGACCCGTGTAAGTCTAGTGAGGTTTTTATTACATATGGAGTTTTGGGGATGAGATGTTCTAAAGTGGGGGGGGGGGTTGTAACGATCCGTTTTTAAGATAAGGTAAGATTCTATGGAAATTTAAATTTTGGAGTTTAGAGGACATACCATTTTTTAAACCTATATTTTTAATGTAATTATGATAGTTACGTTATTTCAATGATTTTTTTGTATATGTTTCAATGTTGGGGGCGGGGGGGGGGGGGGGGGGGCGTGTTTCTCCTTGTTTCGGGAGCATCGAGCTCTGAAACCTCTTGTCAGTAGAAGATGGTAGGGGGAAACTGTTTGTCTAAAACCATGCAACCACTATAAGAAAACTATATTGTCTGACCTTAGGGTGTATCACATTTTACATGAGCTAGACACAGTTTACCCGAATTGTGATCCTAGCCTACACACATAGTGTCATTTAGGCATAGTGTGTTCACTATTCATCACATGATTGACACACTTTTTGGCTACTCGTTTGGCCCAAACAGTGTGTTGACTTAAAAAATATAAATTAAAAATAATACAAAACAATGTAAATCCAAATATACCCTCTCCCCATCCTATCTCACATGACGTATCCCCTATACTTCTTAACCACACATGAAAACACCCTAGTCCTACTCTTCATTCAATGATTTAATCCAGATTTCTTCTGGTTTTTCTTTCAATCCTTCGACTTCAAGACCCCATCTCCCTCCCCTTCCTCTTTTCTGATGATTTTCTATCCCCCCATTTCCCAGTCATTTTGGTCAAACCCTATGGTTTGGGTCGATATAATTTTTGGTGTTTTCTTCCGTTTGAAGGTATAAAGTTTCTCTCTCTAGTCATCCCTTATCATTTTTCGACATATGCTAACTAAGGTGAAGAATTTCAGATCATTTTGGTATGATTGTAATCCTTTTTAATTTGGTTTTCCTCCATTATTCATTATTTATCAATTTTGAGTTTGGTATTTTTTAGTTTTTGAGTTTCTGGTATGTTTTTTAAGTGTGTTGGGCCATGCTGTAGTGGTTTTGGGATTCTATTGTGAAAATAGACTTTCATGTGTATGAATAGAAATTCATGTGACTGTATATGTTTTCCCTTAATATATATTAAACCATGATAGAATAAATATATATAATCGGTCTAGGTGTTCATATATTGGTATATGAAAATGCATAAATTTGTAATTAAAAGGATTACTTGAACGTATAAGAATATATATATATATATATATATATATATATAAGGATTCCATCGTATATATTTTTCTATGGAAATATATACACAGTGGCTAGGTTTCCTTCCACATAAGTGAAGGTGAATATCCATGCAAGTGGTAAATGGAAGGTTTGATTTTCCATTGTTTATGTCATCGAGTGCCAAGCTATTTTAGCTCAGTTTTCTTTTTCAGGTAGGATACCTTTCCACTTCCCTTTAAATTTATGAAAGCATTAATTTCTTGCTTTTCTCACCTTCCATGGATATTAATTAGAGATAAATTATTCTTAAAATAAATGCATGATTTGAATTGAGTATGACTCTTCACATGATGTTTAATTATTCTAAATGAATTATTGGTAAACAATGTCATGTTTTTAAAATAAAACCCCTTGATGAGGTTTTCGATCTTCAAATAAAAAATTACATGTGCACTTCCTTGTAGTTTTGTGACTATTCTTAGCCTTAATACCCTTTTCCTTGGATATATGCCACTTTTCTTGGATTTATATAAATAAAATGAGTTTTTTTAGTGATTTTATCTTGTATATGACCATAAAACAAGGGGATCCAACTTATGGATCCATGTAAATACTCTCACGACTTCTTGTTAGATTTGTTGATGGTTAGTAAACATGTTATTGGTGACATTAGCTATGCATCAGACAATATTTCCAAGTATTGCCTATTTTTATCTCAAGATGAGTGATACTGGTTCCCTAGGGGAGACCCCTTGGATGATATGAATGACATTATGTTTGTATTAGGGCATGAGTGAGACTGAGGCCCCAATGTGTGATACCAGGTATAAAATCATATTTTAGTACTTTATGTTTCACACCATTCTCAGAGTGACACATGCAACTTCATTAGTAGGTCACCATGGGTGGATTCATTGGAATTGGTCAAATGTGGATCCCCTCAAGTGATAATTGGAATGTCCTAATGAATTATAATGGACGGGATATTGTTTCTCATGATGTTTTGCAAAGTGTATTCAAAATTGAATTTAAATAAAATTTAAATGAACGTTTTTAAAATAAATATCAACCCCCTTGGTATTAATGAATTTGGGATGTTTCCTCCATGATTGAAAAAAAAATTTGGCGTTATTATACCTGATATTATATTATTTCACCCAATGTACCATTTTAGGATCCTTTGGTTCAGACTCACCAGTTTAGGATGAAGTTGGTAGATAGGATGGGTTTTCAAGTAGGACACTGTCCAGTGAATCACTTTATTTATATCTATCTTCCATCTATTTACTATGTAACACTACTTAATTAATATTTCATGATATGGATTGGGATATATACCATGGGTGCAAGACTAATGATATTTTTTCTCACAACCTGTTCGGGAACCATTTTTACCCGAGTAGACTTTATATGTGCAGGTATTGATAATGCGGAGCATTCAACATCCAATGTTTATTTCACATTACTTGGATGGAGTTGGGGTAGAGGACCGAGATGGTGTTTGAGATTCTCATGGAGCTAGTCATTGGGAAGTTATTCTTTTGTTACATTATATTACTTATTGTAATTCTTAACAATTACATTTTTACCATCTTCTGTCAAACATGCATTGTTTTAAATTGGCATTGGACATGTTAATTCAGTTTTAATATCATTCATCCACAATTATGTATTTTATTGTTATAACTATTGATGTATTCTATTTATATACACCATTTATACCACTATGTGACCCTAAAAATTTGGTTACAGTCTCCCCACTGTACCACCATTGGCCCCTCACTACTATTTTCCAACCTCTGGCGTATGGGGGGCATGCTTGAGTTAATGTGGTGATTGGTCTGGCTAACCGTTTAGTGTCTAGTAGGGATATGGTGTTACGACTAACTTTTTTGGGTCTTAAATTTTTTAAATACTTAGTTTGTAACTTATATGAATTCCATTTATGTCCTTATGGACATTGTTCCATTAAAAAGAAAAAAATGACAAAAACTATACTCAAAACTTATTGAAAATGTTATGAATATTTTATCACATACTTGTAACATAAAAGTAATATTATGTGATAAAATTAAATTCATTAACATGACATTAATCTGTAATAAATATTAAATTAACCTTGGATATTAAATATTAACTTTCTATAAAAAACTTATAATATATTCACCGACTAACTTGTGAAAATAATAAGTAAATAAATATAAATTTAATATTATAATCTCAAATATTATTGGATTTATTTATTTTAGTTTTGATCATATAAAATCATACATATATTAGCCCCCACTGTGGGGCCAACCATGTCCTAAACTCTAATTCATAATTAATTTATCCTAATAGTAGTGATTGATACTCACAGACTAAGAGTGGTGTATCACAACTCATCATGTTCCTTAAGAAGTTAATGTTTAGTAATAACAAAAATTCCACCTATAAACACGCACTATGTAATATAATCTCTTTATCTCATTATATACTATAAATCTAGATTTTTATTGTGTAATTATACTTTCATTATTTATTTATTCATGACCATACATGATAGACTTAACTTTGATCACCAATTCCATGGATTTAATTAACGTTATATCATCCTGGTGGAATGGGATTGACATATCTCTTTCTTTAAAAAGTAAATAATTTATTAACAATCATTCATCCAATACCATTCCATAAATGACACACCAAACCTAAGTTACCTCTCCACAACATAAATTTCATTGTTTTCATCTAGAATCAAAGTACATGATCAACACGTACACATTTATAATGATCCCATGTTAAGAAACCAATACATGTGATAATAAATAAGAACAACCAATGAAACTGAAAACACATTCTATTATTTTTAGTGAGTTAGTCCTCTTGATATCATATACTTGAGATCATGAAGTTTAAACATTATGAGGGGATTTATCAATGATTATGATCTCCCAACACCTGATAGTCATACATCATATGTTTCCATTTAACATGAAGTATCTAGACCATATGAGATATGTTTATGATTAATGACATAATATCACGAGGTTCCCATTATTGTTGGAAATCAATATAACCTTTCGATATCAAAAATATTATACGGACATTACCATGTAAATAGTTGATGTAGAAGTTTCCATAATATTATTGTAAGTATACATCATGCATTACCTTCCTCATACATGATGTTTTAATCAAAAAGTTTTTTTTATTTTTGATATAGGGAACCAACTTTTACCAAAAGAAACTCCCAAATGATTCATGTTTTCATACATCACTCCTCAAGAAGTTATATTCACCTATTTAAATGTGTTTTAATGTGTATTTATAAGTACGAATACATAATTATTTCCTGCTAACTTATGGAAATACCACTATTTAATGTTAATTCATAAACACACAAGATCTAAAAAAACATTCTATAAATAAAATTATGAAAATAGAGTTACTGATTTTATGAGGCCAGTATATTACCTCTAAAAATGAATCCTGATATATGAAATGCCATACAACCATAATGTAGGATTCCCACTAAATATAAATGATGAATTACTTATATATTTTCATTATAATGTAGATGATTTGTATCCATAGAACTACCATTTAGATGTTAATGAACATATTTTTTCTATTTTTTATTTTGATATTTTCCAAAAAGTTTTTGAATAATTTGTTCATGAACCAACACAAATTGATTGTATAAAAATCATTGTCAACCAGTAAGGAAAATCACCAACCCAATAGAAACAATTTACACCATTATGTATTTACTTATAACCAACATGAGTATCACACCATCATTCATTGACCTTTATGAATAGATATTGAAACCCCAAGAAAAATAATTTCCATTATAAATTCTTGAATCTATAAATAAGTGTTCCATGAACTCATCACATGAACTATCATTGGGTAGTTTCAGAAATTAACTACCTATTGGATATGTTACTCAAATTTTGAATGTTATTTTAGGTGTAAATCCATACAAGGAATTACTAATCGATGAAAGGATAATATCCAGATTTTCATCTTAGAATAACATATCAAATCCAATTATAAACTTATCATCCCAACATTCCAGTTATCCTCAATCCATTCAAGGCCAAACCCCATTGGTGTTCCCAATCAAACTTCTCTAATAATGGTATATACACCTATTCCTTAGGACCACTATGGCTCACAAAGATTTAAAAACCCTAAATCATAACCCCATGATATAACCTGATAAAAAAACTCAACTCATGTTTCCAACTAAAAGCCTTACCCAACAACCATATACATAATTATAGAAGACTAACATGCGCTTTGTGAAGGACTATGGTTCCATTATTTCCATCAAAGAATAGTAAATTACAAGAAATAATGAACAATCATCCAAAATATATGATTTTAATCTATTATTGAGTATACCTCTACACTTGGAGAAACTAACCATGGACCTCTTAACCTTGTACACACACAGTCACATTAACCTAGATTAATACGAAAAACCATTCCTTTGTCACTCAGGAGTGTGAGGATCAAACAACTAAAACTATCAAACCTTAACTAACTACCCTAACATACATAATCAAAATCACTATCCTAACAGTAACATAAGTCACATAATCGAGAGGCCCATCTCAAGATATAAAGGAAAAATATTACCAACAATAACCAGCTTAAGGGTCTCTCCTCAACCAAAACCTCTTTTACTAACACTTGGAACCCATACCTAGAGATGACCATAAGGCATATCACACCGAGAAAAACCCAATAATAGGATTTCCATTAACATGAGCTTAACCCTAGTCTTAATATAAAAAACACATTAAAATCCTCAAAAAATCTCAATTAATTAATTAACCACAAATAAAAGATTTATGAAATTGTACAATAAGTTCTTGATGAATCTTTAATTATCTGAGACCTCTTTTTCTAATATTCTTTCTAAAAATATATCATTTTAAATATTTTTTCAAATGTATTTCCCATTTTTTAAAACCATTTTTTATCTAGAATTAGTAAGACACATTTCAAGGATAAGTACATGCCTAATATGATACATGAACTCATAAATGTTTTGAAACCCTATACTAAGAGTAAAAATAATAAATAAAATCTCAAACCAATGAATTATTCTTCGGTGAACACATTAATCATAATAGTTGAAAATAATGATATGTAGTCCCATACATATTAATGTGGTATTTAATTAAATCGGATAGTTACTTCTAAGAATAAGGTTTATCGAAATTCTTAAAAAAATCCTACCTGCAATTTCTAAACCAATATAGAAATATATAAAATAAATTCATTGATAACATTTTGTAATGACCATAAAAATATTTCTTAAAGAAAAACCTTGATGGAGAACCACCATACCGCATGTGTGACTAACTATATTCCAAATTCTAACCATTATTTTTGAGAATCAATAAATAATGTGTTGTGATTATACTCTCATTACTACCATATACAACAATAATATATATATAATAATCATATAAAACATCAGAGTAACCACAAGGAATTAAAGAGAAATGAAAATAATCAATAAAAATAGAATTAACATGAAATAAATTAAAGGATACCAATTTTCTTTATATATATATACCAAAATAGTTTCCCATTAGGCTGAAGAAGTATAAAATAAATTAAAAATAAACATAGGTGATGACCTAGCTATAAAATCTAGGTCAATCCTTAAACTAGGGAAACAACTCAATCTAGTTACCCATACTAGATCTCCAATATGAACAATTAGTTGAAATATAACATAATATTTGGACATTCATTTGGGTTATCATACAAGGTGTGAGCATATAACTTAGCAGGTAACCATTGTTATGCCACATATGTATTCTGTCATATACATGGTAAGTATGTTTTGGAAAATACGTCAGGAAATAACATATAAAATAAAATCAAACATGCAATGTAATTTTTTAAATTTAAATCCACTATAATGACTAATCCCATCCTCTTATGTCCATTATAGTAATATATATGTCTTTTTCACATATCATCGGATGCCCATTTGGGAAATGAATAACATAGCCCGTCTCTAGAACATTGGAAACCGATCTAGGGAAAGGCATTAAATATCCAATGCTCAACATATCCAAAAGTAATCAAGGAAAAGGTGTAACATATTAAATCCTAGGAATAATGGAAATCCATTAGGGAAAATGTGTAATAAATATAGTCTTAGACATATTGTAAATCCCTTATGAAAAATGCATAACTTAACTAGTACTAAGAACATAAAGTAACTGGGGATCCCCCACAGGGAAAAAAATAATTCCTACACTCAGTAATGATGAACACCAAGGTTATATAATCATTACCCATGATTATCTAGTTCCATTCCAATACCTAAAAAAACTAAATAATTTTTAACATTTTAAAAAATATGAATTAGTTAATGAGGAGGGATATAAAAAATCCAATCCCCCCACATGAGTCAAAACATCCCATCTAAATATGTCTATCATCTAATAAATGTTATCATAATTTCAACATTGTTAGAGATACAAACTATACGAATAGAAAACATGTACCATAATTGATCCTCCATTTATCCCCACATCCCAATATTGCTATCTACAAAAGGGTATCCCAAAAATATTACAATGGAAACACTAAGAAACCCTTTTATACAAAATCATCATTTAAAATACATCTACATGACCTCTATAATGATCAGAAGCCCTCATGACACACTAATATCATAACCCAATCATAACTTTATACAAATATTTCATTTCACTCAATTCAAAGAATATCCAAATCTCTATCACATGATATAACCGACCTACACCTAGAGGTGCCTTAATAGATGCTCAATTATATTCGTACAACTTTGTCAGAACTATGACCACATGAAAACTAACTAAAACCCCACTCAGGTTTACCATTAATAATTAAATTCCTCACTCTATTCAAGATCCTCAAAGATTGCCACAAGGTATCCAAACATATCCCATGTTACAAACCTTCCCCCAAGGGATTCCCATTCCCTAGGAATCATAATCCCATACTTAATTATAACCATGTTCTATAATGAACAGTAGGTGCTGTGGATACTCAATTTGGTAACTACACAACAAGGAAACCACAAGCCCAAAAAACACCCCTTGACTCCCAAACCCATTTTATACCCTACTCGTCATCAACGATGAGTCTCATGGTATGATGGATATTTAATTAGACTTTCTCTCATTATAACTTATCCTCCAGCTCAACTACAATATCCAGCCAACATCAAAACCACAAGCTATGATTATAAGAAACTCATTAAGGCACATCCCATTCCAACCACAGTCTATCTCATATGCCACTATCATTCTGAGTGATATCAAATTCCTATAGACTGTAGTCCCTCGGAGGCATTAATTACATGCCTCTCACTATTCAGAACCCTTGAGTATCCAATCATTCATACTCGAAAATAGATATACCTTAACATATTTCATAATTCTGGATTCACCTAGTCATCTTTCAAGAGTTTCCATAACTAGAATCCAAACCCCAAGGCACAAACATGAAATGAACATGTATAAAAACACATGGTTATTTATTAAAGGGAAAACATACTTAAAAAAGTTAAATCCTCTAGATTTTCTTATACAATTCCACAATAATATTCACTTTGTTCTAAAACCATACCTTATAGAAGAAGGATTTTAATATTAATTATAATATATTTTTAATTAATTAACATATTAAATTTAATAAGTCATAATCACAAAACAAATAGTAGTCTTCCAGGGTTGAAACCTCATGAAACGTCACTACAATGACCCAAGGAATTCATCTAGCACTCCTTTGGTAAAAATTTCCTCTAATAGACACATAATAAATTATAATTTATAAATGAAATTATAAAAATACTAGTAAAATATCACCAAAACACTTACCATTATTAAAATGATGTTGAAAATATGCAATTCCCCATATATCGGTGTCCCCATTCCATGAAACCATAATGAAAAAACATTTCAGTCAGATTTAAACATGTCTAGATGAAATATAACATGAACTATAGTCAAGGAAAAATAAAAAATTCAATACTGATGTGGGAGAATAATGGGGAAGTATGAAGGATGAAATATCATTATTTTTAATGTTTAAATAAGCCTATATTGTCTTAGATCTATGGATGGAAGGGGAGGGGAAGAATAGGGGGAGATGGATATTCTCCCTCTAGTTTTTCCAACCAAAGGAGAAAGAACACTATGGGTAGAAGAAAATAGAGGGAATGGAAATGACCCAAATTATCTTAAAAAATAATTCTTAAGGATATAATCACACGACCAAGGAGTATCACTGTACAATACCCCAATCACGGGGATATGTTTTGGTGTGACCATATAATTCATAGTTAAATATCTAAACCCAATAAAAAACCAAGAAATCAAGATGAAGTGGATAAAAATACCACAACCTCACACTAAAAAAATATAGTTTATTTATATAAACCCTCATGATGCATCTTTAATAGTTATATAGTTATCTCCCAAGATTCATGAATTTAATATTTCTCATCCCATATTCCATTAAGCAACACCCCTTCATGGTTTGGTTCACCACAACACCCTTTTTCATCCTGATACATTACCTATTGAAAATCATATGCCCATAAAACATTAGAACATAATATGGTTTACTCATCAATAGTGTAATTAATGATCTCCCTTATTCCAAAACACAAACAAACCATGCAATTGTGTTATCTGGAACATATATCCATGATTTTTTCCTCTATATAGATTAAATCCTCTAACCTTTGATTAATGAACTTTTCCAACATAAAAACACCCAATTAAATATTAAAACATATCTTAGAGATATTTCAACAATAAAAATTCTTATTCAAATCCAAATTTTCAAACCACGATCACATATATGACTCAATGCAGAAATTAACTTCAAAATCACTAACTCATAATAACTTGATTCATTACTTAAGGAATAAATGATGAGATAAAACATTACATTATAATCTAACATCAATATTGTTAAAAATTTTGGAATACCTTTACGAAGATATATGTGTATTGTATCAAGATGAATATGGGTATTTTTACTATTTTAAGGTATGGAATGAATGAATAATGTATTAAAAAAGCATGAATTATGAAATATTTCATAAATTGTGAATTTTCAACCAATTTATTGACTCATTCCAATATATATAGTTATTCTGATGACCTCAAGTGAATAATTGAATTTTATGAAATCGTAGTTCCCAAACATACATAGATATTTTTCTAACATGAGGGTATAAAAGAATATGAGGATCAGTACAACAATATATATACTATAGTAGGAATCAAGCACTTTGTTTTAGGTTCAATAAGAAGGCATTGGGCTATCCCAAGGTGTGGCGAAATTTATATAGAAGGATAAAAGTGAACATTTATCTTCCAAGGATTTTTATGAATAAAAAACACATAGAAATGATAATTTTCCTTATAATTACTCTCTTTTTATGCTAATTGAATCCAATTATAATGGGTTTTCACATTGTAAAATGTCTTGAAAAGATATTTTTTAATACTATAACGATCCATAAAAAATAAATTTCAAGAAAAAGATAAGTGTGTGCTAAATTGAAAATACATGAGTGTGTGAAAAGATATTCATACACTCAATATTTATGTCATATAAGATACATTCCACTGAAATGAACCAAATTAATTGAAAAAAATTACCTGAATATCAATTTATACATAAATAATCCTATCCTGAAATAATCATACAAGCCAAATGCTAAAAAATTTAAAAACCATAATTTATGTACAAAATGAAAGTCACAGACAAGAACCATTTATGTTAAAATTGAATGTTAAGGGTGTTGGGGAAATTTAATTTCAATTTTTAACCATTAGAGTTCAATATTTTGGAACATTTCATTTAGATTCCACCATCCTCCTCTGATTCAACGTTGTCCACTAGACATCAAACAATGAGAAAAATATCATAGAAAGGTCTAGAATTCCATGGAACACCTCATGGACATAACATCCAAAACTGAGAATACTTTGCAACTTAGGAACTAAATTAATATAAAACTAATTCTTATTCTAGTTCCATGGTTTTCATTCACAAGGCCTTATTAAAAGAAAATGAAATAGAAATTACTACACATGACATGAAATGAGAAGTCATGATAGAAAAAAAATAACATGGTTCGGACATTAATACAACTCAATGGTGGGACACACTAAATTATTCCATTAAGGAATATACTGAATTATAATGGAATTCATAGCTTCAGGTATACCCTACCGTATCCATGTTAAAAGTAATCATTTTAGACACTTCATTATATACACTATACTTGAATAATATCCTCAGTAATGATTCTATGAAGAACCCACATCATAAGTGATTACACGGGGAATCCACCCCCCATGGGGACTAAAATTATCCTATAAAATCCCTTCCATAATTTTTCACAGTCATAATACCACATGTTTGAGTCCTGATACTTGTAGTTATGGCCTTAACACATTATTTATAGAATAAAAATATCTTTACTAGTAGGTAACATTTTGTTACAATACATTCTAATTTTCATAGAGCTAATTTTCGTTATTTGTAAACATCATTGGAATCCCAACACTAGGTTAAAGGAGATAAATTCTTTAGCTGATGCTCATAGTGAATAGTTTCTAGTTCCCTATGTCTTCACACCTTCTCCACAATTGAAAATAGAATGTCCAAAAAATCCACCTCCTCCCAAACTTCACCTTCTATAATTTCGTCCCATATCTAATGGAACATTTTCCACTAAAATGTGGATGACATCCCATGTGAATGATACTAGATGATCCTCATTTTACTTTCCAACACTTGAACATGAATAATTCCATTTTACCTCCAATTTAACCACCATTTCTAAATTTGGTTTTCTAAATTAAATCTAGATGTTCATGGTGAAGGTGAAACTATTGGGTTTTGTTTAATCATCTATTGAATACTAGTATCAATAAATTACCAAGGAACATGATGATCTATCTCTATGAATTTTTACAAGTGATATTATTGAACAACTGATTACATAGTATTCAATATTTTATGTAGAATCTATTTCCATCAAGAGATGGAGAATGTTTGGTGATGA
Source organism: Viscum album (assembly GCA_963277665.1). NCBI lineage: Eukaryota > Viridiplantae > Streptophyta > Magnoliopsida > Santalales > Viscaceae > Viscum > Viscum album. Next base: position 796,395,090 of record OY728160.1, on the reverse strand, counting down.
TTCAAAGGATGTGTGAACAAAAGTAAATGTCTTCTGAGGTGATAAAACACCCTGTTTATTATTTACCCTATCACAAGGACCATTGAATGCTAAAGAGATGAGAGATCCATCATTGTGAAATTATAAACAATAGTTCAATATGATGAGAATTGTTTATGAAGGCTCTTCATGTAAAACATTTTAAAAAATATTTCGAATGAAGGTGATCAATACTAGTACCCAATAGAATAGAAATATTATATTTAAATATGTGAATCCTAATACTCCCCATTTTTAATACATCATATTCATTACTATTCTTTAATTTTAACTCATTATAACTATTTCACAAAATAAATGCAAAGATTTAAATAAACTAACTCTTTGGTTTAATGTTGTTAATATCACACTAGAGAGTCATTTCATCACATATTATATTATATTATATTATACATATATAATATATATAATATATAATATATAATATAATATATATATATATATTATTTATACATCGCATGTATGCTCATATACATGCATCATTATCATATATTAAATGTACCCTTTATAATATATTATATTATATACATATATATATATATACTTCACACATCATATACATTTGTACATGCATATAATGCATATACATTTTATTTCACATTCAATAATCTCTTACATACACTAAAATAGCATATGTACATTATTACAGTGTTTATGAATCCTCGTGATTCCATTAATTTGGATATAGTTTTCATCAAACTCTATTAATTTTTAATAAATTTTCAAAAAAATTATCGTTATCTAAGGGCTTAACTGTGTTACCCCATTGGCCTTAGCTACATTGAAAAAAATATGAAATCACTATACCATTAATTTATGAAGTGAGAAGCATCTAGGAAAGAATCAGTGATATTCTAGCTAATAAGGGTTCTTGTGTTATCATCATCGAATATACTCATATATCTGTACGGACAGGTCTAAGACAGGATATGTCATGTAAATATTATTTGAATCGATATAAACCTTTTATCAATGACATCAAGTGACTAATATACATGTAACATATCATTATAATATAGGCATATCATCATTTTAATATTCTAGTAAAAATAATATACAAATTGATGGATACATCAAATATAATTAATCCATTTGAAAAGAAAATTACAAGCCACTCATCCATGTAGTTGATAAAATCACACATGAATCAAATAAGAATGGAAATGAATTTCACTAGTTTAATTAAATAAATGGATATATGTGTTTACCTTTTTTTATAAGTTAATAAATCCAATCTTGGTTGTTCCCCAAATGATGAAATGATTATCAAAACAATCAAACACCCTCATATTAGGTAAGTCAATATATATAATTGTCTATGTAGGGTATCAAAGTATGATGGTTAAAATTATAGGTATCCCAACAACCTCATGTATGAACGGTTGATAATATAAATACACCCTGGAGTACATATATGACTGCATGAAATTCTATAAGATATGGTATTTTTGTCAATCCAAGTAAAATGTATATACTTATTAACTCATGTATCCATTTTTCACACCTCATACACAAATATTTGTAATGATTATAAGTCTATATTAAATATAAAAATAAAATATTATTACACCCCATAACACTTCATATTTATCATCAGTTAGGGAAAAAATTATGTCATAATATTAGGGGATACTATCATTTGACCATTCATGTAAAATAAATTTCAACACACATTAATGAATGATAATTTAATATTTCCTTTACTGTTATAACATGACAATTGTTTCAAACATTACAACCAATATCTCATATTTCTAACACCCATTGATTATAAATTACCCTTATGTTGTTGCTTTAATAATTTTTTTATTCAATTAATCTGATATTTGTTTCTCTATATCCACCAAACTGATTTTTACATATCCCTTTTCAATGATATATCACATGAGATGGTCTTTTCAAAGGTTGTGTTTTTTTCATTTGGTGAGACTATGGTTCCTTATCCTGAGAAATGTAACCATTATTATCATAGTGTAACTCAATTTATCCCTTGATAGTATGAACCATGTATTGTTAATAATGTAAATCCTTGATCCAAATAGATTATTTCATATCATTTGATGTAGTGATGCACTCAACCTCCGATGTTAAGTCCTCTTAGTGGATTTCTTGAAACACATTAAATTTATCGCTCTAGTATTTAGAAGAAAGTTGATTCTAGATTGAGATTTGATATAATTAATGTTTTATTAGAAACTAGAAACTATGTAACCCTTTAAAAAGTAGTTTCCCCCTCCTCCAAATTCGAAGAGCATATCCTTAGTCCTTAACTAGTTGTTAACGATGTTATTCAAAAAAATATAGCGACTCTCACAAATATTGGATTGATATATAATTTTTATTCTTAAAGAGTGAGATACACTTGGTAGGGAACACAATATGAAAATATATGATAGGTCTTATAGAGGACACAAAATGAATCCTATACTTGCTTCCTAACTCTTTAGATGGATCATGAATCTTTTATTGATTCATGCTATGAAACACTTCCAAATAACCCATATAGGAGTTCTCCATGCATGAAACGGTACAAATTTAGAAATATATGTATTCTTACTCAATCCATGAAATATATTAGATATTTTTATATATATATTTGCATATTATATCTAGGATTATTCAACATTTTCATTTATTTATTAACATTTACACTATCACACAATCAAAAAATGAAGTGTGAGGACATCATTTCTGATAATAAATATTCCATCTACATAAAATATCATAAATACTATGACACTCCACTCACCAAATTATAAGAAGATGATTCATCCCCATTCTCAATGAAACAAAAATCATTTATTTTAACATCAAACTGGATGTTCCGACTTTGATAAGATTTAATCAGTCTATAAATAGAGCATTGAAACTTGAAAACAACAAAATACTTATTTGGAACTTGAAAACCCAAAGGATTTATCATATAAACATACTGAAACAAACTTCCATTAATGAATGTGATTTTGACATCAATTTTATATATCTTATAATCATAATGATTTTTTAGTCCTAGAAAAATATCAATTGACCATATCATTGCAACAGGTTAAACGTGTTCTTTATAGTGAATACGATGAAGTTACTTGTAACATTTATCCACCTAGACTAATGTTTGTGTTTCTAATCTAGAATTCATGATAGTTTTCACATGTAAAACCCACATTCATACTATGGATATTACCCATTTAGTTTTATTTACCAAGTTCCAAAAATGGTTAGTGTATATAGATCCCATTTTAGATTACATGGATTTTAAACATTTCTTAGAATAAAAAATATAAAAATCCTCTCATAAGGTAATAGGTAACCTCTTATAATAATTACATAATCATAATTATCCAAGAGAAATATATTTTTCATAGTTTATTTAATAATCCTTCCATTTCATAGAGGTTCTTGTGAAACATAATTTAGTTATTCTTCTAAATCTCTTTATGGGACAAAGTCAACAACCCACTCAAGAACACTTCTTATTTATTGGTCTGGAACTTTACAAAATTAAACATTCCACCCACTAACACCTCTTCTTAGATATTCCATTTTAAAATATATTCCATTTCAATCTAAAAATATTATATGTTTAGTAATAGGATAGAAATAATATTGCATAGTTTTGTTGGGATATCTATCAAATAAGAACTTATTTGATTTGGGTATAATCTTATTAAGATAAAATCATCATATGAGTCATTTGAAATAATAAAATCATATAAAATAAATATTATTACATTTCATATACTATATATTATTATTTTTTCATGAATACATTATATGGAATATATATTTGAATAAATATAGCTGTCTTCCGAGCATAACCCTTGAATGAGACTAGGAGGTCACATAGACTCACCATTGATATAACTATATCAAGAAAGGTATAATTATTTATTTCTTACACACCATTCCAGTGTGGTTTTCTAGGAGGTGTGTGTTTTAAATAAATTCAAAAATCTCTCATATGAACCATGAATTCCTAGATCAATTATTCACTACCCCGATCTGATTAGAGAATTTTAATATTTTTTTGTAGTTGATTATATACTTTTTTAAAACACTTTTATCATTTGAAAAGTTTCATACATGTGTTTTATTAGAAACAGATGAACATACAAACTAAATTTATTGGTAAATTTAATGAATTACTTAAACCTAACACTTTATTATATACTCATTAGACCACATACATATTTATATATAAGATCCCACAATCCAATAGCCATTTTATCTTTTCTAGAAGATGGTTCTTGGGTAATTTATCTATTAAAAAATATTAGCATGTTTAAAATGATTCATAATAGATTGTGGAAAGAAATCTATCTCTATAGAGTATTTAACCATGTTTATCCTTTATATTTCCAAGTAAAAATTTATAAAGGTAATTAGGATTAGAATAAACTCTGACCTTCATATTCAATATTTTAAAAATAAAATTATTTTCATATAGAATGTATAAACAGTTTAAAAAACATAAAATTACGTAAATTATATTATGGTTATATACAGAACAACTATTTTTATTAATAATGAATGAAAATCCCATAATTTTAAAATAATATATATAAATAAAATTCCTATTAATGTAGATAAAAACAATAGTTTCTCAATTCTAGAACTAAACCACATGGAAAAAAGATCATAAGTTCCAACCTCTAATGAAATAACTATTTCCCCTTTACCAAAATAATGATATAATTATCCATTCATCAATTCTCTTATATCTCTATGTCTATGTTCATTAGCACACATGTTTTATGAACCCATAATATCTCTAATCCAGGAGTTGGAGTCGGTGGTATTTATCTCAATAATATTTACATTTAGGTACTTTCTTAATTTATCATTCAGAACAATTCTCTACCCAAGATTCAAATCATTAATTATTTTATTGTTTATACCAATATGCGACCACAATATGATTTAAATTATTAATTCAAAATATATAACAACTAAATACAAGTGGTTGAGTATAACATATTAGAATTTTTCATTAAGGTATTTAAATTAAATATTCCTACTAAAAGTAATTATCCCAAAAATAATATCCATTTAAAGAGTGAAGATCAAAATTTACTAGTCAATGAGATCACGAGAGAGATCCCCCTATCACATAAATATTTTGATAGAGAATCATCATAATCACAATATTTTTGATTATTGGATAGTTGAGTGGATACCTATTTACCCAAATATATCATATATATTCACTCAAATCTATTCCCTTAGTATATTTATAGAAACTCTGATTTTCCATGTATTATTTTTTAATATTTTATAGATTATTTTTGAGACCTCGAGCTGAAAAAATGTGATTTCGTGGCACTATGTGCCCAGAATAAATGATTGAAATATATAAAAATATATTAAATACACGTGTTCATAACTCTCTTAAAAATGGTGAATGAATTATAATTGTAGGATCCAATTAGAAATTTGAGGTTTTCGTTAATTTTATAGCATGGGTTTTACTCTAGTAATGATATAACCTTGTAACTCATTATGAATTTTGGTTGAGGTATGTTTATGGAAGGATGTTTAAAATAAATTGATTTAATAAATTATTTTTTTAATCACACTACCTAATTTAATTCCTCTATAAGCATTCACTTATGAATGATTTTCAGGATCAGCTGTATAACCCTGAAAATAAAAATGATCCATAAGATAGAAGTTGGAGGAACATCCATTGGTGAAAACCACTAGATCATATATCGACCTCTAGTGTGAAATGGAATCAATAGATCTCACAAAAAACAATGATTCATCATTGTTTTTTTTCAGCGATCGATCCAAATCGAGCTAAGATGATGTTTTTTTATATTTACTTCCCTATTTTTATTTCTAATATGAAAAAAAATCAATCAACCAATGGAATTATTCATGGATCGACCGTGTTGTAGGATTGGTTTCTAAGGATATTTTATTGGGGATTTTTTTTATTGTTATTAATTATTTATTCTAATTGATACAGATCAAGGAATCATAAGAATGGCGATGATTTGTTCTAATTTTGTGTGTTTATTGGTTTTATCTGATTTTCATTGTGTATTAATGAGAAGGTTTCATTTTGACTGGTGGTTAGATGGACACAAGATAAATGAAACATTTCACACCCATTTCTTAGTACAACGATTTGATATCGTAGATTTAGGCTTGTATCAATAATAAGATCAATCTATAATAGAATAGGGAGTGGATCAGATGGATTTAGGTATACCGAATATTCATGTTCTTGGGTGTAAGATGGTAGAAGACACATGCTGATGATTACCAAATAGGATCGAAGGGACAAAACATGATGATCGATGATGGAATGACTTATTAGGTTTTATTTATTGAATTTATGATGAGATGAATTTTTAGATCTATGGCTAGAGGAATATCCAAATACATGGGATCTAGATCTCGTATTTTGAAATAAACCATTACCCATGGTGTGTAATTTGAGACTACAAAACATGAGGGACACCTAATGCAGTGATATGGTTTCCATGATAAAGTTAAATATCACATTAAAAGTGAACCCATCACATAAAATATGACCCAACTAGTAGGCTCGACATATACCACATTGGGTACATAGAAATGAGCCAGAGTAAATGTGCACTGAAAGTCCATGTACTCCGACACATACATACCAATGCTAGGTGTACACTGGAAAAGCTGTGTACTTGAACATGATAATAAGTGCACAAGATCATACACTCGGTGTACATTGACATGGACATGTGCAGGGGTCGTGATACATGTAAAGGATTCTGTTCCAAAGGGAGATGCCTTGAACTAATGTACACACCATATACTCCATGATGGAAGGATTAGACCCCTTGTCCTCTTTATCTTAGATAGGTTTTTTAGGGTGATTTCCCTTGACTCATTACCTGAGGGTTAGTATGGATTCACAACATTCACATAGGATTGTGATCACTTAAGTTGGACTTCATGGATAGTGTTGTTGGAATTCTTCCATGAGGCCTAGAATGAGACCCATATATTCTTCTTAACCAAGGCTATGTTCTTGGTATCATTGTGAGATAAAGTCTGAGGGCGCTAGTTCTATACTTATCAGGTTAATTTAGATTGAGTTGTTGGTATACCCAGTGTCTTTGGGTGTGGTCCACATATGTGTATTTTTCTCTTCATACATTCAATGTATAACTCTTATGGAGAGACCCAATAAAAAGTACATCTTGTCTTGATGCCATCAGTGCTATCTAACTCATGGAGTTTGTTCTCCAAGATGTGTGTTTTACAGAACCTTCAAGAAATATTCCTAGTCTAGCATTACAGTTGTGGATTTACTTTGAGACTATGCATCTTTGTTGAGTATATATATATATTCTTATTATATATGTTGTAGACATATACCTATGTAGTGATAACTATCTGTCATATTGTTAAATTCTTAGTGTTTTGGGGTTTCTAATTGGGTATTATTATACTCAAACTCGCATGATATTTTCCTACATGTGTCATGTCTAATGTATATGATCAACCTTCTAATGGAGTCCCAAAGGGGCTGGTTTGTGCTTAATAAGTTAGATAGACTGAGGCGTGTTCCTACAATTTTCTTGAAAATAGTCTCTATCATTAATTTCGGGTTGGAGGTGTTTTAAGCCTCCTTTTTGTTGGCTTGTATTTGGCTCTATTTACTTTCAATTGATTTTTTTCATACTCTTGTTGTGGGATTTAGATGTATCCATGCATATTTTTTCTGTTTTTGTTCATTTACAGCATTTTATGGTCTTGGAGATGCGTACATGTGTACATGTACTTTAGGATATGGCCTCCCATAATAGTGATATGCCTACTTGACGCTATTCGCTAGCCCATATCCTATTGTAGAAAGTCTTGGGGTCACCACACGAGCCACTTTGTGATGGTTCGTGACAATATTATTGAAGGGGTTTTCCAAATAAGTGTAACTCAAGGAAAAAACTATGAACAAACAAACAAAATAAAATATGAAGTCTCCCTACTAGGGAAGAACCTATCCAAGGATGATATTGTGTTATCTATCAAATTATTACCTTAAACTTGTTAATTTATTGGTACATTTTTAAGGAAGAACCTACCCAATTAATTGATCAATTTATTTACAAGTACTTATTTGGAAATAATCACACATATACTATTTGTTTTATTTATCTATAAAGGTATCAAAAATTTAATATACATCATAATGATACTTAATTCATATCTAATACATCCTATTTAATCATTATCTTGTAATGTTTCATTCCTTTTTTTTATAAATTATTCTAATGATTTATTTTTGGAATCCTAATAAAAACTACAAAAATTAATCTGTTCACAGCATATAATGAGTAACTCTTTACAAAACCCAGAATTCTCTGTTACTCAACCAAATATAGAATTAAATCATATTCATACATATATGAATACATCTTATGTATAAGGTAGTTGAACTGTTAATGTAAGGGTTTGGAGTTACACGATATTTAAAATCACTACCTGAGTTATCCAAGTGTGATAGACAACCAACCCCATTAACCTTTCAAGAAAAGGAATAGCCTCGAGGGTGGTTGGTAGTCCATCACCAACTCCCTCTCCACCGGAATAATTTACTCAAGAGATAATTCAATTTCTATATATCAATCACGTAATTCCAAAAAACTATTTCCAACACATATCCTCAGGCTAATAACTCAAAATAATAAATAATGGTCAACATAGATAAAAAAATAAATTTCATGGAGTCATACCTTTCATGTTATATAAGGATCTAACTCTGAGAAGAATTTTAACATTAAAACAATGGAATAACGAATATTCATACATCATATAAAATTTGTTAACCATAAATATCCATGGAATTTAACAAATTATAAAAAATTTATTTAATTTCCAACACCTGATATAAACAGTCAGGAATATTTCATAAATAAATCCTAATTCTAAATAATTTATAAATTATCTAGAAAATAATAATTTATTTTTCATTCTAATATTAAATCTTTATTAAATTTATATGATATTTCATGAATTATAAAAATTCCACAATTCAATTTATATTGTATAAATATTTTATATAATCTAAATGTAGTATATTTTCTAATATATAATCATTTTATAAATGACCTATTATGATTACCAAATAAAACCATTTATTTCTTCATCATAAGGGATTCCATATAATTTTGGTAAAATGTATTTTAATATCAATCATTAGTATTTGAGAATATAAATTTATCAGAAATATATATTTGATTTATTATAAACCATTATTAATTAACTAATTAATATATAAAATATTTATAAACTAAACATTCCCTAAATACCTTTTAATTAAATCTATAAACATTTTATAAACCATTTAAACAATTAACATATTTAACTGTTTTAAAATTTTATTTTTTCTCTTAATAATAATCCATATTTTGCATAAGAGTATACGTTTAGTACCCATACATAGACTATTTACCTAAGGATGGATAAATATGACCTTAAAACATCCCATGATACATAATGTTACACCTTATATTACTTATAAAATAAGACTTATAATTAAAGTTATGTATCAATTAACCTTTATATAAACCCTAATTACATTAATGTAAGATGAATATTCCTATTATTTAAACCATTAACATTAAGGTGTAACATAGACTACCGTTACATAGAACATTTTTTCATTTCTGAAATGCCGCCTGGGGATGGAATGGGGTTTTGTGGTTTTGGTAGAACAACCTTTATATAAAAAACTGATCCACATTCCTATCAGGTGATTTCCAGTGGGTCTTTGTCATGGAACCAATGACAATCAACGGTTCTATATCTATGTTAAATCACGTATTTTCTTTCAAAAGGAAATTAATCATTATAGAATTTTAAAGAAACACTTAAGAAATTACATTGGTCAATCGGATGGGAGGTCAGGCTCATCAAACCCATTTGTAGAGAATTTATCCCCACTTTGGGACTCTCTTATAGATTTGAGATATGTTCATGAATCCATAATTAATTCCCATGTATGATAGGTTCCACCCTTGAATTACCAATCAATTATTAACATGCATGGAATTTAGATTCATATTTATATATATGAGGTTATTGATCGATAGAGATATCTATATGTATTCGACATTCTATATCAATGTTACCCTCTTATATACTCTATAGATATTATTTCATCATTTTATTATGATGTTGATTTTGATCCATACAGTGGGGTGCCCTGCGTAGTATCGTTATGAGGAACCACACCTATGGAATGAATTTAAAGGATTGTATCATAGGAGATTAGGTCCTTTGAGAGGATTGAGTTGGGGATTAATCTTATGGAGGATTCCTTTTGAGTTTGATTTGGAGGATTACACCATATAACAGGATGCCCTGGTGGTTTGGGAGGGTTGGTAGGGGAATATTATTAAAGAGGATTCCCTTGTTTAGTTGGGGATTAAACTTGAAATTATTCCCAAAAGGCTGGGTTTCCTGTATTACCTCATATAGGAGGATTCCCTAAGGTTTTATGGTGATATGGTTTGGGATTATACTATGTAGGTGGCCTATTTTTTGTGTTGGTATTACACTTGGATGAATGATCATGTGATTTGGGAGGTTTGGTTGGGGATTTTTTCTTAGTATTTTTTCCTAGATTAGTTGGTGAGTAAAATTTTAATGATTACTTAATTTGGGGATCATGTAATTATTATGATCAACACAATCCTCTAAGCCCAGGTGAGTCATGCTCGGTGTGAGAAACAATAGGAAGTAGAAGATCTATGGACTGAAAAAAATATGATTTTTCACCAGTGGAAGAAAGCTGGAGCCTTAAGGGAAAGATAAAGGGATTCGAATATTCATATCTACACTATTATATTGAAAATATAGATAATCACACATGATGATCAATTGTTCTATGAATCCAATAGGCAAAGAGGATAAAGTGTTCCCACTCCTACCATAATTAAAAGGGGATACACCCGGGAGGATCTCCTGATTTGGATACATGGATTTGAGGACCCAAAACAATGAAATCCCTCTAAAAGAGGCCAGAGGAAGAACATGAAAAATATTCTCTAAAAAAACATGTATGTTAACATGAATGTTTCATGATCATAGCTAACCTCTAATGCAACATTAGTCACACTCAAATGTGAGAAACAAGAGGAAGAATAAGATTAGGAAAACACACAGTCCTTCCACTACTAGTGGAAGAGGCCAAAACACAAAGGGAGAGAGGCAGAGAGTGGGTAGGATTTGACATGCCAATTTCCTCAAATCATTGTAATCTGGATATTTAGATTTAACTTTCTTTAATGGATATATCCAATGGTTATGGAGGAGGAAATAATGAATTAATATTGGTACTTCACGAAAGGATATGGTCTAACTCTTGGAGAGATTCCCTAGAACATGTTATTCGAGAAGAGAGGAGGATCTCATTCCATGTCAAAGGGGAAAATAAAGCTTGTTCCTCACCCTCCCTACCTTGAACTAGAGGCCCCTAGTTTCAAAAACCATAAGTGTAGGAAATAGTCCTCACACTTATATCTAATATCGGAAATTTCCTTACACTATCCTCAGGGTCGGGGTCCGCATGACTGATGGAATCCATATCCACATTCACCTAGAGTACCCTACCTAAAATGTAGGATAAGTGTGGTACACCTCTGATAGAAGGAAAACATATCCAAATGGGAGAAATGTTGGTGTGCCCCCTATAATGGGTTTTCAAGTCTGAAGGCTTTGGAAGAGGTTTCAATTTGGTCCACATTAGATGAGGGATCTAAGGTAAAAGGTTCCCTAACATATTTGGATTCGAAGATGGCTCAATGGTAGGCCAGGTGACCAAAGGTGCTTCGTATAGGGACTTGGAGGAGCTATATGTGATTCACATAAGGGGGATCTCTTGTGTGAGATGAATATACCTTGGGAAATGGACCACCTGAAAACTAAAACATGGGAAGGCTTTAGACCAGGCACCCATGGTCTCCTCAGGTGTCCTTAGATGAGTCTCAAATAGTTCTTTTAATAGGGATGGGGCCTTTGTAGAAGTTGATGTATACTAGGGGAGAAAAGGATCCATGTATAGGGGTTTTTATTTAAAAACCTAAAAGGTTATTGATCCCACTACCCCCATAGTTCACTATTCTCTTATGTTTTCGAGAGAAACCTCAGAAATTTTGGAGGACGTGGGATAAGGGGAAATGAAAAAATATCTTCCTGGGTACATATGATTTTCCAACCATGAAAATGTGGATCCATATTGTCTTATTTATAGGAAAAGAGGATACCCTAGTTGAATAAGTTACACAGTGTAAGTCCATCAGGACGGTACCTAGTGATGGTTTCCCACATTGGGGTGTAAAACATTTTGGTTTGTGTAAGACCAAATCATGAGTTCCTTGTCCAGGTTTCGTGCACAGGGGTGGTTGTGCCATCTAGGATTAATTTGATGGTCTTATGCTAGCATATTAGGAATATAGGGTTGGCAGCTCAAGACAACTAGGGTGTACAACTTGGGTGAACCCACTACTCCATACCATAGAGCTATTCCCCCACACCCCAACTTGGGATTACTTTCGGGATGTGGTCCCCCCTTCAGGTCGGCCCCATCGTTACCATCTTCTATCCCCCTGAAAAATGAAGAGTTACACTGTAAACATTTCAAGCCTAGTTGAGGAAATTTTGGATCATTACATAGGGAAATCCCATTTGCTTCTTCTTCTGACATATTGAAGTATTTCTACTCAAAATCAACATTGGGTGTCTAACTGAGGGTCAAATCATGAATTCAGTGGTGAAGTGCACGAAAAACATTTTTTAGTGTTAAAAAATTAAATCTTATAAAAGTAATCCATTAGAACAAAATGAATCTAGTTCTAAGGTAACTCTAGGTACCATTGATGCATTCTAACATTAGTTGGTGGGATTTAGTGCTTTCTCAACTATGTATGGGTTCTCTAATATTTTTATTATCCATGGGGCCATGTGGTAATAGTTCAAATATTTCCAGGTTCATATCGACAACCTTATAAAATTAAGGTCTTTCATGTCATCACTAAATTATTAACATATCTATTATACAAAGAAGACACAATGGGAGAGAAAATGATTTTTCTATGGATACCCATTATCTGTTTTTATCCTCATAAGTTTTGTGAATTTATTATTTTCATTTCTTGATTCCTTCCTAAACCATGCAGAGCATAGGTCTAGTGAGTCGAGACTCATCTTTTTCCCAGAGTTCCCCTTGCAGGATTTACCCTGGTAAGTACAATATCTCTTTCTGAATCGAGTTTGATGTCATGAGATGTAGACTAATGTGATTTGTGTTTTATATCGAACATCTTTGTCCATATGTTTTGAAATGATGGCCCAAACAATCCCTTTGGGCCAATAATGTTATGAAATTCTTCGAATACTGAATGAGTAATTTGGAGTCTTGATTTTATGGTATCCAAATCTTAAACATGATATGAGACAGATATATGTGGAATAGAAATGAAAAATGTTTAAAATAAAGTTTCTAGAACAATGCCTTCAAGGCTTCTGGGAATAGAGGAGGTCTCTTCTGAGGATGAATATGTTGCATGTTGACATGACCTTATTTTTGGGTGAAATTATGCAAAGATAAAAATGGATTATTTTTGCATATTCAAATAGTGGAATCCTCTGGATTTCATGCACTTTTTGTGGGATACATATTAAAATATATCTGTGGAATGTTATTTTGTAGTCAGTCAAAGGTATCCCTAGAAATTTTGATGTTCTAATAACCCTGGTTGAGGATTTTACAAAGATCGAGATTTCTCAAGACCATGAAGAGTGGGTTTTTGAAGGAAAGTTGTATGAGAATGAAGAGAGAATCTATATTGGCACTGACCGTGAATGGGAAACCACCCATAAAATTATTTGGATTACATGAAAGAGGGTACATTTTTTTAAGTTACCAAGATCAGGGGGGAATGAACCTTTTTGATATGGGTTAAAGCATCATGTAGATCAATATCATATGACCAAGACATCAAATGTGTAATTTAATGTCTTATGGTAAGGATATTGTTCTAAAATTTTACATCTTATGATTAAGATGTTATGTTATGCAGTTTAATTCCATAATATAAGAACATTAGGGGATATAACTTTCAGTCTTTAGTTGTGACCAAAATAATTATGAATCTACTATTCTTGATAATCTATCTGGGAATATGCTATCTTAATCAGGTATGAAGGGAAAACGACTGTAAGCTATTATTTTGGGGTCTTTGGATTCAAAGAATGATATAGGGGAAACGGATTATGGAGATATCAGAGGTCTCTCCTAATGGTGAAATTACCATTTATTGAAAAAACCCATCTTGTGGGACCATTTATTCAATTCCAATAGAGGCGTGTTACTAAAAAGTAAAATAGTGGAATACTCTAGATGGCATGATCATTATGTGGAAAACTTATGAAAATACAACTAGGTCCTGTTATTTCACTGTCAGTTAAAAGAGTTATCAGGATTTTGATATTCCATTGTCATTGGACGAATGAATTTTATGAAGATTCAGATTTCCCTAGACCCAAAGTTTGGTTTTTGGAAGGAATGTACCTGAACACAATTGGATTATTTCAAGTCAAAATTGCCCATGAATTTGGGAAATGGTTTCCTATATAGGACTAACCCAAACACATGAAAATAATTGGTTTATTATTTTTTATGGTTGTCCCCAAATCATAGGATTTGATCATCGTTACATATCTCATTTGATTGAGAATAAAGACATACATAGTTCTAGAAAACCATACAGTTTAAGGTATTAATATTAGAACCAATTGGGCATTTTAACATCTTGAAACAACGAAAATAGGATGTTTTTAGTTTTAGGTCAAATTACTAGGACCATGAGATTATGGAAATGACGATTAATATGAGGCTAAACAGATCATGTTATTTCCATCATTGTTTATAAATAATGGAGGAAATTATAAAACATGGTCTCCAGAGTTCTCAGATCAAGATAAAAGATATGGGAAAAATATTTGAGGGATGACAACAGATCTTATTTGAATCATATGTTCCATTATTTTATCCTCAAGGCTTATCAGGATAGAAGTGGATTCTTATGAGGATGAAATGTTTTGCTAGTTGAAAAACCCGTTTTGTGGGTGACTTAATATAAATCCATCTACGGAATGTTACTGAATATTAAAACATTGGAATCCACTAGTTAAAAAACATATCCTATAGGAAACATATTAAAATATAACTAGAGAGTGTTACTTCATAGTCAGAAAAAAGATTACATAGGTATCATACATTATTTCAGTAATAGGTAGAGAAGAATTATAAAGATCTGAAAGTGTACAAGATTAATAGCTTGATGTGTAGAGGTGATATATCTGAGCATAAAGGAATAATTTTGACTAATATTGGATATTGAAGTGTGCAGTACCTTACAAGGATATGACTCATATGTAATAGGGTACATATCTATTTCCTTCATAGACCCCTAAATACGAGAACCCAACAAAAGAGATCCTACATATATCATTTTGTGTTTGCTGGATAGGGGGAATTTTTATTTTACCCATGGCTGGGACTAAGAAATAAGGTGTAGGTGACACTACGTATTTCATTGAAATGAGAATCAGGCCACACATAGTTAGTTGGTAACCATTCTAGTTTAAATTCATGAAGCGATGGAATCAACCATTAATTTTAATGTCATAAATTAAGGAAAAAAGTAACTCGACATGAAAAAGGAATATTGTGGCTTAGCTAGGATATAGGACCCAGGAATCCCTATGTATATTGCTGGAGTAAAAATCAAGAAACATGTAGTCATAGAAAATTTTACCTATAGTGATTGAATTCATGTTTGGATAAAATTGGTTTTCTTAATACTGTCTCACACATGGGGAAAGAAAGCATATTGAATCATATTATACATATTTGACTCATACAAAGGAGAGTGGGGGAATTTTCCATATTTTGGCTAGACCAAGATATTTGATCTAGGAATCACTATATATCTTGAAGAATTAGAATCAATCCATACACAGTTCTTAAGGGACCTGTGTAGTTTAAATTCATGTGTTGAAGTCATATATTTTTCCTTTTAAGGACTTTCATCCATGACCACGATAACCCTAATGAAAATTGGTATACCTTACTTATATAATGAGTTTATTTTCCAAAACTATTAATCCCACATGAGATATGCATAGTTTGAGAAATAAAGAGTTGATAATGTTTCTTCCATCATATAAAGGTGATACAAGTAAAAGTTATTGGAATTTATATCCATTGGTGGATGGGCTAGGATGTAATATCCAGGAATAATTATATATCTTATTTGAATGAGAATCAAGAAACACGTAGTTCATGAAAGGCTCCCTATGCAAGTCTGACCCATTCACAAGGAGGGGGAATTCCGCATATTTAATTACAGTTGGGCACATGATTGGAGATCCTGGCATCAATACATATCACATTGGAATGAGAATCAACTGACACATAGTTTTTGAGGAGATAATGTAGATTATTGTCATGTGATGATGAAATTAACTATGATATTTAATTCCTAGTTGTAAGGACGTGGGTCACTCGACGTGAAAGGGAAGTAGTACTGAGGTTAGGGGTGATATTAGAGATTCAAGAATCACTATGTATCCTATAATGGATGGAATCAAGCAACACAATGTTCTTGAAAATAGTTTACCATGTCCATAAGGTTTTGACATGCGAAAGGGGACTTTAATGTTCCCCATAATGATTACAGGTCCCAGGACATGAGGTCTAGGGGTTACAGAGTATCTCTTTGAGATGAGAATAAATATATATTCCATTATGAAACAATAGTGTCATAGGGTACCACCACCAAGAAATGAGACTCGCTCATGCATATATCAGAATGATATGCGGTTTTATGTCTCGTAGTACGAATGTGAACCATGCAGTTTTTTTCATGTGATAAGGACTTTTTCATAAAATTTAATATCATGTGACTACGAAGTTGGGATATATTTTTGACAGTATTTTATATCTGACTGTAATATCTTTTTATTTCAGGTCATAGGACTAAGACCATATAGTGTGATTTTTTGGTTTTGGCATTCATGTCCATGATACTATGCAGTTTTATTTCGTGTAGGTGAGATGTATACCAAATAATTTAATGACATATAGATTGGATGACATGCTACACTATTTAAATTCTTACATCGTGGACATTATAGTGCCATTTATTTTAACATATTACTAATAGGATGATTATTATAAGATTACATGACAAATTTCGTCAAGAACATCACATTGGATGAGGTGGTAATGTTCTCTCCATCAATTGAGATCAATGAATAATCTCTATTTGAGTGAACCTTGAGTATGTATTAAATTACCTCCTATTATGGATCAAGATTTAGATGCTTCCTTCCTAGTATCATTAGAGTCCTAGGTAACAATATAGTTCTCCAAGGAGGAATGAACAGAAGTTGATATTGTTAATAAAATATCATGCTGTCTGATTTTGATAAACCTCCATGTGATGTGAGGTGTGAAATATTTTCTCACAGATTATCTCCAATTCATCCAGTCATTTTTGGTATTTCTCATCTATGAAATGATGATCACATATGGAACAGTGGAGTGATGAAAATTGGACCTCAATGGGTAATACTACTTCCGTTTGGTATATGAGCGCATATAGGGTGGCCCGTGTGGTAGTGTAGGTTATAGTACGTTAGTCCCACAAGGAATTTGAGAGATTATAAGTATAATATTTCATATACTTTTCTACCATATTTTGAATTATGTTTTATAGGGTCTGGTTAAAGGGATCTATTTTTTCCATTATCCACTACATGATAGAATAAAATTTGGAATGATTTGATGTTATATTCCTCATGTATCCTTTCCACCTTATCAGAATAAAAATTTGTGCCATTTTCCATTAGTTTTGTATGAGGGACACCAAATCTGGTAATGATGTTTGACATCAAGATGCTGAATATGCTTTTGGTCCTAACTTGTTTGAAGTGTATTACCCTAACCCATATGGAGAAAAAATTGGTATTAATTAAGATATATTTTAACTAGTGGGTAGTAGTTGGAGGATATAGCCCCACAATATCCATTTCTCATATCGAAAATGGAAATGAGTATTTAGATATATGTAGAAACTATTGGGGTTAATGGATGAAGATGGAATTTGATTGACATGAATGAAATTATTTTTTTAATTTTGTTCAATCATATGTCACACTAGGCTTGTAATATCCAATAATCATAATTTGATGATAAATATTGATCTATTACTTGTGGGAACCATAGGATTTTAGGTGTACTTAATTCATGATAGAAGAAGTCTCTTCTTTATTGATACATCTATGAAAGTCTCCATAAAATCGTCATTTATAGAGGACCTTTTAGTGATTTGGCCCATCATAAAGAGTGAAGTTGGATGATCACCATTGAATTTTCTCTTTCATATCTTTGACTGATGGTCATTCTTGATTATAAATGTATTCCACGATGGTAATCATCCACCCAATGGTAGGGAAATATAGTTGGAAGACCTGGATTATTTTGTTTATATATTTTGTTCTGACATGAACAAAGGTTGTGATCATTAAATGGTGTGGAATGCTGATGACCGTCTTTTCCTAGTTTGGATCTATAGGATTCATGGCTACATTTGAAAATGCATCTTCTTGAGAGTTCATTGATTTTGGGATGTGAGAAAATTTTGGATCTATGGGAAATTATTCCATATCCCTTGGACATGCTCAAGCATGGGGGTTAGATATTTTTTCTAATTGAATAATCCACGTTAATATATTTTATTACCTACTCCAAATTTCCTTTCACATCTATATGGTCCACTCATTTTGGGAGGACCTGTTCTAAAACTACAATGAGGACTTTATATTCCTACTAATTTTCATTACATCATTTTGACAATAGGAAGGAGTAAGAAAAACAACTTTTTCTAATGATATGAGTAAAAATCCTATCCCGACATTGTTGAGCTTGGGGTCCTCTATTCTCATCCACATTGGGGTATCGATGTTCTGTAAAAATAGATTTCCCATGTCTGGGGGTCATCTTAAATAGAAAATATATATTTATCGGAAACTTCAGTATTTGACAATGTTGCTTCTGTAGATGGGTGTTATTCTAGAAAATATACCAAAGCATAACCTTTCACTACTTTTTATGGAACAAACAGTTTATCAAACTACTTAAATATAACCGACCACCATGAGAAACATCATATAAACATGGGATGGTTGAGGATATATTTGACCGGGTTATTGCGAGAGACAATATGAATTCATGGTGCTACAATTAGTTCCTTATTTTCCAAACATTGAAGATTAATGTATGTTAGATCTTCCTGATATCAGAATTTTGAGACTCAACATTGATAATGGTTTGACTAAAATAGTAAAAAAAAATTCATTGATGAAGTAATTTTTTTCTGGAGGAAATGACATATTAACCAATCTAGGGCTATCACATATATAATGAGAAGACTCCTTTTTTTGGGTGACCTTAACATCGACAGACTCAACAGATATTTCCTGAGTCCGTTGAATGATTTATGATAGTCACTGGTCCATTGATAAGTGTCCACTTATTCATATTTTTAGTGAAGGGAAAACAATTTCTGTCAAGGTTAGATTTGAAGCACATAATGTAGTCCATGGTTCCTTTAATTCCACTATACTCATTAAGGTTCTTAGGAGGTGACATGATATGGATGGAATTTGTTTTTTTATGGTTGACTTCGATACTGTTATGGCATATGAAAAAGAGGAGAAGATTTAATGAGGTTACCTTGAAATAACATTTCACGGGTTTCATCTTTAGGCTATGTAGCCATAGTTTGTTCATGATGGAATATAGATCATCTTGGTGGTCAGAATGCGATTGGGAATTAACCAAAATATTATCAATGTATCACTCAAAATATTTTCCCAGAAAGGGATTGAATATGTGATGCATGGAATATTGGTATATAGAACCAGAGTTATTTAAGATAAAGGTCATTAAATGATAACAAAATACTCCTTGGGTGTCCTGAAGGATGTGTATTCTTAATCTTTTATAGCCATACAAATTTGGTTGTACACTATATAGCCATCCATGAAGGGGAGATTGAAAACCATCTGTTTTACCAATCAATAACTATATGATTGGAAACAATAAGACATATTTTAGTCTTTTTGCATTGAGATATCTGAAGTCGATGATTACCATGGTTTTCCATTATATTTTATTTACCAGAACAATGTTGGAAATCCAATTTTGATTCTAAACATCTATAATAATTTTGGCCTTGTTGGTATTGTCTACATTAGCCTGAATTTTGGATCCATGAGTTGGGTGTGTCCATCTGGCTACATCTTTGTATGCTAAATGGTCTTTTGGGAAGCCCATGTGATGGGTGTCCACCTCGGGATCGAGGCCCCTAATCACTAGGAAATTACTGGAGAACATGTACCCATGTTTCTTTAGGAAGGAAGTGTATACCACTTTTTTGTCATAATTCAGGGTCGTACTAATAAAATTGGGCTATGTATCTTTCTCTCTAAAATGAATTATTTCTATGATTTTTTTAATAGTGGTATAGAAAACTTCCTCAAATTGTGGAGTGGAATCACTGAGGTATTCTTCTTCTTCCACTTCCACATGCTTTACACATTTCACCACCACTTGTGATGTAGGTGATAACTTTTTTTTTCAGAGTTAGGGGAGGGTTCATTGTTTCAATGTTTGGAAGGTTAATCAACTAATTTCAACTCAGATGAATAGGTATGGACTTTATTATGTTTAGGGGGTGGTGTAATGTCATTTTCACCCAGATGTTTTACACTATCTAGAGGTTCAATGAATTCTCTAGCACTATCATTCTAAGTTGTTATGACTAACATCATATAAGTCGCTGAATTTATGATCAAATTCAGACCTAAATATTTTATTTGATTGATGGGTAGCACATACTCTTACGTAATCTACATTAAAGGATTATCCATAATCATCTCCAAACCATTATAGTCATTGATTTGAGTGACATAATCAGTCATGGATTGTTTCCCTTGCCTCTGGTTGAACATTGCATCAATTTATTTTGATTCATATGTTTTAAATGGGTGTTTCTCAGCATAAGTTTTTTTAATTCTTCCATTGATATAATATTTTAGGCATTGGGGGTATGAATAGGGGATAATTTTATACTGATGTAACCAAGTTCTTCCCATCATAATGTTGAAGTCCATATCTTGCTGAACAACCAAGAATTATAAGTCATACATGAGATATCCAAACTGTGATTTGAGTTTTATTTCCCTAAGAGTATTTTGATCATTCTTATCATAACCATATAGTAATAGATCATAGGAGGACATCTGAGACACATTGAATCCTAGCTAACAGAGTGTTCATACCCTAATGAGGTTGAATCTAAATACATTTTTAATGAAGACTCATAAAATATTTATTCCATTTATCATGAGAGATACCTAGATAAGTTTTACATGTCTCTTTATGATGGAATAATCGGTGTGGTATATAAAATATATGACAATGTGTAATTATATCGGATCTTTCCCTATATGAAATACTATTGAAACACTAAACATGAATTCAAATTATTGAGGGATTGATAAGGCCTATACAAGTGCTTCCCGAAGGTATTTTGATACACTAAAGGCATCCATGGTTGAAATTTTTTCTAGTACCAGGTATAATATATTTCATATGTCCTACATTTATTTCCTCCTGAGATGAGGATTCTCTTTTATAGGTTCTTTAGAAATATGTAGATGGACAATCATTTAGAGCAGGAGTTGAAAGTGATTTTTCCCTTGGTGGATTAGGTCGACTTGGTCTACCATCATGCTAAGGATGATTAGGTGATGGAATCCCCTCTAGTTAATCATCTAAGAGTATCATTTTAGGGAATACCCAAACATGTGTGGGAAAAAATTCTTTCTATGTCTATGATTTTTGGATAGCCATCCCATGAGTTATTTCCATTCATACGGTTCAAGAATGGATGTGGTTTGAGTAGTAACTCCTAGCACGATCACATATTCCTCTGTATCCTTGATTTTGATGTCATATTTTTCCATATATCCAATCTAATATAGGGAATACAGATTCATAGTCACTATCACCATTTTAGAAGGGATCCATTAATTGAATAACATTAATGGAATAGAAGATCAACTCCCCATATGATAAGTATTCCATCCTGTGGGTTAAATCATGATGTACCATTTGGTGGGATAGTGCCTATTCTAGGACTATAGACAATAATTTCCCTGATGTTAATGGAATATTTGGATTTTTTATAGGGTTATGTTTCTATGTTTAATTATTTTTCTTCTATCCATATCGTTTTTTTGATGAATGACCATCAATGGAATATGAAATTGAAGAATCCGACTATGCCATAGTGTATGTGGCATGGGCGATAGTTGGATGTTTCTACTATACTCAGACGATATCTTGAAATCTATTGACTTTATTTCTAACCATAGAATAACTGAAGATCTATTCACCCTTGGTATGATCTTTTTGACATTGATTCTCATCCTCTGGATTGGTGGTAGAAACCCATGTTACTTGCACAAGTGGCTTTACCAGCTTCACTTTCTCAAAGTCCACCATATTCTGTAGGATTCAATTTGGAAAAAACTTCCTGGATGTTGTAACCTAATGATTTAGGAAAGGGGAAATAGTTCTAGATATCTTCATGACCAACCTGGTTGGGATTTTTGGATTTAGAATCATGTTAAACTTATTTTCTAATGTTGAGATGAAGTCACCAATGACATGGGAAACTCTGAAAGAATAACCTTTATTATATATCATATCAAACCATTTTTAATTATTTTCCCGTTTATTTTCTTCACGAGGTGGAAACTATTGCTGAATCTTAGTAGATAGAATTACATGATATGGTGTGGGTTTTTGAGCTGGAGCGGGTGCATGGACCTTCTTAAGTGTTACATTGGTAATATGTACTTTCTCAATTCCATTACCATGATTTGATATAATTACGCAGGACTTATCCATGGTCCATGCAATGGAGCCTTCCACTCTTTGAGCAATCATAGTAATGTCCCGAAACCCTGCTGTGTATTTTAAAGGGATGATTGGTGTACACAATTCTTCGTAGTGATTATCTATATAAACAAACAACAAGTATTCTTGAAGATATTATCGATTTAAAGAGTATTTCAACCCCCTCCACTGAGAAATGAAATCCATGTTTGAATAATTATTTTTCTATATGCAGTTTGAGAGGTCAAGGACCATTGTAGTATTTAATTTTGAGCAGAATTAGAAGAGAAACTTCTAATGGATATCCTACCACCATATAATTGACCGAGCTAGCAAGATTGGGTACCACACAAAGGATGGCCCCTACAAAGTCTGTATAAAGAACTTGATTTTCTCCACCTCCAATTATTCAGGGGTCCCCATCATGGGATCGTTGTGGGAGACAAAAAAGTGTCAAATTTTTCTCTGGGTCCCCTGAGCCATTGAAAAATGGAAATAAAGGGTTCCCAATGTTTGATGGTGGGAGAGTTGGATCAAACCATTCGGGTTAATTATTCATTTAAGGATTTTCTAAAGAACATCATTCGTCTATGGATTCCAATCGATATATGAGCGAGTCAAAAGTATTGATGGGCCCTTGGAGAGTATCTGGAAGTGCAAGTTCTGGAACAGGGGATGCTACTAGTAGAGCCATCTATGATGTACCTTCCAGCATCTACTATGTGTTAACCATTAGGGAAGTCTTATTAGGATTCACAATGACTTATTCTGGTTTCTATACCCAATTTTGGGAATTCCTAATATGCTACTATAGAGACCAAGTATATTGGTTGTTGGTATCTCACATTTAGTGTATTTTATGGTCTAATTTCAATTAACATGGTGAATCCAATTTGTTGAGGTATGCTAGCTGGGAGTGTGAGTCGAGGATCTTCTTGTAGAACATATCCAGTAGGAACACTTCCTTAGAGTATTTCATCATTAAGTCTTCTCAATTACCTTATTTATTTCTCTTTTTAAAGAAATATTTTTGTTTGCGTAATGGGATCAACCTCTCCAAGTTGTAGGTGACACACAATTTTACCCATAACTTTTCCTTTTTGATTGATATTTGAAAATGTAATAATGGATAGTTTGAGGGAATACCCAAACTTAAGGAAATCCTTTAGTTATACGTACATATGAAACCTAAATCATTTTTTCATTGGTCGTATTATGATGTAGAACCTCCTCCTATTACTTCTCTGCTGAATTGGAATCATGTTCCATATGGTCTTTAGGGATAGTGTCGATGGAATTCAATGATGTGTAATGTATTACAATCACTATATCAGTGTCTTTGAGATATTTAATTTTTATGTGCCCTTAATGAGGCCAAATCATATCTTTTATGAGTTATATAGGAACCATTTAGTGGATGGAAATATGGAGGTAATCTCCAGACAATTTTGACTTCATGTCTCTAATGAAGACACCGAATCATTGGATGAGATGAACTAGTAGGTTTTCTTCAATGAAATTCATCCTAATCATGATAAGAATAACTTATGCATAGGAGGAGGTTATTAAGGTGAAAAGTCCCCAAGACCTCTGAAATAGGGCTATTCCTTTTCCACTTTTTCAACCCTTCGAGTATGGTTTTTTGAGCTCAATGTTTGTGTTAAAAATGCCAATATCCCTTCTGGATGGGGATAATTTTTGATTTTCATGGCCACTATTTCCATGGATTCCCTTTTCATCTTGTAGAGTTTTGTTTGAACATGGTCCTGGTGCATCATTTGGGTTGAACATGAACTTATTACTTCCAAATACCATTGCACTATCTATGAAATTTGGGATATCTCATGGCTGAATTCCCTTAAACAGGAGTCCTGCTCAAAATTTTTGGATTCCTGATGGAAAATTCCTTCAATAACCTGCTCTCTTCTAGTCCAACATCAGTGAGAGTCAGCCGTGGCCTATGTTTTTGATCATTTCATCAATTTTGATCATATTCCATTTTTTTGAAGTCAACCTGAAGAGAAAAAATTGCATGATATAAAATTCATAAGTCCTTATTGGTTAGAGGGCATATTGAAATACTTTTCTCTGTGATCAATCCATCATCTAATATGAACATCATAGGGGGTATCTGCAACTAGATGATACAATTACTTTAAAGCGCTGAAGAATTCAAATTTATGGGATCCTTTGTAACGCCCAGAGATTTTATGAAGAATATTCTTTTAATTCCGTTGATGTCTTGTGTTGTATGCTACACCAAAATTATCTTGTCCTATACGCAACACCGTATTATCTTGCAGTATACGCAACACTATTCTTGGCTCATATTACACACAATTTCAAGTTCGTTTTGTAGAAATTATTTGACGCAACATTAAGTATAGATTTTGTTTAATTTATAAATAAAATTAGTTTTGAATTATGTTATACACAACACCAAAGGGAGATTTCACTACACACATCCCTGACCTGGCTTGCATTACACACAATTGCGACCTTCCTCGATAGCTTGTGTTTAATGCAATACCGGGTTTCACTAAACAACGATATATGGTTATAATATTATTATGAAAATGAATTTATGAATAGTATTAAATAAATTTTTAATGTTATAACATTATTATTTAATCTTACACAATTTCTAGAACATTTTATGTGAACAAAATAATTTTTTCGGGTAAAATGATTATTTTTAAAAAAATGCAGTTTTGCTGCCTTTTGATGGCGCACCAACATTAAAAATAGTTTTTGACATGTTTATAAGTTCAATTTTACAACATAAAATTCTTCTTTGGAATCAGGATATAAAAATTTACTTTGGATAAAATTTTCAAATTATTCTGAAATCTTTCATATTTTGATGAAAAGTAAAAACACACTATATTTTAATTAAAAATAACATTTTTCATCGCAATAAATTATATGGATAAATTATAATATTGAATGGATTTTATGTATAAATATAATATATTTTTACCATTTAATATAATTTAGGTCATTAACATTAATTTTACATTGAATTCATAGGTCAAAACATTTCAGTCTTTTGCAATGTTTTAACTTTTAAAACACGTTTTCTTTACAACGGGATTAATTTTAAATTAATTTATGAAACTTTTGTGTATTGAATTTAGAAAAATAGATTCAATATTTGGAATCAGTGGGTCCAAATTATGTTAATAAGCAACTTTTTATTTTTGGGCATTATGAATAGTAACTACTGTAAATTTTATTTACCATAGTAAAAGGTAAATCGGGTAATTATGGGTAAATATAATATTATAAAATTACCCTAACATTGGTATTAATATAATTGGATGCTTATATTTCATCCTCAGTCATATTTTGGTCGAAATTGAATCCATTGGAACCCACTTGGAGGTGATTAAGACCATTAGTTTATTTTATTTAAAGGAAAGTGAAATATGTCTCACTCAACTTTAATAATTAAAGTATTTTTAATATAAGTTTATACAGAATATAAATTCGGTTATAAATACTAATTTTAAAGAAAAAATGTTTTTCTTTATCATGGTAATTTATTTGTAATTTTTAAGAGTTATTTAATTACCTTATTATATTATACATTAATGATGCAGAAATTATTTATTTAGTGAAAAATCAATAATATAGTTCTTATTGAAATAGTAATATATATCAAAAGGCCCAAAAATCTGCACAAAACTTATTAGTCGTGTATAAATAAACCCTAATCATCAACTGACCGAATTGTTGACCATTTGGATCTTTATTTAGGCGATTATGACACTTATAATATTTTATTTTAAATGATTCCAAAGTTGTCACCTTCATAATTTAATAAAGATAAAAATTTATATGTTGTTATTTTAAGATGATAAATTCGAGAAAAATTATTGTTATAAAATCTTTTATATTTATATTCATCAACGGATTTTATTTTTAATTTTTATGCAACAAATAAGTATATTAAATAATTATACAAAAATGTTGTACTAATTATTTTATTAAGAGATAAACCAAATAAATGGATTTAAAAATATTAAAATAAATATTATATGAACTATTTAATGTTCTTCACGAATTTTATAGAAAAATTTTACATTTTAGTAATCTATTAAATTTTTTAGTTCGAATATATCCTCTGTGTAGATTTTATTTAAATTCAATTAAATAAATAGTGTCAAAATTTACAATACATAGGTGATTATTTATAACCATTTAAAATTTATATTTTTATTACCAGAAATAAAATTAAGTAGATTAAATAAGGATAAATCAAAATGATAAGGTTTAAAATAAGATCAAAACATGTCTAAATTTTATTGGTCTATGAGATTACAACCCTATCTCATCTATGATTCGAATGGAGTCATTTTTGGAGGTTTTCATGTGGGGTTTCAATTTATATTAAACTAATATTTTTGAGGATACCAAAGGTTCCCCTCTCCTATCTTATAAAATAGAACCTCCTCCCTCTCTCCCTCACACCAGTTTGATCCTTCAATCTCGGCCAACCCCTGCCAATTTATCTTCTCCACTTCCCTAAAAACATCATAGAGGTCCTGGTCTACTTCAAAGACCAATCTTACTGCCCTAAAAGTAGGATTAAATGATGTGTATCGAAGAAGAAGTAATATTCGTTACCGATTCATTCAAATTTATTTCTTCTTCTACCTCCTCTTATTTAGTTGTTTCATTATGTTGTAATAACATAAGTATCAATAATTTACTGATATTTTATTATAAATATTAAACATCCCCATTTCACCTTCTATCCATCCTAAGGAAAACGAAATCACTGCACGTGCATAGGTACAGAATACCGTCTCCACACCGTGGTGTAATCTGGTTTTCCACCACCACCTTACTTGGATGGGAATAAAGGTGTAAAGAATAAATACATATGATTATTATAAAATCATACTGATTCTGAGATATTAGATCATTCACTCCAATTCGATTCAATAATTATGGGAACGATATCATCGCTCATTCGTACGTACGGATTACAGTCTCCACGACAAGATGAGATTCATTTTCAAAGTTAACAATTGAAGAATGATTATAAAGTATATATAATAATTAATCATGAGATACATGACATAATAATGTTATTGTAATTATGTACATATATATGTATTTTATATACTTAATTACATTCAATTCAATAAGGAAACAAAAACAGCGTTCATGCGTACGTACGGCCTACCGGCTCCATGAACGGTGTATTTGATCTCATTTATCGATATATTATATATATGTATATTCTGAATATATATTATATATAAATCATGTTTTATATTCAGGAATTAAGTAATCATGATCTTAGAAACCATCTGAATAATTACAAGTCAAAACACATAAGACAAATGAAACGATTTTACCCAAAACGCTCTTTAACATGGAATTTATAAATGAACGCGTAATATAAAGTCATAAGTGAACCATATATGATATCATAATAATGAATATGATTCTGTAATAAGTCAATGACATTATTTAAAACATTATACATGAGGATCAGATACGTATGATGCATATCGGACCTAAGGTAAGGGATAACTATTCCAATCTTGATCTTATCTGAGATTGTTTATTCGTAAGTATTTACAGGGTTTTTGTTGTCATCCATGTACAAGTTTTATAATAATGTTTTCATGTATGTTTAATGGAATTTAACCCATTTTTCTAATTTCAGCACATGTTATAAATGGAATCTTACTTTTTTTACAACACGAGGGACTTTTTGACTTTTCCGACAAAAGTACGAGGAGAATGTTATTTTTAACTTATACAGCGTGAATGGATTTTTACGGTTTCATAACGCCTCATTTTCCGGAATCTTCCTATACAAGATTTCATGATTATTTTCAACAAAACCCTTTTGTTTTATAAATTAATGGAATTTTGTGAAAGGAAAATGATTTTGAAGAAGAAATGATATTTTCCTCAATAATTAATTTCAACTGTTATCAAAACTATTTTCCATCTAAAATGACATTATTTAATATGTTTATCATTGAAGTGTAATTTCACCATTATTTACATGGTTTGATTCTTATTATGATAAAATTGTATCCATTTTTTATGGATTATGTTATGATGGCATGATGTTTAAGAATCCCATTCTATTACGTGGGTCATGTTATGATGTATGATTCAGGAGTTTGAGGCACCCGAAAGAATGATTTCATTATGAGATGGGTGGGACCTATATCTCCCTCCAATGCATTGGGTAAAGATTTATATCTGATGAGATAGACATGGCTGTAACGGTAAGTTATTCTAGTTCAGTGATACATGACGAGAACGAGGAGTGAACATGATTCAGAAAGGGACTTTGTCGACTAAGATGGTCTTGGCAGCAATGCCTTGGCTACTATGGAAATCATAACAAGTGCTGACTGGTCATCACAACTACATGATATATTTCCATGATATTTTATGAATATTGATGTTCCTTTATGACATTTGTCTTATGTACTTCCCAGATTTATGTCTTTGCTCAATATTTTGATGTTTTGAATTTATGTTCAAACTTTTGCACTCAATTGTTTATGAATTGTTTTATGTTCTCTATGCTTACCCTTATGAGAATTTGAGCTCACCATTTTAGGTTTTCTTTTCCCCAGGATATATAAAAAGTTTTTAGGTAAGAAAACAAAAGGGGAAGATCTTTATGGGAGAAGTTGAAGATCATTCACCCTGATTAGAAGATTACGTTCCCAGTTTCCAAAGACACTAAACTATTACGGTCCTTTGGTGTCTGTTTTTGTTATGTATTAAGTATTCTGCAAAATTAATGTAATTTCTTTGTACGTCAATCTTTGGGTCTCTACAGTTTGTATCATAGGGAGGTTTAGTTAAAATTTGGAAATTAGGATGCGAAAACTTTAGTGAAATCCCTAGAGATATTTCTAAGGTATGTCTAGGGATGTATCTAAGGTTAGGTATAAGTATAGGTTATAGTCCTAGAATTATGATAATGATATTAGAATTAAACCTATGATGTTAGAAATGGAAGGTACTCCCCCTTTATTATGTTGTTTTACTTATCATGATGTTTGCCTCAAAATATTCTTTTTGGGTTTTAGGAAATGGATGAAAATAAGAGGATTCATGTTAATGGAGAATATGATGGACAATGGAATGATATTCTTAATGAGAAACAAAATGAAACGTGATTTGGATGTCCAAAAATCATTATTATGCCTAATCAGAAATCTCATAATATGATCAATAATCTTAACTTTGGTAAGATTCCTGACACAACTAATAAAGGAAATATGAAGTTTAATGATGATCATAGAGGAAGGAAAGTTCAATTTCTGTCATGTAAATCATGTGGGAAGAGGAAATAAGGAGAATGTTTCAAAGGAACTAGAAGATGGTTTGGGTGCGGAAAAGAAGGACACAACGCCAATAATTGCAAAGGAAAAGGATCATTTAACACAATGGACAAGGATAATGGTATTTCTAATACATCAACAAATGCTTTAAATGTGGAATGTACGGGAATTATGCAAATCTATGCCCTAAGGGAAAATCTCATGAAGAGAATCAGCCTGTTTGTATGGGTAGTATTTATGTTGATGATGATGAAGATACTACAAATGATATATGAGATGAAAGAACTGTTGAGGAATAAAATGATAAAGCTCGGTCAATGTTTTATGAGGGTAGTGGAATGATTGTATGTTTATCAAGAGTTATGTTGTATAGGTAATTTAATGGTACAATGGAATAAAGAAGAATCTAAGGATTGTTACACTATTGTTTTTCCTAAAGTAATTGAAATATATATTAAATGGTAGTGGTAACCTTGAATGGTTATTCAAATGTTTTTTGGAAAGAAGAAGATATGCGCATGATGAAAGGATATGGATAAAATAATATGTTTGATAGTATTCATGAACTCATTATTGTTATAAGGACTAAGTGATATCATGGTTTGAGTATACAGAATTTTGGGATTTTGGTATGTGGAAAGAGTTAACTTTTGACAGCACTCATGTTTTCACTAAGGATCAATGGGTATTCATTTTTTCAAGAGAAAACATAATTAAGGTATTCACATTATTGGAATGTGACCAAAAAGATATATCTTATATGGGGTATAAATGATGGTATTCAAATGCTCGACAGATGACATTTCTAGTAATTGTTTTATTTATAATATGAGTTTGGACAGAAGTATTTCTGATAAGCCTAAAGATTGGAATGGATTATGTTGGACATAAGTCAAAATTGTTTATGGATAGAACTTTTTTGATATTATTGATGGAATGTTATAATAGTGTAGCTTATGAAAAGCGAAAACAAGCTGAATGGGCGACAACCCATCACGTCGGACAAGGATGTGAGAATTGAACCCACATCCAAAGTGCGAAAAGCCTTTATCGCCTACCACTTGCCTACAAGAAGTCCATGTTTAGTAGAAACTATTTTTATTATATTAAGCAGTATGATATGTGAAGTATAAGTCCATGTTAGGAACCATATATGACTAATATCACTATAGATGGACGCATGTATTTTTTATAATGTTTTCTAACCTTTTGTTTGAGACATATGGAATGACACACCATTCTATCACATGATCTTCTAACACTTCACGAATGATAAATTCAACTTCATTTCTTTAAGAGATGAAGTTGAAATTGTCCAAAGAATGACCAACGGTGAGACTGTACCAAAATCAAGAATGTATTTCTTCAAATTCAAATTTTTTCAACTTTAGGGAAATAATATTGAAAACCAAATTTTTTTTCCTAATTCCCTTATATCCGATGAATCAGATAGTACCTTATATCATCACAAATCTTTGGCATTGTGATTGTTGGCTCTTTCATAGCCATGTTCTCTACCACTCTCCATCAGAACATGACAGTTAGATTTCTCTTCCATATCCATATTTTCACTTATGTTCTCTTATGTGGAAACCCAGTGATTAGTTAATTTGGGTAACCGTTACATTTCATACTTTAGTTTTTGAAGATTGGTTTTGGTATTCCTTTTTACTATGTGGGTTTCTTTTAATGAATCTTTCGAGTAGTAAACCATTTATAACCCTGATGAATTTCAATGGAGAAATTCATTTTAAGGGGGGTAGAATGTAACACCCCAAGATTTTATGAAGAATATTCTTTTAATTTTGTTGATTTCTTGTGTTTTACACTACACCAAAATCAGCTTGTCCTATACGGGACACCGTATTAACTTGCAGTATACACAACACTTTTCTTGGCTCATGTTACGCACAATTTCATGTTCGTTTTGTAGAAAATATTCTACGCAACATTAAGTATAGATTTTTTTTAATGTATAAATGAAATAAGTTTAGAATTATGTTATACTCAACAACAAAGGGAGAATTCACTACACGCAACCCTGACCTGGCTTGCATTACACGCAATCACGACCTTCCTCGATAGCGTGTGTTGTACGCAATACCGGGTTTCACTAAACAATGATATATGGTTATAATATTATTATGAACTAGCATTTATGAATAGTATTAACTAAATTTTGAATGTTATAACATTATTATTTCGTCTTACACATTTTCTAGAACATGGTATGTGAACAAGATAAATTTTTCGGGTAAAATGAGTATTTATAAAAAAAGCAATTTTGCTGCCTTTTAATGGCGCACCCACCTTAAATATAGTTATTCAAATGTTTATAAGTTCAATTTGACAAAATAAAATTCTTATTTTGAATCAGGATATAAAAATTTACTTTGGATAAATTTTTCATATTATTCTGATAACTTTCATATTTTGATGAAATGTAAAAACACGCTATATATTAATTAAAAACAACTTTTTTCATCTCAATAATTTATATGGTTAAATTATAATATTGAATAGATTTAAAGTATAAATATAATATATTATTACCATTTAATATAACATATGTCATTAACATTATTTCTACATTGAATTCATAGGTAAAAACATTTCAATCTTTTGCAATGTTTTAACTTTTAAAACACGTTTTCTTAACAATGGGATTAATTTTAAATTAATTTCTGCAACTTTTGTGTATTCAATTTAGAAAAATGGATTCAGTATTTGGAATTAGTGGGTCCAAATTATGTCAATAATCAACTTTTTATTTTTGGGCATTATAAATAGTAACTACTGTAAATTTTATTTACCGTAGTAAAAGGTAAATCGGTAATTAAGGGTAAATATAATATTATAAAATTACCCTCACACTTGAATTAATATAATTGGATGCTTATATTTCGTCCTAAGGAATATTTGGGTCGAAATTGAATCCATTGGAACCCACTTGGAGGTGATTAAGACCTTTAGTTTATTTTATTTAAAGGGATGTGAAATATGTCTCACTCAACTTTAATAATTAATGTATTTTTATTATATGTTTATATAGAATATAAATTCGGTTATAAATACTCATTTGAATGATAAAACGTTTTTATTTATCATGGTAATTTATTTGTAATTTTTAAGATTTATTTAATTACCTTATTATCTTATACATTAATGATGCAGAAATTATTTATTTAGTGAAAAATAAATAATATAGTTTTTATTGAAATATTAATACAATGAAAAAGGCCCAAAAATATGAACAAAACTTTTTAGTAGTGTATATATAAACACTAATCATCCACTGGCCGAATTGTTGTCCATTTGGATCCTTATTAAGGTGATTATGACACTTATAATATTTTATTTTAAATGATTCCAAAGTTGTCACCTTCATAATTTAATAAAGATAACAATTTACATGTTGTTATTTTAAGAATTTAAATTCAAGAAAAATTATTATTATAAAATATTTTATATTTATATTCATCAAAGGATTTTATTTTTAATTTTATGCAACAAATAAGTATATTAAATAATTATAGAAAAATGTTGTACTAATTATTTTATTAAGAGATATACCAAATAAATTGTTTTGAAAATATTAAAATAAATATTATAGGAACTCTTTAATGTTCTACACGAATTTTATAGAAAATTTTTACATATTAGTAATCTATTAAATATTTTAGTTCGAATATATCCTCTGTGTAGGTTTTATTTGAATTCAAATAAATTAATATTGTCAAAATTGACACTATTGTTATATTATAAAAATAACATTTTATTAAATTGTTTAAAATCACAAAAATATTTAAAAATTATAAATTGAAATTTATATAGTCGAAAATGTCATATAGTATCCAATTATAGAAAATTAACAACACATAACTTATTATTTATAACCATTTTAAATTTAGAATTTTATTACCACAAATAATCTTAAATAGATTAAATAAGGATAAATCAAAATGATAAAGTTTAAAATAAGATCAAAACATGTATAAATTTTATTAGTTGATGTGATTACAACCATATCTCATCTAATCTTCTAATTGAGTCATTTTTGGAGCTTTTTATGTGGGGTTTGAATTTATATTAAAGTAATATTTTTGAGGATTCAAAAGGTGTCCCTCTCATCCCTTATAAAAGTTCACCTCCTCCTTCTTTTCCTCACACCACATTGAGCCTTCAATATCGCCCAACCCCTGCCAATTTATCTTCTCCACTACCCTAGAAACATCCTAGAGGTCCTGGTATACTTCAAATTCCAATAATAGTGCCCTTAGAGGAGGTTTCAAAGAGGCGTATCGAAGAATAGGTAATATTCGTTACCGATTCTTTCAAATTTATTTCTTCTTCTACCACCTCTTATTTAGTTGTTTCATTATATTGTAATAAATTCAGTATAAATAATATAATGATATTTTATTATAAATTTTAAATAACGTTATTTCACCTTCTATCCATCCTAAGGAAAACGAAATCACCGCGCGTGCGTACGTACTGAATACCGTCTCCACACAATGATGCAATCTGTTTTTCCACCACAACCTTACATGGATGGGTATAATGGTGTAATGAATAAATAAATATGATTATTATAACATCATATGGATTCTATGATATTATATCATTCACTCCAATTTGATTCAAAAAATATGGGAATGATATCATTGCTCGTGCGTACGTACGGATTATCGTCTCCACGATGAGATGAGATTCATTTTCCATGTTAACAATTCAAGAAGGATTATAAAGTATATATAATAAGTAATCATGAAATATATGACATAATAATTCTATTTGACTTATGTACATATATATTTATGTCATATAAATAATTAAATTCAAATCAATTATTAAATAGAAACCGCGTTCATGCGTACGTACGGCCTACCGTCTCCATGAATGGTGTATTTCATTCCATTTATCGATATATTATATATATGTATATTCTGAATATATATTATATATAAATCATGTTTTAGATTCTGAAATTATGTTATCATGATCTAAGTAATCATATGAATAATTACAAGTCAAAACACGGATGACAAATTAAATGATTTTACCCAAAATGCTCTTTAACATGGAATTTATAAAAGAACGGGTAATCTAAAGTCATAAGTGAATCATATATGATATCATAAAAATGAATATGATTCTGTAATAAGTCAATGGCATTATTTTATTAATTATACAGGAGGTTCGGATACATACGAAGCATATCGGATCTATGGTTAGGGATAACTATTCCAATCTCGCTGTTATCCGAGATTGTTTATTCATAAGTATTTACTGGGGTTTTTGTTATCATCCATGTCCCTGTTTTCTAAAAATGTTTTCATGTATTTTTAATGGCCTTTTCACCCAATTTTTTAATTTTACCATATGTTAAGAAAGTAATCTTACTTTTGTTTACCACACGAGGAACTTTTTGACTTTTCTGACCAAAGTACGAGGAGAATGTTATTTTTAACTTTACGGCGTGAACGAATTTTTACAGTTTCATAACGCCTCATTTTCATGAACTTTAATCTAAAATATTTCATGATTATTTTCAAGAAAAACCTTTTTTTAAAATTTCATTGCATTTTGTGAAAGGAAAATGATTTTGAAGAAGAAAGGATATTTTCCTCAAGAATTCATTTCAACTGTTATCAAAAGTATTTTCCATCTAAAATGAAATTATTTAATATGTTTGTGTTTCAAGTATAATGAATTCATTATTTACATGGTTTGATTCTTCATATGAATAAATTGAATCCAATTTTTATGGATTATGTTATGATGGCATGATGTTTAAGAATCCATTTCTATTACATGGGTTATGATATGATGTATGATTCATGATTTTGTGGCACACAAAAGAATGATTTCATTATGAGATGGGTGCGACCTATATCTCCCTCCAATGCATTGGGAAAAGATTTATATATCATTATATATACATGGCTGGAATGGTAAGTTAATACGGTTCAGTGATACAGGATTGGAATGAGGAGTGAACTCGATTCAGAAAGGGACATGATCCACTATGATGGTCTTGGGAGAAATGCCTTGGCTACTATGGAAATAATAATAAGTGATGACTGGTTTCCAAAATTACATGATTTATTTCCATTATATTTTATCAATATTGATGTTCCTTTATGAAATATTCCTTATGTACATACAATATTTATGTCTTTGCTCAAGATTTTGATGTGTAGATTTAATTTTCATGCTTTTGCATTCAAATTTTTATGAATTGTTTTATGTTCTCTATGCTTACCCTTACTGAGAATTTGAGCTCAACCTTTTTATGTTTTATTTTCCCCAGGATATATAGAATGTTTTGAGGTAAAAAAAGGGGAATATCTTTTTGGTAGAAGTGGAAGATATTTCACCATGATTAAATGATTACGTTCGGATTTTCCAAAGACACAAAACTATTACGGTCCTTTGGCGTCTGTTTTTGTTATGTATTAAGTATTCCGCAAAAGTAATGTAATGTCTATGTATGTCAAGATTTGGGTATCTACAGTTGGTATCAGAGGGAGTTTTAGTTAACCTTTGGAAATTAGGATGCGAAAACTTTAGTGAAATATCTAGAGATATTTCTAAGGTATGTCTAGGGATGTCTCTAAGGTTAGGTATATGTATAGGTTATAATCCTAGAATTATGATAACGATATTAGAATTAAACCTAGGATGTTAGAAATGGAAGTTACTCCCACTTTATTATGTTGTTTCCCCTATCATGATGTTTTCCTAAATCTATTCTTTTTGGGTTTTAGGAAATGGAAGTAAATATGAGGATTCACGTTAAATAAGAATATTATGGACAATGGAATGATATTATTCATGGGAAACCAAATGAAACTGGATTTGGATGTCCAAACATCATTATTATGCCTAATCATAAATCTCATAATATGATCAATAATCAAAACTTTGGTAAGATTCCTGACTCAACTAATAAGATAAAGATGGAGTTTCATGATGATCATAGAAGAAGGAATGTTCAATTTCTATCATGTAAATCATGTGAGAAGAGGCATCATGGAGAATGTTTCAATGAATTGGACAATACTTTTGGGTGCCGAAAAGAAGGACCCAAAGACATTAATTGAAAATAAAAAGGACCAATTAACACAATGGACAAGGATAACGGTATTGCTAATACATCAACAATGTTTAAATGATTTAAATGTGGAATGTATGGGCATTATTAAAATCGATGCCCTAATGGAATATCTCATGAAGAGAATCAGCAAGGTTGTACGGGTAGTATTTCTGTTTATTATGATGAAGAGACTACAATTGATATGTGAGATGAAATAAGTTTTGAGGAATAAAATGATGAAGCTCGGTCAATGTTTTATGAAAGTAGTGGAATGATTTTATGTTTATCAAGAGTTATGTTGTATAGTTAATTTAATGGTACAATGAAATAAAGAAACATATAAGGATTGTTACACTATTGTTTTTATTAAAGTATACGAAATAAATGTTGAATGGCAATGGTTACCATGAAAGGTTATTCAGATGTTTATGGAAAGAAGAAGATATGCGCATGATGAATGGATATGGAGAAAATAATATGTTTGATAGTATTCATGAGATCAGGATTGTTATAAGGACTAAGTGATATCATGGTTTGAGTATACAGAATTTTGGGATTTTGGTATGTGGAAAGAGTTAACTTTTCACTTCACTAATGTTTTCAATAAGGTTCAATGGGTATTCATTTTTTCAAGAGAATACATAATTACGGTATTCACATGTTTAGAATGTGAGCAACAAGATATATCTTATATGGGGGATAAATGATGGTATTCACATGCTCAGCAGATGACATTTCTAGTAATTGTTTTCTTTATACTATGATCTTGGACATAAGTATTTTTGATAAGCCTAATGATTCGAATGGATTATGTTAGAAATAAGTCAGAATTGTTTAAGGCTGGAACTTTTTTCGATATTATTGAGAGAATGTTATAATAGTGTATCTTAATAAAAGGGACAACATGCAGAACGGGCAACAACCCAATGTGTCAGACAAGGATGTGGGAATCGAACCGACAACCAAAATGTGACATGCCTTTATTACCTACCACTTGCCTACAGGAAGTCTCTGTTTAGTAGAAACCTGTTTTATTATATTATGTAGTACGATATATGAAGTATAAGTCCATTTTAGGAACCATATATGATTAATCTCACTATAGATGGACT
Source organism: Viscum album (assembly GCA_963277665.1). Taxonomy (NCBI): domain Eukaryota; kingdom Viridiplantae; phylum Streptophyta; class Magnoliopsida; order Santalales; family Viscaceae; genus Viscum; species Viscum album. Next base: position 796,356,474 of record OY728160.1, on the reverse strand, counting down.
TATGCATTTTTGATAACTTTTTCTAACCTTTTATTTTAGACAGTTGGAATGACCCATCATTCTATCACATAATCTGCTAACACATCACGAATGAAAAATTCATCTTCATTTCATTAAGAGATGAAGTGGAAATTGTCCAAGGAACGTCCAATGGTGAGACTGTACCAAAATCAAGAATGTATTTCTTCTAATTCCAATTTCTTCAAATTTAGAGAAATGATATTGAAAACCAAAAATGTTGTCCTAGTGACCTTATATCTAATGAATCGAATGGTACCTTAGATCATAAAAAATCTATGGCTTTGTGATTTTTGTCTCTTTCATAGCCATGTTCTCTACCACTCTCTATCAGAACATGATGGTTAGATTTATCTTTCCTATCCATATTTTCACCTATGTTCTCCTCTGTGGAAACCCAATGATTAGTTAATTTGGGTAACACTTACATTTCATACTTTAATTTTTAAATATTGGTTTTGGTATTACTTTTTACGATGTGGGATTCTATTAAAGAAACTTTTGAGTAGTAAACCATTTATAACCCTGGAGAATTTCGAGGGAGAAATTCATTTTAAGGGGGGTAGAATGTAACACCCCGAGATTTTATGAAGAATATTCTTTTAATTTATTCGATGTCTTGTGTTGTACGCTACACCAAAATTATCTTGTCCTATTCGCGATACCGTATAAGCTTGCAGTATATGCAATACTATTCTTGTCTCATGTTACAGACAATTTCAAGTTCTTTTTGTAGAAATTATTCTACGCAACATTATGTATAGATTTTGTTTAATGTATAAATGAAATAAGTCTTGAATTATGTTATACGCAATACTAATGGGATATTTCACTACACACAACCCTGACCTGGCTTGCATTATAGGAAATCACGACCTTCCTCGATAGCGTGTGTTGTATGCAATACCAGGTTTCACTAAACAATGATACATGGTTATAATATTAATATGAACTAGAAGTTATGAATAGTATTGACTACATTTTGAATTTTATAACAATATTATTTCATCTTACACATTTTCTAGAACATGGTATGTGAACAAAATAAATATTTCGGTTAAAATGAGTATTTTAAAAAAAATGCAGTTTTGCCGCCCTTTGAGGGCGCACCCACTTTAAATCTAGTTTTTGAAAATTTTATATGTTCAATTTGAATAAATAAAATTATTATTTGGAATCAGGATATAAAAATTTACATTGGATAAAATTTTCATTTTATTCTCATAACTTTTATATTTTGATGAAAAGTAAAAACACGCTATATTTTAAATAAAAACAACTTTTTTCATCGCAATAATTTATATTGTAAAATTATAATATTTAATGGTTTTAAAGTATAAATAGAATATATTTTTACCATTTAATATAATTTATGTCATTAACATTAATTTTACATTGAATTTATAGGTAAAACATTTAAATATTTTGTAATGTTTTAACTTTGAAAACATATTTTCTTAACAACGAGATTAATTTTAAATTAATTTCTGCAACTTTTTTGTATTGAATTTAGAAAAATTGATTCCATATTTGGAGTAAGTGGGTCCAAATTATGTTAATAAGCTACTTTTTATTTTTGGTCATTATGAATAGTAACTACTCTAAATTTTATTTACCATAGTAAAAGGTAAATCAGGTAATTAATGGTAAATATAATATTATAAAATTACCTTAACACTTGTATTAATATAATTGGATGATTATATTTCGTCATAAGGCTTATTTGGGTCCAAAATGAATCCATTGAAACCCACTTGGAGGTGATTAAGACCTTTAGTTTATTATATTTCAAGGAAAGTGAAATATGTCTCACTCAACATTAATAATTAATGTATTTTTAATATAAGTTTATAAAGAATATAAATTAGGTTATAAATTATCATTTGAAATATAAAATGTTTTACTTTATCATGGTAATTTATTTGTAATTTTTAAGAGTTATTTAATTACTTTATTATCTTATACATTAATGATTCAAAAATTATTTATTCAATGAAAAATCAATAATATAGTTTTTATTGAAATAGTAATACATATCAAAAGGCCCAAAAATCTTCACAAAACATATTATTAGTGTATATATAAACCATAATAATCCATGGGCTGAATTTTTTACCATTTGGATCCTTATCCAGGCGATTATGACACTTATTATACTTTATTTTAAATGATTCCAAAGTTGTCACCTTCATAATTTAATAAAGATAACAGTTTACATGTTGTTATTTTAAGATGATAGATTCGAGAAAAATTATTATTATAAAATATTATATATTTATCTTAATCAAATGATTTTATATTTAATTTTTATTCAACAAATAAGTATATTAAATAGTTATACAAAAATGTTGTCCTAATTATTTTATTAAGAGATATACCAAATAAATGGTTTTAAAAATATCAAATAAATATTATATGAACTATTTAATGTGCTCCACGAATTTTATAGACACATTTGACATTTTAGGAATCTATTAAATATTTTAGTTCAAATATAACCTATGTGTAGATTTTATTTAAATTCAAATAAATGAATAGTGTTACAATTGACACTATTGTTATTTTATAAAAATAACATATTATAAAATAGTTTAAAATATATATATATATATACAAATTATAAATTGAAATTTATATAGTCTAAAATGTCATAAAGTATCCAATTATGGAAAATTAGAAACACATAAGTGATTATTTATAACCATTTAAAATTTATAATTTAATTACCACAAATAAAATTAAATAGATTAAATGAGGATAAATCAAAATGATAAGGTTTAAAATAAGATCAAAACATGTATAAATAGGATTTTTTGATGAGATTACAACCCTATATCATCTAAGCTTATAATTGAGACATTTTGGAGGTTTTTATGTGGGGTTTGAATTTATATTAAACTAATATTTTTGAGGATACCAAAGGTGCCCCTATCCTCCCTTATAAAAGGGAACCTCCTCCCTCTCCTCCTCACACCACATTGATCCCTCAATCTCGTCCAAAACCTTCCAATTTATCTTCTCCACTTCTATATAAAAATCCTAGAGGTCCTTGTCTACTTCAAAGGCCAATCTTAGTTCCCTAAGAGGAGGATTCAAAGAGGCGTATCGAAGATGAGGTAATATATGTTACCGATTCTTTCAAATTTATTTCTTCTTCTACCTCCTCATCATTAGTTGTTTCATTATATTGTAATAACATCAGTATCAATAATATACTGATATTTTATTATAAATATGAACCAACCCCATTTCACCTTCTATCCATTCTAAGGAAAACGAAATCACCGCACGTGCGTACGTACAGAATACCGTCTCCACACCGTGGTGTAATCTATTTTTCCACCACCACCTTACCTGGATGGGTATAATGATGTAAAGAATAAATACATACAATTTTTATAACATCATATGGATTCTAAGATATTATATCACTCACTCCAATTCGATTCAATAAATATGGGAACGATATCGTCGCTCGCGTGTACGTACAGATTACCTTCTCCATGACGCGATGAGATTAATTTTCCATGTTAACAATTCAAGAATGATTATAAGGTATATATAATAATTAATAATGAAATATATGGAATAATAATGCTACTTTATTTATATACATATATATATGTCATATACTTAATTACATTCAATTCAATAAGGAAATAGAAACAACGTTCATGCGTACGTACGGCCTACCGTCTCCATGAACGGTGTATTTCTTTCCATTTTTCAATCTATTATATATATGTATATTCTGAATATATATTATATATAAATAATTTTTTATATTCTGGAATTATGTAATCATGATCAGAGTAATCATATGAATAATTACATGTCAAAACACGGATGAAAAATGAAACAATTTTACCCAAAACGCTCTTTAACATGGAATTTATAAAAGAACGGTTAATATAAAGTCTTAAGTGAACCATATATGATATCATAACAATGAATATGATTCTGTAATAAGTCAATGCAATTATTTAAATCATTATACAGGAGGTTCAGATACGTACAAAGCATATCATACCTAAGGTAAGGAATAACTATTCCAATCTCGCTCTTATCCGAGATTGTTTATTTGTAAGTATTTACTGGGGTTTTCGTTATCATCCATGTCCCTGTTTTCTAAAAATGTTTTCATGTATGTTTAATGGACTTTTTACCCATTTATTTAATTTTACAACATGTTATGAAAGGAATCTTACTTTTGTTTACCACACGAGGAACAAATTGACTTTTCCGACAAAAGTATGAGGAGAATGTTATTTTTAACTTATACGGGGTGAATGGATTTTTATGGTTTCATAAATCCTCATTTTCATGAAGCTTCCTCTACAATATTTCATGATTATTTTCAAAAAAACCATTTTATTATAAAATTTCATGGCATTTTGTGAAAATAAATTGATTTTGAATAAGAAAGGATATTTTCCTCAAGAATTCATTTCAAGTGTTATCAAAACTATTTTCCATCTAAAATGACATTATTTAATATGTTTATGTTTCAAGTATAATGTTTCCATTATTTACATGGTTTTATTCTTCTTATGATAAAATTGTATTCATTTTTTATGGATTATGTTATGATGGAATGATGTTTAAGAATACCATTCTAGTACATGTTTTATGTAAGGAGTATGATTCATGATTTTGTGGCACAAGAAAGAATGATTTCATTATGAGATGGGTGGGACATATATCTCCCTCCAATGCATTGGGTAAAGATTTATATCTCATGAGATAGACATGGCTGGAACGGTATGTTAATCCGGTTCAGTGATACAAGACTGGAATGAGGATCTGACTCGATTCAGAAAGGGACTTTCTCCGCTAAGATGGTCTTGGCAGTAATGCCTTAGATACTATGGAAATCATAACAAGTGCTGATTGGTTTCCACAATTGAATGATTTATTTCATGCTATTTTATAAATATTGATGTTCTTTTATGACATATGCCTTACGTACATCCAAGATTTATGTATTTGATCAGGATTTTGATGTTTAGATTTTATGTTCAAGATTTTGCATTCAAATATTTATGAATTGGTCTATGTTATCTATGCTTACCCTTACTGATCATTTGAGCTCACCGTTTTTGTGTTTTCTTTTCCCCAGGATATATAGAAAGTTTTTAGGTAAGAAAACAAAAGGGGAAGATCTTTATGGGAGAAGTTGAAGATCGTTCACCATGATTAGAAGATTACGTTCAGAGTTTCCAAAGACACTAAACTATTACGGTCCTTTGGTGTCTGTTTTTGTTATGTATGAATTATTATGCAAAAGTAATGTAATGTCTATGTACGTCATGCTCTGGGTATCTACATCTTTATTCCCAAATATTGTATATCATGCATCAATGAGATATTTCATGCCAATTTGTAATTTCATATCTTCTATAACCTTTATGAAACCTCGATACTCATCATAGGGTAATTCTTTTTATAATGTTATAAAGAGTGTTTCATATATTTATGTGGTATTTCACACAAAAAATATTTTGGCAACACCTTTGGAAATATGTATTGATATGTGGATAAAGGCTATAACATGACTGGTATGTTATCTTTAGCCCATTGTCTCATCATATGTAGCATATTTTCTTTGTCATTATCCTGAGGTTTCTCAACTTGGTCAAACTGAAGTGGCTATTTTCCCAACGTATTATCATAAAAAAAGATGGGTAGGGACTTCTTCTATCCCATTAGAAGGTAGGTGATCTGGGTGGGGGGGGGGGGGGGGGGTTATAGAATGACCATTGGTTTGAGTTGATTTCCATATGAGAAATAATTTGAATTATCAATGACATGGAATTGGATAAGATTGGCCTTGTTTTCCCAAGTTCCACATGCTATGATGGCCTTATCATTATTAAATTTACAAGTGGAGAAACCACTATATCAAGGGAAGCACGATTGTAGAGTGAAAATTCATAGATAATTTTGTTATGGGGTGGAATACAATTAAGGTTTTATGTCCATCAATAAAGAGAATTCTTGTTGAGCATACCCTTGAGAGGACCTTCAGGTTGGATGAAAATATGTTTATGACCCTATTTACATTTTATCTTCTCGCCATAAAGAGGGATATCATGAATCTCATCAGGATAGGGGATCATATGATCAATTAGATTATAAACATGAATCAATCCTTAATGATTAAGTCACTTGGTAGGAACTTGAAAATTAATACGATTACTCCCATAAAATTGTAATGAGAGAGTAGGATCTTGTGGTACCATTGATAAAATTCTCAAGGATTCAAGAACTCTTAAATTGAGTAGAGAATGATCATAGATCAACTCTTCATTCTCATGTCCCCTTTTTTGGAGGATTATTTTAAAAGGCCTTCTTACAAGTGATTGGGGACAATTTTTAGGAAAAGTGGTATTCAGATACGAAAGCTTACTTGACTAGATCCTATGGTGATATCAAAATTTTCTATTAGGATTTTGGAAATTTAGTTGGGGTTTGTGCCTAGATAAAAGTCTCCATTATAATAGGCTGACTACCTTTTTCTTCAACTGGTTTATGTTCCCATTATATTTTTCTATTTATCATGTTGGAGTTTTCCTAATAAACCGCTTGTATTGGAGAAGACATATGTGTCTTCTCAGGGGTGACATGATAATGATGCACCCCATTTGTGGTGATAGAGCTATGTTTCCATCACTCTATCACTGTTTTCATCATCTTTATGATGTTATGTCTATTATTTATGATGTGGGTAAGGATTTGTGTCTTCCCTTTCACCATTTTCATGATATTATTGGGGACACCGGTGACTCGAACGAGGATATATTTCCATTAGGTGACTAGAGAATGTGTATGTACTTGTTCTTATACCGCATTACTTACTAGTGTATACTGACAATACTCATATGTGGAGATGAAATTTTTTGTCTACAAGTAATTATCCTTGGGACTTTCTAATTGTCTTCTTTGGGTGCTGCTTTATAAGAATGCTGGCATTCATGATAAATACGAGTAGGTGTGCGTACATACTATAGTTTTCAACCATATTAGACTGACATAATTCTTCAATTCCATTAGATGAATATAAATTAGGCTTGGTTGGTATTCGATGGTGTATGTTCATGATAACTTTGTGCCACCATATTTTAATGGTAGGCTTACCTGGATGTTTCTAGGTGAGTTTGGTGGCTGGCTGAATTAGTGTGGGAGGGTGTATTTTCCCACATGATGTTTTCCAACAAATTTTATTGGTGGGATTATCTAGAGGGGATAGAGGTGTTTCTATGCTCCTTGTTTATCATTTTCTTCCCTTGTCAATCCTTCTTGCAGTCTTGGGTCTGGATGTCCAGGGATGGAATGCTAAGGATGGCTCCCTCATCATACTAAGTGTACACTACCATGAAACATTGGTGGGAACGAGTTCCTGAAGGATCACCTTGTAAGTACTCCTATTTCTTCTTGATGGGAGAATATGTGGCCTCTTGATCCACCTCCCTATGATAATTTAAGGGCTTTCTGTTGCATTTTATTGATAATCTTATGAAAGGTTTAATGAGGATGATTGGTGACAATAGTTTCTAGACCACTGACCATCGTTGTGTGGGGGAATAATGAGACTTTGCGAGATGGAGGTACATTCAAATATCCTTTAGGTCTATTATGGTATCAGTATAGTAATACACCTAGACTAGTGCATTTGGGGACACAGTTTAGATTGTGTTGGGATGGAAAATACATCCTCGGATTGGATGAGGACCCAACATGAATTATAGTTTGAGAATACATATTTGAGTGTTGTCTCAATTTCATTTGTATGGATTCCAGATCTATTTAAAAGATACTGAAATATAGGTGAAAAAATATAAAAAAATCCTTCAATGTAGCATCTCATTAAATGAACACTTTCACATTTGATTGTACTGTTTGGACACCATTTATTTTGAAAGAGAAAGGGGCCTGAACGGTGGGTGTCACCATCATCTTTGTTAGGGATTCATGTTTTGTTCACCATGTTTTCTATCATCCCCAATTTTCCATGTCGAGATAGATTTCCATTTTTTGGTGGTGGTGTAAAAGTATTTACATCAAACACACATCTAGGTCCCTTTCAAGAGGTTTCCAACAGGGTTCCTTCATGGAATTGGAAACTCCCAATTATTCTATATCCATGATGACTAAGGGAGATACATTCAAAAGGTATGTTATAATTGGGTATCATGGACAATGAAACTTAATAAATGAAATTGTTAGAGAGGATGGTAGGTCGGGGGCCCATCACACTCTTTTCGGGGGAATTGTTTTACACACAAGGACTCTCTTATAGATTTAATATATGTTCAGTAATCTTGAATTAATTACCTAGAATAATTGGGGTCACACTTTATTTAATAGTAAATTATTTACATTTGTGGAATTTTGAATCATCTATGTGTATCAGAGGTTCTTCATCGATGGTTCCCTCTTATGTAATAATAATATATTCTTTCATATTTTTATAATGATGATTGTTTTTTTCTACACTGTGGGGCGCTCTGGAGTGAATGATTATATAGAGATATGTGATTTGTTTTTATGGTGGTATTGGACCCATGATATGGTATTTATTTGTGTAATTGTGAAAGTTATCATTACCCACATAGTCTAGTTCAACATAATAGGGTACATTGTACCTTTAATGGTTGTGTAACAAGGACAAAACTATGGAGTTTAGAAACATGCATCAAGGACGTATAAGTGGAAGGATTCTAGTAAAATATTATTATGGGAAATTTGCCAAAGTGGATTAGGAGACAAATAAGGAACATGAAATCCTATGTTGGATTAGAATCTACTGGGAATGTATTTCATAGATAATTAGGGTTGATATGGTGTATTGGGTTTGGGACTCGAGGAGACTTACAATATATTCTATTTGGATGGGAATACAAGTATATGTAGTTCAGTTGTGAGGAACCAGGAATATGAAGTTCCTCTGAATGGTTTTCTCACAGGGTATAAGTCCCTTTGATAGGGTTGAGTAATATCTTACTCCAAAGGAGGAGGCCTTTTGAGGTTGAGTTTCAGGAATTACACCATATAGGAGAATGCCCTGGTGATTTGGGAGGTTTTGTTAGAATATATTTCTAAAGAGGATTCCATTTATTAGTTGGGGATTACACATGGAATGATTTTTAAAAGTTTGGTTTTAAGAATGTACAGAATACCGAATGATTCATTGAGGTTTTTATGGTGACATGGTTGGGGCTTATACAAAGTAGGAGGTCGATGTTTGTTTAGGGATTACACTTGGAATAATACACTGAGTTAGAGATATTGGGGATTTCACGTTCACCACCCTCCTATAAGATCACATGATTCATGATCAGTGTGAGAAACAAGAGGTAGTTGTAGGTCTGTGAAACCACACATTCTACTTTGTTCAATGATGGAGGAATTATAGAGCCCAATGGGAAAGATAAAGGGAATTGAATATGATTGTCCCTACTTTTATTTTAGAAACCGAGATAGTCACATATGATGATATAACCAGCAACGAAAAGTGTAGGAGAATAAGATCAACAGTGCCACCTACTAACAAGAAGTCTATGGGAGTACTCTAGGAAGGATTCCCTGAGTTGGATACATGGATTTTAGTACCCAGTCCTATGGGGGCCCTCTGAAGGATGGAAAGAGGAAGACCCAAAAGAATATTCTTTTTCCAAACATGCATCTAACAATTCAGATATCATAGACCTGGACATCTTCTACGCCTACTTGAGTCATGAATGAATGTGATAAACAATAGTAATTGTAATATCTAGAAAACCACAAGGTACATACACTATTTGTGGAAGAGGCCCAAACCTAAGGAAAGCGGGAGAGGGAGGGATTTTATGTGATCGTTCAATACCATTGTTGTAGCTTGGATAATAAGATGTGGCTACCCATATGGATACCTACCATGGGTAGAGAGGATGAAGGAATGAATAATAAGTGATTTTTCAGGAAAGGAAATATCTATAATCTTGGAGGTATAACCTAGAAATGGTTCCTAGGGAAGATATGGGGATCTAATTCCATGTGAAAGAGAAAAAGTAATCACAATACTCACCCTCCTAACTTGGAACCAGATGCACCTTGTTTTAGTGACCATAAGGGGAGTAAATAGTCCAAAACATTTTTTATGAGACTGGGAAGTCCAACAAACTATCCCCAGGGTCAAGGTTCTTATGACCGAGGGAATTCATATCCACATGAACTCTGAGGACCCTACCCATTATGCAGGAAATATATAGGACAACTCTATCCAACTTAATGCATATAAAAATAAGGGACATATTGTTGTGACTCTTAACAAGGATATTCAATCCTACAGGCTTCATCAGAAGTTTTAATTGGGTCCCCCTCAGATAATGGATGAAAAGGACAATAAATCCTTCCATTGGTTTTTTGAAAGAGAACTCAATATGAGGTTTGCAGAACTCCTGGATTGGTGATAAAAGGGGATTCGTGCATGTCATGGGAGTAACTAGAGATGCTTCATGTAGGGGTAGTCTGGGGTGAGATAATCATGCCTTGAGAAATTGATCACTTTGGAAAAAACACTATGGAAAAGATTTATCAATGGAACCTTGGGTCTCAACAGTTATCCTTGGATGGGTCTCACATAGGTCCCTAACTAGGGAATGAGATTTTATGCAAGTGGTTTTACACTAGGGAATAAATGGGTACTATTATTGGTGTATTGTGTTTCAGAACCTAGAGGTACTCTACTCCCACTCTCCCCCTTAAATCTCTTTTCTTTATGATTTTGGAGTGCTACCTAAGAGAATTTAGAGGACATGAGTGAAGGTGATTTTTGTGCAGATCTAAAAACCTTATTTTGGTTTTAAAATCATTTCAATGAGGAGCTTTGTGATCCCATTTATAGGAAAATATGATATTCTAGTTGAATTAGTTACTCTACACATGTATATGGGACATTTCCCTCATGAAAGTGTCCCGCGTAGGGGTGGAAGGACTTTTGGGATGCTCAGGTTTAACGTACAAGTGCCTTATGTAGGTGTTGCGTGTAGGTTGTGCCTTATGGGTTTAGTAGGATAGGTAGGTTCTAGCCTCATATCATATAGGGTTGGTGTATACAAGACCACCTGAGTGAACAAACTAGGAAATCTTGCTACTCTATACAATGTGGGATACGCCCAAACACCCCTTCTTAGGATCAATTATAGCTGTGGTCCAAATACTTCGGGCTAGTTCCTTTTCTACCTTCATTGAACCCCATCAAAAATAGTAAGTAATTATTAGTCCATCTATGTTATATACCCAGGGGGTGAATCAGGGTATTATAAATTATAATAACTATCCCTTCATATCATCTTTAATCATTAAAAAAATCACTATTATCTCATTCGCCAATATTAAATTATGAACATTAATGAATTCATAAATGATACAAAAAATTTTACTTGGTTCAACCTCACTAATCTATGTCCAATGAGCATACAAGGGAGATGTGCTGATATAACAAATCCACTATGGCTCACTTCCAAAATACAAGGTTCATGATATATCACATATCAACCATGGATACTTCCATTGAAACATTTAGCGGAAACTCAATACATCCCAAGGGTCACTCCCTAACTCTCTTATGATGGCTCACATTCAGTGGAAATGATCACCTTCTTCATATTTGTTTTCTTACTAACCTAGGAAGGCTCCACATGTAGTTTATGGACATTTAGGTCCCTTTATTATCAATAATTAATGCATCATATGTCGTAGATAGATAATCATTGAATTCCCAATTTGATCAAGTTGATGAATATCAATTTACCATAATTTGACTATGAAATAAATATTAAAAACATTCATGATACTCACTACCTTCAATAAACAATCCTCTTTCATGAAACTCAAATAGCCTTCATGGAGCAACCATCATTCGTGAATCTCACTACTTTATGAAGCTAAACTATCCTTCGTGAAGCTCAAAAATTTTGGTCAGCTTTTATATCCCAGGAAAACTTCAATTCTTTTTTTATGAAAATAATTGTTTTTCCAGTGTTTATAGCCTTTTCAAAAATATTTTAGTCATAATTTTTTTCAGTAATTATGTTTTCAAACCACCTTCACAAATTCAGATCCTTAGAATATTCATTAAGTCTCACTACTTTTATGAAGGGGAAAAGGCTTATTTATATGAATTTCCTTTTATTCCATATGATTCCTTCAACTTCTACCCCATTTCATGATTCTATCCCATTTTCATCATGATTATCCTTTCCTTCATGAAGAACCATGGGAATTTCCTATTATATTAGCTTCTTTAAGTAATGAAGATTACAGTTAAACTATTCCCAATTCGTGATACACAATAATGATGAATCTTAACTTTGCAAAAAACCCTCCACGAATCACAATATTCTAAAAACTCATTCATTTTATATATTTTTATAGGTATTTCATATAAATCCATTCTTCTCAATGACTGATCCATCCTCCAAATTTTGGACCCAAAAAATTTAGCAAACACTAGGAAATAGTGCCACCATATGTATGAAATTATCTTTACTGGTTCTAGGGAATTTATTCCTTTGTATCGGATATTTTTCAACATATCATGTCAATAATCACTTTATAACTCTACAAAATACGTTGGAAACCCACTATGTCAATAAAAAATCAACCCAAATATTATACAATGTCACCAGGAGATATTTTCACCAACAATACCCTCTTCGGAATTTTGGATAACTCATCACTTTTGGATTCCTCGTTGAAGCTTATTACATGTTCTAAAAATCATCTCTTAATGTGATTCAGAGAAAAATCAAAGATTAACTCGATACACACTCTAAGTCAATATGATCCATTTTCGGGATGAGAAACAAGAGTATCTTGAAATGTGCATCAATGAATCACTTCATTCCAAATACACAAATCTAACTTGATCAAGAACATTATTTTTCATTATATATTACCTTAGATAAATCACCTTTAGCGTCATCAAATTTAAAAATCTCCCATATTCACTTATTAGGTTTTCATACATTGGAATTTTTAAAGATGTCCATGGTATGATCTAATATCCATGAACTGTTTCATCATGACCACTAATTCTCAACATTTCATAGAATCATTTGAAGGATTTCTAAAAACCTAAAACCATTAAAACAATCCAACTCCCCCTATCAGCTTCTCCCTGTATCGCTACACCCCCTATCTTCTTCTCCCCATTTGTTGAGTTAGAATTGTTTCCACATTAATAGCCACAATTTCTCCCCCTTTGTTATAGAACCTGACGGACTCCTCATTTTATAACGTAACAGGTTAAAGAACACCAATCATCACATTTCTGATAAAAACACCATATCTCAAAGAGAGGGGATCCCATATTCACATGTTTTCAATTGTGGGGAGTCATTTGATCTCCCAGATCTAGTCTATGCCTTTAAAAATTTTCTTTAGGTAAGTCCATTATTATAATGGATTCAACAAGAAGTTCTGTAGGCACATAATCTAATTTCACAATCCAATTATCTACCCTCTCGTTGATAAAATGATATTTTATTTCAATGTGCATTGTTCGCAAGTGATGTAATAGATTTTTTATAACATTTATAGGACATTAATTATCACAATGGATTCTTATTGCATACTTCACTTCAACTACCATATCAAAATGCAGCTACTTTATACAGAATGACTATGAGCATGCTTGAGTAGAAACAATATATTAATCTTTTGTGGTGAGACGAAATCATGTTTCTGAATTATCCAAGAAATACTCAATCATCCATGATAAAATGCACAACCTGATGTTGATTTTCTATCATCAGCTAATATGACCCAACCTATATCTTTATAACCTAATGACTCTTTAAAATATTTTTCATTATACAAAAAACTGAAATCAAAAGTTCCCTTAAAAAACCAAATAATTATTTTCACTTAATGAATGTATATTTTATTGGGAGTGCATTGATACCATGCTTCATGGAATGTGATAAAAAAATATTAGGTATTTTTGATGTCATATACAAGAGACTGCTAATTATTTTTCTGTATTCTATTACATTATCTCCATTGCTTTCATCTCTCCATGAAAGATTTATCCAAGTTACAACTCGAGTCTCCATATCTTTGGAATTATCCATTAAAAATATTCTATATACCTTCTTGGAATATTTAGATTAAGAAAATAATGTGCTATTTTTTCACTGTGTCACTTGTAAACTAAGGGAATTTTTTAGTTCACCAATCATTGATATTTCAAAATCACATTTGATGACATCTGTAAAACTTTTCACTAATTTTCATCTGAATTACAAAATATTATCATGTAGACATAAACTGGCACAATATTCATTTGATTAATTTCATTTTTGACATATATATTGTAATGAACTCCACCACAATGAAAACCTAGATTCTTCAAAACCTGATCTAGTATCGAATACCATTTCATTGGTGATTTCTTCAACCCATACAAAGCCTTCTTCATCCAAAAAACTATATTCCTATATTCATGAATGATAAAACCATTTTTATTATCAATATAGACTTCTTATTCTAAAACCCCATCAAGATATTCGGTCTTAACATCCATCTAGAAAAAATGAACTTTATTTTCACTACTATTACTATGAGTAATCTTATTTCCTATAGGCTTAAAAATTGAAAATGTTTCATCAACATCGATACCCTCTATTAGGGAGTTCCCTTTTCACAACAGTCATGCTTTGCTTCAAATCATTTCACCAACTTTGATAATCTTGTTGTGAAAGACCCATTTAGTCCCAATGAAAATCGTATCTGTTGGCCTTGAAACAATCTCCCAAGTCCTATTATTCTCAAATTTTCCAAGTTTCTTATTTATAGATTAGAACCAATTTTAATCTATAGCTTCTTCCTCAAAATATTTAGGCTCTACCTATGATAAGAGTTATGCATACTGTAGAGTCTTCGCCCTCATTGACTACACTGGCACTATATGATGGTCAATTATGTTAGATTTATCAATTTAAGATATTCTCTTCAATATTTGGGAAGATAATAGTATGTGGTCATTCATTTCATTATCTGAATATTCTTTTGAATCATCCTCTAGAATTGGAACATCACTTGATCTTCTATTCTCTTCATCACTATCCTCCTGAGATTGAAAATGTATTTTTTTATGATTTTTCTCATTCTCTACTATAGATATATCATTACATTCAACTACCTTTAATAAATTCTTATTGAATTGTTTATGTGATTTTTTTCTCTGAGTAGCTTAGAAACATACCTTCCTCTCCACAGTATTCAACCTTCCCATGTTTCTCCTTATTGATAATAAAACACATACTTATGAATACTCGAAATTACTTCAACGTTGGATTCTTTCAATACCATAGCCCATATATAGTCATCTCATCTTTTAGACATAATAATTCTTTATTGGATTTGTAGACTAATGTCATCACTTCTTCTTTAAAAAGCATCTCTTGAAGGCCTTTCTCAATTGTATTGTTCTAGCCATGTTATTGATAAATCGATTTCTTCTCTCAACTAATTCATTTTTCTAGGGAGTTATTACACTTAAAACATGGTTCCTTATCCCATGTTTGTCATGATAATCCACCACTTGGATATTTTTTGACACTATTCCATTATATGTTGGGATATTATATGTATTTTGACCCATCATCTTTTAAAAATTACTTTAATAAGTTGTTATTCAACTGAACACCTCATATTTGTGAGTGATAATTGAAACCCATTCAATTCTAATATAATCATAAATTAATAGAAAATAATATATCCTTCCATCAATAGATCATTTTTTATAGGTCTATAAAAATCAATATTCATGAACTGAAGTACTTTTATTTGGAATTTTCTCTTTTTCCATAAATTATTTTCGAATAGTTTTCTCGTGTTGACAAGCATCCCAAATATGAGTGAGATCAGATGATAATCTTGGGAGGACTCAATAAGCATCACATTTTATATGATATTAAAAGGTTGTTTGGATCATGTGACCCAGATTTTCATTCCATAAATAGTATTCTTCTTCCTTGGACAATAAACACATATCTTATTCAGCACACACAATGTAGAGATTCAATTTTATATGAATTCCTTGTAAAATAACTACAATATATCTTTACATAATGATATATAATTTTTTTTGAAAAACATATGGCATTTCCTGAGTCACACAGTTGAATGACACTTAACAGTCTTTGAACGAGACCTTGAACAACCATGATATCTATACATCTAATGTATTTTCCCCCGATCATTAATTTTTTTAAGATAATAATTCTCAACCCCTAATCATTACCAAATATCACAATACCTTTCTAATAATATCTAATTAAAATCACTGTCTCTTTATTTCATGTGATATGGGAGGTGTATCTACTATAAATGATATATATTCAAGTGCTATTTGATGCATTAAAAGAAATCTCTTTCACCCCCCTTTTTCAATAATATTTTTTGGGTCCATGTTTTTAACTTCATAACAGGAACATATTGATAATCCTGATCTTCCCCAACGTTCAATGAAAAAAATTTATCTTATAATCCATCAAACTGATTTTTAATTTTCATCTCATTTGAGGATACACTGAATTACATATTATGATCACATTCCTTCATCTTCAGCATATTTATATGAATTTATTATGTGAAATATATTTCCATGTCCTTGGATCCTCCACACCTAAAATGCAGACCATAAAATTATGTTTTGAAATATAGTATTTTGTATGGATTCCTCTTTTGGTATTGTTCCATTCGGTACCTCTTGGCTATGGAACAATCATTTTGTTAGTTTACCATCATTCAAAAAAATAACATCTCATGAAATGTGCCTTCATATATGTAAATACATTAATATTGATTCTCTATTTGGTTCTATGAATATTTTGGTTCAAATTTATACCCAAATCAATCTTCAACCATGGAGTGGGATATTATGGCCCAACATTATCCACTACTACTTTATATTGAAAATCATTCCCTATACTAGCTATATCATTCAAATCAATCATTTTAATTTCTTGAAACACATTTTTCTATTTCGCTGGAACTCTTAATTATTATTTTATTTTTTCTATTTCCATTGTATGTTACTTTTTTGGACTCTAGTGTTTCTTCTGATATTTCACTTCCTTCACATACTAAAAACTTCCTCTTCATGTTCATCGATATGTTTAATTTGTTATTTTATAGAATTAGTCAAACTATCAATATCTATTTTATAATATATGATTTCGAGTTTGTAATCAACATTGTGTTTTGAGATCTCTATCGTTAATGATATATTCCATTCAAATTCAGCCTCTAGATCAAAATTTTCTTCTTATTTCTGTTTCATATAGAGTTTGCAATCAATAACCACCCTATTTCATTTATTTATTTTTTCTCTCTAAAAGTCTATCTCATCAAGAAAATCTTCTAATTCAAACTAATTGTCAAATATTCCTTTTAATTGTCTTTCTTATTTGTCACTATCTTCCCTAGTTTGGTGATTTAAAAAAACATCCTCCATAGAATATTCTTCATGATACTTGTAGTACTCTAATTTTTCTACCACAAATTCTTATGAACTATCATATTCTATTGAAATCAGATTCTTCTTTTTGAATAAATTTCTCTAGGTTCTCCTCCTACCTTTTGACATAGATGAATAATTACTCCTATAGATTTTATTATTGATATTGTTGGTATCATGGAACATATTAGGATAATTTTTTGTAAGATGTATAATATTTCAACATCAAAATCAAGCAAGTTGATGTTTTCCTTTGAAATTTACTTTCACTATTTTTAGTTTTGAGGAGAAAATTGATATGATACCATCCACAGTGTAATCGTCCAGAATATCATCAATAGTGAGATTCTTCTTGGCCTAAAATTCCACATATTTGGACTTATCAATTTCTATAACATCATTATAATCATTCTCATCTCATATGCACAATAGTACTATTTAATCTAACCAACATCAACTACTTTGGATATTTTTCAGTACATAAACTTTTTTATTGAACTATGGTAGTACTTTTGTCAATATGAAATTAAAAATATTTATATATAAAATAATTTCTCTAAGACCAAAAATTTCTCCCACAAAAAACATTCACCCAGTCAACTAATTAATCAATATATTAATTAGGGTGAACTATTATATTCTCATACTTATTCCATAGAACCTGCTATTTTTATTCTCTCACATTTGAGTCACCCTCATAAATCTTTAGCAACTTATCCCATATAGAATGATATGAAATACCTGACATCACTATTTTAAATATTTCATTGGATATTAATCCCCCTAAGTAATTGATTTCATCGGAATTTATATCTAATTCAATATGTTATACTTCTAATAAAATATTACTGTTCATAATGGTACAAATACCATGCATTTCAGTTGTAAATAAATCCATATCCAATGATATAAATAAGTGTTGCATTAGATTATTACACATTTGAAAAAAAATTCCATAAAATATTAGAATATATTTGTGAATAACATCTTAAATTTATTCAACAGACTGATAAAAAATGACTTTAAACATTTAGTTATAATACAAATTATTATCCCAAATAGGTTAAATACCCTTGGGGGGGGGGTGAATCAAGGTATGACCAATTAAAATATCAACCCCATGGGATCTTGTTTCAAAATAAAAAACAATATTCTCTCTTTATCCTTTTGCAATGCATGAATAGAAATGAAATCATGCACATGGCACAATAATTTTACAAGGTTCACCCTCACTAGGATACATCCAAGGATCTCACAATGGTGATGTTACAATTTAAAAAATCAACCAAGGATCAATTCCAAAATACATGGTTCGAGCTAGATCAATTCAATGCCCAACCTCACTTCCTAAATAATGTTTAGTGACAACTCACTCCTTCCCAAGGGTCACTACCTAACTCTCTTCTGATGGCTCACTACCGGTGGAAGGGATAACCTCCTTTCTCTTCCGTTACATAATTCTTTTCTAAGGATTCAAAACCCAGTTTATGGAAATATAGTTACCTTGATTATCAATAATGAATATATCCTCAGTTTTAGATATATGCTCTATTGAAGTACCAATTTCTTCTAGTTGATGAATATAAATTTACCATAGGCTGACTTGGAAATCTCATTTCCAAATTTTCATGATGATGATTGACTTTTCAAAGGACACCACTTTTGATATGGTAAAATAGACTTAATAAAGAAACCATTGTTCATGAAGGTCACCTCTTTTGTAATGCTCAACCAGCCTTTGCAAAGATCAGAACTATTTGTCATCTTTTATAGATTTCACAAACTTAAATACTTTCACAATGCAAAAAATTTTGGTTTTTATTTATAGCTTATGATAAATTAAATTCTTTGTGAACTTATTTGAAAGAACTACCTTCACAAACCACCTCCTCAAATCTGGATCAGTTAAATCGTTGTTATGTCTCACTGATTTTTTGAAGGGGGTAGGGTCATATTTATTTGAATTTCATCTGATTCCATAAGCATCCATCGAAAAAATCACCATTTCACAATACTGTCCCATTTCATTCAAAATTATCCATGACTTCACAAAGCACCATGTGAATTTCCCATTCCCAAATCTTCTGATATTCGTGGAGATTATCATTAAACCATATGTGATTACTAATTCTCATTCTTGATGATCCACATCTTCGTGAAACTCCCTTCAAAAAACAATGTCTTCAATAATATCTTGAATTTTCTATATTTTCACAAGTCCTTCATAGAAATCCATATTTTATAATCCTAGAACCAACCTCCAAATTTTAGGTTCTAGAAATTTAGAAAACACGGGAAAATGAAACCACCTTCTATTCACAATTTTCTAAACAACTTCCTGGGAATTCATTCCATTTCCTTGGATCTTTATCAATATATCATGTCAACAGTATATCTCAAACTCCACAACATACCTTGAAAACCCACTTAGTCAGAAAACAAAATAAACCACAAAATAATACAATGTTACCTTTTGGTATTTTTTCCCAATAGTCATACTATTGAATTTTCAAGAGCATTCGATGACATTTTCGTTCATGACATAGGGAAATCTTATATTCTTGTTCTTCCTGCATATAGATACATTTATACTCATACTCAAAATTTTGGGTCTAAGTGAGGATAAAATCATTAATTCGATGAAGAAGTGTATAGAACACATTTCAATGTTTCAACAAACCTTCATAAATAGGTAAGCATCATGTTTCCATTATGTCACCTCTCTCATGATGGTAAATATTATATTTCATTTTTGTATCTCACATAACATAATGAAATGTAAAAATAATTTCTTGATTCACTACTCTTTGTTAACAAAAATTAAAACATATCTAAATCTAAAATAAACAACCTATTATAAAATTAATGATTTTTTAACCATCACATAATTATTAGTACAAAAAAATTGAGTCACCAACTGATCTATCTTCAAGAATTCAAACATATAATATTATCATAAAATATGGTACCAGATATTCACCAGTTATTGTAACATTCATCTTCTTTAAGTGATAATGAATTGTTAATGAATATGAAAATGGGTAGTGAACAAAAGCACCCTATATCCAAGGTGATCCACCGTCTATTGGATCCTTGATCTTATCAAGATGATATGTGAATGTGGAAGGGGTGATATCACCTTCACTGTAAAATGATAAACAATATTTCTTGAAGAAGATATTTGTTATAGAAATATCTTCATGAAATTGATTTTCATATATCCATTGAAGAACATGATAAAAATGAGCACGCAATAGAAGGGAACTATTCTCGTTAAGTATTCGAATCCCAAAGCTCCCCATTCATAACACATCATGTGTATTGTTGTTCATTAGGTGTTATTATTTTAAATTTTTAAATAAATAAATGAAATGATTCGAATGAACCAAATATTTGGTTAAAAAATGATGAAACCATTAAAGAAAAATGTTTGATCTCATAAACCTATTTATACATCTCCCTCATATTTAATTTAATAGATATAATATATATATATATATGTATATATTATTTATACATCACATATGTGGAAATATACATGAATCACTTGAATATATTAAATTAACACTTTATAATATGATATATATATATATATATATTTCATGCATCATATGTATATTTAGATGAATCTTATGTTTTCATATTTTAGGGATCATGTAATAAAAATTGGTTCCATGAATTGTATCATCCATATACATAAATTTTAGAAATCTAAATAGTTAACCAAAAAAGAGTTCTCATTGGAAAAACCTAAAAATATCCCACTTGAGAAATATTTTCATTAGTTAAGCATAACGATCTACCATTTTAGATCATTCACCATGATTTAATTAAAATCCCACAATGAATATTTCGTAATAGAAAATTCCTTTCCTTCTCCCTTTTATAGTCACAAAATTATTCTACGCCATGCTTAGGATCACCGAATACCAATATTGGATTATTTTTATTTTCCTTTTAGAATCATATCCCTCATTGAATTCTGAATTTTCATTTTAAATTACTCTATGGAATTCCTCTAAAGTGAAAAGGCCAGACCCCTATTTTCATTTGTTTAAGTCCCAAAAATAAGGCACAACATGTAAAATGTATATAGGATTACTACTTCCAAATATAATGTATTGAAAAATATACCACTGAGAATACACAATTAGAGATATGTCCAATATATTAATCTCCAGTGATACCTTTGTAACCAAAAATTATTCATATTATGTCATCTGAAAATTAATGTATCATCAAACGGATCACATTCTACTGAAGAAGGATTCGACACCTTCCCATCACTATCACTTAGTACAACCAAGGAATTCATGTCCCATTAATCCTTATATATTCACCCTAGTATAAACTCTTTGAGAATACACCTCCATCAAAGAGGAAATTTCAAAACTCTAACGACTTTGCAAAATTCATTTCCGTAGAGTCAGAAACATGAATGTACTTATTACCACACATTGTA
Organism: Viscum album; assembly: GCA_963277665.1. Taxonomy (NCBI): domain Eukaryota; kingdom Viridiplantae; phylum Streptophyta; class Magnoliopsida; order Santalales; family Viscaceae; genus Viscum; species Viscum album. Next base: position 796,334,485 of record OY728160.1, on the reverse strand, counting down.
AGTAAACCAACCTAGGACATTAGGTTGTTACCCTTATTGAATCAATGAGCTCATGGTTAATCTTATAAAAGACATTAATGATGAGATACAAAACAAACATCTAGCTTTCCGACATCATGTACCTCTAGAATATACCACCAAAAATGTAAAACTGAACAACCATTCTCCCACAATGTTATCTATATAAAGAAACCATACAATAACATGATGCACCATTTTTTTATGAACCCACTAATTGAAAAAACCATTAGGATTGATTTTTAGGAAATATATTCTATAGTCTTATATTACAAATGTATATAAAATACAATAGTGGGATGAGTTATAGGAAAAATTGTGAATTATAATTCTTCATCCACCTCAAGAGTTAAAATAATGGAAATATGATGTTTTGATAGAACCAAAAATCATAAGAAAATAATCATTCATTGTAAAGCATGTTATCATTGAGGAAATTAGATATGATGAAAATTTACGATCTTCTAAAAATATCAAACACTCTATAGAAATACAAACTATTCAATGTATTAAGGTAATATAAATTAACAAAAAATAAAGTACTAATTCACAAATTAAGTACCCATTATTGAATTTTTAAATAATTTTCATGTGGCTCCATGGTACAATTTTTTATTTATATTATCATAATTACAATTTTTTTCACAATTATAATTTCTCATAGCTTATATTTTAATCTTTTATTCCCTAAAAATGAGTTAAGAAACATATTAAATACATATTTTAATGTCCCAATTTTTAATCAATAAAATTAATTTCAAATAATTATATTATAATTTCATAATATTAATTATAGAAGACAATAAAAATCTTATAAATGAATAATGAGTGAAAGAAAAGGTATCTCTAGATGCTAAATAACACATACCGTTGAAATAGAAACTTGATCATTGGAATAGTAAGGTGACCCTTATGAATAGTAAACTGTCCGATATAATAGTAACAAAACCAATGAAAGTATAAATAAAATTTATCCATCTTATATGTGACACCATGAAATAATTATATCATAGTACATGTAAATAATTTTTAAAAAAATTATTAAAAATGTGTTGGTATTTTTATAATCCTTTTATATTTAATTACAATTTTATGAATAATTTAATAAAAAGATAATTTTAATAAAATTTATTAATAAATAAGTAGTTTTATGACTTATTTTTATAAGATAATTTTATGAGAGCTTAATAAATATTTCAAAGTGTTAGAAAATCAGATTTAATATTAAATAATTTATTTTGCAAGTAAATTATGATTTTCATTAAAAATTAACATTCTAAAATATATAAAATTATTTCATAAAATGGAATTCATTTTTTGGATTATACACGTTGATAAATTGTTGGCCTTATTTTTTTTGGTATTTTTCTGAAATACATGGTGTTTTTGTGAATTGTAAAATATGGCAATTTACCGAATGATCTAAATACCTGATTTATTGAGTCACATATGATGTTATAATGAGGTAAGCACCTTGGGTTTAAACTCATATGCACATATTACTTTTTTTTGGTCTCAATAATCCTTACTACTATTTTTATTGATCAAAATTATAAAATGATGAATAAAATATTGAGAAACCCTCCTATCCTCCATCATAAAAACCATCCTCACCCATATTATCTTCACTCCTAAAAAGACACATTCCTTATATAAATTCTAATAAAATATTTCCCTAATCCTCTATCCTACTTAGAAAATCCCTTGGTCACTTCAAAATGCAAAATATTCTCCCGTAAATATGTTCTCAAGGAAGATTTATTATAGAGTTAAATTCCAATTTTCTTTTCATTTATTTTCTTGCAAGTTCCTTTATTTCTTTTTCTTTCCTCACCTCCTTTCATCCAAATGTCATGATAACACTAGTAACTTAAATGTACTGTAATGTTTTCATGATAGTGGAATAATTCATCATTATCACTCCTTTTCCCTTCCATTTATACTAGAAATGAAAACACTATATGATATGTGTTAATTTATCACATTCAAAGAAGAAGTGATTTAAATTTATAATAGAATCTTAAATTATGTTCATGAATACATTTTTGGGGTTAAAAAGACTAAATTATATGAATTATGTATAATTTAAAGTTCTTTAATATTTTTTACATAAGATATTAATTTATAAAGTAAAATTTGTTCGATGTGATAAAAAACTGTCGATTAACCAAACAGTTATCATTATTGTTTTATATAACGATTCATATTCACTCAATGTAACCAAATGAATTTTATAACCATTTAATCTTCAATATGTTCAAAAATTATATATAACTCCAATTTTGGATAACCAATATCCTCTTACATGTTTATCATTACATGTTTTTAAGTAAACCAATCATGAATACCATAGAAACCAAAAATGAAAATGAACATATTAACCCCTCAAAAATGATGAGGATGAACATAATAAGGTTATAATAAATCAATAATATAAATAATATGTTATTTAAATATTAATTAATTAATTTAATTTTGTAATCCAGGTAATTAGGATCAATTGAAGGACACCATCAGACGTAAGGTATGGTATTCTACACAAACATCCATTATTCCTTTTGGTTTTCCTATATTTATTTTTACCCAAATGAAGTTATATGTTATTTTTATATACATATAATAAATTATATTAAAATGATCCAAACTCATTTATAATGATGCATTCATCATTCTCTTTCAGGTATATATATTTTTAAGTGGTTCCCTCCTCAATACCTCCCAATAATCAAACCCGTTTAATCGAACATATGGAATTCATACCCAAATTCCAGTGCACTATATCGTCTTTTTTATGACAATATTGTTTTTATTAAATCAGAATTTTTATTATTAAAAGCTTCTAGGTCTACTTCTGATTTTATATAAAACATTAAACCCTTTTCAATTTTAAATTATCTTTAGTATTTTCCTCTAAACCGTACTAAAATGTTTTAATGCTAATATTTATTAAGTAATCTTCTTACATGTTGTCACTTATGTTTTAAATCGTTTACCTTGATATATTCTTATTTTCTCTGCTAAATGAGCATTTATTTTTTATTTCCTTTCTTTCATGGAGACCTGTATGTTACACCCATTCATTACTCTTTGTGAACTGATTGTGATACTCATTTATTTCAATGGGTACCCTTATGTTTATTTATGATGGATTATGTATTATTAATTATGTGGAAATATTATTAATGAACATGTTATTATGAGTTCACCCAGATAGATCTCCAACAGATTTGTAAAATTGGATCTCATGAGATGTTATGTGCAAGAGTCTTGGCGGTAAACCTTGACTTATGATCCACTATGTGCAATGAGCATATACTCATGATAAAGTCATGTTTTATATTACTTCCACATTATTATGACTCTATATTTATATTATCCCATGTTTATATGTTCTTATTTCATATGATCAATTCCTTTTTATATCATTATGCCATGTCTGCTATCCCATGTGATAAATATTTATTATTATTATTATTCCCTTACTAAGCTTTTAGATCAACCCTTTGTTAATGTTATCCCCATGTTATCATATGACAATGGATAATAAAAATGGACGTTAGGATTTCTTTATGAATTATAAATAAGAAATTTTTTACATAGTCCCATATTTCTATTTTATACACGTAGTCTTTGAAGGCACTAGACTTCACGAACCTTGACATGTAATATGATGCTTTATTATGCATAAAATCATTTAATTATATGTTTAAATGGTTGGGGTCACTATATTTGGTATCATAGTACAGTCTAGTTATTTTTATAGAATAGGAATCGAGAACTTTAGTAAGAACATTAGAGATGAGCTAAGTATAAGAAAATATCCTTAAATTTTGGTAAGTGTAGAGTAAGTGGTTTATAATGAAAATAAATCCATGTTTTGATATGAAAAAGTGGATGTGGATATAGAAAATATGTATCTAGTGGTAAAACATGAAATTAGTGATTTTAGGTAGACTTGAACAAGAACTGGTGCATGACAATAGGCCTCGCTTCACTCTGAGTTTGAAAATCTCAAGGTATATAATTTGGTATATTCATAATCTCATTACAAAAAATTGTTAAGGGAATAAAAAAATATCCCATAAGAATATAAGTAAAGAAAAAAAATCAAGGATAACCTATATTAAAACCTAGGGAATCATGAGTTAGGATATACTTTTCTTTTAAAAGTAAATCTTTTTATGTTTAATGTTTCCTTTCCTTGATTAATATTAAAGTATTATAGACCTCTAATTTTATGTTAATTTCATAGTTAATGGTGGGAAAAAGATCACCTAAAAAATAAACATGATAGGGAATGTGAATATTTCCATTATGATATGCCAAATGTGATAGAAATGGGTTCTAAAAACATTATGACAGTACTTCCAAAGCTGGTTCAAGATATGAATAATAACATGAATCTTGTAGAAATCCCTCCTTCTCTAAGGAAAGTGAATTTCTCTAGTAAATCCTTCATGGTGAAAAGGTATCACACGTCTTGTAGATATTATGATCCCCTCTTCATGGATTCATGGATTAAATCCATTGAAAATATATTCTCTATCCTCTAGTGCTCAGAATAACTAAAATTCATACTAGCGGCCTATCATTTTGATGGGAAAGATAATCTGCAGTGGAAAATAATTAAGAATAAAAATGTCCAAGAGGAAATTGATTCTATGGATTGGGATAAATTAAAAATAATGTTTTTACATAAATATTTTCCCCAGACCCTCTACCTCATGATGAAAAGTGTGTTCCGTAGACTCAAGTAGAAGAAAGATGAGTCCATTAGGGCTTATGAAGAAAATTTCACTAGCCTTGCAAGATACACCTCTGGATTTTTCATGAAAAATGAAAGCAAGGTGGATCGCATCTTTATAAGACTAAATTTGGGTATAATAAAAGTGTTGGAGATTTGAGACATCGATCGTTATTAAGAGATTTTTCATTGTGCCCTCAAAGTTGAAATGGAGATAATATACACTTAGTGGTCTCATAAGAGAAGTGATAAAAATAAAGAAATGGAGTTAATATGGGTGTTTTAGAAAATAAACCCCATGATAAGTAGAATATTTAACATCATACGTGTTAAAATTCTGGGAAGAATCATCATGAGAAATGCCTAAATGAAACCACGAATTTCTTCAAATGTGGAAGAATGGGACATATGGCTAAGAACTGTTGGAGGGATATAAAGAATCCCATTGATGTCAATGAAGGTTTAGATAAACCCTAATCCTATAGTGTAGTGTTACAAATACATGTAGAATATGAATTATATGCATAATTTCCCTAGCAAAAGGGTCGTTAGAGGCAGTCCAAAATAACCTCCAAGGTAACAAGGAAAGGATTATGTTATCACTATTTCTATGGTGGAGCCGTAAAACAATGTGGTGATAGATATGATAATAATTCATTTAAGATTATTGAACATAATATTTCATTCTAGTTCTATACATTCTTTCATTTCATGCTAGTTTAGTAGAATTATTCAAACAACACCTCAAAATTTGTAGGCTGAGTTATCTGTGTGAACAATGAATGAGAAAATTACATTGTCTCAAGTGTATAACTCCTCCCTGGTAAAGGTTTGAGGACTAAACCTACCAAAAAATCATATCATTCTTCATTTATTGGAGTTTATTTTTATCCTAGGTATGGATTTTCTATATTTATATAATTCCAACATCAACTGTCAGGAAAGGAGACCACTCTTCCCATCCAGAAGAACCCTCCAATTCTTTAAAAATGTAAGGTGTGGGATTAATATCCTTTAGAATAGTTATCTCACGTGTAGATATTAATACCTTATGAGATGTCATATATTGATCAAATTTTTGGTATGATGAAGAGAATCATCCTCAAAGACATTTCTATCATGATGGATTACACTAATGATTTTCCTAAACAATTTATTGGTCAACCTCCTGATTGATAGGTTAAGTTCTCAATAGAACGTATTCCTGGATATCAGCCTATATCAATGAATCCTTATAGAATGGCCACTGTAGAGATGAAATAGATGATGAACTAGATACATGAGAATCTAGAGAAGGTTTTTATACACTAGAGTGCTTAACCATTGTCCGTGATAGTCATATTCATCAAGAAGAAGGCCGGATCAATGATTCTCTGCGGTGATAATTGTGAACTGAATAAAAACATGATAACGAACAAGTATCCCTTGCCTTGGATAGATTTCATGTTCAATGATCTTTGTGAGGAATGTTAGTTCACTAAGGTGGACCTTTTGTCCAGATATCACTAATTAAAGGAGAGAAAGGAAGATATTCCAAAAACTTCCTTCTGAATTAGGTATGGAAATTATGAGTTCATATTTATGCCCTTTGGACTCAATAATTATCTCATAATATTCATGGATTTAATGAATAGATTTATTAGAGTTTACCTTGACAAATTTATTATTGTCTTTATCAATGGTGTTTTGATTTACTCCAAGATCTAGGAGGAACATGAGAAGCATTTGAATGTTGTGGTGATGACTTTGTGAAGGGAGAAAATTTATGGAATGTATAATAAATTTCATTTCTGGGTAGAGGAAGTATCATTCTTTGGGAATGGTATCCCCAACAAAAGGATATTTTTGGACCCTTCCAAGATAAAGGAAATTGAAGAGTGTCTCATGCCAACATCTGTAATAGAGATCCAAAACATTCTGTGTCTAGCAGGGTATTATCGAGGATTTTTGAATAAATTAAAATGATTTTCCAATCCAATGAATAAGCTGACACAGAAGTGGGTGAATTTTTATTCTAGACTCAACAATATGAGGAAAGCATTAAGGTGATCAAAACTATACTTATCACTATGCTTGTACTCACTGTTCCAAAAATGTGGATAACTCCTTGTGGTTTATAGGGATGATTTAAAGAAGGGATTAGGCTATGTGATGGTGAAAAATTATAAATTGATATCCTATGCCTCAAGAAAGATGAAAATTAATGAACAAAACTATCCCACACATGATCTGAAGTTGGAAGCAATGATCATTGCGTTGAAAAATCTAGCACCATATCATTATGTGGGGAAGTGTTAGATATATACCGATTATAAGAGTCTCAAATATATGTTCAAATATAAATATCTTAATATGTTCAAGAAAATATGGTTATTGATCATCATGTATTATGACTGTTCAATCCACTAACATATTGGTAATGAGAATTATTTAGTAGATGCTCTATGTAGAAAGAATCATACATCTTTATCAATGATGCGAATTGAAAAGGATCCAATATTAATATATTTACGTAGGATAGAAATGAGAATCAAAATGAGAGGAACATCATAAAACCTTTATCAAATGATTTCTTAACCATCCATTATGGAGGAAATAATGGATGCTCAAAGAAATGATATGGAAATTTTGAAATGGGTGGAAGATATTAGAACAGAGGAATCCTATGAGTTGAAAATTGATGAGGAAGGAATTGTAATATTTGGGTTCTGATTATGTGTACCATCTTATCCAGTGATAAAGAAGGAGCTTTTGAATGATGTTCATATCTCAACCTTCCCTATTAACTGAGGCAGCACAATGATGTATCGAGATCTTCATGAGACCTTTTGGTGGGACAATATTATTAAAGAGATTTCTAAATATACATCAATGTTCATGGTATGTCGATAGGTAAAGGCTCAAAGATATAACTCTAAGGGGATGATGTGACCACTACCCACACGAACATGGAAGTGGGAGAACATCACCATAGACGTTGTCACTAGACATCCAAGTACATCTTGAGGAAACTATGCTATATGTGAAATTTTGGATTTTCATACAAAGACTACTCACATTATCGCAATTGAAGAGAAATTTTCATTAGATCAAATTGAATAGATATATATCAAAGTGGTATTAATGCTGCATGGGGTACCATTATCTATTGTATCTGATAGAGATATAATATTTACCTCGATGTTATAGAAAATTCATGAGCATGCTCTAAGATCTGAACTGATCATTAATATATCCTATCATCTTTTAAATGATGTCCAATCTGAGTGAACTATTCAGACACTGGAAGAAATATTGGGAGCGTGTTCTATGGACTTCAAAGGAGGATGGTATGAACATCTTCCACTGGTTGAATTCTCTTAAGACCACATTTTCCACGTCAACATCCGAACGGTACCATATGAATCCCTTTACGGGAAAAGGTGTAGTACCATGAAATGTTGGGATGAAGTGAGTGAGAATAAGCTATTAGGACCTGAAATGGTCGATGAGATGGTGAAGATGGTGAAAACCATTCTTCAACAAATCAACATAGACCAGTTAAAAAAAGAGTAATGAAGACAATCATTGATGAGTCATTGATTTCAAAGTTGGAGACATAGTATTTCTCGGCATATCACTATGGAATAAGGTCGTGAGGTTTGGGATGAAAGGAAATATATATCATACTACATCGACACCATTGTGATTATTGATCATGTTGGATCTGTGGAATATTTACCAACACTTCCATCTATCATGTCTAAAGTACCTGATGTCTTTGATGTATCCCCCTTAAGAAAGTACATACCCAACCCTTCACATGTACTCTCTTCAGAGGTGGTACAGTTGGGGAAGGATATTTCTTACATGGAACAACTAGTGAAGATCTTGGATTGTAGAGATAAAGTTCTACGCAACATAACTACTCACCTGGTAAAAGTACTATGGTAGAACCATAAGTAGGAAGAGGCAACATGGGAACTGGAGGAGGAGATGATGTAAAAGTATCCACATATGTTTAATAATTAGAACGTAAAATGAAATTTTGAGGGGAGAATTTCTTAAGGGGGTTAGAATGTAATGACCCAATGTTTTATGAATAAAAATTCTCTTATTATTATTATTATTATTATTATTGTATAATCACAGAAGATTAATTATAGAACACAGTAAAAACCATATAAATTAAGTATGAGTGAAATAAAAGGTATCTCAATAATTGAAGGAAAACAAACTGATGAAATAGTAACATGGCCTTTGGAATAGTAATGTGACACTTATGAATAGTAAACTGACCAATTTAATAGTAACACCACCAATGAATGTAAAAATATAATTTTTTCTATCTTACATGTGACACTATGATACAATTATATCATAGTTTAGGAAAATAATTTCTTTTAAAAATATTAATTAAGAGGTGGAATTTCTGTAAGTCTTTTATATTAAATTAAAATTTAATGTGTAATTTAAGAAATTTTAAAAGAAATTAATTTCATAAAATTTATTCATAAATAAATATTTTTTGACAGATTATTATAATATAATTTTATGAGACCGTATGAAATTTTTCAAAGTTCTAGAAAAGAGATTTTAATTTTAAAATTTTAATTTTTCAAATAAATTACAATCTTAATTAAAAATAAAATTTATCATATTTTAAATATTATTTTCCTATAATGAAATTATTTTTTGGATATTAAACATCTATAAATGGTTTTGGTGAATTTTTCATATTTTTTTGAAATACTTGAATCTTATGTGAATAGTAAACTACGATATATTACTAAATAATCTAAATAAATGATTTATTGAGTCATGAATGATGTTATGTTGACTTAAGAACCTTGGGTTCGAACACACATGCACATATTAATTTTTTTGGTCACATTAGTAATTAATATTCTTTGTCTTGAGTAAAATAATAGAATAGTAACTAAAATGTTGGAAAACCCTCCTCTCCTCCACTATAAAAAACACCCTCACCCTTCTTCTTTTAACTATTATAAAGCCTTGTGCCCTCTATAAATTCTATTAAAATAACTCCCTAAGACTCTCCCTCTTATCCAGAATCCCTTGGACTCTTTATAAGACCAAATACTCTCCCCTAAATAGGTTCTTAGGGAAGATTTATTCAAGAGGTAAATCCTCTTTTCCTTTTTTAAATTTCTTTAAAGTTCCTTTCATTATTTTTCTTTACTCACCTATTTTAATCTAAATTTTATGTTAAATACACTACCTTAAATTTAATTTAATGTTTTTATGCTAATTTAAAAATTTATCATCATATCTCCTTTCCCCCACCTTTTATGCTAGAAATGAAAACACCCTCTGAGATGTGCTAATTTATCACATTTAAGGACGAATGATTTTAAATTTCTACTTTCTAAATTAAATTAAGGTAATTAAACCATTTTTATTTTTTAAATTGTCTATAATATATTGTTTATGTCTAATTTAATGTTTTTTTATATTTTTTTTCACATTCAATTAATTTATAAAGAAAAATTTGTTCGATGTGGTCAAAAAAACCACTAATTAACCCAAACAGTTATCATTAAAGTTTTATATAATGATTCATATTTATCTAATTAAAAATAGAATTTTATAACTCGGTAATATTATGGTTCTTTAGTAACAACATATAACTCCAAATCTAGACAAAAATTAATATCCTACTTGTTTATCATTACATGTATATAAGTAAACCAATCATGAACACCAATGAAACAGACAATGAAATTGAACCTATTGACCCATAAAAAAGTCCATGAATGAAGATAAAAAGGATATAATAAATCAATTACAGAAATAATAAATTCTGGAAATATTATTTAATGAATTTAATTTTGGTATCCATGGCATTTAGATCATGTGAGAGACACCATCAGATTTAAGCTAAAGTATTCTACCGAAACATCCATTATTCCTTCAGGTCAATCTATCTTTATTTTTTTATGGAATAATGTTATCTGTATTTTCTAAGTAGATATTATAAATTCTATTCTCATGATCGAAAATGTTTTTTCATGTTCCATTCATAATTCTCTTCCATGGATATACATTCTTTTAAGTGGTTCCCCCCTCAATACCCCCAGATAAGAAAATCCGTTTAAGGGAACTTCCCGAATTCTTACCCCAATTAAATTGCACTCTGTAATCTATTTTAATACCTCATGGTTTTTATGTAATCAGAATTTTTATTCTTAAAACCTTATTATTTCACTGTTGGTTTTATAAAAAATAAATTACCCCTTTCTATTTAAATTCTCTTAAAAATTTTCCTTAAAAATGCACAAAAATGTTGTAATGCTAAAATTTCGTAAGTACTATTATTACATTTTTCACTTATTTTTTACTTAAATTTCCCAGATATATGGTTATTATACTTGATAAATATCCATGTAAGTTATAATTACATTCATTCATGGACACTTTTATGATACACCCATTAATTATGCTTTATGTCATGATTATGATACCCATTTATTTCCATGGATACAGTTATGTTTATGTATGATTGATTATGTAGGATTAATTATGTGACATAAATATTCATGAAAATGATAAGATGGGTTCAACTAGATAGAAATCCACTTTATTGTGTAATTTTGAATCTCATGAGGTGTTATGTGCATCGATTTTTATGGTCAGCCTTGAATCATGCTTCCATGTGCAACCGTCATGGTAGTTAACCATGAATTGTGATACTCTATGTGCAACGAGCCTGCAATCATGATAATTCCATGATTTATATTTGTAAAAAATTATTATGAATCCATGTTTATATGAGATGATTTAATTTGTTCATTTCTTATTTATATTGTTATTCCATGCCTTTTAACCCATGCGCTAAATCTAAATTATCATTCTTATTCCATTACTAGAATTTTAGCCCATATCTTTGATCATGTTATCCACTGTTATCATATGAATTTTTATGATCAAAATGGAATTTATTATATCCTTATTATGATCAAATAAAGACATGTTTTATTTAGTCCCATGTTTTCAGTTTTATGTACATGGTCTTCTAGGACACTTGAATTCACGATCCATGGCTTGTAATTTGATTCTTTTTTATGACTAAAATCATTTAATGATACATATAAAAGGATAGGGTCACTATAAATATGTTGTTTATTAAAATTTTAATTTATATAATTAACTAATATTATGATATTTGTGAATATTTTGGATAAAATTCAAACACTTTATGGGTTAAAATCACATAAATAATGTTTCTATTGATTAATATGTTCATGAATATTTGGAAATGTTTGGAAGTATCCCAGAGTTAAAATTTGTAATTTTCTAGAACTGAACTTCATTGAAAATTTGGTAATATCTGGAGTTTAATGCCTAAAAAAATAACTAATTTCATGAAGAAAAATAAAATGACGACAACAAGGAAAATGAACAGAATGCATGATGAAAAATCAATTGAATGCATGATGTAAAATGAGATGACCAGTTAGAGAAAAATGAATCGACCAAAAGAATGATAATGAACTAGCCACAGGAATAAAAATGAAGCCACTACATGAAGGAAAATGAACTGATCACATATATAAAAATGAACTGTCCACATGAAGAAAAAATATCCTACAAATTGAAGAAAAATTAAATGATGGAATAATGAAAAATTAATTAATCATATGAAAAAATGACTTGACTATATAACGAAAAACGAGATAATCAAAATATTAAAAATAAACCTACCAATATAATAAAATCCAACCAAACATATGAAGTCAAAATCAAAAAAAGGATTCAATGTATTATATGAATAATAAATTCACAATGTATTTATCATATGTAATTTCAAAAAAAATTCATGATCAAATCATTCTAAATATTTTTAATCTGTTATCTTATGACATTTTTTGGGAATAAAAATGAAAAAGGAATAATTGTCGGCCTTTGGAGAACTTATCGTAATAAATTTGAGAAAAATGTGGCTTGAGTGTAGGAATTCAAGATATATTGTAATACTTTTCAAAGAATAATATTATAGAGAATAAGACTTCTGTGTTTGAAATCAAGATATATAAAAATTTAAATGTTTAAATTTGAATTATTTGAAATGTGAAATGTCTGTCGTATATGTGTCATGGGAGGTTTGTGAGAAAATTATATTGTTTTTTGTTTTTATTTTTTATTATATCAAATTTTATAATATATTGTGTTGTAAGAAAATTATTTATATAGATTATAAAGTTATACCCTTTTTAGAATAATTTTCAAGTGTATTCAAAAAATGATTCACATGTTGCTTTGGGAAAAATGAAATAAAATGTGCCTCATGATTTAGTTTTTTTGTGGATGAATGAACCCTATATATTTAGTTTGACCACACTGCATTATGTAAATGAGCTATCTGATATTATTAAAATATACTGTGAGATGCACCTTGGAGATCAATTATAGCTCATAGATAATAATCATCATTTTGATATATCACTGTTTGAAGGAACCCTTCCATATATACACTTTGATTATTTCTTTTTTATATGGTTTCTAGAGTTCATACATATTTCTATTTTTTTCACCTAATTGTTTCGGTTTAACCTAACCTTAAAAGGTATGTATTAGGTTTTACCTCTAGTAATAAAATGTTTGGGTAATTTGTGCTATGAATCATGGTAAAAAAATGAATGGAAATTTGGGTTATTCATCGGATGAAAAATGTAGGGTATTGTGGGTTATGCCACTAGTTATAAAAAGGAATGAGTATTTTTGGTTTTTTCCTCCAAGTTGAAAAATGTATGGTATTATTGGGTTTTTCATCTGTGGTTTAAAAATTATATTGTAAAGTGTTATGTATCCCTTAAAAGGTTAGAGAGTCTAATATAATGGGTTTTATATATCTGTACATTTAATGGGGGTGAAGATTAGAGTATGATTATTTATATCCAAAATGTAATAAAAACACTATCTTCATTTCCAATTTTATTTAATGTATACGAACATAAAATTGATAAGTGGGGTAAATTCTTTAAAATCTTTATTCATTTACCCATATTCCCAACTAAACCATTCTAATTAGGATATGAAAAATCATAATATTACTGAAATCACAAAGGGGAATTGTGAACCTAATTTGAAATATCCTCGATATTAACCAATCTAAAGGCTTGTGTTCCAATCCCTTAGATATATTAACCTATCCTATAAAAATGTTTCAATTTAATTCTAAATACTATAAGTTCAAACATATATTCATTGATGTAGTCCATGGTTTAACCGAACCAGAAGAAACCCTATTTCCACAAAACAGTAACATTTTCTTCCTCTATAGAATCCCTTGGTCACCAAGGATTAGAAACTCAATATTTTAAAAAAATATACTAGGAGTTTTATAATGAAAATATATTAAATTAACTCATAATAGAAACCCTAAAAAATAAAATACAATTTAAAGCATTCTCATGAAAAAAAGATTTTGTAGACTGAAAGAGATTTCAGGCTCTAAAGTGTATATTATGCTTCTCTGTTACACAATGACATAGTCATATTAATAGAATAATAATCAATGTTCAAACCCCATTTTCTATGAGATGAGATATAGCTATATTGAAATAATCTTCATCATTATTTAAGGAACTTATCCTAGCTTCACATCCTCTAGTGTTGTTCGTTTCAAACAACAAATTTTCTTATAAATATTGTGAATTTAGTTTGGTGGACAAACCCAATCCTTGGAATTAAAAAAAAAATTCTTGAATTAAAGTCATAATATATTTCTTTTGTATGAAAAATAAATTTAGAAAAATCTTAAATATTGTATGATGTGAATACCTGGGTTTTATATGATTTTCAAAATGAAGTATAGAGTGAGTATATGACTCAATAGTCACCCCCTTTTTAAAAAATTGAAAACATTTAAAAAATATAAAAATAAAATTTGTTTTTTATAACCATTAAATAACACCCTTTGAGAAATAAAAAAAGTATCAAAAAATTACACCATCTTTGAAAATTCATAATGTTTAAAAAACAAAATATTTCTCAAATTTATCCTCTTTTATATAACAAATAACTACCATTATTATGAAAATAATATAAATTTTATATCTCAACATTTATAAAATTATTCCAATTTATACTGTTTTTGATTTTAAAAATTAATAATTAGGAAAGTCTAAAATGAATAATAGAATTAATTATAAATTTTTTGAAAAAATATTCCCCCGAAACATAGATTTCATTATATTTAAAAATAAACTATATTTTCAAAACTATAACGACTTTGATAATGTTTTCCTACTTATTATTATAATATAAAATTTATGAAATAAAAAAAACCTTTATTGATTTTTATATTATTTACTGTAAAATAATTAAAAATATTGATGAAGGGAAAACTGATGGAATCAATAATATGGTAATTCAAATTCATAAATGAAACAAAAATCAAAAACATAATGTAGTATAAAATTTTTAATAAAATTTTATGTATAATAAAATATATTATCTCAAAATGATATTTTAGCCCCTTTTAGAAAATATATAAATATTGTTCTTTATATTGTTAATTTTAATGTGTTTATTAGATGATTTACCCAATTAGGAAACTAGATTCACTTCCTGGGAATATATAGTATTTTCACGTGTGACTATTTATTGATCCTTGCCTACTATTATTTCTTCATAAAATCATTATTACAACTTTTGAGTTATAATAAAAAATTATGAGATACAGCTAAATGATTTAACTCATCAACTAATTTTAGAAATGTCATAATCCACCTTATCATGATTTCCAACATGGTATTTAATCCTTGAAAACATTTTTTATAAAATAAAAAAAATTATTCAATAAAGAACACTTATTTTTTATGGAGTGTATTTCATTATCTAGTGATTTCAGATACATAGAATAATCTATCAATTTATAACTGTAAAAATTAAACTCATTATGAATATTAATAAAATTTCATTAATCTTCAACAAAAAAATAATCATTCTTTTAATTCCACATAAACTAATCTGTGTTAATAACTTGGTCATGGTTCAAATTATTTATCCCATTATGTTCTCATAAAAATTTAGTTATAGTATCCAAATTATTCATCAAATATTATGATGAGTATATATTAAATTACAATATTATTACTCAAGAACATGAAATAGATTTATATAATGTATTATATTTTTCGTTCTATTCATAAAAATTTATCTGTTTAAATTTTGAATATCTGAATTTTTTCAAATTAATTTCATTAACAGTGATTAAATTTTATTTTTAAACAACAATTCCATTATAAACATTTTTTCCTCTCAGGATCATTTTATTTCACTTTTATGTATACTTTATGAAACATGACATGATAAAAAAAATTCACTCATTTTTATGAAGTATTCTTAGTAGATAGATATATTTTTCCTTCATTGAATGTTTGAACTAAATAATAAATTAATGAAGGGTTATTAATAAATTTTTTCCCTTTCATAACATTAACTACTTCATATTCTCTAATTTTTATAAAAAATATTTTCACCATTAGGGGGAACCAAATATTGAATATATACTATTAGAATTTCAAAAAAATTAAATCCATTGGTATAATTTTTTTTTCGAAGATTATCAATTCATTATATGATACTTCTAAAACATCACGATGAGGAGTAGAAATAGATGGTGGTTTTCCTTAAAATTACATCAATTTATCCATTAATTTTACATAAAAAACATCTCCAAAAAAGGTAGCTCATGGGACCAAACCCACTTTTTCCGTAATAGTGGGTAGTATTTCTTTTTCTCTTTATAGAGCTCTCACTTTCTATGAGTGTCTCATCATGTTTTTCCTCATATAACTTATAATGAGTCTTTTATCTTGATGAATGAGATTCCACTTTATCTATTCTAAATATTGGATTTTTATAATCCATATCATCTTTATTTTGAATAATTTATTCATTATTTTCTTTATATGATTCACTTTGTGTTTATAATAATTTATATAAATATTCAATATTAGTAGTCACATTTAGATGTTTTTTATTTTTATCTTCTCAATCATAGCATTTATTCTTCTCAAGAGATTTATATTTAATAAAATATCCTTCCATGTTTTTTATCTTTTCCTATAATGTCTTATTTCCATTATTTTCAATATTATTCATAATATTTTTTTGGACATTAGATTATAAATAACCCAACCCTAGTAGCATAGGGTTGGTGGTTAGTTTATTACATTGGTATTAGGTACAATTGATCACATCCGAAAGGGTCAAATAGTTTTTAATTTTTTGAAAACTATATACATACTTTGATATTTAATTACATTTTAAAATAACAAATACAACATAATAATTCATTTCAACACACCACTATTCTCCATGATTATCCCAACACGTCAAACATCATATGAATACTGGCATCACGGGGAAAGATAAATCATAAGAAACAGGTAAGATCAGATTCTCATTATGGGTATACATGTAGAAGAATAAATTATAGATAATCCTAAATGAATATGGAATACTAAATAACTAAAACACATGAAATTAATCAATAACATGATCATAACTTGAAAATAATGGACGTTATCAAATAATTCCATATAAATAATCACATAATAATGAATCTTAACAATTTCTATTCTACTAGTCGAATAATCACATGGAATATAAGTAACAAATATTGTAATTATTGATTTAATAATTTCAGACAACTAAAAAATACATCCAAGGCCTCATCCGTGATGTCTACACAAATGGGTAAGGGCTCAGCCAGAACTCAATCAAGTTGGACTCATTAGACCCACTGATGCATCGAGGGGATATTGTGGGTCTAGGCCATAACATTCTATGTCAAATGAATTCCTAAAATAAATGTGAAAAAACAAAAAAAATGTAAGCATTCATATTAAAAAATATCATATGAAATTTCAATAATTTTACGATAACCCATGAATGGAATCCAAATAGCACATCTATAGTGAAATAGGTCATTACAAATTCTATAAATGTGGTAAATGATATCATAACAGATCAACCTTAATAAATAATAATAATAAATAAAGTTTATTGACATAAAATAATATATTATGATAAAATAATTGAAAATTGTTTGAAGAAAATACCCTTTTTCACTTTGGAAATCACTAACTTTTAAAATGATGCACAATTATGAAGAAATTATTTGGAAAAAATTAATAAATTTTTTATAGGATTTTATAAATCATTAGGATCTCATGAGAGTGGGAAATTCCTCTCACACCATATAAGTTAAGAAGAACATTCCTTCGATATATGTCTTCGAAAAATTCTCAAATAACATTGTTTATAAAAAGAATAAATATACATTTTAAATAATTTATAAAAAGTAAAAGAGGATAAAAATGACATTAAAAAATAAATGTAGAATAGTAAAAATATTTTTGAAACCCTTTTTGGAAAGCATGGAAATGGTGGAGAAATATTCCCTAGTGGAGATTTAAATAAAAACAATTTCGAATAACATTGGGATTGTGAAATAAACCCTTAAATTGTAATTTCCATTAGATAAAAATGATTTAAAATATAGTGTAATGGTTAAAATAATTCGAATAATTTATAACAGAACCATATATTTATTTATTATAAAATATATGATCCAATTATATCATCTTATCACCCATTTGATAATGATATTTTGTTATTACCCAGGTTTTGGGTGTTAACTACTTCATTTTCATAAGCATGTTTTGCCATCTAAGTCCTATTTATTGTAGATAGGATGTAGATATGTAACATGAAAAATTAAATTATGTCCATAGATATCATATTTATTCATTTTATACATTTTTGTAATAATTTTTTAATGGTGAACAAGGACAATGAATCACATCATGGGGTGGAGATGGTAGGGCGTACATACAACTTAGTGACAATATCATTCCCATAATTGTGAAAGAGTAAAGAAATTGTTGGAATATTAAATTTAAAAAAATAAATATAATTTCATAATTATGATATATATCCATTATTACCATCACCATAACCATCCTTTTAAAGTGACACTGAAAAACAAATTATACCACGGTTTGGAGATGATATGTCGTACACACACACATACAATTATTTAGTTTTTTATAGGATAAATAAAAAGTGGAATATGGTTGTACCATAATTATAGTATAATATAATAATGTATATTATATGATATTAAATATTTTATAATGTAAAAAACACATTAAGAGGAAGTAAAAGAAGAAATAAACATGGAAGAGTTGATAAGGACGATTACCTATTCTTCATAGGAATTCCATTATAACATCTCTTAAATAAAATTGGATTTCTATTTCGGGAGGAAAATAAACACTATAAATTGTATATGGATGTTTAGAAGTAAAATATACATTTATTTGAAGATATATATGGCTAATTTTGGTGAAAATAAGTGAGGTAAGATGTTCCCTTTTATATTTGATGTGAGGGGCACATTTTGAAAACCTTAAAATATTAAAATATATTAAGGGTATTCTATATCCATAGACAAAAAAATGGGATTTAAATTAATATTTTATAACATTTTAAGCCATTAATATCACCTTGGAACTTATTTAATATTTTTAGAATTTTTATAAATAATGTAATAAAATATTAATTCAATAAATATCATTATTGTCAAATTTGATACTATTCATTTAATTTGACTTCAAATACATCAATAAAAAGTTGGAAATATGATATAATTATTTCAAAAACCTACAATAAATCCTATATATCATTATAATTTATTAGACACATTAAATAATCCCACATATGTCAAAATTAATACTTTTGAAATCAATTAGTTTATTTTTATGTTAATTAAATAAATATTGTTTTAGCATTATAGAAGCATTTAAGGTAATTATATAATTTCCAAAAATTAGAAAAAAAATATAATAATATATTTTCATTAAGATCAAAATTCAAATTTATATTAATTCATATCATTATTTATTTCCTATGTGGACACATAAAACATATTAAATAGAAGGAATATGACATTTTGTAACTACCTTTTACATAAATAATTTGTAAGTTGTTTTCATACAGATGTATCCATTAAATAACACAAATTTTATATGAAGGTTATAAGAGTGGAGTAATATTAATCTAGTAACTTTTGGATATGATTAGGCCATGGTTATACCTTTATCATTTGGTTTTATCAATTTTTAACTCCTTAACTCTTACTGTGAAAACATGGACTTTTACCTTTTGATTGTCAATATTGTTACTATAAAATGAAAATTGAACCATAAATAAACCATGGATGAAATTTTATACCTTATAAAAATTATGTTTCCAAATTTTATGTTCTTATATATTTTATATTATTTAATAACAAAATACTTATTTTAAAATATAATTAATGTCATGTTTGAGACTATTCATTACTAGACTTTTCAAAAATATTGTAAAAATTGGATATCTTAGAAAAAATATATTTTAAAATATCCATAAAATGTCAAGGTAATCTAAAAAATATATAAATTACATTAATTATCTAAAATAATGTTTATTTTCATATTTTTAATATCATTTATTTATATTTAATTTAATTAAACAATTATCCTAACATCATTGTGCAAGCCTTTAGGGTAATTAATTATATCCTAATAATTAAAAATAATTTACCATCATGAAGTTAAAAAAAAATTTATTTCCAAATATTCTTTATAGTATTATATACATCTCGAGTAACCCAATATTAGAAATGTTGTAATTATTTAAAACATATGTTTGACATCTTTGAATTTTCTTTAAAAAAACACTATAAATTTATTAAGTCATCCATGTGGCTACAAGATATAATAAAATTAGGACAAGGATGATTTTGATAAAAAATAACTCATAGAACTAAATTATGTAATGTGTTACGGTAAATTTATAATATTTATAACATTATTTTTTACCCTTAAATACTCGATTTCAATCAACCGTGATAATTAAAATTACTATGTTTAAAATTCATATTTTTATAAAATAAAAGAGATAAATTTAAAAAAATTGGGAACTATTATTCTAAATTTTTAATCCATTTTTTAAAAATTAATAACAAATAAGTGGATAAAATGAACTTAAATTAATCCCTTAGATGAGATGAGAAAGTGGGGTTTTAAAGTGAAAATATTTAAAATTTCTAATCGTTTTTATGTAAAATTTAAAATAAAATTGATTAAAATGACCTAAATTAGATTAATAGGAGTATAATTAATCTAAATTTACTTTAAAATAAATTTTAGATATAATTTTTAATTATAAATTATTATGTTGAAAAATCAATTTTCAATTCAAATGCTGTATTTTTCATTATTCATCAAAAAATGAATGTTATCAGAAAAATACCAAAAAATAATCCAAAGTGAATTTTGATATTAATATTTATAAAATTAAGTTTATTTTGTCAAATAAAATTAATATAATATTAAAAACTTTTTTAAAATAAGTGTGCCATCACAAGGCGGAAAAAATTCTCTTATATAAATATTTATTTTTATACATCAAATAGAAT
Source organism: Viscum album (assembly GCA_963277665.1). Lineage (NCBI taxonomy): Eukaryota > Viridiplantae > Streptophyta > Magnoliopsida > Santalales > Viscaceae > Viscum > Viscum album. Next base: position 796,313,246 of record OY728160.1, on the reverse strand, counting down.
ATATTATTACCTTATAAATATTAAATATTTTATATGGAATCAATTGATTGAATATATTATAAATAAATTTCATAATAAAGTTCATAATATTAATTCCCTCTAATTTAATAGAAAATGTAATGCCCCAACCCTAGTTACCCAGAGTCGATGCATAATGACATAACGTTGGCATGATCACCAAATATCAAGTCTCGATAGACCGATTAGTTTAGTACCCTTAGAAGTAATAGATATATTAATAAGCTATACATTACATCATAAAATGGAAAACTACAACAACATTGTTTCCCTAGGAAACACTGAGATCCCATATTCTATTCCTGTAGGTCAGTCCTAATATACTTCTTCAAATACTGGGAAAAATAAAACATAGAAAGGGGTGAGCTCAGATGCTCGATAAGGATAAAAATATAGCGTAAACATTAATAAATAAGAATAAAAATTTATGGAAATGTATATAACTAAAAAAATCCTTTTTAACTTAAAATTCATCATAATATGGAAAATATAAATCAAAATAATTCCATTTAGTTTATCACATGGATATTTTACTAATTGAATAATCATATGCCATATCAATAGCCACTTTCATAATGATGGAATGCATAATTCCATACTTTCATATCCACAAAATCTAGGACTTGTGCCAAGACTACAAATAAGATTTTGTCAAGGCCATGTTCCAAGACAATAGTTTGTCTCATGAGACCTACAAATGCATTGAGGAGCTTTAGTGGGCTCTACCTGTCACTTACTAAGTCCAATGCATTCCTCATATGAAAAGGTTAAAACATAACGTAAACATTCATATTTAAACTTGAATTCGAAATGTTAATACTTTATCCATAAACCAAGAATGTTGTGAAATAACACATCCATTGTCAAACATAGCACAAACCTTTCAATACAATATGGAGTTTTTGTATCATAATAATACATCATCTAACAAACTTAAAATTCATCAGAGTATGTTGACATAGATAAAATCAAAACCTTTTTAGAGAAATCTCTATTTCTATTTTATAAATCACTTAAAAGTCATGTAATTATAGAATAAAACATTTATATTTGAAAATATTCTTATAATATTGTAAGGGAAGCATCGACGATGATATAATGGTGGAAAATATCCCCACACGCCGTATATGTTTAAAAAAACATTCATACCTTAAATTTGTCAAAAAGGTTATAAAGTACCTTGTTTGGAAAACGACCAAAAGATTACATTATAAACATATTATAAAAGTCAAAAAACGGTATAAATTACTTTAACCCATAGTCTATAAAATATTAATAATGTTTTTAAATTAATTTTTAAGAAACATGGATGAGGATGATAAAGAGGTCCTTGTAGATAATTACATTTAAAAAACCTCAGATAGTGAAGATATTGTGAAATTAACCCTTACCTTGTACTTTTACTTGTTCAAGGGTAGTTTAAAATTATTTATAATGGTTATATATCTATTATTAAACTATACAAGAATCATATACATTAATATGATATCATATATGATCTTTTATTTGTGCTTTGTTAATAATATCATAGTATTATCGCCGCTTCGGGTGTTAACTGATTCATTTTACATTAAATTATTTGTTAGGTGAGTCATGTTAATTATTGATGGGATGTATCTATTTCATATTAAGAATGATATTAAGTCTTTAAACATTATTTTTAATCATCTAATGAAAAGTAGTTGTGATTGGATACAATGGGGAATGAATCTCATCGCGTTCATAGAGACGGTAATATATACGTACGCACGAGCGACAATATCATTATTTTGATATTATAATATTGTATAATTGGATGGTATATCATATATAAATAATAATTACCATGTTATAATTAATATTTACATCAATTACACATCATTATTATACCCATCCAAATAATAATGTATTGAATAACAATTACACCACGATGTAGAGACGGTAAGTCGTACGTTTGCACGTATGGTGACATGACTTCCAAAGGATGGATTGAATAATGAATATGGTTGTACGATATTTATAATAAAATAATAATATTCATAAGATAATGGAGTTATTATTTTATAATGGAAACAACAAAGAAATAGAAAGTGCATGAAGAAAGGAACTTGCAAGTGGTGATGAAATTTTTACCTCTTCTTGAGATTCTTCTTTTTTATTTGATAGAAAAACTCATTTGGATGGCTTTATGACTAAAGGAAGGCCTCTAAGATGAAGTTATGATAGTTGATAGGGTATATGGGCAGGGTTTTGCCAAGCCAAATGGCTCTGATGGTGTGAATTAGATAGAAGGGGGAGTGCCCTTTTATAAGAGGGGTGAGGGGAACCTTAGAAAAAACTAGAAATATTATTTTATAATAAAATAATTTCTCTTTATAATGGCTCAAAAATGAATTATTTAATGGATAATGTAGGTATGGGTATATAACCACTCAAAAAATAAGTTTTAGATAGGTTTGTGTCATTAGTTTTACCTTGACTTTTAGATTTAACTCTTAGATAAATAGTTGACATTTACCATGTCTCTTTGTATTTTTATATTATATGGTTAATAATCTAACTATATACTTCTAAGATAACCCAAGATGGTTCATTAATGATACAACTATCATTATATAAGTCTTTTGTCCAAACCATATATTTTTAGAAATAGAATATCATTTAATAATATAATATTTTTTTAAAAACACTTTTATGTCAATTTGACACTATTTGGTATTTTGTTTTTTCTAAATTCATAACAGCATTATTATATCGAAAAAAGTTCATCTTACTAACCCTAACATGTCATATTAACCTATAAAATTAGTTTCATTCATAAAAAGTTTAAAATTAAATTTATTTGGAAATTTATAATATCAATTATTTTAATATTTCATTAATTATGTAATTAATGCATCATTATTGTTTCATAAATAAATTTAATTATGTAATGTCTAAAAATTATAAATAAAATACCATTATATAGGAAATCATTTTAGAATTCTAATTAATATTTATAGTCGAATTTATATTACGTGTAACCTGATATTAAAAATGTTTTATTTATTAAACATTGAATTTTAAACTTTTAACTCTTCTTTGAATTAAAAAATAATAAATGACCTAATCTGATCAAAGTGGACCTAAAGGATCATATTTTATTACTAAGGCGGTTTTTGTTGAATTACACTTATCCAACATAATTGGGGCATTTGTTAGGGTAATAATAATATAATTTTTACCCTTAATTACTATATTTACTTTTAACCGTGGTAAATAAAAGTAAAAAGTTACTATTCACAAAAAAATTATTTTCATCTTATTGAACCAAATTTTACTTAATGATATCAACAACGTCTCTCGGATTTTTTAAATTCATCTCTGAGAAGCGGTAAAATTAAGTTGTATGTAAATTTTCAAATTCCTCTAGGAGGTCGGTAAAAGATGGTAAAAAGTTTAATAAAATTTATATATATCTAAAATTATTATAAAATGAATCCAATGAATTACATTGAAATTATATATGCATTCTGTGTCTATTTTAACCTAAAATAAATTTAAATAAAATAAATATTTATTTAAAAAAAATTCTGTTTTAAACTATAACTCAGTGTTTTTCACTATTCATCAAAAATTGAATGTTTTCAAAAAAATACCTAAAAATCACCCTAATATAATTTTGATATTCTAAATCATAAAATTAATTCCAATTGGGAAGATAAAATTTATAAAATTTCAAAAAGTGGGTATTAATATTCATAACGAGAAGTTTGATTTGTTGTGGAGTGTTAGAACTCGAAGTTGCGTACAACACACGACACTGTATTATTCAAGGAGAATCGTACCGTGGAAGCTTGAGGGGTTACAATCTCATCTCCTTAAAATAATATCAACCTCAAAATTTTTGGAGTATTACTGTGTAAAAAGACTTAGGTTGATCTTTAACATATGTTCCTTGGGTTCCCACGTTTCCTATCCCATCTTATGGTCGCTCCATAGAACTTTTACTAGACGATTTGTCCAGTTTCTCAAATCTTGTTCTCCTATATAAAGAACATTGATAGGCTCTTCATAATAAGACATATCGGGTTCCAGTTCTAATTCATCATAGGTGAGTACATGCATTGGGTCGGACATATATTTTCTCAACAGTGATAGGTGGAATACATCATGAACTTCGGAGAGACTTGGCAGCATTTCTAATGGTAAGATACAGTCCCAATTTGTTCCAGAATTATGAAAGATTTGATGTACCTTGGACCCAATTTTCCCTTCTTACCAAAATGTATAACACCCTTCCATGGATATACCTTCAAGAAAACATGATCTCTTAACTGAAATTCCAAATCATTCTTTCAGTTATCAGCATAGCTCCTCTACCTATTTGAAGATTCTTTGATGTGGGTTTGGATTACCATCACCTTTTACATCCTTTCCTCCAGATGTTCTGGGCCTATAAGTTTTCATTCACCAACATAATCCCAACAATTTGTTGTGAGACATCTCTTTCTATATAATGTTTCATATGGTTCCATTTGAATACTCAAATGAAAGCTATTGTTATAGAAAAAATTCTACCAGAGGTAAATATTGATCCCACATACCTTGAATGTCATGTGAATATGATATCAACATGTCTTCTAAGGTTTGAATAGTCTGTTCTGATTGTCCATCAGTTTGGGAGTGGTAGGCAGTGCTCAAAAAAAGTTCAGTATCCACGGATTTCTGAACACTTTTCTAGAAACTTGATGTAAAATGGAGATCACGATAAGAAACAATCAATATGGCTACTCCATGAAGTCTCACAACATCATTATTATATATTCTTTCTAGAATTTCAAGTGTTAAATCTTCTCTTATAGAAATAAAATGTGATGACTTGGTAAAATAATCAACAATGACCCATATTGAATTATTCCTTCATGGAGGCACTGGTAGTCCCATGAACAAATCCATCATAATATTATCTCAATTCCACTCAGTTATGGGAAGAGGTTGCATGACTCCTCCAGCCTATTGCCTTCCATCTTTAACTTGTTGAAAACCCATATATCATGACACAAAATCTGCAATCTCTCTTTTCATGTTGTCCCCCCATAAATGTTCCTTCAAATCTCTATACATTTTCGTGCTCTCAGGGTGTATATTGAAATTGGAACTATGAGAATAATCCAATAATTCCCTTTTTAGATCAGGTATATCAGGAACACAAAGTCTCTTACCAAATTTCAAAATTCCATCTTCATACCCAAAGCCACTCAATATCCTATCATTCATAGCATTAATCTTCTGTTGAAACTCTTCATCACCAGTGTGAGAACTCATTATCCTTTTTAGTAAAGATGGTTTGGAAAGCATTTGAAAAAGTATTGATGTTTCACCTTCCATGGTGATTCCCATATCAATCTTTTCTAGATCCATGTATATAGATCCTTTTCAACTCTCATATTGTTCACAAATCCCTGATCTTTTCAACTCAAAGCATCTTTCAAGTTATTTTCCATGCTCGGGTGGTAGTTTATAATGCGATCATAATCTTTGAGTAGTTAAAGCCTTCTCCTTTGCCTCATGTTGAGTTATTTCTTTGTGAAACTATACATCAAACTCCACTGATTAGTATATATCTATCATTTTTCACCATAGATATAGTGTCTCCAAATCATCAAAGAAAATATTACATCTTCTAACTCAACATCATGAGTTGGACAGTTTTTCTCATGAATTTTTTGCTGTCATGATGCATAGGCAATAACCCTATCATTCTGTATAAGGATACAACCAAGTCCATTCTTTGATGGATCACTATAAATAAAAAACCCCATCATGCCCAAAAAGTAGTGTCAATATTGGATCATTGACTAATATTTTCTTTATTTCTAAAAAATATTCCTCACATTCTTTTGTCCAAAAAAATTTCACCCCTTTACATGTGATCTTGGTTAATGGGTTAGCCAATCGGGAAAAATTATAGACAAAATGCCGATAATAACGTGCTAAACCAATAAAACTGCATACCTCAATTATACTCATCAGTGATGGCCATTCTTGGATTGCCTTTGTCTTAGAAGTATCAACAATGATTCCATCCTTAAAGACTATATGGACATGAAAAGAAATGTCCTGATGCCAAAATTCACACTTTCTAAACATCCCATATAATTCGTGCTTTCTGAGAGTCTTCAGGATAATGCGAAAGTGATTTTCATGATCTTCATAGATATTAGAGTATACCATGTGTTCATCAATAAATACCACTACAATGTCCTCAAGATATCACTTGAAAACACTATTCATTAGATCCTTGTAAACATAGGGTGCATTAGTCAATCCAAAAGACATTACTGTAAACTCGTAATTGTCGTACCTAATTCGAAATGATGTATTCATAATGTCTTCCTTCATCACACCCAACTGATGATATCCCTATCAAAGGTCAATCATTGAAAAGTATTGAGCTCCATGATGTTTTCCAAATAAATCTTCAATGCGAGGTAGGGGATACTTTTTCTTTATTGTTATAACATTGATATCCCTATAGTCAATGCATGGCCTCATGGATCCATCTTTCTTCTTAACAAAATTATTATGGGATCCCCATGGAGAAACGCTAGGGTGAATAAATACCTTATTACTCAATTCATCTTATTGTTTCATTAGTTCCAATAATTCCATAATGGCCATTATCTAAGGGGTCTTCGATATGGGCCTTGATCCAGGAATTAAATCAATGGAAAAATCAATTTATTGTTCTGGAGGATGTCCAGTTAAATGTTCTGGAAACAAAACGACATATTATTTAATAATAGGTACATACTCTATTTGAGCATTTCTTTCCTCACCCACAGTTATTTCATTCCCCTCCTCTCCAAAAATTGATTTTAGTTGTTCTATTATGGGTGGATCTAGATATGAATTAGGTAATGACAATTCTGATATAAAGATTAGGTACTCTTTATCATCATCAAAACATGTATCCTCTTTCTTCTTACAATAAATTATAACATCATGGTATGAAATCCAATCCATAATAAGGATTATATCAATGTTGAATCATGGGTATGATAATGAGATCCTCATATAAATAACATTTATATTCCCTAGTGGTAACTAATTCAAAAAACATAGTTGCAATGATACATCCCTTAGGATTTTTGACTGACAACTCCCTTGTTAAATCAATTTGGAAATATCTAATTTACTTATCAAACTAGGAAGATATAAAACAATGTGGTGATCCAGAATCAAATAAAGCATTAACGAAACTTGAGGAAACCATTAAATTACCTTCCACTACATCTTTCAGAGCTTCAACCTCAGCAGTAGTGATAACATAAGCTTAGACTTGATCCCTTGGAATTTTCTAAGGTACGTTCCCCTGACTCTCAGGATATTAATTTTCATAATGTCCCCTTTCTCTACTTTTTTAGCATTCAACATCGACAACCTCTTTCTTCCCTTTGCAATCACAAGCTTGGTGGCCTTTTTAATCACACATGTAACAGAATCCCATTACCATAAGGAAAGTACCAGGGTGTTTCTTCCCAAATTTAATTCAGGATGGATATTCAACTTTTCCCTTCTTCCCCTTATTTCCATTTCCAGAGTGTTCACCAGATCCCTTCTTATCTTGCTTTTCTTTGAAGTCGTCAGACTTAGAGAACTTTTTTTCTGTCTTGATAGCTCATGAGACAATATCTTCGTACAACGAGAAGTATTGTGAGACTAATGCTTGATGGATAAATGGTTTTAACCCATCAAATAAATGATCAATATTACTTCTTGGGTTATGTATATAATCTGAAACATGCCTCGCTAACCTTGTAAATTTTTCTTCATACTTTGCCACATTCTCGTCCTCCTTTTCCCTCAGACTCAGAAATTTCCTTTCCATTTCTGGTCGATGGTCATGAGGAAAGTATTTTTATAAGAAAATTTCTTTAAACTCCCTCGATTACATATTTGATAATTCATCATCTTCCTTTGTGATTTGAATCAATGAACAACATTGATCAGCATCTCTTGTGAGGTGCTAAACTGTCATGATAACTTTTTCCCTTTCGCTACTTACCAAGGCATGGAATATTTTCTCTATGGAATTTATCCATTTCTCAACTACTGGTGGATTTTTACCCACATTGAATGTTGTAGGTTTTTTCCTCATGAAGAGATCTGACATTGATACTCCACACTGCAGATCAGGATGCTCCATATGGGTAAGGTTATTATTCATAACCTGAGTAAGGTATCCCAGTATGGTGATTAACTTATTAGCACCGATTGCATCACCAGCTCCACAATAATTATCTTGAGTAGGAGGGAAGTCCCTACAAGGAGTGCATGCATTGATACAGTTTCTATTCCTTCTACTAGGTGCCATTTCTAAAAAATTACATAAACTATATTTGTTTATAAATCGAAATAAAAAATTCCAAGCTTGTAAAACACTTAACATAAATTGAACAGTTTAGTGAAACAATCCATTATCATAAAAATGTTTTCATTGAGAAATTATATACTTATAAAACCTTCATAATGTTTTGTAATGAAAATGAGAAATATCCTAAGCATATCCATCGGGAGTGTCGTAACCCATAGTGTAGCAAGGCCCATTTTCGTGCACCATTTCGTGTTCGAGTCTAGCTCAATGTGGTGTTTTCGGGATTTACCCCTAGGTACATTTGTGCCAAAGCTGCCTCTACCTACTTGTATCCATAAAGGGATGTATTTTTAAGAAAACTCAAAAAATCTCTACAATACCAAAATTCTATGATGTTCTTCTATACTAATCATCAAAGTCTATATTAGGGTTATTTGCTCTAATCATAGTTTATCTAAATCTAGTATTCGTGTTTTGTACAAAACTTCCTATGATACCAACTATAATGCCCCGACCCTAGTTACCCAGATTCTGTGCATTATTACATAACATTGGCACGATCACAAAAGATCAAGTCTCGAAAGACTAATTAGTTTATTAGCCTTGGAAGTACTAGATATATTCATAAGGTTTACATTACATCATGAAATGGAGAACTACAACAACATTGTTTCCATAGACAACACTGAGATCCCATAGACTATCCCTGTAGGTCGATCATAATATACATTTCCGTATCCTGGGAGAAATAAATCATAGAAAGGGGTGAGCTCAGATGCTCAGTAAGGATAACAATATAGCAGAAAAATTCATAAATAATTTTAAACATTCAAGGAAATCTATAGAACTAAAAAAAGAATTTTCAACATAAAAATCATCATAATATGGAAAATATAAATCAAAATAATTCCATTTACTTACTCACGTGGATATTATACAAGTATAATAATAACAAGAAATATCAATAGCCACTTTCAAAATGATGGAATGCATAATTCCAGACTTTCATAACCACATAGTCAAGGCCTTGTGCCAAGACTACTAATAAGATTTTGTGAAGGCCTTTTTCCAAGACACACGTTTGTCTCATGAGACCTACTGATTCATGGAGGATCTATAGCGGGCTCCACCCATCAATTATTAAGTCCAATTCATTCCTCACATGAAATGGTTTAAACATAACATAAACATTCATATTAAATCTGTCATATGAAATGTCAATACTTTAGCAATCAACCATGAATGGTATGAAATAAAAAATCCACAGTCAAACATATCCAAAAACCTTAAATAAAATATGCATGTTTGGTATCATAATAAATCAATTTCAAACAAACATAAAATCCATCAAAGGCTGTTGACAGAGATGAAATCAAATCCTTTTTATAGAAATATCTCTTTCCATTTTGAAATCCTTTAAGAGAAATGCAATTATATAAGAAAAAATTTATATTTTAAAATATTTTTATAATCTTGAAAGGGATGCTTCGACGATGTTATAATGGTAGAATATATCGGCACTCGCCGTATAAGTTAGAAAAAATACTTCCCTTAATTTTGATGAAAAGGTCATAAAGTACATTATTTGGAAAACGACAAAATGATTCCTTTATAAACTTCTTCTAAAAGTAAAACAAGGGTATAAATGAATTTAACCCATATTCTATAAAATAGTAAGAATTTTTTGAAATACATTTTTAAGAAACATGGATGTGTATGATAATGAGGCCCCAATAGAGAATTACTTATAAACATCCTCAGATAATGAAGAGATTGTGAAATTAACCATTACCGTGTAAATTTTCCTTGGTCGAGGGTATCTTAACCTCTTGTATAATGGTGTTATAATTCTTATTAAATTATACAAGAATCATATACATTAATATTATATCATATATGATCTTTTATCTGTGATTTGTTAATAATATCTCACTATTATCATCGTTCCGAGTGTTAACCAATTCGTTTTCCTTTAAATTATTTGTTATTTGTGTCATGTTTTTAATGGATGGGATGTATCTTATTCATATATTGAATTTTATTAAGTATATAAACATTATTTTTAATCATATAATGAATATTAGTCTTGAATGGATACGATGGGGAAAGAATCTCATCGCATTCCTGGAGACGGTAATCCGTACGTACGCACGAGCAACAATATAATTCTTTTGATATTAGAATAATATATAATTGGATAAACCATCATATATAAATAATCATTATCATGCTATATTTTTTATTTTCATCAATTAAACATCATTATTATACCCATCCAAATAATAATGTATTGAATAACAATTACACCATGACGTGGAGACAGTAAGTCGTACGCATGCACGTATGGTGACATGTCATTCAATGGAAGGATATAATAATGAATATGGTTGTACCATATTTATAATAACATCAAAATATATTGAATATAATGGAGTTATTATTTTATAATGGAAACAAAAAAAGAAATAGGAAGTGGAAGAAGAAATGATCTTGAAATAGGTGATTAAATATTAACCTCTTTTTTGGATTCTTTTTTTATTGGATCAGAAGGGCTCCATAGGTTTTCTTTTATGACTAATGTAATGACTCTTGGATGAAGGTTGGATATTTGAAAGGGTATTTGGGCAGGGGTGGCCAAGACAAATGGATTTCATGGGGTTAATTATGTATGAAATCCTTTTAGATTTATAATTAATATTTATAGTCTAATTTATCTTATGTGTAACCCAATATTAAAAATGCTTTAGTTATTAAACATTGAATTTAACACTTTTACTCTTCTTTGAATTAAATAATAATAAATGTCCTAATCTAATCCATGTAGACCTAAAGGATCATATTTTATTCCAATGGATGTTTATTGTCGAATTAAACTTATCCAATAGAATCAAGACATGTGTTCGGGTAATAATAATATCATTTTTACCCTTATTTACCCTATTTACTTTTAACCGTTGTAAATAAAACTGAAAAGTTACTATTCGAAAAAAATATTTTCATCTTTTTGATCCAAATTTTACTTACTAATATGAACCATGTCTCTCGGACTTTTGAAATTAAACTCACAGAAGCGGTAAAATTGTGTTTTATGTAAATTTGCAAATGCCTCTAGGAGGTGGGTAATGGATGGAAAAAAGTTCAATAAAATTTTTATATATCTAAAATTTCTATAAACTGACTCTAATGAAATACATTGAACATATATAGTTATTATGTGTCTATTTTGACCTAAAATTAATTTAAATAAAATAAATAATTATTTAAATAAAAATTATGCTCTAAACAATAACAAATTGTTTTTCACTATTCAGCAATAATTGAATGTTTTCAGAAAAATACAAAAAATTCACCCTAAGCTAATTTCAATATTCAAAATACAAAAATGAAGTCCATTTTGAAAAATAAAATTTATAAAATATAAAAAATTTGGTATTACTATTCATAACGGCTAGTTTGATTGGTTGTGGTGTGTTAGAACTCAAAGTTGCGTACAACACGCGCTATTGTATTATTCAAAGAGAATCATATAGTGGAATCTTGGGGTGTTACAAAAAATTTATAATAATATTTAGTTATTCATTTAGGAAGGGTGTTGCATATAACAGATTCTTTCGAAAGAAATAACATTAAAAAGAGGCATACCATCAAATATTAGAGAGTCACATTCTTCCCACCACAATTAAATTTTATCTACTAAATTTTAAATTTCACCTCAAAAAAAGGTTGATACATGAAAATTTATTTTATGTGAAAATCACATAAAAAATACGGTTAATATAAAATCATATTTAGAAGATAGAAAGGGAAATGAGAAGGCTACCAAAAAATTTGGATTTCGAATAGGATAAAATTAGTGATATGTGAACACATGGACATGGAAGAGAAATATAATTATCAACTTTTGATGGAGAGTGTTAGATAAGATGGTTATTAAAATTTTAACCATCATAAAACTAAAATTTTTGGATAGGTTAAAAGACCATTGATTTCTCTGAATGAAAAAAAATCTGATAAAATTTTTATTCCAAACTTATTTTTCCTTAGAGTTGAGGGATTAGTTTCATATTCATATAATCACTTGATAAAATAAAATTACTCAATTACTTTTAATGCTGCACTCATGATATCATCCATTGGTTATGCATTGATATAAATCCACATCATTTCATAAACCAAGGGATGTATATTCAAGATTAATTATATTCCTAAATCAAAATTATCAAAAGATATATATGTAATTCCTTTAGCATTAAATATTTTTCAAGACTAATATAGATACCACATGATATCCAATATAATCAATCATACTTTAACTTCAAATAAGATTATCAAATGTTAAATAGAATCCATTCCATAATTAAATAATTTTTAGACTCTTTCAAAATATGTTAGTCCAAATTTAAAGACCATTAATTTATAAGGAGGATGACTAAATTTTCAAAATCAAATTAACATTTGATTTTATCGAAAAAATAAAATGTATATCTTATTTCCTAGTAAATAAAATTTATAACCTTAAATCCCTTAATTAAAAAAGTCATGCCTCCTAATCCTTAAATAAGAAGTATTACAATACAATCATTAAAAATTCCATAATTCTAATAACTAGTAAATCATTGATAAAATTCTCAAATTACATAGTTATTTAATCTAGTTATAATCAAATTAATAATTCCTCTTCATATATAGTAAGATCATAGGTTTAACTATGATCTATTTTCTTTTTTTGGAAAATTCCTATGACACTTGGGGAATTATCTTATGTAGTTCCCCATATACATTCATTTGAAGCATAAAGATTTTGTAAATTCTTTCCTTCCATTGAAATCATGATCATGGTGTCCATTTTATCCAAACACGAAGCAAAATCATTTTCCACGTAACTATATACCACAATGTTTCCTTCCAAAATCATCACAAGGGGGAAAATGGGTTTTCCCTACATCCATTGATCTTTATTTTTCCATACTATAGTATTATTAATATTGATCCTTTTAATTCCATAAAAATTTGAAAATTATTTCACCATATTATTATAACATGATGCTATTTTCTCATTTGATTAGAATGTTTTGAGTACCAGTTCACTTCGAAATATATTCATAAATCTGTCAAAGAAATGATCATTCTTATTTTTTGGATTATGTAAATGGATTCAGATACCATTCCTTCTACTAGTAACCATTTATAAAATATGGAATACACTAGATAATACTATAAAATTATGAAACATAATGTATAATATCAATACTAGTGTACCACTTAGCATAAATTGAAAATATAGGTATAACTAATATCTAAATAATAATATTATATATTTTGGAATATTTACAAATTCCATCATATATTTTCATTAATAAATATAGTTCCAAATGTTTTTCCTAAATTTCCATTGATACCAACTGTAAATACCCCAACCCCAAATCCCAGCTTTAGTGGTAACATTATTAAATTTTTGTAGATAAAAGGAATAAAATCCCAATGGACTGAATAGTTTAGTAGTATTAGAAAACTAGACACATACTTGGATCATACATTTCAACTAAAAATATAAAATAAAACATATTAGTTATATTTAAAACACCAATATTATCCTATATTATCCAAGCATAGAAACAGAATATGCATCTTGGAATCCATGGGAAAAATAAAAAATAAAAAATGGATGATCTCAAATGATTAGTAAGGGTATACATATTGATGAAGCTATTATAAATAATCATACATGATTATGAATAGGTAAATTACTGAAACATATACTACTTAATCAATAGTTTGCCCATAATATGGTAGGAAAAAAATATCATGAAATAATTCTATATAAATAATCACATGAAAATAAAAAAAACCATATATATTCCAATAGTCTAAAAATTCAATGGAATATCAATAAATAATGGGATAATGGTTGAAATCATAATTCTGAACATCTAACGTAGGTTTTCTAGGCCTCAGCTAAGAAGTCTACATAAATGGGTAAGGCCTTAACCAAAACCTGGTCTAGTTTATCTCACGAGACCAACATATCCTTTAGGATCTACAACAGGACCCACCCATCACTTACTAGGTCTAATGAATTCCTCATATGAAAGTAGTGAAACAAAAAAATATATAAAAATTTGTATTAAAAACTAGTATTTCAAATTTTAATACTTTAACCATAAACCATGCATGGTATCAAAATAGAACATCCATAGTCAAACTGATCATAAACCATTCAATAAAATTTGTTAAATTATATCATTAGAGATTAAACTCAATTTATCATCATATTAAACAATTGGTTTTGACATTGATGACAATAATCGAATTAAATAATTGAAAATTTATTTAGTAAAATACAATTTATCACTTAGGAAATCAATTATTTTTAAAATGCATTGTCCTTATAAAAGAAATTTTTTGTTGAAAATAATTACAAATTCCTAAAGGATTTTATAAATAATTAAGTCATATTATTGGTTGAATAATCCCCTCATTCCATATAATTTATGAAAACAACTCCTTATGTTTTTTTTGGGAAATTATCAAAGATCCTTGTTTAGAAAATTAAAAAATAATTTTACAGCATTTTATAAAAATTTAAAAAGGGGTATAAATAAAATTAAAAAATAAAACAAAAAATATTATATTTTTTAAATTAATTTTTATAAAACATGGACATGGAGGATAAATATTCCCCAATAGATACTAAAACAAATAAAAAACCAAATAATTATGAGATTGTAAAATAAACATTTAACTTGAACTTTAATTATATAAACACCATTTAACCTATTGTATAATGGTTTGAAGTATATTATTAATTTATGATACAAATATATAGATATTTATGATATCATATATGATCCACTTTTATCATATTATCAACCGTTTGTTAATAATATTTCATTATTACCCTTGTATTTGTTGTTAACGACCTCATTTTCCATTGCATGTTTTGTCATGTAAGTCCAATTTCTTGTTCATAGGATATAATTATTTTATCTCCAAAATGAGATTAAGTTCATAGATATCATGTTTTTTCAATATACATATATATATATATATATTAATAATCATTCTTAAATGGGGAACATGGAAAATGAATCACATTGCGTCGGGGAGACTGTAGGCCATACGTATACACGAGTGACAATATCATTCCTTTAATAGTTAAAAAGGTAAGGAAGTGGATGATATATTAATTTTAATGAAATTAATACAATATAATAATTATCATATATATCCAATTATTTCAATAATTATAACCATCCATGTAAATTGGTGGTGAAAAAAAATTTCCCCACGACGTGGAGACGGTAAAATGTATGTATGCACATAGAGTGCTTTCATTTTTTTAGAATGTATAATAGGTTGGATATTATTATCCAATAATAAAAATAAAATATAACAAAATATATTATAATTTATTTATTACTTTTATAATGGAAAAAACACATGAAGAGAAAGTAGAAGAAGTAAAGAACTTTAAAGGGATGGTAAGGACGATTACATCTTCTTAAGTGGACTTCCATTATAACGAATATTATGGACACAAAGGTTGGTCTTATGAAAGGAACATAACCTATATAAAATGGATACGTAGTTTTAAAAGATAAATTGTTAGATATTGGTTGATAAATATGGATAAAGGTGGTGTGAAGAAGTTATGGCGTAGTTTCTCTTTAATAATTGAGGCAAGGGGCACTTTTAGAGAACCTCAAAATATTAAAATATAATAATGGGATTTTAGATCAAATGACTGAAATATGGCCTACAAATGAATAGGTTATGAAATTATAGAATGTATATTATACCCTATGGTATTATTTAATATTTTTTTGATTTTTTAATTAATTCAATAATATATTAATTCAATAAAATATCATTTTCCAAAAGTATATACTATTCATTTAATTTGACTTAAAATACATAATGAAAAAGTTATAATTCGAAGATAATTATTTAAAACATCTATAATATATCATATAAATCTATTAAAATCGTTATATTCATCAAATCATTCTAAATAAATCAAAATTAATTCATTTAAAATTAATAATTATATTTTTCAATTAATTAAATAAATAACATTTTAGCATTGTAAAAGATATTAAGGTCATTATATAATTTATAGAAATTAAAAATAAATATCTATAAATATTTTTTTAATTATGTTAAATATATATATTTAGATTATGGGGATACATAAAATATATTCATTAAATAGAGAGTGTCATTTTGTAACTATATTTGGCTGAAATAATAAATTTTTTATTCTCATGGAAAATTGTTAATTAAACAAGTACAATTAGATATTAAGGTGATAAGGTTTGGATTATATTCATCAAATAATTTCTAGTGATTTTTTTTCTTGGTTATACCCTTGTATTTTTCTTATTTACCATTTTGACACCTTTAACGCGTTTTGAGACAAAATAGATTTTTACTCTTTGAGGGTCAATATTGTTACTATAAATTGAAAAAAGAACCATAAATGCATCATGAGTGAAATTTTATTAATTATCAAAATTAGTGGGACTAAATTTATATTTTTATAAATTTTATATCATTGAATAAAATATTATTTATTTCAAAATACCATTGATATCATTTTTTACACTATTCATTACTTGAATTTTTAAAAATACCATAATAATAAGATATATTTGAAATAAATCTTTTAATATATCCCAAAACTCTTAATGTAATCAATAATATTCCTATATGATAGTATTTAACTCAAATTATATTTATTTTAATATTTTTAATATCATTCATTTTATATATTCATTAATTAAACAATTAATGCATCATCATTGTGAAAGACTCTAAGGTAATTATTTATTTCTTAAAAATTAAAATTAAATAACCATGAAAATATATATATTTTATATATAATTAAATAATATTTATAGTTGGATATATCATCTAAATAACCTTATTTTAGAAATTTTATAATTATTAAAAATATAAGTACGACATGTTTACTTTTCTTTAATATCAAATACTATAATTTTTTTAAATTAATCCAAGTGCCTCCCAGAGCTCATAAAATCATCCTGATGATTAATTTTGTCTAAAATTAGTTATCTAAAAAAATAATGACATGTGTTAGGGTAATTTTATAATCTTTATAATATTATTTTTTACACTTAATTAACAGATTTTCCAATAACCGTGGTAATTAAAATTTTTTATGATTACTATTGATATTTTTTCAATATAAAATAGACCTATTTGATATATTTTGGACATACAATGTATAATTTGAAAAAAAAATTCAAAATTAAAAACACATAAGTGTCTAAAATTAATTTAAAATTAATCTCGTTAATGGGGAAAGAAAGCACGACTTTAATGTGAAAATGTGAAAATGTTCTAAATTTTTTTTATCTAATTTATATATGAAATTGATTAAAATTAAATATACTATATTAATAAATTAAAAAATAATTTAATTTTACCTTTAATACAATTGAAAATTTAATTTAACATTATGAAGTATTTATATGAAAAGACAGTTTTGAATTAAAATGAAATATTTTTCATTATTAATCAAAAAATGAAACTTATCAGAAAAACGAAAAAAATAAACCAAAGTAAATTTTTATATTTATATTTTGAATAATAAATATATTTTATCAATTATAATTTATAAAATTTCCAAAATTATGTTTTCATACAAGTGCCTCATCAAAAAGCGACAAAACTAACTTTAAAAAAATACTTCTTTTTTGCGTGTAAAATTGGATTTTTTCTAATACTTATCTTATTAAATGTAACAGATGTAAAAAAGTTAATTTAATATATTATATATATATATATATATTATAATATGGTTAATAAAATAAAATACATATAATTTAATGTCTAGGTTATAATAATATTTCATATTTGATTTAAGGCAATTATTGTATGCAACATAAGATATTGAAAAGATTATCATTAAAAAGAGACATACAATAAAATATTATGGTGATAAATTGATGCTAAAAAAATAATATTTCTACAATAGTATGTCCATTAATTTCTTATATCAACAAAATCCATGAAATTATTTAATGATTAATTATATTTTACTTCACCCTTTCGGGATGAACTCCATTCTGAAATCTCTTATCTCATAGATATTTCACAAAAACTCTACTCAAAATATGAGGAGTGAGAAAATCCTAAATTTCAGAATTATTGTTAAAATATATTCTATATAAGTTAGAAAAATGTATCAAAATGTATCCTTTTAATTTGGATAATATTACCCAATAAATAAAAATCAGGATTTCTCATTATGTCTTTATCTCTGTTCTGAGTAAATAAAAAGGATATAATAAATTGAAAGTGAATTAAAAATTCTTATTATATGTGGTTAATATTAATAACATTATCCATAACCCACAAAAAACCACCCTCATATTACAATTTCAAGAAGGTTCTATAATGCACACGAATTCTATGTAAATCTAAAAAACACTCATCTTCAAGCAGTGTTCCCAATAGTTTAGAAAAACCAAATATGGTTATGCTCCTTGGATGATCAAAAATAAAAAATTAAACTATTTTCACAATACTAGAATCAATGAATATCATTTTTCTATAGAAATAATGTTTAACCAAATAGTAATTCATCTCATAATATTAATTTTTAGCAATAATATCTCCCATTATTTAAAACATAATATCACCCCTTAAGAGAAATATTTTCATTATAAACAAGTCCAGAACTATTAAACATTCCCAATCTATATTTCATAATATGATTTATTTAAATGATTATATTCTCTATATAAAAATGAAATTTACTTTAGAAATATGAAATATATTTTGTGGTTTCATGTAATTAAATGCAGGTCACAAACTTCAGGTTCACCAATTTATATAGACAAAAAAATTCAGATCTCAAAAATAGTTGACCATCAAAGATTAGATGATATATAATGTTTTTTATTCAAACATATGATTGAATAAATTCTATAAAATCATTTAATAAAATTTTATTATAATGTTTCCATATTTTAATTTTTTTACATATTCTATAAAAAATAATACACTCACAACAGCATGATATACAATTCATTGTAAAATTTCAGTTCTTCAAAATATCTATAGGTTTGAAAAAATATAAATCTCTTGAATTTTATCATTCATATGTACCAACAAGATAATATTCTTTTGATAATTATTCAAGATAATTTCATCCATATATCAAACTCTCTAGATGTTAAAAGTTTATTGTTTAAAAAGTTTTAAAAAACAATTGAAATATAAATATATATAAATTAAATGAAATAAATAATTATATTAAGAGAAAATTAAAATATTAAAAACATATAAAAAATAAACATATAAAATAAGTACATTTCATTAGAGATAAAAATAGTTACCTAGTATAGGATATATGTATTGAGAAACAAAACATTGAACCTTCATGAATTTGGAATTTAGGACTTCATCAGATAGACATTCTAATGGCCAGAAGTATTTTTAAATACAATATTTATATACCATACTTCTTTATTATTATTATATACATAATAAGATAGAACCCTTAAAATGTATTCTCACGTTATTTTTAATGAATGATTTTTTTAGATAATTTTTTTTTTCTTTTAATGGTATCTTATATGGAATATTAAACAAAAATTTCTCATCATGGACCAATGTAAATTGTAAGAATTTTCAATATCCTAATGGATTTACATACATGTATATAATTATATGGTTTTTCTCACTTCTAATTATACGTATTTTCAATGTTTTAACATCAAGTCTTAAATATTTTTAGAAATTTTTTTAGATTTAAATCTATGACTTTAGTTAAATAACATCATTTTTATCGTTACTAGATATTAATTTCTTCAAATAATTTTTATTCTTTTGATAATCAAATATTGATTTATCTTTAATGGATTTAACAACTACATTATATTTTCTCTAAACCTTATCCATAGAAAACATAGTCTTTATATCTTTCTGCATTGAATTATTATTTTCATTATTACATTTGACATTGGAAAAATCATTTTTTCCCTTAGAAAACACTTGAATATTTTTAAATAAGTTTATCTTAAGTGCAACATTATTTTTAGTTAGTTTATAAAATTAATGCATTGTTTTTTTAAATTAAATTTTACTTATTTATATATATTTTCGATACTTGTAACATATAAAGTGATATATTTAGTAGTAGGGGAATCATGTTCATCTTCACTTCCACTCTCACTAAAAATTTCATCGTATCAGTATTTCAAATTATGTGTAAGATTATTAATAAAATTTCGATCTTTTTTCACTTGATTTTTTTTTACAATTTGGAGAGTTATTATAAAATCTAGTAATATTTCTTTTATTATCCCTACCTTCTAATACTTTATCAGATGTTGAATATCCTTTATAATAAATCCATGTATCTGTTGCATTAAAACTTTTTTAAATCTTTTTTGATAGAAAATTTCATAAAATATATCCTATAATTTATTTTTAAAATTTAAAATTTAAAATATGTTCTAATATTATCAAACATTCTATATTAAAATAAAATAGGTTCAAAATAATATATTTAATCATACATATCATTTTTTTCCTTTTAGTATTCTCTCGGAAAACTCATCTTTTTCATATATTGATTCATCTTAATATATAACTATTTTATTTCACCTTAAATCATCTCTGAACAACTATATCCTTTGGATAAGTTCTATTTATCTTTACATGATTAAACACTTAGTGATCTAGTAGACATAAAATCTACTCTATTTTTTTTTCATTTCCAAATGTCTATATCTCTTCAATAGACATTCATACATAATTATCAAAATGGTGAAATCATCAACACTTCACATAGTTTTTTTCATGACGAATTAATTTATCACCGATCCTATTTTATTTGCCAAATTATGCATTATGGTGCCTATTTTGGGTTGATCTTATGGAGGAGTCACACGCACACACTACTTCAATACTGTAACAATTTAAAACAGACTAATATACATATAAATAATATAAAAATTTAAATTTGGAGTTTTAGAATTTAATGTGATATATAAATTTATAAATACAATGTAATAATAACACACATAAATAATGAGGATAGTAAGAAATGAAAAAAATAAAAAAAATGATTCTATTCATGGGATTTTAAATGGATGAAATCATTGATAGATAAAAATAATCAAAATATTATATTCAATGTGGTGAATATGACCTTTCACAACACACCCTACTATTCAATTTAGCATTATTCCACTATAAAAAATCTACATATAAAATAATACACTTCTACATCAACACGTATGGTAAAGTAAACAATATTAATGCCGTAAATAATAAATGGAATGTATACTTATGAATAAAGAAGAAGAAAATGAATGAATGATAAAATGGGGAATACACTAAACCTACTCAAATTAAACATAACAATATTTATATAATTGAATAAATTATAAATATTAAAGAATAGAAAACCCAAACATCACCAAATCACTCCTTGGATGTTTTAAATTCGTTATTTATACAATTTAATGAAATTTGAATGGAAATAATGAAAAGAAAAAAATTTTAAAAGAAAGAGTGAAAAAATAAAAAATTATTTTTAAAATGTAGAAATAATATATAATAGAAACAAATTAGCTACTACAAATGGATAATTAAAATGTCCAACTATGTTGAATGGAAGGGAGGTGAAAATTTATTAATAGAGGGGTGATAGTTTTTCTCTATAATCATCCCCTGAAAGTGTTTTCATCGAATAAAATTTAAATTTTAGAATATAGAAAATTGGCCTTCTTGAAAGTTGTTCTTATTTAGCATTCTTGTGCACTAAAAAATTTTGATCTCTATTGGCCTAGTATAGACAAATTTATATCCAAATTACTAATCAAATAACAATTTTTTCATGAAGACTCTAAAATTTCCCTATAAATAATTTCCCATGAATTTATGAAATCAAAAAAATCTCAACATAAAGAAGAAACAATTATTGTAGTTAGTAATAAAACTCAATTCTATATTTATGTGAAATTTCAGCTCAATTGGATTTTTCATATGTGATATGAGGACCTATAATAAAAATTATCCAAAAACAGTGGATATATTTGAATTCCTGAATTTTGAGGTTCTTTTGTGCCTCAATTTATTAGATTTAGCTAATGTCAATATTGAACCAATTATTTACCATGGTATGTTTAATATTAAAAAAATTTATATTATATATTTTATAAGTGTAGTTAATGTTATTTCTGAAATATAAAAGTTAAGAAAACCAGGTAAAAATAAAAAATAAAGTCATTTTTTAATTAAGATCAATTTAATGTATAAAAATAAAAATGTGTTAATTTTTTATAAATCAACAGATTAATGGTATTGAAAAAATTTAATTATAGAAGAAAATATATTAAATTATGATCTTTATGATGCTTCCACACTTCGAAATTTCAATCAAGGGAAATACAATGAATTTTACTTAAAAATAACTATCCTACCTAGTTAGAAACACAAAAACTAGAAAATAATAGAAACAAAGATTAAATCATAATTAAAAAATATCAGGCCTCTAATAAAAGTCATATCCACCATCCCACTTCAATTAAAGATAGTTAAAAAGTTATATAATTTTTAACAAAATATAATTTAGTAAAACTAGATTTTGAAAAAATTTCACCATACCAAATTCCTATATCCCAGAATTCTTAAGACAAAAGCCCATTACTCAATTCATTGTTAAAATATAAATGATATTTTTAATAGTCAATTTTATCCTTATTCATCTGGTGTTCAATATTTACTCAACTATAACCAAACCTTGTTTATAAATATAATCCATAATTTTTTTAAGTTCCTAATATCTCAAAAATTAATTTGAAATCCTTATTTTCTATTTTAATGTAGTTTTAAAGGACATATATAAATTATAAAAATATTTTGTGTTGTCTCAATAGTGTTTTATTTTTCAAAATAGGTAGGTATCTCAAGAGAGAGTTCAAAATTGTTTTTTATCCATGATATATTTCCAATTCCATTTATTCCATTCAAAATCCATTTACTAGTATTAAAAACAATATTTCCTTAGATGTGATATAGAAAATCACTCTGAAATCATAAAAATTCAATAAATATAAAACCAGTGAAATACCAAAAACTAACATGGTATTTTTCACTTTTTAGGAAATTATTTAATACTTAAATTTATATCCTAAAATATTAAAAGAAGTAAAAATAAGAAAAAGACATGGAAATTTTAGAAACAATATATGAAAAATTACATAATATCACTTAAAAAATTCACAGTTCTCATGCATAAGATTAAAAAATTCCTTTATTTCAACCCAAGTAATATTTTTACTAATTAATGGTGAAAAAAAAAGTTAAGAAAAGAAATAACTTGAGTTTATTCTTCAATTTAATCCATAAGATAATATCCTAGTTGTTATAATTGAGAGTAAAAAAAATTAAACAATTAATATAATAAAAATAAATAGAATGGGAAAAAAGAAAAAAAATGATTTAACCCCATATGTATTTTCTAGGTTTTTACCTACCATAATTAGGAAGTTTCAATACTTTATCCCCAATATGAAGATGGATGAGGTTTTTTTTGGTACAAAACACCACATTTTATTAATCCCAATATCCACGATTAGATAACTAGAGGGAGAATATAGAAATAAAATAAGAATTTTCTCATCCCCGAAAATATATTAAAGAAAGAATTTTTGGTGCATAGGGTGAAGGAAATGAATATTGGGGTGCTACCTATTTCATTCAGCAATGGAGTAGTGTCCAATGGTTGTGAAGATTATGTAAAATAATGGGTATTATTTTCTAGTTCTGATTATTTAATTTATTCTTCAATGATTATCAGTTTATACCCCCACCCTCAAATGAACCAGTACATAACTCAAATATCTCATCCATATTCTCCAAAAAATATGCAACATCTTCATCTTTTTATTTATTCTTTGGGGAATTATATGTGTTATAAGAATATAAAACATCATATTATTGGGAGTTAATAATAAATCCATCTTCAATAAAATCTAACAAAATAAGTTCATGAAAATATTATCTCCTTGTATTTTCTGAACATTTAAATCTAATTCATTTCATAATGCCTCTTAGAGTTTTTTATTCATAGATAGAATCTTTATGTCAATATTGCCTATATTTTATTCAAATTATAGCACATTTTTGTTGTCTTAATCCATAAATAGGGATATATTGGTAGGATTTTATTTTTCATTTTAAAATATGGGAGAATCACATCAATACATAAAAAAGAATGTTTCCTTTAGAAACATCCACTCGAAATGCTTAGGTAGGGAAGAATAGATCTTCTATAGATTTATTCAAGACCTCTTCTAGATCATTATTTATAAGTATATAGGTAATAAGATTTACTTTTTCTTAAATTTTATATTCTTTCTCCTACCTGTAATATTCAATCTCATTCTAATAATTGGAAAGGTTATCCCTTTATTTCACATCGTCCAATAATGTAAATCCCTCTTATATTATAATATAAAATGATTATTCCCAAATGGAATCAACATTAGGCTAATAATATGAATAATCATTGAAATAATCTATCTTTGTCTTATTAAAAAAATATATACAATGATGTTATTTTTTAGTAATTGAAATTTATTATTTTTTTGGGTTTTCATTGGGAAAGACTATATGGTAATGTGATTAGAATCCCTTTATATGATTCTAAATTTATAGTGGGTATTTTTTTGTATCCCCAATAAATATCCTATTTACGAAATCATCCCATTCTATGCACACTTATGGACAATCTCTTAGATACTTCTCACACAAAGTAATTCTATATTATCACTATATATAAATAACAAATGTTATTCTAAAAAATACATTAATATAAAAGGTATTTTAGAAATAATATATATTTATATATATATAAATTCAATAAATAATTAACATACATAAAGAATGAGATTTTAAATAAAGAAAGAATGATGTTAAGGGTTGCTATTATTGGGTTTTCAAAGTGATGAAATTATTTTTATATAAAAGTAATATAAATATTCTATTCAATGTGGTGATAAATAACTATAAAAACACAACCTCGTATTATAAGGTCATCTTACACCATATGAATAGATTAAATATTAAATAGAAGAAATATTTTTGAATTTTCAGGGTGAAAATAAATTATAATTAATGGGGGAAAACTCTTACCCTAATCATTTTAACCATAACTGAATTATTTGTAAAAAATAAAGAGAAAAATATTTATCAATAGAAAAAAAAACCATCACTACTTTTATCCCTAATATAATAAATTATAATAGTTATATATTTTAATGAAGTTAAAAATGGAATGTTGGAAGTGAAAAAAAAAGATACAATAATGTGGGAGATAAGAAAAAGACTTATATCTGTTAAAAATGTAGAATCAGACTATAATAGAAATATCAAAACATAACCATTATAAATATATAACTATTATAAATATATAACTATAATGGAAAACTATTTATAATATAATATTATTCCAAATATATATTGAAAGTTGGTATTGTTTAAATTTATTATCCCTTCTCTAGCATGTGAAACCAAATTTTTATAGCTGCATTAGCCAAGTGTAGCCGACGTTATAGCTACATTACTAATAAAACATTTTATGTCCTCTAGAATCTAAATATTCCCCCATATCCAAATTACCATGAATCTAGGTACATAAATAAGTTATAATATAAAAAAACATGTTAATAGAAAATTTTCCTTTTAATTAATTCTATCTCCAAGGGAAAATTTATCTCATTTAGTTTTTTCTTCTTGAGGACGTGAGACCATATTCAAAATGTACCAATACTGATAAACCATTATAAGACATGAATTGTGAGCTTCATTTGAGGATCAATTTATTTCTATTATTCTCTTGGTAAGACTGAATGAAATATATTCCATCAGGTATTTAATCATAAAAAATTTGAGTCTTCTATTTTAAATCCTTTTATTAAAAATTAATAGACTAAATATGAATGTAAATAAAACCAAATATGAATCCCAAATTTATCCCTTTTTATGATTAATCTAAATTTACTAATAAAATAAAAAATAGGATAATTGACTATAAAATAACAACTTTCTAGGATAAAGAACATTTAATTATAGAATAAAATATTTGAAAATTTGATCTTTATTCAATATTTATAACATCAATAGATATACTATTTTATTCTCAGTATTTCATTATTATATCACTGACATTCTCAACATGTTGATCATTTAAAATTTATTTTTATATAATAGTTTATAATATTTTTGAAACATCTATTTATCATTTATTAAATCCACTAAAATATTTAATAGTTAATAAATGAAATAAATATATATTTTTCAAAATTACATAATTAGTGTTATAATAAAAAATTAGATATATACATTTTGTTAAATTTAACATAAAATAATGCATTGAACTTGAAAATTTAACTCTCTCAAATCTTTCATCTCTATAAAATGTAGAATCTTTTTTCAATATGAAAGGACTAGTCGAGATCACTGTGATCATGTAGATGGTGATGGGGTGAATTAGTGATATTCTCTTTTTTCATGATTTAGAATATCCTTCACCTCTTGTTAGAGAAAATTTACTTAGAAATAAAACATCAAAGAAAAACATCTGCATTAAAAAAATTATACAGTTTACTACTCAATATGATTAGATGGTCCTTTTCATTGTTTGAAAATAGTCCATGACTGTAAATCCAAAAAATAATTATTTTGGATTTATAGAAAGAAATGAATATCCTATAATGGTATAGAATAATTTTTCTTTGAAAATGCATTTTGTACTCAAAAGATAATATGATAAAACAATTTTTGCAGAAATAGATAGAAAAATAACCATAATGGTTTAATATGTTTCCACTATTCTACTTTAAATTTCATCCCTAATATCTTATTACATGTTCCATTTCCTCCTCTTTATTTTATTATGTAAAATCAAGTATGAAGTTCTCTATGAACATTCAATATTAGCCTATCCGTTTGATTCAGCTATATGAAATTATCTATATGATAGCTTCTTCATACAACACTCTTATGCTATATGGACTATATATAGTATCCACTATCCAATAAACTCTTTATAATACAATTATTTTTCTAAAACCCTATTACTAGTATTCTATTTCTAATGTTGATCTATCTGGTACCCCATCATTTTATCCTAAACCATCCATTACCGTGGCCAAAAAGGGAAACTCTAAAACTCTATGTGGTTGAAATGGAACTTCATTAACAATAATAATAACCTAAATATCATATATAATACTTCTTCCCTCCCTTTGTATAAGAATAATTTATCAAAAAATCATAAGAGAATCACAAATATTCTATTTTATTCCCTCACTCCAAATTTGAATAACCCACATGAACTAATCAAATGTTAAATACCTTTTAAACCTCTAATGAAATTGGAGACAATAACTCGTGAAATCAATAATATTCTCCAATCCTTCCTCAAATATCTATTATATTTACCATCGTTGAAGGAATTATTTTTTATCATCACATTGAATGTATTTACAATTGACTTTGTAAATACCCAAAACAATCATTTGATATATGTTAATGGGTACTTGTATATTTGGTAATTCTCTATATGATGAAAATATCATTAACCCTAGGAATGATACATCCTAATATGAACTTCTTCTTCCGATGAACATACATATATTGATCCAATATTCATTATTATATAGAATCCATTAAAATAAGTTTTTCGATTCTTTGACATGAAAATATCAATTTAGTGCCTTCATTTTCTCTATGAGTTATGTCCTCTTGAATAATAAATTAGTAAAAATCATAATTGTTCCCCAGTGACTTCATTGGGAAACCATTTACCAATTAAATTGATGGAAAATTCGGTCCAATATATTTGAAAATTCCATCTGATATTATTCCATTGATTCTCTATCTATTACAACTACATATGATTAGAATAACTATAAATTGAACCATAAAAATTATTAGGGATCATGATTTTTTTTACGTTAATAGAAAACCAATAATCACCTAATATTCCATTTAATGAACATATCTTTCTAATGTAACTATGAATATAATTAGAAAAAAACATGTTTTATCCTCTATCTAATTACCACTATTCATTCTTCCCAGATTCCTAATCTATCCTAACAACATCATAATAAAAATTCATAATGTTATTAAAAATCTTGAATTAAAAAAAATTAAGACATATTCATGAGATATTAAGACTAGATCACAAATATTCATATGTAATATAATATTCCGTATGAAACATATTGAGTTTTTTTACAACAAAAGTCAACATCAAAAATATATTATATTTTTATCAACCAGTCTCTCTCTACTAAAAAACAAACTAAAACTTCTCTAACTCAATAATATCTCACTTTTGGATTTTTTTTGTCAACTAATGAAAAAAAATGGCCAAAGAATTTGGAAACTCATGAAATGGGTTTCTATAAAACAATTCTAAGGCAATGTGCGAAAACTCGGTGATGGAAGAAATCATTGAAAGAAATACAATTATTTCCATAAATATGTGATTAAAAAACATTTATACTTTCTCATTGATCTCAAGATATAATTATTTAAAAATTAACTTCAATATATACAGAAAAATTCTTTCATCAACTCAAAAAATTAAGTAAATAGTTCATACATGCTGACCCAATAATTGCCCCCTTTTAAAAAAACCCCTAAATATATTCCCTCCAAAAACAAGTAAATCAAATATTAATGGATATATTTATGTTAAATTTATTTTTATATGTAGTATAATTATCTATATAAAATATTAGAGAGTGTAAATATATCAAAAAACTAATCCTTGAAGAGGGTGAGTCTAAAATCCCAAAATCAGCCTCATATATTGAAATGTTTCCTTGGAAATTTTTTAATGAGGATATCAACTATGTGTCCCTTTTTAGGTGAAAACTACAACATTACTTCATTTATTTCCACATTTTGTTTGATAAAGTGATACATAATATCAATGTGATGAGATACTTAATTTATATATTACACTATTAAAACATGATTTAGTAGAATACTATGTTCTATATCATTTATAACATGAATTGCATTACTTTCTGAAAATAGTGATATAATATGAAAATAATATTTAAATTTGTCCGTAGTTAACTAACCATCAAATTGATAATTAAAATAGGGATAACCAGATTATAAAAAAAATTATAATGGTTTTTAATAATGAAAATTTATTTATTCATTCATAATAAATATGTTATCCATTCTAAGTAATGATATTTTATGATTTAACAATATTTTTTTTTCTCAGAATGGTTTTTATTTAATTTTGTGTGCATAAATTTTAATTAACTTCTTCCATTTTATAAATAGTACATTGGGGAAGAAATATCATTTAAAAAAATAATTCTTATATTTCTTTGGGTGATTTTTTTGTATTTGTTTTGAATGATTTATTTTTTAGTGAATAGGGAAAAATATAAACATTTTTAAAACATATATTTATATTCATTAAATAAAGTAATTTAAAATTTCTATTATATTTATAATTTCATTTTAAATTAGTATAAGAAACCTTAAATTATAATTAAACCAATTAATTACAATAGTATAAACATTATTCTATTTTTTAGCTGTTCATTTTTGGGTTTAAAAGTCACAATTTTCAAAAAATGATTATTAGGCACACATTGTGTTCTTATTAAATTAAATTAAATTATTATCTATTGATTAATGTTTTTAATTAAATTTATATATTATATATTCAATAAAATATTTTAACATTCATTTTATGGTTTTATATGGCAATTATTGGAATTAAATTCAGTTTATGGTTAAAAATACATTTTTTAAAAAATATTTTATTTTCATTTTAAAAAAATATTTCAAATTAAAATATACCAATTATATAAATTTTATTCACTAAAATGGATTCAAAATTTGGAATCATTATATTTAGTATAAATTAATATAATCAACTTATTTTTTGGACATGTTGAATAGTTAAAATAGTAAAATTTTGTTACCAGAGGTGAGGTAAAAATAGGCTTACATGAGGGTTAATCTAAGATATAAGGTTATGAATTCCACCAAAATACATCTAATTGAATTTTTAAAGAATTTTAATCCTACAATTATTCTACCTTATAATTTTTTTCTATTTTTTACACATGCACATGAAAATGAACTTATATTATTGAAGTCATTTAAGTAATTCCATGTACATCCCTCCTCTCACTTATAAAAGGGAACATATTCTACACAGTCGCACCCAGATTTTCAATTTCATGCATTGTTTCAAATCCCCTTTCGGTACTTATCTTTTTATTGGTTTCTAGGTGTTCTGTGTTTGAATTTTTTGTGCCTTATCTGTTATTGGCCTATAACCTTAGTCTTGGGGGTATTTTGTAGTAATAGGGATCATTTTTTGTCAAAGGGATGGTGTGAGGTTTTGGTGATTTGGATTTATTTTTGTGACAATCTTAGTGGAATCACTTATTGTATATGTTGTTGATTTGGTTTGTACCCTTGTGTTGGGTGATATTTTGGTATGAAAATTATAGTTTCTTTTGGGACTTTTTCTCCCCTATAATTTCTGTATCATTCCTCCATGGATTTCCCCTTGGGCCCCAAAATTCAGAGGATTAATGGGGATTCTTTGGTGGCTAGAACTGGCCAAAATGTTTGGTCGCACAGTTATAAACTATGTATGAAAACCATACAGTTGTGTCCAGGTCATTAAAAATACTTTTGAAATTCCTATTTCCCTCCCAAATATGAGTCAAATCTGATACATTCATCCCCCATTCGACACCAGTAGCCATGGGAGGCCTCTAAAATTTCTCAAGATAACATGGAACCCTTCATTCATTGTGTTTTTTTGGGAAAAAACCATGATTTCATCAAGTAAGTGTTCCTCTATTCATTTCCATCCTCCCCCTAAGGGTTTCCTCACTCTCTTGGGAAGATATAAAATGTCCAAAATTTAGGATTTGAACCTAGGGGTTGGTTTGTTGTCTTTTTGGTGTAATCATTTGGTCTAGGTATGGATTTATCTTTCCAGTAGTGCAGAGGTGGTGCGTTTGATGTTCTACACAAATATTTGAGGGTTTCGATAAAAAAGGTAGGTGATTTCATGTGTTACCATTTACTGATGAGTTATTTTTCTTATTTTATTGATTTTTCATGTTAATAATATGTTTTGTGTGGTGAAAAAATTTTTTTTGATGGATTTGGTTTGTAATTTAATTGTATAGTTTCATTTTTTTGTTAGATGTTGTGTAATTTTCAAATGTAACACATGTGATATATGTTCTTGCACTTTTATTAAAAATGAAATTTTTTTTATTTTTTGTTTAAAGAGGATGAAAATTATATTCTGTTATTTCCATAGGGTCAAGTGGGAGTTGTAAGGGGGTTGTTTAATTGGTTTTATGTGTAATACTATTTTAAAATTCTTGAGAGTATTTAATATAAATGTGTGTTTTCATGTGTTTATTTTGTGATATTATTCGAGGTGAATTTATAAAACATGGGAGTTGTTTTATAAATGTTTCTAGGGATGCCAAATTTGTTTTGGATAGGTATTGGAATGATTTAGTCTTGATAGAGGGGTTTGGAATGGGTTGTATGAAGAAAATGGTTTTACCCCTTTGGTTGGTTTTATTAAAATTGTTAATGAGTTACAAAAAGTGTGAAACAGATGTTTATGTACTTTATTGGTGGGTGTATATTATTAAAATGTATTTTTTAAATATAATGTGGTCATTTGGGATGTCTAACATTTTGAGAATATTTTTTAATTTGTCTATGTGATTTATGAAATTGTGATTTGGGTGCGAACCATGTTTGTGGGCTGTTTGGGTGAGTGTGATCTGGAAGTTGGATTTTTCTTATAAAAAGGGTTTTATTTAAAATGTGAGTCGGATGTTATGTGATGTTTAGCATATGGGAAATGATTTTATAAAACTTTGAATGTATTTTTTGAATTGTGAAAGATGTGGAAAATGTGTTGAGGGCTATTTTGGAGTGGGTATTATTTCAAAATGAATCTGAATGAAAAATGGTATTTTTTACTTGTTTTAGGTACATGCGGGATGTTTGGTGATTTCTTGATGTCGAAGTAGTATTTTCATTTGAAAATTATATTTATTGTCTTGTTTAACTTGTTTGAGGACAATAATGAAACCCATGTATCATGGTGGGTGGACATGTACAAGTGTGCTAATGATCGCATGGGGTTTGGCCCCAGTTTCACGTAGAATGTTTGATGCTTACAACAGTAACTAAAATATGATGATGATTATTATTGAGGACTACTATATTATGGGTATATTCCCTACAAGTGGCTCATGTGTGAGAACATATTTTGTGATGGTTACTTTCACCATGATATGAGGTACCTTGGACCCACAACGAGCTAGTGCCTAGGGGTTATTTCCCATTGCTTGTGCTCATTAGTGACATTGTTCTAACTATTGGAACATAGTGTGATTGGATGAAAAAATTCATTATATTTCACTTTTATTTTATACGTATTGATTCTTTAAATTAGTCCACTTGAAAACTATTTTTTATTTAATGTTTCATCTTTTAGAAATTATAGCTAGCATTTCATGTTTTGAAAACAGGCATGCTTTTCATCTCTAAATTTTTATCATTCAAATTATTCCACATGAAATCTATTTTTTACTTTTGAAAACATGCATGATTTTTCATAAGGATGGTTATTGGGATATCATTTATAGTTTTCAACATTTGTTATTGTCCATGATTTTTGTTTTAAACTATTTAATTCAGTTATAAAATTTTGTAAAGGATGGTTTTGTAACAAAAATAAAGATTCATTTTTTTGGATTCGATTGAAGTTTTAGGTTTATATACTCGGGTTAATTGTTCTAAATTTTTAGTTTATGATACGCAGGAACTTATTCTAACTTGTGGGGATCAGGAACGCTCTTCAGGGCCTTGTCATGGGATGGGTTTGGCACTCGTTTGGTGAAGATGATATTCAGTTCATGATAAAATGGTATCAAAGGAGGTTCAGGTTAACTCTTTGGGTCATTTTATTTTGGGAAGATATCGAGATAGTTTGGAGTTTGAATTGTTATAACATGGAATTCTGGTTATGGGTAGTGTGCCGAATAACCACACCTCATAACATGATTCAAGTCACCTGGAGAAATTAGGATTGGTCAAAGTCCTTTGGTTTTCTTGGTTTGATGATGATTAGGGGAAATGAAAAGAGAGTTGGTTTAATGGTCTCAGTGATCTCAATGGGCCTAGAAAGCCATGTGTAGTTGAGGATATTTCCCAAAAAAATCTCTATAACAGTTTATTGATTGGTTTATGGCCACAAACCATATATCCATGTCATCCTGCAAAACTAGTTTTCTCTCGCATTGTCTTGTGTCCATTAGTTTTTAAGTCTCAAAATTTTGGTTTTAAAAGAATAATGATTTGGTTTTAAGAACAATAAATATTTTGTGAAATAATTTTATAATCACGAGGTAATGGATACATTTTAGAAAGGGTATAATAGAACTTTCAGAAAGGTTTTGAAATGGAAGATGGTGTGTTTTCACCTCTTTTGAAAGCATGAAATTATGTTAATGAAAGTTTTGAAAAATTATTTCCAACAGTGTTCTATAAACTATTGAAAGGTGTTTTAATGGGATAATTTGTTTTATAATTGATGTGAATTAATTGGATGCGAATTATTATCTAAATAATTTTTGTCTTTCTAAAAACTATTTTAATCTGTAAACTATGATTTGATTTAGTGGTTAGTAGTATTCAAAAAAAGGAAGTACTTGTTGATAGTTTTGGTTATAAAAAGTAGAAAGAATTTTGGATTTAAACATTGGTATCTTTGTGATCAACAATATTCACGGGGTTATATGGGATGAAGGATGGTTAATGGCACTACTGTATGTGTCCCGAGATGGATATGAGCAGGGCCTCCGATATGGAATAGAATTAGGCATGTGTGAGGCCCATGGGGTACCATTGGTGGGTAAGATAACTACAACACCATTTATTTTGAAATATATATTTTTAAGGAAAACATGATGTCTTGATGAATGGTTTTGGATGGGGTGTATGATGTGTTTTTTAAAATGTTTTTGTTCTATGTTGTTTTGAGTCCTTGAAACCCTCCTATTTGAATGATGTTTGGGGTTTGTGTTTGGTCAGTATGTTGGGTTGATGCGATGGTTAATGATCACATCTTAGAGATGTTTCAGGATTTATTTATGGTTGTTCCCATCATGTTTTTGGATCCATTTTTGGTATTTATTTACCAATGAACCATCGTAGGTGTGTTCTTGGTTTCTATCATTATATAAGGTATGCCCCATTAATGTTCATTGAATGACTAAAGTGTAAACTAGGTTGTTTCGCCATTAGAAGAACATTTTGTTGATAAATATAAGAAATGTTTTTCTTGAGATTTTGATATTGAATATACACACATTCATTTCATGGTTTTTTAGATTCTCTTGTAGAGGGAGAGCTCTCATGGAAGGTTGAAAGAGACCTTAGTTTCATAATCTACCTAATTAGTTGAAGGTGGAAGTGGTCTGGGGTTGTTTTTGTTGATGAATATCTAGATGGTGTCTAAGAGGTCCCATGGTTTCTTTGTAGTCTCTACAAAGTATGATTTTTTGTTAAACCATAAGTGTGTGAAATATGGTCCGTAGTAGATTTTATGGCCACTTTCAAGAATTGTGTCCTATTTGGGACATGACATAAGATACATTTCCTTGTACTGTTTCTATCAGTCGCAATTGTCATGGTCAGTGATTCCTAGTGATTTCATGTGCTCGTTTGACTGTGAATGTGATGTTCATGCAATCATCTAAGAGTTTTTGTTATGTTAGGAGAATGTCTCCCTTTGAAAAACATTAAAATCCTCTATTTTAGAGGATGTTTTTTGTATGTGTCATCTCTGTATTTTGTTTGTCACCCAAAAAAACAAGTTGTGATGTGTGTTCATCTACTAAGACCTTGTTTCAGTGAAATGCTGGGTTAGGGTAATGTGAATTTGGAATGTGTTATGTCTAGGTAAACTTATCTGGGATTTAAATATGGTTGTTTGTAGCACCAAAAGAAGACGTTCCATATAATGGTTTCAAAGGCTTAACTGTGAGGCCAAAGACGCTTCAATATTTTGGGCTCCAACCATAGGCCCCAGAATGATGCTGGAACATGGTTAGGGGAAATACCAGGGTCATTCAAACCCCTTTACAAAATCATATCCTTAGTATTAAATAAAATATGATTTTGACCCTCTGGTGTTGACATATTTCCTATATTGTTCCCGCTCGTTTGAAAGTGGTGGAGGTCCTCGTGCCCATGTTATCGCAAGATGTATTTTTCATTCCTTCAGTTTCCATGGTGTATTTGGAATATGGTTGGGATTTTTTAGATAGGTTTAGAGCATTTTATTGAATGGTAAGTAGTAACCATGCCCTAGGAAACCATGCAAGTAGATGGATACACACGGTTAGTGAATGGTTTCCCAAAACGTACAGATTAACTGTGCGGCCATCCCCACTCTTTAAATTTTTGGATCATTCTGTTCTGACCCATGTTGTTCATTTAAGATTGTTGTTTCTTTATAGTGGGGATACACACTCTGAATCAAATGTATATTATTTTGGAATGGTCTAATGGAGTCTACCCCTTGTACTAGGGAGTTCATTCAGGCTTCCCCCTTGTTGGTGTCCTAAATCTGTCTCGGGAAAAATTTAGGTTGTCACTTATGGTGGATAGCCCTTTTGTGCCTCTCCATGTTAGTAACTCAGATTATTCAATGGTCTTGTCTTGGTGGTAAGTAGTCTTTTTCAGAGATATCTAACTACCTACACTTCTTTTGGTAAACTCTAGGATTGGGGAATTCCCAACAATTTGTCTAGAGAAATGTAAGTGTGACCTTGTTCATTGTTTTTGTTAATTTGGTCAAATTTATGGGATCATATTCAGATAGTGTTTGAGTAGATTTATTTTGTTATAAAACAATAGTGTGATTGATCATTTCAGGAATGTGATTTTTGTCATAGTTTCTGAGAGTATTCCTTCCTTAATTGATCACTGGAGGTGTTTTGACCTTCTGGGGTGAATCTCTCCAATGGAGTGCATCTTGGATTATTGGTTGGGTTGGGTTTTTTATTTTTTTCCTTTATATGGATTTCCAAGGGAATAAATATTTTTCGTGGGCATAATTTTCAAACTCAGATGTTAAATTCCTTGCCTTGGTTCAAATCCTCTTTTAGTACATAGCTTTTTCTTGGGTTATGGGTGTTGTGGGTTTGAATTTTTGGTGTCTACGTAGATATTTTTCAATGAACATATTCTTTGGGTACTGTGTGGTAATTGGCCTCCAATTTTGTCAAAGTTATGGAGTGAGGTTGTGGTGATTTGGAGTTGGTTTGTTAACACACATGGTGGCGCAATTTGCAAGGTATGTTGTTGAGGAGGTTTGTAACCTTGAGATGTATGAGTTTTTGGATGAAACGGATTTTATATTAGGGTAAAATATTTCCCTTATCAATTCCCTATAATTCCCCTTGGTTATCCCCTTGGAACCCCCCTAAATTTGGAAGATTATTGATGGTTTTTGGGTTGCCAGAATAGGCTGTACAGTTTGGCCATACAGTTCCAAACTGTGCAGGAAAACCATGAAGGTGAGTCTAGGTCATTAAAAATACTTTTGAAATTCAATTTTCCCTCTGGAAATAGGTCTATTCCACTCCATTCATCCCCCATTTGACACCAATAGCCATGGGATGCCGACATTCTCCCTCAAGATATCATGGAACCCATCTTTGATGGGGTTTTTGGTGGGGAAACTCTATGATTCCTTCAATTATGTGTTCCTCCCTTATTTTAATTCATTATTCTTAGGGTTTCCTCCCTCTTTTGTGAGGATATAAAATGTCCAAAAGTTATGGTTTGAATGTAGGTATTGATTTGATGTCTTTTTGGTGTAATCATGTGCTCTATGTATTGACTTTTATTCCTTATGGTGTGGCGTTGGTGCAGTTGATGTTTCACACCAATTCTTGAGGGTTTCGACAAAAAAGGGTGATGATTCTATGTGTAAGCATTTTTTTAAAAGTTAGTTTTCTTATTCTACTGAATTTTCAGGTTTATAATATGATGTTTGGTGTGAGAAAACGATTTTTGATGGATTTGGTTAAGAATTTAATTTTATAGTCGCATTTTTTGTTGGAAGTTGTGTACCATTCAAATGTAACACATGTGATATCTTCTGTGGTAGTATTATTAAATATGAAATTGATTTATTAGTTGTTTAAAGGGGATGAAAATTATATTTTGTTAATTCCCTAGATTCATGTAGGTCTTGGAAGGTGGTTTTTGAGTGGGTATGATGTGGTATATGTTGTTATTCTTCTTGAGAGTATTTAATGAAAATCTGTGTTTTCATGTGTATCTTTTGTGATATCATTCGAAGTGATTTTATAACACTTGGGAGTGGTTTTATAATTGTTTATAAGTATTCCAATTCTGTTTTGGTTTGTTATTGTTGTGATTTGGTCTTAAAAGTGGGTTCTGTAATGGGTAGTACGCAAAACATGGTTTTACCACTTTATTTTTTTTATGAAAATTGTATATGATTTAATGATTTAGAAAAAGTGATTGAATTATGTTTATATACTATTTTAGTGGGTTTATATTATTAAAATTTGTTTTTATAGATAATGTGGTAATTTTTTATGTTATACTTTTTGATAATGTTTTGTAATTTTTCAAGGTGATTTATGAAATTATGATGTGGTTGCAAAACATAATTGCGGGATGTCTCGGTGAGTGTGATGTGAAAAGTGTATTTTGTTTTGGAAAAGTGTATTCTATAACATGTGAGTGGGACGTTATGTGATGTTTAGCACTTATGAAAATATTTTATAAAAATGTTAAGGGATTTTTTTAATTAGGAAATATGTGGAAATAGTGTTGTAGGATATTTTGGCGTGAATATGATTTCAAATAGAATTTGAATGAAAAAGTGTTTTTTGTGACTTGTGATGTACATGTGAGATTTTTGGTTAATTTTGGATGTGTATGTTATATTTTCATTTGAAAATTACATTTATTTTCTTGTTGAACTTGTTTGAGAAAAAGAGGGAAACTAGGGTATCTTGGTGGGTGGACGTGTACTAGTATGCTAGTGATCCCTTTGGAATTGGCCCTGGTTACATTCATCGAGATATGAGGTACATGGGACCGACAACAAGCTAGTTCCTAGGGGATATTTCCCATTTCTTGTGATCATTAGTAACATTTTGATTTCCATTAGAATACAATGTGATTGTCTAGAAAAATTTAGAATATTTGGATTTTATTTTAAAATTATTTATTCTTTAAATTATCCCATATGAAAAATATATTTTATTTAATGTGGAATCTTTTAGAAATTGTAGATATCATTTCATATTTTGAAAACATGAATTCTTTTCATCTCTAAATTTTTATCACAAGGAATATCTTAGATGTGGTATCTTATTGGGATTTGGATCACACCCTACTTACACGATTAGGTGTATGTAGACATTGTTATTTCTTTTGTAGATTTGGGTACAACTTTTGTACCATAGGTTCAGATTTTTGTAGAATCATCGTGATGCTTTCTTGTAGAGATTGCTTGAGGGTTGTGCCTCTTTCCACAAAGATGTTTATTTGGCTGTAATTTCTGGTTTTCTACATTTTATAGTCCTTTAGTGTTTTTCTAAACTATGTAATTCAATTCACAAATTCTGTATAGTATTCTTTTGTAATAAAAATCCAGATTCATTTTATTGTATTCGTTTGTGGTTTTATGTTTATAAAATTAGGTAAATCATTCCCAATTTTCAGTTTATCATACCTGGGAACTTGTGCCCACCTATTGGAATGTGGAATGCCCTTCCAGCCATATCTTGTGCTGGGTTTGGTGCTGGTTTTTGGGGTGACCCCACTCAGTTCATGGAATCCCCTATTATTCAAAAACATTGAGCCTTAAATATCATCCAATACCTAATACGAAACCTTCCTAAATTCCATCCATTAATCATAGATATTTTGGTATTCTTCTACAAGAAATATTACAAGTCATAAGGTGTATTCAAAAGGAGGTCTCTCAAGGTGGAGGTATATATCTTAATTAAGATTATTTAATTTTATTTCTTCTTCCATCATCTATAAAACATTTTCAAAAATATAAAAACAATGAATATATTATCAAAAATATATTGAGATTTTATTATAATGATAGAATAACAATTTCCCATGTGTTGTTTATAAAATGGGAAATGAATGTTTCCATCATGTGTACATGTGGACGACCGCCTCCTCGTAGAGATTTTATTCACATTCCATCACTATATTTCATGTATAGTTATAATATTGGATTTAATGCTTAAATATGATATTTATTATATAATTATACATCTAAAATTATAAGATCATATATATCTTATTACCTTACCATGTGTTGGAAAATGATAATGAAGCTCATGCATACAGATGAACTACTCCTTCACAAAATGAAATTAATTTTTTTTTAAAATTTTGGATACATATGGATAGTAATAAGGATATATTTAATGAATATATATGATATTTATGGAATAATAACGATTTTATAAGGGTTAATTATTATTTACCTTTATTTTTTCCATCAATTGAAAAGTTGAAATATCACTCACGTGCAAATATAGACTATCATCTCCACGAAGTGATGTAAATCAATTTTCATCATCAATTTATATGAATATTTATAAAAAACTCATATTTATTAAATATTATAATTATGACATGATAATTATTTTGAATATTATGGAACCATGATCAATGTTAAAGGACTACAACATCTAAACTAAAACTTGCATAAAAAATAAATAGGAAACACATAAAAATGATGATTTTAATATGTAAATATTATTAAATGGGATTTGAAATATTTTAAGTGGATAATATATGAAATAAAAATAATTTAAATTTATCCGTTATAGAATTATAATAAATATAAATTTATTATATATGAGGTTAGTTATCTTATTAATCATGTCAATATATTGGAAGAGTTTCATATTTCAATATTATTTCTGTGATACACACACAATTTTACTAATTGTTTTTCTTTTTGTGTTGAAAATTCTTCCCTTAAATTATATTTATTATGAATTAAATTAAAATTATTTGGATTTATTTATACATATATGGTTCAATAATTTAAAATGTTTTGATTCAGGTATAATCAATGTGTTAATGGCTCTTCATCTTAATTTTATTTCATTGAGTCAAGTTTCATATTATTCACCTATTAATGATTATGAGGTGAAAATGTAGATCCTTTAACATGTTATATAATTTATAATTCATAATTAATGGTATTTAAAATATCAATTCAAATTATTTTATCTGAGGGGAATTGATTTGATAGTTACCAAAGTAGTAAGAGTTTATCATATAAAATTATGTTCTTTAGGACATATGTTATCTTAAAAACCTATCTTATATTATGATGGGTATCTTCTCACTATTTTAATTTTTATATAATGAATCTATTAATTTTAATGGTGTGTATATTCTAATTGGATTTTATTTCTTTCATGGGTGTTATGATTCCAAATGTTATATATGAAGTATGGGTATTATGTCACAATTTAACTTTTAATGGGATTATTTATACATAAAATTATGATAATTAAATTATATGATCGTTCACATATAAATTGAATGAATTAAATTATATTATAATAATTTCATGAAATTAAAAGTTCTATTTTTCATTTCTCTCTATCAAATTAATCTAATGATTGAAATAACATTTTAAATAGAAATTAGATTTTTTTTATCGAGTCAGGAATATTTTATTCCATGTTTAAAATTTATATGTAATTTTTTCATGAATTTATATAATATTTTCCAATGGTTTATTCAAATCATAGTTTACTCTATTTTAATTTCATTTAAATGGTTTAAAGATAATATTAAAATAGTTTTCAAAATGATGAAATTTTTCATGGAGGTGTTATAAAATATCTATTTTTATTATTATGAAATAAATAGAATTTTATGCCATAGTGACCACTATATGGTTTGATCCTTCCAATAAATGGATCTATGGTTAATTTAAAATAATTTTTTCCCTTAATATTTTGAATTTTTTATATTTTTTATATGTTATTTCAAAATGATGGTATTTTCATTAGAAAATATTCTATTTATCTTTTAACGTTTTTATCATATATAAAAACATCCTTTGATATTTCTCATTCATTAATTTAGATAAGGTACAATGTTAACATGATTATTAGTTCTCTGGATGGTTTATGATTTTGATAAAGAAATATTCATAAAGTCTTATTTAATTTCCAAGTGTTAAGATATAATGAAAATAAAAACATTTTTATGATGTTGGGTCATACATATTAATGAATTATGATTATGTGATAGGTGGGTCCGTTATATCCATTAAATGAATTGGGTAAAGATTAATATATAAGTTTCAGAATAATATATGTTAGTTTATTCAATGTTTGATAGAGGGAACACAAATGGCTATCCCAAGCCTG
Organism: Viscum album; assembly: GCA_963277665.1. NCBI lineage: Eukaryota > Viridiplantae > Streptophyta > Magnoliopsida > Santalales > Viscaceae > Viscum > Viscum album. The sequence continues at coordinate 796,271,324 of OY728160.1, read as the reverse complement.
AAAGAGGGTACAAAAAAGTTATCCCAATTCTAATTTAGGTACAGATGTGATTATCACTATCCTAAAATGTGATGAATTAATATTTGGGTATCCATAACAAAAGATTTATATAATTTTGATTATAAAACATTTTATATAACTCTTTTTGATATTATATTTTTCCAATTTTATTCCCTCATGATTCATATCAAGTGAACTTGCAAAAATTATTCCAAGACTTAGTATTATGATCTATGACTTGTTGTGTTTGATTTTCAAATATAAATATCATTTTCTCAAACCATTAGGTTTATTTTATACTTAAAAATTAATATTAATTGATATCTCTATTATTTACCATCATTGATTATCTAATCTCAACCTTTATTATGTTTCCTTTTCATAGGATATGATGAATAGATTTATGTATTATATGTCTAAAAAGGTTGATATTTGTAAATAATTTAATGAGGCATGAAATAAAACATTTATGTCCTAATTATTTATCAAAGATTCCAAATACATGAAAAAGTTATGTTTATGGTGTGGATTATAATGATATATATTGAATATTCATCTAAAATAATGTAATATTGATGTATGTAAACATTTTGTTACTACAGTTTCTATTATAGAAACATTTAGTTAATATTGAAAAAAGAATGAGAAAATTTTAGTGAAACCTTATAGTAAAATAAAATGTATAATAATACATACAATGATATGGTAATTAAGGGACTTTGATTTTCTTAAAAAAATATATTTTATAGATACTATAAATTTTAAAAATGTATTGAACATATAAACCTAGGGTTAACAACTTCTAACAGTGGATACTGGGTATTAAATTGATTTCACTAGTGCTTGATGAGTGGGCCTATGAATACAAACTAGGATAGACATTCATAGGGGCTATGTTTGTGTTAATTCACATTTTAATTATAAACCAATATGAAGGATTTGAATAAATAATAATCATGGATATCCTAGGATAAACCTATGGTGTAACATATTTAATGGAAAGTTTCATGATTTATAAATCACAAGAAATATTTTTCATGATAAAAGTATAAACCAATGTTATTATTGATTCTCATACTATGATCATAGGGTTTAGTTAATTGATTGAAACCTAATGAATAATTTTATAAAAGAATGTGATAGGTTATTCAATGATTGTGCTCTTGAAAATCCAAATGGATTGGATATTGAAAGATAAACATTTTTATTATGCCTAACCAAACTATATCTATATATTATTTACAACATGATCCAAGGTGAGTATCTGAATAAACCAAATAAAAAATTGATATACATGAATTTTATGATAGTTAAATGCTTAATCCCCATACATGTCAATAACATAGGAATAAAAACCCATGAAAATGTATTAATAGAATGGTAAGATGTTTTATGTGTGGGAAATAATGGAATAAAGAAGAAAATAGTTAAGGACAAATGAAAAGTTTGGTTAACATAATGGATTAGAATAGTGGGTTCCATAAGGTATCACTGATTTTTAATGTTTTTAATGTTGAATGTATGATATTTATTTAATAAATAACCTAGGAGAATGATAGAGAAGAATATTAAGAAGGTTATATGACTAAGCATTCTAATATTATTTATGAATAGAATATAAATGACATATGAAGGTTATAGAATATTTTACATTATTTCATTTGTTAAATGTAAGAAACCCGATTATATTCAGATTGATGAATCTTAGGAAATGAAATATATTCCATATTGTAGGATGGTATAATTAAGGAATAATTTGATAAATCATAGTTAATGGTTTCTAAATAAAGTTTAATGGTTACCATTTTTATGTATTGGGGTTAGGGAATTATGATATTCTTCAATAAAAGTATGAATTTCTTTAAAAATCAGAGGGATTATAAATCTTTTACAGATTGCTCAAAAGTAGGTTTGTTTTATAGATTTAAATGTTTTGTCTATTGGCATAGATAAATTATAAAATTGAATTTGTATTAGAGTTACATAATAGGAAAATAAATTACTGGGGTATAAATAACCCTTAATATTTTTATGATGTTATGATAATAGTTTTTAATTGTGATAAAGAGTTGATTTAAATTTTTAAATTAAATTATAAAATACTTGTCCCCTTTTAAATGATTAATGATTTGATGGTAAATTAATTGATTTTATATTTCCTGAATCTTATTTCATTTATGGTTTATTTAATATATCGATAGTCTATTATTTTATTTAAGGAATAATGATAGTGTTATTTTTTTGGTGAAAATATGTTTTCATTATGGTTATACTGTTATTAAAGGTATATCTTATTTCCGGAGAATATACTATCTAGGTATTAACATTTTTAGGTATAAATAATGATCATGTTAAAATTATTTGAGGACCAATTTTAAGGTGATTTTAAAAATTTTGGGTCCTTCTGAGTATTTAATTTTTGGTTTTTCAATATTAGATAATATTATTTATGTTTTGAATTTAGTTATTCGTGGAAAGAATTTATTATATCTTTGGGTATTATTGTTGAAATTTTTGAGATTAATTTTTAAATTAACATTTATTCATATTATTTATCTTATCATATGATAACCATTTTTTGGTTAAGTAAATGAATATTGACAAGAGTAATAGATTTAAATCCTATTATAGATTGTTATGAGCTTTTTGATGTTAATTTCAGTGGTTCATGAATGAAAAATTCATATTTTTCAGTCATCATTGTAATATTTGTTTAAAATAGGTGGATGATAATTCAAACACGCAACTAAACATGGATATTTTATTAGTATATTTAAATAGGTAAATTATATTTTATCATTTTTCATAGTTGAATGATTTATTATATTGGGGGAAAAATATCTTTAAATTATTATTTTTTACAATTATTTATACGGGACATTTTAAAACCTTAATAACTTATTTATTTTTAGTAATTAATATTCTATTTACTTTATTATTTATCACTCCATATTAAAAATTCGACATTATATTTCTTTTATACGTCTATATTTTTACTTCTTGATAATTTTATCTATTAATGGGAACCCAAATATGAATTATTTCATGTAAATATTATGTTTACACCTACCCATTTTAGAAATAAGTTATATTATCCCATTTTCCGATGTGGGTATTCCATAATGTTATTTTTATATACTAATCCCTTGATTACAAAGATAAACTTTTTTATAAGGAAATATAATTAATCGTGGGCTAATGTAACACCCATAACATTTATTTTAACATAATACTATTCTTGATTGCTTTCCTAACACACAACATCTATCTTTCAGTGAAAATGAATATATTATAGAAATATTATTTAAATATGACTTTTATAACATAGTCATTAAATTATAGTAGTGAATAGGGATCATAAAATTATAAAAAATTATAATGGTTTAAAATATGTAAAATTTATTTATTGAATTTTTATATTTAAGTTATAAAATTCATGTAAAGTCGTCTTATTCTTCAAAATATGCTTTGTTAATAAATTTTTCTTATTTCATATTGTGTGAAAAATATTATAAATAATTTATAAAATTTTAGAAATTTTATTGAGGATAGTGAATATAATTATTGAAATCATAATTTATTTATTATCTTAGGGTTATTTTTTATTTTTCTTAATATATATATTTTTTAATGAATAATGAAAATATCAATTTTTGTAAAACTATCATATCATTTCATTAAAATATATATGTTAAAAATAACATTATGTTCTGAATTTTTCATTAAATTAAAATAATTTTCATTTAATTATAAATAATATAATGAGTTATATATGAATCACCATTATATCTGATTTTAGTATAAGCATATATTTTTTGGGTTTATAGGATACATTTATTAAAACAGTTTTTGGAAAAAAATTGTTTTTACCATAATAAAAAAAATTAAAATTTATTTATTTATTGGTTTAAATAAATTTATATAATATATATTCAAAAAAATATTTTATTATTCATTTGAATGGTTTACATGTTATAAAAAGAATTAAATTCAGTTTCATGGTTAAAAATGAATTTTTCTAAAAATGGGATTTATTAGCGTTTTGTGTGATTATTTTAAATATAAATATTTCAATTATATAAATGTAATATTTTAAAATGGATTCCATATTTAGAATCAGTAATATTAATATAATTTAATAGTTTGTACTTATTCTTTAGTCATGAAAAATAGTAAAAAAGTAATTTTTACCTAGTTAGAGTTAGAAAGAGTTTACTGGAGGGGTCAAACTAATATATAAGAGTAAAAATTCCACCAAAATTTATATAATTGTTATTTTTTGATATTTTTATTATATTATGAAAAATTAGTATTTATCAACATTTGGAGAAACATGAATATGAAATTGTCCTTATATTGCTGAAATATTTTAAGTAATTACATCTGTGTCCATCACCTCACTTATAAAAGGAAACTAATTCAACTCCCTTATTCACAAATTTAGAGACTTATATATACCAAAAAATACTCATAAACCTTACATTATTCCTTCCATTCATCCTATATAGTATTTTCTTCTACGGATAAAATTATTTTAAAACATAATGTGTAAGTTAAATTTAGTCTCTCAAAGAAGAGGTATAAATCCGAACCTAGATCTTTCAATTTAATTCATTAATATAATTACATAAGACATTTTTATACATGAAAAAATGATGAATAAATTATCACCCATATATTGAGTTGTTATTATGAAAATGTAACACTATTTTACCACCTCTTACACATCAAAGGGGAAATCAAAGTATCACTCATTCGTACGTGTGGACTATTACCTCTACATAGTGATATGATTGAATGTCCATTACCATTATCATGGATTGTTATTATTATTGATTTAATGTTAATATATTATTTTTATTATAAGATCATTGTTTCTTAATTACGATATATTATCTACCTTCATACATTGCCATTAATTTGAAAATGATAACATACATGTTGTGTATGTGTGGACTACCACCTAAAAAAAGTGATGTGATTTTTTTCATTACCAATTCACATGATTGGTAATAAGAATATATTTAATTAATATATATGAACTAATAATGATTTTTAATGGTTAATTATTATTTAACTTTATTTTTTCATTTCCATCAAAAAGTGAAAATATCATACGTACGTATGTGCAGACTACTATCTCTATGATGTGATATAATTAATTCTACATAACCATCTTATAGGAATGGTTATAGAAGTGTACATATTGATTAAAAATTATAATTAATACATAATTGATATAATGGAGATATTGGAACCATGATCAATGTTCAAGGACTATAATAGCAAAATGATGTTGTGTTGAAATGTTATACATGAATAAAATATGTTATAATAAGCATTTAAATTATTATATTAAAGAAATTTAATAAATATAAATTTATTATAAGGGTGGTTATAATTCATATGAATGATGTCCAAAACAAGGTAAGGTTTTTTGGTATCACTTTTATATAATTAATACACATGCCATATTCACCACTAATTTTCATTATGTGGTGAATATATTAAATATGAATGCATATTCTGATGGTTTCTAGGATTTTTTTGTGCATTGAAAAATCAATATATGGATATATAATTCATGTGTATTTGACTAATAGATTACCAAAGATGTATGGCTTCTTCATCTCAAATTGTTTTCAATGAAATGTGTTGTATATAAATATACAGTTTATGGTTTTGAGGTGTATATACTTATCATTTGACATTTTATATTATGTATTTTTCATAATTAATGGTATTTAAAATTATAATTCAAACAATTTTATCAATGGTGATTTGATATGAAATTTACTAAAGTGGTAAGCGTTTATCCTCCTTAATTTTATTCCTTTGGACATAATTTATGTTATACACCTATCTTATTTATAGGGTGTATATATTGAAACATTGAATTTAAATATCATTAATCTCTTTATATTAATTTTATTTAAAGATTAATTTGAATTTATTTTTTCATGGGGCTTCTGAATCCATGTTTACCAATGCGATAAGGTATTTATGTCACAATATCACTTTTTTATCAGAAATGATTATTCTTAAATTTTCATTGATGGAATTATATAATAAATCTCCCATAAATATGATTACTTATACTATTATTTATTAAATTACATGGTTTCCTTTCAAATTTCTATCTCTATGTACATAAAAGTATTAAAGAACATTTTAATGAAAATATTTTTTTGTATTTTTCTATTTGGATTGGAATATTATCCTCGATGTATATATTTTATTAATAATTTTTGAATAATGTTTTTACTTTTATACAATGACTAATTAAATTAATTCTTGTAAATTTTTTATTTTCTATACAATGCATTAAAAGGAATCTGTTTTTATCCTGAATGAGGTACTTATTAGATAATCTGAAAAAATATGTTTATCCATAATATAATGAAAAACAATCTCTTTACCATGACCAATAAATGATTTTAAGAAAAATTTTAATTTTTCTATGTTTAGTTTAAAATAAAACTTTCTTACTATAATAGAATTTTTTAAAATTTAAATAAGAATATCCAAGATGAAAAATGGTGTTTTCGTTAAGAAATATTTTAGTGATCTTTTAATAGAACATTCAACTTTTAAAAACATCATTTGAAGTTAATTTAAATTTATTAGTGATACATTCCAATGTAACCATATTTATTATTTTTCTATATGTTTTATGATTATGGTGATGAAATGCTGACGAGATCCATTATTCATTTCCATGGGATTAGCTATGATGAAATGATAAATGTTTTCAAGATCTTATGTCACACATATAAACGGATCCTGATTATATGATGTAAGATATTAGTTATTTATACATGGTATACATGTCTTTCATTTTACATTAAATTCTTATTGATAACCTAATGTGAATACCCTTTGAGGCCTTGGGGGTATCAAGAGTTTCTGTGGATTTTTCAAATCTTGGAACCCAAGTCTCAGTGAAAAAAGATAGCATGGATGGTTAAGATAAACCATTTAACACTACCAGTTTAATTTGATGAGAACATGTAGGGATGTATAGAGGGCTCCAAGAGAAGCACCATTTGAGGAAATCTTGTGGAGGGAGGCGAATGGCCGGGCAAAAGCAACATAGTTTTTAGATGTTGAATTTTTCATTGTTTTCATATGGCTAGGAAAATTGTGCACACTAACCACGTTGCCCTATATTTTTAGGGAAAATAAGTTTTTTCCCTTAATGATGTATTAAACCCAAACCTAATTTAATTCATCATCTGTTGGATAGATGTAAGGAATGTACATATCATTTGTATGGAAAATTTATACCCATTTTTATTTTTGTTCCATCAAAACTCAGAATTTAGCACCAATTATCTTATAGGATTTACACTAATGAGTACTCCATTACTCTTGATATTTCGTCATTATTCATAGTATTTATGAAGGTATTTAGGGGAAATATAATATTCCATATTTTTTGGTTTTTCATTAATTATTTATTTTTCTTCTAATCTAGATGGAATCATAAGATGATATTGGATGATCACTCTAAAACAGAACTAAAGTAGTTAGTATACACCATTCCCTCATGGTTTGATGTTTGATATTCTTAGTTGCAGTTTTGCCACTTGCTGATCATTCCCATTTCCCCACAATGAATTCAATAATTTAATTAAATGGAATTATAACTTGTTAAGGATACCCACTAGTACTTTTGATTTTATTGGAAGTTGTTTCCCCAACCTAGGCCACCTTTGTGGGGTGTTGTGGACTTTCCCCTTTGGTATACCACCCATGGTGTGTTTATGTGTTCATTCCATCTTAGTTGAATCCCTTAATGAATTGAATGTTTTTTTGAGATGATTATGAGATGGGTTTCCTCCCTTTCTAGGTTATATATGATTTTAATTTTTAAATTGTTTAAATGTGGGTTGTTATATGAGTTAGATGAACTCAAGTAATGTTATGAGATGTTGATTTATGAATGAATGTTTTGAATTGAAATGAAATTGGATTCCTTTCCATGGATCCTGAATCCATTATATGCAATGGATGGTTCTCCCAGGGATCATAGTTTGGGTAGTGGAAACCTTATAATATATTTCTCCATGGGTCTTGATTAAGTAGGATTTATTGGGCTTTCGTACCTGTTGGATATAGATTTCTTATAATTGCATTGGATATGTTCTATTTACATGATCCTTGGACTCCACCTAAGTATTTACTAAGTTTCCATCAAGATGATCTTGAGATTCAATGACAGTTCCTTTTTCTTGAATACCTTGGATCCTTCTCGATGGGTTTTGACACTTTTGATTATTTGGCATGGACATGATGGATGATTTACCTTATATCGCATGCCTTTGGTTTATATGATAATATTTATTTTACTAAATGGTTTTAGATTACTTGAGATAATTAGTTATATAGCAAGGGTGTGGTGGATATTTCTGTTTTTCATTACAACTGACATGTTAGAAGAGGTTGACCCTTGTGTTATAGGAATCTTTATTTCCTTGACAGTTTCACTTACTTGTATCAACTTTTTAGTGGGATTTCACATGTATTATAGATATACCTATAATATATTATCGCACTACTATAGCTTGTATTTCATAATATAGATTTGTTATAGGCACCATTTGTGGTGGACTACTTAGTGTCATCTCACACCCTATTTAGTCTTCCATTAGGCACTTAGAAAGACTATATGGATATAGTTAGCAACCTAAGAAAACACCCTAATGGAGATTCATAACATTGTTCAATTTTTATGATTAGGGGAGTAATGGAATAAGCTAATGCTTCTGATTCTAGATGAGATAAATCTATTTGGTATTTTGGTATTTCAATACATGTATTATATTATTTGGTGGTATACTTTTTATCCATATTTTTAGAGACGTGACATGCATCATAATTATTGTGTATATGATCCAGTTTCCATCATATGATTGTTAATATAAGTTGCCTGATTTTTTCGCATTACTATACTACTTATTCAATGGAGGGTAACCGGACCAATATTTATAGTATTTATTTCCACTAGGATATTTGTTTATATATTATTATTCTACTTACCTATTATCGTATATCCATTGTGATACACTTTGGTAATGAGGGAATATTATTCTTGTGGACACACCCTAGACTATCACCGCTAGTATATAGCTATTAGATTTTTGGTAAGATGCACTTAAGGCCATGTGCCCCACTGTCTCGGGGCATCGTTTAGTGGAATATGGGTCAGGACATTACAAAGTGGTATCAGAGGATGTTTTCATTTCTTGATTATTATTTTCCAATAATAGAGAAAGATTAGAAGAATTTGGGATTTGGTAATGAGTAGTTCTTGGGAGTATCTAAATCATATATATGGAAAAATCCAAATTTATATGAATATAAATGACTGATTTCTAGATTATGTGATATTACAATTGATTTGATTCCACCATTGGGAGATGAATGTGAATTTTGATGTTAACATTGGTATGATTAAGGGTTATATTTCATTTCAACATGATGATATGAGGGTATTCATCTCATGCATAATTTTGTGGAACGTTTTATGATTCACATGACATGCATTATGACATGATTTATTTGATGTCTTGATTGACCTCATGAATTTTTGATATCTGAATTTTGTGATATACATATTGTTTTTTAGATGATTTTTATTGGGAATTGAGAATGATGGTTGGTACATTGAGAGACTATCGTAACCTAATAAGTGTTATTCTAATTATTCTACAAAGACACCCTAAATAGAAAATTTTATCACATTAAGTCCTGGACCATCGGTCACATGGACTGGAACATGTTATGGTGTGAATTTTGTTGACTCTATATTTCAGCTCATGAGGTGTCTGGGACCTTATTTATCAGATGTGGTGAACCATTCGGTTCAACAATTTAAAAGTGAATTAAGATTTCAAAGTGAATTAAATAAAATATTACTTGTTGAATATAGATAAATTAACCTAGAATCATCCCTATCATAGGAAATAGCTAGTGTATCAAGTAAATATTATGGTTGTTTTTTTAATCTGGAATTTAGGAACAAGATTTATGGTATGATCAATTTGTTGGATGGTTTTATCATATCCTACAATTTTAGCTATGAACATTCGATATCGATTTTTCAAGGAATTTTGTTTGAAATTTTAAAGATATGATACCATGACAAACTCCAATCATGCACTAGGAGGGTGGTGAAGACCATTATCAAGAGGTTGTGGTCTATGTGAAATATGTGGATCCTCTTATAGTTTCAGAAGAGGTAAAATCTATTTTTTAGACACAGGTGCTAAGGAACAATTTTGTGATGAATTTTTATGATATATGAATACTTTTTATAGAGAATTATATCCTTCCTTATATATGGTTGAGTTGATGTGTATTTTACAGTAGCAACATCCTACCATGTTTTTAGGGGATGGGAATAAAATGCTACTGAGTTGTGTCTTGAGAGTATGTTTTCAATCTTTGAGCTTCTATAGATACCTCCTTATATGAGAGTAAATCTCATGAATTATATTCTTCGAGGAGGAAAAAATAGATTGTGGGATGTTTTGAACTAGGATGATAGATCTATAGATATGTTTTGAGCTAATTTTCATACCATGTTTTACAATTACTTCATCATCAAGACTCTAAGAGTAAATATGGCCAGTGATTTCATGTTTCTGGAGCAGTGTGCCATGAAACATATGTTTTATTGCGAATGACTTAAAGAGTTTTAGAGTTTTGTTACAATAAATCTTGCTTGTGAATCATCGAGAGAAAGACGCTTCAATAAAGGTATCATTCATGCTATTCAATAATAGGTCAATGTGTGTATATTTACCTCCATAACTAAAATAGTGAACCATCAACTAATTACATAATGTAACCTGAGTGAAAATGGAGGGTACAATGAAGAGTAATATAGTCTATTGTCGTGGTGTTTCAGATTCTAGTGAAAGGAAGATACCTTTTTAGGATTCACATGAGGGGAGTACTATCTAGGCTATTTGTGTTGGTAGTTATTCTTTCAATCATCATCATGAAAGATGGGGATATGTGAGGAATCAATGTGATAGGGACTGAGTCAAGTGAGTAGATTAAAATGGTATGGGGTTTGAAAAACATTTTTTAGGACAATTCCACCAATAGTTAGTGGAAGGAGTTCAACTATAAATCTAGGTTCAAGATCTGGTTTCATAACTTCTCATTAGTCTAGGAGATATAGTAGTACTATTCGATTAGGTATAGGTGGTGGTAATGGAAATGGAAGCCAGAAACTAGTTTTACATAGATATTAGAGTGGTATTCCTCCTAGTAGCGAGGTAATGCCACATGTTTTCAATTCATTCTATATATATTTTGTATATCCTATACTTGATGAGTAGGCAACTGGGACATATATTGTTAGAGTTATGACCTTAATATCTTATAATCTTTATTATTCTTTTTTTGATGTAGGTCCATCACATAATTTTATATCTGCACCTATTTTGGAGATCCTTGAACTCATGATAGAGTTTTTGGATTGTATGATAATTCTTAACACTATATTGGGGATCCTAACCGAGAGAGTATTCTAGTGCAAGGATTACCCCCTTGATATCGGTGTGTGTCACTTCATCTGGTACATTTTTTTCTATAAGATGAAAGGGTTTGACTTAATACTAAGGATGGATTGACTAGTTTTGTATCAGGCCTATGTTTATTTTTATCACCAAAGGGATACTTTCACATAACCAGATAGAAGTCTAATTACACAAAACGGTGAATGGGATTTCCAAGTGAGATGAGATGGATCATAGTATCATTGTTTGGGAGGAATGACAACCTAGATTTCTAGTTTTATCTAGATTATTTGAGAAGATGCACTTGAGGCCCTGTGACCCACAATATCATGACAGTGTTTAAGGGAATCTAGGTCAGGACATTAAATTGTACATATTGATTTATTATATCCCTCTAATTAATTAGGTTATTATTAATTTTTATGAGCTCCAAGATCACCAATAAGGTTATCCCGAGCCTGAAATAGGGTACATGAGAGGTTATTCCATTCACAAAAGTTGTTACACTAGTGGTTATCACCTGTCTTATGCAACTACATTGTTGTATATCTCAAGCGTATCATCTAATGAATTACATCTTTCGTAGCCTTTAAATAATATTTATATGATTAGTATTATGAAACACATTATTCCATTATATTTTTACATGATCATATTCCAATGTTATGCTCTCATGGATCATGTTATTTGATTCCATTATGATTCCAATGTTATGAACAACCAATCATTATTTCATGATTGATGATTATGATATATAAATTGTTTGGTTTTATTTTCAAATATCATGCTCATGTACTCATACCATTATAATAATTTTATGCTTAAAAATGATCATTTATTTATATATCCCTTCTTTACCCTTAAAAAGAATCCAATCTCACCAATTATTATGTTTTTTTCCAGGATATGAAGAATGGATTAAATAATGATAATACTAAGGGGGATCTTATTTTAATGAAATTAATTTGAGGTGATATATATATTTTTAGTGAATGTTTTCTGTAAATACATGATTCTAAATATGCTGAACGTTGACATGTATATAACATGTAACAATTATAAGTAACGAATATTAGTTTAAAACAATGTAATATTTATATATAATCTTTGAGTCACTACATTGTATGGGAATTTTGGTGAATTGATAGAACTTTTATTATCACACTAAAGAAAATGGACAACTATAAATTTACCAAAAAATCACTTGTGTTGTCTTCATCCATAAAAACTATGTTATAGTTTGGGTGGTACAAACATAATTTGCTTCATCTATACTGAGATTCAATAAATTTTTGTTTCCTTGTATGCCAAATTACACATCGTTTTCCCAATAATAATACTCCACTAGATATATATATTCTATTATCGACAATTCATTTCCAATTCAATGATGAGTAACCAGAATATCCATCTTTTTTATGCTATCATATTTCGTCCAAATATCAATTGTGACGTTAATATATAAAATAATTCTTTTTCAATCCACATGATTGGACTCTTTTGGTGCGCTTTTATACCTAGAACATTTTGTAACAACATATACATAATATATTAATGAATCGATATATTTTAACAAACTTCCAATCAACATTATAAATTAGTTTGGATCAAAATAATTTCTATAACTTTATTTTGATAAATTTTTACAAATTAAATGGGTGTGTAAATGATATTTTAATCATTTCTATTGAATTTATTATATAGTTCCTTAGAATTATTTTCTTATGAAAAAATATACATATTCTTTTGAGAGATACATAATCAGATAAATAATATCATCTATCTTTTATTGGAAATTTAAAATAAATCATTCATAAGCCTAGATAAATTTTCAAAAATTTTATCATCATTCCCAACGAATATGATATCATCTACATAAAGAATAATAACGAGTGAAACTACATTATTTAATTTTATGTATAGTTATATATCAATAATTACTTTTCTAAAATTATACTTTATCATGAAACAATCTATCTTGTAGTACTAATCTCTTAGATATTGTTTCAACCCAGACATAAATTATTCATCTTGTAAAAAAGTCATTCATTTTATATAATCAAGAATCCCTAAACAACCCATAATTTTCATACTAAAACATCAAATCATTTTATACGAATATTTATTACTTAATGTTCCAATCAATTCTATAACTATAAATCTTTATTGAATTTTCATACTAGAAAAAATAATATTCTTATTTCATAGATGTTTTTTAATATCACCCACAAAGATCTTCCCATGTTGTACCATTCAGAGACATACCCTAATTAAGAAAATTCCTATATCCTTGGGATCGTAAACATATGAAATGGTGAGCATAGATGCCCAGTAAGGGTAAACATGGGATATATCAATGATCACTTTAACAAAAAATGTGTATAAGTGTATGATAAAATGATATTAACATTTAAAAATACACACAAAAAATATTATAGACCATAATATTGAATTATGGAATAATTTTTCATAGTTTATAAGATATGAATAATAAATAAATCAAAGAACATAATCCATTTGAGAATAATATTCTCATAATACATAGGGTTTTAGAATACCCATATGTATAGAAAATTATTTTGGTAGTCAAGGGTCACTAGAAAGAATATTACAGTGGACTGAGTTCACTCCCAATTCCATAATATCCTTTTTTATGGTTTACTCAAATGAATATTATGTTAGAAAATGTCCCTTACTATATTGGATTCACTCCTTATTCCATTTATAATTATCTGGTGAGATATCCAGATTTACCCAATGCGTGGGAGGGATATCTAATTTAGTTCCCACTTTTCACATAATAAATTTCATACATATATGTTTTAAGTTATTATAAGACATTGATAATATCATTACATCATAACTCATTTAAATAAATCGAGTTTTATAAACATTTCATCCTTTCATCGTAGCATAACCCAAAGAAACGAAATGGTTTTCATAATTATTTCATGATAACATAATTAACCCATGGGAACAATACAGGTTTCATAGAATTATCATCAAATAATTTTAATCACATACAATAAAAATAATTAATTAAGAATGTATCATTATAACATTTCCCCTATAATGGGTTCAAAATTCCATGTATGTTATTATAGATTACGAATTCCTTTAAATTTCACTAGATCGTTTGTTGAGTAAAATACCCTTTTCACTTTAAAATCACTTATTTAAGTTATAAATATTTATCTATAATGATAGAAAATATTTTCTTCAAAAATAAACATAGAAACATGTAATGTATTATTTAAAATATTAATAAATCCACCTGATATGAAATTCTATTCATGTCATATACATTAAGGTACACATTCATTTTATATTTTTCATAAAAGTAAAAATTACCTTATCTAGAACAATAAAATATGATCCATTTATATTTTTTTAAATTAAACAATGATTGAAAATTTATTTAAAAAATAGTATAATACAATAAATACTCAAGAAATTGTTTTTAGAAAACATGGAATTGGGTAAGAATGTATTTTTTAAAAAAAGATAAAAATAATGTTTATTTTCCATAAAAGATATCTTTGTTTATTTAGTAATTAAAGAGAGGAAAATGAAATGGAAAAAATTAATATCAGTAAATAAACATAGGAAAAAATAATTGTGATTCATGAGAGGTAGATCATGAACTTTCATCATAAAAAATATTATAATAAATGATCTCAGTAAAAAATGAGGTTGCAAAATAAAATCTCTAACTCAAGTTTTACTTTCTTTGAATGTTCTCTAAAATTATGTATAATAAATTTAAATTTATTATAATTATATAAAATAATCATGTACATAATTATAATACCATATATGATCCACTTGTAACATTTTGAAACTCATTTGTTATCAATTCCTTAAAATCATCATTTAACATATTTTCAGTTTTAGAGGAACATTATAAAAAAACGTAAATAATAATTAAAATTTAAAAAAACTATTATATCATATATTTAACATATTTTCATTAAAACTATTCTTATTACCATATATTTAAATATGAAATGAAATCAAATCACATCGTTTCATGGAAATGGTATCTACACGTACACATGAGCCACATTATCATACTCAAATGATGGAATGGTAAGAAGGTATATATGATTTTATAATAAAATAACAATAATTATGTTATAAATATCCTATATAAACATTAAACCCATCATAATGTCTATCCATTAATGATGATGATGAAAATTAAATTGTACGACTAGATGGAAGAGGTAGTCTACACATACACATGAGCGATACTTTCACTTTCTATTTGAAAAAAAGTAGGCGAATAATGTTAGTTAAATAGAATTAATAACGTTTTTTATATTTATGATGTTTTTTTGATGAGTGACAATGATTTATAGGAGTTTGATGAAAAAAATAATTTCAAAGAGGTAGAGTAGCAAGATTACATCTTGTTGGGTTGGCTTCAAATAGATACCTTCTGAGGGAACAATTAAATAATATTTTTAGAACTAAAACCCCTATAAATCTTGTATATGGCTGTTTAGAAGATAATAATTTAGTGGTTGGTCAATATGTATGGTTCATGTATGTGTATAGAAAATAAATACGGGGTGTCTTTTTGTAAAGGAAGGAAAGGAAAGACTTGGAATTATGAAAAAAATTTAAATGTAATTACATAATTTTCGATTTATAATGATTAAAAACATCATGAATTTGAATAAAAATAGTATATAATATAATTCTTATCATGAAATGAAATTTATATAGTTTTTTCTTATCATTTGGGCCTTATATTTTTCTTTAACCCCTTTATTAAAAGATTTTAACATGAAATGTGGTAATGATTTCTCAATCTTAATGGGTTGTAATTTGACACATAAGGTAACAATTGGATCGTTAATGATCATGGGATGATATTTTTGACCAATCCTAATATTAATTTTCCACTTTATACATTTTTATGAATTTTAAATTTATTCAATAAAATATTATTTTTCAAAAATATATGATGGTCGGAGTGGACACTCAATAGGGGGTGAATTGAGTTCCAATTAATGTTTCTGTTAAAAATATTTCTCTTAAAATCTCCCCATTTAAAAACAAAGTTAAAATGTATTGAATTTATACAGAGTGTAAATGTTCAATTAGTTTCTCAAAGATTTATTAGGTCTCAGTTAATTTAATCTGAAGAATAAATTAACTTTTGAAACTAACATACTTGTTTACAATAAGTATAAACACTTGTAATTTAACTATCAATGTAACATTAAAAAAGATTATATTTCAATGTTTTTAGCAGCAGAATATGAAATATATAGTATACTTATGAATTAAACTAAAAATCACAGCAGATGTAACCATGAGATTCAGTCTCAAGACGAGACTTAGTCTTCTCACAAAATTTATATAAATTGATCCACACCCTGGATCAGGGTAAACAATTGTTCAGAAACTATTCCGGTTCAAATACCTCTACCAAAATTCTACGTGGGAAAAAAATAATAGCTCACATCTGTCCAGGTCTTACTCGACCTCTACCACTAATCACAGTGGGATACAAGGGAGTTATATAATTTTAATGAGGATTTTAGAATCCTGAAGCTTAGCTTAGGAGACAGTGTGTGTGTAAAATAAATATGATACACACACTGTACGAAATGTAGATGAATGAATCACTAAAGTAAGTGTGAATGAGTTTAGAAAAGATTTAGTGATTGGAAGTGCATCTCTGGACTCGTTTGATTGGTCAGAAGAGCTTCTGAGTCCTTCTCTGGTTTTTGTTTTGAAAAACTGTGTATCGTTTTCTTCCTTTGTTCCAGGTTCAGCTTATCAGCCTAAGTGCATGAAGTGTTTGTTTTAGTTCTTCATTCAATATGTAGCTTTTGTTCTCCATTAGAGAATAATTTCTTCGTTTATGTCCAGTGCTCTTGGAGTATAGATGTAGCCTTGTGTGAATGCACCACGTTTGAATGCGGTTGAGACTTTTTCTTTTTCACCCTTCGTGTGCCTTCTTAGTTCCAAGATTCTCTCTCTTTCATTCACTCTCGTGTTCACCTCTTTGCAGCTAGGTCTTTATCTTCTCTTTTATTGATTTCGTCACCGGCAAAAAGGAATGACTACTTTTTGTAGGGGTACTAGGTACGGTTCCCTAACATTCCAACAGAAGTCATTAAATAACATTAACTGCATTAAAATCATCAAATTTAATGGTTAGCTAAATAAAAAAATAGTATTGAGAGTTTAGAGTTTGACTAGTTGGTCAATCAGTAGTAGCCTCCTGTTGGTAGATGTGTACGGTGTATTTTGTGTAACAATGACCTTCCATCGGCAGCTCTTTGAACATGTATCGGTAGCTCTTTGCATCGGTAGCTCTTGGTATCGGTAACTCTTGGTATCGGTAACTCTTTATATCGTTCTCTCTGGGTCTATCGGTAGCTCTGGTCTATCAATAGCTCTAGTCTATCGGTAGCTCTGATCTATTAGTAGCACTGGTCTATTGGTAGCTCTGGACTATCGGTAGCTCTGGTCTATCGGTAGCTCTGGCTTAGTTATAGTGATTTTGTGTATCGGTAGACTTATGAACATCGGTAGCTCTATGTATCGGTGAATCTGTCTATTGGTAGACTAAGTTCTATCGGTAGACTAAGTACTAGTAGCTCTGTATCAGTAGCTATATGCAGATTAGTGAATAACACTTCTGTTTTATGCAAAACATATCCGATTGGATTAGAATTACTTCAAAACTCATACAAACATGGATAAAAATTGATTAACATATTTCAAGGATTATTTTAATATTATTATCAACTTGATAATAGAATATCATAGATTGAGAGAATTAGAATATAGATAAACATTAATTGGGATTTTCAAGGTATGTGAAAGCATAATTGGAATTATCAAAACAGGTGAGGTCAAAAATCTCCCCCTTTTTGATAATCAGAACATATGATATTATAGTATTTAAAAAAAGTTGTATTAGAGGATATATTATTAAATGCAATTATCTCTGAGAAAACAATATGTTATAGAACATAATGTATCAAAGGTAGAATTAAAGTCAATGATATTAGTGGGGCGAATAATGCTAGCTCTTCCGTAGATAATATTTCTCCCCCTTTGAGAATATTTCTCCCCCTTTGTGATAATCATAAAGTGGGAAACAAAATAGAGAAGAGGAAGAAAATGAGAATGGAATGAAATCCGATTGTACTATATTTTGAAAAAAGGTACAGAGAAATAAAACAAAATATAAGGGATTCCTATCAAACATTTTAGTCACTTATTAAATCCACATCCTCAATGTGTGATTTGGTCTTTGGATCAGAAGAAGATTCAGACTACTTGGATGCAGGTGAAGGCTTAGGAATTCTAGAGATTATCACAAGAGGGTGAGAGACTGAAACTATTCCTGGTCTGTACTGAGGAGCCCTTTGAGTAATCATAAGCGTAAGGCATCGAATGGCTTGAGCAGGAGTCATCTGAACCGGAGATGCAGTAGAGGAAGAGGTAGGAAAATCAGGAGGTACAATCACTAGCCTAGCATCGACATGCAGGAAAGGCAACAAAAGATTTCTGAAATCCATAATTATTCATCCTTCTCCCTTCATAGAAGATCTGAAATCATCCTTGTTCTCCATAAATTTGTCCAAGGTTGGAGTCAATTCCCTTAGTTTGCTAACTTTCTCTCTAAAGGATTGATTGACAGGAGGTAACTTCATGTTTTCCAATAGAAGTTTGAAATGATTGTTGAGTTGATGCTTGGTGTAAACCTTTTGAAAATAGGATTCCACCTTCTCTTTCACTTATTTATGAGAGGTATAATCCTATCTCATATAGTATTGACTATCTTTATTATTTCTCTTGATGAATATTTAGTAGGAATCACAACTTTTATCAGGTTAGATGAGTCCACAATGCCACTGGTTGAAGCTGAACTATGCCCCTCCTTCGCCACAACTCGAATATGATTCAAATCCACTGAGGGTTTAGAAGAAACAGAACCAATAGAGAAAGATATGGTTTCCATGAAGTTTTTGGTCAACCCACTAATAATATTTTGGACATGGGAATCCTGGGATTTAACATGATCTTTCATGGAGGTTTTAAAACCTTCAAACACTGAAACCATCTGGCTTACAACACTTTTGACATAGGCTAAGTCCTTGTCTACTTGGGCTTTTGAGCTCATGTAGGAGTCTAAAGTGATATCCAATATCTTTAGAGCTTCATCCTCAGCTTCCAATCTAGAAACTTGAGTCTGGCAGTCTATAACTTCTTCCACTATGTCATCCACAATGGTTTAAAATTTACATCTGAGAGAATGTTCCAATAAATTTTCTCAAATTACTCATCTCTTCAAAAAATCAGTGCATCAACTCAGCAACAGAAGCACTAAAAGACTATTTCAGACCATCCTTTAGGGATTCAATATCATCATTGGTGATCATATCAGCATGATCAATCAGAAAAGGTTCTCTTTCAGATGCTATGCTAGCCACTAAGTCAGTTATAATCGATTGGATTGATGACACCAGTGAAGATTCTATCTTCCTTGTCTCTTCTGAAAAACTAACATTAATATTTTTCATCAAATTATCCAGGTGATGAATTCTAACCACATCTTCAAGTAACAACTCAGTTTCAACATCATAAATAATCTTTGGTCTATTGAGGGATGCCTCATTATTAGAATCAGGATAGTCCAATCGACAAACTATAAAACCTGGGTCTTCTGCCCAGTCCTCAATCTCAACAGCCACTGACACACTTCCAAACATGGTTTGATGCTCCCCCTCAATGGGTGCAGTCTCTTGTACAACAAGGGTATTCTCATAGGGTCTTTCTTACTAAGGAGAATCTTCTACTCTCAATTCTTTTTCTGCAACAGCTGGACGGTCCTATGGATTAGGAAACGATTATTCCATTTCTCCTACTACATCCTCAGTAGGTACAACTGATCATCCAATCAATGGACCCAGACATAAAAAAACAGAATCAAAGGATTCAGATTCATTCTATTTTTCTTCTTTATGCTCAGGATCTGGCTGGTATTCCTCATCGGTATGTGTCTCTTCTTATACTAGAGTTTCCTTTCTCAAATATACAATTACAGCAGTAGGACTTGGAGGTAAGTGCGGATCTATTCCATCATCTATAGAAGTCTCTTCTTCTCAAGTCTCATCAATGTATTCAGGTTCTTCTTCCTCAGGTCCTAGACTTGGATCCCTTACATCCTTAGGTCTTGAAGTATGATCCACAGGATTGTATTTAACATATACCTTCTTGTCATCCTTATCCCACTCTCCACTCCATGGGTTCCAATTTTTCTTCATGTGTTTGCACAATGTGCTTGTGATACAGAAGTTGTTCCTTACTACCACTGTCTCATCTTGAGACTCAGCTATCCCTTTCACCTTGATCATCACTAAGATTACCTTGGAAAAGAATAGGTCATTAGTCTTTTATTTTGTCCTTGTCATGTCTTCCATTTGAATCATCATCAATCTGCACAGATTCAATTTTACACAATTTCTCAAGAGATGAAGGAGATAGATATCCTGATATCTTAAATTTCACAAAGTCTCCACACCTTATTATTAAGACATGCTGAACAAATTTGAATATCAATCTGGTCTCTTCATCCATTTCAGCAGAAACTACTTGTCTTTGATTTCCATCACTGGTGTGCTCCTCCAAGGAAGTCTCATAATCGAATATATCACTTGTAGGTGGTATATAATTCAAGACATATCCAAATACACCATCGTGTAGAACCTTCAGAGATTCATCCCACTAAAATAATGAAAAAGAAATCTTTTTTCAATTCACAAAATATGTCACATGGTATTCATTTTCATATTTCTCAAAGCTTAAAAAATCATAAAATCATTTCACTAGATTCGGATAGTAGGGGCCATTGTTGTTCTAAAAGAAATCTACCCACTTTTTATCTTCCAGCACATCGAGCACTAACAACTTTCTAGGCAGCAACCATTCCACACAGAACTCTTTTTCAATCACAATAACTCTATTATGTAAATGAGGATTCACTGGTCGCCTACCTAACCTAGTTATTCCAACACTACCACTTTCTTCCGGCTCGGACTTCAGCTTCTTTTCATTCGGCTCATCAGTTTCATCTCTGATGGTTGGAAGACTGGTTTTCGCCATCACTGGTTCGAGGGATTTAGGGTTCTCAAGAGATTCGGGAGCTATGTTTTGAGGGCAAGGGTTTGATGCTCGGTGGATTGAGAAGTAGCTAGGACTTTATTTTATCATTTAGGAAAAACAAAATAAATAAATAAAATGAAATTAAGTAAAAACTATTCATATTCTAGCGGCAGACAGAATTTTAAAACATTTCACTCATCGGTAGGGTTTATCGGTGAGAATTCCTATCAGTGAGGTTACATCGGTGAGGTATCATCGGTGCGGTATCATCGGTGAGGTTACATCGGTGAGGTATCATCGATGAGGTTACATCGGTGAGGTATTCACATCGGTGAGGTATCATCGGTGAGGTATTCACATCGGTGAGGCACCTACTGATCAAGGTTAATCATTCCTAACACATGTATAATGTAACATAACGTATCCGAACATAAAGGTTTGGTGAAAATTTCAGAAAATTGACGTTTAGTACCTATAAATTCAAGAGTAATATCACCCTTTTGGTAATGATCTCTCAGGAAATGGTTCCTTACATCAATGTGTTTGGTCCTAGAGTGAGACCAATGATTCATTGAAATGTTTATTGCACTAGTGTGGTCACAGTTGATAGAAACATGCTTAAAATTATATCCATAGTCCAAAAGAGTGTGTTTAATCCACAGAATTTGTGCACAGCAACTACAAGTAGCTATATACTCTGCTTCGGCAGTGGAAAAAGCTAAAAAATTCTTCTTTTTACTACACCAATATACTAAGGATTTTCCCAATAAATGACATGTTCTAGAGGTGCATTTTCTATCCATCATGCAACCACAATATTCAGCATCTGAATAACTCATTAACTGAAATGATTTTCATTTTGGGTAAAACAAACCTAAGTTTACAGTGTCTTTATGATACTTACTAATTCATTAAGCAGCAAGTAAATGAGATTATTTTGGATTAGCTTGAAATATTGCCAAGATACATACACTAAACATAATATCTGGTCGACTAGCAGTAAGGAAATTTAAGCTTCCAATCATACCTCTATAATTGGTGTGATCCATAGGTTTCCCAGATTCATCTACATCCAATTTACAGACTGTACTCATAGAAGTATCACTTTCCTTAATACTATCCAAACCAAAAAGTTTTAAAAGTACCTTTTTATATTTACTTTGATTTTAAATAATACCATCTTCATTTTGAAAAACTTGAAATCCAAGAAAATATTTAAGTTCTCCCTTTAAACTCATTTCAAATTCATTTTTCATACTCTTTGAAAAATCAGTACAGAAGGATTGTGTAGAAGATCCAAAAATAATATCATCAACATTGATTTGTACTATCAAAACATATTTAGAAATTCTTTTAATAAAAATATCTGGATCAACAATCCCTTTAATAAAACCTTTTGAAATAAGAAAATTACTAAGTCTAACATACCAAGCTCGTGGAGCTTGTTTGAAAACATATAATGCTTTAGAATGTTTGAAAAAATGATTTTGAAAATGTGGATTATTAAATCCAGGTGGTTGTTCAACATAAATATCTTCAAATATAAAACCATTTAGAAAATATCTTTTTACATCCATTGGAAATGACTTGAAATTAAGATGAGCAGCATAGACATGTAAGATCCTAAGAGATTCTAAACTAGCTACATGTGCAAAGGATTCCTCATAGTCTATCCCTTCCTCTTGACTATATCCTTGTGCAACTATCCTAGCATTGTTTCTAACTATATTTCCAGATTCATCAACTTTGTTTCTAAAAACCCATTTAGTGCCTATTGTTAAAGTGTCCTTGGGTCTGTCAACTAATTCCCAGACATTGTTTCTTTCATACTGATTTAACTCTTCTTGTATAGCCATTACTCAAAATTCATCATTGGTAACATCATTGACATTTTTAGGTTCTAGATATGAAATAAAGGCTTTATGTTCAACCTGGTTTCTTAGAGAAGCTCTAGTCTGTGTCCCTCTATCAAGATTACCAACAACTGCATCTAAAAGATGATTCTTTAGAATCCTAGTTGATCGATTAAAGGTGGGACTGGAAATTTCAGGTTCATCTATAGGTTCGGGTTCAATAGATGCAGATTCTGGAATGTGTCGATTACTGTATGTTTTTATAGTAGGTTCTTTAGTTTTATCATTAAGGTCCAGAACAGTCAAAACTTCTTCAAGATTTTCAAGAGAGATTTAAGGCTCATGTGGATTAGTTTCATCAAACATGATGTGAACAGATTCTTCCACACAATTCTTTTTTCTTTTTTTAATGACTCTATAGGATTTTCTAGTTAAAGAATAACAAATAAAAATTCCTTCATCTCTCTTAGAATCAAACTTGTCCAGATTATCATTTGTATTGAGAATAAAAAACTTTGCAGCCAAAGACTCTGAAGTATCTAACTTTGGGTTTCCTATTATTCCATAGTTCATATGGGGTCTTCTTGAGAACAGGTCTAATCAAGGTACAATTAATAATATAACAAGCTGTATTCACAGCTTCAGCCCAAAAATAAATATGCTGGTCATACTCATTAAGCATGGTTCTTGAAATTTCTTGAAGGGTTCTATTTAATCTTTCTACTACACCATTCTGCTGAGATGTCCTAGGAGTAGAAAATTTGTGACTATTACCATTTTGTGCGCAATAAGAATCAAACTCTTGATTTTCAAACTCATAGCCACGATCACTTCTCAGGGTTTTAATCTTATGTCTACTAAGGTTTTCTATAGACTTGGATTATTTAACAAAGTACGAACAAGATTCAATTTTGTTAGCCAAGAAGTATACATATGTATATCTATAAAAGTCGTCTACTAGGACATAGACATAGTGATTCCCATTTAAAATAGAAACTCTAGAAGGTCCAAAAAAGTCCATGTGAACCAACTCAAGAGGTTAAGAAGTTGAAACTTCTTTCTTTTATTTTAAAGAAACTTTATGTTGCTTTCCCTTTTGACAGGGGTTACAAACATTGTCATTTGAGAATTCAAGTTTGGGTAGGTCTCTAACTATGTTCTTCATAGTCAATTTTCTATGTGAATACATGTTGTAGTGTCCTAATATTTTGTGCCAAATCCAAGACTCTTTATGAAAATAATTTAAACAAGTAACATTTTCTTTGGCCAAAGAATTTAAATCAACAACATAAACATTTTTATTTATCAAAATAAAGAACACTAAATAATTTTTAGACTCAAAAACATTATAGGAATCATTCTAAAATTTCACAGTAAAACCATCATCCCATAATTGAGAAATACACAATAGGTTATACTTTAGTCCATCAACAAATAAAACATTAGAAATCAAAACTGAATCAGTGTTACCAATCTGGACTAGTCCAATGAATTTTCCTTTAGAATTATCACCAAAGGTGACATGGCCTCCATCAAATTTGATTATACTTTTGATGCATGAGTAAGCTCCAGACATATGTCTTGAACATCCACTGTCCATGTACCATACCTCTTTGTCAGAACTCATCAAAAAGTTTTCCTAAAAAACAGGTTTAGATGGAAAATGATTTTGGTACCCAGATCTTCTTATGTCTAGAAAGGTTATCAATCAAAGTTTTAGGTACCCAAATTTTCCGTATGGGTCTCATATAATTGACAGAATAATTATATTTGGAAAGATAAACATTATTTGATCTATAACTATATGAATAACTAGTTGAAGCATATGAATTTTCAGAACTAGAACTAGCAGAATTTTGTGCAGATTTAGAGATAAATATTGTTTTAGTGAACTGTCTCATTCTAGCTTGGTATCCCAAACCAGTAGTATATTTTGGTGCAACTTTCTTTCCTAACATTTTAGTTAGAGTATCCTTTCCATTTGTGAATTTTTATATTTCCTTTATAAGTTTCTCATTATACATTTTCAGTTCTGTATTTTCTTTTAACAGTTGAGCATTCTTTTATTTTTCTATATCAAAAGAAGATTTAACATCGGCAGTGAGATCATGTAGTTTCTTTAATGAATTATATTTTTTCGTAAGTTCATTACATGTTTCTTCTAGGATATTAAAATATTCAAACAATTCATCCATAGACATATCTTCAGAATCAGAATCAGATTCTGCATCATGTCCAGAATAATAGGAATTTAAAACATGAGTATCTATGGTTACCTCAGATGTGTTGGTCATGAAACACATGTTAGCACAATTATTTTCAGAATAGGAAATTTCAGATTCAATTGTAGTGTCTTCTGAAGAACTCCAGGTATCTTTCATAGAATTCTTGTACTTCTTTTCTTTATATTCATATTTATTTTTGAATTTTATTTTTGGAACGTCAGCCTTGATGTGTCCTTTCCTTTTTCATTCATAGTAGACTATATCATCTTACTTATCAGACTTCTTCCAATACTTCTTCCGGTGACCCTTATTGTCATACATTCCTTTGTAATTTTATTTTCAAATGAATTTCTTCTTCCTATAGAACTTAATAAATCTCCGGGATATTTGAGCCATTTCAGCATCACTATCATAATCCAAATCTTCACTGGTTGAACTTTCAGCAGGTACATGCATTTTCTCCTTGTCTTTGCTCTTTGAAGCAGTAGACTTGGATGCCACAAACTTTCTCTTGGTTTTATCATCTTCTTCTTTGTTCACTTTATGTTCTTCCTCACACATCATAAGCTTACCTATTAATTCCTTAATAGGGAGTGTGATAATGTCACATGATTCTATAATTGAAACATAAGTGCCTCTCCATCTTTCTTGAAGATATCTTAATATCCTCACAATTTTTTCCCTTGCTGGAACATACTTTCCATGAGAGCTCATAGAATTTACAATCTCATTGAACCTGAGATACATGTCAGAATAGGTTCACTATATTTCATTTTAAAGTTATCATATTTAATAGTATATGAATACAACCTAATTTCTTTAACATTGGTTGTTCCTTCATGAGAAAAACTCAAAGTATCCCATATTTCACAGGCAGTTTTCCATACAGAAATTCTATTAAACTCTTCATCTCCTAAAGCACAGTACATGGCATTCATAGATTTACAATTATTATTGGAAGCATCTTTTGTAGGTTCATCCCAAGTAGTTCTATCAGTTTTTGGAATTTTATATTGTGACTGTATAGCAGTCTAAATATCAAAACCCATACATTCCAAATGAATTTCCATCATAAGTTTTCACTGGGCATAGTTTGTACCATTAAAGAAAGGGGGTTGGTTAGTAGCAGCACCTTCTAGTTTATTATCCATAACTAGATTTTACAGAATATATTAAAGAGATAAAATTTAAAACTAATAGAAATTTAGGATCATTAAATATGAACTAAAATCACAGTTGAAAAAATTGAGTGTTTTGAAAACATTGAAAAAACAATGAAAAAGCTCCCTCTAATACCAAATGTTGGTCGGAGTGGAAACTCAAGAGGGGGTGAATTGAGTTCCAATTAAAATTTCTGTTGACAATATTTCTCTTAAAATCCCCCTATATAAAGACAATGTTAAACTATAGTGAATTTATATAGAGTGTAAATGTTTAATTAGTTTCTAAAAGATTGATTAGGTCTCAGTTAATTTAATCTGAAGATTAAATCAACCTTTGAAACTAACTTACTCGTTTAAAATAAGTATAAACACTTGTTAATTTAACTATCAATGTTACTTTAAAACAAATTATATTTCTAAGTAGTTAGAAGTGGAATATGAAATATATAGTATACTTATGACTTAAACTAAAAAGAACACAAGATGTAACCAATAGATTCAGTCTCAAGATGAGTCTTAGTCATCTCAGACAATTTATATAAATTGATCCACACCCTAGATCAGGGTAAAAAATAGTTTAGAAACTGTTCAGGTTCAAAGACCTCTACCACAGTTCTATGTGGGAAAACAAACAACAACTCACAACTATCCAAGTCTTACTCAACCTCTACCACTAACCACAGTGGGATACAAGGGAGTTATAGAATTTGAATGAGGATTATAGAATACTCCAGCTTATCTCTGGAGATAGTGTGTGTAAAATAAACATGATACACACACTACTAGAAATTTTGATTAAAGAATCACTAAAGTAAGTGTGAATGCATTTAGAAAATCTTTAGGGATTGGAAGTGAAACTCTGGACTCGGTTGATTGGTCAGATAAGCTTCTGAGTCCTTCTATGGTTTTTGTTCTAAAAAACAGAGTATCGTTTTATTCCTTGGTTTCAGGATCACCTTATCAGCCTGAGTGGATGATGTTTTTGTTGTAGTTCTTCACTCAAGATGCATTTTGTGTTCTCCTCAAGAGAATATTGCATTTTTGTATGTCCATTACTCTTGATGTTTGGATGTAGCCTTGTGATAATGCACCACGTTTGATTGCAGTTGAGCCTTTTTCTTTTTCACCCATCATGTACCTTCTTATTTCCTTGATTCTGTCTCTTTCATTCTATCTCATGTTAACCTCATTTCAGATAGGTCTTTATCTTCCCTTTTATATCATTCAGCTCTGGAAAACAGGAATGATTACTTTTTGTATGGGTACTAGGTATGGTTCCCTGACATGCCAACAGAAATCAATAAATAACATTAACTGCATTAAAAACATCAAATGTAACTGTTAGCTAAATAAATAAATAGTATTGAGAGTACAAAGTTTGACTGGTTGGTCAATCATTAGTAGCCTCTTGTTGGTAGATGTGTATGGTGGATTTTTTGTAACATTGACCTTCCATCGGTAGCTCTTTGAACATATATCGGTAGAACTTTGCATAGGTAGCTCTTGGTATCGGTAACACTTGGTATCAGTAACTCGGTATATCGGTCGCTCTTGGTCTATCAGTAGCTCTGGTCTATCGATAGCTTTGGTCTATCGGTAGCTCTGGTCTATTGGTAGCTCTGGTCTATCGGTAGTTCTGGTCTATCAGTAACTCTGGTCTATCGGTAGCTCTGGCTTAGTTCCCGTGATTTTGTGTATCTGTAGACTTATGCACATCGGTAGCTCCGTGTAACGGTGACTCTGTCTATTGGTAGACTTCGGTCTATCTGTAGACTAAGTACCGGTAGCTCTGTATCAGTAGCTATATGTAGATCAGTGACTAAAACTCTTGTTTTATGCAAAACATATCCGATTGGATTAGAATTACTTCAAAACTCATACAAACATGGATAAACATTGATTAACATATTTCAAGGATTATTTTAATATTATTGTCAACTTGATAATAGAATATCATTGATTGAGCGAATTAGAATATAGGTAAACATTTATTGGTATTTTCAAGGTATGTGAAAGCACAATTGGGATTATCAAAACAGGTGAGGTCAACAATATCATTAATGTAATTTTTAACATTATCCACCTAAATTGACTTTGAAAAAAACATTAATTCAATGGATTTATAATATAAATCCTTATAAAATATATAATATGTAATATTTATTTATAAAATTTTTGGTACACTATAAATCAACCAAAAAATAATAATTTTAGAGTTTTTAAAACATTTACTTGATTTTTTTACTACTTACACAAGCATCATGTTAGTGTTTCATTTGAATTTAAGGAAATTATTTAATAACATAAATTTGAAAATATATTTATAGGGTAAAAAAATTATTAATACTTATAATGAATATTTATAACCAAAAATTTGATTTTCTTGTAATGGTAACAAAATATTATAGATATTTAAAGCATGAGAGTGACATTTTTGACTTTATGTTTTACTTAAATAATGTAAAGGAAAAAATAAATGTTCAATTAAATAAAGATAATATTGCATAATTTAAGATTATTATTGATTTAATATACTTAACCAGTTAAATAAATTAATTTTGTTAAATTACTAAAAATCCATATCACATTAGTTTTAATCCTAATTATCTCATTTTACCTTTAACTTTATAACAAAAATTAAGTATGGTTAATATTCATTTTGAAAAAAATAATAGGGAACTAATTATAATATTCTTAGCTATTTTTGGAAAATTAAGAATCCATTTTTCAATATTAAATTTATAAAAGTGGAAGAAATTAATTTAAGATAAAAATGGACAATGTAAGGAAACAAAATTTTCAGGAAAATGCAATTTTATGTATAAACACCTTTTTTTTATAAAAAATAACATTATATAATTTATTCTAATTAACATAATTGTATTATTAATAATATAATAGAACTAATATTACTTTTATACCATTTTGAAATAAAATGGAAAAATAAAAATTCTGGAAACAAAAATATTGTTTCAATAAAACTATGTATTCTTTACTATTCACTAGAGAAAGAATCTTTTTAGAAAAATTACAAAAAATTCACCCAAATATAATTTTTATTTGAAAATTAAAAAAATATTATTATTTTTATATATAATTTTTTAAAATTTTTTGAAGATAATTATAATATTAACTAATTGAACATTAATAAAAAATAACTTTGAAAAATAAATTGGTATTACTAATATTTGAGTGCTTATTTCCTAAGACTCTATCAATGCATTATTTTTATGATTACCTTTATATATAATTAATTTCTTGGTTAGTTTTATTCATAATATCAAATTTTTGTATATGTTATAACTTTTATAATATAATAATAGTTTTTGGTTCATTAATGTTTGGTGTAATGTGTGTTTATATAATATTGATACTAGTGTTCATTTAAAATATAAACGTTTTACAAGACACATGGTTTCACAATATAAAATTAAACATATTGATCTCTATAGAGAAAATATGACTTCACATCCATCTGAAATATTCTATATCTTCATTGTGTAAAAATTTCAAGATAAATTTTAATAGTTTCATGTCTTTATACAATGGAAATGGTCTCATCAAAATCAATACCTTCTTCATGTGAGTAGCCTTTATACCCTAAACATTCGTTTTTTCTTATCACATAAACATTATTATTAATCATGTTTTAAATTACCCATTTTGTTTTAAAAACATTATTATCATTTGGTTTTGGAAAATATACCATGTCAAATTCTTATTAATCTAATTATATTCTTCATTTATGGAATCAGTCCACTCATGATTCAACAAATATTCTTAACCATTTGTTGGATTAAATTTTTAATAAAAAGTGGTCAATAAAATTAAACATGAATTTTTTCTTTTTAGTTCCTATTTTACTTTCTCTATTATGATATTTGAACAAAAAAATTCCATCATGAGCCTTTGATGAGATGAACATAATTTTTCCTCATCACTTCAAGTGTCTAAATATGTAACTTCATGCAATATATCCTATTCATAATCACATATTTTAGGAACATTTTCAGGTTATTTAACACTATAAACTTCATCTTCACTAACTCTCATATATTTAGCTTATTTTGAACATTTTTCTATTATAATGATCCAACAAATTCAAATTTTTATAGTTAACAATCCTTCTAGTTTCATATTTATAACACCATGAATTCTATACCTTTAAGAGGGTATATAAGGAAAATACTATAAAACATCATTAATCAAAATCCCAAATATTCTTACCTTTGACTTTGATAATGTAGGGTCTTCCAAAAACTTTTATTTATTATAAATTTTTTGATTATTTTAAATACATCTTGAATGAATTCATATAAATGTTTTCAATATAAATCTTCTATTTTAAATGTGGATGGTTTCTCTAATAGATTAAATCCAAAATAATCAAAAAGTATCATTTTCAATCAGTATGTTGTGGCCCATTTCAATTATTATTCAATTTAATTCCTAGAAACACAAATTTTTTATAATATTTATGGTGTATTGAGATCATGAAAAATTAATGATTTAAAAAAAATTAATGTCCCATTTATATATTCAAAAACAATACCCATTGAAATTTTATTCAGGGAATATGCATATTCCTTATAGGAACTTCTTCTGAAACTCTTATTTTTTTTGAAACAATTTGATTTATGTTTGGAAAATTACACATTAAATATTAGTGATATATAAAATAAATTAAATAAAGTACTTATCCCTATTTTATATTTCGTTCTTAATGTCCAATATATTTCATAATGATTATGCTCTACAGAATTAGTTGTATATATCTAAACCCTCTTATAAACTATATTTGATATCTTCCCTTTCTTTTATATTAAATAGTACCAATATATTTGGTCTTTCATGTCAAAAACATTAAAAATAATATCTCTATTTGTCATACTGTTTATATTCATTTTGTATATATGGCCAATACTTTTATTCCACATTTTTTTCTTTAATTATGATAAGATAACATAAAATCTATAGATTTACTTCTTGAAATAGATTTCCAAGGAATAATTGTCCTCTTTGTACGACCATCCCATATTCAATTTTTTTTAATAAAATTCATCTCTTATGAAAATAACATTTTTTATTTCATTGAAAATTTAGGATACACTGAACAAATTATTTTTAAATACATTCAAAAATAAGGAACTTATGAATTTATATATTTATTTTCCAACTATAGAAGTTCCAATTAATTTTATTTTGTTTGAATCCCCAATTTTAAAAGTAACTATCCCTTTTTTGTAAACATTTAAATTATTAAAAAATCTCAATTATCATGTCATATATGAATAACACCCACAATACATTATACCATGTCATTACCCATTTTCTTTTTTGAGTGTAGTTTCAACAACTAAGGAATTATACTTATCTATTTGATCATTCAAATATATATTTTAAATGTTTAATATAATTTTTTATAATCCGGTACCTTTATAATACATGATTTAGTATGATGTACTGGTTGATCAAATATTTCAGAAATAATTTCTGGAGGATGAAATATATTTTAATTTTTCAAATTGGATTTTTCATTTTAACTTATTTGAGTGGGTTGACTCCCACTCAAACTTTACCTCCAATTTTACTTTGATTCATTGCAGTCTTAATGATTGAACCAACATATTTTTGTTATTTTCCCAAATCCTTTACAGTACAATAAATATTAAATGAAGGTTTATTTTCAATTATAACCAACATGCCATCTATAAATTTGTATATTTTTTCCATTAGTTTTTACAACCATCCCCCTTGGATACATGTTGTAAATAAAAATTTTGGTATCCACCTAACATATTCTTGTTGACATTAGAGTTTTTATAATCCTTAAAAGAGTCCTGAGTAGTGGTTGGTTTTTCATCAAACATTGATTTCTCATAAATTTCAAAATGTCTGAAACTTCTTGTTTTATCTACAAAGAAAATCCACTTCACATTATTTTTCATCCAAAAAAAAATGAAACTTATTTTTAATTTATTAAATTGATCATTATTATTTATTTCATTATTTAGACTTCCTAAAACTCATTCCCTCATCTAACAATAATTTTTAGAGTTTTTTATAACTTTATTATCTCCAAACAGTTTCAATTTTAAAAGATTAAATTATTCCTCCACATTTTTTATTCAGGCATGATATTGATATTTAAATATAAATAAAGTTACCTCTTCAGATAATCAATCACTTTAGACAACCTGAATTTTTCATTGAGATATGATTCTTAGTTCATTACTGAATGATCTTATTTCCTAAAATTCATATTCTCCCTTATTTATTTAACAATCATTGATGTTAATTATTTCAATTATATTTTAATAAAAAAATCTAAATGAGATTCATATTTTTGATATATAGAGTTGATATAATAATCATTTGTAAACAATTAATCATTTAATATTCTAAAAAGAAACCTCTCTGCACCATCACCACTAGAGTTTTATACATCCTCTTCACTATAACCATATTAATCACATTTGGACAAATTTTTTCTATTTTTATATATAAAAATATTCTTATTACTTCAATTTTAATATGAATTTGGTTTCTCTATATTAATTTTGGATGTCTTCTTGCCTTTTAATATTCATCATCACTATCTTCATATTCCTTTAGCATACAAATATTCGATGCAAAAATGTCCAATGTCTATGTAAATAATTTATGCCAATGGTATATTTAATTCATTCTTAGATGTGAATCATTTCACTTTATGCGACAGAATATAATAATTTTTCATTTTTGTTAATTACCTCATCATCAGCGTCAGAGTCAATGACCCATTCCTCAAAAAATTAATCGATTTTCCTTACATGAAATCTTTAATAGGGATTTCCAAATCAAAATAATATTTATTAATTCCAGGATTTTGTCTTATCATTTTATATGTGATGAAAATACAATTAAAATGGCATATTGAAAGATATATAGATATATTTTCATTATATATATCTTCTAAATATCACAACTTGGAACAAAATCATTATGGAATAATTCATTAAAACTTTTTAACAATAGTTTTATCTGAGAACATCTAACAAAAACATCTTATAAATCTTACAAGGTCTTTATGAATTTTAAATTACTCACCAATAGAATCATCATATCACATATTGAGATATTTAGAGTTCAATATCCAGATCATTAAATTTTATTTCCACACTTTTTTATTTTTAAATATAAGTATTCATCATCTTTTCTCAGAAACCTTTAGTAATTATAATTCATTAATCAACCAGAAATTCACTTTTGGATAGTGAGAAAAGTTTATCAATTCTGGATCAACCAAAATTCTCCAAATTATTCATATCATTAATTTTTATGGTATAACCCTTAGTAGTATGAGTGAATATATATAAAAAATATGCAATAACATTATATACAATGGATAATAGATAGGGAATCATTATATATTTCTATATATGATTGTTTTTTCCCATGAAATATAGGAATACCCATACTATTTAATGAGTTCTAAAAATCAATGGAAACATTAATTTTATTGAAAAATAATCCTTAATAGTCTCAATGAAGTAACCATCCCTCTGATACCACATGAAAGGACCACTTATATTATTTTTAATCATAGAGAGGAGGGGGGGTGAATCAATGTTCTTTTATTATGTTTTTGGATTTAAAAAACAATCACCTTCAGTTATAGAGAATTGAATCAATGGTAAAAAATAATAATAATATCCTTAGGAACACAATAATAAAACAATTTCACTACTCAATAAGAGTATCTATTCCTTTTCATAGTTTGGAACAGATATATGACACCACATTCACTAGAGAACAATTAGTTTTGGTTTACAAAAATATGGGAATATTCATCACCTTTTTAACACTATATACCAGTGAAAGTGCATGTGATCCTCACACATATAATATGATATTTTTTACAATGTAAGGAACCTTTAACAAAAGGATTAAAAAATATTTCCTTTTAAAAATTTAACATTATTTACACTTTCCTTCCTATAAGTCCCCACCCATTCTCTTCAATTTAATAAAAAATGAACAAGAATATATCTCTACATTTTTTGTGAGCCAATTCATATAATATCCTTAAATGAGCCTATCAATTGGTTATATTATCCATCCTGTAACTATCAATTTTTATCCTATGTTTGATATCCTATTTCTGATACCATCTTTTTGATATCATGTTTGTCTAATACCCTAAGTCTGGTATCCTCCACCCGATACCACTATATCTGGTATCCACTCATTTGATACTAATCAATGTGATACATTGACCAAAATGTAAATCTCAATCAGGTTATGGGGATGGAACCTTACTTCTCTAAAAATAACTAGAATAGAAAAAAATACATAGCAATTCCATACCCCCTATTTAGGCATAATTTGTCCAAAAATCAATGTAGAAATACAGATATCAAATTTTAGTTTTCCTCTCCACATTTTAATTCACCAGTCGAAATTTTGTTTAGTTTAATGAATTATAATACTATGATAATATTAATGAGAAAAAATACATAGTTTCAACAATATTATCCAATACATCCTCAAATCTAAGCTACATTTTTGATCATTTAAAAAATATCTCTGTATAATCACTTTAAATGTATTTAGAAATGTATTTTCATGAATACCCAAAAAATTATTTGATATATATTTTTAAGAACTACATAATCCAATAATTCTATCTCTAATATAAATATCATAAACCCTATTATTGATATTAAATTATATGAAAACATTCATTTGGTGAACTTGGAAATTGATCACATGACATTCTATGTCTAGTGTCCTATATCAAAATCCTATATCTGATTCCTTCACATCAAAATCACTATCTTATGCCTTCATTTTTTCTCTTTCCAATGATCTCTTGAACATTTTAATGGTAACCTCCATATTTCTCCACTGATGACATCATTGGGAAACCATTTTTTGATTCCATTTATGGAATGATCCATCAATTTAATTTAATATGTTCTTACAATATATGAATATATGAATGTTATTTTTTTTCTAATCATAATTACCTTAACTTAATTTATGGGATCGTTTTGAACTCACGATGTCTTGTACTTTATGGAATTGAAAAGAAAATCCAGATTGTCCTTTGAATGAAAAAATCGATATAATGAATCTATGAATATAACCAAACAAAATTTGTTCCATTTTCTATCTGATTACCGCTTTACATTATTCCAAGCTTCCTTCACTATCTATAAATCATTAATAAGGAAACATCATAATGTTATAAACAAATGATCTTCTCCAAACATCAAGGAAACATGTCTATGTATTAAGACCATCTCACCAGTCCTGTTATGTGACATATCCTTCCTTAAAAACATTATGATTTATGTAATGCGAAAAATGGAAAAATAAAAAAACCTCTGTTTATATCAACCATATTCTTTTAACTCAAACAGAATCCAAAACTTGTTTTACTCAACACTATAGAATTCTATATATTTTTCTTAGCATATGAAATTTTTCTACACCTATATTCTTTAAAAAAATTACATCCAACATGACAAATGTTTATATTAATTATAATAAAAATATGAGGACTATTTAGTTTGAGGTTATTCAAAAAAAAATCATAACATTTAATATTATGAAAAAAACATTTCTCAACCTCACTATTAGGTGTAATTAATATCATAACTAAAACTAGATAAAATAATAGAAATAAAAATAAGTAACATCACGTTCAATCTCAATAATAGAGACCAATATTGATACGACAATTTTTTCTAGATTACAATTTTTATTAAACTATAATGGGATGAGTTAATTATAAAAAATTTGTCCTACAATTTTTATTCAACCAAAAGAGGTTAAATATTGGAAATATTAAGCTATTATGAACCCAAAGATTATAAACCTAAAATATATTAGAGTAAAAAAAGTATTAATTTTTAAAAATATATATATTTTATTTTTATAAACTTATAAAAATATGAAACACATAAAATAAATAATAACATTTACTCAATTTAGTAATCATAGGGGAAATTTAAAAAAAGCACATATTGAAAAATCATGTAACCCTTAAAAGGTTATTATAAATAAATCTTCTACAAAAACAAAAGATAAATTATAAATCTATTTTAGGGCATCATCAATTTTTTCATATCAAATGATCTATCTTCAAATCCTCCAAAGTCCCTAAACTTAAAAAAATGTATCAATACATATCTAAAAACCAAATGCTCATTATAGTATTCCACAATGGAAGCCTTTGAATAACTTAATTTTCAAAAAATATGATTAAATACACCAAAATATATATCTACAACATCATAATCCATAAATATTGAAGTATCAAAAACCTAGTTGTTACAAAAAAAATCGAATTGTTTTACAGTTAAAACCTATCAAACATGCCCTAAGTAAGAAACAAAAAAAACTAAAATCAGAAGATCTATCTTGGAAAGAAGTTATTGTAGACTTTATGGAATTACAACATCTAAAGTATATATCATGTTTATTTTGTTTATCATAACTATGATCCTTTTTATAATAAATTAATAAAGATTTAGATTCAATATTCTTTTGGAAAATTTTATTCAAAATCAACAACATATTCATCATCATTTGATTAGAATATCATTGATTAATATCTTTTAATGAAGTCATTTATGCCACACTACATAGGTTGTAAATTACATACAAGTAGTCCAGAGAGAAAACCAACCCTCTCAATTTTTATACTAAAATCCTCTGATATAGAGGTTTATATATTTTATTTCTATATATATAAAAAACCAAAATCAAAAATCACCATGTTTAGTTGAATTTTAAAAATAAATTTTATTTGATTTTAAAAATGATGAATAGACTGATTCTAATATTCAGAATCTTCTTCATAGATCCTCTTAATGATTTATGTTTTCTAGATAAAAATTTAGACATCCTCTCCAAAACAAATATTCTAGTGTTCCAAGTTCAGTCTATCTAAACTATAGGATAACACCAGTAGAATATCTTCTAAAACAACCACTCATTTCTATCCATCATCCACCCAGATCTAGACCAATAAATCCTGATATATATTTTGATATATACTCTATGATGGTTCTTCTTCATTGTGGGTTTTGAAAAACGTAATACACGTGTATAGGGAAACAAATCTCACACTTCCATGTGACCTAATAAAAAAAGAAACAATGTATAATGGATTCATGATAACAATGATAACATGCCATGTTCTAATTAAGCATTATCTATTCCTTTTTGAATAATGAAAACCAACCACCAATTATGAATACCTCTCTCTATGTAAGTCTTGTACTCTATGAATTTATTTCTAAATAATTATTCATGAAAATAATGGTGTAAACCACCTTTTCATTTCATTAATCAAAAAATCATTCCATATATATTATTTTATCTAGTAGTATATTCAATATAAAGAGAATTTATAAAATTTATTCAAATGGAAATGTTATATATATTTTTAAAAACATGAGCCCCAAGTGTGAATCCCATGTCATTTAAATACATTAGTATAAAAAATTGTGTTTCATCTGACCAAAATAAATACACCATTATGTAATTGGGATCATCTCTCAATCCTTTATTCCAATAAATGTCTATATAGAATAAATACTTCTCCAATGATCCTATGTTCCTCACAAGTGAGTATTATGGAATAGTTACCCAATCCCCTTATTATATATTGAGTGATGAGAGACCTATAGTCAAATAAATGACTCAATTAGGCTAGAAAACACTATGTAAACTAACGACCCCTCATCAAATATGATATTTTCAATCATCCTGATGATAACCAATTTAAAATAAACTTTTTGTCCCTTTATTCTAATGTAAATATAAATTCCTTCTTTAATTATAGATGAAAAACCAGGGTACAATAAAATATCATCGAATTTTTCTTTCTTCTAATTGATTTGAATTTCTTGGACTCACTAGGTTATATACCTTCAGGGGGTGAATCAATGTATGATTGATTAAAAAATTTCCCTTGTTCAATCTTGTTTATCATTACTCAAACCATTATACTGTCTCATTGCCACATCATATTTTAAAATAATATAAAAGAATGAATGATACATGATAATTTTATAAAATTCACTCTAATAGGGATAGTCTAAATAGAATAAAAAGATAGTATTACAATGATATAGAATCATAATAGTTCATTATTGTTACAATGTTAGAAAAACCCACTTTTACTTCTAGTTTACAACTATTCACATAAGGATATATGAATACATTATTTATTTATGTGTACTCATTATTCCTTTAATATAGTTCCCTAGATTATTTGAATCACCATATATTATACTATTTTTTTGTATCTTGATGTTTTCATTCTATTCAAATTATTAATACCAACTTAGAATATAATTTTGGGTAATTCCTCATAAGTTTCCATATATTTCACATTCATGAATCCTTTAAGCATTGTTAAAAAATTCTAAACCTTTACTAATCTTTAATGTTTTCATGAAACTGTAGAAATATTTTAAAATTAATTTGGTCATGTTAAATCCTATTAATTTATTCATGTAAATAGAATTTTCAAAAATGATTTCCTGAAATATGTATTTCTGCTTAAATATTACACATAGTAAATGTCTTTAGTTTTCTAAAAGTTTCACTGACTCAAAATGATAGTGGAAGTGGTATATTATTTGTTTTGTTCAAACAATCATCGAAGTTTTAAACTATAAACTACCTTTTCAAAATCATCTTCACCTAAAAAACACACCACCTATATCATTTATTTTTTCACGTAACTCACCATATTAAAATTTAACTCACTATATTCATGAAAATTCATATCTTAAGTTACCATGTTCATGAAAATATATCTTATCAATGTTTTAAAAATTTGTGTGAAAATCATTCCATTGACATATTATGAGTGTAGTTTCTTTGGATCAAAACTTTCACCAAACTTTTCAAATGTTATGATATCATTTCAATGATCCCACAAAATTTCAATTGAGAAAAATTCCTCCATTTTCTCACTTGTTTTTCACACCTTCTCAAGAAAAATCAAATTCTTACAAACCCCCTATTCATCAAATTTTCATGATTTCCATGATCCTGGAACATTATTTGAACTTTTTTTAATTACCCTTAGAGGAACATTTCAACCAGTATTTTCAATACACCCAATACCCAAAAAACTAGAAGGGACATAGAGACATAAATTTTCCCAAAATTATTTTCTTGTGTTATTTGGTAATTATTTTAACTTTGATATTAATTTAATTATTATTTAAAAAAAATGGGCTACCTATGAATTGAAAGACTATTTTAATTTTTTATCCCATGATATCAAACATTAGATAGTGATCAATGACTAGGTAATCACATAATCTAAGCCCACATGAGTGAAGATAGACCTAGAAATGAGTGACATAATAATTTCATCAATGAATCACTTCAACATTGATACCAATTATTGAATCAATCATGATAAAAAAATTTATTCACACTCATACCATTATTTTAGTCCCCCAACCACACTTATAGTGTTCTTGAATCATGAAATTTAATTATCCTTCATTTTTATTCATTGAAATAACATCATTAACATATTCATGTTTGGAACATTCCAAACAACATTTATTGCCCTCATTCAACAACGAAAAGATATCCCCTAACATTAATTTATTATCCCCAAAAATCGGTTTAACGAAACTCTTCCAAATTTTAAAAAAATATATATCCCTTTTTAAATGAACCCAATGGTCACTTCATATGGTTTACAATAGAAAAATTATAGTTATTAAAACACAGGATAATTTCAAATGTACATGGGGGAGTGGGGTTCCATAGCCCCATTTTTTATGTATGGGGTGTCAACATGACTCGTGGATCTTTCCCATTCTATTTAGACCCTTATTTATATATCTTATTTGTATGAATATCTAAAACATAATTTTATATATAAACATATTCTAAATTCCCTGACCCATGGTCCACTTTTTCCATTATAAAATAGAACTTGATTTCAATCCTCTTTTTCATTGAGTGAGGGACTTGATATTTTATAAGATCCTAGGAACTCAAAAAATCATAGTTTATTTTGATTAGAGGCATCACATAAAAACATATACCATCATGATACTAATTAAAACATAGTAAATTAGTCCTATATTGCGTGGAAATAATATATCTAGCATTTTTAGTGCATGAAGAAATTCAGTCTTCTTTCTTGTTAAGCTAGGAAATTAATAATCTTCCAAGATAGAATGCACTACCTCATTTTTATATAATCTAATCCACTAAAATAGAAAAATTATCATATGTATATACCAACAATGTTTTTTATCATTTGAATTTTAAATCAATCTTGAATTCATTCTTACTTTGATAAATCATATTATTATTTTAAGTAAACGAAAGTTGATTTATTTGGGATTAATTTTATATCTATCCTTTTTCATGTGGAAGTTAGACATTAGTGTAAAATTACTATTAGGAATAATATGATCCTAATGATCTACTCGTAATCTATGGAATGAATTACTTTTCAATTATAATTCATTGAAACATCATCTAAGAAACTATCAGTGTTTTCGTAAACATATATTCCCCAAATTAAAATCTTTTTAAAAGCCTCCTTGGGATATTTATATTGAGAGATTAATTTACAATGCCTTCCTTATATCAAATGTAAAATATGGAAATACATCAATTCAACAATCATTAATATTTCAAACTTTTAGTTAATGAATTATGAAAATTATATACCCTATACTTTATTAGATCCACTAATGATATTGTCGTCATCATGTACTAGTAACATCAAACATTGATCACACTTATTGTTAAAATATATATTGTAATACACTAAACCTAAATAGAATCTAGGGATTCCACAGGTATTGATATAGTATTTAACACAAAAATCATGGTTCCTCTTTCGAAGGCAATGTTCTTTATTCTGCCAAAAAAAATTTCTCATATTCGTGGATATGAAACCCATCTAGTAGTTTGATATACCACACATCTTAAAGGAATAAATTTATAAATAATGACTCTAAATAAATCTAGAATAAAATTAATTTAATTTTCACTACTACGGATAATAATATTCCAATTTTAATTATCCTTAACATGGGTGTAAATGTTTTATTTTTATCGATATGGTCTATTTGGAAGTATCTATTGTACTCTAGTCATGAATTTTTTAAGAAACCATTATATATTCATTATATTTTTGGAATACCAAGTTGATATTGACGATGTTATTTTCTATCAACCTCAAAACAATATCCCTATATTTATAATTCTAGATTTGGTTAAATTTCATAAATCCTGTACTCATGTCCAGAGTATTCTTCAAAACACATTATCTCAACCCAAGATAAGATTTTTTTCGATAGGGATATCATTACCTTCCTCTTCAATTGTACTGTCTAGTCACTATTGATATTATTAAAATTAATTTCAACTCTGTGTTACTACTTATACATATATTTTTGTATAAATTCATCGTTAACATCATCAATGAATTATTCTTAATTTTCTTCATTCCATAGTGATCCCACTAGGATACTAACATCCTTATAATTTTCTTCTAGAAACATCTCATTGTTTTGATAATAATTCCACACATTTTCCACTATAGCGACATCATTAATTTCAACAATCTTTCCTAATAGATTATTGAAGTAATTTTATGCTCTATTTTTTCCTCTTTCCAAGTAAGTTCCTTTGATCTACACAAGATAAAAACATCCTCTGTTTCTACTTATTAATAATGAAACTCATAATTATAAATATTCAAAATACACTCATATAGACTTCCATCCACAACACAACTCATACAATGTTTTTAACCTCCACGAAATAACTACTCTATATTAAAAATATATAATAATGTAATTAATTATTCCTTCAAAAACATATCTAGTAGTTTTTTATCTATTAAATCATCAACAATATGTTGTTTATGATCAATTTTATCCTATAAATTAAACCATTTTGTTGAGGAGATATCACTAATGAGACTTGGTGCCTTGTCCTATACTCAATGAGATAATAATCCTCCTAGATTATAGTGAAATATATACTATTAACAGTATAG
Organism: Viscum album; assembly: GCA_963277665.1. Classification (NCBI taxonomy): domain Eukaryota; kingdom Viridiplantae; phylum Streptophyta; class Magnoliopsida; order Santalales; family Viscaceae; genus Viscum; species Viscum album. The sequence continues at coordinate 796,228,358 of OY728160.1, read as the reverse complement.
AACACCACAATTTTTGGTCCATAAATTTTTTTGATCCCTCATTAGATTCTAATTAATGATACTGAACACATAATACATGAGATTCATTACCATAATCCTTAAAATCATAATATAATCAAAAATTAATATAATATATTATCCCATTGTATCATTTTACCTTGGAGATATAGTTCAATACACATTAACATATTCAAGTTCAAGAACATTTACAGAATTCTATTGTTTTTCCTTGTAATTAAATTCAATAATCATACCTTTTTTTACAAACATCACATGTGTGTGTTAGATTACATGACATATTAGAGAGATATTTAACTCTATTAATTTTCACAATATTTTACAAGGATGACTGGATTAAATGTTAATGATAATTATTCCACAATATTTTCCCTATTCCTTGGATAAATGTCACATATGTTTTTCTCTACTGATAAGGTAGATATTCCCCTTCTTTAACATCTCTTAATTAATAAATGCAATATATTTTACCTTAATGATACATATATTCATGTTAATGTGTATTGTGTGACCCATTTAACACATTTAATAGCTACTTTGGATGTTTTGAATTATACTTTACCAAGCCAATACATCCACACATCTCATATCTTTACCCCATAGTTGGATATTATATAGAATATAATCTTCAATCCTTCATAATAGAAAAATATAACGACACCTTCCTTTTCATACATGATTCATATTATAAGAAACTTATTTACCATCGTGTGGGAAGTAAATCCACTGATGCAGACCCTTACACCAACTGGATTTAATGCCTTTATGGAAATCTCTGTAACCACCGCCTTCTCAAATCCATTCTTTTTTGGTCCATGACTTTGGCTTCCAACAAACTATAGATTGATATGAATTATCTTCATAATAGTTTTCTGGACCGATGTAATATTGTAATGATTCAAATAGATTTTTGATTTTTATCTCTCATAGTGATTCTTTACGATACTTTATATGACAACTTTGGGTCTTTATAAATACATTACTCTACATTTTTTTGGCGAGAATGACTAATACATATATCTAAAGCCCCTAATATATAAATAGTTACCATAAAAATATATTTTAAACATATCTCAGTTTGGATTCCATTGTTTCTTTTATTCCTTTAAGTACCTTTTTTATATGGAACAAAAGTTTCAAGAATATCCCACATTTCTGTAATAACGACACATAATATGTTGCATATTATTATAAATATTTTTTACATAAACAATTTTCTCTTGGGTTCTATGAGTTTTATAAATCTAATCCATACACAAATAAATAGTAATAGTTGATGTGGGTACTCATGGAATGTAATTAACCACCACATCATTCAATTTTTGATTCCTCGAGATAGTAACATTATCACGTTGATGTGAATTTTTCTTCATAGAATAAAATTTTACCAATAGTTCTTGATATCCATGAACCATTCTCACATTTTTTATTTCTAATATGATTTTCATTCTTGATTTCATACTATGATTCAATAGTATATCCTAATATTATTATTTTTAACATATGATACAAACTTCTAATTGAAGCTCTTCAATACATTTTACATGATATTTCATAGTGTTAGTTAATCCCTCAAAAAGACTTTCTTTTCTTCAAATTTGATATTTTAGTCCATGACCTTATATGATTTTATAATGCTTTTCTATTAAATATTTTCATGTTCATCCTATATAAAAAACTTCCCCTCTTCATACTTCTTGATATAGAGTTTAGAAATAGGGAACAATGGGTTGGATTTATTGGTTTTGACTATAAAAATATATATCTCTTTATATGATGTGTCTAATTATAACTAGAGATCAAATTATACATCAATATCTCTAGTTTCATTATCTATCTATTCCCTTGTAAGGGAAGAAACCCCAATAGACAGCATAACATCTTCTCTGTGGTCATAATAGTCCTCAATTTCGTCAACATATGTTTTTTAACTGTTAATTTTACTACGAAAACATTTTCTTATCCTCAATGAAATTTTTGTTTCAGACATTACCTAGCTTCAAAATGGAATAAATATTTTTTAATAGGGACCTAATCATAAATGAAATTATTTTTAAATAAATTATGACACTTTTCTATAATTTTACCACCCTTTCCACAATTACATATTTGAGGAAACAAATGACATGAGTTTGGATCCTACTCCTTCTTCAAGTCCATCCTCTATGGTGGGAAAATTCATGGCATTGAATATCACCTCCTTAGACATCCCCTACCACCCTTCCCACAATTACATATTTGAGGAAACGAATGAAATGAGTTTGGATCCTACTCCTTCTTCAAGTCCATCCTCTATGGTGGGAAAATTCATGGCCTTGAATATCACCTCCTTAGACATCCCCTTTTCCAAATACTTATTACTATTATATCTTAACATATATGTTAATAGAGTTATATGAAACCCATTTAATTTCAACTACATTTTATATTTATACTAGATTATAGAGACTATTAGATTGAAACAGGGATGAAATATACCTCGGTTGTACTTTAAGATATTAATATTATTGAATCTTTATCAGAGACCATGAATTATTTCCAAAATTATATTCACTTAATCAAATAATTCAACAAAATATTCATTTGGGTATATCTATAATACCTAATAATTATTCCATATTAAATAAATTTGGATTCATGATTTTTTTTAAATCACCATTATATATGTTTATCATATTTTCAACCATGGATAGTGAGTATTTTCTAAACAAAACCATAATATATATTGTGTTGGATAAATATCTCCCTAAATTATTGATTCTATAATGAACTGGAATTATCATGGAAATTTTTTTCTTAAATACATGGGAATTTTCCGAGTCTGCGAAATTTGGTGGCGCATGATTCTGAGGCTCGATGTGTATGGAATCAATTTCTGATGTTTTGATCGGGTATGTTCACTAAACTAACAAGAATAATTTTATAACTTTTGAACCGGTGCTCGGAACTGAAACCCGAGGGCACCGTTGAACTCGCAGAACCAGTATTCTCATAAAAAGACCTTCACCACAACGGCAGTTGGTCGAGAATAAAATTTAGTTTTTGGATTTTAATAAATAAAATAATTAAATAATGTGTACAACACTTTATTTTATTTTAAGCTTCCATGTGTGTGATTCTAGTGAAAACATCCACTTGGGTGTTGGAGGTGGGACCGCCACACCCTAACCTCCCATTAGAGGTTATGGTGGTGGGGCCAACCCGAACATAACCTCCTGCGAGAGGTTATGATGTGGGTACCACCCGAGACCATAACATCCCATTCGAATAACATGGGTGGGGACCACCCGACCTCTATTAATGGGAGGATAGTTTAACCTCTCAACTCTACCTCATTAATGTGGGTGATCCTCTCCACCTTCCCCTTTAATTAAATGGAGTCAACCCCTCTAATTAACGTTCCAACTTCTTTAATTAAATTGGAGGATCCTTTTTAATTTAATTCTTACTTTTTCAATTACGTGCCAACATTTAACTAATAGACAATAAATTATTTCGTGGGCATATTTATTTTTGTTGGAAGAGGAGGATTAAAGGATTATTGGAGAATGCTCCCAATGGAGAAGCATTCTTCCTTCAAAGAACAAATAACGCGTTCCCCCAACGAAGAACACGAGCAAAAATTCTTCTTTGAATTCTACCTCAGACACCTACCGCCCTACCCTCTGCAATGTCATCAACAAGCCGACACATCTCGGGAATTGAGACGTGCAACGGACATAATGAACAATGACGAGCAAATAAATGGTAGGGGGTTTATTTCTTGATGAAGTTTTACCTTTTTCTTACCTTCTTTAAAGGATAATAAGGGGCTGTTTTTGACGTATTGTTGATCATCTTCTTCTCATGATGACCCAAATGATACATCACTAATCACTAAGGGTGGGGGCCAAACTAACATGGCCCAACATCCTCCGTCGATCTCTATTCATGTGATGTTCTACAACATGGAGACATATCAATGACGACGAAACAGAGGCGGCAACGACAAAGGCCATGCTACCCGTGGCCTCTGTGAATCACGCTTCTGCCCCACTCTGACCCGAGCTCCGCTGAACTGGCTTGCCCGCGGCCCCCCGGTGCGCTGCCCCGTGCCCGGCCGCCTACCACCCCTCCCATCCGCGGCGTGCTGCCCGGCGCCCTGTCGCCTGCCTGCGCCACCCATGCGCCCTTCCCGGTGCCCGACCGCCGGCCCACGACCCCCCTGGTACCCTACCTGGTGCCCCGACCGCCTGCCCGCGCCCCCAGCACGCTGGATGTGGCCTCGCGGCACCCAGGCTACATACTCGCAGCCCCCCGATGCCCTTCCCGGAGCCCAACCACCTACTTGTGGCCCTCTCGGCACACTTACTGTTGCCTAGGCCGCCTGCCCGCACACCCCCCCCCCCTGGGGCCCTACCTCAACCTGCCTGGCCGCCCCCCATCCAGTCTTCTGTGTGCCACCCTGAACCCGCTGCCCCCAAGCCAGCCTCTGGGAAAAAAGCGTGCTCCTGGCCGAGCCAGCGTCCCTGATCCCTCACGCCCTCTAGGCCGAGCCGCGCCGTCGCAATGCTTCGGGCCGAACTGGCCCCGAGCCTGGGCCAAACCGCCCCCGTAGTCCATTGGGCCTAGCCCAAAAAACTGGTCCAAACATATCTAGATGACCCACCCAATGGGATGGGTCAGACCCAAGGGGTCTTTCCGGGTCAACTCAAACTGGGTCTGCCTAGAATGGGTTTGGCCGAGTCAGTCTGATCGGGTCGGACCGGGGCCATGCCCATTACCGACCCTGTTACTTCCATTGTCTGTAACATTGGAACTGGATGACTGTTTGATGAACTTTCAATGGTGCTGGATTCATGGATCATGAATATTTCTTTGAGTAGACCCCACTATAGTTCATGGTATAGTTGAGATATGGTCAGTTTGGATCGTACACGAATCCAACCAAGCCCCCATGACTAAAAAAGCTAATTACTCACAGACCGAGCGTCTGATTGACGTGTTGTCTATTGCGTTGAGAACCATATGACAAGAGAAACCCTTGAGATAATTATTTTTGGGACTTGTTGGAAGTTGAAGTGTCGAAAGATGGCTTGAGGAGCAGACCATCCCAGAATCAAGCGTGCTTTGTGGAAACCCTATGGTTGGCTATGGACCAATGAATGTTCCTGGATCTTGTGTTGGTCCGACAGTTCTATCTTCTGTTCCTGGATCATGTGTTGGTCTGAAAGTTCTAACATATATTTCTATATCATGTGTTGGTCCGACATAATAGTTGGTACTGGATCATGTGTTGGTCTGACACCTCTGATGACTATTCCAGGATCATGTGTTGGTCCGACAGTTCTGACTTCTATTCTAGGATCATGTTTTGGTCTGACAGAATAGCTGGTCCAGGGTCATTCGTTGGTCTGATAGAATTGATGATTCAGTGGATATATCGTATCATCTCAATCTCTTTACAAAATTTATGTAGCTGTTTGAGAAGAGTTAGTTTCTTCTGTGTTTTCCTCATGATTGAGATGAGTTACTTGATAACATTGATATTTGTATGGACATATACCTATGTAATAACTATCCGTTGAGTTCATAATCTAAGGTTTACCCTTGTTGGACTTTGTGTGAACTTGATGGTCTCTAGGTCCCTTCTGAGTGTCGTTATACTCAACCCTGCACGAGCTATTCCAACACGTCGTTTTGTTGGATACAGATGGCGGACAATGATGACGGAGGCTGAGAGCGCCCGAACTGGATGGTACCCAGAGGTGGACCTTACGAAGAGAAGATACATGGAGGTGTCTGACAAACATGGACTGCTAGGGAGGCTATTTGTACCTACCCTTCAGGTAGGATCAGTGGTGGACGATCCAGGAGCTGCTTTCAACTTTTACCTATTTTGTCCGTTTTTCAGTTGTACTTGTACATTACAAATGGGCTTGTATTTTTGGCCCCTTTTTCTTTCTAGTACTCTTTTTTTATATAGTTTTTACTTAGTGTTTGCTTCCATTTGTACTATGTTGTGTTAGGTTAGAGTTATATTGGAAATGCCTTCCCAGTTTAGGGATTTATGACTTTGGTGCTAGTCGCCAGCCCCAACCCTATGGAAGGCGGGCGTGGGGTAGTCATGATACAACCCCTGGGGGACGGGTTTTGAAAAATTTGTATCAGAGGAGTTGGTTCAACAAAAAAACATAGGAATCTAATATTTCTTTCTATGAATCCATAGTGTTATGAGTACTCAGGGTGGTTTTCAGTCGAGAGAGTCCAGTGTTGGTCCAGCGGTTGACGTATCCATACACCAGGACCCTGACTTCTGATTTCAGACTCAGTACACTAAAACAATGATTACATGTGTGGTTAAAGAGTTTTATTTTTGATCTCTTGAGTCTGCTCACCAGGTATAACTTATTAACTATGGAACACCTATTTATTTTAAGTATGCCTTCACACAGACAACTAGCCAGTGTTTCGAGAGTTGTACGAGATGGCAACCCACCTTGCGATGATGCCTCGGTGTAGGGCCCCATCACAAGGGGGGCTCCTGTGGTACCACTACCCTTGGGCCACTGATACCACCGGCCCCAACAACATACAATTCATGTTTCTTGAGCTTTCCACATGAGTTTCAGTGCCAGAGGCCGCCCATGTTCAGGGGTGAGACGGACCGAAAAGTAGCTGAGGATTGGGTGAAGGCTATGGTGAGGTTTTTTAGACTAGTAGGGACACCAGGTGACCATATGGTGATCCATACCACAAGTCCACTTCAGGAAAGAGCAGGAAGATGTCAGAGCCTGATGCTCTAGGTGCATGATGAGGTGAAACTACTCTAATCAAATTTCGAGAGCCAGTTACAGGTGGATTTTGTCCCAGTCACCCTATGTGTGGTGTGGATACATGAGCTAATTCATCTATAGAAGGGCTGAATTACAGTAGCCTAGTACTCAACGAGGTTCACCGACCTCTCACGCTACTCGACAGATATGGTGGGGACCCATTCTTTAGGGCCCAGACATTCAATCCGGGGCTTAGGAGGGAGATCAGAGCATTGATGATCTCACTCAACATCCCGGCGTAGAATTAGGTGTTAGGGAGAGTCCTACTAGAAGAGAGTCTCCTTGCGGAGCAGTCACCAACAGCGAGACCCATCACTAGTCGACATGCAGGGGAGCCTTCTACAACTGGAAGAAGACAGATGTCGTGGAGGTCCAAGTGGACCAGACAATATAGTGGACAACCTCATGATATAGGTTTAGTCATGCGGGGCACACGGGACAGAGACAGTCATGCTAGGAGCGGGTAAGGTTACACATGCGGCGGGTAGGGTAACATTGCTCATGTCTGTCTGTCTTGCCATACAGACAATCATAAGATCGTTGAGGGACCTCTCAGGAAGAGGCAGAGGTTCGATCTAGGTGGTACGATGGGAGGAGGCGTACATGGTAGAGGAGAAGGACGTGCAGCTGGCAGTGGATGATGTTACGAGGTGTAACCACCACCACCAGGAGGTCCACCCCAACCGTAGGGAGTAGGTGGACAGGGGACAGGCCAGCTCTAGGCAGCTGAGGCATACAACCATGGCACGATGGATATGATTATAGGTACTATCTATTTCTACTACATCTTAGTTGTATCTCTTATAGACACAGGTTCCAGTCACACTTTCATTTCCACATCCCTCGTTCAGAACTCAGAGATTCCGAAGGAGATGTTAGATCGATCTTTGCGCCTAGAGACACATACAAGAGATGATTCTAAGATTTTGCCACGGTTCCGGCAATGCGAGCTTACTCTAGGAGGAAATATATTCGGTTGTGATCTCATAGTAGTGGCGTCGAGGTCGTATGATGTCATCTTGGCTATGGACTGGATATCTACAGTCCATGATCAGATATACTGTATTAGGTGCATGGTGTGGTGTGTCTGCATGGATGGGATCAATTTTACCTTCACCTACAAGAAGGGAGCCTTTTCAGCACAGAACAGACATTCTCTGAGGAGGGTCCAGCCGATCACTCATTAGTTGGCCTGCCTTACCCACGAAGTAGTTGATGTGGAGAGTCCGAGCTATCCTGTAGTAGAGGACTAGTACGCCAATGTTTTCCCTGACGATGTTATAAGACTACCTTTTAGTAGAGAGGTGGACATCTATATTGACCATTACCCGAGGACGACACTGATATCCACACCATCATATCAGATGGCTCCCATTGAGCTTCGTCAGCTACGTGTACAACTAGAGGACTTGCAGGAGAAGGGACTCATCCAGCCCGATGTTTCTCCTTGGGCAACCCCGATTCTGTTCGCCAAGAAGGCGGACGGGAGGTTGAGGCTCTGTGTTGACTATCATTGCCTGAATCAGGTTACTGTGAAGAACAAGAACCCAATCCTGAGGATTGAAAACCTCTTTGATCAGCTGAATGGAGGAAGTTGGTTCTTGAATATAGAACTCAAATCAAGCTATCACCAGAGTTCGAGACGAGGATGTGCAGATGACAGCCATCAGGTGTCGATATGACCACTACGTGATCATTGTTATGCCATTTGGCGTAACCAATGCTACAACAGTATTCATGGGACTCTTGAATAGGATCTTCCAGCCATACCTCGATCGATTTGTCATAGTCTTCACCAATGGCATTTTGGTCTACTCGACTACTGAGGAGGAGCATGCCATCAATTTGAGGGTAGTATTATACACAGTCCAAGATAACTAGATTTATGGTATGCTCTCAAAGTGCTAGTTCTGGATCCGAGAGGTTCATTTCCTGGGGCATGTCATCTCGGAGGAAGGAGTTGTTGTGGATCTAGTGATGATTTAGGCGGTACTTCCTTGGGATCAACCTAGGAGTGTGACAAAGGTACGAAGTTTCCAGGATTTGGCTGGATACTATCAGAGTTTCATTACAGACTACTCTAGAGTTGCAACACCACTATCAGCCTTGAAGAATAAGGGGTAACCCTTCGTGTAGTCAAAGAGATGCCAGTATAACGTTAAGGAGCTGGGGAAGAGGATGACTAGTTCCCACATCTTGAGGCTTCTAGAGGAAGGCGTAGGGTATATAGTCTACTGCGACGCATCAGGGAACAGACCTGGGTGTGTACTAATGTAGGAGCGAGCAGTGATCATATATGGTTCTCAGTAGCTGAGAAAACATTAGCATAACTACACTACCCATGAACCGGATTTATCAGCAGTGGTCTTGGCTTTTAAGATGGGGTGACACTTTCTAATAGGTGAAAGTTTTACTGTCTACTCTGATCACAAGATTCTTTGGTATATCTTCTCTCAGAAGGACCTGAACATGATACAGTGGCGATGTCTTGAGTTACTCCAAGACTATGACTTCGAGATAGCCTAAACTCCAGGAATGGGGAATGTTGTTTCCAATGCTCTTAGTAGGAGGTCAGGTATACAGCTACTAGGTGAGGAGACAAAGCATATAGCTTCTTTACAAATTTCCATTCTGGATAGAGATGATGCAACCTTTCTATAGTCCCTTACAGTCACTCCCCCACTTCTTCATCGAGTTATGGAGGAAAACCATGGGGAAACTGACTGTGATACACGATGTGCTCAGATATCCACAGGGTAGGAACCTGATGGATTTTTTTAAGGTGTGGAGCACATCATCTTCTTCAGAGGACATACCTTGGTACTAGTAGAACTTTAGGAGGAAGTTTTGATGGAATTAAAAACATCCCCTCTAGTGGTACATCCATGAGTGGTGAATATGTATCAGGGCCTCAGATGACAACACTGGTGTCCAGGTATGAAGAAGGTTGTGGCAGAGTTTGTCTCTTGATTCCTCACATTTCAGCAAGCGAAGGAAGAGAACAATGTACCAGCAGGCTGGGTACAGCCACTAGAGGACCCAGAGTGGAAGTGGGGTGGTATATCAATGGAATTCGGGATGGGTCTTCCACGTACATTCCGGGGTCGCGACTCGATTTGGGTGATCATCGACTGACTCACCAAGTTGGCCCACTTCCTACCGATCAGAGTGCAGAGTTCAGTAGAGAGCATGGGACGCCACTATGTGCAGGATATTGTTTGGCTACATGGAGTACCATCATCTATTGTCTCCGATCATGACGCATGGTTTACATCCTAGCTTTGTAAGGGGTGGAAAGAGGATTTTGGGACACAACTACATCTGAGCACCGCCTTCCATCCTCAAACAGATGGCCAGACCGTGCAGACCATCTAGACACTCGAGGACATGATCCACACATGTGTCCTCATCTTCGGTCAGAGTTGGGAGGATCACTTACCTTTGATGGAGTTTTCATAAAACAACAGCTATCAGTCCAGCATCAGGATGGCACCATTGAGGCCGTGTATGGTCAACCTTGCAGACCGCCCCTATGTTGGAAAGACCTAGGGGAGTCAGCCCTAGTGGGACCACAGATGGTACGAGCTAGCACATAGAAGGTGCAGATCATCCACGAGTGTATGAAGACTGCACAGAGAAGACAAAAGTCGTTTGCTGACAGGATACAGGGACCTCTAGAGTTTTAGGATGGTGACAACGTCTTTCTACGGGTCTCACCTCGATGAGGCCTAGAGATATTTGGCCAAGGTGGAAAGTTATCTCCAAGATTCATCTGACATTTTCGGGTCCCTCCAGAGTAGGCGTGGAGGCTTACCGCTTGGCTCTTCCACCTTAGTTTCACCCGGTGCACGACATCTTCCACGTATCTCAGTTGAGGAAATACATGCATGATCCTTCCCACATCATCGACCATGGAGATCTAGACATCGATGACGGGGAAACTTTCATGGAGGTTCGAGAAGAGATTGATTATCAACAGGATCGGGTCATATGTGGATGGTCGATACCTCAGGTGCACATTCACTGGAAGCATGGGAACCTCCAAGAGAGGACATGGGAGGAGGAGGCTCAAATACGTGCTCAGTACCCCCCTCTTGTTCCCTTAGTTCGAGTTATAGCTTAAAGGGACATAAATCATTGAGGTGGGGAGAATGTAAAGACCCATAATTTCAATGGAAAGTTTTTTATTCAATACATGGGAATTTTACAAGTCCATGAAAATTGACAACGCTTGATTTCGATGCCCAGTGTGACCAGAATCAATTTCTAAAGCTTCAATCAGGTACATTAAGTAAACGTACGAGTGAGATTTTATAACTATTGAACTGGTGCTCGGAACTAACATCTGAGGGCATCGTTGAACTCATAGTGCCAGTATCCACTTAAGAATACTTTCACCTCAATGGTAGTTGGTTGAGAATAAAATTTAGTTTTTGGCTCTTTATAAAAAAATTAATAAAATAATTTGTACAACACTTTATTTTATTTTAATCCGCCATGTGGGTGATTGTTGGTTAAAACCTACAAATTGTAGTTGGAGGTGGGACAACCACACCATATCCTCCAATGATAGGTTATGGTGCTGGGGCCCACCCAAACATAAGCTCTCGTGAGAGGTTACGATGTGGGGACCACCTGAGACCATAACCTCCCATTCGAATAATAGGGATGGGGACCACTCGACCCCTATTAATAGGAGGTGAGTTTATCCTCTCAAAGCTCCCTCATTAATTTGGGAGAGATTCTCCACCTTCCCCATTAATTAAATGGAGACAAACCCCTTTAATTAATGTTCCATCCTCGGGAATTAAATTGGATGATCCTTTTTAATTTAATTCTTCCTTTTTGAATTACATCCCAACATTAAAATAATAGAAAATCAAATATTTCATGGGAAAACTTATTTTTTTCAGAAGAGGAGGATTAAAGGATTATTGGAGAAAGATCCCAATGAAGAACAATTCTTCGATAGAAGAACAAAGGACACATTATTCTAATGAAGAATACCAGTGACAATTCTTCTTCAACTTCTACCTCGAAAACCTACTGACCTACCCTCTACAATGTCATCAACGAGCCGACGCAGCTTGGGAATTGAGACGTGAAGTGGATGCAACGAACAACAAACGGCGAATCAAAGGTAGGGGGTTTATTACTTGTTGACGTTGTACCTTTTTCAAACAATATTTAAAGGATAATAAGGGGTTGTTTTAGACATATTATTGATCATCTTCTTCTCATGATGAGCCAAATGATACATCCCTAAACGTGGAAGGTTAGGGCCTACCTAACATGGCCCGATATACTCCATTGGACTCTCTTCTTGTGACGTTCTACGGAATGGAGACATATCAGTGATGTGGAGACAAAGGTGGAAATGACAAAGGCTGCGCTACCCACGGCCTACACGAATCGTGCCACCTTCCCGAGCTCTGCCGAACCGGCCTACCCGCGGCTCCCCCGCGCAATGGCCAACACCCAGCTGCATTCCCCCACCCCACCCAACGTGCTTCCCGGTGCCTAGTCACATGCCCGTGGCCCCCCTATGTCATTCTTGACACCAAGCCACCTACCCGGGGCCCCACTGTGCCCTGCCTGGTGCCCAGGCCACCTGCCCCCCCGGCGCCCAGCCTCCTGCCCGGGGCCGCCCGTCGCAATTCCCGATTCCCAGGGCACAATCCCGCAACCCCTGGCATCTAGTCGCCTCCATTTTCCCTCCCAGCGCGTTGCCTGGTGCCCAGGCCTCCTGCCCCCCCCCCCACCATGGGGCCCTATCGCGGCCTTCCCGGCTACCCCCGATCAAGCCTTCAGATGCGCCCCCATGAAACGGATTCCCCCAATCCAGCCTTTGCGTGACCCACTCGCTTCCAAATGAGCTGGCATTCCATATCCCTCGCACCCTCCGAGCTGAGCTGCACCCTCTCAATGCTCTGAGCCAAACTGGCCCCGAACCCGGGCCGAACCGCCCCCACAGTCCGCTGGGCTAGGTCCAACGGACCGGGACAAACATAGCAGGTTGACCCACCCAACGGGCTAGGTCAGACTCAACGGGTCATTCCAGGTCAACCCAGACCTGGTGGGCCAAGTCTATGGTGGGCCGAGTCGGTCCGACTGAGTCGGACCGGGCCTAGCCCCATTACCGACCCTATTACTTTTTTTGGGCCATAACATTGGCATCAGACAACCATTTGATGAACCTTCTGCGGTGCTAGTTTCCTTGGAGCACAATGATTCCTTTGAGTATACCACCTGGATTTTGCGGTATATTTGAGATATGGTCCTGTTGGATTTTACCCAAATCCAACCGGACCCCCGGGACTAAAAATGCTAATAACTCACAGATCGAGCGCCTGATTGACACGTCATATGTTGCGTTGAGACCCCTATGACGAGACAGACCTTTGAGATACTTCTTCGGGTACGTGGTTCAGTTAACATGTCGACACATGTCTTGAGGAGTGGACCCTCCAAGAATCACGATTTCTTTGTGGAAACCCTATGTCTAACTATGCACTGACGATTGTTCCTGGATCATGTGTTGGTCTGATAGTTCTGACTTCTGTTCCTGGATCATGTGTTGGTCCGATAGTTCTGACTTTTGTTCCTTGATCATGTGTTGGTATAATAGAATTGATGGTCCAAGATCATATTTTGGTCTAACATCTTTGATGACTATTTCTTGATCATGTGTTGGTCAGACAGTTCTGACTTCTCTTCCTGGATTAGGTGTTGGTCCGACAGAATAACTAGTCCTGGATCGTGTGTTGTTCTAATAGCTCCGATGTTTCAATGTCTATATCTGATCATCTATATCTATCTAAAAAGGATGTATACCTATGTTAGATGAGTTAGTGAATTCTCTGTTTTCTCATGATTGAGATGAGTTACTTGATAACTTAGGTATATGTATGGGAATGCACCTAAGTAATGACTATCCGTTGATTTCATATTATGTTGTTTACCCTTATTGGACTTTGTGAGACCTTGAGGGTCTCGGGGTCCCTACTGAGTATTGTTATACTCACCCCCCACATGGGCTATTCCATCACCTTGTTGTGTTGGATGCAGACGACAGATATTGCGGATAGAAGCTGAGAGCGGCAGGACTGGATGGTACCCAGAGGTGCACCTTACGACGAGACGGTACACGAAGGATTCTAATGGACTAGGATTTTTGAGGAGCCTATATGTACCTACACTTCAGGTAGGATATATGGTGGATGATCCATGATATGATTTCACATTTCAGCTGTTTTCTACCTTTTTCAGTTGCACTTTTACTTAATAATTGGGCTTGTATTTCGACCGCTTTTTCTCTCCATAAATCTTTTTGTATACAGTTTTTTCTTAGTGTTTTCTACTAGGTGTAATCTATTGTGTTTGGTTACAGTTATAAAGGAAATTCCTTCCCAGTATATGGATTTACCCCTTTGGTGCTTGTCGCCAGCACCTTGCCTATAGAAGGTGGGCTTGGTGTAGTCACGATATAGCCCCAGGGGGACGGGTCATGACAGATTCATCTAGAATCAAAATCCCATTCTATTTAGTATGCATTTTATAAATCCACACTGTCCATACTGATAATAATCTCATTCATAGTAGAAATATATATATATATATATACACATTCATGAGGATCAGAATTTGTTCTTCTTCCAATTCTTCTATAATGTTTTTTTATTTTAAAATCATATTCCTTTTCTGATTGAATTTATAAATAGATACTATTCAAAGAGATTCAATGACTTTAGCATATAGATTTGATAACACCTATTATCTATAGTAGTTTTAAAAACCTAAAATTTGGGGGGGGGGGGTTAATTAGGGTATAACTAAATAAAATAGTTATCTCATTAATTTTTGTTTCATAATTAAATAAAACACAATACTCTCCACTTCCCACAAAAATGATTAAACTGAAATAGAAGCATGCATGAGAAGATGGAAATTTACATGGTTCACCCATACGTGAAAATACAAGTGGTATTCAAATTATTTTTTTATATAACAAAATGAAAACATTAAATTGATGTTTTAATGTTCATATTAATCTCATCGTCCCTACTAGTTTAGAACAATTCACACATGGAAAGGTAACTGCTATCTCTATTGAAGTGCACTCGTAATTCCTATAATAGCATATAATAGACATATAAAATTAAGTAATTTATTTTCACCACTCATGTTCACATAAATTATTTTATATAAGAAATAAATCCCCATATTTTTATACAAAAATATTACCTTTAGATTTTTTATAAGTATTGATAAAAAATGAATCTTGTAATAGTCAATTTATAGGAATTTCAGACCCTTCACACAAATCTGTCATACATATAATATTTGGAGAATCATTACAATCTATAAAAACATGTCACCTTCATTATATATTTTCATTCATTACATGCGATCATTGCGTAATTTCCCATTTTCATTTATCATGTATTCAAAAATTCTTTTAACGAGAGTTTTAAGAACTTGTAAGATGATATTTCCATTACCATACATTGAATGTCATGGATTTTGATCATAGTTTTCTCAAAAAATTACTGAAGTCTTGAGAAACATTTCAATTGTTCAGAAAAGTTTTCAATTGAATAAAAATACATCATTTTATCTATTTTCAGTGAACCTTCATGAAAAAATTCAGGATCATCTAGAACCATTCTTCATAAATGTTTTACGGTTTCCATAATCATAAGACTTTATAAAAAATTGTTATCAATAACCACACTGAAACATCATCAATAAATTTTTCCAATGAACACAATAATCCAAAAACATTGAAATTAAATCCAGAGAGATTACATTCTACAACTAGTTATAATGTTTCTACTGAATTTTATATTGAGTCTTATACCTTCTGGTTTATACAAAACATATCCTGAATATTCCTTCAAGAAAATTCCCTTACGCATTCATATCATAGTATGATATTATACAAAACATCTCACTTCTAGATGATTAAACATCAATGGAACTTCTAAACTATTCATGAGTACCATAACCAATATGCTCCAAATTACATATCATCCACCATCAAGAATTAATATGAACCATACTGGTTATAATGATATCCAATAGAATAATGAGATCCTATTGATTATGAAAAGTGTAATAGGACAAGACTATCTTTCAAAAATATTTATTAGTCTTTTAACCAAACTCATAATGACATATTAATAGTAGAACATATCTCAGTAATTCAATATTAGGAGGAATTTTGATAATTAAAACCCTGATACACTGCTATCCTACAAGTTAAATTACTCTAGAACATTGTTTACGACATGATTAATTGAACAAAATAGTCCTCCGACTAAGATATACTTTTATGAATGAACAAATAATTGAATAGATGATCTAAAACCATTCTATTATACCACTAATATTGGAATTTTCCATTAAAAATAATCCACTAAAATTTAAAATTTATAAAGATGATATTTGATACTAACTAATCTTTTTTTACGATATGTTGTTTCCCATACATAAAACTACATAGAAAGGAACATAATGGGTTATGAAACCCCATGAAAAACTGAAAGGACTCAATATATGGAACTGAGATAACCATTCACCCATTCAACATAATGAATTTATAATACTCCTGGTATTGGTTCCCTAGTTTCTAGTCACAAGGTCATACTCCAAGATAATGAAATATAAAGAACAACTAACACCATAAAACATAATGGAGAAACACACACAAATAATTTTGTTAGAACAATATTCCCACTCAATAGGGGAAAAAATTTCATATTTTCCATAAGAGAGAGACTGAGTTATAAATGAAAACAAAAATATTAGTTACCCTACCGAGCCTCAGTTACAATGGTGTTCTTATAGACCTCTCATTCTAGACATCCTACCTGGCAAAAAACATTAGAAAAAAATCCAATATAGCCCCCCATAATATGTATTTCATATAGGAAGATCACCCCTATGGTTATTATTGATACATCCTTCACAATATTCCCAATTTTTTCTGATTAACAAAACATTGTGATTTA
The DNA here is from genome assembly GCA_963277665.1 of Viscum album. Lineage (NCBI taxonomy): Eukaryota > Viridiplantae > Streptophyta > Magnoliopsida > Santalales > Viscaceae > Viscum > Viscum album. Next base: position 796,211,512 of record OY728160.1, on the reverse strand, counting down.
GTCATCTTACTGAATTTTTTTTTCAACCCTTTGTTTATATATGAAATTTATAGATTCTAGCGGGTAACATCCAATTTCACCAACTTCTAATCTTCTTGGAGATAAATCCACTTAGATACAAATATTTAGGTCAACCTACACATAGAAAAAGAAAAGAGCCACCTCACATAGTCCTCGTAGATATATTTTCTTGTTTCTTTGTTTCTATACACCTTCCCCAAACCCGAACACATTTGTTTTTGTAAAAACAACATTTTTTACGTTCGAAACCATTAAATTTTTTTAATATTATTTTGGAATATATTTTGATATTGGTGTAGATTTTTGGGTTTCATAGGACCTCAATATTGATGTGCTAAAAATATTAAAAAATTTATATCATATATGCAAGACATTGTTTTGTAATAAATGGATTTCCATTTAATGAATGGTAGGGTTGGAAAATCTGATACCATAGTTAAATATTGAAGACAAGGTTTACCCCAAAAGTGACATAATATTTGTATATATCTGGTTTTTTGTTTTTATATATCTGGTTTTTGTTTGATGTGAGTAATAAATAAAATCTATGAAATATCTTAAATTCCTAAAACCAAATAATCACTTATTTAATCATAGTTATAAGTGATTCTCAATGTTAGTAGATTAAATATGAGAGATCACAACCAGAAGGGGAGATACACCATATCATGAACTCCCTAAACAATGAATATGGAATTAAGAGATTGGGTATCATATTTTATGGATTTCTTCATCAGTGATTGAGTTTTTTTTGGATCTCACTAATAAATGGGATGCATTGGAATTTTTAATCAGTGATCGATATGAACATATATAAAAGGATCATTTTTCATTATATTTCAAACTTATTTTTTAAGAAATTATTTCTAGATTCAGATATCATCATCATTAATTTCCCCCCATAGTTTTCATGGATACACAATTTTTAGTGGAATTATTTGGTCCGTATTAAATTTTCAATGTGATAATTTTTTCCTGTACTTGTTGTTTCTATGATTATGACCATTTGCAGAGTTAAAAATATCTAGTAATGATCATCCATTGTTATTTTTCCTATACATCCTATATTCTTCATGCTCTTCTTCATTGGACTATGAATGTGATGATTCAACATTGATGGACACGATCAGTCATGATAAAACCTACGAATTCATTTTTCATATGTCAATGATGATGGATTATATGAATACATAAGGGAATAAGGAGTGATGATTTATTCATAGATGATTTTTTTTGGTATAGGGACACTGTATGTCGATATAGGCACAATTTAATAAGAGGTAATGTATGAAAAACTAATTTCCAACCATCTACCACTAGGAATAAATTAAATATAGATATTTCTATTTAATATTAGGACTTTTAATGATGTTCATGTGAAATTTATTGTCAGATCAATGGATGCAGTGCAACTTTGGGATAAGGATGATGTTTCTTATGTAGATATCAACATCTTGTTATGTGTATTAGGGGAACACACACTATGAATCATTGTAACCTTTCAAATCTAGGGTTCCTGGAAGAGTTATATATAACACAACATTTGAAAATGTGAACACTCCCTATGTCTCCCCCATGAAAGATAGTTTTGAATTTATGTATGTACATTCAATTTGACATTGAGTATCCCCACACACTATGTCTATAAGGCACATTCCATGTCCTATTTGAGAATGAGACATGGGTATCTGTTACTTGAAAATTACCCCAACAAGACATATACACTATTTTTTTTCCAAAACCCATGTCTGTTATTCTACACATTCCATGTAGAGATATGATAGATGACCAAATAACAGCTTTGGGAAATGCATCAATTTACCCTGGAGGGTGAAATGAGTTCTTTAACGAGATTTTCAACTTCCCATATATCCATTTTGGGATGAAAAATTAAACCTATGAGTAGTCAATTTTTTTAATAAATCATCATAAAATGAAATGATATCCCATTTTAGAATGAAGAAATACTCTGTGTGGTGATTTGAGAGGTTTTATTCATCTATCATGGATATTCAAGGATGAGAATTGAGTGTGATATCAATAGTGACATCAAGGTTACCAACATACATATATTCATGTAAATTGTTAGTGATTGGGTCCCCCATTTACTATTAATATTAGGATGGAACCTGCCCATACTCACCATGGACTTTGGGTCTCTTATATGTGTAATGGATCCCCATCACCATTGAGTTCTAGACAAGTTGTGTGTCCTCAACCCTTCTAGGGACAAAACCACCATACTGTAAAATTCTGTCAACATGGTGTGGGTACCTTATTGATCTAGTGAGGATTATGTTGGGCTACTTGTATCTTGGTAGCGTAGATGTAGAGAGGCATGTGCAGACTAAACATTGGCACTGGATTTGAAGATAGCGATCCCATATCCCTCTTCAGTTGGGTTTTTTAAGCATATGTGTTTCATTGATAAGTACCTTTCCATTTTTTTATGTATTGAGGTGACTATTTATTTTTACTAATTCCATATTTTTTTCATGAACTCTTAATGGGTATGAATATAATCATCCTAGCTTGGGATTTACCCATATGATTTTTGAATTGTGAAAATGACAAGTAGATAGATGGTGGATTTTATAGAATCCACGTTGGGAGAGCATAAAAATACATAATTGGAGTGACCATGTTCAATGGTGGATTTATGGAGATCATGATTAGGGATTTCTCATTATATTATTTTTAAATAGTTTATAGGTTGGGTTGTAATGTCCTGAAATTCATGACTTTGTCAAACATATGTTATACTCAATATCATACATTAAACAATTCAACTAACCACAAAAATCCAAATGATATTAAGAGAAAAACTATAAATAAAGACACTCTAAAGACTAATATGGTAAACCATTAATTATTTTAAATGTAAATAATAAATATGTGTTAACATTATGACATATTATTTTTAATAATATCCACATTCTATATATTATGGTTTTAATATCAAATTATTATTTTATAAATTTTAGAATTTTAGTTTTATAAAACATGAATAACTTTTTTAATTCCTCCAAAAAATTTCTTAGTATGCAAATTTTAAATTATTAAGAAAATGATGACTTTAAAATTTCAAATACGGTTTTTTGGAAAATTATAATTTTTATGATTTTATATTGACGTAATAAAATGTTAGAAACTTTAAAAAAAATTACCTAATAAAATATGAATATCATAAATATAATTATATAATTTATAATATTTTTTTAACTTATAATCCTTTTCCTATGATTTTTAAAACTCATTTTAAATGTTACTATAGAAAAGTTCATTTTAAGTATTTTCCTCTAATTAACTTTTTTTATAAGAAAATTTGGTTTTGGATGTCCTTTATATACTCTTCACATTTTTATGATAAATATTTTTATGTCATGAAATTTATTATCTAAGATAATTTTATGTTATATATAATGTTATTTCTAATAAAATTTAATATATTTTTAAGAAGACTAAGTGTGTTTATTTTAAAACTAACTTTTCAATCATTTTGAAATTTAATGTATTAATATTATTTTTAAATTTATAATCATAATTTATAGATTAGGTAAAAGGATACCATCATTATTTTTTCTAATTATGTTAAATACTATTGTTGAAAATTAATTATCGAGGTAAAAGTCAATTTAAAAAGTGGTTAAATATATAATAAAAAATCCTTAATAAATCTTAAAATATCTCAAAATGAATTGATAATATGATTTTTGAACTTATATAATACCACAACCCCTATTTGTCTAATTTTGACCCATTGAACATTGAATAATACCTTGGCATTCTTAAAAAATGATGAATATTTCCAGAAGATCAATTTTCTTCTCTTTTAATAGGATACAACTTCCACCCTTTCAAGTAACACTTAACCATTAAATTAATCCATGAAAATTTATCAATTTTCACCTATAATAACCGTCTCCCACCTACAGAATATTTTTTATATATTATTTTTAATTAACGCCTTTATTTCCAAGGAGTCTTCCAAGAAAAAACCCCACATTCCATTGTGATTATTACAATATCATATACTATTATATTATTATAATCCATTTAAAAATATTTTATATCCATTTAAATAAAACTAAATATAATTCATTATTATATTTAAATTTAAATTTATTAATTAGAAAAAAATATATTTAATCCTCTCCATCTAGTAAGAAAACAAAATTTCAACAATATTATCAATAGGCCAACTACATTGTCCAAAATGAGATTCAATTTTTTCTTCCATTACCAACACTTAAGCATAATATCAAGGTTTTATTAGATTAATAAATAGGTTTTTATGTCAAAAATAAAATTATAAGATGATAATATTTAATTTACCATCATTCTATCTATTCAGTGATAAATGAGATCATTAATCGTGTGTACATTTGGACCACAACCACCATGAACCATGACTTTCAATTTTCATAACAAAACATATTAGAAAGCTATTGTATTCATTTTAATTAAGTTATATGATATTTATTAAATATTAAATATTAATAAATAGTTATATAAACAGCATATAATAATTTTTTTCTCGTTAAATCATTATAACACACTCAGGTTTAGGTCGTTTTAACCACCTTTATGGGTGATGTTGTAATGTTTACGTTATAGATGATTAATTAAAGTTATAATATATTTTAAACATGTAATAATAATTTATTGACGTTTTATAAATGATTATAGTGTCATATTATCAATTTATAATGATTTTATTTATATATATCCCTTTAATTCTCTAAACTCACAAAAAATGATCATGTCATTGATTTCTTCATCACCAAACATAAGCAAGAAACATAAGAAATGAAATTATAAACATAGAAATTATTCTAAAAAATCTATTCTACTAACTATTATTATATAAAAATGGGGAATGTATACATAATAATGAATAACTACACCACTATTAATAAACTAGTTCAAAATAATCATGAATTTTGACACCCTATTTCGAAAACAGAATATAACAAAAAAATAAAAATTTGCTAAATAGTTTGTAAATAATTTTATAATTGTTTATATAAATTAATAATTGTATAATATATTAAATTGAGATAATAAATTTTCTAATACAGTAGGCTAGAGTGCAATCAACTAAGAGAGATTAATGTGGAGGGGGTTTTCAAGATTGAAATCCTTCCAGTAGGCCATAATCACTTAACTCTATATACAATATTTTCAAGGACAATATTATCAAACATAAGATAAATTTTTTTTTGTTAACCATATTTTTAAATAATGTTTCACAATAAAGTATTATTCCTTTATGAATCTACTACATTATCTAAATTAATGTTTGTTAATAATTATTCTCATCTATTCTATTGGATTTCAGCTCATTATGCATGATTTTTTCTTCCCTCTAATGTTTAAATTACCCTAGTAGAAACTACAATTGGTTTTATCTCTAATGATCCTTATTTTTCCATTTATTTTAAAATAATTGTTTAGATATCATTTTATTTATGTTGGATTTAAATAATGTTATTTTTTAATATTTAAATGGATTTTACATTAAATGGTCATATATTTTATCATTATGACTCAAAAGTTTTACATATGTAGTATTTATATTCTTGGTATATTTGATGGAATTGTTTTAAATAAAATATTTTAATATGTTTTCTATTTGTTTTGAAAAAATATTTTCCCGAATGAGACTAAAATTGAACATCATTTTAATATCATATTAATATAGTATTTTTAACACATATCTTTTATTGGATTTATCTTTCATTTGTAAAGGATTGTTCCCTAATATATTAGCGGTCGATAAATGAACTGGTATATATTCTTTAGGGTGGTTATGTTTTTAGAATCAAATGTTCATATTCCATTTCATTACATGATACCATTTGTCAAATTCATGAAATCTATTTTTCTTCCCCTGGGTTATTTATGTTAGTATGAATGATTTAATTTTAAGTGGAGCTCATATTTATGGATAATGATGGGTGAATTCCTATATCACCTTCCAATGTTTTGGTAACCATTTCATTTTTTAGGAGAAAATGATTCAAGGATATACATTGATCTATTCACAAAGATATAGGGTTGACACACGTAGATTTTTTTAATTAAAAAAATGGTGTACATAATTGGATTAGCTCACAAAATCAAAGAGTGGTCAAACATTATTATTACACCATATAATGTTTTCCTATGCTTAGTTTTTTACCACATCATCATTATAGTTTTACTTATTTTTGAACCATGCAAAATTTTTATGATAGTTCATGTTTTAAAGATATTATTCATTATTATGTATTGATTCCATGTTCGTAAAATTTCTCTATGTCATGCATTTTATAACCTTAAATTGGTAATATCATTCTACATCAGTATCCTTAATGATCAATCAAGTTAATTTTTTTTGTCACTTATGATCTCAAGATCTTTTTATCTAATATTGTTACAGTAATCATGTTTTACATCAAATTTAATATATAACCATTAGGACTAGGTGATATGTTTCCCTTACTTATAATTCAAGATCAATACTTCTTATATTTCCTCCCCCTAGGTTTTAATGATCATTATGTCATATGATATATCTAAAAGAGTTTTTATACCAGAATTATTATAAAGAAATGATTATAATTTATATAAAATAAGATGTTTATGTAGATATTCTCCAATACACATGACCTTTTGTTCTATGATTTTATTATTATTTGTGGAATGTATTTATTAAATCATGAAATCAATATATTATTAATGTAATATTATCTTTGGATTCCACAGTTGGTATCAATGGGAATGTTTTAATATTTTTATGACCAACATAGATAAATTTAGTGAGAATTATATGATTAATATTATATATTTTATAACATCATAATGTTTATGTGAAGTATATATTATGAGGTATTTCATACCAAACATTTCATGACCCGTCCAAGAAGGCTCATGTCGTGACTACACCAAGCCCACCATCCATAGACCAGGGGTTGGAGATTAGCACTTGAAAGGAATTTCCCTAAAATGGGAAGGAATATCCTCATAACTGTAAGAACCCGGATCTTTGTTTAGGTAGGTTTCCCCTTTTTATGGAGATTTTAAGGGAAATAACTTTTTTGGAAATTTCAGAAGTACAGGCCATGTACTCTATTCCGGCTCGAAGCTGTGTGCTGGCCGTGTTTGGGCCACACACAAGGTGTGTAAGGCTGAGGTGGAGGCCGGTTATTTCAGAGTACGAAAAAATTGACGTACACGCCATGTACTTTATTTTTTTTTCATGAAACGGACCGAGGTCACGTCTAACCCCCAAAATGTTGTTCTTCTTCTATTTTCATCCTTCCAAAGCGACCCGTATGACCAAATCTTCATAAAACTCCCGCATTGCCGTCTGTTCTCCGATTCAAGCACGGTCACTTTCATTGGAATCACAATGGTGAGTTATTACTTCTGCTTGAGTCTTGTTTCTTGATTCCTACTCGTTTGAAAGTTATCATGGGATGGATGTTTTGTGCGTCTTCAAAGATATATGTTGTTCTAAGAGGAATCTTTCGTCGAGGTTCACATATATCGATCTCCTCGGATCGAGGTAGGTGGTTTGTGCCTTTCTGTAGAAATTTGATGAATATTATGTGAAAATATCCACCAATACCCTTGAACGAGGTATTGCGGGTTTCCAGTTTTTCCCTTGTTGTTTTCCTGCTTTTCTTGATTGCTTTAGTAGAGGTTATCACTTGTGAGTAGTGTAATTTATTTTCTACTCAGGTTGCTTTTCCATGCTTATTTTGCCTATGGGGCATTTTTCCGGTTTCCATACCTTATCATAGGATAGTGGAACTATCTCTTTTGTTGTTTCTATTGATACCTAGTTGATAACCTATTAGTTCTTGAGGTTTACTTGGACGATACATGAGCGTTGAGCATGTTTAGTTATACTCAAGAACTGTGAGATCCTAGAGTAGTAGACCAAATGGAGAATTGACAGAAGGGCTTCTCTAGAGTGTCTTTAATTACGATGCGAGACTATAAGGGGAATTGACGTTGAGTGCTTCCCTAGAGAGTCTGTAGATCCACGACGCGGGCCATAGGGTGAATTGACGTTGAGTGCTTCCCCAGAGAGCCTTTACCACGATACGAGACTACAGGTGGAATTGACGGTGAGTGCTTCCCTAGAGATTCTAGTTAATTACATAGGTGAACTAGAGGGGTGAGACTGTGTGTGCCTCCCAGAGGGTTGCTAGTACTTATAGGTGGAACCATAGAGGTTTGACTATGAGAGCTACCCAGAGGGTTACCTTTTTTCTTATTGTTGTTGGTTGCTTACTTGTGTACTTTACTTGTTAGACCTATGGATTGTAGATGATTGTGATTTACTGTTTACTATCCTTGTTTATTTTCTGCCATGTATTCATCGACTATTACACACAGATCTTTGGGTGATTTCCTACTGGGATTGTATCTCACACCCTGTTTGGGCCATGATTTTGGGCCCAAGCAGACTATTTTGCTGCAGGTTTAGATAAGGGCAAGCGTCCTTCTACTTCAAGATCTTGACTGCACCAGGAGATGGGGATCATGGGACCAAGCCGTGGCTCACGATGCTGAGGAGCTTTCTTTGTTTTTATTTTTCACTTGGTTTCAGTTGTATTCCAGCACGTTGTTGTGTTTTCTGTTTTCCATAGATACTTGTACCTGGTGCATTATTGTCATCATTGTTATATATCTGCATTACTTATGCTGTTTAGTTATGCATGTTGTTTACTTCTTCTGCTGTTTATTGTTGTCTCCTTTCCTTGTATACCTTACCGATTGAGAGCATAGTTTCCACATCGACTCACCAAGGCCCTCACTGCTAGTCAGCATCCTCTGGCGTTCGGGGAAACACGCTTGAGGTCATGTGGCGAACTGGGTACGGGGCACCAGTGGAGGGGCTCCGGACTCAGGACGTTACAAAGTGGTATGAGAGGGGTTCTTTTCTCTTTATTTACATTTTGGAGACCTTATCCAGGGATAGTACGGATTCAGTACATGGCATTAGGCTATTCTCGGGAGTAGCTAACCCATGTATAGGGAAAATCGATACTACCTCGTTAATTGCAGTTGCTGATTCTGAGATTTTATAGTGGACCTGATTTCACCGAGAGTGATTCACATGGATTTTTCTATTACTGTTTTGATATATCGGTTCAATTTCTGTCGCAACTCAATGATATGAGGGTATTCCATCTCATGCATCATATAGACACTTGTAGTAATCACATTCCATGCATTCATGCCATTCCATCTAGGGTGCATTAGCGATTGCATGAAGTTGTTATAGGCTCTGTGTAGATTATGCATCCCGTTGTGATAGACGCTTGATAGTTTCTCTGATATTATGATTGAAAACTGTTTGTTTTCTTCCTTGCTTAAAAATTAATGCCGAATTTTGGTTCTTCAGGTGTTATGGGCCATCATGGATCGGAAATTGGCACTTTTTGCCTTGTTTTTAGTGTTTCTGGAATTCTGCGTGGTTTCTGAGCTACTGCTTAGAAAAACCCAGAACACAAGGCATGTACTTTTTGGATACACGTCGTGTAGTTTTCAGGCCATGTCACTGACCGTGTGGGCAGAACACAGTGTCGTGGGAGTAACTTCGGGAGCACGTCGTGTACTATTGCTACACATCGTGTGAGGTCAGAGCCGTGTACCCGGCCGTGTTGCCAACAACACAGGCTGGGGAAGCTCGGGTAGAACACGTTGTGTCCATAGGGAACATGCCGTGTAGTCCTGTCCAAGTACCTGGTCGTTTCATGAACAACACGGGCCGGCATGACCTTCTTTTCCACATGCCGTGTTTGTTAGGAACACGCCGTGTAGTCTAGTCCAGGTACCTGGCTGTGTCATGAACAACATGGGATGGTGTCACCATCACCTTTACACGCCGTGTTTGTTCGGAGCACGTCGTGTAAGATCCAGCCATGTAGACGGCCGTGTACTCAACAACATGAACCACCTAAGCCTTGTCTAGTGCACACCGTGTTTTTTTTGAACACACCATATAGTCTCGGGTTGAGTCGGATCGTGTTGCTTAGCCATGGAAGGAGACTCGGGCTGGGGAATAGTTTCAAGTACCCGCCGGGTGTGGTGGCCAATACGCCATGTAGTTTGAAGTGCACACGACTTGTAGGGTGAGAGTATGCGCCCATGTCAGGGGTTTATGAAGACACGCCGTGTAGTTTTATACACGTCATGTAGTCGTGTTTTGCAATCTTGTGTGTTTTTCTTTCCCTGTTCCTGTTTTGTACTATTGTGTTCTCTGTCCTTGTTTTCCTACTCTAAGGTGTGATTTTGGCCTTTTAGAGATATGCCTCCGAGACGTCCTTCGGTCGTGCGTCTGTCGTCAGGCAGTGATCAGATGCCAGACCGGGCAGATCAAGAACTTCCTGTCGATCCCCCAACCGAGCCAGCCTTGGTACCAGTTTTTGTACCAGTCGTGGGAACTGATGCACAGTTCAAGGAAGGTTTCATGAGGATGATGTAGGCCTTCCAAGGAGCACTGCCTCCTGCCTCGTTTATGGTAGTCTAGATGCGGGTGTTTCAGCAGCAGCATCCTCCCACGTTCTCGGGGGAGGGAGGACCTCAGGCTGCAGAGTCATGGCTAGAAGCCATGCTGACCATATTCGAGCACATGAAGACACCTTCAGAGAGGCGAGTCATGCTCTCCACCTACATGCTCAGATAATCCGCCAAGAGGTGGTGGGACGTGATCTCACAGGCGGGTCAACAACATGCTATGTCTTGGGAGGAGTTCCAGCTCTTGTTCTATGACTACTTCTACACGAAGACCCTGAGGGCCGATAGAGCCCAGGAGATCATGAGCTTAGAGCAGGGTACTCTATCTATCATGCAGTATTCCTCTCATTTGACTAAGCTGCAGCATTTTACACCCCTTCAGGATGGGAGTGGGGTGTTCTTGGTGATGAAGTTTGAGGATGGACTCTGGCGGGAGATCCGCTCTCAGGTGAACATCTTCCAGCTGACATTCAATACATCCATCGTCAACCGGGCACTAATTGCGTAGCGCAATCTGAGAGACTCTGGAGCTGTGAGATAGGGTGGTTCTGCTTCCAAAGTTATCCTTCCTCCAGATGATAGTAATAAGCATGGTAGGGAGCCTATGCGCGGTGATTCGAGGAAGCGAGATGCATCATCAGGAAGCCAGGTGACATGCTATCAGTGTGGCCGGATAGGGCACATGAGGCTGTAGTGCCAGAGGGACGCCGTGGAGTGCCGATCTTGCGGCAATATGTCTCACCTTCAGCGTTTCTGCCAGGTTTTTTCCATAGCAGCTGGTGACTGGGGTTCTTTCATGACTCCTCGTTCAGGATCATCACCACCAGTATCTCACCAGTTAGGGAACTAGAGTTCTTCCGGCCGTTCAGGCCGTGGTGGATGTTGAGGTCCTGGAAATTAGCCACTAGTTCTTCAGCATCAGCATGGAGGTTCATCTCAGAGTGGTCAAACCGGGGCGCAGGGCTACGATACAGGCCAGTCTTTCACTGTGGAGCATACTTATTATGATAAGGATCACAACCATTCTACTATTCGAGGTATTATTTTAGTAACCTTAGTTTTATCTTTAGTGCTTTTCGATACTGGTTCTATGCATAGAATTATCTCTGTTGCTATTCTGGAGAGCCTTGGACTCTGTATCTTTTCTTCTACTGACTCGTTGACACTAGAAACACATTTGGGGACGAGGAAATCTAGTGTATGCCAGTGTAGAAAGTTCCCTCTCGAGGTTGCAGGGTATCACTTATTATGGGATCTCTATGTCCTAGAGATGACAGGCTCTGATGTCATCCTTGGCATGGATTGGTTGATTCCCATTCAGACCGTCGTTGACTGTTATCGCCACAGAGTGATCTTTGTTTCACCAGAAGGTGAATCTTTCCTTCAGAGAGGCGAATGGGATGTTCGGGTGAGTCGGGCAGGAGTTGAGCATCTTGTGCTAGGAGGAGTGATGGCCTAGATTGCTAGACTTTATCTGGATGATTAGGGGACTCCATAGTGGGACTTTCCTCTAGTGGTGGATGGCTTCAGGTATGTCTTTCCGGAGGACTTTTCGGGTTTGCCTCTGAAGAGTGAGGTAGACTTCTCTATTGAGATCATTCCAGGAGTGGCACCGATGTCCATTCATCCATATAGGATGGCCACACCTGAGTTTCAGGAGCTTAAGAATCAGTTGGAGGAGCTACAGGCTAAGGGTTTCATCAGACCCAGTACATCTCCTTGGGGTTTCCCTGTTCTGTTTGCGAAGAAGGCAGAAGGTACCCTTTGGCTTTGTGTGGATAATCGGAAGCCGAACCAGTTGACAGTCAAGAACGGATATCCCTTGCCGCGGATTGATGACCTTTTCGATCATATTCGAGGAGCCCGAGTGTTCTCAAAGATCAACCTGAGGTCCGGTTATCATCAGTTGTGCGTTAGACCATCAAATATACCTCTGACAGCCTTCAGGAGAAGGTATGGTCTATACGAGTATACAGTCATGCCCTTCGGTCACACGAATGCACCTACAGTTTTCATGGCACTGAGGAACCGAGTGTTCCATCCTTACTTGGAATCCTTCATCATGGTATTCATGGACAATATCTTGTTGTACTCTCACACTCGACATGACCATGCCACAAATCTTTATGTTTTTCTGAGTACATTGAGAGAGCATCTTCTTTATGCTAAACTCTCGAAGTTGCACTTCTGAATGGATTAGATTCACTTCTTGGGTCACGTCATCTCAGAGGCAGGAGTATATGTGGACCCAGAGAAAGTAAGAGCTGTAGTTTGCTGGGAGCAGCCGAAGAGCATATTTGAGGTATGGAGATTCCTAGGGCTGGATGGATACTACAAACGCTTCATTCAAAAATTTTCTCATCTAGCAGCACCTTTGATAGGTCTGACCAAGAAGGTGGTGAAGTTCTCATGGTCAGAATCTTGTGAGTCAGCCTTTCAGGAGCTAAAAGGGAGGTTGACATCAGCACCGATAGTAGTCTTTCCAGAGCCAGGCAAGAGTTACACTATTTACTGTGATGCTTCGGGTATCGGGCTAGGAGATGTGCTTATGAATGGATATGGAGTCATTGTGTATGGGTCTCGGTAGCTGAGGCCACATGAGTGGAACTACCCTACATACGTTCTGGAGTTGGCAGCTGTTGTTCATGCCTTGCGCTGTTGGAGACACTATCTTCTGGGAGAGCACATTGTGGTCTTCACTGACCACAAGAGTCTTAAGTATATCTTTACTCAGTGTGATCTGAATCCGAGGAAGCACAGGTGGGTCGAGTATCTTCAGTCTTTTGATTTCAAGCTTGCCTATATGGTGGGAAAGGGAAATTTCATGGTATATGCGTTGAGCAGGAGAACTCAGATTCAGGCAGTTCAGGAGGCCAGTAGTGAGTGGCAACTGATGGCTCTATTCTCTGAGATGCATCTGGAGGTGCACGATAGATGGGGTCAGACGTTTCTATCTTCTTCCATTGTTACCTCCACACTACTTTATTGGGTACTGATGAGGCAGCTATCAGACTCGGAAGGCTTAGTATTGCGGGAGAGTGTGTCAGGAGGGGACCCTCTTCCTGGATGGACAGTGGGCAAGGATGAGATCTTGTGTTTCCAAGGATGTGTATGGGTGGCAACTGACATACGTGAGGAGATGATGCGGGATTTACATTCCTCAGTTTGGGCAGTTCATCCTGGTATCACCAAGATGTATCGGGAACTTCATTGCCAGTACTGGTGTCTAGGTATGTAGAAGGATGTTGCTGGTTTTGTCATGAGATGTTCTACTTGTCAGTAGGTGAAAGCAGAGCATCAGCGACCAACATGCCTTTTACATTAGTTACCCATTCCAGAGTGGAAGTTGAACGATGTTGCGATATACTTCATGACTGGGTTGTCGAGATCACCTCGAGGGAATGATATAGTTTGGGTTTTCGTGGACATACTTACGAAGGATGCTCTCTTCTTTCCGATCAAGGAGACCTTTAGTGTCGATCATCTGAGACGACATTACATCAGAGAGATCATTCATATTCATGGAGTTTTGTGCTCTATTGTTTCAGAAAGAGATGCACGCTTTACCTCTCAGTTCTATTAGGGACTTCAATAGGCGTCGGGTATACATGTACTTTTGAGTACATCATACCATCCCCAGACTGATGTCCAGTTCGAGCGCACGATCCAGGTGCTTGAGGATATGCTCCGAGCTTGTATCCTTGACTTTGGAGATTCTTGGGAGAAGCATATTCCTCTGGTGAAGTTCACCTACAACAATAGTTTCTAGGCGACCATTCAGATGGCTCCATATGAGGCTTTGTACGGTTGGACATGCCGATCACCCTTATGCTGGCTGGAGGCAGGAGAGGAAGATTTACTGGGACCTTGTCTTGTTCAGGAGACTTAAGAGAAGATAGAGATGTTTTGGAAAATGATGGCTATAGTGCAGTCTCTACAAAAATCATATGCTGATTAGTGGAGATGACCTCTGGAGTTCGAGTATGGTGATCCGGTTTTTCTACATGTCGCACCGAGGTTACGGCACAAATGGATTCAGAGACAGGGTAAGCTTTCACCGCGGTACATCGGGCCGTTTGAGGTCTTAGAGAGAGTGGGGTCAGTCACATATCGGGTGTAGATACCTCAGAGGTATCGGGCCATACATGACGTCTTCCACGTCTCCCAACTTCGACATTACTTTTCGGACCCGTCTCACGTCTTTCATCATGAGGAAGTCGAGCTTGAAGAGGATTCCTCATTCGAGGAGTATCCTATCTAGATTGTTGATGGTAGTATTAAGGTTCCCCATGGGCGGTCTGATCCTCTGGTATGAGTGTTATGGAAGCACGTGCGAGTACAGGATGAGACCTGGGAGAGAGAGGCTGACGTACGATCATAGTGGCCGGAGCTGTTCGGGGACTCTTCTTCTCCACCTAGTTAGGAAAATTCGGGGAAGAATTTCATTAAGGGGGGATGTTTGTAAGAACCCAGATCTTCGTTCAGGTATGATTCCCCTTTTTATGGAGTTTTTATGGAAAATAACTTTTCTAGACATTTCAAAAGTACACACCGTGAACTTTATGAGTACATGCCGTGTACTCTGTTCCGGCTCGAAGCCGTGTGCTGGCCGTGTCTGGGCCACACACGCGGTGTGTTAGGCTGAGGTGGAGGCCGGTTATTTCGGAGTATGGAAAAATTGAAGTACACGCTGTATACTTTAATTTTTTTCATGAAACGGACCGGGGTCACGTCTAACCCCCCAAATCGTCTTCTTCTTCAGTTTTCGTCCGTCCCAAGCGACCCGTACGACTGAATCTTCAACGAACTCCCACCTCACTGTCCGTTATCCGATTTGAGCATGGTCAGTTGTGTTGGAATCGCAGCGGTGTGTTCTTCCATCTGAATGAGTCTTGTTTCTTGTTTCCTCCTCATTTCCAAGTTATCATGGGATAGACGTTTTGTGTGTTTTCTCAAATATACATTTCTCTAAGTGGAATCTGTCATCGAGGTTCACATATATTAATCTCCTCGGATCGATGTAGGTGTTTTGTGCCTTTTTGTAGAAATTTGATGAATATTATGTGCAAATTTCCACCAATACCCTTGAACGGGGTATTGCGTGTTTCCTATTTTTCCCTTTCTCTTTTACTGGTTTGCTTGATTTCTTTAGTAGTGGTTATCGCTTCTGAGTAGTGTAATTTATTTTGTGCTCAGGTTTCTTTTCCGTGATTGTTTTGACTATTGAGTGTTTTTCCAGTTGCCAAACCTTGTTGTAGGATAGTGGAACTATCTATTTTGTAGTTGATGTTGAGACCTAGTTGTTAGCCAAGTAGTTCTTGAGGTTTACTTGAACGATACATGTGCGCTGAGCATGTTTAGTTATACTCAGGAACTGTCAGAACCTAGAGTAGAAGACCAAATGGAGAATTGACAGAAGGGCTTCGGCAGAGTGTCTTTAATTACGATGCTAGACTATAGGGGGAATTGACATTGAGTGGATCCCCAGAGAGTCTGTAGATCCACGACATGGGCCATAAGGGGAATTGAAATTGAGTTCTTCCCTAGAGAGCCTTTAGCATGATACGAGACTATAGGGGGAATTGGCGGTGAATGAATCCTTAGAGAGTATGCTTAATTACGTAGCTGAACCAGAGGGGTGAGACTATGTGTGCCTACCATAGGGTTGCAAGTGCTTAGAGGTTGAACTATAGGGGTTAGACAGTGAAAGCTACCCAGAGGGTTACCTATTTTCTTCTTGTTGCTGGTTTCTTACTTGTGTACTTTACTTGTTAGAACTGTGGATTGTAGCTGTATGTGCTTTCCTGTTTACTGTTCCGTGTTTATTTTCTGCCATGTATTCATCGACTGTTAGGCACAGATATTTGGGTTATTTCCTACTAGGATTTTATC
The DNA here is from genome assembly GCA_963277665.1 of Viscum album. Taxonomy (NCBI): domain Eukaryota; kingdom Viridiplantae; phylum Streptophyta; class Magnoliopsida; order Santalales; family Viscaceae; genus Viscum; species Viscum album. Next base: position 796,195,081 of record OY728160.1, on the reverse strand, counting down.
TCAAACCCTATTTGTTCCATGAATTTGGGCCCAAGAAGACTATATTACTGCAGTTATAGATAAGGGCAATCACCCTTCTACTTCAGTATCTTGACTGCACCAGGAGTTGGGGAGCATGGGACCGAGCCGTTGCTCGCGATGCTGATGAGCTTTCATTGTTTTTCTTTTTCACTTGGTTTCAGTTGTATTCGAACATGTTTTTGTGTTTTCCGTTTTCCATAGATACTTTTACCTACTGCATTATTGTCATCATTGTTATATATCTGCATTCCTTCCACAGTTTTGTTTCTATTGTTATTCATGTTGTTTACTGCATCCGTTGTTTATTGTTGTCTTCTTTCCTTGTATACCTTACCTAATGAGGGCATAGTTTCCCCATCGACTCAACAAGGCCCTCGCTAATAGTTGGAAACCTTTGGCATTCGGGGAAACACGCTTGAGGTCATGTGGCGAACCGGGTACGGGGCACCAATGGAGGGGCTCCGGACTCGGGATGTTACAATAACCTGTACCCACACAGAAAGAACACAATGTGCATAAGTAGAAAACAATAGAAGGAGAAAGGTACAACCACAACTAAACACCCCCACAGATTGTAAAAGTATGTACTAAAGTAAATGGGCCAGAATACAAGCCCAAATGAAATGTAAATTCTACACAAAAGGGAAAAAATCTCCGGAGGTCTTCCCCCAAGGATCCTAATAGAAGGTTAAGTACATCTCCTCAATACGGCTCTCCACCCCACCAGTCACCTCCTTACACCATCATATCCAGTCTCCTCGAGACTCAGTCAAAGCTACCCATCATTTACACAAGACCAAAAAAGGTACGGGTAAAGACTATGCATGAGTGAGTATAACAAATACCCAATGGGGACCCCGATACCCTAGAAGGTCTCATATAATTCCACAAATAAAAAAAACAAATCATGATTTCAATCACAAAGAACTAGAAAAATACATATCACTGTATGTATAATATAGGGTAGTAATGGTAGCATCTTTAGTCTCATCGTCCAATAACTCGGCTGGTGGAGAACTCCCACTCTATCGAGTACAGTGGGCCAACCATGTCACACAGAGGTGCTTCCGACTAACCATGAACTTCTTAGGTGCCCCTCCCCATCGTGTAATGTGGGTCTGTCATATCATATAGATTCTCTCCCCATAGTGGCCTATTAAGGTACTCCTTCTTTCGAGTTACATGGGTCTGCCAGGTCGCACAGAGCCACTCCCCACCATGGGCCTACAATGTAACAAAGAGGTGATTCCCACTTTCCCGTCGAGTCACATAGAGTACAAAGTTAGTAGTCTTCAGGACTTATCGAGTCACAGGGTTCCGCACATAGCGTGATTTGGAGAACCACTCATCAAGCCATCATTTCTATTTCAAACAGTACGAAGTCACATAAATAAATAATCTGATGACTAGACATGTCATAATTGTTCCATTATAATAGACATCACATTAACTAGATGCATTGTCTTTAAGATACATTCATTTTATTGTAGTGGTCCTATTTTGATTCTGGTACAATTTTACCTATCCAAAATGATACTTTCTCTAGGTCTCTCATGGAGCATATCAGAAGGACCACCTTGTCCCAAGGGTTCTAGTGCCACAGATAGTTCCTCAAACGTATTCCCTTCTCCACGACATGCCACCACAGCGCACTGCCCAACTCACCAGCGGTGCATGATGGTGCCACAACACCTTGCCAGTCTTTGTGGACCGGCCTGCAACAGTCTATTGGGAGAAAGTACACCCTCCACCGAAGATCGAATCCACGACCATCCATCATGCCTCGCCACCACAATTCTCCGCCCCGCTTCAACCTGGCTAGTTCCGGTTGGTCGCTCCTCTGTCCACTCCATCGCCGTTGGGAACTGTCATTCCTTCATGGAAGGAGGGTGGCGTCTTCTTCCACCCTCGTTCACCGGAATTTACATTGCTATGAAGCTTCCTCGGGCCATCAGTGAAACTCCGGTGGTTTATTTTTATTTTTTTCCATTCCTACACTGCGCGACCCTTGGTTCCTTCTTGTTGCCATATCTTCTGGGTTCCTATGAATAACAAAACCATAACCGAGTTCGTGGGAGGGTCTGGGCCATGTTTGTTTGGCCCATTCCCTCCACTTTAGCATATTAACATGAGAATTACATCATGAATGAAACAATTCCTAGGTAAACAAAGAAACAAAATTCCTTTTTTCTGTTGGATGGTGTTGTAGATGATGATGTAAGGTGTACATCCGAACGTGTTCATCGGCACATGATGTGGTTTTTCAATTACTCCAATGACCATCGCTTGATCACTATTATTCATTGGAGTATGATGTTTCCAGATTTTTTATTTGAGCTTCATCTCGTAGCTCTCTCGAAACAAAATCCCAAACATTGATAAAATAGAAGAAAAGGGGGAAACAAAGCACCACATAATTAATGGGGTTCATTAATGAGATTAATTAATGAACCTATTAATTCTCCCAATGGAGTGGTTACTCAACCTATGGTAATATACATTAAATGGCTTGAAGTTTCAATTCGGTACCACCACCATTTTTCCAACATTTGAAAAGAGGAAAATAAAATAACCTTTGGTTGTTTTATTATTATTTTAATAATGTCCATTAATGTAACATTTTCATCTAACCCATGTCGATCAATGTTAAGCTTCCCTTAAGTGAATAACGGTGCTCTAGATTCAATGGTACACTCAGATATTTAATCTGAGAATTGGTTCGAAAAATAGAAAATGTCCCCCGCACGATTACTGAATGTACTTAAAAAAAGTTAAAAAATCTGTTTCAGGATCTCTGGGCCTCAGAATCACATGCCACCAAATTTTTTACAAATGCAATAAAACAATAACTCAAAAATTATATATAATTTATGGGATATTATATTCTACCCAACTTAGGGATTTCATTCCCAAAATCTACAACAATACTAGGGAAAATGGGGGTACTGAGCATGTATCAGATCCTCCTACTCCCATGTGGTCTCCTGGAGATTCCTATGCTGCCAACAGACTCAAACCTAAGGAATCAGCCACCCATGAAGGAGATATTCCCATAAATCCTCTATCTCCATCAGGCTCACGACAAACATCAACCCATTTTCAATGTCTAGCTCTCCCCAGTCGATAACTTGGGACAGACCATGCACGTACATTCTCAACTATGACACGTGGAAAACATTATGCACCTGATGCATCTGGGGGGAAGATCTGGAGGGTATGCCACATAACCTACTCTGATGAGGATATGTAAAGGACCAATGATCCTCATAGGTATATCTTCACCCCGACCAAACCTCTGTAATCCTCATTGGGGTGAGACCCAAAAGAAGTCATAGCCTCCCTCCTCAAACTCCAAGGGTATCCATCTCCTCCCGGCATAAGACTTCTGTTAGCTTTGTGCAATCTTCATCCTCTTTTGGATGATATGCACCTTCTCTATGGTATCATGTACCATCTTTGGACCCATATGTGTTCAATCTCCCGTGTCTTCCCATCATAGAGATGATACGATAGGATGCCCGTACAGTGACTCAAACAGAGCCATGCTAATGGTGGAGTGGTAACTATTGTTGTATGCAAACTAATCCAGTGGTAGGTGGGTCTCCCAACTGTGACCAAAATCAAGGACACCTGAATAAAAAATGTCCTTCAGTGTTTGTATAGTCTGCTCCAACTGACCATCTTTTTTTATGGTTAAAGGAATTGCTCAAGTGTAACTTAGTTCTGAATGCCTCTTGTAATCTCTTCCACATGAGGGACGTAAAATGTGCATCATGATTAGAGAGAATATTTGATGTCACCCCATGAAGTAATAAAATCTCTTATTTGTAGAGACATCCCAATCCTCTACTTATCCTTACAATCATATTGGTTGGAAGTTGGCCGATATAGTGAGTTGATCAAAGACCACCTAGACAAAACTAGGCTCCCAGTACATACATGGTAGCCCTACCACAATGTCCATAGATAAACCAGACCTTTGCCATTAAGACAACTCAAGTGGCCGAGCTAATCCTGATGGTACCTAATTCTCCACCTTCACTTTCTAATAAGTGAGACATTGTGATACAAAGACTTCCATTGATTTCATCATCCATGGCCACCAATACTGACACCAAAGGTCTTGGTACATCTTCACCGCACCCATATGTACTACCAAAGGGTATGGGTGGAACTCCTTTATCACTTCCTCTCATAGTGTCATTGGTACCATGTGGTGTCCTATAAAGAGGATGACATGCTCCCCTTCTTCAGTAAATCCTTCAAGAAATTGTCCTGAGTATATCTGAGCACATTGGGCATTACAGTAAATGTCTCCATGCAATGCCTCCCGGACCAGCTGAAGAAATGGAGGAGTGATAGTCATAGACTAGAGGTATGATTCTCCATATATATCCATGAAGGATATCTGCAATATGGATTGCTGGTCTGTCACCTCACTCAGCAGCTGTGGACCAAACCTCTTGGTGAGTATTTCTGCTAGTACGTTCCCCTTCCCAAGAGTGAATACTATCTCATAGTCATAGTCCAAGTAGAACTCTGTCCATAAACGATGTCTTAGGTTCATGTCCTTCTATGAGAATATATACCTGATACTCTTCTGATGCGAGTAAACAATAAACTGTTCACCCATCAAGTTGTGCTTCCACATCTTTAGCATAAATACCACTACTTCTAAATCCAGGTCATGTGTTGCTTAGTTCTTCTCATTATATTTCAACTGCCATGAGCCATATATGATCACCACTTTCTCCAGCATCAGGACACAAACTAGTCTGGTCCCGGATGTGTCACTGTAGACTATGTACCCAACACCCTCTTATATTAGCCTCAAAATGGGGGCACTCTTCAGTATCTGCCTGAGCTGTTTGAAACTCTGTTGTCACTTATACATCTACAATAATGTCTTACTATTATTCATCAAATATGAAATTGGTTATTTAGCCTTGGAAAATTCAGGTACAAATAACTATTAGTACCCAACCGATACTAGGAAACTCTGCACCTCAATCACACTCCTGGGTGGCTCCCGAGAAAGAACTGCCTCTATCTTTTCTAGATCCACTGTAACTCCAAACTCCGAGATACAATGCCCCAGAATGTGGAATTCCCATATACATAACTAGCACATTGAGAGCTTTCCATAAATTTGGTGCTCTCTGAGTCTATCCATAACAATATATAGGTGCGTGGTGTGATCCTCCTCCATCATAGAGTATACTAGGATATCGTCAAGGAAGACCACCATGAAGTGATTTAGGTAAGGATGGAAGATCTTATTCATGAGTCCCATGAAAATTACCTGAGTTTTGGTCACACTGAAAGGCATCACCATGAACTTGTAGTGACCATATCGACATCTGAAGGCTTTCTTTGGTACGTCCTCATCCCATACCATAAACTGATTATAGCCTTATCTGAGGTCTGTCTTTGAAAACCACTGTGCTCTCTTCAGCTAGTTGAAGAGATCATTGATCCTCAGTATAAGATACATGTTATTCATGTTCACCTAGTTCAGGCACCGATAGTCCACCCAATGCCTCAGAGTCCCATCTTCCTTCTCGGTGAAAACAATAGGGGCTAACCAAGAAGAAACACTAGGCCTTTTGAACCCATACATCTACAAGTCATCCAATTATACCCACATCTCTCGAAGCTCCATGGGGTATATCCGATATGTTGGTGTAGATATCGGTGACATCACAGAGTAAAATTAGATGTGAAATTGTACTTCTATAAGAGGGGGTTGTCCAATAACATCATCAGGGAAGACATCATCATATTGGTCCACCTCTATAGGATAGCTTGGACTCCTCTCGTCTACTACACTGACGGTGATTCTAGCCAACTAATGAGTGATTGGTTGTAATATCCTCTGAGAATGTCCATCCTATGATGAAAAGGTTTCATTCTCACTCGTGAAGGAAAACATGATCCCAACCTCAAAGTTACACCACACATTATGCCAAAAATAATTGATCTGGGCATGGACTATAAATGGCCAGTCCATACCCAAGATGACATCATAAGGCCTCGACACTGCTACTAGGGGATCCCGTCTAAAGCCGTTGCCTACTAAAGTGATCTCACACTATTTTCATCATTGTGTAATTATCTAATCCTTTCCTATTGGAGTCTATAATTGTAATGATCAAGATAATGGATCCTTTGAAATCCCTTTTCTATGAATGAGTGTCATGGAAATGAAAGAGTTACTAGAACCTGTGTTTATAAGAACGACAACAGGTTTGGAAAATACATAGATTGTACCTCTAATAATCTCTAGAGCATCGTGGTCGTAAGCCAATGATTTCTGGAGGTGAACGTTCCCTGTCATCCTGCTTCCTGAGGTTGGGGTGGACCACCTAGGGGTTGCGGCTGTAAAACCTTGAACCGTAACCCACCAACTGCCACTCATCCCATAACCCTACCAAATCTATGGCCTTGCGGTCATCTTCACCCAAACTGCTACCACTATCTCGACATCCCCTCAACTGTTAGCTTTTGATCCGTATAAAAAGTCGAGCACTCAATCACCATGTGACCCGGCCCACCAGATGAAAATCAAAGTATGGACCCCATCATACTTCCTATGTCCTGGGAGCATGACACTATCAAAGATGAGTCCAGGAATTGACCTCTAAATGACCTGGCCCGCTTGGGCCCACACATTTGATATCTAATGCCTACCGAATACTCTGTCACCTGGGGTCTTCTGGAAACTCAAACAGTGGGTGTCTACACTTCCAATAATCTCTCTATCATAACAGCCCACTCAAGCACCCTGACCTGAGTAGGGATGCCGAGAGACACCACCAAAGCACTGATCTCCCTCTCGATTCCCTGATCAAAAGTTCAATCCCTGAATAAAGGGCCTTGTACCATGTATGTGGAGTCACGAGAAAGCTTTGTTACCCTCACCGAGTACTCGACCACTATCTTGTTTCCCTGCTGTAGGTGGAGCAGCTCATGAATGCGCACAGAGTGCAACGTTGCATGGAAAAACTCCTCCTTGAAAAAGCCTCTAGAAGTCAACACAAATTTGGGTCACCTCATCGAGATTTCGAATGGTAAAACTCCACCATATCATTACTAATATCTATAGAAGGCTCACTAAAATGATCACCATCTAGTTAGGTGGTGTCCTCACTAAGAAAGTGACCAGCGTAACAACATCTAATCAGTCCTGAGAAACCTGAGGATCTGTCTCTCCCTTGAACCTGGGATGTCTCTATCTCTAAAACCCATTTAGGGCACTGAGCCTACGAATTTACTCTACCGAAACCACCTATATTATATGTTATCCATCGTGTGGTGGTTTCACTGGTGTACCACCTAGTGGGTCCATCTCAAGCACTAGTCCTTGAATAGACACCTCATCGCTAGGTAGGCTGTTTTCATGACCTCATATTGAGATCATGGTTGGTCATCCACATAGAGGCATCATAAGATAGATCAAGATGTACCATGGTTAGAAGGTTTTACCTGGTGAGATGAATTTTATTCAATTAAAGGGCATACTTATGAAAGAATTGTTTTCATGAATTGAACAAAAAACAAAATTCAAGGTCCAGGTGTATGGATACATCAGCTACCGCACCAACACTGGACTCCCTGAATTTGAAAGTTTAACTCACAACACTTAACACTATGGCCCCAAAAAACATTAGACTCCTGTTATTTGATGTGGAATTGGCCGCCCTATGATACCACTTTTTCTGGACCCACCCCTTGGGGACCATGCTGTTACTACCCTAATCTCAGCTTCTATAGGCCAGGGGATGGTGACTGGCACTGAAAAAGAATTTCCCTAAAATGGGAATGAATTTCCTGAAAACCGTTACACACAATGACATAGAACATTGCACACATGTAAAACACAATCGAATGAGAAATGTACAACCATAACTACAAACCACCACTGAGTGTAAAAGTAATTACTGATGTTATGGGACAAAATACAATCCCAACTGAAATGGAATTACAAAAAAAAAACAAAAAACAACTCTTGAGGTCTTCCTCCAAGGATCCAACCTGAATGTTTGGTATAGCCATTCATTTTGGCTCTCCATGTCAACCGGTCACCTCCGTACAACGTTAAGTCCATGATCCTCATTAATCAGTTAAAGAGGCATGTCATCTGCAAAAGACACAACAATGTGCGGGCGAAGCCCATGTAGGTGTGAGTATAATAATACCCATTAAGGACCCTGAGACCCCTGATGTTCTCTCAGAATTAAAATAAGGTAAAACCAAAAATCATTATTTAAATCACAAAGTAAAAGAAAATGAAAGCTCACACCAGGTATATTATAGGGTAGTAACAGTAACATCATTAGTCTCATCGTCGAACACCACAGCTGCTGGAGAACCCCTCCACTATCGATTATATTGGGAGTTCCAAGTCAGAGAGAGGTGATTCCCACTAACCCTAAGCTGTTTAGGTTCTCCTCCCCATCACATACTATGGGTATGCCAGGTGACAGAGAGCCGATCCCCACAATGGCATGATGAGTTACTCCACCCATCGAGTACTGTGGGTCTCTCGGGTCACACAAATCCACTCCCCACAATAGGTCGGTAAATTCTCACAGAGGATCTTCCAACTGGATTGTCTAGTCACATAGATAAAAAGTCAGCAGTATTCCAGTCTCATCGAGTCGTAGGGTTCCACATGTAGTGTTCTTGGGAGAACCGCTCCTCAGGCCGTCTATTGAATTTCATCCCGCACAAATTCCAATAAATAAGAAACTCGAGGATCTAGCAAGTCATGAGAGTTCCATTGTAATAGATGGTGCGTTAACCATACACTTAGTATGTAACTTATATTCATTTTAGTGATGGGGACCTGGTTAAACGTTGTTACAATTTAACACGAAAAAACACCATCTTTCTCCGAATATATCATAAGGAATCTTAAATAGGTTGCCTCAGCCTAAGGGTTCCCACACGACAGACAGTTCATCAAACATACGTCCGGATTAGGAGATATGCCTGTTTTTGAGTAATTGGGATATAAGGGGTCTTGTTACGGTCTGACATGGCCCAATGGGCCCGACCCGATGGGGCCGATCTTTCCTCAGTACGGCTATGCTTGGTCCAAACTGTTGGGCCACAAGGTCAACCCGCTGGGCTTGGGGCTCGGCATGCTGGGCCGAGGGTGTGGCCCGCGGGCCGCGAGCTAGGCTCAGTAGACCTCGGGTTAAGCCTGGCCCACCCGACTGGGTATGGACCACCAGGCTGCAAAACTACTCGAATCGCTCACTGAGTGTGGGGGGTCTGCTCCCCTATTGAACTAATTTTCATATTCGGGTCTTCAAAGACGCTGAGCTAGTTGTCACCACACCTCCTGGACGATTGACGTCGATTGGCCCACTATAGAACTGAGGGTGTGGTTCTGCCCTCTGTCATAGCTCAAATACGCATCCCTCATCAGCAGCACACTGCAAGTAATAACAATGGTGTCAGATGGAACCCCACCACCTGGCTGGTCCCTGCGGGATGGACTGCAATGAACCCACATGCAAGGGTCCACCCTCTCCCACATCTCAATGCCACAACATTCCTTCATGGAGCACTGCCATGGTGCACTGCCTCTCTTCTACTTGCGAGCACAAGTTGGACTCTCCGTTGTCAGCCATGATACCTTCGGGCACAACTATTTCATCATGGCCGGTGGGTACCCACCCCGCCTCCCTCTGTCGGGAGTGTCGCTGCACCGACATCGATTCCGCAGGCAGTCAATGAAACTCTGGTGGTCTGTTTTTATTCTTGTCCCCGACTACAATGTACAGACCTTGGTTCCAACTTATATCCATATCATCTGGTTTACCATGAATAACGCGACCATAATAGAGTTCGGCAGAGGGTCCTGACAATGTTCATTTGTCCCGCTCCCTCCACATTAGCATTATAACATGGGAAACATTATAGGAAAGAATCAATTAAAAGGTAAAAAATGAAACCCCCAACCTTGTTTCCATTGGAATCCGTTGTAGATGAGGATGTAGGGTCTGCGTACGATGGTGTTGATCGGCTCTTTTCATCATTCATTGATTCCTCCAATGACCATCACCCGATCACTATTCTCTATCGAAGTTGGAAGTCACCATCATTTTGTCAAAGAATCATCTCGTAGCTCTCCCAAAACACAATACTAGGATTTTATTAAATATAAGAAAAGAGGTGAACATAGAAACACAAAATTTATGGGGTTCATTAACACGTTTAATTAATGAACCTATTAATTCTCCCAATGGTGTGGTTAATCTACCTAAGGGTCAAGGCATTACATGGTCTGACATTGCACTGTGGTCCCACTGCCATTTTTCCAATGTCTGAAAAAAATAAAATAAAATAACCTTTAGTTATTTTTTTTGTGAAGTCAATGAAAATAACTTTTTTGTCTGACATTTCTTCTCAAAGTTATGCTTCCCTTAAGCGACTCTCGGCACATCAGATTCAATGGTTCCCTCATATTTAAAATCCTAGTACTGGTTCAAATGATAGAAAATGTTGACCTCACATTTACTGAATTTACCTAAAAAAAGATAAAAAAAAGTACGTTCTAGGCTCTCCGATCCTCAGAATCATGTGTCACTGATTTTTACAGACTTGTAATAATTCCAAATAATTAAAAAAATATGGAATTTCTAGGTATTTATAATACATTTCTATTTGATTTTTTGAATATGGATGCTAGTATGACAAAAATACAAATATGTGTAATGAGAGTAAAATGGTTTGGTTTAGGGATGTGTCGATCATCACCCTAATGCATGATGAATGGGCCTATGACTGTAGTTTTGTCAAGACACTCCTAGGGGAAATCTTTTTAGTTAATTCACATTTTATTTTTTAATTATTATAAAGGATTTTAATATATGAAAACCGTGTGTAACCTATGTTATTCCTAATTTTGAATAGAATGAAAATAATTTTACACAATTTTGAAATCATTTAAATAATATTACTAATTATATGATTTACCAATATTATTATTGTTTATCATAATATGTTTTTTGTTTTTAGTAAAATGAAGGATCCTAAAGGGGTGATTTTAATGCTTAATGTGATAGAAAATATGATGATTTGACTCTAAATAAAATAAATCAGATATGATCCAAAAGGTGAAAATTTTGATTATGCTGAATCATCTATCACAATATATGATAAATAGTATACACATAGATGAGTTTCCTAACATGTTAAATTATAGGAAAATTGGATTTTTATGGATGTTAATGTGATAATGATCTTGAGGAAAAGAATGATTAATTTCATTAATGAAAATAATTTTGGAAGGATCACTAAGGATAATATTATAAATGAAGGGGAAGATGTTATCTTTGTTGGAATGAAGTTCATAAAGACTAAAATTGCAAAGGAAATTTATTTCTAATATACAGAGAACATATGAATTATCTGATTCAATTACATATTCCAATACATAACTCTTAGAAAAAAATGTATATTCTATTTCTATACATGATTTAGATAATGATGATTAGGGAAAAATTATTCACAACTCTAGAGTTAAGGATGTCGTGTCAATGTTTTCAAGATGTTTCCCTCAGAAAATATTATTATTATTCCATTAGTTTAATTTTATGTGATTTAGAGAATTGATATCTCTCACTATTTATAACCCTTATATATTTCTTGAATAAGGAAGTAATAATTGATATTCTATAATAACATATGGTTTTCAAGTAGGGTGAGGATAAATGTCAACATACATTGGAAATTACGCCATTTTAATGATTTTTGATTACCATTAAATTTTAATATTTATCTCTGATGGGTGGTAAGAAACTCAACAACAAAAACACAAATGTTTTATAGATGTATATTTATTTATTTCTGGAGGAACTATCTAAAATTCCAAAAAAAACTCATGGATTAATTTTAAATTGTGATTTTTACAAGATATATTCCTATCATGAAGAATACAAATATAATTAACCCCAATGAGTTTGAATAATTAATGAATAAATAGGAAGAGAATATAGATAAGGGATTTGTATTCTCAAGTGGGATTCCTTGGGGTAAATCCATTTTTTTAAAGAAGAATTATTGTTCAACAAACATATTAATTAACTATTGTTAATCTAATAATTTCACGATCAAGAACAAATATCTTCTACCCTATATTTATAATCATTTCAATAAACTACAAGGATGTAAATATTTATCACAATACTGACCTTTGATTCAAATATCATCAATTGAATGTAAGGAGGAAATATATACCAAATACAGATTTCCAAACAAGGTGTGGACAATATGAATTTAATGTGAGGCTATTTGAACTTAAAAAATCTCCTTGTATCTTTATGTAATTGATCAAAAGTGTATTTATATATTACTTTGAAATTTTTGGTTGTATTTAAAAATAATATGATCCTATATACTTATAACAAAGAAGAACATGATGTGAATTTGGTAATTGTGTGAAGGACATCATAGAAGAAGAAATTATACATCATGTTTAGAAAGTATGAATTTTGGATAAAAAAAGTAACCTTATCTTGTCATGTTATCATAAAAGAGGGTATATATGTGGAAACATCAAAGATATATGTAATTGAAGAATGATCGAGACCAACCACTATGACTAAGAACCAATGTTTTTTTAGATTATACGGATACTGTAAGAAACATTTGAGAAACTTATCATGATTTTCCAATACACTAAAAATGTTGACCCAAAAGGGGGAGAAGTTCATCTAGAAAAAAATGAATGGAAAGATATAGGAAGATTAAAAATTTATTCACCACTGCACCTACACTAACAATACGATATAGAAGATAAGGATTTGTGAAATATAGTAACGATTCATCAAATGATTAAAAAGGTTATATTAGGTAAAAATAGAATGTATTTTGTTATGTATCATGGAAATTAAATACTTCATAGAATAACTACGTAATTTGTGAAATGAATATGGTGACATTATTCATAGAATAATAAAATTATAGGCATCATGATTATGGTAAGATGTGTGATATTTACACTGACCATAAGATACTAATGTATATATTCGAACAAATACAGATGAACTTGTGAAAAAGATTATTTTTAGAACATATCAAGGACTATAAATATTAAATACATTATTAAAGTAGGAGGGGGGAATGATGGTTGATTCCCAGTGGATGAAGGATCATTGTATCTTATCCATGATTTGGATTGAAAAAGTTTCTATACACATTGATTTATAATGGATGAATCTTGGAAGAATATGGGAAGGGAAACTAATATCTTTCTTAAATGATTTGTCAACCATCTATTCATGGGAGGATAAAAGAATCCTAGAATGATTATACATAACTGCTGTAAATGTTAGTTAGTATTCATGAGTTAATCATTGATAATGAATGTTTTATATGGTTTTAAACCTAGATATGTGTCCCATAGAAACTAAAACTAAATTAGGGATATTTGATGATAATTATATATCATTCTTTTTTTAAAGGATTGGGACCAAGCCTCATTTATTATTAATGAAAAGAAAAGTACACTTTTTAAATGGGTAGAAGTAGACTGATTACATAGCTCGAAGGCCCAAGGAGCATTTATCCCCTTATATGGCCCGTAGGCCCAACTTTTGGGCCCAAGGATCATTCTATTTATTATACCGCATAGTACCCTCCTACTATATTACCGCACAGTACCAACAACTGCTACTGTACACGCCGCTGCTACAGTACCCTACTACCGCTACAGAAAACTCCGTTGCTATAGTACCTAAACACATGAATTTTAAGGGTAAATATCAAATCCTAATGATATGTTCCAAACATTACCTGCACAAGTATGTAAATAGGAAAAAATTTGGATTGATTTCTTATGGAAACCGCCAAAATATATTGTTAATAATTCTATTTTATTATTATTTGATCAATATAAAAATTGAATTATTTTTTTACCAAAAAATAAGATTTCTTTCTTTAAAAACTATGCATGATATACATTAGATAAGTTTTAAGTCTATTTTGGATAAAAATTTATGTTGTGTTTGATCAAAGTGTAATGTTTATCTCAAGATTCTAGAAATTTATTTCAAAATGATTGGTGATAGAGTTGAGTTTCAATATTTCTTATCACACTCAGAAATATGGATATTCTAATTGGACCATTAAAACTCCATCAGATATACAGATATTAGGTTTGATAGAATTACAAGGATATTTGGACCAACACCTTCACTTGGAGGAGTTATCATATAAAAAATGTTTCCATTCTAAATTTCATATGACATCATATGGGATTCTGTATTGGAAGATATGTAGGAATCGAACATGATTGGATGATGTTAGGTAGAGGAAGCTGGTAGTTCTCATACTTGTCCAAGAAGTAATATTTAATGTTCAAAACATTCAGTGATATATAAAATAATAAAAAATTATAAATAAATGATATGAATAAAATCATTGAGTAAATAATGATTCTAAAGTTAATGATAAGGTATTAACCTATATATCTCCCTAGATGAGTATTATGAGATTTCAGATGAAATGGAAGCTGATACATAGGTACATTAGTCCCTTTGATGTCATTGATAATGTCAGTTAATTACCTTATTTCTTGTTAATACCTCATTATATCTCTCAAGTATATGATTTAATCCATGTATCACTTCAGATGAATTGAATATTAGGCCCATCACATGTACCGAATTCACAATTGTTCAACAAGAATATGATCTCTCATATGAGAAAAAACCAATATAAATTCTATATTGAAGAGATAAGGTGTTTTAGAGCAAGACAACTCATATGGTAAAATATAAAGAGATGTTTCATAACTTCAGAGAATCAACACTGTAACATAATGGTGAGGTGAGAGAAAATTACCCCTATTATTCTCATATTTTTAGAAAACATTCAATGATGAAATACTTTTATGGGGGTAGAATATTATAATTCAAAACGATAGACTTTATAAAACTGATGTTATGTTCTATAACTTTTTTTAAACTACAATAGAAGAAACAATCCACAATATATTAAGAAAAAAATTATTAATAAATCTATAAATAAACTAATATTGACAAACATTAAATATTTTTAAGGAAAATAGTTAATATTAGTTAATATTGTGATATGACATTTTCAATAAAAGGAATTTTCATTCAATAATGAATTTTATTTTAAATAATAAATTTACAAAAATTTATAATTTAAATCCTATAAAATAAAAATAATTCTAATTCTTACAGTAAAAATGTATATAGTAATATTTTTTATGTTTTATTAAAATGGTTAATTTTTAACATAAAAATAAGGTTTTTATGATAATTATTATTTTTTTGATTTTATAATTATATATTCTAATCCGATAAGATTAAAAAATCTGGAAAAAAATAAAGTATATATTTAGTGAATAAACTTATTAATTTTAAAATATTCTTTGAACTTATAACCATATGTCATTATTTTTAGAAATCAATTAAATATATAGTTTGATAAATAACTATTTTCGTATTTTCCTCACATTGTGTGTCTAGATGGTGAAATTTTGTTTGGGTTGTCTATAAAATCCTCCTAATATATATATATATATATATATATTATGATAAAACAAATTAATTGCATAAAATTATTTTCTATGATAATTTTATATTAAATAAAAAATTAAATCATAGAACATATTTTTTTTAGAATATTATATTTGCAATATTTAATTTGTATGTTTTAAAATAAAAATTCAAACCATTATAAATGTGTTTGTGTCAAGAGGATTTTAAATATTTATATTAAATTTTAAGATAAGGTAAAAGGATATAATATTAATTTTTTCATTAATTCTAATTACTAAGGATAACGATTAATCACCATGGTAAAAGTTAATTTGGGTAAAAGGTTAAAAGTCAAACAAAAACCATAGATTTATCTTCCCTTTCATAAAAATTCCTTTATAAGAGATTTTTTGAAATTATATTTTCCCATATATCCTTTTTTCACTTTTTATTCGATTAACCATGAATAGCTTTATGGAATAATAAAAAACTATTTGGGTTTCTAAAATTTCCATTTTATTCTCTTATAAAAGGAAACAACTTCCTCTGTTTAATGTTAAAATTAACCTTTTAATTAATACTTGAAAATATTTCAATTTTAGCCTCCTATTGTCTTATCATATATACATATACTTATTTTCACCTTATGTATTCTTTTGTTCTTCATTTATAAAGATTTTTCCAAGGGAAAACTCAAGTTTCAAACATGAGTATTACTTTTACTTTTGGATTTTCTTTTATTCTACTACTGTATGAAATAATTTATATACTTGTTTGTATGAGGAAAGATTTATTATTATCATAATTAAATTTAACTATATTAATTATAAAATAAATATTCAATGATATCCATCCACTATGAAAACAAAATGACACCAATCGTGTGAACAAACAGACTACCACCTCCATGACACGATGCAGTTTTATTCCATAAATACCTATCATGGATGGTGTAAAGGATGATTTTATAAATAGATATTTTTTCTATATCATATATAATTTTATAAAATAATTTTTTTTTTCATATACCATCATTTTGTCCATTCATTGATAAATGTGATTGTTAATGATGTCTACAAGAAGACTACAACATCCATGATAAAGGGAATTATTTTTTCATAATCAATCATCTTGGATGGTTCTAAGCATGAGTTTTATAGATATATATAGAGTAAATATAATTTTATAGAATTATTTAATTCTTATTTTAACATTATATAACAATGTTTTCTTACTCATTCAATCTTTATAACACACTATTATTAGGTTGTTTTTCCACCTACATGGGTGATGCTGTAATGTTAATTTAATACTTGATAAAGAATATTATATTCTTGAAAAATATTTTAATAAAAATTTATTCATTAGGTAAAAATTATTTTTGGGTCTTAGACTCTATATTTAATGATGTTATTAATATATCACCCTTATATTCATTAAATGGATCAAAACAACCCCATCATTGATTTCATCATTATATAATTCTAAAAAGAACATGAAAAATTAATTTAGAAATTCTGAAATTATTTTAAATGATATTTTAAAAAACTTATTGTGATCTAGGAATGATAAAATTTGGGAGATGAATAAATAACACCGTCTTCATTATAAAATTACTTCAAAACGGTCATGATTTATGGCACCAAAAATCATAACTAGATAATAACTTACTATTATATAGATACTGAGTATTTGTAAATTAAATTTATAAAAATTTAAATAAATCCATTAGTTTATTAAATATGAGCTTAAGATAGTTATTTTTGGGATACCTGATTTTAGTGTTCATCAAACTTTTAGGTAGTAATGTTAAGGGGTTTTTGAAACTCAAATCCTTTCCATGGGCCATAAAAAAATTTGTTTACACAAAGAAACTTCAAGTATGATTATATCAAACATGTTATATTAATATGATGTATTTCTAAATTAATTTATACAGAAATCATTTTTGTCACTAAATTCTTCTTCCTTGATGAATCTATCATTTTGTGGAAATGAAATTCTGTTAAGAATAATTTCCAACTCTTTTAAAGAATATTTATTCAATATCCTATTTATTAATTCCCAACAATGTTCTCATTTTTATAATGGAATATAATTTTTTATCTCTAATGATATGTTTATTATGATTTTTTTTAAACGAAGGTTTTGATATACTTTTAAGGATTCTAGTTTTCAATAAATATTTTTTTGAATATATCGAAGGAATTTTATTTTAGTGGTCATATATTATTTCATTTTAAATAAAATTATTAAATATGATTTAATTATTTTCAAGGAATATTTATTTTATATCTTTAATGAAATGTTATAATATTTTGGATTTTCCTTTCCAAAAAATGGTTTTTGAAATGTTTGATGAAAAATAATTTATTTGTATGATGATATTAATAAAATATTTTTAAGGAAGACCATTATTTTTATTTCAAATTTATTTTCAAAGGATGATTATCCAATAGATTATGGGCCTATAAATCACCCAATATAATCACTTTTTAGGTGATCTTGTTTTTGGTATTAAATTATCATTCTTCTTATTTATACAGTACCATTTTTAAATGTTATAAAACCTAATTTTTATATATATTATTTATGATAAAATGATTGATTTGATTTTATGTGGCAGTTATCTGTATGTGTAATGGAATGTGGGGTCATATATCACCCTCTAATAAATTTTTTATCTTTTAATATATCATAATATAATAATGCGTGTACATACATGAATTGTTTCACAAAACAAAGGATTATACCTTAATAGATTTTTTCACTAAACTAATATATTGACATATTTGGATTTGTTCGAAAAAATTATAGGATAGAAATACATGGATTGGTTCCCAATTTTTTCCAATTCATGTGTTTGTAACTATACTTCTCTAAAATATACCTTATATTTAAACTATTCTAATATTTCATGACATTCCATATTTTAATGATAATATGATTTATTATGTATTGATTTAATTTTTGTTATATGATTCAATGACATATTTTTTGTGACATATCTTTGTTATTGTCTTTCTATATAGTGAATATCAATGACCATTCCTGTTTTTTTCACTAGGATGTCATGATTATCATATATGATATTACACTTTACTCATGTGTTCTATTATATTAAAAATATAACAATTATGACTAGTTGATTTATTTCCATTAATTTGAATTCAAGATCACCACTTCTAATATTTCTATTCCTAAGGATAGAAAGATGATTATGTTATATGATATGTATATAAGAGGGTCTTGAGTGGAATGGTTATGGAAAATGATTATATGTGTTTTAAAATAATATGTTTATAAAAATATTTTAAATAGGAACAAATAGTTTTAGTCCATAATTTGTACAATTCTTTGTGGAATATTTCATTTAAACAATGAAAACAACGAATTATTTAGATATCATTATCTTGTGTAACTATAAGGGTATTTATATGGTTGGGAATGTGTATTTACTCTTTGTCTATTACTGGTATTTATTTAATATACTCTGATGTTCATTCCCTAGAGTATTTTTGCATGAATTGATATATATTTTAATTTACTTGGTATTTTTACAATGCCTCATTTTAGGGATTTTGGTGGTGTTCATAAATTTGTGTACTTTAGGACCTGTTTTATGAAATGTTTGATATGCCTACATGGATCAAGTCCAAATCCATTGGCCTATATGAGGTTGGAAAGGTTTTTAACCCTTTATATACTGCTCGTCCATATAGGATCATAGTGTGTAGGGTCGTGAGTAAGTGTTGTGCAAGCTGGGTTTTAATAGAACCAATTTAAAGGGATAAACTAGTACTGAATTTTGGGTTTGGGAAACTATGTAAATAGGTTAAAAGTTTCTCATGATCATATCTACGGTTAGTGAATTCTTTTAATGGTCTGATGATCAATGTATTATTACACCAGGACTCTGTCCCCATACTTGTGGAGTTAGAATGTTGAGGCATTGGATGTGGGAAAACCAATAGTACATGCATCATATTAGAATGTGAATTTTACATATATTTCATTAACAAGCCATATCCAATGACATATTCCTCTAATAGTGGACCATATTTTAAAATTTTTGTTATGCCTCAATGATGTATGATTGGAGGAGTTCTATGTTGTATTTTTGTTGTTGAATAAATCGATGATGAGGATTTTGTTTTGGGGATAGTCCTTCGGGATTAACCTTTAGAGGGGAAACGAGATGTTCTAATTACTATTGAGTATAAATAAGAACCAATAACAGTATCCTTGTCTATTTAATCTTTTCACATTAATCAAAAGATTGTTCCTTTACGTTAGGATAATGATGCACAGAGGCTAGTCACACTAGGAGATTTTTAGTTTTAAATAATTATTCAGTGTCATGATGATATTTATCCTTAGGAAATGGGGGATTGGATGGAGTCATCTGATCACATATTTTGAATGGTTTAGACCCCGATAGATCCGATGGAGGTTCTTGTAACTAGGTTTATTCATGTGATGGATGGATTTGGGTGGAGTCAGATTACCTGGACCTATAAAGAGGCAATTCCCACCAAGATAGATATTAAGTGTTTGTATCATATGGATTACTACCCTTAAAACATATGATTGGTTTAGTTTTAAGAGATCTTGGAGACGTAGAAATATGGGATGACTATTGCTGAGTTCACATTGAGGTTTACTAAATTTACATTGCACTCCCTTGATAAAGTGGGACATGGGTACTTCTAGGAACTATAGTTTGAGTAGGGATTCCATAGCGACATATGAGCTATATTAGTTCCTCAATGTATTTCCACAATTTCTACGGTGAGGGAGAGGTGCTTAGTGATAGTGATATTATTTTAAGAGGTAAATAAGTTAGTTAGAGTAGGTTGTGGTCCTCATGGAGTTGAGTATTCAAATATTTTGGGTTAATGGAATATATCTATTAAATAATATCTTACAGCTTCTCAAAATTGTGCTTAGTATTAAGGATTATTGGTGTTGGTAGCCCTTTAGGTAATGATTTAGCTACGAGATTATCAATGTTATGATTGTAGTGGATGAGGTAAAATGGTGCATACTTTCATGACCCAAGGTACTTCTGAGGGAATACAGCTATTGTACAAGCCACCATGGAGGAGGTGATTCCATGATTATAGTCCTCCAAAGAGAAATTGAGGTATACCCTAGGAAGGTGTAGCTGGAAAAGGGTCTAGATTATCCATAATCGGAGAAGAAAATTGAATAGGGTGATGTTGTGATATTATTCCACCACCACCACCATGATTACTATGAACAAAAAATAGAGTTAGAAGAATAGGTATTGCATAAAATTAATGTAACAACCCTAGTATTTATTTATTTTTTCAAATAAAATAAAAATATTTAATGTCTTGCATTTCCCACTCCACCATGTTATGAATGATTTATTCACAACACTATGTAAATATTTCACTACATGAAATGTTGTGATTAGATTTATATACACATCATTGAGTTTAGCTTATGGTATATGAAATACTAAGTTCTTTAGTCAACTAGTGTTAGACGTATGACCATGTTTTACATAACCACAACATTCTATTAATAATAATATTAAAATATTTTTATAGTTATCACCAATAAAATATAATGGAATGTATAAAATGGATTAAATAAATTATTATAATATTTTTTATTCATGTTTATAAAAATAATTCTTTGGTTACAAAGTAATCATAAATGATAATAGGAACTATTTGAAAAAAGTAATTCATTTTTTGAAAAACTATTTTTCTATATACAAACAGATTTTATCTCAATAATTTTAACAAAACACTCTTGATAAATTATTTTAATGGAATATATATATATATATAACAAAATACTTAACATTCAAATTTTTTATTTTCTATACAATAGATTATAATAAATCCAATTTTATGTATAAAAATATGTATTTTTCTAAAAGGTAGTTATACCACATTTAAAAGGAACACTTGTTTTAAAAATAAATTAGTAAACTTTTATAAATTGTATTTGAAAAATAAAACTTCATTTTCATGTAATAAATTTAATATTATATGTGTTTTTTTTGGAATTTTTCTAAAAATTTTCATTTTTTCCTGAATATTAAAAATATAGAATTTTAATTGAAATATTCCTTTTAATAGAATTTAGTTATGTTGAAAAAAATATTTTAAATTGGATTTAAATTATGATTATTTAAATTAAACATCAATAAATATAATTTAGTTAATTGGAATATATTTCACATTGAAATTATATTTAAAAACGTTTCAATATTTTGAACATGTTCAATTTTAAAACCAGCATTCTCATCTCATTTGAGGCAATTATTTAAAATAATTTCTACCACCACTATGGTTGGAATTTTAAAATAATGGTTAAAATAATTGGAATAATAATAATATATAATGTTTAATATTAAAAAAATTAATTTTTATCATAATTATTAACGAAAATAATTAATAATAATCATAGTAATTAAGAGAAAGGTAGGATTGTTAAGAGACTAAATTTAAATGTTCCGAGAAACATTACCTAGACACTTGTTTAAAAGAAATTTTATTTCCATATTTTGAACATATAACCTCTTGGATCTAAAATACTTCAGTATTTTTGGCACATGATGCATGGGATACCTCTATATATTGATTACCTTTTGGAATTTACATGAATTCCACTCCTCCATTATAAAAGGGAATTCACTCTCCCAAAACATTGAACTCTCTCAAGTACATTGGATTGGAAACTACATATAAAATTATATCAATAAATACTTAATATCAATCTAGAATAACAAATTTATGATAAAATATAACTGAGGATTTCCATTGCTGCAAACCAAAATGAGTTTTCTAAAAAGATGCAACGTTCATCAACACACATTTTTGTATTGTTTCTCTATCCTCCAAATTAAATTATTTTTATAACATAATTATATAATTTAATTAATGTCATAAATATAGTGATATGTATTTAAATAAATTTTTTTACAAAAAACAACACACACTTTTATCAAATAGGAGATACATTCATCTTTTTTGTGTACAACATGCAACAAATTCGAGAGCTGATGACAATCGTTCTTCTATTATCACTTCACATGTTTTCCAACAATGAATAATTTATAGTTTATATATAAAATATATTAATATTATGATTTTAGTATTATTAATTTATTTTTATATAACACATACATTGATTCATTCAATTTTGCGAGAATACGATAACTTCCGTCATGTGTACGATAGACTACCGCCACACAAAGCGATGTGATTCACTCTTGTTTTACCTGGAATGTATTGAGAATGATTTTAATAAAAAAAATATGATATATATGGAATAATAATGAAATTTTAATTATAATACATACATATATATATATATCATTTAATTTTATTTCTTTAAATGTGATAATAAAATGAAAACATCGTTCATGTGTACGAATAACCTACCATATCCATGAATGATGTTTCTCATTTTGAATTTATATATTTTATAATTTATCCAAAATAAATATTTAATATATAAATATATACGTGATATTTATATCTTATTTATCATTATGGAGAATTTGAAATAATAATATAATTAATATGACCAAGAATAAAAAGTTAAAACATGTTTTAAAAAAAGAAGTTATTACTTGTAACATAACATTAACATGGAATTGTTAATAAATGAGTAATATAATGTCATATGTAATTCATATATTGTATTATATAAATGAATATAGTTATTTTATATATGAATAATAAACATATATTTATTATACATGAGGTTTTTATGAGTATTCCTAGAGTCAAGACATAAGGTAAGGGGATTTCAAGTATCACTTTTATTTCAATGATACTTATTCCATATTCACCCGTCGTTTGTTTTGTGTGGTGTATATACTAAAATCTATTATATTATATCATTAATTGAAATTATATATTGATATTAAATGTTTAAATTTATGTTTTTCTCTCACGTGGCTCACGATTCAAAAGTCACTAAAGTAGTAATAGATTTTCATCTTACTTTTATTTTTTCCTTGAGACCCAAGCCATGTTAACCACTGATTTATTATATGTGGTGTATATACTTCCCATGAATGTAATTTATGATTCGTTAACACAATATTTTATCTATTTAATCATTAATTTTTTGATCTCTCTTCCACGTGCTTTTGGTTTTAAAGATACCAAAAAGTAGGAGAATATTGTCTCAATATTTATTTTGGGAGACATATATTATGTTATGCACTTATATTATTCTAAAAAAAAATTTCTTTAACCGTTAGAATTTTATATCATAAATATAATAAATTTCATGATATTTTAAGATTCATGTATTTTTTTTCATTGGAATTTATATTTAATGTAACCAATGTGTTAATTGTCTATTTCTACAATCTCATCACTTATTATGATCGTTTATGATTATACGTCAATTGATGAAATAGTATGTTCTATATCATAAGAATTTTCCTGAATATTTATATCATATAGTTAAAAAATATATATTAAGAAATCTTATAATTTTCCCACACTTATGTACTTATTATAAGTAATAATTTCCTTTTAAGAAAACATGACCTCATTTCCCTCTTCGGTCAGAAAAATATTTTATTAAAAAAACCACGACTTCTAAAAATGTATTCATTTGTTTCAAATCATATTTTAATATAGTTTTAAATGGAAAGTATTTTTTTGGTTATAATAAATTCTTAAAATGTTTTTCAAATATTACTTTATAAAATTTCAAAGTGGTTTTCAAATAAAATGATTTTAAAAATGTTCTATGTCCCAAATGTTTTTAAATGAAATCTTATTTCCCATTGGAATTAATCCAGGTGATCTTTTAAAAGTATAATAAATATAAGAAGAAATAATTTTATATTTTTTATTCATTACAAGGTATATGATCAAAGGAAACCATTTTTATTCATTATTTTAAATGATTATAAATACTATGGAATGTTGTTTATGAAACTCTATTATCCTCTATAGGTTATACCATGATAAAACTCTTGTGAAACCAACTTCCTTCAAGGGATTATTATATGATTAAATGGGTTTGAAACCTATCACATTTACAATTATTATGATATGGGGAATGTATTGTAACAAAAATTTCATTTCATGGGTACATATATGATGTTTACGACAACCATATCTTTTAATGGGCCGTGATATGTTGAATGTTTAATTACCTTCTAGTAAACCTATATAATATTTCATTATGTGATGGGTGTAGAATATATCTCTCTACAATTAATTGGGAAAGGATGTATATCTCATATGGTAGACATGTATAGAGTGGAGATGAACCCACATCATTAATGGAATTTTTCTGATAAGATGATATTGGGAGGGCCCTTGACCACTAAGATGGTTTGGGGAATGAACCCATTCTACTAAGATTGCCTTGGAAATGAGACTTTACTATTAATATAGTATTTGGAGTGATCAATTACTAATAAAAATATATTCATAACCAACATTAATGTTGATATGTTTATTCAAGGGCATGATTTCATGTCCTTAACTTAATAAGTGAGGAAGTTTCTATTCACACAAGTTTATAATGTAATAGGATGATGTCTTTTTCCTAAATATATATATTATTACTATGTTACCATATCATTTATAATGATCTTGGTTCCCTTATTAATCATGTCTTATTATATTAAAATATTCATTCCATGAATCATGTGTATGGTCATTAATATGTAGGGCATGATCTTCAATTGTTATGATAATGTTAACATAATCTTATGTTCATGTGGTGGTCATGTATCTCCCTTATTTACCATTGATGATCATATGAGCTCTACCGTTGTTATGTTTTATTTCCCTATGGTATGAATAATGTTTTTAATATATATAATTAAATGAAAAA
Organism: Viscum album; assembly: GCA_963277665.1. Taxonomy (NCBI): domain Eukaryota; kingdom Viridiplantae; phylum Streptophyta; class Magnoliopsida; order Santalales; family Viscaceae; genus Viscum; species Viscum album. The sequence continues at coordinate 796,169,678 of OY728160.1, read as the reverse complement.
ATCTTCAAGGGATACATTGAAAATCATTCACTATGATACAATATTGTGGTCCATGTTTCCAAAGTCACAAAAATATCATGATCCTTAGGTATGTAAATTTGTATTATACTGAATATTCATCTAAAATTACATAATAACCATGCACGTTATGCCTGGGTCTCTAATATTAGTTTCAAAGGAAATATTTAGTAATCCATCTAAAACAATACTGAGAAAACATTAGTGAGATACATAACTAAATTTCAAAAGATATGTTTAGGGATGACTCTAAGAATAAGTCTATGAATGAGTCAGTGTATAGGAAAATGTCATTGAATTTGGCTAAGAGATAGAACCAATAATTTCCAAATAATACAACCATGTTTGGATTCTAAATGTGGATGCTGATTTGGAAGATATGTTTCTAGGGGAAACAAACCCAAAAACACCAAATTGAGCTATTCTTGATGAAGAGCTGCTGCACAAAAACACGCCTTGCTGCACACCTAGTTTGACAGTATGTGCTTTGTAAATTAAAAAAATCAATACAATCCATTATGAAGTATTTAAAGAGAATATGTCTATCAATGAACTAGGATAAACCGAAGGATTCATACATTAATTATGGTGCTATAATTTAAACATCCTATAAGTGATTTTTCATGACTATTCGGTTCCTGACTCTGATTACTATTTCTTAAACTGTGATTTATGATGTTATTAAATGCTAGGAACCCTAAGTATCAATTTTAATGTTCAATTCATTGTTAAATTAATGTATTGGAATCTTGAGTTATCTAAGGTTATGGGATATATATTAACAAACCTGATTTTTGTGACCACACAACTTTTTTGAGCCATGAATCGGGATTAGATTCAAAATGATCAATGAAGGTAAGAACAATTTGTTGAATCTTTTATAAGGAAAAGTACACCATCTTTTTGTAGATTGACTGGTCCATTAGTTTCTATGAAATGGATCTATACCCCTAAAAATATATTTTCCATTCTCAATTTTTTAGAACATGAAAAACTAATTTTGGCATCATATCCATAGGATGGTGAAGTAAATGAATGGTGGATGTTAATCAAGAATATGAGGCAACATGATAAAATTGACTCTATGTATTGTGATGATTTTACAAAATTATTTTTTATAAATTAAATTCTTCATATTATTCGTATGTACATGGATATTAAATCTTCCAATCAATATCATGAGTTTGATAATAAAAGGAAGATGAATTTTAAAGGAAAATCTAAGAACCATGGACATAAGAGGATGATATTTTTATTATGCTCAATATGTAGGATGAAATATAGAGGTATGTATATTTAGGTGGATAATAAATTTTATAAGTGTGGTAGTGTAGGTAATTTAGTTTATGATAGAAAAGTTATGGGATGATGTTAAATAACAACGAAAATAATGAAAATTCCCCAGAAAATGCACCCACCACACATCAGTGACTCAATATCAATGATTTTTTGAATTATGCTATCCAGTGACCAAATATATGGAATATTGTGGATGATAATCCATTATGACCACAATATAAAAATAACAGTAATAAATATTATTTTTAATAATTTATGATGTCACCCATGCTAATTAGGGAAGACATATCCTCCCATCATTAGTCACGAATTTGATGTTCTATTATTATGAAAGATTCATATGAAAATACTATTTAATATCCTTTGGAGAAATTTCAAATGATTGTTTACACGGATTAGAAAACAATAAAATCACAGATTATATCAGTAGAAGGATAAATAAAGCTTCCAATGATTTTTTTGGAATTATATGTGAGATTACATAAGATAAAAATGGATAATTCATGAAAAAATCATCAAGGTTATATGATTAATGGATGTATTGATGATGATGAAGAGAAATCATATGACCTACGAAATGAAATAGGATTTATGGAATAATATGAGGAAGCATAAGTTATGTCATAATGATGATGGGGAATAATTTAAGAGTATTAGAATTCCATCATTATGATATATTAAAATATATAAGGATTGTTAGTAAAAGTGTTTATTTAATTATTTTCAAGAATATATTAAATAACATTGATGACCTAGAAAAGTGATTTAATGGAAAAGGGACATTAAGTGAATGTAACAGTTAATATATAACTAGTGTTTATGATTTTTTTTATTGTGGATAAAGAGATGAGGGATATGAATAATGTATTCATTTTAATTGACAATGATTAATTATTTGTTGAAAAAGTTGTATAAAATCTCATGGATAGAGTTTATGACATTATTCCATGTAATGATTATATAAAAAAATATTTGGAATAAGAAATAATGCATTGTTTCTATAAGGATTTATTGTAATTCAGATTATTACCTTGTTTCCAGAAAATGCATGAAGAAGGTATTAACATGTTTGGAATGTGACAAGAAAAAATTACTTCTTGATATATAGGGGATGAATGTTAAGATTAATTTGAGAAATTTAATTTCCATATTTATAAATATTTAATTTAATTATTTTTGAAGGGTTATAAGGATCACTATTTTCTGAATGGTTTATGTAGAATCTCCAGATAAAGCTTTAGTTATTAATTCACCATATAAATATTTATCCATATCAGATAACCAGTATTAACGTTTTTAAAATAATTATAGAAGGAATGAATTATTATTATATTATGGATCACATAATATGTTAGTGCTAATAAGAATAAAAAATTCTTATTCACTTCTTTGAGTAAGATATGATGTGGAAATTTATCTACGTACAACCAAAAGATGAGATTATTCTTATAAAATTTAATGAAAAGATTTATATAAAAAATTCCCAACAGTTGAATATGGGTTATGAATTTTTGTTTCCAATTATCACTACTCTTTATGATTAAAATGAAATTTTTAAACATATTTGGTTTATGGATTTGTGATCATTTAATTTCTCTTGACAATGTTATATCACTCTCTACCAGTATTTGGCTATTAGTTCTCTCTTCAATTTCCATGTTTTCACTTCCCACCTATGATATGCTATTTGGAAACCATGTTATGAGTTATATTGGGTTAAATTATGTTTCCAACATTATATTTTTAAATGGAGTTTTAGTATTCAATTTTATAATGTACATTTTTATGAAAGAAAATTTAATAGATTTAAACATTGATGACCTAGATGAATTTTCAGGGGGGACTTAATTTGGGGGTGGGGGTAGAATGTAACTACTCTATTTTTAATGAATTATAATTTTATTAAAAAAGTAAAATTCCATGATAGCTTTCATCGTACACTAGAACAAGTTGAGCTTTCTTTATATGTGACACCAATTTAATATTTTGATCCCATAAACACTGAGTTTTTGAATAAATTACACACAAAACTGATTCTAGATTTTGGTACACACTATACAGAGTTATTTAAATATATTTAATTTATTGGAAGACCAAATTATACTGAACTAAAATACACTATTAATAATATTACTCTAATATTATTATATTTATCAGCATTCCATTGTAATTGCAGATATGAAAGAGATTAACATAATTTTGAAAATATTTTTTATTCATGTTTATAAAATTAATTAATTAGTTAAAAATTAATTATAAATGATATTAAGAAGTATTGGAAATAAATAAATTCATTTCATGAAATATATATATTTGTTTTACACAATTATGTTTTATCTCAATAAATTAAACTAATTTTTTTGATGAATTATTTTAATGGAATATATATATTATATATTAAATAAAATATTTAATATTAATCTTATCTATTTTCTAGATAATGAATAATAATAAATCAAATTGTATGTACAAAAAGATGTATTTTTATAAAAGGTAGTTTTACCACACTTTATAGGTGAACTTGTTTAAAAAATTAACTAAAATTTATAAATTATATTTGAAAACATAAAACATTTTTTAGAAACTACAATTTAAAAATTGTATTAGGGTGAACATTTTTTATTAGTCTAAGAATATTATCCTTTTGATAAATAAAGAAAACAGTGAATTTTAATTGAAAAATTCATTTTTATAAATATTATTTATATAGATAAATTATCGCATTAATTTTTTTAAAATATTATTAGTTCAATTATACATCAATTAATCAAATTTAGTTCATTGTAATCTTTTTCATATTGAAATTGGATATAATTTTTTTTTGATCTTTTTAACATTTTCATTTTCAAAAACCACATTGTCATCCTGCCCGTGAGATTAATTTTAAATTAATTTATTAAACATATATGATTATTGTTTATAACAATGGAATAAATATTTGGAACAATAATTAAATTTATTGTATAATATGGAAAATTTATTTTTTACCACAATTTCTAGTGAAGATAGTTCAAATTAATAAACGTGAATCAGTGAAAGACGAGTTTACTAAGGGAAAATCATCTTAAGGAAACCAATGACCTATAAACATGTCCAAAAACAATTTTTGGACATAATTACACCATATAAACTCTTGGATCTATGTTTTTTAATTATTTATGGAACATTATGTAAGGGAGACCTCCTAACAGTGTTTAACTTTTTGTTTTAACAAGAATTCCACTCCTCCTCCAGTATAAAAGGACATTCAATCTCCCCACATATTCACAAATATGAGGACCATTGGATATGCCAATAACTAACCAAATATCTTACCAAATCATCTCATTCAAACATATTATACCCAATTTTGTTTTAAATAAAACCAAGGATGCCTTTTTTTTCAAAAAGGAGTTTCCCAATGAATAGTTATCACCTATCAACATAGATTTTTTGTTTCATTCTTTAACCCTTTTAAATATAATTATACCATGATTATATAATAATATTAGTACCTCAAATATACATAGTTTTTGTTATGTTAAGGTTAAAACATAAAAAATCACACACTTCCATCAAATGGGATATGTAATCGTTGTTCGTGTGTATGGAAGACTACCACCTCATAAACCGATGATGTTTTTTTTCCATTAACACATTTCAAGGTTTGGGATAATATTTTATATATTGTTTATATATGATATATATTATGTTTATTATTTTATTATGATTATGAATTATTAATATAAAATATTATTCCATTATTTTTATTTTTTGAGAATACTATAATGCCATTTGTGTGAAAAAGGGACTACTACCTCACAAAATGATGTGATTCATTAAATTTTTCCATAGAATGTATCATTGATGGGTTTAATAGAAATATGTTATATATATGACATTATAATTCAACTGGAATGACAATACATACATATAAATACACACACACACACACATATATATATATATATATCATTTACATTTAATTCATTCAATACGATAAGAAAATGAAAACAGTGTTCACGCAGACATACGACCAACCCTCTCTGTGAACAATGTATCTCATTTCTAATTTATATCATTTATAGTTATTTATAAATAAAAAAAGGAATATATATATATATATATATATATTAGATATTTATATCATGCTTATAATTCTAAATATTATGAAATCATGATCTATGTAAGAGGACCAGGAATAACAGGTCAAAACATATATACCATACACAACAATTTTTACATGAAATATAACATTAACATAAAATTATTTATGAAAAATTAATATAATGTCATAAGTAAATAATATAAGCTATTATATATATGAATGTAGTTCTATTATTGATGTGTAAAAAAGTTATAATTTTTTTATACAGGAGGATTGATAAAGTATAATGAGAGTCAATACTTAATGTATGGGAATTTCGAGTCTTAGTTTTATTTCTGCGAGACTTATGCAATATTCACAACTCGTTTCCTTTCTATGGTATAAATACAACCCTATAAAATGTTATATCATGAATTTTATTTATTTTATTTTGTTAAATGTTACAATATATGTTATTCTTTGATTTTTCCAATGATTAAAATGTTACTGAAGTAGTAATAGATTTCTTTCTTGCTTTTATTTTTTTCGTGAGACAGAAGCCATGTTAACCACCTATATCTTATATTTGGTTTATATAATAACAATTAATGTAATTTATGATTCATATAATTAATATTTTTGGTATTTACACATCCATATTAGGATTTCTGTTTCATGGGGTTACACATTCAAAGGTATGAAAAAGGTAAGATAATTTTCAATTAATTTTTCCTCTTTGAGAGACATGTTAGGTTTTTATCCTATATTACATTAAAAAGTTCATATTCTTACACTCATATATTTTATATCATGAATATAAATTTTTCAGGATATTTTTGGTTTCATGTAATTTTATTCTTTAAAGGGTATTTTTATTCAATGTTACCATAGTTGTAAGAGTTTATTCCTACAATCTCTTCATTTTTTGGGATTGTACATAATTTTGATACCATAGATGAAATATTATGATCCATATATCAGTAATTCTCATGGAATTTTATATTCTATAGTTATTAATAAAATATTCAATTAATTTTAAAAAAAATTCATACTTTTTTACATGATATAATTAAGATGTTGTTTTTTTAGAAAATCCAAGATTATTTCTCTCTTCCTTCAGAAATAAGTTTTATTCAGAAATCCATGTTTTTTAAATATTTGTACAAAAACGTTTATAAATGATATTTTAAGATAATTTCCAAGATAATAATTTTAAAAAATGTTTTCTATTATAAAATGTGTTTAAAATTGTTATCAAATATCACTTTACCATATATCAATGTGGTTTTCAAAGAAATGAATTTTGAAAATGATTTAAGTCTTAAAAAATAATTTTCAAAGAAAGGATATTTTAATAAATAAATTATCAAAGTTATTTTTAAAAATTGTTTTCTATATAATATTAAAACATTTGATATAGGTTTTTCTTTACTGGTGATATGATCCATTGAAACTATTCATATTATTTCATTAAATGTATTATGTTTAAGATGAATAGATGTTTATGATTTTTTCTGGCATAGGTCATTCCATAATAAAAAGATTATGAAACAAAATTAATTTTAGAGATTATTATATGATGAAATGATTACTAAACCAATCTATTTTACACGATTTATGACACAATGAAATGTTTATAATACACATTAATTTCATGGGTTATGATATATTAATTACAAAAACCATTTATTTTTATGATTCATGATATGATGATTCAATTATTATATTGTGGAACACATATATAGGATTTATTTTTGTGACGGTGGGACTTATATCATCCACCAATAAATTGGGTAAATAATTATATCTCACGAGATAGACATGGATGAAATGGGGAGTGAACCTAGATCAGTAAGGGACATTGTCTACTATGATGGTCTTGAGAGTGATCCTTAACTACTAGGATCGGTTGGGTTGTGAGAAATCATCTAAGATAGCCTTGGAAATGATACTTTACTACTAATATATAATTTAGAGTGAACCATTTCTACTTATATATTTTACGTGGACCACCTTTTATGTCTATAAATTTATATATGTGCCTCATATAATGTATTTAATTTAATGATTGAGACTGTTTCCATTTAAAAAATTTCATGATGTTATATGATAAGGATTATGCCAAAATTATTTGGTCTCTATAATCAAGCTATGAAGGTATAATGTTGAGAAATTACTAATAAGATCTGAGATATGGTTTGTGTATTTACTAAATTATCACTAGTACTGATAAAAATATTTATGAGCCATTCCTTAATCTCCTTACCCTCAATGTGTGAGATTAATATACAGTTGGAGATCTAACCCTGACCGATGCAGCTAGAGAGTCCTACTAGTTTGGACTCCAACATCTCTCAGTTTTTTTGACAATGCAAGATTGAACATAGTGGACATGTTGTCCTTGGTATATCATAATGGCTATAACAAGCCATATCTTGTTATCATTGGTATATTATATCTATCCATACTATATTTTCCAGTTATTCTATCATCACAAGAGAGATGTGTGTATATAAGGAAGAAACAACACTCACTTTTATACATGAGGAGGAATATCTTGAAGAGAAAGAAAGATCATATATAAAAAACTATAAGAAATATATCATTAGTCGTGGATCATATCCCTTCAGGTAGAAAATCTGTAGGAACCTAGTTTTTAGTGATAAAAGAGGATTATTTGGATGTATTTCTTGAAGGTTTTTTGGGACTACAATCATGAACCGACCTGACAGGGCCCTCCAATAGGCCAAGGGCTCGAGACTAGCGCGATGAAAGTATATCAAACACATGAAATGAATTGTCCTAAATAAACTTCAAGTACACACCTATCTATAGTCCTATACAATGCTGAAATATAAAACAACTGGAAAACAATGAATGCATACGTCTATAATTCCAAAATTAGAGTATGACTTTGTGTATTGTATTGAGTAAACAGGTTCCAAATTAAATCCCACCCCATAATGAAAATAAATTCCAACTTATTAAAAATGAGGGGACCACATTCAAATATAACACCAATATACACTTTAGTTAGTCCAAACCAATCTTGGATCCACTTTCTCATAGTCCTCAAAGTAATCCATAAAGATACCCATCATCTGCATAAGACATAAAATATGTGGGATGATCCCATCCAAGGGTGAGTATAATAATACCCATCCTGACACACTAAAAAACCAAACATTAAACATCAAGAGTAATAATCTCATCAAAGGATATATCAACAATAATTTTATACATAATAAATAAGATATCATAGTAGTAGAGACAAAATATCTACGTAAACTCACAATGGTATTGAATGCCTAGTATTTCTACTCAATGAATCCATACAACACTCATCCGGGAGTACACAATCCTCCATCTATATAGTCACTAAAAAAATAACACTAGATGTCATGATCATCATGCCAAACAAATAAGATGCTTGAAGGATACTAAGAGGGTTCATCAATGAAACACAGATGATCAGACTACACCCCATCATAAAGACCATATCTGGATAAAAAAATAGGGGATCAATGCTCGTGACGTATTGGGAGGATGCCAGACCCTACCAGAAGCATCCTAAAAAAATTTGGGATCATCACCCATCTAAATATTGGTCAATCTAATTCAAAAATAGCCACATGGTGAATTCACAATGGAAATTAGGATCACATAAAACCACTCAGAGGGAGAAATACTCTAATACAAAACATGATATAGTCAAAGAGTACTAATACAACTCAATTTATAATAAATGAAATCTCTCACATTTCACAAATACAAAGGAAGGTAACAAGGTGAATCCCTCTATGATGAGAATGAGATACTGCACCGAACCTTCATAAGAATGGACCAAGGGAACACAGTAAACCAATACATGTTCTTGGAATCTCAGAGAAGCTCAAAATAATGATGATTTGAGAAGAAATAGGAATCTAACCAATCCTCATAGGAGAACATGGTGTTTTCCTAAGGGTACACATTGTGTGTCTAAAATAATATAACTACTCATGTCTCATCCACACATGAAATATTCATTTCCATAACACATGATGTCTCCCAAGAATAAATGGTGTAGATTTCAACATAGCACTAAGTGTGTCGTTCTTCTCATGCCAGTGTACACTAGGCCACGCCCTTGTGCTTGGATGTTTCTATGTGAATGGGTTTTCATGTTTACTCTAGCCTTCCAAAGTGCTTCTCATGTACATGGCATGTGCGACCAGATGGGAACATTAGCATGTAATCCCTATATATACCAATCCATATACCCCATATTACACATCATGTGACTAGGTAAACGCAACATGTAACACTAAATGGCTTCCTATGCCTGAACCACATGTACACAATGATTCAAGTTGACTAAGGGTCACGTGGAATGTGACACATGTTACATGACTTCTGATACTTATCATTGTATAAAAACCCAATTCCCGAATAGAATGAACTACATGATTTGTTTTCATCAAACAACATGACGTTTAATCTTGTTTTTCCTAGAATCTATGGAAATTATCGAAAATACTCTTAAATACCCTAATATATTCAATTCCACAAAAAATTAATATTTTTTTAGATCTAGGCTTAATCGATCCCATTCTCCATTTTTGGATAGATTCTAATTGTATCTGATTCTTAGGAAACACCCACCACCACACATTTTTAGTTCTTTACACCAATACCCTGATTTTAATGTCAAGATCCATCAATGGATCACCTTACATTATCATATAACATAATCATAACATCATTTCTCAATCCCAAACCCATGACAGTGGTCATTTTCCCCAATAAAGGAATGTGTAATGATCATTCACACGGTTTCTATTGAATCATAGTCCAAAAGAAAATTAAAATCATAAACACAATTAAAATATGGATAGAAAACATAAAAACACAATATGAGGAAAGGTCCTTGGAAATTTTTATAGTTTTTCTCAATCCATTTCTTTTTTAATAATTAATAAAGAGGTATAAAAATCATAAAAAAAACAAAATATAATTATTCCCAAATCATTTAAACAACCCCATACCAAAAAAATGAAAAATATCGGAATAAATATGTTATTAAAATAAATTTCCTTCATTTTGGGATAATAAAATTGTGATAAATCAAGACAAGAAAATTCCTACCTTGATTTAGAGAAATCAGTGATATAGAATGGCTTCACGTTAATATCATTGGTGAGATCCTATAATTCCAATAGTGCAACAATCATCAATCGGATCTCGATCCGATGACATCCACTAAGGAAGATATCCTCCAACGGCCCTCTATGTATACAAGGTTACGAGGATAACCCTAATATCTAATTGTAAACACATATATGTTGAGGGAAATATGTCACTCCATCAACGAAATAAAATAAATTAATAAAATTTATATATAAGTTTAATTGAGCCTCCAAATAATTTTTCATATGCACCCACACCTAACCTGGATTATGTTTTGTCTATGGTAAACTCTACATTTTGATCTAACATTGGAAATATATTTCCAATCCAAACTCTGTTTTTATTTTATTCCAATATTTTAGGAAAATTTCACAAGTGTGATATTAATATTTTTAATATCATTATATTTCCAATTTTGGGATCACGGAGACTCGAAATATAACTCTATATCATTTCATGGCTCTATAAATAATCCTATAAATATTCCAAAGGCGTACATATAAAACTCTTTGTGGTTATATCATTCCCTCTTCAATATTTTGATCCATAAAAAGAAAAAACTATGATAAAATGTGAGGATATATAGTGTGCCCTCAACATTGACTCCTACTCAATTGAGCTCATGTGACTATTTGTTGTGTTGCCAAAAAAATGCACACCTCTGGAGAATAGATTAACACTAATGGTATTTATACCACCATTCATCAATTAAATTGGCTCCTTGGGAAATAAAACATTACATTCACAACCTAGCTTAACCACGATGATATTATACAATTAGTTGTGCACATAACTCTTTATATGTGACATGTGGAGAACACCAGGAATCCAAAACTAATATCATCATAAGGTTATGCGGTACAATACATTTAAAACCCAACACAATGGTAGGAATATAAATATATTAAGATCCCCAAAGATATCGTACCACCCTGGTTAAGACTTTGTAAATATCCAACTCCAAAGGCCTATGTTATTATCCGATTGAGGACTCTCAGTGTTTACCAGGAAGTCCTCATACTCCCCTAGATGAACTGCACCCTTCAAAACCATCACTAGAACCCTTATCAGGACCCAAACGTTGTTACCCACTAGATACTACTAGTACAGAATTGTCCTAAAATGTCTCTCATACATTTCCTTGAAAAGTTTCTAATCTAGTGGTGGAGTGTTAATCATCATGATATAAAAACCCATCAATGGAAGATTATCCTCCCAACCATGGAACATAACTATAATGAAGACACAAAGCATGTTCACCAAAATATCTAAAATCTAATTCAACTAGCCAAATAGCTGGGGTGAAGCACCATTCCCAACTATAATTGTGTCCTTAAAGGATTCCCTAATCAAATACCTTATAGTACCGTGATGTAAGAATAACAATCTATAATGATCTTCAAGGTAATTCCATGAATATGAACTACCTTTTTCACACACAGGTTTCCCAAACCCTCTATAAATATCTATTGGTCATCACCCATGAACAGACCAAATTAAAAGAGTTTAACTTGAAAACATGTTGCAACACCCTTGGACAATCATGTTGATTCTTATAGATCCTGGTACATCCTAATGTCCATTATATGTACAACTAAGGAGAAAAAACTACACATATACTCGTCAAACAAGATGAATAGTTTCATTTTACATCATTGAATAAGGATGATAAGCTCCAAACATTAGGAAAGTATACCAGGAATACACCTAGTGGATATCTGGTTATGTTATATCTGATAATCGATATCCCTGTATAGTACATTCCTAGATCTCTAAATAAGAAGAGTAAAAACTATTAACTGAAGGAAAACCAAACCATCCTTAGGTGTCTCATGTGCTTAAACTATGACATCAAACACAAATCGATGTCATCAAATAATACCACAAAAACATGATTCATGAAGGGTTAAGAATCATGTCTATAATTCCCATGATTTTTATGTGGAGTTAAACTCACTAATGGGTATCACCATTTAATCAATACAACAATAGTGTATTTGGAAAGCCACATTTGGTATATCCTGATCCAAAACCATAGTTGGTGATAACCCTTTTCAAGGTCGATGATAAGAACCACTTCTCTGGAATCCACCAGTCAAAGAACATAACGATTATTGAATGTGAATACTCTTACACACTTCACCTGGTTTAAGTGACACCAATTCAAACCTAACCTAAAACACTCATTCCCCACTCAGGTGATCACAATTGGGTTTCCCTGGTTAACACACTGGGTCTTTCAAAACCCTTATCTCTACACAAACCCAAGCACACCTACATCATAACAAGATAAATGGGGCCACCTGATGTGTTATATGAAAAATTAGGGGTGATGCTCGGTGCCAATACTTATAGAAACCCATCTCTCGATGTGGAATTAATCCAGAAACACCCCTAGGAAAGAAATCCCTATAATCTAACACCACTTCAAGAAATAAAAACCTCATAGTATTCACTACCCAAGAGGATTTACTAATCAACTGATATAAATTCAGTCATAACCTCTTTCAAATGATCTCATTCTAATTTTATTGTGACCACTCCTTATCAAAGGAGGAAATAAAAATCCCAAAAAGATGAAAACACTTCCACACACCATGTTGTAAACCAATTGAGTATCGATTATAATAAACCACTCCATATTAAGGGGAATATCAGAGGGTATAAATTCAACAATGATGTTATTCTACACGAAGCTCTCCCTCTCCATAGAGAATCGGGTCACATTCTCGGTAGAGGTTTGTAATCAATGATCCTTTATGAAGGAGTATCCAATATAAGGGTCAAGAAAAGATGTATCTATTGGTATTAATAGGTCATTAATAGGATACAATCAAGGAAAAGTCATTCATAAATTTGTGTGAAATCAAAAATTGAGGTACTGAATACTCACATCTTGCCTTGAACCACACTCAATGTCTCCACAAGCTCCCATAGATTGGAACTCATCCTTTTCATTTTACACCCTATTCACCATAACTAGTTCATTGTATGACACATTAGAATATAAAACAACCATAAACAAAAAATTTAGTGAACTTATCATGAACCCATGGATCTATTGATGACCTACGTTACCAGAGAGATATATCACTTTATGAACCATCATCAAGAGGGGTTATAAGAAAAGAGGAGAATTTCACCACAAGTTCATTCTAGTGCTCCACTACCCAATATAGGGGTTTGTCCCACTATGTAACCTGGGTGATCTCTAACTCTAGAATACACGATTCAAAGTCTGCATAGGTTTGTCATCTGTCGGTGTCACTAGAGCCAACTACTGACATATATAGAAAATGGTTCACAAGAAAAACCATCAAATTAATGCAGGGTCCTCCAAATATTGAAAATAGAGACCATTTCCTAAATCCAATCCCTTACTTCCTGAGTGTAACAACCCAAAATTCTAAAAGAATAATGTTTTATTAAAAAGTGTGTATTCCATGAAAGATTAATAATAGTTGGGATTATAAAATCCAGACTTTATGAAATAAATATATTTAGATAAATTCAAAAAATATAATAGTGCATATCATACAAAACACAAATTTTATCATTCTCTACATGGAACAATAAGGGTAGTTTGTGTTACACTCAACTTTAATTTGAAATGACATGTGAAATATTATTAAAATGTTATTATTTAATAGTTATAACCTAGACTGTAAATTGGTTGGTATGAATTAGATTCAATAACAAATGAAAATATGTGGTTTAATAGAAAATAATATTAATTCAATTTTTAACAATTAATTTTAAATGAAAATAAAAACCAATTGGATATAGTGAAATGGTTTTTATACGCCAAAGACATGTTATCTCTATAAAATAATTAAATACTATTAGTGAGTCATCATAATTAAATGTATATAAAAAATATATTTCATTTTATTATATTATGTAGTATATTTTATAAGAATAAGATTAAAAAAATCCAATTTGACATATAAAAATCCATATTGCCGCCATTTATTGACACAATTACCATAAAACTAATATTTGAATATTTTATAAATTTTATTTGAATAAATAAACATTATTTTTTAAATTATAATATTAAAATTATCTCGGGGTTAAATTTTGTTATTTAACAAAGAAGATATGTTTAATTTGACGTGTAGTAAATGGTATGTGATTTTAAATGAAAACTTCTTTTTCCATATAAATAACTTACAATGTTAAATTATATTTAAAATTGGTTTCAATGTCAAAATATATTAATTATACATATATTAATAAAATTTTAGTCATTTGAATCATTTACATAATGATTTTTATATAAAAACACTATAAACTTTTGATCATTTTATTATTATAACGCTCTTTCATGCCACATCTATTGGAATAATTTTAAATTAAATCATAAAACTTGTATAAATAAAATTTTAAAAATATGATTCAATATTTTTAATAGGAATAATTTAAAATTTATAATGATTTCTACTTGATTTTTTTTACAAAATTTTTAATTGAAAATACTTAAATTTAATTATAGTGACTAAGGAGAATACATTGTGTTTAAACTAATAAATTAATTTGTAAAAATGACAAAAAACATGTCCAAACCCCACTATATAGAAATAGTTAGACCTTATTAATTATTTTATCAAATTGTAATCATTAGTTGGGTTATGTGACATAAAAATATTGTTGGTGGAATTAACTCTATCAAAAAATCATGAGTGTTCCACTCACCCCACATATAAAAGCCCATCCCCTACTATCTACTCATCACACATTCAATCCAATTGGTTTTACCCAATAATTGACCAAATCACTCCAAAAATATCATCCCCTCAACCTATTATATATTTAATGGGCACATATCGAACATAGGATGCCTTTAGTGAAAACAGAAGGTGGTTACCCAAAGAAAAGGTAATGATCTTCTAAAAGACTATTTATTTTATTTCCTTCCACAAATACTTCCATTATTATTATAACATGATTATATAATAAGGTAAGAATATTTCATATAATGGATTTATTTAATATTAATGGTATGACATAAAACATCATACACTTCAATAAAATGGCTTACAAAATAAACATTCAGGTGTAAGATAGAATACTACCTCACAAACTGTTGCCATTTATTTTACATTACCAAATTTATTGGTTGGGATTAATGTTGGAAATATAGTTTATATATAATATATATAGTGATCATGATTTTATTATGGTTATAAAATTATTATAACACTCAAGCCATTATGCTCTCTGTTTTGTGAGAATATGAAAATGTCGCTCGTGTGTACGTCAGACTACTACCACATGAAATGATGTAATTCATTGATGATTTTTATAGAATGTATTAAAGATGGATTTAATAAACATATTTTATGTATATAAAATAAAAATGATAGTAATATGATATATATATATATATATTTATATATATATATATATTTATTTATATCATTTAAATATCATTCAATCAATATTATAATAAAATGGAAACTGTGTTAATTTATATGTTTGACCAACTTTCTCCATAAACAGTGTATTTAATTTCCTATCACAAAATAATATGGATTAATATAAATAATAATATAAAAAATATATATTATATTTACATAATGGTTTAATCTCTTTATATAATTAAATCACTGTCAATGTAGGAGGAACAGAAAACAAGAAGTCAAAACATACTAAAAAACAACGTAGTTATTACACACACAAAAAATAATGAGAAATGTTTAGATAAATAATGATAAGATGTTTTTAAAAATATAATTTATGATATATTGAATAATATTATGGTTCTAGAATAAGATTATAATATTCTTTAAACCATATTATAAGAGCATAAATAGCGTTAAAGAAAAAACAAGTGTAAGGTAAATGATTCCATCTCAAGTACAATCCATTGAGAGTTGTTTTTTGTTATACATCAATTCACTTTTATGTGGTGTATATACATTCCCCTTTACATGTAATATCATGAATACGTTATCTATCATTGTATTTTAAGTTCCAATCATAATTTTTTCAGTCAAGCAGATTTTTCTGGAAAATTAGCAAAAGGTAAAAGTTATTGATCAATCTCAAATTATTTTTTGACTGTTAACTTTAAAATAAAAAATCACATTATTGTAATAATTTTTATTATAAACTAAATTTCTATTAAATGTAATTATTCTTGTGTAATGGATATAATAATTTAAAAAACTTTAGACAATTTTTACATATTGTGTTTACTCTAAATGTTATTTTATTACATGGGGAAATATTGATAAATCTATATCCTTTAATCAATATGGATACATGAAATTGAAAATTGTTTATGAAATAAAAAAATTATTTGATATATGAGGAATTTATTAAGCATGAATGATATGGTTCGGGGACTGGTTAATTCAAGATTCTTGATGCATCAGTGGTCTCATGAGGCGAATCTGTTTTCCAAACCAGATGGGTTTTACGAGGCTGTTTTAACCAATGATGAGAATATATCATGAAGATGAAGGTGCTATGTTATTAGGAAACAGAACATCCAATAATTAAGAATTTCCTCTATTTAGAATATATTTATTAATATCCTTATGGTTTTCAGAATGTAAAAATATATAGATACATTTCATTCTCAGTTATTCATTAAATTTCATGTGTGAATAGTTATTTATCATTCCATATTAATTATGACTAATCATGTTATTTAAATGGAATGTGTGATTATATTTATTCCCTCCCATATTGATTTTACCTTATCCATATATTTAAATATATAGTATGTTTAGTTATCTACCCTTCAATATTTATCATTCATTATTGATTCATTACAGACCATTTGAGATCATCATTATTTTGTTTTCATTCCCTAGGATATGAGCATGAATTCTTGGAAATTTTTTCAAGGATGATATTTTTTTTATATTTTATTTTGTGTTTTATTTTATTTTACCAATTAAAAATGGCTATCATGTATGTTATCTAGTTTTCCAAATCTGATATTCAATTCATTCCTTTTAGATTTGGATCATTAATATATTCTAATGAAATAAAGTAATGCACCGATTGTTAGTTATTGGGGTGGGGTTCATTATAGTTGGTATCGTAAAATTTTTAGTATGAACCTTTGGAAATATATTTAGAAAAAAATATATTATTGAAACTAAATCTATGATATAATATTAGGATATTTACAAAACAAAATCTTAAGGTTTTGGAATGTTAGACATTATGTGGGCCATCCAAGAAATGCATCCCTATCTCGATAATACAAGTGGAAATGGATTTAAAATAGTTGTAACATGGGGTAATAAATCCCAATAGGGCATGTCGGGTTTTTCATGAGTGAAACTTGGAACACAATGAGGAGCCTTACGACACATTTGGGTTGACACACCTTGGGTTTTAGATTAAGATAATTCATGATTTCTTTAAAAACCATTATGAAATATTTTAAACTAAAGATATCCTGATGAAACCATGTTTATGAATGTGAGATTAGTTATAGGTAAAAAATTTTATTTATGATACTTATTTCACTATTTTTGGGAATAAACCTCATTTTATAAAATCATATGATCTAATATAGTGTGTGGCATCTTAACGAGATGGAACCTTTAAGGAACAAGGGTATCAATACTTATGGCCAATATAGAGGTTGAACTACTGGGAACAAGGATATAGTAAGTATTTGAACGACCAAGTTATGGATATATTAGGAAATAATAAAAATTTAATGAACAATAATCCTTATTGGATGGAGAAACCAATTCCATAATGATATTCTCCGATGTAAGATTTATTTATCTTATAGATTCCCCTTATCATTAATTAGTACTACTAATCCAATGGAAGACAATAAATGGATTAATTATTTAGAGAAGATATTTATATAATTGGGATGTGGGGAAAAGGAAAATGTTACACTTATATTGGACTGTCATTATGGTGCTGGTGATTAATTGTGTTTGTTGATCCAGAATACTAGGGAGGAAGTGGAAATATATCTCATGGAATGAAATTATTTTGATACATTATTTGAAAAATATTTCCCTCATGATAAAAAACATAGAAGAATAGAAATTTACATTTCCTAAAAAATGGATAATAATGTGTTGATGTATGTGATGATAAACACATAATTTCATCTAGGTACGCTACTGATTACAATCAAAACATGGAGTTATAGATGGATCACGTTATCAAAGGGCTTTTGTAAAGTCTATAAAGGGTGTTGGTGTCTAAAAAATTTCTTCATATGATAAAATATTTTTACGTTCTATCAAGATAGAAAAATAGTTATCGTTGTTTTTGGGTTTAAAGGTAATCAATAGAAGAATATAATGGTAGAGAAAATATTGGATAAATTGAAGAAGGAAAGAATGATTTTCAAACATGTGATAACTATGGATAGAATCCCCTATGTAAATTCTTGAAAGTAATGTGAGTTTTTTATAAGTATGGAGAAAAGTTCCACCAATATCATTATTGAATGGTAAAGAATGAAATTACTAATAATTATTTTTTCAATGGTAAGTAGGTGGGGCACTACACAGATTAGTGCCCCAAGAATAAAGATAGTATTCCATAGAAGAATCTAAGTTATCATGTTCATGAATATTCTATTGATATAAAAGAAATGGTATGATTTTGTTCTTTTGTATTTGGTTCCATGAAATATGATTAAAAGTAATTTATTGATGATAATATAATCATAGGCATTCGGAAATATATAATGATTATACATCATTACTTTTTCCTATTGGATTTAAAACCATGTATTAAATTTTACCAAGAAAAGTGATTCATTGGAATGTTTAACATCTAAGAAAACACAATATTAAGGGCCTTAATATGTTACTGATATTGAGATAATGATGGTTCGAAAAAGTTATGATTGATATGGGTAAATTGGATAGAAACAACTAACATAGTACTGAATAATGATATATTGAAAAAGTGGTTTATTATCTCATTGATGGTGTCTAATAAATTTTTGGATTTAAGGAATATACACAATAACCTATGTTTTATATGAGTAACAGTAGAGAAATAATGGTTTCAATAATATTTTATGGTAACCCGTGTTATTACAATGTTTTAATAGAATACTTGATGAATGTATTCACATGTTTGGAATGTGATTATTAAAAAAAATTATTATTTTGGGGAATATAATTTTTCTTTAGTATCCTTCCTTATAACTTTGGTCAGATATATTTTGGAAGAAATTTAAGGATAACTATTTTTGGAATGGATTAATATAGACATTAAGATTTATTGGATAACCCTTCTAACTATTTTTCTTTTAGTAATGATATGGGGAATATCATGTTACTCTTTTATGGATCATATGAACAATTAATGTGTAATTTTATTAATTTATGCCTAAAATTAATTTTTTGGATATTCATTTCGTGGGGTAACAGATGAATTTGATATTTATTTAAGAAAAAAAAGATAAAATTATGAAATATAAAATTATCATGTGATTGTATTTTATTATATTGTAACAAAGTGAAATACATTATAACATTAGGAAAATGGCCTTGAAATAAAAATCATTTCGCATTATCATCACTATTGATGATATCCATGGAATTTAACACACATATGGTTTATGAATTAGTGGTCATAAAATCTCTCTGGAAAATGTTCTCTATCTTTCTCTATTAGTATTTGGGTGTTAGTTTTCTCTTCAATGTCCATGTTTTCTTTTCCCACCTATGTTATCATACTCAAAAAACCCCATTATGCGACTATCCCCAAGGACATTTTTACTTATTTTTATCTCTTATTAAGTGGATATTTTATTGACTACTTTTTAATGGGTGTTTTAATCAAAACGATTTTCAAATTTAAAACCATTGGTTTCAAAGATCATGTTTAAATTGAAAGGAAACAATTTATTTAAGGTGGAGTAAATGTAACACCCGGAAATTCTAAAATAATACAATTTTATTCAACTATGAGTATGCCTCACAACATTAAGGGTGTAATAGACTATAATTT
This sequence comes from Viscum album, assembly GCA_963277665.1. NCBI lineage: Eukaryota > Viridiplantae > Streptophyta > Magnoliopsida > Santalales > Viscaceae > Viscum > Viscum album. Next base: position 796,149,163 of record OY728160.1, on the reverse strand, counting down.
CCAGATTATTTATGATATACATATATTTAGATAAAATCATTCTCTCCAATAGTGAATATTACACGCAATAGAATATTAATCTTTCTCTAAATAGAACAATGAGTTTAGCTTACGTTACACGCAACAGAGATTTTAAAGAAAAATTTTATATGTTGAATTAGAGGGAATGAATAGGATTAAATATCTTATGAAAATAATAGTATTACTTAAAAATAAAACGAATTCATTTGGTTAGAAATTAATTAAAAACGAAAATAATAACCAATTAAATATAATGGATATATTTTTATATACCCAAATGCATTTTATCATAATAAATAAATCTAATTAAATTTTTTGAATGATCATAATGAAATATATATTATATATTCAATGATATTTTTTTACATTATGATAATAGATTTGAAAAGAATAAGACAAGAGGAAATCCAATTTTATAAATATATGAAATATAATTTTCTAAAAGGATTTTTTGATGCCTTTTAATGACACACTTGTTTTTAACTAAACTTTTGACACTTTTAAAATATTTATTTTAAAAAATAAATATAATTTGTGAAAATTAAATTATCAAAATTATCTTATGATGATATTTTGTGAATTTTAATGAGGAATCCCAATTTTAATGAATATTGAAAAATACTAGATTAGAAATAAAATTTTCTTTCTTATCAAATTAATTTATATTGTAAAATTTTGTAAATAATTGTATATAAAGTTCCAATATTTGAATTATAAAACTACTAATCCAATTTATGTCATTTAAAATATTTTCATACTGAATTTTGATACAAAAAACTTTAAACATTTGAACATTTTTATCTAAAACCCAACGTTCTCATCACATTTGTAGGATTAAATTTAAATTTAATTCTTATAATTAGGTGAATTAAATTTGGGAAATTGGATTATAAAATTTTAATTTGTAAATTTTTTATTTTTAATGTGGTTATGTAAATTATTGAAAAAAATGATTAGGGGAAATAGTTAACATTAATTATAATGAATAATTATAAAATGAGTTTACTCTATGGTTAAACCTAAAAAATAATGTGTAAAATGGGTCCAAAAATTTAATAAACTTATTCACGGCCATATTTAGACCTTATACGTTCTATAGAATAAAATGACGAATTATTCGGGCATGGTGACATGAAAAAACATTGGGGGATATCTTTATTTCAAAAAATTACAAGTGAGCCACTCAAACCACTTATAAATGGCCATCCCCTATCCTCTACAATTTCAACCATAAAACCACTTAATTTAAAATAATAACTAATCCAATTACTTGTGACACACCAATATTCCATGGTACGCTTCTCTTTGAATAATAGAATAGTGTATCTTGTACGCAACTTCGAGTTCTAACACATTGCGACCAATCAAAGTAGTCGTTATGAATAGTAATACCCACTTTCTGAAATTTTATAAATTTTATCATTCAAAATGGAAATCATTTTTGGGTTTGGAATATCAAAATTAGTATAGGGTGATCTTTTGGTATTCTTCTGAAAACATTCAGTTTTTGATGAATAGTGAAAATTACTAAATTTTAATAAAAATAAATTTTTTAATCAAAATAATTTATAGTGCTAAATTATACTATATAGTGGTTATTTAATAATAATTAGATTATATTTCTACCATTTAATCAAATTTTGGTCATTGGATGTAATTTCAAATTTGAACTGGACATAAGCAAGTGGCAATCTTTTGATAGTTATTAATTTCTTAATAAGATGTTTTTTGTTTTGACAACGAGAATTAATTTTAAATAAATATCTTCCACTTATGTGTATTAAATTTTGAAAAATGGATTCCATATTTATAATTAGGAGTTTCAAATTGTGTAAATATGTAACTTTTATTTTGAGACCATTTGTATAATTACTTCGGTAAATATTTTATATATCATTGATAAATGGTAAATAAGGTAAATAAATTTAGAAAATAATATTTTAATAATACTAAATTACCCTAACACATTTCATAACCCAATTATCTAATACATGTCTTACCATGGTCATAGAATGGTCGATTTTGGGACCTCATGGAGCCCTTTTAAGTGATAATGACACTTTATATTGATTAAGTTAAAGTAACTACCAAAATCCCAAAAGCAAATATCTTTTAGTAAAACAATTTTTATATGGGGTTAAATAATTGATCTATTCAACTATAAATAGTCATTAACAATCTAAAACAATATCCTACCTCAGGATATTTTATTTATAACTTCTATACATAATATAAATATATTTATTTATGACACAATGGTGATACAATATTTTCTTAGCAATGAAAGAATCAAATAAATGGTATTATAGATGTTAAAATAAATATTATTATAATGTTTTGAAGACATAAAGGAATTTTCAATATTAATTTTAAATGTTTTGATTTTTTTAAAAGAAATTTATTTGAAATAATAATGCTATTAAAAATTTCACAAAAACAAAATCGAAAATAGTGACAAAATTGACATAAAAGTGTTTTGAAAACAAATATTATATTATTAATTTATATTCTATTCCTAAGAATATAAGGCTTGGCCAAAGGTCTTAAATAATATTATATATTTCATTAATTAACCACTTTAGGTTCTTTTTTATGTTTATAGTTAGTCTATTAACCATATAATATAAAATAACAAAGAGTCATGGTAAATTTCAAACTAATGACTTAAGAGTTAAATCTAAAATATAAAGTTACTATAGAGACCTAACCTTTCTAAAAACTATTGGTTGAGTGGTTTTCGACCCATCCCAACCATATAATTTAAATAATTCATTTTTTAGACATTATATACCGAATATTATTTTATTATAAAATAATATTTCAATTTTTTTAGGTGCTCCTCACCCCTCAAATAAAAGGGAAATTCCCCTTCTCTCAAATTCACACATTGAAAGCCATTTAGCTAGGCCAAACCCTATAAAAATATCTTCCAAACTATCCAAGATTCATCCTATATGCCTTATTTTAGTCATAAGGTCATCCTATAGATCCTTTTTGATCAAATCAAAAGGAACAACCCAAAGAAGATGTAAATATTTCATCACCTATTTCAAATCCCTTTCTTCTTCTGCTTCCTCTATCTTTGTTGTTTACATTCTAAAATAATAACTGCGGTATCTTTTATATATTGTGATGTTATTATAAATATGGTAATACCATATTCATTATTCTATCCATCCTTTGAATGACATGTCACCATACGTGCGTACGAATGTCTTACCATCTCCACGTCATGGGGTAGTTGTTATTCAATACATTATTATTTGTATGGGTATAATAATGATGTATAATTGAGTTAAATAATAAATATAACATGATAATTATTCTTTATATATTATATAATATCCAATTATATATTATTTTAAAATCAAAAGAATGAAAATGTCGCTCGTGCATATGTATGGATTACCGTCTCTATGAACATGATGAGATTCATTCCCCATCGTATCTATTCAAGAGTAATTTCTATTTGATGAATAAAAATAATTTTTAAAGGCTTAATATCATACTGAATATGAATAAGATACATCCTATCCATAAAAAACATTACATACATAACAAATCATATAAAGGAAAAAGAATCTATTAACACCTGAAATGACGATAATACTAAAATATTATTAACAATGCAGTATTAGAAGATAATATATGATATCATATTAATGTGTATAATTATTGAATAATTTAATAACTATTATTTTACCATTATATAGGTTGTTAACCTACCCTCGACTATGGAAATGTACAATTTATGGGTTAATTTCACAATATCTTTATTATCCGAGGTTGTTTTTACGTAAGTGTCTACTGGGACCTCTTTAACCTCCACATCAATTTTTCCTAAAAATTTATTTCAAATTTTTTTTAATATTTACTAGAAAATTATTTAAATTAATTTATTCCCTTATTTATACTTATATGTTTTTAAAGGAATATTTTATTCTTTTTCCAAACAAGGTACTTAATGACCTTTTCGACAAAATTTAGGTAAGAAAGTATTTTTTAACTCATACATCAGGTGTGGTTATTCTCCGCTGTTTTAACATCAGAAAATTGTAACATACAAGATTATAAGAATATTTTCATGATAAATGGTTTATTTTATAACTATGTATCTTTAAATGATTTTAGAAAAGAAAGAAATATTTCTCTCAAATAGTTTTGATTTCCTCTATGTCAACATCCTTTGATGGATTTTATACTTATTTGAAGTAGATTTCTTATGATACAAATATTCTTTATTGTATAGAAGGTTTTGTGATATTCTTGACAGTGTATGTGTTATTTTTATATCATTCATGGTTTACAGTTAATATATTGACATTTCGTATGCTATTTTTAAAACAAATTTGTTTGGTATATTTCTAGCATTTCATATGAGGAATGTATTGGACATAGTAATTGATAGGTGGAGTGCGTTATAGCTCCTCGATGCATCTGTAGGACTCATGAGACAACTGGACGGGGAATTCGATGTGGCCTTTTCCAATTTTATATATGGTTTTGGTCATGTCCTTAATCATTTTTAGATATCTTGGCCGAGGCCTAGACAAAATGTTTCAGAATGTCCGACATTATACATTACCTCATTATTAAAATAATATTGATGGTTCATGTGATCATTAGAATAGTATAATACCCAAGAATATGTTTTTTTATCGAATTATTTACTCAGCTCAAATTCCTGCCATAAATTTATTCATGATTATTATTTGTAATGTCAAGAGGTTTAAATTATTCACCATGATTAATATTTATGTTATCTTCTGATGTATTGCTTACCCTTACCGATATTTTGATCACACACCTTTATTATGTTTTATTTTCCCAGGATATGAATAATTTATTTATGAGTGACTTGCAGGAATAATCTGTAAGGCTTGGATGTTTCTAATGGAATAAATTCTTGTTGTATTTATTTTCAAGTTGTAAAGTTAACTTATGTATTAATCTTCTTTCCAAAAATACTAAACAGATCGGTATTTTGGGACACGATTCCATGAAATAATGCAAATTTATTAAAATAATGCACTGACTCTGGGCTTCTTGGGTTGGGGCGATACAGTTGGTATCAGAGGAATTTTAGTACAAATCATGGAAATTAGATTTAGATAAACTATGATTAGAGCACATTGCCCTAAGATAGAATTTGATGATTAGTATAGAAGAACTTCGTAGAATTTCAGTACTATTCTGATTTTGTGAGTTTTCCTTGAAATAAATCTCTATCTTGATATGAGCAGGTGGAGACAGCTCTGGCACAGATGTAACTAGGGGTAAAACCTGAAACACCACTTTGATCTAGAATCGAATGGGAACTGGTGCATGCAATGGGCCTTGCTGCACTCTTGGTTACAACACTCCTGGGAGAAATGGTTATGATAATTATAGTTTTATTTACAAACCATTATGAAGGGTTTGTGAGTATATACATCCACAAAGAAAACATTTTAATGATTATGGATTAAATCCCTAAACTGTTGAATTTATGTAAATTGTTTTACAAGTTTAGATTTATGTATTGTGATTCATAAACTAATATGTTTTATTCCATTGTTAAGAAATGGATCCTAGTTGAAGTAATGGAAACCTCATCAATTCATGCACTCCATGTAGGTATTTCCCTCCTCTTCAATATATTTATAGTGGGGATGGTGATACAGTAGGTGCTGATCGTCTTATCACCACACTGGGACAACTCACATAGGTTATGAATAATAAACCTACCCATATAGTGCACCCTGATCCCCAACGAGTAGGATCAACGTTAGGTCTCTTGATGAGGAAAAAAATACCAACATTCAATGGGGGTACAAATTCATTAGTAGATGATCAATGTATAAATTCCTTATAGATAATATTCTATTCCTTGGGGAGTAGCAAAAGGGAAAATTGTTTAATTGCAGTTTACCTCCTCACTGGAGATACTGATCAATGGTGGTAATGGATTCAAATCAAAAAGGAATTTGATGAATTATAAAATATGGAATGGAGGGAGATTAAAGAAATTTTCCTAGAAAAATACTTTCCACATGACCATCGACCGGATATGGAAAGACAATTTCTAAGTATGAGACCAAAGGAGGATGACAATCTCAAAAATTATGAAGCTAACTTTATAAGGTTAGAGAGTCATGCTGAAGGTTATATACGTAACCCAAGAAGTAATATTAGAAATTTTTTTGATGGGCCAAAACCATTTCTCCATCGAGCATTAGTATCACAATCCTTCTCATCATACAAAGATATTATCTCGTGTGCTATCAAGACAGAAAATGAATTCTCTATGTCTTATAACATTAAAAAAATGAATGAGAAGAAGAGATATGCAGAACACTCTAAGAAATGAAATAAGGAAACAATGAAGAAGGGATGCATTGAATTTCCACCCTGTGATAATTGTGGATGGAAGCAACCTGGTGCCTGTCTAAAAGGAAAAATTGTATTCTACCAATGTGGATAGAAAGGACATGTTTTTTTTATTGTAAGGGAATGAAAGATTATACCAATGTTCAATGCTACAATTGAATGTTGATGGGAAATTATGAAAATGAATGTCCTAAGCGTTAGAGAAACATAACATAGAAAAGGCCAAGGGATTATGGCCAATCTTATGAGATCACTACTGCTGATGTTGAATCCCCTAAAGAAACCATGTAATATAATGGTTTCTCAAGATTATCCAATGATTTATTTGATTCCAGATCATCACATTGTTTCAAATCTTCCACGTTTTCTAAAAAAATAAATATTTCCAATTTTATATAACAATGGAGTTGTTAGTAAAAACTCTTAAGGGAAGTATCATTGCAACCATGTTTTGTGAATTAGTTCTCATTAGGGTATATAAATTTTTATTATCTGATGACCTTTTCATCATTCCCATGATTGAATTTGATATAGTCCTCGGTATGGATTTGATTTTGGACCATGATGAAAAATATTATTATAAGAAGAAGGAGGTTATAATTTTTGATGAAGATGATAAAGAACACTACATCTTTAGAGAAGATACATCACCACCTCATTCTTATCTAGATCCACCCCTAGTAGCTCAACTAAATTCAATTATTGGAGAGTAATATAATGAAATAACTATGGGTGAGGATAATAATGTTCAAATAGAGAATGTATCTATTGTGAAAGAATATGTTAATGTGTTTTCAGATGATTTATCTGGAAATCTTACAGAACAATAAATTGAGTTTTATAATGATTTAATTCCTGGTTCAAGGGCTATATCAAAGGCCACTTATATAATGGCCACTGTGGAATTAGTGGAACTAAAAAAACAACCAGAGTTATTGTGTAATAAGAGATTTATTCTCCCTACTGTTTCTCCATGGGGAGCCCCTGCTCTTTTTGTTAAGAAGAAAGATGGATCTATGAGGTTTGCATTGACTACAGGGAGATAAATGCTATAATAATAAAGAACAAGTATCCCCAACCTCTAATTGTATTTTTATTCTACCAACATCATGGAGATCAATATTTTTAAATGATTGACCTTCGACCAAGATGTCATCAGATGTGTGTGATGAAGGAAGACATTCTGAAAACAGCATTACGAACTAAGTACGGGTATTACGAGTTTATAGTAATGCCTTTTGGGCTGACTAATGCACCCACTATTTTCAGGGATCTAATGAATAGAGTTTTCATGGAATATCTTGATGATTTTGTAGCAGCATTTTTTGATGATATGCTGGTATTATCTAAAATCTATGAACATCATGAAAATCACATGCGCACCATTCAGAAAACCCTCAAAATAAATGAATTTTATGGGAATTTTTTCATGTGTGAATTTTGGCTTCAGAAGATTTATTATCTTGGCCATATTGTCTCTAAGGATAGAATCTCTATTTACCATTATATGAAAAATGAAATCCAAGAATGGCGAGAACCGACAAGTATAACTGAGTTACAAAGTTTTATTGGTTTAGCAGGTTATTATCGACGTTTCGTCCAGAATTTTTCCCGACTAGCTAACCCATTAACAAATATCACATGTAAAGTGGTTAAATTTGTTTGGAAAAAAGTGTGTGAAGAGTGTTCCGAATAATTGAAGAGAATATTAGTCAATTATTCTATATTTACTCTACCATCAGGGAATGATGGGTTTATTATTTATAGTGATGCCTCATAGAAAGTACTTGGTTGTGTCCTTAAGCAGAATGATAGTGTTATTGCCTATGCTTCACGACGGCTAAAAATTCATGTGCAAAACTATCCTACTAATGATCTTGAGTTAGTATTTTTAATAAGTGCTTTAATGATTTGGCGACACTATCACTATGGTTAATAATGTGAGATTTATACTAATCACAAGAGTTTCAAGTATATTTTCTCTTAGATTGAACTCAACATGAGGCAATGGAGATGGATTGAACTACTCAAGGATTATGATTTCACGATACACTACCACTTGGGGAAGAAAAATAAGGTGGAAGATGCTTTGAGCAGAATAGATCATGGAGTTTTGAAAAAGATGAGAGTTGAAAAGGATTCAATTTTCAAGAATCTAGTAAAGATGGATATGAGAATATCCATAGAAGGTGAAACATCAAAGATTTTTCAAATGGTTGACAAACTATATTCACTAGAAAGGATAATAAACAATCAAGCGATAATGAAGTGTTTATAAAAGAATATTAAATATATGAATGATTGGAGATTGAGTGACTTTTTGAATGAAGATAGAATTTTGATATTTGGGAAGAGACTTTGTTTTCCTGATATACCTGATCTAAAAACAGTATTTTTGGATGATGATCATAGTTCCAATTTCTATATACACCCTTGGAGCACCAAGATGTATAGAGACTTGAAGGTACATTTTTTGTGGGACAAAATGAAGAGGGAGATTGATGATTTTGTTTTCTGACTTATAGTTTGTCCAAAAGTTAAATATGGAAGGAAAAAACCTATAGGAGTCCTGCAACCTCATCATATACCTGAGCAGAAATGGGACAATTTTATGATGGAAATTAACATGGGAATGCCAAAGGCTCCTTGAAGAATAATGCAGTATGGGGCATTGTTGATCTTTTTACCAAGGTAGCACATTTTCTTGCTATAAGAGAAGATTTAACACTTGAATTTTTTGAAATACTATAAATTAACGAAGATGTAATATATCATGTAGTAGAAAAATCAATTATTTTTTATCATGATCCATGTTTAACATCATGATTCTGGAATAGTCTTCAAAAATCCCTGGATACTAAACATCGTTTGAGCATGACCTACCACCATCGAACTGATGGAAAATCAAAATGGACTATTCAATCCTTAGAAGACATGTTGAGATCTTTCTCACATGACAATCAAGGTAAGTGGGATCAATATTTATCTCTAGTAGAATTTTCCTATAACTACAGCTTCTATTAAAATATTGAGATGCCGCCATATGATGTGTTACACAGAAGAGATGTCGATCACGAACCTATTAGGATGACTTAGGTGGAAGAAAACTTGTAGGCCCATAACATGTGGAGGAAACAGTGGAAAATGTGAAGGTAATCCAAACCGACCTCAAAGCAGCTCAAATTAGGAAGAAGAGCTATGCCCATAACCAGTGGAAAGATTTGGAATTTTAGGTAGGAGACCATGTTTTATTGAAGGTATCTCCATAGAAGGGTGTTATACGTTTCTGTAAGAAGGTAATATTTTGTCCGAGGTACATCATACCTTTTAAAATTCAAGAACAAATTGGGATTGTAGCTTATCGTTTGGCAATGCCGCCAAGTCTCTCCAAAGTTCATGACGTGTTCAACGTATTGTTGAGAAAATACATGCATGAAACAACACATGTACTCACTTATAATGAATTATAATGGGAACATGATATGTCCTATTGCAAAGAGACTGTCAATATTCTTGATATAAGATAACAAGTGATGAGAAACAAGATGACTCATCTAGTAAAATATCTATGAAGAAACCATAAGATGGAAGAGGAAACATGGGAACCTGAGAAACTTATGATGAAGAACCACATGAGTCTTTTTATGTAGTAATATTCTAGAAAATTGGAGAAAAAAATTCATTGAATGAGGGGAGAATGTAACAACCCAGGCATCCACAGTACACTTCTCTTTGAATTATACAATACCATGTCTTGTACGCAACATCGAGTTCTAACACATCGCAACCATTCAAACTAGCCGTTATGAATAGTAATAACCACTTATTAAAATTTTATCCATTTTATCATTAAAAATGGACTTCATTTTTGGGTTCAGAATATCGAAATTAGCATAGGGTGAATTTTTGGTATTTTTCTGAAAATAATCAGTATTTTATGAATAGTGAAAAATAGTAAATTTTAATTAAAAACAACATTTTTAAGAAAAAAAATCTATAATTATAAATTTTACCATTAATTGGTTTTAAGTATAATTAGATTATATTTTTACTATTTAATCCAATCTTGTTCATTAGACTTAATTTTACATTTAAACTAGACATAAGCATGTGTCAATCTTTTGATAGTTATTATTTCATAAAAACATGCTATTTGTTTTGATAACGAGAATTACATTTAAATTAATTTCCACCACTTCTGTGTTTGAATTTAGAAAAATGGAGTCTATATTTAGAATCAGGAGGTAAAAATTTTGTAAAAAGGTAACTTTTATTTTTAGACATTTTGAATAATTGCTTTGGTATATATTTTATTTACCATTGTTAAAGGGTAACACTAGTAAATAAGCGTAAAAAATAATATTATAATAATATTAAATTACCCTAACATGTGTCCTAACCCTATTTTCTGATACATGTCCAAACATGGGCATCATTTGGTTGATTTTTGGATCCCATGTAGCTACTTGTAAGTGACAATGCCACTTTATATTAAGTAAGTTAAAGTAAATACAAAAAATTACATAAGCAAATATCTTTTAGTAAAAAAAATTTTATATGAGATAATATAATTGATATATTAGAATATAAATACTAATTATAATGATAAATATATTTACTGCTTCGGTATATTTTATTTATAATTTTTAGACATAAGAAAAATATTTTTATTTATGATACAATGATGATGCAGTATTTTAATTATTATTGAAGGAATCAAATAAATGGTATTATAAATGTTAAAATAAATATAATTTAATGTTTTTATGAAATCCACAAATTTTCAAGGATAATGTGACATTCTAGGATATATTGAATGATTTTTTTCGAAATAATAATGCTATTAGTAATTTAACATAAACAAAATTGAAAATAGTGTCAAAATTGACATAAAAGACTTTTGAAAACAAATATTATATTATTAATTGATATTGTTTTCTTAAAAATATAAGGATAAGAAAAATGAATTAAATAAAATTATATATGTCATTAATTAACCACTTGAGGTTTTGTTTTATGTTTTTAGTAATTTTATTAAGCATATAATATAATAATACAAAGAGACATGATAAATGTCAAACTAATTAACTAAAATTTAAATCTAAACGATGAAGTTAATATAGTGACCCAAACCTGTCTAAGACCAATTATTTGAGTGGTTTTAGACACATCCCCAAATTATCCTTTAAATAAATCATTTTTTATCCATTATAATATAATAATTATTTTATTATAAAATAATATTTCAATCATTTCCTAAGGTGCTCCTCACCCATCTTATAAAAGGAAACTTCCCCTTCTCTCAAATTCACACCTTCAAATTAATTTTTCATGGCCAAAACCTACCCAACTATCCATCCAAATTTCCTCCCCTTATCTTAGCTACCTTTCTTTAGTCAAAAAGACATGATATGGGGCCCCTTTTGATCAAATCAAAAGAAAGAACCCAAAGAATACGTAAATATTTCATCACCTCTTTCAATTTTTTTTCTTCAAAAACATTATCATTCTTTGTTGTTTTTATTATAAATTAATAATTCCATTATATTCTATATACTGTGATGTTATTATTAATATGGTACAATAGTATTCATTATTCTATCCATATATTGAATGACATGTCACCATACGTGCATACACATGGCTTACTGTCTCCATGTCGTGGTGTATTTGTTATTCAACGCATTATTATTTAGATGGGTATAATAATGATGTAAATTTATGTAAATAATAAATATAACCTGATAAGGATTCTGTATATATGATATAACATCCAAATATATATTATTTTAATATTAAAAAAATGAAATTGTCGCTCGTGCATACGTACAGATTACCGTCTCTATGAACACGATGAGATTGATTCCCCATAGTATCCATTCAATGATAATTTTCATTTCATGAATAAAAATAATGTTCAAAGACTTAATATCATTCTAAAATTGAATATGATACATCCTATCAAATAAAATGCATTAGTTACATAACAAATCATATAAAGTAAAATGAATCAGTTAACACCTGAAACGACGCTAATACTAAATTATTATTAACAAAACAATATTAGTAGATCATATATGATATCATATTAATGTATATATTTATTGAATATTTTAATAAAAATTATTTCACCATTATATCAGATGTTAAAAAACCCTAGGCCAATGAAAAGTACAAGGTAAGGGTTAATTTCACAATCACTTTATTATCTGATGTTTTTTTACATAAGTATCTACTCTGACCTTTTTATCACCCACATCTGTGTTTCTTAAAAATTATTTTCAAATCAATTTTAATATTTACTAGTCAATGAGTTAAAGTCATTTATACACTTATTTAAACTTATATGTTTTGAAAGGAATCTATTAGTCATTTTCCAAACAAGGAACTTTACAACCTTTTTGACAAAATTAAGGTTAGAATGTTTTTTAACATATATGGTGGGTGTGGTTATTCTCTGTCATTATAACGTCGTCAAATAATCCCTTATAATCTTATATGAATATTTTCAAAATAAATGTTTTCTTTTATAATTTTGTAACTTTAAATGATTTCAAAAAATAAGGAGATATTTCTCTCTAATAGTTTTGATTTCATCTATGTCGACATCCTTTGATGGATTCTAAACTTGTTTGAAGTCCATTCATTATGATACAAATATCCCATATTTTTTTGATGGTTTTGTGATATGTTTGAATGTAGATGTGTTATTTTTTTTGCATTCATGGTTTATGGGTAACGTATTGACACATTGTATGCTAGTTTTAATATTAATTTTTATGTTATATTTCAACTTTTTCATATGTGGAATGTATTGGACATAGTAATTTATGGGTGGAGCCTGCTATAGATCCTCGATGTATTGGTAGGTCTCATGAGACAACTAGATGTGAAATTGGGTGGGGACTTTCCCAATTGGATATATGGTTTTGGCCAAGGCCTTAATCATTTTTAGACGTCTTGGTCGAGGCCTTGACAAAATGTTTCAGAATCTCCGACATTATACATTCCCTCATTATGAAAATAATATTGATGAATTGTATGGTCATTCGACTAGTAGAATACCCCTGATTATGTTTTATTATGGCATTTTTTACTCAGCTCATATTCCTGCCATAAAATTATTCATATTTATTATTGGTAAAGGCATGTGGTTTCAGTTATTTACCGTGCTTAAAATTTATGTTATCTTCCACTGTATTTATTACCATTACTGAGTGTTTGAGCTCACCCCTTTCTTATGTTTAATTTTCCTTGGATATGAAGAAGTTAGTTATGAGTGACTTGTAGGAATAATTTAGGAGGCTTGTATGTTTCTAATGGAATAAATTCGTGATGTATTTCTTTTCATGTTGTAAAGTTGAACTTATTTATGATTATTGTTTACAATAATAATAAACTGAGCAGTTTTTCGGAACTTGATTCCTTGTAATCATGCCAATGTTTGAAAATAACGCACCTATTCAAGGATTCTTGGTTCGGGGTGTTACATTACTCACCAAAACACCACATATAATCCTATAATATTAGTCTTGGGCATAAATATGACTTATAAAATATTTATTGTAATCTTAATGAAGATACAAGAAGAAGATACAATGTTCTTCTAAAAGAGATTAATTTTTTTCATTCTACATATACTTCAATTATAATGATATAACAATTATATAAATACACTACTGTATTTAACATAATAATATGTTTTTATGTTATGATTATTACAAAAAACATCACACACTTTCATCAAATTGGTTATAAAATCATCATTTGTGTTTACAACAAACTGTCACCTCATGACCTATTTTTGTTCATTTTTCCATTAACACCTTTCATGGTTGGGAATGCTGATAAATTTATAATTTATATATTATATATATATGATATTAATAATGTTATTGTAATTATGTTATTATTATAACACAGAATCCTTGATTCAATCCATTTTTTATGAAAATAATATCATCGTTTTCATGTACGGTAGACTACCATCTCGCGAAGTGAGGTGATTCATTCGTTATTTAAATGGATTGTGTTAAAGATGGTTTCAATAAAAATATTTTATTTAAATGATATAAAAATGATTAATAAATGATAATATATATATAATTTACTTTTATTTCTTAAAATATAATAAGACGATGGAAACAATATTAATATGTGTGTACAACCTACAGTCCTTATGAATGGTGTATTTTATTTTCTATCCCCAAATATTAAGGATTTATATAAGTAAATATATAATGAATATAAATGATATTAATGTAATTTTTTAAATTTGGGAGATTATTAAATCATGATCTATGTAAGAGGATAAAAAAATTTAAGTTAAAACATACTAAAAAAGAAATTAGTTATTACCATAAATAATGAAAATAATGATAAGTCTTTAATGAATGGGTGATAAATGTCATAAAAACCATACATGATATGTTAAATATGCATATGGTTATATTATAAGTTAATAAAATTATTAAAACCCTTATAAATAAGTTTTAAGAGTGTTTAACCAAAGGATGCTTAATGTAATAGATTTAATCTCAGGTTACATTCCTTTGAGATTTATTTGTTATTATAAACCAATTACCTTTTATATGGGATATTTACTACCCATTTTAAATTTAACATAATTATTAATTTATCCTTAAAAGTAATTTTATTTTACAACTAAATTATTTCATCCAACGGTCTTTGACTTGAAAATTATCAAATGGTAAAAGTTATTATGATATCTCACATTCTTTTATCATTTTAAAATTTCTCTTCAAAAAATAACTTTATTGAATCAAATTTTCTTCTAAATATTCAAATATCACAATTATTTATTTTATTGAAATGATAAAAAATTAAATTTAACACCATTTTTACATAAAGTGTTTACTTTTTAAGTTAATTGATTAAATAGGGAAATCTTGAAAAATTTGTATCCTATACTAAATAAAGATATTTGATAAGGCACATTGTTAATGAATTAAATTGACAATTAGGTATATGAGTAATGAATTATACATGAAATAAATTAGTAGGGAACCGTTTAATTAAATACTCTCGATGTGTTAGATGTTTCATGAGACATATCAATTTTCTATTTAAGATGATTTTTACATAGTTTTTAAACTCTCTTGAGAATTGATCTTGATGGTAAATGTATCATGTTCCCAAGAAACATGAAATCCAATAATTAATCATTTCGTGAATTCATAATTTAGTTATTATTATCCATGAGGTTCTTACCATGTAAAAAATATAGATTCATTTAATTCTCTGTTATTGATTAAATGACATGGGCATTCAATTTTTTACAATTACATATTTATTATTAATTATCATGATGTTTAAAAACAGTTTGTCGTTAGTTATTTAATATGACATATTGATCATTCACTATCCAGTCATTGAAATAGAATGTTTTTCAGTTATTTAACATTCCATAAGAATTATTAATTAATTATTCATGATATATTCCACAAGACATAACCCCAACTGGAATTTTGAGCTCACACTTATTTGGTTTCCTTTCACTTGAATATTAAGATAAAATCTTGGAATGGGATTCAGGGATTCCATGTTTTTATTTAACGTAAGTTTTATTTTCTTTTCCTAATGTAAAATAGGTATCAGCTAAGTAATTTTGTTTTGAAAAACTAATAAACCATTCAATTGTTTGGGATTTGGATCATAAATCTATGATATTATAATGATGTAAGGCACTAACATTGTGATAATGGGGTTTGGGAAATTATACAAAGGGTTTGATTTTCCAAAAAAAACATATGTGTCCTATACCATTGGAATAAACGTAATACTCCAAGTGTATGTGTAACATCATCCCGACCTTTCGGTGCCATAATCTTCCCAACAAGTCAGAAAAAAATTACCTGATCTATAAAAGGATATAATCACTACTCAAAAGGTGGTATAACTACTCCCTTACAACATAGAGTAAACACCTCATGAGTGGGTCCCTAAATAGAGGCCTCATCACACAATCAATAATTATCATGAAACTGACTCTGAATCATAGATAACAATCATAAAAGAAGCATCTTGTATATTATCAAGTCATATAATGGTCATTAACTATATTTGGGGAGCTGACTCAAGATGGAAATGGAAACAGAAATCATTTTTATATGATGAAAGTAACCATATTTTCCCAGAAACCTATTTCTACATATACCAAGTAAATAAAAAGGTTATCAGGGTTTCAATGAATGGATATGTTATCCACAAAAATCGCACTGGACACCATAGCATGAGATCAAATATCAAAACACATTAATACTATTTCTGTAGTTACCAAACCAAACCTAATATCTATAAAAATAAAGATCCATACTCCGGTCTCAATCCAAGGTAGTGCCCTAACACATTAGACTAGGTATATCTATTGGTACCATAATTTCACAACCAAATCTGATAGGTCCTAATCCCTAACTACCCCAAGCCTTCCTCTAATTGGATGGGGGTGAAGATTGGTTCGAAGAATGAATATCAAACACCAGAATTAGTGTAAAGTACATGTATGAACTCACACATCTCAAATCCTATAAAATTATGAAATATAAAAGAACTAGTAACAATGCATTCATACATCTATAATCTGACAATCAGAATAGGCCATAAAGTATAGAAATAAACAATATTTGACAAATAATAGCCAACAAAAAAATGAAAATAATCTCAAACCTAATTAGAAGGAGGAAAATACTATTAAATGAAGAATTGGTATACACCTCAGTCTATGTAGACAAAATTGGATCCACTTACTCCTAGTCCAATAGTGACTCTATAAAGATTTCAATTGTCTTCATAAGACACAACATGTGAAGGTAGAGCCCATGCAGGGTTAGAAAAATAATTCCCAATAGAATAATATGAATTAACCAAACATGTAACATCAATAGTAGTCATAAAATCACGTGATATATTAATAATAATGTGATACATAATGTAAAAAAACCATATATAGTAATAGTAGACACACAATATCAATGTAAGATCACAACTTCATTACTAGATAAGGATTTCTACATGAAGATTTTATACAACACTAATTCAATAGTGAACAAATTATGAGATATACTGCCAAAAATGAAAATCATCCCAAATTTAACATTAATCAAGTATATCCATGAATATTCATGAAAGATACTCTGGGGGTTCATCCAAGAATCCAAATTGATTAAAATTCATCTTAGTTGGAAGATCAAATATCGATACAAAAATAGGGGTTCAACATCGAGGGATAATTGGGGGGACACCATATCTTGTTGGAAATATACTCATTGACAGAGGATAAAAATATGTGTAGATACTCGTTGCACAAATTCTAAAGAACCCAAACTAGGAAAATAAGGAAGTGAGGATCACACATGGCCCTTCATTGAGATACATTATCTAATCCATTGATTGGTATAGTCAATGAGAAATGAGAAAACATTATCTAGGATATGGAAACACACTCACACAATACAAATCATCAGGAAGCTACCTAGTGGTCACCCTGTCTGATTAGAATGAGACACTCCACTAAAACATCAGTAGAATTGACCAAGGAAACACCATTAACAAATATTGGTCCAAGGATGCTCACAGAAGCTCACGAAGTAGTTGAGCATAGATTAATGATGAATCTATAACATCCTCAAAGAATTATATTTCTTATCCATATGGGTACACAACGTGTTTCCCAAATCCTTCCACTTCTTATGTCCTATTCTCACATGTATTTCAATTCTCCACAATACATGGTGTGCTCAATGATTACATATCATGTTGATGTAACACTAGAACTCGATATTACATTCTGTTTGTTCTCGTGTACATGGCTCTTCCCATGTAATCCACCCTTACCATGTACTTTACTAGTAGTCGATGTGTCGGAACACATATACACCTAGGTGTGTACCCCCTGTACACGACAAGCCATCAACAACATGTTACATTAAACATAACTAGGAACACAAGACATGTAAAACTACATAGTCTCCATGGTGTTTACACCAAATACATGATGATCCAGTATACATGGAATGTGATACATATCTCTGCACAGAAACCCTAGTGCAACATATAAGTAACTACACATCAAGTGTTCATTGCACTACATCTGTGTAGTATTGTTTTTCATAGAACACATATAAATTCTCACACATGTTTATATAAACTCCAATTCATTAGATCCCACTAAAAAATTCATTGTTCATCATCCATTTGGGGTGTACCAAACACCCTTATCCACCCCTTGATGGGTTTCGACCAGATATGGTGATCAAGAAAGACCCACCGTTAAGACATGACATTTCTTTATGCTAAAAAATATGACTATAAACTACTGATCCATACCTATATCTACATCCACAATCATATACCGTAATCAAAAATAAATATATCCATCCAAACCATATTTAAACGATACATTATGAATATGAATGAATGTGCAATGATATTTCGACGGGTCTCTATAAAATCTTAGGAAAAAAAGAGATTGACAATGATTAACAAAAGTAGAACAGGGATAGAAAACCACCAAACACTAGACAGGGAACAAACCTCAACCATTTTCATGTTGTCCTCGATATTGTATCATTTTAATGAATTATAAAAAGGTATAAACATTTAAAAAAAAATTAATAATAATTAACTGAAAATCCTGTAAATAAATGCATACTTACAAAATGGAATATTTGTGTATCAATCCATTAGTTATTTAATAAATTTTCATTGTGGGATAGTAAAATATGGATAAATTCAAAAAATAAACATCCTAAATTTTTTTATTGATTATTGACAAATAACAGTCTTGCATTACAATCATTGGTGTGGCTTTGAACTCTAAGGACATAACGATCTTTGATTTGATCTCAATCTGATGTCATCTTCCAAGAATGATCTCCTCCAATATTCATCTAGATCTCTAGGTTTATTCAAATTACCATGAAATATCATCAATACCTCATATTTATAGTAGGAAATAGGTCTCCCCATTAATGAAATAAAATAAATAAATAAATAAATAAATATATTTTATAAATTTCCCTTCTGATAAATTTTTCATAAAATCCCTTACCCAACCAAGGCAATGTTATACCTTCGGAAAATCCCGAATTTTGAACTCAAATGTGGTATATGATTTTGGGTCTAAAAATATATTTTTATTTCATTCAAATTTTTAGTAAATCATTATGTATTTTTAATTAATATATATAATATCATTATAATTTCAGTTTCAGGCCCACCTGGCCTCAGAATATCATACTGTCTTTGTACCAAGATCTGGATATATTCCATGATTTATTTCAATGTATTAAATGGAAAAAGCTGGATTGTTACAACAAAATCCATAGTGTGGGATAAACTTTTTCATTTACATTCACCAAGGAATCACAATGATATACATTTAATAATACAAGATGGGGAATTCCCAACTTCTAGAGTTAAATTCGTAGTTATAGGGTTGAATTATCATCCCCATTGTCATTTTATATATTTACTAGAGGTTAATAAATACTATATTCCATTCAAGAGTAATGTTTTAAAACCATATTTTGAGTTATTTTGAGATATTATATATTTTTTCCACTAACCCCTTTAAAAACCTAAAAATTTACATTACTCATATTTAATGTAAAATTATGAAAGAGACACTTACTTAAAACTAAAAAAAACCATTATTATTAATATGTTTCTCTGTGGTCTTATATATATGATCATAGCCTAAATGAAACTTGTTTCTTGGTTTCATGGACTTAAAAGTCACTCCAATGGTACCTATCACATGGAAATAAATAGCATTATATTCCCTATAACATTTATATTAAATCATTATGAAGAAACCCATAAAATAATTATATATTTTCTTTGAAATATTATAACACTAAAATTCCAAATAACGTTTTGATTGAATAAAATTTATCCATTTCTATTGGGACGATGAATAATATATCTACATAAATCCCATGGGAAATCCTTCCCTTTGGATTTAATGCTTGAATGGTATATCATGTTTAAATATATACAACCCATGTATACAGGGAGGCTATCTTGGTGGATGATGCACTATCAAAAAAATTAATTGAAAAATATATCTTGATGGGGTATTTTGAGACCCCAGCATTTTACTCTGCCTTGGTAGACTTGGATGTTAGGGCTAAAATTCCAACCTTGATTTGTTAACCTTTCTTATAACAACATGAATTTATTTTTATTATTTTTTCCCCAAGACCATGAAAACCTATTTCATGAACCCAAATTATATTTCTAAACATATTTTGTCCATATAAAAATAATTTGAAGATATATAATAAGAGTAAAATTATTACTAAAGGGTAAAAAATTATAACAAAACTCATGAAGATATGAAACATATGAAATCTTATGATGGTCAATATATTCAATAGATATATATAGGGAACCCGTATAAGATCATAGACTTGTATTATTTCCTATTATAAACCAGATAGATTATTTCACTCTAATAAATGGAATTTTGTGAGGATTATAATAAATATCAAATAAAATAATTTATAGAAATGACCAAATATAATCGTTTATTACAACATCATTCTCATGTAATATGTAATAATTCATTATAACCAATAATGTAATAACTAATATAGTTAATTCCCATATCATTTATCTATAGAATAATTCCTTACCTTATGAATTTTGGGGATAGATATTTTTACTAGGAATCATATTTTATAATTTCCAAGAATAGTATCATTAATAAAACACATATAAGATTTCACTTTCAACCCATAATTATAATTATTGAAGGTATCCGATAGAAATATAATAAATAAATTATAATTGGTTAACTATTTACTTGATGAGAGGAAATAGAAATAGATAAATTGATTACATATCAATAAGTAAAAATTAAGAATATGAAATAGAATATTCTTAGAATAAATTAAATAATGATATAAGAGAAAGACATTAAATTAATAAAGTATGATATTCAATATGAACCCACTATGTTACCCTCAGACTTGTTTTTATATTCTCAAAATCCTTGAATGATCTACACAGGTTTACTAATAATCAATTTAATGACATTATTAATATGTATATAAGGTATTATTTTTATTTATTCACTACTTATTTATTAGTTAGAGATATTATATAAATTATTTGATGTGTATAGATCTTATATTATCATCAATAATGAAAATGGGGGTTTTCACATCAGTTCTTTGGGTTTCTAATATAAGATAACTCGTGATGTTATTGAATAAAAAATTTATATATGTTTTTGGAAATGATTTTTTTAAAATGTCATTATAAATGTGACATATTTGAAGGTGGTGTTCAAAAACATTTCAATGAAAATGGATACATAAAATAAATTATCACATATCATTAAAAAAAATTGATTAATGAATTATCATATAGGTTTTAAAATGATTAATATTAGAGGATCTCTAAAATTGTCACATAAACATTCTAAAAACACCTATTTTGTGGTGGTTTTCTTCTTCATATAGTCTAAAACATATGTGAAAAATCATTTATCATGTCACACATTATGAAACCTTCATAATAATCAATTTTTCACATAATTTATAAATTAACTAATGTGAATGATGATTTCTTTAATATTAAAAAAATTACAATCCAAAAAGTACAAAAATAGATCAATAATAGAAAAATAGTAGTAGAAAACCTGAAAATAAAAAAAAAATTTAATTTTACCATTAAAATTTAAAAATTAAAAATTTATATTTATATTAAAAATAATTTAAAACTGAAACATACATATGAAATAATCTATCCATTATATTTTTAATGTGTATTAGATCTTTGACGGTATACGTCTGAGGGAAATTAAGAAGATACAAATTTAAAAAAAACCTTTGACTATGTTCTCAGAATATATTGAATTAAAACATAAAGGAAAATATTATAACAAAATCTAACATTCAATAATATGGTAACTATACCTATTATAATTATTTCAACCATAATTATTAGGACATAGTATCAACATTTCATTACATCTAGACTATGAACCATCTTTTTAGGATAACTTTTTTTTATTTAAATTAAAATTTTAAGTACTTTCGGCAAAAATGATATAATTACAAATGGGAATTCATAATTCCTTTTATATATATGATCTTTTAACTCTTATTTCAAATTATAAATCTAAAATAATACCTTTCTCTATGTCAAAATAATAAGAATAAAGTAAATATATTTTTTATTATAATATATTCAAGTATTCAAATATTTAATCATACCTGTTCAATTCAATATTAAATTTTCTCACACATCACCATGGATTGAGAATAACTATTAAAGTGTCTTCTCCCATGGAAAAAGAACACCCATCATAAAATGGCCACTAATATATAAAAATTTATAATGTCATTGGATTTTAATTTAAGAGATATAAAAATTTAGGAAATATATGTTTTTTACCTTTGATGATCAGAAATTATCAATCATTGAAATTTATTATTTATAATATTTTGATATAAATTGTTATTTCTATATAATTAATTTTCCTCATATCGGGGAAATAAATTTTGGGTCCATAAATCCATATAATGATGTCATTCAATACTTCTAAATAATTTTATAAATATTCCTACTACAAAACAAATAAAAATGTTAGGTACTAATATATTAAAATAACTGAAAAATATATGATTATAGACTTACATGGAAAACAATAGCATCATCTGGATTCCCAAATTACATCCAGTTAAAACCTCCTTGATATCTCTCATTAAAATCATTATTGTCATTTTACACCCCAAAATGTTTGGATCCAAACAATGGTTATTGTAACACCCCAATACTTTACAACATTTAAATTTTTAATTAAAATAATTTTATTGCTCGATTTCTATATTTGAAACAAAAAGTTAATATTATGCTACCTAAAACACTAATATTACCTTTTGATACATTCATGAATATGTTATTTATGTTACACACAATATCGAGTTTTTTTTATAACAATTGTTATATGGAAGACAATGTTTTACCAAAATACTTTACACTAATAATATTGTAATATAATAAGATTGAAATAAACCAAATATTTTAAGGGAATATATTAAAAGGATTAACAAAATTTGGTTTTTTTTCAAAATATGTTTATATAATTATTTTTTTTCCAATTAATTAGAAATGAATATAGAAACTAATTATACAAGAAATATTTTGATAAAAACTATTTTTTTATAAAAACGTGTTTTATCTTAATAAAATATATAAATTACTAATACTGGATACTTTTTATTAAATATATATATATTAAATTTAATATTATTTTGGAATCCTTCCAATTGATCTTAGATATATATGATAATAAAAAATACAATTTTTTTACTTAAAAGATATTCTTTTTTAAAGGTGTTTCTGTTGCCTTAAAATGGCCCACCTATTTTCAGACTATATTTTTTATATTTAATAAATTTTATATGACAAAATTAACATCATTTTTGAATTATTAGTGAAAAAATTTATTATGTTGAATCTTTGGTATTTTTCATTGATGTTTTATTTTATTGTTGTTTAGTGAAAAATACATAATTTTATTTGAAAACAAACTTTTAGTCTAAATAATTTATTTGGTTAAATTATATTTTTAATTAGTTTTAAGGTCATATAAGGTCAAATGTTAATATATTAATCCCATTTTTTCATTATTATCATTTATATTTTTAATTTATATTTACAAACATAGTGAACTTTTGATAATTTTTACTCTAAAAATCTATTTTCTCGTTACGTCTGCATTATTAATTTTAACTCTTTTTTTCCCAGTAATATAATTTGAATTCAAAAAAAATGATTCGATATTTGAAAAAAAAATTATTTATTATATATAATAAGGTCTAACTAATTTTTGACCAATGGTATTAGTGAATGAAGTTAAAATTAAGTATAATAGTTAAGTGAAAATAGAGATTACTAAGAGACAAAACATTAAACATAAGGGATGAAATGACCAAGAAAATTTTAAAACAGAAATTTTTAAAAATAATTATACCTTATGAATTCCCTAATCAAAATTGGTTCATTTTTGGAATAACATGACGTGGAAAAAACTTGGGTGACATTCCTACTTTCAAAATCTATTAATATTTCCAGAGAACCCACTTATAGACGTCCTCCCAATCCCCTCTCTCATAACACCAATAACACTGCATTGGATAGAAAATAATAGTCCAAAATAACTCAAAAAAAATACATAAACTCTTCATATAGGACTAAATTTATGCATAAATGCAATAAGGAATGTCCTTTCATTTAAACCCAAAGGATTGACCCTAAGAGGAGGTAACATTTTTCACAGAACACTTTTATTTTAATTTTTTTATCAACCCATTCAATTATTATTATATTGTGCTTAAATGATAACATTATCATTATAAATATTCTTATATGTTGTTATATTAATGGAAATATCTACTATTTCATGCACATTTAATAAATGGGATACACAATCATCGTTCGTATGTATGTCAGACAACCGCCTTGCTAATCGATGTCATTAATTCTTCCATTAACATCATCAATGGTTTGTAAAAATTATTAATTTATAGTTTATACGATATGAATGATATTTATAATTTAATTATTCTTATTTATTTTTTACATAAAACATATCTTCATGTCTTTTCTTTTCAGAATAAGATAACATTATTTGTTTACGTGAGGACTATTACCTCCTCAAAAAATTTAGTTAATTCAGGATGAAAATGGAATTTATTAATAATATGTTTAATGAAATTATGTTATATATATGAAATTATTATAATATTAATGACCTAATTATCTTTATAGTAATATAATATATTATGTTATTTATTACCCTTTCACACACTGAAAAAGTGAATACGTCGTTCGTGGACGTGTAGAACACCACTTTATCAAAGCAATATGATTTATTTGGAATCACAAAATATATATGTATAAGTATATATTATGAAATGAAATGGTATATATGATATAATGATAATTAAATTCTACTTACCTACTTTCCACAATGATAATTGAAAAATGGGAATGTTAGTCCAGTATACGTACAACCTATTGTCTCCATGATCATAACGTTAGTTCAATTTTCATAACCATTTTTCATAATTGATTTTAAAAGTAATTATGATGTATAAACATGATACATATGTTGTGGTTATTAATTTTGGGATGTTTAAATAATGATCACTTTTACCATATTCGACCTACCAATGTATTTTTTGACACATAAACCAAATATAGTCAAAACATCTGAATTAAAGATAATTGATTAAGTAATTGAATATAACATGAAAATAAGGGAATTAAATGTAATAATAAACATGAAAAAGGTTCTAAAAAGTAAAAAAACAATAGTTTATTATTTTTTTAAATAGAGACACACGTGAAAAGTCATACATACTGTTAAGGATTTTGTCTCAATTTACAATTCATTGAGACTTATTTGTTATTATTCACAAATTCCCTAAAATCTGGTACATATATAAAAATATTAAATTTCCATGGAATTTTATGTTTCACTTTTAATTATCTCATTTAGGGGGATTTTAATTGAAAATTTCCAAGTAGTAAATGTTATTTCACAATCTCAATTCATTTAGTGATTGTTTACTTTTTCTTGAAAAAATAATTTTGTTATAATATTTTTTTTTCACTAGAAATTATAATTATTTTAATATACATATTATCTTATTATGGATATGATAATTTTCTAAATCATATACCATTTTTTCATATGGTGTTTACTCTTAATGTTAAATGATCTATTTTGAAAATATTGATAAATCGATATCCTTTACTCTGTAAAGATATTTGATAAGTCATATTTTTTTGGAATTAAATAGATTATTAGATATATATATATATATATATATCTGTAAGACATAAAATGCTTAGAAATGTGTTGGGGGAAGTTCAAATTAATAACCTTAATGCATCAATAGTCTCATGAGATGAATCAGTTGGCCAAATTAGATGGGTTTCTACAAGGTAATGTTAAACATTCTAGTGAAAGGATAGGACGGTAAAGGCACCATGTCCCAAGACGACATGGAATCCAATAATTAAGCATTTATTTTACAGATAATTAAGTTTGTTTTATTATCCATGACATTTTTTATTTTACATTATGAATGGTTTCATTTCATCCTATGTTTATTGATTAAATGAAAATTGTGTTCAGTTATATACATTTTAATGTTGATTATTTTCATTGATTCATGGATGTTTCCACTGTATTGAATGCTTAATAACAATTTTTCTCACCATTATATTTTTTCCCTTCATAGGATATAATTTTGAGTTATTAGAATGAGTTTCAATGATGCTCATCTTTTACATTCCTTAAGATATATTTTCGTTCACTAATGTAATATAGTTAACATAACTGAAATTTAGTATTCCAAAAATACTGAACTCTTCAATCCTTTTACAATTGATTCATTATAATCATTCCCATTTAATAAATTTTGAATCATTCATTGGGATTCAAGGGTTAGGTTCATTAATTTTTGTATTAATACATGTATCCAATATAGAGGATTCCCTATTAATAAATTTAGTATATTTGGAATTGGAAGTAAAAAATTTTATGGATATATTAGGGAAACCTGATCATGTTATGACACATAATCTTTCCTAGATGGAGTAAATTTTCCACAGTAAGAATCTGTAATGACCCATTGATTTTCAATTGAAATTCCATTATTATATTTATTTTATAAAATAACATGAAAACACAACATAATGAACTAAAAATTGATAAGTTACCTTTAAACATAAGTTTGTAACTTCTGTGTTTGGAATTTTTATAATCTAACATACACAGTTGTGTTCAAGATGATGTTTGGAGTCTAATGAAACAAAAATAATTTTTGGTGAATAATGACCTACCCTTATGAATAGTAACATACACTTATGAATAGTAATATGACCATTATGAATAGTAAATCATCCAACATAAGAGTAACATTACCTATGAATAATTAAATAAAATTTAGACATCTTAGAAAGTGACAATTTGACCTTAGTAAACGTTTTGGTATTTTGTAAGTCCTAAATAATTAATTATAATTAATTAATTAATTTAAATGAAATTTTATTTCTATAAAATGTATTCATAAATTTTTTAATCAATGACTTATAGTTTTAGATAATTTTATAATACCCTATATAATTTTTGAAAGCACTATAAAGTCAATTTTAATCTTAAAAACCGTTTTATTACGTAAATTATGATTTTAATTGAATATTAAATTAATAATACATAGAAAAATATTTTTGAAAAATTGAATTCATTTTTTGATTCTACACGTCGAAAAATGGATGGGGTAAATTTTTGGGATTTTTCTGAGATACATGAATTTTTTGATGAATAGCTGAATCCGATAATTTACAATAAATGCTAAATAATGGATTAATTGAGTCATCGATGATGTTATGCTGATGTAAGCCCACCTGGTTCTGGATAAAATGATAAAATTAATATTCTTGGTCATTCAAGACTCACTATTCTTTGTCTTAGGTGAAATTAAAAAACTAATGAATTTTATATTAAGGAAACCCCTCTCCCCTCCACTATAAAAGCCACCCTCCACACCCTCATTTCCTCCCACCTCTAAAGCTCCAATCCATCTCTACAATCTTTCAAAACACCTTCCCTAGACTCTCACCCTCGTCCATGATCTGTTTGTGTCATCAAAAGGCCAATCTTATGCCCTTAAGGTGGTTCTCAAGATAAGGATTGAAGAGGTAATTTGCCTCCCTCTTCCCCTTTAATTTCATTTCATGTTCAAGTTCATTTATTGATTTCTCTCCACCTATCTTCATTAAAATTGAATTATAACTACAATATTATACATATAATTTAATTTTATGATTCTAATGGGATATTATATCATCCAAACCCATTTCCCTCTTCCTTTTATTTTATTAAAGAGAACGTTGTTCGTGAGGTGTTAATTTATCACATTCAAGAACGACATGCTTTCTTCTTCCTTTTCTACCTTCAGATCTGGTCATGAAACCATTTTTATGGTTGAACCAGAATTTTTTATATGTATTATTTTCTATTTAATGTAATGGAAATAACCTACGGCCATATTAATACTTGATAAGTTAAAACAAGTTCGTTGTGATCCACAAACCGCCCAAATTGACCCAAATAACCACAATTTAATTCTTATCAAATGATTCATCCACATGGATCTATTATAATTAATTATAAGATCATTAAAAATACTTTAATATCATTAATTAAATGTAATATAATTTATGGTTTTTTACTCATGTTCTACCAAAACTATAATTTAAGAATACAAGTGAACCACCCAAGAAAACCATGAAAACAAACATTCCCGAATAGTGTTTCTAAACTCTATAACTCTTCCAAAGTCACGTAATATCACTTAATGAAAATATAATGAACCATATTAATTTATTAAATAATTTTTAATTTCTAATTAATAAATATAATGTCATTATACAGGACATTAAAGAGAAGGAATCATTCATATACAAGGTAAGGGGAAATTCTCAAACCCAACTTTCGTCCTTCAGGTTCTAGCTCTATCACTCCATTTTTAAAATGATCACTCCTTAAAGATCATTTTTTCATCATTTTATTTCCATTTCTGGTATATAAATGTTTGATAATTATGTTTATGGAAAAACAAATGTTTTCCAAAAGAACTCTTATTTTAAGAACTCATCTTTTACCTCACATTCATTGTTGCTGGTTCTGGTATCGCGTATGTTGTTCCCTCTTTCTTTTCAGAACCCAAATCTTATGAATGTATTCTTATGAGAAAAAACCCATTCCTTACCATGGGTTATTTATGTTATATTTTCATATGTGTTCTATGTGGAAAGCATGATGATGATAATGTTATGATGTAACGGGTGCGCCCAGAATTATATAGCGCAATATGAATGTTTCAGTGTTATGGGTGCACCAAAAATTATACAATGCTCCAATGCATTGGGTAAAGTGATGAATCTCATGAGTAAATTTTAAATGATATGTGAACAAGATTCTATCTTGGTTTACATGTATGTGTGGTAGTTAACCACTAAGACATGATGTTTCATTTTTATGCATTGCCGCATTTCGTGTCTTTTATTTATGCTCCTCTCATGTTCAGGATCTTTTTCCAATGTTATGATTATTCTCACATCATGATATATTTTTCTTATATATCCTATTACTGGGATTCTGTCTCACACCTTTTTATGTATATCGTCAGGTGGCTACATTTACTAAGGATATGATAAGTGCCAATAATAATCTAGAGAAGAAGAAATTAAATAAATGTCAATGCATGATGTTGTATTTGTTATGTATGGTACTAGTTTTCCAGAGACACTAAACCATTGGATCCTCTATGTGTAATACTATTATGTTTTTTATCTTTAATATGATGTAATATTAATTTATGAAAAGGCTCGGGCTGTTATAGATTGTATCAGAGGCAAGGTTTAGTTAATTTTGGAATTATGATTAAGTTAACCCTGGAGAAAACCTACAACATGAGACTATATACAAATATGCACACAAGAATATTTACGTAGGGATCCCATATGTTATATTTTGGGTATAAAATGGATAAATGAATAAGTTAATGATGAATTGTTTTCTTATGTCTTGTTCAATCCTTTTCTATTTTATAAAATGGTGGGAACAAGAGAAATCAGTCCAACAATTCATGTGAGGGCCAATGCAATGATTGCCCGAATGACATCCCCATTGATTTGGGAAGTGGTGTTCAAAACATACTGGCGATGCACAACCAATTATCTTAGGTTATGAACAATAACCATAATAATGGGGAACATCATCCTTCACCAAATAGGGTGTAACTGACAATCTAATGCTTTATGCGGTAATGACCCCCGACATATTTTTGGATGTTATGATCCACTAGTTGCAGAACAGCGGGTCAACTCCATGGAGAAGAACATTCCTGTTCACCACTGTTTCGAGACAGAGAAGGTGGCCATAGATTTTTATCGTTTAGAATGAGAAGATGATCAATGGTGGTCTTCGATTAAGAACACCAATCCAAGGGAGGAAATTGAAGAGATGGAATCCGAAGACTTTAAGTTAATGTTACTTAACAAGTATTTACCAATAACTCTTCACATGAATATGGAGATAGAATTCATAGAGCTCAAGAAAAAATATGGAGAATCTGTTATAACCAATGAAGCGAATTTCACAAGGCTCTTAAGGTATGCTTCAGGTTTTGTTATCAACAATGATAGTATAAATGATGGATTCTTTGGTGGATTAAAACCACACCTTCGAAAGGCTCTTGAAATTAGAGACTTTGGGAGTTATGAAGAATTTTTTCGGTGTGCTATTAAAGTGGATATAGAGTTTGGAGAATGGTCCCATGGATATGTTTAGAATAAATGAAAGACGGAGTTTCAAGCTGGTGGATCTGATGATAATGATGGGAAGAAAAATCAACAACCCACATGCCAAAAATGTGTGAAGTTGCACAATAGGAACCTTATAATAGGGACGGGGAAATGAATCATGTGTGGTTAAGAAGGACACCATTCTCAAGAGTGTTGAAAAGACACAAAAAGGAAGGGGAATGTAGCTGATGAATGGAGAGAACCACTCATGGTTCAATTCTACAACTATAGGGAGCTAGGGAACTACAGAAACCAGTAAACTAAACCTCGAGTTCTCAAGTGTAATCAGCGTCACCATCCACCAAATCCAATGGAAAAAGTGAAGTCTTATTCCATCACTACTGCAGAGGTGGAGCATGATAATGAAGCTGTACAAGGTATAATTCTTATTCACTCATGATTGGAAAAATACATATTTGATTATTGTTCTACGCATTCCTTTATATCATGAAATTTTTCTAGAACTATAGAATCGAAGCCCCAAAACCTTGAAGTAGAGATATCTGTAAAAACACTGAGTGGTGAAATCATTGAAACCCATGTGTTTGACTCTTCTCATATTGGATTATGTGGGAAGATTCATCCGGAAAATCTCGTAATACATCCCTTGGTGGAATTTGACGCTATAATGGGAATGGATTTTCTCTTGTTATATAAAGAACATATCAACTGTCAGGAAAAGGAAATATATTTTCATATTCTGAACCATCCCATGATCCTCTACAAATTAAATGATGATCATGAATCTCCATTGAAAAATAATTCAATGGTGTGGGTATTGATTCACTACGACGAATCATATCTTTCCCAAATGGCTGAGTCGATGGAAAGTGCCAACCTTGAAATAATTCCCATCGTGAGAGAATACGATGACGTATTTCTAGAAGAGTTACCGAGAATTCCCCCGGATCGTGATGTAGAGTTCTCAATTTAACTCATGCTTGGAGGTACTCTAATCATGACGTGTCTTTATTGGATGGCTCCTATCGAACTAGATGAGTTAAATAAGCAGCAGCAAGAGCATCTAGACAAAGGCTTCATACACCCTAGTGAATCACCTTGGGGTGCACCAGTGCTCTTTGTGAGGAAGATGGATGAAACAATCCGGCTTTGTATCGATTATCAAGAACTAAACAAGATCACCATAAAGAACAAGTATCCTCATCCAAATATTGATGACTTTTTCGATTAGTTAAGAAGAGCTCAATACTTTTCAAAGGTGGATCTTCAATCTCGATATCATCAAGTAAAGGTGAAGAAGGAAGATATTCAGAAGACTGCCTTCCGTACAAGGTATGGGCACTATGAGTTTTTGGTGATGCCCTTCGGACTTACTAATGACCCTGAAATCCTAATGGATTTGATGAATGGAGTCTCTAGACATTACCTTGACATATTTGTGGTAGTGTTTATTGATGATATTATCATCTACTCTATGAGAAAGGAGGAACATGAAGAACATCTAATATTTTTGTTGGCGACATTAATAAAAGAGATGTTGTACGCCATGATCATAAAGTGTGACTTTTGGATAAAGAATGTGTAATTCTTGGGACATGTGATCACACGTGAGGGAATATCTGTGGATCCTTCAAAGACAAAGGCGATCGAGGAATAGCA
This sequence comes from Viscum album, assembly GCA_963277665.1. Lineage (NCBI taxonomy): Eukaryota > Viridiplantae > Streptophyta > Magnoliopsida > Santalales > Viscaceae > Viscum > Viscum album. The sequence goes on along the minus strand of OY728160.1, from coordinate 796,116,736 downwards.
CATGCCCTCTTATGTCACATAAATCCATAGTTTTCATGGATTAGATGGGTACTACCGATGTTTTTTGAGAAACTTCTCACGATTGTGAAGCCCTCTAACTAAGTAAACAAGGAATGGGGTAAAGTATGTCTAGACGGATGAATGTTAGTAAAGCAACAAGGAGCTAAAGAGATGGTTGATCACTGCAACTGTACTCACACTACCAAAAAATGGAGAAATTTTTGTGATATATAGTGATTATTAAAAGAAATGACTGGGTTGTGTACTAATGAAAAATGAAAATGTGACAGCCTATGCCTCACGACAGTTGAAGATCCATGAGCAGAACTACCCGACGCATGATCTAGAGTTGGCAGCCGTTATTTTTTCCTTGAAAATCTGGAGGCACTACCTTTTTGGAGAGAAGTGCGACATATACGCCGACCACAGGAGTCTAAAGAATATATTCACACAAAATGCGCTCAATATGCGTCAAAGGAGATGGTTAGAGCTAATCAAGGATTATGATTTCTCTATTCACTATCATCCTGGAAAGGCGAACAAGGTAGCTGATGCTCTAAGTCGAAAAGAACCTGTGGCTCTACCCATGCTGCTGAGTGAGAATGACCATATCTTCATAGATATGAAATGGATGGATTTGGAAATCATAAGGGAAGTGGATACATCCTACCTTGCCCAAATTCTTATGCAACCATCCATCCAGGAGAAGATTAAGGAAGACCAATGGGATGATGGGGAGATACAAAAGAGGGTGAATATAGTAATGGAAGGGAAGCTGCAAGAGTTCCATATCGACAATGATGGTGTGATTCAGTTTGGAATGTGGCTTTGTGTGACTTCATCATCCGGGATAAATAAGGAGCTATTAGACAATGCACATAGCTCAAATTTCTCTATCAATCATGGGAGTACCATGTTGTACCTTGATCTCCTAGAACACTTCTGGTGGGATAACATGAAGAAAGAGATTGCGGGATATATATGAAGGTGCTTGGTATGTTAGAAAGTTAAATATTAGTGAAAAAATTCCAATGGTATGATGCAGCCATTGCCTATTCCCATGCGGAAACGGGAAAATGTTACTATGGACTTTGTCACGGGTCTCCCGAAGACGTCAAAGAGAAATAATGTGATATGGGTTGTGTTTGACCGACTCACCAAGAATGCCCATTTTATCACTATTTGGGAATATCTATCTCTTAAAAAACTTGCAAAGATATATATGAAGTAATTGGTGGTAATGCATGATGTTCTACTCTCAATTGTCTCTGACTGTGATCCAAGGTTCACATCCATGTTCTAGAGGAGACTTCAAAATTTTTTGACTACTGAATTAAATATCACCACGACCTATCACCCCCAAATTGATGGCCAGTCTGAAAGGACTATTCAGACGCTTGATGATACTTAAAGAGCCTTCTCTCTTGAATTAAAAGGTTGTTGGGAGCAGAATGTCCAATTGGTTGGGTTCTCATACAACAATAGCTTCCACTCGAGTATCCAGATGACTCCATTTGAAGCTTTTTATGGAAAATGATGTAGAACTGCAACATGTTGGGATGAAGATGGAGAAAGGAAACTACATGGAAAAAATCTTGTTCAAGAGATGACAGAGAAGGTTCAAGTCAACCAGAAACACATCAAATCTGCTCAATGTCAGCAAAAGCGCTATGCTGACAACCGTCGAAGGCACTTGGAGTTTTGACATTGGAGATAAAGTCTTCATTTGAATATCTCCATGGAAGTGAGCCATGCGATTCAGAAAGAAATGGAAGCTAAGCCCAAGGTATATTGGCCCTTTTGAAATCCTACACCTCATAGGAGATGTGGCCTATTATCTTGAACTTCCACAAAATATGGCTCAATTTCAAAATGTGTTCCATGTATCACTACTGAGGAAGTATATACTAGACCCCTCACATGTACAAAACTCAGAGGTGGTGCAGCTGGAAGATCATCTCTCCTATGAGGAGCGGCCAGTAAAGATTCTGGATCAGAGAGATAAGGTTCTACACATTAAGAAAAATCATCTTGTCAAAGTGTTTTGGAGGAATCATATGTTTGAGGAAGAAAATTGGGAACCTGAAGAGGCAACGAAGGAGAAACACCCTCCCCTGTTTGTGTAAAGTGAAATTTCGGGGGAGAAATTTCTTAAGGGGGGAATAATGTAATTACCCAATGTTTTTAAATGGAAATTACCTTCTAATATTTATGTTATAAAATAACATGAAATCACAACATAATGAACTACTATGTGATAAGTGACCTTTAAACATGATTTTTTCACTTCTATGTTTGGAATTTTGAAAATCTGACATACACCATTGTGTTCAATATGATGTTTGGAGTGTAATGAAACAAAAATAATTTATGGTAAATAGTGACCTACCTTTATGAATAGTAACATACCCTTATGAATTATAATATGAACCTTATGAATATTAAATCATCCAACAATAGTGTAAAATTACCTATGAATAATTAAATAAATTTTAGACATCTTAGAAAGTGACAATTTGACCTTAGTAAAAGTTTCTGTTTTTTGTAAGTCATAAATAAATAATTATAATTAATTAATTGATTTAAAAGAAAATTTATTCCCCTAAAATGTATTTATAAATTATTTAATATATGTATTATAGTTTTTAGATAATTTTATATTACCCTACCTTATTTTTTAAAGCACTATAAAATATGCTTTAATCTTAAAAACTATTGTTTGTGAGGAGTTAATTTATCACCTTCAAAAACAACATGCTTTCTTCTTCAATTTCAACTTTCAGATCTGGTCATGAAACCATTTTTATGGTGGAACTAGAATATTTTATATGTATTATGTTCTATTTAATGTTCTGGAAATAACCTATGTCCATATTACTAACTTATAAATTAAAACAAGTTCGTTGTGATCCAAAAACCACCAAAATTGACCCAAATAACCATCATTTAATTCTAATCTAATGATTCAACCAAATGGATATAATATAATTCATTATAAGATCATTAAAAATCCTTTAATATAATTAATGACATGTAATATACTTTCTGGATGATTACTCATGTTCTACCCATACATCAATTTAAGAATACAAGTGAACCACTCAAGAAAACCAAGAAAACAATCATTCCTAAATAGTGTTTTTAAACTCTATAACTCATCCAAAGGCACATAAAATCACTTAATGAAACCATAATGAACCGTATTAATGTATAAAAGGTTCTAGAATTTATTATTATTTAATATAAAGTCATTATAACGGACATTAATGAGAAGGAAGCATTCAGATACAAGGTAAGGGGAAATTCTAAAACACTACTTTTGTCCTTCGGGTTCTACCTCTTTCACTCCATTTTTGATATGTTTACTCCATAAAGATAATTTGTTCATAATTTTATTTCCTTTTCTGGGATATTAATTTTTTCTAATTATGTTTATGTCAATCCAAATGTTTTCCAAAAGAACTATTCTTTTTAGAACTCAACTTTTACCTCACATTCATGGTTAATGGTTCTTGTATCAAGTATGTTTTTTCCTCTTTCTTTTGGGAACCCAAAGCTTATGAATGTATTCCTATGAGATGAAACCCATTCCTGACCATGGTTTTGTTATGTTCATTTTTGATATGTTTTCTACATGGAAATCATGATGATGATAATGATATGATGTGACAGGTGCGCCCAAAATTATATAGGGCAATATGAATGTTATGATGTGATGGGTGCGCCCGGAATTATACAGCACTCCAATGAATTGTGTAATGTGATGAATCTCATGAGTAAATTTGAAATGATTTGTGGAAAATATGATAGCTTGGTTCAGAATTATGTGTGGTAGTTAACCACTAAGACATGATGTTTCATTTTTATGCATTTCCACATTTCAAGTCTTTCATTTATGCTCCTCTCATTTCATGATCTTTTTCATATGTTATGATTATGCTCACCCCATGGTATATTGTTCTTATCTATCCTCTTACTGGGATTCAATATCACCCCTTTTGATGTATATCCTCAGGTGGAAACATGTACTAAGGAGAGGAAAAGTGCCAATAAGAAGCTAGAGACTAAGAAATTAAATAAATGTTTGTGCTTGATGTTGTTTTTGTTATGTATGGTCCTAGTTTGACCAAGAAAATAAACCTTTAGATCATATATTTGTAATAATATTATGTTGTTTATCTTTAAAATTATGTAACAGTAACGTAAGAAAAGGTTCGGGTCACTATAGAATATCCTATTTTGCATCACCTTATGTGATAGAGTCCCCCATTATATTGTGGGACTACTGATCCAATGGAATTAGAATAATGAATTAATTATTTAGAATACATATTTCTGGCATCAAGATGTCATTAAAAGGAAGAGTATTAACATTATATGTATTTTTTCAATAGTTATTATGATTAATGGGGGTCGTTAATCCCAAATACATTGGGGGAGAAGAATTTCAACTCCTGGAATGGAATGCTTTTATGGATATTTTCTTTGGAAAATATTTTCCTCATCAGAAAAAAATGAAATAAAGAGAATGTTCCATAGGATAAATAAAAGATAAGAATAAATTGTAGTGTATTATGAATATAACTTTAAAATGTTTTCCATGTATGATATGGATTAAATATGAAACATGGAGTTCAATATTGACCACTTCTATGAAGGGATTAATGAAAGTCTCCTAAGGGAACTTGTATCCGAAAATATATTATGATATGAATATATTTTTTATGTTCTATAAAAACAAAGTAGACATTTTAATGATTAATATATTCATAGGTAATGAAGATTAGAAGTGGTTATCTAAACACCAATAGAATAATAATATGTAAAAGAATAAGATGATGAGATTTCAATCATGTGTGAACTATAGAAATAATCATCTAGAAAAATTCTTGAAAAGCATGGTTGTTTGTTATAAGTATGGAGAAATTGTTCATCAAGTAAAATAATGAATGGTTAAAAAGGAAAAATACTACAATTCATTTTTACAACAACTAGGATATAGAAAAATATTCACACTAATTCCCCAAACATTACGGGAAGAAACCATAGAAGAAGCAAATGGATCGAGGTCATGATTATTTGATTGATACAACGAAAATGGATTTTATAATGTTCTTCCATATTTGGATCATATATATATAGTGTAGAATTATTTTATTTATGTTTTTCTAATTATAAAAATTAATAAACATATACGAATTTCACTATAAGACTATTTCTTTAAGGATTTTAGATCATACATTAAATGCTACCGAGAAAAGTGATTTATGAAAAAGTTACGTTTTTGAAAACATATGGTTGGGGAAATTATAACCCTTAACATGATCCTAATATTGAGATAATGATGATCAGATAAATAAATTATTGATATGGATAATAAAAATTTTATATTTTTGACTATCTTGGAATTGATAAATGAATTTTTGACAACATGGTTTATGCTATAATTCATGGCCTTTACAGAATATTTGTATTTAATGAATATATCTAATAATATATGTTCTATTCAGGTAATAATAAATCATCATATTTTCAATAAGGTTTTATGGTAATTCATGTTATTACCATATTTCAATAGAATACATGATGAAGGAGTTCACAAGTTCATTTTGAATGATTAAAGAAAAACATTATGTTTATTCAATACTAATGAGAAGTTCATTTTAGAAATTAAGAATCATTACTTTAAAAATTCTAGATGATAATCATTTGGAAATTATAGTCATTTATTTAATGGTATATGTTTATATTTAAATGATGATTAATGGTTAATGTGTTACTTCACCATATGATGCAATCTATGATAAGAAATGAAGAAGAAATTGTTCAAGGAAAAACATAAGGGTACAATAATTCTTGTGAACTCTAAAAATATCATATATGTATATTTTCATATAACATTAGAGAGTTGTATAATTCCAAAACAGTAGGAATGGTGTCTAGAATCAAAAATGTTTTCCTATTATCATAATTTTAAATTATATTAATGACCGTTTTTACAGAAATGTGGTTTATGGATTTTTGTACATTAAACTTCACTAGATCACCCACTATCATGTGATCAATTTTCTCATTCACTATCTATAATAACAAGATAGTTATATTTCTCTTTCTTGTCTATGTTTTCACTAATGTTCTCATTTTTGAAAGACTGGTTTTGTAGTGACCTTTACATTTCCCGTTCTGTATTATTAAGAAGATATGATTTGAACCCTATTTACAATGTGGGTTTTTCAACAAGAGTTTTTTCAAATATCAAACCCTAGACTTCCATGATCAGGATTGAATTGTGAGGACACAATTTATTTATGTTATGGACAAAATAACACAATAATACACTAAAATCTTTTCCTTTTTGAATAAATTTTAATTTTTTCTAGTTATCATTATATGAAACAAAAGGTTAATCTTATGATACAATATATCTCTGATATTTTTTTGTGTTACCCAAAACACCATGTTTTCTTATGTTGCACACCGTTCAGAGTTTCCCTTATTGCTTGCATTACACGCAAGACTATGTTTTACCAAACTGAAATACTCAATTAATATTATAATTTAATTTGGTAGTTATCAACTAGAAATTATAATAAAATGTATTAAAATAAATAAATAAATTTGGAATATTTTTTAAATATATTTATATAATTATTTGGTGAAAAATTATTTATAGATAAATATCAAATTAAATAATAAAAGAAATGCTTTTATAAAAAAATTATTTAAAAAAAGGAGTTTTATATTAATAAGATATATTAATTAATATTTGTAGATAATAATCATGAAATTTATATATTATATTTTCAATATTTTTTTAACATTTATACAATTGATTTTACATAAATAAGATAATAACAAATATAATTTTATTTATAGAATGTTATATCATTCTAATGGTGGTTTTTCTTCCTTTTAATGGTGCACGTATTTTTAAACTAATATTTGTAACTTTTACAAATATTATATGAAAAATTAAAATTAATTTTTTAATTATGAATGAAAAAAATAACTTCTGGTGAATTTTTTGAATTTATCTATGCTGTTTCATTTTTTGATGAATAGTCACATAATATTAAATTCTAATTGAAAACTGAATTTTCATATAAATAAAATTTAATGTTAAATTAAATTATAAATTGATTTAAATATAAAATTTTAACAATTATACATCAATTAATTCACTATATTTCATTGGAATTGTTTTTAAATCGAATTTAGATATAAATACATAGTGAACTTTTGACCATTTTAACTTTGAAAAACCATTTTCTCATTTTGTAATAGGGATTAATTTGATATTAAATTATGAAAATATGTGATTCCAATTTTTAAAAATATATTCAATATTTAGAATCAACATAATTATTATTTTGTAATAATAACAAAATAATTTTTGACAAAATTTATTAGTGAATAAAATTGCAATTAATTAATGTAATTAAGTGAAAAATGAGTTTACTAACGGACCCAACCTTAAACATAAGGGACCAAATGACCATTAAACATTTAAAACTCCAATTTTCTGGACATATTTAGGTCGTATCACTTTTAATGAATAAATTAGTCCATTATTTGAGCCAATGTACATGGAAAAAATATGGGCGGAATCCCCCCTTTAAAAAATTAACATGTTTTTACTCACCCGACTTATAAAAGGCCTCCCATTATCCCCCTTTCTTCACACCTATATAAAAAATTTATTCTAGTAAAATGTAACATCCCAAGTAAATAAATAATATGATATTTTCATATTTATTAATATTTTGGAATCAAATATTAATGTTACATTAAAGGGGATTCTATGTACGATGGTGTACTTGACACATAACAATGTGTTTCACCGAAATCTCATGTTGTGCACAAGGCTGAGTGATACCGAAAAATAATAATATAATATATTTTTTTAAAATGTAGTTAATTCCTAGTAATTTTATTAGAGGGAATGAATATAACTAACTACAATATGATTATACAAGTTTTTAAAATGTCTATACATATATATAATAAATTTTAGAGGATTAAGATAAGAAAGAATCAGATTTTAAGCGTGAAATACTCTAATATTCTTTAAAGGTTGTTTTACTACCTTTTGATGGATAAACCCTATTTAAACTATTTTTTAGCACTTTTATATGTCCTATTTGACAAAATAAAATTTTTCATTGGAATCAGGACATCAAATTTACTTTGGATGAAATTTTGGTATTTTTCTGATAATGTTCATTTTAATGAATAGTGAAAAATACCGCATTTAAATTCAAAACTACATTTTAATATAATTTAATTATATTATCAGATAATATTTTTAAATTGATTTAAAGTGTAATTGGATTATATTTTTACAATTTAATCCAATTTGGTTCGTTAGAAGTAATTTAACTATAAAATTGGAGATAAAAACATGTCAATCATTTTCTCGTTTTTATTTATTACAAACATGATTTCTAGTTTTGACAAGATAAATTAATATTAAATTAATTAATGAAACTTCTATGTTTTTAATTTTTTAAAATAAACATCATTTTTGAATTTAGAATATCAAAATTATTATTGGGTGAATTTTTGGTATTTTTTGTAAAACATTCAACTTTTGACGAATATTGAAAAACATTGCATAGTAGTTAAAAACAAAAATTTAATTTAGAGAAAATTTTATTTCTTCTATGAATTGAAATTTAAAAGTACAACATACATGGTTTTCATCAGTATGTAAAATATGGTTCAGTAAATAAGTTTGTGTAATAGTAACTTTTGATTTTTATTATATGTGGTAAAAGGTAATTATAGTAATTCAAGGTAAAAATAATATTATAGTAATATAAAATTATATTAAAACTTGTCCTAACCTTATTGGATGAGTCTTGGCTGACCGATAGAATCCTTGGGTGATAATTGTTGCCTTTGAATTTCATTTGGGTAAGATAGTGACATTAGTTACTTTTTAAATAAAGTAAAAATAAAAATATAATATACATGTATTATTTATTACAAAAAAATTAATTTGGGGTTATATAATTGATATCTTCAATTATAAATTTTCTTTTTAAAGATAAAAATATTTCATAAATCATAGTATTTTATTTATAATTTTTAGATATCATATAAATAAATTTATTTATGACATAATGATGATGTAATGATTACCCCATTGATGGATGTTTTAAATAAATTAGATTATAAATAATAAAATAAATTATTTTTGAAACTTTTTCTCCCTTACACGAATTTAACAGATGAGGATTACTTGTTATATAATAATTAATGATGTTTTTTTAATAATCATGATGGTTTTTATTTTATTAAAACTGATGATATAAATAGAATAAAAATTGATAGAAATGAGTTTTTAAATCAATTTATATTTATTTAAATGATTAAATAGTATTAAAAATATAATATTTTTATTAATGAAATATATGATGTTTAAAATTATAATAATGATAAATTTTGGTTAGTATGAAATTTTATAGTAAATAGATTAACCATAGAGTATGAATATACATGAAGACATGGTAAAAGTTAAATAAGTTAACAAAGGGTTAAATATAATTGTTAATGATTATAAAATATCCAAAACATGTCCAATTTATATTTGGTGATTTTATTTCGACTTATCTTAATCATATATTTTCATTTAATTAGTTTTTGACCTTTGAATCAAAAAATTATTTTATAATAAAGTAATACTTATAAAAATTCCTTTAGAGCCCCTCCCCCTCTTATAAAATGACACCACTTATATCCCATTAACCACGCCTCTATAGCCCATAAACTCATCAATACTCTTGAAAAATAATCTCCCAACAAAATTATACTATAATTAGATGCCTTACCTTAATCATAAGGCACATCAATAATATCTTTTGTTTCAAACCAATGAGAGTTACCCGATTTAAATGTAAAGTCTTCCCCCTTGTCCTCTTATTTTATTTTACATCTTCACCCCCTAGGAGCTTCTTATTATATGTTTATAGAACAACCCCATTGTCCTCAATTTACTATGTTGTTGTTATGAGATGGATTTGAACAACACATAAACTCACCTATGTCTATTGGGTAAAGAACATAATGTTTCTATAGACGATGAACTACTGCCTCATGAAACGACGATTATTCAATATTCTCCTACCATCTCTTATGGTTGAAATTATTATAGATATGTATTTATATGTGATATATATTATATTTATATTGTTTTTATTCATCATTATTTTTCATTTATATAATTCCTTCACTGTTTTCATTATGGGTAAATATGATAATTTCCGTTCAGGAAGTGCGGACTACTGCCCCCTCAAAGTGATATGACTCATTCATGCCATACATGGAACATATTAAAGATGGTGTCAATGAAATTATATATTATATTATACTGTAATTATAATATACCAATGTACTTTTATTTCTTCATTACATTAAATATGTAACATAAATGAATGTTGTGTTCATGCGTATGTACGACTTACTGTCTCCATGAACCATGCATTTCATTTCTTATCTCCAAATGTTATGTACTGTTATATATATATATATATATAATATATCACATATATATGATATCTAAATCATGAATATAATTTTAGATATAATGGAAATTTGACCACATGAACAAATTTGTAATTATAAGAAGTTCATTTTCTCAAGTACCAAATATCGACAAAATGATCGTTATTATATTAAATAACAATATAATTATTACAATATGGTAATAAGTGATATAAAATAAATAATAAACTTGTAAAATACTATAAATAATGTAGAAATTACCTTTACATTATAATTTAGAAGATTAAATAATGAACCGGTCAAGTCAGACATGAGGTAAGGCACTTCGTATAAATATTATTTCATTGAGGAATATATTGATTTATTAAAGACATTATTTTATACGGTGTAAAAACCAATTATAATTTTAAATTTACTCACAATTTATCTTTTTTTTACAATGAAATTTACTAAACAAAAAATAATGATTCTTTTAAACGTAAACGATGAAATCGAACTTTCTCCCGCCGCTAGCATTTTTTGATATTTTTCTTACATTACAAGTAGTAATGATTTTAAAAGAAAAATAAATTCCATATACCCTTTTTATGTATTTTGGTTTTGAAAATGTTTTCATGAAAGCATTGGTTTTTTTAAAATCGTGAAATTATATATTGTGATTTAAATGTGGAAATGTTATCTTTTCATTAGGATTGTTTTATGTGTTATGATTATGTTATGTTTCTGGGGACATGTTTACGAATATGGGTGGTTCCGTGATAATCCTAGCGTGGGTGAGCCCAAGATAGCTCTCCAATAAATTGGGTAACCTGGCAGGGGTAAAAATTAATGTTTCTCCTATTATATTTAGGGACTATACTGTGAAGGGTACTCCAAAGTCAACTCCCTACATAGCTTTGAATGCTACAATGTTAGTTTGATATGGAGGCCACATGTTCCCATTATGTTTTATGATTTTTATTTGTTATTCATAAATCTTTTTATTTCATGATGTATTTAAAAGAGAATATGTTTTGTATGCATTGACGGACTAATGATTTCTTTCTTTATTTTATAACCCTTACTGAGATTTTTAGGCTCATCCCATATTTTGGAAATGATTCTCAATGGGTATAAGGCCGGGTAAGAGAAAGGAATAATTCATGAATATTTATATCAAGAAAATAATTATTGTTTTTTTAAGAAGTTTTTTATGAAAAAAATGGATACCGAGTAGAAGTGTCTAATTTAAAATAGTTCAGATGTAATGTAACAATTATGGGATAATTATCTTAAAATCTAAACATTAAAATATCCTCAATTTGAATTATTAAATTAATCCTTGATTATATAATGTTTAATGTTGGGGCCTTATAGTTGGTATTAGAGGTCGGATTAGAAAAAATTTGGAGTTGGGATATTGTTAAATTAATTTATGATACTATTGAAATGAAATAGAATTTTTAGATTACCATGATGAATCAACTATGATATTTCTGTGTTCATAATGGATTTCCACAGAGGGAACATGTAAGAAATGATGGGATGAAATAAAGAGGAAAACAACCATCCAAATAAGAAACCTGATATGGTTGGAATCGGAAGTGAGCAATTTGTCTTCGTTATGGCATAATTGACTCTGCCTATAATGGGTGGTGGTGTCCATGCTTGAGATCACCCAGATCAACAATAGAGAAACATGTTAGTAGTAGAGCATTTCAGGATGCAACATCCCCCATCATTCAGAGGATCATATGACACAATTCTTTCTGATTGGTGGATTAAAGCACTGGAACATTTTTTTTATATCATGTAATGTTGATAACATCAAAATATTAGTCTCACAATTTACCACTTTGAAGGTGAAGTCAATCAGTGGGGGTCGATGGTTAAAAATATTAGGGATAGTGATGAAATTTATGCTATTGATTATGATGAATTCAATTGTATATATCTTGAGAAATATTTTCCTAAGGCGGTTAGACATATGATGGAAAACAATTCTTTGAATTGAGGAAAGAGGGTGAATCAATGGATGCTTATGAAGAAAAATTAACTTGACAGAATATGTAGGAAACAAATTTTATATGAGATATTGATAGTAAACTCAACCGTTTTTATTCAGGATTAAAGCAAATGTATTGAATGGATTTTTCTTCTCGTGAGTTCAAATGTTATGAAAATCATTTTGGATGTGTATAGAAGGTCGAAATGGGGTTTTCTGATGATCATGTGTTCGTTGAAAACAACAGAATAAGAAGTTGAGGTGGCGGACGAAAGGTAAGAACACTCCAAAAAATTAGGATGGTAAATAATTTTAGTTTACATTTTGTAAAAATATTGGTAAAAATCCCACTAGGAAATTCCTTTTGAGTTCGAGAAAGTTCTAATGATGTTGTAAAATGGGGTATAAAAACCATAATTGCACTAAAAAATATCAGGGAAATGGTAATAAAAAATCTGATTTATATTCAGTAAAAGGTTTTAAGTATAATATAATTATTCATTAGAAATATGAGTGTCCAATGAAGAAATAAACTGAGGAAAAGTAGTCAAACTACATGAAGAAAGAGGGGGTGAAATCCATTGTAACTACTTCAGTAGATATTCATCAATCCAATGATGTAGTATTAGGTACATATTTTTTTGTCTAGATTCTTACAATTTTTTATTTGATTTAGCGTCTACACATTCATTCATTTCTGAGAAATTTTCTAGTAATTAGAGATTTCCATATCAAGATATGAATCCTAAACCTATATAAAAAACATCAAGAGTAAATTTTTAGACCAAAAAAATTATAAGAACCTTCATGTCCTTGTGTACATAAATAATATTCCATAAACCATATTGCATTGACTCTATTAGATTTGATGTTATTTTGGGTATGGATTGGATTTCCATGAATTTTTGAATAATTGACTAATGTACTAAAGAGAATTCATTTTAGAATGATTTTCAGTTTTCGTACAAGAATGAACTCTTAATTTTGATAGCATATCAAGAAGTTGAGAAACTTATAAAAGATGAAATTTAATGTTACCTTGCAAAAAATGTTGAAAACAACAGAACTATTAAAATTAATGATATGCCTATAGTAAATAACTACTTTGATGTATTTCTTAATGAGTTTCCAATTATAATAAACAATCGGGATGTTTAATTTACAGTAGACATAGTTCCGGATGCTAAGACAATTTCAAAACCTCATTATTGAATAGCTCAATATAAACTATTAGAGTTTAAGAAGCAATTTCAGGACTTATTAGATAATGGTTTCATTTGACCTAGAACATCACAGTGTGGTTCTCATGTATTGATTGTAAAAAAAAGATGGTTCAACGAGATTTTTCATTGATTAAAGAGCATTGATTAACATCACTATTAATAACAAGTATCATTTACCTTATATCGATGATTTGTTTGATTAACACTAGGGAGCTCAATATTTTTCTACGACTGACATGAGGTTGGGGTACCATTGGTTTGTAAAGAAACTAGATATTCCGATGACCGCATTTCATAATAGATATGGAAATTATGAATGTTTTGTTATTCCTTTTGGTTTAACCAATGCACCTTCTATATTCATAGATATTATGAATAGAATTTTCAATGAGTTATTGGATAAGTTTGTGGTTGTTTTTAATGATGATATTTTGGAATATTCAAAAATTAAAGAGGAACATTAAATTCATTTCTGGGTTGTCTTAAAAAATTTAATGGAAAAGAAATTGAATGGGAATTCAGCAAGTTTGAGTTTTGGAAACAAAAAATTTCAATTCATGGACACATTATTTAAAAAATGAAATAATTGATGATCCTTCTAAAAAAGTTGTTGAATAATTTCCCATACAAACAAATATAACCGAGATCCACCGTTTTCATGGTTTGGCATGTTATTAATGGAGGTCTGTTGAACAGTTTTCATGGTTATCTATCCCAATGACTAATTAATATATAAAAGGTGTTATGTTCATTTTTGATGAATAATGTGGTGATAATTTTTTTGGAATTGAGAAGAAGATTCATGAATGCACCAGTTTTGGAATTGCCTTTCAAAGATGGTGAATTTTTTATCTACAGTGATTCTTCGTTAAAAGGACTTGGTTGTGTCCAAAAGAAGAAAGATCTGGTAATTTTTTATGCTTCACGTTAGTTGAATCCTCAGGAGTTAATTTACACTACCCATGATTTAAAATTAAATGCTATTTTTTTGCTTAAAACATTTAGAGGAATAATCGGAATGGAGTAAAATGTGAAATATATTCTAACAAAGAAATTTTGATGTATATATTCACATAAAAAGAATTAATCATGATACAAATTTAATGTATAAAATTAATTAAGGATTATTATTGAAAAATTATTTACAATCCAGGAGAAGAAAATAATGTGGAAGATTCTTTGAGTCAAAAAAGTATCGCTACATTAACCACGTTACATTTGTATCAAGATCATTTGATTAAAGATTTGTTAAACGTCATCATAGATGATGTTAGTGCCTGAAATTACAATGTTTTGTTTCAGGTTCTATTAAAATCATCTCTATTAGATAGAATTAAGAAAGATTATAAGGAAGACATTGAGTTTTAGAAAAAAAGTAGAGTTGGTTTAGAAGGGTATGATTCTTGATTTTAATATTTATAATGATTGTGTTTTGAGGTTTGGAAAAATATTACGTGTGCTTTGTGATTCACAATTAAAGAAAGAGTTGTTATGTGAAACTCATAGTTCTATGTTTTCAGTTCATCCTTGTAGTACTATTATTTGTGGAGATCTCTAATAGTATTACGATTATAATGGAATGAATATAGATATTTCTAACTTTACACTGAAGTTTTTTAATTGTCAGCTGGTTAATGTAGAGTGGCAGTTACTGAACGGGATGCTTCAACCATTACCAGGGCTAGAGTGGAAATGGGAAAATGTGTCCATGGATTTATTCATGTGATCACCAAAGTCTTCTCGAGGTAATAATGTTATATTGGTTATTGTTGATTGTTGACTAAATATTATCATTTTATTCCTATTTGAGATACATTTTCTCGAGATCAACTTTCTCAATTGTATGATAAAGAGATAGTCAGGTTGAATAGAGTTATCCTCTCCATTGTATCTGATCATGATCCATGGTTTACCTCTATCTTTTGGAAAGGCCTTCAGATGTCATTTGGTACTAAATTAAATTTTTCTACAACTTTTCAT
Organism: Viscum album; assembly: GCA_963277665.1. Taxonomy (NCBI): domain Eukaryota; kingdom Viridiplantae; phylum Streptophyta; class Magnoliopsida; order Santalales; family Viscaceae; genus Viscum; species Viscum album. Next base: position 796,101,043 of record OY728160.1, on the reverse strand, counting down.
CCACAATGAGATGGGCATTTAGAACATAAAATTTAGAAATTGAAATATATGTAACGTGCTTGCTCAATGGATTACTAGGGATATTGGTACCGAAATCATTATTTGGTTGAATTTCCTTATAATAATAGTTTCATTTGAGTATAAAAATGTCTTTATTTGAGGCATTATATGGAAAACAGTGTTGAACTCCATCTTTTTATGATGAAGAAGGTGAAATGAAGTTTATGGGACCATAATTGGTAAAAGATATGGGAGAAAAAATTTACTATATTCAGAAGCACATATGAATATATCAGAGAATGAAGAATATTTAAATGGATAACCAGAGGAAGGATCTTTTTTGAAGGTAGTTGATCATGTCTTTCTTAATGTTTATCCATGAAAAAGTGTGATGTGTTTTGGTAAGAAGGGAAAGATGAGTCCGAGGTTCATTATACCCTATGAAATCTTAGTGAACGTTGGATCGGTTTCTTATTTAGTGGCTTTACCTCAAATTTTAGCCCATATAAACAATTATTTTCATGTTTTAATGTTAATAAAGTATATTCTTGATCCATCTCATGCTTTGAGTCCAAATGTAGTTCAGTTAGAAGATAATCTCTCTTATGAGGAACAACAAGTCCTGATTCTTGGACAATGATAGAAAGTGTTTTTTAATAAGGTAATTCATTATGTAATTGTTTTGTGGAAAAACCATATGGTTTAAGAGGAAACACTATAATATGAAAATTCTACGAGGAATAAACACCCCACTTATATGATAAGTGAATAGAATTAGGGGGATGTAATTCCCAGAGCGGGGGGAGGATCTAATAGCCCATGTAAATAAAGAATATTATATTTTCATATTTATTAATATTTTTTAATTAAATACTAATTTTACTTTAAAATGGATGCTATGTTTGATGGCTTACCCGACATGCAATAGTGGGTTTTCTGAAATCTCATGTTTCACAAAAGACTGAGTCGTATTGATAAACAATAATAAAACATTATTTTAAATGGTAGTTAATGTATATCATTTTTATTGGCGGGAATAAACAAAAAATAACTAAAATATGACATTATATTTTAATTAAATGTTTTTAAATTTATCCAATAAATTTAAGATTCTTAAGATCATAAAGAATCTGATTTTAAGAATGATATACTCTAATATTTATTAAAGGTCGTTTTACAGACTTTTGATGGAGAACTCCTTCTTCATCTAGTTTTTTTTCACTTTTATAAGGTATATTTGAAAAAACAAAATTATTCTTTACAATTTGGACATCAAAATTTACATTGGATGAGATGTTGGTAATTTTCTGATAATGTTCATTTTTTAATTAATAGTTAAAAATACTATATTTTAATTCAAAATTGACTTTTAATATAATTTATTTATTTGTATATATTATGTTTTTAGATGGGTTTAAAGTGTAACTGTATTATATTTTTATCCTTTAATCCAATTTTGGTCAATGAAAGTAATTCCACATTGAAATTGAACATAAATAAAAGGATTTTTTTTAGTTTTTTCTTATTAATAACACGCTTTCTAGTTTTGACAATGGAAATTAATTTTAAATTAATTAATTAAAATTATATGTTTTCAATTAGGTAAAATAGGAATCATTTTTGAATTCAGAAAATCAAAATTATGTTTGAGTTAATGTTTTTTATTTTTCTGAAAATTTTCATTTTTTTGAATATTGGAAAACACTACATTGTAGTTAAAAACTGACTTTTTCATTTAAATGAAATTTTAACGCATATCAGAATTGAATTTAAAAAATAAAACATACACGATGGTCATTAGTAATGAAAATGTGGTTCATTAAGATGAAAATAGTTTTTGGTGAATATTAACTTTTTATTTTTGTTTACCGCGGTTAATGTTAAATAAGGAAATTCAAGTTAAAAATATTACTATAATAATATAAAATTACCATTACACTTGTCCAAACCATATTGGATGAGTCATGGACAACCAATAAAATTTTTGTGTGAGACTTTTGGCCTTTGAAATCTATTTGGGTAAGATAATGACATTAATTACTTTTTAATTAATGTCAAAATAAAAATATCATAAACGTATGTATTTTTTCCAATATAATTTTAATGATGGGTTATATAAATGATATCTTAATCTATAAATAGTATTTATAAAGCTAAAAATATCTACTAATTTATGGTATTTTATTTATAATTTTTAGACATCATATAAATAAATATAATTATGACATAATGATGATGTCATTATAACCTTATTGATGAATGTTTTAAATAAATTAGATTATAAATATTAAAATAAATTTTTTGACACTTTTTAGGAAATACACAATTTTTAGTTATTAGGATGACTATTTAAATTTGAATTAATGATGGTTTTTTGAACGATTCAAGTTGTTTTTTTAAGTCATGTTTTTAATATTATAAAACTAACATAAATGAGAATTTAAATAAATTATTATTTTATTAAATGATAAAAGAGTTCTAAAAATATAATATTATTCCAAATAACATATATTATGGTAAAAATTTCATTAATGATCCATTTTGGGTTTCTTATAATTTAGTTGAAAATATATTAACCAATAGTATGAATATAAAAGAAGTCATGGTAAAAGATAAATAAGTTAACAAAGGGTTAAATAAAAATAATAAGGATTAAAAAATATCCACAATTTGTCCAATTCTTATTGGATGATTTTATTTAGACTGATATTCAACTTTACATCGAATTTATTGAGTTTTGGAACATTTTAAATTTAGAGTCATTTTGTAATAAAATAATTCTTTTAAACTTTCATAAAGATCCCCTCCTCTCTCATATAAAAAGACACCACTTCTAAACCATTAATCACAGCCCTCAAGCCCCATGTCTCATCCACAGTTTTCAAAAATAATATACCAAAATCACTATATTCCTCCTAAAATTATTAACTTATGCATAAGGCCCCTCAACAATGCCTTTTTCTTCAAACCAAATGGAGTTACCCGATTTAATATTAACATCTTCCCCCATGTTCTCTTCTTTTATTTTACATATCTACTCCCTATAATCTTGTTAATAATATTTTAAATAAAAAAACTAGTATAAAAAATATTATAAGTTTTTTATTAGAAGTATTCAAACTACACATACACGCACCTCCATCTAATGGGTAAACAACATATTGTTTCTTTGGACGATGAATTACTTCCTCACAAAATAATGATTGTTCAATATTCTCCAACCTCCTCTTATAGTGGAAATTTTGATTGAAATGTATTTATATGTGAAATATTATATACTTATAATTTTTCTTATGATTCTCTATTTTTTATTTATTGCATACCATTATGATTTCACAAATTGGTAAATACCATAATTACATTTGAGGATGTTCAAACAATCACTCCCTCAATGTGATAAGACTCGTTCACACCATACGTGGAACATATATAGGATGGAATTAATGGAATTATATATGATATTATAATGGAATTATAATATAACTACGTATCATTATTTTTTCATTCCATTAAATATGAAGAAGAAATGAAAGTATTGTTCATGCGTACGTACTGCTTTCCATCACCATGAATGGTGCATATCATTTCATATCTCTAAATGTAATACAATGTTATAAATACATATATATACTGGATATATATGATATATATGATTTCTAAATCATTAATATCATTTTGAAAATAATTTAATTTTGACCACATGGAAAATTTGTAATTATAAGAAGGTCATTTTTGACTCAATTACAAAATATCGACAATTGTACTATTGTTAAAATAAATAATTATATAAGGTTTATAACATTGTAATAAGTGATATTAAAGGAATAAAAAACTAGAAGAATTATGTTAATCAATAATAAATTATCTATATTTTTTTATTCATGATATTAAATAATGAACGACTATAGTCGCACCTAAGGTAAGGGAATTTATCTAAATCTCTATTCATTGAGGAATATTTTTATTTATACACAACATTATTTTATATGGTGTATAAATCCCTTTTACTATTAATTTTATTCAAAAATAATAATTTTTAATGAAGAGTTTTATTAAACGACAAAATCAGTGTATCTTTTAAACACACACAATCACAAAAACCTTTTCGCACCCGCGATAATTATTTGATATATGGTTTCCTTCACACGACATATTGTTTTTAAAAGGAAAAAAAATACCATATACACTTTTTTATGTATTTTGGTATTTAAAATTGTTTTGAGAAATCATTTGTTTTTTAAATATCTTGAAATGGTCTTTTGTGATTGAAATGTTGAAATATTATATTTCCGTTATGTTCTATTGATGTGTTATGACTATGTTATGGTTTTTGGGCATTGTTTACGTGTAAGGGAGGTTCCATGATAAAACTAGGTTGGGTGATCCCAAGAGAGAAATCTAATGCATTGGGTAATGTGAAGGAGGTAAACATTAATGTTTCTCCTAGGAGATTTAGGTAATTAACTGTGATGAGTATTCCAAATGTAACTTCATAAGTAGTTGTGAAAGCTATAATGTAATTTTTAAATAGATGCCACAATTTACCATTACGATTTAAAATTTCTAGGTTTTATTCATAAATATTATTATTTCATGTGGTATGTAAAAGAGATAATGTTTTGTATGTGTTGATGTACTAATGATTTATTTTATTATATTATAACCCTTACGAAGCTATTTATTCTCATCCCATGTTTCTGAAATGTTTTTAATAGGTTATAAGGTAGGTTATGAGAAATGAAGATTTTAAAAATACTTATATCAATAAAATAATTATTCGTTTCTTTTATGAATTTTAATTTTATGAATAAATGGATACTAAGTAGAAGTGTTTACTTAGTAATATTTGATATGTAATGTAATAGTTATGGCCTAATTCTCTAAAACTCTAAACATAAAAGGATACTCAATGTGAATTATTAAATTAATTCAAGATTTTGTAATGTTTAAGTATATGGAATTATATAAATCCATCATAAATAATCCCAAACTATACCTCAACTAATTATAGAATCCAAACTTTGGGCATAAATCAAACCAAAAAATTTTGTTGGTACAAATTAAAAGGACATACCCTAAGACGAGACAACGTTCTTCAGCGAGAAATATTGATTTATTTCTTTCCCCAACCCTTAAATCATAATTATATATTTCTTATATAATAACAATAATATAATTAATATACTATGATATTTTTATCTTTATGGAATTGCATATTACTTCCCACACTTCCATAAAAAGGGATACACAATTGTCGTACAAGAGTTCGACAAACTACCTTCTCATGAACTTATGTTGTTTATTATTCTATTTCCACCATTGATGGTGGATAATAATAATATATTAATATTTTAAAAATTATGTTTATAATATTTAAATTTTAATTATTATTTTGGAATTTTTATATAACATATACCTTCTTACTTTCCATTTTGTATTAAGATGATAACATCATTTTGGGGGCATGTGGACTACCACCTCATCAAAGAAATGTGAATAGTTCAAATATAAAATATATTTTAATAAGGATTATTTTAGTTAATATATATGATATATATGAAATAATAATAATATTAATGACAGAATTACCCACATATTATAATAATATATCATTTTCTTTATTACACTTTTACACAATTAAAATGTGATAATGTCATGCGTGGTTGTGTGGCCTATAGTCTCCTTGAAGCGATGTGATTCATTTTTCAGAAAAAAATTCTATATAAATGCATATATGTCAAAATAATATGTTATTTAATATATAATTATAATTATGGAAAGATAAATTCTACTTACATTCTTTCCACAATGATAAATGTAAAATAAAAATTTTATTCATGTGTATATAGATATTATTGTGTCCATAATAATCAAGTTAGTTAATTTTTCATAACCATATTTGATTATTGAGTATAAAAGTACAAATGATATATAAATGTGATAATTATTTAATTTTTTTATTCTGGTTTTGTATAAATAATAATATATTTAACTATAGTCGACCTAGCACACATAAATAGAATACGGTCAAAATATTCTACATAAATTGAATTGATTATGTAATTGTATATAACCATCAATTAGGTGAAAAAAAATTGAATTAAACGCGAATTGTTTTATAAAATATGTTAATAATTAACATAAGTTAATTATTTAGTAATAAAAATAAACATTTGATAGTCAAACTCGTTGTCATAGATGACATCTTAATTTATTTTCCATCGATACATAATTGTTATTTTACACCAATTCACAGTTCTATATTTTAAATAATTACATATGGAATTTAATATCATGAATAATTTATTTTTAATTTTATTTTATGATTCGTTTATAATTATCTCTTCCAAGGGGATTTTACAAGAAAATTACCATGTGGTAAAAGTAATCACACAATATCAGTTCCTTTTGTTGTTGCCAAATTTTAATTAAGACAAACACTTTGTTATAATATTTTTTTTATTGGAAACATTGTTTACATTAATATTAATATTATTTTATGATTGATATGATAATTTCCTAAACCATATACCAATTTTACATACAATGTTTATTTTTAATGTTATATGATTTATTTAGAAAATATAAATAAATCCCTATCATTTTCTCAATATGGATACATTATAAGACACATTGATTATGAATAGAATAAATTATTTGATAAATATATTATTATTTGGACTTGTATTACATATTTTGGTGACTATTTAATGTAATCCACTGGATGCATTGGTAGCCTGAAGGGATAAATCAGTTGGTGAAATCAAATGGGTTTCTACTCGGAATACTAAATCGTCTTGTCAATGATCTTAATTGTAATGTTAGAATATACTAGGGAAACATGGAGTCAAATAATTATGAATTTCCTTGATCTATAATTAAATTATTTTTATTATCCATGATCATTTTTATTTTCCATTATATATTGATTCATATCATTCATAGTTTATTGATTAAATGGATTGCATGTTTAGTTATCTACCATGCCATGTTGATTATGTTTATTGATTTGTGATAAATTTCACTTTACATAACCATTAATGAGTATTTTATCTCATAATTATTTTGTTTCATTTCCCCACAATATAAAGATAAATTCTTAGAATGAGTTTCCAGGATGTTGAGATTTTATTTTTATGGTTACTTTAATTCCACGATGAAATATGGGTATCATGTATATAATATAGTTTTCCAGAAATGGAAAACTATTTAGTCCATTGAGATTTGATTCCATGTAATCCTAAAAATGGAATAATATAAGGCATTGAATCTAGGATTCTAGGGCCATGGGCATTATAGTTATAAATATTGGGAAATTTTTTAATATGTTGGTAATCTATCAATTATAAAAGTAGTTGTATTTGAAGTAAAAATATTGTTATTATTATTTTATATATATTATTGATTTACCTATAATGTATTCTTATATAAAAATAGATAGATATATATATTTTAATATATTATAAAAGAATTAACTCGAATATGAAACTAAGGATTAAATATAAACATACCTCTAGGATAATTTTTTTTAAAACCATAGATATCAAAACTAAAAGATGGAAACTAATTTGTCCCATTGTACTGAGCTTATATGTGGAAAAATATATTATTGATGATCTACCAATAATATCTTATACTGTTACCCAATTATTCTCTATCAATATCTATTGATGATGAAAAATATTGCAAATATAACAGATAATCCAATATTAAATAATAAGATTTTGGGGTCAAAAAAATATAACTTATTATAAATGGGAGTCTCTGGAGGAGTGGGACTAGTTAGATAAAACTATCTTTGCATGTCTTCAAAAATAAACTATAGTAAATATCTAATCGTATCCACCATAATCGCACCCTAATCATCAACCTGACTTATAAATATTCTATTTCACTTTTATAAAATCATCCTTTTAAGAAGAATGAGATAGGACAAACATTTTTTTACTAATACACATATCATATATCCACGTACGTGACTTAGATGTTTAGTATTTTCAATGTAGTAACTAAAATATTATTTCTACTTTTTGCTATGAATCCAACTATGTGATCTCTAGCTCAATGGATTCATGTATATAATATTTGAAAAAATAAATAGTAAATAACAATTTATAAATAATTTATTGAACATAAATCCTATAAATAATTTTAATAACCAATTACTATATTCTTAGCTACAAACCTCAACTCCTGTATATGATATCTTAATTTCATTGTCATTTGGAACCTCATATATAATTCATGTGTAGCTAGGGGGATGGAGGGTCATCATATATAATAATTTTATACTTATCCCTTAGTTTTTGAAAATGTTTATCTCTAATTTTCTCCTCAAATAATGTATACCCTGCATGTGATACTGTATGAGGGGATTCATTGTTTTGTTGGACCCCCTAATGATATATCGTAATTTTCAATAAATAAAGAAAAAACAACTCATTTATTCGAAATTTAATATAAAAACATATAATAGATCATATATCACTTACCAAAATCATTTCTTATCATATAATTTCAAAATACACCTTCAATGTATATTCATCTTGAAATGGATATAGATATATATATATATATCACTTGGATTTTTTGTTTGCCTATCCCCAAAAACGAAATCAAAATTGTAGTTTGATTTTTAAACCCCAAATTGCATAGTAGAAAATCCTTACTACATCCTCCTAACTCCTTAACTATCTGGTATATCATATGGAATCTAATAAAAAAGGGAAAAACCAAAATTAGTTTATAATTTCCTGATAAGTAAATTAATAAAAAATGAGCATACAAAAATTATCTCCCACAATTGAAATAGTATCAATTTTTTAACACTTATCCAATTAGAAATTAAAATATAAACTTTCCCTTCAGATGTCACTGTAATAAATGTATTATTCTGTTTGAGTCTAGACCCATTGGAATATTTTGTTTTTCAAATTCAGTCGGTATCCTCAGGTCATGATTATAGGAAATTGCTAATTTTGGTAAATGTGTGGTACCATATTTACCAAAAATTTAATTTTTCTCTCCCAATGTGGAATTAGAAGTAAATTACGAAGAAGGTTTAGGAGGATCCTTAATAGAATTATGTCTATAGTCCTTCCCTAATATATGTTTTTGGTATTCACTAAAAGCTCATGCTAAATCGTCTGATTTAAATACGAATATCTTATGAGTCAATGTAATATAATATCAAACACAAATATATAAATTCAAGTATTAGATATAAAATTAAATAAAAATTAAAAAACTAACCAACATAAAAGTAAAAAAAACTAAACACATTTTTATGAATATTTGTTAATATAGTTAATAAAAATAGTAACAACATTAATGAGAGATTACATGATATTAACCAATGAAAGAAAATCAAAAGTATATATAAATAATTTAATTTATTTAAAAATTATTAATAAAAAATAATTGAATTTCAATGAAACCACTTGTTATCATATTCATTAGACCATTTAAAATGTTATAAATGAATATTGAGTAGAGTAACTCATAAAAATATGAATGAATATAAAAATTTATCCTAATTTTTTCAATATTTTTTTAAACCAAATAGAAAAATATTTGAACATTCAGTTTTATATGTTTTTAATTTTTAAATAAATGTAATTAAAATTAATTAATGCTCTATAAAAAGAATAAAGCTTATATATAAGGGTAACAAGGTTAAATTAGGGAAAATTAAACACACTAAATTATTATGAATTATTTTTAACATATTCGTTATAATATGTGTATTAATAAATTAATTAAACATATATATATATATATATATATATATATATTAGAAAATTTAAAAAAGAAAAAAACAAATAAATATGTGTTATATGTAAAATTATGAAATTACTAATAAATTGGTTTCCCAATTTACTTTGTCATAATCATTCAGTATGGCATAAACCAAGTATAAAATGTGGTCATCAAAATTATCTGTTAATTTTAACATGGATGTAGAGATATCACATATATCATCATCTTCATCATGTTTTTCATGACAAACATACTATTTTTTTCATTCTAAAATGATATAAAAATTCATATAAGATGGATAAATAATATAGAATTTTTTTCATGTGTTTACATGATAAAATAATTTGTTGTGTGTTCCAATCTATCCAGATTAACTAGTTTCATACCAAATTCATCATATATTATAATATTTTAATCCATAAACCATATATTGTTGAACATTGGAACTATAAGTTTAATATAACAAACCACACATATTTCATTAATTACTCAATTATATTTACTTAATTCATATATTGGGTTTTTTCATCAGCACTTAAAGAAAGAAATTATTTATTAAATACCAATAAACTATTATTCTGAACATTAATTATATCGTCTAGATATTTTATATGAAATGAATAACTATTAATGTCATACCCAAACCAGTTTATGAAATTTATATTTATACCGTATTATAACCATGATAATGTTTCTAATGTGTTAGATCTTCCATGAATAATCTCCTTGAACCATGGAATTTTAATTTATTATTCTCATTTAAAATACACATATCATTCTTATTTGGATAAAATTTTTTGAACACATTAAAATGAAATGTTAGATATGGATGGATATTATTTATTTCATTCATGATGTGTAAATGTATTTGTTTTATCTGTTCATTTTTAAATAATTTTAATTTCAAGCCATGAATCCCCATTACATCATTGTTGACTCATTAATGGTGATACATATCTAAACTATGTGTTACAAAATAGAAAATTACCTTGTACAAAACTATACAACTTCCATAGAAATATACTTCCCAACAATAGACTCTTTTGGTTGCTATGGATTCTCAACATATGACATCAATATCATTATATAACATTAAAATGGATATATAAAACTAGATATATATGTCCACAAAATCATTATTTATTGCAAAACATTTACCATGAAATGAACTATGATATCAAAAAAATATCAAAGCAAATAAATTTCTCTTAGAAAAGTCTATAGAAACAACATCATTCTCTAATTTGTATAATTTATTTAAATAAATCAAATTTATACAAATTTAATTTGGAAAATAAAACACCTTCATATGATTCATTCGGGAAATAACTGTCAATATTTAATGTAATGAAATATGTAGGATTTTCTTCATTATTGCATGACAGTCATGACATTTCATACCCATCAAATTGAAATCATTCAATGAATTTTTTTTACAGTTGAAGAATAACCCTAAAACACATTAATACTATAAATAAACTAGAAAATGATTATTTTCTGTCTCATGGATAAAGTATGAAAAGATGAAGGTATGTATGTTTCTCTTCCATTGGGAGTGGGATCTGACTACAAATGTTTTCCCATTTATTATATGTCCAATGTTACATTCAACCCTTATTTAGTATTTTCTTTAATATCTATTAATGTTCCATGAAATTTGTCACAAATTTTATTATCTACATACAATAAATCAATATTCTCTTTGATCTCAGGATATATATAATATGTGTGTTAAAAATATACTAATAATTTATTCTAAATATATCAATCATTACCCAATTTTTGTGTCTTTCCAAATGCGAAATGAGTGTTTTTCACCCTATCAAAATACTAATATGTGTAAAAAGGTTATGGAGAAATAAAAAAATTTGTCAGCTATTGAATACAATTTTTTAATCCTTGATAATAATGATCCATATTCAAAAACCATTAGGAATAATTTATACCATTTTTTATCATGTTGTAGTTGAAAATATGAATTATTTTGATCACAAATCAAACAAGCTTTATTTCCCATAATAAATCATCTATAAAATTTTACATATGATGGGAATTTTCATTGAAGATAATCATGTTGAGTCAAAAGTCTTCTTTTGACTTATATATCATATTTTGGAAATCACAAATGCATTCTATCATATTATCGAATTTAGAATTGTCTTCTATTTTGTTTATCGTATCGTACAATGGTGGTCGTACTATCCATATCGTATCGTACGATACTAATCGAACTGATCGTACTGATCATGCTGATCGTACTGATCATGCTGATCGTACTGACCATATCGTATCATACAATACTGATCGTACTGACCATATCGTATCGTACAATTCAGATTTTTCTTACCATGCCAATTGTACAATGCTGATCATACTAAATATGAAAATTGTATTGATTCTGTTACTCAAATTTTTATTACATTTTTTTTTGGTACTTAGTCAAAAACAATCATTACATATGAATCATACTCATGTTTTACATTCCTATATATCTCTTGTCCTAACAAAACGATGTCGTTGAGTTAGTTACAAACTAATCAAAACGATGTCGTGATTTCTATTTCAATATGACCGTTGGAGGAAATATGACCATTAGAACCCGAGGCCTATAAATAGGAGGTCATTTGAAGCTGAGAGAACACCGATGAACAAAGAGAACGAATGAAGAGACTCTGTGAACTACCAAGAATCTAGAGAGAGACACTGTGACTTCCCTCATCTGACTTGTGCGTCCGATCATCGTATCGAGGGCTTTCAAGTAATTGAAAGGCAGAGGTTCCGATTACCTGCAATATTGAGGGCTGCCGGGGATAGGCAGACAGACGTGCCGATCATCGTATCGAGGGCTCACCAAGGTATTGGTGAGACATACCTTTTATCCTAGGTGAAAGGATAACCCCTCTCTTTGGGTTAAAGGAATTTTAATACTTTTACATTTCTGCTGTTACTTGTATTAGAAAGAAATTTGTATTGTTTCCTTTCTTCTTTACATATTCAATTGTAATTGTTTCAATTGCAATAATTCTATTACATATTGTATTGGTTGATTCTATACGCTTTAAGGTAGAATCATTCATCTTTTTATTACTCTGATTATTGTGTTCATCTTGAATACAATTTTTTTACATTACATTAGTATTACTATACATCATACCTTGTTATATTCAACAAAATTGTGGGTATTTGTATTTTTATTAGTTTAAGATCATTTAAACTAATCTCTTAGTTGCTAAAACTCATAGGTTTTTAAACCTACAATTCACCCCCCCTCTTGTATTGTCCCATCTAACAGACATACAGATGTTTATATTCGATCCAAAAATTGGTATCAGAGGAGGTTTTCCACTGATTTGTATTACTAGATTTATTTCTTTCATATTATTATCTTGAATACTTACAACACTAACGTGTGGAGTGGAAAAGTTTTTGGTGTCTTATATGGGAGGAATGAATATTGGGTCAATAGACAATCAGAATCCTTCAAGACCACTAATCTTTGATGGGAATGATTATGAGTATTGGAGAGATCGTATGAAGTCTTTCATTATAAATACTGGTGTAGACAATTTTATTATGCTTAATGGAGGGTACAAAATTCCTGACAAAGAAGTCAGTACTTTCACCAACCAAGAGAAATAAGAATATCAACTAAATTACAAGGTACGCAATACTCTATTATGCTCTATGACCAGGAATATATATAGCTAGATATCTTCATGTGAAGCAGCCAACTGTATTTGGAAGAAATTAGAAGTTACTTATTTTGGTACATCCAAGGTTATAGAAACAAAGAGGGCAATGCTTCGAGCTGAGTATCATGGATTTGTTTTTCCTTATGGAGAGCCTGTATGTAATGTACAATAATGGTTTATGACAATTGTCAATAGCTTAAAATATATGGGAGAAAAAGGCCTTGATGATGAAGCTCTTGTTGACAAGATTATAGATATAATGCCAAATGAATGGGAGTCAAAAAGAACAGCTATTGATGAAAATAGAAAAGTTTCCCAAATTAATCTTGATGAACTCTTTGGAACTCTTCTACAGAATGAGACAATAATAAAGAGAGATTTTGATTTCAACAAGAAGAAGAATGGGAATGGGAGTGTAGCCTTTGCATCTAAAGCTAAAACACCTGAATGGCTTACAAGGTCGAAATCCAAGAAAGTTGTCATATCTGATTCAAGTGATTGTAATATCTTGGATAATGAGTTAGCTAATCTTACTAGAAGGATGAACATGATCGTGGGAAAAAGGACTTTCAATATAGATTCAAAAAGAAGGATAGGAAGGATAAAAAAGATTCAGAGGTAACTTGTTATGAATTCAAGAAAGCAGGACATATAAGGCCTGATTGTCCTTTACTAAAGAGGAAAGATAGAAAGGAGAAACACTCTGAAAGAAATAAGAAAAGGTTTTATAAGACAAAGAATGTCTTGAAATAAAATGATACGTGGAGTGCAAGTGGTAGTGATTCCTCAGATGATTCTTCAGAATATGAGACATCAGGACAAAGGAATATCAGACTCTTAGCTAGATTACATATTAAAGATCATTGTCTTATGGCTAAGGTACATAATGATGAAGCTATTACAAATGTCTCTTTGAATGCAAATTATACTTATAATAGATATTATGAATCTTCAAATGATGAATCCTCATCATCAGAAGATGATACATTACCTTCTTTTGAAGAAGTCTCTAGATTTGCTAAGTTACTTGAAAATGAAAATTCTATACTCAAAAAGAGATTTGAAAAATCAAATTCTAGAATTTCAATCTTGACTAAAGAAGTATCATATCTTTCTAAATATCTTGATTTGAAAACTTATGATTTTGAAAGTATTTAAAAAACCCTTGAGAAAGTTAAAACTGAAAAGGATAAACTTTCTAAGGATCTTGAAACTTTAAAGAAAAACATTTTAGAGCCTAACTCTAGTTCAAGTTCAAATGTTTTGGAAAATAAGAATTTGGTTTTAAAAATAAAGTCAGAGACTTTATCTTTGAAGAAATGTTTGTCAATCATTACTCATGGTAAAGAAAACTTTGATAGGATGTATTCTCAAATTAGACCTTTGAGAAATCGTTCTGGTCTTGGTTATACTTATTCCAAACCTGTTTTCAGCAACAACTATTTTGTTCCTCAAAAAACCATTTTCTGCTCTAAGTGTCAATGTGGTGGACACTGGAGAAGAGATTGTTCTCTCAACAAAACTCAATCTTTAGGATTTCATAAATCTCATTTTGCAAAACAAATGTGGATTCCTAAAATTCTTTTATCTAATCCTTCTGGATCCAAACAAGTTTGGATTCCGAAAATCAAATTGTTTATTTTTCAGGAAAACAAAAAGTGTACCAATAAGAACATTTGGTACATGGATAGTGGTTGTTCTCGACACATGACTGGAAACAAAGATCTCTTTGAAAAGGATATCAAAACAAAAGGTGGAAAAGTTACCTTTGGAGATAATGCTCAAGGAAAGATTGTTGGTATAGGTAATATTGTTTTTGTTGGAAAAGTTATTATCTCAAATGTTTTGTTTGATAAAGCTCTTAGGCCCAATCTCATCAGCATAAGTCAATTATGTGATGATGGTTACCTTGTGAATTTTATAAATGATAAGTGTCTTGTTCCAAATTCCAAGGATGAGTTCATTCTATTTGCCCATAGGCAAGAGAATGTTTACACTATTAACTTAGAAGACCTTAGGAACCAAAACTTACCTTGCTTAAGTGTAATAGAAGACCAATCGTGGCTATGTCATAGGAGACTAGGAAACTGTAATATGAGAAACCTAAGTAAACTCTCAAAGAAAGGACTTGTAAAAGGGCTACCAGATCTTAGATATGATTCTTCAAAAGTCTGTGATCCTTGTCAATTTGGAAAGAAACATAAAACTAGCTTTTAATCAATTAATGAAGTTTCAACTTCTAATGCATTATAGTTAGTGCATATAGATCTTTTTGGTCCTTCACAATCTGGAAGCATTGGAGGAAAATATTATGTATTTGTTTTAGTTGATGACTTTACTAGATTTACATGGGTCTAATTTCTCACAAAGAAATTTGAAGCCTTTTCCTATTTAAAAACATTTAGAGCCCAAGTTAAAAATGAGAAAAACCTACCATTGATAACTATTCATAGTGATCATGGTGGTGAATTTCAAAATTCAGATTTTGAAACCTTTTGTAGTAAGAATGGTATTACTCACAATTTCTCAGCTCTAATAACTCCTCAGCAAAATGGTGTTGTTGAAAGAAGAAATCATATTCTTCAAGAAATGACTCGAACCATGTTGAGTGAGTACTCAATTGCTAAGAACTTTTGGGCTGAAGCTGTTATTACTGCCTGTTATACTATAAATCGTGTTTTAGCTAGTCAATTTCTTAATAAAACCCCTTATGAGTTTTGGACTGGCCGAAAACCTAAAGTTTCATACTTCAATGTTTTTGGATGCAAAGTGTTTATTCTGAATACAAAATATAATCTACACAAATTTGCACCAAAATTTGATGAAAGAATCTTTCTAGGCTATTCTACAACCTCTAAGGATTATAGAGTTTTCAATAAAAACACTTGTATTGTTGAGGAAACAGTACATGTAAAATTCGATGAAACTGATCCTTTTGTTTTCAAACAACCCAATCCTACATCCTCGGATGTGTTTTCTAAAAATTTTTATCAACCATTATTAGAAGATCACACTGAAAAGGAAAATGTTTAAGAATGTATTCCTGAAACATTTACCACATAAGACATTCTACCATATGTTGATGAACAGGTTTTACAAAACCCAAATCAAATGTTTCTTAGAAATCATCCCAGTGATAACATCATTGGTGATGTAAATCAACCTGTAAGGACCAGAAATTCCTTAAGAAATTAAATAGAAAATCTTGCTTTTCTTTCCCAATATGAACCTAAAAGTCCATGTGAGGCTTAGGTGATGATGATTGGATCAAAGCAATGCAAGATGATCTAAATGAATTTGTAAGGAATCAAGTCTGGACTTTAGTTGAAAGACCTAAAGAAACAACTGTAATTGGTGTAAAATGGGTCTTCATAAATAAATGTGATGAAAATGGAATCATTGTAAGAAATAAAGCAAAACTTGTTTCTAAAGGCTATAATCAACAAGAGGGAATAGACTATGAAGAAACATATGCTCCTGTAGCTAGACTTGAATCTATTCGTATTCTATTAGCCTTTGCAGCATATTTCAATTTCTAACTATTTCAAATGGATGTAAAATGTGCTTTTCTAAATGGGTTTGTTCAAGAAGAAGTTTTTGTCGAACAACCTCCGGGTTTTCAAGACCCAAAACATCCTGATCATGTTTTTAAACTTACCAAGGCTCTATATGGTCTTAAACAAGCCCCTAGAGCATGGTATGATAGACTTACAGGATTTATTTTACAAAACAATTATACCAAAGGTACAGGAGATCCAACTCTCCTTATCAAAATGGAAAACAAAAATGTTTTGACTATTCAAATCTATGTTGATGACATCATATTTGGATCAACTCAGAAATCCTTAACTGATTCTTTTGCAAACTTAATGAAATCTGAGTTTGAAATGAGTATGATGGGTGAGTTAACATTCTTTCTAGGTTTTCAAATCTCTCAAAAACCAGAAAGAACATATATATCTCAACATAAGTATATAAAAGATTTACTCAAAAAGTATGGATTTGACAAAACTAAAAGTATTAGTACTCCAATTGGTACCTCAGATACTCTTGATCTTGATGAAACTGGGAAACCAGTAGATCAAACAATCTTTAGAGGTATGATAGGAAGTTTTCTATACTTGAAAGCTAGTCGACCAGACATAATGTTTTCTGTATGCTTATGTGCAAGATATCAATCTAATCCAAAAGATTCTCATTTAAATGCCGTAAAGAGAATCTTTTGGTATATAAAAGACACTATAGATTTAGTTCTTTTCTACTCTTCTTGAAATGATTTTGTTTTAAAAAGTTTTTCAGATGCTGACTTTGGTGGTTGTAGAATGGATAGAAAAAGTACATCTGGAACATGTCATTTCTTAGGAGATTCTCTGGTTTCCTGGTCCTGCAAGAAACAACACTCAGTAGCACTATCCACTGCGGAAGGTGAATATGTAGCATCTGGAAGTTGTTGTGCTCAAGTATTGTGGATGCAGCACACACTCACTGACTATGGTTTGAGTTTCTCCAAAACTCAAATTCTTTGTGATAATACTAGTGCCATAGCTCTTAGTAAGAACCCAACACATCAATCACGTGCAAAACTCATAGATGTTAGGCATCACTTTCTTAGAAATCACACACAAAAAGGAGATATTTTTTTACAATTCATCGGAACGCAAGAACAACTTGCTGACATTTTTACAAAACCCTTACCTTCCGATAGATTTGAATTTATAAAATAGAAGCTAGGAATGATTACATTAAAATAATCATTCATATCTACTTCCTGTTTTACATCTCTCCTAATAGTAAAAAACTCCTCGTAGAAAGGGGGGAACATTTGTTTCTATGTTTCTCACTTTATTTCATTTTATCTTATGATTTTAATTTTTCCATGATTATTAGATTTCTGTTTATCGTATTGAATATTTTAGTTTTCTGTTTATCGTATTGACTATTTTAGTTTTCTGACTATCGTATTGACTATTTTAGTTTTCTGTTTATTTTATTGACAATCTTAGTTTTCTGATTATCATTTTGACTATTTTAGTTTTCTGTTTATCGTATTGACTATTTTAGTTTTCTGTTTATTGTATTTACTATTTTAGTTATCTGTTTATCGTATTGACTATTTTAGTTTTCTGTTTATCATATTGACTATTTTAGTTTTCTGTTTATCGTATTGACAATTTTAGATTTCTATTTATCGTATTGACTATTTTAGATTTCTATTTATCGTATTGACAATTTTAGATTTCTGTTTATCGTTTTGACTAATTTAGTTTTCTGTTTATCGTATCAATCAATCAATAGTATTGTATTGACCGATGATGGTATTGAATTTCTTTTCCATCATATCAATCAATCAATAGTATTGTATCGACCGATGATGGTATTGAATTTCTTTTCCATCGTATCAATCAATCAATAGTATTGTATCGACCGATGATGGTATCAAGACTATTTTCCATCGTACTGTTAGTTTATGATATCAAGATTTTTTTCCATCGTATGGTTAGTTCATAGTAATGACTTTTTTTTCCATCAGCATGATGATGTTTTTTTTCTTTTCTTACGATTGTATTTTCTTTTGATTTCTATCAAAACCAACAATTACCTTACGTTCTCCGACATGTATTTTTTTATTTTTTTTTTATTTTTTTTCTTCTTTGTTTTAATCCTAACCATTGATCTGGTTTTCTCTAATCTTGACCGTAGAAGATAAACGGTCACTCTTTTTCGACCATAGAAGATCAACGGGCACTCTTTTTCGACCGTAGAAGACCAACAGTCACCCCTTTATCGCCTATAAATAGCCCCCCTCCCCTCCTCAAACCCACATTGATTTTTTTTAGGATTTGAGGCAAGGATCTACTCCACCATCTATAAATCTTCATACGATCTTCTCATCGGCAGAACCTTTATGTCTCAATCCTCTGCTAATACTCCCTCCGAAATGTATTCAAAGACATTTTCAGAGAATAACTTTAACAGAGAATGGTTAGTATCTCGAGACTTTTTCGATATGTACGAATCTACAATCAGGAGGATCATTTTGTTTCAAGGGTGGGAACATCTGTGTGTTGAAAAGCCTGATTCTCAAGATCTGGTTCTTTTTGACGAAGTTTGTCAATTTTACAAAACCGTTTCTTTCGACAAAGACATGACTATAAACTTTGCTATGTACGATAAAAAATTGTCTATGTCTGTGAAACAAGCGGCAAATTTTCTGAATGTTTCTGTAGAAGGGGATTCCTTATGTCCATCGCACAAATTACCAGAGGAAGTTGGTACGTTTAATAGAGAAATTTCTAAAAAGACGTTGTTTGTTATTAATGAGGAAAAGAGAAAAGTGTCTCATCTTTCACCGGACAATCGTTTTGTCACTTTATGTATGCAAGGTTTTCTTATCCCAAAGAAAGGGGATAGAGAAACTCTGAAAGTTTCTGATATCTTTATGCTTGACTATCTTGTGAATATGAGAAAAGTAAAACTCATGGGGTATGTTTTTGAAACCATTAATAATGTCAAGACAAGAGGTATTAAGTCCCAGATGATTATGTATCCATCTATCCTTACGAAGTTCATTCTTGAGAGTATGAAGTTTTGTAACATTCCTTTGAAAGGAAACCCCATAGATCTGAATCCTTCTTGGATTAGCAAAAGTACGATGAAAATGATGAATGTTTGTTTTGATCATAATTCAAAAAATTTTGTTAGAGATGTAGAAGCTGAATTGGCTCAGAATCAATCGGCACCTATGCCAGCCAAAGACATTCAATCTACTGGAATTAATCAAAAATCTGATCCGCAAACCATTTCAAAGACCAAGAAGAAACCGAGGAACTGTAAGGAGGTTGTAGCAAAATGGAGAAAGGATAAGGAACATAGAAAGGAAGGTGATCCGAAGTTTGGTCTTGACCCTGCTGAGGCCTTTGAAGAAAGAGTAAGGGTAGAAGAAAACCTTCAGGCTGAAAAGAAGAAGAAGGTTCTTTTAAAAAGAAAGGCTCAAAATTTTGATGTCTCTAAAGTCTTGAAAGTAGTTGAGGATGCTAGTGCCCAACTAACAGAAGAAGTACACCAAGAACCCACCGTACAAAGTCTTCCTGAGGAGGGAAAACAAAAACAAGTGATGGAAGAGATAGAAGAAGTGGAAGAAAAAGGAGACTTTCTTCTAGAATTTCTTCAAAGTTCAATGAAGAGTAGAGATGAATCAGTTCAAAAGCTGAGTGAAGGTGTTCAACAAACTCCTCATGCCGATCAAGCACGATATCCAGACAGAATTTCATCTCAAGAAAAGCACGGTGCTCAATCCTCTCACTCTGATAAAGTTGTTGTCATTAGTGTCAAAGTGGAAGAAGAAAGAAAGCAGAAAGAAAAAGCAAAAGGAAAACAACCAGTTGTTGACTCAAGCAGAGCGTATGAACTAGCATCGTACGATGAAGATACTGATTCAGAGCATACAATCTCTCTTAAGAAGAGTGATTACATTGTTCATGTTTTGAGAAGGGTTGAGAAGACCATTCCTTATTTCCCGAGGCTGGAAGGGAAGATTTATTTTATTACTGACAATCAAAAGAAGAAGTTTGGCTCTGTAAAAGAATTGAGTAAGAAAGTTTTGTCAGTAGAAGCCAATTTGAATGTTCTTTCAGAATGTTCGGTTGCTCATAAGAAGGCATGCAATAAGATGACCAAGTGGTCATACAAAACAGAGAGCTCAATCAATGATCATGAAATTTCTATTGAAGATATAAGAAGGTTATCAAATGAGCTTCCAATTGCTTTCAATAAGCTTGACAGAGAAATGGTTGAAAGGTTGAATCTTTTGCCTTCTCAATGAGCCGATGTTCCTTCAGTGAAAGATTTTCAAGAGAGAATGAATGTTTTTCAATCTGAATTCTCGAAGGTTTCATCTTTCAAAGATGAAATGGTCTTACTGAAGAATCAAAATTCTGTGTTATCCAAAGAGAACAAGAATTTGGAAATAGAATTGATACCCTTGAAGAAGTAATCAGAGTCCAGGAGGAGACTATCAGAAATCAAGATCAGATTTTTGCGGACCAACAAGAGCTTCTCAGAACTCAGGGTGAATCTATTTCTGAAGACAAGAAGGAGATCAAAAAGATGAAAGCTGTTCTTAATGAGCTTATAAAGAAGGATAAGGAAAGAGAAAACAAATAATTTTTTTTTGGTGTTCTTTTGGACTTATCATTGTTTTGGAATGACTTTTATGTTCCTTTTATTTTATCCATTGTCTTGTTTTTATTTTCTAACTCCCTCAGACAATTCAAGATTACTCCTTTCTTTTTGTAAATCACAAAGGGGGAGAATGTTTACAAAGGGGAGAATGTTTTATAAAGGGGGAGATTGCTTTACAACACTCTTAAGGAAAATCTACGAATACAATCCTTAAGAAAGTCCATACCTAAGGGGGAGTTAGTTGTATTCAATTTCTTATTCAGAAGAGTTTCAAATAACTCAGGGGGAGTTAAGTATTTCTTGTTACATTTACTTTGTGTGTGGTGCTTTCCAAAAAGGGGGAGATTGTTGAGTCAAAAGTCTTCTTTTGACTTCTATATCATATTTTGGAAATCAAAAATGCATTATATCATATTATGGAATTTACAGTTGTCTTATATTTTTTTTTATCTTATCGTACAATGGTGATTGTACTATCCATATCGTATTGTACGATACTAATCGAACTTATCGTACTGATCATGCTGATCGTACTGATCATTCTGATCGTACTGACCATATCATATCATACAATACTGATCGTACTGACCATATCGTATCGTACAATTCTGATTGTTCTTACCATGCCAATCGTACAATTCTGATCATACTAAATATGAAAATTGTATTGATTCTGTTACTCAAATTTTTATTACAATTTTTTTGGGTACTTAGTCAAAAAGAATCATTTCATATGAATCATACTCATGTTTTACATTCCTATATATCTCTTGTCCTAACAAAACTATGTCGTTGAGTTAGTTACAAACTAATAAAAACGATGTCGTTCTTTCTGTTTCAATATGACCGTTGGAGGCAATATGACCGTTGGAACCCGAGGCCTATAAATAAGACGTCATTTGAAGCTGAGAGAACAACGATGAACAAAGAGAATGAATGAAGAGACTCTGTGAACTACCAAGAATCTAGAGAGAGAAACTGTGACTTCTCTCATCTGCCTTCTGCGTCCGATCATCGTATTGAGGGATTTCAAGTAATTGAAAGACAGATATTCTGATTACCTGCAATATCGAGGGCTGCCGGGGATAGGCAGACAGACGTGCCGATCATCGTATCTAGGGCTGCCGGGGATAGGCAGACAGACATGCCGATCATCGTATCGAGGGCTCACCAAGGTATTGGTGAGACAAACCTTTTATCCTAGGTGAAAGGATAACCCTTCTCTTTGGGTTAAAAGAATTGTAATACTTTTACATTTCCGCTGTTACTTGTATTAGAAAGGAATTTGTATTGTTTCCTTTCTTCTTTACATATTCAATGGTAATTGTTTCAATTGCAATCATTCTATTACATATTGTATTGATTGATTCTATACGCTTTAAGGTAGAATCATTCATCTTTGTATTACTCAGATTATTGTGTTCATCTTGAATACAATTGTTTTACATTACATTAGTATTACTATACATCATACCTTGTAACATTCAATACAATTGTGGTTATTTGTATTTGTATTAGTTTAAGATCATTTAAACTAATCTCTTAGTTGCTAAAACTCATAGGTTTTTAAACCTACAATTAACCCCCCCCCTCTTGTATTGTTCCATCTAACAGACATACATATCTTTATATTCGATCCAAAAAATCAATGCATGTAGTTGATAATATCCATTTTAGAAGAATCATAATATTAAAAATAATTCTCACAGAAAATATTCAAATAATGAATTAATGGCGATAAAGATATATCAATATCTTTTATAGGAAATTCCATTCTAGAAATCATTAAACTCGAAAAGATACATTTACGTTTCATATGAAATTCTAAAGATAAAAATTAAATTTCATTTAAAACATTCCATGAACAATGGTTTCTACCAAGGATTTTATATGGTTTAATTCCATCTATTTATAGTACATGTATTATATTTTAAACAACCCGTTTTGATGTTAAAAATTATAGATAAAATTTTCTCTGATATAGAAAATATACTAGATGATGAAGTTTTCCATCATATATCTTCTTTTATACAAGAAATATTAATATTTTTTCATCATTTTAATTTAAAAATAATAAATTAAGTAGAGTAATTATTAGAAGATAACAATTTACTTGGTAGTAGTTTCTGTAACTACAAAATTAGACTGTTCTTTTCCTTGCAACTTATACAATGATGTCCACATTTAGGAGATAGTAATAAAACATTGTATTCACTTCTATATAGTGGAAAGACATTCAGGAATGCCTATATCTTCTTGTACCACAAACCCATTGAGAATATATATATTTTTTTATTATAATGTGAATCCGGAATATTATTGTCTCTTGGATGTTTTTATTTCCAAATGTATTTCAACACTGTAAAATTAGCCTCACTAAATCGATTTTCCAACAAGTTAATAAATCATAAAACCATTAATAAAACTATAAATTCCATACCACTTAGATAGAATGATTTTTCCGATTATCCGTATTAATAGTCAATTATTGGATCATTAAAAAATGATTATACTTCAATATTATGAATCATTTATTCAATTTAATCAAGCTTATCATCTAGAAAATCATTTTCATAAATAGATCATCAATTATACCAGGTTTCACCATTAAAAAATACGAGGTTTGTATCTTCTATGAAAACATGAAAAACTAAATGATAGATGAATTCCCTAATATTAAAATTCTACATATTTAACCATTTAATGCATGGAATGAAATTTTTTCACTTTTTATGGTAATTTTTTTTATAAAATTAAAAAAACAAATTGACACCTTCTTCATATTCATCAATTGATGAAATTTTCGTAATCCAACTAAAATTCATTATTACCTATAACAAATATCATTAACTCTATATTTTTAAAGGATTTTAACTTCATACACAACCTCCAATCAAATAAATTTTGAATAATTAAATTATAAAGAATAATGTTTTGTATCTCAAAAATTATAAAACTTTTATTATATTTCATAGATATTATAATGCATTATATATACATAAAAAAAATGGGGAGATGATTTCAATTTCTTTTAAAAATCTTATTTTTTAAATAATAATTGAAATTAAAATGTATCACACAACATAAATCTAAATAGAATTTTAATATTATTCTTAAAAATAAGTACATCAAAGCATTAAAAATAAAAAATAAAATAAAAATATCATTTATATGCTTCCAACCATAATTATAATAACAAATTTTGATTATATATCAGTTTTAATTAATATTAAATCTCGTGATTTATAAATTTATTACAATTTTTTTTTCAATAACTTAATATACGAATATTAAAAATATATAAATTTTTTTGAATTTAATATCCACTTATGATTGGTTAGATTTATAAATTAAAAATTATAATTTATTAATTTTATTTAATAATAGTTATTTTTTAAATGAAAACCATATTCTGGTTTTATACGATACCTTCATTATTTTTATGATTACCATTATAATACAAATCTCTATAAATCCATGAAACAAATATAATTATTTATTAATAAAATATATATTTATTAAATTATTTTAGAAAATGGAAATATAAAATAATGTAAAGGGGGTATATTTATCCTTTTAATGAACATATTTTATGTAACGATGTATGAATAATAATTTTAAATGTATAATGAGTATCTAATTAATTATATAAACAACAGTCAATCTTTTGATATATATTGTTTCTTAAAAACACGCTAGTTATTTTAACAACATGAATAAATTTTAAATTAATTAAAGAAAATTCTATGATTTCAATTTGGTAAAATAGATATAATTTTTTAATTTGGAATGTGAAATATATCATAAGCTTAATTTTTGGTAGTTTTCTAAAAAAACATCAATTTTTGATGAAAAGTGAAACCAGTTAGAAATAGTTAAAAACCTGACTTTTTAATTTAAATGAAAATTTATCACTTTTTTGAATTTAATTAATAAAATCCAATATACATGGTTGTTATTATTATGTAAAATTTTCTTCATCAAGATGAAAGTATTTTTTTGGTGAATAGTAACTTTCAACTTTTATTTAACACGGTTATAGGTAAATAGGGTAATTCAAGGTATAAATAATATTATAATAATTCAAAATTACTTTAGCACTTGTCCTATCATTATTTTATGAGTCATGGAATACCATCTCCATCCTTAGGTCTAATTTTGGACCTCATGGAGCCATTTGGGATTGATAATGACACTTTAGATTAATTAACAAAAATTAATGACAAAAATTTCATAAACAAATATCTTTTAGTAAATAAATTTTTATATGGGGTTATATAAGTTATAATTTAAATAGTAAATAATTTTTGGAAGTATAAACATATTTCCTATATCATGGTATTTTTTTATATTTTTTAGACATCGAATAAATTAAAATATTTATGACACTATTATGATGCATTATTTACATTATTAATAAATGATTTAAATAAATAAGATTATACATATTAAAACAATATCCAAAACCTATTCAATTCTTATTGGATTATTTCATTTCGACCATGAGTCATCTTTCTATTACTTTAATGATTTTCGGACCTTTAGAAACGGAATATCATTATATAATAAAATAATATTATCACACATTCCTAAAGAGCCTCTCCTCCCCCTTATAAAAATCCATCACTTCTCTCCAATTCCTCACAACTATCAAGAATTTTTAAAAGTTCCAAATCTACCCAATTAATCTCCCAACATCCCTATACTCCTCCTTGAAGCCTTAACTTATGCATAAGGCTCTTCAAGAAACTCTTTTGGTTCATACCAAAAGGAGTTACCCAAATTAAATGTTACAGTTTCTATTAACTTCTTTTCTATTATTTTACTTCTCCAACCCCATAAAATCTTTTTAATACTTTATTTTATAACAACTAATGTATCCTAAATATAATAGGATGTTTTTATGAGAATTATTAGAACTAAAATTGCACACACCTCCATTTAATGGGTAATGAACATAATGTTTCTGTGGATGGAGAACTAAGGCCTCAAAAAATGATGATTGTTCAAATATCTCCTGCCGCCACTGAATGTGGCAATTAAGATGTCACTTATTTTTTAAATATGACATATATTATGTTTATATTTTTTTATGATTATTTATTTTTAATTTATAGCATACCTTTATGGTTTCCATAGTGGGTAAATACGATAATCGCATTTAAGGAAGTGCGGACTACCGCCCCATCAAAGTGATATGACTCGTTAATGCCATATATGGGATGTGTAAAGGATGGATTTAATGATATGAAATATGATATTATTCTGGAATTATAATACACCTTTTTATCATGATGTTTAAATTCCATTAAATTAAGAAATAGAAATGAAAGTAGCATTCATGCGTACGTAC
This sequence comes from Viscum album, assembly GCA_963277665.1. NCBI lineage: Eukaryota > Viridiplantae > Streptophyta > Magnoliopsida > Santalales > Viscaceae > Viscum > Viscum album. The sequence continues at coordinate 796,074,058 of OY728160.1, read as the reverse complement.
GTCTTAACGTCTCCATGAACAGTTCATTTCATTTCGTACCTACAAATGATATGTACTGTTATAAATATAAATATATATATATATATATATTGGATATATATTATATATATGATATCTAATTAATGAATATCATTTTGGATATAAAGAACTATGGACCACATGGACAACATGTAAACATATGGTGTTCATTATTGACTCAAGTACCAAATATCGACAAAACGAACATTATTAACGTAAATGATTACATAATAATTATAACAAGGTAATAAGTGATATAAAAGGAATAATAAAATTGAAAAAGGTTCTTAAGAAAGTAGAAATTATATTTAGTTTATTATTCAGGAGATTAAAGAATGATCAAGTCATGTCGGACACGAGGTTAGGGACTTCGTCTCAATCCCCTTTCATCGAGGCGTATTGTGTTGTAAGACATGACATTGTCTTATAAGTTGTATAAACACCATTGATGTTTCATTCAAAGGGAATATTTTTCTATGAATCATTTTACTAAATGACAGAATATAGAATGTTTCTCTTTAGCATAAGCGTTGACAATGACCTTTCTTCCACCGCGAGTATTATTTGATCTTCGACATCTTTAACAAGTTGTAATGTTTTTAAAAGGAAAATAAATACCATATACTATTTTCAATATTTTTGGTATTGAATATGTTATTTATAATGGTTTTGATACGTTAATTTATTTGAACTTTTATATTGTTACTGCAATGTGGAAATGTTATATTTCGTTTATGCTTTTGTTATGTTTTATTATCATGTTATGGTTCTTAGGAATTGTTTACGTGTACGTGTGGTTCCTTGATAAACCTAGGGTGGGTGTGCCCGAGATAGCTCCCCAATACATTGGGTAAGATGATGGAGGTAAATTTTAATGTTTCTCATAAGAGAATTAAAGAATATACTGTGATGTTTATTCCAATTTAACATCCTATATAGCTGTAATAGCTACAATGTAAGTATGTTATGGATGACACAAGATACCTTTATGATTTATGATTTATATTTGTTATTCATAAATATTATGATTTCATGACATATGTAAAAGTGTTCATGTTTTGTATGTATTTATGAAATAATGTTTTCTTTCGTTGTTTTATAACCATTACAAATCTTTTAATGCTCATCCCATGTTTTGAAATGTTTTCACAGGACTTAAAGATGAATATGGTCAAGGATGGACTGAAGGAAAAGTCATGTGGTTTAAAACATGGAAATAGTCATGAATCCTTTTTTCAAGAGTTTATATTTTATGAATAAAATGGAAACTGAGTATAATTGCCTACTTTGTAATATTTTGTGATGTAATAGTTATGTCTTAATTCTATAAAACTATATACCTAAGATGATACTCAATGTGAGTTATTCATTTACATTAATATTATTTAATGTTTTAAGGCTGGGTCCTTATAGTTGGTATCAAATATTAGTTTAGATAACAATAGGAGTTAGGGTATTGTTAAATTAATATCCACAAAGTAATTTATTTTAATATTGAAATGATATAGCATTTATAGATTACTATGTAGCTTTGCCTAAGATAATTTTGAGTACAGAATGGTTTTCTATAGAAGAAACAAGGAAGCTATATTGGGAGGACATCAAGTGGGAGAAAACCATCCAAATCAGCAACCTGAGATGGTCAGAAATGGAACTGAACAATTTTACGTAGTGATGGCACAATTGAATAAGGATATAAATGGTTGTGGTATTCATACACAAGATCATGTAGATCAACCATAGAGGAATATGTCAGTATTACAGCATTTCAAGAGGCAACATCCCCCACCATTCAAGGGATCATCTAAAACTGTGCAAGAATAACGGTGGATTAAAGCACTGGAGAAATTTTTTCATGTCATGTGGTGTTCATAACATCAAAACGTTAGTCTTGTTGTTTACCATTTTCATGGTGAAGCTGATCAGTAGTGGTCGATGTTCAAAAATATCAGGGATTATGAGGAAATTGAAGCTATTTATTTGAATGAATTCAAAGCTGTGATTCATGGGAAATATTTTCAAAAGTTGGTTCCACTTAGGATGGAAAAACAATTCAGGGAATTGAGGTAAGAGGATGATACAGTGGCTGCTTATGAAGACACATTCACTCGACATGCAAAGTATGATCCAAATTTCATAAAAGATCATGATAGTAAAATCATCCGTTTTTACTCAGGATTACCGTTTTTACTCAGGATTAATTCCAATGTATAGAAGGTCCTTATCTTCTCATGAGGTCAAAATTTAGGAAATACTTGTTTGTTGTGCAGAGAGGTTGGAAATGGTGTTTTCAAATGATCATATGTTCTTTGACAAAAAATATAATAATAGGTCGAGGTGGCTGACAAAAGAGAAGAACACTTCAAAAAACTCTAATGATAAGAAACATAAGTTTACAGTTTGTGATAATTACGGTAAAAAGAATTTTTGGGAATGCCTTTTCGATTTTGGTTAGTGCTACTGATGTGGTAAAATGGGACATAAGGCTCATAATTGCACTGAAAAATATCAGGGAAATGTTAAGAAAAAATATGATTTATAGTCAGTAAAATATTTTCAGTGTAATGGAATGGGTCATTATGCAAATGAGTTTCCACGAAGAACTCAACTGACAGAAATAAGCTAGACTACATGAAAAAATGGGTTCTGAAATCCATCATAAGTACTTTATCAGATATTGGTCCATCAAAGGATGTAGTATTAGGTACATTGTTTTTTTGTTCAAATTATTCCAATGTGTTGTTTGATTCAGGTTCTACACACTATTACATTTCTATGAAGTTTTCTTGATAATTTGGAATTCCATCTAAAGATATGAATATTGAACTTATGGTAAAATCACCTAGTGTAAAAGTTGAGACAAAAAGAAAACATAAGAACATTTTTCTCCTTCTGTGTGGAAAGAATCTACCTGCCAAACTTAATGTTTTCCTCTAGTAGAGTGTGATGGTATTTTCAATATGGATTGGATTTCTATTTATTATGCTAATATTGAATTCATAGCTAAAGATGTTTCCTTTAAAAATTATTTTTAGTTTGTATAAAATATTGAACCCTTACTTTTTATAACATGTCAGGATGTTTTGAATCTAGTAAAATATGTAAATGAATTTTACCTTGCACATATTGTTGATAATAAAGGAATTGTTCAGATTAATGATGTGCTAGTGGTAAATGAGTATCATGATGTTTTTACTAATGAGTAGGCTGGTATTATACCAGATCAAGAAGCTGATTTTACTATTGAATTAGTTCTTGATGAAAAGACAATTTCAAAACCCCCTTATCAAATGGCTCAAATCGCACTTTTAGATTAAAAGAAGCAATCACATGACTTATTAGATAAAGGATTCATTCGACCGAGAACATCACCATGGGGTTCCCATATCATGTTTGTTAAAAAGAGAGATGGTTAAATGAGAATTGGCATTGATTATAGAGAATTGAATAACATCACTGTTAAGAACAAGTATCATTTGCTTCATATCGATGATTTTTTTATCGGCTCACCGTAGCTCATTATTTTTCGATGAATAACTTGTGATCTGGGTACCATAAATTGATATAGAAAGGAGAAGTCATTATTTAGACCACGTTTCATACTAGATATGGCCATTCTGGATTTGTAGTTATGCCTTTTAGTTTAACCAATGCACATACTTTATTCATGGATCTTAGGAATAGAATTTTCCTTGACTTCTTGGATATGTTTTTGGTTGTGTTGATTGGTAATATTTTGGTTAATTAAAAATCTATATAGGAACATGAAATACATTTAAGGGTTTTATTTCAAACCATAAAAGGAAATAAACTATTTGGGAAATTCATCATGTGTGAGTTTTGGTTGTATCAAATTTCATTCCTTGGTGTCATTGTTTCAAAAAATGGAAGAACTATTGAACCTTCTAAAACAAAAGTTGTTGAATAATGTCCAAGACCCACAAATATAACCCAAATAAATAGTTTTATTGGTTTGGCATGTTATAACTGGAGGTATGTGTAATATTTTTCATGGTTATCTAGTACAATGACTTTGTTAACTCATGAAGGTGTTAATTTCATATGTACATAAGAATATGATGATTTTTTTCAGGAATTGAAAAGAATATTAGTGAATGCTCTAGTTTTAGAACTAACATAAAAAAATGGTGGATTTTTATTTACAGTGATGCTTCGTTGAAGGGAAATTGTTGTGTCCTAATGCAGAATTATCAAGTAATTGCTTCGGCATCACGTCAGTTTAAACAACATGAGTTAAATTTCCGTACACATTTTTCGAATTAGATTTTGTTGTTTTTTCTCTAAAAATTTGGAGGCATCATTTTATGGATTAAAATGAGAAATATCTACTGACTTTAAATGATTAAAGTATATATTAACTCAGAAATAATTGAACATGAGAAAGTGGAGATGGCTGTAATTAATCAAATATTATGATTGCAGGAACCATTACCATCTGGGAAAAGTAAATAAATTGGATGATGCTTTAAGTCGAAGAAGTAATTCTTCATTAACCATGTTACGTTTGGAACAAGATCATTTGGTTTTTCATTTGATAAACTTTGGCATTGAATTTTTTGGTGCATGAAATTTTCTGTTTTGTATCAAGTGTCAGTGAGATCATCTCTATCAGACAGAACTAAGAAAGCAAAGAAAGAAGGCAGTGAGTTATAGATAAATGTAGAGTTTGTTACGAAGGGTATGTTGCATGAATTTAACATTGATAATTATTGTGTTTTGAGACATGGAAAGTGATTATGTGTGCCTTGTGATTCATAGTTGGAAAATGAGTTGTAATGTGAGGATTATAGTTCCCCGTTTTCAGTTAACCCTGACATTACAAAGATGTACATCGATCTTTGGGATTATTACAAGTCGGATGGAATGAAAAGAGATATATCTGATTTTACTATGAAGTGTTAGACTTTCTAGTAGGTTAAAGTATAGAGGAATTTATCGAAAGGGATGATTCAGTATTTACCAGTGCTATAGTGGAATTGGGAAAATATATCCATGGACTTCATTATGGGACTATGGAAGACATCTCGAGGTAATAATGAAATCTAGTTTATAGTTTATCGTCTGACTAAATCTTCCCATTTCATTCCTATTAGAGATAGATTTTCACTAGGTCAACTTTCTCAGTTGTACGTTAAAGAGATATTCAAATTGTATAGTGTGACCCTCTCCATTGTATCTAATCGTGATCCCAAATTTACTTTTAACTTTTGGAAAGCCTCCATAAGTCACTGGGTACAGAATTACAATATAGTACAGCTTTTCATCCTCAATTATATGGGAAATTAGAACATAAAATTCATACCCTATAAGATATGATACGTGCTTCTTTACTATATTACCTGGGAAGTTGGGACCAACATCATTCTTTGGTTTAATTTTCATAAAAAACCATTTTCATTCCAATATACTGATGGCTCTGTTTGAGGAATTATATGGCATGCAGTGCCGAACTCTGTGTTTTTAGGATGAAGTAGGGTAAAGGAAGCTTATGGGGCTAGAATTGGTAGAAGAGATGGTAGAAAAGGTTTAGTTGATTCAGAAGCACATTATAATAGCTCATAGAATGCATAATAGTAATACAAATAACCAAAGGAAGGATCTATCTTTTGAGGTAGGTGATCATGTATTTCTCAAAGTTTCACCATGTAAAAGTGTGATGTTTTTTTGGTAAATAGGGGATGATGAGTCTGAGGTTCTTTGGGCCTTATGAAATCCTGGAGAAATTTGGATCAGTGGCGTACAAAGTGGAATTACCTCCATGTTTATCCTAGGTACACAATGTTTTTCATGATTCAATGTTGAGAAAGTACATGCCATATCCATTTAACGTTTTTAGCCTAGAGGTAGTTCAGTTGGAAGAGAATCTATCTTATGAAGAACAACCAGTCCAAATTTTTGACCGAAGAGAGAATATGTTGCAGAATAAGGTTATTCACTAGGTAAAGGCTTTGTGTAAAAACCATATTGTTGAAAAGGAAATGTGGGAATCTGAAAATTTTGTGAGGGATAAATACCCACTTTATTTGATAAGTAAAATTACGAGTACATAATTTACAAAAGGGGGGAAGAATTTAACATATCAATTTAATAAATAAGAAGACAATTTTCATATTTATTTATATTTGTGAATTAAATATTAATTTTACTTTAAAGGGTTTTCTATGTTTGATAGCATACCAGATACGCAACAACGAGTTTCACTGAAATCTTACGTTGCATAATAATTATATAATATTATTATTTTAAATAGTAGTTAACTTTGAGTCTTTGTATTGGAGAGAATGAATAAATCTAACTATAAAATGATTATACATTTTTGTTAAATTTATTTACATTTATCCAATAAAAGTCAGAGGATTAAAATGTAAATGAATTTAATTTTAAGCATAATTTACATTAAAAGGTTGATTTATCAGCTTTTAATGGGGAACCCTAATTAAATCTAGTTTTGGACATTTTTATACGTTCGGTTTGGGAAAATAAAAATATTTTTTAGATTTTGGAGATCAAAATTTTCTTTGGGTAAATTTTTGGTATTTTTTCGATAAAGTTCAATTGTAAATGAATAGTGAAAAAATACTGTATTTTTATTCAAAAGTTCCATTTTAATATAATTTATTAATGTGGTTATATTAAATTTTATATTGATTATAAAGTGTTATTACAATATATTTTTAACATTTAATACAATTTCGGTAATTGTAATTAATTTCTCTTTGAAACTAGACCTAGAAAAGTGTCAATATTTTGATAGTTATTGTTACTTAAAAACACTCTATTTGTTTTAACAATGGAAATTAATTTTAAATTAATTAATGAAACATCTATGTTTTTAATTTGGAAAAATAGGCATCATTTTTTCTTTGGAATATCAAATATAGCTTGGGATGAAATTTTGGTAGTTTTCTTAAAAACCTCAATTTTTGATGAATAGTGAAACCACATTGTTGTAGTTTAAAAACTGAATTTTTCATTTAAATGAAATTTTACCAATTATGTGGATTGAATTTAGAAAATAAAACATATATGGTTGTTATTATTTAGTAAAATTTAGTTCAATAAGATGAAAATAAATTTTGGTGAATAGTAACATTTGACTTTTATTTACCACAATTAAATATAAATTGGGTAATTCAAGGTAAAAAGAATATTAAAATAATTCAAAATTATCATAAGAATTGTCCAAAACTTATTTTATGAGTCAAGGACAACCATGGAAATATTTTCATCAAATTTGTGACCACATGGAGCCACATGGTAGTGATAATGACACTTTAGATTAATTAACAAATAGTAATGAAAAAAATGACATAATCAAAAATATTTTATTAAATAAATTTTTACATGGGGTTATATAAGATATCTTTTAGACTAAAAATATTTGTTGGAAATAAAAAAATATTTCTTACATCATGGTAAATTTTTTATAGTTTTTAGACATCGAATAAATGTAATTATTTATGACGATATTATAATGTAGTATTTACATCATTAATAAATCAATTAAATAAATAAGATTATAAATATTAAAACAATATACAAAACCTATCCAATTATTTTTGGATGATTTCATTTTGACCATGAGTCATTTTATCTCTGACTTGAATAATTTTTGGACCTTTAGAAATTGAATATCATTGTATAATAAAATAATATTATCACACTTTCCTAGAGATCCCCTCCCCCCTTATTTGAAAGCCCTCAAATATAACCAATTCATAAACCTATAAGCATTTTGGATCGACTGAAATCATCCCAATTAAGCTACCTACATCCCAATCCTCCTCCTACAGGCCTTACCTTAGGCAGAAGGCACATCAAGAGAGCCTTTTGGTTCATACCAAAGGGAGTTTCCCAAATTAAAGGTAACAATTTCTCTTAACTTCTTTTCTTTTATTTTACTACTCCAACCTCATAAATTATTTTTATTCCTTTATTTTATAACAACACCAGTATAATAAAAATACAATGATGTTTTTATGATCATTATTCTAACTACACTAAAACACACCTCCACTTAATGGGTAATTAACCTAATGTTTCTTTGGATGGTAAACAAACGCCTCACGAAACGATGATTGCTAAATTATCTCCAACCACCTCTCAAGGTTTCCATTCAGATGGAACTATATTTATATATGATATATATTATGTTTATGGTTTCTTTATGCTTTTGTATTTTTCATTTATAGCATACCTTTATGGTTTCCATAGTGGGCCAATATGGTAATCTCATTTGAGGAAGTGGAGACTACCGCCCCCTCAAAGTGATATTACTCTTAATGACAAATGTTGGATGTATAAAGGTTGTATATAATGGTATTATATATGATATTATAATGTTATTATAATATACCTATGTATCATTATGTTTTAATTCCATTAAAATAATAAATATAAATGAAATTAGCGTTCATGCGTACGTACGACTTACCATCTCCATGAACGGCGCATTTAATTTCTTACCTCCAAATGATATGTTCTATTATATATATATATATATATACTAGATATATATGATATATATGATATCTAATTAATGAATATCATTCTAGATATAATGGAATGTTGACCACATGGAAAACCTGAAATTATAAGGTGTTCTTTTTTTAACTTAATTTCCAAATATCGACAAAACGAACATTATTAACTTAAATGATTACAAAATATTTATAAAAAGTTAATAAATGATAAAACATGAATAATAAACTTGAAAAAAGTTTATTAATAATGTATAAATTATCTTTAGATTATTATTAAAGAGATTGATGAACGATCGAGTCAAGTCCGATTCGAGGTAAGGGACTTCAGCTCAATCTTTATTAATTATGGCTTATTTTGTTCTAATACACGACTTTTTTTATACACTGTGTAAACACATTTGAATTTTCTTTCAAAAATTAATATTTTTCTATGAAGCGTTTTATTAAAAAAAATATTGTTTCTCTTTAATGTAAGCAGTGACAATGACCGTTCCACCACCACTTGTATTATTTGATCTTTGGCTTCCTTAACAAGCTGTAATGTTTGTAAATGAAAAATAAACACCATATAATAGAATATATTTTTAGTATTGAAAATTATTTTAATAATGGTTTTGATACGTTAATATTTTGAAATGATATATTTTTATTGTAATGTGAAAATGATACATTTCATTTAAGCATATGTTATGTCTTATGATCATGTTGTGGTTCATGGGAATTGATTACATATACAGGTGGTTCCGTGATAAACCTAGGGCAGTTGAGCTCGATATAGCTCTCCATTGCATTGGGTAACATGAAAAAGGTAAAGGTGAATGTTTCTCCTAAGAAATTTAGGTAATAAACTGAGATGGTTATGACAAAGTAACTCCCTATGTAGCTGTGATAGCTATACTATAAGTATGTTATAGATGCCACAAGATACCTTCATGATTTATGATTTCTATGTGTTATTCCTAAATCTTATTATTTCATGAGGTAAGAAAAAGAGTTCAGGTTTTGTATGTATTAATGAACTAATGTTTTCTTTCATTATTTTATAACCCTTGCTGAGATTTTTATGCTCATCTCATGTTTTGAAATGTTTTCACAGGACTTAAAGATGAATAGGGTCAAGGACGGGATCAAGGAAAAGACATTCTGTCTAAAACATAGAACTAGACATGACACATTTTTTTCAAGAGTTTTTAATTTAAGAAAAAACATGAAACTGAGTAGAAGTGTATACATTGTAATCTTTTGAGATTTAATAGTTATGTACTAATTCTCTAAAACTCTTAACCTGAAAAGATCGTCAATTTGAATAATTTGTTTAATTAAATATTATGTAATTTTTTAAGGCCGAGTCCTTATAAAAACATAAAAATGATATAATGTTAAAAATACTGGTGATATTACATTATCCCTCTTAATGAAATTATATCATCACACTTTTTCACATGCTAGAAAAATAAATATTATTATTTCATTCCATAACATTATATTGAAGATAACCATATACTCTAATTAAATAATCTATTTTAAATTATCAATGTTTCCTTAGAATGAGTCCATAAATGAGGAAATGCTTCATCACATGTTCAACAAATTTTATATTATTTTCTCATGAAACAATGTGAAAAGATTATTTAAATGGATGTTATATTGGATAAGTGGTTGTAAGAAATTATGGATTTTTAATGAAAATATTTGAAACATTATTTAGAACTTCATTTCATTAATCCTTCATATTTAATACTCTTAAAGTTATGAGGTCAAATATTTTTTGAGCCCCCATGTTTTCAGTTCTTAGGTACGGAGGGATCATAGAAGTACTTTTTATAATCATTGTTAAGATTCCAATACATATCAAATTGTTATTAAATATTGAAAGGGATTTATAAAATATAATTTGACTTTATATTATGGATGAAATTTCTGTTATGTGAAAAATCTTATATATTTAAAAAATATTATGTAATCTATAAATTTCATATGAATTGATCTATAAAATATTAAGTATTAATAATTTTATACTTTTTGATAATAATTTCATACGCACTGAGAAAAATATCTTATTTTTTGATATCTTTCTAAATGATACTATATAAGGTATTAAATTTATTTCAATAGTTTTACTTTATTATATATTAAAATTAATATAAATATTTTATTTACTTTCTATCGTTGGATTTATGATTACTTTTTAAGGTCTTATAAATAATTTTAGAATTATTATTTATTGAATTTATATATTTAATTTTCTTCGACATTCAATGTCATGTTCTCTTATTATTTTGGAGGTAAATAAAATATTTAAAATATTTAATATTTTAATGATATCATTTATTTATATTTGAAGAATAGAAATTTATTGAAATGAATTGTTGGGTTGAATTAATGGATAATAAGTGGAATGAATATTTCATCAATGTTGGGAGAAACATATATAAAAGTGATATAAAAGATAAATTATTTAAATTTAAATAATAATTATTTTAATTTATAAATCTTTTAATAATATGATATTTTTATAAAAAATATATAATAGTATATATATTATAAAATATATAATTAATTTCCAAATTTTGAAATTATTAAAATATATAAAATTAATTTGAATAAAATATATACAGTATTATAAATGATGTGGTATTCTTAATGAAACAAATTGATTAAAATGCATAAAAACATGACGTAAGGGAAGGGGAGGTGCAAGATGACTAACATGTAGGTAAATGAATAAATGAATATTTATAAAAAAGGAATATCTATGTGGGATAGGGGAGTTGATATGTAGTGCCTTGAAGTGCTATTAATAAATCCATTAAAACATTCACATAAATGTATAGTAAAACTAGATTCGTCATGTCCAGGGTAGGATCACACCCTATACCATAATCCATTATAGTATGGGATATGAATACTTGTCATTATGACAAAGGTAGATCATGGGAGAGGTATAAGATATCCATCTATTAAATCACTATCCTATATATTTGTTGAAACCACCTCTCAAAACATCAATGTGTTGGTTGACCTACCGACATGGGTGGGGTAGTGTATGAAACTATAAAATATAGATATTTTCATGAATGAACAACACTAAATGAAAAAGAGCCTCCTAATAATCATTTATTATCATAAAATAGAACCTATGACTACTACTATTAAGGACTAGGAATCAAGAAACCCACAACAATCCAATTCATCATCGAATAACACAAATTATCATTTCGAAAAATTAAATTTTAATAATCTTATGATAATTTACAAATGTAATACTAATTATCTTTATTATATTCTATGTCAAATCATCATTAATAATGTAACATACTAATATTTTCGAAAATAAATCCATGATCAATATGATATTCAACGCGTAATGTTGAACTTAAACGACCCATGATATATATAACCATTATTACTTAGCAGTCAAATTAGTGGTTATGAATATTATTAAATAATTTACGATATATATATATATATATATATATTTATTTAAAAATAAATATATTTTATTTAAAAAAATTTATTAAATAATCAGTTAATTTTTAGTAAAGTTATTTTATTCTTCATAAATATGTTTTCTTAAAAAATGATTATTATTTCTATTCATGAAAATACATTTTCATTATTTTTTTTGAAATTATAGAATATTTATTTTATTAAATGAAATTATTTTTTAAAATCATAATATAAAAATTCACTATGGGGCAATTTTTTTAGAAAATAATGATTTTTTCCATTATTAGTAAAAAATATGATTTTTTAAAAATATTAATTTCTCTTCCATTAATTAAAAAAATTAAAATTATCGTTAAATTTTGAATATTATTTCATGAAACATAATTATTAAATAGATATATTTTATCTAATAATTTAATTTTGAATCAACTAAATATTGGATATAGTATAAGGTTGTCTTTAGGTTTAAAAATGAACTTTTCAGAAAACTATTTTAATGGATATAATGTTTCTCAATTTTAATTAATTAAAATAAAAAATATTGATGATTGAATTAAATTAAATATATATTTTATATATCAATAAATATTATTTTAATTTCAAATAATTATTTATAGTGATAGATTTAATATCAAATAATAATTTTCGTGAAAAATTCACTTTTAGAAAACCATTATTTTTCACCACATCTGCATGTTTAATTTTTAATTAAAATTTCCCAATTAATTAAAATACATTATTTTAAATAGTTTAAATATTTAGAATAATAAAAATTTACTTTATATAATAATTTAATCTTAATTTTTTACAATTATTAAGTGTAGAAATTGAAAAAAGAATCATTGTGGTTAATGTGAAAACAGGTTTAGCAGAAGGATAAAATAAAATTATAAGGGTCAAATGACCAAATAACATGTCTAAAAACTATTTATGGTTATTTTTAGAACATTTAATTTCTATGTATCAATAGTAATTAATTATGGACAATTTATGAATATAAAAAATGAAGGAATACATTTTTCTTTAAAATCATTCAATTGTGATAGTCACCTCCCTTATAAAAGGCCTCACCCTCTGCACTCTTTTTCATACATTCAATCCCTTTTGGTTTAGAAATACACTACAAAAAAAATTAATAAAATAAATAATGACATCATATAATCATTTTTTATGAAATCTATACTTGGAATTCTTTATGTATAATCCTAAAGATGTCGTTTTAGAAGATGTTAAATTCCAAACTATGATTTTTTATTATTTATTTCATCATTCACATATTTAATAACTAATTAAATTTTGATAATATGATAAGAATTATATCTAATATATTCATATATTTTCTTATATTAATTTAATAAACCAAAAACATAATCTCTTTCTAAAATGGGACACAAAATTAGCATTCGTGTGTACGGTAGGCTACCACCTGACGAACTGATTTCATTCATTTTCTATATTCTTCACTTAATTCCTTGTTGAAATGATGGATTTAAAGTGTATATGTGATTTTTGGAACATATTTTTAATTATGAAACTATGATATCACATATAACAAAGTGACTTTTCACTCATTGTGGGATAAGATAACGTCGTTCGTGTGTACGATGTACTATTGCCTCGCAAAGCGATGTGATTTTTTTATAACTAATGATTTATAGAGATGGTTAAAATTAACATATTAATTAAAATATGTGATATAAATGAAATAATAATTATATTTAACACATATTTGTCATTTTTAAAAGTTAATATATCATTTTATTTTTTATTTTATCACTCATTGGAAAATGGTACTGTCATTCGTGTATATGTGGAATACCCTCATTTAGATTGTGATGTGACTCTCTTTTCATCACCAAACCACATGAATTATATATAAGTATATAAAAATAAATTATATCATAGTTATGATACTGTTAACTTTATTTAATGATAAAATATCTGTTACCTTCTTTTTAAAATGATAATTCAGTAATGGAAACCTCACTCATCCGTACGTACGACCTACCGTCTCCATGATTATATCGCAATTCATTACTAATAACAATATATCTTGATTGGTTTTAAAATTATAATTTATTTTTATGTATGAAAAATATTTTATTACTATTATTCTGTATTTATTGAAACAATGACCTCTTTTACTATTATTAACACGCCAAAGCTATTTTGAAAGAATGAACTAAGAATGATAATACCAAATGATGTGGAAAAAATTGATTGAATATTTAGATACATTAATTTAAAAAAATATGTTATTTATGTATTAGGAAATATAACTTATAAAATATTATTAACAAAAAAAATAATCAATGTATGATTATTATATAGTAGTAAAAGGACATTGATGTAAATTCTAGACTTTAGGTAAGGGTTTTTTCTTGTACATGTTTTATTTCTTTGAGACATAAAACATTTTCCTTAATTATTAGATTCGGTTGTGTATATAATTGCCATTTTAAATGTTATATAATTAATCTATAATATATCATGGTATTTTATTTTTAAATTTTAATTATTTCATCGAAGGGGATTTGACATGAATGTTACCATGATGTAAAAAATTTTCTAACTCAATTTACTTGCAACGGGTTATATATATTAAGTTTCATTTATACTAGTTATATATGTTTTTAAATTTGATACACATAATAAAATAATTTATTAATTATCACATCCACATTATGATCATTCTTGGTTACATCATCTCAATTTTCTCTCATTGGTTCATATGATGATGTTTGTCACCTATTTTATTTTATAAGGTGTATATACAACCACTCTTGCATGATATATCATGAATTTATCTATTCTCCTGGTATTTAATGGGTTTTATTATTAATATTTCATGAGTATTACTGTAACATACTAGGTAAATATAGAATATAAAATTTTCATATTTATTAATATTTGTGAATTAAATATTAATTTTACTTTATTGAAGATTCCAAGACTGATGGAGTGCCTGACACAAAACAACGGGTTTTCTGAAACCTCATGTTTCACACAAGGATAAGTCATACTAAAAAACAATAATATAATATTATTTTAAATTGAAGTTAACTCCTAGATGTTATATTGGAAGTAATGAACAGAACTAACAAAAATATGATTATAGAAGTTTTTTTAAATTTCTTTAGAATAATGAAATAAATTTTAGTGGCTTAAAGTAAGAATAAATCTGATTTTAATAATGAAATATACTAAATGGTCGTTTTAAAGCCTTTTGATGGTGAACCCTTTTTAAAACTAGTTTTTATTACATTTACATGTTTCATTTCAAAAAACAAACATCTTATTTAGAATCGATACATAAAAATTTACTTCAGGTAAATTTTTGGCATTTTTCTAATAATGTTCATTTTTTAATGAATAGTGAAAAATATTGTATTTTTAGACAATACTATCTTTTTATCTAATTTATTTATATAGTTAAATTATAACTATTATTGGTTTTAAAGTGTAATTAAATTATAGTTTTACCATTTAATCCAATTTTGGTCATTGGATGTAATTTCAATTTGAAATTTGACATAAAAAAGTGTCAATTGTTTAATAGTTATTATTTCCTAAAAACACTTTTTGGTTTTGACAATTGGTATTAATTTTTAATTAATTTCTGAAACTTATATGTTTATAATTTGTAAAAATGGATTCCATATTTGGAATCATGAGTTCCAAATTGTGAAAATATTTAACTTTTATTTTTAAACATTATATATTGTAACTTCAGTCACTGTTTTATTTACAATTGATAAAGGTTAAATCTTGTATTTAAGGATAAAACATAATATTATAATAATATTAAATTTTCTTAAAACATGTACTAACCCTATTTTATGATACATTTCCGACCATGGGAATCCTTGGGACTATTTTGGGACCCCATGGAGCCACTTGTAAGAGAAAATGACATTTAAAAAAAATTAATTTAATATTGAGTAAAATGTAACAAAAACATATATCGTTTAGTAAATCGATTTTTATATGAGGTTATATAAGGAAACTGATATAAAATAAATAATTATTAAAAATATAAAACGATTTTATGCTTCATTATATTTTATTTTTTAATTATGGGCATCAGATATTAAATTTATTTATGACGTAATGATGATACAATGATTACCTCATTAATGAATGTTTTAAATAAATGAAATTATAAATATTAAAATAATATTATTTTGAACTTTTTAGGTCATAAAAAAAATTTATGGGTGATTATTAATTGTTATCTTTGAATTAATGATGATTTTTGAATTGATAAAGTGGTTATGGATTTTTAAAAATACATGATATAAATAGTATAATAATTGTCATAAATGTGTTTTTAAATAAAATAATATTTTATTAAATGATAAAATAGTCATAAAAATTTAATTTTATGAAAAATGACATATATGATGTCTAAAATTTCATTAATGATACATTTTGGGTTTCTTTACATTCTATAATTAATATACTAACCATTAGCATGAATATACGTGACGAAGTGGTAAAAGTTAAATAAGTTAACAGAGGGTTAAATAAAAAACATGAGGATTAAACAAATAACCACTACTAGTAAAATTCTTATTGAATGATTTTATTTTGATTTATATTTATCATATATTAGAATATAAGAGTTTTTATCCTTTTGAAACTAAGAATATTTTTATAATAAAATAATAATTTCAAACATTCTTAAAAAGCCCCTCATCCCTCTTATAAAATGCAGCCACCTATACCAATTACATACAACTGTCAAGCCCCTTTGATCACTCAAAAACTTCTAAAATAATAATACAACATCACTGTATTCCACCTATAATCCTTAATTTGGCTAGAAGGAAATTCAATTAAGTCTTTTGGTTCAAACCAATGGGAGTTACCCGATTTGAAGGAAACATCTTCCCTAAAGTTATTTTCATTTATTTTCCATCTCCAACCCCCAAAAATCTATTTATTCCCTTATTTTATAACATAACCAATATATTAAATATTCTAGGATGTTCTTTATTATAAATAAAAATCCACAAGTCTCTATCAAATTGATATAAATATATTGTTTCTGTGGACGGTGAACTACTCTCTCCTGAAATGATGATTGTTCAGTAATCTCTTACCACCTCTCATAGTGGAAATTATGATGGAAATGTATTTATATGTGATATAAATTATATTTATATTTTCTCTATTAATTTTAATACTTTATTTATAACATAACATTTTTCCTTCAATAATGGGTAAATACGATAATTTGATTTGAGAAAGAGCGGACTGCAGCCCCCTTAATGTGACATGACTCGTTCATGCCATCCATGGAATTTATAAAGGATGGAGTTAATGAAATTATATATGTTATTATACTGTAATTATAATATAACTATGTATCATTATGTTTTCTTCCATTAAATATGAAATACCAATGAATGTAGCATTCCGGAAAACATACGACTTACCGTCTCTATAAATGTTGAATTTCATTTATAATATCAAAATGTTGTGTACTATCATAAATACCAAAATATACTGGATATATATGATATAAATGATATAAAAATCATGAATATTATCTTGGAGATAACGGAATTCTGACATCTTGGAAAACTAGTATTTATAAAAAGTTTATTTTCGACTCAAGTACCAAATATTGACAAAACAACCTTTATTAACAAAAATTAATATATAATTTCTATGACATGGTAAAAAGTTATATGAAAGGAATATTAAAAATGATTTAGGATCTAAAGAAATTATAAATTAATTTTAGTTTATTATTCATGAGACTTAAGAATGAACGTGTCAAGTCGGATACAAGGTAATGGAACTTCTTAACCCAATTTTCATTTTGGTGTTAAAATTCTACTTCTTGATTATGTCGTTCTTTGATTATGTGTGAAATAAATTTTTTATCACATCTTATATTTATACATTCGTTATTTTTACATATATTGAGTACACACAATCAATATATTTTATTTACAAAATGATCATTGTAAGGGAACCCTTCGCCCTCCCATTTTAGTCAAAGACTCCTATTATGCCATCTCTTTGAATTTGAATTTTCAAATGTTGGGATATGTACTTCGATATACCTTGTGTTGTAAATTTTATGTCTATGTGATATGATAACATTTTATCTATCATCATCCCATTTACTGAATTTTTAAGTGACAATGTTAGTCTACCAAATTTTTTCAAGGGTACTTCATAACCCAATTTCAATTCATTGGGTTAAACCTTTCCATCGTGGTTATGTTAATATATTAATATGTGTTTATGAACATTAATTATTATACACATAATATCCACTTATATTGAGTGTATTTATATTTTTCACACATAATTGTGTCATTGATTTATCCTTAATCTAATAGTATAATCAAGGTAAAGGACTCCATCTCACTATCCTTTCATTAAGAAATACTTTGGATTATACATGAAATTATTTTATATGGTTTATAATTATACCCTTTATATTTTATTAAATTATTTTTTTTAAAATGAATTTTTTGATTTGTAATTGTTTTTACTAAATGAAAATGAGAATGTCTTTTAACATACGTGACGACATCGACCTTTCCCCCCACCACGAGCATTGTTAGATATTTTAATTCCTTAAAAAGTAGTAATGTTTTTAAAATAAAAGTAAATAACATATATGCTTTTTAAATGTTTTGGTATTGAATTTTTTTTGTTAATGTATTGTTTATATTAATATATTGAAATTTTATATAGTTATTTCAATGTGGAAATGTTATCTTTCCTTTATGCATGTTCATGTGTTATGATTATGTTATAGTTATTGGGAATTATTTATGCATATTGGTGGTTCTATGATAAACCTAGGGTGGGTGATCCAGATATAGTTGTTCAATGAACTGTGCAACATGATTGAGGAAAAAAATGATTCTTCTAAATTATTTAGATAATATACTGTGATTGATATTCCAAACGTAACTCCCTATGTAGCTGTGAAATCTATAACCTAATTATGTAATCAGTTTGAAATTTTTACCATTATGAATTATTATTTCTATGTGTTATTCATAAATCTTATGATTACATGAGTTTTGCTAACGATATTCTGTTTTATATGTATCGATGGGAAAATGATTTCTTTATTTATTTTATAACTATTACTGTGCTTTTTATGCTCATACCATGTTTTTGAAATGTTTTTCATGGGGTATAAAGTACGTTCTGAGAAAGGAAGAATTCAAGAAGATTTATTTCATGTAAATAATTCTGGTTTTTATTTAAGAGTTTATATTTTATGAAAAAATGGATACTGTGTAGATGTTTCAACTTTTTAATATTTGAGATGAAATATAATAGTTACGACCAAATCCTGTAAAACACTAAACCTAAAAAGACACTCAATATGAATTATTGAATTAATTAATGATTATGTGATGTTCAAGGTGGGATCCTTATAGTTGGTATCATAGGTCGGTTTAGATACCTTTAGGGGTTAGTGTGTGATTTTATCATTAGTGACATAACAATAATGGTTAGAATATTAGACCGAGTAATAGTATTTTTTGATAAATTGAATGTGTTTTATAAAACATGAAAACATATATCGTATTATTTAACCTTTTAATAAGGTATTATATAATGATTTTACTAATATACTCCCACTGACCATTTTAGTTTTAGTGAATTTTTGGATCTATAAGGCACCAAAGTTACAATTGATTTGAAGATAACTGTGAAAGTTTTATAATTAAGAAATCAAATGAAATTGGATCTATAATGAAAACTCATATGGTTTTTCTCAACCAAATATATAGTTTAATTATTGATCACCTGAACCTTAGTGATTTTTATAATTCATCATATATGCGATAAATGAATTCTAATGGGAGTTCAGGTAATAATCATAATGATAAATATATTAAAAAATCTATGTGCGAAGGATGTGGAATGAAACACCTAGGAAAATTCTTCAAAGGTAAGGGAAGATGATTTAGATGTGGTAATGAGGGTCATAAGGTAATAACCTGCCATAGAAAAAGGAATCATCTAGTTGGCTCCAGTAAATGGAATGAATTTATTTTTGAAAATTCAATTGAATGTTTTAAATTTGGCATGAATGGTCCTTATAAAAATAAATATTCGAAAAACAAGGTTCATGAATTGGATCAGTGTGAACATAAAAATGTATGATTACATATACCTAATCACATTAATATTGAGAATGAAGAAACTGAAAGTGACCAATGAATAATATGTATTATTTCTTAGATGATGTTTTTACATTATTTAATCTTATGATATGATTCATGATTTTGTTTATAGGAAATATGTATTATAGAATTCGTTTGAAAAGAATGGTTACTGAATCATGAATAACATTGAATGATTAATAATTATACATATAATGGATTCAATAGTTATCATAAATTTTAGGTTAATGAAATGATTAAATGTAATAAGGCTCTTTTGATGATGAGATTACTATGGAAAACATTTTCTAGTATGTGTAACCCTAAAGTTTGATATGTCAAAATTTTACCCAAGGAAGAATTATATTTTCTTCTATGGATATACTTCTAAAAAACCATTTGGGTTTATATGATCCTTGAATTTGAGTCAATTACTGGTTATTACTTTTGTGGATGAAAATGTGAGCCATGAGATAACATCCGTGGTTAAAATATATAATGATTATTTTTGGGGACATTATCTCAATTTTTGGAATGTTATAAAATTATATAATTTTTTAAAAAGGAAAACACACAGACTGTGTAAAAACCCATCATGTCGGACAATGCTATGGTAATTGAACCCACCACCAAAGTCTGATTACGATTTATCATCTACCACTGGCGTACATGAAGCCCCTAGTTAGCATGACTAGTTTTTTAGTTAAATGATTTTATGGATCAATAATACGTTGATTTTGGGGACTTATGTTCTATCAAATGTTTATCATTAGTATAGGAAAATGATTATGTGATTTAATGATAATGGTTAATTTTGAATACATTCTCTCATTTGGGGAAACACTATATGCCTAAGGAAAATAGAATACTAAGGGATTTTATTTGTAGAGTAATGATTGGAATTTTGTTTTTGAAGAATAAATGTTTTTATTATTGATATGTGGTGATTTGTGATATTTATTGAAATGATTAAACTATCACGGTGAATATGTGATTATGTTAATAACTTTTCAGTATGATACTTTAAGAGTATTCGATGTTATTTGGAGATAAATGTTATTATTTAAGATGGAAGACAATGTGTTTAAATTATTCTGTGTTTTTTATTCCTCTTAGATTCGATTATATTGATGTATTTTAAGGAAAATTGTTTATTGAATGGTATTTGTGGAACTCTGGGTATTTTTTTCTAAACATTGGAGATTAAGATTATTATTTCTTCTTTTTAAAATATTATCCTTGTTGGGGATTATCTGATATAGTACTGACCATTTCTGTTTGGGTTAACGTCTAAATATATGAGAAATATCTTGTTAAATTTTTTAAAATTTTTTTTTCTCAAAATGTTGATTCTAGCGATTCATGTATGACAACGAAATCTGGAATACCCATAATTTGTGGAAAAGATGAGTTATTGGTAGAAACTTAGTAAAGGACGAAACTATTCATGAAAAGTAATTATATTTCTTTATGTCGTTAGTCAATGTCATAAATAAATTCTCTAACATTATTAAATGGAACATAAAACCAAAAACGATGTTCATTTTATTTTCCTATTGAGAAACCAATGACTATTTAACCCATCATGAGTTTGTGGTTTTCTTGTTGTTATCATTCTCCATATCAGGTTTTTATCACTCCTCATCATAATTTGAATCTCAGTTTATCTTTCATATCCCTATATAGATATATGGAATCCTAGAATGTATTTTCTCGGGTGACCTTTTTACTTCACATTGTTTCATTTAAAGTGATGGGTTTATTGACAGTTTTTCTGATGTTGTCCTTTTAATGATGTTTCTGAGAACAATTTTAAAATTGTGTGGATACAATTCCCAAAATGTAGAAGGATGTAACATCCTACGTAAATAAATAATATGAATTTTTATTTTTTTAATATCTCTAAATTTAAAATTTATTTTACATGAAATGGGATTCTATTTTCGATGGTGTACCCAACATGCAATAATGGGTTTCTATGAAATCTCATGTTTCATACAATGCTGAGTTATACTAAAAAATAATAATATAATATTACATTATATGGTTGTTAATTCCTAGCCATTAAATTTTAAGGGATTGAAAAAAAGTAATTAAAATATGATTATGCATGTTTTTTAAATGTATTTACATTTATGAAATAAATCATTGAGGCTTATAATAAGAATAAATCTGATTTTTAGCATTAAATACTCTAAAAGTTTGTTTTACCGCCTTTTGATGGAGAACAATTTATCAATATAGTTTTTTTCCACATTTACATGTCACATTTGAAAAAAAACATCCTTTTTAGAATCATGACATGTATATTTACTTTCCATAAATTTTTGGTATTTTTCTAATAAAGTACCTTTTTAATGAATAGTGAAAAATACTATATTTTAAGACAAAACTATGTTTTCATCAGATTTATTTATATATTTATATTGTTATTTACATTGTTTTTAATGTATAATTAGATTATATTTTTACCATTTAATCCAATTTTGGTTATTGGAAATAATTTTACATTGAAATTGGAAATAAACAGGGGTCAATCTTTTTATAGTTATTATTTCTTAAAAACACGTTTTATTGTTTTGACAACGGGAATTAATTTGAAAATAATTTTTGTAACTTCTGTGTTTTGAATTTGGAAAAATTGATTCTAATTTTGGAATAATAAGGTCCAAATTTGGTAAATAGATCACATTTTTATAGAAATTATGAATAGTATCTTTAGTAAATATATTATTTACCACCATTAAACGGTAGATATGGTAAATAATGGTTAAAATTAATATTATAATAAAATTAAATTACCCAAACACCGGTATTAACCCTATTGAATGATACATTTCTGAACATGGTCATATTTGATTTGATGATGGGACACCATAGAGCCCCATTTATGTTAAAATGACATTTTATAAAAATTATTTTAACGTTAAGTAAAATGCAACATAAACAAAAAAAATTACTTAAATTTTTTTTATATGGGGATATATAAGAGATATGTTCAACTATAAGTATTCATAGGAAATATTAAAAGATTTCATACATCATGATATTTTATTTATTGTTATTAGACACAAAATAAATATGTTTAATAATGACACAATGAATATTTAATGATTACCATGTAAATGAATGTTAAAAATAAATGAGATTATAAATATTAAATGAAATTTATTTTTATCTTTTTATGACATTAAAAAAATTTTATGGAGGACTATGAATTTTTATCTTTGAATTAATGATTTTTTTTCGAATTGATAAAGTGGTTATGAATTTTTAAAAATTCACAATATGAATAGTGTAAAAATTGAAATAAATGAGTTTTTAAATAAATTAATATTTTATTAAATGATATAATAGTCCTAAAAATATAATTTTATGTGAAATGGCATATATGATGTGAAAATTGTCATTAATGATCCATTTTGGGTCATGTTTTATTTTATTATAAATATATTAACCATATAGTATGAATATACATGAAGATGTGGTAAAAGTTAAATAATTTAACAAAGGGTTAATTAAAAAAGATAAGGATTAAAAATATATAATCAACCTGAAAAATTCTTATTGGATGATTTTATTTCGACTTATATTCTTCTTATATAATAATATAAGATTTTTGGTCTTTCTGAAACTGAGATTAATTTTATAATAAAATAATACTTTCAAACATTACTAAAGAGCCCCTTATCCCTCTTATTAAAGGCCACCACCTCTAACCATTAACCACAACACTCAATCCCCTTGGATCATCAAATATATTCTAAAATAATTACCAAGAAACCCACTCTTCCACCTAGAATTCATAATTTGGTCAGAAGGAAATTCAATTAAGATGTTTGGTTCAAACCAAAGGGAGTTACCCAATTTAAAGGTACCTTCTTTTCTCAAGTTCTTATCATTTTTTTCTCCAACCTCCTAAAATATTTCTATTCAATTATTTTTTAACATCACCAGTATATTAAATATTCTAGGATGTTTTTGAAGAATTATTCTAACTAAAAATCTACATACCTTCATCTAATGGATACAAACATCCCATTCTGTGGACGGTGAACTACTACTCACAAAATTATGATTGTTCAATAATATCTTACCGCATATCACTATGGCCATTATGATGGAAATGTATTTATATGTGATATATATTATATTTATATTGTCTCTATGCTTCAGTATTTTTCATTTATAACATATCATTATGGATTCAATAATGGGTAAATATGATAATTTCATTTGAGGAAGTGCAGTCGTCCCCCCACCTCAAAGTGACAGGACGCGTTCATGCCATCCGAGGAATTTATAAAGGATGGAGTAAATGAAATTATATATGATATTATATTTTAATTATAATATACCTATGTATTATTCTGTTTTCATTCCATTAAATATTAATATACAAATGAAGTAGCGTTCAATAATATATACGACTTACCGTCTCAATGAATGGTTCATTTCATTTATCATCTCAAAATGTTTTTTACTATTATAAATAAACATGTATATGAGATATAAATGATATATATGTCAATAAAATCTTGAATATTATTCTGGATATAAGGGAATTCTGACCCCATGGAAAACTAGCAATAATAAGAAGTTTATTTTCGACTCAAGTACCAAATATCGACATAAAAACCATTATTTTCTTAAAGGATTATGTAACGTCTATAACATGGTTAACTGTGATAATAAAGGAAAAATAAACTTTAAAAATGTTCTGAATAAATTTTAAATTATATTTACTTATTATTAGTGATATTAAATAATGAACGTGTCAAGTCGAACATGAGGTGAAGGAACTTTTTAACCCAATTTTCATTCACTGGGTTAAAATTCTACATCATGATTATATCGTGATTTGATTATGTGAGAAATTATTGTCTTTATCATAAATTATATTTATACTTGAGTTATGTGTAATTATAGTTAATACACATAATAAAACAGTTTTATTTA
Organism: Viscum album; assembly: GCA_963277665.1. Taxonomy (NCBI): domain Eukaryota; kingdom Viridiplantae; phylum Streptophyta; class Magnoliopsida; order Santalales; family Viscaceae; genus Viscum; species Viscum album. The sequence continues at coordinate 796,048,974 of OY728160.1, read as the reverse complement.
CAAATTGTTCTTTGAAAGGGAACCTTTCACCCTCCTATTATAGTCTACGACATCATTTATGTTATCTCTATAAATTTAATTTTATAAATGTTGTTATATATTATTCAATATACATATTGTTTTAAAACTTATGTCCATGTGATAAGATGCAGTTTTCTCTCTCATCAACTTATTATTTGAATTTTTATGTGACATAGTTAGGCTGCTAAAGTTTTGCAATGGAACTTCGTAACCCAATTTCAATTCTTTAAGTTGAACATCTACTTCTTGGTTATGTCAATCTATTAATATATCTGAATTTCCTATTATTTTTTTACACATAATATCCACTTATATTGAGTGTATTTATATTTTTCAAACATAATTATATCATTGAATTATCCTTAATCTAATGGAACAATCATTATAAAGGAATTAGTCTCAATATCCTTTTATTGAGGCATTCTTTGGTTTATACACATCATTATTTTTATGGTTTATAATTATAACCTTTTTCTTTTATTTAATTAAACAGTTTTCAAAACGAATATTTTGTATTGAAATGATTTTAACTAAATGAAAAAGGGAATGTTTCTTTTTAATGTATGTGAGGACACCAAAATTTAACCCACTGCAAGAATTATTTGATATTTTACTTCCTTAACAATATTTAATGTTTATAAAATAAAAGTAAATAATATATATTCTTTTTATATGTTTTGGTATTGAATTTGTTTTTTTTGAATGGATTAATTATGTAAATATATTGAAATTTTATATTTTGATTGCAATGTGGAATGTTAATCTTTACTTTATGGTTGCTCATGTGTTATGATAATGTTATGGTTCTTTGGTATTTTTTTTGCATATGGGTGGTTCTATGATAAAACAAGGGTGGGTGATCCCGAAATAGTTATTTAATTCATTGGGAAATGTGATAGATGTAAACCTAAATGTTTCATCTAAAAGATTTGGGGAATATTCTGTGAGGGATATTCCAAATGTAACTCCCTATATAGCTCTAAAAGCTAAAACGTAATTATGTTATTGATGGAACATGTAACCTTTTTGATTTATGATTTATATGTGTTATTCATAAATATTATGATTTCTTGAGGTGTTTTAAAGAGATAATGTTTTGTATGTATTCATGGGATAATGATTTCATTATTTATTTTGTAAATCTTACTGAGCTTTTTATGTCATCCCATGTTATTGAAATGTTTTTCCCGAGAGTATAAGGCAGGGTAAGAGAAAGGAAGAATTCAAAATTGTTTATATCCAGAAAATAATTATTGTTTTATTTTAAGTGTTTTTATTTCATGAAAAAATGGATATTAGGTAGAAGTTTCTAATTTGTAATATTTGAGATTTTATATAATAGTTGTGGCCTAATTCTATAAAACTATTAACCTAAAAAGATCCACAATATGAATTATTTATTTAATTAATGAATATGTAATGTTTAATTCATGGGCCATATAGATGGTATCATCGGTCAGTTTAGATACTTTTAGAGGTTTTGGTTTAATTTAATCATTAGTGACATAACAATAAAGGTTAGAATATTAGAATGAGTCATAGTTATTTTGGTTAAATTGAATGATTTTAAGATATCCTAAATACATATATCTTGTATTTAACCTTCCCGTAAGGTTTTATAAGATGATTTTATTGATATACCCACATTGACCTTTTAGGTATTTCTGAATGGTAGGATATAACAGGAACCCATGTAACAATTGATGTGAAGAAAACTGTGAAAGTTTAATGAATATGAATCAAAATGAAATAAGAGCTATAATGAAAACTCTTTTAGTAATTCTCAACCAAATACCGAGAAACATGATTGACCACCTAAAACATTGTGATTTCATTAAGTCATCGTATGTGAGAGAAATAAATTCCAATGTTATTTTAGGTAATAATTATATAGATAAGTATATTGAAAACCCATGTGTGAAGGATATGGAATGCAACACCTAGAAAAATGATACAATGGTAGGGAAGATGATTTAGATGTTGTAATGAGGGTCATAAAGAAATAACCTTCAATGGAAAAAGGAAGCATCCAGTTGACTCTAGTAAAGGGAATGCTGTTATTTTTTGAAAAGTCAATTGAATTTTTTAAATGTGGCGTGCTTGGTCATTCTAAAAATAGATGTCCTAAAAACAAGGTTTGGGAATGGGATCAGAATGAATGTACATATTTATGTTTACCAATACCTAATGACATTTAAATTGAGTATGAGGAAACTGAAAATGACCAATGAATGGTATGAATTATTTCTTAGAAATTTTTTTACATTATTTAATCTTATGATATGATTCATGATTTTGTTTGTAGAAAATATGTATTAAAGAATTAGTTTGAAAATAATGGTTAACGGATCATGGATAACATTGAATGAGTAGTAAATATACATATAATGGAATCCAGCGTTATGGTAAATTTTTGGTTGATGAAATGCTTAAATGTATTTAGGCTCTTTTGACAATGAGATCACATTGGAAAATTATTTCTAGTAAGTATAACCCTAATGATTGATATGTGATAATGTTATTCAATGAATAATTATATTTTATTTTTTGAATAAACTTATTTATAACCTTTTGGGATTATATGATCCTTCAATTTGCGTCAATTATAGGTCATTACTTTTTGGGATGAAAATACGAGGCATGAGATTACATATGTGGTTAAAATATGTTATGATAATTTTTGAGAAATTTATCTCATTTTTTGGAATTTTATAAAATTATATAATTTTTGAGAAAGGACAACACATAGACTGTGTGACAAAACCCTCATGTCAAACAATGATATGATAATTGAACCATCAACCAATGTGTGATTGGGATTTATCGCATATCACTGGCATATGTGAAGTCCCTGGTTAGTATGTCTAATTTGTTTTAGTTAAATGATTTTATGGATCAATAATAAGATGAATTTGGAAAATTATTTTCTATAAAATATATATCATTATTATAGGAAACTGATTTGGTGATTAAGTGATAAAGGTTATTTTTTAAGACCTTATCTCTTTGGAGGAAAAACGTTATGCCTAAGGAAAATAAGAATACAATGGTATTGGATTGGTAGAGTTATGTTTGAAATTTTATTTTTTAAGAGTCAATGTTTTTACTAAAGATATGTGGGGAATTGAGTTATTTAAGGAAATTATTAAACTATCATGTAGAATATGTGATTTGGTTAATTAATTTTCAGTATGAGACATTATTAGTAGTCGATGTTATTTGGAGATAAATGTTATTATTTACTATGGAAGACTGTAATATTAAATTATTATGATTTTTTGGGTTCAATATTAGTTTGGATTATATTGAAGGATTTTATGGACAATTTTTTATATAAAAGTATTATTTGAACATTGGTATTGATGTTAAAATTTTGAGATTAAGAGTATTAATTATTTTTTTAATGATTATACTTTTTATGGATTTTCTGATATAGTTCTAACCATTTTGGTTTGGGTTAATGCCTATTGATAGGGGAAATATAATGTTCTTCTTTTTTTCATTTTTTGATTCTATAGATGTTGATTCTAGTGCTTTATGTGTGATAATAAAATCTTCAATACTCATCATTTGGAGAAAAGATGTGTTTTTGGTATAAGCTTATTAAAGGATGAAACACTACATGAAAAGTAAGTTTATTTACATATGCCATTAGTCAATATCATAAATAAATTTTCCAACATTATGAAATGGAACATAATACAAAAACAATGTTAGTTTAATTTTCTTATGGGAATCCAAGACTGTTTAACCCGTCATATGTTTGTGGTTTTCTTATTGTTATCTGTCTCCTGATTAGGCTTTCTAGCACTATCCATCTAAACATGAAACTTAGTTTATCTTCCATATCAATGTATTCTTATATGGAATATTTGTATGGGTTATCTATGTTGACCTATTTTACATCTATTTCTATCATTTAAATTAATTGTTTTATTGTTTCTTTATCAGGTGTGGGATTTTTAATGATGATTCCTGGCACAATTTTAAAATTGGGATGATAAAATTCTAAAAAGGGGGAAGGATGTAACATCCCAGGTAAATAAAGAATATGATAATTTCATATTTTTTTAATATTGGTGAATTGAATATTAATTTTACATGAAAGGGGATGCTTTGATCGATATTGTGCGAGACATGAAACAATGGGTTTCTCTGAAATCTCATGTTTCACACAGGTCTGAGCCATTCTGAAAACTAATAATATAATATTATTTTATATGGTAGTTAATTCCTAGATATTTTATTATAGGGAATGAAAATAACTATCCAAAATAGGATTATACATGTTTGTTTAATGTATTTTCTTTTATGAAATAAAATTTTGAGGCATAAAATAAGAAAAAATCGGATTTTCACATGAAATACTCTAAAAGGTCATTTTACCACCTTTTAAAGGAGAAGCCTTTAAAAATATAGTTTCTGTCACCTTTATATGTTATATTTGAAAAAATAATCATCCTTTTTATAAGCAGGACATCAATATTTACTTTGCTTTAATTTTTTTTTATTTTTCTAATAAATTTCCTTTTAAATGAATAATGAATATATTTTATTTTTTGACAAAACTATCTATTCCTATTATTTATTTATATTTTTTTAGTAATATTTATTATTTTGAGGTTCAATTGGATTATATTTGTAACATTTGATCTAATTTTGTTCATTGGAAATAATTTCACTTTGAAATTTGACATAAACAAGTGATAATTTTTTGATAGTTATTATTTCTTTAAAACACGTTTTTGGTTTTGATAACGAGATTTAATTTCTAATTAATTGCTGTAACTTGATGTTTCAAAGTTGGAAAAATTGATTCAATATTTGGAATCAGGAGGTCCACATTTTGTAACTAGATAACTTTTATTTTTTGACAATATGAATAGTAACTTCGGTAAATTTTTTATTTACGACGGTTAAAGGGTAAATATTTTAAATAAGAGAAAAAATGATATTATTATGAAATTAAATTTCCCAATCACGGGTCCAAACCCTAATGGATGATACATTCTTGAACAGGATCTTCCTTGATTCAATGTTGGGACCCCACAGATCCACATGTACATTGAAATGACATTTTATAAAAATTAATTTAAATTTAAGTAAATTGTATCATAAACATAATTCTTTTAGTAAAACATTTTTTATATGGGGGTATATATGTGATATGTTTGACTATAAGTATTCATAAGATTGTTAAAAATATTTTATATATCATGATATTTTATTTTAATTTTTAGATATCAAATAAATAAATTTATATATAACACAATGATGACATGATGATTACCTCCTTAATGATTGTTTTAAATAAATGAGATTATAAATATTAAAATAAAATTATATTGAAACATATTATAACATAAAAGAATTATATAGATGAATAAGTACTCTTATATTTTAATTATTGAATTTTTTTTCAAATTCATCATGATGTTATGGATTTTTAAAAAGTCGTGAAATGAATAGTATAAAAATTGACAAAAATGTGTTTTTCAATCAATTAATATTATATTAAATGAAAAAATAGTCTTAAAATTATAATATTATAAAAAATGACATATATGATATTTCAAATTTCATTATTGGTCCATTTTGGGTCTCTTGGAATTTTATATTAAATATACTATCCATATAGTAATAATATACAAAAAGATAAGGTAAAAGTGAAATAAGTTAACAAAGGGTTAATTGATAATGATAAGGATTAAAAAAATAACCAAAACCACTAAAATTATTATTGGATTATATTACATCGACTTATATTCATCTTATATTAGGATTTAATGAGTTTGGAATTTTGGAAATTGATAATAAATTTATTAGAAAACAATACTTTTCAGCATTCATAAAGAGACCCTCATCCCTCTTATAAAAGGACATAACATCTAACCCATTACACACACCTATCAAGCCCCTTGTATCATCAAAATAATATATAATAATCTCCCGACATCCATCTCTTGCACATAGAAGCCTTAATTTGGGAAGAAGGTAATTTAATTAAGCATTTTGGTTCAAACCAAATGAAGTTAACTGATTTAAAGGTAATGTCTTAACTCAACTTCTTTTCTTTTATTTTCCTTCTCCAACCACCTAAAATATATTTATTCCATTATTTTATAACAAAAACTTTAAATTAAATATACTATGATTTTTTATGAGATGTATTCTAACTACACATCCGCACACCTCCATCTAATGGTTAAGAACACACAGTTTATGTGGACAATGAACAACTACCCTACGAAACGATGACTGTTCAATTATATCATACCACCTCTAATGGTGGAAATTATGATGACAATGTATTTATATCTAATATTATATATATATATATATTATTTCTATGATTCTGTACTTTTAATTTATAGAATACCTTTATGGTTTCCATAATGTGTAAATATGATAATTTTATTTGAGGAAGTGCGGACTATGACCCCCTCAAAGTGATATGACACGTTTTTTCCATCCATGGAATGTATAGAGGATGGTGTCAATGAAATTATATATGATATTATACTTTAATCATAATATAACATTGCATCATTAAGTTTTCATTCTATTAAATATGAAATACAAATGAACGTAGCGTTCATCCATACGTATGGCATACCGTCTCCAAGAACGGTGCATTTCAATTCTTATCTACATATGTTATGTACTATTATAAATACATATATATACTTGATATATATGATATAAATGACATGTAAATCACGAATATCATTCTGGAGACAATTTATTTTTTACCAAATGGAAAACTTTTAATTATAAGAAGTTCACTTTTGACTCAAGTACAAAATATCAACAAAATTACCGTTATTGACATAAATGATTATGTAATGATTATAACGTTATAATAAGTGATATAAAAGGAATTATATATGTGAAAATGATCTGAATCAAGAAGAGATTAAAATTATTTTATTATTCAGGGGATTAAAAGAACAAAGAGTCAATTCAGACCGAAGGTAAGAAAACATCTAAACCCAATTTTCCTTCATTGGGTTAAATGTCTATTTCTTGATTATGTTGTGGTCTGAGTATGTGAGAAATAAAAAATTTTATCCAATATTTTATTTTTACTTTATTTATGTGTACTTATAGTGAATAAAAACAATCAATCTATTTTATTTACAAAAATTGTCTTTGTAAGGGAACCCTTCACCATCCTCTTTAAGTCAATGACTTCTTTTATGTTATGTATTTAATTTTGAATTATCAAATATTGGGATATGTTATTATATATCCTTATTGTTGTAATTTTTTTTCAAATTTTATTATAAACCCACTTATCTGTCATCAATTAATGTTCTGAATTTTTATGTGACGTTGTTAGGCTGCCTAATTTTGGTAGGGGATCTTTTTAACCCAATTTCAATTCTCTGGGTTAAACATCTACTTATTGATAATGTCATGATATGGATATATTTGAATGACCTATGATTTGTTTCACATAATATCCACATATATTCAGTGTATTTTTTACACATAATTATGTTTTTGATTAATCCCTAATCTAATGGTACAATATTTGTATGGGAATTCGACTCAATATACTTTCATTGAGTCATACATTGGTTTATACATGACCTTATTTCATATGGCATATAATTATAAACTATTTCTATTATTTGATTAAATAGTTTTCAAAAGGAATTTTTTATAAATCATTTTGCTAAAGGTGAAAAGAAAATTTTCTTTTTAATATACGTGATGACAACAACCATTCCGCCACTACGAGCATTGTTTGATATATGGATTCCTTAATAAGATTTAATGATTTTTAAAGGAAAAAAATACCATATACTCTTTTTAAATATTTTTTTATTTAAAATGGTTTTGGGAATTGATTGATTATTTTAATATATTGAAATGTAAAAATGTCATTGAAATGTTGAAATATTATATTTCATTTATTCTTGTTCATGTGTTATGATTATGTTATGGTCCTTGGGCTTTGTTAATGCATACATGCAGTTTAGTGGTAAAGGTATGGTGAGTGAGCCCGATATACCTCCCTAAAGAATTTGGTATGGCGACTGTGGTAAATTTAATTATTTATCCTAATTCATTTACGGAATATAAATTGATGGGTATTCCAAATGTAACTCTATATGTTGATGTGAAATATAAAACTAATGAATGTTATGGATTCACCACATTTCATTTATGGTTTATGATTTCTATGTGTTATTCATTAATCTTATGATTTCAAGAGGTGTGTTAATGATCTGTTGTTTTGTATGTATTGATGGACTATTGATTTCTTCCTATATTTTATAACCCTTAATAACATTTTTATGCTTATCCCAATATTCTGAAATGTTTTTCACAGGGTATAAGCTATGGTAAGGGAAATTAATAATTCAAGAATATTTATATCAATAAAATAGTTCTCATTTTATTTTAATAGATTTTATTTTATGAAAAAATGGATGATAAGTAGAATTGTCTAATTTGTAATATTTGAGATGTAATGTAATAGTTATGGCCTAATTTTATTAAACACTATAACTAAAAAGTTCCTCAATGTTAATTCTTGACTGAACCCATGATTACGAAATGTTTATGGTTTGGGCATTATACTTACGGTTAACAATTTTCCAAAGTGGTAACATACTCTCTTTTAAAAAAAATTTAATGACCCCTTTTCCAATCTACTAAAAAGGATTCTATTTTTTTTGAATAAGTATAATATCATTAGGTTTGTTTTCACTATTAAGAAAAATTTTTGATTTTAGGTTTACATTATATTATTACAATATTAATTTCAAATAATGGTGTATATTTTTTATGTTTGTAGTGTTTTAATTTGAAAACCCAATTATTTAAATAATTTTTAAGAAATTTAAACTTTATTTCTCTCTTAAATTGAAAATTATTTTTATTTTAAAATCCTTGTTTTTAAAAAAGACATTGAATTTTTTTTCAATGATTGTTCAATGTCATTTTACCTAGATTTTGATTTTTACAAAAAAATTATAATTTATATTTCTGTCATTTTCTAAACAATTCCCATTTAACTTTTACTGAAAATGGAAATTTGATATTTGTATTAACATATAAAAATTGAATTGATTTTACCTCACTAGTGACAATTAGTTTATTTGAAGCATCCTTTATAAGTTTCAATGGTTATTTTTAATGATTTTTGATCAAAATATTTAATAAATGTTTTATTTTTAAAATTAATTTTCAATGTTTAAGGGTTAAATATTTCAATAAGGTTTTTAATGATATTTTAATGGAATTTACAATAATTTGAGTCAACAACCCCTGTTATTTCTTATGATCTAATGCTGATGATTTATGTTTATACCATCTTCATTACTTATCTTGAAGGATTATTATTGTTCAAAGACATTGTTATGGAACCCATTACATTTTTCATGGGTTAATAATGTATCAAAATGATTGTTCTGAAACCGATTTCCTTTCCATGGGCTAATAATACATCAAAGAGATTATTATGGAACCCCTTTGTTTTCAATGGGTTATTTATGTTTTAAATTGTGTAAATGGAATATGTTTATTTTACATGGGTTAATTATGTTTCAAATATATTTTTATGGATCACAATTATTCTATATAGGTTAATCAGGTTTCAAAGAGATTGTTATAGAACCTATTTTTTCATTATTTTAATCAAGTTTCAAATAGATTTTTATGAAACCCATTTCTTTCCCATGAGTTATTAATGAGTCAAATATATTATTAAGGAACTAATTTTCTAGCGCGATATAATAATATTATGATTTGAATAATGATTTTTTTTATTTTTTATGATGAATTGAAATATCATGGTAATTTCATGTAAAGACCCATAAAAATCAAGGGAAATTTTTTTCTTAATTTTCTTTGAAATTTTACAAGAGTGCGGTTTCTGACGGCACTTGATTCCGAGGTCCGGTGTGCCCGGAATCAATTTCCGAAGTTTGGCTCGGGTACGTTCAGTGAACGAACGAGCGGGAATTTCTAACTTTTGAACCGGTGCCCGGAATCGAATTCTGAGGGCACCGATGAACTTGCAACACCGGTAATCGCTTAAGGAGACCTTTTCCGAGGTTGCGTTTTATGCGGGATGAGAGTTGGTTTTGGGGGGAATTAGAAGAAGTTAAATAAATTGTGGAACACAATTTATTTTTAACTTTGTTGGTTATTTCCTCCCAAAGGGAGTTAGAGGAGGTTCCCACATACACATAACCTCCCTTGAGAGGATAAAGTGTGGTGGACCCACATGAGCCATAACTCTTCAATTCCCCTTAAACTCCCCATTAACTCCACTCTTTTTAATTTTACAACTTATGTAATTAATTTGGTGAGTTACATGTATGTTTTTGAAATTCAAACAATTGAATTTCTAATGCTTTTTTGTGTTATTAAAATAAGTTTAGAACTTATTTTATTAGGGGTTGTTGTTGGGTTGTTTGAGAGCTTTTTGGAGAAAAAGCTAAAGAACACCTTCTTCCTCGATGAAGAATGCGAAAAACACTGTTCTTCAACGAAGAACTTCACCACCAAAGAACGTGGTTCTTCCGCAACGCCGTATCCGCGATGTGACATTCTTCTTCCGTGTCGTCTCTTCCGTGACGGTTTTCCACAACAGAATCGCTGTCATTGACTTCGAATCCTCGCTTCGCGATGTCGACATTCATTCCCCGCGACGGACGACCTCCGCGACGCTCGTCTTCCGCAGGTCGTTGACGAACATCATTCCTGAACCGAGGTAGGGGTTTTATTTTTAATTAATTCGGTTCATGATTTCTAGTTTGTCGATATTCGTGGTTTTCGATTGATTATTATCGAATAATGCGAGGGGGATGGTCCGCACAAACACGGCCGACCCTCCTCTTTTTTTCATGAATGATTTCTTTGTGGTTGGTACTAGGAAGCGTGGTGTCGTCGCACCACGAGGTTTCAGGCGGAAGATATGCGCGGTGCCGTCGCGCCGCACCGTGGAAGGAAATTCAAGGACGCGACGCCGTCGCGCCGCGTCGAAGAAATCTGATGGCGCCACAGCCATAGCAGGGTCGCGGTAGAGGGGCGCAGTGGCGTCACACAGCGCCGGACGAACCGAGTCGCGGCCGGTTCCGGGCCGCGGCGGAGCAGGGTGACCGGCGGCCGGCATCGGGCCACCGGCGTCGATTCTGGAAGGGGACCGGCCGTCGCCGGTCCTGTGGTGCAGGAACCGGCCGGCCATGGAAGGCCGGCCGGACGTGGAGAACCGGGGGAATTAAATTCCCCTGGCCGGCAGCAGCAAGCGGCCCCATTAAGGGGCCGTGGTTTCGAACAAACCGAGGGGGCAGCGGCCCCCCGTGCGTGAGCCGCCAAAACGGCTCAGCCGTTTTGGCCGGGCAGCCGGCCAGCACGCCAGCGTGTGAATCGCCGGGCCGCCGGGCTGTGCCTTCCGGGCCAGGCCGCGCCGGGCCGGGTCGACCCGTTTCGGGCCGACCCAGGGGGTCTCGGGCCGGGTCGGTCCGGGCCCGAAGCCCCCGAATTCGGACCGTTTTCGGCCTTTTTCAAATAATGCGGGCTACAGACCTACAAACGATAAGCCGTTAGCGGAAACATGATCCTTAGAACGAGACGGTCGTTTCGACATATCACACTCAAGGTTTCGGAATACTTTGTGTTCGGCCGGATTGTTTCGTACACGAAACCAACAGGGCCCTCAGAACGGAAACACTCATATCTTGAGCTACGGGCGCCCGATTGATGTGACGTCAGCTTTGTTGAGTTCCTCTTAGTGAGACAGTTCTTTTGGAATACTCCGCCCGAGGTTTGGACGTAGGTGGAGTACGGTCGGGATGGTTTTGCCTTAAAAACCAACCGGGCCTCGGGAACGTAAAAGCCTATAACTCTCAGACCGGGAGACTGATTGACGCGCCGTCTGTTACGTTGAGTTCCTGTTGACGATACGGAACTTTTGGATACATCAACTCTGGACTATGTGACAGTTGATGTATCCGCCTCTCGGCTCGTAGAGCGGACCCTCCCGAATAAGCATGTTGTGTGCGGGAACCCTAGAGCTGCCTGCGACTGCTACTGTGACTGCGAAGACAACTGTGCAGAGATCCTCAAATGGATTCGATGATGGCGACTACAACACTCATCAATCATATGTGGATCAGTGCTACCGATCTTCTGTGGGTCTGATCCTGTGTGGGTCTGATCCTGTGTGGGTTAGTGCTCAGTGGTTCTGTGTTAGCCAGTTCCTACATATCATGTGTGGGTCCGATCCTGTGTGGGTCTTTGTGGGGGTTAGTTTCCTACCGATCCTGTGTGGGTCATTGTGGGGGTTAGTACCTATCGATGCTTTGTGGGTCCGATGACTTAGATGGATCAGTGATCATCTCTATCATCTTTCGTAGAAGTATACATGTGTGAGCTGAATCCTGTTTACCTTCCTGTGTGGATTGTGTTGTGCTATACTGTGTGGATTACGTTTTTCTTTCCTGTGTGGAATACGTATATTTTCCGGTGTGGACTCAGTTTTACTTGGGCTCGGAGGTTGGAGTGTATTGGAATTGATGACTTAGGTATATGTATGGGCATATACCTAAGTAGTGTCGGTTGTTACTTCATGTTTGTATCTTTCCTTTTGGTTTATCCTTTTTGGATTTTGGGAGACCTTCGGGGGTCTCAGGGTCCTTACTGAGTAGCTTATACTCACCCCTGCATGGGCTATGCCCGCACTACGTTGTGTTGGTTGTAGATGACGAACAACGTTGATCGTGGTTGAGGCTTGCTGAGCAGGACAGTACCTGGAGGTAGACCACTGGGCGGACGTGCTCGAAGCGGACGGCGGGACCCGAGGAGCAGTGGAGCTATCTGTACCCACCCTTCAGGTTGGATTTCCAGTGGATTGCTCGGTGTAGCAGCTTTTACTTTTCAGTTGATGTTTTCCCTTTCGAGTTCTACTTTACTTTCAGTTTGGGTTTGTATACTGGCCCATTTAATTTTCCGAACTTTCAGTTGTAATCTGTTTTTACTTAGTGTTTACTTTTCTGCTTGCTTACTCTTTGGTTCTTGTTTAATTTACAAAGGCAATGCCTTCCCTTTTTACTGGGATTTACGCCTTGGTGCTAGTCGCCAGCCCCTGGCCTATGGAAGGCGGGCATGGGGTAGTCACAGCACGGGCCCCGAGGACGGGTCATGTCAAATTGGTATCAGAGGAGTTCGGTTCTACCACGAAGTCTGATCTTTTATATGTGAAGCAATAGTGTTTAGCTTATTGAGTGTGATTATCAGTCCAATGAGTCCAGTGTTTATGTGGCGGCCGACGTATCCGTACACCAGGACCCTAACTTCTGATTTCCGACTTAATTCAAGAAAACTTTGATTGCCTGTGTGTTTCAAGTTTTCTTTGTGATTACTTTGTATCAGCTCACCAGGTATAATGTTCTGACCGTGTTTCACCTGTTTCCTTTTCAAGATGGCCCCACGATGGTAGCCAGCTGGGGTTCCGAGAGTCGAGCGTGATGACATCCCACCGAGCGACGAGGCCTCGGTGCAGGGCCCTTTGTCAGCAGCGGCACCGGCGGTAGCTCTACCAGCCGAGCCACCGATACATCCAGCACCATCCACTAACGATGCACGTTGCCTCAGTGCACTGCATGAGTTCTAGCGCCAGAGACCGCCCAGGTTCCGTGGGTAGATAGACCCCCAGGCAGCCGAGGACTGGCTAGAGGTAGTTGTACGAGTTTTCAGGCTAGTGAGGACACCAGCAGACCTCATGGTGATCCTCGCTGCGAGCCTACTGCACGCAGCAGCGGGCCGATGGTGGAGCTTGATGCTCTAGGTGCACGATGAGGAATCTCTACACTAGACATACTTTGAGAGACTCTTTCGCTCAGAATTTGTCCCAGCCACCCTCCGTGCGGTGGGCATACAGGAGCTTGTTCAGCTGCGGCAGGGCAGCATGACGGTCTCTCAGTACTCGGCGAGATTTACCGATCACTCACGCTACTTGACTGACATGGTACGAGACCCATTCTTCCGGTCCCAGACCATTGAGTAGGTATTGAGACACGAGATCAGGGCATCGCTGATCTCCCTCAGCATTCCGACTCAGATATGTGTACTGGAGAGGGCCCTTTTGATCGAGAGCTTTCTTGCTGAGTCTACACCAGCGCCGAGACCCACCGCAGGGCGGCAGGTAGCAGAGTATTCTGCAGCAGGCAGTCGACGGATGACTCATGGGACCTGGTAGATTAGACCCTCAGGCAGACGACCTCAGGAAACTGGCTCAGCAGTGCAGGGCACACAGCGCAGAGCCAGTCTTTCGAGAGGCAGACAATGTTACTCGTGCGGCGGGCAGGGCCACATGGCTTGTGACTGCCTTACCCGCCGTGCTAAGGAGCAGCAGACGGTTGAGGGACCACCGAGGTAGAGGTAGAGGGTCGACCATGGCGGCCCGCATGGAGGAGGTGGATGAGGCAGAGGAGCTGGCTGAGCCGAAGGTGGTGGGCGACGCTTTGAGGCTCTACCACCACCACCACTAGGAGGTCTGCCCTGATCACAGGGAGCTGGCGGGCAGAGACACAGCTCCAGGCAGTGGAGGCCTACGACCACGGCGCGCCAGAGATGATTCGAGGTACTATCTATGTCTATTCCACCCTTGCTTCAGTACTTATAGTCACAAGAGCGAGTCACTCTTTCATAGCCGCTGCCCTTGTTCGGAGCTCGGAGATTCCGACAGAGCCGTTGGCTCGATCCTTATGGCTATAGACTCCTACGAGAGCAGACTCAACGATTACGCACTGATGCCGACAGTGTGAGCTTACTCTAGGAGGCGAGAGCTTCGTCTGGGATCTTCTTGTAGCAGCGTCGAGGCCTTACGACGTAATCTTGGGCATGGATTGGTTATCTACCGTCCATGCACAGATTTACTGTTTTAGGAACAAGGTGCGATGTGTACACACCGACGGGAGCAGGTTCACCTTCACCGGCGAGAATGGTGCCTTTGCAGCACAAGATGGACTTCTGCGGAGTAGAGGACAGCCCATAACTCATTAGTTGGCTACCCTAATCCTAGGAGCAGTTGACGTGCGGAGTCCTGGTTTTCCTGAAGTGGTGGATCAGTTTGCAGACGTTTTTCCCAACAACGCTCCAGGGTTACCTCCTCGCAGAGAGGTAGACTTTTATATTGACCTGTACCCCAGGACAACTCCGATATCGACTACAGATTATCGGATAGCCCCCGATGAGCTTAGGGAGCTACGGGTATAGGTGGAGGACTTGCAGGGAAAGGGGTTCATCCGACCCAGTGTTTCACCCTGGGCTTCCCCGATATTTTTCGCCAAGAAGGCGGACGAGAGATTGCGACTATGTGTCGATTATCGTTGCCTAAACCAGATGACAGTTAGGAAAAGGTATCCGCTACCGAGGATTGATGACCTCTTTGATCAGCTCATGGGAGCACGGAGGTTCTCGAAGATAGACCTCAGGTCAGGCTATCATCAGCTCAGAGTTCGAGATGAGGATGTGCAGAAGACAGCCTTCAGATGTCGGTATGGATACTATGAGTTATTGGTTATGCCTTTCGGTGTAACCAATGCTCCATCAGTGTTCATGGCCCTCATGAACATGATCTTTCAGCCATACCTTGATCGATTTGTTGTGGTCTTCAACGACGACATTTACATCTACTAGATGACTAAGGAGGAGCACGCCTACCACTTACGGGTTGTACTAGACACACTCCGAGAGAACCAGATTTATTGTAAGCTCTCGATGTGCCTGTTTTGGATACGTTAGGTCCACTTCCTGGGGCACGTCATCTCTGAGGTGGGAGTTTCAGTGGATCCTGCGAAGATCGAGGCAGTGTTAGCTTGGGAGCCACCCAGGAGTGTGACGGAGGTGCGGAGTTTCTTGGGACTAGATGGATACTACCGGAGATTCATGCCAGACATCCCTAGAGTTACGACACCACTCTCACCTTTGACAAAGAAGGGGAAACCCTTCGTGTGGTCAGACAGATGCCATTAGAGCTTCCATGAGGTGAGACAGAGATTGACCAGCGCACCTATCTTTAGGTTCCCTGAGGAGGGAGTATGGTATGTAGTCTACTGCGATGCATCAGGGACCGGACATGGTTATGTCCTGATGCAGGAGCGGGCAGTGATCACCTATGGATCACATCATTTGAGGACACATGAGTAGAACTACGCTACCCATGACCAGGAGTTAACAGCAGTGGTCTTCGATCTGAAGACATGTCGACACTACCTGATGTGCGAGCACTTTATAGTCTTTTCTGATAATCAGATTCTCAGGTGCATCTTCTCGCGGAAGGACCAGAACCTGATATAGTAGCAATGGCTCGAGTTCCTCCAGGACTATGACTTTGAGATAGTCTATACTCATGGGAAGGGGAACGTAGTATCCAATTCCCTCAGCAGGAGGACGAGCATTCAGCTAATTGAGGTGGCGATGGAGCAGCTAGCCTCTTTGCAGATATCCTTCGTTGATAAAGATGGAGCAGCCTTCCTTCAGTCTCTCATAGTCACTCCTCCACTTCTATAGCGGGTCAGAGAGGCAGAGCGTGGGGACGCTGACTGTGAGACGCGGCGTGCACATAAATCCTCAGGACATGCACCTGATGATTTCTCCTTTGGAGTAGAGCACGACATCCTTTTCAGAGGACGTACCATGGTACCAGTCGCTTTACGGGAGGAGGTACTGAGAGAGTTTCACACTTCTCCATTGGCGGTACATCCTGGTGTGGTGAAGATGTACCAGGATCTGAAATGACAGCACTGGTGGCCAAACATGAAGAAGGCTGTGACATAGTTCGTTTCCCGATGCCTCACATGCCAGTAGGTGAAGGCTGAGCACCAGGTACCAGCAGGCTTGGTACATCCCTTGGAGGTTCTAGAGTGGAAGTGGGATGTAATATCTATGGACAACGTGAATGGACATCCACGCACTTCCAGAGGTCACGACTCCATCTGGGTGATTGTCGACCGACTCACCGTGTCGGATCACTTCTTACCCATCAGAGAGCAGGGCTCAGTGGAGAGCTTGGGATGACATTATGTTCAAGAGATTTTTTGGCTTAACGGTGTGCCATCATCTATCGTCTCCGATCGAGATGCTCACATTACTTCCCGGCTTTGGAAGGGGTTGCAGGAGGCGTTTGGGACGCAGCTACGTTTGAGCACAGCCATTCACCCTCAGATGGATGGTCAGACGGAGAGGACCATTCAGACTCTTGAGGACATGCTCCGCGCATGTGTCCTCGACTTTGGTAGTAGCTGGGAGGACCACATACCCTTAGTGGAGTTCGCGTACAACAACAACTACCACTCCACCATTAGGATGGCACCATACGAGGCGTTGTATGGTCAACCTTGTAGATCACCTTTGTGCTGGACAGACCCTGGGGAGTCAGCACTTGTGGGATCAGAGAGGGTCCAAGCCACGACATAGAAGGTCCATGTCATCTAGGAGAGGATGAGGACAGCTCAGACCCGGCAGGAGTCTTATGCTGACAGGAGGCGGAGGCCACTGGAGTTTGAGGACGGCGACCACGTCTTCTTGCGGGTCTTACCTCGATGTGGTATACAGAGATTTGGCCGAGGAGGCAAGTTGTCTCCATGCATAATCGGACCATTCTAGGTCCTCAGCAGGATAGGCGAGGTGGCTTATCGCCTGGCTCTACCACCTCAGTTGCACCGGGTGCACGACGTCTTCCACGTATCTCATCTGAGAAGATACGTGCACGACCCGATGCACATCATTGAGAATGGGGAGCTTGACGTTGACGATGGGGCGACTTTTACGGAGGTCCCATTGGAGATCGAGGATCGACAGGAGCAGGTCCTACGAGGACGGTCGATTCCTATAATGCGCATCAGAGGGCAGCATTGGAACCACCAAGAGAGAACTTGGGAGCGGGAGGCTCAGATGTGTGTTCAGTACCCTCATTTGTTTCCCCAGTTTTGATTTATCTTTACGGGGACGTAAAACCCTGAGGTGGGAGTAATGTAAAGACCCGTAAAATTCAAGGGAAATTTTTTTCTTAATTTTCTATGGAATTTTACAAGAGCGCGGTTTCTAATGGAACCCGATTCCGAGGTCCGGTGTGCCCTGAATCAATTTCCAATGTTTGGCTCGGGTACGTTCAGTGAAAGAACGAGCGGGAATTTCTAACATTTGAACCGGTGCCCGGAATTGAATTCTGAGGGCACCGATGAACTCGCAACTCTGGTAATCGCTTAAGGAGACCTTTTCCGAGGTTGCGTTTTATGCGGGATGAGAGTTAGTTTTGGGTGGAATTAGAAGAAGTTAAATAAATTGTGGAACACAATTTATTTTTAACTTTGTTGGTTATTTCCTCCCAAAGGGAGTTAGAGGTGGGGCCCACATCCACATAACCTCCCTTGAGAGGATAATGTGTGGTGGACCCACACGAGCCCTAACTCTTCAATTCCCCTTAAACTCCCCATTAACTCCACTCTTTTTAATTTGACAACTTATGTAATTAATTTGGTGAGTTACATGTATGTTTTTGAAATTCAAACAATTGAATATAAAATGATTTGTTGTGTTAATAAAATAAGTTTAGAACTTATTTTATTAGGGGTTGGTGTTGGGTTGTTTGAGTGATTTTTTTGAGAAAAAGCTGAGGAACACCTTCTTCCTCGACGAAGAACGTGAAAAACACCGTTCTTCAACGAAGAACATCTCCGCCGAAGAACACGGTTCTTCCGCGACGCCGTATCCGCAAGGCGACGTTCTTCTTCCACGTTGTCTCTTCCGCGATGGTTAGTCACGACGGAATCACCATCAATGACTTAGAATCCTCGCTTCGCGACTTTGAATTTCTTTCCCAGCGACGCCCGACCTCTACGACGCTCCTCTTCCGCGGGTCATTGACGAACACTGTTCCTGAACCGAGGTAGGGGTTTTTTTTAAATTAATTACGTTCATGATTTCTAGTTTGTCGATCTTCGTGGTCTTTGATTGATTGTTATCGAATAATGCGAGGGGGCCGGTCTACACAAACACGACCGACCCTACTATATTTTCATGAATGATGTATTTGTGGTTGGTACGAGGAAGCGTGGTGCCGTCGCACCACGCGGTTTCATGCGGAAGATATGTACGGCGTCGTCGCGCGGTGCCGTGGAATGAAATTCAAGGACGTGACGCCGTCGCGCCGCGTCAAAGAAAACCGAAGGCGCAGCAGCCGGAGCGGGGTCGCGGCGGAGGAGCGCAGTGCCGTCGCACCGCGCCGGAAGAATCGAGTCGCGGCCGGTTCCGGGCCGCGGCGGAGCAGGGTGACCGGCGCCCGGCATCGGGCCACCGACGTCGGTGCTGGAAGGGGACCGGTCGTCGCCAGTCCCGTGGTGCAGTAACCGGCCGGCCAAGGCGGGACGACCGGACGTGGAGAACCGGGGGAATTAAATTCCCCCGGTTGGCAGTAGCAAGCGGCCCCATTAAGGGGCTGCGGTTTCGAACGAACCGAGGGGGCATCGCCCCCCCATGCGCGAGCTACCAAAACGACTCAGACGTTTTAGCCGGGCAGCCGGCCAGCGTGCCAGCGCACTGGTCGCCGGGCCGGGTCGGTGCGGGCCTGAAACCCCCGATTTCGGACCGTCTTAGGTCTTTTTCCCATAACTCGGGCTACGGACCTCCAAACGACGCACCTTCAGTGGCAACCCGATCCTTAGAACGGGAAGGTCGTTTCGACATATTGCACTCAAGGTTTCAGAATACTTTGAGTTCGGTCGGTTTGGTTCATACACGAAACCAACCGGTCCCTCGGAACGGAAATGCTCGTATCTTGATATATGGACGTCCGATTGACGTGCCGTCAACATTGTTTAGTTCCTCTTAGTGAGACAAATCTGTTGGCATACTCTGCCCGAGGTTTTGACGTAGGTGGAGTACGGTCGGGTTGGTTTTGCCTTAAAAACCAACCGGGCCCCTGGAACGAAAAAGCCAATAACACTCAGACTGGGCGTCCGATTGACGCCCTGTCTGTTACGTTGAGTTCTTGTTGACGATACAGAACTTTTGAATACATCAACTCTAGACTCTGTGACAGTTGATGTATCGGCCTCTTGGCTCGTGGAGCGGACCCTCCCGAACGAGCTTCTTGTGTGCGGGAACCCTAGAGCTAGCTGCGACTGCTACTGTGACTGCGACGACGACTATGCAGAGATCGTCAGTGGATTCGATGACAACGACTACAACACTCAGCGATCCTAGGTGGATCAGTGCTACCGATCCTATGTGGGTCTGATCCTTTGTGGGTCAGCGCTCAGCGGTTCTGTGTGATCCAGCACCTACAGATCATGTGTGGGTCTGATCCTGTGTGGGTCTTTTCCGGGGTTAGTTTCCTTCGATCCTGTGTGGGTCATTGCGGGGGTTAGTACCTATCGATCCTTTGTGGGTCCGACGACTTAGATGGATCCGTGATCATCTATATCATCTTTCGAAGAAGTATACCTGTGTGAGATGAATCCTGTTTACGTTCCTGTGTGATTGTGTTGTGCTATCCTGTGTGGATTATGTTTTGCTTTCCTGTGTGGAATACGTATACTTTCCGGTGTGGACTGAGTTGTACTTGGGCTCGAAGGTTGGAGCGTATTAGAATTGATGACTTAGGTATATGTATGGGAATATACATAAGCAGTGTCGGTTGTTACATCGTGTTTGTATCTTTCCTTTGTGGTTTATCCTTTGTGGATTTTGGGAGACCTTCGGGGGTCTAGAGGTCCTTACTGAGTATCTTATACTCACCCCTGCACAGGCTATGCCCACACTACGTTGTGTTGGTTGCAGACGACAGACAGCGTTGATCGTGGTTGAGGCTTGCAGAGCAGGACGGTACCTGGAGGTGGACCACTGGGCAGACGTGCTCGAAGCGGACGGCGGGACCCGAGGAGCAGTGGAGCTATCTATACCCTCCCTTCAGGTGGGATTTCCAGTGGATAGCTTGGTGTAGTGTCTTTTACTTTTCAGTTGTTGTTTTCCCTTTCGAGTTGTACTTTACTTTCAGTTTGGGTTTCTATACTGGCCCATTTAGATTTCCGCACTTATTGTACTCTATTTTTACTTAGTGTTTACTTTTCCGCTTTCTTACTCTGTGGTGCTTGTTTACATTACAAAGGCAATTCCTTCCTTTTTACCGGGATTTACTACTTGGTGTTATTTGCGAGCCCCTGGCCTATGGAAGGTGGGCTTGGGGTAGTCACGACACGGGCCCCGAGGATGGGTCGTGACATTTCATAATGTTTTGGTTCTTAGGAATTACTTATATGATGGGTGTTCTTGGATAGCACTGAGTTGGAATGTTATAACATATATGATGGGTACACCTAGAAAGATCTACATTGTATTGGATATGGAATTCATACACATTATCATTCAATTTTTATGGTTTTTGAAAGGGATGTATGAAGATAATGTAATAAGATTCAAATAAATTTTATCTAATCTATCTATAAATTTATAATTCATCATTTGATGAAGATTGATAAAACATGTCTTGTGATTACTGATTATGATGACTCTTGACTTTGTAAAATACTATTTCCATGTTTTCATTTTTGATGATCTATGTATTGATGTGTATGAATATTCTATTTTTATGATCATTGACATTTATTATGTAACTATTCCCATATGATCTTCTAATATTGACCGATGACATTTAATTGTTAATTCTCTTGTTTACCCTTACTGAGAATTTGATCTCACCATTATTATTTTTTCATTTTTCCCAAGGTTATCAATAATAACATTTAATGAATAATTTTTAGAAGGGTTTCATATGGATGATGATGAAGAATTAATATGATACAAAAAATATCAGTTAATTGGGAGAAATTATCATTTTAATTAAGATGTATTATTAATGAATGAGTTTTCTAAATTATATAAAACTATAAACCAAAAATAATATTGATAATGTATGTGATCAAAATTTTCCATTTTATTTTGAATGGTTTTGATGGAAAAAATTGGGTCACCTGGATCAGTATCAATTTGAGCAATGTAATGTTTATGATTTTCGCAGCAGATCTGAGAGTGCGGTTTCCGAGATATAATAGTTTTTATTATATGAAAGGTTTAGATAACATTGGAGATTAGGATGTTTTTGTGCGAGGATATCTAAATGTTTAGGAAAACGATAATATTTCTATATATTATGGTAGATCTTATGTTGAAATTTTTAGACACCCCTTTTGAGGTTTTTAGAGATGAGATCTTAAAGAGATTATTGGGACATTAAGAAATGTTTAAATGGGTTGAAGTGTATATAAATTTTCAGTTTAATTTCAAGAATTACTTTTAATTTGGTTTATATATGTTTTACGGTATTGATATCCTTTAGGGTTTATATGATCATGGATATTGAGTTAATTATGGGAATATAAGTTTTATCATATAGATGGCCATGAGTTTGAAGATTGATTTAGTGATTAAGATATTAGTTTTCTATCAAAAGGATATCACTAATTGTTTTTATTTTTAATATTAATAGTATGATAAAACCTATATGTTTAGAAGAATCTTTACCTTTGAGGCAATTTAATAATTATTTATAATGAACATTGTGTATTATTATTGAATTTTTAATATTAATGTATCATATGAAGGTTTATTAATTCAAGGAATTATATTATAATGTCTTAACCATTTTGGTTTTGGTTAATGTCAAAATATAGTGGGAATATGTTGTTTTAATTTTTATGGTTATGTGGTATTTGAAGATTATTTTAGTGGTTTAGGTATGAATAATTCATCATGAATACTCATTGTTTGGATAAAAAGTTGAGACTATAGTAGAATTTAAAGAAATGATTAAATTATACTAAAAATTAAATTATTATTCCATATGAACTTAGTCTATATGGAAATTTAATCCCTCAACTCTAGGAAAATGAATTTGAAAAAAATTTCCCATTACCATCATTTCTGATGATATCAATATCTATTTCCACACCTGTATAGTTAATGATTTTGTGATTGTTATATTTCACATTATCATTTATTTTATTGTTATCATAGATCATTTTTATAAAATATAATTATTTTGTAATTATTTTTTTCTTAAATTTCCAAAAATTCACTTCCCAAATATGTTATGCTACTTTGAAACTGAATATTTTTCATTCTAGATGACCATCATACATAATTTTCATTTTTATCTAAAGGATTTTTTAGTACCATTTTTAGTATGAGGGTTTTAAAAAAATGTATTTTAAAATATCTATCATTTTATTAATGAGATAAATTAAAAATTTTGATCATTAAATTTATTAAATGTGGGAGGATATAACACCCTATGATTTTAGAAAAGAATAATATGATCGATAACATATTTGAAAACTAACACAGATGTTAAAAGACCCATGAAATATATAACCATTATAACACAACCATTAAATTATCGATTATGAATAATATTAATTAATTTAGGAAATGCATTTATATGTTTTGGTAAAAATAAATTATCGATCAATTTTTAAAAATTAATCAGTATTTTTTTCGTTATGTAATTTTATTCATCATAAACATGTTTTCTTATAAAATATTTTTACTTTTTTCATGAAATAATATTTTAAATAATTTTTACTAATTTTATGAAAATTGATTTTCTGAAATTAAATTTATTTTTAAAATTTTCATAATAAAATATATTTTGGGTGAACGTTTAGGATTTTTTGAAAAATAAATTTTTTTAGTGAATAGTGGGAAATGCCGTTGTCTGTAAAAAAATCCTTTCTTTTCAATAAATTAATAAAAGTAATAGTCCCATTATTTTATGAATATTATTTTAAGAATAAAAATTATTATTTAGTTATATTTAATTACATTAATTACTTATTAATCAATTTCATGTCATATTTTTTCATATTGGAATATTTTAGTTTAAAAATGGGATCTCTCTAAAATCTATTTAAATGTATGGAATATTTATGAATTTAAATTAATTAAAATAACCAACAAGGAAACATATATGGTAATTATAGAATAAAACATTTATATCTATTAATATTTATGAATTCAATATTATTTTTTCTTAAAACGTTATGTAATGTATGATATCATACTCTACACACAAGAACAGTTATCGTCGAAATCATATGTTTCACACACGACTATGTAATGCCGAAAAATAATAAATTTTTTAGTATTATTATTTTAAATTGTAGTTATTTTCTAATTATTGTATTTGTGGGAGTGATCATAAATAACTATATTATATTTAAACATGTTTATTAAATGTTTTTAATTTAATATAACAAATTTTAGAGGCATAAAATAAGAATAAATCTAGTTTTAAGCATAATACACTATAATATTTTTAAAAGGTAGTTTTACTGAATTTTGATGAAGAACCATTTTTAAATATATTTTTGTCAAATTTATATTTTATAATTGAAAAAATAAACTTCTTATTTTGATGTGGGACATCAAAATTAATTCTAGTTGAAATTCTGTATTTTTCGGATATAATTCATATTTTAATAAATAGTGAAAAATACTGCCTTTTTATTTAAAAATCCCTTTTCATATAATATATTTCTAATTATAAAGTACCATTTTAATTGGTTTTATTTTATAATTATATTATGTTTTTATAATTTAATCCAATGTTGGCCATTTTATGTAATTTCACATTGAAATTTGATATAATAACATGTCAATATTTTGATGGTTTTTACTTTTTATAAACCCTTTTCTCATTCAGACAATATGATTAATTTTAAAATAATTTTTACTATATATGTGAATTGAATCTTAATTATCCAACATAAATTTTTGGAATAATTTTGGAAAATTTGGTTTAATAGGATCAAAATAATTTTTGGTGAATGGTAACTTTAGTATTTTATTTACCACGATTTAAGTGTAAATCAAATAATTAAGGGTAACAATAATATTATAGTAATATATGACAACCATATTTTATTAATTATATTGGATATGTTATTTCCAACCCAGAGAGACCTAGGGATGAAATTTCTTTATTTTGAAGATACTTGGGTGTGATTATGACAATTATAAGTTTTTGTTTAATGTAAATGAAAATATGTTAAAAACATATATATTCTTAATAAATTAATTTTAATATGTGTTTATATAAGTGATAACATTGACTATAAATAATAAATATTATTATAAAAGAATTTCTTAGATCATGATATCTTATTTATAAATGTTAAATGTTAAATAATTATATTTAATTATGACACTATAATGGTGAAAATATTTCATTATTAATGAAGGAATCAAATAAATGTCATTATTAATTTTAAAATAAATATTAATTGACACAATTAATATCATAAAAAATTTTCTAGGTGAATTTGAAATTTTATATGACTATTAAATAGTTTTTTGATGTTATCTCCCTCTTTAAATTTTATTTAAATTAAATGAAATAAATAGTGTATAAATTGACATAATTGATGTTTTAAAAAAATAGTAAATAATTAAATTATTTAAAAATCATATAATATTTTAAAATCCCAGAGTAACTATTACAAGGTCTAATAGGTCATTATGTGTCAAATTATGTGAAATTTATCTCATGTTATTAAAAATAATATCCCTTTATTAATTAAAAATTTATTATAACTTTTAAAATAAAAAAAATAATTAAGGGAAAACTAAAAAGATAACATGTAAAATAAAATATATAGAATTATAAAAATACATGGAGGAGATTATTTAGAATTTTTATAATATTATATTTTATATATTTTAATTTGGAATCACTTTGAATGAAAAATTAATTTATATTAATTTAATATTTAAATATTTTCCAAGGGTTCCCCTCCCCTCTCCTATAAAAAGCCATCGTCTAATATATAATAGACAAACATTCAGAAGAATTTAGTTCATCCAAGATATATTTAAACCTATTCATATAATCCATAACCATATTATTGATGCATTATTTTAGTAATAACACCCTTATTAGGGGTTTAAAGGTGTTCTTCAATGGTGATCAACTGAATAAGAGATATCATTTTTTAGGTGTTTCTATTTTATTTCTTATCCCACATATTTTAAATATTATTCATCCAAGATGAAATTACAAATATAGTGTAAATAACAAACTAATATTTTATTATGTTAATATAATACCATATATAAATCCATACATCCCTCAAATGTGAAAGGAATTGATCATTTGTTCATACGTGTGAATTATCACCTCCACGAACCGATTTAGTTCATTCACCATTACAATCTATCAAGATCAGATATAATTATGTAATTAACATTAATAAGTGATATTAATGAATTATTTATCATTTTAAAGTAATAATATTTCAATTATGTTCTTTCCTTCCATGCACATAAAAATAATAATGTCATTCGTGCGTACATGTGAACAGTCCCCTCTACGAAGCGATGCATATCATTTGTATTCACCACATAACCTATATGATTTATATTAGAATACTTAAATTATTATTAGGATACTAATAATATTATTATTATTATGGAAAGTTAAAATAATAATTACTTTATTTCAATATAATATCCTTGAAAAAAGAAAGTGTTACTTATGCGTAGGTATGGCCTACCATCTCCTTGAATATGAAAGTATTAATTTTTCATAACCATAATCAATGGTCTAATTTAGAAATAATGATTAATGTAAAAAAATATTATTATTCCATGAATACCATTTTGGATATTATATAATTATGACCACATCCACCCATATCATCAAAACCATGTTCATTTTTGACTCATGTACTAAATATTGAAAAAACATCAGATATGAACATAAATAATTATAAATTTTTTATAACATGGTAATTAGTGGTATAATAGAAATACTAATTGTGGAAATGTTCTCAACATTTTATATAATAATCCATGATTATTATTCAAGAATATAATTATTGTACGTGATGAGTTAGACTCACTATAAGAGACTTATTCTCAACCTCCTTTCATTGTGGAACATTTTGATTTTATACACCACCTTATTTTAAACTGTGTATAATCAAAACTATTTACTATTACATTCATAAAATGGTTTTCAGAAGAAATCTTTTTATTTGTATCATTTTACTAAATTATATAATTAATTTTTTTAATGTAAATAGTGACAGTGACAGTTCCACCGTTGTGACCATTATTGGGCATTTGGAATCCTCTAAAAGCCCTAATGATTTAAATGAAAATTAAATACTATATTCCATTTTTAGGTATTTTGGTATTGAAAATGATGTTGATAATGGATTGATTATATCAACATCATGAAATGATATCTTATGTTTTCATTGTGGAAATGTTATTTTTACCTTATGAATGTTTTCTGTTTTATGACTGTGTTATGGTTCTTGAAAATTACTTATTTATACAGGTGGTTTGGTGATAAAGTAATGGCAGGCGAGCCTATGATAGCTCTCTAATGAATTGGGTAATGAGACAGAGTTAAAGGAAAAAAAATTCTCTTAAGAGATTTAGGAAATACACTTTGATGTGTATTTCAAACGTAACCATAATGGTTACTCCCTATGTATCTTTGAATGATAAAATGGAGGTTTGATATATATGACTCAATTTACATTTATGATTTATGATTTATATGATGTTTTATAAGATTATTATAATTTCATGGGTTTATAAATATTCATGGTCTAACAATTTATTCAATTATTTTATATCCCTTACTGAGATTTTTTTGCTCATCCCATGTTTTTTAAAAAAATTCACAGTGTATAAGGATGGGTAAGAGAAAGGAATAAGTTAATAATATTTTTAACAAGAAAAATAAATCATGTTTAATTTTAATTGTTGTATATTGTGGAAGAAATGGATATTATTGCAGTTGTATCCATTTTGTTTAAAGGTAGTTGTTTTGTAATAGGTATGTTCATAATGGTTTTCGACATAGGAAATGTAGAAAATATTATATAATTAAATCAAGTGTAAAATTACCCTCAAAATAAGAAACCCGAGAAGGTCGGAATTGGAACTAAACAGTTTGTTGCATTAGTTTCATAGTTGAATCAAAATATCAATGGTGGTGGTATCCAAAGATGAGAATAGCCATATCAACCTCATATGAACATGGCAATAGTCAAGAAAGTTTTTAGGCAATATCTTCCATTATTATGATAATCATCTAACCCAGTGCTAGTTGAAGGGTGGATTAAAGCACTAGAAAACAATTTCGATGTCATAGGATGTTGAGAGAATCAATAGGCCAGACATTCGGTTTATAGTTTTGAAGGTGAAGCTGATTAGTGGTGGTTCATGGATAAGAATATTTAGGACAATGAAGATATTGATGATATCGATTAGGATGAATTCAAATGAATGTTTCTTGAGAAATATTTTCCTATGGAGGTTCTACTTTGGTTGAGAAAACATTTTTTTTAATTAAGTTAGGAGAATGTCTCAATGGATTCCTGTGAAGAAAAATTCACTAAACTGTCATGGTATGGTCCAAATTTCATATGGGATTTTGATAGTAAAATTACAAATTTTTATTCAAGATTAAATCAAAAGTATCGAAGGGAATTGGATTCCTGTGAGTCAAATTGTTATGAAAAAACTGTTTGATGTGCGATGTAGGTAGAAATTTAGTTTGCTGATGATAAAGAGTTATTTGAAAAATATCAAAATAAGAGGTTGGCATGGAAGGAGAAATGGAATAATTCTTTGAAATTCATTGAGGTAATAAAATTATGTTTACTGACTGTGAATATTGTGGTAAAAATCCCACATGGGAATGAATTTTGAATTACAGTAAGTCCTTCCAATGTGGTAAAATAAGACATAAAATCATAATTGGAATGAAAATGATTAGGGAAGTGGTAATACAATATTATATTTATAGTTAGTAAAATGATTTAAGGTAAATGAGATGGGTAATTCTGAAAATGAGTGTGTAATGAAGTTCTAAAATAATGGGAAGTATCCGGACTATAAGCAGAAAGGTGTGGTGAAATCATTTGTGAAAACTTCAGTAGTTGTTGGTCTATCAATTGAAGTAGTATTAGGTAAATTATTTGTTTATTAATATTATTCAATGTGTTATTTGATTTAGGATCTACATATTTGTTCTTCCTGAGAAATGTTTAGGTAAATTGGTAATTCCACCTCATAAAATGAATCCAGTACTTTTAGTGGAAACACCTAGGGGAAATGATGACACAAAAATAAATTATATGAATCTTTATTTCCTATTTTTTGAAAGGAATATACCTATAAATCTTAATTTTTTTCTCTACTAGAGTTCAATGTAAATCTGGGAATATATTTACCTTCTATTTACCATGAAAAGATTGACTATAAAGCTAAAAAAAATTCTATCCAGAAATACTTTTAGATTATATATAATAATGAACCCTAACATATGATAAAATATCAGGATGATAAAAACTAATAATATATGGAAATAAATAATACCTTGAACATGTTTTTGAATTGAATTTTTTTCCTATTAATGACGTGCTAGTGGTAAAAGAGTATTTTGATACTTTTCTAGATGATTTGCCTATATTATACATGACTAGGAAGTTGAATTTATTGTTGAATTATTTCCTGATACTAACCCAATTACAAAACCCCCATAATTAATGGCTCATGTTGAATTTTTAGTTTTAATGATTCCGTTGTACGAGTTATTATATTAAGATTTCATTAAAACTAGCACATCACTGTGGTGTGATCCTATCTTGTTTGTTAAAAACAAAGATGGATCAATGAGAATTTTCATTGATTATAGACCCTTGAATAGCATCACCGATAAGAACAAGAATCATTTTCCTTATATCAATGATTTGTTTGATCATTTCTAAGGAGATATATATTTTTTAAAGGATGAATTTATATCAGATTACCATCATTTAAATGTAAAGGAAGGCGAATTTCAAAAGACCACCTTTTTTACTAGATATGGCCATTATTAATTTTTAGTGATGTTTTTTTGGTTTAACTAATTCACTTGTAGTATTCATGGATCTTATGAATAAAGTATTTTGTGAGTTTTTGGATATGTTTGTGGTTGTGAATATTGATGAAATCACGATATATTCTAAATGTAAAATGTTAATGAAATTCATTTATGTTATTTTTTGAAAACTATAAAAGATAAAAATGTATGTGATATTCTGTGAGGGTGAGTTTGGGTTACAAAAAAATTCATTCCTTGGTTACATAATATCTAAATATGGAATAAATGTTGATATTACATTAAAAATATTTTTTGATAATCGACAAGAAACAAAAATATAACTGAGATTCATAGTTTTCTTGGTTTATCAGGCTATTACTAGAGGTTTGTTGAATGTATTTCATAGTTATCTATCCCACTGACTAAGATAACTCAAAAAGGTGTTATGTTCATCATTATAAGACATTGTGATGATTGTATTCAGGAATTTAAAAGAATATTAGTGAATGAACTATTTTAGGAATTACCTTCTAGGAATGGGTAAATTTTATCTATAATGATGCTTTATTTAAAAGAATTAGTTATGTCATAATGCATAATGATACGGTAATTGATCATGATTTACCTCAGTTTGAAACTTGTGAGTTAAATTACCCAAAACATGATTTGGAATAATCTACTATAGTTTTTTATTTTAAAATTGGAGGCATCGTTTTTATAGAGTAAAATTTGAAATATAAACTGATCACAAAAGTTTTAGTATATATTCACTCAGAAAGAATTAAACATGAGACAAATGAGGTGGTTAGAACTAATAATGATTATGATTACATGATTCATTACCATAATGAAAAAGAAAACCATGTGACTGATACTTTGAGTTAGAAATATAACATTACATTAACCATGTTACATTTGGAACCTGATCTTTTTCAATAATGATTAGATGAATTTTGTATTTAGAGTTTTTAGTGTACGAAATTCCTCTGTTTTGTTTCAAGTTTTATTGAATTCATCTATATTAGGAATAATTAAGAAAGTAAATATGTAATATAGTATTTAATAGAAAAAGGTAAAACTGTGTCAGAGATTTAAGTTTCATGAAATTAGTGTTGATAATGATTACGTTTTGAGACTTCTGAAGATGTCATGTGTACCTTGTGATTCACAAATGAGGAAAAAGTTGTTATGTGAAGATAATGGATCCCTTTTTTCACCTAATACTGGAATTACTATGATTTATAAAGATATTATATAGTATTACGGGTGGGATTTAAAAAAAATGATATTGCTAACTTTACTGTGAAGTGTTTGACTTGTCAGTAGGTTAATGTAGAGTGTCAATTACCGAAAAGGATTCTTCAGACTTTTATAGTATCAAATAGTAAATGTTAAAATATATCCATGAATTTCATAGTGTGATTACCAAAACATATCTACGTAAAAATATTATTTGGGGTCTTTTTTATTGATTGACTAAATATTCTCATTTTTCATTATTCAAGTTACATTATCTCTAGATCAACTATCTGGGATGTATCTTAATGAGATAGTTAGGTGGCATAGAGTTATTCTCTCCATTCTATCTGATCGAGATCCAAGGTTTACTTATAACTTTTGGAAAGGCCTTCAATTATCATTGTGTATTGTATTAAATTTAATTACATCTTTTCATCCTCAAAATTATGTGAATAAATAATGTACAATTTAGAAATATGAGGTTATTATACGTGCTTGATCAATGGATTACTGGGAATCTGGGACCAAAATCTTTCTTTGGTGGAGTTTTCTTATAATAATAGTTTTCATTGTAATATATTGATGGCCCCATTTAACGCATTATATGGAAAGAATTGTTGAAATCATGTTTTTTTGATGAAGTAGGTCGATGGAAGTTGATGGGACCAGAATTTGTAGAAGAGAT
The DNA here is from genome assembly GCA_963277665.1 of Viscum album. NCBI lineage: Eukaryota > Viridiplantae > Streptophyta > Magnoliopsida > Santalales > Viscaceae > Viscum > Viscum album. Next base: position 796,017,127 of record OY728160.1, on the reverse strand, counting down.
GGAAAAAAAGTTTAGTTGATTCAGAAACACATGCGGACTTCTTAGAGAAGGTAGAAACTATATGTGGATAACCAGAGGAAAGATCATTCTATCATGGTTGGTTATTAATTTTTTATCAATGTTTTACTATGTAAAAGTGTTTTTTATTTTGTTTTGAAGGGAAATATGAGTTTGCGGTTCACTAGACCCTATAATATCCAGAAGATAGTTGGATCAATTTCCTAATAAGTCGATTTACCTCTGAGTTTATCTTAGGTACAAAATGTTTTCAATGATTCATATTTAATATCGTATTTATCAAATCCATCTAATGATTTGAGTCCAGGTGTATTTCTATTAGAAGATAATCATTCTTTTGAGGAACAACCAGTCCATAATCTTGATCTTAGATAGAAGGTGTTGCAGAATATGGTGATTCATCATATTATGGTTTTCTGGAAAAATAATATGGTGTTCGAGGAATCATGGGAATATAAAAATTCTACGAGGGTGAAATACACTCACGTATTTGACTTGTGAATAAAATTACGAGGTTGCAACTTCAAAAGGGGGGAGAGATGTAAAATCTCATGTAATTAAGAATAAGATATTTTTATATCTAATAATATTTATGAATTATATTTTATGTTTACCTAAGACAAGATTATTTGTGTGATATTATACTAAATATGCAATAATGGGTTTCTCTGATATTTTATGTTGCACACAAGACTGAGTTATATAAAAAAAATATATTATTAGTAATAATATTTTTGATGGTTGTTATCACATGGAAATTGTTTTGGTAAAAATGAAAATAACTAAATACACTATTTTTACACATGTTTATTAATTGTTTTTTATTTCATCTAATAAAATTTAGTGGATAAAATTCTGAATAAATCGTGTTTAAGAATAAAATATTTTAATATTTTGAAAAGGTATTTATACTATGTTTTGATGGAGAACCCTGTTTAAATGTACTTTTTGTCACTTTTATATTACCAATTAGAAGCAAATATTATCTTCTCCTTTGGAAGTGGGACATCAAAATTTAATTTGGTTGAAATTTTGTATTTTTTTGATAATATTATTATATTAATGAATAATGAAAAATACTGCATTAAAATTCAAAACTACATTTCATCTAATTTCTTTGCATTGTAGGATTATAATATGATTTTTTTAATGTATATTTGGATTATGTTTTTATAATTTAATAAAATTTTGATTATTGTAAAAAATTGTACATTTAAATTTGATATATACACCCGTTAATGTTTTGATGGCTTTTACAATTTAAAAACCAATTTTTTTCTCATCCCGACAATGTTATTAATTTTAAATATAAATATTCAACTTATTTGGATTCTATTTTGAATAACTTACAAAAATTTTTTTAATCATTATGAAAAATGTTCTTTAATAGGATCAAAAATATTTTTGGTGAATAGTAACTGTAGTATTTTATTTACCATGGTTAAAGGGTGAATCAGGTAAATAAGGGTAAACATAAAATTATAATAATTTAAAACTACCCTAAAACATGTAATAATCCTATTATATATGATATTTCTAGCCAAGACTACTTTTGAGAGGAGTATTTGGCCCTTTAAGGCCACTTGGGTGTGATTATGACACTTAGAACATTTAATTTAAGGTAATGGAAAATATGGTATAAACATATATCTTCTTACTAAAAAAATTTTAATATGGGTTTATATATGTGATATATTCAACTATAAATAGTAAATATAAATATAAAAATATTTTCTAAATCATGGTAGTTTATTTTATATTTATAATTTAAATAATTAAATTTAATTATAAAATAATGATGATGCATTTATTTTTTATTAATGAATGAATCAAAAAAATAATATTAAAAAAATTAAAAAATATTATTTTACATAATTTTTTTCATAAATAATATTTTTTTGTTAAATATGACATTTTTAAAGACTATTAAATGATTTGGGTCTAAGTTATATGTTTTTTAAATTTTATTTTAATTCAAGTAAATAAATACTATAAATATTGAGATAATTGATGTTTTATAAAAATGGTAAATTTTTATATTATTTTAAAATCATAAAAATATTTTAAAAATAAAAATGTGACTATTATAAGGTATATATGTTTATTATTTTTCCAATTATGGGAAATTTATCTCAAATAAGTAAAACTAATTGCCTAATAATATTTAAAATAATTTGACCAATTTTCATATTAATAGAGGGTAATTAAAGGTAAACCGAAATAATAAGGTTTAAAATAAAGTCAATAAATTTATATAAAATATTAGAAGACAAGTTTTAAAAATATAGTCATATTATCTTATACATAATTGATTTTTTTAATTATTTGGATTAGAAAATTAAGCAATTATAATTATTATTTTAAGAATTTCCAATGGCGCCACTCCCCTCCCTAATAAAATGTACCATCTATTCTCTAATACTCAAAATTCCAAAGCCTTTTAGTTCACCCATGATTTTCCCAATACACGACCAAAAAATTTTAACCACATCCTTGAGGCATAATTTTAGGTAGTGCATCTATCATGAATTTGTTAGGGATTTCATCAAATGTTAAAAACCTAAGAAAAGATATCATTTTTTAAAAGTTTCTATTTTATTTCTTCTTCCACTTCATTTGAATATTCTCCATCCGTGATGAAATAAAAACTCCATTATCATCGATATACTATGATTTCATTATGTTAATATCATCACCTAAATTTATCATTACTTCTATCAAATGGGAAATGAATTAATAGTTTGTGCGTACGTGGGAATTGTCACCAAAATGAACTGATTTAGTTCATTTTCCATTAAAATATATCCAGATCTGTTATAATAATGAAATTAAAATTCATATTTTTTATTCATGAGATATTTATCATGTTAGAAGAATAATATTTCAATTATGGTTTTACCTTCAATTAATATAAAAATAATAATGACGTTCGTGCATACGTGTAAACTATCACCTCCACGAAGTGATGTGAATTGTTTTTATTCACCACAACACTTGTATGGTATCTATAAGTATATTTAAATGATTATTATGATTATAAAAATATTATGTAATTTTTTTTAACAATAAAATAATAATTACATTCTTTCCATAATGATTAATGAAAAATAAAAATGTTACTCATGCATACATACGACCTACCGTATCCATGAATATAATATTGTTCATTTTTCAAATAAAAAATTTATTGTTTGACATAAAAAGTATGATTAATTTATAAAACTATTTAATATTGAATGAACATTATTCATTAGATTATGGATGATTGAACACATGGACTAGATACATGAAAAAATTTTCATTTTTGATTCAAGTACCAAATATCGACAAAACATCCGATATAAACTTAAATAAATATTTAATTTTTATAGCATAGTAAAAAGTTATATAAAATAAATAATAAATTTGAAAAAGGTTCTAAAGAAATTAGAAATTATTATATGTTTATAATTAATTAATATAAAGATTGTATCTGGCGATTCGGACTCTGGCTAAGGGACTTCATCTAAACCTCATTTCATTGAGGCATATTTTGATGTTATGCACCACATTCTTTTACATGATATATAATTAAACCATTTGACTATTAATATTATTCAATGGGTTTGAAAAGAATATTTTTGACACAAATCATTTTTTTAAATGATAAAGGAAATTTTTTAACGTACGTGGCGACAGCGACATTTCTGTCGTCATGACCACTGTTTGGTATTTGTCATTCCCTATAAGCCCTAATGTTTTAAAAATAATTTTAAATAAAATATTACATTTTTTGTTATTTTTCTATTGAAAATGGTGTTGATAATGTATTTATTATATCAATATCTTGAAATTATATCTTATGATTTCAATATAGAAATATTATATTTTTTATGAATGTTTTATGTGATATGATTTTGTTATGGTTCTTAAGCATTGATTATGTATATGGCTGGTTCAATTATCAATAGAGGGTGGGTGAGTTTGTGATAGATCTCCAACTAATTTGTTAATGAGATATAGTTAAATGATAAGGTTTCTCCTAATATATTCTGGGAATATACAATGATGGGTATTCCAAACGTAACAATCAAGGGTACTCCCTATTTAGCTATGAAAGATACAATGTATTTATGATATAGATGCAAGAAGTTGCCTTTATGATTAATGAATGATATGATGTTTTTAGGATTCTTATAATTTAATGGGTTTATAAATATTTAGGTAATGCCATTTTATTTCTTTATTTTATATACCTTACTAACCTTTTTGTGCTCATCCAATGTTTTTAAAATGTTATCACAGGGTTAAAGGATCTGTAAGAGAAAGAAATAAGTCAATTTTTTTATCTAGAAAAAGAAGTCATTTTTAGTTTCAAAATCATTATATTGTAAAATAAATGGGTTCTATTGAATTTTTATCCACATTGTATAAAGTCTTGTTGTTTTTTAATTTCTTTGTCCTAATTCTCTAAAACTAAAAACCTGATAATGTCCTCAATGTGAATTATATACTTAACTCAAGATTGTGTAATGTTTAAGGATGGTTTAATATAAAAAATAATAATGATTAAAATATAATTAAAAAAATTATATATCCATAAATATTAATTTATATTCATACAATAATTATTAGTAGTCATATTTTTGACATAAAATCATATTTTCCTTGATAAATACATATCTTGAAAACCTTCTTTTTCATCAACTATACAGGTTTCATTTTAAGATAAATATTTTCAATTCCAGTAATTCAATTTTTTAAGATGGTTTTAATGTTTTGAATTAGAATTATATATAATATTTAATAGAGATAACTTAATGTTTGAATATAATGAATAGTGAAAATATAGAAAATAATTCATTTGGTTATGGTGAAAACGTGTTTTCTGAGTGCTAAACTAAAATGATAAGGGTCTAAATTATCTAATATATATATATATAAATTATTTTTTTGGAATATTTCTACCATATAATGTCTATGTATTTATATTAATCATTTTTATACCATTATTTAATGTAAAAAACGTGTTACACTTTTTTCTTTAAAAGAATTACAATATTGCCACTCACCTTACTTATAAAACTCCACCACCTATCCTCTATTATTCGCACCATAGAAAAATTTTTATTTTTCAATGAACTACCCAAATCACCTACCAAATTAAATAACATCATCATAGAATCCTTTTTTCATAATTACATTATAGTAATATTTTAGTTATAATCTAAAAAAATTTTCTAAGATGGGGTAAAATTCATAAATATGAATTTTTAGGTATTTCCAATTTCACATAATTAAAATACCCTTAAAAATGGTCATGTGATAAAAAATTATCTAATATATAATAAAATGTTATTGTAATAATTGTATAACCTAAATATACATCCTCTTCCATCAAATAGTATATAAAATAATTATTGATGAGTATGGCAGACTACTGTTACATGAACCAATATCATTAATATTTAATATTTTCCTCCCATGGCTTGTATAAATGATTAATTTAAATTATATATATTATATATTTAGAAAATTAATACTTATCGATGTATTATATCATATATATCTATTTACCTTACATTCCATTAGGGATATGATAACATCATTCGTGTGTATGGTGGACTACCACCTTATGAAATGATGTGATTCATTTTTCACTAATTCTTTACATGGAAGTTAATAAAGAAAATTAAAATGAATGTATGTGATGTAAATGAAATAAAAATTATATTAATTACATATTTAACATCCTTAAAATATAATATATCATTTTATTTCATTCATTTTGAATAACTACAAAATGATAACATCGTTCATGTATGTGGTGACAATGACCTTCACAAAGCGATGTGAGTCTTTTTTCATCACCAAAAATAGATGGATGATATATATAATTATATTTAAAGAAATATTATTTTATATTTTATATTATTAAAATTATTTAAATATAAAATATTAATTACATCATTCAAATAATTATTGTTGAAAAATTGAAATGTTACTCATGTGTACGTACAACCTAACTTCTACATAACGACAATGCAGTTAAATTATCAAAACAATCCTAATTATTGTTTTTAAACATATAATTTATGTATAAATATGATAAATATTTCATTATTATTATTATGGATATGTTTAAAATTGAATCATTGACCATGGTCAACACACCAAAGCTATTTTGAAATAATGAACTGAATGTCCTCAAAACTACAAACATGCACAGAACTGATTATGTAATTGAATATGTCAATTGGAGAAATAAAATAAATGATTTATGTATAAGTTATTGAAACCTAGAAATTATTATTAATAAATTCAATAATTATTGTAATATTTTTATACCATAGTTTAATGACATACATGTATTATCTGGATTCGTTGCAATGTTTTTTCTCACATCACATTTTTATGAGACATATACCCAATTAACAATATGTTTTTTATGTGCGGTGAACATAATGAACATTTTAAATGAAATATAATAAATATATAATACATCAGGGTATTTTATGTTTCAATTTTAATTATTTCATTCCACTGAATTAGACATTAAAGTTACCAAGTTGTAAAGAATTTCATAACTCAATTTATTTTCATTGGGTTGTATTACTTATATTTTACCTTTAATATTCTATGATTTTGTGTGATACAAATTTTAAATATATTACTTTTCCAACTATTATATATGGATATACATTTTATAAATATAATCCAATAGTTTATTTATTATCACCTCAACATTAGAATAATTATAATGGGCTTAAAATCAATTTACTTTTATTGAGGCATATTTTGATTTTATTAAACTATATTATTTTATGAGGTGTATATAGAACCTCTTTGACATGTTACATAGTTAGTTTTTATATTCTATTAATATTTTGAGTATTTTTTTTATTTCATAGGGCATAGGATTCCAATATTTCTAAATTATTAAATAACTATCTTTTAAAAATCATAATTTAAATATCCATTTTAACGTATTCTGAAAAGGAATATTTTTATACCTTTTAAAAAATAATCATAGTTTCTGAAAAGAATGATTCTTTGATGATTTTATGTATCCTTTATGAATTACCAAGTTTCATTTCAATGAAAATGTTATCTTTTTAATTTTCTTAGTTTTTAGAATTTAAAAAGTCACTTTTAAAAATAAAATAATTTTAATAAAATTCAACATGATTTATCTATTTATTTTGTTTGGTTTGATCAAGATCCTGATGATATCCTTATTTTTATTAATAAGGACCATGACAAATCCCCCATTTTTTAGACTTTTGTAAGTTTCTTTTGGGGCCTGTTTGGTTTTTTGTCTTGTTTCTTTTGGTTTACCAATTTTTGGGAATCAGTGTGCTGTTTGGAGTGGGCTGGAGGCTTATTGGCTGGCTTCTTTTGGTGGAAGGAAGGCTTTTATGTTACTGTTTTTCGGCTAATAAAGGCCAGGGCTGATGGAGATTCTTCTGTCGTGGAGAAATATTTCATGATCCGGCTTTGATCTTCATTGGCGGCATTGGTGGCCTCATCCCATAGCCCACCTTTTTTGGGTGTTTGTCTGCTTTGGTTTCTTTCCTTTTCACCTTAACCATTTTTTATGGTTTTGGTGTTTTTTGTTTGTATTTTTCTTGTACTGTTTTATTTTCTCTTTAATAAATTTCCATTATCAATTCCAAGAGAATATCTTTCTCAGTATTTTATAATTTTCATGTCTTCAGAAGTGGTTTTCAATTGAAAATTTATTTTACTCCAGATTCGTTCTAATGATATAAAAAATGTACTTCCACTAATCATAGTTAAAAACCAGTTTTATATTTAAGGTTGTATGTTAATATTTTATATTTATACTATCATTATTATTTATATGGATGGATTATGATTTTTAAAAGAGATTATTATGGAACATGATTATTTTTCATGGGACCATCATGTTTCCAAAATATTTTTATTGAACCTTTTTCTTTTCTATGGGTTAATCATGTTACAAATAGATTATTATAGAATTAATTTATTTTCCTAGATTAAATAATTTTTGAAATATATTAATATGGAAACCATTTATTTTCCATTGTTTAATCATGTATCAAGGTGATTTTTTTGGAACTTGTTTCTTCTCCAATGGCTAATAATTTATTAAAGTTATTTTCATAGAACAATTGTTTTTCTATGGATTAATATTATTAAAAATACATTATTGCAGAACCCATTTCTTTTCAAACATTTTATCAGGTTTCATATAAATATTTATGGAACCCATTTATTTAATATATTTTTAATCAAATTTTGAATGGAATAATTATAATTTTTATGAATATTATGATGAAATGAATGATTTATGTACTTTATTTAGGTTTTGGTTCTTTGAAATTTGTTATATAATTGATTCCCCGAGATGGTACCAGGTGGACCCATTATATCACAGATGATATGTGATCCCATTTCGAACTATAATGAATTGGTTTTGGTAGTAAACTATTTGGTTATTATAGTTTTAAGGCCTCTATAATGATCCTATGAAGATAGTGTCCCATATTACCAATACATTTTAACTATGATTGTTATTGGTTTATAATGTTTCCTTTTATCAAGATAGATATCACAAGGATTTTGATTACTGATTCTGATTATTCTCTCAGTTGTTAAATCCTTAGGGAATATTTTCATTTTTTTGATCCATGTGTGGATGTATATGAATAATATTATGTCATTCTCATAAAATTGTATTATTTCATCATACCCAATTGATCTTCTTATACTAACAGCTGAAATATATTTTTAAATGCCTATCCTTACCCTCCCATAGAATTTTATATTACGGTTGTTATGTTTCCTTTTCCCCATGTTATGAATAATGATAATTAATGAATTATATCTATTATGGTTTCCTATTGATATTGGTGATGAAAAAATGTGTAACAGGAAAAGATTAGTCAGGTGTGAGAAATTATTATTCAAAGACATGTGTATAATTTATTTACGAGTTTGTACAAATTATGTAAAATTCTAAATGAAAATGGTCCATGAGAATATATCGGATCTATTTTTTTCCTTTTTTTTAAGGTTTGGATGAATAAAATTAATTCATTTTCCTCAGTATCTAATCCATAAATGCAATTATTATGATGTCTACACTATATTTGGGTGTGTCAGCTCAGGGATATTTCAATTAAATTTATTTTTAACTATTTTTCTATAGTTAATGGGCATTAATATATAACATTAAAAATTAAAAATTTCACACTCGTTCTCCATAGATAATTTTCAAAAACAAAATACTCGTTTCCATTAGATACTGTTACAAATAGATCAACACCATTTCCATATACAATACCAAATCCCATGTGCTATTTATTATCAATATATTATTCACTAAAACATTTTTTAACTCAATGAATATAGGTGAAAAACCATATAAGGACTGCACAATTCGTATAAAATTACTACTTTATTATGTTTATGGAACCAAGATAACAACATTAGTTCACCAATAGGTTATCCAATAAGAGATTAGTATGAAGCAATAATCGAAGTGACTTCCATGCTTGGAGAATAACCCACCCACCCTTCTGTCCCACACCATTTTACAAAACAATAATCACACTGCCATCACTGATATCAACCAATTCTGTACACTGGGAGACCATCCTATTTCTCACCTAAGGTTCCCAACCATTTCAAAAAACAATTCAGTAAAAAGCCTAAGTATCCTAGATTCAATATTTATGGTGGTCATGATCCATTTCTACAAAATAAGAAGAAACCAAAAATTTTTACCAAAAGATTAAAAAATAGATTTAAAATTACTATATAATAAATAAATTTGAATGGAATTTCACCCAAAAAGGTAAAGGCACTTAGAATATAAAACTAAAGCACATATATCTTCCATGTCTATAAAATTTCTGGTCTACTTAAAATAATATATCATTAGAAAAAAAAACCATTAAAATTACCATATACAATTGACATGATTATTATGAAATGATTTTCCAAACAAATAACCTATAATGAAATAGATATCAATAACATTGAAATTAATTAGACATGTGTTTATTATCAAATTCATATTATATAAAAAATAATGAACCAAATGCTAAAAATTTCATTCCTCTTTCTTAATCATATCATTATTATTGTTTTGACATTATGTTATTTGGTATATCCCTAAAGAACAACATTGGTAAGAATTAAAAAAACTACAAATAAATGACAAAACACTATATCAATACAAATTGATTTTCTAAGAGTTATGAAAAAAAATTTACCATAAATTCATAACAAAACATAATTACTAATTTAAATTCCATTTTATTATATTTATTAGGATAATTAACCCATTACCCAAACTATTAAATAATGATAATACTATATTTTCACTTTCAATCATGATAATGGTATCATATCTCATACCTGAATAATAAGATCATAATATTCCTTCGGATGTAATATAATACCAGGTGCCAAAAAACATTGAATTATTCCACAAGAAACAAATGATTAAAAAAAATTCCAATAGGATCCATATATCATTCATTGATAAAAGATTTTTTTTTGAATATGATAACCCTAGATAGTACAGTGGGGGAAGAAAAAAAGGGAACCAAAGAAACATAAAAGAAAAAAATAACCAAAAATCATCATGGACATAAACCATAATGGTAGTGGTTGAAATGACCGATGTGGCTTGTAGGATTTTCTAGAAATCCATTCTATTCCCATTGGGTTTAAGAGAAGGTATGTGAATTATAAGAATCCCAAGGGGTATCCAATACTTATAATGATGCAAGTTAACCCTCATTCATGACATGTATACTATGTTCATTCCAGGAATTCCTCTATTTATGAATCTTCCAAAATTAAGTTACCTCTTCCCCAAATCTAAAAGAAATCACGACATAAATTTTAAATTCCCAACACATGTTTCTTTTGGGTAGAAACAATGGATTCTTCTTTGAAATTCATTAGGTCTTGAACATGAATTCTAGTCTTGAATAAAAAAACCCTATAATATTGAGTTCAAAATGTGAATTTCTCTATAAAATAGGCTTCCAACTACTGACTACACACTCCTTTTATAAGGTTGCAAAGGAAATGATTTAGGAAAAACTAAGACCTTACATCATATACCTCTAAAAAAATTCTCTTCCTCATGAATTAAAAAAATGGGGAAAATAAATAGGTGGTTCAAATAGTTACCTCATAATATACCTTTAATGGATCTTGATATAATAATAAAAACATCTATCCCTAAGGGGAACAAGTACAAAACTAACTTCATGACTAAATAACAACAAAATACTCTCAATGTGGATGTACATATCAAGGGAATGGTGAAATAATTCCCAACACCTGGGAAGATAAATAATATCATAAAACATCCAAGTGTTTATAAATCATCACACCAAGGAAAAATGAAACCATCCAAGGTAGAAAGACCATTCCCTAAAAAACTCAGCATATTGAAAATTTATATGAAAAGATAACTCTTAGGTTATCTCCACCAAAAATTGTACCCCAACACGAAACAATCAAAATGAATATCATACCTGTATAGAACCCTCTATTGATGGTCCAAAATCATGATATGCCACTCCTCAATGGTAACACAATCTTTATAAACTATTTCTAATGATTTGATGATATGATAGTAATCATTAATATATTGAAAAATATTTTTCATACTGAACATTTTATAAATACATCTCATTTATGGTTGTAATGATAACCGATATGACACAAATCCAACTTCAGATAGAACTTCTAAAGTACTATTGAACATAAGAAAAAAAATTACACCCATGATATATCCTTCACTCTCTATGATGAGAAGAAATCATTAATTACATATTATCTCCAACATTGAAATATAGGGTTCTCTTTATTTGATCAAAATAACACTTCTGATGACATTTAAAAATTCATTTACTCAAATATCACCATCACCATCTTTTTTTGTACTTTTAACTATTTTTAGTCCATTAATATTCATCTCTCCAAACTCGGTGCAACACAATGGATATCAGAAAGGCCAGACATAATGTGCTTAGAATGGGGTCATACCAATAGTGGATGCGATATCTCTTATTCTTTTAATGTTTTACCAAAAGTAGGTTTCACACCGACATACCACCAAAATATAGGGTATATTTAAACAAAATGTCATGTAGAGTCTAGATAATACACTTTTTTTATCATCAATTGATGGATGGGAAGAGGTGACAAGGAATGAATAAATATTTAATGCACATTGAAGACATATCTCCACCCATGAGGTAAAACAAGGTTCATGATTAGATATGATCGTGTTCATACCACCATGATGCTTCACTATCCCATAAAAATACTTCCATGGAGAAAACCACTACTTAACTTGACTCCTCGGTCACTAATAAATAATATGACTTATTCAGATGGTCCATGATCAACCATATAGATTCCCAACCATTATGAGACTAAGTTAAACTAGCGATGAAGTCTTCATAAAATCAAACCACTTCCCATGGGGGATATCAACTGCATTTTGTAGACCTCTAGGAACATGACACTCATTCTAATCCATAAAGAAGACCATATACTGAATGGAAATCTCTATAGCCTAATACATCATGCCAGGACACTAAAAATGATTCCTCAAAGAAAGATACATGTTTTTCATACTAGCATGTATCACTACATTTGAACAATGGGACACATAGATTACCAATTCATGAATTTCTAAAGGAAATGAAATAATTATCTAGGAAAACACTCGATTTTTTCCATAAAATGAAAAACAGTAAAGAGATCAACATAAATAAACTGATCACACCAAACAGCTACATTAGAATCCCCCTACAGGGACTACTCTACTTGATTCACTGAGGATGACTGAATTTTCATCTAACAATGACTTCATATTTCATCAAATAACCCCATATCAAGGTGAAGTTCTACTAACTCTTCCATCACTTCCTAAGAGTTTAAAGACTCATGCATAATACCTTTCATGACATCAAAATAAAGGCATCTGCATGAAAAATCCCTTTTCTAGATTAATGGAAATATCAATATCATAGTTCTAATATATATCCATCAAAAATCACTTCTATAAATTCATGTCAGATTGATATAAGATATACATTAAGCTTTTGTGACCAATGTAGAGTAAAAATTGTTAACTAATAAGGTATTTTTTCCAATCATTTGAAACAATGAAACCACAGAATGATCAGGATCATGGGTAGAATGAATATATTCATGAGGTTATAACTAATATGAACCATAAGAGATTAATTATCTCTACTACATGAACACAAAAACCAAACACATGTATTATGAATCATAATAATCCTAAAATGTGACATCTTTATCTGGTAGAAAAAGAAATAAATAACCCATCATCTTCTGCATTAAATATTCAAAAGAATAGAAGAAATTGTCAATCCAGATGAATAAATAATCCTTTATAGTAACTATTTTTCTAATAGTGAAAATACATAAAACATAAATTACCAATATCTTATAATAATAATATAGAACATGGAAACTCAAAAACTATACAAAAATCATGGGGAATACCCAAGATGTCACGACCTTAATCGTCAAAGGATAAATGGATTCTCCATGATGAAACATAAAATAAACCAAGAAATAGACCTAATGAGCCCAAATCATACACATGGATAGCTTCACCAATGGATGATGAAACAACCATATTCCTCCTTATACCCATCCAATAAAAAATGAAATCACCACGTGTGAGTATGGATGGCTTACCATCTCCGCGCAGTGGTGTAATCTTTTTTTCACAACCACCATACATGAATGGGAAAAATTATGGAATTATAACATATATATGATTGATAAAAAATTCTTTTGATTCTGAGATACAATACACCATCCACATCAAAACCATTCAGTAATTATGGGAACAATATCGTCTCTTATGTGTATATATAGCTTATAATCTCTATAGTTCTATGAGATTCATTCTATATAATCATCATTGAATAATGATTATATAAATTAATTGTATATGATATATATTACTAATTAAATTATGTAAATGATATAACTATAACCCAAAAAGAGGAATAATAACTTATCTTACAAAACACACATATGAACATAAAGAAGTTAATACCCAAATAATGAGTAACAATGAAACTTTTCAAATAGCCGGATGAATATATGATAATTAATTTTATCATAAATATGATTATTATTATTGAATAAATCAGTACCATTATTAAAATCTAAATATATGAGGTTCTGATACATATAAATCATATCAGACAAAAGGTAAGGGCTAAAATAACAATTTCATTTATTTTGAGATTTTTATATGTATGAATTTACGGGGGGTATATTTATCATCCATGTCCACGTTTTCTATTTTTCAAAAAAAATTTACTATTATTATATATTTTTTAAAGTCATTTATACCCATTATTTACTTGAACTACATGGTTTAGATATAATATATCTTTTTTTACCATACAAGGTACTTTCTAACTTTTTTGGAAAAAGTATGATGATAATGTTATTTTTAACATAAATGACATGAATGTATTTTTATTGTATCATGCCAAATTATTTCCATGAAGCATACATTAGATGATTTCATGTGTATTTTAAATTAAATTCTTTTCTCTTAATATTTCGTGGAATTTTGAGAAAAGATCATGTTTTTGAGAAGAAAAGAAATTATCGTCAAGAATTATTTTACACTGTTTTATCAGAAAAAATTAAATCTTAGATGATGCTCTATAAAGAGGGAATTTTTTCTTTCCATATTGTTACTATGATTTTATTATGATAGTTTTGGAATGATATTTTATATTGAATATGTTTATGAAACCCTTTTTATTTCATTGGTTATGCTTTGATAAACTATTTATGTTTTTGTGGAACACGTAAGAATGGTTTCATTATAAGATGGGTGGGACCCATATCTACCTCAAATGAATTGGATAATGATTTATATCTCGTGATATATACATGACTAGAATGGAATGTAAATATGGTTCAGTACTATAGGGCTGGAATGAGGAGTGAACTTGGTTTAGTAATGGACATTATTCGCTATGATGGTCTCGGCATTGAGACTTGACTAATGTGAAAAGATTTTCTATTCTTGTGCGTGTATGCCATAAAATTCAACATCTTATATTATGAAAATTGGGCTTACATCAGACTATTATGACTTTTCCTATGAAAAGATACGATGATCTTTTATATGTAGGATAATATTTTCAAATGTTATGTTTATGATTGATATTTTCCTTGTTTACCCTTACTGAAAATTTTAGATAACCCTTTCATATGTTTCTTTTCCTCATATCGTGAAAAATAGTATTAATTAAAAAATGTCAAAAAGGATTGTATTAATTAAGAAATAAGTAGGAGATAATGTGGGTGTTTTTTGAACCAATTGTTTATGTTTCCCAGCTTCTAAAGACAATAAACAAATATGGTTATAGAGTGGTTTTACTGTTTTATGTAATAGATATTATTCAATGTAGAAGTAATATCTATATATATGTTATGAGATATTATATTTGGTATATTATAAAAATAATAGTTAACCTTTGGAAACATGGATGAGAAAACCTTAGTAAGAACCCTAAGGATGTGACTAAGTATAGCTTACAATCCTATCCTTGTTTATTAGAGATATTCCCGAATAACCAAGGATAAAAACTAAAGTGTACTAAATTTAAATTTTATTCTTGATTATGTGGTTTTACTATTTTGATTAGTGTTTCTCAGACTATGCTTCGTGGTATTAGCCAATGGATGGATCATGAAGTAACCGCATTAATTTTTAATGCGAAGTGAAATGAAATGATTCCCCCCTAAGAAACCAAATGTTATTGGATCTAGAATGAAATATCTTGTATCTATGATCACAAATCATTATATAGAAATGAATCATGTAAGACATCAAATTGAGTATAAGATGGATCAAAATTTTGTTGAGTATTTTATGAGACAACATCCACCTTCATTCAATGGGTTTTCTGATCTATTAGTTGCAAAACAGTGGATCAGTACCACTGAAAGGATATTTTCCGTTCTAAAAATGAGATGAACATGATAATGTAATCTTAACATTCTATCATTTGGATGGTGAGGCTAATCAACTATGGAATATTATCATGAATAATAGTAAAAATGTTGAAATTGATACCATGTAGTGGTAGATGTTCAATAACTTATTTTTCAATAATTACTTTCCTCACATTCTTCAAACAAACATAGTGAAGGAGTTCCATGAACATTAGAAAAATGATGATGAATCCATTAGTACCTAAGAAGAATATTCTACAAGACATGCAAGGTACACTTCTAGAATTATTATCCAACCTGAGAGAAAATATGATCGATTCTTATGTGGCATAAAACAAAATCTCCAAATGGAATTATCCCTAATAGACTTCAATTGATATGAGGAAATTTTTTGATGTCCTCTCATTGTTGTGATTGATATTGTAGTAACCCATCATTCAAATGGTTTTGATTGGTAGTGAAAAATGGAATTAAAAGGAAAATATAAAGACCACACATAAACGAAAATGAATTTTCCATTATTCTTAATGTGTGGAAAGAAACCTAGAAGGAATTGTTATAAAGGGACTAGTAAATGTTTTAACTTTGGTAAAGAAGGACATAAGTAAGTTTATTTCCAAAGTGATGGGAACATGATCTCAATTGATGTGAAAAAAGAACAGTCTACATATAATTCACCTCCTACACTTCAATGTTACATGTTCAAGGAAATGGATAATTATGCCAATCAATGACCAAATCCAATGGTAATTGGTTATGATCGACACAAAAAAAAATATTAAGGACAAATACAAAGGAATGTCAAATACAATCACTATCTGTGATGTCGAGTATGATAATGAAGTGATGAAAGGTACACATACCATTCAATCTAATGTAGAAAATGTTTTATTTGATTCTGGATCCACCCACTCTTTTATTTATGAATATTTCTCTAAGGGTATCATCAAATTACTCAACAATTAGATTTTCAGTTATCTATAAAGACTCTTAATGGCACAAAAATCCCGTCAAAAGTTTATAATTCTTATCTTGTTGAAGTTTTGTGTGAATGTGCTTCCGGAAAATATGGTGATCCTTCCTACAGTTTAATTTTACTCAGTTATGGTCATGGATTGGATTTCTCTATATTGATCTCATATTAATTTCCAAATAAGTTAAGTCACATGTCATATTCCAGACCAATCTATGATTAGCTATCGATGCAATAATGAATATAAACTTACATTGGAAATTGATTCCATATTATGGGTCTGATTAAAATAAATGAAGGTTATTTATCTCAAATTATTGCAATGAAAATCAAGATTAAGAATATTCCCATTGTATGAGAGTTTGATGATTTCATTATAGAGTAATTTATAGGTCTTCTACCAAATTTTGATGTTTAGTTTTCAAAATAACTCATATAAGACGCTCTGCCTATTTCAAATACACATTATAAAATGGCCCAAATTGAGTTGCAGGAATTGAGGTAGCAACTCAATGAGAATCTTGATAATGGATTCATATGGCCTAGTGTGTCACCTAGGGAAGCACCTATTCCACTTTTCATGGAGAATGATAAATCAATGAGACTCTTCATTAATTATTGTGAACATAGCTAAATATCTCTCAAGAAAAAATATCATCTTCCCCCCATTGATGACTTATTTTTCCAAATTCATAGAGATCAATACTTTTACATCATTTATCTTTGTTTAGTATTTCACTAATTAAGGGTCAAGAAGGAGGATATGCCGAAGATGACATTCTGTACATGGTATGGACAATATGAATTTATTTTTATGCATTTTGGATTTACGAATACCCCTTCTATCTTAATGGATATAATGGATAGAGTCTTTAGAAATTATCTTGATGATTTTGTTGTAGAATTTATAGATGATATTATTTTCTATTAATAGAGAAAGGGAAAACATAAACATCATATGATAAATGATCTGAATACCCTACGAAATGAGAATATTTATGAAAAATTTACCAAGTGTTAATTTTTCCTTTAGAATGATTCATTTATTGATTCACATAATCACAAGATAGGGATGTCTGTGGATCCATAAAAATATAGGTTATTAATAAATGGTCGAGACCAAAAAAGGTAATTGAGAGCTAATGTTTTCATGGTTTGGATGGATGTTATCGAATATTTGTGAAATATTTGTCACTATTATCTAATCCACCCACCATGTCGATTCAGAAAAAATTAATGTTTGTTTGGATGGAGGAATGTGAAGATAATTTCAAAGAGATAAAATGATTATTAGCCAGTGCACCTGTGCTCACACTTCCTTGTAGAAAAGAAAGGTTTGAAATATATTGGGAATCATCCAAGATGGTTATTGGATTTTTTCTCATAAAAAATGATATGGTTATAGATTATTCACTACAAAAGTTGAAATACATTAGAAAAATTACCTAACTCTTGAATTGGAGTTAGCAACGATAATATTTTTATTAATGATATGGATACATTATCTTTATTTTGAAATTTGTGATATTTATACTAATCATAAAATATTAAAGAATTTTTTCACACAAAAGGAGAATAATATGTTCCAGAATTGATGGTTGGGGGTTATTAATGATTAAGACTTCCCAATACATTATCACACTGGGAAAGCGAACATGGGGGAATATGCTTTGAGTTGAAAAGACCATGCTAGCTTATCCATGATGAGTATCATAAAATATCCAATATTTATTAATTTTAAAAGGATGGATATTGATATTTTAATCGACAGGATGAAATATTATCTTTTTCAGATTAAATTTTAACCATATATACATGTGAAGATTAATGACACATAAAAAAATATGTAGATTCGCCAAAGATGGTGAGAAATGTTCCTGAATTCAACCTTTACT
Organism: Viscum album; assembly: GCA_963277665.1. Lineage (NCBI taxonomy): Eukaryota > Viridiplantae > Streptophyta > Magnoliopsida > Santalales > Viscaceae > Viscum > Viscum album. Next base: position 795,998,212 of record OY728160.1, on the reverse strand, counting down.
GTGATGAAATAATAATGTTCAAGAACCGAGTTTGTATTCTTACCATACCATAATTATAAAAGGATATATCTGATGAGTCTCATAGTTCTTAATTCTCTATTCAACATAGAAGCACAAATATGTACATCACCTAAAAGAGTACTTCTAGATTGATGAAGTGAAAAGAGATTTGACTAAATATGTCTATCGATGCTTGGTTTGTCAATATGTTATGGGTGAGAGATAGATGAATAAGGGGTTGATACAACCATTACCCATACCCGAATAGAAATGGGAAAAAATCATTATGGACTTTTTCAATGGAATTCCCAAAAATTCAAATGAAATAATGTTATCTCGGTTATAGTTGACCTCCTTATAAATTCAGCACACTTTTCTAATATTAAATTGGATTTCTCTATTGATCTTATTGAGAAAGTTGTATAAAGAAAGTGGTATGATTTTATGGAGTACCAAATTCCATTATATCTTATTGGGATCTGAGGATTACCATGATTATTTGGTGAAGTTTTCAGCATGATTTGGATACAGAGTTATGTTTCATCACTACTTCTCAACCTCAGACAGAAGGTTAGTTTGAGACAATAATTCAAACTCGGGAAGGCATGTTGAGAGATTTCCAATGGGAGTTTTATGGTGGTTGGTATCGACACCTATCATTAGTGGAATTTTCCTAAAAAAATAAATTTCACTTTATTATTCATATGGATCTTATGAAACCCTCTATGGGAAGAAGTGCAGAACTCCAGCTTGCTGGGATGAAACTGGGGAATGAAATCTATATTCGGGCATTATCTTGTTGATGAAATAGCAGAAAATTTTAGATATATTCAACAACACATAATAGAGGCTCAGATTCAACAAAAATGTTATGATGAAAAGAAAATAAAAGGACTAGATTTTGATGTGGGTGATAATGTGTACTTACGAATATCTTATTGTAAGAGAGTAATGGGATTTGGAAAGAATGGTATGCTGAGCCCCAGGTATATCAGTTTTTCTAAAATTATGGATCGTGTTGTGAAGGTAGACTACCAATTTCCTCTCTGACCATATACATCTCATGTTCATGATGTGTACCATGTTTCTCTCCTGAGAAAGTACATACCTGATCCTTTAGATGTACTAAGATCAAAATTCATACAGATGGAGAAAGATCATTCTTATGAAGAACAACTGATAGAGATATTGGATCACATAGATAAATTTAAATAGAATGAGTCCACTTAATTGGTTAATGTTTTATAGAGGAACCACCAATTTGAGGAAGCTACATGAGAACATGAGGGTAAAATGATGGAGAGGTATTTTTGTCTGTTTGTTTCTAAGTGATGAATTTAGAGGGCCAAATTCAGTTTAAGGGGGGTAGAGTGTAAAACTCAAATGTTTTTATGAAATATTTTCATTAAATAATTTTTAATATTATGTATCATTCATTACATGTAATCATTAGTTTAAATTAACTATAAGATGGCCTTATTATAAAATTTCCATTATAGACTAGACATCAGTTTAGTGGCAATAATTATAAATATATAATGAAAAATCATTTTGAATTCATTGTATATCCATTACATATTAAAAATATAAATCAGTTATATTTTTATATTATTGAGTGAATTAATTTTGGTAATGAAATTAAAGGGATATATGTGTGTTATATACATTATAAAATATTTTTTATATTTATCCAATAGATATTTGAGTCATAGGGTATGAATAAATCCCTATATGATGTATAAATACCAAATTTTAAATGGATAATTTCACACATTTGAATGAAGAACCCATTTTAAATTAGGATTTTAACACACTAATATATTTAACATGACAACATAAACATGTTATTCTAATGCGGGTTATAATTTTTTTACATTGGATAAATTTCATAAAATTCATGATAACATTTTTGTTTTGATGAATAGTAAAAATATGAAAAATTTTAATTTAAAAAGTCTTTTTTCATTGAGATAATTAATATGGTTAAATTATAATATTGAATGGTTTTAATCTACAAATAGAATATATTTTTATCATTAAATATTATATATTTCATTAGAATTAATTTTACAATGAATTCATTGGTTAAAACATTTCAATCTTTTATGATGTTTTTAAAACTCATTATCTAATTTCGATAATGTGATTAATATTAAATTAATTACTGCATATTCTGATTTTTTAATTCGAAAAAATGGATTCCCATATTTGGAATCAGTAGGTACAAAATATGTTAATAAGCTACTTTTATTTTTTTTTGAATTATTAATAGTAACATTGGCAACTATTTTCATTACCATGGCTATATTTAAATAATGTAACTAATGGTAAAAATAATATTATAAATATAACATAACACCTATAAAAATCCTATTGGATTACTAAATTAGACCCTTATAATCTATATTTCTAAATTAAATTATTTTATAACCACTTACATATGAATATGACATGAATGCAATAAAAACAAATGAATGTTGCTGAATGTCACAATCCCATTTTATATAAGTATATTAATATTAACATATGCATAACTAGGAGATACTAAAGCCTATATATAGTATATGGAAATAAAATATAATTACCTACATCATAGAATTTATTTATAATTTTTTGATATTAAATAATTAATACTAATGATGACATAATATTGATGTAAAAATAATTTTATTAATAGAAATATAAAATTTATGTATTTAAAAATATTAAATTAAGTATCATATGATCTAATTAATCAGATCCACTAATTTTATAGGCAACCATTACATGTTAAGAGTGTATTAAAAATTTTGGTTTTAATTTAACTTTTTTGTGGATTTTATATAATGTCAATTAAATGAATTTTGTCAAATTTGACACTATTGATATTTAATAATAATACAATTTTATTAAATTATTTAAAAATCATAAAATTATTTAAAAATTGGAAAATGACAAATAAAAGGTTTAAAATTTCCTAAAATATCCATTTATCATCAATTAACACCATATATGTAAATATTTATAACCATTCAATTTTTAGAATATTATTACCACAATTAAAAATATATAGAATAACAATGTGTCAAATAAGATCTTATCACTTAAATTGAAAAAGTAGGTTGCCAAATTTTTTTTGGTTGATGAGATTACAACCCAATATAATATAATCTTATAAATTGGGAGACTTTTGAGGTTTTTGTTTAGGGTTTTATTTTATAATAAATTATTATTTATGGAGTTTCCAAAAGTTCCCCTCACCACAATTATAAAAGGTCACCTCCTCCCTCACCTCTTCACATAATTTTGAGCCTTCATGCTCAGTAATTCCCTAAAATTTATCCATATCAACTTCCCCATTTTCATTCTATAGGTTATGGTCATCATTAAAGATAGACTCTAGTGATCTAAGAGAAGATTTATAGGTGTAACATTAAAGAGTTAATGTCATTTACCAATTCATTCAAGCTTCCTTCTTCTTCTACCTCCTATTAATTTGTTGTTTCATTATACTGTAAAAAAATAAGTATCTCTCATACAATTATATTTTATTATAAACATTAAAGAACCATATTCCACCGTCTACCAATATAATGAAAAATGAACTCCATGGGCGTGTGTACGTACGACATACCATATCCACATCATGGTGTAATCCGCTTTTCCACTCCACCATACATGGTTGATTATAATGAGGGAATTAATAAAGATATAATATTTAAATAAATTTATTTTTATTCTAAGATACTATACAATGTCCACTTCAAAACGATTAAACAATTATGGGAACAACATCATCACTCGTGAATACGCACGACTTACTGTCACCACGTTGTGATGTGATTCATTCTACGTAAAGTTCATTAAATAATGATTATATAAATGACATGAATATGATAAATATTATACTAATAGCATGGTGTAAATCATATAATAATAACCTAATATTTGGAATAATATCTTATCCGAGAAAATATTCATAAGAATATAATGCGATTAATACCCAAATAACGAGTAACAGTGAAATGTTACTAAAAATAGAAGGAAATAATTCCATTAATGTTATCATAAATGTGATTATGATTCTATAATTAATTATTAAAATTTTCTAAATAAATATATTTTAGTTTTTGATACATATAATGAATATCATATTTAAGTTAAGGGATAATTTCTCAATATCATTATTTTTTGTGATTGTTTATATGTAATTAATTACTAGGGGTATATTTATCATCAATGTCCATGTTTTCTAAAAATTATTTCATAAAATGTAAAAAAATATATTATGAATGTTTAAAGTCATTTTTCCATTATTGATTTGTACTGAAAGGTTTGGAAGGAATCTTTATTTTGATTACCACACGATGTGCGTTTTTACATTTTCATAAAAATCATGCGGAAAATTTTCTTTGAATCCAATACGACAGGAATGAATTTTTATGGTATAAATACCACACATTCTAGGAATCTTCCATTATAATATGTCAAGTGTATTTTAAAATAAATTTTTTTATTTTAAATTTATGTTCCATTTTAAAAAGATAATTTTTTTTGATGAAGAAAGGACTTTTTCCTCAAAAATTAATTTTAGGTGTTTTATAAAAATTATTTTCCATCTAAGATGACTCTATATAAATAACCTTTTGTGTATATCCCTATTATTACTATTATTGGTTATATTAATAATGGAATGATATTTTTTATGGAATATTGTTAATAAAAACATTTTATTTCATTTGATATACTATGATAAATTATTTATGTTTTTGCGGCACATGTATGAATGGTTTCATTATTATTTGGGAAGGACCTATATCTCCCTCCAATGGATTCGGTAATTATTTATATCTCATGACATAGACATGACTGGAATGGAATAAAAATATGGTTCAGTAATACAGGGCTGGAACGAGGAGTGAACACAGTTCCCCAATGGACTTCGTCTACAATGATGTTCTCACCAATGAGGCTTGACTAATATGAAAATATTTTCTATAAATGTTTGTGTATTCCATGAATTTACATGTCTTAGGATTTGACTATTGGGATTACATTTCAATTTTATGATTTATCCCATGACATTATATTATTATTATTATTTGAAAAATACGGTTTTCAAATGATATATTTATGATTCATATTTCCCTTATTTACCCAAAATCTGCATTTTAGCTCACCCTATTATATATTTATTTTCCCTAGGTCATGGAGAATATTATTAAGTAAAACGTTTCAAAAATGATTCTAGTTATGAAAAAATATGTGGGTGAAAATGTGGATGTTTTTTGAACAAGTATTTCATGTTTCCATGTTTCTAATGACACTAAACCTATACAGTACATGCCTGGTTTTTTTGTGTTATGTAATATTTATTATTCAATGATGAAGTAATATCTATCTATAAAGTATAGTCCATTAAAGTTTGTATCAGAGAAAAGTCATAGTTTCCCTTTGGAAAATACGATGAGATAAACATAGTAAGAGCCCTATGGATTTGTCTAAGTATAGGTTACAATACTATCATAGTGCTTTTGAGGTATTATGGAAAAACGTACAGTAAAACTTAATGAGTCCTAAAATGAAAATTTATTCCTTATTATGTGGTATTCTTTTATGATTAGTGTTTATCACACTAATCGTCTTGATTTTAGTCAATGGATGGAACCCAAAGTAACTGTGTTAATTCTGAATGTCACGAACAATGAAATGATTGTCCCCTGAATCAACCAAATGTTATGGTAGATCGAATGAAAAATATCATAGCCATGTTCACACAACATTCTCATGATATGAATCATGCATGGCATCCAAATGAGAAAATGAGGGAGAAACATTTTGTTGAGTCCTTTAGGAGACATCATATGCCTTCATTCAGTGAGACTTCTAATACATTATTTTCTGAATAGTAAATCAATACCACAGAAAAGATATGATTAGTTATTCAATGTTATGAACATGATAATGTAATTGTAGAAGTCTATTGTTTGGAAGGTGAAGCTATTCAATGGTGGCATATAATCAAGAATACGTGGAGAAGATATGAAATTGAGTCCATGGAATGAGACGATATCATCAACTTATTTTTCAATATTTACTTTCATAAAATTCATCGAACAAAGTTGGAGAAGTAGATCCTTAATCTAAAGTAAAAGGATGATGAACCCATTGGTACTTAGGTAAAAAAAATTACAATACATGAAAGGTATTCTTATGTAATTATTATCCAGCTGGAGAGTAAAATTGATTGATTATTTAGTGGATTAAATCCATGTCTTCGAAGGGTATTATCCATAAGGGATTTCAATAGATATAAAGAAATTTTTCGATGTGCCCACAATGTTGATATGGATATTGGAGTAACCCATCTGTCATGTGGGTTTGATAAGAAGAGAAAAATGGAATTCAAATGAAAATATAATGATCACATTTAAAAGAGGTTGTGTATCACCTTATTCTCAAAGTGTAAAAAGATACATGGATGAAATTTTATAAAAGGGACTAGTAAATGTTCAAATTTTGAATAAGGTGGTCATCAGATATTTGAATGCTGATATGATGAGAAAAATATATTTATTGATGCAATCAATGAAAAGTCTACACTGAATAAACATCTTACACTTCAGTGTTACACAAGTAAGTTAATGGGAAATTCTTCCAATCAATTACCTAATCCAATGGTTATTTATGATGATCTAAATCAGAAAATTGTTAATTCCATTGAAAATGGAATGTCACATGCAATAACTATCAGCTACATAGAGTATGATAAATAAGTGGTGAAAGGTACACTTATCATCCACAATGAATTAGAAAATGTTTAATTTGATTCTGGATCCACCCACTCTTTTATTTCTGAAAATATTTCTAAGGGTATCACCATATTAGTTCAATAATAAGATGTTGTGTTGGATTCGAGGACTTATAATGGAATAACTGTCGCATCAATAGTTTTTAATTCTTATTCGGTTTATGTCTGTGGGAATGTTCTTTAAGAAAATCTTGTCCTCCTTCCTATAGTGTAATTTTATGTGAAAATTGTCATGTATTGGATTTCTTTATAAGGAGCTCATATCAATGGAAAAATAATGGAAGTCATATTTCATATTCCCGGTCAATCTATGATCATCTTTAGATACATGGAGTAACAAAACCTTAGTGTATAAATTTCATCAATATTATGGGTATTGATTCAAATAAAACGAAGGTTATCTATCGCAAATGGTTGGGGAAAAAATCACGATTAAGAATACACCCATTGAATGGGAGTTTGATGATGTATATCTAGAGGATTTTCTAAGTGTTCCATTAAATCTTGATGTTAAGTTTTCAATAGATTTTATACCAGGCGCTATGGCTATTTCGAAGACCCCTTAGAGAACGTACCCAATTGAGTTCAAAGAAATGAAGAAGAAACTCTAAGATAAGCTTAATAAGGGATTTATATACCCTTGTGTGTCACCATGGGGAGAACATGGTCTATTTGTTAAGAAGAAAGATGAATCAATGAGACTCTATATTGATTATTGAGAACTTAACAAGATCACCATTAAAAAAATATCCTCTTCCTAGCATTTATGACATATTTGACCAACTATGAGAACTTAAGACCTTTACAAGATTGATCTTTAATCAGGATAACATTAATTAATGATAAAAAGTGAGGATATAATAATGACAACATTCTATACAATGTATCGCCACTATGAATTTATAGTGATGTCTTTTGGTATTTCTAATGCCCCCGCTATCTTCATGGATCTAATGAATAGTGTCTTTAGAGACTATCTTGATCAGTTTGTGGTAGTCTATATAGATGATATTATGTTTTATTCATAGAGTAATAAAGAACCTGAAAATCACAAGAGAAATGTACTAAAGACCCTAAGAAAGGAGAATATTTATTCCAAATTTACCAAAGGTGAATTTTTGCTTCGAAAAGATTCATTTTGGGGCCACATAATCTCAAGAGAGGGGTTATCTATGGATCTAGGTAAAATAGAGGTAATTGAAAGATGGTCGATACCAATAATGACAAATGAGATCAAAAGTATTCTTGGTTTGGATAGATATTATCAATGTTTTGTGATTTTATTCATTATTATCTAATCCACTCATCATGTTGACTAGGAAATGAGTAATGTTGTTTTGGAAAGAAGAATGTGAATATAATTTCAATGTGTTAAAAAGAAGGTTAGTTAGTGCACCAGTGTTAACATTGCATTTTAGCAGTGAACAGTTTGTGATTTACAGTTATGAATCCAAGGAGGGACATGGATGTGTTGTCATGAAAAATTATATGGTGATATATTATGCCTCCCTAAATTTAAAAATTAATGAGAAAAATTATCCAACTCATGATTTGGAGTTAGCTGCTGTAATATTTTCATAAAAGATATGGAGTCATTATCTTTATGTTGAAGGTGTGATATTTATAATGACCATAAAAGCTTAAAGTATATTTTCACATAAACAGAGATTAATATGCACCAAATAATATTATTATATTTGATTAATTATTATGAATTATCAATATAATATCAACATGGAATATCGAACCAAGGGGAAGATGATCTGAGTTTAAAGGACCATGCTGGCTTATTCATGATGAGGAACACAAAAGATCCAATAATTATGGATTTTTAAAGGATGGATCTTTAAATTTTAATGTAAGGGGAGAAAAATTATCTTTCTCAACTGAATCATAAACCATCTATAAAAGTGATGATTAAAGAGGCAAAAAAGAAAGATGCAGAGTCAAAAAAGAAGGTGAGAAATGTTATTGAATTTAACGTTGACAATGATGAAACAATAAGGTTCAGGAACCGGCTTTGTATTACTCCCATACAAAAATTAATTAAGGATTAATTGGATGAGGCTCAACGGTCTTAATTATATATTCACCTTGGATGCACAAATATGCATTGGGACCTGAAAGAGTACATCAGGTGGGATGACATGAAAAGAGATGTTGCTAAATATGTCTTGGTATTTTTTGGGTTGTCAGCTAGTTAAGGTCAGGAGACAGAAGTGTAAGTGGATGTTACAACCATTATGCATACCCGAATGGAAATTAGAAGACATCACTGTATAATGCTTCAACAGACTTCCCAAAACATCAAAAATAAATAATGATACCTGGGTTATAGTTGATCACTTTATGAAGACGACACACTTCATTGATATTAGAGAGTATTTCACTCTTGATCATCTTTCCAGGACATACGTAAAGAAAGTGGTATGATTGAATAGAGTATGTATTTCTATTATATCTTATCGGGATCCAAGGTTTACCACGATGATCTGGAGAAGTATTTAGTATCATCTATATATAGAGTTATGTTTCAAAACAGTTTATCATCCTAATACAGACAATCAGTCTAAGAGGACAATTCAATCATTGAATGAAATGTTGGGAGCCTGATTTATGGTATTCAAAGATTATTGGGATCAACACCTAACATTGGTGGATTTTTCATACAATAAAAATTTTAATCTAGAACTTAGATGGATCCTTATGAATCACTCAATAGAAAGAGGCATAGAACTCCATCATGTTGGGGGTGAAGTTTGGTAAAGAAAGCTATTACGACCTAATCTTTTTGATGAAATGAAAGAAAAAGTCTGATATATTCAACAAAACATAAAAGCAGCTCAGATTCGACAAAAAAGTAATGATATAAACCGATGAAAAGACCTAGAGATTTATATAGGTGATAAGGTGTTCTTAAAAATATCTCATAGGAAGAGAGTAATGATATTTGGAAGAAAGTGAAAGTTGATCCCTAGATATATCAGTTCATTTAATATTCTAGATCGTGCTGGGATGGTAGATTACCAATTGGACCTTCCTCATAATCTCTCTGAAGATAATAATTTTTCCATGTTTCTCTCCTAAGAAAGTATATACCCAATCCATGACAAGTTATATGCTTATTGGTTGTACCACTGGAACAATATTATTCTTATTAAGAACGACTGATTGAGATTCTGGATTATAGTGAAAAAGATCAATGAAACAAGACCTCAAACATGGTGAATATTTTTGGTAGGAAACAATAATTCGAATAAATTGTATCGAAAATTGAGGTTAAGATGTGGGAGAGGTATCCTCATATTTTTGTATCCATGTGATAAATTTCGATGCAGTAATTCACTAGGGGGGGTAGAATGTAACAGCCGGATGTTTTTATGAAATATTTTCAATAAATAATTTTTATTTTTCAGTATCTTGATTTGCATGAAATCAAGAGTTTTGATGAAAAACAACATTACCATATTATAAAACTACCATTATATGTTAGTTGTTAGGTTATAAGGAATAATTATAACTAACTTATGAAAATACATTATGAATTCATTGACTATCAATTATTTATGAAAAATATAAACCACTTAGATATTTGTATTTTTCAGTGAATTACATTGGTTAATGAATTTATTGAGATATATATGTTTTATATACATAATAAAATATTTATTATATTCTTACATTGGATATTTTATTCACAGGTAATGAATAAAACCCAATTGGATGTATAAAAACTTTTTTAAAACGGTTAATTTTTCACCCTTTAATGTAGAACCCATTTTGAATTTGGAATTTGAAACATTAATAACTTTAATAATAAAACATAAACATCTTATTATTATTCTGGAATAAAAAATTACTTTAGATAATGTTTTGATATTTTTCTGATTACATTCATGTTAAATGAATAGTAAAATATGCTAAATTTTATTAAAAAAAACATTTTTATCGAGATAATTTATATGGTTAAATTATAATGTATAATTTTTTTAATTTTTATATAGAATATATTTTTTCGTTCAAAATAAAGTATATCATTATCTATAATTTTACACTGAATTTTAGGTTAAAACATTTCATTATTTTGAAATGTTTCTAAAACCAATTTTCTCGTATCAACAGGGGGATTAATTTTAAATAAATTACTGAAACTTATGTTTTTTTAATGTAAAAAAATTAATTCCATATATGGAATTATTAGGTCCAGATTATGTTAATAGGACACTGTTATTTTTGGGCATGATAAATAGTAACATTGGAAATTAATTTTATTACCTTGGTTAAAGGTAAATCAGGTAATTAAGGGTAAAAATAATTTTATAAAATTAACTTAAAAGATGTTAAAATTTTATTGGTTAACTAAATTTGACCAGTATAATTTTTTAAATGAAATCAATTTATGGACACTTACCTATTAATATATCATTAATGTAATAAAAGCTACTGAATGTGAACAAACATTATAATATAATTTTATAAATGTATATTAATTTTAATAAATGGATAAATAAGAAACAATATAGATGATATATAGTATATGGAAAGGTAAAAGAATTAACTAAATCATTGGATTTTATTTATATTATATAATTACAATTAATTATGACCCGATAAGGATGTAAAAATTATTTTATTAATTAAATATCAAATAAATGGTTTTAAAAATATTAAAATAATTATCATCTGTATTTATTAATGTTATCCATGAATTTTCTAGGTTTATATGACTTGTTAGGAGTGTATTTTTTTCAAATTTAACTTATTTGTGGATTTTATTTTATGTCAAATAAATGAATACTGTAAAAATTGACACTAATGATATTTTATAAATATATCATTTTATTAATTTATTTAAAATTCAATAAAATATTTCTATATTAAAAGTGATACCGGCTCATTCATGGAATCCAAAAGACCCAGGATCAAATCTGGGCAGGGGTGAATTTCCAGGGGGTACTGTAGTGAACTATAGCGGGGAAATGTAGCAGTAATATAGTAGTGGAGGAACTGTAGCAGTGGCGGTACTGTAGCGATGGAGGGACTGTTGCAGGTACTATAGTGGCGGTTGTACTATAGCAGGTCATGTTGCAGTGTGGTTACTGTAGTAGTACTGTACATTGAGGGTCCTCTGGGCCAAAACAATGGGCATTCAAGCCTTGTATTTACGCCACATGGCCATGGTCCTTCATGCTATGTAATGGGTCTCTGTATCCCTAGTCTTAAGAGTTATTTTCTTTAAATAATAAATTGAGGTTTCGGCCCCAACATTTTTTTAAAAAAGTCTTCTAAATTGGGAAACATTGGTAGTATTTGTTTAAGGTTTTATTTTGTTATAAATTAGTATTTATGGAGATTCCAATAGTGCCCCACACCTCAATTATAAAAGGGCACCTCCTCCATCACCTATTTGATTAATTTTGAACTGTAAATCTTAGCTACCCTTGGGAATTAGTGATTCTCAGGTTCCCTATTTCCATTCTATATGTTCTTCTCATATTCATAGACCAACTCCAGGGCTTTTTGAGTAGAATAATAAGAGGCATATTGAAGAATAGGTAATATCATTTACCGATTCCTTCAAACATCTTTCTTCGTTTACATTCTATTTATTAGTTGTTTCATTATAAGGTAATAACATCTGTATCACTCATATACTGATATGTAATTATTAACATGAAACAACCAAAATCCACTTTCTACCCATCCTATTAAAAATGAAATCACCATGCGTGCATACGCACTACTTACCATCTCCACGTCGTGTGGTAATCAGTTTTCACCACCACCTTACAAGGATGGGTATAATGATGGAATTAATAAATATACCTGATTTATATAAAGTGATTTTGATTATGTTATGATATAAACCATTAACATCAATACCATTAATCCATTATAGGAATGATATCGTCGCACATTCAAACTCATGGCTTTCCATCTCTACGGTGCGATGCGAGACATTCCCCAAAATCATCATTAATGAATGATTATATAAATGAATTTAATATGAAATATATTATACAAATAAAATGATGTAAATTATATAATAATGACCTATAAAAATGAATTATAATTTATCTGACAAATCATTCATAAGAACATGAAGTAGTTAATACCATAATAATGAGTAACAATGAAATTTTACGAACAAATGAATGATAATATGACCATTATTTTTTTCATAAAAATGATTATAATTCTGGAATAAATCATTATCAATATTTAAATCATTATTGTGGAGGTTCAGATATATACGAAGAATATCAAACATATATTAAGGGATAATTTCATGATTTCATTATGTTTTTGAGAATGTTTATATATACGGATTTACTAGCGTATATCTATCATCCTTGTCCATGTTTTCTAAAATTGAATTCAAAAAATGTTTACTATTAATCTCTGTATTTTTAATTTCATTTTTACCAATTATTCTCTTTTACAAAATGGTTTTTATGGAATATTTATTTAAATTACTATATGAGGTACTTTTTGACCTTTTCAACAAATGTACGAGAAGAATGATATTTTTATCTTATATAGCTTGAGTTGATTTTTATGGTATAATGCCACTTTATTTACAAGAATATTCCTTTACAATATTTCAAGTGTATTTTCAATTTTATTATATACTTTCAATGTTACATGTAATTTTGATGTAAGATAATGTTTTTGAAGATGAAAGTACATTCTCCTCATGAATTAATTTCATGTGTTTTAACCAAATTATTTTTCATCAAAGATGATTCTATGAAAAAACGGTAATGTTTATATACATATAATTACTATGATTTGACAGTTTTAATGATGGAATTATATTTTATATGGATAATTTTTAAGAAATCAAATTTATTTCATGGGTTATGCTATGATAAATGATTTATGTTTTTGTGGAACATATAAGAATAGTTTTAAAATGAGATGGGTGGGACCTGTATCTACCTCAAATGAATTGGGTAATGATTTATATTTAATGACATATACATGATTGTAATTTCATATAAATCTAGTTCAATAATACAGTGCTGTAATGTGGAGTGAACTAGGTTAAGAAATGAACGTTGTCTTCTTTGATAGTCTCAGAAAGGAGCCTTGGATAATAAGAAATAATTTTCTAGGATTGTGAGTGTATGCCATTAAATTTCACATCTTATGTTATGTATATTTGGATTAAATTTAATTTTTATAATTTATCCAATGACATGATATTATGATCTTTAATATTCATTATAATATTTCCAAATGTTATGATTACGATGGATATTTCTCTTGTTTAACCTTTGAGAGATTTTGAACTCACCCTTTCATATATCTCTTTTACCTAGGTCATAAAGAAGAGTGTTATGTAAAATATCTCAAAATGGGTGTAGTTATTAAGAAATATGTCAAATACTATTTGGATGTTTTAGGAACCAGTTGTTTATGTTCCCTAGTTTCTAAAGTCTCTAAACCTATATGGTCCTGGTGTGTGTTTTTTCTTCGTAATAAATATTTATCAATGTTGAAGTAATATATATATGTAAATTATGGGCCATTATAACTTGGATGTATGAATCCTCTATATAATAGAAAATAATCCTTAATATGAATTTCACATAACACATAAATTTCTATTCGATATATAGAAATTGATATTAGAAAGGATCCTAGTTGTAAGAATATAAAAATATTGATCTCTCGTTGAAGGGGAAGTGTCACAATATCATCAGAAAAATAAGGGTATTCTTATATAATAATAATAAAAACAATAATATAAGCCTTAATAGAACATTTAATCATCACAATCAACTAGGAGGATATAGACACTACATACCACTAATAATTATCCAGATATATTTCACTAATTGATACAACATCTTCTCCATCGTCATCATAAAATAAGATGATCCTACTGGATAAATCCATGAAATCTTACACTGAATACAACTAATCCACGATGAGTAAGGTTATTTATAGTTGAATCTATAAAAATAATAAATCTACCCAAGGTAGGTGCTTTCCAAGAACAAATTTCTAGAATTTTCAGTCAACAAACAAGCTAGTTCGACCTCAAATTATTGTAGTCAACTCCAAGGGAACTTAAATCCTATCAACCGGATGTAGCAATGTCTAGACTATAGTGATCTAGAAGAAAATATATTGTCATTTTTGTTTTATTCATGGTGATCCTAGTAACTACCATGAAATAAATTTTCCAAAAAATAATATAGTAGTGGTTTCATAAAATTTAGGTGATTTTTTTATGTTTTCAATTTGTCAAAGTTCAATTAAACAATCACTAAATATTAAAAAAACACTATTTCCTCCTCCCCAACTCCCTATGTGTGACCGTGCCCATTACCTCTATCATGTACCCACATTCCCCCATGCCTCTTCTACGCATATCCCCAACGTTGATCCAATTCCCCTGACCTAGAGCCTATAACCCTCAACCCCTACAACCCCCTCTAATCCCAACCCCTCTGACCCTCACTCATCCGACCTCATCTCTTAAAAGATCATTGAATATGTAAACCCCCGCACCTCAACTCTCACTATACCTGGATCAGTTACCCACCTCAGTAGTAATTCGGAACCCCCTCCAACCCTTCCACCCTCCAACTCAGATCCCCTCTTCAGCAGAAACATAGACCTTCTATAAATGTTTCATATTCCTCCCCATAATTACCACAAATGTATTATTGATCAGATGAGTCATTTGATTATAATTTCTCAATGTTGTCCGGATTTTTATTTATACATGGTCTTATATTACATTTATTAATTTGTAAATTTCGATCAATGAATGATTATTTAATTATACATATAAATATCTATATATAGTAATTTGTTAATAATTTTTTTGATAACTCAATTTATGACATTGGATTATGAAGTTTCTAATTTTCATCTAATAAAAATTGGTTTATGATTTATTTAATATTATTTGATCCAATTAACATTTTTGTATAATCACTCTGTATTTATTTTACAATGTTAATTTAATACATATAATTATATTTGATTAATATTTTTTGAAGCTATATGATTGTCGATTATGAATTATTTATTATGTAATAACTCTATATTTTATTTTTTGGATTATGATATTTAATATTAATATAATTTTGTATAATCGATATGTAGTTTATTTCTAGATTATAATGATTTTCCATGGGGGGGTATGAAAAAAATATGGTGAATAAAAAAATGACTCATATTAAAAATAGATGATGTTATTGAACAATATAACAAGGATTCACATAATTGAAATGATAATATAAGATGAAAATAAACCACTTATAAAAATATTGACTTTCTATAAATTATCATAAAAACATTTCGATGAAAATTATGTTTATTATGTCATGAACTCTTTAAATAAAAATAATTAATAAATTTTAAAACATCATTTGATGTCAATATGTATTTCATTTTCCCCTCCCAAATGAATATATTTTACCATTTATATCCTTACACATGACCCTTAGATAATAATTGTGGTCCCGTGAGGTGGTTTTTGTTATGTCTTATATAGCTATAATTATTTCTAATTTTCAGTCACAAACATTAATGTATAGTATAAACATGTAATTATATAATTGGGATTCAATTATACTTATACTAGATACTAAAAAGAGATTTGAATTTTCAAATTATAATCTGAAACTTACCCCCAAATCATGAAGTGGATTAATTATTTTATAGTTTGAGTTCTTTTTTGTTTGTTTTATTCAACTATGTCCTGTCAATAATGACATATAATTATAATTTGAAAGTGTCATCACTTTACATAAATAATAAATTATTGTGAAATAATATAAATCATTAAAATACCATAATTATAATTTTTCTAAATTACACAAATCATTCTTGTCATTTTCATTTGAACCCTTAATAAATCAATATTTAAATTACTATTTCTATATATCTCATTCTTTTATTTATTTCATATTTAGTTGAGAAATATTTCATGGATATGAAATATTAAATTTTGAGTAACAATTAGTATTGTTTGATATTGTTATTTTCTGTATTGAGACATAAGATGTTGATTCTATATAGATAGGGTCTGGAAAGGCACGTGACTATATATTTCCTAGTTCATAAGGCCATGTATAATTAAATGTGATAAAATTCATGTATGGAGTCCCTGTGTGGGTTCTTACTATTAATTCACCGGGGTGATGAAAATTAAGGTATAAAGGTTTTCACATTCAAATTCCTCTATTGTTTATGTCTTTATGGATAATTCCAAGGAGATATTTTTTATACAAATTTGATATCCTTGTCCATAATTCATTCTTGATATGTTTCATTTAAGGAATTAATTTTAATACCCTTACAAAGATGAATCTATATGGTTTCATGTTATTTCTATCATTGAAAATGCATTAATATAAACATTAGGGATTTTTCAGTCACCCATATCATAGTTTCATTACATATTTACTATTTAGTATATTAATCTCATGGTTTTCTTCCATGTTTAATATTTATTCTTTAATTTTTTTAATTCATACTTAACAGAATAATTTTTTTTGTAAATTGTTTTTATCCCATGCAATTTCATACGGGTTATAGTAGTTATATAATGGAAGAATGGATTATATTTTTTTTGGAATCCTTTTTATATTATAATTGTATATATAATAAAAAAAAAAATATACTTTGTGTTGTCCTTAAAAAACACTTGAATTAAAATTTACAAACTTATGTAATATTTTAATCAAAATACTATTTTCTGATTAAATAAAAAAAATTCTCCATCTATTGAAATTATATACAATAAATATACATATTATTTGAGATAAATTTTATCATAATATGTAATAATTATAGTTTCCTTTTTGGGAATTAATGTTTGATTACTATGATTAATGTTGTTGATTATGATAATGATAAAAATATTACTTTCAATGAATTGTTTTATTAATTTTCTGTAACATTTATCTAATAAATTATATTGATCTATTTAAAATAATAAAACTATAATGATGTTTTAAAAAATATTGGTTAATATTAACAAAAATTTATTTAGTAAACAATGTATCATAATATTAAGAAAAAATAGTAAAAATAAATTTTTTTTAACAGAAACTATTCTTCCAATATATAAAATGTTTTATTTTAAATTTCAATTTTATCAGGATTATAAATTTCATAACATTAAATTCATAAAAAGTAATGTTAAAAAAATAAAAATTCAGTTTGAGAGGTTACTTTATATATTTTGTAAATCATAATTTATACAGGTGGATTAGATTTTTCGAGTTGTGGTGGTTTTTTTGGTGCTGATCATTCTCAAGAGTTGTCAGACATTAACAATGCAACTGAGATAATGAAAATAATGATATATTTCAAGAATATATACAACCATCATTAAATGGTGATGTAATACTACTTATTTAATTAATTTTTTCATCATTTTATCTACTATTTGTAAGTTAATTTACATACCATTTTTATATAATACATTTTTTCTCCCATATCATCTGATGAATCATATACTATTTAAAATATCTATAAAAAGGAATATAATAGACAAAATGTTTCTTTCTTCCAATTTTACTATGATTTTTATTTTCATTGTCTTTAATTTTTAAACATCCAACAATGCAAATTGATTCAATGTTAATAGAAAAAAACATTATCATATTTTGATAGTAAGAATTGTAGAGGAAGTTCATGTTCCTGTTGTCGTTACTTTTTATGATATAATTGGAACATCATCTTCCCCATCAATTTTTGGTTTTTAACAAAGAGAACAGTTTTTTCGGCTAACAACATTGAGTCAATATGCAGAGTTGGAAGTTCAAAAAAAAGGAAAATGAAAATCATTATAAAAGTGGTAGTTATAATTATATTAGACTTTGGGTCATTTAAGAATCATCATCATCTCAATCTTACAGATGGCGTGATCGGTATGATTCCATGTGCTTATTTTAATTTAAAATTGACTTTAATTTTAGTAAAAAGGAAATAATAACCACCTCAAAACTTATAAAACGAATAAATATTTTTTTTCTAAATTATGAAAATGATCTATATGAGTTTCTTGATGTGTAAGAATAAGTGTCATCTCAATTCAATAGTAGATGTGCCATGTATGACTCAATGTGTCTATTATTATTTTTAAATAGATATTTCAGTTCAAAAAGTGTAACTAATTTTAAATTGATCAAATAACATTGGATTTTATTGATAATATATGAAATAAACTCATAATTAATTTTTGAAATTTACGAATTGGTGTCATGTTGAACTGATTCTCAATGCGATCAATACTATTAATGGTAAATGTTTCCAGTTCAAAATTATAATTTATTAAAAAAAGGTAGGTGACACCACAAAATCTATGAAAGCACATTCATGATGTTTTGATACTTTGGGAAAATGATCCATGAGTTTTTTAAGATGTTTTAGAATCATAAAAACCTCAATCTGATCTATTGTGTAACCAATATGACTCCAAGTGAATGTTTTTATTTAAAATTGGCATTAATTGTATTAAAATGAAGAAATGATCTACTCAAAATCAAGAAAACACAATTTGATTGTTTTTAGAATTTATAAAAAAGATCCATATGTAATTTTTGATATGTAGGAATCATCCATATTTCAATCTGATTCATGATGTGCCCAGTATGTTTCAAAGTGTTCATTATCATTTTAAAAATTCTATTTTAGTTCTTAAATTGTCACTCACTAAAAATTGGGAAAAGAGGATCAATATTTATTGATAAGTTATGAAATTGTTTCATAAGTTATCTTTGTTGTGTATTAATTATTCTCACATAGAACTAATATATTATGTGATAATTATGATTCAATGTGTGTGATTATATTTTAAAATAAAAATTTATTAAAAAATACAAGTTCCATACTCAAAACCAAGAAAAAACATTAGTATTTTTTTGATACATTATTAAAATGATCCATAAGTAATTTATCCATATGTCATTTTTTCTATTTAGGAATCAACCAAACCTCAATCTGATATAGGATGTTCCTGGTATGACTCAATATCTCCATTATCAGTTGAAAATTGATATTTTAGTTGAAATAGTGTCACTTGGATAAAACATGGCAAACACGCTAAATTTTTCATGATAATTTCAGAAATCAAATCATATGAAATTTTTCACATATAGGAATTGGTCTAACATAGAACTGATACAAGATGTGATTAGCATGAGTCAAAGTACATGTTTCCAATATGAAATTAAAATATAATAAAAATAAATTTTACATACTAAAAAAATAAAACACAATCATATTTTTTTATGATTTAAGAAAATAATCGATAAGTAATTTGAGAAGTGTTGGAATTAGCCTCACCTTAATCTGATTGATGGTGTGACTGGTATGACTTCAAGCACGTATTTTTTTTAATTAACATTAATTTTCGTAACAAATAAATGAACTACTACAAACTGAGTAAACACATTCATATTTATTTATAAATAATGAAAAAAAACCATAATTCATTTTTAATGTATCAGAATCAACACCACCTTAATCTGATATACACTGTTCTCGGTATGACTCAATGTGTCCGTTATTTATTTAAAATGGATATTTTAGGTCAAAATTATCACCAATTGAAAACCAAAAAACATGATCATATTTTCATGATAATTTATTCTATGAATTCATATGTCATTTATGGCTTTTAGGAATCCGTCTCACATCAAACTGATTCATGATGTGATCATTTTTAGTCAAAGTGAATGTTTCTAGTTTATATTGAGAATTGAGTAAAAATACCAATGGCATACTCAAAATCAAGACAAAACTATTTTATTTGTTTGTTTCATCATTACAATTATAGATATGTCATTTTATATATTTAGGAATCATCAACAACTCAATCTGACACATGATGTGACTTGTATGACTCCATGTGAATCTATTTATTTAAAATTGTAGTTAGTTTTAGTGAGAATGAAAAATTATATACTCAAAACCCAGTAAAAACAATCAGATTGCTTTTATATTTCGGAAAAAAAATTTATTTTCATTTGTGACATGTACGAATCAACTCCACCTCAATCAAATACATGATGTTCCTGGTATAAATTAATGATTTTGTTATCAGTTTAAAATCGACATTTTAGTTCAAAAAGTGTTACTAACTAAAAACCAATAAAATAAACACGTATTTTCATGTTAATTTAACAAAGAGGTTCATAATTAATTTTTGTGTGTATGAATCAGTCTAACATAAAAATATACACAATGTGATCAGTATGAGTTATATTGCATGTTTTTAGATTGAAAATTTCTTAAAAAAAGGCAAGTAACATTCTCAAAATTGAGAAAACGCTTTCATATTCTTTTGATACATTAGGAAAAGTATCCATCTATCATTTGAGGTGTTTAGGAATTTTCGGATCTTCAATTTGATACATAGTGTTACCATTATATCTTCAACTAGGTCTTATTATTTAAAATTAACATCAATTTTAGTAAAAAGGAAAAATATCCCTCTCAAATTGATGAAAACAAATTCAGATTGATTTGATACATTAGGAGAATGATCCATAAGTAATTTATAATGTTTAAAAATCATCCACACCTCAATATGATAAAAAAATTTCCCTTTATGACTTAATGTGTCCATTTTACATTTAAAATAGAAATTTTAGTTCAAAATGTTTCACTCACTGAAAACTAAGAAATAGTGCAAAGATTTTATTGATAATTTTGGACATCGATTCATAAGTCATTTTTAATGTCTATGAATCAGTCTCATGTCAAGCCATTACATGATGTGATTGATATGAGTTAACTTTTGTGTTTCCAATCTAAAATTACAATTTAGTAAAATAGACCAGTGAAATATTCAAAACCCATAAAACACATTCAAATTGTATTGATAATTTTGGAAAATGATGCATAAGTCATTTGAGATATGTAGAAAATATACTCACCTCAATCTGATAGATGGTGTGACTGTTATGACTCAAATTTCATCTTTTTATATAAAATTAATATCAATTTTAGTAAAAAGGTTAATCGAAGTACTCAAAATAGGGAAAATTTATTCAGAATGTTTTTTAGTAAAATGATCTATATGTCATTGGTGATGTGTAAGAATCATCAATAACTCAATTTGATACATTATGTTCCTGATATGTCCCAATGTGTGTCTTTTTAATTAAAATTGGATACATTTTTTGTAAAAAGGAACAATAACCTACTCAAAACCAAGAAAACAAATTTGGATTGTTTTGATACTTTAAGAACTGATGATATTTCATTTCAAATTTTGGATTTCTTGTGATGAATGTAAATGTATTTTTAGTTTCTTAAAACACTACAACATTCATAGACCAGTTAAAACTATTGAAAACAACCTCAAATTTATGTTTAATCACAGGAAAAACACAACCACATAGTTTTTAAAAGATAGTACAATCTATGATATAAATGGATTTATAATTTTATAATTATTTAAAATTCAAGAAGAACACACCCCAATTTAAAAATAAATAAGAATATTTACTTATCCCTTTTCAATTTCTAGTTTTAAATCATAATTTTAATAGTTATGTTTATGTTTTCAAAGTGTTTATCATTACATATTATTTTTCTTGTTACAAAATTTCTTATTTTTGATTAAAAAAATAATATATTTTTCTTCCATCATTATGAATATATTTTTGTCTCTTTAATTTAATGTCTTAAATTTTAGTCTTCATAGTAGGTTAAAAACACAGGCTTTAGGTTTGACATTGATTGATTCAATCCATGAAAACCTTATGGTTTACTAATGTAATTATAATTTTTATATTTAGTATATTTTTTTTATTTTGTAATAGTTGATTAGATGATGTGGTATGATTTATTTGATGAGATAATTTGGACGAAAGAAAATACAGTGGAATTTATTAAGTTTAAATATATTGGGCCTCAGTTGTTGTTAGAATTTTTTTATGTATATAATGATGATTGATGTATTAATGAAAATATGTATGAGTTTATTTAGATTGAGGTTATGATATTGTGGTTATTTCAATATAAGAATAAGGATGTATGATTTATATATTATGGGTTTATCATATATTCATGCATTAGATTATTTAATTTTAGTTTATTATTAAATATAAAAAAAAAATTAGTTGGGATTTTTAGAAACCATCATAAAATAAATTAAATAAAATATGTTTTAGTAGTGATTAATTGAAAATAATTCAAAAAACTATCACACGTATGTTCATTGATGGTTAGTTTCATTTTATCTATTTTCTATGGTTAATAAAAATAAAAGAACTACCACTGAATAATCATAAAACAACAACTATATGGTCAAAAATTGATACATAAAAAATCCACTGTGGAATAAAAAACCACCAAAAAATGAAAACTGACTTCAAAATACATGACAGATTTATTAATCACCAATATACAATTAAGCGGCAGTTTAAGCCACTGCTAGATAAAAAAAACACCGCTAATGAACTTATTTTTGTAGTGGTGGATTAGAAAATTTAATATATATAGAATCAAACATGGAATAAGTCCATATAGAAAATAAGAAGATAGTAACTCCAACAATGTCGGGATCACCTTGTACATGTAACACCAATGCACTAATATGAGCACGTCCAAATCCATAACATCAATAACACTAATAATGAGCAGCTCCATAGAGGTAAATGAACCAATATCCCTTAAGAATGAGAGATATAATGGGAATTTATTTTTCATTCCCCATATGATATCGTCTATATAAAACTCGAAACACAATGATACTATAGCAACCTTAACATAAACTACTGCAATGGTTTTCCGAAAATAAGGACACTGGAGACAAACTAATTACAGGGAAAGGTTGGTTACTCAGTGAATATTTTTCCATTATCTATGATTGAAAATAATACCATGACTAATCCACTGGATATAGCATGGGAATTTATAGCTCCAGAAATTTTGGTAGAAGAGCGATGAAATCCACTAAATATTTATAAAAAATATTCTATTCAAAAAACTATGAACGACAAGTAGCATCACATCTCCATGATATGTCTAAAAAACTATTATTGTACAATAATTTGTTCCTACAAAACATCATCTCAATAACTCATCATCTAGAATAAACTGTAAAGTATAATGTATTTTTTCATTATTGTGGATATTAAACTCTTGATTAATGGAAATCCACTATTGAAGTGTAAATATCTCATTCTAGTAAACATAATTACATTTTTAAGAAAATAAACAGTATTATAGTGATGCCTAAACCTATCCAATAAATCAAGTGACTCCTCATGATCCTAGAGGCATGAAATCAACCACAACCAAGTTGATCCAGACAAAATCATCAAAGGTAATGAATATTGTTTATCTAATTGATTATAGATCTAAATTAATTCTATATACATATCATATATCCACACATATGTCACTTGATATTAATGGGATTATACATACCTCTACTAACACTAGTTTTATAACCCTTAATGTTTTCTTCACTATGTTTCATTATCATCGACAATAAATATATGATGATCCATTGGAAAATAATGTTGAACATATTCAGCATGAACATAAAGAGGATTCTAAACTAGTTTTATATCAATAAAAAACACAATAGATTAATCATTGGACCTATAAAAAAGGACATTTATGGTTAATAATATAAGTAGTTCATTTTATTTTATTTTCCATAGTCTTTTAAAAAACAATGTTTCCATAGAATCCCAATGTATAATCCTTATCATGCTATCTACCTTGTATTAAATATCACTTTGTTTATAATGTTTATTAAAAATTAATATCCCTGTATCGGATCAGTGGTCGCAGAAAATTCTATGTCTTATCCAATCCTCATTTTTATAGTATGCACTAAGGAGAACAAATAATATTTCACTACCAACACCTTCATCCTCACTAGTTCCTAAATTCAAATGCTATATTATCTCTCAAATATCACCTATAATACAACTATTTGACGACTATCATCATCTAAATATACCAAACATAGGCTAGGAATGAGTAAAGTGATATTTTTATTCCCCTATCTTGCCTCCAATATACCATGGGTCAGTGATTAGCACTAAGGGTATATAAATTATCGACATGGGAGGCATTACCTTTTATATATTTTAATGAATATGTGATATGAAGGATAGACCCCCAACTAACACAATTCATAATCAAAAATAAAACCCGATACATGTTATTTCATCCATAATATAGAATAACCAAAAGATAAATATAACATTAAAGTGTCAAAAAAGGTTGTGTCTTGGAATATAAGAAACTATTAATAGTTGTTCATCAACTACTCTAATATAGTAATGTCTATCCTAATCACTAATTCATATCTGTTGACCTAAAAATGTTTATTTATGTATTATGAGTGTATCATGCATACTTAGTTGGACCCTTCATAAACCCTCTCATTCAAAATGTGAATGAAGCATAATAAATCCGAAAAGAAAAAACAAATGAAACTAAAATGTTATATAAATATACAATACAAGTTTCCCCACCCTCTCCATGGATAAATCCTCGAAGAATGCATACAAATAAAAAATTTAACATCAAAAGAATATATATAAATGAAGTTACAACACATCCACTTCTAAAATGGTTTGATTCTTTCATTCCCCAATTTCAAACATCTTGTGCTTATCTCTTTCACAAGTAGGAGACCTCTAATGTTAGTTAATCATCATCACAACTTAACTCAGTACCATGTAGTTTAAAAGAGTTCATGTTTTCATCATTCCAGATATACATCTCATCATCATAACCGTACCATCTATAACCATGTGTATTCCTAGTAGCCATTATAGCCTCTGTAATTGAATTGTAGCTCAATCAATAAAAAATTACGAACATACATCCATGGAATGTTAGAAGAATCATAGTTGGGTAAAATTACATGTTACACCTATATTAATTGAAAACTATAAAAGATTACTAAAAATATATAATGGTGATATCCTATGTAGAAACACTCTATACTATAAGAAATTATATGCGAAGATTTAACTACTCATATATTCCCTTATCATGTATGTTGGTGAATACACCCCCAAAATCATTTGACTGTTAGTTTCTCTACCAATGTAGGTGGGGTTTCATATGAAATGAGAAAATATATACAATTTCACACAATGAACACAATAAGGGAAAACGATGATTTGGACTTATTTTCCTCAATCATTTCATTTAACCCCTGGCTACCACTACTAATAATTAAGGATCAAACTATAACACAAGCATAATATTCGTTAATATTTAATTAATAATTAAATAATACACACTAACATTATCCAATATTAAAATTTTATTATTATTAATCCTTGTTAAAAAGGTATTATTAATTATGTTTTTTTCATAACCATGTCATCATGATTAATTTATGGATTAACCATTTTATTATAACCAATATGAATTACTTAGATGCATTAAAAATTCTATATTTCATTCATAGGATCTTTCGAGTATCCCAATAAAAAAACTACTAGTTTAAATTGGTTAATTTAACAATATTATCAAAATAACTACATTTAATGACACCCCAACCCAAGGGTTATTTATTATAAATTTATTATAGAAAAAATATAGACATTTCAAAAATCTTCCTAAACATCCATCTAAAAACCAGACATGTCATGATCCATTTCCACTACATCAAGCATTGAGAACCAAATAAAAGAATAACATATATATAATAGTCTATTCTTACAGAATAAAACATGAAAATCTACCAATGAGAAACCAAAACTCTAAACAAACTCTAATCACCTTGGTTTCCTTCACCGTTTCATAAAAATCGCTACTCTTCCAAATTTTCCCTCAATAATAAATTTTGGAATGAATTGAACATTTATAAATATAGATTTCTTTTTAAAAGATTAAAATTGTTATTTATAAATGAAATTGTTGAAAACAAAAACATTACTTCAAAAACTTTGTTTTTTTGATGTAATACCCTATCAGATGTAAAACAATATTAAGAACCAAACCCACTGAAAATATATCTATTTCACAATGATAATATTATTAATATATATGTATTTCTATTTTTAATATAATTTAAATAGAAAAAGTATGTGATGGTATCAACTCATATGATCATTCCCTATGAAGTCTATTATTTAGAGATTCTAAGGGCGATAAGATCATTTCGATTTTTCCATAACCAAGACCAAGGAGATATTAAACTACTAATTCAAGAGTGAAACTATGTTTGGGAAAAGTTAAATCTTATAAATATCATGGTCCAAACCATGTTCATCAATATCTCCCAAGAAAAAATCAAAATTACACACATTACCCTTACAGGCATTGCAATGGTAAAACAGTGATGTGTATCAAGACACTAATAGTACATTTTTTCATTTTTTTATAATGATTATATTTATCTTTTATTAAATTATGATAATTAAATAATATTATTCATTAAAATGAGATTTCGATATGAATTACAAAATTGAATTTTTTTTAAATATTTAGTTTTAATTAAGTTACCCATATTTTTGAATTCATGAATTTTTTGGAATAAAATATATTTAAATAAAATATTATTCATAAATATTATTATTTAAAAACAATTAATGATATAATTTTATTATGTCAATGGTATTTTTTATATGGATTAGAAAACTGATATTATAAAAAAACTAGTATTTCTTAATAAATAATGATTATTAGTTTAAAAGAGAAAATTCATATAATTATAAATTTATATTGTAAAAATAAATATTATTTTTGAAATAATCAATTCAAAATTATCCAATGGTGAATTTTTTATTATTTTTTATACAACGATATTTTTGGGTAAAACTTTTATACGATTTGTATTATGATATCATAATGAACCAAAAGTGATGAAATACAATCCATTAAAGGTATACATTACCAAATCGATATTTTAACCATAAGATAATTTATTTTTCATTTTATTTGATAAATTTTATAGACCCTTATTGAATCATAAAAATCTTATACTATTTTTTATGGTTTTAAAATGAATTATTTATAAACATGACTAACTAACCCATCCCCAAGGGTATTATTTCATGTATATATATACTTACACATATAAAATAAATAAATAAAATATTTTTTAGTTAAATCGATATGATTAAATCATTAAATGTTTATTAAATTGAAAAAATTTATCTTATAGATTTCAAAACCTTTGTTTATAAAATAATACTTATTTTACAAACATTTTTCTATATATACCCACACAACCACCCATTTTTCTTCACTAAAAATATTATAGAACAACAATAATTTTCCCCCCCCTCTCTAAATTCATCCCCATGTTCTCTAATGATCTTAATAATCTAATTATAGGAATTAATAAGCATTCTATCAGAGTACTAGATTTTATCCTTCATTTAATTATTTAAGAATCTTTATTATATTATGAATTCATATTTATAAATTTTCATGATGTTATATGATATTATACATGACTATTACTATTATAATAATTTCAAGGATATTATATATCCACTTCACCGTCACTAATTACTTCTATTAATGTTTATGTACCACCATTATGCTACCAAAATAATCCTGTGATGTTTTCATTTCAAACAAATTTATAGTGAATACCCATACCCATTTCTATTCAAGGGTATTCACCTTAATGTTCCAATAAATACTCTATTGTAGGGATAATTTTCTTTTTATATTGATCCATTATTTGGGTATTAAACTTGTGGATATAATTCCTTTCGTTGTATAGTCATTATCACACACTTATGAACGAACATGACTTGAATGTGATGGGTGTGCACCTAATTATATATCCGTCAATTGTTTTGGGTATTTTTTTGTCTCGTTAGATTTTAGGTATAGAATTAGGGGGTGAAAATAATCCTTTTGGGAGATTTTCCACCATGTGATTTCTTCTTAGGAGATACTCTATATTTATGATTACGTTATGTATTATGTTGTTTAAATATTCCTATATTATCTAGATATTATAATGTTATAACATGACAGAATGTTCCTAATGATTATTCTCTCCCATCTTCTATCACATTAATATTAATATTGATTCAGATAAAATAATCTCATTTGTTAAGATAGATTATTACTATACTCGTTTTTATATCTCATCTCATTCTTACGTATTTCACCAGGTCATCCCGTAATTTTTTAGTAGTGTAACCTATTTTTATGAGAGAATGTTATATGAGTTTTAATTTTTTTTTATTATTTGTTGTGTTATATACATAATTTCCCAAAGATACTATGATTCATGATCATATGAGGTTTTATTATGTCAATAATTATATAATAAATAAATAATTAATGTTTATTATAATATTAGTTGTCATAGTTGGTTATGGAGAAATGTCTAGTATTTTTGGCGATTTGGATTTGAAAACTCAGGTGAAATACTTAAGGATATTTATGAACATCATAAAGAAATTATTAATTATTTTAAAACATAAAGTTGGTCATTTCTATGAAAAAAATCCCAATTTGGATATTATAAGTGTATGTGACTCTGGAAAGGTTGTACGTGGGGGTAATAAAAATAAAAAGGACGAATTAAACATGACTAGATCATCACATGGTGCAAGAAAATGGGAATTACTATTAACTTTGATTAAAAATCATTGTGGATATTGTTTGGTAAATCCAAAAATTCTTTACAAACAATTATAAATGGAAAAAAAATTATCATATGATTTCATATTATGATTTTGATCATTGATAGCATATATTTAAACCATCGAATTCATAGGTCAAGGAATATATTCCATTGATGTGTTATCAATTCAATGTTCATGGGTCCCCATTATGTGATTAATAGTTAAAAAAATTCTTCTATAATTTTCCCATTATTGTAATTTAATGGATGGATGTCGGAGAATCTAAGTCAACTGCCTATATGAGGGTAAATATGATGACTTTGAAGATGAGATTAATCACATAATGGGAGATAATGTAAAACATATTATTATTAAAACAAACATTATATCTCATATTATGATCAATAATAAGAACATAGGTGAGTCTCCAAAAACATTAATGAAGATGTGGAAAAGTTATCATTGAAAGTCCAATGATAGAGGTGATGATGTAGAGATGATTCAATTTCCACCATTTCAAAAACATGGAAAGATTCCCCCTGGGAAATTTCACAAATGAACAATATGATGTTTTGGGTGTTGAATAATATGGTATAATGTTTCTAATTATCATTGAAAAAATTGGAATTAAAATAACATTATAGAATAAAATAATTTCAATAAAATGTACCATTAATAGTACAATGTCACAAACTTGTGTATTATGGGAATTATGTAGGATAATTCTCCCTTTAAATGGTTAATATATATGATTATGACCAATATTCTTCATGTACATGAAAAAAGGAATGTTATATATCTATATGGATCATGATTTTTGAATTACACACAATCTTTAGTCTAGATTTGTGTACTCATTCTTGTAATAAAATTCTTTACACACTATAATATGTTTTATTTTCAATGGTAACATCTAGTCACCACCTGAAATGAATTCATATCAAAAGGAAAATAATCTATTATAATTATATCATTTTTTTTGGGAATTTTTCCTAGAAAATATTATCATTATCACTTTAGTGGTAATTGATGTTATCCTAGTAATAGATCTATTTTCTTTGTATAGAGACAACATAAATTGATGGGTAAAGGAATTAAATCTCTATACTAGGAATCCCTACAATTTATATACAACTATAAGGATAGTAATGGATATCCAATGTAATTATCATCTCAAGTAGGTATTATTTCCTTATGTAAGTGTTTATAGCTAAAATTATTTATAATGAGAAAATGATCATCCTTGATGAAATTAACATTTTTAGTGAAAATTATTCTCTCATAATGTCTTGGTCTTTCACCAAAAATGTAATTTCTATTCAAAATCAAAATTATTCCTAGAAAATGTTACAATTCTAGGGCCTATTAACACTCTAAAATGGAAATATATGGATCCTTAAAAAATAGAAACATATGAAGTACTTCCAAACCAACCACTATGATAGAAATCCACTATTGTAAGGTATTATTTACATACAATACTTGATTTGTGATAAAATTATCACAACATTCAATACCATTATCGATGATTTGTTCGAAGGGGTAATTTTTTTATAGAATTATGAATTTACTGAAATATATAAATAGATGAGAAAGAGTCTAATCACTACACCTATTCTCACATTTACCACTAGAGGGTATGTATTTTTT
Organism: Viscum album; assembly: GCA_963277665.1. NCBI lineage: Eukaryota > Viridiplantae > Streptophyta > Magnoliopsida > Santalales > Viscaceae > Viscum > Viscum album. The sequence goes on along the minus strand of OY728160.1, from coordinate 795,967,210 downwards.
ATATACAATGATGTCTCTAAACAAATATTTGGCTGTGTACTCATGGAATATGAAAAATTGATTGTCTTTGTAAAATAGACCTGGACCCCCAATCATGGATCCTATTATGAAATCGTAATATTTACATTTTCTGCTACGATGATGATATTTGTGACATTAATTTTACAAAATATATCCTTACAACCTCAAAAGGAAAATCAGATTACCTATAACCTCTTTTACCTTTTAGGATTACTGCTTTAAACAATTAGGACAAACTCCTACATAAACAATTAACAAGACATTAAATGAAAATTTCTTCATCATAACCTTCCTTCTCTTATTTCACATTTGGACATCGACATCATCCTTGAGAAATCATTAATATGATAAAAAAATTTCAGCCTCATTATTTATAACCTGGGAAAAAATAAACATAAAAATTTTTAGATAAAAAGATAAGTAAGGGTAAAAATAAGCATTAATAAATTAATTTCATCAATGAGCATAAGAGCGCATAAGAGTATGATGACATAATTAATGTGGATACAGTACATGAGAGAATAAAAAAGTAACTCATACCCATCAGTACATGGACATAAAATATGAAAATGTGGAAAAGGAAATAGTTATTAGAATCAGTATTCATGATCCATCTGATACCAATCTCAATCATTAGAAACATTATAAATCCATTCACGAAAAATGAAAATGTGTACGTAACATGGGACATCATTTTCATTTCACTGTTACAATAAATATAAAAATGGAATAACTATATGGTTGAATTCCATACCAAATGTTTTGGATGGATATAACAAACCCACCAATCATTGGATTATCAAGTAACCAACCTTATTTGGTTTATCATGGAACAACCATTGATTGGTTCATCATGGAACCAACTTCCATTAGTTTATCATAGAACCAACCATTAAATGAACTATTAACAGTACAAATTAAGGACACATAAAAGATTACATTTCATTATAAAGAAAACATTAAAACATAATAACCCTTCTATAACTATATTAATCATTGGATAAGAAATGAGTTCTATAACAATATCTTCCAATCCTGATTAACCTTTGGAAACGAAACCGTTCCCATTACAATCTCACTGAAACAGTCTTAATCCATTCAAATAATGAGGATATAATCATTGAAAAGTTAAAAATTTTGTTCACATTTACAATAGGGGATTCATACAATAATGAATTAATATACAATTAAAATACCATTAAATACAATTTTTTAGGGGAATTCCATCTACATTTTGAAAATCACTATTTAAGACTACAACAACATGAAAATAATTTTTATTTGAAAATAACCATGAAAAATAAAAATTGATTATATTAAACTTAATTTAATACATTTCCTCATGAGAAAATAATTTTGGAATTGATAAAACGTTATAAAATATATTTTTTGATTTTTTTTAATGATGGTTTTGGTATAAAATGACTTGTTTACTGAAAATATGTATTTTCAATGAAATATGCTTCTAAAATCATGAGTACAATATTTGTGGATAATGATTAATGAAAGTATAATCTCGTGTAATAAATAAATCATAGTAAATTTATATTATTTTATAGAGTAATATCATACTATTTCAACATTAGAGCCTTAATCACAAAAAATATCGATAAACGATGAGATTGTTACATGAAACTCTTACCACTTAGGTAACACTAAAACCGTAAATCCCATGATGTAATTTAAAACAAACATAAAATACCATTAAAATACATAAATTCATTATATTACCTGTAATAAGGGATAAATATACTCTTTTTAAAGGAATAATGTTTCATACCATAATATTTGTCTCAAATATGAAAAATAGTGACAAAAATAAATTATCGCTTGGTATCGTTGAATCTGTAAACCCCCTGAAAGAGAGATCCTAAAATGGATATGTAAATCCACTTAAATTTGTTATCATGAATAATAAAATTAAGTTTATTAATTACATTCCTTGGATCACTTTCAGTTTTTTATTCATTATATATCACATACTACCATGTTATATCAATTTCATATTTATGTAACTTCACATCAAATGTTTTGTGGACATTCTGTTCATGGGTCCAAAATGAATTAGGTATGATGTTTATTTTAAAAGTCACCATTAGTACATAAAATAATGAATAATAATCACGAAATAATTTTCAACTATTAATATAAAATTATCTTTTATACCCATCCATTAACTATGGATATGAAAAATTGTGTATGTTACAATCATGGAGACGATAGATTGTGTGTACACATGAGTGACATTTTCATTTTTCAATGATCAAATTGGAAAGAAGGGAAGTATAATTTTTATATTTCCTTAATTATAATAATATAACATTTATCATGTTATTTATTTAAATATATTAATATATAAAATCTATTTTATGTTGTTATGAAAATTAAATCACGCCACTTTGTGGAGGTGATAATTCACATATACACATGAACGAGGTTATTATTTTTATTTTTATGGAAAGGTTGTAATTTAAATCATATATTATAATTTAATTATTAAAAATATGTAATTATCATAATATAAAAACATTAATTTCATCATTATAACCAGTCTTGAAAGATGGTGATGTAAAATAAATTTCATCGGTTCGCGAGGCGGCAGTCCTCCATGCACATGAATGATAACTGGTTTTTCATTTTAATTGATGTGGAGATGTATATAGGAGATTCTATTAACATAATAAAATAATTTTATATTTATTATAATATAGTTATTATTTCATTATGGTTGAATAATGTTTTAAGGATGTGGAAGAAGATATATAATAGAAACACTTAATTTAAAATGATAAAGCTTCTTTAGAAATCCTTTGTTCCATAACGCATTAAGATAACTAAGGGTGTGTTTTGAATAAAATAAACTTATAGAATGTGTGAATAGATTAATTTAAGGGATTTACATAGATATTTTTAAAACCAAGATTATTTTTATTTTTTTTAAAAGGAAATAAATAGGTGTCCTTTTATAAGAGAGGAGAGGGGCTCTCTTAGTGTTAACTATTGTATAAAATTTATATAAATTATTTTTAAATTTAAAATATATAAAATTTGAGTTATTTAGAATATATTAGGACAATGGTTTGAAATGAATTCATACAATTAAAATTATACATGTTTTTCATATTTTATATTCCTTATTGTTTTTTGTTTTAATACTTTTTCTCCTCATTAACTACTACCGTGACGACGTGTATTTTTACTCTTTGAAGGATAATATAGTTCTTATAAAATGCAACAATACCTATAAATGAATAATTTATGAAAATTTAAAACATATCCCTATAATTTGTCCTAAATATATATTTTATGTAATTTTATCTCATTTAATGAAATTGTATTTATTTTAAAATATCATTAATGTTAATTTTTATACTATTCAATACATGGACTTTTAAAAATAAAAAAGAAACAATATATATTAATAAAAAATATTTTAATTAATCAAATATATGATAATATATATATGAAAAATTCTTGTATGACATTAGATATTCCATATATAATTATTTAAATAGTTTTAATATCATATATTTTATTTTACCATTAATTGAAAAATTATGTCATCATCATTGAATAATTTTAAGGTAATTATTTAATCTAAAATTTTTGAAAAACATTCTATGAGGATGAAAAATATGTTTTCATTAAAAAAATAGATTTTTATTGAACGTATATCCTTAGTAAACAAATACTAAAAATTTTATACTTACTAAAATGCGGATTATGACAAAATTGACCTTTCTTAAAATATAACACTGTAAGGGGATTAAAATCATCAATGTGGCATCAAGAAGTCATGAATTTGTACTAAGTATGATTTTGGACAAAAAACTAACTCATCCAAAAACTTTTATAGATGTTCTTTGATAATTTTATAATATTTATAATACTATTGTTTAACCATAATTACCAAAATTACCCATAACCAAGGTAACTCAAATTATCAATGATACTATTAATATTTTCTAAAAATAAACGAGAACTATTTATCTAAATTTTTTAAATTTATATTACCAATATAAAATCTATTTTTATAAATTTTAAACATATATTTGACTAAAATTAGTTCAAAATTAATACCATATATGAGACAAGATAGCAGGTTTTTAGATTGGAAATGTTTAACAGTTTGAAAAAATTTAAAATATAATGTATCATTAAATATTATTTAGATTGAATGTTAATTTTCAATTATAATGCATTATTTTTTAGTTTTTATGAAAAAATGAAAATTATTTGAAATATATTAAAAATTAATCCAAAGTAATTTTCTATAATTTTATTTCAAATAAGAAGTTTAATTTTTAAAATAAAAATTATAAATTTGGAAAATTTATCTTTAAAAAAAAGACTGTCATTAAAAGGTTGGGTAGCTATTTTCTTTAGAGAAATAAAGATTTTATACATACAATTTTATTTTTTCTAATCTTATTCCTAATTAATATATTGGATTAATTTAGGGAAATTTATAAATTAGGGTAATCCTAATATAGTTTGTCATATTCATACCTAATAACATAATATATTGTTATAACAGTCACATTATTACAACATTTAGTTTGTTCGTTCAAGCTCAATGTGGCGTACCTTGTACACTATTTGATATAGTTTTTCATTTTTAATATCTAGGGATATTACATTATAGAAATTTTAAAAAATGTTTCATTGAAATTTTAACAAGAGATCCTAAACTATTTGATTTAATTTAAAAAATTCCATGGTTGAAATACCACATTGTAAATAATTAGTAAATGTTCCACTTTAAATGAACAAAAGGGAAGTATGATGGTCACATGATGTAACAGATACTAGGTTTCCATGTTTGGAATCAGGAAATTGGGAGTGAAAAATAACTCTCAAGGAATAATAGAGAGTGATATAGAATATTATCGAATTAAATTTAACCATAACAGAACCATAAACATGTTTTGGATTAAATGGACATTGAAAAAAGTAAACACACAATTTTTTTTTTCAAATCCAATTTCCTATAGTGAAGAAATTAATTTCCTTAATTTAATATGAACTTAATGAAACTAAATTACCTGAGAATAATAATTTCATCGTTTTATAAATTTCATAAACAAACAAATATTTTTCTCTAAAAGTGGAGTATTATAGATAATAATTTTCATAACATAATAATTTTAATAAACTTCTAGGGATTCAAATAATCCAAAAAGAAGAAAATATATCGCCCCTATACATTAGTCATTAAAAATTATAATTTTTAGTAAAAAATTAGATAAATTTAAAAACAATATGCCACGAAAAACTAATTTAATCACCAAAAATACAAATAAATGACCAAATATAAACAAAGATCATTCATAAAATTAATATAAATCCTTAAAACTACTCCAATAAATGATTAAAACGAAAACGTCTGAATGATTTGATCACATATTCTTCCAAGATAAATTTAACATTTGAATCTCAAAATAACAGCAATCACTCTTAATGTGTAATACCAGAAATTGTATTCCTAAATAACATAATCACAAAAATATGTGAATCATTCCCAAAAATCACTTGAATCCCCATAAATAAAAACCATAAAATATATAATTAAACCATTTTTTGTCCAATAAAATACCATAATATTATATTTAACAAATTATTATAAAATTCCAAAAATAGTGGAAATATTTTTAAATAATATTAATAACTTAATATAACCTCCCAAGAAAACATCCAAATATCAAAAGTTGTCTAAAAAAACTTTTGATATTAACTATAATATACCAAGAACCACACTCACATATCATATGTTAAAATTGGGAAATAGAAACATTAATCTATGATGATGATTTTTGGGACCCAAAATTTTCTATCTAAAAATTAAAACAACGAAATTAAAATTATATATCTTGTAACCTCATAGAATTTTTATATTATTAGTTTTCAAGAACATGGTAAATATCCAACATAAATAATTCACAACACATTAACGAGAGATTTCTCCCAGTTAACACAAATTTTATTTTCTCACCATATGTCATCTATATAATCCTTATGTAATCCTTAATAGATATTAATAATTAAAATTAATTATTCATAAAATAAGTAAAAAGAAAAATATTAAGGGAGAGCGCAATTACATAGTAAGGGAAACAATATAATTAACAATTGAATGCAATAAATGATCATTAGAGTGCATAATGGTATTATGATACAATATATGTTTATAATAGAATCATAAAAGAAGAAATACCCATTAAATACTAGATTAAAAAATATGAAAAAAAGGAATATGAATCAATCATTAGCATCGATAATTTTTACCAATATAATATCAATCTCGGGTATGAGAAACATTATAAACTCATTTCATTTATAAATAAAACAAGTAATAAAAATGCCACATGATATTCACTTCACTCATCCAATCACTTTTAAGAATGGAATAACCATATGGTTCAATTCTACACAGATTATACTCGAGGTATATCATAGACCCACCCATCATTTTATTATAACATAACCACCCATTGTTGGTTTATCATAGAACCACCCTTTATTGGTTTATCATATAACCACTCGTCCTTAATTTATTATAAAACCACCCATTAAATGACAGAGATCCAGTAAAAAATAAGAAAACATAAAACATTAAATTTATTCATAAAATCACTAAAAATATAAAAATAATCTTTTCATACAATTAATAACCCATGGAAAATAGGTGGTCCTGCATCAATCTCTTCAAAAAAATACAGACTTGTGGAATAGAAATGGGTTCCATAACATTATTATTGAAACAGTCTAAATCCATCCAAAAAATGAGGATTGAATCGTTTCAAAATATACCCATTGTTTTATATTTATAATTAAAATGTTAATTTTTATGAATATATATGACTTTCAAATATCATTAAATTATTTTTTTACATAAATTCCATTTTAATTTTGAAAATCACTGTTTAAAATAAAATAAATTTGGAAAATAACCTTGATAGAATATAATGGAAGAATTTGAAATCATTTAAACAATATCCTGAGTGGAATAAACTATTCACATTAAAAATAATTTTTAAATCATTTTTTTAAAACCTTTTTTGAAAACATGTTTTTTCGATGACAATCTTTATTAAAAGAAAAGTTGATTTCTTCATACAAATTTGATTTCAAAATATTGACTACATAATGATAAAAAAATTAATTGAGAAAATATATAATCATGACATAAATATAGGATAATAAATTTTATGATAATTATTTTTATTATGATCATAATATTTTATCATTGGAGGATGAATAAAAAACAACCCTGATAAACGATGTGATTGTATCCTAGAACTCTTACCATTGGGGTAACCTTGAAACTGTGAATCCCATGAATGAATTTAAAAAAACACAAAATATATTGAGAATAAATAAATTATTTACATTAAATGGAAAATGGTATTAATATACAATTATTAATTTAACATAGGCGTATAACACAATATATGCCTCAAAAAGGTGAATTACGGGAAAAAATCTATAAATTATTTATATATTTGAATATGTAAAGCTCCCAAAATAGGGATCCTAAAATTGATATGTAAAACCATTTGAATTTAATTATAATATTGAAAAAATAAATATATGGGTCTTATACACACTGCACATCAAAAATCAGTGGTGAAGATGGCATATATCTCACATAAATAAAAGTTAGATAAGAAAAACCCTTTCCCTGAGTCCAATTAGTCAAAATCTATATTTATCATCCTGAAAAATAAAAATAGGTTTATTATTTCCATTATTTAGAACATTATTAATATTTATTATTAATTTTATATCACTAAATACCACATTATAACAATTACATAGTTATTTAAGTTCACATCATACACTGTGTCGATAATCGGTACTTGAGTCCGAAATGAATTTGGCATGATGTTTATAGTAAAAGTGGACAATAGTAAATCATATCCATAATAATAAAAAATAAATGGTTATATTATATATATATATTTTAATTTTAAATGCACCCATTAAAACTAGATATAAAAAATGAACTACATTATAATCATGGAAACAATGCGATGTTTGTACACATGTGTAAATTTTTCATTTTTGAATGATCATTATAAGAAGAAATAAATTATATTTTTATCATTAGATAATTATAATAATATCATATATATAATAATATTTCTTTAAATTTACTTATATATATCATCCATGAGATGTGGTAAGGAAAAATGAATCACATCGCTTCACTGATGTGATTATTCCAATGTACTCACGAACAACATTATCATATTTATGTGTATGGAAAGGTAAAAATTTATATCGTTTATTATATTATAATAATTATAAATATTTCATTAATATCCTATATAAAATTTAATTCCATCACTATAACCAATATATTGAATGGTGATGGATTACAAATTTAATCGTTTCGGAAGGATATAAAACTTTATACACACGAACAATAAATTATATTCACATTTAATGGAAGTGGATATAGATATAAGTGATGATATTAAGAAAATAAAATTAAATTATTTTTATTATTATGGTTCAACTATATTATCATGGTGGGAAAATATTTTAAGGAGGTGGAATAAGAAACGAAACAAAAAAACTTCATTAAAACCAATATGTGATCTTTAGAAATCATTTGTTTTTAACAGCTCAAGGCACTAAGGTTACTATTTTTCCTAAAGTAAGAGATATTAAATTTTATGAGTTATTATAGGAAGTAATATTGGTAGAAACTAGAAACCCCAAAAATGATTTTAACAGTGAAAAAACAGAAGAAGAGGGTCCATCTTATAAGAGAGGGGATGGGCGCTCTTGAAATTTTTGAAAATATTAAATTAATACAAACTATTATTCAATATCAAATTTCACAAACGTGATTTATTAGAATATAGAATTATGAAGGGTTTAAATACATTTATTTAATAATAATTATATATTTTTTTCTATTAATTAATGCTTATCATTTGGTTATAACCCTTATTTGACCTCATTTAATGTTACCATGACAACATGTGTTTTAACTTTTTAAATGTTAATAGAGTTGAAATAAAAATCCAAAAGATGAAATAATTAATAATATATGTAATTTTAAAAATTATCCCACACATTTTTAATAAATTTATATTTTTAATAATTTTATATCTTTTACAAAATTATTCTTGATTTTAAAATATCGTTAATGTCATTTTTTATAATATTAATTACTTTGAATTTTAAAAATATAAAAAAACAATATATATTAAAAATGAGTATTTTATTACAAAATAAATATTTCGTGTTAATCTATATATTTCTTTTATGAAATAAATTATCTCACATTGTATTTAATTTAATTGATTTAATATCATTTATATAGTTTTTCCATTAATTGAATAATTACTGCATCATTATTGTATAATTATTAAAGGTAATTATTTTTTCACTAAAAATAATAAAACATTTTCCATGATGAATATAATTTTTTTTTATTTTAATAAATTATATTTTTTTGAAAAATAATCTTTATAACAACATTTTAAACATGTTATACTAATTAAAAAAGTGAGTATGAAATATTTTATTTTTTCTAAAACAAAATACTATATGGTGATTAAGGTCACACAAGTGGCTCAAAGAGGTTATAAATTATAAGAAAGGATAATTTTTTTCTAAAATAACAAATAAAATAAAATTTGGATAAGTTTTTGTGTAATTTAAAATTTTTAAAATATTATTTTTTCAGATAATTATCTGATTTACCCTTAATCGTGGTAATAAAAATAACAAAAGTTACTATTAATATTATTCATAAATAAAAGGATTATATTTAATAAATTTTTACCTTAAGAATAAAAATATGGAATCCATTTTAAAAAATTAAATTCACACAAGTAGTTAAATAATTTAATATTAAATCTCTCAAACGATGTGAGAAAGGGGATTTGAAAGTGAAAAAGTTAAAATGATTGAAATATTTATATATCCAAATTCTGTATGAATATAATTAAAATGACTGAAATTAAATTAATAGATATATAATTGATCAATTTTAAATATAAAACAAATTTATAAAAAAACATTACAGTATATGTTATTTAGATGAAAAGTTAATTTTCAATTTAAATGATATATTTTTTACAAATCATAAAAAATGAAACTTATTAAGAAAATATCAATAATACAACCATATTAAAATTTTTCTTTATACATTCAAATAAGAGGTATACTTTTTCAAATATAATTTAAATAGTGTAAAAAATACAGCTAAAATATTATCAATTAACATGTAGTAAAAAATATATTTAGAGATAAATAAATCTTTTACTAGTAAAATTAGGTTTGTTTGTATATTATGCCTAATAAATCTATTTGATGAATGTAAAAAATTATAAAAGTGTGTAAAAATATTATAGACAACCATATTCCTGCCTTCCAAAATAAGAACAAGTTAAAATGGCCACATAATAATAACATTTATTTTTTAGTTTAAGATCAATATGGTGTATCTTTTAAACTACCTATCATATTGATTCCTTTTAAAATATCTTTATATTACGTTATACACAATTTAATATACACTTTCCTCATAATTTGTACATAGGATCAAGAACTATGGTTTTTACTATTCAAAATACGTTTTTTGGGATCCCCTATTAGAATGAAATTTAATAAAATTACCACATTATAGGAAAGAAAGGGAATCATGATGGTTACATGAGGTAACACATTTTAGGTTTCCCTATAAGGAAACATGAACATTGAAGAGAAAATGCACTCTCAAGGAATAATAGAGATTGATACAGAATAATATTTTGGGAATGTTAACCATCAATAAGCCTTAATTATGTATGGTGTTAAAAGGCCATTTAAAAAAGGAAATAGATAATAAAAAATTTCAATTTTTTTTCCTAATTTTAGGGAATTTATTTACATCCTATATTCAAAAGGTAAGGAAACAGACTTACTAGAATAGAATAATTTTATACTTGAATAAATTTCTTCCATGAAATTACATTTTTTCATAATAGTGGGTATTCAAGATGATAATTTTTCATCATGACTTTAGAAACAGAATTAACATCAATGGAATCACATAATACAAAAAATATAATAATATATTACACCTATCTTTATACATTATCAAAACCAAAATTGTTAGTAAAAGATAAGATAATTCCCAAATATAATAAACCTTTATATGAATAAAAAATAATTTAATATCCAAAATTTAATAGTATCTTCTAATGGCTGATATATATCATATATAAAATAACTATCATTTTCCAAAACTATTGAAGAGTATGACTAAATCCCAATAATCCGTTGGATTTAATCACATAGTCCTCCAAGATAAATTAAAAAATTTTCTATAAAAATAACAATATTCACTCGTAATTTCTATCACCAAACAGTATATTACCCAATTACATAATCACTAAAATATGCTAATCATTTCCATAAAACACCTAAAAAAATATAAAAAATATGATAATTTATAATTCATCCATTATTCATTAAATAGAATCCAATAATATTCTATTTACCTTAATCTTATAGAATTTCCAAATAATTTAATGTATTCTGAAATAATATTAATTACTTAATCAACAAATCATTTTCTAATATCATTATCAAATATAAAAAATATTTTCACAAAATTTAACAACCCATATTGACCTAAAAAATAAATATCCTAAAAATACAATTAATCATCTATATATTTCTTAACATAAATCCTCATAAGGTTTTATAAGATAATGAAATTCTGATCGACATTAAAATTTTCATCCCAAGATGTTATCCATATATCTTATTATAACCTTTTAAAAAAAATTAAATCTCTATTTTTTTAAATCGAACTTTGATAAAAATATAATATCTCGGGACATGGACTCCCAAATCCCTTTCCAAAATCATAAACAATAAATTTATGGATATGTTTTAGATATTTTTGACCCCAAATTTTTCATCAAATTTTTAGAACCTTAAAAAAGAAAATTAGATTACTTAAAAACTAGTAGACCATTTAGGTTTATAATTTTAATGAATTAGGGAAAATATTCCAAATAAAATTCAAAATATATTAAATAATAATTTATCCCACTTAACTTAGCTTCTCTTATTTCATATTAGGATATCAACATAATTCTTGTGAAATCCTTTATATAAATAATTCATTAATCCTCATTATTTTTATCATGTGGAAATGAAAATTGAGAAGGATGAGGTCAGATTATGTGTAAGGGAAAATATAATTATAAAAAATTGAACATAATCAAGGAGAATAAGAGTTCAGAAGGGTATTAAAGCATAATAAAATTTCATGAGTGAATCATAATGGAATTCATACACATCAATGATCTGTTCATTAAATATGAAAGAAGAAAAAGAAAACAATCATCAGTCTAAATAATCATGAGCCATGTGATATCAATATCCATAATAAAAAAAATTATAAACCAATATCAAGCATAACAACAACATATATGTAACATGGGACATCATTTTCATTTTACTCTTAAAATCAGTATTAAAAATGGAAAATCCAATTGTTAAAATAACATAACCAATGAATTGAAGGGATACTATGGACCCACCCATCATTGGGTTATCCAATAACATCCCATTGTTGGTTTATTATAGAACCACCCATAATTAGTATATCAGGGAACCACCCATCTTTAGATTTTCATAGATCGACCAGTTAAATTCCCAAGTACCAATAAAAATTCATAAAACATAAAATATATCATTTAATTATAATCTCATTGGAAAATAAACTATAATCATCATAAAACATTATTAACCCATATAAATGAAATGGGTTCTATAACTATATATTTTAAACTTGATTAACATGTTGAAAAGAAATGTGTTCTATAAAAATAGCATTGGGAATAAACATAATACAACTAGAAAAATATAAGGAAGGAGTCACTTTAAAATATTCCAATTAGTGAATAAGTAGAAACAAGTGATTTTAATGTTGATTAATTGAAATACCATTAATATATCATCAATAAATTTTTAGAGAAAAATCATTTTCATTTGAAAATCAATATTTAAAACATCCAATATTCTAAAAATAATATTTGTATTAAAATAACATTTAAAACTTATGAAGAATTCTTTAAAAGATAATTGTAATCATTTATTAAGAGAAATATATATTTTTAATATAAATTTTTTTAAGGTTGTATTTAAAAACATATAAAGAAAAATTATTTTGTGATGAATATATTATTTGACCCGAAAGAGGATTTTTTGTAAAAATATTCTTTTAAACTCTTGAGTACACAAAGATAGGAAAATAAATGTGTAATATATTTTATAATGAAATAAATGTTGGATAAAAAATTCAAATATAAGTATTTAGAGTAATATCATAATATTTCAACATTGGAGGCTTAATCACAAACAATCTAGTTAAATGATACGATTGAAACATGAACCTTTAACCACTTGGGAAACATTGAAACTATTAATACAATAAAATAAGTTCAAATAAACATTAAATATAAGTATAATAAGTAAATTAATGATATAAAATGGAAAATGGGAATAATATACCCTCTATAATGGGATATAGGTTCATAACACAACATAAGTCTCAAAGAATGAAAATTGTGATAAAATACATTACCGATTTCAATCTTTGAATATGTAATCTCTAAGAGAGATCCAAAAATGTATATGTAAATAAACATAAATTTAATGATAATATCATACAATACTTTAATGTGTATTATACACACCGCACACAAAAAATAAGAGGAGAATATAGGATATTTCTCACAGAAATAAAAGTGATATGAGAAAAACCATTCCCTTGAGTCTGATTCGTTATGCTTTTTCTTTATATTTTCGAATAATAAATATAGTTTAATTATATAATTTATTGGGAAATTTTTTATACTTCAATATTCCTTTTATAACACACAATACCATGTTTCAACGATTACTTAATTATTTAAGTTCACATTGGATGTTTTGTCGATATTCGATACTTGAGTCCAAATTGAATTTTGTATAATTTTTATAGTCAAAGAAGTCATTAGTAAATCATATCCATAATAATAATCATGAATAATTTGTCATTTTAATATATCAATTTTACTTTTAAATACATCCATGACATATGGATATTAAAAATGAACTCAGTTAAAATCATGTAGATGGTAGGTCGTTCATATAAATGACTAACGTTTTCATTATTCAATTATCATTATAAAAATAATTTATATATAATTTTATATTGATAAAATCATAATAATATCTTATATATTATATTTCCTCATTAATTTTAGTTATATATATACATAATCCATTTGATGTGGTTCACATTGTTTGTTGGAGGTAATAATTCACACTTACACATGAATGATGTAATAATTTTTCATTAAATGGAAAGGTAAGAATATAAATGATATATTATATTTTTATAATGATAAATATGTCATTTATATAATAAAAAATCATTCATTCCATAATTATTACATGTCTTTAAAGACGGTGATGGAAAATGAATTTCATCAGTTCGCGAGGCAGTAGTCCGCCACACACATGAACGAAAACTCCTCATATATTTATGGATGTAAAGATGGATTTAGGTGATGACATTAAAATAGAAACAAATTATTATATTTTTGATATGATATTAATTATTTAAAAATGGTTTAATAATATTTTAATGTAGTGGAAGATGAAATAATACATAGGTAGTTATTTAAAAATGACTCTTCTTCTTCAGATGTCCTTCGATACTTAACACCATAATATCACAACGAGTGGATTTACTCCAAAAATAAGTTCTAGAAAATTTGGAGAGACATTACAAAATGTTTTTTGGAAAGACCATTGCATAGTATAAATTGTTTTATGTGTGACAAAAAAAAGTATTAATATGACACCTTTTATAAGATAGGGGACGTTCACTCATGGAATTACAGAAAAGTTTATATGAATATAAATTAGTTTTTAATTAAAAATGGATCCATTTTGTGTATTTTCAATTATAATATGACTATTGTTAGAAATAAATTCATTAAATTATAATTATACAAGATTTGACTATTTATAATCCTTATCTTTTTAACCCATATTTTACCTATTTATCTCTTCCAGTGACAACATGCTTCTTTACACATCAAAGGTTATCATAGTTATAATAAATTATAAAAAGAACAAAAAATAATTCATTGATGAAATTTGAAAATATCACTATAATTTTAGTGAAGTATATATTTTTATGAATTTTATATCAGTTAATAAAATCTGACTTATTTTAAAATATCATTAATGTCAATTTTGACACAGTCTATTACATTGAGATAATCATACACTTACAATGTTATAATTATTTAAAACTAGAGTATAAAAAATTGACATTTTTTAAAATGAAATATTATAAGTGGATTATTTTTATACAAGTGGCTCAATGAACTCATAAATTCGGTCGAAGGATTTTTTAATAACCACTCATTATATAAAATTTGGTGAATGTTTGGGGTAATTTCATTATATTTTTAATATTATTTTTACCCTTATGTACCAGATTTACACCATACTATAGTAATAAAAATTATTCATGTTATTATTTATATGTTCAAAAAATAAAATGAAAGTATTAAATAAATATGGAAGATATAATTCCTAATATTGAATAAATATTTAAAAATTAAATACATGGATGAGGAAAAAATAAATTTAATATTAATCTCCTAGACGGGATGAGAAACCATGTTTTTAAATTGAAAAAGTTCTGTAGTTTGAAATTTTTTTAAATCAAAATTCCAATTGAAAATAATTATAATTTCCTAAAATGGATTTATAGTTAAATAATTTTTGAAATTATACATTAAAAGAAAATTAGAAATAACTTTACATTATAAAATATGTAGATGAAAATTTGGTCTTCAATTAAAATTCTATATTTCTCACTCTTCATCAAAAAATGAAACATTTGAGAAACAATATTTAAATTGTAAAGAAAGTAAATTTTGACATTGAAATTTCAATGAAGTAGTTAATTTTTTCTATTAAAATTTAAAAAATTTCTACATTTATCATCAAAATATGTTTTCCATTAAAAATTGATAATACTGGTTTCCAGAAAAATAAATAATTTAACAATAAAATTTTATTTTTTCATAAATTATGGGAAAAAATAAATTGGATTAATATTAAGAAAATATATAAATTCATGTAAACATAATATAGTTACTTTTATTCGTACTCCCAAATACAATGACTTGTTATAGTGGTTAAATAATTACAATATTTAGTTGTTCATTAAAGCTCAGTGAGACATATATTTTTGGCTATCTAACATAGGGTTTCCTTTTAAAATATTTTTATGTTACACTAAGGATTTTATAAATTAATGGTCATTGATAAGAACTACCCAACTCACAATCCAGAATTGGTTGCACTTATCTTTTTAATGAATATTTAGGACATTATATCTACATGTGGAAGTGTGATACATGTATATAGATCATAAAAGCCTATAATATATATTCACACAAAATTTCCTCAATATGAACACATAACGACATTCTGGTCTGATAAATGAATATTATTTTTTAATCCATTACCATGCTTGTAAGGAAACAAGTGGTATATTCTTTTAGTAGAATTTATCCTACAAGCTTGTCCTTGATAAGAATTTTATTTTATCCAATATTCTATGATATAGAGAGGATTCACATATGTATAATAAAAATATATTCAAAAAACATTTCTCAAATGAACAATCGCTCATCTATTCATTAGTGGATCAATAAGGATCATAAATTTGATGAGTTTTTATGGAAAAAGGTAGTGAATATTAAGGAGTCCTACATTACTCTAGTTGGAGTTATATGGATTGGAACTCTAATATTTGTACAATAAAAACCAAAAATAATATGTGAACTTTGGGATAATGTACATATATTGTCATTATTCTTTCATCAGGAAATGAATAATATGAATTGATATTTGAATAAAAACTTATGGAGTGAAAAGATGAAGAGGAATACTATAAAATTTGTGTCTCAATGAATAGTATTACAATAACTGAATTCTAAATGATTGATGAGAAACTGTATGATGAAACCATTACCCTTACCAGAATGGGATTTGGAATAGATAACCATATATTTTGTTAATGGAATCCCAAAATCCACATAATATATATAAAACAATCAAGGTGATAGCCAATCACCTTACTATGTCAACACATTTATTTTCTATTAATGAAGATTTATCTCTTGACTAAATCATCCTGATATAAATAAGGGATGTGGTATGATTATGTAGAGTTCTAATTTATATTTTATCTAATAGAGATAATACTTTCACATAAAGTTTTGGGAGAATACTTCATCATGAATTATATGTAGAAATTAGCTGTAAAATTACTTATCACCCAAATTAATTAGGTTGGTATGTAAGAACTGTTCAAACTCTAAATAATATTCAAAGATCTTGTTAAATTTATTTCTAAGTATGTTTTCATTCACACCTTACCCTAGTTGAGTTATCATATTTTTTGCCAATATGACATTCATATGGAACCATATGAGGTAGTAGATGGGAATATGTGTTAGACTCCAACATACTGGGATGATGCTTGAGAGTAGAAGATTATGGGTCTAGATACTGTCCATGTGTTGAATGAAATTTTTCAAACCATTAAACATCGTATGAAAATAAATTAAATAGGATATAAAATTCTTCCATAAAATCATTTATGAGAACTAGAGTTCTTGGATGGGAGATATTGTGCTCATTCATATATATATTCATTGAATAAATTCAGGAGGTTCCCAAAGAAGGGAAAGAATATTCCACAACACGTTGACCCCTTTGAGATACATTATCCTATTAGAATTGTGGCCTTTCAGCTTGTACTGCCGTATAACTCATCTCATGGTCATTATGTGTTCCATGAATACCTATTGAGAAACAAAATTCCACGGACCTCACATGTAATTAATCAATATGTTCTACTATTAGGCAACGACATTTTGTATGAGGATAATATAGTGAAGAACATATACCATAGAGACAAAATTATATGAAATTATAAACTCACCTAGTAAATATATTAGTGAAGAACCATAATACATGGAAGAGGAATGAAAACATGAAGAGGTAATGAAACTAAAGTAACCAAATATAACTTTTATTATGAATGAAATTTTATAGTTTACATTTCTGAAGAGGAAATAATGTAATGACCTGAAATTTGTTAAATTAAAGACCCTATTCGAATGAGTAAATTTAGTATTTTGAATAATAATTATAAAAAATATTTCAATACATTATTTATGTTGGAAATTTATATGCTATGACCTATTTTATTTAATAGAAAATTAAGAATCATTACCATTGATTTTATAGCCGTCATATATTCATATTATGGTTAATATAAATATATATACATATTATATAACCAATTTATATAGATGAAGGAACTGATGGCCCTGACTAGTAGGATCATACCATTTGAATCCCATTTATAAGATATTTTAATGTTGATATCAACAATATGATTTTATCTTCATTAATACCAACCCATGATTAATGAACTAATGTATTAGTGAGATATTTTAGGATTTAAGTTCATGCTAATGGAGATAATATCCCAAACCATGATTGCTGAACAACCCTAACACAATCTCACTATCGCAGACCTTAACCTTAGAACATTCACTTTTTTAATAAAGGTTTTCATATATAAGTACTAACGTGTTCTAATTTTTATATTGAATTAATTATTATATTTATATATTATTAATTTATAAAGATTAATGAATATATTTGATAAAAATTTGACATTGATATGATGAAACAAAAAACTGGATTTTTATAAAATATATTATTTTAATTAATAAAATCTATTGGATGAATTCATGAATTTTTAAAATAAATTATATTTTCATAAAATATTATTTTTAACATATTTTTATTAAATTTAAATTAGGATAAAATTCTACAATGTCAATTGTAACTTTTATAAAGTAAAAATAATGTTAACACCAAAAAACTAGTATTTTCAAATTAATTGAATGTTTTGGTTAAAATGAAAAAGTTATCATATATAGAGAATTATTTTGATAAAGGAAATATTATTTTGGAAATCATCACAATTAAATTATCCATCGGTGAATTTTTCATAATTTTTCAAGGCCATATTACTATTTGTTAAAATTTTAATATAGTATAAAAATACATTATATATTGGGACATCATATTGACCAAAAAGTGATATAATATATAACATAAAAGGTATCGATGACCAAATATATATTTTTCATTTAAAATCATGAATTTTATGAGTTATATTATTTATTTCATAGATATATAATAAATTCTTCAAAACCAATATTATATTTTATGGTTTAAAAATGAATTATCTATAAACATGACTCACATCCACATCACTAAGGTTAATAATTTAAATTTTTTTGTTATTATAACAATAAAATAATTAAATCCACATCTATATGGTATAAACCATTGGAAAAAATAATATTATGGTTTGTGTATTGAATAAATTTAACATGTGGTGTCGAAAACATATGTTTATAAATTAATAAATAATTGCAATACCTTTTATAATATAAACCAACCCAACCTACAATTTCACTTAACTAAAAATACTGGGGAATGAATTTAGCCTTCTATTCCCTCTATTTAGTCCTCCAACGGTGTCCCTATGCTCTTAAGATGCTAATATATATCATTTATAAGAACCCTCTTAGTGTAATATATCCTCTCCTTCTACTCAATATTGAATAACAATCTCCATATTATTTCATTTAATATTATATTTTTAATTTTCGTATTTGTTACTAAAAATCCCACATATATTTCATATAATTTATATGTGATGAAAAATACATTTTACTCTTATTAAACCCTTCTATTAATCTCTATATACCAACACTATGTTTTAGGAATTATCCTTCATTTTTTTCATGCCAAAAAATAATATTGTAAATACCCATCCCTATTTACACACAAGGGTATTTAGATTGAGGTACCTATACTTCTTTTTTGGGAATTATTTATTTACATATCATAAACATTAATCATGGGATTAAAAGTGATGAAGGAAATCTTTACTTTCTATGATCACTCTAGATTACTGTTTACTGTACATGATTCGAATGTGATGACTTGGACTAAAATTCTATATCCTTGTAAGAAATTCGGTAATGTTTTTGTGACATGGGATTATATTATGGCATTAAGAAGTAAAAAAATTAATAATGGGATTTTTCAGTAATGGGATGTTGTCTTGGAAGTTATCAAAGAATTATGATTATGTCAAGTTTTATATTTTTTTTCACATTTCTATGTATTATTGATGTTTAGATGTTATATAATTCCTCATTGTTCAATATTATGATTCTCACCCTTTTATATTTCGTTAATATTTTTTTACTGAAATTTATTATGTTTATCATTTTATTAATGATTATTACTATAGTAGTATTTATATCTCACCCCATTGATATATATACCCCCAGGTCATTGTATATAGTTTTAGAAGAGGAATAGATTTTTTTTAGTTCATATTAGAGCAGTTTTAAATAAATTTATTGTTTTCCCTTTTCATGTTTTCATAATATATATGAAATTTTGAAAAGAAAGTTAGGCCTCATAATATAATGGGGTTTTATTATCATTATAGTTATATTATAAATCATAAATTAAAGATTATTAAAACATGGGTTTTCATAACTAAACCTTGGGATTTGAACTAATTCTTCAATGATGTTTCCCAACCATATCAAATAGCTAACAGTCACACATCCATAGGCTCCCAGTACATAAATTTCTAAGAGACTTGACCCAATGTTCATCAATAAAATCCAAAAAGATATGGTTACTAAACAATTCAAACAAGGATCTGAATCTTATATATCAAACATACATTTCAATGGTAATTTTCATATGATGTAAAATGCACATAGGATATATATCCAACGCCTATGTTCCTACCTTAGTATAAATGAGCTCATATATCCCTAACGCATTTTCCTTTTGAATACAACCAAATTAATTCACATATTTAATTTAATAATTTTGTATGCAATGTTTTTTAGAAACAATCATTCTATAACTTAATATATATCAAAGAAATTGAAATAAAATAATCATTACATTAGCATTACTTTTATATTCCATGAAAAACAAGGAAGAAAGAACATCAAATTTTATTCCTCTTTACTTAATCACAAATAATTATCATTCCAAATTTATGTTTTTATTATGTATCAAGAGAAAAACCATTGAAATAAAAAAAATTAAACAACATATATATATGTTAAAATATCATAGAAAAACTCATGGTGCCAATAGGCATGAAACTAAGGGATTCAAAATCCTAGTCTGAATTTTATTCCTTTTAATTCTAGGTTATAATATTTAACAGGTAATTTCATAAAATACCAATAGGATTAAATAATAATATTCCAACTAATTCACATAAAAAAATATACATTTAAAAAATATTTTACCTTAATATAATGAATTCGAAGTTCCCAATGTAATATAGAAGATAATGATCCAAAATCTGAATATGTCCTCCATAAGAATCAAAATGTCCCTTGAAAACTACGTCAAAAAGACACCTCTATCAGTTATAATTAAAAAACAATTGATAAATAAAGGGAACAATGAACCATAACCTGATAGTGGAAATAATGAACCACCATATAAGTAAAAAAAACCTTGTATTAATATAGAAAAAAATCTATAAGATTGGGGTAATATATATTTAAATTGGATTTAAGGATATTTTAAATAGTTATTCTGGTCACCAAGGGTATAAAAGATGAGAGGAAAATAATGAGAATCTATAGGGACTCTCTTATTTATAGAAACACTAATTATGCATAAAAAATGTTGTAATTACTAATATCACAACCTAAAATCTATGGGTCACGCATATAATGAAAATTAATCTACCTAAAAACAGAAATAAAAATATCATTTCATGAATTATCCATTGACATTAAGAATATCTTTTTGGAAGAACCAATAGTTTCCACTATATAACCCTTGATGATTTGAAAAACAATTCAATATCTTATTCATAATTTACACCATTAATACTAGTTAAACAACTTAAATTATTATACCAACAAGGATTCCATTATCAACCACCTTCTCATACCACAATATTACGAAGGGAAATACAGAGGAAAAATTGTGCCCTAACTTATTTAATTTTCACCCTTATTAGTTTATATTATGTAATTTACTTAATATTTACAGTTTATGTTTATGTGTGATAATATATTAGGATATTAATTTTCAATGCAAAAATTTATACTACAATGATGTGATTCCCATAGAAGAAAATGGAATGTATTTTGGATTTGAAATAATAAATAGGACCATATATGATAATAGAAAACATATTGAAGTCATTGATATTCAATATTTAATAATTATTTATGATATAATATGTTAATTAATCTAACAAAATCATATTCTTAATTAATATGATACTATGTTAATAATGATATTTTGATAAATTTAATGTTCACAACTCCTTTCTAAGTACTATTTTGAAATATTAATGTAAGATAATAATGATAATAAGAAATGTAAAAATTTTATAAAATTTAATTTTTTTGTAAATTTATTAAAAAATAGTATTAATATTAAGGTACAATGGAATTAACATTAATTTATTTGAGCTATCTTTTATGATATATTATATTATTATTTTATAGAGTAAGAATTATTTTATTGGTTAAGTGGGTTTATTAATAATGTTAATTTTTATAATAATGGTTTAATTTTTATGGAAATGTATGGGTGTGGTTCCATTAGTTTGTTTTTATAAGGTCATTAACTTGATTGAATTATTCTCTTATTTTTTTGTTTATCTAATTTTATTTCATTGTTTATTTGATAATATATAAACCTGAGAAAATGGATTTTTTTCATGTGTATACCTGTATAGGCTATAATATCTTAAATTATTGTTAACATTTATATAGGATTTAATGTGTAAATCTATTCACATGTATAATCCATTATTGTTTTCAATGGATTTATGTTTTCACATGCACATACATGAATACATGGGTGGTAGTGGTTTTTTTTAAATAAAAAAAATTCATTAGCATATGATGTGTTAGGGATATGTCATGTTAACAAATATGATGGATAATGGTTATAACATGATTCATTTATGAAATGATATAATGATATAGATGATGTAATGTGATCATGATAAGAATTTTTTAGAATAGATTCTACCTATTGAGGGTTTGACTTGATTGTTTTTATGACTTTTTATGTTGTTTTTTATGAAGAAACGATGATATGATGGATGTGCTTATGTGAAAGTGTTTTCAATGGGATTATTATATCAATATAATAGATATGTTATGAAAAAATGTTAATGATGTTTCATTTATTAATTCCGATAATATGAAATTATTATTATACTATAAACGTGATAAATTTATTGTAATTTCAAATAATTTACCTCATCCCTCAGGATTTTGAAAAAATTTCGTCAACCAAATGTAATTATACTTGAGAGACTCGATCAAATAAGAAATCATTATATAGTTCAATCAAGGGTGATGGTAATGTATGGTATGATATTATTTATATGCTCACATAATTTCAATTCATAACTCGATATCTTTCTTTCTTCGCATATTTGACCCATTTAAATCCCAAATCATATGTTTCACACGGATACTCATCTATTTAAAAATATTATTCCACCGAGTAATCCAAAAAATTTCCCCTCTATAGTTTTCATGAGATTTTTTTGAAGAACCTCAATTTTAACTCCGAAAAATTATAAAATGCGATCATTTAATTTCATATTATATGAAACATATAAAATTTATATTAAAAAACATAATATATATATTTATAAAAATTAAATCTCATTGATAGCTTGTAGAACATGCAACCTTAATTTAAAATGAATAGTTATATAGTATGCCGATATTATATAGACATTAAATTTGTGGGTATTAATATTACTAAATAAATAATAAAACATATATGGATTATATATGTATAAAAAAAGTAAAATTCATATCTATTTATTAGATAAAAAATATAACCATTTTAATTATAAATATATGTTTTCATAAAATGGTATTTTCATAAAAGGTAGTTTAGTTGCAATTTGGTAACATAGGTTTTAATTAATTTATAAAATATTTATTAAATTTATATTAAAATAACATAAATTTTGAGATTATCATATCAAAAATTCATTAGAGGTAATTTATGGATATTTCTAAAAATATTCATTTTTTATGTTTAGTGAAAAATACTGAAGTTTAATTGAAGACAACATTTTCATTTAAATTACCTATATAGTTAAATAAAATTTTTAATTATATTAATAGAACAATTATCTCAATTAAATTCAAATTAATTCAATATATTTCATTGAAATCATTTTTATATTTATTGTTTATATAAATACATTTAAAACATTTTAACACATTCTCCTTGAAAACAAACATTCTCATCACATCTGTTGGAATAGTTCTAAATTAAAACATTCCACTTATCTGGAAGGAACATTTAAAATTTTATTCCATATTTTTAATCAAAAAAATTTATATTATATAATAATTTCAATTCAATTTATACCAAAATTACTAGTAAAAAATTTTTATAAAGTCATTACCACGGTTAAGGTAAAAGAAGAATTATTGGGGAACGAAATAAAAATAAATGGGTTAAAATGACCTTAAAGTTTCTATAAAATATATTTTATGGTAATAGTTTTTACTTATCTTGTTTATGTTTCATTTATAACACTTCTTCAAAACTTTTTCTCATTTAAAAATAATGAGGGTACACATTTTTTCATTTCAAATATTACAGGTGTGGCAATCTTTTTGTCTATGAAAGGATTCCACTCTCCTCTATTTTTCACACGTTCAAATCCCTTTGGTTTCCCAAATAACTAACCAAATGAATTATCAAATTCTATCCTATAATCCTATAATCATTAATTTTTTCATAAATCCTATATTTAAATGAATTTGGTTCAACCCAACAAAATGTTTCCTAAATAAGATGCAATGTTCTTCAATGAGTGTTTTTATTTTATTTCTCCCTAAAAAAATTCATATTATTATTAAATCATATTTATATAATAAAATCAATATATTAATTTATTTTTTATTTTTTCTATGACCTACATCCACCCCCAAATTTGTCTAATGGGTTATGAAACTGTTGTTCGTGTGTACTGCAGACTACCGCCTCGCGAACCCATGTTCGTCGTTTTTCCATTACCACCTCTAACAGTGGTGTATGATGATGTATATAAATGATATAAATGATATTTATAACAAAACTATACCTAAGGAGTAGTTATATAATATATAAATCATTAATTTCCATACTTTTGGGGATACTATGACATCACTTGTGTGTACAGCGAACTACACTCTAGCGAAGTGACGTGAATCGTTTTTCACTAACAATTTACATGTAAGGTAATAATGATATTTTTATTGATTATTTTTTATATAAATTATATTGTTTTGATATTAATGAGTTATTTATTATACTAAAAACATAATATTTCATTTAATTTCTCACACTAAACAATGCTAATTTCATACATGCATGTGTGGACTACCGCCTTCACGAATTGAGGTAAATCTATTTTAGTCACCAAAAATAAGGGATGAAATATATTATTATATTTTTATGAATCATATGGTATATATTAAATTTTATATTTCATAAAAAATTAAGATATATTAAAAATGTCTCACATAGAAAATCTATTATATGTGTTAGAGGAAAGTCAATCAAGTATTAAATTTTGGTAATTCATTAATTAAATGAAGAAGAAATTATTATATGAATTTCTAATTTATCCTATGAGATATGAATATGAAAATAATGATTTTGAAAAAAGGAAAATATCAATGAATTTTTAGAATTATTAGGAACATATCAAAAATTTATTATCGTAATAGATACTGTCATATGGAAAATGGAATTTTGTTAATTTTATTATGATGACTGGATTAACATATGAAGAGATGAAATTTAAATCACAATGAACTTTATCTTGATATTGATGATTTATTGTAAATAAAAAAAATTATGTATAATTTAAATATATGTATTTCTATATGTATTATGAATTTCGAAAGACCAAAATTACTTGTGATGAATGTACTGTCCTTCGAAGCTGTAGTTATTTATTGTTATTAATAACAAGGGAATTTATTCTCTCTTATGAGGAATTTATTACAATTGTAATAATTCAAGAGAAGTATATAAGAACTTTTATTTTTATCATAAATATCTCTATATAAATATGGAAATACAAATTAAATTATTTTCATATTTCTATGAATTTTAGTAGTTTCAATGAAAACCATTTTTAAAGTCAACAACAATAATTTATCGTCATATTTTAATAAAAAAAGTAAAATGAGTGAATATAGCAAATATTTTTATACTCACATACTTATTTCTATCTATTGGAATCTGAATGGCAATTGAAATTCAATAGAAAAAAAAATAAGAAAAATCCATTAAATGTGTTTTCTCCAAATGTAAACAATACCATAACATCATGTACAAACATATTTTTTACTTCTCTTAGAAGAATTAGAACTTATTATTTGAATTCCTTGAATAAAAAATAACTAATGATAAGAGATAATCCAGATATATATATTCATTTTTAATTCATTTTAATGAAATGTCTATAATGTTTTTTCAAGTTACCTCTTTGACAAATGAGCTTAATAAGATTCCAATTTCAATGTGGATTTATATTTTTTATAGTGAAAAAAAATTTCTTTGAGCATGAGAAGTCTATGGCTATGTCTTGTAAAAAGGGATATCCCATAAAATCTCTTAAAAAAATTTGAAAATTTTATAGTTTCATTCACCAAAACAAGTGAGGACTATAAGAAAAATACTTGAATAGAAATGATCAAAAATATTGAAGTCAATTTTTTTGTATAGTATACTAGGAGAAAAGTATTACATAAACAACTATGTTTCATTGATTCCATTCTTTTTACACCAATAATTTATTTTTTCCTTCTTATATAATGAAATAATATTTAAAAAATTTATGGATAGTTTTAATTGGGGGAAAAATTTAATGAACTCAATTCACACCCAACATAGTATTATGTAACTCCCTCTATGTCTATTCCAATCACATCCTACATCTAGGAAAAAATTATGTAATGTTCACTTACTCACTGAAATTACGTTCCTTCACTGGTTATAAATGAAACCAATTCTACAAAAAAATGAAGTTTGAAAATCATGTTTTTCATTAAATATCCAATAGGATTCCACCCCATGTTCCATAAATAATATTTAAAAAATAATCCTATCCATTTTAGATTGAATAATATATAACCATGTAATATTCATTGTTTCATAAAATAGATCATAAATGATATAATATATTTCATTTTAAAAATTATTAAAAAAAATTCTAGGGTTTTTTGGATTAAAATAAATAATAAAATATACTTTCGTAAAGTAAAATATGACCTAAAAATTTCAATAATAAATAAATATATTTAAATCATATGGAACCATGTGAAAATTTTGAAATATCAAATTTTTAAATTTTATCTACTAATAGAAAAACATTCTTTTTCAAAAAAATTTACGTAAATATTTCATTTCGAGAATATAAATAGCTTTTAATACTAAAAATAAGAACCAATCATTAATAATAAGTGATATTCATATCTCAAGATTCATGAGATGATTTCATTGGTGCCAAAGAGATATCCTAAGAGAGATCTAATGATTAATAAAAATATTAATCAAGTTTCTTTATCATAAATATAGTAAAACTATGATTTATCTCACTTATTATCCATACATGTAAATTCAATTAGCTAAATGGTAATAATCCACTAGGGGTACAATAGTCGGAGTGGTAGCATCAACCAATGTATCACAGAACCCTCAAATTTCCACATAGAAACACAATTATTTACATGAAATTCAAAATAGAGTGTATAATAAATTATATATCACAATATGGTATTTCAAATCCTCATCTTAGAAATGAATTCTAATTGTACTTAAATGAAATAATCCCCTTCATAATTCTCCACCGTCTATGAAAAAAAATTCATTTTTAAATATCCCTTTATAATTCCACCATTACATGAATAACATTAATAGGGAATCACTTAATTGGAATACATTAAATAAATACCAATTATATAATTCTAAAATCATTAGAAACATGATATAATTTGTGAATCCATTAAAAAAAACATAAAATATTCCATTGTAGTTCAACTAAATAATTTTCCTGAATGAAATGTAATAACAATAATTCTTATATATATATATATATTATAAAGAAATATAATTATAAAGTAGTAAAAATGGTCGTTATCATTTCACAATTTTCCAATGAACATGATACATGTTAATTATAAATCAATATAACTCATTTTCTATGAAAAATCATTTATTTAACTAAATAATATACAAAGAATTTTCACAAACACCTTTCATGAAATTTTTATTCAAAAATATAATTTATACCATTTTCGAAATCCTATATTTGTTGAATGATAAAAAAGCATAAAAAATAAAATATATATTATAAAATTATAATATATATCAAATATAAACTTCATGTAGTAAAAAAAATATTTAAATCATGATTGCACAGAATATTTCAATAAAAATATATATAATAGGTCGAAGTTCCCGTTTTCCATGAATTTGATGTCAATAGATGTGATTCTATATAATTTTAATTTTTGGAGACATTATAAGCCCATGAAAATAAATAAATTATGAAAAAAAAAACATTGTATATTTCTTTAATTAGGGAAATCCTAGTATTATATATCCATATATTGGTAAAAATATTAGAGTTTATGGAATAATAAGATAAGAGGAAGTGGTGTAGTGTAGAATTTATGTTAAAATCAATCAATTATATTTAATTTTCATCAATGATGAAATATGTTGTGGAGAGAGATACATTTTACTAAAATTTTATGGAATTAATCAGAAGGAAAAAGAAGTGACCACAAATTAAAAGGGAGAAAAAATATCAACAAGTTGGGAAAAATAATTTTTATGTCTCATTGTTAGACAATCATAGGAAAAAATTAATAAATTTCTAATGTAAAAGTATATTAATAAATATTTATTATATATAATTACACAAAATTATTACTCAAATCATAACATCATGTGAAATATAAAAAACAAATAATTTTTTTAATTTATAATGATAAAAGACAATGGAATTTACATCAATGTAGAAACCAAATATTTATATAATAAGAATCATAGATGCACCCACTCAAACTTGTGTTATATATTTTATAATAAATAAGATAAAAAGTTATGGCTGGTGGGGATTACCATAAGAGAAAAATTCTCAATGGTCATGTCCTCTTGTTGATGCCGCCGTTCCTTCTAGGGTTTACCAGATTTGATGATTCGGATGGCCTTGATATGATTCGATAGTTCTTTCATGATACTCAGAGGCTTTGATCCTCAATGAGAGATAACGTTCAAACCATAAACACCTATTCAGAAAGATGATATCCTTACGGGAAATAAGCCGACAGAACTCTCCTTCATCGAGGATTTAAAAGGTATTATTCATTACAAATCCTCGGAGTTGCGGGAGACTCGATGCAAGAAGCCTGAGGACGGTAGATGTAACACCTGAGACTTTTATGTTATAAAAATCATCAAAGGAATATTTTTCTACACAACACTTTCTTGGCTTTCTTTACACGAAATCAAGACCTTCCTCGATAGCTTGCGTCGTACGCAATACCGAGTTTCATTAAACAACGATATGCTAATAAAATATTATTAAAACTAGCCGTTATGAATAGTAATAAGCACTTTTTTGAAATTTTATAAATTTTATTTTTCAAAATAGACTTCATTTTTGGATTCTGAATATCGAAATTAGCCTAGGGTGAAATTTTAGTATTTTTCTGAAAACTTTCAATTTTGATGAAGAGTGAAACCACTAAGTGGTAGTTAAAAAACTGAATCTTTCATAAAACATAATTTTACCGCTTCTATGAGGGGAATTTCAAAAATCTGAGAGACACGGTTGATGTCAGTAAGTAAAATGTAGTTCAATGAGATGAAAATATTTTTTGGTGAATAGTAACTTTTTACTTTTTTTACCACGGAAAAAAGTAAATACGGTAATTAAGGGTAAAGATGATATTATTATTACCCTAACACATGTCCTAATTTTATTGGATAAGTGTAATTCGACCAAAAACAAACATATGAATAAAATATGACCATTTAGGCCCACTTGGATTAGATTATGACATTTATTATTAATTTATTTAAAGAATGGTTAAAAGAGTTAAAATAAAAGTTTATTTACTAAAACATTTTTAATATGGGGTTATACATAAGATAAATTCGACTATAAATATTAATTAGAATTCTCAAAAGATTTACTACCTAATGGTATTTAATTTGTAATTTTTAGACATTAAATAATTTAATTTATTTATGACACAATGATGATGCAGTAATTATCTTATTAATAAAATATTGACATAATTGATGTTATAAACACAAAAATAAATGTAATTTGAGACTTTTTATGAATACCACTAATTTTCTAGGTTAATATGACATGTTAGTATTGATTTAATTAACTTGGTTCGAAATAATAATTCTGTTATTATTTTCACAAAAATCAATTACTAAATAGTGTCAAAATTGACATAAAATTGTTTTTAAAACAAATATTATATTGGTAATTGTTATTTTATTCCTAAAAATCTATGTTTCGTCCAAGTGACTTAGATAAGGTTATTTATATTAATAATAAACAACTTGGGGTTCGTTTGGCTGCTTATAGTAAGTTTATTAACCTTATAGTATAAGAACACAAGAAGACATGGTAAAAGTAACATTATTTAACTTAATGTTAAATCTAAATGATATGGTTAAAATAGGAACCTAAACTTGTCTAAATTATATTTTATGAGAGGATTTCGACCCATCCCCACCTTATCCTCGAAATAAATCAATTTGGAGCTATTTAAAACCGAACATGACTTTTTAATAAAATAATATTTATTGTTATTCCAAAGGTGCCCCTCTCCTCCTTTATAAAAGGGCACCTCCTCCCTCTATTCCTCACACCACATTGAGCCTTCAAGCTCGGCCAACCCCTGCCACTTTCTCCTCTCCACTTCTCGAGAGACACACTAGAGGTCCTGGTCTTCTTCAAAGACCAATTTTAGTTCCCTAAAAGAAGGTCTCAAGGAAGCACTTCAAAGAAGAGGTAATGTTCGTTACCGATTCCTTCATCTTTATTTCTTCTTCCACTTATTATTCTTTAGTTGTTTCATTATGAAGTAATAACATCAGTATCACTCATATACTGATATGTTATTATAAGTATTAAACAACCCTATTTCATCATCTATCCATCCTACTGAAAAAGAAATCACCGCGCGTGCGTACGTACGGAATACCGTCTCCACGCCGTGGTGTAATCTATTTTCCACCACCACCTTACTTGGATGGGTATAATGGTGTAAATAATGACCATATGTGACTATTATAAAGTGATATTGATTCTTAAATAGTATACATATACTCCAATACAATTCCATGATCATAGGAACGATATCATCACTCGTGCGTACGTACGGAATACCGTCTCCACGATGTGATGCGACTCGTTCTAAATGATATTCATTTAACAATGATTATATAAATGAATTGAATGAATGAATATGATATATATTACACTAATACCATTCTGGAAATGAGGTATCTATAACCTAAAGATAAGAATACGAATTTATTCGACAAAACATGCATAAGAACAAAAAGTTATAAACACCCAAATAACAAGTAGCAATGAAATATTACTACTAAGAAGCTAAGAATATGACCATATATGATATCATAAAAATAAGTATGATTCTGGAATAAGTAAATAACATTATTTAAATCATTATACAGGAGTTTCGGACACTTACAAAGCAAGTCGGACCTATGGTAAGGGAAATATCACAATCTCATCCTTATCCAAGATTGCTTATACTTTGGTATTTACTGGGGTGCATTTTATCATCCACATCCATGTTCCCTCAATATGTAATATTATTTCCATCCACCTAAAATTGTTTAAAACCTATTTTACCATTCGGTGAGTTTTTAGTTAAAGATATGAAAGGAATCTTTTGTCGTTTTTCATACGATGTACTTTGTGACTTTTCCGACAAAAGTACAAGAAGAATGTTTTTTTAACTTATACGACATGAATGGATTTTTAA
Source organism: Viscum album (assembly GCA_963277665.1). Taxonomy (NCBI): domain Eukaryota; kingdom Viridiplantae; phylum Streptophyta; class Magnoliopsida; order Santalales; family Viscaceae; genus Viscum; species Viscum album. The sequence goes on along the minus strand of OY728160.1, from coordinate 795,934,910 downwards.
AAAATTATTTCCAAGAATCATCCTTTACAAGTTTTCAAGATTATTTTTAATCAACTTCTTTTAGTTTAAAGTTGTATGACATGTGAAGAAAGTAAAAATGTTTTTGAATAAGAAAGGATATTTTCCTCAAGAATGGAGTTCAAGTGGTTTATCAAAATTATATTCCATCTAAGATAATAAAGGGTTATGTTTTTATCCCTATTATTACATTGATTAGATTATGTTGTGATGGAATTATTTTTGTGAATTACTTTATCTTATATTAATTGTTTTATGATGTCACGATGTTTAAGAATCCCATTTTTGTTACATGGATTCTGCAATGATGTATGATTTATGATTTTTGTGGCACACATAAGAATGGTTTCATTATGAGATGGGTGGGACCTATATCTACCTCCAATGAATTGGGTAATGATTTTATATCTCATGAGACAGACATGGCTGGAACGGTAGGTTATACCGTTTCAGTGAAAAAGGACTGAAACAAGGGTGACTCGGTTCAGAAAGGGACTTTTCCCACTAAGATAGTCTTGGAAATGAGTCTTGACTAACAAGAAACGATTCTCTATGATTATGTGTGTATGCCACAAAGTTTCATGTTTTATGTTGTGATTATTGTGATTACATTTCACTGCCATGATTTATCCCATGTTAGGAAATTATGATCTCTTTTGCAGGTTAATATTTCCAAAAGTTATGTGCTTGTGTATATGATGTGATTGATATTTCTTTTTTTTACCCTTAATGAGAATTTGAGCTCACCCTTTTTTATGTTTTCTTTCCCCAGGTCGTGAAGAAGGTTATTAAGTAGGATATTCCAAAAAGGGACTCTTGATATGATGAAATAAGTGGGAGGCAAAGTTGATGCTTTATGAACCGGTTGTTTATGTTTCCCAGTTTCTAAATACACTATACCTATATGGTACTTTCGTGGTTTTTTATATGTTGTAATAAGTATGCTTCAATTTTGAATTATTAACAATTTATGCAAAGTATGGGTCGTTACAGTTGGTATCAGAAGAAAGGTATAGTCAACCTTTGTAAACTTGGATGTGAAAGCCTTAGTAAGAACCCTACGGAAAAGTCTAAGCATAGAACACAATATTAGTGTTTTAGAAATGGCCATGAATAACCTAGGATAATACCTTAAGTGTGAAATTTTTATCTTGATTATGTGGTTTTTCTATTATAATTAGTGTTGCTCACACTATTCTTCTTGGTTTTAGTCAATGGTTGGAACCCGAAGGAACCGTGTTAATGCGGAATGCGACAGGCAATGCAATGATTGTCCCCCTTAGCAACCAAACGTTATGGGAGATGGAATGAAAAATCTTGTAGCCATGCTCACACAACTTTCTCAAGCTATGAATCATGCAGGACTTCCAAATGAGCAATGGAAGGAGCAACATTCTGTTGAATTCTTCATGAGGCAGCGTCCACCTTCTTTCAGCGGGTCTACAGATCTATTAGTTGTTGAACAATGGATTAGTACTACTGAAAAGATATTTTCAGTTCTTCAATGTTCTGAACATGATAAAGTCATCCTAGTAGTGTATCGTTTGGAAGGAGATGATGATCAATGGTGGAATCTTATTAAGAATACGAGGCAAATGGATGAAATTGAGTCCATGGAATGGGACGAGTTCAAGAAATTATTTTTCAATAATTACCTCCCTCGTATTCTCCAAACAAAGATGGAGAAAGAGTTTCTTGAACTAAAGCAAAAGGATGATGAATCTGTTGGTACCTATGAAGCAAATTTTACAAGACTTGCAAGGTACGCTTCTGGTATTATTATCCAACCCTAGAGTAAGATCGATCGATTTTTTAGTGGCTTAAAACCAAGTCTTCGAAGGGTTTTATCCATAAGGGACTTCAATAGCTACGTGGAAATCGTTCGATGTGCTCTCAAAGTCGAGATGGAGATTTGAGTAACCCATCAGTCATATGGGTTTGATAAGAAGAGGAAAATGGAATTCAAAGGAAAATCTAAAGAGCACACTGAAAAGAAGATGAGCTTTCCCTTATGCTCAAAGTGTGGAAAGAAACATGGAGGGAGTTGTATTAATGGGACAAGTAAATGTTTCAAATGTGGAAAGGATGGTCATCGAGCATTTGAATGCCGCGATGATGGGAAGAAGATGTCTAATGATGCAAACGAAGGAAGGGATACACAGAATGAACCTACTACACTTCAATGTTTCAAGTGCAAGGAGATGGGGAATTATGCCAATAAATGCCCTAATCCAAGGGTTGATGATGATGGTAGATGTCAACAAAATCTTAAGGCTAAAGACAAAGGAAATTCACATGCAATTTCTATCAGCGATGTGAAGTACGATAATGATGTGGTGAAAGGTACACTTACCATCCACTCTAAAGTAGAAAATGTTTTATTTTATTCTGGATCCACACACTCTTTTATTTCTGAAGAATTTTCTAAGGGTATCACTGTATTACCTCAACAATTAGATGTTGAGTTAGCTGTGACAACACCTAATGGCACAACAGTCGCATCAAAAGTTTATAATTCTTCCCCGATCGAAGTTTGTGGGAAAGTTCTTCCTACAAATCTTGTGATCCTTCCTATAGTGGAATTTGATGTGATTCTTGGCATGGATTGGATTTCTTTATATGGAGCTCATATTAATTGCCAAAGAAGGGAAGTCACATTTCATATTCCAGATCAATCTATGATCGTCTATCAATGCAAGGATGAACATAACCTTCCAGTGGAAATTTTTCCATTTTATGGGTATTGATTCCACTAAATGAAGGTTATTTATCTCAAATGGTTGGTAAGAAACTCACGATTAAGAATATTCCCATTTTACGGGAGTTTGATTATGTATTTCCGGAGGAATTACCGGGTCTTCCACAAAATCGTGAAGTTGAGTTTTCAATAGAACTCGTACCGGGTGCTTTTCCTATTTCAAAGACACCTTATAGAATGGCCCCAATTGAGTTGTAGGAATTGAAGAAGAAACTCCAAGAGACTCTTGATAAGGGATTCATAAGCCCTAGTGCATCACCTTAGGGAGCACCTGTTCTATTTGTTAAGAATAAAGATGGATCAATGAGACTCTGAATTGATTATCAAGAACTTAACAAGATCACTATCAAGAACAAATATCCTCTCCCAAGCATTGATGACTTATTTGACCAACTACGCAGAGCTCAATAATTTTCCAAGACTGATCTTCGTTCAGGGTATCATCAATTAAGGGTCAAAAGGGAGGATATAAAAAAGACGGCTTTCCGTACAAGGTATGGACATTAGGAATTTATAGTGATGCCATTTGGTCTTACTAATGCCCCTGCTATCTTCATGGATCTAATGAATAGAGTCTTTAGAGACTATCTTGATCAATTTGTGGTAGTCTTTATAGACGATATTCTTGTCTATTCAAAGAGTAAGGAAGAACATGAAGATCACTTGAGAATTATATTGAAGACCCTGAGAAAGGAGAAGCTTTATGCCAAATTTACCAAGTGTGAATTTTGGCTTCAAAAAGTTGCATTTTTGGGTCACATAATCTCAAAAGAGGGGATATCTGTGGATCCAACAAAAACAGAGGTTATTGAAAGATGGTCGAGACCAACAACAGTAACTGAGATCCGATGTTTTCTTGGTTTGGCTGGATATTATCGACGTTTTGTGAAATCTTTTTCAGGATTATCTAATCCACTCACCAAGTTGACTCGGAAATGAGTTATGTTTGTCTGGACGGAAGAATGTGAAGAGAATTTCAAGGAGTTGAAAAGAAGGTTATCCTGTGCACCTGTGCTCACACTGCCTTGTAGTGGAGAAAGGTTTGTGATCTATAGTGATGCATCCAAGAAGGGATTAGGGTGTGTTCTTATGGAAAATGATATGGTGATCGCTCATGCCTCACGACAGTTGAAAATCCGTTAGCAAAATTACCCAACACATGATTTGGAGTTAGCTGCGGTAATCTATGCATTAATGATTTGGAGGCATTACCGTTATGGTGAAAGGTGTGATATTTATAATGATCATAAAAGTTTAAAGTTTATTTTCACACAAAAGGAGCTGAATATGCGTCAAAGAAGATGGTTGGAGCTGATTATGTATTACGACTGCTCAATCCATTACCACCCTGGGAAAGAAAACAAGGTGGCAGATGCATTAAGTCGACAAGACCATGCTAGTTTATCCATGATGAGGATCACAAAAGATCCAATATTTATGGATTTACAAAGGATGGATATTGGAATTATAATGGAAGGGGGAAAATCGTATCTTTATCAAATGAATGTTCAACCATCTATACATGTGAAGATTAAAGAGGCACAAAAAGAAGATGTAAAGTTACAAAAGAAGGTGAGAAATGTTCCTGGGTTCAACCTGATTGTGATGGGATAATAAAGTTCAGGAATCGGGTTTGTGTTCCTCCCATCCCCGAATTAAAGAAGGAGCTGCTGAATGAGGCTCATAGTTCTTCATTCTCTATTCATCCTGGAAGCACAAAGATGTATAGGGACTTGAAAGAGTACTTCTGGTGGGATGGCATGAAAAGAGATGTTGCTGAATATGTCTCTCGATGCTTGGTTTGTCAACAAGTTAAATCTGAGAGACAGAAGTCTAAGGGTATGTTACAACCATTACCCATACCCGAATGTAAGTGGGAAAACATCACTATGGACTTTGTCACAGGACTTCCTAAAACATCCAAAGGCAATAATGCTATCTGGGTCATAGTTGATCTCCATACAAAGTCTGCACACATCATTCCTATTAGAGAGGATTTATATCTGGATCACCTTTCCAGGATATATGTAAAGGAAGTGGTAAGATTGCATGGAGTACCACTTTCTATTATATCTGATCGGGATCCGAGATTTACCTCGAAGTTCTGGCGAAGTTTTCAGCATACTCTGGATACAGAGTTGAGTTTTAGCACTGCTTATCATCCTTAGACAGACGGTCAGTCTGAGAGAAAAATTCAAACCCTAGAAGATATGTTGAGAGCTTGCTCTATGGATTTCAATGGAGGTTGGGATCAACACCTACCTTTGGTGGAATTTTCTTATAATAATAGCTTTCAATCCAGTATTCAGATGGCTCCTTATGAAGCTCTCTATGGAAAAAAATGCAGGACTCCAACATGCTGGGATGAAGTTGGGGAAAGAAAGCTATTAGGACCTGATCTCGTTGATGAAATGGCAGAAAAGGTTAGATCTATTCAAAAACACATAAGAGAAGCTCAGAGTCTACAAAAAAGTTATGCCGACAACCGAAGAAAAGACCTAGAGTTTGAAGTGGGTGATAAAGTGTTCTTACGAATATCTCCCTAGAAAAGGGTTATGAGATTTGGAAAGAAGGGGAATTTAAGCCCTAGATATATCGGTCCTTTCGAAATACTGAATCGTGTTGGGAAGGTAGCTTACCGATTGGCGCTTCCACCGAATCTATCTCAAGTTCACGATGTGTTCTATGTATCTCTCCTGAGAAATTACATACCTGATCCTTCACATGTACTCAGCTCAAAAGTTGTACTGCTGGAGCAAGATCCTTCTTATGAAGAACAACCGATAGAGATTCTGGATCGTAGAGAAAAAGTCCTACGAAAAAAGACCACTCGATTGGTGAAAGTTTTATGGAGGAACCACCAATTAGAATAAGCTACATGGGAACTTGAGGATATGATGAGGGTTAGGTATCCTTATCTGTTTGTTACAAAGTGACAAATTTTGAGGGAGAAATTCATTTTAAGGGGGGTAGAATGTGACACCCGAGACTTTTATGTTATATAAATCATCAAAGAAATCTTTTTCTACCCATCATTTTCTTGGCTTGCTTTACACGAAATCGCGACCTTCCTCGATAGCTTGCATCGTACGCAATACCGAGTTTCACTAACCAACGATATGCTATTAAAATATTATTAAAACTAGCCGTTAAGAATAGTAATAACCACTTTTTGAAATTTTATAATTTTTTTTTCAAAATGGACTTCATTTTTGGATTCGGAATATCGAAATTAGCCTAGGGTGAAATTTTGGTATTTTTCTGAAAACTTTCAATTTTTGATGAATAGTGAAACCACTAAGTGGTAGTTAAAAAACTCAATTTTTCATAAAACTTAATTTTACCGCTTCTGTGAGTGGAATTTCAAAAATCCGAGAGACACGGTTGATGTCAGTAAGTAAAATGTAGTTCAATGAGATGAAAATAATTTTTTGGTGAATAGTAAATTTTTTCTTTTTTTACCACGGTAAAAAGTAAATAGGGTAATTAAGGGTAAAGATGATATTATTATTACCCTAACACATGTCCTAATTCTATTGGATAAGTTTAATTTGACCATAAAAAAACTTATGAATAAAATATGACCATTTAGGCCCACTTGGATTAGATTAGGACATTTATTGTTAATTTATTTAATGAAGGGTTAAAAGAGTTAAAATCAAAGTTTATTTACTAAAACATTTTTAATATGGGGTAATACATAAGATAAATTCGACTATATATATTCATTAGAAATATCAAAATATTTCCTACAAAATGGTATTTTATTTGTAATTTTTAGACATTAAATAATTTAGTTTATTTATGACACAATGATGATGCAGTAATTATCTTATTAATGAAATATTGACATAATTGATGATATAAACACCAAAATAAATGTAATTTGAAACTTTTTATGAATCCCACTAATTTTCTAGGTTAATAAGACATGTTAGTTTTGATTTAATTAACTTGGATCGAACTAATAATTCTGTTATGATTTTCACAAAAATCAATTACTAAATAGTGTCAAAATTGACATAAAATAGTTTTTAAAACAAATATTATATTGGTAACTGTTATTTTTTTCCTAAAAATCTATGTTTCTTCCATGTGACTAAGATAAGGTTATATATATCTATAATAAACAACTTGGGGTTCGTTTGGCTGCTTATAGTAAGTTTATTAACCTTATAGTGTAAGAACACAAGAAGACATGGTAAAAGTAAAATTATTTAACTTAATGTTAAATCTAAATGATAAGGTTAAAATAGGTACCTAAACTTGTCTAAATTCTATTGGATGAGAGGATTTAGACCCATCCCCACCATAGTATTGAAATAAATCAATTTGGAGCTATTTAAAACTGAGCTTGAATTTTTACTAAAATAATATTTTTAGTTATTCCAAAGGTTCCCCTCTCCTCCATTATAAAAGGGAACCTCCTCCCTCTCTTCCTCACACCACTTTGAGCCTTCACGCTCGGCCAACCCCTTCCAATTTCTCCTATACACTTCCCTAGAGACATACTAGAGGTCCTGGTCTTCTTCAAAGACCAATTTTAGTGCACTAAAAGAATGTCTCAAAGAAGCACTTCAAAGAAGAGGTAATGTCCGTTACCGATTCTTTCATCTTTATTTCTTTTTCCAGTTATTCTTCTTTAGTTTTTTCATTATGAAGTAATAACATAAGTATCACTCATATACTGATATTTTATTAAAAGTATGAAACAACCCTATTTCACCATCTATCCATCCTACGGAAAAAGAAATCACCGCGAGTGCATACCTACGGAATACCGTCTCCACGCCATGGTGTAATCTATTTTCCACCACCACCTTACTTGGATGGGTATAATGGTGTAAATAATGACCCTATATGACTATTATAAAGTTATATTTATTCTTAAATAGTATACATATACTCCAATACAATTCCACGATCATAGGAATGATATCATCACTCGTGCGTACATACGGAATACCGTCTCCACGATGTGATACGACTCGTTCTACATGATCTTCATTTAATAATGACTATATAAATGAAATGAATGAATGAATATGATATATATTACACTAATACCATTGTTGAAATGAGGTATCTATAACCTAAAGAGATGAATATGAATTTATTTGACAAAACACACATAAGGACAAAAAGTTATAAACACCCAAATAACAAGTAGCAATGAAATATTTCTACTACGAAGCTAAGAATATGACCATATATGATATCATAAAAATAAGTATGATTCTGTAAGAAGTCAATAACTTTATTTAAATCATTATACAGGAGGTTCAGACACTTACAAAGCATGTCGGACCTAAGGTAAGGGAAATATCACAATCTCATTCTTATCTGAGATTGCTTATACTTTGGTATTTACTAGGGTGTATTTTATCATCCACATCCATGTTCCCTCAATATGTAATATTATTTCCATCCACCTAGAATTTTTTTAAAACCTATTTTACCCTTTGATGAGTTTTTAGTAAAATATAGGAAAGGAATCTTTTGTCGTTTTTCGTACGATGTACTTTTTGACTTTTCCGACTAAAGTACGAGAAGAATGTTTTTTAACTTATACGGTGTGAATGGATTTTTAAAACATTATTTCCAAGAATATTCCTTTACAAGTTTTCAAGTTTATTTTTAATCAACTTCTTTTAGTTTGAAGTTGTATGACATGTTAAGAAATGAAAAATGATTTTGAATAAGAAAGGATATTTTCCTCAAGAATAAAGTTCAAGTGTTTTATCAAAATTAATTTCCATCTAAGATAATAAAGGGTTCTGTTTTTATCCCTATTATTACATTGATTTGATTATGTTGTGATGGAATTATTTTTATGAATTCCTTTATCTTATATGAATTGTTTTATGATGTCACGATGTTTAGGAATCCCATTTTTATTACATGGGTTATGCAATGATGTATGATTTATGATTTTTGTGGCACACATAAGAATGGTTTCATTATGAGATGGGTGGGACCTATATCTCCCTCCAATGCATTGGGTAAAGATTTTATATCTCATGAGATAGACATGGCAGGAATGGTAGGTTATACCGGTTCAGTGAAATAGGACTGAAACGATGGTGACTTGGTTCAGAAAGGGACTTTTCCCACTAAGATAGTCTTGGAAATGAGTCTTGACTAACAAGAAATGATTTTCTATGATTATGTGTGTATGACACAAAGTTTCATGTTTTAAGTTATGATTATTGTGATTACATTTCACTGCCATGATTTATCCCATGTTATGAAATTATGATCTCTTTTGCATGTTATGATTTCCAAAAGTTATGTGCTTCTGTATACGATGGGATTGATATTTCTTTTGTTTACCCTTACTGAGCATTTGAGCTCACCCTTTCTTATGTTTTCTTTCCCCTGGTCAGGAAGAAGGTTATTAAGTAGGATATGCCAAAAAGGGACTCTAGATATGATGAAATATGTGGGAGGCAAAGTTGATGCTTTATGAACCAGTTGTTTATGCTTCCCAGTTTCTAAAGACACTATACCTATATGGTCCTTTCGTGGTTTTGTTATATGTTGTAATAAGTATGCTTCAATTTTGATGTATTAACAATGTATGTAAAGTATGGGTCGTTACAGTAGATTTGAAGTTGACGACAATCTAGATGCGCTTCTCCAGTAGTCGCTACTCTGTATGTTCTATGCCTTGGCACACATTTCCTACCAGAGAGGGGACAAGACTTGGTCGAACCCAGAGCTCAAATCCATAATTTCTAGTATATGGGGTTTTTCTGACTGGAAGCTTGTCCCCCATTGTAAGGGTTACATCCATCTCCTTCTAAAATCGAAAGAGGACTTAGAAAAAGTCTGGTGTTCCAGCAATCTCTAACTCAATCCATGTGCTCTCCGTATCTCAGAATTGGACCATACTTTTAACCCATATAACTCCAAGAACTCGTTAGTCCGAATCCATGTGCATCTACATGCTTTAAATTGTTATTTTTTGCACCCACAGATACTCAATGATATTGTTTTGTGTATCAGAAATCCGTTGAAGATTAATCATAGGACACTTAATTCTGAGCTTGGCATGTACACTCGTATCATGGTGGAGGTCAACATGGCTGAAATAATACTGTAATACATCATCTTTAGTGATAAGGAATATCGCGCAAAAGTTTTTATCAAATGTGTACGGATCCCTCCATACAATGAACTCTGAAAAATATTTGGCTATTCATTGCTGAAATTTCTTGTTATAAATAACCAGGTTTCTCAACTGGAAGAAGACGGGTGGACTGAGGTGAGAAAGATGAATACTGGTATGGTCAATGCTTCCATCATCCATGAACCCCATAAGTAAAAACCTAATGTTTGGGTCAATAAAATCCCTCTCATGGGTGAGAGCTCCGGTGTCACCTGGGAAAAACAAGTTGAAGCTGAAGAGCTTGCAAAGATCTATCATGGTATCTTAGAGAAAATTGAGCAGCTTGTTCTGGTCACCTGTGCCTCCAATCTCGACCACCATGAGGAGTAGGATGTTGATCCTCCCGTGATGGACATACCTTCTTCTGCTCCAGTGTCACCCAAGGATAGTGGCAAGAATGACACCCTAGAGGTAGTCCATTTTACTACTCATACCCTCCCTCAAGACAGTGATTCTCCGGATCAAAATGCATCCCATGCCACTGCCTCTACAAAGGTGCTCCTGGTATGCTTAATACAAACCGTCAAGATAAAACTGATGGTAACATTGTTGTGAGTTCTTCTATTTCCACTCCACAAACCCCTACCTCTCTGACCTTGCAGGACTCTAAACCTAATTTACCACACACTCTCATGCTTCTTCTATCATCCGGAGGAGTAGACACACTGGCTTCTACAGTGTTGTATAATGCCCCCCCCAATTTGACTGAATTGATTTGGATTCCCTTGTTAATTAATAAAAATTGGTTATTTTAATTAAAACTAACAAATTGACTTCTTCTCCTATGAGAAAATAGGTTATGACTACTCCTTTGGCCTCATCCCCCAACCTTATAAGACCTAGGAGGAACAAGGTATCAAAAGGATCTAAAAATAAAAAAATGGGATCGGGCTCCAAAAATAGGTTTTAATGGATGTCTTTTTTTGGAATAGTCATGGTTTAGTAAACTCTGACACCCTTTTGGTTCATAAAAGAATTGTTTCAACTCAAAAACATAATATTTTATCTCTTTCTGAACCCAAAACTAATTTCTCTATGAACTTTAAGAATCACTTCATTGCTTGTTACAATTTTCTTAGTTCTTATTCTAATAATAATAAGGTTGATTATCTTTGGATTATTTATCTCAATTTTTTGGCTGATATTAAAATTTCTACTTCTTCTGACCAAATGATCACTTGTGATTTTACATGTGATTAAAAGGACTTATTTTTCACCTATTTCTATGCCAAAAATAGATATCAGGATCGTAGGCCCTTCTGGCATGACATTTCTTCCCTAGAAACATCCATTCATAACCCCTGGCTGGTGTTGGGGGACCTAAATGCCATTCTCTATCCCTGTGAGAAGCTGCGACCATCCCATCCCCCCATAGCTGCTAGAGAATTAAGAGCCTCATTTGAAGATTGTATCCTAGATGAATTCAATCTCATAGGTGCTAAATTAACTTGGTACCATAGGCATTAAAACCAGGTCGTTTCTAGAAAACATGATAGGGATCTTGTGAATGTCCCGGCTCTTGATCTCTGGGATACTTTCTCTATAACCACCTTACCTAAACTTAATTCTGATAATCATCAAATTGTGGGTTCCTTCCATTTAAAAAAATCCAAATCTAGTCTTCCCTTCAAATTCAATAACGGTTGGTCCAATGATCAGGAATTCTCTCATCTCATTCAAAATTGCTGGAATTCTATGAGTCGGCACTCTGATGTTTTTGACTATATCACCAAACATAAACATCTTAAGCTCCATCTCAAAGGTTGGCGTGGTACTAAATCCAAAAAGATTGATCAGGACATCTCCAGACATGAGAATGATCTTAATCAAATTCAAATCTCCATTATTAACTATGACTTTACTTCTAACCCTCAAACTGAAATAAACGTCTCTGTTAAGCTCAACTCCCTTTTATCCCTCAAATATAAATTTATAAAACATGTCTTCAAAACGAAATGGCTCACTGATGGGGACAGAAACACCAATTATTTCCATTCCCTTCAAAGGATTAGGGAAATCAAGCATCCCTTATCCTCCCTAAAGGATAATGACAATATTCATTCCTCTGAAGATGAAATCTCAAATCATGTTGTCACTTAACATGAAAATATCTTTAGTGGTCTTCATATTAACAAGAATATTCTTCCTGGGATCATCCTGAATCTGATCAATGAGGATGACAATATATTTCTCTATGTCTCCTCCCCGGGACCATGTAATCAAAGCCACAGTCTTCAGCCTAAATCCTTACAGTGCCTCGGGTCCTGATGGCTTCAATAATGGTTTTTTTCAACGTCACTGGGAGGGTTTCCTCAAAGATGTTTGTATACATTGTCAATAATTTTTTAAGACCAGGTTCCTTCCTCATAGTCTAAACCATCAATTTATCACTCTTATCCCAAAAGTTCCCAATGCCTCTGAAATTCATCTCTTTATCCCATTGCTCTAATTAATTCTATTTATAAAATCATTACCAAGATTCTGGTCAATAGGATTTCTTCTCTATGTAACAAAATTATTTCTTGGAACCAATTTGGTTTCATCAAAGGTAGATCCATACAAGATTGCATTTTCATTTCTTTGGAATGAAACAACTCTTTAAACAATGTCTCCTAAGGATCCAACATTGCAATAAATCTTGATGTTAGGAAGGCCTTTGATACTATTGACTGGAATTTCATTTTCATAGTTCTTTAAGAATTTGGTTTAAGTGATGTCTTCATTAGTAGGATTCACTCTCTCTTAAAATATGCCTCAATTTCAATTCTAGTGAATGGCTCCCCAAGGGTTATTTTAAATGATCTAAAGTAGTTAGTCCAGGTGATCCTCTTTCTTCCATTCTCTTTGTTATTGCGGAAGACTACCTATGTATATTTCTTTCCTCTCTTGTTTCTCAAGGTACTCAAAAACCCATCTTGGCTTCAAGGAAGCTAACTGTCCTGACCCATCTCCTTTATGCCAATAACATAATTATTTTCCTTAATTGAAATAAATAGAAAGTCCTTAACATAAAAAAATCTCTATCCCATTATGGAGAGGTTTTAGGGAAATCCATTAATTGGAAAAAATCCTATATTTTATTTTGGAAATCCTTCCCCCTCTCCCAAAATGGCCACATTATAGAAAATCTCGGCATCAGGGAAGGTTCCTTTCCTTTTCCATTTCGTGAAGTTCCCATTTTTTGTGGTAGGCCAAAAGCTATTTATTTTAATAATGTGGTTGATAAACTGATTAATCAGCTTACCTCCTAGAGAGGGAAATCTTTATCCATGGCTGGAAGGATTTTCCAGGTGAAATCAACGATTATTTCCAAATTGGTTTACTCCATCATGATCTATTAGTGGCCAATTGGTTTTCTCAAGAGAATTAATACTTATATAAAAGAATTTGTCTGGATCTGCAACATCATTAAAAGGAAACATGTTACCATCCCATGGTTGACCTACTTCACCCATCATGAAAAGGGTGTCGTTGATATTAAAAATCTCAAGTTGTTCAATGATTCCCTCCAAGCAAGACTCACTTAGAGACTGATCAATAACACCTATGACTCCCTTGGATTCCTTAGAAAAAAATTTCTTATAAGGTTAATGAATTAGAATCTAAACTATGTCCAATATTCTCTTTGGCCCACTCTAAGAAACTCGTTTGTCTGTATAATGAATAACTAATGATGGTTGGTGATCCTAGACTCCACCATTTGTTATTTGCTGGATAACTGGACTGGATCCCTAGTTATCTCCATGCTTCCTCCTAATACTTCCCCTGATAGCATTAACTCCACTATAAAGGATGTGATGCATTACATAACTTTAGAGCTACCTGACTACATCATGTAGGTGGTTGATGGATACCCTTTCTCTAGCAATGATGACCTTCTGGTTTGGGAACCGGCCCACAATGGTATTCTTGATTCTAAAATTTTTTACAATCATTATTTCTCTGACTCTAAATCTGATTTATCCTGGTTATATTTTTAAAAAAAATATTGGATTAAACCAACCAAACATAATTTTATTTAGTTATTAGTCCACAAGTGTATCCAAAATGAGACATGTCTCCAATATTTTGGCATTCACCTCTGTTATAAATGTCGTCTCTGTCACCAAAACCGAGAAGATATCAACCTTTTTTTTATCATGTGATAAGGCTTTTGATATGTGGAATGTTTTTTCTACCATATCTGATTGTATATGGCATACTTTTGAAAATATCCTCTTTCAGTTAAAGCAATGTTTGGAGATTAAATTCTCCACAAAAATAATAAAAACTCATCCCTTATGCCATGGAAGAGCTTCTAAAATTATCTGGTATGATAAAAATGACAGTATTCATTATAATCACTCTCTCAATCTCATTGTAGGTCACATGAGAATCTTTATTTCCATTAAAGATGCTTCCTTGATCCAGAAAGCCAATTGCGACAACACGATTAGTGACTTTGTTATCTAGAGGTGTCTGCAGATTGAAGGCATTTTTCCTCAACTAAAGAGTTTTCATGAAGTATTCTGGAAATCCCCGCTTCCTGGATGGTTCATGATCAATGTGGATGGGGATTCCAAAGGAAATATACGCCCTGCGGGTTGTGGGGCTATCTTTAGAGACCCCTCAGGTCACTTCCATGGTTGCTTCTATGGCAGTTGTGTGATTACTTCCTCCCTTGAAGGTGAGATGCTGGCTCTCATCCATGCCATCCAATTTGTCAAATATAAAGGCTGGAACAATATCTGGATCGAAAATGACTCCACCACCATTGATCAAGACATTTGGAATAGGGATGTCCACCTCTCTTGACCTCTTACTGCGAGTTTGAATATCTTCCTGAACTCACTTTTGGAGATCAAATACATTGCCACCCATGCCTTCTGTAAAGCTAATCTGGTGGTATATTCTCTAGAAAAAAAGCGATCAACCTATCCTTTATGTGGTTTGATGAGTTGCCGGATGACCTCCTTCCTATAGTTACTATGGATTTTAATAAAATTCCCACTTTTGGACTTTTGTAATCTTCTCACTCGATAATAATATTTTTCGACTTGGTCGTTGACCAAGACATTTCTTTTCAAAAAAACATATGGCTGACCCATATGATTAGGAGATGAAAAGTTTATAATCGTTATAATGGTACAACAGAGAATTTTGACCATGAATTAGAAATTTTAGTGGTATAAATAAATTATATATTCAATATAATATATCCTTTAAAAAATGTAGGAAACATGTTTTTATATTTTTCAATTATATATAAATATTTCCCTTATAGAAATTGTTAATTTATAGGAGGAAATACATTAGTGAGTCTCTAGGATGACATATGAAAGCATGTTATGAAATTTTGGATTTGATTTATAATATAAATTTCATTTCATTTATATTAAAAATTAATTTGATTATTATGTTGGATTTTGTATGATATTAAAAATGGGATGGAAAAATATAGTCTTTATTCTGACCCTTGAATGCAATGTTTGGTGTAGATATTATCAGGTCCATGACAAATATACTAAATGAACATGTTTTAGAGTTAACCATATATAAATTGGTTACAAAAATTAGAGCCGGTTTTGGATTAAGATGGTTTATGTTCATATAAATATGATTTGATATTATTATATTTATTTGTTACTGTATTTTTGTTATTTCAAAGTGCTTGATGGTGAATTGACACATAGATGGAATATTAATATTTATTCATAACAATATATTAAAAATTTATAAATATATTTTAATACATAGTATATATTTTATATTTTTATTTATTGTTTTTTGACTTTATTAGAGGAAGGGTTGAATATATAAGAGCATAAGAGTAGGGGTTGTGGACATGAAACATTATTATTTTATTTTTATGCAATTTTATATTTATATATTTATCCTTACATTTGATATTGTTCTCATGATAGAATAAACCCTTATTAGTCATAACAATTAAACAAAAAATGTAAAATGAAATAAATAATGAATTATTGAAATAATATTTTTTGTGGAACACTCAAATTATCATTAAAAATTCCCAAACATATATACAATAAATTATTAATATATAAATTAATATCAATATTATATATTATGGTTTATAAGGTTCGTGTTTGTATACATAAATGATAATAAAGGATATTTTATTATAAAATATTTATATATTCCCAATAAAAATAGTGTCATGGGGTTGGGGTGATTCAGGACCCTAAACGCAATAATTAATTACAAATTCTTATTAAATATTATCAACAGTTATGGAAAATTGCACATATTATGTAATATTTAGGATCATTCATTATGATCATGTGGAATAAATCTATTCTCTATTTTTAAAAACACATAGTAGAGAATAAATTTACTTGTCTAACGTAAATGGAAAGTTTGTATAAATTATGTGTCGAGAGAAAACTACTCCCATACAAAATTACTAAAATATATTGTTTTTGTTATAATGTTTTTGGTATGAAAAACATACCCAAGGATAATAACATTATATAATAGTGTCACACTACCACCATGGGTCAATCTAACATATAAATAATGTCTCAAAGCTTGTATATCTAACTTAGTAAATTACAATAGATTTTAATTCATGTATGAAAAAATTGTATAATTTACATTTAATTTAATAAATAATAAAACTAGTTAAGATCCATTCCTATAAAACTAATCACTCAAAACATTTTATTGAAATTATCAAATTAATAAACAAAAAGAACATATTTTTTCATGATTTTACCATAGTGTGATAACCAATCTATAATTGTATCTAGTTTCTATATCACTATATAGTGTTTAATAAGTAATCATAAATCAAATTACCAGTGAATAGGGAAGTTTTATCCTTATGCTATAGTTCATCAACCATATACTGGTTGTAATTTTATTTTGAATCCCACTACTTCCTATGAAAACTAATTAGATACAGTTTGAGAAATATGTTGAATAACATAAATAAATGTTCATATAATATATATATATATATATATTTGGAAAATAGATTACACACATATTTATGAATATTCATCATATTATATACCAGATGTGGATGGAGTTAAAATCACATTTAGTTCATTGTGATAGTACTGAATTCTCGACCAAATGAATTTTCAAAATCACTATGACAAACCGACTTTAGTCTTGTCTTTTTATTCTTAATATAGTGTATAAGTTCTAATTTGAATATGAAACATTTGGATCTTAACACTTTTCAGACCTTCTTAGGCTTTCATTATTTTTTTTACACATAAACCAATTTTCTATACATACACCACTATTTTTATGTCATGGTCATTTCAAATCATATTCCTAAAATGAAAATATTTTTTTAATTTCATGATGCATGGACAAAAATTACTATTTAAAAATTATTTCTTTATAAATAATTTACATGATTTTCTATTCATACTAATTGTATTAGTGTGCTTCCCGAATTCTTTAAAAAAATCTATTAAAAAATATATATTTCCTTCAATCTATTTAAAAAATATGATGGTACACCTTTTTTAATACTCTTTTTAAATTCCATGGTAATCTCTAGTAGTGATCACCATGTAAATTATTCCATATAAAAATGATTTTTGGGTTAATGATTTACCAAATAGTTATCTATTACTTCTTTTTATATTTTATATATGATTCCCATCTTATTCAAAGTACTCACATAATAAAAAAACTACTCACAACCTAACATCAAATATATCGTCACCCCATAATTCATATTTCACACTTTAATGTCATAGCATGAATCCAAAAATTACATGGAAATGAAATATGTTACTATGAACATCAGAATATTATAACACTTCAACTATAGAAATTTAAATTAGCTTTTATCAGTGTTGATGTGTTTAAAATAATATTATTTGAGAAAATTATAATATTTCAGAATGATGATCAAAATTATAAAATCAATATGATAAAAACATAAATAAAAATATATTTTTGATATTATAATAAAAAATATAACTACTATAATAATATTATTTATTTTCCCCAAAAATATTTTCAGTGAAAAATAAATTATTTTAATATTATAAAAATTCAAAAAATTTAAAAATGTTCTTGACTAAAAATGATCCATATTATGTGTGGAAACCATCATTGAAATAAATCACTATAAATCTATTTTTTATAATATTTTCAGTTTTGAATTAGTTCTAAATAAGGATAAATATGATCTTTGTGAAGTACTTTTAAATTTTCTAACCTTATACAACATTCTATTTCAAAATTTCTCTTTTAAGGATAAATGAACCCTGTGATGTTCACACATCCTTGAATTTCCATCCTTCCAAATAATGTTTAAATCATTTTTATAAACATAAAATGTTACTTATGAACATAAAATGATCCCTAAGAATACTAATATTAATTTTTATACAACTATCATCCTTATATTGTTTATTATAATAAAAAACATTCTATGTCTATTTTTATAATCTAAAAAATAAAAATAGTATCATATATCTGATTTTGAATATGATCCTTATAATGAGTAGATAAATTCATTCTAATTCACCCCTTTTTAGTTTTTTAGTTATCTACCGTGATTAAATCGTCTTAACAATGAACATTCATATATAATTTTTCCAATGTTAATTTTCATGGATACCTATTATCTATATGATTATTATATGGATTATACATAACCAAATTTTAGTATAAAACAAAAGTAGTAGATTATAGTCAAATAAACATAGAATTACCTCAACTAACCACATTGACGATAAAAAATTCTCAATTTTATTTTTTGAAAAATATATTATAATATCTCAATAGACTTTAATGCTTCTTAATACTATTTAAACAATAAATAAAATAATTTTATATTCCAGAGGGTATTTCCTATTAAATATACTCATTCAAATTAAAATTTAATATAGATATATATATATAATTTTCTCACATTTATTTTAGATATTCAATGATTTTAAGGCCATTAAGAAATATTCTGTAAATTTCAATTATTCCCTTTATGTATTTCTATTTTTTTCATAGATATTCATTATATTACACTACCAATAAATAAATTCATTAATTTATATATTAAATATGATTTAAAATTTATCTCTCTACATATTCCATTTATATATTATATGAATTAAAAAATATTTGTTCAAATAATTATATATCAAGATTGTGGGAGACAAAATAGCATGAAAAAATGTACCCAAAATATTATCCACGATAACTGATTTTCTATGTGTCTGGAAATTTTATCTATAATCACCTATAATTAAGGAATATTCAATAAAAAAATTAATTACTTGTTTCAAATTATTGGTATACTTTAACCTATATGATTCCATTACATGTGCTAGGAATTTCTGGTATAAATGGAATACCTTCAATCTTTCTAGAATATTAAATATATTTATGAGAAAATACATATAATAAATAGAAGTTATGATATATAGTGGTATTATTATAGATATTTCTATAGAATAGTAATGATTTAATATCATAACATTCACATGGTGATTACACACAAAGATATAGAACGATTAATGTAATATTCCATTATAATATCTTATATAACACAATAAAATGACATACAAGCACGTGGGATACAAGTTACACCATTAATATATCATATCATTGAATTTGATAAGTGTAATTTCTTAAATATTAACTTTAAATAATTAGATAATTCAGTATTAATAAAATAATAAAACCATTAATTTATATATACAACAAACATAACATCAAAACATATTAATAAATATGTAATATATCTATTCGTGTGACTTAATTTGAAATCTATGTGATCTCATCAGTTAACTCTAACATATTAATATCATCTTACATGATCTATAAAATAATTTATTCATGAAATTATTTCATTTCAATTACTTTATTTTTTTCCCTCACCTTATCACTTATATAAAATCCTTCAATCCCTACACATCTCCATAGATGTTTTCTAGTGTTTATTATTAGTTATAATATCTATTTATATTCATGGGATTACTAGAAATCAGATATGTAACATATATTTAAATTATTTTATGAAATTAAATGTAACATAACATGAAATCTATTTTTCCATGTTGTAGTACATTGTATTTAGTATCCCAAAATAATTACCCATGTACATTGGTATCTAAAACACATGCTGACATCACCTTTGGTGATATCATGTGTTTTTTCGTAATTCTTATTAGTATCAAGTACAATACTTATCTCTAAATAAAAATTGTTCACTAATGTACATATTTATCTACTAATATAATTATTCTAAACATTCTTATGATTTTTATTAATTATGTCTCATGAATACTCATTGAGTACCCAATTCCAATCTCCCATGGATTCTTGTTATTAACCAAATTCAATAAAATAGTCTCCTATATAACACAATAGGTATTATAGAATTTTATTTTTAGACATGGAACAATGAGTGTTACAATATTTATTTTTAACTATATCACATAATATGATTTCAAAATGATAGAATTTGTAATGTAGATTGTATATTGTTTCACATTTTATCATCGTGTGATGATGGAATTACTTGTTCAACATACCGAATGCATCCTTGTTCTCAATCATGTTATATATTTTTATTGCTACAAAAAAGTGATATATGTCCTAACCATAAAATAATATATGTTTTATAAAAAAATATACTTAACTCATCTATATTATAAATAGTGATATATCACTTTCACATCATATAGATTATCCCCTTTTCTTTCCATTAAATGAGAAATACAATGGTACTAATAATTATTGTTATTTTTTCCATTAATATTTAATTAATAGTGGCATAATATATTTCATAATATACAATAAGAAAATCTATTGATATTTCACAAATCCATCTCTCTTAATACTTACAATATCAGACACTTCTCTATTTAAAACACTGAACATCTAGTATATGACTCCATCACTATAATTATATTTTCAAAAAATAAAAAAAAAATAAAAAACTGTTTTAGAATTCCACCATTTAATTTTTTTAACCCTTAATTGACTAAAAACTAGAAAAAGAAACTAAAATATATGATATAACCCTCACATTAATTATGTCATAATGTTTCTCCCACAAACTTTAATTAATACCCCCTTTTAAAAAATAAAACTCACATTATTTAATAATTTTTACATATCATATAATTCTAATTGTACAATAGATATGATTCATATAGTATAGAAGATTTGATAAAATCTGTTATATGGTATCCACATAGAGTATTATAATCCTGATGTATAAATTTGATTAATGAAATTATTCGATGTAAAATAAGTGAAGAAAATTTTTTTTATCATATAAACTTTATAACACTAGGTAAGAGGAAAATATATCATAAAATATATTTTCTATATTAGTTTGACCCAAATTTTTTAAACTATAATACTATTTCATTTGAGAAAAATCACTCATTTTCTTAATTTCTTTTACCGTAATTAGGGTAAGACTATAATACCTAACATATTAGTTCATTTAAGATGTTGAATGACCTTTTTCATACACCAAACCAATCTAGAACAAACCATGATATGTTTTAATGATAAAAATGTTAAAATATATGGTAAAAAAATTATGGGAATGAAACATGAAACAACATTGTAAATATTACAAAAAATATAATTCCACAAGTATATAAAAATATTATGAACAAAATATATTAAACATTTTGGTTTTCCATGATGATCATTCCACTTATTTTAACTATGGAAAAAAGGGAAAACATTATAAATATAAATGAAATTTTGAGAGAGAGAAAAATGAATTGGATTAATGAATTTTAATGAAGCATGTAAATTCATATACAAAATATAATTTAATAGTTTTACATATAAATTTTGGATATATTGTTATTGGATGTATAATGATTATATATATGGTATTTGGATATGAGGTTAATAGTTATACATGGATCAAAATTAAATATTGAATTATTTATAGTTCTAATTAAAAATGTGTTACACATAAAATATATTACATGAAATTTACAAAAAATTAACATTTTTTTTGGAAAACCTAAAATGACACTAACTCATTTTTTAAATATATCCATTTTTTAATGTAGTCATTTTTTGTAGAAAAAAATATTATAAATTTATTAAATGAATGAACCAATTTAATAAATAGACATAAAAAATAAAATTCATCACTATTATAGAAAATAAATACCATCAAATTAATAATTGAGGAACTATATGGAATAAATATTTAGTAATTGGTCATCAACAAAATATGTTTTTATTAAAAAAATATTTTGTAATATATTATATATTTTCATTTACAATATAAGATTTAAAATTTTGTATTACCAAATTTAATCAAATTAAATATATACGTATATAAAAATTTGAATAAAAATCTATACACTAATTATTTATTGTTTATAAAATCGAAAAAAATTAATGTGTAACATGATACATTTCTCAAAATAAGTTTCTTATATATTATTTGCATTTCTAATTTAATAAACTAAATATATTATTTTTAAATTATGTTTCTAATTAAATATAATTTTAACCTTTATACATATTATATTAAAACTCACATAATTATTTATAATTGATATCAAATAATAATATAAAAACACTGTGATTACAATATATATTTCCTATAAAAATAGTTTTTTCCTATAAAAATCATTTTCAATTAAAATTTATCTTTTTAATGATTTTAATTATAATTTTATTTAATTTATTTCTTATTTTGAATTATAATATTCTATTTTGTTAAAAATAATTATGGTGGTAAATAATTAAGTAATGTAAAATGAGGAAAATGGTAAAAATGATAGAGCATGATTTTTTATGGTAAAATTGATATAAAATACTTATATTAATACATTAATATGTTTGATATTCTATAATACATTCTAGAGAAAAATTTTATTTCTTAATACTCCTAATATCCATCTGATTCCATTTTTGTATTCGCCAAACTAATGCTTCTAAGGTAATTTCCATAATTAGAATCTATAAAATAATGTCTCCTCCACCCATTAAAACACAAATATATAATTAATTTTTATATTTAATAGCTTAAAACATTTATTCACTAATGTATTATTTCTTATTTGTATGTTTTATTTGTAATGAGGAGGTATAGATCATTTATTACAAGAGAACCCATTTAGATAAGTTGTTAATTCATGTAATTATGTTTTTAATTTCCTCTCTCTTTTTTCAGTTACCATCACCAATAAACCATTTTTAAAAATAATTGTCCAATATAATTATCTCATATTAAAACTATTATGGATATATAAATATTATATTACAATAATATAACTATATACTCTTCCTCATTCATATGTACTAAATGTTATTTTTTAGGTCGGTTCAACAACCAACGTGAACGATGCTATACTATATTTTTTATTTATTATAATATCAATTATAAAGACAATAATTATGTTAATATATGATATTTTAGTATAATTTATATTATTATTATTATGTCTCTAGAAGGTTATTTCAAAGTCAAAGCACCAATATAATGTAACTCATTATTATTGGAAAATAACACGAATCAATTTCATCGTGAACTATAAAATCTAAATTATACCCATAAAATCCCTAAAATTAAAACGTGAATATGTAAACCATTTCATAAAAATTACCCCACTACCTTGAATAATAAATAAATGATTAGTTTTTTTAAAATAATGATGATCGGCATCACCATTGTTTATCATTTATTAAACGGTGTAATTTATTAACATCATATGATTAAAATAAAATATAAATAATTAATATTTGAATAATAGAAGTATATAATTGAATAATACAAAAGGTATTAGATGTGAATAATTATAATAAAATTGAAAAATGTGTGTTTTTATTTTAAACACAATGACTAATCAATTTATTGGGCATTTCGACTAAAGGTAAGTATTTATTTCCTTATTTTAGGATGATATCAAGATTGTCTCTGAAACAAAATTTATTTGGAAGAATATAAATTTATTTATTACTAAAAAACCAAAAAAATTTATTAGAAATTATATATTTTTTCTAGATTTAATTTTAGAATTTAAGATCTGTTTGATTCATAATTCATCTAATATAATGCTTATAAGTGGACAAAATTATCTATCTAATTTTGAGTCATGATTATTTTTCTTCCTTCTAATGTTTTTCGTTTTTTTGGAGATTTTCTATTCTATACAACTAAATTTGTTTAATGTATATTTTTATTGACTTTTAATTTGTTTTAAATAGGTGTGAGATGAATATTTTAAATCATGTTTAATGTTTATTTAGGATTTCATTTTCCCAAAATGTTATTTAGTTATATTTACATGGATTCCATTATATATATTTCTTGTTAAAAAATTAATTTTTTATGTAATTTATAATTATTTTTCATAAATGAATTATTTATTTATTATTTCATTTTTAAGGAAGAGTTGAAAAATATATAGGATATTTCTTTTAATAGGCTAAAATACCCTCTTATTTTTTTTTGAATGTTTTTTTAATATTTTGACGAATCAATTAATTTTTCTTGTTTTAAAGGGAATTTATTATAATAAATCATTTATTTCTTTTATTATGATTTATTTATTTCATATAGAAAATTTAATGAAATCTGATTTATTATATATTGTAATTTATTCTTTGCTTGGTTTATGAATGTGATCATGAGTAGGACTATTGTTTTGTTCAAACAAATACCTTGTAATTCGTGTTATTATGATCAAAAATACCGTTGATATGTTATTAATGATTTTTTTAAGTGTGTTCATATGGTTTACTCTTACTATAGTCTCATTGTTTATTATTTCATATTCATCATTTATTAATTTTTTTCATGAAACATGGCTATGTTTGTGAAATTGAAGATGTGGGGAAATCACCAACATCATTATTTGGCGATGTTAAGAAATCGAGTATTTCAATCAAATACTTAATAGAATCACCTACATGAATCAGCAATGTCTATAAATAATCTATATGGTTATCAATTATATTCAAGAATCCATTAGGTTAGAAAATATGTATGTTAATCAAACGATGGTGTAAATTGGAAAAAATAGTGTAATAGGATATGTTAATTGGATACAAGTTGAATTTGTTGAAGAAATTATATGTAGCAATGTGAATCACTACACTGCATTAATTTTTTCTAAATGACTAGTAATTATAAAAATGGAATTTGGATACATGAACAACACGTATGTAATTTTCAATATGAAGAAACCAGGTACATAAAAAAGGTAAACATAAATAAAAATATATTTTTAAATTATAATTGGTGGAATTGTGATATGTGGTTCTACAATTTGTTCATCTATTACAATTGAAAAACTCTAGGTACAATTAAATGATTCTTTTGTTAATAAAATATTTGATCAGTTTTTCTCGATAAAAATTAATTATAAAAGTATTTCATGTATCAATTGAAAAAAATAGTACATTTCTAATTTATTTATTAGTAATGTTACAATTATATTATTTCAATTAATAGACCTCAATAACTATAGTTTCAGATATTGGATTTTATGGAATATTATTTCCTAAAATATTAAAAAATATTTTCATTCAACATTATTCATAAAAGGAAGAAAGAGAATATTCAAAAGAACAATGGAAATAAATTTTACTCTAAACGCTTACCCTTTATGATATTTGTGTGTTTCTCAGTTTTACATGAAAATGTAGTTGAATATTTCAGAGTCTAAAATTTTCTTCATAGATCTATCTTTAAATGTTTATAATACAATAATCAATCATCCTTTTAGTGTTATCATATCTTCTAAATTATTATTCTTTTCTATTAGTTGTGCCCTAAAATAGTGCACTTCATCTGTAATCTTTATTATTTTCTATTCGTGTTGGAAGCATCATCTTTTTGGTTTAAGGTATGAAGGTTCTTAGTAAAAAACATCAAATGATGATGTTTTTTAATCCTTTTTGGAGCCTCAAAAATGTTCTAATGTTTTATCATGTTTCAATTGTTATCACTTCATCATGAAGTCCCCAGAAAAGGGGAAATAATATCCTATTAAAATTATTATACTAGTGAATATCACATTGATCTGGAAGTTATGAATTATTATAGTGGACTAGGAGATTTCTATTTCTTGAACCACTAAAAATCTAAATTATTTATTATTTTAATTTATAATTTAATTTTCACTACTTATATATGATAATTACAGAATATTATAACTTATAGTACATTAATGTGATGGTTTTTTATGAGAATAATATTTCAAGAACATAATACACCATCGTCTTGAGTTTTTGTGAATGTGGTCATAGACCAATAATTAGTCTAATAAGACTTGAATTTTGATTTCCCCTATATAAAAGGATAATTTATTATGATCACATCCTAAATGGATACTATTGAGGATAACACAGAAGGTGGTTTTATGGTAATATCTCTATAATTCGATGGTGAAAACAAAATTTGTTAGTAAAAATGGAAATTTATTTTATGAAACTCTGTCTAATGGTTTAATTAAATTTTTCAATTCCTTATACTATTCATAAAGGATATCCAAAAAAAGAGGGATGATACTGTTAGTGGATAATCTAATAATTAGACATGGTAATGGTGAGTTCAGTCATGTTTTACATTATGAAACATTATATAAGTTGGAGTCTACCATGTAGTGGATTATGAATGAACTATTAATGTTTGGGAACTAATATATAATAAATAAATGATTATGTTTGAAATAATTTGAATAATACATGGAAAAATAATTACATAGTTAAATTTAATAATGACTATGGTTCTTAATACAGTTTCTACATAAAGAGAACATATTTCTAAACTAGATCATACCTTCAAAATTCTAAAATTCTACGTCGTATGGGGATTGAAATATTATTTTCCACAAGAAAATATACAACTATCAAATATTTCAAAAGAATTTATTGTTTTGGTACACTTATGATATAGGAATATTAAATAGAAGCTAAGTGAGGTGAGTATAATCATTTAATACTGAAAATAATTCATTGAAGTATTCTAATTCAAAATATAATAATAATAATATTTTATAAAATAGTTTAATTATGAAGAGAATATGGCACATCATGTATTCTCTAATCAAATGATAAATTTTATCTGTTTTCTATAAGGTTTCGAAGGTTCAAAAAATGAACGAAGAGGATTTTTGAAATCCTTCAATGTGTATAAGAATTATTCAGAAAATTGAAAAATATTTACATTCTATGAGGGTAAGGAAATAAACCCCATCAAACTATACATCAGTCAATATAAAAAAGACATGAATAACAATAAAAACTATTTTAAAATTGTTTAATATAAGAATAAAGAAAATAAGTTCATGAAATTAACATATAGTACTTCATAATATTCTAGTGATGTCACATATTCAGAATCAGAAGATGAATTATTTTTAACAATTTGAAAACATCTGATTTATAGAAATATCAAATTAAGTACACTATTTTTATTCATCTAAGCTTGTTTTATTATTCTAAAAATTAATAATTTTTCATTATAATAATTTAATCAATATTTTACCATATTTAAAACCAAATATATGTGTTTTAAAAATAAAAATATGTCCCTTACGAACTTTTATACAGTTTTAGTTAGTGAAAAAAATCTTTTAATAAAGAAAATATTGAATTTTAAATTCAATATTGAAACTAATTCTATATCTTTATTTGAACTCAGTATCAATATTTGGTGCCAAAAACGAATTTCATGATTGTAATTATTTTGAAAGTATTTTTACTAGTGGAGAAATACTTTGAATAAAATTCTTGAATGCATTAATTATTTGAAAAATAAACTAGGA
This sequence comes from Viscum album, assembly GCA_963277665.1. NCBI lineage: Eukaryota > Viridiplantae > Streptophyta > Magnoliopsida > Santalales > Viscaceae > Viscum > Viscum album. The sequence continues at coordinate 795,907,225 of OY728160.1, read as the reverse complement.
AAATGAAATATAGGTGAAAAAATGTTATAAAAAATATTTTAGTCACAGTTAAAAGAATAAACATGTATAAAAATCATCAATTTTCTCTTTGGATAATCAGAGAGTTATGATAATAGTTTCAAATTATGAAACCATCATTTTTTGATTTAAGAATGAGTTTCGTTGAATTATTTTATCATTTTCAGTACAATAATTCATGGAAGAAAAATGGGTTTTGAAATCATTATTTTTTATTAATTTTGAAACAATGAAAATATGGGTACCAAAAAAATTTCATCATTTCGTTTTATAGAGGAAAGGGTTAAACATCATCAACGTGAAATTGTATATGGATAATATATTTACAAGGATTTTGAGTAGAAATTTACCAAATTTCCATTCCATATCAATTATTAACAGAGGATATGTCATATTTGTTGAAAATTAGAATGGGTAGATTATTGGAATGGTATTAGTTGTAAATAAAAGGTTAAGCTTAATAAAAATGTTCTATGTATGGAAGGATTAAATAAAAATTTGATAAGAATTTCCCAACATTGTAATGATGGTTATTTTGACTATTTTTTAAATAATTTAAAATTTATTTTAAATGAAAATATTCTTAAATTTACGGAACATTGAATTGGGAGTTTTTATACATTTAAAATTAATTATTTATCTTTTTAAAAATTGGACTATATAAATATTAAAATTTTAATCATGTATTTGAAAAACAAGGCATAATTTTTTTTGTCTAAACCAAGGAGAAATTTTCTAAAAGTTATTTTCTTTTATATTTTCACTAACATAAATTTCATAATGATAATCTATTACATGCCTTCTATATGGTATGTTAAAAAAATTCCTTTTTTAATCCAATTAAAAATATTTCGCTATCTTGGAATCTAGAATATATCCATGGTGATTTATTTGGACAATCTAGAATAGGCAATCTAAGAGGATAATATTTTGTTTATATGTTAATTGATGATTTCACTAGATTACATAGGTTTTCATTTTGAGTGTTAAGAGTGAAACGTGTTCTATGTTTATGTACTTTCATAAAATGATACTAATAGATAATTTTTATAAAATTGTTTCTTTGAAAAGTTACCATGGATGAAAATTTAAAAACTGTGATTTCAATTATTGTTAATAAAAACATAGTATCATGAAAACTTTTTCAAACAAGTGGAAATCTAATTAGAATTATTTTTTCATGGATTTATTGTTTATTGCATAAAATTTCATGGAATATGTTATGTTAATATAACTCACCCACTCATTTTTGGGCTAAAGAAATAAATACAAAAAGTTATATCATAAATAGAGTATTAATAATGAATATATTGGGGAAATCAACCAGTAAACTATTAAATAATAAAAATAAAATATTGGGATACATTATAGTTTTTTGATTCAACGTTTAAAATTTAAAATCCAAGGAAAATATTGTTTAATTTGATCTAAATTATGAAAAATGAATCTTACATAGATATTCAACAACTTTTATAGCCTATTGTGTTTTCCAAAAAATGTCAATGATTATTTAATAATAAACACATGTGAAATTTAATGAACATGATCCATTTTATCCTAAAATTACTGATGTAGATAAGATAACTTATTATATTTATAATAGGAGACCTGAGCCTCTATAAATATATAAAATGGATGAAGACTTGGAAGTTTATTTTAGTGAACCAAATCCTAATAGGATGGAGACTAGTGATCAAAATATTATGTCTCATAGGTATACTAGAAACATAAAACATCGTCCATTATAAAATATTATTGGAATCTTAGATGAAATTATTAATACTAAAATAATCATAGGAAATGATTCATAATTTTTGTCTATTCGTTCTCAAATAGAACCTAAAATAATGGAATGATACATTGTTGATGAGGTTTGGGTTTCTAAAAATGGAAGAGGAGTTAATCTTGTTCAAGAGGAACAAATAATGAGAATTATTTGATATGTCCTCTGAAAATGTAGTCATATGGAAAAATAGTTCTTTTAGTAATATACAATATAATCATTGTGTGAAAACATGGAATGCAACTCGACTAGTTGCTAAAGGTAATAACCTGGTGGAATATATTGATTATGAAGATATATTTTCACCAATATCTATACTAGAAGCCACTAGAATAATCATATCTTATTTATAAAAGAATAATTTTATGTTAAATCAGATTGATATAAAATTTTATTCGTTAAAAGATTTTTTATGATGGATGTTTATTTCAAAAAACCTACTAGTTTTCAATATACTATTTTTCCAAATTAACTTATTAAACATACCAAAGATACATTACAACATTGAAAAATCAGCAATTGATTGTTATGAATTTTTTAGATCTTTTATTCCACAAATGGATAATCAGATGGAAAGTCAAATCCTAAAATATTCAAGAAAACATAATCATTATATACTTTTAAATTTCAAATATATATTCATGAGTATATTTTTTCTTCTAAAAATAATATATTGTGTAATAGGTTTTCAAAACTCTAGAATAATGAATATTAAATGGGAATAATGAGTGAGTTAAATTTCATTGTAGGATTCCAAATTTATCAAAAATATATTGATAATGTTCTAAATCAATGAAAATACATATATGTAATTCCTAATAGGTTTGGTCTTGAAAATATTAAAATAAATAATATTTTATGATTTATAATGAAAAAACATGACATAAATGAAGCAATGAAACAAATTTCCCACTAAATATATAATTGAATAATTTATATATGTTTTTATTTTATGACAAGTAGACCCAAAAATATATTTTCAGTATTAATATCTACTGGATTCAATGATAATCCCAAGGAATCAAATTTAAAATCCATTAAAAATATTTTTACGATATTTAAAAACAACAACATTCCATTCCATAAATTTTACAAAAAATTATAATTATAATTTTAAGACATATTTGGAAGCCAGATTAGGTATTTTTAGAAAAGATATAAAGATCTCCTTTAGAACCGTCCTCTTTATAATGAAACACCTGATATTGTAGTCTAGTATAAAATAACACTCTATTTTATTAATTATTTTTAAATATAATATATTGATGTTGGTAGTTATTTTTATAAGTGTTTTCGATGAAACATGATTGAATGCATTTTTTGTTGAATTATAATAAACTATCAGTTAAACAAGAAATTAATAGTGCATTAGAAATTTAAAAGAATCCAATAAATCATTCACAAAAAATGAATATATATTTATAGAATCATATGTTGAGATATAAGTAAAAAAATGTGATATACCTCTTGAATTTATCGATATTATGAATAAATCAATATAATTTTTTAGTAATCAACTGGAATGTGAATGTTTTCATTTTAATAAAATAGAATTCCGTTTATTATAATTTAAATGGTAATAATTTATATCATTAAAAATTATTTTAATTATATTTTAAATTAATTAATTAATATTTATTTTATTATATTTTAATTAATTATGAATAATGAATGAATTTATCATTATTTTATGTCCATTAATACTTTATATATTTTTTAATAAAAATTAATTTATATTATTTATTTTTATTTAATGTTAGAGTAGACTCTTTGTCTCCTCACCTTTCACCTACATCCTTCCAAAAGCCAAACTATCACCATATTTCACATGATATTCTCTCAACCTCTTACTGAAGCTTCTATGATGGAGAATTAAATGAGAGGAAATTATGGTTGACTTAGTTATTTTAGGAAGGAAATTTCATGTGGTGCCTCATGCCATGAGTTATCTAGAAACATCATGGATACATCACATATGAATTGTATATAAATACTGTTGATGAAAATCATTCTACATAAATGATTGTAGAAATTTATTTATGAGAAGAAAAAAATTTCTTGTTTGTGGGGGGGGGGGGTTAAAAGTTCATATGGATTGTAGAGTTTCAGTTTTGGTAATCAAAGGATATGATTACATTGAACATGAATGGAAAATATGTCCTTCTTTATTTTTGGTAAATTATTAAAGTATTTCATTGTCATCATGAGGTTTAGTTTTGTTTTATGTAAAATCATTTCAGTATGTCTTCAATATGACTAAATGAGGTATTGATGTTTCGTTTGGAAGAAATGCTTTTGATAAATAGGATGTCGAAGTTCTAAAATATGAATTTAGAGTTGTATATAATATATTTTATTGGAAGTTTTCCTAGAGTGTATGTGAGATGGAAATATTGTTGTTTTAGGACATTTTATCTTTTATTTCATGATAAAATACATTAATCTGAATCTTCATCAATATATGATTTTGTTTGTGAACCACGATTTACAAGTCAAATGAAAGATGATCTAGTATCACTTTAGAATAATCACCTACATTGTATTTTTGAATAATAAAGTAGATGTCAATGTGTATGAGGATTTGAAGCGACATAATATTAATTCTATCCATAGAGTCCTCTAGAAGATATTTCTCTACAATTGGGGTGGATCCTTAAAATCTATTTATCATGTTGGATAGGAAGTGTGAGAAACTTAAGAACTAACTAAGGGGGATCAATCCGCTAACTCACCACCCATGTATGAGATACCTGATTAAAGGGTTCCTACTATAGACTTTTAGGTAATATCAGAGTCTTAGGTTCTATATGACAGTCTAGTGGCATAAAAAGGTCATAGATAAGATGTTATAGTGGTTAGGGATGCTGAATCAGTTTGGCCAATTGAGTTGGATATTGATACATCTATCGAAGTAAAATTTAAAGAGGTTAGTCTATCTAAGACTCTCTTAAGATTTCATTCTATTTACAGTTGAGGGTGTCCACATGATGATCTTAAATGTTTTGGTATAATCCCTCTATGATCTCCTACTATAAAAGGGATATATATAAATTATGATGAGGATGTCTTGTGAATGTTTTAATAATTTCACATAAATTGCATCAAATTATATCATTCACAAGGATACCACATCAGTAATAAATTGTTATAAAATTATAAATGTTGAAAATCACATGAAAATTTTCCCCTAAAAAATAATGATAGAATTTTATAATTTCAATGGAGATTTTCTTAGATAAATAATGGTATAATATATTCAATGGATGAGATGATGATTCTCATAGGGAATTATATATTTAAATATCAACTATAATAAACTATTTGGTATCATTGAAACCTGAAAATACTTGATAAAAACCCATCCCCCATTTCCTCATGTGCTACTTATTCCCTTTGTGGTATGTTATTAGGATGTTGAGGTCCTGATAGCTCAATTTTGGTATGTTAATGAAATATATACTACTAGGTAAAAGATTAATAAGCAGAACATGCTTTTTTCATAACAATGAAACATGATTTAGAATCTGACAATGGTCCAATAAGATATCTATATGGTTTATTTTATGAAATTCGGTATATAAGAAAGAAATTATAGATTGTCGACTCACATTATGAAGAGTAGTTATATTAATCGTTTAGTTTATAAAAAATATTAAACCATCATACATACTATTTTTGTAATGGATAATGACATCAATAATTTGTTTTATTAACATTAATCATACTTGAATAAAATATCATCCCATATTTAGTCTCTTATATGTTATATATTCACACATGTACTCATGAAATAATTGAAAAGATATATGTTAGATGAATTTTAGGACACAATTGATGATATCATATGTTTTTTTTGTTTCGAATTATGTGACTATAGTTTCCATGGTATTATATCAAGAAGAATCATAGGGTGCTAAATAGGATTAAATATTGGGAGTACCCCATGATATTCAAGATATGATTTTTTATTGTTACAATTACAATAAATCCTCAATGATTTTCAGATATTATAGTCAACATATATGAATAAGTTAAAGGACTAGTGAAACAATATTTATTATAGTATTCTAAGTCCTCAGTGTCTACAAGAACTCCGATAGTTACAGTTTACCTTATAGGAAGAGTGATTATTTTCTATAGAACATTAAAGCTGGTTATTTCTTCCTTATCTAATTCTTAGAGTGGTCATGTGCTAGATTTTACTCCTACTACAACACTTCACAATCCTTCTTCTTCCATGAAATAGGTCAATCAAATCTTTATTTAACAATTAGCTAACATAGACATGAAACTCCTTTTGATGGATTTAAGGATGATTAATTATCAAATTTCACCCGAAAAAAATATATAAGAATTTTTTTAGAGCCTCCTTAGACTCCATATATTTCTTATTATACTATAATGACCGGTTCTCCTCATACATTTTTTTAAGAATATATAATATTTTAAAGGGATTACCTAAATATTATTGATATATGTTTTCTTGCCCAATTTTCGATAATTAGAAGGATAAATAATTTCTTATCATCACTAGACACTAATAGTAGGAATAGGAAGAGAAAAGATATTATTTTTAGCCCCACTCATTTGTATTATAATGAATATTTAAAGGTTATTAGATCATTTTTTTCAAATCTATTGATAGTCCGGGGGTGGAAGGATTCTTTTACATATCCTACAAATACGATAGAAATATAACATAATATATCTTATTATTTATTTAAATTTTCATAGAATCACTAGATTATTTTGATTACAAATTCATTGGAACACAAAGCCAAATTATTTTTTTGAACCCAATCAGTCTTTATAGATACTGGTAGTTTTATTATACCTCCAGTGATGGACACACCTACTACCTCTCATTTGTCTCATATATTGAATATTCTCATACACAATACTATTTTTAAATTAGTGAAAATTAAAAAACTATGGTTATATAACTGATTTACTTTTCATTGGAAATCTATTATATTTTAACAAATGTTCTTGTCCAGTTCCATTCCTTTTATTTACTTAGGGATTGTTTTCATTTAATGAATATTATTATTTTTCGTTCTTAAAAGTTTTTTTATATAATTAATTTTTATGTGACTATTTTCATTTACTTTTTTTCATCTTTATGAATTTTTAATCATAAAATTCGTTATTTCCATGATTTAAATTCTATTTATTCAAGATACTTAAATATTTTTCAATAAATTTTTTTAAATGTATTTTCCTATCATTGTCCTTAAATTATATAGACATTAAAGGGGGTATGTTTTATCATGAGGTAGAAGTAACCTTTTTGGTATAATTCTTATGAATTTAATATAGGATATATCTAATTAACAAGGATAACATATGATAAACACCGATATCAGTAATTAATAAATATTACATATATTTTCTCAAAATTCCTTTAAATAATTAAATTTTTATATTTATTTTAAATTGGTTTTGAAATCATAAAAAGGGGGATATTATTGGGATATTAGTGTTGTTCCAACATATCCAATGTACTTTACGGTTGGAAGATATTTGATACCCTTTATATGTTACTAGTGTCATTGTTTAGAAGTGTGTTCATCAAGTTTACTCTTATTAATGTCATTTTTAGTTCATTGTCTCTTGTTATTCAAATCAAGAGAATTTTTCTCATATTTTCCTGAGTATAAAATATTGACTGTATGTGGAAATAGGCAACAAGAAAATCTGAATATGTCATGAAATATTATATTTAAAAGAATCACCTATGTAAATCATATACATTTGGAATTGGATGTACAGAATTTTTTTATGTTGATGAATGAAATAATTGAGAAAATGGATACATCAAACAAGAAAACTACATGAATTGGCTATATGGGGTAATCAATGACAAAAATTTTATATATGGTGATTTTAGCTACATCATTTCATATTGGAACATAATTCATTTGACTATTTATATATTGTATATGTTGGGGAGAAGTATATGATAAAATATTAGTAATTTGAAGAAGGCTCCTGTAATTCTTTTATGTGAATAAATTAGCTACAAAAAAAGAATAATGGATCTAATCATCTATTTTAATTTAAATTAGTGGAATTAAGGGCTCATGGGTATGTAGTTTGTGTATTTTTTATCATTGATGTCCTCTAACATTAATTTAATTATTCCTTTAATTAATTAAATAATGGATCATTTATTATGATATATATTCATTATAAAATGATTCCATGTATTTAGATAAGACAAAAATACAAGGAGAATTCATTGCTTAGTACTATTTTGAGGTATTTTTTCTAAAAAAAATAAATCTACAATTCATTTTTTATGGAATATATTTATGAGATATTAGTGTGTGAAATATTATGAAATACATTCATGCATGTGTTTTTTAATTAATAAGTAAGAGAATATATGAAAGAATATAATCCAGGGCATTAACTTTTAGGATTGTTATCATTCATATCATTTCTTATAGAGATTTCATCTTCATAGATAGTTTTTTCATACTAATATGAAATTTATATATAATATTTCTTATTATATATCATTAGCGGAAGTGTCTATAATTTATTTTATGTTGTGATGGTTCTAGTTAAAATAAAATTGACAAAATGAGTATTTAATGACTTTTTGGAGCTTGGTAATTTGTATTGTTCTTGCACCATGTGTAGAATGATTGAATTTTTTCATTAATTCCATATAAAAAAGTACTGATATTTATTGTTTAGTGGGATGGACTAGTGAAAATAACCTTTATTTAGGAGTTTAGTGTGGTTAAAGTGGACTATGGGATTTTTTTTCACTAAACCACTACAAACAAATATCCTCTGATCTTTAACTTTCTCAAACAATTTCCACATCTTGAATGTTTTAAGAAGAAAATTTCATTCTTCTTATAAAATAATGAGGGTGTTTTTATTTGCCAATTAAATTTAAAGATCTCAATAAACCCCCCTTTGAGACATAGTGCAACTGGTATCTGACCAACATCATGTCTATGTGTCACATAGATATTTGGTTAAAAATATGTGACTAGTGGGACACATACATCCCCCTAATTAGTTGGGAAAGTATTTCAATATCATTTGAAGATATGAATGGGATTGAGGAGTGAATATGATCAATTTTTTATAATATTTATGATTAAACCAAATAAATAATGTTTATGGGAATGGAGAGTGAATAAAATATACAATGTGATAATATTATTGGTAGTGATAATTTTTATAAGAAATAATTTTATATTATTATTTTAATGGGAAATTAAATTATTATATTTCATTGTATTTATTATTATCTCATTCTTATACATTCTTATACAATATTCAGAATATATGAAAAAATCATTATACTACATTCATTTCTTATGATTTTAGATACATTGGGTTTGGTTTTCTTATGTTGTATTCATATTACATGATCGTTTTCTCAAACCCACATGTTCTGTTTATGATCTATTATGATCATTGATATATATCTCACATTTTTTACCCCTTATATAAAACATGAGTTCACCCATCCATATGGGTACATCTATAATTTTACTAAGAAGTTTAAATATTATGGTTTTTCTATAATAGGGTCAATTTTTATGTGAATATGTTAAAATGTCCACAAAATTTTGAAAAACATTATATATATATCTAATTATATATATATATATATATAATCTATACATAATAAACCAAGATAAATGTATATTCAATTTTACATCATTTTTATAATTTGAACATTAAAACTCATATAAAAATCTTACAATCATAATAATAGAATGTTTATTGTCATTTAAGAGCATTAGCACATGAATCATATTCTGGAATACCTATGAATATATTTCCATAATATAACACATCTAGAATGCGAAATTGACTTATCATAATTTATATATATCTTCGTTAATTAGTTAAGGGAAAAAATAAAGGTGAGAGATTAAATGATCTTTAAATTTAATAACTTGTGATAAAAATAAAACATCAAATGTGAGAATAAGATATGCATTTGGGTTGGAGAATGAATGAAAGCAATATGGAAAAAAAATATTCAATTAATTCCCTATAATATAAATATGATGATTATAATAATGGATGTAAAACACAAAGAAATAAAATCTTTAGATCATGCAATCATAAATATGTGTAAGAATCATAAGTCATGACATCATAAATATAATTCAATATTCACTCCCAAAACCATCACCATGATGTGGAAAAATTCCCATTGTGGATTGGGTTCACCTCTTTTTCCAATATACATAGTAGAAATTTTACCATGGTGGATTAGGTTAACAACCTAATAAATTCTATAATAACTCATGAGATATAATTATTTGTCAAATACATTAGAGGACTATATAATTGTGAGGACAGCAATCACATTACATAATGTTTTTTGGAAAACACTCATTATACTATTCATGGTATCTCTTGAGATTGAAAATTTCCCAATTCATTAGGGGGATAAATACTTTTGGGTCCCCCCATTCAAATAATTAAAATTATAATATGTACATGCATACATGTTCCATATTAGTAATATATACCATATAAAATTTAGAAGCATGATGAATCCCACAGTACTAGAAAATTCCCATATACCCACTATTTGGAACCTTGAGTATAACCCATAAAAACGTGGGTATAAGAAATACCTACGGTTTTACAAACATATGGGAGAATAAGCTTCGAGTATAGTTATTATCTATAAAACTGTTCTGAAAATTATATACCCATAGTTACGAACCATGTGAATAGATGAATGGGAAATAGTCCACTCTTTCAATAAACATATACCCATGGTTCTGAAATTTTGGCTATAGGATTTAAAAAAATTCATGTAGTTGGATTCCAACCATGGACATCCTCTATAAAATCCACAAACATAACCACTACACCACATATGATTATTAGTATATATATATATATTTCAATAGTGGCTATATGTGAAAAACTATGGAAAATAGGTTTTCCCACGTAATTTTTCCCATGGATTATTTTTTACCCGCACTTTCTAGGGAAATATATGACCATATTTTACCAAAACGGTGACTATTTCTAGGACCTATAGTCGTTTTTTTTGGAAAAAATATGAGAATTGGTTTTGAACCAAACCTTATACCTATTGTCTTGGGAATTACATGGCAATAGGTTTGATTTATACAATAAGTTTATTAGAGAACTATGGGTATATTTATTGAACCAAATTGTATACCCATAGTTTTTTAAAAACCGTAGGTATTAGTCAGAAATTACCAATATATCCAATGTTTACTAGAACCACAAAAATAGGTTCAAAACCAAACCCTATAATGATGATTTTTTTAAAAACGTGGGTATTTACTTATTGTCTAATAGTTCCACTAGATAGAAACATGTTTCATAATTCTAATTCAAAGAACTATAGATGAAAAAAATCCTATGTATTCACATTATAAGAAGTAGTTAAATAATTTATTTACATTCATTATTGAATAAGGTACATAGTTCATGAATATGGTGTTTAATATTATAAAATTCATTAAAATTATCTAGATAAGAAAGAAGAAAAATTAATAACCTGGGTGGAGCTTTTATCAAATACGTAATGCATATTATTTATGATGGATAGGGTATATTATTTTATATAAAACAAAAATTGAACCGTGATGGTTATATATAAAATTATTAGGTTTTATATAATTTATTCAAAATATAAGAAATTTGAATGGAGTTGATTATTTTAATGAAACAAAAAATAATTTGGTTCCCTTAAATCATGTTAACATTGAGTATAAATTTCCAAGGGAACTATAAACATGTATAACCCCACGATTGAAACTGATTTTTAACTAGTTAAATATAAAAGAAAAATATATAAAAAATAAAATAAGAATATGAGTTGAATATTGTGTAAAATGTATAAAAATATAGATTACGCATTATGAAAAAAGTGAGAGGGTGGTTGGAAATATCTATTACCTTCATGTAAGGGATCACTATATAATGTCACTAAACTTCTCGAATAATTAAATTATTCTTTTTTAAATATTTATGCAAGATATGTATTCATATATCATTATTTTTATAAGGTATATATATTATATTGTATTATTTATTATTAATATTGTTTTTGATTACGTTGGTCTCTCGGGGATGCTTTATCAGTTTCTTCGTAATAATTTTTATTGATGAACATGGGGAAATTAGTTCAAAAATAACTTCCCAATCACTATAATTATATATTATTATTAAAATTATTATTAAAAAATTATAATACTCATTTAATATCAAAGTTTATCCCAAAAAATATCTAAATTTAAAGGGGTAACATAATAAGTCCATTCAAGCTGGTTAAAGTTTCAATAATATTTTTTCACTAAAACATGTACAATGAATAAAACATTTTATTTTATTTTAGTAATTGTGTAATAAATTTCAAATTAAAAAATTAAATGAAATTTTGAACAAATAATATTGGTTTTAAATGGATAAATGAATACAAATTTTATGGAGGATGTTGTTCCTACACACCCTTGTTGAAGATTTCTTTTAACTTAATGATTTTATAGTAAGTTATTAAATGGATATTCTATTTTTATAACAAAACATTAGGGTAATGAAAATTATTATTTTATTATACCTTCAAGTATATAAGGGATTTAAGGGGTGTAAATGAAGAAATTATATAGCTAAGTTATTTTAAGATTAATACAACTCCCTTGGAAGTTCTACCTTCAGTAATTTCATAACGATTCATAGTATTGTGTTTTGGTGAGACCAATTATATAATTTAATGGTTAGGATGTTTATGGGAGACTATGTAAATGTGTTTTTGAACCAATGATATGGATTTTCTGTATAAATTAGTATCATTTTGTATACTTTTATTTGTTATGAAAAAATAACTTCTCTAAATACTCTTTTTTTCTAAAATATATGACTTTATTATTCATGGTCAAAGGGCCAAAAAAGTCCAATAATGGTATGGGGAAATATATAAGGTCATGAAACAATCCAACAAATAAAAATAAAAAATTAATTTTTACCAGTGTTATCCTTTTTCACTATGTTGAACCAATTTTAACCTAATTCACCCTTACGATATTAACTTCCCATTCATAAATGGAAAAAAAATCATTGACCTAAATTAAAATTGAAATTATATTATTAATTAATATTTAAAATTTTATATATTGAAATAATTTTATAATTATAATTTATAATATGTACATATTTTAATTTTAGTATTACCACACATAATACCTAAAAGTCATTTTATAGAAAAAGTTCAATATATGATTTAAATTAATGTTTGAGATAACATGATCACTGTTTTTGGTTTTAAACAAATTAATTTATTTATTATTAAAAAAAATAATTGTAATGTTGCTTTATAATTACACCTAAATAGACCCTTTCCAAAATAACCATTAATTTAATGAAAATTACAAAAAATTATTATTTATTATAATTAAAATATTTCGTTTATTTTATACAATTACTTATAGGTTTTATTAATTTTATAAAATATATTTAGAATGAATAAAATTTTTCATAAAAAAAATTGATCAATTAAAAGGTCTTGTAAAACTCAAATATTTTCATATATTCTGATTTTGTAATACAGCTCACCATTTTGGTGACCACTGTATTTTTCACTATGCATATAAAAAAAATATTTTATAAAAACTTCTTTTATGTTCACTATAGCCCAATGAATTCAAAATGAAAGTAATTTTTTTATACTAAACTTACATATGTGATTAAAATTTGTTTTGGGTATATTTTTTGAAACATAATAAAAAATGTTTTTTGAAAATTATAATTTATGTTCAAAAATGTCAAATATGGGTTTGTAATTTAAAAACAACATTTTTAATATTGTAAATTCACTTGTAAAACCTATATTTTTTTTATTTGGAGGCTTCAATAATTTTAAATTCATAGTAATATAAAAATAATTTTTCAAAAGTAATGTTATTTAAAAAGTAGTATTTTTCATTATTTACCTAAAATATAAATTTTTAGAAGGAATAAAATTCATCCAAAAATAACATTTAAACTATAAATGAAAATAATGTTGTTTAATTTTTAATATCCAATTTTAATAATTTTTTATTTTATCTGTTCCCTAAAATCATAAAACATAGTTTAAAAGTATTTATTTATAGGAAACTATATTTTTTAAAATACTATATAATATTATAATTTATTTATATAAATCATAAATAAATTACAAATTAATCAATAAATATTTTTTTAAAACATCATTTAATAGTAAAATAATAAGTTTTCATTTATAAAAATTACATGTTATTATAAGATAGATTACTAAACCAAATAATGAATAACATAAATTGGTTTAATGTAAAAACAATATATTGATAAATAAATTAATATATTTCTTAATTTGGTTACTCTTATTTATATATAAAAAATCAATGTCTTTATATTAACAATATATACATATCACAATTCCTGCTTTTTGGTTTTGTGCGTGGGAAAATATATCAAATATATTTCACTTAATTTTAGGAAAACATATATTAAAACTAGAATTCACTACACTATATATACTGGGGTGTGATTTACGGTAATATTTAATGGATATTAATCTAAAATGATATATTATGTATCTATATTTATGGTATGTTCATCTTATTTTCTAATGTTATGGGGTTTTCTTGTTGTTAGTAGTTAGGTTATGATGAAAAAAAATTAAAACTCTAGAATACTGAGGGTGAATAAGGAGTGAGTGTTGTATGTTATACCGATACTGTTATTGGACAATAAAAAAGTGTTAATATTTGATCTTAATATTTCATAGGTTGAAATAAAAGTATCATATTCAAGTTATATTAGGATTTACCTTCATTATCATTGTAATATATAATATATATAATATTATTTAATATTCAAACATGAAATTACTGTTTTATTTTAGGGATAGATCCGGAAAAAACTAGTTTATCATCTTGTATAATGGATAATTTAGTGATCATCCCAAATTAGAATCCAAATTAAATGCGATATGGAGTAAAAATATTATTTGCATTATCACAAAACTCTCTAAAGTGAAGAAAAATAACATAAACCATTTTAATATGTCAAACACGCATAAGACCAAGAAACAATAAAACGATTCATTCATGAATCAACATTCATCTTCCTCTAATGGGTATTTTGGTCCATAACTTTTTTAGAAGTAGATCAACCCAAAATAAAATATATTTTCTGTTCTAATATTCTTGAAAAATGAAATGAAGGTTTTAATTTATTATGATATAAAAAGTAAATCTTATCAGTGATAGACTATCATTAAGGATAATAGAAAAAATTATTAAATAATCTCTTTGGAATGTGATGAGTTTAATAGAAAATTCCTCACAAAATATTTTCCCTCAACTCGTAAAATCATGAAGGATAGAAATTCATTTATTAAAAGAAAAAGGCAAGTGAATCAATTGGATTATATGAATTGAAAATCAAATTATTTACAAGGAATTACCCAAAATTATTATTTATCATAAAATAAACACTAATATTAAAATTTATTTCTTAAAAACACATCATTCCAAGGCATTATCCTTAAGGAAATTTGATAGCTATGAATAAATTGATTTATTTGAACATAATGTTGAAATGGAAAATAGTGATAATCCTTATTGTTGTGGATTTATAGATATGAATGTCAAAAGTTAATGTCATATTTTTTTTAAAATATATTCCTAATGGATGGAAGAATATTGAACTATCTATATAAAAAAGTGTGGAAAGAAGTACTTGTGAAATTATAACAATGGAATATGGAATTTCAATAATTATCATGGAACATAACATCAAACACATGAGTTTAAATGAGATATGAAGTGAATCATAAACAATATAGGCAATGAATGTCAAACCTAATAAAAATAATGAATTTAATTTATTTTTATGTAATAAATTTGGGATCTAATTATTTTAGTGACGTATTCCATGGGCCATTAGGGAGAAAATACATTGAAATCCCCAACAACTTCTAAATAAAATAATGGCTTATATAATCACTAATATCAAGGTGGATCAATAAAATGATGCGGTTAAAGGAACAAAAATTATCTATTCAAGAATTTTGAATATCTTATTAGATTTTGGTGTTTCATATTACACTATATACTATAAGATTTATTATATTATTGATCATTTTCCTCATATTTTGGACATTCAATTATTGATGAAAACACCTGATGGTGGGATGATAGCATAAAATTTATATAAAGCTTAACCGATTGAGGTTTGTTATAAACTTATTTTTGAAAATGCCATTTCACTTCCATTTTTTCGAAATAAATATGATATTGGGAATAAATTTCTCTTATTATCTCTATATATAGATAAAATATTAATATCAAATATAGATAAATCACATTTCATGTATGAAATTAACCGATTATTATTTATTGTTTCATGGATAACTTTAAAACCCCATTAATGATCAATTATCTTATATGGTTATTAAAATCTAATCATGAATAGTATTTGGATCAAATTGTTTTAGAGTTAATCAAAATTGAGGACATTATTATTATTTTAGAATATATCAATGTATATAACATTTAGTTTCCTTGTGTTCACTGATAACATGATGTGGTGTTTTTATTTTATCTTGTATTTGGGTTTATTTTTATATTAATCTTTCTTTATTGAATTCTCCTAGTTTAATTTGAAAAATTAAAGAAGAAAATAAAAGAATGTTTAGACAAGGGATATATTATCTAATGTGATTCTCTATGGGGTTTTCTAATCTTATATATTATAATGGAATATGAGTTAGTATGTCCTTTATTATCATGAGCCTAAAAACATCATGATTGAAATATATCCACATCATTATAATGATGATTTCTTCGATCAACATCACAGGGATTAAAAACACACAATGGTGGATCATCAATCTTATGTGACAGATTTTCATTCAAAATGTTAGATATATTAATTTAAACCATTATGTTGAGATATATATATTTTTAATTTATAGTGATTGCGTTTAGACACTCAAATTCCCCTACAATGTTAATGTATTTATTTAATAGAGTCCTTATAAATTAAATTGATCAATTTTTAGTATTTAAATATGATATTATCATATATTCCAAAATAAATGGAGATAATGAATTGAATTTAATAATTTTATTTAATAATTTGATGGATGAGAAACTATATTCCCAATTTATGATATTTTAGTTATAGATATATAATATAACATTCATGGGTCTTATATTAAAAATAAATTGAATATCTATAGAAAATTAAATGAAATATGTGATTGATTACTCGAATAGATTGTCCAATATATCATAGATCTATATATTTCATGGATTAAATAATGTTGAAAATGTTATGTGAGAAAATTTTTTTGTTTTTAAAATCCATGGAACATGTTAATAAAAAAGAGAGTAAGGTTTATGTAGAAGTGTTAATGTGAATATATATTCCTCGAGCATGATGGAAGGTTGTTAAATTTTCTTTCAATAACACTACCATACTATAGATAATGTTTTTTGACATAAATTGAATCTGAAAAATAAGGTCTTGGGATTTCTCTTTTTGTATAGTGAAATGTTTTTAGCATATGCCTCTAATTAATTAGTGTTTCATGAGAAAAATTACATAATCCCAATTTTAGTGACATTAGAGGTAATATTATCATTATATTTATGTTGGAATTATTTAAATATAGAACATATATATATGTATGTATTAATCCCAAGTGATTAATGTAAATATTTATGTTAAAGAAGATGAACATATACTGAATGATATTTTTGGTGTTGATTGAGGGATAAAACATCTCATTACATTACCATCATTGTATGGTGAACAAGGTGATTGATGCTCTGATTAGGAATGATCCTATTACCTTTTTAATGATATCAAATGAAATGTAACAAATATTAATGGGTTTATAAATAATATACATGAAAATAAAAATGGAATGTTTGCAATATTAACATTCCAAAGTGACTACCCCACCATCTATCGATGTGATGACGTCTGAGGAATAAAAGGAATAGATAATGATATATAAGTAATTAATTAATATTCAAGACTTAAAATTTTTATGGAAGAAATTATAATATATTTGAACAAAATTTATGTACCTTAAATACATTAATTTAACAATGTGCTATTGGATGACATCCGACCTTCGGACACCCAACATTTCCCATGATGAGGTCACCAGATGTACTCAATTTCGCATATTTATTCACCAGAAACCACTTACTAGAATTTATGCACTTATTCATACAATAGAGAGGAAATATCCATGAATTAGAGTGGTAAAAAATGACCACAAAAAATAAACCTTTTATAATCAAATAAAAAATGTAGGACTATTATAAATTTCCTATAGTGAGCATATAGACACACATATATTTATCTCCCACTAGATCGATCAAAAATAAAAAATGATGAAAAATAAAACACATAAAAATTATCTCTAAATACACCCTCATGTCGGATAGACCCTATATCTAAATACCATTAACTACAGATCATATAATAAACCTAAAATATGGTATATGGTTTACACACATAATGGGTTTCTTAAGAAGTGTGTGAGAAATATATCTCAATGAGGTCTTACTATGTTCCCTTAGTATAAAATGTCGCATACATGTATTACAACTGTTGAAAATAACATGTCAATGTAGTTGTTTGGATGTCACCTGATAACTAGTCTTCAAAAAATACTATTTCATCAAGTCATAGATTTCTAACCAGGCCCCCAATGTCCTTGGCTATAACTATTTGGAAATAATTTTTTAATCAATCGAATCACAGTCATGAACATACTCATAAAGTAATTATGTACTTTATAATCCAATATAATGACTAAACTTACCATATTCTACATAGTCATGATTCGCATAGTCACCTCATATCACTATACATAATGACAATCAATATCCGAAGACTCGTGGTTGGGAGATATCAAAACCATAACATAATAGCTAAAGTAACATGGAATAGTTTTACGACAATATCATTTCAATTTTTTTATCTCTCATGTAAGGGTCCATAAGTATTTATTCACATTGTATTATAAACTATACACTCATTATTCTTCCTCCATACCCTACACAGGGTATGGCCCAATTCAGGAAATTGATGAAACCCATGGGATAGTCCTTGACACTGGAAAAAACAATGAAAGTTCAATTATCAAACCAATCTATCCTCTAATTTTCAAGTTTAGTCATAAAATATACACCAACTCATACCTATAGAATACTGAGAGGTCGCTAAAGTAACATTAACCCAATCCTCCTTAAGAAAATTTTAATCGTTCACGTCCAAAACCAAATCATGATACACACCCATCACAATAAGTATCTCTAACACATAGATGATGAATCTCACATGGTCTGCATCCCATCACATTGCTCACTAGATAATCCAAGGTAGATATTTACTCAATACCTTGTCCATAATCAATAACAAATCTTTCATCACCTAGAAGGTTATCCACTAGGTCCTCGAAACCGTTCGTGATCATTACTCACTGATGCAATATTATGTCGATCACACCTTGGTGGAAAAATTGATTGATGGTTCACCCAGACCGAAACCAAAATGTATTATCCAACATCAAAACTAATGGTCCCAAAACATAATGTTCATTCCAAGTTATTGTCATCTCAGACCTAGGAATCATGAGGTAATTTCCCTAAAAACTCATTCTATACTACATGGTTATGTATCACCGCAACAAGCCTTATATAAAAACCTTGAAACTGGTATTAATTATAATTGATATAAGAATTAATTCTATTCATCATCATTAGGCTTACTTCTTTCTTACTCTTCCTAATAGGCATAGTAAAACCAACATAGTATTCCCATTCCATGTATTGTATCCTATGATTATCCAAGGTCTCTAGTAAACAAAAATTAAATTCCATCCATTTAGAGACACTGTCTTTAGGAATATATAATGTAGTGAAGTGATAACTATCACTCACACTAAGAAAATGATGCATAAATCTAACCTATCTCTTTTACCTAATCAATCCTTATCCCAAGTGATAAAACTAGTACCTTACATAATTTTTAAGATAATAATTCAAGTATAAACAAATATTTTGATTTTTATTAAAGGGAATGAATTCTTAAATCATGGATATTCTATCCAAGACATGCTCCAAGTCACCTCGTTTAAGCCTACCCATTGCTATTCTAACTTTTTACAAAAACCTAATCTTAAAACACATTCCAAAAAACATAAAAAATAACTATAATAATTTAAGTATTAATTCAAATTAATAATGAATATTCAAATAGATACTCTTTGGGATCCACCTTTGAATCGATTCAGAATCCAACTATATGAAAAGAACTATTAGCACACCCCTAACACTATTCATTGAAAAATACCCACCACACAACACCTACTAAATTTTCAATACAAACTAATATAACTCAAAAAAATAAATTAAATAGGGAAGTTTCTCATCTAAAAAAATAATATAATTTTGATATCATGTGGGGTTATTATAGAGACCCAAGAATAACATACAAGGATATTACATCATTTTAGATGAATATTTATTATATTACAAAAATATAGGTATGAATAACATAATAGATTACTGTCATTAGAAATGTGAAAAAATCCATTATAATTGTGAATGATTTTAGAAATCTCCCATAAATATCTCCACCTTTAATAATTATACCTAAAACCATTCTTAATAACATTGTGAAATAACAAATAAGAAAAACGAGAGCTTAGATGACCAGTAAGAGTTAATTATAGAAATGCTTAAACATAACATGAACAAATCGGTATGGAACATGAGACAAGCAAGACAAGATCATAACCTCCATATTATAGATTATAATAAAGATTGGAAGTTCATAAGACATAAATATTGAGTAAAAATTGAACATAATTCATGAAATATAAACATAGAAGTAGATCATGGAATAATGGAAAACATATAAGAATATAAAAACCCACATTATATGTTTCTTACCAAGGCCTTTGTAACTTGTTTAGACTAGGTTAATCACCCATATACCTGCTCCAGGTTTGGTATTCCCTCCAGTGTACCATCTAACTTTGTGAGTGGGTTGTCCTCTAATGGAACCTCTTTTTTAGGCATGGGATGTCCTCTAGTTTACACTCTTTTTTTATTCTTTTTATGCCATCCCATGTATCATCTAGATTCAATTTTGAGATTTGATTCCTAATATGCTATTGTTTTGCCATTTGGATTCCCTCTCATGAAACATCAGAGATCATAAGACAATTATCATTTCCAATTTATTTGGTGTGAGATATAGGTCCCACTGATATCATAATCAAATCATACACACAAGTTCAAACAAATCATAAAAAAATCATATCATAACTCATGAAATTAATTGTGTGTCATTAATAGGTATTATTATCTTAACCTATGGAAAAATAGTTTTCATAATTATTTCATCAATAGAATAACCTTTGAAAAATGTAGGTTTTAAAATCATATAAACAATGTAAGATAATTGGGTGGAATAAGTATCATTCCATCAAAACATAAGCCATTGAAGATGTAACATGAATGGATACTTGGTATTATTTCATTTAACATAATGGATAACATAAAAATATGTAATATTAGGTGAAAATGACATGGAAATAAAATTTGGAATAATTTTTTGAAGAAACTATCATTTCCTCTTTGAAAAATTGTATTTTAAAAGAAAAATGTTTTTAAGACCATATTATTTAAAATAAACATTGATTATTATAAATAATTACCTGAATTCATCTTGTAATCCTTGTTTTTTAAAATATATAAATTTCACTGAAAAACATTTTGAAAGTTTTTTCTCTAAAAACATAAAAAAGAAGCTTGAAAAGGTTTTTGAAAACAAAATTCCTTGAAAACATATAAAATATGGTTTCATTTTTAAAAAACACCATTTCTTTGATTTTTTTTAAATATATATTCTAATAAATTATCCATTTAAAAATGAAGATAAATATTCAATTAATTGATGGCTAGTAAATCTATACATGTCGTATGAGGTAAAAACATTCTTTTTGTGTGATAAATAGTTTAGAAAAATTCCTCAAACAAATGTGAAAATAACATTATGGTGAAAAGATTGGTAAAAGAGAAAACTAATAAAAAATTATTTTAACATTCACAATATATAATTAGAATATTCCTGGAAACCCTTTTTAGAGAAGTGGGTTTTAATAAATACATATTTCTGACCGAAGATAGGGTAAAGATGGGATTTTGTAAAACTATTTTCATAACTATCATATTTACAAAATCGTGAAATAATGGAACCAATAAATTAATATATAATGAATAATATGAGGACAATAAAATTCAAAATATTTCTTATGATATGGAACATAATATTTCATTAAGTGAAATATAAGCACAGTTAATCTTGAAAACTAATGGGATTATTTTAATAACCTCTTACCAATTGATAAATGTGAAACATAAACCCCATGAAATGATATGTAATTATATGAATCTTAAAATATCATGATAGTAAATTTATTCATGAAATAAAATTTAAATGGTATTATATACACCTAATGAATAAATGTAGGTGAAGAACATGATTTATTTCTCAAAGAAGTAAAATTGAGACAAAATTACTTTATTTATTTGGTAACATTTGAAATATAAATAACAAGAAAGAAATGTAAAAAATGTATACATAAATAGACATGATTTAATGTATAAAAATAATAGAATAATTACATTGTTAGTATATACCCCTCCCATAAGGAATTGGTTGTGAATAAATCATGTATCTCATAGAAATAAATAGTGAGAAGATATTTCTGCACATCGTGTCTTGAATCTCTTCATACTCATACAAGATTTCTATATAATAAATTTATGTATATTATACATATTCTATAAGGTAATATTATTATATATAATACCTTATATTGTTTTATTAAGACCATATATTACCCGATTGTTATGAATCCTGTGTTAAGATTTTAGTACGGGTAATATTCGCTTTGTACTTCGCATGCAGCTTAATTTTTTATATATTTAATTCTAATACTTATGTCATGATTTCTATAATTTAAAACATGATATATGTAAACACCTAGAAATTTCAAGGAAATTCTTTTTTTCATAAATACTTTTAAATTTTATGAGTCTGCAGATTCTGAAGGCACCTGATTCCGAGGCCCGGTTTTCCCCGGATCAATTTATGAAGTTTTGTTTGGGTATGTTTAGTAAACATATGTTTGGATTTTTCTATATTTTAAACCGATGCTCAGAATTGAAATCAGAGGGCACCTATGAACTCACAGCGTTGGTATTCAGCTATGGGGACCTTTACCGTAGTTGTGTTTGGTTGAGAGTAGAAGTTATAATTTCGGCATTCGTAAGAAATTAAATAAAATTGTTGTATTGTACAATTTTATTTAGGAGGTGGTTATTTCTACCAAAGAGAAGTTTGGGTGGGGCCCACACACCACATTACCTCCCATGAGAGGATAATGTGTGTTGGGGCCCACATGAGCACCTAACTCTTCATCTTCCCTTTAACTCTCATGAAACCCCTATTTAACATTTGAACTCCCACTTAATGGAGGAGCCTCTCCACCTCCATCCATTAATTGTGAAATCCAAATAAATTTAATTAAATAATCAACTTTAATTAATTTGTACTTTTGAAATAATTATAAATAAAATGCATTATAATATTTGGAGGGTATTATTTAATTTGGTTTAGAAAATTTTCTATTGGGGAGTCTCTGGAGAATTAGAAGAATGATTTTCCTCTCTTGATGAAGAACACCATTCCTCAACGAAGAACATCTTCGATGAAGAACGTGAAGAACTTATCCAAAGACGCTTCCACTTCGGATGCACCCTGACGTCAACGGAATCGACGTCCGAATTCCGCAACACCCGACCTTCGCGGCGCTCGTCTTCCACAGCTCGATGACGTGAAACGTCATATACGAGGTAGGGGGTTTTTAAAATTTAAATGGAATAAATTAAACCTTCATTCTTGTTGAATACAAGTGATCATATATGGACATTTGTTACCGCCAAATGTGGAGGGCGTGGGCCAAACGAACACGGCCCGACAACCCTCTGTTGTTTCTTATTTTTATTCAAGATGGAGATGATGTTTGAAGAGGTCACGACGACCGGAGTTGGTGGAGATTTGGGGCAGTGAAGACCGAAGGCTGCCGTGGCAACGGAAGCCACGTACCAGCCTGAAGAGGAACGCGCTAGTAGGTGTCACGTGGAAAGGAGATCGTGGCCCCCAACCACAAGTCGCTCGGTCGAAGAAGTACTGGCTGGGCTGGAAGAACTGTGGCGCCTCTCGGCATCGCGCTATAGAGGAACAGTCGCCCACGCTCTACAGGCCGCTTCTGTGGACGAACCGGCTGGCCACCTACTGGCTGGGTTGAGGAAGGTCACGACACCCAATGGTGTCGTGTGGGAGAACATCAGATCACTTGTGTCATCTAGGAAGACTGGTCGGACAGGAGAGGCATCGCCACTCGGCGCCGCTGTTGCAAAGAACCCCCCCCCCCCCAACCCGCTCTGCTCAGCCAGTGGGCCGAGCTGCGAATAGCCATGGGCCGAGCCACCTAACGCCAGGTCGGGCCACACCCTGCCAGTGTGGGCCGACCCCCCAGTCAGGTCAGACCCGCCGAGCCATGATAGGCCGATCCACCAGCGCACTGGGTTTGACGGGTCGGGCCCATTTCACTGAAACATGTATAACTCAAAGACCGCGTGTATGAATGACGCGCTGTCTGTGGATCTTGGATCCTCGTGATGATACAAAAATTTTGATATACATTAAGTGAGTTTTATAATACTTTGTAAAATGGTAGATTTTGGAATGAGAGTAAATTCAACAGGGCCCCTAGAACAGAAAAGCCAATAACTCTCAGGCCAAGACTCCGATTGATGTGTTGTCTATCGTGTTGGGTTTCTATTGATGAGACATAACATTGGGATACATAGACCCTGGACTTCGTGATAGTTGATGTATCGACCCCTTTTCTCGAGAAGTGGAACCTTCCGGAATCGAGCATGTTGTGTGCGGGAACCCTAAAGCTGGCTGCGACCGTGACATCTACCGTACTGGGATACTCCGTGGGTTTTATGATGATGAATTATGTACTAGGATCCTCCGATGTTTGACGACGATGTAAATTTCACTAGAATCCTTCGTGGGTTTGACAGTGATGACTGATTTTCTTGTATCCCGTGTGTGTCTGGCAGTTTGACCTCTGTACTTGTATCCTGTGTTGGTATGACAGAGTAGTTGGTCTTGTATCATGTGTGTGTATGACATCATAGATGAATCAGGGCGATTACTACTAATCTTGTATCCTCTGTGGATCAGGTATTTTGACCACTGTACATGTATCCTTTGTGGGACCGATGGAGTAGCTGGTCTTGTATCATGTGTGGGTCCGACATCTTAACTGGTCTTGTATCATGTGTGGGTCCGACAGCTTAGATGAATCAGTGATTACATCTGATCGTCTCCATCACTAAACGAATGATGTATACCTATGTGAGTTAAGTCTCGACTTTCAATCATTATCATCGATGTGTTTGAATTTACTTCATGTATGGACTGGGTTTTGATTGGGCTCGAGAGTTGGAGCCAAACTGAGATTGATAAATTAGGTATATGAATGGAAATATACCTAAATAGGGTTGGTTGATACAACTTGGTTGTATGTTTCTTCTGTTGTTTATCCTTCGTGGATTCTAGGAGACCTTTTGGGGTGTCAGGGTCCCAACTGAGTATCATTACACCCACCCATTCATGGGCTAAGCCCGCACCTCGATGTGTTGGATGGAGACGACAGACAACGTTGATCGAGGCCGAGAGCATGCTAGGACTGGACGATACCTGGAGGTGGTCCACACAGCGAGACGGTACACTGAGTTAACCGACAGACGTTTATTGCTGAGGTGGACATCTATACCTAGCCTTTAGGTAGGATACTCAGCGTAAGTTCTAGGAGCATTCCTTTTAAGTAGTTGTCCCTTTTTTAGTTGTACTTGTTTTCCATTGTACCTGTACTATACTATTGGGCTTGTATTTATGACCCCTTTTACTTTCAAGACTACTTTTTGTATTTAGTATTCACTTAGTGATTTTCATCCATCATACTCTGTTTGTGTGTGTGTTACTCATATAAAGGCAATAACTTCCCAACATAGGGATTTACACTTTTGATGCTTGTTGCCAGCCCCTCGACTATGGATGGAGGGCTCTGGGTAGTCACGGTACGGGCCCCGAGGACGGGTCATGTCAAATTGGTATTAGAGGAGTTGGTTCTACTCTAGAACATAAGACTCTAAACTTTGTTTTCTCTAAAGCAATAGTGTTATGAGTATTGAGTATGGTTTTTAGTCCTGGGATTCCAATGATGGTGCGTTGGCCGTATTACCCATTCATCATGACCCTGACCTCTGATTTTTTATGTAGTGCATGGAAATACTGATTGCATGTGTGTTTCAAGAGATTCCTTTGTGGGATATTAGATTCATCTCACTAGGTATAACTTTTTGAATGTGGCACACTTGTTCCTTATCGGGATTCCACTGTGAAGACATCCATCCAGGGTTCCTGAGAGAGAGTACATGATGACGGCCCACTGAGCGACGTGGCTCTTGTGCAGGGCCCTTTTACAATATTTTCACCTACATGGGGTGTACCAATAGAACCACCACCCGTTGGGCAGTCGATGCCACCAGACGTACTAGCAGATGGTTCACGCCGTTAGAGTGCATTTCCCGAGTTCCAGTGGTAGAGGCCTCTGAGGATTCAAGGTGTGACAGATTCCCAGGAAAAAGAGGACTTGATGGAGGTGATTACTGGAGTTTTCGACCTAGTTCAGACACTTGTAGAGCAGATGTTGATCTCAGATACTAATATTTTTTAGTGAGTGACCATGAGGATGGTCCGCATAATGATGAAGTTTCAGTACATGGACCGTTTTCCGAGATGGTACCATCGGGCAGTATGCCAACTATATCACTGCTCGTTGGTCAGAAGACACTATCGGCAGTACCGATAGAGGACACTTGTAGGCTTAGTGCCTTACATGTGTTTCAGAACCAGATATCCCTTATGTTCGGAGGCGATCCTGACCCACAGTCAGCTAAGAACTATCTTGATGAGGTGGCTGAGAGTTTTCTAGAGATTATACAGCTTAGGCAGGACGACGTGTCAGTAGCTAAATATTCATCGAGGTATACCGATCATTCTTGGAACATGATAAATAAGTTTCAATCAATGCTTTAGTGCTCGGACCTCTGAGTGAGGTGTGTTTAAGGATATCTGAGCCAGCTATTTTTACTCTATTCATTCCTACTTATGTTAGGGTGCTATAGAGAACCATTGTGGTTGAATGTTCATTGGCTGAGCGGATATAGCCAGTGAGTGTTAACAGTTGGAAAGTATGAAACTGGGGTCAGTCATATAGACTTTAGCATGTAAATGTTTCTAAAAGATGAAGATTTAAGTACAGATGATTCTACAAGGCTGCAGATGTGGAAGAAGATCGAGGAGAGTAGAATGAGATGGTGAAAATTTCGACATTTTATAATCACCTTCCTTTGTAGTCCCCGCTAGGATTATGGAGTTGGAGGGTAGGGGATTAGAGTAGCTGCATGCGGTCATGGAGTGTGACCCAAGGGCACTAAGAATGATTTGAGGAATGGTATGTTTCTAATACTATCTACAGTATCAATAGACATAGGTACCAATCATTCTTCCCTTCCACGAATCTTTTCACAGACCTAGAGTTTTTGGGTAAGCAGTTGACTTGGCCCTCATATCTGGAGATACCTTTTGGAGGAGACTTGATAATAACAATTAAGTCTACGGTGTGATCTGACCCTTGAGGTAAGAGTTTTAGTTGGAACCTCTTTGTGTTAGTGTCAAAACCTTACGACATTTGTTTGGGTATGGACTGGGCAACCACAGTTCATTCATTGATTGACTGTATTAAGAAAACAGGTTGTGGTTTATCTACAACGTTGGGATGGGGTTTTCCTTGGTCAGTGAAAAGGATAACCCATGCATCACAAGATGGAATCATGCATGAGATGGTGCAATCTATCACTCCGGAGTCGGACAGACTTACCTTTGTGACAGACATCTCCATAGTTGCTGCACCACTATCAGCTTTGAAGAAGAATGGTTAACCCTTCGTGTGGTCAAGGAGATACTAACAGAGCTTTCAGGAGCTGAGGCAGAGGTTGACCAGTGCACAGATCTTGAGGCTACCAGAGGAGGGATTTGGGTACATAGTTTACTACGATGCATCAGGGACCGGACTCCGGTGTTTCCTAATGCAGGAGGGAGCAGTGATCGAATATGGTATAGGACAGTTGAAACAACACAAGAAGAACTACGCTACCCATGAATGGGAGTTAGTAGCAGTGTTCTTTTCCTTGATGATGTGGTGGCACTATCTGATGGGAGAGCACATTACATTCTATTCTGACCACCAGAGTCTAAGGTACATTTTCTTGCAGAAGGAAATGAACCTGAGATAGTGGCGATGGATCGATTTCCTCCAAGACTATGACTTCGAGATAGTCTATACTCCTGGGAAGGGGAAAATTGTAGCAAATGCTCTTAGAAAGAGATCGGGCATTCAACAACTAGGAGAGGCGATGAAGTAGCTAGCCGCGTTGCAGATATCCTTCGTGGATAAAGATAAAGATACCTTTCTACATTCAATCCTCCACTTCTACAGCAAGTCAGGGAGGCACAATGTGGAGACATTTAATGTGAGACATGTCGTGCTCATATATTCTCAGGGCAGGCACCTGATGGATTTTCTGAACATGGGGAGGACATCGTTCTCTCCAGGGGATGTACCATGGTACAAGTTTCAATATATGAGGAGCTGTTAAATGAGTTTCACAATCCCCATCTAGAGGTCCATCCAAAAGTGGAGAAGATGTAACAGGACCTCATACGATTACACTGGTGTCCGGGTATGAAGAAGGTTGTAGCAGAGTTTGTTTCATGATGCCTCACTTATCAGCAAGTGAAGGCGGAGCACTAGGTAACAAAAGGCATGGTACATCCCATATAGAACCTAGAGTGGAAGTGGGATGGTATATCAATGGACTTCATGATGGGGCATCCACGTACATCCAAAGGATACGACTCTATCTGGGTGATTGTCGACCGACTCACCAAGTCTCCCCTCTTCCTACTGATCAGAGACCAGGTCTTAGTAGAGAGATTGGCATGCCTCCATGTTCAGGAGATCGTATGGCTTCATGGTGTTCCATCGACGATTGTCTCCGATCGATATGCTCATTTCACTTCCCGGCTATGGATGGGGTTACAGGAGGCCTTTGGCATGTAGCTTCTCTTGAGCACCGCCTTCCACCCTCAGACAGATGGTCTGACTGAGAGGACCATTCAGACTCTCTAGGAAATGCTTTGTGAATGTGTCCTTGACTTCTGTGGCAGCTGGAAGGATCACTAAACCATGGTGGAGGTTGCGTACAACAACAACTACCACTCCACCATTGGGATGGCCATTTATGAGACACTATACGACTGACCTTGTAGATCACCTATATGCTGGACTGACACTGTGGAGTCCGCACTCGTAGGACCAGAGATGGTGTACGCTACAACGGAGAAGGTGTAGATCATCTAGGAGTGGATGAAGACTGCATAGAGCAGACCTAAGTCCTATGATGATAGGAGACGGAGACCACTATATTTCGAGGATGGAGACCACGTCTTCCTACAGGTCTCACCTTGACGAGGTCTTTGGAGATTTGTTCGAGGTAGCAAGTAATCTCTGTTGAGGAGATACGTGAATGAACCATACCACATCATCGACCATGGGGAGCTGGACATCAATGATGGGGAAACATTCATGGAGGTCCCGATGGAGATCGAGGATCGATGGGAGATGTTCCTACGTGGATTGTTGATTCCTCTGGGGTGCATTCGATGGCAGCATGAGAACCTCCAGGAGAGAACATGGGAGTGGGAGGCTTAGATTTGTGCTCAGTACCCCCTTTTGTTTCCCTAGTGTGTGTTGTATATTTTCGGTGTCGTAAATCCCTAAGATGGGGGTAATTTAATGACCTAAAATTTGAAGTAATGTTTTTTTCATAAATACATTTGAATTTTACGAGTCTGCAGGTTCTGATGGGGCCTAATTTTGAGGACCGGTGTTCCCGGAATCAATTTCTGAAGTTTTAATCGGTACGTTTAGAAAATGTACGTGAAGGTTTTTATATCATTTAAACCAGTGCTCCAGATTGAAATCCAAGGGCACCAATGAACTCGCAGCGCCGATATTCGGCTAAGGGGACATTTTCCATAGTTCCGTTTGGTCGAGAGTAGAAGTTATAATTTGGGGATTCATAGAAAATTAAATAAAATTGTTGTATTGAACAATTTTATTTAAGAGGAGGTTATTTCCACAAAAGGGAAGTTGGTGTGGGGACCCCACACCACATAACCTCCCATGAGAAAATAATTTGTGGTGGGGCCCACACAAGAACCTAACCCTTCATCTTCCCTTTATCTCTCATGAAACCCCTATTTAACATTTGAACTCCCACTTAATGGAGGAGCCTCTCCACCTCCGTCCATTAATTGTGAAAATCCCATAAATTTAATTAAACAATCTTCCTTAAATAATTGTTACTTTTGAATTAATTTTAAATGCAAGTTATTATAATATTGGGAGCCTATTAGTTCATTTTGGTTGGAAAATATTCTATTGGGGAGGCTCTGTAGAATTAGAAGAAAGGTGTTCCACTCTTGTAGAAGAACACCTTTCCTCAATGAAGAACATCTTAGATGATGAACGTGAAGAACCACTCCAACAACGCTTCCTCCTTGGATGCACCCCGACGTCAATGGAATTGGTGTCCATATTCCGCGACCCCCGACCTCCACGACGCTTGTCTTCCATGGCTCGTTGACGTGCAACCTCATATACGAGGTAGGGGGTTTGTATAATTTAAATTGAATAAATTATACCTTCGTTCTTGTTGATTTCAAGTTATCGTATATGGCCATTTGTCACTGCCTAACGCGGAGGGAACGGGCTGAATGAACATGGCCCGATGACCCTCCATTTTTTATTGTATTATTTGCAATGCAGACGGTGTTGGAAGAGGTGGCGTCGACTGGAGTTGGTGACGATTGAGGGCGGGGATGACCGAAGGCGGCAGCGGCAATGATGGCCGCATGCCAGAACAAATAGGATCGCGACACTAGGTGTTTTGGGGAACAGAGACGGAGGGCCGCTCGGATGGAGAAGAAAAGGCTGGCTAAAGCCATCCAGGCTCGAAGAAATGTGGCACCATTCTATGGAGGAACCGCGGCCCGCACTCTGCGAGCCGATTTGGTGGGCGAACTGGCTGACAACATGCCGGTCGGGTTGAAGAAGGCAGCGACACCTGAAGGTGCCACGTGGGAGAACAGAAGACCACCTTTTATGGGGGCTCGTTCTAGGAAGACCGGCCGACATCGGCTAGCCGGGCAGGAGAGGTGGTGCCACCGTTGCAAGGAAATGCCCCCCCTGCTCCGCCCGGCTAGCTGGCCGAGTCGCGGCGAGCTGCAGGCCGGGATGCCTGCCGCTGGGTGTAGCCACGCCCCACCGGGCCAGGCCATGCCCTCTTGTCGTGTCGGACCCACCGAGCCAGGACGGGCTGACCTGCCAGCTCCCCGGGCGTGACGGGTCCGGGCCTATTTCACTTAAATATGTATAACTCAAAGACCACACATCCGAATGTTGCATCATCTATGGAACTAGGATCCATATTGGGAAAAAATCCGTCAAGGCATCATTGAAGTATTTTTTAGGAGATTGTGTTTTTTGACAAAGTGGACATCTATGTTTTGATTGTTGACAAAGAAAAACAGTGACATACAAATTTGTTGACAAAGAGGATTTCATGATGGAATGTCGAGTTCAAGAGCTGAGGTCAACGACCCGTGTTTGATTCAAGAATGTCGACAAAAGGAATGGATGATCTGGAGGTGGTACAAAAGAACAAATACAAGCTGGCACCGTTTTCCAGTGTTTTCCAAATTTTTGTGCCTGAAAATAGACAAATGAAGAAAAGTGTTTTTGGCAAAGGGACTTGTGCGCCGAGGACTTGGAGTATAGGAAACTTGCGCATGATATGTTTTTCAAGATCAGAAGATCAAAATATGGCTAAGGAAACAGGTTCACGCAAGTTTGGGAGTTGGTCGTGCAAGTGTCTAGGAGGACAGAAGACTTGCACACCGAGACTGGGTCGCGCCGGTGACTTGCGCGCCGTTGTGTATAGTGGTCAATTTTCCAATAAATAATGGACCACCCCTCTTCATTCTTTTCCAGATTTCAACACTTTGAAAATTCATAGATCCCATTGCGCAGGTGTGGTGGTCGCGCAAGTGGTGGTGTGTCGCGCATGTGGGTCTTGCACGCTAGATTTGATGAAGGGCGATTGTTGGTAGTTGCATGCCAATGTTGGATTAGGCATAAAAGTAAGTGAGTCGTGAAGGTTTGGAGTTGAGTTAGATTGTGTCTCGCAAGTGGTTAAGGAAGACTCGCACACCCGTTGAGACTTGTGCACCGATACTTGCACACCGAGATAGACTTGCGCGCCAAGTAAGGTTTATTTCCGGCAGTGTTTTCTGTACTGCGTGGAAGCTGGAAGGTTGCCTGATACCTTCGGTGCAAAGAGATATTCATCCTTGGGTGAAAGTTGTACTTCAATAGAGCATCTACATAACGAGGAAGATGCATTCCTTCCTGAAAATGAAGAGACCTACTTGTCTATAAACTGTGAGTGGATCCTTTCCAAATCAGTGAGCAAAGGAAGAGGAAGAAGGTGATTCTCTCCACCGGTAGTGAGCCAGAGAAAGAGAAACTGGGAGTGAACCTTGGGGAAGTAGTGATCTAACCCTAGACATTGTAAAGCTAGTGTTCCTAGGCAAAAAAGTGATCTAGCCCAAACATTGTATCCACTTCTAGTGAAGAATAGTGGAATATGGTACGAATGAAAACTTGTCGGCGTATGCTCCTTGGATGTTCCCACTGATGGTGAACCAAGTAAAAATCTACGTGTCTTCCTGTTTTCTTCCCTGCATTGCATTCAAAGCATCATCATTAGATAATGAAGTAAAGAAGTGATCATAGTTTACACACAAGAGAAAATAAAGTGACCCTTGTAATAAATAGGTCAAGATACAGTGTGGTAGGAAAATATTTAAAAAGAATATCCATACCATGATTCAACCCCCCCCCCCCTCTTAGGGTATATAGGCCCCTATTGGTCCTAACAATTGGTATCAGAGGTACGTTTCTTTTATCAGATTAGTTTTCTCGAACTTGGTGTAGTCGATCTGTGTGTTTAAAGAATCAGTCTGCTCTTATCTCAGTGTGATATGGCAAAGGGAAAAACATCAAAGACGAATCAGAAGTCAGGTGGTATTCCTCTGTGTGGAAGTGTGTGTGGAAAAAATGTGATTCAATTAAAATAATGATACAACTTACTGATAGAAGTCCTGGATGAATCTGATAGGGAAAATATTGATTCACTCAATCAAGATGTTGTAATGAGGGAAGTACATGAACATCAAAGTGATACTGAAACAGCTGATGATGGAGAAGTTTTGATAAGGAAGCCACCAGTAGATGTTGTCAACATAACAAAGAAATTGGACAGGAAAATGGATGAAGAAGTCAAATCTAAAGATATCCGGATAACAGTGTTAGAGATTGAGGTCAAAAAGCTAAGAGGCTTAAATCAAATGCTTATTGATGTGGATACTGACCTAAAGGAGAAGAATGATTCTCAAGGTGAAGAACTACAATAGGTGGCTAAAATGAAAGGAAAACAAAAGGATGGTGGTTGTGAAGAAAATCAAAATTCTAATGATGTTCAAAATATAAAATCCAAAATTGATGATCTAGCTACACAGTTGTCTGAGATAGTTTAGACGAATCAAAGGCTACAATAAGAAAATGTATGTTTTTTAGATTATGTTGAGGAAGAAATATTGAATGTGAAGGTGAAAAGTGACATGGTGGAAAAGCAAACACAGGAACTAAAAGATGAGATGAATAGCGGAAAGAATCTCATAAGAGAACTCAATTCCCAAATTGAATCAAGGGATATGAAGATTCAAAAGTTGGAAGAAGTGCGAGAATTAGTGAAGAAGGAAGTGGAGAAATCCAATTCCCAAGGAAAGCCCAAAATGAAGGATTCCTTACACTTGAAATTTGATTATCCTTCGTTAGGTGATGATGAAATGAAAAGAAAATTTGCTATTTCTGAAAAGAGGCAAGAACAAATTTTCTCAGCTCAAAGACCATACAGTCTGGGAAGAACTGGTATCAGATTTGATGAATCTCCTCCCATGCAAGATAGAAAGAGAGATTTGAATAGTTCTCGATGTGAAATAAATCCTATAGGTTCTGGAGATAGTCCTAAGAGGATAGATACAAAAATTAGTGATGGCATGTGCTATTTCTGTGGGATTCACAGCCACACATCAAGCTTCTATTTAGAGGCTCAGGAATACAAATCAGGCTATGAAAATAGAAGCATTGATGAAACTAAGAATAAGAAGAAGCATCCTGAGAAATCAGAGAGTAGAGTCTCTCAAAGGAAAGAATTCATAAAATGCTATTACTGTGGAAGAATGGGACACACCATGAATATGTGTCAGGAAGCTCAAGATCTCAATGTCATAGGAAGAACTCTAGATACATCAACATCTCGACATAGAAATGATGTAATGAGGTATTTCATTGATGGAAGATGTTTCATATGATCTAATCATGTGCATTTGGCCAGACAGTGTAGTAAGAAGAAAACATGGAAGGAAAAGGAACCCAGAAAGAGAATTTCGACTCCAGTGATGCATTATGAAAAATTGTACACTGGAAGAAAAAGTGGTAAGGTGAAGAATAGGCTTAGAGTCTCAGAGGAATCACATAGAGCTGAACAAAAGGTGTATCTGTCACCTCCTCTGTCCCACTCACAACCTCCCTATAAGAAAGAACATGAACACATCTGGAAGAAAAAGGGAGGAAACACAACAGTTGTGAGTAAGAAGAATGTACATCCAGTGGAGGACCCTCCACCAATGAAAAATAGGGTGGATACTCCTAAATCTGATAAAAGGAAGATAAATAAAGAATGCGTTGAAAAATACAGAAGTCATGTTCCACGGAGAGGACTAAAAGAAAAAAGAAAATCCTTGTAATGGTCGAATAAGCAAGAGAAGATGACAAGCAAGGAGATTCCTGCTCAGAGAAATAATCAAGGAATATGGAATTTTGGAAGAACCTAAAATAAGGAGATCTGTACTAGTGGGTATATGCCCCAAGTGATGAGAAAGGTTGGGCCTACAGAATCTATATATCAAAAACAATTCTTAGCATGTGGGTAATGAATGCTTAGTCATATGGCTAGAGCAGTTGAAGTTGGCCAGGCAGCTGGAGGAAGCAAGAAAGGAATGTGATACACTCCAAGAAAGAATCAATGTGTTGACCCATCAGGATCAACCAATACCCTCATCATGAGGATTCGAGAAATTCCCCTCTCCCTATGTATATAAATTTTTTATCTGATGATTCTGGTGTTTCAGGTTCTAGGGATATACGATCCAACGGGAAGTGGCATCTAAGGATCCCAAGTGGAGATGCGATATGCTCTATTGTTTCAATTGATTCAAATCAGGTACCAGATTTGAAGAAGAAAGGGAGAAACAGAGCACAATTGAATGTGAATGTTTTGTTAACTTTGTCTCTTGTTTCCTACACCGAGTTCCACCTCAGTAGGATTAGAGAATTTGTTAATGGCTTAACTCTGAGTGAAAGATGAGAACAAATGATGCAGGAGGAAATGAATAGTTATGGGTCTAAACTATTGGGCCTAACAACTGGAAGAGTTTTATAACATAGAGGGAACATTCTATATCCTTATAAGATGCATGATCTTAATATGATATGAAGGATGAATGTTTATGCTCATGAAGAATGATTGGTGGAAAAGCAGCAGCACACGGTTTTTCATGATTATCTATTATGTTCTAACAATGTGGTATCAGCAGACTGCTTTCAAGATACCATGAAGCTGTGAGAGAAATTCAAAGGTGTGTCAACAAACATCTGAGAGAAGATGTTCAATGAAATAATGTCATTGAAAAATGACACAGAGAAAAGTAGCTGAAAGAAATGAAGCCACTGAAAAAATGAGTCAGTGAACAATTTCCTGACGAAAGTTTTGAGGAAGAAAACAACACAGGGGGAGAAGAATTGGTTGATGCTGATTTAGAAGAAGACACTGATGATGAATAAGAAAGTGTCAAGTATGTGTATACAAGGAAGCCAAAGAGCTGATCTGAAACTGAAAGACATAATATCATTGTTGATCAAGAAGCTCCAGTTTAGACTAGAATAATGAAGTCACTACATCAGACATCTTTTCTATCATAGGTTGAGCCTAAATGCTTTGATGATGCAGCTAAAGATGAAAACTAGGTTCATGCTATGAATGAAGATCTAGATAAGATTGAGAAGAATCATACGTGGGAGATTGTTTCGAGGCCAGCAAACAAAAATGTCATCAGGACTAAATGGGTCAATCTCAACAAGATGAATGGAGATGGAATATTGATTCGATACAAATCAAGACTAGTCTATAAGGGATACTCCCGGATAGAGGGAATAGATGTTGATGAGACATTTGCACCAGTTCAAAGGCTGGAGACAATCCGATTAATTTTTTCCACATCAGTGCAAAGAAAGTTCAAAGTGTTCCAAATGGATGTAAAATCTGAATTCTTGAATGAAGTTCAGTAAGAGGATGAAAAGGCAGTTAATATCATGGAATACATGCAAATTATTGGAAGTCTGTTGTACTTAACCGCAATAAGGCCTAATATTGTTTTCACCACATGCCAAGCAGTGAGATATCAGAGTAATCCCAAGGAAATCCACATGCTTGCAGTGAATATAATACTTCGGTATATCTAGGGAACATTGTATTTTTTCTTGACACATACTGACAAATCTCAGACAGAGTTATTGGGATATACTGATGCAGACTGGGTCGGTTCAGCAGATGCTAGAAAATCAACATCAGGTGGTGCATTCTATCTTGGTGGATTGTGTATTTCTTGGCTAAGAAAGAAGCAAGATTGCATTTCATTGAGCACCGCATAAGATGAGTATATTGTGGTCACTCAAGAATGCACACAGTTATTGTGGATGAAGTAGCATCTTGAAGATATGGGAGTTGAAGTGAAGTCTCCAATTGAAATCCAGTGTGATAACTCAAGTTCTATAAATCTTAGCAAAAACACCATCCATCATTTAAGGACAAAGAACACTGAGATTAAGTATCATTTAATCAAGGAGAATGTGGAACAAGGACTTGTGAAGTTGGATTATGTGCTTATAGATTTTCAGGTTGTAGATATTCTGAAAAAATCCTTACCCAAGGAAGCATTCGAAAGGCATCGACTGGCTCTGGTAGTTCAGTCGATTCCCCGCACTTAAAAACGTCTGGATGTGGAACCCCCCCTCACCTCGAGGTATGATGTATTTTTTCCTAATGTGCTGATATGTGTTCTCTACTATGTTACAGACTACAAAGGAGTGTCCTTTGGGTTCGTTGACAATGGGGGAGAAAATAGTGATTGTTCAAGGGGGAGACAATGTGGAGATTTGATAAATCATGAATGATATGTGGAGAAGCTGACAAGTGGAGTATCCAGATAGGGGGAGTTGAAGCTAGTTGAGTGTTCATAGCTAGATCATAGCTTGGAGAACACAGGAAATAGGGCTAAAGAGGTGTTGAAGCAGCGATTAGAAAGGGGGAGCGTATTAAATATGACGATGCTAGAAATGATCGATCAAAGAATAGATATCACGAAAGTTACGGATCGTTATAAAAGCAGAAGAGTAATGTTGGAATGTGGTAAAAATATTTCCAAACAAAAATTGGTCTTCCAATAAGTCCTTCAACAATTGGTATCAGTTTAGTACAAATTGGTATCAGTTTGGTGTCAACAGTGGATGTAAGAGATGAAATGATTCATTGATGAACTTTTCACTTACTCTTGTTTCTCACGCCGAGTATTGCTCATGTGGGCTTAGAGTATGTGTTGAGTAAATCCTTGATCACTATCAGAATCGCAAAAGGTGAATGGTGGCTGAAGTATCAACTATGTTTCTTTTTATGGAAGTGTTTTCAACAAACCCAAAGGGGGAGATTTTTGGGAAAAAATCACTCAAGGAATCATTGAAGTATTTTTGAGGTGATTGTGTTTGTTGACAAAGTTGACATTTGTGTTGTGATTTTTGACAAAGGAAAACAATGACATACAAATTTGTTGAAAAAGAGGATTTCATGATGGAATGTCGAGTTCAAGATTTGAGGTCAATGATCCTTGTTTGATTCAAGAACGTCGACAAAAGTAATGGATGATCTGGAGGCCGTACAAAAGAACAGATTCAAGGTGGTGCCATTTTCCAGTGATTGCCAAATTTTTGTGCCTAAAAATCGACAAATGAAGAAAAGTGTTTTTGGCAAAGGGACTTGCGCTCCGAGGACTTGGAGTATAGGAAACTTGCGAGCCATATGTTTTTAAAGATATGAATATCAAAATATGGCTATGGAAACAGGTTCGTGTAAGTTTGGGAGTTGGTCGTGCAAGTGTCGAGGAGGGCAGAAGACTTGCGCGCCGAGACTGGGTCGTGCAGGTGACTTGTGCGCCGTCGCGCAGGGTGGTCAATTGGCCTATAAATACTGGACCACCCCTCTTCATTCTTTACCGGAGTTCAAAAATTTGATGATTCAGAGCTCCTGTTGCATAGGTGCGGTGGTCATGCAAGTGGTGGTGTGTCGCGCAAGTGGGTCTTGCGTGCCAGATTTGAAGAAGGGTGATTGTTGGCAGTTGCGCGCCAATATTGGATTGGGCATAAAAGGAAGTGAGTCGCGCAGGTTTGGAGTTGAGGAAGCTTGTGTCCCGCAAGTGGTTGAGGAAGACTTGCGTGCCCATTTATACTTGTGCACTGATACTTGCGTGCTAAGATAGACTTGTGTGAAAAGTAAGGTTTATTTCCGGGAGTGTTTTTCGGGCTGCGTGGAAGCTGGATGTTTTCTCGATACCTTCGGAGCAAAGAGATATTCATCTACGGGTGAAAGTTGTACTTCAATATAGCATCTACATAAAGAGGAAGATGCATTCTTTCCTGAAAATGTAGAGACCTACATGTCTATAAATTGTGAGTGGATCCTTTCCAGAGCAGTGAGGAAAGGAAGAGGAAGAAGGCGATCCTCTCCACCAGCAGTGAGCCAGAGAGAGAGAAACAGGGAGTGACCCTTTGGAAAGTAGTGAGTTGACCCTAAACATTGTAAATGCAGTGTGCATGGGCATAGAAGTCATCTATCCTGAACTTTGTTTCCACGTCTGGTGAAGAATAGTGGAATTTGGTATGACTGGAAACTTGTCGGCGTATGCTCCTTGGACGTAGCCCAGTGAGGGTGAAGCAAGTAAAAATCTATGTGTCTGCATGTTTGCTTTCCTGCATTGCATTCAAAGCATCATCATTCAATAAAGATGTAATGAAGTGATCATAGTTTACACACAAGGGAAAACATTGTGACCCTTGTAATAAAGATGTCAAGATCCAGTGGGGTAGGAAGAACTTTGAAAAAGAATATCCATACCCTGATTCACCCCCCCTCTTGGGGTATATAGGACCATATTGGTCCTAAAAATCCTAGTGATGATACGGTCCTTTTGAGATACTCTACGTGAGTTTTGGTTGACTTTGGAAAATGGTCGGGTTTGGAATGAGCGTAAATCCAACCGGGACCTTGGAATGGAAAAGCCAATAACTCTCTAGTCGGGCATCCGATTGACGTGACGTCTGTCGCATTGAGTTTCTTTTGATGAGACAGAACATTGGGATATATAATCTATGAACTTTGTGATATTTTTTGTATCAAACCCTTTTCTCAAGAAGCGGATCCTCCTGGAATCGAGCGTGATGTGTGTGTGAACCCTAGAGTCAGCTGCTAGTTCGACGTCTGTCGTACTGTGTTCTATTGTGGGTTTGACGACAATGACTACCGTACTGGGATACTCCGTGGAATCATCGTTGATGGAAATTGTACAAGAATCCTCTATGGGATCGACAGCGACGACTACTATTCTTTTATATTGTGTGGGTCCGGTAGTTTGACCTCTGTACTTGTATCATGTGTGTGTCCGACATAGTAGCTGGTCTTGTATTCTATGTGGGTCCGACAGCTTAGATGAATTAGTGCGATGACTACAATTATTGTATCCTGTGTGGGTCTGGTATTTTGACCTCTATACTTGTATAATGTGTGGCTCTGATAGAGTAGCTGGTCTTGTATCCTGTGTGGGTCTGACAACTTAGCTGGTCTTGTATCCAGTATGGGTCCGAAATCTTAGGTGAATAAGTGATTACATCTGATCATCTCCATCGATAAATAAAAAATGTATTCCTATGTGAGATGATTCTTGACTTTCAATCATTATCATTAATGGGTTTGACTTTACTTCCTGTGTGGACTGAGTTGTGCTTGGGTTCAAGAGTTGCAGTCGAACTGAGATTCATAACATAGGTATATGTATGGGCATATACTTATGTAGGGTTGGTTGACACTTCGTGGTTGTATCTTTCTTCTATGGTTTATCCTTCGTGGATTCTAGGAGACCTTCGGGGGTCTTGGGGTCCCTATTGAGTATTGTTATTCACACACCTGCACTGGATATGCCCGCACCTCGTGGTGTTGAATGCAGATGGGAGACAATGTTGACAGAGGACGAGAGAGAGCCTGGACCGGACGATACCTAGAGGTGGACCACAGGGCGAGACAGTACACGGAGCGAACCGATAGACGTGGACTGCTGAGGTGGATATCTATACCTACCCTTCAGGTAGGATACTCGGAGGATATTCCAGGAGCATCCCTTTTCAACTGTTGTCCCTTTTTCAGTTGCACTTGTTTTCCATTGTACCTGTACATTACTATTCATATTATATTTCCGACCCCGTTTACTTTCAGCACTAATTTTTGTATACATTATTCACTTAGTGCTTTTCTTCCAGCTTACTTTTTTTGTGTCTGTGTTACTCCTATAAAGTAAATACCATCCCAGCTTAAGGATTTACTTCTTTGGTGCTAGTCGCCAGCCCCTGGCCTACGGAAGGAGGGCTTGGGTTAGTCACAACACGAGACTCGAGGATGGGTCGTGAAAATATAAATATATTATATATATATTATAAGAGTATTGTAATAATCTATAGAATATATAAGTATGAAATAGAAGACATTTTTCATGGAGAATGTGTGCCATACATACGTATAAACATTATTTTATTTTTTTGTATTGAATGAAAAAAAGGAAACGAAATATAAAAAACATTATATGTATATATATCATTATTCAAGTAGAATTATTATATCATACATATCATTTATGACAACTAAACTAATCCTTAATACAAACCATGTAGTGTTAGTGAACATCACATTGCTTTCATTGTGTAGTAGTCCACACATCCAAAACCAAAATTTTCATATATACACCCAGTGGAATATAAAAAGGTATGTGTTATAATAATAATAAATAATTTTAAATAAATATTACATATTACATATAAAAAATAAAAATATAGTTTCCATCATAATGTCCACCATCAGAGGTAATAAGGGTAAAATGAACAATCATGGTTTAGTGAGGCTGTAGTTTTCCAAACACATAAACAGTATGTTCTCAATCAATTCGATAGAGGTGTGTGTGAGTGTAGGTAAAAAATTGTATCATATACTTTCATATAATATTGAATTTACTAGTTTTTTATAATAATTTAATAAATATAATGGAGGGGTGGTGAATGAAAATAAAAGAAAAAAGTGCGAGAGAAGTTGTTACTTGTTAATTAGGTAACACTTTTTAGTTTGTGCCAAAATGAATCATTGGATACATTTCTTCCCATATATAGGCTCAAATAAGGATTGGGGGGAAATTTTTAAGTGTAATTTTTATCTATTGGCAGACCATAAGTGGTTTTATATGTGTGAAGAAGAGAGAGAGAATGTAGCCTTTTATAGGGATGGGAAAGGGCACACTTAAATTTTTTGAAAATAGGTTAGGTGTACCCACACCTTTTCCTAAAAAAATGAAACCAAACAAAAAAAAATAATGAATTTAATGTTAATTTATTAATAATATTCAGAAAATGTTTATTGTAAATGTTTATAGGTCTTTTATGGGTCTTAAATTTATGGATTAGTACATTATTATCCTAATTTTATCTATGAACCATTACAATTAATTTTAATCAGTTTCACTAATATTTTGGGTTAAAAATATGTTTTCCATACCCGAGATTATAAATTATGTTGATTCTAAATATGTAATCTATTTTTCTAAATACTAAAAAAATAAGTGGCTGAAAACATCAATCACGCTGACAAGATGACAATACAGTTTTTAATGTAAAAATGATCATTATTTTTCTATGTTATTATATTCAATTTCAAAGAGAAATTGATTCCAATAACCTGCATTGTTAATTATTTTAAAAAAAAATACTATAAAAAAATTTTAATCCACATTATCATATAATCCATCCTTATAAATAATTTATAATAATATGAACCTTGGAATTAAAACCACATGTTTTCCAGTATTCTTCCATAAATGAAGCTTCTCTAAAATTACATAAAATTATCTCTAAGATAATTTAATGATTATAAATTAAAAAATAAAGTTTATTTTATCATATTCAATTTTAAATCTGTCTAAAATTAATTTTATTATTTTTCAGGGAAGGACATTAAAATATGTTAACTAGAGAAAATAATTTTAACACAGAACATAAAAAATATCATTCATTATCAATATTTTTTTTATAAAACCATTAAAAATTATATTTTAAAAGTATTTTTTACAATTCATATTATGAATTATAATTACTATGTTAATATAATATCATTTAAAATGTTGTAATAATAAATTGATAATTTGTAGAAGCTCAAGATTCTGTGTAATGAATGCCAACATGGTTTGGCATGTAACACAATCCATGTCAATTCTGTGTGTAAAAAATGATTAACTTAATGATTTAATATAAAAAATATTTTCATCATTTATTGAAATAAAAAAATATCATATGAATAAATTAAATCAAAAAATATATTTTACAAAATCTAAGGGTGTTACGTTCTATCCGCATTGAAATGATTTTTTCCCAAATAATTCATATGGGGTATAAATGTTTTAATACTTAAAGTTTCATTTCATAGAAAACCACATCGTAGAAATGAATACTAATAATTTCCGTACAAATGGAATGTTATAACTATTAAAATTACCCAAGGTACCATATTAATTGGATTCCACATAAGATAACAGAGTTTCGGAGTGAATATTGGATGTAGAGAAAAATTGTAAATAATAATACAGTGTGATTGAGGACTTTGATTACAAAAAATAAAATGATTAATGAAAATTTGGGGGATTCATAATCATAAATCTGTGATGTTTGATAAGTCCATTAGTTAAACAAAAAATAACATTTTAGGACAACACTATTTATGATCTTTATAATATATTTGATATATTTTTGTATTGAACAAAAATATAAAACAATACAATAATGTGATATATTTATATTAAAAAATCATTCTTTGGTAGTAATTTTAAATATTTATAATTTTTAAAATAATTTTATATGTGGATGTCCAAAAATTACATTTTATTCCTGATTTACTAAAAATACACTTTTGGAATATATAAAGGCTCATAAAAGAATGAAATGTATTACTATTTATCTATAATTATAACTAAAAATCAATATGATTAATATATTAATCTCTAATTCTAAAAATTAACACTACTATTTAATCATAAATAATTATTCTTAAAAAATATTTCTACATTGATCTAGAAATCACATAGGAAAGTGGTAGGCAAAAAACCTTTATCATCAATTGATCATCAGTTCATGACACACAAAATTTATGGATAGGTTTGGTTGTCACCCGATATATATGATTTAATTTTCTAAAAACACATTAATATATCTTCAAAAATATATTTTACGGATATACATAAAATAAGGTTAATCACTAAATATCATTTTTAAAGTAACCCAAGGTTAACATAAATGGATATTATATCATTTTATATTTATATTTTGTAATTTACAAAAATTCATTCATGAGGATC
Source organism: Viscum album (assembly GCA_963277665.1). Classification (NCBI taxonomy): domain Eukaryota; kingdom Viridiplantae; phylum Streptophyta; class Magnoliopsida; order Santalales; family Viscaceae; genus Viscum; species Viscum album. Next base: position 795,863,175 of record OY728160.1, on the reverse strand, counting down.
GTAATAGTTTAGTGTAGTTGGAAACATGAAAAATAAAATCACATATCCTAGTGTATGATCTTCAATATATCCCATTAAATATCCACATTTTTTACTTCTATATAGAACCTTCCTTCATAAAATCGGAATGGGAACATAAGAAGGGGTGATCTCAAATGTCTAATAAGGGTAAAATAGGGAGATATGTAAGCATAATCATGAGAATAAGTGTATGAGAAAATGATAATGAAAATAGTAGATCATACCCCACATATCAAAGATCATATATATTAATCATGTCATAAATAATAGGAGTTCATAAGACATGAATAATAAGTAACTGAAAAAAGAGATGAAATGATATAAATGAATCAAATATGTAATTATCGAAAACATATAAGCACAAATAAAATATAATTAAAGGAGGTCATCCAAGGACCTTGTAACATGTTATCCATGGGAAAATGACATGTCTACCTGCTTCAAGATTTGGATTCCTGCCCATGTACCCTCTCATTTAATGATATAGGTGTCCTTTTTTATACCCTCTTATTTCAGGATTTGGATGTCCTCCTATGTAATATCTTCTTTTAGGATTGGGATGTCCTTCTGTGAATCCTCTAGTTTCAGGATTGGGATGTTATACCATGTTCCCTATTGTTTAGTGACTGGGATATTATCCCATGTTACCTTGGTTTCAAAAAAAATTATTAATACCCAATTAAATGGTGTTAGATATAGGACCCACTAATCACATAATGAAATAATACATACATTCACCACAAAACATTCATCATATCATTACCCCTGAAAATATATGTATTCAATAAAAATCAAAACATATCCCAAAAAATTTAAATGGGATTCAATAAAATTTCCCCACATTATAACCAATTTAATTATGTAGGTTTCATGTTTATTTTATTGAATTATAAACCGTAAAAGAAGTGGGTTCCAAAAGCATATAACCCATGGAAATTAAAAAGAATTTATAAAGACCCTTAAATTAAGAATAACCCAATAATAGTGTAGATGTAAGTTGAACATTTAGAAAATTTCCTTGAAGGTATTGAGTAAAATCAATCTATTTCATCATATATATAAAATAATTTTGAAACATCATTCAAATAAATTTCATAAGAAAATATCCATTCTTGTTGAAAATATATTTTTAAATCATAAAACCATATGAATATAATTTTCATAAAAAATAGATTTGAGTCCATATAATAAAGAAATTAAATCATTTTTAAAAATATTTTTCTTGAAATTAATTTTAGAAACCCTTTATTAAATATTATAATTTTTAAATTACAAAGGGAGATTCAAAGAAATCACTGTAGATAAATCTATTTATGTCATATTAGCTCAAAAGAACATTCCTTTTACATGGTAAAATGGTTAGAAAAGTGTCTTGATTAGATAGATACAATAATATTCCATTGAAGATATTGGTAAAATAAAAAATTTGTAAATATTAGTTTTAATTCATATAGTTTAATGGTATAATATTCATGTAATCACTATTTAGAAAACATAGATTTCTGACCGAAGAGTGTGTAAAGTAGGGATTTCGTAAAACAAATTCTTATGTATCAATGATTTAAAATATCGTACCAATACATTATTATAACATTAATAAACATAGGTGATGAAAATTAATTAATGTATTTGATATATGAGTCGTGATATTTCATCAAAGTAAGAAAAAACAAAAACAATCTCAAAAAAATGATGAGATTTCCTTAGTAAAATCATAAAACTTGCTAACTTGGGATCATAATATCCTTGTATTAAATTAAAATAATTGAAGAATAAAATATACTGAAAATATTTAGTGTCATGATAAATCATGTAAAATATAAATGTATTCACTTTGAAAAAGAGTTTAGGTGAATAACCATACGTGAGTCACAAGAAGGCAATTTGAGACAAAATTTTTACCGATTTGGTAACTTTGGGATATTAATAGCCTTGAAAGAAGCATCATAAAATGGAAATTTGAATACCCATAAATTTAATTATAATATACATATAATAAAATAATGATTATTACATACACAACACCAATATAAAGACTATTGAACATAACATGTTTCTCTCATAAATTAAATGTGAGAAAAAAATTCCCTTACCTTGTGGCTTGACTCTCTTCATACCTGAATAAGATTCCAATATAATAAATATAATATTATTATATATATATATTAAATAATCATATTATTACATATAAGTCCAAATAAGTTTTAATTATAACCTTATATTAACCTCTTGTTAAAGATCTTATATTAAGGTTTCAATTCATGTAATATTCGCTTTGTTCGTCGCATATATCTTATTCTGTTATATCATCAGTCATTATAATTATATCATGATTACAAATTTTAAATAATGATATAATTATCATATTTATAAATTATATTTATTTTAAAAAAATATATATTATTAATAAGTATTAAATTTAATACATTTTTCATAGAGATTGTAAGTTGTAAGTACAAATGAACATGGTTTCTATTTAAGTAGTCATGTTGAAAGGAAGTATGAATATAAATTATTTTCACATATGAATATATATATCATTATTTAAGAATCATTATTATACCACATATATATATATTTTATAATTTCATTAATCCCATCCTTATTACATTCTATGTGGTGTGTGAACAAATCACATAGATTTGAGGGGGCGACAGTCCACACTTCCACCAATGAGATTACCGTATTGACACCAAATTGAAAGTATAAAGGTATATATTGTAAAAATTAAAATTAAGGTTAAATAAATATTATATATAGAATATATATATATATATATATATATTATCTTCATCGTGGCCAATATTATTGGTGGTAATGGAGAAAATTCACAATCATCATTACATGAGGAAGTAGTCTGCCGCCCATTATAATTGTATGATCGATATCCATTAGATGCAGTTTTTTTGTATTGAAACCATAGAATAGATAAATAATACTTTATTTTGGATACATGTTTTTCATTAAATAATGGAACAAATAGAGTTTAGGTGGAGGATAAGTTAAATTGAAGAAATGTACTTGAAAGAAGACGTTACCTCTAAATAAAGTATCTTCTTTTCATTTGTGCCAAAAACCATAATTGAATTTACTTATTCCCTAGTGGTATCTTCTATGAGAAATGGTTGTGAGTTTGGAAGAGTTATTTTCAAGATGATTCTAAGAAAAAAATGCTTTATAAGTGTTAGTAAAAGGATAAGATATGTACCCTTTTATAAGAGGGGGGATGAACACATTTGGAAACTCCAAAACTATTAATATATTATAAAATTATATTCAATTAAAAATAGAAACAAAGTAATTAATTATGAGGATATTATGATTATTGGTATAAATAATCTCAACCAATGAATTTTATAATTGTTTAGTTCACAAAAGTAACAATTGATTTTGGATTTAACCCTCAGTTTAATTATGTAACATTTACGATAACAACTTTTTTACACAATAGGGTTAATATGGTTACTATAAAATTCCAAGAGAACCCAAATTGTATCATTTAGAAAATATATTACACTATAAATTTTATTTGGAATAATACTAGATTGTAAATAATTCTATAAAATTTAATAAAATATTATTTATTTTAATATCACATTTAGGACAATTTTGACACTATTTATTACTAGACCTTTTATAAAATAATAAAAACTTGATTCCATAAACACAGACACATTAACTCATTTAAAATTTCATTGTCATCAAAAAAAATCATGTATGTCAACATATATCTCAAATGGTAATTTTTTAATATTAGTATTATCATTTATTTGATTCTTCCTTTAATAAATCTCTTACCACATTATCAATGTTTCACGATAAAATTTAATTATTAAATTTCTAAAAATTATAAATAAATTATCACGATGTAGATAAATTTATTATCTTAATAATTAATTTTTTAGTTTAATTTCTCATCGTTATTACCATATATAAAAATTAATTTAGTTATTAATTTTTGAATATTCATCTTTTAACTCTTTTTAAAATAAAAGATTATAAATGTCTTAATCTAAAAAAAGTGACCAAAAAAAGATAATGTTGTAGACCTATGGTTGATTTGGTTCATGGAAAACTTATCCAATGAAATTATTAGATATTTATAGATAATTTTTTGATAATTTTATTTTTATTTTTAACTTTAATTACGTTATTTACCATCAACATTGATAAATAAAATTCAAAACATTCTATTAATCAAAAATTATTTTGATCGTATTATCAATATTTTTCATACTGATTACAACCATGTATTTATAGTTTTTAAAAATTCAATTCACATAAGTGGGTAAATTATTATTACTGCAAATCCCACAAATGTTGCTCGACGACATGTAAAAGAATTGTTGTAATGATCAATAATTTTTATATATAATTTTATTATAAAAATGATTCTAATGACTGAAATTGGAATAATATATGTATTATATTTCTATTGTGAATTTAAAACCAAATTTATTTAAAATTACTATTTAAATGAAAATATTTCTTTTCAACAACTATGCAGTATTTTTCACTCTTAATCAAAAACTGATCATTTTTAGTAAAATACCAACAATTAAACCTAAGCTAATATTGATATTAAAAATTCAAAAAAAAATATTTATCAAAATAAATTTCTATGGTTTTCTACAATAATTGTTTTTCACAAAAGGAAATAATAACTAGATCTTTTAAGAAAATAGGAGTTTTAAACATATAAAGACATTACTATAAATTTTATTTTTCATTATCAAATACATTATAACTAAAATTTAAAAATTATTTATTAATATTCATATCAATAGATTAACTACTAGATTATAACTATCTTATTAAAATAATTATAATATTAATGTATTGATTTAGAAAAACTTAGGGATCCATGTAACACTGGCCAAGTAAGTTCTGCATGTAGTGAAAGCATCCATTTCTTTTGAATAAAAAAAACCAAAACTTATATCATTTATTAAATAGATAAAATATATTTTTAGGGTTATGTTATGTGGAAATAGAAAAATGTTAAATTAATTAAAAAATTTAAATTTATAAAATCTCAGGGTGTTACATTATACCCCCATTAAAATGAATTTCCGACCTAAAAATTAATCTACTTTATCAAAGGTTTAATACTTGTATTTTTCATTCATAGAAACCTACATCATAAAAAGTAATAGTAAAACATCATTTAAAAAAGGAAAGTTAGAGACATAGTGGTTGCATAATGAAACTCATACATGGGATTCCACATAAGAGAATATATGTGGGAAGTGCAATATTGTGTATATGAGAAAGAAAAACAATCAAATTATGATGGAGAGTGATAGATAACATTGTTGGGAGAAATTTAAAATACAAAATCCATAAATCTGTGATTATGTAAGGGTCCATCTAATTCATCTGAGAAGAAGGTACTAGGATAACATTTTTGGTTTTCATGATATTTTTGATAAATTGGAAGAACATGTGATGAAATATTTATTTTATTTTGGTACAATCGTACCATTGATCATGCAATGATATATTTCAACATAATCACATATTCAATAAAATTATGTCGAATATTTTATTATTGATGTGTTAGTAGATCATGTGATCTTTAAATAGAATGATCAGTCATTCCATCAATATTTATCATTATAAAAAGGATATAACATGTAATAAAATATGCCTGAGTACACTTATTATAATCCAATTTCTTAATATCCCAAACTAATATGAATTTAACATAAAATTTCCTTAAATGGATAATCCCACAATTCTTATGATAGATTCAAATCCAAAAAACTAGAAAGATGTTCACTAAATTGGATTATCATTTATCTCACATATATCATAAGGAAGTTCATGGTTCTAACATTCGAAACATGTGAATACATTAATCATGAATTATATAGAAACATAGTGATAACATGAATTACCGTACATCCATATTAATATTATGCTTGTTTTTTTATTCATATGTCCTGTAAGATATTCCCTGATAGATTATCCCACATGACATTAAATCTTTATTCAGTTCCAAGGTAACTAAAATCATCCAATATACTTATTCATATCTAATATATCATTATTGAAATATAATTAACTATACATAATTATAATATTAATGGTTATACTTCACTTAATCATGTGTTTTCCAAAAATATCACCTTATTACCTCAATCACTTCTCTAGGATACCAATACCAATAAACATATGTTCTTAAATCTTTATGTAAAGACTATTTTGGACCATATTATAGAAGTTCCCTTATTCCTTAATACTATAAAATTACTCCCAATAAATTATAATTGAAATCAAATACATATAAACATTGATTACTTCATCTTTACACCTTTAATAGGGATCCCTGATCCCACTACATAATACCTCTTTCTTTTAAAATTTAATCTAAATTCTCTTCATCATCAGCAATATAATCATTACTAATGCCACATTACTGGTTCCCATTGGGATATTTTATCTTGGAACATTGGGTAGCATAATGACCATTTACTACACACATAAAACACTTAACCTTTTATTATATCTCATGGAGGTAAATATTCATAATCATTTATTTTAAATGAACTCTTCATTTTTTCCTTGCACTTAGTTTCCTTGGGACCTTCATTACCATAGTAAAAAAAATATTCTTGTTCTTGTAGGAAAACAATGTAGGTGATTATTTTCGCATTCAAGACACAAAGGAAACTGAATCATCTTTCCTTCATACTCTCCATTACCTGAACTCTCAATGATCTCCTTATTTATCTTTCTTGGTGTATCCATGATTTGGTTAATGTACTCATTTTTAACTATATTTAATGAAAACTGGTTAGGAATGATCATAAAATCCTTTAATCTAGTGATTATACCATTTGACTGATCATCAACAGATTTTGTATCATAGTTAACATTAATCCATTTCTATTTAATTCCATATATTGTAAAAAACGAATAATATTTGAGTATGAAATGATTATCATAGTGAGGAATGACATAAAAATGAAAAAAACATATATGATGTCTAAATTATGTCCCCTTTATAGAAATAAGACTCCTCAGGTTTATCTTATGTTATTCAAAACCAATTCCTATTTAAATCCTTTACTTTGATTCGTGAAGAGTTTGTGAATTCGTAATGAATATCCTTGAAGAGTGTCAAACCAGGTGTGTAATAAGGCCCATTTTCTGGAACTAAATTACCCGAGTCAGGCCATGAACATAATTTTAGATTTGTTACCCCTATGTACATCTATTCTAGAGACACATCCATGTGTAGTATCCATATATGGATATATTTCTATGAAAACACTCACTATATCCTTTACCAGAATTCCATTACAATTTATTAATCATTGAATCATCCATATACTTATCCATAGAGATATCCATAAACATATCAATTGAAATATACCAAGGTAACTCAATAAATATTTCTCATACTATTCTCCAAATGATGAATAAACCCTTCCTATGATACAAACTATAGAGGCCGAGGCTTAACTTACATGGATATGGAATAATTTTAAATATATATTTAGTATATTAAAAAATAAAATGTCGGTGGACCATAATAATTTAGTTTATTTGGAATCATGGAAACCAAATATCATATCCTGGTGAATGATCTATAAAATCTACATTTAATATATCCACCATTATTACATTTATCTAAAATAATTCATCATAACATGTGGAGTTGAACCATAATAAAGGATTTCGATCAAATTATAAGTAAGGATAGACAAAGGGGATTTGTATGAATAATCATGATAATGATGGTATGAGAAAATTATCGTGAAAATAAAATATCATAACCAACATATAAAAAATCATATAGACTAATCATTGGATAAATAATGGATGTTCATAAGACATGAATCATAAAGAACTAAAGAAGAAAATCAATGAAAGTATTGTATATGAATAAAACATGGAATTGTGGAAAATACATAAGAACATAGAAAAATATAAAGGAGGCCTAATATGGCCTTTATAATATGTTAGGTTTTAGTTAATAACCCATATAGCTTCTTCGGTTTTGAGATTACATCCTGTTATATTCTTGTTTTGGGATTCAGATGTCCTCTCGTGTAGCATCTTGTTTTAGTATTGGGATGCACGACTATGTACCTTCTTTCAAGATTGGGGTGTACACGTATACACCCTCATGGATTGGGATTGTGATGTTCTCCATTGTTCCCTATTGTTTTTAGATTTGAATGTTCTTACCAGTTCCCTTTGAGAGTATAAAATAATTACCATTTTCCAATCAATTAGACGAAGATATAGGTCCCACCGATCAAATAATGAAATATTACATTAATGTACCATAAAAATTAATCATATCATGACCAATGAAAATATATGGGTTTTATAACCATCAAACCATAACCGCAAAAAATGAAATGGGAATCAATGAAATTTTATCACAAAAAAACCTATAGAAAACGGATAGGTTTCATAATTATTTAATTGTATAATAACCTGTGAAAAAAACGTTGCATTAAAAATCATATATCATGTGGAAAAAATGTTTTTTATTAAAACCATGATATTAATCGTAACCCATTCCTATAATGGATATTAATGGAAATTTTAGAACATTTCCTATAATAGCATGAGTAATATAAATTTATATAATCTTAGAGGTATTTATTTAAACAAATATCAAAAAATATATCTTGGGAAAAATATAATTTCTTGTAGAAAAAGACATTTTAATGCATAAAACCATTTGAAAATCATTTTTATAGAAAATAGATTTGAAAAAATTCCAATAAAAGTTTAAATCACATTGAAAATTATTTAACTTAAAATTATATTTAAAAACATTATCTTAAAGATGAATATTTTATAATAATAATAGAGCTTCAATGAAATGAAGGAAGGTAAATCCATACTTGTCATAAAAGGTCAAGAGAACATTCTTTTTAGAGCGTAAAATGGTCAAAAAATTCCCTTATTCAGAAAGAGGCAAGAATATTCCCTTGAATATTTTTGTACTAAAAAATTGGAAAATTTCTATTAATATGTATTGTATAATTGTTTAATATTCTTGGAAACACATTTAAGGAATCATATATTTCCAACAAAGTGAGGCAGAAGTAGGGATTTATTAAAAACATATTATTATGTACCGAAGAGTAGAAATAAAATAACAATTCATGAGTATACCATTAATACCCGTAAGAGAAGAAAGGTCATGAATTTCCTTGAGATATAGATAATAATATTTCGTCAAAGTAAGCATAAATGTAAATTATCATTAATAAATGATGATATTGTCATAATAAAAATTTATAACTTGTTAACATGGGATCAAACACTCCATATAAAAAATTAAATTATGTGTATCATAGATATCTTGAAGATATTGGGATTCATGGTATATCATATAAAATATTAATATATTCACTACGAAACATAGTTTTGAGGTATAGAAAAACATAAGTATCAAAGATAGAAATTTTTGAAAAATCATTTTATATATTTGGTAACTATTTAATCATACTACCCCTAAAAGAAGGATCCTAAAATGAACATGTGAATACCAAAAAATTTATTTATATTAGATATAGAATAAAATCATGGTTAACACATACACAGAAATAAATGAATTTTTTATGAACATAGTTGTATCTCACTGAAGTTAAATGTTAGAAAAAAATCCCCTTCCCTTGTGTATTGACTCACTTCGTACTCAAACAAAAATCTAGTATAATAAATATAATATTATTGTAAATTTTATAAATAATAAAATTATTATATCTATTACAACATTTTGTTTTCTTATGTACTTAAAATTACCAATTTTTAAGGATCTTATGTTAAGTTTTCAATTCAGTTAGTATTCGCTTTGTTGTTCGCACATTTCTTAATTTGTTATATCATTAGTCAATATACATTTATCATGATTATAGGATGAAAATAAGGATATCAATATCATATATTTACTATATATTTATATTAAATTAATCAATATCAAAATGAATTATGAAATAAAATACATTGTTCATGGAGACGATAATTTGTACGTACACATGAACATTGTTTCCCTTCAAATAATCATATTAAAAGAAATTATGAAAATGAAATATGTATATATAAATAAATATACTTTATTATTCCATTAGAATTATTATATCATATATATCATATATGTTAATTAAACCCATCCTCAATGCATTCCTTGCGGTGTGTGATGGAATCACATTACATTAAGGGGGTGGTAGTCTACACTTCCCCAAATTTGATTATCATATTAACACCATATGGAATATAAAATGGAATGTGTTATTAAATGTAATATACAAGACTAAAAACATAAATAAAAATTTATATAACATATCTATATACATACATCAGATAATTCCCTACATGATTGTTCGTAATGAAGAACATGAACAATCATCGTTTCATGTGGTAGTAGTTTGTCGTACACAGAAACAGTGTGTTCCATATCCATTAGATGAAGTTGTCCGAAAGTATAGATCTAACATGTATCCTAACCACATCCTATTATACGGATATACTGGTGTTTTCATAAATTAAATGATCAAATATATTATAAGGAGTGTAGCAAGAAAATATAGGAAGGAGCATGAGAGAAGACATTACCTCTAAATTGGGTACGACTTTTTGGTTTTTTACAAAAGGCTTCCTTGAGTTTTATTCATACCAATGAATGGAATCTAGGAGGAAAATAGGTAATTATTAAGGATAAATGGTAAGGTTTTTTCCAATCCAAAAGTAACAAGTGGTGTGACTAAAAGGAATGGAGAGGTTCTCTTTTATAAGAGGAAGGAGGGGAACTTTTGGAAACTCCAAAACTATTAATTTATTGTAAAATTATTTTTTGTTTCAAATATTTCAAGAGTGAGTTATTTTTAGGATAATAGGATTATGGGTTTAAATCTTCTAAGCCAATGAATTATAGACATGTTTAGTTCACAAAATTATCCTTATATTTTGGCTTTAACCATTAGTTAAATAATTTAACATTTACTATTATAACTTTTTTATATACACTATATAGTTAATATAGAACATATAATATGAAAAAAGAAACCCAAATTGATAATTTATGATATATTTTTCACTATCCATGTTATTTTGATAAACATTATATTTTTATGAATTCTATAACATTTAATAAAACGTTATTTATTTTAATATCACATTTATTTCATTTTTATGGTATTTTTACCTTCTATTTTATAATATCCTAACAACTTGATTCCATCAAAACAATATATATTAATTCATATGTAAAATGTCATAGTCATCAGAAATATTTTAGGATGTCATCAAATAACTCAAATGATATTTTTTAATATTATTAATATTATTTATTTATTCTTCCTTTAATAAATCTATTTCCAATTAATCATTGTGTAACACTTATATTTAATTATATAATGTCTAAAAAATATAAATAATTTAACATGAAGTTGATATATCTATTAAATTATTAATTTAATATTTAGAGTCTAATTTTTCTTATATATACCTATATATTAAAAATTATTTAGTTATTAAATTTATATTGTGAAACATTTAATTTTTTTTAAATAAAATATAATAAATGACTTAATCTTACACAATTGTATTAAAAGGGTCATATTATTTATCTAAAATTTATTACGGTAGGAAAAAACTTATTCAATAAAATTAGGACATCTGTTATGGTATTTTTATCTTATTATAATATTATATTTACCTTTAATTACCTAATTAACAATTAACTGCGCTAAATAAAATTCATAAGTAACTACTTACCAAAAATTAATTTGTTCTTATTCGATCGAATTTTTCATAATGATTAAAACCAAGTATATTTATATTTCAAAATTCAATTCACAGAAGTAGTAAAATTACGTTTACTACCAATCCCATAAATGTTGCTAGAAAGTGGGTAAAAGAGACATTTAAAAGATCATTATTTATATATATATAATTCAATTATAAAATTTATTCCAAAAGCCTATATTGAATAAATATATATATTATTTTTCATTTTTTATATTTAAATCTATTTTAGGTAAATAATATTTTAATAAAGAAGTCAATTTTTTAACTACTATGGAGTAATTTTGATTATTCATCAAAAATTGAAACTTTTTATAAAAACAAACCCCATAAGAATATTATGATATTCGAAATTAAAAACTAATATTTATTTTATCAAAATAAATTTCTCTGAGTGTCTAAAATTATTTTTATTACTTTTCAAAAAAGGTCATAAAAGTAGTTCTTTTAAGAAAGTAGTAGTTATAAACATATAAAACATTAATAGAAATTATATTTATCATTATAAAAATAATTATAAATAATATATAAAAGTTATTTATTAATGTTAATATAACATTTTTAACTGATAGATTATAATTATATTATTTAAATATTTATAATAGTAACATGTTGTTTTTTAAAAAATAATTTGTGTTCCGTGTAACACAAGATGAGTCGGTGTTGCATGTATTGAAAGGTTCCCTTGTAGTTGTTCATAATGTCAAACAAATATATTTCTTTTATTTAATAAAATATATATATTCAGTGTTGTTTTATGTTTAAATATGCAATGATGAAATTTATTCAAAAAAATTCATAAAATCATTGGGTGATACAATTATGAACTTGGTTTTCAATACAATATCAATACATAAAAACATCCATTGAGGTTCAATTTAAACATTTTAGGAATTATTGACTTATATCCCTTCTTAATGTTGAAAATCTAAAACATTTGAATTAATGTCACAAAATCAGCTTTAAATTGATCCCCCATATTTAAAAAAGTATCTCTTTCTTCTCACATTAAAAACAAGTGAATACCCTCATTGTATATTCTTTTAAAATATGTTAACAAAAAGAATGACAATAAATCCTTTTAGAAAACATGCTTTCTTCCTATTTAAATAGATTACTGGATATATTCCATAAATCTAAGAATGATTAAACATAATCCATGATTACATAGACCACTTTGTCAATAATCAATTCCATTATAATTAATACTATCCAAAATACTCTTTCATAACCATCATATCATTATCAAAACATCATTTTCACAATTTCATCCATTAATTAAGGGTTACATTCCATTGAATAATATATTCACATTTCAATTTAATTACTTTTCTACATCTTCATCACCATTCAATGTGATATTTTCAATCAATAATGAATAATTATATAGACAATTGTTTTTTATTTCATGATTCATATAATATAATCATTGAATTCAAAAAAAAATACATCATTAACCAAACCTTATTCATAAACCATTAATCCATATTTATAAACATATTCCTTAATAAATTTTTCATTGAATATAAAAAATGAATTATTCTTATGTTTATTCAACATAAATCTAATCATTCTAATATTTATTAATGTAATAATACTGGAATAACAACACATACCTTTAATATGTCATTTATTGTCTATATATTGTTAGAATTATAACTAATACTCTTACTACCTTATTTATTTTAGATATGATATTTCTACTTGGGAAATCAATTCCCATAATTCCCATTATGTCCACTTTTAAAACATTAAATGATAACCTTGTTTCATTAGGTTCCCTGCATTGACTAAAAAATGTAATCATAGTGTGAGAAGCATTTATCATATTGGTATATCATATAATCATTAAATATTAAATATAAGGTTCCTAAATCATCGTACCTACTTCTTTAATCTATATAAATTAGGCTTATCCAAGGTTATTCTTAGTCTGGTTCTTTTAAAATACATTATGAGGTTTCATGAAGTGTTTTTGAATTTCCAAATAATATCCCCTGGGAGTGTCAAACTTTGTGTGAAGTAAATCTTGTTGTCGTGTACCCGATTACCAAGACTCAGCCCAAAAACAGTTTGATGATGTTATTAAACATATGTTCTTTTTATGCAGATCCAAATCCACTTGTTGTATCCAAACATGGATGTATTTATAGGAAATTAATTACTCTAACCATTATGAAAATTTTGGTACATTTTCCTAAATATTAACACAACCGTATGCATATCGTTAAAGACTTATTTTGAAATATTCCTAGATATCTCACTAGTGATTTGACTTCTTATTTTAAAAAGGACTAATATACCATTCCTTTGATACCAAATAAAGAGATAAAGGCTTAAAACACATGTATATCACTAAATTTTAGATGAATATTTAGTACATTACTAAAATAACTACTCGAGGACTGTAATAGTTTACTGTAATTGGAAACAAGAAATAATAAAATCTATTCTTGGGAAAGATCTTATACATCAACCAAAATGGTTTCAACAATTAGTACTTCTACATAAAACCATAATCCATTACCTCGAGGAAGGAAACAAAGTAAAGTGGTGAGCTCAGATTCCTAGTGGGTGTAAATAATAAAAATGTGTATGCATATCATAAAAAAGGGTTCAGAAGATTACAATAATATTTAATGATCATAAATTTCATATAATATATCATAATAAATATTTATAGTTCATAAGATATGATTAATAAGAAAATAATGAACATAACAAATGAATGTGTAGCATATGAATAGATCATGGAATTTTAGAAAACACACAATCATATAAAATACCTATGTCAAGGTGGGATAAAATGGCCTTTGTATCATTTTAGGCATGGGTTAATCAACAGTGTACATGAATAGGTTTTGGGATTCCTTACTATGTACCCACTTTTTTCATCAAGGGTTGTCCTCCCATGTACCCTCTTGTTATGGGATTGTGATTCCCTCCCATATACACTATTATTTTGGGAATGGGATGCCATCTCATTTACCCTCTTATTTCAGGCATGTGATTTCCTCCCAAATATTATCTTGTTTCATTCTTGGGATTCCCTCCCATATAACCAATTTGTTATAGATAGATATGGGTCACATCATCTCATAATGAAATCATAAATACATGTGCCAAAAAACCAAAAACAATCATATAATAACCCATGAACTGAAATGGGATTCATTAAAATGTAATCATATGTTAACCTATGGAAAAATGATAGTTTTTGTAATCATTTCATCAAAACCATAACTCATGAAAAGAAGTGGGTTTCAAAATAATGAAACATGTGGATGAAAAATATGTTTCATAAGTATCCTTACATAAAAAAATAAAAAAATTCATGAAGGAATAGGAATGAATATATTGGATCATTTATTATAAGTGAGTGAGTTACATAAACAGATGTCGTATTAGAAGTAAAATAACATGGAAATATATTTTGATACCATTTCTTCAAGAAAATATCATTCATTATTTTAGAAAGGCTCTTTTAAAAATAAAAAACATTTTAACGCAATTTTACTGAATATAAACTTGATATCTTATAAGGATGTGTTTGAAAAAAAAATTGAGAACTTTTTCTTTGAAAACAAATAAATTGATCCTGAGAACATGTTGAAAAAAATTCCTTCAAAACATAAAAATATGCTTGAAAACAATTTTGAAGAAAAAATTACTCAAAAATGAATAAAATAAGTGTTAAAACCATTGGAAAAATATATCATTGATAATATGTTTGAAAATTAATTTCTTAACAATTATCCTTTTAACAATGAAATAAATTCTTCAATGAATTTACAACATGTAAATCCATACATGTTGTTCGAGGTAAAAAGAAAATTCATTTTAATTGGTAAAAATATTACAAAATTCCCTATTTTGAAAGAGAAAAAAGATTCCTTTGAAATCATTGGTAAAAGAAAAAAATGGTAAAAATTTATTTCAATGATAATATTAGATTACTATAATAGTGTTGGAAACCCGGTTGAAAAAAAGGTTATAAGTAACATAGATTTCCAATCGAAGAGATGGTGAATTCCGTATTTCTTAAAAATTATTATTAACTATATTTTGTACCAAAGAGTGGAAAAATGGATCCAATAGATGAATTTATATTTAATGACCTATTTTTAAAAAACTAATGATATTTATTAAAATATGGATAATATAAATTCACTAATGGATGATTAAACACCAACAATCTTGAAAAATGATGAGATTCATTCAATAAAATCTTACAACTTGATAAATTTTAACCATAATCCCCATGTAATAAAATAGAATTAAAATCATAATAATTATTCCTAAATATAAGTAAAATCTTCATATAACATTTGAAACGAAGTATATACTTATCATGAAAAAATATTGTTGCATAACACGACTTTTGTCTCAAAGACGGAGAATTAATAAATAATAACTACATTGATATAGTACCATTTGAAACAGAAATACCATGAAATTTTTATCATAAAAGGTATATTTAAATACCCATAAATTTAATTATTATAATCATATAATAAATTCTTAGATAGTATACACATGACATAAAAGGAATGGGTAGTGAATGAGCATATATCTCATACAATCAATATGTGAGATGATATTCACAAACCATGTTTCTTGAATCTATTCATAACTATAAAATTTTCCTCTATATTAAATGGATGACTATAATATATACTTTACTGAAGAATATTATTAAATCTAATTCGATATATGGTTTGATTAAGACCTTATGTTAACGACTTGTTAAAAATCCTCTGTTAATGTTTTTCATTGGGTAATATTCACTATGTTATTCATATTTGTCTTAATTTGATCAATATTATATAATTATAAATATATAATTATTTAAATAATGTTGACCATCATATAAATATCATATATGAAATGGAATAAACTATTCATGGTCATTGTATGTTGTATGTTCGCATGAAAGTTTTTATGTTTTTATTTTCATATTGATAGAAAGAATAAAAATGACATATAAGTATGTATATATGTATAGATATCATTATTCTAGTTGAATAATTATATAATATATATCAAATATGTTAACTAAACCCATCCATAATATTTTTTATGAAGTGTGTAAATGAATCACATTGCTTTGAGGGTGATGTAGTACACACTTCCTCAAATGAAATTACCATATTTATACCAAATTGATATTAAAAATGTATGCAATGTAGAAGGAATAAAAATGCTTAAATAAATAATAAATATGATTCATGTCATATATAAATATATTTTCCATCATAATTTTTACCTTGAGAGTCAATAAAGAAAAAATAATCAATCATTGTTCTGTGAGGCGGTGGTTCATTGTACACATATATGGTATATTCTTTTCACATTAGATGGAGGTGTGTATAAGTATTGGTAAAACCATTATAATAATAACATACTATTATATGGAGTATAAATTTATTTCTATATATTCATGGAATAATTATAGATTAATGGTTTGAGAAAAAATAAAAGATATTAAGAGAATATATTACCTCTTTATCAGGTAACTCCTTTTGGTTAGTTGAAAATGCCTCCATATGATAGATTTCTATCCACAAGGAGGATAAAAATAGGAATACAGGGACTTTTTGTTTTATATTTGGATGATATTTTCTAATCCTAAGTGGTTTGAGGTATGTTAATAAAGGGTAGGGTTGGTGGCATTTTTTAGGGGAGGGAAATGACACACTTGGCATTTTTGGAAACAAGATAGGTGTACCCACGTTTTTACATAAAAAGGCCTAAAAACCAAAAAAAATCCCTAATCAGAGGTTAATGGTTGAATAATGGCCATAAAATTGGTTTTTAAAATGTTTTGAGGTTATTTTTTAAAATATAATGTTTATTACATTATTAAACATCTTTTTCACTCAACTGTTGTAATTAATTTTAAACAATTTCACTAAATTTTTTTGGTAAAAACTATATTTCCCATATTAGACATTAAAAATTATGTTTTTGATAAATATTGAATCCATTTTTTGTAATTCCAATAACATATGTTGTAGAAAATAAATAATTCTCCTAAAGGGATGACACTACGTGTGTTTAAAGTAAACTTGATCAAAAAAATTATATGTTTTTATATTAAATTTCAATGTGAAGTTGATTTCAATGACACAAATTATATTAATTGATAAAAATATAATTTAATTAAAATTTAAAACTGCATTAAATTATAATTTAAACAAATAAATAATTTACACTAAATGATAATTTTCAATTAAAATCCTATATTTTTTACTATTCCTATAAAAATGATGATTCTCATAAAAAAATATTCCGAATATAATTTAATCTTTATAAATAAAAAAATATTGTGTATTTTATCAAATAGAAATTATAAATGTGTTTAAAATTAATTTTATTATTTTTCACAAAATCACGTTAAAAGTAGTTCATTTGGGAAAATAGAATATATAAACATAGAAGGACTTTAAGAAAAATTATATATTTTATTATCAATGAGTTTTAATTATATAAAAGTATGTTTAAGAAAAAATTAAAATTAGTTATTTCTATTAATATTACTATGTTAAAAAGATTCATTATAATTAACTCATTTAAATAATTTTTACAAAAAAATGTTTCTTTATAGAAACATGGTGTTGTAGATAATGTACGCCAATTTGGTGTTTCTTGCAACATAATCAATGTCCGTTCCATGTGAAATCATAGTTCAGATTAGGAATTTAATATAAAAAATATTTATAGTTTTTAGTGAAATAATATATATTAAAAGATTTAATTTATTTGAAATATTTTATTCAAAAACATTTGTGTGTTACAGATATCAAACATCCATTGTAAAAAAATTCAGTCTTATTTATATTGATTCAACCATGCCCCAACGTGATTAGCATAAAACCCTAACAAAAAGCATACCAGCATCACGGATACCCACCATTAAACAATATAAAATGAAATTTGTAAATATAGTTCCTTAGAATATTTAATGGAACTCTCCTTCGACAACAGTGGATCATGTGGAAATGAGATATATATGAGAGTCAGAGGCATTTTATGAATGGCCCTCATAATATGTACTAGTTGACCAAAAATAATAGCAGAAAACCACCATATTATTTAAAAACATAAATCACAAAACCTCTCATGGTGTTAACCTGTGGTTCATTTCATGAACTATTCATAGTAGAGGACCATTCCCTTGGTCAAGAAACATCATGGCCTGAAGCATTGGTTCATCATGTGAATAATTTTCTACTACATTTTTTCCACAACCCAACCTCATTTCTTTCTTCTTTCACTCTCAAGAACCCATTAAGAATCTACCAACCAAAAAATAACGTCTAATAACACTATTTTATGATATCCAAATGCTTAGAAACACAGTCCGAATCCACATTCTCAAAAAGTATTACTCACCAAATAAATATTCAAACATTATAAAAAATGGAACAACATAAAAATACATGGGGTGTTTCAAACTCCACACCATAGTGTATCTTTTCCCCAAGAAGTAGTTGTTGTCCTCAGAAAAAATATCCTGATGTATGTTGATTACAAATTACTCAGTAAATCACCACATTCTTCTCCTCATTACTAATTTCCCTTTCACAATGAAACACTAAACACCAAGAACTCTATTCAACAAACATCAAACCATACATTTGATAATATCTCTAACTTAGTGGTGGTTTTGACATCATCAGTTATAAGGACCCATCCATAAACATTTAATATTCTAGTGATTTAAAAAAAATTAAAACTATTATATCCCCAAGAACCATTTTGGTTTCAAGTTTTAGAGAATTATGAATAACTCTTATATAGTAAACATGTACATTACCAGTGGGAACTTAATCCAAGAATCCTTTATTTCCACAAAACAAAACATTTAAAAATAACACAAGGATATTTCTTAATAAATCTTCATAATTTTCACCTTGATGTCATCCTCAACTCTAATTCACCTATACACATTTAAAAAAATTGAAATCCTAGTATGACCACAAAAATAATTTTGTTACATCATAGAAGATAAAATAATTAGTCCAGCGAAAACCTGTCAAAAAATTGAATAATACATACCTTTTTAGCTAGAAAAAGGAATAATCTTCTCCAAAACATAATTTTGTGACATTATTAAAATCAATATATTTCCATGAAAACACATTATTATGAAGTTAAAAAATATTTAAGTAACATGGGAAATCATTTTCCATCTCAATTAGGAAAATTTAGTAACAAATATGACTAACCTAAAACTCTAGTGTACCCAATTTGGTTGGGGTTATAACGTAACCACCCACCAATGATTTATCAGGTAACCACCCACAATTGGTTTATAACATAACAAAATTTATTGGTTTATCACATAACCACCCATAATATTTTTTTTCATATAAACCATATAATTATTAAAAATGTCCAAGAAATATATCATAATCATAATACATGAACACGTGTATTATAAAAAAATTCTTAATGAAAAATAACCCTTTTTTAAATCACATATTTTCATAATAACATTTAACTTGAAAAGGAAATAGTTTATTTGAAAATAAAATTTTCACATGAAGAATATGCCTAACATAATTAATTCATCATGATAGTGGGAAAAGGTTCTCATTTTGTATAATTTCAGAAATATTCATTACATATATGTTTGAAAAAAAAACACTTTTTGAAAATGAAAAAAAATCAATAATTTTAATTTTATTAAAAAATTCAATCATTAGTATTCATTAAAATAATAAATTATAGTATGATATTAAAAAATATTATCGGAAATAATTTTTTAAATCATGGTCCTAGAATAAAAATAGATGTTAAAGGGTAAGATAAAAAACTAATTTTTCAAATAATATGCCTTTTAAATATTATATTGTTGATGTGAGAATTAATAAAATAAATCAAATATGTGTATCTTTAGTAAATCCGAAAAAAAACATTTGGAAATAAAATTTATGACTTAAAAATTTAATTTCACACATAATAATATCATTAAGAAATCCAGAATTATATTTTTATCCCAATTAATAGAAATTGGGGTAAAAAATTTCTTTTTCAGGTTTGACATCATTAAAACATATTCAATCCTCCAATATAATGGGTAAAATAACAGTATTAATTTATTACTGAAATATATTATTATTTAAAATACATGATAAGATAATTTTATTAAATATTGTAACCCATTCATTAGTAGTTTTTTAATTATTTTTAAAGTCTCCAATGCATTCGTTTCATGGTTTCAATGTTATTTTATTTGGGTATAATTTTTTTTCTATAAATCAGAAATAAAAAAAAATAAAGTGGTATTAAATAGTATTGATTCACATAAAAATGTTTAAATGGTACCACATATCATTTTCCTTTATAAAATTTGGATTATTCAATAGAAAAAATATTAATGATAAATGTTTAGTTTAATTTGGTAGTTTTTATCACAATCTTGAACTAGTATCATTTTATTAACTATTATGTCTAATTATATTGATAATAAACATTATATAAGCTATAATATACATATTTTAATCTCATTTGACCATAATAATAGTTTTATGGTCATTTTTATAGTAGTAAGGAAAAATGAATAAAATCATTATTCATAGAGATGGTTAACCACCAAAATTTTTACAATGGTGTCTATTATTTGAATTAATGGAAATTATAAAATAAATGGATTAGATATATTCCATTAAAAACATAATAATCCCGTTTATACATTATTATATAGTTATATTTCCTTTATTTATAAAGGATTTGGGTAGAACAGAGAACAATAATAAAAATTGTGAGGTGGTTTTGGAAAATTATCTTTTGAATATCAACTCTTCGAAGGACCCCGTATGGACCCCTGAATTGATCTTTCATAATAAAAAAATATATAAATAAATATAGTTTGGAGGATAGTTTTTTTAGAGATTTGAGGAGCTTCAATTCTTGGGAGGAGTAATTGGGTGGTGTGGGGTGTTATTTACACTTGAGGAGGGTTGGTTTCAAGTGATTATATAATGATTATCTTATATTTAATAACATCCTCATTATGGTGGCATTAATTCCAATTATTTTTTATAATGAATTATTAAAATACTGGTTAAGGTTGGTAAATACCTCCAATACCCTTATAATTTTGAACTGTTTAGTTATTTTAAGCCATTAAATTTTAACTTTAACCCGTTTCTATATTTTACCCATACCGCCCTATAAAATTCTTTTTACAGTGGTAATATTTTTATGCATAAAATATAAAATGACATTACTATATAATTTAGACCTTATAATTCAAAATATAAAATCCATTTTACCAATTTCTATTCAAATAATTAGAAAAATTATATTTAAAATAAATCCTCTAAAATAATGCGATAATGGGTTCTTAATTTGAAAAAATTCAGATGTTTATAAACATAGTATACCTAAATTAAAAATTAAAATTATTAAAATAAACCAAATTGTATCAATATATGTATAGCTATACTATTTTAATGATAACTAATATTTAATACATAATTTAAAATTATATATTATTTAAAAGAAATGAAATTTTTTGATTAAAATTTAATATTTTTGACTATTCATCAAAAAATTGAACTTATATAATTAATTAAAAAAATAACCCAAACAGAATTTTGATGTTATAATTTAAAATATTATTTCTATTTTTTCAAATAAAATTTATCAATTTTTAAAAATTTGTTGGTAAAAATAGTGGTCTTTTAAATGGTGGTTAAATTTTGATTTAGAAAATTATTTTTTTGTGCTTAAAATTGAATTTATTATTATGTTTAGCCTATAAAAAATATTCTATGAATTTAAAATATTTTATTGGATTTAAAAATATATAATTTTCAATAATATCATACTATAATTTTGTTGGATTTAATTTATTGTGGTAAAATTCCATTTTGGGAAACAAAATTTCTTCAAAACGCAAAAATTATAATCAATTGGTTGTAGTTTTCCTTTATAATTAATTAGTAACTTGTAAATTTGTTTTATAATAATGTTTCGACTATATTTTCTTAATTCATTAAATATTTTTCATTCTGACCATTCTAATTTATAGGTAATAACTATCACATTCATATAATAATATTTAGTTGTTTGTTTAAGCGTGATGTGGAATATATTCTATGATACTGAACACATTGTATTATTTTATAAATCATTGAATGTTATATTATACCGTTATTTAAAAATTTTCATCCTCTCAATTTGTTTTTTTGGAATTAATAAATATTGGTTGTACTTTTCAAAATACCATTACTGAAGCACCACATCAGAACATGGGTAAATAAAACAGGCATTTGAAAAGAGATAAAAAATTACAAAGGTCACCAGAGATAAAACATACTAGAGTCTCATGCTGGAAAAAATATTCAAGCATGATAAAATATACTATCATTTTCTGAAGGGGAATGATTGAGAACCTAGTTAGAGAATGTGAACAATAATAAAACCTTAAATTCTTGATGGGTTAAGAGGTTATATATTTCTCATTAGGAAAATTAATTTTTGAGACTTTATGTTCTAAAATCACTTTCATAATGTTAAGTAATTATTTTACTATTTAGACCATGAACATAGCGAAATATACATATTTTACGAGTAGTATTATGTTATCCCTACTAGTTTAGATATCGTAAGGAAGATATGGGGGACGAATCAGGGTATGAATGAATAAAACAACAACCCCTTCAAATCATATTAATTAATTAATAAAAACAATATTATACCCTTTTACCATAATCATTTTTGAATATGAATGAAAGAAGGAATGATAAATAAAAATTTTAGATGGTTCACACTCTATGGGATACATCAATGGAGTATATAATGGAAAATATTCCAATATAACCAATCCACTACGCCTCACAATAAAAATATGGTTTTGGCTAGATATATTCTATACCCAAGAAAATTACCACTATAATATTTATAGAAAACTCACTACCTCTTCTTGTTTACAAAAAATCAAAAAAATAAATCTCACTACACTCTCAATTGAAGGGTTCTCACTTCTCTTTCCTATGACTCTAATTTTGACCACATGAATTTATATATTTTATCCTTATTTGGTGAATCATTATGTTATACTTTTATCCAATTTATGAATACCATTTTACAATATATTGATAGGGAAATCCTTTAATAACACATTCATGATGTTCACTATCTTTTTGACGATCAAACATCCTTCAAAAAAATTCCCAATTCCTCACAAGAAAATTATGCTCTTGAGAAACCCAAAACATTCCCAATGCCCAATTATTTTGACAATCTCAAATACGATTCTAGATGAAACATCCTTTAAAAAATATCACTTACCATTTACGAAGAACTCGACTTTTTTTAATATCAATTAGCCATCATGAAGCTCATAATTTCGGGACATCATTCATATAATTCTTGAACATCTTTATTTTCAAAATGCTTTAGAATTTTATTCAGCTTTCATAGACATATCAAAATTCACTTTCTCATGAAAATTATCTCAATAACAACCATCATTATTTATCTATGTGAAATTAGAGACTTTTTATTTTTATTAACTCTTTATTTCCTTATATGAGTGGGTTATAGGCCTATTTATTGGTATTTTTCCCATTCCAAAAAATTCTTACAATTTCATGACATTTTCACGACCAACATTGTTATTTTTTTAATTCCTCAATAACTTTGTAAAGATTCAGTGAAATATACCGTTAAATATGTTTCTTGTTATTGTAGTGTTTTACCATTAACACTTCTCACATTCATGATTCTTTAAAACATTTCAAATGTAACTTTTAAAAAGTATAACCTTTATGAAACTAATTCATTTACTATATTTTTATGAGGCATTCCAGGAAATCCATATTTCACAATGATTGAATATCCTACAAATTTTAGACCCAAAAAAGATAGAAAACACTAGGAAACAACACCACATTTTATATGAAATTTTTTATAACTCATCCTAAGAATCCATTCCACATTCATTGATATTTGTAAACATACCTAGTCAATAAAAATGTTGTAACACTAATACATTATGTGTCCACATGAATTTTATTCAAACAAAATCAACCCTAAAACACTAAAATGATACTATGAGAGATTTTCCTCAAAGAATATCCACCATTGGGTTTGTTGAAAACTCTTAAAATTTCAATACATGTTTGAAGATTCACCTCTATCAATAAAAATTATCTCCTCACAATTCATATAGAGATCCCATATATATTGAAAGCAAACTCTATTCCCACAAGAGTCTTTCTCTATGTGGGAAGTAAGAGTAGCCTGAAAATTTCATCAATAAAATGCTTAATTACATAAACACTCAACAAATTTCATAAAAAAACAACTTTCAGTATATTCAACCTTTGATTGATCATATATAGAATCATCATAATTAGTTCTCCCCCAACCTCCCTTCTCCCCCAATCATCTTTTTCTAATTTATTTATTAACACATTTTTTCCTCTTTTGTAGACACAAATTCTTTCATTTATCAATGAACATATCATTTATTCATTTGTGGCCTACCAATGTGCAATGAAAAAGGATAAACACATTAATTAAATCCATATCATACCTCAGGGTGAGGGTGTCCCACTTCACACTTATTCACATGTTGGTAGTTGACAGAACTCCAAGATCCAGTCGATAATGTTGAAAGTCTTCTTTGGGTATGGACTTTTTCAAAATTTCTACAACGAAAATTTTTTTAGGCACATAATTTTCCTTTGAAAATCCCAATCACCGCCTTTTTCTTCATAAAATAATATAAAATTTTAATTTTAATTTTTATTCAGGTTGGGTATAATTTTTTATCATATTTAAAGAACATGAATTATCATAATGAATTTCAATCGGAGACTTTACTTAAAATATCATATCATCATGCTGTTTCATTATCCACAATAACTGTGTGAAATCTTGATAAGCCCAAATATATTCAGATTCAATGAGATTGAATGAAATTCAATCTTCTTTCTTTCGTAGCCAGGAAAGAAAATATCCTCCAAGATAGAATGAACCAACATAATTTGATTTTATATCATATTTACATCCACCCAATATACGTACATATAACCCAATAACTCTTGTTCTTATTTTTCATTATATAGAAAATAGAAATACACTGTCCACATAAAATGCTAAACAATTTTTTCTCTATTATGTAATTAAATTTCCATCGTATTTATTTGATACATTACTTAATTTCATGGGAAAAAATATTATCTGGTCATGTTGTAATTACAAATAATATACTTACACTATTCTACAGGTATTGTTTGACATTAACCTCTTTTCCTTTATCATATCATGATAGTTTCATCTGTGTAGCTATTAGAGTTGTCAAATCCTTTTAATTATACATTAAAAATATCATTAGAATGACTTTGACATATTTGGATTGAGAAATACATATTCCATTTTTTACATGTGTCATTTATAAACATATTGAAATGTACAGTTCAAAAATCATTGACATATCAAACCCAATTTTCCTGAATATAGAAATATATATGAACTATGCTTTATCATATCCAAAAAAACTTATTTTTTTGGAATACACTAGTACCATCATCCCTTGATTATTGTCATTGTTGAAATATAGACTATAATAAAATATATGACACTAAAAATCATGATTCTTCAAATATTCATATAATCATGAGTTCCACTATCTAGGTGCTTGCATAAGTAGATATAGAGCCTCTCATAAGAAAAAAACACTTTTCTCATCTTTATGATTTTGAAAAACATCTGGATACTCGATATAAACTTCTTCTTCTTGAACCCCATTCCGAAACACAAATTTTATGTCCATTTGGAAAGATTTGAACCTACATTGCACTATCATGACCAATAATAATAGGAATGTCTCTATCCTCACATCAAATAAAAATGGTTCATCATCCTCAAAACCTCTATCTGGTAGTACTGTATTCACACTAATTGTGCTTTACTTCGAATCAATATTTTATATTCCATCATTTTTTTGTGAAATATCCCTTTACTCCCAAATAAAATTCATATATTTTTGTCCCAAAACTATCTCCCATGTTTGATTCTTCTAAATTTTGTCATTCTCTTCATTAATATCCTGAACCCTATTCTGATCTCTATCTACTTCATTAAAAAATTTAGGTTCTACCATAGATAAAATGGTTTCCTTCTATAATGAATTCATTCTTTGTGATTGAACTGGAACATCTTATTTACTAATGATTCCACATCAATAAATTATAGCTCCTCTATTTAGAATTTTTGGAGATATAGATTTCAATTCCTAAAACTCATCATCAGTATCTTCTTATAAATTATCATTTTCCACTTAAACTAACCTTAATGATTATACCTCTTCATCACATTCATCAGGGAACTGTTCACTCTGTTATTAAAGATTCTATTCATTCTCTACTATAGTGACATCATTTTTTTCAAAAACTATTCTAATCAAATTGTTTAAGAATTTATTGAATTTTATTTTTTCTTGAATATCTAATAAATAATCCCTCTTATCTGTGTGATAGAATTTCAAGTGTTTCTCTTTTTTGATAATAAAATATTTTCTTCCAACGATTTTTAAAATATTTAGATGATGGGTTCTTCTAATACCAAAACTCATATTGATTCATTTCTTCCAACTGACATAACCATGACCAGATAGAAATTTATATTAATTTTGAGACTTCTCCCATTATGAATTTCAGTAGTTGGTCCTAATAAATATGCATTGTTATATTGATGTTGTTTTTAATAATATTTATTATCTCAACCACTCCATTTTGTTGAGGAGTTTTCACTGCTGAAACATAATGAACTATACCCTATTTCTCATGATAATATTGCACTTTACTATTTTTTTAATTCCATACCATTAATTTTATGAAATATTATAATATTTTGTCCAAGCATCCTTTTAGATTCTCTCCAATACTGGTTTTTAAAAAAAACACATCAAACTTATTGGAAATGACAAATACCCATGCTATCCTACCAAAATCCTCAATGAAAATAACTTAATACCACATCCTTTAAATGAATATTGGTGATATAGTCCCACATAAATATTCTTATTCCAATTCAATCACATAAGTTAAATTTTGTTCATTTTCCTTGAATTTATTTTTGATATTATTTCCTTCTTCAAAATCATTTTACATATGTGTATGATCACATGATAGATTAGTGAGATCTCGAGAGTCATCAATTTTGACTAGATATTCTAGGATGGTTAGAATAGATGGCCAAGTCATTTATTCCACAAAAAAATTTCTTCCTCTCTAGATAAAAAGAACAATTCTTCTTCTCCAATTACAGCTTATAAATTCACATTCATTCGTTACCCCATTAGAGAATCTATACCATATATTACTTTAATGATTCCAATATTTTTAGTAAATC
The DNA here is from genome assembly GCA_963277665.1 of Viscum album. Taxonomy (NCBI): domain Eukaryota; kingdom Viridiplantae; phylum Streptophyta; class Magnoliopsida; order Santalales; family Viscaceae; genus Viscum; species Viscum album. The sequence goes on along the minus strand of OY728160.1, from coordinate 795,834,999 downwards.
ATATAATCTGACCAAACATACATATTTTTTAATATAATGTTATATTTTATTGAGACTATAAACAACTAAGACATAAGCGTAGAAAATATATTTTCCCTGATGATTTGATTTTTCCAAGACTATAATTTTCCGGCCTTCGTCAATTCCAATTTTGAAGACAAATTGCTTTTAATATTTAATTTATATTAAAATATAGTTATTACCTATCATATGGGATATGTATCGACTATCAATGGTCCATACACTAGACTGATCTGATGCATTAAGGGAAATCTCTAAAAACACTATCTTCTTATCTCATTTCAATTTGTTCATGAATTTTATCATCCCATATCTTATAGATTTATAATCTTGATATTTTTAGAGTATGGTTGACTAGACTTATAATAAAAATAAAAAAAAATATTTTCCATTTTTATCTCATTTTATGATACATTCTGTTGCTACTTATGACCGTATTTATTCTACATCAACGCATTCCTTTTAATTGTTGATGAGAAATATATTTCCATGTGTTTGAATTCTCCACACCCAAAAAAACAACATCAAATGATATCCTAGAATATTTTTATGAATCTTTTTTACTATCTCTCTTTGATACCTCTTGGCTACGGAACTGAAATTTAGTGAGTGTACCATATTTCTACCATAATAATATCTACTACAGGGTGTAGTCTTATGGGTTACTAATATACAACAAGTTTTCCCAAGGATTAATTGAATCATTGGGTTCTAATGTTTACCTAAATCAACATTTAATATTATAGTAGGTTATTGGGGTCTGAATACAACTATTACTTATTTCTATTTTAGTTCAAGATCAATATAAGCTATTTCATTTGGAACTATCATTTTCATCTCTAATATTGTAACATCCCATGTAAGTAATGAATAATAGATATTTTTATCTATGTATATTAATTATTAAGATAGTGTTATAGAGGCTTAAAATGAAAATAAATACAATCTTATGCATGGTTATTCTGGTGGAAACTACAGTATCTTGTGGGAAGAAAAGTAATGTCAAAAATAAATAATCACTCAATTTGAAATATATTATGAATTGGAAGGGAAATCAAGATCCCATGGAATGGATAATGTGGTAGAAGAGGGGTTTAGAGATGGAGATGACAATCCCTGGACACCCAATCCCCCCTTGGACACCCCCACTAGATAGCCCCCCCTCCCCCTACGCCCCACACATCCTGCACCCTCCCTACCCCCTACGACCTACCCACCACACCCACCAACCCACCCCCCTAGACATCACCCCCCCTGCACCCCCACACCCATTTCCCCCACACCCCTTCACCCCACACGCCTTGCACACTCCAGTCATCCCCCTTAAACCCTATGGACCCCCCCCCATTGCACCTCTCTTGGATACCCCCTACTGGATGCCCCCCCAGACCCCCTACCTCTCCCCCATGCACGAATCTCTCCCCCTTAAAGACCCCATGCAACCATGGATATCCCCCCTCCATCCTAGATATCCCCCCTGCTGGAAAACACCCCTAGAACCCCTCCCCCCCCCAAAAAAAATATCCGAAAATATCCCCCAATGAATAAGTGAATGAAAATATTACACTAAAACATTAAGGTAAAAAGAATGTTGAAAACAATATCATTCCTCTAAAATGAAACAATATTCATCCATTTTGAATGAGAAATCAGTGTCACATGCATGAATTCATGATTTCTAGTCTGACACGCAAAACATCATGTAAAAAAAATATTTTTAGTAGGACATGATTGAAATACAGTGAAAATTTACCATTAAAATTATAAAAAAAAATTTCTTATATTTACACTCTACTCGCATTAATTAATATTTAACATATTATCAATTAAAATTCATGAAATATAAATTTATCTATAATGACCATTATACATTAAAACTCATCACTCAAGATTTTTTACCATAAGAAAGAATATTTTCATTAACCATCATAAACAGCATCAGGTCAATAATATCATCATGAAAATTATTCAACAGTTTAAGCACAAAAAACTCATCAATAATAACATCCTAAAATCAAGAATTTCAAAATAGTTCCAATAAGTGACACCATAAATGAAATTTTCTAAAAAATAAAAAATAAAATTATATACTCTGATGTAATGATATGATGCAGTTTTCTTCTTTTTAATGATCCAAACATCATCTTATATATTTCAATCAACCTTGATATTTTCAATGAAGTGACTAAAAAGAAACAAAATCAACATCAAATTCAATCATCTATGTTCAATAATGGTAAAACAAGGTCAATGGTGAGGAATGAGTGGCCATTATTCTCTAATTCAATGGCGTATGTTGAAGTGCAATATGGATAGAATGGAGTGGCCCTGAAAAATGATGCTTCCATTCAATCATTCCAAATAATCTGAGTGTTGAAATATTATGGTTTATCTAATGTTACTTTTTTTGTTTTAAAATAAAATTATGTAAATGGAAGGCCATATATGGAAAGGCATATTTTTTTTAATGGTCAAGAAGAGTGTTAACCAATAAAATATTGATTATTATGCTACAAACAATGTCAAATCCTACTAACAGTTGACTTACACCATTCGGAATGAAGATTTATTCAAAACCAAAACCAACGGTGTTGGATGAGAAAATATAAAATATCATGTCAAGTAGAGAACTGATTGTGAGGGAAGATTTTGGAACCTTGGTTGTTGTATAGAAAATGTAGGCTCAATGTTTGGATGCTCTGACTTGATGTCCTTGCAAGCCTTTAATCATAATGCATTCAAATGATAACACATTTATGTAATGAAAAAATTAACTATTTATAAGGTGATTCCTATAATATCATATTGATAACAATAAAATAATCTTATAAACATAATTCATACATATGAGAACACATATAAATAATTGAACCATTGAAATATTCTTCTGGGTGATGATTCATGATCATTAAATTGAAGGCAAATAAAGAGGATGTTAAGAATATAGTTAAATAATAAAATTCTTATAGTCTAAATAGAACAAAAGAATAATGAGAGAGTAATCATGATTGGAGATGGTTAAAATATTAAATAATATTTATTTAATGATGTTATTATTCTATATGTTCATTCATGTATGGATTTCATGAAAGGGGTAAATTATTATTGATCATAAAAATAAATGAAAAATTAGTGCATATAGGGGGAAAACTAAATGTCATTGGGGGAATATTTAATGGTTATTCATGAATGGATTCATCATTAACTTATTCCACACCCCTTGCACCCCATGCCCCTCCCCCTCTCCACTTTCACCGCACCTGCAACCTCCCCATTCTCCTGCAGTCACCCCCCTGATCCCTCACACATAAACCCTCCCCCTCCCAATTTTCCCTACCCCCACATCACCCATGCACCCTGCCCCACTCCTCCACCACCTTGCACCCCCTACACCACTGCCCACCCCCTTGCACCCCCTGGCATGCACTCCCCTCTACAGGCCACCACCCTCTCCACCCTTGCATCCCACTAGCACCCTCCCCCTACCTTGAAGACCCCCTGCGGACCACCCACTACTCAGAAGACCACCCCTACCTCTGCCCATTAATCCATCCCCCTACCCATTCCACCTTGCCCCCTGCCCCCACCCCCTGCCTTGCAGACCACCACCCACGCAGCCCTACCCCACCCACCCTTTCATCCCACCTGTACTGTAACACCATGAGATTTTATGAAAAATATTCTTTTCATTGATGTCATGTGTTTTACGCTACACCAAAAGGAGCAAGCACAACACGCATCAATGACATGGATTTCATTGCACACAATCACGACCTTCCACTATAGCGTGTGTTGTACGGAATACCGAGTGACACTAAACAACGATATGTTATATAAACTAGCTGTTATGAATAGTAATACACACTTTTGGAAATTATATAAATTTTATCTTTCAAATGGACATCTTTTTTGGATTCGGAATATCGAAATTTGACTAGGATGAATTTTTGATATTTTTCTGAATACTTTCAATTTTGGATAAATAGTGAAAACACTATGTCAATTTTTAAAATCCAAATTATTATTTAAATAATTATTTATTTTATATAAATTTATTCTAGGTAAAAATTGATAAATAATACCGATATATGTTAAATTTAATTCATTGGAGTCATTTTATAATAATCTTAGATATATAAAAATGTTATCGAACTTTTCACCGTCTTTTACCTACCTCCAAAGAGAATTTAGAAATTTACATAAAACATAATTCTACCAATTCTATGAGAGGAATTTCAAAATTACAAGAGACATGGTTGATATCAGTGAGTAAAATGTGGTATAATGAGATATAAATATTTTTTGGTGAATAGTAACTTTTTACTTTTATTTCCCACGGTTAAAAGTAAATCGGGTAATTAAGGGTAAAAATGATATTACTATTACCCTAAAACATGTACTAATTATATTGGATAATTTTAATTCTACCAAAAACAACCTTAGGAATAAAATATTACCCTTTAGGTCCACTTGGATTAGATTAGGACATTTATTATTTTTTTATTTAAAGAAGAGTTAAAATAGTTAAAATCAAAGTAAAAAATTAAAACATTTTTAATATAGGGTTATACATAAGATAAATTCGACTATAAATATTAATTATAAATCTAAAAATATTTCCTAAATAATGGTATTTTTTTTATAATTTTTAGACATTAAATAATTTAATTTACTTATGGCACAATGATGAATCAATAATTACCTTATTAATGAAATATTAACATAATTAATGTTATAAATACCAAAATAAATGCCATTTAAGACTTTTTATAAATTCCACTAATTTTATAGGTTAATATGACATTTTAGTATTTATTTAATTAACTTTTTTCGAACTAATGATGCTATTATGATTTTCACAAAAATTAAGTACCAAATAGTGTCAAAATTGACATAAAATAGATTTTTAAAAAAATATTATATTATTAATTGTTATTTTATTCATAAAAATCTAAGGTTCCACCAAATGGCATAGATAAGGATATATATATTAATAATGAACCACTTGGGGTTCGTTTGGTTTTGTTATAGTATGTTTATTAACCATATATTGTAGGAAAACCAAAATACATGGTAAAAGTAAAATTATTAAACTTAGAGTTAAATCTAAATGATATGGATAAAATAGTAACCTAAACTTTTCTAAAACATATTGGTTGAGAGGATTTCGACCCATCCCCACCTTATCTTCAGTATAAATCAATTTAGAGCTATTAAAAACCGAATATGACTTTATTATATAATAATATTTTATGTTTTCCTAAGGTTCCCCTCTCCTCCCTTATAAAAAGGGCATCCATTCCCTCTTCTCTTCACACCCTTTTGAGCCTTGAATATCGGCCAACCCCTGCCAATTCCTCTTATCAACCTATCTAGTTATATCATAGAGATTCGAGTCTTCTCAAAAGACCAACTCCAGTTCCCTAATAAGTAGTTTAAAGGAGGTGCGTCGAAGAAGAGGAGGTTCGGATATGTATGAAGCATATCGGTCCTAAGGTAAGGGAAAACTTTACCAATCTTGTTTTTATTTGAGATTGTCTATTCATAAATATTTACTGGGGTTATATTCGTCATTAATGTCCCTATTTTCTAAAATTGGTTTCATGTATGTTAAAAGTCCTTTTTAACAATTTTTTACTTTTACTACAAGGTATGTAAGGAATCTTTATTGTCTTTACCATACGAGGTTCTTTTTGACATTTCTGGAAAAAGTACGAGAAAAATGTTTTTTTAACTTATACGGAATGATTGGATTTTTACGGTTTTGTAACTCCATATTTTCATGAAGCTTACTATAATATATTTCATGATTATTTTAAAAAAAATTCTTTTAAAATTTTCTTGGCATTTTGTGAAAATAAAATTATTTTGAAGAAGAAAGGATATTATCTTCAAGAATTAATTTCATGTGTTTTTTCAAAACCATTTTCCATATAAGATGAAATTATTTCATATGTGTATGTTTCAAGTATAATGTTTGTATTATTTACATGGTTTCACTTTTCTTATGATGAAATGATATCCATTTGTTTTATATGGATTATGTTATGATGGGATGATGTTTATGAAACCCATTTTATTATTTGGGTTATGATGAATGATTTATGTTTATGTTGTGTCACAGATAAGAAAGATTTAATTTTGAGATGTGTCGGACCTATATCTCCCTCCAATGAATTGGGTAAAGATTTATATCACATGTGATAGTCTTGGCTGGAACGGTAAGTTAATCTGGTTCAGTGTTACAGGACTGGAAGAAGGAGTAAAATCGATTCAGAAAGGGAATTTTTCCACTAAGATGGTCTTGGTAGCAATACCTTGGCTACTATCGAAATCATATCATGTGCTTAATGTTTTTCCACAATTACATGTTTTATTCCCATTCTATTTTATCATGATTAATGTTTCATTATGATCTATGCATAACGTACTACCATGTTTTATTTCATTTCTTAATATTTTGATGTTTAAATATTATTTTCATGTTTTAAAGTTCAAATTTATATGGTTTGTTTTATTTTCTCCATGCTTACCATTAATGAGCATTTGATCTTACCCTTTATATTTTTTATTTTCCCCATGATATAAATAATGGTTTTAGGTATGCAAAAATGGGATGATGTTTATGGGAGATGTGAAAGAGCTTTCACCAAGATTAGAAGATTATATTTGAAGTTTCCAAAGATACTAAAATATTACGGTCCATTAGTGTCTGTTTTTGTTATGTTATAGGTATTCCGCAAAAGTAATGTAATGTCTATGTATGTCAAGATTACGTCTCTACAGTTGGTATCAGAGGTTCGGTTTAGTTAACCTTTGGAAACTAGAATGCGAGAACTTTAGTGAGATCCCTATAGATATTTCTAAGGTATATCTAGGGATGTCCCTAATGCTAAGTATAATAATTAGTTATTGTCGTAGAATTACGGTAACAATCTTAGAATTAAACCAAAAATGTTATATATTTAAGGTACTCCAACTTGATTATGTTGTTTTCCTAACATGATTTTTTCCTCTTACACTATTGTTTTTGTGTTTTAAAAAATGGTCGGAAATAGGAAGATTCACGATAATGGAGGATATGATGGAAAATGGAATGATATTCTTCATGAGCATCCAAATGAAATGGGATTTAGATGTCTGAAAATAGTTATTATTTCCAATATGAAATCTCATAATATGATCAATAATATCAACTTTGGTAAGTATCCCGACTCATCTAATAAGAGAAATATTGATTTTCATTATGATCTTAGAGGAAAGAAAGGTCAATTTCCCTCATGTAAGTCATGTGGGAAGAGGCATCAGGGAGAATGTTTTGAATGAACTGGAAGATGCTTTGGGTGTGGAAAAGAAGGACACAAAGCTAGTAAGTGAAAAGGAAAAGGTTTAGTTAACACCATGGACAAGGATAATGGTATTACTAGGACATCAAAAATGATTAAATGTTTTAAATGTGGAATGTATGGGAATTATGCAAACCAATTCCCTAAGGGAATGTCTCATGATGTGAATCAGCATGGTCGTATGGGTAGTATTTATATTGATGATGATGAAGAAACTACAAATGATATGTGAGAAGAAAGAATTGTTGAAGCTCATAAATTGGATTAATAATGTAGTGTAATTATTTATGTTTATCAAGAGTTATGTTGTATAGGTAATGGTACTATGGAATAAAGACACATTTAAGTATTGTTACACTATTGTTTTTTCTAAAGTATTTGAATGTATATGTTTAATGGTATTAGTAACCATAAAAGGTTATTCAGTTATTTTTGGAAAGATGATGATATGCGCATAAGGAAGGGATATGGAGATAATGATATGTTTAATAGTATTCATGAGCTAATGAATGATATAAGGACTAAGTGATATTATGGTTTGAGTATATAAAATTTTTGGGATTTTAGTATGTGGAAAGAGTAAACTTTTGAAAACATTCATGTTTTCAATAAGGTTGAATGGGTATTCATTTTTCAAGAGAATACATGATTAAGGTATTCAAATGTTTGTAATTTGACCAACAAGATATATCACATGATATATGAGGGATAAATGATGGTATTCACATGCTCGGCAGATGACATTTCTAGTAATTGTTTTCTTTATAATATGAGCTTGGACATAAGTATTTTGGATAAGCCTAAAGATTGGAATGGATTGTGTTGGACATAAGTTAGTATTGTTTAAGGATAGAACATTTTCAATGGAATGTTATAAAAATGTAGTATTAGAAAAAGGACACCCTGCAGGACGGGCGCCAACACATCACGTCGGACAAGGCTTTGGGAATCGAACCGACAAATGAAGTGTGATAGGCCTTTATCACCAACCACTAGCCTACAGGAAGTCCCTTGTTAGAAAAAACTGGGTTTATTTTATTTTATTATGCGGTATGATAGATGATGTATAAGTCCATTTTTGGAATCATAAAAGATTAACCTCACCATATATGGACTTATGTATATTTGATAAATTTTGCTAACCTTTTGACTGAGACATATGGAATGACCCATCATTCTATCACATGAAATTCTAACACTTCAAAAATGAAAAATTCAACTTCATTTCTTTAATAGATAAAGTGGAAATTGTTCAAGGAACAATCAACGGTGTGACTATACCAAAATAAACTAATTATTTCTTCTAATTTAAATTATTCAACATTAGGGAAATGATCGTGAAAATAAAAAATGTTGTCCTAGTGCCCTTATATCTGATGAATCAGACAGTACCTTAGATCATCACAAATTTATGGCTTTGTGATTGTTGTATTTTTCATAGACATGTTCTCTACCACTATCCATCAGAACATGATGTTTATATTTCTCTTCCATATCCATATTCTCACCTATGTTCTCCTATTTGGAAACCCAGTGATTAGTTAATTTGGGTAACCATTACGTTTCATACTTTAGTTTTTGAAGATATGTTTTGGTATTCCTTTTTTCGCTATGGGTTTCTATTAAAGATAATTTCGAGTAGTAAACCATTTAAAAACCCGATTAATTCCGAGGGAGAAATTCATTTTAAGGGGTGTAGAATATAACACCATGAGATTTTAGGGAAAATATTTTTTTCATTGATGTCTTGTGTTGTACACTACACCAAAAGGAGCTTTCACTACATGCATCCTGGACTTTGCTTTCATTACACGCAATCCCGACCATCCACGATAGCGTGTGTTGTACAGAATATCGAGTTTAACTAAACAACGATATGTTATATAAGCTAGCTGTTATGAATAGTAATACCCACTTTTTAAAATTTTATACATTTTATCATTCAAAATGGACTTCATTTTTTGAGTCGGAATATCAAAATTATACGAGGGTTAATTTTTGGTATTTTTCTGAATACTTTCAATTTTAGATGAATAGGGAAAACACTGGGTTACTATTTAAAAACCGACTTTTTATTTAAATAATTATTTATTTTATTTAAATTTATTCTATGTCAAAATTGATACATAATACCTATATAACTTCAATGTTATTCATTGGATTCATTTTATAATAATCTTATATATAAAAAAATTTATTGAACTTCTCACCGTCTTTTACCTTCCTCCTTGTAGAATTTCCAAATTTACATAAAACATAATTTTAACACTTTTGTGAGTGGAATTTCAAAAATCTGAGAGACACGGTTGATATTAGTAAGTAAAATGTGGTTAAATGAGATGAAAATAATTTTTGGTGAACAGTAACTTGGTACTTTTATTTACCACGGTTAAAAGTAAATTGGGTAATTAAGGGTAAAATTGATATTACTAATACCCTAACACGTGACCTAATTCTATTTGATAAGTGTAATTCTACCAAAAAACCTTAGGAATAAAATATTACCCATTAGTTCCACTTGTATTAGATTAGGACATTTATTATTATTTTATTTAAAGAAGAGTTAAAATAGTTAAAATCAATGTTAAAACCTAAAAGATTTTTAATATAGGGTTATACATATAATAAATTAGAACATAAATATTAATTAGAAATCTAATGAGCTTTCATACATAATTATATTTTGTATATTATTTTTAGAAATTAAATTATTTAATTTATTTATGACACAATGATGATGTCGTAATTACCTTATTAATGAAATATTAACATAATTGATGTTATAAATACCGAAATAAATGTAATTTTAGACCTATTATGAATTCCAATAATTTTTTAGGTTAATATAAAATTTTAGTATTTATTTAATTAACTATATTCGAACTAATGATGCTTTTATCATTTTCATAAAAATCATGTTCCAAATAGTATCAAAATTTACAAAAAATGGTTTTTAAAACAAATATTTTATTATTAATTGTTATTTTATTCCTAAATATCTAAGGATCAGCCAAATGACTTATATAATGATATAAATATTAATAATAACCCACTTGGGGTCCGTTTGGTTTGTTATAGTATGTTTATTAACCATATAGTGTAAGAAAACAAAAAGAAACGGTAATAGTAAAATTATTTAACTTAGAGTTAAATCTAAATGATAAGGATAAAATAGTAACCTAAAATTATCTAAAACCTATTGGTTGAGAGGATTTCGACCCAAAACCACCTTATCATCAAAATAAATCAATTTCTAGCTATTAAAAAACGAATATGACTTTATTATAAAATAATATTTTATGTTTTTTCTTAAGGTTCCCCTCTCCTCCCTTATAAAAAGGGTACCCATTCCATGTTCTCTTCACACCGTTTTGAGCCTTGAATCTCAGCCAACCCCTGACAATTCCTCTTCTCAACCTCTCTAGTTATATCATAGATGTTCTAGTCTTCTCAAAAGACCATCTCTAGTGCCCTAAGGATAAGTTTAAAGGAGGTGTTTCGGAGAAGAGGAGTTTCCGATACGTACGAAGCTTATCAGACCTAAGGTAAGGGATAACTTTTCCAATCTCATTTTTATTCGATATTTTTTATTCGTAATTATTTAATATTGTTATATTCATCATATATGTCCCTATATTATAAAATTTGTTTCATGTATGTTTAATTTCCTTTTTACCCATTTTTTAACTTTTACTACATGGTATGTAAGGAATATTTCTTTTGTTTACCATACGAGGCTCTTTTTAACTTTTCCAGAAAAATTAAGAGAAAAATGTTTTTAAACTTATACGGCATGAAAGGATTTTTATGGTTTTATAATGGCTTATTTTCATGAAGCTTACTATAAAATATTTCTTGAGTATTTTTTTAAAAAAATCCTTTTCTTTGAATTTTTTTTGGCATTTTGTGAAAATAAAATAATTTTGAGGATGAAAGGATATTTTCCTCAAGAATTAATTTCAAGTGTTTTATCAAAACCATATTACATATATGATTAAATTATTTTATATGTGTATGTTTCAAGTATAATGACTCTATGATGTAAATGGTTTCACTTTTCTTATGTTGAAATGATATCCATTTGTTTTATATGGATTATGTTATGATGGGATGATGTTTATGAAACCCATTTTATTCTTTGGGTTATGATAAATGATTTGTGTTTTTGTTGTGGAACAAATAAGAATGATTTCATTAGGAGATGGGTGGGACCTATATCTCCCTCCAATTAATTGCGTAAAGATTTATATCTCATGAGATAGACATGGATAGAATGGTAAGTTAATCCGGTTCAGTGTTACAAGACTGGAACAAGGAGTGAACTCGATTCAGAAAGGGACTTTGTCCACTAAGATGGTCTTAGAAGAAATTCCTTGGCAACTATGGAAATCATATCATGTGCTTAATGTTTTTCCACAATTACATGTTTTATTCCCATGCTATTTTATCATGACTAATTATTATTTATGATCTACACATAACGTACTTCCATGTTTTATGTCATTGCTCAAGATTTTGATGTTTAAATATTATGTTCATGTTTTTAAGTTCAAATGTATATGGTTTCTTTTATTTTCCCCATGATTACCGTTACTGATCATTTGAGATCACCCTTTATATGTTTTATTTTCCCTAGGATTCAAAGAAAGGTTTTATGTATGAAAAAATGGGAAGATCTTTATGGAAGATGTGAAAGATCTTTCACCAAGATTAGAAGATTATATTCCGAGTTTCCAAAGAAACTAAAATATTACGATCCTTTAGTGTTTGTTTTTGTTATGTACTAGGTATTCCGCAAAAGTAAAGTAATTTCTATGTATGTCAAGATTGGATCTCTACATGCACCCTCCCCACTGCCATGAAGACCCCTTATACCCCCTATACCCCCCTAAACCCCCTTCAAGTTTTCCTCCCCCACTACCCCTCTTGCACCTCTTACCCCACCCCCATACACCCCCTTCATTGTAGACCCCCCCCCCCCCACACACACACACAAAGGAACCACCCTCTTCCCCCATGCATTCCACCTTCTACCTCCCCCTCACCCTACCCTACAGACCCCACTGCAAACCACCCAACAGAACACACCCCTCCCCCTATCAGCCCCCTTCCAATTTCCCTCCACCTGTAGACTCCCCTATACCATCTCCCTGTCCCTACAGACCCCCTACACCCCATATTGCACCCAACAAATCTAGAGAGACATATTCTATATAAAATTATTATATCGTGAAATTATACAAAAAAAATAAAGTATTTTTTCAACCTTGGATATTGTTGATCATTGGAAGAATTGATGTTACAAATATTGTTCATAGGGAGACTCGTTTAAAAAAAGATCTAAATATAGTTCAAAAAACAAGACCCTAATATAGAGGACCCCCACTTTGTGTATGTTGGGTAGTTTTTAACTCTTAGAAAAATATATCGGATTTAAATCCTGTAATAAATATGTTTTTATGTCAGTATACAACTCTGCAATGAATTATGAGGAACTATTCCATGCCAATTGCTTATCTCTTATAAAGTAATTAACCATGTGTCTGCTTTAATTAAGTTTTCCAATCTTAATAGTTTCCTTTGTAGGTAAAATAATATCAAACACTATAATATTTATAACAAACATTATCTTATGTATAAGATGATCATACCATCATTCTCTACATATAAAATTACTCTGAATATAGTATTTAATTTTCAGATTCTGACCCATAAGAGAGAAGAAATGAAAAACATAGAAAGTCACATAATATAAAGAATGTACATTTCATAACATTGTTTGTGAGTCCTGGTAAATGGAATTTCATGTGTTGATTTCATATATAAAAGTTGATTTAACTATACAGTATATCCTAATGAGGTACAAGACATATAAGAATGATGAGTTACTTAGGAGTCTACCACTAGGATACATCGAGCAAGTATAACCAAACATAAATGTTATGTTTCGCCTTTACACATGGTGTGTCAGTCATTAGGGTTGATAGGTGAGTCCACATCTGATAACTATGTAATTTTACAGATATAATACATGGAGTATAACCTAGACCACACCACATGTTTTTTTGGTTGTCAAATCAGGGTTGTACACCTATACATGCTGAGTTATGTGCTTCAAAAAACATAGTATGAGTCCCTTAGGTACACACCATTTAAAATAACAAAGTAATTCCTTCATGAATGATTATTATATATTTATTTAAAAAATAAAAAATAAAATAAATAGGAACAAAAGATTTAGTTTTAGTTGGTCCCTTTAGGGACTATGTGCATGGAAAGAACACCTCCAAAAATGAACCCATTTTATTATGCTCAAAAAAATGTTACAAGTAACAAACCAACCTTATGAAAAATTTGTAAATAAAAATTAAAAAATATACTATAATTAATAAATAAAAAATATGAATTAGAGTTCTCACAATCTAATGTGGGTGCCTCTCAAAGTGTTATGATCACTTCAGAAAGTAGAAACACCTCTAAATATGATGGTTCATAGTTCTTTGGGACCTTCTGGATCAAACTGACAACCAAACATATTAATTATGAAGGTATATCATCAACATTCCACAATGATATCTCTAATATAATGTAGCATAATTTCGATATTACTGAATTTTCCATGAAAAACTATATTTTTGTAGAAAGGGAAATCATATAGACTATAACAATTTAAAAAAATTTCAAAATTGAATAATTTCAGTTTACAAACCATTACCTTTAACCATAAAGTCTCATTAATATCCTTTTTCAGTGGAATATACACATATTATATGGTTAAAAGTGAAACCACTAATTACATGTCACTTTCCCATGATATGTTTCCTCCACAAGTGGTGAAGACATATCTAGTTAGTGACTTCTCAGTATCCATATAAACTATGTAATCAACATCAACATTTCTTGCAATTAGTTCATCTGTATTTACATTTCCTGAAAAAAAAAGGATAGAATTATGTGAAATGAAATTAATTTACCTTTTTAACACCCTCCAATGTTGTTTCCATGGTTTTTTTGTGAATTTATAGAGAAATAAAAAAGAAAAAACTATGTCCATCCTGGTGAAAAGCATTGAAAACAATAGGCTATAAAAAATGTCGGTATTGGGTTTCGTTGATATATATTATGTTTCTAAATTATAATTATGAACTCGAGTCAGTGATTATTTGAAGTGTTTGGAAAAGGGATCATAAATTGTCATTAAGGTCTCAAGAAAATACCTCTTCAATAAGTTAAATATATAATATTTTGGGACAATTATAACATTTTATTATGTATCTTGATTTGATTTTATTAATTAATATCTATTTTTTCTATCCTAAATATTACATCAGATTGTTTTTTTCAATTGATACATTATTTAATAAATGAGTTCATATTATTTCTCATAACCAATATATAATCAAAATAAATTAGTAGGTAATGAATGTATGTTTTAACCCATTTAAAGTAAACACATGCATCATATTGGATGCTGTTAAATTGGATATGCAATATAAAAGAATGAAATTTCATATACCACTTACAAGAATCCATTGCTATACCATAAAAGTATTTTTTTAAAATTCGATTTTTTTTTAAAACACATTTTAGTAACCATAAATTGGTTTCATATACAATTTACCATTAAGTCTACCATGTATGAAGGCTGTTTTTTCATCTAATTATTCTTTACGAATTTCATTAATATATAAAATGCAATAAGTTACCAAATATAATAATTCATAGCCAATGGTGAAAAAATATTAATATAATCGTTACCCTCAATTTAATGAAAAATATTTTCCAATAATATGTCAATGAATTTTATTTTCCATTCATTAGTGTTATATTTCATCCACCTATAAATCCATTTACGCCCAATATCCATGGCATTGGGAGGTCAATAAAAATAGGAAATTTAAGGTTTTTATTCAAGGTTTTCATTCCTTTATGTATGTCAGATATTCAGCCTTTGGAATCTGAATTATTAAATAATTTATTATAGATTTAGGATCATCGTCATTGGAATCATTTTGGAATTCACCTTTCAGATCAGGTGGAGGGGGCTCATCAGTAACCAATAACTCAATTGGTAAATAAGGATCTATAGTCTCACTAAGGGTTGTATCATCACTATCATGTGTGATAGATTACGATTTAAGAGAAATAATTTCCTGAATTAAAACATCTATAATGAATTGTATCTATGTTTTTCAACCCTCTACATATAACCCTTAACACCATTAGGGTATTTCATGAAAACATACTTAATATTTATTATTTAAAATATATAAAGTTTAATTTGGGTGTAGGATACAACTTCTTTTAATGATGTAATAGTTGGGAAATTATCGGTCACTCAAGAAGAACCTTTTATTTGAAAATCATTCACATTGGGAATCTAAAGTAGTGAATACTACAGGTTCACCTCTAACAATAATATCATTGTAATGTGGAAGATCATCTAAAATATGATAGATTCAAATAATGTCAATGTTATATCATTACTAGATAGATTTTATACAGAATAGTTCCCCTCCCTCCATGAATTAATGATATTTGTTCCTTGATCAATGGGGGACATACACTTCCTAATATTATAAACTAAATACCAAGGAGCACTTGTATCATTATGTAGTAATCATTAGAAAATAATGTAGTTCTACTAAACCATACCAATATGGAGGTTATCTATCCTCCAAATTTAAAGGCCATAGTGTAATGATCTTCTCTCCACCAATATAGAATTATCTTAACCATAAAGGGATCTATATTTGATACCCATATATCCCTTAGAATTCTGAAAATCCCATCCACATAACTCACTATTTATAGGACCCATTAACATTATGTTTTAGTAAAACATTGGTGGGTATCCACTAGATCCACCACCCTAGAGGATCTCTATAATTTTTAATCGCAACCTTAGGGTGCATCCCCTTACTAGTCATCATTCTCTTTTCAATAAAAATAAGAGAGAAAATATTGTCCAAGATAGAGAGCAAATGAAATTAAATAATTAGAGGGAGCTATTATTGCCTTCACAACCCGTGTTCATTGTCTCCTAAATCACCAAACACGCCATTGAAAATACTATTACATGAAGATAAACCATATATGAAGGTTTCTATAAAACTAAAAAATAATATATACAATATGTTAGATATGTATCCCCCTGAAAATTGAAATCCCATTTGTTTCCCAATAACGGCCGATTAATATCAAGCCCATTATATATCAAAAAATAAGGTCTAGACTAACTCAGATTTTATCCTCGCACAACACAAACTTGGTGAGGGTATCTAAAAGAATCTTATATGGATTTTAAATTTAATAGGTATGCCCTTATTGCTAAACCTTAATAAATGTGTGTTCAACAGAACTGGGATTTATTTAGACAGTACTTTTTTCACCCACTCATCATGCTTCAGGTTGAATATTAATAACAAGTGATACACTAGACCATTAAATTACCCTAAGGTAAAAATATTATTATCCTCAACGAGGGATGCTGATATAAAGCTGGCGATAATTCTCACATTGAAAAAGAAAATTTGATGGGTTTGGAATTTAGGGATAAAGTGAAAATGAACTGACAAGATTAATTTCTATTAATTAATTTCACCCCCACCTACAAACCAACACACCAACTATGGAATCCTCTCTATAAATTTTTTGAATAGTTGAAATTGGAATTTATTTTAGGATGCCTATTTCAATATTTTGGAATTCCATATTTTAATCCCAACAGTCAACCATACCAAGAAACATTTAGAAGTGTGGTATAAAACCTAGATATGTTCCCAATTAATTCAAAAATAGATAAATGTACATTATTAATGGATACATCACATATAATATGAGGATCCTAGGAGCTAGGGTGTCCCCATCGAAGGGGGATGATCCTGAGTGGTGGGGTGGCCCAACCAGAATCATGCCGGAGCAACTTTAGAATCATGGTGGATCCGCGTCAGAATCATGCCCG
This sequence comes from Viscum album, assembly GCA_963277665.1. Classification (NCBI taxonomy): domain Eukaryota; kingdom Viridiplantae; phylum Streptophyta; class Magnoliopsida; order Santalales; family Viscaceae; genus Viscum; species Viscum album. The sequence continues at coordinate 795,817,668 of OY728160.1, read as the reverse complement.
AGTTGCATCGTAAAAGGAGGGTTGTGGGGATGTGGGTGGCCACATCAGAGTCGTCTAGAGTGGAGGAGTATCGTGGGATGGGGGAAAATCGTGGGGGAAGAGGATGGTAAACTTCTGAGGGTGTGGGGTCACTTGGGTGGCTATGACCACAAACAGTAAAAGAGAGTGTGGGTATAAGGGACCTATAACCACTGTTTTTATTTTCAATGGATATAGATTGGTGTCTATAGGTCCAAATTATAGTAGTTATTACTTCTAAATATCATTATCATCGATAAAAATATGAAAGGTAAAGGATTAACTATTGATACAAAAAATTTCAACATTCATTTATTTTCAATGATACAGAGAGGTACTGATGAGTAATCTATTTTTTCTTAATAATATACCTATCATTGATGATATTGATGAAAATTTGAGAAATATATGATTTGTTTACTAATAAACGATGACATAACATGGTCATGTCATGAAGAAACTCAGAGATTATAATATTTATGTTACATGAATGATTAAACTACTGATCTAATTATTAAAGAAGGAAGTGGTTGGATATTATGAATATAGAGAATAAAGTTGGTGTTTTCTATGAATTTTGGTGATGTTCATATAATATTGGTTAATTATGGTAAAAAGGATAAAAATATACATTTTTATGAGTATTTTTTTTAAATAATGTTAACAATATTTCTCCACATGTGGTTTTTTATAACAAACATTGAGAACAGTTTTTCAAGGTATTCCATGCCTATCATAAAAAACAAAGATAAAAAAGTAATTTTAAATGATGGTTATTTAATAACTGATTTGAAAAACACATTTTCAAAATTATATTTTGAAATAACCAATGTCAAAAACCCTAAAAACTATTTATAAGAGCTCTTCTATATCATCATTTTTATTCTATTGACCAGACTGATGATTCCATAATTTTTTCTAACATAATTCCAAACTCTCTCTTCATGTGAACATACCCTCCCATGATCCTCCATCCATTATATTCCTCCATATCCTCCACTCTTGGCATTTGAAATCTATTTATTATATGTTTAGTAACAACTTCAAATAGATATCCTTCCCTATAGTTATAAGGACCTGACCTTAAAACTTTACATAATATTAAATTAAATGAATGATTCACATTGAGGATATTTTTAGGTTTAGAGTTTTAGAGAATTAGGTCATAACTATTCCATAACAACTTTAATATTACATGTAGAAACTACTTCTCAGTATCCATTTTTTATATAAAATAAAAAAGATCTGAAAAGAAACATGTCTAGTTCCGTATTTTAGAAAGCATGAATTTTCCATGATCTCATCCTTGAACCTATTCATCATTAAGTCCTGTAGAAAAATTTCAAAAACTTGGGATGAGCATAAAAATCTCATTAAGGGTTATGAACTAAGAAATTAAAAAATTATCCCATTAATAAATACATATCAATGAAACAATACTTTTCAATCATAACATACCTTACGAAATCATATGATTTATGAATAAAACACACAAATAATAAATCATAATGGTAACATATGGATTCCATATCAAACTTAGATTTTATCTATCACAACTAGATAGGGAGATACACTTGGAATACCCATCACGATATATTCCCTTAATCTCTTAGGAGAAAAATCATGTTCACCTCCGTCACGTTACCCAAAGCATTGGAGTGCTATCTCGGGCTCACCCGCCCTAGGTTTATCACAAAACCACCCATATATGTAATCAATTCCCTATAAACATAACATAATAATAAAATATAACACATTTATAAAGGAAAGATAACATTTCAACATTCCAATATATCAAATTAAGATATTGAAATAAACAATGTTTTATCAAATCATTTTCAAAACCATTTTAGAATTGATTTTTGAATCAATGTTTCCCATACCACTTTGACGCTTCGAAATGAATTATCATTTGAAAACATTAATTTAAATATAAATAAATCCTAAAACCCATTTTGAGAACATGGACATTAATGATAAATATTTATAAGAATAAATCATTAAAACATTTATAAGATATTTTGGTTAAAGAGTTTTTTTAACAAAAATAGAGATGATTGAATACAAATAAATGGGGTATAATATTTAATAAGAACTTTATAATATCATTATAATAAATAAGTTCATGATATAATACGTCAAAGGACAGTATATACACCATATAAGTGTGAATTGGTGCATAACAACAATGATGTCTCAGTGGAAAAGTAAATTGTGATGAAATCTTTTACAAGGATGGTATCCATAAAATAAGGATAAATCAATCAAATAATTATGTGTGAAAAAAATAATTAATCCCAATATAAGTGGATATTATGTGTAAAACAATCATAGGTAATTCACACATATTCGTAGGACGACATATTCAAGAAGTACAAGTTTATCCCAAAGAATAGAAATTGGGTTAAGAAGTTCCCTTGTAAAAATTCAACACACTAACGCCGTCTCTTTAAAATTCATAAAATGAGTTGATGAGATAAAAATGGTACCTAAAAACTTGGACATAATGGTTTCATCAATGAGGATATATAATAACATAACCCAACATAATAATATGTAAATTAAATGTCATATCAAAAAGAAGTCTTTTTAAAAAGAGGAGGGTGAAAGGTTCCCTTACCGATTTAGTAACTTACAAAAAATATGCCACCTGATAGAAGAATCATCCAATGAAGATGTAAATACTCATAAATGGATGTATGTTACCCAAATAGTACAATCATGGATAGTACATATTCCACAAAAAAGTAAATAGTGTCCAATATAGAATTATTCTCACGGGAATACAAATTGAGATGAAAAACCCTTACTTCATTGTATTCAAATTGAATCTTAGGAACAAAAGCTAATAACCACAAAATTAATCAATGAATAACATGAATATAATGCTAATTATGATAATATATATAAATTACAGTACATATTACAGCACATGTACAAAATAATTGGCGAACAATGGAAGTCTAACAGAATTAGATGTGAGATAAGAAAAGACCTTACAAAAATTCGGCAGCCTAATGGCGCCACATAAAAACTCATAAAATGAATTTATGAGAGTAAGAGGGGTTCTCTCATAATATTAAATTAAATATTACAGTATGGTTAATATAAAAGTACATCCTCCAACATAAGAACATGAATCATAAAACAAATGACATAAAATAGAGTATTTGAAAGAAAAGAGAGAAGTCAGATCCAATAACTTGTGTCTGACTTGACTCAGTCATTCTTTAATATCTTGAATAATAAACAAAAGATAATTTATAATATCTTAATAAAATTTTTTTGTTTATTATTCGTTTTATATCAATTATTATCATGTTATAAATATTATGTAATCATTTATGTTAAAAACATTCATTTTGTCGATATTTGGTACTTGAGTAAAACATGAACACCTTATATTTACAAGTTGTCCATGTAGTAAAAGGTTCATTATATCTAGAATGAAATTAATTATTTGGAAGTCATATATATCATATATATCCAGCATATACATGTTTTTATAATATTACATAACATTTAGAGGTAATAAATGAAATGCACTGTTCTTGGAGATGGTAAGTCGTGCGTACGCATGAACGCTACTTAGATTTTTATTTATTATTTTAATTTAATTAAAAAGATAATGATACATAGTTATATTATAATTCCAGTATAATATAATATAAAATATTATTAACTCCATTCTTTATACATCCCACATAAGGCATTAACGAGTCATACCACTTTGAGGAAGCGGTAGTCTGCACTTCCTCCAAGGAGATTATCTTATTACCAACTATGGAAACCAAAAAAGGACTGATATAAATAGGAAGTAAATAAGCATAAGGAAATCATTAAAATAATATATATCATATATAAATAAAGTTTCATCATAATGGAAACCATGAGAGGTGGTTGGAGATATTTGAACAATCATCGTTTCGTGAGGCGTTAGTTTACCATCCACAGAAACATTATGTTTTTCATCCATTAGACAGAGGGGTGTGTAAGTGTAGTTCGAATACATATCATAAAAACATCCTAGTACATTTAGGATACTAGTGGTGTTACAAAATAAATTAATAAAAAGATATTAGGTGTTGGAGAAGTAAAATAAAAGAAAATAATTTAGGAGAAACCATTACCTTTAATTTGGGTAACTCCCTATGGTTAGAACCAAAATAATTTTTTGACGTGTCTTCTGCCTATGGTAAGGCTTCTATGGGGAGGATAGGGATGTAGGTTGATTAATTGTATAGAGTTTGGACGAGACAAATGGCTTTATATGTGTGATTAATTGGTTACAAGTTGTCTCCTTTTATAAGGGGGAGGAGGGGCTCTTTAGGAAAGTGTGAAAATATTATTTTATTATATAATTCTTTTCGGTTTCAAAAGATCCATAAATCAATAGAGTCGATGATAAGACGACTCATGGTCGAAATGAAATCATCTAATAAAAATTGTTTAGGTTTAGGACAATATTTTAATCATTATAATTTTTGTATTTAAATCATTTATTAAGGAGGTAAATACTACATCGTTATTGTCTCATAAATAATTTAATTTATTTGAGTTCTAAAAATTATAAAAAAAATACCACGATGTAGAAACTAGTTTTACCTTTCCAATGAATATTTATAGTCCGAAAGATAATTTTAATATCCTCTTTTAAAAATTCATCTACTAAAGTATTTTTTTTGTGATTTTTTCCTTTACATTAAATTAATTAATCTAAATTTCCATTATCACTTCCAAGTTGCTCAATGGGGTCCCAAAATAGACCCAATGATGCCCAGGATCGTAAATGACTCAACCAATAAGGTGTGGACAAGTGTTAAAGTAATTTTGAATTATTATAATATTCTTTTTACCTTGAATTTACCTTATTTAACATTAACCGCAGTAAATAAAAGTCAAAAGTTACTATTCCCCAGAATTACTTTTATCTTATTCAACCACATTTTACTTATTGATAACAACCATGTATGTTGGATTTTTGAAATTAAATTCACAGAAGTGGTAACATTTCATTTAATTGAAAAATTCAGTTTTTTAACTAGTACTATGTTATAACGACTCATACTTTATATACATTGTTATTAAGTCAAAATTCAAGCATACTTATTACAACATATAACAAAACCATGAAAGGACCGTATAGGTATAGTGTCTTTAGAAACTGGGAAACATAAACAACTGGTTCATAAAGCGTCTACACTGTCTCCCAATTATTTCATCATATCTATAGTCCCTTTTGGAATATCTTACTTAATAACCTTCTTCCTGACCTAGGGAATGAAAACATACAAAAGGGTGTACTCAAATGCTCAGTAAGGTTAAACAAAAGTAATATCAATCACATCAAAATAAGAAAATAACATTTTGGAAATATTACCCTGCAAAAGAGATCATAATTTCATAACATGGGATAAATCATGGTAGTGAAATGTAATCCCAATAATCATAAAATAAAACATGAAATGTTGTGACATAAACACATAATCATAGAGTATAATTTCTTATTAGTCAAAGCTCATTGCCAAGACTATCTTAGTGGAAAAAGTCCATTTCTGAACCGAGTTCACTACTCATTTCAGTCCTGTTTTACTGAACCGGTTTAACCCGCCATTCCAGCCATGTTTATCTCATGAGATATAAAATCTTTACCCAATGAATTGGAGGGATATATATGTCCCACCCATCTCATAATGTTACCATTCTTATGTGTGACATAAATTCATAAACCATACATCCTAGCATGACCCATGTAATAAAAACGGGAATCTTAAACATCATGACATCATAAAACAATTAATATAAGATAAAGGAATTCATAAAAATATTTCTATCACAACTTAATCAAATCAATGTTATAATAGGGATAGATACAGAACCTTATATTATCTTATATGGAAAATAATTTTCATAAAACACTTGAACTCCATTCTTGAGGAAAATATCCTTTCTACTTCAAAATCATTTTTCCTTTTTTAAAATGTCATACAATTTTAAACTAAAATAAGTTGATTAAAAATAAACTTCAAAACTTGTAAAGGATTATTCTTGGAAATAATGATTTAAAAATCCATTCATGTCGTAAAAGTTAAAAAAACATTCTTCTTGTACTTTGGTCGAAATAGTCAAAAAGTACCTCATATGAAAAAAAACAAAAGATTCATTTCATATCTTTTACTAAAAACTCACCTAAGGGTAAAATTGGATATAAAATATTGTAGAATGATATAAATATTATATATTGAGGAAAAATGGATGTGGATTATACAATACACCCCTGTAAATACCAAAGTATAAACAATCCCGGATAAAAATGAAATTGTTATATTTTCCCTTAACATAGGTCTGATTTTCTTCGTAAGTGTCCAAAACTCATGTATAATGATTTAAATGATGTTATTGACTTATAACAGAATCATACATATTTTTATTATATCATATATTGTCATATTTATAGCTTCTTATTACCAATATTTCATTACTACTTGTTATTCGGGTGTTTATTACTTGTTGTTCTTATGCGTGTTTTGTCGAATAAATTCTTATTTTTCTTTTTAGGTTATAGATAACTCATTTACATATTGTTATTAGTGTAATATATATCATATTAATTCACTCAATTCCTTTATATGATCATTATGAAATGATGATCATGTATAATGTGGTGCATCACATCATGGAGATGGTATTCCGTACGTACGCACGAGTGATGATATCGTTCCCATGATCGTGGAATTTTATTGGAGTGTATGTATACTATTTCAGAATCAATATCACATTAAAATAATCATATATAGTTATTATTTACACCATTATACCCATCCGAGTAAGGTGTTGTTGGAAAATAGATTACACCACGGCGTGGAGACAGTATTCTGTACGTACGCACGCGCGGTGATTTCGTTTTCCGTAGGATGGATAGATGGTTAAATAGGGTTGTTTTATATTTATAATAAAATATCAGTATATGAGGGATACTGATTTTATTACCGCATAATTAAACAACTAAAGAAGAGATAATAGAAGAAGAATGGAACTTGAAGAAAACGGTAGAAGGTATTACCTCATTCTCGAAGTTCCTCCTTTAAACTTTTTCTTAAGGCACTAGAGTTAGTCTTTTGAGAAGACCAGTACCTCTAGTAGGTTTCTAAGGAAGTGGGTATGTTAAATATGCAGGGTTTGGCCAAGCGTGAAGGCTCAATTTGGTGTGACGAAGAGAGGGAGGAGGTTCCCTTTTATAAGGGAGGAGAGGGGCACTTTTGGAATAACAAAAAATATTATTTTATTATAAAGTCAAATTTGGTTTTTAATAGCTCCAAATTGATATGTTTAGAAGCTAAGGTGGGGATGGGTCGAAAGCCTCTAATCCAATAGAATTTAGACAAGATTCGGTATCAATTTTAAGCTTATCATTTAGATTTAACTTTAGTTTAGATAATTTAATTTTTACCGTGTCTTCTTGTTTTCTTACACTATAAGGTTAATAAACATACTATATCAAGCCAAAAGAACCCCAAGTTGTTTATTATTAATATATATAACCTTATCTAAGTCATTTGGCCGAACCGTAGATTTTTTGGAATAAAATAACAATTAATAATATAGTATTTGTTTTAAAAAATATTTTATGTCAATTTTGACACTATTTGGTAATTGATTTTTGTGAAAATCATAACAGAATGATTAGTTCGAAACATTTAATTAAATAAATTCTAACACATCATATTAACATATAAAATTATTGGAATTCATAAAAAGTCTCAAATTACAGTTATTTGGGTATTTATAACATCAATTATTTCAATATTTCATTAATAAGATAATTATGGCATCATCATTGTAATTTATTTTAAGTCTAAAAATTACAAATAAAATACCATTATCTAGGAAATATCTTTAGCTTTATAATGAATATGTATAGTCAAATTTATCTTATGTATAACCCTATATTAAAAATTCATTCGTTAATAAACATTGATTTTAACTATTTTAACCCTTCTTTAAATAAATTGATAATAAATGTCATAATCTAATCCAAGTGGGCCTAAATGGTCATATTTTTTTTCTATGGTTGTTTTTGGTCGAATTAAACTTATCCAATATAATTAAGACATGTTGTAGGGTAATACTAATATCATTTTTACCCTTAACTACCCTATTTACTTTTAACCGTGGAAAAAAAAGGAAAAAGCTACTATTCAGCAAAAATTATTTTCATCTCATTGAACCACATTTTAGTCCTTGATATTAACCGTTTCTCTCGTATTTTCAAAATTATACTCACAGAAGCGGTAAAAGCATGTTTTATGAAAAATTCAGTTTTTTTAACTACCACTTAGTGGTTTCACTATTCATCCAAAAATGAATGTTTCCCGAAAAATATTAAAAATTAGGCCTAAGATATATTTGATATTATGAATTTAAAAAATGATGTTTATTTTACCAAATTCAAAACATATCAGTTACATTAACTAATTTAAAAATTAATTCCCGTCGTCAAGACAAATAGCGTGTTTATAAGAGATAATAACTATCAAAAGATTGACACTTGTTTATGTCTGGATTAAATGTGAAATTAAATAAAATGAACAACATTGTATTAAATTGTAAAAATATATTCTAAATATAATTTAAAACCACTAAAATTAATAATTTATCACTATTAATTATTTCGAATAAAAAAAGTTGTTTTTAATTAAAATTTATTAATTTTCACTATTCATCATAATATGAATGTGATCTAAAAGGTACCAAAATTTCACCCTAAGCTAATTTCGATATTCCGAATCCAAAAATGAAGTCCATTTTGGAAAATAAAATTTAAAAAATTTCAAAAAGTGGTTATTACTATTCATAATGGCTAGTTTTAATAATATTTTAATAGCATATCGTTGTTTAGTGAAACTTGGTATTGCGTACGATGCAAGCTATCGAGGAAGGTCGCGGTTGCATGTAAAGCAAGACAAGATACTGTTGTGTGTAGTGAAAGATTCATTTGATGATTTATATAACATAAAATCAAAATATTTCTCATAAATGTCTCGGGTGTTACATTATACCCCCCTTAAAATGAATTTCGCCCTCAAAATTCGTCACTTTGTAACAAAATGATGAGGATACCTCTCCCTCATCATATCCTCAAGCTCCCATGTAGATTATTCTAATTGGTGGTGCCTCCATAAAACTTTCACCAAGCGAGTGGTCTTGTTCCGTAGGACTTTTTCACTACGATGTAGAATCTCTATCGGTTGTTCTTCATAAGAAAGATCTTGCTCCAGCGGTACAACTTCTGAGCTGGGTACATGTGAAGGATCAGGTATGTACTTTCTCAGGAGAGATACATGGAAAAAATCGTGAACTTGATAGATATTCGGTGGAAGCACCAATCGGAAAGCTACCTTTCCAACACGATCAAATATTTCGAAAGGACCGATATATCTAGGGCTCAACATCCCCTTCTTTCCAAATCTCATGACCCTCTTCCAGGGAGATATTCGTAAGAACACTTTATCACCCACTTCAAACTCTAGGTCTTTTCTTAGGTTGTCGGCATACCTTTTCTATCGACTCTGAGCTGCTCTTATGTGTTGTTGAATATATCGGACCTTTTCTGCCATCTCATCAAAAAGATCAGGTCCTAATAGCTTTCATTCCCCAACTTCATCCCAGCAAGTTGGAGTCCTGCATTTCGTTCCACAGGGAGCATCATAAGGAGCCATTTGAATACTGGAGTGAAAGCTATTTTATAAGAAAATTACACCAAAGGTAGGTGTTTATCCCAACCACCTTTGAAATCCATAGAGCAAGATGTCAACATATCTTCTAGAGTTTGAATTGTTCTCTCATATTGACCATCTGTCTGAGGATGATAAGTAGTGCTGAAACTCAACACTTTATCCAGAGTATGCTGAAGACTTCGCCAGAACTTCGAGGTAAATCTCAGATCCTGATCAGATATAATAGAAAGTGGTAATCCATGCAATATTACCACTTCCATTAAATATATCCTGGAAAGATGATCCAGAGAGAAATCCTCTCTAATAGAAATGAAGTGTGCAGACTTTGTAAGACGATCAACTTTGACCAAAATAGCATTATTGCCTTTGGATGTTTTAGGGAGTCATGTGACAAATTCCATAGTGATGTTTTCGCATTTCCATTCGGGTATGGGTAATGGTTGTAACATCCCCTTAGACTTGTGTCTCTCAGCTTTAAATTGCTGACAAACCAAGCAACGAGAGACATGTTCAACAACATCTCTTTTCATGCATTCCCACTAGAAGTACTCTTTCAGGTCCCTATAAATCTTCATGCTTCCAAGATGAATATATAATGAAGAACTATGAGCCTCATCCAGCTGATCCTTCTTTAATTCTGGAATGGGAGGAACACAAACCCGATTCCTGAACTTTATTATCCCATCACAATCAAGGTTGAATTCAGGAATATTTCTCACCTTCTTTTGTAACTTGACATCTTATTTTTGTGACTCTTGAATCTTAACATGTATATATGGTTGAACATTCATTTGAGTAAGATAATATTTCTCCCCTTCCATTAAAATTCCAAGATCCAACCATTGTAAATCCATAAATATTGGATTTTTTGTGATCCTCATCATGGATAAGCTAGCATTGTCTTTTTGACTTAATGCATCTTCCACCTTGTTTGCTTTCCAAGGGTGGTAATGAATTGAGCACCCGTAATCCTTAATCAGTTCCAACCAAATTCTTTGGATCATATTCAGCTCCTTTTGGGTGAAAATATACTTTAAACTTTTATGATCAGTATAAATGTCTCACCTTTCTCCATAAAGATAATGCCTCCAAATCTTTAATTCAAATATTTCCACAGCTGACTCCAAATCATGTGTTGGGTAATTTCTCTCATGGATTTTCAACTGTCGTGAGGCATAAGCTGTCACCATATCATTTTTCATAATAACACACCCTATCCCCTTCTTGTATGTATCACTGTAGAACACAAACATTTCTCCACTACAAGTCAGTGTGAGCATAGGTGCAATGGATAACCTTCTTTTCAAATCCTTGAAATTCTCTTCACATTCCTCCATCAAAACAAAGTTAACTCCTTTCCGAGTCAACCTGGTGAGTGGATTTGATAATCGTGAAAAATCTTTCACAAAACGTTGATAATATCCAGCCAGACCAAGAAAACGTCAGATCTCAGTTATTGTTGTTGGTCTCGACCATATTTTGATAACCTCTGTTTTTTCTAGATCCACAGATATCCCCTCTTTTGAGATTATGTGATCCAAAAATGAAACTTTTTGAAGCCAAAATTTACACTTGGTAAATTTGGCATACAACTTCTCCTTTCTCAGGGTCTTCAATATAATTCTCATGTGATCATCATGTTCTTCCTTGATCTTTGAATAGATAATAATATCGTCTATAAAGACTTCCAAAAATTGATCAAGATAGTCTCTAAAGACTATATTCATCAAATCCATGAAGATTACAAGGTCATAAGTAAGACCAAATGGCATCACTATAAATTCATAGTGTCCATACGGAAAGCCGTCTTTGGTATATCCTCCCTTTTGACCCTTAATTGATGATACCCTAAACGAAGATCAATCTTGGAAAAGTATTGAGCTCCGCATAGTAGGTCAAATAAGTCATCAATGTGTGGGAGAGGATATTTGTTCTTGATAGTGATATTGTTAAGTTATCGATAGTCAATGCGGAGTCTCATTGATCCATCTTTCTTCTTAACAAATAGAACAGCTGCTCCCAAAGGTGACGCACTAGGGCATATGAATCCCTTTTCAAGATTCTCTTGGAGTTGCTTCTTCAATTACTGCAACTCAATTGGGGCCATTCTATAATGTGTATTTGAAATAGGCAAAGCACCCGGTACGAGTTCTATTGAAAAATAAACTTCACGATTTGGTGGAAGACCCGGAAATTCCTCTGGAAAGACATCATCAAACTCCCGTACAATGGGTATATTCTTAATTGTGATTTTCTCACCAACCATTTGAGATAAATAACCTTCATTCATTGGAATCACGACCCATAAGATGGAAGAAATTTCCACTGGAATGTTCTGTTCATTCTTGCATCGATAGACGATCATAGATTGATATGGAATATGAAGTGTGACTTCCCTTCCTTGGAAAATGATATGGGCTCCATATAAAGAAAGCCAATCCATGCCAAGAATCACATCAAATTCCACTATAGGAAGGATCACAAGACTTGGAGGAAGCACTTCCCCACACACTTCAATCGTGAAAAAATTATAAACTTTTGATGCGACTATTGTGCCATTAGGTATTGTCAGAGCTCACTCAACATCTAATTGTTGAGGTAATACGGTGATACCCTTAGAAAAATCATCAAAAATAAAAGATTGGGTGGATCATGAATCAAATAAAACATTTTCTACTTTAGAGTGGATGGTAAGTGTACCTTTCACCACATTGTTATCCTACTCCACATCACTGATAGAAATTTCATGTGACTTTCCTTTGACTTTCTCCTTAAGATTTTATTGATGTCAATCATCTTCAACAACCCTTGGATTAGGGCAGTTATTGGCATAATTCCCCATCTCCTTGAACTTGAAACATTGAAGTGTAGTTGGATCATTATGTGTGTCCCATCCTTTGTTTTCGTCATTAGACATCTTCTTCCCATCATTGCGGCATTCAAATTCCCGATGACCATCCTTTCCACATTTGAAACATTTACTTGTCCCTTTAAGACAACTCCCTCCATGTTTCTTTCCACACTTTGAGCATAAGGGAAAGCTCATCTTCTTTTCAGTGTGCTCTTTAGATTTTCCTTTGAATTCCATGTTCCTATTCTTATCAAACCCATATGACTAATGGGTTACTCCAATCTCCATCTCAACTTTGAGAGCACATATAATGATTTCCTCATAGATATTGAAGTCCCTTATGGCTAAGGCCCTTAAAATACTTGGTTTTAAGCCACTAAAGAATCGATCGATCTTACTCTCCAGTTGGATAATAATACCAGAAGCGTACCATGCAAGTCTTGTAAAATTTGTTCATAGGTACCAACAGATTCATCATCCTTTTTCTCCAGTTCAAGAAACTATTTCTCCATCTTTTTTCAGAGAATACGAGGGAAGTACTTATTGAAAAATAACTTCTTGAACTCGTCCCATTCCATGGACTCAATTTCATCCCATTTCCTCATAATCTTAATAAGATTCCACCATTGATCAGCATTTCCTTCCAAACGATACACGAATAGTATGACTTTATCATGTTCAGAGCATTGAAGAACTAAAAACATCTTTTCAGTAGTACTAATCCATTGTTCAGCAAATAATGGATCAGTAGACCCGCTGAAAGAAGGTGGACGCTGCCTCATGAAAGAATCAACAAAATCTTGATCCTTCCTTTGATCTTTTGGATGTCCTGCATGATTCATAGCTTGAAACAGTATCGTGAGGATGGCTACAAGATTTTTCATTTAAGCTCCCATAACGTTTGGTTTCTCAGGGGGACAATCATTGCATTACCCGTCGCATTTCACATTAACACGGTTCCTTCGGGTTCCAGCCATTGACTAAAACCAAGAAGAATAGTGTGAGAAACACTAATTATAATAAGAAAACCACATAATCAAGAATAAAATTTCACACATAAGGTCTTATCCTAGGTTATTCATGGCCATTTCTAAAAAACTATGATGGTGTTCTATGCATAGACTTATCCTTAGGGTTTTTAATAAGGCTTTCACATCATAGTTTCCAAAGGTTGACTATACCTTTCCTCTAATACAAACTATAGAGACCCATACATTACATAAATTGTTATTACTTAAAAATTGAAGCATACATATTACAACATATAACAAAACCATGAAAGGACCGTATAGATATAGTTTCTTTAGAAACTGGGATACATAAACAACTAATTCATAATGCGTCTACACTGTCTCCCCTTTATTTCATCATATATATTGTCCCTTCTGGAATATCTTACTTAATAAACTTCTTCATGACCTATGGAAAAAAACATAAAAAAGGGTGAGCTCAAATGCTTAGTAAGGGTAAACAAAAGAAATATCAATCACATCGAAATAAGAACATAACATTTTGGAAATCCTACCCTGAAAAAGAGATCATAATTGCATAACATGGGATAAATCATGGTAGTGAAATGTAATCCCAATAATCATAAAATAAAACATGAATCTTTGTGGAATACACATATAATCATAGAGAATAATTTCTTATTAGTCAAGACTCATTGCCAAGACTATCTTAGTGTACATGGTCCATTTCTGAACCGAGTTCACTCCTCGTTTCAGTCCTGCTTTACTGAACCGGTTTAAACTGCCGTTCCATCCATGTCTATCTCATGAGATATAAAATCTTTATCCAGTGCATTGGAGGGATATATAGGTCCCACCCATCTCATAATGATACCATTCTTTTGTGTGCCACAAAATCATAAACCATACATCATAGCATAACCCATGTAATAAAAATGGGAATCTCAAACATTATGACATCATAAAACAATTCATATAAGAAGAAGGAATTCATAAAAATATTTCCATCACAAATTAATCAAATCAATGTATAAATAGGGATAGAAAAAGAACCCTATATTTTCTTATATGGAAAATAATTTTGATAAAACACTTGAACTCCATTCTTGAGGAAAATATCCTTTCTACTTCATTTTTTTTCCTTTCTTAACATGTCATACAATTTTAAACTAAAATAAGTTTATTAAAAATAAACATGAAAACATTTAAAGTAAGATTCTTGGAAATAATGTTTTAAAAATCCATTCATGTTGTATAAGTTAAAAAAATCATTCTTCTCGTACTTTGGTCGAAAAAGTCAAAAAGTACCTCATACGAAAAACGACAAAACATTCGTTTCATATCTTTTACTAAAAACTCACCAAAGGGTAAAATTTGATATAAAATATTTTAGAAGGATAAAAATATTACATATTGAGGAAACATGGATTGAATGATAAAATACACCCCAGTAAATACCAATGTATAAACAATCTCGGATAAAAAAGAGATTGTGATATTTTCCCTTACCTTAAGTCCAATTTTCTTAGTAAGTGTCCGAACCTCCTGTATAATGATTTAAATAATGTTATTGACTTATTCCAGAATCATACATATTTTTATGATATCATATATGGTCATATTATTAGCTTCTTATTTGTAATATTTCATTACTACTTGTTATTCGGGTGTTTATTACTTTTTGTTCTTATGCGCGTTTTGTCGAATAAATTCTTATTTTTCTTTTTAGGTTATAGATACCTCATTTCCAGAATGTTATTAGTGTAATATATGGCATATTAATTCACTCAATTCATTTATATAATCATTATGCAATGAAGATAATGTATAACGAGTCTCATCACATCGTGGAGATGATATTCCGTACGTACGCACGAGTGATGATATCGTTCCCATGATCGTGGAATAGTGTTGGAGTGTATCTATACTATTTCAGAATCAATATCACTTTAAAATAATCATATATAGTTATTATTTACACCATTATACCCATCCGAGTAAGGTGGTGGTGGAAAATAGATTACATCACGGCATGGAGACGGTATTCTGTACTTATGCACGCGCGGTGATTTCGTTTTCCGTAGGATGGATAGATGGTGAAATAGGGTTGTTTCATATTTATAATAACATATCAGTATATGAGGGATACTTATTTTATTACCTCATAATGAAACAACTATAGAAGAGGGAGTAGAAGAAGAATGGAACTTGAAGAAAATGGTAGAAGGTACTACCTCTTTCTCGAAGTGCCTCCATTAAAATTTCTCGTAATGCACTAGAGCTGGTCTTTTGAGAAGACCAGTACCTCTTGTAGGTTTCTAAGGAAGTGGGGAAGTGAAATGGGCAGGGGTTGGCCGAGATTTCATGCTCAATTTGGTGTGAGGAAGAGAGGGAGGAGGTTCCCTTTTATAAGGGAGGAGAGGGGCACCTTTGGAATAACTAAAAATATTATTTTATTATAAAGTCCAATTCGGTTTTCAATATCTCCAAATTGATATATTTCAAAGATAAGGTGGGGATGGGTCGAA
This sequence comes from Viscum album, assembly GCA_963277665.1. NCBI lineage: Eukaryota > Viridiplantae > Streptophyta > Magnoliopsida > Santalales > Viscaceae > Viscum > Viscum album. Next base: position 795,801,563 of record OY728160.1, on the reverse strand, counting down.
ATCCTCTCATCCAATAGAATTTAGACAAGTTTAGGTATCAATTTTATCCTTATCATTTAGATTTAACTTTAAGTTAGATAATTTAACTTTTACCTTTTCTTCTTGTTTTCTTACACTATAAGGTTAATAAACATACTATATCAAGACAAACAAACCCCAAGTTGTTTATTATTAATATATATAACCTTATCTAAGTCATTTGGCCTAACCATAGATTTTTTGGAATAAAATATCAATTAATAATATTGTATTTGTTTTAAAAACTATTTTATGTCAATTTTGACACTATTTGGTAATTGATTTTTGTGAAAATCATAACAGAATGATTAGTTCAAAAAAATTTAATCAAATCAATACTAGAATTTCATATTAACATATAAAATTATTGCAATTCATAAAAAATCTCAAATTACGTTTATTTCGGTATTTGTAACATCAATTATGTCAATATTTCATTAATAAAATCATTATTGTATCGTCGTTGTATATTATTTTAAGTCTAAAAATTCCAAATAAAAATCCAATACATAGGAAATATCATTAGATTTTTAATGAATATTTATAGTCTAATTTATCTTATGTATAACCCTATATTAAAAATTCTTTAGTTATTAAACATTGATTTTAACTATTTTAACCCTTCTTTAAATAAATTGATAATAAATGTCCTAATCTAATCCAAGTGGGCCTAAATGGTCATATTTTATTCCTATGGTTATTTTTGGTCGAATTAAATTATCCAATAGAATTAGGACATTTTTTAGGGTAATAATAATATTATTTATACCCTTAACTACCCTATTTACTTTTAACTTTGGTAAAAAAAGTAAAAAATTACTAATCACCAAAAATTATTTTCATCTCATTTAACCAAATTTTAGTCTTTGATATTAACCGTGTCTCTAGGAATTTCGTAATTCTACTCAAAGATGTGGTAAAATTATGTTTTATGAAAAATTCAGTTTTTTTTAACTACCACTTAGTGGTTTCACTATTCATCAAAAAATGAAGGTTTCTAGAAAAATACCAAAAATTGGGCATAAGATATATTTGATAACAGGAATTAAAAATTGATGTTTATTTTACCAATTTAAAAACATATCAGTTAAATTAACTAATTTAAAAATTAATTCCCGTCATCAAGACAAATATCGTGTTTTTAAGAGATAATAACTATCAAAAGATTGACACTTGTTTATGTCTGGTTTAAATGTGAAATTACATCCAATGAACAACATTGTATTAAATTGTAAAAATATATTCTAAATATACTTTAACAGCACTAAAATTAATAACATGTCACTATTAATTATTTCGATTTAAAAAAGTTGTTTTTAATTAAAATTTATTAATTTTCACTATTCATCAGAATATGAAAGTTATCTGAAAAGTACCAAAATTTCACCCTAAGCTAATTTTGATATTCTGAATCCAAAAATGAAGTCCATTTTGAGAAATAAAATTTACAAAATTTAAAAAAGTGGTTATTACTATTCATAACGGCTAGTTTTAATAATATTTTAATAGCATATCGTTGTTTAGTGAATGTCGGTATTGTGTACGACGCAAGCTATCGAGGAAGGTCGCGGTTTAGTGTAAAGAAATCCAATCTAGTGTTGTGTGTAGTGAAATATTCCTTTTATGATTTATATAACATAAAAACAAAATATTTCTCATAAAAGTCTCTGGTGTTACATAAGTGGTTTCACTATTCATCTAAAATTGAAGTTTTTCAGAAAAATGCCAAAAATTCAGCTGAATCATTTTTTGATATTCTGAATTCAAAAATTATGCTCATTTTTCCAAATTAAAAACATAAAAGTGTCATTAATTAATTTTAAAATTAATTCTCGTTGTTAAAACAGATAGCGTGTTTTTATGATACAATAACTATCAAAAGATTGACACTTGTTTGTGTCCAATTTCAAAGTAAAATTAATTCTAATGACAAAAATTGGATTAAATGGAAAATATATAATATAATTAAACTTTAAAAATAATTAAAAAGATAATATAACCATAAAAATAAATTATATTAAAGCATATTTATGTATTAAAATACAATACTTACACAATTCATTAAAAAATTAACTTTATTGGAAAAAATCCAAAAATTTACACAAATTAAATTTTGATGTCCCCATTCTATAGAAGGATTTTATTTGGTCAAATATAATTTATTAATGTGACCAAAACTATATTTAATGAGGTTTCATCAAAAAAAGGCGGTAAATTGACCTTTTAATGTAAATTGTCCTTAAAATTAGATTCATTCACATTTTAAGTCTCTAACATTTATTGGATAAATGTAAATACATTTAAAAAACATGTATAGTCATTTTATAGATATTTTTTTCATTCCCACCAATACAAATGCAAGAAGTTAACAACCATTTAAAATAATAATATTATATTATTTTTGTGCAACGTAAGATTTCATATAAACTCATTGTTGTGTACCAGTTATACTGTCGAACATAGCAACCCCTTTAAAGTAAAATTAATATTTAATATACAAATATTCAAAAATATGAAAAATTTCTTATTCTTTATTTACCTGGGTTGTTAAATCCTTCCCCCTTTTTGGAATTTCACTGTCACAATTTAAAAAAAATGGGTTCAGAAACGTCATTGAAAGTCTCACATTGGAAAAAGATTCAGTAAAACTATCATTTTAAAAGAAAGGAAGAGAATCACAATGGTCACCCGAGATAACCCATACTAGGATTCAATCTAGGAAAACATGGATATAGAAGAGAAAAAATAGGGTCAAGTTCTGATGGAGAGTGATAGAAAACATGTTTAGGAGAAAGTTAACCATCAGAATATCACAAACATGTGATGGTTTAAACGGTCTTTGATTACCCAGTAGGAAAAGTAAACCAACAAATTTTTTGTTTTAGATTCCTTCTCATAATTTGGTGGAATTCATTTACTACATAGAATACGAACATATGGAAATATACTTACCTTCAAGTAGAGTTTCATCCATTAATCATTTCTCCAAAAAAAGAGCATTCAAAAATACATGGTCACATCAAAAGAAAATGAATCATCTGCATGAGAATCACATAATCCAAAAAAAAGAACTATATATTTCCCTTGTCTTTATACATCAACTAAAACCATAATTTTTAGTGCGATATTAGATAATACCCAAAATGGATAATCTTTTATAAGAATAAAAACTACTCTAAATCTCCAAAAAATTTCTAACAAAACCCAATGTTCAACAAATTCCATTCAATAAGCAATTGTCCCTAAAATTCTTAAAAAGTAATACAAACTGTGATTGTAACCCAAATATCACAAGGATTTTACGGAAATAATAGATAGGGACTAGCAATATGTCTAACGAAAATTCTTAATCCCTAAAGTTGTCTAAACTGACCTCTGATGCCAACTATAAGGACATGGCCTTAAACCTTTACATAATATTAAATTAAATGAATAATTCACATTGAGGATCTTTTCATGTTTAGTGTTTTATAGAATTAGTCCATAACTGTTACATAACAACTTGAATATTACATGTAGACACCACTACTCAATATCCATTTTTTTCATAAAATAAAAACCCTAAAAAGAGACATGTCTAGTTCCATATTTTAGACAGCATGGCTTTTCGATGAACCCATCCTTGACCCTATTCATCTTTACGTCATATGTAAAACTTTTCAGAAACATGGGATTAGCATAACAATCTTGTGAGGGTTATAAAATAAGAAAGGAAAACATTATCCAATCAATAAATACAGATCAATGAAACCATAATTTTCTGTTATAACATACCTTAGGAAATCATAAGAATTATGAATAACGCACAGAAATCATAAATAATAATGGTTACATATGGAATCCATATAAAACTTACATTGTATTTATCACATCTACATAGGGATTTAAATTTCGAATACACATCATGGTATATTCTGTAAATCTATTTAGAGAAACATCACATTCACCTCTGTCATGTTACCCAATGCATTGGAGAGCTATCTCGGGCTCACCTGCCCTAGGTTTATCACGAAACTACCAATATACGTAAACAATTATTAATAACCAAAACATAAACATCACATAAAACACATGTATAAAGGAAATATAACATTTCCAAAATCCAATATATCAAATCAAGATATTTAAATAAATAATGTTTTATCAAATCATTTTCAAAAACTTTTTGATAGAGATTTTTGAATCAAAGAGTCCCATTCCACTTTGAATATTCTAAATGAATTATTATTTCAAAATAGTAATGTCCATATAAATAAATCCTAAAACCCATTTTTAAAACATGGACATTAATGAAAAATATTAATAAGAATAAATCTTTCAAACATTTGAGAAGAAATTTTGGTTAAAGTATTTTTTTTAACAAAAAGATAGATGCTAGAATAAAAATAAATGAGGAATAACATTTAATAATTACTTTATAATATCATGAGAATAATAATATTGATGATATAATATGTCAAAGGATAGTATATACACCATATAATAGTGAATTGGTTCATAAGAATAATGAAGTCTCAGTGGAAAAGTAAATTGAGATGAAATCCCTTATAAAGATGGTATCCTTAAATTAAGGATAAATCAACCACATAATTATGTGTGAAAAATATAAATAAAACCAATATAATTTTATATTACGTTTACAACAATCAGAGGTCATTCACACATATTCGTAGGATGACATATTCAAGAAGTACAAGTTTATGCCAATGAATAGAAATTGGGTTATGATGTTCCCTTGTAAAAATTCGACAGCCTAACGACGTCTCTTTAAAATTAATAAAATGATTTAAAGAGATGAAATGGGTACCTCAAAACTTGGAAATAATTTTTACATAAATATGGATATATAAGAACCTATCCAAAAATAATAATATCTAAATTAAAAGTCATAACAAAAACAATTATTTTTAAAAATATGAGGGTGAAAGGTTCCCTTGCCGAATTTGTAACTTACAAAAAATATGCCACATGAAATAATGACCATTAAATAAAGATGTAAATACTCATAAATGAAGGTATATTACACAAATAGTAAAATCATGGATAGTAAATACACCACACAAAAGGAAATAGTGTCCAATATAGCATGAATCTCACGGGAATAAAAAGTGAGATGAAAAACCCTTACTTCATTGTATTCAGATTGAATTGTATGACGAAAAGTTAATAACCACAAAATGAATCACATAATAACATGAATATAAAGATACTAATGATAATATATATCAATGGCAGTAAACATTACACCAAATGTAATAAATAAGTGGCGAACAATGTAAATCTCACGGAATTAAAAGTGAGATAAGAAAATCCCTTACAATAATTCGGGGTCCTAACGACGCCACTTAAAAATTCATAAAATGAATTGATGAGAGTAAGAGAGGTTCCCTAATCATATGAAAATAAAAATTACTATATGTTTAATAAAAAACATCATCCAAAATAATAACATGGAGCATAAATGAAATGACATAAAAGAGAGTACTTGAAAATAAAAAGAGAAGTCGGATCCCTTACCTCGTGTCCGACTTAACTCGGTCGTTCATTAATATCCTGAATAATAAACTAAACTTAATTTATAATTTCATGAGAAAATTATTTAAGTTTATTATTAGTTTTATATCACTTATTATCATGTTATAAATATTATGTAATCATTTAAGTTAAAAACATTCATTTTGTCGATATTTGGTACTTGAGTAAAAAATGAAAACCTTATATTTACAAGTTGTCCATGTGGTCAAAGTTTCAATATATACAGAATGAAATTCATGATTTTTATATCATATATATCATATATATATATAGCATATACATGTTTTTATAATAGTACAAAACATTTATAGGTAAAAAATGAAATGCACCTTTTCGGGAGACGGTAAGCCGTATGTACACATGAACGCTACTTCCATTTCTATTTCTTATTTTAACGGAATTAAAAACAAGATTATACATAGTTATATTATAATTCCATTGTAATATAATATAAAATATTATTACCTCCATCCTTTATACATCCCACATAAGTCATTAACAAGTCATATCACATTGAGGGGGCGGTAGTCTGCACTTCCTCTAATGAGATAATTGTATTTACCCCCTATGGAAACCATAAAGGGGTGATATAAATGGGAAGTAAAGAAGCATAATGAAATACTAAACATAATAAATATCATATATAATTAATTTTCCCTCATAAGGCCACCATGAGAGGCGGTTGGAGATATTTGAACAATCATCATTTCGTGAGGGGTTATTTTTCCATCCACAGAAACATTAGGTTCTTTATCCATTAGATAGAGGTGTGTGCAAGTGTAGTTTGAATCCTTATCATAAAAACATCATAGTATATTGAGTATTATAGTGGTGTTACAATTGAAATTAATAAATAGAGTATAGGGGTTGGAGAAGTAAAATTAAAGAAAACAATTTAAGAGAAACGGTTACCTTTAATTTGGGTAAGTCCATTTGGTTTGAACCAAAGGACTTCTTAAAGTGCCTTCGGCCTATGTTAAGGCTTCTAGTGGTAGGAGAGGGACGTATAGTGATTAATTGGGTAGAGTTTGGATGAGAGAAATGGCTTGAAATGAGTGATGAATTAGTTAGAAGTTGTCTCCTTTTATAAGGGGGAGGAGGGGCTCTTTAGGCAAGTGTGAAAATATTATTTTATTATATAATGATATTCGGTTTCAAAAGGTCCAGAAATTATTACATTCGAAGATAGGATGACTCATGGTAGAAATAATATCAGACAATAAAAATTGGATAGGTTTTGGATAATATCTTAATCATTATAATCTTATTTATTTAAATCATTTATTAATGAGGTAAATACTTCATCATTATTTGTCATAAATAATTTAATTTATTTGATGTCAAAAAAATTATAAAACAAATACCATGATGTAGGAAATCTATTTATATTTTCATTTAATATTTATAGTTGAAAATATAATTTATATTAACTGTTGTAAAAATTAATCCACTAAAGTATATTTGTTTTTCTTAATTTTGCCTTTACTTGAAATTAAATAATCTAAATTTCCATTATCACTTCCAAGTTGCTCAATGGGGTCCCAAAATCGACCCAAAGATGACCATGGTCGTAAATGACTCAACCAATAATGTTTGGACAAGTGTTAAGGAAATTTTTAATTATTATAATAATCTTTTTACCATGAATAACCTTATTTACCTGTAAAATTTCATTTTAATCAAAAAGTCAGTTTTTTAACTACTACTAAGTGGTTTCACTATTCATCAAAAATTGAGGTTTTTTAAAAAAATACCAAAAATTGAGCCTAAGATTTATTTAATATTCCAAATTATGAAATGATGTTTACTTTCCCAAATTCAAAACATAAAAGTGTCATTAATTAATTTTAAAATTAAATCCCGTAGTTAAAACAAATACCATGTTTTTAAGAAACAATAACTATCAAAATATTGACACATGTTTATGTCCAATTTCAATGTGAAATTAATTCCAATGACCTCAATTAGATTAAATAGTAAAAATATATTGTTATTACACTTTAAAACCAATTAATGAGATAATATATCCATATAAATAAATTTGATTAAAACATAGTTCTGAATTAAAATACATTATTTACACTATTCATTAAAAAAAACTTTATCAGAAAAATTCCAAAAAATTACAAAAAGTAAATATTGATGTCCCCATTATAAAGAAGGATTTTATTTGGTCAAATATATTGTATTAAAGTGACAAAAATTATATTTAAAGAGGTTTCTCCATTAAAAGGTGGTAAATTGACCTTTTAATGTAAATTATGCTTAAAATTATATTCATTCACATTTTATGCCTCTAAAATTTATTGGATAAATGTAAATACATTTAAAAAACATGTATAATAATATTATAGTTAGTTTTGTTCATTCCCACCAATAAAATGACTAGGAGTTAGCAAAGATTTAAAATAATAATATTATATTAGTAGTGTGCAACGTAAGATTTTAAAGAAACCTGTTGTTATGTATCGGGGACTCTATCGAACATAGAAACCCATTTAATGTAAAATTAATATTTAATTCACAAAATATTAATAAATATGAAATATTTCCTATTCTATATTTACCTAGGTTGTTACATTCTTCCCCCTTTTGGGAATTCTGTCCTCTCAAATTAAAAAAATGGGCTTTGAAACGTCATTGAAAGTCCCACATTGGAAAAAGTGTCAGCAAAACTGTCACTTTAAAAGAAATAGAGATAAGCACAAAGGGCACCCATGATAACCCCATACTAGTATTCCATGTAGGAAAAATGGATATGGAATTGAAAAAAAGGGTCATGTTCTGATGGAGAGTGATAGAAAACATGTTTTGGGGAATGTTAACCATTATAAAATCACAAACATGGGATGGGTTAAACGGTCGTTGATTACCCAGTAGGAAACGTAAACAAACAAAAATTTTGTTTTACATTCTTTTTCATAATTTGGTGGAATTAATTTACTACATAGAATAATAACATACGAAAATATACTTACCTTCTTGTAGAGTTTCATTATTTAATAATTTCCTATCAAAAACTAATCTTTTCTTCAAACAAAGAGCATTCAAAAATACATGGTCACTTAAAAAGAACAAGAATAATCTTCTTGAGAATCACATAATCCAAAAAAATAAATATATATTTCCCTTGTCTTTAGACAAAAACTAAAACAAAAATTGTTAGTGCGAGATCAGATAATAACCAAAAGGATAATATTTTACAAGAAGAAAAACAACTCTAAATCCCTAAAATTTGTCTAAAAAACCAAAAGTTCAACAAAGACCAACCAATAAACAATTGTACCTAAATTTTTTCAAAATTAATCCAGACCATGATTGTAGCCCAAATCTCTCAAGGATTTAGCTGAAATAATAGATAGGAACTATCCATATGTCTAACGAAAATTCCTAATCCCTATAGTTGTCTAACTGACATCTAATACCAACTATAAGGACCCGGCCTTAAACCATTAAATAATATTAAATTAAATTAACTATTCAAATTTAAGATCTTTTAAGGTTTAGAGTTATAGATAATTAGGCCACAACTATTATATAACAAATTGAATATTACAACTAGACACCACTACTCAGTATCCATTTTTTTCATGAAATAAAAATTCTGAAAAGAAACATGTCTAGTTCAATATTTTAGACAACATGACTTTTACATGATCCCATCCTTGACCCTATTCAACTTTATTTCCTATGGAAAACATTAAAAAAACATGGGATGAGAATAAAAATCTCAGAAAGGGTTATAAAATAATAAAGGAAAAAATAATCCCATCAATAAATATATATCAATGAAACAATACTTTTCAATCATAATGTACTGTACTAAATCATAAGATTTATGAATAAAACACACAAATCATAATTCATAAAAGGTTACTTATGCCATATATATAAAAATTATATTATTTATATGACAGCTACATTGGGAGTTACATTTTGAATACCCAGCATGATATTTTCCCTGAATCTCTTAGGAGAAACATCACGTTCACCTCTGTCACGTTACCCAATGCATTAGAGAGCTATCTCGGGCTCACCCTTCCTTGGTTTATCACGGAACCACCTGTATACGTAAACAATTCCCAATAACCAAATCAGAATAATAATATATAACACATGTATAAAGGAATGATAACATTTCCATATTCCAATATATCAAATCAGGATATTGAAATAAACAATGTTTTATCAAATCATTTTAAAAACCTTTTTAAAAGATATTTTTGAATCAAAGTGTCCCATACCAATTTGAAGCTTCAAAATGAATTATCATTTGAAAACATTAATGTAAATATAAATAAATACTAAAACCCATTTTGAAAACACAGACATTAATGATAAATATTAATAAGAATAAATCTTTAAAAAATTTAAAACGATATTTTGGTTAAAGCGTTTTTATAAAAAAAAGAGATGCTTGAATACAAATAAATGAGTAATAAAATTTAATAAGAACTATATAATATCATGAGAATAAATATATTCATGATATAATATGTCAAAGGATAGTATATACACCATATAAGATTTAATTGGTTAATAACCACAATGAAGTCTCAGTGGAAAAGTAAATTGAGACGAAATCCCTTATAAAGATGATATCCTTAAATTAAGGATAAATCAATCACATAATTATGTGTGAAAAATATAAATACTCGCAATATAAGTTGATATTAATTGTAAACGAATCAGATTTCATTCACACATATTAATTCGATGACATATTTAAGACGTACATGTTTAACCCAAAGAATATAAATTGGGTTAAGAAGTTCCCTTGTAAAAATTCGACAGCCTACGACGTCTCTTTAAGATTCATAAAATGAGTTGATTAGATAAAAAGGGTACCTCAACACATAGAAATAATGTTTACATCAATAAGGATTTATATTAACATATCCCAACATAATAAGATGTAAATTAAAAGTCATAACAAAAAGAAGTCTTTTAAAAAAGAGGAGGGCGAAAGGTTCCCTTACCGATTTAGTAACTTACAAAACATATGCCACATGAAAGAATAATCCTACAATGAAGATGTAAATACTAATAAATGAAATTATATTACACAAATAGTACAATCCTGGATAGTACATTTTCAACACAAAAGGATATTTTGGCCAATAGAGCATGAATCTCACAGGAATAAAAAGTGAGATGAAAAACCCTTACTTCATTGTATTCAAACTAAATCGTATGACCAAAAGTTAATAACCACAAAGTGAATCACATAATACCATGAATATAAAGATAATAATGATAATATATATCAATGGCATTACATATTACCCCAAATGTAATAAATATGTGGAGAACAATGGAAATCTCAAGGAATTAAATGTGAGATCAGAAAATCCCTTACAAAAATCTGGCAGCCTAACGACGCCACTTAAAAATTCTTAAAATGAATTGATGAGAGTAAGAGGGGTTCTATAATCATATGAAAATAAATATTACAGTATTTAGAATATAAAATAACATCCTCCAACAAAAGAACATGTAGAATAAAAGAAATGACATAAAAGAGAGTACTTGAAAAGATATAGAGAAGTCGGATCCCTTACCTCATGTCCGACTTGACTCGATAGTTCTTTAATATCCTAAATAATAAACTAAATTTAATTTATACTTGATTAAGAACCGTTTTGAAGTTTATTATTCGTTTGATATCACTTATTATCATGTTATAAATATTATGAAATCATTTAAGTTAAAAACGTTCATTTTGTCGATATTTGGTTCTTGAGTAAAAAATGAACAACTTATATTTCCAGGTTGTCAATGTTGTCAAAGGTTTATTATATAAAGAATTATATTCATGATTTTTATATCATATATATCCTATATATCCAGAATATAGATGTTTTAATAATATTACATAACATTTAGAGGAAATAAATGAAATGCACTGTTCCTGGAGGCTGTAAGTCGTACGTATGCATGAACGCTACATCCATTTCTATTTATTAATTTAATGGAATTAAAAACATAATGATAAATATTTATATTATTATTATAGTATAATATCATATAAAATATTATTAAATCTTTCCTTTATATTTCCCACAAAAGGCATTAACAATTCATAACACTTTGAGGGGCGGTAGTCCATACATTCTCCAATGAGATTATCATATTTACCCATTATAAATACCATAAAAGGAGTGATATAAATGGGAATTAAATAAGAATAAGGAAATCCTAAACATTATATATATCATATATAAATAAATATCCATCATAATTTCCACCATGATATGTGGTTGGAGATATTTGAATAATCATCATTTCGTGAGGCATTAGTTTTCTATCCACAAGTTTATTAAGTTCTTCATCTATTAGATGAAGGTGTGTGTATGTGTAGTTAGAATAATTCTCCTAAAAACATAATAGTATATTGAGGATACTGGTGGTGTTACAATAAAAATTAATAAAAAGAGTTTAGGGTTTGGAGAAGTAAAATAAAAGAAAACAATTTAAGAGAAATTGTTACCTTTAATTTGGGTAACTCCCTTTGGTTTGAACGAAAGGAATTCTTGAAGTGCCTTCTGCCAAAGGTAAGGCTTCTAGTGGGAGGATAGTGATGTAGGGTGATTAATTTGGCAGAGGCTGGATGAGCCAATTGGCTTGAGAGTTGTGATGAATTGGTTAGAAATGGTCTCCTTTTATAAGGGAGAGGAGGGGATCTTTAGGAAAGTGTGAAAATATTATTTTATTATATAATGATATTCGGTTTCAAAAGGTCCAAAAATAATTAGAGTTGAAGATAAAATGACTCATGGTCTAAATATAGTCATAAAATAAGTATTTTATTTGTTTTGGAAAATATTTGAATAATTATAATCTTATTTATTTAAATCATTTATTAATGAGGAAAATACTACATCGTTATTGGGTCATAAATAATTTAATTTATTTGATGTCTAAAAATTATAAAAAAATACCATGATGTAGGAAATATTTTTATATTTCCAATGAATATTTACAGTCAAAAATATAATTTATATAACCTCTTTTAAAAATTAATCTACTAAAGGATATTTGTTTTTGTCATTTTTGCTTTTACTTTAAATTAATTAATCTTAATTGTCCTTATCACTTCCATGTTGCTCAATGGGGTCCCAAAATCGACTCAAAGAAGCCCATGGTAGTAAATGAATCAACCAATTAGTTGTGGAGAATTGTTAAGGTAATTTTGAATTATTATAATTTTCTTTCTACCTTGAATTACAATATTTACCTTTAACCGCGGTAAATAAAAGTCAAAAGTTACTATTCACCAAAAAATACTTTCATCTTATTGAACCAAATTTTACATCTTGATAATAACCATGTATGTCGGATTTTCAAAATTCAATTCACAGAAGTGGTATAATTTATTTTAAATCAAAATTCGATTTTTTAACAACGACTATGTGTTATCACAATTCATCAAAAATTGAAGTTTTTCAGAAAAATACCAAAAATTCAGCCTAAGATTTATTTGATATTCCAAAATAAAAAATGATTTTTATTTTTCCAAATTAAAAACATAATAGATTGATTAATTAATTTTAAAATTAATTCCCATTACTAAAACAAATAGCGTGTTTTTAAGAAACAATAACCATCAAAAGATTGACACTTGTTTATGTCCAATTTCAAAATGAAATAAATTCCAATGTCCAACATTAGATTAAATGGTAAAAATATAATATTATTAAACATTAAAATCAATTAAAAATATAAACTATCCATATAAGTAAATTATATTAAAAAATAGTTTTGAATTAAAATACAATATTTACACTATTCATTAAAAAATGTACTTTATCAGAAAAATCCCAAAAAATTTACACAAAGTAAATTTTGATGTCCCCATTATAAAGAAGGATTATATTTGGTTTAATATAATGTATTAAAGTTACCGAAACTATATTTAAAGAGGGTTCTCCATTAAAAGGTTGTAAATTGGCCTTTTAATGTAAATTATGCTTAAAATTAGATTCATTCACATTTTAAGCGTCTCACATTTATTGGATATATGTAAAAACATTTAACATACATGTATAATCATATTATAGTTAGTTTTGTTCATTCCCCCCAATACAACGGTTTTGAGGTAACAACCATTTAAAATAATAATATTATATTATTATTGTGCAACTTATGATTTTAAAGAAACCCGTTGTTGCGTATCAGGTACATAATTGACCATAGAAACCCCTTTAAAGTAAAATTAATATTTAATTCACAAATATTAATAAATAAGAAATATGTATTATTATTTATTTACCTAGGATGTTACAATAGTTAATCCCTCATGGCCATTAATAATTTTTCACATTCCTCCCATATTTCCCTATATCATCTTTATTGACCAACATTATCAATTGATTCTAAAAAATAATATATATTATTAATATCATTAATTTTTTTCATTTATTTGGATATAATATAGATTGGTTTCATATATATTATTTATAAAATTTGTTTATATTTTTTTATTTGTGATGTAGACTTATTTAGTTTTTTTAATATAATTTTTCTTTTTGACTGAATTTTTAAATTTTTATATCAGTATTATTTTTATTATTAAAAATTAGAACATATATAATTTATTTATATATATATTAATGTAAATGGATAATTATATGTTAGTATTACTATTAATATTTTTTTATATTTATGTAGAATATATTACTTTTCTATTGTATACATATATATATTGGTTTATTATTATTCGTATTTTTATTAATAATATTTGTGGTTATAACCTAAATATGGACAATAATAATGTTATTATTTTCGTATTAATAATACTGTCTATACAATTAATATTAATATCAATAAAAATATAATTAATATTAATATTACTGTTAATATTATTTATCTTTATGTTAATGTTAGTTATATATATATTAGTGTTAATATTAATAATTTTTCTAGGAGTTTTAAAAATGGATATCAATATTAATGTTAAATTTATTAGTATTAATGTTAATGTTAATAATATTATTATTATTTTCATTTTTAATATTAATAATAATAATTTAAATATTATTATTATTATTATTTTTAATGTGATTAATTTTTGTGTCATGAAGTGGCCTCCAATAGCAATGAATCTAGACATTTGACACCAAGGGTTTCAAATAATATTTTGGTTTTCTTTCTAGCTGACCATAGGTTTTTACCCACTAAGGAAAGTAATTACACAAATGATGGTCCCCATAGAAAAACCCATGCTTTTTTAGTGTTGTATTGCTCCACTCACACACATCCTGTGTGTATTTTTAGGCGATTACCCATATTTTATCTAATTTAGAAAATAAATTAAACATTGGAGTTATAATCAAAATATTCCTAAAATTAAAGGTGAACCATGGTGTAATTGGTTGTAACATTAAATCTTTTACATATCTCTTTTTTGGGGGTGTTATACTATAAAACATTAAAATATAAATCACTATTAAATGTTACCATATGTCAATCATATGCAGTTCCCCTAAAAATTCTGATGGTTGTAGGTTATGATCGATTTTATTCCGAAATCAATGTTGGTTACCCCTTACGAATTTAGTTGAGGTAGTCTGTAGTAATGTCTAAATGGCTATCTCAATCCCCATTGATAGAAAATAGTGCCTAGGAATCATGATTTTACCTTGGGAATGGATTTATATAATAAATCCATGAATTCCTAAACCTAGAACCTAAAATGTCCTCAACATAACATGTAGGGTCATGCTCACAAACATAACCTGTATAATAGTAAACTATAATTGTTATGAAGTAACATAAATAAATGAATGAAAAAAAATTGAATCTGCATATATGAACATTTATATAAAGGAAAAAAATTAAAATATAAACATATATAAATGGAATGGAATGGGCAATGATTTGGAAAATATAATAGATGTATATTGGAAAAACTAAAAAATACAGATACTCATATCTATGTGACATGATGGAAAACCTCTTACCATGTCACAACCTCCAATTCATGCTCTCCTAAAAATAACACCCACCACCACTATAGATTATCATGAAATTACATGTATTAACGAAAATAAGGTATTCATACACCTATAAGGGATATATAGGATGCGATCATAAATATATTAGTATAATATTATATAATTTTATATAAATTATTTTCAAATAAATCCAAGAATGATACATCGAAAATTATCTAAATGAAAATATAGTTTTCTTATTTTTAAATAAAATATGAGAACATGAATTAAATAGTTTAATTTAAATGAATTTATACTTTGTAAAAAATATTCAATCATAATGTGAATACCAAGGTTATCTATGATCATTTTATACCTAGAACCCTTATAACATCTCATGATCTAACAACCCTAATATTTTTAAAAAATCTATTATGAATATCCGGCCTTTTCCAAGAAGTCCATTGACTCATATCTAATTACACGATATCAATAAAATATATAAGGAGTCAATATGTTATCCCAAATGTTTAATTATTCCAAAAAAAATAATGTAATGTTTTTCCATGAATAAAATGTTTGTTAGTGTGGTTCAGTCCAAAATAATACATAATTTTAGTCTTCCCTTCCGAGGTATCCTAATTCCAATGAACCAACTATCTTCCCCTGTTATCATTTTTAAACCATTTAACACATTTTAATTTCAAAGGTCGATACGTATAAAACACATACTGTGAATCCCACATTTTTATTTCCAAAATATATGATACAAAATAATTAAATTTCTAATGGTAAATGAGAGAAAGTTTGAAAAATTATTCCACAAAAACAAGCTCCAAAAAAATTCATAATTTTTATCAGAATAATTTAAATAGTTTTGTGAAAGTAATAATCCATAAATGTTTTATAAAATTTGAATAAATATAATAGTCAACAAATAAACTAATATTTTTTCATATAACTGAGTTGAATCCACTAGAAATAGTGAGAAAACCCTTTGGGAGGAAATTAAAAACCCTAAATATCAATACCCACATAATAATATACTAATATTTAAATCCCATAGAATATAAAGTAATAGGTAAGCCACCCGGACTCAAATAAATCAGATAAGGTGTTTAATTTATTATTTTATTATAGAATTCAAAGTATATCACTACAAAATATCCATTAGTTTAACAGTCCACGAAAAATTGGTACAGAAATGATTCAAATATTACACTATAAATATAAAAAATATAGCATAATAAACAATCATCCATCCATGATATCATTCATAATATCCATATTCATTTTATGGGGAATGTAATAAAAATATAGAGTGATATCAAATACTCAATAAGGGTTACATATAAGTGAATAAATCATAAGTAAATAAAGAATAAATAATATGTTTAAGGGGTTAATGAAAACATTTTATATCCAATCAATAAATTGGGTTTAAAAAAATCCATGCCTAATATCAATATAAATATCCAATTATTATTGTAAATTTAATTTTTTATTAATAAATTCATAATTCTAGACATTCATGATCAAATAATCTCAACGAATAGTTCATTAATCATAATATATAAGCCTCTCAACAAAGTCACTATTCATAATATATTATTAGATGTAAATCATATAACCATATAATATTACTTGTCTATTAATATTTCTCATGATAACAGTCAGTGAATAAACAGATTATCTATATTCATGGCCCACCAGCTCACTAATATACCATTAATTAATAATATTTTGAATGACTATTACACATTATTTTCAAATTGAAATAAAATTCAAATATTATTCATATTGAATCTAGAATATAGAGCATTTATATTCCCTTAGTAAATAAAATAACATAATTGATAAGAATGCATCAACTACTACAATATATAGAAATGAACTATGGTTAAAACACCACTAAATTCCTATAAATTATTCTATATTCATCCATGATTTTCTAAAAATATACATAAAAGATAAAAATAACATTTTATGAATAAAAGAGAGTGATAGAGAACAAGATCACAAGAAAGTATATGATTTCAAAATAAGGTATAATCCGTTATTTGTAATGTAAGACATTTAATTATTAGAAATGATGGTTATGTATTAATAAAAATCTATTATAAAATAAATTAAATTAATTAATAAAAAATAACTTCCATAAAACATAATTTAAGAACCGAGTTATAACATACATTTTGTAATTATTTTTATTCCTTTATAAAATAAATCTGTTATATTTTAATATAATTTTTAATATAAATACAAAAATATTAATAAAAGCTTTTTATTTGAAAAAACCCCCAATTTAGTGTTTATGTACTCTTAAAATTAAATAGTATCTATGATTATAGAACAACACATTCTTATGGTGTAAATGAAAGACAGATTCTATTCACACATTTGAAAAAATGTACATAATTGAGAGAATGAAAATAAAAGTCTTTTTAAAATTTTTATAAAAATTTAAAAATGGGTTTAAATGAAATTATAAATATTTTTATAATAGTAATAAATCTTTTGAATAAATCATATTAAAAATATATACTAATGAAAAAATAATTGCATGGAATTCTTCAAGACAATATGTTAATTAGATAGTCTCATATGTGGACCTTAGTTATTAATTCCTGACTCGTTAAGAGGTTAAATTTAAAATAAACTATTAAAAACCAACAAAAATATAATAGAGGAATATTTGTGTGGTTTAAAATATAACAACAATTTAATTTTCCCAAATAAATATAAATATAAACAATCCCAAAATAAAATGATACTATTATATAAATCCCTCGGTACATTGTTATCCATTGAATCAAAACCCCTTTGATGAATTAAAATGAATACTAACACCAAAGATAATGATTTTATAATGATTAATGACATAACATGTAGAAGGATTAGTATGTACACCTTATAAAATAATAAGGTTCATAATATAAAAAACAACCCAATGATGATAATTTGAGAATTTGAACCCCTACGTCAAGGCCAACAGGTTCATATGTGATCTTAACCTCGTGAATAATAAATTTTGATTTATGATACATCTGTATGAGAAAAATCAGTATTAACATTCAATATATGATCCATTTAAAAGATTATATCACCCGTATATTAATTGTTCATTATTAACAGCACCATCACAGGTGTTAACTATTATATTATTTATACATGTTACAATTTGGTAGAACTAGTACCTATGTATTGGTCATGATTTTATAATATAACAGAATATAAATAATGAAATAAATTTTTTATAAATTATATACATCATTATAATCATTAAATAATGAAATTCATGAAAAACGAATCACATCATATCAATGATATGATAGTCCACTCATAGACACGAACAACATTATCATTTTCTGATGGGTTGAAGGGTAAGAAGGTATGTTATATATAATTTTTTTCAAACCATATTGATGTATTTGATATCCTTTATATTCATTAAATACATCATAATAACCAATAATATTTTTTTGGTGATGATAAATGAATTACATCACTACGTGGAGACTTTAGGATGTACACACGAATGATATTTTTTTAATAGGACAGAAAGGTGACTTATAAGGATTGAGAGTCAATTATATTAATTTTTTGTATAAAATATAATGATGTTACTACCTGATATTGGTAATCGGAGTTTCTGTGGAGGTAAAAGTAGATGTAAAATGAAAGCACTTCATTAAGATGATTATCACCTCGTTGATGAACATCAATTCAATCTCTCCAAAATACCATAGGGTTGAAATGTTATGACTGAAAACACCACAATAAACTATAAAATAAATTTAAAAATAGGTTTTGGATAGTTGTGGTTAGATAAGTGACTCATAATGTGTGTGGAAGATAGGAGAGTGTGGATCCACCATTAAGTGATGGGATGGGAACACTTCGAATTACGTAATATATTAAATTAATAAGATTAAATATCATGTTCACATGAAAAAAATTGATATTATTTTAATATATTATGTGTAAAATAATAAATAATCTGAATTATATAGTATTTTACATATATTTATGTGAACTTAACTTTTGCCTCTTAGTGTTAACCCCCCCCCCCAATTAACCCTAATTAATGATTACTATAATGACATGGTTTTTACACTTTAGGGTTCAACAATTTTACTAGAAATTGAAAAGTAACCCATAAGTGGTTAATTTTATTATACCATATCCGACTAAAGTTTATAAATATTATATTTTTAAAAATTAAATATCATGTAATAAAATATTATTTATCATCAAATACCATTATTTTCATTTTTTATACTATTCCTATAATTTGAATTTTAAAAAATATCAATAAAGTATTATAATTCGAATATAGAAATATTAAAAATTAATAATAAAATATATTTTTAAAAAATACATTATGAGGCAACATAAATCACCAAAAAATTACATTTAATTATTATAAAATAATTATATGATTCTATAATTCTTGTAGAAGATTGTCCTAGCGATGCATATGCATTAAATATAATTACATAATCACTAAAAATAAAAAATAAAATATTTTCATATAAAAACTATTCATATTAATTGTGACCATTTCTGTATTTTCATTAGATTTTTTATCCATGATACAAAATATTATCAATATTAAATTCAAGAATGGTATTGTTTAGAGTTTTCCATTACATAAAATAATATATAGTTCACTAGTAATGAAAAAATGTCACAAAAATGTAATAATTAAGAATATTTTAAGGGTTTGGACTAAATAAACACATAAAATAATATATAAAGACGTTTATGGATGATTTTTAATCCACGTTTCATAGTTTTATCCTTATTCTACTTATATTACCCTTACCGGTGTGACAACATTTTTACCATTGGTAATATTCATTAGGAATAAAACAGAACCTAAAATATTTTAAAAAATAAAATTATTATTCAAAATACGAGATAGATTTTGTTAAATTCAGCTACCATAAATGTAATAAATTACTTTTAAATTTATCTACAGAAAAATGATGAAAATATTTTTCCAGAAAATATTATTTTTAAGGAGGTTGTTTTTTATAACTATATTAAGAGTTACATTGTTTATAAAGAATTAAATTGGACTATGTTTAATCAAAAGGGTAAAATTAAATTTTAAAATAAATTTTAAAAATCGAACATTAATATAATTGAATAGAAAATACAATTTTCGAATGATCCATCATTCTGTCACCATTCACTGAAAATTTACACTTTTCATAAAATTCCAAAACATTCACTAGAAAAAAACATTTATATTATGATTTGAAAAAATTAAAATAACTTTTACCAAATATAATTTTATATATGTGGTAGAAATAAAATATCATATTAATTCACAAAAAGGAAAAAAAATTACGATGTAAATGCATTTTTCAAGAATAAAATAATTATAAAAAACTATGTTCTTACATAATACGAATTAATCAATTAAATTCTTTTGAGAATGACCTTTATAAATATAATTTTTAATGTGATTATTTATATTCATACTCACCAATTCTATGGATATGTTATACTAATCTTATTTAATTTATAATATTGCAGGGTCAGTTATGCCCTCTATTGTGTCTTAGAAGTTATCAAACAATGATATCCAAATAAATGATAAATACATATTGAAATATCAAGGGGTAATATTACCCCCTTCTAAAAAACTATATCTTCAAAATTTATATTTTTTATTCCTAAAATGAACTTATAATATTAATGAAGTACAAATAGATTTAATCATGAACTGCACTTTTCAGTTCAAGATTATGAATATATAATTCTTTCATAAAATATTCCTCCCCTATAAAATTATACATATAAATTTGTTTCCAAAATAATTCCTTGATATTTGAGTACTGTTTTATGAATAAGACTTGGTAGATTTGATAATTTATTTGCCACCGAGATAGATATTTTAGGAAAATTTAGGTTTATGATTAATATTCACTATGTATGTGGAATTTCATCCTCCATTTTTCATTTGATGAATTTCTACTTATATATCATATTTTACTATAGGAAATGAATATTAAAGATGAATTTCTCTTGCATGAGGCAAAACATTATACATTTATCTTATAATAAGATCCATATTGTAAGGAAAATTTATTCTTGTAATATATAAATTAAATAGTTTGTATAAAATATACCAATATTAATGAACCCTAAAAAAATAATTTCTATATTAATCTCTAAATACTAAAAAATTACACCCAATGGTTTGACAACCCCTCCCAATAAATATACACATTTTGTGTTAGTAATAATGAAAGAGAGATGATAACCCCTAAGTCCCTCCTTCAGTAGGCCCCAGGGTGGCGTCTAGCACTAGGGGTGTATAATCTCACAAACATGGACGGAATTTCCATATTTATAGACCATGATATGAAGATAAGATGCTTGATCTTAAGAACCTAATGCCAATAAATATATGTGTAAATAAAAAATACACACAACATGCTTGTTCAAAAAGTAAATAGATACATGAATGGTAAAACTCTAATGTATGTTCCAAAAATAAAGAAAATCAGTGACATTGTAACTTCCCCAAAGGTATAAGATAGTATTCAAATGTCAATTCCCTATAAACCTCATAGAAACCTAAAATAGTTTATATACATAAGGTCATATTACATGTATAATCAGCTAGATGAATCCAATGTATAACATGAATAAGTGGTTGAAGCATACTAATTCCCATGTGAGAAAAATAGTATAAACTCAAAAGTACCAAAGAAGGTATAATGTACACCCCAGGCTAACCAAGTAACACTCATCAAATAACCCAATTAATGTAAAGAAGTAGGAACATCAATATTTGGATACCCCACACCACTTCCCACTGGTTAACTTCTCTTCCCAAAAAGAGAACATCATAATGCTACCATGCTCTTCCACAAGCCCCAATACCACAATCTATCCTCATATACCTAGTCCAAGTACCAATTCTTGACCGAAGACACCTAGTCCACAAACAAAATCACATCCCACCCATTGAAACTTGTGCCTAAAACCACAACCTAATCCTGGAGACACCTGGGAAGTCGCAATATATCTCATCTGAAAAAAATATTGGAAAATAAAACTAACCTGCAAACACATGTGCATAAAAATTGAACCACAACCAGACCAAGGAGTCTTTGGATACCAATATCTAGAAGATCGAGTAGATAATATCCAATAAAAATCCATCAATCATCCCTCTAAGATGTTGGGAAATGACACTCGTCTCCGTAATAGTGGTGGTCTTTGGAACGAAGTGATCAAAATGTGTGAGGTGTATATAGAAAACACCTTGAACTATATGTATATATAAAGGTACCAAACACTCAGCCCAACCTATGGGTTTTCAAAAAAAAACAACCAACCCACACAAAATAGCATTTACTTCCAACTCTAATGAATAATAACAAAAATCCATAGTATTAATTAATTTTTTCATCCTTATTTAGGAAAATACCATTCAAAACACACCATAAGTGACATCATAACACACACATACATCAAAAATATCTCTAAATCTTTTTACGAAACACCTACGCAAGCCAAAACCACCCCCATTCTAAATAATCCATCCTAAACAATCCCCAATGTCCCTAATGTACGAAAATTAGCACATCCCACAACAACAACAAAACTCAACCAGGTTACAGTCCCACTACACTAGAAGATCATTCCCAACAATCATAACACAACCCAGATACAGACCCATTATTCAACAAGTTTATCCATTTCACAATTAATCAATCTCTCAACCAGATATACCTTTTGACCATCAATCCACCAGCCTATACCCACGGTGTTAAGCTTATCACAATAATAATTTACATGGAGCATACAACCACATCACACCATGTGAAGGGTGTACAATTTTAAGACATCCCATCATTAATTCCACCTTGATAAAACATGGGTTACCATAGAACAAGTCTGATCATTGTGAATCCATTTATTTAGCTGGGTATACCTTGTTTATAAATTTAAAAATTATAGAGTTCAACAGGGGATACATAACAATTTTAAACCATCACACATGAAAGAAATACCCCCAATGACCACGATATAGAAAAGGCATACAACTTACAATATGGGTTAAAGATAACAGAAAAAACAACACCAACCTCAACATCATCATCCCAGCGCTTCATTTATTACTTTGGTATTAAAAACCCTTATCCAAATAGGTTTGTTTCTCCTTATAACATCGTTTTTTATCATTTGGATTCAATCATATTCTCAAAACACATGATATTGTCGACCCATCAGGATAGAAAATTTAATTAGATGTGGTGGAACCCCTACCTCATAAAAAAATGATCAACTAATCCTCCTTATGCAAAAATAGGGGGTCAAGAAAACACTAAGAGACTCTAAAAAGCTGTAAATCCCATTTCCAAAACACGACAAATGAATCGGTGGGGAAGAACCACTCTTGGAACAAAAAGAGTGGGAAAAACAATTTGGTAAGATAATATCCTCTCTTAGAAGAGATATATTCTAGATTAGCAGAAGGAAAATAGTTTTATGGGAAATTATAGATGGATTGTGGTTCAATCCAGGTTTTTGACGATTTAAAATCTCTAGGAACGTTAGGATATTAAAGATAAAATTTAAATCTTTTTAAATTTAATTATAAATTCGGAATCATTGTTTTAAAATTAATTTAAATCATATAAAACATAAAAGAGGAGGAACTATAAAGACTGGATAATGCTGGAAATGACTCACTGATGGATGGGTCACTAACACAAGTCACCAATGGCGATTGACCGACATTCAGTCACCAACTTTTGACTCACAGACGTGATTCAACAACATGAATCACCGACATGAGCCACCAATAGTGAGTCAATGACTCCTGAATACCTACCCTGAGTCACCGACAATAGTCACGGATGTGATCTACCAGTGTGACTCACATGTTCCTGGCATATAGACTCCCTATCCCATCAACACCTCGAGTTAATAATTACCTAAACTACTGACACCCTGAGTCACTGACACCCTAAACTATCGACATCCTGACCTACCATAGCCCTCAGTCACTGATTCCCTAATCTAAGACACCCTGGGTTACTAACACCCTAACCTTTCGATGCATGGAGTCATCAATTACCAAACCTACCAATGTGCTGACATACCGATGGAAAAACAAGAAAATTGGAAAACTCTTCAAGTGAGAAACTGTCTCCTCCTAGAAAACCCCAAACACTAGATTTTGACAACTTTGTGGATAGAGGAGGTATGTTACATTACATTTGATACACACAAACAATTCCCACCCCCCCCAGAATTCAAAACCAACACACACAAAAATATGGTTTTGAACAACCACCACGCATGATACCTCCACAATATAAAACACCATATTTTGTTTGAATGATGGTGTGAAATATCAAAATCCAAGAACAAATCCTCCCATATATATTATCATATAAATCCAAAAGACACCCCACAAAAGAGTTTAAATTTTAGACACATGATTTAGGGAATTCCATCATTCGCATCATGATATTATCTGCTCTGGGAAGCACTAACTCACACGCTAGAGATTAGTTACATCTCAATTAAAGCATCTATATTAGGAATTATTTATTTCCCTTCTACAAGTAAGGAGTATATCATAGTTTAAAAATTAAATAAAAAACTCATCTAATAAACAATATTCAAGAGTTACATCACAAGCTAACCACATAAAGAAAACTCATAACATAATAGGTACTGGGAATGCATTTGTGCCTCCCTTTCCCAAGTAGTCTCATCCAGAACATAATGCATCCACAAAACATGAACCAAGGGAATGGAAAATATTCATGGAACCCTCTTTTGATGATCATGGATCTCTACTGGCCACTCCATGAATGTTTTGTCATCCTTGATATCCAACTCTTCCCTATCAATAACAAGGTAGTCATTGTGTAGATATCATTGAAGCTGAGATTCATGAACGTCATTGTGGATCCTCTCCAATAGTGGTTTAAATGAAATAGGTATTCCACCTCACCAACTCACCCAAACACCTCGAAAGGTCCAATTTAGATGGGATAATTTTTTATCCCCCTTACAATCCTTCACTACCCACATCAAGGGGAAACCTTAAAAACACATGGTCCATAAAACCAAAATCCAAGGGCCTCATACTATGATCAAAATACAACATATGATAGTCTTGTGTTTCCTTAATACTCTCACAAAAAAGTTTCACTTACTATATCTCACTTCAAACCACGTCCAGATAATGTACAATGGCCTCCCCAACTTCTATCCACCACAAAGTTGAATTACATAGTCTCTGGTAAAAGGATTCAAAAAGATCAATACAATTGTAAAAATGATGGCTATTATTGTAATAGAACTATACCAAGGTAATTTTTCATTCAAAATCCTCACAAAATTCTAAGATGCAGGATCGAAGTATGTCCTCCAACATATGGACTGTCCGTTCTGTTTTCCCATCTGTCTAAGGGTGGAATGGAGTGATGAGGTGTAACTGAGTGCCATAATCATGATTCAATTCCATCCACACTCACGAGGTAAAACACATATCCTAGTCTAAGAATATTGATCCCATAACCCCATGAAACTGTATCGCCTCATTCACATAACATCTCACTAAGGAATCCACTTTGCTCAACTCCTTAATTGCTATGAAGTGTGCTTTTTTCTTCTAATGGTACACTAATACCAAAACATCATCACATACTCCCTTATCCCTGGGTTCCCATGTGGTATAATACATTTATATTTCATCCCACTTTAACTTGGGGAATATATGGTCTACAAAAAACCTCTTGGAAATTTTTTTCTAGAAATCACTTCATGGAACACCAATCACTTTTGCACAAAATCTGCCTGAACTCGCTTCATCTCGAGACACTAAAACTGCTCTCTCATTCCATGGTACATCATGTAAATTCCTCAGTGTACCATTAATGGTGAGCTGTGAAACTCCGGGATAAATTCTATGCACATAACCACAGGGAAAAAAGCATTCCTTGGAGCAAAATCATATTCATTCCATCCTCCGACCACCACTCTAGAGCATCCACCTAGTCAATCCAACCATGCATCACCTCTGCCACTAATTCTCCCAATTGAGAAACCTCGACCTATGTCCTCATAGATGAAATAACCATCACATGAAATAGAAATCCTATGGTGTCATCCATTTATTCATTTATGTACAAGGAAGTGAAATCCTACATCACCCTCCAAGCATATGTACATTATCAAACTACCTCTTTAGGTGACTTCCTTCTCAAGGTATCAACAAAAAAATTCTTCTTTGTTGAGGAGTCAGAGATCTCAAAAACATATTCATGAAGAATCTCTTTCTGCCTCTACTACCACAAGTTCTCTTCTTGAAAGGAAAATATATTCATCGTGATATTGTGATCTAAGAACATCACAATGTGCTACCCAATAAGGAAATATTGCCACAAATTTATCATTAACATAGATACTGGTAGCTCCATTTGTTGTGGGGAACATCTTTGTTCAGAGAGGACGTAATTGCCTAGACGCTTGTGACATTAATCCCTATTGTTGAATTAACACACCCCAAGACTAGATGGGAGGCATAACAAAATACTTTGAAAATCACCCATTCATATAGGCACTAGAGAATTGTAGTAGTTACCAACATCCCCTTCAGGTAGCTAAATGCTACCAGACAAAGCTCACTCCACACAATGTCCTGATACATTTGGGTTAGATCAGTCAATGAAGATTCCACTCGAGAGAAATTAGGTACAAATATCTGGTATAAGATTTATATAAATATAAAAATGTGAATGTATTCCACATTATTGGGTGTTTCCATAAAAACAACTACATCAACTTTCGACTG
This sequence comes from Viscum album, assembly GCA_963277665.1. Taxonomy (NCBI): domain Eukaryota; kingdom Viridiplantae; phylum Streptophyta; class Magnoliopsida; order Santalales; family Viscaceae; genus Viscum; species Viscum album. The sequence goes on along the minus strand of OY728160.1, from coordinate 795,774,233 downwards.
ATCAACGAATACACCCTATTGAGACACCACATGTCAATGGAAGTGGACCTCTGGTATCCAAAACCAGCACTTGGAAAAAAATTTGTAGATTTAGTGGCATAGAAGGATATTCCCAAATAGTCTTGATATGCTTGGTACACTTCTCTTATGTCTTTAAGTAGATTAGGGTGTCATCGATGAACACGAAGACAAACTGGTCACAGAACTAATGTATGACGGAGTTCATAAGTCCCAAAAACATGACCAATTAGTTCATAACACTGCATTTCATGACCATGACCAAAATATTCCCATACCTTCATATAAAACAATTTGTTAGGATGTCACTATCCTTAAACATCAATTAGTGATACCCAAAACATAGATCAATTATAGAAAATCAACATTCACCCCTCAACTAGCTAGAATGATTTTCTAACCTTGGGAGAGGTTAATGGTTCATGAAAATTACCTGATTCAACATCATGTTGTGTAACACCCCAAGAATTTCTGAGAAATATTCTTTCATGTATTGTGTTGTATGCAACACAAAAATTATCTTGCACTATAAGAAACACCGCATTGTCTTTTATTATACACAAACACTATTCTTGGCTTGTGTCTCAAGCAAGAGCGACCTTCCTCAATAGCATGTGATGAACACTATATTGAGTTTCACAAAACAAGCATATATTATGAAATAACCATTATGAATAGTATTAACCACATTTTAAATTTTATAAAAATATCATTCATCTATTAAATTATCTAGAACATGGTGTGATACCAAAATAAAATTTTCAGGTAAAATAAGTATTTTTCAAAAAATGCAGTTTTGTCGCCTTTTGATGGTGCACCAACTATAAATCTAGTTTTTAATATGTTTATAAGTTCAATTTGAAAAATAAAACTTAATCGATGGAATCATGATATAAAAACTTACTTTGGATAATATTTTTACATTATTATGACAACCTGCATATTTTGATGAATAGTAAAAATACGCTAAATTTTAATTAAAAACAACTTTTTCATGAAGATAATTTATATTGTTAAATTATAATATTGAATAGTTTTAAAGAAAAAATAGAATATATTTTCACCATTTAATATTAATTATGTCATTATCATTAATTTTAAATTGAATTCATAGGTAAAAACTTTTTAATCATTTGCAATGTTTTAACTTTTTGAACCCATTTTCTCAAGTGTTCGATTAGTTTAAAATTATATTCTGAAAGTTACGTGTTTTAAATTTTGAAAAATGAGTTAAATATTTGGAAGTAGTAGGTCCAAATTATATTAATAGGTTACTTTTTATTATTAGACATTATGAATAGTGACTACAGTAAATTTTATTTAATACAGTTAAAGGTAAATCCGGTAATTAAGTGTAAAAATTATATTATAAAATTACCCTAAGACATATATTAATATAATAAGATGATTATATTTCGTCCTAATATATACATGGGTCAAAATGGTATCTTTTGAAACCCACTTGGATGTGATTAAGACATTTAATTCATTTTATTTAATTAAAGTGAAATATGTCTCACTCAAAACATTAATAATTAATGTATTTTTAATTTAAGTTTATACAAAATATAATTTTTATTATAAATAGTAATAGGAAATATAATATGTTTTTCTTTATCATGGTAATTTATTCGTAACTTTTAGAAATATATTATTACCATAATATCTTATACATTAATGATGCATAATTTATTTATTTTGTTGAAAATCAATAATATAGTTTTTTTCAGAAAATAATACACATAAAAGGCTCAAAAACCTGACCAGAACTTATTTTTCTTGTATATATAAACCATAATCATAAAATGGTCTAATTTTGGACCATTTGGAGCCTTGTACAAGTGATTATGACAATTATATTATTTTATTTTAAATTATGTCAAAGTTGTCACCTTCATAATTTAATAAATATTACAATTTAAATGATTTGATTTTATGATAATAAACTCGAGTAAAAGAATTATTATTAAAGATATTAGATTTATCTTCCTCATATATATTTATTTTTAATTTTTATAAAACAAATAAGTATATTAGATAATTATAAAAAAAGTTTTTGTAATTATTTTATTAAAAGAAATATCAAATAAATGATTTTAAATGTATTGAAATAAATATTATATTAACTATTTAATGTGATCTACAAATGTTCAATATGTATATTATGTGTTATGAATCTAGTAAATATTTTGGTTCAAACATATATTTTTTTTTATTTTTTTTAAATTCAAATAAATAAATAGTGTCAAAATTGACACTATTGATATTTTATAAAAATAACATACTATTAAATGGTTTGAAAATAACAAAAATATCTAAAAATTATAAATTGAAATTTATATGGTCTAAAATATCATTAATTATCCAAATATATTAAATTCACAAATCATAAGTAAGTATTTATAACATTTTTAAATTTATAATATTTTTACCACAAAAAAAATTTAATTGATTAAATAGGGATAAATCAAAATGATAAGGTTTAATATAAACATTAAACATGTATAAATTTTATTGGTTGATAATATTACAGCCATAACTCAACTAATATTCCTATATGAGTCATTTTGGATGTTTTTATGTGGGTTTTGAGTTTATTATAAATTAATATGTTCGAAGTTTCCAAAAGTGCCCCTCTCCTATCATATAAAAGGGAACCTCCTCCCTCTCCCACTCACACCATTTTGAGCCTTCATTCATGGCCAGACCATGCCCATATACCTTCTCCACTTCCCTATATACATATTATAGGTCATGGTATTCTCAAACGATCATCTTTAGTGCTCTAAGTGGAGGTTTAGAAGAGGCGCGTCGAAGAAGATATAATATCCTTTTCCGATTCATTAAAATTTATTTCTTCTTCTACATCCCCTTCATTAGTTGTTTCATTATAAAGTAGTAACATAAGTATAAATAATATAATTATATGTTATTATAAATTTGAAACAACTCTATTTAACATTCTACCTATCATACGAAAATCAAAATCACCGCGCATGCGTACGTACTGAATACTGTCTCCACACCGTGGTGTAATCTGTTTTCCACCACCACATGAATTGGATGGGTATAATTGTGTATGGAATAAATATATATCAATATTATAACATGATACTAATTCTTAGAAATTATATAATCTATTCCAATACCATTAAACAATTATGGGAATGATATCATCGCTCGTGCGTACGTACGGATTACCATCTCCACGATGCGATGAGATTCATTTTATATATTAACTATTCAATAATGATTATAAAGTATATTTAATAAGTAAAAATGAAATATATGACATATTAATTATATATATTTATGTATATATTTATTCCATTTACATTCTTTCAATTTAATAAGGAAACGAACACATCGTTCATGCGTATGTATGATCTACCGTCTCCATGAATGGTGTATTTCATTTAATTTATCAATCTACTATAAATATTTATATGATGATTATATATTATGTATAAAACATGTTTTACATTCTGTAATTAATTAATCATTATCTATGTAATAATATAAATAGTTAGAAGTTAAATCACGTACAATAAATGAAACGATTTTACTCAAAACACTGCTTTAACATGGAAATTCAAAAAATAAAGGGTAATATAAATTAATAAGTGAATGATATATGATATAATAAATATTATATTTGTTCTTTTACAAGTTAATAATATTTTTAAACCCACTATATAGGAGTCTCAGACAAATACAGAATAAATTGGACATAAGGTAAGGGAAAATCATGCAATCTCATTTTTATCAGTGATTGTTTATACATCAAAATTTACTATGGAATATTTGTCATCCAAATCCATGTTTCCTCAATATGTAATATTATTTATATCCCAATTAAATTTTCTAAATCCATTTTTACCTATTGGTTAATTTTTAGTAAAAGATATGAAAGGAATCTTTTGTCGTTTTCAATAGAACATACATTATGACTTTTCGAGAAAAAAGTACGAGAAGCATGTTTTAACTTATATGAAATGAATTGATTTTTATGATTTCATTGATCATTATATCCATGAATCATTATTTAGAAGTTTTCAAGTTTGTTTTCAATTAACTACTTTTAGTTTAAAATCGCATGACATGTTGAGAAAGGAAAAATGTTTTAGATGTAGAATGGATATTTTCCTCAAGAATGCTGTTCATGTGTTTTATCAAAATCCCTTTCCATCTATGATAATATAGGGTTCTGTTTCTATCCCTATTATTACAATGATTAGATTATTTCATGATGGAATAATTTTTATGAAGTTATTTTATCTTATATGGATTATCTTAAATTGGAATGATTTTTAAGAATCCCATTTTTATTACATGGGTTATGCTATGATGTATGATTTATGATTTTGTGGAACACAAAATAATGGTTTAATTATGAGATTTTTGGGACCTATATATATCTCTAACGAATTGGGTAATGATTTATATCTCATGAGATATACATGTCTAGAATGGAAACTGAATCCTGTATAGTAATATAGGGCTGGAATGAAAAGTAAACTTGGTACTGTAATGGACTTTGTCCACTATGATGGTCTTGGATGTGATGCCTTCGCTACTATGAAAATAATAACATTTGTTTAATGGTTTCCACAATTACATGTTTTATTCCCATGATATATTATCATGATTGATGTTCCTTTATGATCTATTCCTTATATACTGCCAAGATTTATTTCAGAACTAAATATTTGGATGTTTAAACTTTATATTCATGTTTTTATGTCTGAATGTATATGGTTAGTTTTATTCTCTCCATGTATAACATTATTGAGAAGATGAGCTCAAACATTATATGTTTTACTTTTACAAGGATATAAAGAAAGGTTTTAGGTATAAAAACAAAAGGGGAATATCTTTATGGTTGATATTGAAGATCATTCACCATGATTAGGAGATTATGTTCCCTGTTTCCAAAAGACACTAAATGATTATGGTCCGTGGGTGTCTGTTTTTGTTATGTATTAATTATTTTTCAAAATTAATGTAACGTCCATGTTTTCAAAGATTTTGGTTTCTACAATTGGTATCAGAAGAAAGGTTTAGTTAACCTTTGGATACTAGGATGGGAAGAATTTAATGGGATCCCTGGTGATTCTTATAAGGTATGTATTTGGATGTCCCTAAGGATAAGTATAAATATATTTAATAGTCCTAGAATTACGGTAACGATCATATAATTAAACATATGATTTTAGATATTGAAGGTACCCCCCTTTATTATGTTGTTTTCGTAGCATGATTTTTTCCTCTCACACTATTCTTTTTGGGTTTTAGATAATTGGTGGAACTCGAAGGAACCTTGTTAATGATCAATCCATTGGGCAATGCAATGATTGTTCTTATGAACAATCCAATGTTATATAAGCTATAATGAAAATTATTATTTCTATAATTAAACATGCTATGAATCATTCTGGACTTTTAAATGAGCAGAGAAGGGAATACTATTCAATTGAGTCCTTCAAGATGCAACACCCACCTTCTTTTAGTGGGTCGTCGGGTCCACATGTTACTAAACAATGGATCAGTACAATTGAAAGGATATTTTCTATAATTTTTTGTTAGGGACATGAAAAATTCTTTCTGGATGTTTACCGTTTAGAAGGTGATGCAGACCAGTGGTGGACTCTATTTAGGAATACAAGGCCCCATGATGAAATTCAATCCATGGAACGAGATGATTTCAAGAACTCGTTTTTCAAAAAGTACTTCCCTTGTATTCTACGAACAAATATAGAAAATGTGTTCATTGAGCTTAATAAAAAGGATGATAAATCTGTTGGTATATAAGAGGCATGTTTTACAAGGCCTGCAAAGTATGCATCTGGCTTTATCATCCAACCTGAAAGTAAAGTTTATCGATTTTTCAGTGGCTTAAAAAAAGTATTTGAAGGTCATTATCTATTAGAGACTTCTACATCTATAAAGAAATTGTGTGTTGTGCTCTAAATTTAGAACTAGATGTTGGTGTTACATATCCATCTCATGGTTTTGATAAGAAACTAACGATGGAGTTCAAGGAAAAATCTCAAAAAAATGGTGAAAAGAAGATGAATGTTTCATTATGCTCAAAGTGTGGAATGAGGCATCGTCGAGATTGTCTTAAAGGGGCTAGAAAATGTTTTACGTCGGGAAAAGAAGGTCATAGAGTAGTTGAGTGTCTAAGTAATGGGAAAAAGGTTTATAATTATGAGAATATAGAAAATACTATAGATAACATACCACCAACACTTCAATTCTACAAGTACAATGAAATGGGGCATTATGCTAACCAATTCCATAATTCAATGGATAATATTGGGCAATATCGACAACCTCTTAAAGAAAAGGACAAAGGTAAGTCACATGAAATCACTATTGGGGATGTTGAATATAACAACAATGTGGTAGAATAATTAAATTTTTAGATAATGGGATTTGAAAATATTGTTGTGGAATCTCATTTATAGTATCACAGAATTTTCATATATCTATGTATTGGTTTTCAATAATTGTATGGTAACAGTAAGCAGGAAAAGTGATTGGAATATTTTTTTTTGAAAAGAAGGTGATATGTACGTCTTTAAGGGACAAAGAGAAAATAATATGTTTGATAATACTAATGAGCTCATTACTGATATAAGGACAAAGTAACATCATGTTTTGAGTATATAGAAATTTTGGGATTTTTATATGTGGAAATGATTAACTTTTGACAACATTCATGTTTTCACTAATGTTCTATTCAAATTTATGTTTCAATATAGTACATGATTAACGTATTAATATGATTGTAATGTGACCAAAAAGATATATCTTATGATATATTGTGGATAAATGATGGTAATCACATGCATTGTATATGAACTCTCTAGTGATTTTTTTACTTTATACTGTGAGTTTGGACAAATGTATTATGGATAATCCTAATGGTTGGAATGGATTAAGTATGAAATTTGATAGTATTGTTTAAGGATAGAACTTTTTTATATTATTTCTGAAATGTTATAATAGTATAGTTTTAGAAAAAGGACAACTCGTCGGATGGGTGACAACCCGTTGCGTCAGACAAGGATGCGAGAATCGAACCTACAACTGAAGTGGGACAAGCCATTATTGCCTACCACTGGTCTACAGGAAGAATATGGTTATTATAAACTATTTATATTTTATTAACTGTTGTGATAGACGATGTATAAGGCCATATTTAGAACCGTATATGGTTAACCTCATTATAGATGGACTTGTGTATATTTAATATCTTCTTATAAACTTTTTTGTGATAGAGATGGATGGATTGACCTATCATTTTATCTCATGATCTAATAATACATCAAGAATTAAAAATTCATCTCCATTTCATTAAATAATAGATGATGTGGAAATTGTACAAGGAATGAACAACGATGATATTACACTAAAATCAAGTAAGTATTTATCATTAGGAAAAAATTATGAAATTTTAGGGAAATAATCTTGAATACCAAAAAACATTGTCCTAATACCCTAATATCCGATGAATCAGCTATTACCTTAGATAATCACAAATTTATAGCTCTGTGATTTTCTTCTTTTTCATAGACATGTTCTCTACCACTCTCTATTAGAACTTGATTGTTATATTTTTTTCCATATCCATATTTTATCCAATGTTATCCTATGTGGAAACCCAGTGATGATTTAATTTGGGTAACTATTAAGTTTCATACATTAGTTTTTAAAATTTTGTTTTAGTATTCATTTTTATGATGTGGGTTTGTATGAAAGAAACATTCGAGTAGTAAATCATTTATAACCACGATGAATATCATGGGAGAAATTATTTTTAAGGGGGTAGAATGTAACACCCTGAGAATTTAAAAGAAATATTATTTTATGTATTGTGTTTTACACTAGAAAAAAATTTTCTTGCGCTATATACAACACTGTATTAGCTTGTATTATATGAAAACACTATTCTTGGTTTGTGTTGCACGCAAGAGAGACCTTCCTCAATAGCATGTGTTGTACGCAATACTGAGTTTAACTAAAAAGTATATATTATAAACTTGATATTATGAATTGTAGTAACCACATTTTAAATTTTATAAAATTATCATTCATCATACACATTATCTAGAACAGGTATGAGAACAAAATAATTTTTCGGGTAAAATAATTATTTTTAAAAAATGTTGTTTTCCCATCTTTTGATGGTGCACCCACTATAAATCATGTTTTTGACATTTTTATAACTTAAATTTGAAAAATAAATCTCCTTCCCAGGAATCGGGAAATAAAAATTTACTTTGGATAAATTTTTGACATTATTTTGATAACCTTAATATTTTGATAAATATTAAAAATACGCTAAATTTTAATTAAAATCCTCTTTTTTTCATCGAGATATTTTATATGGTTAAATTATAATATTTAATGTTTTTAAATTATATATAGAATATATTTTCAGAATTTAATATTATTTATTTCATTATCATTAATTTTACATTGAATTCATACGTAAAAATATTTCAATCTTTTGCAATGTTTTATCTTTTAGAACCGGTTTTCTCAATAGTGGGATTAATATTTAATTAATATTTTCAACATCTGTGTTTTGAATTTGGAAAAATGGATTCCATATTTGGAATCATTAGGTCCTAATTATATTAATAGGATACTTTTTATTTTTAGACATTATGAATAGATACTACGGTAAATTTTATTTACTATAGTTTCAGGTAAATCATGTAATTAAGGGTAAAAACGAAATCATAAAAATACCCTAAAACTTGAATTAATATAATTGGATGATTATATTTCGTCCTAAAATATACTTGGATAGAAATGGTATAATTTTGAACACAATTGGATGTGAATAATACCTTTAATTTATTTTACCTAAAGAGAGTGAAATATATCTCACTCAAACTTTAATAATTAAAGTATTTTTAATATAAGGTTATACTGAATGTAAATTCAATTATAAATATTCTACTGAAAGATAATATGTTTTTATTTATCATGGTAATTTATTTTTAATTTTAAGAAATATATCATTACCATAATAGCTTATACATTAATGATGTAGAAATTATTTATTTAGTGAAAAATGAATAATATTGTTATTATACAAATAATAATACCCATAAAAGGCCCAAAAACCTTATCAAAACTTATTTTTCGTGTATATATAAACCATATTCATACAATGGTCTAATTATGGGACATTTGGATCCATATAAAAGTGATTATGACATTTATATTATTTTATTTTAAAAGATGTCAAAGTTGTCACCTTCGTAATTTAATAAATATATAAATTTAAATGTTGTGATTTTAAGATGATAAAATAAATTAAAAGTATTATTATGAAATATATTAGATTTATCTTTATCATAATGTTTTATTTTTAATATTTATGGAAAAAATAATTATATTAAATAATTATAAAAAATGTTCTAGTAATGATTTTATTAAGAGAAATATTAAATAAACGATTTTAAATGTATAAAAATAAATATTATACAGACTATTTAATGTGATCCAAGAATTATCAAGATGAATATTAAATCTAAGGATTCTGTTAAATATTTTTCATTAAACATATCATCTCTTTGGATTTTATTTAAATTCAAATAAATGAATACAGTCAAAATTATAACTATTGATATTTTATAAAAATGACATATTATTAAATGGTTTGAAAATCACAAAAAATATTTAGAAATTATAATTTGAAATTTAAATGGTCTAAAATTTCATAAAGTATCCAACTATGCAAAATTAAAGACACATAAGTATGTATTAAAAACAATTTCGAATTTTGAATATTATTACCACAAATAATATTAAATAGATTAAATAATGATAAATAAAAATTATAAGGTTTAAAATAAACTTGAAACATGTCTAAATTTTATTGGATTATGATTTTAAAACCATATATCATATCATATTCGATTTTTCTTCATTTGGAGGTTTTTATGTGGGGATTTAGTATATTATAAATTAATATTTTTGAAGTTTCCAAAAGTGCCCCTCTCCTCTCTTATAAAAGGGAACCTCTTTTCTCTCCACATCAACCCATTTTGATCCTTCAAGATCAGAAAACCCCTGACCATTTCACTTCTCCACTTCCTTAGAAATATATTAGAGGTTCTGGTCTTCTCAAAAGTCTACATGTAGTGCCCTATGTGGAGGTTTAGAAGAGGCGCGTCGAAGAAGAGGTAATATCCTTAACCAATTCATTCAAATATATTTATTCTTCTACATCCCCTTATTTAGTTGTTTCATTATAAAGTAATAAAATAAGTATAACTAATGTACTGATATGTTATTATAAATATTAAACAACCCTATTTCAAATTTTACCCATCCTACGAAAGACGAAATCATTGCCCGTGCGTACGTACGAAATATCATCTGTACGCCGTGTTGTAGTCTGTTTTCCACTACAACCTTACTTGGATGGGTATAATGGTGAAAATAATAACTATATGTGATTATTATAACATTATACAAGTTCTGATATATTCTACCATCCACTCAACTACCATTGTATAATTATGGGAATGATATCAATGCCCGTGCGTACGTACGGATTACCGTCTCCATGATTTGATGAGATTCATTCTCCATATTAACTATTCAATACTAATTATAATGTATATATAATAAGTAATAATTAAATATATTACATAATAATTACACTTGATTTATTTATATATATATATATGTCATTTATTTCCATTCAATTAAATAAGGAAATGAAAACAGCGTTAATGTGTACGTACGACCTATCATCTCCTTGAACGGTGTATTTCATTTCATTTTTCTATATACTATATATATTTATATTCTGAATATATATTATATATAATTAATGTTTTAAATTCTAGAATCAATTAATCATAATCTTTGTAATCATATAAATAATTAAAATTCAAAACATGTACGATAAATGAAACGATTTTACCTGAAACACTACTTTAAAATATAAATTGACAAAAGAACAGGTAATATAAAGTCATAAGTGAATCATATATGAGATCATAAATATTATTAGGGTTCAATTATAAGTTAATAATATGTTTAAAACCACTATATAAGTGTCTCGAAAACATATTGAAGAAATTGGTCCTACCGTATGGGAAAATCTCACAATCTCATTTTTATCCGAGATTGTTTTTACTTCAAAATTTACTGGGGAATATTTATCATCTACATCCATGATTTTTCTTTATGTAATACTTTTTCTATCCTCCTAAAAAATTTTAAATCCAATTTTACCTTTTGGTTTATTTTCAGTAAAATATATGAAAGGAATGTTTTGTCATTTTCAGTACGAGATACATTTTGAGTTTTCTGGCCAAAGTAAAGGAATTGTGTTTTTAACATATACGTCATGATTGAATTTTAATGATTTCATAGAACATTATTACCATGAATATTCCTTTACAAGATTTCAATTTATTTTCATTTATCTTCTTTTATTTTAAAATTTTAGAAAATGTTGAGAAATGAAAAATGTTTTTGAAGTAGAAAGGATATCACTTCCAGAAAACAAGGCAAGGCCAGCGCCACTCTTTTATTAGCACTAATGAAAAATCACTGATAAAGATGGTTACCATTATCAATGATTATATTTATCCCTATAAAAGGGTACCCCTTTATTAGCACTTTTTTAGCAGCGCTCATAAAGGGGGGTCTTTATCAATGCTTTTTTTAAATGCACTGATAATGGGTCTACATCGAAAAAAAATTAATTAAAAAATATGTTAATATTTAAATATATAGATATATTTATATTGATATAAATATAAAATATATTTTTTAAATATAATTTTAAATATATTTTAGAAAATTATAAATATAATGTTACACTTAATATATAAGATATTTAGTGAAAATGGCTAATAAAAAATTTTAAAACATATTTTTAGTTAATAATTTGTTAATTATTATGGAGTAATAGTAATTTAATAACAATTTGAAGACTAAAAAATTAAAAATAAAAAATGTTCCAAAATATGTTGAAAATGCAACTCGAACTTCAAACGGCTTTAACATTTGATCTGAGTGTCTCTTTGAGCTCTACCACATATGAAATCGAATCCTGCGACGATCTCTACACCCTTATAAATTGGGTTGACCTTGGTCAAGGTTTTTTCAAGGCCATAATAGGACCATAAGGCCTCCAAAACTACGTTTCTAGTCGGGGTACCCCGATTTTTTAACATTTTGTGGATTTTCAGCCTCGTATAAGGGGGCATTATTGCCTTTTTTGGGGACTGAATTTATTCCAAGGAATTACATTCATATTGATATTATTTCTTTGAAATTTTATCGTGTTTATAATTCACTACTATTTATAATCATATATATAACTATATGTACGTATTTTTTATATATTCACACCAAAAAAATTAATTTTTTAAATAAATAATTAAACATATTTACATATAAAATATATTAGTATTATCTAAAGAATAACTAATATCCATTTTATTTAAAATACCAATATATGAATATTTATAAAACTATATATTAATCTAACTATATATCACACACATCCTCACATGTGAGTGGTCATAATAATACCAAATCGCAAAACAAGTCTTTTTTATCTTATAAACAAAAGTTTAATCACAAAGTTCATGTTCTCAAACTACATCCCATTTAAAAAAATACAAAACATATTTGCTTTTTATATATAATAACTAATATCCAATTTATTTGAAATACCAATATATGAATATTTATATAACTATATATTAATATAACTATATATATTAATATTAGTATATATACTAATATAACGATATATATATATTAATATTACTCTAAATATATATATTAATATAACTATATATATTAATATAAATATATATTACTATACGAATAAATATAAGTAAATATATATATAAATACATCGATATATCATAAATAAGAGAAAAAATCAATATAGGGGACTAGTAAAGGCTTTAGGTGCATAGGGGGGAGTTATGGAGATCACATCTGGGTGGAGGCAGTGGAACGCGTGCATGGGTGAGTTTATGGGGATAGCACTGAAAATGGTGGGGTATACCACTGATAAAGGGTGGAGGGGGTGTGTGCGGGCGCTGGAGGTGAAGAAGACACTGATAAAGGGGGGCTTAAGTGCTGTAAAATTCCCCCCCAGAAATGCAAGGAATTTTTGTGAAATTTTCTAATTTTTTTAACTTTTATTATCTCTAAATACGAGTGCTGATAAAAGGGGTCTTTTATCAATTCTAAAAATAAAACCCTGATTAAGGACCCTTATATCAGTGCGTCATTTTAGTTCTTATAATGCGGACATCCCATTTATCAATGTCGGCTTTAATAGCGCTTTTCTTGCACTATTAAAGATCATTTTTAGCGCTGATAAAAGTGATATTTGTAGTAGTGGATATTTTCCTCATGAATGTAGTTCAAGGGTTTTATCAAATTTTTTTTCCATCTATGATAATATAGGTTTCTTTCTCTATACCTATTATTACATTTATTTGATTATGTTATGATGAAATTATTTTTATGAAGTTCTTTTATCTTATATGGATTATGTTATAATGGCATGATGCTTAAGAATACCATTTTTATTACATGGGATATGCTATGTTGTTGATTTATGAATTTGTGGCACACAAAAGAATGGTTTCATTATGAGATGGGTGGGACCAATATCTCTATCTAATGCATTGGGTAATGATTTATATCTCATGAGATAAACATGGATGGAACGACAAGCTAATCCAGTTCAGTAATACAGGGCTGGAACGACAAGTAATCCCGGTACAGTAATGGACTTTGACCACTATGATGGTCTTGGAAGCAATTCCTTAGCTACTATGGAAATCATTTCAGGTGCTTAATGGTTTATAAAATTACATGTTTTATTCCAATGTAATTTATCATGATTTATTTTCTTTTATGATATATGCCTTACGTACTTCCATGATTTAATTCACAACACAAAATTTTGATGTATAAACTTTAATTTCATGTTTTTATTTTCAAATGTATATGGTTTGTTTTATTTTCTCAATGCTTACCCTTAATGAGAATTTAATATCACCGTTTATATTTATTCTTTTCCCCATGATATAAAAACAGGTTTTAGGTAAGAAAACATTATGAGAATATCTATATGGGAGATATTAAATATCTTTCACTATGATTAGAAGATTATGTTTTATGTTTTGAAAGACGCAAAAATATTATGGTCCATGGGTGTCTGTTTTTGTTATGTATTAAGTATTCAACAAAAGTAATGCAACGTCCAAGTTTTTTATGCTTTGGGTCTCTACATATAGTGTATAAATAGCCTCAAAACACCATATTCCTTCTTCAAAAACAACATCTAAGCACTGTACGATGACACACCGTTTCAGATAAATCCCTTCTTCATCAGATCATTTATCTAAATCCTTAGCTACCATAACTCATAAGTTTCAATCTGATAAGGAGCCATAAAAATTGAAGAAGCACTGTGATACATGTCTATCCCGCACTCAACATCATGTCGAGGTGGTTCAAAGACCGGTAAAATTCAAGGGAAATTTTTTCTTAATTTTCTTTGGCATTTTAGAAGATCACAGTTTTTGATGGAACTTGATTCCGAGGTCCGGTGTGCCTGGAATTTCTATCCGAAGTTTATCTCGGGTACGTTTAGTGAACGAACGAGCGGGAATTCCTATCTTTTTAACCGGTGCTCAGAATCGAATTCTGAGGGCACCGATGGAAATGCAGTGCCAGTTTTTGCTTAGGAACACCTGTTCCGGGGTTTCCTTTTCACGAGAGAAGATGATAAAAACTGTGGAAGTTTAATTTATAATTTAACTACAATTTTTATTTTTCATTAAGTGGATTAAGGATTTGGGTGGATGTTGGGTAACTACCCAACTTCCCAAGAGAGGTTATGAGGGTGGTGGGGCCCACACGAACCCCACCCCTTCATATTCTTCATCCCCCCCTCAACTCACCATTAACTTTTGATAACTTAAAAATTAATAACTTATGTTATTAATTAAGTGAGTTAAGTGTGGATGTTTGAATTTTAAACTCATGAAATTCAAATGTTATGTTATGTTAATAAAATAAGACGTGAGCTTATTTTATTTGGGGTTGCAACCTTGTGGTGGTGTTTTTGGGAGAATTGACTAAGGACTTGAAGATCTTCTTTGACTTCGACGAAGAACTCGAAGAACGCATCGATCTCCAACGAAGAACGCCGAGTCCTCGGAGACCGACTACGCGACACCATATACCGCGACGGTTCTTCCGCGACGTCTTCTTCCGCAATATCTCCTTCCGCGACGTCTCTACCCGCGATGAATCCTCATTTGATGAACCTCCGTTCATGCTCGCATGAGGTAGGGGTTTAAATTTACTTATTTATTTTGTTCGTGAATCCTACCTTGTCGTTCTTCGTGAAATATGACCTTTTTCTATCAACTAACTAGAGGGGGTCGGACCACACAAACACGGCTGACCCTCATCCTTTATTGATGATGTTTTTATTGCGGATTGGAATGAAATGGCGTGGTGTCGTTGCACCACGCGGGATCATGCGGCAACGAATGTGCGGCACCGTCATGCTGCGCCGTGAAATTGAACCAAGTCACGGCACCGTCACGCCGCGCCGGAGAACTGTAAAAACACCGCGGCCGGAGCAGGGCCATGACAAAGAGGTGCGGCGCCGTCGCACCGCACAGGACGAATCAAGGTCGCGGCCGGTTCCGGGCAGCGGCAGAGCATGGAGTCCGGCGGCCGGTTCTGGGCTGCTGGTGTCAGAGCTGGGGGACCGGCCGTCGCCGGTCCCGTGGTGGCAGAAACCGGCAGGCCATGGTGGGACAACCAGACAGGAGGATAGCCAGGGGATCAAACCCCCGGCCGGCCAGAAAAACGGCCCCCATTAAAGGGGGTCGTGGTTACAACCAGGGGGGCAGGCGCCCCCCATGCCAAACGGCTCGGCCGTTTGGCCGAGCGCCTGGACAGCACACTGGGCCGGGCCGCGCCCAAGCGGGCCGGACCCAGACCCGGTTCGGGTCCACCCGGGGGGTATCGGGCCGGGTCGGACCGGGCCCGAACCCCTTAATAACAAACCTTTTTCGGTCGGACGCCCATAACTTGTGCTACGGGCCTCCGATCGATGCACCGTCAGTTGAGATGCGATCCTTGGATCGAGATGGTCATTTCAGTATATCGCACTCAAGGATTTGGATTACTTTGTGTTCGGCCGAGTTGGTTCGTACAAGAAACCAACAGGGCCCTCGGAGCGGAAATTCTCATAACTTAAACTCCAGATGTCCGATTGATGTGTCTTCGACATTGTTGGATTCCTCTAAGTGAGAAGAATCTTTTGGAATACTCCGCCGGAGGTTTGGATGCTGGTGGATTACGGTTGGGTTGGTTTTTCTTTAGAATCCAACCAAGCCCCTGGGACGAAAAAGCCAATTACTCTCAGACCAGGCGTCCGATTGACGTGCCATCTGTGACGTTGAGTTCCTGTTGACGATACGGAACTTTTGGATACATCAACTCTGGACTATGTGTCAGTTGATGTGTCAGCCTATCGGCTCATGGAGCAGACCCTCCCTAACGAGCTTGTTGTGTGCGGGAAACCTATAGCTGGCTGCGTTTGCGACTGTGACGACGACGACTGTACAGAGATCCTCAGTGGATTCGACGGAGACGACTACAGCACTCAGCGATCCTATGTGGATCATTGCTACCGATCTTCTGTGGGTCAGCGCTCAGAGGTTTTATGTGAGCCAGCACCTACAGATCCTGTGTGGGTCCGATCCTGTGTGGGTCATTGCGGGGGTTAGTTTCCTATCGATCCTATGTGGGTCAGACCCTTCCTGGGACAATGTGGGGGTTAGTTACCTATCAATCATGTGTGGGTCAGACCCTTCCTGGGTCATTGCGGGGGTTAGTACCTATCGATCCTTTATGGCTCCGATGACTTAGATGAATCAGCGGATATATCTGATCATCCCAATCGTCATACGAAGAAGTATACCTATGTGAGCGGAATCCTTTTTTGCATTCCTAAGTGGATTGTGTTGTGCTATCCAGTGTGGATTTAAGATTTTTTTTCCTGTGTGGAGTGGGTTGTACTTGAGCTCGAATGTTGGAGCCGAACGAGAATTGATGACTTAGGTATATGTATGGGCATATACCTAACCAGTGTCAAATGTTATTTCGTGATTGCATCTTTAGTTTTTGGATTATCCTTCGTGGATTTTGGGATACCTTCGGGGGTCTCGGGGTCCCTACTGAGTAGCTTACACTCACCCCTTCACGGGCTATGCCCGCACTACGTTGTGTTGGTTGAAGACGACGGACAACGTTGATCGTGGTTGAGGCTTGCAGAGTAGGACGGTACCTGGAGGTGGACCACTGGCGGTACGTACTCGGAGTGGACATTTGGACCCGAGGAGCTGAGGAGGCTATATGTTTTCACCCTTCAGGTGGGAGTCCCAGTTGACTGATCGAGGCTACGGCTTTAATTTTCTGTTTCTGTTTTCCCTTTCAAGTTGTACTTTACATTCAGTTTGGGTTTGTATTCTGGCCCATTACATTTCCGCACTTAATGTTGTACTCAGTTTCTATGTTGTGTTTACTTCTACTGCTTGCTTGCTCTGTGGTGTTTGTTTACATTACAAAGGAAATTCCTTCCCTTTTTACCGGGATTTATGCCTTGGTTCAAGTCGCCAGCCTCTGGCCTGTGAATGGTGGGCTTGGGATAGTCACGGCACGGGTCCTAAGGACGGGTCGTGACAAATTGGTATCAGAGGAGTTCGGTTCTTCCACAGAACTTCGGACTCTGATCTTTTTCTATATGAAGCAATATTGTTAAGCATATTGGGTGTGGTTATCAGTCCAGGGAGTCTGGTGCTGGTACGGCGGCTGACGTATCCGTACACCAGGACCCTGACTTCTGATTTCCGTCTTAATGCACGAAAACATTGATTTCATATGTGATTCATGTTTTATTTGTGATTACTTTGGGTCAGCTCACCAGGAATACTATTCTGACCATGGGACACCTGTTTCCTTTTCAAGATGGACCCACGACAGCAGCCGGCTAGGGTTCACAGAGTTGTGCGTGACGACTACCCACTAACCGACGAGGCATCGGTGCAAGGCCCTCTGTCAGCAGAGGCACCGGCGGTAGCTCTACCCGCCGAGCCACTGATGCTTCCATCCCCAGCCGCTGACGATGCACGTCGCCTTAGAGCACTGCATGAGTTCCAGCGCCAGTGACCACCCAGGTTCCGTGGGAAGACAGACCCCCAAGCAGCCGAGGACTGGGTCGAGGTAGTGTTACGAGTTTTTCGGTTAGTGATGACACCATCAGACCTCATGGTGATCCTTGCAGCGAGCCTACTACACGCAGCAGTGGGGCGATGGTGGACATTGATTCTCCAAGTGCTCGTTGAAGCATCTCTTCTCTAGACGGACTTTGAGAGCCTCTTCCGCACGAAGTTCCTCCCAGCCACCCTCTGTACGGTGCACATCCAGGAGCTTCATCAGCTGCGGAAGGGCAGCTTGACAGTCACCCAGTACTCGGCGAGATTTACCGATCTCTCGCGCTACTCGACCGACATGGTACGAGACCCATTCTTCCGGGCCCAGACCTTTGAGCAAGGATTGGGTCCTGAGATCATGGCATCGCAGATCTCCCTCAGCATTCTGACTCAGGCAGGAGTACTGGAGCGAGCACTTCTCATCAAGAGATTCCTTGCTGAGCCTTCTTCAGCAGCAAGACCTACCCCAGGGTGGCAGGTAGTAGAGTCTTCTGCAGCAGGCAGTCGAAGGATGACTCATGGGTCCTGGCAGACCAGTCCCTCAGGCAGACGATGTCAGGACACTGGCTCTGCAGTGCGGGGCACACATCACGGATCTATTCTTTCGAGTGGCAGTTTGTGCTACTCATGTAGTGGGCAGGGCCACATGGCTCGTGACTACCTGAACCGCCATGCAGAGGAGCAACAGACAGTTGAGGAACCACCTAGGCAGAGGCAGAGGTTCGACCGTGGCGGTCCGCAGGGAGCAGCCGGACGAGGCAGAGGATCTGGCCGAGTAGAAGGTGGTGGACGACGTTTTGAGGCTCTACCACCACCACCACCAGGAGGTACACCCTGACCTCAAGGGAGAGAACAGCTTCATGCAACTGAAGATTGCGATCATGGAGCTCCGGAAGCGGGTGGACTAGTGCGGTACTAGCTCCATGCATATAATCCTTTTCCCATAATGCCTCTAGCTTCATAGTTTGTGTTTCCTTGTGTTCTTTTACATTTAGTTGAAGTAATAAAAAAACACATGCATTGGTGACATTTACTTTCTTGTCTTTTGATTGTTATTACTAAGAGGTCCTGGTTAAAAACTGTTGACTTGACCCTCACTTGCGAGATTCTTACTGGAGGAGACCCAATGACCACACATTGATGTCGATAGTGTGACTCAAACCTTGGAGGAGAGAGTAATGGTTGGATCTCTTGGTAGCAGCGTCGAGGCCTTACGACGTCTTCCATGCCATGAATTAACTAATCATGAAGGGATTGACTATATTAGGCAAGGATCATGGTTCATCCAGGGGATGAGACCGGATTTCCCATTTCGGCAAAGGATAAATCTTTACAGCTTTGCAGAACATTAAGGAGGAAGGGGAAACCCTTTGTGTGGTCATACAGATGTCAACAAAGCTTCCAGGAGCTGATATAGAGTTTGACCAGCGGACCTATATTAAGGTTGCCTGAAGAGGGAGTAGGGTACGTAGTCTACAGCGATGCATCAGGAATCGGACTCGGATGTGTCCTGATTCTGGAGCCGGCCGTGATCTCCTATAGATCACGTCAGTTGAGGCCGCATGAGCATAACTATACTACCCACGACCTGGAGTTAGCAGCAGTGGTATTCACTCTGAAGGCATGGTGACACTACATGATGGGAGAGCGCTTTAATGTCTTTTATGACCATTAGAGTCTTAGGTACATCTTCTCTCAGAAGGACCTGAACATGAGACAGCGGCGATGGCTCATGTTCCTCCAGGACTATGACATTGAGATAGTCTTTACTCTTGGGAAGGGGAACGTAGTAGAAAATGCTCTCAGCAGGAGGATGGGCATTTAGCTACTTGAGGAGGCGGCAGAGCAGCTGGCTGCCTTGCAGATATCCTTCATGGATAGAGATGGAGCATCCTTCCTTCAGTCACTCACAGTCACCCCACCACTACTGCAGCGGGTCAGAGAGGCACAACATGGGGACGTAGACTGTGAGATGCGGCGTGCAGAAATATCCTCAGGTCATGCACCTGATGGTTCCTCCATTGGAGTAGAGCACGAAGTCCTTTTCAGAGGATGTACCTTGGTACCGGTCGCTTTATGAGAGGAGGTGCTGAGAGAGTTTCACACTTCCCCTTTGGCGGTACATCCTGGAGTGGCGAAGATGTACCAGGATCTCAGAAGACAGCACTGGTGGATGGGCATGAAGAAGGTTGTGGCATAGTTTGTTTCTCGATGCCTCACCTGACAGTAGGTGAAGGCAGAGCACCAGGTACTAGCATGCTTGGTACAATCCTTAGAGGTCCCGGAGTGGAAGTGGGACGGGATATCTATGGACTTCGTGACTGGACATCCATGCACTTCTAGGGGTCACGACTCCATTTGGGTGATTGTCGACCAACTCACCAAGTCGACTCACTTCTTACCCATTAGAGAGTAGGGATCAGTGGAGAACAAGGGAAGTCTCTACGTTCAGGAGATTGTACGGCTTCACGATATGCCATAATCTATCATCTCCGATCGAGATACTCGCTTTACTTCCCGGCTTTGGAACGGGTTGCAGGAGGCGTTCGGGACGCAGCTACGTCTGAGCACCACCTTTCACCCTCAGACAGATGGTCAGATGGAGAGAACCATTCAGACTCTTGAGGACATGCTCCGCGCTTGTGTCCTTGACTTGGGATGCAGCTGGGAGGACCACCTACCCTTGGTGGAGTTTGTGTACAACAACAGTTACCACTCCACCATCGGGATGGCACCATATGAGGCGTTGTACGGCCGACCTTGCAGATCTCCATTGTGCTGGACAGACCCTGAGGAGTCAGCACGTGTGGGACCGGAGATGGTCTAGGTCACGACAGAGAAGGTCTAGGTCATCCAGGAGCAGATGAGGACAGATCAGAGCTGGAAGAAGTCATATGCTCACAGGAGGCGGAGGCCACTAGAGTTCGAGGATGGCGACCACATATTCTTGTGTGTCTCACCTCGACATGGATTACGGAGATTTGGCCAAGTCGGAAAGTTGTCTCCATGCTTCATCAGACCATTCCAGGTCCTCAGCAGGATTGGCGTGGTATCTTATCGCCTGGCTCTTCCACCTTAGTTACACTGAGTGCACGACCTCTTCCAAGTATCTCAGCTGAGGAGATACGTGCACGACCCGACCCACATCATTGACCATGGAGAGATAGACTTTGTTGATGGGGATACATTTGCGGAGGTCCCGGTGGAGATCGAGGATCAATAGAAGCGGGTCCTATGTGGATGGTCGATTCCTCTAGTGCACATCAGATGGCAGCACGGGAACCTCCAGGACAGCACTTGGGAGTGGGAGGCTCAGATGCGTGCTCAGTACCCACATTTGTTTCTCTAGATTATGATTTATCTTTACGGGGACGTAAATCCCTGAGGTTGGAGTAATTTAGAGACCCGTAAAATTCAAGGAAAACTTTTTCGTAATTTTCTTTGGGATTTTACAAGAACGCAGTTTCTGACGGCCCTTGATTCTGAGGCCCATTGTGCCTAGAATTTCAATCTGAAGTTTAGCTTGGGTACGTTCAGTGAACGAATGAGTGGGAATTCCTATCTTTTGAAACATTGCTCGGAATCGAATTCCGAGGGCACCGATGGAACCGCAACGCTGGTTCTTGCTTAGGAACACCTATTCTGGGGTTGCGTTTTCACGGGATAATATGATAAAAATTGTGGAAGTTTAATTTATAATTTAACTACAATTTTTATTTTTCATTAAGTGGTTTAAGGATTTGGGTGGAAGTTGGGTATCTATCTAACTTCCCAAGAGAGGTTATGAGGGTGGTGGTCCCACAAGAACCCCACCCCTTCATATTCTTCAACCCCCCTCAACTCACCATTAACATTTGATAACTTAAATATTAATAACATCTGTTATTAATTAAGTGAGTTAAGTGTGGATGTCTGAATTTCAAACTCTGGAAATTCAAATGTTATATTATGTTAATAAAATAAGAGGTGAGATTATTTTATTTGGGGTTTCAACCTTATGGAAGAGTTTTTGTGAGAAATGACTAAGGACTTGAAGATCTTATTTGACTTCAATGAAGAACTCGAAGAACGCATCGATCTCCGACGAAGAACGCCGAGTCCTCAGAGACCGACTACGCGATGCTATATACCGCGACGGTTCTTCCGCGAAGTCTTCTTCTTCAATATCCCCTTCCACGATGTCTTTACCCATGATGAATCCTCGTTCGATCAACCTCCGTTCAAGCTCGCATGAGGTAGGGGTTTAAATTTATTTATTTATTTTGGTCGTGAATCCTACCTTGTCATTCTTCGTGAAATACGACTTTTTGCTATCGACTAACGAGAGGGGGCTAGACCGCACAAACAAGGGCGACCCTCCTCCTTTATTGATGATGTTTTTATTGCGGATTGGAATGAAATGGCGTGGTGTTATCACACCACGCGGGATCGTGCGACAAGGAATGTGCTGCGTCATCACGCCGCGCCGTGAAATTGAACCAAGTCACGGCGCCGTCGTGCCACGCCGGAGAACCATAAAAAAACCTCTGCCGGAGATAGGGCTGCGGCGGATAGGTGCGGTGTCGTGGCACTGCACCGGATGAATCAAGGCTGCGGCTGGTTCCGGGCTGCGATGGAGCAAGGAGACCGGCGGCCGGTTCCGGGCCGCCGGCGTCGGAGCAGGGGGGCCGGCCTTCGCCGGTCCTGTGGTGGCAGAAACTAGCCGGCCGAGGTGGGCCGGCTAGACAGGAGGACAGTCGGGGGTTAAAAACCCCGGCCGAACCACAAAACGGCCCCCCATTAAAGGGGGACATGGTTAAAACCAGGGGCAGGTGCCCCCCACGCCAAACGGCTCGGCCGTTTGGCCGAGCGCCCGGCAAGCGCGCCGGGCGCGCTGTGCCCAGGCCGGGCCGCTACCTGGCTGGTATGCTAGGCCGCGCCGGCAGGGCTGGTCCATGTCCAAGAGGGCCGGACCCATACCCGGTTCGGGTCGACCCGGGGGGGGGGGGGGGGGGTATCGGGCCGGGTCAGACCGGGCCTGAACCCCTTAATACCGAACATTTTCTGGTCGGATGCCCATAACATGTGCTACGGGCCTCCGATCAATGCACCTTCAGTTGATATGCGATCCTTGGATCGAGACGGTCGTTTTAGTATATCACACTCAAGGTTATGGATTACTTTGGGTTCGGCCGAGTTGGTTCGTACACGAAACCAACCGGGCCCTCGGAGCAGAAACACTCATAACTTAAACTCCAGACGTCCGATTGACGTGTCGTCGACATTGTTTGATTCCTCTAAGTTATACAGATCTTTTGGCATACTCCGCCCGAGGTTTGGATGCATGTGGTGTACGGTTGGTTTGGATTTTCCTTAAAAACCAACCGGCCCCCCTGGGACGAAAAAGCCAATAACTCTCAGACCAGGCATCCGATTGACGCGCTGTCTGCGACGTTGAGCTCATGTTCACGATACGGAACTTTTGGATACATCAACTCTAGACTATGTGTCAGTTGATGTATCATCCTCTCGGCTCGTGGAGCGGACCCTCCCAAATGAGCTTGCTGTGTGCGGGAACCCTAGAGCTCGCTTCATTTGCGACTGTGATGACGACGACTGTACAGAGATCCTCAGTGGATTCGACGGCGACAACTACAAAACTCAGCGATCCTATGTGGATCAGTGCTACCGATCATGTGTGGGTCTGATCCTATGTGGGTCAGCGCTCAACGGTTCTGTGTGAGCCAGTGCCTACAGATCATGTGTGGGTCTTTGCGGGGGTTAGTTACCTATCGATACTGTTTGGGTCAGACCCTTCCTTGGTCATTGCGAGGGTTAGTTTCCTATCGATCCTGTGTGGGTCAGACCCTCCCTGGGTCATTGAGGGGGTTAGTACCTATCGATCCTTTGTGGGTCCGACGACTTAGAAGAATAAGTGGATATATCTGATCATCTCTATCGCCATACGAAGAAGTATACATGTGTGAGATGAATCCTGTTTTTCATTCCTATGTGGATTTTGTTGTGCTATCCTGTGTGGATTTATGTTTTTCTTTCCTGTGTGGACTGGGTTGTACTGGAGCTCGAATGTTGTAGCTGAACCAGAATTGATGACTTAGGTATATGTATGGGCATATACCTAAGTAGTGTCAGATGTTATTTCATTATTGCATCTTTACTTTGTGGATTATCCTTTGTGGATTTTGGGAGACCTTTGGGGGTCTCGGGGTCCCTACTTAGTAGCTTATACTCACCCATACACGGGTTATGCCTGCACTACGTTGTGTTGGATGCAGACGACAGACAGCGCTGATCGTGGTTGAGGCTTGCGGAGCAGGACGATACCTGGAGGTGGACCACTGGCGAGATGTAATCGGAGTGGACGGATTGACCCGAGGAGATGAGGAGGCTATCTGTTCTCACCATTTAGGTAGGAGTCCCAGTGGAAGGATCGAGGCTGCGACTTTACTTTTCAGTTGTTGTTTTCCCTTTCGAGTTGTACTTACTTTCAGTTTGGGTTTGTATTCTGGCCCATTACTTTTCTGCACTTACTGTTGTACTCAGTTTCTATGTAGTGTTTACTTCAACTGTTTTCTTTCTCTATGGTGTGTGTTTAATTTACAAAGTCAATGCCTTCCCTTTTTACCGGGATTTATGCCTTGGTGCTAGTCGCCAGCCCCTGGCCTATGGAAGGCCGTCTTGGGGTAGTTACAGCATGGGTCCCGAGAATGGGTCGTGAAAGTGGTAGAGTCTCCAACACCATAGAAAAAACATATAATAACTCCTGAAAAACAATGGGAATCCTCACAATCTCACCATCTACCAACTCCACTAACAACTCATCCAACAAAAAAAGAAGAGGCTCCATAGCATGACTGTCCATCAAAAAACTACGCTCTTCCAAAAAAGCATCATGTTGTCCATGCAAGTCAGAATAAGGACTCTCCTATAGAATAATTACTTGAAAACATGCATAGAAATAAACTATTAGATGCCATGGATTATATTTTATTGATACATCTATAAAAATAAAAATCCCCACTCAACTGATGTGGCCCCACCATCAGCCTATATACCCTTCGAACATCAAGTATTCTAGATTGTCCACTGACTAGGGTACTCAACACTAGGAGAATGAAATGAATCTCTATGTATATTCAAAAATCACTGGCTAGGGCAGGTGAAAAAAAAGGAGAGCAATGCTCTTGAGTCAAACAAAGCACAAGAAATTGTACTTAAAACACTGACCGTACCTCAAATGATCTATAGCCCTTCTAGAACTACTCCCTACGCAGCGTGAAACTAACCACATCCAACTCCTCTTGCTCCCAACTACCAAATCCCTCCTCTACCCCATTTGGCCCAAGGACCCTAAGGAACACCCTAAGGTCGGACACCACCTACTCAATCTCTACATTGTGGAGCATGAGCCTGATGTCCCTACTACTAAAATGACCTGGCTGGTAACTACTACCGAGTTTGGTTCTAAACCAACCCACCTCCACCTTACTAAGCTGAAACTCGACACTGAATCTGATAGTACCTATGGCCTACAAAAGTGAAACACCTTGTTCGTAATACTATGTGAATATCCAGAGGACCAAAAGGTAAAAACTAAAACTATTGAGGTGGACTCCCCACTAACCGAAACCTTGAAGTCCTTAGTGCTTGACGCCTGCCGAGGGATGTCGTACAGTTTGTAGAACATTATAGGATCCACTCAGTTGGTAGAACACCTAATGTGTGCATTCATTTTACCACTTCCACCTTCTTATGGACCATTAGGTATGTCAGTAAGGTGAAAGGGGTAATTTCATAATAGGGGGATAGAAAAAGAACCTTCTATAAGAATATCACCATAGACACTTCATCATGAATAATATCTGAGGAAAATAGAAGTAGATCCTAGAATATGATCCCCAACTCTTGTATTGACATACTCCCATACTAGAGAGAGAGTAGATCAGGCTGCTTCTCGAACATCATGATTGAGGAAAGTAATTCCTCCCAAAACTCCTCAAAATTGGACGAAAAACATTGGTCTCCTTATATTCCCCCTGGTAGAACTTCCACCAATGATGCGTAGAACTCTGCCTCTAGTTTTCCCCATGAGGAACCTAGTATTCTGCTGGATCTTGGATCAATCTGAAAGTGAAAACCATCTCCTCAAGCCAATTATCCATCTCTTTATCTGAAATGATACCTTTTGGACACCCATATTATACTAATGAAAATCATGAAGCATATTCTTCAATTGGTTTTCCTTCTTCTCTTGATCAACCTTCCACTGATTTTCTAGATCAAATTGTTGAGCCTCGACTATTCATACCACAAATGGACAACAACCATGTTCTCTAGCTAAATAGTATATAGGTAACTCAAAATCCATAACAGTATAATATTTATTTAGGATAAATATCAACTCAATATTTATTTTCATTTTCCATAAACAATCATATAATACAATTACATAAGTCATCATGATGCATTCTCCTTCCGTAGGATATCTACCATGAAAATAGTAAATAATTACTTGGGTTTTCAGAAAACATAGTGTCCTTCAATCAGATCATGGGGGGACTTAAAATAGTGTGTCCTAGTTCTTCTTCCATGGCCTACATCACACACCACGATCAACTAAAATTGTTTCCCCACCATCCCATTCAGTCCTCACTATGCATGTCTCCAAAATCAATACTACCTCTCAACAGTCATCACCTGATACCATTCTCTCAAGAACCAACCCCTAAAAAGATACCCATATTGGGCTATAAATGAATAAATTGAGATGATGAACACACAAGTCCAGCCTTCAGTAAGACACGGGGTGGAGACCAGCACTAAGGGTAAATAATCTCAGAAATATGGAAGGCATTTCTCTTATTATAGAACTTGATCAAGAGATAAGATAGAAGATCTCAAGAACCATTAAACAATAAATATTAAATTAATGACAAAATACATCCCACATGAATGATAAATAGTTAAACCGTTACATTAACAATTAGACTTCGTGGTAATTACAGAAAAGAATAATATGATGTGACTTGACTACTTTTCCAATGGTCTAAGCTAGTATGGTCCAGCACAGTCCCATAAATCTTAGAGGAAACCGGAAAAAAATTTATATACACAATATGAGCATACATGTATACTCAGTAAAAAAATTCAATGTATATCAGGCACAAGTGGCAGAAGCATACTAATGAACACGTGAGAAAAACATCAGAAACTCCAAAGAACCTAATAATGTTTAATATCCACCGCAATCCCACCACAGTACACTCACCAAATAATTCTAGTAATGTAAATTAACGTAGTAAGAACATCGATATATGGGTACCCCACACCACTTACCATAGGATAAATACTCATCCCTAATGGAAAACGTTGTGACACAACTATGTTCTTCCACAATCCCCACATCCAAAACCATCCCACACAAAACTAGGACACGTACAACATCCCACCCAGAGACAGTATGGACACAAGCGACATTACATCCCACCTGAAGACACCAGAGACTGAAACCAAAACCTCATCCTGAAGACACCTGGGAAAACAGAACATTTCTCATAATGAAAACACAAGGGAAAATATACCATGACTGCAGGTAATTGGGCCTCAAAACCACACCACAACCTACCTGAGGAGTCTTGTCCTATCAATGCCCAGAAGAGGAATCCGATAATATCCAATTACTATCCATCCATCCTCTCACTATGATTTTGGGAATGGACACCCTTCCACATAATAATGGGGGTGATTGGAATGTACTACTAAACATTGGTGTGGTTCATATAGAAAACAAATATAAATACATGTATATATATAGGTAAAAAACACTCATCCCAAACTATGGGTTAAAAATAAAACCATACAAAATACACCAAACTTGTTTCCACTAATAAAACCTAACCAATGATATCACATGACTTAATTCATTATTAAATCCCTACCAAGGAAAATACCATTCACCACACACCAAAAATTGACATTATTACCCACACGTACCCCACAAATGTATCTGGAACTCTGGAGGAAATTACCACAGAATGTAACACCATCCTTCTTCCAAATCATCCCTCTAAAACAATCCTAGGTAGCACTACAACACAAAAATCACAACATCCCATAACAAAAACAAAATGTAACCACGTTATTGTCTCACTGCAGAGATAGACTATGCCTGAAAACCATAACACAAACTAGATTCATACCCCTTATTCTAGAAGGTCAAACATTCCACAATAAATAAATCTTTATACCTAAGATACCATTTCTCCCAAAAACCACCTACACACACACCACCATGATAATATCAATATATAAAATATCCGTAGACAACACACAACCACACCAAACAAGGAAGAGGGTATTCATATTTAAAACACCCCTTGTTTAATTCCACTCTAATAAAATAATGGTTATAAAAACATGTTTTTTCATGGGGAATCCATTTATTTAAATAGTTATACAGGGTTAATCAATTTCATAATTACATTGTTTATTAGGGGATACATGACAAGTGTAAATCATCCCCCATGTACAAACAATTACCACCAACAACCATGATTTTCAGAAATCATACAACTCACGATATAGATCAAAAATGATATATAAAAAAACACAATCATCATCATCTTTTTATTGGACCTTAATTCGTTACAGTGTTATCCAAAACTATTAACTGAACAAGTTCATTCATCTTCATAAAATTTTAATTAAGTGTTTTATCCGACCGTATTCTCAAAGTGACATGAGTTTACCCACCCCGCATGGTAAAAAATTAAAATAGAGCGAAAGAAAACCATACCTCATAGAATAGAAGATAAACAACTCCTCCATGTTTCCAAATTGGGGGTCACACAAATTGATGGAGAATCCAATGTAGGAAAAATCACAATGCCATTACACGAAAAATGTCTCTGCATCAAATAATGGCACTAGGTGCACCAAGAGAAAAAGAAAAGAGATTGAGAATAGAAGATCTTATCTTAGAATAGACATATCCTATATCATCGAATGGGAAATGGTATCAATGGACATTAAAGCTAGATTATTGGGATGACCATGTGGGTTGAATAACTCAAATCCATGGGAGAGTTTATATATTTAATATATAATTAATATCATTCTAAATGAATCTAAAAATTCTCAAAATATACTTTAAAATCTATTTATAAATAATAAAATGTCAGGTGTATGAAACTAAATAGATAATAAAACGATGGAAATGACTCAACAATGTGGGCATCATTGTAACAATTCACTAATAGAGAGTCACCAACACCTTACTCATCGATGTGAGTCACCAACATGACTCACCGACATGGGTAACCAACGTTGCTGACCGATGCAACTCACCGACACACTACCATACTGACGTCTTAGTCATCCACACCCTTACCTACTGACACCCTAAGTCACCAAATCTCTGACCTACCCATTGAAAAAATATAATTTTGGAATGTCATCAAATGATCTATCATTACCCCCAAACACCCCAATCAATTGATTTTGAAAAATTAATTGAAAGAGGAGGTTTGGTCTATTTAAAATTTCATTGTAAATATTTCCGTAAGTTACTAACATTATAGGCCTACAAAATAATTCCTAACCAAGTTTCACACAACAAAATTAGAATTTTTTTATCACATATTATTTCAATATCAATTATATATTATCCCCAAAACTATATTAATAAATCTTAATATCATATAACATTAATGTATTTGACATAACATATAATCCAAAAAATATAATAAAATTTTTCATAAACAGCATGAACCACTATAAACCAACAATAAAATCATTAATTCAACCAAAATATAACACACACTTTATTCATAAAAACCCCATCTGACCTAAAATATTTCAATATTCCTTAACATATAATGTTCTCAATATATAAAAATTAGTTCAAAATACCATTAATCACTCAGTCACCAAATCAATTTAAAATCCCATGTTTATATATGTGATAAAACATAAATTCCAAAATTGTAATAATAAAACGTATACTAACTAAAATTATTAATACCACATATCATATTAAACATAAATGTTTTTAAGGCCATATAACACAAGATTTCAAAATCTAAATTCATTCCCCTGAAATAATATTTTCACTAAAACAAATGCTAAAAAGTGATACATTCCCATAAGTGTTAGTAAATACATCCTTAATATTCTAATCAATAATAACATAAAACAAAAGGGGATATATTTGATATTAAACTTCAACCAAGAATTGAATTATAAATCAATGACACTGTTGGATTATCCCATATCATAATGGAATATCATATTTTTTAATTGGATTTTTCGACCAATTTATCATATTGGTACATAATGAAAATATAGATTAACACTAGAATAACTCATAAGAGTGTCATTTTAGGGGACAATTCTTTGTCACACTCACCAGGAAACTATTATGACCATATTATTAGAATGTAAACCCATTTTAGAGTTTTTAACATTAGTTATATATGTTCAAATACAACATCCACCTTCTAGTATCTATAATATGATGCATTTTCTAGAGAAATAACACAATATCTAGTTTTTTAAATCATCATGGTATTTCCCTATAATTATAGTTTTATATAATATTAGTAATAGGGTCATGTTATTTATTCTATTTTTAATTAAATAATGTGTCCAATGGTCCTATTGAAATTTATATAATACCAACTATTACACCATGGCTCTAGAAATTGATAGGAATTGATTACATTATTTCATTGATAAAATCCTGAATGGATCTCACCCCATAGGATCAATCAGTTAAAAATTCTTGGAATACTAAATATAGACATGATTCTCATATTATAGTGAAAATATGAGGAAAATAACTTATAGAACACAATTATGTACATGAAATAATTAATAATATCATGATTTATTTCTTAGGGAAAGGAAAAAAATAATGGGTGATCATTGATAATAATTAAAGGTTCTTTATTGATGAATATATCATGATTAATTAAGTAATCAATAATATAGTAGAGTGGGTAATCAAAAAGCATACCGTTATATCCAAAATTTGTGTTCAATGAACACCCAATTCTAATATTCACCTTGAAATACCTTGGATAATTGAAAATAAAGTATTAATTCGGGAAATGAAAAATTGATCACATTCATGATAAAATCCTCTCTACTATGATATCATGAATCGTATAATCAAATACATTCAACAATACATCATCATTAATAAATGAGTCACTATTAACTATATTCCTACATAACATTTCATACAAATTTTTATTTCAAGAGATATATCGATTCATTATGGTGATCTCTATAATAAGGTCACAACCATCACTTTTATATCCTATCCATTCCTCATAATTTGTATGGTCAACACATGTTATTAAAAAAATAGAATTTAATTAAAAAATTATATTTATTGAATCGATTATAAATAACTTGAATATTTCCCTAGTAAAAGAAATAATTATGTTAATAAGGCCCCCTAAAAATATACATTATATATAAATGGTATATTATTGGAAATTATAAAATTAATTGAAATTATTCTGATTTCATTGATAAAATAAAATATATTTTCATGAAGGAGAATAATAATGTCCAATGAATAATGGAGAGTGATAAAAACTAAGATCATGACAAATAAAATGATCTCAAAACAAGTTATAATCCATTTTCATACAATAATGCCAACCAATTAATCATAAATGATGGTTTTTTAGATATTCCAATCCTTTAGAAATGAGTATATAATAAATACATTGAAAATATATTTCTTTTATTTTTTGTATGTATGTAATTATAAAAAAAATCCAAAATTCATTTAATTAATTTAAGGAAATAATTTTATTTTCATATTAAAACATTTCAAAATGAAATTACAAAAATATTATGAAAAAATTTTATTTGAAAATAACCCAGGAATCTTCTCACATAATCTTAAATGAATGATGTAGTCATGACTGTGGAAAAATTTCATGACCTAGTCTAACAGGCCCTAAAACAAGACAACCCCAATCCTGCCTCTAATAATATAGGTTTTTGGTACTTGTTCTTAGTTGATATATCACACACATGTGAGGAATTAAAATAATGTAATTGTACACATGCACACATCTCCATTTCCATACAATGATACAATAAAAAACATCGTAAACTAATCAATTCATGAATCTATGATCCCATAACCATAGTCTAAATGTAATTTAGTAAACGTAATGGAGGGGATGAATAAAACCCCATTCAAACACTATAGAGAGTCCATCTTGATCAATGGAAATGCACTAAGATCCAATGGAACATCCCGGAAAACACCACAGACAATAAATATCAAGCTATTTCCTCCGTCTCTCTACCCTCTTAGGACACTGTCAAATGGATTATGTTCTATATAAGACTCAACATGCGTAGAGAATAGACCATATAGAGGTGAGTATAATAATACATAGTACGAAACCCAAAAAACACTAAACCAAAATCATTTTGAATAGTTGTATAATAAAAAGGATATTGAAATCAATGGATGAAGAACATACAAATATTATTAGAAAGACACGATTCAGCTATGATGTCACAATTATACTACTTGATACATGATTTTTCATGAGGTAATGATCGTTCTTGGAGAATCCCATACATGATCCATGTTACTACTGGATACACTTATCCAAGAGGTCTTGATCATTGGGTCCCACATAATATATCTCACTAGTCTTCGAGGACCCCTATTAAAAGACATGATATCAATACCCAACCATTGGGGGACACCAAAAATATAATATATATCTACCCGCCATGTAGATGATAATAATTAAATGATATCGTGAACCCTACTACAATATTCTTCTAGATAGAGGATCAAAAACCAACTCAAGGTGGTCAATATAATTCCACAGACCCCACATAGGGTATAAAATTATAGTGGATCAGACTTTAGTCTCAAAATGGTATACCAAAAACTCTATATGACAAACATCCTTTAGAGGGGATAAAAATTCAGATATTTGTGAATAATTTTACACTATACCGTTGCGTGGATGGTACAAGGGAACACATCCATCCAATATTGGTCCAAAATAAATAACTATGGTCTATAAACAACATCTAGGGTGTTACACTACGTGAAATGGGTGTATAAGGAATTTCTAGTAAACCCTTGGTCATCCCCCTAGGTGATTCCTTACGGAACATGTAAATATTTATATACATGGAATGTAGGAATAGTTAATGGTGGGTACATACTACATCAAACTCTTCTTGTGTTTTTGGGATATGCCCATGTATTCTGGACAATGTCGATGTACTCTGCCCATATCCTTGTACTTCAATATTCACATGTACTTTATCCTTCATCTGACCATTATAATGCCCCAACCCCAGTTACCCATAGTCAGTGCAATATTACATACCATTGGAAAAATGAAAAGAGATCAAGTCTCGAACGAATTATTAGTTTAGTATCCGTGGAAGTACAGGATACATAAATATGTTTTAAATGAACCCATGAAATGGAAAAACAAAAAAAAATTGTGTCCCCATTGAACACTCACATATCTCTTTTCCTATTTTTACAAGTTAATCATTATATAATTTTCACATCCTGGGAAAAATAAATCATTTAATGGGATGAGCTCAGATTCTCAGTAAGGATTACAATATAGCATAATCTATCATAAATATGATTAAAAATTTTAGGTAATGTATAAGACTAAAATAGCACACTTTTAATCATAAAATTGATCATAATATGGCCAAGAAAAATCAAATAATTCTATTATCTGATTCACATTGATTTTCTACTAGTGTAATAATCACATGTAAATCCATATCCAATTTCATAATGATGTAATGCATAATGTCGGACATCATTACCACATAGTCAAGACCTCATCCCAAGACTAAAAATAATATTTTGTCAATTCAATATTCTTAGACACTAGTTTGTCTTATGAGACTTACCAATGCAAATATGATCTATACCCAGCTCCACCAATAACATACTAAGTCCAATGCAATCTTCATATGAAAATGTTTAAACATAACGTAAACATTCATATTATAACTAGAAAATTAATTTCTTTACATTAACCACATACAATTAAGGGTATAAAAATATAACATAAATAGTCAAACATAACAAGAATCCTTCAAAAAAATATGGAATATTTTATCATAATAAATAATCTTCAAACCTGTGTTAAATCCATCAAAAGATGTTGACATAGATGAAAGGAAAACATTTTGAGAGAAATATGTCTTTCAATTTTGAAATCATATAAAAGTAACACAATTATAATAGAAAATATTTATTTTGAAAATATTCTTATAATCTTGTAAGAGAAGCTTCAAATATGTTATTATGGTGGAAAATATCCTCACTTAGCGTAAAAGATAAAAAAAATCATTCTTTAATCATGTCAAAATTATCATAAAGGACCTTGTTTGGAAAACGACAGAATGAATCCCCCATAAACATATATAAAAATCAAAACAAGAGTATAAGTGACATTAAACTATGGTCTTAGAAATAGTAAAAATGTTTTTAAATACATTTTTAAGAAACACATATGTGGATGATAAAGATTTCCTAGTAGTTACTCACATATAAACAACCTTCGATAATGAAGAGATTGTAGAATTAACCCATACCTTATAATTTTATTTAAGGAAGCGTGCATCAAACTATTTTATATTAGTTAAATCATTGTTATTAAATAATAGAAGAACGACATTAAAAATATATTATATCATATATGATCTTATAATATTTCATTGTTAATAATATTTCAGTAGTATCATTGTTGTGGGTGTTAACTGATTTGTTTTCCTCAATATGTTTTGTTACATAATTCATGTTTTTCATGGGTATGATCTATATGATTCATATAAAAAATGGTATTAAGTTCTTAATCATTATTTTAAATCATAAAATTTAAATTATTCATTAATGGTTACGATGTGTAAATGAATCCTATCGTGTTCGTGGAGACGATAATCTGTACGTACACACAAGTGGAAATATCATTCAAATGATGGAGAAATTTTATTTTATTGGTTGGTATATCATATATAAAGAATTATTGAAATTTTATATTTATTATTTACATCAATTATACTCATTATTATAACCATCCAAATAATTAAGTGTTTAATAACAAACTACACCACGACATGGAGACGGTAAGTCATACGTCTGCACATATAGTTACTTTGTCATTCATAGGATGGATTGAATAATGAATATGTATGTACTATATTTACAATAACATTACAATATGTATAAGGTACGGGATTTATTATTTTGGTATGGAAAAATCAATGAAAGATGTAGTGGAAGAAGAAAATAATTTTGAAAGAGGCGGTGAAATTATTACATATTTTTGGGGTGCTTCCATTTGATTTGATCTAAGGGGTTCCTTATGTTAGATTATGATCAACATAAGGCATCTAAGTTAATGTGAGGGTAGTTGGGAGGATATTTTAGTAGGCTTAGCCCAAGCAAAATGGCTCTGGAGGTGTGAATTTGAGAGAAGTGGATGTACCTTTTTATAAGAGAGGTAAGGGCCACTCTTGGAAAAGCATGAAATATTATTTTATTATATAGTCATATTCAGTTAATAATTGATCCAAAAGGATTTATTTAGAGGATATGGTGGCTATGTGTCAAAAACACTAAAAAATAGGTTTTAGATAGTTTTAGGTCACCATATTATCGTTATCTTTTAGATTTAACTATTAGTAAAATATTTTAACTTTTACCATGTAATATTGTATTATTATAATAAATTGTTAATAAAAATTCTATAAAAAGTAAACCTAACCCCAAGTGGTTCATTATTGATATATCTAAACTTACCTATCTTCTTTTTCCAAAACATAGATTCTTAGTAATATTATATCAATTAAAAATATAGTACTTGTTTTCAAAAATCATTTATGTCAATTTTGACACTATTTAGTATTTGTTTTTTAGTCATAAAAAATTCATCACATTGAACAAAATTTATTTGATCAACCGTAACATGTCATAATAACTTCTAAAATTCGGGGAATACATCAAAAGTCTCAATTTTCTATTATATTAATATTTATACTATCAATTATTTTAATCTTTTAATAATAATGTAATTACTGAATAATTATTGTGTCATAAATAAATTTAATTATTTAATGTATAAAATTGTAAATAAAAAATCTTTATGTTGGAAATATATTTAGATTTATAATTTATATTTATAATCAAATTTTTATTATGCATAACCTTATATTAAAAATGGTTTAGTTATTAAAAATTCAATTTAACACATTAAATTATTGATTAAATACAAAACCAATAAATTTTCTAATCTAATCCAAGTGGACCAAAAAAACTATATTTTATTTTTAAGGTAGATTTCGGTCATTATATACTTATCCAATATAATTAGGACATGTGTTAGGGTAATTATAATATAATTTTTCCCATTAATAACCCTATTAAATTTTAACCATGGTGAATCAAAATAAAAAATTTACTATTCAAACCAAATTATTTTGATCCTATAGAATAAAAGTTTACTCTATGATATCAACCATGTCTCTCATATTTAAGAAATTCAATTCAGAGAATTCATATATTCGGGTTTTATGCAAATTTTCAAATGTTCCTAAAAGATAGGTATAAGACGTTAAATTTTTAATAAAAATTTTATATCTAATCTAACTATAAAATGACTCCAATGAATGACATTAAACATATATAGGTATTATGTATCTATTTTGACATAAAATAAATTTTTATAAAATAATTTAATAATTTATTGAAAATTAGGATTTAAATAATAACATAATGTTTTTCAATATTTATCAAAATTGAATATTTTTAGAAAAAAACAAAAAATTCACCCTAAGATAATTTTGATATTACGTATCCAAAAATGAATTCCATTTTGGAAAATAATATTTATGAAGTTTCAAATAGTGGGTATCACTATTCACAACAGCTAGATTTATTTTTTGTGGTGTGATAGAACTCGAAGTTACATACAACACAAGATATTGAATTAATCAAAGAGAAATGTATTATGGGAGCATGGGGTGTTACATTATTCCCTCCGTAAAATAATTTCTTCCTCGATATTTCTTGAATAGTACTATGTAAAATAATTTGGGTGGTTCTTTATCAAAAGTTACTCGAGTTCAAACATTTCTTATTCCATATTATGGTTTCTCTATATAAATTTTAACTTACAAGTCATCCATTTTCTCACCACTTGTTCTCTGGTATCAAGAATATTGAAATACTCTTCACAATAAAACAAATCGGGTTCTAGTTATGTTTTTTCCTAGGTGATTACAAGAGTTGGTTCAGTCAGGTATTTTTTCAATTGTGATAAATAAAACACATCATGAACTTCAGAGTGACATGGAAGCATTACCAAAAGGTAATCTAAAACTCTTATTCAGTATAGAATTTAAAAAGGTGCGATGTACATGGGACTTTATTTACCCATCTTACCAAATCATATAACAACTTTCCAAGGAGATACCTTCAAGAAAAAATGATATCATAATTTAAATTCCAAATCTATCCCTCGGTTATCAGCATAGATATTTTTGCCTACTCTGAGCTATTTTTTATGTGGGTTTAGATAATATTCACCTTTCCATTGTTTCCTCAACATGTTCCAGGCCTATGAGTTTTCTTTCACCAACATCATCTTAATAAGTTGATGTGTGACATCTCTATCTATTTAACGGTTCATATGGTGCCATATGAATACATGAATGGATGTTATTGTTATAGGAAAATGAAACCTGAGCTAAATATTCATCCCACATACCTTGAAATACAAGAGAGAAAGATCTCAACATGTCTTCTAGGATTTGAATAGTCCATTTAGTTTTTCTATCAGTTTGAGGGTGGTAGGGAGTGTTCAAATAAATTGTTGTATCCAGTGCCTTCTAATGAATTTTCATAATTTTGAAGTAAATTGGGGATCACGATCAGAAAAAATCAATAGGGGTAGTCCATGTTGTCATATAACTCCATTAATATATAGACTGCTAAACATTCAGGTTGTAAATCTTCTCTTATACCAAGAAAATATGTTGACATGGTAAAACAATCGAAAATGACCCATATTGAATCATTCCTTCTAGGATTCTTTGATAGCTCCATGATAATGTCTATTATAATATCATCTGATTTCTACTCAAGTATGGGAAGTGGTTGCATGACTCTTACCGGATGTTTTCTTCTTGCCTTAACCATTGGACAAACCATACATCTTTACACATAATCAATAATCCCCCCCCCTTCATGTTGTCCCGCCAATAATGTTTCTTCAAATCTCTATATATCATAATGCTAAAAGGTTGTATAGTGTAATTGGATCTATGATCATCATCCAATATTTCCATTTTTAGATTAGTTATGTTAGGAACACAAATTCTCTTCCCAAATTTCAAAATCCCATCTTCATATATGAAGTTGATCAATCTCCCATCATTCATAGCTTTAATTTTCTTTTGAAACTACTCATCATTAATATGAGAACATTTTATCCTTTCTAGTAAATATGGTTTTGAATCCATTAGAAAATGTATTGATGTTTCACCTTCAATGATTATTCACATATTCATTATTACTAGATCCATGAACATTGGATCCCTTTCAACTCTCATCTTGTTAAAAAAAATCCATGATACTTTCTGCTCAATGCATCTGCCACATTTTTTTCCTTCCTCATGTGGTACTTTATAGTTAAATCATAATCCTTGAGTAGTTAAAGCCATATTATTTTTCTCAGGTTGAGTTCTTTCAGTTCTAAAATATACTGCATACTCTTTTGATCAGTATATATCTCACATTTTTCACCATTGAGACAATGTCATTATATCTTTGAAGTAATGATTACAGCTGATAACTCAAGATCATGAGTGGGGTATTTTTGTTCATGAGTTTTTAGTTTTGGTGATGCATAGTAAATAATAATATCATTCTGCATAAGGACATAACCATGTCCAATCATTGAATCATCACTATTAATAACAAATATATCCTTCCCCGAAGGTAGAGTCTAGATACATGCAATAAAAAATCCTCTATTACGATCATAATAACATTCTTCACATTCTTTTTTCAAAACCAATATAACCCATTTACTTGTGATCCTGGTTAATGGGTTAGCCAATGAGGCATACACTTTGACAAAAGTTTGATAATAACCTACTAAACCAAAAACAAACTGTGTACCTCAGTTATACTCATCGATGTTGTCCATTCTTGTATTTCTCTTGTATTAGAAGGATCAACAGAAATACCATCCTCAGAGACAATATGGCCAAAAAATATCATGATGCCATAATTCACACATGCAAAACAACCCATATAATTCATTTATTCTAAGAGTCTATAGAATAGTGCATAAGGGATTTTCATGATCAACATTTCTTTTAGAATATACCAAGATATCATCAATAACTACCACTAAAAAGTCATAATGATATTCCTTGAAAACACTATTCATTAGATCCATGAAGATGGAGGGTGCATTACTAACTCCAAAATCCCTTAATATAAACTCATAATTCCCATACCTTTTATGAAATGTTGTCTTCGGACTATATTTTTTCTTTACACTCAATGGATAATATCCAGATAAAAGTTTAGTCATTGAAAATTATTGGGCTCCATGAAGTTGATCGAATAAATCATCAATTTGAGGTAGGAGATACTTGTTCTTTATTATTATAGCATTGATCTCCCTATAGTCAATGCACAACCTCATAGATCCATCTTTCTTCCAAACCAATAAAATAGGGGCTCCCCATAGAGAAACACTAGAGAGAATGAATCTGTTATTACTCAATTCTATAGTTGTTTCATTAGGTCCACTAATTCCACTATGGCCATTCTATAAGGGGTCTTCAATATGGGCATTGAACCAGGAATTAAATCAATGGAAACTTCAATTTTTCATTCGGGAGGATGTCCAGGTAAATCATCTAGAAATGCATCAACATATTATTTCACAATAGGTATGCCCTCTATTTGAACATTCATTTCCTCACCCATAATTATTTCACTATCTTCATCCCCAATAATTGAATTTAGTAGAGCTACTGGGGGTGGATCTAAATGAGAATTTTTTGATGACGTTTCTTCTATAAAGATAATGTACTCATTATCATCATCAAAATTTGTTAGAACCTTCTTCATAAAATAAATTTTCTTATCATGGTCCAAAATCCAATCCATACCAAAGATTATATAGGATTCCATCAAGGGTATGATGATGAGATTTTCAGATAAAGAACAGTTATATGCCCTAATGGGAAATGATTCACAAAATAGTGTGGAAATGATACATCCATTAGGTGTTTTGAGTTAAAAATCCATTGTTAAATCAAATTGAAAATATCTAATTTTCTTAGAAAACTTGGAGGATATAAAACAAATTGTGATCTATAATCAAATAAATCATTTGCTAAATTTTAGAAAACCACTAAATTACCTTCCACCACGTCATTCGGAGCTTCAACCTCAGTAGTAGTTATTTAATAATCTTGTCCTTTCCCACAAGGATTTTTCTAATGTATTTTTCCCTAATTATTAGTATATTTATTGGAATAATGTTCCATTTATCTAAAATTGCAGCTATTAACAATGGGAACCTCTTTCATTCCCTTGAAATCACGAGCTTGGTGGCCTTTTTCACCAAATGTGTAACAGACTCACATTCCCTTCAGGAACGTACTAGGATGTTTCTTCCCACATTTACTGTAGGATAAAAATTAATCTTTTCCCTTCTTCACCTTATATTCATTTCTATAGTTCTTAACATACATCTTCTTCTCTTTCTTTTCATTAAAGTTGTAAGAAATAGAGAATTCCTTTTTGGTCATGATATTACATGAGACAATATCCTCGTATGATGAGATGCATTGTGAGACAAATTATGGGAGGAGAAATTTTTTAAATCTATAAATAAATCAATCAATATTACTCCTTGGGTTACATATATACTATACTACATGCTTTTCTAACCTTGAAATGTTAGACTCATACCATGCGAAATTTGTATCCTCCTTTTTCCTTAGACTCAGAAATGGTCTTTCCATATCAGCTCAATGGTCACGATAAAATTATTTTTCTAAGAAAATCTCTTTATACTCCCTCCCTTCTATATTTGATACTTTTTCATCCACCTTAGTGTTTTGAATTAATGAACACAATTGATTTTCATATCCTGTGAGTTGATAAACTACCATGAAAACTTTTTCCCTTTCACTACTCCCCAATTCTTGAAATATTTTCTATAAGTAACTTCTTCATTTCTCAACTACAAATTGATTTGTTGTTCCATTGAATTTTGGTTGGTTTTTCCTCATGAAGTGGTCTAGAATTGAACCTCTGTATTATGGATCAGGGTGCTCAATACGAGTAATGTTATTATTCATAACCTGTGTGAGTTTTCCCAATATGGTTATAAGTTGTTCAAAACCAATTGCATCACCATGCCCACAAAAAGTATCTTCAGTAGGATGGAAATACCTACCAAGATTACGTGCATTGATATATATTCCATTATTTCCACTAGGTTACATTTCTAAAAAATGGAATACAGTAGATTAGTTTATGAATCACAATACAAAATTCCAATCTACTAAAATACCTAACATATATGGAATATTTTATGAATGTAATCCATAATTATAGATAAAATTCTATAATGAGGTATTAACTAAAAAATACTTCCTAATGGTATTTAATGTAAATGTTAATTATCCTATGCATATCCCCTAAGAATATCGTAACCAAGGGTGCAGTAAGGACCATTGACGTGTACCTGAATACACTGAGTAAAGACCGAAACTCCTTGTCCAGGTTTTCCCTACTAGGCACATCATTTATAGAACCACCTCCACATAATAATATCTAGAAAGTTATGTATTCCATGTAAAATACACAAAATATCTACATTATCATAATTCTAGGAAGTTATTCTTTCCTAATCCTCCAAGAGTATCTTAGGTTAATGTCATCTAATCAGATATTTTCTAAATATAGCATCTAAGGATTGTAGTAAACTACTTATGATACCAACTGTAATTACTTGACCGTAGTTACCCAGATTCGGTGCATTATTACATGAAATTGGAATCATCACAAGAGGTCATGTCTCAATGGACCAATTACTTTAGTATCCATGAAGTTACAAGATACATATATAAGTTTTAAATTTACATCATGAAAAGAAAAAAACCAACATTATGTCCCCTTTGAGGACACTCATATCCCTTAGCTTATTCCTCCAAGATAATCATAATACAATTCTTGGAATCTTGGGAAAAATAAAAAATAGAAAAAGGTGACCTCAGATGCTTAGTAAGGATAACAATATAGCAGAAACTATCATAAATAAGCATAATCATTTAAGGTGATGTATAAGACTAAATTAGAGGCCTCTTATACATAAAAATCTACATAATATGGAAAATATAAACCAAATAATTACTTTTTAATTTTCACATGGATATTGTACTAGTCGAATATTCACATGTAATATTAATAGAAAATTTTATAATGATGGAATGAAAAATGTAGGACATCATAACCACATAGTCATAGGATCATGCCAAGACTAAAAATAATATTTTTTCAAGGCCTTTTTCTATGACACATGTTTGTTTTATTAGAACTACAGATTCATCGAGGAGCTATACAGGGATCCACCGGTCACTTACTAATTCCAATTCATTCCCCTTATGAAAAGTATGAAACATAACATAAAAATTTGTATTAAATATTGTGTATAAAAAGTTAATAAATTAATCCTAAAATATGAATGGTAAAAAAATAACAAATCCAAAGTCAAACATGTAACCAATACTTTGATAAAATATGGAAGATTGTATCATAAATAATCAACATAAAAAAGTGAAAAATCCATCCAAGGATGTTCACATAGACGAAATCAATACTATTGGAGAGAAATATCTCCTTCTATTTTGAAATGACTTAAA
The DNA here is from genome assembly GCA_963277665.1 of Viscum album. Classification (NCBI taxonomy): domain Eukaryota; kingdom Viridiplantae; phylum Streptophyta; class Magnoliopsida; order Santalales; family Viscaceae; genus Viscum; species Viscum album. The sequence goes on along the minus strand of OY728160.1, from coordinate 795,730,911 downwards.
AGTAACATAATTATAAACTTAAACATTTATTTTGTTAATATTCTTATAATTTTTTAATGGAATCTTTGAATGTTTTAAAATAGAGGAAAAGAGCAGCACTCTCCATATAAGTAAAAAAACATTCTTTTGAAAAAGAAATTTTTTTGAAAACAACGGAAGGATTCATTTATAAAAATTCTATAAAAATTCAAACAATTTTATAAATGACTTTAAACTATAGTCTAGGAAATAGAAAAAATGTTATCAAACTCATTCTTAAGATACAGAGATTTGGATGATGATGTGGTCCTAGTAGATACTCACATATAAACAACCTTAGATAATGAAGAGATTGTAGAGTTAACCCTTAACATGAACTTTTGGTTGTTTGAGGGAACATTATACTCCAATATAAAATTAAATAATAGTTATTAAATTATAAAATAACCACATATATTAATATGATATCTTATATGATCTTCAAATATACAATTGAATATAATATTTTAGTACTCTCATTGTTTCGGGTGTTAACTGATTCGTTTTCCGTTATATGTTTTCTTATGTAAGACATGTTTGTTATGGATAGGATTTATTTGATTCATATACAGAAATATATTAACTTCTTAAACCTTATTTTTAATCATAAAATATTTTTTTAATGGTTACGATGTGAAAATGAATCATATCATGTTCGTAGAGACAGTAATTTGTAAATACACAGGAGTGAAAATATCATTATATAGATGGTGAAATTGAATGTAATTGGATTGAATGTCATATATAATGAATCATTAACATGTTATATTTATTATTTAAATCAATTAAACTAATTTTTATACACATCCAAATAATGAAGTGTTGAATAACAAACTACACCATGACGTGGAGATGGTAAGCTGTACGTATGCACGTATGGTGACTTTTTCATTCATTGGATGGATTGAATAATGAATATGGTTGTACCATATTTATAATAATATCACAGTGCATATATGGTATGGTAATTATTATTTTGTTTTGTAAAAAACAAAAAATAGGATGTGTAATAAGAAAATAATTTTGAAAGGGCTCGTGAAATTTTAACCTCTTATTCGGGTGCTTCCTTTTGATTTGATCAAAATGGAACCATAGGTTGTATTTTGATAAAAAAAGGCATGTATGTTGATGTGAGGGTAGTTTTGAGGATATTTGATTAGGGTTTGTCCGATCCAAATCATAACACCCCAAGATTTCATAGTACGTTATTTCTTCAATGTAATTCAATAAATTGCACTACACACAACATTCAGTTCAAGCACACCACGACTTACCAAACTAGACATTCAAAAGCAGTTATGAATCGAATTAACTGAATTTTAAATTTTATATAATCCTTATAATTTTAGAATCCATATTATGAGTTTCTTAGACATAATATAAGAAAAATTTCATTTTTTAGATATTAGAAGTATTTTGTTTCAAAATGCAATTATACCGCCTTTTAATGGAATCCTGTTTTCAAATCGAATATTGGAAATTTTAATATATTAAATTTGACAAAAATAAACTTCTTCTTTATAATCGGGTCATAAAAATTGTGTTTTGATAAATATTTGGTGTTTTTCTGATAACATTCATATTTGGGTGAATAGTGAAGAATAATATATTTTAACTGAAAACCAATTTTTAATTAAAAATAATTTATAGTGTTCGATTATACATTTGAATGGTTCGTATGTATAATTAAATTATATTTTTACAATTTAATCCAATTTTGGTCATTAGATGTAATTTTACTTTTAAAATGGACATAAACAAGTGTCAATCTTTTGGTAGTTATTATTTCATAAAAATATGCCATTTGGTTTTGACAACGGGAATTAATTTTAAATTAATAAATGAAATTTAAAATTTTTTAATTTGGTAAAATATACATCATTTTTGAATTTGGAATATCAATATTAGGTTGGCCTGAGATTTTGGTATTTTTTTGAGAACTTCAAATTTTTGATGAATAGTTAAAAACACTAAGTTATTAGTTAAAACCGTGTTTTTATTTAAATAATTTTTTATTTTATTTAAATTTATTTCTGGTCAAAAAAGGTACGTAATACCTATATAATTTCAATATAATTCATTGGTTTCATTTAATAATACGTTTATATATATAAAAATTTAATTGAACTTTTCACTGTCTTTAACCACCCCCTATGAGAATTTAAAAATTCTGATAAAACATAATTTAACCGCTTTTGTGAGTGAACATTCAAAACTATGATAGAAACATTTAACCTCAGTAATTAAAATGTGCTTCAATAAGGTGAATATAATTTTTGGTGACTTGTAACTTTTGAATTTTATTTACTATGGTTTAAGGTAAATATGGTAATTCAAGGTAAAAAGAATATTATAATAAATCAAAATTACCTTAAAACATGTCCTAATATCATTTTATGAGTCATGGACGACCATGGTAGTCCTTGTGTAGATTATGGGACCCCATGGAGCCACTTATGAATGATAAAGACACATTATTTTAATTAACTTAAAGTAAAGGAAAAAATGACGAAAACAAATATCGTTTGTTAAATAAATTTTTACATTGGGTTATATGAGTCATATTTTTCACGATATATATTAATTAGAAAGGAAAAATTATTACCTATTTAATGGTATTTTATTTATATTTTTTAAACATTAAATAATTAAATTTATAAATGACACAATAACGATGCAGAAATTCCATAATTAATGAAATATTAAAATATGTGATATTATAAATATCGAAATAAATGTAAATTGAGAATTTTTATGAATTAAAAAAAATTTCTAGGATAATATTACATTTTAGGGTTGATTAAATGAATTTATTAAGAAGTAATAATTATTTAACGAATTTATAAAAAAAAATATATCAAATAGTGTCTAAATTGACAAAAAGGACTTTTTAAAACAAATATTATATTATAAATTGATATTCTATTTTTAGAAATCTATGGTTAGGAAAAAAGAATTATATTATTATATTTGTATCATTAATGAACCACTTGGGGTTCAATTTAATGTTTAATGTTTTTTTATTAACTATATAATAAAAAAATATAAAGAGACATGGTAAATGTCAAACTATTTAACTAAGAGTTAAATCTAAAAGATAATGTTAATATAATAACCCATACCTACCTAAAACCTATTGGTTTAGAGTTTTTAGACCCACCCCACCTTATACTTTAGATAAATAATTTTTAATCCACTATAAATCTAAAATTATTTTATTATAAAATAATATTTTTAGCTTTTCCTAAGGTGCCCCTCACCCCTCTTATAAATGGGAACTCCCCATTCCCTAAAATTCACACCTTCAAAGCCATTTCGCATGGCCAACCCCTGCCCAAATATCCTCTCAATATTCCTCTATTAATCTTAGAGGCCTTACTTTTGTCAGAAATCCTACCTTCGGAGCCCTTTTGATCAAATCAAAAAGAAGAATCCGAAGAAGATATAAATATTTCATCACATCATTCAAGTTCCTTTCTTCTTCCACTTTCTCTTTTATTGTTGTTTCCATTCTAAAATAATAACTTCTGTATTTTAAATATATTGTGATGTTATTATAAATATGGTACAACCATATTCATTATTCTATCCGTCTTTTGAATGAAATTTCACCATACGTGCGTACGTACGGCTACCGTCACCACGTCTTGGTGTAATTGTTATTAAATACATTATTATATGGATGGGTATAATAAATATGTTTAATTGAAGTAAATAATAAATATAACATGATAAGGAATCTTTATATATTATATACCTTACAAATTATATATTAATCTTATATCAAAAGAATGATATTGTCGCTTGTACGTACGTATAGATTACCGTCTCCATGAACCCGATGAGATTCATTCCTCATCGTATATATCCAAGAATAATTTTAATTTGATGATTAAAATAATTATTGAAGACTTAATATCATAATTAATATTATTAATATACATCCTATCCACAAAAAACATTACTTACGTAACAAATTATATAAAGGAAAACAAATCAGTTAACACCCCACACGACGATAATACTGAAATATTATTTACAAAGAAATATTAGAAGATCATTTATGATAACATAATAATGTATATAGTTCATGAAATTTTTTTTAACAATTATTTAACCATTATATAGGAGGTTAAACTACCCTTGATAAAGGAAAATTACAAGGAAATTGTTAATTTTACAATCTCTTTATTATCCGAGATTGTTTTTACGTAATTATCTTCTAGGACCTCTTTTATCATCCCCATCCATGTTTCATAAAAATGTGTTTCAAAACATTTTTATTATTTACTAGAAAATGATTTAATTTCATTTATAATTTTATTTGAGCTTATATGTTTTGAATGGAATCTTTCATTCTTTATCCAAACAATATACTTTACAACCTTTTCGACAAAATTAAGGTAAGAATTTTTTATAACTTATACGGAGGGTACAGTTATTCATCACCATTATAACATCATCAAAGCTTACATTAGAAGATTATAAGGATGTTTTCAAAATTTATATTTTCTTTTATAATTATGTAACATTAAATTATTACAAAAAAAAGAAAAGATATTTCTCTCAAATAGTTTTGATTTCATCTACCTCAACATCCTTTTATTGAATTTAAACTTGGTTGAAGTCGATTGTTTATGATATAAATATTCCATAATGTATTGAAGGTTTTGAGATTTGTTTGACAGTTGATGTGTTACTTTTATACCTTTCAAGGTTAATGCTTAATGTATTTACGTTTCGTATGCTAGTTTTAATACGAATATTTATGTTATATTTCATCCTTTTCATATGAGGAATGTATTGGAAAAAGTAAGTGATGGGTGTGAAGGACCCCGGGACACCCTGAGAGGGGAGGGGTGAATTAGGGTGACCACCTTTTTCTTTTAATTTGTTGGATCTTGTTCCCACGTTGGTAGGAACTTGTTGAACATGTATGATGATTACGATCAAAATGAAAACAATCACATGCACAGAGAAGACACAGTCATTTTTACTTGGTTCACCACTAAGGGCTACGTCCAAGGAGCATACGCCGACAGGTTTCCGGTCGTACCTAAATCCACTATGCTTCACTAGCTGCGGATACAAAAGTTCGGGTACAGACACTTTGTCCCAGGCTCACTGCCTTTACAATAGTTCAGGGATAGCTCACTGCGTCCCTCGGGTCACTCCCGTTGACTCCCCCTGGCTCACTGCCGTTGGTGAAGTCCCACTCAGTTTATAGACGTGTAGGTCTCTTCTTCATTTGCATAAGAGTGCATCCTTTGTTGAATGTAGATGCTCTATTGAAGTCTGATTCTCACCAGAAGAAGAATATCACTTTTCCTCGAATGAACCGAGTAGTTTATCGGCTTTCGTGCAGCTCCAGCAAGGCATGCGTGCTTCAAAAGTGTCTAGGTCTCCTTTTCAAGCCCGGCGCGCAAGTCTCCCGGCGGCGCGCAAGTCTCAGGCGCGCAAGACTAAACTGGCGCGCAAGTGTCACTGAAGCACCTGCGCGACACTGCCTTCTTGAACTAAATACTTGCGCGATCCACTTCCTTTCTCTTTCAAACTGCCTTGGGAGAACAGCCAAACACCGGCGCGCAAGCTCTACTTGCGCGACAAAACAACCACCTGCGCGACTCAACCACCTGCGCGACGAGAGCTCGAACAATCTCTCGGCCTTGAACTCCGTTCGAAATGAGGTGGGGTGGTCCAGTATTTATAGGCAAACTGGACCCCCTGCGTGGCGGCGCGCAAGTCCCTCGACGGCGCGCAAGTCCTGTCTCCAGATCCTCTGTCGCGCAAGTTACTTGCGCGACCCAACCAACACTTGCGCGACCTTCTTTCCATAGCCAAATTTTGATATTCTGATCCTCAAAAACATATGGCGCGCAAGTCTTTCATCCTCCAAGAGCTCGGCGCGCAAGTATCTTTGCCAAAAACACTTTACTTTATTTACGGATTTTCAGACCCAAAAATTTGGCAAACACTGGGAAACAACGCCACCTTCACTACTGTTTTCTTCCTGAACGGTATGATCACTTTGTTGGTTCACACCCTGAACTTCCACTGAGGATTGACAACAAACACAAACCATACACCAAATCATGCTTTGATGAACCTGGTTCCAACAATCTCCGCCTTTGGGTTTGTTGGCAATCAGAATAAATTCAATAGATCTCCAACCATGAGCAAATCCAAAACGCAAGAATAAACTCAGCTAACACTCTAAGTCTACGTGAGCAATGCTCGGTGTAGAAAACAAGATAGAAAGCTTGAATTGGGTCTTAGTGTGTTGAAATCGTACACGAAATTTTCCATCCCAATGTTATCCTTATTAAACTTCTCATCATAAGCTTACACTTCTCATCACAGAAGAATTTCTTGCCTTGAATTTATTCCTTTCTCCCCCATTGACAATAAAACCAAAGACCGAAAAGTTTTTTCAACGTTCAGCTCAAGCCATACTCCCCCTGGATAGTATCTCCCCCATAAACCTGCATCACAGCCATAAACAGATAAAAACAGTTAAAACAAACGGGGAGAGGGGACTTTCGGAGCCTCCTTATGCAGTAGGAGGTGGTTGAATACCGAGGTTCAACCGATGCTTCTCGAACACAGCCGCGGACAATGGCTTGGTTAGGATATCAGCCACTTGCTCATTAGTTCCAACATGATCCATTTTAATCATGCCTTGTTCAACCTTTTCTTTGATAAAATGATACCGTATTTCAATATGTTTTGTACGAGAATGCTGAACCGGATTCTTCGTAAGATCAATTGCACTTTTGTTATCACAATAAATCACCATTGGTTGCTGCACCTTATCACCAATATCTGTTAGCTGCTGCTTCATCCAAAGAAGTTGAGTGCATGCTTTTGTGGCGGAGATATATTCAGCTTCAGCATTACTAAGAGAAGTACTTTCTTGTTTCTTGCTCAACCAGCCAACACATTTCTGCCCAATATAGAAAGCTCCACCACTAGTGGACTTTCTATCTACAACATCACCAGCCCAGTCAGCATCAGAAAATGCTGATAATTCACTGTCTCTGCCTGCATCAAAAAATAACCCGAAGTTATGTGTACCTTGAATGTACCTCATGATTCTTTTTACTGCTGCCATATGTTCCTCCTTTGGATTACTCTGAAATCGGGCCGCAAGGCATGTTGCAAAGACAATATCTGGCCTTGTCGCTGTCAGGTACAGTAGGCTGCCAATGATCCTCCTGTACATGGTGGGATCAACAGAGTTCCCATCCTCATGCTTTCCAAGTTTAGTTCCAACTGCAATCGGAGTTGACATTGGTTTGGAGTCTTGCATATTGAACTTCTTCAGCAGCTCTCTTGCATATTTTTCCTGAGAAATGAATGTGTATTCCTTCTTTTGAATAACTTGCAGCCCCAAGAAATATGTGAGCTCCCCAATCATAGACATTTCAAATTCTGATTTCATGTGGTTGGCAAATTCATCCACTGATTTCTTCCTACTGCCACCAAATATGATATCATCAACGTAGACAAGAACCATGAATTGATCTTTTGGAGAATTCTTCACATAGAGATTGTGATCAACTCCTCCTCTTTTGAATTCCAAATTCTTGAGATATGAATCTAGCCGTGAGTACCACGCCCGTGGTGCCTGCTTCAAACCATATAGAGCTTTTTTTAGTTTGCAGACCTTTGTTTCATCGGTACCCAAGACAAAGCCCACTGGTTGTTCAATGTAGACTTCTTCTTCGAGTACACCATTCAAGAATGCTGTCTTGACATCCATTTGATATACTTTATATCCTCTTCGGAGTGCCATGGCAAGGAAAAGCCTTATTGACTCCAGTCTAGCCACTGGAGCAAAGGTTTCTTCAACATCAATGCCTTCAATCTGAGAGTATCCTTTACATACCAGTCGTGCCTTGTTTCTGATGACACTTCCATGCTCATCAAACTTATTTTTGATGATCCATTTGGTACCAATCACATTGTGACCTTCGGGTCTCTGTACAAGATCCCATGTCTGATTCTTATCAATCTGATCTAATTCATCATTCATGGCTTTCACCCAAGATTCATCTTTTGCAGCTTCTTCGAAGGAGGATGGCTCTACAACTGATAGAAATGCAGATTACGTGGTATTCCTCATCCTTCTGGTTTGAGTGGGTGCACTCCTATCCCCAATTATGTTGGATGGATCAATCTCAGCTCTTCGATTTCTCCTGCGAGGTTCAGTATTATTCTCTTCAGCCATAGTTTCTTCTTCAGATTCTTCTTCTGAGTCAACATCATCATGTGATTGATGAGTGTGTTGAACAGCTTCCTCTATTTCTGCATTTGCAGGTTCTTCATGTTCACATTCTTCATGACTTTCTATCACATCAGCATATGACGTCCGTGAAGCATTTGTGGTTTTCTCTTCAATTATCTTAACATCATTGCTTTCCACAATCCTTCCCAAACGATTGTTGAAACATTTGTAGGCTTTGCTGTTCATTGAGTAACCGAGGAAGATTCCTTCATCTGCATTGTCACCATATTTCCCCTGATTTCCTTCTTTGTTCCTGATGAAGCACTTACTTCCAAAGACACCAAAGTATTTTAGAGAAGGCTTCCGTCCATGCCACAATTCATATGGTGTCTTTGTCTCACCCATATAAAGTCATGTTCGATTCTGAATGTACACTGCAGCTTGAACAGCCTCTTTCCAGTAATGTCGTGGAATACGACTCTCAATCAGCATAGTTCGTGCCATGTTGTTCACTTGTCGATTCCTTCGTTCAACAACTCCATTTTGTTGTGGAGTTCTCACAGCAGCTACCTCATGTTGTATCCCATGCTTCTCCAGATAATTTTCTAATTCAATGGACGTGTATTCTCCTCCATTGTCAGATCGCAGCACTTTGATTGTTCGTCCAGTATCATTCTCGGCGATTCGCCGATATGTTTTCATGCAGTCAAGGACCTGTCGTTTCCGGTGAATGACCATCACACATGCCATTCGACTGTAATCATCTATGAAAAGGACAAAGTACCTTTCTCCATGAGTTCCGGCAACATTTATTGGACCACAAACATCTGTATGAATCAGATCAAGAAGGTGAGATGCCTTTTTCTTATTTGGCCGATATGAACTGCAGACCAGCTTCCCACGAATACAAGCATCACAGGATTTTTCACGCTCACGCTTCAGGTTGGGAATGTCCATGACAATTCTCAATTTTGATATTTTCTCCATGTCTTGTTGATTGATGTGTCCCAATCTCCGATGCCACAGATTGTTTTCTTCTTCAACAGTCATGTAACATACATTCTCTTCACTATCAACCTGATACAAGTTTCCTTCTGTTCTGCATCCCTTCATGAGAGAATTGCCAGTTTTTCCCTTGATAGTGCAGCCTTTCTGATTAAAAGTAACAACAAGTCCTGAGTCACAGAGTTGACTCACGCTGAGGAGATTATGACGTAGGCCATCTACGTAAAGGACTTCAGTCTTCTTTAGTTCTCCATTAGCTAATTTGGTACTTCCACTCCCTTTGATTTTCAGAGCCCCATCATTACCAAATCATACTGTACCATCAACATTCTTTATGATATTTGTAAGTAGACCGGCATTACCTGTCATATGAGATGAGCAACCACTATCTAGAATCCAGGTACTGTTGTTCTTTGTGGCTTTGAGAGCTACCTCTGCAAGGTTTGATTTCTCAATCTTCCTCCTTTCCTTCCATGAGACATTAGATTGAGTATATAGAACTGATGGCCTTTCAACTATCTCTTCCGCAAACGCAGGTTCTTCATAGTCATAGTCTTCTTTAAGAGGTGAGAACCTGTTTGAAAGAGAAACATCGTCTTGCTGACGAGACTTGACATGTCTGGAACTTCTGTACGAGGTGTCAATGTCCCTTCTCTGCCTGCAATTAATGGCCTTATGACCAAAGTTAGAACAATGAAAACAATATCCATAGAAATTATTTCTTCTATAAGAATTAGGATATGAAATTGTTCTCCTTTGTTGAGCATCTATATCTTCTCCATTCAGATAGCTTCTTGCCTCTTCACAATAGGACATGGTATGGCCCAGATAGCCACAGAACTGACACTTCATGAGAAGAAATGTCTTCTCACTTGAATTTTTCCTTATAGCTTCTTCCTTGGGAGAATAGTAAGACTGTCTTCCATTTTTAAAAGTTTGAGGATAATTTTCAGGTCTCCTTTTTGTTTGGATTGAGGGTTCCTTTTTCAGCACTCTAGGTATCATTTCAACATGTTCAACTTTCATCTTATCTTTATTTTGGATCTTTGCACTTCCAGCAGTTGATGACTCAGCCTCACAGCCAATTCCACTCTTTCCCATGCAAGCAGGTCTTTGATCACTCAAGACTTTTCCAACCCCATCTGAACCACACTTGGCTCTTGCAAGTAATTCTGCATCTGAGAATCTTCTGAACTGTATTTTCTTCCTCGATTCTTTTGGAACTAATTCTGTCTCCATTTTACTCCTCAGAGTAACTACTTCCTCCTCAAGACCCTCAACAGTCTTGGATTTTTCATCCAGTCTGGATGTGAGGTCATTGATGACCTTTGCTTGCTCTTCAATTCTCAGCTTCAGATCAACTGCATCATCATTGCTTTCAATTATTTTAGACTGTACCTTCACAAATTCTTCCAGTCATTCAATTTCAGCTTCAAGTTGATCAACATATTCAGTTGATTCTTCTACAATTGATTTCCACTTATTGCAGCTCTTACATTTAATCTTAAGCTTACTAACTGCATCCTTAAGTTGCACCTCAGCATCTACACAAGTTCTCAGTTGTTTTTCACCATCAGTATCTTCTGACTTTTCAACAGTGGCCATCATAGAAGCATGGTTCCCAGTTTTGAATTCTGGTTCTTCTTCATCACAGAATTCATTGTCATCTTCTTCCTCTTCACAGACAAAACTCTTCCTTTGCATTTTCTTACCAGATTTGAAGTCTCCCTTTTTGAAGAACCTTATTTGAGGCTTCTTGAAGTTTTCATCTTCACTGTCATCATCATTGATATTCTTCAAGCACTGAGAGGCAATATGCCCAACTTTTCCACAACGGAAGCATGCGAGAGGTAACTTCCCTTTGAATTTCCCTTTCCCCTTTTGGAACTTCTTTGCAATGAGAGAAAGAATTTCTTTCTCTTCGTCATCATCACCGCTACTATCCTTTGAGATTTTCAATTTATCCATGGCCTTGAATGCCATTTCCTTGCTCACCCGAGTCGTAGCATCTTCTGGTTTGACTCTCATTTCATATGCTACCAAACTGCTCAGTAAGTCATCTAAAGAAAGTTTGGAAAGATCTCTTTCCTCAAGAGCTGACACCTTCGCATTATACAGAGGTGGAAGTCTTCTTAATATTTTCTTTACAATATCAATGTCTTTGATTTCATCGCCTAGACCCCGAATTGCTCCAACCACTTCAGTAATTCGATTGAAGAAAGAGTCTGCATTCTCGTCTGGATGCATCTTCAGATCATCAAACCGATTGTGTAGCACTTGTAGTTTCGCCTCCTTCACTTTGCTATCACCTTCATAAATATTCTCAAGTTTATCCCACATAGATTTTGCTGAGGTGCAATTCATCACCTTCAGGTAAATCTGATCAGAAAGGGCAGCAGTGAGAGCATTCTGTGCTTTAGCATCTGCATCAAGAAGTTTCCTGTCTGTTTCAGTCATAGCCAGACCTGTTGGATCAGTGACATGTATTCCTTTCATAGTAGAAAAAAGAACTTCCATTCCAAGAGATCTTAGATGAGATCTCATTCTGTTCTTCCAGATCTGGAAATTTCTTCCATCGAAGTGAGGGACTCCCCTGACATTGACGGCGTTTTCCATGATGAAGAAGGTCAGATTCAACACCAGCAACCTTTACCCTCTGATACCACTTGAAGGACCCCGGGACACCCTGAGAGGGGAGGGGTGAATCAGGGTGACCATCTTTTTCTTTTAATTTGTTGGATCTTGTTCCCACGTTGGTAGGAACTTGTTGAACCTGTATGATGATTACGATCAAAATGAAAACAATCACATGCACAGAGAAGACACAGTCATTTTTACTTGGTTCACCACTAAGGGCTACGTCCAAGGAGCATACGCCGACAGGTTACCGGTCGTACCTAAATCCACTATGCTTCACTAGCTGCGGATACAAAAGTTCGGGTACAGACACTCTGTCCCAGGCTCACTGCCTTTACAATAGTTCAGGGATAGCTCACTGCGTCCCTCGGGTCACTCCCGTTGACTCCCCCTGGCTCACTGCCGTTGGTGAAGTCCCACTCAGTTTATAGACGTGTAGGTATCTTCTTCATTTGCATAAGAGTGCATCCTTTGTTGAATGTAGATGCTCTATTGAAGTCCGATTCTCATCAGAAGAAGAATATCACTTTTCCTCGAATGAACCGAGTAGTTTATCGGCTTTCGTGCAGCTCCAGCAAGGCATGCGTGCTTCAAAAGTGTCTAGGTCTCCTTTTCAAGCCCGGCGCGCAAGTCTCCCGGCGGCGCGCAAGTCTCAGGCGCGCAAGACTAAACTGGCGCGCAAGTGTCACTGAAGCACCTGCGCGACACTGCCTTCTTGAACTAAATACTTGCGCGATCCACTTCCTTTCTCTTCCAAACTGCCTTGGGAGAACAGCCAAACACCGGCGCGCAAGCTCTACTTGCGCGACAAAACAACCACCTGCGCGACTCAACCACCTGCGCGACGAGAGCTCGAACAATCTCTCGGCCTTGAACTCCGTTCGAAATGAGGTGGGGTGGTCCAGTATTTATAGGCAAACTGGACCCCCTGCGTGGCGGCGCGCAAGTCCCTCGACGGCGCGCAAGTCCTGTCTCCAGATCCTCTGTCGCGCAAGTTACTTGCGCGACCCAACCAACACTTGCGCGACCTTCTTTCCATAGCCAAATTTTGATATTCTGATCCTCAAAAACATATGGCGCGCAAGTCTTTCATCCTCCAAGAGCTCGGCGCGCAAGTATCTTTGCCAAAAACACTTTACTTTATTTACGGATTTTCAGACCCAAAAATTTGGCAAACACTGGGAAACAGCGCCACCTTCACTACTGTTTTCTTCCTGAACGGTATGATCGCTTTGTTGGTTCACACCCTGAACTTCCACTGAGGATTGACAACAAACACAAACCATACACCAAATCATGCTTTGAAGAACCTGGTTCCAACAGGGTGAGGCCTGCTATAACTCTTTTATGCATCGGTTGGTTTCATGAGATAATTAGACATGGAACTAGCCGAGGCCTTTCCCAATTTGATATTTTGGTTTCGTCGAGGCCTTAATCATTTTTTGATCTCTTGGACAAGGCATGGACAATATAATTTAGAATGTCCGACATTATACATTCCCTCATTATGAAAATAATATTTTTGGTTCATGTGTTCATTCGACTAGTAGAATAACCATGAATGTGTTCTATTATGTTATTATTTAATTAGTTCATATTCTTTCCATAAAAGTATTAATGTTTATTATTTGTTAAACATGTGATTTAAATTATTCACCATGCTTAATATTTATGATATATTCCACTATATTGCTTACCTTTACTGAGCATTTGAGCTCACCCCTTTATATTTTTTATTTTTTATAGGATGCAAGGAAGTATATAATGAATTACATGTAAGGACAGTATATGGGATATATGTGTTTTCTATGGAAACATTGTTGTTGTATTATTACCTTTTATGATGTAATGTAAACCTTATGACTGTATCTGGTACGTCCAATGCTACTAAAATAATTGGTCATTCGAGACATGATCTTTTTTTATCATGAAATTCATACGTAATAATGCACTGACTCTGGGATTCTGGGTTTAGGGCATTATTATTGGTATCAGAATAAGTTTAGTATAAACCTTGGAAACTAGATTTAGGTAAACTCTGATTAGAGCACATAGCCCAATGATATACTTTCAGGATAAGTATAGAATAACTTCCAAAAACATTGGTATTATAAAGATTTTGTGAGTTTTCCATGAAATACATAATTGTCTTGATACGAGCAGGTAGAGACAGCTCTGGCACAGATGTACCAAGGGGTAAAATACAAAAACACCACTTTGAGATTTGGTCGAATGGGAACTGGTGCACGACAACGGTTCTTGGAGCACTCTTGGTTACGACACTCCCTTGGGATATGCTTAGGATAATTCTGATTTTCATTACATACTTTTATGAAGGGTTTATGAGTATATAATTCCTCAAAGAAAACATTTTTATGATTATGAATTATATACATAAACTAATCAAATTATTTTAAGTATTTTACATATTTGTAATTATGTATTTCGATTCATAAACTAATATAGTTTATTCCATTGTTTAGAAATGGAACCTAGTAGATGGAATGAGACCTCTGGAAATATGCGTGATCCAACAAGTAAGAAGAATCGTATATTTCGTGGTGTTAAGCCAACATTTAGAAAGTAAATAGTTACCCATGTATTATCATCTTATGAAGAAATAATATCATGTGTTAATATGATAAATAAATAATTTTTTGAGTCTTATGGCTTTAAAGGGATTCCAGATAAGAAAAAGATGTTATAGAGAAATATTGATAAAGGGAATAAGGGAATGGAAGATTTTCCAATATATGACAACCGTGGAAAGAATCACAGTGGTAAATGCTTGAAGTTAATGGGAGTTTGTTATATGTTTGGAGTAAAAAGACACCAATTAAGTGATTGAAATGGTGAGAAAAATGTTTCTATGTACAATGATTCACCTGCAATGAGTTGGGAAACTATGTCAATCAATGTACAAATCATCAGAGTATACCCAAAATGCTGCTATTGGATAATAATAAAGTTATGATACTACCGAAGATGAAGTGGAATGATTAAATGTTATTATTTTTTTATTAATGTATTGTATCATTTGAGTAATATATGAATGATTTACATGTTATAAGAATTATATATTATATAAGGATTGTACTATAGTACTATTTCATTAATGAATTGAGATTAGTAGAACCATGAAAAGTCACTCAATGGAAAGTTAAACATCATGGAAAATACATGGTTGAAGTAAAGACAAAACTTTAATATGGTCCTGATACTAAGGTATTGATTTGGGAATTAGAGACGATTGATTTGGATAAATTCTGTTTGATATTATTGACTACCTTAAAAGTAATTAATTGATTGTTTATTTCATCATTGTTTGAGTATTCAATTTTTTTTATATAAGGAATATATCTAGTATTCTATAAGGAATAAAGGAGCATGAATGTAATCAATAAGGTTTTATGGCAATTCATGGTGTTACAATATTTTAAAATAATGCATGATGATGGTATTCACATGTTATTACATGGAAAAAATGATCTTTCTTGTGTTTTACATCATTATAAATGTTGGACTGTGAGTTTTTAAAGAAATATTTTCGATAAGTCTAAAGTTTGGAATTTATTAAGATTGAAATTGGATTCTATTTTTAAGGTAAATGAATTTATTAATATATTTTATTGAATTTTTCATAAATGAACAACTCGATGGTCGGATAACAACTAGTCCCATCTGACAACGCCTCGAGACATGAACCCACAACTGAAGGTCGAAAAGGGTGCGTCAACTACCACTGGCCTACATGATGTACTGGATTGTATAATGTAGTTTTTTTAAAAGGTAAACTAGATGAATTATAAATTCATTTTTTGAGACCATATAAGATTCAGATAAATAGATTATTTTTATGGTCTGTTGTCTTTTATAGTGAAAGATGTGATTGTGGTAGAGATTATTTAAAGGATGGAATTCTACTTGTCATGTATATTTTTTTCTCTTATTAAATGAATAAATTAATTCTTAATCTTTATTTAAGGGACATTAATACCAAAAATGTGTTAACATAATACCTTATGTTTCGTTGAAATGATGATATATTAAATCATCATAGATTGATGGCATTAAGGCTCTCAATTTTAAACTTGTTTCTGATCAATTACCCCAATCACTCCCAGTATGTATTTTCTTTTATCATCCAATTATATGTCTATAATTTCCCACAATATTGTCTTAATCGAGTTCAAAATTTTGTGGTGACTTTTTCATTTCCCTTTTCATCTTATTAAGACAACATTTTATTAACCCAGTTTCTGATGTGGTTTCTCCACAAATGTATTTTTCTATTCTTAACGTTTTATATTGTAAGAACAATTTCACATTGCGAGGACACAATTTATTGAAGGAGGGGAGAATGTAACACCCCAAAATTTCATAGTATGTTATTTCTTCAATGTAATTCAATAACATGCACTACACGGAACACTGAGTTTAAACACCCCACAACATACCAAACTAGCAGTTCAAAAGTAGTTATGAATATTATTAATTGAATTATGAATTTTATATAATATTTATAATTCTATAATCCATATTATGTGTTTTTTAGTCATAATATAATTACACATTCATTTTTTCAGATAAAAGATGTATGTTTTATAAATGTAATTTTACCGCCTTTTAATAGAAACCCATTTTTAAATACAATATTTAAAACATTTATATATTAAATATAACCAAATAAACATATTCTTTAGAATTGGGACATATAAATTTAGTTTGGATAAATATTTGGTGTTTTTTCAATAACTATCATATTTGGGTGAATAATGATAAATACAAAATTTTAACTGAAAATAACTTTTCATATCAAACTAATTCCTAGTGTTCAAATATATATTTGAATGGTTTGGAATTATAATTAAGTTATATTTTCATCGTTTAATATAATGTTTTTCATTGGATTAAATTTCACTCTAAAATTTGACATAAACTACTGTCAAAATTTTGATAGTTATTATTTATTAAAAATATGATTTGTTTTACAATGAGAATTATTTTTTTATTAATAAATGAAATATATATGTTTTTAATTTGGTAAAATAGAATTTATTTTTGAATTCAGAATATCAAAATTAGTTTAGTGTGAAATTTTGGTATTTTTCTGAGAATTTTCAATTTTTGATGAATACTGAAAAACACTGAGTTTTTGGATTAATCTGACTTTTTATTTAAATAATTTTTTATTTTATTTAAATATATTTTAGATACAAAGAGATACAAAAATACATATATAAGTTTAAAATCAATCATTGGAGTCATTTTATAATAATTTTAGATAAATAAAAATTTTATTGAACTTTTCACTCTCTTTTCCCCACCTCCTAGGAGAATTTACAAATTCTGATAAAACATAATTTTACCACATTTGTGAGTAGAATTTAAAAAATATGAGAGACACAGTTAACCTCAGTATGTAATATTTAGTTCAATAAGATGATAATTGGTTTTGGTGAATAGTAACATTTGACTTTTATATACCGCGGTTAATGAAAAATAGGGTAATTCAATGTAAAAATAATATTATAATAATAGATAATTTCCTTAACACTTGTCTTAACCATATTGAATTAGTCACGGATGACCATGGGCGTCCATGGGGCTATGTACGTACCCTATGGAGCCACTTATGAATGATTGTGACACTTTTTTTTAATTAACTTAATGTAAAGGCATAATTGACATAAACCGATATCTTTTAGTAAATCAATTTTTACATGAGGTTGTATAAGTCATCATTTAGACTATAAATATTCATTGGATATATAATACTATTTATTAAATAATTTTATATTTTTTATATTTTTTAATGATTAAATAATTTAATTTATTTATGAAACAATGATGATATAGTAATTATCTAATTAATGAAATATTAAAATATTTGATATAATAAATATCTAAATAAATACAATTTCCGACTTTTTATTAATTTCACTAATTTTATGGGTTAATATCTCATTATATGGTTGATTAGATTTTTTTTGATGTAATAATGCCGTTATGAATTTAGCAAAAACAAAATACCTAATAGTGTCAAAATTGAGAAAAAAGAGTTTTAAAATCAAATATTATATTATTTATTGCTATTCTATTTTTAAAAATTTATGCTTTAGCCAAAAGACTTATATAATAATATTTTTATCATTAATTAACTACTTGGGGTTATCTTAGAAGTTTATAGTAATTTTATTAAACATATAATAAAAAAATACGAAAAGACATGGTAAATGTCAAACTACATAACTAAGAGTTAAATCTCTAAGATAAAGTTAATATAGTGAACCAAACCTATATAAAACCTATTGGTTGCGTGGTTTTTGACCAATACCCACCTTATACTTTAAATAAATCATTTCTGAGGCATTGTAAACCAAAAATTATTTTATTATACAATAAAATTTCTAGCCTTACCTAAGTTGCCCCTCACCCCTCTTATAAAAGGGAACCACGTTCCCTCAAATTCACACCTTCAGAGCCATTTGGCATGGCCAAAACCTATCCAAATATCCTCGAAACTATCCTAACTTCATCCTAGATGCCTTCCATTAGTCATAAAGCCATCCTATGGACCCCTTTTGATAAAATCAAATGGAAGAACACGAAGAAAAGGTAAATATTTCCTCATCTCTTTCAAGTTTCTTTCATCTTCCACTTTCTTTTTCTCTATTGTTTATATTCTAAAATAATAGCTCCAGTATCTTCTATACACTGGGATTTTATTATAAATATGGTACAACCATATCCATTATTCTATCCAACCTTTTAATGACATGTCTCCATGCGTGCTTACGTAAGGCTTACCGTCTCCAAGTTGTGGTGTAATTGTTATTCAATACATTATTATTTGGATGGGTATAATAATGATTTGTAATTGATGTAAATAATAAATATGACATTATACTGATACATTATATATTATATATCATCAAATTATATACTATTTTAATATCAAACAAATGATATTTCCGCTCTTACGTACATACAGATTACCGTCTCCACGAAGGCGATGAGATTCATTCCCCTTCATATTCATTCAAAAATAATTTTCATTAGATGATTAAAAATAATTTTTGAAGACTTAATATCATTATTAATATTAATAATATACCTCCCATCCATAATAAACATTACTTGCATAATAATTCATATAATGGGAAATGAATCAGTTATCACCAGAAATGATGAAAATACTACAATATTATTAACAAAAAAATATTTGAAGATCATATATGATATAATATTAATGTATATTGTTCTTGAATAATTTAATTACAATTATTACACCACTATAAATTTGGATAACCTACCCTCGACCAAGGAAAATTATAAGGTAAGGGTTAATTCTACAATCTCTTTATTATTCGAGAGTGTTTTTACGTAAGTATCTACTAGGACCTCTTTATCATGCAAATGCTTGTTTCGTAAAAATGTATTTCAAAACATTTTTACTATTTACTATAAACGATTTGAATTCAGTTATACCCTTATTTGAATTTATATGTTTTGAAAGTAATCTTTCAGTCATTTTACAAATATTGTACTTTACGACCTTTTTGAAAAAATTAAGGTATGGATGTTTTTTTAACTTATACATCGGGTGAGGTTATTATCTGCCATTATAACACCATCAATGATTATCATAAAAGTATATTAGGATAATTTTAAAAATATCTTTTATAATTATGTAAGTTTAAATGATATCAAAAACAGAAAGAGATATTTGTCTCAAATAGTTTTAATTTCATCTATGTCAACATCCCTTGATGGATTTTATACTTGTATGGAGTTGATTCATTATGATACAAATCTTCTATATTGTATTGATTGTTTAGAGATATTTTTGACAATTGATGTGTTATTTTTATACCATTAATGGTTTATGGTTAAAGTATTGAAATTTCGTATGCTAGTTTTAATACAAATTATTATGTTATATTTCATCCTTTTCATATGAGGAATATATTGGAAAAAGTAAGTGACAGGTTGAGACCGCTATAGCTCCTAGATGAATTATTAGCTCTCATGAGACAACTAGATGTGGAATTGTCTACGGCCTTTCCCAATGTGACATGTGGTTTTTCCAAAGGCCTTAATCATTTTAAGACGTCTTGGTAGAGGCCTTGAAAAAAAAATTCAGAATGTCCGGCATTATACATTCCATCAATATGAAAATAATATTGATGGTTCATGTGGTCATTAGACTAGTAGAATAACCACTATTATGTTTTATTAGGGCACTATTTACTCAGCTTATATTCCTACCATAAAAGTATTCATGTTTATTATTCGTAAAGGCATGTGGTTTCAATTATTCACCATGTGTAATATTTGTGTTGTCTTCCACTGTATTGCTTACCCTTACTGAGCATTTGAGCTCACCACTTTCTATGTCTTATTTCTTCCATGATGCGAAGAATTATATTATGAATAACTGGCAAAGATCATCAATGGGATCTCAGTGTTTCCTATGGAAGCAATGTTGTTGTAGATTTCAATGTTGCGATGTAATGTAAACCTTATGAATGTATCTAGTACATCCAATGTTAATAAACTAATCAGTCTTTTGAAAAATGATATTTTGTGATCATGAAAATGATACGTAATAATAAACTGACTCTAGGCTTCGTGGGTTGGGGCGTTACACAAATGGATTTGGAGGTGAGATTTTGAGAGAAGGGCTAGTACCCTTTTAAAAGATTGGTGGGGGCCACTTTATGAAATTATTGAAATATTTTTCTTATACAATCATAATCTGTTTATAATGGCTCCGAAAAGATTTATTTCAAAGATATGGTTAGGATGGGTCTGAAACCTCCCAAACAAAAGGTTTTAGACAGGTTTAGGTCACCATATTAACCCAATCATTTAGATTTAACTCTATGTTAAATAGGTTTACCTTTACCATGTATTCTTGTATTATTATAATAAATGGTTAATAAACATACTATAAAAATCCAAGAGAACACCAAGTCATTGATTACAGATATATATAACCCTATATAAGTATTTTGTCCAACTGTATGATTTTTAAAAATATTATATAAATTATAATATAGTATTTTTTTTAAATCATTTATGTCAATTTCTACATTATTTTGTTTTTTGTTTTTTTTGAATGTTATAAAAACTATTTCAATTCGTAAAAAAATTTATTTAATCATCACATACATGGAATTTTCACCTATAAAATTCTTATAATACATAAAAAGTCTCAATTTAAAATTATATTAATATTTATAATATTAAATATTTTAATCATTAAATACCTACGTATTTACTACACCATCATTCTATCAAAAATAAATTTATTTATTTAATGACAAAAAATTATAAGTAAAATACCATTATGTATGAAATATTTTTATATTTATAATGAATATTTATAGTCTAATTTATCTTATGTATAACCCAATATTAAAAACGGTTTTGTTTTTAATAATTTAATTTAACACATTTAACTCTTCCGTAAATAAAATAATAATAAATTTCATAATCTAATAAAAGTGGACTAAAAGGTTCATAATTTAATCCTATAGTCGATTTTGGTCGAAATAAATTTATCCAATAGAATTTTGTCATGTTTTAGGGTAATTAAAATACAATTTTTACAATTAATTACCCAATTTAATTTTAACCATGGTAAATAAAATTTAAAAGTTATTATTCACCAAAAATTATTTTCATTCTATTGATCAAAATTTTACTTAATGACGTCAACTCTATTTCTTGGATTTTTGAAATTAAATTCACAGAATTGGTAAAAAAAAATTATGTAAATTTGCAAATGTTCAAAAAAGGTGCTTAAAAGAAGATCAAAGTTCAATAAATTTTTATATATCTAATCTTATTATAAAATTACACTAATTAATTACATTAAAAATATATAGGTATTATGTATCTATTTTGTCCTAAAATAAATTTAAATAAAATAAAAATTTATTTATAAAAAAATTAAGTTCAAAATAATAAAGCGTAGTTTTTCACTATTCATCAAAAGTTTAATATTTTTAGAAAAATTCCAAAAATTCCCCATAAGCTAATTTTGATATTCCAAATCAAAAAATGAAGTCAATTTTGAATCATAAAATTTATTAAATTTCGAAAAGTTTTTATTACTATTCATAATGGCTAGTTTGATTCATCGTGGTGTGTTAGAACATGAAGTTTTGAACAACACAAGTTATTGCATTATTCAAAGAGAAATGTATCGTGGAAGATTTTGGAGTTATAACAATGTAATATTCATGTTACATGCCTAGCTATCCAACATCAGTCACATGAGAATGTGATATTTAACTATGGTGGAAACCCTACCACCAAGTCACGTGGTCCCATATGTATTCTAATTCTATATTAAAAAATGTCTAACTATGGAATTTAAAATACCAATTTATTGTCTCCCATGTCTCCCTATACCTCTCTACTTACACCTTTATTACAAGATATAATAGAACAATGGTATGTTGACCTTCCCATCATCAAACATCAGGATTATGGGCTTCGAATCCACTATAGAAGGCCCACATGAACTGTCTGCAGCTATAACATTGTATCATAGATGAAAAAGAACCACCAATTCATTCTGGTCATCCTTCGACCATACTTTATTCTCTTCACACCTTTATCCCTCATTCGATCATGAACCACCCACATAATATTGATCCGTTTTTTTAACAATGTTCACACTGTGATAAAATACTAGGTATTCTAATTATTGTGGGCTAAAAATTTACCAAATATCATCATTCCATTAAATGAGGTTGGAATTCGTAAAAATATATCTAGGTAAAAAACCTCATCTGTTTTTTGTTGGACCATAATCCATTGTCATATAGTTGGACTAACAAATATGGATATAATCATTGAACCAAAAATATCCACCATAAAAATTCAATTATCCATGCATGAATAAATAATTTTTCATTGTATTTTTTCTTGTTTGACTTGAGAAAAAAGGTATTTAAATAAGACATTTTATTGATCTCTGATGAAAAATGGTTACCACTTTTCATCGTTGACAAGATCCATGAAATCCATTGGCACATGATGCACGATCAGATCTAATTAAAAATTATCTTTTAACTATCCTCTAAAAACAATTTCACAAAAAAAAACTAATTATATAGTTTATGTAGCTATCCATAGGGTTGATAAATAACTATTCATAAATATAGGAATCAGGTTACTGAAAAAAAATAAATAAAATAAATTTATTTACATCATTATTTTCACCCGTGAAAATTCCTTCTAGAAATTCCCATTGATGATAAATTTTATGTCGCACCATGGGTGAAAAAACGTTCTTAACACCACAACAGCTGTATATTTTTCTTCTGAGCCTACATTTGGGATTAATTATCCGTTTTTATGAGATGTAAACATGTGTGATTTTAATATCTTTATTTGTTTTAAAATACTAATTCCAGGCCCACCATTCCTTGGATTGTGAAATCATCATAGCAGCTGGATCTGTAAATAATAAATATGATATTTTAAAGTAATATATGGAAAAACTATAGTTCATAAATTCAATAAATCTTTGGGATTCTTTTTCTAAAAAAGTGAAAAACATAATAAAAATGAGAGGGTATTGGGATTTCCACTATGTCTCCCACTCCCAGACTCTATCCTGAACATTCCCAATTCCCCTGGTTACAAAATAGGGGAATCAATAACCCATAATGAATACCGTACAAATAATCCATCATCTCCTCAAGGTACTCAAAAAATTATCTCCACCTTCTATATTTCTCTTTCTGTAGTTGATAACTTGTGACATGTCATGCACGTACTGCCTCAGCTATGACACGTGGAAGACATTGTGTACATAGTATATTTATTGTGGTAGAAGTAAGAGGTATTCCACCTCTCAATTTCCACACATTATCAGGAATGTGTCAATTTATTTGAAAGATATCATTCAACTACATCCAAATATCCATAGTCCATGTCGTGGTGATACCATCATGAACACATAGGATCCATCCCCAAACTCTAGAGTCCCCCAGTATCAGTCCATATAGGAAATATTATGGCTATGTGTAGTCCTCATATATTCCTAGAAAACCTAAACATTCTCTATAGTATGTGTCACCACCTATGTTCCACTGAGTGTTGACTCACATCGATCAGTACAATAATGTTGTGACATATATGTTCACCCATTTAAGGTATTGAATGGTGGCATATCAATTCAGTAATGGTAACTATTGATGCATGGAAACCTCATTAAGTGTAGTTGATTCTCACAACGATGTCAAAAATATAAAATGAAAGCTCATAGCATGTGACACATGACTTGAATTGTAAACACAGTGTTTACATTATTTTTGGGATGAATCGACATGCTCAAATTTAGCTTAGTCCTTAAGGCCTCCTAAAATACATTCCAAAATCATGATTTGAAGTGTGAATCACGATCGACAATGATAATCGAGGGAAATTCATCGATCTAAACTATCCCTTTAATGTATAAGAATCCTTGGATTTCTACTAAACATTACTCTTGAAGGTCTAGGATGTGGTCCAACTTGGTGAGTTGGTGTATGATCACCCATATGGAATCATGTAACAAGGATTTACTTGGAAACCTCATCACAATTTCCACGGATACCCCATCCCACTTCTTCTATGGATCCTTAAGGGGTTGAGATAAACCTACTAGCACCCAATGCTTAGCCTTAACATTCTAACAAGTGAGGAATTGAGATATAAACCCTAAAACACAATTCTACATGATCAGCCACTAAAATAGATGTCACTAATTCTGATACATATTTCCAACACATGGATGTACCACGAAATGATATAAATGAAACTACCTAATCACCTCCACTTGAAAAATCTCTGGTTCCATCATCTGTCTTTCGAAAATGATATTGTGCTCCCTAATATAAATTTATCTATATGAAGCATGTACAATGGGCATATGATCTTATGAGGTATCAAAATAGTTTAATTCATATAGATATTATCTAATATTTGTAAAATTTTTGATGTAACAACTATTCATTTAATATATGAAGCAGTATCCTTTTCTACTAAGGAAAACTACAATGAGGGTTATTACTTAGATGTGCCATCCAACAACTAGTATCATGTTATCCTACTGAGAGAATCTCCTACCATATTCACCTTCTTCGGAGTATAGAAAATCAAAACATAATGTTCATTAAGGAATAATATGAATCCCAATTATCCCATTTTAATATCTGTCAAATATAATACCTACTTGACACTCGTATGGTTAAAGTAGAAGTTAAACTACTCACCCATCTAGAAGTGTCACCATATCATAATGACAAAGACTAAAACATGGAACTCGTGATTTTGTGTCATGTAGTTCTTCTAATGTGTTTTTAAATTCATGGACATATTGGTAATCAAATCCTTAATTTATATCGAAAACAAAAAAGTCTGGTCCCTAAGGCATCACATAACACTACATACTCTTCACCGTCCTCTAGTAATCCCAATAAGTTGGTTCTTGTTAAATTCAACCTAAACTCTTGAAAAACCTTATTACACCTTTAGTTACATATAAAATTCTACCCCTATCATTTCAAGGATGTCAATAGTACAACCAATACTATGAAATCAGGTAGACACTTCTAATAGTACCCTACCACCCCAAGGAATCTCTGCTCTAAGGTGACATTCTTGGGTGTCTCCCAAACTAACACACCCGACCAACATCCACTAAATCCTCTATGATGTTTTGTTATAATATGTAGACATATCAAATCTGAAACTGACAATTCGAGAGATTCCCATAATGATGGTTCCCTTAGATTTTGTCTAGGACCATAGTAAATTGTATCACATGAACCTTCTAAGATGCCAAGTACACCTGCATATCTTCGATGAATACCACCACAAATTTGCCTAAGAAATGATGAATGATTTGTTTCATGAGTCACATGAACTATACTAGTGAATTCCTCCCACAAAATAGGGTAACCATGCACATCTATTTCCTATTGAGACATCTAAATTTCATCTTTAGTATATCCATATATTGTACTTGCAGCTACTGATAGTCAAATATGAGTTCATCCTTCAAAAAAAACATCATTGATATCAATTGACCAAAGTGTCCAACGGTCAAAGGTAGTGGATACTTATTCATTATTGTCACCTAATTAAAGAATAATTAATCAACCCATAACCTCAAGCTCCCTTTCACCTTCTTGGTGAAAAAAATTGGGGCTGACAAAGGGGAAACACTGGGTAATACAAAGACATTATTTTGAATGTCCACTAACTACATCCCCTACTCATGAATCTCTACGAGAGTCCTCTGTTATGATGGTTTATATAGTAAGGCTATTACAAGATTATTTTCAATGTTGATGTCTAGTTATGAGAGGGAAGGTAACCCTAAAACATCCACAGGAAGGACATCCTCATACTCCACATCCACCATAGGGAACTGAAAGCCCATATCATCCACAACACCGAGTGCCATTCTAGCCAATTGGTGAGTAGTCTGCTTCACTCTCCTATGGATAATCTAGTACATATCTTGTTTATTTTCCCATTATACTATAATGTTAAAGCTTGTCCAA
Organism: Viscum album; assembly: GCA_963277665.1. Classification (NCBI taxonomy): domain Eukaryota; kingdom Viridiplantae; phylum Streptophyta; class Magnoliopsida; order Santalales; family Viscaceae; genus Viscum; species Viscum album. The sequence goes on along the minus strand of OY728160.1, from coordinate 795,704,448 downwards.
TCACTATGAACAGAAAATATCCTCTTCCAATAACAGTGAATCTAGGAATAAACTATGAACATCTAGTACATACCCGGGATTATTTCATAAGGCCACATCACTATTATATTGTAATCCATAAAAGGTATCACATCCAAGCATCATATCACACTATCATAGGAATTATTCAATCATTGAGTCACCTACTGCAGGAGTCTAACTCCAAAAGAAATACTAAAAAATAAGTGTATAACAGTGTTGAGCATTATGAGAACTAAAAAAAGCATTTTTAACGGATCCCTTTATCAGTTCAAAAATAAGAACTGATAAAGGGTACCTATTATCATTTCTTTTTCCTAGTGATGATAAATGGATCCCTTTATCATTGCAAATAATGTGTTCCCTTTATTAGCGCTTAATTTTGTTTCATGGATAAAGGGTTCACATTATCGTATCATTATTTTTAGTAATGGTAAAGGGTTCCTTTTATCACTGATTTAGTTTTAGCATTATAATGGGAGATTTTATAAATTCTTTTTTGGTGCTGATAAAAGTATGAATAAAATGAAACAATTAAATAAATAAACAATTATAATGATTTAATTTAAAAAAAATTAAATGTTTTATTAATTAAATAATTATTAATAAAAATGGTTAAATTTATTATACTATATATAAATTATAAATACTAATAAATATTATATATTAAATATTTATATATATTTAAAATAAAAATAAACCCAATTAAAAATAAAAATAAATAAATTGAGAATGATATTACACATTTTATTAATAAAATAATTATTGATAACATTAATAAATAGAATATATTAAGTGTATATATATATATGAATGTATGTAATTAAGAATTATATATTACAAAATATTTATGATTTACATTAAATGGTAATATATTTATTGAATAATGGTTTATAGTTTTAAAATAAAATAAATTAAAAAGACAGAACAATTACATTTAGTAATAGACATAATTGAATGTTGTTTCCAATTTAACATATATATCAAACTCATTATATATATATATCACATATACGCAAGTAATCCATTTTTATTTACAAAACACACACAATTGTGTTTTTTTGAATTTTATTGATTTGTAATTTTTATAATATATATATAAATTTAATATATTTTTTTAATATTTTCAATAAGTACTGATCCTTATTTAAATATAAATACATTTTCCAATGATATATATTTAATTAATCAGTATCATCCAATTTATCAATACAATTAATGGGTACTCATAAAATATTATTCAATTTTACTAATTTTTATTGTGCGCACACAAATGATTAAATATTCAGTATTAATGAAAGAAAACATTTTTGAATGAATATATTTTCAATAAATATATTTATAAATATATATTTACTATTTCTATATATTTATAATTATAAATAATTAATTAATGTTTTTAAAGGGTATTTGTATAATTATAAAAAATAAGTATATATATTTAATTAATTAAATAATTTTATAAATTTATTTAAGTAATGAATTTTTTTTATTTTTATATATATTTATTATATAAAGATATATAAATATATAAATATTTATATTTATATAAATTTTTTTTAAAAAAAATTATTTATATAATTATATATATTTAAATAATTAAAAAATTATAATATTTTAAAAATAATTATTATATGTATTATAATAATATAACATAATTATATATTTTTTTGAAATTATTATTTTTGATTCAAATGTATTATAATTAATTTTCATCACTTTTTTAGAACTGATAATGATTCCTTTTATCATTGATTATTTCCCATGGGCTAATAAAGAGTATATTTATTAGGTATTTTTTTGAACCACTAATAAAAGTGTCTTGATCTATTTTAAGAATGCTAAGAATCATGAACTAGTTCAAGATATCTGAAGCTCATAGTACAGGCCACCTACTCTTGGTGCTCCTCGTTGTTGAATATAGGCTCAAATCATGGCTAGAATCAAGTATCCATCTATTCTTAGGCTTAGATCCAAGGATCAAGTGATTCAAGGTTTGATAAAAACAATGAATCGATCAAAATAAATGTTCTTTGATAGCATTACTTTCCATCAGTTTTCCAATGAACCATAATATCCCACAACATTAAATCCCTACTACTCCTAAATAACTATACCAGAATAAAACAACCCAAAATTCATTATTTTTTAGATATATTGATGTATCATCTTCCTCAATAGCATGTGACTCTCCTTGGGAAAAAATTGGTACTATGTGACTTGAAACATATCAAATCCAATATTGTGTCATGTTTTTTGTGGTATAATAGGATCCTTATACATATATTCCATGACATATACATCTTTTCAATCATTTGTATTGAAAATTCATCCATATATAAATCAGTGTTGTCATTGGTTTGGAATATTCAATTAAAAATCAATTGGGTACCACTTCTTTATATTTTTTACGTGAAATTAATGTGTTATGACTCTATTGATTAAACCTTAAACCAATGAAAATGTTTCACCAAAAGTATAAATCTTGATATCATACCTCATATGATCCACAAGATATTGAATTATTCTTTTTCCAATCCTAAAATATTATGTATTGGAAAAACTAGAGTACCAACATAGTTTGATCATTCTCCTTCTTGTTGTATTAGTTTTGACCAACTATTCCTTGATATAATCCATGATTTCTTTATTATTGTTCCAACCATAAACACCATGTCCCAAATTATTTAAATATTCTATAAAATTAATTCTATAACTTACACATATTTCTGTCATTTTCATCAATAATTAATAAATCTAGTTTCTCAATGTTTACATCCCCATAAGAAATTAATGTAGATACATTGATTTTACACCCATTAGGTATAATTTTGATTAAAAGTTCACTAAGACGTCTAATAAAATTAAAATAGTATATAACATAGATATGAGAGTAAATTTATCATAAATAAAAAATTCATTTTATCTACTAGTCCATATTATGCATTATCTATTCTTTATTCTAATACACCAATGAGTTTATTACTGAACACCTGCTCAGTTCTCATAACAATTATGTCCTCCATCTTTAGAACAATTTCCCATGAAACATATTTTATATTCATATAATGCTTCTCATGCATGTATTTGATCCAATTATCATCATATTGATCCTCTCCAAATGATTTACTCTCTACTTGGAAAAATGCGGTTTTTGTAGAGTCCTAATCCTTCATGTTTTCAAAGAAACTATTTGTCAGCATTGGAATTTTATTAATTAAATTTTTCCTTTCTTGTATTTATTATAGTTGATAATCACTCTTAATTTTACTTTCCATAAATTCCTTATTTTGAGTCTACCTCATCCCCATGCGCTCTACCTTTTTCACTAGATCAACATTAATTTCCCCCAGTTTTTCATCAATATTTTAGTTTTTAACAAATTCCAAATTCAAATTTTTTAAAAATACCTATATATTATCCTTTTGATCATAAAAACATCTCCGCCCATCCTTTTTACGTCAGTATTTAATTGTCTCACTATCTTATAAGATCACTTTTCACTTCCGAAAATAGCTTTCCCCTTTAAAACAGAATTAACTTATTTTTGAACCTAACCAAAATCAAAAAATGGATCGGGTAGTTTTATATTTATTTTTAAATATATTGCTGAATTTTAAAAAATAAACCCCTCATTAATAATATTTTAATATAATGTCATTTATTTCATCACAAATCAAATTAACAATCTGTATGTCTTTCATTAATCCATCTAAAAATAGAACATTATTTATCATTTACTTTCGGTTCCAACATTTGGAATCTATGATTACCATCCATGACATTCTCTCAAATGAGAGGCATTACCCCTTTTACAAAACACAATGGAGTAAAATTATCATTCTAATTCATTTCATCTACCAAATAGTTAATATTCCAATTTTTTATTAGGACTCCTCCACCATCTATTTTATTATTCATATACTACTCTGAGTAGTTGTAATCATATGGATGACTACTAATTTGATTATTTCAATCAGCATTTCTCAATGCCAACATGTGATGGAGGATGAGTTCCAAATAACAAAATTCAATGATAAATGTTTTGAAAATGAGTTAAAACGATGAATTTTATCTATAACATTCACCTTAGGATGAATTCATAGGATAAAACCTTCCATAGTGGAATAATTATTTTGTTTAATTCTATTACCCATTTTCTTCAAACAATAATGAAATTTTTTAAAGCAATCAAATGTTGAGTTCACGTTATTATAATTATGTATAACATTAAACATTGATAATGAATATCATATTTTTATTTATTAATTAATTATAAAAATTAGTTATTTTATGAACCAAATTGGATATCACTACTTTCTCTTAGAAGATTTAATACTTCAATCAAATGTATATTATTTTCTCTTCATCCTCCTTACTAATTTATTGATTTTTTGGAGTTATATATTTTAATTTTTTTTATCCTTATTTATTTACCATCGACATATCCATGTGCTCAAAATAATTTCATTATAAAATCATTATACATATATTTAATGTTTTAATTAATATTAATATATAATTTATTTCTTATTTATTATTACTCATTATAAACAATCATCTTCTATAGGAGGATTATTTTATTCAAGTTAGGGTGGATTTCTTAAAGCTTCTCTTTCACATGAATGATTATACTTCAAGACTATAATTGAGATATTTACATCAATTTAATGTGTCATTAATGCATACAACCATCAGGAAAAGGTTAATTCCAAGTACTAATTTAATAAATTTGTTCATCATTTTATTTACTATTTCTAAGTACTTTTACATTTTATTTTAATGTAATATTTATTTAGTATTTTTAAATGATTTTTTGGGAATTAAATTTTTAAATTCAACTATACGACACAACAAACAAAAGAGATAAAATGTTTCTTTCTACCAATGTTACCATGTTTTCTATTTTCATTGCCATTATTTTTTAAACTAATAATATTTAATATTGATTCGATGGTTTTAGCCAAAAAACCATTTTTATTGTTTAAATATAGAAGTGTGGTGGAATCAAATGTGACCTTTTTTTACTTCTCATGATATAATAGTAACATGAGCATCCTATTCTCTTATGACTTTCATCAATGAGAATGATTTTACAGCTAAGAATATTGAGTCAATATGAAATATTAACAGTTAGAAATAGACAAAAATTGATACATGGTAATATTAGAAGTTAGGATTTATTTTGGAGATTATTATGTGTAGGAATTAACCACACTTGAGTCCGACAAACAGTGTTTCTCGTATTACTCCAATTGATTATTTTTTAAAAAACATTTATATTAATTATAGTATGACAGAAAAATAAGAAACTAAAAACTGAGAAAACATATTCCATTTTTTCGTAATATTTGGAATGAATAATAATTAATTAGGGATGTGTATGAATCCCACTAACCTCAATTAGATGCATGGTGTGACCATTATGACTGAATCTACCAGTTATAATTTTAAAATAGAATGTTTATTTCCAAAAATTTCACTCACTGAAAATAGATAAAATAAATTAATTTTTTTAAATAACTAATGAAATAAATTCATAATTCATTTTAAATGTTTAGGAACAATTCTACCATCAAGTTAATACATGATATTATCTGTATGAGTCTAAGTGTGTTTGTCCAGTTTAAAATGACATTTTATTAAAAAAACATGTGATGTACTCCAAACAATGTAAATGCATTCAAATTGTTTTGATAGTTTAGGAAAATGATCTATATGACATTTGATATGTTTAGTAATCATCCCCAACTCAATATGATTCATGGTGTGACTAGTATGACTCCATGTGTGACTTTTTATATAAAATTGACATCAAATTTAGTAAAAAGTTCAAGTGACATGATCACAACTAATCAAACATATTCAGATTTTTTTGATAAATTATATAAATGATCCATATGTCCTTGTTGGTGTGTATGAATTATGATCACCACATTATGATAGACAATAGGGATGGTAGGACTCAATATATCCCATATCAATTTAAAATTGATAGTTTTGTTCAAAAATGTCACACTCTGAAAATTTAGAAAAAATTATTGGATTGTGATTATAATTTTGGGGAAAAATTCATAAGTCATTTTTAATGTGTGGAAACTAGTTTCATATCAAAACGATACATGATTTAATTGGTACAAGTCAAAGTGTGTGTTTTAGTATAAAATGAAATTTTGGGAAAAAAATTGATATACTCAAAACCATGTAAATGAATTCGAATTGTTTTGATACGTTATTTAAATGACTCATATTCCAATTAGGATATTTCGGAATTATCAAAACATAAATATGAAACACAGTGTGGTCTGTAAGACTCCAAGTGCATCTTTTTTTTTTTAAATTGACATCACTTTTTGTAAAAATTAAAACTCACGTACTAAAAACTAATAAAAACCTTTTTTATTGTTTTAATGCATTAGTAATACAATCCATATGTCATTTCATACATGTAATAATAATCATCACCTCAATTAGATGCATGGTGTGGCAAACATTACTCCTAGTGATACTTTTTATTTAAAATTGACACCAGTAATAGTAAAAAGGGAAATAGACCTAATAAAAACTAAGAAAAAACATTTGGATTATTTTGATATTTTAGAAAGATTATCCATATATCAATTTTGACATGTAGAAATCAAAAACACCTCAATTTTTTACATGATGTTATGGTATTACTCAATGTGTGTGTTATCTATTTAAAATCAACATTTTAGTTAAAAAAGGATCACTCGGTGTAAAATGGTAAAATTCACTCATATTTTATTGAAAATTTATTAAAATGACTCATAAATATTTTTTTTGTGGAGGAATCAATATCATGTCAAACTGACACAACATGTGACAAGTATGAGTCAATGTACATGTTCCCACTTTAAATTGAAAATTTAGTAAAAAATAAATTCAATGCAATCAAAACACAAAAAATATATTTGGAATATTTTGAAATTTTATAAAACTGATCCATATTTAATTTGATACATGTAAGAATTATATGCAAATCATTCCAACACACGGTGTGACTGGTATGACTAATAGTGCATATTTTTAATATATTAGTGTCACTTAAGTTTAAAACACAAATAACATCAACAAACATGAGAAAACGAGTCTATATTTTTATCTCATCAATCTATATCATATTACATAATTTATTTTGTTATCATTTTGTTCTTTTACATAGTTAATTTTCATATGGATAAGGCATTATGTGGAAGAATAAATTTTTTCACATGCAAGAATCAATCTCAACACAATCTGAAAAAATGTTCCTCATATGAATCAATGATTAGTTTAGAAATAACACATTCTGTCAATTTATTTCCTTACATTATTACTAACCTAATAAAATTTTTCTTTTACATGTTAATTCTTTTCTCGAGAGGGGTTAGTACCAAAAAAAATACTACTATTATTAATGGATGTAACAATTTGTACTTTTTTAATTGTATAAACCAATGCTTGAACTGTATAAAATATAGTGTTTTTTATTTTATAAGTATTGTAAATTTTATTTCATTTAATGTACCTATTCATTCTATAATTTAATGATTTTAAGGGTTTTTTGGTGCTGTGGGGTGTTGTTATGGCACACTGCACAGATGCTGTAGGGAGATATTGTATCATACTATAGTATTCCACTTTATCAGATCCATTAAAAGCACTGATAAAGGATTCCATTATAATTTATTCTAAATTCATTGATAAAAGTTTCCTTTACCAGTTCACGAACATGCGTTGAAAATGTAACCGTTTATTGATTGTATTTTATCACCGATAAAAGGTATGGGTTCATAATATCTCTCTGGTAGTATGTGCTTCTCATGAACATATAAATTCATATTTTAGCACTATTAGAGCCCTATATTGTATTAGTTAAGGGTCGATTCAAAGGATCAATTGTAATCTCTTTGTCTAAAACCAAATAGGTGTATATAATGGAATGAATCACACCGGTGTCTATCAATTACACATGAAAAATATAAAAGATGCATATTATATTTCATGAAATCCCTATAGCTTTGGGTACATAGGCCTTCATATATTGTAGGCTTCCTTGTCCCAAACCACATTCTCCCTGAACCTAGTATGAACCGCCTTGGGGTGGTGGTAACTAGTCAAACATCAGATCACCTCATGATTCTCTATCGAACCATCAACCGCATCCTCCACCCTGTGGACTACCCTTCTGCTTCCACCATCTCTACTTCAAGGATCCCTCAATCATCTCCCAAACTACTATATAATGGGTCAACAAATCCAATGCAACAAGTCCAAAAATATCATAGGAGAAACACTCCCTCACCATTAATTGAATAAGGCCATCATTGAGACCATCAAAACTAATCCACTATCTCATGATAGTCTAATGAATCATCTGGAATTCTTGAATCCCTTTGACTTCCATCAGCTACCTTTCACTGAGGAATCACCTCTAATGTGCCCACTACAAGAACCCATAATTATCACCTACATTACCTGGAATCTATGCACCAATATGGCACACTGATGAAGACATTCTTGAAATTTAATTCAATGATATATCATTGAATACTCGATATGCAGGTGTAGAGCCTACTAAATTGTATGGGCTCGAGAGAACGGATCCCAGACCATATTCATAGATTATCACGATAGATCAGTAAACCATTACCAATACTACACCATGGTCATACATCCCAACTATATATATAGAATCTGTTAGATGCATAGTTATATCAGTGTAGATTGATAAAACTCCTCCCTAAAGAGACTATCAATTTATAAATATGAGAGAGCTATCTCATAATATGAATGAGTCACTAAAACCCACCATCTCTAAATATTCCCCAAACAAATAGTCAATTCCAGGACCACTATCTGATATGAAAGTGTCCTCATAAGGATAAACACTCATGTGAGTACCTCTAGCGAGACCTCAAGAACTTGGGGTTTTTGATCACCATAAAACATGGTTGATCATTGCATATAGAAATCATATGGTGCACTCACCATGAGTTTATTCTTATTTATCATTTCCAATGCCAACAACTACACAGCAGGGGATGATATAGCTTGTAGACCACATGTAGGTACTATATCCAACACAGTATGATGTAATGTAGCCTCCGAACTTGGTGACTATTCCTCATAATGACATAGTGAAATCCTTGATGGATTTTATTTGGAGTGGAATCCTAGAATAATTATTATTTCAAAGAGTAAAAATGGGAGATGACTCAAGTACAGTAAAACCACCACCCATTAATATATTATTCATTAACACATGTTTCCCTATAATCTATTTCTACAAGTATTGAGTCGAAAGACAAGTAATCAAAGTCAAGGTGTTTGGGAGATCCAGTCGTTGCACTAAAAACTATGTTACTATAAAAATAGGAAAACTCCAAACACATAACTTTGTTTATATTTTTCCCTAATAAATCTCACCAACTCCATTAATAAGGTATAAACTGATTTGATACCACCATATCATGAATTAACCCAATAGGGTCGGAACGGTGACGACCCAAAGCCCATCTCTAATAGGCCATCGGTTGGAGACCATCACCAGGTACAAATATCACACACATCAAATGTATTAGACTAAATTATCTATACCCACCCAAAAATATCAAATCCCATACAATTTAGAAAGGGAAAATAATTGATTCCATTGATTTAATATAACTATTTTCCCACAATCAGATTATGATAGTAATGTACTAAAATTACATATGGGTCCAAATACAATCCCAAAAAATGTAGAAATTCCTACATAATCATATGGCTAGGACATTAATTTATTGAAACCACCTGGAAAACTACTATGTCTATCAGGCTCTGGATATACTCCATCAGATCCCTTCCCTCATAGAAATCTATAAAATTGTCCATTATTTTCATAAGACATGACTTGTGCAGTCAGATCACATGTAGGGGTGAGTATAACAATAACTAGTAGGACACCTCAAAGACACGTAACGTGATGCATCAAGAATAGTCATGTGATAACAATGATATAGAAATAAATTAAAAAAAACCCCAGATATACTCTGTAAGGAAACCATGACTCCAGGTAGTCACAACAAAACTACCAACCACAATATTATTTTCAAAGCTATAGAAATTCATAGAGAATCCACCTCATGAGTCACACTATGATTGAAGAAACTCATCCAAGTTGTCATGATAATGGGAACCTTCCCAGTAAAGATCACAGCTCTATGTGTAACATCCCAAGTAAGTAATGAATAATATATATTTTTATCAATGACTATTAATGATTAAGATAGTGTTTTAGTGTCTTATAATGAAAATAAATCTCATCTTAAGCATGGAATACACTAATATTTTTAAAAGATTGTTTTACTGCCTTTTGATGGCAAACCCTTTTTAAATAAATATTTTGACAATTTTATAATCTATATTTTTCAAAATAAACATATTCATTATGATTGGTACATTTAATTTTACATTGGATAAATTTTTGGTATTTTTCTGACAATGTTCATTTTTTAATGAATAGTGAAAAATACTGCATTTTACATCAAAAATGCTTTTTAATCTATTTTATTTATATGATTAGATTATATTTTGAATTAGTTTTAAAGTTAAATTAGAATATATTTTTACCATTTTATCCAATGGTGGTCATTGGAATCAATTTCACTTTGACATTAGACTTAAACTGGTGTCAATATTTTGATACTTATTGTTTTATAAAAACATGCTATTTGCTCTGACAGCGGGAATTATTTATTAAATTAATTAATGTGACTTATATGTTTTGAATTTTTTAAAATATACTTCATTTTAGAATTCGGAATATCAAATATATCTTAGGGTGAATTTTTGGTAATTTTCTGAAAAACATCAATTTTTGATGAATAGTGAAACCACTAAGAGGTACTTATAAAAACTGATTTTCCGTTTAAATGAAATTTTCCCATCATTGTGTTTTGAATTTCAAAAATTAGACATACATGGTTGTCATTAAGAAGTAAAATGTGGTTCAATGAGATTAAAATAATTTTTTGGTGAATAGTAACTTATTAAGTTTTTAATCGCGATTAGTGGCAATTAGTGTAGTTTAAGGTAAAAATAATGCTTTAATAAAATAAGATGAGCCTGACACATGTCCTACCCTCATTGGTTGTGTCATGGACGACCAAGAAAATCCATGGGTCAACTTGGGGACCCCATGGATCCACTTTGGATGGGAAATGACATAAATGACTTATTATTTAATGTAAAAGTAAAAATAACACAAACATAATATGTTTTACGAAAAAAAATTTTTACATGGGGTTATAAAGATCATATTTTTGATTATTAATAGTCATTGGAAAGCTACAAAGAGTTCCTACATCATAGTATTTTTTTTATAAATTTTAGACATTAGATAAATTAAATTATTTATGACATCATGATGATGCATCGATGACCTCATTATTTAACGATTTAAATAAAATGGAAAGATAATGAAAAATCTAAAACCTACACATAGAAAAAACCAATTTGATGAGTGGATTTCGAATACATATCACCTTATCTTCGAATTATAGCAATGTGGGACCTTTTTAATCCGAAACTCATTTTAAAATAAAGTAACTTATCTTTACTTTCCAAAAGTGCCCCTCCTCTCCTTTTATAAAAGACCCCCACCTCTACCTCATTTCACACACTCCTCAAGCCTTTTTCTAGGCCAACCCCTGCCCATTTACTCTCTCCACATCCCTATCCTCATCCTATAGGATTCCCTTTGGGAAGAATCCTTTCAAAGGAAGCATTTAGGCTCCAATCAAAAGGAGTTACACTTTTAAAGGTAATTCATTCTCTCATGTTCATTTGTTTTATTTTTCTTCTCCAACCCCCTAAACCCTTTTTATTTACTTCTTTTGTAACAAAAAAAGTATCTTCAATATACTAGGATGTTTTTATAAGATTTATTTGAGCTACACTCTCACACAACTACATCAAATGGTTAATGATCATACGGTTTCCGTGGATGGCGAAATTCTGCCTCCCGAAACGATGATGGTTCAATACTCATTTAACACCTTCAAAGGTGGCCATTATGATGTCACTATTTTTATATATGATATATAATATGTTTATGTTTTCCTTAAGCTTCTGTTTTTTTTCATTTTGGTCATACCTTTATGGTTTCCATTATGGGTAAACATGATATCTTCATTTTAGGAAGTGCAGACTACCACCCCCTGAAAGTGATTTGATTCGTTAATACCATATGTGGGATGTGTAAAGGTTAAAGTAAATGATATTATATATGTTATTATACTGTAATTATAATATACTCTTATATCATTATGATTTCATTCCAGAAAATATGAAATAGAAATGGAAGTAGCGTTCATGCGTACGTACGACTTACCCTCTCCATGAACGGTGCATTTCATTTCATACCTCTAAATGTGATGTAATATTATAAATACATGTATATGATGAATATATATGATATATATGTTATCCAAATCATTAATATAATTTAGGATATAACGAACCTTTGACCAAATTAACAACATGTAGGTGTAAGAAGTCTATTTTTGACTTAAGAACCAAATACCGACAAAATGAACATTATTAACTTAAATGATTACATGATGTTCATAACATGGTATAAAAGGAATAATGAACTTGAAAAAGGTTCTTAAGAAAGTATAGATTAACTCAAGTTTATTATTCAGGAGATTAAAGAACGGTCGGGTCAAGTCGGATACGAGGTATGGGACTTCGTCTCAATCTCCTTTCATTGAGGCAAATATTATTTTATACACAACTTTCTTTTATACGGTGTATAAACCCCTTTGAATTTTACGTTTATTCAAAAGGAATATTTTTTATACGAAGAGTTTACTAAACGACAAAAGGGAATGTTTTTGTCGTACGTATGCGGCGACAACGACTTGTCCGCCGTCATGACTGTTATTTGAGTTTCGGCTTCTTCTACAAGCCATACCTTCTTATTAAAAGAAAAATAAATACCATGTTTTACTTTTCTTTTATCTTGGTATTGAAAATGGTTTTCACAATGTATTTTGTGTTGTATTGATATCTCGTGATTGAAATATGGAAATGTTATGTTTCCTTTATGCATGTTTTATGTGATACGATTATGTTATGGTTATTGGGCATTATTATGAAGACGGGTGGTTCCGTGACAAACTAAGGGCAGGTGAGCCTGATATAGCTCTCCAATTCATTGGGTAACGCGAAGGAGTGAAACGTTAAGGTTTCTCTGAAGAGATTTTAGGGAATATACTGTGATGGTTATTCCAAACGTAACCAAGAGGGTTAATCCCTATGTATGAATGTTATGAATGCCTCAAGATACCTTTATGTCTTATGATTTCTATGATTTATTGATGATTTGATGAGTTATGTTAAAGTGCTTATGTTTTATGGGTAAAGTATGATCTCATCCTTATGTATATTTGTACCCATGTTTCCTTTCCATATTTTTATATCCCTTACTGAGCTTTTTATGCTCATCCCTAGTTTTTGTTGAAATGTTTTTCACAGGTCAAGGGAAAGGTACATGATATGATGATAGTGTCAAGGAAGTGTCAAGAATGAATCCATGTTTTATTTTAAATATGTTTCCATTGATGGGAATGAAGAATACTATCCTTATGTAACCACTTTGTTTATATGTGGAATATAATGCACGTTTTATAATCTAATTCTCTAAAACTCTAAACCTGACAAGATTCTCAATGTGTAATCTTGTAATAACTCAAGATTAAGTAAGGTTTAAGGATGGGGCCTTATAGTTGGTATCGAAGGTCGGTTTAGATAACTTTAGGAGTTAGAATTCTATTAAAATATTATCCAAAAATATATTTTTTGTAATGATATAGCATTTGAAGATTACCATGTTGCTTCATCTAAGACATGTTTGTTCAGAATGGTTTTCCGCAGAGGAAACTGGGAAGCAGTGCTAGGAAGGAATACAGAAGGAAATAACCTTCTGAATCAGCATCCTGAGATGGTCGGAATTGGAACTGAACAGTTTGTTGCAGTGATGGCTGTAACACCCCAAGATTTCATAGTGTGTTATTTCTTCAAAATAATTCAATAACTTGAACTACACGCAACACCTAGTTCAATCACACCATGACTTACCAAAGGAAAAATCCATTCAAAAGAGGTTATGAATATTATTAACTAAATTTTAAACTTTATATAATCATTATAATTTTTCCATATTATGAGTATCTTGGACATAATGCAAGAACAAATTCATTTTCAGTATTGCACTTTTATCAACTTTTAATAGTGAACCCTTTTTAAATACAATATTTTAAACTTTTTGACTAAATGGGGACATCAAAAAATTTAAAATGAAACATCCCAAGCTTCCACAGTACGCTTTCCTTTGAATAATACTGTAGTGTGTGTTGTACGCAACTTCGAGTTTTAACACACACCACAACCGATCAAACTAGCCGTTATGAATAGTAATACCTACTTTTTGAAATTATATATATTTTATATTTCAAAATGGACATCATTTTTGGATTCGGAATATCAAATTTAGCCTGAGGTGAAATTTTGGTACATTTCGGATAACTTTCATATTTTGATGAATAGTGAAAATTACTAAATTTTAATTAAAAACAACTTTTTAAATCAAAATAATTAATAATGATAAATTATGAATTTTAGTAGTTTTAAAGTATATTTAGAATATATTTTTACCATTTAATATAATGTTTGTCATTGGACATAATTTTACAATTAAACCGAACATAAACAAGTGTCAATCTTTTGATAGTTATTATCTCTTAAAAACACTCATTTTGTTTTGACAGCAGGAATTAATTTTAAATTAATTTCTTCCACTTATGTGTTTTGAATTTAGGAAAATGGATTCCATATTTGGAATCAGGATGTTCAAATTGTGTAAATAGGTAACTTTTATTTTTAGACATTTTGAATAATTACTGCGGTAAATATTTTATTTACCATGGTTAAGGGTAAATCCGGTAAATAAGGGTTAAAAAATAAAATTATAATAATACTAAATTACCCTAAAACGTGTCTTAACCCTATTGGTTGATACATGGTCGACCATGGGAATCTTTGGGTCGATTTTGGGACCCCATGGATCCACTTGTAAGTGATAATAACACTTTATTTTAATTAAGTTAAAATGAATACAAAAATGACACAAGCATATATCTTTTAGAAAAACAATTGTTACATAGGGTTTTATATGTTGGATTTTAGATTATAAATATTCATTAGAAAGATAAAACGATTTCCTAGATAATGATATTTTATTTATAATTTTTCGACATTAAATAATTTATTTTATTTATGACACAATGATGATGCAGTAATTACTATAATAGTGAAAAATTAAAATAATTGATATTATAAATACCCAAATAAATATAATATGAAACATTTAATGAATTAAACTAATTTTCTAAGATAATATGATATATTAGGATTTATTTAATTGACTTTTTTCGAATTAATAAATCTGTTATGAGTTTCACAAAAATCAACTATTGAATAGTGTCAAAATTGACATAAAAGAGTTCTTAAAACAAATATTATATTATTAATTGATATTAAATTCCTAAAAATCTAAGGTTCGGCCAAGAGACTTATATCATGATAGGTTCATCATTAATGGACCACTTGGGGGTCTCTTGAATGTATATAGTATGTTTATTAACCATATTATATAAAAATACAAAGAGACATTGTAAAAGTGAAACTAATTAACTTAGAGTTAATACTTAAAGATAAGGTTAATATAAGTACCCAAACCTGTCTAAATTCTATTGGTTGAGTTTTTTTCGACCTATCCCTACCTTGACCTTTGAATAGTCAACTTTGGAGCCATTAGAAACCGAATATGAATTTATTATAAATTAATATTTCTAGCTTTTCCAAAGGTGCCCCTAACCCCTCTTATAAAAGGGCACTCCTCCTTCTCATTTCATCACACCTTCAAAGCCTTTTGGTGTAACGACCCAAAGTTTCATTAATGGAAAATCCCTCTTGATCCAGTTAAATGTTTCTTTATGAAAATTTTTTTTTTATAAGATGTCAACTTCTTTAGTTTAACGTTAATATTTGTGACTGTTACTTTTATAGCTGTTGAACAGTGATCATCTGGGTAGTTTAAATATAAGGCTTTAACGAACCAATTTTCTACTCAGACAAAGGAAGCGATGGCCTCATTTAGTAGAATTGCCCCTTATGAAGCCCATTTTTCGGAGCTCGGAAAGGAGGTGGCGTCTTTGGGATTTTCCCTTGACCAAGCCCAAGCTGAGCTTCATCAAGTCATGCTCGAACGTGATCGTCTACGGGAAAAATGGAAGTTGATAGAGATTACCACTCGAGAAATGTTATCCGAGCAACCCCAAGAGTCTTTCACCATCGCACACCTTACCCTTAGGTCTTATGCAGCTATTTTAAGGGGTTCTGTAACAAATAAGTAGCACCATGTTCATGTACATTATTTTTTTATATAATAATGAATATAATTTCTAGTCATTTTTGATGCATTGTAATTAGTTTTTAAAGTACAAATGATGTTTTTAGTTATTATTTAATTAAGAATTATATTTTATTAAATTAAAGGATTTTTGAATTAAATAATATTTTAATAAAATATTATTATTAATATTAAATTAATTTTTATTAAATATAAATGATCTTATAATTTTATGAATGCAATTAAAATTTTTATTAAGGTTTGAAAGCCATTTCTGTCAAAACCCGTGAATTTTTTATAAATGTCGGTTTTTATTTTAAAAGTGAAAATTATCATATTTCGAAAATTATTTAGATAAAATAAATATTATTTTTGGAATCAGGACGTCGAAATTATCCAACGGTGAATTTTTCAAAATTTTCTGAGACAGTCAAATTTTTGGGTAAAAATTAAATACCATTTAAATATATAATGTGTTTTATGACATCATAATCACCCAATGGTGATGTAATAAAATACCATAATCCTTATTTTCGGACAATATGTGTTTTATCATTAAAATAATGAGGTTTTGGGTTTGTTTGACTCACTTTTCAAAGCATTAATGGAGCCCTCAAGACTTATTCAACACTTTGCCTTTTTAAATTAATATCCATGGGAGTGTGACTCACCTCCACATAAGCAACCCTAATTTTTTAATAAGTTATGACCTTGGCCTTGTAAAATATTGTTTTCCTCTTTCCTTTTCCAGAAACCATGGGCAAATACCATGGGATGGTTTGTGGTTTGGATTATTTTAATATAAGGGGTCCCAAACCTAAATAATAAAGAATTCTCTCACCTTTCCTATATAAACCCACCCAAGCTCCCACTTCCTCCTCACTCAAAGCCTTTGAAGTTCGTCCAACCTCTGCCCTACTCTCTCTATAATCCTCCCAAGGTGCCCCAAGCTCCCAAGAAGCCTCTCACAAGCCTCTCTCTAGCCTTTGGAAGCACACTTCCAAGTAAGGGGTTTTCTTCCTTTCTCATTTTTTTTGTCAATTTTCTTTAAGTTGTATTTCCCTTTTTATTTCAATTATGAATGTTGGGGTATGGTTTCGCACCTCCCCCATACTGCCCTCTTATTGTTTGAATGATGGGAGAACCCTTTCTCTCTCATTAAATGCCTCCCATGTACACCCGATACTATGTCGAAATTCTGAAAGGAACTTCTCTCTCTTCTTTTACATTCAAGCAATACTTTTGTATCATGAATCTAAATTCCATTTAAATTGTTGGGACATGTATATATATGACCTCCATACTTTTCATTACATGTAAATATGATGAGGAACCCCTTTCTCTCTCATCAACTTTTTTTTATGAATTCTTATGTCACGCCGTTATGCTGTCGAAATCGCACCGATTTTCTAAGCCAATGTCTTTGTGTAGTGAATACCATGCCCATTTCTCCATCAAGGGTATTCACCTTTATGCACATTTACTTATTGATTATAAAGTTTCATGTATGAATTCCGCATTCCTTTATCATGGAATAAATGATTATGTTTTATGAATCCATGTTTTATGATCCATGTGGCACACTTATGCATGAAATGAAATGTTTAAGAAGGTTGCGCCCTTTATAGCGCTCCAATACATTGGGTAAAGTATATTATCATGATACGTCATGTGCAATGAGTGTTGACTCATGCTAATTCAAGTGCAACGAGGGTTTACTCGTGCTTCAAGTGCAACGAGGGTTTACTCATGCTCAATGTGCAATGAGCCTTGGCTCATGCTAATTCAATGTTAAGTGTTATTGCCACATTTCCATGTTATGATTATCATGCTTTATCATGACTTTATGTTCATGTCTCTCTTATGCTCTATTGATATGCCTATTGCCTAACATGTATTGTACTCCTCATGTTATTCATTATGTACTCCCTTACTGGGCTTTATAGCTCACCCTTTTCTTATGCATGTCCTCAGGTTATCCCATGCAATGCTAAGTACGAAGGAATGTAGTGGTCATGTAAAGGAAGTTTTCAATAAGGATGTTGTATTTCAAGTTTAAAGTTTTTATGTAATGATCCTAAGCCCCAAAGACACTAAACCTCTCGATCTTCTTTGTTGTATCAAGTGAAGTTTTATGTAATAAAGCATGTTTAAGTTGTAATAAAAGCAGGGTTGTCATATTTGGATCGGCAAAACTCTGACCAATTACTCTCCCAACATCCTTCACTACACCCTAGGGTCCTTAGTTTGATCAGAAAGCCAACCTATGGAGCCCTTTTGATCAAATCAAAAGGAAGAACCCGAAGAAGAGGTAATGATTTCACCACCCTTCTCCAAGTTCATTTCTTCCTCCACTTCTTCTTCCTTTGTTATTACCATTATAAAATAATAACTCCAGTATCTCGCATATAATGTGATGTTATTATAAATATGGTGCAACCATATTCAGTATTCTATCCACCCTTTGAATAATATGTCACCATACGTGCGTACGTACGGCTTACCGTCTCCACGTCGTGGTGTAATTGTTATTCAATATATTATTATTTGGATGGGTATAATAATGATGTGTAACTCATGTAAATAATAAATATAACATGTTAATTATTCTGTATATATGATATACCATCCATTTATATATTATTTTAATATCAAAATAATGATATTGTCGCTCGTGCGTACGTACGGACTACCGTCTCCACGAACGCGATGAGATTAATTCTCCATCGTATCCATTCAAGTATAATTATCATTTGATGATTTAAAAATGATTTTTAAGGACTTTATATCATTCTGGATATGAATAAGATACAACAAACATGGCTTATGTAACAAAACATATAAAAGAAAATGGGTAAGTTAACACCCGAAACGACGATAATTCTAAGATATTATTAACAAATCAATGTTAAAAGATCATATATGATATCATATTAATATATATGATTCTTGTATAATTTAATAACAATTATTTAACCATTATACAGGAGGTTAACCTACCCCAACCAAGGAAAAGTATACGGTAAGGGATTTTCTTATCTCACTTTCAATTCCATGAGATTTCCATTGTTCGCCACTAAATTATTGAAAGTGGCGTATTGTGTACTGCCATTTGATATATATTATCATGATTCTCTTTATATTCATGTTATTATGTAAATCATTTGGTGGTTATTAACTTTTGGCCATACAACTTAGTTTATTAACGTGGTAAGGGGTTTTCATCTCACTCCTTATTCCCGTGTGATTCACGCCATATTTCCACCATTACCTTTTGTGTGGTGTATGTACTGCCCATAATTATATTGTTTGTGTAATACACTCTAATTTATGTGTATTTACATATTAATTGTATGATACCTCTTTCATGGGTTGTATGTTTCATAAGTTACCAAATTGGTAAGGGTTATTTCACAATCTCTTCATTATCTGAGGTTGTTTATATGTAATAATCTACTGGGATCTCTTTATCATCCACATCCGTGTTTCTTCAAAATGTATTTCAAAACATTTTTATTATTTACAAGAATATGGGTTAAAGTCATTTATACCATTGTTTGACTTTTTATAAGACGAATCTTTCCGTCGTTTTCAAAACAAGGTCCTTTTAACCTTTTCGACAGAATTATGGTAAGAATGTTTTTTTTAACTTATACGGCGAGTGCGGTTATTTTCTGCCGTTATAAAATCTTCAAATCATTCCTTACAAGCTTATAAGAATATTTTCAAAGAAAATGTTTTATTTTATATGGATCTTAAATGATTTCAAAATAAAAGGAGATATTTCTTTAAAAATAATTTTGATTTCATCTATGTCAACATCCTTTGATGGATTTTAAGATTATTTGAAGTTGATTTATTATGATACAAAACTTCTATATTGTATTGAAGGTTTTGTGATATGTTTGACTATGGATGTGCTATTTTTATACCACTCATAGTTTATGGTGAATGTATTGACATTTCGTATGCTAGTTTTAATACGAATGTTTATGTTATGTTTAAACCATTTCATATGGGAATGCATTGGACTTAATATGTGACGGGTGGAGCCCGCTATAGCTCCTAGATGCATCGGTAGGTCTCATGGGAAAAACTAGCGTCATGGCACAAGGCCTTGGCAAAATCTTATTTGTAGTCTTGGCACGAGGCCTTGACTATGTGGTTATGATAGTCTGGCATTATGAATTCCAACATTATGAAAGTGGTTATTGATATTTCATGTGATTATTCAATTATTAGAATATCCATGTGAATGAGTAAATGGAATTATTTAATTTTATTTATGCCATACAAAGTTGAATGTTCATGTTTTAAAGGCTTTTTTTAGTTATACATTGCCTTAAATGTTTATTCTTATTTATAAAAGTTTCCACTATATTGTTATCCTTACTGGGCATTTGAGCTCACCCATTTTCTATGTTTTATTTTTCCCAGGAAGTGAAGAAGTAAATTATGAATGACCTGCAGGGATATTATGTGGGGATATGAGTGTGGATTATGGAGACAATATGTTGTTGTAGTAGTTTTTCATTTTATGATGTAATGTAAGATTTATGATTATATCTAGTGTTTCCAAGGATACTAATCCAATCGGTCATTCGAGATTTGATCTTTCTTGTGATCATGCCAATGTTATGTAATAATGCACCGACTCTGGGCAACTAGGGTCGGGGCGTTACAGTTAGTATCAGAGGAAGTTTAGTACAAACCTTGGAAACTAGATTTAGATAAACTCTGATTAGAGCACGTAGACCTAAGATGAAAATTGAGGATTAGTATAGAAGAACTTCCTAGAATTTTGGTATTGTAGAGATTTTGTGAGTTTTCCGAGCAATACATCCCTGTCTGGATACGAGCAGGTAGAGGCGGCTCTGGCACAGATGTACCTAGGGGTAAAACCCAAAATCACCGCTTTGAGCTATACTCGAACGAGAACTGGTGCACGACAACGGGCCTTGCTGCACTCTTGGTTACGACACTCCCGGGGGATATGCTTAGGATAATTCTCATTTTCTTTACAAACCATTATGAAGGGTTTATGAGTATATACATCCTCAAATGAGACATTTTTATGATTATGGATTATATACATAAATAGTTCAATTTATGTTAAGTGTTTTATAAGTATCGGATTATGTATTTTGATTCATACACTGATCTAGTGTATTCTATTGTTTAGAAATGGCGCCCAGTAGAAGTAATGTGAACTCCAGAAATGCACATGATCCAAATAGAAGGAAGGATCATATCTTTCATGGTCTTAAGCTAGAATTTATCAGAGAAATAGTCTCCCATGTGTTATCATCATATGAAGAAATAATATCATGTTTTGATAAGATAAGTAAAGAGTTTACTGAGTCCTATGGCTTTGAAGGGAAGCAAGAGAAGAAAAGGATAGATGAGAGAAAGATGGATAAAGGGAAGAGGGAAAATAATAATTTTCCCATATGTGGTAACTGTGGAAAGAAACACCCTAGAACTTGCCTGAAATGAATGGGAGTTTGTTATAAGTGTGGAGGAAAAGGGCACAAAGTACGTGACTGCAAGGGTAAGAAAATGTGTAAAGGCCTGAAGCCTGACGTACATGGACATTACATTACATTTGCGGAATACTTATTACATAACAAAAACACACACACAAGGATCGTAATAGTTTAGTGTCTTTGGAAACTCGGAACGTAATCTTCTAATCGTGGGGAAAGATCTTCAATATCTCCCATAAAGATCTTCCCTTTTTTTACCTAAAAACCTTTCTTTATATCCTGGGGAAAAGAAAACATAAAAGGGTGAGCTCAAATGCTCATTAAGGGTAAACAAAAGAAATATCAATCACATCATATACATAAGAACATAGCTTTTGGAAATCATAACCTGCAAAAGAGCTCATAATATCATAACATGGGATAAATCATAGAAGTGAAAATGAGATCCCCATAATCATAACATGAAACTTGAAACTTTGTGGAATGCACACATAATCATAGAAAATCATTTCTTGTTAGTCATGACTCATTGCCAAGACTATCTTAGTGGACAAAGTCCCTTTCTGAACCGAGTTCACTCCTCGTTTCAGTCCTGTATCACTGAACCGAAATAACCTTCCGTTCCAGCCATGTCTATCTCATGAGATATAAAATCTTTACCCAATGCATTGGAGGGAGATATAGGTCCCACCCATCTCATAATTATACCATTCTTATGTGTGCCACATAAATCATACATCATTGCATAACCCATGTAATAAAAATGGGATTCTTAAATAACATGACATCATAAAACCATTCATATAAGATAAAGGAATTAATAAACATAATTCCATCACAACATAGCCAAATCAATGTATAAAACATGGATAGAAACAGAACCCTTTATTACCTTAGATGGAAAAAAATTTTGATAAAACACTTGAAATTAATTCTTGAGGAAAATATCCTTTCTTCTTCAAAATCAATTTCTTTTCACAAAACATCATGCAATTTTAAAAGAAAGAGATTTTATTGAAAATAGCCATGAAATATTTTGGAGGAAGTTTCATGAAAATAAGGCTTTATAAAACTTTAAAAATCCGTTCGTTCCGTTTAAGTTAAAAAAAACATTCTTCTCGTACTTTTGTCGGAAAAGTCAAAAAGCACCTCGTATGAAAAACGTCAAAAGATTCCTTTCATAATTTTTACTAAAAACTCACCGAAGGGTAAAATTGGATTTCAACAATTGTAGTTGGATGGAAATAATATTATATATTGAGGAAACATGGATGTTGATGATAAAATACACCCCAGTAAATACCAAAGTATAAACAATCTCAGATAAAAATGAGATTGTGATATTTCCCTTACCTTAGGTCCGACTTGCTTTGTAAGTGTCCGAACCTCCTCTTCTTTGAAGTGCCTCTTTGAGACCTCCTCTTAGGGCACTAAAATTGGTCTTTGAGTAAGACCAGAACCTCTAGGATTTTGCTAGGGAAGTGGAGAAGAGATTTTGGCAGGGGTTGGCCGAGCTTGAGTGCTCAAATTGGTGTCAGGAGGAGGGGGAGGAGGTGTCCTTTTATAAGGGAGGAGAGGGGCACCTTAGGAATATCTCAAAATATTATTTTATATTAAAGTCAAAATCGGTTTATAATGGTTCCAAAGGGTCTTATTTCGAAGCTAAAGTGGGGATGGGTCGAAATCCTATCAACCAATAGGATTTAGACAAGTTTAGGGTATTATTTTAACCTTATCAATTAGATTTAACTCTAAGATAAATAATTTAACTTTTACCGTGTCTTTTTGTTTTCTTTCACTATATGGTTAATAAACATACTATAACATGCCAAACGAACCCCAAATTGTATATTATTAATACATATATCCTTATCTAAGTCATTTTGCCGAACCTTAGATTTTTAGGAATAAAATAACAATTAATAATATAATATTTGATTTAAAAACTATTTTGTGTCAATTTTGACACTATTTGATATATGATTTTTGTGAAAGTCATAACAGAATTATATGTTCGAACCAAGTTGATTAAATCAACACAAATATATCATAGTAACCTAGAAAATTAGTGGAATTCATAAAAAGTCTCAAATTACATTTATTTGGGTGTTTATAACATCAATTATGTCAATATTTCATTAACAAGATAATTACTGCATCATCTTTGTGTCATAAATAAATTAAATTATTTGATGTCTAAAAATTACAAATAAAATACCATTATGTGGTAAATCGTTTTAGCTTTCTAATGAATATTTACAATCGAATTTATCTTATGTATAACCCCATATTAGAAATGATTTACTTATTAAACTTTGATTTTAACTATTTCAACCCTTCTTTAAATAAATTAATAATAAATGTCCTAATCTAATCCAAGTGGGCCTAAATGGTCATATTTTATTCCTAAGTTTGTTTTTGGTCGAATTACACTTGTACAATAGAATTAGGACATGTGTTAGGGTAATATTAATATCATATTTACCCTTAGTTACCCTATTTACTATTAACCGCGGTAAAAAAAAGTAAAAAGTTACTATTCACCAAAAATTATTTTCATCTCATTGAACCACATTTTACTTACTGACATCAACCGTGTCTCTCGGATTTTTGAAATTCCATTCACAGAAGCGGTAAAATTAAGTTTTATGAAAAATTCAGTTTTTTTAACTACCACTTAGTAGTTTCACTATTCATCAAAAATTGATGTTTTTCAGAACAATGCCAAAATTTCATCCCAAGCTATATTTCATATTCCGAATTAAAAAATGAAGTCTATTTTACCAAATTCATAACATAAAAGTTGCATTAATTAATTTTATAATTAAATCCCGCTGTTAAAACAAATAGCGTGTTTTTAAGAAACAATATCTATCAAAAGATTGACACTTGTTTATGTCTAGTTTAAATGTGAAATTACATCCAATGACCAACATTGTATTAAATTGTAAAAATATATTCTAAATATACTTTAAAACCACTAAAATTAATGATTTATCACTATTAATTATTTCGATAAAAAAAGTTGTTTTTAATTATAATTTAGTAATTTTCACTATTCATCAGAATATGAAAGTTATCCGAAAAGTACCAAAATTTCACCTTAGGCTAAATTCGATACTCCGAATCCAAAAATGAAGTCCATTTTGAGAGTTAAAATTTCTATAATTTAAAAAGTGGTTATTACTATTCATAACGGCTAGTTTTAATAATATTTTAATAGCATATCATTGTTTCGTGAAACTCAGTATTACGTACCACACATGCTATCGAGGAAGGTTGCGATTGCGTGTAATGCAAGGCAAGTCAAGGATGCGTGTTGTGCAAGCTCCTTTTGGTGTAGCGTATAACACAAGACATTAGTAAAATAAAAAAGAATATTTTTCATAAAATCTCGGGCTGTTACATTCTACCCCCCTTAAAATGAATTTCGCCCTCGAAATTCGTCGGGGTTATAAATGGTTTACTATTCGAAAGTTTCTTTAATAGAAACCCACATTGTAAAAGGGAATACCAAAACTTGGCTTTAAAAACTAAAGTATGAAATGTAACGATTACCCAAATAAACTAATCACTGGGTTTCCACATAGGTGAAAATATGGATATGGAAGAGAAATCTAACCATCATGTTCTGATGGAGAGTGGTAGAGAACATGGCTATGGAAAAGCCAGTAATCACAAATCCATAGATTTGTGATGATATAAGGCACCATCTGATTCATCAGGTATAAGATCACTAGGACAACATTTTTTGTTTTCAAGATCATTTCCCTAAAGTTGAAAATTTTCTTAGAATAAATACTTACTTTATTTTGGTACAATCTCACTTTTGTTCGTGCCTTGAACAATTTCTACTTCATCTCTTAAATAAATGAAGTTGAATTTGTTATTTGTGAAGTATTAGCAGATTATGTGATAGAATGATGTGTCATTCCATCTGTCTCAAACAAAAGGTTAGAAAAAGTTATTAAATATACATAAGTCGTTCTATAGTGAGATTAATCACATATGGTTCCTAAAATGGACTTATACTTCATATATCATACTTCTTAATATAATAAAAATGGTTTCTACTAAACAGGGACTTCCTGTAGGTCAGTGGTAGGCGATAAAGGCCAGTCGCACTTCGGTTGTGGGTTCGATTCCTACAGCCTTGTCCGAAGCGATGGGCTGTCGCCCGTCCTGCAGGTTGTCCCTTTTTCTAAAACTACGTTACTATAACATCCCTTCAATAATATCGAAAATCTTCTATCCTTAAACAATACTAACTTATGTCCAACATAATCCAGTCTAATCTTTAGGCTTATAATACTGCAGTCCACTCTCATAATATAGTGACAACGATTACCAGAGATTTAATACTGTCGTTGATCCCCACATATCATAAGATATGTCTTGTTGGTCACAGTCCAAACATTCAAAGTCCTTAATCGTGTATTCTCTTGAATACCTTAGTGAAAACATGAGTGCAGTTAAAAGTTAACACTTTCCACATACCAAAATCCCCAAAATTCTATATACTCAAACCATGATATCACTTAGTCTTTATATCAATCATGAGCTCATGAATACTATCAAACATTTATTTTTCTCCTTATCCCTTCATTATGCGCATATCATCTACATTCCAAAAATATCTGAATAACCTTTCATGGATACTGGTAACATTAATCATACACTTTCAAAACACAAGGAAAGGCAACAGTGTAACAATCCATAGATGTCTCTTTATTCCAAAATTACACATGATAAACATGTAATCATTCCACTACATTCTCAAACCATTGACCGAGCTTCAAAAATTCTTTCATCTCACATATCATTTGTAGTATCTTCATCATCATCCACATAAATACTACCCATATGACCATATTGATTCTCTTCATGAGTCTTTCCCTTAGGGCATTTGTTTGCATAATGCCCATACATTCCACATTTAAAACACTTAACCATTTTTGATGTCGTAGCAATACCATTATCCTCATCCATGGTGTTAACCGACCATTTTCCTTTGCACTTACTTGCTTTGTGTCCTTCTTTTCCACACCCAAAGCATCTTCCAGTTCCCTTGAAACATTCTCCTTGATGCCTCTTCCCACATGATTTACATAGGGGAAATTGAACTTTCTTTCCTCTATGATCATCATGGAACTCCATCTTTCTCTTATTAGTCGAGTCAGGAAACTTACCAAATTTTACTTTATTGATCATGTTGTGAGATTGCTGATTCGGAATAATAATGATGTTTAGACATCCAAATCCCATTTCATTTGGTTGCTCATGAAGAATACCATTCCATTGTCCATCATATCCTCCATTATTGTGAATCATCTTGTTTCCAGCCATTTTCTAAAACCCAAACAGAATAGTGTTAGATGCAAAAATCGTAATAAAGGGGGAGTAACATAAATATCTATCATCTTTGGTTTAATCTAATATCGTTACCATAGTTCTAGAACTATATCCTATACGTATACTTATCCTTAGGGGCATCCCTAGACATACCTTAGAAATATCTCTAGGGATCTCACTAACGTTTTCGCATCCTAGTTTCCAAAGGTTGACTAAACCTTTCCTCTGATACCAACTGTAAAGGCCCGAAGCCTGACGTACATGGACATTACATTACATTTGCGGAATACTTAGTACATAACAAAAACACACACACAAGGATCGTAATAGTTTAGTGTCTTTGGAAACTCGGAACGTAATCTTCTAATCGTGGGGAAAGATCTTCAATATCTCCCATAAAGATCTTCCCTTTTTTTTACCTAAAAACCTTTCTTTATATCCTGGGGAAAAGAAAACATAAAAGGGTGACATCAAATGCTCAGTAAGGGTAAACAAAAGAAATATCAATCACATCATATACATAAGAACATAGCTTTTGGAAATCTTAACCTGCAAAAGAGCTCATAATATCATAACATGGGATAAATCATAGAAGTGAAAATGAGATCCCCATAATCATAACATGAAACTTGAAACTTTGTGGCATGCACACATAATCATAGAAAATCATTTCTTGTTAGTCATGACTCATTTCCAAGACTATCTTAGTGGACAAAGTCCCTTTCTGAACCGAGTTCACTCCTCGTTTCAGTCCTGTATCACTGAACCGAAATAACCTTCCGTTCCAGCCATGTCTATCTCATGAGATATAAAATCGTTACCCAATGCATTGGAGGGAGATATAGGTCCCACCCATCTCATAATTATACCATTCTTATGTGTGCCACATAAATCATACATCATTGCATAACCCATGTAATAAAAATGGGATTCTTAAATAACATGACATCATAAAAACAATCATATAAGATAAAGGAATTAATAAACATAATTCCATCACAACATAGCCAAATCAATGTAAAAACATGGATAGAAACAGAACCCTTTATTACCTTAGATGGAAAATAATTTTGATAAAACACTTGAAATGAATTCTTGAGGAAAATATCCTTTCTTCTTCAAAATCAATTTCTTTTCACAAAACATCATGCAATTTTAAAAGAAAGAGATTTTATTGAAAATAGCCATGAAATATTTTGGAGGAAGTTTCATGAAAATAAGGCTTTATAAAACTTTAAAAATCCGTTCGTTCCGTTTAAGTTAAATAAAAACATTCTTCTCGTACTTTTGTCGGAAATGTCAAAAAGCACCTCGTATGAAAAACGTCAAAAGATTCCTTTCATAATTTTTTCTAAAAACTCACCGAAGGGTAAAATTGGATTTAAACAATTGTAGTTGGATGGAAATAATATTACATATTGAGGAAACATGGATGTTGATGATAAAATACACCCCAGTAAATACCAAAGTATAAACAATCTCGGATAAAAATGAGATTGTGATATTTCCCTTACCTTAGGTCCGACTTGCTTTGTAAGTGTCCGAACCTCCTCTTCTTTGAAGTGCCTCTTTGAGACCTCCTCTTAGGGCACTAAAATTGGTCTTTGAGTAAGACCAGAACCTCTAGGATGTTGCTAGGGAAGTGGAGAAGAGATTTTGGCAGGGGTTGGCCGAGCTTGAGTGCTCAAATTGGTGTCAGGAGGAGGGGGAGGAGGTGTCCTTTTATAAGGGAGGAGAGGGGCACCTTAGGAATATCTCAAAATATTATTTTATATTAAAGTCAAAATCGGTTTATAATGGTTCCAAAGGGTCTTATTTCGAAGCTAAAGTGGGGATGGGTCGAAATCCTATCAACCAATAGGATTTAGACAAGTTTAGGGTATTATTTTAACCTTATCAATTGGATTTAACTCTAAGTTAAATAATTTAACTTTTACCGTGTCTTTTTGTTTTCTTTCACTATATGGTTAATAAACATACTATAACATGCCAAACGAACCCCAAATTGTATATTATTAATACATATATCCTTATCTAAGTCATTTTGCCGAACCTTAGATTTTTAGGAATAAAATAACAATTAATAATATAATATTTGATTTAAAAACTATTTTGTGTCAATTTTGACACTATTTGATATATGATTTTTGTGAAAGTCATAAAAGAATTATATGTTCTAACCAAGTTGATTAAATCAACACTAATATATCATAGTAACCTAGAAAATTAGTGTAATTCATAAAAAGTCTCAAATTACATTTATTTGGGTGTTTATAACATCAATTATGTCAATATTTCATTAACAAGATAATTACTGCATCATCTTTGTGTCATAAATAAATTAAATTATTTGATGTCTAAAAATTACAAATAAAATACCATCATGTAGTAAATCGTTTTAGCTTTCTAATGAATATTTACAATCGAATTTATCTTATGTATAACCCCATATTAGAAATGATTTACTTATTAAACTTTGATTTTAACTATTTCAACCCTTCTTTAAATAAATTAATAATAAATGTCCTAATCTAATCCAAGTGGGCCTAAATGGTCATATTTTATTCCTAAGTTTGTTTTTGGTCGAATTACACTTGTCCAATAGAATTAGGACATGTGTTAGGGTAATATTAATATCATATTTACCCTTAGTTACCCTATTTACTATTAACCGCGGTAAAAAAAAGTAAAAAGTTACTATTCACCAAAAATTATTTTCATCTCATTGAACCACATTTTACATACTGACATCAACCGTGTCTCTCGGATTTTTGAAATTCCATTCACAGAAGCGGTAAAATTAAGTTTTATGAAAAATTCAGTTTTTTTAACTACCACTTAGTAGTTTCACTATTCATCAAAAATTGATGTTTTTCAGAACAATGCCAAAATTTCATCCCAAGCTATATTTCATATTCCGAATTAAAAAATGAAGTCTATTTTACCAAATTCATAACATAAAAGTTGCATTAATTAATTTTATAATTAAATCCCGCTGTTAAAACAAATAGCGTGTTTTTAAGAAACAATATCTATCAAAAGATTGACACTTGTTTATGTCTAGTTTAAATGTGAAATTACATCCAATGACCAACATTGTATTAAATTGTAAAAATATATTCTAAATATACTTTAAAACCACTCAAATTAATGATTTATCACTATTAATTATTTCGATAAAAAAAGTTGTTTTTAATTATAATTTAGTAATTTTCACTATTCATCAGAATATGAAAGTTATCCGAAAAGTACCAAAATTTCACCTTAGGATAAATTCGATACTCCGAATCCAAAAATGAAGTCCATTTTGAGAGTTAAAATTTCTAAAATTTAAAAAGTGGTTATTACTATTCATAACGGCTAGTTTTAATAATATTTTAATAGCATATCATTGTTTCGTGAAACTCAGTATTACGTACCACACACGCTATCGAGGAAGGTTGCGATTGCGTGTAATGCAAGTCAAGTCAAGGATGTGTGTTGTGCAAGCTCCTTTTGGTGTAGCGTATAACACAAGACATTAGTAAAATAAAAAAGAATATTTTTCATAAAATCACGGGCTGTTACAAAATGGTTTCAAATGTACAATGCTTCATTTGCAAGGAGTTTGGACACTACGCGAACCTATGTCCCAGTCATCAGACTATGCCGCAAATGATGCTATTGGATAATAATCAAGTTATGATACTACCACAGATGAAGAGGAATGATTAGAGTTCTTATGTTGATTATGTCAATTGAGTGTTGTATCAACAATGCACTTGTTATAATAATTATGGAGTATATAAGGATTGTACTCCAGTACTATTTCATTAAGGACTTGAGATTGTGTGGAACAAAGAAAAGTGACTCAATAACAGGATAAATTTTTAGAAAATATATGGTTGAGAGAAAGATAAATGATAATATGGTTCTGATACCGAGTTAGTGATTTTAGAATAATACATGATTGATTTGGATAAATTATATTGGATATTCTTGACTGCCTTGAAAATGATTAATGATTTGTATATTACATCATTTTTTGGGGTTTAAACCATTTTTGGATTGATAAAGTATATCCAGCATTCTATATGGAATAGGGGAGCATGAATGTAATCAATAAGGAATATGGTAATTCAGGATGTTTTAGTATATTAAAAGAACACATGATGAAGGTATTCATATGCTATTACAGGGTAAAAAGGATCTAAATTATGTTTACCTTCCTTATAAATGTTGGACAGTGAGTTTGGACAGAAGAATTTTGGATAGTTCTAGTTTGGATTATTTTGGATTGCCATAAAAGGACAACCCGGAGGTCGGGCGGCAACCCGTCGCGTCCGGCAAGGCTGCGAGACTTGAACCCGAAACCGAAGGGCGACAAGGGTGTATCACCTACCACTGGCCCACGAAATTTCCTGGATTAAATAATGTAGTTTTTATTAAAAGATCTTGTAGATGAATTATAAATTCTTTTATTTTGGAACCCTATACGAATAGTGTAAATAGAATTTTTTTACATTCTATTATCTTTTAGA
Source organism: Viscum album (assembly GCA_963277665.1). NCBI lineage: Eukaryota > Viridiplantae > Streptophyta > Magnoliopsida > Santalales > Viscaceae > Viscum > Viscum album. Next base: position 795,672,613 of record OY728160.1, on the reverse strand, counting down.
GTGAAAGATGAGTTTGTGGTTGAAATTAATTAATGGATAAAACTCTAATTATAAAGTAAGTATATCTCCTTATGATCTTAGCCAATCTCATAAATAAATTCCTCAACATTATGAAACGAAACTTAGAACAAAAATGTTTTCCTAGATGGTACCTTAAATCATCAGTAATTCATGGATTTGAGATTGTTGGCCTTTTCATAGCCATGTTCTCTACCACTCTCCATCAGATAATTGATGGTTAGATTTCTCTTCCATATCCATATTTTCATACATGGAACCCTAGTATGTGTTATTTTCAGTAATCTTCATACTTTCAACTCTTTATTTTAAATAGAGGCCTCATTAATTCATTTTTCGATGTGGGATTTCAACTAAGATATTTTGAAATGTCAAAAATGTGTTATCCCAGTACCCTATATTTTGTTGAACCGATGGTATTTCAAATCATCATAGATTGATGAGTTTAAGGACATCAATTTTATACTTGTTTGTGATTGATGACCTCAATCACTACCTATAAATATTTACATTTTTCCTCCAATTATATGTCTCTAATTGCCACCAATGTTCTCCTAATCGAGATCATAATTTGGTGGTGACCCTTTCATTTCGCTTTTCCTCATATTAAGACTAAATTTTAGTAACCCAATTTCCGATGTGGGTTTTACCAAAAATATATTTTCTATTTTCAACCTTTTATTTTCGAAGAACAATTTCAAATTGCGAGAACACAATTTATTGAAGGAGGGGAGAATGTAACACCCCAAGATTTCATATTGTGTTATTTCTTCAAAATAATTCAATAACTTGAACTACACGCAACACCGAGTTCAATCACACCATGACTTACCAAAGGAAAAAGCCATTCAATAGAGGTTATGAATATTATTAACTAAATTTTAAACTTTATATAATCCTTATAATTTTTCCATATTATGAGTATCTTGGACATAATTCCAGAACAAATTCATTTTCAGTATTGCACTTTTATCAACTTTTAATAGTGAACCCTTTTTAAATACAATTATTTAAACTTTTTGACTAAATGGGGACATCAAAAAATTTAAAATGAAACATCCCAAGCTTCCACGGTACGCTTTCCTTTGAATAATACAGTAGTGTGTGTTGTACGCAACTTCGAGTTTTAACACACACCACAACGGATCAAACTAGCCGTTATGAATAGTAATACCTACTTTTTTAAATTATATATATTTTATATTTCAAAATGGACAACATTTTTGGATTCGGAATATCGAATTTAGCCTAAGGTGAAATTTTGGTACATTTCGGATAACTTTCATATTTTGATGAATAGTGAAAATTACTAAATTTTAATTAAAAAGCAACTTTTTTAATCAAAATAATTAATAATGATAAATTATGAATTTTAGTAGTTTTAAAGTATATTTAGAATATATTTTTACCATTTAATATAATGTTTGTCATTGGACATAATTTTACAATTAAACCGAACATAAACAAGTGTCAATCTTTTGATAGTTATTATCTCTTAAAAACACGCTTTTTGTTTTGACAGTGGGAATTAATTTTAAATTAATTTCTTCCACTTCTGTGTTTTGAATTTAGGAAAATGGATTCCATATTTGGAATCAGGATGTTCAAATTGTGTAAATAGTTATCTTTTATTTTTATACATTTTGAATAATTACTGCGGTAAATATTTTATTTACCATGGTTAAGGGTAAATCCGGTAAATAAGGGTTAAAAAATAAAATTATAATAATACTAAATTACCCTAAAACGTTTCTTAACCCTATTGGTTGATACATGGTCGACCATTGGCATCTTTGGGTCGATTTTGGCACCCCATGGATCCACTTGTAAGTGATAATGACACTTTATTTTAATTAAGTTAAAATGAATACAAAAATGACACAAGCATATATCTTTTAGCCAAACAATTGTTACATAAGGTTATATATGTTGGATTTTAGATTATAAATATTCATTAGAAAGATATAAAGCTTTTCTACATAATTATATTTTATTTATAATTTTTAGACATTAAATAATATATTTTATTTATGATACAATGATGATTCAGTAATTACTATAATAGTGAAAAATTAAAATAATTGATATTATAAATACCCAAATAAATATAATATGAAACTTTTAATGAATTAAACTAATTTCCTAGGATAATATGATATATTAGGATTGATTTAATTCACTTTTTTCGAAGTAATCAATCTGTTATGAGTTTCACAAAAATCAACTGTTGAATAGTGTCAAAATTGACATAAAAGAGTTCTTAAAACAAATATTACATTATTAATTGATATTAAATTCCTAAAAATTTATGGTTCGGCCAACAGACATATATCATGATAGGTTCATCATTAATGGACCACTTGGGGGTCGCTTGGATGTATATAGTATGTTTATTAACCATATTATATAAAAATACAAAGAGACATTGTAAAAGTGAAACTAATTAACTTAGAGTTAATACTTAAAGATAAGGTTAATATAAGTACCCAAACCTGTCTAAATTCTATTGGTTGAGTGGTTTGCGACCTATCCCCACCTTAACCTTTGAATAGTCAACTTTGGAGCCATTAGAAACCGAATATGAATTTATTATAAATTAATATTTCTAGCTTTTCCAAAGGTGCCCCTCACCCCTCTTATAAAAGGGCACTCCTCCTTCTCATTTCATCACACCTTCAAAGACTTTTGGTTTGGCCAAAATCTGCCCAATTACTCTCCCAACATCCCTCACTACACCCTAGAGGCCTTAGTTTGATCAGAAAGCCAACCTAAGTAGCCCTTTTGATCAAATCAAAAGGAAGAACCCGAAGAAGAGGTAATGATTTCACCACCCTTCTCCAAGTTCATTTCTTCTTCCACTTCTTCTTCCTTTGTTCTTACCATTCTAAAATAATAACTCCAGTATCTCACATATACTGTGATGTTATTATAAATATGGTAAAACCATATTCAGTATTCTATCCACCCTTTGAATAATATGTCACCATACGTGCGTACGTACGGCTTACCGTCTCCACGTCGTGGTGTAATTGTTATTCAATATATTATTATTTGGATGGGTATAATAATGATGTGTAAGTCATGTAAATAATAAATATAACATGTTAATGATTCTGTATATATGATATACCATCCATTTATATATTATTTTAATATCAAAAGAATGATATTGTCGCTCGTGCGTACGTACGGACTACCGTCTCCACGAACGCGATGAGATTCATTCTCCATCGTATCCATTCAAGTATAATTATCATTTGATGATTTAAAAATTATGTTTACGGAATTTATATCATTCTGGATATGAATAAGATACAACAAACATGGCTTATGTAACAAAACATATAAAATAAAATGAGTAAGTTAACACCCGAAACGACGATAATTCTAAGATATTATTAACAAATCAATGTTAAAAGATCATATATGATATCATATTAATATATATGATTCTTGTATAATTTAATAACAATTATTTCACCATTATAAAGGAGTTTAACCTACCCCAACCAAGGAAAAGTATAAGGTAAGGGACTTTCTTATCTCACTTTCAATTCCGTGAGATTTCCATTGTTCGCCACTAAATTATTGAAAGTGGCGTATTGTGTACTGCCATTTGATATATATTATCATTATTCTCATTATATTAATGTTATTATGTAAACAATTTGGTTGTTATTAACTTTTGGCCATACAACTTAGTTGATTAACGTGGTAAGGGGTTTTCATCTCACTCCTTATTCCCGTGAGATTCACGCCATATTGCCACCATTACCTTTTGTGTGGTGTATGTACTTCCCATAATTATATTCTTTGTGTAATACACTCTAATTTATGTGTATTTACATATTCATTGTATGATACCTCTTTCATTGGTTGTATGTTTCATAAGTTACCAAATTGGTAAGGGTTATTTCACAATCTCTTCATTATCTGAGGTTGTTTATATGTAATAATCTACTGGGATCTCTTTATCATCCACATCCATGTTTCTTCAAAATGTATTTCAAAACATTTTTATTATTTACAAGAATATGGGTTAAAGTCATTTATACCCTTGTTTGACTTTTTATAATAGGAATCTTTCCGTCGTTTTCAAAACAAGGTCCTTTTAACATTTTCGACAGAATTAAGGTAAGAATGTTTTTTTAACTTATACGGCGAGTGCGGTTATTTTCTGCCGTTATAAAATCTTAAAATCCTTCCATACAAGCTTATAAGAATATTTTCAAAGAAAATGTTTTATTTTATATGGATCTTAAAAGATTTCAAAATAAAAGGAGATGTTTCTTTAAAAATAATTTTTATTTCATCTATGTCAACATCCTTTGATGGATTTTAAGATTATTTGAAGTTGATTTATTATGATACAAAACTTCTATATTGTATTGAAGGTTTTGTGATATGTTTGACTGTGGATGTGCTATTTTTATACCATTCATAGTTTATGGTGAAAGTATTGACATTTTGTATGCTAGTTTTAATACGAATGTTTATGTTATGTTTAAACCTTTTCATATGGGAATGCATTGGACTTAATATGTGACGGGTGGAGCCCGCTATAGCTCCTCGATGCATCGGTAGGTCTCATGGGACAAACTAGTGTCTTGGCACAAGGCCTTGGCAAAATCTTATTTGTAGTCTTGGCACGAGGCCTTGAATATGTGGTTATGATAGTCTGGAATTATGCATTCCAACATTATAAAAGTGGTTATTGATATTTCATGTGATTATTCGATTAGTAGAATATCCATGTGAATGACTAAATGGAATTATTTCATTTTATTTATGCCATACAAAGTTTAATGTTCAAGTTTGAAAGGATTTTGTTTTAGTTATACATTGCCTTAAATGTTTATTCTTATTTATAAAAGTTTCCACTATATTGTTATCCTTACTGGGCATTTGAGCTCACCCCTTTTCTATGTTTTAGTTTTCCCAGGAAGTGAAGAAGTAAATTATGAATGACCTGCAGGGATATTATGTGGGGATATGAGTGTGGATTATGGAGACAATATGTTGTTGTAGTAGTTTTTCATTTTATGATGTAATGTAAGAATTATGATTATATCTAGTGTTTCCAAGGCTACTAAACCAATCGGTCTTTCGAGATTTGATCTTTATTGTGATCATGCCAATGTTATGTAATAATGCACCGACTCTGGGAAACTAGGGTCGGGGCGTTACAATGGAACAGTTGAATCAGGCTATAAATGGTGGTGGTATCCATGCACGAGATCAGCCAGATCAACCGCAGAGGAACATGTCAGTGGTGGAACATTTCATGAGGCAACATCCCCCATCATTCAGAGGATCATCTGACCTTGTGTTAGCTGAAGGGTGGATTAAAGCACTGGAGAAGATTTTTGATGTCATGGGGTGTTCAGACAATCAAAAGGTTAGTCTTGCTATTTACCGTTTGGAGGGTGAGGCAGATCAGTGGTGGTCTATGTTTAAAAATATCAGGGACTCCGATGAGATTGATGCTCTCGACTGGGATGAATTCAAAGGTATGTTTCTTGAGAAGTATTTTACTAAGGCTGTTCGACTTAGGATGGAAAAGCAATTCGTTGAATTGAGGCAAGAGGAAGAATCAGTGGCTACCTATGAAGAAAGGTTCACTCGATTGGCAAGGTATGCTCCAAATTTTATCCGAGACCTTGATAGTAAAATCAATCGTTTTTACTTAGGATTAAATCCAAAATATCGAAGGGCATTAGCTTCTCATTAGTTTAAAAGTTATTAAAAGCTTGTTTGATGTGCTGAGAAGGTGGAAATGGAGTTTGTCGATGACTAAGTGTTCTATAACAACCAGCAGAAGAAGAGACCGAGGTGGCAGGAGAAAGGTAAGAATTTTACAAAAAAGTCTGATGGTAAGAGAACTAAATTTCCTGTTTGTGATAAATGTGGAAAAAGTCATGCTGGGGAATGCCTTCTAAATTCTGGAAAGTGCTACGGATGTGGTAAGATGGGATATAAGTCTCGTGATTGCACTGAAAAGGATCGAGGTGAAGGTAAGAACAAATTTCATTTACAGTTAGTGAAATGATATAAGTGCAATGAGATGGGTCACTATGCAAACGAGTGTCCGACAAAGATCTTGAGTGATGGGAAGCAGTTAGACTACAAGCAGAAAGGGGTGGTGAAATCCTTTGAAACTACTTCAGCAGATGTCGGGCCATCAAATGAAGTTGTATCAGGTACATTGTTTGTTTTTTCAGATTATGCCAGTGTGTTGTTTGATTCGGGGTCTACACATTCTTTCATCACTGAAACCTTTTCTAGTAAAATGGGAATACCATCTCAAGAAATGACTCCTGAAATTTTGGTAAAAACACCTAGGGGAAATGTTGAGGAAAAAAGAATTTATAATAATCTTCCTATCCTTATCTGTGGAAAGAACCTACTTGCAAACCTTATTGTTCTACCTCTAGTAGAGTTTGATGTTATCCTGGGTATGGATTGGCTCTCTATTTACCATGCTAAGATTGCCTGTAGAGCTAAAGAAGTTTCTTTTCAGAAATACTTTCAGTTTGTTTACCAGAATGAACCCTTACTTTTGATAACATATCAAGAGGCCGAGAAACTTGTAAAAGATGGAAATGAATGTTACCTTGCAAACGTCGTTGAATATAAAAGAACTGTTCAGATTAATGATGTGCCAGTGGTAAATGAGTATCCTTATGTTTTTCCTGATGAGTTTCTTGGAATAATACCAGATCGGGAAGTTGGGTTTACTGTTGAATTAGTTCCTGATGCTAAGCCAATTTCAAAACCCCCTTATCGAATGGCTCAAATTGAACTTTTAGAGTTGAAGAAGCAATTGCAATATTTATTAGAGAAAGGTTTCATTAGACCTAGCACATCACCATGGGGTGATCCTGTTTTATTTGTTAAAAAGAAAGATGGTTCTATGAGACTTTGCATTGATTATAGAGCCTTGAATAACATCACTGTTAAGAACAAATATCCTTTGCCTCATATCGATGATTTGTTTGATCAGCTCTAGGGAACTCAGTTTTTTTCAAAGATTGACCTGAGAATGGGGTACCATCAGCTGACGGTAAAGGAGGAAGATATTCCGAAGACCGTGTTCTGTACGAGATATGGCCATTATGAATTTGTAGTAATTCCTTTTGGGCTAACCAATGCACCTGCTGTATTCATGGACTTAATGAATAGAATTTTCCATGTGTTCTTGGATAAGTTTGTGGTGTTTTTCATTGATGATATTTTGTTGTTTTCTAAAAGTAAAGAGGAGCATGAAAGACATTTAAGGGTTATCTTGAAAACCTTAAAAGAAATGAAACTGTATGGGAAATTCAGCAAGTGTGAGTTTTGGTTGCAAAAAATTTCTCTCCTTGGTCACATTGTTTCTAAAGATGGAATAATTATTGATCCTGCAAAAACAAAATTCGTGGAAGAATGGCCAAGACCCACAAATGTAACCGAGATTCGTAGCTTCCTTTGTTTGGAGGGCTATTACCAAAGGTCTGTTAGAAATTTTTCACGGTTATCTAGTCCAATTACTAAGCTAACTTGGAAGGGTGTTAAGATTATCTGGACAAAAGAATGTGATCATTGTTTTCAGGAATTGAAAAGAAGATTAGTGAATGCTCCAGTTTTGGCACTACCTTCCAAGAATGGTGAGTTTGTTATATACAGTGATACTTCATTAAAAGGACTTGGTTGCTTCCTAATGCAAAATGATCAGGTAATTGCTTATGCTTCACGACAGTTGAAAACTCATGAGATAAATTACCCTACACATGATTTGGAATTAGCTACTGTTGATTTTTCTTTAAAAATTTGGAGACATCATTTGTATGGAGTAAAGTGTGAAATATATACCAATCAAAAAAGTTTAAAGTATATATTCACTCAGAAAGAGTTAAACATGAGACAGAGGAGATGGATAGAATTAATCAATGATTATGATTGTACAATTCATTACCATCTGGGAAAAGCAAATAAAGTGGCTGATGCTTTGAGTCGAAAAAGTAATGATTCATTAACAATGTTGCATTTGGAACGTGATCCTTTGGTTAAGGATTTGATGAACTTTGGCATAGAAGTTGTTGGTGTAGGAAGTCCTTCTGTTTTGTTTCAGGTATCAGTGAGATCTTCTCTATCAGATAGAATCAAGCAAGCACAGAAGCAAGACAGTGAGTTCCAGAAAAAGGTAGAGCTGGTTCAGAAAGGTAAGTTGCCTGAATTCAACATTGATAATGATTGTGTTTTGAGATTTGGGAAGAGATTGTGTGTGCCTTGTGATTCACAGTTGAAGAGAAAGTTGTTATGTGAAGCTCATAGTTCTCCGTTTTTAGTTCATCTGGGCAGTACTAAGATGTATAGAGAACTACGGGAGTATTACTGGTGGGATGAAATGAAAAGAGATATTGCTGATTTTACTGTGAAGTGTTTGACATGTCAGCAGGTTAAAGCAGAGCGGCAGTTACAGAAAGGGATGCTTCAGCCTTTACTAGTGCCAGAGTGGAAATGGGAGAATATATCCATGTACTTTGTTGTTGGATTACCGAATACATCTCGAGGTAATAATGCAATCTGGGTTATTTTTGATCGATTGACCAAATCTGCTCATTTCCTTGCTATATGAGATACTTTATATCTTGATCAACTTTCCCGTTTGTATCTTAGAGAGATAGTCAGGTTACATGGAGTTCATCTATCCATTGTATCGTATCGTGATCCCAGGTTTACTTCTAACTTTTGGAAAGGCCTTCAGAAGTCATTGGGTACTGAATTAAATTTTAGTACGGCTTTTCATCCTCAATCAGATGGGAAGTCAGAACGAACAATTCATACATTGGAGGATATGCTATGAGCTTGTTCTATGGATTATCAGGGAAGTTGGGACCAACATCTTTCTTTGGTTTAATTTTTATATAATAACAGTTTTCATTCCAGTATACAGATGGCACCATTTCAGGCATTATATGGGAAGCAGTGTCGAACTCCAGCTTTCTGGGATGAAGTGGGTGAAAGGAAGTTGATGGAACTAGAATTGGTAGAAGAGATGGCAGAAAAAGTTCATCTGATTCAGAAACACATGAGAACAGCTCAGTGCAGGAAGAAGAGTTATGCGGATAACCGGATGAAGGATCTATCTTTTGAGGTAGATGATCATGTTTTTCTCAATGTATCACCATGGAAAAGTGTGATGAGATTTGGTAAGAAAGGAAAGCTGAGTCCATGGTTTATTGGACCATATGAAATTCTGGAGAGAGTTGGATCAGTTGCATACCGGGTGGCTTTACCTCCGAGTTTATCTCAGGTACACAATGTTTTTCACATTTCGATGTTGAGAAAGTATATGCCAGATCCATCTTATATTTTGAGTCCAGAGGTAGTACAGCTGGAAGAGAACCTATCTTATGAGGAGAAACCGGTCCAGATTCTTGACCACAGGGAGCAAGTGTTAAGGAATAAGGTGATTCACCATGTAAAGGTTTTGTGGAAAAACCACATGATTGAAGAGGCAACATGGGAATCTGAAAATGCAATGAGGGATAAGTACCCCCATTTATTCGATAATTAAATAAATTGCGGGGACGCAATTTTCTAAAGGGGGGAAGGATGTAACATCCCAAGTACGTAATGAATAATATATATTTTTATCTATGACTATTAATGATTAAGATAGTGTTTTAGAGGCTTAAAATGAAAATAAATCCCATCTTAAGCATGGAATACACTAATATTTTTAAAAGATTGGTTTACTGCCTTTTGATGGAAAACCCTTTTAAATCAAACATTTGACAATTTTATAATCTATATTTGTCAAAATAAACATATTCATTATGATTGGGACATTGAATTTTACATTGGAAATTTTTTTGATATTTTTCTGACAATGTTCATTTTTTAATGAATAGTGAAAAATACTACATTTTACATCAAAAATGCTTTTTTATCTAATTTCTTTATATGATTAGATTATCATTTGAATTAGTTTTAAAGTTAAATTAGAATATATTTTTACAATTTTATCCAATGGTGGTCATTGGAATCAATTTCACTTTGAAATTAGACTTAAACTGGTGTCAATCTTTTGATACTTATTGTTTTATAAAAACACGCTATTTACTCTGACAGCGGGAATTCAAAATAAAATTAATTAATGTGACTTATATGTTTTTAATTTTGTAAAATAGACTTCATTTTTGAATTCGGAATATCAAATATAGCTTAGGGTGAATTTTTGGTAATTTTTTGAAAAACTTCAATTTTTGATGAATAGTGAAACCACTAAGAGGTACTTATAAAAACTGATTTTCCGTTTAAATGAAATTTTCCAATCATTGTGTTTTTAATTTCAAAAATCAGACATAAATGTTTTTCATTAAGAAGTAAAATGTGGTTCAATGAGAATAAAATAATTTTTTGGTGAATAGTAACTTATTATGTTTTTAATCGCGATTAGTGGTAATTAGTGTAGTTTAAGGTAAAAGTAATGCTTTAATAAAATAAGATGAGCTTGACACATGTAATAACCTCATTGGTTGTGTCATGGCTGACCAAGACAAGCCATGGGTCAACTTGGGTACCCCATGGACCCACTTTGGTTGGGAAATGACAAAAATAACTTTTTATTTAGTGTGAAAGTAAAAATGACACAAACATAATATGTTTTACAAAAACAATTTTTTACATGGGGTTATGAAGATCATATTTTTTATTATAAATAGTCATTGGAAAGCTAAAAAGATTTCCTACATCATAGTATTTTTTTTATAATTTTTAGACTTTAAATAAATTAAATTATTTATGACATCATGATGATGCAGTGATGACCTCATTAATTAACGATTTAAATAAAATGGAAAGATAATGAAAACTCTAAAACCTACACATGGCCAAAACCAATTGGATGAGTGGATTTCGAAGCCTTATCATCGTATCCTCGAATTATAGAAATGTGGGACCTTTTGAATCCTAAACACTTTTTAAAATAAAGTAACTTATCTTTACATTCCAAAAGTGCCCCTCCTCTCCTCTTATAAAAGGCACCCACCTCTACCTCATTTCACACACTCCTCAAGCCTTTGGCTCGGCCAACCACTGCCCATTTACTCTCTCCACATCCCTCTCCTCATCCTAGAGGATTCCCTTTGGGCATAATCCTTTCAAAGGATTCCTTTAGGCTCAAATCAAAAGGAGTTACACTTTTAATGGTAATTCATTCTCTCATGTTCATTTGTTTTATTTTGCTTCTCCAACCCACTAAAATCTTTTTATTTACTTATTTTGTAACAAAAATAGTATCTTCAATATACTAGGATGTTTTTATAAGATTTATTTGGGATAAAATCTCACACAACTACATCAAATGGTTAAAGAACATACGGTTTCCGTGGATGGCGAAATTCTGCCTCCCGAAACGATGATTGATCAATACTCATTTAACATCTTAAACGGTGGCCATTATGATGTCACTATTTTTATATATTATATATAATATGTTTATTTTTTCCTTAATCTTCTGTTTTTTTTCATTTTGGGCATACCTTTATGGTTTCCATTATGGGTAAACACGATATCTTCATTTTAGGAAGTGCGGACTACCGCCCCCTGAAAGTGATTTGATTCGTTAATACCATATGTGGGATGTGTAAAGGATAAAGTTAATGATATTATATATTTTATTATACTAGAATTATAATATACTCTTATATAATTATGATTCCATTCCAGAAAATAGGAAATAGAAATGGATGTAGCGTTCATGCGTACGTACGGAATGCCGTCTCCATGAACGGTGCATTTCATTTCTTACCTCTAAATGTGATGTAATATTTTAAATACATGTATATGATGAATATATATGATATATATGTTATCCAAATCATTAATATAATTCTGGATATAACAAACCATTGACCAAATTAACAACATGTAAGTGTAAGAAGTCTATTTTTGACTTAAGAACCAAATACCGACAAAATGAACATTATTAAATTAAATGATTAAATGATGTTCATAACATGGTATAAAAGGAATAATGAACTTGAAAAAGGTTCTTAAGAAAGTAGAGATTAACTCATGTTTATTATTTAGGAGATTAATGAATGGTCGGGTCAAGTCGGATATGAGGTATGGGACTTCATCTCAATCTCCTTTCATTGAGGCATATTTTATTTTATACACAACTTTCTTTTATACGGTGTATAAACCCCTTTTAATTTTACATTTATTCAAAAGGAATATTTTTTATACGAAGCGTTTACTAAACGACAAAATGGAATGTTTTTGTCGTACGTATGTGGTGACAACGACTTCTCCGCCGTCGTGATCGTTATTTGAGTTTCGGCTTCCTCTACAAGCCATACCTTCTTTTAAAAAGAAAAATAAATACCATGTTTTACTTTTCATTTATTTTATTATTGAAAATGGTTTTCGCAATGTTTTTTGTGTTGTATTGATATCTTGTGATTGAAATGTGGAAATGTTATGTTTCCTTTATGCATGTTTTATGTGATACGATTATGTTATGGTTCTTGGGCATTATTATGAAGACGGGTGGTTCCGTGATAATCTAATGGTGGGTGAGCCCGATATAGCTCTCCAAAGCATTGGGTAACGCGAAGGAGTGAAACGTTAAGGTTTCTCGGAAGAGATTTTAGGGAATATACTGTGATGGGTATTCCAAACGTAACCAAGAGGGTTACTCCCTACGTAAGAATGTTATGAATGCCTCATGTTACCTTTATGTCTTATGATTTCTATGATTTATTCATGATTTGATGAGGTATGTTAAGGTGCTTATGTTTTATGGGTAAATTATGGTCTCATCCTTATGTATATATGTACCCATATTTCCTTTCCATATTTTTATATCCCTAACTGAGCTTTTTATGCTCATCCCAAGTTTTTTTTGAAATGTTTTTCATACGTCAAGGGAAAGGTACATGATATGATGATATTGTCAAGGAAGTGTCTAGAATGAATCCATGTTTTATTTTAAATATGTTTCCATTGATGGGAATGAAGAATAATATCCTTATGTAACCACTTTGTTTATATGTGGAATGTAATGCAAGTTTTATGATCTAATTCTCTAAAACTCTAAACCTGAAAAGATCCTCAATGTGTAATCTTGTAATAACCCAAGATTAAGTAAGGTTTAAGGCTGGGGTCTTATACTATGTGGACCTTATTACTTATATAGGGTATTACAATAATGACCATGGGGTGTTCAATATTCCATATCTGGATCAAAATTCAATATATAATATATCACTCCAATAATACCAAAAACCCTTCTGAAATTATATTTTACCAGTATAAAAAACTCCATACTCATAGAGATCATTCATATTCTCTAAACACCACATAGAGTATAAAATGATAGAGGATCACACTCTAGTCTTGTAGAGGTACTCTACAAACACTGACTTAGACTTATTATCAATATTTCATCACAATAAATATATGTAGACATATTGATTCACCATACCCATGATGGGATGGACTATGTGAATACAATAAACCAATACTAGTCCAAACTAAAGAAACAAAAAGCACTAAACACAATCAAATGGTGAATAGAGTGTGTCCATGGGGTACACATTGTGTCTTTTTAGCCTCAGTTTTGACTGTGTTGTTATACATCACATTTAATTTATATCATTATATACATGGCATGTAGAAATATTATACAACATTTATAAACTCTCTTGTACTCTACCCATATTTTTTGTTCATTCCTATGTACACCAACCCATGTCTGTGTAATTTGACCGTGTCTATGTACATTGGTTATGTATGTGTAAATTTTCATACCTGTATACTTAGGTCAAAACGTTCCTATATAACAGAAATGATACACAATTATACAACCATCACAAGTCACACAACTTTTTATAGGGCCACGCGTTGTTTTATATTTATCTCTTTTCGAAACTATAGCACCACAACTAGGGGTCCCCCATGGCATGCCATTTAGGGTCACACATATTTTAATTAAGGATTTGTAGATAATATCATTTACTTTTCCTTGTTAACCATTAATTCTCCACGTCCACCTAGCTCTCAAAAAAATTAGATACCAAGGGTCATCTGACTATCCCATCTCTAGGGATCAGACTCAGATGTTTTGAATCTTCTTGGGAAACAACCACACACATTTTCCAGAGCCACGCCATAAAGTCTAGATAAAAAAACCACCAATCCATTATAATCTATCTTTTATCATCCTTAATCATCATCACACCATTATCACACCCTCGATTGTGAATCTAACCAATGGAATTGATCCATTTCATCGAAGAATGATTCCATAAATATCAAATACCACTACTTTTTCAAAAAATTGGACAAAGAAAATATGAACAATGAATGTGAGAAGAAAAATTTGATAAATAAATAATTTAAAATATGTGTGGAATGAACCAAGACCATATATCATTAGCTCTTGACCCATTTCAATATATTTTCATGAACAAAGAAGGATTTAATAAACAATAAAAAAATCAAACCAAGAAATAATGAATGGTCGAATGAATAAATTATTATTTTTTGAATTAATACATGATAAACATGAGATAAATAATGTGATTTAAATAAAACATAAAAGACATACTACTCGGAGTTTGGATTAATCAATGATTATGTATATTTTTTCTTTGTCATCATTTGCGAGATAAATAAAATCCTTTATCACAAAATCCTTGATCATATATAGTCTGAAGTTTCCTATTAATGATAATACAATATATCATATCAAATTGGTAAACTAATTACTATAGTTATTTTGGTATCCCTGGGGTTGATACTTAATTGTGTTTAAATAGAGGAGGTAGGACACTATGTGAAATAAAATAAAATAAAATAAAATAAATAAATGTAAATTTATATTATTAACTATGCCTGCAACGACTTATTCACCAATACACAATGTTGTAATTTTTTATGTCATGACTAGGGTAAAACCCTCATACTAAAATCATTTCCCAACTATTTTTTGGATCCAAGCCTTTTTTTGGAATTTATTACTCTTTTTATCGAAAATTATATGATCATGAAATTAAAATCAATATTAACTTTTGAATTTCAATTATGGATTCAATAGGACATAGATTCTCATAGACTCTCATTTTCCAGCTCTAAAAATATTCCATATAATATTATAATGTAGTATTTTGACAAATTATATTCATTAAAAAAAATTCTTATGATGGATTTTATAAGATACATTCTCTTCACACTTTTGGTATAAAGAAACTCATTTGAAAATGAAAGTGATATTTAATTTAAATTTTTTTATTGAAGGCATAACATTGAAAAAAATATATTGAAAAAATCATAAAATAATAGAAATAAAATATTTAATATATTTTAATAAAAATAAGGAAATATAAGAAAAATATTTGGAATGAATTGTTCTAAAAAATATTTCTCAGGGAATATCCCTGACATGTAACTTATAAATTTTTTATTATTTATCTACAAAGATAATAAATGGAATAAAAACATGTAATATAAAAAAACATAAGTGAATAAAATAGGTGGGGTTTGAAATAATAGGACGAAAAAATTTTCCCAATGGAAATCTAGACATAAATCATCCAGAAATAGAGTAATGTTGTAATAGAATTCCCATATGACATTGGAAACATTTGAGTCATAATAAAATGTATGAAATAAAAAATAATTGATACATTAAATATCATGATAAAGAATTATTTATGATATTGAATGTAAGTAGGTCTATATATATACCTTAAAAGAAGATATGTGTGTAACATGACATATCTCCCAATATAAACAATATGGGATGATTAACTTAAACATCATGCACATTGTGATATATATGTCCAATTATAAAAATATATTTAAAATATATTTGTTATAAATCTATAATATGTCAATATTTATAGTTATTATACCATGTATGATTCACTTATAACATTATATCAACTATTTTTTGACAAATCACTATAAACATGAACATTCCAAGTGTTAAATATTTCATTTTTAATACATGTTTGGATTCGATTATTCTAGTATATATATAATGGTTATGATCTCATAATCAAATCAATATTTATTATTCTATAATTATATTTTAAAAATATATATTCATAATTATAATTTTCCATTAATGGTTGTAACGTGAAACAAATTGCACTGCTTCATAGACGTCGTAGACCACATGTACACATGTACGACGTTAATATTTTTCAATAGATGGTGTGACAATAAGTTAATTTATATATTAAAACATAATAATAATAATAATTTAATGAATTTAATATATATTTATTAAATATATAGTACAAATTATCCACGTAAGGTTGTAAAGATAAACAATTTACACTATTACATGGAGATGGTAGGTTTAATGTATCCATAAGTAATGTTTAGGTTTTCTATAATGTAGAAGACATACCATTAACCATTGTATTGTTTAGAGATATAGGTTCTATTAACATTAGTTATAATTTTCAAGACACCAATTATTGACAATAATTTTAAATTCCATTACATAACATTATGGGAATATTATCCAAAAAGAAGAAATAAAATGACTAACAAAAATAAACATTCGAACCCACTATAAGATTTATGAGTATATAGTAATATAATCTCATAAAAATAAAAAATAATATCTAAAAATATCATATTGATAGTATAAATGAGTGTAAAAATACCAAAAGGACTAAAGCACAACCACAACTAATGGAACATAAGTGGTATCACCCTAAGAAACTCTCATAGTAACTTTAAACTCCACTCCACAAACATTTAAATTTTTTAGAGATATATATGAAGAAAACTAAGATACAATTTCATTATCTATTTCCCAGTATTCAGTAAATACAAATTCCCCAAATTTACCATAAACACAGTGAGTATTAATTTAGTAATAATTACCCAATTACTCACAAATACATGCCACTAAGATAAAAAAAAGTTGCCAAATTTTACTACAAGAAGTTATAAAACGGTTAAATTGTTTAGAGATTAACATAAATGAAATCCATGTGAGGAAAACAATAAATGATAATAAATTAACTTCTTTATAATTGGGAATATTCATTTCCATGTCCAAACACACAACCACATATAGAGAGACACACACTTGGTGTCTAACATACATAATGATACTTCACAACCATGATCCATCCCCCTTTTGATGGTGATAAATCATGACAAGAATCTATAAAACATTTCAAAAACTCTATCCATATTTTTCCAAATTTCCTACCAAAACATTTCACATAACACAACTCTTTCATATAAAACAATTTTTCACATATATTTTATATATAAAAACCATTTCATATTTTAATACCATCCGTTTAAAATTATATGTATTGAGTTTATTTAAATCCATGAAATAGTATATATTTCACAAATATAAGGATAGTAAAATTAATAATCATGTTATATTTTCACAATTAATCCAAGTAAAACATTTAAATAAAATAGAGAAATTATGTTCCATATCAAAGGGTAAATGAGAGGGAACCCGCATATCTCTCAATGAATGGTGTAAACATTGAATGAAACTTAGACATACATATTCAGTCTCGCATCAAATTCCAATTGAATGGTCCGACACGATTACCTAATGATTCACTTCAATGTACATAGATCTATCCATATCATTCAAGATATATTGCTTCAAGAGACAGGGGATGTGTATATCAAATAAACTGAGGAAGAAAAATGACTTAAAAATGATTTTACACATTAAAAAAATTTATTCAAATAGAAGTAACTAAGGGAACAAGTGAAATCAGCATGGGAGCCTAGAGAGGAATGAATGTTTGAGAACATGGATGAATTGGGAAAAAATTAGGGTTTCAATGTATTAATTTTCATAACATATAATTTTCAATTCATTAACATCATGTAGAATGATTATTTCACAAGGATTATAACATGGTGTGTTATCCATATGCATGCTCATTATTCCAAAATTGATATCAACATGGTTGTACCAAATTTTTTTTCTAACCATGCTCCAACTGTGTAATGAAACTATCTTACGGTAACACTCTCAAACAATTGGCTCACATGGTTTGACATACATAGCACCCACTATCGTTTGACCACTGTTACCACTAAGAAGGATTCTTTGAGTAATTCACATGGTTTTTTTCCAACTGTATACAGACTATTCATCTTACTAATGACTCCCACCCTTACAATGTTTCTTGGGAATGGTACATGATTTAAAAATATCATCCTCTAACTATGCATCTCCAAAAAAACATTCTGAATTCCCCAAAACGATCCAAATCCTTCTAAAACATCAAACAAGAATTATATATGCTCAAAATTAAATTAAAAATTGAAATTTACCCAAAAATAGGGTGTCAAACTCACAAAATAATTTTTTATTCCTTAATCAAGAATAATGAGTCCATTGTTTCTTAGCTGACAATGGGAAATCCTCTAGAATTAATTTTTTTTTATTTCCATATATCTTCCTAAATCTTTCCTTGTATCCATAAAACCACATAAAACTAAATATTTTACGATAAAATAATTTAACTTTTTTATACAAAATCAATATCTCTACATGAATCAATGTATCATTCGATTGAATCTCATCATCTCCCCATCTTGCAACATTTTCAATGTCAAGATAGTGCTTCTTCAATTAAGAAACATGAAATAAATTATGAACCAAAATAAACCGTAACTTTAGATATATATTATAATCCGCACGTCCTATTTATTAATGTATTTATAAATGGACAATAAACCATGTATACTACTCGACTTTTTTCCAAAATAATCATGCCCTAGCATTGGAGATATTCACAAGAAAACAAGATTAGCCACCTCAAACAGTACAAGTCATCAAAATAGATCAACAAAATATTTTTGATTTATGATTAATATGAGATATCACCAACCTATTTTTTATCTTTGAAATATCCTCCATTTTTTCTTACTTAATGATATGTCTAATAAGTGATGTCTCATATGCTTCCACCAAACAAAATGAAGATTTAATAGAATGTATGTACAATGATTTTAAATGATACATTCATATATATATATAAATTCCTGATATTTATTTTTTTATTATATGTTAACTAACAATATATTCTCCTCCAATGAACCACAATAGTCTATAACACAATCTCTAATAATCACTTCTAAAACATTAATTTTATGCTTAGATTATCTTCCATTTGTGAATGATAAGTTTCTCTCATTGTCATTTGGGATCCAATGGATTACCACATTGTATTAAAAACCCAGATATAAAACTAGGGTCCCCATAAAACAAAATTGAAAACAATGCACCATAAATCTTCACAAATTCTTAGATATTGATTTTAGAAAATTCCCCCACCATATTTTTTCAGTGATTTGAGATTAAGTGGGATGAATTCTTTAGTCAAACAATTTTAAGACATGTGGATTCCTATTTCCAAAAAAAATTAGACGTGTAACAAAATAAATAACTATCAAATAATATTTCTATATACAAATATGCAATTAATTTAACATACCAGTTGGATGTTGTTTATTTTAATTAACCTACTAATAGGTATTGAAGGTTGAGAGAATCTACACCATTATCCACTTCATGAAAACCCACTAAAACTGTGCAATAAATGAATTGTAGATTTTAGGAATATAAAACTGAACATACTATTTGGAATGGTTGAAGGAATTGATTATTTGTTCCAGATATGTTCAAGGAACTAAACACCATTCTTTATAGTGTTTGGCAAATCTCTCATCTAGAAATTATCCCTAAATGGATTCCCCACCACTATGTTTTGACATCATGGATGGAAAGTATGGATTCCATTTATATGAATCACACACTTGTGAAATAAAATCATGAAAAATGAAAATACTTAAAATCATAACTTGACATTTTGAAATTTAAACTACATGCATAAAAGCAATGAATTAATTTTGGTTCCATAAATCTAAATCTTATATAGAAACATTATTATATTACTTATTAAAAAAAGAACCAAATACGGAGTTCCATTTATCTGGTTTATACATCAAGTCAAAGTCAAACATATGATGACATTCCATCCATATGCATGTATTTATATTATATTTTTTATGATAAAATAGGATTCAAGATTGTATGATCTATAAACCAGGATTCTTTATAAAAAATGATTATGAAACCAAGGTTTCATGACATTTAGTATATAAAAAAATTCTAAATCTTGTGTTAGGTACTATTTAAAATGACACCATAACAATTATGTTACATAAGCTAAAAATGATCATCATATATGATAACATATCCCATCTTATTTTTTCACACATCTAGATACACTAAATAGTCATGGCATGACTCTTGTACTACATGGAAAATTGTTTATGTATCATTATCTTTAATCTATTAGAAATATTTATGGAACCCATCCACCAATTAGAATATGGCCCATTTCTTTATAAGATCAATCATCCGAATGAAAATTAGTGAAATATCTTGAAACAATAATCTATAATATTCATCTATGACAAGAAAACCATGTATCTCAAAAACATTCTTTAGTGATTGATAAAAGATAATGACTTAGATTTTATCAGTATTTATATAAAATTATCATTCTAAGATGAATTGTCTATTTCAATTTACCTATTTCTTCAATATGTTCATCATTTATATGTTTGGAAAATGGTTATATTCATTAATGATATCCCACACTTTATCCTTGTGTTCCTCGTGATCTAACATTTTCCTAAAATACCCTAGAATATCATTGATGAACACCACCAAATAGGAGTAATGATACCTATTAATGATCCAATTCATCAATTCCATAAATACTACTTGTGACTTAGATGACCAAAGGGAATCACCAAATAATAAAAATGGGAATAGATACTTTAGAAATCTATTTTCAAAATGTCCTCCATTAACACTTGATGCTGATGGTATCCTGATCATAAATAAATTTTTTATAAACAATTGAAACCCATAATTGATAAAAAGATCATCATATCTAGGAAGATTATATATATATTATTTATTATAACATGGATGAAGTTATTATATTCCTGGAATATCCGGAGAGTAATATCAACCTACATCAAAAAATCACTTGTGTTTCCCACAATGATGTGATTGGTCGAATAATCCCTTTTTATTACAACTATAGTAACCCAATCCATAGAAGCCCATAGTCAATTCCTACTACCATTATGTCGGCATAAGATACAAGGAAACTCATCCTGAAGGACCAATCATGTACTAGTCCTGGTAAACTATATAAATAAATCATTATTGTATTAGAATTTGAACACACAAAATACAACATAATTTTTCCCTTTAATTTTTTAGAATAATTATATTCTTTCTATAATATCCATTCAAATTAGTCATAGTACTCTCTATGGAACCATGGGTAAAATATATAAAATAAGTGTGAGATCCAATTATTATTATGTTTAAATATATCATAATAATTAATGAAGCAATGTGAATAATCTATATGGAATGGTAAAAACTAAACACACGTCCACATATTAATTGGCCAGACAAGCTAGTGCACAATCAATATGGAAATGTAAATAATTAGAAACCCATTCCATTCAAATACCAGAGTGAAGAATAATCAATTTGGAAATGTAAATAACAAAAAATTGATTCCATTTAATCAATAATATTAGAATGGCCTACATCCATATATATTTTTCAAAGTTAAAATTTCATGGATAATAATAAAAAATATCAATAAAATAAATGCTTAATTATTAGATTCCATGTTTCTATGGTACTTTAAACCATTACTATGAAGACATTTCATAAGGCAGTTAAAAACCGTTGGTGAGATACCCATTAATTCTTTCCAACTAACTCATCCCATGAGACTAACGATACATTGTTGGTTTATCTATAACTGGGCCACACCCATGTCATATCTATCCTAGGATTCAACATATATTTTATAATATATTTAATTAATGAAAAATTTACCACATAAAACATCCATATTAATTAAAATATAAATATTTTTCAATATTTCCCCAGTTAATCAAAAAAAATTCAAGTAAAAACAACACGTGAAAATTGTATATGTTATAAGAAATAATCATATCACTGACAAATGATATGGATATGTGGGTAAAATTTAATGTTCCATGATCACTATATGGTGAATAACTCATGGGGATGTTAATGATGAAAAAAATAATTCATGGATGTGAATTTAAATAATATTAATCAAAATAACCATAATACATGTAGATAAAGAATAAGGATGTTATCAATAATACATATACCCATTGGAGTAAAAATATGGGTTGTTTCCATTGATGAAAAAAATATGATAAAATGATTTTCAAAAATGTACTTGGGGAAAATATACTTTTAATTTTTTAAAAATAGAAATAAAATAATTTTATAAAAAATAAATTTTGAAACATTTTCACCTAAACTAATCTTGTAATCATGAAAAGTGACATTCAAATAAATGATGATTGGTAATTCTATACGTGTCCAAAAATCCGTCTTTTCATATGATAAAAATATATGAAAAGTTACTTATTTTGATTGAAACAACAATATTCATTTGAGTTTTTATTAAATATTAAATGGCTAATTTTTTTAATAAATCATTTATAAATATCTTAAAATTATTGAATTTTATTAATTCATTGTTTTTGAAGAAAACATATTTCCAACCGAAGGGAGAAACGATGTATAGTTTTTTAAAAAATTAAATACATTTTATGTACCAAAGAGTTGTAAAAAGCAATTATTTCTTAAAATAGATAATTAATAACTTGAGGAGGATAAATTTAATGGGTTTATCAAATTTTGATCTTAAAATTTTCTTTAATTAAAATTCATGAATAATATATATTTCATAGAATCAAATTGTAAAATTAACCCTTCAAATGATTATAATGTTATAGTGACAAGAAATAAATGAATATATTATGTATATCAAAAAATAAATACACTGAAAATTATTTTAAATACAACAATAGTTAGTAAAAATAAATAATATAAGTAATAATATAATATACAAGATGAAAAATAGGTAATATAAACCAATGAAATGATATTGAGTTAGGATATTAGTTCCCACTTGGTATCCTTTATATTATATTCCATTAAATGAGATAAAATGAAACTAGGTTACTATAAATAATGAATTAATCATGACATCTCATGTCATAGTTTAATTATATACACCATATAAATGAATATACATCAATAACAATAAAATATTCCATAATGAGATGAAATTGTGATGAAATCTGTTTTCTCTCGCTTTCCTTTTGATCATAGATGATTTATCCTTCAATATTGTGTTTGAAAACATGTTATTAACTTATAATAGATAAATATTAATATTTATTATACCATATATGATATTTTTATGGCATATTATTAACATTTCATGAATAATATTTCATTATTTTTATAATTTTGGTAATCACATTCATTGTGTTTTGGGGGTGATTTGACTTGTTATGTTGTGTTCATTTTAATTAGATAATTATATAATATTCTCACGAATGTAAAAAAACTCTATATATAGAATGTAAATTTAGTATTTATATATTTTTAATAATCCGTAATAGTTACTGATTGGAATTTATATGCATCGTTCAAGAAGGTGGTAATACGTATGTATGCATGAGTGTCGCGTCCATTATCATTGCGTATTAAAAGAATGAATAGAGAAATATATGCACATATTATAATTTTAGTGAAAAATTTAACTTATATATAATTGATATGATTAATATAATAATCCTTTATACATTTCATTTGACGTGTGAATGAATCTCATCACTTCATGAGGCGGTAGTCCTCCGTACACACAAACAATGTTATTATAATCCCCAAAATTTGAAACCATGAAGGTATGTTTTAAATAAAAACTACTAAAAAATAGGAAAATATTAAATATAATATATATCATATATAAACTATAATTATTTATTATTCCAAACATATAATGGTTGTAATGAATGAATGGACGACATGCGTTCAAGAGGCAGTGGTATTCCGTACACACGGATGATGATTTTGTATCTCATTTGATGGAAGTGTTTCAAGTTTTCTCTCATGACTGTAAAATAAAAAATATAATTTTATATATCATGATGAGGATATTAAAAAATAATTATATAAAAAAAATTAATGTAGGTGGGGAGTGAAATAAAATGGAAATGATTTTAGAAGGACTTTAACACTTTTTTCAGGTATCCTCCCCAAGTATACTATAAACCCTCCAATTGATTGATTTCATATAACCATAATGATTTTCATATTATGCTAGGAATTTTTATGATTTTTATGGGTAAGTTTATTAAAATACCAATTTTTTATAGGTGTGAATAATTGAGGGGAGCAGGTTCCTTTTTATGGTGGAGAATGAGTGGTATTTATATAAATTAAAAAAATGATAACACCGTTAGGAGTAATACTTTTAATGTTGCCCCAATAATAAAAAAAATTTCCAAAAAAATGATCTATGATATAAATATATTTATAAAATATATTTTTATTAAATTTTGATACATCATTTGGCCCCTTAAGACTGAATTTTAGCAAGAAAGTAAACATGTTACTACGTTAATCGCTAAAAATAAATCTCATTCATCTTGATTTTTTTGGGGTCAAAGATGACATTTACGTTACTAGTAATTATAAATTATTTTGATTCCAAATATGGAATCAATTTTTATAAATTTCAATAATAGCAGTGGGAGGACTTAATTTAAAATTTATCTCGTCATTGAATCAAGATAGTGATTTCTTAAAGTAAACATGATCAAATGTTTAATGTAATTTTAATATATTATTCATTAAAAAATTAGTTAAATAACTTAAATTTTATTAATATATTTATAATTTATATAATTAAACATTAAACCCAATTTAATTTATAAATTAATAATAAAAATAAATTAGACATAAAGTCAGATTTTTCATTAAATTTTTTATTTTCTACTATTCATCAAAAAATGAATGTCCTAATAAAATACACCCCAATGATAATTTTAAATTTAAAAAAAAATAATTTATATTTTATTAAATAAACTTTTTAATTTTTCCAAATTTAATTTTAAAAGAAATATGGTTTTAAAAATAAATCAAAAAATCATTAAAAATATTGATTTATATACGTAAAATTTGATTTTTTATTATCTTATACCTATAAAATCTATTAGATTAATGTTAAATTTTTTTTAAATATATAATATATAAATTAGACTTATATAAATAAATAACGGTGATTAATTTAAGATAAAATAGCTTTTTTCTTAAAAATAATTGTTTTTATAAAAATATTTCATTTATATTAAATTGGATTTAATTTTTATTTCTAACATATTTTTAACTACTAAATTCAACCATATATTCTGATAATTTATTTAATCAAATTTATAAACACAATGTTAATATTTTGGAGATAAATTTTATTTTAAAAATTAATATTAATAGTATTCATTAAAATAATGTCTTTCATATAGTGCAAGCCATAAAATAAATTCATTTTTGGGAAATACACAAGATAACTCAATGTTTTATGCTTCAAAATATATATCATAGATAAATTTTATTTAATATGTAAAATATATCATAAAATCAATTGATTTTATATTCCCTTCAACACTTTGTCATGCAAGTCACATAGTCTACTGAATAGAATGGTCTTTTAAATTTTTGGGCAGTTACATTCTCCCCACCGTAAATAAATTACATCATACTAATTT
Organism: Viscum album; assembly: GCA_963277665.1. NCBI lineage: Eukaryota > Viridiplantae > Streptophyta > Magnoliopsida > Santalales > Viscaceae > Viscum > Viscum album. Next base: position 795,646,891 of record OY728160.1, on the reverse strand, counting down.
AAATTTGATCATGGTAATATAGAGTATTATATTTGAAAATTCTTTTTTTGAAATTCTCATATAATAATAGGGTTTATAAAATATCCTCTTTGTATTAGAGAATCAGAATTAAAATTATCATAAGGAAAAAATATAGCTCGGTACTTACTTAAAAGAACATAAGTTGAAAGTGATGTTATAAGCATGGATAAAATGAGTAAATATTTATAGAAGGTGATGACGGTAATTGATCACAAATAAGTGAATGATCAATTGAATTTTGAGGAGTTTGAATATTTATATCTAATATTTTTGAAAATCTAATTTATATCATTAAAAATGATGGTAATTGGACAAAATTTTATTTCATGAACATTTTCATATGGTTGAGGAATTATTTTACTATATTAGGTAATATAAATAATTGATACAATTTAATTTCATAAACAATATTTCATCATTTTGTTGTGATTTGAAAAATTTTAAATTTACCCCTACACTCAATGAAATGAATATCTAAAAATTAAATTATCTATGCTTGAAACACTAAAATTCATATTTAATATATCCTAATATCCACAAAAGAGTGAAATGTAATTTCATTTAACTATTTTCCAAAAAAATATGGTTAATACATTAATCACAAAACCTCAAATTTAGCAATTGATGTTTATCAATAATTTTAATTTCTCTATTTTTATAACTCAATACAATGATATATTATGTTGGACGTTGCATAGGTCAGTGGTTGGTGTTAAACCCTTATTGTCATATGATGGTGGGTTTAAGCCCAATGAACTTGTTAGATATGATTGGTTGTAACTGGGAGTACATTTTGTACATTTTATAAACTATATTAATATAATACCTATATCATTAACAAATAATATATTTAAATCCTTGTCATTTATTCATTAAATAAAATTTTGATTAAGGTTTTCAAAAAACAGATTTTTTATGTCTAATAATATTATTTTAGTATTAATAAAATATCTGTAATGATCCTATTAACCATGATTTTTACAATCATAATTAATCCTATAATGTGTAAATTCATTATTCCTCAAAAACAATTCCCTCCAAAATATGTACATACAATATATTTATCATAAAGTGACCTTATTTTTTGTAGAATCTTAACACATTAAACTATAAAAAGGCATGTTTAGTAATTTGAAAATATGGCCAATCGTAAAACATGAAACCCATGATAGAATCAATAAATCATATTTTAATTAAGAAAAATGTTCTTCTAAAATATAACACAATCCATATAGGTTTTATGATCCTAGTAACAAAAATACTATTGGTAAAAATAGTTCTACAATTTTATTCTTGAATCCCAATGCATAAATGTTTCAGCCATTTTATTTCCATGTATGCCCTTCTTTGTTGTATGGTTTAATCTAGGTCATTCATTGTCATCATATATTCAAATCAATCGTGTTGATTTTAAAAAATATAAAAAATTTACAAAACACAACCTCATGGAGTATCAAACCTGGCGTGGAGTAATTCTCATTTTTGTATACTATGTTATGGTCGAGTTAAGCCGACCACACCCGTGTAATTTTTATTTACCATTATCACTTTTTGAAAGAGCCATGTCCATTTTAGTATAAATACATGGATTTATTGGATGAAAAAACATAATCTCTTTATATATAAAACCTTTTGATGTTCTTTTATACTTATCCTCAAATTCTAGAACAGGATTATATTCCCTGATATATATTTTCCTAAATCTAGTATCCAAGGTCACTACTAAACATCCATTAATACAAAAAGTACTGACCCAAACCTGTTTATCCTGGAGCCGGTGCCTACTACCAATACACTGACATAATATACATGAAAAAATATTCTGATGGACAGATTAGTTTAGTAGTCATGGTAAATTAGATACAAACATGTGTCTCACATTACATTTCAAATAAACAAATAAAGATGAAATTTTTACCTTTTAATTTTTGGGAATAATTTTATACCTTATATAGTATAAATATGTGTTTTTAATTGAAAAAATCATGGAATCATACTAACATGAAGAAAATTATAGTGATCTTAAATGCTTAATAAGGGTTAAATAGAACCTAAGTAATAATGGATTAAATAGTGTAATCAATATTGCATGATGATAACTGAAAAAACATTCCACATATTAAATAAAATGATAAAGAAAGATCATAAAAAATATTGAAATGGTAAATAATCATATCAAATTGCCTTTAAATAACTAGATAAGTAATACACAACTTGGCAAGGTAAATTTCTAAAAATTATTTCCATTTAATCAAAAATCATACAATGAAATTGATCGTTATATTTTTTTCAAAGTGATATTTTCATAGATAATAATAATAGAATATTAATTAGTAAAATTCATAACAATTAGAAACCACATATCCAAGGTACATGATACATTTACTATTAATCCATTAAAATATTTTGGGAGAAAACTCCACTAAGGATAGATGTAAGAACCTTGTTTTCCCTCAACTATAGATCCTATATTTTTTAGTATAATCATTAATTTGTACTTAATATGGACACCTAAGGGGTTATAATTGATCGCAGTGGTGTTTGGGGAATGGTTGGAGCCTATAACCCATAATTTTTTGGAAAAATAGTATAGGTGAACAGTTTAGAGTAAATCTTACAAGAATTCATCTTGGTTTGGAAAATTGTGTTGATTGTGTTTTTCAAAATAGAGACATGTTATTTTCATAGTGAAGATACATGTGGCATAATTGTTCAAGTGACCCTTCTTCCCAAGTAACCGTGTAAAATTCATACACTATTTGTCAAATTGTGCGGACAAACCGTGTACAACATAATATTTTCGTAAATTGCTAGTTTTATCATTAATGATATATTAATCCTTTTTATTCTACCTAATACTAGAACCAGCAGTATTAATACCATTTCCCCCTCAATTTGGATATTTTTGGAAATCTAAAATCTGTGTCAAGAGATCTGCTTCATCTGGAAACCAAGCGAGCTTCTGTTTTTCACCTTGGATGTGCAATGGTAAGTACTCAAGTCTGTTTGAGGTGTTCTTCCTCTCTTTTTCACTCAACATAGTTATCATGGTTTGAGAATTTTTTCCTTCTCTTAGATCTAATCTGATATGAGCCAAAACAAGGGTCGATACCATAAGATTTTGATCATACAACCCTATGATTGGTGGTCTATAATTTATCCCAAAACGTCACCAAATTTCAAATATACATGTAGGGACCACCGATTTCGTCGGGGGTCGTTTATTAAATTTATATGCCATGATTATACTCATTTGAATCATATTGTTATGATCATTCCAAATATGTAATTATTTTATAGTTTTTACACACACTACTTAATCCTCCCCATGTCGAAGGTTATTCAATATCTGGGTTTTTAGTATTTTGATACGTATGAGCCATCATTCGAGTGATCCATTGATTTAACTATAGAAGGGAAAGAATTATTTATAAAATGGAATTTTTATGATGTGAATTTCATAATATATGGTACCATGTATGCTTACCACTTGACCTGCCTATGGAATCTGCATCAATTTGAAAATGAAATGTTTAATGTGAATTGGAAAGTGTACTAAGTATACAACTTGGAATTAAATGTAAATGAATTGAAGGTTTCATATCTATATCACCCCATACCATATTAATCTAAGGTAGAGAATTTAATATTGAATATGTGATATGATTAAATAGATTAAGTGAATGTTTTAATGTTGTTGGGCCTTGTTACACTAATGAAAGGAAAGGTTTGATCCAAATTACATGATTAAATGGATTCAAGATATTTTAACTTATCACACTAATTAAAGACAAGGCTTCAACCAATTGAATTAATATATGAGTTTGTTATCAAATAGGAATGTCTTGACTCAAGCGCTCCTTGGATTGTTATTAGAGGATACCATGAGCACCTGGGAACCCCATTTTGAATCAAGGATACCACTTTGATAGGTTGAGTCCCTCCTAGAACTCGATCCTTTTATAACCTTCAACTGACCAATATGATACTTTACTATCCCTCTCGTACTACCACATGATTCCTTGTATACACTCCTTTTATCCAGGATGGAATGAATCTACTTCTCAAATCCAACATTGACAAGTATATTCCACAGTTAATGCCCATGTGGCCCATTATTTTATTATCCTTATTCAAATTTGGATGCACTACTTGTACTTGGTAGACATCTCACTGTGGAATTATAAGAACTATGCTCCATGGATTACACTATTACCCCAAAGGTTGAATATGATACTACTTAGTTATCTTCCCTAGAGGATTATGTTTCCTTGGTTACTACCTTGGATCTTCATTATCAAATGTCATTACAGTTTTTCTAGTTACATATGAGATACCTTTAATGTTAGTAAAATGTTATTTATTGATAAATTGGTAAAAATCATTTAATGTATTGGATATATGTTTAGATACTAGTGGTTGGATGAATCATATATTTGGTTATTTAGTTACTTTTTACTGATTTACATTATAAATACATGGCTTCACACTTTTATATTCCATTAAATAGGTCGAATATTATAGCCACTATTTGTTGTGGCCCAATAAGATTTATCTGACGCCATTTCCTGGCTCCATTAAGTAATCATGGTAGATTACATGGTTATGAGTGTCGAAAAATAGAAGCATAATTCTTCAAACACTTGATGGAGTTATTTATAGGATGGATCTTAATAGTAGATGACCGATCCAAATGCTAGGATGCTTGGGATTGTCACTGATTTCTTTTATTCTGTTATAAAACATACTATCAAGGCTGTATTGTATCCATTTTTTCCAATTTTATAGTGACCTGACAAACCATCAGTTATTGAATGTTATTTCAGTTTTTTCAGTTATTGTTACTATTTTTTATATGTTCTATTGTGCCTCGTATTACTTATATTACATCCGCTATTTACTTATTTTTACTCTCATCCACTGCATAAAATTGGTAATGATGAAATAGTGTGCCCACACACACATCCTTGGCCATCGTTTCTAGTCGGCAACCCGTGGTGTTCAGGGAGATGCACTTGAGGCCATGTGGCCCACCGGGCTAAGGGCACCCATTGAGTGGAATCACAGTCCGGGACATCACACTATCCAACTGACTTGTCTGATGAGACTATTGACACCTCAATACAATATCTATAAACATTCCTCACATATTTTATACATGTCCATATCATTCCACATATATGAAATAATGGAATTAATCCATAATAAAATCTATTTATCAAATATCCATATTTTGTAAAAAATATGTTTTTCAATATTTTACAAGTTATTAGAATAATTATAAAGTACAACCCATATGTATCAAACAAATATACATTTTATTAAAGAATCATATCAATTATAAAATGTTTGAATAATTTGGGCAAATTTAATGTTCAATGATCATCAACAGGTGAATAATCAAGGTGAAGGTAATGATGAAAATATTAATTCAATGAAGTGAATGGAAATGGAAACCTTATACGAAATAATCATAATAAATAAAAATAAAAATAATAATGGTATCAATATTACATATTCCCATGGGAGTAAGAATTATGGGTTTTTTCATTGATAATATTAAAACACCAAAATACCTCATAAAAAATATCATTAGTCAGGGCGTTCACGAAACCTTCTAATGCTCTACCTCAACTGGTGATGATGGTGTCAGGTCCGGATCCTCCCCTCTTTGCAGTTGAGTGGGAATTGTTATTCCTTTGGATAGAAATGCCTTCATTCCATACCTTATCCAATCCTGACTTTCTTCCTCCATTATCGAAAGCATTTGTGTGCCCTAAAGTTTTGGATCTTTTGGATGGAAACCCTAATCTTCAGATTTCGACATCGGAGTTCACAGAATCCTATTCTCTTTTGATTCTTACTCAGGTTACTCAGTTTAGATAGAGGATACCTTCCATCGATACGTTCGACATGTTTGTTTTCTCCTCTTGGAATCTTCAAGAAAGGGTGACTGTTGTGTTGTTGGACAGATATCATATTATGATTCGTTTTGAGTCGGATGAGGACCTCATCAAAGTTTGGTAAAGATCTCCTCGTAGTTGCAATGGTATTCATTTATTCCTTCTTAGATGGTCATTTTAATTTCATATGAAACGGGATTCGACTTCGGCATTGGATTGGGTCAGTTTCTCTAATCTCCCATTACCTTTTTAGAATCTTGCTGTTATAAGAATGTTGTGTAATCTTGTGGGTAGATTTCTGTGTTCGGATAGCCACACTAAATCTTGTTCCATCCGATTAACCCTCATGTATGTGTTGAGGTGGTATCTTCTAGGCTTCCAATTGATTATCTTTGGATTACAATTGTTGAGGAATACAGGGGTTACAACATGTTATTTATGAGAACTCGTATGATTTTTTCTTGACTTGTAATCATTTTGGACATCTTCAAGAGAGATGTCGAAGAGATTCATCAACACAGGTGCTGAAGCATCAGCGTCAGGAGTACCGTGATTTGGTTAGGAGGGAAGATGTAGTGCGGAAAACCCATGTGACCCCACGGATTGTGGGTTTGGAGTTGAGGACAACTGATATTGAGGGGGAAAATGGGGGTCCCCAGTCGTTGGGCCCTTTGGTCCAAAAGCTGGTAGAAGGGGTTGGCAAGGTTTATGATAGGAATATTTTAGCTCATACTTGATGGATGTTTTGAAGAATCAACACAATCTGGAAGTTCCTGATGTAGGAAAGAGACAAAGACAATAGAATTCTAACAGTTGGAGATCTTAGAAGAACGGTGACCCATCAGTTAAGGAGAATTTGGGGGATCACCATCTGATTGATGCTATGGAGATGAGGGAACAGTGGGTGGAATGTAAAAAAGGTTCCTCATCAGGGGAATTTGGTAGAACTAAGAGATACCAAGATAGTGGGGGACTAGGTAACTCTCCTAAGCCATTGCTTTCATTGAGTAACAGGTTTCAGGGACTTGCTAAGGAGGGTTTCAATTCTATTATAGTGGGGAAAGATAAATATTTTGAGGTCATTATGAGGGATTTCGTGGTAGGAGATGTTGACCCGATAGGGTTATGGAGAATCCCACTGTGGTGAATACCATTTATCATCATTGCAAATCTGTTGACTAGGGAAATGTTGTTGGAGAGAAAGGAAAAAAGAGTATTTAAAGATGATGGCACTTCAGGCAACAATCTCTTTGGGATTGACATCAACATGCCTAAAAAAAGGATAGAAAGAGATGGGGAGGGAAAGGAATAAACCTCAGATAACATCCTTGGGAGGAAGGAGATGCTTTTTAAGTGCGACAAGGAGAATAGAAGCGGTATGGTAAATCTATCCTTTAGTGATATAGTGCAAGGTGGAGATAGAACCAGGCCTGAGGATGGAGGAGTGGCATCTGCTACTCCAAAAAGAAAAGGAATGAAGGATTAATCCTATATCACTCGATTGTTCGGCACCAGAGCCTCCTTTATGTGAGATCATGGGGTGACCCGGGCTTTTAAAAAATGTAACATGTCCAAGCAAGATGGTCTTGGGAGAATAACTTTGGATGATGTGAGGCGGGACTATAATTGTGATTTCATTAGGCGTTTTTATACAGCATATGAATGGGGAACCACAATTGTGGAGGAGGACTCATGTGTTTGTTGTGATGACGGGTATATAGATTATGGTTGTTAGTTTTTGTTGATTTCTCTGGGTGTTTGTTTTCTTGGTCAATTTTGTATGTGTTTTGTGGGCTTGAAAGTGACATTGGGTTTCTCACTTTTCCTAAAATTGTTTGGAAAATAATAAATAAATGAAAATATAAATTTTATTTTTAAGAATATTGATGTATGTTAGTTAAAAAAATAAATTTTAGATAAAATTATTTAAAAAAAATACAAAAAAGGAAATAGAATCATCAAATAAATTACTATGGGAATTTTATTAACATGTCATTATAAACATTCCATTCACATGGTAAAAAGGATTGAAAAGTTCCGTGATCAGAATGTGATGATGAGAATAATTTTATTTAAAAAAATTAAACTTGTATGAAGTTAATTTTAATAAATCAATTTTCAAATTGAAGCAAATTTTTTTAAAACATTTTTAGAAAACCTGATTTCGGAAGGAAAAAATATTTCTGACCAAAGGGAGAAATAAAGCTGGGTTTTCATTAAAATAATTTTTAAAACTTTTTAATTAACAATGAGTAAAAATTATGACTATTTAATGAAAGAGTCCTTGAATTAAAATAGGATAAGAAAATTAATGTTTGTATTAAAAAGTTATCTTAGAATTTCAAGTAATTTATAATCATGAATAAATAAACAGGATTGGAATTAGATTGTGAAATATACCCTTCAAATGATCACAACATTGAAGGGATCATTAATCAATGAATACATTGACTGTATCATTTCTAAATAAACCAAAATAATGTTTAAGTACAACAATTTACCATCCAAAATCATTATACACGTAATCCATGAGTATCATAGAGGACAAAGAGGTACTATAACCCATTGAAATGAAATTGAGTCATAGAATTCATTACAACTAGGAATATTTAATAGAAAACCCCATTAGAATAAATAAATAATGTTAAACCTTAAAATAAAATTAATAATGAAGTAATAATTATATTAATTTTCAAATGGGAAGTATATATATCAAATAATATAAAATACGTACATACCAATATAATATGCCTTAGTGAAATGATATTGAGATGAAATCCCATGCCTCTCACTTTCCTTTTTGTAGTAAATTCTTTAAACTATGGTATAGTGGTTCTAAATGTGTTAATAACTTATTAAATATCGATATTAAAATTTATTATATTGTATATGATCCTTTTATTACATAATATATATTTCTATTAGTTTTTTTTATTTTCATCATTTTGTGTAATAATTTTATTGGTTTTTCGAGTGAGTTTTAAATTGTTATTACCTTTTCTATGACTTATATTATGATTTTATAATATTTAGAAATTTAACCATGGTTTAAATATCATAAATATTTATTATTTATGTATTTATTTATATCCATAAAATTTATTGATATAAAATGAAATGCAAGATTCCTGGAAATGATAGGTCTTACGTATGCACGAAAGGTGATTACATTTTCAAGTCATATTAAGAAAATGAAAATTGATATATATTTATTCTATAATCATAGTATCATATTTATTATATATATATATGACATATTATTATTAAAAACATCCTTAAAACAGTCCATGTAAAATTAGATTGAATCACAATGATCCGTGAGGCAGTAGTCCTTAAAAAAGAACGACGTTATCATATGACCACAAAATGGAAAGCATAATGATTTTAGTGGTATCATAATTTAATATTGTTAATAACATAATATATATTATAAATATCATATATTATCTATAAATCCATCATTATTCCCAACCATGAAGGGTGGTAATTGAATATCTAACAACATCTATTCGCGAGGCGGTATGCCGCCGTACAAATGAATAATGATTATATATCCCATTTGATGAATGTTTGTGATTTTTTAGGTAATAAAAAAAACATAAAAACACTTATTTAATTATTATATATTTAAGTTATTAATAATAATTATATAAAAATAATTTTATTCGATGTGGAGAAGAAAATAAAAATAAGAATTCATTTAGAAGGACATTTCAACTTCTTCAGGTACGCTCTATAAATTTTCAACAAAACCTCCATTGGTTTTCTTTTATAAAAATATAATTCATCATAAAATAGGGTAGGTATATTTAAGATTAATTTGTTAAAGACTTTGATGTTCCAAATTTATTGATTGGAGTGAATAATTGATGGGAGTGAGTGCCTTTTTATAGTGTGGGAGGAGTGACATTCTTATAAATACCAAAAAGGTAATCACTTGAGGGATTTATACCATTATTAATGTTCTAAAAAATTATATATATTATATAAAATAGGTGATAAGGTATAAATATTGATAAATAATATGGATTTTCAATGATTCTATGTCATTTGGCCCCAAAAGGATAAATTTTAACCAATAAGTAAACTCTTTATACCATAATCACGAAAAATAATTTTAATTTGATTCACTAATTATTTTATAAAAAATTTTAATTAAGATAAATTATAATTTATAATGATTCCAAATATGGAATATTTTTTTAAAAATTCAAATTATAGTTATGAAAGAAATAATTTAAAATTAATCTCACACATGATATTAGAATGCGAGTTTTTAAAGTAAAAATGTTCAGAAGATTACAAATTTTTTATATCTAAATTCAATATACAAATTATGAAAATTAATTAAAATTAATTAATATTTTTATAATTGATAATATTTTACATTAAAACAAACGTAAAATATTTTTTAACTATATAAATATATTTTACAAAAAGTCAATTTTCAAATTCAATTTAGTATTCTCACTATCTATCCAAATATAAAACCTCTCAGAACAAGAAAAAAATCAACCTATTATAATTGTAACATTGATATTTTTAAAATTAATTATTAGATGAAATAAAATATATAATTTCCTTATTTATTTTTAAAAGTAGTTCTGCATTAAAGGGCTACAAAATCTTCTTTAGAAAAATACATCTTGTTATATATAAATTTGGGTTTTTCTTTCATATTCTTATCAAAACTATTGGATTATTGTAATTTTAATATTTAAATATTAATATATAAATTTCATTTGTTTTAATCACTAATAGCTTTTAATTTAAAATAAACATACCTTGGCACAAATACTATTGTTTTGCATAAAAACATTTCTTTTATATTCAATTTATTTTTATATTTATTTCTAATTAATTGGTAAACAATAATTTAAACCATATATTTTTATAAGATAGTTAATTCTATTTATAAAATTAAATTTAAAATATATGAGGTAATTTTAAATTTAAATAATAATATTAAAATTACATGATAATACATGGTCTTGTATTTAATTCAAGACAGCATAGTAAGTCATTGCTGCATGTATTGGAAGATAAATCCATGTTCCATGATTTTCAATATATATTTTAGATAAAATTTATTAGTTATATTAAATATACCTTAAATAATTTCTCTGTTACATTCCCTTCTACTCTTTGTATTTTTTATTGTATACAATATCGAATAGAATGTTCTTCTTTAAGAAATTTTGGTTGTTAAAAATATTCCACTATGTAAACAACAAATTATGTATGTTAAATCATATATGATATAATTGAATTAGTATTGGTCCTTTCTAGGATATCAATTGTATGTTCTACTTAACCCTGATGTGGAAATATAGAAAAAACATTTTAAAAAACACTAGGAAATTGGTCAACGATTGTTTGAAAAAATTTATATTCAGTTTTATCAATAGATTACAAGGTACTTTATAATATGTGATAAGAGATATATCTTACCACTTATTCCCAAAGGTCTTATTATTCCTTTATTCAAATAAAAATCTCTACTAATGTGGTTTTCTATTTCATCAATACATTTGATAAAATCCATACATGCATAATAGACGATGAGTGCTAGAATGTTAGTAAGCCAATCCATTCCAAACTCAAAGTCAAATATATCCATATTAAAAATGGATAACTTTTAAAACAATTCCTCCTCACATATAGTTATGTTACACATTAAAACCATAATTTCATGACCCTCTCACAATACATGATGTCTTTTATATTTCAATATAGAAAGAACTATTTTTTACATGAAAACCCATTTGATCTAGAACATAAGGAAATAATAATGGTATGACCCCATATAAAAAAGAATTTAAAAACGTCAGAATAAAAAATATTAGAATCCCACACAATTTAATGACCCGGTTGATCCACCATTATAAAATTATATGAATTATACATTTGGTTACATTTTCATCCTTGATCATTATTTAATTTCTATTATTTTATAGCCTAAGGAGATGTGGTGTCCCTAGACTCATTTTTACTCACATGATTCTATGTATAAGAATTGTTTTAATGAGATATCACTATAAAAGCATAGTATTTCTAAGGAACTTCTGATCCATTTATAGCTCTAAATTTCTCTGTACTACAAAAAATACGCATGAGATGTCCCATTTGATTATAGTTATGAAATTATTCATAAGTATCCCTATAATCAATATTGATATGATAAAATATACAAAATTATGATCACTAAGGATTACTCATAGGTTTAAGTGGAATGTTAACTAATACCATGGTCTAATTAAGATATTGTGCACCATTTTGGATGATAGTCCCTTTCTAATGAATTTTTTTTGAGCTTCCATCCGTTCCCTTGGAGATATTATTACATTATCCATATTGATTTCTGTAAATTTATTATTCCACTAATGTTTCTGAATTTACTATCACAGTATAATATATACTGCATAGGGAAAATATCATAGAGTGAATCTATGTCCTCAACATAAACATAATGATGTGTTCTTTCATTAATTCACTAAAACTATCTTATACAAAAATAATTTACTATATTAAATATCATTTTTCAATTCACAGTAACTGATAGGTTGTCTTGTTTCAAGAAAATGAAATCTATTGTTATTTTCTTCATACATGTGTGAGGATAGAATATTTTGGTAAAAAATTTCAAATTTAATTTCCTTGATCAACATATTCTTTTACAGCTATGTTTCACAATAGGTGTGCATGATCATCCATCATGTAAACCATTGAGTAGACATATAGCTCAGTTCGAGTTCCATGGAAATAAAATATATGATTTATTCTAGTCACCCGTACGTCCAATTTTTTAGGATCAGAGTATCACCTAATGATGGATCAATTTTGATTGAGAAAATATTAGATTGATCCAATTTTAATGTCTCATAGTTCATGTTTCCTCTATCAAAAACATGAAAATTTTGAATGATTATCTAAACAAGTTGTTGGTTCACCCATGGAATAGGTGAGCCACTTTTTGTACATCTCCTATTTATTGATTTCTACACTGGTCTTGGTGTTCCATTTCTATAACAATAAAAATTATATTTATTCATTAATCACTAGAAATTATGTCTTAGTAAATTTCATACCAATATAATTCACATGGATCTTAAGATAAATTTTTAAAATTTACCACTAGAAATGTTATAACTATTTATGATATTATTAAATATCAAATTAACCATGCGGTTCATGTGGTAAGTACCAGTAATAATGAATGATATTCTAAAACAATTGACTGAACCCATGATACTGTCATTATAACACACCAATAAGTGTATTATAAAATTAGGGTACCCAAAATAACATGTCAACATTATGTTCAATGAAAAAAACAATCTACGTATTATTAAGATTTTTATTAAATGTTTAAAAAAATTTATCTCATTGATTTTTTCCTAATATGACAAAAAAACTGACCAAGACTAATAACTTTTGTAATATTCGAACACTAATCCATTGTATTTGGAAGAGACTTAGATGATACTAACCATATATGAAATCACAAATAAACAAAATCCTAACAGTAAATTTCTATTGAAAAACTTAACATTGGGAGATGATTCTCCCAAAAAAATTAAAACAACCTAAACACAAAAAATAAACATCCAAACTATCTACATGTTGCATGAATTTAGTGAAATACAATATAAATAGAATAATAAAATTACCATTAATATCAGAGTAAAAAAATGAAATACAAAATCTAGAAAGGAATATAAGACAGAAAGACCCAATGACACCCAAGTGAAATCAACAAAATAGACAGTTGTACAATATCTAATCTATAGTCCACATGATATATAACTGTGTTAAGAAACATCACTAAAAAAAGATACCACGACCTTCTCTACATCCTGGTATATAATATTTTCATACAAACAATTTTTCATGAATATTTGGTGAGTACAAAAAATAGTATGAATTAACTAATATCTTTTGAAAACATTCCATCCATTTTGAAAATTATATATAATGATGTTGAATAATGGATAAAATGATTATACAAGGCTACACAATAAATCCATGTGATATATTCCACAAATAGATATGACTCTATTTCATTAAAATTTAAAATAATTATTTACATTTTCAAATAAATAGAACCATACACAAAGAAAATCAATTTTGATGATTGCCATTGGTGGTGGTACTTCATGTCCATAATCTATCCCTCCTTTTGATGGGTTTACATTATAATCATACTATATCCCACATTTCAATCATGATAACCAAATTATTCATAATACCATGCAGAATCATCTCTTACAAAACAAATATTTCATAGAAAAAACAATCATCCAAAATTTCTCATACAGAAAAATCATTTCATATTTAAAATCATACCTTTAAATATTAGATGAAAATAGATTTTATAAAATCCAAGATAATATCCTTATGTTTAAAGACTAAATTCAATATTACTTCCTCTATGTTTTCTATTCTATTTTTTGGGGAACACTTCCATCTGTGGGTATACACAGATTATGGCCCTACATTCATACATTGTAAAGGAGGGCTGCATCAGTCAATTATTCAGGGACATTTTCTTCATGATCCACATTGGATGATGGGATGTCAGTTCCTCCTTCTGTGGATTCCTCCTCATAATTCATTACCTATTCTAGGACTCCCTTAATAGTTAAAATCTTGTTTGTGAAACTCTTCCCAATGACATATCATTATAAATTATGGTTAATTAAAGTACTTTTGTCAGAAAATTCCAAGGGGTCTAGTTAGGGAAGAAATCATGGATCGGGGGAGGAGTCATGTTTGACATCGCATGCATGTTTGGATGATAGAACACAAATGGGTCCGGATTTATTTCCCTTATGCTAGGGCTTCAGGAGGGTTCTAGAGCCTAAGGAATCCCACGACAAATATGGGGAATTATATTCCAAAGGAATGTCCCTGAGGTTTTACTCATCTTCCCATGATTAACACATGGCATGTCGTTAGTTTAACGTCTATAGGAGATGGATCAGGCTGATCAGAACACTAATTGGAGTGGATCAGATCGGTAGACCAAAATGTCCAATGAGGATGGATCAAATGATTCTTTAGTCCGTATTTGAGTGAAAACATTGTTTTCTTCTAGCTAGGGTTGAACCTCAGAGATATTTCCTACATAACCTATCTAGGAGAAAGGGATCATGATCCCCGTAGAACAAATAGGCGATGATTTGGGGTGTACACAAAGCAAAAAAACACGGTAACATATTGGGCTTATGCATGGATAGAGGCCCAAGACTAGTCCTGGATCCACTGGGATAGACCAATAATGTGTTTCCACATAAAGGGGGCACCGATGTTTAACAATTTTTGTGTTTGAACCTTAGGGAGGATTCCTACATACCATTTCTATGGGGCATGGATCAAACCCCACATAGATTTGGGTGAGTCATATGATTGGAGTGTTCAAAGAGGGAAATGACCCGAAGTAGATATTGGGGCTTACGCGTGGTTAGAGTTCCATCGTAAGAGGAAAACACTTGGTTGGATGATTATGGATAATGTAGGGGTTATACGTAGTTAGCTACCCCATGAAATGGTTTGATCCCATCGGGATGTGGCGGCTCAGGTTTGAATCAAGATAGATTATTGATAGAGTGAGTGGGGATGAAACTGACGTGAAGATGATGTGACATTGGGATATAACCTCAGATAGCCTTCCAACAAATCATCGTGGTAATTAATCAATTTTCACGTAGTTTGGTGGGATGATGGGACACGTGAGGAGGTGTCCTGTGAGAATGGACCGATGGATGGGACCCAAAGGTAGCGAAACATACGAGTTAAGAATGGCCTTCCAAAAACTCAAGGTCTCATTGGAGAGAATAAAAGTGGACATGAGTGATGGTCTTGAACCCTAGGGAGGCTACCTACATATCTCCATTTAATGGAATAAAATTCCACAATGTCTGAGATGGGGACATGAAATTTGGGTGTTCATAGTGGATAGTGACCCGAAAACGTGTTGGGGTTTCATGTGGTTAACGACCCAAGGGTTGGTCGCATTCCACTGGGATGGACTGAGGATGTGGGACCCAAAAGAGGTAAAACAAAGGATTTTTAATGTATGTGGGTTTTAACCTCAAAGAGGATTTTTATGTACCCTATCTAGAAGACAGGGATCAAAATCGATGTAGTTTGAACATTTTTTGGGGCTTAACATCAGGGAGGATTCTTATGTACACTATCATGGAGACATGGATCCAAACCTGTGTAGTTCGAGTGTGTTTGGGGGTGTATCTCAGCTAGTATTCCTACGTACCCAATCTTGTAGACATGGATTAAAACCCATATAGTTCATTTGCATACAAATAAGCATGATGCGGGAAATGAAGGGGCATACAGTTTTACATCATGACAGATGAGAAGGGTCATACAGTTCAACATAATAAAAGATGAGGGTGAACCTACGTGATGTGGTCGGCACCGATTGGTGCTGGGTATGATCCTCAGGGATGCTTCATACTTACAATGATGGGAAAGTTCAAGGATCAATGTCTATGTTGTATGGTTTTGTGTGGAATAGGGATTACATACTATGGTATCATAAAGAGGATGCCATTGTGGACACTGACACTAAGCCCAGATGAGTCAGGCTCAGAGTGAGAAACGTGAAGTAGAAAAGGCTTGATGATGACGTCATGAAAGGTGAAACTGTGAGAAATAGAGCGGGACATACATAAAATTAGCGACTCAGGGAGATAGATATTGGGACAAACTCTATGAAGGAGGCCTATTAGAGATAAATCCCAATGGATGATGTATGGGGTAATGAATGTCCCTATTCCCATCTCTCTTATGGACTTTGTGCACATAAGAATAGAGGAGGATCAAGGATTCTACCTTGCACAAAATGGTTAGGGGACTACAACAACCTTCTTTTCATTCCCCGCAGACAGGGGTCATTTCATGCTAGGAGGATATCATTCCAGATGATGATGACCTCACTCACATGTTGACCGATGGGAATGGAAAATTTCCGAGTTCGGGAACCCCATGTATATTGCACGGGGAAAGGATACAATTTAACATCATGTGATAAAGAATATGGTTCTTGGATATTTAAATTCCTGTATCTCGGAGAATGTTGATTCACTCCTCACCCCTAGGACATAGATAAATGATACCATCCCATACGTGGGGAAGGGAAGGCATCGACAATTCCATTTGAAGATGAGGTTGTGGAGTAATCCCATAAGGAGATCATGTTATCATGGATATACGAATCAGTAATAGCCATTAGCGTACAAATGTGAAGAAGTAAATTGTGAAGCAATGCCATATGAAGCACTACATAGGGGAACATGAAATAAATTCGAACAAACCTGAAGGGCCATACAAGAGAGGGATTTTTCAAGCAAAGGGGTTCACAGGATAGGACCTCATGAAACTCTGGTTCTCCAAAAAGTCGATAGACTTTGTGAATGGGTATGCTTCAAAATTGGGTTTCCTACCCTAGGTATGTTGAATACAAGCACAAAATGGGTTCTTCACAAAGTTAATGTTCTTTCACAGTGTAGGAAATTTCATAACATGGGTTCCTTGAAAAGTGTGGCACTTTGAAGCATTTACCATCACAGAGTATCGTGATCCTGATTCTACATGGGGTCGATGTGTGCATGGATGGTACTTCATGAGGCATGAGTTCTTTTCGATGACTAGAGTACCCTTAGGATAATACTTCTTTTTTGATAGCTCGTGGGCTTCATGATGGCCATCCCTACTTGAAGAAGGGTTGTAATTGAGATAAGGAAACGGTACATCACAATTCTCATGTACGTTGAAGAGATCATTTTTTTAATTTTTAACAATGAAGGGGGTGCTTCATGATCTGAGATATGAGAAGGCGAAAGGTCAGGGTATCCTTTCTTTGGGTCCGAGGGAAGCCCGACATTTATAGGTTAGGGTTCGTGAAAAGCTCTGATATAACCATTCATGTCCCCTTTCTCTTCACAAGTAGAATAAGGTTACATCATGTTTTTCTAAATTGAGGAGTCAAGCGTCATCCCCTCCTCATTGTAGAGGCCTCATCAATTCAGTCTATAGCGCTCGCGGAGTCTTCTGTAAATTTACAAGGGATCAAAGTAGATATCAAGTTCCCTTCACATCAGGAATATTTCCATCAATAGTGTCATTACAATAGATTCTTCCACCTATTTAATCTACAATGATCGTAGTGGGGGCCACCAAATTATGTCGTTCGTAGTTCCAAGATTCTCTGTGAAGGCCAAGAAGCTAATGGGATTTCTGAATAAGATTTCCAAAGTAGAACCTTTGGCATTGGAGTTCTCATTGCTTATTTTTTCTACACACATTTTGGAAAAACCAAATTACCCCCTCAATATTGGATACAAGATGAAAACATGGGTCATATAATGAGGGTAGACCAATAAAAAATTTCAGTTAATCAAAAAAAAATACTGATGTTGGGTCATGATGCAGGTAGGTGATGCATGGGTTGATAATTCCACAACACTCTCCGTGGTTGATCACACCATGAAGCTCAAATTAGGTTTCACAAAAATAATGTAGGAAGACCCATAATTTTCCCTTACCCATCTCTATGTTTTTTTCATGGTATCTCGACTTGTGAAGCTATGCATGATCTCGGACAAAGAATTGTGAATCAGTCACTCTTTTATCTACGGTTCACAATGAGACTTCATACTTAGAGATTGTGTGATTAGCGAGTTATTTGTGTGAGGTATATGGAAGGACTCTACAACTGGTCTCTGTGATCGAGCTCTACGATTGAGTTCAGAATTTGATCTCCTCGATAGAGTTCTACGATCGAGTAAAAAAATTTCTATAGTATTGAGATGGAATGGATCCCCAATAAGCTTCCAGGAGGTTCTTGCAGATGCGGTCCATAGGGATGAAATTGAAGATAGCCTATATATCAATGAATATGTACATATCCATTCAGACCATGATTCCCTGGTGGATGTACTGTCAAATGTTTAGAAGAACTACCCTTTATTCAAAATGTTTCCTTTATATTGCTTTGGTCGAAGGGATTATGTTCTCATTCCTACAACAAGCAGGGATGGACCACCCTTTTGGTTCAAGAGTATGTCATGCTTGAGCTTGTGGTTCGAGGCCACTGATGGTCATCCATTTGAGGATCATACGCCCGTTAACCAAAAATTCATCTACAACTATGTTAAAAAATTTAATGGGAAGGCATTGAAGCCAAAGTTAGCTCCCCCTCAATACCACACCATTTTGAAGGTGGCATTGAGGAACCTAGAGAAGTTGAGGACCGATGAGTGTGATATGTGACAGGGGGAAAATTTCATGGATGACTGGGCATGGGATTACTTGGTATGTACAACCAGCGATGAGTTTGAGGATGAGCTGAGGCGAGTGGGCCTATATGAGGCCGCATGGGCCTCCCAATTCCACATCTAGCACCTAAAGCACCGGATGCCATATTTGTAGTGTTGGTGGTCATAAAAGAAAAATGAATTCCATCTTCTCCATGGGGATGTCGTTATCATCCCCAAGGGACATCAAACGATCTCATGGATTCCCCTTTTGGGGGAGAGGTATGATGATTTCCTCCCCGCTACCAATACATGGGAGGACCCAGAGTAGATGTCACTGCTGAAAAATGCATTGATGGATTTGGTGTCGAGTGAGGACAACTAGTCGGGGAGGGAGATCCTATTTTATTTTTGGTTCAGGTGGTTATTGAGTTACCCTTTAGATGGTATTTTTTCTATGAGGCCCTTAAATTCCCAAAGGGGGACCACATCAGCAAAGATATGTCATACTAGAAACTCATGGAGACATCCATTGGAAGATATAGTGGTTTAGTGTCAGCATCACGCATCAATCGGTGGATAGGATGGATATGTTCATATTAGTGCTCATCTACAGAGGGATGTTTCCAATGATAGATATAAACATGGGCTTACAACCAAGCATGTTTATCATGAAATCCATGTTGGAAATGGGGAGACGAATAAATCTATGGATCCCAATGCTGGCTAAGCTGTAAAAAGTATTATGGAATATATATGTGGGGAAAAATACACATAGGTTGTGTGGGCCACATCATTATCTATATTGGTGGAAAGCGGTGCATATTATTAGTGCTAATGAATACTTGAACCCGATTTTCCCTCTAGGGTTAGACATCCGATCGTAAATTCAGAATGCGGTGAGGAGTTTCCCATCCAAGCTGACCCCACCGATGGTACTGAATTGAGTCTGGAATCCTGAAGTGTTAAACATACATTTTACCCATTACCAATAGGTTTGATCATATATGATTAATAGGGATTAGAGGATAATCGGTCCTATAAACATCCATTTTGGGATGGTGTCCTGGTGGCGTAGGTTGAAAGCTATCCTCTCTATGAGCCGAAAACCCACACCAAATCGTTAGGTAGTTCTAGTGCATGCAGAGGATACCCATGTAGTTCTACATGGGAGTATTCTATTTAGACCATCCTTGTGTTATGAGTACGATGTGTCTCATGTTTACACAAGAGAATGGGATGATTTGGAATGAGCTGCCTCCACCCACTGCTATTTATGAGATAATGAATGAGTATGCCATGAGTTGGGAGGCATCCAACCTAGGGGAGATTTTAAAGCTGCAGAATATCCAATCCAGTGACAGGGTACCTCCTCAACCTCAATGTTGGCCCTAAAAGGTGTGAAAAACATTTCATGCTGGTAGGGATTTGGTAGCAGTGAGACCTGGACCAATCGAGAGGTAGGCGGAAGTGTAGGACCTGACATTCCCTGAGGAGAAGATTCTACAAGAGGGGAGGCCACCTCGGGGGTACCAAAAGATACCCACTCATGATCGGGGGAATTGGATTACCCATATTGACATCCCAGAGGATTCTATTTTCCTGGAGGCCTCAGACATATGGGATGTTAAAAGAAAATATCGTGATCCTTCCAAGATGTGGAACCATTTGAACCATCTCACAATTGCTCTTTCGGTAAGTGATCTCTCTAGGGCCTGATTTTTAGTATCTCGGGTTGAAGGGGAGAAAAATATCATCGATTTGAAGGACATCATGAACTCTCAAGGTACCTCGTATCCAAGTACAGATCATGTCAAATTAATTCACAATTAAACGGTCCCCCCGTAGTTATTAGCTGATTTAATGTGTGAGTTCCACCCACAATCAGATGAATCATCAGGATCCTCTTAGGGGTTGTGGGTGTCTAGTATTGGTATCTCTTTTTTTGATGGTGAGGTTGCCAACTCGGAGCTGGAATAGTGTGCAGAGGCTATTGAGGTAGTCCCTAATGCATTATCATGTGATCCTTATTTAGGTCACTTAGGCCTTCTCAACTAACATTTGTCATATGTAGGAGGGCCTCAAACACAATACCCAATCTTGTACAATAGTAAATGAGTCCTTGAGATTTTCACCATTGACAATGTTTATTACCTCACATAGAGGGGTAACGACACCCAGGTTGGTTCTCCTACATCCTTTAGATTTCCCAACCATATATGGGGGGCCATGCCTCGGGGCCTTGATGAAAATATCTCAGGTCATAGACCGACTATTTTGTCTCAATATGTTTTTCTCAATGAATTTATAATGTCCATCCATTGAATCAGGTCAACTAACATCTGTGTATTCTCGCATGAATAATTCATCATATAGAATGTGACGCATTTGTGAGGATGGCTATGTCCCTTGGAACTTCCTTTCCCTGAGGATCACCGATGGTTGTGGAAACGGATGCCCATACTATCCAAGGCATAGTGATACTGATTACATGTGGGACCATCTATAGGATTAAAACTGAAATCATCGAGGTGGAGGAGTACGATCTTGATATGTTACATTGGATCTTGGATGCTACAATATAGAAAGTTGTGGAGTTGAGATGCTCCATTAAAGAGGTCAACACATCTATGGAAGGTTCCAATCCTTGGTCACTTTAATTTTTTTAAACTCATAAAGTACTTTTGTGCATGTATTTTTTATGATGGTTTCATGCATGTGTTCTGTTATTTGTTTTTTTGTTGCATTTCAATCGGATTTGTGAAATATCCCACGATCAATACATAATCTCATGTGGTTCATTCCCAACATGAGAAACAAGGGATGGTCACATCATTTTTCTATTTGAATATGAGAATGATATCCAGGCTTCAGGAATCTAGGGTCTAAACAACGGATCCAGATTTCTGGGAAGAATGGTGGAGGCCTATTTGAGAAGGTTATTCTCAGAGTAGTCAAGTTGTCATTTTCCCAACGTGATATAGTTTACTTGTTGGGTAATACTAGGGGTGTTAGAATCAATTCGAATAGAGGGAGTGAAAATTGAGAATCATGATACCCAAAATATTGAACACTGTAGGGAAGGAATGAAAATAAAGGATTATTGTTGACTGAGTTTGAAATAAAGTATACATATTGCATTAGCCTAAAATGGGAATAAAAAATAAGGGTTGACTACATACCATGTTTGATACATTGGGCCTAACTCAGAATATCATCCTTTATTATTATAGAATTTTATCATAGGATTTTTTGAGACCCATAGTCTAAGAATATATACTGTTAGGGGGTTCCTTTTGGCATGAAAGAGGATGATAATCCAAATAAAAGGCACATAAATCATGGATGGAGGAGTAATGGGTTTCTATAATAGACTCCAACACTACTAAGATTTTTCCACCCTAATAAAAACACATTAGGTGAGCATATCGGTCTGATCAACGATCATAGTATCTCTTAAAGTGATCTCTCTGGTGATAACATATAGTGTTTGGTAGTTTTATGTCATGCTAAGGAGGATGATAGACACATAGTTTAATGTCGCACGTTGAGGACGATGCACGAAATACTTTATTATCATATGACATGGGAATTTCACATAGTTTTATGTTCATACGACCTGGACTACGTCTAGGGATTTAATGTCATGTTGCATGGACTACATGCCTCTATTTTAAGGACATAGTGTATGGACCGTGATCAGGTTCGAGGGGCCAGAAGGGTTAATAACCCTGGGGTAGGGTCTGAGGAAAAATGCATGGTAGACTCTATGTGTACCATACGGATTAGAATCAAGCCAAATGTTGTTCTTGAGATCATCATGGTCAAAGTCCAATTTTTATAGGGTAGATCCTCTCTGTAGAGGATTCTGACACATCACATAATTATCATTGGGAATCTTGAACTTTTTTTAGGGTAGGGCCATTTTTTATAGACATGTGTTGAATATATGGATACCCTATAAGGTAATGTGTGGTGTGGTACATATCCCATCATGAAAGAGAAAAATATAATTCCATTTGAACCCATATGTTTGTGATTGTATTATTTAGACCATACACAAAATGTGACCAAACATGGGGTTGTACTTGAGGAAAGGTGTTTGGGCATTCCTACATATCCCCTGATGGTGGTAATAAAGAAATACATAGTTTTGTAGGAATATCTTAGAATATTGTCATAGAAATTGGACTGGACATAGAAGAAACAAGGGAGACACATGGTGTAGTTGTTAAAACCGTAACATGTATGAGGACATAGGTACCACACCACACCACACACCTATGCTAGTGTTTGGGTTAAGGGGATGAATGGAGGGATGGATTTGAAATACCTGGGTCAAGACTCGAAAGGGAAATTCTAGGATGTTCCTACGTATCCCATGATGATGATAATCAATCCATATGTTGTTCTAGATATGGACCGGTAGGGTACTAATTCCAGGGAAATACTATCAGTAGGTTTAGCCCGTGCACCAAAAGAAGAAGAATTTGATTGATCTTGTTTGTTCATTGGGGTGGATGTGTTTTTTAATCAACCAACCTAGGATGGAGAATCTGGGAATCACTACAAGAATCATTCCTTATGTTGTCCATGAAAATTTCATGGTGGAAGACCGATACAAAAATTGATGTCCCTGCGAGAGAGGACATCAAAAGGTGGTGTTGTTTTTCATCGTGCTTCTAGGATGATAATGTCATGGTTTAAGGTCGTATTATTGGGCCAATAGACACATTTTATCATCATGTAGTAATGAATCAATTGTTTGAAGTCATGTTGGACTAAGAAACATACTTTATAGTCATATGTATCAGACGCATACTAATGAATGAGGTTGCATATGGAATTTTCAAGGGGTGATAAATCATACATGATGTGAATGATGATAAGGTCCACACCACAACACGTGCAACTCCAGAGAAGGAACTTATAGCCTAGGGGTCATAAAAATTATAGTGTATGTGGTTGGACCCGAAGACGAAATGTATGGGTACTCTTATGTATCCCAAGCGGATGGTAAACAATCCATACTTAGATCTCTAGATTCCATGTAATTAAAAATCATGCGATAAAGATAGGGGTTGGAGATACAAGCTCCTAAATAGGGGGCATACTTGGTGAGGCTATTTCAAACCCGACATGAATGATGAAATAAGACCACATATGACACACCCTGAAATCATATAAGATTCAAGACCCAAAGGACAAACACAAGAGCTAATTAGTGGGGAAAGAGCTAGAACTGAAGAAGAAATTTCATTGTGTTCTAAGGAATCTCATAAGGATGGGAATAAAGCTATACATATTTTTGGAAAGATTCATGCAGTTTAATGTCGTGAGATAAGGACAAGGGATGTTCTTAGTTTATTGTCATAGATCTTAGGCCAAAATAAGTGAAACTCTTCCAAGCAGGGGTAAATCTTGAACAAATCCCTAAGCCCACGTGACATGCTCTCGATGAGGGAAACAAGGGGGATAATGTATTCACAACACATGGAATACAGGGAAAGGGGAAACAGTACAGAGCCTCGAATGATACCACACCATTAATTTTTTCTCATAACATGAAAACACACATTGAGGAATTGAACCTAGAGTATCAAAATTTCACATGGATGTGAGTGAGTGGATATTATATTAATCAAGAAGTGAATATTTAGGGCATAATGGTGGTGGAATAATGATGGATGATAACTACTGACTGTGATTGAAACATAACATCCACATCCTGTACCCTGAATGGGAACAAACAAATGATCATTGACCACTGACCATATTTGAAAAATGGGACTTTTTTCAATTTCCCATTTAAAAACAATGGGGATGTTAGCCAATTATGGTAGGAGACCACTAAGGCCTTGAATCCATGTCATTTGAGGGGTATTTTTAATGTGAATGGTGATGAAAGCCATAATAAAGGGAATCATTTAGCATGGAAATGTGTGAAAACATGTCCATGAAAAATCTGACACTCTTGGTTTTAAACTAGAGTTCTCGTAGGCACATTGTGGAATTTCCAATGACTATATAGGGGCCCAATTTGAGAGTAGATGACTCAAGATGATGGGTTAAGGATAGGGGGATGGAAATCTCTCAAGATGGATTTATGAGGTATGTCAATTGAAGACATGATGTGAATGAGGACATAAGTTCATACCACATCACATAACCCCACCCAGATATCTTAGGAAAAAGGTTCTAGAAGGAAGATGAGTTTTTGAAGAAATAGGGTTGGGCCCACATACGAAATATCTAGGAATTCCACCATATCCCATGAGGATGGGAAAGAATCCTTATGTAGTTCTAAAAGGACCATGAATTTTAACATCATTCGGTGAGGATGTTGGGATTTAGAATCAAGGGGAGGAATGTGTATGATGTGGTGAATAATCCGACGTGAAAGTGAAAGTAATTCTAGATACACCACACCATTCATAACTCCTAGATAGAACACAGTCCAAGTGGTTGAGTTAAAAAAATAGATGAACCATGGATGTACCTAGAAATGAAATGTCTGAGTGTACCAATGTATCCCATGATGATGAGAATCAATCCATACATAAATCTCAAAATTGCAATGCAGTTCAACGTGATGTGACAAGGATGTGGTAGATCATAGTTTATGGTCATAGAGCTCAGAACAATGATGCCCAATTTAATGTCATGTTCATGGGATAGAAGGGTAAGAAGGTTGAATCATTGCGCCTGTCATTTAAGAGACTTCATAATGGAAATAATTATTGACGATAACTGTTGACCATGTTCTTTACATAGTATCCCTATCATGTTTTCTAATAAAGGAACAACCAATGGATCATTGACCCCTAACCATATTCTCAATGTGGTACTTGTAAAAAATATTTGTTGAAAAAAATCAAGGACATTGGCCTATGAAGGAAGGATAGCATTGAGGCCTAGCATACATATTGTACGGTGGTCAATTCAGATGTTATATATGTAAAAACCCAAATGATAGGATGTGTAAAGTGTAGTGATACTCATACAGTTTAACATCTTGTAGTAAGGATGATAATGAAGGATGCGTGCATCAAGGGGATGTCTGTGGTCTAGAAAAAATAGTTCAGTGTGAACGAGGACATAGATACCATACCACACTGCACAACCCTAAATGAGAACTCAGACTAGGAGGCCAAAATGGTCAAGGGACCTGAGGTTGGGCCACAGATGTGAAATCCCAGTGTTTCTACATATCAATTGAGGATGGGAATCAAGACGAACATTGTTTTGGAATGATATGTGCAGCTTAATGTCAAGATACAAGAATGTGGGGAGATCTTATATTACGGTCATAGAGCACATACCATGATTACAAGACCCATTACATGGGTTTGGCCTTACCAAAAAACCTAATCCCACATGAGAAATGCATGTTGTTAGAAACAAGGAATGGGATCTGGATATCCCAAACATATATTGGTATGACGATGATGGAAAGAGATCAGGTGGGGTCGACCCCAACAACACCAACAATCATTCTCATGGAAGACTAATGTTTGAAGGGATGCCAGGATAAAAATGAATCATTTCACCCTATATATGAAACATATATCTTTAGTGATAACGATGGAGGATAGTTGTTGACTATGTTTGAAATCCAACATCCACATCATGTGACCTGAAATGGGAAAAAAATAAGCATCAACCACTAACCATATATACAACATGGGACTTATGTCAAAGTATCCTTCAAGACCCTCTAGGACGTTGGCCTAAAATTTTATTTGTGCCATATGGTCAAGCATCCATACAATTTGAATTTCCTGTTGAATGTGAATTATGATGAATACCCTAATCAACGTGAGACTGGAAGCATTCATATGTTCGTTCAGTTTAACGGTTCATGGTAAGGATAAAAGAGGTGGATATCTCTAATGAGGAGAATACATGTTGTGTTCATTATAAACCTAACATGAATGATTTAAAACATGGATTTCACAACACCATATGTTTTTGTAATCTTCTAGGAAAAAGAGCCGGACCCAAGGGGAGATTTGAATGTTTATGGATGGGCATATAGACCAAATGTTCTGGCATTCCTATATATCCTATGGAGGCAAGAATAAATCCATATATTGTTATGAAAGGACCGTGTAGTTTAACCACATGTGGTAAGGATATGGGAGGATAGAATAACAGGAAGGGAACACTGTGTGATCATTGTAAACCCTATATAAATTGGGTCCATAGAAGTCTACGCTACGCTGTGTGCAAATCCTCAAAAAGGACTATACCCAGGGAGATGTCAAAGAGAAGAATTTGGGGTATGGGCACTATGATGAAGCATATGAGCAATTAAATGATGTTTTGAAATGTAAACTCATGTGGAGAGGATGTGGGGAGATCATAGATTATGGTTTTAGAGCTTAGACAATTATTCAATTTATTTTCATGTGGGTTGAGTTTTGGGAAGATTTTCATCCTTCATCCTTGAAGAATCACACATTTTAATGTCATGCGGTGATGATAGGACTGTTTGGAGTAATGTGGGACTATTCTTGGAAAATAATTATTAAGGAATTTATCATTGTTGGGAGGATTAATACACTCAACATCTATGGTAACTGGGCAGTACGTTGCATTAAGGTAAACCTTGTGAGTGATGTATGTTCCTTTCGATTTGGGATCTATCTTCAGCGGCTTCCACTTGGGTATAATTAGAATTATCAGGGCAAATACCATGTCACCTTTTAAGAAAGTGCAGAAGTGGACATTCTTGTGGAAATCTCAAAATATATTGTTCTGATGCCCCTCCAGATTCTGCAGGGCACAAAGCCTATTCTCATGAAGTGCTTCTGGTTTAGCCAGATAGATGCCAGATACTTTATCTGGTGTCTGTTGATCATAGACACATGTGCGTAATTAAGGAAACTAAATCTCAAGGGGAAGGATTGCCTCTGTTTCTTAATCTATTGAATATGGGGTCTCTTATGTGGAATTAGAAGTTGTCATACAGTAAGACCTCATAGAAATGTGGAGTTTATCTGGTCAAATCCCCTTTTTCTGACCAACAGTATTCTGCAACATTTTAGAAAGGGTATAGTTCACTACCTCAATATTTCTATATTTTTACACATTATAGCGTGATGTGTTGTTAGAATGGATGTTGTACTTGTCATACAACATCTGTAGTTTCATAGACTGGAAATTGGTGTCGTTTTAAATGAGTATGGCATGAGGGACTCCAAATCGATAAATGATATTGTAAATCACAAATTATAAATTAGAATGTGACTTGACCTCCATGATAGGAACACCATCTTCCCACATGGAAATGAAATCGGTAGCAATCATGAAGAACCTGCATTGGCATACTGTAACTGGTTGATAAGGTCCCACGACATCGATCCCCTAGACCGCAAAGGGCCAAGTGAACATGGTAGTGTGGAGATGATCTGGCAGCCTATGAACAAAATTAACACGGATTTTGAACAAATGGAACCTATTGGAAAACTCAAAACGGTGATGAATCATTCCTGGCAAAAAATATACCAATCTCAGAATATTGTGAATGAGTTCCATCCCCATATGATGAGCCCTATAGGAACCCACATTATCCTCATGCATGTCATAATAAATCGCAACTATTGGAATTCAATAATGGATAATCCCATCAAAATCTCATATGTAGAGGATCTTCTTAAAAATGGGACCACTCTAGTGGGTGAACTGCAATGTGCACTATCATATTCTCTCACACTCGACTCGATCTTCATGGATATTACTATGTTGGAGATACTCGATAAAAGTTGTCCCTTAGTAAATAGTCACTACCAACACCACATCAAGGGGACCTGGTTGTCCTGACTTTGAGGCATCAGCATTAAGGTGTATTACCTGTGGGATATCATCATCATTTATAGTTACATTGGTGGTGAATATATGATGAACTACATGAATAATCAATTCATATTGGTCAGGCTCTGCAAGAGATGAATCCATGCTGGCCAAGGAATTGGCATGACTATTTTATGAATGGGGGATGTATGTAAAATCTGGATGAGATGGGAATTGGTCCATCAGTTGGCAGGAACATTCTAATAGTGGTATGAGATATGGATTCATGACGACGTAGTCACCATTGATATTCATGATGACTAGCTCAGAGTCCACATTCACATGAAAATGATGAACATCAATCTAGATGTACATCATGAGACCAAAGATGAGGTCCTGGTACTCTACCTCATTGTTGGTACAATATTCTGAAAACAAGAATTAATATGGTAGGGAGGCTTGGTCGAGTGTGATGAAGATGATAACCAGACCCACTCTAGTGAGTCTCAGATCATTGAGTCTTCGGCTAGTAGGGCATCATGATGTGACATCAAAATTCATTTTCAAACACGGAATGTCTTGTTCTGCTGAGAGAATTGCCTCATTAAGGGAATCATGGTCCAGATACAGGTCCATAGGTTCTAGATGATTGGTAAGGAAGTCGGCCAATGCCTATCCCTAGATTTCCTTCAAGGGAAAATCTTAATGTCGAATAGTCGTAGGATCACTTCCACAATGAAACAAAAACTATCCACATGGAGAGGTTTAGGATGTACATCAGCAAATCCATTTAGGAAACATGTTGTATGTCATGGTGTAGTAGGTAGTATCGAAATTTCTACACTTCGAATACCATCCCAATGTAGCTCTTCCCAATAGAGGAATATATAGTCTTTGTATCGCGGATCATGCAGCTGATATAGTACAAACTATTCTCCATTCCCTCATTGTTCTTCTGGGTGAGAAGTGTGAAGAGAGACTATTCCATAAAAATCACATAAAGGAGATAAAAAATTCTTGAAATAGGTGTCATCAGGAATAGAGGCTATAATAATTACATTTTTATTTCCTCAAAAGTAGTTTGACACCCCACGTCCCACTAATAATCAACATCTATCTTCATTAGCCAAGAAGAGGACTTATACTTTCCAGCTAGATTTGTGATGAAACAGCGTATATAGGACATGTGGCCTTGAAAACATCAAATCTACAGAATGTTTCTTGAAGATGACATCTGACTGATGGCCTTGATAATCTCTGTATCAATCCTGATGCTTCTTTATCAGACAAGAAAGATGAGAAACCTTTCGGAGGAGACCATGAAGTCACACTTCAAGGTGTTCATATTGATGTGGAGGGTTCAGGGGAATCCTAACACAATCTCAATATCTTTTAGATCATCCTAGAAATAGGTGATATTTAACCACTTGATCATCCCCGTAGCATTACCCAAATGTCTCGAGGATTGGAATTAATATGAGATGCATGGAACACTGAAAGGTGGTACCTGATTTCTTTAGATGTAAAAGCATTACATTTTAACATAAATTACAATGCGGATCACTGAAGGCTATCAACACTTCATCCTTGTGGCCATTAGAATGTGGATATACCTAGAATACCCAACCATGATGGAGAGTTCCTGGAACCTAGCAGTGGCATCAATCAACAATTCTATTGTAGGAATAAGAAATTCATCATTCAAACTCTGACTTTGAGATCATGGAAGTCGATATAGACTATGATATATTCATTATTCATCTTGAATTATATAATAGTAGATAACCATATGGGGTAATGGATCTACTTTACAATGTTTTCTCCTGTGATCTTATCATCCTTAGCCTCGACCATGGAATCGTGAGAGGGGATCATCAATCTAGGCGGCTTCTTGAACCCACTATGATTTGATGGAAGGCCAAGGTGGTGGAGGATTACATTAGGATCCTATCATGGAATCTGATTGTCTGTCCAGGAAAATTCATTGCGAGGATGCTTAATGAAGTATGCATATCAATGTTTCTCTTTCACAGGCATAGGGGAACTGATGAACATGGGTTTCAGATCTGTCTCGTTACCGAGGTCCACCTATACCAACTCGTTGTATATGATGAATATGTCGTCTTCCAATGTCTATGGAGCATCGTCTAGATCCTCTTCTTCATCCATGAAGGGGGAATCATCTGTAAGAGGCAAGTATTACAAGTGAAAAGATCTTGATGGGACAATAGTTCCAACCTTAAAGGTAGTGGAATCCTCATTAGGGGGAACCTCCACTACTAAGACAGTGGTGACAAAAGCTGTTGACCTGATCTTATATGGCCTTTGACCATGGGGGCTAATTGAGATGATATCAAAGCAATCATGGCACGTTGGTATGATATGGTTTATCCTAGCCTAGTGAAACAAGAATGTATGACGTATTCTCATTGCCATGGAGCAAACAACCTGACACCTTATAAGATTAGGGGGCTTTGGGATCACCTGATACTAACCTGTATAGGAATACGAGGTTATCTTTTTAGTGTCCCTTAGATATATGTACATGCTTCCCCTCATTCTAGAGACAAAAAAAGCATTACCCCATGTCTGGGGTCCTATAATCACCTTGGAGTATGTGCACATGACTATTAAAGGGGTACTTAAGGCATTGGTGATATTATGACATGACCGAAACAAGCAAGTGGATCCATGGCGTACAATTCAATTCATTGTAAGTAGTATATTGTGGGAAAAACATGAACTCGGTGCTGGAAACTTGGCCACCAAATGGGGTATTTAGGTAGATCTCTCAAATTGGTGTCTGTTTCGTCCTGTCATTACCTTGGATCCTTAGGTTATAAGGGCTCAGATCATCCTTAGACAACCCCTTCATTCAGAGTGTCTTTGTTGAGATATGGTTGTTCCTTGAACCTATGTCGATAAGAGAATGGTGAATACCCACACTATTGATATAGCTACTGATATAGAGTAGAAGAATAAGCTATTATAGGGGATAAAATTCATCCACTCCAGAGAAAGAGATAAAGGCCTGACATTATGCATTCTCATCTACCTCAGCATGGAATGATTCTACTATTTCTACAGCTCTCTCAAACTGAAGGATGATTCTTAAAGCCTCGGCTAGGGATTTACCCATATCCGCTGATTATAGAAGAACCTCAAGTATAGAGGGGTTTTCAGGAATTTTAGAATGAATCTTGATAATAACATACATTCATTCCAAATGTGAAATTCTACTGATAGTAGGTCATTATATGAACATATGTATGATGAGCCCTTCGGACAGAACCGACAGACGACTAGTGCTGGGAATGTCCTGCTGCTCACTAGTCAAAACACATGGGTCCACTATCGGATGAGGGCTAGATAACTGAAGTTGATCCGCAACAGAAAACAGATAATCATATCATGAACATGGTGGTTCTTCTTGATCGAGCAGTACCAACAATGGTGGAGATTGATCTAGTGAAACAAGACGAGATGGTTGTGTGTGTTGAGCTCTACATTGGGCCGACAGTCTGGTTTCAATGTCATGCAAAACATTCCCAGATTCTCTAACCAATTCATCCCAATGATTCCTATAACTATGGATTTATCAATGCTGGCATCGACTGGGGATATTGGGATGATCCACCTAGCACTCTTCATCATAGAGAACCATGTAGGGGTTTACTAGATCCATGGTATTAACCGAACCTTACCTCTTGTCGTCACTCGAAAAATCCTCCATTCCTAGCCAGATTTTGGCGGAATTTTGAATCTCAATGGTAATGAACTCACCGATAGTACTTGATGATGATGGCATCCATTGGTGTATTTTTTTCCATTTCCTTGTTGATGCTTGCCCCTCCTGGGGGAGGAAGAATGATATGTTGACTCTCAGGTAGTTGTTTCGGGTGACCCGACGACTTCTAAAGGCTCGGGTCGATTTATATGTGCATGAATAATACCATGAGTGCTTGTGACTTCCTTATGATCTATTCAGTTGTCATATTTTTTAAGACCCATGGTTAGGAACATTCTTCCACTAACCTTCACTATCACTATCACTGTCAGGACTTATTAATACACAAGCCACCTCCGATGGGGCTAGACCTAACATAACTATGTTGTTATCAACCTGGTCATGGAGCCCGTATTTAAAAACATATAAATTCTTGAGGGTTCTCTCCATGATCTGTTGATAGGGAATTGATTAGGGAAATTAGTGAGCTCTACCTTTTGGGGCCTCCTACATTCCGGAAATTGTAGAATATTTTTTCCATGGTTTAGAGGAAATAATAAGGATCCTAAGCCTCATTAAATGAGCAGGTCTGGTTCCATCAGTTCGGTAAGGGGCCCTAGGGTTCAGGACCAAACATGGGTCTAGAGGATTCTATTGAGGAGGTGAAACCTCATTATCTAACTAGGTGGTGGAGACACGATATGTGAGGGCACCTACCGATTTGGATGTGGGAACTACTGGGCCAGAGTCTACGCCTGAGGTTGCGAGCCTCAGTGGGGCTATAGAGGTGGATCCCTTGGAAATAAATACAACTTCCTTGGGGAATCAACTTTTGCTATTATAGCGAGCTCAACCGTAGCGGCTCTTCTTGGAGGAACTGTAGGAGGTGAAAAACATGCCTTCTTGGCCTGCTGTAAGGCATCCTCAAAAAATTGGGCTTTGTTAGAAAAATCTTGAAATCCCACTAGGTAGTTCTATGTGATGATAGAGGGGACTAGTTGGCCTTAGAAATTTCCCACACACATTGTTAGTTTATTTTCCTAAGTCAGTAGCATATCACGAGAGTATGTGAGACCTTTCCAAATGGTGAAAAAGTCTATGACGCGTTCGTCAGGCCTTTTTTTCACTTGATGAAGTCAACAATGCTTGTCTTCTTTGTGGTGCAACTAAACTATTAGATAAACTATATATAGCGATCCTACCATCTAACTATTGACCCAATGGGTAGCTGGATATACTAGACATATGTTGGCTCTTCCATGGATTGTAAAAAACACCAGATTTTGGCGGCCTCCTACTACACTGAAGATCCTATCATGGGTCAACACCTTGAGATGAAGTGGGTCAGATGCTGCAGTAGATATCCCATCCCATCAAAGGAGGAAAATGTTAGATTTTCCAAACTAGGGGATTCTAGCATAACATCCACCCGTTATGAATATTTCTTATCATCAGTAAGAATTTCCACCTGTCGAGTATCCAAATCCACAAAAGTGGGAAATGAGAGTGGTCATTTGGTCATCATAGAAGGGATTTATATCATGATGAGGATACCTGATGACCAGTGAGTTGGTAGGCTTTTCAATGTGATAATCAATCCCATAGGCGCATAGAGAGGCTAGCGGGATGGACTATGGGACTATCAGGGGATCAACATAATGTGTGGCTATGGGAACCTTAGAGGGGTCCCAAGAATTAGTTCACCACTTGGGTGGAGTTGGCGATACATACCACACCCTTTTTCTATAAACTCTATATTCTCTCGGGTCTATAGGGGATATATTTTCAACCTCACCTGAAGGAAACTCAATGAGGCGTTGGTATATCTACCCCTACATCCCTGGTCGAGGATTACTATTATTTGGTCTGTATTCCATAGCACATTTACCGAGAATTTCATCAACCATATTTGTATGCTTCGTGAGTTGTTGGAACAATTCTTCCTTTCTGGGGTTAACTTCTGTCTTCTTCAATGATCCAAATGGATCCAAGGGTTTGAAAGACCCAAGATACTATTTTCCCTTATTGGGATTTTGATGAAGGGCTGATGACTCAGTAGGTATGGGATGATCTAGAAAATTTATATGTTGGCATGTAACAATTCCCAATAGATCCAATAGATGTGGCACTCCCATGGGTAAATTCACTTCATAGAGTTCTATCTATTTATCTACCTCTAACATGTCTTCCATGTTTACTATAACTATACCTAATTGTATTTCCTAAATATCACCTAGAATGTTGAGATAATGCTAGATAGAACTGAAATAAAGGGTCACATATTTCCCCCAACAACGGATCTGAACATGGGGGGGAAGCCTCCTTGATAATTCCATGGAGCACTTTAAATCACTAAACGTATCATTACTGGAGCGTACAATGGAGACAGAGAGGCTAAGGGAGATGGGCCACAGAATGTGAAGCCAAAGTGACCATGCAACACTGCTGGCCAATGTCTACAAAGTGCAATTTAATGTTTGGGTAAGCCATATGCCGATGACGAAGCTAGAAGGGAGTAAACTAGAGGGTTTGGTTAAATAAAATGATCTCCTCATGGGTAAAATATTCCAAATTATAGATATTTATGGTCACAACTGTCGATAAAATCATTGGGAATTCATCCACCGAAGGATGTCCCACAAACTCGGCATAGACTCAGAGTCCGGACCTTGGTTGCCCCACTCATTGATTGGGGCGGTAGAGAGATTGGTAATGGAACTGAAGTGGACCATTGAGGCTGTAGACTGGTCTGTGGAGAATATGGTGACTGAGCTGATAAACTGCGACATCTTAGGCTATCTTCTGAAGAATTATACGACTGAGCCACCACATCTCTTTAAGATGTTCTTGCAACCACATCTTACAATGTAGGGGTTGAGGTTACTAGTGGTGGGTAATACTATTTCTTATCCTCTGTTGGCCCCCAGATCAATTATGCATAATATTAGGTTAAGTTAGATAATGATCATGTTGATGATAGGGAGTATTTCACCACCATGAACATGAAAGTGGCCAAATCTTCCTCCTACTACATATATATTTGGAGGGTGGCTTGGATTTGGTGGACCACACATTCCAAATGGATCATACTTATACACATTTTTATTTCTCTGACCCTTGACATAGAAGATCAGGGTGAGGGTTCCATTACCGAATCACATTCTGAATCAGAATATGAAAAGAATTCTGGTTTAATCACCGTCTGAATCTTTATAGTATTCTTGTTTTGGTGGCATCTACCCGCCCTCTCTCCTAGGTATGTCTCTCTATGATAGGGTAGGTTTTTGATATTAGGAGGACCTCTAGGCAAAAAAATGCTAGGGTGGAGACGAC
Organism: Viscum album; assembly: GCA_963277665.1. Taxonomy (NCBI): domain Eukaryota; kingdom Viridiplantae; phylum Streptophyta; class Magnoliopsida; order Santalales; family Viscaceae; genus Viscum; species Viscum album. The sequence continues at coordinate 795,610,835 of OY728160.1, read as the reverse complement.
TTCTCCCTGGGTGAGTCATGTTGTCAGGAGGACTCAAAAAAATGTCAAAGGGAACACGGGGAGGGGATCCTTTTCTACTAGGATGTGTGGGGGGGGGATATCTATAAGAAGTTTTGGAGTGGGTAGGACCTCCACTAGAGCTTGTAAGAGTATTTGAATTATTTCTATGTCTGACTTCCATTGTAGTGGCGGTAAGGGGGGGGGGCTTTGTAACGGTCAAAATGAACATTGGGAAGACATCTGAATTGGATACTAATGAAGTGAGGTCGACCTATGCTTCTTTGACCACCAGGAAACAGAGGAAATTTTTCTATGGTATTTAGAAAAAATGAAGGACCCCACACTGATAGTTTATTGGGTGTTGAGGATCATCACATTTGCGACCAGCGATAGGAGGATACGATCCATATCTGGGATAATGGGTGTGAAAGAAACCATTGTGCTGAATGTCATCATCATGGGTCGGCCTGTGAAAAGGATGGTCGTTGGTCAGACTGATGGTTGCATTGAGAGGACCCCCACGATAATATTGGGATCTAGGTGGACCTTCAATCTCATTGGTGGTGGCACATGGAGGACCTCTGTGCTGGGTGTCATCGTTGCGGGTCGGCCCATGGTAAGCATTTCCATTTTGGTGACCAAGAGAGTTATCCATAAATATCTTTGGGCAGCTAGGGACTTGATCTTGGTAAATGGTATAATATCCTTTACATTTTATAAACACATCATTGATGGTTAATGATGGAAGTGGTACATGCCACTGTAGCTATTGATGATGGTTCCCTTCGGGCGGGCATCCCCCTCAGCATGCACCTAAAGTTGGCATTGAGCTAAACAGATTGGGGTCAATGTTGTTGGTGTACACCTCACATGCTCCTCAACCTATGATACCGGGTTGTGGTGTTTAAACAGCTAGGCGGGATCCCTCCTTCATGGCCCCCAGGACGAGATGTTAGTTTGGTTGGCTCGTTCATCCCTCACATCATTGGTGAAAGAGAGCATGTTATCAAATCATTTTGAGAAGAGGAACATGAAACTATTTCAGGTAGGAGTGGGGAGCATGGATCCTTGTTTGGCCTTTGGGGGAGGTGACGACAGTGAGTTACAGAAGCCACAGGTACTGTCGGGCCATATGCTGTGTATGGATAATCTCTTCTTCCTCATATCGTCGAATTAGGTTATTGATCACCCACCTCTGAACAAGTTTATATGTTGAAATGGGGTGCATGTTCCCAACACCTATGGAAGTGGAGATAGTTGTAGAGAGATGGAGTTTCACGAGGTTGCCTCTATTTTTGTTTTCCCCGACACCTACGTCAGAGGGTGGGTTGTGATTGGTTTCCTGAAATAGCTTCTTGGGTCCTACAAAATTGGGATATTCAACCATAACCACTGAAATGAGGAGAGAAATGTCTGATACCACAATGTTGTTCAATATTATATAATAGTTAAGAGGGCCCTTACTAAGAATGTTGAAGACCAAAATGTCCAACATTCAACTACCCCAATATCTGTTGAGTTTCAGACTACTTCCGCTATTTTCTTTGTGGGTCTTGGGGCCAGATAGCTGGATCGAATGACATTGTTATCCATTGATGTATAGAATGCTACTAGACTTCACATGGAGGACAATAATTTTACATTGGGTTAAAAATATCGATTTCTATTGCTTTCACTAGGGCGTGCATCTGTCTGTGTGGATGCATTAGTTGTTTCCCCGCATTCCCCCTTTCCAAGGGTAGGTGATATCCGTCCCTTATTCCAGGAAATTTTCTCTTCGATCGAAATGGGATGAAGGGATATAATTTCCTCATTCTATGGATTCCTCCTCAGAATTTGTTACGTAGACCAGGTCTTATTTAAAGATTAAGAAGGTGTTCGTGAAACTTTTCTCAGTTCTATATCTCTGAGGATTCTTGTTAATTAATCTGCTTCTTTCTGGACATTCCAAAGGGTCATGTCAGGGTATTGACCTTTTATTGGGGGAGTTGTAACACCCCAAAATTTTATGAAAAATATTACTTTTAATTTCATTGATGTCTTGTGTTGTACGCTACACCAAAAGGTTCTTTCACTACCCACATACTTGACTTGGCTTGCATTACACTGAATCACGTCCTTCAACGATAGCGTCTGTTGTACGCAATACTGAGTTTCACTAAACAATGATATGTTATATAAATTATCTGTTATGAATAGTAATACCAACTTTTTGAAATTTTATAAATTTTATCTTTCGAAATGGACTTCAGTTTTTTATTCCGAATTTCGAAATTATCCTAGGGTGAATTTTTGGTATTTTTCTGAAAACATTCAATTTTTGATGAATAGTGAAAACACTGGGTTACTATTTAAAAACCAACTTTTTGTTTAAATAATTATTTATTTTATTTAAATTTATTTAAGGTCCAAATTGATTCAAAATACTTATATATGTTCAATTTAATTAATTTGAGTCATTTTATAATAATTTGAGATATATAAATGTTAAATTGAACTTCTTACCGACTTTTACGCACCTCCTATGAGAATTTGCAAATTTTCATAAAACATGATTTTAATGCTTATGTGAGTGGATGTTCATGAATCCAAGATTCACGGTTGATATCAGCACGTAAAATGTGGTTCAATAAGATAAATATAATTTTTGGTCAATAATAACATTTTACATTTATTTACCACGATTAAAAGTAAATAGGGTAATTAAGTGTAAAAATGATATTACTATTACCATAACACATGTCCTAATTCTATTGGATAAGTTTAATTTGTAAAAAAACAACCTCAAGAATAAAGTATTGCCCTTTAGGTCCTCATGGATTAGATAAGGACACTTATTATTATTTTATTTAATGAAGAGTTAAAATAGTTAAAATCAAAGTTTAATAACTAAAATATTTTTAATATAGGGTTATACATAAGATAAATTAGACTATAAATATTAATTAGAAATATATAACAATTTCCTACCTAATGGTATTTTATTTATAATTTTTAGTCATTATATAATTTAATTTATTTATGACCCAATAATGATGCAGTAATTACCTTATTAATGAAATATTAACATAATTTATGTTATAAGTTTTAAAATAAATGTAATTTTATACTTTTTATTAATTACACTAATTTTATAGGTTAATATTACATGTTATTATTGATTCAATTAAATTATATTTAATTAATAATTCTTTTATGATTTTCACAAAAATCAATTACCAAATAGTTTCAAAATTGACAAAAAATAGGTTTTGAAACAAATATTTTATTATTAATTGTTATTCTTTTCATAAAAATATAATGTTAGGCCAAATAACTATGATATGGTTATATACATTAATAATTAACCACTTGGTGTTATTTTGGCTCGTTATTGTATGTTTATTAACTATATAGTGTAAAAAAACAAGAAGACACGGTAAAAGTTTAATTATTTAACTTAGAGTTAAATCTAAATGATAAGGATAAAATAGAAACCTAAACTTGTCTAAAACCTATTTTTTGAGATTATTTCGACCCATACTCACCTTATCTTCGATATAAATAAATTTGGAGCTATTAAAAACAGAATATGTCTTTATTATAAAATAATATTTTAAATTTTTCCTGAGGTTCCCCTCTCCTCCCTTATAAAAGGGCACCCTTCCCTCTTCACTTCAAACCCTTTTGATCCATGATGCTCAGCCAACCCTTTCAAATTACTCTTCTCAACCTCTATAGTTATATCATATAGGTTCTGGTCTTCTCAAAAGATCAACTCTAGTGCCCTATGAAGAAGTTTTAAGGAGGTGCGTCGAGGAAGAGATAATCTCTTCTACCGATTCTTTCAAGTTTATTTCTTCTTCATCTTATTCTTATTTATTAGTTTCATCATAAATTAACAACAGAAGTATAAATCATATACTGATATGTTATTATAAATATGAAACAACTCTATTTCACCTTATATCCATCCTACGGAAAATGAAATCACAGCGCGTGCGTACGTACGGAATACCGTCTCCTTGCCATGGTGTATACTATTTTTCCACCACCACCTTACATGGATGGGTATAATGGTGTAAAGAATAACTATATATTATTATTATGACATCATTTTGATTCTAATATATTATATCATCCACTCCAATTCCATTCAATCAATATGGGAACGATATCATCGCTCGTGCGTACGTTCGGATTACCGTCTCCACAACGCGATGAGATTCATTTTCCATCTTATCAATTAAAGAATGATTATAAAGAATATATAATAAGAAATAATGAAATATATGACATAATAATTCTACTATATTTATGTATATATATATGTATGTCATCTACTTAATTCCAATCAATTCAATAAGGAATGTAAAACATCGTTCATGCGTACGTACAACCTACCGTCTCCATGAATGGTGTATTTCATTTCATTCATCTATCTATTATATATATTTATATACTGAATATATATGATATATAAATCATGATTTACATTATGAAAGTAATAAAATCATGATATATGTAATAATATTATCAAGAACAACAAATCAAAGCACATACGATAAATGAAATGATTTTACCCAAAACGCTGCATTAACATAGAAATTAAAAAAGAATGGGTATTATAAAGTCATAATTGAACCATATATGATATCATAACAATGAATATGATTCTTTAATAAGTCAATTAAATTATTTATTTCATTATATAGGAGGTTCGGATACGCATGAAGCATATCAGACCTAAAGCAAGGGATAATTATTCAAATCTCATTCTTATCTGAGATTGTTTATTCGTAAGTATTTAATGGGGATATATTTTACATCCATGTCCATAAAAATGTTTTCATAATGTTTTTAATATTCTTAAATGTATTTTTAAATTAATTTTTACCCATCTTGACTTTTACTTTGTGTTATGGAAGGAATCCTGCTTTCGTTTACCATATGTTGTACTTTTTGAATTTTCTGTTAAAAGTAAGAGGAGAATGTTTCATTAACTTATACAGAATGAACGGATTTTTACAGTTTTACGATGCCTTATTTTCATGAAGATTAATCTATAAGATTTCAGGACTATTTTCAACAAAATCAATTTCATTTAAAATTGCATGGAATTTTGAGAAAAAAAAGATTTTGAAGAAGAAAGGATATTTTCCTCAAGAATTCATTTCAAATGTTTTGTCAAAAATATTTTTCATCTAAGATGAAATTATTTACTATGATTATGTTTCAAGTATAATGTCTCAATTATTTATATTTTTTCACTTTTTTTATGATGAAATGATATCCATTTTTTATATGGATTATGTTATGATGTGATGATTTTTATGAAACCCATTTTATTTTTTGGGCTATGATGAGTGATTTAAGTTTATGTTTTGGTACACATAAGAATGATTTCAATATGAGATGGGTGGGACTTGTATCTCCCTCAAATGCATTGGATAAAGATTTATATCTCATCAGATAGACATGGATGGAACGGTAAGTTAATCCGATTCAGTGATAGAGGACTGGAGCGAGGAGTGAATTCGATTCAAAATGGGAATTTATCCACTAAGATGGTCATGGAAGCAATGACTTGGCTACTATGGAAATCTATCATGTGCTTAATGGTTTTCCAAAATTACATGTTTTATTCCCATGCTATTTTATCAGGATTGATGTTCCATTATGATATATGCATTACATACTTCCAAGATTTATGTCTTTGCTCAAGATTTTGATGTTTAAATTTTATGTTCATGTTTTTGCATTCAAATGTTTATGGATTGTTATATATTCTCTATGTTTACCCTTACTGAGTATTTTATCTCACCCTTTATATGTTTTATTTTCCCGATGATATAAAGAAATATTTTAGTTATGAAAAAAAGGATGATCTTTATGGGAGATGTTGAAGATCTTTCACCAAGATTAGAAGATTATATTCTGAGTTTTCAAAGACACTAAACTATTACGGTCCTTCGGTGTTTTTTTTGTTATGTATTAAGTATTCCTCCAATGTAATGTAATTTCCATGTAATTCATGCTTTGGGTCTCTACAGTTGGTATCAGAGGTTCGGTTTAGTTAACCATTGGAAACTAGGATGTGAGATCTTTAGTGAGATCCCTAGAGATATTTCTAAGGTATGCCAAGAGATTTCCTTAAGGATAAGTATAAGTATAGGTTATAGTCATATAATTATGGTAACAATATTATAATTAAACCTAAGATGTTATATATTTAAGGTACTCCCCCTTTATTATGTTGTTTTCCTAGCATGATTTTTCCCTCTCACACTGTTCTTTTTGGGTTTTAGACGATGGCTAGAACCCGAATGAACCATGTTGATCAATGTAATGGACAAGGAAATGATTGTCCTCCCGAGAAACCAAATGTGATGATAGATGGAGTGAAAAATCTTATTGCTATACTTACAAAAGCTATGAATCATTCTGGATTTTCAAATTATCGTAGAAGGGAACAATATTCTATTGAGTCCTTTATGAGGCAACGTCCACTGTCTTTCAATGGGTCTTATGATCCACTTGTTGGAGAACAAAGTGAAAGAACCCATTTTTTCCTGTGAAAGACTTTGGAATATTCTTGATGATATTCCAGAGCAGTGCCTTTAGATGGCGTGCGATTCCGAGCGTCGGTGTGGCCGGAATTAAATTTTCAGTGCGTTCACACTGGAAATGAAAATAAGTGGGATAAATCCTAAACGGTGATCTGGATCAAATATCAGAGTGTAAGGATGAGTCTGGAATGGGGTGTTTACCCTAGGAACGAAATAAGGTATGTCGGTGTGGGACGTTTGGACCCCTCGCTCGCTTCTGCAACGTGAAATGGATAAATTAAATGATTAATTTATTCGTTTAAGAATGAAACTCAAGTATCTCTTAAATGGTGGCTCGAATTGTAAAACTGAGGGCACCTTTGAGTTCGAAGCGTGCCGTTTACCCTAGGAGGGGTATATGTTTTGCGGGCGCGGGCCGTCTATGAAAAATGGCCCCAGGGGCGTTTTCATAATTTGGTGACATTGGGCTCTTTGTTTTGTAACGTTTGGACAGGGTCTCAGATTAAAATTCTGACACTTCCGTTGTTCTTGAGAGGTGGTGTTTACCCTAGGGTAGGCTTAACCTCGACCCCATCGAGTATTTAAAAAGTGGGTACTTTCGTGGGTAATTAATAAAAATTAATTAATTTAATTTTTATTTTCTACTGAAACTAAACCCTCCCCTCTCCCTCATTTCCACCCCCTTGCGAGACCTCTCCTCTCCATCTCTTCCACTCCGGCGAGATAGCTCCGATGAGGCGCGCTTCCGACAAATCGCGACGAAGCATCGGGAGAATCCCATTGTGGTAGGCGGTTGCGGTTTCAATTTGTATTCCCGCACCTACATTGAGTTTGATCTTATGCATATGTTTGTTGTTTGATCCTCGAGCAAACCCGTAATTGCATATTATAAATTATAGCCTTTCCAAAACAAAATTCAGTTTTGAATCTATAGTTCAAATGATTCCATGATTGTTCGATGAACTTTGCGGGTTTTTGAGTTATTCCGGACGGTTTGGGGGGGGGGTGTTTCGGACAGCGGCGCGGGCTCTGGCTTAAGTCGGACAACGGAGGCCGAGCGGAGGCCGGCGGAACGCGGGGCGGTATCAGCGCGGGAAGGCGCGGCCGCAGAGTAGGAGGACTGGCTGTCTATGCCGATCAGTTGACGAAGACGGCAGGGATGCAGACGTGCGACCTCACGGGGAGACCGAGACCCGCCTGACGCGGGTCTCCGCGTGGAAAGCGGACATACCATGTTGGTCGGTCGGTCGAGGTAGCATCCGCGCGGCGCGCATGCGAGGGGGACTCGCACGAGGTGGACCGGGGGTTCGGCTGGGCAGGACCCAGGTGGTTGGGCTGTGGTCCCATCAAGCCGTCCGGAGAGGGCCGACCCGAGCAGGGCGGACCGGCCAGACCGGGCCGGCTCTGCCCGAGGGGATTCTCCCCCTTCAATGTTCGGATGCCCGTATCTTTAGCTACGGGTGTCCGTTTTGCGTGAAGTCAGCGGAAGGGTGGACCTTTCACCGAGACAGACGTTATGAAGTGGTTTTGGGATATTTAACATCAGAGATGAGAGTCTCGGGGGCACGGCACGTGCGTAAAGCAGCTTAGCGGGCTTCCCGGGAATTCTTATTTTGGACGGCGCGGACGCGTCCGATGTCCGATTTAAGCGCCGTCAGTGGCATTGAGACCCTGGAACCAAGGTGGATCTTTCCAGGGTGGTTTTAGGTGTTGAGTTTGAAGTTGAGGCGCAGGACCCATGACCCATCTTTCGAGCTGCGTGTAGCGTTTCACGACTTTTTCATCGGATGTCCGTTTGGGGCGTGCAAGCAGTTGTTTTTGGGTGTTTTTCTGAGGGAATTGAAATGACGCAATCCACCCTCTCTAATTCAGCATGATGGTGGGGGCCCCACAAGGGTCGTTTAGGCGTTAACGGTGATTTTCCATCCCTATCACCGGGCGACTGTTTTGGACAAGTGAATAGACCATCTTGTGTTCTTTTTCGAAGGGATCGCAACGGTGCGATCCGTTCGTTGTGTTTCGGGACAGGGATGCAGGGCCCCCGAAGCACCGCTCGTGTGCGGTGCACCGGAATTAACCTTTTTTCTGGATATCCATTGCACTAAAGTGAGTAGTGCTTTTGACGTGTTTTCCCGAGGTGATCGCACTAGTGTGATGCGCCCAACTGTTTTCGGGGCCGAGGATTGGGATCACGGGACGTTGTTCGGGCATGAGGCGGTGTTGGAAACTTTTCCGTTGGATATCCGTTTGAGGCAAGTAAGTAGTCCATCTCGCATATTTTTCTTAAAGGATTACAACGGTGTAATATTTTCAGGTTATTGGAGCCTCATATGCGATTTTATTAAATGGTGATATGTGAGGGTGCCCCGATGGTGGTCCTTCTACCGTGTTTGTAGCAGACCATTGGAGTGTGATCGCGTGCACTCCAGGGAGAGTGAGGTTGGTGTTTAAATAGATGTGGTTGACTATGCACCAGTCGTTGAGGCGGCAAGTTGGAGATGTTATGTCACACCTTCGCGTTGACATTGGGTGTTGTCTGTACGATAACCCTTGGGCTGAAAATGAGATATCCGCTGTGAGTATATGGGAGCGCTTGGAGGTACGTGTGGTTTTTACCTGAGATGTTTTTGAACTTGGTTGGGGTTGACTTGGGGCCACACTTCGTGTGGGCCCCATGTGCGTGTTTTGCTCTGCTTTGTGTACTTTTTCCTTCTCGCGACGTAGAGGGTCCCTCTATACTCATTTGTTTGACCAGCAGGGTGGAGTTTTCCCCTAGGTTTGTTATTGTTTGTTTAACCAGTAGTGTTGAGTGGTCTCCCCCTGGTTTTGTTCTCAATGGATTGGCCGGTAGCGGTGCTAGTGACACCCAGTGATGGAATAGGCACTAAACCTCTTTTGGGTGAGTTGTTCTGGAGTTGATTGGTTGTGCGGTACCAACTCAGTGCTCGGTTGTCCTATGTTGTACCACCCAGTAGGGATGGGCAGAGCAGTTTCGAGTTTACCCTCTAGCAGGGCTGGGCAGTGGGTTGCTCACTGGCTTCTTAGGGTCTACCCTCTAGCAGAGACTAGGCAGTGGGTCACCCGACGACTCGTGAGGGTCTACCCTCCAACTGGGCTGGGCAGTGGGTCACCTGTCGACTTGTTTAGGGTTTATCCTCTAGAAGAGACTAGGTAGTGGGTCGCCTGGTGACTCTTTAGGGTCTACCCTCCTGCAGGGCTGGGAAGTGGGTCACCCATCGTCTTGTTCCGGTTTTACCCTACAGTAGGGCTGGGTAGTGGTTCACCAATCGACTTCTTCTAGGTCTACCCTCTAGCTGGTCTAGGTAGTGGGTTTCTTGACGACTTATTTCATGTTTACCCTCCAGTAGGGCCGGGCAGTGGGTCGCCTGATGATGTACTATGAATTACCCTCCAGCAGGGATGGGTAGTGGGACACCCGTTGACATTCCAGACTCAGTCCTTTCTACTAGGCTACTATGTGGCTTTCCTCCATGATCACCAGAGTGGGACCCTTGGTCGTACGGGTCGGTGATGGAACGACCTTAACTTTAAGGAGACCTCTCGACTGCGGGGTAGTGACGAGATGTGGTTTGACATAACCCGAAACTCTCATGTACGATGGGCGCTTTCCCCCACCTAGACACGTCCTTGCGACGCGACCTAAAACCATACGGGCGAGTTAGTGCTGCCCAAAGCGGATAATGTCGCGGTGCGGTGGTTTGAGCCCCTTGACATGTAGTTCGGGGAAGACATGTGGGATGTTGGGCATCAATGGTTTTTCTTCTGGGACTGTTGGCTACTCTTTTCTTGGGCAGAGCTACGGGATGGAGATCCCCTTACGATCTTGTTTGGGCTTCTAGTTTGAGCATATGGACTTGTATATACCTTGTTATGGTACCCCTTTATTCGGTTCAGATACTCTCCTTCCAGGAGAGGTGAAGACGTGCGGGGTATGCCATGTGCATTCCATGTCTATCTTCTCATGGTTGGACGAGTCTCCTCTCCTGCTATAGGCAACGAAGACTCGATGGGAAGTTCTTCTTCTCACCATTTCCAACTCCTTGTGTCCTGACGAGTCTACCTTCCTTTCTCTTGTTGGGATGAGCTGGACTATTTACTACACTCTCGGTTGTACTTTTGTTCTACTCACTGTTCGATCTACTGATCTCCCTTCGGCACCTCCTTTGTTGCTCCCTCGAGCCTTCGGGGTATCCTACTGAGTATTTTTATAGTCACCCTTTCTTGGGCTTTTCCCGCACTTGGTGTGCCCTTGTAGACGATGGACATGTTGATCGTGACTTCAGTGGAGCATAGGAGTTCGGGAGCTTGGACCGCGTGTGGTGGTCGTTGTCAGGTTCCAGGGGGGCCTTCCAACAGTTTGTTTTGATTACCTATTGCCGTGTTGTGGCACATTTTTTGTTGGGTTTGTGTTTTTCCCCTTTTCTTTTCATTTTTTACTTTGTACTGTTTAGAGGTCGATGTACATTTGTGGTTTATTTATAGCAGTTTGTACATTGATTTTCTTTTTTACTCTGCACTTTTTCATTGAGTGTGCTGCGTGTGTGGGTACAGGTACTTGGGAAAAGGCCTCCCAGAGTTTTTGTGCCTTCGGCGCTGGTCGCCAGCCCTTGGCCTACGGAGGCGGGCATGGGGTTGTTGCGGCTCGAGCCCGGGTAGGTTCGGGTCGTGACAAAGTTGTATCAGAGGTGGTTCGTTCCATGGGGAGCTGTTCGGACGTCCCTAATATAAAATGAAATGGTTGGGATTTAGGAAAACAGTGTTAACGTGTCTCGAGAGCGGCTCTCAGGCAGGGAGTCCAGTGATGGGGTGGTGGCCAATGTATCCATTCACCAGGACCTTGATAACCCGTTTGTCGACTCGGAATGCTGAGACACTTGTTTCAGGGAAAATTTTTTTGTGCATCACATAGGACTGAGTCTTGACTATCCATCTGGAGTCATCTCCCCATCGTTGTTGTTATTGGTATATAAATATATGCTCATCTGACCGCATCACTCCTTGATAATATTCAGGATGTCTCCCCGAAGACAGCCAGCCAGGATACCAGCTTTGGTTCGTGACGACGACCCAATGAGCTACGAGGCCTCAGTCCAGGACCCATCATGCGAGCCCATTCTCCGGGTGGGCTGGTAGTAGCACCCCCACCTGTTGAGCAGCAGACAGCTTCAACAGAGCAGGATGAGCTTGAGCACAACTTGAGCTCGCTCCATGAGTTCCAGCGGAAGGGACCGCTGAGGTTCAGTGGTGAGCCAGACCCTCAGGCAGCAGAGGGTTGGCTAGAGACAGTGGTTTGCCTTTTCAGGCTTGTGCATACGCAAGCATATCTTATGGTGGTTTTGGAAGCCGACCTTTTTCAAGGAGCATCCCGTCGTTGGTGGAGTCTAGTGACTCGGTTTCTCGGTGAGTCTTCGCTTTTGTGGGGATACTTTCTGTTATCATTTAATGAAGAGTTTTCCCCTCCTTCATGAGCTCTGTTTGGATTTAGGAGTTCCTGTAGTTTTAGCAAGGAGGGAAGACGGTGACCTAGTACGTGGCTAGTTTCACAGACCATGCACCCTTTTACCCGGACATGGTCCACGATGATAACTTTCGAGTGCAGAAGTCCGAGCAGGGTCTCCGCCAGAGATTCGTGTTTTCATAGTACCATTGGGAATTTACACATATGTCGGGGTTCTAGAATGTGCACTAGTGATAGAGAGTTTCCAATCACGTTCTGGAGTTAGTGGCGGCAGCATGCACGTTGGAGCCGAGGCATCTGCCGCAGCTAGCGGGCGTCGGCAATCAAAACCACGACGCAGGTGGCTTTCTAAAAACTAGGCTCAGGGGCATGGTCGTATACCAAAATGGCGTAGGAGGGAACTAGGGCAGCCCGTAGAGCACCAATGTTATGCTTGTGACAGGCAAGATTACATGGCACGAGACTTCCTAACCCGAGTTGATGAGATCTTCGGGAAGGCAGTAGGCGCACCACCACGGCAGAGGCAGCGTCGTGATCAGATTAGTACCTAGAGAGGTGGTTCTAACAGAGGAGCGGGAGGAGATGGTAGTGGGAACTACCCTATGAGGTCTTCCCATCACCACTTGGTGGTCTACGTCAGGCTTCGGGAGCCTAAAGTTGGGATCGCGGATAGCTACGAGCTTTGGATGTCTATGATCCTGCAGAGCATGAGGTGATAATAGGTACTCTCTATAGCTCTTCTGCTTTTTGCAGTATAATGGTTAGATTCTGTGTGTGGAATTATCTTCTCCACGCTCCTTACATGAGGTGTTACCAGGGTGATGTAGGGCGTTGGTGTAACCCTGTGTTGGTAAGGAAGAAGGTGTGTTTCCTTTTTCTATAGTCGATGGTGTCGAATCCTTCATCTATCGAGTGTGTAAGAGAGTCTTGGTTGTGGTACATCAATTGTGGAAACTTGCATGGCCAGATATCCTTGGATGTTTCACCATATGGATATTCTGAAGGAGGGAATCACCGAGCCTTGTTCTAGGTGTGGGCAGTGATTCCAGTCGCAGCGTGCGACGTAGTGGTTCAGTTGGGGTGGTGAGTTACCCCCGGGGTCTTTCAGGCCATTTGAGACGGTCCGAAGGGATGAAGAGGATCCCTACCGCCTTGCCATAACCCCAAAAGCTTGTTTGGGTGCGTAGCATCTCCTGCGTGACTCACCTGGTGAGATTTGTGCGTGCTCCCATGCATGTCATCGGAGAGGGCATACCTTATGTGAACAGATCAATCCTTTGGTCTGTGTGCGGTGGCGCAAAGCTGTGCGAGAGTCCTTCTGGGTACGAAAGTTTCGGGTGTGGGTTTAGTACCCTGAGTTGTTCCCTGTTTTTTCTTTTCGGGGACGAAATGCATGAAGTAGGGAATGATGTAGGAACCCAGTTTTCTTTATGAATTACTTTGGAATATTCTTGATGATATTTCATAGCAGCGCCTTTAGATGGCGTGCGATTCCGAGCCCCGGTGTGGCCATAATTAAATTTTCAGTGCGTTCACACTGGAAATGCCAAATAAGTTGCATAACTCCAAAATGGTGACCCGGATAAGAGATCTGAGTGTATGGATGAGTCCAGAATGGGGTTTTTACTATAGGAACTAAATGAGGTATGTCGGTACGGGATGTTTGGACCCCACGCTCGCTTCCGGAACGTGGAATGGATAAATCAAATGATTAATTTATTCTTTTAAAGGTGAAACTCAAGTATATCTTAAACGGTGGCTCGAATTGGAAACCCGAGGGCACCGTTGAGTTTGGAGAATGCCTTTTACCCTAAGAGATGTATAAGTTTTGCGGGCGCGATCCATCTGTGAAAAATGGCCCCAGGGGCGTTTTCGTAATTTGGCGACTTTGGGCGTTCGGTTTTATAACATTTGGACGGGGTCTCAGATTAAAATTATGAGACCACCGTTGTGCTTGGGAGGTGGTGTTTACCCAAGGTGAGTCTTAACCTCGATGCCGTCAAGTGTTTCGGTGGTGGGTCCTTCCGTGGGTAATTAATAAAAATTAATTAAGTTAATTTTTATTTTCTACTTAATCTAATCCCTCCCCTCTCCCTCATTTCCACCCCCTAGAGAGACCTCTCCTATCCCTATCCTCCACTCTGGCGAGATAGCTCCGGTGAGGCGCGTCTCGGATAGATCACGAAGAAGCTTCGAGCGAAGCCCATCGAGGTAGGCTGTTGCGGTTTCAATTTTTATTCCCACACCTACATTGAGTTTGATTTTATGCATATGTTTGTTGTTTGATCCTACAGAAAATCCCATAATTGTGTAGTATAAATTATAGCATTTCCAATAGAATTTTCGTTTTGTAAATCAGAGTTCAGAGGAGGCCACGGTTAAACCGCGAACATTGCAGGGTTTTGAGTTATTCCGGATGGGTTGGGGGGGGGGGTTTAGACGGTGGCGCGGGCTCAGGCTTAAGGCGGACGACGGAGGCCGAGCGGAGGCCGGAGGAGCGCGTGGTGGTGTCAGTGTGGGCTGGAGTGGCCATGGAGCAGGAGGATTGGCTGGCTGTGCCGGTCGGTTGACAAATACGTCGGGGTTGCTGGTGCGCGACCCCGCGGGGAGATCGAGACCCGTGTAACGCGGGTCTCCGCGTGGAAAGCGGACCGACCATGTTGGTCGGTCGGTGGAGGAAGCTCCCGCGCAGAGCGTAGGTGAGGGGGACTCGTACGAGGTGGCCCGTAGGTTCAGCTGGGCCTGACCCAGGTGGTTGGGCCGCAGTCCCAGCGGGCCGGCTGGAGCGGACCGACCCCAGTAGGGCGAACCGGCCGGACGGGGCCAGTCTGGCCCGAGGGGATTCTCCCCCTTCTATCTTCGGACGCCCGTATCTTTATCTATGAGCGTCCGTTTTGCATGTTGTAAATGGAAGCATGGTCCTTGCACCGAGGAGGACTTTATGAAGTGGTTTTGGGAGTTTTACCTTCCGAGAGGAGAGGCTCGGGGGCACGGCACGTGCGTAAAGCAGCTTAGTGGGCTTCCCGAAAATTCTTATTTTGGACGTCGCGGATGCGTCCAACATCTGATTTAAGCGCCATCAGTGGCATTGGTACCTTGGCAGCGAGGCGAAGCCTTCTAGGGAGGTTTTAGGTGTTGAGACCGAAGTTGTGGTGTGGGCCCCATGACCCGTCTTTCGAGCTGCGTGCAACATTTCATGACTTTTTCATCGGATGTCCGTTCGGGGCATGAAAGCAGTTGTTTTTGGGTGTTTTTCCGAGGGAATTGCAATGAAGCAATCCACCCGCTCTAATTCAGCATGATGGTGCAGGCCCCACGAGGGTCGTGTGGGCGTTAACGGTGATTTTCCATCTCTTTCACAGGGCGACCATTTTGGAAAAGTGAATAGTCCATCTTGTGTTATTTTTCGAAAGGATCGCAACGGTGTGATCCGTTCGTTTTGTTTCAGGACCGGGATGTGGGTCCCACGAAGCACTGCTCGTGTGCGGTGCGCCGAAATTCACATTTTTCTCCGGATATCCTTTGAACTAAAGTGAGTATTGCTTTTGACGTGTTTTCCCGAGGGGATCGCACTGGTGTGATGCGCCCGACTATTTTCAGGGCCGAGGCTCGGGATCACGGGACGTCGTTCGGGCGTGAGGCGGTGTTGGTGACTTTTCCGTCAGATATCTTTTTGAGGTGAGTAATTAGTCCATCTCGGTTGTTTTTCTACGAGGATTACAATGGTGTAATCTTTTCAAATGAGAAGAGCCTCATACGTGATCTTATTAAATGGGGAAATGTGAGGGTGCCCCGGTGGCGGTTCTTCTACCTTGTTTGTAGCGGACCCTTGGTGTGTGATCGTGTGCACTCCAGGGAGAGTGAGGTTGGTGTTTAATGAGATGTGGTTGACTGTGCCCCAGTTGTTGAGGCGGCAAGTTATAGATGGTATGTCACGCCTTCGCGTTGATGTTGGGTTCCATGTGCACGATAGCCCTTGGGCTGAAAATGAGGTATGCGCTTGGAGTATACGGGAGAGCTTGGAGGTACGTGTGGTTTATACCTGAGAGGTTTGTGCACTTGGTTGGGGTTGACTTGGGGACACACGTCATGTGGGCCCCATGTGTGTGACGTGCTCTACTTTGTGTACTTTTTCCCACTCGCGACGTAGAGGGTCCCTCTGTACTCGTTTGATTGACCAACAGGGTGGAGTTTTCCCATGGCTCTGTGCTTGTTTGTTTGACCAGCAGGGTTGAGTGGTCTCCCCTGGTTTCGTTCTCGATGGATCGGCCGGTAATGGTGCTAGTGACACCCAGTGATGGAACAGGCACTGAACGTCTTTTGGGTGAGTTGTTCTGGAGTTGAGTGGTTGTGCGGTACCCACTTAGTGCACGGTTGGCTAGTGTTATACCACCCAGTAGGGATGTCCAGGGCAGTTCCAGGTTTACCCACCATCAGGGCTGGTCAGTGGGTTGATCACTGACTTCTCACGGTCTACCCTCTAGCAGAGACTAGGGAGTGGGTCACCCGAAGACTCTTCAGGGTCTACCCTCCAGCAGGGCTAGGCAGTGGGTTGCATGTCGTCTTGTTTCAGGTCTACCCTCCAGCAGGGCTAGGAAGTGGGTCACCTGTTGACTTGTTCAGGTTTTAACCTCTAGCAGAGAGTAGGTAGTGGGTCACCCAATGACTCTTGAGGGTATACCCTCAAACAGGGTTGGGCAGTGGGTCACCCGTCGTCTTGTTCTGGGTTTACCCTCCACCAGGGCTGGGTAGTGGGTCACCCGTCGACTTTTTCCAGGTCTACCATCTAGACAGGCTGGGCAGTGGGTCTCCTGATGACTTATTTTAGGTTTACCCTTCAGTAGGGTCGGGCAGTGGGTCGCCTGATGATGTACTATGAATAACCCTCCAGCAGAGATGGGCAGTGGGACACCCGTTGACATTCCAAACTCAGTCCTTTCTACTAGTCTAGTCTGTCTATTTCCTCCGTGATCACCGGAGAGGGACCCATGTTTGTGCGGGTCGATGATGGAATGAACTTGACTTTAAAGAGACCCTTCAACTGCGGGGTAGTGAAGAGGTGTGGTTTGACTTAACCTGAAACTCTCAAGTACGAGGGGCACTTTCCCCCACCGAGATGCATCCTTGGGACGCGACCTAAAACCATGCGGGTGAGTCAGTGCCTCCCAAAGCGGATAGTGTCGAGGTGCGGTGGTTTGAGCCCCTTGACTTGTACTTCGGGGAAGACGTACGGGATGCTGGGAATCGATGGTGTTTCTTCTGGGACTGTTGGAAACTCTTTTCTTCTGCTGCGCTACGGGATGGAGATCCCCTTATGATCTTGTTTGGGATTCTTGTTTGAGCATATGGACTTTTATATACCTTGTTCTGTTACCCCCTTGCTGGGTTTGGATACTCTCCTTCCAGGAGAAGCGAAGACGCGCGGGGTATGCCACATGCTTTCCGTGTCTAGCTTCTCGTGGTTGGACGAGTCCACTCTCCTACTATAGGTAGTGAAGACTCGATGGGATGTTCATCATCTCACCGTTTCCAACTCCTTGTGTCTGGACGAGTCTACCTTCCTTTCTCTTGTTGGGTTGAGATAGACTCTTTACTTCACTCTCTGTTGTACGTATGTTATACTCACTATTTGATCTACTTATCTCCCTTATGTACCTCCTTTGTTGCTCCCTCGAGCCTTCAGGGTATCCTACTGAGTATTTTTTATACTCACCCCTGCATGGGCTTTGCCCGCACTTGGTGTGCCCTTGCATACGACGAGTAGGTTGATTGTGACTTCAGTAGAGCATAGGAGTTCGGGATCTTGGACCGAGTGTGGTGGTCATAGTCAGGTTCCAGGTGGGGGACCCTTCCAGCTGTTTGTTTTGATTAGCTGTTACCGGGTTGTGGCAGTTTTCTGGTTGGGTGTGTGTTTTTCCCCTTTTCTTTTCAGCTTTGACTTTTTACTGTTTAGAGGTTGATGCACATTTGTGGTTTATTTATAGCATTTGGTGCTTTTCATTTCTTTTTTAGTCTACACTTTTGCTTTGTGTGTGCTACGTGTGTGTGTACAGGTACTTAGGCAAAGGCCTCCCCGAGTTGTTGTGCCTTGGGCGCTGGTCGCCATCCCCTGGACTATGGAGGCGGGCTTGGGGTAGTTGCGACTCGAACCCGGGTAGGGTCGGCCGTGACAAAAAGGATCAGTACCATTGAAAAGATATTTTCCATACTTCACTGTTTAGAATATGAAAAAGTCATTTTTGATGTTTACCATTTAGAAGGTGAAGCAGACCAGTGGCATAATCTAATTAAGAATAAAAGGCCCCAAGTTGAAATTGAATCCATGGAATGGGACGAGTTCATGAACTTGTTTTTCAGTAAGTACTTCACTCGAATTATTCTAACAAAGATGGAAAAGGAGTTCCTTAAGCTTAATCATAAGGATGATGAATCTGATGGTATATAAGAAACTAATTTTACAAGGCTTTCAAGGAATGCATCTAGATTTAGCATCCAACCTGAAAGTAATTTTGATTGATTCTTCGGTCGCTTAAACCAAAACCATTGAAGGGAATTACCGATAAGATACTTCAATAATTATGAAGAAATTTTGTGTTGTGTAATCAAGGTATAATTGGAAGTTGGTGTAACATATCCATCTCATGGTTTGACAAGAAACGTAAGATAGAGTTCAAGGAAAAACCTCAGAACAATGGTGAAAAGAAGGTCCATGTTTCATTATGCTCCAAGTGTGGAAAGAAGCATGGTCGAGATTGTATAAAAGGTACTAGAAAATGATTCATGTGTGGAAAAGAAATTCATCAAGTAGTTGAGTGCTGATGTAATGGGAAAAAGATTTCTAAGTACGTGAATAGTGAAAATACTACAGATAACACTCCACCAACCCTTCAATGCTTCAAGTGTAAGGAAATGTGGCATTATTCTATCCAATTCCCTAATCCAAGGCTTAATGATGATCAACTTGAGAAACCCCTTAAGGAAAAGGACAATGGTAAGTCACATGCAATCACTATTGGAGATGTTGACTATGACATCGATGTAGTGGAATGATTATGTGTTTATGTAACGAGATTCAAAAATGATGTTGTGGAATCTAATTTATAGTTTTGTGGAATATTGGAATATCTATGTATTGGTTTATTATGGTTTTCAATAATTATATGGTACTGGTAACCATTGAAAAGTAATTCTAATATCTTGGATAAAATATGATATGATAAGGTGAAAATGAAATGTTTAATAGTATTCATGAGCTCATGACTGATATAAGGGCTAAGTGATATTATGGTTTGAGTATATAGAATTTTTGGGATTTTGGAATGTGGAAAGATTTAACATTTGACAACATTCATGTTTTTACTAAGGCTCAATGGGTATTCATTTTTCAAGACAATACGTGATTAAGGTATTCACATGTTTGTAATTTGACGAAAAAGATATATCGTATGATAAATGGGGGAGAAATGATGGTATTCACATGCTCAGAATATGACATTTCTAGTAATTGTTTTCTTTGTATTATGAGCTTGGAAAGAAGTATTTTGGATAAGCCTAAAGATTGGAATGGATTATGTTAAACATAAGTTAGTATTGTTTTAGGATAGAACTTTTTTGATGTTATTGATGGAATGTTATGATAATTTTGTTTTAGAAAAAGGACAACCTGTAGGACGAGTGACAACCCGTCACTTCGGAAAAGTCTATGGTAATCGAACCCACAACTGAAGTGATACATGTCTTTATCACCTGCCACTGGACTACAGGAAGTCCCTGGTTAGTAGGAAAAAGTTTTATTATATTAAGTGGTATGATATATGATGTATAAGTCCATTCTTAGAGACATCTACATTTTATATCTTCATATATGGACTTATGTATATTGAATAACTTTTTCTAACCTTTAGTTTGAGAGATATGGAATGACCTGTCATTCTATCACGTGATCTACTAACACTTCACGGAAGACACATTCAACTTCATTTATTTATGAGATGAAGTGGAAATTTTTCAAGGTACAAGCAACAGTAAGATTGTACCAAAATAAAGTAAGTATTTATTTTAATTCAACACTTCTTCAACTTTAGGGAAATGATATGGAAAACCAAAAATGTTCTCCTTGTTCCCTTATATCTGAATAATCTGATGGTACCTTAGATCATCACAAATTTATGGATTTGTGATTGTTGTCTTTTTCATTGCGTTGTTCTCTACCACTCTCCATCAGAACCGGATGGTTAGATTTCTCTTCCATATCCACATTTTCACCTATGTTATCATGTGTGGAAACATAGTGATTAGTTAATTTGGGTAACCATTATGTTTCATACTTTGGTTTTAAAAGATATTTTTTGGCATTCTTTTTTATGATGTCAGTTTCTATTAAAGAAAATTTCAAGTAGTAAACCATTTATAACACCGACGAATTTCGTGGGCGAAATTCCTTTTAAGGGGGGTAGAATGTCACACCTCGAGATTTTATGAAAAATAATATTTTTAGTTTCAGTGATGTCTTGTGTTGTGTGATACACCAGAAGGTGCTTGCACTACACCCATCCCTGACTTGTCTGGCATTACATGCAATGGAGACCGTCCACGATAGCGTGTGTTGTACGCAATACCGAGTTTCACTAAACAACAATATGTTATATAAACTAGTTGTTATGAATATTAAAACCCACTTTCTGAAATTTTATAAATTTTAGCTTTTGAAATGGACTTCATTTTTGGATTTGAAATATCTAAATTAGCCTAGGGTGAATTTTTGGTATTTTTCTGAAAAAATTCAATTTTTGATGAATACTAAAAACACTAGGTTACTATTTAAAAACCGACGTTTTATTTAAATAATTATTTATTTTATTTGAATTTATTTAATGTAAAAATTGATACATAATACCTATATAAGTTCAATGTAATTCATTAGATGCATTTTATAATTATTTTATTTATATAAAAATTTTATTGAACTTTTGACCGTCTTTTACCCACCTCCAAGGAGACTTTGCAAATTTACATAAAACGTAATTTTACCACTTCTTTGAGTGGAATTTCAAGAATCTGAGAGATATAGTTGATATCAGTATGTAAAATTTTGTTCAATAATATAAAAACAATTTTTTTTTGAATAATAACTTTTTACTTTTATTTACCACGGTTAAAAGTTAATAGGGTAATTAAGGGTAAAACTGATATTACAATTACCATAACACATGTCCTAATTATATTGGATAGGTATAATTTGACCTGAAAAACCTTAGGAAAAAAATATTACCCTTTTGGTCCACTTGGATTAGATTAGTACATTTATTATTATTTTATTTAAAGAAGAGTTGCAATAGTTAAAATCAATGTTTAATAACTAATTTTTTTAATATAGGGTTATACATAAATTCAATTCGACTATAAATATTCATTAGAAACATAAAACTATTTCATAACTAATTGTTATTTTATTTAAAATGTTTATACATTAAATAATTTTATTTATTTATGACACAATGAAGATGCAGTAATTGCCTTATTAATGAAATATTAACATAATTGATGTTATAAATAACCAAATCAATGTAATTTTATACTATTTATGAATTAAAAAAATTTAGAGGTTAATATTACGTGTTATTATTGATTAAATTAACTTTTATTTAACTAATAATGCTTTTATTATTTTCACAAAATTCAATTTCCAAATAGTGTCAAAATTGATAGAAAATACGTTTTAAAACAAATATTATATTATTAAATGTTTTTCTATTCTTAAAAATATTAGGTTCAGAAATATTAATAAGATAAGGTTATATATTTTAATATTGAACCACTTGGTGTTCTTTTTACTTGTTATAGTGTGTTTATTAACTATATAGTGTAAAAAAACAAGATGACATGGTAAAAGTTAAATTGTTTAACTTAGAGTATAATCTAAATGATAAGGATAAAATAGTAACCTAAACTTGTCTAAAACCTATTTGATGAGAGTATGTCGACCCATACCCACTTTAACTTCAAAATAAATAAATTTGGAGCTATTAAAAACAGAATATGACTTTATTATAAATTAATATTTTAAGTTTTTTGTAAGGTAACCCTCTCCTCCCTTATAAAAAGGGCACCCTTACCTCTTCTCTTCACACCCTTTTTAGTCTTTAAGCTCAGAAAAACCCTGATAATTACAATTATTAACCTCTCTATTGATGTCATAGTGGTTCTGGTATTCTCAAAAGACCATCTCTAGTTCCCTAGGAAGACGTTTAAAGGAGGTGCATTGAGGAAGAGGTAATCTCTTCTACTGATTCTTTCATGTTTATTTCTTCTTCAACTTCTTCTTCTTTATTTGTGTCGTCATTAATTAATAACATAAGTATCACTCATATACGAATATGTTATTATAAATATGAAAAAACCTTATTTCACCTTCTATCCATCCTACGGAAAATGAAATCACCACACGTGCTTACGTACGGAATACCGTCTCTACGCCATGGTGTAATACGTTTTTCCACCACCATCGTACTTGGATGGGTATAATGGTGTAAATAATTAATATATATTATTATTATACCATAATTTGGATTATAATATATTATATCATATACTCCAATTTCATTCAATAAATATGGGAACAATATCCTCGCTCGTGTGTACGTACTGATTACCGTCTCCACGACGCGATGAGATTCATTTTCATTGTTAACAATTCAAGAATGATTATAAAGTATATATAATAAGTAATAATTAAATATATGACATAATAATTCTACTATATTTATGTGTATATATATGTATGTCGTCTACATAATTACATTCAAGTCAATAAGGAAAGGAAAATAGCATTCATTCTTATGTACGACCTGCCCTCTCCATGAACGGTGTATTTCATTTCATTCATCTATCTATTATATATATGTATATACTGAATATATAAGATATATAAATCGTGATTTACATTCTTGAACTAAGAAAATCATTATATAAGTAATAATAATATCAATAACAAAAAATCAAAACATGTACGATAAATGAAATGATTTTACCCAAAACGCTACTTTAACATGGAATTTACAAAAGAACGGGTATTATAAAGTCATAATTGAACCATATATGATATCATAACAATGAATATGACTCTGTAATAAGTCAATGACATTATTTAAATCATTATATAGGAGGTTAGGATACGTACGAATCATATTGGACCTAAGGTAAGGGATAATTATTCCAATCCCATTCTTATCCGAGATTGTTTATTCTCAAGTATTTACTGGGGTTATATTTTTCATCCATTCCCATAAAAATATTTTCATAATGTTTATAATATTCTTCCATGTATGTTTAAAGTCATATTTACCCATATTTACTTTTACGTTGTGTTATGTATGGAATCTTTCTTTTGTTTACCATATGTAATACTTTTTTACCTTTACGTTAAACGTACGAGGAGAATGTTTTATTTAACTTATACGACAAGAACAGATTTTTACGGTTTTATAATGAATTATTTTCATGATTATTAATATATAATATTTCATGACTATTTTCAAAAAAATCCTTTCTTTTATAATTGCATGGAAATTTTAGAAAATAAGATGATTTTGAAGAAAAAAGGATATTTTCCTCAAGAATTCATTTCAATTGTTTTGTCAAAACTGTTTTCCATCTAAGATGACATTATTTAATATGATTACGTTCAAGTATAATATCTCTATGATTTACATGGTTTCACTTTTCTTATGATGAAATGATATCCATTTGTTTTATATGGATTATGTTATGATGAGATGATGTTTATGAAACCCATTTTATTCTTTGGGATATGATGAAAGATTTAAGTTTATATTGTTGCAAAAGTACGAATGATTTCAATTTGAGATGGTTGGGACCTATATCTCCCTCCAATGCAATGGGTAAATATTTATATATAATGAGATAGACATGGCTGGAATGGTAAGTTAATCCGGTTCAGTGATACAGGACTGGAACGAGGTGTGAACTCCATTCAGAAAGGGAATTTGTCCACTAAGATAGTCTTGGAAACAATGCCTTGTCTAATATGGAAATCATATCATGTGATTAATGGATTTCCACAATTAAATGTTTTATTACCATGCTATATTATCAGGATTTATGTTCCATTATGATATATGCTCTACATACTTCCATGATTTATGTCTTTTCTAAAGATTTTGATGTTTAAATTTTATGTTCATGTTTTTGAATTCAAATATTTATGGATTGTTTTATGTTCTCTATGTATACCCTTACTAAGAATTAGAGCTCATCCTTATATGTTTTCATTTCCCCAAGATATAATGAAAGGTTTTAGTTAACAAAAAAATGTAATATCTTTATGGGAGATGTTGAAGATCTTTCACCAAGATTAGAAGATTATATTCTGAGTTTCAAAAGACACTAAACTATTACTGTCCTTAGGTGTTTGGTTTTGTTATGTATTAAGTATTCCTCCAATGTAATGTAATTTCCATGTACGTCAAGATTTGGGTCTCTACAGGAGTAGTCACGTTGGACTTCATTGACGTGTCTGGATGTTGAAACACTGTTGGGTCAACATTTATTCCCATTATGATTGGGATTATTGATGGAATGGAAGCCAGAGGAATCCCAAGTCGAATGTGGGGAATTATATGACAAAGTCATGACCTTGAGGTTTTCCACAGCTTACAATGTTTAACACAGGTCATGCAGTGAGTTTGATTTCTATCATAGATGGATCGGTTTGATCAGAACAGTAATGGGATTAGATCAGATGAGTGGATCAAAACATAAAATGTGGAGGATCTATTGATTTCTGGGTCCCTATTAGATGGATTCCATGATTTACCACTGGCTATGATTAAACCACAGAGAGGATTCCTACTTACCCTATCGAGGAGACATTGATCAAAACCCACATAGTTTTAATGGGTGATAATATAGGGTGTACACCAAGGACAATGACACAATGTCATATTGGGAAATTAGCATGGATAGAGTCCCAAGATTTGGTATGATGCCACAAGGACAAACCATGTATGTGGGTCCCAACAATGTGGAAACCAATGTTTACCAATGTTTTTCATTGAACCTTTGGGAGGATTCCTACGTACGTCGTCTTGGAGACATGGATCAAAACCAGTATAGTTCAGGGTGAGGCATAGGATCAGGTAGTGCGTAGAAGTCAACTACCTGAATATGAACATGGATATTATTTGTGGTTATCTTCCCATCGTGAGAGGAAAACTATTTGTTGGATGATTCTGGATTACGTTGGGATTATACATGGTCAGTTTCTCAAGGAAAATTTCATGATCCTACCAGGATGTGGTGGCCCAGGTATGAATCAGGATGGATTACTAATGAAGTGAATGAGGATCAAATAGATGTGAATATAATGGCGATGTTGGGAATGAACCTCATAGAGGATTCCTACAAATCCACATTGCATGGAATGAAAGTCCATGTAGTTTGGTGGGGCGATGGGACACATTAGGTGGTAGCCTGTGAGAATGGACACATTGATGAGACTTAAATGAAGTAAAACCATAGGTTTGGGCAAGGTGTTCTTGAAACTCAAGGGCTCAAGGGAGATACTAGGGTATTACATGAGTGATGGGGTTGAACATCAGAGAGGCTTCTTAGGTATCCCCATGGAAGGGAATAAATGTCCTTGCAGTTCAGGATGGGGACATGGAATCAGGGTTTTCATAGACGACAACGAACCGACAATGTGTTGGGTTTAAGCATGGTCAGAGAACCAAGGGTTGGTCTGACGCCATTGGGGAAGATAATGGATGTGGGTCCCAACAATGGAGAATAAAATGGATTATTGTAGCGTGTGGGTGTTAACATCATGAAGGATTTCTACACACCCTATCTAGGTGACAGGGATCAAAACCCACATAGTTTGAATGTTCTTTTGGATTGAACCTAAAGGAATCTTCCTACACACCATGTATAGGAGATATGGATCAAAACATAAATTGTTCAAAAGTTTTTGGGGTTGAACCTCTAATAGGCTTCCTACATACAATGTTTAGTAGATAGGGATCCAAACCCACACACATTGTATATTATTTGGGGTTTAACCTCATGAGAGGATTCCTACATACCATGTATAAGAGAAATCGATCAGAACCCACATAGTCTCTATAGATAACACTCATCATTATGTGGGATGAGAAGGGGTGTACAATTTATCTTCATGTAGTATGATAAGGGCCATACGGGTTAACTTCATGCGAGATGTGGGTGAACTGATGTGAAGTGGTTGGGACTGATGCGTGTTGGGCTTAAATCTCAGGGAGGCTTCCAATATACCATTCACGGAACTAGAAAGGATCAAAATCAACATATTTTGGTTTGGGGTCTGGAGAAACACACGTTAAGGAGGCCATGGGTTCCTTGCAAAGAGTGGCACAACGAAGAATTTTACATCCTAATGAACATTGATCCTGCCTCAGCATGGGGTCTATGTTTGCATGGAATTTACTTCATGAAGAAACAATGTTTTGAGATACCTTAGTTTTCATAGGGGTAACATTCTTTTGTGATAGCTCATGGGCTTCGCAAATGGCATACCTTTTTGAAGAAGGGTTGTAATTGAGGTGAGGGAATTGTACACTACAATGCTCAATTTCCATGAAGAGATAATTTTTCTCAATGCTTCACAGAGTGGGTGGTGCTTCGTGATTTTAGAGATGAGAATGAAAAAGGTCGGGGTATCCATCCTTTGGGTCTGAGGGAATTCTGCTATTTATAGGAAAGGGTTGGTGCGAAGCTCTGAAATTGAAGTGCGAAGTCACTTGTGCTTCGCCATCAAAATCAGATTGCATCATTTTTTTGTAACCACAGAGTAGACCACCATATCCTCCTCATCAATGATGCCTCTTTAATTCCATCTCTGGTGCTTCTGGAGGATTCTTCAATTTCCAAGGGATCGCAAAGGAAATCAGTTTCCCTCTGATGTGCGAATATTTTGTCAATTGTGTCATAACGTCAAAGTATTTCACCTCGTTACTCTATGGTTATCGTAGAGGGATCCATTAATTTGTGTCGGCAATAGTGTTGAGGTGATATAAAAATGATGTAAAGCTGATGGTCTTTTGCAAAGTAGCTTCTAGAACCATCAACATTGGCTTCGGTGTTCTATTTGAATATTTTTTTCTCTGCAAACATTTTGTCACCATCACTCTATAAATCACATAAATGCTTCCAAAAAAATACATTAATTATTATTTTTTAAATTAAATAAGGTTTAGATTGACTGGAAATGAGTGATAAGACATCTTTCTCCAAAAATAAGATAAATATAGAGAATTCGTTAAAAAATCTAGATCTAGCAACAAAACCTGTTCCCCAAAATAGATCCAACAAGATTACATTATGATTGACCTCATCAGTACGAGATATATAATTATCATAATATATATATGAATTATATAGGGAGGGTAAATATAGATATTAGAATACAATAATAGTCATGGGAGAACAAGGTCTAACTAATGATTCTAGATCTCTTAATCCCATTGATTTATCCAAAAGTCATTTCTATATACAACAAAGTCACCAAAATAGAATAGGGTGGAACGAGAGTTAGAGTAACTAGAATAATGGGAAAAAATGGGGCTTATTTATATAAATATATTATTAGAAATAATTTTTGGATCTGTAACATATTTTTGTAATGTTAGGTGGCACATTTTATCATTCCATTTACTAACTATGTGCATGAAACATCTTCCCAATCATATAGCTGGATGGTTCTGTGACATATTTTGGATAATTGTTCTCCCATTATACATTGTTAATATATTAATTACACACCATTAAATGGGTAGAACATACAATTTAAAAAAAAATTGTTCCAAAAAATTGTTCCCATTATTCTCACTATGATTATTTCACATGAGAATTCACATAGTGTGGAAAAACCATGAACCTGCCTTGTAGTTCCCTTATTCACCAGCAATATTTCATGGAGATGGTGCATGGTTTCTAATATCTATTCTAAGATAAAAAATAATTAATTTTTTCCCATAATTATCCAAACTATATCTACAATATTGTAACATGAAACAAGCATCATATAAGACCAAAATACATAAAAAAATTGTAATGTATATGCTACTAGGGGCTACACATATAATGGAAATGGGATTATTACAAGTTTTGACTCAAGAATAATAGTATTTAAGTATATGGATGTTACATATGTTAATATATGAACATGTTTATATATTATTTTAAACATATAGATGAATAATTAAAATAAAATCACTCAGTTATGCTGATTACCCCTTCTTTTGAAGAATACCCTTTGGTTCCCCCTTAAAGGGGATAGGGATAATATTTACAATAATATATATTATAAGATCTTTATAATGAAGTTAATAATATTTTTGGAAGGTAATGATTAATATAAGAGGCTCATGAAGTGTGAGGAATAGATTTGAGGTTATATCCTTTTATAATTAATGGGAGGGGATCCCAAGTAATGACACAATGTATTAAATTAATAAAACATATTTTTTGTATTCAACTGGGAAAAATGATATAATTTAATTATAAAATATATATAATTATAAATAATCTAATCCAACAAAAGTTTTATATTTTTTCGGACTTTTTAACCATTATCGATTAGTTTTAACCTCAAATAACTAAATTTAACAAATTACTATGATAACAATATTTTCACTCATTAGGATCTTAAATGTTACTATAAAAAAAGTGTATAATAAGTTGAAAATTGGTTATATTATCTTCTATATCCTAATCACGTGGACAAATATAATATTTTTATTAACTTTATATCATTTAATAAACCTTCAGTTCTCATAAAATACAGTTTATGTATTTATCTTGACAATTCAGATAATTTCACCTCATAATGTATCAATATAGTAAACTAATTTGAATATAAAATTTTCACACATTAATAATAAATTATATTTATAAAAAAAATTAGTGAGACAACCAAATTCACTCATTAAATTATAATTTTCTTTTTTTTTTCAAATCAATTCCTTCATTTTTCCAATTTCTCGCACAAGAACTATGTCGACATTGACTATGAATTTAAGATAATTATATAAAAAATATAAATTAAAAATAATTTTCCATTATTATTTAAAAAAAATACTAAACATGACCTCTTAAATGCATTCTATATTTGTGTTGATTCCCAAAAATATTATTGATTTTGAAATCAAGGAAGATGAATTTCAAGAATTTCTTTCACTTAAAATAATATAATGGTCTTCTTTTAACAATGAATAAGACCAAAATAATTTATTTTAAATTATTATAATGTATTTTTTGAATAAAATTCATTAAATAAAATATATTTATGTGTATATATGATTTCTATTCCTTATCATACTGTTTTAACATTTTCTTACTTGTTTTACCCTTACCTCAATGAAAACATTTTTACACATGTTATTATTCATTATTAAAAAAAATATTTCAAATATTCAATTTTTTTGAATATATTATTTGAAATATGGAATAAATTTTATAACATTAAGATCCTATATATGGATGAAGTTTTTTTTAAAAACCCACCAAACACGTTGAAAATAAATTTTTCCTAGAAATTAATTTTTATACATAAAAAAGATTCTACATAAAATATATGAATAATTTAAATTAAAATAGAAATAATTGGATAATATTTAATCAAAATAAACTTATAAAATATTAAAATAAATTCAAAAAAATATACATTTAAAATACTCAAATAGAGAAGATAATCTCCTATGAAATTGGTATTTTTTATATGTAACTAATAAATTATTATTTTACTAAAAATTGAAACTTTGAAATGTTATATAAAAATAAAATTTTTATTTCAATAATTTCATCCATTTTATAATATAAAATTTCTAAAAGTACAAAATAGTTATTAAATTATCGCTCAAAAAAATAAATAAAATCATTTTTATAGAAAATGTACGTTTAAAATATGAAATAAAAATCCCAAAAATTGAGAAAATATTTCTATGTAATTAATAAATAAATTTATATTGAGTAAAAAAATTAAATATATATGTTTTAATGAAGTTAGTTTTATTCAAACCCTCTAGTTAAATAACTAGTATGTAATATTAATATTTAAATAATTATATTTAATGATCATTAATGCTTGGTATATCATGTCATATGTTATCTAAAATAATATCAAATTATGGGATAAATACATATTTACATATTGGTGTGTTATAGAATGGGGTGGTAAATGCCAATCATATTGTGTGATTATAAACCAGGAAGGGTTGAAAAATATATTACTATGAATTTTCCTTTATTTATAACTAAAATAATTCACCAAAATTCACTCAATAGGACGTACAGAGGGAATATAGAATTAAATGGAGAGATAAGGGTCGAATGTGAGTGGAGAAGGCGTATAATTTTTAAAAACTAATAAAATCAGTGAAATTTTTTATTTTTTTGATTTTGTAATGGGGCACAACATTTGACCACATGGTTTTCCAAAATGTACACAAACCATGTGGGTGGTACTAAACAAAATTTGTAGTCCCATGATTTTGATTCATTAATGTAAAAATTATTTTAATCCCATGAAAATATTCTCTGTTATGAAACTAAAATTCACCCATGATTTTCCACATCATTTGTATTACTTTTTTACCAATAGTCATACAATATCTATCTCTCGTTTCATAAAATTTAAAAAGTAATACACCCAAAAAATTAAATAGAAAAAAAAATTGATAAATAATATAAATATTACCTTATAAGGACAATGTGGGTTTGAAAAATAATTCAAAAATATCACATCATACCTTTAGAAATTTTTTCTCAAGGATGATTGGTCAGGAAAGTGGTGATGTGACTTATCCTTCAGAAATAATTCTCAATCCCATGTATCATGATAGTCTCTATTGAGTTTCTATAATGATTATAGAATGAATAATTATTTCCCACAAATTAGTTTTACAATTTATTCCAAAATAATTTTTTTCTACACAATTGCTGAAACATTGTGATCCATCTCATGTTCATACTAATTTAAATCATGAGAGGGGTCCGAGTTATACATATTATCTAGAGTAATATATATCAAACCATGAATTGATATTAATTGGTGGGAATCCGATTAGATTTTTTCAATCCACAAATTTATAAAAATGGGTCACGCATAACTCAGAGAAATTTTCACCCACTTCTCGAGTCATTGGTGGGCCAATCGAGGTGAAATATTTACAAAACCCAGATCAAACATATATATTTCCTATTGATTATTCTGATGAGTAGCATAATAATTATTGTGAAATTAATCTTTTACAAGACAAATTCAAACAGTTTGACACATAATTTTTATAACGTTCATATTGCTATATCTCACTAATGGTGTATCACCCATAGTAGTTATGGTATGTAGAGACATGTACGACTGACCATATACAGCCCCAAAATGTGATATCCTGATTAATAACTAGTAAATATTATTTGTAGAGAACAAAACTTGTTCTAAATTTTTATCCAATGAACCTTCGATGGCCAAAATGAAATCATAGAGCATATCCCCCCAAATATGGATCTTTAATTATATGTTTCCCAATTTCCATAGATAGTAGATCATCTTAGCTTCACTTGGGATACCATCACCACTTGGAGTCCATTCCAAAGTATATAGGTTAACTATTGGTCTCCATCTAAGATGCTAGTAGATGGAAATTTATAAAACCTCTTGAACTCTTTCACATACATCCTCTTAATCTCCACCACCATTGTCGGGTCAATGTTTAGTATAAAATTGGAATATTTGGTATATTTTACAACAATGACCTATATAATGATCATTTTTTGAGTGGTATTATGTATCCCCAAAATTAATACCTTTACTTTATTATCTTAGTTTTATATGGGTATAAGGAGAGGTAATATTATAAAAGATGTATATTTATAGTGGGAATTGATTTATTTGATGGTATAACATCTTAACATGTAGTCTTATATGGGAAGTCTCATACCCAACCACTAAAACTATTTATTTATATCATAATACATTGTAGTGGTCATTGGGTGGAAAACCCAATGATAATAATGAAAATCCTACATCATAAACATCCTCATTGATGAAGGGACTGCATATATGTTCAAAAAAATAACGAAATTTCCTCCAGGATATTTAGAATGCTCACTAGAGACCTTCCCACTATATATAATTTCACAAATATGTCAACACTCTTAATCTATAATTTTCTCATCATGAATAATAGAATGAATAGATGTTGTCATCAAAAAATTAAGGAATAAACACATTCTCATATTCCAATTTCACTTCTAAATGTTTCTAAGAAATCCACATCAAATTCAATTCCATAGTATACTAATTTTCATAATGGGAAGGAAATTTCAGAATAAGAGCACCAATGACCATGTTTCCCTTGACTGGAATGTAGGATATGCCATTGTAAAATACATATAGATATTAAAATCCTATAATTTGAATACGGTTAAGATAATTATAAGAATATATATATATGTTAAAGTAAAATAATCATAAAAATCTATTAATATTTCCCAAAAGATATAACTTCCCCAACACATATGGGCTTACATAACCTTAATATGATCAATTCCATGTGTCTCATAGTTAATATCATGTGGTTGGTGTTGATAATAACCATATGGAAATAATTAATTAATATTCATGAGATCACATACCAAACCCATACTTAAAGAGTCCCATTAAAATAAGTATCCCAAATTAGTATTTGGTAATATTATAATAGGCATGATGGTCCAACACAACTTCATGTCATAAAAAATTCATAATTTCCATGGGTGAATAAAAACTCCTTGAACATTATTGGTGTTATTCGTCTGTAGAAAAATCAACCTGGATAAACCATTAACGAACAACTAGTAAGAAATTATTATTCCCATGATAATCTAGGTTAATAAGTAATTTTTTTTCTTACAATGACATAATTCATCATACCTTGTCATGATTGGTTAATATTTAGTGTTCTGATACCACATGTCTTGTGAGTTAGAATTATTGAATATAAATTATACACTTGGAAGATGTAGAAAAAAGGTGGTGACTAGGAATGGCCTATAGAACAATTCTCAAATATTTCCCCTGATCATATTTGCTCTTTGATAAAAATAGAATATCATCAACAAATACCATAGCGAATGAATCATGTTACTGGTGTAATATCTTATTCAATAGAATTATAATACCACTGGATATTTTTTCTACCATAAAAATTTCACTTGGAATTCAAATTTCAATTCATTATTAAAAAAGTAGTTTTGGGAAGATCAACCACTTTCACCTTGAGGAGATGATACTTAGACCACAAGTCTATATTTGGAAAACATCATAGTCCCATTATCTAATAAAAGATATAACCCATATGTGATAGTGGAAATTTATTTTTAATGGTAACCCATTTAAAATTCTCTAATCAAGACACATGAGGTGGATCATGTTCAGTTTCATAAAAAAGATAAATGGAAAGGCCTATAGAGAAACACTAGAGATGATGAAACCATTAACCTCTATATCATCAAAATATATATTAAACCATTTTAACACCATGTGAACAATATAATAAGGAGTAAAATAGATTTCCTAATTTCTCAAAATGTGATTGATGGAGAACTCAACTTCAGATTTAGGGGGGATAATGATAAATCATTTAGTAAAACATTAATAAAATACCTTAAAATAATAATAATATTAGTTAGGAAACAAAAATCATTATACAAGACCAATAGGGATTCTAACTTATAGGAAAATCGACTAATTTTTGGAAGGGGATGTACATTTTGAGTCGATTAAATATCTGAATAACATTGAAACACAAGAGAGTTTCCATCAAGAGTGAGAAAGGCTGCCCTATACAGATATCAATCAATTGGAACATTGATGGAACCCATTAAATAACATTTAGTGACGATGTTGAATAGATTTATCTTGGGGATAAGAATATCCCATGATTCCTCCAATTCTTATATAGAGAAAATATATCAAAGACATCAATGGTCTGACTTAGTCATCCTCCCGGGAGGTGACAATATATCTATAAAATATAAAAAATTATTAGATAGGTGTTTCCAAAACATCAAATCATAGCAATAAATCACCTACTGAGAAAAAACATTATTATATACATAAATCACTATATATTATTTACAAATAATTGATCATCTTAGTATCATTAGACCTATCATAGACTCTATAAGAGTAATCTTTACATTTTTTAAATTTTTTGTATCAGTTGAAGTATGAGGTATACTAGTTACATAGGGCCCAACTCTTGGAAAATTCTTCCAAGATATAGAATTTGTCACACATATACAATCGTATGATTGGGTTCCTACTTCCATAGAGGAATCAAAATGAGTTATAGATATACTATTTTTTTAGGATCCTACACATCTTCAATAAGGATGGATGAATTTTTATAATTATTATTGATATCAGAGGGACGTATAATAATGTAAAGGCATTGGGGAAGTTTTGTATAATATCCATTTATTAAAAAAACATACTAGTGATATAAAATCAGAGTTCCACCACACATGTAATTTGATGATGAAAAATAATATGATTTTTTTGTTTCACATCAATATTATATTATAACTTCATCATAGTTCCTTATCTTCTTAGAAAGGATATCTCTAATCTGATTAGATCTAGATGGTACATTGTCCATCCTTGAAATACATATTTAGTTGGTCATTACAATTATGGCATGAAAAATATTCTCGATTGTAAACACAAAAATTTGGAGTTGTACTTATTGACATCTATGTGGGATGAATTCTTTATTCAGGTCTTTATAAATAAATATTTATGGCCACAAAAGTGTGATGATTATGATAATTGATTATGGAATTTGTTTTCATTCTTGTTATGGTAGTGGGGATGATTATTTTCATTTTCATCAAAATGAATGTAGTGGTGAATGGTTCATGGAATGAAGGGAAATGGATTATATTTTGGGAGTACATATTTGACAATATCTGAAGAATTTTATAAAATGGGACAATTGATAAAGAGGCACATAGTTAAATTAGATTCATCTAGAGTACATATGATTCATTCATAAAGTGTATATGAGTAATAAAGGCTTCTTTTTATGTGGTATTTATTAAGGGGTGGGGTGGGGGGAAGGTGTCTATGTTGAACCCATAGAATAATATTCAAAATTAGGAGAGATATGAGATGAAATTTTATTTTTAAATATCCTCAAAGACTATGGATCAAAATTTATGCTATATTGAAGGTTTGGGTTTTTAGGACGATAGAAATTTTTATTGAGGGAAAAGGTGTTGGAACATTATATTCTAAACACTAGAACGAATAAGATTGGCGGAGAATGTGTAAACTACCATGAGAAGTAGGATGAAAATGAAGATGATGTTTTTTATAGTAAAAAATGTATATTTCAGTAATTACACTAGATGGAATGAGAATTTGACATATCATGAGGAACCATACAATAATGGAGAATTTGTTCAAAGGAGAGCTTATTGAAAACCTATGGATGAGAATCTTGTCAGTTGTACGTTACAGAATCCATCCAAACTAACAATGAATAACCATTAAAGTTTATATGATGAGAAGATATAAATGTATATAAAATGATAGAATAGTTTCTTATAGTATTTCATTAAATGGGTGGATGTGTGAGGGAATTAATCCATGTATAGTATTGATCCAATCAAAAACCTTTTCGGACTATGAGGTTAGGCTTGTAGTTACCACCACGACAATATATCCTTCAAGCTTGTAAATTAGTGGATTCTAGTTCTGCTAAAAAATCATTATAATATGCTCATTGGATAAAAAAATTATATTTAAACAATCTGAAATACTCATTTCGTTTTTATATAAACTTTACATCTTTCCCTTTGGAAAATTTAGTGAGGTTGAGGGAAAAGAAATTGGAAAAACACTTTCTCTACCTATGTGGTATCTTGTTCAAAAAAGGGAGATGGAAGGAATATATTAAAATGCTCACACATTGATTCACCAACACATTGGGTGCTTTTGGGACCAACATATTGTATTAATACCTAAGGCAATGTATGTTTGATCTTCTAAATGATTTGTGTAACGACCCATCTTTTTACCAAAGGCACATATCAATTTTTTTTAAATATTAATTACATGAATGTCCCAAATTATGTGCCATAATAGTCCCACCAAGGACACAGGATCATATGAGATTCATTTGAGTCTTGGAGTTTCGGAAAATTGGCTATGGGACTGGGTCATACCGTTTTTCTAAAATTGTGTAACTCAGGGTGCAAGCTTGGGAAGCTTTAGAAAGGGGCACATGTTGGCCGCATGGTTTATCTCCAACAGATCATTCCTAGGAACATGGTCGTGTGTCTACTACCATTTTTGGATAGAGGATAATTGCATGGATTGCAAACTGTTAGTAAACTGTGCTCCTAAACCATGTACAATGGTATTTTATGGAAAAATAACCATTTTCCACCAACTTATTGTTAATTCCATAATTCATTTTCAATATTCCTCTAGTGACCAAACCAATGAGTGTCTATTCTCCATGATCTCCAACCTTACAATGCTTTATTAATCAACATCTCCATCATTGGGAACCCAATTTAATACTCATTAAAAGCATTGGATAGATCAAGGTATATATGACCTCACCAACCCTTCATATCAATGACTTTCCTTGCATCCATTTTCATATTTAGATACAAGCTCATTTTCACTATTATTAGGTCGTTGGAATAAAACTCAAATCTCTTATAACCTTCTTGTAATATGTGGTTGATATTGAGCATGTTGTATTTTACGGCTCTATGGTAGGTGTCCACATCATTTTCCTTTTGAGTTTCATCCATTTTTTAATTATTCCATTGTTCTATAGTCTGAACATTACGGTGAATCTCAATAAAAATGGTTCCATCATTTCTAAATGATCATAGATCATGTATTAAAAATTATTTTATACTAATTTAGTGGTTTATAGCTTACAATAACCACACATGGCCACCTCGTGTGTGTGTCATGGAAATTTTCCATTTTGTCCAATTTTTCCAAAATGCATGGGACTCTCAATTGGCTATTTTTTGGATTTTAAATGTAATGTCCAACAATACATGTGGTATTAATCTACCCCAATACGTCTTATACATGCATGGTTCTCTTAGACTGGGAATTTCCTATGTGGGAATATTCCTTTCTATCCATAAAATCCTACTTTAAACAAGAGGCTTTGAAATGGTTATGCCTTTTTCTTATAGAGTTAGATACATTGCTTGGGAGAAGAGAACATGACATGAATTTATTTTCAAAAATGGTGTCACTCATTTAATTTAATTTATTATGACACACTATTATTGGTACTTGATCCTTTTGAATGAATTTTCAATTTTTAGGAAAAATGAATGAGTTTTATAAAATTGAATGGAGGATTCTTGATTGGTTCCCTATAATAATGAATCTAACAAACCAATTAATAGATTAACCTATATATCATGGATAACATCTATATGTGATATTGATTACGTAAAAGGGAATGGTTATTATAGTATGGAAAGTCCATGAAATAGTTTATACTTTGTTAAATGTTTTTGATGAAATCAAATGCATTGAATAGAAAAACAATAGGGTGGTGAGGACACTCCCATTGTTGCTTCCGTATAAAATGCCCATATGTCATAATGATGGTTATTAATTTTATATTGAAAATTAATTCATCATTATATGTGATGTGTAATATGGCGAGGGGTTATGTTCATGGTCGATAAAATTACACTCCTTACGTTAGGTGTTGAGCATGGTAGTACACACTAGTGTTACTATATTGAGGTTGGTTAGAGGCACTAACCTTACATATTGAGATTGTTTAATGGTTTCTAAATTTCCACAATGAGCATTATATAATTTCTTCTCTCGTTCTATTGGGATTTTAGGTATATTCCACTGATTAGAGCTTCTCAGCTCATTATACTAGTGACAGATTTCTATGAGTTACATTTCAGTCCACTCCAACAATATATATAAGATTATGATATTTTTATATAGTGACATGATAAAATATTAAATAAAAGATCAATAATAGATAAGTCATCCAGTTGTCACTTTGGAAGTATAATGGGTTGTTATTTATGAATCATCATTGATTTAATTTTTGACTTGTACCCATATATGTTTTTTTATGATCACATACTCAGATAAAACGTAGACACTATTTGTGGTGGTTTATTAAGATTTTTATCTCCTACCCTACTAGTGCAACCGTTGGATCCTGGAAATAATATGTTTCTATAGGTACATGTAAGTGTAATGGGCC
The DNA here is from genome assembly GCA_963277665.1 of Viscum album. Classification (NCBI taxonomy): domain Eukaryota; kingdom Viridiplantae; phylum Streptophyta; class Magnoliopsida; order Santalales; family Viscaceae; genus Viscum; species Viscum album. The sequence goes on along the minus strand of OY728160.1, from coordinate 795,572,487 downwards.
TTCTATTTGTTTGTGATTATAATTGATTAGCTAGATTTTAGGAATAGGGGACTGAGAATGTGCTCGAGATGATTGAGAAGTAGCTTTTGACTCTTTTGTTCCTTTTTTTAGCATGATTGTATGCCTATAACCCTGTATGAAATTTTTTACATGAATGACATAAATAATATAGAATCACTTACTATGAATATTTTGTTGTATATATATATGTTTCTATACCAAATGATACTTCTATAACTAATTTTTCAGTTTTACCATTATGATTCCCCATTTAGTTGCATCTTTCTATTAATATTATGCTTCCTATATGGTTTATTATTTTTCTGTCTATTGTGATAATCTAAAATTAAGATTGAGTCACTTCATCATACAATAGTCACACTCTCTCTTGAATAGTTTTAACACCCTAAGATTTCATAGTATGTTATTTCTTCAAAATAATCCAATAACTTGCACTACACACAACATCGAGTTCTAGCGCACCACGACTTATCTAACTAGCTGTTCCAAAGTGGCAATGAATAGTATTAAATAAATATAAAACATTATACAATATTTATAATTTTATAATCCATATTATCAGTTTATTACACCTAATGTAAGAACAAATTCATATTTTTAGATAAAAGAAGTATTTTTCAAAAAATGAAATTTTACCGCCATTTAATGATGAACCATTTTTAAATCGAATATATGAAACTTTTATATATTAAATACAACAAAATAAACATATTATTTATAATTGGAAAGTAATATTTTAGTGTCAATAAGTTTGGGTGGTTTTATGAAAACATTCCTATTTGGTTGAATATTGAAGAATACTATATTTTAACTGAAAACAACTTTTTTAATAAAAATAATTTATAGAGTTAAATTATACATATTAATGGTTAAGAAGTATTAATAGATTATATTTTTAAAAATTTAATCCAATTCTATTCATTTTATGTAATTTTACATTAAAATTGGATATAATCAAGTGTCAATCTTCGGATATTTATTACCTCCAAAAAATAAGCTTTTTGGTTTTGACAACAGGAATTAATTTAAAATTAATAAATTCAATTTCGATGTTTTCAATTGTTAAAATAGAATTCATTTTTGGATTCAGAGTATCTAAATCATATTAGAGTGAATTTTTAGTATTTTTCTAAAAACATTCAATTTTTGATGAATACTGAAAAACACTAATTTATTATTTTAAACAGAATTTTTATTTAAAAAATTATTTATTTTATTTAAATATATTATAGGTCTAAATAGATACATGATACCTCTATAAGTTAAATGTATTTCATTGGAGTTAGATTATAATAATTTTAGATATAATTTTTTTTAACATATTACCGTCTATTACCAACATCCTAGGAGAATTTGTAAATTTACATAAAACATAATTTTACCGCTTCTGTGAGTTGAATTTCAAAAATCTGAGAGACATGGTTGATATCGGTAAGTATTATTTTGTTCAATAAGATGAAAATAATTTTTGGTGAATAGTTTCTTTTTACTTTTATTTCACACGGATAAAAATAAAAAGGGAAATTAAGGGTAGAAATGATATTTTTATTACCCTAACATATGTCGTAATTCTATTGTATAAGTTTAATTCGACCAAAAACAACCTTAGGAATAAAATATAATCCTTTAGGCCCACTTGGATTAGATTAGGATATATATTATTATTTTATTTAAAGAATAGTTAAAAGAGTTAAAATCAATGTTTTATAACTAAAACATTTTTAATATATTGTTATACATAAGATAAATTCAACAATAAAAATTAATTATAAAGAGAAAAATATTTCATAAATAATTGTATTTTATTTATAATTTTTAGACATCAAATATATAAATTTATTTATGACACAATGATGATGCAATAATTACCTAATTAATGAAATATTAAAATAATTGATATTATAAATATCCAAATAAATGTAATTTGATCTTTTTTATAAACTCTACTAATTTTATAAGTTAATATGACTTTTTAGTGTTTGTTACATTATTTTTTTTGAAGTAATAATTCTGTTATGATTTTAGAAAAAGCAAAATAAAAAATATTGTCAAAATTGACATAAAAGAGTTTTCAAAACAAATATTATATTATTAATTTATATTCTATTCCAAAAATATAAGGTCCATCTATAAGACTTATATAATGATATGTGTATAATTAATGAAGCACTTGGGGTTATATTGAATGTATACAGTAGGTTTATTAACCATATAATATATGAATAATGAGACATGGTAAATGTCAAACTATTTAACTAAGAGATAAATCTAAATGATAAAGTTAACATAGTGACCCAAAACAGTATAAGAACCATTGGTTGAGTGGTTTTATACCTATCCCCACATTATACATTAAATAATTCAATTTTCAGTGATTATATACCGAAAATGAATTTATTATAAAAAATTATTTTATGTTTTTCATAAGGTGTCCCTCACCCCTCTTATAAAAGGGAACCTCGCCTTCTCTAAAATTCACACCTCCAAATCCATTTGGCTTGGCCAACCCCTACCCAAATATCCTCCCAAATATCCTACCTTCATCCTAGACTCCTTAATTTGGTCAGAATTCCAACATAAGAATCCCTTTTGATCAAATCAAAATGAAGAACCTGATGAAGATGTAAAGATTTCACCACCCTCTTGCAAGTTCATTTCTTTTTCCACTTACTCTTTCTTTGTTTTTACCATACGACAAAAAAAACAAAATCCAGTACCTTATATATAATTTTATTTATTTATAAATTTTTTGCATCCATATTCATTATTCAATCCATCCTATTAATGATAATGTCACTATGCGTGTGTACGTACGGCTTACCATCTCCACGTCATGGTGTAATTTTTTATTCAACACTATGTTATTTGGATGGATATAATGATGAGTAATACATATATAAATAATGAAAATAACAATTTAATTTCTATGTAAAATTAATATACCATCCAATTCCTCAGCTTTAAGGGAATGATATTGTTGCTCGTGCGTATGTACGGATTACCATCACCACGACGCGATTAGATTCATTTCCACGTTGAGCATTCATCGACGATAATTAAAATATATATTACAAATAAGGATGTAATATATGAAATAATAATGATAATGGATATATATATCTATGTGTTTGTGTGTGTGTCTGTGTGTATTGGTGTACTTATATATATCTTATTCACTTACACCTTTTCAATACGATATGAAAACCAAAACAGCGTTTATGCCTACATACGGCCTACTGTCTCCATAAATGGTGTTATCCATTTCTTATATATATCAATTATACATATTTATATTCTAAATATATATTATATATCATTTAGTTTTTGTATTATGGATGTATTTAACTCATGATCTAAGCGATACGGTCAAGAATAACAAGTTAAAATACATACGATAAAGAAAGATATTATTTCCCGAAATGTTAATTTAACATGAAAATCATTATTAAATGGGTGGTATACAGTCATAAATAAATCATGTATGATATAATAAATATGAATATGGTTCTTCTATAATCTAATATCACACAATGGTCATTATACAGGAGGTTAGACATACCCTCGACCAATATAATGTGCAAGGTAAGGGGTTTTCATCTCACTCTTTACTCACATGAGTTTCATGCTATATTTCCACTATTTCTTTTTTGATTTGTATGTACTACCCATAATTTTATTCCTTGTTTATTAACATTAATTTTTTTGTGTTTACATCTTTATTTTATGATAGTTATTTCATGGGGTGTATGTTTCATAAGATACCAAATTGGTAAGGGGTAATTTGAAAATCCTATTTTTATCCTAGCTTGTTTTTACCTTTGTATTTACTAGGACATAATTTTTATCCATGTACATGTTTAATAAAAGAGTTTTCAAATTGATTATTTTTAAGGTAATTTTTACTAATACAACATTTTAAATTTTTTAAATATTTATTCTTCAAAATCATTCTCATTAATGTCCATGTTTTCAAAATGTGTTTTTAGGATTTATTTATATGGACATAAATTTTTTAAAAATGTAAATTCCTTTCAATAGTTTCAAAGTGGTATGGGAGACATTGATTAAAAAATGTCTTATTTTTTAAATAGCATGACTTTTAAATGATTTCATGAAAAACTGATATTTTTCTCAATGAGTTTTACAAATAATTTTAATCTATGTCGACATCCATTGATGGATTTTAAACTTTTCTTAAGTTGATTTATTATGATAGAAATCATTCATATTGTATTTAAGGTTTTGTGATATGTTTGACTGTGGATGTGTTGTTTTTATACCATTCATGGTTTATGGTTAATGTATTGACATTTTTTATTTTAGTTTTACTATGAATGTTTATGTTATGTTTCATCCTTTTCATATGAGGAATGTATTGGACTTAGTATGCAATGGGTGGAGCCATATAGAGCTCCTCAATGCATCGGTTGGTCTCATGAGACAACTAGACGTGGTATTGGACGAGGATTATCCCAATATGATATATGGTTTTGGAAAAGGCCTTAATAATTTTTAGATGTCTTGGTTGGGGACTTGAAAATATGTTTCAGAATGTCCAGCATTATACATTCCATCATTATGAAACTAATATTGATGATTCATGTGGTCATTAGACTAGTAGAATACCCTTGATTATGTTTTATTATGGAATTATTTACTCAGATCATATTTCTGACATAAATGTATTCATGTTTATTATTGGTAAAGGGATTTGGTTTCTGTTATTCTCCATGAATAATATTTATGTTAGCTTCTACTGTATTTCTTACCCTTACTGAGTGTTTGAGCTCACCCCATTCAATGTTTTATTTTTCCAGGATTCCATGAAGTGTGTTGTGATTGATATGAAGGGTTAAACTAAGGGAATAATGTAATTCAAAATGGATTATTTATGTTGTGTTGTATTTCATAAAGTGTGACGAAACATTCATGTATAGAATCTATTTTCCCATATTGCTAAACCAATCGGTCCTTCGGGACTCGATTCCTTGTAATTGTGACAATGTATTAAAATAATGAACAGACTCTTTAGGGTTAGGATGTTACAGTTGGTATCAGAGGAAGATTAGTAATAACAATTGAAACTAGATTTATAAAAACTCTGATTAGTGTACATTTTCCTAAGATAGAATTTGAGGATTAGTATAAAATAACTTCCTAGATTTTTGGTAATGTGGATATTTTGTGAGTTTTCCAAGTAATACATCCCTATCTAGATACGAGCAGGTAGAGGTGGCTCTAGAATAAATGTACCTAGGGGTAAAATCTGAAAACACATCTTTATGCTATACTCAAAGTGAAACAGGTGCAAAACAACGATCCATGATGCACTCTTGGTTACGACACTCCTGGGGGATACACTTAGGATAATTAAAATTTTCATTACAAGCCAGTATGAAGGATTTAAGAGTAAATACTTCCTCAAAAAAAATTTATGATAATAGACTATACCCATAAACTATTCAATTTACGTTAGGTATTTTACAGAGTTTGAAATTCTTCATTGAAATTGATAAACTGACTTAGTGTTTTCCATAGTTTAGAAATGGCGTCCAGCAGAAGGAATGAGAACTCCAATAATATGTATGATCTAAAGAGTTTTAAGGATCAATTATTTCGTTCTATTAAAACAATATTTAGGAGGGAAATATTATCCCACGTATTCACAAAATATGATGAAATAATGTCATGTGTTAATAAGATAAGTAGATAATTCTCTGAGTCTATTGTCTTTGAAGGGAAGAAAGAGACGAAAAGGATGATAGAGAAAAAGATAGATAAATAAAATAAAATAAAGAAGGATTTTTCCATGTGTGATAACTGTGGAAAGAATCACCTTGGTAAATGTTTAAAAGGAATGGGAGTTTGTTATATGTGTAGAGAAAAAGGACACCATATAAGGCCCCAACCTTAAACCTCACTTAATATTGAATTAGATGAATAATTCACATTGAGGATCCATTCAGGTTTAGAGTTTTAGAGAATTAGAACATAACTATTACATCTCAAAAGATTAAAAAGTAGTCACTTCTAATAAATTTCCATAAAATAAATAACTCTTAAAAAGAAATATGTCTAGTTCCATGTTTTAGGTAGCATGACTTTCGCTTGATCCCATACATGACCCAATTCCACGTTAAGTCCTGTGAAAAACATTTCAAAAACTTGGGATGAGCATAAAAAGCTCAGTAAGGGATACACAAAGAATGAAAAGTGTTAGTATTTCAAAATAACCATTATACCATGTATACTTTATCAATGTTATACTTTTCACCTTTTCGAAGTAGTAAAAACTATTCACTGAATAAAATTTCATTACATACCCTTTTATAACCAAAAGATTACCATAAAACCCATATAATGATCACATAACATATAAAGGTAACTTGGGACATAAACATACTTAAGTGGAATAACCATAAGGTCGACTTCCACACATATCACTTAATAGAATAGCCATTCGGCCAACTTCCATACATACTTAATGGAATAGCCATACGGCCGAATTCCATAACCAATGCATTGGAGGTTATAACGTAACCACCTGTCCTGGAATTCACGGAACCACCCGTCATATGTTTTATCACGTAACCACCCGTAAAATGTCAAAGTAACATTATAAAATTATAACACATAAAACCAATGTAAAGGAATGATAACATTTCCACATTTCAATCACAATATATCATTTAAGTATATTGAAAAAATAGAATCCTTTATCAAAACGATTTTCAATACAAAAATACATAAAAGAGTATATGGTATTTATTTTATTTTAAAAACATTACGGCTTGTTGAGGAAGCCAAAGATCAAATAATACTCGTGGCGGCGGAAAAGGTCGTTGTCACCGCGTATGTTAAAAGAAACATTCCTTTTTGTCATTTAGTAAAATGATTCGTAGAAAAAGATTCCTTTTGTATAAAAGTAAAAGTCAATGGGGTTTATACACCGTATAAATGAAAGTTGTGTATAAAATTAAATATGCCTCAATGAAAGGAGATTGAGATGAAGTCCCTTACAAAGACGATATCCTTGGTTTAAGGATAAATCAATTACATAATTATTTGTGACAAACAAATACACCAAATATAAGTGGATATTAAGTGTAAAACAATCAGAGGTTATTCACACAAATTCATAGAACGACATATTCAAGGAGTATAAGTTTATCCCAAAGAATCAAATTTGGGTTAAGAAGATTCCTTTCCAAAATTTGACAGCCTAATGGCGTCACTACAAGATTCAGAAAATGAGTTGATGAGAGATAAAAAGGGTATCTCATCACATGGAAATAAAATTTAAATCAATAAGGATATAGAAGAACATATCCCAACATAATAGTATGTGAATTAAAAGACATAACAAAAGAAGTCTTTTAAAAAGAGGAGGGTGAATGGTTCCCTTACTGGCATGGGTATCTTTCGAAACATACACCCCGTGAAAGAAGGACAATACAACATTGATGTAAATACTCATAAATGAATGTATATTACACAATGAGTAAAACAATGGGTAGTACATACACCACTCAAAGGAAATTGTGGCAAATGTAGCATAAATCTCACGAGAATAAAAGTTAGATGAAAATTCCCTTACGAAAACTCGGAAGCCTAACAGCGCCACTTAAAACTTACAAAATTGATTGATGAGAGAGAATAGGGTCTCTAATCATAGGGAAATAAAAAGTACAGTATGATAAATATAAAATAACATCCCAAAAAAATAATAAATATTATCTCAAAAGAAATTTCATAAAAGAGTGTACTTAAAAAGAAAGAGAGAGGTTATATCTCTTACGAAAATTCGGTAGCCTAACGGCGCCACTCAAAACATCAAAAATGGATTGATGAGAGATAATAGGGTCTCTCATCATATGAACATAAAACTGACAGTAATATTAATATAAAATAGCATCCCAATAACAAGAAATATTATCTTTAAAAGGAATGACATAAAAGAGCGTACTTGAAAAGAAAGAGAGGAGTAGGATCCCTTACCTCGGGTCCAACTTGACTCGATCATTCATTAACGTCCTGAATAATATACTTGAGTTAATTTCTACTTGATTAAGAACCTTTTTAAAGTTCATTATTCCTTTTTTATCAATTATTGACATGTTATAAACTTTTTGTAATCATTTAAGTTAATAATGTTTGTTTTGTCGATATTTGGTTCTTAAGTCAAAAGTGGACTTCTTACAATTTAATGTTGTTCATGTGGTCAAAGGTTATTTATATCCAGAATTACATTCCTGATTTGGATATCATATATATCATATATATCCATCATATACATGTATTTATAATATTACATAATCATTTAGAGGTAAGAAATGAAATGCACCGTTCGTGGAGACGGTAAGCCGTACGTACGCATGAACGCTACATTCATTTCTATGTCATATTAATGGAATTAAAACTAAAAGAGAGATGTGTATATTTTTTATTCCAGATTTATATTCATAATTTATATGTATCATAAATCATATATATCCATTATATTTACATATAATAGTACATTACATTTGTGGATAAGAAATGAAATGCACCGTTTATGGAGACGGTAAACCGTACATACGCATGAACGCTACTTTCATTTCTATCTCATGCTTTATTGGAAACAAAACAATAATGATATAAAGGTATCTTATAATTACATTATAAAATCATATATAATAACTTTAAATCCATCCTTTATACATCCCATATATGGCATTAACGAATCAAATCACTTTGAGGGGGCAGCAGTCCGCGCTTCCTAAAATGAAGATATCATGTATTACCATAATGGAAGCCATAAAGGTTTGCCAAAATGAAAAATAAAGAAGCTTAAGTAAAACATAAAAATATTATATATCATATATAAACATAGTGACATCTTAATGGCCACCTTTGAAGGTGTTATATGAGTGTTGAACAATCATCATTTCGTGAGGTAGAAATTCACCATCCAAAGAAACAGTATGTTCTTTAACCATTAGATGAAGGTGTGTGTAAGTGTAGCTCAAATAATTATTATAACAACATCCTAGTATATTGAAGATACTATATTTGTTACAAAAGAAATTAATAAAAATAGTTTAGGGGGTTGGCGAAACAAAATAAAACAAAAGTTCACAAGTGAGGACGTTACCTTAAAATTGGGTAACTGCCTTTGGGTTGAACCAAAAGGGTTTTTTGAAGAGATTTCTGCCTAAGTTAAGGCTTATAGGATGAGTAGAGGGATGTGGAGAGACAAAATTATCAGATATTGGACGATCCAAATGTTTGAGAGGTGTGGGTAAGGTGGTAGAGGTGGGGGACTTTTATAAGAGGAGGGGAGGGGCACTCTTGGTAAAGTATAAAATGTTACATTATTTTCAAATGAATTTCATATTTTAATGGTCCCAAATTGATGTGTTTAGAGGATAAGGAGATAATTGTTCTAAATCCACCCATACAATAGGTTTTGGACACGTTTAGGTCCTAGATTTTTCATTATCTTTCCATTTTATTTAAATCGTTAAATAATGAGGTCATTGTTGCATCATCGTGATGTCATAAAGAATTTAATTTATTTAATTTATAAAAATTATAAAAAAATACTATGATGTAGGAAATATTTTTAGCTTTCCAATTATTTTTTATAGTCAAAATTATGACTTGAATAACCACATGTAAAAATTGTTTTAGTAAAACAAATCATGTTTGTGACATTTTTATTTTAACTTTAAATAAAAGGCATAAATTTCATTATCAAACCCAAGTGGCTCCATGGGGTACCAAAAATCGACCCATGGGTTTTCTTGGTCGTCCATAACTCATCCAATAGGGTTAGGACAAGTGTCATGAAATTTTCATTTTATTATAATATAATTTTTACCTTAAATCACACTAATTACCTTTAATCGTGATTAATAAAACTTAAAAGTTACTTTTCATCAAAAATTATTTTCATCCCATTGAACCACATTTTACATAACCATTAAAATCATTTAAATTGGATTTTTGAAATTCAAATCATAGAAGTGGTAATGTCCCATTTAAACGAAAAATAAAATTTTGTAACCACCACTTTGTGGTTTCACTATTCATCAAAAATTGATGTTTTTCAGAAAAATACCAAAAATTCACCATAAGCTATATTTGATACTCCAAATTCAAAAATGATGTTTATTTTAAAAATATTTATAACATAGAAGTTTCATTAATTAATTTTATAATTAAATCTCACTGTTAAAACAAATAGCGTGTTTTTATTAAAATAATATCATTCAAAAGATTGACACTCGTTTATGTCCAATCTTAAAGTGATATTAATTACAATGACCACCATTGGATTAAATGGTAAAAATATATTCTATTTACAATTTAAAACAACTTAAAAACATAATACAATCATATAAATAAATTATATTAAAAAGTGGTTTTGAATTAAAATACAACATTTTCACTATTCATTAAAAATTGAACTTTTTCGGAAAAATACCAAAAATTTACACAAAGTAAATTTTGATGTCCCGATTATAAAGAAAATTTTTATTTTGTCAAATATAACCCATAAAATTGTCAAAAATTGGATTTAAAAGAGGTTCGCCATCAAAAGGCGGTTAATCGACCTTTTAAAGAATATTAAGCTGTCTACGCTTAAAATTGGATTCATTCGCATTTTTAATCCTCTATCATTTATTGTAAAGAGTAAAAATATTTGACAAACATATATAAGCATTTTTTAGTTAGTTCTGTTCATTCCCGCCATTACAACGGCTAGGCATTAACTACCATTTAAAATAATATTATTTTATTATTAGAGTGCAATGTAAGATTCCCAAGAAACTCGTTGTTGCGTATTGGGTATGCCATCGAGCATAGCATCACATTTAAAGTAATATTAATATTTTATTCACAAATATGGATAAATATAAAAATGTCATATTCTTTATTTACCTGGGGTGTTACATCCTTCCCCCCTTTTGGGAATTCTGTCCTCACAATTTTAAAATTGGGCTTGGAAATATCCTGGAAAGTCCCACATCGGAACAAGAGTCGGTAAAAAAATCACTTTAAAATAAAGAAAGATAAGTACAGTGGTCACCCAAGTTATCCCATACTAGGATTCCATGTAGGAAAACATGGACATTGAGGAGAAACCATAGGGTCATGTTCTGATGGAGAGTGATAGAAAACATGTATAGGAGAAACTTAACCACATGAAAATCACAAACTTGTGATGGGTTAAACGGTATTTGATTCCCCAGTAAGAAAAGTTAACAGAAATTTTTTTTCTTTTAAGTTACTCTTCATTGATGAATTTATTTTTGATCCTAACTAAATCATAATGAAACATACTTACTTGTCACGTAAACATCCAACTTTTACTACATTCCTTAATCAAACTCATATTTTCTCCAAATGATGAGTATTTAGGAAGACTTGTTCATATTAAGAGTACTATAATCAACTTATATAGAACCACCTAATCTAGAAAAGATAACTATATATTTCCCATGTCTTTAGACTTTAACCAAAACTAAAAAGGTTAGTACAAGATCAGATAATCCAGAAAAGGATAACCCTTTATAAAAAGAAAAAATATTCTTAATCTCCAAAATTTGTCCAACAAAACCCAAAGTTCAACGAGGACCATTCGATAAAAAATTTGTCCCTAAAATTCTTCAAAGTAAACCAAACTAAGATTGAATCCCAGATATTTGAAGGATTTAGTCACATAGTCTTCCAAGTTAAAACATAACATTTATCTCCAAACAACATCAGTTTCTCTTAGTGTCTCGTATTGAAAAGTAATTAACCTAATCACATATCCTCCATGATAGGTTAATAAATTTCCATAGTTATCCCAAAATCAACTTACTCTTAATTCATAAAATCATCTAACTAAAAATAATCATTCAAACTAACCAGGGACTTCACGTATTCCAGTGGTACGTGATAAATAAGAGTCTCACTTTGGTTGTGGGTTCGATTCCCGTAGCTTTGTCCGAAGCGACGAGTTGTCACACGGTCTGCATGTTGTCCTTTTTATAAAACACAAAAAATTACCCTAACATGTTTTAACCTTAACAGTTTCTTTATACCTCTCATTTTCATCCAAATTCGTTACGGTCTCAACATATTAATTCTTTAAGTCTTATTTCACCACCATAAGATAAAATAAAACGATTCCCAAAATGAATAACATCATACCTTGATCATGGCATCCACTCGGTCTCATCGTCATCTTGCTCATGTAGGTAGAAGTCCCATGCATTACAAAAATGATTTAGAGATCCTTAAAAATCATTTGCTTCCTCTATCCAAATACACCTTGTATAACATGGGTCATATGGGTGTTCACAGAAAAACAGTTTTGGAAAATAATCATGTATGATATATAATTCCAAAACATATGATAAAACATGATTTCTATAAAATAGTCAGACAGAATTTGAGTTGAAACTTTCTATTATTGTTCCCTTTAAAATACCATAAGTATGTTCTGAGAGAATATATTTTAAAATCAAATATAAATAGGTTTCGAAGGGGTCTCCTTCCTCAGCACCATCTTTAAAATCATAATATGCTTAAAATTCTTATGATAAGATAAAATATTTGAAATACCTTGATAATATTTACCATTCTTGAAAATATGAGAATATTGTGAAAATAGTATTTGTCTAAAAACAACCCATGATCCATGATGATAATGTGGTATAGTGGACGTGTTTTATATCTCAAACAACTGCTTGCAAGTGAGTTGTGTGCTCGAAATAGTTTCACAATCATCCGAACATGACATTGCAATAATTATTGCAAGCATGTCATCCGGAAGAGATAGGAATGTTGTTTGAGATCCTTCTCCTTCCATTGATAACCGACTTTACGTGACCTGAAAAAAGTTATAAAACAAGGATTTAACTAAAATAATATATATAGGGTCTAATCATGTGTCTAACTAAAACACCTAATCCCTAAAGTTGTCTAAACCGACCTATGATACCAACTATATAAGGCCCCATCCTTAAACCTTACTTAATATTTAATTAAATGAATAATTCACATTGAGGATCTTTTCAGGTTTAGATTTTTAGAGAATTAGAACATAACTATTACATCTCAAATGATTACAATGTAGTCACTTCTACTAAATTTCCATAAAATAAAAAACTCTTAAAAAGAAACATGTCTAGTTCCATGTTTTAGGTAGCATGACATTCCATTGATCCCATCCTTGACCCTATTCCACGTTAAGTCCTGTGAAAAAAATTTCAAAAACTTGGGATGATCATAAAAAGCTCAGTAAGGGATACACAAAGAATGAAAACTGTTAGTTTTTCAAAACAACCAGTAAATCATGTATACTTTATCAAAGTAATACTTTTCACCTTTTCGAAGTAGTAAAAACTCTTCACTGAATAAAAGTTCATTACTTACCCTTCTGTAACAAAAATATTACCATAAAACCCATATAAATATCACATAACATATTAAGGTAACTTGGTACATAAACATACAAAAGTGGAATAACCATAAGGTCGACTTCCACACATATCACCTAATGGAATAGCCATTCGACAAATATCCATACATACTTAATGGAATAGCCATACGGCCGACTTCCATACCCAATGAATTGGAGGTTATAACGTAACCACCCATCCTAGTATTCACGGCACCACCCGTCATATGGTTTATCATGTAACCACCAGTAAAATGTCCAAGTACCATTATAAAATTATTACACATAAAACCAATATAATGGAATGATAACATTTCCACATTTCAATCACAATATATCATTTAAATATATTGAAAAAATAGAATCCTTTATCAAAACCATTTTCAATACCAAAATACATAAAAGATTATATGGTATTTATTTTATTTTAAAAACATTACGGCTTGTTGAGGAAGCTAAAGATCAAATAATACTCGTGGCGGCGGAAAAGGTCGTTGTCACCACGTACGTTAAAAGAAACATTCCTTTTTGTCGTTTAGTAAAACGCTTCGTAGAAAAATATTCCTTTTGTATAAAAGTAAAAGTAAAAGGGTTTTATACACCGTATAAAAGAAAGTTGTGTATAAAACAAAATATGCCTCAATGAAAGGAGATTGAGACGAAGTACCTTACAAAGACAGAATCCATTGTTTAAGGATAAATCAATTACATAATTATGTGTGACAAACGAATACACCAAATATAAGTGGATTTTAAGTGTAAAACAATCAGAGGTTATTCCCACATATTCATAGAACGATATATTCAAGGAGTATAAGTTTATCCCAAAGAATCAAATTTGGGTTAAAAAGTTCCCTTGCAAAAATTTGACAGCCTAATGGCGTCACTACAAAATTCAGAAAATGAGTTGATGAGAGACAAAAAGTGTATCTCATCACATGGAAATAAAATTTAAATCAATAAGGATATATAAGAACATATCCCAACATAATAGTATGTGAATTAAAAGACATAATAAAATAAGCCTTTTAAAAAGAGGAGGGTGGAATGTTCCCTTACCGACATGGGTGTCTTTCGAAACATACACCCCGTGAATGAAGGACAATAAAAAATTGATATAAATACTCATAAATGAAATTATATTACACAATGAGTAAAATAATGGGAAGTACAGACACCAATCAAAGGAAATTTTGGAAAATGTTGCATAAATCTCACGGGAATAAACGTGAGATGAAAAATACTTTACGAAAACTCGGCAGCCTAACGGTGCCACTTAAAACATAAAAAATGGATTGATGAGAGAGAATGGGGTCTCTCATCATATGGACATAAAAAGTACAGTATGAGGAATATAAAATAACATCCCAAAAAATAAGAAAGATGAGCTTAAAAGAAATTTCATAAAAGAGAGTACTTAAAAATAAAGAGAGAGGTTAGATCTCTTACGAAAATTCTGCAGCCTAACAACACCACTCAAAACATCCAAAATGGATTGATGAGAGAGAATAGGATCTCTCATAATATGAACATAAAAATTAAAGTAAGAGTAATATAAAATTACATCCCAATAACAAGAAAGATGATCTTTAAAAGGAATTACATAAAATAGCGTACATAAAAAGAAATAGAGGAGTAGGATCCCTTACCTCGGGTCCGACTTGACTCGGTTATTATTTAACGTCATGATTAATAAACTAGAGATAATTTCTACTTTCTTAAGAAACATTTTCATGTTTTTTATTCCTTTTCTATAAATTATTGACATGTTATAAAAATTATGTAATCATTTAAGTTAATAATGTTTGTTTTGTCGATATTTGGTTCTTAATTCAAAAGTGGACTTCTTATAATTACATGTTGTTCATGTGGTCAAAGGTTTTTTATATCCAGAATGCCATTCCTGATTTGGATATCATATATATCATATATATCCAGCATATACATGTATTTATAATATTACATAATCATTTATAGGTAATAAATGAAATGCACCGTTCATGGAGACGGCAAGTCGTACGTACGCATGAACGCTACTTTCATTTCTATGTCATATTAATGGAAATAAAACTAAATGAGAGATGTGTATATTTTTAATTCCAGAATTATATTCAACCTTTATATGTATCATACATCATATTTTTCCATTATATGATCTTATAATAGTACATTACATTTGAGGATAAGAAATGAAATGCACCGTTAATGGAGACGGTAAGCCGTACGTACGCATGAACGCTACTTTCATTTATATCTATAACTTTAATGGTAAGAAAAAAATAATGATATGAAGGTATATTATAATTCCAGTATAACATCATATATAATAACTTTAAATTCATCCTTTATACATCCCACATATGGAATTAACGAATCAAATCACTTTGAGGGGGCGGTAGTCCGCACTTCCTATAATGAAGATATCGCGTATACCCATAATGGAAGCCATAAAGGTTTGCCATAAATGAAAAATATAGAAGCTTAAGTAAAACATAAAAATATTATATATCATATATAAACACAGTGACATCTTAATGTCACCCTTTGAAGGTGCTATATGAGTGTTGAACAATCATCGTTTCGTGAGGCAGAAATTTGCCATCCACAGAAACAGTATATTATTTAACCATTAGATGAAGGTGTGTGTAAGTGTAGCTCTAATACCTATTATAACAACATCCTAGTATATTTAAGAATATTTATTTGTTAAAAAATAAATGAATAAAAAGAGTTTAGGGGGTTGGAGAAACAAAATAAAACAAAAGAGCACAAGTGAAGACGTTACCTTAAAATTGGGTAACTCCCATTGGTTTGAACCAAAATGGTTTTCTTGAAGAGGTTCCTGCCTATGTTAAGGATTCTAGGATGAGGAGAGGGATGTGGAGAGTGAAAATGATCAGATCTTGGGTGAACCAAATGTTTGAGAGGTGTGGGTAAGGTGGTAGAGGTGGGGGGCCTTTTATAAGAGGAGAGGAGGGGCACTCTTGGTAAAGTATAAAATGTTACTTTATTTTCAAATGGTTTTCAGATTTTCATGGACCCAAATTTATTTTTTTCTAGGATAAGGTGATTAGGGTTCTAAATACACCCATTCAATAGGTTTTGGACATGTTTAGGTCCTATATTTTTCATTATCTTTCCATTTTATTTAAATCGTTAAATAATGAGGTCATCGGTGCATCATCATGATGTCATAAAGAATTTAATTTATTTAATGTCTAAAAATTATAAAAAAATACTATGATGTAGGAACTCTTTTTATCTTTCCAATTACTATTTATAGTCATAATTCGGACTTGTATAACAACATGTAAAAATTGTTTTAGTAAAACAAATCATGTTTGTGACATTTTTATTTTAACTTTAAATAAAAGGCATAAATGTCATTATCAAACCCAAGTGGCTCCATGGGGTACCAAAAATCGACCCATGGGTTTTCATGGTCGTCCATAACTCATCCAATAGGGTTAGGACAAGTTTCAAGATATTTTAATTTTATTATAATATCATTTTTACCTTAAATCACACTAATTACCTTTAATCGAGATTAATAAAACTTAAAAGTTACTTTTCATCAAAAATCATTTTCATCCCATTGAACCACATTTTACTTAACAATTAAAATCATTTAAATTGGATTTTTGAAATTAAAATCATAGAAGTGGTAATGTCCCATTTAAATGAAAAATAAAATTTTGTAACCACCACTTTGTGGTTTCACTATTCATCAAAAATTGATGTTTTTCAGAAAAATACCAAAAATTCACCCTAAGATATATTTGATATTCCAAATTAAAAAATGATGTCTATTTTACCAAATTAATAACATAGAAGTTGCATTAATTAATTTTATAATTAAATCCCACTGTTAAAGCAAATAGCGTGTTTTTATGAAACAATATCTTTCAAAAGATTGACACTCGTTTATGTCCAATCTTAAAGTGATATTAATTACAATGACCACAATTGGATTAAATGGTAAAAATATATTCTATTTAAACTTTAAAACCAATTAAAAAGATAATATAATCATATAAATAAATTAGATTAAAAATTGGTTTTGATTTAAAATACAACATTTTTCACTATTCATTAAAAATTGAACTTTTTCGGAAAAATACCAAAAATTTACACAAATTAAATTTTGATGTCCCGATTATAAAGAAGAATAATATTTTGTCAAATATAACACATAAAATTTTTAAAAAGTGTATTTAAAAGAGGTTCTCCATCAAAAGGCGGTTAATCGACCTTTTAAAGAATATTAGACTGTCTACGATTAAAATTGGATTCATTCGCATTTTTAATCCTCTATCATTTATTGTAAAGAGTAAAAATATTTTAAAAACATATATAATAATTTTGTAGTTAGTTCTGTTCATTCAGCCATTACAACTATTAGGCATTAACTACCATTTAAAATATATTATTTTATTATTAGAGTGCAACGTGAGATTCCCATGAAACTCGTTGTTGCGTATTGGGTAAGCCATCGATCATAGAATCCCCTTTAAAGTAATATTAATATTTTATTTACAAATATGGATAAATATAAAAATTTCATATTCTTTATTTAACTGGGGTGTTACACACCAAGTACATGATTGAAAGGGAGAGAAAAAGGATTCAAATGCACAATGATTCATCTGCAAGGAGTAGGGAAACTAAGCGAATCAATGTCCAAATAATCAGATTATACCCCAAATGCTGCTATTGGATAAGAATCATGTTATCATATTTTCGAAGATGAAAGGGAATGATTAATAGTTCTTATGTTGTTATTAATGTATTGTGTCATTCTAGTGTTGTATCAACAATGTACTTGTCATATGAATTATGGATAGAAATAAGGATTGTATTATAGTACTATTTCATTCGGAATTTGAGATTATATAGTCTTGATACTATGGTAGTCATTTTGGAACAAGAGATGGATGTTTTGGATAAATTATATTAAATATTCTTGACATCCTTGGTACTGATTAATGTTTTATTATTTCATCATTGTTGGAATATTAAAAAAAATTAGATATAAGGAATATATCCAGTATTATATAAATGATAAGGGAGAATGAATGTAATGAATATGGTTTTATGGTTATTCAGGGTGTTACCATGTTTTAAAATAATACATGATTAAGGTGTTCAGATGTTATTATGTGGGAAAATGGATTTTCATTGTGTTTAACTTTCTTATAAATTTTGGGCTGTGAGTTTGGATAGAATTATTTTGGATAAGTATAAAGGTTGGAATAGATTATGATTGAAATTGGATACTTTTGTTATTGATATTTCTGCATTTTTATAAAACGGACAACACAAAAACCGTGTGACAACCCATCACGTCGGTCAAAGCTATGGGAATCGAACCCACAACCATAGTGCAATTGGGATTTATCACCCTCCACTGGACTATGTGAAGTCCCTGGATTTTATAATGTAGTTTATTCTTAAAAATGGTTTGATAGGAGAATTATAAATTCAATTTTTTAGAAACCTATTCAATTTGGATTAATAGAATATTTTTTTAAATCTTTTAGATTGAAAAATGAGTTCGTGGTAGGAATTAGTTGTAGGATGAAACACAACAAGTAATGTATATATATATATATAATTAATTAATTTTTCATCTGATTCAATGGTAGATTAATTCTTAATCTTTAGGGATGGGATCATAAAAACAATTGTTATTCTAATTCCTTATGTTTTGTATAACCAATGGTATTTTAAATCATTATTGATTGATGGATTTGAGGCCCTCAATTTTACAATTGTTTGGGATTGATGACCTCAATCACCTTCTAAAAATAATTATGTTTTCCCTCCAATTATGTGTCTCTAATTTCTACCGATGTTCTCTTAATCAAGATCATAATTTGATGGTGACACTTTTATTTCGCTTTTCCAGTTATTAAGACCAAATTTTATTAACATAATTTTCGACGTGGGTTTTTCCAAAAAGGTATTTTCTATTTTCAACGATTTAATTTTGAAAAACAATATCAACTTGCGAGGAAACAATTTATTGAATGAGGGAATAATTTAACACTCCAAGATTTCATAGTACATTATTTCTATAAATTAGTCCAAAAACTTTCACTACACGCAACACCGAGTTCTAGCGCACCACAACATACCTAACTAGATGTTCAAATGTGGTTATGAATATTATTAACTGAATATTGAACATTATATAATTTTTATAATTTTATAATCCATATTATGTGTTTATTACACATATTGTAAGAACAAATTCTTTTTCATAGATAAAAGATGCATTTTTTAAAAAATGAAATTTTATCGCCTTTTAATGGTGAACCATTTTAAAATTGTACATTACAAACTTTTATATAATAAAATTGAGAAAATAACATTCCTCTTTTATAATCGTGAAATACGATTTTATTTGTCAATAATGGTTTGGTGGTTTTATGAAAATTTCATATTTGGTTGAATAGTGAAGAATACTATATTTTAACTGAAAACAACTTTGTTAATCAAAATAATTTATAGAGTTAAACTATACATTTTAATGGTTTGGAAGTATAAATAGATTATATTTTTACTATTTAATCCAATTCTATTCATTTTATAGAATTCCACATTGAAATTGGACATAATCAAGTGTCAATCTTTTGATAGTTATTACTTCCTAAAAATACGCTTTTTTGGTATTAACAACGAGAATTAATTTTATATTAAAAAAATTCAATGTATATGTTTTGAATTTGTTAAAATAGACTTTGTTCTTGGATTCGGAGTATTTAAATTATCTTAGAGTGAATTTTCGGTATTTTTCTAAAAACATTCAATTTTTGAGGAATAGTGAAAACAATAGGTTATTATTTAAAACAAAATTTTTATTTAAATAATTATTTATTATATTAAAATTTATTTTAGGTAAAAATAGATACATAATACCTATATAATTTCAATTTAATTAATTAGAGTTGGTTTTTAATAATTTTAGATACAATTTTTTTGAACTTTTTACCGTCTTTGACCAACAACCTAGGAGCAGCTGCAAATTTAAAAATACATAATTTTACCACTTCTATGAGTCAAATTTCAAATATCTGATAAACACAGTTGATATTAGTAACTAAAATGTGGTTCAATATGATGCAAATAATTTTTGGTGAATAGTAACGTTTTACTTTTATTTACCACGGTTAAAAGTAAATAGGGTAATTATGGGAAAATTGATATTATTATTACCTTAACACATGTCCTAATTCTATAGGATAAGTGTAATTAGACCAAAAAAAATCTTAGGAATAATATATGATCCATTAGGCCCACATGGATTAGATTAGGATATTTATTATTATTTTATTTAAAGAAGAATTAAAAGTGATAAAATCAATGTTTAAGAAATAAATCATTTTTAATATATAGTTATAAATAAGATAAATTACACTATAAATATTATTTATAAAGAAAAAAATATTTCATACATAATTTTATTTTATTTATAATATTTAGACATTAAATAATTAAATTTATTTATGACACAATGATGATGCAGTAATTACCTAATTAATGAAATATTAAAATAATTGATATTATAAATAACCAAATAAATGTAATTTGAATCTTATTTATGAATTAAATTAATTTTATAGGTTAATATGAATTGTTAGGGTTGTATATATGATTTTTTGAAGTAATAATGCTCTTAAGAATTTAGAAAAAACAAAATACCAAATAGTGTCAAAATTGACATAAAATAGTTTTTAAAACAAATATTATATTATTATCAGATATTCTATTACTAAACATATAAGTATTTGCCAAAATACTTTTATAATGATATGTGTATCATTAATGAACCACTTGGGGTTCTCTTGGATGTATATAGTAACTTTGTTAACCTTATAATATAAAAATACAAAGAGACATGGTAAATGCCAAACTATTTAACTAAGAGTTAAATCTAAAAGATAAATTAAACATAGTGACCCAAACCTATATAAAACCTTTTGGTTGAGTGTTTTTCGACCCATCCCCATATAAGACTTTAAATAATTCATTTTTTAGCAATTAGAAATTGAAAATGAATTTATTATAAAAAAATATTTCATGTTTTCCTATGGTTCCCCTCACCCCTCTTATAAAAGGGCACCTCCCCTTCTCTCAAATTCACACCTCAAAAGCCATTTGGATTTGCCAAATCCAGCCCAAATATCCTCCCAACTATCCTAAATTCATTCTAGAGTTCTTCCTTTGGTCATAAATCCAAAATATGAAACCCTTTTGATCAAATAAAAAGGAAGAACCCGAAGAAGAGGTAAAGATTTCACCACCCTCTTTCAAGTTCATTTCTTCTTCCACATACTCTTTCATTGTTATTACCATACCAAAATAAAAAAATACATTACCTTATATATACCTTTATTTTTTTATTAATATGTATCTACCATATTCATTATTCTATCCATCCAATAAATGATAATGTCACCATGTGTGCGTACGTACGAGTTACCATCTCCACGGCATGGTGTAATTTGTTATTCAAAACTATGTTTTTTGGATGTATATAATGATGAATAATACGTATATAAATAATTAAAATAACATGATAATGTCTCATTAAAATTAATATACCATCCAATTCCACACCTTAAATGGAATGATATTGTCACTCGTGCGTACGTACGGATTACCATCACCAAGACATGATTAGATTCATTTCCACGTTCACCATTCATCGATGATAATAAAAATATATATTACTAATAAGAATGTAATATATGACATAATAATGATACTGGATAAATATATATATATATATATCTGTGTGTGTGTGTGTGTCTATGTGTATTTATGTACTTACATGTATCTTATTCACTTACTTCCTTTCAATACGATATGAAAACAGAAACAGCGTTTATGCGTTCGTACGGCCTACTGTCTCCATAAACATTGTTCTCCATTTCATATATCTATATTTTATACATATTATTATTCTAAATATATATGATATATTAATTAAGTTTAGTATTGTTTATGTATTTAACTCATGATCTAAATGATACGGTCACAAATAACAAGTTAAAATACATACAATAATGAAAGATATTATTACCTGAAGTGTTAATTTAACATGAAAATAATCATTAAATGGGTGTTATAATGTAATAAATCAATCATGTATGATACAATAAATATGAATATTTTTCTTATATAATCTAATATTATATAATGGTGATTATATGGGAGGTTAAACATACTCTCGAACAATATAAAGTTCATGGTAAGGGGTTTTCATCCCACTCTTTATTCACATGATATTCATGCTATATTTCCACTATTTACTTTTGTGTGGTGTATATACTGCCCATAATTTTATTCATTGTACAATACACTTCAATTTTTGTGTATTTACATGTTCATTTTATGGTACTTATTTCATGGGGTGTATGTTTCATAAGATACCAAATTGGAAAGTGTTAATTTCACAATACTATTATTATCTGAGCTTGTTTTTACATAAGTATCTATTAAAACATATTTATTATCCATGTACATGTTTCATAAAAGAGGTTTCAAAGTGAATCTTTATAAGGGAATTTTTACTAAAATAACATTTTAAATGTTTTAAATATTTATTCTTCAAAATCATTCCCATTAATGTCCATGTTTTCAAAATGGGTTTTTAGGATTTATTTATATGGACATAATTGTTTTAAAAATGTAAATTCCTTTTAAAAGTTTAAAAGTGGTATGAGACACTTTGATTCAAAAATGTTTTATTTTATAAATAGCGTGACTTTTAAATGTATTCATGAAAAAGTGATATTTCTATCAACGATTTTTACAAATAATTTTCATCAAAATCAATATCCTTTGATGGATTATAAACTTTTTTTAGTTGATTTATTATGATAGAAATAATCCATATTGTCCTGACGGTTTTGTGATATGTTTGACTATGGATGTGTTGTTTTTATACAATTCATGGTTTATAGTTAATGTATTGACATTTTTTATGCTAGTTTTAATATTAATGTTTATGTTATGTTTCATCCTTTTAATATGAGGAATGTATTGGACTTTGTATGTGACAGGTGGAGCCCAATATAGATCCTCGATGCATCGGTTGTCTCATGAGACAAGTAGACGTGGAATTGGCCGAGGATTTTCGCAATCTGATATATGGTTTTGTCAGAGGAATTAATCATCTATAGACGTCTGGGCTGAGGCCTTGAAAAAATGTTTCAGAATGTCCATCATTATATATTACCTCATTATGAAAATAATGTTGATGATTCATGTGGTCGTTAGACTAGTAGAATACCATTGATTATGTTTTATTATGGAATTATTTTCTTAGCTCATATTCCTCCCATAAAAATATTCATGTTTATAATTGTTAAAGGGATTTGGTATCTATTATTCACCATGCTTAATATTTATCTTATCATCCATTGTATTTCTTACCCTTACTAAGCATTTGTGCTCACCCTGTTCTATGTTTTATTTTTTCCAAGATTCCATGAAGTTTGTTGTGATTGATATGCATGATTAAGATAAGGGAATAATGGAATTCAAAAAGATTATTTACGTTGTGTTGTATGTGATAATGTGTGATGAAACATTCATGTTTGTAATCTATTTTCCAAGACTGCTAAACCAATCGGTCCTTCAGGACATGATTACTTGTAATCATGAAACTGTTTTAAAATAATTCACTGACTTTGGGATTCTATGTTCGGGGAATTACAGTTGGTATCATAGGAAGTTTAGTAATAACCGTGGAAAGTATATTTAGATAAACTCTAATTAGTGTACATTACCCTAAGATAGACATTGAGGATTAGTATAGAAGAACTTCCTAAAATTTTTGTAATGTTGATATTTTGAGAGTTTTCCAAGAAATACATCCCTATCTAGATACGGGTAGGTAGAGGCGGCTCTGGCCAAATGTACCTTGGGTTAAAATCTAAAACCACCACATAGAGCTATAATCGAACGAAAATAGGTTCAATACAATGGGCCATGTTGTACTCTTGGTTACGACACTCCCCCGGGGATATTCTTAGGATAATTCACATTTTTATTACAAGCCAGTATGAAGGATTTAAGATTAAATACCCTCTCAAAGAATTTTTTTATTATTATAGATTATACACATAAACTACTCAATTTACGTTAGGTATTTTACAGAGTTTTAAATTCTTCATTTTGATTCATATATAGTCTTACTGTATATCATTGTTTAGAAATGTCACCCAGTAGAAGTAATGAGAACTCTAGTAATATGTATTATCAAAAGAGTAAGAAGGATAAATTATTTCCTTGTATTAAGAAAAAAATTTGGAGGGAAATACTCTCCCACGTATTCTCAACATATGAAGAAATAGTTTCATGTGTTAATAAGATAAGTAGATAATTCTCTGAGTCCATTGGCATTGAAGGGAAGCAAGTGACGAAAAGGATGATAGAGAAAAATATGGATAAATGGAATAAGTGAATTAAGGATTTTCGCATATGTGATAACTGTGGAATGAATCAACGTGGTAAATGTTTAAAGGGAATGTGAGTTTTTTATTTGTGTGGAGAAAAAGGACACCAAGTACATGATTTAATGGGAGAGAAAATGGTTTCAAATTTACAATACTTCATCTACAAGGAGATGGGACACTAAGAAAATCAATGTCAAAATAATCACAGTGTGCTCCAAATGAAGCTATTGGATAAGAATCATGTTATCATACTTCCAAATATGAAGAGGAATGATTAAGAGTTCTTATGTTGTTATTAAAGTATTGGGTCATTTGAGTGTTGTATCAACGATGTACTGGTCATATGAATTATGGAAATAAATAAGAATTGTATTTTAGTAATATTTCATTGAGAATTTGAGAATATATGTTTCTGATACTAAGGTAGTAATTTTGGAACAAGAGATGGTTGTTTTGTATAAGTTATATTGAATATTCTTGACTTCCTTGGAATTGATTAATGTTTTTTTATTTCATTGTAGTTTGAATATTCGAAAAAAATATATATAACGAATATATCCAGTATTATATAAAGGATAAGTGAGCATGTATGTAATCAATATGGTTTTATGGTAATTCAATGCATTACCACGTTTTAAAATAATACATGATTAACGTGTTCAGATGTTATTACGTTGGAAAAAGGTTCTTCATTGTCTTTAACGTTCTTATATATTTTGTACTGTGAGTTTGGGTAGAAGTATTTTGTATAAGACTAAAGGTAGAATAGATTAAGATTGAAATTGGATACTATTGTTATTCTTAATTCTGGATTATTATAAAAATGACAACACACAGACCGTGTGAGAACCCATCACGTCGGTCAAAGCTGCTGGAATCGAACCCACAACCATAGTGCGATTGGGATTTATTTCCTACCACTAGACTACGTGAAGTACCTGGATTCTATAATGTTTTTTCTTTTTCTAAATAGTCTGATAGGTGAATTATAAATTCATTTTTTTGGAACCCTATACAATTAGGATTAATAAAATAATTTTTTGAAATCATCTGCTGTGAAAGATGAGTTTGTGGTAGGAATTAGTTGTTGGATGAAACACTACAAGTCAAGTATATATATATATATAAATAATTAATTTTTCCTCTGATTCTATGGTAGATTAATTATTAATATTTAGGTAAGGGGTCTTAATACCAAAAATGTTTTATCATAATACCTTATGTTTTCTTGAACCAATGGTATTTTAATTCGTCATTGATTGATGGAATTGAGGCCCTCAATTTTACACTTCATTGGGATTGATGACCTCAATCACTCACTATAAATATTTACATTTTCTTCCAATTATGTGTCTCTAATATCCACCAATGTTCTCTTAATCGATATCATAATTTGATGGTGACCCTTTCATTTCCCTTTTCTTCTTAATAAGACTAAATTGTATTAACCCAATTTTCGACATGTGATTTTCCACAAATGTATTTACTATTATCAACCATTTATTTTCGAAAAACAATATCAACTTGAGAGGAAACAATTTATTAATGGAGGGAAGAATTTTATACAACAATATTTCATAGTACATTATTTCTATAAATTAATCCAATAACTTGCACTACGTGCAACACCGAGTTCTAGAGCAGAACAAAATACCTAACTAGTTGTTCAAAAGTGGTTATGAATTTTATTGACTTAATATTGAACATTATATAATTTTTATAAATTTATAATCCATATTATTATTTTATTACACATAATGTAAGAACAAATTCATTTATTTAGATAAATGAAGTATTTTTCAAAAAATGCAATTTTTACTCCTTTTAATGGTGAACCCTTTTAAAATCTAAAATTTGAAAATTTTATATATTCAATTTTACAAAATAAACATCTTTTTTATAATAAGGAAATATGATTTTAGTGCCAATAAATTTTTGGTGGTTTTATGAAAACGTTCATATTTGGTTGAATAGTGAAGAATACTATATTTTAACTGAAAACAAATTTTTTAATCAAAATAATTTATAGATATAAATTATTCATTTTAATGGATTGGATGTATAAGTTGATTATATTTTTACCATTTAATCCAATTCTATTAATTTTATGTAATGTAACATTGAAATTGGACACAATCAAGTGTCAATATTTTGATAGTTACTACTTCTTAAAAATACACTATTTTGTTTTGACAAAGGTAATTAATTTTAAATCAATAAATTAAATTTCAATGTTTTGAATTTTTTAAAATATATTTCTTTTATGGATTCTGAGTATCTAAATTATCTTAGAGTGAATTTTCGGTATTTTTCTAAAAACATTCCATTTTAAATGAATAGTGAAAAACACTAAGTAATTATTTAAAACTGAATTTTTATTTAAATAATTATTTATTTTATTTAGATATATTTTAATTCAAAATAGATACATAATACCTATATAAGTTCAATGTAATTCATTGGAGTTAGTTTATAATAATTTTAGATATAATTTTTTTGAACTTATTACCGTCTATTACCCACATCCTAGGAGCATTTTTAAATTTACATAAAACATAATTTTACCGCTTCTGTGAGTTGAATTTAAAAAATATGAGAGACACGGTTTATATCGGTATGTAAAATCTGGTTCAATAAGTTGAAATTAATTTTTTGTGAATATGGACTTTATACTTTTATTTATCACGGTTAAAAATAAAAAGGGTAATTATGGGTAAAAATGAAATTATTATTACCCTAACACATGTCCTAATTCTATTGGATAAGTGTAACTCGACCAAAAACAACATTAGGTATAAAATATGATCCATTAAGACAACTAGGATTATATTAGGATATTTATTATTATTTTATTTAAATAAGAGTTAAAAAAGTTAAAATCAATGTTTAATAACTAAATTAGTTTTAATATATGGTTATACATAAGATAAATTCCACTATAAATATTAATTGTAAAGATAAAAATATTTCATACATAATTGTATTTTATTTATAATTATTATACATTAAATAATTAAATTTATTTTTGACACAATGATGATGCAGTAATTACGTAATTAATGAAATATTAAAGTAATTGATATAATAAATATCCAAATAAATGTAATTTGAGCCATTTTATGATCTATATTAAATTTAAAATTTAATATGACTTGTTATGGTTGGATAAATGAATTTGTTTATAAGTAATAATGCTCATATGAATTTAGATAAAACAAAATACCAAATAGTATTATAATTGACATAAAAGAGTTTTTAAAACAAATATTATATTATTAATTGATATTCTATTCCTAAAAATATAAGGACTTGTCAAAAGACTTATATAATGATAGGTGCATCATTAGTGAACCATTTGGGGTTCACATGGAAGTATATATTTAATTTATTAACCATATAATATAAAAATACAATGAGACATGGTAAATGTCAAACTATTTAACTAAGAGTTAAATCTAAAAGATAAAGTTAACATAGTAACCCAAACCTGTATAAAACCTATTGGTTGAGTGGTTTTCGTACCATAAATACATTAGACTTCAAATAATTCATTTTTGAGTGATTATAAATAGAAAATTAATTTATTATAAAAAAATATTTTCTATTTTTCCTAAGGTGCCCCTCACCCCTCTTATAAAAGGGCACCTCCCCTTCTCTCAAATTCACAACCCCAAAGCCATTTTTCTCGTCCAACCCCAAGACAAATATCCTCCCAACTATCCTACCATCATCCTAGAGTCCTTCCATTGTTCATAAATCCATCATAAGAATCCATTTTGATCAAATCAATTGGAAGATCCCGAAGAAGAGGGAAAGATTTCACCACCCTCTTTCAAGTTCATTTCTTCTTCCACTTACACATTCTTAGTTATTACCATACCAAAATAACAAACTCCAATACCTTATATATACTATTATTTATTTATAAATATTTCCCAACCATATTTATTATTCTATCCATCCTATAAATGATATTTTCACCATACGTGCGTATGTACGGCTTACCGTCTCCACGCCGTGGTGTAATTTTTTATTCAACACTATGTTATTTGGATGGATATAATGATTAATAATATGTATATAAATAATTAAAATAAAATTATAATGTATAAGTAAAATTAATATATGATCTAATTCCACATATTTAAGAGAAATATATTGTCGCTCTTGCGTACGTACATATTACCATAACCACGACACGATTAGATTAATTTCCACGTTCACCATTCATAGACGATAATAAAAATATATATTATTAATAAGAATGTAATATATGACATAATAATGATAATGGATATATATTTTTGTGTGTCTGTGTTCGTGTCTATGTGTATTTATGTACTTACATATATCTTATTCACATAGTTCTATTCAATATGATATGTAAACAGAAACAACGTTTTTGCGTACGTACGACCTACCGTCTCCATAAATTATGTTCTCCATTTCATATGTCTATCTGTTATACATATTTATATTAAAAATATATATGATATATTAATATATTTTTATATTATTGATGTATTTAACTCATTACCTAAGTGATACATTCAAGAATAAGAAGTTAAAATACGTACGATAAAGAAAGATATTTTTACCCGAAATTTAAATTTAACTTGAAAATCATTTTTAAATGGGTGGTATAAAGTCATAAATAAATCATGTATGATATAATAAATATTAATTTGGTTCTTCACTAATATAATATCATACAATTTTCATTATATGGGAGGTTAAACATACCCTCGACCAATGTAAAGTGCATGTTAAGGGGTTTTCATCTTACTCGTTATTCACATGATATTCTTGCTATATTGACACTATTTAATTTTGTGTGGTGTATGTACTACACATAATTTTATTCATTGTGTAATACACTTTAATTTTTGTGCATTTACATCGTCATTGTATGATACAAATTTCATGGGTTTTATGTTCCATAAGATACCAAATTGGTAAGGGTTAATTTCACAATCCTAATATTATCCGAGCCTGTTTTTACATAAGTATATACTAGGACATATTTATTATACATGAAAATGAATCATAAAAGTTTTTTAAAAGTGATTCTTTTTAAGGGAATTTTTAATAAAACAACATTTCAAATGTTTTAAATATTTATTCTTCAAAATCATTCTCATTAATGTCCATGTTTTCAAAATGCATTTTTAGGATTTATTTATATGGACATAACTATTTTAAAAATGTAAATTCCTTTCAAAATTTTCAAAGTGGTATGTGTAACTTTGATTAAAAATGTCTTATTTTCTAAATTTTCTGACTTTTATATGATTCCATGAAAAATGGATATTTCTCTCAAAGAGTTTTACAAATAATTTTCTTCTTTGTCATCATCATTTGATTTATTTTTAACCTGTTTATTTGATTTATTATGATAGAAATCATCCATATTGTATTGAATGTTTTGTGATATGTTTGACTGTGTATGTGTTGTTTTTATACCATTCATGGTTTATGGTTAAATTATTGACATTTAGTATTCGGGTATTAATATGAATGTTTATGTTATGTTTCATCCTTTTCATATGTGAAATGTATTGGACTTTGTATCCGATGGGTGGAGCCCAATATAGCTCCACGATGCATCGGTTGATCCCATGAGACAACTAGATGTGGAATTGGCAGAGGCCTTTCCCAATCTGATATATGGTTTTGGCCGAGGCCTTAATCATTTTTAGATGTCTTGGCCTAGGCCTTGACAAAATGTTTCAGAATGTATGGAATTATACATTCCCTCATTATGAAAATAATATTGATGATTCATGTGGTCATTAGACTAGTAGAATACCCTTGATTATGTTTTATTATGGCATTATTTACTCATCTCATATTCCTACCATAAAAGTATTCGTGATTATTATTGGTAAAGGGGTTTGGTTTCTATTATTCACCATGATTAATATTTATGTTATCTTCCGCTTTATTTATTACCCTTACTGAGCATTTGAGCTCACCCCATTCTATGGTTTATTTTTCCCAGGATTACATGAAGTGTGTTGTGAATTATATGCAGGTTTAAGCTAAGGGAATAATGGAATTAATAAATGTTATTTATGTTGTGTTGTATGTCATAAATTGTGATGAAAAATTCAAGTATGTAATCTATTTTCCAAGTCTACTAAACTAATCGGTCCTTAAAGACTTGATTCCTTGTAATCATGACAATGTGTTAAAATAATGCACCGACTCTAGGATTCTAGGGTCGGGACATTACAATTGGTATCATAGGATGTTTAGTAATAACCATGGAAACTAGATTTAGATAAAATCTGATTACTGTACATTTTTCTAAGATAGACTTTGAGGATTTTTATAGAAGAACATCCTAAAATTTTGGTAATGTTGAGATTTTGTGAGTTTTCCACGAAATACATCCATGTCTAGATACGAGAAGGTTGAGGCGGATCTAGGACAGATGTAACTAGGGGTAAAACCTGAAAAGAACGTATTGAGCTATACTCGAACGGAAACAAGTGCAAGACAATGGGCCTTGATACACACATTGTTACGACACTCCTAGGGTATATGCTTCGGATAATTCACATTTTCATTACAAGCAAGAATAATAGATTTAAGAGTAAATAATTACTCAAATAATTTTTTTATGATTATAGATTATACCCATAAACTATTGAATTTATGTTAGGTATTTTACAGAGCTTTAAATTCTTCATTGCGATTCGTAAACTGTCTTAGTGTTTGTCACTTTTTAGAAATGGCGCCCAATATAAGGAATGAGAACTCCAGTTATTTGTATGATCCAAAGAGTAAGAAGGATCAATTCTTTCATGGTATTAAGACAACATTTAGGAGGGAAATATTCTCCCACGTATTCTCAACATATGATGAAATAATGTCATGTGTTAATAAGATAAGTAGATAATTCTCTGAGTCCATTGGCTTTGAAGGGAAGAAAGAGACGAAAATGATGATAGAGAAAAAGATAGATAAATGGAATATGGGAAAGAAGGATTTTCCCATATGTGATAACTGTGGAAAGAATCACCTTGGTAAATGTTTAAAGGTAAAGGGAGTTTGTTATATGTGTAGAGAAAAAGAAAAACATGTACATGATTGCAAGGGAGAGAAAAAGGTTTCAAATTTACAGTGCTTCATCTGTAAGGAGTTGGGACACTAAGAGAATCAATGTCCAAATAATTAGAGTATACCCCAAATGCTGCTATTGGATAATAATCAAGTTATCATACATCAAAAGATGAAGAGGAATGATTAGGAGTTATTATGTTGTTATTAAAGTATTGTGTCATTCGAGTGTTGTATCAATGATGTACTGGTCATATGAATTATGGAAATAAACAAGGATTGTATTTTAGTACTATTTCATTGGGAATTTGAGATTATATGGTCCTAATACTAAGGTAGTAATTTTGGAACAAGAGATGGTTGTTTAGGATAAGTTATATTGAATATTATTGACTTCCTTGGAACTGATTAATGTTTTTTTACTTCATCATTATAGGAATATTCAAAAAAATTAGATATAAAGAATATATACAGTATTATATAAAGGATAAGGGAGCATGAATGTAATAAATATGGTTTTATGGTAATTCATGATGTTACCATGTTTTAATATAATACATGATTAAGGTGTTCAGATGTTATTACGTGGGAAAATGGATATTAATTGTGTTTGACTTCCTTATAGAATTTGGACTCTGAGTTTGGATAGAAGTATTTTGGATAAGTCTAAACGTAGGAATGGATTATGATTGAAATTGGATACTATTGTTATGGTTATATTAGGTTTTTTATAAAAAGTACAACACACAGACCGTGGGACAACCCATCACGTCGGTCAAAGCTACGGGAATCGAACCCACAACCATAGTGTGGTTGGTATTTATCGCCTACCACTGGACTAAGTGAAGTCCCTAGATTGTATAATGTAGTTTCATTTTTTAAATGGTGTGATAGGTAAATTATAAATTCATTTTTTTGAAACCCTATACGATTAGTATTAATAGAATATTTTTTGAAATCTTTAGGAGTGATAGATGAGTTTGTGGTAGGAATTAGTTGTAGGTTGAAACACTGCAAGTCAAATATATATATATATATATAATTATTTTATTCTTCTAATTCTATGGTAGATTAATTCATAATCTTTTGGGAAGGGATCTTAAAACCAAAAATGTGTTATCCTAATACATTATGTTTTTTTGAACCAATGGTATTTTAAATCATCATTGATTGATGGATTTTAGGCCCTCAATTTTACATTTCATTGGGATTGATGACCAAAATCACTCTCTATAAATATTTACATTTTTCCTCCAATTATGTGACTCTCATTTCCAACAATTTTCTCTTATTCGAGATCATAATTTAATGCTGACCCTTTCATTTCCCTTTTCCTCTTATTAAGACTAAATTTTATTAACCCAATTTTTGACGTGGTTTTTTCCACAAATGTATTTTAGATTTTCAACCATTTATTTTCGAAAAACAATATCAACTTTCAAGGACATAGTTTATTGAAGGAGAGAAGAATGTAACACCCCAAGATTTCATAGTACATTATTTTTATAAAGTAATCCAATAACATTCACTACTCGCAACACTGAGTTCTAGCGCACCACAACTTACCTAACTAGTTGTTCAAAAGAGGTTATAAATAGTATTAACTAAATATTGAACATTATATAGTTTTTATAATTTTAGAATCCATATTATGAGTTTATTACACATAATGTAAGAACAAATTCATTTTTTAGATTAAAGAAGTATTTTTCATAAAATGAAATTTTACCACCGTTTAATGGTGAACCATTTTTAAATAAAATATTTGAAACTTTTATATATTCAATTTTACCAAATTAACTTCTTCTTTATTATCGGGAAATAATAGTTTAGTGTCAATAAATTTTTAGTGGTTTTATGAAAACTTTCATATTTGGTTGAGTAGTGAATAACACTATATTTTAACTAAAAACAACTTTTTTATACAAACTAATTTATAGAGTTAAATTATACATTTTAATGGTTTGGAAGTATAAATAGATTATATTTTTTCCATTTAATCCAATTATATTTATTGTATATAATTTCACATTGAAATTGGACTTAATCAAGTGTCAATATTTGGATAGTTATTACTTCCTAAAAATACACTTTTTGGTTTTGACAATGGGAATTAATTTTAAATTAATAAATTCCATTTTTATGTTCTAAATTTTTTAAAATATACTTGGTTTTTGGATTCAGAGTATCTAAATTTTCTTAGAGTGAATTTTCTATATTTTTCTAAAAACATTAAATTTTTTATGAATAGTGAAAAACACTATGTTATTATTTAAAACCAAATTTTTATTTATATTATTTAAATATATTTTAGGTCAAAATAGATACATAATACCTATATATGTTCAATGTAATTCATTGGAGTTAGATTATAATAATTTTATATATAAATTTTTTTTTAACTTTTTACTGTCTTTTACTCACATCCTTGGAGCATTTTCAAATCTACAAAAAAAAAATTAATTTTACCTCTTCTGTGATATGAATTTCAAAAATCTGAGAGACACATTTGATATTAGTAATCAAATTTTGGTTCAATAATATGCAAATAATTTTTGGTTTATAATAACTTTTTACTTATATTTACAATAGTTAAAAGTAAATAGGGTAATTATGGGTAAAATGATATTATTATTATCCTAACACATGTCTTAATTCTATTGGATAAGTTTAATTCGACAAAAATAACCCTAGGAATAAAATATGATTATTTTGGCCCACATGTATTAGATTAGGATATTTATTATTATTTTATTTAAAGAAGAGTTAAAAGAGTTAAAATCAATTTTTGATAACTCAAATTTTTGTAATATATAGTTAATCATAAGATAAATTCCACTATAAATTTTTAATTATAAATATAAAAAAATTTCATAAATAATTGTATTTTATTTATAATTTTTAGACATTAAATAATTAAATTTATTTATGACACAATGATGATGCAGTAATTAGCTAATAAATGAAATATAAAGTTAATTGATATTATAAATATCCAAATAAATGTAATTTGATCTTTTTTATGAACTCTAATAATTTTCTCAGTCAATATGACTTTTTAGGGTTGGTTAGATGATTTTTTTGAAGTAATAATTCTGTTATAAATTTAGAAAACACAAAATACAAAATAGTGTCCAAATTGACATAAAAGAGTTTTTAAAAAAAAATATTATATTATTAATTGATATTCAATTAAAAAAATATAAGGTTCGTCCAAAAGACTTATATAATGATAGGTGTATCATTAATGAACCACTTGTGGTTCTCTTGGATGTATATATTAGGTTTATTAACCATATAACATAAAAATACAAAGAGACAATGTAATTGTCAAACTATTTAACTAAGAGTTAAATCTTTATCTTAAAGTTAATATAGTGACCCAAATATGTCTAAAATCTATTGGTTGAGTGGTTTTAGACCCATCCCCATCATAGAATTTACATAATGCATTTTTTAGTTTCTATAAACCGAAAATGAATTTATTATAAAATAATATTTTATGTTTTCCTAAGGTTCCCCTCACCCCTCTTATAAAAGGGAA
This sequence comes from Viscum album, assembly GCA_963277665.1. Classification (NCBI taxonomy): domain Eukaryota; kingdom Viridiplantae; phylum Streptophyta; class Magnoliopsida; order Santalales; family Viscaceae; genus Viscum; species Viscum album. Next base: position 795,536,954 of record OY728160.1, on the reverse strand, counting down.
CTTCCCCTTCTTTCAAATTCACACTTCCAAATCCATTTGGATCAACCAAACCCTACCCAAATACCTTCCCAACTATCCTAAAATCATCCTAGAGGCCTACATTTGGTTATAAAGCCATCATAAAAATCCCTTTTGATCAGATAAAAAGGAAGAACCTGAACAAGAGGCAATGATTTCACCACCCTCTTCCATGTTTTTTGCTTTATCCACTTACCCTTTCTTTGTTATTAACATACCAAAATAATAAATCGAGTTCCTTATATCTACTATGATGTAATTATAAATATGGCACAACCATATTCATTATTCTATCCATCTTATGAATGATAATGTCACCATGTGTGCGTACGTACGGCTTACCGTATCCACGCCATGGTGTAATTTGTTATTCATCACTATGTTATTTGGATGGATATAATGAAGAGTAATATGTATATAAATAATGAAAATAAAATGATAATTTCTCTTTAAAATTAATATACCATCCAATTCCACACCTTTATGGAAATGATGTTGTCGCTCGTAAGTACGCACAGATTTCAGTCTTCACGACGCAATGAGATTCATTTCCACATTCACCATTCATCGACGATTATAAATAACAATATTAATAATAAGTATGTAAAATATGGCATAATAATTCTTCTGGATATATATATATATATATGTATATATATATATATTTACTTACATATATCTTATTCACTTACTTCCATTCAAAATGATATGAAAACAGAAACAACGTTTATGCGTACGTACAACTAACCATCTCCATAAATGGTGTTTTCCATTTCATATATCTATGTATTATAAATATTTATATTATAAATATATATGATATTTTAATCAAGGTTAGTACTCTTTAAGTATTTAAATCATGATATAAATGATACGGTCAAGAATAACAAGTTAAAATACGTTCGATAAATAAAGAGATTATTACCTGAAATGTTAATTTAACATGAAAATCATTGTTAAATGGGTGGTATAAAGTCATAAATGAGTCATGTATGATATAATAAATATGAATATGGTTTTTGTATAATCTAATAATATAAAATTGTGATTATATAGGAGGATAAACGTACCCTCGACCAAAGTAAAGTGCAAGGTAATGGGTTTTAATCTCAATCCTTATTCCCGTGAGATTCATGATATATTGATAGTATTTCCATTTTTGTGGTGTATGTACTACCCATAATTGTATTCTTTGTGTTATACACTTTAATTTATTTTCTTTTTATCTTCATTGTATGATACTTATTTCATGGGGTGTATATTTCACAAGTTACCAAATTGTTAAGGGTTAATTTCACAATCTCATTATTATCCGAGGTTGTTTTTACGTATGTATATACTGGGATATATTTGTTTTCCATGTCCATGTTTCATAAAATATTTTCCCAAGATATTCTTTGTAATGTAATTTTTACTAAAACAATATTTTAAATGTTTTGAAATATTTATTCTTCTAAATCATTCTCATTAATGTCCATGTATCCCAGATGGATTTTAATGATTTCTTTATATGGACCTGAATATTTTAAAAATATAATTTCCTTTCAAATGTTTCAAAGTGGTATGAGAAACATTGATTAAAAATTTTCATGATTTCTAAATTTTGTGACTTTGAAATGATTTCATGAAAAACGGATATTTCTGTCAAAGTGTTTTACAAATAATTTTCATCGATTCCATCCTCATTTCATGGATTTAAACTTGTTTGAAGTTGATTTATTATGATACAAATCATCCATATATTATTTAAGGTTTTGTGATATGTTTGAATGTGGATGTTTTGTTTTTATACCATTCATGGTTTATGGTTACTTTATTGACATTTTTTATGCCAGTTTTAATACGAATGTTTATTTTATGTTTAAACCTTTTCATATGAGTAATGTATTGAACTTAGTATTTTATGGGTGGAGCCTGATATATCAACTTGATGCATCAGTAGGTCTAATGAGACAACTAGACTTGGAATTGTCCAAAGCCTTTCCAATTTTCATTTATGGTTTTGGCCTAGGCCATAACCATTTTTTGGATGTCTTGGTCGTGGCCTTGACAAAATGTTTCAGAATGTTCGGCATTATACATTCCTTCATTATGAAAATAATATTGATGGTCCATGTGGTTATTCGACTAGTTGAATACCCATTATTATGTTGTATTATGGCATTATTTACTCATATAATATTACTACCACAAATGTATTCTTGTTTATTATTGGTAAAGGAATGTAGTTTCAATTATTCAACAGGCTTAATATTTATGTTATCTTCCACTGTATTGATTACCGTTACTGAGCATTTTATCTCACCCCTTTCTCTGTTTTATTTTTCCCAAGATTCCAAGAAGGGTGTTTTGAGTGATATATAGGGTTATTCTAAGGGAATAATGGCATTCATAAAAGATTATTTATGTTGTGCTGTATGTCATAAAGTGTAATGAAACATTCATGTATGTAATCTAATTTCCAAGACTACTAAATTAATCGGTCCTTTGAGGCTTGATTCATTTTAATCATGCTAATGTATTAAAATAATGAACCATCTTTGGGATTCGAGTGTTGGGATGTCACAATATTTATAGGTCACTAGAATATATGGAGGTGCACCTGAGGCCATGTGACCCACTAGGCATGGGGCATAGGTTAAAGAATATCTATGTTCGGGACATTACAACATTGTATTACATGGTTTCATTTCCTTTTTTTGGATACAATATATTAGTGATTGGTTGATTTGAAATACTTGATCATAATCCCTGCTTGGGCGTCGCAAACCCATTTACTGTGTAAGGGCTAAGTTCCCTAAACAATAACTGTTATAGCTTCGCTATTTATGATTGGCATGACTTTACTGTTGGGTGATGCACATAACTTTTAATGTTATTGATATTGATTTACCTGAAATCGTTATTTCATTACTACCACCTGATGAAATGAGGGCCTAGTACTAGACCATCCATCACTATATGTACAATATGATTAATATGCCTTGAATTTTTTCCATTCCATGTATATTTTAATAATGAATTTTCCTTTGATATATTGTATTTTCCTTCAATTAATATTTAATTATATTAACATTTTATTTCCATGATTGGAAATTTTTTATAACGCGAATTTGTTGGGTTCCACATTGTGATTCATTATATGTATGGGCCCTTATAGAAAAAAATGGAGTTCTATATATATCAGTAATTCTAATGTAATTCTAATACTATAACGATATTAATTTCAATGGGAATGAGATCCATTTGAATTCCATGTTTTAGTTCATAACGTGTATGGGACCTTGTAGAAAAAAATGGTAAACTATTGTATTTATAATTTTAACGTATTTCAATGATTTCATAATGAAAAATTTAAATGTATAAATAACATTAAAATTAACATAAATTTGTAATTGAAATTTCTATCTGGAATATGCCTAATCTAGGGACATAGACATGGACCTGACCTTAGTAGTAGATGGTGGGTGTCACATCATTCTTACGAAGTTTTATGGACTATTATAACATCTAGATATGTCTATTGAAGAATGAAATTATGAGTGTTTGATAGTATATGAATGAATTAGTACAATTACTAGGTATAATAATGAAATATTATAAATTTCAAAAATCACTTCTGAAATATTTCATTGCAATTTTTACATTATTCCACAACAAATTCCCTGTGTTATTCTCCATAAAGGCATTGAATATCATGTTTATGAGGTTGTGGGCCATGATGCTAGGCATTCATCTAGTTGGACCACATATTGATCCCATTTCAATTCGTGATATGGGCACAAAAACCCTGTTCTAAGAGGGTTTCATTTGTTTACTTAAGATAATACATGGTAGAGTGTCACCTGCATAGAATAGGTAGTGTGCACTCATGAGTATTAAAAGCATCATATTCTTACCTTTTTGTCTGATGTTACACATCATGCTATAGTGTCATTGTTCGAGGTAATATTATATATATTTTTTATTCTCCGGAATATTCATCAGTTGAGGGTTATTCTAGTAGATTATATGCTTTGAGAATCTACTAAAAATTTTTGGGATTATTTCTGCATGGTAGATCAGCATAGATACATGGAATGGGATGATTTAAAGACCATACTCCTTGACTAATTCTTTCACCAAAATCTAAGGGATGATAAAGGTAAATAATTTATTAATCTATTATAGGATAGCATGATAGTTAAGGAATAATCATTTTGTTTCATGGATTTGTATTGATTTTTTCTCTATCTATTTGATAATTATCTTATGACATCTAGGCGATTCGAGGTTTGGATGGTTTATGTTATCCGGTCACAGGTCAACGTCATTAGGTTGAGAACTGTTTTTGAAATTTCATACTATTTACTAATTAGAGAAAAAAATTTGAGGGGTTCTAATGGTGTCTTCAGAGGTTGTTAAGAAACTAGATATTCTTGTGGATCGTTATCGATGAGAATGCTACCTTTAGAGACTTCTAGCTAGGGTAGCTGAAATCAAGATTATAGAGATGATATATTTTTTTATCTGTCACCAGTTCATGTGGTTGGGATAGACGTAGTCTTAGTGCTTTCAATATCTAATGGAGTGTAGAGGCTATGGTAGGATGGGCCATGATCAGCATTTCTATAGATCCATCTCTCTAGTTCCTACCCGGTGGGGATCTTCACCTACTCCTCAGTTAAGACCAAGGTCATCGAAATTTTAGTAGGTAGGAAGATTGAATACAACTGGTCGATCAAGATAAGGTTGAAGCCAATTTAGAGGCAATAAGATGTAAAATTATTAGTTCCAAAAGAGTGGACCTTCTCAGGGAATCCTAGAAGTTACTCATATACATTTTACATGAAGGTTTCACGCAGTCTAGCCTATGTGCAGGTGCAATGTGCCAGAACAGCTATAATTAGGGGTATTATTTTAGTCACCTCCACTCTAGTGTGTGATTTATTTTTTCTATAGAGGATCATATCACTCAATTATATATATAGAAATCACTAAGAGAATGGGATTCAATATCTGGTTCTATTATGGTGTTATGATTCTAGAAATATACTGAGGTATCCATTATAATATGGTTTGACATTGTTAGAGTTGTCCTCTTGAGTTTTGAGGTTACCTCTTCTTGTGGGATATCTATATCCTAAATTTGACATTATTTAACATAATTAATTTGATAGACTCTTTAGTTCCCTAGAAATTCTATATTATCAGTTATTGTTAGTTGGTGATGTTTACATCACCAGAGGACCCTAAAAAGATACATAATTGAGAATAGGATCTTAGGGATACATGAGTTGGAATAAAGATGAATATGTTGGGTAATGTGACAGAACATATCACTAGTCATTATCTTGATGATATGTGGTCAAAAACTACTGATTTTTATCATGAATTGGAGTGTTTTCAAGATGTCTTTCCTAAAGTGATATTTCTACTACCTCCAGTTACACTATTAGTGTATAATATTGAAATTTTCCTAGGGGAATAACCAGGGACCATTCTTCCTTATAGGATAGAACATAACGATCTTCTGGAGTTCAAGAATAAATTTTGAGGATCTGGGGGCTAATGGTTTCATAGTCCCATCAGTTATCATTGGGGTTCACAAATCCTTTTTCGAAAATGTGGATGGAACCCTAAGGATTTTTGTGGATTAACATCGGTTGAATCATTTCATGTTCATGGATAGTATCATGTACCTGTAATTGATTAAATATTTTATTAATTTAGTGGAAAGAATGTGTTTTAAAATGTAGATCTGCTGTCATGAAATCATCATATTCATGTCAATAATTTAGAAATAACTCCCACATAATTTAGGGGATGATATAATCTATACAAGTACTTGGTAATGTCATTCCAACTTATAGACACACATGATATATCCATGGATTTTATCAACTATGTCTCCACCCTTAGTTGGAGTAATTTTTTTGTAATCATTATTTAATATATTTTGGTGTATTCATTCTCAAGACATGACCACTCTACCCATCTTATGATCATGTTAAATACACTAAGAGAGAATCATCTCCAGGATAAGCTCATCAAATTCCACTTCTGGAATGATAAAGTCTTCTTCTTGGCTCACATCATCTCACTGTCTAGAGTTTCTATTGACCAAGAGAATGTGAGAGATGACATTTCATGGGATGAGATGAAGAACCTGATTAATAGTTAGAGTTTCCTGGTGATTTTTTAATAATACATACACTTCATCCATGTTTTATCATGAATTTTAGCTCCACGTATACTATTAACAAAGAAAGGTGTTAAATTTGAATGTTCAAAATATGGAAAAAAATTATTCCAATAGTTGAAGGTAAAATGTCATCTGCATCGATACAAATTATACCAAATAATGGGATGAGATATAATGTATATTGAGATTCATTTGGTATTGGGATTGGTGTTTTTATTAGGCATCGTAAGTGAGTTGGTGGGTATGGTTCTCATTAGATTATTCCTCATGAGAAGAACTACACAACACATGTTCTGGAGCTCACTATTTTAGTTTATTCTTTACAGTTTTTGAGAAATTATCTACCAGGATAGAATTTTATTTATACAATGATCCCAAAATCTTCTACTGTATCTTCACTCAATAAGATCTAAATCTTAGGAAAAAGAGGTTGGTCAATTACCTGTAATTTTTTGATTTAGAGCATGACTACACAATTGTAAATGGGAATTTAGTAGTTGATTCTATGAGATGAATGACCCAAACACTTGTTTTTCAGAAATCCAATGATGAATGGAATCATATGGAATTATTCATAGAGATATAATTTTTGTTTCAAAAGTTCCTTGGTTAGAATATTCTTTATGACTTAGCGGTGAAATCTACTATTCTAAAACTGGTATGGTCGAGAAAACTATCTTATCATGAAGGCTTAGTTTTGCGGGAAAGTGTTTCAGATGAGGATACTTCGTCTAGTTGGACGGTAGATGAGAGTGGTAATATACTATTCCTTTGGCATGTATGGGTCTCATATGACATCAGAGAGGATCTTATATAGTAATTTCACTCCTAAACATGGGATGTCCACCCTAGTTTTACCAACAATTTATCAAGATCTATGACCATAATACTGGTGTGCTAGATTAAAATGTAAAATTGTTGGATACATCAATTGGGTTTCCACCCTTTAGCAGGTGAAGGTTGAACATTAACATCAAAGAGAGATTTTATAACCATTTTCTATTTCCGAGTGGAAAGGGGGTGACGTTTTTATGGACTTTATGAGTGGTTTACCCAGATCACCAAATCGTAAGGGCATAATATGGGTTGTCATGGATTGTCTAATGATGGTTGTACACTTGCTACATATACAAACAACCTTCTTGTTTGACGAGATTGAATGGTTTTTGATGAAGCTATAATTTTCATATATTATATACTGTATTTAAATGTTCTAATTCCCACCAAAGTGTTATTTTATGGGAAATTGTCACATTTTTATGTTTTAGTGGAATTTTGAGGTCAAATGCATAAATGGCCTAATTTTGGTGTTTAACTGTTTTATTTGTCTTCTGTATTTTGGACATAAAATTTTATAAAAAGAACCAAATTGTGAAATTAATTCTTTATTGGTTTCCTTAAATCATTTTATGAATTTCATCCTTCTGGAGTCCCAGCTCAATCAATCATTTGGAGGCCCAAAACCAGCTCACAATCCGGACCTCGAAAACTGTGGGCAGAATTGGAATGTTTTTTCTCTGAGATTTTATCTTGATGATGACAGATCCAATGGAGCTGAAATTTATCATGAATCTGGAAGCCTAAGTAATGAACATCTTTAATTAAGGGGTAGACGTCTAAATCGGTTGGCTTAATGAAATGTAATGAATGGGAAGTTGGGGTTGTGGAAGACGAAGAGTCACTTTGGAAGATTACATTTTCTGTACTAAAGCGTCCATAACGCAAACATAATTGGTCCAATAGGGCTGAAATTTTGTGGAGGGACGCGGAAGATTATATGAAACAACATTGAAGAAGGAACAATGTACCAATTAGGAAATTTAAGGGGACAAAAAGTCGATGCAATCTGGAGGACAGAATAGAGTCGAGATTTCATCAACCATTTTCCCAATAAATATGTATGTCTTCTACCTTTTACAAGGATATCCATTTTGAGGGGGCTAAGGTGGAGTTTTGATTCTTTAATTTTTATTTATAGTTATAATATATATTATTATAGCTTTATTCTTCTTCTGTTCTTTTCTTCTTTTCTTTCATTTCTTTTACTTTACGTGTTTCTCCCACTGTTCCTCTTTCTAACTCCATGCTTGTGGGGAGCTAACCCTCACTGTTGTTCGAGGGGGGAAGTGGTGGTATTTTAGATTTATGTTCTTTAATGATTTATAATGTTTTATTATAAGGATTAATTAGTGGTTAAATGATTTTGGTGAGCGGTCTCCCCACTTTCTCTACTATTGACTTCTTCCTCCTTGTTTATTACTTTTCCTTCCCATCAATATCTAATTCCTTCAAATGGTGGTGTTTGAATTGGGAATTGATGTGGAAGAGATTAATCCTACATGCTGAGGTATCGGTGTCGTGTAATAAATTTCAAACGAGAGGTTGTGGAGTGATAGGTCTTGATCTCCACTTTGAATAACTCATTGATTGATAATTTGAAAACAATGATAATTCCCCCTGAAACCCCAAGAACAATGGTTTTATTTTACTAACTTCTATGTGTCTTTTCTTCCTTTTATTTTTATTTTGTGTTTCCATGTATATATGTATATATATATTATCTATACATTATGAATTTGAAATTATTCCCCCCATTTACCTATGTCTTATCTTTTTATATTAGTTAGATTTTAAATAGTGATAATAGATAGATATTGTCTGTGAGCGGCCTCCTTGTGATTGACCCAAGGGTGTGCCACTATGGTACATTATTAGTTTAATAAGAATTTAATTGAATTGTGGTTCACGACAAACCACTCTCATCAATTTGGAATTGTTTCTGGGGTGATCATGTTCTTTAACAATCTATTTTTCCAAAAAACCCAAAAAATTTAAAAATTTCAAAAACTAAAAAAAGTGCTTCATTGAATATCATTCTTTTTTTTGGTCGAGATGGATTATTTTATTGATTTTTCATATTCTTGGACTAGTACTTAATTTTCTAGCCGGGAAGAGTCTTTTATGCTAATATAGAAGAAGATGCTATGATGATTCAAAATAGTTTCAAAATCCTTGAACAAGCAAGCAAGATGGTAGCATTGTTGGCGGCTGATGTTGAAGATGTTAAAGTTCTATTGCTGGAATGACAAAAACAAAATAAAAAATCTGAAGAAGAAGAGGTAAATATTGTTCCACCTACATTTTATGTTGAATAACCCAAGGAAGAATTGAAGATTCAATTTGAAGATGCAATCGTCTCTCCTTGGCCATTGCTTGAAGAGGTTCCTGAAGATGTCGCGCCAGCTGATACAACTGTGGGAGATCAACATGCTTTAGATGAACATTGAATAGATTTTGTTGAAGACCAAAAGGTAAGTGATCCTAAAATCTTTTTCAATGAAGATTAAGTACCTCTACACCTCTCTCATTCTTTGGAAGAAGATTAAGAAGTCCCTACTGAAAAAGAGTTCCCAGTGGCATTGCATGAAGAGATCACATTTCAAGCAGACCTACACGAAAGGGAAGATTTTTATATTGATTGTTCATATTTTAATCATATACAAGTGGGAATATTTTCTAACTTCCCTTATGAATTTTTTGACGCATCATCACATGTGAAAGACCTGGATGTTAATGTCTATGTGGCAAAAGAAGTCGTGGCTAGAGAAGTGGAGGACCCATTCTTCCTCCTTCCCCCATCATTCCAGTTGTACCACAATGAAATGATGAAGGATCTGGTGTAATATATTTATGGGTTTCTCTATGGATGTTTTAGGTTGAATATCAATGGAAGGAATAATTTTTGGTGTTTTCTGAGAAAGAAATCGAACCCACCATCGGATTGGGGATAAACCGCTTCAACTTCCTTCCTAGGGGCAGTAAAAACCTAGCACCCGCTTGGGGGTCAAACCAAGCCTTATCCTTTTCATTTCCATTCCTCTTTCTCTTCAATTACTCTTTCTTTTTATTTATTTTTCTTATGTTTTCTTTATTTCTTTCTTTTTAGGTTAAGTGGTAGTATCTATGAGCTTAACTCAAGGTAGCCACTGTAAAATAAAGTTAGTTTGTATATTTCCCTCCTTCCTTTTTTTCTTCCCTTATCATTCTTTTGGTGAGCAGCAATGGGGGTAGTGAAATCTAGGTGTGGGGGGAGTGTCAACCTACTTAGATGTTTTGTGTGCTTTATTTTTATTTTTATTTTTAATATTTTTAGGATCCTTGAGCTTGAATGAATATTTAAATAATTTTTCACACAATAATTTATTTTGGGATGATTGAAATGATTTTTGAAGAAATGTTTTTTAAATGATTGTGGATGCGAAAACTTTTTCCTTGAATTGGATTTTCATGCATTTTTATGAATATGACTGATTTTTGAAATCCAATCCCATAAAACAATGACTCAAACATTTTTCCTGTCCTATGAGGTATTCTGAACCACGTTGAAATATTCTTTCTAATACCCACACTTTCTTGAGAGAATATTGGATTTTGTGTGAGAACCAGAACCTGTGATTATTCTCTTTCGATGCTTTGGATTTCATGAAATGTTTTTTATATGATTGAGGCATTTTTTTGGCTAGCCATATTTTATCTTGGGACCTACCTTTTCATCTCTCCTTCGTTAACCCTTATATGCCATGAATTTCCTTATAGGTTTAAGCCACATTACAAGCCAATTTTCCTTACCTACCCGAACTCTTGGTATTTTTGCGTGGATATTTCAATTTTGAGTGTGGGGGAAGGTCCTTTCATGTGAATTCTTGGGATGTGCTCCATTGTGGGTGATGTGATGTGTGTGTCAACATTTTGGGCAGTGGATGATAAAGATCAAATTGGGGATGGGTAATTCATTCATTGTGATTTATTTGTCTCATCTGGTTGTCCTTCAAAAAAATGAAAAAATGGAGATGAGCTTGAATTTATCATTGTATTAAATTTTCATATCATTATCCATGAAAAAATGTAACACACCAGGTAAATAAAGAATATAACATTTTTATATTTATCCATATTTGTGAATAAAATATTAATATTACTTTAAAGGGGATGCTATGCTCGATGGCGTACCCAACACGCAACAATGAGTTTCTTGGGAATCTTATGTTGCACTCTAATAATAAAATAATATTATTTTAAATAGTAGTTAACGCCTAGCCATTGTAATGGCGGGAATGAACAGAACTAACTACAAAATGATTATATATGTTTGTAAAATATTTTTACTTATTACAATAAATGTTAGAGGATTAAAAATGCAAATAAATCCAATTTTAAGCGTAAACATTCTAATATTCTTTAAAAGGTCGATTAACCGCCTTTTGATGGAGAACTTCTTTTAAATCTACTTTTTGACAATTTTATGTGTTATATTTGACAAAATAAAATACTTCTTTAGAATAGGGACATCAAAATTTAATTTGTGTAAATTTTTTGTATTTTTCTGAAAAAGTTCAATTTTTAATGAATAGTTAAAAATGTTGTATTTTAATTCGAAACATATTTTAATATAATTTATTTATATGATTCGATTATCTTGTTAATTGGTTTTAAAGTGAAATTAGAAAATATTTTTACCACTTAATCCAATAGTGGTCGTTGGAATTAATTTCACATTGAAATAAGACTTAAACTAGTGTCAATCTTTTGATACATTTTGTTTCATAAAAACACGCTATTTGTTTTGACATCGGGAATTAATTATTAAATTAATTAATGAAACATAAAATTTTTGAATTTTTTAAAATAGACATCATTTTTTAATTTGGAATATAAAATATATATTATGGTGAACTTTTGGTAATTTTCTGAAAAACTTCAATTTTAGATGAATAGTGAAACCACTAAGTGGTACTTATAAAAACTGATTTTCCATTTAAATGAAATTTTTCCATCTTTGTGTTTTTAATTTTAAAAATCTGACATACATGATTTTCATTAACATGTAAAATGTGGTTCAATTGGATTAAAATAATTTTTTTTGTTGAATATTAACTTATTAAGTTTTTAATCGCGGTTAGAGGTAATTAGTGTAGTTTAATGTAAGAATAATGTTTTAATAAAATGAAATGACCTAGACACATGTCCTACCCTCATTGTATGTGTCATTTCCGACCAATAAAATCCATGGCTAAACTTGGGGACCCCATTGAGCCACTTTGGTTGGAAAATGACATAAATATCTTTTTATTTAATGTTAAAGTAAAATTGACACAAACATGAAATGTTTTACTAAAACAATTTTTACATTGGGTTATACAAGTATGATTTTTGACTATAAATAATAAATGGAAATATAAAAAGATTTACTACATCATAGTAGTTTTTTTATTATTTTTAGACATTAAATAAATTAAATTATTTATGACATCATGATGATGTAGCGATGACCTCGTTATTTAACGACTTAAATTAAATGGAAAGATAATGTAAAATCTAAGACCTACAAATTTCCAAAACCTATTGTATGGGTGTATTTAAAACTCATATAACTTTATCCTAGAAAACACAGAAATTTGGGACCATTAAAATCCGAAACTCATTCTAAAATAATGTAACATTTCCTTACTTTCCAAGAGTGCCCCTGATCTCCTCTTATAAAAGGCCCCCACCTCTACCTCCTTACCCACACTTCCAAAGCCTTTGGCTCGGCCAACCCCTGCCCAGTTTGTCTCTCCACATCCATCTATAACTCCTTGAAGCCTCACTTTGGGCAGAAGTCTTCCCAAGGAAGCCTTTGAGCTCAAACCAAAGGGAGTTACCTCATTTTAAGGTAATGTCTTCACTTGTGTCGTTTTGTTTTATTTTGCTTCTCCAACCCCCTAAACTCTTTTTATTACTTTATTTTGTAACAAATCCAGTATCTTAAATATACTAGGATGTTTTTATAAGAAGTATTAGAGCTACACTTACACACACCTTCGTCTAATGGTTAAAGAACATATTGTTTCTGTGGTTGGCGATTTTCTGCCTCACAAAACGATGATTGTTCAATATTCTTTTAACTCCATTAAAGGTGGCCATTATGATGTCACTGTATTTTATATATGATATATATGGTATTTATGTTTACTATATGCTTATTTATTTTATATTTAAACCATACCATTATTCTTTTCATGTTGTGTAAATTCGATAATTTCATATGAGGAAGTGTGGACTATTGCCCACTCAGGTGATGTGACTCGTACATGCAATACATGGAATGTATAATGAATTAAATTAATGAATATATGTGACCTATATAACATATATATTATACTGGAATTATAATATATATATATATATATCATTTATTTTTAATTCTGTTAATATGACAAAGAAAAAATGAAAGTAGCGTTCATGCGTACGTACGGCCTACCGTCTTCATGAACAGTGCTTTTCGTTTTTATCTCCAACTGATATGGAATAGTATAAAATGAATATGTACTGGATATATATGATATTTTAATCATTAATAATATTCTGGAAATTATTTACTAATAACTACATGGACAATCATTTTTCAAACAAGGTCATTTTTGACTCATGTACCAAACATCGGAAAAAACGTCTGATATGAAATAACATTATTAAACAATTATTATAACATTATAATATGTGATATGAACTGAATAATAATCTTTAATGGATGTCCTTAGGCAATTATAAATTGAACAAATTTTATTATTCAGTAATATAAAGAAACGAACAAGACAAGTTGGACTTGAGGTAAGGGATCATACTCCTATCTTTCTTTTTTAAGTACACTCTTTTATGTCATTCCTTTTAAAGATCATTTTTCATGTCATTGGGATGTTATTTTATATTACTCATACTGTAATTTTTATGTTCATATGATGAGAGACCCTATTCTCTCTCATAAATCCATTTTGAAAGTTTTGAGTGGGGCCGTTAGGCTGTCGAATTTTCATAGGAGATCTAACCACTCTCTTTCTTTTTAAGTACTCTCCTTTATGTCACTTCTTTTAAGCTCCTATTTGTTATTTTGGGGGATGTTATTTTATGTTCCTCTTTCTTTAAACATTATGTTAATATGATTAGAGACCCTATTTTCTCTCATCAATCCATTTTGGATGTTTTATGTGGCGTCGTTAGGCTGCCGAGTTTTCGTAAAGGATTTCTCGTCTCACTTTTATTCCTGTGAGATTTATGATACATTTGCCACAATTTCCTTTGAGTGGTGTATATACTGCCCATTATTTTACTCATTGTGTAATATAATTTCATTTATGAGTATTTACATCAATTTTTTATTTTCCTCCTTTCACGTGGTGTATGTTTCGAAAGATACCTATGTAGGTAAGGGAACCTTTCACCCTCCTCTTTTTAAAAAACTTATTTTGTTATGTCTTTTAATTCACATACTATTATGTTGGGATATGTTGTTTTATATCCTTATTGAAGTGAATTTTATTTCCAAGTGATGAGATGCCCTTTTTATCTCTCGTCAACTCTTTTTCTGAATTTTGAAGTGATGCCGTTAGGCTGTCGAATTTTACAAAGGGACCTTTTTAACCCAATTTCGATTTCTTTGGGTTCAACATGTAGTTATTGAATATATCATCATTTGAATATGTTTGAATGAAATTTTATTTTTTGAAAAAAAATATCCACTTATATTGGGTGTATTTATATTTGTCACACATAATTTTGAGATTGATTTATCTTAAATTTAAGGATACCTTCTTTATAAGAGATTTCATCACATTTGACATTTCTATTGAGAATTAATTGTTGTTATGAACCAATTCACTATTTTATGGTGTATATACTGTCCTTTGGAATATTATATCATGAATCCATTTATTCTCATGATATTATAAAGTTCTCACAAAATGTTATTCCTCAATTATTGTATTCAAGTGTATCTAATTTTGGTAAAACCCCTTTAACCAAAATATCGCTTTAAATGTTTTAATTATTTGTTCTTATTAATATCCATGTTTTCAAAATGGTTTTAAGGATTTATTTATATGGATATTAATGGTTTAAAATTTTAAAAGCATTAAGGTTGTATGGGACACTTCAATTCAAAAATCTATTTATTAAATGTTTTAAATGATTTTGGCCATGGTTTCTTTTTGAATGGATTCATTATTTCAATATACTAAAATATTATATTGTGATTGAAATGTGGAAATGTTATGTTTCCTTTATGCATGTTTTATGTGATACGTTTATGTTATGGTTCTTCGGCATTGTTATGAAAATGGGTGGTTCCATGATAAACTAAGGGCGGGTGAGCCCGATATAGCTCTCCAATGCATTGGGTAACGCGAAGGAGTGAAATGTTAATGTTTATCTGAAGAGATTTAGGGAATATACTGTGGTGGGTATTCCAAATGTAACCAATAGGGTTACTCCCAACGTAATAATGTTATGAATGCCTCAATTTACCTTTTATGTCTTATGATTTCTATGATTTATTCATGATTTGATAAGGTATGTTAAAGTGCCTATGTTTTATGGGTAAAGTATGATTTCATTCTTATGTATATATGAACTCATGTTTCTTTTTCATATTTTTTTAACCCTTACTGAGCTTTTTATGCTCATCCCATGTTTTTGAAATTTTTTTCAAAGGTCTAGGGAAAGGTAAAAGTTGTGATGATAGTGCCAAGGATTTGTCAATAAAGAGTCCATGTTTTATTTTAAATATGTTTTCGTTGATGGGAAAAATGAATACTGTCTTTTATGTAACCAATTTTCTTAAATGTGGAATGTAATGAATGTTTCATGATCTAATTCTCTAAAACTCTAAACCTAAAAATATCCTCAATGTTTAATCTTGTAATAACTCAATATTAAGTAAGGTTTAAGGCTGGGGCCTTATAGTTGGTATCAGAGGTCGGTTTAGATAACTTTAGAGGTTAGGGTATTCTCTAAGCATAAGTGACAGTACCATAATGGATAGGATTTCAGAAAGAGTCCTTGTTTTATAGAAAGTTAATGAGTAAGTATATCTTAGTGGTTATCTCCCTCATTAGTACATGATGGTTTTGTTTATATACTCACACTAACATTTCTGTTTTTAGTGAATGGATGGATCTAGTAGGCACCAAAGTCAAAATAGGTTTGAAGGATACTGTGGTGGTTCTCTGATTAAGAGACTAGATGAAATGGGGTATTCAATGAGGAATCTCGTGGTTGTTCTAAAACAACTCTCAAGGAGTCATGATCAACCACTTGAACCTTGGTATGTTCTGTAATGCATCATGTACGAGATGACCAATCGATGTGGATGTTCAGGTAATAATTATAAAGGTAAACATTAGTGTTTATATGATCCTTACTTTTGAGGTAATTATGGGTTATTATATGTTATGATGGAAAATGAAAGGCATTAGATAAACTTGAGGTTAAAATATGTTATGATTATTTTTGAAGATTTTATCTTGTTTTGGGGAATGTTTTCAAAATTATACAGTTTTGGAAAAAGGACAACACGCAGACCGTGTGACAACCCGTCGCGTCGGACAAAGCTGCGGGAATCGAACCCACAACCATAGTGCGACTGGTATTTATTGCCTACCACTGGACTACGTGAAGTACCTGGTCAGATTGACTGATTCTTTTTAGTTAGATGATTTTATGAATTAAGAGTAAGCTGATTTTGGGTTATCTATGGAAATTTATTATCCTAACATGGAGGATATGTGATTAGGTTACTTGCTTTTCAATACGAGACTTTAAGAGTAACTGATGTTATTTGGAGATAGGTGTTAATTTGTACCTTGGAATACTATGCGACTAAATCCTTCAAATATTTGGGTTTCAATATTAGTTTGGTTTACTTTGATGTGTTTTATGGACAATTTGTTTATCAAATGGTCCTTGTTGATCTTTGGGTTTTGTAGGACAAATTTTGGAGATTAAGAATAGATTTTATTTTTATAAAGGGTTATCCTTTTCTGGATTATCTGATCTTGTACTAACCTTTTTGGTTTTGGTTTTGGTTAGAGTCTAAAGACATGGTAATTATATAGTTCTCTTTTGTGGATTAGGTGATTCTCTAGAAGTTTATTATAGCACTCTTAATGTGAACAAGTATTCCTAAATACTCGTCTTTTGGAGAAAATTTGAGTTTGTGTAAGGAATCTAATAAAAGTTGAAAGTCAACATGATAAGTGATTATGTTTCCTTATGAATAAATTACTCAATAAAAAGTAACTTAAATCAAAAATGTTTTCAATTAAATTTTCCAACTGCGGAATCGAATACCGTTTAACCCAACAGAAGTTTGTGATTTTCTTGTGGTTAACTTTCTCCTAAACTTGTTTTCTATCACTCTCCTTCAGAACATGACCCTATGTTTTCTCCTCCATGTCCATGTTTTCCTACATGGAATCCTAGTATGGGATAACTCGGGTGACCTCTTTACTTATCTTTCATTATTTTAAAGTGATTGTTTTACCGACTCTTGTTCCGATGGGGGACATTCAAGGATGTTTCCAAGCTCAATTTTAAAATTGCGAGGACACAATTCCCAAAAGGGGGGAAGCATGTAACACCCCAGGTAAATAAAAAATATGACATTTTTATATATATCTATATTTGTGAATAAAATATTATTATTACTTTAAAGGGGATGCTATGCTCGATGGCGTACCCAACACGCAACAACGAGTATCTTGAGAATCTTACGTTGCACTCTAATAATAAAATAATATTATTTTAAATAGTAGTTAACATATAGCCGTTGTAATGGCGGGAATGAACAGAACTAACTACAAAATGATTATATATGTTTGTAATATATTTTTACTTTTTACAATAAATTTTAGAGGATTAAAAATGCAAATTAATCCAATTTTATGCGTAAACATTCTAATATTCTTTAAAAGGTCGATTAACCGCCTTTTGATGGCGAAATTCTTTTAAATCCACTTTTTGACAATTTTATGTGTTATATGTGACAAAATAAAATACTTCTTTAGAATCGGTATATCAAAATTTACTTTGTTTAAATTTTTGGTATTTTTCCGAAAAAGTTCAATTTTAATGAATAGTGAAAAATGTTGTATTTTAATTCAAAACCTCTTTTAATCTAATTTATTTATATGATTAAATTATCTTTTTAATTTGTTTTAAAGTGAAATTAGAATATATTTTTACCATTTAATCCAATAGTGGTCGTTGGAATTATTTTCACTTTGAAATCGGACTTAAACAAGTGTCAATCTTTTGGTACATTTTTTTTCATAAAAACACGCTATTTTTTTTGAAAGCGGGAATTAATTTGTTAAATTAATTAATGAAACATATATGTTTTGAATTTTTTAAAATATAAATCATTTTTGAATTCGGAATATCAAATATACCTTATTGTTAACTTTTGATAATTTTATGAAAAACTTCAATTTTTTATGAATACTGAAACCACTAAGTGGTACTTATAAAAACTAATATTCCGTTTAAGTGAAATTTTGCCATCTTTGTGTTTTTAATTTCAAAAATCTTTCATACATGGTTTTCATTAAGAATTAAAATGTGGTTCAATGGGATTAAAATAATATTTTTTGGTGAATAGTAACTTATTAAGTTTTTAATCGCGATTAGAGGTATTTAGTGTAGTTTAAGGTAAGAATATTGTTTTAATAAAATTAAATGACCTTGAAACATGTCCTACCCTCATTGGATGTGTCATGTCCGACCAATAAAATCCATGGGTCAACTTGAGGATCCCATCGAGCCACTTTGGTTGGAAAATGACATAAATATCTTTTTATTTAATGTTAAAGTAAAAATGACACAAACATGAGGTGTTTTACTAAAGGAAGTTTTACATGGGGTTATACAATTCAGATTTTTTAGTATAAATAATAAATGTAAAGATAACAAGATATACTACATCATAGTATTTTTTTAATTTTTAGACATTAAATAAATAAAATTATTTATGACATCATGATGATGTAGCGATGACCTCATTGATTAACGTTTTAAATAAAATAGATTGATAATGTAAAATCTATGACCTACACATGTCAAAAACCTATTGGATGGGTTTATTTCTAACCATTTTCACCTTATCCTCGAAACACATCAATGTGGGACCATTAAAATCCGAAACTCATTCTAAAATAATGTAACATTTTCTTACTTTCCAATAGTGCCCATCTTCTCCTCTTATAAAAGGCCCCCACCTCTACCTCCTTACCCACACATACAAAGAATTTGGCTCGGCCATACCCTACCCATTTTGTCTCTCCACATCCCTCTATAACTCCTTGAAGCCTCACTTTGGGAAGAAGTCTTTCCAAGGAATCCTTTGAGCTCAAACCAAAGGGAGTTACCCGATTTTAAGGTAATGTCTTCACTTTTGTCCTTTTGATTTATTTTTCATCACCAAACCCATAAACTATTTTTATTCATTTACTTTATAAAACTACAGTATCTTAAATATACGAGGATTTTGTTATAATATGGATTCGAGCTACACTTACACAAACCTTCTTTTAATGGTTAAATAACATATTGTTTCTGTGGTTGGCGATTTTCTGCCTCACGAAACGATGATTGTTCAATATTATTTTAACACCTTTAAAGGTGGCCATTATGATGTCACTGTATTTTATATATGATATATATGGTATTTATTTTTAATATATTCTTCTGTATTTTATATTTAAACCATACCTTTATTCTTTTCATGTTGTGTAAATGATATAATTTCATATGAGGAAGTGTGGACTACCGCCCCCTCAAGTGATGTGACTCGTACATGCAATACATGGAACGTATAAAGAATGAAATTAATGATCATATGTGTCCTATATAACATATATATTATACTGGAATTATAATATATATATATATATATATATATATCATTTATTTTTAATTCCGTTAATATGACAAAAAAATGAAAGTAGTGTTCATGCGTACGTACGGCCTACCGTCTCCATGAACGGTGCTTTTCGTTTTTATCTACAAATGATATGGAATAGTATAAAATGAATATATATATTTGATATTTTAATCATTAATACTATTATGGATATTATTTACTTATAACTACATGGACAATCATTTTTCAAACAAGTTCATTTTTGACTCATGTAACAAACATCGACAAAAACGTCTTATATGAACTAACATTATTAAACAATTATTATAAAATTATAATATGTGATATTAACTGAATAATAATATTTAAATTAGGTCCTTAGGAAATTATAAATTTACCAATGTTTATTATTTAGGAATATAAAGAAACGAACATGACAAGTTGGACTTTATGTAAGGGATCCTACTCCTCTCTTTCTTTTTTAAGTACACTCTTTTATGTCATTTCTTTTAAAGATAATATTTTCTTGTTATTGGAAGGTTATTTTATATTACTCTTACTATAATTTTTATTTTCATATGATGAGAGACCCTATTCTCTCTCATCAATCCATTTTGAATGTTTTGAGTGGCACCGTTAGGCTGCCTAATTTTCATAAGAGATCTAACCTCTCCCTTTCTTTTTAAGTACTCTCCTTTATGTCACTTCTTTTAAGCTCATATTTTTTATTTTGGGGGATGTTATTTTATATTCCCCTTTCTGTAAAATTTATGTTAATATGATGAGATACCCTATTTTCTCTCATCAATCCATTTTGGTTGTTTTATGTGGCGCCGTTAAGCTGCCAAGTTTTCCTAAGGGATTTTTCAACTCACTCTTATTCCCGTGAGATTTATGCCACATTTGCCACAATTTCTTTTGAGTGGTGTATGTACTGCCCATTATTTTACTCATTGTGTAATATACTTTCATTTATGAGTATTTACATCAATGTTGTATTGTCCTCCTTTCACGGGGTGTATGTTTCGAAAGATACCCTTGTCGGTAAGGGAACCTTTCACCCTCCTATTTTTAAAAGTCTTCTTTTGTTATGTCTTTTAATTCACATAATATTATGGTGGGATATGTTATTTTATATCCTTAATGAAGTAAATTTTATGTCCAAGTGATGATACTCCCTTTTTATCTCTCATCAACTCATTTTATGAATTTTGAAGTAATGACGTTAGGCTGTCGAATCTTACCAAGGGAACTTTTTAACCCAATTTCGATTTCTTTGGGTTCAACATGTAGTTATTGAATATGTCATCCTTTGTATATTTGTGAATGATATTTTATTTTTTTACACATAATATCCACTTATATTGGGTGTATTTATATTTGTCACACATAATTTTGAGATTGATTTATCGTTAATTTAAGGATACTTTCTGTATAAGGGATTTCATCACATTTGAAATTTCTATTGAGGCTTCATTGTTGTTATACAAAAATTCACTCTTATATGGTGTATATACTGCCCTTTGGAATATTATATCATGAATCCTTTTATTCTCATGATATTATAATGTTCAGACTAAATGTTATTCCTCAATTATTGTATTCAAGTGTCTCTAATTTTGGCAAAACCCCTTTAACCAAAATATCACTTTAAATTTTTTAATTATTTGTTATTATTAATATCCATGTTTTCAAAATGGTTTTAAGGATTTATTTATAAGGACATTAATGGTTTAAAATTTTAAAAGAATCAATGTGTTATGGGACACATTGATTCAAAAATCTCTTTATTAAATGTTTTAAATGATTTTGGAAATGGTTTCTTTTTGAATGGATTCATTATTTCAATATACTAAAACGCTATATTGTGATTGAAATGTGGAAATGTAATGTTTCCTTTATTAATGTTTTATGTGATACATTTATGTTATGGTTCTTGGGAATTGTTATGAAAACGGGTGGTTCTGTGATAAACTAAGGGTGGGTGAGCCCAATATATCTCTCCAATGCATTTTGTAACGTGAAAGAGTGAAACTTTATGGTTTCTCCGAAGAGACTTAGGGAATATACTGTGGTGGGTATTCCAAACATAACCAAGAGGGTTACTCCCTATGTAAGAATTTTATGAATGCCACGAGTTACCTTTTATGTCTTATGATTTCTATGATTTAGTCATGATTTGATGTGGTATGTTAAAGTGCCTATGTTTGATGGGTAAAGTATGATTTCATTCTTATGTATACATGAACTCATGTTTCTTTTCCATATTTTCTTAACCCTTACTGAGCTTTTTATGCACATCCCACGTTTTTGAAATGTTTTTCACAGGTCAAGGGAAAGGTACATGATGTGATGATAGTGCCAAGGATGTATCAAGAAAGAGTCCATGTTTTATTTTAAATATGTTTTCGTTGATGGGAAAAATGAATACTATCTTTTATGTAACCACTTTGCTTAAATATGGAATGTAATGCAAGTTTCATGATATAATTCTATAAAACTCTAAACCTGAAAATATCCTCAATGTGTAATCCTATAATTACTCAAGATTAAGTATGGTTTAAGGTTGGGGCCTTATAAAAAAAATAAAAAAAAGGAAATAATGTTGTGCCTTTCAGGAGCATTATAAAAAAAATTGCAAAAAAAATGAAAAAAAGGAGAACTTGGATGCAATAATTCATTGGATTCATTTCCTGGATCATGTCCTATGTCATAAAAAAGGGGGACTTGTTGTCTATCACGTTTTTAAGGGGATTGAGTGAGGTTAATCCTGTGTTTTCACTTTATTATTCATGCATTGTTCATAAGAGTCTAACCTCCTATTTCTTGCCTTAAAATTTTCAATCATTTTCCCATCAACCCTAAGCGACAGAATTCACCTGAAAAAGTCCTCATGATTAAATTCATTTTAATGTCTCTAACTGTGGATAGATGATAATTTTCACAAGCTTATGGTGATACATGCACTTTCCAAGTATGATCATCACTCCAGATTTAATTTCTCTTGAGTGAAGAGTGACACAAATTCCGAGGTGAGGTAGGTTGTGATTGGTCCATGGATAGATTTTTTAGGATGAAAAAATTTAAATTTGATTAATTAAAACGATTGGTAATTGTTTTTCATAAATTATATGTGATGGAATTTCATTTAGGAAGAGATCATTGATTTTTTCTCATTTTTGATTGTTGTGTGAATTTTGATTTGAATATATGATGATTGCCCGGGAGTGCAATGATTAAGTGTGGGGGAATGATGAATCTATAATTTTCATATATTATGTATTGTATTTCAGTGTTCTAATACCCACCAAAGTGTTATTTTAGGTGAAATTGTCGCATTTTTATGTTTTAGTGGAATTTTGATCTCAAATGCATAAATTGCTTAATTTTGGTGTTTAATTGTTTTATTTGTCTTCTGTATTTTGGACAACGCATTTTATAAACTGAACCAAATGTTTAAATTCCTTTTTTATAGGTTTCCTTACATCATTATAAGAATTTCATCCTTCTGGAGTCCCAGCTCAATCAATCATTTGGAGGCCGAAAACCAGTTCACAATCCTGACCTCGAAAACCGTGTGCAGAATTGGAATGTTTTAACTCTCAGATTTTATCTCGAAGCTGACAGATCCAATGGAGCAGAAATTTAACATGGAACTGGAAGCGTAATTAATTAACATCATTCATTAAGGAGTCCATGTCTGAATCGGGTGTTTTCAAGGAATTTAATGAATGGGAAGTTGGAGTTGTGAAAGACAAAGAGTCAATTTGGAAGATTAACTTTTCCGCACTAAATCTGCCATAACTCCATCATACATGGAACAATAGGGTTGAAATATTTTGGAGAGACACGGAAGATTATATGGAACAACTTTCAAGAAGGGACCAAGTACAAATTAGTCTATTTAATGGGATGAAAAGTCGACGCAATCCGTAGGAAAGAATTGAGTCGAGATTTCATAAACCATTTTCCCTATAAATATGTATCTCTTCTCTCTTTTACAAGGATAGACATTTTCAGGGGGTTAAGAAGGTGTTTTGATTATTTAATTGTTCTTTATAGTTATAATATATATTATTACAACTTTCTTCTTCTTCTTCTATTCATTTCTTCTTTCCTTTCATTTCTTTTATTTTACATGTTTCTCCAACAGTGCCTCTTTCTAACTCCATTCTTGTGGAGAGATAAGCCTCACTGTTGTTAGAGGGGGGAAGTGGTGGTATTTGAGTTTTATGTGATTTAATGATTTATCATGTTTTATTATAAGGATTAAGTAGTTGTTAAATGATTGTGGTGAGCGGTCACCCCACTTTCTCTACTATTGACTTCTTCCTCCTTGTTTATTAATTTTCCTTCCCATAAATATCTAATTCATTAAAACGGTGGAGTTTGAATTGGGCATTGATGTGCAAGAGATTAATCCTACATTAAGAGGTCTCGGTGTAGTTTAATACATTTCAAATGAGAGGGTGTGGAGTGACAGGTCTTGATCTCCAAATTGAATAACTCATTGATTGATAATTTGAATACAATGATAATTCCCCATGAAACCCCAAGAAAAATGTTTTTATTTTACAATCTTCTTTGTGTCGTTTAATCCTGTTATTTGTATTTTGTGTTTCCATGTATTTATATATATATATATATATATATTATATCTATACTTTATGCATTTGAAATTATTCCCCCCATTTACATATGTATTATCTTTTTATATTAGTTAGATTATAAATAGTGACAATAGAATGATATTGTGTGTGAGAGGCCTCCTTGTGATCGACCCTAGGGTGTGACACTATGATACATTGTTATTCTAATAAGATTTTAATTGAATTTTGGTTCACAACAAACCACTCTCATCAGTTGTACATCAAAAAGAAAATTATGTCCTCATGGATCTTATCATTATATCATTTTTGATAGATATGTTCATTTCCCATCATCGTTCGAGCATGGTTTATAGAAGGAATTAGGTACACCAGATCTTCTGAGCAGAACCTATCACCCATAGACAGATAGACAAATGGAGTGTAGACTTTTCATGATATAGGAAATTTTTTATGCTTATGTCCCTTACATAGGAGGTCATTGGGAGAATCACATTCCTCTGGTTTCTTTTTCATATAACCACTACATTAAAGATACCATTGAGTTGGCTCAATATAATGTATTTTGTGGTAGGAATTTCTGATGACCATTATTCTTGGTATATATAGAGGAACCTTATTTTCATGGGCCTAATCTAAATCTAAATACTATAGAGTAGGTAAAAATGATTAGTAAGTGTATGTTGATATCTCCATCTAGAACACATTCTTAAGCTAACAGATGCTGACAACCTCTCGAGTTTGATGTCGAAGACTAGGTTTTCATGCAAGACTCACCTAGGATGGGGAATATAAACATAGGGAAGCACTGTAATCTCCCACAATGATTCTTTGGATCCTT
This sequence comes from Viscum album, assembly GCA_963277665.1. NCBI lineage: Eukaryota > Viridiplantae > Streptophyta > Magnoliopsida > Santalales > Viscaceae > Viscum > Viscum album. The sequence continues at coordinate 795,511,572 of OY728160.1, read as the reverse complement.
ATATGTTATGTAATATATTAGTCCATTATATTACCTATTGGTGTACGTTTCGGGAGAAGTGGAAACAGGGATGGGTCGGTGCCTAACTTTTCATTTTCCCAAATTCAATAAATAATTCATTTTCTATGTGGTGATGAACGTCATGATCCATGTAATTTAATAAATTAAATAAGAAAAATGAATTGATCCATGGATATAAGATAGAGGATCAACATATATTGTTTATAATTAAATTATTTTAATATTAATTTCCTCCAAAGATCATTCATTATTGGTTGATGTGTCCAGAAACGGATCAACCGTGACTCTTCATTGAATTGTAGAGATACAAGGTATATCTCATATAGTGGTTATCCAAAAAAATTACATGATTCTTCTTAAATAACTGAAGGAGTCTCCGAGTGGTAGAATTGATCATCCTTGCACTTGTTTCTTCCGCCGTCGATATCCATGGGAACTGCTTCCAAAGAATTTTCCATGATCCAATGAAGGGGAATCAATATCATTCTTGAGTGTGTCCTTAGAGAATAATGAACTCTCTAGGATCTATTGTTTTTCTCAATAATTTTGTGCACCACAAAATTGGCATCTCTTTTCTTTCAACAATATAATGAGAGAATAATATAACACGACATTTATTTCACTAGTTTAAGAAGAATATAATTTTCACAAGTTCATTTAATTATTTAATTAATCCTGGAACCCCCCATGTATATTAAAAACATCAATACTACTATTTCTTGAAATTCAATTTACATGATAGTTATAATTAAATATTAATTCATAAAATATTATTAAATATTATTTTTTCTCACTGTAACATAAATTTCTGTCAATGAATCCTCCTCAATATTTTTTATTCTTCTACCCACCATATATTCTCTCAAATAACTAGTGGTTAAATAAATGATGTCAATAAAACATGAATAAATATTAAATAATGACCAAGAATAATATTTATTAATCATGTTAAAATAAAATTTAACTAAGATTCAATATAAACATTGTATGTTACCCTATTGGCATCTTTCTCTATGGCATTGTTGGAACCGAATAAATTCCAAGGATAACATCTAGCAACATGCCAAGGAAACCATAGAGAAACATGGTGATACTAAAAAAACCTATCACCTAATATGAAATTTAACTATGTAATATAATCCCTTTATCACAATAACTCTAATTGAGTAGGATTCACTCCAGTTCCATCAACATAGATGATCAATATGTATTTCATTTACATTCATGAAATCGAACGTTCCTACATACACCATGGTAATGGATTTATTTAGGCTCTATAAATTCCATTAAATGGAATGGTAAATTAACTTACAATATTTAATATAATGGATAAACCTTTCCAACATTATTGATTAATACAATATTACATGTGAAGAAACCAAAGTAACATACCTTAGTGAAAACATTTGTCTTTATGGTTTTCTTCAATACATCAACGAATGGGACTCATAATATATATTAATAACAATCTTAAATTATAAGGACCAATATGAACATACATATATAGGAAGATCTATTGTAACTTATAAATGTGAATTTCCTATTATTGGGTCTCATTCACCTTAAATCCTACTGGATATTACCAAGGGCATACACCATGAGAATGGGACTAAATGACCTATGTGGATTCACCCCTAATAGTCTAGAACATTTATTCCCACAAATGATATCATTCATACATAGAACACATGTTTAAGGATATTTTCATATCACTTACAGATTATCATCAATGAGAGGAACTACTAGGACATTTTAATGGGATAACTAATATTAGGACATTATTATATAAAGTGTTACGAAGAATAATAATCATGATGTGTTAAGTAGTTTATTTATATTAAAAAATCATTAATATATTTTATTATAAAGTATATTAAATTTGGTTCTAGGGAAATGACTCCAATAGACTCCAACTTGAACTAGAGCCAACTTTTATCAACCTTCAGGCCAGTACCTCTCACATGTTACTAATTCTTCGGTTGATATATGCCTTTAGTTATGGGGTCTACCAAATTATCTTCCATGGATTCTCTTATTAATACATCTTCAAAACTATAATGATAATACATCTAGAGTCGGTACTTCTGGATTTTGTGATGTGTCCATTGACATGACCTTGTCTCCATTACAAGAGCTACTTCTAGAGTATTATCACAATACAATGTGATAGGTTCTTTACTCCTAGGTTCCACATGATGCACATGGACAATGATTAGAATAGAAAATAATTCCTTTGCTTCATCATTTTCCTCTATATACCCAAACTCTATTGTATAATCAGAAACAACTAGCTTATTTGAACTCTTCATACTCAAATCTCATCATTTGAGACAGAAAACATATCCTAATTGTGACTTTATATCGTTATGATCTATCTGAAAACTAGTATCAAAATACCCTCTAATGACATGCTCCTAATATCCTCTATACACAAAGAAAATATTCATGGTTCATCACAAATACATAAGAATAGTATTAAAAAATCCAATGTTGTTCTCGTGGATAGTCTTGATATCTTCCTACCATTCTCAATGCATAGGGAACAACAATTCTAGTACATAAAAATGCATACATGATTGATCGTATCACTGAATCAAATGGGATATTACTCATTCTGTATTTCTTCTATTGTGTATAAGGATATATTTTCAAAGAAACATGTCAACCATGTGAAACTAGAAAAAATTCCATCTTGTGTTGTCCCATGATAAATCACTTTTTTATTTTGTAAAATTATGTTCTTTAACTTAGTCCATGATGCCTCGTGTATCTATCATGAACAATATTAATCCCAATAATTTTAGTTGATTGGCCTAATTCATTCATAGAGAATTACTTTTTCAACCAGTCCTTAACTTATTATAAGACTGGTATGTAATTTCTAATAAGTAATATGTCGTAAAAATGTACAACTAGGATAATGACCACATTCCAACAAAAACTTTTGTAGACACACATAACAAATTCAATTTTAATGATACCAATTTTTTGGCTTCATCAAAATAAATATCCATGACCTAGAAGGTTTCATCAATACATAAATGGACCTTTTCACCTACAAATACCTTTTGGAATCAACTACTGTCACCAAACATTATAGTTGTGTCATATAGACATCTTCTAGAAGGTTCCCATTAGATAATGCCGTTTTGACATCCATATACCAAATCTCATAGTCACATTATTCTGCTAAAGAATGTACAAATATGATGGATTTAAACATCGCAAAATGTGAAAAGGAATCATCATTGAAAGTCCTTGATACTTCTTGAACCCTTTATCCCCTAGCCTTTCATTATAGGTACTAAATTTACCATCCATTTTTAGTTTCCTCTTTAACACCCCGCTGCATCTGATAGGATTTACATCAACTAGTGCCCCATCCATATCCCAAAATTGGTTATCATACATGGAATCCGTCTCATAATTTATAACATCTAGCCATCTTGCAGATTTTGATCTCTCTATTAACTTTTTAAGGCAATAGGTTCATTATCGCCCAAAAATATTGAGTCACCATACTCAATTAGTATAAAAACGTATCTATCTAGTTCACTTACATCTCTTAAAATCCAATGATTTAATTGTGTTTCAGGAACTACTTCTACCAAAGGTACCTATGAAACATGTTCCTTTACTGACTCTTGTGTTTCCTTTGCATCAATTTTGTAGAATTCAATCATTATCTCACTCTCTCTTTTGAGGATGTGCACTCTCTCAAGAAACAAAGCTTGTCTGGAAATAATTACATTCTTGTCTAAGGGGTTTTATATGTATTTTACCTTTATTCCATGGGATACACTATAAATATACCTATCAGGCCCTGGGGTGCATATTTTTTACCAAAGAAATCCTTAAAATTTTTTCAAAACCCCATACAAGTGTACGCAACCAAACGAGATTCTTTATAATCTATAGATTGAAATAAATTCTTTTTTCACTTTTGTAAAAACTCGGTTTAATGTGTATACCAATATTTATAATGCATATCACCAAAAGTATTCAGTAACATTTGCATGGCTCATCATTTACCTAACCATGTACAACATGGTTTGGTTCCTCCTTTTACTAAAACCATTTTGACTATGGTGTATAATGTGTAGTTACTTGAGACAGTATCCCAGACAATCATATAACGATGAGGAACTCTTGGTTAAGATATTCCCTTCCTTGATCTAATTGAATATTTTTTATCTTCTAACTGAGATAATTATCTACTTCATTCTTGAATTCCTTGAATTTTTCAAAGGAATTGAACTTATACCTATTTATGTATAGATATCCCTATCTACTCAATTCATTACTAAATGTTATAAAGTAAGAAGAAAACCACTATATTATACTATAAATGGTGAAAAAACATCTTTGGGTACAAATCCTAGAGCATGTTTGTCCCTTTAATCCTATACAATAAATGGTGGCTTTGTCATTTTCCCTTGTAAAAAAGCATGACATCTATCATGTGTTTTTAGCATGGAAGATTCTAAATATCTATCTTGATTTAACTTTTTCAAAAACTTCTGGTTTACATAACCCAGACGATGATGCCAAATTTGGGTGTTATATAAGTCATGTGAACATGATTCGTTATCAATTTCTTTCATTTGGTTTTCACAATTTACTACATACAAACCATTATTTAAAAGTTAAAAACAATAAAATATGTTTTCTTTTTAAAAGAATCAAATTTTATTTCCAAAGATGAAAATAATCCCATTTATACCTCAATATGATTCCAAAGTCATAGTTTTTGTAATAGTGGGTACATATTAACAATCATGAAAAACTAAAATCATTCCCTTTGGCAATGAATGGTGATAGTCACCAATTGTAAGAGTATCCAGCCTCGAACCATTAGATGCTCATAGATCCACCTCTCCTTGGGAACTTTTCCTAAATCTACATGGTTCTTGCATTTGAATACAGAAGTGAGAACCACATGTTGTGTCTAATACCCAATGTGTACAAATGGAAATGTTTCTCTCGATAACAGACACACCATTAGATTTCCCATTACTATAGGTTCCTTTCCTCTTTTAGTGCCCTTATATACCACATCTAAAACATAATACCTCAATTTCATTGCCCTGCATTTGGATCTTATTTTTCTTGTTTGGACAGTGCTTAGGGGATTTGGATTGTTTTTAAGTCTTGGGCCCCATTTCCCGGTCCTTCCTCTCCTTAATCACTAAAATTACTATGGTATTATCACATACCATGTACTTATACACATGGAAAATCATGTTTAGATGTTATGATCGACTACTCTTGTTATTTATCAAATTATAATTCATAATAAAACTATAGAAAGAAATGGGTTGTGTTGAAAGTATGAGATCTATATGAAACTCATCCACTAATTTAATCCTTAATATGACAACACACTCAATGTAACTGATAATATTGGCTAAATGAGGACAATATGGTGAAGAAAATCCCATATTAATTGTGAACAAGTCATTGGATATCATATACCTATATTGTCTCACCATCTCCTGATACAAATCCTGATGGAGATACATCATGCTATAAGAATAAATTTTCTCATGTTTCCTTAAGACCTCATTGGAAATGGATGATAGCATGTAAAATTGAACATCTATATAATTAGTTAGATGTTTCCTGTTTAGAGAAATCTCTTAATCATTAAACTCATTACCATGAACTAATTGTAAATGTTCTTCCATTAGAAAAAGGTTTCTTTTCCTGATGATGGTTTTCCCATTGGCATCATTTCCACTTCCTGAAATTAGTTCTGGTGATATTTTTTTTTCCTTCTAACGTATGGATCACAAATATATAGTTTTTGTAATTTTTATGCTATTTTTACAACTATTATTAGATGAATTTTAGTACATTATCTAATAAAATTTATACTAATAAAAAAATAATATGTTTATTTATGTACATTTATTTTACTGAAACCCAATAGACCTCACCATTGGAATTAAAATATCCTATTTTCTAGACATTATAGTGGCAATTATCCATATTCCATTATCATTAGACCAAATTTGGTAGATCATACAACTCAAATTGTTTTAGGTTGGCCTTCCAAATGCCAATTACATTAACTCAGATTTCCATGATATATTGAGTTATCAAACCTATCCGAAAATCAGTAATTTTGATTTCCCCAACCTTTTCCTATCAGTTACACCTATTCATGATTTTCTAGTAAACCCTGGATGTCAAAATAGTTAATCAAACCCAAAAATATAAATTATAATTCCTTGAAAATTGAAATTACCCCAACATTGCCTATCCAATCACTATAAACTATGTTTCGATTATAACAGAAATAATTGAAGGCTATAAAAACATAAAATTTAATTGTGGTATTTTATCCATTACATATATTGGTACAATTATTATATTTTCAATTTCTTGATTATATTAAGTGGTATATGATTATGTTATTAACCATGTCTTAGATAATATCTACATATAAGCCAGTTTATTTTAGTTCAATATTGCATGATTGTAAATTTAGTTATTATGTGATCACGACAAAACATAATAACAAAAAACTATGCTACTCAATGATATAAAATAAATGGTATGATCATGAGAATTTTCTAATTTTTAGTATTTCTGTTTGTGAATAAACTAACCATTTTTCTAGGGGAGAAACACATCGAACCATTTAAGGTTCACATTTACAACTTTCCACATATCCACCATTATATCTCAATTTGTTGGTTTAGCCTCACCTCCTAACCTAATCCTCCCCCATTTTCTTTGATGTTCCATACATTACATATGGGTTTACACACATAGAGGTGTGGGGTAAAAGAGGTTTTATATAAAATTAACCTTTATCTAGCATTCCATACATATTAATGAGGAGAGAAATCCTACATGCCAATAATATAATTTAAAAATAATTTAAAATTAAAAAAATCACATACAAATGTTTGTTGTAGCTCATGATCATCTACATGCATGAAACATATTATAGATTTTATAAAACTAGAAATAAATTCCATAATCATTTTTATTTAACAAAAATCACTCTTGAATCAATTAATTATTTTTATTAATTAATCAATCATTTTATATTATTCTTTTTCCAAATTTCGATGATATTATCTTCATTTATAATTTTAAAAAAATTATAAATCATATAAAATTATCCGTGTGCATATATATACATATGAGGTAACACAGTGAATACCCGTTAAAATATAATCAACATGTATTATAAATGTATTCATTTTATTCTTTGTGACATATAGCATGGATGACATATCACATACATTCATGATTGTCATTCATAGATGATTATAGGAATTACATGAAATTTAGGTAACATGTTATGATTTAATGCACATTGAATAAAAAATGTATTACAACGTATACATGATATGAGGATCTGATCATTATTTATATATTAAAGTTTTAATTCTGCCTAATTCGGTAATAGGACATGGCATGATGATACGATCAACAAGGCATGTATTACCTTCACCATTTATCTGAAGTACATGCCTAGCGACTCGGTGAGTGAGGCATACATCAGAATTATTAGAGTACTATGTCTGTTTAGTGGGGAATATTCCATGTTGACATAACATTATAATTTCACTGATCATATATTCCATTTATAGGATACAAGGCTATGTCATAACCCAAAAGGGAATCCTTACCCTGCCAAGTAGGCCACACGATGTGTAGTTCAGCTGACCAAGTGTCGGTCGGTCCTGGCCAACACACAATGTAATAATTAACTACACCAGATGTTTTTAATGCACATGGGTTGGTAAACAACTGAATTAACTCATGGTTTATTAATCACAACCTCATGATGTGTACTTTTGTGTTACCCTGGAAGAATCCTTGGAATCTTTGGATGAGTTCCACAATTTTATTTTAATCATTAAATTGACCATTTATATTGAGAGGCCTAGTTTGAGATATGCATAACATTGAGAGGGTGGTGACTCTGTGTTGGGAACTTTTTTTAAACAAATTTCTTCTTATTATCCCAATAACTCTTGACATTTTATGATCTTGATTTTATTATTCTCTTTTTCATACCTTATATAATAATATGAAAAGGGTAAAACTATTCACATTATATTTTAACAAGTTTAACCACTCAATAAGGGCATCTATATCATTGATATGTATGGTAATGACATGTGTATGAAATCTCCTCTATAATTTAGTGAATGAAAACAGTTGTTGACTAGGAAAACAATCCACTAGTTAGTGTGGATACTAACACTTGGATGAGGGATGTGAATAATATCTTCCTACTGTTTCTATATACACAAGAAGGGGTGATGTGCAACAATCCTCTACCAACATGAAACTAGAAGGATATACCCATACACTCGCTTGTTCATTATACTCCCAGTTTTTATAGTCACTTGAATCCTGTACCTAGATATCTATACTTTATCTGAATAAATTCTTCTCTTTGTTAAAAGAGTTTATAATATAAAAATAATCTTACTCATGTTAGGACCTTTGAATGATACAATGAAACATTTTTTTTAACAACCCGTTTATTCTCCATGTTACCTGCTTATCATCATCCAAGTAACCTACCTCAAGTTTATCTACAGAAAAACTATAATCAAAACACTCTTATTCATCTGGTTCATCATGAAAAACTAGCTTCACTGAAACCTACTCTTCTCCAAATAGTCTCCTTCAGTGTAAAACCAACTATGAGGAACGATTTTTATTCCTCTTGCTAGAATTAAAATTTCACTTTGTGACAGTTAAATCAATGAAGTCCAGCTCAAAATAACATCCTAAAATTTGACCAGATGTGGGTAGTAACTTCTTGCACAACTCATAGAATGCACGCCAATCCCTACTTGTACACCACGCTGCTTACGTGCCTCCCTTCTTCCACACCACCAACTACTTGCATATCACAATTTTAACCATCTCACAACTTGTGTGACACTTCATGATTAGACACAACACAATTTTTTCATAGAACCCCCTTCTTTAAACCTTTTTACAGATTTTCCACCACTTCTTCTTACACACCTCTCTACTAGAGTTCAACTCTATTTGCACACCTTCCTACATGTGTGCCTTATGAATAACTGTTGACTTGCATGACACATCAGCCTGCATGCGACATTCTAATACATGCGAGATATAAGCAAAATTTTTCATGTATGTGTTGATCATAGAAAAATGAGGAGGATATCAATCTAGTTATATGAATTTTGGTGACTTGTGTGATACATACACTTGCGTTCCATTTCTACATGCAAGCATCTCTATCACTTGCATGTCGCTCCATCACTTGTGCGTCACTCCATCACTTGTGTGCCACCCCATCACTAGTGCTCCACTTTCATTCCATTGTCATAATTTTATATTGTGATGTTGAAACATGACTTCCAGAAAACATACACTTTTGATCCACTTATACTAGTGTTCCACTCCTAAACATGCATCCCACTTTCTTTACTAGATTATATTTTGAACTGATGATATTAAAATATAACTTCATTCCACATACACTAGCACACCACTTATACGCGTGCTCCGCACTAGTGCACCACATATACATGGTATCCAAATTATCTTCTTTACCAAAAACAAATTATGTACGCTCCTGTCCTTCATAAGACTTATATCACATGTTCTCTAAATGATTGATATTTGTGAAATACAAAGTAGAAAATAATCGTCATAATTTTGGCCATTCTCATTGTTCGATTCCCATGAAATACTTCATGTATTCACTTCATCTTTAAAAGTCATCCTTATTTTTTCATATACTCTTTAGAATATGAATTCCAAATTACTTCTTGATCCTCAACTCAAATCCCCAATTCCTTTTGGATTGATAATTAAAAATAACTCGAGTAATCTCTCTTCATCCAAAATTGTAAGCATGAGGCTTCATGAAACACCTTCAATGTTGGAGGCAATATATCTCCTTTGATTCCTGTATTAGGAACATTAATAATTGTGAAAATTCATTTGATTTCATGGAAATGTGTAATGATTTACCATCTTATATTTCCAAGACATTCCACAATCTCTCCTGTTCTTCAGCCATCATTCTCTAATTCATGAAAATAATATTATTATTTTCATCATGTATGCTCTTACATTGTTCTCATTAAATAATGAATAATTTCACGGTCTTCTACAAATAATCATTCTTTTTCAATCATCCTTTGACCTATGATACTTACCCATTATTCATTATTGTAAATAATGTGTCTCCTTTGACACAAGCTCTTGGAAAATTGATAAAGTATGACATCTAATCCTAAGATTCCATAACAAATATCCATGAAACCACAATTAGAAAAATCACCATTAACTTTTTATCCTCTCATCATCTTATTCTTCATTTTAATTAGTATTGACTACTATTGGCAATAAATAACTTTTTCCTGCAAAATGGGTTCCTAAAAATTTAACCATTGTATTTTTTTGTCAATAACATAAACTTTCCTGAAATGTATGTGTCAATGTCAAAATGAGAATATACTACCTTCCCTTTACTTATTTATCTCCCTCTTACATTTCAGAAATTCATTTCACTTTCTCTCTTCATTATTGACAAGAAATACAATGATCCTAGAAGAGAGTGTGTCAGTCCATACATAACCAGTGTGGCCTCAATCATTTCACTCTATGTCTACTTAAAAAAAGATCGATATAAAAACCTATAGGATTTAATTGAGACAATAAACCTCCCCATTATCCACTGATCATGACACCTCTTGAGATGAGATATCATACACATCTCTTCAGGGGGTTTCCACTTTCATTAAAGGATGATGATATTGAATGTGATTGGAAATAATCAACCTAAAATTCATGCAATCTCTTTAACCAAGAAATAAAAAAAATCATGTGAAATTTGAAGGATAAGTGGCCTTGAGGAATGATCATTCTTCTTATGTACTTGATTGACTTAGTTACTCCCCCTTTGTTAATTTTTTTTTTTGAGTATCCAAGTGATAGAGATTAAGAAACAACACAACTTTTTCAATGACATGCTATTACAGAAATTTCCAGAGTAATTGAATTTGATACCTAATGTAGTTGATAATAATTTAAATTGTAAATTTTCAAGCTTCTTTATATGTCTCCCCCTCAGGGGAACACTCCTCATCATCTTCACCAATTTTTATCCCTCATCATGTTAATATTTGAATATGAATTGATGAATCTTCCATAGATAAAAACTTATTCACCTTTCCTTATAGTGTTTATAGAAATCACTTCTTCTTATGTTCTCCACATAAGATCACGGTTCACCATTACATCACTTTATTATCTGAACAAATAAAATTCACAACGATTTAAGGGAATAATGTGGATCCTCCTTGCCTTTTCAAATAGAGCAGGAAGGATTGGATGCTTTTCACAAACATGATGCTCCCTTTTTTCCACTCCTCACACTTCCACATATAATCTTCAATTATGACTGTGGTCGTGTTGATATAAATACTAATTTCATTTTTTTTTCTGATTATTAATTCTCTAAGATATTTCCATGAAATAGAATCTCCTGGTGTAATTTTTATCATTTTGATAAATTCTTCTTGGGATGGAATATGTTCAATGTAATTTTTAAAAGGGTGACCATCCTTCTTGCACATGACACATAGAAGTTCCTGAACATCAGAGTTGAGTTTTGTTTTGAACTTCTTATTCAAGTTTTCTTTATCATTTTGAATCATATTATTACATTTTCTACTATCCTTAGACTATTATTCTTTGTCATTTCTCATTATTTCTAAATCATTAGGCCAGATTACCAATATAACATTAGGGACTATAGAAGAATGTTCATAATTTCCATATGGATGCTTCACATGTAATCCCTCTTTATTGTTCTTTGGGATGCACTTCCCTTCAATTTTTTGGATTTAGAATCCAATGACATCTATTTTTTCCACCTGGAAATATTCTTGGGATAATTTTCTCTTGAAAAATACTACTGATTACTTCCCAAGATAGATTCTTCATTCCTCACCAGCTTCTGTGGTCTTATGTTCTTATTAGCATTGAATATATTCTATGAACAGAATGCACAATTCTTGTGTCCACACCAATTTCATACATTATAGATGTTTTCCAGTATTCCGAATATGTTTGTAGTATAAATTTTTTTATAGATATGTGGATGTTTCTCCATATTTTAAATCTTCCCCACTTGAGATGGGCTTTATTTGTGCTTCCAAATTTAAGGGATTTTACATTCAATCAAGTGAAAAATTCCCAAATCTAGTGCAGCACCATCATTGAAAAATAAATATTCACTTCTTGATATCTTCTATATTAGATTGTTTATCCTTATTCTTGATGTGTTATGATCTATCTAGGGAACCATATTCAATATTCTTCTTTCTATCCACCCTATCCATACTGGTAGTCGTCTCTTCACATTTCCTCATCCATACAATTTTCATTTATTTATTCCAAACTATTCGTTTTATAGAAACTATTGTAGAAACATTATTACAAGTTGGAATGGATGGTACCTAAAATTTATCATCTGATTGTGATAGATCATTGAATGATTTCATGATCTTCTTATCACATGTTGGAGTTATTTTGACAGTAGAATCCTCCAATGAACATTGAGTACCAACAACAACTTTTTTCATCTTTTGTGATGTCTCAATATGAGTATTCTTATGATTGGTCAACTGATCATCAAATTATAGAAATTTCAGGATGAGGATAACTTTCTGATCATCAATCATAATCATCTTCTCTTTATAAGCATTTTTAATTTTTTCACATTTATCCTCATGTAGCATCACTTTGGTTTATAACAAAGAGTCATGATCATTGAACATCCTGGATGTTTCTAACCATTGTATACACTTGACCTCAATGCTCTTTCCCATCTCATTTTAAAGAGAATGGTGCTTTACATCCAGTTACATATTAAATTTCCCTGTCACTTCATCTTCTTTAATCCATTTTGAGGATCTTATTTCAAATTCCATCATTCCTTCATAAAAGGCTCCATCCTGTCTGGAGAGAATTTTACATTCAACAATTTTTATTATAATATTTCATCCAAAACATTATTTTCTTCACCCAGCAGGGTGATATCTTCCTGTGAACATTGAAATACACCATAAAAAGGTATTTGGTTTAGTCTACAATGCGAATGAATAAATATTATTAATCTAGTAATAGGTAATTCTTGAGAGGTTTTAGATATATCATCACCACTTATGTTTGTATTTTGATCCTGAGAATAATTTAAAAATGTACTAACACAAAACTCCTGATCACTCGAGGAAGGAAGGTTATCCATATTATTGGTGGAATCTTGCGTCTCCTTCTCATTACATTCCAAACATGATGTGTCTTCATTGAGATCAAGTAATATAGAACGAGATACATTCTCTTATTTAGATAAGAGGGACTTCTTCTTCAAAATTCTATTCTCCGTCTTTTTCCTGTTCATCATGGTCTTGGAAGATATGGGCTTATAATTTGAGATAAAAAAATCATTACTAAATATGAACTTCATTGATAACTCAGAAATGAATCTAACCTCTTAAAAAGAGAATAACATCAGCACATATAAACCAACTTGGGTGAACATGTCTATTTGATACCAATTGATATGACCAATTTGGGATATTCGTAACACTGATAGGAGGGTTAATTAGTGTTGGGGAATCTTATTAAATCAATTTATTTTTTTCATCCATGTACCTATCGACCTGTTAGGATCATGATACACTTATCCTATTTTCCCTGTCAAATGCAATAATATGAAAGACGTAAAAAAATGTGGATGATATTTTTACATGTTTCTCCAATCAATAAGATAATTTATGTTCTTGTTGGGTATGGTAATGACCATTTCACAAATTATCCACTATAAGGTAGTAACTGTTATAGTGGTTGACTAAGAAAACAATCTTCTAGTCAGTTGGGCTTCCTGTACTTAAAGGAGGGAAGTAAATAATTGCTTCCCCATGTCGCTCCCTACACTCAGATGGGTGAAGTAAATTAATCATTCTATAAATTTAAATGAGTAGGATATTCCCTTATACTTACTTTTTTTTATGCTACCAATGTAGAGAGTCTCTTGTAGCCTCTAGTTGGTTCGTTATACTACATCGGAAGATAGTGTTCTCTCTATTATAATAGTTTGCAACACAAAGAGAATTTTTTCCTCTTGAGACCTATTAGATGTTAAAATGTTACATTGTTCTTCCACAACCTTATTCTTATCCTTGTGACTTAATTAGAAGCACGAATGTAACCAACCTCTTCTTTCTCTATAGAAAACCTGTATGTTGCACACTCTTCTTATTCTTCTACATCTTCAATGAAAAACAAGCTGGATTCAAACCTACTCTTCTTCACACATTCTATTTCAGTGAAAAAACCTACATTGAAGTATTTTTATTCTTCTTTTTAGAATCACAATTTCTCTTTGTGATGGATAAATCAATGATTTCCAGCTCAACATAGTGTCATCAGAGTTGAACTAGAGCTTGTAAGAACTTCTGGTACCACTCACAACTTGTGTGCCAATCCCTACTTGCAAGCCAAGCAGTTTGCTCGTCTCCCTACTTGCACGCCACCAAATAATTACTTGCAAAAATTCTGAACAACACTCAACATGATTTCCACTTCAGCATTAACACAACACAATTTTTTCTCAAAACTCCCTTCTTACATTCCTCTCTCAACAAGAACACTACTACTTCTTGAAGGAAACTATGTTTTCATGCCTCCCTATATGATATCCTTATGAATAACTCTTAACTTGTGGAACAAATCAGATTGTGTGCCACATTCTACTGCTAGGAAAACCAGAGATCAAACATTGTCTTAATTATTGAGTATATAAAAATAAGGAGGTAGACATCTATTTATCATTATTTTGGGTACTTGTGAAACACATATACTTGAACGCCATTCCTAGTTGTGCGAGGCCCCATCACATGCACACAACTCTATCACTTGCACGCCACTACATCAATAATGTGCTACATTCTTTACATTTTCATATTTTGATATTATGATGATGAAATATGTCTTCATCACAACATACACTTGCGTTCCACATATACTTGTTTTCCAGTCATGAACATGTGTGCCACATTCTTTCCTTTTTCATATTTTGATGTGATTATATTAAAATATGACTTGAACACATCATACACATGGGTGCCACTTATAATTTCATGCCACACTTTTTCAACCCATATACTTGTGCACCACTTTCTATCCTTTTCCAAAACACTCCTTTACTCCCCCTATGATTCAAAATGCTTTCATCTCATGTTCTCCAAAATTATGATATTTGTGAAATACAAATCAAATCATCACCATAGACTTTCCCATTATCATAATTCCAAGCCCATGAACTACTTTATGTGTTCTATTTCTCTTTAACAATAATCATTGTTTCTTATTATAATATTTGGAATATGAATTCAAATTTACTTCTTCATGCTGACATAAAATCCTCAATTTTATTTTGGAGTGTTAATTAAAAATAACATCAATCATCTATATTCATCCAAATGTGGAGGCTTGAGGCTTCTTCAAACACCTTCAATGATGTAGACAATGTGCCACCATTGCTACAAGTATTTAAAACAATATGAATAGTGGAAAATCATATTATTTTAAGTTAATGTGTAATTCATGACCATTATAGAATTCCAAGCCCTTCCACAATCTCTATTAATATTCAACTATCATTTTCTACTTCCCGAAAATCATATGATTCTTTTATACATGTAATATCACGCATTGTTCACATCCAATCATTTATAATTGCATGATATTATTCAAATACTCATTCTTATTCAATAATCCTTAGATGGATAATACTTCCCTATATTTTATTGTTGTAAACAATGTGTTGCCGTTGACACATGTTCATGTAGAATTTATAATGTATGACATCCAATTCTATGATTCTACAATAATTATCCATGCCTCCTCACATTAGACTCTCTCCATTTAAATTTTATCCATTTTACATATCCTTCTTTATATTTACTAGAATTGATAAATGTTGACAAAAAATAAAATCTCATACAGAAAGTTGTCCCAACATCTGTTCAAACTATGAGAAACAAGGGATGAAGAAAAAAATCATGTTATTCAGATTAAAATAAAAATAAAACATGAATTGAAAAACAACATTATGAAGGCATAAATCACCAATGAATTTATATAATTATGAACAATAATGTAACCAACTAAGAAAAAAAATTCTAGGTTCCTAGGGTAGTAGATGTTCGGATTAAGAAATGACAAACCTTTAATTCTTCCATATTCAATAGAAAATCATGAATCATTGCAACTATGAAAGCTTAGATTCCCAAAATTGAATCAAATAATTTAAACAGTGTAATAGAAAAATATAAATAAGAGATAGGATCAACATATATTGTTTATACATAATTTAATTAAAAAATAATTACCTATAAGTTTTATTCTTTCTTCATTGAGGTGCTCATATAAGGATATATAGTGCACCGTCATTACATTGTAGAGATCAAGGTTAGATATCTCATATTGGTGATCCACACATGTTCAAAGAATTTCTGAATATCACTTATGGAGTCTTTAGGTGCTAGCATAGAGGATCCTTTTGTTTACGTCATCGTCCTCGGAGCATGTTGAGAACCACTTCTGAAGTATTCTCCTTGATCTAGTGAAGGATGATTTCTATCATAGTTTTTAGTGTTCTTAGTGAAGAAATAACTCTCTAGGATTGAGTTTTTTTCTAAAAAATGATCTGCAAAATTGAAACGACATTACTTGTCTTGCTCGTGGATAATGACCAAATTATATAACTGGGAAATTATTTCACTAGTTTAATAATAAAATTATTTTCAAAAGTGCCTTCAATTATTTCATTAATCAAAAATAAACCCCCATGTGAAATAATAAAATTGATTTATTATTTACAAATATTCACTTTACTATCGAGTTATAATAAAATTGTTTTTAATTAAAAAACAATCAATAATTTTATTTCTCACCTGATGAATAAACATAGTCTACTAGTCCTCATCAATTTTTGTTAATTTTTGCTCCCACAATATATTATCTTGAATAACTAGTGATATAATAAATTTAATCAATAATACATGAATAATTATTAAATCACAACCAAAATATTATTTATTCAACTTGTTGAAATATAAATTATTTGACTAAGATTCTGGATACACTTAATATGTGACCCCCTAGTCCTTTATCTTAGTGGAATTAGGCAGAGAACCCTAATGTACATGATTAGAATCTAGCAAAATTCTAATGCACCAATAGAGAAATATGTTAATGCTATAATATAAAGTCACCTCATATGAATGTTTACAATTAAATATAATCCCTTAATCTCAATATCTCTAATTGAGGTATTTTACTAACCTATATGCTCGACATATCGTTATTTGAATTTTAGGTAATAGAACTTGTATAAAGAACACCATTGATATGAATTTAATTAGGATATATAATTTCCATCAATGTGTATAAGATATTAAAATCTATTAATAAATAGAAGGGATAAAAACATTCTCACATTATTCATTAACGTAATATTACTCTTTATGGACGCAACTTATCCTTTATTTCCTAAAACATCTATCATCATAGTTTTTGTCACTACTTCAAAGTGTGTGACTCATAATATTTATTAATAATAATCATAATGTATAAGGACCGATACAAACATACATATATAGGAACATCCAATGACATTTATAAATGTGAATTTTCTTTTTATCGGGTCTCGTTCTCAAAATATCATTCTGGATTTTACCAAGGGAATACAATCAGAGTAGATGCCTCAATGTCAAATTAGTGTCCAACCCTTATATATTATATCATTTGTGTCCCTAAAATGATATTGTGCGACCATAGAACATATATATAAGAATAGTGTCTTAGCGCTTCTAGGTTCTTATCATAGAGAGGAACTTTTATGACCTTTTAGTGTGGCTGGTACTTTTAGGACATTATCACATACAATGTTACATAGAAGAACAATCATGATGTGATAATGAGTTTATTGATATTAAAAAAACAATGTATATAAGTTATCATATTGTCCATAGAAGTTGTATCTAGGTAGCCAAATCCTACATTTGGAATATACTCATATCCATAAATATATGCATTATGGGTTTCATATATCCCATCTTCCTCGATACTATCTGGTCCGGACACATGGCATTTAACCTGATGAAGTTGAAATAGATATGGATTCTTATTCATGGTGTATTTAGTGCGTAATATTGATCAATGTGTGATGAAACTTCATGGATGGTACACTCCTCTTTTATGGGATATATGGAAGATGGATCAAGTGTAGGATGAGACCTAGGAATGGGATGTTGAGATATGATCTCAATTGCCAGAGCACTTTGTCCATAGTACCTACAACCATAAAAAGGAATACTTGTTTATGAGTTCGTTCAAGGAGGGTAGGTTGTAACGACCATTAATTTTATTGAACGTACAAATCAATAGTTTTACCAATTTAATACATTATATGGCCATAATTATTATTATTAATCTAGTCACTGGGGTCATGGGACTGTTTGAGAGTCATTCTGAGCATGAATTTTTTACAAAACGGTCTCTGTGACTAGGTGTCATGGATTTTTTAGAACCATGTGATTGAAGGAGAACCCTCATCCGGCTATAGAAAAGGTTGAATATAAGATATAAGGATTTACTGCAACCATGTATTTCTAATCCAATGTATGTGTGGCCTATTGTATCATTCAGTGAAATGATTAGTGCATGGTTTGCATACAATTTTGAAACTGTGCATAGTTGGACTTTGGAAAAAATTACCACTTTCTCCCAACATAATGATAAAGACTTAATTATTTATTCCATGTTCGTATAATGTCCAAAAATTGGTTTTCTCCTATCTTTAATCTCAAAACCCTCCAAAGAATGACTCATCTGAAACTCTTTCGTACGACTCCTGATTCAAGATCAATCTGAAGAATTTAATATCTTCAAGAATGTTAATGTAACCCACCCTTATATATAATTATTTTATCACATCCATTTTTATATTTAGATTGAGTCACATGTGACAAATCTTTAGGGAATTGGACTAAAACACAAATATCTCCTAGCCTACTTTGATTCTGAGTTCGATATTGATAGAGGCGTCTTCTACACCCTTATGGTATGCGGTTATCTCATTTTCCATTTGCTTTTCATCTATATTTTAATTATTCCAATGTTCCATATGCTGACCATTACAGAGCATCTCAATAACATAGGTTATTTCAATTATAAATTACTATAGTGCCTTGATATATTTTAATTGTCTCTAGTTTAGTGATTTAGTTATTACCGTACCCACAGATGTCCACCCCATGGGCGTGCCATTGAAATTGACCATTTTTTCATATTTCACCTAAATGCATGGGACTCATAATTAGATATCTATTTGTAATTTAAATTTAATTTACATTGATACATATGTAAAAAATGTATCCCTAGTCATATCATAGGTAATTTTTTTCTCTTATAATGAAATGGATCATGTGAGTATAGGCCCTGATGTCCATGACATCATCATTTACATGTGATCCTTCGAAATGGTTCTTCCTCTGTCTTAATGATCTATTTTCATTGATTATGGTAAATGGAATTGGTAATAATTGATTGTGAATGATGGTATCACCCCATCAATTTAATTCAATATGACACCATAATATTGTCACTTTATATTTATCAAAGAGTATCCAATGTTAAGAAAATTTGAATGAGTACAATTAGATGGAATAAAAGATGCTTGATGGGTTAAAATTTCATAATAAATAAAATGGAATATTTATATGGAATGACCTATACATCATTGAATACATCATTAAATGAACATGATTATATGAAATGGAATGGTTGATTAAGAATGGTAAGTTCATGCTTCCATTTATAACATGATTAATCTTTTTGATTATATGAGATGCTTTAAATTGAATAACTGTATGTGGGTATGTTCATTCCCATGGTTTAATTCATATCAAATGACAATATGTAATAAATATGGATATCCATTATTAATTGAAATTGGATAAAACATTATATGGGCTATGTATGAAGGTAAGGTGTGATGATCAGGGCAGATAAAATCATAGTTCTTACATCAGGTGTTGATCATAGTAGTTCACACAAAGGTTACTATAAGGTCATTAGGATGAGATGATTACATTCCATATTTATAGTGTTTCATTGGGGGAACTCTCCATAGTTAGCATTATAGAATAGAAAATATCTCTAATAGGATGTAGGGTATATTCATTTGATTAGAGGTTATCAACTCCTTACATTATTGATGTATGTTTGTGAGTTACATCTCGATACACTATACTAATATAAAAATATAAAAATATATAATATTATATATAAATAGTGAATTGATAATCCTTTACTACCATGAGATTTAGTTGTAAGATTAGTAAAGTGTCCCTTAAAAACCTAAACAGTTGGTTATTTATTAATTAGATTTTATTTATTTCCTGGTTATATATGCACACTATTTGTTTATGAAAAACATATCAGATTACATGTAGACACCATTGGTTCGTTCCTAATGATACTTTGACCTCACACATTACTAAGGCCTCTGTAGGAACCCTAGATAAATTTGTTCATGCACATTCCTGTAAGGGTAAAGGCCCTACCACCATTGGATGATTTTCATTTCATATATTGAGTATAGGAGGAAAGGATTAAGCATGCACTCGAGATTCTTGTTGAGTATATTTTTCCCTTTTTATATATTTTTAGCATGATTGTTTTCCAATAACCATGGACCAATTGATTTTTAACAAAATTCCATGAAATGTGTAGAAATTATACATTTGATTCTATTATTGTATATTTTCAAATTACATTGTCATCATTTTCTTCCACTACGTAGTCTTAAGTTTTATATTTACACATCTACAATTAGTTTCATTTGTATATAGATATTATGATTTCTCTATTATTAATTATTTATTAAATCTACTATTCTACTTTGTCATTTGGATAAATTCTCCCATTGTACCATCTCCACAACCTTTGCTTCTAGTCAAAATTCTCTAGCATATGGGGAGGTGATCCGGAGTCCATGCATCCCACCAAGCCTAGGGAATGTGTTTTGTGGTATCCAGGTTTGGAATGTTTCAATTTTCATTTATCAATTATTTCATAAGTGATAGTAAAAAATAAATCCAATATGTTCTTATGATAGAAAACAATATATGTGAAAAAAATTATTCATGGAATACATAAATTATATTATGGAAGTATCTCATGAAGATTTATATTAAAGATGTGTTTTATTGGGATGACATAGAATTAATATTTTTATATTTCAAATATATTTTTAGATTTATTCTTTTGTAATGATTGTATTGAGGTATTCCTTATAAGAATACATTTACAAGGAAATTTATCAATGAATGTTCTTGAAGGATATATGGAAGGAGTTGGAAGACATGTTTGGAAAAGAGTTTTTATTGGATGAAGTAAGTTGAAATGTTCATTGAGAAGGACTAAATCCAAAATTCAATAAAAAACGTGATTTTTAAAATTAGAATCATATAAGTATGAACAATATAGCTAGGAAAACCAATTGTAATCCCATTTGAAAAATATGATTATACATTTATTCTAGAAACAATAATGGGATTCTATTTTGCTGATGAAGTGGAGAAACCATCATGTTTCAAATCCATGAATATTTAATGTAGTCACCATTAATGAATAAAAGTACTATATGAAGTGGTTGATAAATAAGAAATTAGTAATGAATTAACCCACTCTATTATTGATGATATTCCTTAAAAAAGAAAATAATTAAGGCATTTTATGTGTCTTTGAAACTAAATATCATGATAATGAATGAAAATTTAAAATATCATAGTGATATTAATGATGATATTCCCCTAAGATATTAGGGAGAAAATAGACACATAAAAGTATTTTAAGATGATCACTTTTTCATTGAATACTAAAAATGAAGAAAAAATGTGGTCCATGAATAAATATAACTGAAAGATTAAGGAAATGTAGACAAAATAAAAATAACGTATGGGGCCATGATAAAGATAGAAATAATGTTCTACTATCACAGAAGCCTTGGGTATATTATGGACATATTATTTGAATCCCAATGGACACATTGTGACATAAATCATATAAATTGATCATCTTAATTCGCGGTGTTTAGATGATGTATAAATAATATGGGATTATTTTATATGTTTTTATCCAAGTAATTTCACAAGATATTAAAAATTGAATAAATCATGGAATTCAATTAGTATATCCCCCAATCCTATGACACATATGTAGATATATTATCCTAAAAATAATAATTTTTTCTTGAAAATATGTTTATTGTTTATGTGGAAATTCATGGAACACAAAAAAGGTCTGTCAAAAAAATATATCTTTATACTCAAATTATCCCGCATGTAATGAGTTAAAGCACACATGGAAGATAATGAACATGTATGTACCTAAACCAATTTGTATAAAATGTGGAATAACATGGGAAAAAGTAATAAAAAAATAAGATGACTGAGATGAATCTCAAACCCATAAATGAAAAGGAATAATTAAGTAGTCTAAGAAATATAATAATGTAAGTTATTATTATAAGTGCACGTTCCATCCAATTTATAAGGAATACAAATGAAATTTATTTTAAAGTGACATAAAAGAGGATAATTTCATTAGAGTAATCTATTACACAATTTTGGAAAATCCCTAGACATGGAAGGATATTTGTTTTCTCACTAAAGAAGAATTTTTTGTAAGTGGTTTTAAATAATGAAGATCCAATTTTAATGGGATAAATAACTTTTCCATAATATATGGTCATGATGAAGTGGTTGAGGTTGAGGATATATTTCCATTCCAAATAATAATTTAGTGGATGTGAAATGGAATTTTTGGAGAAAAAATGGTGTGTTCATCAAGAACTTCACCTCCATTTAACTTGAGAGAATTTTTAACACCACATTACCTATAAAAATATTTAATTTATAATATTTTTGTATTGGTGTTGAAATTATTGGGATATAATACATGGGGTATGTGTGAAAATAATGAATATATGTGAAATTTTTAATGTAAATCAGTTGAAGTAAAAAAGTGATAGAATGATGTGGATTTAGAGAAGTTTCATATTATGATTGATTTTAGGAATGCAAAAGGTGGAAATGATGAACTAAAATCATCATGTGGTGTCTAAATATAATTTTTCTTTAAAAATAATAACAATTTAGTTTCATAGTATAATTAAATTTAAATATAAATCATAAAATCCATAGGATGAAATGAAATTTTTAAAAAAATGTTGAGACATGTGGAGAAGACTAATATAAAATAAAGAGGCATAAATGACCTAAATAATAAAACTAGTGGTATCATACTAACAAAATAATAATAAATTGGAATATGGAAAAAATTTATGGATTTAAACAAAGAAATAAAATCTCTTACAATGTTTGATGTAACTACAAATTTAATGGATATTCATGATTATTTTATAAAAGATATGAAAATTAATATTTTATTCTATTAAGATACAAAAATATATTGACTAACAGGATTGTCCCCAAAAATTGTTATCTAAAATTTGATGAATATTTTTATGAATGTGGTGATTAACATTCAATTGGTTTTGAGTAATATTGTATGTTTAAGAAACATATAAAGTGTGGATTTCATGTCATATCACCATAAAAATTGGTAAAAATGATTCAACATGTAGTATATTCTCACATTAGATGTAATAATTCATACATAATTATGATTCTGTTTTAATTAATGATAATATTAGAGGCTAGTTTTTTAAAAATAGAATTTTTTTTCTATATATGATTTAAATGGAAATATTTTGACTGGAATTGATATCATTGTGAGAGTTAACTTAAAATCATAAATCAATCATTGATCCTTTTCTCATTATTATTAGAGGATAAATTTATAAACAAAATTATAAGTTATAAATTGACTTACATGAATGTATATGAAGTTAATGAGAATAAATTTGTTCATGAAAGGATATGTGTAACACCTTGCCCTACCTCATTGGGTTGAGGAGGCGATGAGGGTTACTTGGATTTAAGAGACGTTCCCAAGGCACCAAAGGCTGGAAATAAATGCCGAGGGCTCCGTGAATAGATTGGGGAACGATTTTACCTTAAGACCACACCATCCAAACAATCCACAAACTATATGATGCATGTCAACAAACCCAACCAATCCATCCACTAACAACCTAGTTGTTCCACAATGAAAACAAAAACCAATACAACTAGACATGTCCACAACTCATCAGAGTACAAAGTGGAAACTAAACATCCAAACACCAACAAGCCATGACAACACCACAGCTTCGCACCAAGATCCAAGCTCCAGGATCCACCATGACATCACAATGCTCCACTAAAGGTGGGTTATTCCTTACCTTTTCCCACGTCACGGTACACGACATCTGAAAAGACACCACAGTGCCAAAGAAGGGGGTGAGTACTAAAACTCAGTAGGTTTTCCCCAAATTACATCCCTACACATGCCACTAGGATAAAACCATTATGACATTTATGCAAAACCGTTTATATAAATAATCACAAGTGAAACCATTACCATAATCCAAACATGCCCTTACCAAGACATCATACCACAACCAAGCTTCAAAGAGAAAGACAAACAAAAATGCCACAATTCTATTCAACATTTCCCATTTTCACCACAATTTCCATCTTGCAAAGAAATGCACAAAAAAACTATAACAATCAAACAGTGATGCTTCCATCTGACCGTTCACCCATTCACAAATAGTGACTCTTTGCGTCCACTAATCCTTTGATGGTGGACCTTCCATCCACTATCCATCCCTCTTCGTTATATGGGTACTTCCCTCCCACTTCCATAGGACATTTCCAACATTCACACCCAATAATACGACCCACCAAGGACACAACATCATGCAACCAACCAAATTCCATTGCATATAAATCCACTGCAATAAATCACCCATTTATTGAAAACCATTTTCCATGCCAAAACCCCATTCTAATAAAACAACCCTTTATATTGGATACCATTTCCAATCAATCATTTCACAAATCAACCATACCATTCCATTTTTAATCCCCATTTTAAAATTCACTATAATAGCATTTCATCACAAAACCCCATTTTTCCCAAAAACCCCCAAATGGGATTCCAACAAAATTCACACATCAACATACAATTAATTTCAATCATAACAAATTGATTTTAATTTGTAACCACTAGTTCTAACCAAGTGGAGTCAAGAGAGAATCCACCTACATTTAGGGTTCCCGAGAAATCGACCCCCAAGCCACCGCACCTCAAAACCGGAGAAGGCACCACCGAAACCTCTCTAGATCCATTTCCCTAACACTAATAAGACTTAATATTAACATCCAAGGAATCCTCAACCCTATATCTAAACACAACAAGTGTAGATCTAGAAAACCAAGAAAGAGAGGGATGCAGATCTAGAGGAAAACACCAGAGAAACAAGAGGAGAGAATTACCCAAGAGAAATCACCTTGAATCAACCTTGAAACCCCTTAAAATCACTTCCAAAATAAGTGGGAGAGCACCCATAACACATGAGAACCCAAAAACCCAATTTATGCTCGAGTGGTATGAAGAGAGGATTGGAATGAGGCAATACCGAGTGAGCCCGGTTTTTAAAACCCTAACTATAAGTGGCCGCACGATTAGCCCACATGGATTGGAAAACCGTAATCTAACTGTGCACATGCCACTACCTCAAGATCCATAGTCTGCATGATTTCCTTGCATAGTTTGGAAAAACGTGCACAGGACATGCGAGGCATACTGTCTCCCAGTGCACCCCTTTCAATGCCTCCAAACTCATACAAACCCATTCAAAACACTCCCAACCTCTTCCCAACTCATACCATGCACTTTATAGACATAAAAATTCATAAACAAAGGCTACATAACTCAAACCTGGGGAGCTACATTCTCCCCACCATTGGAAATTATGTCCTCGAGAAGTAGTGAACCCGCCCTTTATCGAAAGAGCTCGGGCCACTACTCGACCATCTTGTTATCCTGCTCCCAAGTCTCCTCTTGAATCTGACTATATTGCCAGAAAACACGAACTAAACCGATGATTTTACCAAACAATACTTTCTCTTGCCTTTCCACAACCCGCACAGGCATGTGCACCAACGAAGCATCCGATTCTAGCTCAACATGATCCCAACGAATTACATGGTCACTATCTGGATGATACTTTTTCAACTACGACACATGAAACACATTGTGCACTGAATTAAACTATGGTGGAAAAGCCAAATGATAAGCCACCTCACCAATCCACTCAAAAATCGTAAAAGGCCCAATATACCTCGGAGATAACATTCCCTGCATCTAAAAATAATGATTTCCCAACCTAGGAGATATCCTAAAGAAAATATGATCACTCACCTTGAACGACAATGTTCATCGACGATGATCCGCATACGATTTCTGATGACTCTGAGCCATGTCCTTTATTTTTTTGATCAACTTGTTCTTCTCCGTAGTCTCCCGGACAAGGCTCGGTCCAACCATTGAAGACTCACCTGTTTACACCCAACATATTGGAGAACGACACGACCACCCATACAATGCTTCAAACGGAGCGATCTGTATGGATGCCTGATAAATTTAATTGTAAGAGAACTAAACCAACGACAAGTGATCCTCCCATGAGCCACCAAAATCCATGACACAAGACCAGAACATATCCTCAAGGGTTTGTATCATCCTCTAAGATTTCCCATTCTTCTGAGGGTGATAGCTTGTACTCATCGTCAACTACATTCCAAGGGATTGCTGTAAGTATTTCCAGAAACGAGATGTAAACCTTGGATCTCTATCTGATACAATCAAAACTGAAACACCATTCCTCTTTACCTCCACCCGGATATAGATCTTGGACAAATCCTCCACTGTATGAAATTCACAAATCGGGACGAAATGGGCTGATATCATTATCCAATCCACTATCACCCAAATGGAATCATGCATTATGACCATTCTTGGGAGACCTGTGACAAAATCCATCACTATATGATCCCACTTCCAAATAGGGATTAGTAAAAACTGCAACATTCCTGCTGGCCTCTGATGCTCTACCTGGACCGGCTGAGAAGTCAAGCATCTCAAAACAAACTCAGCCACACTTATTTTTATACGAGCCCACCAGAACTACACCTTCAATTCTTTATACATTTTCTGAATTCCAGGATGAACAGCCCACCTGGAATGACGATACACCCTAAGAAGATCCTCCAGACTAGCAGCTGGTACTACCATCCGATTCTAAAAAATCAAAAATGAATCTCCATTAAGTCTCCAACCCTCAATGGTCTCCCCACCATTGAGTCTTGACCCCACAATCACACACTCAAAATCAGATATATGTTCCTCTCTAACCAGGCCAACCAAGTGAGGAATCAAAAAAACCGGAAGGAAGACCGCTCTATTGCCCTGGTCCTCACATTCAAAACACATATCAGCTACAACCGACATCAACTACCACTGGTATGATGCCTATATCACCATCTGAGCATATGATTTTCAACTTAATGCATCCGCCACCGAATTTCTCTTACACTGTGTGTACATCAAGTCAAAATAAAAAATATGGATATATTCAATCCATCTCCTTTTCCTCATGTTCAAATCCCGTTGTGAGAAAATGTGTTTCAAGCTCTTATGATCTATATATACCTAAAATTTCTCACCATAGTGATAATGACTCCACACTTTCAAAGCATCGACCACTACTACCAACTCCAAATCAGGAGTTGGGTAGTTCTTCTCATGCACTCTCAACTACTGTGAGACATACGCAACCACCCGATTCCCATGCACAAGAACGCACCCCAACCATGATCCTAATGCATCGTAATACACCACTTACCATTTTCCTAGTTCTAGAAATACCATCATTGGTGTAGATGTAAGATGACCTAGTAACTCTTCGAAACACTGCATCCATTGTTCATTCCACTGGAATGGAGCATTCTATCTTGTCAATGCTATCATCGGCGAATCCAAATATGAAAAATCACGAACAAAACACCGATAATACCCAACAATAACAAGGAAACACTGTTTCTAAAACATATTCATTGGTGGATTCCACAAGAGAAAAACCTCTATCTTTTATAGATCCACTAAATCAACCCTTTCAGAAATCACATGGCCAAGAAAATGAACTTCATGTATCCAAAAGTCACACTTTGACAATTTGGCATACAACTGATGATCCGTCAAGATCCCCCGCACTATAGCTATGTGATGCTCATGATCCAAACTTGTCTTTGAATACACCAGAATATGATCTACAAACACCGCCACAATTGAATGTAGATATCTCTAAAATATCTGATTCATCAATGCCATGAACACTACTGGCACATTTGTTAGACCAAAGCGCATAAACGCATATTCATAATGGCCATATCTACTTATGAAAGATGTTTTAGGTGTATCTTCCTTCCTCACCCACAATTGATGATATCTCGACCTGAGGTCAGTCTTGGAGAACAACTGGGATCCCCTCAATTGGTTGAACAAATCATCAATTCATGGAAGTGGATATCTGTTGTTTATCGTAACTTGGTTAAGTCTACGATAATCAACATAGAGCCTCAAAGTTCAATCATCCTTTTTCAGAAACAACACTGGAACTACCCACAGAGACGTGCTAGGTTAGATAAACCCTTTTCTTTCAAACTCTTCCAACTAGACTTTCAATTACTGCAATTCAGCTGGTGTCATCCGATAAGATGGAAGTGAGAAATGACTGGTCCCCCGGAGGAGATAAATCATGAACTCCACTTCTCTTACAGGATGTAACCCAAATAATTATTCAGGAAAAACATCCATGAACTGGTCCACCACTGCCGGAGGAACACTTTGCTCAACACCGTTTAAAGATTTCAATGACCACGCTGCAAACTAATACGATAACATACCCACTACTGGTGCAAACAAACCTGTTGCACCTTTCCTTTCATGCCTCTCTCCTCTAAAGGGATGTATAACACTATTGTGTGACTTATAATCCATTGTCCATGCATCACAGTCGATGTGGGCCATAAAATCCACCATCCAATCCATTCCCAATATTACATCATACCCATCCATCTAAAGCATTGAGAAATTACACACTATCTCAACCTAGCCCACAATGATACACCATTCCCTACACAAGAAGGCTCGACACTCTCTTCGACCGAGAAGAATTTTATGTTTCAAAACTGAGGGTATCATTTCTACCATTAAACCCAGCAAATCAACCACACATGATAAAATAAAGGATTGTGAAGCACCTGTATCAAACATCACTTGCATCAAGGTAGAATTTAAAAGAATAGTACCTCGCTCCGTGGATGGTCCCGAATGATCATCCAACACAACATGTTCAGCTCCGAACACATGTTTTCTTGCCAAAGTATACTCGTTATTGCTTTTCTGAGGCGTTGTGGTATTCCGAGAATCACTATGACCCACTTTACTCTACTGCGGAGGGGTATAATACTACCCACATCCCGTCAAAGATTACGAAGTCTGTGAACCCTACGGACTGTCATGCGCACCCAACCTCGGAGCATTCCGACAATAACACTGCAGATTCCCCATCTGCTTAAAATTATGACATGCTCGAGGTTTCTTCGTACAATCCCGCTTGATGTGGCCTATAGAACCACACTGAAAACATCACATCTTGCTCTGGGGCTTCGGAGGAAGATTTACTGATCCTCCCGTCATATTATATGTCATATTCCCTCCCTGGGAATATGTTTCCCTCCTTCACTTGAACCCAGTGTTATAGTTCCCACTATTCCCCATGGGTACCACCATGCTTCCCCCGCCCGGAGTTCCCAAAAAATCAAGCTCAGCCACTGAGGCTCTATTCACCATCTCCATGTAATCATCTATACACAGAACTGCTTTCTTTGAATGGATTTCTTGCCTCAACCCCGCTTCCAAGATCCTTGCCTTCAACGACGTGCTACCCTTTACCTCGAGTGCAAACTCCACTAGGTTCATAAACATAGCTGCATAATCTGTCACAGACATCAGCTCTTGCTTCAAACAGATGAAATCAGTCGTCCACTGAATTTTGAAAGTATGTGGGTATAAATTTTTGTAAACAATTCCTCAAAGCCTTCCCACATCATACCCCGGTCCGCCCCCTCTTGGACTACCAAGTCCCACCACTGAAGTGAAAGATCTTCCAACATATACGTGGCCAACTTCACTTTCATCTCTACCGGCCTTTCCATGAACTAAATGATCTTTTTCATTCTATTCAATAATTATTCTGCCCTTTCTGGCACTGAATCACCCCTGAAGTTGGGTGGATTCTTCCTTTGAAACATAACCACATGATCTATATGCCTTGGTTCATCAGTTTTATTCCCACTTCCCACAGCTTGGAATGATTTCACTATGCATTGCACTAGCTTTTGGTTCACCTGAGGCTCAGGTGCAACCACATTCTCAGTAGCCTACTCCGGTTGGTCTCTACAACGCCTACCAGGTGCCAATTATATAATGATAAAACAAACAACCATGAGTCTCCCTTCCGTAGATGTCACGAAATCCCATTTCAAATCACATTACAGAACACTATCACAACATGCCTTTTCAGCAGTTCACATTTCCCATGGTTCACCATTTTGAAAATCATACCATTTTCAAAATACCTAATTTATTCACATTTTAGTTTCACACAAAAACCATCTCTTAATTCATCCCATATGTCATTTTATCCAAATGAAATATGCATCCTAGTGGGAAGTCATTTCTACCATGCATGCCATGTTCATCTCATTGGCAACACCCCCAACAATGAAATATCCAATGCCTATAAGTGTCTCCAAGACACTTATGTACCCAACTCCCTGGTAACTTGAATTTCAGCATAAAAGGGTTAGCTATGTCCTTTTATGCTATAAATTCCATGTTCCGATATTCATATGCCTTGATACCATCCCAACTCAAGGAATGTACCACAAGGAATTTCAAAACCAAATTCGAGAATCAACTTTAAAGTACCGAACAAACTGATACCACCTGTAACACCCCGGCCCTATATCATTGTCTTCAGGAGGCGTTGAGGGTTACTTGGCCTAAAGAGCCGTTCCCAAGGAGAAAAAGGATGGTAATAAATGTCGAGGGCTCTATGAACAGATTGGCGAATGATTTTACCTGAAGACCAAACCAACAAAACAATCCACAAACTATATGACGCGTGTCAACAAACCCAACCAAACCATCCACTAACAACCTAGTTGTTCCACAATGCAATCCAAACCTAATATAACTAGACATGTCCACAACACATCAGAGTACAAAGTGGAAACTAAACATCCAATCACTAACAAGACTTGACACCAACACTGCTCCACACCAAATTCCAAGCTCCAGGATCCACCATGGCATCCCAATGCTCCACTAAAGGAGGGAGATGCCTTACCTTTTCCCACGTCATGATACTTGACATCTACAAAGACACCATAGTTCCAAAGTAGGGATGAGTACTAAAACTAAGTAGGTTTTCCCCATATGACTTCACTACACACGACACTAGGATAAAGCCATTAGTGCATTTATATAAAACAATTTATATAAATAATCACAAGTGCAACCATTACCATAAGCCAAACATGCACATAACAAGCCATCATACCACAACCAAGAATCCAAGGGAAATCTAACCAAACATGCCACAAGTCGTTTCATCATTTCCCATTAGCACCACAATTTCCATCTTGAAAACTAATGCACAAGACAACAAAAACAATCAAACGGTGATTCTTCTGTCCAACCGTTCACCCATTCACAACTAGTGGCTCTTCCCGTCCACTTATCCTTTGATGGTGGTCTTTCCATCAAATATCCATCCCCCTCCATTATGGTGGTACTTCCCGCCCACTTCCACATGACATTTTAATCATTCACACCCAAGCATACGACCCACCAAGGACACAACATCATGCAATCAACCAAATTCCATTGTATATAAATCCACTACAATAAATCACCCATTTATTGAAAACCATTTTCCTTACCAAAACCCCATTCCAATAAAACAACACTTTTTACTGGATACCATTTTTCAGCAATAATTTCACATATCAACCGTAGCATTCCATTTTAAAATCCCCATTTCAAAATTCACAACAATAGAATTTCATCACAAAATCCCCTTTTTCCCAAAAACCCCCAAATGGATTTCCAACCAAATTCGCACATCAACATAAAATTCATTTCAATGATAAAAAATTAATTGTAACATGTAACCACTAGTTTTAACCAAGTGGTGTCGAGAGAGGATCCACCTACCTTTAGGGTTCCCGAGAAATCGATCCACAGGCCACCGCACCTCAAAACCGGTAAACGCACCATCGAAACCTCTCTAGATTTCTTTCCTTAAATTTCACAATCCTACATATTAAAATCCATGGAAACCCAAACCCTAGATCTATATAAAAATGTGTAGATCTAGAAAACCAAGAAATAGAGGGATGTAGATCTAGAGGAAAACAGAATAGAAACAAGAGGAGAGACTTACTCGGGAAATATCTCCTTCAATCCACCTTGAAACCCCTTCGAATCTCTTCCAAAAAGAGTCGGAGAGCACCCCTAACCCCTAAGAACGCAAAAAACCAGTGTGAGGCCTGAGTGTGAGGAAGAGAGGAGAGAAATGAGGCAATCCCGAGTGAGCCTGGTTTTTAAAACCCTAACTTTACGTGGCCGA
Source organism: Viscum album (assembly GCA_963277665.1). NCBI lineage: Eukaryota > Viridiplantae > Streptophyta > Magnoliopsida > Santalales > Viscaceae > Viscum > Viscum album. The sequence goes on along the minus strand of OY728160.1, from coordinate 795,478,739 downwards.
ACGGTTAGCCCACACGGTTTGGCAAACGGTGCGCTAATCGTGCGCATGCCACTGCCTGAAGAGCCAGAGTCCACACAGTTTCATCGCACGGTTTGGTAAACCATGCACAGGCCATGCAGAGCCTACTTCCTCCCCCTGCACGGTTTCATGGAGCATATGCACGGTTTACACTAACTGTTCTCAAACCGTGCACCCCTTTAAAGCCTTCAAACTCATCCAAAACCATTCCCAACTCATTCTATGAAATTTAAACACATAAAAATGCATAAAATAAGGCTATATACCTCAAAACGGGGGTGATACATTATGGGGAGTTGTTATGAAAATTGTAAATCTCACAAAAATGCAGTATATTTAGTACATGGAATGAAATGAGATTTCATTTTTTATTTTCCTAAAGTAAAAACTAGGTTTGATTGATCTTCCATAGAAAACCACCAAGTCATATCCAATCTTGACCATCATAAGGTAGCCATATATTTATCAGGTATTAATAGTGGTAATAAAATTATTAAATATATATAACTGAATATATATATATATAATAATAATAATAAAATGAAACTCACCTTATATACCGCGGTAAATTATTTCTTCTATATTACTATTGGAATATAATTTTAATTTTACAAATTATATGTTAAATTTATTTTATCAATTTTTTTATATTTATGATCACGATTGACGTTAAATGTATAATTAATATATTAAATTTGATTTCCTATAATGTAATTATTTTCACGATATTTTTTAATGTATAATTTATAAATTTTAGTATGTGGTTTTCATAAAAATAACAACATTTTTGGATTTACCATATTCAAATTTGGTTTATATTATTTTTGGAATATATATACAATCATTGTTTCATTGTATATTAGTTTAAAATATCATTTTTGAAAATATAGTATACCTTATAGAATGAATCATATGAATAATTTTCTTGGTAAAATAAATGTTATTTATGTAAAATTTTATATTAAAAAGGATTATAGAGAATGTATTTATTGAATGTTAGAAAAAGGAAGATGAATCTATTGGAACCTATAAAGATAATTTTACAATACATATAAGATACACTTCTATGATAACTTTCATCATGTGAAGAAAAATGAACTGATTCTTTGGTGGACTCAAACCAAGCCTTAGGAAGTCAATATATATTAGAGAATTTAGTTTCAATGAAGAAGTTTATCGACTTCTACAATAGGTAGAAATTTAAATTGGATATTACCCCCATTACTTTATTTTTGATAATAAAAGGAAGATAATTTATTATTAAAATATAAATGGTGGAATGGAAATTCAGTTATACTATATACCATAAATGTGGGAAGGTTCACTCAGGTGATTTTTTGAAAGGGAAAATAGGATATAAAGGTGTGGAAAGGATGATCATTAAGTGTATAAATTCTAAAGTGATGGGGAGAATTTGGATAAAGATGTGAATAATTAGAAGGATTAGAATAATTCACCTCCCACACATATGTGTATCAATTTCAAGGAGTTCTAGATTTATGCTAACAGGTACCCCCATCGGTGTTTTAATGTTGATGATAAGGCAACCGAACCTCTAATTGAAAAGTAAAAAGTCAACTCGTACACTATAGAAAAGAATTAAGTGAACCATGAATATCTGGAAATACATAAACTCATCACATTTTTTTGGAATGTTAGGTTTGGTTTTTTATGAATGAGCCCTAAAAATATTGTAATGTTCATCCATTGGTGAGATTTAGTGATTGTCTAAATTGATTATAGAATAATGAAATCACATATTACATTATTTATAATTACGAACCTCGTCATCAAAGGAAAGTATTTTTTTATAATAAAATATATTTTATAAGAAATGGAGAATCATGTGTGTATTAAATATGGATTTATGGTAATTCAGGTTATTTACATGTTTTTAGGGAATACATGATGATGGAATTCACATGCTGGGTATGTGGAAATAAAAATTTAACTTCTGATATTTGGAGTATTAATGTTGAGTGACATTTTTGAAATTCAGTAAAAATTTATTAAATTTGGGATGTTTATAGGGTTATATGTTTAAATATTTATTATAGTGATTTTGTTGGCATTTTAATTAGGTTTTAGATATTAATATTTTAAAAAAATATACTGATTTATGAATACTAGATAAACTGGGGGAATTTGATTAATTATCATGATAAATAAAAACTGAATAAATGACAAGTCATTTCATTATGGATCTTATGATCCACTAGTTATGAATTTATTAATAATTAATCATAGTTTCTTGGAGTAATAAATGAAGCATAGATTTATTAATGAACAACCAAAGAGTGATATTGTCTAAATTAGATTAATTAAATTGTGTATAAATTATAAAATTATTTTGTAAAATATGATATCAAATTATAATCATTTATGAGGATATCATTGACGTTTCTCAGTTCGATTTGGTCTATGGTTTTTTGGTCATTATCCTTCGAATGGATATATTATCTATCATTATCTATCAAAATTTGAATATAATTTATCTCTTCTATGGCCATAATTTCACATTCCATATATGATCTAATATGTTAAATATCTACTTACATGATTCTTATGATATTTTTAAAGTACTTAATGCAAATACATATATATATATTGACCCCTATGAGATTTTTGATCATATAGGTATACTAGATTATAACATGGTGCTCCCCCCAAACCACTCCCTAGTTGATGATGTATTTTATGTTTTGTGGAATGTGCATACTTGATGCTTCATAAGTAATAAACATAGAGTTCATACCATTGGAAAATTATCTTTCTATTGAAATAAATTAGTATAATTAACCGATTATAGAGAAAATGTGTTAAAAAATAGGACTAATAACATATTTGTGGTTTTTGAGAGGAATCCAAAATTTGTTGAAGTAACATAGGAACCTATGTATGCTATATAGTAGATGTATCCAGAGTTTTCTATATAAGATTGACCAATTATTGAGGTTTAAGTTAGTATATGGGTGTATAAAAGAACAACAAAAGATTTTAAAATATATTTTCCTCTTATATATAAATATTTTTCATAGAGTTTATAGAATAACACCCTAATATTATGTGAATTATTATTATTAATTAAAAATATAATCCTATAATACGGTATTTTTATAATTTATATTTTCCTGAAATAAAATATAATTCACAGTGTCACATATATTGATGTAAAAGAATTGTTTGGAAATATTTTACTTATAATTATTTTTTCAAATATGTTTTGTGTAATAAATAATTAAAAAAACTAATATATTGTAATATTGTATTTCATCTACATGGAATATGAATTAAATGGTTATAAATTATTAAAAAATGAAAATAGATCCATTTAAATGTTTACAAAATTGTTTTTATGAAAAAAAAATTTATGAAAAAAAACATTTTTTCATCTTAATGAATTAATTCGATCACTACCTACAAATTATTTAAATGAAATGTATGAATAAAATATTCAGTAAATTATTTTATCATTTAATTAATGTTTCTTAAAGTGAATTTAACTGTGATACAATAAGGTCTATTATTAAAAATTAATTATCATAATATGGTTTTCCGTGCAATTTTAGTGCATATTTTAATATTAATTCCCACCCCTTATAGAAATTCGATAATTTAAATAGTTTTTATTATTATAGTAAAATTTTAAATATTTATTAATATGGTAAATTTTCTTGTTTGGCATTCAATATAATAATCATGGAATATGTTTTTCAGCTGGATTAGGGTAGAACATTTTAACAGGGTGGGGGTATTAAACATTCATTTAACACATAAAGGATCCCAAAGAAATAGAAAAATGTGGTTGGATAAGTGTATTTTTACCAAACATATATTATCTTTTAATTGTTATTTCCTTGGTACCACTTTCTCTAGAATATGATCATATAATATTTTAATAATTTAACTATTTAAATGTTTCTACCAACATAACTTATACAAGGAGGCCATGTTCCCCATACTCGACCACCATTGTTAGAAATATGTCACTGCATAGAAATTATAAAATATCTTATGAACATATGTACCAAAATTAAATATCATTATTCATTTCTAAAATACTTTCCTATGATGGATTAAATTATATTCCAATGGTTGATTCAAGAAGACATGGGTTTTTTTACTCATCTATTTTTAGTTTCTTTCTTCCTTGGACTCATCTAAAGATTATATATCAATCATAAAATTATTTCATTAGCATCATTAAATTAAGTAGATATTTTAATACTAAGGATTCAACTAATTTATACCTAGATTCATTCCTATAGGAATTCATATTGTCATTCATACGTATGTGTGGAATGCAACCTCCTTGAAGTGATGATATTTATTTCTTCTTTTCCACATTATATAGTTGATAATTTGGAAAAGTTTAATGTATATTTTTAGTATATATACTATTTTATCTATTAAATATTGATATATTATTTTTATTTACCATTATTTTATTCAATTATTTAGAAAATGAAGTCATCACATGCATATGTACAGACTACAATCTCCAAAAAGTGATGTAATTAATTTTTCCTCACCACCTTATATTAACACTTATAAACGTTTATATCATTAATAAATATGAGGTTTCTAAAATAAATAATATTATCTAGATGATTATATCCTAGAAATGGTGCAAGGATTGAATCATTCAAACCAAATCACACATGGGAAATGAAAAAATTAACACCTGAATGCTGACTAAAAAGAAGAATTATAAATAAATGTGTAATTTGATATTCAAAAAACATATATTTTATAATAAGTGTGAATATGGGGTCATAATAGATATAAAATAAAATAAAATTTATTATAATGTTACATCACATCATGTATGATGAATGTTAGGACCTACGGTAAGAGATTATGTTCCAATATCACATTAATATAGGGTTCTCTATATTAAATTTCCACCAATGGAAATAATATGAGACAAATTCTTTTTAGTCACAAAACGTTAACTTCAAATTTGGTAATTTATGTTGTTTTTAGTTTTTATTTAAATTCTTGTATCTTTGGTATTTTAAATGATGGATGAATTTCGTTTAAGAAAATAAAACCATATATCCCCTTTGGATGGAAAAATCTATTTTTTTATCCTTGTTTTATAAAATGCTTTAATGATTGTAATTTTCTAGGATCCAAATATAATTTAATATAACTAGAAACACTATTTTGTCTATTTTCCCTCAGATTAAAATTTAATAAAATAATTATTTGAACATGTTATCTATGAATTTTTACAAAATACATAAAATGAAAAATTATTTAAATATTTTCCAAAGGAATATATCTTCCCACTATATTTTTTTATTTTATTTTTATTTAACACTATAAATTATTATGGATATATTCAGTGAAATAAAATATCTCTATATTGTTTTATTTTTAGTATTTTTCATATAAAATATAATTTTTTCTTGTGTATTCAAAAAAAATGATCAAATTATCCTTTAATTCTATTTTTAATCTTTTTAGACACCCTATAATGTTTATTATACTTAAATAGGGATATTATTCTTTAATAACATCTGAATAAATTCTTTATATGATTATGGATGATGATTTTAATATATTATTCTAATAACCACTTGACTTTTCTCAAGGGTTAATTACACCAGGATGAAATACTTAATGTTGTTAAGACAATGTGGCACACATGTTCCTGAAATTACATTATTTGATGTGTAATAATGTAAATATATATCCCTTTGATACATTTTATAATGATTCATATCTCATGAGATAATATAAAAGTGGATAGTGTATTGAACCCATTCCAAGAATTAAAAGAGGTTGGGAAGTGAACTCGATCCATTAGGTGACATTGTGAACAATGGAATGATGTTGCTGGAAGTGATACTGAACTACGTGAATGATTTTATTTTATTAATAATTTTACATTATTTCTATCCATGTTCTTATTATTTTGATTTTCTCTCATGGATTCTGATAAATATTTATTGTTATTCACAAAACAATTGAATCATTTTTTATACATTAATAATATTTATTCATTGAATCATTATTTAATTTCCTTAAATGATTGTGTATGAATATAATATGTTATGATAAATATCTCATACCCTCTCAAATATTTTAAACATTTATAGAATAATTGATTAACGTATCCCATGATCACCCTTATTGTCCATATGATCTCACCCTTATGTTTCCATTGTCACTATGTTATGAAAAAGGTATTAAGAAATATATAAAAAGGGTTTTATGAGAGAAGAACATTATGAGAGTTCAAAACAATATTTCTTAATATATGTTCAGTATATTTATAGTCCCTAGAGATAGTAAAAATTTATTGTTTTTTGGGATGATTTTTTGTGTAATATATAATGTTTTCATCTAAAAGGTTTAAAAACAATATGTTTTTCTTGATTCTAATCAAAGAGTGTCTACTCACTCCAAGGGATTCACAAGGAATTCATTCAAAAAATCATAGATATTTAAATTCTTTATATTATTTATTTCAAAAACATTAAATTTTCAATTCCATATTATAATCTCAACACATATTGTTAATTTTAGTTTATTATAGTTAGTGTTTCATTTCATTATTAGTAGATTATGAGTTTTTCCGCTTGATTTATATATATTTCTTTACCTTAAGTTATACCTTGGGATTCCAATATCTAGACTACACCCTTAGATAATATATTTCTTGAGAATTATAAATTATAAAATAGTTCACTCGTTGGAATCTACACCATCAAATAAGATACTACGTTCCATTCAATAAATTTAATCAGAATAAACTTAAAGGCCTAATGTTATTTGGGATAATCAATACTAAATTTCTTTTCCAAAAACTATAATTAACATAAAAAATATATATTTAGATACCAAAACTTTTCAAATTTTTAGATATTTGGAACAGAAATATATTATATACTACATAAGCATTTAAATTCTCTAATGAAAACCAAAATATGAAATTATCCAAATAATTTTAAAAATACATTAAATCACCTAATGTCCCTTACATAAACTATAAAACTTCTCAAAAACAATAAATTCCAATGGAAAATTATCAAGACCATTCCCATCATCTCCAAAATAATCCTAAATCATTTGTGTGTTGAGATTAATAAATCATGAGTATTTCTATTAAATATTATTATACCTTAATGAATGTAGACCTTAAATATATCCCACATTATTTGATATTCATTTTTATATTTAATTTAATAACAATTACCATAATGATTAATTACACATGGATGGACTGAAAAACATACACTAATAATTATAATTTTTAATCAAAAACAGTGAAAATTTATATTTATAGCCTATTCATCATCATAAAAAATATTTTTAGTCAATAGGTCATACAAATATTATAACACTTGTAATTAATTATGTAGAAACCATTGAAAAAATCATTATTTATCTAATATTATAGAATTAGAATAGAATATATTTCTATATTCTATCTCCATTTATTTTTCTCATAATTTAATGAAGAACACCTCAAACATTATCTTCATTATTGGGAACTTCCTCCATCTCCAAAAAACAACATATATTGTATTCACTTCACTATTAGATGATGAAAAACATTATGACCAAAAAATATTTTCGTCACAATCCCATTTCGCTAATAACATATGGTTTTTAGATATATCTGTATATAAGTGGTCGTACACATTATAATATATATATATCATTAAAACCCAATAAAATTGTACAAAATAATGGATAAAATAATATTAAATATATTATAGTGGGTTGTTAAAATATAATGTTCAATGTTCTATTAATATAATAATAAATTGCATTGTGATCCCATTATTATACATTTTTTGAGAAAACATATTTTTTAGATAGTTATACATTACTCACTTTTGGGTAAAATAATTATAAATGTACTACATAACTATTTTACTATGATAGATGTTATATTTTAAAATCTATAAAGTATTACTTATATTCCTTGGATCCTTAATATACAAAACTTAAATACCCTATAAACATGGTCAACAAATTTACAAGCTTCTAAAACATTCACCCAAATGAATGTTTTCCAATTATATAAACTAATTTTCAATATATATAATTTTTATCGGAAAATGAAATTGATGTTTAGATAAATGATGTGAAATCAACAGTGACATTAAATGAAAGAGTATAATTTTAATTTGAGAGGTTCTTTCTATCTAAAAATATATATAGTAGATAAAATAACCATAAAATTTGATATAAATGTTTTTGTTATGTCCATTAAATAGTGTCTTGGATATTATTAAAAAAGGATGCATAACATTATAAGATAATGATCATTTCTGATATCATATCCCATTTTATAAATATAAAAAATATGGAAAATTATTTTTTAAACCTGCCATAAAATATAATCAATGACACCGGTATGGTTGAAAATTATATTTTTCATTAATTTTTCTTCAACTACTATAGGATTCATGAATATTATAGAAAAAGATGTTTATAAATTATTAGATATCGATTTTATTAAAATACCCAAATCAACTATATTATGTTAGGACAACAATATTCATATTTTATAGAATATTTGGAATTAACAAGCATTATTGAACTTATTGGGATGTGTTAGTGACAACAATGTGTATATACCTCATCATAATAATAACATTTCACAATCATTGAGTTACAATTATTGGTTGCATATATCATTAGGGAACATGAAATTTAATCTAATTTTAATTAAAACATTAATGAAATTTAGTTGAACTCATACTTTCTCAAAATTTTCTTATATTTTTTTAAAAAATTCTATATTTTTTTGATTAAAATTTTCATTTTTTCGATAAAAGGTAGTTGTGTGGTTTTAAAGGATTTTATATGAATATACACTATTTGTATTAATTATATTCCCCAAAATGTAAGAAATTCAGTAATATAGTTTTTGGGAAGATAATAATGGAATTTCCTTCGATGAGACAAACATAGGTGTAATGGTTGAGTAAATATTAATTCAACTAATATATTTAACGCTGATAATGATGAAATTTCTATTTCTATTATTTTAATCATTATCATAATATTAATTCTTATAGATCCATAATTTTTTAATATTTCTAAAAATCTGAATAAAAAACCTATTTATTATATAGGTGTTGGGAAATAGATAATGAGGTTACAAGGCTTGAACCACAAACAGTACAAAATCGTGGGTTAATTCAAGAAATCACATTGAGAATCTTTTCAGGTTGAGTATTTTTGAGAATTAATACATTTCTTTTAAATAACAAATCAAATTTATACTATGTTAATATATATATAATAATATCCAACTCTTCTATAAATCTAATTCATTTAAAAATAAACATGATTTATTTTTATTTATAAAATTCTTTTTACATCATCATTTCACTTACACATCCTTTAACCTTGTGAAAACATTATAAAAACATGTATTAAGCACAAAAAGCTCAGTAAGGGATATAAACTATAAAAAGGATTAGTACATGTATATTTATAAACCCATGAAATCATAAAAATCCTTAATAATAATATAGAATTCTTAAACCATAAAGCTAAATTGGGGGAACCATATCATTCTAAAGTTGTAGATTTCACTGATACATAGGGTGTAACCATCATGGTTACACTTAGAATACCCACCACAGTATATTCCCTAAATCTAATTATATAAACCTTATAGTTAAACTATGTCTCATTACCCAATGCATTTGAGAGATATCATGGGATCACCCACCAACGGTTTATAACGGAACAACCTATAAACATAAGAATTTCCTATAAACCACAATATAATCCTAACATATAAAACATACATAATAGAAATATAAAATGTCCACATTGCAATCATAATATATCATTTCAATATATTATTATAATAAATCAATTCAAAAAACATTTTCTATGTAAAAAAGGGAATATGGTATTTACTTTTCCTTTGAAAACGTTACAGCTTGTAGAGGAAAGAAAATACCAAATAATGTTAAATCAAATGAAATGTCGTTGTCCCCACATATATTAAAAAAAATTATTTTTTTGTTTTTTAAAATTCGTTTAATAAAAAATATATTTTAAAAATTATTTATAGATATTACAATTAAAAGGATTGAATATACAATATATAAAAGAATGTACAGTATATTATCAAAAAATGCCTCAATGAAATGATATTGAGATGAATTCTCTAACCTTGAGTCTGACTACTCTCACTCATTCTTTATCTTCTAAATAATAATGTTTTGTTAATTTATTCTATCTTCTGAACCATTTTCAAGTTTATTATTCCATTTATATCACTTATTAATATTTTATATAATAGTTAAATGTTTTATTTCTTGTCTGACATTTTTCCCATATTCAGAACATGAGTAGTAAATTAACATGGTGTTATGCCACTAGTCCATGTGGTAATAATTTCATCATCACTAGAATAATATTATAGACATTATTATCAAATTTATACATAAATTATACCTTTAAGTCGATCCCTGATGTCCAGTTATGGAAAATGAACAACGTCATAATCATGTAGATGGTATATCGTACGTACGCATGAGTAACATTTTCCATTTTTCATTGATCAATATAGAAATAATTAAATTATTATTTTTTCTATTATGAACGATCCAAAAATTTATAATATCAAATTTATAATTTAAAGATAAATATAAATATATCTATATACATTCTAAAAGTGATATAACAAACAAAATGAATCTCATCTCTTCGGATGGATGATTGTTCACACGTACGCATGAATGGAATTATCATTTTTATGCACATAGAAAGTAAAAAACGTAATTGATATATTATTATCATCTAATCATTTATATGTAATGAATATCACATATTAACATTAATTAAATTATTATGACTAGTTAGGATAGACTGTTATGAAAATTAATTAGATTGGTTAGTGGAGGTGATAGTTCACACGTACACACGAACTATTAATTCATTTTCTCTTTTATGGATGTGAAGATGGATTATGGTGATGATATTAAAATAATAACTTCTTAGTATATTTATAACAATTTATTTATTATCTCATCATGGTTGGAGGGTATTTGAAGCAGAAGGATGAAGGAATAAAATAGAAATACCTAATGAAAATGGTATATTTTATTCGGTAGATCACCCTTGAAGAAAAACCTAACACCTACAAGAAGGGTTTTATGAATAAAATAAGTCCTCAAGAATATGTGGAGGGATTCTTGGATGGTTTTTTGATAGATAATTTCAGAACCAAAAGGCATTGGAAGTGTGAGTGTTAGCGAAGAGTGGGTTTCATTTTAATGGAAACGGGAGGGGCACCCTTGGAAACTCTTAAACTATTATAATAATATAAATTAATTTTTGTTTTCAAATGATCCCAAAATATCATATTTAGAATTTAAGATTATCATTGTTAAAATACCCTTAATTCAAATGAAATATACATGACTTTTAAATATATTTTTTCTTTTATTTTTGGTTTAACCCTTATTTTACCATTTTTAATATTTCTATGATATCTTGTTATTTATACTATTTGATATAATATTATAACCATAATATGTAAAAAGACCTAATTTTTTTCATTTATGACATATTATGATGTATCGTAACCATTTGGATGAATCTTATATTTTTTAGGTCTTTTATAAGATTTACTAAACTATTTTATATTTAAATCATGAATTTTTTCAATTTCTACCCTATTCATATTATTGAATTTTATGTAAAAAATAGAGAGATAACATAAAAAATTGAATAGTATTATAAAAATTAATATTCACCTAGAAATATTATGTATTACATAATTTATTTCAAATAATATTTATTTTAATATTTATAAAATAATTTCTTTGTTTCTTTTCTTAATATGGAAATCCCTGCATAATCATTATGTCATAATGAAATTGAAATAATTAATTTCTTAATATTATAAAACAAATATTATGAATGTAATATTATTATATTTATAATTCAAATTTATAGTGTAATATATCTTTTATATACCCCCATATAAATATTTTTTATTAATAAGAGTCAAGTTAATGATTTTTTAAACTTTACATTAAATTAAACATTATAAATATTATAATCCCACCCAAGTTGCATACCTAAGTGAATTTTATTCCCCAAGGGTTGTATAGGATGTCCATAACTCCTCCAATAAAATTGGTATTATTGTTTGGGTTTCCTTATATTATTATAATATTATTTTTCACCTGTATTTACCTAATTTACCCTTTAACCATGGTAAATAAAATACAGAAGTTACTATGAACCGAAAATTATTTTGATCCTTTTAAATAAAATTTCTCATAATTATTAAAACAATTTATTTTAATTTCAGAAAGATATATTCAATGATGTGGAAAAATTAAATTTAAAATTAATCTCATTGTAGAAATTATAAAATAGGTTTTCAAAAAGTTAAAAACATCAAAAGGTTGACATGTGTTTATATCATTATTCAAGGTAGAATTACATCCAATGACCATAATTATATTAAATAATAAAAACAAAATATAAATATAGATTATATCAAATTCAAATTATAATCTTACAATAATAATAAATTGGATGAAAAAGCAGTTTTGAATTAAAATGCCATATTTATCCATATTCATTAAATTATGAATTTTTTTGGAAAAATAAAAAACATATTGCGCTATAAAATTTTGATGTCCCTAATTAAAATAATAATATTTTTTGTCAAATATAACGTATTAATGTGTTAAAAACTATATTTAAAATGGGTTCACCATCATAAGGCGTTAAAAGTATTATTAAAAAAATTAAAGTAAATTATGCTTAAAATTCCGTTTTTTCTGATTATAAGCCTCTAAAATTTAATAGACGAATTAAAAAACATTTATTAAACACATTTAAGAAATAAATATTTATTTATGTCCATTCCCACTAATACAATCGATATTTGATAAATACTATTTAAAATAATAGTAATAATGCATTATTTTCGGTATATATCAATATTGTGTGAAACAGAAGATATCGAAGAAACCCATTGTTGCGTATCGGGTATACTGTCGGTCATAGCATCCCCTTTTAATTAAAATTACAATATAATACAATAATATTTAAAAAAATAAAAATTTATTATTCTATAATTCTTTGGGATGTTACATTCTTCCCCCTTATGGATATTGCGTCCTCAGAATTTTAATTTTGGGATCAGTTACGATGGTGTCACTTTTAAAAATTAAATCATTGAAATACCACATCAAGAAAATATAAAATTAAAGATCCACTTTAAAATAATTAAAATGATGTAGAAAGGTCACTCGATATATCACATTATAAGATACCATCCAAGAAAACAGTGATGTGGAAGAAAAACTAACCACCATTTTCTAATGGGGAGTGATTGATTACAGGATCTATAGTATGTTAATAATCAGAAGGCCCCCAAATTTTGAAGGGTTAAATAGTATTTATTTTCACAGTACGTAGAGTAAACATAAAAAAATTTAGTTTTACAATCCTTTTATAATGATTTGGTATTCATATGCTACAATGATAAGTAAATGCATGTACTTGATACGTACTATTTCATCCATTAATTAAATTCAACCACAAACATATCTTTTTCTCCAAATGATGACTATTTGAGGAAAAAAATTAACGGCTAAAACAGTAGAATAAAATTCTATTAAATAACATAATCCAAAAAAGATTACATATATATTGGTAATGTCTTGAAATATTAACCAAAACAAAAAAAATTCAATAGAAAAATAATGTAATTTCCCAAATAAAATGAACTATAAAAGAATAATGCCTACTTTTAATCGTCAAAATTCAAAAATAATACCCAAATTACAACAAAAACCATGCACCAAATAAATATCCTTAAAATTCCTCAAAAATATGGTAACTAAGATTAAATCAAAAAAACCAGAAATATTTAATCAAAAAAATCATCCATGATATGATCTAGAATTTAACTGCAAATATAATTAACAACTCAAAATATCTCAAACCATGAATGTAATTCCAAAAATCACATATTCTCCACGAGAGGTAAATCATTTACATAAATAACACGAATCTCCATAACTCCACAATAAGAACCTAGATTCATCAAAAATAAAATTCAACCATTATTCCTCAAATACAATCCCAAAGTATTCTATTTTCCATAGGCATATAGGGTTCCCAAAATAATTCAAGTCTTCCAAAACAACATTTATCACCCAATCCCCAAAACATTTTCCAATACCATGGATATCCATTTATTAAAATAGAGGTTACCAATATCAACAAAATTTTATTGCATCAACTCATTTAACTAAGAAAATATGTTACACGAACCGGTGAGTTCACATATGCTAGTTATAGGAAATGTGCCCTTGTCTCCATCTGTTCGTGGGTTCAATCATTGCGACCTTGCCAGAAATAATGTTTTGTCACCTTTCCTGTGGGTTTGTATTTTTCCAAAACTATAAAATTATTTAAAATACTATCAATATGTGAGAAAAACCACAAAAATAACCATAACATATTTTAGTATAAAGATTATTTCATGCCTTTCGTTTTTTATCCCTAAATGTTTCCTCAAAAACTAAATCAAGGATCATATAAACCATAAAGGTTCTATATAATTATGTTTTTGGAATAAAAGGTAATTTTTCCTAAAATAACATGTTCACATAACAAACAAATGGTTTTAACATACTAGAAGTCATCCAATGTATCCCTACCATCAAAATGGCAGTGATACTATTAAATATTTCCGCATCCTACAATCTACCATAACTCTAAAGTCCAATATAATCATTCATTTTTTATCACGATCCTCTAACTATGTTTTTTCACATTTTTTATTAATGCATAATTCCTACAAATAAAAAATATGAATTTTGTTATGAGATTAAATAATGAAAAAAATTATTTATGAGTTAATCCATAACATTCAAATGATATTTTTAGTTTTATCATCTTTAATTGGAATGTAATTAGGTTCTACTAAATATATATTAGTACAGTCCAACTAATTTGATTCTTGAACTATCTTCATTAGATATCTATTTTCAAAATGGCCATACTCCCCACATAGAAAAAAATCATTTTATAATCAGAAATAATGTTTTTCATTTCTTGGAGTTTTCGAAATGCTTCCTTTTTCCATGTAAGGTAATTACATTATGACCATCATTACCACATATATAACATCGTCTCATCCCTTTAAAACATTTTCCTTTGTGATTCTTTTCATATCATCAACAAATATGTAATCTATTATACTAACCTTTATGATTATTACAGGAACATCCATAAGGAATCATGTCATTGATGTATGATGGATTAGAAAACTCACTAAGGATTAAGTTGTTAATGATGATGACAAATAGTTTTTTTTAAGAATACCGAGGAGAATTATCATTGTATCTAACATTTTATTGGGTTGTTTATTCAGATAATTACAACATTATCCTTCACATAAATTGTTACATCGGTGCTTGCTAGATCTAGTTATTTACATAAGCCAAAAAATTTAGTGTGAGTATATCAATAAAATCATCATATAGTATATTATGAAGAAGACAATCACTAATATATACTTATTCAGGTTCTCTAAAACTCAATCAATATATCTAAATTATCTATTACTCTTTCTATTATGTTAAATATTTTTGTTATATATAAATTTTATCTTATGATTAAATATCACCATAACCTATAAAGATGTTTCATCCATCCCATAATAACGACTATACGTTCATATCCTTAATAACTACATAATATTATGTTATGTAATGAATTCACATTGAGGAACTTTTCAGGTTTAATGTTTTAGAGAACTATGATATAAATATTACATAATAGCTCAAATTTATAAAATTTTGATATAACTAAAATAGTATCCATTTTTATATAATATAAAACACTTAACCGTAAACATGATTGATTTATCATGATAAAAATATTCATGACGTTTTCCTTTCTCTTACCCATCCATATATCATGTGAAAACATTAAAAAAACATGATATGAGCACAAAAATATCATCAAGGGATATAAAATAAATAAAGAAAATGTTAGTCCACAGATATCTATAAACCCATTAAATGAGAAGAATCTTGAAAAACAACATAGAAATAATAAATTAGAAATGTAACTTGTGGAAAACATATCAAACTAACATTATAGATTTCAAAGCTACACATGGAGTGACCTTTATGGTTATGTTTTGAATACCCATCAATGTATATTCCCTAAATCTATTAGGAGAAAATATATAGTTTAACTCCATCTCACTACACATTTCATTAGAGATATGTCACGTGGAGACACACCCTCATTTTTTCATGGAACCACCCATATACATAAGCATTTCCAATGAACCATAACCTAATCAAAACACATAAAACATGCATATATGAAGAATTATATTTCCAAATTTTAATCATAATTTATAATTTAATGATATTAATATAATAAATCCATTCTCAAAACAATTTTCAAAACCAAGACACAGATACATAGAATATGATATTTAATTAACTTTTAAAAACATTACATGTTGTCGGGGAATTCAAATAGAAAATAATGTTAATGGCGGCAGAAAGGATGTTTTTTCCACATATATTAAAAAACATTCAGTTTTTGGTTTATTAAAATGATTTTTATAAAAAAATATTCCATTTTATAAATATCTAATGATATTTAAAGGAGAAGGTTTTTATATACACCATATAAAATGAGCTTCTTTATATTATCAAAAATATTCCACAATGAATGGTGATTGAGATGAAGTCTCGTACCTTGTGTCTGACTGTATCGTTTGATATTTATCTTCCAAAATAATATCTATAGGTTGATTTATAATTTCATTATATCCGATATGATTTTAATTATTCCCTTTATATCAATTATTACTATGATATATCAAATAGTTAATTATTTTTTTCATGTCGTACGTTTTTCCGATATTCGATACTTTAGTGGAAAATAAACATGGTATGATTTCACTAGTCCATGTGGATATAATTACATTATCTCTAGTACAATATTCCTAACATTATTATCATATATATATATATATATTATACCGTTAAATAAAATCATGAAGTTTGGTTATGAAAAATGAGTGGTGTTATAATCATAAAGATGGTAAGTCGTACGTACGCATGTGTAATGTTTTCCATTTTTAATTGATCCATATAGAAAAAATTTAAGTATTATTTTACCTTTAAAAATGATAATAACATCATTAACATCATACTAATATTTTTAATATACATATATATATATCATACAAATGATATAATGAATAAAACAATCACATTACCTCAAGGAGGTGATAGTTCAGAGGTACGCACAAATGACGTTATAGTTATATGCGCATGGAAAGAAAGAATGTAATTGATATATTGTTTTCACATAATGATAAATATGTCAATTATATAAGATAAGAACATTAATTAAATTATTATAACTCACCTAGAATGATATTTATGAAAACCAAATTAGATCGGTTCATGGAGGTTATAGTTCCCACATACGCACGAAGGGTTAATTCCTTTCACATTTTATGGAAGTGGAGATGGATTTAGGTTATGATATTTTAAGAATAAAATATCTTGTATATTTCGGATTCTATAGTTGTTATCCATTCTTGGTCTGAGGAAACTTGAATGAGGTGGAACAAGAAATAAAAAAATACTTAAAGAAATTGATGACTCTTCTTCGGTTGATTCCCCTTGAAGAACACAATAACACATAAATTAAGGGTTTCTACCTAACATAAGGACTAAGGAATGTATTTAGGGATTCTAGGATGGTTCCTGGGTCGATTTTGGCTGAAAAAATGCTTTCAATGTGTTAGTATTAGATAAGAGTGAGTACCTTTTTATAAGAGAGGGGAGGGGAAGCCTTATAAACTATTAAAATATTAAATTATTATAAATAAATTTTTTGGTTCCAAATCATCCCAAAAACATTAATTTACAATATAATATTATTGTGGGTAAAATCACTATAATAAAATCTAAATTAGACAAATTTTCATATATTTCTATCCTTATCTTTTTAGTTTAACAATTAATTTTCCATTTTTAATCATACTGTGATTTATTGTTATTTATACATTGTTTGTTATTGTAATTACCATCAAATTTAAAATTAAAAGGGTTCATTTAAGACATAATAGAATAATTAATATCGATTTTATCTAAATATTTTATTTTTTAGTATTTTTATAATATTTACTCAACTATTTTATGTTTTCAATTATGAATTATGTCAATTTTTACAGTATTTAGTTTATTGAATTTTAATAAAATCCAAATAAAGCGATAACTTCGAACCAAACCATTTAATAGTCTTATAACATCTCATATTACCTATTATATTTTTTGATAACTTAATGTATGTAAAATAATAGTTATTTTATTATTTATAATATCATTTCATTGACTCTTTCATTAATAAGGCAATCATCACATCATCATTATTTCAAAATTAAATATAATTATTTATTATATAAAAATTATAAATAAAATACAATTATTTAAGTAATAGATTTATCTATAAAATTAATATTTATATTCTAATATATCTATTATATATCCCCATATTTTTATAGTCATATTAATTATTGTCATGTTAAATATATTTTTTCTTTTAGGTTGAATTAAATGTTATAAATGCCATAATCAAAACCAGGTGGCATAGAAAGACAACATATTCATCCAAAGGGTTTTTTGTGTTTTACAAAACCCATCAAATAAAATTATTACACGGATTAGGGTAGTTTCATATTATTATAATATTATTTTTCCCGTTATTTACTCGATTTACCCTTTAACAGTGGTAAATAAAATACTAAGGTGACTATTCACCAATTTGTTTTTGATCATATTTAATCAAATTTTTCAGCCTGATTACAACCAAGTACGTTATTTTTTTAATATTCAATTCACCATTTTGGAATGATTTAATTTAAATTTAATCTTATTTTCGGAATTGAAAAACATGGTTTTAATAAGTAAAAATCCTCAAAAGATTGACATGTGTTTATATCAAATTTCTATTTGAAATTACTTCCAATGACCAAAAATTTGATTAAATTATAAAATTATATATATATACATTAAAAATAATTAAAATGATAATATAAAAATAAAATAATTTTGATGAATAGGGAATTTTAAATTAAAATGAAGTAGTTTTCCTAATTTATTAAAATATTAATTTTATTTGAAAAATACCGAAATTTTAACCAAAAAAATTTAATCTCCCATATAATAATTGTATGTTTATTTTTTCAAATACAACTTATAAAAGTGTCAAAGTTTAAATTTAATAATGGTTCACCAATAAATGGTGGTGAAACTTCATTTAGGTATATGATTTTTGATAATATGGTTTGTAGAGTTATTTTTATACATATGGTAACTTGTGGAATATGATCATTTTAGTGTAGTGTTGTTATGTTTGGGACATCACTATCATGTTAATTACCTTGATTTTTTTTTGTGTTATTATTTTAATTACAATTTTATTTTAATTTTTAAAATATTTAATATTATCCTAATTTATTTTTGGCCATATATGGTATATTTACACTCAAACCAACATGGTAGTTTCAGACACACATAATTTGTTTTTTTAGAAAACATAAATATTTGGGGTTATTATAAATGATATTGAGATGGATGAGCTAGATATTAGTTTTTTTCAATGATGGTGATTATAATAAGTGTTTATCCATAGAGTTGATGTGATAAATAGTTTCCTTTTTGGTTGTATTATTCTTATCGTGTCATTGAGTTATTTTTCTTTCATGTTTTCCTCAATTTTTAGAGACGACCTTTATCATACTATTTTATATATTAACATTTTCTAAATGAATTCAATTACATTGTTTAATATTTTCTCTTGTATATGTAACAATCATGTTGTATAATATATAGTTTTCAGCAGTTCTAGAGTTAGTGTTAGGTGAACTTTATGGATTAGTTTTTGATAACTCCAGATAATGGTGTCAAAGTGTCATGAGAATGACTTGTAGAATATATAACCCAAATTTTGCATGGCTGGTAGATATATCAATTTTCCAGGAATTTGAAAATCAATTAATAGACTCATAACATCAAGTAAAAATTTATAAGTATTAAGAATAATGGTTCATGCATCATATAATATGTTAGTTATGATTTCAAACATGTATTTATTAAGATATACCACCTATATGTTCTTTAATAATGGGTTAATTTAATGGAATCTTGAATAGGACCCCATGGAAAACTAGGTTGGAATCAAATTCATTATTATGAAGAGATAATATAAGTTCATATATATTTCATACTAATATTTAGTGAGAAGGAGATTCAATTTAGTTGCATTACTGAGAGGTACCAATAATATGTGTGTAGAAGGTAATCCCTCAATTAATTGCTTGATGTAAAAACAATCCACATATTATATAGTGGAAATCATCCAGCTTCTTAGTATATGGTAGTACATGTAGTACAAGATAAGATAACCCATATGATGGATTCACTAATGGAGTTTTAGTTATAGAGGCTGCCTATTTTTAAGGCCTTCCAAATCCACTTCCTACCAATGATTTGAAAGAGGTGGTGGTTACATGGGGGTTCCACTGGTTTTGGATTCCAATGGGTAAAATGGAAGTTATTAGATCCATTATTTATAATAGTATGCTAAAATATTGGCTTTATCTAATAGCGAAGACTCATGTTGATGAAAATATGACATGTTTATATTTTTATAACATATTTATAGAAAAGTACTCTATAGTGTCTATAATGAATATTCAATTAGATGTTTTGTTTGATCTTTAGTAGGGATAATATGAAAATGGTTTATTATTTTTTAAGATTCAAATATATTCTGGTATACTCCCAGGACATAGTTCATTATTGATTTCTATGAGTTTAGAAGTTAAATATATTTCATGAATGATAGATTGGATGTATCACCCAAGGTAAAAAAACAATATGACATTTTCATATTTATCCATATTTTTTAATAATATATTAATATTACTTTAAAGATAATGATATGCTCGAGGGCGTACCCAATACGCAACGATGAGTTTCTTTGAAAAATTACGTTGCACTCTAATAAAAAATTAATATTATTTTAAAAGGTAGTTAACGCCTAGCTATTTTAATGGAGGGAATGAACATAACTAACTACAAAAATGATTATATATGTTTGTCAAATATTTTTACTTTTATCCAATAAATTGTGGAGGCTTAAAAATTAAAATGATTCCAATTTTAAGCATAAATCATCTTATATTCATTAAAAGGTCGATTAATCGCCTTTTAATGGATAAACCCTTTTAAATATACTTTTTACAGTTTTATATGTTGTATTTGACAAAATAAAATCCTTCTTTAGAATCTGGACATCAAAATTTACTTTGTGTAAAATTTTGTTATTTTTCCGATAAAGATCATTTTTATAGAAAATGTTGCATTTTAATTCAAAACCTCTGTTTAGTCAGATTTATTTATATGGATAGATTATATTTTTAATTTAGATTAAATTTTATTTAGAATATATTTTTACCATTTAATCTAATGGCGGACATTGTAATTAATTTCACTTTGAAATTGTACTTAAACTAGTGTTAATCTATTAATAGATATTGTTTCTTAAAAACACGCTATATGGTTTGACAGCGGGAATTAATTATTAAATTAATTAATTCAACATTATGTTTTTAATTTTTTAAAATAGACATAATTTTTGAATTTGGAATATCAAATATAGTTTAGGGTGAATTTTTGGTATTTTTCTGAGAAACTTCAATTTTTGATGAATAGTGAAACCACTAAGTGGTAGTTTGAAAACTAATTTTTTGTTTAAATGAAACTTTACCTCTTCTGTGAATTGAATTTCAAAAATCCGACATACATGGTTGTCATTAGGATGTAAAATGTGGTTCAATGGGATTAAAATAATTTTTTTGGTGAATAGTAACTTTTATGTTTTTAATAGCGATTAGAGGTAATTAGTGTAATTTAAGGTAAAAATAATGTTTTAATAATATGAAATGACCTAGAAACATGTCCTACCCTCATTGTATGTGTCATGGCCGACCAAGACAATCCATGGGTCACCTTTGGGACCCCATAGAGTAACTTTGGTAGGAAAATGACATAAATAACTTTTTATTTAAAGTTAAAATAAAAATGTCACAAGCATGAGTTGTTTTAATAAAACAATTTATAAATGGGGTTATATAAGTCATATGTTAGACTATAAATATTAATTAGAAAGATAAAAAGATTTCTTACATCATTATATTTGTTTTATTATTTTTAGATATTAACTAAATTAAATTATTTATGATATCATGATGATGCAGCGATTACCTCATTAATAACAGATTTAAATAAAATTAAAAGATAATGTTAAAAATATAACTTACACTTTTACAAGAACTATTGGATGAGTATATTTCGAACTCTTACGACCTTATCCTCGAAATACATCAATTTTGGACCTTTAAAATCCGAAAATCATTTGAAAATAATGTAACATTTTGTAACTTTCCAAGAGTGCCCCTCCTCTCCTCTTATAAAAGGCCTCCACCTCTACCACCTTATCCACACCTCTCAAGCCTTTTCTAGGCCAAAAACTGCTCATTTTGTCTCTCCACATCCCTCTATTAATCCTAGAAGCCTCACATTGGGCAGAATTCTTCCCAAGGAAGCCTTTGAGCTCAAATCAAAGAGAGTTACTCGATTTTAAGGTAATGTCATCACTTATGTTCTTTTGTTTTATTTTTCTTCTCCAACCCCCTAAACTATTTTTATTCATTTATATTCTAACAACTCCAGTATATTCAATATAATAGTATGTTTTTATAATAAGGATTCTAGATACACTTACACACACCTACATATAATTGTTAAAGAACATATTGTTTCTTTGGATGGTGAATTTCTGCCTCACGAAATGATGATTCTTCAATATTTTTTTAGCACCCTCAATGGTGGCCATTAATTTGTCACTATATTTATATATGATATATAATATGTTTATGTTTTAATTAAGCTTCTGTATTTTTCATTTATTGCATACCTTTTTGGTTTCCATAATGGTTAAACGTGATATCTTCATTTTAGGAAGTGCATACTACCGCCCCCTCAAAGTGATTTGATTCGTTAATACCATATTTTGTACCTATAAAGGATAGATTTAATGATATTTTATATGATAACATAATGGAATAATAATACCATTATGTATCATTATGTTTTAATTTCATTAAATAAGAAATAGAAATGGAAGTAGTGTTTATGCGTACGTACGACTTACCATCTCCATGAACGGTGCATTTGATTTCTTACCTCTAAATGTTATGTAAAATTATAAATGCATGTATATAATGGATATATATATGATATAAATGATATCAAAATAATTAATATAATTCTGGATATAATATATATTTTACCCAATGAACAACTTGTAATTATAAAGAGTTTATTTTTGACTCAAGTAGCACTGATCTACAAAACGACCATTATTAACTAAAATAATTACATTGTGTTAATAGCATGGTATTAAGTGATATAAAATGAATAATTAACTTGAGAACGTTTCTTAAGAAATTAAAAATTAACTCAAGTTTATTATTCAGGAGGTTAAAGAACTATCGAGTCAAGTCGGACCTCATGTAAGGGATCCTACCCCTCTCTTTCTTTTTAAGTACACTCTTTTATGTAATTCCATTTAATCTCATCTTTCTTATGATTGGAGTGTTATTTCATATTACTCCTACTATAATTTTTATGTTCATATGATTTTATACCCTATTTTATCTCATCAATCCATTTTGGACGTTTTGAGTGGCGTCGTTAGGCTGCCGAATTTTCATAAGAGATCCACCCTCTCTCTTTCTTTTTAAGTACTCTCCTTTATGTCACTTCTTTTAAGCTTCTCTTTGTTATGTTGGGGGATGTTATTTTATATTCATCTTGCTGTAAATTTTATTTAAATATTATTAGAGACCCTATTTGATCTCATCAATCCATTTTTGGAAGTTTTAAGTGGCACCGTTAGGCTGCCGAGTTTTCATAAGGGATTTTTCATCTCACTTTTACTCCCGTGAGATTTATGCTACATTTTCCACCATTTATTTTGATTTGTGTATGTACTGCACATTTTTATACTCTTTGTGTAATATAATTTAATTTATGTGTATCTACATATTCATTGTATGACCCTTCTTCAATGGGGTGTACGTTTCGAAAGTTACCCAAGTCGGTACGGGAACCTTTCACCCTCCTCTATTTAAAAGAATTCTTTTTTTGTGACTTTTAATTCACATACTATTATGTTGGGATTTGTTCTTCTATATCCTTATTGATTTAAATGTTATGTCCAAGTGATGAGATACCCTTTTTATCTCTCATCGACTCATTTTCTAAATTTTGAAGTGACGCTGTTAGGCTATTGAAGTTTGGAAAGGGAACTTCTTAACCCAATTTTGATTCTTTGGGATAAACATGTACTCCTTGAATATGTCGTTATATGAATATGTGTGAATAAACTATGATTTTTTTACAATTAATATCCACTTATATATGGTGTATTCATTTGTCTCACAAAATTATGTAATTGATTTATCCTTAATCCAAGGATACCGTCTTTGTATGGGACTTCGTCTCAATCTCCCTTCATTGAGGCATATTTTTGTTTTATACACAACCTTATTTTATTCGAAGTATAAACCCCTTTGACTTTTATGTTTATCAAAAAGGAATATTTTTTATTCGAAACTTTTTACTTAATGACAAAAGGGAATGTTTTTGTCGTATGTATGTGGCGACAATGACTTCTCCACCACCATGAACATTATTTGAGTTTCAGCTTCATCTACAAGCCATAGCTTTTTTTAAATCAAAAATAAATACCATGTATTAATTTTATTTTATTTTTGTATTGAAAATGGTTTTCACAACATTTCTATTATATCATTTTTTGGTATTGATATCTTGTGATTGTAATGTGGAAATTTTATGTTTCCTTTAGGCATGTTTTATGTGATATGATTATGTTATGGTTCTTGGGCATTGTTATGAAGACGGTGGTTTCATGATAATCTATGGGCGGGTGAGCCGAATATAGCTCTCTAATGCATTGGGTAACACGAAGGGGTTAAACCTTAAGGTTTATCCAAAGAGATTTAGGGAATATACTGTGATGGGTATTCCAAACGTAACCAAGAGGTTTACTCCCTATGTAAGAATCTTATGACTTCCTCATGTTACCTTTATGCCTTATGATTTCTATGATTTATTCATGATTTTATGATGTATGTAAAAGTGCTTATGTTTTATGGGTAAAGTTTGATTTCATTCTTATGTATATATGTACTCATGTTTCCTTTCCATACTTTTTATAACCCTTACTCATCTTTTTATGTTCATCCCAAGCTATTGAAATGTCTTTCACAGGTCAAGGGAATGGTACATGATATGATGATACTGTCAAGGAAGTGTCACGAAATAATCTATGTTTTATTTTAAATATGTTTCCGTTGATGGGGAACATGAATACTATCTTTTATGTAACCACTTTGTTTAAATGTGGAATGTAATGAATGTTTTATGATCTAATTCTCTAAAACTCTAAACCTGAAAAGATCCTCAATGTGTAATCTTGTAATAACTCAATATTAATTAATGTTTAAGGATGGGGCCTAATAGTTGGTATCAGAGGTCGGTTTAGATAACATTAGAGGTTAGAGTGTTGTTTAAGAAAAAGTGACAAGTTGTGTATAACCACAATGGTCAGTATATTAGATGGAGTCATCGTTATTTTTTGAAAGATAGAATGAGTTTGAGAAAACATGGATAATTATATATTGGTGTTTATCTTCCTCTTTTTTATTTGATGATTTTACTGATATACTCACACTGACCTTTTTGGTTTTAGTAAATGGCTGGATCTAGCAGGCACCAAAGTAACAATGGATTTGAAGAAAACTGTGATGGTTTTATGAAAGAACAACTGAATGATATGGGAGATGCAATGAGAACTCTTGTGCTTATCCTTAACTAACTATCTGGAGTCATGATTGACCACCTGAAACTTAGTAATTTTTATAAGGCATCATATATGCGGGAAAAAAATCCCTACAGAAGTTCAGGTAATGATCGTAAAGGTAAGTATGTTTAAAAACCTATGTATCAAATATGTGGAAAGAAGCACATAGGAAAATGTTTCAAAGGGACAGAAAGATGCCATATATGTGGGAATGAAGTTCATAAACAAGAACCTACCATGGAAAAAGGAAGCATCTAATTGACTCTAGTAAAGGGAAAGAGATTCTTTCTGAAGGATCAATTGAATGTTTTAAATGTGGTGTGCATGGTCATTATGCAAAAACATGTCCTACGAAGAAGTTTCGGGAATGGCATCACCAAGATCGTACAAATATTAATTTACCAATACCTAATGCCATTCTGATTGAGGATGAAGAAACTGACAATGAAGAATGAAAGGTATGGATTATTTCTTAACATATGTTTTCCTATTATTGGAATCATAAGATATGATTCATGATTGTGTTTGTAGGAAAGAACTATTTCAGAATATGTTGAAAATGAATGTCTCATGGATCATTAAGAATGTTGAATGAGTAAGACGTCATCATATAATGGATTCAAGAGTTATGGTAGATTTTAGGATGGTGAAATTCGTAGATGTATTAAGTCTCTTTTGATGATGGGGTTACATTAGAAGAATTTTTATAGTAACCCTGATTTTTGATATACGAAAATTTTATTCAAGGAATAATTATACTTTCTTTTGGGTATATAGTTACAAAGAACCATTTGGGTTTATATGATCCTTGAATTTGAGGCAATTACAGGTTAATACATTTTGGGTCACAAAATGGAAGTTATCAGATAACCTTTGTGGTTAAAATAAGTTATGGTTATTTTTGATGAATTTATCTCTTTTTGAGGAATGTTATAAAATTATATAGTTTTTGAAAAGGACAACACGCATACCGTGTGACAACCCGTCGTGTCAGATGAAGCTGCGGGAATCGAACCCACAACCAAAGTGCAACTGGTATTTATCACCTACCACTGGACTACGTGAAGTCCCTGGTTAGTTTGAATGATTCTTTTTAGTTAGATGATTTTATGAATTAAGAGTAAGTTTATTTTTTGTTATCAATGGAAATGATTACCCTATCATGGAGGATATGTGATCAGGTTAATTACTTTTCCATATGAGACTATAAGAGTAACTGATGTTATTTTGGATAAAAATGTTAAAATTTATATTAGGAGACTATGCGATTAAATCCTTCATAGAATTGGGTTTCAATCATAGATTTGTTTACATAGTATAATTTTATGTATAGATGTTTATTGAATGGTCTTTTTTGAACTTTGGGTTTTGTTTGACAAATTTTGGAGATTAAGAATAGATTTTTTTATTATAATGGGTTATCCTTTTTGGGTATTATCTGATCTCATACTAACATTTTTTGTTTTAGTTTTGGTTAAGGTCTAAAGACATGGGATGTATATAGTTCTTTTTTGTGGATTAGGTGATTCTATAGAAGTTGATTATAGCTCACTTAATGTGAACAAGTCATCCTAAATACTCATCTTTTGGAGAAAATATGAGTTCGTGAAAGAAATATAGTAAAAGTTGAAAGTCAACATGACAATTAAGTATGATTGCTTATGTTTTAGTTAATCTCATAAATAAATTCCTCAATAAAAAGAAAGTTAAAACAAAAATATTTTCTGTTAATTTTTCCTACTGGGGAATCAAATACCGGTTCACCCATCACATGTTTGTGATTTTATTGTTGTTAACATTCTCCAGAACATGTTTACCATCACTCTACATCAGAACATGACCCTTTGTTTTTTCCTTCATATCCATATTTTCATACTTGGAATCCTAGTATGGGTTAACTCGGGTGACATTTTTACTTCTCTCCCATTATTTTAATGTGATAGTTTTACTGACTCTTGTTCCGATGTGGGATTTTCAATGAAGCTTCCAAGCCCAATTTTAAAATTGCAAGGACGCAATTCCCAAAAGGGGGGAAGGATGTAACACCCCAGGTAAATAAAGAATATTACATTTTAATATTTATCCATATTTTTTAATAAACTATTAATATTACTTTAAAGGGAATGATATGCTTGAGGGCGTACCCAATACGCAACGACGAGTTTAATTGAAATCTTACTTTGCACTCTAATAATAAAATAATATTATTTTAAAAGGTAGTTAACTCCTAGCCGTTGTAATGGATGGAATGAAAAGAACTAACTAATAAATGATTATATATGTTTGTCAAAGATATTTTTACTTTTATCCAATAAATGTTGGAGGATTAAAAATGAAAATGAATCCAATTTTATGCATAAATCAGCTAATATTCGTTAAAAGGTCGATTAACCTCCATTTGATGGAGAACCATTTTTAAATATACATTTTAAAATTTTATATGTTTTATTTGACAAAATAAAATCCTTCTTTATAATCTTGAAATCAAAATTTACTTTGTGTAAAATTTTATTATTTTTCTGATAAAGATCATTTTTATTGAAAATGTTACATTTTAATTCAAAAAATCCTTTTAATCTAATTTATTTATATGGATAGATTATATTTTTAATTTATATTAATTTTTATTTAGAATATATTTTTACCATTTAATCTAATGGTGGTCATTGGATTTAATTTCACTTTGAAATTGGACTTAAACTGGTGTCGATATTTTAATAGATATTGTTTCTTAAAAACACATTATTTATTTAGACAGCGGGAATTAATTATTAATTTAAATAATGAAACATATATGTTTTTAATTTTGTAAAATAGTCATATTTTTTGAATTTGGAAGATCAAATATATATTAGGGTGAATTTTTGATATTTTTCTGAAAAACTTTAATTTTGATGAATAGTGAAACCACTAAGTGGTAGTTTAAAAACTAATTTTTCGTTTAAATGAAACATTACCACTTCTATGATTTTAATTTCAAAAATATGACATAAATGGTTGTCATTAAGATGTAAAATTTTGTTTAATGGGATTAAAATAATTTTTTGGTGAATAGTAACTTTTATGTTTTTAATCGCAATTAGAGGTAATTAATGTAATTTAAGGTAAAAATAATGTTTTAATAATATGGAATCTTCTAGACACATGTACTACCCTCATTGGATGTGTCATGGCCGACCAAGACAATCCATGGGTCTCCTTGGGGACCCCATGGAGCCACTTTGGTAGAAAAATGACATAAATAACTTTTTATTTAAAGTTAAAATAAAAATGTCACAAGCATGAGTTGTTTTAATAAAACAAATTTTAAATGGGGTTATACAAGTAATATTTTTTACTATAAATATTAATTAGAAATATAAAAAGATTTCATACATCATGATAGTTTTTATATAATTTTTAGACATTAAATAAATTAAATTATTTATGACATGATGATGATGCAGCGATTACCTCATTAATAAAGGATTT
The DNA here is from genome assembly GCA_963277665.1 of Viscum album. Lineage (NCBI taxonomy): Eukaryota > Viridiplantae > Streptophyta > Magnoliopsida > Santalales > Viscaceae > Viscum > Viscum album. The sequence continues at coordinate 795,449,231 of OY728160.1, read as the reverse complement.
AAATAAATTGAAAAGATAATGTTAAAACTATAACTTAAACATGTAAAAGTCCTATTGTATGAGTATATTTCGAACCCTTACCACCTTATCCTCGAAATACATCAATGTGGGACCTTTAAAAACCAAAAATCATTTGAAAAAAAGTAACATTTTGTAACTTTCCAAGAGTGCCCCTCCTCTCCTCTTATAAAATGCCCCACCTCTACCACCTTAACCACACCTCTCAAGACTTTGGCTCGGCCAACCCCTGCTCATTTTGTGTCTCAACATACCTCTATTACTCTTAGTATCATCACTTTGGGCATAAGTCTTCCCAAGGAATCATTTCAGATCAAATCAAAGAGAGTAAGCTAATTTTAAGGTAATGTCTTCTCCTGTGTTCATTTGTTTTATTTTTCTTCTCCAACCCCCTAAACTATTTTTACTAATTTATTTTGTAACAAATACAGTATCTTCAATATACTAGGATGTTTTTACAAGAATTATTCGAGCTAAACTTACACACACCTGCATATAATGGTTAAAGATCATACTGTTTCTGTGGATGGAGAATTTCTGCCTCACGAAACGACGATTGTTCAATATTCTTTTAACACCCTAAAAATTGGCCATTAAGATGTAAATATATTTATATATGATATATAATATGATTACGTTTTACTTAAGCTTCTGTATTTTTCATTTAGGGAAGACCTTTATGGTTTCCATTATGGTTAAACACGATATCATCATTTTAGGAAGTGCGGACTATCACCCCCTCAAAGTGATTTGATTTGTTAATACCATATGTTGTACGTATAAAGGTTAGATTTAATGATATTATTTATGATACCATACTGGAATTATAATACTATTATGTATCATTATTTTTTAATTCCATTAAATAAGAAATAGAAATGGAAGTAGCGTTCATGCGTACGGACGACTTACCGTCTCCATGAACGGTGCATTTCATTTCTTACCTAGAAAGGTTATGTAATATTATAAATGCATGTATATAATGGATATATATGATATATATGATATCAAAATAATTAATATAATTATGGATATAATATATATTTTACCACAAGAACAACTTGTAATTATAAAGAGTTTATTTTTGACTCAAATAGCAATGATCTACAAAACGACCATTATTAACTAAAATAATTACATAGTGTTCATATCATGGTATTATGTAATATAAAAGGAATAATTAACATGAAAAATGTTCTTAAGCAAGTATAAATTAACTCATGTTTATTATTCTAGAGGTTAATGAATGATCGAGTCACGTCGGACCCAAGGTAAGGGATCCTACCCCTCTCTTTCCATTTAAGTACACTCTTTTATGTCATTCCTTTTAAGATAATATTTCTTATGATTGTGATGTTATTTTATATTAATCATACTGTAATTTTTATGTTCATATGATGAGAGACCCTATTTTATCTCATCAATCCATGTTGGAAGTTTTGTGTTGCGCTGTTGGGCTGCCGAATTTTCGTAAGAGATCCAACCTCTCTCTTTCTTTTTAAGTACTCTCCTTTATGTCACTTCTTTTAAGCTCCTCTTTTTTATTTTGGGGGATGTTATATTATATTCCTCTTTCTGTAAATTTTATTTAAATATGATGAGGTACCCTATTTGATCTCATCAATCCATTTTTGGAAGTTTTAAGTGGCGCCGTTAGGCTGCCGAGTTTTTGTAAGGGATTTTTCATCTCACTTTTATTCCCTTGATATTTATTCTACATTTTCCACCATTTCTTTTGATTTTTGTATATAATTCCCATTATTATACTCATTGTGTAATATAATTTCATTTATGGGTATTTACATATTCATTGTATGACCCTTCTTTAATGGGGTGTATGTTTCGAAAGTTACCCAAGTCGGTAAGGGAACCTTTCACCCTCCTCTTTTTAAAAGACTTATTTTGTTATGACTTTTAATTCAAATACTATTATGTTGGGATTCGTTCTCCTATATCCTTATTGATGTAAATTTTATGTCCAAGTGATGCGATACACTTTTTATCTCTCATCGACTCATTTTTGGAATTTTGAAGTGACGCTGTTAGGATATCAAATTTTTGCAAGGGAACTTCTTAAACCAATTTTGATTCTTTGGGATAAAATTATACTCCTTGAATATGTCGTTCTATGAATATTTGTGAATAACCTATGAATTATTACACTTAATATCCACTTATATTTTGTGTATTCGTTTGTCACACAAAAGTATGTAATTGATTTATCCTTAATCCAAGGATGCCTCCTTTGTATGGGACTTCATCTCAATCTCCTTTCATTGAGGCATATTTTTGTTTTATACAGAACCTTATTTTATACGGTGTATAAACCCCTTTTAATTTTATGTTTATCAAAAAGGAATCATTTTTATTCTAAGCGTTTTACTAAACGTCAAAAGAGAATGTTCTTTTCGTATGTATGTGGAGACAACGACTTCTCCGCCGTTGTGACCATTATTTGAGTTTCAGCTTCCTCTACATGCCATACATTTTTATAAATGAAAAATAAATACAATTTTTTACTTTTAATTTATTTTGGTATTGAGAACGGTTTTCACAATTATTCTATTATATCAATGTTTGGTATTGATATCTTGTGATTGAAATGTGGAAATGTTATGTTTCCTTTATGCATGTTTTATGTGATACGATTATGTTATGGTTCATGGGAATTGTTTTGAAGACGGTTGGTTCCGTGATAAACTAAGGGCGGGTGAGCCTGATATAGCTCTCCAATGCATTGGGTAACACGAAGGGGTTAAATGTTAAGGTTTCTCCGAAGAGATTTAGGGAATATACTCTAATGGGTATTCCAAACGTAACCAAGAGGGTTAGTCCCTTTGTAAGAATGTTATGAATGCCTCAATTTACCTTTATGCCTTATGATTTCTATGATTTATTCATGATTTTATGAGGTATGTAAAAGTGCTTATGTTATATGGGTAATGTAAGATTTCATTATTATGTATATATGTACTCATGTTTCCTTTCCATACTTTTTATAACCCTTACTGAGCTTTTTATTCTCATCCCAAGTTTTTGAAATATTTTTCACAGGTCAATGGAATGGTACATGATATGATGATAGTTTCAAGGAAGTTTCAAGAAAGAATCCATGTTTTATTTTAAATATGTTTTCATTTATGGGGAAAATGAATACTTTATTTTATGTAACCACTTTATTTTAATGTGGAATGTAATGCATGTTTTATGATCTAATTATCTAAATCTCTAAACCTAAAAAGATTCTCAATGTGTAATCTTGTAATAACTCAAGATTATCTAAGGTTTAAGGATGGGCCTTATAGTTGATATGAGAGGTCGGTTTAGAAACATTAGAGGTTAGAGTGTTGTTTAAGAAAAAGTGACAAGTTGTGTATAACCACAATGGTTAGTATATTAGATGGAGTCATCATTTTTTTTGAAAGATATAATTAGTTTGAGATAACATGGATAAGAATATCTTGGTTTTTATCGTCCTATTTTTTATTTGATGATTTTACTGATATACTCACACTGACCGTTTTGGTTTTAGAAAATGGCTGGATCTAGTAGGAACCTAAGTAACAGTGGATTTGATGAAAATTGTGACAGTTTTATGAAAGAACAACTGAATGATATGGGAGCTGCAATGAGAACTCTTGTGCTTATCCGGAACCAACTATCTGGAGTAATGATTGACCACCTGAAACATAGTGACTTTTATAAGGCATCGTATATGTGGGGAAAAAATCCCTACGGAAGTTAAGTTAATGACCATAAAGGTAAGAATGTTCAAAAACATATGTGTCAAATATGTGGAAAGAAACTCATAGGAAAATGTTTAAAAGGGAAATAATGATTTTATAAATGTGGAAATGATGTTCATAAAGCAATAACCTGCCGTGGAAAAAGGAAGCGTCTAGTTTACTCTAGGAAAGGGAAAGAAGTTCTTTCCGAAGGATCAATTGAATGTTTTAAATGTGGTGTGCATGGTAATTATGAAAACACATGTCCTACGTAAAAGTTTCGGGAATGGGGTCACCAAGATCGTACATATATTCATTTTCCAATACCTAACGCCATTCCGATTAAGGATGAAGAAACTGACAATGAAGAATGAAAGGTATGGATTATTTCTTAACATATGTTTTCCTATTATTGGAATATTAGGATATGATTAATTATTGTGTTTGTAGGAAATAACTATTTCAGAATAAGTTGAAAATTAATGGCTAATGGATCATGAAGAATCTTGAATGAGTAATAAGTCATCATATAAGGGATTAAAGATTTATGGTAGATTTTAGGATGGTGAAATTCATAGATGTATTATGTCTCTTTTGATGATGGGGTTACATTAGAAGACTTTTTATAGTAACCATGATGTTTGATATACGAAAATTTTATTCAAGGAATAATTATCCTTTTTTGGGGGATATAGTTACAAAGAACCATTTGGGTTTATATGATCCTTGAATTTGAGGCAATTACAGGTTAATATATTTTGGGTTGCAAAATGGATGTTATCAGATAACCTTTGTGGTTAAAATAAGTTATGGTTATTTTTTATTAATTTATCTATTTTTGAGGAATGTAATAAAATTATATATTTTTTAAAAAGGGAAACACGCAGACCGTGTGACAACCTGTCATGTCAAACGAAGCTGTGGGAATCGAACCCACAACCAAAGTGCAACTGGTATTTATCGCCTACCACGGAACTAATTGAAGCACCTGGTTAGTTTGAATGATTATTTTTAGTTAGACGATTCTATGAATTATGAGTTAGTTGATTTTTGGTTATCAATGGAAATGATTAGCCTGTCATGGAGGATATTTGATCAGGTTAATTACTTTTCAGTATGAGACTGTAAGAGTAACTGAGGTTAGATTGGATAAAAATGTTAAAATTTATCTTAGGATACTATGTGATTAAATCCTTCAAAGAAATGGGTTTCAATCATAGATTGGTTTACATTGTAGAATTTTAAGGATAGATTTTTATTGAATGGTCTTTGATTAATATTGGGTTTTTTTGACAAATTTTGGAGATTAAGAATATATATTTTTTATTCTAAAGGATTATCCTTTTTGGGTATTATCTGATCTCATACTAACCTTTTTGGTTTTATTTTTTGGTTAAGGTCTAAAGACATGGGATCTATATAGTTCTCTTCGGTGGATTAGGTGATTCTCTAGAAGTTTATTATATCTCTCTTAATGTGAACAAGGCATCCTAAATAATCATCTTTTGGAGAAAATATGAGTTCGTGTAAGAAATCTAGTAAATGTTGAAAGTCAACATGACAATTAAGTATGCTTCATTATGTTTTATTTATGCTCATAAATAGATTCCTCAATAAAACGTAACTTAAAACAAAAATGTTGTCTCTTAATTTTTCCTACTGGAGAATCAAATACCATTTAACCTATCACAATTTTGTGATTTTCTTGTTGTTAACTTTTTCCAAGACATGTTTACTATCACTATAAATCAAAACATGAACCTTTGTTTTTTCCTCCTTATCCATATTTTCATACATGGAATCCTAGTATGGGTTAACTCGGGTGACATTTGTTCTTCTCTCCCATTATTTTAATGTGATAGTTTTACTGACTCTTGTTCCGATGTGGGATATTCAATGAAGCTTCCATGCCCAATTTTAAAATTGCAAGGGTGCAATTCCCAAAAAGGGGGAAGGATGTAACACCCTAGGTAAACAAAGAATATGACATTTACATATTTATCCGTATTTTGGAATAAAATATTAATATTACATTAAACTGAATGATATGCTCGAGGGCGTACCCAATACGCAACGATGAGTTTCATTGAAATATTACGTTGCACTCTAATAATAAAATAATATTATTTTAAAATGTAGTTAACGTCTAGCCGTTGTAATGGAGGGAATGAACGGAACTAACTAAAAATTGATTATATATTTTTGTCAAATATTTTTACTTTTATCCAATAAATGTTGGAGAATTAAAAATGAAAATAAATCCAATTTTAAGCATAAATCATCTAATATTCTTTAAAAGGTCGATTAACCACCTTTTGATGGAGAACCCTTTTTAAATATACTTTTTACAATTTTATATGTTGTATTTGACAAAATAAAATCCTTCTTTAGAATCTGGACATCAAAATTTACTTTGTGAAAATTTTTGTTATTTTTCCGATAAAAATCATTTTTATTGAAAATGTTGCATTTTAATTCAAAACCTCCTTTTAATATGATTTTTTATATCGATATATTATATTTTTAATTTATATTAAAGTGTATTTAGATTATATTTTCACCATTTAATCTAATGGAGGTCGTTGGAATTAATTTCACTATGAAATTGGACTTAAACTGGTGTCAATCTTTTAATAGATATTGTTTCTCAAAAACACACTATTTGTTTTGACAGCGGGAATTAATAATTAAATTAATTAATGCAACATATATTTTTTAAATTTTGTAAAATAGAAATCATTTTTGAATTCAGAATATCAAATAAATCTTTGGGTGAATTTTTGGTATTTTTCTGAAAAACATCAATTTTTTATGATTAGTGAAACCACTAAGTTGTTGTTTAAAAACTGATTTTTCGTTAAAATGAAACTTTACCACATCTGTGATTTGTGTTTCAAAAATCTGACATACATGGTTGTCATTAGGATGTAAAATGTGGTTCAATGGGATTAAAATAATTTTTTGGTGAATAGTAATTTTTATGTTTTTAATCGCGATTAGAGGTAATTAGTGTAATTTAAGGTAAAAATAATGTTTTAATAATATTAAATGACCTAGAAACATGTCCTACCCTCATTTTATGTGTCATGGACGACCAATACAATCCATGGGTCACCTTGGGGACCCCATGGAGCCACTTTGGTAGGAAAATTACATAAATAACATTTTATTTAAAGCTAAAATAACAATGTCACAAGCATGAGTTGTTTTAATAAAACAATTTTTAAATGAGGTTATACAAGTCATATTTTCCACTATAAATATTAATTAAAAATATAAAAATATTTACAACATCATGATATTTTTTATAATTTTATACATTAAATAAATTAAATTATTTATGAAATCATGATGATGCAACAATTACCTCATTAATAAAGGATTTAAATAGAATGAAAAGATAATGTTAAAACTATAACATACGCTTTTCAAAGAACTATTTTATGAGTATATTGCGAACCCTTACCACCTTATCCTTGAAATTCATCAATGTGGGTCTTTTAAAATCTGAAACTCATTTGAAAATAATGTAACATTTTGTAACATTCCAAGAGTGCCCATCCTCTCTTCTTATAAAAGGCCCCCACCTAAACCACCTTACCCACACCTATCAAGCCTTTGGCTCGGCCAACCCCTGATCATTTTATCTCTCCACATCCCTCTATTACTCCTAGATGCCTCACTTTGGTCAGAAGTCTTCCCAAGGAAGCCTTTGAGCTGAAATCAAAGAGAGTTACCTGATTTTAAGGTAATGACTTCACTTGTGTTCTTTTGTTTTATTTTTTTTCTCCAACCACCTAAACTATTATTATTCATTTATTTTGTAACAACTCCAGTATATTCAATATAATATTATGTTGTTATAATATGGATTTGAGCTACACTTACTCACCTCTACATATAATGGTTAAAGAACATACTGTTTCTGTGGATGGTAAATTTCTGCCTCACGAAACGATGATTGTTCAATATTCTTTTAACACCCTAAAAGGTGTCCATTAAGATGTCACTATATTTATATATGATATATAATATGTTTATGTTTTACTTAAGCTTCTTAATTTTTCATTTATGGAATACCTTTATGGTTTCCATTATGGGTAAACACGATATCTTCATTTTAGGAAGTGCAGACTACCGCCCCCTCAAAGTGATTTGATTCATTAATACCATATGTGGTACATATAAAGGATAGATTTAATGATATTATATATGATACCATAATAGAATTATAATACTATTATGTATCATTGTTTTTTAATTCCATTAAATAAGAAATAGAAATGGAAGTAGCGTTCATGCGTACGTACGACTTACCGTCTCCATGAACGGTGTTTTTCATTTCTTTAATCTAAATGTTATTTAATATTATAAATGCTTGTATATAATGGATATATTTGACATATATGATATAAACATAATGAATATAATTCTGGATATAATATATATTTTACCACATGAACAACTTGTAATTATAAGAGTTTATTTTTTACTCATGTAGCAATGATCTACAAAAGGACCATTATTAACATAAATTATTACATAGTGTTTATAGCATGGTATTAAGTGATATAAAAGGAATAATGAACTTTAAAAAGGTTCTCAAGAAAGTAGAAATTAACTCAAGTTTATTATTCAGAAGGTTAAAGAACGATCGAGTCAAGTTGGAGCTGAGGTAAGGGATCCTACCCCTCTCTTTCTTTTTAATTACACTCTTTTATGTCATTCCTTTTAAGCTCATATTTCTTATTATTGGGATGTTCTTTTATATTACTCATACTGTAGTTTTTATGTTCATATGATGAGAGAACCTATTTTATCTCATTAATCCATTTTGGATGTTTTGAGTGGCGCCTGTAGGCTGCCGAATTTTCATAAGAGATCCATCCTCTCTCATTCTTTTAAAGTACTATCCTTTATGTCACTTATTTTAAGCTCCTATTTTTTATGTTGGGGGTTGTAATTTTATATTCCTCTTGATGTAGATTTTATTTAAATATGATTAGAGCCCCTATTTGATCTCATCAATCCAATTTTGGATGTTTTAAGTGGCGTCGTTAGGCTGTCGAGTTTTCGTAAGGGAATTTTCATCTCACTTTTATTCCCGTGAGATTTATGCTACATTTGCCACCATTTCATTTGAGTTGTGTATGTACTATCCATTATTATACTCTTTGTGTAATATAATTTCATTTATTGGTATTTAAATATTTATTTTATGACCCTTCTTCAATGGGGTGTACGTTTCGAATGTTACCCATGTTGGTAAGGGAACCTTTCACCCCCCTCATTTTAAATGACTTATTTTGTTATGAATTTTAATTCACATAATATTATGTGGGGATTTTTTCTTCTATCTTCTTATTGATGTAAATTTTATTTCCAAGTGATGAGATACCCTTTTTATCTCGCATCGACTCATTTTCTGAATTTTTAAGTGACACTGTTAGGCTATCGAATTTTTGCAAGGGAACTTCTTAACCCGATTTTGATTCTATGGGATAAACTTGTACTCCTTGAATATGTCATTCTATGAATATGTGTGCATAACCTCTGATTTTTGTACACTTAATATCCACTTATATTTTGTGTATTCGTTTGTCACGCATAATTATGTAATTGATTTATCCTTAATCCAAGTATACCTTCTTTATATGGGACTTCATCTCAATCTACTTTCATTGAGGCATATTTTTGGTGTATACACAACCTTCTTTTATACGGTGTATAAACCCCTTTGACTTTTATGCTTATCCAAAACGAATCTTTTTTATATGAAGTGTTTTACTAAATGACAAAGGGGAATGTTTTTGTTGTATGTATGTGGCGACAATGACTTCTACACCGTCATGACCATTATTTGAGTTTCGGCTTCCTCCACAAGCCATACCTTTTTTTAAATGAAAAATAAATACAATGTTTTAATTTTCTTTTATTTTGGTATTGAAAATGGTTTTCACATCGTTTCTATTATATCAATGTTTGGTATTGATATCTTGTGATTGAAATGTGGAAATGTTAGGTGAACTTTATACATGTTTTATGTGATATGATTATGTTATGGTTCTTGGGCATTGTTATCAAGACGGGTGGTTTCGTGACAAACTATGGGCTAGTGAGCCCGATATAAATCTCCAATGCATTGGGTAACACAAAGGGGTTAAACGTTATGGTTTCTCCGAAGAGATTTAGGGAATATACTGTGACGAGTATTCCAAATGTAACCAAGAGGGTTACTCCCTAAGTAAGAATGTTATGAATGCCTCAAGTTACCTTTCTGCATTATTATTTCTATGATTTATTCATGATTTTATGAGGTATGTAAAGGTTCTTATGTTTTATCGGTAAAGTATGATTTCATTCTTATGTATATACGTACTCATGTTTCCTTTCCATAATTTTTATAACCCTTACCAAGATTTTTATGCTAATCCCAAGTTTTTGAAATGTTTTTCACAGTTCAAGGGAATGGTACATGAAATGATGATAGTGTCAAGGAAGTGTCAATAAAGAATCCATGTTTTATTTTAAATATGTTTCCATTGATGGGGAAAATGAATAATTTCTTTTATGTAACAACTTTGTTTAAATGTGGAATGTAATGCATGTTTTATGATCTAATTCTCTAAAACTCTAAACCTGAAATGATTGTCAATGTTTAATCGTTTAATAACTCAAGATTAAGTATGGTTTAAGGATGGGGCCTTATATTAGATATGATTTTCTTTTTGTAATAATCCACACAGATACAAATTTTTTGATGCCATCACTTGTGATCAAGTGGTTTTGGTTTAATTTTATCCAAATATTGGAGAAATTATTTTACTAGGGTTAGTTGAAATAAAAAATAATATTTAATCAGAAGAAAAATTATCCCGTCAGTTGAGGCACATGAATGGTGGATCAATGTCCAAGAGATTTGGTATAATAGAGTCCTAATGATGATCAAACCAAAAGAGAGTTATTTTTTATACAATTACAGAGGTCAATGACCCTTTTATAAAAAAGGTTTTTAATATAGATATAGTTGAGTGTGTTAAAGGTATAAAAGAATTTTAAAATCCATAACAAATATAATTATGAGATTAGAGTGCTATATAGTTGTTTGGGAGGATGTTTAAGATTTCTCTTTGGAAGGAGAGATGGTGCTGCTGCTCGGGGGTTATAGGTTGAGGATTAACTGAAATATATCTCCCACCTCTCTATTTTCATCACTATTATTATGGATATATCATATAGGGATTTATATAAAAATTCAATACGGATGGATTTTATTAAAAAGTGACTGATATGGTTCATGGTACATTATTTTCTATTACACTATATAATCTACAAATTTAGCCACTATATTGATAAATTCATTTAATTATACATATATAGTTAATGTGGTTGAGACTATTGTTGATCCACATGCCTAAACCATGGGGATATAGACTCTTAATAGATGTTACCACACCTACTCTGACATCAGCCAATGGTGAAAGATTGTTCTTAGTGAAGTGTAGATATCATTGGACCTCATTATGGGTTAGATAAATAACTATTATAAATTCTATGCTATATAATGTTTATATATATTATAAAATACCACAATACTTTTGTTATATTATTTTACTAAAATATTCTTTTTTTGTACGTGGTAACCATACAAAGAGATTCACAAGTAGTACTAGCATATCCCATGTCCACATAAACACCAACACACACATTCAAAATTCAAATATTTTAAAAACACATTTCAAAATGAAAAATAAAAAAAATTATTCCATATCCATCTCAAACCTTGAGTAACCCACATCGAATCAAACACAATAATCCATCATGAGGAGGCCTTGAAACAAGGGATTGGGTAACATCGTTTCCTTCAATCAGTGTCATTATCATTATCATCCTCACCACCATAGAAGAAATCATAACCATAAAATTCATCCAAACCACCACCGTTGTCATCGTACAAACATCACAGTAGTAGGAAAAAATTTCATGAGATGTTTTTAACCTAATTTGAAAAACACATCACAAACGAAAAACATCCAAAACATATGTACAAAGAACTAAACAAAAAAACACCATTTGAACTTCCACTGAGATGATTTTGATTCTGAATCCATCGTCATCACCCTCATATTTGAAATAATTTTTTCATAAACTTAATAGTGAATCACCCCTATATCTAGAAAATCATCCACCAGTATCTCCAGTCAAAACAATGGAGCACTGAATCCCATCAATCATGCTTTAAACGAATAAACCAAATGAAAAAATACCTATAAGAACAGACACCTCTGAAAGGAAACATGACAATAAAGAAAATACACAAACCCATGGATAAAAGCCTAATGTTTTCTGAAAATGAAATATGTGAAAAAATGACCAAATTTGTTTGAATCAGAATCCCACTTTCTACCGTACCACAAATCCCGAAGCCTTAATTTGAGAACCACCCCAACTCTAACAAAGAGCGTCACAATGAATTTTTAGTCCAAAGTAGGGTACACAGATAGAGGTAATCCAAAACACATACCTTCATGAGATGTGAAAAATATATGGGAATATCCCACATCAGTGAGCACGAAAGGAGAGGACGGCGCCGAGAACATAGGGGAGAACTAAGAGATGAGAGAGATATTGTATTTATTTTTAGTGTATGCTTCATAGTGATATGTTCTTAAAATGTAGAGTATTAGATAAAATATTTTATAGAAAATTATATAAGACATCCCCCTTTTCAAGATACAAAAAACAATATTGAATTATCCTCTATGACTATAATTTTTTATTATATAATATAATGAATTCCCTTTATATGGTTATGGGATAAAATGTGAAACTAGATGGTGTTTCTAAGAACGGAATTTTTATCCCCAATGTTCCCCACTTGGAAGATCTCTTTTTATTCTCTAATATATTTTGTAAGAGATAATAATATATTATTTTCTATTTACAATTAATTTAGAAATGAATGTAGAAAAAATAACATCATTTGGGGATAGATAATATTTTCATATACTATAAAAGAGATAATTTGACAGTAAGGTTAAACATTAATTGTATATATATATATATTTAGGATTTCACATGGAGGATATATTGACGGTTTCATTTAGGAATGACTATATTTGTTTTGAATTCCAAATGACATCATCTAGTGCTTGGAATTCCCCAAATATGTTCTTAGGAACCATAAACCTTATATTATATGAATTTTTAATCAAATTAATTATTGTTTTAATTAATTTATTATTTATATTTTGGGGATATATATTGATAATTATAGGAATGGGCTGATTAAAAAAGGAATAATTGAAATGGATCACTTTAAAAGTAAACCCAAAACGTGAAAATATTTTATTCTTATGTTAATTTACCCAAGTAAATAATATCATTGGGTTTATAAATAGTTAGAGAAATGATGGTCTAGGAAATTATATATAGGTAGCCTTTAATGTATGTGTTTGATGAACACAACTCCCTTAAGATTTTCATATATTAGAAGAGATTTGTGGTCGGCTTATCAAAGATTATAGCTCACTAGATAGGCCTTAACCAAATTTGGAAACCTTTAATATGGTCAAAAAAATGTAATATATCTATTAATTATTTAATATATAGGTGGAAAAATTTTATTTTATAATATTTTTTGATGGGGTGTTTTCATTGTTATTCATCTAGGCCTCTTAAATTTAGATTGGTTGTGTGATGATATAGTGGCTGGTGGTAATTATGTGTGGGTTTGGGAAGCTGGGAATCACTAGAATAAATATATGAACAAAGGCATATAACTCCCAAATATATTTTTATATTTTAATATTATGTAAAACTGTCTTCTATATGTGTTTTTCATGGGACACATTAATTAAATTATTCTTAGGTATATTAATTACATACAATAATTCAGCCTGATATAAAAATGAGGACAATTAATTAAAAATAAGAAAAATCATGAAAATATGTAAAATATGAAATAAAAACATAGTGTTATATTCCCTTGTAAAAAATATGATTCCCATTTGGTGTAGGAGGACATTGAGAAGTTATCCCTGATGATTTTTTTTATTATTGAAGATGGAAATTATTATTACCATAAACTGATGGTAGTGATGCCCTAATCCATTTTGAAGTGAGAGATTCCTAGGTTAAAATCAACTATAGCAATATCATATATGCATACATATTCCATAAGTGATAAAATAGAGGAATTATATAATATTGTTTATAATTTCAACTTATATTAGCTGAGAACAAGTATTCCATTATGGATTTTGGAGGAGGTTGGGAATGGGTTTTTAGGATTCCCCTTAATTGTATTAATAGAAAATATGATGATGAAATAGGGATAAGCCTATAATATTTTGTGTCCATGAATGAATATTAGTGTTATAGAGTTACTGTCTCAATGCTTCACTGACCAGATGATATGGAAGAAAACAATGTTGCAACTCGTCCATGTGAGCCCCTTGAGGATAAATAATGGAATTGGGATGTGATATCATTAGTCTTCAATATATGAAATCCAAATTTAGTAAAACATCACATTGATTTTTGGATTGTTATTAACCAAAAAAATTTATAACATTTTCCCTATTTGAAATTAGAGAATCCTTACGTGTTTGGGAAGCCAATTCAATGATGATACAATGTGAAAACATATGTTTCCTTCAATGATGGTTTCCATTCAAGATGTATGATTGACATCTTAGATTTGGAGATTTAAAATGTTATCCTTTGTGACCCATTGTTGGATTTGTATATTATTTCATCATTTGATAGATGATATAATCAGAAGAACATTGAGGTTTCTGAGGTGATATTGTGAACTTTGGATAATTATTTGGGTAAGAACATAATGATGTGACCATTTTATTTTATAAATAAAAATGAAATTATTTTATAATAATATTAAATACATATCATAATAACACAAATACCATAACTATAATTTTTTGGATTATGTGAATACTAGATACATAATCATCTTATTTAAGTAAATATATTTAATATGTCCAACAAAGTTCATCATTCATTGTACCCCTCATAGATATATTCTACTCAAAACCTTTCTCCACATCTTAAGGAATATTGAATCATATTAATGGCTGATATTAGAAATTAAAAATGGTAAAAATGGGATATATTAAATAATAATCATATGAGGGAATAATATATGTATTGGGGCACTATATAATGATATTGACATATGATTATCATAACCAATAAAAAATTGATCATAAATCATGATATTTAAAATAATGATGTATCATTTAAAAATACTTTAATTATAAGAAGGAGGAATATTCATTAATAATTCATGATCCATAATAGAATATAATAATAATATGAACACTTCATAGGAATTGTGGGAAAGTCATAAGAATAATAAACCATTTCTTTTTTCAAGGTACATCAAAAATACCATTCTTATATTTTACATAATGTTTAATAATTGATAAATTTCACTCCCCAACCTCATTTGGTTATTTTAATGTGTTAAATCCTTCTCCCCATTGATATTATCACATTATATATCAATTTTTATGTATATTCCCTGGCATAGAAGCCAATAATCCTGTTCCTTAAGTCAGTTCGCCACACGACCTCAAGCAAGCTTCCCCATATGCAAGAGGTTCCCGACTAGTATAGAGGGTCTAATAAATTATGTGGGTAGAATTTACCCTCTTTATGAGGGTAATATTCATTAAATTACATATCAAATTATATAAATAATATAAAAATAGATACATGAATTTTTAATCACTTCCGTAGAAAGGTAAAACTCCAACCAAACCAATAAATATGGAATGTAATGCTAATAATGATAAGTAATTAAAACACAAAATATGAAAATGGATGAATCGTAAAAACTTGTTCTAACTCCATGTATTGATTCTCATTAATCCACATCCCAAACATAAATTTAATTCCTATAATAGGGCATTAACCCATTTCCTATCTATAAAACATGAATTATTCTCGGGTGCTCGATGAATGCCAAAGAAATGTGTGAGTACAAAATAGTATGTCACCACCCATTAGTTATAAAAAATATCTAGTCTATGTAGATAGTTCATGAAACTACCATGTTAATGAAGAAATAAAGAATATATAACATGTTTGAAATTAGTTAACACTATTTATGTAATCCATTTTCATCTCTAAATTCAGGGGTTAGACACTTTAATTAATTAAATATGGCCTAATATGATCAATTATCATACATAAGGGCATAAGTGAAGTTCCTTATCTAAGTATAGATAAAATATTCATTCAAAAATACCTCACACATAATTAGGTGTCATGGTCCATGTAGTCCCTTAAAATGCATCCATTAGGGTAATAGATCCTTGGTCCCCTTTCATAACCCCTTCTTTATAGCGGTGAGGATTATAACCAGATTCTAACATGAACCATGGGCATAGATCCTCAAGTCAAGTTCCCCAAAACTACCAATCCATGGTAAATTGATTATTTGTTTATTTTATAACTAAATCGTTGAATAAACAAAGAATAAAAAATACACATAACATTAAGATATCATTAGTTATTTCATAAATAAATCATGTCCACGCCTTAACCCATTTTCACATTGAGCATTAACATTGCATAACCCATTTTATCTATTTCCTTTTGAATAACATAACCCATTTATTATACCAAAAAAGTACCATACATTATAACATTATATAACTGGTTCCTCTTTTTATTTTTAAATAACATGTCAACATTTTCATCATGGGATGTACTTACTCTCAAGTCAATACAAGGGTTAAAATAAAAAATTTTCATTTTTGAGAATGTTGTGACACCACATGGGTGTCCCTATATTTTTCCCACAGGGATCTTCATGGGTTCAAAAATTCATTTATCCCACTATTTTACAAAATATATATAAAAGATCAGTTTTTCAATAAGAGGGAAGAAAAATAAAACCAATCATACCTATAGAAATCATCTTTAACACTGATGTGATATAACTTTTAGAAAACATACCTAAAATATGATGATCAACACATTCTTAAAATTATCCTTAGATACATATCCAAGAAGAACATAATGCAACCGCATATTATCCAATGGAAAAAAGTTGGTTTTAGGTAATCAAGAGAATAATAAAGGAACCAAAATTTTTTAATTTGGAAAAGAGAAGAAAGAGGAGTGTTAGACTTAACAGGAGCTTTGATCCAATCCAAAAGAACTCCAAACGGTGAATAATAAATGGATAATTATACTTGGGAAGCCTTGGTTGAAATTTTTCATTACAGGGGTTACTGTAGAAAAAATAGACAATAAACCTGGTTGGGAAATTAATATATTGACGGGAAAATAGTAAATAATATCTTTTTAATGGGGGATGGGGTTTGGCAGCCCAATTTTCCAAACTGTTCTCCAAAAATGCACCAACCTCTGTCTTATAGGAGTCAAGTCAAATGGTTTGCTATTGAGGGACACATGGTTTGAAAAACCACACAGAAACCATGTTGAATGTCTCTATCCAAGGACATATGATTTGGAATCTACACTCTCATAGTTTCCTCTGACCATTTGTAAACCTGCATCCAGAAAAGGATGGACAAATTTCTTTTTCATTCATATTCCAAACGTCCAGAATACCATTGAGGTTCCTCACATACCCAGTAATAATTTAATTATCCATATTTATGGATTTACAAATGATATTTAAACAACAATATAAACCAAATAATTCTCGTAACATACATCCTACCCACCATATATTGGTTCATCCTCGAGACGCACTTAAAGCATCACTATGATTCCAATGAAAATAGGTTGTTCCATTGTGCCCTCATATCTGAAATTCTGTCCCATGTTACTTCCTAAATGTTTCCATGGTGTAAAAAACCCAAACAAAAGGCATAGTCTTAAATATAAATATCGGCTTAAAAAGATCCAAAATTTTAACTAGATTCTCCTTAGATGACCCATTTCCCTCATGATTAACATCCTCAACGTCAATCACATGAGATTAGTTATGTGATTTTGGGGATGTTGTAACACATGAAAAACATCATTCATACCACTATACTATTGTACTAGAGCCAATCATAATTCCACATTCCATATCTTGTCCAAAACCTGAAATGGTCCCATGCACCAATGTTCCAATTAATCCTGTTTACATATCCGATGGGGGCCCAAACCTAGAGACACCCTATGAAACACACGATCACCCACCATAAAGTCAAGAGGTCTATGATGTTGAACTTCTTTGACTTATGTCTACTTTATGAAATTTAAATATGTTTATAGATCAACTAAATTTATTCTAAATTATCATTCATGAAACATTCCCCTAAAAACAATGATTCCACAACTTCCATCCAACATTATAGATATTGGAATGGTCTACTAAAGGGTTCCTCAAGAACTTCCATTTGAATCTCATGTTGGTAATTATTGTTTTAGGAAAATTCAAGTAGTTATAGATTCTTCTCTGATGATGCCCAAATGTTAAAGACACATTCCCTTAACATGTCCAATAATACCTGATTAATATGATCTTATTACCCATCTTCATGCATGTGAAATATGTACTCAAAACACCTGTATACCAATAGCCTTCTATAATACTTTCTATAAGTGAGACGTAAATTTTGTATCATGATATATATCTATAGTTTATGGTACACCATGCAATCATGCTATGTCTAGAACATATAATTCACCCAATAGATCAATGGTTAATGTTTATCAAATTGTCATGAAATGAGCCACCATAGTTAACTGATCTAAATATAACGATATCAAACCACTCTTATAAGGCTTCTTTGGGAGACCCTCCAATAAATAAATCATCACATTCTAATATTTTGATTTTGGAATATGAAATGGATGCATCAAAAAACCCATTCAAGGATGCATATTCTTCACCTATTAGAAGGTAACACATAATACTATAAAACTTGTAACCTCCCTCATCATACCTAACCACCAATACTATATCTGGATATCACTATTAATTTTGGTAAAATAATGAATCACTTATCAGTTTGATGAATAGAACTCTCACATCAACACTTATTTCTTACACATTGGCACAAAACCATATCCATGGTCATAAATGATTCAATTCTCTCTAATGGAAAACCCATAAGGTGAATCCCCACCTTTAATACTATATCTGAAAGACAATCATTCTGAGTCATTACATGGCATCTCCTTCATCTACATCAGAAGAAATCAATTATCTCCAAGGATGAATGAGTCACCTACCCTTAACCATCCTACACCTCCAGCTGGGTCTCAGTAAAAAATTCCATTATCCTAAGTAATTTTATATTAATGAATTTATCTACCATAAAGTGTATAAAATATTATTTTTCATATGAATTATAAGAACAATAATGTATAATAAATTTTTAAATTTTCTTTAACAATATACATTGTAATTAAATCATGAAAAAACAATCATGTATACAAGTTGGAAATATTGTAAACCACATAGAATGGTATCAAACAAAATTGGATAAATGTACCCTAATTTATAATTTAAAAAAATTATGTCTTATCCACCCTAGGGTAATCCCTCCATAAAAATATTAGAGTATGTATTGCTATCCATTAAATCCCTCAAACATTATTGGAGTTTGTACCTTTGTCATCCTGTAACTAGAATCCCTCTAACATTAAGGTTGTCAGTACCTATGTCTTCCTATCCATGGATGTCCTTGATTGTAAATAGAAAAATTTAGTGTTTCACAATGAAACCTAAACAAGTTGTTCATAGTTGAACAAGATGTTCATAAAACACACATGGTACGAGGGTCTTTCAATATCTATAAATCACTTCATAACATGTAATATCTAGGATCATGGAATAATAATGACCTTGTTCAAATGAGGACCTATTTATAGAAAAAAAATATTGGTCATCTCCCTTCCCCAAAGGTCATATTTGTCCACGATTTTCAGAGGCACATATACATGAGTCACTAAACCAATGGTTAGTTAGAATAATTTTTTACGAAATTGATTCAATTTATAAAAATAATATTTATATAAATTACATCATGTAAAAAAAACATTCTCATGTTTATGAATAATAATTAAAACTAAATATGATAACATTGGAATAATATGTAATATAATATGTTGTCTATAAGTATAATATTTAATAATATTCTTAAGTATGTGAAAAATAAACTGTAGAAAATTTAATATTCCTATTCTGAATTCTTATTAATTCATACTATATATTCTGAGGTATTCAGAGTCAAAATTAAATGAATTCAGAGTCTGAATTCTGATTAATTCAATGTCTAAATTCTAAGGATTCATAGTCTGAATTCTGAAAATTCAGAGTCAAATTTTAGAGAATTTAGAGTCAAAATTTATGAGAAATAAGAGTATGAATATCATAAAATACAGTTTCTAGATTTCATTGAATTCAGAGTCTCAATTTATGTGAATTTGGAGTTTGAAAATAACATGATACTTGAAATCCAAGGAACTATAATATTCTAAGGTGTTTATATAAGGATCCTAATTTTCTTACATTAGTAAAATAAGTGTTAGATATGGTTAGGATAAGATATTGAATCTGTAATTTTTAAAAAAGGAGAGGATAAAACATTCTATAGAAAATATTTCTCAGATAAATATAATTTTCCATAATAATATGTGTTTGTGATTTTCAAAACATAGAGGAATATAAAATTCAAAATGAAAATCTTATTGACTCAACAATCTCCACCATTTTGGAAATCACAAATATCCTTTTGAAAAAGAATATATGGAATAAGGATTTAGATTTTTGAATATTATAAGAAATACTTATCTCTTTTTACTTATGAATTATGAAGAATACGACTAACTCCCCCTTAGGTTTTGAAATCCTTAATGATCGTATTCTAGCCGTTCATAGAGAAGTAACTTTTTTATTGTTTAATAAAATATTCTTCAAGGAGAATTAATCTCATCATTTTTTGATCTACCCTTACATAGTGAATTCTATTCGTTTTACAGAATATTCATTTCAACATTATTTTTTCCCCATTGGGATTTTAAAAAAGGGATGGAGAGAATGATAATATTATACCTAAGAAATTAGTCATACACAAGGAAAAAATAGAAGGATAAAAATATTTTCACTATGATTGGAATAAACATTTATAAGAAATATATAGAAACAAGGAACAAATTAGAAGGAACATCATTCATCCTTTTATTCCTTCGGCCCGAGATTTCTTTTGGTAGACTTTAGCTTTTTCAGATATTTCAAATCAAACTCAAATTTCTTGAGCAACTGATCCTGATCCTGATTATTCTTTTTTAGAGCCTTCACTTTTTCTTATAGAGACTTCTTAATTTCTAGCTATGACTTTACAACCTCTTATTTTGCTTTGAACAATTTAGAAAAGTTAACTCTGAGTTCCCTTTCACTTATTATGTTTAGAGAAATTTAATTCGAATTTTCATTCAGATCTCAATCCTATTTCTTCTTGTTATCTTTCTCGAGATTCGGCTTCTATAAATTTATTTTTTATATTTTTTATTGTATCATCAGATTTATAAAAATCATCTTAAACTGAATCTTAGAAATCATCCACCATTTTCATTTCCTATTTTATTATCTTATACCATTTTTCTATTTCCTTACATGATCTCTTATAATCATCATAACCAATATGGAATTTCTTTAACTCTACTTCAAGTTTGAATAAAGTTTCCTTGAGTCTGCTTATTGAATCTATATTTAGATTTCAAGAATGCTGATGTAACTAGAATCATGAATAGATACACAGAATTAATGGAATTATGTTCACTAAATTCTTCTATAACATTTAAATGAAAACTTTTACCTTCATAATTCATCATAAAAACTCACTAAATCAAAATATACAATAAGTATGTTAGGATAAACTGGGTCCTCACTCTTTAGAATAGCATCACATAAACATTCCCATCCATTCAGCATAATATTCTTTATAATCGCGATGTTATACATAGCAATGAAATTTGGGGCAACCATCTTTTACCTATTGGTTTTCAAATCCTTGTTTTCCTTGTTTGAAGTCATCTATTCATACAATGAATCTTTGAGTGACATCTGGAATGTAAGAGGATATGGAAAAAACGAATTACCAATTTGAACAGGGGAAGAGCTTTGACGAACAATGTCTTGAAAATCCATTGTATGATGGGGAATAGGGGGAATTATATTGGCTTTGGGTGACAGTTAGAATTTCTGATTTAATACAACATTTGATATAAGTTTTATATGATCCGCCTATTGAGATGAATACAAAATAATGATTTCATGGGATCTCATATTTTAAGGTTTTAATTAAAAAAAATAGTATTTATGGAATATGAATCCAACTAAAATTTACATAAAACAAGATAAATATACAAACATGTAAGAAAATTAAGAAGATTTAATTAAAGAAATATACCTTTAGGAATTCTTAGATATAATTTTCAGATATTAAAATGTACTTCTTATATTCTAGAAATTTTTTTATGAAAATAAAAGTTCTAATTTTTTAAATTTTGGTATTTAAAATTTTTTATTAAGAATGAATTTCTTTTAGGTTCTGACAAATTTGATTAAAAAGAAAATTTTTGGGAACAATAAAATGTACTAAGCCTTTGATGATATTTTGTTTAATGTAAGGAGATATTTTTTAACAAATATTTTATATGGAATATTACCTTATGTTTATCATTACTAAAAATGGATTAATGTATTCAAATCTCTCAGAAGGTAATGATTTTGTAAAAATATCAGGAAGTAGATCTTGGATTGCGATAAATTGAAGAATGATATCTCCATTAATTGAGTGATTAATAATAAAGTGATGCCTAATACCTATTTGATATCCATAATGTTGATGTTATGGGTTATTACATAGGGAAATGGAACACGTATTTTACGAAAACATCATTTTTTGGTAAAACTCAAGTCATAGATTGATAGTGTGTGTTTCATCCACATCACCTGATCACAACATCTTCCAACTGCTATATATTCAACATCAACAGTAGAAAGTGCTAATGAGTATTTCTTCTTACATGACCATGAAAATAGTGAATCTCCAAATTAATGAAAACATTTAAATGTACTTTTTATATCCATTCTACATCCAAAAAATTCATCATACGAAAAACTTTTTAAAATAAAATAATTTCCAGAAGAATAGAAAATTACTAAGTCAATGATTCCCATTAAATAGAGAAATAATCTTTTCACTTATTTTAACTGATATTCATTTCTATTAGATTGATATATTCCTCATAAGAATACTGAAATGTTTATGTTTGGATGACTAGATATTATGTATAATAAACATTCTATCATAACACTAAAAGATGATTGATCTATATCTTTCTCAGCTTCATCAAGATTAAAAGAAACTATGGTACCAATTGAATGTATTATACATTTATTATAGTCATATCCATATATTGTAAGAAGATAATTAATATACCTATGTTGAGATATGTATGTTCCTTCTAGTTTCTGAAATATTTGAAAACCAGGAAAAAATGTTCACTCACCCATCATACTCATTTCAAAATGATATTTCAGAGGATTGGAAAATTAATCAGTTAAATATTGATGATTTGATCTTAATATAATTTCACCAACATATATATGAACAATCTAAAATTAATTTCTCGTCTTTATTTGAAAAAAGAGTTGGATCATTATTTCCCTTCTCATAATTATTTTGTAACCAAAATCCTATAAGTTTATCATACTAGGATCTAGGGGCTTCATTGAGTCCATATAAATCTTTGTTATGTTTGAAAACATATTGAAGATGATTTATGCCTTCAAAACTAGGAGAATGTTCAATATAAACATCCTCTTCAACATATCTGTTATATAATGAAAACTTCACATCCATTTGAAAAAGATTAAAACTAAATAATGCTGTAAAGAAAAGTAGAATTTGAATATATTCAAGTCTAGCTAATGAATCATATGTTACTTCATAGTCTATAAATTTTTTTTATTATATAATTAGAAAATTATCTTTATTTATTTATTAATATGATTCATTTTTCCTGAATTTAATATCTAAAGACCCATTTTACCCCAATTAAAGAAGTTTTCATAGGTCATTCAACCACGGTCTAGACTTAGTTCCTTTAAATTCATTTAGATCATTATGCATCGATTTAATCCCATCATCATCTCCAAAAGAATCATCAATGATTTTTGGTTCTAAATAAGAAATTAATGATGGATTTCCTATAACATTTCATAAAGTTCTTATAGTATTTGTAGGTTGATTTACATAACAAATGATTCTATCAATGGGATGATTCTTATGAAACATCTGTTTTGGGTTTTGTAAAACCTGTTCAACAACATATCATAGAAATCATTCTAGGGTAAATACTTTAGAAAAATTTTCTTGAGTGTTTCCACTATGAGAAAAATTTTCCCACAACTGTTGATAATCTGTTTTTGAAAACACATATGATTATATTGGTTGGGTTTGTTTAAAAAAAGGATCAATTTATTCAAATTTCACATGAAATATTTTTCAATAGTACAATAATTCTTGTTAAAAACTCTATAAGACTTAGAAGTTGTAGAGTATCCTATGAAAATTATTCCATCGGATTTGGGTGAGAATTAATATTAGTAATCTATTGTATTCATGATGAATACCCTGAATCTGGATAATTCGAAATAAGAATGTCTAGGTCATAGACCAGCCAACTGTTGATAACTTGTTTTATTAAAAAATTTTGTGAATAAAATGCCAATTATTCTATAACAACCAGTACTAATAGCTTCATCCTAAAAATTTTTATCAATTGAATATTCCCTCAACATGGATCAAGTAATATCTTAAAGAAATTAATTTATTCTTTCAAAAAATCATTCTATTGAGGAATTTTTGGCGCTAATAAGTTATGAGTATTTGATTTTATACTAGAAAAAATTTTAGAAGATGATTTTTTAAATTATCCTCCATAATCAATATGAATATTTATCGATGGATGGTTTTTAACATTTTTACTATGTGATATTAATGATTTAAAATATGAAAATGTTGTATATTTCTATTCATTAAAATAGTCCCATGTAATTATGGTGTTATAAATAACTTAAACAAATACATAATATTTTCCTACAATACATCTAGTTTCTGTTGGACTAAAAACTTCAATATGCACTTTCTATAATGAATCATAAGTTGAGAATTTTCTAATTGATTTATAGTTTGAAATATGTTGTTTGTAATATTTACCAGGATCACAAACTTTTGAAGAATCAAATTTATGCTCTAGTAGATTCTTAAAAAGTATTTTCTTTGAATATTTTAAGAGGTTCCTAATATTATATTGTCTTATTCTTCTATTCCATAACAATTAATGTTCCTCCATTGCACTAAGACATGGTAGGTTGTGGTTCCTATGGAATTCTATGATTAGTGTGTAAACATTATCAATCCTATGGGAAGAAAGAATAAACTATTCATTGGAATTGTGTGCTATGAATTTATCATTATTAAAATTCAAAATCTAACCATAATCATATAATTGGATTATTCTTATATCGATTTTCTTAAAACCATTAACAAATAGAACATTTGAAATCAAATGTTTTCCTAGAACAACAATGTTACCCATACAAAAAAATTCTCCCTGAGCATTATCATTAAAAGTTACTTTTCCTCATTTATTATTGATAAAATTTTCAATAGAAGATTTTGTTACTAGTAATGTGCTGGGAACATCAACTCTCCATTTACAATATATTATTGGAGGTAATTCCATTATATTCCGAAAAATAAAATCTTAGACTTTTAGAATCCAAACATGGTTGGATCCAGAAATGTTATAATGTAAAATATTAGGTATCATCATTTTATTAGAAAATAATCCTTCAGAAAAACTATGTTTTTTGTTTTATTTAAAGAATTTTTTTTCCTAATGTCCATTACATTTACACCTGTTGAAATAAGTATTAATTTGGAGAATGAAATAACTATTACTAAAAATACGTTTTGAATGAGTATAACGAAATGTAGAACTATTTATGAGAGGAAAAATTAGTGAAGAATTTTTTTTAAATTCATTCTTTCCTAGAGTAAAATTTGATGAATTTTTCTTAAAAGAAAAAATATAAGACATTTTCTAATTACTTTATATTTATCCTTATAGTAATTAATTTTAAAATTTTAATTATCCTATAAAACATTTTTATTGGGAATATCATTTTTTGATACGTAGAAATTATATCTTTATCCGAATATAATTCCTTAAGGTTTTTAGAAATATTTTCTAAATCAAGGGTTTTTTTTAACAAGATCATTAGAAATATCTGATAATTCATTTTTTAAAATAGAAATTATATAATTTTCATCCTCCAATCTCTTTTTATATCATACAGTTTTCATTATATAGAATTTTAAATAATAAACAAAATTCAACAAATGAAGGTAATGTATTATATTCTGATGGGGAAGATTAATTATCTAAAGATTCATAATGTTCTTCATCAGGAAAAATTTCATTTACTGAATTATAGGTTAAAGGTTATGTTCTGTATACCTTATCCATAAGAGAATGATTTTCTATAGGAAATATTGCTATAAGTTCAATTTTATTCTAACCATGAGATTCAAATTCTGAGGATTCATCTAAAATGTAACCACCAAAAAAACTCCATGTGTCATTTACTTTCTAGACATTCTTAGCCTTAAATATGTAGTACATCATTTTGTTCATTTCAAAATGATTTTACTCTATATCTTTTCTCTAAAGGAGTGGAAAATTAGGTATTATATGTCAAGACCATTTTCATTCATAATAGGTTACTTTATAGACATTCTTATCATTTCTACCTATCTTCTGATATTTTTACTGAAAATATTTATTTACCATAATATTGTTCATCCTTCGAGCCAGATTAACAAGTTCACTATTAGACTGATGACTATCGCTTGATTCAGATATAACTACAACTTTATTTTCATTATATCTAGTTACACTTTTAGGTGTCATGGCTTTAGATGTAAGTAATAAAATCTACACTTCCATTACCATTATTTTTCTTGTTAAAATTATCATCACACTTTATTCTTGTTACACACTCAAGAAGGGTTCCAAGTTACCCATCACATGTAATTATTGATACTTTCCTATTTTCATAAATAGCTATCCTTTTATATTCCCTATCATTGGGAATTATATCAATTATCTTTTCCAAAATAACATCATCAACAAGCCCTTTATCTCCCATGGATTGAATACTATTAACAATAGTCATAAATATTAATGATTTTTGAAAAACGGGTTTTCCATAATGAAATAAGAATCCATGATATTCATCTCTCAATGCAACTTTTCTAGTTTCTATCAAATTAGAGGTTCAAGAATGTGTAACATCATGTTTCTTCTAAATGATGTCGGTTGCTTCACATGAAGATATCTGACTACAAATATTTAGGGTTATAGAAGACAACAACGTATTGTATACCTTTTAATTTAATTAATATTCTAGTTTCTCATATTTTGTGAATGTTCTAACTTGTTTTTCATGAATTTTTCAATATCCTGTAAGCATAAAAATTGATTCTACTCTAGTGTTTTTGTGATGAAGGTCTTTATCTGATATATCTAGTACTCATATCCATTACCATCAAACATTGGTGGATTAATAGGAATATGGTTGACTATAGAAACAACATCCATACCTATCATTATATAAGAAATATATATTACCATAGAACTAGTTAATATAGAAATTTTATAAAAAAGATTAAAATATTTATGAAAAACATGAGCTAGAAAAGTTAAGCAAGAAAGAGATGAGCATGTATTGGTAAGAAAAGTTGATCGGAAAAACATGAGCATGGAAGCTAATATGAAGGTATTAGTATTTAGATACATCCTCTATTACCAAATATATGATCGAAATAATATATGTAGAAGGTAGATTTCAAAAGAGGGTGAATTATAGGTTTAAAAATGTTCATTTTATAACCTTATGTAAATATCTATTTAAAAAAGATAAAAAGGAAAATTTATAAACACTCTTTTGTTCTCTAATAAAGAGATAATTATAAGGGAACATGTCCAATTATATGAATCATAAACTTAATCCTATTAATCTTAAGTAAACTTTAGTAAGATAATCTCAAGGAAATATTCTACCATAAAGCATATAGAATCTTATTTACGAGAGTAAGTATATGAAAAAGAATGTATAAGAAATTTATACATTTATTCTTTAACAAAATATAGAGGTAAATAAAATTTGAAACAAATATCCATAAAATAAATAGAAAAAATATTATCCTAAAGACAAGGGTATCCAACAACTTGGATAAAGGTCCCTTGATTTATATTTTCAAATAAGAATTTCTAACCCAATATAGTTTAATCACTTCATAAGAATATTGGAGTCTATCTTTCTATCCCCAAAAACCCTCAAAATTTATGTTAGTCGGTGTAACCTGCCATTAAAATAAAGAATATAATATTTTCATATTCGTTAATATTTTTGAATTAAATATTAATATTATTTTAAAGGTCATTCAATATTCAATGGAATACCTGACACGTAAAAATGGGTTTTTCCAAAGTCTTATGACGCACACAATGCTGAGTATTAGTAGAAAACAATAACATATTATTATTTTAAATTGTTGTTAATGACTAGCCGTTGTGATGGTAGGAATTAACAGAACATACTACCTTATGATTATACATGTTTTTAAATGTTTTTACATTTATCGAACAAATGTTAGCGGCATCATATATGAATGAATCTAGTTTTGTTCATAAACACTCTAATATACATGAAAATGTCGATTTACCACCTTTTTATGGAGATACCTCTTAAAATATAATTTTCGTCACTTATATATATTTGATTTTTCAAAATAGAATTCTTATTTATAATTTGTACATCAAATTTTACTTTGGGTAAATGTTTTTTATTTTTCCCAAAAAATTCTATTTTTAAAGAATAAGTGAAAAATATTGTAACATCCCAGGTAAATAATGAATAAAACATCTTCATATTTATTAATATATACGAATTAAATATTAATTTTACTTTGAAAGGGTTGCTATGTTCGATAGCGTACCCAATACGCAACAAAGAGTTTCATTGAAATCTTTCGTTGCACACTAGTAATAAAATAATATTATTTTAAATTTTATTTAACACATAGCCGTTGTATTGGCAGTAATGGATAGAAATAACAAAAAATTATTATATATGTTTGTTAAATGTTTTTACATTTATCTAATAAATAATAAAGGCATAAAATACGGAAAGAATTCAATTTTAGGCGTATATGCCCTAGTTTTCACTAAAGGATCACTTACCGCCTTTTGATGGAGAACCATCATTAAATATAGTTTTGTTCACTATTATAAATTCTATTGGACCAAATAAAAAACTTCTTTATAATCGGGACATCAAAATTTACTTTGTGTAAATTTTTGGTATTTTTCCGATAAAGTTCATTTTTTAATGAATACTGTAAAATGTTGTATTTTAATTCAAAACCTCTTTTTAATCTAATTTATTTATATGAATAGATTATATTTTTAATTGGTTTATAGTGAAATTAGAATATATTTGTACCATTAAATCCAATAGTGGTCGTTGGAATTAATTTCACTTTGAAATCGGACTTAAACTAGTGTCAATCTTTTGATAGTTATTGTTTCATAAAACACGCTATTTGCTCTGACATCGGGAATTAATTATTAAATTAATTAATTCAACTTAGATGTTTTGAATTTTTTAAAATGGACTTAATTTATGAATTTGTAATATCGAATATAGCTTAGGGTGAATTTTTGGTATTTTTATGAAAAACTTCAATTTTTGATGAATAGTGAAACCACTAAGTGGTACTAAACAAAACTGATTTTTCATTTAAATGAAATTTTACCACCTCTGTGTTTTTAATTTAAAAAATCCGACATACATGGTATTCATTGAGAAGTAAAATTTGGTTCAATGGGATTAAAATAATTTTTTGGTGAATAGTAACTTATTAAGTTTTTAATCGCGATTAGAGGTAATTAGTGTAATTTAAGGAAAATATAATGTTGTAATAATATGAAATGATCTTGACACATGTCCTAAGCTCATTGGATGTGTCATGTCCAACCAATACAATCCATGGGTCAACTTGGGGACCCATGAAGCCACTTTGGTTGGAAAATGTCATTAATAACTTTTTATTTAAAGTTAAAGTAAAAATGACAAAAACAAGATCTATTTTACTAAAACAATTTTTACATGGGGTTATAAAAATTAGAATTTTGACTATAAATATTAATTGGAAAGTTAAAAAGATATATTTCATCATAGTAATTTTTTTATAATTTTTAGACATTAAAGAAATTAAATTATTTATGACACCATGATGATGCAGCGATTACCTCATTATTTAACGATTTAAATAAAATGGAATAATAATGTAAAAGATAAGACCTAAACATGTCAAAAGCCTATTTTATGGGTGGATTTATAACCCTTATCACCTTATCCTTGAAACACATCAATTTGGGACAATTAAAATCCGAAACTCATTCTAAAATAAAGTGACATTTCTTTACATTCAAAGAGTGCCCCTCCTCTCCTCTTATAAAAGGCCCCCACCTCTACCGCCTTACCCACACTTCAAAATCCTTTGGCTCGGACAAACCCTGCCCATTTTGTCTCTCCCCATCCCTCTCTTACTCCTCGAAGCCTCACTTTGGCCAGAAGTCTTCCCAAGGAAGCCTTTGAGATCAAATCTATGAGAGTTACCCAATTTTAAGGTGATGTCTTCACTTGTGTTCTTTTGTTTTATTTTGCTTCTCCAACCCCCTAAACTCTTTTTATTCATTTATTTTGTAACAAATCCAGTATCTTCAATATACTAGTATGTTTTTATAAGAATATTTCTAGCTACACTTACACACATCTTCATCTAATGGTTAAAGAATATACTGTTTCTGTGGTTGACGAATTTCTGCCTCACGAAACGATGATTGTTCAATATTCATTTAAAAACCATTAATGGTGGCCATTAAGATTTCACTCTATTTATATATGATATATATTATGTTTATGTTTTCCTTATTCTTCTATATTTTTCATTTGTGGTATACCTTTATGGTTTCCATTGTGGGTAAACATGATAATTTCATTTTAGGAAATGCGGACTACCGCCTCCTCAAAGTGATGTGATTCGTTAATGCCATGTGTGGGACGTATAAAGGATGGATTTAAAGTTATTATATATGATGTTATACTGTAATTATAATATACCTCTATATAATTATTATTTATTTCCATTAATGTATGAGATAGAAACGAAAGTAGCGTTCATGCGTACGTATGGCTTACCGTCTCCAAAAACAGTGCATTTAATTTCTTATCCCCAAATGTAATGTACTATTATAAGTACATGTATATAATGGATATAAATGATGAATGTTAAATCTAAATTATGAATATAATTTAGTAATTAAAATATACATACCTCTCATTTAGTTTTAATTCCATTAAAATTACAATGAAATGAAAGTAGCGTTCATGCGTACGTACGGCTTACCGTCTCCATGAACGGTGCATTTCATTTCTTACCTCTAAATGATTATGTAATACTATAAATATATGTATATTATGGATATATATTATATATATGATATCCAAATTAGGAATTTCATTCTGGATATAATGAACCTTTGACCACACGAATAACATGTAATTGTAAGAAGTCCACTTTCGACTTAAGAACCAAATATTGTAAAAACAAAAAATATTAACTTAAATGATTAAATAATGTTTATACCATGTCAATAAGTGATATAAAATGAATAATGAACTTGAAAAATGTTCTTATGAAAATAGAAATTAACTGAAGTTTATTATTCATGACCATAAAGAACGATCGAGTCAAGTCGGACCCGAGGTAAGGGACTTCATCTCAATCTCCTTTCATTGAGGAATATTTCATTTTATGCACAACTTTTTTTATATGGTGTATAAACCCCTTTGAATTTTTACTTTTATAAAAAAGGAATCTTTTTCTACGAAGTGTTTTACAAAATAAAAAAATGTAATGTTTCTTTTAATGTACGTGGCGACAATGACCTTTTTCTCCGCCGCGAGTATAATTTGGTCTTTGGCTTCCAGAACAAGCCGTAATGTTTTTTTTAAATGAAATAAATACCATATACTCTTTTATGTATTTTGGTATTGAAAATGGTTTTTTATAATGGATTTTTTATGTCAATATATTTAAGTTATATATTGTGATCAAAGTGTGGAAATGTATTCGTTCCATTATATTTGTTTTATGTCTTATGATTTTTATAATGGTACTTGGACATTTGACGGGTGGTTACGTGATAAACCATATGACGGGTGGTGCCGTGAATACCAGGACTGGTGGTTATGTTATAACCTCCAATGCATTGGGTATGGAAGTCAGTTGTATGGCTATTCCATTATGTATGTATGGAAGTTGGCCATATGGCTATTCCATTAAGTGATATGTGTGGAAGTCGACCGTATGGATATTCCACTTAAGTATGATTATGTCCCAAGTTACCTTTATTTGTTATGTGTTCTTTATATGGGTTTTATGGCAATCCTTTTTTTAAAAAAGGGTACATAATGATATTTTATTCAGTGAAGAGTTTTTACTACTTTATGAAGGTGAAGTTATTACATTGATAAAGTATTCATGGTTTACTAGATCTTTGAAAAACTAACAGTTTTCATTCTTTGTGTATCCCTTACTGAGCTTTTTATGCTCACCCCAAGTTTTTTTTGAAATGTTTTTCATAGGACATAATGTGGAATAGGGTCAAGGATGGGATCAAGAGAAATTCATGCTATATAAAACATTGAACTAGACATGTTCCTTTTTAAGAGTTTTTTTATTCTATGGAAACTAAGTAGAAGTGTCTACTTTGTAACCTTTTTAGATGTAACAGTTATGTCCTAATTCTCTAAAACTCTAAACATGAAAAGATCCTCAATCTGAATTATTCATTTAATTCAATATTAAGAGATGTTTAAGGTCGGGGCCTTATAGTTGGTATCAGAGGTCAGATTAGACAACTTTATGGGTTAGAAAATTGTTAAATTATAAGTTAATTTATGGTATTACTGAAATGATATAGCATTTAAAGATTACCATGTTACTTCACCAATGATATTTCTATGTTCAAAATGGTTTTCCACAGAGGAAACAAAGCAGCAATGTTGGGACGACATCAGGAGGAAGACAACCTTCCAAATAAGCAACTTGAGATGGTTAGAATCAGAACTGAACAGTTTGTTGCAGTGATGGAACAGTTGACTCAGGCTATAAATGGTGGTGGTATCCATGCACGAGATCAGCCAGATCAACCACAGAGGAACATGTCAGTGGTGGAACATTTCATGAGGAAATATCCCCCATAAATCAGAGGATCATCTGACCTTGTGCGAGTTGAAGGGTGGATTAAAGCACTGGAGAAGATTTTTGATGTCATGGGGTGTTCAGAACATCAAAAGGTTAGTCTTGCTGTTTACCGTTTTGAAGGTGAAGCTGATCCGTGGTGGTCGATGGTGAAAAATATCAGGGATAGTGATGAGATTGAGGATATTCACATGGACGAATTCAATGGTATGTTTCTTGAGAAATATTTTCCTAAGGTGGTTCATCTTAGGATGGAAAACAGTTCCTAGAATTGAGGCAGGAGTATGATTCAGTGGCTGGTTATGAAGCAAAGTTCACTCGATTACCAAGGTATCCTCCAAAATTCATACGAGATCTTGATAGTAAAATAAACTGTTTTTACTCAGGGTTAAAGCCAAAGTATCGAAGGTATTTAGCTTCTCGTGAGTTCAAAAGTTATGAAAAACTTGTTCGATGCAGAGAAGGTGGAAATGGAGTTTTCCGATGATCAGGTGTTCTATGACAAACAATATAATAAGAGGTCCAGTTGGCAGGCAAAGGGGAAGAATTCATCAAAGAAGCAAGGAGGTATGGAAACCAAATATCCATCCTATGAGATGTCTGGTAAAATGCATCCTGGAGAATGTTTATCCAAGTCTGGTAAGTGCTTTCGGTGTGGTAAGTCTAGTCATATTTCTCGTAACTGTAAGGAAGATGATCAAGCAGGCAATGAAAATCCAGCGGTAAGAAGTTTTAAATGTAATGAAATGGGTCATTATGAAAATAAGTTTCTAACGAAGAACTCGACTGGGGGAAAGAAGCCAGACTACAAGCAGAAAGGGGTGGTGAAATCCTTTGAAACAACTTCAGCAGATGTTGGGCAATCGAATGAAGTAGTATCAGGTACACTATTTGTTTGTTCAGATTATGCCAATGTGTTGTTTGATTCAGGGTCTACACATTCTTTCATTTCTGAGAAGTTTTCTATTAAATTAGAAATTACATCTCAAGATATGAACCCTGAACATATTGTAAAAACACATGGAGGGAAAGTTGAGACAAAAATGAATTATAAGAACCTTCATATCCTTGTGTGTGGAAAGAATCTACCAGAGAACTTTATTGTTTTGCCTCTAGTAGTGTTTGATGTTATTTTGGGCATGGATTGGATTTCTTTTTATCATGCTAAGATTGACTACAGAGCTAAAATGGTTTCTTTTCAGAAAGATTTTCAGTTTGAGTACAAGAATGAACCCTTGATTTTGATAATATATCAGGAAGTTGAGAAACTAGTAAAATATGGAAATGAATGTTACCTTGCACATATTGTGGAAAATAAATGAACTATTCAGATTAATGATGTGCCAGTGGTAAATGAGTATCTTGATGTTTATCCTGATGAGTTTCCTGGTATTATTGATTATCGGGAAGTTGAATTTACTGTTGACATAGTTCATGATTCTAAGCCAATTTCAAAACTCCCTTATCGAATGCCTCAAGTTGAAATTTTAGAGTTAAAGAAACAATTGCAGGAGTTATTAGATAAAGGTTTCATTCGAACTAGCACATCACCATGGGGTGATCCTGTCTTGTCTGTTAAAAAGAAGGATGGCTCAATGTGACTTTGCATTGATTATAGAGCCTTGAATAATATTACTATTAAGAACAAGTATCCTTTGCCTCATATCGATGAATTGTTTGATCAGCTCTAGGGAGCTCAGTATTTTTCAATGATTGAATTGAGGTTGGGGAACCATCATATGAAAGTAAAAGAAGAATACGTTCTGAAGACTGCGTTCCGTACTAGATATGGCCATTATGAATTTTTAGTTATGCCTTTTGGGTTAACCAATGCACCTACTTTATACATGGACCTTATGAATAGAATTTTCCATGAGTTCTTGGATAATTTTTTGGTTGTTTTCATCGATGATATTTTGGTGTTTTCTAAAAGTAAAGATGAGCATGAAAGTCATTTAAGGGTTATCTTGCAAACCATAACAGAAAAGAAACTATATGGAAATTTCAGCATGTGTGAGTTTTGGTTACAACAAATTTCTTTCCAGGGTCACATTGTTTCAAAAAATGGAATAACTGTTGATCCTGCTAAAACAAAAGTTGTTGAAGAATGGCCAAGAACCACAAATGTAACCGAGATCTGTAGTATTCTTGGTTTGGCAGGTTACTACCGAAGGATTGTTGAAATTGTTTCACGGTTATCTAGTCCAATGACTAAGCTAACTCGTATGGGTGTTAAGTTCATCTAGACAAATGAATGTGATGATTGTTTTTAGGAGTTGAAAAGAAGATTGGTGAATGCTCCAGTTTTGGCACTACCTTCCAGGAATGGTTAGTTTGTTATATACAGTGATTCTTCGTTGAAGGGACTTGGTTGTGTCCTTATGCAGAATGATCAGGTAATTTCTTATGCTTCATGTCAGTTGAAAACTCATGAGATAAATTACCCTACACATGATTTGGAATTAGCTGCTGTTGTTTTTTCTTTAAAAATTTGGAGGCATCATTTGTATGGAGTAAAGTGTGAAATATATACTGATCACAAAAGATTAAAGTATATATTCACTCAGAATGAATTGAACTTGAGATAGAGGAGATGGTTGTATTTAATTGAGGATTATGATTGTACAATTCATTACCATCTGGGAAAAGCAAATAAAGTGGCCAATGCTTTGAGACGAAAAAGTAATGTTTCATTAACCAAGCTACGTTTGGAACAAGATCCTTTGGTTTTTGATTTGATGAACTTTGGCATAGAAGTTGTTGGTAAAGTAAGTTCTTCTGTTTTGTTTCAGGTATCAGTGAGATCATCCCTATCAGACAGAATTAAGCAAGCACAGAGGGAAGACAGTGAGTTGCAGAAAAAGGTAGAGCTAGTTAAGAAGGGTAAGTTGACTGAATTCAACATTGATAATGATTGTGTTTTGAGTCCAGAGGTAGTTCAGCTGGAGGAGAACCTATCTTATGAAGAACAACCAGTCCAAATTCTTGACTGAAGAGAGCAAGTGTTGCGAAATAAGGTAATCCACCGGGTAAAGGTTTTTTGGAAAAAATATATGGTTGATGAAGAAATGTGGGAATCTGAAAATGCTATGAGGGATAAATACCCCCCCTTATTTTGATAAGTGAATAAAATTGCGAGGGCGCAATACCCAAAAGGGGGGAAAGATCTAACATCCCAGGTAAATAATTATTAAATCATTTTCATATTTATTAATATTTATGAATTAAATATTAATTTTACTTTAAAAGGTTTGATATGTTCGATAGCGTACCCGATACGCAACTAAGAGTTTCATTGAAATCATTCGTTGCACACTAGTAATAAAATAATATTATTTTAAATGGTAGTTAACACATAGCCGTTGTATTGGAGGTAATGGATAGAAATAACTAAAATAGGATTATATATGTTTTTTTAAATGTTTTTACTTTTATCTAATAAAAGATAAATGCTTAAAATACGGAAAGAATTCAATTTTAGGCGTATATGCCCTAGTTTTCACTAAAAGTTCACTTATCGCCTTCTAATGGCGAACCATCATTAAATATAGTTTTTTTTCACTCTTATACATTCTGTTGAACCAAGTAAAACTCTTCTTTAGAATAGGGACATCAAAATTTACTTTGTGTAAATTTATGGTATTTTTCCGATAAAGTTCATTTTTTAATGAATTGTGTAAAATGTTGTATTTTAATTCAAAACCTCTATTTAATATAATTTATTTATATGATTAGATTATCTTTTGAATTGGATTATAGTTAAGTTAGAATATATTTTTTCCATTAAATCCAATAGTAGTCGTTGGAATTAATTTCACTTTGAAATCGGACTTAAACTAGTTTCAATCTTTTGATACTTATTGTGTCATAAAAACATGCTATTTTCTCTTACAGTGGGAATTAATTATTAAAATAATTAATCCAATTTATATGTCTTGAATTTTATAAAATGAAATTTATTTTTGAATTCGGAATATCAAATATTGCTTAGGGTGAATATTTGGTATTTTTCTGAAAAACTTCAATTTTTGATGAATAGTGAAACCACTGAGTGGTACTAAAAAAACTAATTTTTCGTTTAAATGAAATTTTACCACCTCTATGTTTTGAATTTAAAAAATATGACATACATGGTTTTCATTAATATGTAAAATGTGGTTCAATGGGATTAAAATAATTTTTTGGTGAATAGTAACTTATTAAGTTTTTAATCGCGATTAGAGGTAATTAGTGTAATTTAAGGTAAAAATAATGTTGTAATAATATGAAATGATCTTGACACATGTCCTAACCTCATTGGATGTGTCATGGGAGACCCAGAAAATCCATGGGTCAACTTAGGGACCCCATGAAGCCACTTTGGTTGGGAAATTAAATTAATAACTTTTTATGTAATGTTAACGTGAAAATGACACAAACATGAGTTGTTTTACTAAAACAATTTTTACATGGGGTTATACAAATTAGATTTTTGACTATAAATATTCATTGGAATGTTAAAAATATTTCTTAAATCATAGTATTTTTTTTATAATTTTTATACATTAAATAAATTAAATTATTTATGAAACCATGATGATGAAGCGATTACCTCATTATTTAACGATTTAAATAAAATTGAAAGATAATGTAAATTATAATACCTAAAAATGTCAAAAAACTATTGGATGGGTGCATTTAGAACACTTATAACCTTATCCTCGAAACACATCAATGTGGGACCATTAAAATACGAAACTAATTCTAAAATAAAGTAACATTTCTTTACTTTCCAAGAGTGCCCCTCCTTTCCTCTTATAAAAGGCCCCCACCTCTACCACCTTAAACACACTTCAAAAGCCTTTGGCTCAGACAAATCCTACCCATTTTGTCTCTACAAATCCCTATATTACTTCTTGAAGCCTCACTTTGGGCAGAAGCCTTCCCAAGGAAGCCTTTGAGCTCAAATCTAAGAGAGTTACCCGATTTTAAGGTGATGTCTTCACTTGTGTTCTTTTGTTTTATTTTGCTTCTCCAACCCCCTAAACTCTTTTTATTCATTTTTTTGGTAACAACCCCAGTAACTTAAATATACTAGTATGTTGTTATAATAATATTTCGAGCTACACTTACACACATCTACATCTAATGGTTAATG
This sequence comes from Viscum album, assembly GCA_963277665.1. Classification (NCBI taxonomy): domain Eukaryota; kingdom Viridiplantae; phylum Streptophyta; class Magnoliopsida; order Santalales; family Viscaceae; genus Viscum; species Viscum album. The sequence continues at coordinate 795,410,940 of OY728160.1, read as the reverse complement.
AACATACTGTTTCTCTGGTTGGCGAATTTCTGCCTCACGTAACGATGATTGTTCAATATTATTTTAAACACCTTTAATGGTGGCCATTAAGATGTCACTATATTTATATATGATATATATTATGATTATGTTTTCCTTATTTTTCGTTATTTTTCATTTGTGGTATACCTTTATGGTTTCCATTGTGGGTAAACACGATAATTTCATTTTAAGAAGTGCGGACTACCGGCCCCTCAAAGGGATGTGATTCGTTAATGCCATATGTGGTACATATAAAGGATGGATTTAAAGTTATTATATATGATGTTATAATGGAATTATAATATACCTCAATATCATTATTATTTTCTTCCATTAAAGTATGAGATATAAATGGAAGTAGCGTTCATGCGTACGTACGGCTTACTGTCTCCATTAACGGTGCATTTCATTTCATATCCCCAAATGTAATGTACTATTATAAGTACATGTATATAATGGATATATTTGATGAATGATACATATAAATTATGAATATAATTCCAGAATTAAAATATAAATACCTCTCATTTTGTTTTAATTCCATTAATATGACAAAGAAATGAAAGTAGCGTTCATGCGTATGTACGGCTTACCGTCTCCATGAACGGTGAATTTCATTTCCTACCTCTAAATGATTATGTAATATTATAAATACATATATATTATGGATATATATGATATATATGATATCAAAATCAGGAATTTCATTGTGGATATAAAGAACCTTTGACCACAAGAACAACATGTAATTGTAAGAAGTCCACTTTCGACTTAAGAACCAAATATCGAAAAAACAAACATTATTAACTTAAATGATTACATAATGGTTATAACATGGAAATAAGTGATATAAAATGAATAATCAAATTGAAAAAGTTTCTTAAGAAAATATAAATTAACTCAAGTTTATTATTCAGGACGTTAAAGAACGATCGAGTCAAGTCGGACACGAGGCAAGGGACTTCGTCTCAATCTCCTTTAATTGAGGCATATTTAGTTTTATACACAACTTTATTTTATACAGTGTATAATCCCCTTTGAATTTTACTTTTATACAAAAGGAATCTTTTTCTAGGAAGCGTTTTACAAAACGACAAAAAGGAATGTTTCTTTTAATGTACGCGGTGACAATGACCTTTTCCACCGCCGCGAGTATCATTTGGTATTTGGCTTCCTGAACAAGCCATAATGTTTTTTTAATGAAATAAATACCATATACTCCTTTATGTATTTTGGTAATGAAATTTTTTTTTATAATGGATTTGTTAAGTTAATATATTTAATTGATATATTGTGATCAAAGTGTGGAAATGTTTTCTTTCCATTATATTTTTTTATGTCTTATGATTTTTATAATGGTACTTGGACATTAGATGGGTGGTTACGTGATAAACCGTATGACGGGTGGTGCCGTGAATACCAGGATGGGTGGTTACGTTATATCCTCTAATGCATTGGGTATGGAAGTCGGTCGTATGGATATTCCATTATGTACGTATGGAAGTTGGTCATATGGCTATTCCATTATGTGATATGTGTGGAAGTCGACCGTATTGTTATTCCACTTAAGTATGTTTATGTCCCAAGTTACCTTTATTTCTTATGTGTTCTTTATATGGGTTTTATGGTAATCTGTTGGTTACAAAAGGGTATGTAATGATATTTTATTCAGGGAAGAGTTTTCACTACTTCATTAAGGGGAAGGTATTACTTTGATAAAGAATACATGGTTTACTTGATGTTTGAAAAACTAATAGTTTTCATTCTTTGTGTATCCCTTACAGAGCTTTTTATGCTCACCCCAAGTTATTTTTGAAATTTATTTCATAGGACATAATGTGGAATAGGGTCAAGGATGGGATCAAGGGAATGTCATGCTATATAAAACATGGAACTAGACATGTTTCTTTTTAAGAGTTTTTTTATTCTATGGAAACATAGTAGAAGTGTCTACTTTGTAACCTTTTGAGATATAACAGTTATGTCCTAATTCTCTAAAACTCTAAACCTGAAAAGATCCTCATTGTGAATTATTCATATAATTCAATATTAAGAGATGTTTAAGGCATGGGCCTTATAAATATGGTATTTTAATTCAAAACTTCCTTTTAATATTATTTATTTATATTATTAAATTAAATTTTTAATTTTTTATAAAGTGTAATTAGATTATATTTTTACTATTTATTCTAATTTTGGTCATTGGAAAAAATCTAGCTTTGAAATTGGACATAAATAACTTTCAATCTATTGATAGTTATTATTTTTTTTTAAACACATTTTTTGTCTTTTACAGAGAGAATTGATTTTAGATTATCTAATACAACTTATATGTTGTGAATTTTGTGAAATATAAATCATTTTCGAATTCACAATATCAAATATATCTTAGACTGATTTGTTGTATTTTTCAGAAAAACTCCAATTTTTGGTGAGTAGTGAAAACACTGAGTAGTAGTTAAAACCGAACTTTTCATTTATATGAAATTTTACCACTTCTGTGAATTAAATTTTGTAAATAAAAAATAAATGGTTGTTATCAGTAATTAGAATGTGGCTCAATAGGATTAAAATAATTTTTGGAGAATTGTACGGTTTTAGTTTTATATACCGTAGTTGAAAGAAAAATAAGGAAATTTAAGTTAAAAATAATATTATAATAAAATTAAATTACACTAACATGAGTCCTAATACTATTTATTGATGAATTTCCAACCAATTCCATCCTTGGGACGATTTTGGGACTCCATGAAGCCTCTTATGATTTATAATGACACTTTATATTAATTATTTTTAAGTAAATAAAAAAGTGACATAAACATATATCTTTTAGTAAATCAAATTTTACACATGGTTATATAAGTTATATATTCATCTATAAATATTCATATTAAATATAATGGTATTTACAACATCATGGTAATTTTTTTATAATTTTTAGACATCAAATAAATTAAATTATTTATGTCTCAATAATGATGCAGTGTTTATATCATTAATGAGTGATTTAAATATAAAAGTTTAAAAAAATTAAAAAAATATCCAAAACATATTCAGTTATAACTTTATGATTCTATTTTGAACATGAGGCTTTATATATTCTACATTAATGGTTTTTGGAACTTTAGAAACTGAATATCAATATATAATAAAATAATATTTTCAAACATTCCTAAAGAGTCCCTCCTCCCCATAATAAAAATCCATCACCTCTAACACATTACTCACACCTCTCAATCCCCTTGGCTCATCCAACCTCAACCCAATTTGGCTCCCACAATCCCTCACTTCTACCTAGTATCCTTAAATTATGCAGAAGGCACTTCAGGAAATCCTTTTTCTTCAATCTAAAGGGAGTTACCCAATTTAAAGGTAACATTTTCCCTTAAGTTCTTTTCTTTTATTTTACTTATAAAAACCCTAAAATCTTTTTATTACATTATTTTATAAATTAAACAACATCATCAATATACTTATTTTTTTATATGAGATGAAATTGAGCTACACTTCTTCACACCTCCATCTAATGGGTAAAGAACATACAGTTTCTATGGACAGTGAACTACTGCCGCACGAAACGATGATTGTTCAATCTTCTCCTACGACCTTTTATGGTGGCCAGTATGATGGAACTGTATTTATATATGAAAAATTTTATGTATATGTTTCCTCTATTTTTCTGTATTTTTTTATTTTATTAACATACCATTATGCTTTCCCAAATATTTAAACACGATAATTTCATTTGAGAATGTGCGGACTACCACCCCCTCAAGGTCATATGATTCGTTCATGAAAAACATGGAAGGTATAAAGGATACCATTACGAAATTATGTAACATATATATATATTCTTATATTGACTAGAAATATAATATTTCTACGTAACATTATGTTCTCATTACATTAAATATGAAATAGAAATGAATGTTGTGTTCATGCATACCTATGGATTAACGTCTCCCTTAATGGTGCATTTAATTTATTATTTCCAAATGATATATACATTTATAAATATTTATATATACGTGAAATATATGATATATATGATATCTATATCATAAAAATTAATTTGGAGATAATAGAATTTAGACCACATTAACAATTTCAAATTATAACATGTTCATTTATTTCTCAACTTAGGAACATCGACAAAATGTCAAATATGAACTCAAATAATTAAATAATTGTTATTTTTCATTCATGATAGTATTATTTGTTATGATTTATAATGGAACTTAGAAATTTGGCAGGTGGTTATGTGATAAACCAAATGACGGGTGGTGCCGTGAAAAACCGAGATGGGTGGTTACGTAATAACCTCCAATACATTGGGTATAGAAGTCATACGTATGGTTATTCCATTTAATAATATGTGTGTAAGTTGACTATATGGTTATTCCTTTTATGTAGATTTAGGTGTCACGTTACCTATATATTTTATGTGTGATTTTTATCTGTTTTATGGTAATATTTTGGTTACAAAAGGGTAAGAAATGATATTTTATTCATACATGTGTATTTAATACTTCATAAAGTTGAAAAATAATACATATGAAATAGTATTCATGGTTTAATTGTTGTTTTGAAGACTAATATTTTCCCTTCGTTGTGTATCCCCTTCTTTTCTTTTTTATCATATGTGTTTTTGAAATATTTTTCACATGACATGATGCAGAATAAAGACAATGATGGGGTCAAAGAAAAGTCATGATGTGCAATACATAGAACTAGATATGTTTGTTTAAAAGAGTTTATATTTTATGAAAAAAGTGATTCTGAGTAGTAGTGTCTACATGTAATATTCAAGATAATATGTAATTGTTATGGCCTAATTATCTAAAACTATATGCCTGAAAATATCCTCAATGTGAATTCTTGATTTAACTCAAGATTATTTATTGTGTAAGGATGAGTCCTTATAGTTTGTATCATATGATGGTTTAGATTTCATTAGAGGTTCGGGTATTATTTAAGAATAAGTGACAACCATAATGGATAGGATTTTAGAAATAGTTAAAGTCATTATAGATAAAGTGAATGAGTTTATGATGACATGAATATGTATATCTTAGTATTTACCATTCTCATAAGATATTATATGATGATTTACTGATGTACTCACACTAACCTTTTTTGTTTTAGTAAATGACTGGATCTTGAAAGCACCAAAGTAACAGTGGAAGTGAAGAAAACCGTGACAACTTTCCAAATGTGAAACTTAATGAAACATGAGCTGAAATGAGAAGACTTGTGGTTATTATTAACCATCTATTGAGAGTCATGATTGACCACCCAAAACATGGTCATTTTTATAAGGAATCTCATGTGTGAGAAACAAATCCCTTCACAAGTTTAGGTAATAATCATATTGTTATGTATATTTAAATACATATGTGTCAAGGATGTGGAAATAAACACATTGGAATGTGCATCAATTGTATGATAAGATGTTCTAAATATGGGATTGATGATCATGAAGCAAGAACCTATCATGAAAAAATGAAGGCTCTAGTTGACTCTTGTAAAAGGAATGAAAATCTTTCTGAGGGGACAATTTAGTTATTTAAATGTGGTGTGCATAGTCAATAGGAAAATAGATTTCCTACGTAGAAGATTCATCCAAGGTATCAGAAGGGTCCTAAAAATATACGTTTATTTATTCCTAATGCCATTCCAATTGAAGATGAGGAAACTAAAAATGACCTATGAAAGGTGTGGATAATTTTAAAGCTCATGATTTGAAATTTCCGAATTCTTAGGAAATTATCCATTATATTGATTATAGGAATTAATTATAAAATAATATGATTGGAAAACATGGATAATATATTAGGAAGGATGTTCGATTATTAATATGTCTACATTTTAGGAATTAAAGAGTTATTGATAATGATATGTTTGAATTTAATAATGATGGGATTAGTTTGGAATCATTTTCTGTTATGTATAACTCTAAAATTTGACATGTGAAAATTTTATTCCATGAAAATTATCATTTCTTTTTTCTCTATTGTTATAAAGAACCATTTGGTTTTATATGATCATTAAATATGAGTCAACTATATTATTTTAAATTTTGGGATTCAAAATGAATGTTATTAGATAACCATTGTGGTAAAAATATGTTATGGTTATTTTTTATGAATTTTTCTCATTTTTTTGGAATGTTATAGAATTATATAGTTTTTGAAAATGGATAACACATAGACCGTGTGACAACCCATCACGTCGGAAAACGCTACAGGAATCAAACCGACAAACCAAAGTGTGACTGGGATTTATCACCTTCCACTGGACTATGTGAAGTCCATGGTTTGTATGACTATTTCTTTTTAGTTCGATGATTATATGAATCATGAATAAGTTAATTTTGGGTCATCTATGGAAATGATTATCGTATCATATATAATATGTGATTAGGTTAATTACACTTCTATATGAGACTTCAAGAGTATTCAATGTTATTTAGAGTTTAATGTTATGATTTATCATGGAGTACTATGTGATTAAATCCTTATATGTTTTGGGTTTCAATAATAATTTGAGATATTTTTTAGAAATTTAAGGACACTGTTATATTGAATGGTATTTTATGAAAATTGGGTAATTTTTTGTTGAATTTTGAAGAATAATAGTATTTTATCTTTTTATAAAGGATTATCCTTTTGAGGGATTATCTAATCTCGTAATAACCATTTATGTTTCATTTGATGTCTATAGACATGGGAAATATATAGTTCATCATTTGGGGTTTATGTGATACTCTAGAAGTTGATTCTAGTTCTTTTAATGTGACCATGTCAGTTTGAATAATCATATTTTGGAGAAAAGATGAGTTTGTGGTAGAAATTTAGTATCGAAGTAAAGTCTTCATTTGAAGAAAGTATGTTTCCCTAGGATTTATTGTTATGTTCAAAAATAAAGTCCTCAACATTATGAAATTAAACATAAAACAAAAACATTTTTCTATATCTTTTCCTGCTGGGAAATCAAAAACTGTGTAACCCATCACATGTTTGAGGTTTCTTGGTGGTTAACAATATATTAATCATGTTTTCTATCCCTATCCATGAGGACTTGATGGTTTGTTTTCCTTGGAAAATCCATAATTTCATAGAATCCCAATATTTTTTGTCTCTGGTGGCCATTTTTACTTCTCTTTGTTTATTTTAGTGTGATATTTTTATTGTCTCGTTTTCTAATGTGGTACTTTTAATGATGTTTTCCATCCCAATTTTAAAATTTCGAGGACGCAACATCCAATAGGGGGAAGGAAATAACATCCCAGGGAAATAAAGACTATGACATTTCCATTTTTATTAATATTTTTGAATTAAATATTAATTTTGATTAAAAGATGAATGCTATATTCAATGTCAGACCTAACTCCTAACAATGGGTTTCTTCGAAGTCTTATGTTACACACAATGCCGAGTCATACTAGAAAATAATAAAATATTAGTATTTTAAATGTTAGTTAATGCCTAGACATTTTTATGGCATGAAGGAACTGAACTAACTACAATATGATAATACATATTTGTTAAATTTTTTATATATATCCAATAAATTTTAGAGGCTCCAAATGTTGTAGAATATAATTTGTAGCATAAATACTCTAATATTCTTGAAACGGTCAATTTACCACCTTTTGTTGGTGAAACCTCCTTAAATATACTTTCGGTTACTTTTATATATTCTATTTGAAAAAATTAAATTTTTATTTAGAGTCGGCACCTCCAAATTTACATTGGGTAAATGTTTAGTGTTTTTCCGATAAAATACTTTTTTAATGAATAAGTGAAAAATATTGTTTTTTAATCCATAACTGCTTATTAATATATATTATTTATAATATTATGTTATCTTTTTAATTTTTTTAAAGTGTAATTATATTTTATTTTCACCATTTAATCCAATGATTGTCATTGGAAATAATTTCACTTTGAAATTGGACATAAACAACAGTTAATCTTTTGATAGTTATTATTTCTTAAAAACACGACATTTATTTTTAAAATGGGAATTAATATTAAAATAATTAAAGAAAATTATATGTTTTGAATTTATTTAAATACACATCATATTCTAATTCATAATAGTAAATATAGATTTCGATGAATTTTTGGTATTTTTTTGAAGACATCAATTTTTTATGAATATATGAAAACACAGAGTAGTTGTTAAAAATTGACATTTACATTTAAATGTAATTTTACCACTTCTGTGAATTAAATATGAAAAATCAGGTATAAATGGCTGTTATAATTATGTAGAATTCGGTTTAATAAAAAGAAAATAATATTTGGTGAATAGTAACTTGTTACTTTTATTTATGACAAATAAAGGTAAATAGGGTGATTCATGGTAAATATAATATTATAATAATATTATATTACCCTAACATGTGTCCTAAGAATATTAGTAGATACATTTCCAACCATTTCCATCCTTGGGTCTATTTAGGGACCCCATGAAGCCACATAAGAGTGACAATGACATATTATATTAATTAATTTAATGTAAAGACAAAAATGATATAAACATATATTTTTTAGTAAATAAATTTTTACATGAGGTTATATAAGATATATTTTTGACTATAAATATTTATTCAAAAAATAAAAATATTTAATACATCATGGTATTTTAGTTATAATTACTAGACTTCAAATAAATAAAATTATTTATTACACAATAATTATGTTGTGTTTACCTCATTAATGAATGATTTTAATATATAAGATCATAAAAATTTAAAAAATATCCAAAACCGGATCAATTATTCTTGGATGAATCTATTTCGAACATGAGCCATCTTATCATATACTTTAATGAGTTTTGGTCCTTTAGATTCGAATATCATTATATAATAAAATAATATTTTCAATCATTCCTATAGAGCCCCTCCCCCCTTATAAAAATATATCACATCTAACCCATTAATAACAGCTATCAAGAACCTTGTATCATCCTAAATTTAAAATATTAAGCTCCCTATATAACTATCTTACTTCTTGAATCCTTACCTTATGCGTAAGGAACATCACGTAATCATTTTGGTTCAAACCAAAGGTAGTTACTTGATATAAAGGAAAAATATTCTCTTAAGTTATTTTCTATTATTTTACATAAAAAACCCCTAAAATAATTTTATTCATTTATTTTATAAAACCACTAGTATCCTGAATATACTAGGATGTTGTTATGAGATGTAATAAAACAACACTCCAACACCCCTCCATCTAATGGGAAAATAACATACGGTTATTGTGGATGGTGAACTACTATATCACGAAAAGATGATTGCTCAACCGTCTTCTACAACCTCTCAGAGTCGCCATTATGATGGATCTATATATATATACTTGAAAAATATTATGTTTATGTTTTATATATTCTTCTGTAAATTTTTTTTATTAACATAAATTTATGCATTCCAATATGTGTCAAAACGATAATTTTATTTGACAAAGTGAAGACTACCGCCCCTTAAAGGTGATTTGATTCTTTCATAGAATACATAGACCATATAAAGGTTGGAATTATGAAATTATATAAAATATATACATATAATATGATATTATATTGAATTATAATATAACTAGGTATCATTAAGATCTCATTCTATTAAATATTAAATAGAAATGAAAGTAGCGTTCATGTGTACGTACGACTTAACGTCTCCTTGAACGGTGAATTTCATTTCTTATCTCTAAATCTTATGTACTATTATAAATTAAAATATATATGGTATATATATGACATATATGATATCTAAATCATGAATATTACTCTAGAGATAATTGAATTTATACCACAGAGAAAATTGGTAATTATAACAAGTTCATTTTTTACTCAAGTTCCGAACATCGACAAAATTTCCAATATGAAATCAAATTATTAACTACATGTTCTCAAATGGTAATAAGTGATATGAAATTATTTATAAACATGAAACATTTTCTTATGAAATTAGAAATTATCTTATGTTTATTATTCAGAACGAATAAGTAACCAACGAGTCAAGTCAGAAACGAGGTAAGGGGTTTCTTATCTCGCGTATAATTCCAGGAGATTCCCATAGTGCGACACTTATTTATTTCATGTGGTGTATTGTGTATTTCCATATGATATATATTATCATGATTCTATATATATTCACGGTATTATTTGATTTATTTTGTGTTTATTAAATAGTTGTTATATGACTCAATTGATTACAACATGGTATGTAGTTTTCATCTCAATTCTTATTCTCATGAGATTCATTTTATATTTGTAACTATTTCAATTGTGTGGGGTATGGAATTCCCATAATTTTACTCTTTCTGTATTATAATTTCATTTATTTCTTTTTACATCTTCATCGTATAATCATTCTTTTTTATGGTGTATGTTTTTTTAGTTACCAAATATGTAATAGGACTTTTCACCCTCCTCTTTTTATAAGAAATACTTTTGTTATGTCTTTTAATTTACATATTCTTATGTTTGTAAATGTAATTCTATATCCTTATTGTTGTAAATTTTATTTCCAAATGTTGAGATACCCTTTTCTCTCTCATCAACTTATTTTCTGAACTTTATTAGTGATGTTTTTAGGCTATAGAATTTCCATAAAAGAACATCTTAACCCAACATCAATTCTTAGGGTTAAACTTGTAATTCATTATTATATCAGTTTATGAATATGTTGAAATGAAATATGATAGTTTTATAGTTATTATCGACTTATATTTGGTGTATTATTTTTTCACTCATAATTATGTCATTGATTTATCTTTAATTTAAGGATATGGTATTTATAATGTATTTATTCTCAATTTAAAATACTTTGAGACCTATTTGTTGTTATGCTCTAATTTACATTGATATGGTGTATATACTATATTTTGTAATATTATATCATGAATACCTTAATTCAAATTATATTGTATAATTTTTATTAAATTTTATACATCAATTATTTGAATTCAAGCATCTCTCATTTGGTTAAGAACTCCTTAACTAAAATATTATTTTAAAATGTTCATTCTTATAAATATTTCTCATTAATGCCTATATTTTCAAAATGGTTTTATGGTTTATTTATATAGTATTTAATGCTATAAAATGATAACACCTTAAAAAGTTTCAATGTTTTGTGGGACACATTGATTCAACAATCTATTTATTAAATGTTTTAAACGGGTTCAAAAATGGTTTTGGTAAATCATTGATTACATAAAAATCATGAAATGATATATTGTGACTATAATGTGGAAATGTTTCTTTCCTTAATTATTGTTTTTTGTGTTATGATTTATAATTGTACTTGGACATTTGATTGGTGGTTATGGTATAAACGAAATGATGGGTGGTTCTATGATAAACCAGGATGGGTGGTTACACTATAACCATAAATGCATTGGGTATGGAAGTAGGGAATATGACTATTCCATTTAGTTATATGTGTAGATGTTGACTATATAATTATTCCATTTATATATATTTATGTCCCAATTTATATATATATGTTATGTGTTCTTTTAATGGGGTTTATGGTAATATTTTGGTTACAAAATGGTATGCAATGGAAATTTTTTCATAAAAGAGTATTTAATGCTTCATAAAGGTGAAAAGTATTACCTATGATAAATTATTCATGGTTTAGTTTTTTTTTGAAACTAATAGTTTTCCTTCTTTTTGTATCCCTTACTGAGCTTTTTACTCATCCCAAATTTTGGAAATATTTTTCACATGACAAGAAGTGGAATAGGGATAAGTACTGGATCATGGAAAAGTAATGATGTTTAAGACATGGTACTAGACATGATTCTTTATAATAGATTATATTTTAAGAAAATATGGATTTTTAGTAGTAGTGTATACATGAAATATTCAAGAAGATACATCATAGTTATGAACAAATTTACTAAAACAATAAACATAAAATGATCCTCACTACGAATTAATGATTTAAATCATTATTATGTAATGTTTATGTCCGAGTCCTTATAGTTGGTATCATATGTCAGTTAAGATGTATTTAGAAGATATGGTGTTTTTTATGAATTGGTGGAATTACTATAATGGTTAGAATATTTGAAAGAGTCATAGTTATTTTAGATAAATTAAATGAGTTTAATATAACAAGAATATTTATATCTTAGTAATTACCCTCCTCATAAAATTTTATATGATGATTTTGATGATATACTCACAATGAAATTTTTTGTTTTAATAAATGGATGGATCTAGAAGGCACCAAAGTAATACTGGATGTGATGAAAACTATGATGGTTTTCAGTATGAGAAAATAAATGAAAATGGAAATGCAAAGAAAATTCTTGTGTTTATTCATTACTAAATATCTAGATTCATGAATGACCACCTAAAAATTGGTGAATTTTAAAAGGCATAGTATATTAGAGAATTAAATCCCTACAATACAGTAGGTAATAATAATATAGGAAAGAATATTGAAAAATCTATGCATCAATGATGAGGAATGAAACACTGAGTAAAATGCTTCAATGAGATAGGATGATGTTTCAGATGTTGTTCTGAAGGTCATAAAGAAAGAACCTATCATAGAAGAAGGAAGCATCTATTTGACTCTAGGAAAATGAATGAAATTAATTCTTAGGGAACAATTTAATGATTTAAATGTGCCGTGCACGGTCACTAGGAATATAGATGTCATGTGAAGAGGATTCGTGAAAGGAACTTGAAGAATCATACAAATATACATTCATCGATTCCTAATGACATTTTAATTGATGATGAGGAAACTAAAAATGACACAAGACTGTTATGGATTATTTCGTACCTCATGTTTTGAAATTACTAAAATCATAAGTCATTATGAATGATTTTGTTTGAAGGAAAGAAGAAGATAACAATAATATTGGAAAACATGGATGAAGGATCAGGAAGGTTGTTTGATTATTAAGATGTCAGCATTTTATGAATTGAAGAGTTATTGATAATGATATGTTTGAATGTATTAAATATGGGATTAGTTTGGAATCTTTTTCTACAATGTGTAACTGTAATGTTTGATATGTAAATATTTTATGCAAATAAGAATTATCTTTTCTTTTGTGGATATATTAATAAATAACCATTTGGGTTTATATTTTCCTTGAATTTGAGGCTATTACAAGTTATTAAATTTTAGGATACAAAATGAATGTTATTAGATAACCTTTGTGGTTAAAATATGTTATTGTTTTTCTTGATGAATTTATTTCATTATTGGTAACGTTATAAAATTACATAGTTTTTTAAAAAGGATAACACATAGACCATGTGATAACCAGTCACATCGGAATAAGCTACGTGAATCAAACCCACAACTGTAGTGCAATATTAATTTGTTTCCTACCACTGGATTATTTGATGTCCCTAGTTAGTATCACAAATTATTTTTAGTTAAATGATTTTTTGAATGAAGATTAAGTTAATTTGGAGTTATCTGTGGAAATAACTAACATATCATATAGAATATGTGATTATGTTAATTACACTTTAGTGTGAGACTTTAAGAGTAGTCGATGTTATTTGGAGAAAAATGTTGAGATTTATCACGGAAGACTATGTGATTAAATCCTTATGAGTTTTGGGTTTCAATCTTAATTTGGATTATTTTGAAGAAATTTAAGGAAAACTATATATAGAATGGTCTTTCTTGAACATTGGGTTATATTTTGTTGAATTCTGGATATTTAAAGTATTTTTTCTTTTTATAATGGAATATCGATTTTCGGGATTATCTGATCTCAGACTAACCATTTTGTTGTTGGTTAATGTCTAAAGAATTGAGAAATATATAGTTAAACTTTTTAAATTAGGTGATACTATATATATTGATTCTAGTTCTGTTAATGTGACCATGTCAGATTTAATACTCATCATTTGGAGAAAAGATTATATTGTTGTAGAAATTTAGTAAATAATGAAAGTATTTATGAAATGTAACTATATTTCCTTATGTTTTTAGTTAAGATCAAAAATATATTCCTAAACATTATAAAATGTAACATAATACAAAAATGTTGTCTGTAAACTTTTCCTACTGGGGAATAAATGACTGGTAAACCCATCACAAGTCTGTGATATTCAGGTGATTAACATTATCCTAATTATGTTTTCAAGCACCCTCCATCAGATCATGATGGTTTTGTTCCTCCTCCATATCCATTTTTTCAGGAATCCTAGTATTTTTTGTCTCGTTTAACCTTTTCACGTCTATTTCTATAATTTCTTGTGAATGTTTTACGGACACTATTTTCAATGTGCGACTTTTAATGAAGTGTCCCCACCTTATTTTAAAATTGTTAGGATACAATTTCCCAAATGGGGGAAGGATGTAACTTCCCAAGAAAATAAAGAATATGACATTTTAATATTTATTAATATTTTTGAATTTAATATTAAATTTATTTTAGGGGGTATTCTATATTCAATGACGTACCTGACATGCAACAATGGGTTTCTCCAAAGTCTTATGTTGCACACAATGTTGATTCATATTAGAAAATAATAATATATTATTATTTTAAATAGTAAATAATTCCTATACATTGTAATTTTAGGAGTGAACAAAACTAACTACATTATGATTAGACATGTTTTTTAAAATTTTTTAAATTAATTTAATTAATGTTAGAGGCTTCAAATGTTAATGAATCAAATTTTATGCATAGGTACTCTAATATTCATGAAAAGGTCGATTTACTGCCTTTTGTTAGTGAACCCTTGTTAAATATTTTATTGGTCACTTTTATGTTTTCTCTTTGTAAAAATAAAATTATTATTTATAATCACGACATTAAAATTTACTTTCGGTAAATGTTTAGTATTTTTTTGATAAAATTATTTTTGTAATGAATAAGTGAAAAATACTGCATTTTAATTTAAAATTGTCTTTTAATATAATTTATTTATATTATTATTTTATCTTATTATTTTTTTAAAAGTTTAATTAGATTATATTTTTACCATTTAATCCAATGTTGGTCATTAGAAAAAATTTATCTTTGACGTAGGACACAAACAACCGCCAATCTTTTGATAGTTATTACTTCATAAAAACACACATTTGGTTATTACTACAGATGTAAATTTTAAATAAATTAATGAAACTTATAAGTTTTGAATTTGGTTAAATATACATCATTTTTGAATTCAAAATATCAAATATATCATAGGCTGAATTTTAGTAATTCTTTGAAAATCATCATTTTTTTATGAATATTAAAAACACTATGTAGTAGTTCAAAACAGAATTTTTCATTTAAATAATGTTTTACTACTTCTGTAAATTGAATGATGAAAATCTAGAATAAATTTCTATTATCCGTAATTAGAATGTGGTTCAATAATATAAAAATAATTCTTGGTAAATAAAAACTTTTTACTTTTATTTATGGTGGTTAAAGATAAATAGGGTAATTCAAGGAAAAAATAATATAATAGAAATATTAAATTACCATAACATGTGTCATAATCCTGTTGTTAGATACATTTCCACCCGTGGCCATCCTTGGGTCTATTTTTGGGTCCCCTTGAATCCACTAATGACTGATAATGACACTTTATATTAATTAATAAAAAGTAAATAAAAAAATGTCATAAACATATTTCTTTTAGAAAGTAAATTTTTTCATGGGGTTACATAAGTTATATATTAGACTATTAATTACATTTTAAAGCTAAAAATATTTCGTAAATCATGGAATTTATTTTATTATTTTTAGGCCTCAAATAAGTAAAATTATATAGGACACAATAATGATGTAGTGTGTACCTTATTAATGAATGATTTAAATATATATGATTACAAAAATTTAAAAAAAATATCCAAAACCTACTCAATTATTATTTTATGAATCTATTTCTAACAATATTAACCTTATATTTCCATAATGAGTTCTGGGCCATTAGAAAATGAATATCATTATATAATAAAATAATATTTTCAAACATTCCTAAAGAGCCCATCCCCCACTATAAAAATCCATCCCCTCTAACACATTAATCACACCTCTCAAGCACATTGGATCATAAAAACAATACCTAGTTAAGCTCTCTATATCTCATTCTTCTAACTAGAAGCCGTAATGTTTTTATAAGGCACTTCAAGAAATCTTTTTGGTCCAAACAAAAATGGAGTTACCTGATTTAAAGGTAATGTCGTTTCTAGATTTCTTTTATTTTGTTTTACATATCCAACCCCTAAAATATTTTTATTCCTTTCATTTATAATGAAATATTATATTTAATATACTAGTATTTTTTATGAGACATATTCTATCTACAATTCCACAAAACACCGTCTAATGGGTAAAGAATATACTGGTTCTGTGGATGGCAAACTACTGCCTCATGAAATGATGATTGTTAAATCTTCTCCAACTAGCTTTCAGGTTGGCCATTATGATGGAACTATATTTATATATGACATATATTATGTTTATGTTTTCTCTATTCTAATTTAAATTATTAATTTACAAACATAAATTTATTCTTTCTAATATGTTAATACACGGTAATTTCATTTGAGAATGTGCGGACTACCACCCCCTCAAGGTGATATGATTCGTTCATGAAAAAAATGGAACGTATAAATGATAGAATTATGAAATTATGTAACATATAGATATCATAATATAATATACTAGAATTATTATGTAAATATGTATCATTAAGTTCTCATTCTATTAAATATGAAATTGAAATAACTGTAGCGTTCATGCGTACAAACGACTTAATGTCTCCATGAACTGTGCATTTCATTTCTTATCACCAAATGTTATATACTATTATAAATACATATATATATATTGGATATATATGATATATATTATATCTAAATATGGAATATTATTTTAGAGATAACATAATTTTGACCACAAGGACTATTTTTAATTAAAACATGTTAATTTTTGATTAAAATTCATAACATCGACAAACTGTCCAATATGAACTCAAATAATTAACTAATTTTTATCGAAAGGTAATAAGTGATATAAAATTAATAATAGTCATGATAAATGTTCTCAATAATTTAGAAATTAACTTATTTTTTTATTCAGGAAGAATGAGGAACAAATGAGTCAAGTCAGACATGAGGTAAGGGGTTTCTTAATTAACTTTTAAATCCATGGGATTTCCATTGTTTTACAATTATTTATTCCATGTGGTGTATTATGTTCTACCTTTTGATATATATTATCATGATTATTTATATATTCCTGTAATTCTATAATTCATTTGGTGTTTATTAAATTTTGGTCATACGACTCAATTGATTACAACTTGGTAAGGCGTTTTCATCTCACTTCTCATTCCCGTGAGATTCATGCAGTATTTGTCACTATTTCCATTTTGTGGTGTATGGACTGCCCATGATTATTCTATTTGTGTAATATACTTTAATTTATGGGTATTAAAATATTTATCATATGACCCTTCTATTATGTGATGTATGTTTTGTAAGTTACCAAATCTATAAGGGAACTTCGCACCATCCACATTTTGAAAGACTTCCTTTTGTTATGTCTTCTAATTTACATCTTCTTATGTTGGGATATGTTCTTATATATCCATACTACTATAAAGTTTATATCCAAATGATGAGATAAACTTTTATCTCTCATCAACTCAGTTTCTTTATTTTTTTAGTCACATCTTTACGATGTCAAATTTCTATTAGAGAACATCTAAACCCAATTTAAATTTTTTGGGTTAAAGATATTCATCTTGATTATATCATGTTATGAATATGTTGGAATGAACTCTTATTTTTAAAAAATTAATATCCATTTATATTTGGTGTATTCTTGTTAGTCACACATAATTATGTCATTGATTTATCCTTAATCTATTGATACAATATTTATATGGTATTTCTTCTCAATTTACAATCCAATGAGACATATTTTTTGTGATACCCCAATTCAATTTTATATGGTGTATATACTGTCTTATGGAATATTATATCACAAATACCTTTATTCTCATGATATTATAATGTTTTGATTAAATTTTATTCCTTAATTATTTGTATTCAAGATTCTCTTATTTGGTAAAGAACTCCTAAACTAAAATATTGTTTTTAATAATTTATTCATATAAATATTTCCTATTAATTTCTATAATTTCAAAATGGTTTTATGGATAAATTTATATGTTATTTGTTGTCATCAAATGTTAACACCTGTAAAAGTTTTAAAGTGTTATGGGACACTTTTATTCACAAATCTCTTTGTTAAATTTCATAAATGGTTTTGGTAAATCATTGATTATGTCAATATCATGAAATGATATGTTGTGATTTCAATGTGTATAATTTATCATTACATCATTATAGTTTTATGTGTAATTATTTTTAATGGTACTTGGACAATTGATGTGAGGATACATGATAAACCAAATGATGGGTGGTGTCGTGGTACCCCAGGATGGGTGGCTATGTTATAACCTCCAGTGCATTGGGTATGGAAGTCCGACATATGAGTATTCCATTTAGTTATATGTAGAATAAATGATCGTATGGTTATTACATTTATGTAAATTTTTATCTCAAGTTACCTATATATGTTATGTGTTCTTTCTATCAGTTTTTTGGTAGTCATTAGGTAACCAAAGGGTAAGGAATGATATTTTATTCATAGAAGTGTATTTACTACTTCATACGGGAGAAAAGTATTAATTATGATAATGTATTCATGGTTTACGTTTTGTTTTGAAAAAACTTATAGTTTTATTACTTTGGTAATACCTTATTGATCTATTTTCTCATCCCATGTTTTTCAAATTTTTTCACATTACATGAAGTTTAATAAAGAAAAGAATGGGATCAAGAAAAGTCATGTTGTCTAAAACAAGGAACTAGAAATGTTTTTAATGAGATTATATTTATGGAAAAATTGGATACTGAATAGTAGTTTCTACATGTAATATTTTTAATGTTATGTAATAGTTGTGGCCTAATTCTCTAAAACACTAAACCTGAAAAGATCCTTAATCTGAATTATTGATTATCTCATGATTATGTAATGTTTAAGGCCATGTCCTTACAGATAGTATCATAGGACAGTTTAGATATATTTAGAGGTTAGGGTGTTCTTTATGCATAAGTTACATAACTATAATCGATTGGATTTTAGAATGAGTGATAAATATTTTTGATAAATTTAATGAGTTTAAGATAACATGAATAAATATATCATAGTATTTACCCTCCTAAAAATATACTATATTATGATTTTACTAATATACTCACACTGGCGTTTTTTATTTTATTAAACAACTGGATCTAGTATGCACCAAAGTAACAGTGTATGTGAAGAAAAATGTGTTGGTTTTCTGAATGAAAAGTAAATTAAATGGGAGGTGCAATGAGAATTATTGTAGGTATTCTTAACCATATATTTGGAGTCATGATTGACCACTTGAACCTTAGTGATTTTTATAAGGCACCATATATGGGAGAAACAAATCCCTACTAATGTTAAGGTAATTATCATAAAGGTAAGTATATTAAAAAACATCTGTTTCAAGGATGTGGAAAAAACACTTAGTAAAATGACTCATAGGGACGAGGAGATGTTTTAGATGTGGTAATGAAGATCATGAATCAAGAAACTACCATGGAAAAATGAATTATCTTGTTGACTCCACGAAAAGGAAACATGGTTTTTCTGAGGGGTCAACTGAATGATTAAAATATGGTGGGCATGTTCAATATGAAAATCGATTTCTTGCAAAGAACATTCTGGGAAGAGCTCAACCAGATCATATAAATAAACTTTTACCAGTTCCTAATGCCATTCTAATTGAAGATACAGATACTGAAAATGACATATGAAAGATATGGAATATTTCTTAAGTCATGTTTTGAAATTAGTGAAATCATAGGACATTATGCATGATTTTTTTGTTGGAAAGAAGTATAATATAATAAGATGGAAAAACCTGGGTGAAGTATCAGGAAGAATATTTTATGAATAAGATGTCTATATTTTATAAATTAAAGAGTTATTTATAATAATATGTTTGAAAGTATTAATGATGAGAGTAGTTTGTAAGCTTTTTCTTTTTTGTGTAACCCTAATGAATATTTTGTGGAAATTTTATTCATAGAAGAAGAATCTTTTCTTTTGTAGATATATTAAAAAAGAGCCATTTCGGTTTATATGATCCTTCAATTTGAGGAAATTACAAGTTATTACATTTTGGGATGTGAAATGAATGTTATTAGAATACCTTTATGGTTAAAATATTTTCTGGTTATTTTTTGATGAATTTATATTATTTTTTTTGTAATGTTATAAAATTATGTATTTTTTTAAAATGGAAAACATGTAGACCATGTGACAACCTGTAACATTGGACTAAGCTGTGGGAATAGAACCCACAACCAATGTGAAACTTGGATTTATAGTCTGGCACTGGAATAAGTGAAGTCCCTGGTTAGTATGACAAATTGTTTTTAGATGATTTTATCAATAAAAAATAAGAATATTTAGGGTAATATATCAAACTAATTAACCTATCATAGAGAATTTATGATTAGGTTAATTACACTTTAGTATAAGTCTTTAAGAGAATTTGATGTTATTTGATGATAAAGGTTATGATTTTTCATAGAAGACTACGTGATTACATCCTTATGAGTTTTGGGTTTCAATAATAATTCAGATTATGTTGGAGAATTTTAAGGACAATTGTATATTGTATCGTATTTCTGGAACATTGGGTACTATTTGTTGAATTTTTGATATTAAGAGTATTTTTCCTTTTTATAAAGTAAAATCCTTTTTGGGGATTATCTGATCTCATACTAACCATTTTGGATTTGGTTTATGAATAAGGACTGGGGAAATATATAGTTCATTGTTGGTGGATTATGTGACACTCTGTATGTTGATTCTAGTTCTTTTAATGTCACCATGTCAGTTTGAATAGTGATCGTTTGGAGAAAATATGGGTTTTTGGTAAGAATTAAGTAATGAATGAAAGTATTCATGTCAAGTAAGTTTGTTTTTTAACATTTTAGTTAATCTTATAAATAAATTCATCAATATTATAAAAAGTAACATAAAACAAAAATTTTGTCTCTTAAATTTTTTCCACTAGGGAATCAAAAACTGATTAACCCATCTGAAGTTTGTGATTTTCTGGTGGTTAATATTCTCGTAATCATATATTCTATCACTCTCCATCCAAACATGATGGTTTATTTTCTCCAACATATCCATGTTTTCATGGAAATATAGTATATTTTATGTCGGGTGGCCTTTGTACTTATCTTTTTTTATTTTAATTTTATAGTTTTATTGACTCTTCTTCCAATGTTAGACTTTTAATGAAGTTTCCAAGAACAATTTCATAATTGTGGGGACACAATTTCTAATTGGGGGGAAGGTTGTAACATCCCAAGAAAATATGGAATATGAGATCTTCAAATTTATTAATATTTTTGAATTAAAAATTAATTTTATTTTATAGGGGATGCTATATTGAATGGCTTACCTGGAACATTACAATGAGTTTCTACAAAGTCTAATGTTGCACAAAATGCTGAGTGAAACTAAAAAATAATAATATATTATTATTTCAAATTGTAGTTACTTCTTTCCATTGTAATAGAAGTAATGAAAATAACTAGCTACAATATTTTTAAACATGTTTTTTAAATGTTTTTATATTTATGCAATAAAATTTATAAGCATCAAATGTGAATAAATCTAATTTTAAGCATAAATACTCCAATATTCTTTAACATGTCAATTTACTGCCATTTGATGGAGATCTAAAATTAAATATATTTTTGGTCACTTTTATATATTATATTTGACAAAATACAATTCTTCTTTAGAATCCAGACATCATATTTACTTTGCGTAAATGTTTTGTAATTTTCTGATAAAATTAGTTTTTTAATGAATATGTGAAAAATATTGTATTTTAATTCAAAAGATCCTTTTAATATAATTTATTTATATGATTAGATAATAATTTTAATTGGTTATAAAATGTAATTATATTACTTTATTACCATTTAATCTAATGTTGGTCATTGTACATAATTTCACTTTTAAATTGGAAATAAACAACTGTAAATCTTTTAATTGTTATTATTTCATAAAGACATGATTTTTGTTTTTTCAATGGGAATTAATTTTAAATTAATTAATTAATCTTCATTGTTTTGAATTTGGTGAAATATAAATCATTGTTGAATTCAGAATATCAAATATAGCTTATGCTGAATTTTTGGTATTTTTATGAAAAACTTTAATTTCTGATGAAAAATGAAAACAATGAGTATTAGATAAAACCTAAATTTCTCATTAAAAAAAATATTAACACTTATGTGAATTGATTTTTGAAAATTCGGAATACATGGTTGTTATCAGTAAGTAGAATGTGGTTCAAGAAGATAAAAATACTTTTTGGTGTATAGTAAATTTTTATTTTATTTTTGGCGGTTAAAGTTAAATAGGGTAACTCAAGGTTAAAATAATATTGTAAAAATATTAAATTACGTATCATGTGTCTTAATTCTATTGGTAG
Source organism: Viscum album (assembly GCA_963277665.1). Taxonomy (NCBI): domain Eukaryota; kingdom Viridiplantae; phylum Streptophyta; class Magnoliopsida; order Santalales; family Viscaceae; genus Viscum; species Viscum album. The sequence goes on along the minus strand of OY728160.1, from coordinate 795,388,344 downwards.
AAATATTTCCAACCATTTCCATCCATGGGTCAATTTTGTGACACCGTGAAACCACATAAAAGTGAAAATGACATTTTATATTAATTAATTTAAAGTAAAGACAAAATTGGCATAAACACACATCTTTTTGTAATGAAATTTTTACATGGGGATATATATTTTATCATTCTGGCTATATATATTCATTTTAATTAAAAAAAATCCTAGTTCATGTTATTTTAGTTAATGGTTTTAGACATCAAGTAAATAAAATATTTATGACACAATAATGATGTTTTGTTTTCCTTATTAATGAATGATTTTAATATATAAGATTATAATTTTTTAAAAAAATATAAAAAACCTATTAAATTAATTTTGGATGATTTTATTTTGAACATGATTCGTCTTATCTTCAGATTTAAAGTGTTTTGGTCCTTTAGAAACTGAATATCATAATATAACAAATTAATATTTTCCAATTTTTTTGAAGAGGCCCTCCCCCCTTATAAATATACATCACCTATATCCCATTACTCACACTACTAAATCCCCTTGACTCATCCATACTCTCTCCAATTAATCTCCCTATATCCCTCTATTCAATCTAGATTCCTTACTTTTGAAAAAAAGAACATCAAAAAATACTTTTGGCACAAACTAAAGGGTGCCACCCAATTTAAAGGTAACGTCCTCCCTTAAGTTCTTTTCTATTCATTTACTTATCTAGCCTCTAAACTCTTTATATTCCTTAAATTAATCAAAATACTAGTATCCTCAATATACATGGTTATGTTTATGAGAAATAATCGAACAAAACATTCTCACACTTTCATCAAATGGGTAAAGAACATAATGTTTCTGTGGACGACGAACTACTTCCTCATGAAACAATGATTGTTCTATCTTCTCCTACCTCCTCTCATGGTGGACATTATTATGAAATTTTATTTAAATATTAAATATATTATGTTTATGTAATCTATATTTTTTTCATTTTTTATTAAAAAAAATACCATTATGCGTTCCAATATGTTTAAACATGATAATTTCATTTGGGAATGTGTGGACTACCTCCCCCTCAAGGTTATTTGATTTGTTCATTACATACATGGAACATATAAATGAAGGAATTATGAAATTATGTAACATATAAAAATATATATCATATTATATTATACTGGAATTATAATATAACTATGTATCATTATGTTCTCATTCCATTAAATATGAAATAGAAATGAAAGTAGTGTTAATGCGTACATACAACTTAACATCTCCATGAACGAGGAATTTATTTTCTTATCTCCAAAGGTTTTGTACTATTATAAATACATATATATACAAAATATATATGATATATATGATATCATAATATGAATATTTTTATGGAGATAATTCAATTTTTACCACATGGACAATTTGTAATTATAACAAGTTCATTTTTGACTCAAGTTCCGAACATCGACAAAATGTTCAATATGAACTCAAATAATTAATAAAGTGCTTGATAAGAGTAGTAAGTGATATAAAATGAATAATAAAATTGATTAATTTTCTTATGAATGTAGAAATTAACATACGTTTATTAATTGGTAGGAACAAGGAACAAACGATTCAAGTCGAACACTAGGTAAGGGGCTTCTTATCTCACTTTTAATTCCATGATATTTCCATTGATCCCCACTTATTTATTTCATGTGGTATATTGTGATAACCCAGACTCTCTTGGCCCTTCCCTTTCCCAGATAGCCCAAGTACCTTCAGGCAGGCTGTGATGGCCTGAGGTCCATTATTAGCCCAAGAACCTTCAGGCAGGGTAGTGAGGTGGTTGGCCAGGCGTGTGCGGCAGGTGGTTTCCCAAGTGTCTTCGGGATGAGGCCCAGTTGTCTTCGGGCATGGCAGTGGATCCTTTAGCCTAGGTGTCTTTGGGCGTGGTGGTGGTTGTTCGGGACTAGGTGTTTTCAGGTGTGGTTACTTATGACAATTGTGGTCTAGGTGTGTGCGGGCGGGATTCAGCAGTGGGAATGTGTGTGGTTGTGGCCCAGGTGTGTGCGGGCGGGTGTGGCAGTGGGACTACGGTGAGAATGGCGGGATTGGTCCGATGCGTAGGATGTCTCAATAACCAGAGGGAAAGTGGCATGGGGTACCCAAACATCGATGTGCTCTTATTATATATATTACTTGACTTGCGTTATTTGGGGAGTGTGCCCTGGTGAGGCATGGGTGGATAGTTTACCTTGATAGGTGTTTGGTTTACTCTTTTTCTCACGAGACTTTAGTACGTTCCCCCACATGGGTGCGAGAGTCTTTGGTTTTCCCAACTGAATGTACTTGTATCCTTGGAACACGTAGGACCTTACTAGCTCGGATCCTTGGAGCAGTTGTAGTTGTCGTTTTTCTTTCTTGGTACTTACCCTTGTAGACACCTTTTGCACTTTGTGGCTTCTACTTTTTGACACATGCATGTGGGAATGGTTTACTTTTGGATTTACTTTTCCTTCTACCTTGGTGTTGTTGGGTTTTCTTCTCCTTATCCCTCGATCCTATAAAATATAAAGGGTAATTCCTTCCATTTGTGAGAAATTTCTATACCCTTGGTGCTAGTCGCCACTCCGGGACCTATTGAAGGTGGGTTTCAGGGGTCATTATCTCTCCTTCAACTTAAAGAAGGAAGGGCTTGGCAATCTGATGACCCTTCCTTTAGGTGAAGGCGGGTCGTGATATATATTGTGTGATTGAATATTATATATATTATCATGACTTTCTACATATGTTCATGGTATTCTGTGGTTTATTTGGTGGTTATTATCTTTTGGTCATACAAATCAATTGATTACAACGTGGAATGGGGTTTTCATATCATTTATTATTCCCATGGGATTCATGCTATAATTGTCACTATTTACATTATGTGGTGTATGGACTACACATTATTGTAGTATTTGTGTAATATAATTTCATTTATGGGTATTTACATCTTCATCGTATGATCCTTCTTTCAATGTGGTGTATGTTTTTCTATGTTACCAAATCTGTAGGGGAAATTTCCACCCTCCTCTTTTTAATAGTCATCATTTTGTAATGTCTTTTAATTTAAATCTTCTAATATTGGTATATCTTTTTCTACATCCTTATTGATGTAAATATTATGTCCAAATTATGAGATACACTTTTCTCTCTGATCAACTCAGTTTATGAATTTTTTAGTGACACCGTTAGGCTGTCGAATTTCTATAAGAGTACTTCTTAACAAAATTTCAATTTTTTGGGTTAAACATATAATTCTTGATTATATCATTATATGAATATGTGTGAATTAACTCTGATTTTTTTACACTTAATATCCGCTTATATTGGGTGTTTTCTTTATTTTTCACACTTAATTATGTCATTGATTTTCCCTTAATCTAAGGATATGATCTTTATAATGTATTTCTTCTCAATTTACATTCTATAGAGAAATATTTGTTGTTATACACCTATTCAATTTTATATGGTGTATAAACTCTATTTTGGAATATTATATCATGAATACCATTATTCCAATGATATTACAAGTTTTTGATTAAATTTTATTCCTTAATTATTTGTATTCAAGAATCTTTCATTTGGTTAAAAACTCCTTATCAAAAATATTGTATTTAAATATTTATTATTATATGTATTTCTCAATAATGAATATCTTTTAAAAAGGGTTTTAAGGATTTATTTAATTGGAAATTAATTTTTTATAATTTTAACACCTTTACCTGTTTCAAATTTTCATGGGACACTTTGATACAAAAAACCAGTTTATTGAATTTTTTAAATGGTTTTGATTTTTTTTGGTAAATCAATGATTACGTCAATATCTTGAAATGATGTATTTTGATTGAAATGTAGAAATGTTATCTTTCCAATATGCTTATTTTACATTTATGATTTATAATGGTACGTGGACATTTTATGGCTAGTTACATGATAAACCAAATGACGAGAGGTGACGTGATAAACCAGGACGGGTGGATACATTATAACATCCAATGCATTGGGTATGAAAGTCAGGTGTATGGAAATTACATTTATCCATTTATGTGGATGTTGAATGTATGGTTAATCCATTATAGTATATATATGTCCCATGTTATCTATATATGTTATGTGTGTCTTCAATGGGTTTTATGGTAATATTTTTGTAACAAAATAGTTAGCAAAAATCTTTTTTTCAGAGAAAAGTATTTACTACATCATAAAGGTTAAAAGTACTAATTATGATAAAGTATTCATGGTTTAATTATTTTGTTGAAAAAATAAATGTTTTTCATATTTGTGAAACCCTTACATTGCTTTTTTCTCATTCCACGTTTTTTAAATGTTTTCCACATGACAAGAACTGTAATATGGATCAGGATGGGATCAAAGAAAAGACCTGGTGTCCCAAAAATGGATCTATACATGTATCATTTTAATAGTTTATATTTAATTAAAAAATAGACACTATGTAGTTGTGTCTATATGTAATATTCAAGATGATATGTAATAGTTATTTTCTAATTCTCTAAAATTCTAAACCTAAAAATATCCTCAATGTGAATTCTTGATTTAACTCAAGATTATATAATGTTTGAGGATGTGTTCTTATAGTTGTTATTATAAGGAACAAGCCTTAAAACATTACATAATATTGAATTAAACAAAAAATTAACATTGAGGATCTTTTCAGGTTTAATGTTTTAGAGAATATGGCCATAACATATACATGTCAACTTGAATAATACATGTAGATACATCTACTCAGTTTCAATTTTTTCTCAAAATAAATAGTCGTGAAAAAAAGTGTCATGTATAATTCCTTTTTTTATACATCATGACTTTTCCTTGATCCCATCGTTGACCCTAGTCAACTTTATATCCTATGAAAAACATTTCAAAAACATGGGATGAGCATAAAAACCTCAGTAAAGGATACACCAAGAAGAAAAAATGTTATTTATTCAAAACCAACAGAAACCATGAATACTTTATCATAAGTAATAATTTTCACCTTTATGAAGTTATTAATACACTTTATTGTATAAAAGATCATTTATTACCCTTTTATAATGATAATATTACTATAAAACCCATATAGAGACCACATAACATATAAAGGTAACTTGGGACACAAATATTATTTAATGGAATAACCTTATGGTCAACATACACACATATCACTAAATGGAATAGCCATATGGCTTACATATATAACCAATGCATTGGAGGTTATAAAATATCCACCCATCCTAGTTTATCACGTCACCACCTATCATTTTTATTATCACGTAACCACCCATCAAATTTCCATTTTCCATTATAAAATCATAACACATAAAATAATACAAATATAAACATTTCACTAATAACATTAAATTTTAAATCACAAGATATCATTTCATGATATTGAAATAATAAATCCATTTCAAAAACCATTTTCAATACAAAAACATCCAAAAATAGAATAAGGGATTTCCTTTTCATTTTAGAGAACATTAAGGCTTATAGAGGAATCCAAATAATTATTACGGCGGAGGAGAGGTCATTGTTTCTAGAAATGTTAAAAACATATTAATTGTCGCCTAGTAAAATGCTTTGTAGAAAAAAGATTACATTTGAATGAAATTAAAATTCAATGAGTTTTATTATACACCGTGTAAAAGAATAATGTATATATTATCTAGATATTCCTTAATGAAAGGAGATTGAGACGAAGTCTATTACCTCATGTCCGACATGACTCGTTCGTTCTTTAATCTCCAGAGTAATAAACTAAATTTAATTTATAATTTCTTAATAACATTTTCATATTTTATAATTCCTTTCATATAACTTATTACCATGTTATAAACATTATGTAATCATTTAAGATAACAATGGTCATTTTGTTGATATTTGTACTTGAGTCAAAAATGAACTTATTATATTTAAAAGTTGTTCATGTTGTCAAAATTTCATTATATCTAGAGTGATATTTATGAATTAGATATCATATATAAAATTTATATTAAATATATATATGTTTTTAAAATAGTACATAACATTTAGAGATAATAAATGAAATGCATCGTTCACGGAGATGGTAGCCAAACATACACATGATCGCTACATTCATTTCTTTTCATATTTAATGGAATGAAAACATAATGGTAAATAGGTAAATTATAATTCCAGTATATTATCAATATCATATCATTAACTACGTCCTTTATACTTACCATGTATGGTATCAACGAGTCATGTCACTTTGAGTGGGCGTAGTCCGCACTTCCTCAAATGAAATTATCATGATTACTCAAAATGGAAACCATAAAGGCATGCTATAAATGTAAAATACAAAAGAATAAATAAAACATAAAAAAAATATAATATATAAATACATTTCCATCTTAATAGACACCATGAGAGGCGGTAGGGGGTAATCGAAAAATCATCATTTCGTGATGTGTTAGTTTTCCATCCATCAAAACAGTATGTTCATCATCCATTAGATAGAGGTGTGTGAAACTGAATTTAAAATAATTATCTTAAAAACATCATATTATATTAAGGATACTGGTGTTTTTATAAAATTAATTATGAAAAAGTTTTTATATGTTGTTGAATAAAAGAAAAGAAAAAAAGTTTAGAGAAATTATTACTTTTAATTGGGGTAACTCCCTTTGGATTAAACCAAAAGTACTTCATGAAGTTCCTTATTTAGTAGGTATGGATTCTATGAAGAGGGGAGGTATCATGAGTGTAGAGACCCGAATCCTGACGTACAAGGACATTACATTACTTTTTCACAATACTTAGTACATAAGAAAAACACACACACACAAGGACCGTAATAGTTTAGTGTCTTTTGAAACTCGAAACGTAATCTTCTAATCATGGTGAAAGATCTTCAACATATCCCTTAAAGATCTTCCCTTTTTTTACCTAAAACCATTCTTGATATCCTGGGGAAAATAAAACATACAAAAGGGTGACCTCAAATGCTCAGTAAGGGTAAACAAAAGAAATATCAATCACATCATATTCATAATAACATAACTTTTGAAAATCATAACCTGCAAAAGAGAGCATAATTTCATAACATGGGATAAATCATAGTAGTGAAATGTAATCCCAATAATCATAACATAAAACATGAAAATTTGTGTCATACACACATAATCATAGATAATCATTTCTTATTAGTCAAGACTCATTGCCAAGACAATCTTAGTGGACAAAGTCCATTTCTGAACCGATTTCACTCCTCGTTTCAGTCCTATTTCACTAAACCGGTATAACCTACCAATCCAGCCATGTCTATCTCATGAGATATAAAATCTTTACCCAATGCATCGGAGGGAGATATAGGTCCCACCCATCTCATAATTATGACATTCTTATGTGTGCTACAAATTCACAAATCATACATCATTGCATAATCCATGTAATAAAAATGGGATTCTTAAACAACATGACATCATAAAACAATTCATATAAGATAAAGTAATTCATAAAAATAATTCCATCACAAAATAATCAAATCAATGTAATAATAGGGATATAAACAAAACCCTATATTATCTTAAATGGAAAATAATCTTGATAAAACACTTGAACTCCATTCTTGAGGAAAATATCCTTTCTACTTCAAAAAAATTTTCCTTTCTTAACATGTCATACAATTTTAAACTAAAAGAAGTTGATTAAAAATAAACATGAAAACATGTAAATGATGCTTCTTGTAAATAATGTTTTAAAAATCCATTCATTCCTTATAAGTTAAAAAAACATTCTTCTCGTACTTTTGTCGGAAAATTCAAAAAGTAACTCGTATGAAAAACGACAAAATATTCCTTTCATATCTTTTACTACAAACTCACTGAAGGGTAAAATTGGATTTAAAAAAAATTGTATCTGGATGGAAACAATATTACATATTGAGGAAACATGGATGTGGATGATAAAATACACCCCAGTAAATACCAAAGTATAAACAATCTCGGATAAAAATGAGATTGTGATATTTCACTTACCCTAGGTCCGATTTGCTTCATAAGTGTCCAAACCTCATGTATAATGATTTAAATAATGTTATTGACTTATTACAGAATCATACTTATTGTTATGATATCATATATGGTCATATTCTTAGCATCTTAGTAGTAATATTTCATTACTACTTGTTATTCGGGTGTTAATTACTTTTTGTTCTTATGCGTGTTTTGTCGAATAAACTCTTATTATTCTCTTTAGGTTATAGATACCTCATTTCCAGAATTTTATTAGTGTAATATATATCATATTAATTAATTTAATTCATTTATATAATCATTATGCAATGAAGATCATGTAGAACGATTCGCATCACATCGTGGAGACGGTATTCCGTACGTACGCACGAGTGATGATATCATTCCTATGATCGTGGAATTGTATTGGAGTGTATGTATACTATTTCAGAATCAATATAACTTTATAATAGTCATATATAGTCATTATTTACACCATTATTCCCATCCAAGTAAGGTGGTGGTGGAAAAATAGATTACACCACAGCGTGGAGATAGTATTCTGTACATACGCACACGCGGTGATTTCTTTTTCCGTAGGATGGATAGATGGTGAAATAGGGTTGTTTCATACTTATAATAACGTATCAGTATATTAGTGATACTGATGTTATTACTTCATAATTAAGAAACTAAAGAAGAAGAAGTGGGAGAAGAAATAAAGATGAAAGAATCGGTAACAGACATTACCTCTTCTTTGAAGTGCTTCTTTGAGACCTCCTTTTGGGGCACTAAAATAGGTCTTTGAAGAAGACCAGAACCTCTAGGATGTTTCTATGGAAGTGGAGAGGAGAAATTGTCAGGGTTTTTCCGAGGTTGAAGGCTCAAAGTGGTGTGAGGAAGAGAGGGAGGAGGTTCTCGTTTATAAGGGAGGAGAGGGGTACCTTTGGAATAACTAAACCTATTATTTTATTATAAAGTCATATACGGTTTTAAATAGCACCGAATTGATTTATATTGAACCTAAGGTGGGTAGGGATCAAAGTAATATAATAAAATATTATTTAGACAAGTTTAGGTTCCTATTTCAACCTTATCAGTTAGATTTAACATTAAGTTAAATAATTTTACTTTTACCGTGTCGTCTGGTGTTCTTAAAATATAAGGTTAATAAACTTACTATAACAAGACAAAATAACAACAAGTTGTTTATTATTAATATATATAACCTTATCTAAGTCATTTGGAAGATACTTATATTTTTAGGAATAAAATAACAATTAATAATATAATATTTGTTTTAAAAAATATTTTATGACAATTTTGACACTACTAAGTAAATGATTTTTTTGAAAAACATAACATACTTATTAGTTCGAAAAAAGTTAATTTAATCAATACTAACATTCCATATTAACCTATAAAATTAGTTTAATTCATAAAAAGTCTCAAATTATATTTATTTGTGTATTTATATCATCAATTATGTCAATTTTTCATTAAAAAGATAATTACTGCATCATCGTTGTGTCATAAATAAATTAAATTATTTAATGTCTAAAAATTATAAATAAAAAACCATTATGTAGGAAATCTTATTACCTTTCTAATTAATATTTAAAATATAATTTATCTTATGTATAACCCTATATTAAAAACGTTTTAGTAAATAATCATTGATTTTAACTCTTTTAACTCTTCTTTGAATTAAATAATAATAAATGTCCTAATCTAATCTAAGTGGGCCTAAATAGTCATATTTTCTTCCTAAGGATGTTTTTGGTAGAATAACACTTATCAAATAGAATTAGGACATGTGTTAGGGTATTAATAATATCATTTTTACCCTTAATTACCCTATTCACTTTTAACCATGGTAAAAAAAGTAAAAAGTTACTATTTACCAAAAATTATTTTCATCTCATTGAACACCATTTTACATAATGACATCAACCGTGTCTCTCAGATTTTTAAAATTCCACTCATAGAAGCGGTAAAATTATGTTTTATGAAAAATTCATTTTTTTAAACTACCACTTAGTGGTTTCACTATTCATTAAAAAAATGAAAGTTTCCAGAAAAAATACCAAAAATTAGGCCTAAGCTATATTTGATATTATGAACTCAAAAATGATGTCTATTTTACCAAATTCAAAATATATCAGTTGCATTAATTAATTTAAAAATTAATTCCCGTCGTCAAAACAAATAGCGTGTTTTTAAAAGATAATAACTATCAAAAGATTGACACTTGTTTATATCTGGTTTAAATGTGAAATTAAAACCAATGAAAAACATTGTATTAAATTGAAAAAATATATTATAAATATACTTTAAAATCACTCAAATTAATAATTTACCACTAATAATTTTTTTGATTAAAAAAGTTTTTTTTAATTAAAATTTAGTAATTTTCACTATTCATCAGAATATTAAAGTTATCCGAAAAGTACCAAAATTTCACCCTAAGATAATTTCGATATTCTGAATCCAAAAATGAAGTCCATTTTGGGAGATAAAATTTCTAAAATTTCTAAAATTTTGTTATTACTATTCATAACGGCTAGTTTTAATAATAGCATATCGTTGTTTAGTGAAACTCGGTATTGCATACTACACACGCTATCGAGGAAGGTCGTGATTTCGTGTAATGCAAGGAAAGTCAAGGATGCGTGTTTTCCAAACTCCTTTTGGTGTAGCGTAAAACACACGACATTAATGAAATTAAAAAGAATATTTTTCATAAAATCTCGGGGTGTTACATTCTACCCCCCTTAAAATGAATTTCTCCCTCGAAATTCATCAGGGTTGTAATTGTTTTACTACTGAAAAGATTCTTTAATAGAAACCCACGTCGTAAAAAGGAATACCAAAACCAATATTTAAAAACAAAAGCATGAAACATAACTGTTACCCAAATAAACTAATTAATGGGTTTCCTGTAGAGACCCCAAAGCTTGACGTACATGGGCATTACATTACTTTTGCGGAATACATAGTACATAACAAAAACACACACACAAGGATCGTAATAGTTTAGTGTCTTTGGAAACTCGGAACGTAATCTTCTAATCCTAGTGAAAGATATTCAACATCTCCCATACAGATCTTCCCTTTTTTTATACCTAAAACCTTTCTTTATATCGTGGAGAAAAGTAAACATAAAAGGGTGATCTCAAATGCACAGTAAGGGTAAACAAAATAAATATCAATCACATCATATTCATAAGAACATACCATTTTGGAAATCTTAACCTTCAAATGAGAGCATAATTTAATAACATGGGATAAATCATAGTAGTGAAATGAAATCCCAATAATCATAACATGAAACATGAAACATTGTGGCATACACACATAATCATAGAGAATCATTTCTTATTAGTCAAGACTCATTGCCAAGATCATCTTAGTGGACAGAGTCCCTTTCTGAACCGAGTCACCCTCGTTTCAGTCCTGTTTCACTGAACCGGTATAACCTACCATTCCAGCCATGTCTATCTCATGAGATATAAAATCTTTACCCAATTCATTGGAGGGAGATATAGGTCCCACCAATCTCATAATGATACCATTCTTATGTGTGCCACAAAATCATAAACCATACATCATTGCATAACCCATGTAATAATAATGGGAATCTTAAACATCATGACATCATAAAACAATTCATATACGATAAATGAATTCATAAAAATAATTCCATCACAACATAATCAAATCAATGTAATAATAGAGATAAAAACAGAACCCTTTATTATCTTAGATGGAAAATAATTTTGATAAAACTATTGAACTTCATTCTTGAGGAAAATATCCTTTCTACTTCAAAAACACTTTTCCTTTCTTAACATGTCATACAATATTAAAATAAAAGAAGTTGATTAAAAATAAACTTGAAAACTTGTAAAGGAATATTTTTGGAAATAATGTTTTAAAAATCCATTCATGCCGTATAAGTTAAAAAAAACATTCTTCGAACTTTTTTCGGAAAAGTCAAAAAGTACCTCGTACAAAAAAAACGACAAAAGATTCCTTTCATATCCTTTACTAAAAACTCACTGAAGGGTAAAATTGGATTTAAACAATTGTAGGTGGATGGAAATAAAATTAAATATTGAAGAAACATGGATGTGGATGATAAAATACACCCCAGTAAATACCAAAGTATAAACAATCTCGGATAAAAATGAGATTGTGATATTTCCCTTACCTTATGTCCGATATTCTTTATACGTATCCGAACCTCCTGTATAATGATATAAATAATGTCATTAACTTATTACAGAATCATATTCATTGTTATGATATCATATAGGGTTCACTTATGACTTTATATTACCCGTTCTTTTGAAAATTCCATGTTAAAGAAGCGTTTTGGGTAAAATCGTTTCATTTATCGTAGGTGTTTGGACTTGTTGTTCATGACATTATTATTACTTATATCATGATTTAACTACTTCTATAATATAAAACATGATTTATATATCATATATATTCAGTATATATATATATATATAATAGATTGATAAATAAAATGAAACACACCGTTCCTGGAGACGGTAGTCCGTACGTACGCATGAACACTGTTTTCCTTTCTTTATTATCGTGAATGAAAGTAAGTGGATGACATACATATATACATAAATCCAGTAGCTTTATAATGTCATATATTTCATTATTATTTCTTATATATACATTATAATAATTCTTAAATGGTTAACATGGAGAATGAATCTCATCGCATCGTGGAGACGGTAGTGCGTACGTATGCACGAGCGATGATATCCTTCTCATGTTAGTGAACTTGTGTTGAAGAGTATGTATACTATTTAAGTATCAATATAAATTTATAATAATCATATATAGTTATTATTTACACCATTGTAACCATCCAAGTAAGGTGGTGGTGGAAAATAGATTTCACCACGGCGTGGAGACGGTATTCCGTACGTACGCACGCGCGGTGATTACTTTTTCCGTAGGATGGATAGATGGTGAAATAGGATTGTTTCATAATTATAATAACATATCATTATATGAGTGATACTGATGTTATTACTTCATAATGAAAAAACCTAAGAAGAAGAAGTGGAAGAAGAAATAAAGGTGAAAGAATCGGTAACAGAAATTACCTCTTCTTTGAAGCGCCTCTTTGAGACCTCTTCTTAGGGCACTAAAATTGGTCTTTGAGGAATACCAGAACCTCTAGAATGTATCTAGGGAAGTGGAGAAGAGAATTTGGCAGGGGTTTTCCGGGCTTGAAAGCTCAAAGTTGTGTGAGGAAGAGAGGGAGGAGGTTCCCTTTTATAAGGGAGGAGAGGGGCACCTTTGGAATACTAAAAGAATTATTTTATTATAAAGTCATGTTCGGTTTTAAATAGCTCGAAATTGATTTATTTCGATGATAAGGTGGGGATGGGTCGAAATCATCTCATCCAATATAATTTAGACAAGTTTAGGTTCCTATTTTAACCTTATCATTTAGATTTAACATTAAGTTAAATAATTTTACTTTTACCGTGTCTTCTTGTGTTCTTACACTATAAGGTTAATAAACATACTATAAGAAGCCAAAAGAACCCCAAATTGTTTATTATTAATATATATAACAATATCTAAGTCATTTGGCCTATCCTTATATTTTTAGGAATAAAATATCAATTAATAATATAATATTTGTTTTAAAAACTATTTTATGTCAATTTTAAAACTATTTAGTAATTGATTTTTGTGAAAATCATAAAAGCATTATAAGTTAGATAAAAGTTAATTAAATCAATACTAACATGTAATATTACCCTATAAAATTAGTGGAATTCATAAAAAGTTTCAGATTATATTTATTTGGGTATTTATAACATCAATTATGTCAATATTTCATTAATAAGATAATTACTGCATCATCGTTGTGTCATAAATAAATTAAATTATTTAAAGTATAAAAATTACAAATAAAATACCATTATGTAGGAAATAGTTTTATCGTTCTAATGAATATTTATAGACGAAATTATATTATGTATAACCCTATATTAAAAATGTTTTAGTAAATAAACATTGATTTTAACTCTTTTAACTCTTCTTTGAATTAAATAATAATAAATGTCATAATCTAATCCAAGTGGGCATAAATGATAATATTTTACACTTAAGGTTGTATTTGGTCGAGATACACTTGTACAATAGGATTAGGACATGTGTTAGGGTAATATTAATATCATTTTTACCGTTAATTACCCTATTTACTTTTAACCGTGGTAAATAAAAGTAAAAAGTTACTATTCACCAAAAATTATTTTCATCTCATTGAACCACATTTTATATACTGACATCAACCATGTCTCTCGGAGTTTTGAAATTCCACTCACAGAAGCGGTAAAATTAAGTTTTATGAACAATTCAGTTTTTTTAACTACCACTTAGTGGTTTCACTATTCATCAAAAATTTAAAGTTTTCAGAAAAATACCAAAAATTAGGCCTAAGCTATATTTGATATTATGAACCCGAAACTGATTTCTATTTTACAAAATTCAAAACATATTAGTTGCATTAATTAATTTAAAAATTAATTCCCGTCGTCAAAATAAAAGACATGTTTTTAAGAGATAATAACTATCAAAAGATTGACACTTGTTTATAACTGGTTTAAATGTGAAATTACATCCAATGACCAACATTGTATTAAATTGTAAAAATATATTCTAAATATACTTTAAAACCAATAAAATTAATAATTTATCACTATTAATTATTTCGATTAAAAAAGTTGTTTTTAATTTAAATGTAGTAATTTTCACTATTCATCATAATATGAAAGTTATCCGAAAAGTACCAAAATTTCACCTTAGGCAAAATTCGATACACCGAATCCAAAAATGAAGTCCATTTTGAGAGATAAAATTTCTAAAATTTTAAAAGGTGGTTATTACTATTCATAACGGCTTGTTTTAATAATATTTTAATAGCAAATCGTTGTTTAGTGAAACTCGGTATTGCGTACTACACACGCTATCGATGAAGGTCGTGATTGCATGTAATACAAGGCATGTTAAGGATGAGTGTTGTGAAAGCTCCTTTTGGTGTAGCGTAAAACACAATACCTTAGTGAAATTAAAAATAATATTTTTCATAAAATTTCAGGGTGTTACATTCTACCCCCCTTAAAATGAATTTCGCCCTCGAAATTCGTCGGGGATATAAATGGTTTACTATTCGAAAGTTTCTTTAATAGAAACCCACATCGTAAAAAGGAATACCAAAACTAATCTTTAAAAACAAAGGTATGAAACTTAACGGTTATCCAAATAAACTTATCTCTGGGTTTCCACATAGGTGAAAATATTGATATGGAAGATATATCTAACCATCATGTTCTGATGGAGAGTGGTAGAGAACATGGCTATGGAAAAGCTAGAAATCACAAATCCATAAATTTGTGACGATCTAAGGTACCATCTGATTAATCAGATATAAGAGAACTAGGAAAACATTTTTGGTTTTCAAGATCGTTTCCCTAAAGTTGATGAATTTGAATTAGAATAAATACTCACTTTATTTTGGTACAATCTCACTGTTGTCCATTCCTTGAACAATTTCCACTTCATCTCTTAAATAAATGAAGTTGAATTTGTTATTCGTGAAGTGTTAGTATGACAGGTCATTCCATCTGTCTCAAACAAAAGGTTAGAAAAAGTTATTAAATATACATAAGTCATTATTTAGTGAGATTAATCATATATGGTTCCTAAAATGGACTTATACTTCATATATCATACCGCTTAATAAAATAAAACTAGTTTCTACTTAAAAGGGACTTCTTGTAGGCCAGTGGTAGGCGATAAAAGCCAGTCGCACTTCGGTTGTGGTTTCGATTCCCACAGCCTTGTCCGACGCGATGGGATGTCTCCCGTCCTGCAGGTTGTCCTTCTTCTAAAACTACATTACTATAAAATCCCATCAGTAATATTGAAAAAAAGTTCTATCCTTAAACAATACTTAGCATATGTCCAACATAATCCATTCCAATATTCAGGCTTATCTAAAATACATCGGTCTAAGCTCATAGTATAAAAAAACGATTACTTGAAATGTCATCAACCAAGCATGTGAATACCATCATTTATCCCCCATATATCTTGTTGGTCACATTCCAATCATGTGAATACCTTAATGATGTATTCTCTTGAATAATTAATACCCATTAAACCTTATAGAAAACTTGAATGCTGTCAAAAGTTAACTCGTTCCACATACCAAAATCCAAAAATTCTATATAATCAATCTATTACATAACCTTCTCCTTATATCAGTCATGAGCTCATGAATACTATCAAACATTTAATTTCTCCTTATCCCTTCATTATGCGCATATCATCTTTATTCCCAAAATATCTGAATATCCTTTAATGGATACTGGTACCATTAATCATACACTTTCAAAACTCAAGGAAAGACAACAGTGTAACAATCCTTAGATGTCTCTTTATTCCAAGTACCGTGAGATTACTTATAAAACATTATACTAGATAAACATGTAATCATTCCACTACCTTCTTAATCCATTGACTGAGCTTCAACAATTCTTTCAACTCACATATCATTTGTAGTCTCTTCATTATCATCAACATAAATACTACTCATATGGCCATACTGATTCTCTTCATGAGACTT
The DNA here is from genome assembly GCA_963277665.1 of Viscum album. Classification (NCBI taxonomy): domain Eukaryota; kingdom Viridiplantae; phylum Streptophyta; class Magnoliopsida; order Santalales; family Viscaceae; genus Viscum; species Viscum album. Next base: position 795,371,685 of record OY728160.1, on the reverse strand, counting down.
TCTCTTAGGGCATTGGTTTGTATAATGCCCGTACATTCCACATTTAAAACATTTAACCATTGTTGATGTCGTAGAAATACCATTATCCTCATCCATGGTGTTAAATGAACCTTTTCCTTTGCACTTACTAGCTTTGTGTCCTTTTTCTCCACACCCAAAGCTTCTTCCAGTTCCCTTGAAACATTCCCCTCTATGCCTCTTCCCACATGATTTACATAGGGGAAATTGAACTTTCTTTCCTCTATGACCATCATGAAACCCCATCTTTCTCTTATTAGCCGAGTCAGGAAACTTACCAAATTTTAATTTATTGATCATATTATGAGATTGCTGATTCGGCATAATAATGATGTCTGGACATCCAAATCCCATTTCATTTGGTTTCTCATGAAGAATATCATTCCATTGTCCATCATATCCTCCATTATCGTGAATCATCTTGTTTTCAGCCATTTTCTAAAACCCAAAAAGAATAGTGTGAGAGGAAAAAATCATAATAAAGGGGGAGTAACTTCAATATCTATCATCTTTGGTTTAATCTAATATCGTTACCATAGTTCTAGGACTATATCCTATACGTATACTTATCTATAGGGAAATCCTTATACATACCTTAGAAATGTCTCTAGGGATCTCACTAACGTTTTCGCATCCTAGTTTCCAATGGTTGAATAAACCTTTCCTCTGATACCAAACTGTAGAGACCCCAAATCTTGAAGTACATGGACATTACATTACTTTTACGGAATACTTAGTACATAACAAAAACACACACACAAGAATCGTAATAGTTTAGTGTCTTTGGAAACTCGGAACGTAATCTTCTAATCCTGGTGAAAGATCTTCAACATCTCCCATAAAGATCTTACCTTTTTTTATACCTAAAACATTTCTTTATATCCTGGGGAAAAGTAAAAATAAAAGGGTGAGCTAAAATGCTCACTAAGGGTAAACAAAAGAAATATCAATCACATCATATTCATAAGAACACAACATTTTGGAAATCTTAACCTGCAAAAGAGAGCATAATTTCATAACATGGGATAAATCATAGTAGTGAAATGAAATCCCAGTAATAATAACATAAAACATGAAAAATTGTGGCATACACACATAATCATAGAGAATCATTTCTTGTTAGTCAAGACTCTTTGCCATGACTATCTTAGTGGACAAAATACCTTTCTGAACCGAGTCACCCTCGTTTCAGTCCTGTTTCACTGAACCGGTATAACCTACTATTCCAGCCATGTCTATCTCAAGAGATATAAAATCTTTACCCAATTCATTGGAGGGATATATAGGTCCCACCCATCTCATAATGATACCATTCTTATGTGTGCCACAAAATCATAAACCATACATCATTGCATAACCCATGTAATAAAAATGAGAATCTTAAACATCATGACATCATAAAACAATTCATATACGATAAATGAATTAATAAAAATAATTCCATCACAACATAATCAAATCAATGTAATAATAGGAATAAAAACAGAACCCTTTATTATCTTAGATGGAAAATAATTTTGATCAAACACTTGAACTTCATTCTTGAGGAAAATATCCTTTCTACTTCAAAAACACTTTTCCTTTCTTAACATGTCAATAAATTTTATACTAAAATAAGTTGATTAAAAATAAACTTGAAAACATGTAAATGAAGCTTTTTTGAAATAATGTTTTAAAAAAACATTCATTCCGTATAAGTTAAAAAAAACATTCTTCGTACTTTTGTCGGAAAAGTCAAAAAGTACCTCGTACGAAAAAAACGTCAAAAGATTGCTTTCATATCCTTTACTAAAAACTCACCGAAGGGTAAAATTGGATCTAAAAAATTGTACGTGGATTGAAATAAAATTACATATTGAAGAAACATGGAAGTGGATGATAAAATACACCCCAGTAAATACCAAATTATAAACAATCTCGTATAAAAATGAGATTGTGATATTTCCCTTACCTTATGTCCGATATGATTTATACGTATCCGAACCTCCTGTATAATGATTTAAATAATGTCATTAACTTATTACAGAATCATATTCATTATTATGATATCATATATGGTTCACTTATGACTTTATATTACCCTTTCTTTTGTAAATTCCATGTTAAAGAAGCGTTTTGGGTAATATCGTTTCATTTATCATAGGTGTTTGGACTTGTTGTTCTTGACATTATTATTACTTATATCATGATTTACTTACATCCAGAATATATAAAATGATTTATATATCATATATATTCAGTATATATATATATATATAATAGATAGATAAATGAAATGAAACACACCGTTCATGTAGACGGTAGTCCGTACGTACACATGAACGCTGTTTTCCTTTAATTATTATCTTGAATGAAAGTAAGTAGATGACATACATATATACATAAATCCAGTAGATTTATAATTTCATATATTTCATTATTATTTCTTATATATACTTTATAATCATTCTTAAATTGTTAACATAGAGAATGAATCTCATCGCGTCGTGGAGACGGCGGTCCGTACGTACGCACGAGCGATGATATCATTCTCATGTTCGTGAACTTGTGTTGAAGGGTATGTATACTATTTCAGTATCAATATAACTTTTTAATAATCATATATAGTTATTATTTACACCATTTTACCCATCCAAGTAAGGTGGTGGTGGAAAATATATTTCACCACGGCGTGGAGACGGTATTCCGTACGTACGCATGCGCGGTGATTTCGTTTTCCGTAGGATAGATAGATGGTGAAATAGGATTGTTTCATACTTATAATAACATATCAGTATATGAGTGATACTGATGTTATTACTTCATAATAAAACAACCTACGAAGAAGATGTGGAAGAATAAATAAAGGTGAATGAATCGGTAACAGAAATTACCTCTTCTTTGAAGCACCTCTTTGAGACCTCCTCTTAGGGCACTAAAATTGGTCTTTGAGGAAGACCAGAACCTCTAGGATGTTTATAGAGAAGTGGAGAAGAGAATTTGGCATGTTTTGGCCGAGCTTTAAGGCTCAATGTTGTGTGAGGAAGAGAGGGAGGAGGTGCCCTTTTATAAGGGAGGAGAGGGGCACCTTTGGAATAAATAAAACTATTATTTTATTATAAAGTCAAGTTCGGTTTTAAATAGCACTAAATTGATTTATTTCGATGATAAGGTGGGGATGGGTCGAAATCATCTCATACAATATAATTTAGACAAGTTTAGGTTCCTATTTTAACCTTATCGTTTAGATTTAACATTAAGTTAAATAATTTTACTTTTACCGTGTCTTCTTGTGTTCTTACACTATAAGGTTAATAAACATACTATAAGAAGCCAAACGAACCCTAAATTGTTTATTATTAAAATATATAACCATATCTAAGTCATTTGGCCAATCCTTAGATTTTTAGAAATAAAATATCAATTAATAATATAATATTTGTTTTAAGAACTATTTTATGTCAATTTTGAAACGATTTAGTAATTGATTTTTGTGAAAATCATATAAGAATGATAAGTTCGAAAAAAGTTAATTAAATCAATACTAACATGTAATATTAACCTATAAAATTAGTGTAATTCATAAAAAGTATAAAATTATATTTATTTGGGTATTTTTAACATCAATTATGTCAATATTATATTAATAAGACAATTATTGCATCATCGTTGTGTCATAAATAAATTAAATTATTTTAATTATAAAAATTACAAATAAAATACCATTATGTATGAAATCGTTTTATCTTTCTAATGAATATTTACAGTCGAAATTATATTATGTATAACCCTATATTAATAATGTTTTAGTAAATAATCGTTGATTTTAACTCTTTTAACTCTTCTTTGAATTAAATTATAATAAATGTCCTAATCTAATCCATGTGGGACTAAATGATATATTTTACACTTAAGGTTGTTTTGGGTCTAGATACACTAGTCCAATAAGATTAGGACATGTGTTAGGGTAATATTAATATCATTTTAACCCTTAATTACCCTATTTACTTTTAACCATGGTAAATAAAAGTAAAATGTTACTATTCACCAAAAATTATTTTCATCTCGTTGAACCACATTTTACATACTGACATCAACCGTGTCTCTCGGGATTTTGAAATTTCACTCACAGAAGCAGTAAAATTATGTTTTAGGAGCAATTCATTTTTTTAACTACCACTTAGTGGTTTCACTATTCATCAAAAATTGAATGTTTTCAGAAAAATACCAAAAATTAGGCCTAAGCTATATTTTATATTATGAACTCAAAAATGATTTCTATTTTACCAAATTCAAAACATATTAGTTGCAATAATTAATTGAAAAATTAATTCCCGTCGTCAAAACAAAAGGCGTGTTTTTAAGAGATAATAACTATCAAAAGATTGACACTTGTTTATAACTGGTTTAAATGTGAAATTACATCCAATGACCAAAATTATATTAAATTGTAAAAATATATTATAAATATTCTTTAAAACCACTAAAATTAATAATTTATCACTATTAATTATTTCGATTAAAAAAGTTGTTTTTAATTAAATTTTAGTAATTTTCACTATTCATCAGAATATGAAAGTTATCCGAAAAGTACCAAAATTTCACCTTAGGCTAAATTAGATACTCCGAATCCAAAAAGGAAGTCCATTTGGAGAGATAAAATTTCTATAATTTTAAAAGGTGGTTATTACTATTCATAACGGCTAGTTTTAATAATTTTTTAATAGCATATCGTTGTTTAGTGAAACTCGGTATTGCGTACTACCCACGCTATCGAGGAAGGTCGTGATTGCATGTAATACAAGGCAAGTCAAGGATGCATGTTGTGAAAGCTCCTTTTTATGTAGCGTACAACACAAGACATTAGTGAAATTAAAAAGAATATTTTTCATAAAATTTTGGGGTGTTACATTTCCACATAGGTGAAAATATGGATATGGAAGAGAAATCTAACCATCATTTTTTGATGGAGATTGGTAGAGAACATGGCTATGGAAAAGCCAGCAATCAAAAAGCCATAAATTTGTGATTATCTAAGGTACCATATGATTCATCAGATATAAGATCACTAGGACAACATTTTTGGTTTTCAAGATCATTTCCCTAGAGTTGATGAAATTTGAATTAGAAGAAATAATTTCGTGATTTCAGTATAGTATCACCGTTGGTCATTCTTTGGACAATTTACACTTCATCTCTTAATGAAATGAAGTTGAATTTTTCATTCGTGATGTGTTAGAAGAACATGTGATAGAATGATGGGTCATTCCATCTGTCTCAAACAAAAGGTTAGAAATGTTATCAAAAAATACATAAGTCCATCTATAGTGAGATTAATCCTATATGGTTCCTAAAATGGACTTATACTTCATATATCATACTGCTTAATATAATAAAACTAGTTTCTACTAAACAGGGACTTCCTGTAGGCCAATGGTAGGCGATAAAGGCCAGTCACACTTTGGTTGTGGGTTCGATTCCCACAGCCTTGTCCGACGCGATGGGTTGTCGCCCATCTTGCAGGTTATCCTTTTTCTAAAACTATATTTCTATAACATCCCATCAATAATATCGAAAAAACAAACAATACTAACTTTTGTCCAACATAATCAATTCCAATATTTAGGCTTATCTATAATACTGCAGTCCACTCTCATAATATAGTGAAAACGATTACCAGAGATTTAATACCATCGTTGATCCCTATATATCATAAGATATGCCTTGTTGGTCAAATTACAAACATTCAAAGGCCTTAATAATGTATTCTCTTGAATACACATTGAACCTTAGTGAAAACATGAATGCTGTTAAAAGTTAACTCTTTCCACATACCAAAATCCTCAAATTCTATATACTCTAACCATGATATAACTTAGTCCTTATATCAATCATGAGCTCATGAATACTGTCAAATATTTCATTTTCTCGTTTTCCCTTCATTATGCGCATATCATCTTTTTTTCCAAAAATATCTTAATCACTTTCCATGGTTACCCGTACCATAAAATTATTGAAACCACAATAGACCAATACATAAATATTCCAATATTCCACGATACTATATACAACATTATTTTGGAATCCCATTACACACACACTTAATAATTCCACCACATCGTTGTCATATTCAACATCGCCAATGGTGATCGCATGTGACTTCACTTTGTCCTTTGCCTTAAGTGGTTTCTCATGTCGATCATCACTAACCCTTGGATTAGGGCATTTATTAGCATAATTCCCCATTTCCTTACACTTGAAGCATTGAAGTGTAGTAGGTTCATTCTGTGTATCCCTTCCTTTGTTTGCATCATTAGACATCTTCTTCCCATCATTTCGGCATTCAAATGCCCGATGACCTTCCTTTCTACATTTGAAACATTTACTTTTCCCTTTATGACAATCTCCACTATGCTTCTTTCCACACTTTGAGAATAAGGAAACATTCATCATCTTTTCACCATTATTCTGTGATTTCTCCTTGAACTCCATCTTCTGTTTCTTGTCAAAACAATGAGATGGATAAGTGACACCAACTTCCATTTCTACCTTGATAGCATTACACACAATTTCTTCATATCTATTGAAGTCTCTTATATCTAATTCCCTTCGAAGATTTGGTTTTAAGCCACCGAAGAATCGATCAACATTACATTCAGGTTGGATGATAAATCCAGATGCATACCTTGCAAGCCTCGTAAAATTTTCTTCGTATATACCAACTTATTCATCATCCTTTTTATTTAGTTTAAGAATCTCCTTCTCCAACATTGTTTGAATAATACGAGGGATGTACTTATTGAAAAATATGTTCTTGAACTCATCCCATTCCATGGACTCAATTTCATCTCTTTGCCTCGTATTCTTGATAATATTCAACCATTGATCAGCTTCACCTTCCAAACGATATATTGCTAAGACGACTTTATCATGTTCAAAACATTGAAGAAATGAAAATATCTTTTCAGTGGTAATGATCCTTTGTTCAGCAACAAGTGGATCAGAAGACCCACTGAAAGAAGGTGGACTTTGCCTCATGAAGGACTCAATAGAATATTTTTCCATTCTCTGCTAATTTGGAAGTCCAGAATGATTCATAGCTTGTGTAAGTATAGCAATAATATTTTTTCACACCATCTCCCATAACATTTTTTGTTCATGAGGAGAATCATTGCATTGTCCATTGCATTGATCAACACGGTTCATTCGGGTTCCATCCATCGTCTAAAACCCAAAAAAGAATAGTGTGAGAGGAAAAAATCATACTAGGGAAAACAACATAATAAGGGGGGGGGGGGTACCTTCAATATCTAACATCTTAGGTTTAATTCTATGATAGTTAGAGCAATTCTAGGACTATAACCTATACTTATACTTAACCTTAGGGACATCCCTAGACATACCTTAGAAATATATCTAGGGATCTCCCAAAAGTTCTTGAATCCTAGTTTCCAAAGGTTGACTAAACCCTTCCTCTGATACCATCTATAGAGACCCGAAGCCTGACATACAAAGACATTACATTACTATTGCGGAATACTTTGTACATAACAAAAACACACACAAAAGGACCGTAATAGTTTAGTGTCTTTGGAAACACGGGACGTAATCTTCTAATCATGGTGAAAGATCTTCAACATCTCCCATAAAGATCTTCCCTTTTTTTACCTAAAACCATTCTTTATATCCTGGGGAAAAGAAAACATACAAAAGGGTGAGCTCAAAAGCTCATTAAGGGTAAACAAAATAAATATCAATCACATCATATTCATAAGAACATATCTTTTGAAAAACTTAACCTGCAAAAGAGAGCATAATTTCATAACATGGGATAAATCATAGTAGTGAAATAGAATCCCAATAATAATATCATAAAACATGAAACATTGTGGAATACACAAATAATCATAGAGAATCATTTCTTATTAGTCAAGACTCATTGCCAAGATTATCTTAGTGGTCAAAGTCCATTTCTTAACCAAGTTCACTCCTGGTTTCAGTCCTGTTTCACTAAACCGGTATAACCTACCGTTCCAGCCATGTCTATATCATGAGATATAAAATATTTACCCAATGAATTGGAGGGAGATATAGGTCTCACCCATCTCATAATGATACCATTCTTATGTGTGACACAAATTCATAAATCATACATCATTGCATAACCCATGTAATAAAAATGGGATTCTTAAACAACATGACATCATAAAACAATTCATATAATATAATGGAATTCATAAAAATAGTTCCATCACAACATAATCAAATCAATTTAATAATAGAGATAGAAACAGAACCCTATATTATCTTAGATGGAAAATAATTTTGATAAAACACTTGAACACCATTCTTGAGGAAAATATCCTTTCTACTTCAAAAACATTTTCCTTTCATGACATGTCATAAAATTTTAAACTAAAAGAAGTTGATTAAAAATAAACTTGAAAACATGTAAATGAAGCTTCTTGGAAATAATATTTTTAAAATCCATTCATGCCGTATAAGTTAAAAAAACATTCTTCTCGTACTTTTGTCAGAAAAGTCAAAAAGTACCTCATATGAAAAACGACAAAAGTTTCATTTCATATCTTTTAATAAAAAGTCACCGAAGGGTAAAATTGGATTTTAAAAAAATTGTAGGTGGATGGAAAAAATATTACATATTGAGGAAACATGGTTGAGGATGATAAAATACACCCTAGTAAATACCAACGTATAAACAATATCGGATAAAAATGAGATTGTGATATTTCTCTTACCATAGGTCTGATTTGCTTCGTAAGTGTCTGATACTCCTGTATAATGATTTAAATAATGTTATTTACTTATTCCAGAATCATACTAATTGTTATGATATCATATATGGTAATATTATTGTCTTCTTATTAGTAATATTTCATTACTACTTGTTATTCAGGTGTTTATTACTTTTTGTTCTTATGCGTGTTTTGTCAAATAAACTCTTATTATTCTATTTAGGTTATAGATACTTCATTTTCAGAATGGTATTAGTGTAATATATATAATATTCATTAATTCAATTTATTTATATAATCATTATGAAATGAAGATCGTGTAGAACGAGTCGCATCACATCCTGGAGACGGTATTCCGTACGTACGCACGATTGATGATATTGTTCCTATGATCATGGAATTGTATTGGAGTGTATGTATACTATTTCATAATAAATATCACTTTATAATAGTCATATATAGTCTTTATTTACGCCATTATACCCATCCAAGTAAGGTGGTGGTGGAAAAATAGATTACACCACGGCATGAAGACGGTATTCCGTATGTACGCACGCGCGGTGATTTCTTTTTCCGTAGGATGGATAGATGGTGAAATAGGGTTGTTTAATAGTTATAATAAAATATCAGTATATTAGTGATACTGAAGTTATTAATTTATAATGGAACAACTAAAGAAGAATAAGTGGAAGAAGAAATAATGATGAAAGATTCGGTAACAGACATTACCTCTTCTTTGACGTGTTTCTTTGAGACCTCCTTTTAGGGCACTAAAATATGTCTTTGAAGAAGACCAGAACCTCTAGGATGTTTCTAGGGATGTGTATAGGATAAATTTACAGGGGTTTGTCGAGCTTGAAGGCTCAATGTGGTGTGAGGAAGAGTGGGAGGAGGTTCCCTTTTATAAGGGAGGAGAGGGTACCTTTGGAATAACTAAAACTATTATGTTATTATAAAGACATATTCGGTTTTAAATAGCTCCAAATTGATTTATTTAAAAGATGAGGTGGGGATGGATCGAAATCCTCTCATCCAATATAATATAGACATGTTTAGGTTCCTATTTTAGCATTATAATTTAGATTTAGCATTAAGTTAAATAAATTTACTTTTACTGTGTCTTCTTGTGTTCTTACACTATAAGGTTAATAAACATACTATAACAAGCCAAACGATTCACAACTTGTTTATTATTAATATATATAACCTTATCGAAGTCATTTGGCCGAATCTTAGATTTTTAGGAATAAATTAACAATTTTTAATATAATAATTGTTTTTAGAAACAATTTTATGTCAATTTTGACACTATTTAGTAATTGATTTTTGTGAAACTCATAACAGAATGATTAGTTCGAAAAAGTTAATTAAATCAATACTAACATGTCATATTAAACTATAAAATTATTGTAATTCATAAAAAGTCTCAAATTTACTTTATTTGTGTATTTATAACATCAATTATGTCAATATTTCATTAATAAGATAATTACTACATCATCGTTGTGTCACAAATAAATTACATTATTTAATGTCTAAAAATTATAAATAAAATACCATTATGTATGAAATATTATTAGCTTTCTAATTAATATTTACGATCTAATTTATCTTCTATATAACCCTATATTAAAAATATTTTAATAAATAAACTTTGATTTTAACACTTTTAACTCTTCTTTGAATTAAATAATAATAAATTTCCTAATCTAATCCATGTTGGCATAAATGGTCATATTTTATTCCTTTGGTTTTTTTGGTCGAATTTCACTTATCAAATAGAATTAGGACATGTTTTAGGGTAATAATAATATCATTTTTACCCTTAATAACCCTATTTACTTTTAACCATGGTAAAAAAAATAAAAAAGTTACTATTTACCAAAAATTAATTTCATCTCACTGAACCACAATTTACTTACTGACATAAACCGTGTCTCTTAGATTTTTGAAATTCCACTCACAAAAGCGGTAAAATTTAGTTTTATGAAAAATTCATTTTTTTAAACTACCACTTAGTGGTTTCACAATTCATCAAAATAATGAAAGTTTCCAGAAAAAATATCAAAAATTAGGCCTAAGATATATTTGATATTATGAACTCAAAAATGATGACAATTTTACCAAATTCAAAACATATCAGTTGCATTAATTAATTTAAAAATTATTTCCCGTCGTCAAAACAAATAGCATTTTTTAAAAGATATTTACTATCAAAAGATTGACAATTGTTTATGTCTGGTTTAAATGTGAAATTACATCCAATGAAAAACATTGTATTAAATTGTAAAATATATATTCTAAATATACTTTAAAACCACTCAAATTAATAATTTAACACTATTAATTTTTTTGATTAAAAAAGTTGTTTTTAATTAAAATTTAGTAATTTTCACTATTAATCAGAATATGAAAGTTATCTGAAAAGTACCAAAATTTCACCCTAAGAAAATTTCAATATTCCGAATCCAAAATTGAAGTCCATTTTTAGAGATAAAATTTCTAAAATTTTAAAAGGTGGTTATTACTATTCATTACGGCTAGTTTTAATAATAGCATATCGTTGTTTAGTAAACTCAGTATTGCGTACTACACACGCTATCGAGGAATGTCGCAATTGCGTGTAATGCGAGGCAAGTCAAGGTTGTGTGTTGTGCAAAATCGTTTTGGTGTTGTGTAAAACACAAGAAATTAATGAAATTAAAAAGAATATTTATCATAAAATCTCGGGGTGTTACAATGAGATCATATTTGGTCAGCAGTTGGATGAGCCATGGGTCTTGAGAGGTGTGAGGAACGAGTAATACATGATGGATTTTTATTAGGGGGAGGGGTTCTTTAGTAAAGTGGGACAATATTATTTTATTATATAATGATATTTGGTTTGTAAAGGTCCAAAACTAATTAAAGTAGAATATAAGATGACTTATAGTCGAAATAAAATCATCCAATAATAATAGGACAGGTTTTGGATATTTTTTTAATATTTATAATCTTATATATTTAAATCTTTTATTAATGAGGTATATACTGCATCATTATTCGGTCAGAAATAATTTAATTTATTTGATTTATAAAAATTATAAAAAAATATCATGTTGTAGGAAATATTTTTAGATTTCCAATGAATATTTATTGACTAAATGATATCTTCTATATCTCCATGAACGTTTTTTTTACTCAAAAGATATTTGTTGGTGTCATTTTTATCATTACATTAAGTTAATTAATCTAAAGTGTCATTATCACTCCCATGTGGCTTCATGGTGTCCCCAAATCAACCGAAATATGAACATGGTCCTAAATGAATCTTCCAATAAGGTTAGGACAAGCGTTAAGTTATTTTTTTATTATTATAATATTTGTTTTACCAATAATTTCCCTATTTACCTTTAACCGCGGAAAATAAAAGTCAAAATTTACTATTAAAAAAAATAATATTTATCTTATTGAACCAAATTTTACTGACTATTAATAACCATTTATAAAATATTTTCAAAATTTAATCCACCGAAGTGGTAAAATTTCTTTTAAATTAAAATTTTGGTTTTTAACTACTACTTAGTTATTTGACTATTCTACAAAAATTGATTTTATTTAGAAAACTACCAAAAATTTATCCTAAAAAATATTTGATATTCCTAATTCAAAATTAATATCTATTTTACCAAATTCAAAACATATAATTTTTATTAATTAATTTAAAATTAATTTCCGTTGTCAAAACAAGTTATGTGCTTTTATGAAATAATAACTATCAAAAGATAGACACTTGTTTATGTCAAATTTCAATGTGAAATTAATTTCAATGACCAAAATTGAATTAATTGGTAAAAATATAATCTAATTACACTTTAAAACCAATTAAAAATATAATATAACCATATAAATAAATTATATTTCAAGGCACTTTGGAATAAAAATAAAGTATTTTTCACAATTCATTAAAAATGAACTTGACCAGAAAAATACCAAAATTTACCCAAAGTAAATTTTGATGTCCCGAATCTAAATACGAATTTTATTTTATCAAATAGAACAAATAAAAGAAACCAAAACTCTATTTATAGAGTGTTTTTCATTAAAATGCGGTAAATCGACCTTTTAATGTAAATTATGCTTCAAATTAGATTCATTCACATTTCAAGCCTCGAACATTTTTTTAACAAAAATGTATAATCATATTGTAGTTATTTATTCCATTCCCGCCAATAAAACAACTTGGAGATAACTACCATTTTAAATAATAATATTATATTATTAGTGTGCAATGTATGATTAAAGAAGAAACATGTTGTTGTGTATCAGGTATTCCATCAATCATAGAAACCCCTTTAAAGTATAGTTAATGTTTAATTCACCAAATATGAATAAAAAAGGGAATAAATTATTTTTTTATTTACCCGAGATGTTACATCCTTCCCCCCTTTTAAAAATATGCATCCTCCCTATTTTATTCAATTATCAAATATGTGGGGGTATTTATCTCTCATATCATTTTGAGATTCCCACATTGTTATTCAACCGTATGGTTTTTTCACAAATCCGTTACCAGGTTAATTACCTTATTCCGCAACACATGCTCTCTATGGTCAGGAATCTGGAATGTTTGTTCCTCATAAAATAGATTCTCTTCAAACTAAACTACCTCTGCACTCAATACATGATATTTATCTATAATATACTTTTTCAACCTTGAATCTTTAAAAACATATTGTATCTTGGTTAAAAATGGAGGTAAAGCCAATCTGTACGCAACTGATCCAACTATCTCCAGGATTTCAAAAGATCCAATGAACCTCATTCTGAACATTCCCTTCTTAACAGAATGCAACAAAATTTTCCATGGAGAAACCTTCAGAGAGACATGATCACCTACCTCAATATACAGATCATTACCTCGATTATCCGGATAACTTTTCTTTCTACTCTAAGCTATTCTCATGTTCTTCTGAATCAATAGAACTTTTTCTGCAATATTTTTTTCTAATTCTGGTCTCATCAGCTACCTTTAACCTACATCATCCCAAAATTCTAGAGATCGACAATGAATTACATATAATGGCTCAAATGGAGCCACCTGTATACTAGATTGAATACTGTTATTATAAGACAATTTAACCAAAACAGACTTTTGTCCCGGCATCCTTGGTAATCTAGTGAACAAGCACGTAGCATATCCTCCAGGTTCTAAATTGTTCATTATAACTGCCCATCTGATTGTGGAATAAAACTATACTAAATTTTAATTTAGTTCCCAATAAATTCAAAAGACCTTTCTTAATGATAGAAGTAAAGCTATGATCACGATCAAATAAAATAGAGAGGGTAAATCCATGCAACCAGACTATATCTTTAACATACAACTGGGAAAGTTGATCTAGTGATAAAGAATCTTGAATAGAAAGGAAGTGAGAATATTTATTCAGCCTATCAATAAAAACCTAGATTTCATTATTACCTCAAGATTTCATCACTAATCCCACATCGATTTCCATGGATATATTTTCCCATTTACATTCTAGAACAGGTAAAGACTGAAGCATCCCTTTTGGTAACATCTGGTTAGCTTTATCACGCGGAAAATTCAAACACTTTATAGTAAAATCAGAAATAACACTTTTCATTCCATCCCACTAGTAATACTCCAAATGATCCTTGTACATCTTAGTATTGGTAGGATGAACAGAAACAAGAGAAATATTAGCTTCACATAACAACTCATTATTCAACTGTGAGTCCCAAGGCAAATATATTTTCTTCCCAAACCTCAAAAAACAATGATTTTCACCGTTAAATTCCATAAAATTACCATTCTGATCCAACTCTACCTTTTTAGGTAACTCACTGTATTTTATCTGCGGTATCTTTACTCTGTCTGATAGAGATTATTTCACTAACACCTGAAACAAAATAGAATAATTTCTCGCACCAACAACTTATATTCCAATGTTTATCAAATCATAAACCAAGGGATCTCATTCCAATAGAATCAATGTTTATGAAGCATTAAATTTTCTACTAAAAGCATCATCCACTTTATTTTCCTTCCCTGGATGTCAATGAATCGTGAAGTCACAATCCTTGATTAATTCCAACCATATCCTTTATCTCAATTTCAATGCTTTTTAGGGAATATTTTCTTCAATGTTTTGTGGCTAGTATATAGTTCACATTTTACTACATACAAATAGTGCCTCCAAATTTTTAAATACAAAATAACATAAGACAATTGAAAATCTTTTGTAGGGTAATTTAACTCATGAGTCTTCTATTGACGTGAATCGTAAGCAATTACCTGCTCATTCTTCATAAGGACACATCCAAGTCCTTTCAACGAAACATCATTGTAAATAACAAACTCACCATTTTTGGAAGACATGGCCAATACTAGAGAATTCACAAAAAAAATTCTAAATTCCTAAAAACAATCTTCACATTATATTTTCCAAATTAACATAACACCTTTTCGAGTTAACTTAGTCATTGGGATAGATAACAATGAAAAATTCTAAACAGCCCTCCGGTAATAACCTGCTAAACAAAGAAAACAGTGGATCATAGTTATATTTGTGGGTCTTGGACATTCTTCAATAACCATTGTTTTAGCAGGATCTACATTTAGTCCATTTTTTGAAATAATGTACCCATGGAAAGAAATTTTCTATAAACAAAACTCACACTTGCCAAATTTCCAAAACAGTTTCTTTTCATTTAAGGTTTACAAAAAACAGTTTATTGAATTTCATTGTAACATCCCAAGTAAATGAAGAATAAGATATATTTCATATTTATTAATATTTAGGAATTAAATATTAATTTTACTTTCAACGGGTTTTTATGTTCGATAGATTACCTGATACGCAACAACAGGTTTCTTTGAAATCTTACTTTGAACACTAATAATATAATATTATTATTTTAAATGGTAGTTAACTCCTAACCATTGTATTGGAAAAAATGAACGAAACTAACTAAAATATGATTATACATGTTTTTTAAATGTATTTACATTTATCCAATAAAAAGTTAAAGGCTTAAAATTTGAATGAAACTAATTTCAATCATAATTTTCATTTAAAGGAATATTTACAACCTTTTAAGGGAGAACCCTCATTAAATCTAGTTTTGTTCATTTTAATATGTTCTAATTGACCAAATAAATCCCTTATTTAGAATGGGGATATCAAATTATATTTGGGTAATTTTTAGGGATTTTTCTGATAAAGTTCATTTTTTAATGAATGGTGAATAATATTTTATTTTAATTAAAAAGTGCCTTTTAATCTAATTTATTTATATGGATAGGTTATCTTTTTAGATGGTTTTCAAGTGAAATTAAAATATATTTTTACCATTTAATTCAATTTTGGTCATTTAAATTAATTTCACTTTGAAATTGGACATAAACAATTATCAATCTTTTGAAAGTTATTGTTTCTTAAAAACACGATATTTGTTTTGATAATGAGAATTAATTTTAAAATTATTTAATTCCACTTCAATTTTTTTTTAATTTGGAAAAATATGCATCATTTTTTAACTTGGAATATCAAATATATCTTAGGCTCAATTTTTTGTATTTTTTTTTGAAAAACTTCAATTTCTGATGAATAGTGAAACAACATAGTGGTAGTCAAAAAACATACTTTTTCATTTAAATGATACTTTAAAACTTCTTTGAATTAAATTTTAAAAATATGACATACATGGTTGTTATCATGAAGTAATATTTTGTTCAATAAGATGAAAATAGTTTATGTTGAATAGTAACATTGGACATTAATTTACTGCGGTTAAATGTAAATTGGGTAATTCAAGGTAAAAATAATATTATAATAATTATAAATTACCATAACACTTGTTCAAAAAATATTGGTTTAGTCATTAACGACCATGGGAATATTTTGGTCGATTTTGGGACCCCATTGAGAAACTTGGGAGTGATAATGACAATTAAGATTAATTAACTTAAAGGAAAAAATGACAAAAGCAAAATTCTTTTAGTAAATTAATTTTTAGAAAGGGATATATAAATTATCTTTATGTCTATAAATATTCAATTGGAAAGATAAAAGGATTTCCTACATTATAGTAATTATTTTATAATTTTTAGACATCATATAAGTAAAATTATTTATGACACAATAATGATGCAGTATTTACCTCATTAAAATATGATTTAAATAAATAAAATTATAATGATTAAAATATTATCCAAACCCAGCCCAATTACTATTTAATGATTACATTTCTACCATGATTCATCTTATCTTCTAATATAATTATTTTTGGACCTTTAGAAATCGAATTTCAATATATTATAAAATAATATTTTCACACTTTCCTAAAGAGACCCTCCTCTCCCTTATAAAAGGAGAACACTTATAACCAATTCCTCAAACCTATAAATCCATTTTGTTCGCCCAAAATCTACCCAATTAAGATCCCTACATCCCCATACTCATATTAGAAGCCTTATCTTAAGCATAAGGCACTTCAATAAGTCCTTTGGTTCAACCCAAAGAGAGTTACCCAAATTAAATATAAGGGTTTCGCTTAAATTGTTTTTTTTTATGTTACTCCTCCAACCACTAAACTATTTTTATTCCATTAATTTTTAACAAAAACTATATCCTCATTATACTATTGTGTTTTTATGAAATGTATTCTAATTACACATACACACACCTCTATATAATGGATGAAGAACATAATGTGTTTGTGGAAGGAAAACTAACACCTCACGAAACGATGGTTGTTTGATTTTCTCCTACCGACTCTCATGGTTGCCATTATTATGGAACTATATTTATATATGATATATATTATGTTTTTGATTTACATATTATTCAGTACTTACCAATTATATCATTCCTTTATGTTTTCCATAGTGGGTAAATACGATAATCTCATTTGAGGAAGTGCGTACTATCGCCCCTCAAAGTGATGTGATTCGTTAATGCCTTATGTGGGATGTATAAAGGATGGAGTTAATGATATTATATATTATATTATACTGTAATTATAATATACATATGTATCATAATGTTTTATTTCTATTAATATAAGAAATAAAAATGAAAGTAGCGTCCAAGAGTACGTATGGCTTACCATCTCCATGAACGTTGCATTTCATTTCATACCTCTAAATGTAATGTACTATAATAAATACATGTATATACTGGATATATATTATATCTAAATAATTAATATAATTCTGGATATAATGGAAAATTGACCACATGGGTATCTAGTAATATATGGAGTTCATTTGTTTTACACAAGTACCAAATATTGACCAAATGGGCATTAGTTACATAAATGATTACATAATGTTTTATACATGGTAATAATTGATATAAAAGGAATAATAAACTTGAAAAGGTTCTTAAGAAAGTAGAAACTATCTTTTGTGTATTATTCATGAGATTAAATAATTATTTAGTCAAGTCAGACATGAGTTAAGGGACTTCATTCAATCTCTTTTCATTGAGGCCTATTTTGTTTTAATACACTAATTTCTTTTATACACTGTATAAACACCCATGACTTTTCCATGGGAATATTTTTCAACAAAGAATTTTACTAAAAGACAAAAATGAATGTTTCTTTTAAAGTATGTGATGATAGTGACCTTTTCTGCTATCGTGAGTATTATTTGATCTTTGGCTTCCTCAACAAGCCGTAATGTTTTTAAAAGAAAATAAATAAATTATCCTCTTTTACATATTTTTTTTTATTGAAAATGGTTTTGAAAATGGATTTTTATGTCAATATATTTATGGTATATATTTTTATTGATATGTGGAAATGTTTTCTTTCCATTATATTTGTTGTAAGTGTGATGATTTTATATTCGTACATGGACATTTGACGGGTGGTTACGTGATAAACCAAATGACGGGTGGTGCCATGAATACCATGATGGGTGGTTACATTATAACCTCCAATGCATTGGGAATGTAATTCGGCCTTATGGCTATTCCATTTAGCGATATGTATGGAAGTTGGCCGTATGGCTATGACATTTAGTGATATGTGTGAATGTCAACCGTATGGTTAATCCATTTAAGTATGTTTATGTCCCAAATTACCTTTATATGTTATGTGTTATTTATAGGGGTTTTATGTTAATCTTATGGTTACAAAAGGGTAAGTAATGATCTTTTATTTAGTGAAGTGTATTTACTACATCATAAAGGTGAAAAGTATTCCTTATGTTAAAGTAATCTTGGTTTACTTGTTGTTTTGAAAAACTAACTATTTTCCTTATTTTTGTATCCCTTACTGTGGTATTTATGCTCATCCCATGTTTTTTAAATGTTCTTCACATGGCATAATGTGGAATAGGGTCAAGGATGGGATCACAAAAAATTCATGCTATCTTAAACTTAGAACTAGACATGAATCTTTTTTTAAGATTTTTTATTTTATGAAACAAAAGGAAACTGTGAAGAAGTGTCTACTTTGTAATATTTGGAAATTTAATAGTTATGGTCTATCTCTCTAAAACTCTAAACCTGAAAATATCCTCAATATGAATTATTCATTTAATTCAAGATTATGTAATGTTTTATGTCCAGGTCCTTATAGTTGGTATAAGAGGTCGGTTTAGACACCTATAGGAGTTAGGGTATTGTTAAATAAATTTCCTTTTTTGATTTAGGTTAATATTGAATTCATATAGCATTTACATATTAGCATGTTGGTTCGCCTAAGATATTTATATGTTAAGAATGGTTTTTCGTAGAGGAAATATGGAAGTTTTGATGAGAAGTTATACAGAGAGAAATGACCTTCCAAATCAACATCTTGAGATGGTCATAATAAGAATTGAATAGTTTACTGCAGTGATGGCCCAGTTGATTCAGGTGATAAATGCTAGTTGTGTTTATTTTTGATATTTTGTTTTATTCAAAAAGTAAATAGAAGCATGAAATTCATTTAAGGGTCATCTTGAAAACCATAAAAGAAAAGAAACATTATGGTAAATTCAGTTAGTGTGAGTTTTGGTTACAAAAAATTTCTTTCTTTGGTCACATTGTTTCAGAAAATGGCATAACTGTTGGTCCTGCTAAAACAAAAATTGTTGAAGAATAGCCAAGTACCACAAATATAACCATGATTCATAGTTTTCATGGTTTGGAAGGTTATTATCAAGGTTTGTGGAAACTTTTTCACGGTTATCTAGTCCAATGAATATGTTAACTCGAAAAGGTGTTAGGTTTATTTGAATAAATGAATGTGATGATTGTTTTTTGGAATTGAAAAGAGGATTGGTGATTTCACCAGTTTTGGAACTACCATCTAGAAATGGTGAGTTTGTTATCTACAGTGATGCTTTATTGAAAGGACTTGGTTGTGTCTTAATGTAGAACAATTAGGAAATAGCTTATGCTTCACGTCAGTTTAAACATCATGAGTTAAATTACCCAACACATGATTTGGAATTAGTTGCTGTTGTTTTTTCTTTAAAAATATGGTGGCATAATTTGTATGGAGTAAAATTTGAAATATATACTGATCATAAAAGGTTGAAGTATATATTCACTAAAAACAAATTGAACATAAGATAGAGGAGATGGTTGGAATTAACCAAGGATTATGATTTCACGACCCATTACCATCCAGGAGAATAAAATAAAGTGGCTGATGCTTTGAGTCGAAAAAGTAATTCTTATTTAACTATGTTATGTTTGGAAGAAGATCCTTTGGTTTTTTATTTGATGAAATTTTTCATAGATTTTTTAGGTGTAGGAAATTATTTTGTTTTGTATTTGGTGTCAGTGAGATCATCTCTATGAAACAAAATAAATCAAGCGCAGAAAGAAGATAGTGAGTTACAGAAAAAGGTAGAGTTGGTTCAGAAGGATATATTTCCAGAATTTAACATTGATAATGATTTTGTTTTGAGGTTTGGAAAGAGATTATGTGTGCCTTGTGATTCACAGTTGATGAATGATTTGTTATGTGAAGCTCATATTTCCTCGTTTTTAGTTCATCCTGGAAGTACTAAGATGTACAGAGATCTTCAGGAGTATTACTGGTGGGATGGAATGTAACGAGATATTTCTGATTTTACTGTGATGTGTTTGACTTGATAGTAGGTTAAAGCAGAGTGGTAATTACCAAATGGATTGCATCATCCTTTTCCGTTTCCAGAGTGGAAATGGGAAAATATATCCATGGACTTCTTTGTGGGATTACCGAAGACATCTCGTGGTAATAATGCAATATTTGTTATAGTTGATCAATTTAGTAAATCTGGTCATTTCCTTTCTATTAGAGACACTTTGTCTCTAGATCAACTTGATCATTTGTATATGAATGATATAATAAGGATGCATGGAGTCCCGTCTACATTGAATATAATCGTGATTCCATGTTTACTTCTAACATTGGGAAAGGCCTTCAGATTTTGTTGGTAATTGAATTAAATTTTAGTACAACAACTCATCTGCAATTAGATGGGTATTCAGAATGAACAATTCAGACATTGGAAGATATGCTATGTGATTTTTCGATGGATTAACAGGGAAGCTTGGACCAACATCTTTTTTTGGTTGAATTTTCATATAATAACAGTTTTCCTTTAGTATAAAGATGTCTCCATTAGAGGAATTGTATGGAAAGAGTTGTTGAACTTTTGATTTTTGGGATGAAGTAGGTGAAAGGAAGTTGATGGATCCAAAATTGGTAGAATAGATGCGAGAGAATGTTCGGTTGATTCTAAACCACATGAGAACCGCTCAGAGTAGACAGAAAAGATATGAAGATAACCAGTGGAAGGATCTTTCTATTGAGGTAGGTGAACATGTATTTCTCAATGTTTCTCCATGGAAAAGTGTGATGCGTTTGGCAAGAAGGGAAATTTGAGTCTGAGGTTCATTAAACCTTATGAAATTCTAGAGAAAGTTGGATCAGTTGCATGCATAATGTCTTTACCTCCAAGTTTAACCCAGGTACACATTGTTTTTCATGATTAGATGTTGAGAAAGTATATGCTATATCCACCTAATGTTTTGATCCCAGAGGTAGTTCTATTGGAAGAGAATCTATCTTATGAAGAAAAACCAATCCAGATTCTTGACTGTAGAGAGAAAGTGTTGCGGAATAAGGTGACTCACCGGGTAATGATTTTTTTGGAAAAAATATATGGTTGAAGAGGCAACATGGGAATCTTAAAATACTATGAGAGATAAATACCCCCACTTATTTTGATAAGTAAATAAAAATTGCGAGGACGCAATGATTAAAAGGGGGGAAGGATGTAACATCCCAGGTAAATGTAGGATAAGACATATTTAATATTTATTGATATTTGTGAATTAAATATTAATTTTACTTTAATGTGATTTCTATGTTTGATAGTGTACCTGATATGCAACAACATGTTTCTTTGAAATCTTATGTTGCATACAAATTATATAATATTATTATTTTAAATGGTAGTTAACTCCTAGACTTTGTATTTGTGGGAATGAACAAAACTAACTACAATATTATTATACATGTTTGTTAAATGTATTTACATTTATCCAATAAAAATATAGAGGATTAAAATATGAAAGAATCAAATATTAAGCATAATTTACATTAAAAGATAGATTTTCCACCTTTTAATAGAAAAACCTGTTAAAATCTAGTATTGGTCTTTTTTATATGATATAATTGTCCAAATAAAATCCTTATTTAGTATGGGGACATCAAATTTTACTTTGGATAATTTTTGGGATTTTTATGATAAAGTTCATTTTTTTAATGAATAGTGAATAATATTGTATTTTAATTCAATAGTTCCTTTTAATATTATTTATTTATAAGGTAATAATATCTTATTAGTTTGTTTTAAAGTGACATTATTATATATTTTTACCATTTAATACAATGTTGGTCATTAGAATTTATTTTACTTTGAAATTGGACATAAACAAGTATCAATCTTTTGATAGTTAATATTTCTTAAAAACAAGCTATGTGTTTTGATAACGGGAATTAATTTTAAAATTAATTAATGCCACTTATATGTTTTTAGTTTGGAAAAATAGACATCATTTTTGAATTCTGAGTATCAAATATAACATAGGCTGCATTTTTGATATTTTTCTGAAAAACATCAATTTTTGATGAATAGTTAAACCACTTAATGGTTGTAAAAAAAACTTAACATTACATTTAAATGAAATTATATCACTTTTTGGAATTTAATTTCAAAAATACGACATACATGGTTTTTATCAAGAAGAAAAATGTGGTTCAATAAGATGAAAATAATTTTTTGTGAATAGTACATTTGGACTTTTATTTACTGCGGTCAAAATGGAAATAGGTTAATTCAAGGTAAAAAGAATATTATAATAATTAAAAATTACCATAACACTTGTCCAAACCTTATTGGGTTAGTCATTAACGACCATGGTCATCTTTGGGATGATTGTGGGACCCCATTGAGCAACATGGGAGTGATAATGACAATTTAGATTAATTAACTTAATGTAAAGAAAAAAATGACAAAAGAAAATATATTTTAATAAATTAATTTTTAGAAGGGGTTATATGAATTAACGTTTTTCCAATAAATATTCATTTTAATGATTAAAATATTTAATACATGATAGTATGTTTTTATAATTTTTAGACATCAAATAAATTAAATTATTTATGACAAAATAATGATGCGATATTTTCCTCTTTAATAAATGATTTAAATAAATAAGATTATAATGATTAAAAAATAATCGAAACCTTGTCCAATTCTTATTGGATGATTATATTTCGACCATGAGTCCTCTTATCTAGGACTATAATTATTTTTGGTCCTTTAGAAACCTAATATCATTATATTATACAATAATATTTTCACACTTTCTAAAAGATCATCTCCTCTCCCATATAAAAGGAGACCACTTATAACCAATTCCACACACCTCTCAAGCCATTTGTATCGTTCAAAATCTTCCCAATTAGGCTCCCTACATACTTCTCCTCTTCTTAGAATTCTTAACTTAGGCAGAAGGCACTTCAAGAAGTCCTTTGTTTCAAACCAAAGGGAGTTACCAAAATTAAAGGTAACAGTTTTCTAAAATTGTTTTCTTTTATTTTCTTATCCAACCCATAAAATATTTTTATTCCATTCTCTTGTAACGAAACCAGTATCTTCAATATATTGTTATGTTGTTAGGATAATTATTCTAACTACACATACACAAACCTTCATCTAATGGATGAATAACATATTGTTTCTGTGGATGGAAAACTAACTCCTCACGAAACAACGATTGTTTTATTTTATCCTACAACCTCTCATGGTGGCCATTATGATGGAACTGTTTTTATATATGATATATATTATATTTATTATTTCATTTTTCCTCTTTAATTCCCAATTATATCATGCCTTTATGGTTTTCATAGTGGGTAAATTCGATAATCTCATTTGAGGAAGTGTGGACTACCGCCACTTCAAAGTGATGTGATTCGTTATTGCTATATGTTGGACGTATAAAGGATGAAGTTAATGATATTATATATGATATAATACTGTAATTATAATATTCATATGTATAATTATGTTTTATTTCTATTAAAATAATAAATTGAATTGAAAGTAGCGTTTATGCATGTGTACGGCTTACCGTCTCCATGAACGGTGCATTTCATTTCATACCTATAAATGTAATGTACTGTTATAAATACGTATATATACTAGATATATATGACATATATGAAATCTAAATAATGAATATAATTCTGGATATAATGGACTATTGACCAAATGGACAACTTGAAATAGAAGGTTTTAATTTTTTACTCAAGTACGAAATATTGAAAAAATCGTCGTTATTAACTTAAATGATTAGATAATGTTTATAACATGGTAATAAGTGATATAAAAGGAATAATAAACATAAAAAATGTTCTGAAGAATTTAGAAATTAACTTTAGTGTATTATTCATGAGATTAAAGATTTATCGAGTCATGTCAGACATGAGGTAAGGGACTTCGTCTCAATCTCCTTTCATTGAGGAATATTTTCTTTTAAAACACGACTTTCTTTTATACACTGTAAAAACACTCTTATTTTCAAAGGGAATATTTTTCTACAAAGCGTATTACTAAATGAAAAAAATTATTAATTCTTTTAACATAAGCGGTGACAATGACCTTTTCCACTGCCGTGAGTATTATTTGAGCTTTGGCTTCCTCAACAAGCCATATTGTTTTTAGAAGAAAATAAATACCTTATACTATTGTAAATATTTTTGGTATTGAAAATGGTATTGAAAATGGATTTGATATGTCAATATATTTATGTTATATATTTTTATTGAAATGCTCAAATGTTTTCATTCCATTATATTTGTTTTATGTGTTGTGATTTTATATTGGACTTGGACATTTGGTGGGTGGTTACGTGATAAAACTAATGACAGGTGTTGTCGTGAATACCAGGAAGGGTGGTTATGTTATAACCTCTGATGCATTGGGTATGGAAGTTGGCTGTTTAGAAATTCCATTTAGTGATAAGTATGGAAGTCGGCCATTTGGCTATTCTATTTAGTGAGATGTGTGTAAGTCGACCGTATGGTTATTTCAGTTAAGTATGTTTATGTCCCAAGATACATTTATATGTTATGTGTTCTTTATGGGGGTTTTATGGAAATATTTTGGTTACAAAAGGGTATGTAATGATCTTTTATTCATTTAAGAGTATTTACTACGTCATAAAGCTGAAAAGTATAACTTATGTTAAATTATTCATGGTTTACTTGTTGTTTTGAAAACACTACCGAAAATCCTAGTTTTACCAAAAGTTATATCCCAATGGTTTACTAAACCGTTGGGAATAGCCATCTATACCAACGGTTCTCAGAAATAGTTTGTATAGATGGTTTTATAGACAATTTTACCAACGGTTCATTACTACCGTTGGTATAGAGGAGTTTTTACCAACGGTTCAATGAGAACTGTTGGTTAAAGTTGGATTTCGGTGACCTTTTACCAACGGTTCAATAGAAGCGTTGCTAAAGGTTTGGGATGAATGTATATACCAACGGTTTTTAAAAACCGTTGGTAAAAATTTCCCCCAAATTGGCAGTAGCCCTTCCTCTCCCCCATTCACGATCCAGAGCCCTAAACGGGAGCTATCGGTGATTTTATGGGTGCTTCAAGTTCTCTTCCTCCATCCCATCCAAGGTGAGTTATTTTATTTATCATTTAGTTTTTATTTTCTATTTTGATGTGTATATGTTTCTCTTTAGTATGAGACCAATTTCTATTATCATATTCCCTCCCAATTTATGTTCCAATCCTATTTATGTTTTGGTTCTTTATTAAATTCCATGAATATTCCAGCACATATAGATTGCATTAGACGGTTGTCTAATTTTTTGAGGTGCCTTTCATGTTTCATTACCAAGAAATTTTTATTATATGTTATAAAATTCAATCACATGTGTAGTTTTAACATTCATAGTTACTTGATTATCTTGTGTCAATAATTTATATTAATAATCTTTTCATATATTCCATCGTTGAGTGTTTTTACTTGTGCAATAGAATTCCAAGCTCATGTTACTTCATAGTGATTATTTAGATTTCAAAGTGTTTTATTTTTCATGTTAAATTTATTAAAAAAATTTGGGGACTAATTAAAATTATTAGATTCCCATTTCCATGCTTCTATGCTTGTTAAGAATTAAATGAAATATGATGGTTGTAATTAAATGAAATTTAATGTTCAATTTTTATCATGTATAGGTGATTAATAAATTAGAATGTGATGAACCATATAATTGAACCATTGTTGATGAAAGTTATATACCAAAATGTTATTGAATAAAAGTTATTCTTGTGAATTTCGTTACATCATAGATAAAATGGGTGTGGTTATATGAGAGATACCTCCGATGGTTCTTTGATCATTGTTTTATGGAGAATGAATAGATTAGGTACGGTATTAATAATAGCTTCCAGTGAGACCATTTTAGTATAAAGGGATATGAGATTATGATCTACAAGGGGGTGATTGAGTTGGTAGAGACCAAACATTGTTTGTTCCTTCTGCTCAAGAACCATAAATAGAGTGTTCCAATTAGGTGGTCATCAGTAAAGTCGTAGGTAAGATTTCCAAGTCCTGTTTCATGAAGTTGAATATGTGGTGATATAGTGGTTTTGGATTGTTTGAGGTACTCTTAGTGTATTATAAACCCTCATTTGTTCCATATTCATTTAAATTGATTTAATATCATTTTTTCACACACCATTATATCCTCTCAAACTATATTTAGAGTGTATTTTCATTGGTATGGTGTTAAATATTTTAGTAAAAGACCATACTATCTTCTTTTATGTATTCTAGGGGTTTAAACTAATGACAGGGCTGCATGATTATTGTGGGTTATTCTTTTCATATAAATATACCTATACACCCCGACCCCCTTGGACAACCTGACCACCCCCACGGACAGCCTGCCCACCTGGACACCCCGACCCCCTAGACAGCCCCCACCCCCTGGACACCTCCGACCCCCCGGACGGCCCCACCACCCCCTAGACACCCCGCACCCCCTGGACACGCCACACCCCCCTTGGAAAGTCCCGCCACAACCATGATCCTCATCCTACTCCTCATCCTGATCTACTTGAAGAAGTTAAAGTATAAAACTCATATACTCCCACCAAGACCCTTAAGGATTATGTATTCCTTGATCCACTTCCAATATCTTACTAGTCAATCCTTGAATATAGGCATTAGAAATTTTTTATCTTATTTTCTTATATACACTTTATTTTGTTGTATTTCTTAATATGATTCTCATATAGAGTAATGTGTCAGTTATGCTTTTATATAGAGTAAACAATTTTCATTTACGTAAATATTTTTTTTATTAAACATTAATATTATTTAATTGATTTTTAATGACATATTGCGATTTTTTTACAGAATGGATAGAAGTTGGATGTATGAAACTGATCGGATTTCAACCGATTTTCAGAATAATTTGAACAGATTTCTAGATTTTGCATTTGAAAAGGCTTCATATAGTGGTCGCATACACTGCCCATGTTTTAATTGTGTTGGAAGACATTGGTTGATCTGTGAAGTAGTTAGCTACTATATAACCAAATATGGTTTCCAAACAAACTATTATGTGTGGTATTACAATGGAGAGAAATTGGAATCTCAAAATGTTGATGATCCAAATGATAGGACTGAATTAGAGAGTTTGATATATGATCAGTTTCCATTTATTAGACATCATGAGAAGTAATGGATGTCCAGCCAACAAGATTTCGATACAAGCACAAATGATGCGTCCAATGAAAATGATGATGTTGATAGGGTGAAAAAATTGATTGATGATGCGACGACTCCAGTATATCGGCAATGTGATAAAATGAAAAAGTTTGAATTTTTAATCTGATTGCTTCATGGGAAAACTATGTATGGGATTTCCAATTCTGCAATTGATTACATTCTTACCTTCTTGAAGGACTTACTTACAGATGATGCAGATATTCCCTCAAACCAATATATGGCATGGAAGTTGGTTGATGAACTTGGATTCTCAAAAAAAAATTCATGCTTTCCCGAATGATTGCAGCTTATTTTGGGAGGAAACTACTGAAATAAATGATTGTATAAAATGCAGAACTTCCCAATGGAAGACAAAAGATGATAGAACACCATCTCGTGTGCCACAAAAAGTAATGTGGCACTTTCCATTGATCCCCAGATTACAGAACCTTTTCATATCTGATGAAATATCCGTAAAAATGTGATGGCATGACACCGAGAGAAAAAAGAATAATGAAGAGTTGGTTCACCCTACAGATGGATTTTCATGGTAGAGATTTGATGCTCGATATCCTGAATTTGCAGCTGACGTGCGTAATGTGAGACTGGGTCTTTCATGTGATGGTTTTAATCCATTTGGGCAGATTCTTACTTCACATAACACATGGCCGGTTTTCATAAACATTTATAACCTTCCCCCTTGGTTGTGTATGAAAAAGCCTTACACTTTCTTGAGTATACTGATATCTGGCCCTTCTGATCCCGGCAATGATATAGATGTATACATGCAACCTTTAATAAATGAGTTGAAACTTCTTTGGGATGTGGGGGTGACCACATACGATGCATGTTCGAAAGACATATTTCAGATGTGTGTTGTACTTATGTGGACTATCAATGATTTTCCTGCTTATGCAATGATGTCCGGATGGAGCACAAAAGGAAAATTGTCATGTCCAGTTTCTATGAAGAATAATCGATCGAGAAGACTGAAATATTATCGTAGTTTTAGTTTTATGGGACATAGACGATTCTTTCCAATGAACCATCCTTATAGAAACAATCGTCGAAGATTTGACGATACCATGGAGAATGACGATCCACCTCAGCGTATGTCTTGAACTGATGTGCTTAATGAATTGAAAGATTTCAATTATTCATTTGAGAAGAGTGTAATGAAATCTAGAAAGAGGTAAAATGTTTCCAATGATTCCTGTTACAATTGGAAGAAGAAGTGTATATTCTTTGAGTTGTCATATTGGTCAACCAACATGTTACGTCATTGCTTAGACGTAATGCACATAGAAAATAATATATGTGAAATGTTGATTTTGATTCTTCTAAATGTCAAAGGGAAGACAAAAGATGATTTATGATCTCGGCGTGACTTGGTAGATTGGGGGATCAGACCAGAATTGCATCCTATCTGTATCAGTTAAAATAAATTGCAAGATCCATGTGCATCTTATGTGATGACTCCTACTGAAAAAAATCAATTTCTAGATGTGCTAGAGACTATTAATGTTCCTGATGGCTATTCATGAAACATATCAAAACGGGTCAACAGAAAAGAGTTGAAGTTTAAATATTTGAAGACTCCTGATTATCACGTCCTTTTGAATAAGTTGATTCCAATAGCAATCCGTCATCTCTTGTCCAATAATGTTAGAGTCTCAGTTATTCGGTTGTTGTATTTGTTTAGAGATCTTTGTGCGAATAGGTTGTCCAAATCCCACATGAAAAAATTGTTGGCAGAGACACCATTAATTTTGTGTGTGTTAGAGAAAATATTCCCTCCATAATTTTTTACATGCATGTTTTATTTGACTATCCATCATCCGACCGAAATACTTCTTGGAGGACCCGTTGCTTTCCGTTGGATGTATCGAACTGAAAGAAACATGTGCAAATTGAAATCATTTGTTCGGAACAGGAATTATCCCGAATTTTCTATTGTGAACGGCTACTTGGCTCAAGAATGTATGGATTTATGATCAATGTATTTGTATGATCATACTACGAGAATAAACAGACCAATGAGAAATGAAGAAGAATAGTATGGGAAAATTGAACCATGTTTTCCATCACTTCCTCATACATGAGGAATTTCAGGATCATATACATTGACAACATTAAGCCTTGAACTGCGAGAGATGGCACATCGCACAGTGTTGTTCAATTGTGATTTGTTCGATGAGTATATCAAGTAAGTTAATTGTACATGTATCTCTTATCTTATCTCTTGTAATTTTAAATATTTTTTAAACTATTATTATTTTTATCTACAGGGAACATAAATAATTGATATATAGAAAGCATCATTCTTTATCATTGAGAAATAAGGAGACTTTTCATAGCAAAGGGATTTCTGCTTGGTTGAAATTGAAGGTAAAAATATTTCTATAATAACTAAATAAATATAATATTTAATTAAGTTTACTATTTTTTTATATTTCAGGTATCGAGTTTTCCTACAGACTCTGTTTCTGGGGAAATAAGAGATTTGTATTTTGGTCCTAATACCATGGTTCTTTCTTGTAAATCACTTGTAATCAATGGATACAAATTTATTATCACTGAATGAGCAAGAAACATGAGAACACAGCATAATGGTGTTATGCTAACTGCCACAATACACTGTTATGCCAGTTCATCGGACACTAGACCTCGTTCTGAAAATTTTGCTTATTATGGTGTTGTGGAGAAAATAAAAATTTTGGATTATTACTCACATGGTCGAGTCACGATGATGAAATGTCAATGGATTGATTCAATGACGAGGTAAGGCACCTTTATTGATTATTGTGGATTTCGAGTTGTTGACATGACTCACACTCTTACCACCGATAAAACATATGTATTGGCATCAATGGTGAAACAAGTTTTTTATATCAAAGATCAACGTCATCCTAAATTCGGTGTAATTATTGAAGTAAATCCCAGACATGTTTTTGATGATGGTGATGATGTATTTGACACTATCCCTACTGCAATTGGAAGCAATCCGTTTATTACTTATGATGACCCCAACAGCTCAATTGTCAGAGTTGATTGTGAACCCGAAGTTGTGGTGGGAAATATATAGAATCATACAGCCATGCTCTCACCTACATGTTTCACCTACATCATTCAGAATGTGTATCCTAGTACTTACTTTCATAACACAATAAATCTTTTGTTTCATTATGTTCTTTTTATCATAATCGTTTTTCTATATTTTGTTTTTTGGGTTACACATTAGTTATCTGTTTCTAATTACTTCCATATTTTTTTTCATTGCAGCAAATGACACCCATTGAAGAGAGGTGGCGGAAAAAGATGACAGATAATAATCATCGCATGGTACAGATGGGTGTTCCTCCACTCATCCATGTTGTGAGTATTTTATTTAAAATATAAATATTTAAATAACATATAATATCATGTGTTTACTTTTCTGTCAATTTTTTTTCAGGATCCACCCCCTAGACGACAGATATCTGACGAGGAGCCTGATATTGCTCCCAGTAGAGAGGTTGGTGGTAGAAGGGGGGGGGGGTGGTGTCAGAGATGGACGATCATCTAGTGGTCCCGGTACTGAGGCCGGTGGTACGAGGGCTCGTGGGGTGAGAGTTAGATGACCCACTAACACAGACATATCTTCTACGCCCTATTTTGATCCTGGCGTGTCTTCAGGGACATATGAGATATTTAGACCTCTGATTTTACACTACGAGCTGGCCAGACATCTATGCCATCATCTTTTTCTTCTGGTTCATTATCTCCGGGCTACTATATTCCACCTTCTTCCACTCCTGCTGCGACACAGTATGTGGCTGAGGATCATACACTGAGGGACACTCCACTTGTACAGGATATTCCATCAGCTTCTGCACCCATTGATCCGACTACCACATGTATATTTATATAAATCCATCAAATGTTTGTTACAATCATTATTTTTATTATAACTTGTATTGATATTATTATTCTTTAATAACAGATTCATCTATAGATAGGAGGCGGGGGAGGGGGAGTACTTGCTTGCGTGCGGTATGGAACCTGAAGACACAGTTGATGGTTCAATTAAATGTTGATGGACAAATGATTGAGAATCTGGGCTGCAATGTCGGGGTTTTTTTGCGACGCTAGCCAAATACTCTGATATCATTCAGGTCAGCCCTCTCTCTTGGAGACATTTTCCACCCGAAGTCAAGGATAACGCGTGGGCACAAATATGGGTAAAAAATCTATTGGATTTAATGTAGTATATTTTTGTATTTAAATGAACCAATAAATTTGGTTTCAGCATCGGTTTAACTTCCCTGATGGTGAAGGTGCATGACCAGCACGTTTAAAAGATCTTGGAGAGCTTTAGAGAGCTTATAAGCACGAGTTGTATGTTGGCTGGTGTGAGATAGTGGGAACGGAGTTAGAGACATTACCTATCATGGATGACTGCACGATAGAGCAATATTTCCAAATGATTACCCATTGGGCGACTTCCAAATTTAAGTTATTAATCTCATTTGAGTTATTTAAATGAGAGTTTTCATATTTTTCATTAATATAATCTGATTCATTATTAATCATTATTTAGGAATATTCTGAAGAAAAAAAACATTGATTCAAAGCAATACCTCCACACATTGTGGCGCACAACTATGTCAGATCAGGAGAGGCAGCAGGTATGATATAGTGGCTTATAATTTTTCATTAGGACTTTCCCTTTTTAGTGGATCCTACATAAATTATGTGATTTATTGAATAATTAATATATGATTATACTTTCAATTTATATTCTTTCAAAGTCATTACAGAAGCACAAAAAGAATATTGAAGGACGTATCCCTCGAGAAAAATTGTTTTTCTCGTGTAGAAGAAAAAAAGATGGAACTGCGGTAAATGAACCGACCCAAGAGAAGATAGTCAGTTTTAATTTGTTTATTTCAAATTTTAATATCTAATTTGAAATTTAATAATCTATTAATATTTTTTTCAGGCTGCATTAGAGGCTCTTGATGCCCAGGAGCCTGACAATTTTGGGCCACACGATTATTTATATCAAGTTTTGGGAGATGATCACTCTGGTCGAGTACGCTGCCGACCTCGTAGGAATATTGTCCCGATGAGGTATTGGTCGTCTCCAGGTATCCATTATAGTACCACCGAGTTGGAATAGGTCAAGGAGCATGCAAGAAAGTCTGATAAAAGGGTCAGAGAGTTGGAAGTACATGTTCAAACAAGAGATGGAGAATTTATGAAACTGATGAAAGCATTATCTTCATCACTTTCATCAGAGGCTAGTGCGGCTTGTCAGACATTTATATCGTCGATGGTTGCATCATCCAATGCACCAAGCAGCAGATCTAGTGGCGATCGAGATGATGAAGTTCCTGGTGATGAAGAGGATGATGAAGAGGAAGAGAGCGAGGATGAGGATGTGGACGAGGGCGAGGATGGGACCGGGGGCGAGGATGGGGCCAAGTGCGAGGATGATGCCGAGGACGAGGATGAGGCCAACGATGAGCATAGGGACGATGACAAGGACGACGACGAGGATAGAGATGGTGGTGAGGATGAGGTTGATGATGATAGTGGTGATGGTGATGGTGATCAGAGGTAAATTGATCAATTACATTTTTTAATTCTGTATAACTTTTAATTTTTGAACATGGTTTTCCACTTTGGGGTTTTCCTCTTCTTCATAGGGATGTTGCATTTAGATTCTGTTTTTTGCACATGATTCTTATTGTATGATTAGTCTACTACCTAGACTTTTAGTATTCCATGGTACTGTGATACTCATTTTTCAATTTTTTTACTTAGATTTCTTTGTTATCCATGTATTTCATGTTTATTCATGTGGAAAATGATATGGAAAATGTGTTTTGAAGTAGTGGCCGACACCACTCAAAGTATCTAACTTTTATTTGAAATGTACAGGATTTTAAGTGAAAACAACAACTAGAATACAGAAAACAGACCAAACGCACTAGGATTCTGTTTAAACTAAAGGAAAAGGATCCATGGGTCATATGTGACATGTACGAGTCAACCCTACCGCAATCCGAGGGCCGGTGTGGCTGGTACCACTCAAATTGTCTTTCTTTTGTTTAAAATGGATGCGGTTTTAAGTAAAAAAAAGCCACATATGGAAAATGGTCCAAACGCATTCAGATACTTTTGATAATTTAGGACATGTATCCATGGGTCATATGTGATTTGTACGAGTCAACCCCACCTCAATCCGAGGCACGGTGTGGCCGGCACCACTCAAAGTGTCTAACTTTTATTTGAAATGGACTTGATTTTAAGTGAAAACCACAACTGGCATATGAAAAACAGACCAAACACATTCGGGTTCTGTTTAAACTATAGGAAAACTATCCATGGGTCATATGTGACGTGTACGAGTCAACCCCGCCTCAATCCGAGGGCCGGTGTGGCTGGTACCACTCAAAGTGTCTTTCTTTTGTTTAAAATGGATGCGCTTTTATGTAAAAAAACCACATACAAAAAATCGACCAAAGGCATTCAGATACTATTGATAATTTAGGACATGTATCCATGGGTCATTTGTGGTATGTAAGAGTCATCCCCGCCTCAATCCGATGCGCGGTGTGGCCGGAACCACTCAAAGTGTCTAACTTTTCTTTGAAATGGACAGGATTTTCAGTGAAAACAAAAACTGGCATACGGAAAACAGACCAAACACATTCGTATTCTGTTTAAACTATAGGAAAACGATCCATGGGTCATATTTGATGTGTACGAGTCAATCCCGCCTCAATACGAGGTCCAGTGTGGCCGATACCACTCAAAATGTATTTCTTTTGTTTAAAATGGATGCGCTTTTAAGTAAAAAAAAATCACATATGGAAAATGGACCAAATGCATTCGGATACTGTTGATACTTTAGGACATGTATCCATGGGTCATATTTGATGTGTACGAGTCAACCCCGCCTCAATCTGAGGCGCTGTGTGGCCGGAACCACACAAAGTATCTAACTTTTATTTTAAATGGACAGGATTTTAGGTGAATACAACAACTGACATACGGAAAATAGACCAAACACATTCGTATTCTGTTTAAACTATAGGAAAATGATCCATGGGTCATATGTGATGTGCACGAGTCAACCCCGCCTCAATCCGAGGGCTAGTGTGGCCGGTACCACTCAAAGTGTCTATCTTTTTTTTAAAATGGATGCGCTTTTAAGTAAAAAAAACCACATACGGAAAACGGAAAAAAGGAATTTAGATAATGTTGATACTTTAGGACATGTATCCATGGGTTATTTGTGGCGTGTAGGAGTCAAACCCACCTCAATCCGAGGCGTGGTGTGTCCGGTACCACTCAAAGTGTCTAACTTTTATTTGAAATGGACAGGATTTTAAGTGAAAACAAGAACTGGCATACAGAAAATAGATCAAAAGCATTCGGATTCTGTTTAAACTATAGGAAAAGGAACCATGGGTCATAGGTGACGTGTATGATTCAACCCCGCCTCAATCCGAGGGATGGTGTGGCCGGTACCACTCAAAGTGTCTTTCTTTTGTTTAAAATGGATGCACTTTTAAGTAAAAAAACCACATAGGGAAAACAGACCAAAGGCATTCGGATACTGTTAATACATTAGGAAATGTATCCATGGGTCATTTTTGACGTGTACGAGTCAACTCCGCCTCAATACGAGGCACGGTGTGGCTGACACCACTCAAAGTGTCTAACTTTTCTTTGAAATGGACAACAGTTTAAGTAAAAACAACAACTCACATATGGAAAACTGACCAAACCCATTCGGATTCTATTGAAACTATAGGACAATGATCCATGTGTCATTTATGACTTGTATGAGTCAACCCCGCCACAATCCGAGGAGTGTTGTGTCCAACACCACTCAAAGTGTCTAACTTTTCTTTGAAATGGACAACAGTTTAAGTAAAAACAACAACTAACATACAAAAAACCGACCAAAGGAATTCAGATTCTGTTGAAACTTTAGGAAAATGATCCATGCATCATATGTGACGTGTATGAGTCAATCCTGCCTCAATCCGAGGGCCAGTGTGGCCGACACCACTCAAAGTGTGTCACTTTTCTTTGAAATGGACAGTAGTTTAAGTTAAGAAAACAACTGCCATATTGAAAAAGAATCAAAGGAATTCAGATACTATTGATACTTAAGGACATGTATCCATGGGTCATTTGTGACGTGTAGGAGTCAACCCCGCCTCAATCTGAGGGCCAGTGTGGCCGGTACCACTAAAAATTTCTTTCTTTTGTTTAAAATGGATGCACATTTAAGTAAAGAAAACCACACACGGAAAACTGACCAACCGCATTCTGATTCTGTTGAATCTTTAGGAAAATGATCCATGAGTCATTTGTGACGTGTAGGAATCAACCCCGCCTCAATCCGAATCGAGGTGTGGGTGGCACCACTCAAAGTGTCTAACTATTTTTTGAAATGGACAACATTTAAGTAAAAACAACAAATGACATACGAAAAATAGACCAAACACATTCAGATACTGTTGATACTTTAGGACAAGGATCTATGGGTCATTTGTGACGTTTATGAGTCCATCCTACCTCAATCTGATCATGATGTGGTCGGTATCACTCAAAGTGTATTTCCTTTGTTTAAAATGAATATTCTTTTATGTAAAAACAAACGGCATATGGGAAACCAACCAAACACATTCAGATTGTGTTGATAATTTAGGAAAACGATCCATGGGTCATTTATGAGATGTACAAGTCAACTCCGCCTCAATCCGAGGCGCGGTGTGGATGACACCACTCAAAGTCTCTCTTTTATTTCAAAAGTAAATCATTTTAAGTGAATACAACTGAAATTTACACTCGTCAACGATAGTCGCAAACTATTTTTCATGAGTTGGGTAGTTTCACTAACGGGGTCATAAGTGACGATACTCCTAAGAAAATTCCTTTTCACCATATATTATAAACAATACAAGTTCAATGCAAAATTCATCACAAATCATTACATACCCAAACCTAGGATCACAAAAAAGGGATTTTAGCAAATTTGAAATTATTATTCAACTCTAATAGATATTTATCAAAGTATTCTGCCTATTAGAATTTGATGGGGAGAAGTGATTGTTGGGGGGTTGTGCATGGGTGAGGTGAATTACCACCAGATGATTGTTGTCATATGTGTTTTTGGGCAATTTTCAGTGTTTTTATACTGTATGAAATATGTATGTGGTTTTTGTGATATTTTTTATACAGGTGTATAGTGGAGGGTATATTGAGGGCGGTTGTGCAATGTTGGTTTATGCAGGTGGATGGTAGGGCTACTGGAGGGATTCTGGGGGGCTGCTGTGCAGTAGCTCTGGCAAAGGTTATACTAACGGTTCAGAACCGTTGGTATATCTTTTTCCATAATTCTGGAAATCTTATACCAATAGTTCTAAACCGTTGGGATATATTTTTCTGGGGAATCTTATACCAACGGTTCTGAACCGTTGGTATATCCATTTTCGGAATTCTGGAAAAGATATACCAACGGTTCTGAACCGTTGGTATAAGTTTTTCCAGAATTCAGGAAAGCTTCTACCAATGGTTCATAACCATTGGTATAGACTTTTCCAGAATTATGGAACACCTATACCAATGGATTAAGTGAAACTGTTGGTATAGGGCCTTCCTCACGGCTTACTAGACAACGGTTTGGAAAACCATTGGTATAGTCTATACCAACGGTTTTCCAGCCTATACCAACGGTTTTAAACCATTTGTATAGCCTACTTTTCCAGTAGTGAAAATTAACTATTTTCATTCGTTGGGTATCCAATACTGATATTTTTATGCTAATCTCATGTTTTTGAAATGTTTTTCATAGGACATAATGGGGAATAGGGTCAAGGATGGGATCGAAGAAATTTCATTCAATCTTAAACATGGAACTAGGGATGACACTTTTTTTAAGAGTTCTTATTAGATGAAAATAACTGAAAATGTGTTGAAGTGTCTACTTTGTAATATTTTGAAATGTAATAGTTATGTCCTACCTCACTAAAACTGTAAAACTGAAAAGATCCTGAATGTGAATTATTCATTTAATTCAAGATTATGTAATTTTTAAGGATATTTCCTTATACTTGGAATCAGAGGTCTGTTTAGATAATTTTAGTAGTTAGGGTATTGTTAAATAAATGACTATAATTTAATTTAGGTTAATATTGAAATAATATAGAATTTACAGATTAGCATATTGCATCGCCTAAGATATTTCTATGTTATAATTGGTTATTTTTAGAGGTAATAGGTCAGTTGTGTTGAGAAGTCATACAGAGAGAAATGACATTCCAAATCAGCATCTTGAGATGGTCAGAATCAGAATCGAATAGTTTACTACAGTGATGGCTCAGATGATTCTGGTGATAAATGGTGGTTTTGTATATTAATGATATTTTTGTTTTATTCTAAAAGTAAAGAGGATCATCAATGTCATTTAAGGGTTATCTTGAAAACCTTAAATGAAATGAAACTTTATGGGAAATTCAGCAAGTGTGAGTTTGGTTACAAATTTTTTTTTCTTTGGTCACATTGTTTCAAAAAAAGGCATAATTGTTGATCCTTGTAAAATAAATTTGTTAAAGAATGGCCAAGACCCACAATTATAACCATGATTCGTATTATTCTTGGTTTGGAAGGTTATTACCGGTGGTTTGTTGAAAATTTTGCATTATTATCTATTCTATTTATTAAGTTAACATGAAAATTTGTTAGGTTTATTTGGACAAAAGAATGTGATGATTGTTTTCATGAATTGAAAAGATGATTGGTGAATGCTCTGGTTTTGGCACTACCATCCAGAAATGGTGATTTTGTTATCTACAGTGATGCTTTATTGAAATGAATTGGTTGTTTCCTAATGCAGAATGATCAAGTAATAGCTTAGGCTTCATGTGAATTGAAACCTCATGAGTTAAATTACCCTACAATTGATTTGGAAATATCTGCGGTTGTTTTTTCTTTAAAAATCAGGAGGCATCATTTGTAAGGAGTAAAATGTGAAATATATACTGATCACAAAAGTTTCAAGTATATATTCACTCAAAAATAATTAAATATAAGACATAGGAGATTTTTTGAATTAATCAAGGATTATGATTACACGATCTATTACCATCTAGGAAAAGAAAATAATGTGGCTAATGATTTGACTCGAAAAAGTAACGATTCATTAACTATGTTACGTTTTGAACAAGATCCTTTGGTTTTTGATTTGATGAAATTTGGCATAGATGTTTTTGGTGCAATAAATTCTTCTGTTTTTTATCAGGTGTCAGTGAGATAATCTCTATAAAAGAGAATAAAGAAAGCGCAGAAAGAAGATATTGAGTTATAGAAAATGTTAGAGTTTCTTCAGATGGGTATGTTTCATAAATTTAACATTGATAACGATTTTTTTTCAGGTTAGTAAAGAGATTATATGTGCCTTGTGATTCACAGTTGAAGAATTAGTTGTTATGTGAAACTCATAGTTCCCCATTTTTAGTTCATCATGGAAGTACTATGATATACAGAGATCTCCAAGAGTATTTTTGGTGGGATGGAATGAAAAGAGATATTGCTGATTTTACTGTGAACTGTTTGACTTGTCAGTAGGTTAAAGCAGTGTGATAGTTATCGAAAGGAATGCTTCATCCTTTACCAGTGCCAGAGTGGAGATGGGAAAATATATCAATGGACATCATTGTGGATTACCGAATAAATCTCATGGTAATAATGAAATATGGATTATAGTTGATCGATTCATTAAATCTACTCATTATCTTCCAATTAGAGATAATTTGTCTCTAGATAAACTTGATTAGTTGTATGTGAAAGAGATAGTCAGGTTGCATGGAGTTCACCACTCCAATGTATCTAATCATGATCCCAGGTTTACTTATATCTTTGGGAAAGTCCTTCAGAAGTTGTCGGTTACTGAATTGAATTTTAGTATATCTTTTCATCCACAATCAGATGGGAAATCAGAACAAAAAATTCATACATTGGAAGATATGATACTTTCTTATTTGATGGATTAACAGGGAAGCTGGGACCAATAACTTTATTTGGTTGAATTTTCATATAATAATAAATTTCATTCCAGCATACAGATGGCTCCATTTGAGGCATTATATGGAAACATTTTCCGAACTCTAGCTTTTTGGGATGAAGTAGGTGAAAGGAAGATGATTGAATAAGAATTGGTAGAAGATATGGGAGGGAAAGTTCTGTTTTTTCAGAACCACATGAGAACAAATCAGAGTAGATAGAAAAGTTATGCAGATAACTGGAGGAAGGATCTTTCTTTTGTGGTAGGTGATAATGTCTTTCTCAAAGTTTCTCCATGGAAAAGTGTGATGGGTTTTGGTAAGAAGGGGAGGTTGAGTCTGAGTTTCATTAGACCTTATGAAATTGTGGAGAAAGTTGGATCAGTTGCGTACAGAGTGGATTTACCTCCATGTTTATCCCAGGCACACAATTTTTTTCATGTTTTGATGTTGAGAATGTATATTCCAGATCCATCTCAGGTTTGGAGCCCAGAGGTAGTTCTGTTGGAAGAGAATCTCTCTTATGAAGAACAACCAGTCCATATTCTTGACTGTAGAGAGCATGTTTTGTGGAATAAGGTGTTTCACCTAGTAATGTTTTTCTGAAAAAACCATATGGTTGAAGAGGCAACGTGGGAATATGAAAATTCTATGAGAGATAAATATCCCCACTTATTTTGATAAGTGAAAAAAATTGTGAGGACGGAATTCCTAAAAGAGGGAAGGATGTAACATCCCAGGTAAATGAATAATAAGACATATTTCATATTTATTAATATTTGTGAATTAAATATTAATTTTACTTTAATGGTGGTTCTATGTTCGATAGAGTACTCGATATGCAACAACAGGTTTTTTTGAAATCTTACGATGCACACTAATAATATAATATTATTATTTTAAATTGTAGTTAACTCCTAGCCAATCTATTGGCGGGAATGAACGAATCTAACTAGAATATTAGTATTCATGTTTGTTAAATGTATTTACATTTATCCAACTAAAATTCAAAGGATTAAAATATGAAAGAATCTAATTTTAAGCATAATTTACATTAAATGTCTGATTTACCACATTTTAATGGTGAACCCACATTAAATATAGTTTTGGTCATTTTTATAAGTTTTAATTTACAAAATAAAATCCTTCTTTACAATAGAAAAACCTAATTTTACTTTGGGTAATTTTTGGATTTTTTCCGATAAAGTTCATTTTTTTAATGAATAGTGAATAATATTGTATTTTAATTCAAAAGTGCATTTTAATATAATTTATTTATGTAGTTAGATTCTATTTCTAAATGGTTTTAATGTGAGATTATAACATATTTTTTCCATTTAATCCAATTTTGGTTGTTGAATTAATTTCACTATGAAATTGGACATAA
Organism: Viscum album; assembly: GCA_963277665.1. NCBI lineage: Eukaryota > Viridiplantae > Streptophyta > Magnoliopsida > Santalales > Viscaceae > Viscum > Viscum album. Next base: position 795,330,176 of record OY728160.1, on the reverse strand, counting down.
ACAAGTATCAATATTTTGATAGTTATTGTTTCTTAAAAACACGCTATTTGTTTTGATAAAGGAAATTAATTATAAAATTAAATAATGCCACTATATGTTTTGAATTTTGAAAAATAGATATCATTTTTGAATTCAGAATATCAAATATAGCTTAGGTTTTATTTTTGGTATTTTTCTGAAAAACATCAATTTTGATGAATAGTGAAACCACTTTGTGGTAGTTAAAAAAAGACATTTTCATTTAAATTAAATTTTACCACTTTTTTGAATTGAATTCGGAAAATCTGAAATAATTTTTTGTTATCAATAAGTAAAATGTGGTTCAATAAGATGAAAATATTTTTTCTGAATAGTAACTTTTTACTTTTATTACCGTAGTTAAATGTAAATAGGGTAATTCAAGGTAAAAGAAATATTATAATATTTAAAAATTAACTTAACAGTTGTCCATACCATATTGGATGAGTCATTAACGACCATGAGAATATTTGGGTCAATTTTGGGACCTCATTGAGCAACTAGGGATTGATAATGACAATTTAGATTAATTAATGTAAAGTAATGGCAAAAATGAAAAAAACAAATATCTTTTAGTAAATTAATTATTATAAGGGGTTATATAAATTATCATCTTTCCTAATAAATTTATTGGAAATATAAGAATATTTTCTACATGATATTATTTTTTTATAATTTTAAACATCAATTAAATTATATTATTTATGACACAATAATGATGTAGTATTTAACTCATTAATAAATGGTTTAAATAAATAAGATTATAATGATTAAAATATTATATCAAAACTGTCTAATTCTTATTGGATGATTATATTTCGACCATCAGTCATCTTATCTTTGACTATAATGATTTTTGGACCATTAGAAACTGAATATCATTATATTATAAAATAGTATTTTCACATATTCCTAAAGAGCCCCTCCTCTCCCTTATAAAAGAATACCACTTATAACCAATTCCTCACACCACTCAGGCCATTTGGATCATCAAAAATCTGCCCAATTACACTCCCTACATCACTCTCATCCTCTTAGAATCCTTAACATAGGTAGAAGGAACTTCAAGAATTCCTTTTGTTCAAACGAAATGGAGTTACCCAAATTAAAGGTAAGTGTTTATCTTAAATTTTTTTCTTTTATTTTACATCTCCAACCCCTAAAATATTTTTATTCTTTTCATTTTTAACAAAACCAGTATCCTTAGTATACTAGGATGTTTTTATGATAATTATTCTAACTACACATACACACACATCCCTCTAATGGATAAATAACATAATGTTTCTGTGGATGGAAAACTAACACCTCACGAAACGATGATTGTTCGATTTTATCCGACCGCCCCTTATGGTGGACATTATGATGAAACTGTATTTATTTATGATATATATTATGTTTATTATTTCATTATTCTTATGTACTTCCCCATTATAACATGCCTTTATGGTTTCCATTGTGGGTAAATATGATAATCTCATTTGAGTAAGTGCGGACTACCGCCCCCACAATGTGATGTGATTCATTATTACCTTATGTGGGATGTAAAAAAATGGAGTTAATGATAGTATATATGATATTATACAGGAATTATAATATACCTATGTATCATTATTCTTTATTTCCATTAAAATAAGAAATATAAATGAAACTGGCGTTCATGCATATGTACGACATACCATCTCCATGAACGGTGTATTTCATTTCATACCTATAAATGTTATGTACTATTATAAATACATGTATATACTAGATATATATGATATTTATGATATCTAAATAATGAATATAATTCTGGATATAAATGACTATTGACCACATAGACAAATTGTAACACCCCAAGATTTTATGAAAAGTATTCTTTTTAATTAATGTCTTGTGTAGTACCCTACACCAAAAGGAGCTTGCACAACACGCATCCCTGACTTGCCTTACATTACACGCAATCATGACCTTCCTCAATAGAGTGTGTAGTACGTAATACCAAGTTTCACTAAACGAGATATTATTATAATATTATTATGAACTAGCCGTTATGAATAGTAATACCCACTTTTTGAACTTTTATAAATTTTATCCTTCAAAATGGACTTCAGTTTTGGATTCGGAATATTGAAATTTTATTAGGTTAAAATTTTGGTACTTTTCGGATAACATTCATATTCTGATGAGTAGTGAAAATTACTAAATTTTAATTAAAAACAACTTTTTAATTCGAAATAATTAATAGTGATAAATTATTAATTTGAGTGGTGTTAAAGTATATTTAGAATATATTTTTAAAATTTAATACAATGTTTTTCATTGGATGTAATTTCACATTTAAACCAGACATAAACAAGTGTCAATCTTTTGATAGTTATTATCTCTTAAAAACACGCTATTTTTGACGACGAGAATTAATTTTTCAATTAGATAATGTAACTGATATTTTTTTAATATGGTAAAATAGATATCATTTTTGAATTCACAATATCAAATATATGTTAGGCCTAATTTTTGGTATTTTTCTGGAAGCTTTCATTTTTTGATGAATAGTAAAACCACTAAGTGGTAGTTAAAAAAACATAATTTTTCATAAAACTTAATTTTACCACTTCTGTGAGTGGAATTTTGAAAATCCAAGAGACACGGTTAATATCAAGGTCTAAAATGTTGTTCAATGAGATGAAAATAATTTTTTCGTGAATAGTAACTTTTTGTTTTTTTCTTCCACGGTTAAAAGTAAATAGGGTAATTAAGGGTAAAAATGATATTATTATTACCCTAACACACTTCCTAAGTCTATTGGATAAGTGTAATTCAACCAAAAACAACCTTAGGAATAAAATATGTCCATTTAGTCCCACTTGGATTAGATTAGGACATTTATTATCAATTTACTTAAAGAAAGGTTAAAATAGTTAATGCCAAAGTTTAATAACTAAATCATTTTTAATATACGGTTATACATAAGATAAATTAGACTATAAATATTCATTAGAAATATAAATAGATTTACAACATAATGGTATTTTATTTGTAATTTTTAGAATTAAAATAATTTAAATTATTTAAGATATAATGATGATCCGGTAATTATCCTATTAATAAAATATTGACATAATTGATTTTATAAATATTAATTTGAGACTTTTTATGAATTAAAATAATTTTATATGTTAATCTGACATGTTAATATTGATTTAATTAATTTTTTTAGAACTAATAATTCTATTATGATTTTTTAGAAAATCAATTACCAAATAGTGTCAAAATTGACATAATATAGTTTTTGAAACAAATATTATATTATTAATTGTTATTATATTACTAAAAAACTAATGTTTGACCAAGATACTTATATAATGATAGGTTTATCATTAATGGACCACTTGGGGGTCGCTTGGATGTATATGGTATGTTCATTAACTATATAATATAAAAATACAAAGTGTCATGGAAAATGTCAATCTAATTAACTAAGAGTTAAAACTAAAAGATAAGGTTAATATAATGACCTAAACTTGTCTAAATTATTTTTTATGAGAGTATTTCGATCCATACCCACTTTAGCTTTGAAATATATCAATATGGAGATATTAATAACCGAATTTGACTTTATAATAAAATAATATTTTTAGTTATTCCAAAGGTGCCCCTCTCCTCCATTATAAAACAGCACCTCCTCCCTCTCTTCCTCACACCACTTTGGGCCTTCATGCTCGTCCAACCCCTGAAAAATTCTATTCTACACTTCCCTAGAAACATCCTAGAGGTCTTTGTATTCTTCAAATAACAATTTTAGTACCCTAAGAGGAGGTCTCAAAGAGGCGCTTCAAAGAAGATGTAGTGTTTGTTACCGATTCTTTCAACTTTATTTCTTCTTCCACTTCTTCTTTTTTAGTTGTTTCATTATGAGGTAATAACATCAGTATAACTAATATAATTATATTTTATTATAAGTATGAAACAACCATATTTAACTATCTATCCATCCTATGGAAAAAGAAATCACCGCGCGTGCGTATGTACGGAATACCGTCTCCACGCCGTGGTGTAATCTAATTTCCACCACCACCTTACATGGATGAGTATAATGGTGAATGTAATGAATATATATGATTATTTTAAGGTGATATTGATTCTATAATATTATACATACACTTTAATACAATTCCACGATCATGGGAATGATATCATCTCTCGTGCGTACGTACGGAATACCGTCTCCACAACGCGATGAGATTCACTCTCCATGATAACCATTCAAGAATGATTATAAAGTATATATAATTAGTAATAATGAAATATATGACATAATAATTCTACTTTATTTATGTATATATATATTTATGTCATCTACATAGTTCCATTCAATTCAATAAGGAATTGAATATAGTGTTCATGCGTACGTACAACCTACCGTCTCCATAAACGGTGTATTTCGTTCCATTTATTGATCCATTATATATATATTCTGAAGATATGTTATATATAAATCATTTTTTACATTATGGATGTAAGGTATCAGGATCTATGTAATCATATGAATAATTACAAGTTAAAACACGAAAGACAAATGAAACAATTTTACCCAAAATGCTACTTTAACATGAATTTACAAAAGAATGGTTAATATAAAGTCATAAGTGAACCATATATGATATAATAACAATGAATATGATTCTGTAATAATTCAATTAAATTATTTAAATCATTATAAAGGAGGTTTGGATACGTACGTAGCATATCTGACCTAAGGTAAGCGAAAATTTTACAAATCTCATTTTTATCCGAGATTTCTTATTCATAAGTATTTACTGGGTTTATTGCTATCATCCATTTATGTGTTTTATAAAAGTGTATTCATTTATGTTTAAAGTCATTTTTACCCATTCTTACTTTTACCCCATGGTATGGAAGGAATCTTTCTTTTATTTTCCCTATAAGGTACTTTTTGATTTTTCCAACAAAAGTATGAGAGGAATGTTTTTTTAACATATACAGCATGAAAGGATTTTTATAGTATTATAAAGCCTTATTTTCATTAAGATTTTTCCAAAATATTTCATGACTATTTTTAACAAAATCATTTTAATTTAAATTTGGATGACATTTTGTGAAAAGAAAATGATTTTGAAGAAGAAAGGATATTTTCCTCAAGAATTCATTTCAAGTGTTTTATCAAAACCATTTTTCATCTAAGATAAAGTTATTTCATATGTGTATGTTTCAAGTATACAGTCTCTATGATTTACATGGTTTCACTTTCCTTATTATGAAATGATATCCATTTCTTTTGTATGGATTATTTGAAGATGGGATGATTATTATTAAACCCATTTTATTTATTGGGTTATTATGAATGATGTATGTTTATTTTGTGGCACAAGTAAGAATGATTTAATTATGAGATGGGTGGGACCTATATCTCCCTCCAATGAATTGGGTAAAGATTTATATCTCATGAGATAGACATGGCTGAAACAGCAAGTTAAACCGGTTCAGTAATACAGGACTGGAACGAGGAGTGAACTCGATTCAGAAAGGAACTTTGTCCACTAAAGTGGTATTGGCAGCAATGCCTTGGCCACTATAGAAATCATTACATGTGCTTAATGGATTCCACAATTACATGTTTTATTCCCATGCTATTTTATCATTCTTAATGTTTCTTTATGATCTATGCCTTACGTACTTCCATGTTTTATGTCATTTCTCAATATTTTGATGTTTCAACATTATGTTCACGTTTTTAAGTTCAAATGTATATGGTATGTTTTATTTTATCCATGATTACCCTTACTGAACATTTGAGCTCACCCTTTTTAGTTTTTATTTTCCCCCAGGATTAAAAGAAGGGTTTTAGGTAAGGAAACAAAAAGTAGAAGATCTTTATGGGAGATGTTGAAGATCTTTCACCACGATTAGAAGATTACATTCCATGTTTCCAAAGACACTAAACTATTTTGGTCATTGTGTGCCTTTTTTTGTTATGTATTAAGTATTTCACAAATTTAATATAATCTCTATGTACGTCAAGCTTCGGGTCTCTACACAATTTGTAATATAAGGTGTTCATTTATTACTAAAGTACCAAATATTGAAAAAATGGTCGTTATTAACATAAATTATTATATATTGTTTTTGTCATGGTAGTAAGTGATATAAAAAAATAATAAACATTAAAAAGGTTCTTAAGAAAGTTGAAATGAACTTTAGTGTATTATTTAGGAGATTAAAGAATGATTGGGTCAAGTCAGAAATGAGGTAAGGGACTTTGTCTCAATCTCCTTTCATTTAGGCATATTTTCTTTTAATACATGAATTTCTATTATACTCTATATAAAAACCCTTGAAATTTCAAAGGTAATCTTTTTCTACAAAGCGTTTTACTAAATGAAAAAATTTATGGTTTCTTTTAACGTAAGCGGTGACAATGTCCTTTTCCACCGGCGTGAGTATTATTTGATCTTTGGCTTCCTCAACAAGCCGTAATGTTTTCAAAATAAAATAAATACCTTATATGCTTTTACAAATTATTGGTATTGAAAAATGTTTTGAAAATGGATATGTTTTGTCAATATATTTAAGTGGTATATTTTTATTGAAATGTAGAAATATTTTGTTTCCATTATATATGTTTTATGTGTTATCATTTTATATTGGTACTTAGACATTTGATGGGTGGTTACGTGATAAAGAAAATGACGGGCAGTGCCATGAATACTAGGACGGGTGGTTACGTTATAACGTAGAATGCATTGGGTATGGAAGTCAGCCGTATGACTATTCTATTTAGAGATATGTATGGAAGTAGACCGTATACCTATTCCATTTATTGATATGTGTGTAAGTTGACCGTATGGTTATTCCATTTATGTATCTTTAGTTCACAAGTTACCTTTATATGTTATGTGTTCTATATATGGGTTTTATGGTAATCTTTTGGTTACAAAAGGGTATTTAATGATCTCTTATTTAGTGAAGAGGATTTACTACTTTATAAAGGTGAAAAGTTTTACTTATTTCAAAGTATTCATGGTTTACTTGTTATTTTAAAAAACTAACTATTTTCCTTCTTTGTGTAAGTTTTACTAATATTTTTATGCTCATCCCATATTTTTGAAAGGTTTTTCATATTACATAATGTGGAATAGGGTGAAAGATGGGATCACGGAATAGTCATGCTATCTTAAACAAGGAACTAGGCATGACACTTTGTTTAAGAGTTTTTATTTAATGAAAAAAATGGAAGCTGTGTAGAAGTGTCTACTTTGTAATATTTTGAAATGTAATAGTTATGGCCTAACACTCTAAAACTCTATACCTGAAAATGTCCTCAATGAAAAATATTCATTTAATTCAAGATTATGTAATTTTTTATGGTCAGGTCCTTATAGTTGGTATCAGAGGTCGGTTTAGACAACATCATGAGTTACAGTATTGTTAAATAAATGTCCATAATTTAAGTTAGGTTAATATTGAAATCATATAGAATTTACATATTAAAATGTTTCTTCACATTAGATATTTTTGTGTTTAGATTTTTTTTTCATCGAGGAAATAGGGATGTTGTGATGAGAAGACATACAGAGAGAAATGACCTTCCAAATCAACATCGTGAGATGGTCAGAATCAGAATTGAATAGTTTACTGTAGTGATGGCTCAGTTGATTCAGGTGATAAATGGTGGTTTTGTTTATTGGTGATATTTTGGTTTATTCTAAATGTTAATAGGATCATGAAATTCAATTATGGGTCATCTAGAAAACATTAAAAGAAAAGAAACTTTTTGTAAAATCCAGAAAGTGTGAGTTTTGGTTACAACAAATGTCTTTCCTTGGTCACATTGTTTAAAAAAATGGAATAAATATTTTTCCTGCTAAAACAAAATTTGTTGAAGAATGGCCAAGACCCACAAATATAACCAAGATTCGGAGTTTTCTTGGTTTGGTAGGTTATTACTGGAGGTTTGTTGAAAATTTGGCACTGTTATCCAGTCCAATGACTAAGTAAACACGAAAAGGTGATAGGTTTTATTGGACAACAGAATGTGATGATTGTTTTTAGTAATTGAAATGAAGATTGTTGAATGCTCCAGTTTTGGCAATACCATAAAAAAATTCTGAGTTTGTTATCAACATCGATGCTTCATTAAAAGGACTTGGTTGTGTACTAATGAATAATGTTCAGGTAATATCTTATGCTTCATGTCAGTTGAATCACAATGAGTTAAATTACCCTAGACATGATTTGGAATTATCTGTCGATGTTTTTTCTTTTAAAATTTGGGGGCCTCATTTGTATGGAGTAAAATGTGAAATATAAACAGATCACAAAAGTTTGAAGTATATATTCACTCAAAAATAATTGATCATATGACATAGGAGATGGTTGGAATTAATAAATGATTATGATTGCACGATCCATTTCTATCTAGGAAAATAAAATATAATTGATGATGATTTGAGTCAAAATAGTAATTATTCATTAACTTTGTTACATTTGGAACCAGATCCTTTGTTTTTTGATTTGATAAAATTTGGCATCGATGTATTTTGTTTAGGAAAATCTTCTGTTTTGTATCAGCTGTTAGGTAGATAATCTCTATCAAGCATAATAAAGAAAGTGTAGATAGAAGACAGTGAGTTGAAGAAAAATGTAGAGTTGGTTCAGATGGGTCAGTTTCCTGAATTTAACCTTGATAATGATTGTGTTTTGAGGATTGGAAAGAGATTATCTGTTCCTTGTTATTCACAGTTGAAGAATGAGTTGTTATGTGAAAATCATAGTTCCCCATTTTCAGTTCATCCTGGCAGTAATAAGATGTACATAGATCTTTGGGAGTATTTCTGGTGGGATGGAATGAAAAGAGATATTACTGATTTTACTGTGAAGTGTTTGACTTTTTAGTAGGTTAATGTAGAACGATAGTTACCGAAAGGAATTCTTCATCCTTTACCAGTGCTAAAGTGGAAATGGAAAATATATCAATGGGCGACTTTGGGGAATTGCCCAAGACATCTCGAGGTAATAATGAAATATGGGTTATAGTTGATCAATTGACTAAATTTGCTCATTTTCGTCCTATTAGAGATATTATGTCTCTAGATCAACCTGCTCAATTGTATGTGAATGAGATAGTCAGGTTGTAGAGAGTTCCCCTCTCTATTGTATATAATCGTGATCCTAATTTTACTTCTGACTTTGGGAAGGGCCCCCAGAAGTCGTCGGGTACTGAATTAAATTTTAGTATAGCTTTTCATCTGCAATCTGATGGTCAATCAGAATGAACGATCCAGACATTGGAGGATATTCTACGTGCTTGTTCGATGGATTAATAGGGAAGCTGGGACCAATATATTTATTTGGCTGAATTTTCATATAATAATATATTTCATTCTAGTATACAGATGGCTCCATTTGAGGCATTATATGGAAAGAGTTGATGAACTCCAGCTTTTTGGGATGAAGATGATGGGACCATAATTGGTAAAGAGATGGGAGAGAAAGTTCGGTTGATTCTGAATCACATGAGAACAGCTCAGAGAAGACAAAAAAGTTATGCAGAAAACTAGAGTAAGGACTATTCTTTTGAGGTAAGTGATCATATCTTTCTCAGTGTTTCTCCATGGAAAAGTGTGATGTGTTTTTGTAAGAAGGGAAATTTGAGTCTGAGGTTCATTTGACCTTATGAAATTCTGGAGAAAGTAGGATCAGTTCTGTACAGAGTGGGTTTACCTCTACGTTTATCCGTGGTACACAATGTTTTTCATCTTTTGATGTTGAGAACGTATATGCCAGATCCATCTCATGTTTTTATCCCAGAGGTAGTTCTGTTGGAAGAGAATCTCTATTATGAAGAAAAAAGGTCCAGATTCTTGACCGTAAAGAGAATGTGTTGCAGAATAAGGTGATTCACCTATAAATGGTTTTTTGGAAAAACTATATTGTTGAAGTGGCAACGTGGGAATCTAGAAATTCTATGAGATATAAATACCACCACTTATTTTGATATGTGAATAAAAATTGCATGTAAGGAATTCCAAAAATGAGGGAGGGATGTAACATCCATGGAAAATGAAGAATAAGACATATTTAATATTTATTAATATTTCTTATATAAAGATTAATTCTAATTTAAGGGGGTTTCTATGTTCTATAGAGTACCCGATACGCAACAACAGGTTTCTTTAAATTCATTCGTTGCATGCTAATAATATAATATTATTATTTTAAACGGTAGTTAAATCCTAGCTTTTGTATTGGCATGAATGAAAGAAACTAACTACAATATGATTATACATGTTCGTTAAATGTATTTACATTTATCCAATAAAATGTTAGAGGCTTAAAATATGAAAGAATCCAAATTTAAGCATAATTTACATGAAAAGGCTGATTTACCGCCTTTTAATGGTGAACCCTCTTTAAATCAAATTTTGGTAATTTTTATATGTTCTAATTGTCCAAATAAAATCCTTCATTTGAATGGAAAAACCAATTTTTTACTTTGGGGAATTTTTGGGATTTTTTTGATAAAGTTCATTTTTAAGTAATAGTGAATAATATTGTATTTTAATTCAAAAGTGCCTTTTAATTTAATTTATTTATTTTGTTATATAATCTATTTTTTAATTGAAAATATAATATATTTTTACCATTTAATCCAATGTTGGTCATTAGAATTAATTTCACTTTTAAATTGGATATAAACAAGTATCAATATTTTGATAGTTATTGTATCATAAAAACAAGCTATTTGTTTTGATAATGGGAATTAATTCTAAAATTAATTAATTCCACATCAATGTTTTTAATTTGAAAAAATAGAAATCATTTTTTAATTTGGAATATCACATATTTCTTAGCCTTCATTTTTGGAATTTTTCTGAAAAACTTCAATTTTTGATGAATAGTGAAACCACTTAATGGGAGTTAAAAAACTGACTTTTTCATTTAAATGAAATTTAACCACTTTTGTGAGTTGAATTTCGAAAATCCAACATAAATGGTTATTATAAATAATTAAAATGTTTTTTAATATGATGAATATAATTTTTGATGAATAGTAACTTTTTGGATTTTATTTACCGTGGTTAAAGGTAAATAGGGTAATTCAAGGTAAAAAGAATATTATAATAAAACAAAATTACCTTAAGACTTGTCCAAAATTTATTTTTTGAGTCATTAATGACCATGGGAATATTTTTTTCTATTTTTGGACCCCATTTAGAAACATGGGAGTGATAATGACAATTTAGATTAATTAACATAAAGTAAAGGAAAAAATGACAAAAGCAAATATCTTTTAGTAAATTAATTTTTATAAAGGGTTATATAAATTATCATTTTGTATATAAATATTAATTGGAAAGCTAAAATTATTTCCTACATGATATTTTATTTTTTTATAATTTGTACACATCAAATATATTAAATTATTTATGACACAGTAATGATGCAGTATTTAACTCATTAATAAATTATTTAAATAAATAAGATTATAATGATTAAGATATTATCCCAAAACGGTCTAATTCCTATTGTATGATTATATTTGGAACATGAGTCATCTTATCTTCGACTATTATTATTTTTGGTCCTTTAAAAATCGAATATCATTATATTATAAAATAATATTTTCACAGTTTCCTAAAGAGCCCCTCCTCTCCCATATAAAAGGAGACCACTCATATCAAATTACTCACTCCAATCAAGCCATTTGGGACGTCCAAATATGCCCAATTTATCTACCTACATCCCTCTCCTCCTCTTATAAGACGTTCCATAGGTATAAGCCACTTCAAGAAGTTTTTTAGTTCAATCCAAAGGGATTTACACAAATTAAAAGGTAACGATTTCTCTTAAATTGTTTTCTTTTATTTTACATCTACAACCCCTAAACACTTTTTATTACATTTTTTGTAACAAAAATAGTTTCTTAAATATATTTGGATGTTTTTATGAGAAAAAATCTAACTACAGTTAGACACACCTCTATCTAATGGATGAAGAAAATAATGTTTCTGTGGATGGAAAACTAACGACTCATGAAATGATAATTATTCAATTTTCTCCTACCTCCATGCATGGTGGAAATTATGATGGAAATTTATTTATATATGATATATATTATGTTTATTATTTCATTATGCTTCTTTACCTCCCAATTATATCATGCCTTTATGGTTTCCATAGTGGGTAAATATGATAATCTCATTTGAGGAAGTACGGACTGACACCCCCTCAAAGAGTTTTGATTCGTTATTGCCTTATGTGGGATGTATAAAGGATGGAGTTAATGATATTATATATTATATAATAATGTAATTATAATATACCTATGTATCATTATGTTTTATTTCCATTAAAAAAATAAATAGAAATGAAAGTAGCGTCCATGCGTACGTACAACTTACCATCTCCATGAACCGTGCATTTCATTTCTTACCTCTCAATGTTATGTACTATTATAAATACATGTATATAAAAGATATATATGATATATAAATAATTAATATCATTATAAATATAATGTACTATTTACCACATGACAACTTGTAATATAAGGTGTTCATTTTTGACTCATGTACCAAATATTGACAAACTGGATGTTATTAACTTAAATGATTACATAAAGTTTATAAAATGCTAAGAAGTGATATAAAAGAAATAATAAACATGAAAATGGTTCTTAAGAAAGTAGAAATTAACTTTTTTTTTATTATTTTGGAGATTATAGAATTATTGAGTCAAGTCATAAATGGGGTAAGGGAATTCGTCTAAATCTCCTTTCATTGAGGCATATTTTGTTTTAATACACGATATTCTTTTATACTCATTATAAACACACTTGACTTTTCAAAGGGAATATTTTTCTATGATGCATTTTTCCAAATGACAAAAATTTTTGTTTCTTTTAATGTATTCTGTGACAATGACCTTTTCTTCCACCGTGTGTATTATTTGATATTTGGCTTCCTCAACAAGCCTTAATGTTTTTAAATGAAAATAAATACCTTATACTCTTTTACATATTTTTTGGTATTGCAAATGGTTCTGAAAATGGATTTTTTGTCAATATATTTATGTGATATATTGTTACTGAAATGTGGGAATGTTTTCTTTCCTTTATATTTGTTGTATATGTTAGGATTTTGTATTTTTACTTCAATATTTGACGGGTGGTTACGTGATAATCAAAATGACGGGTGGTGTCATGAATACCAGGAGGAGTGGTTACGTTATAACCTCAAATGCAATGGGTAGAGTAGTCAGTCGTATGGCTATTCCATTTACTGATATGTAGGGAAGTCGGTCGTATGGCTATTTCATTTAGTGATATGTGTGGAAGTTTTCCATATTGTTATTCCATTTAAGTATGTTTATGTCCCATGTTACCTTTATATGTTATGTTATCTTTATATGGGTTTTATCGTAATCTTTTGGTTACAAAATTGTAAGTAATGATCTTTTATTCAGTGAATATTATTTACTACTTCATAAAGGTGAAAAGTATTTCTTATGTTAATGTATTCATGGTTTACTTGTTATTTTGAAAAACTAATTGCTTTCCTTATTTTTCTATCCCTTACTGAGATTTTAATGGTCATCCAATGTTTTTGAAATGTTTTTCACATGACATAATGTGGAATAGGGTCAAGGATGGGATCAAGGAAAGGACATTCTATCTTAAACATGGAACCAGAAATGACTATTTTTTTAAGAGTTTTTATTTTATGAAAAAATAGAAACTGTGTAATGTTTCTACTTTGTAATATTTTGAATTGTAATAGTTATGGCCTAACTGTCTAAAACGATAAACCTAAAAATATCCTTAATGTGAATTATTCATTTAATTCAAGATTATGTAATTTTTAAGTCTCGTTCCTTATATTCATGTTCCTCTTTAATTTTGGATCAAATAAAAATATCATCAATAAAAAAAACCACAAAATTATCCACGAACTCACAAGAATGTTCTAATCATGAGATCCATGAATACAGAAGGAGAATTGGTTAAACCAAAAAGAATAACTAGATATTCAAAATGGCCATATCTATTAAGAAATGTGGTCTTCAGAATGTCTGCATCCATTAATTTCATCTAATGGTACCCCGACCTTATGTCAATCCTCGAAAAATATTGATCTCCCTGGAGATGATCAAACAAATCATCGATATGAGGCAAAGTATACATGTAGTAAGAGTTTTGTTATTAAATTCTCTATAATAAATGCAAAGTATCATTGAAACATATTTATTTTTAACAAACAAGACATAAGTACCCCATAGTGATGTTCTACGTCGAATGAATCCTTTAACTAATAACTCATGCAATTGTTTCTAAAACTCTAAAAGATCAAATTGAGCCATTCGATAAGGGGGTTTTGAAATTGACTTAGCATCAGGAACTAAGACAACAATAAATCCACATCCCAATCTGGTATAATACCAAGAAAATCATCATGAAAAACACCAAGGTACTCATTTACCACTGGCACATCATTATTCTAAAAAATCCCTTTATTTTAAAAAATCTGATCAAGTGGACATTCATTTCCATATTTTACATGTTTCTCTGCTTCCTGATATGTTATCAAAATCAAGGGTTCATTACTGAACACAAACTAGATATCATTATGGAAAAGTACCTCTTTATCTCTACAGTCAATCATACCAGGATAAACAAAAAGCCAATCCATAACCAACAAAACATCAAACTCTACTAGAGGAAAAACAATAAGGCTTGCAGGTAGATTCTTCACGTACACAATGCCAGGATGGTTCTTATAATTTTTTTCTCAACATTTCCACTGGGTGTTTTTACCATAATTAAAGGATTAATATCTTGATATGAAATTCAAAATTAACTAGAAAACACATTAGAAAAGAAAGAATGTGTACACCCTGGATCAAACAACACATTCGCAAAATCTGAACAAACATACAGTATACCTGATACTACTTCATTTGATTGACCAACATATCCCGATGTAGATGTAAAGGATTTCACCACCCCTTTTTGGATGTATTCTAGTTTCTTTCCCCCAGTTGAGTTCTCCTGTAGACACTCATCTGTATAATGACCCATTTAATTGCACATAAAACATCTTACCGCTATCTTTTCATTGTCTGCATGATCATTTTCCTTAAAGTTATAAGCAATATGAATAGAATTACAACACTAGAATCACTTCCCAGACATTGATAAACATTATGCATGGGGCTTTTTACCACACTTCTCACAAGATGGATATTTAGTTTTCTTACCTCCAGGTTTATTTGATGAATTTTTTCCATTGGCTTTCCAACTGGACCTCTTATTGTCTTGTTTTCCCATGAACTTATGATCATTGAAAAACTCCATTTTGACCTTCTCCGCACATCAAACAAGTTCTTTCATAAATTTTGAACTCTCGAGGGGATAATGCTCTTAGATATTTCAGCTTCATTCCGTAGTAAAATCGATTTATCTTTCCATCGTGATCTCAGATGAAATTATGAGCATATATTTCTAGTTGAGTGAACATTCTGTTGTTAACAGCCACTGATTCATCCTCCTACCTCAATTCCAAGAATTGTTTTCCATCCTAAGTCTAACAAATTTAGGAAAATATTTATCATGGAACATACCTTTGAATTCATCCCAAACAATAGAATCAATCTCCTCACTATCTGTGATATTTTTCACCATCGACCACCACTGATCATCTTATACATCAAAATAGAAAACAACAAGACTAACCATTTGATGTTCTGAACAACCCATGACCTCAAAAATTTCTCAAGTTCTTTAATCCACCCTTCTTATAGTATAGGGTCAATGATCCAATGAATGATGGGGGATGTTGCCTCATGAAATGCTCCACTATTTACATGTTCCTCTTTGGTTGATCTAGCTGATCTCGTGCATGGATACCACCACCATTTATTTCCTAGTTCAACTGTTCCATCCTGGAAACAAATAGTCAATTCTGATTCACACCATCTTAGGTTGTTGATTTGGAAGTTTGTCTTCCTCCTAATGTCGTCCCAACATAGCTGCCTTGTTTCCTCTATCGAAAAAAATTCTAAACACAAAATCAGCTTACATGAAGCAACAAGGTAATATGTAAATTCTATATCATTTCAATCATTACTTAATGTAAAATAATTTATGGATATTAATTTTTCTATATTCTATATCCTAATGTTGTCTACACCGATATCTGATACCAACTATATGGACCCAAAATTAAAACATTACATAATATTGAACTAAACAAATAATTCACAATTAGGATATTTTCAGGAATAGTGTTTTAGAGAATTAGGCCATAACATATACATGACGACTTGAATTATACATGTTGACACGTCTACTCATTTTCCATTTTTTCACAAAATAAAAACACATGAAAAAAGGGTCCTATGTAGTTCCATGTTTTAGATAGCATTGCATTTCCTTGATCCCATCCTTCATCTTATTCCACTTTATGTCATATAAAAAACATTTCAAAAACATGGTATGAGAATAAAAATATCAATAAGGGATACACAAATAAGAAAAAATGTTAGTTTTTCAAAACAACAAGTAAACCATGATTAAATTATGTTATGTAATACTTTTCACCTTTATAAAGTAGTAAATACTCTTCACTGAATAAAATATATTTTCTTACACTATTATAACCAAATTATTACATTAAAACCCATATAAAGAACACATAACATATAAATGTAACTTGGGACATAAAAATTCTTAAGTGGAATAACCTTACGGTCGACTTCCAAACAAATCACTAAATTGGAAAGCCATAAGGCTGACTTCCATAACCAATTCATTGGAGGTTGTAACGTAACCACCCATACTGGTTTATCACAACCCCCCCATCATTTGGATTATGATATAACCACCCATCAAATGTCAAAGTACCATTATAAAATAATAATAATAAAATATTGAAAATATAAACATTTAACTAATAACATTTAATTTGAAATCAAAAGAAATAATTTCCATGTATTAATATAATTAATCAATTTCGAAAAGCATTTTTAGTACCAAAACACCCAAAAATATAATAATTGATTTACTTTTCATTTTAGGAAACATTAATGATGATAGAGGAAGCCAAATAACGAATACAGCGGCGGAGAGGTCATTGTCACAACAAATTTTAAAAAAATTCAGTTTCTCATTTAGTAAATTTCTTCATAGAAAAATGATTCCCTTTGAATAAACGTAAAATTTAATGGGTTTTATTATACACTATGTAAAAGAAGAAGGTATATATTTTTGAAATATGCCTCAATAAAAGATGATTGAGACGATGTCTATTAGCTAGCATCCAACTCGACCCGTTTTTTCTTTAATATCCTCAACAATAAAATAAATTTAATTTCTACTTTCCTAAGAACCTTTTAATGTTTATTATTCTATTTATATCACTTATTACTTTTTCATAAACATTATTGCATCGTTTATGTTAATAATGGTCGTTTTGTCGATATTTGGTACTTGATTCAAAAATGAACTACTATATTTACAAGTCATTCATGTGGTCAAAATTTCATTATATCGAGAGTGATATTCATGATTTAGATGTCATATATATATTTTTTATTCCTTATATATATATATATATATGTATTTATAACAATACATAAAATTTTGAGATAAGAAATGAAATGCACCATTCATGGAGATGGTTAGCCGTACGTACGAATTAACACTGCGTTCATTTCTATTTCATATTTAATTGAATAAAAACATAATGATAAATAGGTAAATTATAATTACAGTATATAATCATATATAAAATCATTAACTACATCCTATATAAATACCATGTATGGTGTAAACGAGTCATATCACTTTGAGGGGGCAGTAGTCTGCACATCCTCAAATGAAATTATCGCATTTACTCATAATGGAAATCATAACAGAAGGATATAAGTGTAAAATACATATGCATAAAAAACATAATCATAATATATATCCTATATAAATAAATTTCCATATTAATTTCCACCAATATAGGTAGTAGGATATAATCGAATAATTATCGTTTTGTCAGGCGTTAGTGGGCATCCACAGAAATAGTATGTTCTTCACCCATTAGAAGAATGTGTGTGTATGTGTAGTTAAAATAAATCTCATTAAAACATTCTAGTATATTTATTATACTGGTGTTGTTATAAAATAATGGAATAAAAATTGTTTTAGGGGTTATATATGTAAAAAAATATAAAAGAAGTTAAGAGAAACAATTACCTTTAATTTGGGTAACTACCATTAGTTTGAACCAAAAGGAATTCTTGATGTGCCTTCTACCTAAGGTAAGACATCTAGTAAGAGGATATGGATCTTTAGATCTTATTTGGTCAGGGTTTGAATGAACAAAGAGGCATGAGAGTTGTGCTGAATGAGTAATAAATTATGGATTTTTATGAGGGGGAGGAGGGGCTCTTTAGAAAAGTGTGAAAATATTATTTTTGATATATTTATATTCAGTTTCTAAAGGTGAGAAACTAATTAAAGTGGATGATAAAATGACTCATGGTTGAAATAAAATCATCCAATAAAAATTGGACAGGTTATGGAAATTACATTAATATTTATAATCTTATTTATATAAATATTTTATTAATGAGGTAAATACTGCATCATTATTGTCACATAAATAATTTAATTTATTTGATGTATAAAAATTATGAAAAAACCATGATTTTAGAAATATTATTTTCATTCCAATAAATATTTATAGTCAAAAATATATCTTATATAAACCCATGTATAAAGTTATTTTCTAAAAGATATTTGTTTGTGTCATTTTTATCATTAATTTATGTTAATTAATCTAAAGTATCATTATCACTACCATGTGGAACAATTGGGTCCAAAAATAGACCCAAATAATCACACGGTCATAAATTACTCATCCAATAAGGTTAGGACAAGTGTTAAGATAATATTTTATTATTATAATACTTTTTTACCTTGAATTACCCTATTTACCTTTAACCTCGACGAATAAAAGTCAAATGTTACTATTCACAAAAAATATATTTATCTTATTGAACAACATTTAACTTACAAAAAGCAACCATGTATGTCTTATATTCAAAATTTAATCCACAGAAGCAGTATAATTTCATTTAAATGAAAATGTCAATTTTTTACTATTAGTTAGTTGTTTCTCTATTCATCAAAAATTGGTGTATTTCAAAAACCTACCAAAAATTCACCCTAAGCTATATTAGATATTCCAAATTCAAAAATTTTGTCATATTTTTCAAATT
Organism: Viscum album; assembly: GCA_963277665.1. NCBI lineage: Eukaryota > Viridiplantae > Streptophyta > Magnoliopsida > Santalales > Viscaceae > Viscum > Viscum album. Next base: position 795,310,883 of record OY728160.1, on the reverse strand, counting down.
AAAAACATAGAAGTGACATTATTTAATTTAAAATTAATTCCCTTTTTCAAAACAAATAGCGTTCTTTTTAGAAACAATAACTATCAAAAGATCAACACTTGTTTATGTCCATTTTCAATGTGAAATTAATTTCAATGGAAAAAATTTATTTATTGGTAAAAATATAATCTAATTACCCATTAAAAAAATTATAAATTTATTATAATCATGTAGATAAATTAGATTAAAAGGCACTTTTGAATAAAAACACAGCACATTTCAGTATTCATTAAAAAATGAACTTTACCACAAAAATACCAAAAATAACAAATGTAAATTTTGATGTCCTGAATCTAAAGAAGAATTTTATTTTGTCAATTATAACACATTAAAGGGCCCAAAAATATATTTAATGAGGGTACTACAATAAAAGGCAGTTAAATGACCTTGTAAAGTAATGTCTTGTTAAAATTCTATTCATCCACATTTTATGCCTCTAAATTTTATTTAACAAACATATATTATAATATTGTAGTTCGATTGTTTAATTATAACCAATACAATGGATAAGAGTTATCTATCATTAAAAATAATAAAATTATATTATTAGTGTTCAACCTTATATTTCAAAGAAATGCGTTGTTGCGTATCGGGTACGACATCGAACATATAATCCCCCTTAATGTAAAATTAATATTTAATTAACAAAATATTTATAAAAAATAGAGTGTATTATTTCGTTATTTACCCAGGATTTTATAGTTGTCATAGGTCAGTTTAGATATCTTTATATGTTAGGGAATTATTTAAGCCTAAGTGACATAACCATAATAGTTAGGATTTTTGAAAGAGTCATAGTTATTTTAGATAAATTGAATGAGTTTAAGATAACCCAAATATGTATATCTTATTATTTACCCTCCTCAGAAGATTTTATATGATGACTTATCAATCTTCTCCTACGACCTTTCATGGTTTCCATTTTGATAGTACTTTATTTATATATGATATAAATTCTATTAATGTCTTCTCTATTATTTTGTGATTTTTTATTTTACAAACATACCTTTATGCATTCTAATAGGTTTAAACAAGATAATTTCATTTCAGAATGTACGGACTATGCCCCCTCAAGCTGGTATGATTCATTCATGACATACATGGAATGTATATGGATGGAGTTATGAAATTATTTAACACACAAAAATATATATCTTATGATATTATACAAGAATTATAATATAATTATGTATCATTATGTTCTCATTACATTAAATATGAAATTGTAATGAATCCAGCATCCATGCTTACGTACAGCTTAACATATCCGTGAACGGTGCATTTCATTTCTTATCTGCAAATGTTATGTTTTATTATAAATACATATATATTTGGGATATATATTTTATATGAGATATCTGAATTATGAATATTATTATGAAGATAATGGAATTTTGACCACATGGCCAATTCGAAATTATAACAAATTCATTTTTAACTCACATTCCGATCATTAACAAAATGTCCAACATGAACTCAATTAATTATCTAATTATTATACCAGGAAATCAGTGATATAAAAGTAATAATAAACATTAAAAAGTTTTTTAAGAAATTAGAAATTAACATATGTTTATTATTCAGAAATAACAAGGAACAAACGAGTCATGTTGAACATGAGTTATGGGGTTTCTTATCTCACTTTTAATTCCGTGTGATTTCCACCATTCACCACTTATTTTTTGCATGTTGTGTATTTTTTACTGCCATTTGATATATATTATCATGATTTTATTTATATTCATGTTATTATATGATTAATTTGGTGGTAATTATCTTTTGTTCATATGAATCAATTGATTACAATGTGGTAATGGTTTTCACCTAACTTCTTATTCCCATGAGATTCATGCTATATTTGTCACCATTTCATTTGTGTGGTGTATGTACTACCTATGATTGTAGTATTTGTGTAATATACATTCATTTATGGGTATTTATTTTTTCATCTTATGATCCTTCTTTCACATGTAGTATGTTTTGTAAGTTACCAAATTGGTAAGGGAACTTTTCACCCTCCTCTTTTTAAAAGAATTCTTTTTGAGATGTATTTAAATTTAAATATTATTATGTTTGGATATGTTCTTATATATCCTTATTACTGTACATTTTTTTGTCTAAATTATGAGACTACCTTTTCTCTCTAATCAACAATATTTATTCATATTATAGTTACGTCATTAGGCTATTGAATTTCTGTAATTGAACTTCTTTACCCAATTTAAATTCTCTTGGATAAACTTCTACTCCATTATTATACCGTGCAATGAATATATTTTTCTGAACTATGATTGTGTTAAACTTAATATCCACTTATATTGGGTATATTATTATTTATCAAACATAAAAATGTCATTGATTTGTCTATAATCAAATGATAAAGTCATTATATGGAATTTCGTCTCAATTTACTTTCCATTCAGACTTATTTGGTGTTATGCAACAATTCAAGTTTATATGTGTATGTACAATCCTTGAAATATTATGTAATGAATAGATTTATTCTCATGATATAATAATGTTTTGATTAAATTTTATTACTCAATTATTTGTATACAAGCATCTCTCATTTGGTTAATAACTCTGTAACAAAAATATTGTTTTAAATATTTATTCTTGAGAATATTTCTCATTAATGACCATATCATCAAAATGGTATTAAGGATTTATTTATTGGGAAATAAATGTTAAAAAATGTTATAACCATTAAAATCTTCAAAGTTGTATGTGACCCTTTGATTAAAAAATATATTTATTATATATTTTAAATAGTTTTGAAAATGGTTTTGGTATGGTATTGATTATATAAATATTATGAAAAGTTATATTTTTTTTGCAATGTGGAAATGTTATCTTTCTTTCATGCTTGTTTTTTGTGTTATGATTTATAATGGAACTTTGTCATTTGACGTGTGGTTTCTTGATAAACTAAAATATGTTTTTTGTTATCACGATCCATCCTTGGGGCCCGTGCCGTGACTACCCCAAGCCTGCCTTCTATAGGCCAGGGGCTGGTGACTAGAACCAAAGACATAAATCTCAATAAAAAGGGATGGAATTTCATTTATAAAAGTAAACAACACAACATAGTACAAAAGTAAATTATGTACTAAGTAAAATGGGTACAAAAGTATGGGTTGAAATGAAAATGGGCCAGTATACAGTCCCAACTGAAAGTACAGTATTACTGAAACTAGCACAACAACAGTATAGTAAAATAGCAACCACTGAGTCATCCTTGGGGAATCCAACCTAAGGGTGGGTACATATGGCCTCCTCAGCACCACATTTCCATTTGTCTGCACCGTGTACGTCTCTCCAAGTGTTACACCTCTAGGTACCATCTAGCTCAACAAGTCTCCACCTCGGTCACTACTGTCTCTCATCTGCAACCAACACAACATAGTGTGGGCAATGCCCGTGCAGGGGTGAGTGTACGATAATCAGTAGGGACCCAGAGACCCCCGAAGGTCTCCTAGAAGTCCACAAAAGATAATCCACATAATAGAGATACAAATCTGAATTACCAACCAACCATACTTAGGTATATTACCATAAAAATATCTAAGTTATCAACCACAGTAAGACTCCAACTCTCTAGCCCCAATTCACCCCAGTCTACACAGGAATGAAGTCAATAACATCAATGATAATTATTGAAAATCAAGACTTCATATCACATAGGTATACATATTTCATATAGTGATAGATTTGATCAGATGTAGTCACTAATTCATCTAAGCTATCAGACCCACAGAGGATACAAGACCAGCTAAGCTGTCAGACCCACATAGGATACAAGACCTGCTACTCTGCCGGACCCACACAGGATACATGTACAGAGGTCAAAATATCGGACCCATACATGATACAAGAATAGTAGTCATATTCGTCGAAACCATGGAGGATTATAGTAAGGTAGTCGCCAATGTCGAACCCACGGAGGATTCCAGTATAGTGGTTGATGCAGTCGCAGGCAGCTCTAGGGTTCCCGCACATAGCACGCCCGATTCCCAGAAGGTCCGCTCCTCAAGCAAAGGTGTCATCACATAAACTATCACAAAGATTAGATTTCATGTACCCCAATGTTCTGTCTCATCAAAATGAAACCAACGCGATAGACATCGTGTAAATCAGATGCCAGGTCTGAGTGATATTGACTTTTCTGTTCCAGGGTCCCGGTTGGATATATGCTCGTTCCAAACCTGGTCGTTTTCCAAATTCATCCAAAAATCACTTAGAGTATAATAAGAGGACTGCCACATCATGAGGGTACCTGTTATGCAGAAGGTGCGTCGATCAGATGCGTTGTCTTTGAGTTATTCACCTATACGTGAAACATGCCCAACCCGTTAAGCCCAGTGGGCTGGCGGGTCGGGTCGATCTGGTTTTGGCTGGTCCGACCCAGTAGAGGGTCAGACCAACCCGGTGATTTGTGCGGCCTAGCCCGAGGGGACGCGGTCAGGCCCGGTGGGGTGCGGCCCGACCCAGCACGACGTGGCCCGGCCCGACGCGGCGCGACCTGGTGTGTCGCGGCTCGAACCAGGGGGTTGACTGGTCCAGGTGGTGCGGCCCCTTGATATCCTAAACCGGCAGTGCCGAGCGCCGATCCCCTCCCAACCAGCCGGCTGAATCTAGAAGACCTTCCTGGATCAAACGGCCCGCTCGAGCGGGCCATGGTCTTGCTGCACAGCACCTACGGGTGCCGCAGCTCTTTCCTGCAGATAGCAGACGAGCTGGCTAGTTTGCTACCGAAGCGGCCCGCAGAGCGCGGGCCGCAGTCCGCTGCAGCGCGGTGTCCCTTCTGGTGCCATGGTCTATTCTGTCCGGCCGGTTCATCATCGGTCGAGCTGCCCACAGTTGCTGGTCGCGTTTCTTCCTCACATGGTCAGTGCGAGGCTCTCGTCTTCACTCGCCACCACTGCCACATACCACCGCCTCCTTTTGTAAATTTAATAAACCAGAACAACGGAGAGTCATTGGGACGTTTTTTTTCGGGCCACGCCATCCGTGTTAGGCGGAAACAATTGGCCAAAGGTAATCCAAAGAAAACATAACAAACGGGATAATTTATTCACTTATAAATTATACAAAACCCCTACCTCGTAATTTATGTCGCACGTCATTGAGAAATGGAAGACGAGTGTCGCAGTAGAACAGAGTCGTCCCTTCAATGATGGAGGAAGAGTTGTTGTCGTAGAGGACGTAGACACATTGACGTCGAGGTGCATCCGAGGAAGATGTGTCGTTGGAATAAATCTTTCACGTTCTTCACTGGAGATGTTCTTCATTGAAGAACAATGTTATTCATTGAAGGAGGATCACCTCTCTTCTAAATCAATAGAGCCTTCCCCTACAAGTGATTTTACAACCCAAAAAGAAATAAAAAGGATCTTCAATTAATAGAATTGACATGAAATTAAATTTAATTCAAAAGTGGTGCCGAATAATTAATATAAACATTAAGTATATGAGTTGTCACAATTTATTGGTAGAGGGAGGTGGAGATGCTCATCCATTAATGAGAAGTTGTCAAAATAAATAAATAGTAGGGAATTAATGGGGAGTCGCGGGGAGGTGAAAGGGTTCGGGTTCTTATGTGCGCCACCAGACAAATATCCTCTCATGAAAGGTTATGTGGGTGTGGGACCCACCAAAAACATCCCCTTGTAGGATTTAACTACCCAAGCAAAAATAAAATTGTTGTAAACAATTTTATTTATCTATTTTGTTAAACCCAAAAAATTAACATTCAACTCACATAAATCGGAATTGCTGTAAAGTTCCCCTTAAGAGAATACTGGCACTGTGAGTTTATCGGTACTCTCAGATTTCAATTCCGAGCACCGGTTCAAAAGATAGAAAAACCCGCACGTACATTTACTTAACTTACCCAAACAATACAATAGAAATTGATTCCGAGAACACTGGGCCTCGGACTCAAGTGGTGTCAGAAACCGAAGACTCATAAAATTCCAATGTATTTATAAAAACATTTCCAGGAAATTTCTGGGTCTATACAGGTGTCATGATAAACAAGGATGGATGGTAATTTCATTTAATTACATTTATGTCCCAAGTTACCTATATATGTTATGTGTGATTTCTATGGGTTTTATTGTAACATATTGGTTAAAAAAGTGTAAGTAATGATATTTTATTCAAAAAAGAGTATTTTCTACTTCATAATGGTGACAAGTATTACATAGGATAAAGTATTCATGGTTTACTTGTTGTTTTAAAAAAATAATAGTTTTCCTTCATTGTGTATCCCTTATTGTGCTTTTTTCGCATCCCACATTTTTGAAATGTTTTTTATCGGACATGAAGGTGAAGAGGGACATGGATGGGATCATGGATAAGTATTTATGTTTAAAACATGGAACTCGACATGTTACATTTTACGATTTTATATTTTATGAAAAAATTGATACGTAGTAGTAGTGTTTACATTTAATATTCAAGATAATATGTAATATTTATGGCCTAATTCTCTTAATCTCTAAAACTGAAAATATATACATTTCTAATTCATTATATAACTCAATGTCACGTAATGTTTGAGGTCAGATCCTTGTATTCGGTACCTCTATCATTATATCCCTCGATGTCCTAGAATTTTATGGTTGTAAAAACCTCTACATTTATATCCTCATATTTCCTTGATTGTATAAAACTAGAATTAGAGTCCCACAAATCATGATGAACAAGTTATTCACAGTTGAACAAGATGTTCATAAAACACACAATGCATGAGAGTAGTACTCTATCTAAAAATCACTTCACTACTTGTAATCTCTAGGATCATGGAATGATAATGAGATCATTTAAATGATGTCCATTTTATAGGAAAAACTGCATCAGTCATCTCCCTCCTTCAACGGTCATATTATTCATTGAGTTAAAAATGGACCTGTACCCATGTCACTCAATCAATAGTTAGTTAGAAACAGATTTTATGACATCATATAAATGTGACAAAATTATGTTTATGGATTTTTCATCATGTATGAAAACCCTTATTATATTTAATAAACTCAATTTAAAAAATATGATAATTTTGGAAAAATATGTTAAAAAAATAGTTTAACTGTAAGGAAAATATTTAATCGGATTCCAAAGGAGCTGAAAAATAATGTCTAGAAAATTGAATATTATGATTTGGAATTATGAGGAATTCAGAGTTATATTTCTAAAGAATTTGGAGTCAGAATTCTGAGGAATTCTGAGTCTATCTTCTGAAGAATTCGGAGTCAGAATTCTGGAAAATTCGGAGACTTTATTTTGAGGACTTTAGAGTCTGAATTCTTGGGAATTGAGAGTCTTAATTTGAGGAATTCAGAGACAGAATTTTAAGGAATACAGATTCCAAATATCAGAGAATTTGGAATCTAAATTTCACATAATTTGGTGTATGAATTTCATAGAATTTTAATTCATAATTTCATAGAATTCAGAGTCTGAATTTCATAGAATTTGGAGTCTAAAAATAGAGAGACTCATCATCCAATGAACTATATGATTCTGAGGTTTTTAGATATGGATCCAAATTTTTTTACTTTAGGGAAAAATGGTTTTATATAGTTATGAGAAGGAAATGAATAAGGTAATGAAAAAAGGTAAGGGTAAAACATTCTAGAGAAAATAATTCTTATAGAAAGATAATTTTCCTTTAGAAAATATATTTGTGATTTAAAAAACATATATGAAGGGAAAGTTCATAATGATGACATATTGAATTAATAAATATTATAGGGTGACTCAACCTCACTTGAAATTTATTATTTTATTATCCCTTTATCATTATCTCAGTTGTTTTGAATGAAACTGATTTTTATTTTGCTTCTGGATATTTTTTTTAGTTTCATCTCTTCATCATTCATTATCTTTTTTTAATCAATATAATTTATTGGAAGTTTTCTTATATCAAATTATTCTGGAATGGAGGTATATGTACTTCTCCACAGTTCACTTATGTACCATTAGAGCCTCCTCTAATAATCATTATCATCATTTTCATAATAATTGCATGAATGATATTGAAAATCCCATTAAGCATAAGATACATATCATAAATATATACATTAGGGTTCATTTAAAAATTATTTTATTTAATATTATTTTTATTTAGGTTTTTTCATTATCAATTTCTATTCCTTAATGAGATAGAAATTTTTTATAAAAAATTTAATAATCAGTAAAACATGCTAAAATTATAATGAATGCATATTTTACAATTTCAAAAGACAAAGAATATATAGCTATAAAATTATATTCCTAGGAATCCTTAAAGGTAGAATACAAATCAACATAATAATCATTAGGTTTTCAAAATTCTTCTTCTATTATTGTATAAATTTCTAACCCATGCACTCAATATATATTTTCATTTTAATATTCATTTTTGATGTTTTCTACAAATATAGTAAGGAGGTGTGTCAGTATCAGTCCACTCATGATCATTTTTAACTTTATATATATATAGTTATAATAAATTAAAATCATTATATTTTATTGTTAAAAAATTTACAACAAAAATCCATTTTATTTATAAATTTGGATATTGTGGACAAATAAAGTGTATGATAATCATGTTTCAAAATAAAATTTATTTTAAACTTAATTAAAAAACTTGTTTATCAATGTATCCTAATTAAATAATGAGTGGAAATATAAAATCTCACATTTTCAAAATATTTACCATCTTCAATATCACAGTTGAGTTGAAACAATATCATCACAATATTATGTTTTGAAATATATCTGATCAAATTAAATATAGTACAAAGACACTAATTAAAGCATACTGTCAATTTATTTATTTTTGTAAAATGTTTGAAACCGTTATTTTTTTAAGAACAATATAAAATATAAATGAAGCCTAAGGAAGAAAAATATTAGTGGTTTATTCTAAAGAAGATACATAGTCCTATCTATATTGAAATTAATTATTACCAAGAAATTTACCAAGTATTATACATGATCAAAAAAATTGATGGTGAATTTTATATATAATATCTTCTCCTAGGATGTCCAGACTAGAAATAGCCTCTTCCAAAGTTATAGATGGATTAAAATGTTTTAAAGTATACAGAAAAGTGTATTTAATACTCTTCAATATAGTGATTGTTCATGTGATAATGAATATATAGATTAATGATAAATAAGCTAAAAAATATGTAAAAATAATAAGAGAAAAATGTGGGAGGAGATAATTTTCAAATTATCACTTTCAAAACAGCTTCAATTGATTAATTATCTTTAAATAAATATTTAAATAGCATCCACCAAGTGTTCACGTAACATTTAAAATAAATGGGTGCTGTAGATTTTCCAATTAGTAGTATGTTCAGGGTTGTTCTAAAAAATCTATATTTTTCTCACTCTATTCATCTTTTTGTCTATTTATGGATCTTATTATTAAATATAGAACATTAACTTATTTTCAGAAGGATGATATTAATAAATTAATCCTCAAAATGATTTGTTTGATGGGGAAACATTAGAATATCTTACTATATAATAAATTATCTGAAATATATAATTTGATGATTTTAATATTCCAATTTCAAAATGTTAGATATGGGAACATATTCTCAAATTGATCATCATTATAATGGAATGGACAGTTATAAAATTCACCTGTAACTATAACTGGTCATGGTCACATATTTAATTATTTTAAACACTTATTTAATTCCAAAAGTCACTTGTTTTCTATTTGTGACCACTTCTTTTCTTTTTGAAGAATTTTTTTTCTTCTTATTGTCATTTATTTTATTCATGTAATGGGTTATTTTCTTTATACATTAGGTTCAATATTTCAGGTAGTCACATGATGACCAATATGTTCTCAGTTCAATATAATTAATTTTCTACAACTATTTAATAGTCCCTTGGTTGTTCAGGATGTTACCTGGATTTCAATGTGTAGTGAAATCTATATATTTACATGAAAATTCATGTTAGTTGACCTTATTTTTAGAGTGCCTTGATATATACACTTCAAGACCTATATATTTTCTTTAGTTTTTCTAGAAAAACAGTGTATTATCATTTATCATAAAATTTATTTATAAATTAAGAAATGTGATGTGTAATAATTAAAATGAAGAAGTAATGGAATAATAAAATATTTATAAAATCATAATAAACATTAAATTGCTTCTACATAAATGAAAAATAATATTAATGGGCCTTTAAACAAATCATTGAAACAATAATGAAAAAAAGTTCCTTCTAGTTTTTTTAATTAACAAGTTTATTTATTTTTATAAAAGTATCTTCTTCGAAGATAACCATGGAATTTATATTGTAACCACCAATACATATAATGATCTTGACGGTGGGAAACCACTTCTTTTTGGTAAATGTTAAAAAATTTCCTATCATAATTGTATTTGAAAAAACTAAAATAAAATATTTATAAAATATAAAAAACACAATTTTTACGGCTTTTTGGAGGTAGACATGGGCTAGTCCTAACCATCTTATCGCTGGCCAAGTAGGGCTTAGTGGAATGTGTCTTGAAAATGTAGTATATTTTATTAAAATACATTCATTGATAATTTTGATCCTAATGGTAAGAAAAAAAAGGTTAATCCTAAAAACTAAAAAAACACTAGTGAATATAATTTATCAGTTTCTAGATATTTATACATTATAATTCTCTTAATGAAGATACATGTATAATGAATATCGACTAAAAATGAGATTACCACAAAAAACATTCATTCTTGTATTGAAAGTATTCATATAAATTCCAAATTTAATTTATAATAAATTAATATTTATACTACATCTATACTATAAATATGTTCATAATTATCTTCTAATATATGATTCCCTTATAATTTTAAATGACCAATTTATCAAAAATTATTCACTAAATTCAACATTATAGTGTTAGTTGTTTCAATTACCATACATTTATTAGTTTGAAGGATTTATTCCTTGGACCATATATATGATTACATCAAATTCAAAAACATAATTATGAATTATGTAACATATTTATTAATGATATAAAATATTATGTCTACCTATATAAGGTGGTTATGAAAATGAATTACATCACTATATATAAATTGTAATTCGTACGTACACAAGAATTATTATTTCATTTTCTAATAAAGGTAAAGTGGGAAATGATAATAATAATAATATATCATTATAGAATCATAGTAATTACATTTGTAACATATATATTCATTTAATCCATTCATATGAAAATCCATTTTTGGATGACTTGAAAATGAATCACGTCTCTTCAAGGAGGTTGTAGTCTATAATTATTCACATATAATGTAATCAATTATCATTGGTTGGAAAAGAGGGATAAAATAGATTGACTATAAAATAATAAAATTCAATTATAGTAGTACTACTGATATAATATTTTCAATATGGTTATAGTATAATCTAGAGTATCTACAAGAAGAAATAAACCAAACAATATTCATCAAGGAAATAATATCTTCATTGAGAAACACCCTTTATATCACTCCATAAGGAACGCTCGATTGATAAGTTAAGAATACTATAACCTATTTAATACGGATATAGAATTTTAAAATAATATTTATATATAATTTTGTCTAGCTATGTTTCCCAAGTATGTTTTAAGAATATTATGTTCTAAGTTCATTTTATAAGTTATTGGAGTGGCACACATGTAATTATTTAGAACATTAACATAACATAGGGGAAATAAAATCAAAAAGAGGATAAATAGGATAAATACATTATATAATTTGAATTAAAGATGATATGAATTCACGCATTATAATTTAGACTTGATTTTAGGTTTTTTTAGCCGTTATCTATTTATTTTAACCCATTGTCAAAATATTTAACATTTACCATAGTGAAAAAGTGTTACCAAGATAACAATTCATAATGAATAAAATAAAATTGAAATATTTAACAAATTGTTACCTAACTTTTAAATATATGTAAATTTTTATCAATTTCAATTCCATTATTTTAATGAAAATTATTTTAAAAAATTGTGCAAAACGACACAAAAACTTTTGTTAGATAAATGAATTTTTATACATAACACTAAATTTATTCTATTTATAAACATTTTAAAAACCATTAGATGAATATTAATTTAAAATTTGAAATATATTATCTAGAAATTTAATTAAAATAAGTTCATTATAGTGAAAAAAATTAAAATATTTTGATAAAATAAATTTTTTTGTGTAAATATAGTGTTTCAAAAAAATATCATTTTTTACATCAAAATATTTATTTTCCATTTATACTAAATTGATAACCAATGTATTAATTATCATAAATTTTATAGAAAATAATTTTTAATATGTTTTATAATATAAATAATTTTTAATATAAAATATATATAAAAAATGGTTATCATAAACAAAATAGGTCACAAACAATTCTTTGATATCAATGGAATTTCCTATGTGGATTAGAAATTATTTTTCGATTATTATATATCATTTATGTACCATATAATTTATTAAATTTATTTTTTTAATTTAATTTTTAAATTATGTTATATATTCCTTCTTGAAAATGCATCTACTGTATTTATTCATTAATGTTAAATATTTTCTAAAATCCTAGTGTGTTATATTTTACATCATTAAACGAATTTATCAATAAAAAACTATTATACATTCATTAAAAAAATTAAGACATATCTTCCGCATTACATCCTTAGGGTCCCAAATTATTTCTTAAATTTTTTGAAACATTTATAGAACCTATACCGTCTTAATAGTCTTCTTCTTTTGCAATTTATCTCTACAATCTAATATTCCTACATGTTTTTCTTTATAAGGATGACAATTCTTGATTTTTAGTACTTCAATTATTAGTAATTATGATGTATTAGGTGAGGAATTCAACTAATTATATACATATAACACTTCATGAACATTGGATAGGTTTAGAGGATGCTTCAATATATAAGTTACCATCTTGATATGAACCAGACTTTCATAGGGACATCTATATCTTGGGATTATCCTACTCCAATTTCCAAATATCATATGATTAATACATGTTTATACCCTTATGAACACCTTATCACTGACATTGGAATCTAAATCTATCCATGGATAGATATGATAGGTCTTATTTTGACAATGAGGTACCCAGATGTGTTTTTGAATGGATCTACCATTCCCATTAATTTTCTTTTCTAGCTCGGGACCTAATTGCTTATATTCCCCACCTTAATCAAAGTATTTTTTTCATTTCATTTCTATGAGTTCTTTATAAGTATAAATATCAATTATTAAGAAAATTATATTTTGGTAAGAAACATATACAATAAAAATGTGTTGATCCCAACCTCCTTTTCAATACATATTGGATGATCTAAACATAGCTTTTTTAGGGTTGAATGGTCATGTTAGTATAACAATTTGAATGAAGATAATATGCAGTGACGAAGATCAAATATACATTTTATAATCTTTGAATACTTATTCATTAAATAAACATTTTATTTCAATCATATAAGAATGATAATGTTAATCCATATATTCGTGCAACTTATATAGGGTATAATGTGGAGAAAAAAAGAAGAGATAAATCAAATTTCATAACAATGAACTTTCATAATATAATTAGGCTATAAAATAAAACCCATATAGTATTATTCCATTTATATTTCATATAGATTCCCATGTTGAAAATCATGGTTATGTTTTTCCACTCCCACTCAATTGTGGGTAATTGATGTAAAATCACCTTTAAATTATTCCCATAGATCTAAATTGTTGGCATAATATGAACAGAGATACATACATTGAAATATCTCTCATCAGGTTACTCAATATAAATAATATTTGGTATATATATACATATTCAAAAATGAAAATAATAATTAATGATCAACTATATTCATTTTCAAAAAGATCAATAATTATTTACAGTATTTACAAGAGTCATACAATATTCCAAAACCTTATCAGTCATATCACTATCATGACTGATCGTAATAATATTATTTATAATATTTTATTTATACACATCATCATTATGTACCTCATTATTCTAAACATGAATAGATGGCTCAAAATATATTTCACAATGAAAGGATCCTCATAGATTTTATATCATTTTATATTCTAAACTCTTAAAATACTTAATTATTGAGTTATTCTCTATACTTTTCACATAAAAATAGCATGTTCCTTTAGAAATAGTACATCACGCACCTTATTTTCCATCCTATTTTTATAATATCTTGAGAAGTTATAATCAATAATTTTTTATAATAGTCTATTTTATTTCATATAAAAACCTTCATATTTGAATATATCTTCATGATTATATATATAAAACCATTATCAAGAAATATAATTCTTACATATCATAAAAGAATATTTTATCACTTCTAGTTCAAAATAATGTGTTATGAAATTTGTATCATGAATCCTCAATTGGTAATCAAAATAAGCTACATACATGACATACGTTATAAGAAAACATTCTATTCCCTTATTAGAGGTATTAAAATATAGTAGAAAATAATATATAATATACATTATTGTGGGAAAAGGTGCATTGACCCACCATATCATTAGTTCGATGAAATTCAATTCATATTAATCTATACAAAGGAGCATGGATCCCTTATTTGTGTACCTGGTTAATTGAATTTATAGATATAATATTTTTCTTAAAATGTATTTGTATAATCAAATCACCCCAACAAGACTATGGATTTCATTCACCATGGTTAATTTGAGGCAATGTTAACTAAATAAAATAATCATGTTATCCAATAATATTCCATCATTTATTATTACATGATTCATGAATGATACATTTTATAGTAACATTTCACATTTAGGAAATTTTTCATACACTTACGGTTCATGAAATTCTTTAACAAAATCCAATTTGGGATTATTTTCAATTTTATTATAAATATATTAACCCTATAGAGTAAGAAGATATGTAGTAATGGTTAGATTTAAACAATTTATGTAAGGGTTCAAAATTATATAATGAATAAATATATAATAAAAATTCTCAAAAAAATGAAAAATTAGAAAATTTTAATCTTATCAACTACTCATAGAAATTGAATCATTTATTGGAAATGTGTCTATGAAAATGACATAGATTTTATTAAAATAAAATTTTGTTAAAAAATGTCACACAAATTTTTTTTATAATTAAAATAATATTAATATGGGGATAACAAGAAAATAAAATTGATCATAAATATTATATGGAAGGAAAATTTAATTTTATATAAGATAAAAATTTATTTAATATGTTTGGATATGAAATAATTACTATAAATTAGGAAACAATAGTGAAAAATTAATTATTTAATTTGTTAAACTATTTATTATGTAATATTAAAAATAGTAAAAGAGACATAATTTGTATAAATTATTGTGCCATATAAATTAATAGGTCAATATATTTTGATTCTTCTATATATATCACCTATAATATGAAATTTAATTCCTTTATATTTTAGACGAATAAATTATCACTTCTAGTTCCAATTTAAGAGATGGAAATTTTTCTCATTAAAATTCCATTTAAAAAAGTAATAACTAGGATCAAAAATTAAATTTACAGTTCTATATTGAATGATAGGAGTAAATTTGACCACATTGTACATATGTCACACTTTGTAAATTTTGATCAGGGGAAATTTCACTTCATCTCTTATATAATGATGTTCTTCAAGTATATTTTTATCATTACCCCTTGGTTTCAAGAACAATTTATCTATGTTCCCATAATTGTTGTTGATATATAATAAATGAAAGGAATTGGTATTTAAATCATATTTATAACCATTTTTTTATTATCCTTCCTATTGAAATATCTTATGGTATTACAAGCTTCATGGATTTCCATTTCATACATGAATAATTTACCAGTCCTTTCATGGAAATATCGACCCTGATTTTATCTATAGATAAGGAATAAGGGATTGATCATTTTCAGTATAGAATAGGTTATATTATTATAATTTTGTAAAAACACTATATTTTTCTTATTATCAGTAATAATAAATTGATGGTAATATCCACACACTATTTCAAAATTTACATCATATTGAATTATTCGTAAACAACTTTAAAATTCCAATATAAGAATTTATTTTTGGTAGTCTGAATGTATGATAATGTTGAACTAATCAATTTTTCTTTCACGTTAGATTATAAAATTAGAATCTTACCTCAGAAACCATGTAATGATTTCCTCACAGCTATGGATGGATTCATCATTCTTCCATAATTTTTCTGTGATTTCATTTACATTTCCATGAAATGATTTCATCTAATGTACTTATCAAAAAATAAAATATTAAATTCAAATAATTCTAGGTATTAAATTTGTTCCTCTATCCTTGTTTTCTTAAATATATTGAACCATGCATATTTTTCTCCTTCCAAATAAAACATAACACGGAAAAAATTATCCTACTATGAGAAATATAGAATATAAAATAAATATTTCAATCATGACAATCCATTATTAATTAACTGTTATATCAAGGGAACCACTTGAATATGGTGGATATTTCCTCATAAAAGACTCAATTTTGTTTTGTTCTTTCGTTTCATATTTTTTAAACTCAACATTTTTCATAGCTTTGGGTAGATTTATGATCATAATTACAATATTCTTTATTCTCGATCCCATGTATTTCAGTTAGTCAAGAAGAAAATCTGTGTGTTACCAAAAAAAATCTTTGTTAACATAAATTTATAGGGGTCCAATTATTTAATAAAATAACAATTCATACTATAAGAATATGTAAATAATATGTTGTTTTTTGAAATCAAATTATAGTTAAAAGAATTCACAATATTTCCAAAATTATGAATTCTTTATATCAATATTTTAAAATCTTATGTACACCATATATCAAATTATGTTCAATCTATATTCCCTTAGATTCAATCCTAATATTCATCATATAAAAATCCCAAATTATTGACACAACTATGACTCTAACTAACACTACCCAATATTTTAATACAAAAATATTAAATCATTTTAGATGATAATTAAATACATAAAAAATTAATAAACACCAAAAATTCATAAATAATTAGTTTATTTTGTGAATAGATACAAAATCAACATATTTTATGATTGATATTTAATATTTCAATTAGAATTATTCACTCATACTACCGTTCATAGACATGTCCTGCTTAATTTTTTCTTATCCTAGGGAAAATAGGAATATAATAATTGTGATATTAGTTATTCAATTTGGGTAAATAAGTGAGATATCGGTCAAATATCATATGAATGAAAAATATAATCATATGGGTATTCCATCAAGATCGTAAATTATAATTTTTATATCAAATCTGTCTTAGTTTAAAAATCTTATGTGTTGAAATTTTATAAAAGTATATAAAAATATATAAGTATCAAGAGTGTGGAATAATTATTAATCTATTAGATCTATTGAAATAATATCATCATTAAAAAAATACATTTTAGTTGAGCCATAATCATAATAGTGAAAAAATAAATTTAATAGTAAATGTTCACTGTTAACACCACTATCACATAAAGGAAAAAAACAATTAACGGATTGGGTACACTTCCCCACCAATTTTCGTTAATGGAATTGATCCAATATGTATCATATTTTTTATTATATCAATAGATATAAGGATTTAATCAATTAATTGGATGGATACACAATTGTGAGTTCACTAATCACAAAATGAATATAATACATACGTTTTACATGAGATCATAAAAACATGAAACATTTCCTCACAACCTAAGAAACAACTTGGAAGAAATGTTTAATGGAATCATACTTAAAACGTCATCATAATAGGAACTCTAGGGACTGTATGTTTAGGGAATCAAATAATATTATCAACAAAATTTGAAACATTAAATAATTTTTATAGATATGAAAAATAATGTTAAAAGATCTTTTGAACATTTTATAGAAATCATAACCAGAAAATCAGTTTCAATTGATAATATCTAATATATATGTTCCCTGAATATTGGGGAAATTATTTTATTTGAAATTAAAACAGGATTATTTTAATAGATTTTTTACTGAAATTAGTAGTAATTAAAGGACAGAACTTCATTTTTGTCGTAAACGTTAAAAAATGATTCCAATCAGGGATTAATAAAATTTCATAAAATATATATTTTAAAAAAATTAAATTAAATACCATTTTAATCCTATTAAACGAAATTTTAAAAATTTTGGATCATATTATGTAATATTTTTTGAATCATTTAATCAAATATTGTAATGGAACAAAAAGTTTCTCAATTAAAGAGAATCTAAGGTCGAAATTTCATAAAAACCATTAATTGATTGATTTTACTACCAATGTTTATAGAATGAAAGTCAAACATGACATTAATATAAAATTTCAAAGCAAAAGATAATATTTGGGGTTCCAAACGTAATCTAATATAATTCACAAAAGGATTTTGAAACATAAAAAATAATGAATGAAATTGAGATTACAATATAATCTATATCATAATGTCACATATTTCATCAAAAACATTCATAGTATATTATATAAAAAATTTATAAAATTTATACTTTTTTACCAGAATGATATTAATATTCATCTTTCAATATATCATTTCATTTTAATTTTTAATTTTACATTTACTAAAAATCAATATTAAAATACACATTTGAATGTCAACAATTTTGTTTCCCATAGATGTCTATGATTGAATGTTCCTATCATCACATCTTTTCCATGGTTCCATATTGTAAAGAAATGTATAATGTTATAGGAATCATAAAATTACGTCACATGGAGGCTTCTTACCAGGCCTGATTATTCTATGGAATTCCTTGTTGGCAGGTTTGTTGATAGATTGCAGAACCGGAAGTGTTTGTACCTTAAATCCTCAATATGGTCTTCGGTATGAATCACATTCTCCATGATCAATGGTCAATCTCTATGGCTGGTCTTCCCTAGTTCACATTTGAATTTCTGGTCAAATTTATGGCTATCCTCCCCCATCAAGGATTCTACCATTATTCCATTTTCAATGAACAATCTATCCTTATCTAATCGATATGGGAATGCTGATGTTTTAGAATTTATTCCAGCTGCTCTTTATGATGAGATTTTTAGTTATGATTATGTTGATTCTGACAATTTCATTTGGAAACCATCTTTGAATGGATATTTCTATAGAAGGGAATGTTACAAACTCATGTGTGGTCATGAATCAGGCATTCCTTCGTGGGTGGAGGCTGTTCACAAGCCATATATCTTTCCTAATGATGCTATACTCATTTGGAAAATCTATAAAAAACAAGTTACCCACTCAAGAGGCTCTTCAACGAGTAGGTATCACCACTGTTCTAGTTTTTCTATCTCAGTATGAAGGCAGATGAATCCCCTATGCACCTGTTTATTCAATGATATATTTTTATGCGTTTATGGAATTATCTACAAGCTGTTTTTCAATGCTGCCTTGATTTTTCCTCTATTGATTCCCTGTTCTTCTCGGTTCTGTAGTCCTCTTTTAGTGAGCAGCTCAATGCTTTGCAACTTGTAGCTGGTTTTTTAGTTGTATCATAGATATGGAAGTCTCGTAATAGACTGATCTTCCATAACATCAAGTCCAGCCAATGTGAAGGGATCATGGTGATTCATCAATGTATTAAATTGGTCTCGATGAATAAAACAAGTTTCATGTATAATGATATTTATGATTTTCTACTTCGTAGATCTCTTGGTGTTAGTGGTAGGGAAAGGATACCACATATTCTAAAATATATTTGATGGATTCCCCCTATCTTTAACTGGATAAAGGAGAATGTTTATGGGTAGGTCTTGGGTGCACCGGGCCCTGATGGGTGTGGTGGGGTGTTCAGAACCCATTGAGGTTTTGTTAAGGGCTGATTTTTCCATTATGTTGGCCATGCGCATGAAATTTAGGTTGAATTGTGGGACATGATTAAGGATATCAGGTACGCTGTTCGTTATGGATGACATAGGTTATGGTTGGAATCAGATTCTTTAGTTGTTGACCAGATTTTGAAGAACCGGTCCCAGAATGTCCCATGGAGGATGATGTCCTCCTGGACCTCTTGTCTGAAACTTGCTCAAAGATTACTCCTTGATGTTTCTAATGTCTACCGTGAAGCAAACTTGGTTGCTGATGCCATTTCCAAAAGGGTTGTTATAGAGGTTAGTTCATGTTGTTCTTTCTTTCTTCCCAACTAATATGATAGTTTTGTTATGGATGATTGTAATGGTGTGATTCAAATAAGGATTTGTAAGCCGCCCCTCTTTTGAGCTATTTTGTACTATTTACTTTTTATATAATAATTTATTGGGAGCAGGTTTCTTCCTATCTCTCGGACCTTATGGCTATATTTTTTATATAGAAAATTATATAAACTATCATATAATACAATAAAGAAAAAGACTCATTATATTAGGGAGAAAATAGTCAAAATATACACATGAGTAAGGATTTCATTTTCTAATGAAGGGAAATAGACAATGACAATTAATAATTTATATTTAAATAATAATGATATCATATATATCATATATATTAATTAAATCCATCTATATTGTTACTAATTTGTGGAAGACATGAAAACCGAATCACATTGCTTCATGGGGTGGGTCAGCCACATATATATACAGATAATGTTTCATTTATCCTAGGATTAAACAGAGGTATAAAATGGTTGCAACATTATAATAAAAACAATTCACTATAGTAATTATATTTATAATATAAAAATAATATGGTTATTCAATATTAATAATATGTAGAATAATATGTAAACATATATGGATTTTTTGAAGATGATAACATGTCCTTTGAGAAACCTCATTTGGATGTATAATTAAGGAATGTGGGGTTTATCTTTTAGTAAGATAAAAAATTGGGGACATTTTCAATGGAATTTAATTATTGATATAGGTAGATTATTGTAGATCTATGTGAGACAATAAATTTTGGAGAAAATCATATAAGGGGTTCCCTGTTATAATCGAGGGGAGTGTCTGACTTGTAATTATTATAATATTTACAATACTATACGACCAATTTTATGGAATATTTTCACGAAATTGGAAAAATATAGAATATTTTATGATATAGGGACTAAATACATTTAACTAATATGATTTCGAAAAAGTTTATGAAATTTTTAACTCTAAACTATTTAGTTTAATCCCTTTTAATACCTTTTAAATATTAACATAGTTACTATGTTTTACTATGGTTACTATTCAAAATGTAAAAACTATTGTTTAACTATTTATAAAATTTATAAATTTTAATTTATAATATGAAAACTATTACATAAAATTAAACTGATATAATTTTCCAAATTAATTTTCATATAATCCTAAAAAGTGCAAGAGACATGGTTTTTTTAAAAATTCATTTTTACGCATTGAACTCAAATTATAGTCATTAAATGAAAAATAAAATTAGATTTTTTAATAAAAAATATTTATTAGAATATATTTTCTAAAATTATATCTGAAAAAATTTATAACCTCTGATTGAAAAAAATTATTAATATATAAATATGATACGAGTATAAAATATTTTTCTTAAAGACATATTTTTTTAGCATCAATTGATTTTATATTCGACATTATAAAATTAATAACTACTAAAATCATTTTATATTTTTTTAAAATATAAATATTCATATTCATAATACTATGAATTTATTTTAAAATAAAATATAATTGATAAAAAAGGTTCTCATATAAAAATTATTTCAAATTAGTTCTTAGGTTCAATAATAATTCATAAATGAATTTGAAAATATTTTCAACAATTATATTTAATTTAAATTATATATAATGTGATTTATTTTAAAAAATATTAGAATAATTCAAATATTATTAGTTTTTAATTCCTAAATGATATCAAACTTATTTATTTACTAAAGATAAAAGTATATTAAAATATCAGGGTGTTACACTTGAATGATCCTATACTATTAGTGGATTTCAAGATCAATTTTATATGCCTCATAAAATACATACAGAAAATTTATATACCTTATATTGTTTAGGGATTTTTGTGTTACTACTTTTTCATACAGAATTTTGGTGGATGATGATTTTGAATGTGTTTATTATCATGTAGTTAATAAGACATCATCAATGATGTCAAAATTCATTCAGTAAATGACGAATTGAGCTATTGTATTTCTATGATGTGGAACATGTATTCCTAATGGTGTCATCATGTTGTGGTTTGTTTATTTCTCGTTTGATGATAAATCAATCACTGCGTTTAATTGGGAATTAAAAATAATTTAGAATGTAATAGAGGTTTCATATCCCCTAGAATTACCCTCAATGATGTATTGGGTTAAAAATGACATAAATGTGTTGAAACTGAGGAGGTAAGTGTATGTATGATCACATATTACTTTTTTCTAGAGATTTTGATATTTATGATTGAAATAACTTTTTTGTACAAGGTTATAATTGGTGATATTATTGATAAGACTATTTAGTGGCCAATTATATTATTTATGCATATATAATGGTATAATTGAAATTTATATAAGACCTCATGGGATCCTGGGAATCATATGGATCCCAATAAAATATAAAATTTTAGTATGTTTTCCTTTCGGGGATGAAATTATGTGAGGATTTATATATATATAATTTTTATGGAATAATTTAATTTTTATTTTTATTTCATAAAGATTCCATGTGGTTAAATTAATTTATTGGTTCTCTAGGATCTACAATAGATATTTGATATTTTAAAAAATACATTTTTATCATTTGTTATAGATATTGAGTTTAATGAACAAAATATCCTAAAATGGATCCCTAGATTGAAATTTTGTCATCATATTTTTTATCAGGATAAGGGTTTAACTAAGGGGAGTTTCAAATTATGTTATGATTCATTTCATCGAACTATGACTATTTCAATTATTTATTTAATGTACAGAACTGGACACGAAATTCTAATTTTGTTGACAATTCCTCTCAAATTTGTGTTAGTGGTTAATAAAGAAAAGACATAAAGATATTTGTGAGGGAGTTATATTTTGATGTGAGATAAAATTTTAAATATCTATATGATCACATAGAAATCTTCAAAGAATCTCATGTTAGTTATTTCTAATTTTAACTATTTATTCATTAGGAAACATAAATATAATTAAATTTTTTTATATTTTATATCTTTCTATTTTAGTGAAAATTTGTTCACTAAATATTATTATTATCTTATTTTTGAGTTCTTATTTATATTATGATTTACATAGTAGAATGTTTCAGTCCCTAGAAGTACAAAAAATATATTCTCTCTATCAACCACCTCAATTCCCATTCACTATTTTTTTTTCAATTAGCCTTATAATACATATGATATAAGGATGTTTCATGGGTGATGGGACATGAATGAAATTTGAAGTGTTACTCAATGATGATTGTCAGGAGGGGCATAGAAGAATCCTTG
This sequence comes from Viscum album, assembly GCA_963277665.1. Lineage (NCBI taxonomy): Eukaryota > Viridiplantae > Streptophyta > Magnoliopsida > Santalales > Viscaceae > Viscum > Viscum album. The sequence goes on along the minus strand of OY728160.1, from coordinate 795,287,381 downwards.
GAAATATGATGGTTGAAAGATGTCAATTGGCTATATAGTGGCATTAGAATAAAGCACCATGGTAGACTATTTGAAGTGGATATTGAAACTAATAATGGAATATTAGTTCGGTTGGGGAGGGGGTTATATTATGTTCATAGATGGATCAGGGAACTAAGTGTACTATATGTGGTCTGAGATAAGAGGGGCTAGACATTGAGTAGAAAGAGAGAAGATGTAATCCTGGGAGTCTCTAGTGGAATGATTTTTGAAAAAGTGGGAGTGTAAGAGGGTTTCTTGTTATCCATTGGATATTAAATTATTTATGAATCATCTTTCCACTATATTGTATATAGAGGGGTAACAAACATATACGTTGTTCACCCACTTAGTGATGAATACAGATTATGCCCAATGTATTCCTTATTAGAGAATAGTCATCATCAAAGCATACATTTAATGGAATCCAAATTCATATCGTAATCCAGGAAGTGTGGTCTAGTAGAGAATATCACATTTCCCAAGCATTGGGTTATGTTAGCCAAGACCAATCTTCCATCCCCAAAACTAGACTTGACTTTTATGATAAATAAGGAACGTAATTTACTTGTTACGTATAATCTTACCCAACCCGACTAATTTGTGGGTCCTATGTGGCTCCATAGTCCCCTAGAAACACTCCCTCCATGGGTGAAAAACATAAGAGGGGACTGTTATTCTCATCTTCCCATGATATATTTCATGCCCTTGTCATTTCAACATTGTCTTATGTTATACATTTTCATATTTTGAAAATATTTTCATGATATTTCAGAAAAATAAATATTTCAATTGGTTTGTTTTTATATATATTCCAATGATTCAATATTATTCATCATTTGAGTCAATTTAAATGATATTATTATTTTATTAATTTATTTCTCTTTATATTTTTTTGAGTTTTATAATGATAAATATAGTAGACATGGTTTTTCCTACTCCCATATATGTTAGATAATAACATGCTTTAGGTACTATATACACTTAATGATGTTTGGTACTCTCCCATAGATCCCGGAAGTCAGTCCTCTATATTAATCATTGGGCTAGGTACCCTCTTAACCACTACTACCATGATAATTCTATATCCTCCCACATGATACAATTGGTTTCGAACTAAACAATATATAATTAATGGGGCCCCCTAACATCATATCTACCCCTACATTGAATTATGTTCATTCCCAGACATTGAGTCCCACCCCACCTAATGTTTGTACTCCCTTGACAAATTTATCCACCATCGATTTTGGTACATGTTTCCCTTTATATAAATAGTATGACTAAACGATTCTATCACATAAAAATCAAAAACAAAATAAACCACACAAAATTAGTTAAAATATTTTAAACAATTTATATGAATTTTATAATATTGTTTTTTGATTAGATGGTATAGTTTGAAAAAAATATGTTTAAATCTATTTAGAAATGAAAATCAATGACAAAAAGTTGTGAGAGACATCCTTATTAAGATCATATGTATGAGAATAGATTGTAGGTGAATCATATAGTTTTTACCATAGAAAAATTATCATATAACGTTAATAATTTTGGATTATATGATATAAGTTTTACAATATTTTAATGCATATAGAAGTCATTATGACACCAATTCCAGCAAATTTACCTCCCATGATTACCACTGTTGTTTATCATACACTTTATAATTAAATGAAAATATCGAGGTGTATTACTACTAAAAGATAAGATTATAAATACATGTAATTATAAATATAATAACATATATGTTGTATATTTTTATAAATTTCTCACTTCTACTTTTAAATAAAATGAACATTTATTTGTAATAGATATTTTGAGAAAAATTATGTTAATATTTTTTATTAATAAAATATATTTTATAGTAATTAATAAATTTATTTGTAATTAGTTTTTTAAATGTTTAAGTACAAAAAATTAACATATATGAATAAAATATTAACACTAACTAAATTTTTAATTGATAATAAATTTGAATGAGAACTTTTATATTTTATAAAGTCAGTTGTATACTAAATAATGTTTTATATATATAATTTTTTTTAATTTAAAAACAAATTTTTCATATTTAGTACATGAATTAGATTAAATGAATTAATAATTTATAATAATTATTTACGAATTTGGTCCTATGGTATATCATATATATATATATATATATAATTAAAAATAAGTACAATGGTAAAAAATCAAACAATTTAATAAATGGTAAAAATATGTAATCCAAAATGATTCAATTTTTACAAAATTAAATTGAAAAATATAAAATAAATAATAAATATTATAGGTTGTAAATTTAATCCCACATTTCTAAGAAAAATTTCAGTTCAGAAAAATCTTCAAAATATAGTGATACTCTATTTACCACTCCCTTAAAAAAGTTTTCCATTGAAAAGTTTCACTTCTTCACATATAAAACATTCTCAATTCCTCCAATATGAAAAAATACATATACATTAAATTTAAAATAAATAAATTCATAATTTACATCTACTAGATACTTATACTATTCTTTATTATGATAAAATAAATTTCCCAAAATATGTGATTTACAAGAGGTCTTCTGAAAGATCATTCCAAGCCTCAACTTGAGTATTACCCACTCCATAACTATTAATTATCTATCATTCTCAAATATGATACTCTAAAATTATTTCAAACAAACATATATAATTATATTAATATAATTATTATAAATAAATTTTTTAATATATACATCGAATAACTATTATCTATCTACATCCCATCTACAGGGAAATTAAAATGTTGTAAGTGTTATGTGTGGAAGATGGCCTCTATGAACAACTTATATTTTTTTACATAACCACCCTATAAAGATAGTTATAAAATTTATTTTAATGATTTAAAATGATATTTAGTAAATTATTAAGATTTTGAATAAATAAATGATGAATTTTATAATATATATGCTATTAATAATCTACAACTTTTTGTATGTTTATAATTATATAAAAAACATCATCATATATTCCATATTCACGAATTGGAACTAAAACACACATTTAATGGTATAATAAAACATTAAATCATATTTTAATAACATTTCATAATAAATTAATGGTAATTTATTTTAGAAATATGTTTCGGTAATATTATAAATAAATTTTATGGTAATTATAAAATAAATTTTTTTTTCTTTGTAAATTATATGAACCATGTTCACATGGGATTCCATTCTAAAAAACATACCCATTCCATAAATTTAATGGATATTGGAAAATATAAATTAAAATACAATATTTCCAATATATCGAATATTTTACGTATGATGAATATAGTACCAAATAAAATGGATCGACATCATCATTGTAAGACATGTGTAAATCAATCAATGTTTCTAAAATACAATTATAGAAATAATAAATGACAAAATAATACATTTATAATAAATTATTATAATTTTGGAGTATAATAGAAAATAGATTATATAATTTTTATAATATATTTTTTTATTGTTTTTATTTTTAATATATAATTTTCTAATGTTATTTTATGGATTTTGGGATTAAAGGTACGATGTTTTCCTCTAAAATTACCTTCATTATGACAATTTTAATATTATGCACATATATTTATTTTAATTATGAATATGTTTCCACATTTCCATTTTATACAATTACTATATTTTTATTCCTGATATTGAAATTTTTATTTCGTTTTACCTATTATAAGAGGGTTTATGTCAATGTATACCAATGATGTTAGAGTTTTTTCATACCAAAATTTCGTTTCATTGAGTTGTAATGCTTCCTAATGAACTCCATTATTAAATGTTTTATTTATTTTATCCCATTATTATATCAAATAAAAATTCCATTTTTCAATAGATTTATAGCTTATTTGCAAGAAATGCTTGATTAATTATTATTATTCTAAGGATTATTTTATTCATATGAGGCATTATTAACTCAACACCAATTTCATCATGATATAATGATTATTATTAAAAAAATTCATTCAATGGTTCATTTATTTGTTATATTTATTTATTTTTAATGAAATTTCTTATTTTTTCTATTTAAATTTTTTATTCAAAACTACTAATATTAAGGGACTTTTTATTTTATTAAAAAATGATATTGTTTAAAATTATTGTCATCCACTAAATAAACTTATAAACTTCTATATCAACATTAATTACTACATAATATTTTTTATTATTAATTTTAAAACCAAAATATTTACAAACTCAAGTGGAATAGATATTTTAATTTAAAACTCTTTAAAATAAATTTTTATTATACTTTTCATGATGGGGGTTTTAGTAATGGTATTTTTTACTGATAAAAGGAAATTATTTTCACATTCATATATATTATCTTTAGCAACAAATTTTGGAAAATAACATTTTTTTAATTATATAGTTCCATTATTGTGATATCCATGTAATGTATTACTAGAAATTTCTTATGTTGTACCCTTTTTATTGAAATTTTGTGGGTGAATTTTGGCATCCTATTTTTTTATGATAATGTTAAAATGCATTATGATTTTTATATTTGACATGAATTTCATTGTAAAAAACAAATAAAATATATTGTTTTGATTTATTTACCATGTAGAACCATTTTAATTATATTATGTATTTACAACTCATACACCACCTTTTTCATAGTGGTTATCTTCCCTACAACTCTTAAATCTCACTCTTGAATTTATTTTTCACTTCCACATATTTTTTTTATCTTATAGATGTTTGTTATAAAAATACCATAATTTATGTAACCATATATGTGTTACCGTATAAGTACTGAATACCTTATAATGTTCATTTTTTACCAGTAATGAAATCACATTTATCCAATTTTGAATTACTGAAAGTAAATATACTAGATATTTCAATCTAAATAATTATTGATTACTAAGTTGTGTTGATTGTGTAGTTGATGTTATATATTTTCATATGATAATTTATTTTGAAATATTTTGTGATAGTTGGTATTGTGAATTATATTTCCCAATAAGTATTGCTAGGTCTCTTGATAAATTCTACACAATGTACATTATAGAGACTATTCCAATTTATATATGATGTTATAACATGAGGCTTAACTGTTTTGTTATGATTCTTGATATTATGCATTGAATTAACATGGAAATAATTTTTAATATATACATTTTTATTTTTAAATATTTCCTCTATGAATTCAATATAGGATCATATTATTGGTCATATAAAACCATTAAATTATTATTTATTCTATCAATACTATTCATGAATTCATTATCGAATGATAATTTCTGCTGTATGATAACCCCTATTCCTTGTTTGAACTCACCCTACTTATGTTTCACATTTTCCATATGTTTTGAGGAGAAATATTAAGTATGATATGTCTAGATCTATATCCTCTATGGAATATTTCTGTAATGAACAAGATTTCCCTGGGCCTTTCCTTTGTAAAAATACAGGGTCTAGGGTGTTCTAGGAGGTCATGATAGCTCATATTAGGAGTTTTTGATAATTCTAGTTTTTACATCGACGAGCCAGGGGCCTTGTTATCATTGAGTAATAGGCATTGGAATTGATGAGTTAGGGGCATCGACATTAGTGAGTCAGTGGAAACGACATCATTGAGATTGGGGCATCAGCAACAGTAGGTCGAGGCATGAGTAGGACGTTGAGTTATTAGGTAGATGTGTAGTCAATTTGATGTGTTAGTAGGTAATTGTGTTGGTAGGTCGATGCGTAAGTATGTCCTTGTGTCAATAGGTCAGTGCTGATATCTTAGTGTTGGTGGATCAGTGTCAGTTGGCCGTGTAGGTAGCTCACCCATCTTTGGATCAGTGTGGAGGACTCACTCATCAGTGATCATTTACATATTTTCTAGTAAATATGTATTATTCAAATTACACCCCTCTTATGATTTATTTGACATAAACCTAGTTAAAATATGAAATGAGAGTTTTAAAGGTTATTTTAAAGGTTATAATATATATCCCTCATTTACTAATGTTCTGGAGTATTTGAGACACTGAAACTGCATGATCTTAATCATGATCCCACGTTAATGACTTTTGAAACCATCCCCCCATTAATAAATGATTTGGATCTTCAAAGTGATGATCTTACCTTTCCAATTAATTTTCTACCCATTCATGGTTATAATGAAGCCTTCTTATTTAGATGAGTCATACACCTTTATTAAATACCCTCCTGCTCAGTTTTCATGGAGTTCTTTCATGCCTCTCATGAAATCATATATTTTTATGCAATGGATAATTTTTGTCACCTATTGTTCCAGTAGATATTTCATTAGCCTCTCTTTAATTGTGCATATTTTGGGGTGGGTGTAAATTGATTCCATGTGAAGAACTGAAGAACAATTTTCTTAAAAAAGAAATAAATTAGATGCTAATATGATCAAAGATTATAGGTTAATGAAATAACTGGCTTAGAGGGGATTAATGTTTGATAGTCGATTTTATTTTGTTTTCATTGTTTCTTTATGGACTGATTTAGAATGTATGAATTCTAATAATAATGGTCATTGGGGGTATTTTTTAGGGCATTGGTTGTGTTTTTTATTGTATTTTTTGATAATTGGTCGTAATAGGAAATCTTCTTAATCACATATTCTTATTTAATTAAAATAATTCTAGAGGATCAAACATGTGTTGTTATCACCCAGGTTATTTAATGTAGAATTAAAGAACCCATGTTGACTCAATATAAACAACCATTTCTAGATGGTGTGGCTGTTTTCTATATGTTTTGTGGAGGACTATGCTTGTGTGGGTTGTGGGTACAGGGTTGGACCGAGGAGCTGGTTCTGCGTGAATGGAAGTGGCATGCGTCTATAGTGGATATGTGGTTTAATAATTGTTGTTGTAGGATTTTTGTGTAGGGTGGTATGGAGAGAAATGTTGTTATCCCTATTTGACAGACTAATTGATTATAGAATGTACAGAATTGTAGGTAGTGGGACTGCCTTTGATGTTTTTTGGATGTCGATCGACATTGGGCAGTCGAACTTCAATGTTGTTATGAGCTCATTGTGTAGTGGAACTGAAATATGGTTATGTTTCATTTGTGTAGTGGCACAATATAATGTCTTGATTATCTTATTTAGATTTATTACTAATTATGTCTTCTTAGGATAGTAATGGAACAAATTAAATTGATCCTCAAAAATAATAAATAAATGGAAAATGGATGCATTAATGAAAAAACGTTTAGGGGGGTTACTATGGAAGTGGTTATTGGTGTGGTTGTGAGTATTGGGTTCCTATTAAATGTGCTTTTGTGCGAGATAGTTGTTTATTGTGTGGAACCATTGGTTGGATAGAGTTTTTTCTTAAAAATAATAACATAAATTTATGTTCATTGTCATTTCTATATTCCCCCCACCCGTGTTGAGCACCATGTTCCAAACCCCTCCATTATATAGGGGAGGGTGTCTTTCCCAACTTTTTTGTGGCATGATGGATAGATAATTACTAACTTTCATTCTACAACCCCAATCCAGTTCATATCACTCACGTATATCCCTAAAGGCTATAATGGCTTGAGGCTTACCATAGTCCAAGATCAATCAAGCAACTTTGTTGTAGATGAGGGGCCCAGGTATCTGCGGGGTAGGATTATTTTCCCAAGATTCTATAAGATGGGGGCCATGTGTCATGAGGTGAGAGGTGTCGTTTTTGTGGCCCAGGTGTCTGCGTGTGAGATGTGTGGTATAGTTGAGGCCCAGGTGTATGTGGGTGGGTTGTGGTAGTGGGAATGTGTTTTGGAAGAGTGGTAACATTAGGACGATTGAAATAAGGAATGACCAGTTAATAGAGGGAATGTGGTGTGGGGTACCCCAATGTCGATGTGCATATAATACTACTTTACCCATCCTGCATTATTTTGTGATCTTTACTTATGGTGTATGGTTTGGTTAGTACTACATTGAAGGTGATTTAATGTTCTACTATTTTATTACAAATTAATTAGTAGTTTCCATCATTTGTGCTGGTGTGAATTTAGTTTTCCTACTGGGTATAATTGTTTTTTTAGGAAGGTGAGCATGAGGGATAACTATTAAAAAAAGATAAATAGGGCTTACAAGATATGGAAGGAATGAAATTTTACATTTTTCTCTAATGAGTATTGGAAATAGATCAGAAAGAAGGGTAGTAGAGCATACATGTCCTTCCTTAGATAATCTATTGTTAGTAAGTCCATCTGCGTGTTGATTGGCCTCCGAGATGTTATGGATCGTGAAAACATTCATTAAGGAAATATTTTACAAAAAAAATAACTATTTTTCTATTAGCATCCATGAGAGATGAATAATCTATATCCTGTTGGCTTGAATATTGTGCATGAGTAACATTTGAACCATAAGTTTTTACATCCTCGATGTCATGAAAGTGAGACTTCTATGATAAATCCTTGCATTTCTACTTCGAATGATGTGCAATTGCCATATGATAAACAAATACATTCAATCGTGTAACTATTTTGGTCGGTAATAATAGCCCCATAGTTGGATGGTCTCGGGTTCACCCTCAAGGATCTGTTAGTGTTGCACTTAAGACATCCGATGAAGGTCAAGAACCAGAATGTTTCACGAGTACCAAGAGGTTTGGGGAAGTTATTATTAGGGTCCAGCCACCTATAAATGATGAAATCTGTGATAGAGTTGATGTTGTAGGCAGTAAGGGGAAAAATGAAATTCTGAATAGTTCTAATGATGGAACATATCACCGGATTAGGATTGATGTGTGTATTGTTATGCATTTGTTCATTTCTGTATTTTAGAGAACATGGAAAAGCACAACTCATGCCACATTAGGAAGGGCATGAATGTGTTTTATGAGTTGGAAACCTAGATCCACTTACATGAGGTAAGATAGTGAGTTCTCCTGGGGAAGATGAATCTCAAGAATAATTAAGATTTCATGCTAAAAAAGATGAGGTTTTTCATAGCTCAACAAAAGATGGTCGAAATCCTCAGGATGTTGATGGCCTAAAAACACCTAGAATAGAGAGAAAGGCCAAATCATTGGAGGATCACATCAACTAGAATTTTATTCAATGACAGTATCAAGACAAAAGTAAATCAACATGGAGTGATCCATGTATTATTAATGCTACTAATCTAATATTGTTATCTTTATATCATATATTTATTGAAAGTGTTGGAGTCCATATGTCTATTCATGGATTGTCCCCAAATGAGAATTTCATCTTGATGAATTAAATCATGTACTGAAACAATAATAGCAATGTCATGAGGGATTAAATCAACTCTTTATAACTAATAATTGAATTCTATGTTTAGAGTAATTTCTGTATCCAAGTGATTGAATTGATTAATAGAAGGATCACCAATACAATTATGGTGCCAAAAAATCAGAGAGTAATTTGCACAAACTATCAAATGGGAATGTCTATAGATTTTCTAGAAAAACATTTTTAGGTGAGGCTAGATGGAAGATCCCATTTAAAAAAATTTAATTCCAAAAATATTAAGTACAAATCTATATCTTAGAAAGTTCAAGGGGTCGAGGATCTTGTGTACTAAACTACAAATGATTTGAGCTATGAGGGACTGACTAAAAATATACCGGATTTTTATTTTGAGGCCACCAATATCATGGGGAAGTATCATTGCTTCCAAGGGGCTTCTATAATCATTGTTTCCATCACATTTCCACTCCAAAAAATGTTTTTCCATATATATTTAATATATTTTACAACCACATTAGTTTTCAAGTACACCATGAATGAGTAACCCATAATTGAAACCACCACATGCTTTACCAGGCAAATAAGACCTTCAATTAAGAGAGACATTCTCTTCCAAGCTATGACAGTTTTTCTAATTTTTATGATTCTATTGGATATGTATGAGGCTTTTTGTTTTCCCCAATACATGGGAACCCTGAGGTAGACAAAAGGGAGGAATCCTTCATTTATATTATGTTCATTAAAAATGGATCTTTTTATTTCATGTATAATGTGTTTCACAAAGTAGATAGATGACTTTCTCTAGCTATTCCTTTAACAATAGACTCTTTTATAGTGGGAGATAACATTACTGATGTTGTTGATACTATTTCTGTCCCATGGGTGAAACTGAGAATGTCATCAAAAAAATGAAATGAGAGTGGGCAGAAAAACCTCTAGCTGCTCTGATGGTTGAAATTTTTCGGGTCTCTACCATGTGACAAAAGACACTGCTAAGAATGTCTTCTATGATGGAATAGATTATAGATGAGTGTGGTTCCCCCATCTTAACCCCCATCATACATTGGAAGTAGCCATCTAGAGTTCCATTGATAAGAGTATAAATGTGGGTAGATACAAGGAATATTGTTATCCATATTTTAAATTGTGTTCTGGAACAACAAATCAGAAGAACGTCATTGATGAAGGTCCATTCAGTATTATCAAAGTCATTCCTAATGTACCGTTTGAGAGAAATATTGCCTCCCCAAGTGGGATTTTGAAGGAGGATGACACACTCTGATACTGTGAGTAAGAAATCAAGAAATTTTCTTCTTATTATGAATCCAAATTGGTTCCATTAAATAATTTCCCTTCAATTTGAGAGAGTCTATTGGAAAGAATCATTGTAATAATTTTATTCATGGTATTGACAAGTAACACTTACATAATTTGGTAATGTCACTACAATTATTCACTTTAGAGATTAAGGCTATAGATTGATTATTGAAACCATTTGGATAGTCCCCAAACATGATAATGTAATTGACATGATTGGCTAAATCATGATTCATTATTTAATAATAGTTTTGAAAAAATTGTAAATCCATTCGGCCTAGGTGAGATATCATTCATAAGTCAATAAAATGCTTCTCTTATTTCTATATCGAATGCCCAAGAGAAGAGAAGAGATTTGTCTTCTAATGTGACTTTCTTAGGTATAATTCCATGTTTGATAATATCATTCCTTGGGTTACCATTGAATAAGTTCATGTAGAAGGAAAAAATGTGAATATCAAGAATCAGTATTTATCAAATAGTTTGGTACCCATCCTTGTGAAGGGAATGGGGTCTACAAGATCTCTAAGCCCATTACAGAGAATTAAAAAAAATTTCAATCCTTTTCTATAAGACACTAAATATTAATGATTTAATTATTGATTTTGTCTTATACATTGATATTCTATTGTATATTTGATGATGTCTAAAGCTATTGGTTAAGCCTTCCATCAATCTTGTTTTGCGTGATTGATTTCGGAATTTCTTGTTAAGCACATTCAAAGGAATTAATTTCTACATCAATGGAAATGAAATTTGTTTTCTCCACACTTGGATTTTATCCTTAAGAATCACCAGCATGGGTATTCAAGATATGGAGTTAACAACATAGATGTTCAGTCTCCAAGAGTATTGAACAATTATTTAACATCCAAGGAGATCATCCCATGAATTATTGAATCATAATGGAAGAGGTTGACTCTGTTAAATACTAGAAAAACATACCAATATTGGGTAGTAATCCGAATTTTTCTTGGCCAGTGTTATTCATGAGATTGAATTCAATTTTCCAAGATAGGTATCATTCAAGAATTCCCTATCAGTTTTTCCATCCCTCATACAATTAAGATGCTTCCAATACCAGGTAAACATAGCCGTAATGTGGTTGATTTCAGTAATGTTTTCATCATCAATAATTATTATGAATTCCCATAAATATATTGATCTAAACAATGGTCCCAGCTTCTCAACATTGTGAAGAATGGCATTGAAGTCACCAATGATTGACTACTTCTCTGATATATCGATGGAAAGGTTACTGATTTTCTATTATAGGGATCTCCTATTAAGATATATATTTTAATCATGTAAAAATGTGATTTTTTTGTACTATTGTGCCAATGCTACATGTGATAACATTATTTTCCTAATGAGAAATGATTCGGTTTTCTACCCGACTGTGAGCTAGTAATCAAATTCTGTCAAAACCATAACTGTGTTGGAAAAGTGCCCAATTTTTGATATCTCCTATTACTGAGGAGGGTAATGTGATTTTATTCTTTAAATTTTATATAATAAATTCCAATGAGATCAGGTTTTTACCTACCTGCAATGAGGCTGAGGAAACTATTCGTGTTGGTTTTGGCTATTCCATGATAGATCTAGAAGAGAGTCTTCATTGTGGGAAGACCATGGGGGGTAAGACACCCATTTTCTATCCAGAATACATTGTAGTTTCTTTGATGCCTATACCATGGAATTGTAAGCAGATTTAATATCCTTTGGGTCACCAAATTATTTGTTGTTGCACCTGCTCACTTAATTAATGGTGCTGTAAGCTGAATATTCCCCGGTATGGTCATCAATTTGAGTTGACAGGGGTCTCAGCAGTCCCCCCTTTCATGTGACTTTACATACCTGGGTGTTGGGGTAGTTTTAATGTCACTACATAGTCTATTTTATATTTGTACATTACTTTATAGTTTTTTGTACGTTTTATCAAATTTATTTTTGAACATTAATGTGGGAATGGATTTTTGATATACATTCACTTTTAGTATTGGGAGTTTCTTAGGGATTATCATATGGTCTATTGATCTTGTTCTATAAAAATTTTCTTCCATCTATATTATGTGGGATTCTATAACCTTGCTTCTAGTCACGGACCAGGGTACTACTGAAGGTGGGACTCCAAGTCATTATCTCATCTTCATCATGAAGAAGTCAGGGCATGGCACTTTTTCCCCTTCCCTCATCATGAAAAATGTGGGTCGAGACATAATGGTATTAAAGGAGTGGTTGAGAGATAGGATATTGTTCAGACTTAGGCACATGTTGGATTACATGGGATGTAACAGAAACTGTGTTAGGTAAAGTTGGTATATGAAATTGACCCAGTGGGGACTGCAAAGGACAATGGATTTTAGCACCCCCCCTGTGATACGATGAACGGACTATGGACCTACTAAAATATCAAGTGAGGATATACTAACCACATGGTAGAGACGCTTGAAATGATGCAAGAATCATAATGAATTTGTGTTATGCTGTGTCTTCATCATTTTGGGAAATTTATTTTTTTAAAATAGTTAATATAAATCATAAAAGTAAATTTCATTACAACATGGGCATATGAGTACCTTGTTTACCGGTTCTATATAGTGCACCCAAATGCCACTCCGGGGTGGTATGAGTGGTTGAGGCCCATTATGATGACCTATCTGATTTGTGGAGGGCCGATTGAGTGGAGGAAGATGTCATATAGAAAAATACTCTTCGTGAATTCTAGAAGAAGACCCTTGGGATGTACGAAGTCATCATTTCAAATATAGAGATAAAGGACTAGATTAAGAAGTTTACCATCTCCTATACTGTGAAATATGCTCTGAATGAGTACTGGGTTCTTCTAGTAATGATCCCTATGAGGGAAGAAGCGCATCAATGGTGGAAGCATTACCTCGGTGAGAGGAAGGAGACTAATGTTTTGTGGGATGACTTTGAGAAGGATTCCCGAGCAGAATTCCATACGTTCGTGATGAGGGAAAAATCGTTGGAAGAGAAAATCACCCATCAGTAAGGGAGTATGTATTTAAGGGAATTTGGTATAATGTTCAATGATCTCCTACCCTTCACACCTAAAATCATTTAATATGAGGAGTCCTGAGCGAGAAACCTAGATGAGGCACTCTAACATTCTCTTTAGTAAATTTTTACTCCCTTAACTCTACCAACATACCTAGAGGATCAGAAGAAGGCTGAAGTAGTGGAAACGAATAACTCACTAAGAGGTGTAGAGTGGGAAGTGAGCCACCCGTGTTCCGTGAAGGGTATGACCATTAGAAGTAGGTCTCCTGTGTTAGGGCCTTCCATGTTTCAGCTAGTGGGTAGCAGGTCTCAACCGTTCCATTCTCGATCTTTTGGTCCTCGCCATTTCTCCAGTACCCAGGGACTGATGTTATTTATGTGTGGAGGATATGGAATACATCAGAACCAGTGCCCATTTTGAGAATCATATAATGACTGTGGGTAGGTTCAACACGCACCTCAACTACATAAGATATCGATAAGGTCTTTTCAGTATGAGGTGTAGTAGGCTCCCACTCCACTGAGGGTAGATGGTGATGGGGGAGGTGACTGGTGGGTTCTCCCCAGGGACCTCAATAGGGGCATGGTCCAGGAGGTGGTCAACATCATAGTAGTAGAATAGCAGGGCATGGGAAGTTTCATGCCTTTGAGGAAGCAGTTCCAATGGGGTCATAGGTCATTCAGGGTTCGATCAATCTATTTAGAACTCTTTCTTATTCATTGTTTTATTTAGGAGACTCAAACTCTTCTTTTGAAACCCATTTTGGCCCATTATTTTGGATTTGATATCGAGATACTTTATGTGCACTTTTTTATGAGAACACCAACTAGAGCTCAGACCAGTCTATTAGATGTTTTATGAAAATGTGGACCAATTTTTGGTCCACATTAGTCAAGTGGGGATCATAGTTTGCAATAGATGATGTCATATTATGTCATCATAGGAATCTAATTTTTGTTTTCTTTGCATGCTATTATCATCTACTTCTGGAGGGAGGTCATGTTTTATAGTGTGGGTGGGCAATGTGTAGTTTTCATTGGTGAGTGGAGTAGTCATGTGGTCGGTTGGTGTTTGTAGAATCTTGTCTCCAAAATAAGAAGTACTACTATGGGATCCGTATATGAAAATAAGTTGGAGGTTTTGAGGGTTTTCACAGGGTCCCTATATATCATTCTAGATGGGGTTGTTACCCTACCCCCTTGATGTGACATTTTTTTCGGAATAGATTTGAAACTCAATGCACATCCAATTTCGATGTCTCCCTGTCATATACCACATTTTGAGTTGCGAGAGTTTTGGATTCAGGTTGATGACCTGATGAAAGAGCTTTTTATCTAGTCGAGTGTGTCATTGTGGGTGGTCTGGTTTTGTTCATAAAGAATAAAGATGGTGGATTGAGGTTGTGCACAGACTATTAGAGACTGAACCATGTAACAGTCAAGAACAGTTATCCTCTATTGAGAGTATACAATATTCTCGACCAGATAAATGGAGAAATATGGTTCTCTAGGATCTATCTACTATTCAGATATATCCGGTTGTGGTTAATGTAGTGTAAAACCCCAAAGACTACATTTAGGTTACTATATAGGCACTTTGAATTCATGGTCATTTGGTTCGACGTCATGAACGTTGTATCACCAGAGACTTTTATAAGAAATGTTTTGTTTTTATGTTATAAAAATCATCAAAGGAATCATTCAGTACACACAACACTAGCTTGGCTTCCTTTACACGCAAACACAGCCTTCCATGATAGCTTGCGTCGTATTCAATATCGAGTTTCTCTAAACTACGATATGCTATTAAAATATTATTAAAACTAGCCATTATGAATAGTAATAACCACTTTTTGAAATTTTTTAAATTTTATTTTTCAAAATGAACATTATTTTTGGATTCAGAATAACAAAATTAGCCTAGTGTGAAAATTTTTTATTTTTCTGAAAACATTCAATGTTTGATAAATAGTAAAAACACTGGGTTACTATTTAAAAACCGACTTTTTATTTAAATAATTATTTATTTTATTTAAATCTATTTTAGGTCAAAATTGATACATAATACCTATATAAGTTCAATTAAAGTCATTGGAGTCATTTTATAATAATATTAGATATATAAAAAATTTATTGAACTTTTGACCGTCTTTTACCCACCTCCTAGGAGAATTTGCAAATTTACATAAAAATTAATTTTACCACTTCTGTTAGTGGAATTTCTATTATCCAAGAGGCATGGATGATTTCATTAAATAAAATTTTGTTCAATGAGATGAAAATATTTTTTGATGAATAGTAAATTTTTACTTTTATTTACCACGGTTAAAAGTAAATATGGTAATTAAGAGTAAAAATGATATTATTGTTACCCAAAAACATGTCCTATTTCTATTGGATAAGTTTAATTCGACCAAAAACAACCTTATGAATAAAATATGACCATTTAGGCCCACATGGATTAGATTTGTACATTTATTATTAATTTATTTAAAGAAGGGTTAAAATAGTTAAAATCAATGTTTAATAAGTAAATAATTTTTAATATAGGGTTATAAATGAGTTTAAATAGACTATAAATATTCATTATAAAGACAAACATATTTACAACATAATGGTAGTTTTTTTTAATTTTTAGACATTAAATAATTTAATTTATTTATGACACAAAGATGATGCAGTAATTATCTTATTAATGAAATAATGAATTAATTGGTGTTATAAATACCAAAATAAATGTAATTTAAGACTTTTTATGAATTAAACTAATTTTATAAGTTAATATGACATGTTAGTATTGATATAATTAATTTTTTTCGAACTAATACTTCTGTTATGATTTTCACAAAAATCAATTACCAAATAGTGTCAAAATTGACATAAAATAGTTTTTTAAACAAATATTATATTATTAACTGTTATTTTATTCCTAAAAATCTAAGGATCGGCTAAATGACTTATATAAAGTTATATATATTAATAATAAAAATCTTGGGGTTCGTTTGGCTTGTTGTAGAATGTTCATTAACATTATAGTGTAAGAACACAAAAAGACATGGTAAAAGTAAAATGATTTAACTTAAAGTTAAATCTAAATGGTAAGGGTAAAATAGGAACCTAAACTTGTCTAAACTCTATTTTATGAGATTATTTAGTCACATACCCACCATAGCTTCGAAATAAATCAATTTGGAGCTATTTTAAACCTAATATTACTTTATAATAAAATAATATTTTTAGTTTTTCCAAAGGTGCCCCTCCCCTCCCTTATAAATGGGAACCTCCTCCCTCTCTTCCTCACACCACTTTGAGCCTTCATGCTCTGCCAAACCCTCCAAAATTCTCTTCTGAACTTCCCTAGAAACATCCTAGTGGTCATGGTCTTCTTCAAAGTCCAATTTTAGTACCCTAAAAGGTGGTCTCAAAGAGGCGCTTCAAAGAAGAGGTAATGTCCGTTAACGATTCTTTCAACCTTATTTCTTCTTCCAATTCTTCTTCTTTAGTTGATTAATTATGATGTAATAACATCAGTATTACTCATATACTGGTATGTTATTATAAGTATGAAACAACCCTATTTCACAATATATCCATCCTACGGAAAACAAAATCATCGCGCGTGCGTACGTACGGAATACCGTCTCCACGGCGTGGTGTAATCTATTTTACACCACCACCTTACTTGGAAGGGTATAATGGTGTAAATAATAACTATATATTATTATTGTAAAGTGATATTGATTCTTAAATAGTATACATACACTCCAATACAATTCTATGATCATGGGAACGAAATCATCGCTCATGCGTATGTACGGCCTACCGTCTACACGATGTGATGCGACTCGTTCTACATGATCTTCATTGCATAATGATTTTATAAATGAATTGAATGAATAAATATGATATACATTACACTAATACCATTATGGAAATGGGGTATCTATAACCTAAGAGAATAATAAGAATTTATTCGACAAAACATGCATAAGAAAAAAAAGTAATAAACACCCGAATAACAAGTAGCAATGAAATATTACTAATAAAAAGCTAAGAATTTGGCCATATATGATATTATAACAATTATTATGATTCTGGAATTAGTCAATGACATTATCTAAATGATTATACATGAGGTTCCGTCACTTACGAAGAAAATTGTACCTAAGGTAAGGGAAATATCACAATCTCATTTTTATCCGAGATTGTTTATACTTTGGAATTTACTAGGGTGTATTTTATCATCCACATCCATGTTTCCTGAATATGTAATATTATTTCCATCCAACAACAATTGTTTAAATATAATTTAATCCTTCAATGAGTTTTAAGTAAATGATATGAAAGGAATCTTTTTTCGTTTTTCATATGAGGTAATTTTTGACATTTCTGACAAAAGTATGAGAAGAATGATTTTTTTAACTTATACGAAATGAATGGATTTTTAAAACATTATTTACACGAAGCTTACTTTACAAGTTTTCAAGTTTATTTTAATAAACTTCTTTTATTTCAAAATTATAGGACATGTTAAGAAAGGAAAATGTTTTTGAAGTAGAAAGGATATTTTCCTCAAGAATGAAGTTCAAGTGTTTTATCAAAATTATTTTCCATCTTAGATAATATAGGGTTCTGTTTCTATCCCTATTTTTACATTGATTTTATTATATTATGATGGAATTATTTTTATGACGTCCTTTTATCTTATGATGGCATGATGTTTAAAAATCCCACTTCTATTACATGGGTTATGATATGATGTATGATTTAATATATTGTGGCACACATAAGAATGGTATCACTAGTAGATGGGTGGGACCTATATCTCCCTACAATTAATTGGGTAAAGATTTATATCTAATGAGTTAGACATTTGTAGAACGATAGGTTAAACCACTTCAGTGAAACAGGACTGAAACGAGGAATGAACTTAGTTCAGAAATGGACTTTGTCAACTAAGATAGTCTTGGAAATGAGTCTTGACTAATAAGAAATGATTCTCTATGATTATGTGTGTATGCCACAAAGTTTCATGTTTTATGTTATGATTATTGGGATTACATTTCACTTCTATGATTTATCCGATGATATGAAATTATTATTTATTTTGCAGGTTACGATTTCTGAAATGTTATGTTCATGATGTGATTGATTTTTCTATTGTTTACCCTTACTGAGCATTTGAGCTCACCCTTTTGTATGTTTTCCTTCCCCAGGTCAGGAAGAAGGTTATTATGTTGGATATGCCAAAAGGGACTCTAGATATGATGAAATAAATGGGAGACAATGTAGATGATTTATGAACCAGTTGTTTATTTTCCCAGTTTCTAAAGACACTATACCTATAAGGAACTTTAATGGTTTTGTTATAAGTTGTAATAAGTATGCTTCAATTTTGATGTAATAACCATGTAAGTAATTTATGGGTCATTATAGTTGGTATAAAAGAAAAGTTATAGTCAACCTTTGGAAACTAGGATGTGAAAGCCTTAGTAAGAATCCTAAGGATAAGTCTAAGAATAGAACATGATCTTAGTGTTTTAAAAATGTCCATGAACAACCTATGATAAGACCTTAAGTGAGAAATTTTATTCTTAGTTTTTCTCACACTATTTTTCTTGGTTTTAGTCAATGGCTCGAACCCGAAGGAACTGTGTTAATGCAGAATGCGACAGGCAATGCAATGATTATCCTCCTGAGAAACCAAACGTTATGGGAGAAGGAATGAAAAATCTTGTAGCCATGATCACACAACATTCTCAAGGTATGAATCATACATGACTTACAAACGAGCAAAGGAAGGAGAAAAATTCTGTTGAATCCTTCATGAGGCAGCACCCACCTTCATTCATCGGGTCTACTGATCAATTATTTGATGAAAAATTGATTAGTACCACTAAAATGATATTTTTAGTTCTTCAATGTTCTGAACATGATAAATATATCCTAGCAGTTTATCGTTTGGAAGGTGATGCTGATCAATGGTGGACTCATATCAAGAATACGAGGCAAGGAGATGAAATTGAGTCCATGGAATGGGACAAGTTCAGGAACATATTTTTCAAAAAGTACTTCCCTCAAATTCTCCGAACAAATATGGAGAATGAGTTTCTTGAACTAAAGAAAAAGGATGATGAATATTTTTCTACCTATGAAGAAAATTTTACAAGACTTGCAAGGTATGATTTTGGTATTATTATCCAACCTGAGAGTAAGATCGATTGATTATTTAGTGGATTAAAACCAATTCTTCAAATGGAATTAGCCATAAGGGTCTTCAATAGCTATGAGGAAATCGTTCGATGTGTTCTCAAAGTTGAGATGGAGATTGGAGTAACCCATCATTCTTATGGGTTTGATAAGAAGAGGAAAATGGAATTCAAAGGAAAATCTAAAGAGCACACTGAAAAGAATATGTGTTTTCCCTTATGCTAAAAGTGTGAAAAGAAACATGGAGGGAGTTGTCTTAAATGGTCATGTTAATGTTTCAAATGTGGAAAGGAAGGTCATCGGGCATTTGAATTCCATAATGATGGGAAGAAGATGTCTAGTGATGCGAACAAAGAAAAGGCTACACAGAGTGCACCTCTTACACTTAAATGTTACAAGTGCAAGGAAATGGGGCATTATTCCAATCAATGACATAATCCAAGGGTTTTTTATGATGGTCGACGTCAACAAACTCTAAAGGCTAAAGACAAAGGAAAGTCTCAAGCAACTTCTATCAGCGATGTAGAGTACAATAACGAAGTGGTGAAAGGAACACATACCATCCACTCTAAAGTAGAAATTTTTTTATTTTATTCTGGATCCACCAAACTCTTTTATTTCTGAAGAATTTTTTAAGGGTATCACCGTATTACCTCAAAAATTAAATGTTGAGTTAGCTGTGACAACCCCTAATGGGACAACAGTCGCATGAAGAGTTTATAATTATTCTCCGATTGAATTTTGTGGTAAATTTCTTCCTGAAAATCTTTTGATCCTCCCTATATTGGGATTTGATGTGATTCCTGGCATGGATTGGCTTTCTTTATATGTAGATCATATCCATTGCCAAAGAAGGGAAGTCACATTTCATATTCCAGATAAATCTATGATTGTCTATCGATGCAAGGATGAACATAACCTCCCAGTGGAAATTTCGTCCATCTTATGGGTATTGATTCCACTAAATGTTGGATATTTATCTCAAATGGTTGGTGAGAAACTCCTGATTAAGAATATTCACATTGTACGAGAGTTTTATGATGTCTTTCCGGAGGAATTGTCGGGTCTTCCACCAAATCGTGATGTTGAGTTTTCAATAGAACTCATACCAGGTGCTTTGCCTATTTCAAAGTCACCTTATAGAATGGCCCCAATTGAGTTTCAGTAATTGAAGAAGCAACTCCAAGAGAATATTGATAAGGGATTCATACGCCCTAGTGCGTCGCCTTGGGGACCACTAGTTCAATTTGTTCAGAAGAAAGATGGATCAATGAGACTCTACATTGATTATCAAGAACTTATCAAGATAACTATCAAGAAAAAATATCCTCTCCCGTGCATTGATGACTTATTTGACCAACTACTCGGAGCTCAATACTTTTCCAAGATTGATCTTCGTTCAGGTTATCATCAATTTAGGGTCAAAAGGGAGGATATACCAAAGCCGACTTTCCGTACAAGGAATGGACACTAAAAATTTATAGTGATGCCATTTGGTCTTACTAATGCCCCTGCTATCATCATGGATCTAATGAATAGAGTCTTTAGAGAAAATCTTGATCAGTTTGTGGTAGTCTTTATAGATTATATTCTTGTATATGCAAAGATCAAGGAAGAACATTAAGATCACTTGAGAATTATATTGAAGACCCTGAGAAAGGAGAAGCATTATTCCAAATTTACCAAGTGTGAATCTTGGCTTCAAAAAGTGGCATTTTGAGTCACATAATCTCAAAATAGGGGATATCTGTGGATCCAGAAAAAATAGAGGTTATCGAAAGATGGTTGAGACCAACAACAGTAACTGAGATCCAAAGTTTTCTTGGTTTTGCTGGATATTATCGACGTTTTCTATAAGATTTCTCACGATTATCTAATCCACTCAACAAGTTGACTCGGAAAGGAGTTAACTTTGTTTGGGAAGAGGAATGTGAAGAGAATTTCAAGGTGTTGAATAGAAGGTTATCCAGTGCACCAGTGCTCACACTACCTTATAGTGGAGAAAGGTTTGTGATCTACAGTGATGCATCCAAGAAGGTATTGGGTTGTGTTCTCATGAAAAATGATATGGTGATAGCTGATGTCTCACGACAGTTAAAAATCCATGAGAAAAATTTCCAAACTCATTATTTGGAGTTAGCTGCGGTAATATTTGCATTAAAGATTTGGAAGAATTATCTTTATAGAGAATGGTGTGATATTTATACTGATCATAAAATTTTAATGTATATTTTCACACAAAAGGATCTGAATATGCGCCACAGAAGATGGTCGGAGCTGATTATGGATTACGAATGCTCAATTCATACCACCCTGGAAAAGAAAACAAGGTGGCATATGCATTAAGTCGACAAGACCATGCCATTTTTTCCATGATGAGGATAAAAAAGATCCAATATTTATGGATTTACAATGGATGGATCTTGGAATTATAATGGAAGGGGAAAATCTTATCTTTCTCAAATGAATTCTCAACCATCTATACATGTGAAGATTAAAGAGGAACATAATGAATATATAGAGTTACAAAAGAAGGTGAGAAATGTTCCTGAATTCAACCTTGATTGTGATGGGATAACAAATATCAGGAATTGAGTTTGTGTTCCTGCCATCCCCAAATTAAAGAAGGAGCTGCTGGATGAGGCTCATATTTCTTCATTCTCTATTCATCCTAGAAGCATGACGATGTATAGATACCTGAAAGAGTACTTCCGGTGGGTTGGAATGAAAAGAGATGTTGCTGAATATGTGTCTCGATGCTTGGTTTGTCAGAAAGTTGAAGCTGAGAGATAGAAGTCTAAGGGGGTGTTACAACCATTACCTATACCAGAATGGAAATGGGAAAACATCACTATGGACTTTGTCACTAGACTTTCTAAAACATCCATAGGCAATAATGCTATCTGGGTCATAGATGATCATCTTACAATGTCTGCACACTTCATTGCTATTAGAGAGGATTTCTCTCTGGATCAGCTTGCCCAGATATATGTAAAATAAGTGGTAATATTTCATGGAGTTCCACTTTCTATTATATCTGCTCGGGATTCGAGGTTTACCTTATAGATCTGGCGATGTCTTCAGCATACTCTAGATAAAGAGTTGAGTTTCAGCACTGCTTATCTGCCTCAGAAACATTGTCAGTCTAAGAGGAAGATTCAAACTCTAGAAGATATTTTGAGAGCTTTCCCTACGGATTTCAAAGGTGTTTGGGATAAACACCTACCTTTTGTGGAATTTTCTTATAATAATATCTTTCACTCTAGTATTCAGATGACTTCTTATGAGGCTCTCTATGGAAAGAAATGTAGGACTCCAACTTTCTAGGATGAAGTTGGGGAAAGAAAGCTCTTAGGTCCTGATCTTGTTGATGAGATAGCAGAAAAGGTCAGATCTATTCAACAACACATAAGTGTCCCTCAGAGTCGACAAAAAAGTTATGCCGACAACCGAAGAAAATAGTTAGATTTTGAAGTGGGTGATAAAGTGTTCTTATGAATATCTCCTTGTAAAAGAGTAATAAGATTTGGGAAGAAGGGAAAGCTGATCCCTAGGTATATCGGTCCTTTCAAAATACAGGATCGTGTTGGGAAGGTAGCATACCAATTGGCACTTGTACCGAATATCTCTCATGTTCACGATGTGTTCCATGTATCTCTCTTAATAAATTATATACCTGATCCTTCACATGTACTCAGCTTAGAAGTTGTACCGTTGGAGCAAGATCATTCTTATTTTGAACATCCGATAGAGATTCTCGATCGTAGTGAAAAAGTCCTACGGAACAAGACCACTCGATTGGTGAATGTTTTATGGAGGAACCACCAATTAGAAGAAGCTACATGGGAGCTTGAGGATATGATGAGGGAGAGGTATCCTCATCTGTTTGTTACAAGTGAATAATTTCGAGAGAAAAATTCATTTTAAGGGGGGTAGAATGTAACACTAGAGAATTTTATAAGAAATATTTTGTTTTTATGTTATATAAATCATCAAAGGAATCTATCACTACACACAACAGTAGCTTTTCTTTATTTACACGCAAATGCGGCCTTCCTTGATAGCTTGTGTCGTACGCAATACCGAGTTTCACTAAACAACGATATGCTATTAAAATATTATTAAAACTAGCCTTTATGAATAATAATAACCACTTTTTGAAATATTGTAAATTTTATTTTTCATAATGGACTTCATTTATTGATTCGGAATATCGAAATGAGCCTAGAGTGAAATTTTGGTATTTTTTTGAAAATGTTCAATTTTTGATGAATAGTTAAAACACTGGGTTACTATTTAAAAATCGAATTTTTATTTAAATAATTATTTATTTTATTTAAATTTATTTTAGGTCAAAATTGATACATAATACCTATATAATTTCAATGAAATTCATTGGAGTCATTTTATAATAATTTTAGATATATAAAAATTTTATTGAACTTTTGACCGTCTTTTACCCACCTCCTAGGAGAATTTGAAATTTTACATAAAACTTAATTTTACCACTTATGTGAGTAGAATTTCAAAAATCCGATAGACACGGTTGATTTCAGTAAGTAAAATGTGGGTCAATGAGATGAAAATTATTTTTGGAGAATACTAACGTTTTACTTTTATTTACCACGGTTAAAAGTAAATAGGGTAATTAAGAGTAAAAATGATATTATTATTACCATAAAACATGTCCAAATTCTATTGGATAAGTTTAATTAGACCATAAACAACATTAGGAATAAAATATGACCATTTAGGCCCACATGGAATAGATTAGGACATTTATTATTAATTTATTTAAAGAAGGGTTAAAATAGTTAAAATCAATGTTTAATAGGTAAATGATTTTTAATATAGGGTTATATATGAAATAAATTCGACTATAAATATTAATTAGAAATCTAAAAAGGTTAAATACATAATATTATTTTATTTTAAATTTTTAGACATAAAATAATTTAATTTATTTATGACACAAAGATGATGCGGTAATTATCTTATTAATGAAATATTGACATAATTGATGTTATAAATACCCAAATAAATGTATGTTGAGCATTTTTATTAATTCCACTAATTTTATAGGTTAATATGACATGTTATTATTGATTTAATTAACGTTTTTCGAACTAATACTTCTGTTATAATTTTCACAAAAATCAATTACCAAATATTGTCAAGATTGACAAAAAATAGTTTTTAAAACAAGTATTATATTATTAATTGTTATATTATTCCTAAAAATATAAGGATCGGACAAATGACTTAGATAAGGTTATATATATTAATAATAAAAAATATTGGGTTAGTTTGGCTTGTTATAGTAAATTTATTAACCGTATAATTTAAGAACACAAAAAGACACGGTAAAAGTAAAATTATTTAACTTAAAGTTAAATATAAATGATAATGTTAAAATAGGAACCTGAACATGTCTAAATTATATTTTATGAGATTATTTCGACCCATCCCCAACTTAGCTTCTAAATAAATCAATTTGGAGCTATTTATAACTGAATATGAATTTATAATAAAATAATATTTTTAGTGTTTCCAAAGGTGCCCCTCTCCTCCCTTATAAAAGGGCACCTCCTCCCTCTCCTCCTCACACTACTTTGAGCCTTCAAGAACAGCCACCCCCGGCCAAATTATCTTCTCCACTTCCCTAGAAACATCCTAGAGGTCCTGGTCTTTTTCAAAGTCCAATTTTAGTGCCCTAAAAGGAGGTCTCAAATAGGCGCTTCAAAGAAGAGGTAATGTCCGTTACCGATTCTTTGAACTTTATTTCTTCTTCCACTACTTATTCATTGGTTGATTCATTATGAGGTAATAACATCAGTATCAATAATATACTTATATGTTATTATAAGTATTAAACAACCCTATTTAACCATATATACATCCTATGTAAAACGAAATCAATGCACGTGCGTACGTACAGAATACCGTCTCCACACCGTGGTGTAAACTATTTTCCTCCACCACCATACTTGGATGGGTATAATGGTGTAAATAATAACTATATTTGATTATTGTAAAGTGATATTGATTTTGAAATAGTATACATACACTCCAACACAATTCCACGAACATAGGAACGATATCATCGCTCGTGCGTACGTACGACCTACCGTCTCCACGATGTGATGCAACTCATTCTACATGATCTTCATTGCATAATGGTTATATAAATGAATTGAATGAATAAATATGATATATATTACACTAATACCATTCTGTAAATTAGGTATCTATAACCTAAAATAAGAACAAGAATTTATTCGACAAAACACGCATAAGAACAAAAAGTAATATACACCCGAATAACAAGTAGTAATGAAATATTAATAATAAGAAGCTGAGAATTTGGCCATATATGATATTATAACAAAGAATGTGATTCCTGAATAAGTAAATGACATTATTTAAATCATTATAGAGGAGGTTCGGACACTTACGAATCAAATCGGACCTAAGGTAAGAGAAATATCACAATCTCATTTTTATCCGAGATTGTTTATAGTTTGGAATTTACTGGGGTATATTTTATCATAAACATCTATGTTTCGTAAATATGTAATATTATTTCCATCCACCTAAAATTATTTGAATCCAATTTTACCCTTCGGCGAGTTTTTAGTAAAAGATATGAAAGGAATCTTTTGTCGTTTTTCGTACGAGTTACTTTTTGACATTTCCGACAAAAGTACGATTTGAACGATTTTTTTTAACTTATACGACATGAATGGATTTTTAATACATTATTTCCAAGAAGCTTCCTTTACAAGTTTTCAAGTTTATTTTTTATCAATTTCATTTATTTCAAAATTATATGACATGTTAATAAGGGAAAATGTTTTTGAAGTAGAAAGGAGATTTTCATCAAGATTGAATTTCAAGTGTTTTATAAAAATTATTTTCCATCTAAGATAATATAGGGTTCTGTTTCTATCCCTATTTTTACATTGATTTGATTTTATTATGATGGAATTATTTTTATGACATCCTTTTATCTTATGATGGCATGATGTTTAAGAATCCCATTTCTATTACATGGGTTATTCTATGATGTATGATTTTTGATCTTGTGGCACACATAATAATGGTATCATTATGAGATGGGTGGGACCTATATCTCCCTCCAATGCATTGGGTAAAGATTTATATCCCATGAGATAGACATGGCTGGAACAGCAGGTTAAACCAGTTTAGTGAAACCGGACCGAAACGAGGAATGAACTCGGTTCATAAATGGACTTTGTCCACTAAGATAGTCTTGGAAGTGGGTGTTGACTAATAAGAAATTATTATCTATTATTATGTCTGTATGACACAATATTTCATGTTTTATGTTATGACTATTGGGATTAAATTTCACTTCTATGATTTATCCCATGATATGAAATTATGATTTCTTTTGCAGGTTAATATTTCCAAAATGTTATGTTCATGATGTGATTGATTTTTCATTTGTTTACCCTTACTGAGCATTTGAGCTCTCCCTTTTGTATGTTTTCTTTCCCCAGGTCATGAAGAAGGTTATTAAGTAGGATATGCCAAAAGAGACTCTAGATATGATGAAATAAATGGGAGACAATGTAGTTGCTTTGTGAACCTGTTGTTTATGTTTCTCAGTTTCTAAAGACACTATATCTATACGGTATTTTAATGGTTTTGTTATATTTTGTAATAAGTATGCTTCAATTTTGAAGTAATAACCATGTATGTAATGTCTCAGTCGTTATAAACGTGCTAGCAGTGATCATGGGACTCATGAACTATGTTTTCATTTAATTCCTTGAGCAATACATCATCGTTTTCATCAACAACATATTAATATTATCAACTTTAGAGGAGGAGCACACTGAGCACTAGATGACCATCAAGGAGGTCCATCGACACCACCAGATCTATGAGAAGTTTCCCAAGTGAAAGTTCTAGATGTGAGAGGTGTACTTACCTGGACATGTTATGTCCTAACAAGGGATATATGTGGAACCAAAAAATGTTCAAGGTGGTTTTTTCATGGGAAACACCCAATAATGTAAAACATGTTTTCATCTTACTGGGTCTAGATGGCTATTACTGGAGATTTATACCCAAATTCTCTCATGTTGCCACTCGATTGATGGATTTGACTAGAAAAGGCCATAAATTATGTGGAGTGAGTAGTGTTAAAAAAATTTCATCTATTTTATGGTAATATCGGTTAGTTCCCTAGTGCTTAGGATACCAGAGGATGGTGTGAATCTTGAGGTGTTGTGTGATGCTTCTAGTCAAGGATTGGGATGTGTGTTGATGCAACAATGAGGAGTGGCCTCTTATGGATAAAGTAAGTTACATATTCATTAACTTAACTACTCCACCAATGCATTGGTTTTTTCATTGATCATATTTTTTATAATGTTTTCGATACATTACCTGATCATGGATCACATTTTGGTCCTCCACGATCACAAAAAAACGAGATATATCTTATCCCACCAAGACCTAAACATGTAAAAATGAATGTAGATTGAATTTCTCCCAGGATTGAACGTTGCGATATCTTACATGTTATGAATGGGTAACATGGAGGGATATTATTAAATAAGAAATTCATAGAAGGAGGTAGTACAAGAATCCATAGAGTATTAGAAGGCTATGGAGGAGTTATCCGCCTTGTGTCTATATGTGATAGTGGTTAGCGGCAGAGGCTGTCTGTTTCTAATGATAGTGCAGAAATACTTAGTAAGACAATTGATGGAGTCTCAGTGGGGAGACTCAGAGTTCTAATTGTTGCGAGAACACACTATATTGGATTATTCTCTAGAGGGATGGTTAGAGAATAGTAAGAATCATATGATCTTTCATGGGAAGTTGTTTTTCCTTATGGTGATGAGTGAGAGATTTATTTGTGACATATA
This sequence comes from Viscum album, assembly GCA_963277665.1. Taxonomy (NCBI): domain Eukaryota; kingdom Viridiplantae; phylum Streptophyta; class Magnoliopsida; order Santalales; family Viscaceae; genus Viscum; species Viscum album. The sequence goes on along the minus strand of OY728160.1, from coordinate 795,258,704 downwards.
TAGCTCACCCATTATAGTTCATGATATAGTATCTATGATTTAATAAGGTTTGAGGGAATAGTTTTGGTGTCCTAGGATGAATTGGGCCATTGCGGAGTTTGTGGCATGGTTCATAGAGTGACGGAAGGTGATGTTTGAGCATCGTGTTCTTGGGGGTCTGTTGTATCCCTTAGATGTTCTCGAGTAGAATTCGGATGAAATATCAACTAATTTCCTTATTGTATTACCATTGTCTTAGGAAGGATGTAATTATCTTTGGGTAATAGTGGATTAGTTGAGATAATAGGGTGATATCATGGCGATCAAAGAGTCAAGATGAGTGTATGCCTTAGTATGGAGGTATGTGGATGTGGTGTTGCGAAATCACTGTGTTCCAAGATATATTGTCTCATATTTGGATATAATTTTTACATCATGTGTCTAGATGAGAATAATTCATTCCCTGGAACACATTTACTCCTCAAATTGACATCCAACCCTCTAATTTATGGGTAGACAGAGAGTGCCATCCAGACATTGTAGTACATTTTGCAGGACTATGTTTCGATATTCAGATTATTGTGGGTGCAACACATTTCTTTGGTGGAGTTTTCCTACAATAATAGTTGTCAATATACCATTTTCATGGCACCATTTGAGTATTTTCTTGAAATATTATTTCATTTACTCTTAAGATGATAGATTTTGGTGAAACAGACCATCTCGGACCTGATACGGTGCAGTGCATGATAGGGAAGGTTCAACGTTTCCATGAGAGGATAATGGCAGCACATGACCGACATAATTCCTATGTCGATCGTAGGAGGAGTCCCATGGTTTTCATGATTGGGGTCCATGTTTTTTTATGGATTCCCATTGGAATAGGATGTTTAGGTTTTGAAAGGGAATAAATCATTCTACCAGGTTCATCAATCCTTTCAAAGTGTTGGAATGAGTTTGAGAGATGGCATATCAGTTGGCGTGACCCTTGTAGTTAGACAAGATCCATGACATCAAACACGTCTCGCATCTCCATCAGTATATAAACTACGAATCCCACATAATTTTCTAAGGATAATGGGATATCAATGACAATGCGCAGTTCATGCAGTGACTGGTAAGAACTGAGGATTTTTAGGAGAAGGGGATTCGTAGAGAAAATTATTTATTTTGTTCTTGGGTTATGGAGGCATGGTGTCCTCGTGGAGAGTACATGGGAGAATTTGGCCTAGGTGGGTGCCCAGTACCCAGATAAATTATATATTTTGTATATTTTCTTTACATGTACATAGTTTTATGGTATAATAATTTACCTTGTTCGTTATTAGATTATTTTTTCCCACATTCTCAATTCTGTTTGGATATCCCAAGCATGTGGTGAAGGGAAGAAATGGTCCATAACTGAGACACATTAATGTGGATGCAATTAATCACGTGTGGGAGATATAGTTCCACCCAAAGAGGATAATATATTGTCCAGGAGGAATGAGATCCAAAAACCCTAATTATGGAGTGTATGAACAATGGTGTATGTGTTTTTGTATAGGGTGGTGGGGCCTTAGTGCTTCTACAACTGTTTAGGAGATAGATGACTAGGAGATGTTCTTATATGTGATGGTTTTAACTCATGTTCTTGATCAATACTAAGTGGTTTGTTCCTAAGAGGTATCTTAAGGGATGGTTTTTAGACATATTTTCTTCATGGATAATTTTTAATTCTCGAGGAACATAGTATTTTGAGTGTTATTTGATGTAATGACCATGATTTTCATGGGACATTCCTTTGTGAAAATCTAGTGTCTAGGGAGTTCCGTGAGGCAACAATAGCACATTTAAACAGTGTTTCAAATTTTTTTTTCAACGGTGATTCAAGGGTGTCAAAATTTGTAAGTTATGGGCATCGTCATTAGTGATTTAGGGGCATCAGGATCGTTGATTCATGGGTGTCGGCATAGGCACGTCAAGGTATTGGTAGGTTATTGTGACGGTAATCCATTGCATAACTATGTTGTTGTGTTGGTAGGTCAGTGTTTTCAGGTCACTATTGATAGATTGGAATTGATATGTCACATCGGAAGCTCACCTATCGATATCCCAACATCGGTGACTCACCCCTAATTGACTCATATAAGGCTTTCCCAATTTCCCCCGATTTTCCAGTTTCACACCTCATATGTTTTATTTGACATAAAATAAGTATAAATCCATGTGTGGGTGTTTTTTGTGGGGTTTTACAGAATAGTATGGATATAATTAACAACATAACATTATGGTGTATTTGAGATACTCAAACTGTGTGATCTTGACAATGATCCGATATTAATGACTTTGCAATCCTTTCCTCATTTAATATAGGATATGGATCTTTAATGTTGTGAACCACCCTTCCAACTGTGTCTTCCACCCCCACGTGGGGTTCCTGAAGTCATAATCTCAAGACGAGTCACATGCCAATTCCAAATCCCATCTTGATTAGTTTTCTTGGAGTTCTTTCTTGATAATCACACTATCCTCTGTTTTGTTGAAATATAGAGTTTTGGTCACCTATTGTTCCTATAGAGATTTTTTATGCCTCTCATTAATTTTTCATCTTGTGGTGTGGGTGTAATAATTATTCTTGTTGATGAATGTATAATAAATTTTTTTCATTCATGAAATATATAAGAATGGAATATGATCATATAAAACAAGTTAATGAAATATTAGGCTGGGAGTGGACCGATGGTTGATAATCTAATTTAATTTGTTATCCTTGTTTCATTATGGATTGAATGTGGGTATATGCATTTTGAAAATTATGTCCATTGGTTGTATTTTATTGTAAACATGTGGTGTTATGTTTTTTTATTTTTTTGTTTAATAATTGGACATAACATGAAATATTTTTAATCATGTATACATAGTTAATTAAATATAATCCCAAAGATCAAACATGTTCTGTGATCATTGTAGTTTTGTAAAGTGGAATCAAAGAACCGATGTTAATTAAATATGAATACACTTGAATTAATTGTGTGGACAGGTGATGCATGTTTTTTAGAGGTCTAACCTTGTGTAGGTTGTGGTTACATGGGTGGACTGAGATGTTAGTTCTGTATGAAGGGGAGTGGCATGAATTTGCAGTGGAAATGTGGTTTAATAATAATTGGTGAGGGCTTTGTGTGGGGGGTGGTACTAGGGGCGTGTTGGTATCCCAATTTTGAGATATGGATTTATTATCGAATGGATGTACATACAGGTAGTGGGACTTCCTTTATTGTGTAGTGGTTATTCAGTGTCATTGGGTAGTGGGACAAAAATGGGGTCATGGGATCATTGTGCATTGGGACTGCAATATGGTTATGTGTTGTTTGTATCATGGGAGTTCATCTTGGATTTATTTTTTTCATTGGGAATGGTTTTGAATAGTGGCTAACTGAGATAGCATAAGAATAATTTCATGTGAACCCTGTAATTAATAAATAATTGAAAATGGTTGAACGAATGAAAATGGGGTTTCTTTTTTTTTTACTTTTAACTTGTTGCTTGTGTGGTTGTGCATATGTTGGTCACATAAAATATGGTTTGGTGTGAGTTGGTTGTTTTTTTGTGGGGACTCATTGGATATGATGAGTTTTTTCTTAACTATACATATATAAATTGTAGTCACTTGTGACTCCAATATGCATACTACCCTTATTGAGCACCATGCGCCGAACACCTCAATTTCATTAGGGTGATGTCTTTCCCAACATCCCGGTGGGAGGATGAATGGATGGTTAGTGGATTTATTTCTCGCAACCTCTTTCTATTATTACCACGTGATCTTATCTGAGAAGGATATAATGGAATAAGTCTTTCTATAGTCCAAGATCCTTCAGACATGTTTGTTTTGGAAGAGGGGAATATGACTTTGCTGGCCAAGACTGTTTTCCCATTGGTCATTAGGATGTGAACCAGGTTTCTTCAAGTGGAATGTGTGGTTGTTCTGGACCAAGTTTATGCGGCTGAGATGTGCCGTAAGGTTGAGTTCTATTCATATGATATCAGTTTATGGTGATGGGAGTACGTTTTGGATGAGTTTTAGCAAAAGAATGTTAGTAGTTATGAATGAATAGTTAACTAGTTCGAAAGTAGTGCAGGGTACCCAAATGTCGAAGTGATTGTATTACTACTTTACTTGAATTGTGTAATTTAGTGAGTGTGCCTTGATGAGGCTGGGCTGCTTAGTACACTTTTGAAGGTTCTTTGAGGTTATACTATTTTCTCACAGGTTCATTAGTATGTTCCACTAACTGTGCAAGGGGACTTTAGTTTTCCTACTAGGTATTCTTTTATTCTCACCCTATGTCTATATTACAATTATAGGTTTCTTGGAGGACATTGAGGACCATTATCGACTTTACTAGCATGAGAATCAATATAGTTATTGTGTTTTTGTTTACATAATTTTTTTTTACTTTACTTTGGTGTTTTTTTGTAACTTGTATCACCTTTAATTTGAACTTCCATGTGGGAATAGATATTGAATTTACTTTGACATTTTCTATTTTGTGTTCCTTGGGGTTTTATCATCTTGTCTCTTGATCTTGTTTTATAAAAAGGGTAATGCCTTCCATATTGTGTGGGATTACATACCCTTGGTGATAGTCTCCAACTTCAGGCCCACTAAAGGTGGAAATTATAGGTAATTATATCTCCTTTATCTTGATGAAGAATGGGCATAGTACATTGTTGTCTCTTCCCTCATCATGTAGAAAGTGTGTCATGATGCAATGGTATCAAAGGCGTGGTAGAGATATAAGATGGTGTTTGAAGTTAGGAATAATGATGATTTCATGGGATGGTAGGGAAACCGTGTTAGGAAATGTTTATGTGTGAAATGTGCTAGGGAGGACTGGCACAGAAATGAGATTTTATGGCCCCCTTTTGATCCAATGGAAGGAATCTGGACCTACTAAATGACTAAGTGAGGATACACTAATCACGGGGTAGAGACCATATGGAAGGTACATGTATCATAATGACTTTTTTAATTTTGTTTGTGGGGTATTTTGGGAACATAATTTAAATAGATTGTTAATATAAAATTTGAAAATAAATTTCCAAACTACCCAGGCATCAAAGATCACTGTTTACCCTTTTCAGCTATGGCACCCATGTGTCACCCATGTGTGGTATGAGCAGTTGAGCCCATGTAGTCTGGACTGGATGATTAGTGGAAGGTTGATCAAGAGGAGGAATATGAATTGTGGAAAAAGTCCCTTTGTTCCTTCCAGCAGGATACCATGGGGAAGTACGAAGGCATCTTTTCATACATAGAGATTCATGGCCTTCATGAGGAGCTGAAAATTTAATTTTCCCTGATTCGTGTCTTGGTAGAGTACTAGGTATATGTGATGAGATGTGTGTCAGTGATGGATACATTACCTCACGAAGAGGATGACAACTGATGTTTCATGGGATGACATTGGGAAGGAGTTCTGGGTGGAATTTTGTTCTTCTACAATGATGGATGAGAAGAGGCTAAAGACAATCTCCCTCAAGAAGTGGAGTATGTCGGTAAGGTAAATGGTGATCCATTACAAAGATATTTTATGCTTCACACATGAACTATTTAAACATGAGGAGTACCATTTGAGATGCCATGTGAGGCACTCCAAACTTCTCCTGAATATTTTACTACACCCTTCACTCTACTGACATACATAGAGGCTCATAAGAAGGTTGTGGTTGCGTAACGAAATAACTATCTGTGTGATTTTACATGAAAGGGGAGGAAGCCGAGTCCTGTGAAGGGTAAGGCCATTAGTATCATGTCAATGGAGTCAGGGCCTTCTAGGTTACAGCCAGTGGGGAGTAGCCTCATTAGTTCTAGTTCAAATCATTTGGTCCTCGTCATTTTCCCATGGGATAGGGACCAAGGTGATTTTTCTAGGGATTTTGTGGATATTCTTAGAATTATTTCCATGTTCATGAATTGTATTGTGTGGCTGGCAAGGTTCATCGCAAAACTCATCAACAGTAGTTTCCGGTCACGCATTAACAGTGTGTGGGGAATCAGGCTCCCACTCCACTTAGGATAGACGGTTCTAGAGGAGGATGACCTCTGGGAGCTCTTAAGAGTCCTAGAGTAGTGCGTGGTCGGGGAGGTGGTCGACAATAAAGGGGTAGAGAAGCTTGGCATGGGTAGTTTCACGATTAGGAGGAAACAGTTTTAATAGGGTGAGAAGTTGTTCATCGTACGATCTATCTTTTTAGAACCCTTTAATTCACTTTTTTTGATTTAGGAGCATCACAGACCTTTCTATCACCCAGTCTAGCTCATGCTATGGGACTATGAAAATAGAGGCTTTACATGACCCCTATAATGATCATGCCTGTTGGAGGACAGACTAGTATGTTTGATGTTTTTTGGGGATGTAGACTGATGTTGGGTATTCATTGGTCAATTGGGGATCTTCATCTACTCTGTATGTAGCCATATGATGTCATCCATAGCATCAACATTTTTTTTGTGAATGCTCTTATCATCTATCATTGAGGACAGTCTTGTTTCTAGTTGTGGATATCCTGTGTGTAGTTCTCATTGGTGAGTATATCTATAAGGTGGAATGTCGGTGTGTGGAGCCTCTTCTCTCCTTGATGGACAAGCTGTTATCGGGATCAACAGACATAGAGATGGTTGAGGTTCCAGTGGTTTTCAGAGTGTTCTCAGATGTCTATCTGGAGGAGGTTCGGACACTACCTCCTTGACATTAGATTGAGTTCATAATAGACTTGGAAACAAGATACCATCTGATTATGTTGGATCAATATTAGTTGACGCATTACAAGTTACAATATTTACATAATTAGGTTTACAAACTAATAAAAAAGGGTATAATCTGGCGGAATGTGTCTCTGTGGGGTGCTCCAATTTTGTTCATAAAGAAGGAATATGGTGGTTTGAGGCTGTCCATTGGATACTAAAACCGAACCAAGCAACAGTCAAGAATTTTTACCCTCTTCAAAGAATATATTATATTTTCAACCAATTAATGGGATTGATTTGGTTCTCCAAGATCAATCTATGGTCTAGATATCACAAGTTTAGGGTGAGAGAGGGTGACATGTCAAAGAATACTTTTAGGTGACGTAATGGGGACATTGAATTCAAGGTCATGTCATTCTATGTCATGAACACATCAGTTGTGTTCATGAGGATCATGAACTCTATTTTCTATAGGTTCCTGGACCGATTCTTCATCGTCGTCATTAATGAAATTTTGGACTACTCAAGGTTAGAGATGGAGCACACCGAGCACCTAAGGACCATCCTAGAGGTCCTCCAACACCACCATATCTATCGGAAGATGACCAAGTTAATGGTAGGGATGTGAGAGGTGTACTTCCATGGAAACATGGTGTCTCAGAAAGGGATAAAAATCAACCCATAAAAGGTTGAGGTGGTTATTTCTCGAGCAGCACCTAAGAACGCGGAAGAGGTTCACAACTTCCTAGGTCTAACATTCTATTACCAGAGGATTGTACCTAACTTCTATTTAGTTGCACCTCTATTGAATTATTGGAATGAAAAATACCAGGACTTGTTTTGGAGTGGTTAGTTTTAGACACCATTCAGCTATATGAAGGCGATATTGGTTAGTGCTCTAGTGCTTTTCTTACATGATGTATTTGTGATGTTCAATGTGTTTTGTGAATCTTCCCATATAGTCTTGGGATGTGTGATGACACTGAAAGATATTTGATCTCTTATGGGTCTAGGCAGTTACTTTATCATGAAAAACATTATTCCCCCATGATCTGGAGAATGAAATAGTTCTATTTACACTAAATTTTTGGTGGAATAACCTCATAGGGAAGATATTTGTGGTCTTCATTGATCACAAGATCTTGGTTTATCACTTCTCCCAGTGATACATGAACTTGAAACATTGATGATGGATGGAGATTCTCTGTAACATTGATTTTGAGATCTCTTACAGCATAGGAAATGGGAACTTGGGGGACGATGCCAAAAGAAGGAAGTCGTTGAAGGAGGTAGTGTGGGAATCCCCAGATGCATGTAAGGAGATGTATTAGTTAACTTCCAGGTGTATGGATGAGAGTGTAGATGGAGGAATGGGCTGTCCATTTCAGTCGATTGTGAAGTCTTCCATAGTATTTCAGGTGGAGGAGTCTCAGTGGGGTGGCTCGTAGACTGATGTGATTCATGATTGCGTTATCAATGGTGATTCTATAGAGGGATAGTTTGAGGATAACAATAATTAGATTCTCTATTGTGGTGAGATATGATTCACAGTGGAGATGCATGTGGTAGTTCTCTATGAGTTCCAAATATCACCCCTAATAGTGAATCTAGGAGTCTATAATATGTTCAGAGGTTTGAGGGAATAGTTTTGGTGGCCCTGGCTGATGTTGGTAGTGGCAGAGTCTATGGAATGATTCCTTGTTTTTTAGTTTGTTAAGGATATCATGAGAATCATTGTGATAATATAATTAGATATTAAAATTTATTGAACTTTTTAATGTCTCTTTTACCCACCTTCTAGCCACATTTTCGTGATTATCACTAAATGTAATTTTACCGCTTATATGAATAGAATTTCCAAAAATATATATACACGGTTGTAATAAGCATGATATTTTAGGTCTAATTAGAGAAAATATATCTATTGTGGAAGAGAAACTATTGTAAATTTTTATTTATTTGTGATGGCTAAGGGTAAATAAGATAAATATTGGTAAAAATAATATTACAATATTTAAAAATTACCCTAACACATGTTGTAATTTCATAATATAGGTGTGTTTTGTACAAAATCAACATTGGGTCAGTTTTGGGACAACTTGCGGCCACTTAGATGACTTTAATATTTTTATAATATTATATTTAAAAAAATAAAATTTTGTTATACTTTTATTTTAATCAAGTAAACTATTTGTAATCTGATGTTATATAAGTGATACAGTGATCTATAAATTGTGATTAGGAAGATAAAATTAAATATACATCATGAAAATTTAATAATAATTTTAAAACAGTAAATAATTATATTAAAATGTGACACAATAATGACGCAATAATTGATTGAGTAAATGAAGATTAAAATAAATTATATAAATAATATTCAAATGAATATATTTTGAACTATTTTATTCCATAAATGTATTTTTTGGATTATGATGAAATTATAGGGATGATTCAATTAATATTTATGTAACTATTCATGTAATTAAGTATTTTAGAAAAAGGCATGTAATAAATAGGTTCAAAATCGACATAACTGAGATTTTAAAATATCACACTATTAGTAGAAAATAAAATTCCTAAAAACCTATAATTCATCCAAATAACAAGGATAAATTTAAATATTTTATAAATGATTCAATTAATGTTTAGTAGGAATGTTATTGTATATAAATTAACCATATATTTAAAAAAACAGATGTTTTTATGTCTAAGAATAATAAAAATCCCACTTTGCAACAAAAAAAATAGTTAAGGTAAGAGTTAAAATTATTAAATATGGGTTAAAAGAAATATATAATGAATAAAACCATAATGAAATATTAAAAAAATATTATATAAAAAATATTAAAATCAAATTATATATTAATATAAATTGGATCATTTAATGGATACATATCCATGAAAATGAAATATATATTATAAAAAGATAAGAATGTGAAAAAATGTCACACATTCAAATCTTATAAGTAAAATAATTTTAATATAGAGGTAACCATGGGATAACATATAACATAAATATTATATGGAAATATAATGTAATTTTATACATCAATGAAATTTATTTGTTAGATTTGTAGAATTAGTAATTACCATAAATGATGAAACAATAATGAACACTTAATTATTTTATTATTACAAATATAAATTGTGAAACATTAAAAATATTAAAATAAATATAACTTTGACTAATTACTGTGATCAAAAAAAATTCAAGGTTACTATTACATTTTTGGAGTATATTAAATGTCTTTGTTCTAAGTGATATTTCCATTTAGATTTTTTAATCAATATAATGAATAGTTACAAAATTGATTGTATTGATATTTTATAAACATAAAATTGAATTAAATTTTTTAATTATCATTAAAATAATTACAAACTATAAAGTGATATTTATAATGTTTAAAATATCATATATTTTCCATATATGTAAATTTTACACCATAAAATTCAATATTTATAAAAATTTTATATTTTGTATATTTTTATAACAATTAATATTAAATAGATTAACTAAGGATAAATCAAAACGATAATGTTGAAAATAAAATAAAAAATTTCCAAATAAAATTATTTGAGGGGTTTTATACCTATACTCATCTTATCTTCTATATAAATTACTTTGGATCTCTTTGAAATAAAAAATAAATTTATAATAAAGTATTAGTTTTTGAATTTCCAAAAGTTCCTGATGAGACCCAAATCATGATGTACATAGAAATTAAATTACTTTTATGGAATACTTAATACATAACAAAAACATGCACCAAAGGATCGTAATAGTTTAGTTCCTTTGGAAACTCGGAACATAATCTTCTAATCATGGTGAAGGATATTAAACTTCTCCCATAATGATCTTCCCCTTTGGTTTTGTTACCTAAAAACATTCTATATATACTGGGGAAAAGAAAACATAAAAATGGTGAGCTTAAATGGTCAGTATGGGTAAGCATAGAGAACATAAAACAATTCATATCCATTTGAATGCAAAAGCTTGAACATAAAATCTAAACATCAAAATCTTGAGCAAAGACATAAATCATGGAAGTACGTAAGGCATATGTCATAAAAGAACATCAATCTTGATAAAATATCATGGAAATAAATCAAGTAATTTTGCCAACTAGTCAGCAATTGTTATGATTTATATATTAGCCAAGGCATTGCTGCCAAGACCATCAATGTGGACAAAGTCCCTTTCTGAAATGAGTTCACTACTCATTCCAGTCCTGTATCACTGAACCGAATTAACTTACCGTTCCATCCATGTCTATCTCATGAGATTTAAATTGTTACCCAATGCATTGGAGGGAGATATAGGTCCCACCAATCTCACAATGAAATCATTCTTTCATGTGACACAAATTCATGAATCGTGCATTATAACATAACCCATGTAATAGAATGGGATTCTTAAACATCATGAAATCCTAACATAATCCATAAAAAAATGGATACAATTTTATCATAAGAAGAATAAAACTATGTAAATAATGGAGACATTATACTTGAAACGTAAACATATTAAATAATGTCATTTTAGATGGACAATAGTTTTGATAACACTTGAAAAAAATTCTTGAGGAAAATATCATTTATTCTTAAAAATCATTTTCTATTCAAAAAATTCCATGAAATTTTAAAAGAAAAGGGTTCTGTTAAAAATAAGGATGAAATATTATAAAGGTTTCTTCATGAAAATGAGGCGTTTTGAAACCGTAAAAATCCGTTCACGTCGTATAAGTTAAAAATAACATTCACCTCGTACTTTTGTCGGAAAAGTAAAAAAGCTTCTCGTGTGGTAAACAAAAGTAATATTCCTTTCATAACATGTGGAAAAATAAAAAAAAGGCTAAAAAGGCCATAAAAAATACATGAAAACATTTTTAGAAAACCGGGACATGGATGATAACAAAAACCCCAGTAAATACATACGAATAAACAATCATTGATAAGAGCGAGATTGGAATAATTATCCCTTACCTTAGGTCTGATATGCTTTGTACGTATCCGAACCTCCAGTATAATGATTTAAATAATGTCATTGACTTATTATAGAATCATATTCATTGTTATGATATCATATATGGGTCACTTATGACTTTATATTACCCGTTCTTTTATAAATTCCATGTTAAAGAGCGTTTTGGGTAAAATCGTTTCTTTTGTCGTCCGTGTTTTGACTTGTAATTATTCATATGATTACATAGATCATGATTACTTAATTCCACAATATAAAACATGATTTATATATAATATATATTCAGTATATACATATATATAATAAATTAAAAAAAGGAAAGAAATACACTGTTCATGGAGACGGTAGGCCGTACAAACGCATGAACGTTGTTTTCGTTTCCTTATTGAATTGAATGTAATTAAGTATATGACTAACATATATATTTACATAAATCCATTAGAATTATTATTTAATATATTTCATTATTAATTATTATATATATTTCATAATCATTCTTGAATTGTTAACATGGAAAATGAATTTAATCGCATCGTGGAGACGGTAATCCGTACGTACGCATGAGCGATGATATCGTTACCATATTTTTTGAATCAAATTAGAGTGAATGATATAATATCTTAGAATCAGTATGATGTTATAATAATCATATGTATTTATTCTTTACACCAATATACCCATCCAAGTATGGTGGTGGTGGAAAAATAGATTACACCACGGTGTACAGACGGTATTCCTTATGTACGCACGCGCGGTGATTTTGTTTTCCTTAGGATGGATAGAAGGTGAAATGGGGTTGTTTCATTTTTATAATAACATATTTGTCTATTATTGATACCTATGATATTACAATATAATTAAACTACTAATGAAAAGGAGGTAGAAGAAGAAATAAATTTGAAAAAATCGATAAAGGATATTACCTCTACTTCGATACGCCTCTTTGAAACCACTTTTAGGGAACTAAGATTGGAAGTTGAAGTGGACCAGGACCTCTACAATGTTTCTATGGAAGTGGATAAGATAAATTCTCAGGGGTTGGCTGAGATTGATGGCTCAATGTGGTGTGAGGAGGAGAGGGACGAGGTTCAGGGAGAAGAGGGGCACCTTTGGTATCCTCAAAAATATTAGTTTAATATAAATTCAAACCCCACATAAAAACCTCCAAAAATGACTAAATTCGATTATTAGATGAGATAGGTTTGTAATATCATCAACCGATCAAATTTAGAAATGTTTAGATCTTATTTTAAATCTTATCATTTTGATTTATCCTTATTTAATCTATTTACGTTTAGTTGTGGTAATAAAATTCTAAATTTTAAATGGTTATAAATAATCACTTATGTGTTGTTAATTTTTTATAATTGGATACATTATGAAATTTTAGACTATTTAATTTTATATTTATTATTTTTAAATATATTTTTGATTTTTAAACAATTTAATAATGTGTTATTTTTATGAAATAACAATAGTGTCAATTTTGACAGTATTCATTTATTTGAATTTAAATAAAATATACACAGAGGATATATTCGAACTAAAATATTCAATAGATTTATAACATGACAAATATGTCTAGAAAATTCGTGTAGAACATTAAATATTTCATATAATATATATTTTAATATTTTGAAAACCATTTATATGGTATATCTCTTAATAAAATAATTAGTACAACATTATTGTATAATTATTTAATATACTTATTTGTTGAATAAAAATTAAAAATAAAATCCTTTGATGAAGATAAATATCAAATATTTTATAATAATAATTTGTCTCTAATTTATCATCTTAAAATAACAACATGTAAATTGTTATCTTTATTAAAGTATGAAGGTGACAACTTTAGAAGAATTTAATATAAAATATTATAAGTGTCATAATCTCTTTAATAAGGATCCCAATGGTCAAAAATTCTGCAAGTGGATTATTAGGGTTTATATGTACAATAATAATAAGTTTTTTTAAGATTTTTTATCCTTATGATATGTATTACTATTTTAATAAAAACTATATTATTGATTTTTCACTAAATAAATAATTTCTGCATCATTAATGTATATGATAATAAGGTAATTAAATAACTCATAAAAATTAAAAATAAATTACCATGATAAACAAAAAAAATTATCTTTAAAATGAGTATTTATAACCGAATTTATATTCTGTATAAACTTATATTAAAAATACCTTAATTATTAAAGTTGATGAGACATATTTCACATTCCTTTAAATCAAATAAACTAAAGGTCTTAATCACCTCCAAGTGGGTTCCAATGGATTAGTTTTCGACCCAAATATGACTTAGGACAAAATATTAGCATCCAATTATATTACGACAAGTGTTAGGGTAATTTTATAATATTATATTGACCCTTAATTATCTGATTTACCTTTTTCTATGGTAAATAAAATTTACCGTAGTTTCTATTCATAATTCCCAAAAATAAAAAATAGCTTATTAACATAATTTGGACCCACTTATTCCAAATATGGAATCAATTTTTCTAAATTCAATTCACAAAAGTTGCAGAAATTAATTTAAAATTAATCTCGTTGTTATGAAAACGTGTTTTAAAAGTTAAATCATTGCAAAATATTGAAATGTTTTTACCTATGAATTCAATGTAAAATTAATGTTAATGACATAAATTATATTAAATGGTAAAAATATATTCAATTCATACGTTAAAACCATTAAATATTATAATTTAACCATATAAATTATTGTGATGAAAAAAGTTGTTTTGAATTAAAATATATATAGCGTGTTTTTACTTTTCATCAAAATATGAAAGTTATCAGAATAATATGTAAAATTTATCCAAAGAAAATTTTTATATCCAGATTCCAAAGAAGAATTATATATTGTCAAATTGAACTTATAAACATTCCAAAAACTAGATTTAATGTGGGTGCGCCATCAAAAGGCGGCAAATCTGCATTTTTTTTAAAATACTCATTCTACACAAAATTTGATATTGTTATAATAACATGTACTAGAAAATGTGTAAGATGAAATAATAATGTTATAACATTCAAAATATAGTAAATACTATTCATAAATTCTAGATCACAATAATATTATAACAATATATCGTTGTTTAGTGAAACCTGGTATTGCGTACAACACACGCTATCGAGGATGGTCGCGATTGGGTGTAATGCAAGCCAGGTCAGGGTTGCGTGTAGTGAAATCCCCCTTTGGTGTTGTGTATAACATAATTCAAAACTTATTTCATTTATAAATTAAACAAAATCTATAATTAATGTTGCGTAGAATAATTTATATAAAACAAACTTGAAATTGTGTGTAACATGAGCCAGTAATAGTGTTGCGTATACTTGCAAGCTAATACGGTGTCACGTATAGGAAAAGCTAATTTTGGTGTAGCATACAACACAAGACATCAACGAAATTAAAAGAATATTCTTCATAAATTATTAGGGTGTTACAGTTCCCCTCTCCTCAATTATAAAAAGATACATTTTATGAACTCTTATTTTCAAATAAAAATCCAAATAACATATCTAAAAGCTACCCATTAATACTTAAAAAATTACTCAATTCAAACCAGCGGCCATGATTTTTCCATAAATCCAAACTACGGAGTCATTTTGTAAAAATCTGAAGGAGACACTCAGAGAAGAATAAATTGTTTTATCAACTCTTTCAAAGTTAATTTTTTCTTCAACATAATTTTCCTATGTTTATTTTATAATAATGTAAGAAATATAGAATCTAAAATATTCTAAATAGTTTGTATGATTATTACACAACCATATTTCACCTTTTACCCATCCTACGCAAACAATGGGACCATGCATGCATACATATGACTTGTCGTATCCGTGTCATGGTGTACATTGTTTTTCATCTATAAATTATTTATATCGGTATAAATATAAATATAAAGTAAATAATTAATTAATATTAAATTATAATGTTTATTTATAATTAATATACCATCCAATTATATACTATTTAATCATTAAGGTTATGATTTTTTTGCTCATGTGTACGTACGACCGACCTTCTTCACCACCCCACTAGATTAATTCTCAATGGTGGCCATTTGAAAATTATTATGAAATATATATCATGAATACGAATGAAATATATAATATAATAATTCAACAAGAATAATATAAAAATATATAGACATATATTTCATTTACATTCCTTCATTCAATACGATAAGAAAACAGAAACAATGTACATACATACGAACGAACTATCGTCTCCATGAATGGGGAATTCAATTCCATGTATAATGTTATTTTATGTAATTATATAGTGAATAAATATAACATATAAATCATGATTTAAATTCAGTATGTAATTGAATCATTATATAATTAATACAATAAATAATAACAAGTGAAAAAACATACAATAAACAAAGCGATTAATACCTAAAATGTTCTTTTAACTTGGAAATTTTATAGGAACATGTAATATAATGTTATAAATGAATAATATACCATATAAAAAATTATTACGTTTATGGAAAAATTTAATAATATTTTTAAGACAATTATATAAGAGTTGCAGACATGTATGGAAAGTATCTGACGTAAGGTATGTGAATTTCTTGTCACATTTAATTTTTGTCACATATAATCTATGTTCACCACCTATTTTTTATTTTTTATGTATGTAATACCCCTTTTATATTTGACATCATGAACCCATTTATCTTCAAATTTTTTATGGATTCATTTTATGATATTGGGATTCAAACATAAATAGTAAAATTTGTATGTGGGAAAATTAATGCCTAATGAATTCGTCCATTATCCATTTATATAATTTTGATATTATCATACATATATATTTATATGTACATAATGAGTATAAAGAAAAAATTATTTCTATTTTTCAAATTATTATGATAATTTGAAAATCAATATTTTAAATTTTTATGAGTGGATAAATTTCACCAAGTCATTATTATATGATATTGTTTTTGCATAAGTATAAACTAGGGAATCATTATCATCCTTGCCCATGTTTTCTACATATGAATTTCAAAATTTTATTACTATTCCATTTTAATAGTTTAATGTAAAATTTAGTCATGTTGGAAATTTTATAAATATCTTTGAAATGAATATTTCTGTCATTTTCAAAATAAGTTACATTATAGACATATTGACAAATTATGGAAAGAATGTTTTTTTATCATTTGTGGCATGCACAATATTTTTCGATGTCAAGAATCCATAATATTTTTAAGATTACATAAAATTAATACAAGTTGATTTTCAAAATAAATGTTTTCTATTATAATATCATGACTTTTAAATGATTCCATTGTTAAAAAAGTGATATTTCTCTCTAATAGTTTTAATGATTATTTTAATCTATGTCAACACATTTTGTTGGATTTTCTATTCAATTGATGTTGTTTTATTGTAATAAAAGATACCATTTTTTGTTGATTGGTTTATTATATGTGTGAATGTGGATTTTCTATATTCATACCATTCGTGGTTTATGGTTAAAAAATTAACAATTAATGTTCAAGGTTTAATACGAATGTTTATTTTGGTTATATTACTGCCTTTTCTTATGAGTAAGGCAATAGAATTAGTTATGGATTGATGTGGCCGGATGTATCCCCTTTATGAATATGTAGGTATTAGGAGACAAACTAGTTTGGGTTTTAACCATTTATGTATGGTTTGGTATGTGTCCAAGATTGTATGGTTATTATGTCCATCATTATGAATTCCACGGTTGTGTGATTAGTTATTGATGTGAAATGTGATTATTGGGAAAGAAAAATATCCATGTTAATGTATAAATAGAATTATTTTCTTTATTCTTCAAATATTATTCTCACAATTATTTTAAAAATGATTGTGATATGGTTTTATACATTACCTTAAAAGATTATGTTTATTTAGGATAGCTTCTGCAAAATTGTTTACCCTTATTGGGAATCAGATTTCATCATATTATTATTTTTTATTTTTCTAGGATTCCAAGATGTGTATAATGATTGATATGAAGGGTTATGATAAGAGAATAATAGAGCTTATAATGTATTATATATGTAGTTCTTTATTTTTTTGAATTGTAATGTAAGGTTTATTTATATAATCTATTTCCCAAGACAAGTAAACTGTATATAATTTTGGGATTTTATTCCTTATAATCATGACAATATACTAAAATAATGCAATAGATATATAATTTTGGCATCTGTGTAGTACAATTGGTATAAAAAATTTGGCAAACTACCTTGGAAATTATAATTCAAAATCAATGATTATAAAGCATAACCCTATGAATTATTTTGAGGATATGTTTTTGTATATGATAACATCCTTTATATTTGGTAATGGATAACCTAGGTTCTTCTTATGGACTAATTTATAGACAAGTAGATCAAATTATTTACGGATCCAATATATAAATCATCATGACTATATTACTTTGATTAGCGTCTCTGAGATTGAGATTTAGGATTCAATTGATGTTCAGAGTCAATAAGGTTACATAAATAACGGTTAAACTACTGAGGTTGAAGAGACTAAAAATTGAAAATGAAATGAATGTGGTATTAATGAATAATATGACGAGGTTTCAATGATGGTTGAAGACTGAAGAAGGGTGATTAATGTTTATTTATATATTGTTTCAAGAATTATTTTAGAAATAGTTCTCTTGTTATATGAATCATGAGATATATAAAAATTGTACTAGAGAAAAACATCATTATGTATTTGGAAGCATTAATTATTTCATTAAGGGTTTTGAGGTTATAATGGTATTTATCAATATGGGAAACATTATGTTATTTAGGGAATCTAATTTCACGATTGAGTACAGAAATTTAGAGAAATATTTAGACTGTTAATATTGAAAGAAGTATATTAAAAAATACATAAGGTGGGAATGGAGTATGTTTTACATTGGATATTATTGTTTGAGGTTTATGTATGATTTATTAGATAAATTAGACTAACATTTATTGTTTCAGTAAACAGTTATAGGATGAAAAAAAATTTGGTGGGCCTTATGAATTATCAAAAGTGCTTTAGGAGTGTTTTTATCATTCATTTTATGGAGTAAGGAATGAAGTGAAAATAGATCAAATTCCAACCAAAGGATAAAATTGATACATGGAATTAAATCAACTAATTTTTTTTTGAGTTTTTATCAGGATAATATAATAACCCATCTACTCTAAAAATTGAATCTATGAAATTATTATCCTATTGCCTTAATTGTTTTGTACTTATGGTATCTTAAATAATTACTGATTTATAGATTTGAGGCCCTTAAACTTCCATTCAGCATTCAGTTATTTGTGATGGATGAGCTCAATCACTCTCAATATATATTTACAATTTCCATCCACATACGAATCTATACATTCCATCAATTTTCTCTTTTTATAAATCATAATTTGGTGGTGTATTTAACATCTCTCGTTCCCTCTTAATAAGATAGTTTTTTATTTACCCCATTTCAATTGTGGGTTTTCTACAAATGTTTTTTCTAGTATCGAACTTTTATTTTGAAGTGCAATTTCAAATTGCATGGTTGATATTTTCTGAAGGAGAGGAATTTATAAGACCCCATGATTTCGTAATACAATTTGTTTTTAAATGTATTCAATAGACTATTTCCAATGTAATATCAAAATGACTTGTGTTAATGAAAACATTAAGTTTCTATGAAACCACACTTTTGTATTATGATTTTTTAAATGATATATTTATAACATATTTAATAACTATAATAATATTAACAGTAATTATGAAATTATTTATTTTATTTATCATTTTTTCATACAAATAAAAAATATTTATTATGAAATTTATATGTTTTGAAAAAATTGTTATATTTATAAAAATATTATTTTCTTAAAGGAAAAACATTTTGTGTAATTTTTTGAAAAATAATACAATAAATTTTAAAATCTTTTAGAAATTTAATTTCTTTAAATATACATATTTTTTGAATCCTGATAAATAATTAGCTTAGGTCTATCTTTTGGATTTTTTTTAAAAATCATCCATTTTTTATGAATAGTGAACAATACTGCATTATTTCTATAAAATGATTTTTTCATTAAAATAATTAATATAAAATAAATTTATTTTAAATATACCATATATATATAGTAAATATACAAAACCTATTTAGTTTTATTGAATCATTTTTAATTTAATTAGAAATAAAAATATATTGACATTTTGAACGTCTATTTTACCCACATCAAAAACACATTTGCTGGATTAGTATTTAATATAAGATTACCATTTCTATGAATGATATTTTGTAAAGGAAATAATTGGTTGTAATTAGTGTAGTATTTTTTGTCAAATAGGAATGACATAATTTATTGGTGAATAGTAACTTTTGAAAAAATTTATTTATTGGAAATGGTTAGGGATAAATCAGGTATTTAAAGGTAAAAATAATATTATAAAATTTAAAAATTATCTTAGCACTTGTCCTAACTTCAATGGATAAGTGTTTTTTGAGAAAAATAATCACTCGGTCGATTTTGTCACCACATGGAGGCACATGAATGACTTTAATATATATATATACATACATACGTACATATATATATTATATTGAAAGGAAATCCAATATTGTTATACCTTTATTTTTAACCAGTGAAATATTCAAATATGTTGCTATATAACTGATATGGTTGTCTATAAATAGTAATTATAAATTTAACATGATTTTCTACATCATGATTAATTATTTATATTTTTTAGACATTTAATATGTAAATTTAAATGTGATACATTGATGTTGCAGTAATTGATTTATTGAAGGAAGAATCAATTAAATTATATAAATAATATTGAAATAAATATCATTTGAAATATTTGATAGTGTCAATGTTATTTCGGATGACTATTATATTTTAGGTATGATTTATTTTAGTTTTTTAAGGGAATCATGTTATAATTATTTTTAAATGTAAATTAATAAATACTCTCATTATTGACATAAATGAGATTTTAAAATAAATAATAATTAATTAACTTTAATAAAATTCTTAATAATATATAATTCTACCAAAAAACTAGGAGAATGTATTTTTATTAAAAATTAAAGAATTGGGGTTCATTTTTAATTATATTGTAAATACATTAATCCTATAGTGTAAAAATAAGTAGTCACTATAAGAGATAAACATTATAAATTAGCGGTAAACCAATAAAAAATGATTAATAACATTATTAAAATTTCTCAAAAAATTATTAAATTAAGGAAGTGCGAGAATTATCATATAAGGTTATAAATTTAATCCTTTAATGGACACTACTTTTATGAAAATGAGATAGATATTGTAAAAATCATTAAAATGTGACAACATATCAAACTCTGAAATTGTATGTGTAAAATAATTTTTAAAATGGGATAAATAGAATACAAAATAGATCATAATGGTTATATGGAAATATAATGTAATTTTTTACATCATTGGAATTTGATTATTATTTTTGGAGACTGAATAAATACAATAAATAATGGCATAATAATAAATAAGTAATAATTTTATTACTATAAATATCAATTAAGTAACATTAAATTTTTTAAAAGAAATATAATTTGGGGTAATTAAGGTTATACAATAATTTTTTATGTAAATTAAATTTGTTATTAGTGTAATAAATGTTTTTCATCTAAGTTATCATTTTTTTATTTTTTTATTATTTATGTAATGAATAGTTTCCAAATTGACACTATTGATATTTTAAAAAAGTAACATTTTATTGTATTATTTAAAAATAATAAAAAATTTATAAACAATAAAGTGACAATTATAAGGTATACTATTTCAATAAATTTTCCTATATGTTAAATTAGAACCATATAAGTATATATTTATAACAATTTAATTTTTATAATATTATTTCTACAATTAAAACTAAATAGATTGATTACGGATAAATAAAAATGATAAAGTTTAAAATAAAATAAAAAAATTAATAAATGTTAATGATCGATAGGAATAATACCCATCCTAATCTAATCATTTAAATTACTCAATTTTCACATATTGGATATCAAATATCAATTTATAATAAATTAATAGTTTTGTATTTTCATTAAGTTCCCTTCACATCTCTTATAAAGGGGTACCTATCATTTTTTTATTCAAACTTCTAAATCTCATTATTTGAACCATACATTCCCATTTCTCCTTATAATTTCTCTAACATCATCATAGATTCCAAACATTGGGACGAAAGCCAACGCATGGTGTTATTTTATGAAAATCAAAAGGGGAAACTCAATAAAGAAGTAATTCTTTTACAAAGCCTTTCAATGATATTTTATTCTTATACATAATTTTACTATCATGTTTCAATAATAATGTTATAAAACTAGTATATAATATATTTAGATATTTTTTTATGATTTTGGTAGATACATTTTACTCTTTTTACCCATCCCATGAAAAACAATATCCCCATGCGTGCATACATACAATTTACCGTCTCAATGTAGTGATGTAAACTATATTCCATAAATCCTTTATATCAATGGGTATAATGATAAATATAAATAATATAAACAATGAATATTAAATATTGATGGTTATTTAAAATAAATATAATATCCAATTCCATACTATTTAAATATTAAGGGAATGTTATCGCCCCTCATGCGTACGTACGACAAATCATCTCCACGATTTGATGAGATTCATTTTCTACGTTATCAATTCAAGATTGAATTTAAAAAACATAATGAATAATTATAATATATATAACATAATAATTTCATTATAAAATATAAATATATATAGTTCATTTTCATGCTTCCATTCAATACGATAATATAATTGAAACTACATTAATGCATACATACGAACTACCATCTCCGGGAATGGTTTATTCCATTAAATATATCTATCTATTGTATATATTTATATATGTAGTATATATGATATAGAAATCATGTTTTATATTTTAGAAGTATTTAAATGATGATATAATTAATATAATCCTGAAAAAAGGTCAAAACACTTATAACAAACAAAGAGATGTTTACCAAAAATGTAGCTTTAACATTGAAATTATTAATAAATGGGTAATATAATGTTACAAATGAATCATATATGAAATCCTAAATAATATTATGATTATTTTAAATATTAATAATAAATTTTAAATCATTATATAGAATTTAATATCTAGTTTATAGAGTATCAAACCTAAGGAAATGAAATTCTATCTCACTTCTAATTATCATGAGATATAATCCAAGTCCCACACCTATTTTATTTGTGTGGTTTATGTAATACACCTATAATATAGAACATAATGAATTAATTTATCTTCATTGTATTTAATTATTCTTTTTAATATATTGGGATTAAAATTTAAAATCACATTGTGGTATGTGATGCTTTCAATGATTAAAGAATTAATCCTTTATCCATTTAAATATTATGGATATTATCATACATATTTATTTATATTTATATAAAGGAATATAACTAACATTTTATATATATTTTCAATTTTTTGAAATGTTTTTTTTGAAAATTTACATTTTTAAGGTTTTATATATCGGTTAATTTAACAATCTCATTAATATTTTGGAATGTTTGTACATAAGTATCATTTGGTGAATCTTTATTATTCACATCCAGGTTTCATAAAAAATATATTTTAAAAAAAATTAGTAATGTTACATTTAAATAGTTTAAAGGTATTTTTACTCATATATTCATTTTTATTAATCATTTTGAAAGGAATAATTCTATCATATTTCAAATGAGTTAACTTTGTACCTTTTTTACAAATTAAGGAAGTGTAGATTATTAACTTATGTAGTATGATCATCCTTTTCCTCCATCAAAAATCCTTAACATTTTGAATATTCCCGTACAATATTTCATGGATACATTAAAAATAAATTTCCTCTTTTATAATTTAATGGATTGAAAAAGGATTTAAATTTAAAAAAATATATTTATCTCAAAGAGTTCGAATGATTATTTTCATCAAAGTCAATATCCAATATTGCATTTTATATTTAATTGTGGTTGTTTTCTTATGATACAATCTACAATTTTGTGTTGATTTGTTTATGATATGTTTTACTATGGATGTTATAGTTTGATTCCATTATTGGAATGTGGTCAATTTGTTATCATTTTATATTCTAGGATTAATTTGAAAGTTTATTTTGGTAATGTTTCAAAAATGTCATATAAACAATGAATTAGACATATAAAGGAATGTAAAGGGCCTCATATATCCCCTTGATGAATCGTTAGGTCTCATGAGAGAATTTTGTTTTTGTTTTTAGATATTTTTTTTGATATAGTAATGAGTCCTTGATAGTTTTGAATGTATATCTTGTATTATTAATTCACTAATTATATTATTAGTTATTGATATTAAATGATATTATTAGGCTAGTAGAATATCGATGTGAATGTTTAAATTAAATTATCTGACATAATCATTCAATATTATGGACATGAATATGTTTAAAAAGATTTTGTTTCAGTTTTTTACCTTGAATTAATGGTTTATATTTATTTATGATTGATTCTGATATATTGTTTACCCTTACTGAGCATCCAAGATCACCCCATTCTTATGTTTTATATTCCAAGGAGACCAAGAAGTGTATTATGATTGAAATGGGGAGTTAATATGTGAGAATAATGTAATTATAAATGAATTATATATTATATATTTCATTTTTTGAATTTTAATTCAAGGATCATGTATATAATATATTTTTCACAATTTCTAAATTAATCGGTCTTTTTGGATTTCACCCTTTGAAATCTTAATAATTTATTAAAATAATGAAGTATCTTCTGGATTTTGGGGTTTGAGAATTATAATTTCCAAAAAATAAATTAACCGAGAAGGGATTTGAAATAAATAGGGAAAGGTAAATAATAGAAAACAAAATAAACGAAATTAGAAACATGAATATCATATCTTCATAATAAATATGGAATTATAGATAACTAACATCAATTATATTAAATTAATAAATTTATAATAAAATGCATTTATATATTTTTTCATAGTGAATATGTCATGGTTATTGATTATTGAATCTAAATGAAGTAAATTATTTATTATTGTGATCCATGTTTTAGAGGAACAAGTTAAAATTACCATCAAGAAATTTCACAGGATGGTTTTGAATACTCATATAAATAAAATTCACAAGAAATTTTATAAGGTGATTGGTTACAAACTCGAAGGGTTTGAGGCCAAATGATTTTGTCTCATGGGATACTGAAGCATTGAGGGGCTTAACATAAATGGTTTCCAACCCCTATCATACCAGTACAAAAAATAAATTATATATCAAATAATCAATTAAATTCACAAATAATGTGGACCATCAAATTTTAGTATTGATTGAAGGATATAGATTTTTTAATATTTCATCATAAAATAAAATAACTTTTATAGAAAACATCATATGTAAAAATGATAAATGGATTGGGGAATTATCATATCAGTGATAAATAATGTAGATATTTTGGAGAAATTAATTTTTCATTGGTCATTGGAAAGTTAATCACATAAGGGGAAATCAATGACAAGAAAAATGATTTGAAGAACTAAATTCTAGTGCTATCATTAGTCAAAATAATCCTAATCCATCTAGAGGAAAAGAATTATTGTATAAAAACAATGTATACCCATTTGAGTAAGATTAATGATTATTTTCATTAATTAATATAATTACAAAAACTACCTTTAGAAAAAATTTAGGTGGAGAATTCGATTTTTGGAAAAAATTTGTAAATAAATTTATTTGATAAATAACATTAAAAACCATTATTAGTTATGTGTGAATGTTCCATTGAAAAAATTTTCATATATGATAAAATAATTTTCATAATGAAATGATGTTTTTGGGTAGAATCTTATTTCAAACAGAACATAAAAGTGAAGTCATATTTTTTAAAAACAGTTTCTAAGAAAATATATATACCAAAGAGTAATTTTTTAAAAATTTATCGAGAAAATAGCATGAATAACCATAGGATACTAATATTAAATTTTCCATTAAATGATTATCAAATATTATATTTTAATTGATATTAATGCATAAATATTCCTAATTAAAATAAAATTATTGAATAAACACTTCAAATGATCATAAAATTGAAGGGGGAATTAATCCATGAATAAATTATGTGATTGAACTATAAATCCACATAGAAAATTTCAAATACATAAACATTTTTTCATATTCATTATACAAAAATTCATTTAATATTAACGACAAAAATAATGTAATATAACAGAAAGAAACGAAACTACGCTTTAAATTTCATTACCACTTAGTAAAATTAATTCTAAATTATCATAGATGAAATAATTCAAATGGAATAATTAAATACCATTAAGAATTAATTATTTATTATATAAAATTTCAAATTGGTATTATAAAGAATATAAAAGAAACTAGTTTCATAACATTACAAAATTTCTTAATGAAATGTAATTCAGATAGATTCGCGTACCATTTGGTAACTTTGGAATTATAGGTCACATGAAAGTAATATCATCAAATGAATCATAAAATATCATGAATATTAATATATTAATTATATATAATACAATAGTGGTAGTGTTTACACCACAAAAAAGAAATAATTTGTGAAAACTATGCATTCCCCACGAAAGAAAAACATGGATGATAATCCCTTATCACACGCTTTAGTTTCAGTTATACAATATTTAAAATACTTAAAAGTGGTTTTAGAAGTTTCATTAACTTATAATAATTCAATATTTATGTTTATGATATCATTTATGGACATTTTATAAACCTTTAAAAATCCATTCAATTTTTTCATCATTTAGAGTAATACATGCTTCGATTTTTTGAGTAGGATTGGAATGGTTTTTATTAACATTTATAGAATCATGATTTCATCATATATAGAATGTAAGTATGTAATAATATTATATATATATATATATTTATTTATTGGCTTTAATATATTATATTTCATGATAGGAGATGACATGATCATATCACTATGTCGATAGGTCGTACATATGCATGAAAACTGCATCTATTGTATTATCATATTTAAAAAGTAAATGAATTGTATATATATTATAACTAAATTTTCATATTAAATAAATATAAAATATGTTATTTAATAAATTATATAATAAATTAATTGTAATTTATGAATTAAACACATTTCTTTGAGGAGGAAGTAGTCCACTCTTCCATAAACGATGTTATTGTATTCTACAAAATGGAAAGAATTATGGTATGTGTAATACAATAATTAGATAAGAATAACGACATTATTAATACTATATATATCATATATGAAATATAAATTCATTAATATTACCTATCAATGAAGGTGTAAAAGGACTAACCAACAACATCAATTTGTGAGGTCATAGTCCACCGTACACAGAAACCACGATTATGTATCCCATCATAGAAGTGTTTGTTGTAATAAGTCATACCATTGAAATAATATTATATAAGTACAACTATTACCCTTATTTAATTATATAACAATGATATATGAATATTTAAATTAGGTGGATAAGGAAATAAATTTGAAAATTCTTTATATGAATGTTACCTCTTTTTAGGTTTTTCTACATAGGTTTTCATGAAAACCATGATTGGTTATTTAAAACCAAAATAAGTTTTCGAAGGGGTGGGGATGGATTTGGAATAGTTATTTGAGATTGTTTAGGAATATAAAATGTTGTTTTAGTGGTTTGATTAATTGGGGAGAGTGGGAGACCATTTATAAGTCAGGTAAGTGGAGAAATTGTAAAATTTGAAAGACAGAATTCCACCCACATTTTTCTCTGGTGCAGTTCCTCATATAATGAGACAATTTCTATAAAATAAGGAATAATGTAAAAATTTTGTCATGAAATGTGTTTTTTAAATGTTTCTAGTAAATCTTCCCCTTATTTTTAATGTTTAGTCCCTTAACGAATTCATTTTTCTCTTAATAACTATAATTAACCTTAAACAATTTCACATATAAATTTGGATAAAATTAAGCTATCCATATTAGAAATTATAATTTTTAGTTATAAAAAATATATAATATACCTTTTCAAATTCAAATCAAATAATCATTAGAAATTTCTTTAAAATTACCCCCACAAACAGAATAAGAATGAGAGTTTTTAGAGTAATATTTTTTCAAATGTTTATTATGTTTTTATATATACGTTGAATTTGTAAATGATTAAAATCCATTAAAATATATTAATCTAAGAACAATTTAAAAACTATGACTTAAAGAATAATTAATATGATAAGTTATCATTATATATTTTTTTGATGAAAATTCAATTTTTAAATAATTTTTAGTAATTTTTTACAATTCATTAAAAAATTAATCATCCCATAAAAATACAAACAATTAACCATATGAAAATTATTACATTTAAATTTAAAAAATTAAGAATAATTTGAAAAATAAAATTTATTAATGTGTCAAACATTGGTTTCAAAATTATTTTTTATAAAAAGGCGAAAAAACTACCTTTAGTAAAATACAACATTTATACATAATGTTGGATGTTTTATCATATACTTATCAATTTTATTTCATTAATGTATAAAAATTATATTGAATGTATAAAATATAATATTTATCAACATTAATTCAATAATAGTACTTTATTGCATATATTAAGATAATTTCATTTTGGGCACAAAAAAATATTTTTTAATAAAATCATTTTGTTCGTATAAAATTGTTTTTTAATTTAAAATTTATTGGTAACCATTGAATTGAATCATAATTTAGTTAATCCTATAACTAATTTAACTTTTATAATATAATATTAATATTAATTATAAATTTATTTGGGTAAAACATAATCTTGAAAGTATGAAAAGATATTGAAAAAACTCGTTGTTGCATGCGAACCAAGTGAAATTGGTATCAGTTATGTTAAAATATAATGAATATATTATTTTTAATTAAAATATTACATATATAAAAATTTATTGAGAGGATAAATTGACCTCAATTCTGTTTTTATTATATAAATTCTATCAAATATAATGTTCTTAATTTATAAGTTATATGTGTAATATTTTCCCCACTTTAAATAAATTATGTCATCGTAGTTTAAACTCGACTATAGAAAGAAATTGTTTGGTATTGACATTATAAATGTACCAAAATCATGAGGAGGTTTTTATTAAAACATATTATGGAATATAGTGAATGGGAAGTATAAAGATCATATTGAACAACACAGATCTAGATTTTTATATATGAGAACTAAATTGGAAAAGGAATTTATTGACATGGAAAAAAAGTGAAAATAAATATAGAGAGTGATTGATGTCATTGATTACAATATTATGAATTATAAATGGAAAGATGAGGGCCATAAATACATAAATATATTATATTATAAAAAACCATTCAATTCATCTAATATCAATTTAAAAGGACACCATTTTTTTTCATTATAGTTTTCCAAATATTTATTTTTTTCATTGCAATTAATGAATACAAGGATATACACTTACATGATATATTTATATTTCATAATAACAATTTCATATTTTGGTTTTTCCATGATCTATTACTCAAATAAATTAAATCCCAAGATATATATTATTCTTGAATCACAATAATATACCTTTAACTAATCATATGATCTATAATAATAGTATCTATACATGTCTTATATTATTTCATACAACTAGTATTGTTAATATTTTTGTCTGAAAATCATTTTGTAACCACTACATCAAAATTTAAATTTATTTTTCAATACAGTTATCTAAATTCAATTATACAATAACCATGACAAATGATTCCCAATTGTAGGCATGAAATCATTATTGTTAAGCAGTTGTGGGTTCAAGCCCTACCACTAAGCCAAACATGATGGGGTGTCCCCTAACATACATGATGTAATATCAGTAAAACAATTTTAATATAAACATGAGAAAATATATTGTGAAAATTCATGAAATTATAAAATTAAAAACACCTTTTCTTATAGTTTTATGTTTAAAAAATTAAAAATTATAATAAATCATGTTTTACTATAATGATAATAATAACGACAATGGTTTTTGATAAATTTAAACAAATGTATCAAAAATTCAAAGGATTTATTCCCAAAATAACTCATTTAATAAATTTAATTACATTCATAAATTTCTTCCAAAATATTCTAAATCCTTGGTTATACTCACTACATGAATAATAAAAGATCAGTTTAAGTATTTGTACTTACCTTGAATATTAAAATCAAGATCCCATTGATACCAGTTATAGAAACATTACCCCAGTATGCTCAAATACAATGCCCATTACCATTATATTATAATAATATACAATGTATCACATCTTTAAGGACTAATCAATTTATGAGTAGTGGTAATCTAAATACATATATGATTCAAAAATTATATTTGGATACACAATTTAATACATTATTTTTCTAAAATAAATTTATTCCATCAAGATTATAATGGAAAATCATTCATATTAGAGTTTTGGATTCATGTGGAAATGAAACAAAATTATGGTGAGATCAAATTCTCAAAAAGGATTTATGTATATTGGAAGTTATAATGAATTAATAATTATAATCAGTTTGTAAATGTAAATAATTTAACACACAATCCATGTAAAAAATAAATGTATAGGGGAGTTCATAAAAATATGGAAAGTGAAATAAATGAACAAACATTAAGTTTCATCAATAACATGAATATCATAACTGAACAAGGTATAATCAGTATGGCAAGGTAAATAATGAAAATTTATACAATTTAGTCAAAAAACTATTATTTAAATGCATCCAAATATTTGTTAATATGGAAAATATCATGTATATTAATTTTTGAATTTAAAAGATGAAATTTATTAATTATTGGATTCTATGTTTCATAGGAATATGGTACCTTTACTATCAAGACCATTCACAAGACATTTTAGATTGTTCTTATTTAAAAACTCAAATAGTTTGTCCCTAACTGATTTCATCTCATGTCACTACTAATGTATTAATGGGATTACATTAAATCTTCCTTATCCCATGACATAATAGTACAAATAGATACTTATATATATAATAATTTATTTAAATTATATAAAATTTTACTTATCAAATATTTATATTGAGTAAATGATACATATTATCAATATTAATCAGAATATAAATAAATATTGTTGAAAACAATGTATGTTAAAATGGTATATGACATAGGAAATACACTTATACATGATAATAAATTTTGGTATTTAAGTGGAAGTTATTCATAGTGTTCAAAGGAATGTTAATAACTTATGGGGATGTTAACGACTAAAAAAAGATTTCTGAAAGTTAATGTCAATACTATCCATGGTAAAAAAAATCATAATCTACCTAGAAGAGAATATGTATGGTATTAATTTTTTTACCCATTATATTATGAGAACGTTTTATTTTCCTTGATGAGTAGAAGTACCATTAAAATATTCTTTAAAACATTCTTGAGGAAAATACCAATTTTTTAAAAAAACATTTTCAAATAATGCTTTTATGGTAAATATAATTTAGAAACATAATTTTTTTAAATGTATAATTCCTTTGATAAATAATTTTATAATGTTTTATAGTATTTTTTATAAAATTTTTAAAAATAAAGTTTTATTATGAAAAATAGATTTCTAACCAAAGATTGAGATGAAGTAGTTTTTTTAAACAACAATTTTCCAAAACCTATTAACTACAATAGTGTCAAAAAATACTAAACTTATCTGAAAAAGATAACAGATAAAAATAATTGAAGAAATTAATAGGTTTTATTAAACATGATTCAAATAATTTTATTTAATGGATATTAAAAAATAAATATCCTTGATTGAAATGTGATTGTGTTATAAACCCTTAAAATTATAAAAATTTTGATGAGAAAATTAATAAATAAATGAATTATGTGTTTGAACTATGAATATACCAATGAAATTGTAAATATTTATTTATATTTTTTTAATTACAGACATAATAATGGATTTTTAATGAAAATGATGATGTAATATAATCCAATGAAATAGAATTGAGTTATTATATTTCATTACCATTTGGTAACATTATGATGAAATACCCTTAGATGAAATAATTCAAATTAGATATTTATATACCATGAATAATTATGAATCAATGATACTAAAAGTTAAATGGGTGTTATAGGAACCATATAAAAGTAACATGATGTATAACATTACAATATGCCTCAATGAAATGAAATTTAGATGGAATCCCTTAAGACTTGGTATATTTTGAATTACAAGACCCATGAAAGAAATAAATTCCTATGAAAAAATAAATATCATGGAAAATATATATATATTCAATATATATTACAATTTTTACTATATATACACCACAAAAAATAAATAAGTTCTAAAAATGGTTTATCCCTTAATGAATAAAATGCTAGACAAGATATTTTATCTCACAATTTCTTTTTGATAGAATTGATTTGACCCCAGGTAAAGTTGGTTTGAAAATATTTTTAACTAATATAATAGACATATTAATATTTATGATATAATTTATGAACATATTATCCCCTATTCGTTAATAACCTTTCATTATTTTCTTGTTTTTGGTAATATCTTCTTTGTTTCTCAAGTATGTTTTTATATGTTATTTGTGTTCCTCTCACATATATCATTATATTATATTATATATAATGTAAATAATGATATTAATATTATATATATTAATTATATATGTATTTATATTAATCCATAATATTTAGTTATACGAGATGAAATGTCCCGTTCATAGAAACGGTAGGTAATACATCTACACGAACCCTGCATCAATTTTCTTAGCATATTAAAAATAATAATATAAAATGATATATATGTATATTATAATTATAGTATCATAATAATTTTATATTTAACAAATATTTTAATAAAATACTCCTTATTAAATCTCATTTAATGTCTGAACAAATCACAAAACATTGAGGAATTGATAGTCAACACGTCCACAAGTGATGCTATCGTATTCCCATAAAATGGAAAGAATTAAGGTATGTAAT
Organism: Viscum album; assembly: GCA_963277665.1. Lineage (NCBI taxonomy): Eukaryota > Viridiplantae > Streptophyta > Magnoliopsida > Santalales > Viscaceae > Viscum > Viscum album. The sequence goes on along the minus strand of OY728160.1, from coordinate 795,225,935 downwards.
ATATAGTAATGAAAGAAGAATAAATATTTATTTTATATGTAAAATATCATATATAAACTATAAATAAATAATTCTTCCCAACCACTTTTGGTGTTAATGGATGATCAACTGACATCTGTTCACGAGGCCGTAGTCTTTCGTACAAATGAACAATGATTCCATATCCCTTTTGATGGATGTGTGAGTCATCATAGTTATTGACCTTAACATAACATAATAATTTTATATTTAACATAACTATGATATTATATAATAATGTTAAAATATGAATTAAATTATTTGGATAAGGAAATAAAAAATGATTTTTTTAGATAAAAATAACCTCTTTTAGGGTTTTCCCCTTAATATTGCACTAAAAGCATGAAATATTTTCACTATAAAAAAAGTTAATCTAGAGTTATTTGAGGGGGTTTTTAAGCGATTTATAGATTTATTATGTGATGAATGTTTTTTGAGAGGTGGGTCAATATGGGAAAATTGGGAGACCTTTTATAAGAAGAGTTAGTGGAATTCTTATAAATTTTTGAAAGAGGAAATTTTACACATGTTTTTTCATATTCATGTGGCTATAGTAATTGAAGAAATTAAATAATAAAATTTAAATGGTATAAATTTGGTCAAAAAAGATATATGGAGAAGTTTATATGTCATTTGGAACTTATGATAAATGTTTAGTTACATAGTAAAACAAATTCTCTTAATTACTGTAATTACTTTTAACTATTTTCATCAATACATTAAATAATAAATTAATGTTTAAATATTGAAAATTATATATTTTTCTTATTAAATAAATAGAATAGTTTTTATTAAATTAAAAAGGACCATTTTTTATAAATTAATTTAATATTGACCAAGTAGACGGAACAAGAAGGAAGGTTTTTAATGTAAAATTATTCAGGAGTTTACTAATTTTGTATATATATGTTCAATATAAATATTTTTCAAATAAAAAAATTATTAATAGATTTATAATTATAATATTGTGACTTTAACACAAATTCATAATATAATTTATCATTATAAATTAATCAGATGAAATGTCAATTTTTAATTAGAATGTTGTATTTTTTTACTATTCATCATAAAGTTAATGTTTATAAAAAAATTAAAAAATTTAACAATTTTATAATTTTGAGATTCAAATATCAAAAATGAATTTTATTTTTACAAATAGTATTTATAAAATTGTTGATATTAAATTTTAATAAATGTTCTCTTGTCAAAGGACGTAAAACTGCCTGTAGAAAAATAGTCATTTTTATGAATATAATTGGAATTTTTTTTATCTTTTCCTTATTAAAAAAATATTAAAATAATTTTTTTTAATTGATATATAATATATAATTTTCATCTATATGAAACCATTAGAAGTAGTTACATTAATTTATTGAAATTAATTTCTTTGTGTAGACAAAAATAGTTCTTTATAAAAACATTTCCATTATATTCAATTTGTTTTTATTTTATTTTTGAATTAGTTTGTTAACAACTGGATTTAATCATAGGATGGTTAATAATATAAGTAATTTAACATCTATGATATAATTTTCATTTTAAATAAAAATTTAATTGGTAAAACTCAATTTTATTTGAAACATAAGTTATTGAAGAAACTCGTTGTTACATGCTACACAAGCTTATATAGTGTTTCCTTCATTGAGAGATATAGAATATGTTGAATTTATTTTAAATAATAAATATTTCATAGGTTATAAGCAATTATATATTTTTTGTTTTTTCTCATATATTTTATTTAAAACAATGTTCATACATTATAATCTAGTGGTCTAAGAGTAATCTTTTATAGGATTCCCATTTCCCATCCAAGACATTTTCTATCATAATGGAATTTATTTAGATGATATAAATGGGAATATTATTAAAAGAAATTTTTTAATGGTATTTCAATAATAATAATAATTAAAAAATATATCTAAAGGAAGTAGTCTCTATATTTTTATGAATTAAAAATGAAAACCAACTTTATTTGGAAAATAATGTTAGATATTATTAGAATCATTTAGAAAATTCATAAAAGATGCATTATTATACACCAAAAATGGCGGGTGTAAATTTCAATAGTTAGACATTGATAACTCTAACATTAATCTAATAACATTTCCAAATTTTGGTGATAATCCACCAAAACAAGACATAAAATTGAACAACCGTTATTACAGTAACTTGAATCTGGTGTCTTATATTATTTCAGTGAAATAAGAGACACATAATCTCATCCTAAAGGAAAATAGTGAATTTTTAAAGATGATACATAAAGGGTTACCCTATTAAATTTGATGAAAAAATGACAACATGTTGGTTGGGATAAGATTATTAGATTTCTCATATCCCTACATATAATTCATTACAATCTCAATGGATTCTTGAGAAGACAAAAAGAATATTAGGGAGATAAAATTCTAAATAAGGGTTATGTACAATGAAAAATATCATGAATTAATAATCATATTCTAGGAGATGTTAATAAATGGATACATAAAAATTTATATAATTTTACCATCATATTAAATATTTAATTGTAAATCACTGAAAATACATGATATATTATCATAAAAATTACTATCATAATTAGATAACGTATAATCAATTTAGACATGTAAATAACTAAAAACACATTCCATTTCAATGATCAAAATTGAATGAAATTTATCCAAAGAAAATACCATGATGAAATTTTCTTGGATAATATTTACTACATTCATAATAAAAGTAATGCTTCATAATTGGATGTGTTTTTCATATGAAAATGATAACTCTACCACAAACAGCTTTAACAATGTGGTTTACAAACATATGTATAAACATTTTAAATTATATCTAATTGATATACCTCTTGAGACTACTGATTCATTATTTCTTTAAATAATTTGTGGCCTCAACAATTAATGAATATCAAAAGAAGTCATAAAATATCAAAAAATTGATTTAGATCATGAACAATTCACCTTATAATCATATATCTATATTGAGTAAATAATATAGATTAATCTGCATATAAACATATAAAAAATCAATATAGACCACCATATCTAAAAATATTATATGTTCTAATCAATAAAAACATAATTGATTAATAATATTGATATTATGGGGAAATATTTATCCAATGTTCTGAAGAGAATGAAAATATAAGAGAAATTATGTGACTACAATAATGAAACTAAAAAGTTCATGTCAATATTATCCTTCCATAAAATGATATTAAGTGATCCATATAATGTATATTTATAGTATTAATAAATAATATCCGCAATGGGGAATTAGAAGACTAAGGTTCACTGTCATTGATGAAATGAAATTCAATGTAATGTTACTTTAATATATTTTGTGAAAAAATTGTCATTTGAAATTGTAATATAATCATTCAGAACTAAAATTTTATGAAAAAATTATATATAATATTATTTTAAAATATAATTTCATTTCTATAAATTATTCATCAGATCATTTTAGTGGTCATGATGGCATGAAATTCAGATGAATCCACACACATTAAAAAAATTGTCCATTCACTTTTTTAGTAAAATTCAACTGTAATTATTTTCGAAAATTGATTGATGATTAAATTAAGAATATTTTTTAAATAATAAAAATGATTAAAAATTTCATAAATAATATTTTTTTGGAATAAAAATTTTGAATAATTTTCAGAAAAATTTGTTTTGTAAGAAAATGGATTTCTCACTTAAGAGAGAAATGATGTTAAATTTTATTTAAAATATTTTCCCTAAAATTTTATTGTACTAATTAGTGGAATAAATGGTAATATTACATTAAATATTTATCAATATCCATTGGAGACAAAAAATAAATTGTGTACTTTAAACAATGTCTAAATAATTTACCTCAAAAAATATTCAAGCATATACAATCCCGATTAAAATGTGATTAAGAAGTAAAATCATACAAAGATCATAATGTTGAAGTTATAATTTTCCAATGAACAAATTATGTGTATAAAATGTAAAAAAACATTAAATAAATTTATATTTATCAATATATTTTGAAGATAAATAATACCCATAATCATATAATATCAATTATAGTGAAGAAGTAATATCGCCAAATGAAAAGATATTGATTTGTGAATTTTTTTCCACTTCGTAAATTTTAAGTGAAATAAACTTGGATTAATTAATTAAAAATGTAAATAAAATACAAATTATTAACATGTAATCATAATATTACATTTAAAAAGAAATTTATATTCATTAAATAAAATAAATTATGTGTAAAACATTAATAATTTACCTAGTGAATTAAATTGATATAAATTCTATTACCTTCATCCTGACTCATCACATATATACATTATCTTCCTAAATAAAAATATTATGATAGATATTTAGTTAATTAATATCCCTTTTATGTTCATTATTCATATTATATAAATTTTTAAATTTTTTTATTTAATTACATAATCAATTTAGTTTATGGTGCGTGTTTCAACGATTTTTTGACAAATATGACAATATTTTCTTTGTTAGTTTGACTATTTATATACAAGGTCATTATTTAAAGATATCTATAATAATAATAATGAAATAATTTTAATAGTTATACATTTATTGTGATTTTATTAGCAATCATTAATGATTATTTTGATTAATTAATAACCTTATGATGATAGAGACAATCATTTGTATGAACGCATGAGTAATGTTTTCTTTTTTCCATCGATCAGTATGGATATATGGTAAGTATTATTTTATCACTAATGAATTATAATAATATCATAAATAAAGAATTATTTTTTAAAATATTATTATATATATCATCTTTGTTGGGTGGTGGTGAAAATTGAGTCAAATCTCTTCTTAAAGGCGGTAGACAACAATTACATGAATGATGTGATCATCATTCTATGAGTGAAAAGGAACTAATAAAAATGATAAATTATCATTTTTGATTTAACAAAATGTAATTAATATAATAATTATTTCATTTTTACAACATATATTTATTAAAACAATCTTTATTACTTTCTAAGGAAATAGTTAGTGAAAAAATAATCACAACGCTTCACAACACAGTAATCTGCCGTACACACGACTGAAATTATTATAAGCCATTAAAAATGGAATTTAATTGTTATATATGATATAATGATTGAAAATTAATATTTATGTCTTAAATATAGTATATATGATTTATATACATTGCCATAACCAATATTCAAAGGTGTTGGTTGAAAACATGTCACTTTATTTCAGAGGCGGTAGTCCACCGTACAAACAAGTGACATTGTCGTTTCCCATTTGATGGAAGAGGAGATTGATATAGGTCACCAAAATAAAATAATAAAATATAGGTATATAGAAAATAATAGTTTAATTATAGAAATATAAATGAAATATATTTGATGTAGGTGAAATACGAGAAAAGAAAAAACACATATTTATGAATTTTTCATCTTCATGGACCGTCTCTTTAGGATAACATCTAATGTATTAGTAGAATTTATTTATGAAAAATAATAATTCTATCTGTATAGGATGAAATCACTACTATAATCTAGTGTTTTATTAACGGTAATATACCAACGATTTCTTCAATATATTGTTATAGTTTAAAAGAAGGCATCATTTGCCAACGGTTTGAAGAAACCATTGGAAATGCCTAAGATTTCCCAATAGTTTTCAAAAACTGTTGGCAAATAAATATTTTCACTAAGATATACCAACGATATATAAAAACTGTTGGTAAATAGAGGCTTTCCCAATGGTTTTTAAAAACCATTGGGAATGTTTCCCCCTAGATACCCAGTGCCCCATCTCCCACTCAGCCCAATTACAGACTTAATCTAGAGCTCCTTCTGATGTCTTCTCTGCTGCGATACTACTTTCATCCATAGATCCATATTCAATCAAACAAATTTTTATTTATACACATCAAATTAGTAGGTTTTACATTAGTTTTAGTATCTACCTATTTTTTTCTATTTTCTGTTTATATTTATGATGAATTTGATTTCAGGCATTCTTTAGAGTATCGAACCCTTTGGTTTGTTTTATGTTTTTTTGTTCTACTCTTCAAACATGGTAAATGGTATGTTTAGTGGGATTTGTTTAGTTCATGGAGTATATGATTTGTTTTATGTTTTTTTAACTTTAGATTAGTTGAAAATTGGATTTGATTTTTGGAATTGGTTAGATGATGGATTGGAATTTTAAACTCCCCCACCCCCACCCCCTGGACAACCCCCCCCCCCCATTAGATAGGTCCCAACCCCCTACAACCCCACCCCCTTGAACACTCCCTCCCCTTGGACAGCTCCCTCCCCCACCCCCAAGACACCCCTCCCCCACCCTCCCTTGACACCCCTCACCTCCCATGGACAGCCAACCCCCCATAAACACCCCCACCATTTGGAAAACCCCCTCCCCCACCCCCTGGTCACCCCCACCCTTGAGACTGCCCCTCCCCCATCCCCTATACACCCCCACTCCCACCCTCCCTGGACACCCCTCACCCCCATGGACTACCCCCACACCCTTCGATACCCCCCCCACACACCACCTCCACCACTCCTAGACACCCCACCCACATGGACACCCTCCACCCCCTAGGACACCCCCACCCCTATAGACATCCCCCCTAGGCACCACCACACATCCTAGACACCACCGCACCTCCTAAGTGGTTGACCCAATTTTTACATTGGAATTAGCAATGTATTTGATTTCCTTTTTCCCAAATGACATTTTCTATCTGACTCATAGAGCCTTATAAATTGAATTTGTCATGTTTTGGTAAATTAAATTTTTCATGTTTTCATAAATTTAATTTTTCATGTTTTTATAAATTAAATGTCTAGTTTGGAATGAAATGGATAATGAATGATAATTTTGATTTCATAGTGAATGAAATGTATTTAAATAATATTACTCTAGGGGGGGATACTGGAAGGGTAAGGGTGGTTGTCCAGGTTTGGTGGCTATCCAGGTGGGGGGTGGGTTTTCCAATGGTAGGGTGATGCATGGGGGTAGGCAGGGCTATAGTGGTGTGTGGGAGGGGGTATGGGTTGCCCCAAAGTGGGGAGTGGGCTGTCTATGGGTCAGGGTGGTGTGTCCAGGTGGGGGAGTGGGGTGTGGGGTGTCAAGGGAGGGTGGGATATCCAAGAGGGGAGGGGGCTGTCCAGTTGGGGGTGGGTGGGGGATGTCTACTAAGGGAGGGGTGGATGTCTTGGTGGGGGGGGGGGGGTGCTGCAAGGGATGGGTGTGTGTGCTATCCAGGGAGGGGGTGGGCTACCCAAGGGGGAACGCTATCTAGGCAGGGGAGGGGTATGGGCTACCCCAAGGAGGGGTGTGGGATGTCCAGGTGGGTTAGGGTGGGGTGTTGAAGTTGGGGAGGGTGTGGGGTTTCAAGGAGGGGGAGGGCTCTTTATTATGGGGGGTGTTCAAGTGAGGGTAGTGGGATGTCCAGGTGGGGCGGGGGGCTGTCCCAGTGGGGGGATGACTGGGTGAGGAGTGGGCTATCCAGGTGGGGTGGGGGTGGGATTTCTAGGTGGGGGGGGGGGGCTACAGGGGAGGGGTGTAGGCTCTCAAGGGAGGGGTAGGGGAGTCCTGAGGAGGAGGAGGGGGGCTATCTAGGTGGGGGAGTGGGTATGGGCTTTCAAAGGAGGGGTGTTCAGTGGGGGGTGGGGTGGTGGGCGTGGGCATGGGCTGCCCAGGTGGGTGGGGGGGGGGGGGGTTAGCGGTGGGGGTGTGGGCTCTCAATGGAGGGGGTCGGTTGTCCCTGGATGGTGGCTGGTGGGAATCCATGTGGGGGAGGGGGTGTGTGAAGATAGTGATGGAGGTGTTTCGAAAGGTTATGGGTTGGCATGTCTAGATGGGGGAGGGGGTGGGGGTGTTAGATGTCTAGGGAGGAGGGGTGGGCTTTCTAGCTGTCGTGGGGGGGGGGGGGTCCAGGGGGTGGGGTGGATATCCGGGTGGGGGGGTGTTCAAGGGGTAGGCGGGCTGCATGGGTGTGGGGGTGGGGTGTGGGATGTCCAGGTAGGGGGTGTGGTGTCCACTCCTATATTATAGAAAAAAATAGTGACCAAATATAATAAATTTATAGTTTCATTCACCTGTTATGACTTTTCATGATATTCCATACAAACACCAACTCTTACCCTTCTGAGAAGATGTGACCTCTATAAAGAGATCTCATTTAGGTTATTATCCACTATCTATATTGATCTCATACAAATTTGACATTACTACAACTCCATATCACATATTGATATAACAAGGCTCATACCCCCATGAGTAGTGTCCCACCGAAACATGGCTCATAAAATCCGATCGACATATGATATTTGGTTGGTTGTTTACAATTTGTTGTGTTGTGAAATATTTGTATGATATTCACGGTTTAAACCAACAGTCTTATCAGTAATCTATAATATGATTAAATTCATGCTACAATTGGATAATTATTGGATTTTAAAACCTTTTTTGGGGGTGGACTCCCCCACCCCTTGCACACCCCCACCCCCTTGGATAGAACACCCCCCCCCCCCCCACAAACCACCCCTGGACACCCCACCCCCCGGAAAATCATTCCAACCCCGTGGAAAGTCCTACCACCCCATGGACTTCCCACCCACCCACTATGGAAAGACCGCACACCCCCTAGACACACTATACCCCTCAAAACAGCTCGTTCGCACTCATGGAAATCCTACCCACCCACCTCATACCCCCCTAGACATCCCCACCACCTGATGGAGTGCCTGCCCACACTCTCGACACCACATACCCTTAGGTTAGCCCCCACCCACTGTAAATCCCCCTGGGCACCCAACTCCCCCTAATGGCCACACCTCCCTCGTGGATATCTCGCCCAACCCCCTGGACACCCTATACCCCCTGGACACCCCCCCCACCCCCACACCTGTGGACAACCTTCCTGCCACCCTATACCCCCTGGACAGCCCCACCACCCCTGGACAACCCGCCGACCCACAGGACACCACATACACCCTGGGCCACCCCCACCAACTCGAATTCCCCCACCACAAGACACCCTGAACCCCCACCCCCCGAACGGCACTTCCACCCTTGTGAATAGGCCACCCACCCCCTGGACACCCCTCCCCCCGTGGACAGCCCACACCCCTGTGGACAGCCCGCCCAGCCCCACTAGACACCCACCCACAACCCTGTGGTCACCCCCATCAACACGGACACCCCCACCCCCTAGAAAGCCTCCCCAAGACACACCTCCCACACATGAAAGCTCCAACACCCTCGTGGACAGCCCGACCACTCCCTGTGGATAGCCCTCCCACCTCCTAGACACCATGTAACCCTTGGACAGGCTCACCACCCCCGCCAGCCCATGGACTACCTGCCCACCCCTAGACACCTCGTACCACCTTGATAGCCCCCACCCCTGGAAATCCCCACCACCACTTGGACACCCCCGACTCCTTTCGACATCCCCTCCACCCCTAGGGACATCTCTCCCTCCCCCTGGATAGATCATACCCACACCCCATGGACAACCCCCCCGGAAACCCGCTCACCACCCCACGGACACCCACACCCAACTAAACATCCAAATCCCCTGGAAAGCCACGCCCCCCCCCCCCAGACACCCTGACCCCTATAGACACCCCGATGGACATCCCGACCACCCCCCGTGGATAGCCCACCCACTGCCCGGGACACCCTGTACCCCCTGGACAGCCCCACAACCCCCATGAATAACCCGCTCACCACCCTGGACACCATGTACCCCCATGGATAGCCCCACCCACCCCCTGGAAAACCTATTCATCCCCTAGACACCCTATATCCCATGGACCGCCCCCACCCCACTTCCACCCCTTGAAATCCACCCACCCCCATGGAAACAACCTCCCCATTGGACATCCTCGCCACCCCCCATGGACAGCCCACTCAGCCCCATGGAAACCACGTACCCCCTAGACAGCCCCCACCCCTGGACATGCCATACACCCAGAGACATCCCCCCCCATGGACAGCCGTCCCACCTAGACACCCCGACCCCCTTAGACAGCACCGACCCCCGGGACACCTCTGACCCCTCGGGACAACAACACCACCCCCTGGACACCCCCGTACCCCCTGAACAATTCTCCTCCACAAGTGTATATTATCTTTTTCACTCATTTATAGTTATTCAATTATATTTTGTTATAAATATATTATTTTTTGTCTTTTATACTATTATTCTCTTATAGTGTAGTGTGTCAATTATGGTTTTATATAAAATGAACAATTATTATTTACTTGGATATGTTTTCGATGAAAATTCAATCTTATTAAATTGATTTTGTAGAAATTACTTATAAAAATTGTATTTATCGAATGGATAGAAGATGTATTTATGAAACCTATTGGATCTCAAAAAAATTCAAAAAAAATTGGAGTGCTTTTTCGATTTTTCATTTCTCAATGCTTTAGATAGTGGTTACATACACTACCCCTATTAAATGTGAGTTTGATGTCCTTGGTTGAGAAGTGAAAAAGTCAGGTACCGCATAAACCTATATGGTTTTCAATAAAACTACTCTGTGTGGTATTACAATGGGGAGAAAATGACATCTCAAATTACTGATGATCCAAATGAGAGGATTGTATTGGAGAATTTTTTATATGACCAATTTTTGTTTCATCATCATCGTCAAAAAGAAAGTATTCATACCAAATAATATTTCTATATGAGAACACAATATGCCCCTAATGAAAATTATGATGTTTTCAGGGTGAAAAAATTGAATGATGCTTCCACAACTTTAGTATGTAGACAATGAGGTAAAATGAAAAAGCATGAAATTTTAATCTGATTATTTCATTGGAAAACTATGAATGGGATTTCTAACACTGCCATCATTTATATTCAATCATTACTAAACAACTTACTTGTAGATGATGCAGATATTCCATTATACCATCATATGGAATGGATGTTAGATGAGGAACATGGATTTTCAAGAATCAAAATTCATGTTGGCCCAAAAGATTGCAGTTTATTATGGGTGGAAAATGTTGAATTGAATGATTGTATAAAATGCATTACATGCTGCAAGAATCCAAATGATGATAGAACACCATACCATGTGCCACAGAAAGTAATGACTAACCTTCTATTGATCCCCAGACTCCAGAATATTTTTATGTTTCATGAAATATCAAAAACAATGTTATGGAAGGACACTGGGAGAATGAAGAAAAACGATGAGTTGATTTACCCTGCAGATGTATTTCCATGGTATATAATTGATGCTCGATATCCTGATTTTGTAGCTAATGTGGGTAATTTGGGGTTGGGTCTTTCATGTGACAGTTTTATTCCATTTGGGTAGATTCTTACATCGCACAACACATGGCCAATATTTATAAACATTTATAATCTTCCCCCATGGTTGTGTATGAATAAAAATCACTTTATTGAGTATACTCATATCTGGCTCTTCTAATCCCAGCAATGATATAGACATATTCATGCATCCTTTAATAAATGATTTGAAACTTTTTTGGGATGTGTGTGTTCACACATATGATGCATGTTCAAAAGACATATTTCAAATTTCTGTTGCACTTATGTGGACGATCAATGATTTTACTTCTTATGCAATGATATATGGATAGTGGATGAAGGGAATACTATAACATATTGTTTGTATGAAGAATACACGATCCAGAAGACTTAAAACGTTTTGTAGTTTCATTTTTATGGGAAAACGATGATTTTTTCCAATGGACAATCCACATAGAAATATTCTTCAATGATTTGAAAATAACATGGAGTCTGTTGATCCACCTTAACATATGTTTGGAACTGATGTGCTTAATTAATTGAAATATTTTAGTTTTTCATTTTGGATGGGTCAAATGAAATATAGAAAGATAAATTATGTTTCCACTGAAACCTATTATAATTGAGAGAAAAGAAGTATCTTATTTGATTTTACTTATTTTTCAACTAATTTGTTACATAATTTAATAGACGTAATGCACATTTATAAAAATATATGTGAAATGTTACATTTGATTCTTCATAAATATTAAGGAAAATACAAATGATGATTTACATTCTCTACATGACTTGGTGGATTTCAAAATTAGAAAATAATTGAATCCTGTGTGTATTAGTGAAAAAATGGAAACATCCATGTGCATCTTAAGTGATGACACCTACCGAAAAAAATGAATTTTATAGTAGTAGTGGAGACAATTAATGTTATTAATGGCTATTCGGGAAACAAATCCAAACTGGTCATAGAAGAGAGTGGAAGATAAAATTATTTAGGACTCATAATTATCACATCCTTCTGCATTAGTTGACTCCAATTTCATTTCTTCATCTTTTTTCCAATAATGTAATGTTAGTTGTTATTCGGTTGTGCCATTGGATTAGATATCTTTGTGCTAAGAAGTTTTCCAAGTGTTTCTCGAAATTTTGTTTTTACATATTCCCCATTAATTCTATGGGAGTTACAAAAAAGATTTCCTCTATCATTTTTCACAAGCATGCTGCATCTATCTGTCCATATTCCAACTAAAAAATCACTCAGATGAAATATTTTTTCATTGGATTTATCCAACTGAATGAAATATAAATACATTAAAGTCATATGTCTATAACAGGAATCATCACAAAGGTTCTATAATGAATGGTTACATGGATCAAGAATGTATGTATTTTTACTCTATGTATTTGATGATCTTACTACAATAATCAACAGACCAATGGGAAAAAAATTAGAATATTATGAGAAAATTAAACCTAGTTATCCATCACAACATCAAACAGGAGATATTCTTGGATCATATACATTAACGACATTAAGCATTGTAGTGCAGGAGTTGGCACATCACACATTTTTGTTCAACTCAGACTTTTTTGATGAATGCATCTTGTACTTAAATTGTATAGTTATATCATATATATATATATGTTAAAATATTTCTATTTTTATTTATAGGGAACATAAAGAGATGATAAATAAAAATCATAATTCTTCATTTTTGAGATGGTGTGAAACTTTTCATATAACATAGTTTAATGCTTGGTTTAAATTGAAGGTAAAAATATTTATATTTAAAATAATTAATAAAATAATTAATTATGTTTAATATTCTTTCATATTTTAGGTAACGATTTTTCCTGCTGACTCTATCTCTTAGGAAATAAGAGAATTGGATTTTGGTCATAATATCATGGTTCGTGACTATAAATCAATTGTTATTAATGGGTATATATTTATTATCAATGAATATTAAAAGAACATGAGAACACAAAATGATTGTGTTATGGTTACTGCCACAACAGATTGTTATGCTAGTGCATCAGAAAGTAGATTGCGATTTGAAAATATAGGTAATTATGGAGTCATTGAAAAAAAGTAATATTGGATTATTATTTTCATGGATGAGTCATGCTGATCGAATGTAAGTGGTTTGATTTGATTATGAGGTAGGGGACATTTATTGATGATTGTGGATTTTGACTAATTGATATGACTCGAACTCTTGCTAGCGAGGAACCATATGTATTGGAATCAAGAGTGAAAAAAAATTTATGTCAAAGAGCATCTTTGACATGAATTTGGTGTAATAATTGATGTAATTTCAATACATATTTATGATGATAGTGATGATGGAATTGACACCATCCCTAATGCCATTGGAAACAATCCATTTATTACTTTTGATTACTCCAATAGCTCAATTTTCAGAGTTGACTTTGAACCTAAAGTTGAGGTGGGAAATATATAAAATCCTCCATTCATGTTCTCAATGCTTTTGGTTTACCTCTACATGGGCATTTATGGATTGTACTATTCATGTTTATTTAATATTGATTACAAATTTGATGTATCTGACTTGACCTTTATGTGAATTATTAATTTTTATTGGTTGCAATTTTATTTGAACATCATTTTCTAATTTGGATTTGAATTGTATTCAAACCTACAAAACAAACATTTATGACTTTGATAAAAATATCAATGCTTCAACTGTAATTTGTATAAAATTTGTATGACTCTAAGGCCTCTCTATAACATTTTATCTTGTAATGAACATGATTGTTTGTATTCATTTTCAAAATATGTATTGAAACCTAAGTCATCTTCCTGGGCTAATGAAAACAAATTTTTTCCATAATTTAGACAACTTCTTTACAACTTATGAATCTGGTAGAATCAATGTTCCATGATTTTAATAGACTAATGACATTTAGTAAATAACTATCCTTTTAAAAATAATTTTTCTTACTAAATCTTGTATGATTTATTGACTTCATTATATTTTTGTTCAAGATCACCTAAAATAATGATGAGTAAAATTATCAATGAATCCCCCTATTACCTCTAATTTATTTTTCTTTTTAGGTAACAAATTAGTTATCCTTTTCTATTTACATCCATATTTGTTTTCGAATGCAGAAAATAACACCAATTGAAGAGAGGAGACAAAAAGAGATTATGGAAAACAATCATCGCATGAATGACCTGGTAATTCCACCACTAGTTCCTATAGTTAGTATTTTATTTCAAATACATATATTTAAATAATATATAATTTCATCGGATTAATTTTTTTAATCATTTTTGGAGGATCCATATATTAGGTGACAATTATTTGATGAGAAGCATAGTAGTGGTCATAGTACTCCAAGTGTTCGTACGAGGGGGTGGTACGAGAGCTAGACGATTTGATCGGCATACCTGATTAGACCACACCCCTCCAACTGACAAACCCTCCATCCCAAATGCTGATCCTAGTGTGTCGTTAGGGACACACATGATATTTCGGACTTCCATTTTTCACCACAGTTTATATATGATCCTCCTCACCCATCTGTACCATATCTGACGATGATTCCCACTACTAATCCCACATTCGGCCAACCATTCTTGTCGTATTCTATTACTTTTGATTCCTTCTCATTGGGATTTTATATTCCATCTTCTTTGACACCTGCTCTTCCAGAGTCTCTCCTTGTGGAGCCTACATTGGGACCCACTCCATCTATACATGGTGTCCCTTCAGTTTCTACGGATATAGAGGCACTCATAGATCAGACTACCGCAGGTTTACATATACAACCCTAACAAATTTTTACACCATTATTTATTTTCATTATACAATGTATTGATAAAATATTTGTTTTTATTTCATAACAGATACATGTAATGATAGGAGGTGGGGTGGGGGCATAACTGCATGAATTCTATGTGGAACCGTAGCACGCAGTGATAGTGGACTATAATGAAGATAGTCAGATGATTGAAAAATCATGGCAGCAATGTTGGAGTTTTATGGAGATGCTTTCCAGATACTCTGACATCATTCCTACCTACCCGCTCTCATGAAGACATCATCTAAATTATGTCATGGATAAATCCTGGGAACAGATATTGGTAAAAAATATCTTCTATTTATTGAAATATAATAATTTTTTTATATGAATTAATATTTTGGTGTCCACTACGGTTTCATTTCCTCGATGGTGAGGGTGCACGGTCAGCAAATCTAAAGGATTTATCTGAGCTTTAGATAGCTTATAAGAATGTGTTGTAAATTTGATGGCGTGCTAGAGTGGGCACATAGTAAGAGGCGGTCCTTGTCGTGGATGATTTTCTATTTGAACAGTACCGAAATATGATTACTCATATGAAGACTATCCAATTTAAGGAATTAATCATATTAGTGGTCTTTAAATGAAAATAATAATATTTTTCATTAATACCAATTATTGAATTTTATTTAAGATATATCTAGAAGATATAAAAAACAATAATTCTAATAAATAGGCCCATACATTGGGATGTACTATAATTCCAGATCATGAGAGGAAGCAGGTATGGCCATTTATAATCATTCTTTATGACTATACTTTCTTATTTCTTCCTCCATATTTTGTTTGATTTCTAAAGTTGTTAAATAATTTTAGTTATTTAATTAATTTTTTTTGGTATCATGATCTTAATTATGGTTTCCTACATTCAATTTCATTTTAGAGGCATAAATTGAATATAGGAGGACATGTTCCTCGAGAAAACCAGTTTTGGTCGAATAAAATGAAGAATTATGGAATTGCAGTTAATGAATGGTTTTCAAAACCGTTGCTATATAGTATACCAAACATATTGAGGCCTCCACCAATGGTTTCAAACCATCGGTATATATTTTATTTGTAGTATGAATTTTATAAGTGAATTTTTAAGGTATTGAATGAAAAAAATCATTTGATGCTATGAAGAATATAAGAGAGGGTGTATCATTTTATATGTGTGGCAAGTGACACACCTGTAATTTTTCAAAAGATAATGGTGTAACAATATTTTTCGCATGAAAAAAGTTTTAGAAATGTGGTACTAAAGACTATTAGATAGTTTCAAATCTAAATAAGTCCATAAAATATATTTTATATAAGTTTTTATCAATTTTTTCCATTAGGTTTTTGGTTTAACCATCAGTTAACCCATTTTTATCATAACCATCGTAATTAATTATTACTCTATGCACAATTTATTATGTTAAAAAATTATGTTGAAATTAAAATATTATAGAAAATATTCATATTTAAAATATGGAATCCATTTTTCAGAATTCAATCTATAGATTTAGCTTAATAAAATTTAAACTTATACCTCCTTATGTAATGAAAAGGTGAGGTTTCAATGTGAAAATTATCATAAGTATGGACAATTATAATATCATAATCAAATATATAATTGATTTAACTGAACTAAATTGTATTAAATATTAT
This sequence comes from Viscum album, assembly GCA_963277665.1. Classification (NCBI taxonomy): domain Eukaryota; kingdom Viridiplantae; phylum Streptophyta; class Magnoliopsida; order Santalales; family Viscaceae; genus Viscum; species Viscum album. The sequence continues at coordinate 795,209,174 of OY728160.1, read as the reverse complement.
ATAATTGAACTTATTATTCTATAAAATCAATTTTATTTTTAAATTAACTTTATATAATATTTTAATGAATGTTCATTTTTCAATTCAGAAACATTATTTTTCAGTATTCATTGAAAAATAAATCAATTTAGAAATATCCAAATAATAATTTAAATATTTTTTTATATTATGTTTTTAAAAAATTAAGTTCGTTTTCAAAGATAAATTATCTAATTTTTAAAAATTAAATGTATTCATATGTGCACCAGAGTCTACAAAAAATATTCTATAAAAATAATTTTTTTATGTAAATAGTTTTTTTTGTCAAATGAATCTTATATAATTTAAAATAAATATTTATTCATTATATTTGTTTAAAAAATTATAAATGACATCGTATTCATAATTTATTTATTACTATTCATACATATAAAAAGAATGACTAGGTTATGATGGTATACCATATTAAGAATCAATTATACTCGTGTTTGGGTGTTCAAATAGTTGTCGAAAAGATTAAAATCAAAGAATAGTATTTTTTCATTGTTGAATGCTACTGTTTTATATGTTGTAAATGATTTAATATTGTTTTCTTCATTTATAATTCTGTGTTCTTATATTGTCCCCACATTAAATAAATCTCATCATCAGAAATTTATATTCTACAAAGAAATTAAGGGTTTGATATTTTAGAATTATTAATTGAAAACCCACCTAATACGAAGTGTTTATAAAAAAATACTATTACTAAGAGAGAAAGGGATAAAAAAGATCATACGGAATAACAAATAACTACAATTCTCTATAGAATAATATTGGTTGAGTATGAAGATATCTACATTGAAGAAAAACAAAAATAATTATAGAGAGTGAAATATATTATTGGTCATAAGAAAATGAATGATTGGTGGAATGCTTAAAATATAACAACCGTAATTATATGATGATTTGAAAGACTATATGATTCATCAAATATAAATGTAATAGGATAACCTTTTTTCCATGATTATTTTTCTAATGTTATGGAATTATTTTAATGTATATGAATATAGTGAATTATATTTACATGTTACATTTCTATTTCATAACCATAATTTTATCATTTAGTTGTGAATCGATCAATCTAGAATTCATTTCATTAGGAATTAAATAAATATTTAAAAAATAATTTTTTATTATTAAAAAACTAATAATTAGTTTTCATGGATCATATAATCCATAAAATAGTGGCATTTATTTATTTATATCTAAAATTAGTTTATAAAACCAATATTCTTATCACATATTATCAAATATAATAAATTATACTCTAATATTCATCAGTAACACAACTAGTTTATCATTAATATTTATTCATCCAATAATTCAAGTAAAAATATTACTTGTTTACTAGAACTTCATGTTGGCATATTTTAGGTTTTAAACCCAAATCATACTTTTCTTATGGATTTAGTCCCCACGACCATCTCCAGATACGGTTGGATGTCACCCGATATATGGTTCTAACTTTTTCCAAATCTATATTACTATTATTCATATAATGTTTCAAACTTGTGATGACCCATAATTAGTACCACATAAAATATAAGATAAACCTTAATGGATATTTATTCTTTTAATATTATTTCTAAAATCTAAAGGCCCTGTTCATTAAATAATTTTTTCATAAATTAATTTGAATTCAAAGTAAAAATTGTTTTAGTGATGTTTTTCAAAAGAACAACTATGTTTATTTTGGTAAAAAATTTAACAGCAGTTTCGAAAACCACCACGATAAAACCACCATAAAGTGTTTTTTAAAATGTTTTTTATAAATTTTTGAAAATGTCTTCCAAAAAAATTACACTTTTTTAGCATCAGGTTTTTAATAAAATGGACCTTAAATTGAATGAAAAAAATTAATTTAATAATTTATTTATTTATTATTATTATTATTTATTATTTATAATGAATATTTTTATAATATATTATATTAATTATATATAATTTTTCAACTAATAATTATTTATAAATATTAGTTAATTATATTTTTAAAATGAAAAAACAATATTTAATAAGTTGGAAAATATACATTCGCATCAAATGACCACAACTTGTTATCTGAGAGTCATTTTAATCTTCACAACTAGTCAAATATAATCATATAAGAAAATCTAAATTTATGTGACATTTATATCATGTGATAATCAATGGAAAAAATATATATTCAAATTTCAAAAGGTGAAACTCGAAATTGAACTCTAAATGACCATAAGTTTTAAACAGGAGGTCTGTTTAGGCTATACCACATATCAAATCAAAAACCGATATGATCTATATGTCTTTCTGGTCTCATACTAAATTTTAATGTGTTGTAAAACATTTAATTTCTTTATAATGGCTGAGAAGGCCTCTAAAAATAAGGTTTTAGTTGCATATCACAATTTCTTAAATTTGAAAATTTTATAAATTTCGATCCACATGTCCGTTCATCGAGTACCACATATTACATCGAAGATCATTTCTTCATCATCAGGTTGACTAGTTATGGTAGTGAAAAAGAAGTCATTGATATGAATTTATGGGTTTTGAACTGTTTTTAGGGTTTTTATAGGATCTTGACGTTTTATGATTTACATAATTAATTAATTATATATATATATTAATTAATAATTAAATAATTAATAATTAAATAATTATTTATTGTTATTTATTTATTTATCCATTTTTATTAATATTTAATATTTATTTATATATTTACTTATTATTTATTATTATGTACACATTAATTAATAATTTATTTTTAATTTATCAATTAATTTTTAGTTAATTAAAAATAATTACTAAATAATTAATATTTAATGAATTATTATTATTTAGTTATTCATTTTTTCATTGATTATTTAATTATTTATTATTTATTAATTATTAATAAGATAATTATTAATAAATTATTTATTATTTATTATTTAGTAATAATTTATTAACTATTTTTTATTGAATTATAAATATTAAATATTAAATATTAAATATTAAATAAGAATTGTTAATTATTAATTATTAATTATTAGTTATTAGTTATTTTTAGTTATTAATTATTAATTATATATATATATATATATATATTCATTCCTCTTAATTATTTATTATTTAATATTATTCTACTTTTTTATTTAATAATAAGTTTTATATTTAGTAAATATTAATTTTGTAGTAGTTTATTATTAATTTATTCGTTATTTTATTATTTACTATTTATTTTAATAAAAATTCATTTTTTATAAATTAATAAATATTTCATTATTAACAATTTATTAATAATTTAATTTTTTTTAAATTCCAAATATTAATTATAAGTTTTGAATTATTATTTCTTATTGATGAATTATTAATTATTAGTTACTATTAATTAGTAATTATTAATTAGTTATTTCTCTATAATTTATTTATATATTATTTATTTAATTTTTAATTTTTATATATTAAATTATTTTTAATTAATTTTTTATTTATAGGAAAATTAAATATTATCTGTTATATATTAAATTTTAAATATTAAATATTAAATATTATATATTATATATTATACATTATATACTATGTATTATATATTATATATTATATATTATATATTATATATTATCTATTATATATTAAATATTAAATATTATATATTATATATTACATATTCTATATTATGTATTATATATTATGTTTTAAATAATATATCTTATGTATTAGGTGTTATATATTATGTAATATATAATATGTATTGTGTATTGTGTATTATATATTATATATTATATATATATAACATTATACATTATGTATTGTTTATTATATATTATTTAGTATTTTGTATTTAGTATTTATTATTTTTAAGTTTACTTTTACCATATATTATATACTATTTATTATTTAATATTTAATATTTATTATTGATTACTGTTTGTTGATTATTGATTATTTATATTTACAATTTATTTCCACATTATATAAATCTGTAATTATTATTCATTTATATTGTATTTATTATATAGTAATATTTAATAAGTAATTTTTAAATATTAATAATTTCATATTAATTATTAAATACTTATAATAAATTATTTATTATTGATTAATCATTTCTGATTAATAATTATTGATTAATAATTATTTAGAGGGTATATATTTGTTATGATTTATTTGATTTTCCAAATAATATATATATTTATATATTAGTTTATTAAATTTGATTTGTTGACCATATGAAGAGCCAACTAGAGTGGTAAAGTCTTTAGTGAATATGTAATAGGTAAAAGGATCAAATGTCACAAAGGTAGACCTTTTATATATGGCATGTGCATGTGCATGAACAAGGGAATGAGCCTGAAAATAATAAATAAATAAGTAAGAAGTAAATAATTTTAAAAACTATGTAATTATGAAAATAAATAAATAAATTATTTTCATAAATAAATAAACCAAGGAATAATTTATCAATAATCAATAATAAATCAATAAAAAATGTTTTATAAATATATAACAAATATAAAATATAAATAATAAAATATATAATAAATAAATAAATAATAAATAATAAATAATAAATAATATAAATTTTAAAAGTATTATTTAATTATGAAAATAAATAAATAAATAATTAAAAAAAGTCAAATAAGTCAAAAAACTCAAAAAAATTATATCTTTTTTAAAAAATTAACAAACTATTTAACAATGATTATAACCCCCGATAAATAAATAAAATCCATCGCTACATTGTTCTGTGACATTTTTAAAAAAAATATTGCTTATTGATTGTAGACACAAGATTTAATAGTGGTTTTCTACAACCATCCAATAATGATTTATTCGTGGTTTAAACCACCATAAAAATGAAATTTTTTGTGTAGTGATAAATGGGTTATATTACTATAAATGGTTTTAAAAACATATTTAATCTTGTTAGAATCCCATCACATAATAAAGAAAATTATGACTATGAACATATGATAAACCTTAAACTCATTACCAATGATGGTATCCATGATTATTAAGTAAATGATTACATATTTTCTTATGATGTTTTATGAAATTATAATATTATTCTTATTTCTTATAACTAAAATACTATTGTTAAATAATTCTAAAATTCTATTCTACAATACCAATACATAAATACTTCGTTGGTTTTATTTTAATATATATCCTTCCTCGTTCTAGTTGTTAAAATTAAAAAAGGGAAAATGACTCAAATAATTTCTTGGTTCACAACATTTAATAAAATTTAATATAAATAAATATCTAGGATGATATATATTTCATTCCATCATAATATCTGTTTTTTAAAAATCAATTCATCATTATTTTCCCTTATTTGTAATATATGAAATAGTTTCCTAAACCATTAAGGTTGTTACATTTCAAACGAAGACACGTTAGTTTTTTTCCTTGGGATTTTATTAGAATTATCAATTCAAATCCTTCAGAATTGTATGTCAATGTATTGTAAATTATACTAAGAATATCGCTCGAAAGTGAAAAAATACGGGTCAAATAAATTCCATTTTTTCACCAGGTAATGGGTGTGTCATGGAAAATTATCTTTTTTGGGTTATTACCCCCAATTACATCTAACATTGATTCATGTCCAATAATAGTATCCATACATGGATATATTTCATGTAAATACCAAATAATCAAAATCATAGAAAAATAGTATATTATTATTCTATACTTAACTCAAAACCTATAACATGGTTATGTTCCATTATCTACATTTTCATAAATTTAACTCTGAGGTTTTCATCTACACATTATCTGATAGCCACATTCGGAACCCTGGATCTAGTAGTTGAGGGAAAAAATATTACATTATTACAATGGCACGAGATAAAAGGGAATCATAATCAAAGATACCAAATCGTTAAGAAATTTTTAAAACTAAATAAAAACATGATTCCTATAATATAATTGATCAAAAAAATTACAACCTAAATATTTAATAATATTATTAATCCATATATAATTTACTTGATTATAAATAATAGAAAATATTATTCATTCCTTGTAATGGAGTAAAAATATGGGCGATCAAAAATTTATAGTAAGGAATATGTACAAAAGAATCTATCATAAATCTGTTGGAATAAAAATAGAATGGTAAATAAAAATAAATGCATGACATATAAATAATATTACTAGAAAAATAAATATATAATGGTAAATTTCTATAAAAAAACTCCATTTAATAAATACCACGATTATAATAATATGAAATTTCATCATCCGTATTGATGTTTAAATTACTAAAAACACATTCTATTTAGTCAATATACCAAGAGTCAAAATTTTCAGTTATAATACCAATGTTAAAATATCCTAGATAATAAAAAATAATTTTTTTATAAATTAAATACATAATCATTGGATTTCATGTTGTCAACAACATAGTACTACTTCCACCATGACCTTTCACAATATGGTTTAAAACTACAGGTTGAAGTCCATTTAATGCTAGATTACAGATTCACATCATGAGGATACCAATGCATTAAAGGGATATATAATCCCATTCCCCATCTATCACTTCATTTCCAAATCATTTATATTATATTGAAAAATCAATTTATTTCATGAATAGTGTGATTTTTCATCATATATATATATAGTATAGAATATGTATTTAACAATATTTCCCAGATAAATATATAACCTTCAATGAAGATCTTTTTATACATAAATTTGGTATATTTTACAATTAAACATAGCCATGATAAATAATAAGGGTGTTTTGGGGGAATTCAATGTCCAATGATCACATTAAAGTGAACATTTCAATGGAACATTTGTGGCTAGAAAATGAATCATGAAATTTAATGTCAATAATTTATATGTTCAAAATGATTAAAAAAATCCATAGAATGAAATAGGTGTTTTCAATAAAACAAATACTTTGTGGATGACAATAATATTAAGGGTTTTTATAATATCTGAACATAAATTCCCTTAAAGTATATTGAAAACATTCATGAGGAAAATAAACTTTTCAATATGAAAATCTCATTTAGAATTAAAATTTAAATAAAATATTTGAAAAAATATTTTTTAAACAACATTAAAATATTATCAATGAACCATTAAAACTTTTGGGAGGACACGATGGCTATAAATTATTTTCTTGTCATACACATTAAAACTGAAAAAATTTAGTTTTAAAACTATATAAATATTTAGTTTTAATTTTTTAAAGTAAAAATGGGAAATGTTTCCTTAATAAATCATTTATAAATGTTTTATTTTTAAAAAAATTTTCCAGAAGACAAGGTTTTAGAAGAAAATAGGATATTGACGGATGTGTAAACTGAATTCAAACCTTTTTAAAATATATCTCTATAACTATTTATTTACCAATAAGTATAGAAATTGTAATACGACATTAAAATAAGGAATAAATATATGAGAAAAAATGAAATGGTTTTATTATCAAATCATCATATAATTTCCTTCAATTAAATTTATTGAATAAATAATCTCGATTAAAACAAGCTTGCAATGTAAACCCTTACAGAGATCATAAAATTTAATCAAGAATTAACAAATAAATAAATTATGTGTATCAAATGTAAATAATCATAAAATAATTTAAAATAAAAAATATCATAGTCATAATGAATTACACACCATATCTTATAATATCAAACACAATGATTATGTAATATAACCCAACAAAAAGAAATCATGTTTTGAAATAATTTACCTCAAATTACATTTTAATTTGAAACCCTTGCGATGATATAATTCAATGTGAAACCTAAAATATGATTAATTATTAATGAAATAAATTATTACATATAAAATGGGATGTAGATACTGCTTATAAATGTTTTTAGGTGTAAAAAATTACTATACTCATTAATGAATAGTAATTTGTGATGAGATCCCTTACCATGATTTTGAATTGTCACACATATTCTTTATCTCCCTGAATAACTATCTTTTGTTAATTATTTAAATTCAAAATTACCTTTATAATATTTATTTTTTATTTTCATTAATTATTTCAATGTTATTTAAAATTACATATTCACTGAAGTTACTTCGGGTGTCTCGACGACATTTGACTTCTGTGTCAAAAATGACATGGGTAATTTGAATATTTGTCAATGTTTTCATTATTTAAAGACATATTTAATTTTTATAATGAAATAATTTTCATATTTATAAATCAATAATACTTTTATTTCCATTCATTAAGGATATTTTTGGCATACATTGTATGTTATGATCAGGGATATTGTAAGATGTACATACACAAGAGTAACTCTTCCAATATTAAATATCATTATAGAAAAGTGGAATGTTTTATTTTATAATTAAATATTAATAGTGATATCATAAATAAATTATTATATCATAAAATATAATTATACACACAAATATTATCCATGTGGTTTTGTGTTGAAAATAGTGTAACATAACTTCATAGAGAAGAAAATCCACATGTACCCGAACGCCATTATCCTCTTTTGGTGAATGAAAAGGTATGAAACAAAATGATATATTATCTTTCATAAATCCCAGATATTTATTTAATATAATATTTATTCCCATTATATTAAAAATAGTAATTAAAATTATATTTAATTGGTTTAATTTAATATATTTTATAAAAAATCATATGGCTTCATGATACGATGAACTACCATAAAAATGAGTGATGTTATTGTATCCCCTGTGGAATAGAAACGAATAATTTATAAATGATATATTGAATAAGGATTTAGAATTATATCATATATACATATATATATTATTTATTGTCATGTCAAACAATGATCACTGTTAATGGAAAACGTTGCACATCGATTCACAAGGGGGTTCTCTGCTGTACACAAAATGACATTATTATTTTCTATTTGAGGTAAGAGGATATGGATATAATTCACAAGCATAATATAATAAAAATATATATATTATATATAATTTTGTTACTAGATAATCGTAAATGAAAAATAATTGAAGGAAGTGGAAGAAGAAATTAATCGAGAATGCATATATTGAAAATTTACCACTTCTTGTGTCACCTCTTTTGAATGATAACTAAATTTTTCATAGAATATATTTATGAAAAAGTATCTAGAATGAGGGGTTGAATTTTTTGATGTAATTTTGTATAAATTTACAAAAATAAATGGAATTAATTATCGAAGATGATAAGAGAGCGGGTGGCCATTTATAAGTTAGGAGAGGGGCACACATGTAATTTTAGAAAAAAAATGAATTAAGAACATTTTCACAATATAAATGGTTCAAAATTGTAATTAATTATAATTTAAATCAAATGGAGGTTTTCAATTTAATACAAATTTAAAATATAATTTTTCACTGTAATTATTTTAAATTAAAAGGCAGTTTTAAATTAAATATTAGTATTTTACAAGATTTATCAAAAAAAGAAAATTTTCATAAAACTAAAAACAAATAAACTGTAAATTATTATGATATTTTTATTTATGAAATGATGATGATTTTACCAAATAAATACTATAAGAAATATAAAATTCAATATTTTTTCATTTGTTATGAATAAGCAATGGAATTGTTCCCATTAGAAAGGAATTTTTATAAAAACAATTTTTTTCTATCAAATGATTCATAATTCCATTATATTTATCTAATTTCCATTTAGATATATTATTGAGTTATAAATGAAGTAAAATTTATTATTTCATTATCACTATTAATATAAATTATTTTAATTGTTTGGTTAAAATGATATTCCATATTTTAGTTCCTTTATATTTCAAGCTGCATAATACACATGTTATGAGAGATATTAATTTTAATGAAATATATTTTATGTGTTATTTTCAAATGATTTTTCATGTAACATAAAATATTATAAGAAATTTTAATCATTTAGAATTTTATGGTGTTACAAATATGGTATAAAAATAAAAAATAAAACATAATAAACATAAAATTTCAAAACCCTTAATTTAAAAATGAACCAAGAGGAAACTTATTCCTATATTTCCTCAGTATGGAAGGGAAAAATGAAATTATTTAGAAAATAGAGAAAATAATGAACTCTGAGGTTATTAACTATATTAATCGTTGTTAAATGTTTATTAAATATGTATTGAATCATTAACATTGAATTAAGAAACAATGGGTGAGGAGTAATAGTAATGAATGTTGTGTTGTAGTGGTGAAATAATAAAATACTGTGTAAATTCATAGTGGAATAAGATAAATTATATTTTATAATGAGTTAGAGGTTTTATTGTTTTTTGGTAATTTTTTATCATTATTTTTCCAACCATGTTTGCCTCACTAGATTGGAAAAATAAAAATTATTTGTTTCACTGTATCATTTCCCAATCAACTTCTTATAATACAAAATAGTTATATCTATGTAATAGAACCACATGAAAAGTTTCAAAATTGATTTCTCTATCATTGAATTGATCATGAGATATTAAAAAGCTTATTATATCCAAAAATATTTCATTATGGGACAAAGTAAACTCAAGAGAAAAAGTAAAAAAATATGAAAATGGAGAAAATAAAAATGAATGCTTGGGTTTGCATGTGATAATTCTCCCCCAAAAATCATTGTATGCTCCTATAAAATTTTAAAATAACTAATTGATTAATGCATTAACACTATATTTTTAATCCTTAGGAAAATGTTAACCAAATTACTAAATCTATTAGATTAAATAGTTTATCCTTAATATCCCAGATTAATAACTAAAAATATAAAATTAATTACACAACACACACTGAATATATATATAAGAAGCCCAATGTTCTAGAGACAGAAATTGCTTTGGGTCAATGCTAATATGAAAAATGTATCCATGAAGAAGGTTTACCCATGAAAATAAAACCTAAAAATTGATTATTATACCTTAAGACTAAAACATATAAAATAAACCTATTAAGACCAGCATAAAAACTCTTGGAGAATTAATAACATGATAAGTGGTAAAAATCTAGAAATACTCAACCGGTAAGGGTTGAGTCATTTAGGGATAAAATTGCTACCTCATACCAAGATACCAAGGCACTAAAAAGAAAATATATGGTTACCTGTAAATATTTATTTCAAATTGAATCATCTATTCTTGAATACCCATCTTATTAAAAACACTTATTAAACCCAATCCATTAAAACAAGAACATTTCTACGAAATGTATTTAAAAGTAATAATTAATATAAAATTATCCCAGACTATTCGTCTATGTAAAATCAATTATATTCATAACTATCCATAAATATATCCACCATAATAAAATTAAAATAATTTAAAATTGAGCATCATACACGAAATCAAAATAATAAACATGGATAATGGAAGGTTGAATATAGTACATAATACCTCAAACATATGGATGATAAACATCGATATAAATTGGTTGATCCTAGTGATAATACTAAGGGGATATATTGGAAAACCACTCTTACTAATAGATTCGTTAAAAAAATACATGTGTCCTCGATGAACCCGATTTCAGTCATTATTGGGAGTAACCTAAGTTTATATATTGTCACACCCTTGTTCATACAATGATGTTCCATAGGGGATAGTTCACTATTGAATCTGACAAGGAAAATCATGTTCATATTTTGATACTACCACACACTTTACCATTTTTAGCTTTCATCCACATTCCTATACTACAGTTTCCTACACTACCTCTTGAAACTGAGAAGACATAAAAAATATATTACACACCATATAATCTATGTTCTAATGAAAATAATTACATACCTCATCTTCATGGGTGTTATGTACAATAAAATACCATTTTCAAAATGAGATTTGAATGTAACCCTTATCCACCATACTAGGAATTTATAATACCATCCAAATATTGACAACTTGATATGGAACCAGATCAAAAAATTTAAAGCCTAATCCAGAAACAACAATCTACATATTAGGGAAGAAATACAATTCCATACCATTTTTTATCCATTCAATTTTAGAAGAGTAATACATTATGAATAATTTATATAATCATTCATATTAAAGTACCATCTTTATTTCTGTTTTTATTATGGACTTCCACCACATCCACATAAAATCATCATTCATAATAGTTATCGTGACCCAAGGATTTTACATATAACATTTCATTATTTTAAGCATAATTAATCATCATAGTACAAGCCAAGGATCATTATGTCTAATGTCATGCAAGACTAGGTACATATAAAAAAACATGGGGTTAAAAAAATTAGTTATTTAGTCTCCATGATGAGCATCTAAATACCTTTGTGCTATTACATATGCATTGGGTACCTTGGGGAACACATGAACAATGTGATGAGATAAAAATCCCTTTAAAGGAATGAACATAAGGATATATCTCAAGCACATGAGTTAGGAGGCATGAAATAATGGTATCAAAATCATGAGACATATAAATTCATTTAATATAATCATGGAATCATATAAACATGGAATCATATAAATATGGTATAATCATAAATCATATCTTTAGTACGATTCAAGGAAAGCCGCCAATCCCATTTCCCATTTTAGTACGGGTCAAGGATAACCGCCAATCACGTTTCACATCGCATCTCATGAGACGTAACCTTACCCAATGCATTGGAGCGCAATCAGGGAACACCAATATCAACATATTCATGAATATACAATCCATGTAAATAATATTTCCACATAAACAATCATACTTAATCAAGAATACATAAACATATGGATAACCATGGAAAGAATTGGGTACCACCATCATGACACAAAACATATCCAATGGGTGTATCATGAAAGTGTCCATGAATGGAAATGATTTTGAACATAAATGGAAATTAATAGGGTAATATAAGCATATAACATGGTACGTGGTGTCAAATATAAGTTACAACATACAAAATATGTATTTTAGAAACATTATCATTAAAACATTTTTGTGCGGTCTTAAGGAAAACACTATAGAGATTTTCAAATAGAAAATATGAAATTATTTTATATAAAACTATAATTGAACCAAGAATTCATTCATAAAAAAATTCTGATTTTATAAATTCAATGGTGTTTTAAAACATTAGATACAGTGAACTTGAAATTTGGGTAAAATTTTTGGGAAGTCCCCTTAAAACATGTTTGCTTATCGGAAAGTTCTAAGGAGGGAATCATTAAAAATCATGTATATCCCCGAAAGAATGTGATGAAAGGGTCTTGATATATGAATCGTTTATAGATAACCAGAATTCATAAGACTCACATATAGAGATATGATAAAACCATTTTGAATGAATGGTAAGACAACTCGAAAGAACAATAAAGGTTCGGGTAGAATTCATTATGATTTTATCAGCATGGTGTCGGGTTTGACCATGAGGGATTGATGAGAGTGGAATGGGTTTTCTCATCACATATAAATACAAAATAAAGAATGGGGAGGTTCTGAAACATAACCCATAATTTTCTAGTACACATAAAAAGGAAATGTATGGAGGACTATCTTGATTTAGGGAGAAAAGGAGAGGATCCCTTACCTTATATATGGTGGTGTTCTACACTTGTTATTAATGACCTGAATAAACATATTATGATTATTAATTCATAATTAAAGAACAACTTATATATGTAATTTATTTATTATAACCCTTTTTATTTCATTCAAATTCTTTTTTGATTAGTTATAAGGTTCAATTTTATTGTACGAGCTGATTTGTTTACTTGGCATTAAAGATCGGTTCACTTATATTCATGTTTTGTATATATGATAGATGAAAGTGGATATCCAGAGTTGAAGTTATATTATATAGATAATATCTAGGATATTACATGTTGTAAATTTTAATTAGGTTACTTATAGTGATGTTGATTTATTACATATATAACCTTAGTGAAAACCGTTTTTATTATTCGATGGGTTTGATTACAACGAATGTGTTTTGATTTATAACCAAATTCCATTTGTACCAAAAGATTATAGAACCAAAAAATGGATACATTACATACATAATATTCTGTTTCAACCATAACACAAATGGTTTCATGATAATAATTACGATAATAATAGAAATTGATAAACTGTTGTCCTTGAATGGGAAAAATTAGCACATCTCAAACGATGCTTTCATTTCTTCAAAATAAACGTTTGGGGAAATGAGAGAAGATACTGAAATATAACACTATAATTAATAAATTCTAGTACATTTATTTTACTATATTAATCATAATATTATGCTGGAGGGAGGTGCAGAAAGAAATAAAAGAGAAAAGAACTTAAATGAAAAGAAGAAATTTGGGAAGAGGAATTTACCTCTTGAGACTTCCTCCTTTGAGAACCGCTTAAAGTGAGTGGTTTTGATATTTTGAGGAGGCTAGAAGATATTGGACATGCGGGGAGGACCTTGGGGATAGATTTGGGTTGAATTTAGTGAATTCTCGGAGCTTGTTAGGAGTGAAGAGAAGAGTGAGTGAAAGGGGGTTTTATAGTATAAGAGAGGAGGGATCTCATGATATTATAATCAATAATTTATTACTTCTTCCCATGACAAGGAATAGTAAGTATTCCATGATATATAATAGTGATTTTATCATGTGATCCCAAACCTAGTGGGCTTCCATTAGCAGAACATCATCGATGACTCAATTAATCCAATATTTAGCATTTATTGTGAATTATCAGATTCTAGAAATCATCAAAAATTCAATTATTTCAGAAAAATACCAAAAATTCTCCCTAACCATTTTTTGACATTTATAAATCAAAAATGAATTCCATTTTTCTGAAATAATTTTATAAATATGATTATTTTAATACTTGATTAAAACAATAATTTATTATCAAAACCAGTTTTTAAACATTCATTAACTCATTCTAAAATATAGGTATATCATACTTACAACTTGATTATTATATTATACCACCATAGGTGATTTTAATATTCATTAAGTTATATAACGATTCATAACGGTATGTTACTATTCATTAGGGTAGGTTACTATTTACCAAAAATTATTATTATTTTGTTTTATTAGACTCCAAAAAAAATCTCGAACACAACCATGCATTCCAAATTTTCGAAATTACAAACACAGAAGTGACAAACTTATGTTTAAAGGACAATTATCAATTATTATTTCATTATTTTGTGTTTTCATGTGATTTTATAACATAAATATAAGAATAAAATTTCTATTGAAAAACATTGGGTCATTACATTCTTTCCCCCTTAAGATATTTCACCCTAGAAATTTCATTTTATATTATAAGAAAAAAATAGATGTGGGTACTTTTCCTTAATTTCTTCCTCCAGTTCCCATGTTACATCCTCAAACATATGGTTCCTCCAACACACTTTGACAAGATGGGTTGTCTTGTTGCATAGAACCTTATCTCTCCAATCCAGAATCTTTACTGGCTGCTCCACATTGGAATGATCATCTTCCAACTACACCACCTCTATGTTTAGTACATGTGAGGGAACAGGTATGTACTTCCTTTAGATTGATACGTGGAAAACATCATGAACTCGAGGCATATTCGGTGGAAGTGCAAGACGATAGGCCACGACTCCTATGCGGTCGACCATCTCAAAGTGGACAACATACCTTGGGCTTAGATTCCCTTCCTTCTTGAATCACATGACTCTATTTCATAGAGATATTTGAAGAAAGTCTTTATCTCCAATGCCGAACTCCATGTCCCTTCAACAGTTGTCATCATATCTATTTTTCTGACTTTGAGTAACTTTGATGTGTTTCTGGATGACTTGAACTTTCTCTGTCATCACTTGAACAAGATCAGGTCCAAGTAGCTTTCTTTCTCCTTTAACATCCCAACAGGTTAGAGTTCTACATTGCTTTCGATACAAATCTTTATATAGATCCATCTGACCACTCGAGTGGAAGCTATTTTTATAAGAGAACTCAACCAATGGGATATGCTGATCCCATCACCTTTGAATTCTAGGTAGAAGACTCTAAGTATATCATCAAGAATCTGAATAGTTCTTTCAAACTGGCCATCAGTTTGGGGGTGATAGGTCATGCTGAAATTTAATTCAATACTCAAAGAATATTGAAGGCTCTTCCAAAATTTATACATGATCCTTGGATCATAGTCAGAGACAATTGAGAGTGGAACACCATGCAGTCTAACCACTTCCTTCACATATAACTTTTCTTATTGTTCAAGTGAGAGATCACCCCAAATATGGATGAAATGGAATGTATTGGTGAGTCTATTAACAATGACCCATATCACATTATTTCTCATCGACGTCTTCGTGATACCCATGAAAAAGTCCATAGTAACATTTTACCATTTCCACATGGGTATAAGAAATGGATGAATCATTCCTTTGGAATTTTTTCACTCAACATTAACTTTCTGACATACCAAGAACCCTGATATATATTCTTCAGTCTCTTTCATCATGTTATCCCACCAGATGTGTTCTCTAAAATCACGGTACATTTTTCTGCTCCCAGGATGGATATTGAAGGTGAGCTATGTGCATCATTAAATAGACCCTTCTTTATCTCTGGATCAGATGGAACACATAATCATGTCCCAAATCATATAACTCATTCCTCATCAATTTTGAAATCATAGGATTTCCCATATTTAACATCTTCCACCCTTTTATGAATTTCCACATCCTTTCTTTGAAAATCCTTTATTTTTTACAAGAGGGATGTTTGTGCAATCATTTGAGAAACAATTATTTATGTTCGACCCTTAATGATTCCCATGTCCTTCCTTTTCAAATCTAAGAAGATCAGATCCTTTTCAATTCTCATCATTGAAAAATATGTCAGATCCTTTCAACTTAGAGAATCTACCACCTAGTTTTCCATACTGGGATGGTAGTGGATTGAGTAGTTGTAATCCCTGATGAGCTCTATCCATCTTCGTTGACCCATATTAATCTCTTTATGTGTTAATATGTATTTGATACTCTTGTGTTTAGTATATATCACAAATTTTTCCCATAGAGATAATGCCTCCAGATTTTCCATGAAAAGATCATAACTTCCAAATCCAGATCATGCATCAGAGAGTTTTTCTAATAGATTTTTAGCTGCCTTAAGGCATAGGCTATCACATTATCATTTTTCATTAGCACACATCCTAAGCCTTTCTTAGAAGAACTATTGTACACCACCAAGTGTTCTCCACTTGAAGGGAGTGTGATTACCATCACAGTGATAAGCCAATTTTTCAGCTCCTTGAAATAGTCTTCACATTCTTGTGTCCAAATGAACATTACTCCCTTTTATGCCAGCTTGGTCATTGGGTTAGACAATCGTGAAAATTTATTCAATAATCGTTGATAATACCCAGCTAGACATAAAAACTACGGATCTCCATTACAGATGTTGGCCTCGGCCACTCTTCAATTGCCTTCATCTTGGAAGGGTCCAAAGATATCCCTTTCCTGGTGATAACATGCCCCATGAACGATACTTCCTCCATCCAGAACCCACATTTATTGTACTTTTCATACAACTTCTCCCTTCAAAATGTCTTTAAAACTGTTTACAAATGCTCCTCATGTTCCTCCTTTCTCTTGGAGAATATCAGAAAATCATCAATAAAGACCACCACAAATTTGTTGTGGTAATCTCTAAAGACACTATTCATTAAATCTATGAAAAGTTCTGGAGCATTTTTGATTCTGAAGGGAATCACTATGATATCATAGTGTCCATAAATCGTTCGAAAGGTAGTCTTGGGAATATCTTCCTTCCTCACCATTAGTTGGTTATATCCCGACCGAAGGTCCACCTTAGAGAAATAACTTGCCCCATGAAGCAGATTGAATAGGTCATCTATCCGTGGATGGGGATACTTGTTCGTTATAGTGATTTTATTGAGCTCATAATAATCATTGTAGAGGCGCATTGACCCATCCTTCTTCTCGATAAAGAGGACTGGAGCACCCCATGGTGAAGCACTCGGGCATATAAAACCCTTCTCCATATTCTCCTGTAACTGCTTCTTTAGCTCTTCCAGCTCTACGGTGGCAATTCAGTATGGTGTCTTTAATATTGGATGCGATCTAGGGAAAATTTCAATTGATAACTCAACCTCTCGGTCAGGTGGAAGACTAGGAAACTCTTCGAGGAATACATCAGTGTAATCCCTCACGATGGGCATGTGTTCAAGCATGATTCTCCCCTTTGTCTCAATCATTTGAGATCGGTATGCATGCTCATAAGGAAGAAATATCCAAACATTAGATGAGGATTCTAATGGACACTAATCTTCTTCCTTGAACTTGTACTGAATCGGGGGATTCTTCAGGATGTGAAGAGTAATCTCCCATTCGTGGCAGTTGATGTTGGCCTTATACAAAGATAGCCAATCCATGCCCAAGATAGCATCAGACTCCACTAAAGGATGTATGGAAAGATTTTCTAGGAGGATCATTCCACAAAAATTAACCGGATAGGATTTATACACCATGGATTCAATAATTTCCCCATTTTTTGTTCTCATAGAGAACGTTTTCTCCAAATTTTGAGGTTGTGTTTTAATAGTTATACTAAACATGCATTATATGAAAGAATGTGTCGAACCAGAATCAAATAGTATGTTCACTATTCTTGAATGAATAACAAGTGTACCTTTCAGCATATCATTTTCTGGATCAACCTCACTAGTAGTGATTGTATAAGCCCTTCCTCATTTCCTTAGAGGTTGTTGTTGATTGCGTCTGACAACCCTCAGCTAAGGGAAATTGTTCGCATAATTCCCAAGATCCTTGTAGTTAAAACACTACACTGCATGCTGAGTGTTGATCTGAACCTTCCTTTCTTCTTCTACATTAGTGGAATTTTTCATATCCCTTCAGCTGTTCTTGGCCAAATTACCAAACATCCCGAAATTGATACAATTCATGGTTCCCTTGAGACAATCACCAAGATTCTTTTTCCCACTATTCTTGAGAAGGGGAAAGTGAGGCTTCTTTACATCATGGGAATTGTTTGGTGAAGCACCCATCTTGTTCTACATTTTCCAATTCTTGTCACTAGGCCCATGAGACCACTAAGAGTCTCTAATCACCATTTCAACCTTGAGGGCACAACAAACAATCTCCTCAAAGCTGTCAAAGTCTCAAATTACAAACACTTTTCGTAGACTCTGCTTTAGTCCGCTAAAGAAGAGATCCACCTTTCTATCAATTTTCATGAAGAAGCTAGATTCATACCTCGCAAGCCTTTTAATGTTCGCTTCATATGCCATGATGAACTCATCTTCCTTCTACGTGAGTCCACGGTACTCTTTTTCCATTTTGAGACGGAGGGTTCGAGGAAAATATTTGTTGAAAAACATCCTATTTAATTCCTCCCAATCTATGGAATATATTTCCTCTTGGGACTTCATATTCTTGATCATTTTCCACCACTGATCTGCTTCCCCATCAAAACAATAGACTGCCAGTACATCTTTCTCTTCTTCCGAGCACTGGAGGATAGAGAAAATCTGTTGAATGGAGTTAATACATTAATCAATGAGGAGGGGATCCGAAGACCCGCTAAACATGGGAGGCCCTTGCCGCATGAAGATTCTACGTTAACTTTCTCTTTCCTGGGAGGATGGGGACGTTCCACCTGATTCAAGTTATTATTCAAAACTCGAGCGAGTCGAGCAATTACTGAAATGAAGTTTTGAGCACCCGATTCCATCACATCATGCATCTCATTAGGGAAATCATTACATTGCCTCCCACATTTGTTGTTGGATCATGTTCTTATATTTCCTGCTATTAACTAAGACAAAGAACATATAATTAGATATTTTGAATACTTAGCTATTGAGCATAAAAAGAAACATTGGACATAATAGTATGAACTTATAAATAAAAAGTATATCCTGACTTGTGATTCCTTAGGATTATATCTAGGTTATCCTCAATCAATTTCTAAACATATATTCTCCTGTGCTTTTTTTGTCCCTTTATAATGGTTTGTACTAAGCTTGTGAATCTACCAAAGAATATCCCCTAGGAGTGTCATAACCAAGACTGAACCAAGGCCCGTTGTAGGGCACCAGTTCCTGTTCAAGTCTAGCTCAAAGCGGTGTTTTCGGGCTTTACCCCTAGAAACATCTATTCCAGAGCCGCCTCTACCTGCTCATATCCAGACAGGGAGATATTTCTTGATAGAACACTTCCACTATACTCACCAAAATTTAGGACTATTTTCTTATACTTGGTTTCATCCTTAAGGTTCTCACTAATGTGCTCTATTCCTAGTCTCCAAAAATAACTAGACCATCCTCTGACACCAACTATAGTGACCCTATCCTTTTACGTATAACATTTTATTATTTTATACATAATTAATCATCAGAGTACAAGCCAAGGATCATTAAGTATAGTGTCTTGGAAGACTAGGTACATATAAAATAAAACATGTGGATAAAAAAACATATTTATTTAATCTCCGTAAAGAGTTTCTATATTCCTTTGAGCTCTTACATCTACATAGTTTACCCTGGGGAACACATGAACAAAGGGATGAGGTAAAAATCCTAGTAAAGGAATGGACATACGGATACATCTCAAGAACATGAGTTAGGAGGCATGGAATAATGATATCCAAAGCATGAAAGTTAAAAAATAATTTAATATAAGCAGGGGATAATATAAACATGGAGTCATAAAAATGTGGTAGACTCATAAATCATATCTTTAGTACTGGTCAAGGCTAACCGTCAATCCCGTTTCATATAACATCTCATGAGACATAACCTTACCAAATGAATTGGAGCACTATCTGGGAACACCCATCTAAAAATATTCATGAATATTTTTTCCACATAAATAATATTTCCACATAAATGATCATGAATAATCAACCATACTTAAACATAAGGGTACCCATGGAATTAATTGAGTACCACCATCATGACACCAAACATATCCAATGGGCGCATGGAAAAAATGTCCATGAAAGGAAATGATTTGGAAAATACATGGACATTAATAGGGTAATATATGAATATAACATGGTAAGTGGTGTCAAATATAAGTGACAACATAAAAAAATTGTATTTTAGAAACATTAGAATTAAAACATTTTTGTGCAGTGTTAAGGAAAACACTCAATAGCTTTTCAAATAGAAAATACGAAATGATTTTATATAAAACCAGAATTGAACCAATAAGGTTATCATAATAAAACTACTGATTTTATAAATACAATTTTGTTTTAAAACATATGATAGAGTGCACTTGAAATTTGGGTAAAAGTTTTGGTAAGTCCCCTTAAAACAAGTTTTCTTATCGAAAAGTTCTAAGGAGGGAATATTTAAAAAGAATGTATATCCCCGAAATAATGTTATGAAAGGTTATTGATATATGAATCTTTAACAACTAACCAGAATTAATAAGTCTCACATAAATAGATAAGATAACACCATTTTGAATGAATGGTAAGGAAACTAGAATGAAAAAAGAAGGTTCATTTAGAATTCATTACGATTTTATCGGCATGGTTTCGGGTGTGACCAAGAGGGATTTATGAGAGAGGAATGTAGTTTTTCATCACTAATAAATCGAAAAGGAATTATAGCAGTGATTCTTAAACATACCCCATAATTTTATAGTACACATAAAAAGGAAAAGTATAGAGGATAATCTTGATTGAGAGAGAAAAGGGGACGATCCCTTACTATAAATCCGGTGGTGTTCTCCACTTGTTATTAATGACCTGAAAAACAAATTAGTATTATTAATTCATAAGTACAGAACATATTATATTTGTTATTTAATTTGTATAACCCTTTTTATTTCATTCAAAGCCTTTTTCATTAGTTATAATGTTTAATTTAATTGTTCAAGCTCATTTGATTACTTTTCTTTAAAGATTAGTCCACTTATATTCATGTTTGGATTATATGCTAGATGAAAGTAGTTTTCCAGAATTGATGTTATATTAATTAGTTAATATCAAGGAGATTAAATCATTTAAATTCAATTAGGTTACTTAGAGTGATGTTGAATTATTACATATATAACCTTAGTGATAACCGTTTTTGTTATTTGGTGGGTTTGATTACAAAGAATGTGTTTTGATTTATAACTTAATTTAATTTTTACCAAAAGATTATAGAACCAAAAATAGGATATATTAAATATATAATAATTTGGTTCAACGATAACAAAAATGTTTTAATGACCATAATTAATGATAATAATATAAATTGATAAACTGTTTTCCTTGAATGTGCTAAATAATAACATCTCAAACAATGCTTTCATTTCATTAAAATGAAAGGGTGGGGAAATGAGAGAAGCTAATGAAATATAACACTATCATGAAGAAATTCCAGTACATGTATTTTAATTTATTTATCAAAATATTATGGTTAAGGGATGTGAGGAATGAAATAAAAAAGAAAAGAACATAAAAGAAAATAAGATATTTTGGAAGAGAAATTTACCTCTTGAGACTTCCTCCTTTGAGAACCTCTTAAGGGGGGAGGTTTTGTTATTTTGAGGAGGCTGAGAGCTTTTGGACATGGGGTAGGACCTTGGGGAGAGATTTGGGCAGAATTTAAGGAATTCTTGGAGCTTGAGATGAGTGGAGAGAAGTGGGAGTGAAGGGGGGTTTTATAGTTGAGGAGAAGAGGGATTTCATGATATTATAATCATTAATATATTATTTCTTCCAAATACAAGGAATAGTAAGTATTCCATGACCAAGAATAGTGATTTTATCATGTGATCCCGAATGAAGTGGGCTTACATCATCATAACATTATCGATGACTCAATTAATCCAATATTTACCATTTATTGTGAATAATCAGTTTCTACTATTCATCAAAAAGTCATGTATTTTAGAAAAACCTTAAAAATTCACCCTAATGATTTTTCAATGTGTTGAATCCAAAAATGAAGTCCATTTTTCAAAAATAATTTTCTATATATGATTATTTAAATATTTAATTAAAACAATAATTTATTATTAAAACCAGTTTTAAAACATTCATTAACTTATTCTAAAATATAGGAATATCATACTTCCAACTAGAATATTATCTTTATACCACCATATGCGAGGTTACTATTAATTAGGGTATATCACTATTAATAAGTGTATGTTACTATTCATTACGGTAGGTTAATATTAACCAAAAATTATTATTATTTATTTTATTAGACTCCAAAAAAACATCTTGAACACAACCATTTATGCAGGATTTTTGAAATTTTAAACACATAATTAAAAAACATATGTTTAAAGCTCACTTATTATTTATTAGGTCACTATGTTGTGTTTTAATGTGATTTTATGACATAAATATAAGATGGTAATTTCCATTAAAAAAATTTGGTCGTTACAATAGTCGTGATCATAATTTTCGTAGAATATTACATTTTTTCTTAAAAAGAATCATCATAATAAAATAATACCACTATCCTCCACCTATGGAGTCTAGATTCCCAAGGAAATGAAGATGGTATAAAAATTTAAATCTTTATAATTAAATCCCATCAATAAACATAATGAGTTAAAACACTATTATCCCTGACTAAAGTTGGAAGAGAGATCTATATGGAATAGAATTTACACACCAGTGGGTCTTCAAGTGGTGAACCAACAGAGAATCAAACATATAATTATATTGAGACATAGTGGAGGAATAATTTATAATTATAATGGGTATAAATAATTTACTCAATTTTAATATTTAATTTTTCTTAAATTAAAATGAAGAAATATCAATGTATAAATATTATTAAAACTTATTTCCTCACAAAAAACCAACATCAAATACTTAAGCCAAAAATGAAATTTAAAACTATAAATTCTCTATAAAAAATATATTAAGTATCAAAACACTTAATTCTGAGCCATAAAATAAATTATGACTTAAAACCAATTTTAAGATATAAATGAAATCCCAATTCACAATATCATTTTAATGTATTTTAAAAATCATAACTGAATAATCCTTCATATAAATATATAATGTCATAAAAATATAATCAAAGATTTAATGAAATAAACATATATAATTTAACTCAATATATTAAATTTATCCTATTTTTAAATAATAATAAAAATACACCAAAATGTCTAATATGATTCAACCAAAAAATCACATTGAAATAACATCAATCATTAATAAATCAACCCTTAAAAAGAATGAAACAACTCAAAATCCAAATAAAAAATTAATGATATTAGAAAATTTAATATCGTTCCTTGGTTGGTTAAACGTTCTGGCTAATTATAATCATAGCTTGTAAATCTCTCTAATAAGTTAGCCAGATTAAACTGAAATATCTACTCATGGTTTCTATAATTTACATGATAACGATAGGTCCCCTATTTTTATTTATAATCAAATTAGAAAATAAAAAACATCCCAAAAAAATATCTTAAATTTAGAAAAATATAAAAATATCACCCAAATAATGAGAATTAATATAAAATACATCCAACAAATGATCATGAATTTGAGATAAACACATGCAATACTGCCTTGGTAAAACAGAATGTTTTCCATTCAAGCGGGTGATTAGGAAATTTATTGTTATTTACCACTAAATCCTTGATGAACTTATCTCATTTTTACCCATATTATAGTAAAAAAGGTGTAATAATTTATAATTTAGATTTATAAAATACAATATTGATACATAATTACAACATTGAATTAGAAAAAAAATCATGACACATCAGTACGATCCATACCAAAATTGTAACATTTTAGTGTATTTAGAATCATGGATAGATACAAAACTAGTACATCATGTGTCTATATAAATTATAACTATGTTATTTCTAGATTTAACCCATTATAGATATATCATACTTTAATATTTTTCTCATAACAAGGGTATGGTAAGCCTAAGAAAGTGCTATATTAGATGTTCAGTAAGGGTAAACATAAGGTGTGTCAATAAATGATCATAAGTGAGAATAATATAAGAATATGTTTATTATAAATTGAACAAAATAAGAAAAAATCATACTCAACTAGTCAAATATAGTACATTATGATTTATAGAATAAGGAATATTTATTAAAAATGAATAAGATATAAAAGTGTGGAATCAACCCTAACCAATAAGGAGTCTAGAGAAAATATACAAAATAGAAAACCAAAGTATATGGAATAAATGAAAGTATATAAAATCATTTCATTAGTCAATGATTATTGATTAAATATTCACAGTGGATCTTTTTCAGTCAATATTCTATTATTTCCTTCTTCTTGGAACACATTGAAGACTATCTTTTTTAAGAGAAGTCCCTTACTGAACTGGTTTCACTATTTATTCCATTATATATTTTTTGGTGATATATTCATCATTTTATTAAATAATATAGGGATATAATAGAAAATACCAATGTTTTTTAAATGTACCAAAAATCTTTGTTTTATAATAGATAACCCATCAAATAACTAAACTTTACATATTTTATCCATAATATCGTAATTATCTTGTCTGATAATCATATGATAACACATGTAACAGCTATGGGTTTCAGAAAAATTTAATTTTCATTGTTAGTGAACATGTAAATAAAGAATAAATATATAAAATTTGTTTCAAATACAAAATAAATAAATATTTTCATGAATGATTCTTATATTGCAGAAAATTTCATTAAAACATCACTAGATAATTTACCCAGGAAAAGAAGATTTCAAATCATAAATAAATTGAATAAAATATTGAAAGTTTTGAAATATTGAATAAAATTATTTAATTTAATTCAATATATATATAATGAAATATTAAAATTAAATATTAATCATGATTTCGTTGAATGATGTTCATGTGGAGTATATTATTTTTTTCATATTTTGTAAAAAATTAAAATTTCCTATTTTGGAAATTTATAATAATATTATTTTTAAAACATTCTATATAATTAAAAAGATAGGTTAAACTAATATTAAATTATATTTCTATAACAGTAAAAAATTTATTGATAACATTTTAATGAAAATAGGGACAAGGATAAAAGGGTTCCCATCTAAAGACCAAAATTAATATAGTTTTCACAAAAACAACCTTTTTGATCTACTGAGTAGTTAAGAGGAGAAAAATTAAAATAAATCACAAAAACTAAAGTATTAAACTACAATTAACAAAAAAAATATATGATTTTTTGAGATATATAATATATAATTTCATTATTATTTTTTTTTCTAAGATAATCCCAGAAAAAATTAGATTTTTTTAAAAAGCCATTACCACTGGAGTAAATTATAAAAAAAATAACCTCAATAGAATAAAATTAAATTTAAGATCATATACTTTGAAATTAATGGTATTCATTAAAAAATATAAATTTTTATTTATATAGATATCCTGAAAGATGTATGTTGTGAATATGTCATATGTCTCACGAAAATATATGTGAGATGAAAAACCATTACATTATATCAGAATTGATTTTGAAGGGATCTAATGTAAATTATAATTGATTTAGATTTATTATAATTCTATAAAATAACTATATTAATAGATTAAATATAATATATGATCCAATCAGTTAATTTTAACAATCATTTATTAACAATTCTCTATTTATGTGGTCATTTTGGCACTAAACTGCTATTTTTTCATGTATGATTCAGTTTGGATGTTATGGTCGTTGTTGTTTTAGGATGGTTACTAAATATAAATAATATTAATAATGATATATATATAATATATATTTATTTAACAAATGTATCTAACTATAAAAATAATTTGGTTATTGAAATTTAATTACATCACTATGTGTAGAAGGTTGTTTATATATAACCATGATTGATTTTTCCATTTTCCGATGGACCGAAAAAATGAAATGAAAATTATAAGTAAAAAATGAAAAATACCTATATATATATATATATACATTTAATATAACATATTTATGAAATATTTTATTTTCAAATTATAAACCAATAAAATTGCTCTGTGGATGTTGTAATACACAGGGACACAAATGATATGATATTGTTTTCCAATTTAACATAATGTAGGAAGGTAAAAAATATATTATAATTATGAAAGAATTTTAATTTCATAAATATCATATATATATGTATTAAAACCATCATAAAATCCATTAATGAATGAATTTGATGGAATTTTAATTGTATCCCTACATGGGGGTGATAGTCCACACATATGCATGCTCTATACCTTCAACTCCCATTTTGTTGATAAGGGGTTGAAAAAGGTTATAAGATATAAATAATAAAATTTTTGTATATTTATGATCTGTTTTAGTTATTTTTTAGGGATATAATTGGTTTACATATGGTTAAATATGAAATAAACTTCGAGGAGCGTGATTATTATTTATTCCCCTTATTTTAGAGACCACTTTTGGCATTAATTGTATGAATTGAATTAATTGTATTTGGATATTAAGAGTAGAATTAAGTTGAAGATAATGATTATATAAAATATTTTGTGCTGGTTTTTGAAGATATATAGGGATCAAATGGTATAAATAATGTGGAAGGAAGCATCTTATTTATAGGTGAGGGGAGGGACAGAAATGAAATTTCATTAATAATTTAAATTATATGAGGACAGTTTCATGGGAATGGGTTAAAAAAATTTAAGGTATTTTAATGTATTATAATATAATATTTAATAATATTAATAAAATATAATTTAATATGTTTGGAGGATATGTTTGCATTATATATTTGATTAACCCCATAGAAACCTGTTTAAACCTTAATCATTGTGAAAAAATATTACATTTTTTACTGTCAACTAGAAGAAAATAAAGATTCTTCTATTATACTATATCATTTTTATAGAAAAAAATATGGAACCATTTTACAAATTATATTTCTATATGTGGAATAATTTAATTTAATATAAGCATGAAACTCGTAATGAAACACCCTTTTAGTAAAATGAAAAATTAAGTAGAAACCATAATTTTCATCCATTACATTAATTTTTTAAAACAAATATTTAATATAAAAAATATTAATTAATTTATCTAAATTACAATAATGAAAATATTTAATCATAATTTATTATTATAAAAATAAAATGTATGCATAAAAAATATCTAGAAAATAGAGTTTTTATATCCAGTAATTAACATATTTCAATATCAAGTATAATAATGATAAATGTGTACATAATTTTAGTATTTATTAAAAACATATTTAGTATGTTACTTCGTGATAAAATTATAAAAATAATGATTGTTTAACTTGAAATTAAATGATAGTTTTTATAGAAATCTATATCTTTTAACTAATCACTGTATTTGGATTCTTTAGAAAAATCAAAAAACATCAAGCTTTGATAATATTGAAATAT
Organism: Viscum album; assembly: GCA_963277665.1. Classification (NCBI taxonomy): domain Eukaryota; kingdom Viridiplantae; phylum Streptophyta; class Magnoliopsida; order Santalales; family Viscaceae; genus Viscum; species Viscum album. The sequence goes on along the minus strand of OY728160.1, from coordinate 795,180,917 downwards.
TGATTAAAAAATGTTATTAATTTTATGAAATAAATAATTCAAAATTTTATAAATTTACAATAAAGATACAATAAAAAAATGTGAACAGCCCATTTTTGATGGGAAAATATTTTTGAATAAATAAATGAATTTAATTATAATTGAGTATATATTTGTAATTAATTTTTATACAAATTTTATTTATTTAGATCATTTATTCATATTTTTTATAATTTGGTAACTACTATTCATAAATTCATATTTGATAGATAGATGATATTGTTTCCCATATTTTGGATCATATATACTGGTAGTTACATGTAACGAATGATAGCAAACACTTATATTATCATTAAAAAAAATTATTCCAAAATCATGGGGTGTTACATTCACCCCTAAAAAAATTAAATCCAATTTTTTTAATTTTTAATAAAAGGTTAGAAACATAAAAATATATTTTTTTATAATTCCCAATTTTCAATGGAAATATAAAAAATCATTTGATAAGATGAAATGGGAAACAAAAATTTTACCAAAAAATAAACATAATTAGGTTCCTAGATAAATGGAACATTAGTAGTCTGTAAAAAAATTAAACATGGATTATAAATATTATATTCAATTAATAAAGGTGATTGATATAAAACATACCCTTTAAAATAATAATAAACACAAACCACAAATCATTGGTTGAATAAAAAATAAATAACTTCTCCTTAATAATTGTAATATTGAAAGAATTTTCTTTTTGATGATAATTATTCATAGATTTGTTGAGTAATTTTTTCATTGAATAGAAAACATATTATATACATGATTTATTCAAATATATAATAATAATTTATACCTCAAGCTATTTTTATTACTTTACTTACTCCTAAATTCATCAGTATTCTAACAATATGATTTTTATCTTGTTAGAAATAGTAAAATGGATATTTAAGATATTGATTGATCCATTAAATTATAGTAATTCATTCATTTTATCACAAAATATTTATCAATTCCAAAATGTTTAGAACAAATTAGAACAAATGGATGAATCTCGATATGATGAAATACTCTCTTAATCTCTAAAACAGAAAAAATAACACCCAATATTCAATAAAAGCCATTCCATGTAATGTTAATATTATGACTCCTCCAATATATGAGTATCCAATTTTGATACCTAGAAATTTAGAAATAAATTATAGAAAACTCAAATTAATGTTAACATTAATCCCCAAACTATATATTGTTTTACATATTACAACATTAGAAACTTATCAATTCCTTGATCATATACTTTCATAAAACATTCTAATAACATGAATCCCATATAACAATTATGAAACATATATTAATAAATTGTTTACTATTTCCTCATTTCTCAAATAAAACTATAGACCATAGAATATATTCCATAAATCTAAAAATGTAGTAAACTTATTTGTGGATAAGATAAATCAGTTTTTCATCAAATCAATATCTAATTTAGTGGCCAAAAATACAATTCAATTTACTTCATCAATACAAATCATCTCTTTATCCCAACATAAGATTATTATATCATACTCAATCACATATTAAGGTTTATTTGTCTCAAAATCACTTGTTTTCTAAATTTATCATCATATGAGTACAAATTTTTTGGATTTCAATACTGCTAATCATATTCATTAAAATCCATAAATATAAACCATTATGAAACATTTTATTGAGGATTGCTTATTTATATAATAATAATATCAATGATAATATAATTCAATAATACAATTCATGAATTATAATAAATAATTAATTCAATCCTTGCACTTCTTTATAAAATGATTTACCAGGATTCTTCATTGTAATCCATACGACATTATTCCTTGTTTATATAATTCATATTCTCTTCATCATCCTATATAAATCCATACATTTATAAAAATTTCGATGATATTATTAACCATTACACTAGAAAATATGTTTTCATAATATCCATTCATTAAAAATTTAAAACATTAATCATCTGATGATACATTTAGGAAATAGTTATTATAATCTTTTTCATTGATATTATTTTATTTTTCTTGGAAATTACATTCTTTATATAATTATTTTCCCCACCAAGATAATCTTATAATTATGTTAAGTCATTTACCCAATTTCATCTTCACTCATTCATTACATATTGGATGCTGAATATTCATTACTTTTTGATCATCATAAAAATCCATTATTCCCCTATTTGGTCTATTTATAAAATCATATAAATTCATTTTTTGAATCATATAATATGATAACTTGTTTTACATACTCAAAATATTTCCCATTCATTGTTCTGTATCATTTGGTTGATCCTGACACTAATTAATGAATCATCAATCACATTCATCATTACCATGATTCCTCCTAGTTCCAACCATTAACTAAAACAAAAATCAATTTGTGTAAATTTATATGAGTAATTATTTAATCATGAAAAATATTTCAAAAATGTTAAAACCATGAAGAAATGCTTTCATCCAATTAAACATAATGGTTTATCGTTGGTCATCCATGTTCATTATCAATCAAATTATTTTTCATAATGATTCAAATAGAATTTGTGATTTATTTAAATATATATCCTAGGAATTTCAAACTAAATGATAAGTAATGTCACATTCAAAATGAAATAGAATTATGAGTGATATATACTCAAACATGTATTTTTAGGTTTATTTCCCCATGTTATACTTGTGAAATAACCATGCACAGCTATGATATCCAGAAAAATATGTATTTTAAGGAAAACATAATAATATATTCCTGATTAAAAAAATGATTTAATCCCATACATAATATTATACTATGGTTTTTAATATTTTTTACTCACCCTACATTTCATATTATTTAGAAACATTCTCTAATAGAAAATATAGTTCCCAATACATTTTTTATGTAAATACTATATATTATTAATGGAATAATCATTACAAATTAATATAATTCATTCATGAATAATAATGGATTAGTTTCTTTGGAATCATGGATATATAACCAATTGTTAGATAAACGATCTACATCAATTCTTATTATAGACTTCACAAATATAACACTTATTAGACATCTGAAACATAAAAACTTTCTTCATACTATAGGTTAGGGGAACATGAGAATGATTTTTAGTAAGTCTATTCATGCGGGATAAGAATAATTTATTATAATTTAGTATAAGATAGTAACAAGGGAATGAGGTTGTTTTAAAAAAATAAAATACTCATACATGAATTTTAAATGATATTTATTCATTAGTCATTACATAATTTTTTTAAATAAATTTTCACAATAAATAAGATAGGAAAATTAAAAAAAACATTCCTTATCCATGATATCATATTAAAATAATTAAACATAAGTATATAGAATATAAATAATTATAGAAAAAATTTCCTCTATCAATGATCACTTATAAGAGAGTCTTTGTGGGTTGTGTTCACTCCCCATTCCATTATTTCCTTATATAATTCTCAAGCTATAGAATGTCTTATTGGACACAATCCCTTAATATTCATGGTTCAATCACAATTGTAGTGATTATTATATCATCATATATCTATATTAACAAGATACATTTGTGGGATATAACAGGACCACTTAAACATTTTTTATAATGTTACCACTCATCGTTGTATTATAACTAAATCACATGTTACCTAATGAATAATTTATATATGTGTTCAATAGTATCGTAAACCATCCATCGTATCATTATTTCGTAACACCTAATATGGATATGGGTTTCAAAAATATTTCATAATCTAAATCATAAACCATTAATAGATATAATATATTTAGAAACATTGGATCATATCACCAAAAAGTAATAAAAAACATCAATGGTTGTTGTTATAGTGGAAATTACTTCAAAATATCTCTAGAACATTTCTTGAGAAGGATACATTTTTCATTTTGGAATTTGATAAATTCAATAAATTTATGTTTTTATAGGGAAATCCATTTCATTGTAAATAAATAAGGAAATATAAAATGTAAAATCTAAATAAAATTTTTTTCATGGTGGAAGAGAAATATAATCTTGCAGTTTATGCTAAAATAAAATTTGTTCCATATTTTCATTAAAAATCCAAAAGGGAAATGTTTGAAAAATGATAAAAAAATTAATTGAAAACATTAGAATTTTTTTCTAACATTTATTTAAGTAATATTTTAATAATTATAATAATATTCATCAAAACTTTTTAATGAATATATAGACATTGAAGAAAAGATACCCTACCAAATATGGAAATGAATTCAGATTTCCATAAAAACGTCCTTTCAATCGTTTTTGTATATAATGTTAAAAAATATATGAAAAAAATGAAATATTTAGAAAAAATAGAGGATAAGAAAATAAATATTATTTCGTGGAGATATAACTTATTATTTCATTATGATAAATTTAAGTATTAACAATATATGAAAAAAATTATATGGTAAAATAAAACATGTAGCACATGTGTAACATTTGATACCTAATATCAATGAAGGGATGAAATAAAATGGAAAATAAAAACCCTAAAAATAATTTAATTATTGATAAAACAAATTAAAATGGAATTATCTACCAAACATGAATGAAAAAAAGTTACGAAAAAAATTCATTTTTCTAATTGACTGAAATGATTGATGTAAAACTCAAACCTTATATCTAAATGGAATTGTAATCACTATTACCAGATATTTAATAATTTTTTATTATAATTTAATAGTATAATATTTTTAAAATATTTTATATTTTATATCATCCACTTATATCATTTCATCAAAATTTTGTTAATAGTTTTCTTTTAATGCCTTTATTTTGGGTGTGAAATGAATATGTTTCTAAGTATGTTTTACTTCAACGGTCATGGTCCTTGCACATTTATTCTGATTCGTCCACAGAATAAAAGTTAATAACGATATTAATATCATGTATTATAATTATATAACTATTTATAACCCATAATATAAATTGTTTAAGAATGATGAATTACATTACTATATAGAGACTTTAGTCTGTATGTAAGAACGATGGAAGTTTTCAATTTTTATGGATGGTATGAAATAAAGGTAAATGACATTTCAAAAATAAATAATAAATATTACTTCATTAATATTTTATATTTTAATTAAATATATCCTTGTAACTATCCATATAAATTGGAAATGTTAAATGAATCACATCACGCCATTGATGTGACAGTCCAGAAGAACACTTGATAGATGTTATTATTTACTAATGGATCTTAATATAATAAATGAATATTTGATATTTCAATCAAAAAATAATAATTATTTCATATATATAATATATATTCAGAAAACCATCATAAAAATACATTAATGAATGTTATAGAAAATGAATTGGCGCGCTATGTGGTGTTAGTAGTTGAGACATATACATGAGTGACACTTTAATGTACAATTTTATTTAGAAGTCATCAAAAATGGTTGTGTATTCATAAAAATAAAAATCCAGTATATTTGAGATAATATATTCAAAATGTTTTTTAGGAATTTAAAACTATTAAATAATGTCTAATGAGAAATAAAACAAAAATATTATAGTTTAGATTTGTACAACTTCATTGAGAGACCTTTATAATATTATACCTCAATACTTAAAAGATTAGTCATAGGATAATAACAGAATAACACAGATGAAAGTGCTGGGATTTTAATAAGTATTTTTTAAGGTTTTTTAGAAATATATGTATCAAATGGGGTGAATAAGACGGAATGATAGGTTCCCCATTAAAAGTGAGTGGAGGGACACTCATGGGATTTCATAAAATATTTCATTTTTTTTTGTAACATTCATCGTTATGTGGATAAATATAGATATTACTTCAAAGGTATGATAATATTATATTTTTTAATCTTCATCCAATAATAATTAAGGGATCCGTATTTTAAAATTATTTATTAAAAAACCACATAATACAAAGTGTTTATAAAAATTACTATTACTAAGAGAGAAAGAGATAAAAAAATATCATATGGAATAACAAATAACTGGGATTCTATATCGGAGAATATTTGTTGAATATGAAGATATCTACATTGAAAAAACACAAATAATTATATATAGTGAAAAATATTATTGGTCATAAAAAATGAATGATCGGTGGAATTCTTAAAACATAAAAACCGTAATTCTATGATGATTTGAAAGACTATATGATTCATCAATTATAAATGAAAAATGATAAACTTTTTGTTTAATGGTTGTTTTTCTAATGTAATGGAATTATTTAAATTTCGATGAATATAGTGAAATATATTTACATTATAAATTTATATTTCATTGCCACTGTTTTATCCTTTGGATGGGAATCAATCAATTTACAATTCATTTCATTATAAATGAAATGAATATAATAATAATAATTTTTTATTCCTAAAAAACAAAAAATCAGTTTTTTATGGATCATATAATCCATTAAAGAGTGAAATTTATTTATTTATATCAAAAAATATTTTAGAAAACCAATATTCATGTCACATTTTATCAAATATAATAAATTATTCTCTAAAAATCATTAGTAACATTGCTGGTTAATCATTAATATTTATTCATCAAATAAGTCAATTAATGGAATTACTTGTTTGTTAGAACATCTTGTTGGCATGTTTTAGGTTTTAAACCATTATCATACTTTTCTTATGGGTTCACTCCCCACGTCCTTCTCCAGATAAATTGGGATGTCACCTGATATGTGGGGTTTCCTTCTTCTAAATCTATATTAATATTATTCATATAATGTTTCCAAATTGTGATAACCCATAATTCGTACCACATAAAATATAAGATAAACTTTAATGGGTATTTATTCCTTTAATAATATTTCTAAAATATACAGGCATTGTTCAATAAGTAATTTGTTCATATACTAAACCAAATACAAAGGAAAAAGTATTTTAGCGATGGTTTTCAAAACCACAAATATGTTTATTTTGTTAAAAAATTTAGCTGCGGTTTTGAAATCCACTGCGAAAAAACTGCGGCAAATTTTTTTTTAAATATTTTTTCTAAATGTTTTAATATTCCTTCCAAAATAATTACAATTTTTTGCATGAAGATTAGAAAAAAGGGCTGTGAATTTGTAGTAATAAATATATATTTTTTTATTTATTTAATAATATTATTATTTTATATTTATAAGGAATTTTTTTATTATTTATCTATTTAATAATATATTATTTGTCAAAAAATAATTATTTATAATTATTAGTTTATTTTGTTTCTAAAATAAATAAAAATATTTAATAATATGGAAAACAGACATCCGCATCAAATGACAGTAACTTGTGATCTAAGAGTCCATTTGAACCCTATAACAACTCAAATAGAATCATATCAATAAAAAAATTGAAAAGTATTTGACATTTATATCATGTGATAATCAAAGGAACAAATTTATATTCATGTTTCAAATGAAGGAAATTTTACTAGAACATCAAATGACCATGACATTTTATCGTGATGTATGTTTGGGCTCTACCAAAAATCAAATAAAAGACTAGGACTAGCTCTCTGTCTTTTAGTTATCATACCATCTATTAGAGTGTTGTAATGTTTTTTCCATAATGTCCTAGAAGGCCTCTAAAACTACGGTTTTAGTTGCAAACCACGAATTCTTAAATTTCAAAAATTTATAAATTTTGATCCATATGTTCGTTCTTCCAGTACCACTTATTACAACAAAAAACATTTCATGATCTTTGATTTCACTAGTTATGGTAGTGAAAAATAAGTCATGGATTAGGTTTTATGGGGTTTTAACCTTTTTAATGGTTTTAGAGGTTCTTATCATTTTATGATTTACTAAATTAATTAATTAATTAATTAATTATATATATATATATTAATTAACAATTAAATAATTACTAATTAAATAATTACTAATTACTAATTAATTATTTAAGAATTATTTATTTATTAATTTAATTATTTATATTTATATTTAATTTATATTTATTTATTTACTTATTATTTAGTTATAATGTACACATTAATTATTACATTATTATTAATTTAATAATTAATTATTAGTTAATTCTAAATTAGTTATTTATTAATTTTTAATTAATTATTTATTATTATATAAATATTCATTTTTTCATTTATTATTTTACTATTTATTCTCTTTTAAATATTAATTAATTTATTATTAATTAATGATTAAATATTTATTATTTACTAATTATTTATTAAATAATTCTAATTTAATATTTAATATTATATACTAAATATTAAATATTATATATGAATAGTAAATTATTAAATATCAATTATTATTTATTAGTTATTATTAATTATAATTATTAATTATTAATTAATTATCAATTATTTTATTATTTATATATAAAAATATATATTCATTATTCATAATACTTTATGGTTTAATATTGTTTTTATTTTTTATTTATTAATATATTATTTATTTAGTAAATATTATTTAATTAATAGTTTCTTATTAATAGATTTTTATTTAGTTATTTATTATTTATTAAATAAAAAAAATTATAAAATATTAATTATTTCATTATTAATAATTTAACAATAATTTATGAATTTATTATAAATTTCCAAATAGTAATTATTAATAATGAATTATTAATTCTTAATGATATGTTATTAATTTATAGTTACTATTAATTAGTAATTAGTAATTATTATTAGTTAATTAATAATTAATTATTTATCTATAATATTTTTATTAATTAATTATTTATTATTTATTTTTCATAAATTAAAATATTTTTTAACTAATTTATTATTTATAAAATAATTATATATTACATGTTATATATTATATATTAAATATTAAATATTAAATATTATATAGTGTATATTATATATTATATATTATATATTACTTTTTCTTTATTAGATATTAAATATTAAATATTAAATATTAAATGTTATATATTATATATTATATGTTATATGTTATATGTTATATATTATGTATTATAGGTTACTTATTATATATTATGTTTTAAATATTATATATTATGTATTATGAGTTATATATTATGTAATATATATTATGCATTATGTATAATATATAATATATAATATATTATTAATTATTAATTATGTATTGTATATATAACATTACACATTCTGTATTGTTTATTATATATTATTTAGTATTTAGTATTTAGTATTTAGTATTTATTATTTAAACGTTAACATTTACTATATACTATATACTATTTATTATTTATTATTTAATATTTATTATTGATTATTAATTATTGATTATTTTATATTAATAATTTATTGCCCCATTATATATTTCATTAATTATTAATCATATATATTCTATTTATTAAAATATAATATTTAATTAGTAATTATTGAATATTAATAATATCATATTAATTATTAATTACTAATTATTAATTATTTATTATTGAATCCTCATTTCTGATTATTAATTATTTATTAAGAATTATTTACTCTGTATCTATTTGTTATTTTTTATTTTATTTTCCAATTAATATATATATATATGTATATGAATTAGTTTATTAAATTTGATTTGTTGACCATTTGAAGACCCTGCTATAGTGGTAAAGGCATTAGTGAATAAGAAAGAGATAAAAGGATCAAATCTCACCAAATGTAGACGTTTTATATATGGAATGGGCATGTTCATGAACAAGGGTTTCTACATTAAGATGGGCATGAGCATGAAAATAATAAATAAATAAGTAATAAATAAATAATTTAGAAAAATAAGTAATTATGAAAAGAAACAAATAAATTATTTTAAAAAAAATAAATAAATGAATAATGAATAATAAATCAATAATAAATATTTTATTAATATATAATAAATGTATAATATATAATAATTAAATACATAATACATAATAAATAATATATAATATATAATATTAAAATTAAAATTTTTATTTAATTATGAAAATAAATAAATAAAGAAATTAAAAAAATTAACTAACTTAAAAAAATTAAATAAAGTAATTGTTTAAAAAAATTAAATAATAATTTAGCAATGATTTTAACCACTGCTAATTAAATAAATTCCATCGCTAAATTGTTCTGTGACAATTATAAAAAATATCACTTATTTATTGAGGACATAAGATTTAATAGCGGTTTTCTGAAACCATCCCATAATGATTTATCTGCAGTTTAAACCGCCACAAAAATGAAATTTTTGTTGTAGTGATAAATGGGTTGTATTAGCAAAAATGTTTTTAGAAAAAAAATTTAATCATGTCAGAATCCCATCAACTAAAACAATAAAATTTGTGTTTATGAATATGAGCATATGTTAAACCTTCAACTCATTACCAATGACAGTATCCATGATTATTAAGTCGATGATTACTTATTTTCTTTTGAAATTTTAAACAATACTTCCATTATTCTTATTTCTTATAACTAGGATATTGTTGTTAAAAAATTCTACAATTATATTCTAGAATCACAAAACATAAATACTTCATTGGTTTTATTTTAACATATATCCTTCCACGTTATAGTTGTTAATCTTTAGAAGGGTAAATCGACTCAAATAATTTATTGTTCCAGAACAATTAATAAAATTTAATATAAATAAATATCTAGGATGATATATATTTTATTCCATCGTAATAACCATTTTTAATAATCAATTCATCATTGTTTTCCCTTATTTGTGATATATGAACCATTTTCCTAATCCACTATGGAAGTTACATTTCAAACAAAGAAACATTAGTTTCTTCCATTAGAATTATCAATTCAAATCCTTCATAATGGTTTGTCAAGAAAAATGTTCTTTTTTAAGGGTTATTAGCCCTAGTTACATCTATCCATGAATCATGTTCAGTAATAGTATCTATACATGGATATATCTCATGTAAATACAAAATAATCATAACCATATAAAAATTGTATATTTTTATTATATACATATCTCAAAACCCATAATATGGTTATTGTCACAACCCGTCCCATGGGGCCGTATCCTGACTACCCCAAACCCACCTTCCCTAGGCAAGGGGCTGGCGACTAGCACCAAAGGCGTAATTCCCTAAAACCGAGAAGGCATTGCCTTTATAAATCGTAAACAGATACAACCATAGTAAATGTGGAAGTAAAAACTATGAATAACCTATATAACAAGAGTACTGAATGTAATGGGGCCAGAATACATGACCAAAAGTAAAGTACAAATACAACTGAAAACAAGAACAACTGAAAAAAGGGAAAACAACTGAAAGGTAGAAGTAGCTCTTGGATCGTCCTCTGTGGTTCCTACATAAAGGGTAGGTACAGATGGCCTCCTTAGCACTCCACGTCCATTATACTCCACTATGTATTGAAATGTCGTAAGGTTCACCTCCGTGTACCGTCCCGTCCAGGCACTCTCAGCCTCCGTCAGTGCTCTCCGTCGTCTGCATCCAACTCAACGAGGTACAGGAATAACCCATGCAGGTGTGAGTATAACGATACTCAGTAGGGACCTAGAGACCCTCAAGGTCTCACAAAATCCAAAAATTATAACCCACAAAGTATGTAATAAACGGATAACTATTACTTAGATATATGCCAATACATATACCTAAGTTATCAAGTAACACATCTCAATCATGAAGAAAACACAAAGGTCATTAACTCAGGTCAAACATTTATTTTCATTAAAGAACCCACGTCTGCTTGAGAAATCCTCCTCTGTCGTGTACAGTGGCCATGTCGCGACTCCGAGGCACTACTCACTAATCTTGTACTGCTGAGGTACTCCTCCTGTCTAGTACCGCGAGTCTGCTGCCAAACTGGGTGTTCTGTCCGCTGTGGGTCTGCCGAAAAACCAGGCGCTCTTCCTAAAAGCCTTCATAGTAAATCCTCCTGTTGAGTACCATGGGTCTACTTCTAAACATGGTGCTTTGTCCGCTATGGGTCTACCGACAAATCGGGTGCTCCGTCTATTGGGATAGTCGAATCACTCCAAGTAGAATTGGTCAACAAGTCTTCATGTCTATAGCTACTAGGTCTCCGCACTCCATCTGCTCATCTCTAGAAGGATCCTCTCTACAAGCTACTAGTAGATACTCAATGTTTCACGAAGTCTGAGGTGAATGTATCTCAATGGACTTCCACATCATATGGGTAATAATGAAACAGACGACGTGTCAATTGGATTCCCGGTCTCTAAGTTATTAGTATTTTAGTCCCGGGGCCCGGTTGGATTCATGTATAAACCAAACTGACCATGACACAACTATACCCCGAACTCCTGTGGGGTATACTCAATGGGACGGCTATGCTCCAAGAAAACTGTCACTGCTGACGGTTCGTCAAACAAATGATCAGTGCCAATGATATGCCCAAAGAAGGTGAAGGGTTAGTAATGGACTCGGGCCCTGTCCGATGCGATCGGACTAACTCGGCCCAACCCAGTCTGGGCAGACACGTCCTGGGTCTACCCGGTCAGACTCACTGGGTCCGATGCGGCCCATTGGGTGGGTCAACCAACTATTTTTTGACCCGGTACACTGGGCCCGGCCTAGCGGACCACAAGGGCGGTTAGGCCTGATAGTCTCCATGTAGGCAGCTCGGTAACTCGGCCCAGGAGGCCGGTCCTATTCAGCCAGCTACATCGCGGGGGATGCTGCGGGTTGGCTCGGAAGGCCTATGGCGAGGTGGGCAGTGGGCAGGCCGCACGGGGTGCGGGCTGGACGGCTGGGCACTGGGCTGGCCATGGGTGCAGCGGGTAGGGTACGACAGGCCGCAGGGGCACTGGGCAGGCCACATGTAGGGGCAAGGTAGGCCACCCTCTGCATGGGCAGAGCGTAGGAGAAGCCCACCAGGGCACCGGTGGCAATGGGGGCTCCGGGGTGGATGGGCAGTGATGGGGCCGCCGGGCAGACAAGCCAGCATGTCGGGGGCGCTTGGCAGGTGGGGCAGCACTCCGGGGGGCACCGGGTCGGCCGAGCAGTGCACCTTTGAGGGGGGGGCGTCGGATTGGCTGGGCAGCGCGTCGGGGGCACCAGGCCAACCGGGCAGTGCACCGGAGGCACCGAGAAAGGAATCAGAACTCTGCGAGGGAGCCGGGAAGCGCGGGCAGGGCGTTGGGGCGTGGGTTAGGCGCTGCTTGGTTGGCAGTGTAATTTTCAAAGACCGCGGATAGCGCGGCCCTTGTTCTCCATCTTCGTCATTGTCGCCTCATGGCCATTCTGTTGTACCTCTCGTACCCCTTGTGGTTTAATTTTCATGATCACAATCACTCTCTTATTTATCTAATCTTGTTTTAAGTGTTTTTGTTGATAGGAAAAAGGTTTCCAAGGATTTGGGCCATGAAGGACTGAAAGTGGACTGATTTTCAGTCCACCGGCCAACCGGTGGATGACCACCGGCCAGCCGATGGAGCCTGGGTAGAAGGCATCCTTTTTGTCCAGACCACCGGCCAACCGGTGTCCCATCACCGGCCATCCGGTGGAACCCAGATAGAAGAGTTTTCTACTGTCTCAGCACCGGCCAACCGGTGGCCTCCTCACCGGCCAGCCGGTGGTGCCTGAGCCCGAGCCCTCTCCCTTTTCCAAAGCACCGGCCAACCGGTGGCCAAGCACTGGTCAGCCGGTGGAGCCAGTCAAACTAGCCATTGGGCTTTGACCAGACTTGTCCACTTGACTCCCAACAGCTCCAAAGGCCTCTACAACGGCCCCGAAGACCCCCAAAGGCCATTTGAGGGTTCCCCCTCTATAAATAAAGGACTTGGAAGCCCCGGAAGTACACGGTAGCCCACGGGAACATTTTTCCATCATTTGGCGAACCTCCGGCGCATTCCTTCAAGGATCCCCATTTGCTCCAACTCACTTCCACATCCAAGGAGCATCACCATAGACGCTTGGGAGCGCTCTTCATCAACTCCAATCAATCCATTGGCACCCAAGACTTCTCCTCTTACGTTTTTTTATTGTTTTATCTTTTTGAGCATCAATTTGGGTTTGTGCCTACAAATCCCTCCTTCTCTCATCTTCCTTTTTGTTTGGGTTTTCACACCACCTTCAAGGTGTGAAGAGGTTATTAAATCCTTCCCTTTAAAAGGCTTGAGTCATAGGTGAGCTAGCCTTCACCTATACGAAGGCTAGTGGGTTCTTGCTCAACCATTAAAAGCAAGTGGGTTCTTGATCAACCATTAAAAGCAACCTGTAATAGGTTCTAGACTACCTTAAAGTCTAGTGGGTTTTTTGCTAAAACCATTAAAAAGCATGCTGTAGTAAATCTCTCAACGGTTTAGTTGGGAGCGGAGACGTAGGCTTTGGTTTAAGCCGAACTCCGTTATCAAGTTTTGTGTCTTGCCTCCTTTATTTCCGCTGCACTTTTAACTTTGTTTTTAAATTGTTAATTCTTTTTTAAAAGGCAATTCACCCCCCTCTTTCCATCACTCTCCGCCCAACACATTCCTTGTTACCACTTCCTAGAATATCACAAAGATAATTTGACGGAGGGTGTCGGTCCGTGTGAGGTTCACCCGAACCCTCCACGTTTATGGTGATATCAGTTGGTTCATCAAAGGTACGATGAACAAAAATTTAATCACAAAAATTCCCAACAATTCCATTCAAAAAATGATGAGAAAATAAAAGGAATACTTCTTAAAGTAAAATACTCTAACTTGCGTGTCAGTGTCGTTTGATGGATTCGCGGGAAGGAGGCATTGTTCTATCAACGTTGGAAGAGGAAGAGAGGTACTCTTCATTGGCTACGTTCTTCACAGGCGACGTCTTCTCCATTCATGCCGATGAAGAAGGATGAATATGGCATTGTCGTTCTTTGGTGGTGGAAGATACATTCCCTTTCTTGCCCCAGTTTAAGAAGCAAGATGGTGATGTTCTTCATTCCTTGGTGGTTCTTCGTTGGAAGATGTAGTTCTCCAAGAACCCCCCCACCCCTCCTTAGTTCTCCCAGTAAAAATAAAGAAGCATGCCAACCAAATAATAGATGAAAATGGCGTCTATTATTTATTGGCACCACAATTTGAAAAATTTGTTGTTATTTAAAAGAAACAACCCATATAATTAATGGTAAGGATGGTTCAAATTTACAAAAAGTGGAGGTGAGGAGTTCTAATTCATTAATGGGAGAGGTGTAAAATTAATTAATTGTGAGGTGGAGAGTTTTCTCCACATAAAAGAGGGGGCTAGAGGTGTTAAGGAGCTCATGTGGGCCCCACTATTCATACA
Source organism: Viscum album (assembly GCA_963277665.1). Lineage (NCBI taxonomy): Eukaryota > Viridiplantae > Streptophyta > Magnoliopsida > Santalales > Viscaceae > Viscum > Viscum album. The sequence goes on along the minus strand of OY728160.1, from coordinate 795,165,734 downwards.
TGAATTTGGGTTTTAAGGGGGATAAAGCTCATGTTGGCCCCACATTAAAATATCCTCCCAAGGGAGGTTATTGGTGAGTGGGCCCCACCTCCAACCTCTCCATGGAGGATTAAACTGCCACAAATAAAAATAAATTTATCCCTTTATTTGTCATCATTTTCATTAAACAACAACCCAAAAACTAACATCCAACCACGTGAGAACGCAACTGCGGTGAAGGTCTCACTAAGCAATTGATGACACTGCGAGTTTAACAGTGCCATCAGAATTTGATTATGAGCACCGATTCAAGAGTTAAAAAACACATCTCCCACGTTTACTGAAAGTACTTGAAAAAAAGTTCGGAAAATTTATTATCAGTTACCCTTGACCAACTGCCATCGAGGATAGGCTCTTCCTATGTGAAACACGCCCCAACAAACCCAATGATACTCTAATATTTCCAATCTGAGTTACTGTTTAGAAGTTATGAATTTTACAATAAAATAATTGTCACTTAATTATTTTATATGCGGCCACACACTAACTTTTCCTGATGGCCTGCGTCAGCCAAAGTTAGTATCTTCTTATATAATGCTTGCCCTAATGAGTTCAGCGGCGGTCTCAGGTTTTTAATCTGAGCTACCATTTGTGAGTTATAATAATTTGATAAATAAAATAATTTATTTAATTATTTTATTTATGGTTAAGCCATTTTTGTGTTTTTTAACACGAGGCCCGCGCCGACAAAACTCTAGTTGCGCCTAGGGTAAACATTATATCTTGTGCACAACGGTGCCCTCATATTTCTGATCTAAGTAACAGTTTAAGAGTTCTTCCACTTTTTGAAGAAAACTGCATACGCGCGTTAATTTAATCTAAAAAATCCACAGAAATTGATTTCGGGCACACCGAGCCTTGAAATCAAGCACCGTCAGAAACTGCATACTTGTAAAATTTACATGAATTTAAAAAAAACCACAGAAATGTGGGGTCTTTACATTATACTCACCTTAGGGCTTTATGTCCCCGTAAGCTACAACTCGAACAAAGTGAACAAATGGGGGTATTGAGCATGAATCTGAGCCTCCTGATCCCATGTTCTCTCCAGGAGGTTCTTGTACTTCCAACGAAAGCACATCAGAGGTATTGGCCGTCCACATAGGACCCGCTACTGTCGATCCTCAATCTCCACTGGAACCTCTATGAAAGGCTCCCCTTCATCGATGTCCATATCTCCATGGTCAATGATGTTGGAATGGTAGTGAACGTATCTCCTCAGCTAGGATACGTGGAAGATGTAATGTACCCTGTGCAACTGAGGTGGAAAAACTAAGCGGTAATCCATCTCTCCTAATCTACTGAGGACCGAGAAAGATTCAACAAATCACGGAGATAACATTCTACCTTGGCCGAATCTCCATAGACCTCGTTGAGGTGAGCCCCATAGAAGGACGTTGTCGCCATCCTCGAATTCCAGAATTCTATGTCTCCTGATTGAATATGACTTATTTCTGTTCTGGGTAGCCTTCATCTACTCAGGGATTATCTGCACCTTCTTTGTGGTAACGCTCTCCAACTCTGGTTGGTAGGAGGTGGATCGACACGGATAGTCAGTCGACAATCACCCAAGTAGTGTCATGTCCCCTAGACATACGTGGAAGGCCCATCACAAACTCCATGGTTATATCTTCTCTCTTCCACTATGGGACATCTAAAGGCTGAACCAAGCCTGTTGTATGTCTGATCTCCTGCTGAGAGCATTCACATCAACATTCCCTTTCCCAGGAGTATAGACTATCTCAAAGTAATATTCTTGGTGAAACTCAAGCCAACGCCGCTATCTCAGGTTCAAGTCCTTCTGAGAGTAGACACACCTAAGACTATTGAGATTAGAGTAAACGATAGACTGTTTTCTCAATGAACTATGGGTGAGACTAACTGATTATAAAGAAATCGACTACACCCTTCTTCGACTACATTCTAGAAAAGCTGCTAATATTTCTCCTTTGCTGAAAAGAGAAATCTGGTCTCATCCCCTAGATGAACCACTTCCTTTTCCCAATACAATCAATCATAACATGAATGGTACAAATTCATGTCACGGACGACATCGTAAGGCCTAAACTCTACTACCATGGGATCCAACTATTTCTCTCCCCTCCAAGGGTTCAGTCATACTGTTGGCATCAATGTGTGATCAATGGGTATCCTCCAGTAGCAATCTAGAATGTGAGGGTCATGTCAATGGTTTTAAATGGGACTTCTTAGTATTAAACACACAAAAAGACAGGAACGAAAACTTCCCACGAACAAGTGTCTTTTATTTCTACATCTAAAAGTGCAAATACACAAAGAAACAGCAAACAACGACATCAATAAATCTAGAATCATCATGAACAAAGGCCCATATGCCTGGAAATAGTCCCTCTCCTTTCCACCTACTTCCGAAGCTCCATGGTCATATGCTTCAGCTTCATGAAGGTGTGCTCTCCCAGGTCCACATGCTCTTTGCGGTTGGGGTGCACCTCCGTGTGGTGGTTGTGGAAACACCTCGAAGCATCTTCCACCACCAGCTACAATACCATCTCCTATACCACGTCCACCATTTCCCTGTGGACCATACCAATCGAACCTCTGCCTCTAGCTGGGAGGTCCTTCAACTAAATGTTAATCGTCTGTACGAAAGGTCAGACAGTCATGTGCCATGTGACCAAACCCGCCGCATGAGAAACACTGACCACTCTTGGTATTTCTGGCTCTGTCTCCACTCTAGGTACCCCTCACAACCAATCCTGAAGCATGCAGTAGGCCACCTATAGGTCTGGTCCTCTTTGATCTATGTGACATCTTTTTACTTCCAGATGTAGAAGACTTTGCGGCAAGTCGACTAGTAGTGGGTCCTTCTACTGGAGACTACGTAGCAAGGAAAATTTCCACTAGGCGGTCTCTCTCCAACACCCCTGTCTGCATCGAGATGTTGTGGGAGATAAGAAAAGCTCTGGTCTCTCAACTGAGTCCCTGCTCAAAGGTTCGGTCTCGGAAGAACGGGTTTCGTACAATATTAGTGGACTAACATTAGAGGTCAGTGAACCTCGCTGACTACCGTACCACCGACATGCTACCCTAATGTAGATGTAGTAGATTTTTTATCTGTACCGCTCGAAGGGTGGCTGGTACAAACTCCACCCGGAATAGGCTCTCGAAGTCTACCCATAGAAGTGATGCCTCATTATGCATCTGGAGCATGAGGCTCCACCATATGCCTGCTGCTGCCTAAAGGAGGTTTGTAGTAAGGATCACCATAAAGTCAGCTGGTGTCCCTACCAGTCTGAAAACTCTCACCATATCATCCATCCAATCCTCAGCCTCTAGTGGGCATGTCTCTCCCCGGAACCTGGGTTCCCTCTAGCACTGGAACTCGTACAACGTGCTCAAGTGGCATGCATCATCTGCTGCTGTGGCTAGTGGAATCAGTGCACCAATGGGATGTGGTACCACTGGTGCCACCGCTGGTGACTCAATAGGAGAGGGCCATGTACTGAGGCCTCGTCACTCAGAGGGATGTCAGTACATACAACTCTCAGGGATTTAGCTGGTTTTCCGCAGGGAGGCATCCTGAATGAAATAAATACGACATGGTCAAAATACTATAACTGGTGAGATGACCTGGTTTGATCTGACTTAATGAAAACTTTTGAAAACACACACACAATTAGTATTTTAATGCACTGATTCATAAATTATAATTCATGGTCCAATGTATGGATACGTCAGTCGCTCGCACCAATACTGGACTCGTTGAACTGAAAACCACACTTAGTTCCCATAACACTATTGCTTCACAAAAATGAAATATTAGAGTCCTATGTTCTATGGTAGAACCAACTCTTCTGATACCAATTTTTCATGACCCATCCCTCAGGGACCGTATCGTGACTACGCCATGCCCGCCTTCCAAAGACCAGGGGCTGAAAACTATCATCAAAGGCATATTTTCCTAAAACTGGGAAGGCATTTCCATTATAAATCATAAAAACACACAACCAGAGTACAAGAATAAGTAAACACATAGAAAAAACTATATAATATGAGTAAATAATTTAAAGGGGACAGAATACAATAATAACATTAAAGTACAAATACAACTGAAAACAAGTACAATTGAAAATGGGACAAAAAGATTAAAGGAGGAAGCATCTCATGAATCGTCCTCCAGGGTTCCTACCTGGAGGGTGGGTACATATGGCCACCTTATCAGTCCATGTCCATCAGAATCCACTGTGTAATGAAATTTCGTTAGGTCCACCTCCTGGTACCGTCCCATCCTGGCGCTCTCGTCATATGTAAGCACTATCAGTCGTCTGCATCCAACACTAAAAGATGCAGGCATAACCCGTGTAGGGGTGAGTATAAAGATACTTAGTAAGGACCCCGAGACCCTCAAGGTCTCACAAAATCCTACAAGGATAAACCAAAAATATTGTAATCAATAGATAACTAATCCATAGATATATTCCCATATATATACCTAAGTTATCATGTAACCCATCTCAATCATGAATAAAACACAAAGGTCATTGACTCACTCAAACCGGTATTTTCATTAACTAAACCACATCTGCTGGAGAAAAAATCCTCTTTTGAGTACAGTGGCCCAATCGTGACTCTGAGGCGCTACTCACTAACCTTGGACTTCTGAGGTACTCCACCTATCGAGTACTACAGGTACGATTCCAAACTAGGTGCTTTGTCCGCTGTGGGTCTGCCACCAAACCGGGAACTCCCTCTAATAGCCATCAGAGGTACTCCTCCTGTCGAGTACCATGGGTCTTCCACAAAACCGAGAGCTCCATCCATAGTGGGTCTGCCGCCAAACTGGGTGCTCCTTCCACTGGGCTAGTCAAATCACTCCGAGTCAAATCGGTTAAGCTGTCGTCAGGTCTACATCTACTAGGTCTTCGGACTCTGTTTGCTCATCTCCAGACGGATCTTCTCCACGAGCTACTGGTAAATACTCCAAGTGTAATGAAGTCTTCTATGGAAGTATCTCAAAGGAACACCACATTATAAGGGCCTCAATGAAACAGAAGGTGTGTCAATTGGACGCCCGGTCTATGAGTTATTAGCATTTTAGTCCTGGGGGCCCCGTTTGATTCATGTACGAACCAACCTGACCATTACTCAACTATACCCTGAACTCTAGTGGGGTATATTAAAAGGGATGGATATGATCCAAGAAAACCGATGCTGATAATAGTTCATCAAATGGACGTCTGGTGTCAAAGATATGGCCCAAGAAGGTGAAGGGTCAGAAATTGAACCGGGTCCGGTCAGACTCGGTCGGACGAACTCGGCCAAACCTAGTCTGGGCCGACCCGGCCTCGGTCGACCTGGTCAAACTCGTTGGGTCTGACCCGACCCATTGTGTGGGTCATCCCGCTATGGTATGACCCAGTTCGTTTGGCCCGACCCAGCAGACCGCGAGGGTGGTTCAGCCTGATAGTCGCCACGTCAGCGACTCGGTAACTCGGCCTAGGAGGCCGGGCCGGTTAGGCCAGCGACACCACGTGGGACGTCGTGGGTCGGCTCAGAAGGATGATGGATGGGTGCTAGTGGGTAGGTCGTACAGGTTGCGGGTAGGCCAGCTGGGAACCGGGCAGGCCACGGGTGCACCGGGCAGGGTGCGGCAGGCCGCGGTGGTGTCGGGCAGGCCGCGAGGAGGGGCCGAGCAGACCACCTGGGGCTCGAGCAGCGCGTCGAGGCAGTGCACTAGGGCGCTAGGGGTGTTGGGCCAGCCAGGTAGCACACTGGAGGCACCGGGAATGAATGGCAGCGCACTTGGGGGCCCCGGGAAAGTAGGGTTGCGCGTCTGGGGCACCGGTCCAGGGGCATCACGTCGGGGGGCACCGTGCGGGCCTAGTAGTCCACCGGGGGGGGTGGCTGGGTAGTATGCCTAGGGTGCTGAGTTGGCTAGGTAGGGCGGAAGGATGCCGCGAAGGCACCAGGTAGCGCGGTCAGGGCGTCAGGGTGTGGGTCGAGCGCTTCTTGGTTGGCGGTGCGGTTCGCGGAGACCCTGAGTAGTTCTACCCTTGTTCGAAATCTACATCATTGTCACATCTTTGTCATGTTCTGTTCCCTCATTGTAATACATCACAACAAAAATTCGACGGAGGGTGTCCGACCATGTGAGGTTGGCCCGAACCTTCTACATTTATGGTGATAGTAGTTGGTTCTAAAAATTTATTATGCAAAAAAATTTAATCAGAAAACATCACAACGATTTCTTTCAAAGGATGATTAAAAAATAAAAGGAATAATTCTTAAGGAAAACCCGCATTCCATGCTTGTCGGTGTCATTTGGCGGAGTCGCGGGAAGGCAGCGTCGTTCGGTCATCGTCGGAAGAGGAAGAGAGGTACTCGTCATTGGCGACATTCTTCGGTGGTTGCATCTTCTCCTTCGATGCGAATGAAGATGGAGGAAGATGGTGTCATCGTTCTTTGGTGGAAGAAGAGATGTTACCTTCCTTTCCCCAATTGAAGAAGGAATAAGTTAATGTTCTTCGTTCATTGGTGGATGTTCGTTGGAAGATGCATCTCTCTATGAACTCACCCTCTCCTTTGTTCTCCCAACAAAAATAAAGAGGCATGCCACCCAAATAATAGATGGAAATGATGTCTATTATTTATTGGAACCACTATTTGAAAAGTTGTGGTTAATTAAAATAGTAAAAACATATAATTAATTGGAAGGATGGTTCCAATTTCAAATAAGGGGAGGTTTGGAGTTCTAAATAATTAATGGGAGAGATGTCCAATTAAATAATTGGTAGGTGGAGAATTTTAACCACATAAAAGAGGGGGTTAGAGGTGTTAAAGAGCTCATGTGTGACCCACTATTCATACATGAATTGGGGGTTTAAGAGGGGTAAATTTCATGTGGGTCCCACCTAGAAATATCCTCCCAAGGGAGGTTATGTGTGGGTGGGTCTCACCAACAACCAGTCCTTGGAGGATTAAACCACAACAAAAAAATTAAATTTATCACTTTATTTTTATACAATTTAATTAAAAACCCAAAAAAAACTATCTTCCACTCATGTTAGAATGAAACAGTGGTGATGATATCATGATGAAATTACCGAATCTACGAGTTCAGTGATGGCCTCAAAATTCGATTCCCAGCACCAGGTCAAATGTTACAAAACACTACTCGCTTGTTTACTGAACGTACTCGAAAAAAGGTTCAGAAAAATTATTATCAGACACCCTCAACCTACTGCCATCATGGTTAGGATCTTCCTAGTTGAAAAACACTCCAAAAAAACCAAATGGTAATCTTGGATTATCTATCTGAGTTACCGTTTAGAAGTTATGAACTTTAGAATAAAATAATTTTCACTTAATTATTTTATTTGTGGCCAAAAACTAACTTTTACCGGTGGCCCGCACCAACCAGACTTAGTATCTTCATACACAAATCATGCCCTCAGAGTTCAGCAGTGTTCTCAGATTTTTAATCCGAGCAACCGTTTGTGAGTTATATGTATTTGAAAAATACAATTATTTATTTAATTTTATTATTTACTGTTAAGCAATTTTTTGGATTTTTCACAAGAGGCCCATTCCGACTAAACATAAGTCTCACCTAGGGTAAACCAGTCATCTTGAGCATAACGGTTCCCTCAAGTTTCTGATCCAAGTAATTTTTTTAGAGTTATTTTACATTTTCATAAAAAGTACTTACAAGCGTTAATTTAATCAAAACAAAATTTCAGAAATTGATTCCGAGCCCACCGGTCCTTGGAATCAATCACCTTTAGAAACTGCGGACTCTTAAAATTTCCATGAATTTATGAAAAAAAATCCCTGGAAATTTTTTGTCATTACAGTTATGTTCCATTATTTACATTTTCATAAATTTAACTCCCAGGATTTCAACTACACTTTATATGACAGCCACATTTGGAACCCTAAATCTAGTAGCCGAGATAATAAATATTACAATATTACATTGGAAAAAGATAAAATTGAATCATATAAAAAACAAAATAGTTTAGAAAAATTTTAAGCTAAATAAATACCTTATTCCTATAATATATTTGATCAAAAAAATTAGAACCTAATTTTTTATAATAAAATTATTCCATATAACATTTCATTGATTATAAATCATAGAAAATGTTATTCATTACTTGTAATAGATAAAAAATAAGGGTGATCGAAAATTCATAGTTAAGCATAAGTACAATATAATCTATCATTAATATGTAGGACTAATAATATAAAGGTAAATAACAAGACATGCCTGACATATAAATTATATTACTAGATAAATCAATATATAATGGCATATGACTAAAAACACACTCCATATAATAAATTCAACATGTATAATAATAAGAAAATTCAAAATCAGTAATGAAGATTAATTTACTATGAACACATTCCGTTTAGTCAATAAACCAAGAGTCAATTTTTTTGAGTGATAATACCATTGTTTAAATATCATAGATAATAGAAAATATTTTTTTTAAATGAAATACATAATCATTGGATTTCTTGTTGTCAGCAAAATAATACTACATCCATCATGACCTTTCACAATATAGTTTAAAACAACAGGTTGAAATCCATTTAATTATAGATTACTGATTCACATCATGAGGCTACAAATGCATTAAATGGAATATATAATCCCATTACACATCTAAAATTTCATTTACATATCATTTATGTTATATTGAAAAATCAAATTATTTCATGAATAATGGGATTTATCACCCAATATGTATATTGTGTGAAGAATACGTATTTATCAATATTTCCCAAGATAATTAAATAACCTTCATTATGGAACTAATGATGTATTAATTTCATATATTTTACAAAGAAACTTAACCATGATAAATAATATGGGTATTTTTGGGGAATTTAATTTTCAATGTTCACATTAATGTGATCATTTCAAGGGAATATTTATGGCTAGAAAATGAATCTTGAAATTGAATGCCAACAATTTATATGTTAAAAATGATCAAATAAATCCATAGAATGAAATAGGTGGTTTCAATAAAACCTATCCTTAGTGGATCATAATAATATTAGTTGTTTTTATAATAGATGAACATAAATTCCCTTAAAATATTTTGAAAACAATCATGAGGAAAATATCATTATCAATTTGAAAATCACTTTTAAATTTAAATTTTCTAAAAATATATTTGAAAATAACCATTTTTTAAAATAACATTAGATTATAATCAATGAATCATTAAAATATTGGGGAGGCCATGATGGCTATAAATTTTATTCTTTTCATACACATTTAAAAAATATTCCTTTCATGTTTTCGGGAAATGGAAACTCGATATTGTCTTGAAAACTGTACAAATATTAAGTTCCAAAATTTTAAAGTAAAAATCTAAAATGTTTCCTTAATAAATCATTTATAAATGTGTAATGTTTTTAATCATTTCCAAAATTCAAGGTTTTAGAAGAAATTAGGACATATAATAATTTGTGAAATGAATTCAATCTTTTCTAAAAAAATGTCTCTAAATTTTTTTATATACCAATAAGTATTGAAATTGTTCATGGACATGAAAAAATATTGAATAAATATAACATAAAAATTTAAAGGGGATTATTATAAAATGATCATATAATTTCATTCAATTTAAATTAATGAATAAATAATCTCGATTAAAATGATCTTGTGATGTAAACCCTCACATAGATCCTAAAATTGAAGTGAGAATTAGAAAATAAATAAATTATTTTTATCAAATGTAAATCATCATAAAATAAGTTAAAATAAAAATATCATAGTCATGATTAATTACACACCATATCTTATAATACAAACAAAATGATGATGTAATATAACCTGATGAAAAGATATCATGTTATGAAATAATTTACCTTAAGGTAAATTTTATTTCAAAACCCTTTCAATGATATTATTCAATATAAACCTAAAATATAATTAATTATTAATGAAATAAATTATTACATATAAAATGGGAAGTAGATACCCCTTATAAATATTTTTAGATGTAAAAAATTATTATACGCCTCAATGAATGGAAATTTGGGATGATTTCCTTTACCATGATTCTGAAATGTCGCGTATATTTGTTTTCTCACTAAATAATAATTTTTTTTATTTATTTACATTCATAATTAAAATTCAAAATTTTTTTATTTTATTTTAATTATTACCATGTTATTCACAATTACATATTCATTTTAGTTTACTTCATGTGTCTCGAAAAAACATGTCTTCTGTGTCAAAAATGAAATGTGTAATTTGACTACTGGACAATGTTTTCATTATTTAAACACATATATAATATGAATCATGAAATAATTTTCATATTTATAAATCAATTATACTTTTATAAAGAATTAATAAGGATTTATTTGACATACAAAGTATGTTAAGGTCAGGGTTATCGTAAGTTGTACATACACATGAGTAACTCTTCCATTTTCAAAGATCATTATAGAAAAGAGGAATGTTGTATCATATAATTAAATAGTAATGGTGAGATCCTACATGAAATATTTTTTCATAAAATATACTTATAAATATATATATCATCCATGTGGTTTGGTGAAGAAAATAGTGTCACATAACTTCATTGAGAAGAAAATACACACATAAATGAATGCCATTATCCTCTTTCAGTGAGTGAAAAGGTTAGAAATAAAATGATATATTATATTTTATAAATCCCAAATAATTAGTTAATATAATATTTCTTCTAGTTATATGAAACCCATTAATTAAAATTATATTTTATTTGTTCAATTTTATGCATTTGAGAAAAAAATCATATGGATTGTTGATATGATAAACTACTATAAAAATGAGTGATGTTATTGTATCCCATGTGGAATGGAAACAAAAAATTTATAAATGATATATTTTATTAGGATATAAAATTATATAATAAAATATATATATATTATTTATCACTATATCAAACTATGAACGATGTTGATGGAAAACGTTGCAAATTGATTCATGAGGGGGTTCTCTGATGTACATAAAATGATATTATTATTTCATATTTGAGGGAATAAATGATTGATTTATTTCATGACCATAGTAAAATAATATATATGTATATTATATATTATGTAGTTACTAATTAATCATAAATGAAAAATAATTGAAGGAAGTGGAAGAATAAATTAATCCAAAATGCCTAGTTTAAAAATTTATCTCTTATTGTATCACCTCTTTTAAATGATACCTAATGTTTTCATATAATATATTTATTATTAAAGTATCTAGGATGGGAGGTTTAATTTTTTGATGAAATATTGGAAAAATTTATAAAAACAAATTGAATTAATTATAGAAGATGATATAAGAGCGGGTGGAATTTTATAAGTTAGTGGAAGGGAACACAAGTAATTTTTGAAACAAAATTAATTAAAAACATTTTCGCATTATAAAAGGGTGAAAATTGTAATTAATTAAAATTTAAATCAAAATGAAGTTTTAAATTAAATATCAGTATTTTCAATATTTATCCAAAAAAGAAAATTTTCAGAAAAATATTATTAATTAAACCTAAAATTATTATGATATTTTTATCTTTGAAATGATGATAATTTTACCAAATACATTCTCTAAGAAATATAAAATTTAATTTTTTCATGAGTTAGGAATAAGCGATGAAATTGGTCGCATTAAAAAAGCATTTTTATAAAACAATTAGCTTCTATCGAATGTTTTATAATATCTTTATAATTAACTAATTTACATTTATATATTTTAATGATTTATAAAAGATGTAAATATTATTATTTAATTATCACAATTCATAAAAATTATTTAAATGTTTTGGTATTAATGATATTCCATATTTTAGTTCATTTATATTTCAGGCCACATGATCCACATGTTATTAGAGAGATTAATTTTAAATAATTATATATTATGTGTTGTTTAGAAATGGTTTTTATTGTAAGAAAAAATATTACAATAAATTTTATACTTTATAATTTTATTTAGTTACAAATAAGGTATAAAAATAAAAAATAAACACTTAATAACCCCAAAATGTCAAAAACATTAAATTATAAATTACCAAAGAGGAAACCTATTATTATATTTCTTTATTATGTAAGGGAGAGAATAAATTATGTATAAAAGAGAAAAATAACAAACTCTGAGGTTATTAACAATATTAATCATCTATAAATGTTTATTAACTACATATTGAATCATTTACATGGATGTTAGAAACAATACGTGCGGAGTAATAGCAATGAAAGTTGAGTTGAAGAGGTGAAAGAACAAAATTTGGGTTAAATTCATAGTGGAATATGATAAATTTTATTTTTATACCACGTTAGACTTTATATTGTTTTTTGGTATGAATTACCAGATATTATTCCAACCATGTTTTCCTCACTAGACTAGAAAGTGAATAATTAATTGTTTCACCACATCATTCCCCCATCTTGTTCCTATAATACAAAATAACTATATCAATGTTGTAGACCCACATGGAATGATTCTAAATAGTTTTTTTCTATCAATGGAATTATCATGATATATGAAAATTCTTATTATTACAAAAAATATTTCAATATTGGAGAAACTAAAATCAACAGAAAAAGCATAAAAATATGAAAATGAATAAAATAAAAATGATTTAAATGGTTAGCATGTCATAATTCTCCCACAACTAAACATTTTATGCTCCTAGAATATTTTAAAATAAATATTTGATGAATGAATAAATACTATATTTAGAATCATTATGAAAATATTAACAGAATGACTAAATATAATAGTTGAAATATGTTATCCTTAATATCCTAGATTAATCACTAACAATCTAAGATTAATTATACAACACACACAGAATTTAAATATACCGAATCCCCCAAATGTTTTAGAGATAGAAACTTCTTTGTTTGAATGATAATATGAAAATTTTATCCATGTATAAGGCTTACCCCTGAATATAAAATCTAAAAAATGGATCGTTATACGTTATGACTAAAACATATAGAATAAACGTATTACGACCAGTACAAAAACTCTAGGAGAATTAAAAACATGATACATTGTAAAAATATAGAAAACTAACCTATAGGGGTTGAGTATTGTTGGGAAAAAATACCTACCCAATACCAATTTACAAAGGCTCTGAAAATAAAATAAAAGGTGAAATGTAAATATTTATTTCAAACCGAATCATCTATTCTTGAATCCCCATCTTATTAATAACTCTTATTAAACACAATATATTCAAACAAGAACATTTATATGAAATATATTTAAACATATTAATTGATATAAAATTATCCAAGACTATTCTAATATGTACAATCCATTAGATTCATAACTAACAATAATAAAATTAACATATTTTCAAATTATGCATCATACATTAAATTAGAATACTAGACATATAAAATGGATGGTTGGATATAGTATAGAATACCTAAAACATATGGATGATAAACATGAATCTAAATTGGTTGATCCTATTGATAATATTAAGGGGGTATATAGAAAAACCAGACATACAACAAGATTCATTAAAAAAACATACATGCATCCTCAATGAACCCGATTTCTTTAATTATTGGGAGAAACCTAACATTAAATATAGTCATAACCTGGTTCACACACTGATGTTTCATAAAAGGATAGTTAACTAATGAATCTGACAAGGAAAATCAAGTTTATATTTTGATACTACCACCCACCATACCATTCATAGCTTCTATCCACTTTCCTCTACTAGAGTCTCCTACACTAGCTCTTGAAACTTAGAAGACATCAAAAATCTATTACACACCATATAATCTATGTTCTAATGAAAATAATTAAATACCACTTCTTAATGGGTGTTAAGTACAATAAAATACCATTCCAAAAAGAGATTTGGAAGAAACACATATCCACAATACTAGGAATTTAGAATACTATCCAAATCTTGGTCAACACGATATGGAACCAGATCAAACAATTGAAAGCCTAATCCAAAAAAACAATCTATATATTAGGGATGAAATACAATTCATAACATTTTTTATCCATTCCATTTTTGAAAAGAAATAAATGATGAATAATTTATTTATTCCTTTAATTTAAAAGTCCATCTTTAGTTTTGTTTGTATAATAGTCTTCCACCACATCCACATAAATACATCCATTATAAAAGTCATTATCATAATATCGGTATAATTGGAACTTTTTTTCCTAAAAAGAATCATCAAAATATTATAATAGCATTATCCTCCTCTAATAAAGTATAGATTCCCAAGGAAATGAGGATGGTATAAAATTTCAATCTCTCTAATGAAATCCCAACACTAAACATAATGAGGTAGACCACTGTTATCCATAACTAAAGTTGGAATATTGATCAACATGGAATGAAATTTATAAACCATTGTGTCAACACATGATGAACCACTAGTGAATATATCATAAAATCATATTACGACATAGGGGAGAAATAATTTATTATAATAGTGGGTATAAATAATCTACACAATTTTAATATTTAAAATTTATAAAATTAAAATGATGAAATCTCAATCCATTAATATTATGAAAAATTCTTACCTTACAAAACACCAACATCAAATCCTCAAGAAAAAAATAATATTTAAAACTCAAAATTATCTATTAAAAATACATTAAGTATAAAAACACTTAATTCTGACCCATAAAATAAATTATGAATTAAAAATATTTATGTCATAAATGAAATCCCTATTCACAATATCATTTTAATATATTTTAAAAATAATAACTGAATAATATTTCAAATAAATATGCAATGTCATAAAAATATAATCATACATTTAATGAAATTAATTTATATAATTTAAATCAATTTATAATATTTATCCTTTGTGTAAATAATAAAATATTTTTCAAAAAATGACTAATATTATTGAAGCCAAGAAAAAATAAAAAACCCACTTAAAACACCTAAATCATTAAAAAATCAACCATGAAAAAGAATGAAACACCTAAAAATTCCAATAAAACAAAATTTAACAATATTATAAAATTTAATATTGTTAATTAGTTGGTCAAAAATTCAGTATAATTGTAAACATACTTTGTAAATCTCACTAAAGAAGTTAGCTAGATTAATCTGAATTAAGTATTCATGGTTTTTATACTTTACATGAAAACCGTAGGTCCCCAATTTTTATTTATAATTATATTAAAAAATTAAAAACATCATATAACAATATCTTAAATTTAGAAATATATGAAAATATCAACCAAATAAAGAGAATTAAAATAAAATACATCCAACAAATGATCATAAATTTGAGATAAACACATGAAATACTACTTTGGTAACACAAAATTTTTTCCATTCAAGTGGGTGATTACAAAATTTATTGTGATTTACCATTAAATCATGGAGACCATATCTCATTTCTACCCATATTTCTATACAAAACGAGTGATCTTTTATTATTTAGTTATAGAAACTACAATATTTATACATAAATACAACATTTTATCAGAAAAACAATCATTACATATCAATTCCATCCATACAAAAATTGTAACATTTTAGTGTATTTAAAATCATGGATAGATACAAAACTAGTACCTAAATTATCTATATAAATTCCAACTATGTTATTAATAGATTTAACCCTTCATAGATATATCATACTTTAATATTTTTTCATAACAAGGGCAAGGGAAGCCTAAGAATGCACTATCATAGATGTTCAGTAAGGGTAAACATAATTTGTGTTAATTAATGATCTTAAGTGAGAATGTGATAACAATATGTGTTTTATAAATTGAAATAAACAAGAAATAATCATACTCAACTAGTCAAATATCATACATTTTGATTTATAGAATAAGGAATATTTATTAAAAATGAATAAGATATAAAATTATGGAACCAACCATAGCGAATAATGAGTCTGGATAATATTTACAAAATATAAAACAAAAGTATGTGGAATATATGAAATCATAGAAAAGAATTTCAGTAGTCAATGATTAGTGACTAAATATTCAATGTGTATTTGGTTCAGTCAATATTATACCACTTCCTTCTTCTTGGATCACTTTGATGACTATCTTTTTTAGGAATGTTTGTTACTGAACTTGTTTCATTATTTATTCCATTTGTTATTATTTGGTGATATATTCATCATTTTATTAAATAATGTTGGGATATAATAGAAAATAACAATTTTTTTTATAAATGTACCAAAAATCATTGTTCTATAATAGATAACCCATCAAATAACTAACCTATACATATTTGTTCCATAAGATCATAATTGTTTTGTCCGATAATAAAATGATAACACATGTAACGGATATAGGTTTCATAAAAATTTAATTTTCATAGTCAGTGACCATATTGGTAAAGAATAAATATAGTAAAATTGTTTCAAATACATATTAAATAAATATTTACATAACGATTATTTTAATTTAGAAAATTTCATTAAATGATCACTATATAATTTACCAAGGAAAAGAACCTTTTAAATATTAAATAAATTGAATAAAATATTATTCATGATTTCATTAAAAGATGTTAATGTGGTGTACATTAATTTTTTTGGATTTAATGTAAAAAATTACAATTTTCATAGTTTGGAAAATTATAATAATATTATTTTTAAAACATTATAGATAATGTAAATGATACGTTAAACTAATATTAAAGTTGTAAAGACCCAGAATTTCAGTGGGAATTGTTTTTCATAAATACTAGGGAATTTTGCGAGTCTGCAAAAAATGACGGTGCACGATTCTGATGCCTTGTGTGCCCAGAATCAATTTCTGATGTTTTGTTCGGGTAAGTTCAGTAAACGTACGAGTGGGGTTTTATAACTTTTAAACCGGTGCTCGGAATTGAATTTTGAGGGCACCGTCGAACTTGCAGCGATGTTATTCATTTATGGAGATTTTCACCACGATGGCAGAGGGTCGAGATTAAAATATAGTTTTTGGGTTTTCAATAAAAGAATTAAATGAAAATAAATTTTTGTAGCTTTATTTTTTGTTTGTGGTATAAATACTCCATGCAGAAGATGAAGGTGGGGACCACTAAACCTTAACATCCCATGAGAGGTTATGGTGGTGGGGCCCACCCGAATCAAACATTCGCTTCATGTTTATTATGGTAGGTACCACCTAGGTTTTTAACCACCTTGAAACTCTCCATTAATGGGGAGTATCCCTCAAACATCCATTAAGTGTAGGGGGGCCTCTTCAACTCCGCTAACACTTAATTATTCCAAATCCTCTTTATTAATTATTTGATCCAAAGATTTAAATTAATTAATTATCCCATTTTATTTTTTTTCCAAAAATTATATAATAGATAAACATAATCTATTATTTTGGTTTGGCATATTCATCTTGGTGGAACGTTGGAGAGGAGAGAGATTAGGGAGAAAAGAATTCGCCAACGAAGAATGAAGAACTACGGCGAGGAGTGTCTTCGACTTTCTTCTTCGGAACCTCCTTTGACGTAGGATGTCTTCGACTACGTCGAGCCGGAAAACAATTTGACGATCATGTTGGGTTTTAATTTCATTTAAGTTCCATGTTCTTCCTTTCGTTCAAAATGAAGAATGACGATGTTTTTCATTTTGCGGGTTGGTTGTTGTACTTTGTTCTTATGAACATATTGCTATCACCCTAAACGTGGAGGGTACAGGCCAAACTAACATGGCTCGTCTCCCTCTGTCGATCTATTTGTGATGTTCTTCAGCATGGTGATGAAATGACAAGGCGACAGGCAATGATTGCGCAAGCCACGGTCTTTGCAACTCACGTCGCCCACACAATGCTTCGGCTGAACTGGCCTCCTAGCCGCCCTCTGGTCTCCTAGATTTCAGCCTCCCACCGGTCTCCAGGCCTCCGGGTCACCCCCGGACTCCGGGCTCCTGGCCGCCCGCTGACCTCTCGGCTACCGGGTCGAGCTGCTCGGGCTGCACCCCTCGGGGAGTCCAGCCGAGCAGACCATCCGGGCCGAGACGGCCGAGCCACACACCTCGCGGAATTCGGCCGAGCCAGTCATCTGGGCCGAGCAGCCTGGGTTATTCCCCTCGTAGCACCCTGGGTGAGTCGGCCCCCCGCGCCCCTTGCGGTGCTCCAGGACGAACCGACACTGTGCTACAAGGCCAAGCCGGCTACGCAGCCCCTCTACGACTAACAGCGTTCGTGACCTACTGGGCGGGGCCAAGAAGGCCAGTTCAGACCCAACGGGTATGGCCGATTTGACCAAAACTGGATCGACCCAGACTGGTTCAGGCCGGGATGGGCCGACCTGGTAGGACCTGACCCAGGCGTTCTACCGACACATTACATTCTTTTGGCCATATCATTGGCACAAAAAGTATGTTTGATGAATCGTCAACAAATCTGGTAATATTAGAGCATGGTGGTCTCTTTGAGTATACCCCACATGAGATTAGGGTATAGTTATGATATGATCAGGTTGGATCGTGCAAGAATCCAACCAGTCCCCCGGGACTAAAAGGAAAATAACTCACATACCCAACTTCTGATTGACACACCCTCTATTGTGTTGAGATCTCTATGACATGAAGAACCTTTGAGATACTTCTTAATTGGACCTCATCATAGTCGTAGTTTTCACCAGTAGCTTGAGGGGCGGATCCTTCCAGTGATGAGCGAGAAGAGTGCGGAGACCTTGTAGCTGGCTGAGACTTAACGAATACTGACCGATTGACTCCGAGTGACCCGAATGGGGAGCGCCTTGGTGTCGCAGAAGACCCATAGCGGAGGAGCGCCTGGTTGTGGTGGCAGAACTACGGTACTCGACAGGAGGAGTACCTCTACAGGCTATTAGGGGGAGCACCTAGTTGTGGCAGCAAACCCATGGTGGGTAACAACTTGGTAACGCTGCAGACCCATAGTACTCAAGAGGAGGAGTATCATATCATCCCAAGGTTAGTGGTAAGTGCCTTGGTGTCGTGGTATGACCAATGTACATGATAGAGGAGGTGTTCTCCAGTAGCCGTGGATTCGATAATATGAATAAAAATCCTAGTTGAGCTGAGACAGTAACTTTTATGTTTACATTATGATTAAGTTGGATTACTTGATAACTTAGCAATATGTACGGGAATATAACTAAGTGGGGCTATCATTTACTTTATTACCTTGTGTTTTATCCTTGTTGGATATTTTGAGATCTTGAGGGTCTTGGGGTTGCTACTGTGTATCATTATACTCACACTTACACAGGCTATGCCCAC
This sequence comes from Viscum album, assembly GCA_963277665.1. Lineage (NCBI taxonomy): Eukaryota > Viridiplantae > Streptophyta > Magnoliopsida > Santalales > Viscaceae > Viscum > Viscum album. Next base: position 795,146,477 of record OY728160.1, on the reverse strand, counting down.
ATATCATTGTGTTGGTGGTAGACGATATACAGTACTGACTGAGGCTGAGAGTAACAGGACTAGACGGCACCCGGAGGTGGACCTTATGATGAGTTGGTACACGGTGGAGACTGACAGAACTGGAGTGATGAGGATTCTATCTATACCTACCCTTCATGTTGGAATCCCATAGGATGACCCAACAACTGTTTTTCCTTTATTCAGATGTACTTGTATTTTCAGTTCATTGTACTTTACAGTTGAGCTTGTATTTCCGACCCCTTTTACTTTTTGACACTTTTTTGTTATACAGTTTACATATTTTTTATTTTCAACTATGTGCTCAATTGAGTGCCTTTCCGGTTATAAAATAAATTCATTACATTTTTCAAGAAATTATGCCTTTGGTGCTAGTCGCCAGCCCCTGGCCTATGGATGGTGCGCTAGGGGTAGTCACGACACGGGCCCTGACAAATTTATATCAGAGGAATCGGTTCGACCAATTAAAATAAGACTATGATCTTTCTTTTCAATGAAGCAATAATTTATTGATTATTGAGTGTGGTTATCAGTTTAGGGAGTCCAGTGTTTGTGCGGAAGTCAACATATCCATACACTAGGACATCGACTTCTAATTTCTGACTCAGTGCACGAAAACCCTGACTGTGTGTGTGTTTTAAAAAATATTCATTTAGTCAGGTCAACTAGGTCATCTCACCAGGTTTAATATTTTAATAGTGTTGCATCTGTTTCATTAAGTATTCCACCATGTGGATGACCGACTAGAGTTATGAGAGTTGTACGCACTGATAGCCCACCAAGCGACGAGGCCTCGGTGCAGGGCCCTTTTCCTATAGAGGCACCAACAGTACCACTTCCCATTAGGCCACCTATATCATCAACCCCAGTAGCAGACGATGCATGACACTGGAGCGCATTTCACTAGTTCTAGTTGTATTGGCCACCCATGTTAATGGGATAGATAGACCCACATGCGGCTGAGGATTTTCTTGAGGCTGTGGTGAGAGTTTTCCAACTAGTAGGGACACCAGCATACATCATTGTGAGACTTGATTCCAGCATCATACAGGAAATAGTGGGTAGATGGTGGAGAGTGATTCTCTAGGTCCACAACGAGATGATTCTTCTATGGGAAGACTTCAATAGCCTATTTTTTCTGAGCTTTTCCCAGTGACTCTTCATGTAGTGCACATACAGGAGCCTCATCATCTACATTAGGGCATCATGATTGTTGCTCATAACTCAGTGAGGTTCAAAGACCTATCACACAACTCCACCAATGGGGTCCGAGACCCATTCTTCAGGACCCAAACCGTAGATCAGGGACTCATGCAGGAGATTAGGGCTTCAGTGATCTAACTCAGAATCCTGATGCAGGGAAGGGTGTTAGAGAGATCCCTTCTAGTATAGAGTTTCCTTTATGAGCAATCTCTTGCAGCGAGATACACCAGCAGTCGACATGTAGAGTCTTCTGTAGCTTACAACGGATAGTTGTCACAGAGGTCCAAGAGGAAAAAATCTATAGGTGGATGACCACATGACTCAGGATCGGTTGTGCGGGGCACCTGGAGCAGAGACATACATGCTAATAGCGGGGAATGTTTCATATTTGGCGAGCAAGGTTACATGGCTCATGACTCTCTGAGCCGCCATTTGGATGATCAGAAGATGGTCGATGGACCTCCAAGGTAGTGATATATATTTGATCTAGGCGATCTGTAGGGAGCCGATGGACATGGCAGAGGAGCTGGTCATGCAGCTGGAAATGGACAATGTTACGAGGTGGTACCACCACCACCCCCCGAAGGTCTACCCCGATCACAATGAGTTGGTGGACAGGTGAGAGATCAACTCAGGAAACTGAGGCTTATGATCATGGAACTCCAAAGATGAATCAAGGTATGATCTGTGTCTACTACACCATATCTGTAGTACTTATAGACACAGGTCTAGTCATTATTTCATTTCCACTGCCGTCATTCGGAGCTCGGAGATGCTGACAGAGTTGTTGGCTCCATCCATATGGATAGAGACTCTTTCGGGAGAAGATTCGTTGATTATGCACTGGTGCCGGTAGTTTGAGCTTACTCTACAAGGCGAGATCTTTGGCTGAGATCTCGTAGTAGCGATGCCAAGGAATTATGACATCATCTTGGGTATGGACTAGTTATCTATATTAAATGATCATATTGACTTTATTATGTGAAAATTGTGGTGTGTCCACATGGATGAGACCAAATTTACCTTCAACGGTGAGAAGGGATCCTTTTCAGCATAGGATGCACTTACCTGGAGGAGGGTGCAGCCGATCACTCATCACATGGCCTACCATACACTCTGAGTAGTTGATGTGGAGAATCCGAGCTATCTTTTAGTGGTAGACAAGTACATGGATATTTTCTATGATGATGTCCCAGGTCTACCTCCTTAATGAGAGGTGGAAATTTACATTGAATTGTACCATGGGAAGACAACAATATCTACTCCAGCATATCAGATGTCTCCCGTAGAGCTTCACGAGCTACAGGTACAGTAGGAGGACTTACAGGGAAGGAATTCACCTGACCCATTGTTTCTCCCTGGTCAGTCCCAATTCTGTTTACCAAGAAGGTGGATGGGAGCTTGAGGCTTTGTGTCGATTAAAATTTCCTGATCCAAGTGACCGTGATGAACAAGTTCCCACTCCCAAGGATTGAAGACCTCTTTGATCAGCAGAAGGGAGAACTGTGGTTCTAGAAAATTGACCTCATATCAGGCTATCACTAGCTCAGTGTTCGAGATGAGGATCTGCAGAAGCTGGCCTTTAGGTTTCCGTATGACCACTATGAGTTCCTGGTTATTCCATTCGGTGTAACCAACACTCCAGTAGTGTTCATGGAACTCATGAACCGGATCATTCAGCCGTACCTTGATCACTTTTTCATAGTCTTCATCGAAGACATTTTGATATACTCGGCTACTGAGGAGGAGTATGCCTACTAATTACAGGTAGTATTGGACACACTTCGAGAGAACCAGCTTTACGGTAAGCTCATGAACTGCCTTTTCTAAATACAAGAGGTTCACTTCTGGGTCATGTCATCTCGGAGGCTGGAGTGGTAGTGGATCCAGCAATGATTGAGTTAGTACATCTTTAAGAGCCACCCTGGAGTGTGACATAGGTACGAAATTTCCTAGAATTAGGTGGATATTATAGGGGATATTTTTCATATTTCTCCAGAGATGCAACGCCACTATTTTCCTTGAAGAAGAAGGGGAATCCCTCTGTGTGGTCGGAGTGCAGTGATCGCTTATAGTTTATCATAGTTGAGACAACTTGACCAGAACTACGATACCCATGACATGGAGTTACCAGTAGTGGTCTTCGACTTGAAGATGCGGCATCACTATCTGAAGGCCGAGCGTTTAACCATGTACTCTGATCACAAGATTCTTAGATATATCTTCTCTTAGAAGAACTTGAAACCGAGACATCGACATTGTCTTGAGTTTCTCCAGGACTATGAAATTGAGATAGTCTATACTCCTAAGAAGGGGAACATTTTTGTAGATGGGCTCAGCAAGTGATATGGTATACACCTTCTAGGTGAGGCGACATAGAAGATTGATTTTTTATAGATATCATTTCTGGATAGAGATGGATCAGCCTTTCTTCAGTCTCATATGGTCACTCCCACACTTCTTCAGTGAGTCATGGTGGCACAACATGGGTATAATTAATGTGAGACATGATGTGCTTAGATATCCATATGGCAGGCATCTGAAGGATTTTTTGAAGGTGGGTAGCACATAATCCTCTTCATATGACGTACCATGGTACCCATTTCAAATTAATAGGATGTTTTGAGGGAGTTCCACACATCCCCTCTAGCGGTACATCCAACAGTGGTGAAGATGTACCAGGATACCCGATGAAAACACATGTGGATGAGAATGAAGTAGGATGTTGCATAGTTTGTCTCATGATGCATCACTTTTCAGAAAGTGAAGGAGGAGCTTCAGGTACCATCATTCTTGGTTTAGACTTTAGAAGTTATAGAGTGGAAGTGGGGTGTGATATCCTTGGATTTCATGACATGAATTAATTGTAAAACCATAGGTCATGACCCAATTTGGTTGATCATTGAACGACTCACCATGTCGGACCACTTCCTACTGATCAGAGAGCAGGGTTCAGTAGAGATCATGGGATGCCTCTATGTGTAGGAGACTGTGCAAATACATGGATTACATTCTATTATTTTCTCTGATCGTGACACACGATTTTATTCCCATCTATGGAAGGGGTTTCAGGAGGTTTTTAGTATGTAGCTTCATCGGAGAACCACCTTCCATCCTCAAACAGATGGTCAGACCGAGTGGACCTTTCAGAACCTCGAGGACATGGTGCGCCCTAGTGCTCTCGACATCAGTTGCATATGGGAGGATCACTTACCATCGGTGGAGTTTTCATACAACAAAAACAATCACTCCACCATTGGGATTACATCAATTGTGGAATTATACAGGTAACCTTGCAGATCACATATCTTCTGGAAAGACCCAGGGGAGTCAGCACTTGTGGGACAAGATATGGTACTGGCTACCATAGAGAAGGTGTAGATCATCCAGGACCAGATAAAGACTGCACAGAGCATGTATATGTCTCACGGTGATAGGAGAGAGAGACCTTTGGAGTTCAAGAATGGCGACCATGTCTTTCTATGAGTCTCATATCAACGAGGTTTACAGATATTTGGTTGAGACGGAAAGTTATATTCGAGATTAATAGGAACTTTTAAGGCCCTCAGAAGAGTTTGGGAGGTGGAATACCGCTTAGCTATTCCTCCCTAGTTTCATAGGGTGCACAAAGTCTTCCCTGTATCCCAGCTGAGGAGATATGTGCATGACCTTTCTCACATCATTGATTATGGAGAGCTGGACGTCGACGATGGGGAAACATTTACAGAGGTTCTAGGGGTGATTGAGAATTGACCTGAGCGGGTCCTACATAGACAATCTACATCTCTAGTGTGTTTTCGATAGCTTCATGAGAACAACCTGGAGAGCACATGGGATCAGAATGCTCAGATGCGTGCTCAGTACCACCACTTGTTCCCTTAGTTCGAGTGTTAGCTTACGGCGGTGTAAAGCCCTGATATGGGTAGAATGTAAAGACATATAATTTTAATGGAATTTTTTTTTACAATATACATGGGAATTTTTCATGTCCCCGAAAATTGACGTTACGTGATTCCAAGGCCCGGTGTGCCCGAAATCAATTTTGGAAGTTTTGTTAGGGTACCATTAGTAAACATATCAACGGGTTTTTATAACGTATTAACCGGTTCTCTGAATTGAAATACGAGGGCACCATTGAACTCCCAATGTCTGTATTCTCTTAATAATACTTTCACCTCGATGTCAGTGAGCCGAGAATAAAAGATAGTTTTTGGGTTTTTAGTGAAATATTTAAAAAAAATAATGTTTTTTAGCTTTATTTTTATTTTTTTGGTTAAAGCCTCCATGTTGAATTTAGAGGTGGGGACAACCAAACCTTAACCTCCCATGAGAGGTTATGGTAGTGGGGCCCACCCAAACCTATCCTCCTCTTTATTTTTATTATTGTGGGGACCACCCAGTTTTTTAACCCCCTTGAAACTATACTTTAAGGGGTAGAAACCCTCACACTTCCATTAAGTGTAGGGGTGCCTCTTCCAATCCCCTGGAACATAATTATGCCAAACCCTCTTCTTCAATTATTTGATCCAACACATTCAATTAAATGTTTAACCCATTTTAATTTTGTTCCAAAAATTAAATAAAAGATAAAAATAATATATTATTTTGGCTTGGAATATTCATCTTGGTGGAACTTTGGATAGGAGATATCTTATGAAGACAATCTCTCGCCAATGTAGAATGAAGAATGCATTCTTACAACGAAGAACGCCAGTGAGGAGCATATTCTACATTCTTCCTCGGATCCTCCATCGACATAGTATGTCATTGACTATGATGAGCCGACACATAAACCGATGATCATGTAGAGGTTTCATTTAATTTATGTGGAATGTTCTACCTTTCTTTCAAAATGATAAACGGAGATGTTTTTCCATTTGCAGGTGGGTTGTTGTGCTTTCTTCTTATGAACTGATTGTTAACACCCTAAACATGGATGGTGATGGCCAAAATAACATGGACTATCTCCATCTGTAGATCTCATTTGAGATGTTCTTCGGCATGGTGATGAAACGACGATACAATGATGGTGACCATAAATGACCATGCTGCCCGCAGTATCTGCTTCTCGTGCCGCCCTTGCTGCGCTTTGGCCAAACTGGACTCCCGGCCGCCAGCCAACCTCCCGGATCCCGGGACGAGCTGTACCCCGTGCGGTGTACGACCGAGCCAACATTTCAGGCCGAGCCACACGGTCCATGTCCCTCGTGACATCCGGCCAAGTGGACCTTCTGGGCCAAGCCGTTCGAGCCACGCCCCTCGTGGAGCCCCGGTCGAGTCGGCCTCCCATGCCCCTCATGACGATCTGGGCTGAACCGGCTCTACGCCACAAGGCCGTGGTGCCTACGTGGCCCCCTTCGGGATGAACTAACCTTGCGACCTTCTAGGCTGGGCCTAGAAAGTCAAGCTGAACCCAACCGGCCGGCCCACCCAATGAGTCGGTCAAGACATAACGGGTCAGGCTGAGTCGTTCTAACCAGGTCGGATCGGACCCTGGCCTTCTACCGACACTTTACATTCTTTTGTCCATATCTTTGTTACCAGACGTCTATTTGATGAATTGTTAGAAGAAATGGTAAACATGGAGCATGTAAGTCCCTTTTAGTATACTCAACTAGATTTTGGGTTACAGTTAAGACACAATCAGGTTGGATCATGCACGAATCCAACTGGGCCTCCAGGATAAATGTTTCATTACTCACAAACTGAGCGTCTAATTGACCTGTCATCTATTTCATTGAGCCCTCTATTATGTGACAGAAGATTGAGATTATTTTTCATGGGTCTTTGTGATAGTTGAAGTTTTGGCCTGTATCTTGTGGAGTAGATCCTTCCGGTGATGAGTGAGTAGAGTGTAGAGACCTAGTTGCTGGCTGAGACATGACGAATGCTGACCGATTGACTGTAAGAGACTTGACTAGCCCAGTGGGGAGAGCCTTGGTGTCGCGGTTGACCCACATCGGAGGAGCGCCTAGATGTGGTGGAAGACCCACGTTGGGGAGAGCCACCGTGACGTAGCAGACCCATGATACTCAACAGGAGGAGAACCTCAGCAGTCTAACATTAGTGGGAAGTGCCTCAGTGTCTTGGCATGCGCACTGTACTCGACAGAAGAGGATTTCTTCAGAAGCCATGGTTTCGATAATGTTAATAAATATCATAGTTGAGCTGATTTAGTATCTTTTGTGTTTACCTCATGATTGAGATGGATTACATAATAACATAGGTACATGTGTGAGAATATACCGAAGTGGGGTTATCTGTTGATTTCTTACCTTGTGGTTTTTCGTTGTTGGATTTTCGAAACCTCAAGGGTCTCGGGGTCCCTACTAAGTATCATTATTCTCACCCCTTCACAGGATATGGCCACACCTCGTTGTGTTCGTTGTAGACTACATATAATGTTGACTGAGGCTAAGAGTACCCGGACTGGATGGTACTCATAGTTGGATCTTATGAAGATTCAGTACATGGAGGATACTGAAAGACGTTGAGTTCATAGTAGGTTATTTGTACCTACCCATTAGGAAGGAATCCCAGACGACGACCCAACCTTGGTTTTTCCATTCTTCAGTTGCAATTGTATTTCCATTTCCTTGTACTTTATAGTTGGACATGTATTTCCAGCCCCTTTTACTTTTCAGCACTCATGTGTTATACAGCTTTCATAGTGTTTTGTGTTCAGTTGTGTGCTCTTTTGTGTTCATTTAAGGTTATAAAGTCAATACCTTCCCAGTTTAAGGGAATTGCACCTTTGGTGTTAGTCACCACCACCCTGGCCTATAGAAGGCGGGCTTGGGGTTGTCATGGAATGGGCCCCGGGGGATGGATCGTGATAAAATTATATTTTGATAATAGTAAAAAAATTATTGAAAATATTTTAATGAATATATGGACAAGGAAAAACGGGTTCCCATGTAATGACTGAAACTAATTTTGTCTACAACAAAACTACCTATTTGATCTTCTGAGTACTTAAGAGATGGAAATTTAAAATAAATCATCTAAAATCAAGTTATAAACTACTATTAAAAAAAATATGTTTTTTGAGATATATAATATAAAATTTCATTATTATAGTATTATTTTTCAATAATAATCACAGAAAAAAATAGATTTTAATAAAAATCCTTTACTACTGGAGTAAATTATAAAAAGCATCATCTAAATAGAATAAAACCAAATTAATGTTAATACATTATTAAACTAATAGTAGTAATGGAAAAAAAATAAATTTTTATTTATATACATATCCTAAAAGTTGTATGTTGTGAATATGACATATGTCTCATGGAAATATAAGTATGATGAGAAACCATCACATGATATCGGATTATTACATTAAGAGGAACCCGATATGCCACCAAGGAACATGTATACATTGGATTATTACATTAATAAAGATCCACTATCATTAACTAGATCATATGAGCTATGGGTTAAAGGGGGATTGATCAATGCCTTTCAAAATATATTTGATTTCATGGTATGTTCAAAATAAAAAATGGTAACTCTTTCACACTATTATTTTAAATGTGCAGCTGGTAGATGTTGGTATTTGGTTAATAATTCAATAGAGAAATATGATATTAATGTTATGGAATGGGACACCTTTATTAATAATTTTCTTGAGAAATATTTCCTTTGGATTGTTCATCTTGTGATAGAGAATCAATTTCTTGAATTCAGTCAAAGGGATAATGATTATATGAATTTATATGATGAATTCTACACATGATCGACTAGGTATATGCCCGAAATTATTTGAGAAATTGATATTAATATTAATATATTTTACTCAGGATTAAAACAAACTGTACAAATGGAATTAGCATTATGAGGATTTTTATATTATGATAATGTAGTTTTTCGGGTTGAGAATATTAAGATGGAGTTTGTTGACCCTTATGTAACATGAGATAAAGAAGTTAGAAATTTTCAATAGTGAATGAAATGGAGAAATAGACATTGGATTTCTTAGGTATGACTACTACATGAAAAATTTTGGTAAAATAAATTTTTGGATATATGTTTCAATGTCATGAAAATGTTACCAATGTGTTATGATTTTTCATAATTTTTGTGAATCAAAAGAGAAGCATCCTAAATAATCCATGAATGGGATTACATATATCTATTCAACGATGAAAAATTTCCTTTATAATTAGTTGTGGTATTATAAAAACATCATTTTCATGATACATTCTTAGTGTGGAAATTGTCATGATCAGAATTTAATTGTGTGTGAAAATATTTTTTTAATATTGAAGATGATGTTTATAAATTTCATGAAGGGATAGAAGCACTAGGGAGCTTGGTATTTTTCAATGGTTACTGAAATTCTCATGGTTTTAGACACACCATATGTTTTTTTAAATAATGTCATAACAATGTGATTAAAAGGAGCTTTAGAGAGATGTTAAGTTGAGTTTATCTTTATTTAAGGACTTTTTTAATGATAATCATTCCTTTACATTGTGTCGTGAGTTTTTAAATAATGATAAACTTTTTGGTTTGTATGATCTTTGATGATTAATTTTATTTCATGAATGCACATCTTAATTTTTGGAATGTTTTAGGATTAAATTATCCTCATAAAATATAAATTCATAATTTCAGTATATTCAATTATATTGATATATTTTTATATAAATCACGAAGTCTGCAAAAATTATTTTTTAATGAAATGAAATATATATTTGAATATCATACAACTAAATTAATTACATTCTAACCCATCATATATTATTGTTTTATTGATTGTTATATTTCTCAAAAAATAATTACTTATCACACTCTTATATTAATTATTCATTATCTCTTCTATTAAATATCCATGTTTTCCAACATGAAAATACACTATTTGTGATCTTATATGACCTTCACATTTTCCTTCCTATGTTTCCAAATTGTTGTTTTATTGATCCTTTTTATGATATAGGATTTCAATAAATATTTATTGAAATATGAAAAAACTATTTTTTCTATCCTATGATCAAATTGACAAATTATTTTAATGTGAGGATAATGCGACACCACGAGATTTTAAAATGAAATGCTATTATCAATATCATAAAAGATACGCCACATTATTCTTACACAAAATGAATAAATACTATTATTTAAATATGACTATTATAACCACGATACATGAATGGAGTGAATGATCTATATTAACTAAATTAGGATTATATTGATTAAAAATGCGTAAAAATGAACTCATTAGTCATTATTTATTTATAAAAAATTAAAAATTTAACATAAATATTTTTTTTATAAAAAAATTATTTTTTTGGCAATAATTGAATTTTATCAAAAGAAATTAAATTGATCACAATTTTTGAAATAAATTATTGATATTGATATTTATAATAAAATATGTTGGCCTTATATTTATCCAATAAGTTTGATAGGATAAAGATAATAATAAATCAAAATTTATGCATAAAAATAAATATCTTTCTAAAAGATAATTTTACTACGTTTATGATGGATTATCTATTTTAAATCTAAAATTTTATGCACTAATAAATTCATTTAAAAAAACGTATTATTTAAAAAATTAATATCCAAATTATCTTATGAATACTATTTCATATTTTTCTATTATGTTTCATTTAATGATGAATATTTAAAAATATAAAATTTTATCAGAATTTGTTGTCATCTAAATTATTTATATAGTTAAATTATTTTTCAAATTATATTTTATGTATAAATTGTTCAATAATATATCAATAAATAAATTTCTTATTTAAATCAAATTCAAATTGAAATTTTATATAAACACATTTTAACCTTTTTTTCCATTTTTACTTTCAAATCCAACTTTTTCATTGTGTCTACGAGATTAATTTTAAATTTAAATTTTCTAATTAATTGATTTGAAGTAGGTAACATGGATTCCATTCATGTAAATAGATGGTTCAGATTAGGCCTTATGGTCAATTTTATATTTCATAATTGAAAAAGTTACCATGGTTAAAAAATTAATTACAACGATATAGGTAAAAAAATGGAATGGTTTAAGGATATAATAGTACATATTTACAACAACTAAGAACTATAATATTTAATTATTGATTGATATGTGGATTCACCATATGTAGCCTCCAAAAAATTAATTTTATACAATGGACCGAACCTCCCTGGTGCATTCCATTGTAAAAATATGGTGTTTCAGGTGTTTCAGGTGGTCAAGGGGACTTATCCCTAACACTTCGCCAATTTTTTTTTACAGTTCATTGAACAGTTCAAACTTTAGAATGTTGTGAGCAGTGTCATCGGTAACCTTCTATGAATAGGACATCGGTGACCTTAGGTGAATAGTTCTAACGGTGAACAGTTCTATCGGTAACCTCTATCGGCAACCTCTATCGGTAACGTCTATTGGTAACCTCTAACGATAAACACACTTTCCTTTTCCAATTTCTAATTCTGTGAACAGTTCCATTGGTGAACAGTTCTGTCAGTAACCTCTATCAGTAACCTCTAATGGTAACCTCTCTTTCCTTTTCCAAATTTTCAATTCAATAAACAGTTCCATCGGTGAACAGTTATATAGGTAACCTCTAATGGTAACATCTATTTCTATTGACAAATTTCTAATTCTATAAACAGTTCCATCAGTGAACAGTTCTATCGTTAACCTCTAATGGTAACCTCTCTTTCCATTTCCAAAATTCCAATTCTATAAGTAGTTATATCGGTGAATAGTTCTATCGGTAACCTCTAACGGTATCATCTATCGGTAACCTCTATCGGTAACCTCTAATGGTAACCTCTCCTTCCATTTTCAAACATCCAATTCTATGGACAATTCCATATTTGAATAGTTCAATCGGTAAACTCTAATGGTATCCTCTCATTTCATCGCCAAATTAACAATTCTATGAACAATTCCATCAGTGAACTGTTCTATCGGTAACCAATAATGGTAACCACTCTGTCATTTTCCTAATTTCCAATTCTGTGAATTGTTCCATTGGTGAAAAGTTCTATCAGTAACCTGTAATGTTAATCTCTCTTTCTTTTTCCAAATCTCTAATTCTATGAACAGTTCAACCAGTGAAAAGTTATATCTGTGAGGTCTATCGGTAAGCTATATCGGAACCATCTAGCAGTAACCTCTATCAATAACCTCGATCGGTATCCTCTAATGGTGACCTTTTCTTTCCTCTTCTAAATTTTGAGTTCATGAACAATGTTTCTAGAATGGTGAATTTCTAACAGTAACCTCTATTTCCTTTTCCAAATTTTGAATTTGTGAGCAGTGTTTCCACCATCCTACAGTTTTTCCCCATTGATGTTTCCTTTAATGTAAATTACATTTACAACCTCATTTTATGGAAATTAATGCCTATTGGAAGTCCATAACTCTTATATTAATTATTACTAAGGCTCGGGAAGTTTTTACTTGGTCTAACCGCATGGTTTAATGCAATCTTCTTTTAGTGGGAAATCAAGCATATCTTAAACCGTCGCTCCGTTAAATCTTTTAATGGGGCGGGATATCTTCCTCCCTAATTCTTTCTCTGTGTTCATGGATATGAGATGCTTGAACCATTCATTATATTCTGTAGGTGTTTCATAATCATACATTCCTCCTTGGATTGGTTTTGCTCTGTTTTGATGCCACCAAGCTGTATTGATCAATCTTCGATATAAGGTATGTTTTATCATTGTAATTTTGGGGTTCATCTTCTCCTATTGCTCCTTTACATTTTAGATCATGTAATATTCATGCTTCTAATGGAGTTTTATTAGGATGTGGTCATACCATGTCATCATCATGTGGATGTAGTTGTCACGAGAGGAGGATCATGTCCCATTGGGTGGATAAAGAACATCAAGAACTGTTTGAGGCAGGAGATTCACGGCTTCTCTTTTATTTAATGTGCAAATGCATTGTAAGCATGTTTTATCACACTGCATTACAATGGAATTGACATAATAACAATTTGAATCAGATAAATAAATTGACATCGATCATATGTTATTGGGTCTTTTTTTCTAGATTGTGTGATATCTATGTTTTCTTCATATAGCTATTCATTATTGAGAGAAATTGGTAAATAACGTAAACCAGAATTAATTGATAATTGTTTGGCTAATGATAAATAGTCATGCATATGAATCTGGTTATCCTTATACTTATTTGAAGTTAATCAAAATGGTTTAGTAATCATGTTTAAATATTTTTGATTGCTTACTGATTAGGTTTCCTAAATTTGGATCCTAATAATAAAAATCATTAAATATAAGATGGATTAAATAACCATTTGATCGATAATAGATAACTCCTTGTTGGGTTTTGAGTTACCCTATTGTTTTTAAAGGTCCAATAGATCTACTGATAAATTTTTTTTTCCTACTGCTTGTTTTGTGATTTAATCCTGGATGACTATTGTGATATATGGGGGCGTGGAGGCATTTTGGTTATGGCAGAAGATGACGCCTTGAGTGGTGAGATGTATCAGTTTATGTATGTGGGTGTTAGGGAGGACATCAGGGATGATGGAACAATATGGATGTGATTGATGGATGTTGGTTGTTTCATATTAGTTGATTATCAACTTTACTTTTCCCCACTTCTCAAGGAAGATGGTATTACTTACCCTTCTTCCGAAAGAGACGAAGAACGGTGGGTTATGCCACATGGTTTTCATGTTTAGTATATCAAGGGAGGATGGGTCCATGCCGTTGCTATAAGTGGAAAAGGCTCGATTGGTAGAATATATACTCACCGTACTGATCCCCCTTGTGTTTAGTACAGTAGAATGTTTTTATAGAATGCTTGGGAATGCGAGAATGTAATTCTGTAATGAATATTTTAATAAATGGTGTTATCCCATGGGGTTGGAGTTTTCTGGAACAAAATGATGAGGTTTTAATTTTGAAGTAACAATGGACATTGGGTGTGATGCTAATGAAATTTAATGTGGAATTTTTCATGGTTACTTAATGATTAAAGAATTAATTAACGCAAAGTGTAACTAATGAAAAGGGATTGAAGTAATCAAATAAAGCTCTTTAAATGGTTGTGTGCTTATAGAATACCAAGTCTTAGAAGTGGCAGCCCGGATTCATAGAGACGTTAACTGCATTTGAGACTAATAATAGGTTATGCCCATAGTGTGGCTGTGATATATAGTATATTCTGTACTTTTTGAGTTTCTTTATGCTACACCACCCTGTCAGTAAGGTCAACTGACCCCCCTGTGGATTCTGAGCCCTGGGGGTGTTTTCCCCAACATTCTGGTGGGATGGTGAATGGCTAACTATCCCCTTTATCCCCACTCTCAACTTTTGGTAGATAATTGTGCTGGTAGTCGCAGTGGTTAGTTTTCCCCATATATGTGTGAAGAGGGAAGTAGTGGCTTGTGGTTATTCACACACATATATTCTGGATATAGTATCATATGGACTAATATAGGTGTAACTTTTATAGGCTCTGATGACTTGATGATCCTTACTCATTTTATGTGCTCTAATGGATTGAGGCATAATACCTGATGTATGATACATGCTATGAGAGATTTGGTGGCTCCTGAAAACTATCAGGTTACATTGGTGTGTGGAAGTGGTGGTTTTGTTGCACGAGGTGCATATTGTGGTGCTTCGCCCAGGTGTCTGTAGGCAAGCATTTTTAGAGAGAGATGCTTAGGACTTATAACATTGGGGAAAAGTACCAAACCATTGGGGAAGTAGAAGCATGTTACCCTTTATATTCTTTACTATATGATATATTCTTGTATGTTTTACTTGGTGATAGTGGCCATGTTGAGGTTGTGAACTTACTATACCTATTTTGGTGATGAGTTAGTTTCACTTTTTGTTCACTGTTCTTTAGCACGATTACATTAGTTTTTCACGAGAGGATTCTAGGAGGATCCTAGTGAGTATATTTTTATACTCACCCAATGTATATATAAACTTTTTTTCAGGTCACTTGGAGTAGGTTGGAGATCAATCCGGTTTTTACTAGCTTGGGGTTGCAGGAGCAGTTCGGGCTTGTGGTTACTGTTGTTTTTACTTTTTTTTTTGTACTTGCAGTTTCCCCTACCAGTTTTTGTATTTTTTTCATGACATTACATATGTGAACTTGGGTTTTATTTTATATTTCAGTTCTTAGTTAGAGTAGGTTGGTGTCTATCTTATCTCTCTCTTCTGCTTGTGTTCTCTTAGAGGGTAATGCCACTCATTTGTGTTTTTACTACACCCTCAGTGCTAGTCGCCAACCCGGGGCCTACTAGAGGTGGTACTCCGGGGTCATTATCTCTCTTCTCACATTACCAGCCTAGGAGGGGTACACATTGTGGGGATGGGGTCGTGACAGAGTGGTATCAGAGGTCTGGCTGAGGGATAGGATGGAGTTTGGAGTTAGTCACATGTGAGGTTCCATGGGTTGGTAGAGAAATGGTGTCATTCATGTTTAGCAGGTTCTGTAAACATTGGAGACTATCCGAGAAATATGTGTTTAGGGCCCCATATGATCTGATGTACGAACTGTTATGTTTAAAATCACTACTAAACAAGGTGATACTAGTTGTAGGGTAGTGACATAGGAAAGGATCATGCATCATACATCATTGAGTCTATGATTGAATGGGTAGACCATGGGATTGGATAACATTAAGTCAATGAAAGAAAAAAAAATCAATTAATGTTGAGTCTTCCATATTCCAGGTTTATGAGATCTAACGGTTTTTTATTTTACAGGTATGGATCCAGGTCGACGTCCTCATAAAGTTTGCACATAAATTGTCCAGCAGGCTTTTCTAGCAGATCTCCATAGACTAGAGGATGATGATGACGTCACATAGAGGAAGACACTCCCAGAGTTTCAACACCAGTTTCTATAGAAGTACAAGGGATCCATTTCCGAAGTAGTCACAAAAGACTGGTTGAAGAAGGTCGAGATAGCATTCTGTTCGATCCGTGATCGGAAGGAGCATTGAGAGTCCTTTGTTGGGAATATGCTATATGGATCATTGAGGAAGTAGTGGTTATTGTTCCTCGGGGTTCTTGAGAAGTCATCGATCTCATTTGAGGATTTTTGAGAAAAATTTAGAGTCGAGTTTCTTTCTTCCAATGCGAATGCATCCAATTTCTAAGATCTTCGTACCCTTCGACAAGGGAGCTCCAATTTTAGATAGTTTGGAATCCATTTCAGGAACTTTTTACAATATGCATCAGACCTATTTCCAGATGAAGAGGCCAAGCAGAGGCATTTCAAGGAGGCTTTGCATCAAGAGATCTAGCACCAGGTCACCTCATTTATGCTGAAGACATATCTTGAGGTGATGTGGAGAGTAGAGGTTGTCGAGAGGACTTTGGCCCGGACCAGATCATAATGAGAGGGGAATAGTCATAATTCCTCATGATTAAGAGTTTTGGTCTGGGGTTCCCGATTTTCAGGGAAGTGTTTCTGTTCATCCGGAGTTAGGTCACAGCCCTTCACATCTTGTTTCTCTTGAGTCAACAACTCTCAGGCTTATTCCAAAGGATCATGTGCTTGTTTTTATTGTGGTGGTCATGGTCATCAGCAGTGTGAGTGCCCGACCTTTTAGAGAAGTCATCGTGCACCAGGTGCTATGGTGCAGGTTTTTCCGTTGTGGAAATTCCATTCGATGTAGTAGCAATATGTTGTACTAACATTAGATCAGCATATTGTAGATGGGACAGGCCGAGGATAGCCCTGTGACGCTACCCATCCTTAGAGAGCTGATAGAGGCCATGTTGGTGGTCATCATTAGGGTTAGAGAGGCAATGGAGGAGGTTGTGGTCAGCTTCATGCTCTAGTGTTGCCAACTCCCGTTGATCAAGATGACGTTTGACATACCTTTTTCTTGTTTTCTACCTTGGTGTATACCTTGTTTGATTTAGGGGCGGAAAACTCATTCCTATCACATACCCTTGTACATGCTTTGGGACTTGAGGTATAGATGCTTCTAGTTCCCTTGGCATTGACTATGCCAATTGGAGGTCGTTCTGACATGTTTTAAGTATGTAGAGACTTTGAGATAGTGTTGGGGTAGCACCGCTCTTGGGGATATTTCATAATATTAAGAATAAAACCATATTATCTCATCCTCAGCATGGATTGGTTGTATTCGGTGCATGCTATCATGGATTTCTTCCTGAAGAAGGTAATATTCTTTGGTGTATATGGAGAGCCGATGGAGTTTTCTGGTGAGTGAGATCCATGGATGGGTTATAGGAACATTCCGTCCTTGTCATCCATGATGTCTGATATCACGTTGATTTCTTCAGAGGTTCAACAGTTGGCATTTCCTCATGTCGTAGAGGAGTACCCTGATGCCTTTCCAGAAGAGGTTGTACCATTACCCCCTCAACGAGAGATCATGTTCGGGATCGAGCTACAACTTGGACCTTATCCTATCATTATATATCCATATAGTATATCCCCTTATGACTTATGAGAGCTAAGTATATATCTTGATTGACTATTATTTCACTTTTTGGTTCGGCCATGTGTGTCATCGTGGGGTATAGTAGTTTTGTTTGTGAAGATGGATGACAACAGTTTGCGGTTGTGTGCCTATTATCATCACCTAACCAAAGTGACAAAAAAATTGTTATCCTCTTCCAAGGATTGATGACTTATTCGATCAACTGATGGGTTAATTTTGGTTCTCAAAGATCTAATTGTGGTTAGGATGTCATCAGATCCGTTTGAAAGATGAAGATATCCCGAAGACTGCTTTCTGTTGTCATCATGGGAATTATGAGTTCGTTGTAATGCCATTCGGTGTGATGAATTCTCCAGTTGTGTTCATTGGATTGATTAATGTTGTGTTCCGTGAGTTCTTGGACATGTTCGTGGTTGTTTTCATCCACAACATCCTTGTATACTCCATGTCCTAGGATGATCATAAAGAGCATCTACATGATGTTTTGCGAGTTCTTCCTCAACATCAATTGTTTGGGAAGTTGTCAATGTGTGATTTTTGGGCTTGAGAAGTCTGTTTCTTGGGGCAGGTTGATTCATAGTATGTAGTAGTTGTGGATCCATTTAATATAGAAGCAATTGTGTCTTGGGAAACCCCCAAGACAATGTTAGAGGTGTGAAGTTTCATTGATCCCACATGCTACTACAGGAGGTTTGTAGAAAATTTCTCCCGATTTGAGACTCCTCTGATAGCATTGACAAGGAAGGATCATGGATTCATATGGACTGATCAGTGTCTGGTAGCTATTTAGTATCTAAATTAGAAGTTATTAATTTCTCCAATTCTTTGACTTTAATATAATGGAGTTCAGTTTGGAGTTTTCAATGATGCATCACATATGAGGTCGGGCTGTGTTCTAATGCAGAAAATATCAGTAGTTTCTTATGGGTCTCGGAAGATATGTCCCCATGAATGTAACTTTGACACTCAAGATATTTAATTGGCATCCATGTTGTTTTCTCTAATGTTTTAGAGACATTACCTCATTGGTGAGCACTTTTTGGCCTTCACCTATCATAAGAGTTTGAGGTACGTTTTCCTCCAGCATGACTAGAACTTACGACAACAACAATGTTTGGATTTCATACAAGAATATGGATTCGAGATATTATATACACCTAGAATGGAGAATATTATAGCTGATGCACTGAGTCAAATGTCACATAGTGATTTTGTGTGTGAATCTGGTGATTCTGTGAGATTAATGGAAAAACTGTCATCATTACATCTTGATATGGGAGATGTTGGGGGCAGATGTGTTCTTTTTCAAATGATGGAACAATCATCCCTGATACCGAAGGTGGGATAGTCTTCGTTTGGTTATCTAGAGGTGTAGGTCTGGTGAAACAGAGTTGTTTGTGGCGAGGCCCCTAATGGTTGGTCAGAGGATAAACAACATCGAGTGTTGTATCACGGAATGCTTTTTTTTCCTTTGATGATGCACCCAATGGTTCTCAAAGTGTTTCATAGTTTTCATTTTGTGGTGCATCCTAGTTTGAAAATGATGTACTCAACCTTGAGAATCCAGTTTTGGTGGCCATGGATGAAGCATGTAGTTTTAGAGTATGTGTCTCGATGTTTGGTCTTCCAGAAGGTGAAGGCCGAACACTATGTTCCTGGTGGTCGTCTCCAGCCATTAAAAATTCCTCAGTGGAAGAGGGAGTACATATCAATGGACTTTGTTGCTAGTTTAGATCGAGCTCTGGGAGAACATGATGCTATTTGGGTGTTAGTGTATCATTTAACAATGTCGGCCCACTTTATAGCGTTCAAGGAGTCAAGCTTAGTTGATGTTTTGTCGATGATGTATCTTGAAGTGGTGGTGAGACTTCATAGAGTTTCAAGGACGATCATTTATGATTGAGATCCTCACTTTACTTCAAGGGTGTGGAGAGGCCTCCAGCATGATTTATGTTTTCATCTATGCCTTAACACTTCTTTTTATCCACATACACATGATCATATAGAGTGATCCATAAAAACACAAGAAGACATGTTAGGATCTTGTGTTCATGATTATTGAGGTTCGTGGATGAGGCACTAATCCTTGGTGGATTTCGCATTCAATAATATTTTTCCCACCACCATTGTTATGGAGCCATTTGAAGCCTTGTAGGGTCGACTTTTTTGTTCTTCGTTGTGCTGGACTAGGGTTGGAGAGTCAGTAATTCTCAAACCGTAACTATTGCAGAATACAATAGAGATGGTTCAGGTGATTCGTGAGAGGATGAAGACAACACAAAGTTCATCAGAATTTAGATGTTGATCAATGAAAGAGACCCTTAATGTTTAATGTTGGGGATCATGTGTTCTTGAAGGTGACTCCCCATCATGGGCAGTGAAGGTTTGGTCGTGGGAGTAATATTTCTCCCCACTTTTTGGGACATTCGAGGTGTTAGCTCATGTAGGAGCTATGGCATATCGAGTAGGATTTCCCCCACGGATGAGTAGGATAAAATATGTTTTCCATGTATCGCAGCTCCATTGTTATCTTCATGATTACTTTGACATCATATATTGGGGAGAGATCAATGTTGACTATGATGCAGCCTTTGAGAAATGACCTGTGGAGATCGAAGACTGCAAGGATAAGGAGTTGCACAGGTGTTCTATCACCTTGGTTCATGTCTTGTGGAGAAACAGTGGCATGGTGGAGAGAAACAGGGAATATGATTCATAGATACGTGCTTAGTACCTACAATTGTTTAATGTTTAACTCTTTTCAGGTATCAACATAGCCATTTTGGTTATGAATCTTTCATGTTTATGAGATGCATCCCATTGTTTCTTTGTGGATTTCTCTAATTTGAGTGGTATCTCAATGGGTGTTTGTTCGGACCAATTTTGTTTCCCTTTAGGTGGGTTTTTAATTCTCGAGAATGAGAATGTCTTGAGAGGTATCTGATGTAATGGAATGAACCTCAATGGTCAATTCCTTTCTGAAGATATGGTTTTTGAGGTGCTTTAGGAGGTCAAGGGGACATATCCACAAGGATTTGAGTTTTTTTTTCAGTTCGGTGAACTGTTCCAATGGTAGAAAATTGTGAACAATGTCATTGGTAACCTTCTGTGAATATTGAAATAGTGACCTTAGGTGAACAGTTCTATCAGTAACCTCTAATGGTAACCTATATTGGAATCCTCTCTTACATTTTCAAATTTCAAATTCTGAGAACATTTTAATCATTAAACCGTTTTATTGGTATCCTCTATCGATAACCTCTAACGGTAACCTCTCTTTCCTTTTCCAAATCTCCAATTCTGTGAATAGTTCCATCATTGAATAGTTCTATCGGTAACCTCTCTCTTTCCTTTTCTAAATTTCCAATTCTATGATGAGTTCCAATGGTGAACAGTTCTATCGGTACCCTCTAATGGTAACCTCAATTTCCTTTTCCAAATTTCCAATTCTAGGAATAGTTCTATCGGTAAAAATTTCTATAGGTAACCTCTAATGGTAACCTCTATTGGAAACCTCTATCAGAAACCTCTAATGGTGTCCTCTATTTCCTTTTCCAGATTTCCTATTCTGTGATCAGTTCTATTAGTGAACAGTTCTATCGGCATCCCTTAATGGAATCCTCTATTTCCTTTTCCAAATTTCCAATTCTTTGAACAGTTCCATCTATGAACTATTCTATTGGTAACCTCTAATGATAACCACTCTTTCCATTTTGAAAATTAAAATTCTATGAACAGTCTCACTATTGACTAGTTTTATCTGTAACCTCTAATGGTAACCTCTCATTCCTTTTCCAAATTTCCAATTCTATGAATAGTTCCATCAGTGAAGAGTTCTATTGGTGAGGTGTATCAGTAACCTCAACTGGTATCCTTTATTGTTAACCTCTAATAGTGACCTTTCCTTTCCTTTTCAAAATATTTATTTCATGAATAGTGTTTCCAAAACGGTGAGGTTCTAATGGTAACCTCTATTTCCAGTAATAAATTTTGAGTTTGTGGACAGTGTTTCCAACATCCTAATGTTTCGCCCCTTTGTAATTTCCTTTTTTGTAAAATACATTTAAATCAAAATTTTAAGAACTTCAAGGCCTATTCAATGGCCATAACTCCTATATTAATAATTCCTATGGCTTAGTATATTTTTACTTGGTCAAACCACGTGGTTTAATGCAATCATCTTTTAATGGGAAATTAAGAGTATCTTAAACCGCCACTCTATTATATCTTCTAAAGGTACGGGCTATCTTCCTCTCTAATTATTCCACTTTTTTCACAGATATGAGACACTATAACCTTTCATTCTATTATGTAGGAGTTGCATTATCAATCTCTCCACCTCGGATTGGTTCTGCTACTTTTTGATGCAACCAAGTTGTATCGATCTATCTTCGATATAAGGTATGATTTATCCTCATTCTTTTGGGGTTCAAATTCTCCTACTTCTCCTTTCCATTTTATATCATGTAATCTTCATGCATATAAGGTAGTTTTCATGGGGTGCGGTCATACCGTGGCATCCTCAGGTGGATGCAGTTGTCGTGAGAGGAGGTTCGTGACCCATTTAGTGGATAAAGAATGTCAAGAACTATTTGATGTAGGCGATTCATTGATTTTCATTTATTTTAAGTGAAACTATATAGTTAGCATGTTTTATCCCACTGGATGACTATGGAATTGACATAATAAATATTTTAACTAGATAAATAAATTGATATCAATCATATGTTATTGCCTCTTGTTTTTCTAGATATTGTTATATTTATTCTTTATTTGTATAGCTATTAGTTATTGAAATGAATTTGTAAATAAAATAAACCAGAATTAATTGATAATTGTTTGGCTAAAGATAAAGTGGCATGTAAATGAATCTGGTTCTCCTTGTTGTAATTTGATGTTAATCAAAATGGTGCAGTATGCATGATTAATTATTTATGATAGCTTATTGATTAGGTTTATACAATTTCGAACCTATGAATAATAATCAGTAAATATAAGATGGATTAAAGAACCATTTGATAAATAAAAGATAAGTCCTTATTGGGTTTTATGTTACCCTATTGTTTGTTAAAGGGCCCAGATCTCAACTATTAAAATGATTGCTTTCATGCTATTTGTGTTGTGATGTGAGACTGGATGGCTATTGTGATAGGTGGGGACATGGAGGCCTTTTTGTTATGGCATCAGATGACTCCTAGAGTGGAGAGATGCATCTATTTATGCATGTGGGTTTCAGGGAGGACACTAGGGATGATGGAATTATATGGATGTGATTGTTGGATGATGTATGCTTCTTATTGGGTGATTATCTACATAAATTTTTCTCACTTTTCAAGGAAGCTAGTCATACATACCCTTCTTTTGAAAGTGGTGAAGATGCACGAGGTATGCCACATGCTTTCTTTGTTTAGATTATCAAGGGAGGATGGGTCTATGTTCTTGCTTTAAGAGGTAAATAGTCAACATTTAGTATATCTACTCCCCGGGTTGATCCCCCCTGTGTTTTATTTCATAAAATTTTTTTCTAGAAGGCCTGGGAATGTGGGAAAGTAATTATATAATGAATAATTGAGTAAATGGTGTTAACCCATGTGGGTGGAGTTTGATGGAACATAAATATGAGGTTGTAATTTTGACGGAACAATGGACTTTGGTTGTGATTCTAATAAAATGTAATGTGTAATTGTTCATGGTTAATTAATTTTTTAATAATTAATTCACGTAAAGTGGAACTAATAAAAAGGGAATTCAGTAATATAATGAATCTCTTTAAATGGTTGTGTGATTATAGGATACTGAGTCTTATAAGTGGAATCCTCGAGTCCAAGAGACGTTAGTTTCAGTTGAGTCTAAGACTAGGTTATGCCCATAGTGTGGTTGTGAGATATAGTATATTCTGTACTTTTTATTTTTCTATACTCTACTTCACCCTGTCAGTAAGGGAAACTGACACCCTGGGGATTCTGATCCATGGGGGGTGTTTTCCCAAACATTCTAGTGGGAGGGTGAATGGCTGACTACCCCCTTTGTCCCTGCTTTATTCTCATGGTAAATAACTGTGGAAGTAGGAACAATGGTTAGTTATCCCCATATATGTGTGTTGAGAGATTAATGGCTTGTGGTTATTCACACACATATATTCCGAATATAGAATCATATGGACTACTATAGGTGTAACGTGTATAGGATGTGATGGCATGAGGGTCCTTACACGGTGTATGCGATGTAATGGCTTGAGGTATAATACTCGACATATTATACACGTTAACTAAGATGTGGTGGCACCTAGAAACTACTTGGATACTTTGGTGTGAAGATGTGGAGGTTTTTCTTCACTAAGTGCATATTATGGGGCTTCGCCCAGGTTTCTATGGGAATGCCTTGTTGGAGAGAGATTCAAAGGATGTACGACATTGGGGAAAAGTGGAAAAGTATTGGCGAACTAGAAGAGGGGTAACCTTGATATTATTTATTACATGATATATTCTTTTCTGCGTTACTTGGTGATAGTAGCCATGGCGAGGTTGTGGATGTAGAATACCCGTTTAGGTGAGAAGTTAGTTTCACTTGTTGTTCATCATTCTATTGCATGATTTCATTACATTGGCACGAGAGGCTTCTAGGAGGATCCTACTGAGCATACTGTTATACTCACCCTATGTATATATAAACTTGTTTTCAGGTCACATGGAATAGATTTGAGATGAAGCTGGTTTCTACGATCTTGGGGTTGCAAGAGTTGTTCGGGCCTGTGATTGCTATTTTTTTTATTTTCTTTTCGTACTTGCAGTTTTCCCCTTACATTTAAAGTACTTTTTCATGACATTACATATGTGCACTTGGGATTTCTTTTCTATTTCAGTTATGAGTTGGAGTAGGTGGGTTTTTATCTTATCTCTCCCTTCTACATGCATTCTCTTAGAGGGTAATGCTTCCCATTTGTGTGTTTACTACACCATCGGTGATAGTCGCCAACTCAGGGCCTACTAGAGGTGGGACTCGGGTGTCATTATTTGCCTTATCTCATTGCTGGCCTATGAGGGGTACACATTGTGGGGAGGGGGTCATGACATTTTCAGTTAGAGTTTAGGAATTTAATTCCACTTGAGTGTTATTAGATGTAAATATAAATATTCATTATTTTAATCACTTTAACCCACCACTTTTCAAGTATAAATACATACCCTCACCCCCCAATTTAGAATCACAATCTTTTTAGCTACTCAAATATGTGAAAAAGCTTCTCCTCTTCAGTATCCAAACATATTATTGCTTCTAGTCTCACCAATATACCTGGTTTAGGGTCCTTAAGGGTCTCTCAATAAGGGGATATTCAAGAGCTGGTTAAAGAATGCACTAGGAAAGGGATCTGTGATGTAAGGAAATTTTAACCTAAATTTTGTCTATTTGGATTATACATATACTTATTTTTTATTTTGTTATAATATTATGAGTGAAATTTATTTTTAATATACTAATAATTATTTCCTCATGTTTTAACTGAATTTAATGCAGATACACATATTTGCCTCATTTTGTTTTTTCACAGTTCAATGAAATGATATTTATCGGGGACATTATCTCAATATCCATTAATTATTGAATATTTTGATTTTATACACCCACCATATTTTATGAGGTGTATATACATCACTATTGAAATATCATATCACAAATATATTTATTCTAATGTTACTCACATGTTGGATACAACTCCTTCTTCTCGAAAATCCTTCCCAACATTGTCGTGCCGAGCGGTTCCTCTATTCAGTGGTGGTGTTGCCGATCTTGTGGGCTCAAACATCCTGACGAATATCCCCGTCTACTGGCCAACTTTCTTTGGAGGTGAGGTGATGGAATAGTGGTCAAGATCCAGATGCACTGAGGGTTGTTGTCTCAGGTCCTTTGTTTGATGGGAGAGCGTGTGGTGGTACGTTGTGGTCTCCTGGAGCAGTTAGATGGCAGCGATGGGATCTTCTATCACATTCGGTGGTCTTCACAGTTCAAGGTGAGGTTTTGATGTTCTGTTTTTTTTGGATCTGAGGGTTTTTCAGCATTGCCTTCTCCAAGGTACCCTGCAGCTCTTTTTTGGATCCTTTTTTCCTTTTTTGCGCGTTTTTAGGGTTGCACGACTAGGATATCATAGGTTTCTTGTAGAGGCGTCAGCGTTCCTTATGGATTTTTCCAGAGACCGTGATGCTAATCTGGTGGAGAAAAAAAATGATGATTGGTCTGATTTTTGGTTTTGGATTATTTGTGATGGAGTTTTGGAGTTTGGATGCAAATTGGTATTGGTTTTGGATGTGTTTTTATCTTGCAGCATTGAATCTTTTCGTGTTGTGGAATTGGAATCAATGGGAGATGGCTTCGGTTGGGTTGGTTTTTCCTCATAGTGTATGTTTTATGCTTGCGTCCTATTGTTCAAGGGTTCTTGATTCTAGGTTTTCATCAGAGACTGCTCCAGATGAAGTTAAGAGCTGCAAGATTTAGTGTAGCATTTGAATGGTGGAAACTGAATATAATATTTTTGTGATGGGAGGGGCTTTTCATTGTTGTTTGATCTGGTTTTTTTGAACATTAAACTGTTGATGCATGGTAAGTCATTTTATGTATTCGATGTCATGTTTCTTGGTTTCTCAATTTTTTGTTAAAATTATTTTCTTAATAAGAGTAATTTTTAGTCAAAATATATTACACATTGACAAATGAAAAATGGAATTTTCCATTCTCAATGAACACGGTGATAATTATATTTTTTAAATTGTGACCTCTATTGAATTTCCAACTCCTTTCAATGCTCACATGAATTATTAAATTAAAATCCTTCTTAATTTTTTGGGTAATTTTGGAATTGAATATGTGTTTTCAATGAAATGGGTGTTTCGGTATGAAATACGGTGTATAAAAAAAGAGTATTTTTATTGTGAATGTATTTTTCATCTGCTATAAAAAGAGTTTTTCAATGTGTTTCATGATAAAAGTTTTTTATTCTTGAAATCCAAATTATGTAATTAATATGAAATGGGTGAGTCTAATACAACTTATATGATGGGTTGATCCACATTTTAGCTCATCGGTGATCCCTATATTGCTTATATAAAGGGTTTATCCTCATTACAGCTCATGAGAAATGGGTGATCCTAATTTATCTTATATGAATGGTTGATCCCCATTTTATCTCATAGGTGATATTGATATAGCTTATTTGAAGGCTGATCCCCATTGATGATATCCAATGAAATGGGTAATAATAATAATTGAAATTGGTCATATGGTTATTCTATATGAAATATATTTTACGGTTTTTAGGTAGATGATGATATTAGTAACCTAACATAGACATAAATTACTTATTATGAATTTTAAGAGCTTAATTTTTTGAAAATGGGTTTGTGTGTTTGTGATTCATCAAAAAATTATATATTTCAATTTATCAAATTAAATTTAATGTGTTTTCATGATTTTTATTGTACTAGCGGTTTTTTCTTTTTATATAAAATGCAAATATTTTTGTGCTCGTACCATGTTGTATGGTTTTTTCACAAGTTTAAGGACAATTATGAACATGGTTGAAGACAAGACGAAAATTTTTAAGTTATATCATGGTAAAAAACAATATTTTTTTTATAATTTTTAGATTTGTGGGAAAATTGGATACTTAGTATAAGTATCCACTTGTACTGTATAAGTGTACTTTATAAGAGTTTGTCCTAATTTAATAAAAACTATAAATTTAAAATATTTTGGGGAAAATAAAGTGATTTAAAAATTTAATATAACTAAAATATTTAATGTTTAAGGATGGGTCCATACAACCTGAGGTGGAGAATAAATTTACCATATATAAGTTGAAGGTACTAA
Organism: Viscum album; assembly: GCA_963277665.1. Taxonomy (NCBI): domain Eukaryota; kingdom Viridiplantae; phylum Streptophyta; class Magnoliopsida; order Santalales; family Viscaceae; genus Viscum; species Viscum album. Next base: position 795,118,959 of record OY728160.1, on the reverse strand, counting down.
AATATACTTTATTTCTATGTATATTTCACACATGAATCAATTTCCAATCAATATCATATAATTCTCCAAATGTTGATTATTAAAGATAAATTTTTCATTGACCAAAGAATTGTCATAAACTTTTAATGGATCACATATTCCTCTAAAATGAAAAAAATATATTCGTCCTGTATTAGACATTATTGAAAAAAAATGGTTTGGAAAATGTAACCATATTCCAAAAATTAAAAACCTTCATATGAGGAGATAGAAAATTAATCTCTATACCCTAAATAATAAAACCCATTGTTCGACTTATATCACATGAAAAAGTATATCCTTAATATTCATTAACATATTATGGACTACGGAAGCAAAAAAATCAGAAGGATTTGGCCACAATTTCCCCTGAGATTAATTAAACATTTACGTAATTTTAACATGGGTGACACATGTTGTCTTATACAAATAAATTTGTATTCAAAATCATTTAATATATAAGATATTGTCATAATTGTCCTCTCCTGTCCCATGAGGCCAGTGCATTGACTACCACTTGCCTTCCTTCCTTAGGCAGGGGTTATTAACTAGAACCAGGAAGGCATATCCCAAAAATGGAATTCAAGGAAATTAATCCAATACACACAAAGATATGGAATACTACACAAATAAAACCACAAAGGAAATAAAAATAGTCTAACCACCACAAAGTACCACCACTAAGAGTAATATATGTAAATAGAAAGTAAATGGGACATAATAAAAGCCCAACTGAATGGAATGTACAAAAAATGAATTACAAGTTCTGGAGGTCATCACGAAGGTATTATATAAGAAAGGTATGTATAGATCATTGTTTAATGTCACTGAACTACACCACATCTATTGATCCACCACCAAAAACAGTCTATCCCTAGTTCCCCAAATTGCCAGACAAATTTTTCTATCTTCTACAGAAGACCCAGAAGGAGTGGGGAAATCCCATGTAGGGGTGATTTTAACAATAATAAGATGGAAACCCTAGATCCTTTAAGGTATCTCAGAAATCCACAAATGAAAACCCAACATTGGGGAATCCCCAAAACAAATACCATAGAGGTAATACCACTAAGAAAAATCTCTATCACATAGAAAAAAAGACACATCTCACAGTAGGTATAATTTGAGGACAGAAAAAAGGTTCATTGGATAATGTTCCTAATTCTTTTTACTATTGTGGGACTCATACCCGATTAGTTGTTGATGTCTATTGGGAGACTGAGATCCATAATGCATGTGTTCATTTTCTGGACCACTGATGAAGGCACGACTCTACCCACCGCTGAGGTCCACAAGGCTACTTGTCTGCTATGATACTAAGTTCCATGTGGTTTCTGGCCTGTTTGGCCACTATGTTCTACCCGACTACTGGTCTAGTGGGCCACTGAGTTCCATACAACTTCTCTTCTTCTGAGCCACTAAAGTATACATGGATGCTCGTCTGCTAAGCCATCATGGTCCCATAAATATCATGATTTATTATGGTAGGTTCGTTTCCTCATTCCATTTGTCACACCTCAATCATTATAAAGTCCCACATAGTGTAAACCAAAGGTTCATCTCATCGTAAGGGTCCCAACGAAAAAAACAGCACGTCAAAATGATGTCCGGTCTCTAAAAAATGGGATTTTTTTATAAAAAGGGCCTGGTTGGATTTTAGTCCAATACAACCCTGACATATGTAAAAATCTTCCAAAACACACATAGAGTAGCTTAGAAGAACCACATTTCCACAAGTGTCCCAATTCCACCAACGATGTGTCAATCAGACACCCAGTTCGGGAAATACATGAATTTTAGTAAACAGGGGCTGGTTGTGCTAGGCCCCAGTCTAACTCGGTCAGAATGCCCCAACCAATCCCAGTCTGGGGTCACACACAATCCAAAATTCCTACCTGTCCTATTGGTCTGGGACATTGGGTATTAATGGACCCTAATGAGGTTAGCTATGGGTCCAGTCATATTTGTTACATAGTGACTCGAATTTTATCAGGCCCGGCCTCCACTAAAATAGACGGTAACAAAGAACCGATCAGACTGTTTGGGAAGCCTGAGCCAACTGGCTCAAACCTGTCCAGTTGGGGGGGGGGGGGTACCGGTCAACCTGACCACCCCATTTGGTGAAACTAAACTCATGGATGTGGGTCACCCTTCCATGTGGTTCCTGGTGACACTGCATCTCCTACACACATGCGCGACTATTTCTTCCCATCCTCCTACTGCTCCACCATGTTGCACCACTCTTTCCTACCTCCTGCCCCTACTAGTGGCCTTTACTGCAACGCATCATTACGACACTGGGTGAGCTACCTCCATCTGCATGAGGCTGCCGTCACAGACCACCGTTGATCATCATCGGCCGCTGCCAGTGCTGGTGTGCTAGCGGTTCATCTGCGGGCCACCGGAGATTCATTGGTGGTCTATTTAATGAACCGTTTATGCCTATGACATCATGGGGTTACCACCATTTATATGGCTTATTTGAACTCACCATGTGGCAACTTGTAAAATTAATCAATGATAATGAACAAAAACACTCAAGGAAGAGGGACACAGGCATTTTTTGTGTCGTCCTGCACCCTATGTGTTAGATGTGTATATTCAAAAGGGAGGTTTGGGTATTTCAACACATGAATCTATCCCTACATTTATTTCCCCGAATTTAAAAACCTTCCCCAAAAAATACATGACATGTGAATCAACATGTTTGTGGGTTAATACACATTCGTAGTTTTATAATGAAGAACAGGGAAAGAAAACCAAACAAAAAGGGATCATAACCCCTAAATCCTTTTCCATTTGTTGTCTTAGCATTCCATTCTCAAGGGTTCTGGTGGTCGACATCATTAGTTTCTTCTTGGATTCTTTCTTTGAGGCACGTTGAAGTCAATGATGTTCTTCCATCATTAATAATTCTTTGGCATGTAGTCAGATATTTTCCCATGGTTTTATTTCCCACTCTTTAACAAGTTAGTTAACTAAAAAGGGAACACTTCACAACATTTTGATTAATCTACGATGTTGTGTTGTTACACTGTTTCATTAATGAATTATTGTAGTTGTTATGTTGTATCATAACAAGACATTAACGAGATTCCTTTAATATAAATCATATTCACATCATCAAAACACGACAACATCACCATCTACCACTCAGTGATTGAGTAAGGAAATGAAATAACTTTTTATTGTTATTTTATTATTTTCTGAAATGTCCGAAAATAAATTTTCCATACAACCCTTGACGATAAAATTTAAATATATTCTAGATGAATCCCAACATTCTATGTTTAATGATACCCTCAGATTTTTGATTTGAGAAGTAGTTAAAATGATAAGAAAACCCACTAGCACAATTATTTAAATAAACCGTAAAAAATATTTTGAAAATTAACATCCACCATTGAACCACGTTGTTCGAGGTTAGGATACGCCAAAGGGGAACATGCCCAAAAGTGATTAATGGTAATCTCAAATTTTTAAACCGAGTTAATTTTTATTAGTAATAAGGATTATACAATTAAATAATTGTTAAATAATTATTTTATTTACATCTAAAAATTCACTCCCACCAATGGCCTAATGCTGAAAATGTTAAGATCTAACTATGAAAAGAATACCATTACATGATTAGATGTGTTCTTGTATTTTTTAATCTGATTCACCATTCGTGAGTTAAATGAATTTTTAAATTAAAATGGTTTAATTTAATTAATTAATTTACACTTAAGTTATTCTCGGGTTTTCTCGAAGGAGGGTTGCGCCGACTAATCATAAGTCACACCATGGATAAACCCACCTTACTGAATGCAATGGTGCCCTCATATTTAAAATCTTAGTACCAATTTAATATTTATTCCACTTTTCTAGAATACCTTTCATGCACAAAATTTAAATCTTAACCATTTCGACAGATCATTCCAGGCAATCCATGCTTCAGAATCGCATGTCATTTTAGCTCCATGTCTCGAAATAATTTCATATAATTTTAAAAAATATTATAGATAAATTTATGGACATTAAATTATCCCCAATATAAGGAATTATGTACCATAAATCCAATGAAAAGGCCAATTGAATAATATTTGTATGGGGTATTAATCCGAGCCTCTCGCTCCAAACGAAAACTAATATCTAGGACATAAGCACAAAACATGTCCTCCAAGGTCTATATGGTCTGCTCCGTTTGACTATCTGTCTAGGGGTGAGATGTTTTTCTAAAGCACATATTATTCATGAATGCTTCCTACAACCCCTTCAACAATTGGAATGTAAATCGTTAATTAGGGTTTGAGATGATATTCAATGCCACTCGGTGAAGCCACAGTAAATCATAGATATCGAGAGGTCTCAATACAGTTACTGATCCCTGCTCCTGGATGGGAATGTAGTGAGATGACTTTGTGAGTTGGTCAATGATCACCTAGATAAATTTATGGACCCTAGAAGTGCATGATAATCACATCATGAAGTCCATCGATATAAGGTCTCATATCCACTCTTGTACCTCCAGTGGATGGGCAATGTGTGAAGGAACCTGATGCTCAAATTTCACTCCTTGACATTTGAGGCATTATGAAATGAACTCTACCACTTCTTTCTTCATCCCTGGCCACCAGTACTGATTTCGGACATCCTGATACATCTTTGCCACACCAGGACATACTAATAAAGGAGATGTATGGAACTCCTTCAACACCTACTCTCAGAACGTCAATGGTATAATGGTACGTCATATGAAAATGATGATGTGAATCCCACCTATAGAAAACCCATCAGGAGCTTGTCCATAGGACATTTGAGCTCTTAGGGCCTCAAAATCCACTTCTCCATGTTGTGCCTCCCAAACTCACTGAAGGAGTAGGGGATAGATAGTCATAGACTAGAGGTAATCTGCTCCATCATCATCTTAGAAGGATATCTGCATCGTTGGTAGCATATCCATAGCCTCTTTTAGCAGCTGAAAACTTGACCTCATACTGAACACGTCATCCACCTTGTTTCCCTTCCTATGATTATACACCATCTCAATGTCACAGACCTGGTAGAACTCCATCCATCGCCACTATCACAACTGCTAAAAATCATAAGGGCACCATTTCATCCACAAGAAAGGATATCTATTTTAACTGAATGATGTTCCCATATACCCATTTGTAGTGGGTACTCATTCTCCATGGAAACATTGTTAGTGTACCAGTAATACAAACATAACCTCGAACACTAGGTCTTACTAAGCCCTTCATATGTAAGTCACCCACCTACACCCCCTACTAGCGAAGATCTACGAAATCTCTCTCATATACTGGTGCTGATATCAGTTCCATCATAGTGTGTAGAATGAGGCATAAGTCATCTATATGAGTTGAGATAATCCTAGAAAAAACTTTTGAAATGTCTTCCCCGAATTATTCCACTACTGTTGGGAACTAAAAACATAAAAAATCTTCTTCCACAAGGGAAAGGATGGAAGACTAAATGGTGATCATTTGAATGATCCTATGCATGTGTTTATCCCATGCTACCTAGGTATCCTTGTTCTACAGCCATGGAAAACCCAAATCCAATGTTTTAGATATACCACATCCCATTTCCTAAAACATTCAATATGTTCTTGAACATTGGTTGACCAGTCCATTATAAAATTAACGTTGTAAGGCCTCTACACATCCACATTGAGGTTTCAACCGAAACCCTCACCTCAATGTTCAGGTCACACCATCGGCAAAAGTGTGATTATCAAGTCTCCTCCCATAGGTATCTCTAGACATAAGGATCAATTCAATGGTTTAACCATAATATTTAGGTATGGAACAAGATTCCTGATAATGAAACTCATGGATGGTTCTAAGCCAACATGTTCCCTCTACTTGTAGCACCCACAATAACTTCTGGCGAACAATATTTGGTATTGTTGGGACTCCACTTGAAGGTACCATCTCGTGAAATGGTCCATTCACCAAATACTCATCACTATGTGGAACATATTTATAGTCATGCAATGGAATCCTGGATGTATATATACATGGAGGAAAATTGAAAGAGAAGCAATGTGAACTAAGCTTAATAGGTTATACCTAGTGAGATGACTCAAAATATGTGAAGGGAAAAATATTTCAAAAACATATGAAAACCATTTTTTAATGTACAATGTCAAAAAATATATTTCAGGGTCCTGGTGTATTGATACGTCAACCACCAGACCAACACTAGACTCTATGGAAAAATACTAGAGCTCAAGACACATAAAACTATTTACCCAATTGAAACTATAGACTCTAAGTCCTTCTAGTATAACCGACTGCCCTATGAAAAAAATTACCCATGATTTTTCCCTTAGGACACATTCAATGACTACCCCATGACCTTCTTCCATAGGCTAAGCACTGATGACTAGCACCGAGAAGTAATATCCCAAATGGGAAGGCATTGCTTCTAAAAATGTACACACATAGACATGGAATAATACACAATGAAAACCACAAAGTAATAAAAAATAGTGCATCCACCAAAATGATCCACCTATGAGAGTAATGTTTGTAAGTGAAATTAATAGGGGAAAAAATAAAAGCACAATTGATAGGAAAGTATAAGAATGGAAGTACGAGCTCTAGAGGTCATCTGACTTGGATCCTACATAAAGGGTAGGTATGAATATTTGTTGGATATGACTACAACACACCACATCAACAGATCCACATCCATGAACAATTTATCCATGGCTCCCAAAATTCCCATTCAAATATATCTTCCATCTCCACATGACACAACTTGTTCCAAAAAAATCCAATGCATGGGTGAGTATAAAAATAGTCAGTAGGGACCCTGAGACCCCCAAAGGTCTTTGAAAAATCCAATAAATAAAAACACCATAGTGGAGAACACCACAAATTAAAACCCATAAATGTAATCAGAAAAATAATTATCTCAAAAAAAAGAACAAAGTAAATGACACAACTCACATTAGGTATAGCTTATATAAAAAAAGAAGGATCATCGGCTATAGGGATGAACATTTCGAACTGTTGAGGGACTCACCCCTGACATGTCACTAATGTCATTTAGGAAACTCAGGTCCACATGATAACTACTCATCTACTAAGATAATAAGGCCCACATGGCTCTACTGGGGCACTGAGGTCCACACAACTACATGTATTCTGATCCACTGACGTCCACATAGTAGATGGACTGCCGAGACACTGAGCTCTATATCGCTGCTCATCAGCTTGGTCACTATGGTCGACATGGCTGTTGGTCAGCTGGGCCACTAAGGTCCTACACTTAGCAATCCTAATTCCAAGAGGATCAATTCCACAAGAAATTAGGAGAAAATCAACCTCCAAAAATTCCATTATATAGTTACCCAATGGACTTTCTCATCGTACATATAAGAACTCATCCAACGACACATAGAACAGATACCTGGTTTGTAAGATATGTTCATATTAAAAAAAAAGACTCTGTCGGATTCGATTCCAATCCAACCTAAACATAAGCCAAATATTGAAAAAACTCATGTAGAGTATATCAGGAGGGATATATCTTCTCAAGGGTCAAAATGCCACTAACGGCGCATCTATAGAATTCCCTATTTGAGTGATACATACATTTTAGTAAATAAGGGCAGGTTGCGTCCTGGACCAGCTCGATTCAGTCGAACAGACCCGACAATCCTGGACCATGGTCCCGAAAGACACACCATGTTTTCCTAGACCATTATCCTTTCCCATTGGGCCTTAATAGACCCTGTTGAGGTTGGTAATGGGTCCAATCTACTTGGTCACCCAGTTACCTGAAATTTATTAGGGTTGGCCCGCACTAGTGGGAAAATTTCTTTTTCCCGCCCAAGATGTATAATGGTCCATGCAGCCAAGAATTAAGTCACCAGTTTATTCCTATAAAATGGAATGCCTCATGGAACTAAGCAGGAAACTTAGGCGGGTCAACCCTGACCAACTTGGATGGTCTGGTAGAGCCCCTACCAGTTGTTCCATTCCAGTTATGGGCACGCATGGCAGATCTACATGTCGACCCCTATGGTCAAATTAAAACTAAGGATGTGGTCTGCTCTTCCTTGCAGTACATAGTGGCGTTGTGTCTCCTTCACACCGATGTGTCTACTAGTCCACAGTTATTTGCTACTCCACCGAGGTGTGCATGGGTTTCGCCACTCTTACCTTCTGGTGGACCATGTTGGAGGCCCTTTCCATACATCAGCGAACCACTATGGGTCATCGTCATCCGCTGCAAGTGTCGATGCACTGGTGGTTCTTCTGTGGGACACTAGTGGTTTTCTAGTGTTCTTTATGTTGAAACATATGTGCCTACGGGATCGTAGGGATTCCACCTTTTATTGGGCGGCTTTGATGTAACCTTTCCACCTCCTTGAAAATTCATCCATGAAAATCAAACAAGAAAAACCAAGGCTGCGGGACTCAATCCTTTTTAGGTCATCCCACACCCTCCACATTAGATCTGTAAAATGAAAGGGAGGTTTTTGGATTTCAACACTTGAATCCATCCAACCATTTATGTCCATGAATTGAACAACCATCCTTCAAGAATACATGATCCATAGATCATCATGTTCATGGGTCCATCCAAATTTATTATTTTAGAACAACGAATGGGGAATGAAAATATATCACAAATGAAGCATAAATCCAACCTAGTTTTACATTATTTTTAATATTGTTCTATTCTATATGGTACAAGAGGATGAAATCGTTCGTTTCTTCTCGGTTTTTTCGTCAAGGCATGTCAAAGTCGATGACATTCCACCAACGTTTTTCAATCTTCTTTGGATCGAAAAATAACCAGAAGTTCATCAGATATATTCCCACTATTTTAATTCACAATCTCCAACACATTATCTAATTATAAAGGGAACAAATCACATCATTTATGTTACACTACGATGTTTTATCATTACAATGTTTCATTTATGGAACAATGTAGCTGTTACGATGTATCTTAACGACCCATTAAGGGGCATCCTCTAACTTTCCCCATTGTCACCTAGTCACCACACCACAGTATCACTATAAGGACACATCCTTAAAACATTAAATAATCATGAATTAAACAAATAATTCACATTGAGGATCTTTTTAGGTTTATTGTTTTAGATAATTAAGCCATAATATATACATGATGACTTGAATAATACATGTAGACACATCTACTCAGCTTCCATTTTATTCAAAAAAAAAACTCTTGAAAATACGAGTCATGTTTAGATCCATTTTTTAGACAACATGACATTTCCTTGATCCCATCCTTGACCCTATTCCACTTTAAGACATGTGAAAAACATTTCAAAAACATGGGATATGCATAAAAATCTCACTATGGGAATAAAAAAGAAGTAAAACTGATTGTTATTCAAACCAAACAAGTAAACTATGAATGCATTATTCTTAAGTGGAATAACCATACAGTTGACTTCCACACATATCACAAAATGGAATTTCCATACGACTGATAGCCATAACCAATGCATTGTAGGTTATAACATAAACACCTATCCTTGTTCATCACAGCACCACCCGTCATTTGGTTTATCAAATAACCAACCGTAAATTGTCCATGTATCATCATAAACTCATAACACATAAAATATTGAAAATAAAAACATTTCACTAATAAAATTTAATTTTCAATCCCAATAAATAATTTCAATATATTAAAATAATTAATCAATTTAAAAAACGATTTTCAATAACAATAATCCCAAAAAATAGAATAGCGGATATCTTTTTCATTTTAGAAATCATTATGGCTCATAGAGGATGCCAAATAATGATTACGGTGGTGGAGAGGTCATGATGGCCACAAACATTAAAAACATTCTGTTTGTCATATAGTAAGACACATCAAAGAAAAAAGATTCCCATTGAATGAATGTAAATGTAAAAGGTTTTATTATACTCTGTGTAAATGAAAAAGGTATATATTATCGAAATATGCCTCATTGAAAGGAGATTTGGACGAAGTCCCTTACCATGTGTCCGACATGACCCATTTGTTAATTCATTTCATGAATAAGAAACTAAAGTTATTTTTAACATGCTTAAGAACCTTTTTCAAGTTCATTATTCCTTTTATATAACTTATTACTATTTTATAAACATTATGTGATGTTTTAATTTAACAATGATTGTTTTTTCAATATTTGGTACTTAAGTCCAAAATGTACTTCATATATTTACAAGTTGTTCATGTGGTCAAAAGTTCATTATATACAGAATGATTTTCAATATTTAGAAATAATATATATCATATATATCCAGTATATACATGTATATATAATAGTACATAACAGTTGGAGGTATGAAATGAAATGCACTGTTCATTTAGATGGAAAGTTGTATATACGTATGAATGATATTTTCATTTCTATGTCATATATTAATGGAACTAAAACATAATGATACAAAGGTATATGATAATTACAGTATAATATCATATATAATGTCTTTAACACTATCATATATGGAATTAATGAGTCATATCACTTTTAGGGGGCGGTAGTCTGCACTTCATCAAATGAAATTATCGTGTTAACTCATTTTGGAAACCATAAAGGTATGATAAAAAAATATTAAGCATTAAAAAAAATAATATATATCATATAGAAATATAGTTTTATCTTATTAGAAACCATGATAGGTGGTAAAAGATAGTGAAACAATCATTGTTTTGTGAGATGTTATTATTCCATCCACAGAAATAGTATGTTCTTCCCCCATTAGAAGGCAGTGTGTGATAGTGTATTTCAAATAATTCTCTTAAATACATCCTCGTATATTGAAGACACTTATTTTGTAATAAAATAAAGGAAAAAAATTGTTTAGGGGTTGGAGAAGTAAAATAATAGAAATGAAGTTAAGAGGAATCATTACATTTAATTTGGGTAACTCTCTTTGGTATGAACGAAAAGGACTTCTTGAAGTGCCTTCTACCTAAGGTAAGGATTCTAGGAGAAGGATAGGGATCTTGAGATCATATTTTTTCAGGATTTGGATGAGACTAGGGGCTTGAGAGGTTTGTGGAATGAGTAAAAAGGAAGGTCTTTTTATAAGGCGGAGGAGGGGCACTTTTTGGAAGTGTGAAAATATTAATTTATTATAAAATGATACTCAGTTTATAAAAATAGAAAACTAATTACAGTCTAATAACATATGACTCAGGGTCAAAATAAAATCTTTTAATTAGAATTAAAATTGTTTTGTAAATTTTTTTAATATTTATAATCTTATTTATTTAAATCATTTATTAATGAGGTAAATACTACAACATTATTGTGTCATAAATATTATAATTTATTTGGAGTCTATAAATTATAAAAAACCCATTATTTAGGAAATAATTTTTTCTTTCCAATTAATATTTATAGTCTAAATGATATCTTATATAACCCTGTGTAAAAATTTATTTAGTAAAATATATTTGTTTGTGTCATTTTTGTCATTAATTTATGTTAATTAATATAAAGTGTCATTATCTCTCCCATTTGGCCCCATGGGGGCCCAAAATCAACCCAAAGATGTCCATGGTCGTAAAAAACTCAACCAATAAAGTTAGGACATGTAATATGGTAATTTTGTATTATTATGATATTCTTTTTACCTTTAATTATCATATTTACCATTAACTACGGTAAATTAAAGTCAAAAGTAACTATTCACGAAAAATTATTTTCATCTTATTGAACCACATGTTACATATTAATTACAAACATGTAAGTTTTTTTTTAAATTTAAACTACAGATGTGGTAAAATTTCAACAAAATGAAATTGCTAGTTTTTAACAACTACATAGTGGTTTCGCTATTCATCAAAAATTGATGTTTTTTAGAAAACTACGAAAAATATAGTGTAAGATATATATGATATTCCAAATTCAAAAATAATCTCTATTTTTCAAATTCAAAACATATAAGTTTCATTAATTAATTTAAAATTAATTCACGTTGTCAAAAAATAGTGTGTTTTTAATAAAAAATAACTATTAAAATATTGACAATTGTTTAGGTCCAATTTCAAAGTGAACTTACTTACAATGACCATCATTAAATTAAATAGTAATAATATATTATAATTAATATTTAAAACCTAAAACATAATCTATCTATATAAATAAATTAGTTTAATATTCACATTTGAATTAAAAATACATTATTTGTTACTATTCATAAAAACGAATTTTATCAGAAAACAAAAAAAAATTACCAAAAGTAAATTATGATGTCCATAATCTAAAGAAGAATTTTATTATTTCAAATAGAACATATAAGAATTACCAAAACTATATTTAAATTGGGTTCACCATCAAAAGGAAGTAAATCGACCTTCTTGTGAATATTAGAGTATTTATGTTTAAAATTAGATTCATTCATATTTTAAGCCCAAAACAATTATTTTATAAATGTAAAAACATTAAAAAAACATGTATAATCATATTTTAGTTATTTATATTCATTCCCACCTATTAAATGGTTAGGCGTTAACTTCCATTTAAAATAATAATATTATTTCATTAGTGAGCAACATAAGATTTCAATGAAACCTGTTGTTACATATCGGGTATGCAATAGAACATAAAAACCCCTTTAATGTAAAATTAATATTTAATAAATAAAATTTTAATAAAAAAGGAAGTGTATTATTTCTTTATTTACCTGGGTTGTTACATCTTTCCCACCTTTTGGAAATTATGTCCTCACAATTTTATTTATTTATCAAATAAGTGGGGTTATTTATCCCTCATAGCATTTTATGATTCCTATGTTTCCTCTTCAACCATATGGTTTTTCGAAAAAACCTTTACCTGGTGAATTACCATATTCTACAACACTTTCTCAATATGGTCATGAATCTGGTTTGGTTGTTCCTCACAAGAGATATTCTCTTCCAAATGAACTACCTATAGGTTAAAAACATTAGATGGATCTGCCATATACATTCTCAACATTGAATCATGAAAAACAATGTGTACTTGGGATAAACATGAAGGTAAATCCACTCATTATGAAACTGATCCAACTTTCTCTAGGATTTCATAAGTTCTAATGAACCTTAGACTCATCGTTCCCTTCTATGAGAAACACATCAATCTTTTCCATGGAGAAACATTGAGAAAGGAATGATCAACTACCTCAAAAGATTGATCCATCCTCTAGTTATCTGCATAACCATTGTTCCTTCTTTGAGATGTTTTCAGGTTATTCTGAATAAACTGAACCTTTTCTCCATCTCTACTACCACTTCTAGTCCCATCAGCTTCTTTTCACCAACTTCATCCCAAAATGCTGGAGTTCGACAATGCTTTCCATTTAATAACTCAAATGGATCCATATATATTCTGGAATGAAAAAAAATTATTATAATAAAATTCAACCAACAAAATATATTGGTCCCAACTTCCTTGGTAATCCAGTGAACGAGAACGTAGCATATTCTCCAGGGTCTGAATAGTTTGTTCTGATTGTCCATTTGATTGTGGATGAAAAGCTATAGTAAAATTTAATTTTGTACCCAATGACTTCTAAAAGTCTTTCCAAAAGTTTAACAAAATCATATGATCACGATCAGATACAATGGAGAGGGGAACTCCATGAAACCATACTATCTCAATAAGAAACAACTGAGAAAGTTGATCTATATGCAATGTATCTCGAATAGGAAGAAAATGAGAAGATTTAGTCAACCGTTCAATAATAACCTATACTGCATTATTACCTCAAGATGTCTTTTGTAATCACACTCACTAGTCCATGGATATATTTTCACATTTCTACTCTAGCACCGGTAAAGACTAAAGAATCCCTTTTGATAACTGCCACTCTGCTTTAACATACTAACATGTAAAACACTTCATAGTAACCTCTGTAATATCTACTTTCATTCCATCCCACTAGTAATAGTCATGAAGATTTCTTTAAATCTTATTACTACCAGGATAAACTAAAAACATAGAACTTTGAGCTTCACATAACAACTCATTCTTCAACTGTGAATCATAAGGCATACATAATATCTTCACAAACCTCAAAACACAATCACTATCAACATTAAATTTAGGAAAATTACCATTCTAAACCAAATCTACCTTTTCTTTAAATCATCGCCTTTCGTCCGCACTTACATAATTCTATCTGATAAAGATGATCTCACTAACACCTGAAACAAAATAGAACAGTTTCCTGTATCAACAACATATGTACCAAGTTTTATCAAATCAAAAACCAAAGTATCTCATTCCAAACATATCATGGTTAATGAGGCATTAATTTTTCAACATAAAGCATCATCCGCTTTATTTTTCCTTCCTGGATGGTAATGAATCATGGAATCATAATCCTTGATTAATTCCAACCATCTCATATGTCTCATGTTCAATTCTTTTTGAGAGAATATATACATCAAACTTTTTGGGTTAGTATATATTGCACATTTTACTCCATAAAAATGATGCCTCCAAATTTATAAATAAAAAAAATAGAAGCTAATTCCAAATCAGTTGTAGGGTAATTTAACTCATTTGGTTTCAACTAACGTGAATCGTGAGCAGTTACCTGATCATTCTGCATAAGGAATGATCCGAGCCCTTTCAACGAAGCATCACTATTAATAAAAAACTCACCATTTCATGAAGGGCGTTAAAAAAATGGAGCATTCACGAACCTTCATTTCATTTCCTGAAAACAATCGTCAAATTCTTTTTCCCAAATAAACATAACATCTCTTCATGTTAACTTAGTCAGTGTGTGGTTAACCTTGAAAAAGTCTCAACAAACCTATGGTAATAAACTAATAAACCAAGAAATCTATGGATCTTGGTTATATTTGTGGGTCATGGCCATTCTTCAAAAACATTTGATTATGAAATATCTATAGTTATGCCATTATTTTAAACAATGTGACCATGGAAAGAAATTTTTTGTTACGAAAACTCACACTTTCTGAATTTACAAAACAATTTCTTTTCTTTTATTATTTGTAAGACAACCCTTAAATGACTTTCATGTTCAAATTTACCTTAGGAATAAACCAAAATATCCTAAATGAACACTACCAAAAAATAATCCAAAAAATCACAGAGTGTTCTATTCATACGATTCATGAATACAACAGGTTCATTCATTAAACAAAATTCCATATCTACAAATTATTAATGGCCATATCTAGTATGAAACCAGGTCTTTGAAATGTCTGATTCCTTTAGATACAACTAATGGTACTGCGACCTCATGTCAATCATCGGAAAATAAAGTGCTCCCTAGAGCTGATCAAATAAATCATCGATATGAGGAAAATGATACTTGACCTTAATAGTGATGTTATTCAATGCTCTATAATCAATGCAAAGACTTATCGAACCATCTTTCTTTTTCACAAATTATATAGGAGAACTCCATGGTGATGTGCTAGGTCAAATGAATCTTTTATCTTATAACTCATGCAATTGGTTCATTAACTATAAATGTTCAATTTGAGCTATTCTATAATGGGGATTTGAAATTGGATTAGCATCAGGAACTATGTCAACTGTAAATTCAACTTCCCAATCAGGAATAATACTAGGCAACTGATTAGGAAAACAACAAGGTAGTCATTTACCACTGGAGAATAATTAATCTCAACACTTACTTTATTTTCGACAATATAAGAATGGTAACATTAATTTCCACATTTTACTAGTTTCTCAGCTTCCTGATATGTTCTCAAAATCAAGGGTTCATTCTTTTACACAAACTGACAATCTTTCTGAAAAGAAACCTCTTTAGCATTGTAGTAAATCATTGCATTATAAAGAGAAAGCCAATACATTCCCAGAATAACATCAAACTCTACTAGAGGTATAACAATAAGGTTTGAAGGAATGTTCTTCCCACACACAAGGAAGGGAATGTTCTTATAATCACGTTTTGTCTCAATATTTCCCCCAGTGTTTTTTCCATAAGTTCATATTAATATCCTGAGATGGAATTCCCAATTTAGTAGAAATATTCTCATAAATGAATGAATATGTAGACCATGAATCGAACAAAACATTGGAAGAATATGAAAAAGTAGTACTGTACTTGATACTACTTCATTTGATGGCCCAACATCTCCAGAAGTAGTTGCAAAGGATTTCACAACACCTTTCTACTTGTAGATTGGTTTCTTTCCCTTAGTTGAGTTCTTTGCTAGACACTCATTTTCATAATGAAAATTTTCATTAAACATAAAACATCATTGCACTGGATTTTTATTGCCTTCTTGATCATCTTCATTACAATTACAAGCATTATGACCAGACTTACCACACTAGAAGAACATCCTAGACATTGAAAACAATTCTCTAGGAAACTTTTTACCACACTTCTCACAAGATGGATATTTTGTTTTGTTACCTCTAGGATTCATTGATAAATTATTTACCTTTACATGGAAACTAGACAATTGATTTAATTATTTTTCAAATAACACCAAATCATCGAAAAACTCTATTTTCACCTACTCCACAAATCAAAAATGTTTTTCATAACTTTTGAACTCATGAGAGGATAATTATCTTCGAATTTTAGCATTCATCCTGAGTAAAATTGATTTATCTTAATATCATGATCTGGGATGAAATATTTAGAATACCTTGCATGTTGAGTGAATATTTCTTCATAAGCAGCCACAAAGTCATCCTCTTAGCTCAATTATAGGAACTTGTTTTCTATCCTAAGACAATCCACCTTAGGAAAATATTTATCAAGAAACATACCTTTGAATTTATCCCAACCAAGAGCATTTATCTCTTCTATATCTCTGATATTTTTCACCACTGACCAACTCTGATCAGCTTCACCTTCAAGACAGAAAATATCAAGACTAAAATATTGATGTTATGAGCACCCCAGGACATAAAAAATTTTCTCATGTGCATTAGTCAACCTTTCTGCTGTCACAAGGTCAGATGATCCTTTGAATGGTGGGGGTTGTTTCCTCATGAAATGTTCCAATACTGACATGTTCTTCTGTGGTTGATCTGGAAGATCCCGTGCATTGATACCACCCCCATTTATAGCCTGATTCAACTATGCCATCACTACAAAAAACTATTCATTTCCGATTCCAACCATCTCAGGTTCCTTATTTGGAAGGCTGTCTTCCTCCTGATGTCGTCCAAACATATATTCCATGTTTCCTCTATGGAAAGCCATTCTAAACACAAAAATATCTTAGGAGAAGAAACATGGTAATATGTAAATGCTATATCATTTTAATAATGACATGAACTTAAAACATTTATGGATATAAATTTAACTATATCTTAACTTCTAAATTGGTCTAGACCAACCTATGATACCAACTATAAGGACCGAGCCATAAAAAATTACATAATCTTGAATTAAATGAATAATTCACAATGCGGTTCTTTTCAAGTACAGAGTTTTATATAATTATTCCATTACATATACATGATGAATTGAATAATACATGTAGACATGTCTACTCAGTTTCCATTTTTTCACAAAATAAAAAATCATGAAAAAATAGTCATGTCTAATTCAATGTTTTAGACAACATGAAATTTTACTGATCCCACACTTGACCCTGTTCCACTTTATGTACTCTGAAAAACATTTCAAAAACTTGGGATAAGCATAAAAGGCTTATCAAGGGATACACAATGAAGGAAAAATTTTAATTCTTAAAAACAACAAGCAAACCAAGAATACTTTATCATAGGTTATACTTTTCACCTTTATGAAGTAGTAAATACACTTCATTGAATTGAATATCATTTATTACCATTTTGTAACCAAATTTTTACCATAAAAAACATATAAATAATATATAACATATATAGGTAACATGGGACATAATCATTCATATGTGGAATAATCATACAGTCGATAACCACAAATATCAATAATGTGATAACCATATGACCAAATTCCATACAAAATGAATTGGAGGTTATAACATAACCACCCATACATGTTTATCACATCACCACATGTCATTTTTTTATCAGGTAACCACCCGTCAAATGACCAGTTACCATTATAAAATCATAACACATAAAATATTGAAAATATAAACATTTCACTAAAAACTTTTAATTTGAAATCACATGAAATAATTTCAAAATACTGAAATAATCAATGCATATCAGAAACCATTTTCAATAACAAAACATCCAAATACAAAATAACGTATTTTCTTTTCATTTTATAAAACATTAAGGTTTATATAGAAATCCAAATAACGATTACGGAGGTTGAAAGGTCATTTTCGCTGCAAACGTTAAAAAAATTCTGTTTGTCATTTAGTAAAACACAACGTAGAAAAAATATTCCTTTTGAATGAAAGTAAAATTGAATGTGTTACATTATACACAATGTAAATGAAGAGGGTATATATTATCAAAATATGACTCAATGAAAGGAGATTGAGATGAAGTCCCTTACCCCGTGTCCGACTTTACCGTTTGTTTTTTAATTTCTTGAATAAGAAACTAAAGTTAATTTCTAATTTATTATGAAAAATTTTCATGTCCATTATTCATTTTATATTACTTATTACCATGTTATAATCATTATGAAACAATTTATGTTAATAACAGCTTTTTTTCGATATTTGTTACTTGAGTAAAAAAATGAACTTCTTATATTTGCAAGTTGTTCGTGTGGTCCAAAGTTCATTATATCTCGAATGATATTCATGATTTAGATATCATATAAATCATATCTAACCTGTATATACATTTATTTATAATATAACATAACATTTGGAGGTAAGAAATGAAATGCACAGTTCATGGAGACGGTAAGCCGTACGTACGCATGAATGCTACTTTCATTTCTCTTTCGTACATTAATGGAATTAAAACATGATGATACATAGTTATATTATAATTAAACTATAATATCATATTTAATATCATTATCACATTCATTTATACATCCCACATAGGGAATCAATGAGTCAAATCACATTGAGGGGGTCGTAGTCTGCACTTTTTCAAAGGAAATTATCGTGACTACCCATAATGGAAACCATAAAGGTATGATCTAAAAGAAAAATACAGAAAAATAATGAAAAAATAAAAATAATAAAAATAATATATAAATATAGTTTCATCTTAATGTCCATAATGAGTGGTGGTAAGAGATAATCAAACAAACATCGTTTCGTGAGGCGTTATTTTTCCTTCCGCAGAAACAGTATGTTCTTCACCCATTAGATACAGGTGTTTGTAAGTTCAGTGAAAATAAATCTCATAACAACATCCTAATATATTTATGATACTTACTTTTTTATAAAATAATGTTATAAAAATATATTAGGTTTTGTTAGAAGTAAAATAAAATGAAAAGAAGTTAAGAGGAATCGTTACCTTTAATTTGGGAAACTCCCTTTTGTTTGAACCCAAAAGACTTAGTAATGTGCCTTCTACCAAAGGTATGTCTTCTAGGAGGATGAGAGGTATCTTGAGAGCTTATTATATTAGGGGTTTCACAAGGAAAATGGCTTGAGAGGTGTGTGGAATGAGTAAGAAGTGAGGGATTTTATAAGGGGGGAGGGCACTTTAGGAAAGTGTGAAAATATTATTTTATTATATAAATATATTCTGTTTCTAAATTCCCTAAAACAAATTAAAGTTTAATATACGATGACTCATGGAAGAAATAAAATCATACAATAATAATTGGACTGGGTTTTGATATTGTTTTAATATTTATAATCGTATTTATTTAAATCATTTATTAATGAAGGAAATATTGCATCATTATTGTGTCATAGATAATTAAATTTATATGATTTATAAAAATAAAAAAAATAACATAATGTTTGAAAACATTTTACCTTTCCAATTAACATTTATAGATGAACATATAGCTTATACAACCCGAGGTAAATATTTATTTACTAAAAGATATTTTTTTGTGTCATTTTTGTCATTACTTAATGTTAATTAATCTAATGTGTCATTATCACTTCCATGTAGCTCCTTGGGGTCCCAAAATAATCCCAAATATTACCATTGTCGTAAATGACTCAACCAATATGGATAGAATATGTGTTATGGTAATTTTGAATTATTATGTTATTCGTTTTTCGTTGAATTATCCAATTTACCTTTAACTGCGGGAAAAAAGTAAAAAGTTGTGATTTACCAAATATATTTTTCATCTTATTGAACCACATTTTACATACTAATTAAAACCATGTATGTCATATTTTCGGAATTTAATCCACTAAATTAGTAAAACTTCATTTATATGAAAATGAATTTCTGTAACTACTACAAAGTGGTTTCACTATTCCTAATTTTTTTTTGTTTTTCGGAAAACTTCCAAAAAATGTGCCAAAGCTATATTTGATATTTTGAATTCAAAAATGATGTATATTTTACCAAATAAATTATTGAAATAATTAATTTAAAATTAATTCCTGTTGTCAGAACAAATAGCGTGGTTTTAAGAAACAATAACTATCAAAAGATTTACATTTTTTATGTCCAATTTAAAATTAAAATTAATTATAATGACCATAATTTGATTAAATGATAAAAATATATTCTAACTAAAAATTAAAACCAAGAAAAAATATTACCTAACTATATAAATAATGTAAATTAATTTTCCCTTTTGAATAAAAAATACATTGTTTTTCACTATTGATAAAAAATTGAATTTTCTCAGAAAAATTCAAAAAATTTACCCAAAGTAAATTTTCATTTCCCAAATATAATGAAATATTTTATTTTTCCAAATATAACATATAAAAATGACCAATACTAGAATCAAAGAGGTATCACCATCAAAAGATGGTTATTCTACTTTTTAGGGAATATTAGTGTATTAATGATTAAAATTAAATTCATTCATATTTTAAGCCCCTAAATTTTATTAGATAAATTTAAAAACCATTTAACAAACATGTATAATCATATTTTATTTAGTTCTATTCATTCCCACCAACAAAATGGCTAGGAGTTAACTACCATTTAAAATAATAATATTAGATTATTATTGGGAAACATACGATTTCAAAGAAACCGGTTTTTGCGTATCTGGTATGCTATCGAACATAGAAATATATTTGAAGAAATATAAATATTCAATTCACAAAATATTAATAAAAAATAAAATTTATTATTTATTTATTTACCTGAAATATTACAATAACTTTCCGCCACTAAACGATTAATAAAATAAATAATATTAAATTTTAATGTTATTTTATTATTTTCATGATGTCTGAAAATTAAATTTTTTGTCCGACCCTTTACGATTGATGTTTTGTTCATTCTACGTGAATCATTTAATTCCATATTCAACAGGAACCTCATATTTTTGATTCAGGGACCAAATCAATTGTTAGGAAAAACCCGTAGCACATTTATTTAAATGAACGTTAAAATATAGTTCAAAAATTATGTTTAACCATCGACCCACACAAATTGAGGATAGGTTTTGCCTGAGGGGAACATGACCACACAAGCTTAATGGTATACTTTAATTATAAATTTGAGTTATCATTTTGGATTTATTATTATTTGAAGATAAAATAATGGTTACTTAATTATATTTTTTATGGGCAAAAACTAATATCCACCGTTGGCCAGTGCCGGCCAATGTTAAGATCTGCCTAAGGAAAGCCTAACATCATGAGCTCCACAATGTTCTTGGATTTTTTAATCTGACTCATCGTTCATGTGTTATAATCATTTGAAAAATAAAATATATTTATTTAATTATTTAATTCATGTTATG
Organism: Viscum album; assembly: GCA_963277665.1. Taxonomy (NCBI): domain Eukaryota; kingdom Viridiplantae; phylum Streptophyta; class Magnoliopsida; order Santalales; family Viscaceae; genus Viscum; species Viscum album. The sequence goes on along the minus strand of OY728160.1, from coordinate 795,097,168 downwards.
CATTTTTTATGTTCCCTCACTAGAGGGATGCACCGACTAAACATAAGCCACTAATAGGGTAAATCCACCATCGTTAATGCATCATTGATTAAGATTTTTGATTTTGGAACCCATTTAATAGTTATTCCACTTTTTCAGAAAAATCACTCATGGGTTCAATCTAATTCTTAAAAAATTTTGAAGCATTATTCTAGGATCTCTGGGACACATAATCACACATCGTCTCAGCTCTTGGTCTCGAGATAATTCTATATAATTAAAAATTAGTATACAAAAATTCTAGTACATTAATATAATTTCCATAGTTCGTAAAATAACTATAAATATATATTTTAATAATATACCCTTGAAAATGATGCCTCAACATCTATTTATTTAATGAAATTCCATAATTTTATGTTTAAATTATTTATATAAGGTTAATAAAATAGATAATTAATCCACCTTACCAACTAATACCTTTTATATCACATGGATATCTATATGATAAAATATATCTTCTAAAAATCAACTTAATCTTTATCTATCAAATAAATATATGAAATAAAATTCATTCAAACCAAGCCATCACATATGCTAGTGGTTTGAATTTAACCCTTTCCACCATTAAGCTATCTATTCTAGCCCTATGGCCTTTCATAACATAATGGCTTTCCATTTTTAATAATAGTATATTAATTTAATTAATTTAATGTTCCTAAAAAAATATGAATCATCTTAAATGATATCATTCATCAACAAATATCTTTTTAACACTATTTTTTAATAAATATCATTTTTCTACAAAAAAATAATAATAAATGACTATAATCAATAAAATATTCACTAAATGTTTTATTTGTAAATTATTTATAATTCATTTGATATGTGTCTCAAATGATGATTACATTTTCAATACACTAGTTTTCTACCATATTTATTCCTTATGACAAATGTGTTCATATTTTTAAAATAAAATCTAATATATAATGATTTATAATTATCATAGTATTTATAATATCACTGATAAACATATCATTCATTAAAAATCATTCTTGATCCCTTTCCTGTGATTTTTGATACAATCTAATTATATAAAATATTTCCATATAATTCATCAATTTGAAATTAGTTATTATTCTTACATAGATGTTAATAGAATAATTTACACATTAAATCTATATATTAGGTCCAATCATTATGTTGTTGATATCGACTTTATCTTCATAAAAGATATCTATATATCTAGATTAGAAATAGTGAATTCATTGGTTGTGATTTTTATTCCATATTTTGTGGATGAAATGAGATTTTGAAATTGAATAAAAAACATTTCATTATCCATTGATATTTTGAAGAAATTAAACTGTGTTAGCATGATCATAGAGTTTCTTACTGGTGGTTTTGTTATTCAAAAATCATTCAAAATAATTTCAACATGATTTTTTCTTGAGAACGGTGATTAATAAAAATATACATGATATTAATGATTTATGTGATCATTTTTATTTTATCATAAAAAATTATATTTCATATGTATAAAAGAACATTAAAAATAAATATAATTATTTCAGGTTAATATTAAAATGGAACCAGTAATGATAATACATTTATAAATTATTTTACATTATAACCACTATATACTCTAAAACAACTATAATTACTTCAATATTAAATAATATTTTTTCCTAAATAGTTATCTTATACAATTCCACTTACATCCATAAAAATATTATTGCATACATCCAAATTAATCATACAAGTTATACCTTACTGTTACATATTACTCATCTAATTAAAACGTCCACCTAAAGAATATTAACCACCATAATATATAGACACATAAAAAATCAGAAAAAAAACTTTACCTTTTTATGTAGGATCATCAATAATCTTATTTACCAAATATGGTATCCATTACAATTATTATAATCTAATATAAAAAATCATAATCTCTATGTTTATTTAGGCCCTACATTGAGACAATCTATGCATACACAACCATAAACAATGAATATTTTTTTTCTAAAGATAATATATAATTTCCTTCCATTCCTTACTATCATATAGGTTTATGGTTTTATAGAATTATTCCATCACCATAGCATTAATGTGTATTTAATTAAAATGTGTAAACCTCCACTCAGTATATATATTTTACAAAAAAACAACTTTTAAGATATAACATATTTCCATTAATGAAATAGATTAGATGTTTTTAACATGAATATAAATCTTTCCCTTCATATACTTAACACCTAAATATAAATGTTTTAAAATGTTTTATCAAGAAAAAAATTTCAATATTTGAAATAAAAAAAAAATTAAAACCAGTATTCCAGAGATACTATGAAAATATAACATTTAAAAAATAAAAATAGGTCTCAAATTAATCAACTTTTTTCCATCGAATAAACATATTTGTTGAAGTATTTTCATATAATATTTTATAAAATTCAAAAATGAAAAATTATAATTTATAATTTATTTTCAATCATAATAAAATCATAAATGATTATTCACAATGTTACTGTTTTCACCCATAAGATGTAGAAAATAATTTTTATTAGTCATAAACACATTAGATTACATTATACATTAATAATATTCCCATAAAAACCATATAAAAAAAATGAGTAATGTGGGTAACACGAGGCATCCTTTTCATATCACCATTAAATGTGTAGTGACCATTATGGATAGAAATGGAGTTTCCCTAATGGTTAGAAATATCATTCATGGTAACATGTGGAATAACATGTGTATTTACAAATGGAGTTACCCTCATTGTCAACTTACAAAAAAATTATTACAAATACATTATAGGGATATCACAAACAAAACCATCATTAATTTATAAATAATACACATTACATCATGAAACCTACCCAAGAAAAAAAATATATCATAACATATAAAAATTTTCATCATAAAAATATTCTCGCATTCAAAAAGAAATTCTTTTTGGATGATTGTATATAAGTTTGCTTTAAAAATATAATTTTCAAAAAAAAACATCATATAATAAAAGGAATGATTTATTTTTCATTGAAGAAAGAATGTAAGATTATAATATATTTATTTAATAAAATAATGGATACCATATTAGGGAATTTTATTTTCATCCCAAATGTTAAAATAATTCAATAATTCATTTTATTTTATAATGAAATTCACAAATTTCCAAAAAAGTTTAATATTTGAAACCATTTATGAATTGTAAAAATAGGAATAAATTTACCTTTAAATATAATTTATTTTTATAAAGTCACATAATTTTTTAAAAAAATATTAATATAGAATAAAATAATTTGAATGGAAAATTTATATGGAAATTGTTTTTATAATAATGTCTATTACCATTATTCCGAATCATCTTTAATGTTCAGTATCATCCAAAATAAAAAAAATATGTATAATATTTACATTTATAAGAACATTATTTCTATTTATTATCCATTTAAATTTTATTTATTACTATTTTATATATCATTACATAATAATTTATGTTTATGATAATCATTTTGATGATATTTGTCACAAATGTCCTAAATGAATTCTATTGGTTGACAATGGTAAAAGTGGTCAATGTTTCAACATCTATAGAAAAAGAATAAATGCAATATGTTTCATTTTTATATTTCAATTATATTTTCAAAAATAACAATAAATGATGGTTATAAATAAGGAACTATCATAAAATCGTGGAAACATTATATCGTACATATTCATGAGTAAAATTTCGATTATTTAATTATCATTATTGAAAGAAGATTGTTGTTTTTTTACCATTAATGAATGATAATTATATTATTTATAGAATTATATTTTTTTAAATAAACATCTTATTCCATCCATTTAATGTTGGGATGAAAAAATATTTACATAACTCTATGGAGGTTGTAGTCTACACATATGCATGACAACATTATCATATTTTGGTGAATGAACATGAATGAAAATAAATTATACATTATATATTATGAATAACAAAAATATTTCTATGGTGTCCTAGTTTTCCATGAAATTTGTTTCCTCTCTTATTTTCCTCATGGGTCATGGCCTAGAGGTTAAACCATTGAGGGGTATTTGGAGAGGTTTCAAAGATGAATCTCCCTGAATATTTCTAGGTATTGTATAAATATTTATTTAATTTTAATCCAACTACCCAAAAATATTGTAATATTAAAAAATATTTGATGAATATAAAAATTAATAACTAAATTGATAATTAATCAACCAATAAGATGATTTTATGTGAAATTAATTAAATCAGTTTGCGAGGTTTTAGTCACCCATAATAAAAAATTGTCGTTTCAATTCCAGTTTTATATAATATGATATGGATATATGTTATTACATTGACATAATCAAATATAAATATATATATGATAATCATGTTGTTATTTTATAATATTTGATGTATATTTATAGTATGTAGAAGAAGAAATAAAATGAAAATGCATGATTAAGAACTATACCAATTATTTAAACCACCTCTTAAAATATACAACAACTAATTTCATAAATTGGTTTTATAATAAATACAAGTTTTTAGGACATTAATAGGGATTTGGGGAAGGTATTTAGTTAGTGTTTTCCTAAATGGATAGAATTTTTATGTATGAATCAATGGTGACTTCATATACCCTTTTATAAAACAAGGGAGGATCACTAATGTCATTTCATAATGTAGTAAAATAATTTAAATTAATAATAAATTTTAAAAGAATAAATTATATATGATATGAATATAATATGTGTATTATATATTATATTTTAACTCAATAAAAATTACCATGTTTAATTGATGTTTTAATAGTTATTTTTTCATCCATATTAACCCTCTTAGACAATTACCATGGTAATAAATATTGTATAATTTAGGGGTAAAAAAATATTATAATATAATTTATATTGGACCATAAATAATCATTGTTTAATATTTTCAACAACATCCCAATCATGTGGATGTACATTGGATTTTGTGTATTTTTAAATATATAAATATAATATATTATAATTTAAAATCACATTAATATAAATTTTGGGGACTATTGTTTTAATTTGATATTTAAAACTACATGAAAACAAAATAATTAGACTATAGTGCATTAAAACTAATATAAAATTTTATACTTACCTACACAAATCTCCAATTTTAATTATTCATTGAAATAATATAACTCTAATCATTTTAAATTAATTTATTTTATTTTTATTTTAATTGAATTAATATTAATCTACATTATATATGCATATAAAAAAATTATGTCATCATAAAAAACATTACGAATAAATAACATGATAAAAAAATATTTTATATTTGAAATGAATATTTATAAAAATATACATTTACTACTCTTAGGAAGAAATTATTGATTATAAATAAAGAGAAAGAAACATTTGAATATTCTTTTAATAAAATTTTTTAAAGTTAATTATAATTGAAATATGGAATTAAGAAAATTAAATTCATATTTTGGAATACAATGGAAGATAAATAATCTTCAAATATAATTAAATAATGTGTTATAATTAAATTTAAGTCTTTATCAAAAACGTTTTACCCTTAACGGATATGTTTTACCATTACTCTTGTAACAAAATTTACATTGACTACTATTCAAAATGAGTACAAATAAATGGGGTATATTTACCTAATTTAAAACAGTAAATAAAAATATGTTATAAATTATTCATGATTTAAGACACTCAATATATACAACCATGCTTAAATTTAACCCCAAAAAATGAGATGAAAATTAGATTCTTCTGAAAAATCTTCTTTTAAGAACAAAAATGTATTATTTATAAATAAAAGTTTTAAAATAATTAAAAATGTTATAATTGATTTATTTTTAATTAAATTTTATCAAATTTATATAAAATTTAATAAAAATATAGTTTTACATTATAATTAATTTTATAGAAAATATATTTTCAATAAATACAAAATTTTTGACTATTCATGGAATAAAATTCCATAAAAATATAAACTATTATTGAAAACTGGATTTAATAAAATATATTATTTTTAAAAAATATATTTTATATAACATTTAATTTTTTTTTTAATATCTAATATAAAAAATAAATAGAAATAATTTTTTATGAGAATATTTTTCAGAGGCATAAAATGAATAATAAATATTCAGGGATATTTTCCCAAAAATTTACCGTAAAATTTTTATTTAGTTGGTGAATAATATATATTTATTAAATTAGTTAATCATATTCATACCCACCAATTTGAAAACTAGTTTATAGAGGTTATATTAAAATAATTATATTTTATAGTTCATTTGAGCACTATATTGTGTTAAGTATTGTTGTCGAATATAGTTTTCTTTTATGAAATTTTTTGGTTTTAATTTTTTTTGTGAACAATGTCATTATTATACAATAAAATATAAAATTATTGTTATAAATAAATGTTTTCCTACATAAAATGGAATATAAGAATAAATTTAATGATAATGAAAATAAAATAACAACTTAACCCATGATTTAACTACCCTATAGTGGAAAAAGAATTTTGATATATAGACATGAATATTTGAAGGGTTGAGAAGAATAATTATGAATAAATATAAGGTAATTTACTTTTTATCAATAAAATTAGTGGTTCGCGATGAGAAATTCCATGCTCATGATTTTCATATAGAGGTAGTAGTGTTTAAATTGAAATTTTGATTGCATTATCTCTGTGATAATAAGTGTGATATTCCCAATAAAAAAAATAAAGTAAATATTAATAAAAAAATATGAACATATTCCAAATTAATTTTTTACAGTTGTTCATTGACTATTACTTCTGAATACATTTTTACCCTATTTAGGAAGACAAGGTGGGTGATACACTATTTATGAAGTATCATTCTATCTTATACATGATGATGATTGAAAATGATTCAACACAAAAATATTTAAACGAAATTAACCTTAAAATCATAAGTGATGGCGAAAAAAACTATCATCCCAAAATTATTAATCAATCATCCAATCATTATAATATCAAAAAAATAAAAGAAATATTATTCCTGGAAATAGAAAATGGTAGTGATTATTCCTCTGTTTGGATTTAGTAATGATGGAGTTATATTGATTCAAAATATGTAATATTGGAAAAAAACAAGAACTAAATGAAGGAATTTTTTTAATTTTAAAATAATATCCCTCCTTATTCATCTATGATGCACATAAATTTATATCAATATAAAAAAAATACCTTTTCATGGAGAAAATGAATAAAAAAATTTGAATAAAAAACAAAATTCATGGTATTCCTTTTTCTCAAAGATTAATTAAGAAAATTCTTCAATTTCATTTTAACCATTACCCATACATGTTTTTAAATTGGGAAAAACATCTATTTTTTGTGGAACAATCAAAAATAGTAAATTATTATACTATAATTTGGGATTCTTTTGATCACTGTGGAAATTAATTTCATCACTGTGAAATAAGATTGATCTCATGATATAACCCTAAGATATAAAAAGAAGATGTGGTAATTGTAAATGAGGTTCCAAATTCCATTCTATAAGATTTATATCAAAGGATTACATGATGATTATATAAAATTATTTATGAAGTATTAGTGATATATTTTATTTTTACTACATTTTATCACCCTCAGACAAATAGTCAGTATTTGAAGACTAACCAAAACATATATGATATACTAAGAATATATTAAATTTGACTCCAATGATGAAATTATTAAAATAATCCCATGGTATAGTTCTTATGTAAATAAAGTATCAAATATATCAATTGTATTAAAACATATAATCCCATATATGAGAATACATGTCACTCTCCAACATGATAGGTTAATGTAAGAGAAAGGAAGCTGATAAGTCCCAATAAGTGGCTTGAAATTACAGATATGTTTTGAAAAAAATTATTAAAATTTGTTTGTCGAAAAAATATGATTGAAGATATATATAGATAATTTTTAATGTGTTGTAGAGTTTAATTATGGAGAAAACATCTTCCTCTGGATGACTCTTTGGAAGAATATTATGTATTTTTTGAAAAAGGGAACCTCATCCCTATGTATATTCGTCCATTTAAGATCCTCGATCATGTTAATGAAGGATCTTATCACATAGAAATTCCTCATGAACTATCTTATTAAGATGATGTATGTAATGAATTTTTTAATTGATTTATATACTAGACCCATCAGATGTAAGAAATAGAGTGGATTTGGAATTGGATCTTGAACTCTCCTTTGATTAGTAATTAGGTAAGATTATTGATCGAATATATATGATGCTATGAAAAAAGACCATTTCTCTGATAAAATCATGGTGTAGTAATCCCATGATTCACAAATTCATTTGAAAAAATGGCGAATTGAATAGATAAAATAACACTACCTTTTTTCCTCAATTGAATAAAATTTCCAAGATATTTATTATTTGGGGTAAAATGTAATAACATGGAATATAAGACATAATAAAACAAGTGTTATGTTATGAAAAATGAGTTACATGATAAACATAATTAAAAAAGTCACAAAATATTAATATAATATTATAAGTAAATATTTTATAATGAATAATATTGTAAAACTTTAAATATCTAGAATATAAATTATTTACATGAGTTAATATTTAATAGGTTGTTTTTAATAAAATCCACTACAAAATATATTGTTAATTATCATTGAAAATAAAAGTTTTAAAATTTAATATTATAATTATTATAATATAATTTTTTCCTATTCCTCAAATAAAAATTTACATAGTAGGACTATTAATATATTATGTAAAATGGGGTATTTTATGTTAAAAAATATGGTTGTTGGACTAAAAGAATTTTTTTTTTGAGTTTTTCATAACGTCTGATTATGATAGATTGTTATAAAACATTAAAGTAATAAAATATTTATTTATGGAATAAAAATATTAATGTTAAAACATTATTTGAAATTAAAATACTTTGTATAATATTTTGAAATATAATTAAAATATTACTTTAATAAAAAAAATTATTGTTAGTTAGTTCCCAAGATTATGTTATAAATGGTGAAATTTTGTTATATATTTCCTTGAATTCCTCATAAATTTAAAATTCAATTTTTTAATCAATTTATTTCACTAAAATAATCTTATAGGATATTTTTATTTTATATGTAAATTAGAAGCTAAAAAAGTATTTTTTATTAAAAATATTTTTACACAATAAAATGTGTCTACATAAAAATGAAATTTTATGACATTTAAAAATTTTATTTATAATATTATATTATAATTTAATATATGAAGTTTCATATTATATAAATGGATTAGTAAATAATGTTTCATTATTTTTAATTACAATGGTAATAAATATAAAATGTAGGTAAAAGTTATTTTAGAAAAAATGTTAAAATAATAGAAAAATGCTTGGATAACATTTACCTTACCTCAAAATGAATGTAATTGATTATTTTTTATAGTATTATTTTTCTCACCCCATATTATTCCAATTTTGATTTATATAACCTTGAATAGTGACTTCAAATTATAAAAAACTAATATGTGTTTCCAATTGATCTACTCTTTTCTCTTATAAATGGACACCACATAGAAAATTGAAATATATAATTCTCCTTATAATTAATCAATGAAATACTACGATTTTCTCTTTCAATATATCTCTCCCACCCACATAATGTTATGGTCATATTATTTTTTCTAAAGGCCTTCACTTCCATAAAGTTTTTTATGAGTATAATGACCCATAATTTACATACATTGTTATTACATCATAATTGAAGAACACTTATTACAACATATAACAAAACCATGAAAGGACTGTATATGTATAGTGTCATTAGAAAATGGGAAACATAAACAACTGGTTCATAAATCATCTACTTTGTCTCCCATTTATTTCATCATATCTAGAGTCCCTTTTGGAATATTCTACTTAGTTCCCTTCTTCCTGACCTGGGGAGAGAAAAAAATAAAAAAGGCTGACCGCAAATGCTCAGTAAGGGTAAACAAAAGAAATATCAATCACATCATATTCATTAGAACATAATATTTTAGAAAACATAACCTGCAAAAGTGTTCATAATATCATAACATGGGATAAATCATAGTGGTGAAATGTAATCTCAAATAATCATAACATAAAACATGAATCTTTTTGGCGTACGCACATTATCATAGAGAGCCATTTCTTATTAGTCAAGACTCATTGCCAAGATTATCTTAGCAGACAAAGTCAATTTCTCAACCGAGTTCACTCCTTGTTTCAGTCCTATATCACTGAACCGGATTAACCTGTTGTTCCATCCATGTATATCTCATGAGATATAAATATTTACCCAATGAATTATAGGGGGATATAGGTCCCACCCTTCTCATAATGATACCATTCTTAAGTTTTCCACAAGATCATAAATCATACATCATAACATAACCCATGTAATTAAAATGGGATTCTTAATCATCATGCCATAATAACACAATCTATATAAGATAAAAGGACATCATAAAAATAATTCCATAATAAAATAATCAAAAAATGTAAAAATAGGGAATGAAACAGAACCCTATATTATCTTATATGGAAAATAATTTTGATAGAACACTTGAACTCCATTATTGAGGAAAATATCCTTTCTAATTCAAAAACATTTTCTTTTTTAACATGTCATATAATTTTAAACTAAAATAAGTTGAATAAAAATAAACATGAAAACTTGTAAAGGAATATTAATGGAAATAATATCCTAAAAGTCCATTTAGGTCATATAATTTAAAAAACATTCTTTTTGTACATTGGCAGGAAAAGTCTTAAAGTACCTCGTAATAAAAATGGAAAATGAATCCTTTCATATCTTTTACTAAAAACTCACAAATGGGGAAAATTCGATTTAAAAAAATTGTTGGTCGATGAAAATAATATTACATATTTAGGAAACATGGATGTGGATAATAAATACACCCCAGTAAATACCAATGTATAAACAATCTCGGATAAAAATGAGATTGTGATATTATCCCTTACCGTAGGACCAATTTTCTTCATATGTGTCTGAACCTCCTGTATAATGATTTAAATAATGTTATTTACATATTACATAATTTTACTCATTGTTATGATATCATATATGGTCATATTCTTATCATCGTATTAGTAATATTTCATTGCTACTTGTTATTCCAGTGTTTATTGTTTTTTTGTTCCTATGCGTGTTTTGTTGAATAAATTCTTATTCTTATTTTTAGATTATAGATACCTAATTTCCAGAATTTATTGGTATAATATATATCATATTTATTCATTCAATTCATTTATAAAATCATTATGCAACGAAGATCATGTAGAATGAGTCGCATCACATCGTGGAGATGGTATTCCGTACATACACACGAGCGATGATATCATTTCCATGATCATGGAATTATTATGGAGTGTAAGTATACTATTTTAGAATCAATATCACTTTACAATAATCATATATAGTTATTATCTACACCATTATACCCATCCAAGTAAGGTGGTGGTGGAAAACAGATTACACCACGGCGTGGAGACGGTATTCCGTACGTACGCACGCACGATGATTTCATTTTCCATAAGATGGATAGAAGGTGAAATAGTGTTGTTTCATATTTATAATAACATATCAGTATATGAGTGATACTGATGTTATTACTTAATAATGAAACCACTAAGGAAGAAGAAGTTGAAGAAGAAAGAAATTTGAAATGATCGGTAATGGATATCACCTCTTCTTTGACGCGCCTCTTCTTAACCTCTTATTAGGGCACTAGGGATGGCCTTTTAAGAAGACCAGGACCTCTAAGATGTTTCTAGGGAAGTTTAGAAGAAAACATTGCAGGGTTTGGCCAATATTGATGCCTCAAATTAGTGTCAAGACGAGAGGGAGGAGGTTCCCTTTTATAAGGGAGGAGAGTGGCACCTTTTGAAAAACTAAAAATATTATTTTATTATAAAGTCATATTCTATTTTTAATAGATCCAAATTGATTTATTTCGAAGATAAGGTGGTTATGGGTCTAAATACTCTCATATAATAGAATTTATGCATGTTTAAGTCATTATATTAACCTTATCATTTAGTTTTAACTCATAGTTAATTAGATTAACTTTTACCAGGTCACTTTGTATTTTTATATTATATAGTTAATAAATAAACCATATACATCCAAGATACCCCCCAAGTGGTCCATTAATTATACACATATCATGATATAATTATCTTGACCGATCCATAGATTTTTAGGAATATAATAACAATTAATTATAAAATATTTGTTTTAAAAACTATTTTATGTCTATTTTGACACTATTTGGTAATTGATTTTTGTGAAAATCATAACACAATGATTAGTTCTAAAATAGTTAATTAAATCAATAATAACATGTCATATTAACTTAGAAAATTAGTGTAATTCATAAAAATTCATAATTTACTTTTATTTGAGTATTAATAACATCAATTATGTTAATATAACATTAATAAGATAATTACTGCATCATCATTGTGTCATAAATAAATTATATTATTTAGTGTCTATAATTTATAAATAAAAAATCATTATGTAGGAAATCTTTTTACCTTTCTACGTCATATATATAGTCGAATTTATCTTATTTATAACCCAAGATTATAAATGTTTTAGTTATTAAACATTGATTTTAACTATTTTAACTATTCTTTAAATAAAATAATATTAAATTTCCTAATCTAATCCATGTACACCTAAAACGTAATATTATATCCCTAATGTTGTTTTTGGTCGAATTACACTTATCCAATACAATTAGGACATGTGTTAGGGTAATAATAATATCATTTTTACCCTTAATTACACTATTTACTTTTAACCGTGGTAAATAAAAGTAAAAAGTTACTATTCACAAAAAATTATTTTAATCCCATTGAACCACATTTTACTTACTGACATCAACCGTGACTCTTGGATTTTTAAAATTCCATTCAGAAAAGCGGTAAAATAATGTTTTATATAAATTTGCAAATTCTCTTAGGAGGTGGGTAAAAGACGGTCAAAAGTTCAATAAAAAATTTATATATCTAAAATTCTCAAAAAATGACTCCAATGAATTACATTGAACATATATAGGAATTATGTATCAATTTTGCCCTAAAATAAATTTAAATAAAATAAATATTTATTTAAATAAAAAGTCGGGTTTTATATAGTAACCTAGTGTTTTCACTATTCATCAAAAATTGAATATTTTCAGAAAAGTGCCAAAAATTATCCCTAGGCTAATTTTGATATTCCAAATCCAAAAATGAAGTCCATTTGGAAAAATAAAATTTATAAAATTTCAAAAAGTGGTTATAGCTATTCATAACGGCTAGTTTTAATAATATTTTAATAGCATACTGTTGTTTAGTGAAACTCGGTATTGCGTACAACACAAGCTATTGAGGAAGTCCACGATTGCATGTAAAGTAAGACAAGATAGTGTTGTGTATAGTGAAATATTCCTTTAATGATGTATAAAAACAAAATAATTATCATAAAAATATCAGGTGTTACATTCTACCCCCCTTAAAATGAATTTCACCCTCTAAATTCATCACTTCGTAACCAACAGATGAGGATACCTCTCCCTCATCATATCCTCAATATCCCATGTAGCTTCTTTTAATTGGTGGTTCCTCCATAAAAATTTCACTAAGCGAGTGTTCTTGTTAGTAGAACATTTTCGCTACGATCCAGAATCTTTATCGGCTGTTATTCATAAGAAAGATCTTTTTCAGTGGTAAAATATCTGAGCTAAGTACATGTGAAGGATCAGGTATGTACTTTCTCAAGAGAGATACATGGCACACATCATGAACTTGAGCGAGATTTTGTGGAAGCTCCAATCAGTAAGCTACCTTCCCAACACGATCCAGAAATTCGAATGGACCGATATACCTAGGTCTTAGCTTTACCTTCTTTCAAAATCTCATTACTCTCTTCCAAGTAGATATTCATAAGAACACTTTATCACCCACTTCAAAATCTAGTCCTTTTCTTCGGTTATCGGCATAACTTGTTTGTCATCTCTGAGCAACTGTTATGTGTTGTTGAATAGATCAGACCTTTTCTTCCATCTCACCAACAAGATCAGGTCCTAATAGCTTTCATTCCACAAATTCTTCCCAGGAAATTGGAGTTCGACATTTCATTCCATAGAGAGCTTCATAAGGAGCCATCTGAATACTGGAGTGAAAGCTATTATTATAAGAAAATTCCACCAATGGTTGGTGTTGATCCCAACCACCTTTGAAGTCCATAGAGCAAGCTCTTAACATGTCTTCTAGAGTTTGAATTTTTCTCTCAGACCGACCGTCTGTCTGAGGATTATAATCAGTGCTAAAGCTCAACTTTGTTTCCATAGTACATTTAAGACTTCTCCAAAACTTCGAGGTAATCCTCGGATCCCGATCAGATATAATGGAAAGTGCTACTCCATGAAATCATACCACGTCTTTTACATATATCCTGGCAAGCTGATCATGAGAGAAATCCACTCTAATAGCAATGAATTGTGTCGACTTCTTAATACGACCAACTATAACCCAGATATCATTATTTCCTTTGGATTTTTTAGGAAGTCCAGTGACAACGTCCATAGTGATGTTTTCCAATTTCCATTCGGGTATGGGTAATGGTTGTTACATCCCCTTAGACATCTATCTCTCAGCTTTAACATGCTGACAAACCAAGTATCGAGAGACATATTCAGCAACATCCCTTTTCATGACATCCCACCAGAAGTACTCTTTCTGGTCCTTATACATCTACATGATTCCAGGATGATTAGAGAATGAAAAACTATGAGCCTCATCCAGCAGCTCCTTCTTTAATTATAGTATGAGAGTAACACAAACCTGATTCATAAAACTTATTATCCCATCACAATCATGGTTGAATTCAAGAACATTTTTCACCTTCTATTGTAACTCTACATCTTCTTTATGTTCCTGTTTAATCTTCACATGTATAGATGTTTAACATTCATTTGAGAAAGATAATATTTTTCCCCTTCCATTATAATTCCAAGATCCATCCTTTGTAAATCCATAAATATTAGATCTTTTGTGATACTCATCTTGGATAAGCTGGCATGGTCTTTTCGACTTAATGTGTCTTCCACCTTGTTTGCATTCCCAGGGTGGTAATGAATTGAGTAGTCGTAATCCTTAATCAGCTTCAACCATCTTTTTTAACGCATATTCAGCTCCTTCTATGTGAAAATATACTTTAAACTTTTATGATCAGTATAAATATCACACATTTCACCATAAAGATAATGCCTCCAAATCTTTAATTCAATGATTTCCACAGCTAACTCCAAATCATGAGTTGGGTAATTTTGCTCATGTATTTTCAACTGTCATGAGGCATAAGATATCAACATATCGTTTCTCATAAGAACACCCCCCAAAACCTTCATGGAGGCATCAGTCTAGATCACAAACCTTCTCCACTACAAGGAACATTGAGTACAGGTGCACTGGATATCCTTCTTTTCAACTCCTTGAAATTATCTTCACATTCCTCCATCCGTACAAACATAACTCCTTTTCGAGTCAACGTGGTGAGTGGATTAGATAATCGTGAAAAATCATTCACAAAACGTCAATAATATCCTTCCCAACCAAGAAAACATTGGATCTCAATAACTGTTGTTGGTCTCGACCATCTTTCTATAAAATCTATTTTTGCTGGATCCAGAGATATCCCCTCATTTAATATTATGTGACACAAAAATACAACTTTTAGAAGCCATAATTCACACTTGGTAAATTTGGCATAAAGATTCTCCTTTATCAGGGTCTACAATACAATTCTCAAGTGATCTTCATGTTCTTCCTTGCTCTTAGAATAGACAACAATATCGTCTATAAATAATACCACAAACAGATCAAGATATTCTCTAAAGAATCTATTCATCAGATCCATGAAGATAGCAGGTGCATTAGTAAGGCCAAATGGCATCACTATAAATTCATAGAGTCCATACCTTGTACGGAAATCTGTTTTTGGTATATCCTTCCTTTTGACCCTAAATTGATGATACCCTGAATGATGATCAATCATGGAAAAGTATTGAGCTCTACGTAGTTGATCAAATAAGTCATCAATGCGTGGGAGAGGATATTTGTTCTTGATAGTGATCTTGTTAAGTTCTCGATAATCAATGTATTGTCTCATTGATCCATATTTCTTCTTAACAAAAAGAACAGGTTCTCCCAAAGGTGATGCTCTAGGGCGTATGAATCAATTATCAATATTCTCTTGGAGTTGCTTATTCAATTCCCACAACTCAATTGGGGCCATTCTATAAGGTGTCTTTGAAATAGGAAAAGAAACCGGTACGAGTTATATTGAAAACTCAACCTCACGATTTGGTGTAAGACCCAGAAATTCCTCCGGAAAGACATCATCAAACTCTCGTACAATGGGAATATTCTAAATTTTGAATTTATCTCCAACCATTTGAGATAAATAACCTTCATTTAGTGGAATCAAGTCCCATAAGATGGACGAAATTTCCACTGGAAGGTAATGTTCATCCTTGCATCGATAGATGTTCGTATATTGATCTGGAATATGAAATGTGACATCCCTTATTTGGAAATTGATATGAGCTCCATTTAAAGAAAGCCTATCCATGCCAGGAATCACATCAAATTCCACTATTGGAAGGATCACAAGATTTAAAGGAAGCACTTTCTCACAAACATCAATCAAAGAAGAATTATAAACTATTGATGCAATTGTTGTTCCATTAGCAGTTGTCAGAGCTAACTCAAGATCTAATTGATGAGATAATACAGTTATACCTGTAGAAAATTTTTCAAAAATAAAAGAGTGGGTGGATACATACTCAAATAAAACATTTTCTACTTTAGAGAGGATGGTAAGTGTACCTTTCAACACTTCGGCATCATACTCCACATCGCTGATAGAAATTACATGTGACTTTACTATTCCTTCAGCCTTATGAGTTTGTTGACATCGATCATCATCAAAAACCCTTGGATTAGGGAATTTATTAGCATAATTCCCCATTTCCTTGAACTTGTAACATTGAAGTGTAGGAGGTGCACTCTGTGTAGCCTTTTATTTCTTCTCATCACTAGACATCTTTTTCCCATCATTACGGCATTCAAATGCCTGATGACCTTCCGTTCTACATTTGAAACATTTACTTGTATCATTAAGATGACTCCCTCCATGTTTCATTCCACACTTTGAGAATAAGGGAAGAATCATCTTCTTTTCAGATTGGTCTTTAGATTTTCCTTTGAATTCCTTTTCCCTATTCTTATCAAACCCATATGACTAATGGGTTACTCCAATCTCCATTTAAACTTTGAGAGAACATAAAACGATTTCCTCATAGCAATTGAAGTCCTTTAGGGATAACGCCCTTCGAAGACTAGGTTTTATGCCACTAAAGAATCTATCGATCTTACTCTCAGTTTGGATAATAATCCATGAAGTGTACCTTGAAAGTCTCATTAATGTTTCTTCGTAGGTACCAACAGATTCTTCATCCTTTTGATTCAGTTCAAGAAACTCCTTCTCCATATTTGTTTGAAGAATACGAGGGAAGTACTTATTGAAAAATAAGTTCTTCAACTCGTCCCATTCCAAGTATTCAATTTCATCCCATTGCCTCGTATTTTTGATAAGCTTCCACCATTGATCAGCTTCACCTTCCAACGGATATACCGCTGAGACGACTGTATCATGCTCAGAACATTGAAGAACTGAAAATATCTTTTCAATAGTACTGATCCATTGTTCAGAAACTAATGGATCAGTAGACCCACTGAAAGAAGGTGGACGCTGCATCTTGAAGGATTCAACAGAATGTTTCTCCTTCCACTGCTCATTTGGATGTCCTGCATCATTCATAGCTTTAGAACGTTGTGTGAGCATGGATACATGATTTAGCATTCCAGATCCCATAAATTTTGGTTCCTCATGCAGACAATCATTGCATTTCCCATCGCATTCAACATTAACACGGTTCCTTAGGGTTTCATCCATTGACTAAAACCAAGGAGAATAGTGTGAGCAACAGTAATTATGATAGGAAAACCACATAATCACGAATAAAATTTTACACTTAAGGTCTTATCTTAGGTTATCCATGGAAAATTATAGAACACTATGATTCTGTTCTATGCTTAGACTTATCCTTAGGGTTCTTACTAAGGCTTTCACATCATAGTTTCCAATGGTTGACTATAACTTTCCTCTGATACCAACTATAATGACCTATACTCTACATAGATTTTTATTACATAATAATTTAAGGACACTTATTACAACATATAACAAAACCATGAAAGGACCGTAGAGGTATAATGTCTTTAGAAACTAGGAACGTAAAAACTGGTTCATAAAACATCTACATTGTCTCCCAATTATTTCCTCATATCTAAAGTCCCTTTTGGAATATTCTACTTAGTACCCTTCTTCCTGACCTGGGGAAAAAACATACAAAAGGGTGAGCTCAAATGCTCAGTATGGTTAATGAAATGAAATATCAATCACATCATATTCATAAGAACACAACATTTTGGAAAACATAACATGGAAAAGAGATCATAATATCATAACATGGGGTAAATCATAGTGGTGAAATGTAATCCCAAATAATCATAAAATAAAACATGAAACATTGTGACATACACACAGTATCATAGAGAATCATTTCTTATTAGTCAAGACTCATTGCCAAGACTATATTAGCAGAAAAAGTCCATTTCTGAACCGAGTTCACTCCTCATTTCTGTCCTGTATCACTGAACCGGTTTAACATGCCGTTCCAGCCATGTCTATCTCATGAGATATAAATCTTTAACCAATGCATTAGAGGGAGATATAGGTCCCACCCATCTCATAATGATACCATTCTTATGTGTGCCACAAGATCATAAATCATACATCATAACATAACCCATGTAATAAAAATGGGATTCTTAATCATCATGCCATCATAACACAATCCATATTAGATAAAAGGACATCATAAAAATAATTCCATCATAACATAATCAAAACAATGTAAAAATTGGGATAGAAACAGAACCCTATATTATCTTATATGGAAAATAATTTTGATAGATCACTTGAACTCCATTCTTTAGGAAAATATCCTTTATACGTTAAAAACATTTTCCTTTCTTAACATGTCATATAATTTTAAACTAAAAGATTTTGATTAAAAATAAACATAAATCTTTTAAAAGAATATTCATGGAAATAATTTCATAAAAGTCCATTCAGGCCGTATAATTTAAAAAACATTCTTTTCGTACTTTCGTCAGAAAAGTCAAAAAGTACCTCGTAGTAAAAACGACAAAAGATTCCTTTCATATCTATTACTAAAAACTCACGAATGGGTAAAATTGGATTTAAAAAATTGTATGTGGATGGAAATAATATTAAATATTGAGTAATCATGGATGTGGATGATAAATACACCCCAGTAAATACCAATGTGTAAACAATCTCGAAAACAAAATGAGATTGTGAGATATTCCCTTACCTTATGTCTGATTTGCTTCGTACATGTCCGAACCTCCTGTATAATGATTTAAATAATGTTATTGACTTATTCAATAATTTTACTCATTTTTATGATGTCATATATGGTCATATTCTTAGCTTCGTTTTGGTAATATTTCATTGCTACTTGTTATTCAGCTGTTTATTTCTTTTTTGTTGTTATGCGTGTTTTATCGAATAAATTCTTATTATTCTTTTTCTATTATAGATACCTCATTTCCAGAATGCTATTAGTATAATATATATAATATTTATTCATTAAATTCATTTATATAATCTTTATGCAATGAATATCATGTAGAATGAGTCGCATCACATTGTGGCGACGGTATTCCGTACGTACGTACGAGCGATGATATCGTTCCCATTATCATGGAATTGTATTGGAGTGTAAGTATACTATTTCAGAATCAATATCACTTTAAAATAATCATATATAGTTATTCTATACACCATTATACCCATCCAAATAAGGTGGTGGTGGAAAACAGATTACACAACGGCGTGGAGACGGTATTCCGTACGTACGCACGCCCGATGATTTCATTTTCCATAAGATGGATAGAAGGTGATATAGTGTTTTTTCATATTCATATTAACATATATGTATATTAGTGATACTGATTTTATTACTTCATCATGAAACAACTATGGAAGATGAATTTGAAGAAGAAAGAAATTGGAAAGAATCAGTAATGGATATTACCTCTTCTTTGACGCGCCACTTCTTAACCTCCTATTAGGGCTATATGGATTGTCTTTTAAGAAGACCAAGACCTCTAGGATGTTTATAGAGATGTTTAGAAGAGAATTTGGTAGGTTTTGGCCATGATTGAGGGCTCAAATTGGTGTCAAGAGGAGAGGTAGGAGGTTCCCTTTTATATGGGAGGAGAGGGGCACATTTGGAAAAAAAATTATTTTATTATAAAGTAATATTCTATTTTTAATATCACCAAATAGATTTAGTTTGAAGATAAGGTGGGGATGTGTAGAAATACCTTCATCCAATATAATTTATTCATGTTTAGGTCATTATATTAACCTTATCTTTTATTTTTAACTCATAGATAATTAGATTGACATTTACCATGTCACTTTGAATTTTTATATTATATCGTTAATAAACAAACCATATACTTACAAGAGACCCCCAAGTGGTCAATTAATGACACACCTATTATGATATAATTATCTAGGCCGAACCTTAGATTTTTTGGAATATAATAACAATTAATAATATAATATTTGTTTTAAAAACTATTTTATGTCTATTTCAAAACTATTTGGTAATTGATTTTTGTGAAAATTATAAGAGAATTATTAGTTCTAAAAATGTTAATTAAATCAATAATAACATGTCATATTAACCTATAAAATTAATGGAATTCAGAAAAAGTCTCAAATTACATTTATTTGAGTATTTATAACATCAATAATTTTAAAATTTCATTAATAAGATAATTACTGCATCATCATTGTCTCATAAATAAACTAAATTCATTAGTGTCTAAAAATTATAAATAAAATAAAATTAGGAAGGAAATCGTTTTATCTTATTAATGAATATTTATAGTCGAATTTATCTTATGTATAACCCTATAGTATAAATATTTAAGTTATTAAACTATGATTTTAACTATTTAAACTATTCTTTAAATAAAATAATATTAAATGTCTTAATCTAATCCATGTGTACCTAAAAGGGTAATATTTTATCCCTAATGTTGTTTTTTGTCTAATTACACTTATCTAATAGAATTAGTACATATGTTAGTGTAATAATAATATCATTTTTACCCTTAATTACCCTATTTACTTTTAACACGGGTAAATAAAATTAAAAAGTTACTATTCACTAAAAATTATTTTCATCTCATTGAACCAAATATTACTTACTGACATCAACTGTGTCTCTCATATTTTTAAATTTCCATTCACAAAAGTGGTAAAATTATTTTTTATGAAAATTTGGAAATTCTCCTAGGAGGTGGGTAACAGATGGTCAAAAGTTCAATAAAAGTTTTATATATCTAAAATAATTATTATAAAATGACTCTAATGAATTACATTGAACTTTTATAGGTATTATGTATCAATTTTTACTTAAAATAAATTTAAATAAAATAAATAATTATTTAAATAAAATGTCAATTTTAAAATAGTAACACAGTGTTTTCACTATTCATTAAAAATTGAAAGTTTTCAGAAAAATACCAAAATTTCACCCTAGGATAATTCCAATATTCCGAATCCAAAAATGAACTCCATATTGAAAAATAATATTTATAATATTTCAAAAAGTGGTTATTACTATTCATAACGGCTAGTTTTAAGAATACTTTAATAGCATATCATTGTTTAGTGAAACTCGGTATTACATACAACGCAAGCTATCGAGGAAGTCCACGATTGCGTGTAAAGCAAGCCAAGATAGTTCTGTGGGTAGTGAAATATTCCATTGATGATGTATAAAAACAAAATATTTCTCATAAAAATCTCAGGTGTTACAATTTGAAAACTCATGTTCCTAAGAAGATTGTTAACATCAAAAATTATTTTATTTTATTATCATCATTTCATAAAGAATTTATAGCATTGTAAATTTAGTTAAATAATTATAATAAATATATTGAAATTTCATTATATGAATTATTTAATAAATATACAATCATTTTCATCCACTATGAAAACAAAATTACATCGATCAAGCATAAATACGGAATATCGTCCCATGACAGTACACATTTATTCCAATACCATATCTCATAACTGGTAACAATTATTTGTCCAATGAATATATTGGTTGTGTATGATAAAATCCATAATTAATGTATTATTTTCCATATCCCATAATTGTTCACATCCACCAATAAATGGGATCATTAATCTAGAATATGTGGGGACTACCACCTGAATGAATAAAAAATTTGTCTACTCATAACCAACCATAATTCATTGATATAAAATTAGTATTAATGGTGATATATTATAATTATAAAATTAGTATTATTATTCTATTTTTAAACCAACATTATATAACTATATTCCTTGACCATTCATTCAATTTAATTGAAACATGTTTGTATCATTTTAAGAAACTACACGAGTAGTGTTCTAATGTTTATTTCGTACATGATTACAGAATGTTATATTCTATTAAAAATGAGTAATTTTTTTAATTTTATATACTTAAATTGTTTAAGAGTCATAAAATTAATAAATTATTTTTTGGTTAATGTATCATTTCTTTATTTCACTCAGAAATATAATATTTTCTTCAATTTCATTAACACAAGAAGATCCCAAAACATGTTAGAATTGAAAATAGGATTTTATGAATTATTTTAAAACAACCATTCCTATATCTATTATGATATACGAATAATATAATTTGTGAGAAGATAAATGATAAATGGGTCCTTCAGAATACTATTATAAAAATATCATGTCTTCATACATCCAATTATCAACGAGATGATATATACATAATAAAAGTTTACTAAATACATATAAATGGATTATATAAAAGTTATATAATTTAATAAGGTTTTATAATTGGTTATTATGATATTAATAATGTTGATATTGTTTTTTAGAGTGTGTTTGATTATGTAGGATTAATGTTATGTGGCCTTGATGACACAAATAATTCTTTTGGAACTTAAAAATATTTCTTTTTAGATTAAATAATCAGAAAATATAATATATATTTCACCATAATTTTATGTTGTATTTTAAAATTCATTTATAGGGAAATAAATTTTTATAAAAAAATATATTTCCTTGTTTAATATACTATTTGATGGAGATTTTATTTTATTGAAATTTATCTTTTCCAATTTTAATGGATTATTTCAACTATATTCATGTCTTTAATTGCCATCTATATTGTTTATTCTGTGATGGGAACTAATTTTTTCACCTCTAATGGTCTGTATATTTTACATTATTTAAAATATAATGATTTTATATCCTTTATAGACGTGGGTTTACAATAATGGAATTTTCAAAAAAAATCTACAGTTTTTCCTTTCAATGATGATATATTCTTCCATTTTGCATTACATTTTAAGATATGATTTTTTACAATTCAAGGAATCAATATTTTTTTAATTTTTTTTCCTTATTCCACATAACTATTGTTTCTTTTGAGATTTTAAAAATAATTCTTGAATTAAAAATGTTCTATTGAGATAAAAAAAATTTACAAAAATTTATTGTTATTTTTATTACATTTTCAAAGGATTATTCTCTTTTAATAAAAAGGTTCATAAATCACCTAATATATTTTCTTTTCAGGGTGATCATTTTTGGGTAATAAATTAAAATGTTGTATTTTTGGATAACCTTTTTAAATGTTATAAAACTTTTTTTTCTTCCAATGTGTTATTTTTGATAAGATAAATGATTAAAATTTAAGTGGAACTCATATGTACGAATGATGATGGCTCATGTACTATAACAATTTTCAATACACTAGTTAAGGTTTTATATCTCAAGAAATTTTAAATCAATTATATAGTTGGATTTTTTACAAAAATTAATAGTTATAAGAAATTGATTTATTCAAAAAAAAAATAGATGGTGAGAAAATCTGGATTTTTTGAAATGTTATATTATGATTTTATCTATGATAATATATCTTTAAAATGTTCCTTATGTTCTGGGTATGAAACATTTTATGATATTCCTTTATTAAATCATATTATAATTCTATATGTATTAATTTCATCCTTGTTATATGTTTTTATGAAATGTTTTGATGAAATTTCTTCTTTATTTTGATCTTATGCAGTGATCCTTAATTCAAAATCTTTTTTATGGTTGTCACATATTATATCAGGATAGGATTATCAGAAATTACTCTCTTATGATAATGTTCCATCATATGTATGATCTAACAAAATATGATTAGTAAATATTTTCCCCTTATTGAGAAATGGAGATCACCCATTATTATGTTTTGTTTCTTGAGTGTATGAGAATAACTATATCATATGGGATTTCTAGAGGTGTGTATAGAGGACACTATTTTTTTGAGAAATTCAAATATTTTTTTTAAAATAATATTTTCATGTAGGTATAATCTAAGAAACAAAACATTTTTCTCCTTGTATTCTATGTTTATTTATGGAATGTGGTAATTAAACCTTGAAATCAGTATAGAATTTATGTATATTTTTCCTATGTCTACATACACATAGAATTGGATATACATGTTTTATAATTGGTGTGTGTACAAATTTACCAACATGTATCCTCTCTACACCTAATAAAAAAATTTTGAAAACAAAAACTATTTCAATATATTAAAAAATTCATTTATTTGTAATGTATCACATTTATTATTTAATAAAAATAAAATCACATTTATTTGAGAATTATTCAAGAGAAATAATAAAAATTATTCCAAATTAGATTGATCATAAAAAACCAATTTCGAATAATATATAATTTTTAATGATAATGTAATTATGTTTAGTGAATTTGGTTTGAAATAAATAACTAGTATAGGATGGTTTTAAAAAAAGTAACATATAATATTTGACAAAATAAATAAAACTAAGGAATAAAACCTCACAACAACATAAAAATATAACTTTCTCAAATATCATGTGAACCTAGGAGTATTGATGATGATTAAAACACATATTGTATAATGAATATATAAAAAAATTTGATTTCTGGTAACATTAACCTTCCAAAACTTTCTATATTACAGTACATAGAATAACATTAAAGAAACACTCTATATAGTTTAGAAGAAAACCATTAGTTCTATATTGAAAATTTGATCATATAGTTTTGATGAATATTTACATTGATCTCCTTCTAAGCATCAAATGAAATTAAATGATAAATAAATGGAGTTTCCTCAAACCATAATCACATACAATGTAATCCTATCAATTGGGTTTAAATTGTGTCCACAATTTTGAACACCATTTAAAGAAATAACTTGTTTAACCTTAAATATAATAAAAATATTATTTTTTCCATACATAAGGTAATCATATGAAATAATTAACAAAATTTAATATTCAACACTATCTATAAAAAACAATGGGAATTATATCTATGTTCATTATCTTTATAAAAACATTCATCAAAGTTTCACCAGGGACAAACTACATTATTTTAAGAAGGAATATCAATTAAGATAATTTTACAAGATCATATAATCTTGAAAAAATATCAAATATTTTAAAACAATTGAAAATAAATAAAATAACCAATTTTTTAATAAGGATATAAATAATAAAGGAAATATATTTAAAATATTAAAAAATTAATTTAATGATGGAATTTACTTAAAATAATATAACAATAAATTTATAAATCATTGGTTGTGTATGGTATTCCAATATAAAAATATACATTGAAACCAAATTAAAAATCCCAATTTTTAATGAAATCAAGGAAAATATTATTTTAGTAAAAATTAAGAAGATATAAAATTTGTAAAATTTCCAATATAATTAAATTAGAAAATAGAAATATAAATGAACCCATTGGTAAAATTAAATGTATTAGTAATGGAGTAACCTACTGTTTAACTTGAAACTTATGAGAAGTTTGGTGTTAATGATCCAAAATAAGAACAAAAAAAATATACATCTAATACAACTCTTAAAAACCCTAAAACAAGGAAACACCTAATTAAAAATACATAAAATAATAACATTAGTTATCCATGACATCCCTAGGATGGGAAAAAAGATAATTGTGTAAAAGAGTTAGAAGAAGGACCTATGTGGTTAATAAAAAATTTATTTGTCCATAATCATCAAATAAACTGATATAGAATTTCCATTGAATTAGGGAAAAATGAATGGGAAGCACACATTCCATGCATGAGGAGTAGTAGATGTGGTTTAATGATATAAGGTTCAATCCAATTAGGGGTAAAAAATTAGTTTAATATTTTGATTGTGGTGGAGATTTTTCACTATTTGGCTAGATAGTTTACTATAAAATGTATGAACCATTAAATAATCACCACATAGACTTTGGTGAAACACCTGGATTAAGAACACTACAATGTATATTAGGATAGAAATGTGTAAAACGTATATGTTGAAAAAATATTCCCACAAGAATTATTTCAGAATAGTTTTCACTACATATTTGCTAATAACTTTATTGGGTAAATTTAAATGTTTTTCAATAAAATAAAAAGTGATGGTATTTAACTAAATTTCAAAAGTATTAATAAATAAATAAATAAAATAAGAACTAATTTGAGTGTATTAGTGTTAATATTCATCCATAGTAAAAATTTACATCCCTAGATAATTCCAAATGATTGATTGATAAAAAAAAGATATAAGATTCAATATCGTCAATAATATCCTTCTATAATGGATTAAAATTTTAAAAAAAGAGACTTTCCACATATAAATAGATTAAGAAGTAATAAAATATTCAATATAATTCACACACATAGTTTAGTAAAAATTAAATCCACCTAAATAGAAATCTTTTGTGAGTCATGTGAAAAATGAATAATTATATAAAAAGTTGTATAATGGGAAAAATATTCATATATTCCTATAAAAACCATTATCAGGATTCTAAAATAGCTTCAATTTATTAAAAATTATTATATTATAATAAATTCATAACCAAAATTCATGAAATAATATAATAATTAGAAAGAGGATAAATAATTGAAGAATACTATAATAATGTAATCAACCAAATTCTATATCAATATCAATCTCAATAAGATGATCCTAATGGAATTTGGGAGGGGAAAATCTAGCTCGATGTCTCTGAAAAGAATTTACTTCATAATCCCATAGATTTTGCATTATAGGGAAAAAATTTATGTATGGTATTGGGAGGCTCCTGATAAGGTTTCTTGTGCCCTAGTTTCCAAACCAGCAGGGGAACCGAGGGATTTCTCACCAAATAATTAAAAAATTAAAATCAATGAGGATTTTTAATTTATGAATTAGTTATATATACTTATATCACTTATCATTTCCTCTGATAGTTATTCCCCACATCATTAATAATTAGGGAATCATCACCCATCCCTTATAGGCTTTCCAAGCCGTGATCTATTTTAATATATCATCTTACAAACTATTCTTAGGTTTCAAAACCATAAAATATTCCTCAAACATTATATTTAGTTAAATCCAATTTTTTTAATATAGTGCTTCTATATAGCCATCAAAATACTGTATAAAAATATATTTCCCAAGATCATCAAAACTACTAAAATAATCCAACATCAATTGGATTCCATGGTGGAGGAAATACAATTCAGTTTCATATGTTATGATTAATATATCATTTAGTTAATTGAATATGAAATAGAAAATAAACCTTAAAATTATTGTTATTTCTGTTATTTCAAATATATAATAGACTTCCAGCACTTCTAACTCAAACCTTCTAGCAAAAAGGTGAAAAAACACTTTAGTAACCAAAGAACCTTTAATGGAGAACAATAACCTCAATATACCTCAACTAATCTCCAAATCCTATGGATTAATGTTCCATAAGGATATGAGGATGGTTAATATTCATAAAATCAAAATTGGAAAACCCATGTTTTACTAATAGTGGAAGGCCACTACACTGTGTGACTAATGTATACAGATAGTTTGATTCAGAATGTACATAATCAATTATAGTGTCTACAAGATATGAATGACAAATAACTCCATTTTGAGAAAAAATCATGAGTTTTTGGCGGTTTACTCCTCAATAGAATTAGATAATTATGAACCAAAAACAACATCATGATTTATATTTTATTATAGATTATTAACAATGAATATTAAATATATAAATAGAAAAAAAATCATTACTTATCAAAGGTAAAACACCATGACCTGATGCTCTAAATCAAAAAAGTCTCGAAGTCCATCAAGATATTGAATTTTTAAATAAAAAAATTCAATATATATCAATAAAATAATCTAAAAGTTTAAAAAAACCTTCGAAACAAAATAATAACAATTTTTAGAATCTAAAATTAAATGATTTTAAAAAATTCATCACATTCATCCTTTCAATATAAATATGTATATTAAAAATAATATTCACATGGAGAATTATAAACGATAAAAATTTCTCTCAAATTATAAAATATTGACTCTCATGAAGTAATAAATAATTTTTCATAAAAATATGTCAATTTATTCATACCAAAAAAACATCAATAACCCATAATAAAGAAAAAATTCATTGTAAGTATTCCATAGATAATAATAAAACAACTCAATATTCAAAAAATCAAAAAAATTTAAATAGTATAAAAAATATAACTACACAAATTTCAGAAAAAAGGTCTTCTAAACTTTATACCATCAATATGAAGATCACTAGAGAGTTATCCAGATTTATCCACATAGTCTGCCAATGGATTTCGAGACTATCAATATGAATTGTGAAACGGTCGATTCCATTTCAAATTCCATTAAAAAAAATAATTTTTCAATGAATATAATAAATTCTAAAAAAAATTATATAGTCTCAAAAATAAAGATATAAAATCCAAAAAAAATATATAAGCCATTCACGAAATCATGACACACATATCTATATCCCTAGGAAATCTTGTTTTATTATAGAATGATAGTGATCAATAACATACAAATGATTAACCGTATGAACCTGGATAATTGAATCTAAATTATACCTAAATCCCAAAATTATAGTGGTTTTATTTGATGATATATTCCATCATAAAAAATATGATTTTCAATTATTTTTTCATGATAAAAAATTTTCCTCCACATATTGTGGTACTGAAAATGATCGATGGAAAATATCAAAAAACATTCCTTAATCACCAAGGTATACCATGAATAACCCGGGAAATAATTTAAAAAAATAGGAAACAATATCAACTAAAAAGTAATTATAAAAAATAATTTATTTTGGTAATATTAAATTGCCTTATCATATGTGGTAATGTCTTGAATGAAGTGAGAAATATTAATATAGACACAGGCCCCAACATGGAATAAAAAAAATGAAAGTCATACATTGTAAAATTAGTAAACAGTATCAACATAAGAAATAATTTATAAGTATTAATATGTAATATGGATAAAATATTGTGAAAATAAGTAGTAAAAAGAAATTTATAAATTAATGATATAAGAAAAAATAATGGAAAAATAACATCATCTACCCATATCCATGTGAATGAAGAATATCACCAATTTCCTCCATTATCCAGCACAAACTAAAATTAAAGTAGAAACACTATGTATCCATGAGGATCTAGTTAGACATAAAATAATATAGGTGTTATCAAAATTATTCTAGTCTGTTTCCTCAAAACAACCCATTCCACACATTAAAAATTTATTAGATTATATGGTATTTTGAATGAAACATTTAGAACATATGAATCATATTTACATTTTAAATAAAATAAAAAACATATTAATTTGAAAAATACAAATTTATAAAAAATAAACATTTTAAAAAAGAATTAGGTTCATAATGACCCTCATTTAAATAAATATGAAATGTACCCAGGGGAGGTTAAACATATTAATAAATTTAATTAAAAACTGACAACTAAACTCCTTAATTTGAAAGCACATCCTCATTAGAATTAATTATATAAATTTTATATTGTTTAAAATAACATAATATTGAAAAATTGAAAACAAAAAAAATACCTTGATAACTAAGGATCTATAATGACTACCTGATCACATCAAGCATAAAAACTATAAAAAAGTACATGCATTGGGTATCAATAGCCTTCCATATTAATTTGAATATCCATGACTCAACTAACAGAGGGGAAACTATCTTTTTATAACTGACACCAAATTTAGGGTCCTTATAAAGAGTATGCTCCCAAATTTTTTAGAATCATTACTTTGGCATCCCAAATAACAAACTGTGTAATCATATTGTAAATAAATTATTGACTCAACAGTAATTTCATGACGAAATCATATCAACAGGAACATAAATCAATACCTTAATAATGAAAGCTTACAAAAATCATAACCAATATCAATATATAATTTATTAAAAATATATAGATTCACATTATTAGGTAATCATTGTAAATCATTAATAAATTTATAATACCTTTTTGTCTACATAAATAATAATGGGAAATATTTCAAGGGTCCATATAATTGCAATACCATATTATAAGGTGCCAACTATGTGTCATGAGCTTCATTGATAAAATAGGAAATTTATATCTCTTATAAAAAACCAAATCATATAATATTCTTTAAATATCAAACACCATACAAAAACTCGATAGCCATCAATTAATAAAGATAACATTTAGTCCTTAATTACACAAGTGACAAAACTGAAGGCAAAATTCTTCTTCTAATGAAATAATATGCAAAAAAATCTAGGATATTGTTAAACCATTTGGTGGATATGATAACTAAATGAGAAATTTTATTTCTGATCCAGTGGGAGAATCCATACACATTCCATAAAATATCATGGACATCCAAATTTTGATGGAAAAAAATATTATATATACTTGGTGATATATATATATATAATATTTCGTGAATAAAATTTCCATAATAAATTATTGTTCAACATTTTAAGGCATTGACATAGAGAATCCTGTATTAAATATTTTCACATTCAAATTTGATGGTGTTATTCTACAATAAAAATAACTAATTAAATAATTATAATAGTTATCCTTAAGCACCCTAAATTATGGAAACACCCATCATAAAATAAATCCATGGGAATTGGTAGGTCCCTATGACTTCACAAGGTAATGAAAAAATTCATAAAATAGAATATATGTAGAACAAAAAATAAATATTTTAGTACCATTAATAATTGGAATTAATCCTCCGATAAATCCATTGAGATGTTTTTAAAATAATTGTTGAAAAAATCTACCGGTGCATAACACATGAGAGTTTATTACCTGATAATAATGTATGGTTTTGAGAAATGGTAGAAAAAATCATTATCTAAACACGTTAAATAGCTCTCTTAAAAATAGATCCCCAGATGAAAATTAATTGAATATTTTAATCTTACCATTCACTAATAATGACACATACCTAATATTAGGTTATAAGAAAAATTATAGACGATGGTATTAAAAATAAAGGAGAAATAAAAATCATTAAATGAATAAAAAACATTTAATGTGATTTTAGGGGAGTGAAATAAATTCTTATATAATGTTTACATATAATTGAAGGATCAGTATAAAACAACTCTTATTTTTAGTAAATTACCTGAAAAATATTACTTTTTTATTTAATTTTCATAACCCATACATGTTAGATCCATAAAATGATTGTGGTCGTATATCAAAAAATAATTATTCTACCATGATAAATAATATAGTAAACATGAATTTTTTATAGATGAACTTAGATTAACATCATCATTACAAAATGTATACGTAAAAATAAAATCTAACAACATCTAATGATAAAAATTAATAATTAAAATAAAATTTATAAAATATTATATTTAAATTTTAAAAATGATAATATATTTTAATATGACTATGAAATACGTGATTATGATTATTTTGTTTCTTTTGTAGGTGGTTATGGATTATTAATGGTATTTGGAAATAACTGTATTGGGTTTTCATTACAAATTTCATTTGTCAAATTTTTTTTCTTATTATGACCATTATATCTACTATAATATATACATTGATCATTTTATATATTTTAACATAAATATATTTTTTTCATGGTAATTAAATTTCTATTTAATGTTTTATATTTCCAAATGTTCTTATAAAAATGTTATAAATTTTGAGAATTTCCACCCATTTCCATTTTAATAATAGGAAACAGTTAGTCTAGATTTAATTTAATATATGTAGGGATCATATAATCACACTCATTATGATAGTTCTGTAAAATATTCATGAAATTTATTCATCAAAATCACCACACAGAGCTGAACCACCTCCATTTATAATTACTCTAATACATAGAACAAAATCATGTAATGAATTTGACAAATGATCCATGTAGATATGAATTAAAAGTAATCCTAATAATCTTTATTAAGGATATCCATAATCTATAAAATATTGAGGGTAATAACATGTTATTTAATTCTGAAAACATCTTAATAATATTGTATTATATTAGTTTCAATTTCCCCCTATGTAATCCATATTGAAATCCATATAATTACCAAAAATTATCATAAACCATCAACATCAATGTTGAATATTAATCATATAAAATCTTTTAAAACAACACAATGGACTTGTAAAAAAACAGACCCCACTGAAAAAATTTCAATGAATCTTCTTTCAAACAACCATCCATGAAGATACCCACATTGTATAAATGAAAATAATTAAAAACTAAAGTTTTCTCCATACAATACCAATAGTATCTAACATTATTATATATTAATGAAAAAACCGTGAAATATCCTTTTCCAAATATAATATAATTATTAATCAATTTTATATTGATATTATCTACATTCTTAGCCTAACCTAATTCAAATTGAGGATTTGAATTACATTCGAACATTCAGACGAAAAATCATGTTAAACACATCCAATGGATACTATTTCCCATTCATATTTTTTGATATTAGCTCTCCATATTATATCTTTTTTAAGATATAATGTTAATTCAACTCATTTATCTTATTTCAGGAGTGTAAAAATATTCTTTATTCAAATGTATTTCTTTATGGTTATTATAGTAGAGAAAACCATCCTTGAAAATTAATCTAAGTCAAATAAATAAATATATTAACCAAATAATCTCATTTGTAGATTCTACCAAAAATATATATTATTATTCTTTAGGAACAATACAAAAATCTATTGAAACTGTGAAATCCAACTGATTAAGGTTCTATAAAAAGAAAAAAAATATATCTCATTATGAATTCCCATAAATCCAAATCACCACCAATGATGGAATCTATATTGTTTAGTGACGTATCATCACCCATGAAACAAAGAGTTTATCTTTTTGTAATATCCCAGGTAATTATAACGTAATAATTTTCAATATCTATAAAATTATAGAAATCAATATGAATTTTCCCTTAATGGGGATGTTACTTCCAATAGTGTACTTGACAATGAATAATTGCTTTCTCTGAAATCTTATGTTGAAATCAAGATATAGTTGTACCAAAAAATATTACATTATTAATATATGAAACGGTAGTTAATAACTAGATGTTTAATTTTTGAAAATGAGAAAAACTAACTAAATTTTTACTACACATGCATATTAAATGTTTTTATATTATTCTAAAAATGTTATAGGCTTAAAATGAGAATAAATATTTTTATGCATAAATACACTAATATTTTTACAAGTTAAATTTGATGCATTTGGATTGAGAACCCTTTCTAAATATAGTATTGGTAAATTTTTTATTTTTTATTTGAGAAAATAAAATTATTATTTTCTATAGGACATAAAATTTTTCATTTCTAGAATATTTGTATATATGTGAAAAAATACAATTTTTAATGAATATAGAAGAATACTATATTTTAATTCAGAACTGCATTTCAATTAAATATATTTATATAGTTAGGATATCATTTAAAATTGTCTTAATGTGTAATTATATTATTATTTATCATTTAATACATGGTCATTGTAATTAATTATTAATTTAACTTGTATATAAAGTCACATCAATATTTTGATGGTTTTTACATTATCAAAATCCCTTTTTCTTGAACCATCAATGGAATTGGTGTTAGGACTAATTTAACCACACTATTGATTTTTATTTTCAATAAATAAAAATACATTTATTTAATAAGTATGAAAAATGTGGTCCAATTGGATCAAAATAATTTTTAGTGAATAATATTTTATTTAATTTATTTACCACATTTAAAGTTTAATAAGGTAATTAAGTATAAAAATTATATTATAATAATGTTAAAGTACCATAACACATGTACTAATTATATTTTATGAGTTAATGATAAAAATATTACATGAATCATGGTATTTTATTCCATAATTTTAAAAATTAAATAATTAAATTTAATTGTGACACAAGGTGATGCAGTAAAAGATTTAATAACGAAAGAATCAAACTACTGTTATTAATAATATTTAAATAAAAATAATTTTATATATTTAATTCCTTGAATGAATTTTATGGATGAATATGACATATTTTTTGTCCATTAAATTTGTTTTTTGATGTTATCTCTCTTTTGGGAGTTTATTTAAATTCAATGAAATGTATATTGTCAAAATTGACAGTATTAATATTTTATAAAAATAAAATTATAGAAAATTATCAAAAAAAATATATCTATTTTAAAATTAAAATGCTTCCATTAAAATGTATAATAGTTAATAAAGTATCCATTTATTCGATATTTACCCAATATAAGTAAAACTTATAGCCTCTTAATATTGAAAATTTTGATTCCATAATTAAAATTGAACGTGAAAAAATACGGGTAAATCGAAAAGAAAAGATTT
The DNA here is from genome assembly GCA_963277665.1 of Viscum album. Lineage (NCBI taxonomy): Eukaryota > Viridiplantae > Streptophyta > Magnoliopsida > Santalales > Viscaceae > Viscum > Viscum album. The sequence goes on along the minus strand of OY728160.1, from coordinate 795,062,149 downwards.
TAAATAAATTTAATACATGAATAAATATTAATGTATGGGAGGATTTAAAACTCTACTCATTTTATATTCTATATAACTCATCTGGGAGTAATTTGGATTTAAAAATTAATTTCTATTAATTTAATATTTTAAGAGTTTCTAATAGTGCCCCTCCCCTCTCATGTAAAACTATTTCACTCTTTTCTAATAAAAAACATCAAGAATGAATTGAAATGAAAATAATTATAAAAAACCCTTTCCATAGTCCATCTCAAAATTCATGATGACTTATTTTAATAATAAAACCCTTCATAGAGGTGTTAAGGTGTTAATTTTAGTGATCATCTGAAAGAAAATGTGTTTTTATTTAATTTATACTTCCACAACCATCCAATCATTTTCACCCATGATGAAATAATAATTTTACTATCCAAAATATAAAGATTTTTTATTGTGTAAATATCATCACCTAAATCCATATCCACGACTATTATATGGGAATAGAATTATTCATTCGTGCATATGTGTCTACTATAACCTCCACGAACTGATATAATTCATTTTCCACGACCATCGCTCAACACATATCCCGATGATGAAATTAATGTTTTTATATGATTTTTATGAAATATTTATCTATATAGGAGATTAATATATAAATTATTTTATTTATTTACCTTTATATAGAAATCATAATATCATTCATGTGAACGTGTGAACTATCACTTCCATGAAATGATGTGAATCATTTTTATTCACCACATCACTTGTATGATATATATATATATATATGTATATATAAATGATTATTTTGATGTTAATTATATTTTTATCATTTTATAAAGGTTAAATAATAATTACCTTATTTCTATAATGATCTATGAAAATGTCAAATGTTACTCATGTGTATGTACAACCTAACATCTCTAGGATTAAAAAATTATTCATTTTTCATACGAGGAATAAAGGATTTATCTGAAAATGTATAAATGATGTGTAAATTTTTTTATTATGTCTTGAACGTTATTCTAGAATTGATGGACTTATGACCATATGGTCTATTGACATCAAGATATGTTTATTTTCGACTCATGTACCGAATATCCACTGAACATCCGATATGAACTAAGAAAATTATGTTATTTTTATAATAAGGAAATAAATGATATAAGAGGAATAATAAAAATAAAATTAGTTCTCAAGAAATAAAAAAATATCCTATGTTTATTATTCAAGAATATATAGATTGTATGTGGTGATTCAAACTCATTGTACGGTACTTTGTCTCAATCTTATTCATTGAGGCATATTTTGATAATATATACCACATTATTTTATACAATGTACAATTAAACACATTATAATTTAATATCATTCAATGGTTTTGGATACGAATATTTTTCTATGATGTGTTTTATTAAATGAAAAGTGGAATTTTTTTAATGTATGCTGTGACAATGTATTTTACACCACCATGAACATTAATTTATATTTTTCGTCCTCTAGAAGACATAATGTTTTTCAGGAAAAAAAGTATCATATTACATTTTCACATATTTAGGTACTGAAATTAGTTTTTATAATGGATTTATTATATCAGTGACATATTTTTATTTCAATTGGGAATTGTTATTTTCCCTTTATGCATGTTAATGTGTTATGAGTATGTTATAGTTCTTTTGAATTGATTATGTATATGGGGGTTTCTGTGATAAACTGATGGGGTGTGAGCTTGTGATAACTATCCAATGAACTGTGTAATGAGATGAAGTTAAAATATACGGATTTTTCTAATATATTTATGGAATATATTGTAATTTTGTATTCCAAAGGTAACCATGAAGGTTACTCCCTATGTAGTTGTGAATGGTACAATGTTTGTATTAAATGGATTCAACTGGTACCTATATGATTTGTGATAACTAATATGTTTTTCAAGAATATTATGATATAATTATTTATGTTAATGAAATTATGTTTTATGGTTAAAAAGTATGATTTATGAAAATGTTTTCAATAGTACAAAATATTAACATGCACTAACTGTTTAATTCGTTATTTATATACATTACTAGGCTTTTTATGTTCATCCCATTTTTTTGAAATGTTTTCCAAGAGGTATATAGATTTATAAGTGAAATTAAGAAGACATGATGAATTTAATGATTTCTTTTTTCATGGGAAAGAAGAAAAAATGTTTACTTTTTAATGTTCATATTGTGGAAAAAAAAGATAATATTTTAGTTGTATCCACTTTGTATAATTATGAGTTGTTATGTACTTATTATTTCCAACTACTATAAAACTATAAAACTATAAAGAACCTTAAAGATAAAAAATAAAATAAATCAAGATTTAGTAATATTTATAGATGGGGACATATATTTGGTATCATCGATTAGTTTAGATAAATATAGGGGTTTGAATATTATTAATGGAATATAAAAAAATTATTATTTTTATAATGGTAAAATTTAAATGATATAGAATTTGAATATTTATATGATATTTATTAAAATACAGGGCATGTAAGGTGATTTTCTATAGATGAAGCATGGAGGCTGTGCTGAGATGGAATCTAAAGGGAAAAACCTTCCAAATTAGTGACCTATGATGGTCAATATTGGATCTGAATAGTTTTTCTGTAGTGATAGAATAGATGAATCATGCTATAAATGTTGGTGGTATCCATTTGAGAGATCCTTTATATCAACTGTGGAGTAAAGTTTAATTAGTGGAGCATTTCATGGGGCAACATTATCCATAATTTTGAGTATCATCTGACCCTTTTCTATTTGATGTGTGTATTAAATCCCTAGATTGTTATTTTTTTGATGTCATGGGGTGTTTGGAAAATCAAAAGGGTAGTTTTGTTGTTTACCATTTGGAAGATGAATTCGATGTGTGGTGGTCTATCGTTACAAATATAAATGATTTTGAAGTGATTGTGTTACTTATTATATTTAATTCAATGGTATGTTTCTTTAGAAATAATTCCCTTAGGAGATTCAAATTATGATGGAAACAAAATCATGGAATTGATGTGAGATAATGAATTAGTGGCTGTTTGGGAGGAGAAATTTACTCGACTAGCATGACACATTCAAATTTTCATCTCAGATCATGATAGTAAAATCAATCATTTTTACTGAGGTATAAGAAAAAGTATTGATAGTCTTTATCTAATTGTGAGTTAATATATAATAAAAAAATTGTTATATGTGCTGACAAGGAATATATCGAGTTTTTGTATGATTATATGTTATTTGAAAAATAATATAAAAAAAGTTAGTGGTGGAAATATAAAGGGAAGAATATTAAAAAAAGTACGATGGTAAGAAAATTATATTTATAATTTCAGAAAGTTTTCGAAAACAATATACTGCATAATTCTGTTTTAATACTGGTAAGAGCTTATGATGAGGTAAAATTAGACACATGGCTCAAATATGCACTAAAAAATATCAAGTTATTAGCATGAAAATTTTTAATCCATAGTCCCTAAAATGTTTTATGTCCAACAAGATGGTTCATTATGCAAATCAGTGTCTGATGAAAAATTTGAATGAAGGGAAGAAGCCATACTATAAGCAGAAAGGAATGGTGAAATCCTTTGTAAATACTTCAGTAGTTATTAGGCCATCAGATGATGTGGTATTCGGTATATTTTTTATTCATATTCTATCAATGTATTGTTTGATTAAAGGTGTACACATTATTTCATTTTTGAAGAAATTTTAGTTAAATTAGAAATTACAGCTTAAGAAATGGATCCAAAACATATTATAAAAACCCATGATGGAAATTTTGAGGCCATAGAAATTGCAAGAATATTCCTATACTTTTATGTGGATGGAATCTACCTGCAAAACCTGTAGTTTTCTTCAAGTAGCGTTTGATATCATTACACGTATGAATTTTATTTCTATTTACCATGGTAAGGATTATTGTAGACCTAATGAATTTTTTATTTAGGAATTGTTTCAGTTTGTGTACAATAAAAAAGTCATACCATAGATAACATATCAAGAAGATAAGAAAAAATTATAATAAAAGAATCAATGTTACATAACACATATTTTTGAAAAAGCAACTCTTCTGATTAATGATGTTTTAATGGTAAATGAGTATCTTTATATTTTTCTTCATTAGTTTCTTGGTATTATAATTGATCATGAAACATAACTTTCTATTTAGATAGTTCATGATGAAAATCCAATTTCAAAACCCCCTTATCTAATGTCATTAATTGAACTCTATGATTTTAAAAATTATTTATAATAGTTATTAGATAAAGGTTTCATTCCACCTATAACATCACTATGGAGTGATACTTTCTTGTATGTTAAAAATAATTATGGTTCAATGAGACATATAATTTATTATATATCCTGGAATAACATCATTGTTATGAAAAAAATTCCAATTACCTCATATCAATTATTAGTTTGATCAGATCCATAGGGCACAATATTTATCGAAGATTGAATTGTTGTAGAGGTACCATCATTTGAAAGTAAAAAATTAAAACATTCCAAATACATCATTTTGACCATGATATGGCCATTATTAATTCTTATTTATTAATTTTAGAATATCTAATTCACCAACTCTATTCATGGATCTCATGAATACATTATTTCATGAGTTCGTGAATTAGTTTGTGGTTGGGATTATAGATGAAATTTTGAGTATATTCTAAATGTAGAGAGGAGAATGAAAGTTATTTATGGTTTTGATCAAATTCTAAAAAAAGAAAACATATGGGAAATGAATATTCGTGAATTCTCATGTTTTGGACCTTCCTTCACAAAAAAGTGAATTGATTATCTATAGTGATCCATCCGTGAAAGGAATTTGTATTTTCATAATGAAAAATGATCCTGTAATTTTTTTTTCTTCACATCATTTAAAAACTCATCAGTTAAATTACCCTACATGTTATTTGGAAATAGATACATTCATTTTTTGTTCTAATATTGGGAGGCATCATCCATGTGGAGTGAAATGTGAAATATATACAGGAAAAAAATTTAATGTATATATTTACTAAGAATGAATTTAACACGAGACTAAAAAGATGGTTGAAACTAATCAAGGATTACGATTTCATTATTCATTACCATTTTGGAAAATAAAAAAAGGTGGCTCATGATTTGAGAAAAAAAAGTAATGCTAAATTTACCATGTTATGTTTTGAACAATACTAATTTGTAAATTATTTTTATATATTTTTCTTATAAGTTGTAGGTGCAGGTAATTACTCTGTTATGTTTCAAGTATCATTGCAATCATCTCCATCAATGAGATTTATGAAATCAAAAAAGAAATATAGTTAATATTAGACAAAGGTATAATTTTTTCTAAAAATATATGTTCCATAAATTTGACATTGATAAACATAATTTTTTGATATTTGGGTAGAGGTTATGTGTGAATTATGAAATAAAATTAAATAATGAGTTTTTATATGAAGCTCATAGTTATTAATTTTCATTTCATCCTATTAGTAATATGATTTATATAGACATTAGAGAGTATTATAGGTAGGATAGAATGAAAATAGATTTTTGTATCTTTAATATAATGTGATTGAATTTTAAATAGGTTAATTTAGAATGAATATTTAAAAATGAGACTCGTCCATATTAACTAGTGACATAGTGGAAGTGGGAAATTATATCCACGGATGTTTTAGTGGGATTAAAAAATTACACTCGAGGTAACAGTGTGATTTTGTTTATTGTTGATTGATTCATTAAATAATCTCGTTTTCTTCCCATTTGAGATACACTCAATCTATATCAACATTATTGATTTTATTTTATAGAGATAGTGAGGTTACATGGATTTCCTCTCTCCATTTTATCTTATCATGATCCACATTTCACTTATAACTCTTGGAAAGGCCTTCATAAATCATTGGGAATTGATTTAAATTTTAGTAAAAATTTCCATTCACAATCATATGGGAAGACAGAATGAAAAATTCAGATCTTATAGAATATACTACATTATTATTATATGTATTAAGATGGAAGTTGAGATCAACATCATTAATTGTTTGAGTTTTCCTAAAATATTAGTTTTCATTCCATTATATAGATGGAACCATTTGAGGCATTATATGGAAAGTGGCTTTGATATACATTATTTTGGGATGAAGTAGGTGAAAGCATGTTGATGAGGTTACCATAATTGGTAAAACTGATGGTAGAAATTATTCAGTTGAATCAGAAACACAAGAGGACAGTGCAGGGAGGGAAAAAAAGTTATGCAGATAATCGGAGGAAGGATTTTTCTCTCAAAGTAGTTGATCATTTCATTCTAAAACATTCACCAAGAAAAAGTGTTCTTTATTTTTGTATGAAGGGGAAGCTAAGTCTTTGATTTATTAGACCCTTTGAAATACAGGATAATGTTGGATTAGTTTCCAACCAAGTATATTTTTCTCCAAATATATCCTAGGTACACACTTTTTTTCATGGTTCAATGATATGATATTATATGATAGATTTATCACCTATTTTGAGTACAGAGTTTGTTTTGTTGGAAGAGAATATTTACTTTGGGGAACATCTAGTCTAGATTTCTGAAAATATAGATCCAATATTGTAGTTTAAGGTGATTCATCTAGTTATATTTCTGTGAAAAACCCATATGGTTGAAGAGGAAATAATTTAATTTTAAATGAAATAATGGAGAAATACAGCCACATATTTGACAAATTAAAAAAATTACGAGGAAAAAATTTCCAATAGAGGGAAGGATGTGATATCCAATGTAATTATAGAATAAGAAATTTTAAAATATATTAGTATTTATGAATTAGATATTAATTATACCTTTACATGGAAGCAATGTCCAATAGATCAATTGACATGAAACACTTGTTTTCTTCAAAATATTTTTTTTTTGCAAGCAAGACTTTTTTATAGAAAAATAATAGATTATTAAAATTTTAGATGACAGTTAAGGCATATTATTTTTATTAGTGAGAATGAATGTATGTAACCATATTATACTTAATGGTTTTTATTAAATCTTCTACTTTCATCTAATTAATTTTAAAGGAATAAAATGAAAAAAAATTCAATTTAAAGAATAAATAGTCAAATAATTTTAAATGGTAGTATTACAACATTTTGATGTTGATACCAATTAAAATATATTTCTATATCTTTTATTTCTGTTATATTTGAAAAAATTAATCATTTCTTTAGAAGAAATACATAAAAAGATAATTTATTCAATTTTGGTTTTTTTGTCAAACAAATTCATTTTTTAATGAATAGATAAAAGTACTACATTTTGATTAAAAATTGATTCATCATCAAATGTTTCATATAGTTAGGTTATAATATTAAATAGATTTAATGTATAATTAGATTATTTTTTTATCATACGAAACAATTTTTTTTCATTAGATGTAATTATACAATTATTTTGTTTTTTAAAAAATGTCATTCGTTTAATGGTTTTTGCTTTTTAAAATACTCGTTCTGTCGAAAAATGTACAAGATTAGTGTTAAACCTAATTTCACCACTTTTGTGGATTGCATTGTAATAAATGGACACACATGATTTTAATTGTTATGTAAAATTTGGTCTAATAGAATCAAAATAATTTTTGGTGAATAGAAACATAAGTATTTTATATACCACAATTAATTGTAATTATGGGATGTAAGGGTAAAAATAATATTATAATAATATAAAACTACCCTCAAAATTTTACAAATATTATTAGATAAGTTATTTTAGAGAAAGAAAACATATGGGCTAAAAAGGGACCTTTGGAATCCACTTGGGTGTGATTATAATGTTTATAACATTTAATTTAATTAAATGGAGAACATGAAATAACCAAGTCACTTACTACTATAACAAATATTAAATTTTGGTTTTATAAGTGATGTTTTTTATGAAAAATAATACATAGATAGATTAAAATAATTCCTACATATTGTAAATTTAATTATAAAATTTATATAATAAATAATTTAATTAAATTACGACAAAAAGATGATGAAATAATAGTTTAATTATACAAATAATAAAATAAATGATATTGATAATATTAAAATAAAAATAATTTAAAAATTTTATTGCATCAACGATTTTTATAGAAAACTATGAAATAATATAAGTCTATTAAATTAATTTTTGAAAAGATATCTGTCTTTTTGGAATTTTTTTTTTAAATTCAATGAAATTAATAGTTTCCAAATTGACCCTAATGATAATTTAAAAAAATTAAAATTTATTAAATTATATAAAAATAATAAATATATTTAAAATTTTAAAAGATACATTGATAAGGTCTGATTGTTCACAATTTATCTATTAATGAGCTATTTCCCCCACACCTGTAAATATATTTACACTTAATATTTAAAATACATTAATCACAATTAAAATTAAATTAAAATAATTAAGGGTAAACCGAAATGATAAGGATTAAAATAAAAAAAAATTATAAAAATTATTTTATAGATTTATTTAAATAAATTCTCATCATATCTTCTACATAATTCATGTTGGATTTATTTGGATTTAAAAATATATTTCTATTAATATTATATTTTAATAGTTTCCAAGGGTGCCCCTCCTCTCTCCTATAATATGTACCCAGTCTTCTCTAACACTCGCACATGAATAACCTTTTTTCTTAGCCATAATCTACCCAACACCATTACTATAATTCACAAACACGTTCTTGAGGCCTTATATTTGGCATAACACCCTTATTATAGGTGTGAAGGTGTTAATAAATGTGATCATCATAATGAATGGTAATATTTTATTTAAGTGTTTCATTTTGATTTCATCTTACTCAAACATAAAATATTCTTTAACCATGATGAAATAATGTCTCCAATATCCAAAAAAATAGAGATGCTATTATGTGACCTTAATAACCTAAATCCATCCCCACTTCAATTAAATTGAAATTGAATTAATAATTCATGAGTACGTATAAACTATCACCACCACGAATCGATATAATTTATTTTCCATAACTATATCTTAATATAGGTCATGATGATGGAATTAATGTTTTTATTTTACTTTCATGACATATTTATTAATATAAGAAAATAATATATCAATTATGTTCTGACATTCCATGCACAAAATAATTATAAGGTCGTTCAAGTGTACCTGTGGACATTCACCTTCACGAAGCACAATGAATCATTTTTATTCACCACATGACTTGTTTGATATATATATATATATATATATTATATTATTTAAATACTGGATATAATAAATAATAATTACCATATTTCCATATTTATCAATGAAAATGGAAACGTTAGTCATTTGTAACTACAGGCTACCATCACCTCGATTATAACAATGGTCATTTTTCACACCATAAATAAATTGATTGATTTAAAAACTAGAATTTATCATTATATTATTATTACCAAATTAATTTTATTATAGAGATGATATAATTATAATTAGAGAGACTATTGACATCAATCAATGTTCATTTTCGACTAAAGTACTGAATATCGACAGAACATTCGACATAAACATAAATAATTATATAATTACTTTAACATGGTAACAAGTGGTATAAGGGGAATAAAAAAAATAAATAGTTTTTCAAGATATTAAAATTTAACAAATGATTGTTATTCATGAATTCAATGATTATACGTGATGTGTTGGATTCATGATAATGGACTTTTTCTCAATAATCTTTCCTTGAGGGATATTTAGATAGCATACAAATCATTCATTTATATAGTGTATAATTAAACCCTATTAATTTTAATTTCATTCAATTGTTTTTGAAATAAATCTTTCAATGAATAATATCAATAAATGAAAAAAGGAATTTTTTTAAACATATGTGGTGAAAATGAATTTTCTGCCACCATGACTGTTATTTGATATTTGGATTCCTCTATAGGGAATATTTTTATTAAAGGAAAATAAATACCATATTATGAATTTATTTATTTTGGTATTGGAAATAGATTTTATATGTGATTGATCATGTCAATGATCTATTGTGATAGAAAAGTGGAAATTTTATTTTTTTTCTTTAGGTTTGTTAATGTGAAAATATTTTGATATGAATCATGGGTATTTAATATGTATAAGGATAATTCCACAATAAAAAGATCATTTGTTGTCCTATGATGGATCACCAATTCATTCGGAAATAAGATAAAGTTAAATGATATGGTTTCTTAAGAGATTTGTGGTATGTAATTTTATGGGTATTCAAAATGCAACCATGAATGTCAAACCCAATGTAGTTGTGAAAGATTCAATGTAAGTATGATATGGATGTAAAAAGTTACCTTTATGATTTATGATCACTAAGATGTTTTCAAAAGTATTATTATTTCACGATGTAAGTTAATGAACATGTGTTTTGTGGGTGAAAATTATAATTTTGTCAAAAAAATCCCGAAGATTAAAATAATCATGGACTAACGATTTCATTATTTATTTATTTAAAATAATGGTCGTTTTTCATCCCATGTTTTTTAAATATTTTCCATAGTTTATTAGGATGGATAAGATAATATAAAAATTTAATAGGTATTTTATGATAAATTTTATCAATAAATTATAAATCATGTTTAACCATAAATGTTTTATATTGTGGAAGAATTGGATACTATTTTAGTTATTTAATGTTTGTATTAATATTAGTTTTTATGTAATAATTATGAAATAATTCTCTAAAACACTAAAATAGAAAATATTCTAAATTCTAATTAATTACTCAAATAAATATTATGTAATATTTAAGGTTGAATCCTTATATATTACATCGTATTAAGATATAGAATTATCTACATTAAAACATCATAATGATCATATCTTGGATTTTCTATTATCAAGATAACCACACCAACAATATCAAAAGAATCGAGTCAATTAAAAAAATAATAAATCAAACAATCAACATATGATGATTATAAAATATTTATATCAAAATTCAATTCATCTTCATTATAGTTTTTCTTAATTTTTTTAAATTTTTATACATCATTAAAGAGGAGTAGAAAACATAATATGTATACTCATTCTAAATCCCCCAATGAACATTAAAATATAATATTTAATTGTAAAATAATATCTTAGTCCCTATATCACTTTTTATACACATTCCATGGTTAATATATCATCATAATGATCATTTATCTCAGTCCTTCCAGGCAAGCCATCCTTCATATTCTAAATTATGTAAAATTCAAACCATTTAAGGATATAGAATCTGTATATAAGTTTATGATTGTAATTTTACTTATATTGAACTCCTTATAATAAAAATAATGACTCAAGTTATTCCATAAGAAATCACCATCCCTAATAATGGAATCAATACCTCAATTCCAGAATCCTTTTTTTTATTCAAAATTATTGAGAACCCTTTTTTAGTGTTCACAAACAAATTTTATTCCTTTTTTTCTATGAAAACATATATTTAATAAATATAAATTTATTACTCCAAATAAAAATGAGTAATATTCATTTTTATAAACATTTTATCAAGGTGAATATATATGGATGGAACCAACATTAAAAAATATCATAGAGAATGTTTTACTACATGTGAAACCTTTATGCGATGTCAATTCACTATCCCTAATTAAAACCTTTCACAACTAGTAATTCATTTTAACATTTACTTTAATTATCTTATTTTTCAACTATAATACCCAAATTTTCTCATGTTAATTCGTCCCTTATGGTAAATCAATCAGCATATAGGTGGTATTCACACATATTGAATATAACTCCTTCATTGTTATCTCAGAATTAACTAAATAACATTGAGTATCCACATCCTTTATACTTTTTTCCACTATATCAATTTAATGTATGAAAGGTTATTTCAAAAAATATACCACACTCATCTTACCATTGAAGATATATTCTAGATAAAATGTAATTCAGGTTATTCAAGACATATAACTTCAAAACAGTAACCCTACATAAATCTAGATCAATCTCTAGTGGTCCCTAGGAATTTTGGTACGTATTAATCTTGCAAAACATTTATGTATTTTTTAGAATTTAAAAAAAACCCAATAAAAAATATGATATCATTATAGATTACTCAAAATATAAAATTTCTGAAATAAATTATATTCTAAAAAGTCTACCAAAATTAATATGAAATATATTTGAATAATTTTCATTAGAAAATATTCCTTTAATGTTTTAATATATTCCTAATATTCTCTCACTAAAGTCCAAATTATAGATCATGAAATCATTAATATTCTAATCATCATAAATTTAAAAAAATTTAATGATTTCATAACCATAACCTATAAATAAGAATGTATACATTTCTTATTTAATATTATAAATTTATCATTATTATAGCTGAATATAATCTATATTTATTAAAACTCTATGTTTATCAACATCAATAATTTTTTTGGACTAATGTTCTTCAAGTAATTAATATTCCTATGTTGTATATGGAATTATTTTTAATGAGTATATTTATATTACTACTATATCCAACCCAAATAATTATGAATAAAAATATATATCAATATAATTGTTATTTTCTCCAATAATGTTTTATTCATTCTCTCATCTATAAATTTTTTTTGGTGTTCATAGGACATTATTCTCATGGTAGATCCCTTGTTGCCAACTACAATTCAAAAAAATCATGGTTACCTCAAAACTATTTCAAATCCTTATGAAATTTATTCATCAATCTATTTCCTCTTTGATTATAGACTAATTTTTTCCCAAAAAATAGAATCAATCAATACAGAGTCACTTTGGACAATTTTGATTGTATAATGAAACTCTAAATGATGTAGTTCTCTAGAACACTATAGAAATCTGTTCACACAAATCAAAATAATATGTCTAACAATTATAATCCTTGTTTACTATTATTAAAAAATATATGAAATAAAGCTAAAAAAATAAATGAAATCATTGCTTTCACATGGTTCAGAATAAAATAGCCACATCCAGGAAAGAAATAATATAGAATTACATTTTAAGAGAATGAAAAAGACTAAAACTTTTGATTAATGTTCTAAATGGATAACATTAAATATTAGTCATAGTAATCATAAAACAAGGTGGAAGAACACTCCTATTTATAGAGTCCTAGAAGGGCATTCAGTTTCACTAATATAAATGAAATTTTGTAATCTATCAATTCCATTGTATCAAATACTCATATCCCATAGTGATGATAAGGATGAGAACTATCACTTGTAAACTAGGAACCATAATACAGAAATCTATACACCCACCAATTCACAGATGTAAAATCCACATTTCCAAAAAATACACTATCAGATTTTTAAAATAAGAAAACACTTCTTTATAATCCTAATTTTGAAAAAACTAATTCTGAAACAATCCTATCCAAAAAATATAACCTCACACAATCCCAAAAAATGAATCCAGAATGTTTATTTAATATCTTAAAATATTTTAATGATATTTATTATTTCATCTTAAAATCAATTATTATATGTAATGCATAATTTATCCAATAATTAATGATAAATTTATTCAAAATTGAATTTCTATGGATTCATTATTCTTTCTCTATGACTCTTTTCTGATTGTTTTTTTACTTCAAACATTATGAAATTCAAATTGATTTTTATTAAATCAATCCACAGCTATTTAGTTATTATCATTATTTATGTTCATATTTATTCAATGATTATTATATTTACAATATTAATTTTTTTTAAAATGACATATAATTTTTCGTGATGCAATTATATTTTTTTAATTAAAAATATCTTCTTTAATTGATTTATTTTTTATTAAAAAATGTTGATTTTAAGAAACATTCACATTCTCTTTGAAAATATCATTTTCATAGATTCCATGTTATTTATTTCATCTAATTTTTTATTTTATTAATTTGATATTAAATATGTGTTATGTCATTTGATGTTATATGTTATCTTTAACTCTTTTAAAACAATGATGTATTATATTTTTTACAATGTTATTTCAATGAATTTATTTTAAAATAACAAGAAGGTTCTTCATTTTACAATCATAAATATAATATTCTTATATAAATATTATTACTTAAACTATATTTAATTTAAAAGATATTATATTAACATTTACTTCAAAATAATAATTGAAATGTTTATTATATCGGCCCCTATAAAAATGATATCTAAAAGTGACTTGAAAATTTATTATTTTTATGGAAATGATTAAATATATTACGATATTTTATGATTTTAATTCCATTTAAATATATAAAAATACATCCAATTACCTCATTTGGAGTCAATTTTTTGTATTAACCTATAAATTCACTTATGAATTTATTTTTCATGCCCAAACTTGTTTATAATATTTATGTTCTCAATTACACTTCATCACTCTCTTAAAAAAAATTATTCTACATGTCAATATTCATTAATATCACATATATTTTATATATTATTTCAATTATTTACTAAAAATTAAATGCATTTGTCTATTTTTTATGAATAAATTATAATGTGAATGGTGTTTACCATGAAATTCATTCAATTTATTAACTGAGAAAATTTTACAATATATATTCGAGTTATTTCATTATATTTAACTATTATTTACTAAATCTTGTTGAATATATATTTTATATTTATTTTTTAATATGATCATTTCATTAATTATAAAATTTAATGGGTGACTCACAGATTCAATTATCCCTTCAATGCATAGAATTTATTCATGATAAAAACTAACTCTGGTGCATGGTTTAAACCATACCAGTTTATATTTTATAGTTTGAAATGATGAATGAACAACATGTTTATGATTTATTAAATTATGTTTTAAACCAGTATAAAATGAGTTATTAAAATATATGAGTCTTTTTATTCTTATGTTATAATGAATATATTAAATACTTATATAATATTTTTCATGCAATTATATTGTTATAATTTATTCTTTACATATGAATCATGACTTGTATATTCAGCTATATAATCCTTTGTAAACAACCCCATAATGTTTTTTATTCTCAGCCATCTAATATTTTACCTTTTCTATGGGTTATTATATAGATTATTGAGTATGTTATGTCATTATGGGTGTAACATAAATTTTTTTGTTAGATTTTGATTAATTATTCTTAAATAAGAAACCATTAGATTAGTGGAAAAAAGACACATCATATTTGAAAGGTATAAGTATAGTTAGTTACAGTTTTCTAAAAATTATATTAAACATAAAACCTTAAAATAATTGGGTGTGTAATTATATATATTTTTTAATATTATTGTAGTTAACGATTGTTATGTTTATGTTCCATAATTTGGTTTCAAATATTTTATTTAAATAAATTTTTTATTAAAAATAGATCTGGGAATGTGGTTATAGGGTGTCACAACCAGAACTCAGAATATATAAGTCATAATTTCCACATTATTATTATTTGATATATGTAGTTTTCAGAATCATGTCAGCTTGATTCCCTATAAATTCATATTATATTGAAATATCAGTTTTACTATAAAATATGTAAATACTAAACATCCTTGAGGCTAGGACCCAGTCATATGACATCATGGGACTTCTATGATATTTTGATTACCTTAATAGAAAAGTCCATTGAATTACCCAACGGTTTTACTAATCAAAATAAAGAATGTATCATGAGGATAACACATATTATTTATGTTTTATTTTTCCACAATAACCCACAAAATAAGAAAAAATCATTGAGGCTACCTATTTTGACACTATATCATCAAATGAACAAATAACAGTAGATTTTTAATTATGTCATATACTAATAAGAATGGTTCAACTCGTAAAATAATGATGATGAATTTTAATTTTATGTTTTAGATTTATAGTGAATTTACACGGACCCCCATTTAGTAAAATACATTAATTTCATACTGAAAATATCAAAATAGGAAAGGCCAATATATTTATGCCAATATATAAACTCTGATACCATTTTTCAAGATCCAAAACTGGACCTGCCCTAGTTCAGGTACCTATATTTCCCTTTGGAAAATCCCAATGAAAATTATCAATCCACATGTGTGGGAACCATATTCTAGGGCATGATAAGGATAATTTCCCATTACAAATATTATAATAATTAGGATTTTTAGTTGTTCTTAGATCCTATAATGGAACAAAAATATTTCTGGAATTTATGAATTAACAAAATATTTTATCGAAAAAATTAAAATAGTTAAATAATAAAATAAAATAAAACTTAACTAATCATAAATGTAAAATAAAAATATTTAAACTAGAATAAATTTAATATGGTCAAGATATGGGCTCCACTCTAAATAAAATGATGCAGTTTTTTATAGATCATATATGATGAAAACACTATAATTATAGGTGTCTGGTTATATGAAGCATCGATATGGATTCCCCCTAGATGTTTCCCAGGGTGTGTGTGTTTGATGAAAAAGAATAGTAAAAGAAGATGTGATGGCTATTAAAGAGAAATATTATTTTGAAAAGTAACCCAACTGGGTAATAATTTTTTTTCCCAAATAATGAATCAATGTTATCATAAGAGACCCATTGGGCAAGATTACTATGTTCATGGTATAAGGTGGTTGATCCCAAAAAATAGAATCATAGATCCCCTATTTACTTGGGATGTATTATTATATATTATATTAGAATTTTAGAAACGTCATAGTGGATGTGGAGAGATTCTATCTAGATCCTTGTCACCAATATCCTAGATTTACCAACTGTTGTTAGGTTGTGGTTTTTGAATCTTGACTATTTATTGTTTATTTCATGTGTTTTTAATTGAACTGGTCTTCTGTAAATCAATAAAGATATCTCATATATATATATATATATATATATCAATACTTTTGGTAAAAATAGGATGAGAACTAGGGTCACATAGTTTTCCGACAGGGAATGAGACACTATATACATCCCATGTTCATAATTAGATAATACATTTTGTGTTCTGTCATGTATTTATGCATGATATTTAGAAATGTGTGTTTCTTCTAAACCCTTTTTATTTCATGGGGTTATATTTCTCCCATTTTTATTTAAATTTTGGGGATTGAGAATTATTTTTGGTTTATTGATAGTATTAATTTTTTTGGATGTTATTTGGATTGTTATGTTCATATTTTATTCTGGGAGAAATGATTTCTATGGATGGAAGTATTTCAATGATATAATAAAGAAACCTTAATAATTTACTAATGATTAATTAGATGTTTTTAAATGATATAGTAAATGAATACAGAAAGTGTTATTTAAAGAATAAATTAGAAATGAATTTATATGATTTTTGAAATGGATAATAACTATATACTAAAATACTAAATACAATGTCTCCTTATCTTATAGGCATTATATGTTGATTTGAAGGCCCGTTTCAGTTATTGTGAATTAGGATAGTATTGATTAATGTATATTTTATTTTAAGAGTTCTGAATAATTTTTATTGTTTTTTTATTTTAAAATATTTATTTGGAAAATATCAATGGGATTATATAATGAATGTATCATGGGGTGTCCCTCAACCTGTTGTCTCTTGTGACTCAAAATAAGTTCTTTCAAACATTGAACCTTCCCTAATTCTAAGTAGAGTAAAAGAGCACACCCCTTATAAATTTTCAATCACATATAATATTTTTGAGGGAGAATATGAGGATAGGTTTTATCTAGATTAACTAAATAAATTATTATTTAATTTCAGACTATGTTATTCCTATTAGTGATAACCATTTCAGAGAGATTCAAAAAAGTATTTTTGGATATGGGGATGATTTTCAGTCTGCCTTGTCTAGAATGATGCATTTTCAATATATTCATTGACGAAAAATTAATTTAATTATAATTTTTCATGATGGTGAATATAGAGAGGTTGATATATAATATCATCCTCTAATAAGGTGATTATTAGTTGATGAATTACAGGAACCGGTTTTTTATGTTGACCACTTTCTCTTCTGAGATTACATTCAAAGGCACACTGGAGGATATAATATTTTATATATGGTATTTTTTAATTTTTTTGTATGTTGATGCCTATATTTAATCTATAAGTGATTGTTTATGTTTTATATATGGTCACAATGGTAATGTAGATATCCAATGTCCAACCAAGCTCAGGGGTTCACCTTATTATCCAAGAAGATAATAAATGTTCAACATTCTATGTGGATAAAGAGTAAGATGAACTTGGGTTAAGAATCATGTTAGCCATATAGAATATTTATATTCCACTGCAATTCCATTAGTAAAAAAATTAATTCATGTATTCCCTCAGTGTGGTTGGAATGAAATTTATAAAACCTCTTCCTTAAGAGTCTTGAATAATCAACATTATTAATTCCATTTGGTAAGACATTAAATGATATATAGTTTTAGGAATTATGGTAAAATGGAATATTTATATAGTCTATGATAATATTATAAATCCAATAGCTCATTACATAGTGCATTATCTTTTGTGTCCTTTATAGCATTACATTTTCCAAATTTTCATCTCATCTCTTTTCCTATTGGTTTATTCAAATATATATGATATTTAGGAGAAAAATGTTTCTATTTGATGAAATTATAAAAGTATAGTGAATTTTAGTGTTTTCTAGATGTATTTTTGTATTTTATTGACATGTTGTATGAAGTTAATGTCAAATACGATGGGGGTACACATTAAATGACTTGATTATTTAATCATTCCATTTAACCATATTCAATGATTATTATGAGTAGGTAATGGTTCATGATGCAAATTAATTTCATTTTTTCAATTAAATATATATATATATAGTGGTTTATTTTTTAATTGACATTAAAATAGACCAATAATAGAATATGGGATATTTTATTCATGTTTCTAATATGTTTCAATATCTAATATTTGAAACCTATGTTTTCATTTTGGAATTCAGTAAATTTAAGATGGGAGAAACTCTAATGGGGGAGAGGTGAATGTAATAACCCGACATCCAGTTCTATGATTATGTTATCAACATATTATATGGTTATCATCCCCTTCAGTTTCTAGTTTTTTTCCATAAAATTTAAAATGTTTTCATGTTTCACTTTTAGGTGCATGGTTGGAACCAAATTATTTTTTACTTTGGGAAAACCATGAAAATCCTCAAAAGTATTAATTGGGAATTTTTTTAATTATTGGATCATTATTTATATAACAATAATTCCCAATAATTGATCTATGTATTAGTGATAATATAGTGAGACAAAATTAGTGCATATTTCGATAAACCATGGGGACAATTAGTGTGAATTTCCTAATTTATAAATTTTTTAAATTTTAAAGAATTATTTTCTCGATTTTTTTGTATCCTCGCTGTATCCCACTAGATCACTACCCCGATATGTCTCTATAGGATATATAGGGGACATTACATTGATTGACCACATTGATTGGTCTATAATTATTCAGCATTTCATATGTATCTCAAGGGTTTATCCCTTGTGTCATTATAGTTTACATTTATTATACTTTTATTCTATGTCACTTATATTTGGGATGGTGTTGACCAAAACATAGGTGGAGTTTTGGGTAGAATTTATTGTGTATTTAGTTTGGGATTTGGTTCATATAGTGTGAAAAATATCTTAATGTCTTTTCTATCTTCATATTTGAATGTTTCACATCATACATGCTGATCTAGGTAGAAGTACCCAATTCTATGATTTTTTAAATATTCATATATTTTATTTTGATTACAAAAATGGGTTCCAATAGAAATTAGGATTTGGTTAAATTAGTGTAAATATAGAAATAATTTTCACCAATTGGATTTTTATTTGAAAATGAATTTTATCTACTAAATATTTGTTTTATTTACATCATTCATTGGATTAAGAAATATATAGTTTGAAAAATAGCATAAATATGAAAAAAAATTGAATTTAGGATTTATATTAACTATATATAGAGTAGTTTTTAGATGAACATATCGTTGTTTCATTAAAATTTAAACATCATTTAACAATATAAAGAA
This sequence comes from Viscum album, assembly GCA_963277665.1. Taxonomy (NCBI): domain Eukaryota; kingdom Viridiplantae; phylum Streptophyta; class Magnoliopsida; order Santalales; family Viscaceae; genus Viscum; species Viscum album. The sequence continues at coordinate 795,042,185 of OY728160.1, read as the reverse complement.
ATCAGTTAATTGAAATAGAGATCATAGGGTACATTTGATCCTACGTATAGTTCAATAATTTGTGAAAATTTTAGAGATTTTTAGTTGAAATTATTAGATTATTCAATTTAATATTTTTTATTAATATATAATATTTGTGTTATTATTTTAGAAAATTTCAATATTCTCATTTTCATATTTAAATGACCACAATCTATTAAGTAGATCAGGAAATAATTTAGGTTTTTACATCGAGTAGAAAGTGATTTTATCTAATAATATATGTTACATTCTTTAATCCAATGGTGTTTGTAGAAAATCATATTCTTTTTGAAGAAAATGATGAAATAAAAAATTATTTTGAATGAATTTAAATATAATTTGGGTGGAGAAATAGAAATTAGATGATTATTTTGGTTACTTATAGAATAATATATATATACATTTTTTGGGATATTTTAGAGAAAGATACGAATATAAAATGTCTTCCAAATTTGAAAAACATGATTTCATGTTGATTGAAAATTGAGAACATTATATATTTTGAATTTAAAATATTATTATCACAATACTATGAATTGAGAAAATCAGCTGGAATGGGGAAAATATAGAAAATGATAATATATATCATGTGTGAAAATTCAGAGTAATAGGGCTTGATACAACATTATACTATTAAGGGAAAAAGGATTTAGATATTAGAATCCATTTTAAATAATGTATATATGCATTCTTGAGTATTCAAACTTATATGTATTATATAGTCGTCTCATGATTAGAAATATTGAGTTATCCAAATGATTTGGGTTTTTAATTGACATCGACATATTGGTATAAATTCCAATATGATTTTAATAGAGTGATCTAGTATTCTCATGGATGAAGATCATTTTCATGTGGTGGGGATATTACGTAGATCATAAAGAGGTATTTTATATGTTTGGTCATATATATTTGGTGGGATAGTGATAAGTTGAAATATATCCAATGAGACTTATCAGATAGAATATACTGGGAATCCCTAATGATTATAATGAGAGGGCTTGTGGATATATATTAATATTTATATAGAGTAGAAAATTTGATTAGGGTGTGTACCAATAAATAAATGAATGTAAATTTATTTCCTTCATTTAAAATCAGTTTTTTCGATGAATTCTTTATATTCAATAGAAAATGTTTTGAGATTCGGAGAATATATTAAGGGAATATGATATTTATTACATAAAATAAGTCATATTAAAAGTAATAATACATAAATGAATGAATTTACAAACTCCCACCTATAGTCCATCCATCATGGGGATAAACACATCACATCACAGAGGGACCCATATATGTTTTCCCTTTCTAGTCTCCCTGGAATACATCACTTTTTATACTATGGTATTATTTCATCCCTACCATCCCCGTGGAATATTCACCAGTTTCAAACTCTAAAACACAAACATACACTTTATAAAAATATTTAATACCTCATATTCAATATCATCCAGTTTTATATTCCCTACTGGGTCAATAACTAGAGATGAAGTGTCTCGTGAAACCCAAGTTCCCATATATTATGATGAAAAGTGAGAGTATAAAAACCCAAAACTATAGGAATAAACATTATAAAATCATTTGAATAATAAGGAAATAAAAGAAACAAAAAAATATAAATAATTTTCATCTAGATAATATGTCTTTATAATCCACATATTATTTTTATGAAAATTAACAAACACGTAAAATATTAAATGTATAGATGAGGACCTAAAACTCAAAATGATCCACCCTCTTCATCATGCCTATTAAAAAAATAGATACCATTTCTATATAATTATTTTAGAAAGACATAGGAATTTTTATAGGGATGAAAACATGGTAGATCTCAGTAGGATATTACCTCTTAAAAAATATACATTCAGATTGATTAAGTATGAAATAGTAGTAAATTATAATAGCTACCAATAGAAAACCATAATTACAATTTAAAAAATGATATGGTTCATAGTTACTAAATATCTCATTTCGGATAAATTATAACTATTTCCACCGTTTATTATTATACACATTTCCTCTTTTGAAATTATCGTCTCGTAAAAACATAAAAATAACCATGGGATATTGTAATATAATAATAATTAAAAAATTAATAATTACAAAATATCATTAAATATCATAAAAAATAACCAATTAAAGGGCCCATGAAAATATTCCACGACACTTTCAATTTAGAAAATCCATTTAACCTTAGGAGAAAATAAATAGCTAGATAATCTATTTCTACACGATTGAGATTTTTGGGCTGTGGAATATCCACCACCTCATAAATACCATTCCACAATCCACACATCAAAACATAACATCCATATATCGATAAAGAAATTTCAACATTATGAATTACATCATTGTGTCATAGTAATTCGATGTATATCCCTATACTACTTACATATATTCACATCATCCTCATCAAAACCATAATTGTATAGTCATTACTCATTTTACCACAAACCACATCCTTTAACATACAACGTCAACATCCCATAATATTAAATCACATACACATCATAATAAGACACTAAATACACTAAATATGTTTTCCATCAAACCTAATCCCAATTTTAATCACCCAAATATATATTTGTATCAAATACAAATAACCATGTAAGCTAATATAGCATATAAAAAACATTAAGTTGTTACTGCCCATATTATTATACTCACTATCATCCATCAAAACATATTAAATACAATCCATATTTTTCAATTACTATATTATATACCCAAAACAATTTCATATTATAAGAATAATAGCATATCCACTTCACACACAAAAAATCATTTGAAACACATTAAATCATAAATAGAATAACCAAAACCATTGAAAAATGGAGGAAAAAATCACCATATTGAAAATTTAAAATCATTTAAATCTAACCACTTAACATATTCCAAAATCATTATGTTCATTATGCCATTCATTTACCCATTATAAATGATTAAAATCATCAATCCATTTGATAGTCCAAGTCAGTAATTCATTATTTCTAACAATAATTTTATGAAGGTTATTTCACATCATTTCCCCTCATATAATTTCAATTTTTTACATTCCATAATCAGCTAACCATTATGTAAAAAATATATTCAACTAATTTCCAATATACCTTCTCACACGTCATCATTATTTCAAGATGTATTTAACTTCTCAAGATTAGTATGTCCAACCATGAATTTTTTTACTACAACCAATTAACACAATTATCATATGAAAAATTATAGTAATATATAATATCATACATAATATAAAATAACACTCTAACACCCCATTCTAAAAAATTACGAAGACATACATGTTCCCATAAATCAAAACAACTTTAGACAAACAAAACCATAATATGAAGAAATAAAATATTTAAAAATAACTGATCATTTGTATCTAAATTTCAGAAATCCAATATTATCCAGATATTTTATATTTTATTTCTCATAATATAAAATTTATTTCTTTGATATCATTAATCGAACTCAATAATTATTTTAAATGAAATATCACATAAAAAAATAATTTCTTAAACATTAATGTTATTACCAGAATGTTAAATTTTTTGGTATGAATATGATTGAAAATATTATGAAAATTAACCATAATGGTTATATATAATCTATAGTTATTTTATCATTTAAATTGAACAAGCACTAAATTTTTGGAAAATACATTTTATGCTTTAAAAATAACTTTTATTTGTAATTGATCATTATTTATTTTTTTTCAACACAATTATTATATCTAATTTATATAATATTTTTGTTTTTTTATTAAAAAAATATTATTATTTTTGAAATCAAAATATCAAAATTACCCTTGATTGATTTTTTTATATTATTGTCCAATAATATTTTGGGAATTATATTAAATATATATATTATTAATTTATGTATAATAATTTAATTAATTTTTTTAATCGAAATATTTGATTATTCTAGAATAAATAAATCTTTAGGCTTTAAATCATGTTTTTCGAAAACTATTTTGTTGTACATAATGTTTTTCAATTTTAATTAATAATATCTTCTCTAATGTGAAATGATTTAATTTATTTATATAGATTATTTATCAATGTACATTAATTTTAAATCAACTATTGAATATTACATTTAATATAATTACTGAGAAATCATTTTTCCTTATGAAATTCGTTTGTCAAAATACCATCTTTTTGTCACACTTTGTGAATTCTGTTTTAAATTAGTATTATTCCACATAGGTAAATTTAATATTTAATATTAAATTTAATATTTGTAATCATTATTTCTATATATAGTTAGTTGGTCCTACATATTTTTTGTCATGATGAATACTAACAATATTATTCAACTATCACCTTTGTATGGGTTAATTGGGTCATTATTGTAGAAAATAATATGATTAGGGAAATAAAGGGACCATTACACTTTAATTTTTTATATTGAATAAGGTTAATTCCGAAATTTTCATAAAAATATTGAATCTAGGGCCATATGGTTTTACATTTATTTGATTATGAACATTCATCTCTATACATAAAAGACAAATAAAAAAACACAGCTTTCACTCTTTTAATAACTATAATATTTTGTGACAGGGGTAAAAATAACATATGATTTGTGAGAAACTAATATTTTATATATAAATAATTTTTATCACGGTAATTTAATTTTTATTTTTAGTTATTATTTAGTTAATTTTAATTATTATGAAATGCAGAAACAATATTTATTTATTTTTTTATAATGATAAAATAAATGATATTTAAATTAATAATAGGGATATCATTTGAATTAATTAATTTGTATTAATAATTTTTTTATAAATAACTCCAATTATATGTTTAAATTTATTATATTTTAATTATATTATTTTCATGTTGTTTTCAATGTCAAATTTATTGAATAGTTTTGAAATTGGATTTATTTTCCTTTTAAAACATATAATATTTTATATAATTATTTAAATTTATTAAATATATATCTTCATCAAATTGATTTTTATACGGTTTAATATATAAAAATGGTTCATTTATTGGACAATTTATGTTTTATTGTAAACATATTTACCACGAAAAAGTAAAAAACCCTCTATATTGGAGTAATTGTCAAAAAGGGTTAACACGGGAAGAACGTTGAGATATGGTTAAATCCCTAATAAAATATTCTAGAAATTTTATTAGAGGATATTTTCGATAACTATAAAAAATATATTATAATTATAAAATTTTATAGAATTATATTTATGGTAAAGAATGAATATTAATTTAATACATAATTAAATTTTATATGTGTCATATTCATCACAAATAAAAGGACTCCTCCTATCCACATTTATTCATAATCCATGAAAAAATTTGTTTATTCTAATATATACATAAATATATTTCTAAAATCCCTCCAAATATTATTTAGTTCTTATTTTGGAAATTTTATCATCCTTATAGGGAATACTTTTTAAATCAATTGATGTTGTTCAATGAAAAATTATAGCATTTAATAGGAGGTTGTAGTATTATTTATTCTTCAACCACATTAAAATATTTTTAAAATGTAATTATTTAATTATATAGTTATCTAGAATATATTGATATTTTTTTTAACATAAATTACCTATATCAATTTAATATTCCATCAAATAGTAAATGATGCCATTATTCATTTTTATATTGGACAAATGCATTGAAAATTGATATAATTAATTTTTCTACACCAATATCCTTGGTTATTTTTAATGGTTGATTTAAAATATATATCTTGAAATATATATCTGTATAAAAATATAATATATGATAAAATATCTTACCTTTCCATCCATATAAAAATGATAAATAATTTCCTGTGTAGGTGTGGATTACTACTTCCACCAAGCGATGTGGTTTGTTTTTAATAACCATAAAAAATTAATTCTAAATATAAGAATTTTTTATGAAATAATATCACATTTTTTGTAATAGTTATATTTATATAAAGATAATATTAAATATATGTTCACTCCATCCTGATTTTGGATAAATTGAAATGTTAGTCATGCATAACTAAAACATACATTCTTCATGATTGTAATTTATTTCATACCTCAAGACAGTGTTTTATGGTAGGTTTAAAAATAAAATTTCATTTATAAAAAATATAATGTTGTTAGTAATATTTTTTAGAGATTAAATATGATTGAAATATTTTACAACATTCTACCTACAAATGATAATTTGGACATATGTCCTGAGTATTGTCAAAAAGAACAATGTGAACATTAATGAAAACATATTTAAATATAAAATAGTATTTAATAAATATAAAGTAATAATAAAATTTAAAATATTCACTATGAGAGTAAATAATTAATATATCTTTATAACTACTAGTGATAATGAAAATTTGTGATGAGTTTTACCCAAGGTAATGCATTTAGTATAAAATTTCATTATTTAATATATATTTTATTTTTATGAACCAATTGTTTTAGGGTAAATATTCTAATAATTTTAAAATTAATATCATGAATATTGTTTTCTTCATGGAATTTAACGTTACAATTAAAGTCATTCATTAATGGTTATTAAGAATGATAATGTACTAATATGGTAAGGTTTTATTTCAAAACCTAATAATTATTAGAGATTTATTAGTCTGAAGTCTATATTTGGAGAATTAATTCATAGATCAATATTTAACCCAATATATATTATTTATAAATTGGGTTTTTTTAAGAATTATATGTTTTTATTTGATTTCCATATTTTAAATATAGATGATAAAAAGTATATTTTAATAGAAAAGGTGATTTTTTACTTGGTTAGTAATATAATGTTAAATATGTCCATGTTTTCCCAATATTGTATTAAATAATTGTCTCAATATTCACCAAGGAATTCTTAATGTAAATTTAAAAAATCTAAAGGCTATTTATAATCTATTTATAGAATTTTATTTCCCTTTTTTGAATGGGGTATATTTGTAATTATTTATGAATATGTGAAAGTAATAATTATTTTAACATTCAAGAAAATGATAATTTTTATTTTTATGAACTCTCAAAAGTTTTAATTATACATTAATGTATTCAATTCTTCGTTTAACTATAAATATATATATATATATATAATTTGGCTCTCAAAATAAATTTTTTAACTATATAGGTTGTCTTCCTGATGAAAGTTTAAATTATATTTTTATGATATTATTATTCATCAATGACAACACCCTTTTAATTTTTTTTAAATTACACTAGAGATATATATTAATGATATTTTCCATATTATTTCATTCAATGGTTTATGATAAGTTTGAAAAAGAAAATATAGAAATTTCGTATGCTAGTTTTCTTTACTAATGTTGTTGAATATAATTTATTTAATTTTCTTTCTCTTATTTTATATGATGATTGAATTGGACATAGTATGTTATGGTTTGAAGCCACGGTATCCCCTTGATGGATCTATTAGTCTTATTAGAAAAACAAGTATTCGTATTTGTATAGGGCCTTATATATTCACATTATATCTATTGGGATTAAGCCTTGATATCATGTTCATGATATCAGGTATTATGAAATATTTTATTATAAATTTATCTATTATTTTCCATTTTATAACGTTATTAATCATGTTATATAGAGTTATTTTTCATGATCACGTATATTTTTAAAAGGATTTATTTGATCTTCCATTATTCCTTGCATATTATCATTCATGTACATGATATTGAATAAATGAAATGTCTTTTTTGTTATTTAACATGAAATATTGATCTTTATATATTTATTGAAGATATTTTTTTCTACATGTAACACTTAATAAAAATTTCTATAAAGACTTATTTTTTCAATTCTTATTATATGATGTACTATTAATAATTTTTTTGTATGTAGGATAATCATGGTTACAATTTTCAATATTTCGTTTTCTATTATTCAATTGGATGAATATATAAATATTTTATATAAGGACTTATAAACTATTTGTTCCATAAATATATTATCTATACTGAATTCTACTATTGTAATAATGATGTCACGGGATTTGGGGTACTATAGTTGAGGTCTTTAGAGTTGGAGACAAAGGATGAATATTTGAATAGTTGGGAACTTGTTTGAGGAAGATGACTACTTCCAAACATAACCCTATGTCTGACAATGTGGACCATTCAATATTTAAAATTTCATTCTATTTATTTTTAAGATAGATATTATTATGTTTTCCATGTAATTTATTTTATAGATACTACATGTTGAGGTTTTTTTCGAACAAACTCATCTTGGGGTAATAATTCTCATAAGAGTTGATTGAGAATATCCAAAAAATAATTATAGTGTATTTTCATTATAACCTTATTGAATATTGTGGTTTTTCAATAATATATTATATACATGGGTTGATTAACATTTTGAGTATAAAGGATTCTAATTAATGAGAGAAGATAAACTATGGAACCAATGATATAACATAGTGATATATGGTAATCCTTATGTTTCATGGGAAGATTATTCTACATTATTTTACTAGTATAATAGAATAGATATTCCATTTGAGGATTTATATTCTCAATTATCTTCATAAATAAATATATTTTCAAAGACATTTATCAAAATACATAGCCTTGATTGGGTATATGATTTAATTAAATATTTATTTGATGAATAATGATTTAATATTTTCAGGAAATGGGATTACTAATATTGATAATCAGTGTTTTTAATTTGATCAACAATGAAATGTTAATAATAGTCTATTATTATTTGTTGACAAAAATATGTTGTATAGAAAAATATAGTAGTTAAAAAGGTATTTTATTTTTAAATTATCTTTTTGGATTTTCATAATTATGTGTTTGAAAATTCATGTAATTATATTTTTCTAGAAAAAGGACAACCAATCGGTCGGGTAAAAACCCATCACATCCGGTAAGGACGTAGGGATAAAACCCAAAATAAAAGGGTAAAAAGGGCACATCAGTTACTGATATACTTCATTATTTTCTAGTTAATATATTTTTTTGTTGAATGCTTTTACATATAGAGATTAATTTTATTTTTATATGATTATTGTAGGATCAAATATTTTAGTTTTTTAAAAATATTAGGTTGATAATGAATGTACATGAGACCATTTATTGGTTTTAGGTATGAATAAGCTTTATGTTTAAGGTAATAGATTATTTCAAAACAATATTTTTATTGTTTTGAAGTTATAGGCTAAAGGGTATAAGTTGTGCTTCGTGGTTAAAAAAATCATTAATATATTGATTTTTGAGGTTATTTGTGATGTAGAGTGGTTCATTTCAGAAAGAATATATGTTCAATATTTTGCTGAATTGTTGAAATATTGGTGTAAAATATATTATATCATCATATGATAGATTAAACATTATTGATATTATAATACTTTATAGAAACAGTTTCAATTTTTATTAGTATATAAATAAAATAGGAATATATTTTCATACTTTTTTTAATTATATGATCACATAATTATTAATTTTAATGCCTCATGCCTCAAAAATTCATCATGGGTATTCCTATATATGATTAATAAATGAAGTGGAAATTGATTGATTGACAACTAAATGATGATATTGTGGTCATGAAATAAATATATATCATGAAAATAAAAAATTTTGTGTTCACTATCATGATTTTAAATACATTATTCAATTCTATGAAATGGAAATTAAAATGGAAATGTTAAACATTTAAAATCACTTTTGGGAGAAAATGGTCTTTTTACCCCCCATATATTAATTTGATTTTGGTCATCAACTTTCTCCTGAACAAGTTCTCTGTGAATCATTATTAGTCCTTGGGAAATTATTTTATTATATTTGACCATATTTTAACATCCCATAAATTTTATCTTTTAAGAAACATAGTTATTTGATTTTATATATGACATTTTTATGAACTATTCTTTATTTATTAAGTGGAAATATTATGAAGCCTTTTATGATGTTGTTTTTACACAACCTTGATTAATGATATATAGTTGATATTTTAGGGATAAATTTAATTTAAGGGGAGATAATAGTATAGCCCAATATATAATAATATCAATCTCTTGAAATAAATCATATTTCATAATCTCTTATTCCACACACAATATTGATTATTAAGGAACTATGTTATACTATATAAATAATATTATATAAATATGACCATTATAACATATCTGTTATTTTTATAGGTATAAATATATTTTAATATATTACTAAAAATATATAATAAGGTTTTATATAGTCGAAATATATATATTAATGAAAAATAAATAATTACCAAATTTTTCTTAATTTTATTATTATTCAAAAGTAATTTTTTAAATGATTTATAATTCCATTTGGGTCTATTAAAAATAAATATTTTTTTTCTAATTTTTAGAAGTATATTATAAAAAAGAAAATAGTTTTTGAAATCAGTTTTTCTTTATTATAATATGGTGATATTTTGATATTTTCCTATATAAATTGTTTTTAATGTAATGGTTATAATATCTATTTTTGTAAAATAGTCTGTTCTATTCATTAAATAATATAATTATAATAATGAATATATCGTAGTTATTTTATTATCATTAAATATGATATATATGACTTATAATAATAATATTAATTTAACTTGAGTAATAAAATTCCATGATTTTCAAATAAACTTTTTCTATATGTTAATAATTATTCCGAAAAATATTTTATAAGGACACAATTTTATTCCATTAAAATAAATTTAAATATAACATAATAAATTATGGTTTAAATATTATATTTAATTATATATATATCAAATAAAATTTATTTAATAAACATTGTATTTCAAATAATAAATGTAAAATCAATTTCTCCATGAAAAATACATTTTCCTAAAATTTTGACTTTCTTTGAGCATAGTCATATTAATGTAAAATTATACACTTCAACATATATGAATTTTACTATGAAAATTCAATTACAAATTTTTAATAATAATAATTATTAAATAGGCCTCTTTTATTTTTTGTCATCATAAAGAGCGTATATAGTAAATAATTTTTACCACGGGATGGGAAAATCTAATGATTAATGTCAAAGATAAATTTATAAGAACAAGAGTTTGACAATAAAACATGAAATTATTATATTTTATTAGTTAAATCCTATGATTTATATACATGTATCTAATATTTTCCAATGTTATGATATATTTCTTTGATTTTGATTATAAGAATATTTTAGTGAATGATAAATTCAAAATTGTATCATTATTACATTTAATAACTATAATAATTTTATTTCGTGGGATTAAATTAATATTATAATGGTTATAGGAATAATTTTAATGATAAATGTTTTTTATATAATGGAAACATATTTAAAATTTACAGTAATGATATAATTATCTTAATTTTTTGGATCATTTATCTAATATTTAATATTTAATATAAAATTAGTTAAATTAAATTAAATATGATAAAAGTGATATAATTTGAAGGAATTATTGTGTTGATGTTATTTTTTCGAGATATATAACAAATAATGGTGTTTTAACTAGACATTATTTAAATAATAGTGTACTTATATTGTTTTCATTGTCAACATATCTAAATATTTCTGAAATTTAAAGTAATTTTATTTTATAACACATAATATTTAACAATATGATTTATCACTTTAATATATCATATACTCAGCCATGTTACATAGATTCGTCTTAAAAAATTATACATCATCCATTATTATGGTCAAATTTCTTTTTTAGAAATTATATTTACCTCTAAAGAGTAAAAACAATACTTCGTAAATAATTATTAAAATTGGTTAACACTTGTTAAAATAAACTAATAATTATAATAACTGAATCTAAAATTGTTTAAAAATTATTTTATGATCATATTTTAAAATAAAATCCATCATATCATAAAATTATATCCATTTATATCCTTTTTTTCCTAATATATAATTATATAAATTTCTATACATTATAAAAATCGAAAAATTTCCCTCCCTAAATTATAAATGGACGCCATATCTAATATTTTATTCGGACATAAAATAATATTTTGAATGGAAAATACAATAGACCATTAATTAATAAGAAAAATATCCATTTTCTAGAAGTCTTATTTTTTTTTAAAAAAACAACCTTATAGGGCTGATGGATTAATGTAATGAGTGTTGTTTGAAGAAGATGTATAGATTCTGAATGAAACATTTAGTTTTTTTATTCTCAAACATCATTTAAATATTATTCAACAATGATTATATAATATCACATGTATCTACAATGTAGAATATTTTAAATATGATGGAATTACCTATGATGTCATTCATCCATATATGTGGATTACAACCACTATAAAGAGATATAATTAAGTTTTCATAACCACATCATGTGAATAATATATAGAAGTTAATTTAAATAAATAATATTATATTTATGTTATAATTGTAATTATAAAATAATAAAATAAAATTTCTATTATTTCCATAATTATCTTTTAATCATGGAAAATATAACTAAGCATGCATACAACTTATAGTACGAATGATTTTAATGTAGTTCATTTTATCATAAACATATATTATTATTGGTTTAAAAATTATATTAGATATATTAGAATTATAATTATCTCATTATTATTATTCTAGAGGTGATGTAATAATACCCATTTACCATATTCTACCTATCGAAGTCATTTATCACTTATGAACTAAATATCCTCATAATGAATTATGTAAACATAATTGATTATAAAATGATAATAAAGAAATGAAAAAGAAAAAAATTAAAACGTTTTTAAAGAATGTATATAATTACCTTAATATTAACCTTCATGAACATTAGCAATGGAAATGATGAGTTATACCTAAGGTAATGGATTTAGTCTATATTTTACCACATTGAGACATAATTTCTTGTTATGAACCTAATTAATTATATATAGTTTATAAAATAATCCTTTAAAATGTTATATCATAATTCTATTTTTATCAAATTTAATGTTCTTATTTGAATTTAATAATTTATAAGTCTTAATAATTAAAAGTTATCGAAGTGGTACATGTGCATTACAGAATCACAGAAGAATTGGGGAATGTTTGTGTTTAAGTCTTCAATAGGTGAATTATTTGTTATTTCCATCATAAAATAAATCTATTTTCTTCTACACAAAGTAAATTCATAAAATTAAATGTTTTTTATTTAATTTTACAAATTTAAAAACTCATTAGAGAAAAATGTGGTTTTTATGGAAAAAATATTTATTTTTTCACTCAGTAATGAATATTATTATTTAGTGACCATATTTTAGATAATTTATTTTTAAAAAATTTCATCAATTCACCAATTAATAAATAAATAAAATTTTATAGGTGATCGATTTTTTGAAAAATTGTTTAAAAGGAATCTTTTGGTCAATTTTTTATTATTATATTTTTTGAATTATTTAAAAAATTGTAAAATAAATCATTAGTTTATCATAATAGTCATGAAACTATTTCTACAAATAATGAACATCGTATTTTTTAATGAATAATTTATAATTTTGAATTGATAATTTAAAAATAAATATAACTGTGTATATTCTAGAAATTTTTTATTTTGAAAATTAAAATTCATAGTAAAAAGGGTATCTTCTTCACCAATGTTTAAATAATCATTTTATAATATTTATATTAACAACTAAAATGAATATTTATTTGAAATATACTATAATTTATATATAAAATAATGATATCATTTTTATCATTTCTATCAATTGTTCATCATTAGTTTTACTTGGTAAATAATGAAATTTCACTTGATTTTTGTTTAATAAAAATTAATATATATATATTATATATTTACAATTTAATCACCCCATTCATACATATAAATGTCTAAAATTAGTATTTTACATTTTGGGCCCGATATATTCCTTAAATTAATAACAATGTATCATGAAAAAATATATATTTGGTTTTTGGCCTAGGCCTGACACATTTATGTAGGATTTCGTTAAACTATGATATGATTGTACGTTTATTATAAGGAATCAACCCCAGTTGCCCGATGGCAATACCTTTTTTACATTAACATATAAACAAAGAATATTAATGCCTAATGAATGATTATTTTCATATCTTAGGAATCATGATACATACATAGGATTACTATTAAAACTTGAAACAAAATACAACATAGAAATTTCTGGGAAAACATCGATATCTCTTAGTTTGTCTAGGAAGTTCATAAAAAAACTTTATCAATTCATTGGAAAAAAATAATAAAAGGGTGACCTCAAATACTCCATAATGGTATGAAATATAGTGGATGATATCATAAACATAAACATTGGGCATGGTAAATAATTGAAACGCATGCCTTTAAAAAATTAATGTTGAACAAAATATGTTAGGAATAAGAGCTAATAAATAATTCCATAAGAAATCATATTCATGGGTACTCTACTATTCGAATAAACCCATGAAATTTATATAATCAGATTCAAAATGAGGTAATGCATAATTTTGGACATCATAACAATATTTTCATGGCTTTATTCCAAAACCATAAATAATCATTTTGATAAGGTGTTGTGCCCAGACAATTGTTTGGATCATGAGACCCATCGATGAATATTTGGGCTATATAGGGCCCCACCCATCACATAATAAGTCCAATTTCTTCCTCATATTAATGGATATAAACATAAATATTATATACCATCATATTGAAATAAACATATCACTTGTAAAAAACATTCCCTGGTCATTATGTATAAACTCTAACCATTTAGTGTAAATTGGTGAATGGTTCTGAGATATAACATACATAGTACAACTAATCATAATCCATTAAATTATATATTTTATATATTATCACAAAATATTAATCCCAAAAATACATAAGAATCAAAAAGAGAGTTGAAAAATACGAAGATAGTTTTATAAAATCATCAAATTGTTTTTGAGAAATATACTAATATTATTTCAGAAAAAGAGTTCTTTTGGAAAATTCATTGTATAAAACCACAAATAATGTAAGGTATTATTTTCATAATAAAATAATTTATTTTTGGAAAAATTGGTTTCTAAAACTGATTATAATGTGCCCTTGAAAATATGTGAAAATTTGATAAATTCCCTTGAACGAGGCAGTTATTTTATAATGAATTTTTAATGATCATTTTCAAATGTGTAACTCCACATAAAATAAATGACGATTATTTTTGGTAAACATATATAGATTACTAAAAAATTATTTATGATTATTTAATAATAATACATAAAAATTTCATTGGGTGAGTAGGAAATAAAAGTAACTCGAATGAAAATTGATGTTCATCTGGAAAAACCTTACCTTAAGTTTTAATGTGTACATAATATTATCTTAATGACTAGAAAAATAAAATTTATGTACATAAATTAATGATTCCATAACCTAATTTACATTTAAATAATTTATTATACCCTTATTAGGTTTATTCATGGCCTTTTGATAGGTTAAGATATTCAATTTCATTATTTTTGAGCATATTTTTCCTTGGTTTTCATGACAAGATTACATATATTCCTCTATGGATAAACATTCATAATGAGAGTGGTTTTCCAGAACTGAATTTATATATTATTAGTGAACTTATAGAATATTACTTAGTTATAATATTTATTTGGTTATATTGAGTGGATATGAATCATTATATAAAATAATAACGATAGTTTTTTGGGTTATTTAGCCTATTTTTTATCACAATGAATTCATTTTGATCTATAAATTAATACCACATGTAATAAAATGATTAAATAACCAAAGATAGTATATATTACCTATATAATAATATGGTTCAACCAAAAAATTGTTTTCATTGCCATAATTGAATTTGATAACATAAATTGAAAACATATCATCCTTGAATGTGATAAATTAACACATCCCAAATTGTGTTTCCATTTATATTATAAAATAAGAGTTAAATAGTTATTATGATGAATTACTCAATTATCATAACAAAATTTCAGTAAATTTAATGTATTGTAGTTATTATAATATTTTTATGAAAGGAGGCAAGGAACAAAAAAAATAAAGAACGGGACATGAAATAAAGGAAATGAGATGATGAATTTTCATCTTGAAGTTGTCTTCCTTAAGAGAAAAATTATGGTAGAGGATTGATAATTTTTTGATACAAAGGGATACTGGATGACGAGGAAGAGATATAGAAGATATTTGTATCAAATTTAAAAAGGTAGCAATTCTTGAGTAGCATTAAGAGAAGAGGGAGTGAGGGGAAATATATAGTGGATGATATGAGTGTTTTTTATTATCTTATTCAATATTTTATTATTTCCATCAAGACAACCAATACTGGGGATTCATGTGACCCATAATATTAAAAAGTGAATGTGACTTATAACCAAGTGTTCATATATTATCAATTATTCAAGGAATATTGAATTTAATTGATAATGTTAATATTCATAAAATTACTGTATTTTACGATTCATCAAAAATTTGTGTATTTCATAAAAATCCAAAAAATTCATCCAAACTATTTTTTTGATATGTATATTTCTATTTATTGAATATAATTTTCAAAATATTAGTAATTTAATTTTTAAATAAAATCATAATATTTTTGAAAAATAACAGTTTTAAAAATATAATTCGTTTTATATCACCTTGAAAAATTAATAAAAATCTCATTATATTATAAACATAAGACAATAAAAAAATAATATGATTTAATATTAATATGTTTCATATTACTATTCATATTACGATTTATAATGGTACGATAACATTCACAAAAAAATTGGTTATCAATTTGAGAATCTAAATATCATACTGAACGCAACTGTGTATGTTAGTTTTTCGAAATTCATATCGTATTTGTGAAAGAATTATGTTTACTCTCTAGGTTATGTCAATGTAGTGTTTTTTGGATAATTTCTGTTTCATTCATTTTTTTATATATATTTTGTGTGCTACATTCTTCCCTCTTTAAAAAAATTTAATCCTCTAAATTCATATAATGTTATCTCATAAAAATATTGTGTAAGTTCTTCATCAAAAGCTCCTCAAGCTACGACGTTACCTATTCAATTTTATGATTTTCCAATGTATCTTTACTAGTACGGTCATATGAATCCTCAGCACATGTTCTTTAGTGTGTAGTATCAAGATATTATATTTACAGTATGATATTTTAGGGTCAAATTTTATACCTTCAGATGTGATGATATGTGTTGGGTCTGGAATATACATTCTTAGCAATGAGACATGGAACATAATGTGTGATTTATACATTCTAGGAGGAATAAATAAATAACATAAAACAAATCTAATTCAATCAATATTTTCAAAAGGTCCAATGTACCATGGGATCCATTTCTCTTTCTTCCCAAATCATATATCACCTCGCGATTAAGATACCTTCATGAAAACACGATCTCTTACATGAAAAATTACATGTCCTTCCTTTGATTATTAGAATATTAATTTTTTCCTAAATTGAGCTGGTTTTATATGGATTTGAATAGTATTTACCTTTTCTATTTTTCCGCTTCATGTTTGGGGAGCACATTCTTCTTTTCTCCAACTTCATCCAATATAATTTGTATAGGCCACATCTTTTAGTACAATGCTTCATATGGTTAAATTTTAATACATGAATGTAAACTATTATTGAATGAAAACTCCACCATAGGTAAATAAAAATCCCATAAACCTTGAATGTCAAGAGATAATGATCTAAATATGTATTATGTTTTTTGGATATTCCATTATGATTTCCCATCAGCTTGAGGATGATAATCAGTAATTTAACATAGTAGAGTATCAAATGATTTCTGAATAATTTTCCATAATTTTGATGTAAACCGTTGGTCGTGATATGATAAAATTTAATGAGGTTCTTTATAATGTTTTTAAAGTACATTGATATAGAGTCTTCTAAGCCGCTCGAGTGGAAAATCATCCATCATAGTGAAGAAATGTGCTTATTTTGTAGGTCGATCGATAATTATCCATATTTCATCATTCTTTATTGATGTTATTGGTATTCTAGTGTCAAAATACATTGTTATTTCATCCCATTTCCATGTAGGAATAGTAAGAAGTTGCATGAATCCTCTAGGATATTGTGGTTTGGCCTTCACTTCTTGATAGGATAAATATATCGATACATTATCTACAATTTCCCATTTCATATTGTCCCACTAGAAATGTTCCTTAAAATATCAATACATTTTTTGTGCTACTAGAGAGTATAGATAATTTAGAACTATGGGAACCATTAGATAACTCCATTTCTAGATTGGGTATTTTTAGAACACAATTGTACATCCTAAATTTCATAATTACATATTCACACGTGATGTCAGCCAACTTCCCATCATTGAATCCGTTAATTTTCATTTGATGAATCTCATCATCGGACTGTGTTTTTTAAATTCATTCCCATAGAGGTGTTTGGGAAACCAAATTAAAATGTAGTGATTGTTCACCTTCTTTGGTAATTCCCATTTCCATCTTTGGAAGATTAATGTACAAAGGATCCTTGTCAATCTTCATTTTGTTGAGAACTGTGTGATCCTTCCTTTTCTATGTGTCAGCTACCTAATTTGACTTTTCGATGTGGTATTGTATGAAATTAATTTAGTCCATGAGTAGTTATAGAAATCTCATTTTCCTCATGTTGATTTGTTTCTATGAGAAGATATATTTCAAACACATACTATCAGTAAATATATCACAATTTTTCACCATGTATATAATGTCTCCATATTTTCATAGAAAAGATTACATCTTCCATCAGACGAACATGAGTAGGATTGTTTTTTCATTAATGTTAAATTATCTTGATGAATAGGAAATTAATCTATCATTCTTCATAAGTACAAAAACAGATATATACTTGGATGCATCACTATTGATAACATACCTATCAATCCTCGATGGTATAGTTTGGATCAGATCATTCCCGGATCTCCTATTCAATTCATTGAAACGATCCCCCAATTATTTTGTCCTTACGAAATTAAAACATTACATTTAGGATTGGTTTTTGGGTTCGCTAAATGGGAAATGTATTGAATGAAACATTGATAACAACATGTTAAAAAAATAAAACTATGTAACTCATTTATGTTCGTTGGAGTAGTCTATTCATGGACAACCTTTTTCATCACTGGATCAACAGATTTTCCATCCCTAGAGAAAATGTATCCCGGAAAGGAAACTAATTGAATCCAAAATACAAACATGGTAAAGATCCCATATAATTCATTTCTTCTAAGATATTTTAAAATAGTTAGTAATTTATTTTCACGATCTTCATAGTTTTTTGAGTATACAAAGATATCGTAAATATATACAACCACAATTTCATTAATATATTAATCAAAAACCATATTGATTGTATCTATGAAGACATAGGGTTATTTATTCAGTACAAAAGAGATAATTATAAACTGTTAATTCCCATACCTCATTCGAAATGTTTTCTTTGGAATATTTTTATTTCTTATTCACATATCATGATATCTAGATCAAAGGTCAATCTTCAAAAAATATTAGGATCCATAAATTTGATAAAATAAAACAACAATGTGATTTATAGGATACTTGTTCTTTATTGTTGTGGAATTGATCTCCCTGTATTCAACGCCCAACCTCATAGATCCATCATTCCACTTAAGGAAATGAATAGGGTATCACCATGGAGATACATTGGGTTCTATAAATCCTTTATAACTCAATTATTCACTATGATTATTCAGTTATAATCATTCCACATTGTGTATTCTATAAGGTGTCATTGATATGGGCCTTGAATAAGGAATGATGTGAATTGAAAACTAAATTCTCAACTCCAAAGGATATCTAGATAAATATGCTGAAAATACATCAACATATACTTGAACAATAGGTACATAATCTATTTGAACATTTCTTTCATCACCCATGGTAATATTATTACCTTCCTCCCCAATAATTGAATTCAATATAGATATTTGGTGTGGATACAGAGAAGAATCAGATAGTTTTTTTTTTCTATAATGATAACGGATTCCACACCATTATAAAAAGTCATAATTTCCTTATTCATTCTATCTATATTCGAATCATAAGGTGACATAAAACATGAAACATGGATTATATCAATGTTAATCATGGGTATGATAATAAGGTGATCCCCAAATGAACATTTATGCTTCATGAGGGGGATTGACTAACACATCATTGTAGCAAGGATGCATCCAATATAATTTTTTACTAACAACTCCTTTATTAAGTAAAATTGAACATATCTAATTTTCTTGGAAAACTATGAAGATACAAAAGAAGGAGATGATATATAATCAAACAAAGAATCTGATATGTTAAACAAAACGATTAATGTTTATGCCACCAAATCGATGGGAACATCAACCTCCACATTTGTGACCACATATTCTAGGACATTCACCAATGGCCTTTTTTTAGGGATGTTTTATTCATTCCTAGGAAAATTATTTTCATAATGTCACCTCTCCTAGAAATTTTACCATTCGACATTTGTAGCTTCATTCAACCCCTTACAATCCCGGGATATGTGGTCGTTTTTTCCACGCATTTAGCAAACAACCATACCCTTTAGGCTTGTTCCAGGATTTATCCTCCAAAAATTATCACATGGTGGATGGAAAACTCTTACCATCATCCCCATTTCCTTATTTTATTTTCTTCAGTTTTCATTATCCCTCTTATAATATTGATTTCCCTTATACTCATAAGACATAGATAATTTATTTTCCGTCTTGATTGTACTTGTGAATATATCTTCATATGATGAGAAACATTGGGAGATAAGTGCTCTTTAAAAAATGTTTTTAAAACATCAAATAATTGACCAATTTTGTTAATTTTATTATCTTTTTAGTCGGTGGTATATCTTACTAACCTTGGGAAGTATGCTTCATACTATGGAACATTTTATCCTCTTTTTTCCTCATAT
Source organism: Viscum album (assembly GCA_963277665.1). Taxonomy (NCBI): domain Eukaryota; kingdom Viridiplantae; phylum Streptophyta; class Magnoliopsida; order Santalales; family Viscaceae; genus Viscum; species Viscum album. The sequence goes on along the minus strand of OY728160.1, from coordinate 795,021,255 downwards.
TAAAAAAATATCTTTTCCATATCAGTCAATATTCCTGAAGGATGTAATTTTCAAAGAATATTCTATTGAAATCCCTCCATTTAATTTCATCCATTTCTTCATCCGACTTTGTGTTTTGAATTAAATAACACCATGGATATGAATCTCCTGATAGACAATAAACCGCTGTGATAAAATTATCTCTTGTGTAACATAAAAAAGAAATAAATATATTCAGTAATGAACTTATCAAATTCCCTGCTAAAAATGGGTTTTTAGTCCCATTAAATGACAGAGGATGTTTTTAATAATGATTTCTCTAATGGATCCTTCACATTGTGGATCCAGATGTTCCATACAGATAAAGCTATTGTTCATAACCTGAGTCAGCTATCCCAGTATTGTTATATGTTTCCTAGAACTTGTCACAACACCAGATCCAATATCATTATATTACCTTAATGGAAAATAACTACAATTGACACTCACTTTAACGTGGATTTAATTCATTCCACGTGGTTCCATTATCAAATATTGTCATATACTAGATTACTTTATGAATCATAATGTATAATTTTAATGTAAAAAACTACTAATCATAACAAATCTCTTAATCGTTAAAATTTTTTATTTGAAGAGAAATTTACAATGAGTTACTTCATAACATCTTGTAATTAAAATGAGAATTATTCTAAGAATATCCCCTAGGTGTCTCAAACCAGGTGCATAGTAAGACACATTCTTTTTTAAATAGGATACCACAATTCAATCCAAAAACTCCTTGTTGGAGTTGTTACTCTTATTTGCATCTGTTTGAGAACCAAGTCCATTTCTACTATCTAGATTGGGATTTATTTGATATAAATATCCACATAATCATTTAATTACCAAAAATTTTAGGATGTTATTGTATTTTTATTCTCATTGATTATCTTAGGGTTTTGTTCCCAAATCTACACATTATTAATTTGGTTTCCATTTTTTCTACTAAAATTACATTGACAACAACTATAACGACCTAACCCAAGTTGCCAAGAGCCCATGACTTTTTTTTACATTGGAATATAAACAATGTAAATACATCATCAAGTAAAATTAGTTTAGTGTAATTTAAAAAATGATACATTCATATGAACAAAAAGATAAAATGAAAAGAAACAAAACATATAAATCCCCTTGAAAACATCCATATATTCTAGGATACCCCATAGTTAATCCAGAAACTACTTCTTCACAACAATTGAAAAATAAAACATAAGAAATGGGTGAGATAGAATGATTACTAAGGGTAAGATATATAGCAAACAATATCGTAAACATAAGCATTATTCATGATTAATAACTGAACACACATTCCTTTAAAAAATAAAAATGAACATAATATAGAATGAATAAGAGATAAATAAAAAATTCCATAGGAAAGAATATTAATGGATATTCTTCTATTGGAATAAATTCATTAAAAATAAATTAACAAATTCATAATGATGGAATTTATAATAATATACATCAGAACCATAGTGTTAAGGCCTCATACCAAGACCATAAATAATCATCTTGTCAAGGCATTGTGCCAAAACCATAGATTGTATCAAGAGATCTACTCTTGAATCAAGGGGATATAATGGGCCCCACCTACCACATAATAAGTCCAATGTAGTCCCCAAATTAATGGGGATATACATGAATAATAGATTCATTCAAATTAAACTAACATATGGTATGCTAATAACATTCCCTGAAAATCATGAAAAATATAATACCATTCAGAGTAAATTATTGAATGGATTTAATATAGAGAATATACAGTAAAAATAATCATAAAAAATTCAATTACATATGGTATATTATATATAAAAATATAAATCCCAATAAACCAGGTGAATAAATAATAGTGTTGAAACATATGAATATACTTTTATTAAATCATTGAGTAATTATGAATATAAATACTATTTTACTTTGAAAAGAAGAGTTATTTTTAAAAATTATTTATTTATAAGAATACGTGAAGTGAGATATAACTTTCATTATAAAATGAGTGATTTTATAAAGACAATGTTTGAAAATACATATTACAGTGTTCCATTGAAAATAATTGAAAATTTGAATAATTCCCCTGAGTCAAGATTGTATTTCAGAAATAATTTTGAATGTACCTTTTATAATTGGTAACTCCTCATTATTTAAGGAATAATTTAGGTTTTAAAAATATATTAAACACTCACATATAATTTATTAAGAGTCCATAATAATAAACAATAATTCTATTGTTGTAAGTATACAATAAATGTAAACCGAATTAAAATGGAGGTTCTGGTGGAAACCCCAAAAATAAAGTCTGAAGGTGTCCCTAAAATGATTTGAATGACATGAATAATAATATATAGGTTCATAAAATAATGATTCTTTAACCTATATTACATTTAATATATTATTTATAACCATATTAGGTATATACATGGCCTTTTGATGGGTTACGATATTCAATTTTATTATTTGGGAGTAGTTTGTTCCTTGGTGTTCATGTCTGGATTACTTATCTGTATATATGGATAAACTTGTAGAATGAGAATGGTTGTCGAGAATTGTTGTTAAATTTGATTAGTGATCATCTAGTATATTATTTAGTCATAAAAATTATATGGTTTTTTGGGGGTGAATACAAATCATTATATAAATCATTAATTATAACCGATTCGGTAATTTTGACTATTTTTGATCACAACAAATTCATTTTGATCTATAAATTAATATTCCATAAAAAAATATTACAAAAATTTAAATAGAATATATTAACTATATAATAATCTAGTGAAATCAGAAAAATGGTTTCATTACCTTAATTTAATACATCAATAAAAATTGAAAACTCATCTTCCTTGAATGGTATAAATTTACACCTACCAGATGGTGATTTCATTTCTAGTATAAATGAATAGAAATTGAGAGATTATGAAGAATTATTCCATTATCATAACAAAATTTTAGTACATTTAATTTAGTATAGTAAACATAAAATCATGATTAATGTGGGTGATGAAATAAAAAGAAAAGAAAGATACTCGAAATAAAAGAAATGAAAAAGGAAATAACCACTTGATGTTTTCTTCTATGAAAGCTTCTTTAGGGTAGAAGATTTGGTCTTTTTATTAGAGCAAGGGATGATAGAATTTGGGAGGATCGTGAGAGGATATTTGAGTAGAATTTAGACAGGGAACATGGATTGAGAGGATTTAAGTGAAGAGGGAGTGAGGGGGTTGTATAAGAGGAGAGGAATAATTTTGGATTATTTTATTCACAATTTTATTATATCCCCAAAAGACAAAAATTAGTGTTGATTAATGTGAAACATAATAGTAATAAGTTCAAGTGAGTTAGAACGAACAGTTATTACATTATCCATGATTCTAGAAATAGTGATTTTAACTAATAATTTTTATATACTGTAAATTACTGAATTTTACTATTCAAATTTTTTTTGAGTATTTCAGAAAAATCCGAAAAAAATCACCCAATATAGATTATGATATGTAGAATTCATAAGTGAAATCAATTTTTTAAAATATTTTTCTAAATATTATTACCTTAATTTATAAATATGATAATAATTTGTGGAAAAATAATAATTTTAAAACAATAATTTTTTATATATCTCATTGAAAAATTAATCAAGATCTCATAATCTTTTAACCAAAAGACAATTAAATAATATTATGATTTACTATTCATAAGGGAAATATTACTATTCATATTACTATTCAAGAGGATATGATACTATTCAATAAAAATTATGATTGTCTTATCAGACTATAAATATCCTAATAAATTCAACTATATATGTTAGTTTTTTGAAATTTAAATCACATAGTTCAAAAAATTATGTATACTGTATTGGTTATATAAAATTTTTGTTTTTAGGAGTCATGATGTTTTAGGAATTTACTTATAAATCCTGGGAGTGTTACATTTGTGATTCTTGACAATAATATTTCCATTATCATATTAATAGATGTTGACCTACATGTGATTATTTAAAAAGTTATGATAGCTATGAAAGTTTAAATCTCATTTTTCTATCAATGAGGAATTATTTTATCATCATTTCTTCCATCTGTATAATCATTTTTTCTATATTTATTGATGAAATGGAATTTTATTTTGATATTTACCATTCAATATTGACTATGACTTATATTTTCATGATATATTTCCCTATATGTAACCTATAACGAATATTTTATATAACCCTAAATTATTACATTCCCCCATAAATAAAGAAGGAATCATTGAATGTGTTCAAGGATATTTTAAAATTAATCTCACCATGTTTTATATATTTTATTAGGTATAAAATGTGATGATATTGTATGTACATTTCCATGATTATTATACTATTATTTAATTCGGTGGGCATTCACATTTATCTTGTAATAATGTAATAAGGTATCCATAAGAACTAGAATACTAGAGTTATGATATTTAAAAGTTGATATCCTAATACCATTTTTATATTATTATAAAATTTAAATAACAAATCATTTATCAATAATTTATTTTATTAGTGAAAAATAGTTAATAAAAATAATTCAATAAACATCACATCAAAAAATACATTGAAAATACTATTCTATTTCTACACAACAATTCATATTGTTTTTTTATTATATATAATTTACTATTTCATTCTTGAAGTTATATACCCAAAATAATCCCATCATCACAACCGATTAAACTCCACAACCCAAAACCAAATTAAATGAAATATTAAATATGTGTAAAATCATTTTTTGAAACCAAAAGAAACAAATCATGAATCTTATTCTATAAGATATAAGAGGTGTTAGGATAAACCTGACCTCTTTCATGAATATAATAATGAATCACTAGAAATCTAAAGAAATCAAGGATATTTAACCACTAAATATAAATGGATCTTACTCCAAATGAAACCATAAAAAACATATATAAATAACATTTACTAACGCCACAAATGAACAATGAAAATATCTGAAATAAAATTGGGTATGAAATAATGAAAGTGTATAGAGAATGATTGAATAATTGGGATCCCTGGGTTAAGAGAGTTCATTAGACCTTAATAAATGTGTTTATATACTAAAGAGGATAATGAAAAAAACTATAGGATACCTAGGAATAAATAACAATTGAAATAGAGGAATAAAATTATAATCAATGGAATCCCAACCCCTTATCTTTAGAGGAAGCTAACTAACCTCCACCGACACATGGTGGATTCCTACAAAACTGTAATGGTATAGATAAATAATATATATATATATATATATATTGTTATTAAAAATGTAATATATCATAATATCATACATTATATTTAATATAATTTAAGGCAATCTTTACTAGGAAAACGACATGGTCCTCTATCCTCGTTTTATATGTGGATTTCTTTCCCATTCTATGAAATGCACAATAAAATAAAATACCACATATCATTGATAAAATTTAATCCATATCAAGAAAAATAATGGTGGATATTACATTTTTCACTATAAAGCCACAATAACCCCCAAAAAAATATAAATATACATCCTGAACATTTACTATATATGTACAAATATGGATCAATCCATAACACAACACTATTAAATCTCATGATACTGAAATTCTATACATCCCCATTTCATAATGAGATTTCACTAGATACCTTCTGATCACCATGATCACCCAAATAACCATTTTTATTTTGTGATGAACTTCATATGGTCTAATAGAAAACAATGTAAGGGGATGATACGTTAGGGTTTCAATAGTCTATGTTAATATTTTCAAAAATGATGATATGAAATGTTTAATATTGAAGATAAAATAGGGAATTATAACCCTCCATTTATTCTAATATAACCCTATAGAATCTTATAAAATAACTATAACTACAAAAGAACCAGACTGGATGTTGTAGACTAGGAAATTAAATGTTGTAATCCTAAAACATAAAAAATGATAAGACAGTCAAAATTCTAATAGAAATTCCAAAAAAACTCCATGACATGAAATCATGGTATTTCACATGAAAAACAATGATTATTTGAAATGATAAAATGTTATATGAATTCCTATAAATAGAATTCATAATGGTGTACCTATATTTAAAGAAGGGTTTTTACTAAAATAAATCAAAAAAATATCATTGACCCACAATCCCACCATTAAAATCATGTCAAACACTTCAAATATAGATAAAAACAAAAAATAGATGTCCATAGAAACTAGTGTATTGCATAAAATTATATAATTATTCAAATATTTTAAATCACATTAAAATGATAACATGTACATAGTTTTCAAAAATTTATAATTTTTCATTAATTACCAAGAGTCAATAATTTTAAAAAATATACTAATTGCTTTCAATTATTTGTATTGTAATTCATACTAAGTGACATATTTAAAATCATGTAATATATTTTTCTCCATAAAAATAAATATTGTAAAACTGTATGATATAAAAATTGGAGGAAATATATAAACAAAAAAAATATTCTTCATGATTAATTGTATACTCAAAATACTCTTCCTTTTATTTTCAAATTCCCCCATAAATATAAGGAATTTTTTATTAATTTCCAATTTTATAAAGAATGTAACTTTTTATTTTGTATCAATATATTATATACGTAATTATCTAAACTGCTGATCTGATTATCCGAAGGCAAATTATTCTATGGTAAAATTTTGGGAGTAATGTTTTGTGAGATGGATACTAATAGTTTTGAAATAGTAAAAGTATTATAAATATGCATATTTAAATATAAAAAATTTTAGGCTCATAAAATAGATTTTATTTTTTATTTAAACTATGAAATGTTTTCACCTTTACTTTTTCTTTTCTCTCTCTCATAATAAGTCATTTATAAAATTTTCCAACCATCATGATGGCTTCACTGAGAGTCTACTAAGTTATTTTAATTATATTTGGGGGAATTAATTTTCTAAATAGGTAACTACATATCATTATTATGTGTGTGGTACTTTTATTCCATTATATAATGTAGAGTAAATATAATTTTTTTGGTGTAGGAAAAACGATCAACTTGTGTATGCCCAACAGTAACTTGGACCTCTAAATTCAACATGATACCAGGGTGGATTGTTGTTATATAAGGATATAATAGATTTTTAGTAAAAGGTGGTTTTCCTGGACTCTCTTATAGACGAATCATCAACAAAATAATCACATGGTCTATAAAATATATTTAATAAGATATAAATCTTAATCACATATGAAAAATTAGATACAACTCAAACGAAATTATTAATTCAAAGAGTAATTATTTCGATGGGGAATCAAGTTGTGAAATTTATAATTATTATTCATAATAACATACTATAAAGGCATAATATATATAATTTGTAAACTCAAATCCACATTCACGAGTGATCCACAGAATACAAATTTATTTCCAAACTAATGAGGTATATTGTGAATAATTAAAATATAATTTATACTAATACAAAATAAAATATACAAGTAAAAGTAGTTCATAAATATATGGTAATTTTATTCATTAGATTCAATTCCAATTAATAAATATAATTTCCTTTATACTAATTAATTCATAAAAATCATTGTTATTGTTATTTGTTAAAAAATTACCAAAATTCACTTTAATAATGATTGAGTAAATCAATTAATTTCATATTGAGGTAATGTAAATACGTCTATAATCATTTTATGGTTAATATATTTCCCTTGTAAAAATATTTAGTTGGAATGTTCATCGAATTAAGGTAAATGAATCGCTCAATGATTAATTATAATTTTAACAACCAATTAATATGTATAAGAGAAAATTTATGGATGAGAAATAAACTATCAGAAAAAAATAATAGTGTAGTAATAGTCCATAATCATTGAAAACAATATAAACTATTTTTTTAACCCATTTTCACATTATTGAAATACAAGAATTTATTATTTACTATCTAGAATAATATATTAATATAGTTCTCATTAAAGAAAATCATATATATTTATCCTTCATTATTCCCTTTTAAAATAAATCCTCTACTGGTGAATGATTCTTTTTTGAAACAACGACACCTATTTATAAAACATTTTATATGGTATAAAATCACAAAATAATTGTTTTATTGTAGTAAAATTGATGTTTCATCTAGAAAAATATTCTATTCTTCAAATATCATAGAATAAAATTATTATTAATCATATATAACATATTTATATATCATTATATGTTTTCATTTCTATATTATTACACCATAATGAAAATTATAATATGATATTATTTGATTTCTTAATCCTTATCATCATAAGTATACATATTATTCTATTATTACTCCACATAATTTATCATTTCTAGTGAAATCCTTTATTGTTTGAATAATATGGGGAAATATTTCATTGTAATTTTTTCCTTTGAAACATTTAGAGAATAGTTAATTATTATCCACTTGACAAACCAAAATTAACCTTATATTTTATTTATTTTCCCACATACAGATAAATAATTGAAAAATTTATACCCCTTATACTATAACTATTTCAAATCAACTATGAAATTTCATTCCCAAAATTATCAAAATGTTGATTATGGTTACAACCTTTTTATCAATAATTATACTCTTAAAAATATTTTATATACACCAAATCTATCATTATTCCACCATCATATAAAAAACATTAGTTGGATAGAAAATAAAAATATGTAATTAATTTATCCCCTAGAATTAATAATTATAAATAATATACATTATTTGCAAGAATTAAAACTTATACTATAAAAAATAATATAATTACTAGTTAGTGTAATATTTTAGATATTATATTAAAAAATTACTCATTCTACAGTTTTAAAAAGAACCAATTTATTTTTAAATGTTCATAGACTTAATATTTTAACTGTATTAATCCATGACCCTTTAATTTACATTATTATAAATTTTTATTTTATATTACATCTTGTTACTTACCATATCAAATATTTATTCACTCATTCCACCTAGATAAATAATTTTGCTAAATAAGGAACCCTGTATGAAATTAATTTTACAAATAAGCTTGAAATTATTTTAAATATCTATATACTAGGATAAAATTGACACTAATGATGAATAATTACCACAAACATAATTATATATTGAATGTTTTTGGGGTATTCATATTATAATTGAATAGACACAAAGGGAAGGCATGTCTCTGAAACATAATACACTATTTATAATTCATATTTTTATTAAGATACCCCTTTCACTCATATTTTTTATAAAATAGTATTACATCCCATATTATATTCCATTTATATCAAAAACATATATTCTATAGTAATAATGATATTAATATATTATGTCAATATTATGAATTAGAAATTTTTCTTATTTAGAAAGAATATGTTCAATTACAAATTTTAAATAAAATTTAAATAATAAATTTTATCCATTTGGAAATAGAAATTAAGAACATTCAATAATTTTTAATAATGTGTTTAAAATATTATATCTATATGGCTTAAATTATTGAGATGTTTTAAAATATAAAAATCCATAAAATCAATAATGACATAAATAATCATAATGATATTTTTATTTAATTGTTTGGAAAAAACATTCTATGTTATTGCAATTAAAATTTTATAAGAAATTTAAAAAATGAGGGTATTGTGAAGAATGAAATTTTTTTACAATTATATAGGTGAATGGTATTTCAAATGATTATATAATCACTTATCGAATAAGAAAATTACCAAATGACATTATTTTTTTATTAATTTTGAAAATTCCTTGTGAAACTATATTTATAAAATTTAACTTATATTCCTACCTATTTATTCTTCAAATGAATATTTTTATTCATATATTTACTCTTCATTCAATAATATTTGTCATCCATGTTTATAAAAATAAAATTTAACATATGGAATAATGGAATTCGATTGTAATTCCTTATAACAAATGTATAAAATAGAAAAATTCAATGTATACATTAAAAAGTCAATTTAATAATAAATATTAATTAATGATAATTATAGTTATTGTTTAAAATATAATAATTTAATGAAATAATCCCTTATTGATTGAATTCCATTAGCCTTATATCTTTTCCACATATTTATATATCATTATCATAATTATAGTCTTAAAAACTAAAATACACATCTAAAATTATTATTTATATTTCATTAAATATAATATAAAATAATAAAATTAAAATAAATATCCAATAATATTTTGAAATATATTTCGTAAAACTATGTCCTATTAATGTAAACAAAATATTTGGGTTACCTGTAATTATAGAATTTTATTATAGTTATACATGACCTCACCATATAATGTAATATGTGAATGGATAGAATTTACCAATTATATTTAATTTAATGGTATTTGGATAGTATTATCCATATATAAAGACCTTCATACTTATTTTGAAATAATAATTAATATTTTTAGAGGGGTTATATTCTCTTAATCCATTTGTAATGTTATATAAATTTTTTATTGTAGAAATGTCTCAAAATATTACTCACATACTAATCATGAAATTTAATTCATTATTATACAATAATATAGAATCCTTTATTGTATCCTATAAAAAATTAGTAATTTATTTTTTACATTATTATTTTCCCCTATATAAAGAAAAAAAATCTTAATTTTTTTATTTATTATTTTTAATCAACTACATAAATATCCACATCTTCTTGCCCTCTTTAATAACTGATAACCTTTTGATATTCATATACTTTTTAAAAAAATTCATCGAAAATTATAATAAAATTTATCATCACCAACACTCTATGGTAACTCCAAATAATGTACATCCACTATGGCTCTTATGATATCTTTGGATGTCCTTTGAATGCCAGGAAATGTTTCTCTTTATCTTATTTTATAACTAATATTTCAATCATAATGTAATATATATACAGTAAAAGATGTACTGAATAAGATATTATAGAAACATCACTATTGTGTCTACCAATTGATGGGTTTATTTTGTGGACATCATGTTATCTAATTCAAAGCAATAATGTTTTTTATTTCACGATTTTCATAGTCACTTATATATTTTGTTTGTTTAAATACTTATGTGATCTGATATGAATATGTATTGTAAAATTCCCATAATTTGATTCATATTTTTTATTTTTATTGAAATATGTTCGATAATGGATATATAAGAGCAGGGATTTGAAGAAATAAATTGAATTTCCAACTATTCTATGGGAGAAATTTTTATTAGAGTTTTGAAACATAATTATTAGGATTGGTTGGATAAAAATTGAGATTTTTATATATAGATTCAATCTTGTAAGTTTTAATAGATGTATCAATAATGTCCAAGGGTTTTTTTGTCCCAACCTTGTGTCTTGGATAACATAATACTAGATGAAATGGTAGTCGTATAGTTAGTGATAAGAATGTGACCAAACCATGCCACCTAGATTCCATAGTTTCACTACTTGTGGTACCTATACGGGAGTCCTTTAAAATAGTATGAGTCACTTCAATAAATGATTACATTCTACATAGTATGAAGATAATATTTTTAATATTGTTACATGCTCTTTCATGGTTTCCACGCCTCAAACATTGGGGGAGCATATTCATAACACAATTTTTTCAACCATGTGGAAAAACTATGAGTATCATTATAATGTGAATTTTACACTTTTTAAACTAATGTATTTAGGTGACCCCCTATTTTATTCCCCATATCCCATGTGTGAACCGATATTCACCCTCATGTCCCTCCCATCCACAAGCCCATTTTATTGGCTATTATTAGTTGATTTTGAATCCAATTTCTATTGTTTTTTATATGTATTTGAATCTATTTACTAATTTTATGTTTTCTCCTTTTTACCTTAATATTAATTTTTCTCAATTAAATATTTTATTTCTGATTTCACTAGAATCGGTTTTAATTAGAAACCGGTGATGATGATTTTATTATTCTTAGGATGTCAGTGAACGAGGAGGATATCTACATTTCTCCATGTTCCATTTCATTTAGGTATGTCACTATAATGATTTTCAAAAGATATAAATACAAAATTAAATTAATTTGGTGTTTGTATTAACATTTGTTTCAATGGGATGATGCCCATATCAACGTTAGTGTTTCATATGGGTTCATACAGAGTGTTATTTCCATGTTATAGTGTGATTTGTTTTGTTGGTGTTCTTTTGGGATTTTCAACAATTTAATTTTTTTATCAATTGATAACTTGTTTAACTTAATTATTTATATATAATATTATCATAATTAAATTATTTATGTTTTTTTCATTTTGACAAGACTTTATTTGTCTCAGATTAGCTTGGAATAGATTTTTCAGCCAATATTAACCCATTGTAATTAAATAAAAAACATCTTATTATTTCGGTGGGATTTTATACCTCTCATGCGTTATTCATGAATGTGTGTAGTATATTTTCATTATTTAGATCAATACTAATGGTGAAACTCCATTTTTATGTTTCTCCCACAATCATATTCATGAATTTCCTCTAGTTAAATAAAATTGATGAGATTTGGGTCACTAAAAACCCATGTGTGCTAGCTGTTTTAATGGGATCATATTGGCTACGACCTAAAACCTTCTGATTACAAGATACCTTTAGACATTATAGAATATGAGGCTAGTCCTTATTAGAAAATTCATCAACTTTGCTAGAATAGATTTATGGTCCATAGAAATATATAAAAAATGGGAGTTTAGACCTTCCTAAAGAGACATTTTCAACATATTGTGTCATGAACCATACCTGATAATTTTCAAATTTGAAAGTCCACATGTTCCATGAAATTCTATTATATGTTATTCACAATGCCATAGGATGTTACATCTTGGTGTGTTAGGTGCTGAAAAATGATTATGACCATCACGTAGTGGATTATAATATGGACTCATATAAATTTTTGGGGGCCTCAAGTATCCAATAAAGGACACCTATTATGTGTATTGACCCAAGGTGGTTGTACTAGTGGTTGAATGACCCTATGAAAGTGTTTTAGGGGCTTGATCAGGGAAGGTATTGGGTTCCACTATATAACACTTACCAAACATGTGAGGTTAATTTGATATGGAATTTTTTTGTGCATATGAATCCATACTAAAATTCTCTTTTATTCATAGTATCTATTATTTACAATTGATGAATAAATGATTTCCCGATGACCTTCCATGATGTCAGACTATGATCCAAATGGGATTTTATTGTATGGTGGGAATTCGTATATGTACTTTCTTGTATCCAGATTCTATGGCTTATTTCATATGATGTTATATTTCTAGGCATCCTAGTTTTTCATGTATACCATCCATTACCAAGGTAATATTTAGAGGTAGTTAAGTGCATATCAGAACCATTAATAGATTGTGAATTTCATAGGATACCTAGAACACTAGGATCTCAGTGATTATAAAGGTTTTTGGGTTAATTTTTTTCCCTCGAGCACTCTATTTTATTGACATATATATCTATTTACGATGATCTTTTCAATTGATTTATTAGAATATTTTCCCGATTAGGTGTACCCAAATTATTTCATTTCCTATAGTAGTCTTGTAATGAGATATGGAGACTATTATTAATGATACTGTGTTATTATCATTGATCACGAATGGTATTCATTACTAACAGCATAACGGTAATCCATCTCAGATATTTACCATTTTCAAATATCCTGACATCATATATCCATGTCCATGGAATCCAATACTAGACCTGGATAAGGAATAGTGAGGCATTCTCATTATTCCACTGGCTATGCATGAATTGATTGGTGTGACATCCAACACTATGAATTAAGTATGATATTTACAACTCATAAATGGAATAATGAATCATATATTGGATTCAATTATGGGTTATTCTAATGATAAGATATATGTCCATTTGTAGAAATTAATCTTTCCAATAGACATTTCTAGTGCTGGATGAAGTTGTCCTATTTATACTAGGGTAGCAATCTAGACATTGGTTTGATAATTTTTTTTAATGTATATTATGATGGGGGATTTTATTATACTATCCGAGTAGATCATATATATATAGAATATTTTTATTGGTCTTGTATGTAACCACATTTTTAGTTCTTTATTGAGTTTTACACTCAAACCCTACTCGGGACACCATTAAGCTGGGGTAACCAAGAAAATGTTCACATGTATATACACACAGGTTGTAATAGGGTAAAAATATGACAGATAAGGATGGATCTTATGTGTACATGGATCTTGTTACGTGATATAACTCATTATGGTAAGTAATATATTTCAAATTTCTAATTATTATTCTATTTATCATGGTAAATGGGGTTGACCTAGTGGGTGATCTATTATTTATGTAGGACTTGGATATTCTGGACTGTACATAATTTCCTATTATTATATTCATGTGAATAATTACTTATTGAAAACAAAAATTATATATTTATATGGATTATTATTAGTTATTATTTTATATTTTTTCTAATATGTGCTAATAGTCTCCCAAATGATGCAACATATGACCTTACCTATAATCATCATATTTTGGTGTCTGGGGAAGGTAGGTTGAGGCTAGGTAAGAAACATGTATCATGAAAATTAAAATATTGGACATATTTTTAATGTGACAATGTGATATCATATAAGATACATACATATTGGTTTATTAGTTTGGTATGTTACATAGGATTATTAATAATTTTTTAGAGACTTGGAAGGATATCAAACAGTGCGCCGAGAACATTTTTCCTCTGAGAAGTGCATGATACTAGTCCTAGTTTCCAAGGATCTACATTCATATATATTACATCATTTTAGATTAATATATTGTACATTGAAAAAATACAAGCCTAAGTACCGTAATATTTTTGTGTCTTTAGAAACATCGAAAAAAATCATTTATCCTAGTGTATGATCTTCCACATATATCATAAATTTCATCACCTTTATTACATCTACTGAAAAAATTTCTTCATAACATATAGAACGAAAACATATGAAAGGGTGAGATCACCTTTTATGTAAGGGTAAATAAAGTACATCAGTACTCATAAAATGGAAAAATAGGGTATAGAACATGAGCATAACATCTTAAGATCAGACCATGCATATTAGATATCATTATAATGATTTGTAGTTTATATAAAATATATCATAAGATAATTTCAAACATAATTCCTGTAATCACAACATTGGAATAAGACATGAAATTTTTGTCATGAGCATTGGTTTATAATCTTTAGAACTTGTATAAGTAGAAACAGGTTCACTCATTATGTTAAGGAAAAAAAATTAGCCCCCATAATTAATTTTCGGATGTGCAACCAGGTAAATTCATAACATTGTGAACATGTAATCAGGTTCATTCATAACATTGTTAACATATAAAAAGGTTCACACATATGCTCATGGATAAGTAACAAATTCCATGCATAAAATTATGAAAAGTTAATCAGGTTCACATATTAACTACTGTACATGAAACCAAGTCCATGCATAACATTTTGAACATGTAATCTAGTTCACAATTTACATTATGAACATGTAATAACGTTAAAGAAAAAAATTATGGACATGCCACAAATTCCATGCAAAAAATTATGAATTTTTCATAAGGTTCACTAAAAACATTGTGAACATGTCACTATGTAGGATCACACATGTCATTATGAACATATAGTTATGCCCCCACATAAAATTTAGTCTCATGAGTCATCCCTCATTACAAGATGAATTAACGGGATATATAGGTACCATGAATCATATAAAAATATCATTCAATTCTGGGCCAAAATATAAAACAACATTCATCAAATCATTACCAATAAAGACATAGATTTTATAAACATCAAATCATAACCCATTGAATGAAATGTGTATCATTAATATTTAATATAATCATAATCAATTGAAAAGAAATATCTTTTATAAAAATTTCATCAAGAAATTACCCATGAAAAAAATTGGGTCTTGTAAACATGTAACCAATGGAAAAGAAACGGGTTTCATTAACATATAACTTGTGAAAGAGAAACGAGTTTCATGAAGACCGTTACAGTAACCCCAACACATTCAAAGAAATGATATGAATTGAAAAATTAGATCATCTAATATAATTGAATGAGTAACATAACCATATGTTATATTAGAATTAAAATAAATTTGAAATTTCTTATTAAAATATTTCTTTAAGGATATATCATTTCTTCTTTGAAAATGACCTTTTTATAATAATAAAAAATTGAATACAATTTTCATTGAATATAGATTGTAATAAATATAATAACATATTTGAAATGAAAATTACAATTTTTAAAACCCAATTTACTTGAAAATTATCTTCATGTAAATTTTGATTTAATTTGTGAATAAATTTTATGAAACATGTTTTTTGAATATAATAGATTTACGAACGAAGAGAGAGAGTTGTCAAATTATAAATAAAAACATTATATTAACATTAAATTACTGAAAAAATTATTATAAAACATGATTATATACAAAAAAAATAAATAAAATCATTAATGATCATGAAATTTGGATCAAAATAATTCAATTACAAAAGCCTAAACATAAAAAATCCCCAAAATAGATGAGATTGTATCAATAATCTCTTATTACTATGTAACATGGGATCATACTCTCCATGTAAGAAAAAAATGACAGGAATCTTTAAAAATCATTAAAATAGTTTTGTTATTGATAATAAATGTTAAATACAATTATATACTCCTAAAAAAACATTTTGTTGCATAAAAAGCATGTGTCTCAAAGAATAGTAATATAGACAAAATTGTTTTACTGATTTAGTAACGTTTGAAACATACACCCCATGAATGAATGATCATAAAATGGAAATGTAAATGACAAAAAATATATTTATAAGATACATATTATACATTCATTTTATTTACACACACCACAGAAAAGGAAATAGTGGGGGAATATAACATGTATGTTATGAAAATTGAAATTGAGATGAAATCCTTTTACCTTGTTTTTTGACTCACGTCGTACTCGTTAAAACCACCTGTATAATAAATATAAATATATTTTATATATTTTAAAGGACAATATTATTATATATAATACTATATATATTTTTATTATGACCTTGTATTACCCACTTTTAATGATCATATGTTATGTTTTCACTTCAGAGAATATTCACCATCGTTCTTCATAGGTGTATTAATTTTTTATATCATTGGGTATTATAAATATATTATCATTTAATAATTTATATAATTTTAAACACAACATTAATATAAAGTATATTTATATTATTATAATTTATATAATATGTAATATTGAAATGGAATACACAATTCAGGGATAAAGTAAGCCATATGTGCGAATGAACAATATTTCTTTATTAAATTATTGTATTCAATGAAAGTATAAAAATTATATATGTATATATAAATTATAGTATAATTAATATATTATATATTTCATTTATTTTCATTAAAACCATCCTTAATACATTCCTTCTAGTGTTTTCACAAATCACATCGCCTTGAGGGGCGGTAGTGCACATTTCCTCAAATACGATTATAATCTTAACACCAAATGCATGGTAAAAATATGTGTACTATAAAATGAATAAAAATATTAAATAAAAAAAGATATAATTTATTACACATATAATCATAATAGCTACTATAATTGGTGGTAATAATGAAATTAACAGTCATCACTTCGTGAGATAGTAGTTCTGTATACAGAGAAATAGTATGATCGATATCCACTACATTGGGGTTTGTTTATGTGTAGTAAAAAAAATACCGTAAAAAATAGTATATGGAGGATAATAGTTTTTTAAGAAATATTTGAATAAATAGAGTGGAGTAGTTTATTAAGGAATAATAATTTAAATGAGCCTATGAAAAGACATTCCCTCTTAATCGGGTAACTCTTTTTGGTTTGGTCTAAAATGCTTGAATGAGAGGATTTCTGTATAAAGGAAGGAATAAAGGATTATGGGATACTTTTTTGGAGTCTAAATTACCAGAAATATGTTTAATATAAATAGTTTTTGATGTTTTATTAATCGGTAGAGGTGGTGGGTGGCCTTTTATAGTGTAGGAGGAGTAGCAAACTTTTAAATATTAGAAGAGATAATTTCTCCCATGTTTTTCATGTTTCATGTGCATACAATAAAGCATAAAATCAATATAATTGATGATAAGGTCGAAATATGTCCACCCAATAGGTGTTTGATATATTTCTAGGTAATTTTGTGTATTAAAATATAGGATTATTATTTATTATGTTAATTTTTCTCTTAACCGAAGAAATTAATTTTAATCAGTTTTAGTAATAGTTTTTGTCAAAAAAATCGAACCTATTAAAAAGTATAAAATATTTGGATTGAAAATATGAAATCCTTTTTTAAAAATTAAAATCATGGTAGTGGAATATATTAATATTATATTAATTCTACTAATAGGATAACAATATGGGTTTTTAATGATAAAACATCCAAAAGATTGTTAGGTTTCTATATCCAAAATCAATGTTTAATATTTTACAATAAAATGAATTGGATTAATAGTTTAGAATATTATCTAAATAAAATATTAAACAATTTAATAATATAATTTATCTTTACAAAAAAATTAGATGGAAAATCAGTTTGGAATTAAAAGCCAATATTTTTTTTAATTCATTAAAAGTTGAAATGATTCTTAAAAATACCAAAACCGTATTATAACATAATTTGTATTCTTCATAGAAAATTATAATATTTATTTTTACATGATAAATTTTTATATTTTATTAAATTTTGATTTAAAATGTGTTCTCTGTTAAAAGGTGATAAAACTATGTTTATCAAAAAATAGGGTTTTATGCCTGAAATTGGGTTTGTTATTATATTCTATATAAAGTATATGTTGGTTGAATATAAAATATATTTTATTGAATAAAAAAAATTTAATACATAAATATCAATTAAAACTTATAAATAATTAAATTCACTTTGCTAAAATATATTTGTGACTATAATAACATTTTCATTTATATTCAATCAGTATTCATATTCATTAACATGTAACCTATGAATTTATATTATATTTTTGTAAAAATATATATTTTTATAATTTATATAAAATTATTAATATCCATCAATTTAATTCATATGTTGTATCTTATTATAATAATAGTTTCTAATAATATATTATTATTAGGTAGAACATGGTCATTTTTTGTTACATAAGACATCAAGGAAGGCCAATATTACTTGTAATGTATGAGAAAATTTTTCTTCCATATAATTTATGACAATATTTTATTGCGTGTAAAAGATTGCTAGCCAATTTTGGGGGAAATTAATATTTCACTTGGTGAAAATCTATTTTCAGTGTTGTGTGAACTGAAAAATATGCAAAAATTAAATTAATTCGAAAATAATTTACAAGATATTATGGTGTAACATAATTCCCCTATTAAAATGAATATAATAATTGAAATTCATCTAGGTTATCAAATGTTTAATTGATGGATATTTCTTTCATTGATACAAACATTATAAAAATTAATTCTAATGCATCCCTTCAAAAGAGAATGATTGAACCATAATGGATATCCAAAGTAACTCATAATGAGATTTTCATATATGAGAGAATAGGTGGGAAGTGAAAACACTAACATTGAGGAGAAACATCACTATAATATTTTGATGAAGAGTGATAGAGGATGAGGTTAGTATAACGACAGCAACCAAAAATACAAAAATATGAGATGACCTAGGAGACCTTCTGATTCATCGAAAATAAAGGTATAGGTAAAAAATGGGATTCAATATCCTTTTTTATAATATTTTAAAATTTTCTTACATACATGAAATATTACAATATAATTTATTCCATTATTTTTTATTATTCCACATCAAATATTTCTTTAAAAAGAAAGCTGACAATTTCTTCTTAATGTAATAACAAATCTTGAGACCCATGATATACCAGCCCTTTTTTATAACATAAAATCAACATAACTGAGGTTATCCAACATACATAAGTTCTCATATGGTAATATGATATATTATTATACAAATTCATCCTTTTCTAAACATAATCCTTCAATAAATGGTATTCCTTATAACCCTTCTAAAATGAAATTCACCTTTTTCTACCTTAAATAAGCTCTTATTTGATGCCGAAATCATTTTTATCATTTACATGGGATAATCCTTGCACTAATAAAACATTAAATAATATATTATTACTAAAAATACACATAAAGGGATAAGATATCAGGAAACATCACTAATTAATGAAAAAAATGTTATAATAGGGATTATTAATACAAAATCAAACATGAAAATCCAAAATAAGCGGTTAAAAAATTAAAATATACCGTTTTTTTAATTCACATAATCCATTATGATTTCATTAGCTTCAACATTTTCATATTTCCTCATAGTATGTTCCATATTATCATCAATATTAGCCATTTAGTTGGGGTATTGATTCACATAATTCCCAAACACCATACACTAGAATCACTGAAGTGTGGGTAGTTCATTCAATTGATATTTATCTTCACTAATTACATTTAATTAACTATTATCATTAATTATATATTCTTGATCCCAATGGCTAGGAATCCCACACTTGAAACACCTTCTTGTTCCCAAAAAAACTCTCCTTTGTGCAGTATTCAACATATTTTTCTATTAGGACTTGGAAACTTTTTCTTCAATCCATGGCCCTAATATTCCACATTGAACACTATCTTCCACAACATGTTAAAACCATTAGATTGATAAGTAAATCCAACATCCATTTCATTTTTTATTGAATAATGGAAAATCTATTCATAGCTAAAAAAGTCAGTTGTGGCCACTACCCTTCTAATACATGGATTAAAACCACCGATGAACCTATAGACATAAAATTATGTTTGAATGGTAAAACTATAAGTGTAACTCGAAAGTATTGTGAAGTTACCATCATAGGTACTATAAAATTCTACAACCTTTTGTTTCGACTCAATGAACTTCTTTTCCCTCTTCATACGAATAACAAGAGCAATGCACTTATTGAAGAATAATTTTTTATCTCATCCACATCCTTAGATTCAATTTCATATTACTTCTTTATATAATTGATTAGAGTCCACCATTGGTACTTTTCACCTTATAAGAGAAAAATAGAGAGATTGAAGTTCTCCTACTCCAAACAATTGTGAATGAAATTTTTTTTCTAGTGGTACAGATCTAGTGCTCATAAACAAGGGGATTTGATGACACACTAAAAGAAGGTGGAAGATGACTCATAAAGAACTCAATAGAATTTTCTTCCCTCCTTTTCTCATTTAGAGACTATGAATGATTCGTATCTTGATAAAGATGTGATAATATATCAATGTGGTTTTTTATTCCAGTCCTTATAGAATATGAATCATCACTAGGATATTCATTGCATTGTCAATCGTAGTCACCATTAACACGGTTCCTTCAGGTTCTATCCATTAACGAAAACAGAAACCATGGAGAACGAAATGGTTATCATGATGAGGAACCATGTAATCACGAAATTTCACTTATAGGATGTCTAATGTATGAAGCCTTCCCTAATTTATGACACCTTAGGCTTATCGTCGGTCATTTGAAGACAACATCTATTTAAATCTATCGTGATGATTCATGGAGAGTTTTTGAATTCCCAAATCATATCCACCAGAAGTATAAAATGAGGTATGCATCAAGTCCTATTTTCGTGTAACAAATTATCCCAAGTTGGACACAAAATATCTATTCATAGTTTTTACCCCAAGGTACATCTGTGATAGATCCACATCCACTTGTAGTATATAGGTATATATTATTTTTGAGGAATTAACTAGGTCTATCATTTACCATAATTCCATGACACATTCCTAAATATAATGAAGAGCTGAGCTAAGATGCTCAGTAAGTCTAAAAAATGGATATATGAATGAATATCATGAACATGGAGGGTATGGAACCTGAACATAAAATATGAAGATCATACCATATATATTAGATATAATGATAAATATTGGTTGTTTATAAGACATTGATCATAAGTGAATTAAGATGACATGTCATGAAAGCATAAAATAGTATCAAGACATGGAATTTGAGGAACACAAATTGGTTTAGAACATTGGGAACAAGTATAAGAAACAACAACGTCACCCATTATGTTAAGGGAATAAATTCAGGCCAATCATCAACAAGTGGACATGAAACCTGGTATATGTTTAAGATTGTTAACATGTAAACAGGTTCACTAAATCGTTGTAAACATGTAATGTGGTTCACACATAAACTTATGGAAATGGAACCAGGTCCATCCATAACATTGTAAACATGTAATTAGGTCTAGAAATTACCAAATGGACATAAATCCAGGTCCATGATAAAATTGTAAACATGTAATCTGGTTCATGCATATCATTATGAACATGTAATATGGTTCATTCATAAACATTTGGACATGTAATCGTGTCCATGAATAATATTTTTAAAACATAATAATGTTAACTTATAACATTGTGAACATATATTCGAGTTCATGCATAATATAGTTAACATATAATTTGGTTCACACATAAAATTTATACACAGGAGTCAACCACTGTGACCTAGTAAATTGAAGGGATATATTGGTCTCACCCATCACATAATGAAATCATTCATACATGTTCCACATTCTAACACAACATTAATCATATCATGAACCATAAAATTCATAGGTTTTATAAATAATATATCCTAACCCATGAAATGAAATTGGTGTAATTAATTTATTTACACAATATAAACTATGAATAAGAGATAGTCTTCATTACCATTTCTTTAAATCATAACCCATAAAAATAATCGGGTCTCATAAACATGTAACTCATGGGAAATAATGGAATTTTATAAACATATAACACGTTGAAGGGAAACGCGTTTAATGAAGATCGTGACATTATGTATTACCCAATGGAATAAATTAAATTAATGGAACATTTTGATCATTTACTATAAGGGAATGATTAAAAAATTTCTTCTTAAATGAAAAATAATTTTAATATATCTTTTAAAAACATTTCATTTGGAAATTATACTTTATTATTTGAAAACATCTTTTACAACATAAAAAAATTTGAAATCATTTTTCATTGAAAATAGCTTTTAAAACATATAAACAAATCATTGAAAACAATAAAAAATTTTCAAAACCAATTTTCCATGAAAATGATCTTTGAGGGAATTTTGAATAAATTTTCTAAAACATGTTTTTTGGGAACAATAGATTTCTTACCATAGAGAGAGATTGTCATATTTTACTAAAAAACATTATCTTCAGAACAAAAGATTGGAAAAATGGAACTGGAAAATGAGGATATCATAAATTGAAAAGTCATATGGAATTTCCTGAACGTTCTTGAGAGATGAATCATAACATTTCATAAAATTATGTGTAAATATAAACAATCTTAAAAAGTGATGATATTGTATCAATAAACACTTATTACTTGAATACTTGGGATGATACTCTCTGGGTATAAAAATTAACTAACATGATGAATTAAATATCATGAAATAGTTTATATTTTTAATAATAAATTTGAATTGTAAGTATATATACCTCGAGAAAATAGTTTAGGTGCATAAATATTATGAGTCTCAATGAAGGGAAATTGAGACAAAACTGTTTTACCAATTTGGTAACATTTGAAAATTAAACCCTAATAAAGAAGGATCATAAAATGGACATGGGGATAAAAATTATTATGTAAAAGATACCAATTGTCTAATCATGGGGATTACAATAACCATGAAAAATGAGTGATGAAAATAACCTATATCTCAAAGAAATTAAAATTTTGATGAATCAATAATAGTTTTGAACAAAATGAATGTACTTGTTTAAAATCATTGAGTAAATATGAAGATAATTACTATTTTACTTTGAAAAGATGAGTTCATTTAGAAATGTAATTATGTATAAGAATACTTGAATTAAGATATAATTTTAATAATAAAATTACTGATTTTATAAAGGGAATTTTCTATGAAACAAATTATAATCTGCCGTTGAAAATATGTGAAACATTGATGAATTCCCTTGAGTCGATATTGTAATTCCAAAATAATTTTGAATGTTTTTTTATAATGAGTAACTACCCATTAATTAATTAATAATTTTGTGTTTAAAAATTATATAGAACACTCACACATAATTTAGTAAGAGTACATAATAATAAATAATAATTTTGTTGTAGTAACTATGCAATAAATGTAACCCGAATTATAATTTAGGTTTGGGTGGAAAACCCTTAACTAAAGTCTGAAGCTGTACCTCAAATGATTTGAATGACATGAATAATAAAATATACTTTCAAAAAATAGTGATTCTATAACCTCTATTACATTTAATTGATTATTTATATCCTTATTATGTAAATTCGATGACTTTTAATGGGTTAAGATATTCAATTTCATTATTTGGGAGCAGTTTCTTTCTTGGATTTATGTCTGGATTACTTATATTCATATATGGATAATCATGTTGAATGAGAATGGTTTTCTTGAATTGGTGTTATATCTGATTAGTGAACATTTATAAGATTACATAGTTATAAAATTTATTTTGTTTTTAGAGTGAATATAAATCATTACATAAAACATTAATGATAATTGTTTCAGTTATTTTTCTTATTTTTTAGCACAACATAGTCATATCGATCTATAAATTAATACTCCATAAAAAATATTACAAAACCTTAAATAGGATATATTGACTATATAATAATCTAGTGATATCATAAAAATGGTTTCATTGCCTGAATTTAATACATTAATAAAAATTGAAAACGCATCTTTCGTGAATGTTATAAATTTACACCTTCTGAATAATGTTTTAATTTCAAGTAAAAATCGATATAAATATATAGATTATGAGGAATAATTCCATTATAATAACAAAATATTAGTACATGTAATTTACTAGAGTAAACGTAAAATTATGATGAATATGGGTGAAGAAATAAAAAGAAAAGAAAGAGACTCTAAATAAAATAAATGAGAAATGAATTAACAAATTTATTTTATATTCCGTAAAAGCCTCTTTAGGGTTGAGGATTTGGTCTTTTTATGAGAGTAAGGGCTGATAGATGATTGGAGGATATTGAGAGGATATTTGGGTAGAATTTAGACAAGGAACAAGGCTTGAGAGTATTGAATATTAGAGTGAGTGAGGGGGGTGTAGTGGGGGAGAGGACTGATTTTGGATTATCTTATTCACAATTTTATTATATCCCCAAAAGAAAAATATTAGTGTTTATTCATGTAAAAAATAATAATAATAAGTTAAAGTGAGTTAGAACCAATTTTTCTTACATTATCCATGATTATAGAAATAATGATTTTAACTGATAATGTATATATACGGTAAATTACTGTATTTTACTATTCATATATTTTTGAGTATTTCAGAAATATCCCAAAAAATCACCCAAACCATTTTTTGATATCTAGAATTCATAAGTGAAATCCTTGTTTGAAAACAATTTTCTAAATATTATAACATTAATTTATAAATATGATCTTAATTATGTTTAAAAATAATAATTTTAAAACAATAATTCGTTATATATCTCATTGAAAAGTTAATCAATATCTCATTATCTTATAAACTTAACATAATAAAATATTATTTTGATTTACTATACATAAGGGTCATATTACTATTCATATTTATATTCCTAAGGTTGTGATACTATTCAAAAAAAATTATGTTTCTCTTATAAGACTGTAAATGTCCTAATGAATTCAACTGTACATGTCTGGTTTTTGAAATTTAAATCACAAAGGTGGAAAAATTATGTTTACTGTGTAGGTTATGTCAATGTTGTGTTTTGTGGAGACTTGATGTTTTATGAATTTACTTATAAATCATGGGGGTGTTACACTGATAATTCATGACAATATGAATTCCATTATCATATTAATATATATTGATCTACATGTGATTATTTGAATTATTATGATATCTATTCAAGGTTAGATATCATTTTTATATTAATGTGGCATTATTTTATCATCATTTATATCATTTATAAATTTATTTTTTCTTGATTTATTGATGAAATGGAATTTCTCTTTAGATATTTACCATTCCATATTGACTATGCCTTATATTTTCATTCTATATTTCACAATATGTAACCTATAATGAATATTTTATATAACCCTAAATTTTTACATTCCCCCATATATGATAATGTAAATCATTCAATGGGTACAAGGATATTTTAAAATTACTCTCACTGTGTTTTATTTATTTTACCATGTGTAAAATGTTATGAATATTGTATCAACATTTCCATGATTACTATACTGTTTTTTAATTCAGTGGGAATTCACATTTATCCTGTAATAAAGTAATGAGGAAACCACAACATATAGTCTACTAGAGGTGGGGTCCTAAAAAATATATCCCAATACCATTTTTATATTATTAACAAATTTAAAGAACACATATTTTATGAATAATAATATTATATTTGTGAATACTTGTTAATAAAATTATTCAATGAACATCACATCAAAAATTAAATTTAAAACACTATTCAATTTCATCACAAAAATTCATATTTTTTTATTATATATAAAGTTTACTAATTCATTATTAAAGTGATATACCAAAAATAATTCCTTCATCATAGCTGATTACACTCCACAAACCAAAACCAAATGAAATGGAATATTAAATATGTGTAAAATATATTTTTTAAACCACAAGAAAGAAATCATGAATATAATTCAATATGATATAAGATGTCATTGGATAAAACCGACCTCTTTCATGGATTTGATAATGAATAACTAGAAATAAGAATAAATCAAGGATATTTAGCCACTAAATATAAATTGATCTTCCACCGAATCAAACCATAATAAAATTATATAAATAACATTTACTAATGCCACAAATGAACAAAGAAAATTTATGAAATAAAATATGGAAGGAATGAATTAATGTTTATAGGAAAAGAGTGAATAATTGGGACACTTGGGGTAAGAGAGTTAATTAAACATTTATCAATTTTTTTATATGCTATTGAGGATAATGAATAAAAACTAGAGGATAAATTAGAATAGATATGAATTGAAATAATTGATTGAAATTATAATCAATGGAATCCCAAACCCTTATCAATAGAGAAAACTGATTAACCTCCACCAACACATGATGTATTACAAGAAAACCGTAATGGTATAGATAAATAATATATATATATATTATTATTAAAATTGTAATATACCCTAATAACTTAGTTGATATTTCAAAGAAATTAAAAATAATCTTAACTAGGACAATGACATGGTCCTCTATCCTTATTTTATATTTGTATTTCCTTACCATTCTATGTAATTCACAATAAAATAAAACTCCCCATTTAATTTATAAAATTCAATCCCTATCATAAAAAAAGATGGTGGATATTGCATTGATCACTATATAGACACCATAAAACCCAAAAAAATATAAATATACATCCTTGAAAATTAACTATTTATGTACAAATCTAGACCAATCCATGACAAAACACTATTAAATATCACTATACTGAAATTATAGCCATCCCCGTTTCTTAATGGTACATCACTAGAATCCTTTGAGGCACCATGCTCACCCAAATGACAATTTCGATTTTATGAAGAACTTTATATGGTCTAATAAAAAATAATGTGAAGGGATGATATGTTAGGGTTTCAAAAAAAATGTTAATATTTTCTAAAATGATGATATGAAAGGTTTAATAATAGATATCAAATAAGCAATTATGACCCTCTATTTATTATAAAATAACCACACCGAGTCTCATTCAAAAACTATAACTACAAAAGCACCCGACTCTATGGTGTAGACTAGGAAATTTCGGGATGTAATAAAAAAACATCAAAACCCATAATACTATCATAATTCCAATAGATATTCCCAAAAAAATACCATGACATGAAATCTTGTAATTTCACATGAAAAACAATGATTCTTTGAAATGATAAAATGTTATACGTAATTCATTGAAATGGAATTCATAATCGTGTACATATATTCAATGAAGTGTTTTTACACAAAGAAATTAAAAAAAGAACTTTGAACCAGAATTCCACCATTAAAATCATATCAAACTCTTTAAATATAGATAAAAAATCGATATACATGGAACCTACTATATATCATATAATTTTATAATTATATAAATATTTTAAATCACATTAAAATGATAATGTGTACTCAGTTGTCAAAATTGATAATTTTTCATTAATTACAAAGAGTAAATAATTTTAAAAAATATAATAATTTTTTTCAATTATTGGGATTGTAATTTATAATAAGTGATACATTTAAAATATTTAAATATATGACTCTCCATAAAAATAAATATTGTAAAATTGTAGGATATAAAAATTAGAAGTAATATATAATAAAATAAAAATATTCTTCATGATTAATTGTATACTCAAATACTCTTCCTTTTTTTTCAAAATCCCCCATAATGATAAACAATTTGATATTAATTTAAAATTTTATAATGAATATAATTTTTTATTTCTTATCAATATATTATATATGTATTTATCTAATCTGGTGATCTGATGATCTGATGGACAATTATTCTTTGGTAAAATAGAGGGAGTAATGTTTTGTGAGATGTATACTAATAGTTTTGACATTTTAAAATTAGTAAAAATACACATATTTTAATATAAACTATTTTATAATCATAAAATAGATTTTATTTTTTCATTTAAACTGTGAAATATTTTCACATTATCAATTTCTTTTTTCTATCTCCTAATGAGTCATCTATAAAATTTACCAACCATCATGATGGCTTGATTGAGGATCTCCTGGTTCATTTAATTAAATTAGGGGGACTGACTTTTCTAAATAGGTAACTACATATCATTTTTGGTGTGTTCTACTTTTATGAAATTATATTATTTATATTACCTATAATTTTTAGGTTGTGGGAAGAAATAACAATTTGTGTATGCCCAATAAAATGTTGGACCTCTAAATTCAACATGATATAATGGTGGAATGTTGTTTTATAAGGATATAATAGATTTTTAGTAAAAGGTGGTTTCCCTGGACACTTTTATAGAAGAATAATCAACAAAAAGTTTACATGGTCTATAAAATATATTTTATAAGATGTTAATTTCAACACATAAGAAAAATTAGATACATCTCAAATTCCATTAATAATTTATAGAGTAATTATTTCCATGGGGAATCATGTTAAGAAAATTATTATTATTATTCATAATAACATACTATAAAGGAATAGTTTTTATAATTTCTAAACTCAAATCCACATTCACCAGTGATCCCTAGAATACATATTTATTTCAAAAATAATGAGGTATATTCTGAATAATTGAAATATAATTTATACTAATTCAAAAAAAATACATGTACAAATATTTCATAAATATAAGGTCATTGTATTCTTTATATTCAATTAGAATTAATAAATATAATTGTCTTTGTGCTAATTAATTAATAAAAATCCATGGTACAGTTATTTGTTAAAAAATTTCCAAAATTCACTTTAATTATGATTGAGTAAATCAATTTATTTCATATTGAGGTAATGTAATTCAATCATTTATCATTGTATAATTAAAATAACTTCATTGTAAAAATATTCAATTGCAATGTTCATTGAATTAAGGAAAATTAATCAATCAATGATTAATTATAATGTTAACAACCACTTATTATGTAGCAAAGAAAATTGATTGTTGTGAAAAAACAAAACTATGGGAAAAAAATAATTGACCTGTAATATTCCATCATCACTGAATAAAATATAAACTAGTTGTTCTTACCCCATTTTCACATTATTTAAATAAATTAATTGTTATTAACTATCTAGGATAATATCCTAATATAATTTTAATTATAGAAAATCATTGATATTTGGACATTCATGGTGCACTATTAAAATACTTCCCCTATTGTTGAATGATTCCTCCTTTAAACAACATCATCTATTTATAAACATTTTATTTGGCATAAAATCACAGAATAATGGTTTCATTAAAGTGAAATTGATGTTTAATTATAAAAAATTATTCAATTCTCTAAATATCATTGAATAATATTATTATTCAACAGATATAACATATTTCTATATCATTATATTTTTTCCTTTCTATATTATAACACCATATGAAAATTATAATATGATATTGTTTGATTTTTTACACGTTATCATCATATGTATAAATATTATTCCATTATTACTCCACGTAAATTATCTTTTTTAGTGAAATTGTTTTATTGTTTGATTAATATGGAGGAATATTTCATTGTATTTTTTCCCTTTGAAACATTTATATAATATATAATTATTATCAACATTTCAAACCAAATTTACACTTATATTTTATTTAATTTCCCACATACACATAAAATATTGACAAATTTATACCCCTTTGTACGATAAAATTTCAAATCAATAATGGCATTTGATTCCCAAAATTATCAAAATGTTGATCATGTTTACTATATTTTTATCTATAATTCAACTATTCAAAAATATTATAAATACACCAAATCTGTCGTTATTCCATCATCCTATAAAAAACATTAGTTGAATATAAAATTAAAATATGTAATTAATTAATCCTATATAAATAATAATTATAAATAAAATACATTATTTTCAATCATTAAGATTTATACTACAAAAAATAAAATAATTACTATTGAGGGACAAATTATTTATATTATATTAATTAAAATTTTATTTCACAATTTCAAAAGTTCCAATTTATTTTTAAATGTTCATAGACATAATATTTAAACAATATTAATCCCTAACCCTTGAATTTACATTATTTTATGTTTTTATTATCCATTACATCTTGCTACTTGCCATATCAAATATCCATTCACTAATTCCACTAAGATAAATAATTTAGATTGTTGTTGAACCCTATAAGAAATGAATATTATAGATATGCTTGTAATTATATTAAATATCTATCTTTAATGATATCATTGACACTAATGATGAATAATTACAAAACTATAATTATATGTTGAATTTTTTGGGGTATTGATCTTATGAATGAAAAGAATCAAAGGGGTGGCATGTCTCTTAAACATAATAGATTCTTTATAATTCAAATTTATAATAAGATACCCCTTTCACTCATAGTATTTATGAAATAATATTCCATCCCATATTATATTCAATTTATATAAAAAAGATACATTCCATAGTAATAATTATATAAAAATATTATGTCAATATTATTCATTCAAACATTTTCTTATTTAGAAAGAATATGTTCGATGAAAAAATTTAAATGAAATTTAAATAATAAATTTTATCAATTTGGAAATATAAATTAAGGACATTCAATAAATTTTAATATTTAAATTAAAATAATATATTTATATCGGTTAAATTATAAATATTTTTTAAAATAATAAAATCCAAAAATCAATAATGGTTTAAATAATCATAAAGATATTTTTATTTATTTTTTTCAAAAAAACATCTAATGTTCTTGTAATGAAAATGTCATATGAATTTTAATAAATGAGGGTATTTTAAAGAAAGAAATTGTTTTAAAATTATTGGGTCTAATGGTATTTCAAATGATTATATAATCACTTATCGAATATGAAAATTAATAAAATGACATTATGTTTTATGAATTTGAAAAATTCATTGTAAAATATATATTTATGAAATTTTACCTATATTCCTAATATTTTATTCTTTAAATGAATATTTTTATTCATATATTTACTCATAATCAAAAAATATTTTTTATCCATGTTTATAAATTAAAAAATAATATAGGGAATAATGGAATTCCATGTCCATTCCTTATAACACAAGTATAAAATAGAAAAATTCAATGTATATAATAAAATTTCAATTTATTATAAATACAAATTAATGATAATTATTGTTATTGTTTAAAATTTAATAATTTAATAAATTACTCCTTTCATGATTGAATTCTATCACCCTTATCTCTTTTCCAATTATTTATATATTATTATCATCATTATAAGATTAAATACTAATATACACTTCTAAAATTATTTTTTATACTTCATTAAAGATAATAAACAATAATAAAATTAAAATCAACATCTAATCATATTTTGAATTATATTTCATTAAACTATTTCCTATAAAAGTTAAAAAAAATACTTGGGTTCCCTCCAGTTAGGGCATTTTATTTTAGTTATACATGACCTCACCATTTGATGTAATACTTGAATGCAATGAATTTACAAAATATAGTTAATTTAATTTTTTTTGTATAGTATTATCTATATATAAAGCCCTTCATAGTTCTTTTGATATAAAATTTAATATTTTTTGAGGTTTTATATTCTATTAATCCATTTGTAATGTAAAATAAATTTTTGTCTGTATAAATGTCTCAAAAACTTACTCACTTACTACACATGTAATTTCCTTCATTATTATATACTATTATAGAATCCATTTTTGAATCCTATAAACAATTAGTAATTTATTTTTTAATTATCTATTTTCCCCTATATAAAGGATAATTTTTCCTTAATTTTTTATATTTATTATTTTACATCAACTTCATAAATATCCTCATTTTCTCTCCCTATATCATAATTGAGAACCTTTTGTTATTCATATACTTTTAAAAAAAATTCAACGAAAATTATAATATCCTTTGTCACCACAATCTCTCTATAGTAACTAAAAATAATATACATCCACTATGCCTCTTATCATATCTATGGAATTCCTTTGAAATCCATGGTAATTTTCTCTTTATCTTATTTTATATCTAATATTTCAATCATAATGTAAAACATATCCCCTAAAAAATGCACTGATTCTAATCTTATATATATCACTATTGTGTCTACCAATTTATGGGTTCGTTTTGTTGAAATAATATTATCTAATTCAAAGAATTAATTTTTTTTCAGGATTTCCTTAGTCACTTTTAAATATTGTTTGTTTAAAAATTTATAGGATCTGATATGAATATTTATTGTAAAATTCCCAATTATTTGTTTCTTATTTTGTATGATTCTTGAAACATGTTCGATAATGGGTATATAAGATCATGAATTTGAAGAATCAAATTCAATTTTCAACTATTGGATGGGAGAAATTTTTATTAGTGTCTCAAAACCGAATTATTAGGATTGGTTGGTCACAAATTTATTTTTTCAGATATAGAATGAATCTTGTTTTTTTTAATAGAGGTTACAAAAATGTAAAGGGTTTTTAGTCCCAATCTTTGGTTTTGGAAATGTTAATACTAGATGAAATGATAGTCGCATAGTTAGTAATAAGAATGTGACCAAACCATGCCACCTAGATTCCATAGTTAAACTACTTGTGGAAACTTAATGGGATTCTTTTAAAATAATTTGTGTCACTTCAATAAATGATGACATACTATATAGTATGACGTTATTTTTTTTATATATTATTTCATGCTCGATCATGGTTTTCGTGGCATAAACATTTGGGGAGTACAATCATGACATTATTTTTTCAACCATGTGGAAAAACTATGAGTCTCCTAATAATGATAATTTTACACTTTTCAACTAATGTATTTAGTTACCCCCTATTTCATTACCCATCTCCCTTGTGTAACCCATGAGTCTCCCTCATGTCCATTCCATCTACAAGCCCAACTAAGTGGCTGTTCTTAGTGGATTTTGAATCCAATTTCTAGTGTATTCTATAAGTATTTGAATCTATTTAACTTTTTCGTTCTTTTCTACTTCTTAATTTATTATTATTTATCCTCAGTTACATAATTTATTTATGATTTCACTGTAGTGGGGTGTAATTAGAAACAGATGATGAAGATTTTATTATTCCTAAGAAGTGGGTGAATGTAACAACCCAAAGTTTCATTAATGGAAAATATCTATTAATCTTATTAAATATCTTTTTATATAATATGTTTTTATAAAATGTCAACATCATTGGTTTTACGATAAGAATTGTGACCGTTACTTTTATAGTCATTTAACAGTGATCACATGATTAGTATAAATATAGGACATTAACAAATCCTTTTTACTCAGACAAAAGAAGTGATGGCCTTATCCAGTAGAATTGCCCCATAAGAAGCCCATTTGTCGGAGCTCCTAAAAGAGGTGGCGTCATTGGGCTTTGCCCTTAACCAATCCCAAGCTGATCTTCATCATGTGAAACTCGAACATGACCTTCTACGGGAAATGTGGAAGTTGATTGAAACTACCACTCGAGTGATGTTATCCGAGCAACCCCAAGAGTCTGTCACCATCACAAACCATACAATTATGTCTTATGCGGAAGTTTTAAGGGGTTATGTTACAAATAAGTAGTACTATGTTCATGTACATTATTTTTTGTATATAATAATGAATATAAATTCTTGTCGTTTTTGTTACATTGTAAATAGTTTTTAAAGTACAAATAGTGTTTTTAATTATTATTTAATTAAGAAATATATTTTATTAAATTAATTTATTTTTGAATTAAATAATATTTTAATAAAATAATGTTTTTATTTTTAAATTAATTTTTATTATATATAAATGATCTTGTAATTTTATGAATGTAATTAAAATTTTTATTAATGTTCGAAATCCATTTCTGTTAAAACCCGTGAACTTTCGATAAATGTCGGTTTTTATTTTAAAAATGAAAATTAACAAATTTAGAAAATTATTTAGATAAAATAAATGTTATTTCTGGAATCAGGACATCGAAATTATCCAACGGTGAATTTTTCATAATTTTCTGAGACAGTCAAATTTTTGGGTAACAGTTAAATACCGTTTAAATATATAATGTGTTTTATGACATCAAAATGACCCAATTGTGATGTAATAAAATACAATAATATTTATGTTCAGCCCATATATGTTTTATCATTAAAATAATGTGATTTTGGGTTGTTTTGATTTGCTTTTCAAATAATTAAAGGACCCCTCAAGACTTATTCAACACCTTGCCTTTTAAAATTAATTTCAAAGGGATTGTGATTCACCTCCACATAAGCAAGCATAATATTTTAAGAATTTCAAACTTCGGCCTTATAAAATATTGGTTTCCTCTTCCTTTTTCCGAAAACCATGGGCAAAAACCATGGGATGGTTTGTGGTTTGGATTAATTTAATGTAAGGGGACCCAAACCTAAATAATAAAGAATTCCCTCACCTTTCCTATATAAACCAACCCAAGATCCCACATCTCCTCACTCAAAGACCTTGTAGTTTATCCAAACTATACCCTAATCTCTCTAGAATCCTCCCATGGTTCCCCTTGTTCCCATGTAGCCTATCACAAGCCTCTCTATAGCCTTTGGATGCACACTTCCAAGTAAGGATTTTTTTTTTCTTCCTTTCTCATTTTTTCCAATGTTCATTAAATTTTATAGCCCTTTTAATTTCAATTATGAATGTTGGGGTCTGGTTTAGTACCTCCTCCATACTTCCCTCTTATTTTTTGAATTATG
This sequence comes from Viscum album, assembly GCA_963277665.1. Lineage (NCBI taxonomy): Eukaryota > Viridiplantae > Streptophyta > Magnoliopsida > Santalales > Viscaceae > Viscum > Viscum album. Next base: position 794,985,750 of record OY728160.1, on the reverse strand, counting down.
GTATACCCCTTTATCTCTCATTAAATGCCTCCCATGTACACCTGTTACTATGCTGATATTCCTAAAGGAACTTCTCTCTCTTCATTTACATTCAAGAAATACTTTTGTATCATGAATATAAATTACATTAAAATTGTTGGGACATGTATCTATATGACCTCATTACTTTCCATTACATGTAAAACTGATGAGGAACCCCTTTCTCTATAATCAACCTTTTTTATGAATTCTTATGTCACGACGTTACGCTGTCGAAACCGCACCGATTTTCTAAGACAATTCCATTGTGTAGTGGATACCATACCCATTTATCCATCATGGGTATCCACCTTTATGCACCTTTACATAATGAATTACTATGTTTCATGTATTAATTCCACATTCCTCTATCATGGAATAAATTATTATGTTTTATGAATACATGTTTTATTATCCATGTGGCACACTTATGCATGAAATGAAATGTTTAAGAAAGGTGCACCCTTATAGCGCTCTAATGCATTGGGTAATGTCTAGTATAATGATACTTCATGTTCAATGAGTGTTGACTCATGCTATTTCAAGTGTAACGAGGGTTTACTCTTGCTTTATGTGCAATGAGTATTTACTCATGTTCCATGTGAAATGACCTTAGCTCATGATAATTCCATGTTAAGTGTTGTTGCCTCATTTCCATGTTATGATTATCATTGTTTATCATTCCTTTATGTTCATGATTTTCTTTTTCTCTATTGATATTCCTATTGTCTAACATGTATTGTAATCCTCATGTTATTCCATGTGTACTCCCTTATTGGGCATTATAGCTCTCCCTTTTCTTATGCATTTCCTCAGGTTATCCCATGCAATGCTAAGTACGAAGGAATGTAGTGGTCATGTAAAGGATGTTTTCAGTAAAGATGTTGTATTTCATGTTTCATGTTTTTATCTAATGATCCTAATCCCCAAAGACACTAAACCTCTCAAACATCTTTGTTGTATCAGGTTATGTTTTATGTAATAAATCATGTTTAAGTTGTAATAAAAATCATGGTTGTCATAGTTGGTATCAGAGGATAGGTTTAGTTATTTTTGGGAAAAGGAAACCCTAGTAAAGCCTTAGATACAAGACTATGTATAATAAAATCATCCCTATGTTTTGGAAAGTAGTGAGTAAGTGGTTTATCAAACAAATACATCCATGTCTGGATACGAGCAGGTAGAGGCGGCTCTGGCACAAATGTATCCTAGGGGTAAAACCCAAAAACACCGCATTCAGCTAGAATCGAACGAGAATTGGTACACGACAACGGGCCTTGCTGCACTCTTGGTTACGACACTCTCAGGGGATATGTTTTGATAAATTCACAAGCTTAGTATGAACCCTGATTAAGGGAATAAAAAAAATTCCCCTAAGAATATATGTCAGAAAGTAGTTCATGAAAAGCCTATATTGAAGCCTATACACTCATGAATTAAGGAAATAAAAGCTTATTTATAAGTCATCAACTTTTGTCTTTGGATTACCCTTTATGTGTTACCCCTTACTTTCCTTTTATTCCATCCAATGGCTGGTAATAGGAGGACTCGGGCTAACAACCGTTGTGAAGATCAGTGTGATGGTTGTACGAATGAGATTCCAAATCCAATGGGTGCGGGAATCACAAACTTTGCCATGCTTCTCTCTCAACGAACTCATGTATTGAATAGAAACACGTGTCATGAGGAATTTTAAACCCCCCCCTAAGAATGAAAAAGTCTCTATTGATAGATTCATGAGACAAAGGCCTCCTACTTTTAGTTGATCATTCGATCCCATGATCACTGAACAATGGATCAACTCCATTGAAAAGAACTTCTCCATCCTTAAATGTTCTGAACAAGAGAAGGTCCTCCTGGAAGCTTATAGTATGGAGGGTGAAGCTGATCAATGGTGTACATTGATAAAAAAATATTAATCCTGACGAGGAGATCGAGGCGTTGGAATGGAAGGATTTCCGGAAGACGTTTTTCGATAAATAATTTTGGCGCACCCTCAGGCTTAAGATGGAAAGGAACTTCCTTTCCCTCAAGAAAAATGACGAAGATTATGTTGGATCGTACAAGTAAAACTTCACAATGCTTTCACGATACGATTCTCTCTTTGTCGTAATGCCCGAATGCAAGGTTCACCGCTTCTTTGGTGGGCTGAAGCCTAGCTTGCGGAAAGCATTAGCGATCCGTGACTTCGACAGCTATGAGTAAATTGTCTGATGTGCCCTCATGGTTGAAATGGAGATCGGGGAATCACATGGGTATCATGGGGACAAGAATCGTAAGGTGTACTTCATTGCTGGTGGTCCGATGGATAAATCCAACGGTGCTAAGAAGATCCAGCACCCCGCTTTCCAAAAGTGTGAAAAGAAGCACCCTGGAAATTTCCTTAAGGGGACGAGAAAATGCTTTAGGTGTGGAAGAGAAGGGAACTTAGCTGTTAACTGTTGGCAAGAAATACATGTGGCTGCGACAGAGGATAGGAATGCTCCGTTTCAACCTAAATGCGTTGTTCAATGCTACAAATGCAAAGAACCGGGTCATTTTGCAAATTAGTTCCCAAATCCAAGGGTTTTCGGAGACAACCAAAAACCTCTAAGGCAGCAAGGAAGAGTTTTTTCCATCAGTTCTGCCGACGTGAACCCCGACAACGATGTGCTGACTTGTACGCTAGTTATTCATTCAAGAATAGCAAACATACTTTTTTATTCAGGTTCTACACATTCTTTTTTATCTCAAAAGTTTAGTATAACATACCCAGCATCACCACAAATCAATGAAGTAAATATGTCGTTGAGTACAGAAAATGGGGCAATCATTCCATCCCATGAATATAAGTCCTCCCCTATTATATTATGTGTATTGAATTTCCCGGTGAACCTCTTCAGACTCCCTTTGGTGGAATTTGATGCAATTCTTGGCATGGATTGGATTTCTTTATATAGATCCAACATAAATTGTCAGGAGATGGGGATCACACTCCATATGGAGAATCGACCCCCGATTCATTACAAGTTCTAGGAGGAAGATGAATCTTTTTTAGATCCATCATCTCAAGCATGGATATTAGTGCCTTATGAGCACGCATATCTGGATCAGATGATTTAGTCCAAGGAAGAAATCATCCTTGAAGAAATGCCTATTGTGAGGGAATTCGCTGAAGTGTTTCATGAGGAACTGCCTGGTCTTCCTCCAAGAAGAGATGCTGAGTTCTCAATTGAACTTATACCTGGGGCGCTACCAATATCCAAGACTCTATATAGAATGGATGTTGTAGAGCTTGAAGAGCTGAAGAAACAACTACGAGAGAATCTTGATAAAGGTCTTATACGACGAAGTTCTTCACCATGGGGTGGAACAGTCCTCTTCGTCAAGAAGAAGGATGAGTCAATGAGACTTTGCATCGATTATCGTGAACGTAACAAAATCACGATAAATAACATGTATCCTCTCCCAAGAATCGACGACTTATTTGATCAGCTGCGTGGATCACAATACTTCTACAAGGTGGATTTGCGTTCGGGATATTATTAATTAAGGGTGAAGAAGGATGATGTCCCCAAGACTGCTTTTCGTACAAGGTATGGGAACAATGAATTCATAGTAATGCCTTCCAGACTCACCAATGCTCTAGAAATATTCATGGACATGATTAATAGTGTCTTTAGAGATTACCTTGACAAATTTTTGGTAGTCTTTATAGATGATATTCTAATATACTCCAAAACCAAGGAGGATCATTCTAATCATTTAAAAACTGTACTAGAGAGTTTGCGCAAGGGGAAGCTCTATGAAATGTACAAAAAGTGTGAGTTCTGGTTGAAGGAGGTCTCATTCTTGGGTCATATCATCACAAGCAATGAGATATATATGGACCCCTCCAAAACAGATGCAATTGAGGGATTGCCGAGGCCAACATCGGTAACGAATATCCGTAGCTTCTTGGGGTTAGCTATATATTATCCACGATTTGTGAGAAATTTCTCACAATTTTCCAACCCTCTTACCAGGATAACTTGAAAGGGAGTAATGTTTTCTTGGAGTGATGAATGTGAAGAAAGCTTCAAGGAGTTGAAAAGGAAGCTTATCACTGCGCTCGTGCTCACTTTACCCTCAAGTGCGGAGATTTTTGTAGTATTCAGTGATGCTTAGAAGAAGGGATTAGGATGTGTGCTGATGCAGAATGATAATGTTATATCATATTCCTCAAGGTAAATGAAAATCCCTGAGTGAAACTATCCAACGCATGATCTGGAGTTGGCATCAGTGATCTTTGCCTTGAAAATATGGTGGCGTTATCTCTATGGAGAAAAATGTGAGATATATACTAACCAGAAGAGCCTTAAATATATATTCACATAGAAAGATCATAATATGCACCAGAGAAGATGGATAGATCTCATCAAGGAATATGACGCTTCAATAAATTACCACCCTGGGAAAGCGAACAAGGTGGCAGATGCCCTAAGTAGAAAGGATCCAGTGATTCTTTCAATGATGAGAATTGAGAAGGATCCAATCTTCTTAGACATGTTGAAGATGTGCATGGGAGTCATAGTGAAGGGAAAATCATCAATCCTTTCACAAATGATTGCTCAACCATTTCTTTTGGAAATGTTAAAGGATGCTCAAAAGGATGATGTGGGAATTCAAGAAAATGTGGATGCTATAAAAAAGGGGAAATCCTTGGAGTTTAATTCTAATGAAGAATTAAGTGTGCGGTTTTGGAAAATACTATGTGTTCCATCAAGTCAGGAGCTGAAGAAGGAACTTTTGGATGAAGCACATAGTTTGAATTTCTTTATTCACCCGGTAGGCACAAAGATGTATTGAGATCTCCGATAAATATTTTGGTGGGATAATATGAAGAAGGAGATCGATGAATATACATCATTGTTCCTGGTGTGTCAGCAAGTGAAGGCAGAGAGGAAGAAGTCTAAGGGGATGATACAACCATTGCCCATACCAGAATGGAAATGGGTGAACATCGCCATGGACTTTGTCACTGGACATCCAAGGACATCCAAAGGCAACAATGCAATCTGGGTTGTTGTGGATCTCCTTACAAAGACTGCACACTTTAATTCTATTCAAGATGATTTATCTTTGGATCAACTGGCATGAATATATATTAGGGAAGTGGTAAGGTAGCAAGGATTACCACTATCTATTTTGTCTGACCGAGATCCAAGATTCACCTCTACGTTTTGGAAGATTCTTCAACATGCTCCGAATACTGAACTGAACTTCAGTACGGCCAATAATCATCAAACTGAGGGCCAATCAGAGCGGACTATCCAAAAACATGAGGACATGTTTAGATCATGCTCAATGGACTTTAAGGGAGGACGAGATCAACATATTCCCCTGGTTGAGTTCTCTTATAATAACAGTTTCCACTAGAGCATCCAATTGGCACCATATGAAGCCCTGTATTGGAAAAGGTGCAGAACACCGACATGTTTGTATGAGTTTGGTGAAAGTAAGCTTCTTGGACCATAAATGGTCGAGAAAATGGTGTATAAGGTGAAAACCATTCAGCAGTATATCAATGAAGCCCAGAGTCGACAGAAGAGTAATGCAGAAAATTGTTGATGAGACCTTGAGATTAAAGTTTGAGACATGGTTTTTCTACGCATATCTCCGTGGATGAAGGTCATGAGGTTTGGAAAGAATGGAAAGATATGTCCAAGGAACATCGGCCCCTTAGAGATTCTTGATCCTGTTGGGGTTATGGCATATCGGCTAGCACTTCCACCTACTATGTCCAAAGTACATGATTTCTTTCATGTATCCCTCTTAAGGAAGTACATACCGGACCCTTCACATGTACACTCTTCCGACGTGGTACAATTAGAATATGATCTTTCAAATGAGGAGCAACCAGTGAAGATCTTAGATCATAGAGAAAAAGTTCTATGAAATAAGACAATGCTTGTCGTCAAGGTATTGTGGAGAAACCACATGTTTGAAGAAGCAACTTGGGAATTAGAAGATATGATGAAGCTATGTTACCAACATTTGTTTTAGTGAGGGAAAAGGAAAATTTCGAGGGTGAAATTTCTTAAGGGTGGAATATTGTAACGACCCAAATTTTCATTAATAGAAAATCACTCTTGATCTTATTAAATAACTCTTTATATAAAATGTTTTTATAAAATGTCAACTTCATTGGTTTTATGATAAGAATTGTGACCGTTACTTTTATAGCCATTAAACAGGGATCACATGATTAGTATAAATATAGGACATTAACAAATCCTTTTTACTCAGAAAAAGGAAGTGATGTCTTCATCTAGTAGAAATACCCCATACGAAGCCCATTTGTCAGAGCTCGGAAAAGAGGTGGCATTTTTGGGATTCTCCCATGAGCAAGCCCAATCTGAGTTTCATCATGTCAAGCTCTAACGTGATGGTCTACGGGAAAAGTGGAAGTTGATTGAAAATACCACTCGAGCGATGTTATCTGAGCCACCCCAAGAGTCAGTCACCATCGCACACCTTACCCTTTGGTCTTATGCGGCAGTTTTAAGGGGTTATGTAACAAATAAGTAGTACTATGTTCATGTACATAATTTTTTTGTATATAATAATGAATATAAATTCTAGTCCTTTTTTGATACATTGTAAATAGTTTTTAAAGTACAAATAGTGTTTTTATTTATTATTTAATTAAGAAATATATTTTATTAAATTAATGGATTTTTGAATTAAATATTATTTTAATAAAATATTATTTTTATTATTAAATTAATTTTTATTAAATATAAATGATCTTATAATTTTATGAATGCAATTAAGGTTTTTATAAAGGTTTGAATGCCATTTCTGTCAAAACCCGTGAATTTTCGATAAATGTCGGTTTTTATTTTAAAAGTGAAACATAACATATTTGGAAAATTGTTTAGATAAAATAAATGTTATTTCTAGAATCAGGACATCGAAATTATCCAACGGTGAATTTTTCATAATTTTCTGAGACAGTCAAATTTTTGGGTAAAAGTTAAATACCGTTTAAATATATAATGTGTTTTATGACATCATAATGACCAAATAGTGATGTAATAAACTAATATAATATCTATGATCGGCCGATATATGTTTTACCATCAAAATAATGTGATTTTGGGATGGTTTAAGTTACTTTTCAAAGCATTAAAGGACCCCTCAAGACCTATTCAATACCTTGCCTTTTTAAATTAATTTCCATGCTAGTGTGACTCACCTACACATAAGCCACCATAATATTTTAAGAAGTTCGGACTTTGGCCTTATAAATTATTGTTTTCCTATTCCATTTACCAAAAAACATGGGCAAAAACCATGGGATGGTTTGTGGTTTGGAATAATTTAATGTAAGGGGACCCAAACCTAAATAATAAAGAATTCCCTCACCTTTCCTATATAAACCCACCTAAGCTACCACTTCCTCCGCACTCAAAGCCCTTGGAGTTCGTCCAAAATCTGCCCTACTCCATCTATAATCCTCCCAAGGTGCCCCAATTTCCCAAGAAGCCTCTCACAAGCCTCTCTCTAGCCTTTGGAAGCACACTCCCAAGTAAGGGTTTTTTCCTTCCTTTCTCATTTTTTTCCAATTTTCTTTTACATGTACTTCCCATTTAATTTCAATTATGAATTTTGGGGTTATGGTTTCTCACCTCCCCCATACTTCCCTATTATTGTCTGAATGAGGGGAGACCACTTTATGTCTAATTAAATTCCTCCTATGTACACCTGTTACTATGCCCAAATTCCGAAAGGAACTTCTCACTCTTCTTTTACATTCAAGCAATACTTTTGTATCATGAATCTAAATTCCATTACAATTGTTGGGACATGTATCTATATGAATTCCTTAATATCCATTACATGTAAATATGATGAGTAACACCTTTCTCTCTAATCATACTTTTTTATGAATTCTTATGTCACGCCGTTACGTTGCCGAAATCGCACCGATTTTTTAAGCCAATGCCATTGTGTAGTGGATACAATACACATTTCTCCATAAAGGGTATCCACCTTTATGTACATTTACTTTTTGAATTATTAATTTTCATGTATGAATTCCACATTCCTTTATCGTGGAATAAATGATTACGTTTTATGAATCCATTTTTTATTATCCATGTGGCACACTTATGTATGAAATGAAATGTTTAAGAACGGTGTGCCCTTATAGTTCTCCAATGCATTGGGTAAAGTATAGTATCATGATTAGTCATGTGCAATGAGTGTTGACTCATGCTAATTCAAGTGCAACAGGGGTTTACACATTATTTATGTGCAATGAGGATTTACTCATGCTCCATTGCAATTAGCCTTGGATCATGATAATTCCATGTAAAGTGTTGTTACCACATTTCCATGTTATGATTATCATGGTTTATCATGCCTTTATGTTCATGATTTTCTTATGCTCTATTTATATTCCTATTTTATAACATGTATTTTACTCCTCGTGTTATTCCATGTGTACTCCCTTATTGGGCTTTATAGCTCGTCCTTTTATTATGCATGTCCTCAGGTTATCCCATGAAATGCTATGTACGATGGAATGTAGTGGTCATGTAAAGGAAGTTTTCAATAAAGATGTTGTATTGCATGTTTCAAGTTTTTATGTAATGATCTTAATCCCCAAAGACACTAAACCTCTTGATCTTCATTGTTGTATTAAGTGATGTTTTATGTAATAAATCATGTTTATGTTGTAATAAAAAGCAACGTTGTCATAGTTGGTATCAGAGGATAGGTTTAGTTATTTTTGGGATTAGGAAACCCTAGTAAAGCCTTATATACAAGACTAAGTATAATAAAAACATCCCTATGTTTTGGTAAATACTTAGTAAGTTGTTTATCAAACAAATACATCCCTGTCTGGATACGAGTAGGTAGAGGCAACTCTGGCACAAATGTATCCTAGGGGTAAAACCCAAAAACACCGGTTTGAGCTAGACTCGAATGGGAACTGGTGCATGACAACAGGCCTTGCTGCACTCTTGGTTATGACAATCTCGGGGGATATGTTTTGATTAATTCAAATTCTTAGTATGAACCCTTATTAGGGGAATTAATAAAATTTCCCCTAAGAGTATATGGTAGAAAGTAAATCATGAAAATCCAAGATTGAAGCCTACACACTAATGAGTTAAGTAAATAAAAGTTTATTTATAATTCATAAAATTTTTTCCTTGGATTACCCTTTATGTGTTACCCCTAACTTTCCTTTTATTCCATCCAATGGCCAGTAATAGGAGGACGTGGGATAACAAACGTTGTGAAGATCAGTGTGATAGTTGTACTAATGAGATGCCAAATCCAATGGGAGCAGGAATTGAAAACTTTGTCACGCTTCTCTCTCATCTAACTAAACTTTTGAATAGAAACACAGGTTAAGAGGAATGTTCAACCCCCCCCCCCCCTAAGAAAGAACAAGTAGCTATTGAGAGCTTAATGAGACAAAGGCTTCCTACCTTTAGAAGATCATCTGATCCCACGATCGCTATACAATGGATCAAATCCATTGAAAAGATCTTCTTCATCCTTCAATGTTCTGAACAAGAGAAGGTCCTCCTAGGGGATTATAGTATGGAGGGTGAGGCTGATCAATGGTGGATGTTGATCAAAAATATGAAGACTGAGGAGGAGATCGAGGCGTTGGAATGGAAGGATTTCCAGAAGTTGTTTTTCAATAAATATTTTCCGCGTACCCTCCGGCTTAATATGGAAAGGGACTTCCTTTCCCCCAAGCAAAAAGATGAATAATTTGTTGGAGCGTATGACGTAAACATCACAAGGTTTTCACGATACGCTTCTGGCATTGTCGTTACACCTGAATGCAAGGTTGACAGCTTCTTTGGTGGGATGAAGCTTAGATTGCGGAAAGCATTAGTGATCCTTGACTTCGACAACTATGAGGAAATTGTCTGATGTGCCCTCAAGGTTGAAATGGAGATCGGGGAAAACGAGTGGTATCATGGGGACAAGAAGCGTATGGTGGACTTCAATGATGGAGTTCCGAAGGATAAATCCAACAGTGCTAAGAAGATCCAGCACGCCACTTGCCAAAAGTGCAGAAAGAAGCACCCATGAAATTTCCTTAAAGGGACAAGAAAATGATTTAGGTGTGGAAGAGAAGGGAACCAAGCTATTAACTGTCGGCAAGAAAGACCTGGGGTTGTGACAGAGGAGAGGAATGCACTGTTCGAACCTCAAATCATTGTTCAATGCTAAAAATTCAATGAACTAGGTCATTTTTCAAAACAGTTCCCTAATCCAAGGGTTTTCAGAAACAACCAACAACTTCCAAGGCAGCAAGGAAGTGCTTTTTCCATCAGTTCTACCGAAGTAAACCTCGAAAACTATGTGGTGACAGGTACTCTAGTTATTCATTCAGGAATAGCGAAAATACTTTTTGATTCTGGTTCTACACATTCTTTTATATTTCAAAAGTTTAGTAGAACAATCCCAGCATCACCACAAATCATGGAAGTAAAGATGTTAGTGAGTACGGAAAATGGGGCAATCATTGAATCCCATGAATATAAGTCCTCCCATGTTATAGTATGTGTATTCAATTTCTCGGTGAACCTCGTCACACTCCCTCTGGTGGAATTTGACGCAATTCATGGCATGGATTGGCCTTCTTTATATTGTGCCAACATACATTGTCGGGAGAGGGAAATCACACTCCATATGGAGAATCAACCCCCGATTATTTACAAGTGTCGGGAGGAAGATTAATCTCCTTTAGCTCCATCATCTCATGCATGGATATTAGTTCCTTATTAGCATGCATATCTGGCTTAGATGATTGAGTCCAAGGAAGAAACCATCCATGAAGAAATGCCTATTGTGAGAGATTTCGTTGAAGTGTTTCTCGAGGAACTACCTGGTCTTCCTCCAAGAAGAGATGTTGAGTTCTCAATTGATCTTATAACTGGGGCACTAACAATATCCAAGAATCCATATAGAATGGCTATTGTGGAGCTTGATGAGCTGAAGAAAAAACTACAGGAGAATCTGGTAAAGGGTTTATATGCCCAAGTGCTTCACCATGGGGTGCACCAGTCCTCTTCTTCAAGAACATGGATGGGTCACTGATGCTTTTCATCCATTATCGTGAACTTAACAAAATCACGATAAAGAACCAGTATCCTCTCCCAAGAATCGATGACTTGTTTGATAAGTTGTGTGGAGCAGAATACTTCTCCAAGGTGGATTTGAGGTCGGGATGTTATCATGTAAGGGTGAAGAAGGAAGATGTCCCCAAGACTGCTTTTCGTACAAGGTAAGGGAACTATGAATTCATAGTAATGCCTTTCGGACTCACCAATTCTCCAGCAATATTCATGGACTTAATGAATAGTGTCTTTAGAGATTATCTTGACAAATTTTTGGAAGTCTTTATATATGAAATTCTAATATACTCAAAAACCAAGGAGGATCATGAGGATCATTTAAAAACAGTACTAGAGACTTTTCACAAGGAGAATCTCTATTAAAATTATAGCAAGTGGGAGTTATGGTTGAAGGAGGTCTCATTATTGGGCCATATCATCACAAGAAATGGGATATCTATGGACCCCTCAAAAATAGATGCAATTGAGGGATGGCCGAGGCAAACATCGGTAAAGGATATCCGTAGCTTCTTGGGGTTAGCTAGATATTATCAACGATTTGTGAGAAATTTCCCACGATTTCCCAACCCTCTTACCAAGATATCTCGAAAGGGATTAATGTTTTCATGGGGTGATGAATGTGAAGAAAGCATCAAGGAGTTCAAAATGAGGCTTATCACTGCGCCCGTTATCACTTTACCGACAAGTGGGGAGATTTTTGTGGTATTCAGTGATTCTTAGAAGAAGGGATTAGGATGTGTGATAATTCAGAATGATAATGTAATATCATATGCCTCAAGGCAGTTGAAAATCCATGAGTGAAACTATCCAACACATGATCTGGAGTTGGCAGTGGTGATCTTTGCATTGAAAATGTGGCGGCATTATCTCTATGGATAGAAATGTGAGATATATACTGACCAGAAGAGCCTTCAATATATATTCACACTAAAAGGGATTAATATGCACCAGAGAAGATGGATAGATCTCCTCAAGGATTATGAATATTCAATATATTACCACCCTGGGAAAGCGAACAAGGTTGCCGATGCCCTAAGTAGAAAGGATCTAGCGATTCTATCAATGATGAGAATTGAGAAGGATCCAATCTTCTTATACTTGATGATGATGGACATGGGAATCATAGAGAAGGGAATATCATAAATCCTTTCACAAATGATTTATCAAACTTATCTTTTGGAAAGATTAAAGGATGCTAAAAAGGATGATGTGGGAATTCAAGAAAAAGTGGAAGCTATCAAAAAGGGAAAATCCTCGAATATTAATGCTAATGAAGAAGGAATTGTGTAGTTTGGGAAAAGACTAAGTGTTCCATCAAGTCAAGATCTAAATAAGGAACTTTTGGATGATGCACATAGTTCGAATTTCTCTATTCACCCAGTGATCACAAAGATGTATCGAGATCTCCGAGATATCTTTTGGTGGGATAATATGAAGAAGGAGATCACTGAATATACATCAAAGTGCCTGGTGTTTCAGCAAGTGAATGAAGAGAGGCAGAAGTCTAAGGGGATGATGCAACCATTTCCCATAGCAGAATAGAAATGGGAGAACATCACCATGGACTTTGTCACCAGACTTCCGAGGAAATCCAAAGGAAACAATGCAATCTGGGTTGTTGTGGATCGTCTTACAAAGACTGCACACTTCATTTCTATTTGAGAGGATTTCTCTTTGGATCAACTGGCACGGATATATATCAGGGAAGTGGTAAGGTTGCATGGAGTACCACTCTATATTGTGTCTGACCGAGATCCAAGTTCACCTCTATGTTTTGAAAGAGTCTTCAACATGCTCTAAATACTAAACTGAATTTCAGTACGGCCTATCATCCTCAAACTGATGGCCAATTCGAGCGGACTATCCAAACACATGAGGAAATTTTGATAGCTTGATCAATGGACTTTATGGGAGGATGATATCAACATCTTTCCCTGGTTGAGTTATCTTATAATAACAGTTTCCACTCGAGCATCCAAATGGCACCATATGAAGCCCTGTATATGAAAAGGTGTAGAACACCGGCATGTTGGGATAAGGTTATTGAACGTAAGCTGCTTGGACCAGAAATGGTTGAGGAAACGGTAGAGAAGGTGAAAACCATTTAGCAGCATATCAAGGAAGCCCAGATTCGACAGAAGATTTATGCAGATAATCATCGATTAGACCTTGAGTTCAAAGTTGGAGACATAGTTTTTCTACGCATAACTCCGTGGAAGAAGGTCATGAGGTTTGGAAAGAATGGGATGTTAAGTCCAAGGTACATCGGCCCCTTCGAGATTCTTGATCATATCGGGGTTGTGGCATATCGACTAGCACATCTGCCTACTATGGCCAGAGTACATGATGTCTTTCATGTATCCCTCTTAAGGAAGTACATACCGGTTCCTTCACATGTACTCTCTTCCAAGTTGGTACAATTAGAAGACGATCTTTCTTATGAGGAGCAACCAGTGAAGATATTAGATCGTAGATAAAAAGTTCAACAAAATTAGACAATGCCCCTCATCAAGGTATTGTGGAGAAACCACTAGTTTGAAGAAGCAACTTGGGAATCAGAGGATAGGATGAAGATATGTTACCCACATTTGTTTTAGTTTGGGAAAAGGAAAATTTCGAGGATGAAATTTCATAAGGGGGAAATATTTTAAAGAACCAATGTTTCATTAATGGAAAATCCCCCTTGATCTTATTAAATATTTCATTATATAAAATGTTTTTATAAAATGTCAACTTTATTGGTTTTATGATAAGAATTGTGACCTTTACTTTTATAGTCGTTGAAAAGTGATCACATGATTAGTATAAATATAGGACTATAACAAGTCCTTTTTACTCAGACAGAGATGCGATGACCTCATCTAGTAGAATTTCCACATACGAAGCCCATTTGTCGGAGCTCGGAAAAGAGGTGGCATCTTTGGGCTTCTCCCTTGACCAAGCCCAAGCTGAGCTTCATAATGTCATGCTCTAACGTGACCGTCTACAGGAAAAGTGGATGTTGATTGAAAATACCACTCGACCGATGTTATCCTAGCCACCCCAAGAGTCTGTCACCATCGCACACCTTACCCTTAGGTCTTATGCAGCTATTTTAAGGGGTTATGTATCAAATAAGTAGTACTATGTTCATGTACATTATTTTTTTGTATATAATAATGAATATAAATTCTAGTTGATTATGTTACATTGTAATTAGTTTTTAAAGTACAAACAGTGTTTTAATTAATATTTAATTAAGAAATATATTTTATTAAATTAATGGATTTTTGAAATAAATAATATTTTAATAAAATATTATTTTTATTATTAAATTAATTTTTATTAAATATATATGATCATATAATTTTATGACTGTAATTAAATTTTTTATTAAGGTTTGAAAGCCATTTCTGTCAAACCCCGTGAATTTTCGATAAATGTCGGTTTTTAATTGAAATGTGAAAATTAACATATTTAGAAAATTATTTAGATAAAATAATATTTATTTCTGGAATCAGGACATCAAAATTTCCCAACGGTGAATTTTTCATAATTTTCTGAGACAGTCAAATTTTTGGGTAAAAGTTAAATACAGTTTAAATATATAATGTGTTTTATGACATCATAATGACCCGATATTGATTTAATCAAATACTATAATCTTTATGTTCGTCCAATATATGTTTTACCATCAAAATAATGTGAATTTGGGTTGGTTTGACTTACTTTTAGAAGCATTAAAGGCCCCCTCAAGACTTATTCAATACCTTTCCTTTTTAAATTATTTTTCATGGGAGTGTGACTCACCTCCACATAAGCAACCCTAATATTTTAAGATGTTCGGACTTTGGCCTTATACAATATTGATTTCCTATTCCCTTTTCCAAAAACCATGGGCAAACACCATGGGATGGTTTGTGGTTTGGATTACTTTAATGTAAGGGGACCCAAACCTAAATAATAAAGAATTTCCTCATCTTTCCTATATAAACCCACCCAACTCCCAATACCTCCTCACTCAAAGCCCTTGGAGTTCGTCCATACTCTACCCTACTTTCTCTACAATCCTCCCAAGGTGCCCCAAGTTCCCAAGAAGCCTCTCACAAGTCTCTATCTAGCCTTTGGAGGCATACTTCCAAGTAAGGGTTTGTTTCTTCCTTTATCATTTTTTCCAAATTTCTTTAATTTGTATTGCCCTTTTAATTTCAATTATGAATTAGCACCTCCCCCATACATCCCTCTTATTGTTTGAATGATGGGAGACCCCTTTCTCACTAATTAAATGCCTCCCATGTACACCCGTTATGCTGCCAAAATCGCACCGATTTTTTAAGCCAATTCCATTGTGCAGTGGATTCCATACCCATTTCTCCGTCAAGGGTATCCACCTTTACTTATTGAATTACTAAGATTCATATATGAATTCAGCATTCATTTATCATGGAATAAATTATTAGGTTTTATGAATCCATGTTTTATTATTCATGTGGCACACTTATGCATGAAATGAAATGTTTAAGAAAGGTGTGCCCTTATAGCGCTCCAATGCATTGGGTAAGTATAGTATCATGATTAGTCATGTGAAATGAGTGTTGACTAATTCTAATTCATGTGAAGCGAGGGATTACTTGTGCTTTATGGTCAATGTGGATTTACTCATTCTCCATGTGCAATGAGCCTTGGCTCATGATAATTCTATGTTAAGTGTTGTTTCCACATTTCCATGTTATGATTATCATGATTTATCATGCCTTTATGTTCATGATTTTATTATGCTCTATTGATATGCCTATTGTATAACATGTATTGTATTGTTCATGTTATTCCATGTGTACTCCCTTATTGGGCTTTATAGCTCTTCCTTTTCTTATGAATGTCCTCAGGTTATCCCGTGCAATGCTAAGTATGAAAGAATGTAGTGGTCATGTAACAAAAGTTTTCAATAAAGATGTTGTATATCATGTTTCAAGTTTTTATCAAATGATCCTAATCCTCAAAGACACTAAACCATTCGATCTTCTTTGTTGTATCAAGTGAAGTTTTATGTAATAAATCATGTTTAAGTTGTAATAAAAAGTAGGGTTGTCATAGTTGGAATCAGAGGATAGGTTTAGTTATTTTTGGGATTAGGAAACCCTAGTAAATCATTAGATACAAGACTAAGTATAATAAAAATATCCCTATGTTTTGGTAAGTAATGAGTATGTGGTTTATCAAAAAAATACATCCCTGTCTGGATATGAGCAGGTAGAGGCGGCTCTGGCACAGATGTATCCTAGGGGTAAAACCCAAAAACACCACTTTGAGCTAGACTCGAACGGGTACTGGTGCACGACAACGGGCCTTGCTGCACTCTTGGTTACGACACTCTCGGGGGATATGTTTTCATAAATTCACAACTTAGTATGAACCCTTATTATGGAAATTAATAAAAATATCCCCTAAAAATATATGTTAGAAAGTAGATCATGAAAAGCCTAGATTGAAGCCTATACACTCATGAGTTAAGGAAATAAAATATTATTTATAAGTCATCATGTTTTTTCATTGGATTACCCTTTATGTGTTACCCCTAACTTTCCTTTTATTTAATCCAATGGCTAGTAATAAGAGGACTCGGGCTAACAACCGTTGTGAAGATCAGTGTGATGGATGTACTAATGAGATACCAAATCAAATTGGCGTAGGAATTAAAAGCTTTGTCACGCTTCTCTCTCAGCTAACTCAAGTTTTGAATAGAAACACGGGTCAAGAGAAATGTTCAACCCCCCCCCCCATGAATGAAAAAGTCGCTATCAAGAGCTTCATGAGACAATGGCCTCCTATTTTTACTGGATCATCCGATCCCATGATCGTTGAACAATGGATCAACTCCATAGAAAAACTCTTCTCCATCATTAAATGTTATGAACAAGAGAAGGTCCTCCTGGCGGCTTATCGTATGGAGGGTAAAGCAAATCAATGGTGGACGTTGATAAAAAATATGAAGCCTGAGGAGGAGATGGAGGCGTTGGAATGGAAGGATTTCTGGTAGCAGTTTTTTGATAGATATTTTTCGCGCACCCTCCTACATAAGATAGAAATGGACTTCCTTTCCCTGAAGAAAATAGATGAAGAATCTATTAGAGCGTATGAGGTAAACTTCACAAGGTTTTCACAATGCGCTTTCGGCTCTGTCATTACCCCCGAATGCAAGGTTGAACGCTTCTTTGGTGGGCTGAAGCCTAACTTGTAGAAAGCATTAGCGATCCTTGACTTCGACATCTATGAGGAAATTGTATGATGTTCCCTCAAGGTTGAAATGGAGATCGGGGAATCACAGGGGAATCATGGGGACAGAAGCGTAAGGTGTACTTCAATGCTGGTGGCCCGATGGATAAATCCAATGGTGCTAAGAAGATGCAGCACCCACTTTCCAAAAGTGTGGAAAGAAGCACCCTTGAAATTCCCTTAATGGGACGAGAAAATGATTTAGGTGTGGACGAGAAGGGCACCTAGCTATTAACTGTCGACAAGAAAGACCCATGGCTCTGACAGAGGAGAGGAACACTCTGTTCAAACCTCAACGTGTTGTTCAATGCTACAAATGCAATGAACCAGGTCATTTTTCAAATTAGTGCCCTAATCCAAGGGTTTTAAAATACAACCAACAACCTCCACGGCAGCAAGGAAGAGATTTTTCCATCAGTTCTGCTAAAATGAACCCCGACAACGAAGCGGTGATAGGTGCGCTAGTTATTCATTCAAGAATAATGAACATACTTTTTTATTCAGGTTCTACACATTATTTTATATCTCAAAAGTTTAGTAGAACAATCCCAGCATCACCACAAATCATGGATGTAATGATGTCGGTGAGTATGAAAAATGGGGCCATCATTGCATCCCATGAATATAAGTCCTCACCTGTTATAGTATGTGTATTGAATTTTCCAGAGAACTTCGTCACACTCCCTCTGGTTGAATTTGACGCAATTCTTGGCATGGATTGGCTCTCTTTATATAGAGCCAACATACATTTTCAGGAGAGGGAAATCACACTCCATATGAAGAATCGACCCCGATTCTTTACAAGTGTCTGGAGGAAGATGAATCTCCTTTACCTCCATCATCTCATGCATGGATATTAGTGCCTTATGAGCATGCATATCTGGCTCAGATGATTGATTCCAAGGAAGAAACCATCCTTGAAGAAATTCCTATTGTGAGAGAATTCACTGAAGTGTTTCCCGAGGAACTGCCTGGTCTTCATCCAAGAAGAGATGTTGAGTTCTCTATTGAACTTATACCTGGGGCACTACCAATATCCAAGATTCCATATAGAATACTGTTGTAGAGCTTGAAGAGCTGAAGAAACAACTACAGGAGAATCTGGATAAAGGATATATATTCCCAAGTGCATCACCATGGTGTGCACAAGTCCTCTTCGTCAAGAAGAAGGATGGGTCAATGCGGCTTTAAATCGATTATCGTGAACTTAACAAAATCACGATAAAGAACAAGTATACTCTCCCAAGAATCGATGACTTGTTTGATCAGCTGCGTGGAGCACAATACTTCTCCAAGGTGGATTTGCGGTCGGGATATTATCAAGTAATGGTGAAGAAGGAATATGTCCCCAAGACTTCTTTTCATACAAGGTACGAGAACTATGAATTCATAGTAATGCCTTTTGGACTCACCAATGCTCCAGAAATATTCATGGATTTGATGAATAGTGTCTTTAGAGATTACCTTGACAAATTTGTGGTAGTTTTTTATATGATATTCTAATATACTCCAAAACCAAGGAGGATCATGAGGAGCATTTAAAAACAATACTAGAGACTTTGCGCAAGGAGAAGCTCTATGCAATGTACAACAAGTGTGAGTTCTGGTCAAATGAGGTCTCATTCTTGGGCCATATCATCACAAGCAATGGGATATCTGTGGACCCCTCCAAAACAGATGCAATTGAGGGATGGCTGAGGCCAACATCGGTAAGGGATTTCCGTAGTATCTTAGGGTTAGCTGGATATTATCGACGATTTATGAGAAATTTCTCACGATTGTCCAACCCTAATACCAAGATAACTCTATAGGGGGTAATGTTTTCTTGGATTGATGATTGCGAAGAAAGATTCAATTAGTTGAAAAGGATGCTTATCACTGCGCTCGTGCTCACATTACCCACAAGTGGGGAGATTTTTGTGGTATTCAGTGATGCTTCAAAGAATGGCATAAGATGTGTGCTGATGCAGAATGATTAAGTTACATCCTATGCCTCAAGGCAGTTGAAAATCCATGAGCGAAACTATCCAATGCATGATCTGGAGTTGGCAGTGGGGATCTTTGCCTTGAATATCTGGCTACATTATCTCTATGGAGAGAAATGTGAGATATATACTGACCACAAGAGTCTTAAATATATATTAACACAGAAAGAGATTAATATGCACCAGAGATGATGGATAGAACTCATCAAGGATTATAAATGTTCAATACATTATAACCATGGGAAAGCGAACAAGGTGGCAGATGCCCTAAGTAGAAAGGATCTAGCGATTCTATAAATTATGAGAATTGAGAAGGATCCAATCTTTATAGACTTTATAAAGATGTACATGGGAATCATAGAGAAGGGAAAATAATCAATCCTTTCGCAAATTATAGCTCAACTGTCTCTTCTGGAATGGTTAAAGGATGCTCAAAAGGATGATTTGGGAATTCAAGAAAAAATGGAAGCTATCAAAAAGGGTAAATCCTCGGAGATTAATTCTAATGAAGAAGGAATTGTCTGGTTTGGGAAAAGACTATGTGTTTCATCAAGTCGGGAGATGAAGAAGGAACTTTTGGATTAAACACATAGTTCGAATTTCCCTATTCACCCAGTGAGCACAAAGATGTATCAAGATCATCAAGAAAACTTTTGGTGGGATAATATGAAGAAGGAGATCGCTGAATACAAATCAAAGTGCTTGGTTTGTCAGAAAGTGAAGGCAGAGAGGCAGATTCTTAAGGGGATGATGCAACCATTTCCCATACCAGAATGGAAATGGGAGAACATCACCATGGACATTGTCACAGGACATCTGAGGACATCTAAAGGCAACAATGAAATATGGGTTGTTGTGGATCATCTTACAAAGACTTCACACTTAATTTATATTCGGGGGGATTTATCTTTAGATCAACAGGCATGGATATATATCAGGGAAGTGGTACGGTTGCATGGAGTACCACTATCTTTTGTGTCTGACCGAGATCCAAGATTCACCTCTACGTTTTGGAAGAGTCTTCAACATGCTCTTAATACCGAACTGACCTTCAGTACGGCCTATCTTCCTCAAACTGATGGCCAATCCGAGCAAACTATCCAAAAACTTGAGGACATGTAGAAAGCTTGATCAATAGACTTTAATGGAGGATGAAATCAACATCTTCCCTTGGATGAGTTCCCTTATCATAACAGTTTCCACTCGATCATGCAAATGGCACTATATGAAGCCCAGTATTGGAAAAGGTGCAGAACACCGGCATGTTGGGATGAGGTCGGTGAACATAAGCTGCTTGGACCAGAAATGGTCGAGGAAATGGTGGAGAAGTTGAAAAACATTCAGCAGCATATCAAGGCATCCCAGAGTCGATAGAAGAGTTATAAAGATAATTGTCGATGAGACCTTGTGTTTAACTTTGGAGACATGGTTTTTCTATGCATATCTCCGTGGAATAAGGTCCTGAGGTTTAGAAAGAAAGGGATGTTAAGTCCAAGGTACATCGTCCCCTAGGAGATTCTTGATCGTGTAGGGGTTGTGCCATATCAACTAGCACTTCTCCCTACGATGGCCAAAGTACATGATGCCTTTCATGTATCCCTCATAAGGAACTACATACCAAACCCTCCACATGAACTCTCTTCTGAGGTGGTACAATTGGAAGACGATCATTCTTTTGAGGAGCAACTAGTGAAGATCATAGATTGTAGAGAAAAATTTCTATGAAATAAGTCAATTCCCCTCATCAAGGTATTGTGGACAAACTACATGTTTGAAGAAGCAACATGGGAATCAAAGGATATGATGAAGCTAAGTTACCCACATTTGTTTTAGTGTGGGAAATGGAAAATTTCTAGGGAAAAAATTTCTTAAGGGGGAATATTGTAATGACCCAAAGTTTCATTAATGTAAAATACCTCTTTATCTTATTAAATATCTATTTATAGAAAATGTTTTTATAAAATTTCAACTTCATTGGTTTTATGATAATAATTGTGACCGTTACTTATAGAGCCGTTGAACAGTGATCACATGATTAGTATAAATATAGGTCTTTATCAAATCCTTTTTACTCAGACAATGGAAGCGATGGCCTCATCCAGTAGAATTGCCCCATACAAAGCCCATTTGTCAGAGCTCAGAAAAGGGGTGGTGTCTTTGGGATTCTCCCTTGACCATGCCCAAGCTAAACATCATCATGTCAAGCTCAAACGTGATCGTCTACGGGAAATGTGGAAGGTGATTGAAATTACCATTTGAGCGATGTTATCCAAGCCACCCCAAGAGTCGGTCACCATCACACGCCTTACCCTTAGGTATTATGAGGCTGTTTTAAGGGGTTATGAAACAAATAAGTAGTACTATGTTAATGTAAATTAATTTTTTTGTATATAATAATGAATATAAATTCTAGTCGTTTTTGATACATTGTAAATTGTTTTTAATGTACAAATAGTGTTTTTAATTATTAATTAATTAAGAAATCTATTTTATTAAATTTATGGATTTTTTAATTAAATAATATTTTAATAAAAAATTATTTTTATTATTAAATTAATTTTTATTAAATATAAATGATCTTATAATTTTATGAATGCAATTAAAATATTTATTAATGTTGAAAGCCATTTCTGTCAAAACCCATGAATTTTCGATAAATGTAAGTTTTTATTTTAGAAGTGAAAAATAAAATATTTAGAAAATTATTTAGATAAAATAAATGTTATTTCAGGAATCCGGACATCGAAATTATCCAACGGTGAAATTTTCATAATTTTCTGAGACAGTCAAATTTTTGGGTAAAAGTTAAATACCATTTAATTATATAATGTGTTTTATGACATCATAATGACACAATATTGATGTTATAAAATACTATAATCATTATGTTCGGCCAATAAATGTTTTACCATGAATATAATGTGATTTTGGGTTGGTTTTACTTACTTTTCAAAGCATTAACGGACCCCTCAAGACGTATTCAAAACCTTGCCTATTTAAATTAATTTCCATGGGAGTGTGACTCACCTACACATAAGCAACCCAAATATTTTAATAAGTTCGGACTTTGGACTTATGAAATATTTCTTTCCTATTCCCTTTTCCAAAAACAATGGGAAAAACCCATGGGATGGTTTGTGGTTTGGATTAATTTAATGTAAGGGGAACCAAACATAAATAATAAATAATTCCCTCACCTTTCCTATATAAACCCACCCAATCTCCCACTTCCTCCTAACCGAAATCCCTTGGAGTTCATCCAACCACTGCCCTAATCTCCCTATAAACCTTCAAAGTTACCCAAATCTTCCAAGTAGCCTCTCACAAGCCTCTCTCTAGCCTTTGGATGCACACCTCCAAGTAAGGGTTTTTTTCTTCCTTTCACATTTTTGCCAATTTTCATTAGGTTGTATTACCCTTTTAATTTCAATTATGAATGTTAGGGTATGGTTTCACAACTCCCCCATACTTCCCTCTTATTGTTTGAATGATGGGAGTCCCCTTTATCTCTCATTAAATGCCTCCCATGTACCCTCGTTACTATGCCGAAATTCTGAAAGGAACATCTCTCTCTTCTTTTACATTCATGCAATACATTTGTATCATGAATATAAATTCCATTAAAATTGTTGGGACATGTATATGTATGACCTCCTTACTGTCCATTAAATTTAAATATGATTAGGAACCCCTTTCTCTCTCATCATCCTTTTTTATGAATTCTTATGTCACGCCATTACGGTGCCCAAATCGCACCGATTTTTTAAGCGAATGCCATTGTGTAGTGGATAACATACATGAACCTTTACATATTGAATTACAAATTTTCATGTATGAATTCGACATTCTTTTATCGTGGAATAAATTATTATGGTTTATGAATCCATGTTTTATGATCCATGTGGCACACTTATGCATGAAATGAAATGTTTGAGAAGGGTGCGCCCTTATAGCGCTCCAATGCATTGGGTAAAGTATAGTATCATGATACGTCATGTGAAATGAGTGTAGACTCATGATAATTCATGTTCAATGATGGTTTACTCATTCTTTATGTCCAATGAGGATTTACTCATGCTTCATGTGCAATGAGCCTTGGCTCATGCTAATTCAATGTTAAGTGCTGTTGCCACATTTCCATGTTATGATTATCGTGCTTTATCATGCCTTTATGTTAATGGTATTCATATGCTCTATTGATATGCCTATTGTATAACATGTATTGTACTCCTCATGTAATTCCATGTGTACTCCCATACTGGGCTCTATAACTCACCCTTTTCTTATGGATGTCCTTAGGTTATCCCATGCAATGCTAAGTACGAAAGAATGTAGTGGTCATGTAAAGAAAGATTTCAATAAAGATTTTGTATTTCATGTTTCATGTTTTTATGTAATGATCCTAAGCCCCAAAGACACTAATCCTCTCGATCTTCTTTGTCGTATCAAGTGATGTTTTATGTAATAAATCATTTTTAAGTAGTAATAAAAAGCAGGGTTGTTATAGTTAACGAAGAGGCTATCAATATTTATCCAATTTCCTTTTCATTTAGGTATGTCGCCATAATGATTTTCAAAAGATATAAATACTAGGTAAAATTAATTTGGTGTTTGTATTGACATTTTTTTCCAAGGTATTATGTCCATATCAACGTTAGTGTTTTCTATGGGTTCATAGAGAGCATTGTCTCTATGATATAGTGTAATTGGTTTTGTTGGTGTTCTTTTGGGCTTTAGAACATTGTAATTTTTTTAATCAATTTATAACTTGTTCAATATAATTATTTTCTCGGTTAAATTATCATAATTAATTAATTAATGTATTTTTTCTTTTTGAAAAGACTCTGTTTTTCTCATATGAGCTTCGAATGGATTTTGCAGCAAATAATATCCCTTCGGAATTAAATAGAAAACATCTAATTATTTCGATGGGATTTTATACATCTCATACGTTATTTATGAATGTGTATAACTGTTTTTCAATTATTGTGATCACCACTAATGATGAAACTCCATTTTTAAATTTTTTCCAAAATCATATAAATGGATTTTCTCTAGTTAAATAAAATTGATGAGGACTAGGTCACTAAAAACCATGTGTGCTAGAAGTGCGAATAGGATCCTAAAGGATAAGACCTATAACCTTATGATAGAATGTTTTCTTTAGAACTCATAGAATATAAGGCTATTCCTTATGAGATAATTCATCAATTTTACTAGTATAGATGTATTGGCCATAGAAATATATAAAAAAATGGGAGTCTATACATTTGTAGAGAGACATTTTCAACTAGGTGGGTCATGAACCAGACCTGATAATATTAAAATCTGAAAGGCCACATGATCCATGAAATTATATTATATGCTATTCACAATGCCATAGGATGTATCATCTTGGTGTTTTATGTGTTGACCAATTATTATGACCATTACATAGTGGATTATAAGCAGGACACATATAGATTTATTTGGGCCTCATGTATCCAATAAAGGATTCCTCTAATGTGTATAGGCCCAAGGATGTTGGACTAGTGGTTGACTGACCCTATGAAAGTGTTTTAGGGGCCTGATTATGGATGGTATTGGGATCTACTATACAACCCTTAAAATACATGTGAGGCATATGTGATATGGAGTGTCACGACCCGTCCTTGGGGCCAGTACCATGACTACCCCAAGCCCGCCTTCAATAGGCCAGGGGCTGGCGACTAGAACCAAGGCGTAAATACCTGTAAAAAGGGAAGGAATTGACTTTGTAAAGTAATCCAAAACCACCACAGAGTAGGCAGTCAGAATTAAACAGTAAGTAAAACCGGGTACAACAGTAAGTGTCAAAAAGTAAGTGGGCCAGTATACAAACCCAAACGTTATGTAAAGTACAACTGGAAAGGGAAAACAACAACAGAAAAGTAAAGCCGCAACGTCGAACTGTCCAATGGAAATCACACCTGAATGGTGGGTAAAAATATCCTCCACTGCTCCTCGGGTCCAGCCGACCGTTCCAAGTACGTCCCGCCCAGTGGTCCACCTCCAGGTACCATCCTGCTCCGCAAGCCTCAACCGCGATCTGCACTGTCCGTCATCTACAACCAACACAACGTAGTGCGGGCATAGCCCATGTAGGTGTGAGTATAAGCTACACAGTAGGGACCCCGAGACCCCTAATGGTCTCCTAGAATGCACAATGGATAATCCACAAAGGAAAGATACAATCACGAAGTAACATCCGACACTGCTTAGGTATATTCAATACATATATCTAAGTCATAAATTCCATGTTCAGCTCCAACATCCGAGCCCAAGTACAACCCAGTAAACACAGAAAAGAAAAACGTAAATCCACACAGGATAGCACAACACAGTCCACATAGGAAACCAAAACGTAAATTCACACAGGATAGCACAACCCAATCCACATAGGAATGAAAAACGTAAATTCACACTAGATAGCACAACACAATCCACATAGGAAGGAAAAACAGGATTCAGCTCACACATGAATACTACTTTGTAAGATGATATAGATGATCTGATGTAGCCACTGATTCATCTAAGCTGTCGGACCCACAAATGATCGGTAGGTACTAACCCCCACAATGACCCACACATGATCGACCATGAAGTTGAAACCATATCTATTGGGAAACACCTTCTCCATCAAGTACAGTGGTTATTCTGCTACAACCAAGCACTTCCCTCTAACCTTGGACTATTGTAGTACTCCACCTATCGAGTACTGTGGGCCTACTGCTACAACCAAGCGCTTCCCACCATCGGTATGCCGCTACAACCAAGATCTCCCCCTCATAGCCTCTAGAGGTTCTCCTTCTGCATGGGTCAGCTGCTACAACCAAGAGCTCCTCCATCGTCGGTCTGCCGCTAGAATCAAGCGCTATCCTCATAGCCTCCAGAGGTACTCCTTCTGTTGAGTACCGCGGGTCTGCCTCTACAACCAAGCGCTCCTCTGCCGTGAGTTTGCTGCTATAACCAAGCTCTTCCCACTAGGCTATCCATAACACACCGAGTCATTCGATCAGCAGTGGTCAAGTCTCAACCGGCTCTAGGGTTTCCGCACATAGCATGATCATTCCGGGAGGGTCCACTCCACAAGACAAGATGTCGATGCATCAACTGACACATAGTTCGGAGTTTATGTATCCCAAAAGTACCATAGTGGTCACTACCGAATCCACACAGGATTCCCATACTGTCTTCATTGTCGTCGCAGATGCAGCCAGCTCTAGGGTTCTGGCACACAACAAGCTCGTTCAGGAGGGTCCGCTCCACGAGCTGAGTGGTTGATACATCAACTGACACATGGCCCAGAGTTGATATATCCAAAAGTTCTGTATCGTCAACAGGAACTCAACGTTGCAGACGGCGCGTCAATCGGACGCCCGGTCTGAGAGTTATTGGCTTTTTCATCTTAGGGACCCGGTTGCTTTTTAAGGCAAAACCAACCCAACCGTACTCCACCTGCATCCAAACCTTAGGCGGAGTAAGCCAAAAGATCCATCTCACTTAGAGGAAAACAACAAAGTCGACGACACGTAATTCGGATGTCCGGGGCTCAAGAAATGAGCGTTTCCGCC
Organism: Viscum album; assembly: GCA_963277665.1. Classification (NCBI taxonomy): domain Eukaryota; kingdom Viridiplantae; phylum Streptophyta; class Magnoliopsida; order Santalales; family Viscaceae; genus Viscum; species Viscum album. Next base: position 794,958,768 of record OY728160.1, on the reverse strand, counting down.
TAGAGGGGCTGGTTGGTTTCATGTACGAACCATCCCAACCAAATGAAAAGTACTCTGAAACCTTGAGTGCGATATACTGAAATGACAGTCTTGATCCAAGGATCGCATCGCCGCTGACGTTGCGTCAATCGGAGGCCCGCAGCTCAAGTTATGAGCAAAAGACCGAAAAGGTCCGAAAACGGGGGGTTTGGGCCTGGACCGACCCGGACCATCCCCCCTGGGTCGGCCCGAACTGGGTCGGCCCGACCCGGTGCCGGGTCCAACCTAGCTAGGCCCGACCAAGCCCAGTCGGCGCGGCCTGGCCCGGCACTGGCCGAGCGGCTGCGCCCAAGGACCCCCCCTCCCACCCCCGCGCGGGCGCCGCTCCGTGTCACCAGACGCGACGCAAGGCCGCGTCCCTTTCCCACAGTCCCGCGCGGCCGCGGGACCGGCGCTCGCCGCCCTGCCGGCGTGGTACGCCTGCGGGAACTTCCGCGGACCACCAAACGTGCTCTGGTGGTCCGTTTTGCCTGCGGTTTGCGCCTACGGCTCTTCCGGGATCTGAACATTGCTGAAAAGGCCTCCAATCGCCATTCTGATCCCATTTCTTAAACTTCGTTAATCCACGCATCAACGAAAAACTGCGGAGGGTTTTTGGGCCGTGTTTCTTTGGCCCGCACCCTCCGCGTTAGGAGATAATAATTGGGAATAACAATCAACACATGAAAACATAACAAGGCAAAATTTTAATAAATTAAAATTGAACCTAGTTCCCAATAAAATCTCCCGAAAATAAAAATTCTCGTCCCGCATATAAAAACAAACGCCGATCAACTTGATGATGAGTTTATCTGGGTTCTTTGTTTTAGAAGAAAACAACCATGGGAATAAATATTATTCTCAAATAAAACCTCTACCTCATAGTTGTCATCGGACGTGAGTCCTTCATGGGATTGACCATCGCAGAAGAAGAGGATCGTCACGTCGCGGAAGGGGCGTCGCGTCGTCACGGTACACGACGTCACGTCGACGATCTTCGAGGGTTAAAGAAAACACACAGATTTAATTTCATGAATTAAATCCATGTTAAGGACAAAATCCACAAAGGAAATTTAAAAGATCCGTAATCTCCTACCTCAAGCAGTTGATCGAAGATTTGTCGTAGGGAAGGAACGTCGTAGAAGAACGTCGCGGGAGGAGAATCGTCGGAGTTCTTTGTCAAATTTCGTCGAAGGCCGGCGTTCTTCGTCGGTAACGATGTGTTTTTCATGTTCATCATGAAGGAGGATAAAGATAGAGTTTCTCCAAATCCTCTAAAAAAGGCACCACAAGAAAAACGTGTGTTGGTCTTATTTTATTCCATGCCAAAAAATTTGAAAAACAAGTTATGAAACGAACCATTAATTCGATAAATTAATGGTAATGACTTAACTGCCCTATTAATAGGGGCATTAAGAGTTTTAGAAAATGCACCAGTTGACATTCATAAAAGAGGTGTTTTCGCGGGTGCATTAGTTAGAGGAAAAGAAACGGTGGGGCTCATACGGGACCCACATCACAAATATCCTACCACGAGGGTAGGATATTTTGGGTTCCACCATATCCGCTTCAACTCAGATTAGGTAGCTTTATGTGGCCTTAAGTGGCTTTAAGTGAAATAAAATAAAGTTGTCGCACAACTTTATTTTAGTTTCTTTACTTATCCCCAAAAATTAAAAACCACACCTGAGCAAAGGAAACTCCAGAAGAGGTGTTTCTAAGTAAATATCGGCGCTGCGATTCCATCGGTGCCCTCAGAATTCGATTCTGAGGACCAGTTCAAATTTTAGAAAATCCCGCTCATTCGTTCACTGAACCTACCCGAGCCAAACCTCGGAAAATGATTTTGGGCACACCGGGTCTCAGAATCACGTGCTTTAAGAAACTGCGTTCTTGTAAAATTCCCGAAAAAAATTAAGAAAAAAAATTTCCTTGAAATTTATGGGTCTTTACATCTCTCCCACCATAGGGATTTACGTCCCCGTTAAGATACGTCATAAACTAGGGAAACAAATGTGGGTACTGAGCACGCATCTGAGCCTCCCGCTCCCAAGTGCACTCCTAGAGGTTCTCGTGCTGCCATCTGATGCGCACTAGAGGAATCGATCATCCACATAGGACCCGCTCTTGTTGATCGTCGATCTCCATCGGGACCTCCGCAAAAGTCTCCCCATCATCAACGTCCAGCTCCCCATTTGCAATGATATGCGTTGGGTCGTGCACATATCTCCTCAGCTGAGATACGTGGAAGACATCATGCACCCGGTGCAACTGAGGTGGTAGAGAGAGGCGATAATCCACCTCTCCAATCCTGCTGAGGACCTGGAATGGTCCGATGAAGCATGGAGACAAATTTATGCCTCAGCCAAATCTCAGTAACTCACGTCGAGGTGTGACCCATAAGGAAACGTGGTCGCCATCCTCGAACTCTAGTGGTCTTCGCCTCCTGTCAGCACAAGACTTTTGTCGGCTAGGAGCTGTCCTCATCCGCTCTTGGATGACTTGGAACTTTCTAGTCCTACTGGAGTTGCTGAGATTTCTTCTTTTCCATGAAGAGAAATCTGGTCTCATCCCCTGGATGAACCACGTTTTTCGCCTAATACAGTCAATCTCGTCATGGATGATACAATCCCATACCAAGGATGACGTCGTAAGGCCTTGACTCTAATACCACGAGATCCAACCGTTACTCTCGCCTCCAAGGATTGAGTCACACTGTCGGCATCAGTGTGTGATGCCTGGGTCTCCTCCAGTAGGTATCTCATAGTGAGGTTCATGTCAACGGTTTTTAAACCGGAACCTCTTAGTAACAACACAAAGAGAGGACATGAAGGTAAACACCAAACGAAAGGTGTCTTTTATTACTGCAGCTCAAAGTACAAGACACAAAACATCTAAAAACAAACATCAACAATGCTAGAAGCAGCATAAACAAATGTCTCCAGATCTAGAGATAGTCCCACTCCTGTCCATCTGCTCCCAGAGCTCCACGATCGTAGGCCTCAGCTTCCTGATGCTCAGCTCTCCTATGTCCACCAGCTCCCTATGGTCGGGGTGGACCTCCTGGTGGTGGTGGTGTCAACAACTCGAAGCATTGTCCAGCTCCACCTGCACGGCCAGCTCCTCTTCCTCGCCCGCCTGCCCCCTGCGGACCACCACGGTCGACCCTCTGCCTCTGCCTGTGTGGCCCCTCAACCTTCTACTGCTCCTCGGCAAGGCGGGTCAAGAAGTCACGAGCCATGTGACCAACCCCACCATATGAGAAACATTTTCCGCTCATGGTAAGTCGTTGTCCACCACGGGTGCCTCTCACAAATGATCTTATGTCACGCGGTCGACCACCAGTAGGTCTAGTCCTCTTGGACCCCTACGTCATCTGTCTACTGCCCGCTGCAGAAGACTCTGCCGCATGCCGGCTAGTTGTGGGTCCTGCTGTTGGAGACTGCTCAGCAAGGAAACTCTCCACTAAGAGGGCTCGCTCCAACACCCCTTTCTGTGTCGGAATGCTGTGAGAAACAACTGAAGCTCTGATCTCTCGCCTATGCCCTTGCTCGAAGGTTCAGGCCCTGAAGAATGAGTCTTTTACCATGTCCGTGGAATAGCGCGGGAGATCGGTAATCCTCGCCGCGTACTAGGCTACTGTCATGTTGCCCTGTCGTAGCTATAGTATCTACTGGATGTGCTCCACTCAGAGGGTGACTGGGATGAATTATGAGTGAAAAAGGATCTCAAAGTCCTTCTAAAGGGGTGATGCCTCATCGTGCACCTGGTGCATCAAGCTCCACCATCTGCCTACTGCCGCATGCAGGAGGCTCACTGAATGGACCACCATAAGGTCTGCTGGTGTCCTCACTAACCGCAAAACTAATAAACTGCCTCCAGCCAGTCCTCGGCTGCCTGGGGGTCTGTCTCCCCGCGGAACCTGGGCGGTCGCTGGCGCTGGAACTCATGCAGTGCACTAAGGTGACGTGCATCGTCAGCGGCTGGGGCTGGAAGCATCGGCGGCTCAGCGGGTAGAGGTACCGCTGGTGCCTCTGCTGTCAAAGGGCCTTGCACCAAGGCCTCATCACTCGGTGGGCTGTCATCACGCTCAACTCTCAGAACCCTAGCTGGCTGCCGTCGTGGGGCCATCCTGAAAAGGAAACAGGAGAGAAACGGTCAGAATAGTATACCTGGTGAGATGACACAATGTAATCACAAAGAAAACATGAAACACGCATGAAATCAATGTTTTCGTTCATTATGTCAGAAATCAGAAGTCATGGTCCTAGTGTTTGGATACGTCGGCCGCCGCAACAACACTGGACTCCCTAGACTGATAACCACACCCAATACGCTTAATACTATTGGTTCACATATAAAATATCAGAGTCCCATGTTTCTGCGGTAGAAACGAACTCCTCTAATACCAATTTGTCATGACCCATCCCCGGGGCCCGTACCGTGACTACCCCAAGCATGCCTTCCATAGGCCATGGGCTGACGACTAGCACCGATGTGTAAATCCCTGTAAAAAGGGAAGGAATTGCCTTTGTAAAGTAATCCAAAAACACCACAGAGCAAGCATGCATAATTAAACACTATGTAAAAACTGGTACAACAGTAAGTGCGGAAAAGTACGTGGGCCAGTATAGAAACCCAAACTGAAAGTAATGTACAACTGGAAAGGGAAAACAACAACTGAAAAGTAAAGCCGCAACGTCGAGCTGTCCACTAGAAATCCCACCTGAAGGGTGGGTACATATAGCCTCCAATTCTCCTCAGGTCCAGCCGACCGCTTCGAGTATGTCCCGCCCAGTGGTCCACCTCCAGGTACCATCCTGCTCCACAAGCCTAAACCACTATCAGCGCTGTTCGTCGTCTGCATCCAACACAATGTAGCGGGGGCATAACCCATTCAGGGGTGAGTATAAGCTACACAGTAGGGACCCCGAGACCCTCGAATGTCTCCCAGAATCGACAAAGGATAATCCACAAAGGAAAGATACAATCATGAAGTAACATCCGACACTGCTTAGGTATATGCCCATACATATACCTAAGTCATAAATTCCATGTTTGGCTCCAACATCCGAGCCCAAGTACAACCCAGTCCACACAGGAAAGAAAAATGTAAATCCACACAGGATAGCACAACACAATCCACATAGAAAAGGAAAATGTAAATCCACACAGGATAGCACAACACAATCCACTTAGTAATGAAAAATGTAAATCCACACAGGATAGCACAACACAATCCACATTGGAAAGAAATAGATGATTCATCTCACACAGGAATACTACTTCGTAAGGCGATAGATATGTTCAGATGTAGCCACTGATTTATATAAGCCGTCGGACCCACAAAGGATCGGTAGGTACTAACCCCCGGAATGACCCACACAGGATCGATCATGAAGTTGAAATCATAGCTATTGGGATACTCCTTCTCCATCAAGTATACTGGTAATGCCTCTACAACCAAGCTCTTCCCTCTAACCATGGACTGCTGTAGTACTCCACCTATCGAGTACTGTGGGCCTTCTGCTACAACCATGTGCTTCCCACCATGGGTCTGCCACTACGACCAAGCGCTCCCCCTCATAGCCTCTAGAGGTACTCCTTCTGTTGAGTACCACAAGTCTTCCACTACAACCAAGCGCTCCTCTGTCGTGGGTCTGGCGCTACAACCAAGCGCTCCCCTGTGCTCCTACAACCAAGTGCTCCTCCATCGTGGGTCTGCTGCTACAACCAAGCACTCCCACTCATAGCCTCCATAGTTACTCCTTCTGTTGAGTACCGCGCGTCTGCCAATACAACCAAGCGCTCTTCTACCATGGGTTTGCTGCTACAACCATGTGCTTCCCACTGGGATATCCGTAACACACCAAGTCGTTCGATCAGCAGTCGTCAAGTCTCAACTAGCTCTAGGGTTTATGCACACAGCATGTCATTCTGGGAGGGTCCACTCCATGAGCCAAGAGGTCGAAGCATCAACTGACACATAGTTCAGAGTTGATGTATCCCAAAAGTACCGTAGTGGTCACTACCGAACCCACGGAGGATTCCTGTACTGTCTTCATTGTCATCACAGACAAAGCCATCTCTAGGGTTCCCGCACACAACAAGATCATTCGAGAGGGTCTGTTCCACGAGCCGAGTGGATGATACATCAAATGACACATAGTACAGAGTTTATATATCCAAAATTTCTATATCATCAACATGAACTCAACGTCGCAGACGGCGCGTCAATCGGACGCCTGGTCTGAGAGTTATTGGCTTTTTCGTCCCAGGGGCCCGGTTGGGTTTTAAGGCAAAACCAACCCGACTGTACTCCACCTACATCCAAACCTTGGGCAGAGTAAGCCAAATGATCTGTCTCACTTAGACGAAAACAACAAAGTCGACGGCATGTCATTCAGACGTCCAGGGCTCAAGATATGAGCATTTCTACTCCGAGGGCCCAGTTGGTTTTGTGTACGAACCAACCCGGACACACCAAAAGTACTCCTAAACATTGAGTGTGATATACCGAAACGACCGCCTCGATCCATGGATCAGATCGCCACTGACGGTGCATCATTCGGAGGCATACAGCTCATGTTATGAGAAAATGATCGAAAAGGTCCGAAAACGGGGGGTCTGTGCCCGGACCGACCTGGCCCAACCCCCCTAGGTCGGCCCGAACCGGGTCGACCCTACCCAGGTCGGGTCTGACCCTGTTGGGCGCGGCATGGTCTAGGCGGCCCGACGCTGGCTGAGCGGCTGCGCCATAGGAGCTGCCCCCCCCCCCCCCCCCCGCGCGGGGGTCGTTCCGTGTCCCCAGACGCGGCGAAGGCCGCGTCCCATTCCCGCTCTCCTGCGCGGCTGTGGGACCGGCACTCGCTGCCGCGACTGAAGCTGCGGTGGGTCTTCCCGGCGGCATGCCGGGCGCTGCCGCTTCTTGGCGGGCGGCCACTGCCGGTAGCCGCCTCCGGCCGCCGGCGCCGCCGTGCCGTCGAGGTGCGCCAGCGGGAACTTCCGCAGACCACTAGACGCGCTCTGGTGGTTCGTTTTGCCTGCGGATTGCGCCTGCGGCACTCCCGGGATCCAAACATTTCTTTGAAGGCCTCCAATCGCCATTACGATCCCATTTCTTAAACGCTATTAATCCACGCATCAACGAAAAACTGCGGAGGGTTTTCAGGCCATGTTTGTTTGGCCCGCACCCTCCACGTTAGGTGATAACAATTGGGAATAACAATCAACACATGTAAACATAACAAGGCACAATTTTAATAAATTAAAATTGAACCTATTTCCCAAAAAAACTACTGAAAATAAAAAATCTCGTCCCGCATATAAAAACAAACGCAAATCAACTTGATGATGAGTTGATCCGGGTTATTTGTTTTAGAAGGAAAAAACCATGGGAATAAATATTTTTCTCAAATAAAACCCCTACCTTGTAGTTGTCGTCGGACGTCAGTCCTTCGCGAGATTGACTATCGGCGAAGAAGAGGATTGTCGCATCGCGGAAGGGGCGTCGCGTCGTCGCGGTACACGGCGTCGCGTCGACGATATCTGATGGTTAAAGAAACCACACAGATTTAATTTCACGAATTAAATCCATGTTGAGGATAAAATCCAAAAAGGAAATTTAAAAGATATGTAATCTCCTACCTCAAGCAGTTCATCGAAGATTTGTCGCGGGGAAGGAACGTCGCAGAAGAACGTTGCAGGAGGAGAATCGTTGGCATTCTTCGTTGCCTTTCGTCGAAGGCCGACATTCTTCGTCGGCGACGATGCGTTCTTCGCATTCTTCGCGAAGGAGGATGAAGATAGAGTTTCTACAAATCCTATCAACAAGGCACCACAAGCAAAACGTGTGATGGTATTATTTTATTCCATGCCAAAAATTTGAAAAACATGTTAATAAACGAACCATTAATTCGATAAATTAATGGTAATGACTTAACTGCCCAATTAATAGGGGCGTTAAGAGTTTTAGAAAACGCACCAGTTGACTTTCATAAAAGAGGAGTTTTCACGGGTGTGTTACTTAGAGGAAATGAAACTGTGGGGCTCGTGCGGGCCCCACCTCACAAATATCCTACCAAGATGGTAGGATATTTTGGGTTCCACCCTATCTGCTTCAACTCAGCTTAAGTATCTTTATGTGGCTTTAAGTGAAATAAAATAAAGTTGTTGCACCACATTATTTTATTTTCTTCACTTAACCCCCAAAACGTAAAAACCACACCTGAGCAAACGCAACTCCGGAAGAGGAATTTGTAAGCAAATACCGGCACTATGATTCCATCGGTGCCCTCGAAATTCGATTCCGAGCACCGGTTCAAAAGTTAGAAAATCCCGCTCGTTTGTTCACTGAACGTACCTGAGCCAAGCTTCAGAAAATGATTCCGGGCACACTAGGCCTCAGAATCACGTGTCGTCAGAAACTGCGTTCTTGTAAAATTCCAAAGAAAATTATGAAAAATAATTTCATTGAAATTTATGGGTCTTTACACTGATTATATATATTTTTGGATTATCATCAGTTATTATATTATTTTTTTCCCTAATATGTGGTTATAGTCTCCCAACAGACAAAACTTATTCCCTTACCTATAATGATCGTCCTTTAGTGTTTGGGGGAGGGTGGAAGAGGCTAGGTAAGACACATTTATCTCAACTATTGATAAATTGGACCTAGTTTGTATGTGACAATGTTATATCATATAAGATACATACATATTGTTTTATTAGTTTGGAATGTTACATAGGAATATTATGAAATTTTTGGAGCCTTGGATGGATATCAGACTGTGCGCTGATATCATTTTTACTGTGAGAAGTGCATGATACCAGGTATAGTTTCCAAGGATTTACACACATGTATATTACATCATTTTAGATTATTATATTGTAAATTGAAACAATACAAGCCTATGTACCAAAATTGTTTAGTGTCTCTGGACACATCGAAAAAATATCCTTTATCCTGGTGAAAGATCTTCAAAATACCCCATAAATTTCTACACCTTTAGTAAATATACTAAAAAATTTTCTTCATAGCCTATATAAAAAAACATATTAATTGGTGAGATCATATTTTAAGTAATGTTACATAAAGGACATTAGTAATCATAAAATGAACAAGTAGGGTATCAAACATGAGAATAATATTTGAAGGTCATACCATGAATATTAGATATCATTATAATGATTGGATGTTTATATGAGATATATCATAAGATAATTACAAACATAATTCCTAAAATCATAATATAGGAATAAGACATGGAATTTGTGTCATGATAATTGGTTTTTAATTTTTTGAACATTTATAACTAGAAATAGGTTCAATCATTAAGTTAAAGACAATAAATCAACACCCATAATTAATTTTTAGATGTGCAACCAGGTAAATTCATAATATAGTGAACATGTAATCATGTTAACTTATAACATTGTTATAATATAATAAGGTTCACGCATATATTTATGCACAATCAACCAAGTCCATGGATAACATAGTGAACAGTTAATCAGGTTCATGTATTTACTACTGTACATGAAACCAGGTCCATGCATATCGTTGTGAACTTGTAAGCTAGTTCACACTTTACATTATGAACATTTAATCCGGTTAACGGAAAAAATTATGGACATGAAACAAATTCCAGGCTTTACATTGTGAATATGTTATAAGGTTAACTGAAAAAATTGTGAACATGTAACTATATAGGTTCACACATATCATTGCGAGCATGTAGTTAGGTCAACTTGTAAAATTAATACTCATGATTCATCCCTCATTACCCAATTAATTAATGGGAAATATAGGTCTCACTAATCATATAATAATATCATTCAATCCATTACCAAATGATTTAAAAACATTCATCAAATCATTACCAATAAGGACATAGATTTGGTAAACATCAAATCACATCCCATTGATTGAAATGGGTATCCGTAATATTTAATAAAATCATAACCTATGGAAAAGATATATCATTTATAACCATTTCATCAATAAATAACCCTTGAAAAAAATTGGTTCTTTTAAACATGTAACCAGTGGAAAAGATAGGGATTTCATTAACATATATCTTATGAAAGAGAAACGATTTTCATGAAGACCATGACATTAACCTCAACACATTAAAAGAAATGATATGAATTGAAAATTTAGATTATTTAATATAAGTGAATGAGTTACATCAACATATTTTTAATTCTATATAAAATAAATTTGACATATATTTTCAAAATATCTCTTCAGGAATATATTCTGTCATCATTGAAAATGTTTTTTTATAATGATAAAACATTTGAAAATATTTTTCTTTCTAAATATAATAGAATAAATATAATACAATATTTGAAATAAATATGAATTTTTTAAAAACCAATTTACATGAAAATTATCTTCAAGTATATTTTGATTACATTTATTAAAACACTCTACAAAACATGGTTTTTGAATATAGTAGATTTACGACAGAAGGGAGAGATTGTCAAATTATTTATAAAAACATTATTCTAACTTACAATGAATGAAAAAATTTGTTCTAAAACACGAATATATACAAAAAAATATAAATAAGATCATTAATATTCATGATATATGGATCAAAATAATTCAATGACTGAAGCCTAAAGTAAAAAAATCTCCCAAAGTGATGAGATTGTCTAATTAAACTCTTATTACTAGGTAAGATGTGATCATACTCTACATGTAAGAAAAAAAATTACATGAATCTTAAAATATCAATAAAATACATTTATTCATGATAATAAATGTTAAATCCAATTATATACTCATCAAAAAATCATTTTGATGCATAAAAAACATGAGTCTCAACGAATAATAATAGAGACAAAAATATTTTACCGATTCGGTAGGTTTTGAAACATACACCACATGAGTGTATGATCATAAAATAGAAATGTAAATGAAAAAAATATCATTATAAGATACATATTATACATTCATTTTAATTACACACACCACACAAAAGAATATAGTGGGTAATATAACATGCATTTCATGAAAATTTAAAACGAGATGATATCCCTTTAGCTTGTTTTTTGAATCTCGTCGTACTCATTGAAACCACATGTATAATAAATATAAATTAATTATAAATATTTCAATAACTATATTATTATATATAATACCATATATTGTTTTATTATTACAATATATTTCCCTCTTTTAACGATCCTATGTTATGTTTTCACTTTAGAAAATATCCAACATTGTTCTTCACAGGTGTATTAATTTTTTATATCAATGGACATTATAAATATATTATAATTATATAATTTATATAATTTTGTAAATTTCATTCATATTCAGTATATTTATATTATAATAATTTATATAATAAGTAATATTGAAAGGTAATACCCCATTTAGGGAGACGGTAATACATATGTGTGCTTGAACACTATTTCTGTATTAAATTATTGCATTCAATGAAAGTATGAAAAATAGATATGTATATATACATTATAATATCATTGATATATTATATATTTCATATATTTTCATTAAACACATCCTTAATTTTTTCCATCTGGTGTGAGCACGAATCACATCGCCTTGAGGGGCGGTTGTCCACACTTCCTCCAACAAGATTATCGTATTTACACCAAATGGATGGTGAAAAGATGTGTATTATAAAAGGAATAAAAAATATTAAATAAATAAAAGATATACTTTATTATATATATAAATATAATTTCCCTCAAAATAGCCACTATTATTGGTTGTATGAATGAAATGAGAAATCATCAATTCGTGAGATAACTGTTCAACATACAAGGAAATAGCATGTTCTATATCCAATAGATTGGGATATGTGTATGTGTATGAAAAAAATTTAGCGTAAAAAATAGTATATTGAGGAAAATATTTTTTTACATAGTAATTTAATTAATAGAGTGGAGTATTTTATGATGGAAAAATAATGTAAATGAGCATTAGAGAAGAGGTTGCCTCTTAATCGGATAACTCTTTTTGGTTTGTTCCAAAACACTTGCTTGAGATGGTTTCCATCTAAAGGTAGGAATAAAGGATTAAGGGATAATTTTTTGGAGTCTACATTGGAAAATAAATTTTGAATCTAAATGGTCTGAGAGGTTTTATGAATGGGTAGAGGAGGTGGCCTTTTATAGTGAAGGAGAAGTTTCACTCTATTATATATGAGAAGATAGAATTTCACCCCTGTTTTTCATGTTTCATGTGGATAAAATAAAGTAGAAAAGTAAATATATTTAATGATAATGTCATAAATATGTCCATATAATATGTTTTGGACAATTTTCGAAGTTATTTTGGGTATTAATAATTAAGATTAGTATTTATTAATCAATTTTTCCTCTTAACCGAAGAAATTAATTTTAATCAGTTATAGAAATATTTTTTGTCAAAAAAAAGATGAAAATATTATAAGTTATAAAATATTATGATTGAAAATATGGAATCCATTTTTACAAATTATAATCATTGTAGGTTAACGAATTAAATTTTAATTAATCCTAATAATGGGATGAAAATATGGGTTTTTAATGATAAAACATCAAAGAGATTATTAGGTTTCTATATCCAAAATCAAGGTGAAATAGGCTAAAATGAAATAAATTGGAATAATTGTTAAATATATTATCTAACAAAAATATTATACCCTTTAATAATATAATTTATCTTTACAAAAAAATTAGATGGAAAATCATTTTTGAATTGAAATCCAATATTTTTTTAATATTCATTAAAAGTTGAAACAATTCATAAGAATTACAAAACAATATCATGACGTAATTTTTATTCTACTTATAAAAATATAATGTTTATTTTGACATGTTAAATTTGTTAAATTTATAAAATATTTATTTAAAATGTGTTGTCTATTAAAAGGTGATAAAAATACAATTATAAAAAAATTGGGGTTTTATGCCTGAATTTGGGTTTGTTATGATCTTCTGTAATTAGAATATATTGGATGAATAAAATATATATTTGATTGAATAACAAAAATATTTTATTACAATAATTTCACTTACAAATTATAAATTATTTAATTTACTTGGCTAAAATTTCTTTGTGACTATAATAATATTTTCCATTATATTCAATCAGTTTTCATATTCATTTGCTGGTATCCTATGAATTCATATTATATTATTGTACAAAACATATTTTCATAATTTATTAAAAAATATTCATATCCATCAACTTAATGGATATTTTGTACCTTATAATAATAATAGTTTCTAATAATATTTTATTGTTAGGTAGAACTCAATAATTTTTGTTACGTATGCCATCAATTAAGGCCATAATTGCTTGTAATGTATGCTATCATTTTTGTTCCACATAATTTAGGCCAATATTTTATTCCCCGTAACATATGGCAAGACAATTTTTGGGAAATAAATGTTACACTGAGCGGAAAAATATTTTTAGGGTGGCGTGAAATGAAAAATATCAAAAATTAAATTAATTCATAAAATAATGCACAATATATTAGGGTGTAACATTCTGCCCCACATAAAATGAAAATAATACTTGAATTCATCTAGGTTATCCAACGTTTAATACATTTATATTTCATTCATTGATACCCACATTATAAAAATTAATACTAATACATCCCTTAAAAAGAAGATGACTGAACCATAATGGCTATCCAAATTAACTCATAATGAGATTGGCACGTATGAGAGAGTAGGTGGGAAGTGTAAAAATTGACATAGAGGAGAACCCTCAATAAAATATTTTGATGGAGAGTGATAGAGGATGAGGATAGTATAATTATAGGAACCATAAATCCTAAAATATGAGATGACCTAGGAGACCTTCTGATTCATCGGAAACGAAGGTATATGAAAAATATTATTTTGAATATCCTTTTTCACAATTTTTTAAAATTTTCATACATACATTAACGGTTACTGTATAACTTCTTCCATTATTTTTTATTGATCAACTACAAATATTTCTTTAAAAGGAAAGGTGACCATTTCATCTTAATGTTATAACAGATATTGAGACCCATGATAAACCATCCCTTTTTTCATAACATATAATAAAAATAACTTAGGTTATCCAATATATATAATTTTTAATTTTGTAATATGATAAATTATTATATAAATTCATCCAATGTTTAACAAAATCTTTCAATAAATGTTTATCCTTACAACCCTTCCAAAATTAAAATCAACTTTTTCTTCCTTAAATAGGATCTTATTTGATACCAGAATCATTTTTATCATTTACATGGGATCATCCTTGCACTAATAGAACATTAAATGATATATTATTACAAAAAAATTCACATAAAGGGTTAGAATCACATGAAAAATCACTAAATAATGAAAACAATATAATAATAGCGATTATTAAGACAAAATCAAACATGAATATCCAAAATATATGGATAAGAATTAAAAATATACCTTATTTTTCATTATTCACATCATCCATTATGATTTCATTATATTCCCCTTTTTCATATTTCATCATAGTTTGTTCCCTCTTATCATCCATATTAGCCATTTATTTGGGGGATTGATTCACATAATTCCCAAACACTATACACTAAAATCAATAAAGTGTGGGTGGTTTATTCTATTGAAATTTATCACCACTAATTGCATTGAATTACCTATTCCCATTACTTATATATTCGTATTCCCAATGTCTATGCATCCCACACTTGAAACACCTTCTTGTTCCCTTCAATAACTCTCCAAAGTGTACTATTTGATATTTTTGTCTAGTATGAGTTTGAAAATTTTTATTCTATCCATGGCCCTTATATTCCCCTTTGAAATCTATCATCCACTTCTTGTTAAAACCATGATATTGATAAGTAACTCCAACCTCCATTTCATCTTTGATTGAATAGAAGAAAATCTATAAATAGTAAAAAAAGTAACTTATGGACACAACCCTTCTAAGACTTCGATTTAATCCACTGAAGAACCTATAAACATAAAATTATGGTTGAATGATAAAACTGGTAGTGTAACTCACAAGTATTGATAAATTACTATAAATGGTACTATCAAATTCTACATCCTATTGTTTCAACCCAATGAACTTCTTTTCCCTCATAATATGAATAACATGAGGAATGTACTTATTGAAGAATAAGATATTGAACACATCCCAATCCTTAGATTCAATTTCATCTTACATCCATAAATAATTGATTAGAATCCACTACTGGTTCTTTTATCCTTCTTACTGATAAATAGAGAGAATGATATTCTCATGATCGAAACAATTGTCAAAGATAAATATATTTCCAGAGCTACTGATCTAGTGCTCAGAAACAAGTTGATTAGATGACCCAGTAAAAGATGGTAGAAGATGCCTCATAAAGCACTCAACAGAATTTTGTTACCTACTTTTCTCATTTAGATACTAAGCATGATTCAGAGCGTGAGAAAGCTGTGATAACATATCAATGTGGTTTTTTATTCTAGTCCCCATAGAATTTGGATCATAACAAGGATTTTCATTTCATTTTCCATCGTAGTCACCATTAACATGGTTCCTTCAGGTTCCATCCATCGACTAAAACAAAAACCATGGAGTAAGAAATGGTTATTATGACGAGGAACCATGTAATCATGAAATTTCACTTATAGGATGTCTAATTTATGAAACCTTCTATAAGTTATAACACCTTAGGTTTATCATCAGTCATTCAATGACAACATCTATTTAAAGCTGTCGTGATGGTTCAGGGAGAGTATCTGAATTCCCAAATCATATCCACCAGAAGTGTCAATTGCGGTTTGCATCAAGCCCTATTGTCGTGTACCAGATTAACCCAGGTCAGACCTGAAATATCTTTTTAGAGTTTTTACCCCAAGGTACATCTATGATAGAGCCACATCCACTTGTAGTGTCTAGATATATATTATTTTCAAGGAAGTAACTAACTCTGTCCTTTACCAAAATTCTAGGATACAATCCTAAATACAATAAAGGGCATAACTCATATGCTCAGTATGCCTGTATAATGGATATTTTTATGAATATCATGAACATTTAGGGTTTGGAACCCGATCATAAAATTTTAAGATCATACCATATATATTAGATATCATAATAAAGATTGGATGTTTATAAGACATTGATCATAATAGAATTAAGATAAAAAGTCGGGAAAGCATAAAATAATATCCAGACATGGAATTTGAGGAACACAAATTGGTTTATATCATTTGGAACAAGTATATGTAACAACTAGTTCACCCATTATGTTATTGGTATTAAATGAGGCCCATCATCGACTAGTGGACATTCAACCTGGTCTGTGTATAACATTGTTAACATGTAATCCGGTTCACTCAAAATATTGTAAAAATTTAATGTTATTCACATATAAACTTATACACATGAAACGAGGTCCATCTATAACATTTTAAACATATAATCAGGTTCACAAATTACCAAATGTACATGAATCCAGGTCAATGGATAGAATTTAAATCATGTAATATGGTTCATGCATATCATTATGAACGTGTAATATGGTCCACACATAAACTTCTGGACATGAAACCATGACCATGAATAACATTTTTAACAGATAATAATGTTCACTTATTAAATTGTGATCTTATAGTCGGGTTCATGCATAACCCTGTGAATATGTAATTAGGTTCACACATAAAATTTATAAACAGGAGTAAACCACTGTGACCCGGTACATTGGAGGGATATATCGGTCCCAACTGTCTCATAATGGAATAATTCATACATGCTTCACAATCTAACACATCATTCATCATATCATGACCCATAAAATTAATAGGTTTTATAAACAAAAAATGTCATGACCTACCTTCACCAAGATGAGAGAAGGGACCACAGATTGCGAGCCCCTTTCTTCCTCATGTTGAAGGAGAGATTATGACCCAGGAGACCCTCCTTCATTAGGTCTCGGAGTGGTGAATAGCACCAAGGGTATAGAATCACGCAGAATATCGAAGGAATTACCCTATTTCTTTGATATGATTGGGAGATAAGATATTTAATCCCAAAAACACCAAAACTGGGGGGTAAAAGTAAATCCAAGAAAACCATTCCCATATGCATGTACAAAAGTAAATACCAAAAAGTTCAAGGAGACAAAAAAGGTAATATACCAAAAGAAGAGAAAAATATCAACTGCAACTGTCCCAATGCCCGAGCTAGTACGTCCCTACATGATCTCTGAAGTCCTCTTGGAAACCTAGAAGTAGTTTATATATGTACGGTGAGCATACATGTATACTCATTTGGGAAAAACAAGGACTCTTGTGCACAAGTGGGGAGGCATTCTAATACAATATGAGGACAGAGGTATCCAAATCACCTATCAAGGAAAACAATCCACCCAAGCCTCACCAAGGCACAATCCCCAAATAACGTAAGTCATGTAATATAGAGCAATCGCACATCGATATTTGGGTACCCCACACCACTTTTTCACTGGTTATTGAAGAAATCCTACGCATTGAACGTCTCCCTCCATTCTCACCGTAGTCCCACTGCCACATCCTACCCGCACACACCTGGGCCATAACCACTTATCCCACCCACAAACACATGGTGGACAACCATCATCCCTCCCACAAACACCTAGGCCAGAACAACTACTGCCAGGCCCGAAGACACCTATGCCTCATCACGAAGATTCTTGGGAAACAACCTGCCCACACAAACATGGGCCAACCACCCCAACTACCCTACCAGAAGAATCATAGGGTATAATAGACCTCAGGATATCAAACCTCCCTTAGGAGTGTTGGGTTATTCGGTAAATGGAGCTGAAAAGGAGCTAACAACCAACCACTCATAGGAGTGTTGGGAAAAACTCCCTCCTCCATGAAATGGGGGTGTTCGGAACTAAGTGCTTAACTTGGGTGGGGCACAAATAAGAAGCATAAGAACTACAATTATATATATAGGTAACATAAACTCATCCCAACCTAGGGCTTCCAATCCAACCTTGGAACAAACACCCTCATTACTATTCATTCATAAAAGAAAATCACAGCACTCACGGGCAAGTCACAACTCATTCCCAAAACCAATTCCCTATTTAAATCATTTCTTATTTCATGTTCATGTGATCCCATTTAGGTGAATTCTAAACTATTGGGCAACTAATAGGCAAAGAAACAAGCATGTGAAATAGAAAAAGCCAAACAACAATTTACACATTCACACCCGGTTCTCTTGTGATGTCACAACAACAAAGGGATCAGTGATATTACTCAAAGTACTGGAACCAAACCAAGCCTCGAGTATATCCCTATATAGATTCAGCTTCACAACCAACAACCGTACCGCAACAGAGGATCCCAGCCTCATCCACATCACCCCATAATCATCAAATAGAACAACACACCTAATACCAAAACATAGAAGGGAAACATCCACGTTCAAGAACATCATTCATTTGGTTCTTCTTTTTGTTGGTTAACCAGGGTGACCACATAAGGATTGATGTTCACTGGGTATCCATTTAACCAACTGAGTTTAGGTGATTAACCAATTTCAATGTTATAGTTATTTAATCATCATAGAAGACAAGGGTTCATTAGTGCACAAGGAAAGACCACAAACTTCCCTGATTTTTAGTAAGCATAAGCTCATGCAGTTCACATCATATAGAAATTATAAAAGAGTACAGCAGAAATGTCAAACACAACCCATCATTATTAAACAGTCTGTTTATTATCTTTGTTAAGGTTTGGTTTCATCTATTCCCACAGAAATAGTAGCGTACCCAGCTCACATGATTCACAATAAGGAGAGACGAAGAAAAAATACCTACTTATTTGATCAAGGATCAAAGATATACTCCACGGTCCTAGATCTAGGGATGCGCGACTTGTAGGGGAGGATCTTCGGGGACTCCTAGGGTGAGAAGAAAGCCTCTAGAACAGGTACACCACTTACCACGGGATTGAGAACTCCAAACTCACAAAGAATAAAAGGAGACTATCCAAGAGGAAGAATAAGTAGGAATTCCCGTGCGATATAAGGATGATATCTCTTTTTTATGGGATATGGAATTTTGAACGGCTATAAAGTCGGATCGTGGCTTCACCACATGGTTTGGTAGTAACACACGATGGAAGTAGTTTTCATTTAACAATTATACTCGGAGGGTTGATCATAATGGATATACGTTATATAGTTTTCATTAACCATAAGGAAATGAATAACAAGTGTTGAACTTGAAAGTACGGGGAAGGGCGTTACACTGAGGAAAACCCACACGTTTTGGTAAGTTAAGGGTTCGTCGACCCTTGGGGTATTTCAGATATTATTTAATGGATTTAAATGGATTTGAAAGGGGTATTTAAATCATCTTTACTTCAAAAGATATGTTGTGAGAGAGGAAAATTCGGGAACTGGAAAAGAACGCGGTGAGGACACGATTCCACCATCATGGTGTCACCCTTAAGGTGCCACCATCATTGGTGCCATCTTCACGGTGCCACCGTGACCGATGTGCGACAATCATGGTGCCACCATCACTGGTGTGTGACTGTCATGGTTCCAACACAACTGTTACCCCAATGATAGGTGCCACCGTTTCGGTGGAGCTGTGTTTTGGAATAGTAATGGACCTGATGGGTCTGGATCGTTACATCAGATACCTCTCAAACTATTCATGTCCTAAAAAATCAATACTAGACCCGTAGAAATAGGGGTCACGAACAATCAACTCTAAAGATACCTATCGGGAGTAAACCTCATCGACATCAAGGAACACCACTCCCTCAATTTACCAGGAAACATTTAATGTTCAAACTGTCTAGTAATATGGGTTAGGGAGTTTCTTCCTCCAGGTCTAGAATGTATACGCATTGGGTGGCACTGACTCGCCTGCACGGGTTTAATCGCATCCACATTAATGCATCTTGATTAGGGATAAGGTCCTCCCCTCCCCATAGTCTGGACTCTTTACACACATCCACAGAATAAGAAAAACCACACGTTCCATAGTTTACAAGGTAAATCATTCCATCACAAACATGTACATACGGAACAGAACAAAACTCAAAACAGCTCTGGGTACTGGTCGCACATCTGCGTCTCCCATTACCAGATACTTTCCTCGTGCCCTCCATGCCTTCAAAACACATGAACCAAAGGAATGGACTATCCTTGGAGAATCTTCTCTTCATGATACTTGATCCTCGCTGGTCTTTCCACAAAATTCATGTTGTCCTCGATATCCAGCCTTCCCCAGTCGAGGACGTGTGAATCATCATGTAGATATTGTTGGATCTGAGACACATGGAAGCAATTGTGTTGTCTCAGTAGCGGCGGTGGTAGCACTAGTTGATAACCCACTTCACCGACCCTCCACAGCACATCGAAGGGTTCGACAAGAATGGGAGAAAGCTTAACCCCACTATCGAACCTCCACTTCCCATGCCGTGGGGAGACCTTCAAGAACACTTGGTCCCCAACCTCAAACTCCATGTGTATCCTCCTATTATCGGTATATGATTTCTGTCATTCCTGGGAAGCCTTCACCCTCTCCTGTAAAAGATGAACCTTCTCCGTCGTGCTCTACACCACTTCCAGGACAAGAACACCAGCTTCCCCAACCTTGGTCTAGCTCATAGGTGAGCGACATTGCATTTCATACAAATCTTATAACGGAGCCCTGCCAATGGTAGAGTGATAGCTATAATTGTAGACAAACTCTAATAGAGTCAATTTTCATTCCCACGATCTCCTAGAGTCAATAAAAAAAGTTTTTAGCATATCCTCCAATGTCTAGATGGTGCACTGTGTCTGTCCATCTATCTGGGGGTGGAAGGTAGTTCTAAGATGTAGCTCAGGGCCAAAAGCATGCTGAAATACCCACCAAACTCCTGAGGAAAACCATGCAACCCAATCTGAGACTATGGACCTCAGAAATCTATGAAATCACACCACCTCATCCACGTACCTCCGTGCTAAGTATTCCACCACACCCGACTCTTTGATAGCCATAAAGTGTGCCGATTTCGTCAACCAGTCCACCACTGCCCAGATAGTGTTTCAGCCTCCTTGAACCTTGGGTATCCCTATGATTATATCCATCAATATGTCATCCTACTTCCACTCGGGGGAATTTAAAGGTTGTAACAGATAGCCTAGAACACTGAATTCAGCCTTCACCTGCAGACACACTAGGAACTTGACCACAATCTCTGCCACCGCCTGCTTTACCCCGGGCCACCAAAACTAACTCCTCAAACCCTGGTACACCTTAGAAACTCTTGAGTGCACTGCTAGGGGTGAGTTTTGGAACACACCAAGAACCCTCTCGTGAATCGCCTCTAGAACAAACAACTTCCTTCTAAAAGCATCTGATTCTAACCATCCTTCATCCACCCTTCTGGGGCATCGCCTTGGATTACCTGGTCACGCATCACTTCACTTTCTGAGTCTCCCCATTGAGACTACTCCACCTACCGCAACAAAGAATACTACACTGTCATCAAATACAGGCAACCCCTACAACCATCCATCCTCACATCCAGGTGCAGGTTATCCAATTCCTCCATCGCCTTCCAAGCATCTGCCAACTCTCGAACCGCATCCTTCTGCAACTTCCTGCTCAAGGAATCAGCCACCACATTCCCTTTTCTCTAGGTGTAGAAAATCTCGAAGTCATAGTCCGGAAGGAACTCCATCCACCTCTGCTACCGTATGTTTAGGTCCCACTGGGAGAAGATATACTTCGAGCTTTTGTGATCTGTGATGACCATGAAGATCTCCCTGATGAGGTAGTGCTTCCGCAACATTAGAGAAAAAACTATCGCCGCAAGCTCCAGATCATGGGTAGAATAATTACGCTCATGAGGACGTAACTGTCTAGAACCATAAGAGATCATCGCTTTCTGTTACATCTACACACACTCGAGGCCTTTTCCTGATGCATCACAGAACACCTCATACGCCGCCCCTTCTTCTGGAAACCTCGGCACTGGGTCACCTACCAACTTCCCCTTCAGATAGCTGAAGGCTGCCTCGCACTGCCCATTACACACGAAGGCCTGGTCCTTCTTGGTCAAATATGTCAAGATGCTGCAACCCAGTAGAATTTGGTTACAAACCCCAAGATGTAACCTGCCAGTCCAAGGAAACTATGAACCTCTGGCACGTTCTTGGGGGATGCCCAAGAAACAACCTCCTATACATTCTATGGGTCCAATGATATTCCCTTCTCAGACAACACATGCCTGAGGAAGTGTACTCCTCACATCCAGAACTGGAAATTTGACAATTTCCCATAATGTTGGTGTTGTCAGAGGACCTCTAAAACCACTCTCTAGTGCTCAGCGTGATCCTCCTCTGATCCTGAGTAGATCAAGATGTCCTCAATAAACATGAATACGAACTGATCAAGTTATTCCCAGAATACGGAGTTCATGAGTACCATGAACATTACTGGTGCATTCATAACCCCGAACGACATGACCACAAACTCAAAGTGGCCATATCGGCTTCTGAAGGCAGTCATCGAGATGTCACCCTCCTTCACCCTCATCTGAAGATATCCTGACCATATATCGATTGTAGAGAACCAACATTCTCCCCTCAAGTGGTCAAAGAGATCTTCTATCCTCGGAAGAGGGTAGCGATTCTTTATCGTCATAGGATTCAGACTCTTGTAGTCTATGCACAGCTTGAGGCCACCATTTTCCTTCTTTGCGAACAGGACTGGGGCACCCCATGGTGAAACACTTGGTCAAACAAAACCAATCATCATCAGGTCATCAATCTTAATCCTCAACTTCTGTAACTTAGAAGGTGTCATCATGTAGGGAGCCATCGAAATCGAATGGGCACTAGGTTGCAAGTCTATCCCGGACTCAAAATCACATCGAAGGGGTAATGATGCCACCTCTTCAGGGAAGACAACCATAAACACACTGACTACCCATAGAACATCCACCATTTATGCATCAACCGACTCCAATGATAGCACATCTAACAAGGAATGAAGGGCCTCCTCTCGCCTTCTGCTTTTCTGGCCAACCCACTCACAGATGAAAGTTACACGTTAGCTGCCCAAATTTGAAAACACGACCCTTCCTCATAATCTGTCAATGATGGAACATATAGAGAACATCGAGTCAATACCTAGGATGACATTGTATAGTTTTATCTACAATAGTAGAATATCCCTGATATATTGATGTGGCCATATCATCAGTATACACCCTCGGAAAACATAAAACACATCAGTCGGACCTCTGACTAGTGTGCTCTGAACTAAGGGCAATGGAAGTATCTCAGCATCTAAACCTAGATCACGAGCCAGACTGGGTGCAACAATGAAGTGTGAATGTACTGTATAGAACAAGACATAGGTAAGGGTAATAAAAAATTTGATGGTACCTCGAATGACTTTTGGACCTATTGGAACCACTACCTCTGTGGCATGCAACTACCCCCGACCAGCTACCATTCCCCTAGACTGTCAGACTCCTCCCTAACCGCACCATGGTCGAGGTCCCATATGAGTTCCCTGAGGTTTGCCTCCTCTTGCAATGCCTTACCTCAGAGGAGCGGGAGCACGCTGCACCTACTGCGGCTACTGAAATGGCCTATTTGGAAACTATAGCGGCAAGGGCGGGTGCTGCACTGGCCCACCCACATTGTACTGCACTCTGTATAGGCATTGATTCTGAAGGTGCCCATGGATTCCACAGTTGAAGCATCTCTGGCCTGGGCCTGAAAGAAAAGGGCAAGGTCCAGAAGATCGGAACTGGTACGGCTGAGGCCTGCTTCCTACTAGTCGAAACCTAGAGGGTCTTGATGCTGTAAGCCTGCTGCTGACGCCCTTCCCCTTCGACGAGACTAAATGGATTCTCTATCATGATACACCTCCCATTGTGTGCATCCATTCCACCACTTCAGCCTTATTCTGGACCTCCATGTATGTCGGTAAGGTGAAGGTAGTAACAACATATTGGAGAGAAGGTGGAAGTGCCTCCTTCAAACGTCTCTCCCTAGAATCCTCATCTGGAAAGAGGTCGGGAGCAAAGCGAAGGAGATCCTTTAACTTGATCCCCAATACTCTCACTATCCTACTCCCCTGTAGGAGGGAGAGTAGTTCTGGCCTCTTCTCAGCCTTCATCGTGGGAGAGGGGAATTCTGCCTAGAACTCCCTCTCAAAGTTAGCCCACGTCACCTCAGCCTCCCTATTCCCCCCTTTATAATGTGGCCACCAATAACACGATACTCCACACATCTGGCTTACATACAGAGGAACTAAGTACTCCGTCAGAGCCCATATCATGTTGAATGTTATCACCAACTCCTATAGCCAGCTCTATGTCTCCACGTCAGAGATTCTTCCCTCGTACATCCCAATGGTTTTCCGCTGAATGGAACGAAGAGACTTCTACCACTGATTGTCCTCCTCCAATATGTTATCCCTCTGTCGATTAGCCAAGTCGACCTCCTAGACCTCTATCGCCCTCACTTCTCATGGTCGTCTCCCAGAGTCCTTGCATCAGATCACAGGAGACCAAAAATCCATGTCCTAGCCGGTCTTCCCTGGATTATTTCACGTACCATGATCACCCAACACTTTTTCCCTACCATCCCTGGAAATCCTCACTGTTGCTAACCCCAGACTCCATTATATCTCTCAACTTCCATTTGATACCATTCTATCATGACCCGCCTTCACCAAGATGAGATAAGGGACAACAGATTGCTAGACCCTTCCTTATTCAAGTTGAAGGAGAGATAGTGACCCCCCAAGACCCGCCTTTAATAAGTCCTGAAGTGGAGACTAGAACCCATGGTGTAGAATCACACCCAAGATGGAAGGCATTTCCCTTTTTCTTTAATAGGATAGGGAGATAAGATAGTAAATCCCAACAACACTGAAACTGGGGGTAAAAGTAAATCCAATAAAACCATTCCGATATTCATGTTACAAAATTAAATGCCACAAAGTATAAGATGACTACACATGTAATGTACCAAAAGATAAGAAAAACAACAACTCCAAATGTCCCAACGTCCGAGCTAGTACGACCCACACGAACCCTCAAGTCCTCCTAGAAACCTGAAAGAAGTTTGTATACGTAGGGTGATCATACAAGAATACCCAGTGGGGAAAACCAAAGTCTCTCGTGTACATGTGGGGAGGCATTCTAAAGCCCTATGAGGAAAGAGGTAACCAAAGCACCTAGTAGGGAATACTATCCACCCAAACCATATAAAGGAACACTCCCAAAATAATGCAAGTCAAGTAATATATAGTAATAGAACATCGATATTTGGATACCCCGTGCTACTTTACCACTAGTTATTGAAGAAATCCTACACATCGAACCTCTCCCGCCATTCTCATTGCAGTCCCACTACCACACCCCAACCACACACACCTGGGCCAAAACCATGCATCCCACCTGAAAATACCAGCACCAAAACCACCATCCCACCCGCAAACAATTGGGCCATAACAACCACACGTAACCTTTCCCGCAAACATCTGGGCCATAACAACTACTTCCACGCCAAAAGACACCTGGGCCTCATCCCAATGATTCATGGAAAACAACCTACCCGCACACAGCAGGACCTACCACCACAACTACCTTTCCTGAAGAATCTTGGGCCATAATGGACCTCAGGCTGTCACAGCCTGCCTAAAGATTCTTGGGATATTGGGGAATGGGAGCAAAAAAGGTGCTAATAACCAGCCACTCATAGGAGTGTTTGGGAAAACTCCCTCGCCCATGAAATGGGGGTTTCCGGCACTATGTCCTCAACATGGGTGGGGCATGAATAATAAACATAAGAAATAAAATTATATATATAGGTAAAAATCAATAATCCTATCCTAGGTCTTCCAAACCAACCTACGCCCAAACACCCTCATTACTATTCATTCATAAATGAAAAGCACATCACTCACGACCAAGTCATAACTCATTCCCAAAACCAACTCCCCATCTAATCTATTCCGTCTATCATGTTCAAGTGATCACATTTAGGTGAATTCTACATTATTGGGAAACTAATAGGAACAACCACAAGCTAGAGAAAGAGAAACAGCCAAACATAAATTTAAGCATTCACACCCAGTTATCTTGTGATGTAACAACAACAAAGGGATCAGTGAGATCCCTCAAAGTACTGGAACCAAACCAAGCCTCGAGATATAGCCACACACAGCTTCATATTACAAACCAACAACCGTCCCACAATAGAGGATCCCATCCTCATCCACACCACCACATAAGCATAAAACATAACAACACACCTACTAACAAAACAGAGTAGAGAAACTTCTAGGTTCAAGCACATTATTCATTAGGATCTTCTTTCTTTTGGTTAACTGGGGTGACCACACAAGGATTTATGTTCACTGGTAATCCATTTTACCAACCGAGTTTTGGTGATTAACCAATTTTCATGTTATAGTTATTTAATCATCACATAAGACATGGGTTCCTTAGAGAACCAGGAAAGACCACCAACAACCATGATTTTTAGTAAGCATAAGCCCAGGGAACTCAAAACATATAGCAATTATAAAATAGTACAACAGAAATGTCAAACACACCCCATCATTCTTTAACAGTCTGTTTATTATCTTTGTTAAAGTTTGGATTCATCCATTCCCACAGAAACAGTAGCGTACCCACCCCGCATGATACACAGTGAATAGAGATGAAGGAAAAATCCCTACTCGGTTGACCAAGGATCAAATTTCTTCTCCACTTGCCAAGAAATGGGGATGTGCGACTTGCAGGGGAAGAACATTGGGGACTCCAAGGGTGAGTAAAAAGGATCTGGCATCCTTACACCACTTTCCTTGATATGGGTAACTCCAAACACACAACGAAGAAAAAGAGACTAGCCAAGGGGAAGAAGAAGAAGGAATTCCCTTGCGAAGAAGTATGAGAACCCGTTGTTACGGGGTTTGGAATTTTGAACTGCTATAAAGTCGGATTGTGGTTTCACCATGCGGTTGGGCAGTTACGCATGATGGAATAAATTTTGATAAAAAAAATCACCATGGAGGGGTTGTCATAAAAGCTATACATTAAGAACATTTATTTTACAATAAGGAAACACATAACAGGGGTGAAACTGGAAGGTATATGGAAGGGTGTGACACTAAGGAAAAACCACACGTTTTGGTTAGTTAATTGTTGCCTAACCCTTGGGGGATTTTAGATATTATTTATGGGATTTTAATGGCTTTGAAAGGTTCCATTAAATGATCTTTACATAAGAAGATATGTTTCAATAGTAGAAAGGATAGGAACTGGATAAGAACGTGGTGGGAACACGGTGCCACTGTCATGGTTTCACCCTTACGGTGCCACCGTCACAGTGCCATCATGACCGGTGTGTGAATGTCATGGTGACACTGCAACCGGTGCCCCCGTGACCGGTGCCACCATTTTGGTGGAGCTGTATTTTGGAAAAGTAATGGACCCAGTGGGTCCGGGTCATTAAAACAAATCCTAACCCACGAAATGAAATTGGTGTCATTAATGTTTTTAAAAAACAAAAACAATTTATAAGTGATATTTTTCATTACCATTTCGTAAAATCATAACCCATAAAAATAACTAAGTCTCGTGAACATTTAACTCGTGTAAAATAAATATATTTCATAAACATATAACCAGTGGATGGGAAACGAGTTTAATGAAGACCATGACATTATGTATTACCAAATAAATGAAATTAAATTAATTGAAGATTTAGATAATTTACTATAAAGAAATTATTAACAAAAAAATTCATCTTAGATGAAAAATACTTTTTAAATTTCTTTTAAAAACATTTCTTTAGGAAATTATACATTACTCTATAAAGACATATTTTACAACGTAAAACCATTTGAAATCATTTTTCTTTGAAAGTAGATTTTAAAACAAATAAACATATCTTTGAAAACAATAAAACATTTTCAAAACCAATTTTCCTTGAAAATGATCACCACAGATATATTGAATACATTTTTTAAAACATGGTTTTAGGGTACAATTGATTTCTGACCAAATAGAGTGATTGTCATATTTTACTAAATAACATTATCTTAAGAACCAATTATTTGAAAAATGGAACTGAAACATGGGTATATCATAAATTGATAAATTATATATAAACTCATGAATTTTCTCAAGATATGTATCATAATATTTTGTCAAATTATGTGTAAAGATAAACTATCTTGAAAAGTGATGAGATTGTCTCAATAAACACTTATTGCTTGGAGAGTTGTGATGTTACACTCCATGTACAAAAAATAAATAACATGATGATTTAAATTTTAGGAAGTGGTTTATATTTTAGATAATAAATGTGAAATTTATGTATATACAACTAAAGAAAATTGTTCAGGTGCATAAATAATATGAGTCTCAATGAAGAGAAATTGAGATGAAACTGTTTTACCGATTTGGTAACTTTAGAAAATTATACCGTAATATAGAAGGATCATAAAATGTAAATTTGGATATAAATATTTATTTATAAGATACCTATTATATAATCATGGGGGTTACATTCACCATGAAAAATGAAGGACTAACGAACATAACATGTTTCTCAAAAAAATTTAAAATGAGAGGAAATCCCCTTACCTTGTGTCTTGACTCTCATCGTACACATAAAAAACACCTATATGATAAATAATAATTTATTATAAAAATTTTATAGAACTATTTTATTAAATATAATACAATAATTATTTTTAATGACCTTATATTACCCACTTCTTAATGATCGTATGTTACGGTTTCACTTCAGCTAATATTCACTTTGATCTTCGCATCTGCCGTAAATTGTTATATCATTGGTTATTATACTAATATCATAATTACATAATATAAAAACTGATATAAATATTATTTATTTCACATATATTTATATTATAAAAATATAGATAATAAATAAATATTATATAGAATACACAATTCAACATGACGGTTTTTCGTACGTACTCATTAATGGTGTTTCCATTTTTAAGTGTCACATTCAAATAATTTATGTAAATTATATATAAATATTTTTATATCAATATTATAGTAGAGTTATCAAATAATATATATCATATTATTTGATTAATGCAAACTTTAATACATTCCATGTGGCGTGTGAATGAATCACATTTTCTTGAGGGGGATGTAGTCCACAATTCCTCAATCAAGATTATCGTATTAACGCCAAAATGATGTTAACAGATATGTGTGTGGTAAAATGAATAAAAAATTCTAGAGACATAAATATATAATATATTACATATATAAATATATTTTTCACCATAACAGACCCCATTATTTGTGTTAATTAATAAATTAACAATCATCATTTCGGGAAATGGTAGTTCTCTACACAGAAAAAGAGAATGTTTGATATCCACAAGATGACGATGTGTGTAAGTGTAGGTTATACATTTATCATAACTTTGTTATAGTATATTGAGTATACTGGTGTTTTTTCACAAGAATGGAATAAACAATGTGGTGGGGTTTATGAATGAAAATAATGGAATGTAGTCTGAGAGAAGAGGTTACCTCTTAATCGGGTAACTCGTTTTGGTTTGCGTCAAACAAATTATATTAGAGAATTTAATCTCTATGAGATTTTATAAGTTATAGGAGATCAAATTTGGGAGGAAAATTGGATTATCCAATGAAAACTTTTTTTTATAGTTTTGATGAATGGATCGATGTGGTGGCCTTTATTTGTTGAAGGAGGAGTGACAATGTTGTATATATTTGGAGAGAGAATTAAAAACTCGTTTTTTTGTAGGAATTGGACCCCATAATGGATAAATATAGATAAAATTTATTATGTTATATTTATAAGTTCATTTAATTGTTTTTTGATGTGTTTCAAGGTCTTTTGGGTATTTGATTTATGGTTTAGTACATTATTATCCAAATTTTTCTCTTAAACAGGGTAATTAATTTTAATCAAATTTAAGAATAATTTTGTTCAAATTCAAATTTGAAATTATTTGAAATTGTAAATTATTCTGATATGAAATATTTCATCCATTTTTTGAAATTATGATAACATCAGTGGAAGGAATTAATTTAAATTTAGTCCTACTGACGGGATGACACTATAGGGTTTTAAGGTAAAAACATCCAAATGTTTGTTATGTTTTTATAATATTTTAATGCAAAATTTGTTAAAATGTACTAAATTATATTAATTGATAAAAATATTATAAGAATAAACAATTAAAAAATTAAAAAAACAATTTGTTCTATTAATTAAATTAGATGAAAAAGAAGTTTTGAGTTAAAATCCCATATTTGTTTCTATTCATTAAAAGATAAAACCTTTGATAAAAAATTATCCTAAGTGAATTATTATTTTTAGTTTAAATAGATAATAATTATTTAATCATATTTATTTTTTAAATGTTTAAAATATTTGTTTTAAAATGGAATCGCTATTATAAGGCTGTAAAACAATCATTATTAAAAAATTGGTTTTAATTTTTGAAATTGGGATTGTCCTAACCTAATGTCTATAGAATTTATTGTATGAATATCAAAAAAAAATTAATTTAATATCTTATTTTTTATTACAATAATATCACTAACCAATTATAAATTATTTAATTTATATGATAAAAATATCTTTGTGAATATAATAATATTTTTCTCTTAAATTCAACCAGTTTTTATATTAAAAAATTGATAACCAATTAATACCTTGTATATTTTTATACACCACATATTTTCCTAATTCAGTTAATACTATTCATATCTATAAACATAAGAACTAGGTTATATCTAATATTAATAATATTATTTAATAATATACAATAGTTTGGTATCACTTGGTCTTGCATTGTGCACAAGCCATCTAAGAAGGCCAATATTTTGTGTAATGTACACAAACATTATTGTTCCATGTAATGTACCAAAATTTTGAATTGAATGTAACATAATAAAAGATGATTATTTGTAGTTTTGTTAGAACTAAAAAATATCATAAAATTAAAATAATATGAAAAAAATCGTATGACCTGAGGGTTTAACTTTCTACCCCCTATATGAAGAATTTCAACGTCAAAATTCAAATCGATTATCAATGGTTTAATACACTTATGGTTCATTCATAGAAACCTACATCGTAAAAATTAATTCTAAAACTTTCCTTAAAAGGGGAATGTTGTAACCAAAATGATTACTGAATGTAACTCATAATGAGATTTTGACATATGAGAACATTGGTGGGTAGTGAAAACATGGACATGTAAGAGAAATATCATAATCAAGTTCTAATGGAAAGTGATAGAGGACAAGGTCAAGATAATGTTAATATCCACAAATCCATAAAAATGAGATGACCTAAAGGACCTTCTGATTCATCGAAAACAAATGTATATGACAACATTTTTTCTTTCAAGATCATTTTTCCAATTTTTAGGAATTTGCATACATATTTGCTTGATTTATGAAAAAATATTTCCATTTTTGTTCGTTGATCCAATTCATATCATTCTTTAAAAATGATGGTAACATTTTCATTCCTAAACAACAAACAAATAATGAGACCCATGACATGACATGACGTCTCATTTTTCTTCAGTTATCTTCAACACAATATAGTTTATCCAATATAAAAATTTCCTTATGTGGAATGATGATACTTTTATCTCAAAAAATAATCCAAATTATAACATAATACTTTTATAATTAGATAAACTTATAACCCATCCAAAATGTACTTCAAATGTTTCTTCCATAAAAAAGATCTTATGAAAAAAAATATTGGATACTTGGGTTCATCCATTCACTAAAGGAGCATTAGATGAGATTTTATTATTGAGAAATTAATATATAGGGATACAATAACATGAAACATATCTAAAGGGTGAACAAATTGATTATCATAGGAATTATTTATACAAAATCAAACCATAACATCCAAAACTATGGGCTGGGAATGGAAAAGTTTTCCCAAAATCTGCATTATTTAATTAATTCATTGGGATTTTTTAAGCCTAACATTGGTACTTTTCCTTCAGAGATTATTGTGTCACATGATCCATATTAGAACTTGGATTAGGGAATTTATTCATATAATTCTCAGACTCCATGCACTTAAAACACTTATGAGTGGGTGGTTCATTCTATTGAGATATCTCTACAATAATTCCATACAATTACTTCTTCTCATTATTTATGCATTCTTTTTCTTGGTGGCTAGGTTTCAGTCACATGAAAACCCTTCATAATCATTATAGGAACACTCCTAATTGCTCTTTCCCACAGTTTATGAATGTAGGAGTTTGAAAATTTTTCATCTATACCTGGACATTTTCTTACCCTTTTGAAATGTACATTTATATCATTTTTAAAAACATAAGATTGATAAGTAACTCCAACATCTATTTCATCTTTTATTTTAACAAAAAAATATCATTGTTGGTAAAAAAATTTCTTATGGATAATTCCCTTCTGAGACATAGCTTCAATATAATGAAGAACCTATAAACATTACGTTTAGGTTGAATGATAATACCTGAAGCATAACTCAAAAGTCTTGTGAAATTAACCTATGTGGTAAAAAACAGATTCATTATCCTTTGGATTCAACTAAAGTAACTCCTTTTCGATCATCATATAAAGAACATGGAGAATGTACATATTGAACAATAATTTCTCGAACTCATCCCAATACATGGATTCAATTTCAACGTATTTTCAAATATTATTGATAACAGTCCACCACTAGTGTGCTTCACCTACAAACTGATAAATAACCAATATGAAATTCCAATGATCTAAAAATTTTCGAATGGAGAATATCGTTTTATAACTATTTATATCGTTCACAACACTAAGTGGATTAGATGACCTACTGGAAAAAGGTATATTATTCCTCATGAATGACTCAAAAAAATGTTGTTCCCTAATTTTCTCTTTTGGAAACTCAGTATGAGTCATATCATGAGAAATATGTAAGGTAATATGAATGAGGTTTTATATTCTACTCTCCATATAATTCAAATGATTATGAGGTCATTCATTTGATTATTGTTATAGTCACCATTAACATGGGTCCTTTTGGTTCCATCAGTTGACAGAAACCATAAACATTGAGTAAGAAATAGTTATAATAATGATAAACTGCGTAATCATGAAATTTCACTAATATTATGTAAAATTTATGAAACATTACTTAGTCTATGACACTGTAGTTTTATCAATGTTTATTTATAACCAAATTCTATTTAAATCCTCCATGATTGTCCAAGAAGAGTTTGTGAATTCATAAAGCATATAACTCTTGAGTGGAAAACCATGTCTGTTGCAATTCCTATTTTCGTGTACCAGATTTCCCTAAGACTGACAAGGAATATATTATCGGATTTGTTACCCATAGGTCCATTGTTAATGAACCATGTCAAATTTTAGTTTCTTGGTATGGATTTATTTATTGGAAGCCACTCACTCTATTTGTTCCCAAAATTCTAGGACATTTTCCTAAACCATAACTCATCCTTATAGTTATCTGTAGAGACATCCCTAGACATATCATTATAAATATACCCAGATATACCACAAACTTTTCTCATCTTAGTTTATAATGATTGACTAAACCATTCCTTTGATACCAACTATAGTGACCCAGGCTTGAACGACATTGATATTTCATCATTTTTTATGAATATTTAATACATTACAAAAATACATGCCCTAGGACTGTTATAGATTACTTTAATTGGAAACATGGAAACAAAATCCCATATCCTAGTTAAGGATATTCTATATATCCAATAAGGATCTACATCGTTATAACATCTCCTAGAAATCATTATTCAAAACATGGAGAAAGGCAACATAACAAAGGGGTGATATGAGATGATCAGTAAGGGTAACTAATGAAATGTGTATGCATGACATGAAAAAGTAGGGTTTGGAACTTTTTCAAAACATATTAAGATAATTCCCCACATAATAAAGATCCTAGAAAATATTTCATGTTTATAATACATGTATAATAAGTGAATTAAAATAATAATTAATTAAATAATAACATTGGAATAAGACATGGAATTTGTGGAATTAAATGTATTTTTTACATTATGAACATGTATATGTAGAAATAGGTTAACTCATTTAGTTAAAGACATGAAATAAGGCCCCATCTTCAATATGTGGACATGCAATTAGGTCCATGTATATCATTGGGAAAATGTAATCAGGCTCACAGAAAAACACATTTACATGAAACTAGGTCCATGAATAACATTGTGAACATGTAATCAGGTTTAGTCATTACCTAATGGGAATAAATCTAGGTCCATGCATAAAATTGAGAACATGTAGTCAGGTTCACTCATATCACGAAGAACATGTATTTATATTCGTGAATAATCTTATTGACATGCAATAGGTCCTTTTGTATCATTTTGAACACATAATAATGTTCACTCATAATGTTGTAAAAATTTAATCATATTCAAGCATAACATTGTGAATATTTAAACATGTTCAAGAAAAATGATTTATACTCAGGATTCATCCTTAGTTACCAAATTTGTTTTAGGGATATATTGGTCTCACCCATATCATGGTAAAATCATTCATATAATTTCAAGAAGAAAACTAAACATTCATCATATCATGATCCATAAAAGAGATGGGTTTTATAAATATCAAATCATAACCCATGAATTGAAATGGGTTTCCTAAACATTTCATCACATAATAACCTATGTAAATGTTATAGGTTTCATAACTATTTCATTTATTCATAATCCTTGAAAATAAGAGGTTTTCATAAACATGTACCCCATTAAAAAAATGAATTTCATAAACATATAACCCGTGGAAGAGATATGGGTTTCATGAAGTCCATGGAATTAAAAATAACACATTAAAAGAAAATATTTGAATTGAACTATTAGATAATTTACTATAATGGCATGGTTAAAATCAATGGATTTCATCATATAAAGAACATGATTTTGATATAACTGTCAAATTCATTTTGAAAAGAAAATATCATTTCTTCTTTGAAAATTTCATTTTATAATGTAAAACATTATAAAATTTTCATTATATTAAAATAATTTTTAAAAAATATAAATTATGATTTTCATACAATATAAAATTTTAAAAACCCCAAGTCAATGGAAATGATCTTCAGGGATATTTTTAAAACATTTTCAAATATATATTCAAGAATAAAGTTTTCAATCAAATATATTTCAGATCGACGAGGGAGATAATAAAATATTTCTAAAAAATATTTCTAATACAAGAGGATATATTTGAACACATATGATAAGGAAACTCAATAATTATCTCTACATTTTGATCATAATATTTAATCGTAAGAAGTATAAATAAAAACAATCTCTAAAAGTGATGAGTTTGACTCAATAAACTCTTATTACTTGGTCTCCTTGAATCATATTGACCATGTAAATAAAATAAAATAACTTAATATTTAGATAACATGAAATGATTTATATTATTGATAATAAATATTAAATGGATGTATATACACCTCCAAAATTGATTTTATGTGCATTACGAAACATGAGTCTCAATGAACGAAAAATTTAGAAAAAACTATTTTACCGATTTGGTATCTTTTGAAATTTAATACAATTGAAAGAAGGATCATAAAACTGAAATGCGAATAACCACATATTTAGATATTTGATTAATTTTATAGAATGATGGAATTTATATAAACCACATAATATGAGTGTAGAACATAACATGTATCTCAGAAAGATTAATAGTGGATTAAATCCCAATACCTTTTGTCTTGAATCTCATCATACTCAATCAAACCACATTTATAAAAAATATAAATTTATTATAAATATATTACAGATCCATATTTTTATATTCAATACCTTATATGTATTTATTAATACCTTATATTTTCTTCTTGTTATTGATCCTATGTTAAGGTTTCACTTTAGGAAATATTAACATTGTTTGTTGCATGTGTTTGAATCTGTTATATCATTGGTATTAAAATTAAATCATGATTTCACAAGGTAATAATTATATATATATATCAATTATATCTATTATATTTATCTTATATTAAAATATTTAATAATTAAGTATGAATGGGAATACACTATTCAAGGAGACCATTTGTCGTACGTACACATGAATGATGTTTATGTATCTAATTATTGTATTGAATGAAATTTGGTAAATGAAATATATATATATATATATATATATGAATGTATGTATATTAAATTATCATTATTATATAATATATATTGTATAAATTCATTAATCCCACATACAATACTTTCCATGTGCTATGTGAGTGAGTGACATCACTTTAGGAAGGCGGTGGTCCAGACTTCCTCAAACAAGATTATCATATTAACAAAAAATAGAAGATACAAATATTTTTGTTCTGAAAGAAATAGAGAACATTTAATAGAGATAAAAAATAATATATTAAATATATAAATAATGTATCCATCATAATAGACACCACGATTGGTGGTATGGAATAAATGTACAGTCATCATTTCATGGGGGAGTAGTTCATCGTACACAGAAGAAATATGTTCGATATCCACTAGTTAAAGATGTGAAAATTTGTAGGTCTGCCATTTTTCATAAAATAATCATTGAATATGGATGAAACAATTTTTTATAGAATAATTGAATAAAGAGTGTGGAGGGGTTTAAGAAGTAAAATAATAGAAATGAGCTTAAGATAAGACATTACTTTTTAATCATGTAACTCCTTCTAGTTTGTGCCAAAAGGCTACCATGAGAGACTTTATACAAAAATTTAGGCATCAAGGTTTAGGGGTAAAATTTTGGGAGTCTACTTGGGCATAAAATGGCCCAATATAAAAGGATTGAGATGTGTGATTAATGGGTTGAGGTGGGGGAATTTTATAATGAAGGATGAGTAAAACAATGGTAAATATTTGCAGAGAGAATTCCACCCACATTTTTCCTGTTGTGTGTGGATCCAATAATGGAAAATGGTCAATCCTACTAATGATAATGGAAAAATAGTTCCAGATAATTGGATGAAATTATGGTGTCTATTTTATTATTTCTTATATATATTTTATCTCATACCATCAGTGGAATTGTATTGTTGTATTGTTAATGTTTTACATATAACCCATGAAGAATTTTTTTCTTGAATTTTATTTGGAATATATGGTGAAATTTTAATAGGTCTTCTATTGTGTCATTTGAAATATTAATGTGGGAAAAATATATTGTGTTGAAAATATCATAAATGGGGTTTTCCAATATATGGGTTTTTTGGAATTATACTCATTTGGTGGACATTGTTAATGTTATCATATGAATGGATATATGTATTATGTTGTGATGTGATTTAGTGATGATGATTCATGTACAATACATTCTACTTATGATATTCCTAAATTTCTAGTGGGTGAAATTTAAATTTTAGAGTATTTTTAGTAACACTAAAATTATTATGTGAGCATGTGATACATTAGTGACAGACAATTAGGAGAACCAGGATGGCATGTATAATTAATAATGTACTAGTAGATAATTTGTTGGTTTATACAATATTTTTTAGGTTAACTAAATATTCATAAGAACCTACAGACTGTTTGTCCAAATTTTATTCCCTTAAATTTTATATAAACATATAGTTTTTATTGATATTATGTGGGATTTTTTGTGTGATTATAATAGGTACTGAAATTTGTATAGTGAATTGTGACCTATATGGTGTATTATTATACTAAAATTCATAGAGAGGATAATTTCAAGATATTTATACTCTTTTACAATGTGATTGACAAGGGATTACTCCCTTGTGAGGATTCCCATATAGGATCAGTACATGGTAGGTCAATGACTTTCATGTGATGGAATAAATGATTATAAAAACAATATCCTTTCCTATAATCTTATTTACAAATGGATTTCACTTAAATGAGTATTTAGGTACAACAGAAATGATGTTTTATATTATATAGTGGAATTGAAATCATATATAATTAAGAACATGTTGGTAGGTTTTCATACTTATAGATTGGTGGTCCACATAGTTATGATTCAGAACATTGTGAGTGAATATTAGAATTGATCATGGATATCCCATGATAGGGGATAGAATAGGTTCATGTATTATTTTTAGGGAAATGGTCATGGTGATATTCATATAAAGAGGATAGTGATCTTACGATGATATCGATTATGTGAACTATGAAGGAAGATGGCTTTGGTTTTTGAGAAAGATGATATGGTCATATGGTATTTAGAATTACTTCAATAGTTGGGATTGATCAAGGGACCACCCCTGTTGAACAATTAAATTATTATAGTATCATTTTAGAGAATGGGGGAATTCACATTAATGCAATAAATCCACATAGTGTCTATGAATGATAGTGAGGATGAAACATTTTATACTGAGGA
The DNA here is from genome assembly GCA_963277665.1 of Viscum album. Lineage (NCBI taxonomy): Eukaryota > Viridiplantae > Streptophyta > Magnoliopsida > Santalales > Viscaceae > Viscum > Viscum album. The sequence goes on along the minus strand of OY728160.1, from coordinate 794,920,314 downwards.
TGTGTAATTGTGGTTCCAAAAAAAATATAATGCGGCGATCACTCATTGATTAATTATTTCACAAGTAAGGTTCAAATTTTTGAAGAGGAGTTCCTATATATATCCATGCATGTCTTGTATGATATATCATGAAGACATTTATTTGGACATTGAGTCATTCCTCTCATGCTAGTGTTAGTACAGTGGTACGTATTTGTACACCCACCATGCAAGAAAGAGTTATATTTTTGACAGTTTCTCATGGTAACTATTGAAAATGTAATTTCATTGAGAATTTTGTTATGGGATGTGGTTAAATAGTTTAAAATGAGTTTTTACATTATTAGAGACGTAATGAAATGTGTGAAATAATTAATGTGGTTTATGATGATAAATTTCATCGAAATGAATCTCGTCTCATTGGATGGTCCACCTATGAGTGGAACATGACACACACTATATAGATATATGGTGTTAGATTTTAATAAAATGGATTTAAATTCTATCATGGAATGAAAATTAATCAATAATTATAGAACACATTTAATGGTGGAGTATTATAATGGAGGAATCAAAAGTGGTGTCCCTATTATGAGTTATAAATCGATAAATGTCACGGATTGTAATCCCAATGATTCATGTTTTTTTCTTAGTTATGTTTTCATTAAGGATAAAAATTGAAGTTAATTCTATCCTTATCCATATTTACATATTAAAATTGATGGGGAAGGGGATATGGTGATTGGTGACATTTTTGGCAGTGGTCAAAAATGATCCTCTCATTGTGGGGATTGATGTGTTTATAATTATGCAAACTCAACATACATAGATTTTAAATCATTTTAGATGAATATTTAGTTCATTACAATAATACATGAATGAAGACTATAGTAGTTTAATGTATTTTGATATGTTAAAAATATATTATATCCTACTTATAGATATTCAAGATCTCCAACAATGATCTCCACATTTAGTATTTCTACATGAAATCATTCTTCATAACCAAGGGATATAAACATAATAAAGGGTGAGATAAAACTCTCAGTAAGGGTAAATAAATGAAATGGGTAATCATAACATGAAAAAGGGAATATAACTTGGGGAAAACATTTAATGTTGATACCATGCATATTAGATATCATAATAATTATTAGAAATTCATAAAACATGGATCATAAATGAATTAAGAGCATAAGTCAGTAAAGAACAAAATTTAAATAAATCATGGAATTATGGCAGAAACATAAGCCTAAAATATGATTTACATACTATCCAAGGAATCACTGCCAATACCACATTGGTAGTGTGAGATGACTCCCCATACAATATTGGTAGGCATGGTTCACTGTCATAGAAATCTTAGTAGCACGATTTAACTCCTCATACCATCATGGTGTTCACAGTTCACTCCAATGTTCATCATAGTAGTCATGTTTCATTCCAAATATTATATTAGTGTATATCATGAGATATAAATATATTCATAATTAATTAGAGAGAGATATATGTCACACCCATCTCAAAATGTAATCATGCACATGTGTTCCAAAATATCAGAAATAATCATATCATAACTGATGCATAGAAAGGGATATAATAAACATGTGAATATATCTTAGTATGTGGAAGAAGACGGGATTGATAAAAATTTCATCAAAATCCTAACACATGAAAGAGAAGTATATTTCATTAACATGTTACCCATTAAATAAGAACATGTTTTTTAAATATGATGACATTAATCATAACAAATTCATATAATTAAAATGAATGAAACATTAGATCATTTCTTATATGGAAAAGGTAACAATAATGGATGTTATTTCAGAAGGAAAATAATTATTAACTATATATCAAAGATGGTTCTTCTGGAAAGTTTAATTTATTCACATAAAATTTATTATGGAAATATAAAACCATTTAAAAATAATTTTCGTATAAAATAATGTGAAAAATTATAAATAATACATGGAATCAATTTAAAAAACATTTTCCTTGAAAACATGTAAAATATGCTTGAAAATTTTATAAAAATGTTTTATTTTGAAAGCAACTCGAAATTTGTTAATAAATCCGGAAACTTTCTGGAAATGATATTTATATGAAAAAATGTTAAAGGTGATTGAATTTTTTTAACCCATATTATTGAAAAAGGTTTGGAAACTTTTAAAATAAAATTTAAAACCTTTTGAAAACATTTTTCCCTAAAAACAATTATGATATGTTGAAAACATTTTTTTAAAAAATTACATCAAAATAACATTTAAAAACATTTTCAAAAAAACATTCATTTAAAATATTCAAAGGCTTTATCATATAAATTATGACAAGAAATCAGCAGTTGACTTAAGAGGTAAAGAGAACATTCTTTTGGCATGGTGGAATGTTAGAAAATTGCATTTTTCAAAAAGTGACATCAATATTACATTGAATAGATAGGAAAAAACTGAAATTGTAAAACTTTATTTTATATATCATTTGATAATGGTAAAATATTCATTGAAATCCTTTTTAGATAACATTGTTTAGATGAAACACACAATTTTTACTATAGGGATGGTAATGCAAGGCATTCTGAAAAACACTTTCTTAAATATATTATGTATCAATGAGTAGAAAATGGTACCAACACAATGATATATCATGAATAAATAGTGGATAATAATATCAGGAGTGTTCTTGAGATATGAATCATAACATTTCTTGAATGTAATCATAAACATAAAAAATCATGAAAAGTGATGAGATTGTGTTAATAAAACCTTATTAGATGGTAACCTGGGATTGTACACTCAATGTAATGAAAAGAAATTACATAAAGAATTAAAAATAACAAAAATAAAAATATTCATTAAATATAAAAATGGAATTATATACTCTTTAATTAATTTAGGTGCATTGAAAAATATGAGTCTCAAATTAAGAAAATTGAGAAAATACTATTTACCCGATTTCGTTACATTTGAATCATAAACCCCAGGAATGAAAGATAATATAAATGATTGGTAAATAGACCAAAATTTTATTAAATGAATCATTTAATAAATCCATGTAAATTATATGCCCCATATAAACTGAATTGGTTGGGAATAAATCTTGTATCTCATGGAAATAAAAAGTGAGATGAAATCACCTTACATTGTATCTTGACTCTAGTCATACTAATTCAATCCTCCTGTATAATAAATATATATATATATTGTAAATATATTAAAGAACCATATAATTTCATATAATACCATTTACGATTATATTATGGATTTATAATACCAAATTTTTTTTCAAGTAAATCATAAGGATTCACTTTGGGTTTTATCAAATCTATTTTTCACATGTGTATTAATTTGCAATATCTTTTTTCCTTATATATTATCATAATTTATAGAATTTAAAACATGATACAAATATAATTTATATTTATTATATGTGTATTATAATAACTCATAGGATATAGTTTTAGGTAAAATAATACACTCTTCATGTATATGGTAATCCATACGTATGTATTAACGATATTTCCATTTAAATGTTTTGTTGAATGAATTATGTAAAAGAAATATAAGTATATATATGTATATATATATCATTATTAAAGTAGATTTATTATATCATATATAACATATATATTCACTAAATCCCCCTTTAGTACATTCCTTGTACTATATGAATGAATCAACCCTCTTTGAGGGGTTGGTAGTCGATTCTTCATAAAAAATATATTTTTAACAAAAAATGGAAAGTGTAAAGATATGTGTTGTAAAATAATTACATAAGAATAATGAAATAAATTGTTAATATATAACATATATAAATATTATATCCACCATAACATTCATTATGAGAGGAAGTAATGAAAAAATGAAGTATTTTTCTTTAGTGAGGCGGTAATTCACCACACAAGTAAACCATATGTTTATTACCCATTAGATGGATGTGTGGGTAAGTGTATATGGAACCCATATAATAAGAATTTCCTTTTATACTAGGGATAATTATTTTATATAATATAATGTAAAAAAGAGAGATTAGAGGGTGGTGAATGAATATAAAAATAATGGAGTTTGAGAGATGATGTTACCTCTTAATCGGGAAACTCCTTTTGGTTTGTGCAAAAAGGATTCGTTGGTCAGATTTATTAAAATGGGGTGTTTTAATGGAGTTAGGTAGGGATTTTGGTAATTTTATTGGGTAGATATTGGATGAACCTATGTTTTTTATTGGTGTAAATAACATGGAGAGTTGGTGGCCTTTTAAAGGGAAGTAAAATGACACATTAGGAGATTTTTAAATCAAGTAAGTTATAGCCCCGTTTTTACTTAAAAAATACATAAAAAATCATCCCAACTCAATATTTTAATTTTAATAGAAAATTTAATTTTATAAAATGGGTTTTGAATTTTTTTTAGTTTTTTATGGGTTTTAAATTTATTTCTAGTTATTATGTATGGTTAATTTTTTTATAACCGATGTAAGTGATTTTAATTTCATTCCCTAATTATTTTAGTAAAAAAACTATCTTTAGTGAATTATATATTATAAATTATTATTATTATAAATATTGAATCCCTAATTATTAAATTTAAATCATACTTGGGTAAAAAGGTAAATTAAAAATATTCCCATTAACAAGATGACACTACAAGGTTTTAAAGTAAAAAAATGATGAAAAGTTTGGTATGAGTTTATATAAAAAATGAATTTTAAATATGATCAAATGAACTCAATTGGATTAATTTTTAAAACATTTATCCAAAAAAATAACACTAATTTAATATATAATTTACCCTTATTAATAAATTAGATAAAAAATATTTATGGAATTTAAATCCAGTATTTTTAACTGTTCATTAAAAAATGAAACCATACATAAAAAATTACCAAAAGCTATACGAACTTGGATTATATGTATTTAATCCAAATATAATTTTTTTGACATACTGTATCTCAAAAACCACTGAATCTTTTATTTAAATGAGTTCCCCATTAAATGGTGTTAAAACAACCTTTATTGAAAACACATGTTATTATGCATAAAATTAGAAATGTTCTTATCTTATGCCTATCCAATCTATTAGATGAATAAAAATTATATTTTATTAAATATAAATCATTTATATTACATTAATATGACTATGTATTTGTAATTAATTTAATTTATTTTTGCAAAACTGCATTGTGACAATAAAAATATTAATATTTTTTTTATATTCAATCTTTTTTTATATTAATTTCAAATTAATTGATAATATATGAATTTAACTTATATATTTGTAAAACATATATGTTCATAAATTAGTTAATACTTTTCATAAAAAATTATCTAATTTGTTATATCCAATTATATTAAAAAATAAAATTTGAGTAATAAGTTATTTTTTTGTAAAACTCTGACAATGTTACAAAATCCACAATGGAATGTCATTCTTGGGTGTAACACAAGATAACCTTAGAGTTATATGTTGAGAAAACTAATATTTATATTGTTTGTATTTCCCATTAACTGGGGGTTTCATATAACACAATCCAAAAAGTGTGATTTTATATTCAATAATCTATTTTCAGGGGTTATGTGGAAGGAAATATATTGAAAATTTTATACTAAATCGATGAAAAATAATTAAAAAAATATCACGGTGTTACAGTTATGGTTTCTAACTTCTGTACCTCATGTGAGAAGGTTCATTGGTGGATAGGACTGAAAATTGGATGATCAAGTTTTCTTTCTGATGATATAGTATGAATAGAACTTATTATTGGGAAATTTATTAGTGAATTATAGGTATAAGTTGTAATATGGTATTGGATGGAGTTTGATCACTAACATGTGGATCATGATAGATTGTGGGGATCCAATGGGTTTGGATTTAAAATTAAATAGTGTTATTGTGGTGGGATGGAAATGGAATTGAATGGGGGTCATTTCAAAATATAAATATCATCAAAAGTTAGTTATGTGATTTGGTTTATATTCTTGATAATAGAATGTTATTATATTGATTAATAGAATCAGAATTACATTTTTGTGACAAGTCAACTACTTAAACTGGCCATTTTCTAGAATAGTAAATCAGTAGTGGTTCGAAATACATTACCTAATATAATTTAAAGTGGGTAGTGGGAATCCAAATAAATCCTTCAATTTGGATGAAATTGTCATTTTATAATGGTCAATAATGGTATTCTAAGAAAAATTCATAGGTACACTATTTGGATTATTCAATTGGGAGTAAATATTTTTTACTAACAGGACAATCGAGGGCCTATTCATCCTATTCGATCGGGTGTAGTGAGTTTTTAAATGTGTCGTGAACTCTTTTAGTACAATTTTGACATCCTTCAGTGGTAAAGTTCCTGGTTGGATAATCCATGACATGAAATGTGATGTAGGATGAAAGAACATATAATGTGGAGAAACAATGGACCATTAATCAATGAGATGATGATGTCGTCATGTTTTGAGTTAGATGGGATTATGTATGCACTATCTCACGGTTTCTATGGATGTTATGAGTATTAGATATGGAATTGGTGATTTAGAGGTTGTGTGTTAAATGTATAACTTTAAACAAATTTGGGTTATCAATAATGAAATATTATAATTTCAGCTGCAGTTCATGAATGGAGTAGCTAGTTTGATCATTATGATAAAAATTGATACTTATTAAGTATATGAGGAATTATTTTTTGTATTTTTTATGATAAAATATTAAAATTTGTTTTAATTTTTATGTGGAAACTAAATTATCAATGAAAGGATGGTTTAAAATTGATCAGTGATTCAGAATGGAATTATGAGTGTTGAAACACTTTATATTGATGTTTTTTAGATATTTAATGAGTATTATAAGCCTAGTCATAGGTCTTCGGATAATATTTGGGGTTTGAGTCCTGAATTCATTATTTTTAAATTCTACAGTGTAGGGGAAATAACGTGTAAACTATCAGTGCTAACTATGTGATCAAACCACAAGTCCTAGTTTACATAATAACACCGGTTGGAGAATCTATGTGGGGGGACTAGATAACAGTTGGAGTCTATTTAATAAAACAAAATCATGATATATGGTTTACATATAATCCATGAAACCATGAACCATGATGGAAAAAGGTGGGTTTTTAATAGATAATTGGGTCTCATGGTGAATTAATGGGTTTTCCATGAAAGGATCCAAACCATGAGGATCAGTAAAATGTATAATTTACCCTTTCAACCTAATTAAGGTGAAGACACAATATTGTTTTCTCAATCTACCACATGTATCCTAGGAAACCCCCTCCACCCCTTACTTTCTTTAATATCTATAAAAAGGTGTTCTTAATGGATTTTGGAATCATTTTATAGAGTTTTGTGGTAATTAATTGACTCCATTGAATTATATCATTCTTCACTATTTATTGACATAATTTGTTATTTATCTATTATGGATTTTAATCTATAATTACAATGAATCATGTTCAAATAATATATCAATGATGGGTCATTTTCAATATTAAAGAAGAGGATGAATCGATAGGTCACATTCCCTTATCCACATGATGATTATTGTAGTTATGTCACAACATTAATTTCCAAATCCAGGAGATTAAATTTAATATCATGGTTGTGTTTCATGAATCAATTTTATAGGGTTTTTTTCATGTTCACAGATCTAGACCAATGGTTTTTAGAGAGTATTATGTCTTCATTCAATTATGTTGGTATTGGCCATTGAGGTTTGGGTAACTATATCATTGTTAAAAAAATTATTTTCATATATATTTTCTGCCATGTTTAATTAAATAAACTACAATTACAATTAGTTAATTTCTAGTGGTTTGGTTTTGGTAAATGAACCTATAAGCTTTTTAAGATCATGTATAGGATTTGTATGTATCTTGAAGCCATTTTGAATTAAATTAAATGTTTATTATGAGGTATTTCACCTTTGGTATGTTCTCCATGGTATTATTTCATGTTTATAGATGTATGGGAATGATCAAGAACACACTTTTGGGTGACATTGCTATTTTAATTTATACTAATGAATTATATTTATATTAATTTTGTTTTTTAAAATTAATGGTTTAATTGGTGACTATGATTACATGGTCTATAATATTATACCATAGTCACTAATGTCAATTACGTAGACCCACGAGACAAATGGTTTACTCTAAAACACTTAGGAATTGTGGAAGGGATGGTTGAGGCATGATTGCCTTTTTATAAGCCTATTTGGATATGACTTATGTATAATGGAACTGTGTTTTCTATGAAGACCTATCCAATGAAGCATTAGTACTGAGATGGATATCAATCCAAACACATGGTCATTAATGTGTAATGAACCTCAGTAACTAACAAGGCCACACCATCCTATTGATAATGCTATATGACATGTCAAACATGCATTTAATGTTTATAAATTATACAATGACAATTATTTATTACAATCTAATATGAATAAGTGTTTTTATCTGTGTAGCCTAAGAACCATATGAGGGATACATCGTTAGTATTATAACCAAGGTGGTTGCCACAATGGTTGAAAGACAGTGATCCTGTGGGTATGAGTTTGGGTAGAGATATTATCAAGTCACACCATAAAACCTATACCAAAAATTTGGGTGTAATAACCAAATATCCCACAATATACTTCTATGTGATTAATATAATATCTTGCGTAGTACGCAAATCTGAATTCTAGCACACCATGACCAATCAAACTAGCTATATAAATAAGTAGTTATAAATAGTAATACCCCCATTATGAAATTTTAAAAATTTTATTCTTCAAAATGGACATCATTTTTGGATTTGGAATACCTAAATTAGCTTGGGGTGAATTTGTGGTATTTTTTTGAAAACATTCAATTTTTTATGAATAATGAAAAACACATCATTATTGTTTAAAACTAACTTTTTTTAAATAAATAATTTTTATTTAATATTATTGTAAATTAAAAACATATTCATAATGCATATATTGGTCCAATTTAATTCAATAGAGACATTTTTTAATAATATGAGATATATAAAGTTATATTTAAATTTTATGGTCTTTTACCCACCTTCTACGAACATCAGTAAATTTACATAAATTGTAATTTTACTGCTTCTATAAATTGAATTTCAAAAATCCTATAGACATGGTTTTCATTTTATTGTGAAATTTGGTTCAATATGATAAATATAATTTTTTTTCAAAAGAAACTAATGAATTTTATTTACCATAGTAAAATGTAAATTTGGTAATTAAAGGTGAAAATAGTATTTTAATAATATAAAATTACTCCAACACATGTTCAAATTCTATTGTAAATTTTTTTTTCAACACAAATCATCCTTATAAAAAAAATGAGATTTTTTTTATACATTTGGTTTAGATTGGGACCTTTATTATATTTTATTTAATGAGGAGTTAAAATTGATAAATTCATATTTTGATAATTAAATAATTTTTAAGAAAGGTTTATTCATAAGATAAATTAAACTATAACTATAAATTATAACTATAAATTTATTTTTTACACAATGATATTTCATTTATAATTTTTAGACTTTAAATAGTTAAATTTATTTATGACACATGATTATTCAGTAATTACCTTATTAAAGAACGATTAAAATAATTGATATTATAAATATTAAAATAAATGTAAATTGAATCTTTTGATGCTATACAAGAATTTTATAGGTTAATATGACATGATAGGTATTATTAAATTTATTTTTACATACTAATAATGATAGGATGACTTTAACAAAAAAAATACTAAATATTGTCAAAATTGATATAAATTGGGTTTTTGACAAAAAATATTTTATTAAAATATATAATACTCATAAAAATATAATATTATTCAAAATAAATTATATAATGTCACATATGTCATTAATGAACCATTTTATTATATCTTTTAATTTTTTTGTTTCTATAATAACCATTTAGTATAAAAATACAAGACTGGGTAAAAGTTAAAGAGCTTAACTAAGAGTTAAATATAAAAGATAATTTTAATAAGGTGACCTAAACTTTCATGAAACCAATAAGTTGAGATTATTTTTACCCATCCCTAACTTATCATCAAAATAAATCCTTTTCAAGATATTGGAAACCAAAAATTATTTTAAAATAATTTATTATTTCATTCTTTTCCAAAAGTTTCCATCACCTCTATTAGAAATGGGTACTTCCCCTTCACTAAAATTCAAACCTCCAAATCCATTTGGCTTGGCCAAAACCTAATTAATTATCATCCAAACTGTCATCACATCATCTTAGAGTCATTAATTTGTTCTTAATTCCATACTATGGTTCCTTTTTTCAAATCAAAATGAATCACACGGTGAATAGGTAATTATTTCATCACCTATTTCAAAGTTTTTTTTCTTATTCTACTTTATATTTATATATTGTTTTCATACAATAATAATTACTCCAATAAATTCTTCATAGAAATATTTTATTATAAATATTATAGAAATATATTAATTATTCTATCCAACCTATGATAGACAAAGTCACCATATGTTCATATCTATGGCTTAGCATCTCCACTTCATTGTGTAGTTTTGTATTCAGCACTTAATTTTATGTACGGGTATAATAATGAATATAATTTTTGTAAATTATAAATATAACTTGGTAATGATTTGTTATATATAATATACCATCCAATTACATACAATTTCACCATCAATAGAATGATATTGTCGCTTGTGCATCCGTACGGCTTACCGTCTACCTGACGGGATGATATTTCATTCCCTATCATAACAATTCATGAATAATTTCAATTTTCTGATTAATTTTTTTTAATAACATAATATACTTCTGTATATGACTAATATAAAACCTATCCATAATAAACATGACATATATAAAAAAATAAACGAATCAATTTACTCCCTAAACAATGATACTACTAAAATTTTATTAACAATAAAATATTAGAGGTCGATATATGATATCATATTAATTTATATGGTCCTTATATAATTTAATTATAATTATTTACCCATTATAGAGGATGTTAATTAACCTTCATATAAATAATATTACATGTTAAGGGTTAATTTTACATTCTGTTTATTATTCGAGGTTGTTTATATGGAAGTATCTACTAAGACATATTTCCCATGCACATCCTTGGTTCCTAAAAATATATTTCGAAACATTTTTAATGTTTACTATAATATGGGTTAATGTCATTTATACCCATTTTTACTTCTAATTTATTCTTTTGAAATTAATTTTTTCATCGTTATCCAAACATTGTACTTTATGAAATTTTTGAAAAATTAATGATAGAATGTATTTTAACATATACGGTGGGTGAAAATATTTTCCACAATTATAACACATTAAAATAATAACTTACATGATTTTATAAATAATATCAAAATAAATGATTTCATTTAAAATTTTGAGACATTAAATGTTTTAAAATTAAGAAGTGATATTTCAGTCTATTTTTTGGAATGATTTCTTCTATGTCAACATTTATTGTTGGATATTATGTTTAATTGAATTTTATTTTTTATGATAGAATATTCCACATTGTATTCATAGTTTAATGATATTTTGACTGTTTATGTTCTATTTTTAGGTCATTCACGGTTTATGGTTAAAGTATTAACATTTATTATGTTAGATTAATAAGAATATTTATGTTATGTTTCACCCATTTCGTATGTGGAAAGCATTGGACATATAATGTGATGAGTGGGGCCCGATATAGCCCCTTGATTCACCAGTTGGTCTCATGAGATAGAATAGTGTCCTGTAACAATCCCTTGACAATATATTTATTTATAGTCTTGGAACGAGGCCTTTACTATGTGGTTATGATGTCTGATAATATGAATTCCATCATTATTATATTAACAACTGATATTTACTATAATTATTCATCTAGTAGAATATCCACATGAATAATTAAATGGAATTATTTTATTTATCTTTTCCATATTATTCTGATGTTTATGTTTAAGAGGATTGTGTTTTATTCTTATAAATTGGATAAATTTATTATTCTTATTTTTGAATGATTTTGTTTTATTGTTATCCTTTCAAACCATCTGATCTCACCCCTTTCTTACGTTTAATTTTTCTAGGGATCTAATAATGTATATTATGACTAACATGTAGGGATATGATAAGAGATATTAGTGTGTTAAAAGGAGAGACAACGTTTTTTTTCATTTTATAATGTAATGTAAACTTATGTATGTATCAATTACGTCCAGTAATACTAAAATGATCTATCATTATGGAATTTATCTTTTGTGATCATGAAAATGTTATGTAATAATGCAGTAACTTGGGGTAACTAGGTTTAGGGCATTACAACCGGTCATATGGTTTGGGGATGTGTTTTTATTTTTAGGCCTTCATCCATCCTCACTCTCCTATTCATTATTTCACATATTTACTATTGATGAATATGTCATCTCCAAACCTGGTTCCTAGAACATTTCATATGGGCAAGTTGTGAAGTGATGTTCTAGTGGGGATAACTTGATGTACTTTATTGGATCAATTTTATGGAAAAACTTTGAATAGATGCGATCTTTTCAAAATATTTTTGGTTATTGGTATTCATCCCTTTAATATGGTGACTAGGGAGGCTATAGAGTTCATTTCAGATCCCCTCATAGTTTGTGATTCCCCAAATATTCCATGATCACTAAGATCTTGGTGATGCCAAGGATTCCTAGGTGGCTGAATTTACATATTGAATTGAATTCATATTTAATCTCATATGATTGATGAATATATACATGATTGATTCCCTAGACACTCCTACAGATTGGCTGACAATACCTTACATCATCTAAATAACAACATTATATATTGATTTATGTATTCTCTATAATAATCTTAGTTCCTAGGGAGTCTTCAATACATATCACCCAAGGGTCAACACATAGTGATTTAAGTCATTCTAATATTATTAATATATATAAATGATTTCCTAGGGATATTACATCATAGTCGATTAGGGTATTTTAATATACCATATTTGATCAGGTATTCACACATGTCTTGGGTTCTATGAAATCTCACATTATGCCTTATTTATGATATGTCTGCAAGATACCTGGAATCATACTTCACACAGTAAATTAGAGTATAACAGATCCTAGTGACATGACTTGTACACCCCTACCATAGTTACATACCATGCTTAGAAACATTTATTGAAATAGTCTAAAAATTTATGATTATACTAGGGTAGTCACAAATCCCTTAGTACAACATTAGTAATTTTTATATATTTATAAGTTATATTTTAATATTTCTTTTTTGTAGCTAGAATATAAACACAAAAATAAATAATTTCAATTTAGTGTACTTTGTTAGTGATTCCAAATCAAGTTTCATACTCATTCCATACTTAGTCAACTATTAACTAGGGATATTTTTTAGGAGGTCACCTGTTTACATGAATAAGTTTGTTTGAGGCCCTGGGCTGATCTAGTACGATGGATTTGAATTCAAAATGGATTTTGGTACATAGTTCGACTCAATGTGGAATATATAGCCCTTTGAAAATATTATTATTCCACCCTTTATAACTATATATGTGTTCAGGCATGTGGGAGATAAATTATGTATATATGGCATGGTTGTTGGGCCTTTTACTGTATTTCATTATATTAGATACTTTTTTATATTTATTTCATACAAACTATGATAACAATAACCCTCCTATATTACATAAAACGATATTAAATGAAAATTTATATATATTCATTACAATATATAATAAATACATTAAAAGATTTTATAGGTTTAGTGTCTTTAAAAACTACGAAGAATATACAATTTGTTCATTAAAACATCTACGTTGTCTCACATTTATATCTTTTTAAATATAATATTTTTTGGCATTTATTACTTCATTCCATTCATTATGACATATGGAAAATAATCATACGAAATGGTGTGCTCAAATGGTCATTATGGTAAATAGTGTAAATATCAATAATGTCATAATCCTGAGACATAATAACATAACATTTGAAGGAATTATCCTTCAAACGAAAGATCATACAGTCAGTTCATGGGGTAAAATTTCATAAAAATAATGAAAAAATTCCCAAAAAATGTAATAACATAATATTTGATGTTATCTTGAATACATATAATCATTGAAATAATTTCATATTACTCAGGTCTCATTTCCAAGATCATCATAGCGAACACAGTCCATTAAAGAATGAGGTTTACTTGTCATTCCAATCTTATAAAACTAAACAACATTTACATTCCATTCTAGTCAAGTATATCTCATGAGATATAGATAATTACTCAATTTATTGGAGGGAGATATCGGTCCCACCAATCTCATAATGAAATCATTCTTACCTATGTCATGAAAACAAAAATCATTCATCAAGGAATAACCTATGAAATAAAATGGGTTTCTAAGACATCATTCCATCATAAAATAATTCATATAAAATATTATTCCATCATTAAAAAAATAAAATCATATTAATAACCAATATATAAACATAAAACTATTTAATGAGTGTCACTTTAGATGGAATATAATTTAAAAAAATTACTTGTGATTAATTAATGATGAAAAAAATCCTTTCTTCTGAAAAATGTTTTCTTTACTCAAAATGCCACACAGTATAAAAAAAGATTTTATTTTCAAATAATCTTGAAATTATGTAAATAGGGATTCATTGTAATAAGTTTATATGAATATGTAAAAATATATTCAAAACACATTATTTAAAAAACATTCACATCGTATATTTGATGGAAATGTCAAGAAATAGCTCGTATAAAATAACGACAAAATATTTATTTCATTCCATAATTAAAAAATAACCAAATGGTAAAATTTTCTTTTTTTATAGTGTATAACTGTAGAAATATTATTGAAAAATTAGTATACAAGGATGTGGATGATAAATATAATTTGTAAAATACTTATATACAAATAATCTCAGATAATAATGAGATTGAAAAATTATCCCTTACCATAGGTCTGATATCCTTAATATGTATTTGAACCTCCTTTATAATGATTTCAATATTATAATTTACATATTCATGAATCATTTTAATTTTTATGGTATGATATATGATCATATTATATTCCATTTTTAGTAACATTTCTTTGTCACTCGATATTCAGATATTAACTGCATGATGTTCTCATGCAGGTTTTGTCGGTTATGTACGTAATCCAATTAATAGGTAATAGTTAAATAATATAAATAATGATATTAGTATAATATATATAATATTTATTTATTACATTCATGTATATAATCCTGATTTAATGAAGATCATATAGAATGAATCAAATTGCATCACAGAGACGGTAGGTCGTTCATATTCATAAGTGATGATATCGTCCCCATGATTGTTGAATGGTATGTAATTGGATGGTGTATAATATTTAATAATAATTACCATGATATAATAATTATATATTGTTATTATTTCCTACATTATACCCATCCTAGTACCATGGTGGCGAAAAACAGATCACACAACGGCATGGAGACGGTATGTTTTACGTATGCACGTGTGGTGATTTTGTTATCCATAGGATGGATAGAAGGTGGAATATGGTTGTTTCATAATAATAATAAAATTTATATACCTGAGTCATAAATATGTTATAACTTTATAATTATAAAACTAGTGAAGAGGAAGTAGAATAAGAATGATGTTTGGTTGAATCCGTAAGAGTGATTACCTCTTCCTCTACATGCTTCCAGTAAATATCTTCTCAAGGAGGTAGAGTTAGAATTTGACAATGAAAATAACCTATAGAATATAAATATGGAATTTGTTAATTAGAATTAGCAGGGGATGGTTGATCTTCAAGGGTCAATGTGAACTATAGAGATGAGGGGGGTGCGCTTCTATAATTGAGGTTTGGGACACTTTTGGAAACCCCACAAATAATAAATCATAATAAAATAAAACCAATCACAAAAACCTCCATAATTTCCCCTTTTCAAATATTAGATTAGATAGGGTTGTAATATCATCATTGAATATATTTTATCAGGTATTTTTATCAATTTAAACCTTATCTTAATAATTAACAATTATTAATAATATTTAATTTTATCTATGATAACTAGTTATACAAAAAATAAAAATGGTGAAATATATACTTATTTGATGTAAAATAGACCATAAATAAATAAATTATATCATTTTATTCCATATAATAAATATTATATTTTTTAAAAAATAAATTCTCTTTATATAATTTAATAAAACATTATATTGATAACTGAGAAATCGTATCAATTTTGAAAAGAATCAATTCGTTGATTTTTTAAAATATTAATATAAAGTGATAATTTGGTATAAACAATTTTAATATATTACTAGGAGGTAAATTTAATCTAGAAAATTCATTAAAAATGTTATTCATCTCAAATTTTATTTAAATTAATATGTTTGATAACATTTATTAAATATTTCACATAATAAAATAATTACTACAACTGTTCTACATAATTATTTAGCATGCTTATTTTTGAAAAAAAATTAAAATTAAAATAATATGATGAATATAAATCTACAATATTTATAAATAATACTAGTATTAAAATTTAACCTCTATAAAATCCAATATTTAAAATTTTATACATATTAAAATATGAATGTTATAACTTTAACATCAATTTAACTCAAATAAAACTAGTGTCATAATCCATTATATAAGGCTTTAATTGATCTATTACTCGACCATTAGATGGTTTTGGATAATATATAGTTGACTATGAATATTTTTTCAAGCATTTTTTTCATTTAATTGATGTTATCATTTCAATAAAAACTATATTATTGATTTTTCATCAATTAAATATTTTTTACATCATTAATGTATAAGTTATTAAGGTAGTTATAATTTTTCTAAAATTTAAATAAATTAACATGAAAAAAGTACATTTTATCCTTCAAATTATTATTTATAATCAAATTTAAATTTTCTATATCCTTATATAAAAATGATTATGTTATTAAATTTGAGTACGACATACTAATCATTTCTTTAAAAAAGTAAAATGAATGTCCTAATCTCATCTGAGTGGATTGAAATGGATACCATTTTTATGTAATGATGATATAGGTAGAAAAAACTCATCCAAGTATATTAGGACTTTTGTAAGGGTAATTTTAATGTAGTATTTTTACCCTTAATTACATGGGTTACCCTTTTACCATATTAAAAAAAATTACCAAAGTTAATATTCATCAAGCCCAAAAATAAACTAAATATATTTACATAATTTGGACCCACTCATTCCAAATATTGAATCCATTTTTAAAAAATTAAAACAGTGGAGTTTCTGTAAATAATATAAATTTTTTCCCATTTTTGGAAATAGATAACGTGTTTTAAATGTTAAAACAATGCAATAGATTAAAATGTTTTTTCATCTGAATTCAATAAAAAATAAATTGTAATAAAATAAATTATATTTAATGATAAAAATTTTATTATATTTGTACATTAAAAAAATTAAATATTATAATTTAACAATATAATTTATTTCAAGGAAAAAAAGTTGTTGTCACATAATATTGAGTGTATTTTAACAATTCATCAAAACCTGAAAGTTATCATAAAAATATCAGAAATTTATCCAAAGTAATATTATATATATATATTCAATAGAGAATGTTTATTTTTTTCATATAAAAATTATTAATGTTTCAAAATCATAATTTTAAATGGGTTCTCCATTAAATGGCATAAAATTAACCTTAAAATATGTCTTTATACTTCAAATTTGGTTTAGTGGTACCTTATAAAAAAATATCCATTGGATGAATAAAAAAATATATTATTAAGTATATATCATATATATATATCATTAATTTTATGACCAATACTCATTCACTATAAAATAATAATATCTAATTGATTATTGTTTTTCATAAATATTTGATATCCGATGAATTTAAAATTCATTTTCCTAAGTTAATTTTATTTATTCCTGATAACCTAACATATAGGATATAAATATAATTTTATACTAAGAGAGTAGTGTGGTATTTATAAACTCATGATTTTATGTGTGTGTAATCAACTGAAGAATTAAATTTTTTATAGAAAATATTTCATAAAAATATTATTGTGTTATATTCTACACACCTTAAACAAGATTTCTCCATAAAAATTCATCAATTGTAAAAAATAGGTGAGGATAAATGTTATAAGGCCCCAACCTTAAACCATACATAATCTTGAGTTATTTCACCAATACACATTATGGATCTTTTCAAGTTTATAGTTTTAGATAATTAGATCATAAATCATGCATTACATTCCACATTTAAACAAGGCGGTTAAATAAAAGAAAATATTCATTTTTCCCATCAAAGTATACATATTTAAAATAACACATGGATTCTTTCGTAACACTTACTTGACACAATAATCAAATCATGTACTTTTCCTTTGACCTAGGAAAAACATATAAAAACATGGGATGAGCATAAAAAGCTCAGTAAGGGATGTAAAAGTACAAAATGAAAATATTAGTACATATATACATAAGAATTAATGAAATCATACATTACTCATAAAACATAAGAACTTTAACATCCCTCATAAAATCATGAATAACTCATATAAATCATAAGACATAAAGGCAACTTGAGGCATTCATAACATTCTTACGTAGGGAGTAACCCTCATGGTTACATTTGGAATGCCCATCATAGTATATTCTTTAAATCTCTTCAGAGAAACCTTGGATTTTATCTCCTTCACATTACCCAATGCATTATAGAGCTATATCGTGCTCACCTGACCTTAGTTTATCACGGAACCACCCATCTTCATAAACAATGCCCAAGAACCATAAAATAATCGTATCACATAAAACATGCATAAAGGAAACATAACATTTCCACATTTCAATCAAAAGATAACAATGAAACATTGATATAATAAAAAAATTATCAAAAACATTTTCAATACCAAAATAAAATAAATTTAAAACTTGTTATTTATTTTTCATTTAAAAAATTTTATGTCTTGTAGAGGAAGCCGAAACTCAAATAATGGTCATGGAAGCGGAGAAGTCGTTGTCGCCGCATACGTAAGTGAAAAACATTCCCTTTTTCCATTTAGTAAAATGCTTCATATAAAAATAATCCTTCTAAAAAAATTAAAATGAAAAGGGTTTTATACACCTTATAAAATAAAGTTATTTATAAAACAAAATATGCCTCATTGAAAGAAGATTGTGACGAAGTCCCATACCTCGTGTCTGACTTGACTCGATCATTATTTAATCTCTTGAAGAATAAAATAGTGTTAATTTCAACATTCTTAAGAACCATTTTCAAGTTCATTATTCCTTTTATATATATTATTACCATGTTATGAACATTATGTAATTATTTAAGTTAATAATGGCATTTTTGTCGACCCTTGGCACTTCAGTCAAAAATAAACTTCTTGTAATTACAAGTTGTTCATGTGGTAAAATATCCATTATATCCAGAATTATATTCATGATGTAGATATCATATATATCATATATATCATGTATATTCATGCATTTATAATATTAAATAACATTTAGAGGTTTGAAATGAAATGCAACGTTCATGGATACGGTAAGCCGTACGTACGCATAAACGCTACTTTCGATTCTATTTCGTATTTAATGGAATGAAATCAAAATGATATAAATGTGTAATATAATTACATTATGATATGATATATAATATCGTTAACTCCATCCTTCATACATCCCACATATGGCATTAACGAATCAAATCACTTTGAGGGGGCGGTAGTCCGCACATCCTGAAATGTAGATATCGTGTTTACCCATAATGGAAACCACAAAGGAATGACATAAATGAAAAATACAGAAGAATAAGGATAACATAAAAATAATATATATCATATATAAATAGCATGATATCATAATTTCCACCATGAAAGGTGTTAAAAGAATATTGAACAATCATCGTTTCGGGAGGCAGAAATTCACCATCCCCATAAACAGTATGTTTTTTAACCATTAGTCAATGGTGTGTGTAAGTGTATCTAGAATACTTCTCATAAAAACATACTATTATATTTAATATAATGTTTTAGTTACAAAAGAAAGGAATAAAAAGAGTTTATGTGTTTGGTGAAGCAAAATAAAACAAAAGAACACAAGTGAAGACATTACCATAAATGAGGTAACTTTACTTGGTTTGAAACGAAAGGGTTTCTTGAAAATCTTTCTGCCTAAGGTAAGAATTATAAGATGAAGAGAGGGATGTGGAGAGATAAAATGAGAAAATTTTGGCCGAGCCAATGGCTTGAGAGGTGTGGGTTAGGAGGTAGTGGTGGGGGCCTTTAATAATAGGAAGGAGGGGCACTCTTGGAATGTCAAGAAATGTTACTTTATATTAAAATGAGTTTAGGTTTTTAAAAATCCCACGTTGATATATTTCACGGATAAGGTGATATTGGTTCGAAATATACTCAACCAATAGGTCTTTTACAAGTTTATGTCTTAGATTTTACATTATTGATTCATTTAATTTAAATCGTTCATTAATGAGGTAATCGCTGCATCATCATGGTGTCATAAAAAATTTAAATTATTTAATATCTAAAAATTATAAAAAACTATGATGTAGGAAATATTTTTATCTTCACAATTGAAAATTTATATTCCAGGATATCATTTATGTAGAAAAAATTAAAATTGTTCTACATAGGTGTTACATACTTTTGTGATATTCTACTTTCCTTTAAAATAAAATGATAAAGTGTCACTATCACCCAAAAGTGATTCCATGGGGTCCCAAAGTTTGTCACAAGTCATCCCATGGTCGGTCATGATAAAACCAATAGCATTAGGACAAATGTTGGGGTCATTTGTTATTATTATGGTATTATTTTATTATCCATAACTACCTGATTACTAATTAATCATGATAATTAAAGTCAATTACCGTCTTTACTATTCATAATGTCCAAAAACAAAAGAGTCTTAATTACATAATTTGGAATTTCTGATTCCAAATATGGATTCCATTTTACCCAATTACAAACACATAAATTGAAATAATTAATTTAAATATAATTCCCATTGTCAAAACAAATATGGGGTTTCCTTGAAACAATATCTATGAAAAGTTTGGCACTAGTTTATGCCCAAATTCCAATGTAAAACTAATTATAATGACCACCATTTGATTAAATGGTAAAAATATATTCTAATTAAACATTAAAACCAGTTATAAAGATAATCTATCCATATAAATAAAATAGATGAAAAAGCATTTTTGAAGTAAAACATAGTACTTTACACTATTCATTTAAAATGGACATTGTGAGAAAAATACCAAAAATTTACCCAATGTAAATTTCAATGTCCCAATCCTAAAGAATTTGTTTATTTTAAAAAAAAGATTTTATAAAATTTTAAAAATGTTTAATTAAAAATGGATTTCTAGCAAAAGGCTGTAAAACATTGTTTTAAGAAAATATTAGAGTATTACATGCTTACGATTGGATTTATTCTAATTTTAAACCTATAAAACACTATCTAATTCATAAATAGACATAGATATGAAAATACATTGTTCATTATTTACTTGTTATGTTACATCCTTCCACCTTTATAAAATTGCGTCCCGGCAATTTATTTACATATTGAATAAGTGAGGGAATTTATCCCTCATTTCATTTTCAGATTCTCATGTTGCCTTTTCAATCATGTGGTTTTTTCACAAAAATGTTACTTGATGAATCACCTTATTCCGTAACACTTGCTCCCTATGGTCAAGTATCTGGATAGGTTGTTCCACATAAGATAGATTCTCTTCTAGCTGAACTACCTCTGGACTCAAAACATGAGATTGACTTGGCATGTACTTCTTTAACATTGAAACATGTAAAACATTGTGTACCTGAGATAAACTCAGAGGTAAAGCCACTCGTTATGAAACTGATCCAACTCTCTCTAGAATTTCATATGGTCTAATGAACCATGGACTGAGATTTCCTTTTTTACCAAATCGTATCACACATTTCCATGGTGGAACTTTTAGGAAGACATGATCGCCTACCTCAAAAGATAGAACCTTCCTCCTGTTGTCTGCGTAACTTTTCTTCCTGCTCTGAGCTATTCTCATGTGTTTTTGTATCAGCTGAACTTTTTCGGCCAAATCTTCTACCAATTATGGTCTCATCAACATCCTTTCACCAACTTCATCCCAAAAAGATGGAGTTTGACACCGCTTCCCATATAATGCCTCAAATGGTGCCATCTGTATACTAGAATGAAAACTGTTATTATAAGAAAACTCAACCAAAGAAATATGTTGGTACCAACTTCCCTAGTAATCCATTGAACAAGAACATAGAATATCCTCAAAATTTTAATTGTTCGTTCAGACTTCCCATCTCATTGAGGTTGAAAAGATGTACTGATATTTAATTCAGTACCCAACAACTTCTGAAGGCCTTTCCAAAAGTTAGAAGTAAACCTGAGATCATGATCAGATACAATGGAGAGGGGAAATCCATGTAACCTGACTATCTCTTTAAGATACAAATGAGAATGTTGATATATGGAAAAAGTATCTCGTATAGCAAGGAAATGAGCAGATTTAGTCGAGAGATCAACAATAACCTTGATTTCATTATTACCTCGAGGTGTCTTCGGAAATCCCACAACGAATTCCATGGATATATTCTCTCATTTCCACTCTGGTACTGGTAAAGGCTGAAGCAACCCGTTCAGTAACTGCTGCTCTGATTTAACCTGTTGACAAGTTAAACAATTCACTATAAAATCAGAAATATCTCTTTTCATTCCATCACACCATTAATACTCCCGAAGATCACTATACATCTTAGTATTCCCTGGATGAACTGAAAACAGAGAACTATAAGATTCACATAACAACTCTCTCTTCAACTGTGAATCACACGACACACACAATAACTTCCCAAATCTGAAAACACAATCATTATCAATGTTGAATTCAGGAAACTTACCCTTCTGAACCAAATCTACCTTTTTTTTCAACTCACTGTCTTGCTTATGTGCTTGCTTAATTCTGTCTGATAAAGAATATTTCACTAATACCTAAAACAAGTCAGAATAACGTCTTGCACCAACAACATTGATTCCATAGTTCATCAAATCCATAACCAAAGGATCACGATCCAAATTTAACAATGTTAATGAAGCATTAAATTTTAGACTCAAAGCATCATCCACTTTATTTTTTTTTTCTCGGATGGTAATGAATTGTATAATCATAATCCTTGATTAACTCTAGCCATCTCATCTGCCTCATGTTCAATTATTTCTGAGTGAATATATACTTTTATCTTTTGAGATCATTATATATTTCACACATTACACCATACAAATGATGCCTCCAAATTTTTAAAGCGAAAACAACATTAGATAATTCCAAATCATTTGTATGGTAATTTACCTCATGAGTTTTCAACTTATTTTAAGCCTAAGAAATTACCTGATCATTCTTCATTAGGAAGCAACCATGTCCTTTAAATGAAGCATCATTGTAGATAACATACTCACCATTCGTGGAAGGTAGTGAAAATAATGGAGCATTCACCAATCTTCTTTTCAATTCCTGAAAAAAATCATCACATTCTTTTGTCTAGATAAACTTAACACCCTTACGAGTTAGCTTAGTCATTGGACTAGATAACCATGAAAAATTTCTAACAAACCTTTTGTAATAGCCTGCCAAACCAAGAAAACTACAAATCTCAGTTACATTTGTGGGTCACGGTCATTCTTCAACAACCTTTGTTTTCCATGATCAACGGTTATCCCATCATTAGAAACATTATGTCCATGGAATTAAATTTTTTTCAGCCAAAACTAACACATTCTAAATTTCCCATAAAATTTATTTTCATTAAAGGTTTGTAAAATAACCCTTAAATGACTTTTATTCTCCTCCTTACTTTTGGAAAACACCAAAATATCATCAATGAAAACTACCACAAACATATCCAAGAACTCATGGAAAATTCTATTCATAATGTCCATGAATACAATAGGTCCATTGGTTAGCCCAAAATTCATTACTACAAATTCATAATGGCCATATCATGTACGAAACGAGGTCTTTGGAATATCTACTTCCGTTACATTCAAATTATTTTACCCCGATCTCAGGTCAATATTTGAAATATACTGAGCTCCCTGGATCTGATAAAAAAATCATCGATAAAAGTAAATAGATATTTTTTCTTAATATTGATGTTATTCAAGGCTCTATAATCAATGAAAAGTCTCATTGAACCATCTTTATTTTTAACAAATAAGACAGGATCACCCCATGGTGATGGGAAAGGTCGAATGAAACCATTCTCTAATAAATCATGCAATTGCTCCTTCAACTCTAAAAGATCAATTTGAGCCATTTGATAAGGGGGTTTTGAAATTGGATTAGGATCAATAACATAGTCAACAATAAATTCATCATTCCGATCTGGTATTATTCCAGGAAACTCATCAATAAAAACATTAGGATATTCATTTACAACTGGAAAAACAATAATCTGAATGGTTCCTATGTTTTCAACAATATGTGCATGGTAACATTCATTTCCATCTTTTACAAGTTTCTTATCCTCCTGATATGTTATCAAGAGTAAGGTTTCTTTCTTGTACACAAACTAAAAATCTTTCTGAAGAGAAACTTCTTTAGCTCTACAATCAATCATAGCATGGTAAACAGAGAGCCAATCCATACCCAGGATAAAATCAAACTCTACTAGAGGTAAAACAATAAGGTTTTTAAGTAGGATCTTTCCATGTATAAGGATAGGAATATTCTTATAAATTCTTTTTGCCTCAACATTTCCCCTCGGTGTTTTTACTATAAGTTCAGGATACATTTCTTAAGATGGTATTCCCAATTTACAAGATAGTTTTTTAGAGATGAAAGAATGTGTAGACCCTGAATCAAAAAACACATTAGCATAATCTGAGACAACAAAAAAAATACCTAATACAACTTCATTTGATGTCCCAACATCTGCTGAAGTAGATACAAATGATTTCACCACACCTTTCTGCTTTTAGTCTGACTGCTTTCCATCATTCGAGCTCTTTGTCGGACACTCGTTTGCATAATGACCCATCTCATTGAAATTGAAGCATTTCACTAAATGTAAAAAAAATTAGTCTTACCATCACCTTGATCTTTTTCAGTGCAATCACAAGCCTTATGTCCCATCTTACCACATCAGTGGAACATTCCATAATTCAGAAGACATTCCCCATCATACCTTTGTCCACATTTATCAAATTCTGAAAACTTAGTTTTCTTACCATCAGACATTTTTTATGTATTCTTCCCTTTATCCTTCCACCTCATTATATTCTTATGTTCGTTGTTATAGAACACTTGATCATCAGCAAACTCCATTTCCACCTACTCAGCTCATCGAACAAGCTTTTCATAACTCTTTAACTTGCGATAAGCTAGAGCCCTTCGATATTTTTTCTTTAATCCTTAGTAAAAACGATTTATTTTACAATCAAGGTCTCAGATAAAATTTAGAGCATACCTTGCCAATAGAGTGAACCTTTCTTCATAATCATCCATGTAGTCGTCCTATTATCTCAATTCCATGAATTGTTTTTCCATCCTAAGTCAAACATCCTTAGGAAAATACATCTCAAGAAACATACCTTTGAATTCATCCAAGTAGAGAGCATCAATCTCATCAGTGTCCCTGATATTTTTAACCATCGACCAACACTAATATGCTTCACACTCCAAACGGTTAACATCAAGACTAAACTTTTTTTTGTCTGAAGACCCCATGACATCGAAAATCTTCTCCAGTGCTTTAATCCACCCTTCAGCTAGCACCAGGTCAGATGATCCTCTGAATGATGGGGGGTGTTGCCTCATGAAATGTTCCACCACTAACATGTTCCTCTATGGTTGATATGGCTTTTCTCATGCGTGGATACCACCACCATTTATTTCTTGTGTCAATTGCACCATTACTGCAACAAACAGTTTAGTTCCAATTCCGACCATCTCAGGATACTGATTCAGAAGGTCATTTCCTTTTGTATCTGTTCCTAGCACTGCTTCCCTGTTTCCTATGCATAAAACCATTATGAACAAAAATGTCTTAGATGAAGCAACATCGTAATCTTCAAATGCTATATCATTTCATTTTTACCATAAAAAATATTTTTGGGTAATCATTTAATATAATTCTAACTCGTAATGTTATCTAAACTGACATCTGATACCAACTATAAGGCCCCGGCCTTAAAACATACTTAATCTTTAGCTTTTTAAAGAATAGACATTGAGGTTCTTTTCAGGTTTAGAGTTTTTGATAATTAGATCATGAATCATGCATTACATTCTACATTTAAACAAGGCGGTTACATAAAAGGGAATATTCATTTTTCCTCTCAAAGGAGACATATTTAAAATAAAACATGGATTCTTTCCTGACACTTCCTCGACACTATCATCACATCATGTACTTTTCCATTGACCTGTGAAATTTTTTTCACAAACATGGGATGAGCATAAAAATCTAAGTAAGGGATATAAAAGTACGAAATGAAAACATTAGTACATATATGAATAATAATTAATGAAATCATACCTTACTCATAAAACATAAGAAAATTAACATAAATGATCAAATCATGAATAACTCAGAGAAATCATAAGACATCAAGGTAACTTGAGGCATTCATAACATTCTTATGTAGTGAGTAACCCACATGGTTACGTTTGGAATACCCATCACAGTATATTCCTTAAATCTCTTCAGATTAGCCTTAGCATTTAACTACTTCGTGTTACCCAATTCATTGGAGAGCTATATCGGCCTCACCGCCCTTTTTTTATCATGGATCCACCCGTCTTCATAAACAATGCCCAAGAACCATAACATAATCGTATCACATTAAACATGCATAAAGGAAAAATAAAATATCCACCATTCAATCAAAAGATATCAATAACACATTGACATAATAAAAAAATTATCAAAACCATTTTCAATACCAATATAAATTAAAATTAAAACATAGTATTTATTTTTATTTTTAAAAAAGTTGTGTCTTGTAGAGGAAGCCGAACTCAAATAAGGGTCATGGCGGCGGAGAAGTCATTGTCACTGCATACGTAAGATAAAAAAATTACCTTTTGTCGTTTATTAAAACGATTTGTATAAAAAGATTAATTTTGAATAAAAGTAAAATTAAAAAAGGGTTTTATACACCATTTAAAATAATGTTGTGTATAAAACAAAATATGCCACAATGAAAGGAGATTGAGACGAATCCCATACCACATGTCTGACTTGACTTGATCATTCTTTAATCTCCTGAATAATAAACTAGAGATAATTTATACTTGCTTAATAACCTTTTTCAAGTCCATTATTCCTTTTATATCACTTATTACCATGTTATTAACATTATGAAATTATTTAAGTTAATAATGGTCGTTTTGTCGACCCTTGGAACTTGAGTCAGAAATAAACTTCTTGTAATTACAAGTTGTTCATGTGGTAAACAATCCATTATATCAAGAATTATATTCATGATGTAGATATAATATATTTCATGTATATAAAGTATATTCATTCATTTATAATATTACATAACATTTAGAGGTATGAAATGAAATGCACCGTTCATGGAGACGGTAAGTCGTATGTACGCATAAACGCTCCTTTAATTTCTATTTTGTATTTAATGGAATGAAATAATAATGATATAAAGGTATATTATAATTCCAGTATGATATAATATATAATATCATTAATTCCATCCTTCTTACATCCCACATATGGCATTAACAAATCAAATCACTTTGAGGGGGCGGTAGTCCGCAGTTCCTAATATAAAGATATCATGTTTACCCAAATGGAAACCATAAAGGAATGCCATAAATGAAAAATAAAGAAACATAATGAAAACATAAAAATAATATATATCATATATAAATAGATTGACATCTTAATGACCACCATGTAAGGTGTTAAAAGAATATTAAACAATCATCATTTCGTGAGGCAGAAGTTTTCCATCCAAAGAAATAGTATGTTCTTTAACCATTAGATAAAGGTGTGTGTATGTGTAGATCCAATAATTCTCATAAAAACATCTTAGTATACTGAGGATACTGGTGTTGTTAAAAAATAAATGAATAAAAATAGTTTCTGAGGTTGGAGAAACAAAATAATACAAAATAACACAAGTGAAGACATTACTTTTAAAATGGGTAACTCCTCTTGGTTTGAACAAAAAGGGTTTCTTGAAGACATTTATAACAAAGGTAAGGCTTCTATGATGATAATAGGGATGTGGAGAGATACAATGTGCAGATTTTTGCCAATAAAAAGGCTTGAGAGGTGTGGGTACGGAGGTAGAGGTTGGGGCCTTTTATAAGAGGAGGGAGGGGCACTCTTGGAATGTCAAGAAATGTTACTTTATATTAAAATGAATTTAGAATTTTAAAGGACCCAAATTGATATATTTAGAGGAAAAGGTTATATTTGTTCTAAATATACTCATACAATAGGTCTTTGACAAGTGTAAGTCTTATATTTTACATTATCGTTTCATTTTATTTAAATCTTTCATTAATGAGGTAATCACTGCATCATAATAGTGTCATAAAAAATTTAATTTATTTAATGACTAAAAATTATAAAAAAAACTATGATGTAGGAAATATTTTCATATTTCCAATGACTATTTCTAGTCCAAAATAACATTTATGAGGACACAATAAATTTTTTTTACTTAGGTGTGACATACGTTTGTGATATTCTCATTTCTTTTAAAATAAAATGATAAAGTGTCACTATCACCCAAATGTGATTCCATGGGGTCCCAAAGTTTGGCACAAGGAATCCCATGGTCGTCCAGGACACAACAAGTAGAATTAGGACACATTTTGGGGTCATTTATTATTATTATGATTTCATTTTATTATCCTTAAATACCCGATTACTAATTATTCATGATAATTAAAGATAATTACTGTCGTTGCTATTCATAATGTCCAAAAACAAAATTGGAACTTATGATTCAAAATATGGAATCCATTTAACCAAATTACAAAAACATAAATTGCAATAATTAATTTAAAAATAATTCCTGTTGTAAAAACAAATAGAGGGTTTTTTTGAAACAATATCTATGAAAAGTTTGTCACTTGTTTATGCCCAATTCCAAAGTGAAACTAATTATAATTACCACCATTGGATTAAATGGTAAAAATATATTCTAATTCACTTTAAAACCAATTATAAAGATAATATTACTATATAATTAAATTAGATGAAAAATCAGTTTTGAAGTAAATTGTAGTATTTTTCAGTATTCATTAAAAAATGAACATTGTCATAAAAATACCAAAAATTTATCAATTGTAAATTTAAATTTCCCAATCCTATAGAATAAGTTTATTTTGACAAATAGATATTATAAAATTGTCAAATGTCTGATTTAAAAATGGCTTTCCATCAAAAGCCGGTAAAACATTTTAAAAAAAATATTAGATTATTTCATGCTTAAGATTAGATTTATTCTCATTTTAAACCCCTAAACACTATCTAATTTATAAATAGAAATAGATATGAAAATCCATAGTTCTCTACATGCATGGGATGTTAAAAATGGCCCACATAATATCATCATGTCCACACTTATCTTAATCATATTCTTGGTTTCATTATAAAAAATTTACCAAGCGAGTGGTCTTATTTCATAAAACCCTTTCACTATGATACATTATCTGTATCAGTTTCTATTTATAAGTAAGAAATTTGTCTAAAGGTATAACTTATGTGTTTAGTAAATGTGTATTATAAGGTTTGTTCTTTATCAGGAGAGATACATCGAACAAATCATGAACATGAGATAGATTATGTTGAAATGTCAATTGGGAAGCCACCTTCCCAACACAATCAAAAATTTCAAAGAAACAGATATAGATAGGGCTTAGCATGAACTTAATTCCAAATCACATTACTATTTTCCAAGGAGATATTCATTGAAACAACTTATCACCAATGTCAAAATCTTGGTATTTTCATCAGTTGCCCACAAAACATTTTTTCATCTCTGAGACACCCTTATGTGTTGCTAAATCAATCTGACCTTTTCTACAATTTAATAAACAAGATCATTTAATAATAGATTTCATTCCCAAAATTCCACCTATAAGGATGGAGTTTTGAACATAATCACATAGAGGAATTCATAAATAGTCATATATATACTAGAGTGAAAGCTGTTTATGTATGAAAATTCCACCAATGGTAGGTTTTTATCCAAAAAATCTTTGAAATATATACAGAAATATTTCAACATGTTTTCTTGAGTTTGTATTTTCCTATTAGACTAACCATCTGTATTGTGGAGAAAAGTAGTGCTACCACATAACTTTGTACACAGAGCATGCTAAAGAATTATCCAAAACATTTAGGTAAACCACTTATCCTGATCAGATATAATGGAAAGTGGTACTCCATGAAATATTACCACATCCATTACCTATTTGATGGAAAAATGATCAGGTGAAAAATCATCTCTGATAAAATAAATATTTTGGACTTTGAAAGGCGATTTAAAATAATCCAATTATTATTATTGCCTTTGGATTTTTTAGGGCTTCTGATGACAATGCCCATATTTCTATTTTCCCATTTTTATTCTAGTATGGGTAATGGTTATAACATAACCTTAGACTACTATGTATAATTATTAACTTACTAAAAATACATGCATCTTGACACATATTCGGAAACATATCTTTTAATTCCATTCCATCATAAATAATCATTTAGTTCCATGTACATCAGTGTGCTTTTAGTGTGAATTTAGAGTTAAGAATTATGTGACTCATCCAATAGCTCCTTTATAATTCTGGTAAGGATTGAATACAATCATGATTCCTAAACATGATTTTTCCATGCCAGCAAAGGTGGAATTTTGGAACATTTCCCACTTTCTTTTGTATCTCTACATCGTCCTTCTTCACCCCTTAATCTTCACTTTAATAGATGGTTGAACATTAATTTGAGATAGAAAATACTTCTACCCTATAATTAAGATTTCATGACCCATCCATTGAATATCCATAAATATTAAATCTATCATGATCCTCATCGCTAATAGGCTAGCATGGCCTTTTCAACTCAATGCATCTTACACCTTATTCTATTTTCAAGGGTGGTAATTTATTAAAAAGTCTTAATATTTAATCAACCCCATCCATCTTCCATGGAACATATTTAGATACTTTTTTTTTTGAAATTATGCTTTAAAATTTTAGGATCAGTATAAATATCACACCATTCACTAAAATGATAATTCATCCATATCATTAATGAAATATTACCACAATTAACCCCAAATCATGTGTTGTGTAATGTTTCACAAGGATTTTAAACATCCATGACGAATAATCTATCACCATATTATTTTTCATGAGAAAAAATATTATCCCTTTCTTGGATGAATCACTTTAGATCACAAACCAATCTAAACTATACAGTAGTGTGTGCACAGGTTCAATGGATAAGAATCATTTCATCTCTATGAAATTCTCTTCAATGTCCTCCATACACACGAACATAACTCCTTTCAGAGTCATCTTGGATATGGGATTTGAAAATTGTAATAAATACTCGACAAAATGTGGACAATATCTTCCCAAACCATGAAATAGATTGATCTCGTTTACTATTTTTGATCTCTTACATCTTTAAAAAACATTTACTTTTGTTGGATCCATAGATATTTCATATATTGAGATTATATGACCCAAAAATGAGAATTTCTAAATCCAAAATTCACACATGGAAATTTTTTCTTAAATATAATCTTTTATCAGGGTCATCATTAATATTCTCAAGTGGTTTTCATGTTCTCATTTTCTCTTCAAATATAAAAGAATTTCCTCTATAAATACTACCATAAACTGATCATTATAGTCTTTAAAGACTCTATTCATTAGATCAATGAAGATAAAAGGGACCTTAGTATGATAAAAAGAATCACTATAAATTCATAGTGTCCATAAATTGTACAAAATTCCATATTGGTTATATCCTCTATCTTAAACCTTAATAGATGATATCCTAAAAGAAGATCAATATTCGAGATGTATTGAGATCCTCAGATTTGGTTAAATAATTCATCAATTCAGGGAAGATGAATTTTTTTCTCAATATGGATCTTAATTAGTTCTCTCTAATCAATGTAGAGTATCATTGATACATCATTATTATTTAAAAATAAAACACTTTCTCCCCATGGTGTCAAAATAGGGTTTATGGATCCCTTATGAATATTATATTTCTGTTGATTCTTCAATTCCAACAACCCAATTATGGCCATTATATAAGGATTCTTTGAAATACGAATAGCACCCCCTATGAGTTCTATAGAAAATTCAAATTCATGATTTGGTGAAAGACCAAATTATTCCTCTGGAATGACATTATCAAACTCCCATATAATGGGTTTATTCTTAATCTTGAGTTTCTACGCAACCATTTTAGATATATATCCTTCATTAATTGAAATCAAAACCCATAAGATTGAGAATATTTCTAATAGAAGGTTATATTCAACCTTTCATCGATAGATGAACATAGATGGATTTGGAATATGAAATTTGACTTACCTTATTTAAAAAATAATATTAGATACATATACAGAAATTCAATCCATGGCATGAATCACATTAAATTACAATATTAGAAAGATAACAAGATTTGGAGGAATCAGTTTTCTACATTGTTCTATGGAAGAAGAATTATAAACTTTTGATGTAATCATTGTTCCATTAAGAGTTTTCACCACTAACTCAAAGTATAATTTTTGAGATAATATGATGATACACATAGAAAAAGCTTCCGAAATAATAGAGTGGGTGGATCCAGATTCAAATAAAACATTTTCGTCTCTAGATTGGATGGTATATGTACCTTTTACCACTTTATTTTTGTACTCCACATTATTGATAGTGATTGAATGTTACATTACTTTTTGGATTCCCTTAAACATTTTATATCATAAATCATCATCAATACCCCTGGATCTGGTAATTGATTGTAATATTTCTATATTTCCCTGAACATGTAGCATTTATGTATAGGAGGTGAATTTTGTGTAGCCTTTTATCTTTTTTGCATCATTAGATAAATTTTTTCCATCACATCTACATTCAACTACCTGATTACCATCTTTACCATACCTAAAATATTTTATATGCCCCTTTAATAAAATTTCCACCATGTATCTTTATAAACATTGAGAAAAACAGAAAACTCATATTCTTTTTAGTGTGTTCTTTATATTGTCTTTGGAATTACATTTTTCTCTTCTTATCAATCCTATTAGACTGTTGTGTTACTCCAATATCCATATCACTTTGAGATCACATCAAACGATTTAATCATAGCTATTAATTTCCATAATATATAATGTCCTTTAGAGGCGGTTTTTTAAGAAACTAAAGAATCAATAAATTTTACTCTCAAGTTGAAAAATAATTCCAGAAGCATACCTTGCAAGTCTTGTCAAATATTCTTAATAGGTAACAATGGACTCTTCATCATTTTCCTTATTTTCATGGAACTAATTCTCCATAATTTTTTGAATAATACGAGGAATGTACTTATTGATATAATAAGTTTTTGAACTCCTCAAATTCCATGGACTCAATTTATTCACTTTTCCTCATATTCGTGATAATATTCTACCATTGATCAACTTCATCTTCCAAATGATAGAGTTTTAATATTGATTTTTTATTTTCAAGAACATTTTAGAGATGAAAATTATTAATTAGTAGCAATGATCCATTATTCATCCCTAAATTGATCAAAAGAACCACTGAAAAATGGTGGATGATACCTCATGATGGATTCAATAGAATGTTTCTCCCTCATTTGTTTATTTGGAAGTGCTGCATGATTTATATTATGAGAATGTTGTGTCTGCACAACATTAACTTTTTTCATTCAATCTTCCATATCATGTTGTTTCTCAAGAGTACAATCCTTGCTTCTCCCATTACATTCAATATTAAATAGGTTCCTTT
This sequence comes from Viscum album, assembly GCA_963277665.1. Taxonomy (NCBI): domain Eukaryota; kingdom Viridiplantae; phylum Streptophyta; class Magnoliopsida; order Santalales; family Viscaceae; genus Viscum; species Viscum album. Next base: position 794,886,214 of record OY728160.1, on the reverse strand, counting down.
GGGTTCCATCCATTGGATAAAATAGAGACGAATAGTTGGAGAAACACAAATCATAATGGGAAAACCACATAATCACGATAAAAATTCAAATTTAGGACACTTTAGGTTTTATACTATGTAATTCATATTCATTACATAAATTCTAGGATTATAACTGATTCATAGACATATCCTTACATTTCTTACATTGGATTTCTCATCCTGGATTCCAAAGGATAACTAAACATTTTCTGTGATACAAACTATAATTCCCCACACATTATATACAATGATATTACATCAAAATTGAGGTATATTCATTACAACACATAATAATGTCATGAAATGACTATATAGGTATAGTGTTATTAGAAATTGGGAAACATTAACAATTGTTTCACAAAACATCCACATTATCCCCCCATTACATCTTCTTAATTAGACTCATTTTTTACAAATATTACTTAATACTCGTTAACACGACCTAGGGAAATGAATCATATGAATGGGTGAGCTTAAATTCACAATAAGATTAAACAAGGGAAATACCAATCATGTCATAATCAGAAGACATAATAACATATCATTTGGAAGTTTTATCCTACATATGAAAGATCATGATATCATGTAATTGGATAAAATTTCATAATAATTAATGGAACTATTCCAAAATAAATTCATAACATAATACATGATGTTTTATTTTATACACATAAGCATAAAAAATCATTTCATATTTCTCAAGGCTCATTTCCAATACAATCATTCCAGACGAAGTCTTTTACTGAATCTGTATTAAGTATCCTTTTAGCCGTATATTACTAAACTGAATTTTCTTGTTGTTTCATTCATTTATATATCATTAGATATATATTGTTACATATTTCATTTGAGGTATATATGGTTCCCACCAATCTCATGATGAAATTATTTTTATGTGTTTCACAAAAACCGAAAATCTTTTATCGTGAATAACCCATGAAATAAAATGGATTTCTTAAATATCATTCCATCATAACATAATCTATATAAAATATAATTCCATCATTGAGATAGTAAAATTATATTAATATTATGGATTGAAGAATATCACTATTTAAATAGTGTAATCATAAATTGAAAATAATTTTTATAAAACACTCGAAATTATTTCTTTAGGAAATATCCTTTCGTATTCTAAAACAATTTTATATATCAAAATTCCATGATATGATAAAAGAAACGAATTTATCTAAAAATAAACATAAAATCAGGTATTTCAATATTTGTTTAAATTAGGTTTTATGAAGGAATAAAATCTGATGATTGAATATAAGTGAAAAAACATTTTCCCCATACATTTGATGGAAATGTAAAATAGTAACTCATATTAAATAATGACAAAATATTCCATTCATACTTTTTAATTATAATTCAAAAAAGGGTAAAAATATATTTAAAACATTTTATAAGAATATAAATAACATAAAAATCCTAGGAAACATGGATGTGGATAATAAATATATCCTTGAAAATACTTACGTAAAATAATCTCGGATGATAATGAGATTGAAAAATTATTCCTTACCATAAGTTTGATGTCCTTAATATGTTTCAAAAACTCATATATAATTATTTAAATTATATCATTGACATATTCCTGAATCAATTTCATATTTATGATATCATATATTATCAAATATCATCAGTTCTTTTGTTACATATCATTTTCACTCAGTATTCGGATATTAATTTCTTTATGTTCACATACACATTTTTTCAGATAAGTTCATGTTTTCCATCCTAGGATATAGTTATATAATTTATAGAATTGTATAAGTATAATATATGTCATATTTATTCGTTTATTTCATTACAAAGTCATGGTTAAATGAATATTATGTATAATGAATCACATCACATCGTCAAGATGGTAGACCATACGTACGCATGAGCGACGATATCATTCCCAAATATGTTGAATTGTATTGATGTGGATGGTGTATAAAATTTCATAATAAGTATAATGTTAAAATTATCATATATATTTTTTATTTATATCATTATAATCATCCAATTATGGTGGTTGTAAAAATCGGATTACACCACGGCGCGGAGATGGTATGTCCTATGTACTCATGCATAGTGAATTCATTTTGCGAAGGATGGATAGTAGGTGGAATATGGGTTTTTCATAATTATATTAACATTAAATTATATTATTTATAATAATGTTATTAATTTTTTATTATGAAAATAATGAAGATAATGTAGAATATGAAATAAGATTGAACGAACTTGTAGAGGAGATTGCCTCTTCCTCGACGTACATCCTCAAAATCTTTTCTTAGAGCACTAGAGTGGACTTTGAAGATGACCATGACCTCTATATGTAAATAGAAAATTTTATATGTAAAAAGGGAAAGGGATGGCCGAGATTGAATGCTCAATGTGAAGTGAAGAGGTGTGAGAAGAAGTTCCTTATTATAATTGCGGTGAGAGGCACTTTTCAAAACTCCATAAATTATAATTTATAATAAAATCAAATACTACAAAAACAACCTACAAAATGTCCCCATTTCTATGAAGTGATGATATAGGATTGTAATATCATAAACCAATAAATTTATGACATGTAATGCTTTCAACATCAACCTCATCATTTTAATTGAATGTTAGTTATTCTATTTAATTTTTAACTAGGGTAACAAACAATTAAAAATTATAATGGTGAAATATTATCTTTTTTATTATAATATAGAATATAAATAAATAAATTAGATCATTTTATACAATATCATAACTATTATATAATTTTTAATTTTTTACATAAATTTAGATAAATATATAAAAAATATCTTTGATAAACAATGAAAGGTATTAATATTGACACTACTCAATTCATTGATTTTTTAAAAATATTATTATAAAATTAAAATCTTAGAAAAATAGTTTTATTATATTTATAGGAGGACATGTTCATCTATAAAATTAAATAGACATGTTAGTTTTTACAATTTGTAATTAATATAATATTTTTGTAATCATTTATTTGATATTTCTCATTATAAAAAAACTATTACATCAGTTTTGTGAAATTATTTAATATTTTTTGTGGAATGAAAATTAAAAATAAAATAATATGGTTATGTTAAATATAATATATTTTAAAATGATACATGTATTCAAATTTATATTTTGGAAAATTCTAATATTCGAAATGTTATACTTATTAAATTATGATGCTCAAAAATTTAGCATCACATTGAATAAAATAATATAACTATCTTAACCACTTATATATGTCCCAAACTTGTCTATAACTCTACCTATAAATGATTATGGTCAATAAAAACTCAAAAAATAAATTTTTACATGTTTTTTGATATTTTAATGTGTATTATTTTTTTTAATAAAAACTTTATTGTTGATTTTACATAAATTAGATAATTCTTGAATCATTAAAATATGAGATATTAATATAATTATTTATTTCCTAAAAATTAAAAAAATACTATGATATATAAAATAATATTAGATGTCAATTTATTATTTATAAACGTATTTAAATTTTGTATAACCTTATATAAAAAATTATTTAGTACGTAATATTTTAGTAGAAGTATTTTACTTTCCTTTGAATAAAAAATTAAATATCCTAATATGATCGAAGTGGATTCAAATGAATACCATTTCGAACCAATGGTAATTTAGGTGGAATCACACTCAATGAATAAAATTAATACTAGTGTTAATTTAATTTTGTAATAGTATTATTATACATAATTACATTTTTTACCCTTTTTATGTATTAATAAAAATTATAGAATTTAAAAAATAATGATTCCCAAAAAATATACTAATATATTTTGGAACAAATTATTAAAAAATTTTAATTCCATTTTTAAAAATTCAAAACACAGAAGTTTAAATAATTAATTTAAATTTATTCAAATTTTTAGATAGGGATAAGGAGTTATAAAAATTTAACATGTTAAAATATTAATTTAATAGAAAAGGTTTTATTATTTCATATAAAAATTATTAACATGTTAAAATATTAATTTAATAGTGGTTTTCTATTTAAGGTATAAAATTTCCCTTTTTTTTAAATAAACTATGGTTTTATACATAAAATAGGGTTTATTCATATATTATGACTAAAATATCCATTGAATATATAAAATTAATTTTATTTGAAATAGTCATTCAATAAAAATTCAATTATCTAATTGACATAAATTTTCATAAATAATTGATAGCCAAATAATTTACAATGTATTTTCCTATTATAGTAACACTTATTCATAATAACATGATAGGTAGCAATTAATGGTAATTTTATACTAATAATATGACATAGTTTGTTTAATCTCATGAATTCAATGTAATGTCAGATACTAAAAAATTAAAAATTTTTGATCAAAAATATTTCTTAAAATCATTCAATTGTTATAGTTCTCACTGTTATATATAATTTTTTTTATTCTTTTCATACTATGATTTGAGTTAATAGTCACCCCAAAGACATAAAATATTCCCTCATGACCAGTTATCTCCTACTATCTTGTGGGGAGGTTCAATTTAGTCCAAGTAAAAAATCAGTTTCAATACTTTTCATAGACTATGATGTGATAGAAAATATTAATAATAATCCAAAACATTATACTATAAGTAGTGAATTATTGTATCCTAATGCATCTTCTCATGTAAATATAAAATTGTAATTATTTTTACTAATTTTAAATAATGTTTCATTATTGCAATAATAATTCAATGTTATTTGAAAATTCCCTAAAGAATACTTCATTTATCAATATTTTTTCATTGACTTATTATTTATGTTAGTAGTTATTGTGGTTTATATAGTAATAGATAATTAATTATAAATTCATGTTATATTAAAATGCTTCTTTATATCTATAATATCAACCTATTTTGTGTTTTTTCCCTTCTTTCTTTCATCCTCTTGGATTTATAACATTCCTCTATGGTCTCATACAGTTTTTATGTGATTTCCTTCCCTAATTATAATGGATTGATAACCATATCATTCAATATAACAACACTTATTCATTGAATGATCAAATACATTAATTGATTTGTAATGTTTTTTTTTTGATTTCATAATATAGTTAATCAAATATAGGAACTGGGAAGTAACACATTTATGGAAGTCATAATTTCTAACATATATTATGAAACTTTTTCCACAAAATAAACTCATTTTTTTTGTATTTTGTCCCTTTTTACATTTGGAATCCTAATTAATTACTTATTAATTTAATTCATGGTGTACTACATCTATAATTTCATTGAATTTTTTATCCATTAAATTTATTTTCAGTAAAATCTAAGTAATTAAAATGTTTTCCGCATATAATATGATGATTTTAAAATCTATCACAATGTAGACATTCATTACTGAAGAAACAAATTATGTATTATTCCAATCATTGGAATATTCAATTTAAACACCTCTTCAATATTTAAATCCTCTATTTTTCAATATAATTTATTCCTATACATTTCAACCATAAATAATACATAATAATATCTTTAAAATTACAAAATTAATTATCATTAAAATATTATATTCCAGTACAGATTTATTACATTGAGTTAATATATGGTTAATTTCTTGAATTGGAAACAAAATATATAATCAATGAAGAGGAAGCTTCATAAAAAAATTAAACATAAATTATTATATGTAGTTTGATTCCATATCAAATATATCCGGGTGGACTCATCTGTATGTTTCACAGGACGCGCAACTGTTTCCCTACATTCCTGCTTTCCTAAGGTGGGTGACATCCATTGCTTATTCAGGGATGTTTTCTTCTTGATCAAAAATGGATGGTCGGTTATCGATTTTTCTATCCATGGATTCCTACTTGGAACTCGTTACCTAGTCCAGGTCTCCCTTATTGATTTAGATATTGTTCATGAGACTCTTCCTAGTGGAAGGTCTTCATAGTCTCCAGTTAATTACACTACATCTATCGGGATATTATAAGGGGTCCGGTCAGGGAAGTAACCTTAGGTCATGGGAGTAGTCATGTTGGGAATCACTCGAATGTATGTATGATAGAATATTGGCACATATATGTTTCTTCATCTTACGATATGGCTTCTCTAGGGCGCAAAATCCCAAGGCATCCCCCTTTGAATGTGGGGAATTATATTCCATAGGCTTTTCTCTGAGGTTTTTCTCAATATTCGATGTTCAACACAGGGTATACCATGAGTTTAACGTCTAGTATAGATGGATCAGACTTATTAGAATAGTGACAGGAGTATAACTGATTGGTGCAACCCCAAGAGGGAACACTTATGCAGGGTATAACATGTTGTTAAATACCTAATTACTACCAGGGATCATGAAGAGTTGAGTGATATGAACTCGTCGGGATATGGGAGCCCAGGTATGAATCATGATAGATATGTATAGTTCAATTATGTGTTTTGGTAATGAGATGAGGGCCCATGCGAGGTCGATTGTGATGTTGGGCTTGATCCTCGAAAAGACTTCATATGTATCACTATGGTAGGGAATCAATGTCTGTTTAGTTTGATGAGGTGATAGGACACCTGAGGAGGCGACTCCTGAGAATGGACGCATGGATGTTTTCCATAGGAAGTGAAACCTATGGGTTTGGGCATGAGCCTCCCGAAACCCATAGGCTCAAGGGAGAGACCGGGATGATACATGGGTGATGGTATTGAACCTCTGGGAGGCATACAACATACCATTACTTGGTAAGGATCAATGTATACATAGTCTAGGATGGAGGGCATAAAATTGGGGTGTGTGCAAGGGAATGTGACTTGATGACACGTTGGGGCTTACTCATGGTATGCAGCTTGCGGTTGGTCAGACACATGAGGGCCGACAAGATATTTGGGTCCCAATATGGTGGAATACAATGTCTTACCATCGAGTTGAAAACACAACGATGTACCGATGATTGGGGATCAAAACGGCTTAACATTGGTTGGGATACAATGGCTTACCACTTTTTGGAGAATCTAAATGGCTTACCACTGATTGGGGAACACAACGGCTTATTGCTGATTTCGGTTGACAACGACATACTGCTGAAGTGGTGAAATATAATGCCTCAACCCTAGATTCCTGGAGTTGGTGCATTATTTTAATACATTGGAATTATTACAAGAAATCATGTCCCGAAAGACCAATCGGTTGAGAAATCTTGTAAAATAGATTACGTTCATGAAAGTTACATTACAATTTGTAACATACAACCCAAAAAAAAAGTACATTGATAATTCCAATATTACCTTAGCTTAACCCTGCTACTAAAACATAAAACACTTATTGGGATCCTGGGAAAATAAAACATAAGAATGAGGTGAGTTCAGATGCTCAGTAAGGGTAAATAATTTAGCGAAAGCTATAAACATTAAGACAAGACGTGAAATTTTAAAAACAATTGGCTTTTAAACATAAATGTGAACATAATATGAAAAAAATAAATCAAAATTTACCATATAAACATGAACATGCATATTCTACTAGTCAAATAATAACATGTAATAATTAATTTAATAATGAGGGAATGACTAAAACTGAACACAATTACCACAAAGTCAAGGACTAGTGCCAAGACTACAAATATATGTTTTGTCAAGGCCTTGTTCCAAGACACTAGTTTGTCTCATAAGACCTACCGATGCATCGAGAGGCTATAACAGGCTCCACAATCACATAATAAGTCCACTACATTCCTCGTATGAAAAGGTTGAATCATAACATAAACATTTTTATTAAAAATAGCATACGAAATGTCAGTACATTATCCATAAACCATGAATGGTATAAAAATAACACATCAAAAGTAAAACATATCACAAATCCTTCAATACAATATGGATGATTTGTATCATAATAAATTAACCCCAAACATGTTTAAAATCCATCAAAGGAAGTTGAAATAGATATAAATTATTTGTAAAACACTTTCAGAGAAATATCTATTTTTTTCATGAAAACATTTAGAAGTAAGAAAATTTCAAAAGGAAGATATTTAATGTCATATTTTAATAAAAATATCCATACTGCTTTGAAACATTTTAACGGAATTACTATCTCAAAAACATTCATGCCCATATAAATAAATCCTTAAAAACCATTTTGAATACATGGAAATTAATGAGAACGATTTAGAATAATAAATATTTAAAACATTTAAAATGATGTTTTAGTAAAAAGTATCCTAAAAATAATCCTTTTGAAAAATAGTTTATGAACAATGGAAGTGGATTAAAAATATTTCCTAGTAGATATTTACGTAAAACACATCGTATAATATATAGATTATGAAATTAACCCTTACCTTGCACTTTCCTTTTGTCTGGGGTACGTTTAACCTCCTATTTTTGTGGTTCTTCTTTTTGATTTGATCTAAAGGGCTCCATAGGGTCTATTTCTGACTAATGTAAGGCCTCTAGGATGAAGGGAGGATAGTTGAGAGGGTATTTGGGTAGGTTTTGGCCGAGCCAAATGGGTTTTAATGTGAGGATTAGATAAAAGGTGGAGTGCCCTTTTATAAGAGGGGTGAGAGGCACCTTTGGAACATCAAGAAATATTATTTTATAATAAAATCATTTTCGGTTTATAATGGCCTTAAAATGTATTATTTAAAAGATAAGGTGGGGATGGGTCAAAAAACACTCAACCAATATGTTTTAAGAAGGTTTTTGTTTCCATTTTAACCTTATCATTTAGAATTAACACTTAGTTAAATAGTTTGACATTTACCATGTCTCTTTGTATTTTTATATTATATGGTCAGTATGCTTACAATATAATTTTAAGAGAACCCCAAATTGTTAATTAATGATAAAACAATGATTATAAAAGACTTTTTGAAAAACCACAGATTTTTTGAAATAGACTAACAATTAATAATATAATATATTTTTAGAAATTATTTTATGTCAATTTTGAAACTATTTTGTAATTTGTTTTTTACAAATTCATAAAATCATTATTTATTCAAAAAAAATTCATCTAACAATCCCTAATATGTCATTTTTATGTATAAAATTAGTGGAATTCATATAAAGTCTCAAATTTAATTTATTTGTATATTTATAATATCAGTTGTTTTAATATTTTATTAATTAGGTAATTATTGCATCATCATTTTTCCTTAAATAAATTAATTATTTAGTGACTAAAAAATATAAAAAAAATAATATAATGTAGGAAATAATTTTATATTCTTTATGAATATTTATAGTCTAATTTATCTTATGTGTAACCCTATATTAATAATATTTTAGTTATTAAACATTGATTTTATCTCTTTTAACTCTTTTAACTCTCTTATGAATTAAATAATAATAAATGTCCTAATCTAATCCAAGTGAACCTAAATGATCATATTGTTTTCCTAAGGTTGTTTTAGGTCGAATTAAACTTATAAAATATTATTTGGACATGTGTTAGAGTAATAATTATAACATTTTCCCCTTAATAACCCTATTTACTTTTAACTATTGTAAATAAAAGAAAAAATTTACTATTTACGAAAAATTATTTCAATCTTATTGAACCACATTTTACATACTAATATCAACCGTTTCTCTTGGGTTTTCTAAATTAAACTCACAGAATAGGTAAAATTATGTTTTCTATAAATTTTCTAATGCTCCTATAAGGTGGGTAAAAGACGGTAAAAAGTTAAATAAATTTTTTATATATGTAAACGTATTATAAAATGACTCTAATGAATTATATTGAAAATATATAGGTTTCATGTATCTATATTGACCTAAAATAAATATAATTAAAATAATATATTATTTAATTAAAAATTCGGTTTTAACCAAAAACTTAGTGTTTTTCACTATTCATTAAAAATTGAATGTTTTCAGAAAAATACCAAAATTTTACCCTAAGATAATTTTGATATTATGAATTAAAAAATTAATTCTGTTTTACCACATTCAAAACAAATAAGTTTCATTTGTTAAATTAAATTTAATTCCTATTGTCAAAACCAAAAGGCGTGTTTTTAAGAAATAATAACTAACAAAAGATTGATACTTGTTTATGTTCAATTTCAAGGTTAAATTATTTCCAATGAATAAAATTGGATTAAATGGTAAAAATTCAATCTATTTATACATCAAAATAAATAAAATGTATAACTGAAAATTATAAATTAATTTGATTAAAAAAGTTGTTTTCAGTTAAAATATAGTATTTATAACTATTCCCCCAAATATGACTGTTTTAGAAAAACACCAAAAATTTATAGAAACTAAATTTTTATGTCCCGATTCTAAAGAAAAATGTTAATTTGTTAAATTTAATATATTAATGGTTCAAATATTGGATTTAAAAACAGTTTTCCATTAAATGGCGGTAAAATTTCATATTTTAAAAAATACTTATGTTATCTAAAAAAATGATTTTATTCTTAAATTATGTCTATGAAACTCATAATATGGATTCTAAAATTATAAGGATTTTATAAATTCAAAAGTCAGTTAATACTATTCATCACTGCTTCAGAACAACTAGTTTGGTAGGTCGTGGTGCGCTTAAAAACGGTGTTGAGTGTAGTTAAAGTTATTCAATTACTTTGAAAAATAATATACTATTAAATCTTAGGGTGTTACATTTTTTCCTCCAATAAATTGCATCCTCGCAATTTTAAATTGTTAATCGAAAATAATTGGTTAAAAAAAGAGAAAAATACCTTAGTGTAAAACCAACATCAGAAAGTGTCTTAAAAAAAATTAGTCTTAATAAGAGGAAAAGGGTAATGAAAAACTCACCACCAAATTATGATCTCAATTAAAAGAACTTTGGTCGAAATTAGAGACAGGTAATTAGAGATAAGTAATTAGAGGTAAAAAGTAAATATATATAAGGAGTGATTGAGGTTATCAATCACAACCAAGTGTAAAAATGAGGGCCTTAAATCCATCAATCTATGATGATTAAAAATACCATCAGTTCAACCAAACATAAGGTATTAGGATAACACATTTTTGGTTTTAAGATCCCATACCTAATGTTTGAGAATTAATTTACCCATAGAATAAGAGGAACAAAAAATTATATATATATATATATATATACATGACAAGTAGAGTTTCATCCTTCAACTAATTCCTACCACAAACTTATCTTTCACTCAAAAATATTTCAAAAAATATATATATTTATCATAATCATTTAAGGATCCAAAAAATGAATTTAAAATTCACTTATCAGTCCCTTAAAAAATGATATTATTCAATGTAGGGACTTCACGTAGTCCAGTGGTTGGCGATAAATCCCAATCGCACAATGGTTGTGGGTTCGATTCCTGCAGCTTTGTCTGACACAATGGATTTTCACACGATCGACATGTTGTCCTTTTTTAAAGAATCAATAAATAACCTTAACAATAGTATCCAATTTCAAAATTATTCCATTCTAACCTTTAGAATTATAGAAAATACTTCTATCCAAACTCACTGTATAAAATTTATAAGGAAGTTAAACACAATAATGATTTTTTTTTCACATAATAACATGTTAATACCTTCATCATGTATTATTTTAAAACATGTTAACACCTTGAATTTCCTTAAAACCTTATTTATTACCATCTTTCTCCCTTATCCATTATATAATACTGGATATATTCCTTATATGAAAAAATATTGAAAACTCCAACAATAATGAAATAAACAATCTATTAATCAGTTCTATGGAAGTCAAGAATATTCAATATATTTTATCCAAATAGAACATCTCTTATTCCAACATCACTACCTCATTATCAGGATCATATTAGGGATTAATTTTCCTTCGACAATGTATTTTCAAAAAAGTTTTGCTTGATTTTAAGTAACTTTTCATAGAACCATATAATCTAAAATACTCAATAAAATTGTACTGCAGTACAATCCGTATTTATCTCCATAATTCATATAACCAGTATATTGTTGACACAAAAATCAAATGAAATAATTATATAATAACAACATAAGAACTCTAGTCATTCCTCTTCATCTGAGGTAGTATCATAACTTGATTATAATCCAATAGAATCATGTTAGGTTTACTCTAATGACTGGGGAATTAATTCGCGTAGTGTCCCAACACCTTTCAAATGATGCATTTTACATTTGAATCCTTTTTCGACCCTGTAAATCTCATACTTGGTGACATTTTTCTCCACACTTACAACAAACTCTTAGTTCCTTAAAGAATTTACCAAGGTGATTATTTCCACATTTATCACATATGGTATAATCCTTCTTTCCACTCTTCCCCTTATCTATCATTCTATCTACCATCCTTTTCTTTACTTGATTTCGTCCAAATCCATAGGACTCAGATAATTCATTACTTATCATATTAACACATGATACTATTTCTTCATTTGTTGAGAATTTTTGGGAGGCTATTTCCCTACTAAATTTTGGATTAATACCACAAAATATATGATCCCTTTTTACTTTTTAGATCATACGTATTGCTGGAGATATCATTCCTTCTTCAAGGTGCCATTTCGTAACGAATGGAATACAATAGTCTAGTTTACGAATGAAAATTCAAAATTCCTAACATGTAAAATATCTAACATAAATTGAACAAATTATGGATATAATCCATAATCATAAAAATGTTTTCATTGAGAAAGTATTTACTCTTAAATCCTTAATAATAGATTTTAATTAAAATGTTAATTATACTATGCATATCCACTAAGAGTTTCATAACCAAGAGTGAAACAAGTCCCGTTTTCGTGCACCCATTCCCATTCGATTCTATCCCAAAGTGGTGTTTTGAGGTTTACCCATAGTTACATCTATGCCAGATCCACCTCTACCTACTCAAATCAATACATGGATGTATTTTCTTGGAAAACTCACAAAATCATTAAATTGCGAAAATTATAGGATCTTCTTCTATAATAATCATTAATGTCTATCTTAGGTTAATGTGATCTAATAAGAGTTTATCTAAATATATTTTACTAGGTTATTTCAAATCATCCTCTGAAACCAACTGTAATTCCACGACGCTAGATTTCCAGAGACGATGCATTATTTTAATACATTGGCTTGATTACAAGGAATCATGTCCCGATAGACTGACCAGTTAAGCCGTCATGGAAAAGAAATGACATGCATGAATGTTAAATTACACTTTCAAACATACAACACAAAAAATCCATTTAGAATTCCATTTTTTCCTTATCTTAACCTTGAATATCAAACATAAAAACACTTCTTTGGATCCTATGAAAATAAAACATAAGAAAGGGGTGAGCTCAGATTCTCAGTAGGGGTAAATAATTTAGCAGAAGATATAAACATTAAGTCAACATGTAAAATAAAAAAATCACCTTTTAAACATAACCTCGAACATAATATGGAAAAAATCAATCAAACAATACCATATAAACATGCACATGGATATCCGACTAGTCTAATAATCACATGTAATAACTAATTTCATAATGAGGGAATTCCTAATGCCGGACATCATTACCTCATAGTCAAGGTCTTGCGCCAAGACTAGAAATAAATGTTTTGTCAAGGCCTTGTGCCAAGTCACTAGTTTGTCTCATGAGACATGCCGATACATCAAGGAGCTATAGTGGGCTCCACCCATCACTTTCTAAGTCCAATACATTCCTCAAATAAAAAGGATGAAATATAACATAAGCATTCCTATTAAAACTAACATACAAAATTTCAATAAATTATCCATAAAAACTGAATGGTATAAAAATAACACATCTACAGTCAAACATATCACAAATACTTCAATACAATATGAAAGATTTGTGTCATAATAAATCAACTTCAAACAAGTTTAAAATCAATCAAAGGATGTTGACATAGACAAAAATAATTTGTAAAACTCATTGAGAGAAATATCTATTTTCTATGAAAACATTAAAAAGTCACACAATTAAAAAAGGAAGACATTTAATGTCATTTTTAATCAATGTTTCTATACAAATTTGAAAAATTTCAAAGGAATTAATATTTTATAAAAATTAATGTCCATATCAATAAATCCTTAAAAGCCATTTTGATAACCTAGACATTAAAGAGAACGATTTTGAATAATAAATATTTAAAACATTTAAAATGAAGTCTTAGTAAAATGTGTCTAAAAAATAATCCTGTTGAAAAATCGTTTATGAAACATGGAAATGGGTAATAAATATTTCTTAGTAGATACTTACAAAAAAAAAACAATCACATATAATAAAGAGATTGTGAAATTAACCCTTACCTTGTACATTCCTTTAGTGGAGTGTACGTTCGACCTCCTCTTTTTAAAGTTATTCCTTTTTATTTGATCAAAAGGGTTCTATAGGTTGGATTTATGACTAAAGGAAGGCCTCTATGATTAAGGGAGGATAGTTGAGATGGTATTTGGGTAGGGTTTGGCCAAGACAAATGGCTTTGAATATGTGAATTATAGAGAAGGGAGAGTTCAAATTAATAAGATGGGTGAGGGGAACCTTAGGAAAAGTTAGAAATATTATTCAATAATAAAATAATATTCGGTTTCTAAGGACACCAAAATGGATTATTTATTTCCTAAGGTGGTGAAGGGTCTAAAACCACTCAAACGATAGGTTTTACACTGGTTTGTGTTACTATTTTAACCTTATATTTTAGATTTAACTCTTAGTTAAATAGTTTGACATTTACAATGTCTCTTTATATTTTTATATTATATAGTTCATAAACATACTATATACATCCAAGAGAACCCCAAGAGGTTCTTTAATGATACACCTATCATTATATTAGTCTTTTCTCCGAACCATGGATTTTTAGGAATAAAATATCAATTAATAATATAATATTGGTTTAAAAAACTCTTTTTTGTCAATTTTGACACTTTTGGATATTTTGTTTATTTTCAAAATTCATTAAAGCATTATTACTTCGAATAAAAATAATCTAACTAACTCTAAATTTTCATATTAACCTCGAAATTTAGTGTAATTCATATAAAGTCTCAAATTACATTTATTTGGATATTTATAATATCAAATAAATTAATATTTCATTTATTAGGTAATTATTGTATCTTTATTGTGCCTTAGATAGATTAATTTTTTAATGACTAAAAAATATAAATAAAATACTATTATATAGGGAATATTTTTATCTTTATAATAAAAATTTATAGTCTAATTGATCTTATTTGTAACCCAATATTAAAAATGTATTAGTTATTAAACTTTTTTTAAATTCTTTTAACACTTCTATGAATTAAATAATAATAAATGTCCTAATCTATTCAAGGTGGACATAAATGATCATATTTGATTCATAAGGTTGTTTTATGTCGAATTACTCTTATCCAATAGGATTAGGACATATTTTAGGGTAATAAATATATAATTTTTACCCTTAATAACCCTATTTACATTTAACTGTGGTAAATAAAAGTAAATAGTTACTATTGAAAAAAATTATTTTCATCTTGTTAAACCACATTTTAATTACTGATATTAATCGTGTCTATAGTATTTTTGAAATTCAACTAACAGAATTGGTAAAATTATGATTTATTTAAATTTGAAAATACTCTTAAGAGGTGGGTAAAAGACGGTTAAAATTTCAATAATATTTTTTATATGTAAACTTATTATTAAATGACTTCAATGAATTATATTAAACATATATTGGTATTATGAATCTATTTTTTCCTAAAATAAATTTAAATAAAATATAATAATATTTAAATAAAAATTCTGTTTTAACCTATAATTGAGTGTTTTCACTATTCATCCAAAATTGAATGTTTTTAGAAAAATAGAAAAATTTTGCCCAAAGATAATTTTGATATTCTGAAATAAAAAATTAAGTATATTTTACCAAATTTAAAACACATAACATTCTTTTATTAAATTAAAATTAATTCCCGTTGTCAAAACCAAAAAGCGTGTTTTTATGAAGTAATAACTAACAAAAGATTGATACATGTTTATGATCAATTTCAAAGTGAAGTTATTTCCAATGAATAACATTGGAATAAATAGTAAAAATAAAATCTATTTGTACATCCAAACCCTTAAAATGTCTAATTTAATAGTATAAATTATTTTGATTAAAAAATAGTTTTCACCTAAAATATTGTATTTTTCACTATTCACTCAAATATTATAGTTTTTAAAAAAACACAAAAAAAATTATTGAAACTAAATTTTTATGTACTGATTATAAAGAAGAAGTTTTTTTTAAAAAATTTAACTTATATAAGTTTCAAATATTGGATTTAAAAATAGTTCTCCATTAAAAAAAGGTAAAATTGCATTTTTTATAAATTATTACTTTATCTGAAAAAAAATAAATTTATTATTAAATTATGTCTAAGAAACTCATAATATGGATTCTAAAATTATAAGGATTATATAAATTCATAATTCAGTTAATACTATTTGTAACTCCTTGGAACAGCTAATTTGGTAAGTCGTGGTGCGCTTGAACACGGTGTTGCATGTAGGGCAAGTTATTGAATTAGTTTGAAGAAATAATATACTATGAAATATTGGGGTGTTACATTCATCAATCCTTAAATAAATTCCGTCATCGCAATTTTAAATTGTTCTTCAAAAATAAATTGTTAAAAAAATAGAAAAATACCTTTTCGGAAAACTCACTTCTGAAATTGGGTTAATAATATTTAGTTTTAAATAGAGGGAAAATGGAATGAAAAACTCACCACCAAATTATGATCATGATTAAAAGAACATTTATGGAAATTAATGAAAAATAATTAGAGGAAAAACATAAATATTTGCATGGAGTGACTTAGGTCATCAATCAAAAGATGGTGTAAAATTGAGGGCCTCAAATCCATCAATCTCTGATGATTTAAAATACCATTGGATCAAAAAAACATAAGGTATTATGATAAAAAAAATTAGTTTTAAGATCACATCCCTGATGTTTAAGAATTAATTTACCCATAGAATAAGAGGAATGAAATTATATATATATATATATATACATACTTGACAAGTAGAGTTCCATCCTTCTACTAATTCCTACAACAAACTCACCTTCCACTCCAAAAGATTTCAAAATATTACTCTATTTATCCAAATCATATAGTGTTCCAAAAAAAAATTTATAATTCACCTATCAGTCCTTTTAAAAAATATATATTTTTCAATCTATGGACTTTCGTAGTCTAGTGGTAGGAGATAAATTCCAATTGCACTATGGTTATAGGATTGATTACCACAGCTTTGTCCGATGCAACAGATTGTCACACTGTTTCTGCATTGTCCTTTTTATAACAATAAAAAAACCATAACAATAGTTCCAATTTCAATCTTAATCAATTCCAACCATTAGACTAATCCAAAATACTTCTATCCAAACTCACAGTCAAAAATTTAAAATTAAGTTATACACAATGAAGATCCTTTTTACCACATAATAACATGTTAACTCCTTCATCATGTATAATTTTTAAACATGGTAAGACTCTAAATTACCATGAAACCTTATTTATTTTGTTCATGATCCCTTATCCTTTATATAATACTGTATATATTACTTATATCCAAAAATTTACAATACTCCAACAATGATGAAATAGGCAATCTATTAATCAGTTCCAAGGAAGTCAATAATCTCCAACATATTTTATCCAAATAAAACATCTCTTATTCCAAAATCACTACCTCATTATTAGGACCATATTAAGGAGTACCTATCCTTCCAACATGTATTTTCTATAATGTGTAGATTACTATTAAGCCACTATTTTCAGAACCATATAATCTCAAATCCTCAATAAAATAGTACTACAATACAATCCGTATTTATCTCCATAATTTATATAACCAGTATATTGTTGATACCACACTCAAATGAAATAATTATACAATAAAAACATAAGAAAACTATTAATTCCTTTTCATATGAGGTAGTATCATAACTTGATTATAATCTAATAGAATCATTGGATGTATACTTTGATGATGGAGACATTGATTCGTGTACTGTCCCAATGCCTTGTAGATGAAGCATTTTACATTTGAAATATTTTTCTTACCCTTTCATTCTCATACTTGGTGTCCTTTTTCTCTACACTTATAACAATCACCCATTCCCTTCATGAATTTACATTGTTGATTATTTCCAAATTTATCACATATGGGAGAATCCTTCATTTCCCTCTTCCCTTTATCTATATTTTTCACTACCATTATTTTATTCCCTTTCTTTCCTTCAAAGCCATAGGAGTCAGATAATTCTTTACATATCATATTAACACAGGATACTATTTCTTCATAGGTTGAAAATACATGGGAGACAATTTCCATTATAAATGTTTGCTTAATACGTGGAATGATATGATCCCTTTTTACTTTTTGGATCATACCTATTGATAGAGTTCTCATTCCTTATTCTAGGCACAATTTCTTAACAATGGAATACACTAATCTAGTTTACGAATCACAATTCATAATACAAACTAGTTAAATACATAACGTATATTGAATAGATTACTGATATAATCCATAATCGTAAAAATGTATTCTTTGAGGAATTATTTACTCTTAAATACTTCATAATGGATTGTAATGAAATTTTAAATTATCCTGTGCATATCCCCTAAGAGTGTCATAACCACGAGTGTAGCCATTCCCATTTTAATGCACAAGTTCTCATTCGAGTCTATCTCAAAGTGGTGTTTTTGAGTTTTACCCCTAGGTACATCTGTTCCAGAGCTACCTCTACCTTCTCGTATACAAACATGGATGTATTTTCTTGGAAAACTCACAAAATCTCTACATTACCAAAATTATTAGATGTTCTTCTATACTAATCATCAAAGCCTATCCTGGGTTAATTTTTTCTAATCAGAGTTTATCTAAATAAATATTCCATGTTTATTGATAAACTTCCTATGATACCAACTGTAATGCCTAGACCCCAGATTCCCAGAGTCGTTGTATTATATTAATACATTGTCTTGATTACAAGGAATCAAGTCCCGAAAGACTGATCAGTTAAACATTCTTGGAAAATAGATTACTTGCATGAACGTTTTATTAAGCTTTCTAACATTAAACACAAAAAAATATTACTTTAAGATTTACATTGTTCCCTTTTCTTAACCATGCATCCAAAACATAAAAAACTTCTTGGGATCCTGTTAAAATAAAACATAAGAAAGTGGTGAGCTCAGATTCTCAATATTTGTAAATAATTTAGCGGAAGCTATAAACATTAAGGCAATATGTGAAATAAAAAAAACAGTAGCCTTTTAATCATAAACTCGATCAGAATATGGAAAAAGTAAATAAAACATTACCATATAAACATGCACATGGATATTCGACTAGTTGAATAATCACATGTAATAACTAATTTCATACTGAGGGAATGCCTAACACCAGACAACATTACCACATAGTCAACGCCTTGTGCCAGCAATACCAATAAATGTTTTCTCAAGGCCCTATGCCAAGACACTTGTTTGTCTCATGAGATACTGATGCATCGAAGAGCTATAGCAGCTTCCACCTGTCACTTTCTAAGTCCACTTCATTATTCATATGAAATGTTTGAAACATAACATAAACATTCGTATTAAAACTATCATACATAATTTCAATACATTATCCAAAAACCATGAATGGTATAAAAATAACACATCGACAGTTATACATATCACCAATCCTTCAATAAAATTTGGAAGATTTGTATTATAATAAATCAACATCAAACATGTTTAAAATCCATCAAAGGATGCTGGCATAGATGAAAATTATTTGTAAAACTCTTTGAGGGAGATATATCTTTTTATTGAAAACAATTGAAAGTCACACAATTTAAAAAGGAATAAATTTAACGACATTTTTGAATCAAAGTGTCCATAACACTTTGAAACATATAAAAGGAATTTGAATTTTAAAAACATTCATGTCAACATAAATAAATCCTACAAACCCATTTTGAAAACAAGGACATTAATGAGAAATATTTATAAGAATAAATATTTAAAACATTTAAAATTATGTTTTAGTAAAAAGTACCATAAAAATAATCCCATTGAAACATATTTTATGATACATGTAAATGGATAGTAAATATTTCCCAGTATATACTTACGTAAATACAACCTCATATAATAATGAGATTGTGAAATTAACCCTTACCTTGCACTTTCCTTTAGTCGGGGGTACGTTTAACCTCCTCTTTTGAGGTTTTTCCTTTTTATATGATCAAACGGACTAATTAGGATGGATTTCTAAATAAAGGAAGGCCTCTAGGATGAACTGAGAACATTTGAGAGGGTATGTTGGAAGGGGTTGGCCTAGAAATGATTTTGAAGGTGTGAATTAGAGAGAAGGGGACGGGCCCTTTTATAAGAGGGGTGAGGGGTACCGTTGGAAAAGCTAGAAATACTTTTTTATAATAAAATAATTTTCAGTTTATAATGTCCCAAAAATGGATTATGTAAATTATATGGTGGGTATGGGTCGAAATCCACTAACCCAATAGGTTTTAGTCATGTTTGGATTACTATAATAACCTTATCTATTAGATTTAACTCTTAGTTAAATAGTTTGACATTTACCATGTCTCATTGTATTTTTATATTATAGGGTTTATAAACATACTATATAATTCCAAGAGAACCCCATGTGGTTCATTAATGATACACCTATCATTATATTAGTCCTTTCGATGTACCATAGATTCATAGTAATTGAATATCAATTAATAATATATTTTTTTAAATACTCTTTTCTGTCAATTTTGACACTATTTGGAATTTTGTTTTTTCTAAATACATAAAAAATTATTACATCAAAAAAAATTCATCAGTAAAACACCATAATATTCCATATTAACCGATAAAATTAGTGGAATTCATAAAGACTATCAAATTACATTTATTTGGATATTTATAATATGAATTTTTCTAATATTTCATTTACATGGTAATTACTGCATCATCATTGTGCCATAAATAAATTAGATTATTTAATTTATAAAAAATATAATTAATATATAATTTTTTAATAAATATTTTAATCCTTCTAAGGAATATTTATAGTCTAATTTATCTTAGGTTTATCTCTATATTAAAATTATTTTAGTTATTAAATTTTGATTTTTACTCTTTGTACTCTTCTTTAAATTAAATAATAATAAATGTCCTAATGTAATCAAGGTGGACCTAAAGGATCCTATTTTATTCCTATAGTTGTTTTGGGTCTAATTAAACTTATCCTTTAGAAATAGTACATGTATTAGTGTAATAATAATATCATTTTTACCCTTAATTACCATAATTAATTTTAACCGTGGTAAATAAAATTAAAATGTTACTATTCACCAAAAAATTATTTTCATCTTATTGAACCACATTTTACTTACAGATATAAACTGTGTCTCTCAATGTTTTGAAATTATACTTACAGACGCAGTGAAATTATGTTTTATGTAAATTTGCAAATCCTCCTAGGAGGTCGGTTAATAACGGTATGTAGTTCAATAATATATATATATATATATATACATATTATAAAATGACTCCAATGAATTATATTTAA
The DNA here is from genome assembly GCA_963277665.1 of Viscum album. Lineage (NCBI taxonomy): Eukaryota > Viridiplantae > Streptophyta > Magnoliopsida > Santalales > Viscaceae > Viscum > Viscum album. Next base: position 794,864,657 of record OY728160.1, on the reverse strand, counting down.
CTTATATAGGTTTTATGTATCTATTTTGACCTAAAAAAATTTAAATAAAATAAATAATTATTTAATTTAAAAGTTGGTTTTAACAAGTAACTTAGGGTTTTCACTATTCATCAAAAATTGAATGTTTTCAGAAAAATACCAACATTTCACCCTAATTTTATTTTTATATTCTATGATCAAAAAATAAGTCTATTTTACCATATTAATAACATAGTAGTTAAATTTATTAATTTAAAATTAATTCCCGTTGTCAAAACCAAAACGAGTGCTTTTACGAAATAATTACGAACAAAGGATTGATACTTGTTTATGTTTAGTTTCACAGTGAAATTATTTCCAATGAATAATATTGGATTAAATGGTAATAATTTAATCTCTTTATACTTCAAAACCATTAAAATTTATAATTGTACACTATAAATTATTTTGATTAAAAATGTTGTTTTCAGTAAAAAAAATTTAATTTTCACTATTCACACAAATATGAATGTTTTTAGAAAAACCCAAAAACAATTATTTAAACTAAATTCTTATGTCCCGATTCTAAATAATAAATTTATTTTATCAAAATTAATATATATAAAAGTTTCAAATATTTGATTTAAAAAGGGTTCACCATTAAAAGACGGTAATGTTTTATTATTTGAAAAATACTTCTTTTATCTGAAAAAAATGAATTTATTATCAAATTATGCCTAATTAACTCATAATATGGATTCTAAAATTATAATGATTATAAAAAGATCAAAATTAAGTTAGAACTATTCATAATTACTTTTGAACGACTTGTTTGGTATTTAGTGGTGCGCTTGAACTCGGTGTTGCGTGTAGTGAAAGTTATCGAATTACCTTGAAGAAATAACATATTATGAAATCATGGGGTGTTACATGTACAATACTGTTCCATTGATTGGGGTGTATTTTAGTGTCATGCGGGACAAAATGGGGCATACAATTTAACGTCATGCAGGACGGGGGTGGACCAATAAGAAGTGGTCTGGTCCAATGGGCGATGATCTTGAACATTGGGGAGGCATCCTACGTACCTTTCATTGTCATGGATGAAAGTCCATGTAGTTCCATATAGTGTTGGACAACTGACGTGAAGGGTGTTGAGAGAAATATGTGTTGGGCCTGATCATCGAGGAGACTTCCTACGTACCTTGCCTTTTAAAAAAAAAAAATTCGGGGTCGAAGCCTCATTTTTATTATTAAATCAAATCAAAGACCTCTTTTAACTGGGTAGAGGGAAACCCATTACATAGTCTGAAGGCCCAGTGGGCTTGTAGCCCATTATATAGCATGTAGCCCAAATATATAGCCCAATTCACATTCTATGAATAGTAACCTTCCTGCTACAGTACCCGCACAGTACCGCCGCCGCTAGAGTGTCTTGCCGCCGCTATAGTACCCGCTGATGAACAGTGTCGCCGCTGTACAGTACCACTACAGTACTTCTACAGTAACCTATGCCCAATGTGTTTTGAACCCCCATTTTTCATGTAGGATTACAAGGTGCTTACCACTAAGCCAAACCCCAACTACACCTTGCCTTGGTATGTATCAAAGTCATCATATTTAAGATAGTGTTGGTTAACCGACGTGAAGTGGTCTAGGACAATTTTTGTTTGGATTTAACCTCTAAGAGGATTCTAACATACCTTACCTTGGAAAGGATAAAAATATATGTAACTCAGTACGATGTTAGTAAATCGACGTGAAGAGGTCCCAATCAGTGGCTATTGTGATTGATCCTCAGTGAGGATTCCAACTCACCTTTCCCTGGAAGGTATCAAATTCCACGTAGTTTATGACAATGTTGCTGAACTGACATGAAGTGGTCGGGACCAGTGGTTGTTGGTATTGAATCTCAGAGAGGCTTCCTACGCACGTTGCATTGGCAAGGATCAAAGTCGTCGTAGTTCTGTATGGTGTTTGTGAATCAAGATGTAGTGGTCGGGGCCAATGGTTGTTGGGATTGAATCTCAGGTAGGCTTCTAACATACCTAGTCTTGGAAAGGATCAATGTCCACATAGTTCAGTATAGTGTTGGCGAACCGACGTGAATTGGTCGGGGCCAATTTTTATTGGGATTGAACATCAGGGAGGCTTCTAACATACCTTTCCTTGGTAAGGATCAATGTCCATGTAGTTCGGTATGGTTTCAGTCATACATTCTAGAACGGCCTAGAGAGGAGTTCAGGGTTGATTCTTACTCTAATCCCACATGAGTCATGCTTGGTGTGAGAAAATTAGGGATAAATGACTTGATGATCCAATTGCGAAAGGTGATTCCATGGGAAGTGGAACAGTGTGTACTTGTGGTTAGCATCCAAAAATGGAAACATGGGCTTATGCATGTTTACCAGCCCAGAAAGATTGAGATTGGGACTTACTCCAGGATGGAGGCCCTGGTGGTGAAAAAGACCAATGGGAGATGTATTTGACATGGAAGAGAGGAGGGTTCTGGTTCCCATCCCCCACTATTCTTTGGCACTGAAGAATATAGGAGAGAAAATAGGGATATTTCCTCTTGCAGGAAAGGCTTGAGGATTACAATAAGTTGGTTTCCCTTACCAATGTATATGAACCTCTATGGCGAAGAAGATCTCAATAAATGTGAGGAAGATCACACTCCCATGGAGAGGAGAGGGCATAGAGAATGTCTGAGACGGGGTACCCCACGTAGATTGTGCAGGGTGAGGATACTGTTTATCATCTTGAATTGAAGATGATGGTTCTGGATATTTTAATGTCATGAATCTTGGACGATGTGGGTTTACACCACACCCCTATGACATACATAACCAACACTCTTCAACACTTGGTTGAGGGAAGGCACCAGCAATTCTGTGGTGAGGGGGTGTTGTGGAGTGATTCATTTAGGGGCTCATGTTAGTGTGGATATGAAAAGAAGAAAAGGATGTTATTTTTCATATGAGAATAAGAATGAGGTGATGCAATGAAACATGAAACACTACCCAAAGGACTTTGAATTCACTTTGTGAAAACCAGAAGGGTCCCGCGATAAAAAAATTACTCGAGAAAAGTTTTTCACATGAAGTAGCCTCGTAATGCTCTAGAGATCCATGAAATGGAGGGGCTTCGTGAAGGGGTATGAATCGCGAGGTGAAGTGGTATAGTCTAGTGATAAGGAATATGTGCATATGGAAGATTATTTATGGACTGGAAAGAATTTCACGGAGTAGTGCTTCGTGAAGCAAGGGTGCCCTATGAAGCATTGCTTTCTGAAGCAATGTTCTTCGTGAGGCACATTGAACTTGCCATTGCATGTGGGTTACATTTTCACAGAGGGTACATCATGAATCATATGTGCACCACCAAGACCCGAGTATCCTTGGGGATCCCCTTAATTTGAGATGGCTCTTCGGCTCTACGAAGAGCATACCCCATTTAATAGGGGTTGATTTTACAAAAAGGGAAAGAGACTTAGTGATGCTAAATTACTCTAAAGAGATCATTTTTTTCAGAGCATAAATTGATTCTCAATTTGAGAGATAAGAATTAAATATGTTGGAGGATCTATCCTTTGGGGTCAATGGGAGCCCATTATTTATAGGCACGAGGAGCCGTGAGGCATATCTATCTCAGTATAGATCTACGTGGCCCTTTTTCTTAACCATGGAGCCTCCCATATCCTTGTTTATAAGATAGTTCGAAAACATCAATCCAGTTCACAGACCCTCAAGCCTCCTTGCTCTGTGGTAGCTTCACAGAGAAAAAATAATATATCAGAGCCTCATTTCTCCATTCTCCACTTCGTCATCACAATGGGGTAGCATTGTGCCAGCCCTAGTGTTGTGGGGATTTTTGGACGAGCTTCGCAATGTAGCCCCAAGGGCATCACATTTTCTCTTCCTCTTACAAAATTTTGGTGCCAACAAATGTCCCCCCTCCGACATGGAGACGAGGAGAAAAAGAGGTTCAAAGTGTAAGGGTGAATTTCCAAAACTCATTGGTCAATTGTAAAGATGGCTCACGAAGGAGGATCGCAAGGCGGAGAGGTGACGTGCAGACTGAGCACACTGGGAAAATCAATGTGGTCAGACACACTGTGAACCACAATTGGTCATTGCCTTAAATTAGGAGAGAATGGCCTTTATTTTTTCATTTTTCATCTCCATGTTTTGTAATTTCTCTCTATAGATTCGCGATGCTTTGCGTTCTCTGTGTTTTCTCTCCGTGAATTGGGATTTCATCTTCACAGTGAATAGCGATTCTTTGACTCTCTAGTAGTGCACACTATAGCTTGCGCTTGAAGATCAGGGTAGGGCTCCGTGATTTCTTTGATGGGATCAAGCTCTGCGAATGGGCTTCACGTATGGGATTCATGATGGTTCTTCGCAAACTAGAACCAAAATGGTCCAAATTTCAAAAAATTGGATAGCCCACCATGAGACGGCTAGGGGGTCCTTGTGGATGCTTCCTAGAGGGATAAAAAGGCAGACAGATCTGGTATAGTTGAGTTTTTATGACGCCATTCTATCCATAATTGACTAGTAGAGCTTCTGTACAAGAGTCATAACGACTATCCACTTTGTAGGAGGCTGCCTTTGTATGACATTGGCCAAAGGAATGACGTCCTCATCCCTGAAGCGAGTAGGGATGAGCCAACATAATGGCCATGGAGCACGTCGGGCCAATGCCAGTGGTTCAGAGCAGCTAATGTTCATACATGGGGGGAAGTCATGCCTATCAATTCTGATTGTCTATACAATCATGTGAATAACATCGATAGAAAGGAACTACATCCAGAGACATCTCCACCACTATACCATACTATATTGAAGGAATCCCTAGGAAACCCAAAGAAGAGGTGGTGCGGTGGGTGGAATCTACACCAGGGAAACAACATCAAAGTTGGCTGGGAATGTGCCTTCCTGGTAGGATCCTCATACAAATAATTTGGGGTACTACTGAGGAGAGTGGGACTATATGAGGAGGATTGGGCCTCTCAATTCCATATCTATCGGACGAAGCAGTTGATGTCGGAGTTACTGAGAAATGGTCATCACGTACTAATACCTTCCATTTTCACCATGGAGTGGTCAGCATCAGTCAATGGGACCAACATCAGATCCTAGGGGTCCTAATACTGGGGCGATGTATTATGAGATCCTCCACATTATGGGTGCATGGGAGGATCCAGAGTAGATTCCATCCCTGGTGATGGTATTGATAGTCCTAGTGTCAGGAGAGGACAAGAAGTCAGTGAGGGATTTCAATTTCAAAGGGTGGATCATGCAGTTCTTGAACTTCCAGTAAAATAGGATGTTTTCTGTGAGGCCTCCGACGTGACCGAAGGGTGGTCAATGAGGGAAGGAGCACTCATAATGGTGGATCATAGAGGATTGAAAATATATGATGTAGGGATTTAGTGTCAATAACAAGTAGAAACTAGTAGTCAGGTTTAATGTGTTCAATGAGTTTCTCATCTGTGATTGGATCATGTCGGTGGGAGACACAAATATGGTCATGTGACCGAGCATGTTTATCATTGCATCCTTGTTGGTGACAGGGGGATTGATCAACCTCGATATCCCAATTATATTCAATGTTATACAAGATGTTGTTGAATATCAGCCAGGGGGAGAATCCATAGAGGATATGTGGCCCATTCCACCATATGTATGGGTGGATAGTAGAGAATGTTAGTGTAATCTATGAAAATACGAACCCCATTTCCCATATAAGATCAAATTTCTGCCCAACCATTCTGAATTATGCGGGGAGCATTCCGTCAAAGCTCACCATGAAGGAGGTGTTGAAATAGGTCTATAAGGCTGGTGTTTTCAATTTCCACCTAATCATGTTGCCAACATGTGAGTTCACTGATGACGGTCATCAAATAAGATTGCATTGGTCCTAAATCTTGGAATTTTGGGGTGGATTCCTATTGGTGCAGGTGGACCACGAGTCCCTCTGTGAGCCATAAACACATCATCAATTTTCAAGGCAGTTTTAGTGTATGCAGCAGTTGTCCCCAATGGTCTATTTGGGGGTGCCCAAGAAATATCCACAGTGTTTGATGAGACATATATGGCTCATGTTCACATGAGAGGACATGAAGATGTGGAATGAGCTGCCTCCGCCCATGATTGTATCAGGTAGGTGAAAGAGTGTTCTAAGAGAAGGGAGGTGGCCTACATTAGGGAGATACTAATGTAGCCAACTATTTTGGCTAGCGATGGGGTGCCTCCCCAACATGAAGGTTGGGGCTGGAAGGCATCAAGGACACCTCATGTTGGCTGGGTTGTAGTGGCGGCAAGGCCCGCCCTAGTAAAAATCATAATGGTTGTGCCTAACCCAGCATTCCTAGAAGAGTAGAGTCACTCAGAGTAGTGGCCGCCCAAGTGGTTGCATAGGATATTCGCCCGGGCTCCGGGGAAGTAGCAACGCCACATATACATGCCATCGAACGATGTCTTCTCAAATGATTGGGATATTTGGATGTAAAATGGAAATTCCTCAAACCATATGAGATGTGGAAACTGCTAAAGCATATCATGATGTATTTTCTGAGGATTGACCCTCTCTAGGCCGACATTGATGTATCCCTGGTGGAGGCAGAGCAATACCTATCTGAGTTGGAGTACATCTTTCACTCCTAGGGTGCCACACATCTAATGACCAATCGGTTCAAAGTATTTCTGGATCAAAGTGCCCCTCCTAAATTATTACATAAGGAATTGAGGGAGTGCTTCTGTCTTCTGGAATAATTCGACGAATCCTCATGGGGGAGGCTTGTAGAGGGAGTCCTTTAGAGGAGGGTGATGTTAGTGATTCAGACCTTGAACATGATGAGTTTGTAGAGGCTCTCGAGGTAAAACTGAAGGACCCTTCCTTGGGGTCTTCTTCTAGGTTAGTTTGAACTACTCACTAATATTTGAACTTTTCAGGAGGGCCTCATATGTAAAACATGTTCTCGCCCTACATTAGATGCAGCTGCAGGTACTTTGAGATCTTCACCCACAACTATGGTGATTACTGCATCATGTGGGGCTTGGACACCTAGTGTAGTATATCTAGAGTTTTTAGACATCTCAAAAATATAATAAAGGCCATGCCATGGGGTCCCCATGGCAACAACATAGGAGAGACACCAATAATTTGATCTCTATAGGTATCCTTTACAAAATTTAGGACAGCCACACTCTGATTAGGTTAAATGACATCTATGCACTTCATGGTATGAAAAACTCATAAAAAATAATGGTATTATTTGGCAAGGTAGTTGGAACTCCCGGTGGTGCCTTTCCTAGGGTAATTTCGGTGGTCGTGGATGTGGAAACCCAAACAGACCAAGTTGTAGTGCTCTCGATCACTGGTGGGTCGTCTAGTAAGATAGAAACAGAGATCATTGAGGTGGGATATGACGATGAAGATTCATTGGATAGCATGGGTTCATCCATACCCAATCAGACACCCAATGTAGACCATGTTAAAGTGATCATGGTGGTGATCCCCATATAAAATCTTTTTGACCATATGGATCAGGATGGTACAACCTCTGATTAAGAGGATAGCAAGATTGTCTGTCATCGGTCATGTAAGATGACTAAGAGCTTCATCGATGACACCCATCAAGCACAATGGATTGACAAGATGGGGAGGATTCGACCATGGTTGTGTGAACTATGTGCTGGGGGAGTGGATGCGCAACATCCTTAGATGCTCGTCCGAGATCTCATGGTAGAGAAGATACAAGAATATGACATTGTCCTTCGAGTTGGTTGGTAGAGGAAAAAAGAAGTGAACCTCTCCAAGAGGCTGAAAATGAGATTCAACGGATATAGGACCTAGCAGATGAAAATTTCACATTCCTTATCACGCAATCAAATATATAATCACATCTAAAGGCCCGACTACAAGAGGTTGAAGAGTGCATAACGAATGCCTCTAAGGAGATGACTGCCATCCAAACCAAAGAGGAGTGTGCCCAGATCGGTGTTGACGAACTGTGACCCATTGATGCTGAGGAAGAGTTAGAACTAAACAGGTGCGAGTGAATCCTCAATGTCTCATTCCAGAGGTTGGGGGAGCTGCAATGCTCTTTTGACAGGGTAAACCATTCCATGGTATGGGTCTATCCTCGGGTGCTGTGATGCATGTATCTTTTGAACACAATTTCAATATTTGATTATTCATGCTGGATGCAGGAATGATTTCTATTATTTTCTTCGGTCTGCTACATGTCTTTCACAGTTGTGAAACATCTGGCGATCAATCCCTATGCTCAGGTGGGACAAGGCCAATGTGACAAAAAATGGGATGACCACTTTGTTATTTCACCTATATATGAGTGCACCGACCATGCTTTGGGTATCTAGGGTTTGAAAAACCATTCTATATTTCCCAAAATAATGAGATAATCCAGACTGGAGAATGATGGTCTCATATCATTCAAATTTCCAATTTCCCAATGTCCTCTAGTGCACGAGTGGTGAAATGCTTGGGGCATTGGAAATAATATGATCATAGGAGAGTGAAAAGTGTGAATCATGATACCCAATATTTGGAACACTATAGGGATGATATGAAGATGATGGAAAGAAATTTACCATGTTCGAAACACAGTATCCTTATTGTGTTAGCATGAAATGGGGATAAAAAATGGGTGCAGAATGCTAAACATTTTCGAAACATGGGTCCTGACACGAATTTTCATCCCTAAGTCATCCATAATCATAGCCCAAGATAGTGGTAAAGCCATAGGATGAGAATATGTAATATTAGAGTGTTCATTTATACGTGAAAGAGAATGAGGATCTAAATAAAGTGCTCGCAAAGAGTGGATGGTGGATTGATGGGTTGTTCGAATGGTGGCCAACACTCTTGAAATATAACCAGCATAGTGGAAACACATTAGGTGGGAACATTGGTGTGATCAGTAATCAATATTATTTCAAAACATGACCTCTCTATTGAGGACCATGTGTTCCTTATGGTTTTTCTAGATGCCAAGGAAGCTGACATACATATAGTTTAATGTCGTATTGTAATGACAATGTACATAGTTTTAAAGGACATATAGCATGGAACGTGACCTATGTTGGGGGTCTATAAGTTTTAACGACCCTAATTCTAGGACCGAGGTGAAATTCGTAGGATTCTCTATGTATCCCATAATGATGAGAATCATGCCAAACGTAGTTCATGAGAGCTGTGTGATTATAGACCAATGCATATAGAAGAATCCTTTCTAGTAAGGAAGCTGACACACCCAATATTTATCATGGGGCTTATTAGACTTGTCATGGGTACTAGCCTCAATTTATATTCATTCCTTGATAACATGTAAAATTTGGCTTTACCTATTGTATTTCTTAATATAAGGGTTCTTTCTCATAGATGATTTTTTTAAAAGGTCTAGATGGTTGGGGGACTCTTTTTTCCACATTCCCTTCCTAGATATTTGATGTTGTTGATTATTCATTGTTATGAATCACTTTTCTGTATCATATGATGTTTCTAAGAGAACCTATAACTATTTAATTATATTTGAAGGATTACTTATTTAATCCTTGGGTTTGGTGTTTTTGTGGAATTATAAGAAGATGTTGACAATATGTAGATCCATTAACTAAGTTGATTTATTCTTATAGGGGAATGAATTCAATCTAATTGCTATAGAATGTTACTTTTTTAATAATTTATAATAATTAAAAATTAATTAATTATCATTAACATTAATATTTAAACAATTCAAGATATTTAATTTATTTCATCTTAAATTCTCATGTTCTTACCGAAAATCTATCTCATAGCAGTTGTGGTTGGGTGTTTTAGAGATGATATCTATATTTGATCATGATATTAGGATAATTTCCATAGGGTTATTGTTATATATATTATATCCTATATGAATTTTTTATTTCATACATTACCATATCCCTACTAGTAGGGATACTAAAAATTAGTAGTCTTTGGGAGAGTTTATTCACCATCATATTGGTTGGAAACATATGAATGATTGACTACCCCCATAGTCCTGACATACATATCCTAGTAGTGTAATTTGATAAAATGAATTGTGGTTACATTTTCAATATAAATTTGTAGATGTATGTATTATTTTATTGTTGTTTCACAAAAAATATATAACTAGTCTATGTATCATAATTAATCTTATAGTTATGATGTGTCTGGGATGTGATATATCTAAGAATATTTTTCATATTATGGGATTTAGTGTCTTGTGGTATAATAAGTAATATATAATAAATGAAATATGGGATATGGTAGATATTGATAAAAATCTATTACAAAATAGAGATATTGATGTAGCAATGAGATGATGTGATGCATGTGGTCATTTTGTGATACATAAACCATGTTTCTTATGGATTGATTATTTTAGATATAGATGGATTGAAACATAAGAAACTAGGGTAGATATAACAACCCTTTGGGGAATCAGTACAAGGGTAACCTTGTATTTATTATGATAATATATGATCTCTTGGATGACATAGATTTTGAATGATATCAAAGGTGAGGTAGGGAACATTGTATAAAAATTTAGGTTACATGTTAGAATCACTTTTCGTTCTTAATGATGAAGTATTATTTCTTTATATATTACATCGGAGACTCTATGGAGGATATTACTGAGTATTCATTTTATTCTCACCCAATGAATATTTAAAATATTATATAGTTAAAAAAGTTAAGGTTATATATTTTTTGGATTTATTTTCACTAAAAATATTATAATTTAGTACATATATTCTACCATTAAATATGTTTAACACTAATATCATATTACATGTAGGATCTTAGGTATTTAAAAAAAAATTATTGTTCATATTATCAATTTTAACATCATATAAATAGGATTTGATTTGATTACTTATCTTACCTCTATATTCAATATGTTATTTTAATGGGAAATACATCCCATTATTATTTTTATATACCAATAATCTTGTATCCAAACTATGTCCTTTTAGAAGGTAGGATTCAGTTGGTTGACTTCTCCATTAAATGATTTTGACCAAGGAGGGGATCCTATGGGGAAATGGATTCATGATAGAGTTTCTTTAAAGGATTAGGTTGATGAATGTGGTGGATTTTAGAGTTATTACTAGGAGAGGACTATATGTGATGGTAGAGAAATAATGTAAGATTTGTTTTTTATGATATGCAAACAAGTGAGATTGACTAATAGATTGGTATTTTGGGACCCCTATGACTAGATTCATGGACAATTATGTTTACTATTCCTTATAAGATAAGTGATATTTATTACTAGGTTGATATTGAGTACATGATCACGTATCTTCCATTATTGTGCCTAATATTGAAAAGGTTAGATATTAGGATTTGGTTAATCCTAATATAAATAAATAAATAATGTTATATGATTTTTATAGTTGAATTATCCAAGAATTACACTCCTTGGGGAGACTTCACTAGAATGAAATAAGAGTTATTATGGACTGACTAGCTTGATTTACAATTCGTGTACATCACAGATAAATTGATGACCAATCAAATACATTGTATTTTAGAAGAGGGAGTTCAATTATATGATTTATGTGACACGTCATGTCATTTTAGGAATTTTAATGATGTATTATTTATCAGTTGTTTCTTCTGTGAAATGGCAGTTATATCACCATATGAATAATTATAAACCCGCAATGTCATGAAGAAAATATTGTTATTTAGCATGATGTTATGAGGACATTTCTTCATAAGTGAGCATTTTGTAGTTTCATCTGATCAGAAATACCAATTGTATGTTTTTACATTCTGTAATATAAACATGTTATATTTAAGGTGGTTTAAATTAATATACGATAAAAATACTAATGTATCATATACACCGAGGAAGTTAAGTGTTATAGGTAATTCGCTGAACTGAAAATCATGTAGTGATGAAATCTTTAAATCTTTATATTCTAAAAGAGTAATGGAAGAGCTCCCAATGATGGATATATATATGGGATAAGTTATTGGTTGGGTTTTTTAAGATAACAACCTACTCCATAATGGATTAGTGTGTGGAGGATTCCAAACTAGGGGATTCTGTGTTGGATATCTAGAGAGGTAGAGTTTTTTTAGTGATTCCCCTAATCATTAGTGTTAGTATTTACAACTCCAAGTGTTATTATAGGTGTAATTTTCATCTAATTATCGATGCATGAGATGTATTCATATAATTATTCTGTTAATAATATTTCCATATTTCGAGAGGTATCTCCATTAAGAGTGATTTTAGGGGGTCATTGTTGTTGTTGCATAGTTCTGTTCTTATTTCCTATGAGTGAGGTGGTTGAGATCCTATGAAGGAGAGATTATTGATTGGTATTTCACTGGATGTTTGTTTGGAAAACCCGTTTTTCATCATTTATATTCCTGTTTAATTTTAAATTATCATAGATGTGAATATTTAGATAGGTTTTTAATTTCAGTTGATGTCCCCAATATCATTTCCATTCCTAATGTGTGGAAATATAGGTGATGTGAGGATGATAGACTATATACCATGGGGAATTGGGTGAAATTTATTCTTGAATTTTTTTATGGTGGAGCCACAATATTTCTTTCATGGTCATTGTTGGTACTGTGTAGATCTCAGATGCACTATAAGAGGTCTCAAGGTCAGATTTTAGAGAAAATAAGATTTTTGGACAAGGTTAGACGATGAAGAAAGAATATGGAATTTCTTAGAAAACATCCATGTCCTAGAGAAGGGCTTTGAGATAAGCTATATTTGGAATATATTGTTAATATTCAGGAATATGACATATTGCCCTAAAGGTGTGCTACCATTATTAGGATATATGTGCCACGAGTGATTGTCTGGGGGTATATCCTTCATTTATATGAATTGGTTCTATGTTGTACCAAGTTTACCTGTGATATATTCCTTCTCCCATTTTATTGGATATTGAATATACATCTCACCATTTTCCTCAGAAACACCTTATGACATGGGGTTAAGTTGTAGTATCCTTCTATATGCCTTGATAATCCCTATCTTAGGAATATCTATGGTGTAGTCTGGGAGGCTACGTAATGGTCTTCAGTTTTTTAGTAGGCCTATATATAACACCAATATACTCATAAGAAAATTTTCATCAATGATTCTCTCTTGAAACATATACACGCCTGAAACTTTTTGGAAGGAATTTGATTCCCCTTTGTTCTAATTAAATCACCAACACACCATGATTGATTGAAGGTTATTTGAGGCGAATGCTTCTTATTATCATATAAATTTAACAATATTCAATATCATTTCATTCCATTACCTATCTCCATGCAATGGTGTTTGATTTTAATTGGTTAAATGGAGTATCTTATAAGGTTTATTAACATTGTTATGGAGAGATATTCTTGGGATAATGTGGAGTTCATTGAGGGAGAGGCAGTAGATTCTCAATGTGGTTGTTATGTTATCACATAAAGAAAATTGATTACTTCATGTATGGGAGTCATTACATATCCTTTTTTAATTTGTAAAATCGTAATTTTATTATGAATTTTAACTATATATAGTAGTGAAATGAAACCTAATAGTGGGAAACATATCTAATAAAATGATGCATTATGGTTACAAATTATTATCTTTCAAATTGTGACAGTAGTTTTCATCATGATTTTTAGATAGATTACTATAAATGATATTATATTTTTAGAATGTTTGTTATTATTGAGCTATCATGTTGAATAAGAAAAAATTGGTTAATGAATGTAATGTTTATTTTTTTTGGCTAGATGAAGATCAAAAAAAGGTTTTTTTCATGATTGATATTATTCTTGTGATATTATGGAAACTAAATTGATTCTAGGATCATGTTTAGTTAATTTTATTCATTTACTTGATGATAATTTTTTTATATAATAGAATCTCTATTTATTTTTGTGGATAATAATACCGTGGGATGTTAAATGGGATTTGATTTACCAATGTTTTTTAAACCATATTTTCTGACAAATACAGTGTATAAATATTTTAATTGTTGAACTAGCTAATTATATAGGTTACCTATAGTTATAACATAAACATTATGAAATTTTTAATTCAATATTTAATAAAATGGGTTGTTTGATACAGATTATTGTTTGGGATAGAGAGAGGAAATTTTATTATAATGATGGAATTTCCTAAAGTTTGGGTCCAAGTGATATTTCTTTTTTATAATGTATTAATTCTTTAAGGATGGTCCCATGTGAGTATATTTTAATATAATTGATAAATAACTATTTATAAGACCTATGTTACATTTTTTACTTCATGATTCATTGATTCCGTTTACAATTAATTATATGTGATCATTATTATGAGAAATAATGCGAGCCAATGTTGGATAATGTGGTATGGGTGGGGTGTAAATGTTTTATGAAGCAGTTAGATGTTGTGATTGTTAGATGTATACTGATATGCATGAGGTTTTTGGGGAGATAAACAATGTTAATGGGGTAGGTTGAGGATAAGATTATCCATTGTCATGCCTAAATCTATTATTATTTCTTATTAATGAAATTTTAATAGGTTTTGATGTCCAGGTTACACAGTTGTATTCATTACATTCACCATAAATTAACATTATTGGATTTGATTCGTTATTTATCACTTTAGGGTTTTATAGGATGGTTTCAATAGTACCTAAAACTACATAATTACAATAAAATGATTATCCATTGGTTTGACATTTTTTGAATTGTCGAAAAGTTATTAATAATCATTAAGTCCAAAAACATAGATGGATTATTCCCACACAACATTGATGTCACTCAAATGGTTATGGAAATATAATGGATCAAATAATTTTAATTAATGTGTAGTAAATTAGTCTCAGATAACTAGAATGTTCTAATAATGGATTTAATTTATTATATGTCATCATAAATTCTTATATCCTTATATAATATCTGGAAATTAGATGTGGATTCTAGGGGCCTGAGTGATGTTAGGTATAGTTGATTATATTAATTGGTTAATTCCTATAATGTGGTTTTGATATATCTAATATATTCTATGATTTCTGATTTTATAGGCTACCACATAATTTTTGGAAGGGTGATAAAATCCTAGTTGAATATAAGAGGGTGTTTTCGCCAACATATATTTTATAAAGTTAAATATGAATGACAACCCCCTCTAGAAACACTCTCCTATTGATTATGTTTAATGCTCTACAATACACTATCTTTATCTTTATGATATATGGGTATAGAGGGTGGTAATCACTTTTGGTTACATCACATACATGTATATCAAGATAAATATTTATAAGTAATATTATTGGCACGACATTTATTTGATGTGATAGATTGAGTTATATTATTCAGTGAATAGGCTTTCATATAAAGAGGAATTAAGATGATATATGATACAAGAAATACATGTTGTTGGTGCTCTTTGAAACTACTTAGTTAATTTATATATTTTTATGGGAGGATGATAAGATTTGATACCCAATCAATTTTTTATTGGTTTTATTAAATCAAGAAAATATTGACAGTAAATATTATAGTAACTGGGAAAGTAACACTTGAAGATGTGGATTAATAGTAGTCCCAAAATGTGGGGAATGACCATCAATACCTTTTCATATGACTGTATATTTTTTTAAGGTTACATACAATACATTTAGGTTTGAAATCAAATTATATAATATATTTATGGAATAAAAAAAATATTAACTTAATGAAGTTATCATAATGGTCATGATAAATTCTAACTTCTCTATCATTAATATACATTTTTTATATTTACTAAATTGACAAATATAAATTATTATGATTATGTAAATAATCTTTGAAACCATAGAATAATTAATAAATCATTCAAAATGACATATTAAATCACTTGAGGATTTTCATTTATTTATATATCACTAATTTATATGAAATAAAAGTGTCATATTTCATTTAAATATTTTTTCCAAATTATTATAAATGTAAAATAAAATGAAATACAAAATCACAAAATTCCAAGATTCCATATATATTTCCACATGTATGTTCTGGCCCATAACAAAATATAGTCCAAAGAATTGTGTAAATGGATAAAATAAAATTAACATCAACGTTGAATACCTTTGTTAACTCATTATTCCGCAGCATTTACATATATCCATGATGATTCATAGGTTACATTCTATGTTTTAAATATCATATCTCTTAGATATCCTTGCCTTAATTTCCCAGGATGTGTATTGGTAATATTATATAGTGACTAAGATTATATTAGATGGTATTATATGAATATTCATATGACCATGTGAATATTTATTTATATCCTTATGATGTTATTAAAATGGTGTGATGAAATGTATATATATGAGATTTGATTTACCCCCAATATAAATCTAATCAATAAAAAAACGAAAAAAATGATATATAGGTACAAAGAATATATCCCAATATAATTCCTTGGTAATGTAATTTTCCTAATAAATAATATACAAAAATAAAAAAGAAACCCAATTTCCATCACCATATAATATGAAAATCACCGGCATGGAAATCCAATAAGACTCATAAATGATTTATTTATTGACCATTCTGATGATATAAAATTCCAATATGTGTGTCACTGAATATATGATATATGTATATCATATGGGATATTTGATATTTGAGGGTAAAAAGTATATAGTTGTCCCTCATTACCCAACACTTACTTTTCTATTGATAATGTAGTCATATGAAATTGAAACCTAATGTATGTATGAAATCAAGTGTAAAAATGATCAATTCATCATTCTTGAAATAAAAAATGGCCATATATGTTAGACATTCCATTCGTCATGGTAAATTGATCTATAAAGACACCCTCAAAACCATCTGATTGTATAGATTGAAATTATATAACTAATAATATATAATTTTAAAAAAAACACATTAAAAATATGCATATATATTATATCCAATTTGTATGATCAATTCAAAATAAATGCATTTCATTCTCTAGTACAAAGGGAAATAATCAAAGTATAATATATTGAGATATCATAATTATTAAAAATAATCCATATAGATGCATATGTACATTCATACATATAAACATACTTGTTGATATAATATCATAAACCCTTTTTAATGATTTTTTTATTCGAATGAGAGTTATGTCATTATTGTGATGAAAATGAAAAAAGAATATTGAAATTTGTAATCTAAAATGGATTTTTATATAATTAAAATTAGGTAATTTTCTTTGATGAATGGAAATTTTCATTTTTATTTATAATAAATAATATCATAGTTTATTAATTTATCATTCAAATAATGATAATTATTTTGAATGCAATTTTCTCTATACATAAATACATATTTACACTAAAATTTTGAAACAATTTCTTCATGATTTCCTAATTAATTTTCATCTTGTCAAATTTTATCAACCATGAGAAATATTTTATATTTTTTTCAATATTATTGGAATTATGATACGCCGAAGGATCAATTATAATGAGTTAACTATTATATGTTTGACATAATGTCTAAAAAACAAGTATTTATATTCAAATATGATATATTAAATTTCATGTAGGTGAATAATTATTTTTTATCTTTATATAATTTTTTTTTGCGGGGAGTAGATTTTAATGGATTACATTTAATTAGAATCTAATTCTTCTTTAGAGAAATTATATTTGCTTATGTATGTATTTTATACAATCAAAATCATATACATTGAGAAAAATTATCAATCAAAATTATGAATCAAATTATGACATGAACTAATTTAAAAAAAAAATTAAATTTAATAAAAAAAATTATACATGAATATTTCATCGAATGAATAAATATATTCTTTCTTCTGAACTGTTAAACATAGATACATGTATTGTAACTATAAAAATACATCATATAAACTCATCATTATGAATTATTAACCAGTACAACACAATTTCTTTTTATATAAATCCTATTATTTTAATTTACAATCTTACTTACCTGTAATATTTTATATGGTATGCTACAATGCATTGTTTAGATATAAAATTATTAACAACATCTAAATTTTTTATTTATAATTCGGCTTGGTATAAGATGTTTTATATTTTATTATTTATTTATGGGATGAAATAATTTTCTTATGATGAGGGATATGTATTTTTTGGTTTTATAGTTCCACATATTTTATTAGATTGTATTTGTGTGACTAATTTGAAATTTTAATTTTTGGAGCCATTAGTTTCATTACGATTTATTTTTTGGTTACATGGATCATGTATAAATGTATATCGTTTTTTATTCGTGGGTGCAATCACATATGAATGATCACCAATACGATCCTTGATATGTTTCATTGTGGTCCTATAATTTTCGATTTTTATACTATATAAAAATTTATTGTCGAGTGAATGACCTATTTGATCATTAATAATGACCATTAATTCAGGTTTATGATATTCTTTTATGTAATTTGAAGCCCAATAAACAATTAATTCACCATATTCATCATTCAAACATCATAATATGATTCATTAAATATTCTGCAGTGAATTTAGTTATCTCTTACAATCATTTACTGGTTCATATATATGAAATATGGAATAGATATTGGATCATTTATATGTTTTTTTCTAGATTCTCTTTGGTTCTCAAATGATGAACCTTTTTTATTGGCACATAAAATCATATATTTTTTATATATTGATATTGATATTTCATTTATATAATTACGGAATTGAGGTAAAATATTAGAGGGTTAAATATGAACAATATTTTTAGGCATTTTCAAGAGACATTAACTCTTTTCCTATTCCTCCTACCATTTTTGAAGAACATTTTATTTTTTATCTTGTCATTAAATTTAACATATCATGGATTGAAATTTATATATTTAGGTTGAATAATGAATTTTTTAAAATTATTGTTTTAGAAAATATGGATTTTATTATATATTATGGGTTTTCATTAATATTATTACTTTTAATTAGAATGAAATATTCAATGGTTTGTTATCATTTTTTAATTTATGAATTATTTGATATATTTAATTATGTATTATTTTAAATATAAAATAAATTATCCATACTATGAATTGATTTATTTAAAAATAACATCATAATTGGTTTTCTTGAAAATTGATTTAAATTATATATATTAATTTCCCACACACTATCAATGTTTGTATAAAATTGATTTTATAAATTCCATTTTTTAAAAAACTATATGTATCTTATTTGGTAATTAAGATTAGTAGAAATCATCCTTGAATGAATGAAATCATAGGTATATTTAAATATAAAATAAATGAGTCGTTATGGAGTGATTATTATACTTTTTTGGTGTTGATAAAAACCATGAAATTATAGAAATAAATGATATATTATATTATTACCGAGGATGACTTAACAAGAGTGAATTTAATAAAACATGTAGTTTTTATTTATAATTAGTAAAATGATGATTTTATTTTAGAATATTGGTAAAAATAATTTTCAATTTAAAATAATAATGTTTGCTGTTTTTTTAAATCATGAACGAATGAATATATTTTAGGAAATCAGATTTTGGGGAGAAAATAGTTTTTACTGTTTTGTTTGAATTCCAATGTTTTGATATGCAGTTTTTTGGGAAATATAATTAATATAGATAAACTAATATTGATAACATAGATATGATGAAAATTTAGGTAAATTGAAATTTTAATTTAATATTTTTTCTTTATAATTTAATATTTTACTTTCATATTTTTATTTTACATATGTAGTACTATATTTATATCATTATGGAAATTCAACTAAGTTTATATGGACCCCTTATATGTGATATTTAATGAACTTGTGCCATGACCCGTCCACCTAGGCCTGTGCTGTGACTACCCCAAGCCCACCTTCTATAGGCCAGGGGCTGGCGACAAGAACTAAAGATGTAATTTCTTAAAACTGTGAAGGCATTCATAGTGGTCTGGAATTATTTCTAGTGGACTAAAATTGATACCTATCATATCACTCCATGTATGGCTACACCCCGTGGGTGGGACAAACCACCATTCCCTGTGCCATCCATTTCTTTATGAAGCCCTTGGGCAGAGATCCATGCTTCATCCAACGCTCACATGTGAGATTCCAAATGATTGGATTCATTCCAACATCCTTTTCTCGGATACCAACTGTAGAGACCCATACATGACATACATAGGCATTACATTACTTTTTCAAAATACATGATACAATACAAAAATAGATTCCCAAAGACCGTATTATTTTAGTGTATCTGGAAACTCGGAACATAATATTCGAATCATGGTGAAAGATCTTCAACATCTCCCATAATGATCTTCCCCTTTGGTTTTCATTCCTAAAACCTTTTTATAAATCACGGGGAAACGAAAACATAAAAATGTTGAGCTCAAATGCTTAGTAAGGGTAAACATGAAAAATATAAACACAATCCATAAACATTTGAACATAAAAACATGAACATAAAACATCAAATTCATGAGAAATGAAATAAATCTTGGAATTAAAAAATGCATAGATCATAATGGAACATTAATCATGATAAAATAAAATATGTAATTGTGGAAAACCATTCAGCATGTAATATGATTTCTATAGTAGCCAAGAAATTGTTTGGAAGACCATCATAGTGGAAAAAGTCCACTACTAAATCGAGTTCACTCCTCGTTCCAGTCTTCTATCACTGAACCGGATTAACTTTCTATTCTATCCATGTCTATATCATTAGATATAAAACATTACCCAATGAATTGGAGGGAGATATAGATCAAACCCATCTCATAATTAAGTCATTATTTTGTGTGCCACAAAATAAACATACATCATTCATAATAACCGGATAATAAAATGGGTTTCATTAACATCATCCCATCATAACATAATCTATATAAAAAAATGGATATTATTTAATCATAAGAAAAATAAAACCATTTAAATAATAGATACATTATACTCAAAACATAAACATACTAAATAATGTAATCTTAGATGGAAAATAGTTTTGATAAAACCCTTGAAATTAATTTTTGAGGAAAATATAATTTATTCTTCAAAATAATTTACTTTTCTCAAAATTCCATAAAATTTTAAAAGAAATAATTTTTGATAAAAAATAATAATGATATTTTTTAGAAGAATCTTCATTGAACTATGTGGTTATGAAACCATAAAAATCCATTCACGTCGTATAATTAAAAAAAACATGATCCTCTTACTTTTGGTGGAATAGTCAAAAAGTTCATCATATGATAAAAAGAAGTAAGATTCTTTCAATAACACAATGTAATAGTAAAAGAGGGGTAAAAAGAATTTAATAATACATGGAAGTATATTAAACTATTTCTGTAAAACAATTTATGGACATGGATTAAAAATATAAGCCTAGTAAACACTTCCGTATAAGAAAACTCAAATAAAAATGAGATTTGAAAAATTATCCATTACCATATGTCGAATTTCATTCGTATGTGTCCAAACTAAATTATAGTGGGTTTAGACATACTATAAACTTTTAACATAACAACAATAATATTTATTATATCATATTTGATTCACTTACGAATTTATATTACGAATTCATTGGTCAATTCCAGGTCAATGCATCGTTTTGGGTAAAATCATTTCATTTGTCAAGTATGTTTTGACTTGTAATTATTCATATGATTACTTAGATCATCATTAATTACTTCCAGAATTTTAAAAAATACTTATATATAATATATATTTATAATATAAATATATACAATAGATTGATAAATGGAACGAAATACACCGTTCGTGGAGACGGTAGACCATGCGTACGCATGAACACTGGTTTCATTTCCCAATTAAATAGAATGAAATTAAATGAAATATATATATAAAAAAATTCAGTATCATTATAATTTAATATGTTTCATGATTACATATTATATATTCTTTATAATCATTCGTGAATGGTTAACATGGAGAATGAATCTCATTGCAATGTGGAGACGGTAGTCTGTACGTACGCACGAGCGACAATTTCATTCTTCGGATATTAAAATATTATATAATTGGATGGTATATCATATATACATAATCATCATACAATTATATTTATTATTTATTTCATTAATACTCATTATTATTCCCATCCAAATGATGAAATATTTGAATAACAGACTACACCATGACGTGGATACGGTATAATATTTATTTTAAAAACTCTTTGGACCATTATATCAATTACTATAAACTGCCAATATAACCCCAATTGGTTCATTAATGTCATATATATTATTATATAAATCTTTTGGCAAATACTTATATTTTTAGGACCATTATATCAATTAATAATATAATATTTGTTTTAAAAACTCTTTTATGTCAATTTTGACACTATGTGGTATTTTTTTCCTAAATTAATAACATCATTATTACATCAAAAAAATTCATATAACTACCCCTAATATGTTATATTAACCTATAAAATTACTTTAATTCATAAAAGGTATCTAATTAAATTTATTTGGGTATTTATAATATCAATTATGTTAATATTTCATTAATAAGGTAATTACTGCATCATCATTGTGTCATAAATAAATTAAATTATATAATGTCTAAAATTTATAAATAAAACACAATTATTTAGGAAATAATATTATCTTTATAATGAATATTTATAGTCAAATTTATCTTTTGTATAATCCTATATTAAAAATTATTTAGTTATTAATCATTGATTTTAACTATATTAACTCTTCTTTAAATAAAATAATAATAAATGTTCCAATCTAATCCAAGTGGACCTAAAATGTTTTTTTGGTCTAATTACACTAATCCAATAGTGTTAGGACTTGTTTTAGGGTAATAATAAAATCATTTTTACCCTTAAATACCCGATTTACTTTTAACCATTGTAAATAAAAGCAAAAAGTTACTATTCACAAAAAATTATTTTTATCTTATTGAACCACATCTTACATAAGTATATCAACCATGACTCTCATATTTTATAAATTTTACTCACATATGTTTTTAAATTATGTTTTATGTATATTATCAAATTCTCCTAAGAGGTGGGTATATAACGGTAAAAAGTTCAATAAAATATTCATATATCTAAAATTATTATAAAATGACTCCAATGAATTACATTGAACTTATATAGGTATAATGTCTCTATTTTGACCTAAAATAAATTTAAATAAAATATATAATTATTTAAATAAAAAATCCGATTTTAACCAATAACTCAATGTTTTCACTATTCATAAAAAATTGAATGTTTTCAGAAAAAAACCAAAAATTCACCATCGGCTAATTTCGATATCCTGAATAAAAAAATGAAGACCATTTTGAAAGATAAAATTTCTAAAATTTCAATAAGTTTGTATTAGTATTCATAACAGCTAGTTTAGATAATATTTTAATAACATATCGTTGTTTAGTGAACCCCGATAATCCGTACAACACACGCTATCGAGGAAAGTCGTGATTGCATGTAATGCAAGCCAAGTCAATGCTTCATGTAGTGCAAGCTCCCATTGGTGTTGCGTATAAAATAATCAAAACTTATTTCATTTATACAGTATACAAAATCTATACCTAATGTTGTGTAGAATAATTTCAACAAAACGAACTTGTAATTGTGAGTAACACAAGCCAAGAATAGTGTTTCATATACTGAAAGCTAATAAGATGTTGTGTATAGTATAGGCTAATCATGGTGTAGTGTACAATCGAAGACATCGATGATATTAAAAAGAATATATATCTCATAAAATATCGGGGTGTTACATAATTGCCTTTATAACCAGTAAATGAACAGATGAAATCACATAGGTTGATACAAAACACTGGTTATACTATATAAAAAAAGAGTGATAAAAATAGAAGGGGCTGGAAATACAAGCCCAACTATATAGTACAAGAAAATGAAAAGTACACGTACAACTACAGAAATAAAAAACAGTCGTACGGTCATCTTCCGTGGGTCTTACCTGAATGTTAGGTACAGATAGCCTCCTCATCACTCCACGTTTGTCCGTATCCTCCGTGTACCGACTCGCCACATAGTTCACCTCTGGGTACAATCTAGTCCTGGTACTCTATTCCTTAGTCAGCGTTGCCCATTGTCGGCATCTGACACAAAGAGGTGCGGGAATAGCCCATGCATGGTTGAGTATAATGATACTCAGTAGGGACCAAAAGTCCTCAATCTCTATCAAAATCCAACAAAGAAAAACAACAAATTATGAAATCAACAGATAACCCCACATAGGTATATTCCCATTCACATACCTATGTAATCATATAAACCTTATCAATCATAAGGAAAAAAAATTACTGACTCAGATCAAACTAGGATTTTTTTCTAGGGGTAAACCTATTCAATCCCTCGATTGCTAGAGAACTACTCCTCTATCGAGAACAGTGGGCCTGTTGCAACAACCAGGTACTTCCCACTATCTTTGGACTACTGAGATACTCCTCTTGTCAAGTAATGTGGGTCTGTTGCATCCCACAGAGGTGCTCCTCACCAAAGGTCTGCCGCTGTAACAAGGAGCTCTCCCTCATATCCTGTAGAGGTACTCTTACTGTCGAGTATCACGGGTCTACCACCACATCCAGGTGCTCCTCCGTCGCGGGTCTTCCACCACAACCAGGCGCTACCCACAATGTCATACGAGTCACTCTAAGTTGATCAGTCATCAGTTATCAAGTCTAATCTAGTTACTAGGTTCCTTCAAAAATTCTCACTCGTCTCCAAAAGATCCTCATAACAAGCTATTGTTCTATGATCCAACTGCCATGAAGTCCCACGAATAAGTATCATGAAGGTCATCCACACAATAAGGGTCTCAACGCAAAAGACAACACGTCAATAGGACATCCAACCGTTTAGTTATTAGCCTTTTAGTCCCAGGGGACCGGTTGGATTCATGCATGATCAACCCGACCATATCTCTACAATACACCAAAATCCAGCGGGGTATACTCAAAGGGAACATCATGCTCCATGATTACTAGCGTTGTGGATGTTTCATCAAATAGACGTTCAGTTCCAATGATTTGGCCATGAGAAAAATGGGTCTTATTGTGCTCGGGTCTAGTCTGACCTGGTCGGACCAACCCACGCTGTCCCGTTAGGTTTGACCTAGCTCGTTGGGCCTAGCCCAGAAAGCTGTGAGGAACCATGGAGAGACGAGATGGAAAAGACAAGCCTCGATTATGCACGAGTGAAGTTCAGGCCGGATGGCACCGCGAGGGCGTGGGACAGTTCGGACGGGGCGCCCGGAGGGGGGTGGGAGACCAGCTTGGCCGAGGCGTCACAAGGGGTACGGGAGGCCAACTCAGTAGGGGCGCCGCGTGCGGTGTGGAAGGTCGGCTAGGTCGGGCTCCAGAAGGGGAGCGGCTTGGCCGGTGCGGCCTGGGAGGCCGGGACCGGTTCGGCCAGCTGTTGTGACGGTCACACAGACGCCGGAGCCCTGGGCTGCATGGTGCACCCGGAGGTCGAGGGCTGGTTCTGCCGGGGCATGAAGCGGCTTGACCGGTTCGTCGTGGGAGGTGCGGCACAGAATCCGGTGAGCAGTGCGGTGCAGCTTGGGGAACCAGAGCATCTCAAGGGTGGCGCAAGTTGCGGAGTCCATGTATTGAGCGACCATTACCTCCGTCGTCTTCATCTTCACGTCTCCTCATCACCATTCTGAAGAAAAAAACAATCAAGAACAAAAAAGGGGTCAATCCATGTTGATTTGGCATGCACCCTTCGCGATTAGGCTAGTAGAGAGTGGTTCAATTCATTATATAATTCAAATAATTATCAAGAAAATAAGATGAATGAAAAATAAAACTAATACCCCACATCTTCCCGCAAAAATAAATCCCAACCCGCAAGGAAATTCATCAACAATGATTCTTTGTCTTAGATGGTAATAATTAAAGGAATAAAATCATATTCAAATAAAACACCTACTTCTTCGTAGTTCATTGACGGTGTCAGAGGGAAGAAGACATATCATTGGGAAAAGATAGACTTCAGTGACGTCGGAGTTTTCCTCGATCGTCGGTTTGTGCGCCGGCTTGTTGTAGTCGAAGACACCTACATCGGAGGAAGTCTCTAGGAAGAAGGTTGATGTCGGGGATGACGTTCTTCATGGAAGAACACGTTCTTCATTGGAGACCGTAATCCCCAAAGTGTTGGGCATAGCATAACTTTACCAGTGCTTCATGGCATGGTAAAGCTGTCCCAAATCATCTTCATATGCTTCATATATATTGGATAGGGGGAAGGTAGGTAATGATTGTTGAGATTTATGATAGTTCATTTATTAAGAACCATCTTAAATTCCAACGATGATGTTACATAATTTAGAAAAAGGGTCAAGCCAATAAATTTATGTTTTCCAAAAAAACAAAGGTGGTGTGTTGGCATAATTAATGTGTAGGAAGCCAAGAGGCTCCCTTGCAATAATGAGGGAGTAGAAAGTTTTCAACATCATTAAGAGGAGATTTGGGAGGTTTAGTCCTCAGGTGGTCAACACCACCATAACCACTCATAGGAGGATAGGGTCTGGTGGTACCCACCACCATAACCACTCATGAGAGGTTAAGGTCTGGTGGTCCCTACTTCTAAACATTCACAAGGAGGTTTTGTTTCGGTGGACCCCCACCTCCCAACACCCACATGGTTGTTCCAAATAAAAATAACATGTCACATACTTTTATTTTTATTTTACACTTTCACGAAAACCCCCAAAACAAACATTCACCCTCGACCATCTAGTGTCAAGGATAAAGTATCCTTAAGAGAATACTAGAGTAGAGAGTACAACAGTAACCCTAGATTTCAATTCGGAGCATTGGTTCAAATGTTACAAAATTCCACTTGCGTGTTTATTGAGCGTACCTGAAAAAATGTTTGGAAAGTTATTATCAGTCACCCTCGACTAGTTCCGGTCGGGGATATGCTCTGTATAAGTGAAACACTCCCCAATGAAGCCAATTGTACTCTCGAATTTCCAATCCAAGTTACCGTTTAAGGTTATTAATTTTACAATAAAATAATTTCCACTTAATTATTTTATTTTCCGAAAAAAAACATACATTCGATGGTGGCACATTCTAGTCAATGATTGTATCTACATAAATAAAGCATACCATCATGAACTCAACAGTGGTCTCAGATTTTTAGTCTGAGCTACGGTTTGTGTGTCATTTGAATTTTAAAAATAAAATAATTTTTTTAATTTTTTATTTACAGTTATTCCAATTTTGGGTTTTCTCACAGGAGGCCCTCGCCGACTAATCTCATGTCACGCCTGGGGTAAACTCGCCATCTTGAGCACAACGGTGCCCTATGATTTATGATCTGAGTAAACATTTATGAGTTATTATACTATATTAGGAAAACTACTTACGAGCATTAACATAAGCTTAACAATGCTTCGACAGATCATTACGGGCACTCCGGGCCTCGGAATTGCGCGCCCCTTGATTTCATAGACTCTAAAAATTCCTAGTTATTTAAAAAAATTACATGAAAATTCTGGAAATTAACATTCTCCCCACCTCAGGGCTCTACGTCCCCATAAGCCACAACTCAAACTAATGAAGCAAGTGGAGGTACTGTTCACGTATTTGTGCCTCCTGGTCCCATGTGCTCTCCTGGAGGTTCGCATGCTGCCAACAAACGCGAATCACAGGTATTGACCATCCACAAAGGACCTGCTTCTATCGATCCTCAATATCTACCGGAACCTCTGTAAAAGTCACCCCATCATTGATGTCCAGTTCTTCGTGGTCAATAATGTGAGAAGGGTCATGCACATATCTCTTTAGCTAGGATACATGGAAGACTTCATGTACCCATTGTAACTGAAG
The DNA here is from genome assembly GCA_963277665.1 of Viscum album. Taxonomy (NCBI): domain Eukaryota; kingdom Viridiplantae; phylum Streptophyta; class Magnoliopsida; order Santalales; family Viscaceae; genus Viscum; species Viscum album. The sequence continues at coordinate 794,836,848 of OY728160.1, read as the reverse complement.
TTGAAGAGTTAATTGGTATTCCACCTCGCCATCTCTGCTGAGGACATGAAATGTCTGATGAACCCTGGAGATAACATGCCGCCTCAGCCAAATATCCGCAATCCTTATCTAGGTGAGACCTGTAAAAAGATTTGGCCGCCATCCTCGTACTCTATAGGTATCGATGTCTTGATGGAATAAGTTTTATGCCTGCTCTGTGTAGTCATCATCAACTCTTGGATGATCTACGCATCTTTGTGATAGCCCATACCATCTCTGGTCCCACTAGTACTGACTCCCCTGGGTATGTCCGGCACAATGGTGATCTGAGTGGTCGCCCGTATTACTCATCAAAAGTTGTCATTCCAATGGTGGAGTGATATCTGTTGGTTTTTGAAAACTCCACCAATGGTATGTGATCCTACCAGCTACAACTGATGTCGAGGACACAAGCATGCATTAGGTCCTCGAGGGTCTGAATGGTCCGCTCAGTCTGACCATCCGTCTGAGGATGGAAGGCGGTGTTCAAACAATAATGCATCCCAAAAGCCTCTTGAAACCTCTTCCATAGCTGGGAAGTAAAATTTAATTCACTATTGGAAACAATCATCGAGGGTACTCCATGTTGCCTCACAATCTCATTCACATAGATGTGTACCAAGATCAATACAAAACCATACTCTCTGATCAGTAGGAAGTGGGTTGACTTGGTGAGTCGGTCATCGATCACTGATATTGGGTCATGTCCCCATTATGTATGTGGAATTCCTATCACGAAGTCAATTGATATCCCATCCCACTTTCACTTTGGGACCTCTAAAGGCTGAACTTTTCATGTTGGTACATGATGCTCCACCTTCACTTGCTGATAGGTGTGGCACCGAGAAATAAACTATGCAACTACTTTCTTCTTTCCTGGCCACCAGTGCAGTCTTCGGAGATTGTGGTACATCTTCCCCACTCCTGGATGTACTGCTAGAGAGGAAGTGTGGAACTCCCTCAACACTCCCTCTTGATGTGACACTGGTACCATGGTACGTCCTCTGAAGAAGATGATGTGCTCCCCACCATCAGAAAATCCATCAGGTTCCTATCTTGTGGATATCTGAGCTTATCGATTCTCACTGTCAATGTATCCACATTGTGCCTCTCTTACTCACTGATGAAGTGGGGGAGTGACAGTAAGAGAAAGAATAAAATATGCTCAATGTCGATCCACAAAGAGTATCTGCAAGCGATTAGCTTCTCAACCACCACACTCAGCAACTGCAGGCCAGACCTCCTGTTGAGTGCGTCTGCTACCATGTTCCCCATCCTAGGGGTATATAGAATCTTTAAGTCATAATCCTGGAGTAAATACAGCCTCTTCTGTTGGAGACTGAAAACTCAAAACATATACTACAATAAGGGTGAGGCTAGCCGACTCACGAGTGTCCAGCAGCACCCTCCTATGCAGGAGTTTATCTTGTGCTTCCTAGGTTTCCTTTTTCACCAACTAAGAAAATACTTATCCCATCGCTATAGTTAAAACACATCCTTTTTTCCTAATATAGTCTATATTAGTGTGAACATTGGATGCCATCTCTAAACCCAGACTAACATCATAAGGCCTCAAAGCTGTCACCAAGAGGTTCCAACTGAGACTCTCACCTCAAGGATCAGATCACAGAATTGTCATAAGTGGGATTATTGAGTCTCCTCCCAAAGGTATTTCCAGATGTTATGGTGAAATAATCACTTTAATTGGAAACACTAGGTCATGGATAGGATTATTATAAGGAAGGAATGATTGGTGCCTATGTCTATTGATACGACATCTTTTAGTAGACACATACCATATCTTTAATCATTCATTGTGCCCTAGGGTCACACTTCTTAACCTCATGCAGCTACTCCCTTCCCCCTATCCTCTAGCTCTATGAGCCTGGAAGGGACCAAAAAGTTGGCGTTTATAACATGTTGAAATGTACACCACCACATGCTTCTCCCCAAGATCTGTTTCCACATCTTCAGCCCTGCAGATTCATATGTCTCTAACACTTATTTTCCCCAAAACATTTTTACACGCCCATATCTCAATGACTGGTTCCAGTTTCTTACATTCCCACAACTAACATTCATTGCCTACATTCACTCAGCCAAGGAATATTCTACAACAAAGAAACTCTCTATCACCCTAAAAAAAGTAGGAATTCCTAAAGGAATAGTGATTGTTCAGATGTCCCTAAAGACACCTCTCTCATAGGTTCATGCTCTGAATCACTGATCATATCGTATTCATTGAGTAACAAGAATGATCAGTACACCTTGATGAATACTCAGCTATAGACATGACATCCTTCCAAATCTATAGAAGCTATAGATAACTCTCAGCCACCTCCTGAAGCCAGTCCTCAGCCTCTTGTGTGTCGGCTCACCTCGAAACCTGAGGGGAATCTGATGTTGAATCAAGCGTAAGGCACTAAGCCCATATGTTTCCATTACCAGTACTACCAGTTGTAATTACTGACCAATGTGTAGGGATATAGATAACACACTACCCAAAGGTTCTATCTTGGGTAATGGTCCATGTACTAAAGCCTCATCACTAAGAAGACCATCCTCATGGTCTCTCAGTGAAAAAAAATCATCCAGCTAAGATCACCGTCTTCCCTAATGGTGTCTCAACTAGATGGGAAACTCTAACAATATCCTCTAGCGATCCCTCAGCCACGTGGGAATCTATCTCACCTCGAAATCTCATAGGCCTCTACTATTGGAACTTGAGCAATGTGATCATTCGGCATACACCATCCGCCAGTGTGTCTAGTGGTATCGGCTACCAAATGGGTGGTGGTTCTGCTGGTATGCCACCTAAAGGTGACAACATAGAATGAGGGCCCTGCACTGGAGTCTCATCACTCTGTGGGCAGTCAGTCCGTACAACTCTCTGTACTCTAGCCAGAAATCTGTGTGGATGCATTCTGAAAAGAAACAGGCGATCTACAGTTTAAATTTTATACCTTGTTAGGTGACCTATTGATCTGACTTGTGAAATCACAAAGAAAACACACACATAATCCGTATTTTCGTGCACCGATTCAGAAATCAGATGTCAAGTTCATGTTGTATGGATACGTTGGCCACCACACCAACACTAGACTCCCTGAACTGAAAACCACACTCACTACACTTACCACTATTTCCTCACATATAAGATTAGAGTCCTATGTTCTACGGTATAAACGACTCCTCTGATACTAATTTTTCACGACCCGTCACCTGGGGCCTGTCCGTGACTACACCAATCCTACCTTCCATAGGCCAGGGGATGGCGACTAGAACCAAAGGCGTAATTTCATATAACTGGGAAGGCATCGCCTTTATAAAAAGTAAATGCACACAACATAACACACAACTGGATACAAAACACTATGTAAAATGTATACCAAAAGTGTGCTGAAAATAGAAGGGGCTGGAAATACAAGACCAACTATAAAGTACAAGAAACATAAAAGTACAAGTACAAATAATGAAATGAAAAACTGTTGTTAGGTTACCCTCTGAGTGTCCTACTTGAAGGGTAGGTAGAAATATCCTCCTCAGCATTCCATGTCTATTTGTCTACTCTGGGTACCAACTCACCGCATTTTCCAACTCTGCATACCGTCCAGTCCTGGTACTCTCAGACTCAGTTAGCGTTGCCTATCGTCTACATCCAACACAACGAGGTGAGGGCATATCCCTTTCAGGTGTGAGTATAACGATATTCAGTAGGGACCCTGAGACCCTCAATATCTCTGAAAATAAAACAAGGATAAAACAAAAAGTATGAAATCAATAGATAACCCCACTTATGAATATGTCAATACATATACCTATGTTATCATGTAATCCTATCAATCATGAGGAAAACAAAATTGTTACCAACTCATCTCAAACCATGATTTATTTTAGGGGTAAAACATTTCCAACCCTCGGCTGCTAGAGAACTCATCCTCTATCAAGTACAGTGGGCCTACAGACACAACCAGGCACTTCCTACTAACCTTGGACTGCTGAGGTACTTCTCCTGTCGAGTGTTGTGGGTCGACTACGGCACACAGAAGAGCTCCCCACCAATGTTATGTCGCCACAACTAGGCACTCCTCCTCAATGTATGTAGAGGTACTCCTCCAGTCAAGTACAGTGGGTCTACTGCCCAACCAGGTGATCCTCTTCCATGGGTCTTCTGCCACAACCTGGCGCTCCCCACTAGGCCATACGAGTCACTCTGAGTTGATCAGTCAGCAGTCATAATGTCTCAGCCAGCTAATATTTTCCCACAGAATTGATTTCTCATATCCGGAAGAACGAATCCACAATATAATGGACAATTCACCAAATTAAATGAAGTCCCACTAAGAAGAATTTCAACATTCCACCACCCCATTGGGGTCTCGATTCAACTGACGGTGCATCAATCAGATGCCCGGTGTGTGGGTTATTAAACTTTTAGTCCCAGGGGCTCGGCTGGATTCATGAATGATACAACTTGGTTGTATCTCAATATACCCCAAACTCTACCAAGATATACTCAAAGGGACTAGCATGTTCCAATATTACTAGTGCAGCTGACGGTTCGTCAAATGAGAATTTGGTGACAAAGATATGTCCATTATAAAGTAAAGGCTCACAGTGTGCCTGGGTCCAGTCCGACCTGATCGGACTGACAGGACCCGATCTAGTCTGGGCCGACCTGGTTTGGGTAGGCCCGACCTGACCCATTGGGTCTTGACCGACCCGTTGAGTGGGCCTACCCATTTGATTCGGACCGGCCCATTGGGCCTCGCCTAGCAGGCCGTGGGGAATTGCGGAGCACCGAGAGGGTGCAGACCAGCTATGAGGGCGCAAACCAGTTGAGAGGGCACTGACCGGACAAAAGGGTGTGGACCGTCCGTGGGTCAGTGGGAGGGAGGGTATGCCCGGAGGGCGCCTTGAAGGCACAGTATGGTTCGGTCTTGGTGCCATGAGGGGCGAGGGTGGCCGGCACAGCCGGGGCGCCGATAGGTGTTCGCGAGGCAGGATTAGCTGGGGCGCCGTGAGGGGTGCAGGAGGCCGACATGGCCGGGGAACTATGAGTGGCATGACAGGCTGGCTCGTCTGGGCACCGCAAGGGGTGCGGCTCTGGCGGCTCGGCCCGAGAGGCCATTGCCGGTTTGGCCTGCAACGGCGCTGGTCTCACAGAGCCACGAAAGCATAGGGCGCGCATGCAGCCGATCCGTGGGGTGCGTAGGGCGTGTGGAGTCGCGGGGCACGTGGGGAGGGTAGAGGTCGGGGTCTGGTTCATCAGGGGTGTCTGTGAAGCCCGAGCAGTTTGGCGAGGGTGGCGCGGTTGGCGGGTGGCACTATTTGGACCGGCAGGCGGTGCGGCCGGCGGGCGGCGTAGTTCGGCCCAGGGTGCCGGAGCGTCGCGGGGGCGGGGTAGGCTATGGAGGTTGCGGGTAGCATGGTCGTTACCACAATAACTTTCATCTTTTCATCTCCTCATTTCCATTCCGAAGAACATCACAAACAAGAACAACTGAGGACTCCGACCATGTTGATTTGGTCCACACCTTCCGCATTTTGGGTTGTAGCGAATGGTTCATTTTGTTCATAAATTTCTATGAATTATCAAAAATAGGAGATGAAAGAACAATCAAACAAACACCCCACATATGGCCACAATAGTAAATCCCAACGTACAAGGAAAACCATCCACAATGATTATTAGTTTTGGATGGGATGAATTAATGGAATAACATCATATTCAAATAAAACACCTACATGTTCGTTGTTTGTGGACGGCGTCGCAGGGAAGAAGAAGGATTGTTGGGAAAAGGTAGACATCGGTGTCGTCAATGTCTTCCTCGATCGTCGGCTTGTGCGCCGGCTCATCGTAGTCGAAGACGTCCTACGTCGGAGGATGTACAGGAGAAGAAGGTCAATGTTGGGGTTGATTTTCATTGTTGGTGGAGCGTTCTTCGTCGCTGGAACATGTTCTTCATGGAAGAACATGTTTTTCATTGGAGATCTTAATCCTTCAAGTGTTGGGAATCATGTCACTTTACCAGTGATTCGTCTCTTTGTGAGTTCTTCCCAAATCCTCCTCCCAAGCACCATATATATATGTCAGGGGGGGGGGTTGGTAACGATCATTGGAATTTATGATTGTTCATTTATTAGGAACCATCCTAAATTCCAACGACGCGGTTATTTAATTTAAAAACGGGGTCAAGCCAATAAATTTATGATGGCACAAAAATAAAGGTGGTGCATTGAAATAATTGTTGTGGAGGATGCTCAAGAGGCTACTCCACATTAATGAGGGAGTTGAGAGGTTTATCCCTCATTTAGAGGGGAGTTTGGAGGTTAGGCCACTGGTGGTCACCACCACCATAACCTCTCATGGGAGGTTAGGGTCTAGTGGTCCCCACCACCATAACATCTAATGGGAGGTTATGGTTTGGTGGTCCCTGCGTCCCCACTTCCACAAGGATGTTTAGTTCCGGTGGACCCCCACCTCCCAACACCCACATGGGTGTTGAAATTAATAATAAAGTGTCACACACTTGTATTTATATTTTTATTCTTTCATGAAAAACCCAAAATCTAACATTCAACCTCAACCATCTGCCATCTCGGTGAATTTCCTCTTATTTGAATACCTGTTATGCGAGTTTAACCGTAACCTCAGAATTCAGTTCTGAGCACCAGTTCAATAGTTACAAAAAGCTCTTCTCGAGTTTACTGAACGTGCCCAAAAAAGATGTTCGGAAAATTATTATCAGTCACCCTCGACCTGAACCAGTCGAGGATAGGATCTTCCTAGTTGAAACATATCCCATCGAACCCAACGGTACTCACAGATATCCAATCTGAGTTAAGGTATAAAATTTATGAATTTTAAAATAAAATAATTCTCACTTAATTATTTTATTTGCGGCCAAAAACTAACATTCTATTGTGGCCCACACCGACCAATGTTAGTATCTACTTAAATAAAGTATTCTCTCATGTGATCAACAGTGGTCACAGATTTTTAATCTGACATACCGTTTGTGAGTTATAAAAGTTTGAAAAATAAAATATTTTATTTAATTATTTAATTTACAATTATGCCAATATTGGGTTCTCTAACAGGAGTCTTGTGCCGGCTAATATTATGTCACATCTAGGGTAAACCTGCCATCCTGAGCGCAATGGTTCCCTCAGAATTATGATCTGAGTAACCATTTAAGAATTATTTCTCTATATCAGGATAACTGCTTACGTGCATCAACTTACGCTTAACAAAAATTTCAACAGTTCATTTCGGGCACTCTGGGCCTCAGAATCGTGCGCCGTCTGATTTCACAGACTTATAAAATTCCCATATATTTAAAAACAATTACATGGAAATTCATGGTCATTAAAACATGTGGAATTGATTAATAAAAATAAAGGCAAAATAAATAGTTCATTCCTCATAAGGGGAATGTTGTTGATCCATGACGTTGATATAGAGGTGGTTTTAGTGGATTGGGGTAAGATCATCATATCCAGTTATATAATATATAATTTTTCATTCAATTTTATTGTTGATGTAGTAATATTTATCTCGAATACTTTCAAGTAACAAACCCTTGATTTTTGGATTTTATATTTGTAATGTGATTTGGTGATGTTTGGGAAGGTTTGATGAAATTTATGAATGTCTTTGGTTCGTCTTAGTAGGTCAACTATCTGAGTATGATTATTGAAAATCATGTAACAACATTAAGAAAGCATTTAGTGTTTGTTTTTGGGATTGGGTAGGCACAATGTTAGGTTCATATTATTACAAAATTGTGCAGCCTCCTATGGGAAAATATTTTTTTAAGAAGGAATCATATTCAAGATTTACAAATGGTTTGCATAATTGTACTACTAATGATGCGTTGTTTAATTTTAGATACATAAAAACTCTATCAAACATAGATTTTTATTTAATCGATTAATTTTGCCTCTATTTTCACCCAAAAATATATTTTCTTCCTCCTAATAGTGGTGGAAAATCCCTCCTCCGATCTGAAAGTGAACGGTTGGAGAATCATAGTGCATTGATGGCAATATTTCATTGCATTTCTCCATTCTGGTGGGTTTACATAGATCTACATATCATTTGATTAATTGATTAACATATTCAGTTTTTGAGGATCAATAAAGAATAGTAGATTCCAATAATGATGATATACATATTATTTTATATTAGGTAACAGGATCTAAGACGGATATAGGGAGTTTCAACCTGGTTTTTTTGAAAAATAATTATAGTTTGACATTTTCATCAAAATTTACAAGATATGTTGATTTACACTTGTTTAATCTTATTATAAAATGAATCTCTATTTTTAAAAAAAATAATTGATTTATATTTCTTTTGAAATTGAGTGTGTAATTGTTTTCCAGTATTGGTATAAACCATCTTTTGTGATAGATTTTCCGGATGGTTCGAAATATTGTACAAAGTACGTTTTAAAATGATTTACAAATGTTTATTTTAAAATAATTTTTTTAAATAATGGAAAATCGTTTTTAAAAATTTATTTAGATAAAGTCTTATTAATCTAAAATTATTTTGAATAAATGTTTTTGGAATGATTTTGGAGGAATTGGTCTTGGTAGGGTTTTGGAATAATTTATTGGTGTGTGTTACATTGAATAGATATGACCCTCAGTAATGGGAATATGAAATTAAGTAACTGGTAAATGGGTATGTTATGATGACTTGGTAAATTGAGGATATACCTAACATGATTAGGGAATTTATACTTAGGAATGTATTTGTTGATATTTTGATATGTGGAGTGATATTGATTGATGAGAGATGGCAAAAATATATTTTTTTCATGGTCTGTAGAAATAATTTTAGGGAGGTGTTTTGTTACCTTCTCAGATTTTTTTAGTCTTCAATGAATTTTACATTCAAAGATAAACTTTATTAAAGTTTATATATATATTTTCAAACATATAATATCCATGTGACATGATTTTAGATTTCATTTGGGGAAAACACAGTGTGTTTAATTACTCACCACATATTTAAAACATTGGTGATTTTTAAAAAATAATTTAACGAGACATAGGTAATGGAAACATGTAAAATTTCATTTATTATTCTTCATGATATTATGTAATGTATTATAGTGTTGTATTATGAGGCATGTTGGGAGCTGTGTATATTATTTATTTAGATTCTTTTAGATTTGTGGGGTTTTCACACTCTATTTACTTTGATGTTGGTTATCTTCCTCATTGGTAATATAGTATATTTTGGTTTTAATATTTTTTTCTATTACTTTTTCATCATGCATCATAAAATGGTTTTTGAAATGGATTTCTTAGTTGTGGTTTTTTATTTATAATGGGAAAATAATCCCTTAAATTTTATTATTTCCCTTGAAATTTAGTTCCAGTCCCTAGTCTCTTGTGAATGTGACCTATGTCCCATTAGAAATTCCCCCTTAACTCTTTCCAATGTGGTGGGCTAGGATGTTACATTATAAATGTGTATTTTCCAATAAATTTTTTTTTAATTTGTTTTTTCAAAATAATTATACATTCACATGACACATTTAATGTTTATTTCATTGTAAAAAATACATTCCATAAATTTATTATTTTATTCTGCTATACTTATCAAAGGACATTATAAAACATGTAAATTTCTCGAGATAAGTGGTATACAAACTCAGGACATAAGACGTCGACTCATAATTTGTTGTTTAGGAAGATAGAAAAGGGTTTCTAAATTTTTTAAATTTTAGTATTAATGGAGACTATGATAAATAAAACATAAAATATATCTATATAAATACGCATATGATATCATTAAAAAATTTAGAGTTTCATAGAATTATTGGAAAAAAAGTGAACATGGTGATGACCGTATAAGAAGATTATTTGTTATATGTTTACCCAATTTCAGTTACTCTAAAATGGAATTCACACACACACACACATATATATATGAATGGTGTGGATTATCTAACAAGAAAATTGGTTTATATAAAGTAATTTACCAACATTAATATAGATTTTTAATTACTAAATTATTATAGTTTTCCGAAGTGGATCTAGAATGATGTTATCAAAATATTATTTAATTACATTTTCAATTTATATTGAATGATAATTATGTTATTAAAACATTATTCATTTTTTATAATATATATTGGAAGAAATTAACTAATGGAATTTAAATAAATCCTGAAATTCATTTAAATCAAAATATTTTGATGGTGAATAAATGAAGGAATATCTTTATTTATGAAATTAGATATTTTGTTTTATGTTAAATATGCCACTTAGAAGAGTCCACATAGGGAAATAATATGGGTGAGTAGTGGTAGTGAATATACTTCTAGACCCTGATCTAGAACATATGATTGGATAAACAGTTCATAATATAATAGGGTGAAAATTTAGGAAAATAAAATAGATGTGAATAATCCCCCTCGATTTAAAAGGGAAACCCACCATCTAATAGAGGTGATGATATTCCAAAGTAGAGAGAGGGATGGATTAATATCATTAATTTGATTTGATTTTTTAATTTTCCAATTTTAAAATGGAAATTGATGAATATTATTTTTCCTAGGGTTCATGTTGGAATTGTTGGGAAATAAATTGGTAGGTACTATAGGATAAAATCTTTATATTGGATCGATTTTGATGAAAATTTAGTATCTAGTATTCTGAATAAAAAATTATTTTTGAAAGTGAATACAATTTTAGTTATTTTGGAGATGGTAATATTTGAATTATAATATTATATTTTGATATTAATGAGATCAATAAACATATTCAACAACTTGAGATGAATTAAGATCTCTTATTTTTAGGAGAAAGATGAATGAATGATCATTGATTTTTTTGGTGAATATTATATAGTTACTACATAGTAATGATATTGATATGAGTGTTCATGATACCATAGGGGAAATGTACTTGAAAATAAGAATAATAGATCATTTATTACTCAATAATGTTTTTAAAAAATTATTATTTAATCGATAATTTGGGAAAGAGGAGATATTTTATGGGAAGTGGAAAGCTATCCAAATGTGTTCCATTGGATTTTAATATATTATAACTTTGTTTTTTATAGAATATTTTTACATCATTATTAATATGATACAACTTTTTTCATTATCTTATCAAAATTTATCTATCAAATATATATGTGTTACATGTGATGTTATTTTTGAATTATTAGATTATATTAATTCAAACATGTCATTCCCCTTATATAATTATTTTATTTAAAAATAATGTTGACTATAAATTTTGGATATATATTAAATATAAAAATCATGATCAAGTCTGACTAAAAATAAAATAAACCTTACTATGAATTGAGAATATGATTTATAAAATAAAAAGATCTTATAGATTATTTATCATTAACATTTTTTTGTTATTAAAAATTAACAGTAAAAGAAATGAATATTCCTAAAACATATTTTAGAAAAAAAATTAGTTAATTTTTTTGTAATTCATATTTAATGTTTCAAATAAAATTTAAATATGTGTATAATTAATGTATTTTATTTTATAAAGGTTTATATACATATATGAGGTTGTTTTTTATATCATATTTATATATTCATTGTTAGAGGAACATAATTATAGTTTTTTAATTATTAATTTATAGAATATCTTCAATATAAGATATAAACTATGAGAATGAAATTTTATATATGTATTAAGATATTTTTATTGTTTTTAATTTTATTTATTAAATGTTATTCACAATAATTTATATATTTTGAAGTTATTTATTTCGGATGAGGAAAAAATTTATATATTTTAAAAATTGTTTTTCTATAATTCTCCCTATATTATAAATGACTCATTTAGGATTTCACAATGTAATATTCACTAACAAGATACATAACATAAAATTGACTGATCTATGAGTGTAAAGGTATGTGATATGATGTGTTTAACTAGTAGAATAAGGGATAAATTTTAACTCATGCATTGGTTATCTGTGAATCATAAATTATTATTGATTTATTTTATACAACAGTTGAATTTGGTTTAGGATATTTCCTAATATAGTTATGTGGTGTTATGGGATATTGTTCTATAATGTTAAGATCACATTGGAAGAATTACCGAATGAAATAAACGAAATTATTTTTTTATTCATTAAGGACATAGATGAATATCATTTTTTGATAAATTTATTTTTTGTTCAAATCAAAAGGGAATGAGGCATATTTTATCATATTATGATATGAACCCATGGTTTTGAAATTATGAGGATTGAAATCAATTATTTCATCATTATATAATTTATATAATAGTAAATGTTTATGTGACATAAGTTTCATTGAGATGGGGAAAATTGATCAGGGGGTGGATACATTTGGTGAGTTGTGAAAGTTTATGTGATTGACAGTGGAATTCTACATATAGATAAAATGAATGAAACATTATTTTATTCTACATAGTATCTACATATTATCCATATTTATAAAACTAATGAGGAGGTAAATATTTTATATTGACGTTTGTATGAGAATGTGATTTGTTTTTATGATCATGGAATCAATGAGTAGTTTTGAGCACAAATAGAAGTAGTGATTTATTTTTGTGGATGAATATTGGATAATATTTAGACGAGGGGTGAAATTAAAAATGTTTTTAGAAATTTTATCTAGGAAGTAAATTTTTGAGATTTGAATATGCATGATATTTGGTACTAATTATAGTGGCCAGGTATGGAGAAGTATATTATAGAATTATATTATCAATGTTAGGTTTTAATTCAACATTAATGAAGATGAATGATTGAATGATGAGATTTCAAAATATATTTGATTCACCCTATCGAAATGGGAGGATATATAAATGGATATTATGATTTGGTTATCTAGATATGTGTTGAATAATGATTGCGTTTTAGTGATAATATATCAACTCAAAATGATAATTTATTTTATTCTTATTTGTGTAAATGTTATACATAGTGATCATGGTGAGGACTATGTTAAGGTTGTTGTAAGAATTATTGGGGTCCCAATATAGATCATCCTAGTTACTGATCCCATTATTAAAATATGATTCATAATTGGGATTTATAATAGTGATTAGAACTAATTGAAAATGATTATGGAATTTCATTCCTTGATATATGGTCATATGTAACATAATATTTTATTTTTAGAGTGTATGATATAGGCCTATGTGGTTTATTATGGGTGATCATGAGGATATTAATGTGAATTAATATAGATTTTATGCTGAGATAGGGGATAAGACACTAAAGATTGAATTTTGGTTCATTATATCATTAATGATGTAAAATTTATTTGGTTTTGTAGGATTTTAAAAAAGATAAAATTGAAGTATTATAAGTATCATAGATCTGGAAAAATGATGATTAGTGATAAAAATTTTATGTTCTTGATTTTGAATCAAATATTAGATATATGGACTAGAAATAATTAAATATTAAGGAGATGTTATATATGTCCCAAAAAAACCTTATTTTGATTGGTGATATAGATTATAAGTTAGAATTAACATAAATTTTTTCTTTATTCTATAATTATTTTCATGTTTCACAAATTATGAATTATAAATTGCATTCAACTCAATTAATGAGGTACGTGATGAATTATTTTGATCGTGATAAATCTTAAGTGGGGAAAATTTTTGTTAAAACCATTTATTTTATTTCTGTCCATCAAATAATGTTAAATATATTTGATAGCATTCCTTACAAGAACCACTGAACTATAATGAAATTGTGATATGTTTAGTCCATTAAAGATGTATCCTTTGAATTAGTAGGTATAAAAAAGAAAAAATAATTTTATAATAATTTAATAAATATATAAAAGTTGTTTTATAAAAAAGTATCTCATTATTGTTTTCAAGAGCCTTTCCTTTATTTCACTATAATTTAATTAAATAAAATAATTTTATTATTGTATAATGATATTGTTAATAAAATATAATGTTGATTTTTTATTTATTAATTTATCAATCTTTTATGGAAAATATGACTATGAAAAATAAATATTATAAAATTTAAATTTCTTATGATGAATGTCTCTCGGTTCATTTTAGGATTTTATTTAAAACCTTGAAATGAAATATATTGACATATAAATTAAAAAATAGAATTCATTGTTGAATTTATAATATTAAATTTAACATAGTATAATTTTATGAGATTTTTCTCAAAGAAATGTGAATAGTGAACTATACTTATTTTTTATTATGATGAAAAAATCTAAAAATATATTTTAAAAGAATAATATGTTTGATTTTTTGTAAACATTGAACACCAAGAATTATGTAAATTTACATATTATATATATATATATATTATTTTTTAAATGAGATAGTGATATACCATATAATGAATTAAAGGAATTGAATATGAGTAACATAATTATAAAAAATTTATACATAGTTAATACTAAATATAATTTTAATCATTAATTGTTTAGAAATTTGAAGTCAATTTTGTAGTGAAGACCATTTATACTTTAAAATGACATTTTTTGATAAAGTAATTTTCATTGAATTTTGTGCATAGGGATTATAATGATTTTATTACCCTTTTGGAAAAAATATTCTAAAAATTTAATATCATTTTTAAAATAATAATATCAATAATATATTACGGTGAATTTTTTTGAATTTTTAAAAATGATTTATCTTTTAGTGAATATTGATATATATATTTTATAAAAAATATAATATTGTTTCATTTTATAATTTAATTAAGAATTTAATTATATTTTCTGATTTTTATTAATGTGTTATATGATTTATTTCATAAATAATAATTTAATTATTTATATTCTACTTATTAATATTAATGATGTTGATATTATTTTTTTTTTTTTTTAAAAAATATTTTTTTCTGAAGTTTCTTTCTATTTTATGAAATTATATTAAAAATTATTTCTACGACATATATACATTGGATTTTAAATAATAAATACAAAATTTGGTATAAGGAGGTATAATATTTTCAAATAGGTGTCTTTTATATGTAGTCATTATGAATAGTAATCATTGCTAATATTTTTCACCAGGATAAGGGTAAAATGTATAAAAAATTGTGAGAACCATGTGATATGGTGTCAAAATCAACCCAACAATTGAATTTTTATCATTTTTGGAATATTTTGATCATTTTATCTAGAATTTTGAATATATGAAATTTTCCAATTTTTCCTCGTCAATGGGTTCTTTTTATTTTGTGTAATGAAAATCAATAAATTCCACTCTATTGTGTTTGACATATCTAAAAATATTAATATTTAATAAATTGCTGAATTGTTCATATATTCAATTTTTTAAAAAACTAATTAAATATTCTACATTGTTATTTTTTTTCATTTTTAGTTATCAAATATTTATATTTATACATACCCAATACTGACACAATGATAGTGCAAGCAGTAGGAAAATGATGTAAACGTATTCAAAATATCCAAATGTAATATATTTTTCATGGGTAATAGTGATCCAATATATTTATATAAGAATAATATATATTTGGTGTGTTGTAATGATAAATATTATAATAAAATTAATATATTGAATTTTTTATTTCAAAACAATTGAATAGTGTTCAAAATGACATTAATTATATTTCTTTAAAATAATATATTTATTAAACATTTTAAAACACATATATCTATGAAATTTGGAATATTACAATTTTATGTGGTCTAAAATTTCTTCCCTTGTCCATTAATTGATATTTTATATGTTACATTATAAACATTTAGTATTGAAAAAGCAATTACAACAATTATTGTTAATATAGGTAATTTGACGGCTGGTACCAAATGATAAGGTTATAAATACCACGTAAACCTCTTAAATAATATTTTACTAATTTATGCCAATTATATAATATTTTATCTTCCTAATTTTGGAAATAGGTGAATCATCCACTTGAAATCATATTTATTGTATTTAAATTTCTTTTTTTTGTAATTCCATTTGTGTTCTTTCTTGCCCATATAAAATAACACCCCTAATATCTTTTATTTACACCCCATTGAGTGATATTGATTAAAAAAACTCATGAAAATTAATCCAATAAACATCCCTATAAATCAATATTCAGTGGGGTTATTCTTAAAATTCAAATTAAATGGTCTTTAACAAGGTATTTAAATAATCCCTATAGAAGTATAGGTAATCATCTTACCCAAACTCTTTTAATTTTTTTCTTCGTCATCCCCACCAAATATATTGTTTTCATAATAAAATAATATATTCAATATCCTAAATGTGTAAAGATATTACAATGATTATGTAAAACTAATAAAATTCTTTTATTCAATATTATGGAAATTGAATGTAACCCTCAAGCCTACGTTTATACTACCACCTCCACGTTGTGATACAATTCATTTTCCACCACCACGATCCATGGATGGTTTTTATTATGGGTTTAATAATTATATATTCTATACTTTTTTCTAATTATGAATTTAGAATTATATTATCAAATCTATTAATTTACCTTCTTATCAATTTGAAAAATTTAATGTCACTCCTTCGTACTTGTGGAATGTGTCATGAACCAACCTGGATCAACCATGAAATGGTCAACAGAATGAGTCAGTGTCAAGGCTCGAGAGGCATTCTCAATCATCTTGGGATGGAAAATTGTGTTGGGAATCAATGATAAATCTATTTGGAATGATTTATACCATACATAACTTATATAAAAAATACATATCAGAGTACACAACACAAATCCGATAGTCATAAAGAAATACATTATAAGGAACCAAATACCACCAAGGAGAATCTAAAGAAACAAAAAAACTAAGCACATACCAATTAAGAAACAACATAATATATATGTGATTTAATAGTCACCACCATCTATTATACCATCATATTCCACATGAAATTTTGACCAAATCATGATCCTATAAAACAACTCTGTTCTAAAAAACATCGATAGGAACAATTAGGGTGTCAGAATAAAATAACACATTAGGTATGAACCAACACTCCATATATTTAATTTCCAAAAAAGTGATGAAATATTTTTTCACACAACTTTATAAGAATAGGATTTCGTTTTCATTAAATAATCATTCTCGCTTTCCGGCAATCCAATTTTTAAAACAAAACAAAGTATTCCAAATTAAAATAATATACAATTTATAATCCTATTCTGAATACCAACATCCACACCCAATACTATTCCATATTGATCATAACAAAATGGATTATATGAACCTAAAAAACAATGTTGAAAAGATACAATGAAATTAGAAATAATATAACATTATTTGTGTATGTAGACCTATAATAAATAACTTGATGACCACAATGCTATAAAAATAAATCGTGAACATACATATATGTAATCATCGTAATTTCCTAAACATCCCTTTAATAAATCCCAATATGTACTATGTTATGACCCACTTGACATCATATGATAAAAATCCATAGTAAATTGCAAACATTGTTGCACTAAATTGGCATCAGTAATAGAAAATCATGCCTATCCTATCATATTTTCCACGGGTTCAAATCCATCAGATTTCGGTTAAAAAGTTTCGACCACATGACCCTATATATGATAACTAGTAATCTAATGATAATAGTATAAAATTTAATGATTTGTTCATCACATAATTCGCTTTAATCACAACCCATAGAGTCCATCATTCATGACATTCCCAATCCTTAAGACCAAATAGGTGAAGCCCCTTTCATTAGAAGGACAATCATATGGGTTCCCATAATAAATAGATCCTCTAAAATGATCTAACATAGCCTAAAAATTATATGAATTCAAAATTACATTATAAAATATCCTAACTACAAACCATTTCCATTTTATTTTAACTCCATCCCATTTCTAATAAAAATGCATTTCAACTCAAAACCATTTCAAAACCATACTGAGAAACACAAATTTTTCTTATATGTATCCAAATGTGTCTTTAGATCCATGGGGTTACAAATAAAGCTAGAAAATACCAAATGAGACATGTTTTCGTTAAAAAGATTAGAAACCACAGTTTATATTAATTGAAAACCATATTTCCACTTAGTAAACATTTGGGATTATAGGGGATCATTTGAAAAATAATGGGAATAGAGGAAAGAAAATATGAGAATAGTGTTTCTAACACCATGGTTCAATGTGGTCATTTATATGAAATACCATTTACATGTGTATGTTCCTAACTATATGTGTAGCCCATGTATATACAGATAAAACAACGTACAAAAAATCATATAGTATAGTATATAAATACCCATGGATTCAATTAAGGGACCCAATATAGAAATAGGGCCAATAAATTAATTCACACATAACCACATAACCATAAAAAAGAACCAAACAGAAAAAAATTCTCAATTACCTATGGAAACAAAACTATAATGACGCAACCAAGGAAATTCATCAAAACAACACCAATTCAAATTTGAAAGGGAAATTATCCTTTTCTAAAACAACTTTCATACACACATATATATATGAATTATTATATAACACCATTGAAAACCAATTATAGTGAAAGTTACAACATTGAAGAACCAAGAAATATCACTCTAACACCTCACAAAATAGAACAATGCATTTATAAATTAATTGGAAATCATCAATAATGAAATATAATTCCCTTGAAAGGAAATGAATGAGTCACCTAACTCCTAGATTTGAGAATGTGATGAAACTATATTAGAGAAGATAAATAACCACATAAGAAAAAATTAACACCCTAAAAACAATATAAACACCCCACATCATCTGACCTCACCCTTCCATGGATGATCTTCAATTGATAAAGGAGAATAAAGAGGGGAGGGTTTTGGGAGCCCCATCGAGTATCTAGGATTAGTGGTGTAGGATAAGGATGAAATGTTTTTTAAAGATAAGAGGGGTAAAACATGAAACTAAAAGTTTCTGGAGTCTAGGTATGTCACATGGTTAAGCCATATGATTTTCCAAATAGTGTGCCAACAATTCATACAGAACTAAAATATTGTGTAACCCACAAGATCTAAACATACGGTTTAGAAATCCATGCAACAATCATGAAGAATCGTTCTTTAAAAATTATAGATAGCCTCATAAGATTTCTATATTGTTTTCTATATCAGTGATCAATCCATGATCATTGTCTCAAACACCACTTAATAGAAATATTAGTTATCAATTCATCACATAGTTTGGGCCAAACAATATGAAGGACATGCAGGTCAAACCGTGCAAGAAAAAATTGAACTAAATGAGCCATCTACCTTCAAAAACCACATGGTCTCTAACTAAAAAATCATCACTAAAAAGTCATACATCCAAAAAACCAAAATCCTCAAATAATCTAAAAATATCACAGGGAACTCGACCCAAACCTCAAAAAATATCAACATATAACAAATGAATAAAAATGGAAAAACTGACTTCCATGTTTGTCAATTATTCCCACTATGAAATCATTAATCACCTAGAATGTCCACAAGTTAAAAAAAACTAAAACTGAAAACCAAATGAAGACAAAAGAATATATAAATCATGGTGTGACCATTTATCTCCACACGTCACACTAGACCAACAATAGTGAAAACCTTATGATGATCCATACTGAGTCTCCTTACCATTTTAAAACCAACAGGAATATCTACCGAAAACTCCAACAGAAAGGGAACCCAATATATGATGATAAAACAAAAAACTAAACCCACCAAAGAATCCTCATTTCCACAAGACATGAACATAAAAAAAGAAATAACTAACCAAATCCCAAACCATTCCCTTAGATGTATAGCCACATAATGATTAACATGCATAAATAACCACTATAAACAATCAAAGAGTAAATGGCTACCAAGATGCTTAAAAAACATTCCCAATATGTGAAAACAACATAAAAAAAACATACACTATTTTTTAGAAATATCAATGAAAATTTTTGAGGCAAGGTTCCCCACTCCCATTAATTATCAACTTCATGAAGAGATTCACTACAGATACTCTAATCAGAACCCTAATTATCATTTCATCCCCATTGTCTAGAGAATTCATCATCTAAAAAAATCATATTCTTCTTGAATTAATACATAAAGAACTCTCCACGTGACCCAAATTGCCACTTCATCATTAATATTTCAAGGGATTTTGGAAATAGTGCTTCAAATTCTCAAATAGGTCACTCTTGAAGAACATCATAGGATGGTATGATGAATGAGATGTAGGAACCGACAATGGTGAATCACAATGAATGGGTTCCTCTAGCATGTAAAATTCAAAATATTAGAACCTTTAAAAGCTCCACAAATAAATAGATCAAAAACTGCTATAGACTATGCACTAGTAACCAAGTCATCTAAAATAACTCATCCATTAGCTTCCAAAAGAGAATTTAATTAGATGTGATAACTTGAACATTAATATTCATATGGAGTCCTCAGAAAGGAGATATGAAGTTAGATGATCCTTTTCTTTCATCTCCATAAAATGGAGAAAAACACCTTTTATTGATCAATATAGGCCTTCTCCATATACTGACCTAGCTGAATGTCAATGATATCCCCCACATTCCCCACCTTCAACTTCTCAGGATTGAAACATTAGATAAAAGTGGAAAAGAAAACATCAAAATAAATGCTAGCATGAAATTTGGACTTGGATATAACCCTATACTAATCCAAATTTGTTTTGTCAAACAAAAATGGAATAGCTCACAAAAGCACAACACTAGTAGTTATCAAATACCTAAACCCATATTTGACATTATCAAGCCTGTTAAAATCTTCTAATGGACACTGATCACCAAGAACAACCGTTATAAACTGAGAGGATTTTATGTCCGCCACACTTGTAGGTGTTCAGGACAGGAGGAAATTACGAAATGTTATAATGGAAAAAATTGATACCATTTTTGTGTGTCATAACCTATATATATTTAAACCTAATTCCTGAACAATGTGAACAAAGTATAAACCAATGTAACATGTAAACCAAAAAAATGTTCATAAACCCAAAAATCATAAAAAACTATGTCCCTCTTTCAGAAACATAACTTCTATTTAATATTCAAACCATTTCACACAATTTATTGTTTTAATAAAATTCAAGAACTCATTACCAAATCAAACTCAAAAATCAAATCCCACATTTAATATAATAAAAATTTCTAAAATAATTTTTTTTTAAAAATCAGAAAACCAATTTCTATTAAAAAAACTCATAAATCATACCAAAATGAAGAAAAATCAAAACTCCCACTAATGGTCATAGAGTAGGGAACTATTGGAAAATTATAAACTGACCACATGGTTTAGAACCCCATTACCTGAAAAATATCCACCCATCGGATGTATCTTGGACCATGATTTAGGGAACCATATGGGTTACTACATTAGGTAATCCCACAAAAAATATCTGACTCACATCAATTATAATTTCCAAAAAACAAACCCAACTATAACCAATGAAATAAAAATATAATTAAAAACAATATCCTCACACCTCAGACTGAAACTAGTATCTCAATGTTTTTTAAAAGAATGATCTAAAGAAACTATTTCTATATATACATCATGATTCCTAAAATTCATTTCATTAAACTAATTAATTACCCCTAATATCTAGTGTTTCCTCTGATCCCATTTTAACATGAACCAAAACTGATCAACCCAAGACTACTCATTAGATTATCCCTATGATAAGTCCCAAGAAGCATTCATTATCATCACAGGATGGATAATAGTGTTGGGAATCCAATAAACCACACATTAGAATGATATGGACCATAATTAATCGTTTTTATGGAAATAGAATAGTTTATACATGAAAAACACACTAATAATAAATTAATACCAAAGTATGATACAAATAAAATCCATGAAAAAAGAAATACTAAGTAAATGTTGAAAATAAAAACCAACATGAAGTGAAACAACATCCATGTGTATCCCAGTCACCAACATCCATATGACCATTTATATACATTTCTTTAAACAAGGATGGTAATATTTCAAAAACTTTACCATCAATTTCCATAATTACTATTTCTATAACAGAAAATTGTTTTATAAATTAATTTTTTTTCTCATTTTAAAAACTATCCTAAATAAAAAAATCCTAGTTGGAGCATAACCCAAATAATTATTAATAGAAAAAATAGTATGAGGAAAAAATTGGCAATAGATAATACCAAAAAACAAAAAAAAACAATAAAACACTATAAATGAAAGTAGAGATATTCTAAACAAATAATTAACTAAATTTGTTTAAAAATAATGTGATAACATACTAATATTAAATCATGGAAATTTTCTAAACATCCATAGAAGAAATCGTGGTATTCACTTAGTTTATACCATCCTTCCGGTGTATGATGTAGCTCCATAGTTAATAACCAATTTGGATTCTCTAAACTAGCATCATCATTAGAAAATACGACATGGTGTATACTATATCCAAGTGGTTATAATCCTTCTAATATGTATTATAATTAACCCATCACTCAACATCTATATGAAATCATGGAATTAAATTATAATATTATAATTTAGTATCAGGAGTTTTTTCCATGATGGGAATTAATCACAACAAACATACGCCACCATTCATTCCTTTCATTGTCATTGAGCCAAATAATGTGAATCCCCTCTCATTGGAAGGAAACACATATGGGTTTCCAAGATATATAAAACCTCTAAAAATGAATAAACTATCATACACAGTATATCAACTAAAAAATTATTTAAAAACATCACAAGTAGTTAGGAATCATTATAAATTTAAAAATCAACACAAATTAAACAAAAACTCCATTACTCTAAAAATGTTTTCCCAAATAATAATAGGAATAACTATTCAATATATGATGGTTCCAATTGAGAATTCAGTGTTGTAGGGTTTCCAATCATACTTTAAAATACAAAATTGGAAATGATTTTGATAATGCATTTAGAAACCAAATTTGATGTAATTTTGAAATGATGTTACTATTTAGTAATCATTTTTTGTTTTTAGAGAACCATTTTAAAAATGAACAGAATAACAGAATGAATAAAGGATATGGGTGCTTTATAAACAAGGTTTTAAAGTATACATTTTTATTGAATTCCATTTACATCTAACTATGCCGGTCCATATGTGCACCCTATTCAAATATTGATATTTCCACATCCAATAGAATATACAGGAATAACATAGAAATACCCATGATTTTATTTTAGGTACCACAAGTATAATTACAAAAAATATAAGAAATCACACATAAGAACCCAATCATAAAAAAACACCAAACCCACACACATCCTTAGTTGAACAAGGAAACCAAACTACTAGGACTGAACCATGGAAAAAATTCAAAAAACTATCAATTATTTTTAAAATACCAAATGTAATTATATCCAAAACCATTCATCGAAATATATCTAGACATAATTATATAGAACCTTTGACATAATTTTTTTAATCAAATTTCCTACATGGAAAATACATAACAATTAATACCATCATAATAAAACCATAAACAACTCATTTTTTAAATAATTACAATTATATTCATCAATTGAAATGTTATAGGAAGGAAATGAACTCAAAACCCTACGTGAATGACATCTAAAAGAACTATAACTACCCGATATGCATGAAACAATACTAATAGACAAACAATACACCAATAAATAAAATAATACAACCCACATAATCTATCTCTTTCCATAGGATTTGTCGAAAACATATCCCATGAAATTGAATAAGGAATAAAAATGGAGATAGGAAAAAAGAGGATAAAATTGACCTAAAACCGAATAAAACATACCAAGGAACAATGGATGAGCTATAATTAATGATATATAAGTAAGGGATGAGGATTGTGGGAGCCCCATATCAAGAATTGGTCAAATAGGGAAGGAGAAACTGGAAATAAGTTAAAAAATAAGTGGTTTATTATTAGAAACTAATGGTTTTAAATCTATGTGTAATTCAAATGTTTTCATTTAATTTTTAACTAAACATATTCCAAATCAATAAAACTACTATGAAAGTAGTATCCTCTTACAATTTTTGTAAATCTATGCACTTTGCATGAAAATTGGTTCCATCAAATATTTAAAAGACCCTCAAAAACGTTTTGCATGGTTTTGTCCAACCATGCTCAAGACTCCATCCTTATACCAAACACAACCTAAGAAATGAGTGGTTTCGCCTTTTCCACGAATGGTTTGGGACAAGAAATACTCAATATTTACATGTTAAGTATGCAAGAACAAGTTGAACTACAAAAACCCTAACTATTATCTAGAAAAACAATTTCTCCCCCATCCATGTGATCTAACTAGGCACACATCTACATACCATCATGACCCTCCAAAATAAAAAAAAAAATATCAGTAACAATGAAACCCTAACCTCAATAAAATATTATGTACTAATTTATCATAAAATAATGAAAAACTCAATGTAATTATGTGACTGATTATCACATCCATAAAGAGATATAATAATTTTTTTAAATTCCATTCATATGGATGGTGTTAACGATATATTTATTTAATATATATGAACTATATGATAAAATAATGATTCTTTTGAGGTCAATATTTATTGAAATTTACTATTCTCTCCCTATGATGTTGTTAATGCAATGGTCGTGCCATCATATGGCCTACAATCACTTTGAATAGTGTAACTCAATTTTCTATAAATTATTTTTATTTATGAATATAAATATAAAAACAATTAATATATATTATATATTTAGATATAGATAAACTAACTAGAAATTCTGGAACCACGAACCATTTTAATGGACCAAAAAATTCGAACAACAAATATCATTAAAAAATGAAACTATTGGCTCTACAAAACAATAATTTTATTAAGGATTTACTATGAAATGGTTGTTAAGATTTTGAAAATGTATCATATATGATCTTATATGTTTTATAGTATTATTTTATTTAAATTTAATATATATAATTTTTTTATATAAGTGGTTAATTTTCATTCAAATAAATTCATACTCATGTTACTATATATTCATAGAACTTTTACTTTTTTAATACACATTCCATACTCACAACTTTTTTCATTTATGTATTATATATAATTCTAATGAATTTATATTAAAATTATTCTCAACAAAATAATTGGGATATACTTATCTATATAAGGTTATCTTATAAATTAGGTTTAAATTAAAATGTTGACAATGTGGAAATGGATTTATACTACTATATCATTATTTACTAGGAATAGTTTTTATTATAATTCCAACATTTATATTTCAAGACCTATATATGATGATTCTAATGAATTTTATTATCCTATTAAAATTTAAATATATATTTAAATTCATTACCATTTTTCTCAAATTATGTACTCCTGATATTGAAATTTTTTTCAATAAAAACCTTCTTTATTTATATCATTGATAAGAATTCAATTTTCATCCATTTACATGTATTAATAAAATCAGTAATAGTTTTTCATTTTATATAATAATTTTTTATTAATTATTATCAAATACCAAAATTTTAATATATAATTTAAATGGAATATTCTTTTTTCTTTGATGAGAAACATTTGACATTTTATTGAAAATATAAAAATAAAAACTTATTTAGTATACGTGAGACGAATGGTATATTCATCAAAATTTACAAATCCATTATATGAATATTACATTAATATTTTTATTGGTCCATTTAAATGAAATTTGTATCCTCAATAATAGGTAATCTTTTATTTTTAAAAAATTTATTTAAAAATGAAATCTGTATTTTCCTCACACGGTAATACATGTTATCTTTTAATGAGAATTTTAAATTATGAATAAATAATTTGATGATAATTTTGATTTATTATGGGAATGATATAGTGATAACATAGTTATTATTTTTCAGAATGGTTTGTGACTATAAAATTTAGTTCTTTATAAAACCTATTTATTTTTCATTAGATATGTTATGATATATGGGGAATTGTTTTCAAAACTATTTTCTTTAACATGATTTTGAAATAATGTAAATGTATTATGATACAATGTCATACGTTTGATGGTATTATGATTATGTGAATTGTAATCATGGAATTATATATCATTTAAATGAATTTACTAAACATGTATATATCATGATATATTAAGCATTAGAATGTGTGAACCCATTTTATTAAGAGACATTTTCTAGTATGATATCCTCGGGAGAAAACCATCATTCTAGATATTGTCGAAGGGCTAGTGATCTGAAACCATATTGATAGATTGGGATGTGAACCTTGACTATGAATATTATTTTATACACATATTTATATTAAAAAATGTAATATATTATGAAAATTTGATTCCATCATGTATCATAGTCTTTGGATCATTTATGATTCATGCCTTAAAACTATGAATTATTAATCAATGATTTGATATTATTCTCTATGATATGTCAGTTATGTATTTTGAATGTTATCCTCTTGTTCTTATATATATATGGTCATTTTATCGTTACTAATCATTGATATCTCTAATGGTTACACATTCATAGAAGCTAAGGTTTCTGTTCCACATGTTTTCCTTTACCTGGATATGATGTTATATTTTATGTAGGATGTGTATAATAAGGGTTATAGTTGTGAAATGGAATGTGATATTTTTTGACGATTTACCACGAATTATATTTTTTTGTATATAGTCTCAAGAAACTCTAATCATTACAGCTTTTATTGTATTTTTCAATGTAATGTAATGAATACTCATCTATAATGATGTAATATTGATATATGAAATGTATGGGATAGTATATTTAGTATCGTATAATGTTTCAATTAATATTTGGAGACATCAAGTAGCTAACATTAGAAGATAACATAGGGACAAGCCTTTGTATACGATAATATATTGAATTTAGTACAACATAATTTATGTGGTTTTCAATTAATAAATTTTAGTTTGGATACAACAAGTTGATGCAGTTTTGGTTAAAATGCATTCCTTATGATGATTTATTATGTATTTGAATATATAATAAATATTCATGGAATATCATAATCCTATGGTGTCATAGATTTAAAGGAATATTTAGAATTTTAGGCTTCCTATGAATAAATTTCAATGATTATGCAATTTGACATTATGATTATTGATCCCCACACTATAACGTTGTATTTTAGTCAATGGATGGAACCAAATGGAATCAAAATAATGAAAATTTTAAGGATAACAGACTTTTTATACTCATATGAATCCATGTGAAATGATATCTTGCAATATGAACTTCATTGTTATGCCCAGTAGATATCTTTTTATATGATTAACAATATCAATGTTTTTGAGTTTACTGATACTTCTAATATTAGAAAAATTGATTTTTAGAACGATCATGGAGGGAAGAAGTTTTGACTTCCTACGTGTTACATATGAATACATAAGCACTCGGGTAAATGTGTCACATGAATGAGAAGATGATTTATGTTTAATAGAAAAGGAAAAGAGCATGTTATTGATGACTAAAAATATGGAATTCAAGGGAGTATTATGCAATTCATTACATGGTATCATAAATATTTTAATATCCTTTTTGTATAGAAGAAGAGTATTATTTGATTCACTGTTCGATTCTAAATATTAACACAATGACCAATGAATTACATATGACTTTACAAACATTTATTTGGATAGATTGAAGTTCTTATGAATTGGTATTTAAAAATTATTTTTTGTAAGGTTTATTTCTAGGATAATTTTTTATATGAATCTTGAATCATCAATGCAATATTCTGAAATAAATTTCTCAATATGTATTTGAAATTAAATTTATTGATGATTGATATTATTTGGTGTCACATTATTCAAGAATAGATAACAGAGTATACATGATTGATAATGTGATAATATTATATTGATAGGTTAAGAAGATTATAATGTAAACTTGAAGGTATTAATGACAATAAAATTGATTGTTTATTTGATGTGAAATTTATTTATGGTATCTCTAGTAACGTTTGATAGAATTTTGTATTTTCATTTTATATTGGAATGGTTGTAATAAATTTTGTTTTCATTGAGGATTTGAGTGATGGGATTTTGAGGTGATTGGAATCATATTCATGGTTTTTGGGATAAAAATATATTTCTATTTAAAAAAATCATTTGTTTAGTATAAGATATGATCATTTGTTAATTATAGTCCATTGGATACTTTTATATATGTTATTCAGGTTATTAAATAGTGATTCATTGAAAAAGTGATATTTTGGAGAAATTTTCTCTAATGTTAAGGATGTACAATTTGGATAGTATCTCAATTTTAACCACCACATTATTTTGATGCTCACTATTTTATATGATAATATATTTATTTATAATGTTGATTAATGTTATTTTTGGAGACGCTACTTTAATTTGTGGAATATATAACCTTTAGGATTAACAATAGATTTAACATCAAATATTATTTTGGTATAATAGAATAATATTTATATATATATATATGATTATAGGTTTTTAGTAATTATTATGGTTAAATAATTCACTAATTTTGAAATTTTGGAGTTAATTTGGGACGAATTTTTTTTCTCAATGTTTATCCATTGGTATTATTTTGTAAATTTTCGAGTTAAATATATTATTTCTTCACAAAAACATTTATACATTTTGGATATTATCATACATTGTCATAAAAATTTTGGATTTTTTTAAAATTTTATGATAAGAGAAATATATTATTATCCTTTTTGTGATTGTGTGATATGTTATATGATTTTTATAATGCATCATGGATGATATAAATTCCAGTCTAAAATAATCATCATATTGAGAAAAGTATTAGATTATTCTAGAAATTTATTTTAGAATGAAATTTAAAATGTCATGTTAGTTTATTTCCTAATTTTCATAGTATAAATATTTTTGGAATTTATAATCTATTGGAAGAGTATATTTAAATTAATATTTTATCACATTATATTCCATTATGCTGAAATGAGGATATTTTCACTCCGTAATGAATTAGGGTTTTGAATTCATTAACATTATCAATATCATTTAATTTTTTGGGATCAATTTTCTCTATCACTCTATATAATTATTTATACATCAATTATTTTCCTCCATTTGGGTATTTTTTCTTCCCAATAAATATCTCTAATTTGGATGCCTATTTTTGTTCTAGAGGACATTTATATTGCCTTTACGTTTTTTCAATAGGAATATTTTTTATCACCAAGTATGATTTGGGGTTTGAATAAATATATTTTAAATAATGATAATTGATTATAAGGAGATTATTTTGTTAAATTGGTTTTATTTATGTAATAATCAGATACATTGAATTTTTTTAATAATAAAAAGATCGACATCTTTCGTACCACTCAAAACTATACTACAAGGTAATTCCAAAATATTATAAAAATATTATTATTTGATTGTTTCCATTATATCAAATCCATTAAATTTATGGGTAATAATATGAGTAACAAAATTATGAAATATAAAAATAATTTTAATAATAAATTGTATCATCTTGACGCGGGGGGGCTTGAAATGGTGAAGAGATCCAGTCGGCTAAAAGACCTCAAGCATGCCTCCCCATATTCTAGAAGCTACTGATTATCAGCGAGGGTCTAGTATGTAAGTCATGGGAATACTACACCTTCTTTTATTATATTACAACACTAGTAGAAATAGATAAAAAATGAGGAATCTTATATAACAAAAACAACACCAAAGAAATAAAATAACCATAAAAACAAATAAAATATTCAACTAAAATGGAAAATATATTTTGAAAATATAAGTGTTAGTTTATTAAAAATACAATAGAAAATAATTATATTAATGACTCTTAGGGCCCCAATCCACATATGGATCCCTCATTCAAGCTCCAATAGTAATCTACAATCTAACACATGTTCATTTCCCTTAAACAATCATGATATTGTAAAGTCTATTTATGTATCTATCAGGAATAATTAATAGGGTATGGGTACAACTCAATAGGGCACCACCAATGATGTGTTAATAAAGTATAGTAAAAATATAGTGTAGTGGTCCTATAATGAAAAGAATAAATGCATAAACAAAAAGTTATCGCATTACCATTTATTCTTTATTTAATCACATTAACTCCACCATTCTCCGGGATATTGGACGCTCTATAATTTCATTAGATCATGATAGAGGACAAAGTCTTCCCTAGGTAATATCGTATTTTAATACAAAATTAAACTCATTCTGAATCATGAAATATTCTAGGGTGATATGATATTTCCAAACCTGATGTGAAAAATGTTGATGTTTGAATTATTTTTATGTGATACCATATTTCAGAGTTCCTTTTTTACATTTTCTTAAAGACACGCATAAATTCCAAAGTTACAAATTAATAAAAATTATGTAAAATGAGCACGTTAACTTTCATAATTCTCAATAGAATGACCATGTTACCATTATTTTACTCATACATAGAATAATAAGGTTACCATTAATACATTTCATATGAATCACTGTGTTTCTATTCTATTACTCAAAAGTATAATTAACATGTTACCATTTATAAATCTCAATTTTGAATGAAAATATACCCATTCATTAAACCATAATTTATTCATAAATAACTATCCACCTCAATTCCATTACTAATTAAATAATTAGTAAAAAAATTAATATCTTTAATTAAATACCCAATTAATTAAATACAATAATCCGATTAATTAATTCATAAATTATGTAATCAATAACACAATTCACATCCCATAATTAATTTTAATGAAAAAATTATCTCTTTAAAAATCTCAACATGTCATAATTATTTTCATAATTAATTATGTAGATCATTAATACAAGGATCATAATTGGTTCATGTTCAATTATATCAATCGCGACAATTAAAATTATCATAATTAATATAGTGAATAATTATCTATATTATGGACCATAAATCTCATAATGTTTTCCCCAAATTAATTATCCAATATTATTTCCACTTAATCTGATGATAAATTCTTCAAATAATCATTTATTTCCACATTTTTTTGATAAATCAATTTTTCAACAAAATTCAACCAATGTTGGAATTCAATTCCTATAGAAAACCAGAAATTCTAAAAACATTCATACACACATCAATTCCAATGCTATGTGAATGAGATTTTAGTCCACCTACCTCAATAAATAGATGGATGTTTATAAATAGAAATCCCAATAATTAATGTAGCACCATGACTTATATCTGAGTTCATGATTCAAATCTCTAAATCAGGATCATGGGAATTAATATCTAATAAATTCCCATATTGATCTTCAATCCTATATCTAGATCATACGCAAAAATATTTATATTTAATAAAAAGTTGATAAATCCCATAAAAAGATCATGGAAAGAGATAATAACGAATGAGATATGCATTGGGATGAGATCCAAAAACCGAGAGAAGAGTGTAACATCAATTCGGTAATGGAATCATGAATAGAGGAGGTTGTACATATCTAAAAACCCATAAAATAGTTCTAAAATCATCAAAAAACATATAGGATTGACTTTTAGTTGAATATGAGGTGTTTTGGGGCTTTAGAAAACTTTAAAACAAATTTATGGGTGATTAATAGTTGTAAAAATGGTTTCATGGGTAGGGGCGCTTGGTTTGGGTAAAACATGAACCAACAGTGTGGCCATCACTATCCAGGGTCTCACGATTACCTATTTTTAGAGAAAAATATTCTCTAACTATGAGCCATCCAAGCATTCCCATTTTCCCAAAATTTATTTTCAAACCCCACCCAAACACACAACAATTCATAACTCCACCGAATGGCACTTTAATAAAAAAAATGTACATAAATCATTCACAATATAACTCTTGAAAAGGTTAGGATTATTCGATCTCTTCACCGTATAATAGATCATACTTGAGCTGTACTTCCAAGAGTTTATAAGATTCTGAGCTAAAATTGTTTGGCCATTGATCCCTCATATCTTATTCAATTCCCCATATTTTCTCCTACACATGTCCATGATTCCATGAAACACGAACTATCAGCATAATTATTCTGTGAAAAACATTATCACAGTGATATAACACACTTATCACATGCTCCTTAAGGGACACATATATCTCCATGTCTTCCTCATCTACCTCGATCACATGATAAGGTTCTGGGTGATACCACCCTATTTGTTACACCTGGAAGACATCAACCATTGCACTATATTTCCATGGATGGCCCAATCACTATTCCACCAGCCTGATTCTCTCCACTATCTCAAACGTTCTTATAAACATGGGTCCAACATTCCCTTCCTTTATATCCTGTAGTGATCCAACCTATGGGACACCCAAAGGAACACATGAACTCTATTTTTAAACACTAGGGGCCATTTTCACCAATAAACGTATGAATTATTCCTGCTCTTAGCCTTATCCATTAGTATTCAAATCAAATGAAACATCATCTATGTCTTAAACCCAATTCTCAGTCACAAAAAATCTTACATACCTTCTTCCATACAATATAGTAGTCATCTTCATGGCCTACCATAAAAAGCCTCTTATTGTTCCATATTTAATTTATTCTAATAAATATTGATTTCTGTGAACTCTATAAAATCCAATTTCTTCTCACAAGATCGACCAACATCATGTACACATGATCACATCATATCTTCAATTATCCGTAATGTATTCTCAAAGTGCCCATATGTATATTGGTGGAATGTTTTACTCAATATAACTAGTGTAATAATCCCTTTTTTCCCTATCATCTATAATCATGATGTAAATCATGATTCAAAATATGAATCTAATGTCTGCGGAACTCCATGCATAAGAACTATCTCCGAAACACACAGCTCTACCAACAAATATTTTTTAATGTTTTCCCTAATAGAAATATATTCTTTAACGTATCAATTGAACCCGAATGGAAAAAATAGAATCTCTCTTCCTAAGAGTATTTGAGACAACCACCACATAATCCATTGTCAAAAAGTCCCATTTCCAATCCATAATAGGCAACGACTATAGGAAACCTAAAATACATTGATGATATGTCTTCACATAAAGATTGGTGGAATTTCTTTTAATAACCCCTTATATATCATTTTTAATTCGTGGCCACCAAAACTATGATCATATGTCCCAGTACATTTTTGTGAAACCTGGATTCACCACCCACTTTGAGGCAAGAAATAATCGCATGAAATTCTATCATATGATTATAGATACAACAACTCCATTAATCAAATTTATGATCTCATCCTCATATATTAACCAGTCTAACAGTGTGTCGCCACCTATAAGGCTGTCCCTTAGGAAGAGAACATATGATCCTTCAACTGTATATCCCAAATCCTTCTCAAATATGTAGAATACACTTCAACTGAAACCAGAGTCATCTAATCCAGACTCACTTGAACCACCATAATAATTTCAATTACTAAATTCATCATCGTCCACTATACACTTGATTCATGAACCATTTGATTCTGATATTTCATACTCAAGGAATCAACCAAAATATTTTATTTCCCATGTAAATATGAAAATTCAAAATCAAAAAACATCATATACTTGACCCATCTCTGCAGAGGAAAAATCAAACCATTCTACAAAAGATATTATTAAAGATATTATGATCTGTATAGAATGTTAAATTTTTTCCCAAAAGGCTATGGAAACATTAATAAAGAGAAAAAACAAATGCTTTTAACTCATGGTCATGTGTACTGTAGTTCCATTCATGTGGTATCAACTACTGAGACCTATATTACAATACTTGTTCTACTTTCATCAAGACAAATTTGAGTCTAATCCCAGAAACATGGCAATAATACTTTTACTCCACACGTAACTCATGTAGGATAAAAAATGGTACAATCATAAAATGCTCCATCAACATCTAAAAAGCATTATCGAATTCTTCCTTACACTCAAAAATTATCCCCATTATGGTTGAGCATTAAAGTATTCCCGCCAAATGGTAAATGTTTTGGATGAATCTCATTTAAAAATAAAATAACCCAAAAAAGTTACGGACATCGATTACATGGTTGGACTTCCCCCATGTAACCAATTCATGAAACTACTATAGGTCCACTAACATACCTTCCTTTGAGATAATATTCACCATTAAGTGTTACTAATAAATTCAAAACTGACACTTATATATCTTGGTGTATAACTGATACACTATTAGAGTACTCCCGATGAAGTCATGATGTTGGGTATGATAGTGATGAGTATTGGAATACCCCATGATTTCACCCACAAATACATCAAAAATGTAACTGATATTCAAATAAATGATCATTTTAATCAATTTTATAAACAATTTGGGTCTATTTTCTAACCCAAATTAGAGTATGAAAAACTCAGAAAGGCCATGATTGCTTTTAAAAATAGTCCTCAATATATTAGATGCATGTACTCTCAACTAGTGATACCTCGATATCAAGTTGATGTTTGATAACCGAAAATCTACATTCAATAGGTCAATCATATCATCGATGTGTTGAATATGATATATGTTCTTAACAGTCATTTTTTGATCATTCGGTAATCGACACACTAACATAAAATCCCATCATCCTTTTTTTTGAAAACAATATAGGTGATCCTGAAGGTGAGATAATTGGACAGATAAATATGTTATCACAAAACTCCTCCAAATGAGTATTCAGCTCTTGATGCATAGTATGATACATTATATATGGTGGAATATATATTGTCTCATCCCCCGATAGGATCTCAATAGTGAATTACACATCCCTCTGAGGGGGTTTCTTTGAGAAGTCTTTAGGAAATATATCATTAATCATTTCCATTACTGGTGGAAGTAAATAATTTCTAACAATCCCATAATCAAGAAATATAATAAAAACATGGGTTAGAAACTCTCTCAATTGATGTGTAATTGGACTTTCCCATCCACTCAGATATCCGACTCTCCATGGTGAATGTAAAGTTCTCCCTTATGAGATATAAATATAAATCTCCTACCATAATAGTAAACGTGGTCTTGGTATGCGACTAACCAATACATAAACAAAATCTATTTGAATCGTATCATATCAATAATTTAGAAATACCATATAAAATGATATTCCCTAATATCTAGTGAACATAACATTCATAGATAGATGTGTTTAGATTGTGTTCCCTATGGTGTATAAATATTTATTACCCCAAACATGCACTCAACCTCTAGAATCAAACCATTAACAATATTTTTATATATATAATGGATTTAGGGGCATGAATATCAAATAAGGCCCTAGCTAAAATATATATTTCTATAATAGTACCTCTCACTATCTATGGTCCAACCTCTCTCTCCACAGGTGTAATCTATACTACATGTAACTGTCCAACCCCTTGTTATTGGCTTGTTACATGAATCCACTATATAGCACCAAATTACTAATATATGTGATCTAGCCCCATAACACCATCTACTCTACCTCTACCACCTTAGCATGTTTAACTCCAGGTTCTAGGCCAACATGGTATAGAAGTCCCACTTCCCACTCTAAATATTCCTAGGTTATCCCTCAATACCAGTCTATCACTATGACCTACAGATCTTCAATAACTATCCAATTTTGTTGTAAGACAAAAAAATAATAGTGGTCGATGAAATAGTAAATGATATTGTCCCAAACTACCACACTAATAAAAATCACCTTAGTAATGTCCATTCCCACTGATCATCTAATCTTTTTACTCTACTCCACACTCTTATAGCTAAACTTGTCATAAAAGTACCTCTGGCTCTCGAAAGTCTCACATCTAGATCAACCAGTAAAAACAACATGTCAAGAATAGAAATAATTCCTCATGTTCCTTTAATATATGAGATAATGATCCCTAAATATAGTAATTTTTTTAATTGGAAAAGAATGACTTCATATTTAATCTCACACATAATTCCTCCTTGATAAAATATCACTATATCTGCCTCTTATCCAGCTAATATTGGATAATATCATTTCAGGTTTGTGAAATATAAAACATAATCCATCATGTACATGATCACATAGTTCAGATGCATGAACTCGACATCTTTCTCTTGTATCAATGTCTCTAGATAGAATATCTCTAAGAACCTCTCCAAGAATTCAATCCTTAAGATACAATAATTTTCTCATATTCCTGCATGAATGTCCCAAAAATGCACCACTAATCCATGTATTAGACAAGAATCTAGTCTGAACCTCCACCCATATGGAGGCCACAAATGGTCTTGTATTGTCTGTAAGGACTCAACCCAGAATTCAGCTCCATCAAGGCCACCCTACCTAGTAAAATTCAGAATGTCCTATAACTGAATCTCCCCAGTCAACACAAACACATTTTTCACAAGCCACCTTGGTATCCTTCCATGGACATCTTGACAAATGCATTGTTCTCTTAGAAATATCCCCTTTATCTTCATATGGAACCAATGATTCCTGACATTCCCTTCTTGGAAGATGATTCATATCCATGTCCCTCGGTCATCCACTCAATACGAATCATGGAGGAATATTCTCTACAATTCCAAAAACAAATTTTAGGAACCATAAAAAAACCATAAATCATTCAAGTAATGGTAATAATACTAACATGCCACAATATGTATTTCCCCACATTTATCCACATGGTGAGAACTCAGGCTCTATCACAACTCATAACAATCATACTCCCTGTTTTTGGATTACAATGATAAACACACTATAATAATCATGTTTCTCAATTAGACACTCAATTATTCTAAATTGACACAATTTTCTAAACCTTTTTCAATTTATGATTGGCTTCATTTAACTTATTTTTCATTCTAATCTCACAAAAAAATGAAAACAGTTCACGTTCAAAAACTTACCCATAACCCATATTCCTGTTCCTATCTAAAATAATGTGTGTAATAATAACCCTGAGTCCCTATAATGATCCATGAAGACTAATATCTCGTGACATTCCAGGAAATGAAACAAGACTAAAACTATTTTATAAATAGTAATCACATCACGTGACAATTACATCACCCATGGTGAAAAAATATTAAATTGTAACAGAAAATGTAAATAACAATAATCCCCCGATGTGTACTGAGGTTTTCAATCATAAATTTGTTTACAATTCCAAAGAAAGAGATCATTACCATGAAATGAATATTCTTAGTCTCCAATATACCATCCCCAAAATAGTGACACTAAATAATAAGAATGAAAATTTGTAATCTGATACAACTGTGCAGATTCATATCCTGGGATCCAGGAAATGGTTCCATGATCCTGTTGGCCACATTCCCTCAAGCACACCTCCCCATAGGCAAGAGACCGTCGACTCGCAATGAGGTTCTAGTAAGTCATATTGTGACTATTCCCTCATTTATTAGATTAAAACACCATATGAAATAGATAAACAAACACAGAAGAATATATAACAAAAAATATAAAAATATCATAAGATAACCAAAATAGAGAATAAAATTTTCAACATAATGGGAAAATATTATATGATAATATAAGTGTCAAGTGATTTAAAAAAACTCAAATAAATACACTAAAGACACTAAATATGGTCATAAAGCACATATGGTTCCCTTACCCTTGCTCCAACCTCAATATGAAATCTAACACAGTGCCCTTTCCCTTAACATGTCAGGAAACAATAAATCCTATTAGGTTACCAATAGGCATCCCAAATAGCATGTGACTTCAACATAGTAGGACACCATCAAAATTCTCTATAATAATTCAAGTAAAAATGATACTGTAATATTTTATAAATGAAATAAGACCATGAATAAATAAATAGGAATCAATTCATCAGTTATTCTTTAATTAAGAAAATTTAATCTAAGGTTCCAACGTATACCCATACCTCTATACAAGGGTCATCTCAGGCAAAATCTTCAAGTGTTCCCAAGGTAATATCATATATAAAAATAATCTTTCACTCATGATGGAGCTCTATGTATTCAAAATTGAGAAGATATCTCATAACCTGATTCGACTAATATTGGAGTTCAAATTATTTTCATCTGAGGCCATATCTCGGAGTTATTTTATTAAAAATTTATAAATTCAAAGATTAATGTGAAAGTTACAAATAAAAAATTCCTAAGTAATATGGTCATGTTACAATTTAATCATCTTGAATAGAATGACTATGTTAATATTCTATTACTCAAAATTACAAATATCATGTTACCGTTTATACTTCCCAATTGAATGACCATGTTCCCATTCCTTTAGTCACAAGTACATTGACCATGTAACCATTTATATATCTCAATTCCGAATAACATTTTCCCCATTCCTTCACACATAATTAATTCATATTTAAATATCATTAAGTAACTATCCAATTAATTAAGTATGAAAATTACATTAATTAATTCCTCAATTAATTAATCAATAACACAATTCATGTAAAATAATTATTTTACTCGAATTCATTATGACATTGTAAATCAAAACTCATCATAATTAAATCCAAATTTTTTTATCTAGATCATATTATGATGGCACATAACTAATTCAGGATTAATTATATAAATCTAAAAAATTAAATATCTCTAAATTAATCACATGATTTATAATATAGATTATAACCCAATACTCGAATAATCAATTTAATCAAATTAATTCATTAATAGAACTACCTTTTCATCTCATGATGAATTCTTCAATTAATTATTTAATTCATCAATTAATTGATAAATACATTTTTCAAACTAATTAATCCAATTTTGGAAATTTATTGCTAAGGATTGATATAAAATCTATAAATTTTCAAACATATATCAAATCCATGACAATGTGAATTATATTTTAGACCCACTACCTCAACACATTGACACACATTCGTTCAATGGAAATCTCTAAAATATTAGCAACATGACATCATAGATCTTTGTTAAATATTTGTATCACTAAATCAAGATCAAGTAAGTAATGATCTAATAAATCTAAATCTAGAAATTCAATCTCAGATCCAGATATTAACAACAAAATTATATATCCAATGAAATTGAGGATAAATTCATCCAAAAGATCATGTAATGTGGGATGGGATAATGGGATAAGCATTGGGGTGAGATCCACATACCGGGAGAAGAGTGGATCTTCAATTAGGGATTTCAATATTAAGGAACATAGGTTAGATGACTGTATAAATCCACTAAAATGCACTGAAATCTTCCAAGATCATATGGGGCCAATTATTTTTCAAATAAATGTGTTTCGGGAGTTTTCTGAATTAAAAATTTAATTTTCAGGTGATTAATCACATAATTCATGGTTTTCTGGGAAGGGTAACACAATTAGTGAAAAAAAAGAACCAACAATGAGGCCCTCACTATTCAGGTTCACATGATTACCTAGGTTTGGGTGCATGATTTTCTCCAATCAGGTGGTAATCATGCACACCACCTTTTCCTCAAATTTCACTTAAAACTCCACCCAAATGCACCATATGTCATAACATAAATGAAATATACTACAATAAAAAAAACCTTAAATAACACATGAGATAACTACATTAAAGTTCTAGATCATACATCTATACACATGTATTGAATATTTTATTCTAAAAAATCCATAACATTTTTAGGTAAGTCATTTTAAGATTGAAAAACCATTTTCCTCACAAAATATTTTTATTGAATTTTTTGTTGATATTATTATTAATTTATAACATATATACAAAAATTTTATTATATAATTAATAATATATTTAAAATTATCATATCCAAAATTATATAGTGTGAAAATTTGGGACTTTTAATAGAGCTATTATTTTACCCACTTTTTATATCCATTTTAATTATTTTAACCCTCATAATTTACCAAATTGAGATTATATGAACAAATTTTTAATTTATAAGGTGATTTGAGAAAAATTATGAAAATTTAATAATTATGCATTTGTAATGATTTATCGACATGGTTATTTAGGTCATTAATTTTAAAATATAATTCCAAATTATGTTTTTCAATTTTTTTAAATCCATGATTTATTTTCATAATCTTTTTCTTCTAGACCAGGAGTTGATTATTGCGTATTGAGGATAAAAAATTAATTGATGTTGGGAAATATTTTAGGAGAACACCATGGACCCCAACAATATATCTAAATCAAAAATCAGTCTAAACACATATAATTGAGGTGATTCCACTGGGATTGTAATGAGGACTCATAGGAGCGTTTGTCAAATAAATTTCACGGAGTTATGA
Source organism: Viscum album (assembly GCA_963277665.1). Lineage (NCBI taxonomy): Eukaryota > Viridiplantae > Streptophyta > Magnoliopsida > Santalales > Viscaceae > Viscum > Viscum album. The sequence goes on along the minus strand of OY728160.1, from coordinate 794,796,651 downwards.
GCTCTAAAATGTGGCCTTTGACTGAAATATTTTTAAGTAATATTCCTAGATCATTAATTTAGAGAAAGTAATAATTAATAAAAAATAATTACTCCAAAATAAAATGGACAATTAAGCTTCAATTTTGAGGTTGGATGTGAAATAGTTTTCAAAACAACTTTTCTACAGGATTCCCGAAGTGATTCTCTCATGAATTGAGGCTACAATGTGAAAACTATCAGAGTAAAAATTCTATCTATAAAAGGAGTGGAGGTCCAACCTCATAGAGTATCTCATTTTCCAAACCATTTCTCCCATGAAACCAATGATATGAGGCCAATAGACATTAATTATTTTCAAAACTTTTTTAGTTTTCATTTCCAATATAACAGATGCATAATTTTTAAATTAATATTCTCCACTATTATTCTCACTTCCCTAATCTAATTTTTATCTCTCTTCCATAATCCATTGTGATCTCTTTTCATTTTTCAATGGAATGTTACATACCTGAGGCTTTTACCACGGGGAGAATTCATGGTGTTATTTGTTATATTTCAGAAATTCCAAATGCTTTAAATTTATTTGGGGTGGATGCGAGGGTATTGCATGGGAGAGGTGGTCATCCAAAACAACATTATTTTCAATTCCATTTATTGTCTTTTTTTAGTAATTTTACATCCATTATCCTAGAAAAACCCTTCATATAGTGGATTGGGGATTCCGTAATGGTTGAAATGACATATGGTGAAGTTGGGTCTTTTTTGGATAAATTCTAAGTTGAGGTGTTAACCTTTTTCACGATTGGACGAGGTATTTTATTGGTGTTCAAGAGGAATGAGAAAACCACACACTCAAAAATTAATGGAATTTAAATAATTAATGATGTTTTGAAGAATAATTTATCATAGTGAAATTAAACATAAAAACTGAATGAAACAATGTTATCAAAAACTGGATGAAGACCTTTCTACCTATTCTTTATTTTGTCTGAATCTGAATTTAGATATGACTTCATCATTTCATTTTTAATTTCATATTCTAAAAAAACCTCAATAGTGAAATCCTGATAATGAAACAAAAATAACAAAAATAATTAGAATAGATGAACAAGAATAGTGATAGAGCGGACTGTAATGATCATCTCATGATAGGACCCTAGTTAGCCACTATACTGGATTAGGGATATAAATTTGCTTTTTCCACACCCTATGATAGGAATACATAAAAATGGCTATCGTTTCTAGGGAGGTATGTGGTTATCTGGTGAAATTTTTAGAAAATATAATTTTTAAAATATTATCCACAGTTTTCATTAAAAATATACTTAAAAAATACACCACCATTATTATTTCAAATGACCATATTCTAAGTTAAATAAAAAATTACAAACAAGTTCATGAAAATGAAATAGATTATAAATAGGAGGAACTCCAAAAATGTGGGGAATCTTATATGATAAATTTAATACATTTGGAAAGGCCATGATACATGGATAACACCACACTTTTGATGTGAAATATAGAATAAATCAAAAAATACATGAAAATATTCAATGTCGAGAAGAAAACTGCCACTCCATTTTCTGATTACATTGAAGATATCAAAGAATTTGAGGCTGAACATATGATGGAGGAGACCAATTGATGACCTCCACCTACCACTACCAGAATCAGAGAGGCACTTTCAATTGAAGAAGTGATTGAACCTGAACCAACTCAGGGAGATGATCCATCCTTGAACTATTTCTTTTCTAATTTAATTCTGTCTTATTTGAGTATCAAACTTTATGATTTTGAATTTTCAGATTTTTGAAATTATAGCCTTTACATAAAAGAATTTGAAAGAACGATACAAGAACCTATTTAGGAATACATGTAACACACTGATTTTAAGGAAAATGCTTTAGAGGATCCCCATTAGAAGATATATATAGATGATCCTGAGGTAATCAGTTAATAGCGTAATTTTATATAAACCCTCATGAAGCCAACAATATAAGATAATAAAGTATCACAAGTAGAAAACAAGGAGGATGATGGTCCATTATTTCTCATACAAACTCTATTTAAGATATACCACATTTTTAGGGGTGGTCTTATGTACTATATCCACAGATCATTCCTATCCCATATGTATTAACAACAATCTACGAAAAAGCAAATTTGGTGGTTCAAATATGATAAGCCTCAAACACAATCTGACATTATATAATTGATAGCACTATTATCTAGAGGTAGAAGAAATTCATGTCCAACATTTGAGATCATATGAAGACTTATCCCGTAAAATATTTTTGGAATTTATATTTCAATTTCATTTCTTATGATGTAGTGTAGCATGAATCCTAGTGAACAATATCTTTTTTAGATTTATTGATATAATCCATGTTCATAATTGAGTAATTATATTTTATATATTCATAAATTGAAAATGAAACCTAAAATAGTGTTACTGAAGGAATGATGTTCATTAGAAATTGTGTATATTTTTTATTATTTTTACTCTGAAAGTAAGTAGACTTTTCCATGTTTTTTTATCATTAAATGAAACATTATAGGACGACACTTGAATTCATGCTTTACATGACTTATCAATGAGACATGAGTTACATAGGAATCTAGTAAATCCATATTTTAGATTTAAATGTTAATTAATTTGATGTATTAAAATATAGAATTGAAATTTTAAAGTGAAGAACGGTTATCAAAATGATGACCCAAGGTTTGAGGGAATTTATTTAGTCATGTTAATGAAATTTTCCGACAATTTTTCATGCATTGATTTTTTGAAATTCATGTGAATTTTTTTTATATTATCAACCATGAATTGAGTCATCTTCCACTATCAGAACACTCATTACCAATTTGATTTATAGACCATGTACATCCTATTTGTTTTTTATCATATTTATTGAACGATCATGGGATATGTCGTGAACCAAAACCTGCATTTGGATTTGTCAAATGTATGAATGTGAAAACACACATTTAAAATGATTGAGGAATCTTTTTAAAATCCCTTACCATTAAAATAATACGTTTACATCAATCCACCAATTATCCCATAGAGACTATGAATGACCATTATAGGTATGAGCTATGTATCATGACATTTTTATCCATTTCTATCAGGATCTTGGTATTAGAATGATATTTTAATGTTTATGTGTGGGGGTGAGAGGATTCATGGTGGAAGGGATGATTTATATTGTATAGAAAAAGTGTGGGATTTTGGGCATTGCAAAAGTTTGTGGAATCATTCATTTTACATCATTATTATAAACTCTTGAAAAAAATGAAAAAGATACAAAAAGAACTAAAACAATTAGAGAAAGATGGGTAGTGATTTGGGGGACCTAAAAATCATCATTTCATTAGAATGACGATTTTCTAATCGTATGTGGTTGGGTGATGGATGTGAGGTTTCATATAATAATAAAATTCAAAAAAATTAAAAAAAGAATAAAATTAAATATCAAAAATATTCAATATGGTTCAAAAATCAATAAATATTATTTATTTGATCATGGTCATACTTTTAGTTTGAGGGAACTGGGTGTTTCTACATTGATATGGATAATTTTATTACTCATTTACAATTTAGAATCATTCATTTTAATATATACATTATCCTCTTACTTGAGCCTTAATTTTGTAATTATCAAATCCAACCAATTTTATGTCTCTGATTCATTTAAAACTTTAATTAAAATTTCTCATGATTTTATGTGACATTTTCCAATAAAAATACGATAATGTAGTTAATTTACAATCTTATGGATAATTATCATGTTCTCGTGATATGATCATAACTCTACATGTATTTTATAATTAGTGAAGAGAGAATATAATCAAAATTCAGTCAAATCCTCACATGGTGTGTGTAATAATAATAAATTACATAGCTTCAATCAATGAAAGGATATGTTTCATCATTTTTCAAAGGGGATAAATAAAATACATGTATTAATTTTTCATTGAATAATAGAAATCTAATTGATAAATTATATGTATATTTGAAAATTTTATTTTACATTGAATTTTGTTAGATTTTATTTCATTATAATTGTAATATTGGTAATATCTGTGTCCTCTCAATTCAATGTTGAGATTAAATTCTTGAGCGCATGCATTGTTTATGTGTAGAGGAATTGATTGAGATAATACTTTCCACAATTTTTTAGGCATTTAAATTTTTAACTTGTCCAATTTTTAATTTTGAGCTTATATGGATCAATTTTGGATTTATGATGTGTTTGGAGAAAAACTATGAAAATCGCTAAATTTTGTATTTTTTAACTGATTTATATTACTAATGCAGTATATTGGTGACTGGGTTCTTCTCACCTGAGGATCATCATAGAGGATTCAATAAAAAATTTACAAACCACATACTCCAAATTTTTTGTTCTTTTATATTATATATGAATATTCTATTATTAGAAATCCATCAATTAAAATAATGAATTTCAAACATTAAATCTAAATGATAATGTCGATGCAAACAAAATTACATTATTAATGAATATTCTTGGTCCTAGGGATGGACATCATAGGTTCAGTCGTCATGTTTGTAAATAAAATTTGATAATTAATTTTTTGAATGCACATTAATGAATTACATTTCATTAATTTATTGAGTGTGTTTTTTTAGCATGCGTGTGAAAGACCTAACCACACCTACTATAAAAGTCAAATATGATAAAACTACTATGTATAATGTTATTCCTAAAAGACCTGACTCCTTCATATACCATTTCATCTTTATGGAAACCACAAATCAACTATATGTAGGGTTTTACTATGTTAGGATCAGTAAAAAGACGATCTAAAGAAAAGAAATTTCATTGAAAATAATATCGTGGTGGATGACCACCACACCCTGGAAATACCCTTACATCCACCAAAAATAGATTTAAAACATTTATAATGGAATCACAATAAAAACTAATACCATGAAACCTCACCCAAATTTACGCCTTAGGTTATTCAGTATGCATTTCAATACAATTCATTATTGAATATGGAATAGAGAGAATCCAATTAGGTTAAGAATATAATGATAAATAGAAAAGGAAAATATAATAAAATTAATAAAAATATTAGTGAATTAGTGGGAAAATAAATATAAATTAAAAATAAAACAAAATGAACATAAAAAGTGGCTCATTGGCCTTATCTTCTTCATGCCCGAGATAGTGTGGGGATGAAATGAAATTCTTTGAGAGCCCCCCTCCATTAATATGTAGATTTTTAACTCCCAAATATTTCTCATTGTATCCCCAATTCATGATGTGACAACATAGTGAATCCTTCATTTAATTTGTTTAAAATATTTTTATCATTCACACTAATTGGTTTAGGATAAATGGACACCAGAAGCTAGAGTTATGAATTTTAAATTGACTATTACATTCTCTAGATGAATGTTCCAAGAAGCTTCCTTTAAAATATATCATTTAAAGGCCACATTCATGATATTAGTAATATATTACATTTATTTGAAAAACTCTTCTAGTTGTCATACTCCAATTTTAGGTAGAATCACGTCAATTGGAGGTGTTTATACAGAGTTGGGCTTCTATTATAGTGGTGTGGTCCATGAATTCCACCCATAGAATTTCCCAACTTTGATTATATGGGACTCTAGATGCCTGAATCATCCACTGGCATAGAAGTCAAAGTTGAAGGAAAGTAATGAGAAATATTAAAAAATATATAATCACTCAATTTTGAATTATATTTCTAATTAAATGACCAAAAATCACTTTATATAAAAATCAGTCAAAAATCCATAATGAAGAACTAGTCAAAAATTTTCTCAAAACAATTCATTAAACAAAAATAGATCAACATAATCTCAACATGTTAAATTGGAAGGGTTGATGCACAACTCATTTTGGAACAAATATTATGTAGGAAGTACCACTTGATTTGTTCATTAATTGGTTCTATAACTTGCAATCTTTGGAAGTACAAATTCTACCTATAAATGGATAGGAGCTGATAACTCTCAAACCAATCCATTTTACATCTCATTCCTTACAAGGAACAATGTAGAAGAAGATAATGGAAATTTATGAATTTTTTTTATATTTTATTTTTCTTTTCCATTGTAACTCGTGATTATTTTTTAATTAATCTGTTAAACCATTGTTTTTCAATACATAATCTAATTTTCCCTATCATTAAATTGTTACTATGATATATTTTGACATCAAAATGGCAGGTGACTAACCCAAGGCTTTTCCCTGGAGGAGGTTTCACAGTTTTATTTGTTATTTATCTTTGAATAAAAATGTTTTAATTCTATTTATTGTGTATGCGAGGGTATTGCACGGGTCCGGTGGTCATCCACCACAACATTATTTAAAATTATATTAATTTTCCTTGATTAATAAATTTCACAAAAATATATTTGGAAATAAATTAATAAAGTGGAGTTGGGGTTTCCAAAATGGTTGAAACAATCTACGGTGGAGTCGCTGATTTTACGAATAACAATCTTCATTGAGGTGTTATCTTATTTGACTATTATAGGAGGTGTGGTTTGGTGTGCTATAGTAATTCTTAAATCACACAATCTATAAATAAATGGAAATTAATTCATTAAAGAGGTTACACTAAATGATTTATCAATTTGAATTTAATCAATAAATAAAAATTGAATGAACTACTATTATCAAACCCTTAACCAAGCATTTTTTTTATTATAAATTAATTATTCATATTCATTTAAATTTGAATTCTTCATTTCTTTAATTTATTTTCATTTTTTTATACCCTCAAAATTGAAATATTTATAATGAAATAAAAAACAAAATTAACAAGAATACGTGAAATAGAATTAGTGATGAAACTGACTATAACACTTCTTAAGTCATAAATCCTTGGACAACTACTTTGTTTCTTTAGGAATATAAATTTTCATTGACACTCACTACTATTAACGTGAATCAAATTTTCAAAAATAATTATTTTTATGTGAATAGTGAAAATATTGGTTTTTATGATACTATCATTAATTTTCATTAAAAAATGTAATTATAAAGTACAATAAAATTTCTGAATTGGTATTAAAGTTAAATATGATCCATTATAATCTGAATGATTTTATTATTTACATTTTACAAAACAGAGTTCATGAATTCGATTTATGTTAATATTTCTACTTAAAAAGCAGTAATCTAAAAACAACTTTTGTCGTATTTTTCAAATTTAAATTAATGCTTATTATAAAAAAATACAGATATATCTAATAAAGATTTTTTTAAAAAATTTCTCAATTAAGAGTTTCAAATATTTTATATATTTTCCTTTTAAGTATTGAATATTTATAATGTTAATTACTTGTTAACTAAGTAAGGGTAAATGGGTTAATAAGGGTTTAAAAATTGTGATGTGATCTTAAAATCAATTAAATACATGTTAATTTTTTCTTTGATTCTTAAAAGAAGATACTAGACATCCAAAATTAGAATATATAGATCCCAAATTTAATTCAAACATGATAATTAAATTTTGATAACTATATGTAATGGAAATTCAAAAGCCACACTCTTGAATTAAATCACTTTATGTATTTCAAATATAGAGAAATGAGTAAATGTTTGTTTACATATTTTTATTTGAAAAAGTAAATAACTTTTTCAACATAGTAATTAATTTTCAATTTTTTGTGTTTAAATATTTACATAAAATACTGATGGAACAATGACATTAAACTTCTGAAAGGAGTTGAAAAATAATGAAAATTATTTCAAAAACTCCAAAAATTATATTTTATAGGAGTGATATGGTCCAAAATATTTTCATAAATTAATAAAACCTAATAATGATTTTTTGATGTTTATATTTTAATTAAATTATAGTGATTATGTCTTTAAAAAAATTAATTTAATAGTGTAAAATATAACATTAATGAAATATTTCTAAAAATAATATTATATTAAAATATTCGAAAGATAACACTCTAATAGGAATGTTTTATCTGAAAAATGGCACAGAATTTTCCAATAGAAACATGTAAGAAGATTCATACCAAATTAAGAAAAATTTGAGTCTAAAATTTTGAAATAGTGGTTTCTATTGTTAAGGTTAAAATTTGGTTAATGGTGCGGTAAATCCAAAATATATGATTGAAAATATCTCATAATGATTCAAAAAATTATTGGAATTGTGGTTTAAATCCATATACTATAATATATTATAATTTCTAGAATCAACGTTAAAATTTTATACAAAAAATATTTTAATAATATTTAGATATTTTGGTGTGGGTCCAGGTGTGTCCTTTCCCACCATAATAACAAGAAAACTTATATATATTTTATTTAAATGATTGGTATCCTTATATATTCACCAAAATCCACTCAATTATCATATAAACATACATATAAATTAGTTGTATTTAATGTAATTCGTAAAATATCAATCAAATGTTGATAAAGAATGGATCAAAAGAACTCCTACCAAATGAGAGGTAATCATCTTACATGGCCGTTTTAATGTATTTATTCTTCAACCTCATATAAATATTTTTTATTAATAATTATTTAATAACTTAATTATCATCAATATAGTTAAATTTTATCATGAATAGAAATCCACCAATATACACCATTAATTCCACCAAATGGGATATGAACATATTACTCATCCATATATTTCTACGACCACCTCTAAATTGTGATATATTTCTATTTCAATCACCATGATTAATTGTTGGTTATTAATATTTATTTATTTTATATATATTTTATTTATGATATCATTATTATGTGGTAATTATTAGATAATATCTACAATATTACATTCCTATCAATTGGAAAATCCCAATATATGTCATCTGTATATGTAGACTACAAACACTATTAAGGGGTTTCGTTCATTTTTTATTCTACATTACATGGTTGATAAAAATTATATATTTATTAAATATTTAATGAATATATTATATATTAATGATTATATAATTTTTCATTTCACTTTTCATTCTTATATTCCATCTAGCAAAAACTGAAAATAGTCTTCATGCATACGTATGGTCTACCGTCTCCATGAATAGTGTAATGCATATTTAAATTAATATATTTTATGGATTAATATAAATAGATATATTGAATATAAAAAAAATTTATGTCATAATTAATTTTTTTATATTATTTAACAACGAAAAATGTATTATGCATGTAACTACCGAGACAAAATTATAATGAAAAAATTAAATTATTTACACTACGGAAAATGATTTTAATATTGAGTTATTAATTAATGGAAAATAAAATTTATTAATTGGATCATATATTATAGTATAAGTCACTAAATTCCTATATTATATAAATATAATATATTATAATATATTATATAGGATGTTAAATAAATTTCAAGTCATATCAAACTAAATGTAGGGAATTTTTATACCCCATTTACTTGTGTGAGACACAAGTTGTATTCAACAATTGTTTCGTATTTATAATATATATATAATCCATAAATATATTTTATGACAATTTACAAGAAAAATATATAAATATAAATTTCCATATAATATTATACATTTTTCATGGGTTTGATTAAAAATTTACCATATTGGGAAAGGATTTATATTATAATTTCTTTATATATTATAGTTGATTATTATTTAGTTTATGAAAATGTAATATTATGACATATCTATGTATTTTCTCTTGGATTTTAATATAACATTTTTATTTTTAGATATTATATAAATTTCCTTAAATTTTGATACAATGTTTAGTCTAGATAAGGAAATAATATTTTTTTAAGGAAATCAAATTTTATTACTCTCCTAGATTGAAAATCAGTCATTTTCCATGTCCATGTTTTCTAAAAAAATTCTGGATATTTTTTAATTTTATATAATGGGTTTATAAACAAATTTTCACCCATTTATGATAATTTTGGAAAAATTTTAAGACGAAATTGCATTTAATATTCTTAATGTTGTGCTTCTTTACTTCCTACCAAAAATAAATAATGAATAATTATTTTAAAATACATAGAATAATTGAAACTTCATTCCATAATATTCTATTAATTATTTGAATCATAATTTAAATTTTTTACATGGTAATAATTAAAGAAATAATTTTCATTAATATTTGGTATTTTAAAACAATGTAATTTGAAAATGAATAAAACAATTTACTCATATAACATTCAATGTATTTTTTATGTATATTCTTGTATAAGGTAACATCCTTTTATGTTACGTAGGTTTTATAAATGATATTATCCAACGATACAATTAATACTACTTATTTAAATGTTTTATTATTATAATGATGAATGTTTTATGAATCTTTTCTTTTCCATGGGTTATGTTACGCTAAAATATTTAATTATTAATGGAACTTATTTTTTTACCCATGTTATGATATATGATTAATGATTTATAATATTTTTAAAAACATATGAATTCATTATGATTATGGGATGGGTGGTCTAGAAAATATATATCATTTCAATGAATTTGCTAATGATTGATATCTTTGATATAATTAGTACTAGGACGGGGAGTGAGCACATATAAATAAGTGACATTGCCTACTATGATTTTCTTGGGAGTTAACCATTTTTATGAAAATGATGGAATTGTGAGAAAAAAACATATTTATAGTAAAAAAACATATGTCTTATGATATTTTTAAACTCACATAGCTCATGTTCGGTGATTCCATAAGGATTTATGGCTGATAAACCTCCATGACTTTTTCCATGATTTAGTATTATGATATTTGATAAGATATGTATGGTATTTAAATGTTAGTACAATACTCACATATCCTTAATCTCATGTAAATATTATGTGATTTTTGATATCACTTTTTTACCCTTATCAAGCATATGAACTCCCCCATTCTGGGGTTTCCATTTCTATGTATATTAGGAAGAAATAAGTTTGATATCATTATGAATGGTAGTATTTGTGAATATCATGTTGGGAGAAATTGAATTCCAATCATTGATAATAATTTTTTGTATATAGATTACAATTAAACTAACACAATATGGTTCTTTTGTGTATCATGATGTAATGTAAAGAATATTCATATATTATAACGTAATATCTATGTATAATAATTATCAATTTATATAAATACAATACATTTAATGAAATTATTATAATTATTTTATTTCTATTATTCCTCCATAATTTTTCAAAAAAATTTAAAACAATACTTTTTAAAATCTATAGTGAATTCATAAAATTAAAGAATAACATTTTATGAAATTTAAAATTTCATGGTAACTATTTTACCACTATTCCTTTAATGAATTTTGAATAAATAGAAATTAAGTTATAGTTTTTTATAAATGTAAATTAAATATTATTTGATCAGTAAAAATATTTATCTTATTATTATAATCAGAAACATCATCAATTAATTCATATATATAAACATTAAGCATAAAAATGCTATTATCTTAAAAACCTATTTTTATGATTACATGGGATACTGATAAGATTAATATGTCTACTCATAAAATAATTTTATTATACCAATCCACCTTATATTTTAGATAATAATTTTTATTTTATTTATCATTTTAAATTTTAGATTTAGGTATAAAATTCATATTGTTATAATTAATGGAAAATAACATGATAATTGTGAAACAATTCTTTCAAAGATACATTCTTTTTAATATCAATGTATTTTATTTGAAACAATTAACACCAAAATAAAAAAAATATTATATGATTTGAAAATTAAAAAAAATATATATTAATGAAACTATAACATTTAATAAATACTAATTAATATTATAAATCCATAGTGGTCATAAAATTTTTTTTTCTACTAAAATATATTAATTTGAAATTATCTTTTTTACATTAAAATATAAAATTATAATATTTTGAAATAAAATTCAATTAAATTGAGGATAAAATTACTTCAATTACAATCTACCTTTTCATATGTGTTATTTTATATTTGTAAATAAAATATAAAATAATGCAGTTAAAAACGAATAACCAAATTTAAATGAAAAGTTAAAAAATTTTAAAAGTTATTTATAAAACCACTATAAAAATTTAAAAAAATTCCCTGATGGAGTAATTATAGAATAAAATTAACATAAATCTATTATTTCTAAAATTTTGATCCATTATATTTGATGCAGTGAAATGGAATAATTGAAATATAAATTTTGTTTCAAAAAGATCACATTTCATCTCTTATAGAATGTGGTATCATACACCACATCAATCAAAAACATGACATTAGAAAATAATTCTAAAATATAACATAATATACCCTCCTTACTACCCCTAACATGTTATACTACATTTAAACACACTAGTATTTCATAATCACTTAAATTTGATGTAGTTTTCTTAGGGATGATCATGCTTCCAATGTTTTGATTAACTCCTTTTGTGTGATCTCCATAAATTTTGTATTCCAAATATATTATATTCATAAAATTATGAAATGAAACTATAATTATTGTACTTATATGTTATTATATTAATCAAATAATAATTACCTTTTAATTTCAATGCTTTATGGGAAAACATTTCTATTGTTTCGTTGAACAATCTGCAATCACCACCTACGACATCATACATTTTTCAACAACAATAGTAATTCATGATATAAATAATTTAATTAGTGAATTAATATAATATATTTTTTAAAATTTTTATAATTAAATTTTATATCATTAAAAATAATAATTCCCTATAATTATTTTAGAAATAGAATCATTAATCTTGTGCATATCCAAATTATCACACCCAAAGGTAATGAGTTTCATTTTCACTAGCACCCATAATTGTTATGATTATAATTATATTATATATCTAAAAATAAATTATATTATAATCATAATAATATTTATATTATGAATATATTTCAATGTTTATTTTCTTGATCACTAAACTGAAGGTGTTATGGGAGAAATTGAGCGAACAACTTAAAGTAAATTACACATGAAAGAAAAAAATATTACAAAAAAACAATATATTATTTTTTATATACATTTAAATATTAAATACCAATTAATAGGGTTATTGGGAATGTATATAATGGACATAATTACATTTAATTGAAGGTAAATTCAAGTGGAGAGTGCTTTTAAACACACGTGTTTTTTCTCAAAATTTTCGTATTCGATACATATTTTCCCTTACATAACAAATTTAATTTAAATGGTTTATATACACATAATAATATTTAAAATATAATGAAAATAATTTTTCATGGTATATTAAATTCAAATAAAATCTTTCATTATTTCATGTTTATTTATTTCAATTTTTTTAATTTATAAGGATTACATATTATTTCACTTTATTGGGACATTTATAGTGTTATGGGCCAGATCCTTAATCTTATGGGTTATATAATACCCATGATTTTATTTTGAAATAAAAAATGAATTATTTATATGTATTTATATAAAAATATTATTTTCAAGATTCCAATTATTATAGATTCAAAATATAAAACAACCATTAGGGTATTATCACAAAATCTCTTAATTTGAACGAAATATTTTTTTTCTGAATTTAATATCATGAAATGGTGCAGATAATTCAAATTTTATCTATAATATCATGAATAATAATTATTAATGGTATTATAACTTCATTATCAAGATATATATATCTTTAAATATGATTTTTTTAATTTTTCTTATCACATTAGGGCTTATTATCCGAATTTTCAATAATTGAGACATATTGGTTATATATCTTATGATATATTTGGAATAGTGAATATGATGAACCATATTTATATTGAATAATGATTATATTATAATTTATGTTATTAAATTTTCTATTTATTATTATTTCTTTCATGGGGGATTGAAAAAAAATGAAACGTTTTAGTGGTTTTCATGTAAATTTCATCTCTTTGATAAATCTTCATTTCATTCACCTTGATTTATATTTTAAAGTGACAATTTTATTTAAAAAACTAAAAACCACTTATAATTTATTTATATATAATTAATTGGATATAAAAAAGAAAAAAAATATTTTCTTAATGTTATTCAACATGACTATTATCTCATTTGTATGTGGTCATCCAGACCTCCATTACGAATCAAGAGTTAGACATTCTATTTTTTTACCTTTTTATGCAGCAATATTATAATTCAAATATTATATTTTTCTATATATGTAACTTAACAATATACCCAAATTAATATAAATTAAATTTTTGGGGTTATAAATGATTTATTTCCCATCCAAAATTTAACTTTATAGTAATATAATTCTATAGAAAAATTCCTATTTCATGTCTCAAGTAAAGCATAATCCCAATGAAATGATTTAAAATATTTATTATCAATATAAAAAACATAAATATATTATAGATAACCCTCTTGGTTAATTTCATTATTTATGTATTATAATTAGGAATTTCATTCTTTAAAAAGTTCATTTACTCATTTTAGAAAAGCTTATCCGATGTGATATGTTTTTTCATTCTTATCATATATCTTTCTCATTATTTATCTTTATAGGATATTAATATTATAAACTATATTTGTCATTGGGACATGAAAATACCTATGTATATGATTAATTCTTAATTTTGTACCCTCATTATTTATCATTTTGTTATTCCCTGAATAAAAATTATCAAACCCAATTCTTTTTCATGTGTAAGATCATCTTTTTAAAGAAGGTGTTAGCACGGTCAAAAACCTAGACAAAATTTACCAGAAAAAGAAATGAGAACTACATGAGTCTTAAATAAGGGATCTTATTACAATCATTATCATAAATAGGAAGAAGCTCAACTGGCTAAACGTCCTTCCAAGTAATGTCATGGCTTATTCCCTTATTAAAAAGACCATCAACAAACATGTTCACTTCCTGAAAGGCATGTGTGGAAATGTAATTGGTCCCTATAAGTAAATCAAGGCATTTCATTTATCGGGTTGTTAGAGACTTGGAAAGATGCACCACACCCTCCCTAATAGCATGTATAATAGTGGTTGAGTCGCTTTCAATCCAATTATTGCACCATCCCATGTGCTTGGAAATGTTGACAGCATGTATCACACCCATCATTTTTGCCTCTAGAGATGACGTAGTACCACAACTACCATTAAATCATCCCAGACACTAATCGGGGTAGTCCCTAGAAATTGCAGCACATCCCACATGTCCCTGATTTCCATTAGAAGCACCATCCACATTCACTTTGATCCATCCTGGATGCATAGCTTTCCAAAAAACATTAAGATTGCACATCGGCTGTTTGTAGATTCCATTAATCTGAAGTCATAGGAGAATCTCAAATTTACCAACAGTGTAGTCACAATAAGATGTTTGTATCGAAGCAGCATCCCTAATGGAAATGAGAATTTATATCTTACCAGCATTGATATTGGAAGAGCAGTTGTTATGAATAAAATAATTTATATCATACCAAATCACATGAAGGAGTTCAAAAACCTTAGGGAGGAAGAGGTTCTTGAATTTTGTGAGCAATTAGGATCCACAAATATTAGTAATTTTAAGCTGAGAGAGTCAGTAATAATCTCTCTGAAACTAAAAATGTCAGATGTATAATACCACAAGGTAGAGGTAGCAGGACAAGGCAGGAACAGATGATTAGTATCTTTTCTATTCTGGTTGAAGAAGGGACACCTTGAGCGACATTGGATTCCAAAGGACTAAAAACGCACCTCAATTTGTATACGATTGTAAGAATGTATCGAAACTTGATTAAGTCATGAGGGTTTAATCCATGGTTAAACAAAATATTTAATCCAATAAAAATCAAGATCATAATTAGTATCCTTGTGCTTATAGAAATTTTTTGAATCAAGAATACCAATGTGGGTGGGCTCTTAAGAGAATAAATCATCGGAATTCGCAAAGACGTAGAGATCAACAGCTTGAATATTGTTATAAGGAAAATTGGAGATACAAGAATGAGTAACATTATTTATAGTAGTTTTGGTGTTATCCGGAAGAGAATTTGGAGTGACCTTGGAGATGTGTGTGGTTCCAGTCCAATTATTTAGCCAAGAGAGCAGTGTGGAGTCCTTACAAGCCATCAATCTAGAATTAGTCATAATAATGGAAAATGATTTCCTGATCGATGGAAAAACAGTGGAATTAATGTAGCTCAAATTTAAAATTTTTTCTTTGAATGAAATAAATTTTTTTAGAAAGACAACAAACTCAGAGTTGTTATGTATAATCCTTCATGTGTGTTTATCTTGGAGGGAATAATTAAATAGAATTATATTTTTTATGCCAAGATCACCTTCTTCAAAAGGTATGCAGCAATTGGTCCAGGGGACAGTAACATGTTTCCTTTCAAAAAAATTTCCTTGCAATACAATGTTCTTGATGTAAGGGTTCCTTTTTTTTAAAAGACCAATAGGCCATTTCTAAACCATCATTGAATAGACCATCATTGAAACAATGGTGGATTTCACATGACAGATTATTCCCGCAAACGAACTGGACATTCCTTTCCAGGATCATAACTACTTTATGATCTGGTCCATCATGTTGGTAATGTGCAAAGATTTATGCATACCCCATAAAATAAGAACTCCAAGGTAGGTAAAAGAGAAATATTTTTCATTAATGATTATACTGTCTAAAATAATATTTTTTCTAGAAGAATAAATTTTTTTCCCAAAGAATTCAAATGACTTGTTCCCATTTATTTACTGACCAGAAACTTCTTCGTATTGAGACAAGGTATTTATTAAAATTTGAATATTCTTGTTGTCTCCTATTATGAATAAAATGATGTCATCATCATATAATAGATGTGTAGTCATAGTTATGTTTCTAGAAGCCTGAATGGGGTTGATCATTTTTTATTTACAAGGAGAGTGAGAACTCTACTAAGATAATCTTAGGTGATGGAAAAGAGAATGGTAGATAGAGTATCACCTTTCCTACAACATTTTGTGCATTTTATGTAACCTTTAGGGGAATCATCGATGAGGACGGAAATAGAGGTTGAATTGAGTAAATAATTTATTATATTGATGAATTTTTAATTAAAACCAATGGAATGAAGAACATTGAAAATGAATCCCCAATAATTGGTATCCAATGATTTTTTCATATCAAGATTAAGGGAAATGTTTCCCCCTTTCACAACGTAATTGAGGGTGTTGGTACTTTCAGAGGCTAAGAAGAAGCAGTCTTGTATAGTCCTTCCCATGATAAATTCAAATTGATCTAGGAAACAATTTAATTGGATATAGTTGTATATCTATTCACAAGAAGATTAGTAATGATTTTGAAAGTTTTGTTTTGCAGAGAAATATTCCAAAAAGGTAAATGATAGAGGCATTGTCTATTTTAGGAATTAGAGTGAGGAATTGGGAATTTAGACCATATAGGATGTGTTAATTAGAGAAAAAGGCTTGGACTATCTTACAGACGTCTATGTGAATCACCTCCCAATATTGTTTAATGAAACCATGATGAATCCATCAGGGCCCGAGGCACTATCATTGTTGAGACAAAAAACAGTGTCATTGATTTCATGGTCAGTAGGGATGATAAAGAGATAGATATTGTCATCATCAGTAACCATAATCGAAATTACCTCTGGTAATATGTCATTATTGATATTTGGACCATTCAAAATATTCTCAAATTACGAGACAATGTTATTTTCAATGAACTCCTCTGATTCAATGTGTACATCATCACTCTTGAGAATAAA
Organism: Viscum album; assembly: GCA_963277665.1. NCBI lineage: Eukaryota > Viridiplantae > Streptophyta > Magnoliopsida > Santalales > Viscaceae > Viscum > Viscum album. The sequence continues at coordinate 794,778,971 of OY728160.1, read as the reverse complement.
AAGGGGCCTATAGACTATTCTCATTCTTTGTAGACAGTTGTAGAACTTGGTATGTATATCCCCATCATAAATCCATTTATCTTTGAATCTTTGTTTACGAAGTTTATCCTTAAGAGTGAGAAGAGTGTTTAATTTCATGGATGTTTTAATTTCAATTAAGGGGTCCAAATAGAAATCAAATCTACTGGAGGATATTTCAATTTTAATAAGCACTGGTTCAAAGTTCGCTATTTCTTTGTCCAATTTTTTATATTTATCATTAAACCAATTTTTGAGACAGATCCTGAGGTTTGTTAGATTGGTAGCACAATTAAATGCATCATTGAGATGATTCATAGATTTCAAACACTATTTTATGATGTTAGAACATTCCAGATCAGTAGACCAAGAATTGATGAATATGAAAGGAATAATGTTTTTAACACGTTCAGAAAAAACATATATAATAATAGGATAATGGTCTGAATTATGTCTAGTTACGGTGGTGCTATAAATAGTGTCGCAGGTGTCAAGAGAAGGCATATTTTTGAAGGCAATGTCCAATTAACTGGAAACTTCCCTATTATAGTGCCTTTTATACCAAGTGTATGTTTCCCGGGTGAGATTAACCTAAATAAGGTTACAATCTTCAATTGAAGTTCTAAAATCATTACAGGAAATTTAAGAGTGAGATGGACCAATTTTTACTCTAGGGGAAAGAATAATGTTAGTCACCTGACACAAACCAGGGATAATGAATAGTGTTTTCTATCCCATAAAGATCATTCTAGAGAGGCCTTCTCTCTTGATATCTAATTTTAGCATGAATCATGTTACAAAAAATATGAGTGTCATTTTTCAAAAAATACCATGTCTGCATCTTCTAAGTGGTTTTGGAAATATTTATATTCTGTAAAGAGGCATGATAGAAAACTCAAAGTGATTCCACACTATTACCTTCATTGCAAGAACATAAAAAGATATAACCATAAGTACAAATGTGCCTATTTTTCATGAAAAAATTTGTTTTTGGTTCCGAAATGGATGTGATTTTTGGTAGATATGTTAGAAAGAATATTTTAAAAACATTATAAGTCTCAGGGTCAGAAATTCCCTAAAAAATACATAAAAATAAATCCATTAAAACCTATTTTTTCAGAAAAACCTTCCTTTTTCTATTTAGCTCTACCCGAGCCATTCTTCTTCTTTGATCTAGTCACAATGTGTGAATTAGCCGGAGTGGTTTTCATTTCCTACTTATCTATAACAGAAAAAAATTATTATAAGTAGAAACTGCATTCTATATAAGCTTCATTGTTTCCATTATTTTAGTATTTATTGGGATTTCTATGGATTTGTCCCATATAATTGTTATAGCGGTTACCTTGTGATAGGTAATGTCCATAACAGGATCTGGTGGGTGATGAACAACTGACGGCTCCTGCACTTTCACTACGACACATTTCTCTTAGACTGAGTCCTTGAATTATAGAAGGATCATACCTAAGAATTCACCATAGAGAGTTTTTCTCTCCTCAGACCTGAAAAATAAATCCTTCTTGTGGTTCTTGTCTTGGGGTATGAAAATTCTAGTAGAGTGTCCAGTGCACAAAATAGGAGCAGCATCAACTGGAATTCCTCCCTCAGCATTATGTCCATCATTAAAAGCTTCTTCAAGGTGATCCTAATGAGAGGAAATGTATATAATAGGATTTGGTGGGGGATCCTGCACTTTCAAAGCCACACATTTCTCTTTGATTGAATCCTTGCAAGAAATAAGGATCATAACCGATTACTCAGAATGGAAGTATATACTCTCCTTAGACGCGAAAACTAATTCATTCTTGTGAGTCTTGTCTCGGGGTATGAATTCTTCAATAGGGTGTCCAATGCCCATAACAGAGTCAACATGAACAGAAAGACCTCCCTAAATAGTATTTCCATCATTTATTGTTTCTTCAAGGTGATTGTGTTGCTTTCCATCATGGGAGTTATAGGGTATAACATGTCGATCTGGATCACTTTGAGTAGAAGCATTTTCATGGCCATATTCTGATGGAGTTAAGTGTCCACATCCAACCCCAGCCAAGGTTTCATGTAATTTATCACACGAATCATGGAATGATTTCTCAATTTTCCACATAACTTATTTCTCCATGTTGATCTCCTGCTCTTCCTCCACCATCATAGCCCATGACATACGAGAAGATTCCCCATCATGGGTTGTCTTTTTTACCCATTTGTCCATTTTTTTTCATGGGAGGTTCAGCTATCTCGATTCTATTACCCTTCCCTTTCTTGTCTCTTCGAACATCAGTCTAGCCATCATCCTTGGGGTTAGATATCTGGATTTTCATAACTCTAAAATTCATCAAAGAGTGGCCCACAATTTTTCCGAGATCACAAAAATGAGTCTAGTGATCAAACTCAATTTGGATCTATATTTTTTAATAATTGGAATTGGAACAGATGACCTATGGTAGCTTAGAGTTCAAATCAACATCAACCATAACCCGAGCATACAAGACAATCACTGCATTTAAGGTACGCTAGTCGATCTTGAGAGGAGTACCAATACAGGATAACAAATCATTTAGTATCTTTGGGTACCAAAAAAACCATCTCAAACCATGTAGTATATCCCAACTATTTTCCGTATCGTTCTTAAAAGTATTCTAGTTGAAGGTATAATTCCATTCAAAAATTCAAAGAACACCGGGATTAAGTTTCAGAATCCCTATGTTCCAGACCCAATCATGCTATTCCTTTGATTTAAGTAACATATGTAAATATCCTCTTCCGATTGGAACTATTTTCCAGTCAATGAATCTCCATAGATTAGTAATCTTGTTCCTTATCTCATTAGTCGACCAGGATTTATCCCAGTTAATGTATGACATTCGACACATAACTGAGATCTTGCACATTTGTGATCTCTGTTGGAGAGCTTCAGGATCTAATTCAACTGTAAATCTTCCATCATCGAGCCCATTGCATAGAGCGGCTTTCATCACATGATTGGGATACCCAAAATTATATTTCCCTATGATGAATAGGTGAACACATTATATATCATTTTATATCATGTATGGTGTTTGTGATTCAACATAATCCAGCATAATACTTCATCCAAACTGTTTTGGTTGATGTGGGAGTGACCAATGATTTATTATTTTAATATAATGGTTTACCTTATTAACACATGGTTTTGATATTACAATTACATTATGGACTTAAATTATTTGATTTTTATTCATTTAGTCATCCCTTGTGTGATATCCTTATAATACATGGAACTATATTGTAATTCTTTATTTTCATTTATTACACCCTAACAAGGCTTTCTAGGTACCCCTTTTCCGTATATATTTCTCTCAGGGTATACAGTGAACCATTAGAAAATATTTGGTTGTTATAATGAATATGTTTACTTTTTATATTATTTAATTTTATGATTTTGTATATGTATCATTATTCTTCTTAAAATAATTGTCCCCTAGATCCTTGGCATGTATTATGGGAAATTTTTTATAAATTTAGAAAAAATGTCATTAAGGAATGGGTCTCCATAACATTTGTGTTATGTTGTCAATACCTTGACCAAAGTAGGCCAAATTCAATGGTTACATAATTACATCAATAAAATATTAAAGCACATGTATCTTAATGGACTTAATAGTATAGTAGTCATAGAAAAGTATATAAATAAATAGATTATACATAACATTTGAAAACATAAAACACAACTGATTAATGTGAAATAATTTTTCATTGTTCCCTCTAATATATTATTTTTTATAAGTGAAAATACACTTCAACTATTGTATATGAAATGAAAAAATAAAGGTGTTAGGTCTGATGTTTAGTAGGGGTATTTATTAAACCAAATATAACATGGAAAAAAGGAAAAAATAATATGGATAAAGAATGTGTGATTAACTAATTCTAGATAAATAATTACATGGTCTTTAACGACCGGAACATTCATTAAAAAAATTAATCTTTATCTAACTAAATGTCTTGTGATATGAAATGGTTATATAGAATATGAATTTCTCTATTTATTATTTTAAAATACCTTTAATAGTTGTAATGATTACTAATATAGCTATTGAATAGTGATCACATAATTAGTATAAATATAGGGATTTATAAAATCCAATTTACTAAGAAAAAGGAAGCAATGACCTCATCTAGTAGACTTCCCCCATATGAAGATCATTGGTCAGACCTAAGAAAGAAGGTGGCAGCATTGGGATTCACTTGTTACCAAGCCCAAGATGAGCTTCAATGTGTTTAGCTCGAACAAAACTACCTACAAAAGAAGTGGAAGTTGATAGAGATTATCACCCAAGCGATTTTATCCAAGCCGCCACAAGAGTTTGTCGCCATTGAACATCTAACCCTTCAGTGTTATGCAGGAGTTATAAGAGGTTATGTAACATGAACATAGTACTATGATAATGTACATTATTTTTTGATATACAATATGCATTCATTTTATTATTGCTACATTGTAAATAGTTTTTAAACTGAAAATTGCATTTTTATTAAATTAAGAAATATATTTTGATGAGTTAATGTATTTTTGAATTAAATGATATCTTTAAATAATTATTATTACAAAATTTATTTTTATATAATATAAATTACAATATTATTATTATGAATACAATAGTGATTTTTATTAAGGTATGAAAGTTATTTTTGTCAAAACCCATGAATTTTTGATAAATGTCACTTTTTATTTTTAAATAATAAAAATCTCATATTTTTAAAATTATTTATTTAAAATTTATATTATTTTTGGAATCAGGACTTCAAAATTATCCAATTGAGAATTTTCCATAATTTTTTAAGACAATTGACTTTTTCAGTAAAAATTAAATAGCGTCTAATTATATAATGTATTTTATGACATCATTATGACCCTATATTTATTTAATAAAATAGTATAAATTATATTTTCGTTTTTTACATATTTTATACATAAAATAATGTGATTTTATATTTATTTTATTTATTTTACAATACCTTAATGAACCCTACAAGTCTATAAATCGTTTTATATTTTTAAATTGTTTCCCATGAGAGTGTGACTCATATCTATATAATAAAACCCTATTATTTTTAGAATTTAGGATATTGGCCTTATAAAATATACTGTTGAATCCCCTTTTTCAATAACCATTGGAAAAAACCATCAGCTGCTTTGTGTTTTTGATTAGTTTAATTCGTGTTTTCCCAAACCAAAACAATAAAAAATCACTCTCTTTTCCAATATAAACCCGCCTAGGCTCCCACTTACTCATCACTCAATTCCTTTGGTGTTCATCCAACATCTTCCTTCCTCTCTCTTGAATCCTCTCAAGTCACCCCATGCTCACATGAATCATATCTCAGGGCCCTCCGAAGCCCTTGGGACCACACTTCCATGTAAATGATTTCATCCATTCACATTTTTGTCCATTTTTCTTTATGTGGTTGTGCCCTTTTAATTTCAATTAAAAATTCTAAGGACTGATTTATCACTTACCCCATACTGAGTTATTTATGTTTTAATGACTATTGACCACTTTTTCACTCATTAATTCCTCCCATGTACTCTCATTACTATGTCATAATACCCTAAGTAATTTATCTATCATCATTTACATTCAAGAATTTCATTGGTAGTGTGAATCTAAATATCCATTACATATGATGGGAGATGTATCTATATGACCCCCTTAATGAAATTTCATTTAAATTTTATGATACGCCCCATTAACTCTCATCAACCATTTTTTAGTATTCCTATTCTGCATCGTTATACTGCTGAAATTGCACCATGATTTTCCAATCCAACATCATTGTGTTGTGAATACCATGCCCATAACAATATCAAGGGTATTCAACTTTAAAAACATTTACTAGTTTATTATAGAGTATAATGTATGAATTCTATAATCCGTTGCCGTGGAATATATGGTGATGTTTATTTAATCTATTTTTATGATCCATGTGGTACACTTATCCATGAAATGAAATGGTCAATATGGGTACACGATGATAGTGATCTAATGCATTGGGTAATGATTATTATCATGATATATCAAGTAAAATAAGGGTTTACTCTAGAAACCTCAATTGAAATGAGGTTTTACTCATTCTAATTAATGTGAAATGTGGTTTTACTCATGCACCATGGTTGATGATCCTCTGCTCATGAAAATACCATGATATGTGTTGTTGCCACATTTCCATGTTATGATAATTATAATATATCATGCATTTATGTACATGTTTCTCTTTCACTCCATTGATAATAATATATCATATCATTTATTCTAATCTTGATGTTATACCTTGTTTACTCCCTTACTAGGCTTTATAGCTCACCATTTTTTCATGAATGTCCCTAGGATGTCCCATTCAATGCTATGTTAGGGGGAATGTCGTGGTCATGTAATATATGTTTTCAATAATGGTTATGTGTTTAATATTTTAATTCATTATGTAATGTTCCTAAGTCCCAAAAACATGAGACCTTTCGATATTATAATTTATATCAAGTGTATATTTAATGTAATAAATCATTTTTAAGTGTATAATAAAGGGATGGGTTGTTATAGTTGGTATTAGAGTATTAGTTTAGTTATTTTGCAATTAGGATTACAAAACCCTATTGAATCCATATATAAAAATATATGGATAATAAAAATAACCATAAATTATGGTGAGTATTGAGTAAGTGGTTTATCAATAAAATACATACATATCTGGATACGAGCAGGTATAGGTGGCTCTTATATAGATGTACGTAGCAGTGAATACTACAAAAATGAGTTTCAAGAATTAACCGCGATATCCTGGTATAAGAAAACAGGCCATGCTGTACTATTTGTTACAACAAACTCCGGGGATATGCATTGGTAAATTCACAAGATTATTATGAACCTTTATTATGGTAATTAAAAAAATACCCCTATGAATATATGATAAAATGTAAATCATGGATAACATATATTGAATCCCATAGATTCATATGTTTAGGAAATAAAATCATTTAATAAGTCATTCGTTATGTCCTTCAATTATCCGTAATGTGTTACCTCGGACTGTCCTACTATTCCAGCTAATGGACGGTAATAGGAGGACTTGGGAAAAAACCGATGTGAACACCCATGTGATGAATATTCTAATGAGATTCACAATCCAATGTGAGAAGGAATCACATACATTATCATGATACACACTCAGTTAACTCATTATTTTAATACAAAAATGGTTCATGAAGAATGTTCAAACCCTCATATGAGAGAATATGTCGTTGTTGAGAGCATAATTAGACAAATGCCTCATTAATTTAATGGATTAATTGATCCCTCAATCGCGGAACAATGAATCAACTACATTGAAAATATCTTCTTTATCCTTCAATTTTCTGAACAATATAAGGTTCTTCTGGTTCTTTACCGGATGGAGTCTAAAGCAGATAAATGGTGGACATTGATCAAATATAAGAAGCAAGAGGATGTGATCTAGGAATTGGTATAGATGTATTTCTAGTAATTGATTTTTGATAAATATTTTCCTCGCACCCTCCTGATTTTTATGGAATGGAAAAAACATGGCCTCAATAAAAAAATATGACAATTCCATCAAAGCGTATGTGGAAAGCATCACAAGAATTTCATGATACACCATTGGCATTGTCGTTACCTCTGAATTCAAGGATGACAGTTTCTTTGTTGGTATGAATCCGAGCCTGGAGAAACCCCTGATGATCTGTCTCTTCGAAAAAAATGTGAAAACTGGCCGATGTGCCCTCAAGGTCAAAATATAGATCATAGAATCTCAGGGGTATCATAGGTATATGAAGAATATGGTGGAATTTAAAACTGGTAGTCCAATGGATAAATCCAACAGTGCAAAGAAAATCCATCACCCCACATGGCGTTATTGTGTAATAAATCACCCCAGAAATTGCATGATGGGGAAAAGAATATTCATTATGTGTTGTAGAGAAGGGAACAAAGGCGTTAACTACCGACATGAATAAACCGCGGCTGTGACATAGAAGGGGAACGCTTCATTCGACACTAAAGGTGTTGTTCATCGCTTCAAATGTAAATAACCCGGACATCTTGCAAATCAGTGCCCCAAGACAAGGGTTTTCAATGGCAACCAACAACCTCCCAGGCAATAGGGGTGAGCTTTTTCCATCAATACCACTGAAGTGAACCCCAAAAAATGTGGTGACATGTACGCTAGTTATTCATTAAATGGAATGAAAACCTAATTTTTGATTCTGGTTCTACACATTATTTTATATATGGAAGGTTTATTAGAATAATACCAATACCACCAAAAATCATGAATTTTAAAATGTCAGTGTGTATGGAAAATGGGGAAATCATTGTAACCCCAGAATTTAACTCATCCCGTGTCATGATCGGTGTATTGAACTTCCCTATAAGATCATGGCTTTTGAGCCTACACGACATTGAAATTTTCTTGATGTTATTCTAGAGCAGGGAGCTCAAAGGGCATGTGATTTCGAGCCCCTTTGTGGTTGGAAATAAATTTTAAGTGCTTTCATACATGACATGCCAAATAAACAAAATAATTCCTAAATGGTAGCTCAGATGAAAAAACTGAGAGCACTGTTGAGTCTAAATCATGCTGTTTACCCTAGGAGGGGTGTAACATTCACAGGTGCGACCCTTCTGTGGAAAACGCCACCATTGGAAATTTCATAATTTAGTGTCCATGGGCGTGAACATTATAATTTATGAATGAAGGCTCAGATTAATATTCGGAGACCACTATTGTTCTCAGAACGTTTATTTTACAGTGTGAGCTACTTAACCTCGACCCTGTCAAGAGTTCGGGTACGAGCCTTCTAGTGGCTGTTTAAATTTCAATAAAATTTAATTAAAATTTTCCCAACATAAAAACATCCACCCCTATTTCATCCCAATTACAATATCCCTATTGAAATGTCTCCCACCAAAATATCCACATTCTTCAAGCTCCTCTCCCCACCTCTCCAAGGTGGTTGTGGCTCCGGCAGATCAGTTGAGAAGCAACGGGCTATGACCATCGAGGCAGGCATCACTATGTTTTCATTTTAATTTACAAAAAAAATTTAATCATTCATTATTTCATCGAAATGATTTTTATTTGTTATGAGAAGGCCGTAGGTGGGTAGGGTTCGATCTGATCTTTCCAAAGATTATTTGGGATTGAAAATCCGATTCCCGGGGCTTCCAGGGTAGTTCCGGAATGTTTTCCGGCCAGATTTCTTGTTTTTTTGCGGTTCCAGGGTGGTCTGGCGGGTTAAGTCGGTGGCCCGGCGGGCTCCCTAGGCAGTGGCCCACATGTTTCAAACGGTGGAACGGCCGGCTGTGGGCATCGGTGGTGCACGCGAGAGGCAAGGTGTTCGCGTGTGGGCCGTCTACGCTGGTGGCGTGCGGAGAGAGACCGGGGTCATCACAGCCCCATGAGCAGACCGGGACACACAAAGCACATGTCATGTGGAAAATAGCTGGGCCAGATTATGTTGTTCAAACTGAGGCGGTGCGGCCTTCGCGATGAACCACATGCTTCGGTGGACCGGGTGGTCCGGGCGGTCGAGCCGCAGACCACCGATCTAAAAGGGGTGTACCGACCGAACCGGTCTGGCCAACCCCGTCTCCATAGATCGGTGATAAAACTCCCATAACATGAAAAAAAATTAGCTTCTTCCCTTGTCATCTATGGAGACATGAACCTCAAATCGAGATGGAGGTTTTGTGATGGTCTGGGGGATTTTTAATTCCTGAGATGGGAGCTCGGTGGTGTGACATGCCTGTTATGTGTTACTTAGTGCCTCATCAGGATTCTTCATTCGGATGGAGAGAGAACATCTGTAGTCCGTTTTAGTTACTTTCGGTGACATTGTGAAACTTGCGTAGTGAGGAAGTAGTCCAGGGTAGTTTCATTCATTGAAAACAATGTTGAGGCGTGGGCCCCACGGTCCTTCATTCTAGCTGAGTGGAGTGTTTTGCGACTTTTTCATTAGACATCCATTTAGGGTGAATGAATAGCCAATTTACCTTGTTTTTCAAAGAGCATCGAGATGGCATAGTTTTCCCAAACTTTTCTGAGACTGAGGTGTAGGCCCCATGAGATTCGATATGGGCATTAAGCTGTGTTAAAAAACTTTTTATTAGAGAGTTCATTTCAAGAGATTAAATAGAATATGTCACTTTTTTTCCATGAGTGTTGCAACGATGTAATTTATTTGAGCATGAGGACACTCATTCAAAATATCATTAAATGTGGATACATGAAAGGGCATTGGTCAGAGGTTCCTTTTACACACTCTAAACCAACGCACGATAGCGATGTTAGTGACCCCATGTAATGGAACGAGATGTGCAGAGTTATCAGACCAGTTCTGGGTTTACCCTCATGTGGGGCTAGGCATTGGGTTACCCACTAGCGTATCAGGTATTACCCTCCAGCGGGGCAGGGTTTTGTCTTACCCATTGACCTTGGGGTTTACCCTCAAGTGTGGCTGGGAAGTGGGTCACCTGTTGACCTTAGGGTTTACCCATCGGCTGCGCAGGACAGTGAGTTACTCGATGACCTTTTATGGTTTACCCACCGGCTGGGATGGGTAGTGGGTTACACGTCGAATTCTTTTAGACTCAGCCCTTTCTATGAGGCTAGTCAGTGAAGTTTCTCCATGATTACCATACTGGGACCCTTGGTTGAACGGTTTAGCGATAAGACAGCTTTGACGTGCGGGACTGTTGGGCATCAGTGATCGATATCCTTAGAACTATTAGAGACTCTTCCTGGGATGAGCTTGGCGATGGATATCCCCTTACAAACTCATTCAGGTTTCTTGTTGAGAACATATATATATATATATATATATATATTGTCACCCTACTTTTGTTCACACTCCTTTGGTTCATTTACTCCCCTTCTAGGAGGGGTGAAGATGCACGGGGTATGCCATGTGCTTTCCATGTCTAGATCTTCTTGGTTTGGATGCGTCTATATCCATTCTTTTGATGGGTTGAGTTGCACTCTCTCTATTTTACTATTACATGGTTCTTTGTTCTGTCTACTTCTAACCGTTTTAGTAACTCCTTTGTTGGTCACTAGAGCTATCGGAGCATCCTACTGAGTGTCTTGATACTCACCCATGCATGGTATTTTCCAACACATGGTGTTCCCTTGCAGATGATGGATAGCTCTATTGAGACTATGGAGGAGGATAGATGACATAAAATCTTGGGCTGCATTCAGTGATCATAGTAGGAAATTAAGGTTTGAGACTCTCCAGCTATTTAATTTCATTCAACTATTGTTGGGTTGTGGAACCTTTCTAGTTGGGCGTGTGTTTTTTCATTCTCTTTTCAGTTTACTTGTCAGTTATAATCATCACGTTACTTTTTCTATTAAATGTTGATGCATGATTGTGGTTGGGTTATAATTGTTTTTTCTATGGTTCACTCTTTACTCTAAACTTCTACATTGAGTGGGCGGTGTGTGTGCATATACAAGTACATATGCAATGGCCTCCCTGAGATTTTTATGCCTTCGGAACTTGTCACTATCCCCTGGCCTATGGAGGAAGGCTTGGGGTAGTTGCATCTTGAGATTGGTAGGGTCGGGTCAAGACAAAGTTGTATCAGAGGATTGTTCGTTCCTTTCGGAATTGTTCGGATGTCCCTACAAAGGAATTGGTCGGGATTTAGGGAAATAATGTCGATGTTTATTGAGAGTGACTCTCAAGACAGGGAGTCCAGTGATGGTACAGGTGGCTAACATATCCATTCACTAGGACCCAGATAACCCGCTTGTGGACTCGGCACACTGAGGCACTTGTTGCCGGGAACTATGAAACATAAATCTGGTAGGATTGAGTGTTTGACTGTCCATATTGAGTCAAAACCCTTTTGTGATTACTGATATATATATATATATGTAAATCTGATCATGGTAATCCTTGATAATTATCTGGATACCCCCACGATAGCAGCCAGCCAGGTTTCCCTCTCCTTTTTGTGATGAAGACCTGGCGAGCAATGAGGCATCATTTCAGGGACCCTCACGTGATCCCCTTCAACATAGTGGTTCTGATGTATCCCCTCCATCTAGAGATTAGTGGTTAGTACCGACAGCACATGTCTAGGATGAGCGTAGGCTTAGCACGCTTTGAGACTTCTAGCGTCACCGTCTGCATAAGTTCCTCGGGGACCTGGATCACCAGGAAGCATAAGACTAGCTAGAGTCTGTGGAATAGATTTTCAGGTTGGTACGGACACCAGCGGAGCTGATGGTTTCCCTAGCTGATAGACTTTTCCTTAGGATGGTTGGGTGTTAGTGGGTGTTGGTTACACAGATCCACAACAAGTCTTCTCTCACGTGGGATAGCTTCCAGCAGCTCTTCCGAGAGAAGTACACTCCCTATTTTTTACACTCCATTAATATTAATGATCTTCTAGATATGAAGCAGGGGGGATGACCATGGCACAATACTCTGCCTGATTTACCGATATAATACATTACATGCAAGATATTATCCGTGATAGTTACTTCTAGGAATGGAAGTTTGAGGAAGGTCTTCGGAAGGAAATTTTTTCTAGTGTAGTACCCATGTACATCCCTACTTATGGAGGGGTGATAGAGAAGTCACTAATATTAGAGAGCTTCTTGGATGAGGGATGCTAGCAGAAAGAGCCTATCAGTGGCGGCTTCAGAGCTGAGTCTTTGGTAGTAGGAATGTGACAGAGAGAAAAACCTCAGTCGAGGAGACCCTTTCGTGAGCAGACTATGGGGAAGGGTCATACACCGTAGTGGCGCCATAGTGGATGAGGGAAGTTATGAGACAGTTGGTTCTATGAATATTAAATAATTTGGTCACCTATCATGGGACTTCCCGAACAGGCATACTGTGAAACCATGGAAGGTAGTGGGGGGACAGTAGTGGTAGAGGTAGAACTGTGACTAGGGATCTCCCAGGCGGGGACAGGGTGGTCCTCAGGGAGGCGGCGCAGGAAAAGTGGCAGGACCTAGAGATGGGGGATGTCGTTTAGAGGTCCTTCCACCACAACCACTGGGTGGCCCATGCCATGCTCAGGGATCTGGTAGTAGGGGTCATGGGTGGCTTAATGATATGGGGGATCTTGACCCCCTAGAACATGAGATGGTTAGTGTTACACATTTTTTTTACTCTACGTTTGCTTCGGTACTAGAAAACACATTCCCCATACACTCTTTTATATTGCTGCTTTTGGTACGGGAGTTGGATATCCAAGTAGAGGCACTGACACCTGCACATATCCTTGAGGTTCCTATGAGAAGTTCCCCATTAGGGACCTTTGTTTGCAGATAGTGCGAACTGTCATTCGGAGGAAAGAGTTTTACGTGGGACCTACTGGTCATAACGATGGAACCTTAATATGTAATCTTCAGCTGTGATTGGATTTATATGGTTCACACCCAGATCGACTGTTGTCACAGATGTGGAAGATGCATGCTTTCTGATGGGACGAGGTTCATCATTCTCTATGAAAGATTCCTCGTGGTAGAGAAGACATGTACTATAATTAGAAGTCCCTATCCTTTTCTCACCATTTAGAAATCTTGGATCTCAGAGTAGTAGACATTACATGATCATGGATCCCTACCGTTGTGGAGCACTATATGGTTGTTTTTCTCAAGGATGTCTTGGGACTACCTATGAGGCGGATATGGAGTTCTGTATTGACTTTCCATCGAGTACTACCCCGATATCATGTGAGGCTTATCGGATGGAACACCTAGAGCATCAGAAGGTATGACTTCAGTTGGACTACCTTCGTGAGAAGGGATCCATTTGGCCTAGTGTGTCCACCTGGATATCTCTAGATTTTAGTTTGATGAAGGAAAATGAGGGCCTACAACATTGTGTGGATAATCATAACCTGAATCAGTACACGATAAAGAACAAGTACACATTGTCGGGGATTGATGACCTCTTTGACTAGTTGAGAGTTGTGAAGTGGTTCTCCAAGATTGATCATTTACCCGGATACAACCAGTTGTGTGTTCGTGAGGCTGATATCTCGAAGATGTATTTTCATTGTCGTTATGGGCATTACGAGTTTCTTGGTGATGCCCTTTGGTGTGAAGAATTATCCTTCTGTCTTCATCGCTTTAATGAACCATATTTTTCAGCTGTACTTGGACCGGTTTGTGGTTGTCAATATTGATGACATACTCATCTAATCTATAGTAGAGGAGGAGCACGCAGAGCATTTGAGGATGTTCCTAGACTTACATTGGGATAACCTACTTTATGGGAAGCTCTAGAAGTGACTTTTCTGGATTGATGAGGTTCACTTTCTTGGGAATTTCATTTTGCAACAGGGTATAGTCATGGATCCCACAAAGATAGTGGCAGTTCTTGCTTGGGATCTACCTAAGAATGAGTCTGGGGTGGGAAGTTCCTTGGCTTTGAAGGGTACTAAAGGAGGTATCTAGAAGACTTTTCAAGGATTTTTGTCCCTTTGACCACATTGACGTGGAAGGGAAGACCGTTCACCGGGTCTGATCAGTGCCAGAAGGCCTTCGCAGATTTGAGGCATAGGCTGACTAGTTCTCCATTTTTGAGGCTACCGGAGGAGGGATTTGAGTTGGTGGTACACAGTAATGCTTCATGAGCTGGGCTCAGGTGCGTGCTTATGCTGAAGTTGGTAGTGATTGCATATAGTTGGAGGATGTGGATGCCCCATTATCAAACATATGCGACTCACGATTTGGAACAGGTAGCAGTGGTCTTCACCTTGAGGTAAGGGATACACCACCTTTTGGGTGAGCATTTTGTAGTCTACTTAGACCACGAGAGCCTCATGTAAATTTTCAATCAGAGGGATCAGAATCTGAGGTAGCGACACTAGAAGAGTTTCTACAAGACATTGATTTCGTTATAGTCTACACTCTAGGGAAAGGCAACGTATTATCAGATTCCCCAAGAAGGATGTATCAGGCTCGTCTAGTGCGGGAAGAATCAAAGAAGTTGGATTCCCTGCTGCTGACCATGGTGAAACATAATGGTACAGATTATCTGCATTCGATATAGTTGACTACTTCTCTCCTGGAGCATGTGAGAGAGTCACAATTGGTGGATGTCTCCAGCGAGGTACTGCATGATCAGATATCCATGGGAGACACAAGCGATGGGTATTTTGAAGGAGGGAATCAAGAGATCATGTTTCATGGGTGAGTTGTAGTACCATTAGAGATGTGGGAGGAGGTGATACGGGAATTCCTAACTTCTACTTTGGTTATACATCTCAGAGTGTGGAAAATGTACGAAGAACATTAGTGGTAGTTTCGATGGTCTGGCATAAGTGGAGAATAGCTGAGATCATTTCTTATTGTCTTATCTGCCATCAGGTGAAGGCAGAGCATCAGGTTCTTGTTATATTATTGCATCCCCTTTATATCACAGAGTAGAAGTGGGATGACGTATCTATTTACTTTGTCACAGGGCTTCTCTTCACAACAAAGGGCCATGATTCCATTTCGGTGATAGTGGATAGACTCAGAAATTCAGCAAACAACATTGTCATCTGGGAGTAGTACTCGGTGGAGTGTCTAGGGCAGCTGTATGTTCGGAAGATCATCCGCCTTCATGGAGTACCCATGACAACCGTCTCTAACTGTGATGCACGGTTTACATCGCGATTATTGCTAAGCCTATAAGATTCATTCATGACTCAGCTATGGATGATGATGGCTCAGATCATGTTAGACTTTGGCCCATGCTAGGAGAATCACCTACCCTTGGTGGAGTTCATGTACAACAATAGTTACCACTCTACTATCGGCATGCCCCATTTTTAAGCCCTATATGGGAGACCCTACAGGTCATCATTGTGATGGAAAGTGGTTGGGGAGACCACCCTCATGGGACCAGAGTTGGTGCAGTTGATGAAAGAAAAGGTGCAAGTCATCCGTGAGTAGATGAGGATGGCTCAAAGAAGATAGATGTCCTACGCTGACATTCGTCGCAAGCCTTTGGAGTTCGAGCAGGGGGATTATTTCTTTTTGAGGGTCTCCCCGCAGCGTGGAACATAGAGGTTTGTCCAAGGAGGCAAGATATCCCCAAGGTTAATTGGGCCCTTTGAGATCATGTGCAGGTTTGGTGAGGTTGCCTACCTTTTTTCTCTTCCCCCACAGCTGGAGAGGGTGCATGACGTCTTACACGCATCGCAGCTGAGAAAATACGTGTACAACCCCATGTACGTTATAGACTGTGGAGCGATGGACATTGAAGATGGAGAAACCTTTGCAGAGTACCTGGTGGCAATTGAGGATTGGAAGGAGTAGACTCTACGTGGACAAACCATTCCTTTGGTTCAAGTATTGTGGAAGCACGGGAGGGTGCAGGAGAGCACCAGGTAATAGGAGATCAAGATGTGGGCTCATTATTAGGAGTAGTTTTTGCAGTTTTTTTTGGGATGAAAAACATGAAGGAGGGAATGATGTAAGAACCCAGGTATTGAGCCTTTATGACATTGAAAATTTTGTGATGTTATTCCAGAGCAGGGCGCTCTGATGGTGTGTGATTCCGAGCCACGGTGTGGATAGAATTCAATATTAATTGTGATCACACTAGGAACGCCAAAAATAAAAAATTACTCCTATATGATTGCTCAGATGGGATAACCAAGGGCACCGTTGAGTCTGAAGCATGCCGTTTACCCTATTAGGGGTGTAACTTTCCGAAGGGCGGCCATTCATTGGAAAACGCCACCAGGGGAATATTTGTAATTTAACGGCCTCGAGTGTGAACATAATAACATATGAATGAAGGCTCAAATATAAATTCAGAGACCACCATTGTCCTCTAAATGATGATTTTACCCTACGAGCAACTTAACCTCAACCCAGTTGAGAGTTTGGGTGTGGGCCTACTAGTGTGTGTTTAAAATTAATTAAATTTTTATTAAATTTTTCCCTACATGAACACATCTACACCCTATTTCATTCCCCATACAATATCCCTGGAAGAAGCTCTCCCAGAAAAGGATCCACCTTCTTCAAGCTCCTCTTCCTACCTCTCCAAGGTGGTTGCGGCTTCGGAGGATCGTTTGTGAAGAGACGAGCTACGCCCCGTGAGGTAGGCATCATTGCGTTTTCATTTTAATTTCATACACCTCAATTAAGCATACTTGATAAAGTATAAATGATGTTTATTTGTCGATCAAAGGCCATTGATGCTTAGTGTTCGATCTGATATTTCAATCTCTCTTTTCGGATCAACATTTCGAGTCCCAGGGCGTTCGGGGTAGCCCTAGAATGTTTTCCAACATGATTTCATTTTTTTTTCGGTGATTCCAGGGCAGTTCGGCGGGCGAAGGAGGTGGTGCGGTGGGATCCCTAGGTGGTGTCATGGTGGGATCTCTAGGCGGTATCATGTCGGGTCTCAGGCGGTGGCACGGCCGGCTGCGGGTGAGAATCTTTGGGCGTCGGCGGTGCAAACGTGAAGTCATAGGCGCGCGCTGGCCGGCTGCACCGGTCCACAGGCGGCGTGAGATCGGGGTCGTCGGGACCCTTGGAGCAGACCGAGACCCGCGAAGCACGGGTCTCATGGAAAATATCCAGAACAGCTTAAGCTAGTCCATGTGAGGTGTTGTGGCATGTGTAGTGAACTGCGAGCTGCGGTGGACTTGGCTATCTGAGCAGTCGAGCCGCAAACCGCCAGACTAAAAGGGGTGGAACAGCCGAACTGGTTCGGCCCACCCCATCTCTGTCTGTTGGTGTTAAAATGCTCCTAAAATGAAAACCATGTGTCATATTCACGTTCCATCTATTGATAAATGACCCTTGGATCGAGACGAATATGTTTTTATGGTCTCGGGGATTTCTAATTCCATTGACGAGATCTCGGTGGTGTGACACTCCCATTAAGTGTTACATAGCGCCTTTCCCGGATTCTTTTTCGGATGGCGCGAGCACATCTAGAGTTTGTTTTAGGTGATGTCAATGGTGTTGTGAACCTGGATTGATGAAGAAGTATTCCAGTGTGGTTTCAGGATTTGGAGCTGGAGTTGAATCCTGGGCCCAAGGCCGTCATTCAATCTGCGTGTAGCGTTTTGAGAAATTTTCATCAGACATACTTTTGGGGTGAATGAATAGTCAATTTGGAATGTATTAACAAGTTCATCGCGATGGCAGAGTTCAACCAACATTTTCCTGGACCGAGGTGTGGGCCCCATGAGATTCTTTATGGGCATAAAGCAGTGTTAAATAACAGTTCTGTCAGGAGTCCATTTCAATAGAGTAAATAGTCTATCACGCGTGTTTTTACGTGATGATTGAAATCGTTTAATCTGTTTGGGCGTATGAAGACTCATTTGGTATATCTTGATATTAGTAAAAATGAAAAGGTGTTGTTTGGGGTTTCTTTTCAAGCACTTTGAACCGATGCACAATAGCGATGTTAGTGACCCCCAGTGATGGCACGGGTAGTGTAGAGTTATCAGACCAGTTCCTGGTTCACCATCCAACGGGGCTTGGAAGTGGGTTACCCACCAACATATTAGGGATTACCCTCTAGCGGGGCTGGAAGTGGGTTACCCATTTACCTTAGGATTTCCATCCAGTGGGGTAGGTCTGTGGGTTACCCGTTGACCATAGGGTTTACCCTCTGTTAGAGCTAGGCAGCGGGTTACCTGACGACCCCTTAGGGTTTACCCTCCTGCTGGGCTGGGTAGTGGGTAACGTGATGTCTTCTTTCAGACTCAGACCATTATATGAGGAAATTATGTGACATTTATCTGTGATTACTAGAGTGGGACCCTTGGTTGTAACGTTTTGTGATGAGACAACTTTGAGGTGCGGTACTGCTGGGCATTAGTGATGGATATGCTTAGAACTGTTGGTGATTCATTCTCATCTATTCTTGGAGATAGAGATCCCCTTACACACTAGTTTGGGTTTCTTATTGATCATATATTTATATATATACACACTACTTTTTTTCACACTACATGGGTTCTATTATCCCCCTTCTAGGAGGGGCAAATACGCATGGGGTATGCCACATGATTTTCATGTCTAGCTCCTATTGGTTTAGATGAGTCTACTTCCATTCTATTGTTGGGTTGAGAAACTCTCTCTCTGTTGTACTCGAACACTGTTCATTTTTCTGTCTACTTCTCACCATTTTAGTACTCCTTTGTTGCTCCCTAGACCGTTTGAGGAATTCTACTGTGTATCTTTATACTCACCCCTGTTTGGGCTTTTACCTCACATGATGTGCCCTTGCAGATGATGGACAAGTCGTTCGAGACTACGGAGGAGCATAGTGTACACATGAACTTGTGGTGCGTTAAGTGGTAATAGTGGTACTTTTAGGTGTGAGACTCTCCAGTTGTTTACTTTTTTTTTCCTCTTGCTGGGTTGTGGCACCTTTTTAGTTGGGTGCGTGTTTTCCCCTTTGCTGTTCAATTTACGTTTTCTTACTTTTTAGCACTTTACATGTTCTGTTTAGAAGATGATGCATGATTATGGTTGGGTTTTAGTTGTTTTTAACCGTGGTTTCCCTTTTACCCAACACTTCTACAATGATTTAAATGTGTGTGAGTGTATAGGTACTTAGTCAAAGGCCTCCCTGAGATTGTTATGCCTTCGGCGCTTGTCGCTAGCCCTTGGCCTATGGAGGTGGGCATGGGGTAGTTGTGGATCAAGACTAGTAGGGTATGGTCGAGACATTCGTGGGGAACCTCATCATACACTATTTGATGTAATTTTATTCAATTCATTTCATTGATTGGATTTACCTATATAGAGCCAACATTGATTATCATGAGGGGGAAATCACTCTCCATGTGTTGAATCGACCACTAATTCAATCCATGTGTAAGGAGGAAGTTGAATCTTCTTTAGCACCATAATCTGAAGTGTGGATATTATTTCCCTATGAGCTATCCATCTAGCTCAAATGATTGAGTCTAAGGAGACATCCATCCTTGAACACCTTCCTATTGTGATGGAATTCATTGATGTGTCTCCCAAGGAATTGTCTTGTCTTCCCCCTAAACGAGTTTTGGAATACTTAATTGATATTATACCCGAGGCATTTCCAATGTCCTATCACCATTTAGAATGGCTGTTGGGGAGCTTGAGGAGCTGAAGTAAAAAATTAGGTGAATCTGGATAAAGGGTTTATACACCCATGTGCTTCACCATGGGGTGAACCAGTTCTCTTCATCAAGAAGATGGATGGGTCAATGCTCCTTGGAATCGATTAAAGTGATCTTAACAAAATCATGAAAAATAACAATTATACACTTCCAATAATTGAATAATGTTTCGATCTGCTGCATGGAACACAATACTTCTCCATGGTGGATTTGATGTTGATATATTATTTATTTTGGGTGAAGAAGGAAGATATCCCCAGGACTGATTTTTATAAAGGTTATGGTAACTATGAGTTCATGGTAATGACTTTCAGACTCATTAATTCTCCAACAATATTCATGATCTTGATGAATAGTGTCTTTAGATATTTCCTCGGCAAATTTGTTTTAGTATTTATAGATGATATTATACTATAATCCAAAACCCGCAAGGAGCATGAGGAGAATCTAAGAAATGATTTAGAGACAATTAGAAAGGGGAATATCTATGAAAAGTACATCAATTGTGAGTTTTGGTTGAAGGAGGTCTCATTCTTGGGTCATATGATCACATACAAAGGGATATCTATGGATCCCTCAAAGACAAATATAATTGAGGTATAGTTAAGGCCAACATTGGTAATGGATATCTTTAGCTTCTTGGGGTTAGCTTTGTATTATCACTGATTTGTGAGAAATTTTTCACAATTGAAAAACCCTCTTACTAAGATAAATCGAAAGGTAGTCAAGTGTGTTTGGATTGATGAATGCGAAGAATGATTCAAGGAGTTGAAAAGGAGGCTTATCACTATGCCAATGCTCACCTTACATAGTAGTAGAGATATTTCTGTGGTATTTTTTGATGCTTCGAGGAAGGACATTGGATGTTATTTTCGGAAGAATGATTAATTGATATCCTTCACAACAAGGAAGTTGAATATCCATGTAAGAAACTATCCCACGAATGATCTGGAGTTGGCGATTGTGATACTTTTATTGAAAATATGGAGGCATTATCTCCATGGGGAGAATTGTGATGTATATACAGATCACAAGATCCTAAAATATATATTCATAAAAAAGATCTTAATATGTGCCAATGAAATGGATAAAACTCATGAAGGATTATGAATACTCAATACACTACCATCCGGGTAAGGCCAACAATGTGGAAGATGATCTATGTAGAAATGATCTTGCATCATTATTAATTATTAGAATAGAAAAGGATCCAATAATATAATATTTGAAGTGTATATACATGGGAATCATTAAGTGAGGAACATCATCAATACTTTCTCAAATGATTTCTCAACTATACCTCATTGAGAAAATGAAGGATTCTTAAAGAAAGTATATGGAAATTCAAAAAAGGGTGGAAGCTACCATCAATGGGAAATCCTCAGAGTTTGTGGTCGATAAGGATGAAATTGTGATATTTGGGGAATAATTATGTGTACCATCTGATCCATAGATAAATAAAGAAATTTTTAATGACACACATAGCTAAACCTTCTCTATTCCCCTAGGGAGCTGAAAGATTCATCAAGATCTCTGAGAAAACATTTGGTTGGAAAATATGGAAATTGAGATTGCTAAATATACATAAAATTACATTATATTTCCACAAGTGAAGGTTCAAGGGAAAAATTCTAAGGGGAAGATGAAACCACTACCCATATTAGCATGGAAGTGGGACAACATTACCATGGACTATGCAACTATATATACAAGGACATGTTGAAAAAACAATGCTATATGGGTCTTTGTGGATCATTTTACGAATATAACCCACTTTATCATGATTTGAGAGGACTTCTCATTGGATTAAATTGCACTGATTTATAGAAATGAAAATATAAGGATGTATAGAGTACCACTATATATTGTTACCGATAATGATATAAGATTAACCATGTAGTTTGGGAAATGTATCCAACAAGCTCTAAGCACTGAACTGTACTTCATTAAAACCTATCACCCACAAACTGAAATACAATCTGTATGAACTATTCTTACACTAGATGATATGTTAAAATAATGTTTTATGGACATAATGAGGTTAGGAACAACATCATACACCAGCTGAATTATCCTACAATAATAGATTCCATTCGAGCATCCGAATGGCACAATATGAAACCCTTTATGGGAAACCGTGAAGAACACCTATTTGTTGGGATGAAGTTATTGATCATAAGCTACTCAGACCAGAAATTGACGAAGAAATGGTGGAGAAGGTGAAAACCATTTAGCATCATATCATGGAAGTCCAAAGTCAAAAGAAGGGTTATGTAGATAACTGTTGATGATACATTGAGTTGAAAGATGCATACATGGTATTTCTATGAATATATCCATGGAATAAGGTCATGTGGATTGGAATGAAAGGAATGTTATGTATTAGGTACATTCGCACCTTCGTGATTCTTGATCGGGTCGGGGATATGGCCTATCGACTCGCTCTCCCACCTACTATTGCCAATGTACATGATGTCTTTAACGTATCCATCTTATGGAGGTACATACCATACCCTTTACATTTACTCCATTTATTGGTAGTATAGTTATAGTATGATCTTTCTAATGAGGAGAAACCATTGAAGATCTTTGATCGTAGGGAAAATGTTCTATGAAATAATACAATACCCCTCGTCATGGTGTTGTGGCGATACAAAATGTTTGAAGAAGCCACATGGAAATGCGAGTACGTGATCAAGTAAAGATACCCACATATGTTTTAGTGTGGGAAAAGGAAAATTTGAGGTTAAAATTTCTTAAGGGGTGATGATTGTATCGAGCATAAAATTCATTAATGAAACCTCCTCTTGATCAAATTAAATGTATTATTAGTAATTTTTTTTAAATAAACTATTCTTTTATTTGGATTAGGATATTAAAATAATATTATGAATTGTGATGAGTTTCTAATATAGTTGTTGAACAACGATCTCATAATTAGTATAAATTTAGAGCTTTAACAAATCCAATTTACTCAGAAAAAGGACACGATGACCTCATCTAGAAGACTTGCCTCGTATGAAGCCCATTTGTCAGAGCTGAAAATTTAGCTGCCATCATTGTGATTACCTCTTTACCAAGACCAATCAGAGCTACACCGTGTTATTCATGAACGTAATCACATATTAGATAAGTGTTTTTAGATAAATATTACCACCCTGGAAATGTAATCCAGGACACCACAATATTATGTCACCAACATACACATTAACCATCTGTCTTTTGTGGGTTTTTAATGGTTTATATAATAACACCCTATTACTACGATTATGTACATTTTTTATGAATAGAGAATATACATTAATTTTATTATTTCTACTTTTTAAATAGTTTTTGAAGCAAAAATACCATTTTTAGTTAATTAAGAAATTTATTTTGATGAAGTAATGTAATTTTGAATTAAATAATATTTTAATTATATATTATTACTAAATTAATTTTTATATAATATAATTTACTATATAATTATTATGAATATGATTGTGATTTTTAATATTGTTTGGAAGCTATTTTTTTCAAAACCAATGAATTTTCAATAAATTTAAATTTTTATTTTAAAAGTAATAATTAACATTTTTGGAAAATTATTTAGATAAAATAAATATTATTTTTGGAATCAGGATATCGAAATTATCCAATGGTGATTTTTTCATAATATTTTAAATAGTTGAATTTTTGGGTAAAAAATAAATACAGTTTAAATATATATTGTGTTTTATGACATCACATGAACCAATTGTGATGTAATAAAATACTATAATTGATATTTTAGTCAAATATATTCTTTATCCTTAATATAATATGATTTTAGATTTTTTTTTACAGAACCATAGTGAACCCTCCAAGACATATGAAACATTTAATATTTTTAAACTGTTTTCTTCGAGTGTGTGACTCACCTCCACATAAAAAAACTATTATTTTAAGAAGTTCGGCCATTTGAAATATAAAATATTTTTTCCACTCACCTTTTTCAAAAAACATGTGATAAATCCATGAGTTGGATTGTGGTTTTGACTAGTTTATTGTGTGGTGTCCCCAACCTAAATAATAATGAAAATACCTCACCTTTCTTATATTAACCCACTCAGTCTCCCACTTACTCTTTACTCAAATCCATTGGAGTTCTCCCAGAATCTTCTCCCCTATCTCTAGAATCCTCCCAAGGCTTCTTGATCTCTCAAAAAGCCACTATCAAGCCCCTCCCAAGAATTTGGTATCACACATCGAAGTTAGGGATCTATTCCTTTCTCATTTTTTTCCAATTTTCTTTAAGTTGGTATGCCATTTTAATTTCAATTGAAAATTTTAATGTTTGATTTAACACCTCCTCCATACTTTCCTCTATATTTTTGAATGATGAGAGAGCCCTTTTCGATTATTAATTCCTCTATTGTATACCAGCTACTATGTTGAAATTCTGTAATTAATTTCTATCTCCTCATTTACATTTAGGCAATTCTATAGTATTATGAATCTAAAAATCCATTACATATGTTGGTACATGTATCAATATGATCCCTTATTGTAAATTTCATGTACATATGATGATACAACCCATTTACTCTCATCAATAATTTTTCATGAATTCTTATGCCACACCGTTATGCTGCTAAAATTGCTCCACAATTTTCCAAGCCAACATCATTGTGTAGTGAATACCATTCCCATATCTCTATCAAGTGTATTCACCTTTATACATGTTTTCATATTGATTATAGTGTTTCATTTATTAATACCAAATTCCTTTGTCTTGGAATAAAAGATGATGTTTTTTGAATCCATGTTATATGATCCATGTGGTACACATATGCATGAAATGAAATGTTTAATAAGGGTATTCCCTGATTTAACTCTAATGCATCGGGTAAATATTATTATCATGATACGTCATGTGAAATGAGGTTTTACCCATTCTAATTCAATTTCAATGAGGTTTTACTCTATCTAATTCATGTTTAATGAGGTTTTACCCCTGCTCCATGTGTAATGAGAATTGGCTAATGCTAATACCATGTTATGTGTTGTTGCCACATTTCCATGTTATGAAAATCCTGCTATATCTTGCCCTATTTTTCATGTTTCTCATGTTCTCCATTGGTATTCCTACTTCCAAAAAATGTATTTTTATCATTTTTTATACCTTTTTTACTCCCTTACAAGTCTTTATTGATCACTCTTTTCTTATGCATGTCCCCAGGTTATCCATTGCAATTCCCTGTACGAGGTAATGCAATGGTCATGTAAAGTATGTCTCACTAAAGATGATGTGTTTCATGTTCTAAGTCATTATGTGATGTTCCTAATCCCAAATTACACTAATACAATTGATATTATATTTTTATTCATGTGAATATTTTATGTAATACATCATGCTTGAGTGTGTAATAATGATTAGGGTTTTTATAGTCATGATTATTATACATGTATGTAATAGCTATTCCAATAATCACACAGACAAAAGTAACTGATATAACAATTTTTAACACCCAATCCTATAAAACATAACTTATTTATCGAAGAATCATTCCGAAAAATCTATATAAATTTGTAGGGTGTTGTGTACATACATACCCTGTTTTTTCTCATGATAAATACATATGAAATAAGGGTTTTACTGACAACCTGTATCTCTTTTTACGTACTCATTTATTCATGATTTTTTATTTTTGTTGTTTGGATTCTCTTGTGGGAAAATGAGGTATATAATGGAATTTCTCGAAAAAATGACCCAATTTCCGTGGATGTATGTTTGTATTAATTTTTGGTTTCCATTTATAAATCTCTTAGATGTTTTGAGGGGATCTCCCCATTTTCAATGAACATAACGTGAGATTATGAGTAGTTTTTCTGAAATTTGATTTTTCTACTATCTGATATGAATTATCAAAATGTGAAAATGGACTGAACACTCTCTAATGATCTCTAGGAAGATTTCATGATACATTTTTTCAGAGTGATTGGATTATAAATGATTTATTTGGTACATGTTGTGTAATGCCAATATTTAAAATTTTATAAAATAGAGGCATGAAATTTTGGATTTTTGGCCTCTATGATATACCCGATGACTTATGGGATTATATGACACATAAATAACATAGTCAATAGGTTTTAGGAAATAGTCAAAATATTTTTCATTAATTACACATTATGAAATCCCTTTCTCTACTCAATCAACACCCATGGATATTTTACTTGATTACACCCTTCTGAATCAATTTATTTGGCGATTGATCATTATTGTTGTGGTTGTGTGACTCTCCGAGTAAGTGATAATATTATTTCAAAGCACATATAGCCAAAAATATTTATTTTACTGAAATTATGGTTTGGATTCAGAAATGATAGTGTTTTATATTGATCCCTTATAGTTTCTTATAATCACATGCCCCTTAGTGGAAAAATTTCTCTATTACCAATAACTATTGTCGATGGAATATATGTTTATAATATTGTGAGTTTGATGTTTCTATATAATCTATTAATTTTAAGACTATTTTATTAATCTAAATTTCCTTTGGTGTGTTCATTGATTTGATGTTATATGTGATTTTCATTGGATTTCATAGAAACAAAAATTCTATTAATGTGTGTTTTACTTGAAAATAGATTTGAATCATTTGGAAATGTATTTTGAAAATATTAAGTAGATTTTCATATATTTGAAAACGTTTTATAATATTTTCATAATGGGTTTTAAATGGATTTTGACAGACTTTTTAATTTGGGAAACCTCAGTGCATCAGGTAATAGACATTGTAAGTCTTTGTGTGTGTGGAACCACTTTGAGGTAACCTTTTTGACATCGATGGACAACAGTAAGAATAAATATATCATTAGTAAAGATATATTGGTATTTATTACCTTTATTTTCTAGTATATATTACTATATTTTAGTGTCCAATAAATGGTTTTTTTCATTTATAGTTATTTATAGCATGATTTTACAAATCATGGAATGTTTCTCATATGTTTTTATTTATGGGTTTGTTACATGAAATAACATGGTTGTATTAGATAGATATGTGTTTAATTTATTAATCTATAATGCATATATATTATTTCCTATTTTATCCCTCTTAATATTCATATTTCAACTTGTAGAATATTATAGGATTTTTTTTGAGAAATATAAGGGAAAATGATTTAAAAATGAATTGGTTTTATGAATACATTTGGTGAAAAAAAAATTTAATAGTTATATCTATTTTTAATTGAATTATATGGTTTATTGAAACTATGGTGTTATAATTATAGGATTTATGCTCATATTATACTTTTTTCATTGAGCGGTGGTTGATTTTTTACTGATTGATATAGGTAAAGGGAATGGAATCTTGTAGAATTATGGAATATAATTTTTTCAATCAGTTTGTGATGGTATGTAGGTGAAAGTTTGTCACACAGAGACTTGTTGTCTTATCAGAATTATAATTTTCTATTTTATCATGTTTTATCTTTAAATTTATGATTTCCATGGGAATCCATTCATTTATTATACTTCTCACCCTTGTAGAATGTCATTTATTGACATATTCAAGACATTTTGATATTATATTTTTGTACCTAATCAAAATTACATGATGTATTGAATTATTTCTTCTATTAACTTTATTATTCCATTTACAATTTTGGTATCATATGAGGACTCTAGAAGATGCGTGGAAATAATTTCTATGTCTAGTTCAATGTGTTGGGTAGATATGGGTTACTACTGTCAATATTTACATATAAAGTGTGGAAAATTCATAGGCTAACTCAATTATTTGGCTATACATGTGTAACAAGGGGGTTTGAAGGTTGATTAATAGAATTAAGACAAGGAGTTTGAGGTTATTTAAATGAAATATATATGTTTTTTATTCAAATTGAACTATTCATTTTCAGATATTTTATCATTATTAATATTTATATTTTTGCAAAATTATATATGGCATGAATAATTAGTTTGAATTAATGCCTGAAATTGGACGCCATTAATAATTATATATGAGTGAGAGTATTAAAATGATCATCAACTTCTTGATGATTACTAAATACACTATGTTGGGGTTTTCCGTGTACGTTTTTTAGGGTTTGGAAAATAGATGGTGGGAATCTATTTTCAATGTTATGAATCATAAGGATATTACTATGGATTCCTTAAAGAAAATATTTAATTAGTAGTTTTTTCCCGATATTCTATTTCTAACAAAAACCCATGGGGTTATAACCTTTTAGTTTTTGGAATACATCATTCTATATTAATCCACCCATTTTTTCATGTTATCGCATTAGGAAGTAGATATTTTCATTAATTTGTATCGAAATACTTAGATGGTTGAGTTGGTACTAAGTCCAACCATTCAGTTAATGTTGATTCTCTTGTTCCTTCATTACTAAATGTTGTTATTTTACAAATTATCCTTAGTTGAAGATGATGTATATGGAAATACATGTTCGTGTAGTGGTATAGTTGGTTATGTTGTAATCCAAAGCCACGACTACAAAAAAGGACTTTAATAACACTCGGATTTTTTAGTGTTAGAAAAATAAACTGATAATGTCAATCCTTACGCGTGAAAAAATAATCTCGGATAAAGGGTAACTTTTATTTTCACTTAAATATTGTTTATAAAGGGTACCCATTATTAGTTATTTGTTTTAGCACTGATAATTGGAACCATTTATCAGTGATGATAAATGGTACACTTTTTAAACACTTTATTTTTACATATGATAAAGGGTACATTTTACCAACACTATTTTATCACATATAAATGTCTATAATATTTTGAAATAATTAAAAAATTCAAAAAATATAAACATTTATATTAATTAAATAATTATTTTAAAAATAGGAAAAAAATTCTATATAGATATTTATAAATTTTTTAAAAGTAATTACTTTTATATATAAAATATACAGATATGTAAAATAAATGAAATTAAATATTAATCAAATAAAAATAACAAATGAATAATTTATTAAATATATGATGTGGCTATATAAAATATAGATTTTTTGGTTTGGATGTTTTTTCCACCATCACTGATAATGTTTACATAATATATAGATGGTTAAAAATGAATTGTATATGATATATATATATCACTAAAATATTGAGGTATAAAATTTAAGTAAAACATTTCGGGAGTTGGTAGGCCATATATACATGTGAACACTAAGTCCACTCATCGACAGATGAAATGAATTAATGTTAAAAAATATATAAATTTTAAAAAATAATTATTATATCTTATTTATCATATATTTTTGTTAAATATATTTTTATTTCATTTCATGTAAAGTGGTAATGATTAAAAATGTACATCACTTCATGTAGGTGGAAGTTCACATGTACACACAATTCAGATTATTATTTTTCAAAAAATATGAATTTATGAATATTGATATGATATTATTATTATTCCAAAATAATATTTATTATATTGATTTCATTTTAACACATTAAGAACATAATAATTTCAATACACGTGTGATGGTGATAGAAAATATATAGTATCACTACATGGAGGAGATAGTCCACATATACACATGGTAATAATATTTCTTTTCATTGGTTGTAAAGTAGGGAAGATAATTGTGTTTTACCAATGATAATTAAATTTAGTATAATTATTATAATTAATACATTATATTAAGATAAATTCAATACCATACGTGTAAATGGACAAAAAGTAAGAAAGTAAGTTATTAGTTAATGTAGTTACTTATTCTTTAAAATAACTCCTTTAGATAAAATATTATTGATCATATGGTTGAATATTTTGAGAATAATATCACCTATTGAATATTTATAGGTATTTTGGGGTGTTATTTTTCACTATTTTCTCTAGAAAATGGGAAAAGGTTGTGTGGGTGTTGGGGAAGTGGTCTCCTTTTAAAATTAAGTCAGTGGAACAGTTGTAATTATTCAATTTTTTAAAACATTTATAATTCCAATTATTTGGAAAATTGATCATAAATGAGTGATATTATTATTTAAAAAGTGTATGGTTAAAATAAAATTAAAAATAAGGTTTAAGAGATTTTTTTTCTAATTTTATCCCATATCTATTTTTATTATCCCTAGTAAACAATTTTTTCCTTAATCAAATTAAATAGTTTTATTAATATTAAATGGATACATTTTAATTTATATGATAATTTTTTTTTCATAATGTGAAATTATATAACATTTTAGATCAATTATCATCCCACATTCCTTCATTGAATATTGTTATGGATTTTTTAAAATTGAAAATTGTATTACATTTCCTTAAATATCCTTATTATCATTATTTATATAATTAATTTATTTTGAACATAACTTAAAAATAAAACCATTAAATTTTAATATGATTCATTGCAACATCCATACTATATTATATTAATTTATAAATTTTATTATAAAAAATAATCCATCAAATTTAGAATAAATATTGTATTTTAATAATAATTATTTCTATTTTTATACAAATTAAATAAATATTGTATTAATTTTTAATAATAAATATGATAATTACTTGATAATAAAAAATAGTATAATTCAGATATGATCATCACATTAGGCACAAACTATTTAGGTTTTCCGTTTTGATAGATATCATTTTGTGAATCGATAATAATTGACCATGGGAAATTGTTATCATTATGGATAGGGGAATTATTCATAACAATGCAATAAATTTTTATCGAAGAAGTTCATAAAGCTGTATTATTTGAATAAATGCTGTTATTTTGACTAGATAAATAGATAAATTTTAATAAAAAATGTTATGGTGGAACATACCATGAATGGATGTGTAAAGTCCATCTTGAGACACATTATCTTAAAGAAATGGGGTATCTGTTATGAAAACTATTAGATCATCGAAATCATAAAATTTGAAAATAAATTGAATGAAAATAATTATATGGATTTTAAAATAACCTATATTTCATTATTTAATCTAAAATATATATAATTATACAACATTTAAACCAAAAAATTAAAATACTGGTGAAAAAAAATATTATAATGAATGAAACTTGAGACCGGAAATCTGTTACGATAGGTCTTGATAAACTCAAAGTGTGTTAATAAAATTCCATATAATCAAATAATGTTTATTTTTAATTATTCTATCAATTCAAAAATATATCGTATGAGAAGTTCCATTTTTATCAATTTTTATTAATTTATTTATAATTTAAACATATACTAATTACATTGGGTTTTTTGGTTAATTTTTTTGAATCCCATTAGGGTTGTTGAATTTATAAAATAAGTTTCAAAAATAAATAAATTATATATATGAAATATTATTTTTATTCCATTTATTACTAAAATTTCACAACTTTATATAGTTTAGTATTTTAACCAAAAAATTGATTCAAAATAAGAATCATTTCTATATCAATTCATTTATTGATTTTGATTTTAATGTTACTATTTATTGTCAATATTACAAATAGTCAGAGAAAAATCATCTTTTAAAAAAATTAATAGTATCATAAATAAAAATTTAATATGTTATATAAATATTTATAATCATCTATGTTACTCTATTATTGAGAAAATTAAATATGTCACACAGTTGTCCTAATAGTCCACACGTACTCAAGTAAAACATTATTTCCATATAATGGGAGGAGATATAAAAATTCAACTATTATCTTTTATTAATATTAATAAAATTATTAATATTATAATTTTAATTAAATAAAAATTTTGAACCATCCATTTAATGTCTTTAAAAGTTATATAAAATGATGTTTATATAGAAGCTAGTTTACAAAAATAAATGATATCATATTATTTTCAAAAAATAATGTTGTTCGAAGAAATAAAATTTATATTAAAATAGTATAATAATTTTTTAATATTTTAAACTGTCATTTTAACATAAATTTGTTGATATATATTACTTGAATGAGGAATATAAATAAAAGAACCATGAATTATTGGTTGAGTGTAGAAGCACTCCATTTGGGAATTCCCTCTTTAATGATCCCTTAAGTGTCCAGATATTGTTATTTTGTGATTTAAAAGTATTCTTTGAATGGGGAGAGGATTGATGATATATAACTATTATTTTTTGTAGATATAAATGGTAATGTCTAACTCCACACATGGTATAACCCTCCTAGGACTGAAATGAGAGAAGATATATAGTGACCCCCAGTCCCCCAACTTGTAGGCCCTGGGTTGGAAGCTTTCCATGAGGGTATAATAAACACACACATTGGAGAAAATAACCTCTAATAGAACACATGTGAAAATTAGATATAAGACAGAAATAAAAATATGACTTCCTAGTCTCCAATTATTATGAAATCCCAAGGTGAACCTATTTAATTTCATGAATAACTAATACAACTGAATGTGAAAAGCACAAGTAAGAAAATTAGACAATGACGATAGTAATGAAGAATCCCAAATAAATCTTGTAAAACCCACAAGATAGTTGTATCCTAAATAATAACACAACTTCTCTAAGTAAACAGAATAATTATTTACATATACATAGTGCATTTATGTCGGTATATAAAGGAGGATCCTCCTGAGGGCCTCTCATTCAAAAGGTATATAAATCATGCCAACTCACAATGAAACACAATTGAAACTAACTCTTCACCTAAACATGTATACTATGTTCCCATACCCCCCATGGATATATTCAACCATTATCAAACTCACAGAAACATAAAAATGAATATCATGGATACCCTACTACTACTTCCCAATGGTTGTCCACTCTTAACAAACGTCGAATGTAATGATAATATCTCTCCCAAAATGATAGCCCATAGACACCTAGGATAATCACCACAAAATAAACCTCATGAAACACACCACTAAATCCATATAACCAAAATTAACCAGGTATTATTTAGGATCCACCGTAGTCCACATAACATGTATCACACATTAGGGATTATTCCTTATGACATCAAATCCCATACACCCAGAAAGGATCATCCTTCCATCGTAGTCTATACATGCAAGAAATTTAGTATTCCTTGGGAAACTATATCTAAACTAAATTTTTGATAAATAAACACGAGACATTATAACCATATACACTTATATATGGTGAAAAATAATCATCATGAATGCCAACACAGGTAACTATCAAGAGAATAGAGTGGGGACAAAGGGGGTAGTTTTCCATCAATCCTCCCATTTGGATGTTGGTGATGGAACATACAGTGTTCCGAATCCATAGTTTGTTAGCTTCTGTAACTGATAGGGTGGAGTATCATATTGTAACACAGAAAATTACATGATATAATATATCCCACAACCACACTATTTTAATAAACTATTATTAGACTCAAATATTTAGAACGTCTCTCGAACTCCAAAAGCCATTACTATGGCCAGATGTCCTATAAGAAAAAAAATTCAAATAGGTATAATGACTTTTTTATCCATTTTTCCTCAGTTTTAATATACATTAATTGATTATTTAACCATTAATTAACCCTAAAAATTTTACACAATACATTACATTATCAATATAACAATGATACATGCCCTCTAGGAATAATAAAACCCAATTCAAGATTTCTCGAGATTACAACCTCAACAATGCATCCCAGCAATCTCCAAACCCATGTGTTAAACATTCATTCACTTATTAACATAATTAATTCCCATATGACCTGGTTTCCAGGAAAAAATCGAGGATATAAAACAAAAGGGTCTCAAAATATTTAGTTTATGAACTAATCGTCGAGTCTCTCTATCTAAAGAATGATCATAGAATCATCCAACCATGAGAAGATAAACACAGAAAGAATGTGTCCTACACCAAAAATCATCAAATCTCTTTGATGGAGAGTACATAAAAAAATATGCCTCAACCCATCAGAAAAAAATAAGATACATAAAAACATAGTTTTTAACCAACCAATTGCGTCATTGAATCATCCATATATTATTACAATGGGAGAGACTAGATTCAAACTATTTTGTCATCACCAGTGCCATCCTAAACACCCACATGCTTATTCGGATGCATCTCTCGACTCCACGAATCAACTTCTTCTACAACAACTATAAATCCTGGCCCCATATAAAACAATATCACCCCTACCATTGCCATCTATGGCCCCCCATCACATTTGGGCCTCCATTAACAACATTCCACAACAACCCTCTAGGTTATCCATCCTTGAATCCCATCTCCTCTGGCCCTCCCATCCACAAAGACCGCAATAGCCCTATAGGCTCATCAATCATATGCTAACATAACATCATATTCAATAGAAAACCAAAGAGAAACCATGACATTTTTCCTAAAAATTCGTTTCTTTTTCACACACATTTAAGACTCATGAATCCCAGACACATAGAACTTATAAATTATAAGAAAGCATGAAATATAGTCCCTATAATGAAATTATATTTTATAAAAAAGTAGTTTCATATTCAATATTGCATTAACTAGTCAATTATCATAGATTCAAACTATGGTAACCCTAAGAAAAAAGTTATCATAACTATTTTTTATTTCATAAAAAAGAATTTTACAGTACTTGTCTCAATTAGAAACAAGATTGTTCATGTGTTAGGTTCGTTAACCAATTCAATTAAAAATGGACACATGCATCAATTTTATTATCAAAAAATTACAACACGGACAACTAGATTAATTAAAAATTAATCTTCTTACTTTATCCAATAAATTATCAATTAATTATGGATTTTAAATTCATTAAAAATTTTCTATCTAGAACACCATGTCAATGCAATGATGGACCAAATATCATAGTTTTGAGAAAATCACTTGGCAAACTATTATCATGGTTCCATGAATGAACACTATTATGCAATTGAGAACATTTCTAATATCCATTTCACATAATTATTTGGTTCATTTCACTTACATACATGTATCTAAATAATGTAAACAACATGATTTCATGTAATTAAATAATTAAGTAGAAAATAAACTACCACAAAATGATGTCGATTTTCGTCACAAGAGAATGAACAACACAACAGATCTCCAATCACTCCTCTTGTAAGAAATGCATCCACCTGAGGATGTCCCAACACAAACACACTAACCAATAACTAAGAAAAAACCTTATTAGAGACATGTTTTTTTAAAATTCCATATAATTATATACAAGAAAATAGGAAATGTAATCAAAGCATGGGAAACAACTAGAAAATGAATGTAGAAGAAAAATTGGATCACCACAGATCCCCATTGATCAATTATAGAATCCAAAGGATATCCCCCTCAAATGGAATCCAAAATTTTGTAGGTTATGGATATTAGATTACATAAAATCATATCATCCTTAGGGTTTGATGAAACAAGAATATGGAAATGTTTAAAAAAAACAACATCAGAGAATTAAATGATGTGTAATCCCTTATATATTTGTGCAATTCTCATGGATCTCTTTCTGTCAAAAATTGAATTTCTAATTCACTTTTGTAAGTCAATATATGATCTATAATATGACATGAAATCCTTCCCTTCAAACGGATTATAGAAACCAAACTACAGTAGAATTCCTCCAACCCTCTTCTACACACCACATTCCTCAGAAACACATAAAGGTTCAATCCATAAAGATCCGAGCCCTTACATAATAAGGAACTAAAATTATTATCATCCCCAAGAATCCAAAAAATTACAAAGAGAGGAATATAATGTATCTATATGAACATAAACACTATATGATACCTATCAATTATATCACCATCACAGGATCTTAACCACTGCATAAGGGGAATAACAAAAAATCACCAACAACCACAACTAGATCCTAAACACCCTATCGAGATAGGTACACCACAAAAGATAGTAATAGAAAACAAGAATCAATATAAATCCATCTCAAAAAACCTATAAAGTATAAACCCACCAAAAATATGTTATAAAAGAAGATATATAACGCAATATTCATGGATTGTTATGCATATATATATGACCCACATTCCCAGGTACTATCCTCCATACCATAACGTCACAATGAGATATGCACCAAGTAGATTGAATATTCTTACTACGGCTTCTCCCAGAGTTCATAGATCCCTGCAGGCCTATCATCGAAGGTCATGACATTGTAACACCAATATCTCCCAAATCTATGATGTAAGAGTCATCATGAAGAAAACAACAGAGCTCTGACATTTGAAAAAAACATTTATCTTGATCATCTTTAGTAGAAGTTCTATCCTATACCCCAAGACTCTAATATGCACGTACACCATGAATTTCCCAACAAACTAGGGAGAATTATTACTCCAACAACCAATACATCACATCCAATGATGGGGAGTAACCATTTGGAGTGCATTATCCCAAAATTCAATGTCCAAAGGTCTCCTCAAATTATCGACCTAGGATCTATGAAAATCAAGTTTTTCATTCATCATCTCATTAATTTCATGAATCACCACTATTTTATTCTTTACCTATTATGGCCAAATAATTTGTCAGTCAATGACCACAGTACATGATAATGTAGAATGAAAAGGTTGGACATACAACGGTTTAAATGGAACCATAAAGATGGTTGAGTAAAAAATATTTTTGTAATAAAACTCTACAAACGGTAGGTTCCTTATCCAAAATATCCAAAATCCATGACATAAGAGCACATCATTTCCATAAGAGTCTTCAAGGTCGACCATGAATGATAATCAATATTTGGATGAAAATATACGCTAAGCCATTCATTAATCCAAAAGCATGATAGAGACCTCTCGACACCCTAAATACAAAAAAATGAACTAGATCGGAAATGATCATCCATGGGACTCCGTGGAGTCCCACCACCTCATCCTGATATAGCTTCAACTTAACATCCTTTGATAAAAAATCCACGATCACTATAATGTTGGATGATTCTATCAAACCATCCACCACTACAATTATATCATCATATCCACCATAATCTCGAGATAAACTGGTATGAAATTCCATTGATATTTAGTTCCACATCGATTGAAAATCATCTAATAGATTGATCAAACCCCTATGGATATAGTGCTCGAGTTTCATCTTTTAGAAGACAAAACATAATGGCGTGATATTCAGAATTGAATTCTTCATCATTGGCCACTAAAACTAACCTCTCAAACCAGGGTAGATCTTTTCACATTAGTCTACACTACTAAATGAAAACTATGTTACTCTTTGAGAACCACATCAGTCATGGAAAAAAGAATGAAAACTCATTCCAAAAAAAACTATCGGTGTTGTTCATCCACAGACCAAACATCTGGGTCTATAAAACAAAAAACTCATTCTTTATTTACCTACACCTTTTTATCCCTCAATTGGGACTCTTAAAACTATTGCAACAAATTAAACTAGGCAGTAATTGGAAAAAGAAAACATCTGGCCCCATCTTCCCCCATATCAAGGTTTAATGTTGAATGTTCTTCCATAATTCTCTTGGAATCACATTATTCTTGTTTTCCATCACTATGTGACATCCTACAAAGGGAATCATCTATAGAGTTCCCCTTTATAGGTGTATACAAAATCTTGAATTTTTAATCATATAGGAACGTCGTTCACTAATGTCAACATATGTACATGTCACATTGGGAGAAATCATTCATCATGATTTTAGGATTACTGAAGGCCATAAATTCTCACTTATGCAGTAATGAATCCATACCATCAAGGAATAAACCCCCACTACCTACTCGAGATCATTGGTGGAATAATTATTCTTATGGGGGAATAACTATGTAGACCCATAATAGATTACTACAATCTATAGCATCAGAACATAACTTAACAAAATATGTGAAGCATCATTGAAAACATCAAAATGACCTCCTTGTACTGGAGGAAATAACTAATGCATTGACCAACATCTCATTTATATAGAGAAAATCTATATGAAATAGATTAGTCCAAAACAATGCCTTATATTTTCTATTCAATGCTATCACGTGAGTCACAACCACGGAGAAATAATTTATGAACC
The DNA here is from genome assembly GCA_963277665.1 of Viscum album. Taxonomy (NCBI): domain Eukaryota; kingdom Viridiplantae; phylum Streptophyta; class Magnoliopsida; order Santalales; family Viscaceae; genus Viscum; species Viscum album. The sequence continues at coordinate 794,740,868 of OY728160.1, read as the reverse complement.
ATTTATATTAGCCTATAATACAATGGAAACATCACAAATATTCCACATTTTTTTGGGATTCTCAAGACTCAACTAATTATATCTTCAATAGATCCGTATATACCTTATACTGGGAGACAACATGCCCAAATAAATGGACATCTTGATCCCAAAATTCACACTTCTAGAACATTTCATATAGCATCTCATGATAATGAACTACCAACATGGAAATCAGATGCTCTACATACACCTCATATGATGTGGAGTACCGAAGGATGTAATCGTTGAATTTAACCATGAAATTATCTCAGAACTCATGGAAGATAGAATTAATTAAACCCATTATCATATCCTGAGCATTAATCGCATAGAATGAAATCACAACCAACTCAAAATTCCCATGATGACAATAGAATTTAGTCATAATAATATCCTCATATATCATGCGAGTAGTATGATATCCTTACCAAAAAAACATCAATAATCAACATTCACACATTAGTTGATTGAATAAACCATCAATATATGGAAGAGGGTATCTGGTATTCACATCCAATTAGTCCTAACAATGGTAATAAATACACAATTGATTAGAAGAATGATGCATTATAATTTCCTAGGTCTGTAATCTACAAAAAATATCACATCATTTAGTAGTTTTTGTGAGATTATGGTTATGTGCATTAGATCATAGGGGCCCAATATACTCATGTCTCAACCAGTCTACTGTGTTTACAATGACCATTAAACTTAGCTGGCATAATTTCACTATTGGACCAGCCAAAACACATGTTCCAAACACCAAAATACATCATATCCCTCAAACTTCTAGTGCTTCCACTCCCTCACTACCCCTCCCCTGAAGGTTTAGCCCTCCTGGTCCGACAATATGATAATAGAGATAGTGACACCCAAATCCATCGACCTGTAGGCTATGGTTGGTGATTATCATGGAGGAAATAATAAACATGCAGATTAGAGGAATTACACAGCAAGATAACATATAAGAAACATAGATTTATGATAGAAACCAAGAAAATCTTGATTAAAATATAATATAATAGAAAATCCAACACAAACATATGTAATTTCTGGTAAAACTACTACAACTGAAAGTTAAAGATGATAGTACTAAAAGAAAGTAATGATGACATCGAAAAAAACCCAAATAGTTCCTACAAAACCACAAATATTTTAATAAAAAATCTAATATCCAATTTGACCCAAATGACCTAAAAATAATCTATAGATTCGTAAGGGGAATATAATGGTATATATAGGATGAACCTTCCTATAGACTCTGGTGAATATGGTAAATTAATCATGATAATGAATTGTGACAATCAATTGAAACTAACTCATCATCTTAATTGGTATAACATTTTCCCTACATCACCGTGGATACTATAAAAAATTATCTTATACAAGGACATATAATTAATATTTTCTACAATACTCTAATACTGCTCCCCCACTACTTTTCCACTGTAACCCAAAGCCACGAGTCCAGAGGATCTCTCTAAAAAATGGAAAGCATGTAGAAAACTGGGTGTTGAACCACAACATGCACCCTATAAAACACATCAACATGTCCACATATCCATAAGTAAACTGGTAGTTTTTGGGAGCCACCAGATCCCACATAATGTGTTTCCTACATATGTTATTATACCTCAATCTATAGTATCCCATACACTATGTAATTATTCTCGATCCATCACAAACTATACACATTATACATTTAGTAGTCATTAAAAATCATATATAGAATACATGTGTGAAACATAGTTATGAGACATTACATCCCTCTACACATATATAATTGAAAAAATAACAAATGTGGATACCATCAAATATAAATAGTGGGAGAATAGACTGTCGACAAAGGGGTTAGTCAACCATCCATCCTCCCATATGTATATTGGAGAACCCCCCCAGCTGTCAAAATACCTAGGGTGTCAGTTTCCCTAACCGAATGGGTGGATAAACATAAAGAACCACATAGCATACATGATATAATATAGCTCACAACCATACTATGGGAATAACCTTGTCGTAGACTCGACTACTTCTAACATCTCTTGGACTTACAATTTCCACTGCTAAGATGAGATATTTGATAAGCACATAACCATTTAATCATCTATATTTTGTAATGTTATCCCATTTACATAAATTTCACAATACATTAATTTATTATCTAGAAATTAAAATAACATTATCATTTTCCACATTACATTACATTATCATTAAAAATGATCTATTCCCCCATGGCATAAAAAAGGATTATACAAATTATCATAATTACAACATTATCACCGATTTAATCCCAGAAAGAACCCTAGTCCTAAACAATAATTCATTTATTAATATAATTTGTTCCATTGTTACAAGGTATTCTAGGAAAACATTATAAGTTACCAAACACAAGGGACTGAACATAGTGAGTAGAGGAACTACTTGTCAAGATTTCTCCACATATAGAAGTAGCATAGACTTAACCAACTAATATAAGAAAAATATAAATAGAATTCATAAAACATTCGATTTCATCACTTATCGTTTTAGGATAGTAACCAAAACCAAATGACTCAATAATTGGGGAATGTAGGGCTGACAAAAGAAACATGTTAATCATTCAAAAAATTGATTCAAACATGCATCCATCTTTCATAACAAGATTTTAGTCGAGAAACAACCCATTATATAATCAATAGTGTTCTCTTAGACAACCACATGGATATCTTGATGCATTTCACCACTCATGGAGTTAAATGTGGCCACAATAACAAGGCCTCCTCACCCACATACCATAAAAAAAATCCGATTTGGCCATCCCGGGATCACGACACATTTAGGCCTCCCATCCTAATATACTATAATTTCCCTCCAGTAAAATTATTCCCAGTCTCACTTCACATCCCGAAATCCATACACCACATACGACAACATTCATCCACACTCATCCATTGTAGGCTTAAGTCATGTCATAAGCAATATAAAACAACATAGAAACATGGACTTTGTCCCTATGTATGAAATTCAGAATTCACACAGAATGAGAACTCACGACTTCAATGAAAATATAACTCTCCCATTATAATAATGAATAGAAATCAAGACCAACAAAAGAACTATCATTTTTCACACAACTTGTGTTTTTTATTGTGAAAACACTAATTCATTATCAGAGGTACCAATAATAAAAAAGCTATTGACCACATTATTACAGTTATGAAAAATTAATTAAACAATTAATTTAACATGACTTGAATTTCTTTATCAAAACGAATCATGATAATTTAGGATCATTAAACAAATAAACTAAACATGCACATACGCATCAATTTTACTATAATAGAATATTAACAACAAAAACCTGATTCATTAACCATTCTTATTTATCTTTTATCCAATCAATTATTAATTAATTATAGATTTTACGATGTTTACAAAATTTCTACGATGAACAACATGATAATATTAGCATGGAATAAATATCACGCTATTTAAAAAATCATGATCCGGATGCGTATTCTGGTATAATGAAGCAACACTTTTATGCCATAGATACCAATTATTTAAAACTATTAAAACAATAATGAGGTCAATTTCATCATGATCCAAGGGGATAAATCATACAAACACTACAATGGTAATTAATTAAATAGGTAAGAATCAATTTTCCTACATCAACAAGGTCATCAGTATATGCCTCATGAGGAAAAAATATAGAATGGATCTTCGATAAATCCTCCCACAATAGCTGCATCCACCCGAGAACACTGTGAAAAAATCGCACCATAAAAATACCAAATAAAAACATGGGTATGAAAATTCAAAATGAAGTCTAGAATATATGATTAGAAAAGAGATAAAACTTTGATAAACATATAAAAAATAAATCAATAATGAACCCTGGATAACTAAGGATCGTCATAGGGTGAAGACGAGAGACCAATGATTTATCCCCATTAAAGGGAATCAATAATAATGAATGAGAGGGATGTCTGACACTAGAAAACATGAGAATCTATAGAGTTTGATATCTCGAGAGACTGGAAATTATTTAATGTCTAAAAAATTAGGGAATTACTTTTTGTTTAATCCCCTTTCAAGTCATGTAATTCTCAGGGTCTGGTTTCATCCAAAAAACAAATCATACCTTATTTTTTTTAAACACATATCTATTATACGACATGAATACCACTTTCATGTCATGTAATTGTTCATGACATTAAACCCTTACCTTTTTATTTCTTCATTCAAACCATCAAATACTCACATCATTCGAGCCTCTTCAAGGCATGTCAAGACTCAGAAACATAGAAAGGGTCGAAACACACTAATTGAGGCCATTACATAAATATTCATAATTACTGGAGAGGAATATTGTTATTAATGGCATAATATAAGTAAATAGAAATTGAATTTTTGTATATATCCATAAACCTCAATGATTCCTTGAAACAATTCCATGTTAAATGTAACTAGATGCGAACCATTATTTATTTGAGTGGTTTTTGGATCATGTTTTCCACCACCATTTATTTTAACACTTTCATTAAAAATTTCGGTTATTTTACCATTTTATTTTTTGAGTTTACTATTTTTCTTTTCATCATTTAGGTAAATTTTTAACTAAGAAATTAATGATTTACTAAAAGTATATGATAATTATTTTTAAAAAATGGGATGTGATAGAAAGAAATTGGTCCTCATTATAATATAATTCAATTTCAAAAATATTAAAATGCTCTTTTATATGGTAAAATATATTGTATGTATTTTTAGTATGAAAAAAGATTTTTTAAACATTATTTTTTGTAAAGACTATATAAAATTAAATAAAAAATAAATGGGTGATAATATTTTTTTATTTGGGTTTAGTAATTATATTAATTTATTTTTTTTAGAATTGATTAATTTATTTACAGGATACATATAACAAAATATTAAATAAAATCATTAAAAGAAGTTATATTAATTTCATGGTATTTAATATTAATATAATTAATCTTATTCATTATTATAAAATAATTAAAATTAAATAATAAATAATATACCATGATGATACATAATTATAATTAATTTTTTTAGATTTAAATTAATATTTTATAAATTTTCTTTTTCACAGGTGAATCAAATTTTTTTTGTGTAAAATAATACATCAATTTAGAGAATGATAATCAATATTTTTTTAAAAAATTTAAATGATTTATTTATTTTTAAAATATATATAATTCAGAATAAATATTTTTTAAAACGTTTAAGTAACTTTTTTGTTACAATAATTTCATAAAATTGAAAGCATTTGTAAAATTAGGGTTTCATCACTTTTCAAAAAAGAATTAATTATTTTAAAATTTTCATAAATTGTCTTCCAGATATTAAATTATTATCCTAATAAACTCGTAAATTGTTTCTAATTCAACTTATAAATTCAAGATTTTATCACGATTGAAAAATAATTAAATATAATGGAAAATAGTTTATATTTTAAAATAAAATTTTGTAATATTTAGAATTATTAGTAATTTAGATAAATTATAAAAAAACATGTTTTAGTATATTATTCTTATATATATGTATATATATTATGATTAATTGTAGTATCCCTAATCTATAATAAATATAGTTTCACAAATTATATCACACAATAAGATAATATTAGAAAATAATTTATTTTTATTCATAATGATATCCCATTAGTTATCTGGGCAAAATAATAGATTTTTTCCAAAAATATCATTATTAAAATGATTAATATTTGAATGTATATTTAATAAATTTAATTACATTTAATTATAACCACTATCATAATTACAACATTTTAACAGTTATAAATGTTCTTTGGTTTATTTTTTATTGTTTTTGTATGTGAGACATGTTATTAATCATAGATATGTATTTTACAAAAAATATTATCCCTAATGTATTGGGGTGTTTATATATTTGAAGATGGTGTGGTGGTATGAATAATAAAGAATAGGGTTAGTGATGATATGAATTTTTTTTCTTGGGATCAAGTTGGATTTAAAGTGTTATTAGTTAACTATTTTTTGTTGTTCAAATTGTATCATCAATGATGTTATCTTAAATTTGTTGGAAACGGTGTAGGCTGAAGACCCATATTATTGAAATGAGAAATTATTAATAAATTTATTATAAAGGAACATTCATTTATATTTAATGAATATATTATTTTTATATTATGACTATTTTTTAAAAATTTGATTGTTAATGATTTTATTGTGATAAATTCATGCCAATAAGAATAATATATGAAATATGTAGTTTATTATATGTACTATAATTAAAATAAATGGTCATTAAAATTGTAATGGAAATGTTTTATTCATGAATTAATGAAGTTATATTATCAAATAGTTGGTAAATATTTTTCTGTACAAGAAAAAAATGGTTAGGTTTTAGTTACTAGACCCATGAAGACCTTGAGACAGAGTCTGCTGCTATTAAAGTTTCTCCATTTCATAGAATGAAATCTAGAAGGAATCAGAGTTTAGTAGTCTTGATAAAATAGATATGTATATTAATTTTTTATTTAATATTAATTTAGTAATTAGAACATATATTTTTAACCTAAATAAATAACTTTTAGTATAACCCTAATCAATATAGTAATTTTGAGCTTATCATTGATAGAATGCTTCTTGGTTTCCTTGGGAATTGACACATAATAATGGTGACCTAAAATTAAAAATTAATTGAAAAATATAGCCAATGAAATAAATAATCATTGGGAATAGTCGATATGTAAATTTAAATAGCTGAACTCACATTCCAGTAATGTAAAAATATATGGGAAAAAATATGTAATGTTAAGAAACTAAAAAAAATTCCACATAACCAACGAAATGAACATGAAATGTATCCAAAAGTATTTCGATTCAAAATCATATTGATGAATAATAAATGAAACAAAATGATGAAAATTCGTAATTACTAGATTTAATGTTTCCTATGTATATATAACCATTACATTCAAGACCATTAACATGAAGTATTATCATATGTGGTTGAAAACCATTTAATATGTTAAACAAATTAATCTCCTAAGACTATTAATGCATACAATGGATTTTAGTAACTGGTCCATATCCCATAGGGTTGACCATAAATGGTCCCTAACCCATGTCATACATTAAAAAATCATTCAACATCTATCAAATTATATATTTAACAATGAGCCTTATCATATAACTATATTGAGGAGTTAATAAGGATTTATCAATAATTCATGTTTTAGTCAAACGACTGTCAAAGTAAACCCAATATGTAAAACATTACACAGTTTAGGAAATAGTCATATCCATGATATTTAATATTTATCCATAGTGTAAATTCAATGTGCAAAGATCATATGAAATTGAATATTTAAAGGGGACTAATAAGGAAATGTATGAAGTAAATATAAAAAATTTTATTTTCCAAATCAATTATAAACCATCAATAAGTGTATTAAGGTTGGTATAAATACATCATAATACATGGGGGAAATTAATGTTTTTTAGTTTATAAATAGAAATAATATAAAAATAGAATTTAGAATCATTCTTGAGGTAAATAACATTTAGTTTTATAAAACCAATTGGAAAAACACTTCCTTAGAAATAATATTTGAAAAGAATTTATTTATAAATTAACCATTTAGAAATTAAAATTATGCATCAAATGAATGATATTTAGTAAATCATTACATATCGTATGATTTAAATGAAAAATACTTTTTATTTGGTAAAATGGTTTGAAAATTACATAATTGGGAAAGTGAAAATAATATTCCTCTGAAAAATAGTAAAAATAAAAAAGTGGCATAATTTCGTTAAAAGATAAATTTTTAAACAATATTTGAGAATATTTTAATAAAACATTGTGTTTAGAACATAACAAGTTATCCGACTAATGAATGGAATAATGCTTGGTTTTTTGACAAACATTTCCAAATAAATCTTGAGAAACGAAGAGTGGGAAAATGGTAGTAGTAGTTCAAAATGATCATGAATAAATAAATAATATTGAATGTTATTACTGATCAATTCTTACATAATTTCCCCAAATGGAAATTCCATTCATTATTTATTCGTATTGTTATTGAGTGAAATAATCATTAAACAACTAAAAGTATCTCATTCAATTTCGATACAGTTTTTATCATAATACTAATGAAGGAATAATATTAACAAAACCACTGTTATTCGTAAAAATAAATGGATTTATAATATAACATCTCATATATAGTATACACACCATATAAAAAAATCTAGGTGCATATCAATAATTAAGTCTTAATTGAATGTAAATTGAGATGAAAATCCCTTACCTTTGTTTCATTTCAATTGTAAATATGTTAACATCATGTGTAATAAAATTATGTTAAATTTAAACATTCTTGATTACCTTTATCATTTATATACATACATTTATTTCACTTTTGTTTATGTTGTATGCATTTACACAACAATTATGTTATGTCATGTGTTTTTAACAAAATCATCATATATGTCAAAAAAGACTTCAATAGGTAAACAATAGTCAAATGGGTCACTATATAACTTCTCCAAAAAATAATATGGGAATAATTATCATATTTATACCTTAATTATACATTTAAAACCGATCAATAATAATTGTTATAAATTTACATTACGATGAATGAGATGGTATGCCATACGTACGCATGAGTAACGTTCCCATTTTTAAATGATTGTTATGAAATGTTTTCATGTAATGACATATAGTTAAATAATTATTAATATATCATAAATAAAAATTAAATTTATAATATGTACATATATATATAATTATATTTATGTAAAATGATTCTCATCATGTTGAGGAGGTGGAAGTCAAGACGTCGACGAATGACGTTATCACTTTTTTAGTGTGTGAAATGATAATAAATAAACAAATAAATATATATATATAATTTTTTCAAAAATATAATTTCTCCCTGAATATCATATAGAAATTATTTCGTCACTTATGTTTAATTGATACCAACTTTTAGAAATTCCATGTATCGTATGAATGAATCACAACTCTTTGAGGGGGAGATAGTCCACACATCCTCATGTAATGATATCAAATTAATGAAATATTAAATGTATTGAATGAAAGCGTTATAAATAATGTAAGTATAAATACCTAATAAATACAATAAATAACATATATTAAGATATTTGTCCACATAATTTCCACCATTATAGGTGGAAAATAGAAATGAACAATTAGCATTTCATGATGCCGTTGTTAGCCATGCACAGAAATAGTATATTTGTTTCCCATATGATGGAATTCTGTTTACTATTAGGTAGGGAACTTACAATAAAAAAATATAGAATATTTATGATACTTTTTTTATACCTGAATATAATTAAAATGGTTTGGGTTTTGCAGAATGGATATAAAACTAGAGAGCTTCAAAGAATACTTTACCTCATATTTAGGAAGTTTCTTTTGGTTTGGGCCAAAAGGCTTCATTGGATGGATTTATACCCAAATATAGGATTTTATGTATTGGATAGGTATTTTGGGTAGATATATGATAATATAATTCTCGTTCCAATGTGGTTTGAGATGTCTATTTAATTTGGAGTGGTGGTAGATTTTTATAAGGTAGTAAACGAGACTCACTTGGTATTTTTGAAATAATGATTGTTGCACCCCACAATGTACCTAAAACAATCTTAGCAGACCTTCAAAAATCAATTAATTTAAGGATAATGAAATATATATGGCCATGAAATGGTCCTTTTAAAATTTTATGTGTCATTTGGGATTAAATTTAACGGATTATTCATCTATCAAGTTCAATTTTACCTTAATAATTGGAATTTATTTTAATTGTATTCATTAATATTTTATGTCAAATTTTGTTCCTATTATAATACATTATAATTATTATTTAAAAATATTTAATCCATTCCTCAAAATTCCAGTAATATATGTGGTATAAATTTATATTAATTTCATCTCGTGGATGACATGATAATATGGATTTATAATGAAAAAACATCTGATAGTTTTCTATGTTGTTGCAGTCAATTTCAAATTGAAATTATTTAAAATGAAAAAAAATTCATTAAATAAAAAAAATTGTATATATTCAAATATTTACAACAATTAAATATATAATTCGACCTTATAAATAAATTAGATTAAAATTATATTTGATCTAAAATTAAGTATTCTTAACTATTCATTAAAAAATACAAATTTTTGGGAAAATATAAAAAATTCTCCATAATATAATTTGTATGTTTCTATTTCAAAGATTATGTTTATTCTCAAAAATAAAATAAAATAATATCTCAAAATTCATACATAAAATTATTTCTCCATTGAAAGGAAAAAAATTGCCTTTCAAAATACTTGTTTTTATGTGTCGGATATGGTCTGTTCATCTATTATGAAAATAAAATGTATTTTATGAATATAAATTTTATTTGATTGAATATAAAAAATACATATTTTATTAATATTACTATATAACTGTAATTTATTAGTTTTATTATGATAAAACTCTTTTAGAATCATATATATAGAAATATTAATTTTTTATCCAATTGGTTCTTTTTTTCATTTCTCAATAATTGGTAACCAATGAATTGTTTTTATATTTATATACGCCATAAAATTTTACTAGTTAGTAACTAATTTTAATAAAGACTAAGATATATTTTAGGTTATATAAAATTATATGAAATAATAATATTTTAATAATATAATGTTATTTGATGAAACTAAGAATTTCATGTAATGAATGATATCGTGGAAGGTCAGTCTTGTTTGCAATTAAAGATAACTCATTGAAATATGAATTATAATATATATAATTTATTGAGTTTATATAAAATATTAAATTTATTTTATGGTCTTGGGATATTATATTTCATTACACTTATGGAGTCACGTTCCATTAATGCTATCGAATACAAGGTTATGACTTTAGGTTTTTTCTATAACACCACGATATTTTATGAAGTATATTCATTAAATTTAGTTGATGTCTTGTGTTGTACGCTCGACCAAAATTAGCTTTTCCTATACGCGACACCGTATTAGCTTGCAGTATACGCAACATTATTCTTGGCTCATGTTACACACAATTTTCAAGTTCGTTTTGTAGAAATTATTCTACGCCACATTAAGTATATATTTTTTTAATGTATAAATGAAATAATTTTTGAATTATGTTATACACAACACTAAAGAGAGATTTCACTACACGCAACCCTGACCTGGCTTGCATTACACGCAATCGAGACCTTCCTTGATAGCGTATGTTGTACGCAATATCGGGTTTCACTAAACAACGATATATGGTTAATATATTATTATGAAATAGCAGTAATGAATAATATTAACTAAATTTTGAATGTTATTACATTATTATATCATCTTATGCATTTTCTAGAACATGGTATGTGAACAAAATAAATTTTTCAGGAAAAATGATTATTATTCAAAAAATGTAGTTTTGCCGCCTTTTGATGGTGCACCCACATTAAATCTAGATTTTGACATGTTTATAAGTTAAATTTGACGAAATATAATTCTTCTTTGTATTCATGATATAAAATTTACTTTGGATAAATTTTTCATATTATTCTGATAAATTTTATATTTTGATGAAAAGTAAAAACACGCTATATTTTAATTCAAAACAAATTTTTTCATCGCAATAATTTATATGGTTAAATTATACTATTGAATGGTTTTAAGTATAAATAGAATATATTTTTTCCATTTAATATAATTTATTTCATTAAAATTAATTTTATATTAAATTCATAGTTAAAAATATTTCAATCTTTTGCAACGATTTAACTTTTAAAACACGGTTTCTTAACAACGAGATTAATTTTAAATTAATTTATGCAACTTTTGTGTATTGAATTTAGAAAATTGGATTTCATATTTGGAATCAGTGGGTACAAATTATTTTAATAAGCTACTATTTATTTTTTTGCATTATGAATAGTATCTACGATAAATTTTATTTACCATAGTAAAAGGTAAATCGGGTAACTAAGGGAAAATATAATAATATAAAATTACCCTAACACTTGTCTTATTATAATTCGATGCATATATTTTGTCCTAAGGCAAAATTGGATCGAAATTGAATCCATTGGAACCCAGTTGGAGGTGATTAAGGCCTTTAGTTTATTTTATTTAAAGGAAAGTGAAATATAGCTCACTCAACTTTAAAAATTAAAGTATTTCTAATATAAGTTTATATGGAATATAAATTCGGTTATAAATACTCATTTGAAATATAATTTTTTTTCTTTATCATGGTAATTTATTTGTAATTTTTAAGAGTTATTTAATAACCTTATTATCTTATACATTAATGATGCAGAAATTATTTATTTAGTGAAAAATCAATAATATAGTTTTCATTGAAATATTAATACATAACAAAAAGGCCCAAAAATCTGGAAAAAAAAGATATTATTAGTGTATATTTAAACCCTAATCATCTACTGGCCGAATTGGTAACCATTTGGATCCTTATTAATGTGATAATGACACTTATAATATTTTATATTAAATGACTCCAAAGTTGTCACCTTCATAATTTAATAAAGATAGAAATATACATGTTGTTATTTTAAGAGGATAAAATTGAGAAAAAATATTATTATAAAATATTTTAAATTTATATTCATCATAGTATTTTATTTTTAATTTTATGCAACAAATAAGTATATTAAATAATTATACAAAAATGATGTACTAATTATTTTATTAAGAGATATACCAAATAAATGGTTTTAAAAATATTAAAATAATTAATATATTAACTATTTAATGATCTACACGAATTTTCTAGAAAAATTTGACATGTTAGGAATCTATTGAAAATTTTAGTTCGAATATACCATCTGTGTAGATTTTATTTAAATTCAAATAAATGATTAGTGTCAAAATTGACACTATTGTTATTTTATAAAAATAACATATTAATAAATTTTTTAAAAGTCACAAATATATTTAAAAATTATAAATTTAAATTTATATAGTTTAAAATGTCATTAAGTATCCAATACTGGAAAATTAACAACACATACGTGATTATTTATAACCATTTATAATTTATAATTTTATTACCACAAATAAACACAAATAGATTAAAAAAGGATAATTTAAAACGATAAGGTTCAAAATAAGATCAAAACATGTCTAAATTTGATTGGTTGATGATATTACAACCCTATCTCATCAAATATTCGAATTGAAACATTTTTGAAGGATTTTATTTGGGTTTTGAATTTATATTAAACTAATACTTATGAGGATTCATAAGGTGCCTCTCCTCCCTTATAAATGGGAACCTCCTCCCTCTCCTCCTCACACCATATTGAGCCATCAAGATCGGCCAACCGCTACCAATTTATCTTCTCAACTTACCTAGAAACATACTACAGGTCCTTGTCTACATCAAAAACCAATCATAGTGCCTTAAGAGGAGGTTTCAAAGAGGCGTATCGAAGAAGAGGTAATATCCGTTTCTGATTCTTTCAAATTTATTTCTTCTTCTACTTCATAATCTTTAGTTTTTTATTTATATTGTAATAACATCAGTATCAACAATATAATTATATGTTATTATAAATATGAAACAACCCCATTTCACCTTCTATCCATCATAAGGAAAATGAAATCACCGCGCGTGCGTACGTACAGAATATCTTCTCCACACCGTGGTGGAATCTATTTTTCCACCACCACCTTACATGGATGGGTTTAATGGTGTAAATAATAAATACATATTATTATAATAACATCATACTGATTCTAAGATATTATATCATTCACTCCAATTATATTCAATAAATATTGGAATGATATCATCCCTCGTGCGTACGTACGGATTACCGTCTCCACGACGCGATAAGATTCATTTTCCATGTTAACAACTCAAGAATTATTATAAAGTATATATAATTAGTAATCATGAAATATATGACATAATAATTATACTGGATTTATGTACATATATATGTATGTCATATACTTAATTACAATCAATTTAAAAAGGAAATGATAACAGCGTTCATGCGTACGTACTACCTACCGTCTCGATGAACAGTGTATTACTTTCAATTTATCGATCTATTAAATATATGTATATTCTGAATATATATTATATATTAATCAGGGTTTATATTCTGTAATTAAGTAATAATGATCTAAGTAATCATATGAAAAATAACAAGTCAAAACACGGACGACAAATGAAACGATTTTACCCAAAACGCTATTTAACATGGAATTTATAAAAGAATGGGTAATATAAAGTCATAAATGAACCATACATGATATCATAAAAATGAATATGATTATTCAATAAGAAAATGACGTTATTTAAATCATTATACAGGAGGTTCAGATACGTACGAAGCATATCAGACCTAAGGTAAGGGATAACTATTCAAATCTTCTCTTATCTGAGATTGTTTATTGTAAGTATTTACTGGAGTTTTTGTTATAATCCAAGTCCCTATTTTCTAAAAATGTTTTCTTGTAAGTATAATGGCCTTTTACCCATTTTTTTAAATTTAACCACATGTTATGAAAGGAATCATTCTATTGTATACCACATGATGAACTTTTTTACTTTTTGAACAAAAGTACGAGGAGAATGTTATTTTTAACATATATGGCATGAACTGATTTTTACGGTTTCATAAAACCTCATTTTAATGAAGCTTTCTCTACAAGGATTCATGTTTATTTTCAACAAAACCCTTTTCTTTTAAAATTTCATGTCATTTTGTGAAAATAAAATAAAATTGAAGAAGAATGTATATTTTACTCAAGAATTCATTTCAAGTGTTATCAAAACTATTTTCCATCAAAAATGACATTATTTAATATGTTTATGTTTCAAGTATAATGTATCCAATACTTACATGGTTCGATTCTTATTATTATAAAATTGTATCCATTTTTTATGGATTATGATATGAGGCCATTATGTTTAAGAATCCCATTCTATTACATGGATTATGTTATGATGTATGATTCATGATTTTGTGGCACATGAAAGAATGATTTTATTATGAGATGGGTGGGAAATATATCTCCCTCCAATTCATTGGGTAAAGATTTATATCTCATGAGATAGACATGTATGGAATGATAAGTTAATCTGGATCAGTGATAGATGACTAGAACAAGGAGTTAACTCAATTCATAAAGTGACTTTCACCACTAATATGGTCTTAGAAAGAATGTCGTGGATACTATGGAAATAATAACAAGTGATCACTGGTTGCCAAATTACATGATTAATTTATATCCTATTTTATCAATATTGATGTTCCTTTATGAAATATTCCTTACATTCTTCCAAGATTTATGTCTTTTCTCATGATT
Organism: Viscum album; assembly: GCA_963277665.1. Taxonomy (NCBI): domain Eukaryota; kingdom Viridiplantae; phylum Streptophyta; class Magnoliopsida; order Santalales; family Viscaceae; genus Viscum; species Viscum album. Next base: position 794,725,472 of record OY728160.1, on the reverse strand, counting down.
TTGATGTTAAGATTTTTTGTTCAAGCTTTTCCATTCAAATGTTTATGAATTGTTTTATGTTATATAAGATTACCCTTAATGAGCATTTGAGCTCAGCCTTTTTATGTTTTCTTTTCCCCAGGATATATAGAATTTTTTTAGGTAAGAAAACAAAAGGGGAGGATCTTTATAGAAGAATTTTAAGATATTTCACCATGATTAGAAGATTACGTTCTGAGCTTTCAAAGTCACTAAACTATTACGGTCCTTTGGTGTCTATTTTTGTTATGTGTTAAGTATTACACGAATGTAATGTGATGTCTATGTGCGTCAAGCATTGGGTCTATACATTAAGGGTGTCACATTCTCCCTAACATAATTAAATTTCATCCTAGAAATTTAAAATAGATTATATTGAAGGATTTATTGGTACATCCTATTTTTTAAATCCCATATCTCTAGAAGTGTTCATAAGTCATCCATTATAACAAATAGAATGGAATGTAAAAAATGTTACATAGACTACCATGTAACAAGCCACTATGTAAGAGAATATCAGTGCAATGTAATGATACTTATTTGGAGGAAAAGCATAAATAATTATTACTGACTTAGCTAATCAATACAGAAAAAGTGAATAATAGATTTATTTTTTAAGACATCAAATGAATAAATATTTTATGATTTTTAAGTCCATAGATTCCACAAAAAAATAAGGCATTAGAGAAACATTTTTTTTGAATATACTTATCCAAATGTTGCGGGATTATTTTACTGCCAATGTGTAAATACATGATATATTTATATATATAGAATTTCATCATTTTTTGTGCATCGATATATTTTTTTAATTGAATAAAAAATTAATATTGATACTAAAATCCAAATAATTCATTTATAAAGGATATTATATCCCATAAAATAGTTAAATATTTAACTATTTGTCTTTAAATATCTTTAAAAAAATATGATTAATAGATTATTATGTATTTATAAATAGTCATACAACATGTTCATCATTAAAATTATTTCGTCAATTATTTTAATTAAAAAAAAAATTACCCATGACATTATGCAGGCTAGTTGTTGGCGTGAAACCCTTATTATTCTTCAATAATGGATTCAAGACCTGCAACTTTTCTAGATTTGATTGGTTTTGACCGAGATTATTGGTTGTACATTTTCGAAACAAAAAAAAAATATAATTTCCCAAAAAATTGAATGGATGTCCATGAAATATAATCATTAAATAAACTCCTAACTACTTTTTTCAATAGATACACATTATATAAATACATCACAAATTTATCTCCACATAGATACTTTCATGGTCGAGAGATTATCCATAATATCATATCTTGGATTTTTAAATAATGAAATATTATCATTAATCAAAAACTTCATAGTTCAACCTATATTATTCATTATCATATCATATATTGTTCTTTGTAAAGAAAATGTGAATAATCCTAAGCATATTCCCTGGGAGTTTCATCCAGCTACATAGTAATGCCCATTTACTTGTAACAGGATACCCTGAATTAGGCTGAGAACATATTTTGGGTGACATTACTTATAGGTACATCTACTTGAGAACCAAATAATCATCTAGTATATAGATAGTGATGTATTTTAAGGAATAACTACATTGTCTCTACCATACAAATGTAAAATTATTTTCATCTATAATCATCTTCAAATTATACCATGGGGTTATATTTTCTAACCAATGTTTTCCTAAATCTAGTTCTCAAGGTTGATACTAAACCTCCATCTAATAGGAACTATTAAAACCCAACCACATAAGTCCCAAATCTGGTCTCATCTACTAATATATTGGCAAGATTAAAAGGAATAAAATATTAAAGGAATGAATAATTAGTTTTCTTGGTAAACCAGATACATACATGACTTTTATTACAAAATTATACACTAATAACGACATATTTTGTTCCTTCTCAATAAATGTTAGAACCTAGACCTTCTTCTCAGTAATTTTTCCCTTTTCTGGTCTTTTTTTAAAAATATGAGAAAATATGGAAATTTTCAGAGTACATGTCGTGTACATTATAAGTACACACCCGGTACTTTGACATCTCGTGTGGCCATGTGCTGGCCGCATCCGAGAAACACCCACGGCCATGTGGGGTGACGTGGAGGCTGCTTAAAGTAGTGTACTAAATACCAAAGTACAAGTCGTGTACACTAAAAGTACATGCCATGTAATTTCCTTTTTTATTTCATTAATCATATCGGGGTCGAATCTTAACAAAGTGTTCATCTTCTTCTCCGCCTAATTCCGTACAGGGCTTCTGAGGAGGCCAAATCTTATCTGATCCACTGATCCTTCACTGATTCTCTAAATCGAACGAAGTCAGTTGCAATAGAATTGCAGCTATGAGTTCTAGTTACTTCTTTGGCCTTGTTTCCTAATACTTCCACTCATGTGATCTATATGAGGTTGAACGTTTTATATGTTTTGGAAGATCTACTCTGTTATAGGATGATTCACAGGACAATGTTCAAGTATATCAATATACGAGGATCGAGGTAGGTGGTTTGATTCCCCACATTGAATTTCCATGATTTTTTGTGGAAACGTACCAGATATCCATGTATCGGGTATCTCAGGATAGTGTTTTGAACCATTATTATTTATCTGACTTAGATTTCATGTGTGCTTGAGGCTATTAGATGAATAATTTTATCTTGTTAGCATGTAAAAGGATCACCCATGGGTGTTTCCCTTCGTTTTGGTGGTTTATCGCCGTTTGGATTAGGTTGCCTATGAGGAAAACCTTGTTTCATTGATTTCTTGCATTGGTATGAATTATTGCATGTATTTTCTGTTGTTTAAATGCTTTTTTTTCATTGTAACTATTAGAAAAGTATTTTATGAACATACATAGGGATTCTACAAATTGTTTACATACTATTACTTTTACTCAGGGCTGCGAGAATCTGGTGAAGTTAGACCATAGGGGGAATTGACATTGATTTCTTCCTCTGAGGGAGCGCTTAGTTATTACCATTACTAGACCATAAGGGGGATTTACAATGTACACTCTCATAGGGTCTGATAATAATCGAATCGAGTCTATAGTTGGAATTATACGTATATTCTTCCTCATAGAGTCTGTAGTATCGCTTCAAGACCATATAGGGAATTGACGCTGAGTGCTTTCTCAGAGTGTCTTTTCATTTGTTTGAATGCTTGACCATACGGGCATACACACGTGATCCACCTAGAGGGTAAGTGTAATAAATAATATTTGGTTTGTTGTGACGAGTCCACCAAGCCAAAGAACAATATTGGGATTGTACTGCTTGTAGTTTAGGTAGTCTATTGAGATACTTGTTTCATTACTTGCTATGCATTTGGACTATAGAGATTTTTTCTAGATTCTTTTTTTGATGATTAAATGATTGATTTAAAATAATAAATAAATGTGAATGGAGAATTATAGGATTTTTTACTTTAGTGTACCCCATTTTTTAGCTAAATTTATTTCCATTAAATTTTCTATATTTCTTACTGATAGTAGGGTACATATCTTTTGAACGTTTCCTACAGGGATTAGTCTCCCACCCTAATTGGGTCCCACTTTTTGGACCAAACAGGTTATATAGTTGTAGGTGTGGATAGGGATTGTGGCCATTCTACCTCAGGTGCTTGATTGCTGGTTAAATCTTGAGAGCATGGGACCGAGCCTAAGCTTGTGATGCTGCTGAAGTTTACTATTTACTTTTTCTACTTGGATTTTAGTTGTTTTTCAGAACATTTTTTTGTTTTCTGAATTCCATAGAAACATGTTCCATGTTGCATCATTATTACATTATACATTTCTTCCACTATTTAGTTTCAGTTGTCGTGTGCTGTTTACTACTTCTGCTATTGTTAATTATTCCCTTCCGCTGCATACTTTACCAAATAAGGTCATAGTTTCCCCACTGACTCATCAAGGCCCACACTTCTAGTCGGCAGCCTCTGGAATTTGGGAAAATGCACTTGAGGTCATGTGGAAAACCTGGTATGGGGCAACCGTTGATTGTCTTCGGACTCAAGTCGTTACAATGTGGTATGAAAGGAGTTATCTTTCTTTTATATTACCTTACTGTTTGGCGACAATTTACAAGGATAGAAATGAATGTGTAGGTTTTAATTAACTGTTTCCGGGATTAATTAACCCATTTATAGGGAAAATCTATACTAACTCATAAATGCACCTTTTAGTTTTTGAAAGAGTTACAGTTGATTATATTTCAACGTTGGGTGATGCACTTGTTTTGTTCTGTTGCAGTTTATATGATTGTGGTACTATTTTGTTGGAACCCAATGAGATGAGGGTATGGAATCTCATGAATCATATATTCCCTGGTTATAAAATAACATGTCATGAATTTTACCATGCCATCTAGGGTGAATTATAAATTTCATGCTGTTGTGATAGATGTCGTGAAAGATTGTGCATTATGTTCTGATAGTTGTTGTGATAGAGATACCATCTATGTTAATAGGGTATTGTTTATTTTACTACTTATTTAGCATGGATGCAATGCTTTGTTCTTAGCGGTGTTATATGCCCTCGAGGATAGGAATTTGGCGGATCATGGGATTATCATACTGTTTACTTGTTATATGTATTTTTATGATGTCAATCTTTGATTTGCAGTGAGTATGGGCCCACACGGATCAGAATTTGACACATAGGTGCTGGTTTTCAGTGTTTTTCAGTGGTTTTGGGGAGTTGTGTATTCCTACTACCCATAAACCCAGATAACACAGTCTGTGGCCTTAAGAACACATTCCATGTGTTCTTCGGTTCTGGGTGAACTACTTTTCATGGTCAGATGCCGTGTACTTTTATGTACACGCAATGTACAATTATTCTATGTGATCCAGCTGTGTAGTTAAAAACATGGGATGGAAAATCTCAAGAACCAAAGGCCATATACCATGTTGAAACGCCATGTATTAATGGTCTGTATGACCCAGCCGTGTTGCTAAATACATGGGTTGGAAAACATTAGGGACAACTCGCCATGTAAGTTGTTGACACGCCGTGTAGTTTTTGTCCATGTACCAGTCCTTGTGACTAACGACACAGACAGGGGAAAAACCATAAGGACACACCATGTAGTAGATAGAATGGCTGTGTGGTCCTCGTCTTGGATTGTTAGTGTGGCTTAGTCATGTAGAAGTAACCAGGTAGGAGGAAAAAGGGGGATACACGCCATGTATATTAAAATAACACGATGTGTAGTTGGGGTTTACACAGCCACGTTGGCCAGTGTACAAGCCCAAGAAAATTATTTTTGGAACACGCCATGTTAGGGAACTACACGCTGTTTAAGTATGTATTTCCAGTTTTCAAATTTTTCCTCTTCTGTTCTGTTTTCTCTCTTTTGAGTATGAAACTTTGATCATTGTTAATAAAGGTGTGATTATGAACTTTCAGAGTCATGCCGCCAATACGTCCTCTCATTGCACATCAAGGATCTGACGATGATCGTACTCAAGATATGGCATAGGTAGTTATCATGGTTACTTGTTCAAATGCACAGTTCCGTGAGGGATTCATTAAGTTCATACAGACCTTTCAGGGAGCTCAGAAACCTGCCCAGACTATGGCAGAGCTTATGCGAGTCTTCCAGTAGTAGCATCCTCCCACGCTTTCAGGGGATAAAGGACCTCAGGATGTTGAATCCTGGTTTGAAGAAATGGTTTCGATATTTTATCATCTTGAGACACCCCCATAAGGAATTGTGAAGATCACAACTTACATGCTGCGAGATTCTGCCAAGAGATGGTGGGACGTAGTTTCTTAGGTAGGGCGTCAACAGATAGTTGCTTGGGACTAGTTTCTGCGTACGTTCTATGACTACTTCTACCCAGCGACACTGAGGGATGATAGATCTAGAGTGTTCATGAACATATAGTAGGGTACCCTATCAGTTATGGATTATTCCTCCCATTTCACTGAGTTACAACATTTCACTCTAGTTCTGGGAAATGACGAGCTGTTTTTAGCGAGGAAGTTTTAGGAGGGCCTCAGACCAAATATTAGATCGTAGGTAAACATCTTCTTGTTGACTTCAATATCTTTTATAGTCAACCATGCATTGATCACATAGGAGAATACGAGGGATACTTGAGCAACGAGCTAGGGCGGTTCAGCATCCACAATCAGTACTCTTTCTACTGATAGTAGGAAGCACCACTGAGAGTCTACACAAGGTGACCCTAGGAAGAGATATGATTTTCAGGTAGCAAGGTTGTGTTCTAAAAGTGTGGGAAGGATGGGAATAAGAAGATACAGTTCCCAAGGGACCCATTAGAGTGTCGATCTTACAGAAATATGGTTCATCTTTAGCGGTATCACAAAGTTCTTCTTCCAGCGGCTAGCGAAGGAGGATCAGTTTCTACTCTGCGTACAAGAGAAGGTTTACCAGTTCTGTAGTAGACTACGATCTGGAGTTCTATAGGCCATTCAGGCTAGGGTAGAGGCCATGGATGTAGTGGTCAGGCTCAAGGAGGATCAGCTCAAGGATCTTAGGAAACTACATAGGGAAGTGGTACTGGTGAGACGTTTGGGGTATAGAAGATTCATCAGGTGCAGGACCCTGGACCTTCCATACTACAAGGTACAATCTTGGATTCCTTAGTTTTATCTTATGCACTTTTTGATACAGGCGCTTCTCATAGCTTTATCTCTGTGCACATGGTGGAGAGACTTAGACTTGCTTTCTTTACATCTGAGGATATGGTGACACTAGACCCTCCCTTGGGACATAGAACTGCTAGTGTGTGTTAGTGAAAGGAGTGCCCCCTTGGCATTGGTGGGTGTCACTTCATGTGGGATATTTATGTCCAAGAGATGACATGTTAGGATTTCATTCTCATAATGGACTAGCTAGTTTATTTTCATGCCCTTGTCAATTGTTATCGCCACAGGGTGTGTTTCATGTCACCAGAGGGCATTTGTTTTTTTCACAAGGGTGATTGGGATGTCTAGGAAAGAAAACCTAGACCATAGCACCATGGTTTGGGAGGTGTTATAGCCCAGATTTATAGTTTTTATATGGATGAACTGGGGACTTCTCAGATGAATTTTACTCCATTGGTTGATCTTTTTCTAGATATCTTTTTAGAATAATTTTCAGGGTTGCCTCCAGAGCGTAAGGTAAAATTATATATTGAGATTGTTCCAGGAGAAGCATAGGTATCCATAAATCCTTATTGGATGTCTATTTTGGAGTTGGATGAGATGATAAAGCATTCATAGGAAATTTAGGAAAAGGGTTTTATTCGACCCAGTACTTCCCCTTCGGGTTCGCCAGTTTTGATTATGAAGAAGGTGGATGGTACATTACAGTTTTGTGTGGATTATCGGAATCTGAAATAGTTAACAGTCAAGAACTGATATCCCATACCAACGATTGATGATATTTTTGATTAGCTTAGAGGAGCAAGATTGTTCTAGAAGATTTATTTGAGATCCAGCTACTATCAGTTGCAGATCAGACCATCTAATATACCATTTATAGCATTTCGGAGTAGATATGGTCTGTACGAGTATATGGTTATGCCATTCGGTCTCACGAATGTGATAGCTGTCTGCATGGAACTGATGAACAGTTTTTTCCATCCATACATGGACTCCCACATGGTGGTTTTCAGGGATGATATCTTGGTGTACTTTCACACTCCAAACGACCATGCTACCCATCATGAGATCTTATTGATTACACTGATAGAGAATCAGTTATATGCCATGATATATAAGTGCCATTTCTGGATGGATGATATTCACATCATGGATCATGTCATCTCATAAATATGATTATCAGTAGACCCTAAGAAGGTGAGAGCAGTAGTTACCTGGGATAAATCGAAGAAATTCATCGAGTTATGAAGTTTCTTAGGACTGGAAGGTTACTACAAGTAGTTTTTACAGGACTTCTCATGCTTGGAAGCACCATTGATGGTCTTGACTAATAAAGTTGTGAAGTAATTTTGGTCAGAAGCCTATGATTCATCCTTTTAGGAGATAAAGGGGAGATTGACTTCATCACTGATTCTCATTTGACCATAGACGGGCAAGAGTTATATAGGTTTATGTGATGCATCTGGCATCGGTCTTGGAGAAGTGCTTATGCATGAGGATCATGTTTTTGCATATGGATCTCGTCAGTTGATTCCACATGAGAAAAACTATCCTACGCACGACCTGGAGATGGCTTCTATTGTTCATGCATTGCATGGTTGGAGACTCTATCTTCTGGGAGAGAATTTTGTGGAATATACTGACCATAAGAGCCTCATGTATATCATCCCGTAGCGTGACTTAAATTTGAGAGAGTGGAGGTGGGTCGAGTACCAATAGTCTTTCGACTTTGAGCTTTCTTATACGCCTAGGAAAGGAAATGTTGTGGACAAGGCACTGAGAAGGAGAACTCAGTTTCAGGCAGTTTAAGAGGCCAGTAATGAGTTGTAGCTTAGCGCTTTGTTCTCTGAGATTCATTTAGATATGATCAAAAAATAAGGACAGATGGTTCATTCTTCTATAGATGTTACCTCCACTCTTCCAGATAGAGTTAGAATGAGGAAGCTATCAGACCCATAATGCCTAGTCCAACGGGAGGGTGTGTCTAATGGTGACCCTAATCCGGGGTGGACAGTGGGCGATGATGAGGTGTTACATTTTCATTGCTGCATATGGGTTTCAGCAGAAATATGTGAATAAATCATGTGGGAGTTTCATTATTCAGCATGGGAAGTTCATCCTGGTGTCACAAAGATGTATCGAGACTTACATCATCAGTATTGGTGGCCAGGTATGAAAAATGATGTGGCTAGTTTTGTTATGCAGTACGCCACCTGTCAGTAGGTGAAGACAGAGAATCAACGACCAGCAGGGCTTCTACAATAGTTACTCATTCCTGAGTGGAAATATAATGATGTCACAATGGACATCGTGATAGGGTTACCGAGATTTACTCTAGGGAATGATGTGGTATGGGTTGTCATTGATAGGATAACGAATGTTGCTAACTTCTTGCCAATTAAGGAGACCTTCATTGTTGATAAGCTAGGATAGTTTTACATCTGTGAGATTGTGCGCTTGAATGGGGTTCTGAGTTCTATAGTTTCTGATAGGGACGCGTGCTTTACTTCACATTTCTGGTGGTGGCTACAGAGGGCTTTGGGTATAAAGGAACATCTGAGTACAGCTTACCATCCCCAGATAGATGGCCAGTCGGAGCGCATGATTCAGGTGCTGGAGGACATGCTACGAGCATGAATCCTTGATTTTGGAGGTTCATGGGAGAACCATATACCACTAGTGGAGTTTTCCTATAATAATAATTTTCAAGAAACAATCCAGATGGTACCTTACGAGGATTTCTACGGTAGGTCATGCCGATCAACCTTGTGTTGGATGGAGATGGAAGAGGGAGCTGTGCTGGGACCTCGTCTTGTTCATGAGACTATAGAGCAGGTGTAGTTGATTCAGAAAAGGATGGCTACAGTATAGTCTCTATAGAAGTCTTATGCTAATCAGCAGAGATGGCCTGTAGAGTTCAATGTCAAAGATTATGTTTTCCTATGAGTTACCCCGAGGTTGGGACATAAGAGGATTAGGAGGCAGGGAATTCTCTCACCGATATACATCAGGCCATTTGAAGTTCTGGAGAGAGTCGGTTTGTTTGCTTACAGGTTGCAGTTACCTCAAAGGTATCAGGATATGCACGAAGACTTCTATGTTTCATAGCTTCGACCATATTTCTCAAACCAATCTCATGTTTTTTAACCCAAGGAGGTTGAGATGGATCATGATGCATCATTCAAGGAGCATCCTATCAGGGTTGTTGATCAATGTGAAAAGGATCTCTATGGTCGGTCTGTCCCTCTGGTATGGGTGTCATGGAAGCACGATTGTGTACAGGATGAGACATGTGAAAGGGAGGCCGACATGCGATCACAGTGGCCAGAGTTGTTCAAGGGTTCTTCTTCTATGCCTCATTCAGAAATTCGGGGATGATATTATTTAAGGGGGGAATATTTTAAGATCCCAGACCTTCTTTTCATGTACGTTTTCCTTTTCTGGTCGTTTTTCAGAAAAATGGGAAAATCTGGAAATTTTATGAGGACACGCTATATACTTTATAAGTACATTCTGTGTACTATGACGTCGCGTGAGGCCGTGTGATAGCTGTGTTCAGGCTATACACATGGTCATGTGAGGTGATGTGCAGGCTGCTTGAAGCGAAGTACAAAAAAACCAATGTAAACGCCGTGTACATTTCTTTTTATTTCAGTAATCAGAGAGGGGTCACGTTTTAACCCTATTTTCGTCTTCTTCTCCACCTAATTCTGTAAAAGGAATCTGAGGGGGGCGAATCTTCTCCGAGCCACCGATCGATCACCGATTCTCATAGTCGAACGTCGTTGGTTGCAATAGAATCGCAATAGTGAGTTATTGGTTCTTCATTGGCCTCGTTTCCTATTTCTTCCTCTCATGTGATTTATCTGAGGTTGACCGTTTTAGACATTTTTGCAGATCTACTCCGATCTAGGCTGGTTTATATGTCGAGGTTCAAGTATATCAGTCTACGATGATCGAGGTAGGTGGTTTCAGGCCCTACGTTGAATTTCCTTGAGTTTTTGTGAAAAATTACCGAATATACATGAATCAGGTATCTTGGGATAGGGTTTTGAACCTATATTATTTATCTGCCTCAGATTTCATGTGTGATGGAGGCTATTAGATGAATAATGTTTGATTTTTATCATGTTGAAGGATCACCGATGGGTGATTTCATTCGTTTTGGTTGTTTATCACAGTTTGACGTAGTATACCGATGAGGCAAACCTTGTTGCATTGATTGCTTGACTTGGTATGAATGATTGCATGTATTTTCTGATGTTTATATGCTTTTTCTGCATTGTAGATATTTTCCAAGTAGTTGGTAAACATACATAGGGCTGCTATGAATCCATTATGTACGATTTATTTTACGTAGGGCTGCTAGAACTTGTTGTTGTTAGACCATAGGAGCAATTGAAGTTGAGTGCTTCCTCATAGGGCTTTCTTAATTATTACCATTATGAAACCATAAGGTGGATTTACGTTGTTCTCTCTCATAGGTTTTGATAATTATTGAATCGAGACTAGAGGGGGAATTGGATGTAAGTGCTTCCTCATAGAGTTTGTAGTATCGCTGCAAGACCATAGGGGGAATTGACGTTGAGTGCATCCTCATAGTGTCTTTTCCTTTTTTAGAATGCTTTACCCTAAGGGCCTACCCACGTGATCCACCCAGAGGGTCAGTGTAATAAATACTATTGGTTGGTAGTGACGAGTCCACCAAGCCAAAGAAAATGCTTGGGATTGTGCTGCTTGTAGTTTAGGTAGTCTATTGAGATACCTGTTGCGTTACTTGATATGCCTTTAGACTATAGTGATTTTTTCTAGATTCTTTGGTTATGATTTAATGATTGAATTAAATTAATAAATAATTGTGAATGGAGAATATTTGGATAGTTTACTTAAGTGTACCACGTTTCTCTACTGCATCTATTTCCATTACTTTTTCTATATTGCTCACTGACAGTAGGGCACAGATCTTATGGTGGTTGCCTACTGGGATTAGTCTCACACCCTGTTTGGGTCTGTCATTTTGGTGGGAAAAGGTTATATGGTTGTTGGTGTGGATAGAGATTGTGGCCCTTCTACCTCAGGTGCTTGATTGCTGGTTAGGGATAGAGAGCATGGGACCGAGCTTAGGCTTGCGATGCTGCTGGAGTTTACTCTTTACTTTTTCTACTTGGGTTTCAGTTGTATTTCAACACATTTTATTATTTTCTGCTTTCCATAGAAACATGTTCCATGCTTCATCATTATTACATTATACATTGTTTCCGTTGTTTAGTTTCAGTTGTCGTATGCTGTTTACTGCTTCCAATATTGTTTATTATTCCCTTCTACTGCATAATTTGCCAAATGTGGGCATAGTTTCCCCACTGACGCATCAAGGCCCTCGGGGCTAGTTAGCAGCCTCTGGGGTTTGGGGAAACATGCTTGAGGTCATGTGGCTAACCGGGTACGAGGCTCCAGTTGAGTGTCCTTAGACTCAGGTCGTTACAATAAATAATATCAATGATGACTCTAATACATATAGTAAACCATTACATATCTTTCATATATCGCTTCTTGTACTCTTGAAGAATAAATCATAATAAAGTTGAGATTAAAATATCTGTTATAGAAAAATTTACTATACGAAATATTGAATCAATGATAAATTTAAATATATAATGGTGAATTTCTAAAAATAGATTCCATTTAAATTAATAGATGAAGAAGAAAAAAATGGAAAGGTAACATACTAAATGATATCACATTTATTCAATGAACTATCAATAAACTGTATGCATATATATATAGATGAAAAATTGCAAGAATGAAAAATAACTAAAATTAAATGAAGGTAATTATTATTTAATTGATGTAATGTGTCCTAGGTACAATGAACCATTACTGTAATTACCTTTCACAAGATAGATTTGAATATTGGGCATAAACCCATCTATATTTCTTAATTAATTAATCTCATGAGACAATATTTGCATCAATGTGATTTCATTAATCGGTTCCCAAACTGTTGGTATTACCTTAAACAACCCCTAATAGATTTCTTATATATCCAAATAATTCCAAAATAGTCAAATAGTCGATTTAACAATGTGAAAAATAAAATAACTGTATTTAATGAAAACTAAATATTTATAAATTATTCTTCAATTAGTCAAATAACATTCAAATTAGGCACCATATGTGAAATGGTATTTGGTTCATTAAATTATAATATTTTTGATAAATGAAATGGATAATCTTGGGAAATTCAATGATAATTGATCATATGTTTGAGTATTTCAAGGGGAATAAAAGGGATATAATGATTATGAAACTTAATACATTCCATGGACATGTTAATCATAAACCCTACAGAAGAAGATTATGTAAGGTATAAAAAAACAGAACTCAAGTGGATTAATATAAATTGTTGTTGTTATTGATGAACAGAAATTATATAAAAAATATTTTAAAATCATTCTTAAGGAAAATATATATTTTTTATTTGTAAAAACTTTTTGGAAAGAGTTTCTTTTAAATTAACATTTAAAACCATTTTCAATAAAAAGTGAACTTTTATACATGAAATTGATATTCAATGAAATACCAGTGAGTAAATTTGTACTTGTCTTACGTGGTAAAAGAACATTTATTTATCATGGTAAAAGGGATTGAATAATTTTTATCAGGAAAAAGAAAAAGAGATTATTTTAAAAACATTGGAAATAAATAAAAAGAGTAAAACTTTATATACAGATAGATTTTAAATTAATTTTTTAAAATATTTTAATAAAACATTATTTTAAGAATAAAATAGTTTCTCCAACTAATGAGAGAAATAATGTTTTGTATTATGAAAAAAAATAAAAACAACTTGTTTACTATATAGTGTAAATGGTACTAATACATGAAAATTGTAATGAATAACCATATAATAATTAATGTGTTTATTAATAAATGGTAATATAATTTCATAAATACGAAATTTCATTGAAATATCATTAGTATTAGTCTTTAGGAAAATAATCATTAAACATAAAATATTGTCCCATGCCACTTTAAAACATTATAAATCATAAGAATCATGAAATAATAATTTTTTAAAAACAATTTATATTATCGGAATAAAGGTACTGAGGATATAACTAGAAAAAGTAATTATATACATCATATAATATAAATTAAGTGCATAACAATAACTAAGTCTGAATTAAATGTAAATTGAGATGAAATATAGTACCTTGTGTTTCCATTCAGGTGAATATCCATTAAATTACATTATAAAAAGATTATATTAATATCCAAAATGATTTAATTTTATTTATTATTTATCATTAAATTTGTTTCACATATCACGTGGTTTTATACAACTACTAAAAAATTATATTTACATTAGGTACTTGGAAAAAATTCACTTAATTGGTCAAAAACAACTTTTGTAGGTCAGTTATAGTCAAAACTGTAATTATGAAACATTCATAAAATAATAATAATAACATAATTATCATATTTGTAAATTAATTATTCTTTTAATATAAAATATAGTTATAAATTAATGTTATGATCATGGTGATGGTAGCCCATATCCAGTATGAGTAACATTCCCATTATTTATCGATCGTTATAGAATGATGTTAAGTAACACAAAATATTTAAATATTATTAATTATATCATAAGTAATATTTTATTTTATTGTATATACTAATATATATATATATATATATATAAATTTTTAGGTAAAATTAAATTCATTGTTTCGAAGAGATGGTAGTTCATACATCCACGATTGACGTTTTCACTAGTCATGTGTGTGAAAGGGTAATAAAAAAATTGATAAATATATAGTATAATTTTTAAAATTTAATTATTATGTTACCATAATATAATGATTTTTTATGTCACAAAATTTTAATTGAAATAATCTTTTACAAAATCTTTGTATCGGGAGAACAAATCACATCGCTTTATGGTGGTGGTAGTCCACTCATCCAGAAATGATGATATCATATTAATGAAGAAGGAAAGTATTAAATTAATTGGTCATAAATTGATTAAATAATTATAAATAAAAAATAAATAACATAAATATCATTTATAAATAGATTTTACTTCAAAATTTCTACTTTGATTGTCGGTAATTGAAAAATAAACAATCATCATTTCATGAAGCAGTATATTGTCATTTATAGAAACACTATGTTTGTTTCCCAGTAGATATAATTTTCTGTAAGTTTAGTTCATAACCGTAGATTAACAACATAATTACATATCTATGATTGTGGTTATGTTATAAAATCATATTATAAAAATACTTTAGGGGTTGGAGAATGTAAATAAAACTAGAGATCTTGAGAGAAGACGTTTCATCTTAATCGGGTATATTTTTTTTGGATATTATCAAAATCTTTCTTGGGATACATTTCATAATAAATTAAGGCTTATAGGTCAATTGGAAAGATTTTGGGAATATATATGGGAATATATTTTCTAAACCTATATTGTTTTTTTGTTGTGAGGAATGTAGATAGGTGGTTTCCTTTTAAATGGGAAGAAAAAGACTCACTTGGGATTTGTAAAAGAAGTTAGTTCTACCCACATTTTTACAATAAAATAGTCATAAAAACAAAAAATCATTAATTTATGGTTAATATTATAATTTTGGAAAACCAATTGGTATTGGAAAATTGGATAGGTCATTTGGGCACCTACTTTAATGGTTTAGTCCTTTATTAAGCATAAGTTTTACTTAATACTTGTAATTAATTTTAATTTCATTCAATAATTATATTGTAAGAAAAATTTATTATTAGAAACTATATATTATTTGGATTCAAAATATTTATTTCATTTTCCCAAATTTTAATAATTGAATTGGAAATAATTAATTTATGTTACATATCATAGACGAGATGACAATGCATTGATTTTAATTACAATCAAGTAAATGTTTTTATGTTTTTATAGTCAATTTCAATGTAAAATTGATTCTACACACATAAAATATATTAATTGAAAAAAATATAATATAATTAAACTTTAAAAACAATAATACTTATAATTTATCCTTATAATAAATTATTTGAAAAATATTTTTTCAGGTAATATTCAGAATTTTAACTATTAATTAAAAAATGTAGTTTTTCAGAAAAATATTAAAAATTATACATAACCTATTTTTGATATTTTATTAATTCCTATTTTTTTGAAATATAAAATTAAATAATGTGTCAAATTCTGATTTAAAATGGGTTCTCAAGTAAAAGGCGTTAAAATTTCCATTATTAAAATACATGTTTTTAAGTCCGGGATGGGGTTTATTCTTACCTTATGCATATAATATCCAATGGATGAATATCAAAAAAAAATTATAGAATATATATTTTATATATTTCATTAAAATAATTTAATTCTTTTAAGTAACTATTAATGTGAATACAAAACTCCTTCAAATGAATATATATTATTGGATTTTATTTTTATCCAATGCGTTATTATTTGTGTTTTTAATTAATTAGTAACCAATAAATAAATAATTTGTTTATATAAACCATAATAATTCATATTTGAATTAATAATATTCACAATTTCTATCATAATGGCATGGTTATATAATAATATATTAAATAACAATATTTTAATAATACATTGTTATTTGGTGAAACGCAACATTGCGTGTAACACAAGCAATCGTAGAAGGTCTCTCTTACCTATAATGAATGTTAACTCAGAGTTGGGTTTATTACAAGCTATATGTATTTAATTTATTTAATGTGTTTAATATATAGTGGAGTCTCTAGATATTATATTTCTTTTCATGCTTGGTGTCACGTGCCATACACACTATCAAATGTAAGGTTCTTACTTTATATTTTTGGGGAGTCAAAAATGCACTTAATACTTTTTGAATGTTTAGTAGTGAATTTGATTTTGATTTATTGGTGTAGTTATCTAGTTTTTCACGTGAAATTGTTATCAGGGTTTGATTATTTTGTTTGATAGTATAATTTTCAATGGTTTTTGGTTCTTTTATATTTACTATATTCTATTACTTATTATTCTCTACCATCTACTTTTCATAAATTATATAACACCCTTACATAGGATTTGGTTACTTTTGTCTTCACAAAATATTTTATATTGAGGAAACAAATGGATAAATACCCACCATCTCCATCTCTCTCTTCTAGATTTATTATTAATTGTGGGAGATTTCATGCTCTGATGGCCTATGGTTTCTGAATGTGTACTAATAGAAACATTATGGAATATGAGAGACATTTGTATAAAGGGGGTGTCGGATAAAAAAAACGTCTATAACTATATCATGGGCATATTGGATTAAGAATATAACATTTTAATAAGTAAAAATTCTTTAATTCATAAATGATTAGTGTTTATTTAACTATATGTAATGGATCTATATTAAATTATTTTATTATAGGGATATGATATTGAGGTAGCAATGATGAGTGGTTATGGGTATAGTTATATAAATATGGAAGATATTTGATAACATGGATGTGAATTGTGACTCATAGAATGGATATGAGTTATATGACATGTGACTTTGTTGTTTATGGTTATTGGTTCTATGAAAAATTGGTAGAGGGTCCCTAATTAATTTACATGTTCTCAAGGATATGTTAAAATCTTATGGATGATATTTGGGGAGTTTTTCCTTATGTGGTTGGGATAATTGATAACATAAAATATGTAATGGGTTATTTTCTCTTTTTACCAGTGATTCTTAAGATTGGTTCCTATATATTTCAAGAGAGGTTTTATGTAGAATATTTTTGACTCTACATGTTTTCTGGACCCTATATATATATTCAGGTATATAAGTGGAATTAGGTGTTTATGATATGGAAGAATAGCTCATAGTGGATGTATGATATATTCCGATGGTTGTGAGAAACTATATGGGATTTTACCATGTTATTTTAATCTAGTTAATATTGATATATATGAATTCTCATTCCGTTGGATTTATTTATTATTAATATAGTGTTTTCCGTGTATTATTTATAATTCTATGATTGTTCTTATAGAAATACCATTGAAATATAGATTTTATATAACATTGGTTGAATTCTCTATTTCATGGTATATTTTTTGCTGACAATATGAGTCACCACTATTTACAATATTCCCTTAATAGTGTTACCAGTATGTGTGGTCTATCAATATGATACTTTTATAATTTACATATATTTATTACAATACCTATAAATACATAATATTTAATTAATTATTAATTATGTAAATAATATATATATGTTATTAAAATTTCACTTAAAAATGTAAATAATTTATTGTTATTATTTTCTATTTATACTGTTATTCAAACTAATAATAATTATATTATATTATGACACCTAAGAATATAAAATTATCGTTTTATTAAATTCATGTTTTTATTGTCTCATTATTATATTTTTATATTTATGTAGTATATTTATAATTTATATATAATTTTTCAAAAAACATTAATAAAATAATTTTTTCACAATACAATGTTTTCCATTTTTAATATACATTATACATAAATATGGTACAAATATATTTTTACAAGTTAATTATTTAATTTTTATTTGTTTTTAGTCAACGAATTCGTCCATTATATATAAATTTCATGACAGAAATATTAACTCCAATACATTAATGAAAATATATTATAGTACTTTTGTTTCATTACATCTATAGGATCCCATGTTTTCTCTTTGAATGTATGATTTCACTAATGTACATTTGTTGGATGAATTGTCATTTTTTCTTATCACTTTTTCCCTATGGTCAATTATTTCCACTAATTTTATCATATAAAAGGATCATTATCTAATTATACAAATTTTTAACTATGTAAATGAGGGGAATTATGTATATACATCAATAATAATGATTCTGGGAATTAATTGTGTACTTGCTAATGGGTTAGGGGATGCGAACGTTAGTGGTAAATATAACCGACATGATTAATAATTTAATTGTGGAATATGTCTTATATATATTAGTTTACCTTCTCCCCAATTATGAAGGAAATATTCCTTGTTTATATTCTATGAAATTACTTATCCACAACCTCAAAAAATAAGATCCATTTATTACTATTATCATCGCTCCCAGATCAACTCCCTGATGTTTAATGATATCTTTTGAATGGTGTGAACAAACCCATTAACCCATTTACACGTTTTTGACTCAAAATATTCCTTTATATATATTAATCATATAATGAGTTTTTTTATATTTTTATTCATATATATGGATTTATATATATGAAATAATGTTATTACTAGATGTAGATATTGTAAAAAATTCAATCAATGAATTATGTTGTTCCCAAAAATATATAATTTCCATTGTGTATGATCTTTTAATTTCATTGCATGTTTGAATTCTAATTTATTATTTTCCATATATATTGTAATTTTATTTTGTTTTTAATTTTATCTCGGTGTTCAGTGCCTTCAGATGGTTCTAACCGGACATTTTATTGAATCATAGATCTCAGTAATATAGAATTGAGTTTTCTTTTCCATTCATCCTCACCACTTCACTAATATATATATGATAATTATAATAAAGGGAAAAGCAGTTAGTGATGTGAGTGAAATTGGAATTCCTTATAAGATGTTTCAATACTAGAACATTGATAGTTTATACTTTCAATATCATTGGTTGATTATTGTCAAATTCATAATGATTTTAACATAATTCCATTTTTGTATCAGTAATAGTTTTTTTGTCAAATTATATATTTTTCAATATTTCCCAAATTCTTATTTTAATAACCAAATTCATATATATTCAAAAATCATTATATATATTTAATCAAAATAGAAGTGCTCTTGAATATATATATATATATATATATATATTCATAATTTTTCTTCTAGTGTGGATAATGAATATCGAACTCATTACATCCACTCATAGTTAATGTATATACATAATGAAAATTTTATAAATAAATCGGTACTAATTCCTAAAACGCCACATTTATCACTATTTAAGACATAGATATTCCAAATCCTTATTATTTAATTCTACATTTCTATTTTTATATAATCTCAATGACCTATTTAATTTAATTAATGATAGATGGTTAGTAATCCATTTGATATATTTTTTTATTCCACTATTCTTTAATGATTCCAATGACCATTTATTCATGTTAGAGAAGGTGAGATCCATTTCAATATACATCATGAATAATGTTACATGAACATTTAAATATTGACAATCTTCCACATTATTTTCTTTTGGATGATGGAAATTGATTGATAAGAACCATTTATTAATTATCTCTAAAAATATTTATTTCTCAAATTGAACTCATTTTTTTGGAATATACACTATTGAATTTTTTGTTTAATATATATATAAGTATTATATATAATGATAATAAAACTGGATAATGACCAAAGTTATATATTAATCAATAAAAGGACATGAGACTATTAAAATCTATCTTATAATATCATAACAATCAAATAATATGTTATCACTCTCAAAAACATTCATGAGTATATTTCCCATTAATTTCATTCCATAATAACTATAAATGAGAAATTCCCTCCCCCCAAATGAGGGATATGTGAGTAAAACTATAGTTTCTAGTCTTTTCACAAACTCTATAAAAAGGTATCAACACAATGCCATCTAGAAGATAATACATCTTTCAGATTTTTTCTAGTAAGTTTCCATCATAATTATAAATAATTTCACAAAATCGATCAATATTACTCAAATAATCGAAAGATACAACTAATATTTATAAACAATTTTGTATTTTTCATTCATTAATTAATATAGTATTCTATGGGATAGTAGATATATCGTTAATTGAAATATCAATACAAATATTTCAACTTAATACACCCTTAATACAAATTTACTATATTTTCCTATAATTTTCCTAACATAAATATTATAAAACAATACTATTTTTATCCTTCAAAACTTCAAATAATTTAGATTATATGATTATATTAATAATAAATATCACAAAACAATTTCAAAGAAATATCGAAATAATATATTCCTCTTATTTATAAATATTGATATATAAATAGTGACATATAATTGAATCCCAATGATCTATAGGTTGCATATATTTTATAAAACTATTTCATTATAATGTCATCCATTTCAACTTCTATTGTTACAAATTCATTTAACAATCTATAATTAGTATTTTAATAGAAAGGGATTATCATTTTTACATTTAAATGATCGAAATAGTTTACAGTTGTTGTGTCTTAGTTAAAATATTACCTATCGAATAAGTATTTTAAAATGATAAATATTCAATTGAATACTAATTTTTTTAATAGAATTGATAATCCTAAATTTAAATTTTTAAATAGTTATTCCTCTTCATCCAAGTAAAATGGTGGGATCAAAGTAGAAACATAGACATTTATATAGTTTATAATCATAATTATTCACTCTGAATAACCATTGAGAATTTATAATGCACATAAAATTTAATCATGGGATATAAAAAAATAATGAACATGATAGCCTATTTTTAAATCTATGAAATTTACAAGAAAATTCCCCCATTTCTATAATCATATATTATAATAATTTATTTTCACTTATCATGGAATCAAATTTTTTCGAATTTTATTTTCAAAAATAAATTCAAAAACATTTTAAATTCTTATTAAACATGATAACCAATGAAATAATTTTTTTTGAAAACTATAACTTTCACCCTGAAGAAAGGTATTAACAATTTAAATACCTTTTTTTGTTTTGTTACCTTGTGAAATAAAAAATAACTTCATGAATAATATTTTGAAAGTATATTAATTTCATCATGGGGTTTGGGATATCATCTCTATAGATTATATAATATAATCCTCTCAAATATAATATCTGACTTTGTCAATTCGAATAGAAATTATATAGGGAAGGAAAAAAACCAATTCATTAGAGATCTATATTGGGATCCAATTTCATCATCATCAATACAAAAGTAAAATATAATATATAATATATAAATTTAATTATAATATCTCACAAAATTTCATTTTTAACACATATACTGAAGAATTATCAGTATTCACATAAACAACATATAAAAATTCATTCTATCTGAGATATCATAAAAAATTAAAATAAAAAAAATATTTGTTTAATATAATATGTGTTAAAATAAAAAAAATCATAGAGTAATTACATATTGAATAATTTTTATGATAGAGATAATTTAAATTCATGAAAAATATATAATACATATTCCATTTACACTTTCATGAAAATACCTTATATTAAAGACATTAAAAAAGGAACTTTATAAAACCTGAATAACGAATGCTGAAAATAGTTTAAAATGATATTAAATAAAAATTTTAATTTTTATGAAGCTGTTGAGAAATTTTAGGAATCATATATTGTTACACCGTGATATTTTATAAAAAAAAATTAATTTAAATAATTTTATTTCATTGAGGAATTGAATTTCTCCCAACACCATGTCTATAAATCCACTATATAATACATAAATATTATTTCTTACTGTAATAAAAATGAATAGGAATTGGGGGAAATTAATAGTATTAACCACATTTTAAAATATGTATGAATTTTCTAATAAATATTAATGTATTGACAAATTGTATGAAAATAATCACACATCTTTTAGTAAAGTCATTCTACTGTTCAAAAACAGGATTTCATAACAAAATTATTAAAAAAAAATTATAAATTGATTCGATTAAATTTTATAACGTTGTAAAATTTATTGTATAAAATTAAATTTATTTTAGAAATTATTATACTATAATTATTTTAAGATAATGATTTTATAATTTTATCAAAGAACTTATATTCCCATGAATAGTTATAAAATTTCAATTTGATTTAAAATTATTTTTAAAAATTTTAATATTAATATAAAATGTTTTCCATGAAAAAATATTTATCTCACATTTCATATAATACAATGTAGTCTATTAGAATCAATTTTAGGATTAAATTTTTTATAAATAGTTTTCATGGGTCAAAAATCATAATCATGAAAAGTAATTTCCATGGGTGAATTTTTTCTTAACATAATAAGTAAAATTCATCTATATTTTTGAATAATTATTATGATATTTACATGTTATATACTAAATCGAAATTTTTAAATTCTATCTACTCTTTCTCTATTCATGGGATAAGAATAATGACTCATTTATGATTAAAAATGATTATTCATGAATGATATTTTCATCCCAATATTTCTCAACTATATTAAAATTATTTTATACATTATATGAAATTTAATTAATTGTAATTAATTGAATATTTATAATAATTAGAATCAGAATTTTTAAATTGGGTCCTTTTTTTGGCAACATGAATAGTAACCACGGTAAAATTTATCACATCCATAATTGGTTAATATTGTAAATTAAGGATAAAAATAGATAAATAGGCCATAATTAATAATTTTAATTCTTATATGATTAATATAATTAATAATTTATATCCATATAATCTAAATAGATTTTTTTAAAGAAATATGTTCATAGAAAATGACATATATATTACTGAAATAAATGAATGGTACAGTATTTCACTCTTTTAGTTTTAAAAATTAATTATGAGCTGACATATAAATAAAAAATATTTATGAATTAATGTTTGTATTGTTTTTGTTAATAAATAAATTATCTTAATTATTGTATTTTTATTTATAATTTTAGGAATTATATAAATACATTTAATAATTGCACAGTGAGGAAAAAGTAATTTATTAATTAATGGAATAATAAATAAAATGATATGAAAATTATGAAAATTTATATATTGTGAAATATATAATTTGACCAATGATTTTTTTATTTAAAAATAAAATATTATAGAGTTTTTTATGAATTTTTTATGAAGTAAATTACTCTATTATGTTATTGAAATCAATGTAAATGAATATTTCAAAAATTAATTGTAACGATATTGAATACTAGAGTATCTTTTATAAAATTATTTAAAATTAATTAAATTGTTATGTTTTCATAAATTAACTGGATATATTTTTTATTGTCTTCTAATGTCCAATTATTATTTTTTGGCTTCTTATTGTATAATTCATCAACCTTATATTATTGAATAAATAAATATTTCTGTAATGTCAAAAGTGTTAAATCACATTATAAAAATCCATTATGCATAGGAAATATTATCATAAATTGTCCAAATTTTATTATATTATAGTATTTATATATATCCTCATATTATATTATAATTTTATAAATTGTAATACTTTATTAAGTAAATATTTATTAATATTAATTTAATTTTTTATGAAATTCAAAATGTTCCCCTCACATAAATATAAAAGGACATCTATCCTTTCACTTATTAAAAAGAATAAGCCTTATAAATCAAATGTTTCAAAAAAATTATCATCCAAACATCATAGGAAGACTATATTGGTTCCAGTCTTTTCAAAAGACTAATAAAGAGATCATTAAAAATAGATCAAAAGGACTACTATCAAAGACAAGGTAACCACCATAATTGATCACTTATTGTTTACTCTATTTTACCTCTTCTAAATGTATGTTATTTAGAATAAAAGAAAAAATTCTGTATCAAACATATTTTTTTTATTTTTATGATTTTTAACCCATAATTACACAACCAATGTCCCATTAAATGAAAATTGTAAGCTTCAATAGTACATACGTATGGATTAGAATATCTAAGTAGTGATGGAAATCATATTTGATCACTTTATTATATGAATGTTTATTATGATTGGTTTTATTTTTATAGATTATATTTATGAAATAATTATAATTTTCATACAATTATATCATATTTAATTTTTTTCATTCAATCCATAGGGAAATGTTACTATATCTTGTGCATACATGCAGACTACCTCCCCCCTGAAGCCATGTGATTTATTTATTCATTATATTTCTATAGGGAGGTAATGGGGAAGAATTTAATGAATATATATATAACATAAGATAGGATAACTACTATTACTTTTTTGAATTATTATTTACCTTCATTAAAAGATATTAATAAAAATATGCAAACAACATCTCTGAGTACATATGTCATATCGGCTACAAAAAAATGTGATACATTTTTCTTTTTCTATGTTGTAGTCATGATTATAGAAAAATTATTAATGGATATATATTATATTTATAACATTATTATAATTATTCAAATAATGGATCTATTATCAATTTACAAGGTAAATAACATCCAAACTAAAACATTCTTGGAAAACAAAGCTTATATCACCCATAATATTAACATTGGTTTAAAAATGTATTAATTAATGAGTTATAATTTGTCATAAATAAGTCATAAATAGTATTAAAGATATTAATTTTGTTATTTAATAAAATTATAATATATCCATATCTAATATATATGAGTTTTGAATGTAAATAGTTAAAGAGAGACCTTTGGTATCAGATTTCAGTCTCATTTTTATTTTCTGTGGGACACATGCCCTATTCACATCTTTTATCCATTTTATGTTATATATAATACCCATTAATTTATATTTTGAAAATTTTTATTAATATAAAATGGATTTAAACACCTATATAATTATATTTCATTCATGGGGCTATCTATTCATATGATAAAAAGAGGTAATTGTTTTATGATTGAATACTATTTCAAAAAGGATGGTTTATTCATTAATTTCAATTGAGAAAATTATATAGTCCTTATCTCATGAATCGGTTTAATTATATTAATAAATTTTCATTTTAAGAAATTTATAATTTTACATTTAGTTTCCTCCAATTATTATTAAGATATCAAAATTGTGTTATAATGGAAAATTGACTTTATTTATCTCTTTGGTTTGAAATCATTTTTCTTTAATTTTTATAATTCAAAAAATATCTAGAATGATTTAATGATTGTCTGGTTATATTAATGGAAAGGTTTTAATTTCGTTAAATTTTTTATAAAATTATATTAATAATTATTTTTAATTTTTGAATGTGTTTCGTTTTGACTTTAACCCTTTTATAAAGATTATATTTTTACTTTTTCATCATGAACGATATTTCCTACCATCATTAAAAATCAATGATTTGAATTTTACATTACATATATTGAGTATATTTTCCAATAAAATGGGCTCTTTATTATATTACAATTCTTTATATTTAGAAAAAATTAAAACGAAAACAATATTTTCCTAATAAATTTATTTAATGATCTTTTAATTTTTTGTATTCATCAATGATAATAAAATTGGGTTTTTTTATATGTAATATGGGATTTGATACAATGATAAAATCACAAGACATTATCTGTGTGGTTAATTAATTTTATTATGATATGATTATGATTCCAAAATATATGTGTTATGCTATGATTTATGGAACTATGGAACCATTTTTCTATGCATAAATTCCTATTTGATGATACGATGGATATTTTTTGATCTCGTGTCAACCATATATATGATTTTCATTATGTGATGTTTTGGAACCATATCTCCCTCAAATTTAATGTGTATTTTTTTATGTCTCCTAATATATTTTCTAGAAAAATGTAAATGTTTTTGTTCTATTTTGGGAAACATGGTAATGTGCTCGATATGTTACAGGAAGAAAGATGATGTACTTAGTCCACTATAGGGAATATTTTTGTTTTCTGATTTGATATTCTTGGTATTTAAACACGATGTATGAAAATGATTCTATACTTTTGGTAGTATTAAAAACATTTATGATAAGAGAATGCGGATTATGATTCAATTTTGATAATTTATACTTCCCATGATTTATGTATTTTGAGATGATTTTGTTTTGTGTGATAAATCTTATTTATGATAATTATTATATTGGTTATGATTTTTTTTGTTTTTTTCATGAGCTCATATCATTATTCATATATTATTATTTTATATAATCATTAATAGATATTTACCTTCATTACTCTTTCTAAAAATTTTAGAAATAACTTTTCTTATCTTAACTTTCACTATGTAATAATTAATATTCCAAAGTATGATATGATAAATAAGGGTGTTAAACGTGAATAATGTAGTGGGAAATGATGTACATATTTTATGAACAAGTAGTTTATGATTCTAGGGTCACAAATATAGTTGACATAAATGAATCTGTCCTAGATATTTTTGTTATATATTGGATATTTATCTAAAAAGATATGGTATTGGTAACAACACATGTAAATGAAGAGTATTATGTTTTCATATCTATTAAATTTTTTGAATTAAATATTAATTTTACTATAGATGGGATGATATGTTCTATGGTGTACCTGATACGCAACAACGGGTTTTTGGGAAATATTATATTGCACACAATACTCAGTCATATTGAAAAATAATAATAAAATATTGTTTTAAATGGTATTTAACGCCAAGATATTGTATTGGTGTGTATGGATAGAACTAAACACAATAGGAATATACATTTTTGTCAAAGGTTTTTACATTTACCCAATATGTTTTAGAGGCATAAAATAATAATGAACCCTATTTTAAGCTTAAATACTCTAATCTTCATTAAGAGGTCAATTTACCACCTTTTGATGGAGAACCCTCTTTAAATATATTTTTATTCACTTTTATATGTTCCTTTTGAAAAAATAAATATTTTTATTATAATTGATACTTCTAAATTTACTTTGGGTAGTTTTTTTTAATTTTTTTATATAAATATTTTTTTAATGGACTGTGAAAAATACTATATTTTAATTCTAAAAAAAATTTAAATACATTTTATTGATTTGGTTATATTATCTTTTTTAGTGGTTTTAAAGTGAAATTTGATTAAATTTTTACCATTTAATCCAATGTTGGTCATTGAATGTAATTTCACATTAAAATTGGTCACAAACAACTGTCAATCTTTTGATAGTTATTAATTCATAAAAACGTAGTATTTGTTTTGACAATGGGAATTAATTTGAAATTAATTAATGAAAATTATATAAATATAAGATGGTAAAATATGAAAGCTTTTTTAATTTTGAATATCAAATATTTCATAGGCTGAATTGTTTGTATAGTTCTGAAAATTATCTTTTTTTGATGAATAGTGAAAAAACTGAGTAGTAGTTAAATGGAATACCTTTTCATTAAATGAAGTTTTACCATTTCTGTGAATTTAATTTAGAAAATTTTACATACATGGTTTTTATTAGTATGTAAAATGTTGTTCAAAAAGATGAAAATATTTTTTGGTGAATAGTAACCTTTGACTTTTTTACAGCAGTTAATTGTAAATAGAGTAATTCAAGGTAAAAACAATATTATAATAATATAAAATAACCATAAAACATATCTGAACCTTTTTGGTTGATTAATGTCTGACCAATACTATCCTTAGGTGAGTCTTTTGGCCTTTTATATTTAGTGGGGTAAGATAATGATATTAGTATCTTTTTATTTAAAGTAAAATTAAAAAAATCATATACATGTATTTTTTTGTGAAAACAATTTTAATGTGGGGATATATAATTTATATATTTTAATATAAATATTCATTATAAATATAAAAATATTTACTACATTTTAATATTTTTAATAAATTTTAGACATTAAATAAAATAAAATATTTAGGACACAATAATGATGTAGTGTTTACCTTATTAATAAGTGATTTAAATAAATAATATTATAAAGACTAAAAAAATATCCAAAACATGTCCAATTATTATTGGATGATTTTATTTCTACCATGAGTTATACTATCTTATACTTTAATGAGTTTTGGTCATTTAGAAACTGATAATCATTATATAAAAAAATAAAATTTTCACACTTTACAAAAGAGCACCTCCTCCCCCTTATAAAAAGCCCTAATGTCTATCCCATTTGTCACACTTCTCAAGCCTCATGGCTCTTCCAAACATACCCAATTTGGATCCCTACATCGTTCTCTTCTTCTAAGAAGCCTTACCTTACGTAGAAGGAACTTCAAATACACTTATTGTTCAAACTAAAGGGAGTTACGCGATTTAAAGCTAACATCTTCTCTTATGTTCTTTTGTTTTATTTCACTTCTATAACCTCTATACTCTTATTATTAGTTTAATTTATAAAAAATAGTATCCTAAATATAATACTTTGAGGTTATGATAAGTATTTAAGCTCCAATTACACACACCTCTATCAAGTTGGTAATGAACATATTAATTCTTTGGATGGAAAACTAATGCCGCATATAAGGCCCTAGCCATAAACCTTACTTAATCTTGAGTTATTACAAGATTACACATTGATGATCTTTTCAGGTTTAGAGTTTTAGAGAATTAGATCATGAAACTTGCATTACATTCCACATTTAAACAAATTGGTTACATAAAATATAGTATTCATTCTTCCCATCAACGGGACATATTGAAAAAAAACATGGATTCTTTCTTAACACATCCTTGACTCTATCATCTTATCATGTACCTTTCCCTTGACCTGAAATACGTTTCAAAAACTTGGGATGAGCATAAAAAGATCATTAAGGGATATAAAAATATGGAAAGGAAACATGAGTTCATATATACATAAGAATAAAATCATAATTTACCCATAAAACATAGGCACTTTATCCTACCTCATCAAATCATGACTAAATCATAGAAATCATAAGACATAAAGGTAACTTGAGGCATTCATAACATTCTTACGTAGGGAGTAACCGTATTGGTTACGTTTGGAATACCCATCATAGTATATTCCCTAAAATCTCTTCGGAGAAACCTTAATGTTTCACTCCTTCGCGTTAACCAATGCATTGAAGAGCTATATCGGGCTCACCCGCCCTTAGTTTATCAAGGAACCACCCGTTCTTTATAACAATGCCCAAGAACCATAACATAATCGTATCACATAAACATGAATAAAGGAAACATAAAATTTCCACATTTCAATCACAATATAACATTTTAGGATATTGAAATAATGAATCCATTCAAAAAGAAACCATTTCCAAAACCATTTAAAACATTTAATAAAGAGATTTTTGATTCAAAGTGTCCCATACCACCTTGATGCTTTTAACATTTTAAACCATTAAAATCAATATAAATCAATCCTTAAAACCATTTTGAAAACATGGATATTAATAAGAACAAATAATTAAAACATTTAAAACGATATTTCAGTTAAAGGGGTTTTAACAAAATTAGAGACACTTGAATACAATAATTGAGAAATAACATTTAGTTGGAACTTTATAATATCATGAGAATAAAAGGATTCATGATATAATACTCCAAAGGATAGTATATACACCATATAATAGTGAATTGGTGCATAAAAACAATGAACCCTCAATAGAAATGTCAAATGTGATGAAATCCCTTATAAAGAAGGTATCCTTAAATTAAGGACAAATAAATCTCAAAAATATGTGTGAAAAATATATATATACACCCAATATAAGTGGATATTATGTGTGAAACAATAAAAGGTCATTCACACATATTCAATGGATGACATATTCAATGAATACAAGTTGAACCCAAAGAAATCGAAATTGGGTTAAAAAGTTCCCTTGACAGCCTAACGGCATCACATCAAAATGAGTTGATGATATATAAAAAGTGTATCTCATCACTTGGACATAAAATTTACATCAATAAGGATGTATGAGAACATATCCCAACCTAAAAATATGTAAATTAAATGACCCAATAAAAGAAGTCTTTTAAAAAAAGAGGAGGGTGAAAGTTTCCCTTACCGACTTGGGTATCTTTCAAAACATACACCCCATGAAAGAAAGAAAATAGGTCATTGATGTTACTCATAAACGAAATTATATTACACAAAGAGTAGAATAATGGGAAGTACATACACAACTCAATTGAATTTGTTGTGAATGTAGCGAAAATCTCACGGGAATAAAAGTGAGATGAAAAATCCCTTACGAAAACTCGGCAGCCTAACGGCGCCACATAAAACTTCTGAATATGGATTGATGAGATCAAATAGAGTATCCCATCATATTACAATAGAATTTACATCAAGTGGAATATAAAAGAATATCCCCCAACATTGAAGGAGGAGATTAAAATAAGTGACATAAAGGAGAGTACTAAAAAAGAAAGAGAGAGGTTAGATCTCTTACAAAAGTTCGGTAGCCTAACGGCGCCAATCAAAACTTCCAAAATGGATTGATGAGAGAGAATAGGGTCTCTCATCACATGAACATAAAAATTACAGTAAATTTAATATAAAAGAACATCCCAATTATAAGAAAGATGAGCTTAAAATAGATGACATAAAAGAGTGTACTTAAAAAGAAAGAGAGTTGTAGGATCCCTTACCTCGGGTCCGACTTGACTTGATCGTCCTTTAATATCCTGAATAATAAACATGAGTTAATTTATAATTACTTAAGAACCCTTTTTCAAGTTCATTATTACTTTTATACCACTTATTACCATGTCATAAACATTATGTAATCATTTAAGTTAATAATATTTATTTTGCCGATATTTGGTTCTTAAGTCGAAAGTGGTCTTCTTACAATTACATGTTGTTCGTGTGGCCAAATTTTTATTATATCCAGAATTGTATTAATTATGTAGATATCATATATTTCATATATATCCATTACATTCATGCATTTATAACAATACATAATCATTTAGAGGTAAGAAATGAAATGCACCGTTCATGGAGACGGTAAGCCGTACGTACGCATGAACGCTACTTTCATTTCTATATCGTATTTTATAGAATGGAATAATAATGATATAAAGGTATATTATAATTCCAGTATAGTATCATATATAATATCATATTTCCATCCTTTATACATCCCACATATGGTATTTAATGAATCAAATCACTTTGAGGTGGTGGTAGTCCGCACTTCCTTAAATGAAGATATCGCGTATACCCATAATGGAATCCATAAAGGTAAGAAGAAAATGAAAAATACAGAAGCATAAATAAAACATAAACATATTATATATCATATATAAAAATAGTGACATCATAATGGCCACATTTTAAGGTGTTAAATGAGTATTGAACAATCATCGTTTCGGGAGGCAGAATTTCACCATCCACGGAAACCGTATGTTCTTTAACCATTTGATGTAGTTGTGTGAGAGTGTAGCTCGAATAAATCTTATAACAACATCCAAGTATATTGAAGATACTGGTGTTGTTACAAAAGAAGTAAATAAAAAGTGTTTAGGGGGTTGGAGAAGAAAAATAAAACAAATGAACATGAGAGAATGAATTACCTTTAAAAGTGTATCTCCTTTTGATTTGAGCTTAAAGGCTTCCTTTGAAAGGATTCTGCCCAAAGGGAATCCTCTAGGATGAGGAGAGGGATGTGGAGAGAGTAAATGGTCAGGGGTTGGCCGAGCCAAAGGCTTGAGGAGTGTGTTAAATGTGGTAGAGGTGGGGGCCTTTTATAAGAGGAGAGGAGGGGTACTTTTGGAATGTCAAGAAATATTACTTTATTTGAAAATGTGTTTCGCTATTAAAGGGTCCCACATTGATATAATTCGTGGATATGGTTATAAAGGTTCGAAATCCACCCATTCAATAAGTTTTGGACATGTGTAGTTCATAGATTTTACATTATCCTTCCATTTTATTTTAATCGTTAAATAATGATGTCATCACTGCATCATTATGATGTCATAAATAATTTAATTTATTTAATGTCTAAAAATTATAAAAAAATACTATGATGTAGGAAATAATTTTAGCTTTCCAATGAATATTTATAATCAAAATTATGACTTGTATAACCCCACTAAAAATTGTTTTAGTAAAACATATCATGTTTGTGTCAATTTTACTTTTACATTAAATAAAATGTCATTTATGTCATTTCCCAACCAAAGTGGATCCATGGGGTCCCCAAGTTGACCCATGGATTTTCTTGGTCGGCCATGACACATCCAATAAGGTTGGAACATGTTTCTAGGTCATTTCATATCATTAAAGCATTATTTATACCTTAAACTACACTAATTACCACTAATCGCGATTAAATACTTAATAAGTTACTATTCACCAAAAAATTATTTTAATCTCATTGAACCACATTTTACTTCTTAATGACAACCATGTATGTCGGATTTTCAAAATTCAATACACATTAGTGGTAAACTTTCATTTAACTGAAAAATCAGTTTGCTTGATTACCACTTAGTGGTTTCACTATTCATCAAAAATTGATGTTTTTCAGAAAATTACCAAAAATTCACCCTAAGCTATATTTGATATTACGAATTCAAAAATGAAGTCTATTTTACAAAATTCAAAACATATATGTCACATTAATTAATTTAATAATTAATTCCCGCTGTCAGAGCAAATAGCGTGTTTTTATGAAAGAATAATTATCAAAAGATTGACACTGGTATAAGTCTGATTTCAAAGTGAAATTGATTCCAACGACCACTATTGGATTTCATGGTAAAAATATTTTCTAATTTCACATTAAAAACAATTCAAAATATAATCTAATCACATAAATAAATTAGATTAAAAAGTGGTTTTGAATTAAAATACAACATTTTACACTATTCATTAAAAAAAAGAACTTTATCGGAAAGATTCCAAAACACAAAGTAAATTTTGATGTCCCAATTCTTAATAAGAGTTTTATTTGGTCCAAAAGAATGTTTAAGAGTTAAAAAAACTATATTTAATGACGGTTCGCCATCAAAAGGCGATAAGTGAACCTTTAGTGAAAACTAGGGCATATATGCCTAAAATTGAATTCTTTCCGTATTTTAAGCCTCTATCCTTTATTGGATAAATGTAAAAACATTTAAAAACATATATAATCATATTTTAGTTATTTCTATCCATTACCGCCATTACAACAACTACATGTTAACTACCATGTAAAAGAATATTATTTTATTATTAGAGTGCAACGTAAGATTCCCAAGAAACTCGTTGTTGCATGTTGGGTACGCCATCGAGCATAGCGTCCCATTTAAAGTCATTTAAATATTTTATTCACAAATATGGATAAATATGAAATGTCATATTCTTTATTTACCTGGGGTGTTACATCCTTCCCCCCTTTTGGGAATTGTGTCCTCGCAATTTTTAAAATTGCGCTTGGAAACATCAGAACAAAAGTCGGTAAAACAAACACTTTAAAAATAAAGAAAGATAAATACAAAGGTCACCCGAGTTAACCCATACTAGGATTCCAAGTATGAAAATATGGACATGGAGGAAAAAAAAGGGTCATGTTCTGATGGAGAGTGATAAAAAACATGTTTAAGAGAAAGTTAACCATCAGAAAATCACAAACTTGTGATGGGTTAACCGGTCTTCGATTCCCCAGTAGGAAAAGTTAATAGACATAATTTTTGTTTTAAGTTACTTTTTATTGAGGAATTTATTCATAAGGAAACATAATCACTTATCATATTGACTTTCAACCTATATTAGATTCCTTACACAAACTCATATTTTCTCCAAAAGACGAGTATTTAGGAAGACTTATTCACATTAAGAGTACTACAATCAACTTCTAGAGAATCACCTAATCCACAAAATATAACTATATACTTCCCATGTCTTTAGACTTTAACCAAAACCAAAACAAAAAAGTCTAGTACATGATCAGATAATCCAGAAAAGGATAACCCTTTATAAAAAGAAGATCTATTCTTAATCTCCAAAATTTTTCCAACAAAACCCAAAGTTCAACGAGGACCATTCTATAATCAATTTGTCCATAAAATCCTTCAAAGTAAACCAATATAAGATTGAAACCCAAATATTTGTAGGATTTAGTCGCATAGTCTTCCAAGATAAATCGTAACATTTATCTCCAAACAATATCAGTTGCTCCAAAATTCTCGTTTTGAAAAGTAATTAACCTAATCACATATCCTCCATGATAGGTTAATCATTTTCATAAATAACCCAAAATCAACTTACTCTTAATTCATAAAATCATATAACTAGAATGAATCAGTCAAACTAACTAGGGACTTCACGTAGTCTAGTGGTAGGCGATAAATACCAGTCGCACATTGGTTGTGGGTTCGATTCCCGCAGCTTTGTCCGATGCGACGGGATGTCACACGGTCTACGTGTTGTCCTTTTTCCAAAACTATAAAATTCTTAAAACATTCCCCAAAATGAGATAAAATCTTCAAGAATAATCATAACATATTTTAAGCTCAAGTTTATCTCATTCCTTTCATTTTCCATCATATCATAGAGTAACCGATAATTACCTAAAAATTAAGTATCATATAAACCCTAATGGTTACCTTAATAATTATTACCTGAATTTCCACATCGAATTGGCCATATCGTACCTGATGCATTAGAGAACTCACCAAGGTTGAAGTGGTTGATCATGACTCCTTGATATTTGGTTTAGAACAACCATGAGTTTCCTCATTGAATCCTCCATTTTATCTAGTATCTTAATCAGAGAACCACCACAGTTTCCATCAAACCTGTTGTCTCTTTGGTGTCTGCTAGATCCATTCATTCACTAAAAATAGAAATGTCAGTGTGAGTATATCAACAAAACCATCATGTACTAATGAGTAAGATAGACAATAAGATATACTTACTCATTCACTTTATCTAAAACTAAGACTCTTTCTGAAATCCTAACCATTGTGGTAATTGTCAACTATGCTTAAAGAATACGCTAACCTCTAAAGTTATCTAAACTGGTCTTTGATACCAACTATAAGGCCCCAGCCTTAAACCTTAAATAATCTTGAGTTATTACAGGATTACACATTGAGGATCTTTTCAGGTTTAGAGTTTTAGAGAATTAGATCATGAAACATGCATTACATTCCACATTTAAACAAATAGGTTACATAAAATATAGTATTCATTCATTCCATCAACGGAACATATTGAAAAAAAAACATGGATTCTTTCTTAACACATCCTTGACTCTATCATCTTATCATGTACCTTTCCCTTGACCTGAAAAACATTTCAAAAACTTGGGATGAGCATAAAAAGCTCAGTAAGGGATATAAAAATATGGAAAGGAAAAATGAGTTCATATATACATAAGAATGAAATCATAATTTACCCATAAAACATAGGCACTTTGTCCTACCTCATCAAATCATGACTAAATCATAGAAATCATAAGACATAAAGGTATCTTGAGGCATTCATAACATTCTTACGTAGGGAGTAACCCTCTTGGTTATGTTTGGAATACCCATCATAGTATATTCCCTAAAATCTCTTCAGAGAAACCTTAACGTTTCACTCCTTCGCGTTACCCAATGCATTGGAGAGCTATATCGGGCTCACCCGCCATTAGTTTATCACGGAACCACCCGTTCTTCATAACAATGCCCAAGAACCATAACATAATCGTACCACATAAACATCAATAAAGGAAACATAACATTTCCACATTTCAATCACAATATAACATTTTAGGATATTGAAATAATGAATCCATTCAAAAAGAAACCATTTCAAAAACCATTTAAAACATTTAATAAAGAGATTTTTGATTCAAAGTGTCCCATACCACCTTGAAGCTTTTAACATTTTAAACCATTAATATCCATATAAATAAATTCTTAAAACCATTTTGAAAACATGGATATTAATAAGAACAAATAATTAAAACATTTATAACGATATTTCGGTTAAAGGGGTTTTACCAAAATTAGAGACACTTGAATACAATAATTGAGGAATAACATTTAGTCAGAACTTTATAATATCATGAGAATAAAAGGATTCATGATATAATACTCCAAAGGAATGTATATACACCATATAAGAGTGAATTGGTGCATAACAACAATGAACCCTCAATAGAAATGTCAAATGTGATGAAATCCCTTATAAAGAAGGTATCCTTAAATTAAGGACAAATAAATCTCAAAAATATGTGTGAAAAATATATATATACACCCAATATATGTGGATATTATGTGTGAAACAATAAAAGGTCATTCACACATATTCAATGGATGACATATTCAATGAATACAAGTTGAACCCAAAGAAATCGAAATTGGGTTAAAAAGCTCCCTTGACAGCCTAACGGCATCACATCAAAATGAGTTGATGATATATAAAAAGTGTATCTCATCCCTTGGACATAAAATTTAAATCAATAAGGATGTATGAGAACATATCCCAACATAAAAATATGTAAATTAAATGACCCAATAAAAGAAGTCTTTTAAAAAAAGAGGAGGGTGAAAGTTTCCCTTACCGACTTGGGTATCTTTCAAAACATACACCCCATGAAAGAAAGACAATAGGTCATTGATGTAAATACTCATAAACGAAATTATATTACACAAAGAGTAGAATAATGGGAAGTACATACACAACTCAATCGAATTTGTTGTGAATGTAGCGTAAATCTCACGGGAATAAAAGTGAGATGAAAAATCCCTTACGAAAACTCGGCAGCCTAACGGCGCCACATAAAACTTCTAAATATGGATTGATGAGATCAAATAGAGTATCCCATCATATTACAATAGAATTTACAGCAAGTGGAATATAAAAGAATATCCCCCAACATTGCAAGGAGGAGATTAAAAGAAGTGACATAAAGGAGAGTACTAAAAAAGAAAGAGAGAGGTTAGATCTCTTACAAAAGTTCGGTAGCCTAACGGCGCCAATCAAAACATCCAAAATGGATTGATGAGAGAGAATAGGGTATCTCATCACATGAACATAAAAATTACAGTAAATTTAATATAAAAGAACATCCCAATCATAAGAAATATGAGCTTAAAATAGATGACATAAAAGAGTGTACTTAAAAAGAAAGAGAGTTGTAGGATCCCTTACCTCGGGTCCGACTTGACTCGATCGTTCTTTAATCTCCTGAATAATAAACTTGAGTTAATTTCTAATTCCTTAAGAACCCTTTTTCATGTTCATTATTACTTTTATACGACTTATTACCATGTCATAAACATTATGTAATCATTTAAGTTAATAATATTTGTTTTGTCGATATTTGGTTCTTAAGTCGAAAGTGGTCTTCTTACAATTACATGTTGTTCGTGTGGCCAAATGTTTATTATATCCAGAATTGTATTAATTATGTAGATATCATATATGTCATATATATCCAGTACATTCATGCATTTATAACATTACTTAATTATTTAGAGGGAAGAAATGAAATGCACCGTTCATGGAGACGGTAAGCCGTACGTATGCATGAACGCTACTTTCATTTCTATTTCCTATTTTATAGAATGGAATAATAATGATATAAAGGTATATTATAATTCCAGTATAATATCATATATAATATCATATTTCCATCCTTTATACATCCCACATATGGTATTTAACGAATCAAATCACTTCGAGGGGGTGGTAGTCCGCACTTCCTTAAATGAAGATATCGCGTATACCCATAATGGAAGCCATATAGGTAAGAAAAAAATGAAAAAAAACATAAAAATAATGGCCACCTTTGAAGGTGTTAAATGAGTATTGAACAATCATCGTTTCGGGAGGCAGAATTTCACCATCCACGGAAACCGTATGTTCTTTAACCATTTGATGTAGTTGTGTGAGAGTGTATCTCGAATAAATCTTATAACAACATCCTATTATATTGAAGATATTTGTGTTGTTACAAAAGAAGTAAATAAAAAGAGTTTAGGGGGTTGGAGAAGCAAAATAAAACAAATGAACATGAGAGAATGAATTACCTTTAAATGTGTAACTCCTTTTGATTTGAGCCTAAAGGCTTCCTTTGAAAGGATTCTGCCCAAAGTGAATCCTCTAGGATGCGTAGAGGGATGTGGAAAGATTAAATGGTCAGGGGTTGGGCGAGCCAAAGTCTTGAGGAGTGTGTTAATTGAGGTAGAGGTGGGGGCCTTTTATAAGAGGAGAGGAGGGGTACTTTTGGAAAGTAAAGAAATATTACTTTATTTGAAAATGTGTTTCGGTTTCAAAATGTCCCACATTGATATAATTCGTGGATAAGGTTATAAAGGTTCGAAATCCACCCATCCAATAAGTTTTGGACATGTGTAGTTCATAGATTTTACATTATCCTTCCATTTTATTTTAATCGTTAAATAATGATGTCATCACTGCATCATTATGATGTCATAAATAATTTATTTTATTTAATTTCTAAAAATTATAAAAAAATACTATGATGTTGGAAATCTTTTTAGCTTTCCAATGAATATTTATAATCAAAATGATCACTTGTATGACCCCACTTAAAAAGTGTTTTAGTAAAACATATCATGTTTGTGTCAATTTTACTTTTACATTAAATAAAATGTTATTTATGTCATTTCCCAACCAAATTGGATCCATGGGGTCCCCAAGTTGACCCATGACTTTTCTTGGTCGGCCATGACACAAACAATAAGGTTGGGACATGTGTCTAGGTCATTTCATATCATTAAAGCATTATTTATACCTTAAACTACACTAATTACCACTAATCACGATTAAAAACTTAATAAGTTACTATTCACCAAAAAATTATATTAATCTCATTGAACCACATTTTACTTCTTAATGACAACCATGTATGTAGGATTTTCAAAATTCATTACACATTAGTGGTAAACTTTCATTTAACTGAAAAATCAGTTTGCTTGATTACCACTTAGTGGTTTCACTATTCATCAAAAATTGAAGTTTTTTAGAAATTTACCAAAAATTCACCCTAAGCTATATTTGATATTACGAATTCAAAAATGAAGTCTATTTTAAAAAATTCAAAACATATAAGTCACATTAATTAATTTAATAATTAATTCCCGCTGTCAGAGCAAATAGCGTGTTTTTATGAAACAATAAGTATCAAAAGATTGACACTGGTTTAAGTCTGATTTCAAAGTGAAATTGATTCCAACGACCACTATTGGATTTAATGGTAAAAATATTTTCTAATTTCACTTTAAAACCAATTCAAAATTTAATCTAATCATATAAATAAATTAGATTAA
Source organism: Viscum album (assembly GCA_963277665.1). NCBI lineage: Eukaryota > Viridiplantae > Streptophyta > Magnoliopsida > Santalales > Viscaceae > Viscum > Viscum album. The sequence goes on along the minus strand of OY728160.1, from coordinate 794,685,932 downwards.
AAAGTGGTTTTGAATTAAAATACAACATTTTACACTATTCATTAAAAAAAAGAACTTTATCGGAAAGATACCAAAAATTTACACAAAGTAAATTTTGATGTCCCGATTATTAATAAGAGTTTTATTTGGTCCAAAAGAATGTTTAAGAGTGAAAAAAACTATATTTAATGATGGTTCGCCATCAAAAGGCGATAAGTGAACCTTTAGCGAAAACTAGGGCATATATGCCTAAAATTGAATTCTTTCCGTATTTTAAGCCTCTATCCTTTATTGGATAAAAGTAAAAACATTTAAAAACATATCTACTCATATTTTAGTTATTTATATCCATTCCCGCCATTACAATGGCTACATGTTAACTACCATTTAAAATAATATTATTTTATTATTAGAGTGCAACGTAAGATTCCCAAGAAACTCGTTGTTGCATGTTGGGTATGCCATCGAGCATAGAGTCCCCTTTAAAGTCATTTAAATATTTTATTCACAAATATGGATAAATATGAAATGTCATATTCTTTATTTACCTGGGGTGTTACACCGCATGAAACCATGATTGTTCAATCTTCACCTTCCACCTATTATGGTTGAAATTATGATGGAACTATATTTATATATGATATACATTATTTTTCTGTTTTATATATTCTTTTGTTATTTTTATTTAGAAAAATATTCTTATGCTTTACAATATGTGTAAAAACGAAAATTTTATTTGAGGTAGTGCAGACTATCTCCCCCTCAAGATGATATGATTTGGTGTGACATAAATGGAACGTATAAAATATAGTTTTAATGAAATCATGTAAAATATATATCATATTATATTTTACAATAATTATAATATACATATGAATCATTATTTTTTAATTCCATTAAATATGAAATATAAATAATAGTATCATTCATGTGTACGTATTGGTTACCATCTCCATGAACGGTGCATTTCATTTCTTATCTCTAAATGTTATGTAATATAATAAATACATAAATATAATAGATATATATTATTTATATTATATCTATATCATGAATATTATTTTATAGTAATGGGCTTCTGACCAAATGAACAACTTGTAATTGTATGATGTTCATTTATGACTCAAATTTCGACCGAACAACCATTATTAAAATAAATGTTTAAATAATGTTTATAACAAGTTAATTAGTGATATAAAAGAAATAATAAACATAAAAAATATTCTTATGAAAGTATTAATTAAATTTATTTTATTATTCATGACATTAAAAAAACGAACGGGTCAAATTAGACACGAGGTAAGGGGTTTCTTATCGAACTTTTAATTCCGTGAGATTTCTATTTTTCACCACTTATTTATTGCATGTGTTGTATTGTGTACAAACAATTGATATATATAGTATTGATTATATTTATATTCATTTAATTCAATGATTCATTCGGTGGTTATTAACTTTTGGTCATACAACTAGATTGATTACATCACGATAAGGGGGTTTCATCACACTTTTTATTCCCATGAGATTCATTCTATATTTTCCACTATTTCATTTTGTGTTGTGTATGTAAAATTCATGATTGTATTATTTGTGTAATATAAATTAACATATGGGTATTTAGATATTCATTATAAGATTCTTCTTTAATGTGGTGCATGTTCCAAAAGTTACCAAATCAGTAAGGGAACTTTTAACATATTTTCCATTCATTGGGATAGTCTTCTAATTCCTAATTTTTTCATTCTATGATTATGTTTTGAAACAATATTTATTTATTTATGTTGTAATATCCAATCAACTTTGTGAGGATATAAATTTTATAGGCATAATCACTCCATTGATAAATTCTCAATTCATCGATTCGAACATGATATGATTAATTTTATCTCAATTTCCATTCGTTGAGTTAAACATTAAAGTCGTTTCTTTTTTCTTAAAAAGTACATATGTGAATATCCTCAGATTGATTTACCCTAAATATCCAATTATATTGAGATTTTTTTAGTTTTCACAAATTATTATGTAATTTATTTATCCTTAATCTAATGAAGCAGTTTCTATAAGGGATTTCTTCTCAATTTACATCCCATTTGAGACTTCATTGTTGTTATACACCAATTCATTATTATAAGCTGTATATAATTTCCAATGGAATATAATATCATGAATCCATTTATTTTAATGTTATTATAACGATCTGATTAAAATTTATTCCTAAATTATTTGTATTCAAGCGTCTCTCATTTTTTTAAATAATCATTAAATAAAATATCAATTTAAATGTTTTAAAATTTTATTCATCAAACATTTTACCATTAATTCCCATTTTTTTAAAATGGGTTTTTGAATTTATTTATTGGGACATTAATGTTTTGAAATGAAAATTAATTTAGAAGCATTAAACTAGTATGTGACTCTTTAATTCAAAAATATATTTATTTAATATTTTAAATGGTTTTGAAAATTGATTGATAAAACATGGATTATTTCAAAATCATGATTTGATACATCCTGATTTGAATGTTGAAATTTTATCTTTACTTAATGCTTGTGTTATGTATTATGCCATTTTTATGGTTATTGGGAACTATTTACATATACTGTTGGTTCTGTACTAAACCCTGGGTGGGTGAGCCCAAGATAGCTCTTCAATGCATTGGGTAATGTGACAGAGATAATGCTAATGTTTCTGGTAAAAAAATTAGGAATATAGTTTGATGGATATTCTAATGTATCTCCCAATGTAGCTGTGATAACAACAATGTATGTATGATATGGATTCCAAAATATACCTTTTTGATTTATGATTTCTAGGTGTTATACAGAAATATTTTGATTTCATGAGGTATGTGATGATAAAAAATTATGGTTTCATTGATTTGTATTTATGGATAGGTTAATTATACCTTTATTTACTTTAAATCTCCTACTAAGGTTTTTAGGCTCATCCCATGTTATTTAAATATTTTCCAAAAGACATAAAGATGAATATGGTCAAAGATCGGATCATAGAAAAGAAATGATGTATAATACATAGAACTAGTCATGTTTATTTTTATGAGTTTCCATTTAATGGAAAAAATTGATACTGAGTAGTAGTGTCTACATGAAATTTTATTTTTGATATGTAATAGTTATGGCCTAATTGTCTAAAACTATAAACCTAAAAAGATCCGCAATGTGAATTATTCATTTAATTCAAGATTATTTAATGTTTTACGGTCATGTACTTATACATGGTATCAGAGGTCAGTTTAGATAACATTTTAGGATAGGTTATTATTTAAGCACAATTGACATAACCATAATGGTTGTCTTGTTAGAAAGATTCATTTTTATTTTATAGATAATAAATAGTTATTACATTTTAGGTTGCCAAATGATAAGTATTTTAGAAAAATTGAGGATAAAATATCTTATGATTTTTTGTGGAATTTGTCTCTTTTTTTGTAATGTTATGAAATTGTATAGTTTTTAAAAAAAGACAACACATAGATTGTGTGACAACCCATCATGTTGGAAAAAGCTGCAAGAATTGAACCCACAACCAAAGTGTGATCGAGATTTATCTCTTACCACCAGACTACGTGAAGTCCCTTATTAGTATGACAAATTATTTTTAGATAAATGATTTTATGGATCAATAATATGTTTATTTGGGATCTTATGTTTTTTCAAATGGACATTAATAGTGTAAAAATTAATTTGGTGATTATGTAATAAAGGTTATTTTGGAAGAAATTCTCTATTTTTCACACACAATATGTTTAGGAAAATAAAAATCTATGGGATTATATTTATGCAGTAATGGTCGAAATAATATTTTGGAAGAATCTACATTTTTATTGTGAACCTAAGGTTTTTGGGTTATTTATGGAAATGATTAATCTATCAAAGAGAATTTGTGTTTTGGTTAATTACACATCTGTAGGAGACTTTAAGAGTAGTCAATGTTTTGGAGATAAATTTTAATATTTACTATGGAAGACTATTTGATTAAATATTTTTGAGTTTTGGGGTTCAATATTAGTTTTGATTATTTGGAATAATTTTATGGATAATTATATATTGAATGGTATTTCTTGAACATGGGGTTTTTCTTTTGAATTTTGTAGATTAAGAGTAGTACTTATTTTTATAATGGATTATTATTTAAGGTATTATCTGATATTTTACTAACCAATTTTGTATTTGGTTGATGTATAATGATAGGGGAAATATATATTTCATCATTTGTGGATTATGTGATAATATAAATGTTAATTCTAGAACTTTAGGTATGACCCAGACATCTAGAATACTTATAGTTTGGTGAGAAGACAAGTTTTTGGTATAATTTTATTAAAGGATAACACTCTACATGAAAGTTAAGTATATTTCATTATGATCATAATCTAGTTATTAATAATATTCATCACACCTTTGAAAAGGATCTTGAAGAAAACAAATTATAAGCTCTCTTTTATCATCAGACTTTTCCTGACCTCAATTTTTTTGGTATTGTGGTGGTTAACATTCTGTAATAAAGTTCATTATCACTCTATTAATCTATGTTAGTTAGTTTCTCTTCCATATCTATGTTTTAATGGAATTCTATTATATATTATCTCAGGTGACCTTTGTACTTCCCTTCGTTTATTTTAAAGTTATTTTTTATTGATTATTTTCCAATATGGGACATTCGATGACATTTCCATGCACAATTTTAAAATTTTGAGAATGCATTTCCCAAAAGGGGGAAGGTTGTAACATACCATGAAAATAAATAATATTAGATTTTCATATTTATTAAATTTTATTAATTCAATATTAATTTTACTTTAAAGGGTCTTCTTTGTGCAATGGAGTATCCGATAAGCAACAACATGTTTCTTTGAAATCTTATGTTGCACACAATGCTGAGTTATAATGAAAAATAATAATAGAATATTATTTTAAATGATAGTAAATACCAAGAAATTTTATTGGCTGTAATAGACATAACTAACTACAATATGAATATAAATGTTTTTTAATGGTTTTTACATTTACCAAATAATTTTTAGAGGATTAAAATAAGATAGAATATTATTTTAAGCATAAATACTCTATTATACATTAAAAGGTACATTTACCTTGTTTTGTTGGAGGACCCTCTTAAAATATAGTATTGGTAACTTTTATTTTTTAAAATAAAATTCTTCATCAAAATCAAGACATCAAAATTAACTTTGGGAAAAGTTTTGGTATTTTTCTAATAAAATTCATTTTTTATGAAATAGTGAAAAATAATGTATTTTAATTCAAAATTTATACTTAAAGTAATTTATTTATATAGATAGATTATATTTTCAATTTTTTTTAAAGTGTAATTAGATTATAGTTTTTCCATTTAATCCAATTTTGATCATTAGAATTAATTTCACTTTAAAATTGAACATAAATAAGTGTCAATAATTTTATAGTTATTATTTCATAAAAATACATTTTTATTTGACAACGAGAATTAATTTTATAATAATTTATTCAACTTCAATGTTTAGAATTTTTAAAAATTGACGCCTTTTTTGAATTTGGAATATCAAATATATGTTAGGCGGAAATTTTGGTATTATTCTAAAAAACATCAATTTTTTATGAATAATGAAAACACTGAATATTTGTTAAAAAGATAATTTTTTCATTTAAATTAAAATTTAACTCTTCTATGAATTGAATTGAAAAAATACTACATACATGGGGGTTATTAGTTTGTAATATTTTGTTCAATAAGATGAAAATGTTTTTTTGGTGAATAATAACTTCTGATTTTATTTTGACCAAGAGTCATATTATCTTAGACATTAACATGTTTTGGATTTTTATAAATTTTAAATCATTATATAATAAAATAATATTTTCACACTTTCTTAAAGATCCCCTCCTCCCTCTTATAAAAAGCCATAACTTCTAATCCATTCCTCACACTTATCAAGAAAATTTTCATTTCCAAAATCTACCCAATTATGCTCCCTACATCCCTATATTCCACCGAGAAGACATACCATAGGTAGAAGGAAATTCATTAAACCCGTTTTCTTCAAACCAAAGAGAGTTACCCTATTAAAAGGTCATATCTTAGTTTAAGTTATTTTGTTTTATTTTACTTCCCCTACCCCCTAAACTCTTTTTATATCTTCCTTTTGTAACAAACAAATTATCCTAAAAATACTATGTTGTTGTTATTAGAATTATTATATCTACACTCACACACACCTCCATCTAGTTGGTAAAGAACATTCCCTTTTTGTGGATGGAAAACTATCACCTCACAAAACGAGGATTGTTCAATCTTCTCCTACCACCTCTTATGGTGGCCATTATGATGGAACTATATTTACATATGATATATATTATGTTTATGTTTTCTCTATTCTTCTGTAATTTCTATTTACAAACATTATATTATTGTTTCTAATATGTGTAAATACGATAATTTCATTTATGGAAGTACGAACTACCGCCCCCTCAAGGTGATATTATTCATTCATGACATACATGGAACATATAATGGACAAAGATAATGAAATAATGCAACATATATATCATATGATATTATTGTATAATTATAATATAACTATGTATCATTATGTTTTCATTCCATTAAATATGAAATTGAAATGAAAGTAGAGTTCATGCGTACGTACAACTTATCGTCTCCATGAATGGTGCATTTAATTTATTATCTCCAAATGTTAAATTATATAATAAAAACATACATATAATAGATATATATTATATAAATGATATATAAATCATCAAAATCATTTTGGATATAATGTACACTTGACCACATGAAAAACCATTAATTATATGAAGTTCATTTTTGACTCAAATATCGACAAAACAACCATTATTAACATAAATTATTAAATAATATTTACAAAATGATAATAGATTATATGAAAAAGTAAAATAAACATGAAATTTTTTCTTAATTGAGTATAAATTAACTATATTTTATTATTCAAATGATTGAAGGACGAATGGGTTAACTCGGACACGACGTAAGGGGTTTCTTATCTCGCTATTAATTCTGCGAGATTTCATTTGTTCATCATTTATTTAATTCATGTGGTGCACTGTGTAATTCCATTTGATAGATATTATCATAACTGTATTTATATTCATGGTATTATTTGATTCATATGGTGGTTATTCTATTTTTGTATTACGACTCGATTGATTACAACGTGATAAGAGGGTTTCATCTCACTTTTTATTCCCATGAGATTCATGCAATATTTTCCAAAAATAGCTTTTTTGTAGAGTATATACTACACATGATTGTATTCTTTGTGTAATATACTTTAATATATGGGTATTTAAAGCTTCATTGTATGATTATTCCTTCACGTGTTGTACGTTACGCAAGATACCAAATCGTTAAGGGAACTTTTTAACCCAATTTCCATTCCCTAGGTTAATCTTCTATTTAATAATTATGTCTTGCTATGATTGTGTTTGGAATCACTGTTTATTTATTGATGTTGTAATTTTTACCCCCCTTTTTGTGGATATAATTTTGATAAACATAATTTATTCATTGATTAATTATCAAGTCATCGATATGTACTTGATAAGAGTAATTTTAACACAATTTTCATTCATTGAGTTAAACATCCAAGTAATTGTTTTTGTTTTAAAAAATCATGTGTGAATGTACTCTGATTTATTTACACTGAATATCCAATCATATTGTGTGTATTTATATTTTTAACACATTATTATATAACATATTTATCCTTAATCTATAGATATAGTTTTTATAAGGGATTTTGTATGAATTTACATTCCATTGAGACATAAATGTAGTTATGCACCAATTCACTATTATATAGTGTATATACTATCCATTGGAATTTTAAATCATGAATCCATTTATGCTCATGATATTATAATGTTATGATTGATTTTTATTCCCCAAGTATTTGTATTCAAGTGTCTCTCATTTTTTTATAAACTCTTGAACTAAAATATCATTTTAAATATTTTAATGATTTATTATTATAAATATTTATGATTAATTTACTTTTATTAAAAAAGAGTTTTAGGATTTATTTATATGAGAATTGTATTTTTCAAATTGTAATTCATTTAATAGCATCAAAGTGGTATTGGGTACTTTAATTCATAAATAAAATTATTAAATGATTTAAATTTTATTGAAAATGGTTTGATAAAGCATTGTTTATTTCAATACCCTGATTTGATATATCGTGACTCGAATTTGGAAATGGTATCATTGCTTTATGATTGTGTTATGTGTTTCGATTATGTTATGGTTATTTTTCATTGTTTGTGTATATGGTTTGTTTCTTTATAAAACAAGGGCGTTTGAGCTTGAGATAGCTCTCCAATTCATTGGGTAACGTGATGAAGGTAAATATTAATGTTAGTCCTAATAGATTTAGTGAATATACTATGATGGGTATTCCAACATCAATTCATATGTAGTTGTGATAGTAACAATGTATATATGATATGGATGCCACAAGTTACCTTTATGATTTAAGATTTCTAGGGGTAATTCATAAATATTATGACTTCATAAGGTATGTGATGATAAAAAAAGTATGGTTTCATTGTATTATATTTATTTATGGGTTAATGTTTCCTTTCATTATTTTATATCCCTTACTGTGCTTTTCTTCCTCATCCTATGTTTATAAATGATTTCCACTAGACTTAAAGATCAATATGTTGAGGGATAGGATCAAGGAATGGTCTTGTTGTCTAAAACATGGAAGTAGTCATGATTCATTTTAAGACAATTTTTTTATGAAAAAATGTATACTGAGTAGTATTGTCTACATGTAATTTTCTTTTTGATATGTAATAGTTATGGCCTAATTCTCTAAAACATTAACCCTGACAATATTCATAATTTGAAATATTTATTTTATTCAAGATTATGTAATTTTTTAAGGTTGGAAACTTCTAATATTTATATAGGAAAAGATTTGGATTATATCTTTGGTAACAAAGAATGTTTTTCCATTATATCCATAGATGAATATCAATTAGTGATAACCTTTGGGATTTGTGTATGTATATGATAATGTCCTAAATTTGTTGGTAATTTCAATGTAAAACATAGGTTTTGCAGAACTAACCATAGAATTAGTATATAGTTTCTTGATATATATATAATTTGAATTACATTGCATGATTATTTTATATATTTCATTAATTAAAACATTATTACACAAAATATTGTTTGTAGTTTTAGTCAATAGATCGAACTAAATGAGATCATGCTAACAAAAATTTGGTTGGAAACAACAAAAATTTTCCCCCTATTCCATTTAATGATTAGGGAATGTGATGGTAGAAAATTTTTGATTATTCCTAAACAAATATCCAGAACCATGATTATAGAAAGGAATTTTTATAAATAGTCAAATAATATAAAATTTTAATTTTATGGAATTTCAAGATGAAATGATTTGGGAAGAAATAATTTTCAATTTCCACCTAATCATTAATGTGGAATGAAGAACATAACTAAAAATATAAAATATAGGTGAATATTCATTATATATGTAATTAAATGACACTGAGTAATGAATTTTGAAGCAGTTATATATATTATTTTTTGGATCCTGATCATTGTCTAACTCAATTCCTATTTCTAAATGATAACTAATAAACCAATGAATTAAATTTTTATTGATAATATTTTATGTGAAAATATTGAAGTGTTTTTGTATTGTGAACCTTGAATAATATCAATTTTATTTAGTTTATAACAATACTTATACATATAACGGTTTTGTTAATTTCTTGTTGCATATACATCATCTTGTAAGGCTAATTTTATATTTGTGGAGAATGAAATGGGATTTTATGTCTATGGTTGATTTTATGATCAACATCTAAGACCCCCATATTTTGGTTTTATGTGATAGTATTTTAATGTATATAAGGACACATCAGATATTGTTTATTAGCTTGATATATATGTTACCCATATATTCATCAGGATGTATTATTTGAGTAACAATGATATTTTATTATGGTGAAAAGTATTGATAATATTTATGGATTATATATCATTTGATGGTTAATTTCATTTTGAATGATGTTCAGAATATTTATTGGAATGGTATAAGATTTCAATTTATATAGTCTTTGTATGAATGATAAATTTTCACATCTAGTAAGGAGATGGGTAACAAACCCACCACCAAATTGTGATAAGGGTGAAATTCCAACCGATGTTCAACGTAATGTTTATATTATTGAGAAATTTATTTTTATAACAATATTCTAAATAATGATTAATGTGATTTTTTTAATATACTTTTCATTCTCTATAAAACCATGGGATGGGAAAATCATTTGGGGATTAATTTTATATCAAAATGATTTCACTATATTGAGAACATTATATGAATAATGTAAAAAAGAAAATTATTGGATTTTGTTTTATAAAAAATGGTTGAATTAAATTTTTGATGAATCTATTATAATAATATGGGTTTTATTGATTAATGAGAAAATATTAATAGGGAATATTATTATTTTGTACAAGAAAATAATATTTATTAATGATTTTTAAGACAAATGTTATATTTTTCATGTATATATATGAGATCAATGAAAAAAAATCCATGGGTTTCAATGTTGTTCTGGGTTATTTTAATGAATTTTATGTGTGGTTGTTTATCAAATAGTTTATGATGAACATTTGGTGCATTTATTGATGAATTGGATGTTAAGGGTCTATTTATTTACATGATTATTTATTAATTTCGAGAAAATGCTTGTGATATTTATTTTTGGTTCTCATAATTTTTATAAATGGAATGAGAATATTTTAATCTATTTTTATGGTTATGTGATATATTGGAAGTTGATTTTTCTGCTTATTTTATGAATCTTTCATCACTAATAATCATCATTTAAAGAAAATATCACACCCATATCATGGTTTCTCTTTACTTTTATCCATGTATTGAAATTAGATCTTTAGTAGGAGGTTCAGGTCGAGTTCCCAATGATAAATTCCAAGACTCAAAGTCTCTTAAGAGTTTTTTTACATTGCATGGTAGAAGAATGGTTTGGATCAATCCTTCAAAGGCATACCAGTGACTCTGGACACTTCTCTTGCTTGATCATGACTTTTACAATAGTAGAGGAAACTATGTGACAAGTGAGTAAAATGGACTATTAAATGGTAGAGTTGATTTTAACAGTTTTAGAATTATTTCAAAAAATGTGTGTCTGGCCAGTACAAGGGATGCTTATATCTATTTTGGTATCCATGGTTGGTGCACGGTCTGGAAGACCATGCGGCCAAACAGTCCCACCAGCCTAGTGATAAAAAAATAGAAAACCAAAAATTAAAAACATAGAAATTGTTTAATAGTGATTAATATTATTATTATGATATTTCTATTATGATAATTATTTTTCTTATTATTAAAATTTTATTTAGTTTTTTCATTCATTAATAGGGGTTAGCCATTAACCCTTGTGTGTGTCACCCACGCCCTTCTAATATTTTGTGAGCCCCATATCTTCTTCCCCATAAGCATGAGCCACCCCCTAAATCGAGCCCTCTCTCCATTGGATACTCCCCCAAATTTTATATGGAATATTTGGCAACACCTCAATGTAGGATATACACTCTACTATTTATTCTATTTCATGGGGGTTTCCTCTCGCTCTTCATCCACTACCATTCGGCCGAACAATTGGGTTTCTTGTTGGGTGATTTTGAAACTTCAATATCCAAAGTGGTTGTGTAAATGGTATCTTGGGTTGGGTTTATTTATGTTATGGAAGGCATCATTGAAGGAAAATCATTTCAAACTATTTTGTTTTTCTCACATTCTATTTTAGGTTGTTTTTCCTATTCTTTCATCATTTCTCGTTTTCTAATTGGGGAATTTTTATTTTATGTGTCCATTTTATATTTCATTACTTCAATTTGGATGACCATTGATGATGGATACCTACATGCATGTTTTGGGGTAATGAATATATATATATATATATATATTCTCTTGGTAGATATCAACTCATGGTGTTTGGAAATTTTACATTGTTATTCAGCATATATATATATTTATTAATTCATGTGCATATAATGATAAAGATAGTTTTTGATCATCCATTTCGAAGTGCCGTGAGTTAGACATATAATCTCCTTCCAATTTCCTTCAAATTTAATAATTCATTGATTTTTTTCATTTAGCACCTTATTTTAATTATAGTTAGTGATATATGGTTTTTCGAATATATTTTTGATATGGAAAAAATAATTTCCACTTTATATATGAAATATAATAAATAATTATATTAAATGTGCATATAAAGTGTTATAAAAAAAGCTATATTTTCCTTTATGATTGATATGTTGTTATTAAGGAATCATTTTTGGCTTTTGGATATGTTTTGGTTTCTCAAATGTGTTCTAAAATGGAATTGGGACAATAAATGGAGTGTTTGGTCCAGTTTAGTAATATATTTTCACTCAATGTTTACTTGAGGCACGTTTGGCACTATTATAAATTATATTTATTCTGAACACTATCTAGGGATAATCCTCTCACCTTGGAAGTGTTGAATGTTAGGGGAGATCCATGGAATGGAACTCCATTATGATCTTAAAGTTTAAAGGAATAAAATTTTTATTTGGATTGATTAGTGGGTTGGTTTTTTCTTGTGGGATTATTATATATAAATATATCATTGTTCACGGTTTGTTTCATGATTGATTTATTGGATCCCCCTTTATTTATAAAGGACATAGAAAAATTTAATATATAATATATTTTTCTGGAATTGATTTTGTACTAGTTTAGATCAAGCACATGATAATAAACCTTAGTATGTACTTTTCTGTACATTGGTATTTCCCCCCTCAATTCGGTTGCGGAGGGTAAGAGAAGGTGTTCTAGATAATTGATGTCATCAGGTGATCCATTACTATAGGATGTGTTAGGTGGTAGTTTTTTCTAGATTACCCATTGTGATCCTAAGATATACTATATTATTCGACACTTAGTTGACTTCTGAGGATTATTAAGAGGTCATGTTTTATAGGTTACTCATGTGTGCTATATTAATTTTCCAATTTATGTGATCATTCATTCTTATCTATTTTGTGGTCTAACTCTTTGATAATATGGTGATCATTACTTTCAAATTTTTTATGGAAATGTTTTCTGATGTATTTTTACAGAATTTACTTTTTAAATTAAAACATTATTCCTTATTCGTTTTTTCACTTCCCTAGAAACTCTAATGTTCTCATATTTGAAAAGAATATAGTTTAATAATGGAAATTTAATATGTTATGTTTAAAAAAAATGTGAGATATATATATAAATATATATATTTATATTAATTAAGACAAGAAATTAAAGGATATTTGATTTAAATGAAATGAAATCTGGAATAGATTATTTAGTAAGACATACTATGTTTTAATACAAACAATTATATATTCATTTCTTTTTTTATCATGGGTGTTTTAACCAATTTTTTCTCAGTCACTATTGGGAAACATCGATTTGGGGGTATATGGTGGAAGGTAGAATTACTTAGTGATGTTTATATGTTTGTTTTCTCTTTGTGGGAAGTGTTTAATTTTTTTAGTTTATATTTATTTCCTTGAAACCATATTTCTAGTTTAAATATTTCATAATGATTTCATCATGATTCCTATAATTAGTTATTATCCTTTGAGTATTGGAAATACCTATTGGGCCTTATCTCATGATGGATCTTGTGAGTCTTTTGGGGTCAAACATGGATAGATCATGAAATTTTTTTTTCAATGTGAGGCCCTTGTCATTTGGGGTGTGAGGTATGTTTCTGTTAAGAATACTAGATTATAGATGTATGTATGTTATTAGTGTAATGAAAAATTTAACATTATAATCCTCCAGCTACCAGTGGTTGTGAGGATTTTTAGTCCATTCTTTGGTTTGTGTGGATGCAGGAAGACTGTGGGAGTGAGCCGGTGTATCACAGTATGCATAAATAGTGTAGAAATCTATGTGGTTCCCAATTATTTGATTTAATAAGCTCGTAGTTGGTGGTTATTTCTTGAGGCTTGTTATTCTAAACTATATATCCAAGTTAGGCATGAAAACAATTTCCTCATCCATGTTCATTAGCATGAGTTGTTTTTTTGTATTGGTTTTCATTTGAGTGGGTTTTATTTCAACATAAAATGAATTTTATGTTGGGAAATGGTTATTAAAAATAAAATTATATCTTAATTTGGTTTTCTTTATATGGAATCTGTCTCTAGAAATTAAAAAAATGGAAGGTGTTCTATAAATTATTTTGGGATTTATATTGAATGATCTATTTTTGAAATGAGAAATGTTAAAATTGCCTATTAGAATTTGTATGAATTATCAGATACACTATTATAAAAATGTTGATAGTGGCTTATTGGTGGTATGTGTGGATGGTTTGTTGATATAGAAAATGGATGTATATATGTGAGGCCATATAGATTAAAAATTGTGGGGTGGGGGGTATTTGAGACATTGTGAATAATGATTTTTTTTAAAATAAGTATTTCAATATATTAAATACTTACTAAGAAATAAATTAGTGTTTTATTTTCTATTTGGATTATTCTTTTGTAGGATATTTTTATTTAATTTTGAATTTGTTTAGAATGGTTATTTGATTATGGGTTTCGGTTTGTGATTGATGTTTGGAAATTTGGGTTTCGATGAATTTTGATTAATCTTCATGATTCTCTTGATTTAGTCTGACCCAAACAAGTCTTCATAAGGAGTGTTCATTTGGACTCTTTGATGTATTCATCCATTTTTAGGTGATTTTTGGTTTTGGGAATTACTACTGATCAACATTTATTTGTTTGAAATTTTCTAATCTAAGACATATATGGATTTCAGGAAATTAGAAAGAATATTTTTTATGTGTATTCCTATTAGTTACTCTACCTAGATTCTTAATTGAGTAGTTGAGGTGACACCTTTCCTAACATTGGATCACTCTGAAGTATTATTGGTTGTTATCCCGATTTCTTTAGAAGAAAACTAGATGAACGAAAAATTCATTGTGTATCATTATGATGTTCTTCCTTCATCATGGTAACTTGAGTCATCCGAATGGGTTTTTTATGTTTCAGTACAAAAAGAAGTTGTTTTTTTGACGATATTCATCTATTTTATATGGGGTAGAAGATTCATCAAGGAATCAAGGCACCATCTGTAGGCCTCAGAGTGATGATTTTCATGTATTCAAGAATCATAGGGCCGCATAAGACATTGGTCCAGCTTTTATAACCATTGTTTGATAGGGGATGTTTTGTGTTACCTCGATGTAATCTGCTTAATCGTGTAATTAACTATGTGTTATAAAATATCCTTGTGGTAATAGTTTTGTGTATTTACGTGGTTTTTTTGTGTTATGAATTGAGTGTAGCATTCATCCTTCTGGATTAAATGTTGTGTGGCGGTGTCAATTTGGATGTTTTCATTTCATATGCAGATGACAAGTCAGGGTTTCATGGGATTCTTAGTTTGGATTTATTTTCATTAGGCCCCTTATAAAGGGGGGTTAGTCTATAAGGGTAGTTCCTTGGTTGTTCCATGTTTGGTGTTCATGGTTTGGTTCATGTTGATAGTTCTATAGTTATCCATTGATGGGAGATTATATTTTTTTCCTTTCTAGTTGGGTTACATTCGTAGCGAGAACCCTCTTCTTTTCCTCATGGTTCCAAATGAGGTGTTTCTTTGTTGAGTTGTTTGGGTTTTACATGGGAAGTTAAAATTCCACATTGTGGATTTTGGCTTCATTTGGCCTATTCTACTTTCACGTTCTAGTTTTATTCATTGTTCTACTCTGTGTCTTTTTTGGGGTATAAATTTTTTGAGTTGGGGAGTATTGTCACACCCTAACCACAATTTTACATTATTTATTTCCTTTTCATGATGTTAGAACATATGGTTGAGTTTTGGGTCGCGTTCTTGATGATCACATTTATGTTTCTATGTCTTGGGGAGGTATATGGAAATGTAACCGGTTTCAGAAAGATTTGGATCAAACCCTTCACTGACCAATAGTGAATGAGCTCCCTTCTCGTAATAGACCATGGCTTGTGCATAGATAGAGGATCCAGCGATATAAGCATGTGAAATGGATCTGTCTGAACATAAAGTTGAGTTGGATGGTTGGAGAATTTTTTCTCAAATATATCGGCCAACCCATGTGTGGGGCCCTTCTCTAAATATGGGGGTGAAGGGTTGGCGCATCATTTGGGAAATAGTTCATTAAAACCCGCATGTGTTTGGACAAACCGTAAACATTATATAATATATAATTATGTTAATTATTCACATTAAGGATGTTTTACTGTGAGATAATTAAAGAATTTGGTCATAAAATATTCACAACAATCTGAATTTTTCAATTATACACTTTTAATAGAAATCAATTTTTATCATAAAAGAAAATCTCTTAAAAAGAGAAACATATCTAGTTCCATATTTTATACAGCATGAAATTTCCTTGATCCAATCCTTAACCGTATTCATATTTATGTCCATTGAAATATTTTTCAAAACATGGAATGAGCATAAACACCACATTAAGGGAAACATAATGAAGGAAAACTGTTATTTTTTTAAAAAACAAGTAAACAATGAAAACATGATCATAATGTTATACTATTCACCTTAATGAAGTAGAAAAAATTCTTCACTAAATATTAGCTCTTTTCCTTCCCTTTTTTTAACAAAAATATTATAATAAATCCCATAGAAAAAACATATATCCTAAAAAGTAACATTATGAAATAAACATACATAAATAAAAAAACTATATGGCCAACTTCCAAACATATCACAAAATGGAATAACCGTATGTATGACTTCTATACCCAATGCATTGGAGGTTATAACATAACCACCCATCCTTGGTTTATCACATGTCCAACCATTATTTGGTTTATTATATAACCACAAGTCATATGTTTATAACATAACCTCCCATCAAGTTTCCTTGTACCATTATATAATCATAAAACATAAAATATTGAAAATATCGTCATTTCACTAATAAGATTTCAATTCAAATCACACGAAATTATATTAAGCTAATGAAATGATAAATCCATTTCATTAACCATTTTCAATACAGAAACACAGAAAAATGGAATAAAGTATTTATTTTTCTTTTTAAAACATAATGGCTTATAGGGAATGCAAAATAATGATTATTGAGGTGGAGGTGTCATAGTCACTGAAAACATTAAAACCATTACTTCTGTCATTTGGTAAATAAATTTATAGATAATATATTCCCATTGAATGAAAGAAATTTTCAATTTGGTTTATTAGACCCTGTAAAACAAAGAGTTGTGTATTTTCAAAATATGCTTCAATGCATGGAGAGTGAGATGATGTACCTTACCTCTAGTCCGACTTGACATGTTCGTTCATTAATTTCCTGAATAATAAATTTAATTTAATTTCTAAAAGATTAATAACCGATTCAAATATTATTTCTTATTCAATATCACATATTACCATTTTATTAAAAATACATAATTATTTACGTTGATATCTGTCATTTTATCGATATTGGGTTCTTGGGTCGAAAATGATCTTTTCATATTTACAAATTTACCATTTGGTAAAAATTACATTTTCGGAAGAATAATATTCAGAAATATATATATGTATATATATAACATATATACATTATATTTTTATTTATAATATTACATAATATTTGGAGATAAGAAATGAAATGCATCGTTCATGGAGACGGTAAGCCAAACTTATGCATAAACGCTCCTTTCAAATCTATTTTCATATTTAAGGAAATAAAAACTTAATGATACATATTTATACTACAATTATAGTATAATATAATATTTTATATATTTTACAAATTTTCATCAACTGAATCCTTTATATGGACTGTTTATGGCATTAACGGGTCATATCACATTGAGGGTGGCGGTAGTTCGCGCTTCCTCAAATTAAATTATTATGTTTACACAAAATGAAAAGCAGAATCATTTGTTGTAAATAAAAATAAAATAATATTAAATAAAATATAAAATGTGATATATTTCAAATAATTATAGTTATATCATAATGTCTGCTATTATAAGAGGTAGGAGATAATTGAACAATCATCGTTTTCTAAGGATGTAGTTCTCCATCCACAGAAACAGTATTTTCATAATCCATTAGATAGAGGTTTGTGTATGTGTAGTTATAATACATCTCATAAAAACATAATATAAATTTTATAATATTTGTGTTGTTATTTAATTATATAATAAAAGTAGAATATGGAGTGAATAAGTATAATATTGGAAATGAACTTCAGAGAAGACATTACCTCTTAAAACGGGTAACTCCCTTTGATTTGAGCCAATGGATTTCAGGAATAGCCTTATGGATAATGTAAGGATTATAGGAGGAAGACTGATATGTTTAGAATTATAGGATCATAGGATGGTGTGCCAAGGGGCTTGAGTGGTGTGAGATAGGGGTTAGAGGTAGTGGCCTTTTATAATAGGGAGGAGGGGTATTATTGGAATGTCCAAAAATAATCTTTTATAATAAAGATAATTTCTATTTTCAAAAGTTCCAAAACTCATTTAATTCAATGATAATATGAGGATTGTTCAAAATACTCAAAACCAATAGGTTTTATAAATTTTTTCGTTTTAAATTTAACCTTATAATTTAGCTTTAACCCTTAGTTAACTATTTATCTTTTAACATGGCTTCTTGAATATTATTACTATATTGTTATTTTAGTTATAATAAAATTAAAATGGAATCTCAAGTTGTTAAAAAATTAAATTTCAAACAATATCTATATAATTTGGAAAAATATTATTTTTAGGACTATTATATCATCTAATAAAATAAAATTTGTTTTAAAATCTCATTTATGCCCATTTTTATACTATTCAATTCTTGTCATTTTATAATTAAATAACAACATTATTCTTTTGAAAAAACCTCATTAAATCAAATATAAAAAGTCATAATCATCCCTAAAATTCGTGTATGGATTAGTAAGATTCAAATAAAATTTATTTTAATATTGGTAATCTCATTTATTTAAATATTTCATTACTAAGGTAATCACAACAACATCATTATTTCATAAATATATTTATTTATTTGATGTCTCAATATTATGAATAAACTACAATGATATAGGAAGTCATTTTATCATTATAATTAATAATTATAGTTGAAATGATAATTTATATAACCCCATATTAAAATTATTTCACCAAAATATTCATTTTTAGGTTTTATTTTTCATTAACTTTAAATTTAAAGTAATTAAAATATCATTTTCACACACAAGTGGCTACATGGGGTCCTAAAGTTGATCCAAGGAAGCCCATGTTTGGAAATATCTCATCTAATAGGGTTAAGACATGTGTTAAGGTAATTAATTATTATTATAATATAATATTTAACCTTATTTATTGAATTTACTATATTACTATGGTAAATAAAATATTTACTAAAGTTACTTTTCATAGTTTCTAAATATAAAAGATACATATTTACACAATTTTGGCATCATGATTCAAAATATAGAATCTATTTCTCCAAATTCAAAACATATAAGTGGATGAAATTAATTTAAAATTAATGCTCATTGTCAAAAAAATAAATAATGTTGTTTATATGTAAAAACTATTAAATGATTGACATGAATTGATGTATAATTTCAATGTAAAATTACCTCATATTACCAAAATTGTATTAAATGATAAAACAATAATCCAATTACACTTTATAACCAATTAAAATTACCATATAATAATATATATAAATATGATTAAAAGGCAGTTTTGAATTAAAATGTAGTATTTTCACTATTCATAAAATATAAACATTAAGAGAAAATAAAAAAAAATCATTAAAAGTAAATATTTATATTCCAATTCCATTTAAGAAGTATATTTTTCCATATAAAACATATAATGGTGTCATAAACTAGATTTAAAAAGGCATCACCATTAAAAGGAGGTAAAACTTCATTTTTAGAAAAATACATTTTTTATCCAAAAAAATGAATTCATTCAAATATTGTATCTAAAAAACATATAACATGTTTCTAAAATCATACATTCAATACATTTCATATAATTTTCATTAAATAAAAATCTATAAAGAGTGATATGAAAGAACCATTATTCTCTTTTAAATAGGATTTCATAAAAACACATCCATTGTATTCAATTGGATTTAATTTCAATTTACAATAAAGTTGGAAACCAATGAATCATCATTTTAAAATATTTAATCCATATTTCAAAATTTAGTTGATACTTTTCATTCTCACCAATCCAATGGAATGGTGTTAACTACCATTAAAAATAATGATAATATTATTGTATTACTTTTAGTATAATTCAATGTTGTGTGCAATGTAAGATTTTAGAGATGCCCATTGTTTTTTGTTGAGTACTATATTAGAAAAATCATCCCATTCACCTTACAAATTAATATCTTATTCATAAGTATTAATAAAAATCATTATTTATTATACTATAAATAGATTTTTCATTACATCCTTCCCCCTCATTTAAATTTTATCCATAAAATTTAGAAATCTGGCTCAGAAACATCATTTATAGTCCCACATAGAAAAAATAGTCAATAAAAATATCACATTAAAGGAAATAATGAAAATTGAAATGGTATCCTAAGATAACACATAATATTATTTCATGAAAACAATTATATGGAAGAGAAAAATAACCATCATGTTCTGATAGAGGGAGATAAAAAAGTGATCAAGAATATGTTAACCACCATAAAACCACAAACTTCTGATAGGTTATATGGTCATTGATTTCCTAGTAAGAAATATAAATATTCATTTTTTTAAAAATACATTTTATAAAGATTAATAATTTAATTATTTTATTGAAAATAAATATAAGGAAATATAATTTCTTTTCGAGTATATTTTCATCCTTCAATATGTTTATTCCAGAAACTCATCCATTATCCAAATGATGAGTATTCAAGATGCCTTGGTCGCAACTAAAGTGATAGAATGAGCTACTATAGAATAAAATGTTACAAAAAATATGAACCCCATATTTCACATATATTTTGACATTAACCAAAACCAAAATGGTTTGAAGAAGATTACATAATCCTCAAAAAGGATAATCAGTTTTAAAAAAATAAATACTTTTCTTAAAATCCAAAATTGAAAAAACATTACCCAATGATCAAAAGAGACCATTAAATAATCTACTGTTCTAAAAATTATTCAAAATAATCCCAACTAGGTTGGACACAAAAAATTTAAAAAGATTTGATCAAATTGCCTACAACAAAAATAATAACATTTATCTCTAAATAACATCGGTTACTCTTAAAGTATTATTCTGAAATGTAATTATCCTAATCACATATTCTATATGATTGTTTAATCATTTCTATAAATTATTGAAATCACTATATGTCCACAATTTTATTATGAATGTCCAAAAATAATATTTCAACCATTACTCCACAAATTTTATCCAATAGAATTATGTTTTCCATTTGCATAAAGTGTCCAATAAATAGAGCACATCCTCTAAAATAATATTTATCAATTAATCAAAAAATCATTTTCCTATACTAAGGATATCCATTTTAAAGAAAACAATCTAAAAAATCAGCTTATTCATGATTCATAAAATTATTTAACAAAAATAAAAAAGTCATACTAACCATGAACATCACATAGGCCAATGGTCGGTGATGTACCATTGTCTCCCATAATTTGTGAGTTTGATTCCCAAGGCCTTGCCAGATGCAATGGGTTGTCAACCATCCAGTGGGTTGTCCTTTTTCTGAAACCATATCATTCATATATAATTCTAAAAAAATATAATTTTCTCATGTGTAAACATCTTAATCATCCAAAAATTATTAGGATACCTTAACCATTTTCTCATCTTATTCAATAATAATTCATTCCAACAAATCAAAATCATTCATAATTTCATATTATTTAAATAATGTCAAAACATGAGCTAAGAAATAATCCATGTCGTTCATAGGTAATTTTCAGTTTCCTCATATTAAATTAGATTTTCAATAGGAATTGGATAAAATATATTGGTATGATACCACTGATCCCATTCCCGATCATTCATTATAGGAAATAAACTTGCATAATTTCTATGTAGACCACATTTAATACATTATATTGATCCCTCAAAAATACCATCATTCCCTTTCCCATAGTAAATTGGAAGCATCCTTTTTCCACGACTGGTTATTTCTTTATGACCATCATTACGACATCTGAAAAATCTTCACGTCCTTTTGAATAATTTAACTAGTAATTTCATTCCACATACTTGAAACATAGGCTTTTTTATATACTTATATTTTATGATAATTAAATGAAAATTCAAAAGGATTCATTTCTCACATATATGATTCCTTAAAAATCACTATGGATCAAGTGGTCAGTCATGACTCCAGATAGTTAGTTAAGAATAACTAGAAGAGTAATCATTTAAGCTCCTATTTATTTCAGTTTCTCATTAAGAAAACTGTCATAGTTTTCTTCATATCCATTGTTACTTTGGGAACCGTTGGATCTGTACATTTACTAAAACAAAAATATTAGTGTGACTGTAGCAGTAAAATCATCATATACTATATTATATGGAGCGTAAAAAATAAGATATACTTATTCAAGTTATCATAAAATAATTAAATATATCTAAAACAAATATGACTCTTTCTAATATTCTAATTATTATGGTTATGTCACTTACGCTTAAATAACACTCTAACCTCTAATGTTATCTAAACTGACCTCTAATACCATCTGTGAGGCCCTTGCCTTAAACATTACATAATCATGAATGAAGATAATAATTTACATTGAGGATATTTTTAAGATTATATAAATAGAAAATTTTGTCATAACTTATATATAACAGTTTGAATATTACAAGTATACACTTCTAATCACTATACAGTTTTTTCATAAAACAAAAACTCCTAAAAAAAGAAACATGTCTAGTTCCATTATATAGACAACATTAATATTCCTTGAACCGATCATTGACCCTATTCATCTTTAAGTCCAAGGAAAAACGTTTTAAAACATGGGATGAGCATAAAAATCTCACTATGGGATACACAATTAAATAAAACTATTAGTTCATAAAAAAAAATGTAATAAATAAATATTTATCATAATTAAATACTTTTCACCTTAATGAAGTAGAAAGAAAATGTCACTGAATATAACCTCATTTAATACCAATTTTCTAAACAGCGTATTACCATAAATCCCATAGAAATCAATATATATCATATAAGATTAACTTTGGACATAAAAGTAATGAAATGGAATAATCAAACATTCAAATTCTAGACATATCACTAAATGGAAAAACTATACATTCACATTGAAAACATAAATGCATTGGATGCTATAATGTAACCACCCATCCTTGGTTTATCATGGATCCACCCTTAGTTTGGATTAAAATGTGACCTCTTATCATTGTATTATCAGGTAACCACCCATCAAATGTCCCAATACCATTATATAATCATAAATCATACAATAATGAAAATATCAAAATTTCACTAATAACATTTCATTTTCAATAACATGAAATCATTTCAAGATAATAAAATAATCAATCAATTTCCAAAACAATTTTCTATATGAGAACAACCATATTTGGAATAAGGGGTTTCTCTTCATTTTAAAAACATCATGGCTTATAGAGGAAGTGAGAAAATGATAACGGTGGTGGAGAGATTATTGTCACCAAAAACATTAAAAACAATTGTTTTGTCATTTAGTTAAATAGTTCATATATAATATATTCCCTATAAATGAATGTAAATGTCAAAGCGGTTTATTATACATCTTGTAAAATAAGGAGGTGTATATTATCAAAATATGCCTTAATGAATGAAGATTGAGATGATGTCCCTTACCAAGTATCTTACTTGAATCGTTCTTTCATTAATTTCCTGAATAATAAACTTATGATAATTTATACTTGAATCAAAGAATAATAAAATTATATTATTCCTTTTATATCACTTATTTCCAAGATATAAAAATTAAGTAAATATTTAATTTAATATTGGTCGTTTTGTCGAAATTTTGTACTTGAGTCGAAAATGATATTGTTGTATTTACAATTATTCAATGTGATCATGATTCCAATATCTCTAGAAATGTATTAAAAAAAATCATATATATCATGCATATATATATTTGTAATATTCCATTGCATTTGAAGATAATATATGAAATTCACCGTTCATGGATACGGTAAGTCGTACGTATGCATGAATGCAACATTCTATTCCATTTCCATATTTATTGAAATAAAAATTAATGATACATAGGTATAATGTAATTAAATCATAATATCATATTTTATATATGTTACATTAGTTCATTAACACCATCCTTTATATGTTACATGTATTTTATGAACGATTCATATCACTTTTAGGGGGCGGTAGTTCGTGCTTCCTAAAATAAAATTATCATGTTTACACCTCATGAAATGCATAATGGTATGTTGTAATTAAAAATTAAATAACATTGAATTCAATATAAAAATAATATATATTACATAAATACAGTTCAATCATAATGGCCACCATGAGAGCCATTAGGAAATAATTGACCAATCATCTTTTCGTACGGCAGTAGTTCGCTGTCCACAGAAAAAATATGTTCAATATCAATAAGATGGAGGTTAATATAACTGTAGTTTCAATACATCTCATAGAAACACACTATAATATTATGGATTATGGTTTTGTTAGGTAATCACATAATACAAATAGTAAAGGGATAGAAGAATTCGAATACTAGAAAAGAACACTAGAGAATACATTACCTCTTAAATTGAGTAACTCCCTTTGATTTGAGCCAAAAAGCATTAATGAATTTCATTATTCCTAAGGTATGGATTATAGGTGGAAGAGAAGGATTTTGGGAGATTATTGGAATAGAGGATATATGATACATGGGGCATGATAGGTCTGAGTATGGGGATAGAGGTAGTGGCCATTTATAAGAGGAAAGATGGCACTTTCGAAATGTCTTGAATGGTTTTTTTATTATAAACAGAATTTAAATTTTCATATGGTCCACAACTAATTTAATTCTAAGATAATATGAGGGTTGTTAGAATTCATCTCAACAAATAGGTTTTAGACAAGTCTTGGATTCAAATTTAACCTATTAATTTTGCAATAACCCATAGTAATCTATTTTTACTATTAACATATCTTCTTGTATATTAATACAATTTGGTTAATGTAGTTACCATGAAATTTCAATTGAACCTGAAGTGGATAATAATGATATTTTCAACAATATATAATTTATTTTTCCGAATCATTGATTATTAGGACTATTATATCTTTTAATAAAATTTATTTTTATTGAAAACTCAATTATGTCAATTTTTTTAATATTCTTATCGATACTTTTTAAAAATCCATAACAACTATAGTCATTATGAACCACATTAACTAAAAGATAACATGTAATAATCAACCCTATAATTCATGGATTGTATACAATATTTCTAAATAAATTTATTTCAAAATTTATAATCACATTTACTCTAATTATTAATTAATAAGTTAATCACTACATTACTATTGTGTCATAAATATATTTATTTATTTGACATCTAAAACTTATAAATAAAATAAAATAACGCGGAAAATAATTTTAGATTTATAATTTTGATTTTTAGTTTAAACAAAAACTTATATAATCCCATATGATTTTTTAAATAAAATATACATGTTAGGTTATATTATTCTTAACTTTAAATTAAATGTAATTAAAATTTCATTTTCCCAAAAAAGTGGCTTCATGGGGTCCTAAAATCAACTCAAATATGGAAATGTTCTAAAATATATCATTCAATAGGTTTAGAAAATGTGTAACGGTAATTTAATATTATTGTAATATTATTTTTTACCCTTATTTATTTGATTTACCCTATAACGAAGGTAAATAAAATATTTACTGATGTTAAAATTCATAATGTATAAAAATATAAGTTACCTATTTTCACAATTTGGACCTCCAGATTCCAAATGTGGAATCCATTTTTATAAATTCAAAATACAGATGTTTCACAAAATAATTTAAAATTAATTCCCATTGTCAAAACCAAAAAGCACTTTTTTTTGTAATTAAATATAACAAAATATTGATATGTGTTTATAGGTAATTTAAAATGTAAATTACATATAATGAAAAAAATTTAATTTAATTAAATAAATATAATAAAATTACAATATAAATATAATTATAGTACAATATATATATTTAAATAAATTATATTAAAAAGATGTATTTAATTAAAATTTATTGTTTTTCTCTATTCATTTTTAAATAAAATTTAGAATAATATAAAAAAATTAATTCCAAAGTAAATTTTTTTGTTCCTATTATAATAAAGATTTTTATTTTTTCAAATAAATAATATTATGTTTTCAAAAAATATATTTAAAAATGAATCTCCATTAAATGATAGAAAATCAACATTTTTAGAAAAATGCTTCTTTTATCTGAAAAAAAGAATTTATTCTTATATCATATATCAAAAACATATAAGATTTATTTACTACATTACATATAATATATATCATATATTTTTTATTAATGAAAAATCCATAAAGTGTGATATAAAACAGAATTATTCTCTTTTAAATAGTTTTTCTTAAAAACACATCCATTATTTTAAATTAGTTTTTATTTCCATTTGTTAAAAATCTGGTAAACAACACATCAAAATATAATCATGTGTAATCAATATTTCATAATTAATTTGATACTATTAATTCAGGCCATTCCAATGGCTAGGCATAAACTAAAATTTAAAATAATAAAAAAATATTGTATTATTTTTTAGTATAACTCAATGTTGTGTGCAATGTTAGATTAAGGAGAAGACTATTTATGCGTGATGAGTACGCTATAAAAAAATTATCTCTATAAACATAAAATTAATATATTATTAATATCTATTAGTATAAATGAAAATTTATTATTCTATATATTCCAGGCTCGTTATAGATAGACATTCCCAGAATTCCAAAATAAAATAGAAAATAAAATTAAATGAAAAAATTTAAAAAAAAATTATTAACAATATTAATAGTATTAATAATATTATTTTAATTATTATTATGTTTATTATAATAATTTTATTTATTTTTTATGAAACTAAAAGTGGTTTTATATAAAGCCTTGCACAGTGCAACACATCTCCTCCCTCTCAAGAAACTGCCCCTCCCTTCTTCGACATAACTGAAGGCCACCCCTCTATCGAGCTCCCTCTACGCAATATTCTTATGATGATATATTTATTTTACCTTCGAAAAATCTTGAGGTAGAATATACTATCTAAATATTATTCATATCATGGATTTTTTCTCTCTCATGTCACCATATTCCATTTAGCTGATCCTCAAGGTTTCAAGTGGGGTGATTTTTTACATTTCTCTTCTAAATAGGTTGTGTGAAGGATCTCTTAGGTTATATTTCTTCATGTTTCAGCATTATATACATAAGCTGAAGTGATTTGGACACTATTTATCTTCCCAACATCAATTCCAAATTTTTTTCATCATTATAATTTTTTTTTCAATTCTCAATTTATAATTTTTCAGTTTCTAAGTATCTTCATTTTTCTATAGTTTTCATGGACAATCATAAATGATGGTAACTTATATACATGTTCAAGGAAAATTAATATATATATATATATATATATTACCTTTTATTTATATTCCCTCATGGTGAGGGGAATATGTTAAATTATTTTATGGGTATTTTCTGATAAACGTATAAAAGAAAGTGCGTGTAAGCATAAACATTTGTTCTAGATGTAGTTTATCAAATATATTTGAGATTGTGGTAGGATAAAATTTCATTTTGATATTATATATAAACATATATTGACTTATTCCCATAACAACCATAATTAAATGATAGTTGGTGATTTATGGTATTTAGAATTATATTTTTATGTGGAATAATGAAATTTGATTTATATATTTGAATTTCCAGAAATTGTTTTTTTTTCAATTTGAATATTATGTGTTGCTCAAAAACATTTATTGTAAATTACAATTTATTTTTATTCATGAGAAACTGTGTTGGATGTTTCAACATGATCTTGTTTCTCAAATTGGTTTCTAAATGGTTTAAGGGAAATAAATGGAATTTTTTCCTTTTTGTAAATGGTTTATAACTCCATGGTTGAATAAGGCCCAAATAAAACATTAATAAATTGGTTAAAATTTTAAAACGATCATTTTACGATACTCATGGATTGGTTGTGATTAATGGTATAGTATGCTCTTGGAATGAGAGTCCCTTGTGATCAAATTACTGAATGGAAATGTATTATTCAATAGAATTATTTTGGGGTTTGTGAATGTGTATGTTCTTGGTATATATATATATATATTTATGGTTAGTTTCATTTTTGAAGTTATTTTTAACAACCAATATTTAGAAATAACATGTGAAACTAGAAAATATAGTTGATTTTAAAGGAACTATTTCTACACTATTTTAGATCATGCAGATTATAATAGCCTTTAGTACATACATTGATATTCTTTGGGATTGTGCCTCTCAGTTAATCTTGGTATGGTAAGACCTATCTTCTTGGTGAATTAATGTCATCATTTCAGGCATTCCTAAATGATGACTTAGGTGTTAGTATGATCAAGATTAACGATTATGATCATAGGTTATCCCATTTTAATCGAAACATAGTTCTCAATAGAACATGATTGTGATGACTTGTTTGCTCAGTAACAAATGTGTGCAATATACCATATCCCTTTTTATGTGATCGTTGTTTCTATTCACGTTTATGTTGTTCATATTTGTTAAAAATGTGGTAAAGAGTTTAAAATGGTTTCTTTAGAAATATTATATGAAATTTTTTCACATACTTTATCTTTTAAACTAAAAACCATATTACTATTTTATTTATGTTATCAATTAAAATGATAATGATATCATTAGTGACAATAATTTTTATTGAAAAATAATGTAAAATGGAATATGTTTTTTTTAATATTTAATGTTTAAAAACCATATGTATATATATATTATTTCAAATACAAGTAAAATGAATCTCTAATTTAAACCAAATTAAAAGAGGAATATATTGTTTGGACATGCCTTCTTCTTATTAATACTTATGCCAATAGATTCATTTTAATATTAGTAATTGGTTCATATTACAGTCAGCCTCATTCAGCATGGGGAGTTTTTAGTTTAGTGGTAGGTGGTAGCCCAGAGGGTCACATGTATGTATCTGTAGTTTTGTTTTCTTTATGCTGCTATTGTTTATTTTGTTATCCAGTTTATATTCATTACATTTTTTTCATCTATATGATTATTTATTCCCATTCCATTCATCTTGATTCCCATCAGTTATTTCTAGCCTAGGAGGATCAGTAATGACTCTATGGCCTTATCATGGGATGGCTCGAGTAACCGGTTTGAGGTCTTCTTATGTTGCTTCAGGAAAGAAACCTATTATATTGTGGTGGAAATTGAATAAAATATGGAATTATAATTTTTGAGTGAGTATATTTAAGTATATTATTATTCAACATGAAAATTTAATTCAACAATTACAGGAAATGGAATTTAAGAAAAAATGTTTCTCTATAACATTTAATTTATATAAATGATGGTCATTTAAACACTTAATGATTCATAGTTTTGTTTTTGTTAACTTTATACTAACAATGTTTTCAATCACACTACATTAATCATTGGGAGTTAGTATTCTCTTCTATAAACCTATATAATCTACCTATAAGTTCTCCTATATTAGTAAAACATGTTTTATTGCAACCTATGTACTTCCATTTCAATATTTTTTAAGTGGGTGTTTTTAATTTCATTTTTGATAAATTTTTTCAAAAAGGAATTTTCAAAAACGAATTATTTAGGTACCATGAATGAATTTAAGTTTTTATTATTTAATTTTTTAGGTGAGGGAGAGAAGTCTATAACTCCATAAGAATATAGAAAATATTTCTCTTTAAACAATTTTATTTATTAACTATCTTACATTACACACAATATCGAGTATAAAAGAGCCACTATATACTATTAAACTATTGCAATTTATAATAGTTATAACCTAGATGTTAATTTATTGGATGTTAATAGTTTTCACTAATTTATGAAATTTATATAAATTACTAACATAATATAAATATGCTGATAAATTCAAAGAAAATAATTATTAAATTTTAATTAAGGTAATTTTATTCTTTAAAAATATGAATTTAAAAAAAAATTCCTGATTTCTGTAATAAAATATTATGATTAATTTATATTAATTTTAGAAATTTTATTTTATAAAATTAACATATTTTTTAAATCATAAAACGATATCTATCATATGTTTATTTCTTTTGATAATTTTAAGATAATATAGATCTTTTAATGAATAATAAAAAATAAAATATTTATTTAATACATTACATAAAAATTATAATTTTATTTTAAAATATTAATTTTTTTAATGGTTTTACATTAAATTAGATATCTTAAATTTTAAATAATAAATAATTTTATTTTTATTCTAGTATTAAAACATATGCCCTGTTAAAAAATACATTTCTTGAAAAAATATTTTTAGACAGACACTATGTTTTTATTCAAATAAATTTAATTGATAAATATTATTTATTTATTATAAAAATTAATAAATTATATATCATCATAATTTTATAACATTTGTTTAATATTTTTTGTGCATGTAATAATAATAAATTTTGTTTTATATTTATAAAATATATTTTTCGAAAAAGAAATTTTTATCACATTATTCAAAATTATATTAAAATTAAAATCATCTATTAATTTGGATGGAATTAGATAAAATTATTTACATTTTTATAATTACGGGTTCCTATTTGGAAAATTTTATCATTTTTTCAATTTGAATAGTAACTATAATAAAATTTTTGACCCTAGTAAATGGTAAACTTGGATAATTTTGGACACCAATAGGTTATAAGCCCATATTTATTTACAAAAATAACTATTGAATTAAGTTAATTAAACCCCTATAACCATAGTATTAAAAAATATTTTTAAATTAAAAAATTTCTATTAACATGACTTATATATTATTTAAATCAATGGATGTTTCCGAATGCAATAGTCTTATCCTTACCGATCTATTACATGTCTACATAAGGACAAAACCTATTTATGAATGCAGAATAATAGTCATTTTTTGTATAGTGAAATTCAATTTGTGATGTAAATTTATTTATTTATTTATATATTATATGAATACAATATTTATTAAACAACGTTGGAGAAAAAATTGTTTAATTATGTGAAAAATAAAACAAATGATATTAAAATAATAAAAATTAATATAATTTGAAATAATTAATGTAACTGTTAATTTTTTTGATAAAAATCATAATATTTATGTTTTTTCCTTGTATTTTAGTTAGATTATTTTTTTTATGATATTAATGTCAATGAAAATCAGTTTTTCTAAAAATTACATTTATGGAATTTTAAAATAAAAAATAATTAATAAATGAAAAAAAATATTAAAAAAACATTTAATCATCCCAATAAATGAGTTATGATTTTAAATATGAATCCTTATATTTTTTGGTGAATTTTACTTAATTTGGAAATATTTTTTACCAACAAAGGATATAATACATTAATATTATTATAAATCTCAAAATAGTTAATATATATAGAAAATTCCTAAAGGTATAAAAAATTATATAAAAAATTCAACATTTTATTGGGTGAGATTGTACCAACTAATTACTATCTAATCTTATGAATTTTTATACATAAATCCAACTAGACATAAAAAATTAATTATATTAATTATATACTATTGGAAACTCCCAAAGTTCTCATCAACTCAATTATAAAAAGATACCTTTATATTCCCATCATCACAATGAATAAATCCTTATATCTCTAACAACATGTATACAATTCTATACTAAAATTAAAAAGATAATTTAAATATATTTTCATACTCTCAATATAATAAACCATTGAAGGATAAGTTGGTCAAATAATGTACCTTAATAGTTGAGAAAATCCCCATAACAGATCAATGTTGTAACGCCTCGACCCTCTAAGTGAGGATCCAGTGCATTATTTAAAAAAATTGGCATGATTACAAGGAATAATGTTCTAAAGAGTAAATCAATTTAATAGTCATGGATAATATATTACAAAAATTATCATTACATAAAAATTTATTGCCTAAAATATAGAAAAAATAGTCCATTATGAACAACATTATTTCCCAAGCATAACCCTACATATCATTTATAAAACATTTTTTTGGCATTGTGGGAATATAAAATTCATGATAGGGGTGATCTCAAATGCTCATTAAGGATAAAAAATTGAATATAATAACAACAATAATAAAATGATTTAAGTAAATGTACAAAACTAAAACACAATCCTTTTAAATATTTTCCTTCAACAATATATGGAATGAATAAATAAAATAATTGTGTTTAAACATTCAAATGGATATTCTACATGTCGAGTAGTCACATATAAAATTGATAAAGAATCTCGCAATGATGGAATGCATAATTCTAGACATCATAACCATTATGCTAAGGCCTTGTACCAAGACTATTCACAAATATTCTATCGAGTCCTTCACCCAAGATACTAGTTTGTCTCATGAGACGTATTGATGAAAAGAAGAGTTATAGAGGGTAACTCATGTCACATACAATTTCCAATATAATCCATATATGAAAAGGATTAAACAAACATAATAATTGTTATTTCAAACATTCATTTGAAATGTTAATAATTTAACCATAAACCATGATGAGTATGAAAATAGAATATCCACAGTCAAATATATCAAAAAACCTTCAATACAATATTGAAGATTTTATCAGAATAAATAAACACCAATCAATAATAAAATAAAATAATGGATATTGAAATTGATAAAAATAATGAAAAAAATAATTTGATAGAAATATCCCTTTATTTAATGTCATATAATAGTCGAACTATTTTTAAGTCAAATCATTTAAAAATCGATTAAAAATGTTCTATACCACTTTGAATCATTTGAACATAATTAATATTTTAATATAATCATGTACTTATAAATAAATTCTTAAAATCATTTTGAAAACATGGACATTAATTATAAATATTTACCAAAATAATTCCATAAAACATTTTAAATGATGATCTAGATGATGATTCCTTTCAAAAAAACATAAAATATTTAATGTTAGGGAATTTTTTTTATCATTTATACAAACGATAGATATATCCCTGTAAATATTTACTTATAAACAACCTTGAATAATAATGTGATTGTGAAATTAACCCTTATAGTAGGTATGATACTCTCCGTACACATCCAAAACTCATGTATAATGTTTTTAAACATATTATTATCTTATATTAGAAAAATTAAATTATTTATGATATCATATATGATTCTTATAAGACAATATATTACATTTTTAACAATTCCAGGTTAATGGAAAATTTCAGGTAATAACCACTTTCAATATAATACATGTTTAGACATGTTATTCTATATTTTATTACTTAGATCATAATTTACATAATTCCATAATTTAATGTATAATTTATATTTCATCTTTATTTTATATAAAAATATATATAAGAGATAAATAAATAAAATGCAACACACCATTCATGGAGATGATAGGATGTACGTACGCATTAATGCTGATTCTATTTTCATATCGAATTGAATGGAAGTTAGTGGATGAAATATATGAATATATAAATATATATCATACCAGTAGAATTATTATGACATATATTTCATACTTATTAACAATATTTATTCTTATCATCATTATTTGATGGTTAACATAGAATATTATTGCCATCGCTTCAAGGAAAAGGTAAACCATATGTTTATACGGAAGGTGGTATCATTTCAATAATAGTTAAAATCTTTCAAATTCAGTTGAAAATTAATTTTGAAGAAATAATATCATCTTATAATTTTTATTTAGATCCATTATATTTATATTTATACCCGTATAAATAAAGTGTACTTGAAAAATTAATTACACCATGATGTGGAGATGGTAAGGAATATGTATGCACACATTGTGATATTATGTTTTGTAGGAAAGGTAAAAGAAGGAATATAAATTTAATATAATTATAATAACCTATAATATTGTTTAATGTACTGGATTTTATATTTTAGTAAGAAAAAAATATAGAAAATTGAAGAAGAAGAAGAAAACAACATTAAATGAGGTGATAAAACAATTACCTTTTTTGGGTGTCTCCTTTTGATTGGTTGAAAAGGAATCAATAAAATGGATTTCATCCCAAATTGTAGACTATAGAATGATATGAAGGATGATAGGAGGAGAAATGAGTAGTTTTTGTATGAACAAATGAGATTTGGAGGTGTGAATTAATGATAAGGAGAAATGCCCATTTATAAGAGAGGTGAGAAGAACTTTAAGAAAAGCTTCAAATATTAATTTATTTTTCAATTATAATAGCTCCAATTAAATTCATTTACAGTATAATATGAGTATGGGTATATATCTATCATCTAATTATTTTTATAAATGATTATTTATTGAAATTACCCTAGTCTTTTTGGATTATTCATTAGTAAAACAATTTATCTCTTATCGTGTCTTATTTTATTTTCATACTATAGGTTTAATTTAGTAAATATAAAATTCCAATAGAATCTAAAGTGGATCATTAATGACATATTTAACATTAACTATGTTAGTTGGATGAATCTTATATTTTTAGGATTTTTATATCATTTAATTAAATATTATTTTTCAAAAAAACTCATTTATGTCAACTCCCATGATAATTTACAGTTGATATTTTAAGACATAACAACATTATTCCATACAAAAAGACTTAAATCATCCTTAATTTGTTATGTTAATCCATAAAATTATTTTATGGAATCAAAAAGTTCAACATAAATTTATAATAATATTTATGAATTCAATTATTTCAACTATTTAATAATATGGAAATCAATGCATCCTCATTGGGTTACAAATAAAAACATGTATCTAATGCCTAAAAAATAAAAAAACCATGATGTATGAAATATTATTATTATTTTAATTTATATTTATAGTCAAATAGAATAGTCACAAATCCCTATATTAAAATTTATTTAATATGAGATATATGTTTATTTAATATTTATATTTACTTTAAATTAATTCTAAAAACATGTCATTATTACAACTAAGTTGTCCCATGGGGTCCTAAAACCATTCCAATGATTGCTGTGGTCTGAAATATCTCATCAAATAGGATTAGGAATGTGTTAGGGTAGTTTTTTAATATTATTATATTGTTTTTTATCCTTATTTACTATATTTAACTTTATCTATGGTAAATAAAAAAAATTACATAAGATACTATTCATAGTGTCAAAAAACAAAAGATATGTATTTATACAATTTGCACCTTATTAATCCAATAAGGATTCTATTTTTTATAATTTAAAATATAGAAGTTGCAATTACATATTTAAAATTAATTCTTTTTTTCAAAACCAGAAAGTGGTTTTTAGAACATAAAATCTATCGAATTATTAACGTGAATTTCATTCCAATTTAGTAGAAAAATAACATCGAGTGACCTAAATTATATTATATGATAAAAAATATATTCTATTTATACTTTAAAACAGTGGAAGTATATAATTTATCACAAAAACTTATTTTGATTAAATAGTTGTTTTAAATTAAATTTTTTATAATTATTGATCATAATTTTAATGCTATTAGAAAAGGAACAAAAATCCATCCAAACAATTTTTTTTTGACCTGATTGAAAATAAGAATTTTATTTAATAATATATAATATATTAAATTGTCAAATATATGTTTTAAAAAGTTTTTTCCATTAAAAGGAAGAAAAAAACATAAAAAATTTAATTTTATCTGAAAATTTGAATTTCTTTTTTTTATTATGTCTAATAAACACATAAGATGAATGTTAAAATTTTATCAGATATATATAAAATTCTAAATTTGGTTAATATTTTTCATATACACTTTTTAAAAAAGATGTTTGATAGGTAAGGGTGTGCCCAATATCAGTGTTCTATGTAGCGGAAACTATTAAATTATTAAGAAAAAATGTACCATGGATGATTGGGGTGTAAAATTATCCCCGACATTATTAAATTTATTTCTTAATATTTAAAATCATGATGAAAAAATAGGGGTTAGACTTTTCCAAATATCATATTTCAAATCCCACATTCGAAAATAATGCTAAGGGTAATTGTTAATGGAAATAACACAGAGTACAATTCTATATAGGAAAACATGGACATGAACAAAAATTATAATAGTCCTGTTAAATTGAGAGTCATGGAGAATATTATTAAGAGAATGTTAACAATATAAACCCAATAAATATTTTTTGATCCAATTAACCATTTTATTCCTCTAAAAAAATGTACTAGGAAAACATTTTCGGTTTTCATGAACAATTCCAAAAGTTGAAGAAAATTAGGAGAAATACATATTTGATTTTAAAACAATCTCACAATTTCCCATTCATTGAAAAATTTATGATTTATCTCTTATTAAATGAAATGACATTGAGGTTTTTATTCCTAAATTGTATGATGATTATGCAATCCATAAATAAAATGATAAGTCATTCCATCTGTTTTAAAAAAATTGTTATCACATGTTCTCACATATAGATAAGTCAACCTATAGTGAGATAATACAAGAATTTAACAAAAATCAATTGGATTATGACATATAACATCAGATAATGGATTACCACAAAATCCCTTCAAAAATCAAAATCTACAACTTTAGAAAGAGTTGATCCAATTCACCTTATCATTTATCTCCCATATGTCATACAACGGTTTATGGAGGTCATATTCCAAACAGGTGAACACAGTCATCATGTATTATTAAGATTCATGATAATAACCAGAACTGATAGACATATTTATTGAAATCTTGTGTGTTTCCATGTCCAAAACATTATGTATTATTCATCAATTCCCAAAAATATGTACACTGCATCTATGATAGCATTACCCTATTATTGACAAATCCATAATTAGTTCTCGAGAAACTAGAATAACCCATTTTACATCTTCAAATACAACATGTATTTATCAAAACATCATTATAATAACATAAATAACACATTAAGGATAATAAATTCCTTAATAAAATGTTCTCCAAATATTCATACACTTATATAATTTTTCTTCCATTATAACTATTCCACATATTCACGTAAATCCTTTGTGTAAATTTTATAAAATGGTTACTATTTATAGTACTCTATATTCATAATTCATGGATCCAAAAAAATACATCAATCCATCATGTTTAATGGTTGAAATGGAATAGGTCATTCCATGTTTTAGAGGTATATTCTCATGTCTGGGAATTCAGTTGTTTAAGGTCCATGATTTCCACAGATGAGATATTAAAATCTATAGAAATTGGTCAATATATGCCCCCTTTTTCCATAAAGATAAAATTGTTCCCTATATTTTAGATATTCTTCAAGGTTATTTTTTCATTTTTCATAACATGTAGGAAACCCTATCCTCATTATTCTATGGTTCATCAAATTATAAAATTTATAATCATTCATCTTATTCTTATGAATTGTGTTAGGAGTGTCACAAAATATAACATTATTAATCATATATCATGATAACTTATTTTGCATAATCAGAATAAATTTCTCTCTAGTCATTATCTAATTTTGTTGCTCAAAATCACCATATTTTATTAAAATCTCAATGTTAATCCTATTCCTTGAGGTTTCCTCAATTAAATAGGACCAGAAAGCATAGGATGAGATACTCATATCATTATAGAAAACCAAATAATCAATGGACGGTGTATTCAATATGTAACATATTTTGATTCTAACAAGGTTATCCAGGATCATTAACAAAATTCTAGGGGTTCATATATACTTATCATAAAAGTCTATCTTAGGGTTATGATCCCTAATCTATGTTTTCTAAATCAACTTATATTGTTATTTCTAAACCCATTATGATGCCAAGTGTAATGCCCCGACACTAAAAGCTCAGATCTAGGGAAATATTTTAATACATTGGCTTGATTATAAGGAATCATTTCTTGATGGACTGAGTAATTTAGCTGTCTTGTAAAAAGATCACATACATGAACATAAAATTACAATTTATA
The DNA here is from genome assembly GCA_963277665.1 of Viscum album. Taxonomy (NCBI): domain Eukaryota; kingdom Viridiplantae; phylum Streptophyta; class Magnoliopsida; order Santalales; family Viscaceae; genus Viscum; species Viscum album. Next base: position 794,647,626 of record OY728160.1, on the reverse strand, counting down.
GCATAAAATATATCATATATAATATATTGAGAGATCAATTATTCCCCTAGAATAACCTAGAAAAATCAGTCATAAAACAACTCTTGGAATCGGTGGAAAATAAAACATAAGACATGCCTGATCTCAGATTCTCATTAAGGATGAACAACAGAGTGGTGGCTGTCATAAATAAGAAAAAAATTAAAGAAAAATTAAAAAAACAAAACAAAACCCTTCTAAAACATTACCTTCATCAAAATATGGAAATAATAAATTCCATAATTCTTTTTAAACATTCACATGGATATTATACTAGCCGAATAGTCACATTTAAAATCAATAACTAATATAATAATGAGGAAATGCATAATTCCTGATATCATATCCATTACATCAAGGCCTTGTGCCTTGAATATTAAAAAATATTCTATTGAATCCTTATGAAAAGACACTAGTTTGTCTCATGAGACCAACTGATAAATCTATGGGATATTTTCGCCCCCCCCCCATAACTTAATAAGTATCATTTATTCCTCATATGAAGAGGTTTTAACATAACATAAGCATTCATATTTAAAACAAGAATACGAATTCTTAATACTTTAACTATAAAAAATGTATGGTATGAAAATATCATATCCATAATCAAATATATAAAAACAATTAATAAAATATTGAAAATTGTATCACAATAATCCAAAATCAATTAGAATAATATCCAATAATGGATAATGACATTGATGAAAATAATCAGTAAATCTTTTTGAGAGAAATATCTCATTTTCTATAAGTCATTTAAAATTCACTCTATTTATAAAGGAAGTAATTTAATATATATTTACTAAACAAATTATCCCATATAACATTGAAAATATTGAATGGAATTAACATTTTAAAACAACCATGTACATATAAATAAATCCTTAATATCATCTTGAAATCATATACATTATTTAAAAATATTATGAAAAATAATCCTTTAAAAAATTAAAAATGATGATGTTGTTAAAGAATCTATTCCATAAAACCATAATGGATTCATTTTGAAAATATTCCTATGAAACATGGATATTGATTATAAATATGTCCCCATAAATACATACATACCAACAACATGAAATAATAATATGATTCTAAAATTAACCCTTACCCAAAGTCTGATACTAATCATATGTGTTTTAAACATCTGTCTAATATTTTTAGACATATTATTTACATATATAAAAATCATAATAATACTTATGATGTTATATATTATTATTTAATCACTTTATATTACCAATTTTTTAACAATTACTTGCTATTGAATCATTTTGGTTAATAATCGCTTTGTTTATCATATGTGTTTTGACTTGTTATTTGTGACTGAATGAATGTCCTAAAGGCCTTCTTTTTTGTTGATTTTCTGATAACCCCCATTTCAAGGGATGATGGGTAAACCTTACACGTCCCATGGGCTTAAGAATTACATTTCACATAGGCTTAGAGACATTATATAACCCTTAGGACTTAAGTAAATCATATAGACTATGACTACTTTAAACTGCTCCTCCCCAGCATCTACATCGTGATCAGATCTCCACCTTTGATTGACTATTTTTCTAGCTTTTCCATGTGTAGCTGTGCATAGGAATTGTACCGATGAAAAAATAACTTACCCTCTCATTCTTCCATTATCCCTTTAGAAATGCTATTGTAGATGGGCCACACTCTTTCCTCTTCATGACTGGTTCCTTGTTGAATCTATCTATGAAACTACAAATCAGGTGTCCCTGATGGCCTTGTGGTTTCACAAAGCCCATGAGGTGGCCCTAAAGCCTTACTGAACCAAAGACCTTGGGTGGCCCAGTGGCCTTAAGGACTTTAATCCCAATCTGGTTGCCCAAAGGGAATTGTTCAGCCTCCTACAGTACTGAACATTACCTACTACATTAACTGCTACAAGGCCTACAATAGTAACTGCTACAGTACTGCTACAACACCCTGAAATTATGCCTCCACCTTGTTTTGAACCTAGGTCTCGTGGATGCACATAGAGAGACCTCACCAAATGGTCTGAGGCTCATGTTCTTTTTGATAATCTTACATAGAACAGAATTTAGATTATTTTAGAAAGGAAAATATTATTTAAATATCCTATATATTCTATATAAAAATATATAAAGTATATAGATAAATAAAATGATACCCACTATCCATGGAGATGGGAGGATGCACTTATGCATGAACACTTTTTTGTTTTCATATTTTATTTAATGAATGTATGTGAATGAAATTTATGTATATATATATATCATTACAATAGAGTTATTATGTAATATATTTCATTTTTACTAAAAATATTAATTCTTATAATCATTCTTTGTTGTTGATCAAGGATGATGAGTATTCTCGCACCGTGGAGACTGTAAGCCGTACGTACTCTAAAGATATTGAATCATTTCCTTAATGTATAAAAGTTTTAGAATTGTATATAATATTAATTTTACAGAAATAATAAATTCTTATATTTATTATTTAAACCCATTATATTAATCCTTATTCCAATACAAATAATTTTTACATGAAAAAAATTTACACCACGAAATTGAGACGGGAAGTTGTATATTCCCACTCATGATGATATAGTTTTTCATAAGATGGGTATAATGATGAATATGGTTCTCCTATAATTATAATAACATATCATCATGTGTACTATAACAGAGTTATTATTTTAATATCGAATCAATATAGAAAATGAATGTAGACGAATAATACAACATTGAAATCTGTGATAGAACAATTACACCTTTCTGGGTGTCTCTTTTTTATTTTTATAAAAATAATCCATATGGTGTATTTATTCCCATATTTTACAATATATAATGATTTTATGTATGTCGGGGGTGGAAATGTTCATGGTCTGTCCCATAAAAATCATTTTGGTTATGTGAATTAAATGGAAGGAAAATTTTTCTTTTATAAGAGTGGTGAGGGGAACATTCTAAAAAACATGAGATATTAATTTATAATAAATTTATTTAAAGTTTATAATAGATCCAAAGTAATTTATTTTGAGAATAATATTATTATGGGTCTAAATAATATCTTCCAAAAAAATTATACAAGATTATATCATAAAATTAAAATTATCCCATTGGATTGACCCTTAGTTAAATAGTTTAACTCTTAGCGTCTCTTCATTTATTTTTATAATATAGGGTTCATTTAGATACCATAAAATGAAAAGATATCATCAAATGGATCATTAATTGAAATATTAAAATTATATTTGTTATTTGGAAGAATCTTAGACTTTTAGAATATTTAATTCATTTAATAAATTTATATTTGTTTTAGAGACTCATTAATGTTAATTTTGACACAATTTTGTATTTTATTTTTAATTTAAACTTTTTTTCATAAAAACGCATTGAATAATATATTAAGTGTCAATATCATCTATAAAAATCATGGATGAAATAAAAATATTAATTATATTATATTTTAATATTTATAAATTCATTTATTTCAATCATTCATTAAAAAGGTAATCACTACATATTCGTTGTGTTACCAATAAATATATTTATTTAATATCTAAAATTTATAAATTAAATACCATTATGTATGAAATCATTTAAAATTTATAATTTCTATTAATAGTAAAATAGATCACTTATATATCCATATATAAAAATTGTTTTAATAAAATATGCATGTTTATGTTATATTGATATTTACATTAAATTAATTCTCATAATATGTCATTATCACACCCTTGTGGTCACATGTGGTTCTAAAATTTTCCTACGGATGAACATGGTCTGAAATATCTAATACAATTGGATTAAGTTATGTTTTACAATAGTTTAATAATATTATAATATTATTTGTTACCATAATTTTCTAGCATTACCTTTAAGCCATGACAAATAAAAATAATTACTAATTTTATATTCATAATGTCCGAAAATAAATGGTACCTATTTACACAAATTGGAAATTCTAAAAAAAAATATGGAATCTATTTTTCAAAATTTGAAACATATAAGTTATCTTATTTAATTAAAAATTAATTCCCAATTTAAAAACCAACAAGAGGGTTTTAAAAAAGATAAAACTATCATAATATAGACATGTGTTTAGGTCCAATTTAAATGGGAAATTACATAAAATTTCAATACTTTTGTTAAATGATAAAAATATAATATAAATATAATTTAAAACAACAAAAAGTTTAAATTTAACACTACAAGTCATTTCGATTAAAAATGTTGTTTCAATTAAAATTTATATTTCTCACTATTCTTCAAAATATTAAAATTATCAGAAAAGTAACAAAAATTCACACAATTTTTTTTCAATTTTTCATTCTAAATAGTAATTTTATTTTTTCAAATTGAATATATAAAAGCTTCATAAATTAGAATTGAGAAGGGTTCTCCAATAAAAGGCTGAAAAACTGTTTCTTTTTTAGAAAAATAATTTATTTATCTGAAAAATTTGAATTTTACCTTATATTATGTCCATGAAACACATAATATGAATTTTAATATTATATTGGATATATATATAATTAAAAATGTTGTTAGAAATATTGATGGCATCTTTGTAAATAGCTAGTTTGAAATGTCATGATGCACTCAAACACGATTTTGTATGTAGAAAAAACTATTGAATTATTAAGAAGAATCATATTGGTGAAGCTCTTAGTGTAAAATTATTCACTACTTTAGTAAATTTCATCCAATCATTTTAAACACATGATTTATGACTAGGGTATTAACTTTTCAAAATATCATAGTTGAATTCCCACATTGAAAAATAATGAAAAGTGTGTATAATTGTTAATGAAAATAACACATTGTAGGTATCTATATATGAAATCATGGAAATTAAGGATACATATAACCATCCTGTTTTGATGGAGAGTGATATAGAATATTGTTAGGATAATTATAAAAATCTAAAATCCATAATTTTGCAAGGATTCAAGGGTCCATATGATTTATAAAAAATTAATGTAACATGAAATCATTTTTGGTTTTCAAGATCCATTCCCTATAGTTGAAGAATATAAGAATAAATAACTACTTGATTCTTGTACAATATCATCATTGGTCATGAATTGAACAATATCCTATTTATATCTTATTCACGAAAATGAAAATGAATTTTTTATTCTTGATGTTTTAGAAGATAATACGACCCATAAATAGAATCATATGTCATTCGGTTTGTATGAAAAAAAGTGATTGCACAAGTTTTCACAAGTGCATATGTCAACCTATAGTAAGATAATACATTAATCTAAAAAAATTCAATTGGATTACAATAGACACCATAGATAAATGGGTAACCATATAAACCTTCCAAAAAACTAAAAATATACGGCTTTATAAATTGGTGAACCAAATCAACATACCATTTATCTCCTATATATTATAGGTTTGTTCTTGGTTATCACATTCCAAACATGTGAACACATTAGTCATATATTCTGCTGAGTCACAGTAAGAACCCGAACTATTAGATATTCTCAACAAAAACATGCATGTTTCCATATCCAAAACACAATGTATTATAACTTATTTCCAAAAATGTTATACTAATAATCCATGAAACCATATCCATATTTTCAAGAAATAAAAAATTTGTTCTAAAAAACTATCATCATCAAATTTACTTATTCAAATCCAAAATAACAATATCCAAACATCATTATCATAACATAAGGATAATGTTAAGGGTTTTATTTACCTTAATAAAAAAATTTCCAAATAATATTACCCATAAATAAATTTTTGTTACCACTATATCTATTCAAATATATTCCAGCAAATCCTTAGTGAAAAACATAAATTAGATATAAAATATATAATTCACTATTCATAATTATGGGATCCAAATATATGAATATTTCATTACTTTCAATTTACTGGATGTCATAGAATATGACATTCTTTGGATTATAGGTAGATTCTTAGGTCTTGTCATTGAGTCGGTAATGCCCATGATTTCCAAATATGAGAAATTACACTTCATAACAAATCTTCACTATTTGACCCATTTTTCCCTAGATATAACATCATCCCCTCCATTTTAGGTATTCCTCAATTTTTTTATTCCCATCATCTTGACATGTTGGAAACCGAATCTCTTCTTTTCTCTATGGATCATAAAATTAAAACATATAATAAACATTCGTATACCTCTAACATAGTGTGTCAGGAGTGTCATCAATGATCACATTTTCCATCATATATCATGATAACTAATTTGTAATAATCACAATATCATTTTATACAGTCATTATCCAATTTTATATATCAAAATCCCAAAATTTTTCATCAAACTCAATGTTGCTCCAATACTTTCGAGTTTCCTTCATTAACTAAGACCAGAAAGCATGTGGTGAGAGACACGTCTCATTGAAGAAAACCACATAATCAAGGTAATATGATTTCAACCCATAAGATCTCAGGGCTAATACTAGGTTGTTCACGATCATTACAAAAATTCTAGCAGTTTCATCGATATTTATCGTCTATGTCTATTTTAGTGTTGTCATCCCTAATCAATGTTTTCCTAAATATATTTCCAAGGTTGTTACTACACATCTTCTAGTACAAACTCTAACTCCCTAACCAAAAAATGTTTGAGCTGCTACATTATATTAATACATTAGAATGATTACAAAAAATTATCTCCCGAAGGACCAATTAGTTAAAAAGTATTAGAAGAAATATTAGGTACACTAACATAATATTAACATTTATAACATAAAATACTGTATAGATAATTCACTCGGAACTCCATTATTTCCAATGATTAAACCTATATATCAATTGTAAATCACATCAGGTCATCTTAGGAAAATAAAACAAAAGTCAGGGGTGAGCTCATATGCTCAGTAAGGATAATCAATATAGAAAAATATATAACAAATAAGAATAAACATTCAGGCAAGGTATAAAACTAAAACATAATTCTTTTAAAAAATTACCTACAGGATAATATGACATGAATAAATCAAATAATTAAATTTATACATTCACATATAAATTTTACTAGACAAATAGTCACATGAAAAATCAATAAATAATCTCATAATGAAGTAATGCATAATTTCATACATCATAACCACTATTCTAATGCATTTTCCTAAACAATTCAAAAATATTATATCGAGGCCTTATTCCAAGAAATTAGTTTATCTCATGAGGCATAAAAATGCATCTAGGGGATATAGTGGGCATCACCCATCACATACTATGTCAAAATCCTTCCTTATATGTAAATGATGAAACATAACATAAACAATTGAATTTACAAATACAATTTTAAATTTTAAAAATTTTACTATAAACAATGAATGGTATAAAAAGTGTATATCCACTATCAAAAATATCGAATCATTATTAATACAATATGTATTAATACATCAAAATAAATCAATCTTAATCAAGAATAATATCCAATTAAAGAAGTTTACATAGCTTATGTAACCAGTAAAACGATTTGAAAGATATACCCCATTTTCATGAAGTCATTTATATGATGCACAATTTATAAAGCAAGTAATTTAAAATATATTTTTGAAGCAAATTATTCCATACATCATTGAAAATTTTTAATGGAATTAACATTTTAAAACAATCATGTGATTATAAATAAAACCATAAAATCATTTTGAAAACATGGACATTAATTAAAATGATTTTGAAAAATAAAAAAATAAAAAATAGATAATGATTATCTAGTAATTCTATCCCTTCCATAAAACCATAAAATATTAATTTTGAATTTTTTTTATTGAAAAATTAATATGGATGCTAAATATTTCCTCATAGTTAAAAACCTATCAACAACCTCGAATACTAATGATATCGGGAAATTAATTATTACATTAGGTCTAATACTCTATGTACATGTCAGAAACTAATATATATTGTTTATGAAAAAATTATTAACATATATTGATATCATAATAATTTTTATGATATCATTTATGATTATTTTATAACATTATATTTCCTGTTTATTAATAATAATATGTTAATGCAACATTTTCTGTAATAACCACATTGTTTATCATTCGTGATATGACTCGTTATTTTTGATAGTATCACATAGATATTAATTTACATTCTTACAGAATGTAAAATAATATTTATATATCATATATATTTTGTATATATACGTATATATAATTATAAATAAAATGGAGAGATAATTGATGGAGATGGATGGTTGTACGTATGCATGAACGCTGTTTCATTTTTTATTTCATATTAAATTGATTTAAGTGAATGATATATATATATATCATCCCAGTATAATTACTATGTAATGTATTTCATAATTATTAATATTATTTATTCATATAATCATTCTTGTATGGTGAATATGGAAGATGATTCTCTTCGCATTGTGGAGATGGTAAGTCGTACATATGCAGAAACAATTGTATCATTTATTAATGGTCAAATGGTATAAAATATGATGGAATATTAATTTTAAAGAAAAAAATTGTGTTATATTTATTATTTATATCCAATATATTCTTCGTTATAAACATAGTAATATAGTCTTTATAACAAACAATTTACACCACAGTGTGGAGAAGGTAAGATGTACGTACAGACAATGGAGATATATTTATATGTATGGTGGGTAAAAAGAGAGATATGGTTCTCCAAAAACAATAATAACATATTATAATGTGTATGGTACTAGATTTATTATTTTACCATGGAAAAAATTGAGAAAAATGTATTATAAGAAGAAAAAATCTTTGAATGTGGTGATAAAATAATAAATGATTTTTGAGTGTCTTCCTTTGATTTGCACAAAAAGACTCGTTATGTTGGATAAAAACTTAATGTGTAGTATCTAGAAAAACATGAAGTCATTTGAGAGAGGAAATAATCAGGTTTGTCCAAGAAAATGGGCTTTGGATATGTGAATTAATGGGAATGAGACGTTCCCTTTTATAAGAGAGGTGATGGGCCCTTTTGGAAAAGTGTGAAATATTAATTTATTATAAATTTATTTTCGGTATCTAATAGCCCATATGTAATTAATTTCGAGTATAAGATTAGGATTGGCATAAATCCATTCTTAAAATTAATTTTATTCATGTTCAGTTCATGAAATAAACCTTATCTTTGGGGATTAACCCTTAGCTAAACATTTTAACTCTTACCGTGGCATTTTGAATTTTTTTAATATAGTGTCAATTTAGATACAATAATATGGAAAGAGAAAATTAAATTGGTAATTAATAAAACATTTATCATAATATTTGTTAGTCTGACAATTAATATTTTTTTATTATATTTATAACATTTAATAAAATAGTATTTATTTTAAAAAAAGGTTTATGTCAATTTTCACAATATTTAGATAAAGTTTTTAAGACATAAAAACTAGATTACCTCAAACTAAAGGTATTAAATAATACCTTATGTTTCAATTTCATCCATAATATTTTTTTATTGCATTAAAGGGTTCAAATTACATTTATTTTAAAATTTATAAATACATTTATTTGAGTCCATTATTAATAAGGTAATAATTGCATCATCATTGTTTCCCAAATAAATATATTTATCTAATGTATAATTATTATAAATAAAGTACCATGATGTATGATATATTATTATCCCTATAATTTCTATTTATATAAAAATATATCAGTAATATAACCTTATATGAAAATAATTTTAGTAAAAGATGCATGTTTATTTTATATTTCTCTTTACATTAAATTAATTTTTATAAAAGGTCATTTTCACCCCCAACTGGTCCCATGGGAACGTAAAATTATTTTATGGATTTCCACGGTAAAAAATATATCATCAAATAGGATTAGGACATTTTTTGGGTAGTTAAATGTTATATAATAATATTTTTCCCTTATTTACCAGATTAACATTTTAACCATGGTTAAAAAAATTATAGAAGTTTCTTATGATAATGTAAAAAAATAAAATTTACCTATGTGCACTATTTCGACCTTTTGATTCCAAATATTGAATTTATTTTTCCTAATTAATACATTTAAGTTGAAGTAATTATTTTAAAATTAATTCATGTTCTCAATACCAGAAATCAGGTTTATAAAAGTAAAAACTATCAAAATATTAATAAGTTTTTTTGTCTGATTTAAATGTGAAATTACATCCAGTGAGATAAATATATATTAAATGATAAAAATATAATATAATTATACTTTAAATGACTATATATTATAATTTAACTCTATAAATTATTTCGATTAAAAAACTGGTTGTCAATTAAAATTAATATTTTTCGCAATTTATAGAAATATGAATTTTACGGGAAATGAGAAAATATCATCCAAACTAAAATTGTATTTCCCTATTCTAAAGAATAATTTCTTTTATCATATTAAATATATAAAAAGTGTTAAAAATAGGTTTTAAAATGGGTTCGCCATTAAAATGTGGAAGGACTGTTTTTTTGAAAAATAATTCTTTTACTAGAAAAATTCTTCTTTTAATAGAAAAATTGAATATCCACTTATATTATGTCTAGTGAACACCAAAGATTATTTTCATAATTTTATGGGATACATATAATATTAAATATCATATTAATAATATTAATGATCTCTTTTTTAAAATTCTAGTTTGATAGGTCATGATACACTTGAACTCAGTGTTGTGTGTAGCACAAGCTTTTGAATTATTAAGAAGAAGAATACAATTATGTATTGGGGTGTTACATAATTCTTTTATACTCCTAATTACATTATATAAATATATTTTATTTAGAATAATATTATAACATAATATTACATAAAATTATTTATTGTTATTATTATTATGAAAACCCACATTCCACCCCAATTCCAATAAAATGTGAAGTGAAAGTATCACTTGTACGTACATATTACTAACCCACTCAAAGTGGATATGTAATTCATTTTATATTAAAATAATTAATGGATCAGTATTGTTTTTGAATAATTAAAAATTTATTATAATTCATTAATTGTTATACTTATTTAGTAGTAAAATTGTGCCTACGTTCGAACCATCCAATCATTTGTAATAAGTTGATGTCTCTTGTACTTAGTGTGGACTACAACCACCACAAACTGATGTGATTTATTTTCCAATTCTGTTTTACACTGGTTATTGTGATGTAGATAATGATGAATACATAATATATAATTATTATTCGATTTTTTATTATTATATAACATTATTTCATTACATATTTCTAAAAATGGAATCATCATTTATTCCTTTATATGAACTACCATCCTCATAAAAAGTTTAATTCAATTCCAGATATATATTTATAATAATGATTATAAATATATATATAATAATTATATAGTGTTTTTAATAATTATTAACATTAGGTAAATTATTTAACAGAAATTAGTGTAAAATAAGTGGCCATGACGAACAGAATCGTGATTCGAAAATGAAGTAGTTATCTGGAAGAAAATAGATTTAAATAAAAAAATTTAATAAACTAGTGACATGTTTGCATAAATATAAAATAAATTGTATTATAAATATGGATATGGGTTTTTAATAATTTTAATTTAAATATTTATTAATTATATTGGAGGGTTGAATGTGAAATATGAAAACCATTATATTAAGTAAGGGATTTTAATCTCACATTTATTTCTATGAGGCACATGAAATAATCAACAATAATATCATTTAATAATTTATATACCTCCCATGAATGAATATTATTATAATTTTATAGATTTATTATATTTAAATATTCATATACTGATCCTTCTTTCATGTAGCTTACGATTCAAATATTTTCAAAGTAGTAAGAAATATATATTTTAATCCTATGTTAATTAGAATTTTTTATACATGAATTTATATTGATATAAATATATGATCATTATATGATAAATATATTTAATTTTATACCCCTATACATATTTCATGAGATTTTGTTTTTTTATTTCTCAATACTCACTATAATTATTTAAGTTATGAAACGATTGTTTTAAGAACAATCAACTTTTTTATCTATTAAGTATAGTATCCCCTTTATTCCATATATATATTTTCTTAAAAAGTTTTGTATTATTATATTAATTTAATCCTATGTTTTTTATATAAATATGTATCCATTGATTAATTTATTATAAAAACTATAAGGAATATTCATAATGTTTTTAGAAAGAGGTACATTTCGTCTTTTCTAAAAAATGATGTAATTTTTTATCTTACATCTCTTGGAAAAAATTTCCTTCCACCATGACTCTTAAATTATTTTAAGATTTCATTATAATTTTATAATTATAATTTTAGGTAAAATTGTATCATTAATATGTTCTTAGTTCCTATTTTTTGAAATTTTATTTGTAAGATAAAATAATAATTTCCATTAGACTGGGTTTTAATTATGTTTTTGTCGAATTTATTTACATCAATAAATACAATAGTGGGTGTTGTATTTGTTTTATTTTTGATTTGATCCAATTATATAATAATCTTTAAATCTCTATATAGTTATATTAATGGTTATTATATAACTAGGAAACCCTTTTTTAGGAGTTATCTTATGATTTTTAGAAATATAGAAACCATTTTCCATATATGAGTTATAATATGATAATATATGGATTTTTTATGATATTATATAACCCATATGTATGATTTAAATTATATGATGGGTGTGGGATATATCTACCACCATTTGATAAGGAAATGTGTTATATCTTGTGAGATGTTTATTGGAAACAAGTGAATTTTATAGATCTTTAATGTGAAACAAGTAAATGTGATAAATATATTATAAAAAATAAGTCGATTTGATTGATCAAATGTGGGATATATGTCTTGATTCTTAATCCTATGGTCATGGTAGTTATCATTGGTAGATTAAATGGTCCCAATAAATATGATGGTATGATAAGAATTTAGAATTTTAAATACTGATATCAAAAATAAATTCTAAATAGTATATTTAAATTTTAATCATTTATAAATTTATCTATTATGTAAAAATATATGATACATAGAGGAAATGTTATAAAAATAGATTTATTTCTTTACATTTATTTTAAAAATCATATAAAATTTTTATGGGATAGATGATTCATCAAATTCTAATCATGAATGAGAATATGAAATGAAAATAATTTAATATAAAATTTAATTAGGTTTTCAATTTATTCCTTCCTAAAATTAATTACTTCCTCCCAATTTTTAACATCTCATAAATATTTACGGATATATTTCCCATATAGTGGTTTCTTGATTTCATGGTCCATTTATAATTATTTTTATCACCAATATAAAAATAACCATAAGATTTATCATATTTTTTAACATATACTATGTGTGATCTATAAATCCAAATATTATTCTATATAAGTACTTTTTTCATCCAACTCTTCCACCATAGAGATCATAAAAAGATATGAATCAGTTACGTATTTCCATAATAGTGAAAATGAATCACATCAAAATTTTAATATAAACTAATAGAAATTTTTTTTCATTAATATATAATTAATCATTATATTTTGAAATTTGATTTCCCAGATAAAAGGATATTATCTTTTTGGAGTGGGTTTTAATTATATTTTAATAATATATCTTTTTATCAATCAATAAAACTATTCCTGTTGTTTTTTTTGATATAGTGATATAATATATTTTTTCTCTATATGGTTATAATATTGGTTATGATATCTCTAAGAAACCCTTTTTTATGAGTTATTCTATTATTTTTAGAAATATTGAAACCATTTTCCTTTCACGAGTGATGATATGATGATATATAGATATTTTATGATATTAAAGATCCCAAATATATAGTTTAAATTATATTATGGGCGAGAGATATATCTAACACCATTTAATAAGGTAAAATATTATATCTCATGAGATATTTATTGGAAACACATAAATTATATATATATGTTATTTAAAAAAATTCAATGTTCTCAATGTATTATAGAAAATGAATCGATGTGATTGATTAAATATTTGAAATGTTTGTTAATTCCTAATCCAATGGTCTTGGTAGTTATCCTTGACACATGAAATAGTTTCAATAATTATGATGGTAACATGAACTTTTATAATTTTATATATCGATAAGAGAAATTCATTCAAAATATTTTATTTAAATTTCAAACATTAAGAAATTTATCTTTTAAGTTAAACTATATGATTCATTGAGGAATCATTACGTAAAATACATTTATATCATTTTTTTTACTTTGAAAATCATATAAAATTATTATTAGTTACCTGTTTCATTAAATTATAATCATGAATATGAATATGACACAAAATTAATTTAATATAAATTTAAATAGTTGTTTTCAATTTATTCCCTCCATAAATAAATATTTGCCTCACAGTTCTTAACATCTCATAAATTTTTTAGGGATATATTTCCCACATATTGTTTTCATGATTTCATGTTCCATATTTATTTCCTTAGTTTATCAATAAATACATAACAATATGACATATACTATTTTGTAACATATACTCTATGTGGTCTATAATATTTAATATCCTTTCATATTTTCACTATTTTCATCCAACTCTGCCACCATATGGATCATAAAAATAGATGAATCTTTTATGTATTTATTTAATACGGAAACATTAATCACATCTAATAACTTAAATAAACTCACAGGAAAAGCTACAACTTATGAACAAAATCAAATATTTTATATAATTACAATGTTCTAAAAAACAATATATATTACTCTATATTTAAAAAATAACATATAATCTTTCCGAATATATATTTTATGAAATACATGAGAAAATATAATAATTAATGGATTTTCCTCCTGTTATATTCATAGCCCATTATCCAACTATATACTATGCTCTTCTGTAATTGAATCAACATTACATTATCAACTATTTGTTCAACCAATTGTGGAATAACAACATAGTCCCACTAAAATCATATTAGAATTAAATAGTTTAACATCAGATTCTATAATAATCCTCAAAATTATTAATATTTATACTAGGAAGGTAGCTATTATTGTAAGAAAATCATACTAAAGAATAATTTTGGAACCATCATTCCTAGTAATACATTGAGAAATTTTTTTCCACACATTAAATGTAATGAGTAATGTTATATAACATGACAATATGTTTTAGAATAAATGAGAAATAAAATTAAATTAAAACCCCCAAACTATTGAATTGCTTTTGAAAAATTAGTTCTAAATCTATTATCACGGTCAGATGCACTAGATGGATGAACTCTTTGTGAACTGAATATATCATAAATATAATATTTGGAATGATGATCTAAATTCATAGTTTTTAAAATCGAATGAAAACTCATGTATTTATTTAATATATTAAAAATAACCCAAGTTACAACATTATCTTCGGATTTAATATGCGATAACCCCATGAAAATAATCAATATATTCACGCATTTCAATTTTGGAACTGGAAAATTGTTAACCATCCACTTTATTATTTCTCACTCATATATAAATTGATTAAATTCCAAAAATCTAACGATAAAAATAGAAATAAAAAATTTTACCCCATCCCTTGAGAAATATTATCAAAAAACTCTTTAAATGTTGTTACATGAATTATGTGTGGAAAACATGGAGCAATGAGATCTTATCAATGATTCATTCCACAAACATGTATTAATTGGAACACACAAGAACATTCCAAATAATATACAACATTTATTTTCATGGTTAAAAAATTATCTTCATAAAAATGTTATAAATTCTTATAAAAAATTATCATCCATCTTAAAATGAATAATTATATCTGAAAAAGTTGTTTTCACTAACACCCAAACTAAAATAAAATGTTTTCATGCTTGTTAAATTATGAGGAATACATTAATTATAAAATTTACCAAATGGAAATGATCCAAATGATTCATATATAATGATTCAATATATTTTTATATCCTAGAATCTGGTATCTTTTTCTTTACCATGAATTCAGTGAATAAAAAAATCAAAACCATTTATAATATAAAACTATATTATTTACTGTATGATGAACTCATTTTGATCAAATATTTGATTTAAATTTTTTTGTTCATTATATCATTGAAATGTAATAGAAAATAAAATCCCCTTACATTGATATTTATAGGTTCTTGAGGTATTGAGGTGAGGCTAAATGTGGAAATAGAGGAATGCGGAGAAATATCATCAGGTAAGGTTTCTATAATTTAGAAACCAAATCAATGACATAGGGTAGACTGACATAACAAGGATAGCTCAAATATGGAATTGGAAGACTTGGTGGAAGATTTTGTAGCCACTACCATTTTCTCATTTCATCAGAGTAGAGGTAGGATAAGATGTATCCATAATATGTTCATTTTTAATAGAATCTAGATATAATATAGGTTGGATGAACTCTATGGTGTGAAGAGGAAAGTTATAAAATAATAAATTTTGTATAGTTCTTCCATCATCATGATAGCTACGATGTGGGGAACTTAAGTTGTGTCATATACTTCCTTTTAGAAATAGAGAAATGTGGAATTGTTTTATAAGATACATTATTGTCTATATCCTACCTTATTAGATCTATTTTATGCAGGTAATTGTGTTCCATGGATGTTGTTTGATAGGGAAGGCTTCAAAATGTCCCATTGTGCTACACCATAGTCCTCTCAATGTTTCCTTGTTTTTTTTGATGTGGACTATTATGTTGTGTCAATGTATTAATTTTTTGTTGACAAATTATTACCCCAATACCCTCCAAAACAAATTGTAACCAATTTCTCAATCTTGATTCCTAGGTTCCCAATAGATAATTTGAGGGCCATTGAATTCACTTTCAATCAGAATCGATCTGTGGCCTCCCGTGTAAAATCCTTGATGAGTTCTTCCTCTATTTAATATGCTTTATTTTTTATTAGTCTCTTTTACTACCATTTCATTCTTCTATACAATATACTTCGATCTCCATTCTTATAATGATGCTTCTTTGAGGTTTCCTAGAATATTATTACATATATATTATTGTGGGAAAATATATTTCTATATAGAGAGGTTATCATAAATCAAAATCATAAATCCACTATTTTTTAAGTATAATGGTATATTGAGGACAATGATTTTCCACTTATCTATTTTAGTTTTGAGGATATGTAAGGTTATTATGATTTAGTTTAGTGGGTGCTATTTGAATTTTCTACAAAAAGGATTAAAACAGTTAATGATATAATGGTTCATGGTTAGTGGTTGTATGTTCTTCCACCATGATAATGGATTGCCTATATATTTTTTTGGTTATATCCTATTAATGATATCATTTTTATAATTATTATAATTTTTTGGTAGTCGTTTTTATATGATGATATTTTTTTAAGTATGCAGATTTGTTTCTTATTTGGTCTGATAAACAACACAAATATGATTGTCTAATGAATCCATGATTATTGTAATTTCATAGAAATATATTTCATCTGGGTGTATGAATAATTGATTATCGTGTTCCATGTATTAAAGGATTTGGTTATAAAACATGATGTTGTAAACCTTATCATGGATAATAACTAATGATACATGTTAATTGAGAACTGTTAATTTCAAAATTTTTGAAACACTATTTAATTATTGATTGAAAATTGACATAAATTAATGCATTTATATATTTTATTATATTGGTTACTGATAGTTTTATATTTTAATAAATTAATAGGTTCGTTAAATTTAGAATAAAACATGTTAATGAAAAGATAAATTTTTAGAACTGAGTAAGAAGTTTTCTTATAATGATTAAATTCCTTATGTCTGGGGCCGAGTGATTTAATATTTATTTGATGTATATGTACCCTATTTTAGGTCATATATTATCTTTTTTTATTATGGTATTATGATTCCATATTTTTTATAATAGATTTTAACCCTACTATTAGATGTTATTTGATGTTGGTATGGATATGGAGATATGGGCTTGGAGAACTATGTTTTTGGAAATGGAGGAACGATGTGTTGATGAGATACGTGCAGATATTCATGTACGATTCTGTGAGTTGGATGTGATTGGTTATATATCAATTTTTGATAGGGTTTTCATAGAGATATTATATTTATGCAATTATCCGGAATGATTTAACATTTTAACCCATGGGCTTGGTTCTTTCTAGGATGAAACCATTTTTAATAATGAGAACTAATAAATTTGTGTAAATATCCGTAGAGGTATTATACACATCTCTAATTGATAGTGAGATGTATATTTTTGAATTATGTATAATTAATTTGAACAGAAATATATAATGTGAACTATAGTGGTTAAATAATAAATAAAATTTAATTTAATTCCATTAATTGTTTTTGTTCTTATTGGAAATCTATCTCTTTGTAGTGGTTGCTAAGTTTCTGAGTAAATATATCATTAGATTAGCGTAAGAGTATGATAATTCCCATATTTTGGACTCGATCTATATTATATCATTTATATTTTTTGATTTCATGAACTACACAAATTACGTTGTTAGGGAGACTGACACCAAATGGACTTGAGTAGGTTATTTTCTTCAAGAAGAAGGTTGTTGAGTAACGAATGACCGACAAACCCCGCTGTCACCACTCTCTAAACTGTTTTGTATATTGGGAAGCATGAATTTTGGTCATAATTCCCATTTATATTCATTGAGTTATGTAATGAAATTTGGTTACTTCAAACACATGCACCTCAAGATATTGTATCATATATATTTTTATATGAAGGATGTGTATGTGTTGTTATGGATTGAGATAACATATTTGGTGTATGGTATGTGATGGATTGTTCTATAATAAATAACATTGGATGCATGAAAAACTGGGTTTTTGGATCTTGAAAACTATGTGGATATTATATGATGATGAGGAAAGAGGAAAAGTAGATGCGATACATGAGGTTCACATTGTGATATACATCTCTGTTGTCTTCTATATGACATATTTATTAGATGTATGGATTAATATATATGTCGTTGAGGTATATCGGTAAACAATGGGGGATGTGGTATCCCATTTCACTTTATTTATTACTAAAATCAAATTTCTTTTATATATGATACTTTCTGAGAGATAGCTATTGCAAGGCAAAAAAAAAGTATACCTAATAATGTTATGAGTTATTTTTTCTTGTTGTCCCCTAGGAATTAGTTTTCAATTATAATATTTTACAAGAGATTAACCATGAAGGATCCCAGATAATCTAACTATCATACTAACCCAATTTATATATAAATTACTTTTCATGTAAGTATTACTAGGAAAGAGATCATGTTAAATATTATAAGATCATGGTATTTAATCATTGATTGAGATTTTTGATAGTTATTATGTTTAACATGACGGAATTTAATTTATTTAATTTCTTTTTTAATTTTCATAATGTATTTATATGTATGTACATTAATTACCATTTATATTTTTTTGAAGAAGATTTTATTGGTGTATTTTCCATATCTCTATATTACACATTTTTTTGGGTAAAACCACACATTAGAGTATTTTTGTACCCTCAATTATTATCACCAACCCTTGGGATATTGAATTAGATATTTGGTATATTAATATATCCATTATATTATTTCAAACCCAGGTGGGGTACCACTTTTGGGATGGGGTCAAGACTGGGTGGTCTGAGAGGATCAAGGTGAGTAACATGATTGAGTTTGGCGTTAGGAAAACGTAATGACAACATGGGTTGTTTGGGATATTATGTCACTATTCTTAGTAAGATATTAGAGAAAGAAATAAATTCTAATAGGATTTTATTTAGGTCCCCTGGTGTCTTTATTAATAGTCCTATATATTTACAAAGACTAAAATGAAATGATTAACTAGTTATAGGGTATAGTTATAAGAATGGATCATGATTTATCCTTTTAGGAAAAAATGATAGAAATGGGTAGACCATGTGGTTTTATTAAAGATGAAAGAAATATATAATTAATTATAAATATTCCATATAAATATATTTGTAGTCTCTAACAGTTTCATCTCATAGAGATATACATGTAAGAAGATTTCCATGCCATGTTCATATTGAATATGTCAAACAGGATGTGCCAGCATGGAACCACAATGTATAAGTAGATTCTAAAAACACATATATGGGAAAACATAATAGTTTTAGTCCAATATTCTATAAAATTATGAATAATCCATTTCAGAATCACTAAAAAAAGAATAGTCTGAGGAGGTACATATAACTTTTAGATCAATCCATGCATAAATGGAGAACATTGTTTTATTAGCGGTGAAAAATCTTCAAGGATATCGAGGATATGGTGGATCATTATCCTTGAGTATCATGTTCATTAGAAGGTCTCATGGTATATTTTTGGGGACTATGTTCAACCTGATTTTCATTCATCTACCATGGGGGTGTCTAGTAACTGCATGATTCCTAATAATCAACAATGTATTTTTAGTATGGAATTGTTCATGATCCATTTTAAGACACTTCTCTAATTCTCATTGAATCCATTGTTAAATAAGGAATCCAATCATACTCATTTTTTGGGGTATTTATATACCAAGATCAACTGTTGGTGCAGCTCATATATCGTGCCAATGAATCCCAAGGTTTTGGTGATAGTAGAGATCATTGATGTCATACTATCTCGAAGCAAGTTATCATGAGATATGAGTGGTCAGGAATACCCACAATTTCTATATGTGGCCATTTTTTCCATTTTCCTTGATCGAATATCCTTCTAATAAAAAGTATCATGTCCCATACATATTCATCTTAGTTCTACATGGTTGTTAGCTCTTAGGCCTATATTAAAGGGTCATAAATATTTTATTTCATCTCGAGGACAAGGTTATCGATGCTAGTGTTCCAAACCAGTGTAATATGCCAACATGAACTATGTGTTTTTCATAGAGTTAACCTACTAGATATGTTTTAGATAAGAAAGTCAGTATTGGATTCTCCAAATAGGTATCATCTAATAGGATATTATGTAGACATTGAAAATCCTTGAGTTGCTCCCCATCTTTACAGAGAATAGAATGTCTAATGAGGTGGACATCATCAGGTATAAATAGTCTATTAAAATGGTTGTAGTTAGATTCATTCTCTAGATATAACATCTCTAGGTGATCCCAAAATTATTTGATAAATTTAATTATTCATTTCTAGATGGTTTAAGAAGTTTTTCATTTAGGGGATACACCATCCTTCAAATCACCTTCCCTAGTCCATGATTTTGAAATTATGGTGAATATATATCTAGTCTCTGATCATTGAATACACTAGTTATTAATAATTATTATCTACATATTGTATATATAGATTATGCTATATTGATTTGGTAACACATCACATTTGGAGGATTTCTAAATTTATGGATAAAACCATAAGAAATATTCCTATTCATTTAATGGATTTATTCTGTAATGGAAATTATTGATTACATCAGAAGACTGCCTTTTTTCTATTAATATTACATATATTCTTCCCGACTATCAAATAGAAGAAACCTTCTGATCAGTTGGATACATGTCTTCTCATTGTCAAACATTCATTCCAAGATATTGATGATTCCAATGTAGGTTCATTTGATAGCCTTCCCCTATGTTGTCAAAGAGTAAAATGATTTTTTTTCTAAGATGGTTATAGTTTTTTACCATATAAGGAAGGTAATGGTTAGGATTGATCTATATAAAATTTTTATCCAATCATGTAGTCTCCATAGAGGATATTTCCTCCAATGATGTGGTATAAATGTGTTTGACTCTATGATATATTATAATGGGGATTTATTTAGAATAGCATGTCACCGGAGAGTGAATCAATTTTTTCCATTTAGATTGATGATCATTGTCCATGTATATGTATCAATTATCATTGATTTAGTCCATTGATATTCAATAACCCATTTTGTCTAACATGGATTAAAAAATTGCTCAATCAAGATAATGGTGAATGTTGGTTCTTAAATATCGATATATATTTTGGATATAATCTGATATAGGTAAAATATTATGGTGAACTATATTACACATTACAATTTATTAATTGGAATTATGACTTCATTCATATGTCATTCAGTGTGAATATTACTATATCATTGCTTATGGTCTTAAAAATGTATTTTTAGAGGATTTTATTGACCTTTTTGTGGTTGTTTATTCAATGACACCCTCAAATACTAGATGTATGAGGATTAGTATATAAATATTATGTATTTAAAACTACCATCTTTAAGTAACCTTAATTCATGATTTATTATATAATTAAATACACAATACTATCCAATGAGATTAAATCCTTACTTGACTCTTTGTAAGGCCATATAATATCAGGAAAAATTGTCACATTTATTGCATGCACATTCATTCATGTACAAAATAGATCATAAAACATATTGATGTATTTCAACAATTATCGAAAAATTATTTAATATATTTTGTCACATAAATGGAATTATATAACAAATTATGTATAATAATATCTCAGATTATACTGTTAAATAGATGTGATGATTAGTATTCATTACACGGATGTAATGAATTTATAATTGTAGAATAATTTCTGAAGCATAAGGGGGTACATTTCATAGAAGGGATTATTTCTAATAAAGTCAGGTTGTCATCCCATTTAAATTCTACGGATAATAAAATGTATGTTGAAATACATATCCATTTATGAACATTTCATAATCAAGATATCGTAATATAAAAAAAGGTTTTGAATAAATATGAAATTGAGAGTGACCCTAATCTTGAGATGGTGCTTCTAATATCATGGGTGGATCATCATATGTGCATTGGAAGACAATGTTAGCGTTTTAGAAAGACAAAGGTAGGGGAATATAGTACTAAATAGTTTTATTAGTGTAAAGTAATTATATTTTGTTAGAATTTAATAGAAAATAGAGAGTAATTTTTATGAATTTCTAAACAATAGTTTTGTAATCAATAACTCAAAATAATCCTAACCACAAACTATTATGGGGTTTATGGCATGGTTTCTACCAATGCTTATTGTATATTATTACTTTATATAGATTAGAACCATACTCATTAAGATAAAACTCATTCTCATATCAAAATGATTCATGTTCAAAAATAAAATATTTTAAATCATTAAAATAAGATATAGGTTTAAGAGGATTAATTAGGGATGTAAAAACATAATTAAATCAAGTAAAAAATAAATTATATTAAATGGTAAACATTATTTTGGTTTCTCATAATCTTTATTGTAATCAAAACCTCACTTTTGGTCATTTATATTTCTAATAAATACATTACAATTATGATATAATATATTTAACCATAAATAAATCTGTCTTAAATATTAAGAAATATTTACCATTCAATTATTTTTAAATGATTTTTCTAAATATTTATTTTCCCAAAATTAATCATTATAAATTTTTATTTAATCATTTAAATAAAAAAATCATTATATACTGAAAATTATTTTTTTCACAAAGACAACTATTTCTAACACTTATTAAAATTATATTAGACGTAATAAAATTTATTTATAATATATTTTTAAATAAATATTATTTGAAAATAAATTTTTATTAAAATATAAATTGTTTATAAATTTAATGAATTCAACAAAAATATTATCTTTTTTGAAAATATATACTTTTAGAAAATAAAATGTTTATTTATTCAAAAATAAAATAATGTTATGTCAAACTCATTATGTAATAATTAATAAAGTCATAATAAATAATGGAATATGATATAATTATTTAATTAAAAATTAATAAACTAAAACTAATATTATTAGGGTCCACATTCATAACCCATTTTTTATAGCATATACATTATGGGTTTGGTGTGATATTGTAAATCTTTCATAGGCTGGTTGGAAGACTATATTTTTTTGTGGTATCAATAATCATGAACGCAGATTATAAACTCTTTTTTCTAGTAAATTAATATTTTAATCATGGATCATCCTTGGTCAAACTAAAATCATTTTAATTTCATATCTAATAGAGTATTAGATAATTGTAATGTATAAGGTAAGATCCTATGGATCGAGTCCATCACTTACTCTATATGTTTTTATTAGGTTTTATCAACATCCTTAATATATACAAACATAAAAATAATTATTCAATTACTATATGATCAGTGGTTATGATTTGTAATATCCTTTGAAATATAATATTATATAACATATAATGTTAAAAAATATACAAAATTGTGGAATAATATTATTTGACATCATTTCATAATAATGAATTTAATAATTTTGATTGGGAATTTCAATTATAAAATTTATGTCCATTAAATTATTCAGCATTTCAAAAAATTTATCCTAAATTTTAATTTATTAATCTAAAGTAGATGATTTCTATTTTGTTTCCATTCCTATTATTTTCTCTATGATCTATAATATTTAGTAACTACTACTTATAAAAAATATCATTTTATAATAGTACAACCACTATATTTAGCATATGTGAGGGTTATATTACGTTCAATATCAAGAGCTATGGTTGGAACACATCATGTACAAAGTTTGGTTTTTATATAGGGGTAGTGAATATGAAACATGTCTAATGTGACCACGAATCTCAGAAGGATTGATATATCTTGGATGAAACATTTCCTTTTCCTTAAACCTCGTGATATTCTTTCAAATTTTTATACAAAGTAAAAAAGTTATGTCTGACATCAAACTCTAGGTATCATCGATGATTTATAGCATATATTTTATATCAATTTATTTTGATTTTATATAGAATTTAGTGGATTGATATTTCTATATAATATATTTGAATAGATAAAGTATCATTTTCTTCTACTATCCAACATCATCCCATTATGTCCCATTTTTAAGCTACTTACCATAAAGAGACATATCTGATTTCATTTTGATTTTATAATAGAAACTATTGTTATATAATAACTCTACTTTGGGAAGGTGTTTCAACCGATCTCATTATTAATAATTTGTACATAATCATAATATATGCTCTATAATACTAATGGTTTTCTTCTAATGACTATATTTATGAGGGCGATAAGATAAAATGAAACATAACTTCATATCCAATGCTTATTGAATTATTCTCTAGAAAATTTAGGAAAACCATGTTTCTAAATCAGATATGATTGAGAGTGGTACTCCATTTTTTATTTTCACTTCACATATTTATGTCATAGTGAGTTAATAATGATTGAAATCCTTTTTGATAGTAATAAAATGAGATGGATTTGTATAGAGATCGACTGCATCCCAAATTTTTATATTTCTTATAAATGTATTGAGTATTTAAGTTGAAATCAAGAATCATGTTTTCTAAAAACAATTCTAGTATGGTTTGTGGTTGCATAATACCTTTAGACTTCAATCATCCATCCATGAATTATTGGAATACCTAGAATTGAGATTTAAATTATGTAATCTCCCTAATTATGTTCTCCTAGTAGAAGATTTTTTTCAGATGACTATTTATCATTGTGATTCATAGATGAGTTGTGAATTATGTTGTATGTACACCATCCAGAAATTCTATATCTAGATATAGTTTTAAAGGGACCCATATATGGGTTAAAAACCATATAACATCCTGTTAATCTATGTTAATTACAAACATATTTTTATTATTTTTTATAGAACCACATTATCATTACGACCCTCCTAAATACTTTAAAACATGGTTTTGTGGGATTTTCCATGAAAAATTTATGATGATTTTCCATTTATTAATCCAACTTCCATACTTTTAATGTCCTAGAATATTCGAACCCTTTTAATTATCATCAGGGATATAGTTGTGAGATACTTTCAACTAAGATCATCATCTTCATTTTCTCAGTCCATGGTCTATAATAGATTAAAAAAATGATAATCCTTGATTAACTTTAAAAAATATATTTTGAACATATAAATCTCATTTAACGTGGATGTATAAATGATGATTTTATGTTCTCTATATATTTTATACATTTCCCCTTAGAGTTAATTTCATTAAATCATAAGCAATATGATTCATGTATCCAATTATATAATATTTGTTGTGTTGTTTTATGTGGATATTTATTTGGATGGAAGCATAATGTATCAATTTTTCAACATGTATGATTATACAAAAGAAGCACTTTTGGAAAATACCTTCATATCACAAATCATTCCCAACTAGTGTGTAATATGCGAATATAAGTATTTATTTTCATCTTATTGAACACATTAATGATCACCTCATAGTCATCATTATAGAATACTACCATCATTCCATGTTATCTTACATTATGGGATAGATAATCATGGTAAGTTTGTCTAAAATTGATGATTGTACCCTAATAATCAATGATGGCTATGAACATCTTTCATAGATGTTGGTCATGTAAAATCACTAATTATATAAACTTTTAATCAACCAAATGATATATATTTTATTATAACAACCAACCACAATGACGTAACAAGATACATCGAATGTTCACAATTACAATACATCACATAAACCATTTCATTTAACTAGGTGTTGGAAAATATGTTAAAAACACTGCATGTTCCTCTTTTATTTTGGAATATAAATAAATATAAGATATCTAGTAGAATAATTATTTTTGGTATTAATTAAATTCTCTATTAATTGTTTCCAAAAATACAACTTGAGCATTTATGGGTCTAAATGGAATCATCCTGACTTGTATTTCCCATTCCATGTAAGAAAAGAAGATTTTCATTATCGTCCTTCTTCAAAAAAACATAATAATCTATGTTACAATGATCTACCATTGAGAAGTATTAGGAGCCAAATTGATGATAAAATGAAGTCATCAATCCATATAAAATGATACATTTTATTTGTCATGCTCTTATAGATCCCATGATAATCAATTAAGAAGAACATTGATTCATACATATTCTTAATAATAAGTTCTGGTGAACTATATGGTTTGGCACTTGGATGGGTAATCCCTATATAAATAATTTCTTTTATATTCTTATTCATATATTAATATTATATAGTGGTAATTATATTTATAATAATGTATATTTGAAAATATCTGCATATATTATTTGTTGATAACTTAACCTATAATCTTAGAGGAAGGCCATCCAATTCATTAATAAAAGAATCAATGATTTATATTATAATATGAATTTCATCAAGGTACATATATTCCTTACTTTTAAACATTTGAGATAGATTGATTTATCATATGGTCATAATATCAACACTCTGGATGATGATAAAAAAGTATATTCGTCCTCCTCCTCCTTGATCATTTATAAAACACAATTATGGTTTTTGATTGAATTCCTACTCTTGAAAATTTATCTTTTCACTATAAATAGAAATAAAATCTATATGATTATTTTAATTGAATTCCAAAAAAGTGAGTATCAGATGGATTTATAGGAATATCTACCCAAGAATTTTAATATTGGATTTTTTATATTTTATGGAAGTAATAATTTGCACAGTTTTTTGTCTATTGATAACTCAACATTTATTTTATTAAGGTGGTTTTTAATTGATTAACTAAAATTACATGATAATAATTAATACGTTGAACCATTGTCACATAATACATTTAATTTTAAAGAATATATGAAAATAATTCATTTCACTAATTTATTATTATTCTAATCATTTACATCATATAATATAGTCGTGAGAATGTGAATTATCAGCATATTACACACATAATATTTTAACTAAAAACATTGAAGTCATAACCAATACACAATATACATTTCTTTAAAAATTAATTTCTATGATTTAAAAAAATTTAACCATGGTATATTTCTTAAAATAAATTTTTGGGTATTTTTGTCAATTAAGAAAGGTAAAAAAATTAATGAGTTGTTAAAATATCATATCCCTTCAGAGTGTTGAACAAGATGTATAAGACTGATTAATTATCTTAAAGCCATTGGTGATTGATTTGAAAAGAAATGAACCCTTTTTTGGTCAAATTACCTCTAGGTATTACTATTCTAGATTCATGTCCACTCATATAATATGTATTTGGATTTATTTTAATGTTAGTATACTTACTCTATGCATTACCCTAAATAAAAAGATTTTTTTATACACAATCTTATCCCTTTTTATCATATAATTATTTATAATTATAATCCCCAAAATAAACGGACATTCCTCCAAATATAACTATAACTACACATATTAGAATTACACAATAATTTGATTTATTATATAAATACATTAATAATTTAATCCTGAAATCATTAAATACCTATTTATAATGAAAAGATAGGTACAAAGAATAATTATGTGAAACATGGATACAACAATATTATTTATTAACTCCAAAACATTCCCTTGAGTTTTTATTTCTCATATTAAACTACAAGGGATAACATGGGAAATACATATTAAATTAGTGGAATATAATTCTCTCTTTGGGAATAATCCATGAATAACCTCAGGAAGTAAATACACATTATTATGGAGTAATTTTATGTTTGAATAATGGTGGTGAGAGTCATAAAACTAAAAATAAAGTAATGATATATGATGATAAAATAATGGAAACATGGGAATGTGTTAAAAACACAAATCATTAAATCAAATTCATAATTTAAGGATAATTAGTGTGAAATCATAATATAGGTCTCTTGTGATAAACTCCCATGCACTATATATGGGCTCTCAAGATAATATAATATATCCGAACATATTGAAGGGATATATAATTATCTCCCCACTAGTCACATTCACATCATGTGCGTTCATAATTTTTCAAAAAATATAGTAAAACAAAAGGATTTATTTCGTACCTTTTAATCAAATGATTATAGAGTCTGGGTTAAATACATATAATTCACTAATAAATAATGTGTAGTTATGTATAGAAGAATACATATTAGTGGAAGTGGAGTTGTGTGCTCCAGAAACAAATGTATGGAATGCAAAATCATATGATTGTTTCAATAACATAATAAGGTAACAAAAATATTTATGAAAGGGTTTAATGAGAGTGAGAGGACCATACATGTTGATGCCTTATCTAAATTCTTTTGAAGTTATCATTATGAGTTGAAGAACATCTTGGTAGTATCATATAGATTGATATAGAGTAATATCATGGTCCAATGGTATTGGGTGATGTGTAAATGGACACTGTGTGGGTGTTCATCAAAATATAGGGAAATTAATTTAGAATTTATTTACAGGGGTTTTGAAATCTATATAGTAAAATATTCAGAACGACAAACCTTACCAATTATTTTTCCAAACTATTTGTCCAATTGTCCATTGTTTTTAATATTTAATATGTATATGAACAAAATAAAATGAAAAGAATAAACATGCCAATGAAAAAGTGTGTCATGTTCAAAAAATAATTAATATTAAAAACATAAAAATACAATATAGGGTTTAAATTATTAATTAAGGGGTAAAAAAATTATTAAAATAAATTAAAAACACATTATTTTAATGTGGATTCATAATTTTGGTTTACAAATTTTATATTATTTATCACATCTCTTTTCATCTTTTATGATGTCAAAATACATACCATATATTTATACTATAATTAATGTTTACCCAAAACATCGAATATATAATAAATTTAATGAAAATAAAAATTGGATAATTTCGAGATGATGATTTAGAAATTATTTCTTTATTGAAAATAATTGATTAAAAATACAAAATTATATATTTAAATAAAAATTAATATTTACTGAAATATCCATGTTCTATTTATATAATGGTTTGTAAACCTTATAAATATAACATTTGTATTCATATAAATATATATTTATTTATTTTATAATAAATAATATACAATTATTATAATTTATAAAAAAAAATTCAATATTTTTCAAATTCATTAAATTGTTTTTTTGATTAAATCTAAATATTTTCCATAAATACAATATCCCTATAATAGTATAAATGTTGAATTTCAATCAACCAAATAGTTTAAAAAATATAAACAAATAATAATGAATAATAAATTTAAACATTATTTTATTAAAAATAATAATAATAATTTTATACTATTAGGGTCTAGAACCATTACCCCTTAATACACCATTGTATCTACCAAGTGTATTGTCATGAACTGAATTTGGTCACTATCAAAACTTGTAACAAACCTAACCCATGAAAATTCCATAAGTTCGTTCCATATCCCTATAGGTGGGCATAATTTCTCTGGTATCTTTAACTGAAAATTGGGATGATTTACCAGAGTTTATAAACATAAAACAACAAAAAAATCCAATAAAATGAATATAATTTTTTAAAAAATACTTTTAAAAAATTTCATAATTTAATTGATTAATTAAAATAAATATTAAAAGACGATTAAAAGGTAAAAAACCATATAATTTCATCCCATGAACAACCACATGAAAAGAGGCATTGGCTGAAAAAATATCCACAACAACACATCATGATGGACTCTTAAAATCCAAACCAGTGGTAGAATAACTATACCCAACCCCACTACAACAAAAAAAGCATGCCTAATTACACCCATAGGTGTAAGTTTTGTGTGAGTCAAAGCCCAATTGGATGAATCTACTTATATATTCAATGTTATAATATTTTAAACAATAATGGAAAGAACGTTTTCATAATAAGAAGTTCTAGTAAAAAATTTCTGAAAATTTGTAGCTTTAAATAAAAACATTTTTCAAGTGGGCTGCTTTAAAGAATGAATAGTTTTAAGAATAATGCAACACTACAAAATTTTCCATCCATTCATACCATATTCAGACGGTAAGCACAAAGTAACTAATGAGCACATGCAAGAGGAAATAAATCCTTTGTACTATCTTATTGTGGGTATCGAGTTCCTCATATATTGGTGAATGTAACCATAAAAATATTTCTTCTCAGTCACACGGTCCTCTAGTAGGAGGAATACCCATTACCTAGTTTCCCCCATCACTATCATCACAATTGTTTAGTTATTACAGTTAGGATTAGAAATTCAATGTGAAACTGAGGCTAAACCCCATGATATCACTAGAATTCTAGTACACGTCCACCCACCTCGATACTCGGGTTTCTTCCTTGTGCTCCAAAAATTCCACAATATAAGAAATATAATTTTCAAATGAAAAAATAACATACAAATCAAACATTAACTATGAGACTAAAAACTCATCCAACTCAATGGTATAAATCACCTCAACAACTTACCCCACAAGTTACACAAATAGTAGTGTCAGAAAACCAACTCCAAAACACCACAACATAAAACCATCATTTTGACACAATAAGAGTCTATTTTCCATCCTAGACAACCAATAATATGTCAATATATCAAAAACACAACAGGCACCAAAATTTCAAACCTGGAACACCCAGAAACTAAGAGAAACATAAGAACCAAAAGAGGTTTTAAAAATAATGTGTGGAATCGAATATCTGTGTTTGACATGTATTGTGTGTGATGACGAAACTTTCAGATGGTGATTATATGTACTTGTTTTTTGTTTTGATCCGAATAAGTATGAAATTATAAAACAAATAGTTTTAAAATTTCTTTATTTGTTGATTCTTGGCATGGGATTGGTCATCATAAAATCGTAGTGATGCCATATCACTCAAATTCAATAATAAATGATTTAAATTTTTTTGATCAGATCAGATTAGGCCATAAATTAGTTTTTGTATTTCAATTTAATTTTTCATCACCCATTATATATACTAATTATTAAAATAAATATATAGTTTTTATATAATCATTCATCGTGATAAACAATGGACTTTTTAATATGTAATCATATAACATTCAACATATCCAAATAACCAAATTAGTTCATGTGGTATCTATTACATAAATACATAATTATTATTTTTTCATTTAAATATAATTTAACTTGTAATATTTTGGGTAATTATAATTTTCCTACAGATATGAATGTTCTTCATCATCAATAACAGTTTGGGATGTTAATGTTGTGTGATTTCTGGGCATAAGATGTTTATTATTTGGGATTTTAATGTTTCTGTTATAAGTAAACATATATAATTCATCTACTAATGAATATAATTTTTTTATCTTTTTGATAGATTCAATTATCCAGAGTTTCATTGGTCTTTAGGATATTATTGGAGGCTCATAATAAATTTATCTCAAGTTTCAATGACTAGGATAAATTTTACTATAAAGAATTAGGATTTATTATGGTATAATCAGTGTTGAAAACATTAAATAACCAAATGTTAAAGTAGGTATGTGTAGCAGGTCATAAATTCAAAAAGTGGGATTCCGGTTTTAGGTTTTCTATGATGTTACACTTCTTTCTTTGGGTTATGTTCTGAAGTTACTATGATTTATTATTTTTTAATCTTCAAGAGGATTATGCCCCCCATGAATATTTCTATACGATCAATTTTAATGAGTTGGTAGATGTTTTTTTTCTAAATATTGTTGTGACATTACCTTAATTTTTTTTAATTTTTCATTTTTTATTGATCATAAAATCCTTACATATATTTTCTCACAAAGTGATATAAAAAAATAAAAATGATGTATTAATAAATTATTATTTGGTTTTAAAATAATTATTTAATATAAAAATATAAATGAAATAGTTTATTGTATTCATTAATCATTAATTCTTTTAATGATTCCATAAATTATTCTTTAGTTTCATTGAGTAATTGAAAAACTCTAAAATATTCATTTTGATGTGGTATAGTTTTAGGAAGAGGGTATATTTCTTAGATGATAGGGAAGTAGTATTTGTTTTAGTAGGTGGAGGAGTAATAAATAAAAGATTATATGTTGGAAATATTGATAGGCATTTTTTATACCCCATATAGTTCATCTAAATATGATCCACAATGAGGGTTGTTTCAGAGAAGGATTTTCACCCAATTATCATTGCAAGATATTGTTTAATGTGAGATCAATATATCACCCATGAAAGTACATATCATTGTAAAATAATGTAATAATATTTGAGAGGTATGAAATGCTGTCATAGGATAAGGAATAATATTACAAAATTTATGTCTAGATGTTTGGTCTACCAGAATGTGAAGGAAGAGAACCACTTACCATGTGGTTTTCTACAGCCATTTTATGTTCCCTAGTAAGTGTGGGGTGAAATATATAATGATATCATCATTATTTTACCCAGATAAATGGAAAGAATCGATGTAGAATTTGTGATTGTTTAATATTATTAAAAATTGACCAACTTTTTAATAATTAAGGTGTCTAGTTCCATAGAGGTTTTGTTAAGGATGTTTGTAGAGGATATGGTGATACTCTATGGAGTCTGAAAGATGTTCATCCATGATCATGATAAAAATATACCCTTCAGTGTATAGAGAGGGCTTTAAAAGGATTTCCGTTCTCTATTATGCTTTATTATAGGTTTTCATCATATATATAGATGGTCAGACTGGGCAGACTATCCATACTCAAGAGGGAAATATTTATTCTTATGTCATGTATATGGAGGTTCGTGTATGAGGAACATAAATTTGTTTGAGTTGTTTGAATCTAATAGTTTCCATTCTATGATGGGTATGGAACAAATATAATCTTTTTGTGACAAATTATATAGTTCTCCTTTGTTATAGAGTAACTTTAGAGAGTCATTAATTATTAGGATCTATTTAGTATAAAGTACAACATATATGGTCCATGATTTTCATGATGGGTGAAAGTAGAAAAACCTCATTTGGAGTCCTATGCTAATGATTGGAGACCATTAGAAATTGAATTTTGAGATCATTTTCTCTCGAAGTATATAATTCATCATGTTAAACGATTATTGGGTCTTTGGGTAAATCTTTTTCCTTATTTAATTGGGCCTCTCGTGGTGTTCTATCATGTTAGAGATATGGTGTATTAGATGTAACATCCCCAATAGAGAATCCATATACCTGATGTCTCCCATTTTTTATATATTCACAATAATAAGAATTATTACTCTCACATCATTGATTGAGTATATTTATATGTAAATGATGACATGACCTTCAATGATCATCCAATGGAGATCCATGACATCTTTAAAATGTTGTTGCACAAATTTATTATTCCCACCGTTTATGTGGTTGTATAAAGATAGTGGTGCGGAGGAGAGTTCATCAAAAAGTGAGATAGATGTAGTTGATTAGTATCTTTTGTTATTTTATTATAACATCACTTGTATCTTTTTTCTTATTATCATAGTTGACCATTTATAGATTATGTTATTGTTTAATCACATCGTTTTATTTGTAACCTCACTATCATTGGAGGTATATCTCCCCTAGGATAATGTTTATGATTTATTTGATTCTATTTCATGGGTATATAGTTGTTTTCATTTTGTGAGGTTGGTTACCACCATTGGTGGTATGATTTTTGAGAGGTATTTCGCAGGGTGTTTGTTCTGAAAACCAAATTCATTTCATTCTCAGGGGAGTGTGTTTCAAAACATTTAGGATGAAAATAATTTAGTATGGATCTAATATAAAATCATGGACCAGAGATTCTCTTTAATGATTTATTATAACATATTTTTTGTTTCGTCTATAGGTTATAAAATGAACAAATAATCTTTGGTAAAACATTCATCTTGGATGGTTTCCCTGACATAGAGAGTTGCACTATACTATAGAGTATAGTACTGTATCATAGATATCCTAGCTCTTGTGTTAGATGTATCGATGGGGGATTTCAGATCCACTGTAATTTTTTAATTGATGCACCGTAGAGGTTGGTTGGGGAGTTGAATGGCCATTTTTTCATGCTGTTGGACTGTGTTAGAGTCTAGAAGATTTCTAAATCATGTAGAGGTTGATTTCAGAATATGGTTTCAAATATCATTTTACCAAAATCAAGATATCTGCATTGTGGGGATTATTTTTCTATGTATCCCAACATTTGGT
This sequence comes from Viscum album, assembly GCA_963277665.1. Lineage (NCBI taxonomy): Eukaryota > Viridiplantae > Streptophyta > Magnoliopsida > Santalales > Viscaceae > Viscum > Viscum album. The sequence goes on along the minus strand of OY728160.1, from coordinate 794,612,829 downwards.
GGTTCAACTCTAGGGTTTGATGGTCTCATCTATATCATAAACCCTCCCCTAGGATTTTAAATTATATTTGACACGGTGGTAGTTATGTCTATTGGACTTGGATTTACTAGGCATGCTACACTATAACCAATTGGATTGAGATTTAGTCCTATATTAATCTTCTAGTTCCTTGGTGTGGTCTTAGAAGCTATACCATTATCTTAAAATATTCAGTTGGCCTATAAATGTAGCAATCCCAATGATTTCATATTTGTAACAAGATTTTTTTCTCCTTAGTCACCCAATGAAGATTCTTAACGTCATTTGAAAACCCTCTTGATCAGATTTAATACATTTATTCCCATATTTGATCCATGATTATCTATGAAAATTTATTCCTAAATATCATATAGATTATCTATTGATATATTTCATTTCAACCAATATATTAATTCCATTTTATGTTTTCATGATCTCCATTATTCTAATTGGTTTTCATTGACAATTTTGTAATGATTATCACACAATTTTCATGGAGGGGATATAACATTCCTTATATGGGACGTTTTCATAGATTCACATTTTGGTTCCAATCACTTTTGATGAATTCCAAAATAATTATGAAATAGATACATTTATTTCTCATATTATTAAAATTTATTTGTATTGTTATCTTGCATTGCCTTATTGGGTGGATGTGGATCTAACCCAAATAAATGATAAATCATATTAATAAAAAAAATTATATAGTAATCAATGACAAGTTCATTCATTAGGATAACAATTCAAATCTTGATTTAATAGATAGCGTGTTATCCATGATATTCCTCATTAATCATATTTTTTATTCTCGTGTTTACTTGTGAACATTAATGAAATCTGTTTGTGAATATAAAGTTTATTATTTTAAATGGGTTAGCGATAGAACATAAAGATACATGCATAATGAATCTATAGAATCGTGTAGTATAATTTATTTCAAACTGATTGTTAGTTCATTTTTAATTGAGGTTTTTCATCTACATGATAATAGATTTTCTTATATTAACATAAAACCAGATTATTGTTCTTTATAATAAGAAAAAGACATTATATATTATGATTTCATTGTCATATATATTGAAACTTGATTTGATTATTTTTAAAATTTTTAAAATGTTTCATAACTTTATTTTCATGATGAATTATGATACCTATAGTATACACCCTTAATAAATAAATCAAATAATTCCAGTTGGAATAAATAGATTTTATAGAAACTAATAAAATTTTGGGAAGAGTGGTATTGTTTTCTTATATAGGACTAATTAATTATGGTGTGGTCTATGGGATATCATTATAATGTGAAGGATAAATTTATTATATAGTGGCATTGTTTCCTTGATTTAATTAATGGTTTTATCTTCAATATATGTTTCTTTATATGTTATTCATTCCATTAAATATGATGTGAGTTTATGATTTATCATGACACATGGGTTGGGAGTCATGGGACTGTGGTAAAATATTATGTATATGATGGATAAATTCATCGTGATATATAGTATGATGTTGGGGAATGAACATAAGTTGATGAAACAAGTAGAATTTGGGTTTACTGGTTGTTCTAATTATGGATAGTATATCTTCATTCTTAATGTTCTATTAAGGGACATAGGTATGGGTTATGTATTTATTTATATTTGTTACCTCACTACATGATGTTGTGGTATGTGATTTTTATTTCATATCATAATTTTCATATTGGATGGAACCAAGACATATGGAATTATGGAATGATAAGAGAGTAACTATTGTACTACCCAATGGGTTTGGTGCATGCTATGATGAAAATTTTCCAAATGCTGCGAATTGTGGACTCAGTCAAACAATTCATAGAGATAATTAACATCATTATAATTATTAATGAAATAATATTTTTGGAATAATGTTAATTAATTTCTAAAAAATTAATAAAAATGAATTTAAATTTCAATATAAAAGAATTACTTTAATTTATTTATTCTTAAATTCCAGTTTTCATATATGATATCTAGCTCTTGGTGGTGGAATTCAAGTTTATGAGTGATGACCTATATAATTGATGTTGATAATATGAAAATTTCCCCAAAGAGGTTGTGATATATATTATATTCATTATTTTTTGTGATTTAATAAACTACAGTAACCATGTTTTATATGCGAATAAAACTGAATGGTCTTTGGGAGGATTCAATCTTGAATTTAATGGATTGTGAGGGATAGAAAAACGACTACATCCTCATTCCCATTCACTTATCTTGGTAATATTATGTGGTATTATGCATGGTGTTCATCTTTCTCATATATGTGTGTAGTTTTTTTAAATATTTTGATTATTTCACATACATTTTTATCAAGATATTTTATCCTATTGTTTAATATATTTATGATGTATATGAAAAATGATTCGTTTATTTACATTATTTGGTGTAATTGTTATCATGGATTGATTTATAATACAAAATATGTGATACAAAAAATATGGTCAATGGTGGATCCAAAAAACAATGGAGTTACAATATTAATAAAATTATTAGAATAATATATTCTATAATTCATGAGGTCTTTGATTTATTTATTTTTCCTTATGTCTCTAGGATAGATTCATGTATAGATAGATATCTCAACATGTACAACATTAAAGAAGAGAGTAAAACCAATGGGAAGGCTATGTTGGGATCCGATTTATTATTACTATAATATATGATCTCTTTAATGTTATACATGTATAGTGATATCCATGATGAACATTTGAAAATAATATAACATTCTTAGTGATAATTTAGTTTCTCTTTTCATCACTAGACATTCATATGGATTCATTATATTTTTCAGGAGAGGATCCTAAGAGGATCAAAATTAGTATAACTCTTAGCTCACCAAACTTATATATAATGTAATTTATAGGTCACCAAGGTTTTTTTGGAGATATGGTTGGATATTATGAGTTCATGGTTTAGCATGAGATTTTTAGGCTACATGGTCACAATAAAGTTTATATTTTTAATTATTTTGGTTTTAATATCAAATGGAATTACATGTGTGTTATTGGGATAAATTTTATCATTTTTTTTATGATATTATTTGTTTTGTTTTCCAATTTTTCTCATTGAAAACTTTTTATAGGTTAATGCATCCCATTATATTAGATTCATGTATCGAGTGGCCACCATATCCCTATTCTCAATGCTACCCATGGAAGATTACCTATATGAGGGAGGGGGTCAAGAAAATATGTGTCATTTTAATCCATATAAAATATTCCATAATAATTTTAAAGTAAATAATACTGTGTTCAACTAGAACATTATGAATGGTGTAGTGAAAAGAAATCATAATTACCCAATATTATTTAATCCAGCCATAACCAATTATATTTAATGAATAATAATGGTAAATGACATATTCAATGTTTTATTATTGGTAAGGCTACCACATGATAATTTTCCAATATTATTTCTTATTTTTTGAAACGTTTGTCATAATCATTTTCTATGATGAATTTAACTACTTATTGAGTTATGTAATTTATTGTGATACTTAATTTATAAATGTTACTAATAAACATTCACTTCTATCTTTATAATAAAATAAAATATAAAATCTACATAGAATTTATAGGTCATCAAATATATTAGAACACTTTAATTTTTGTATGATAAAAAATTATTCTATCATAAGAAACAGTATGTACAATATGACTATTATATAATTTATAACATTAAAATTTTCAAAATATTATAAACATAATCATGAATTTTAATATATATTGTATATTCTATTGATTTATATAATGTTCCTCATAACATATTTAATAAATATTAATTTCAAAAATCAAATATAGAATGATTTTATTCAATAACTCTTTCTAAAGTACAAGCATAGGATATATAAATATTGTGGGCTTATTCACAAACCCATATAGTATAACCAAATACTAATAATGGACATAAATAATAGCAAACATTTCCCCTAGAATTCATTCCTCCATCACATTCTATAAATGATCATATAATCAGAGATCAATAATAAAAAAATACTACACTCCCTAAACACTAAAAAATATTTTCATATATATTATGTAATAAATACATATTCTTAACAGTAGATTTATTGATTTCACTATAAATAATTGAAATATAATATGAAATAATAAATTTTTATTAAATAAAATAAGACCCCCAATGTCAATTTATAGGTTGAATTAATCCATTATCATAAAACTCTTATAACAAAACATTTAATTAAAATAAAATGAATAGATCTAATCAGTAAGGGGTTACTAGATCTTTGTTAGATTAAAGATCTAATTAAATGTATATTCAATATCTCAATCAATAATAAAACTACAAATCATTAGAAAATACATCCATACATTCATTTAAAACTATAACATACCATATTGATAATTTTTTCCTTTATTAACAATATGAGTTAGATAACTCTCCCTGTCATATTTACTTGATTTCTATAATTATTAACATATTATCATAGTTATGAAATTATTCTAGTATAGAAAACAATCCCCACTACAAAAACTTTCTATAACTATATACCCTCTACAATATCACTTAACAAGATAAACATTAACCCAATACATAACTAAGATAACATTATACTGTAATATATGAAATATAATAATATTTATTTGGGAAATAAATTAAATATATAGACATTAGATGATTATAATAAATACTTTTTTCATTAATACATCTATAGAGACACAAAGTTTTCATACATAGAAATTACATGTAATTAAGGGAGATTTTATTCCATAAATTAATGGTCCTAACCACAATCATATAGTTTTATTTTATTTGGTATCATGGGCACCAAAAAATTATCAAAGAACTATACCATCTCCCAGAAAGAAATTCATTAGTAACAAACTCATAAATATTTCATTCTCAATACAATTATTCATTTCCTATGGATTATATATAGGAGAAAGGGTGAGAGAAAATTCTTAGTAAGCATAAAAAGTGTAGGTATATAAGTGTAAAAACTCGGTCCCAGTGACAGCACAACCACTCCAACTTAACATGGTCATCGGGTCCTGGCACACCAGGTACCCCAATTCCCTCATAGAAACATGGTCCTTACCATGGTGTCCACCCACGAGCTTGAACGTGTCATCTGACTAATGAGATTCCCCACAGGCCAACACTTTTCATTTCCAGTGTGCTTTGTCCTCACACACACACACCCAAGGAAACATCCTAGAAGGTCACCCATCATGATCACTACTCCATGACAAACACAATTAATTGTGGAGTTCTAATCAGACAGGATCTCGAAAAGGAAGGTGAACCATGTTGACATGAGTCATATAATTTAGTCTTTTAACCCTTTATCTTTTGGGGGTGTCACAATCACCCCCCCTTAGAGCACAACGTCCTCATTGTCGGCCCTACATATCAACCAAGGCATTACACCACACATAAGGCTGGGTACCACCTCTGATACCAAATGTAACAACTGGGTCTCGGTGATAGCACAACCACCCCGACATAACATGGTCATCAGGTCCCGACCCTCCAGGTACCCCAATTGCCCCGCAGACACGTGGTCCCCGTAGTGGGGTCCACCCACGTTCTTGAACGGGTCATATGACTAATGATAGTCCCCATATACCAACAAATGTCCTTTCTAGTGTGCTTTTTCCTCACTCACACACACCCAAGGAAACATCCCATAAGATCACCCATCTTGATCACTACTCTAGTCCTTGCATGCTTGACTGTGGAGATCTAATCAGAGAGGATCCCAAAAAGGAAGGTTCACCTTGTTGAAATGAGCCATATCATTTAGTCATTTAACCCTTTATCATTTTCGGGTGTTATTGTTTCAATCAAGGGGGATAGTCATATATACATATGTGTAATGATTCAATTTTTCAATGACCATGAAAAAAAGTGTAAATATTGTTTTGCCTTTATATAATGTTCATTTTTTATTAATAAGTTATTATTTATTTAAATATAGTATATATATCATCCATGTGATGTAGAAATTAATTAATTGCATTGTGCAGGTGGTGATCTTCAAGAAGCCACATACGGCATTATCATATCATAATGATAGGTAATGAATGAAAATATATGATATGCCCCTTTTATATCACATAGATATATTATTAATATCTATAAACATTACTATACTCATAATAATAAAAATTCATCATATATGATAATTTAAATAGATTTACATCGGCCTATGAGGTGGATGTCTATTGTATACAGAAGCTATGGTGATTCATATTTGATGGAAGGGGAGATGTATTTATGTCCTTAAATTAAAATAATATAATGTCATTATATTTGTGATTCAAATTATATTATATCGGTATTTTTGAAAAATAATTAGGGGAGGTGGAATAATAAATAATACAACGACACTAAATGAAGAACAATAAATTTTATTTAGAAACATCGTTAGTGTTTCCAAAAAAAATACTTCATTGAAAGGTTTAATAAAAAAAACATTACACAGGGAAACTTTCTATTATTTATATATATGTTTTGAACCATTTCCTGATGTGTTTTATATCTCATCATTTGGACATACCAATATGTTAAACAATTTTAATCATAAATATGGTAAAAAAAATTCAATGTAACAGTGTTAATAATGTAATCATAAATGTAAAAAAAAATCTTACATGGTTGATATGTTTGAAAATATTTATCTTACTTCAACGAATAAAAATTTTCTAACTAATTTATATTATTTAATGAAATATTATTTAATAAATAATAGTATTCAACTCGATTTTGGAATCATTAATTTAAGTTGACCTTAATGGTGTTGTGAAAAATGGAAAGATGTAATAATTTATTTTTAAACAACTATATAATATCATATGAATCAAAAAAATTCATGGAACAATATAACTCATATAATTTATTTTACCTTAAATGTTTCTAAATTAATTTTTTTCTTTTTATGTTAAATGTGGAAATATTTGGTTGGCATTGCATATGAATTTGTGATAAATATATAATTATTCAAATTTATAAATTATTTACCCTCATGATAAAAATTTCGTTATTATAAAATATATATTAGCATTTATTTAAAACATAATTTGTTCTATATAATAACACAAAAGATATTTTTAAAAATAATATTGTGAAACACTGTATGTTTATTTACATAAAATATTATAAATATTTATTTATTGAAAATAGTAAAGTAAAAAAATTCAAGCTTATGGTGGTATGTTTTTAAATAACGTCATCCACAAAGATTAAATTTGAAAATTGTGTCTTTGTCACAATGTATTACCCTATGATTACTGGGATTACACATTTAATATGGTAACAAAGCTAAATTTTTTATGTATTCAATATGGAAAAAAATTTATTTTGAACATGTTAAATAAAATTAGTTATATATAATAATAATATGTAATCCATTATAAAAATTTAATCCCTACAAGTGGTGTATCATTAATTTATATGTATATCATTAGGTGTAATGAGAATCAATTTTTGATAAAATTTCATATATATATATATATTAGTATTTTTATATGAAGATCATGAATAATGTTGATTCATGAATAAATAATTAATTAAATTATAAATAAAGGTGATTTTCCATAATTTATATTAAAATTTAAAATATTATGTAGTATTTAAATGAAAATAAATGATATTTTTAAGAAAAATTATATTTTTCGTTATTTTCTAAAAAATTATGTTTTTAGAATGTGAAAAAAAACAATTCAACATATGTTGATTATGTCATAGTGATTTCAAAATTAATGATAATTTTAAAATTAAATTATTGTGAATGTGTACAAATTTATTATATATTTCATACAAAAATGCAATAATAATGAAATTTTGATGAAAATTCATTTTTGAATAAATCAATTACTACACTAATAATTAGGAAATTTTTTCCAAATAAATTCTCACAACGATTTTTAATAGGTTATTTTAAAATATTTCAGAATTTGGTTAGTCTTATTTATATAAAAAATTTATTGGCTTGGATGTATTATTCATTATTAAATATTAATATTTTATTGTTATATCATGGTTCATCAGAAATTACTAGTGCATTCAATTCAAGATATCAAAGAGAATGTATTTATTTTAAGAAAAATATATCGTTAAATCATGTGGTGGTGCATTAAAAACCCTATAAAATGAATATCGACATTAATATTCTTCCACTATGATACAAAAAAATAACTATTTATTTTTTATTACATCCTTTGGTTCTTAATAAGCTTCTGGGAATTTATTGTTCCTCTTGAAATCATTAAAGAGGTGAGTAATATTATTCCATAGAACATTATCACTATAATCCAATAGTTAAATAGGATTTTTTTCATAAGAATGGTCACAGACAATTTTTATGACCAAACTATTCTGTAAATTTGATTGAACTGTATTGTAATTCCTTTGTAGAGTTACATGTAACATATTGTGGACTTGAGATAGATTGTGGGTGATATTTCATGAAAAAAGCTACCAACCTTACATTTTCTAGAATCTCAAAGCGGACAATATACCTAATTATTAGCTTTACATTTATTAAAGATAAAATAAAATTATTATATCTATAATTTCAAATAGAAAAGTCAACAAAAATATTATATTATTTATCACATAGTTGAATAACATCATAAAATTTATATAATATCTGATATTCATTGATTTTTTTTTCATTGGATACGGGTTTCTCTATCACGTCTCTAGCTAGATGAGGTCGAAATGTCATTATTTATCAAACTCTAACCCATCAATTTTGTGTTTTATAGTATATTAAATTTGGGGATTCAAGAAATTCCTTTTTAATTCTTAGGGGAAGGATATTATTGTGAGAATAATATACTAGAACAAGGTGTTGATGCAAACAACAATTCCAATCCATATAATAAGATATCTTCATATCATTTTTGGTTTGAATGGTTCCCTATAATCATCCATCAATTAGAGTATGATATCCAATATTGAAACTCAAAATTGTATCAGGGGTTTATTGAAGTCATCAGAGGGAATTTAATGAAATCCATAGATCATTATTAGATATAAAATAATATGGAACTCAAAAAAACCAAACAACTTCCACAATAAATATTCTAGAAATATGATCAAGGTATAAATTTTTTATATGGATTTTGAAGTGTTATTACTCCATTAGGTTACTTAATATGACTCAAATTGAATTTTGTACCCTATATTTTTTGGGGATTTCATAAAAAAATTCCCTATTGATGTTTTCCAATATTATTTGTTTTCATGAGTAATAGTTGAAACATCACCTTATAATTCTATCTCATAGACATTATATTCTGACCAACCAATCATTGAGATGAAAACAAACCAATATATTTCTTTATTAAATTCCACCAAAAATACACTTTAAGATCTATAAAGTTTATTTTTTTAGGATGAATAGATATTGATGAACTATGAGCCTCATCTAATAGATCTGACATCAAATGTGGTATAAATGAATCAAATGAATCATTCAAACAAATACCATTTCATTATAATCAATTTCAAACTAATGATAATTTATAACCCTCATTTAATAATCTACATCATCATAATATTCATCATTAATCATTAAATGGATATTTAGAAGAACACTCACTAGAAGAAGATATGACTTCCCCCATTCCTTCATTATTTCATGATCCATCAATTGAAAAACCAAAAATAATAGATTATTTTCATCCTCATTATAAAAAAGATATCAGGATACTTTTTATTTTTATCATCATCCAACATGTAATATTTATTAAGGATATAATTAAATTAGAATAATTAATAATTGATAATTATAAACCATCATTGCAAGAACATATCCAAATCCATACTTGTGAACATATAGATTATATTTAACTATTAGTATATATTTCACACCTCTCTTTACAAATATAATCCCTCTTTATTTTTTAATCTAATATTTCAACACCTATATCCAAATACAGAGTTGTGTAATTTTTTCAATAATCTTCAAATGTAATGATGAATAATTCATCACTATATAATTCATCAAATGTATGCAACACAATCCCTTGTTTGAGGCATCACTATAGATTTAAAAACCTTCACTAATGTAGTCAAATGTAATCCCTTGAGTGATAACTCATATTATATTCAGTTTGATTAATGTTTCTCAATATTTAATATCCAAAACAACATTGATCCCTTCCTTGTTACCAAGTTTATAGGATTAGATAACCATGAGACATTTTACACTAATGTTACTATATAGAATTATTATAATACCTTTTATGGAATACTATCATTGGTATATCATCGTCATTAATCTTCAAGTAATGATATCTAGAATGATGGTCAATATTATAAATGTATTTTCATCAATGTAGTTTACAAAAAAGTAATCAGTATTTGGAATAAGGTACCTATACTTAATAGTGATATTGATATGTTTGTGATAAATAATGTGAATTCATATTGAGATATAATTCATTTAAATTTAAATAAATTGGGAAACATAAGGTGATAGAAATGATTAAATAAATCCATTTTCAAGAGTAACATATTACTTCTTATTTAATTACCATAACTGAATCAATTCATTTCATAAATGATTCATTTATAAATGTGTGTCACCATGTATTTATCCTTTTGATAAGACGACATCATAATTTGAATGAATACAGGGAAAACCATATAGAAATATATCAGAATACACCAACAAAATAGGGTTATAATTGATATTTGTTCCCCCAAACAACTAAGAGCAATTAACATTTTTAATTGGAATTAATAACCATTCGTTGAATGTGATTACCATCACAAATATATATTTATCATTTCACTGATATAAGATAATATGATGTATTATAAAACCACACATGAATTCTATTCTTTAGAAATTAATGTGGTATTTTTATAGATAAGGAAAATTCATTCCATAGAAAACATAAAATTAATCAATATTGAGAATAAGTATATTTTATTGAATAATTTTCACAAAAACATCAATAGAATATGCATCATATATTTGAGATGTGATCATCGTTACATTTACAGTTCCCATGTATAATTCAACATCGAATATTTGGGGTAAAATTTTATTACCCTTATTAAATTCTTCATGTAAAAAATATTTAGGATATATTGAGTTAAATAAGACATTAAGAGTTCTAGAAATGATTTGTAGTGTACCTTTCACAACATCATTATTACACCCCTCATTAGAAATGATTGCGAAATAATTTTTCATTTTTTCATTTGAGATTTAGAAGATTTTGATTTTAATTATCATCATTTACATTCTTATTTACAAACAAATAATCATAAAACAAAAACTCTTCTCTTTTGAAGCATTGTAGTATTTGTGCTGATTTCTATGGAGATTTCTCTCAATTTGAATCATCGTATAAATTTTTATCACATCTACATCATATTTTTATATGTTCATCATTTCCACAAAAAAAAAATTTAATGACCCCCTTACAAAAATATTCTAAAATTTTACTTCAGAACATATAGTATAATAGAAGTCAAAAATTATTTTATATATGTGTTTTCAACTTCCATTGAATTCCATCATTATATTCATATAGAAAATTTATATTTATAGGATTTACCAATCTTGATTTCCATATTCATATCCTAAAAAATTATTTATTCATATATACAGATGACATTATAAATAAAAAATATTGTATAATTTAATTTAAACCACTAAATAATTAATCATACATACATTCAGGTTTCATGAAATACTAGAATATTCTCTTAAAAGTCATTTAAAATTTTTCCCCATATGAACTAATGGATTCCTTATACTTAAAATTTAAATCAATTATATCAATTTACAATTTCATAAATATAATATGAGTAATATATATATATATTGATAAAATAATGACATAAAATCATCCCACTATATGTTTTCAATTTTTTCATCTTACACATATTCTTGATGAGATTCCAAAATATATCCACTTTTCCTTAAAAATGGTAAACATGAAAAATGTGTTTTTCCTGATAAAAAACAACAGTGAATAGAACAAAATGGAATTGTTATATTAAACAAAAAATCTTAGATTAGTGATCTCAATAAAATAAGGTGGGTTTTTTTATGGAATCAAAAAAATGGTGTTGTTTAATTTTCATGTTTGGAAGTACATCAAGATTAATAAATTGTAAAATATATGTAAGTGTATAAATAATATTTATCATTCCATCTCAAATAAAAATTTGTTTCTCAAGAGGATAACCCATAAAATGAATATCACATTCATCATTAAGATTATTCCCCAGGTTTTTGAACATTACTTAAATATAAAAAATATAGAATGAGGAATAATCACCATTGTGTAAAACCATATCATCATAAAAAATATTTTAATGGATGTTTGAATCATGGAACAATAATTACAATATATGACACCATTTATTTTAGTTAGGATAATAATGATTAAAATATATTAAAATACTTTATGATAATTTATAATGAAAATGTTAATTAATATTATCATTTCCTTTTAGAGTTTAAACATGTAGTATTGTACTGGATAAGTCACCCTACACCAGTAAAACTGATAATATATACTCAACCGACTATTTTAGGGGTTATTACTACTATTTTAATATTTTTAAAAACCATATCAATGAGAAGTATATTTTAGGGATGTCTTTTCAAAAAAAATACACACAACTTAATTTAATATAACTTTGAAAGTTCTTCTATACATATGATAATCCAAAGAGCTTTTACAGATTTTTTAACGTCATAGATTCCTATGGATAAAAACCATTATATGATACTAACTATAAGGAACCAAAAGTTTCACACAACGATATTACATATTATTATATAGTCACTAATTTTATAATTTAATGATGCAATCCAGAATTTTATAGGTCTTTTATATTTGGATACATGGAGTCATAACCAACTGGTTTGTGAGTGAACAAATTATCTCCCTCTTCATTTTTCAATGTATTCACCCATCTTAGATATATCATATAAAATACCTCTCTTCATATCAAGTGTAAAGTGAACATAAAAAAGGATGATCGTATATGCTAAGTGTAGTCTTAGTATATATCAATGATATCATACATATAGTGAGACAATAAGGTTAAGATAATATTAGAATAACATTTTAAAAGCATACCGTTTATTGAGAATATCAATGTTTTCATTCATTTCATAAATCATAAAATTTAATAATAAATTAATGATAATAGAAGAAAATAACATGACCCATCATATAATAAGAATAGAATAAGAAAATTATTTATAAAATAAACTGATGCATATAAAATCATCTCCAACGTAAAAAAATTATTTTTCCAAACCTATCAAAGTAGAAAGGGTTCCCTCCCAAAAACATTGTAAAAGTCAAGGTTCACTAAGAATACTACCGAAGTAGATATACACCTCTATTGAACTGGGTTCAATCCCAATTCTAGTCCTATTTATCTCTTTAGTTATCCATATTAATGGAATGCATTGGAGGGCTATACAATTTGTTTCCCACACATCTTATAATAGAAATAATACATATTTGGGCCACAATAACCATAAAAATTCATCATATAATAACTTCTGAATAAGAAATTCAGCTAATATCAATTTCAATATAAAATATCCATTGGGAAATTTATGGGCTTCACAAAAGATTCATCATTTAATATTGATCGAACACATTGTAAAAATAATGAGTTTTATAATATAATTTTCATCATATTCATAAAAAATCCCTGAAATTATTAGGATGGAATAATTGGATCATATCCCTAGTAATGGATTGGAAAAATATTAGGATGCCTCCTAAATGGAATGTTCTTCTCAAAGATAACTGAGAACATTTCATGGTGAAACTAACATTTACACATTGATATAGAAATTATTATATAAAATAATATACAAAATATTAAAAAAATACTTATTGAAAATATCGTCAGAGTCATGTATGGGATGTTTCAAACTATTTTTTGGAAATGATAGTCAGAAATTACTTTCTTACTATATACATTATTATAGTGATTCATTTTTATGATTTTCCATAAAAAATTTAAAGAACCACATTCTAAATAAATTTAAATTAAATTAAATTTAAATCATTTAGAAGAAATTATAATGATAATAATCACATATATAAATATGTTATGTATAATAGTTTATAGATTAATAAATTTTATTTGAAACAATATAGCTATAATATATGGGATTTATGACCTTAGAGGGGAATACATGTTACTTTCCTTAAAAATAATATTTTAATGTATTTAGACTATAAAGAGAATAAATTAAAATGATATCATGTATCCATAAGAAATAACTATATGTTATGAAAAATAATAGGATTATTTATAGATAAAATAATTTATTTCATCATCATTACTGAAGAATAAAAAATGATAATAACTAATTAAATTGTCAAATAAATCTATAAACACAAGACAGACGCATCACATACATTTGTTTTCGTTCCAAATAATAAAATTATGTTATTTATTTACATGAATATGAATATTTTTAATTTCTTTAATTCCATTTTTTTTATTAATTTACATGTTATATGAAATTACCTAATCTCTTGACATTATATAATACATTCACATTATATTTGGCTCATAAGTATGAACTGACATCATGAGGTTTACAATGGTCAATAGGGAAATTATATCATCATATCCCAAATAATATTCACAATATAATTATAATTTTAATAAATTAAATTAATTTTTTTAAATAAAAATATGTGATACGGTTATAAATAATATATAATGTTATAATCATATAGATTGTAGGTCGTACGTATTCCTGGGTAACATATCAATTTTATAATGATTATAATGGAATGAAGGATGTTATTATTTTTTCATTACATGATGATAATTATATTATAATTGACTTATTATTTCATTAAATACACAAATATATATATCATACAACTAATGTGGAAAAGAATCACATTGTTGTGTGGACATTGAAATCAACTTGTATGCATGAAAGATGTGATAAATATTCAATGGATGGAAATGTAATAAAATATATGATTTACTAAATATAAAAATGTATTAAAATTTCATGAATTTCTTATATATACAATAAATACTGTATCATAATTATTAGAAGTATGTGATGATATAAAATGAATTTATTTGGTCTATAGGATGGTAGTTCTTCGCACACATGAAAAATAATTTAATTTAATATTTTATTAAATAGAACAGGGATTTAGGTTATTAAATTAACTAAATAACATCTTTTTATATGATATATATATTGTTGTTTTAGTATAATAACATTTGAGTATGATTTTAGAGATGTGTAATAAGGAATAAAATGTAATATCGATTATGAACGATGATTCCTATTCGAACAACCACTTTATGATATTGAAAAAATATATTCTAAGAGCGTTTTATAAAAAATGTAAAACATTATAAATTATTTAACGAAATTATTTTGATTGGAATTTGTTCATCAAATTGGATTTTTATATATGATGAAAATAGAACAGTATGATCTTTTTTTAAGTGATGGTTGGTGAATTTTTTAGAATTCATAAATTAATAATGTAAAAATATTTATTCTTTATATACAGTATTAAAAATAGAAAATTAATCCATTGTGAGGTTGTATTTCTATTAAATTTCTTCAATAAATAAAATATTGGTTTTTTAATCATTTAATTCATTTATTTTTGTTTAACCCCAAAGTTTACCTAGTTTAACCTTAAGTACGACGAAAACTTTTTCAATCATAAAGGGATATGAATGATTTAATATTTGATAAAATGACTAAAAAATAGAACATTACTTATTTTTTAAAACCATATTCCCTTCAATTGGGTAAATAAAATATTTTAAAGAATGTAAACAACATTATAATCTATTATTTTTTACCAATATCAAGATTATACACTTAGTATATAGTTATATAATTTGATTATAAATGAAGAAATACTAATATAGAAAAAAGTTGACTCAATTATAAAATTCATAATATTTCCTAAAATATTTATAATTATTTAAATTATATTAATATTATAATTTTTAAAATCACATAAATTATATTTCATATACTTTATGATATACATTGATGGTGCTGCATAAAAATTTATGGTAATTACATAATAAACTATAATTTAAAATAATTTCTCTATTGATAGAGATTTAATTATTATAATAATAACTATTAGTATTGAATAAAAAAATTCCCCTACGAGATTACATATGATATTTTTAAAATTAATGGATTGAAAATATTTCTTTTTCTTGACATAATGGAAATATTTCCCAAATATAAATAAATATAAATACTAATATGATAAGGGTATAAATTCTGTTCGAAAAAAAATATTAGATTTGATAAAATGTTGGCTTTATCACATAGTTTAGTTAAAAATTAACAAGATTTACCAAATTAACATAGTTTTATTTTGACTATTTTCACTATTCATTAGACGAAAAAGTAAGTTGATCTTTTTAGACAATATAAATTGTTCTAATTAAAAATATAACACTTTTTTATCAATCTAAACATCTATAATTGGATGAAATCTATATTATATGTGTCTCATAATGATAAATAATATATGATTTTCCCAAAAAATAAATTATTATGTATAAAGGTATTATTAGACCAAGAGACATATTATATATATTTTTATATAAAAAATAAGTTATTTTTTAAATAAACTAAAATTATGTTCATTTTTGGTGAAATATAAAATATTAAGGTTCATTCTCAATTGGGTGAAATGGTATTTTTTAATTCAATAGTTTTCATTTTTCACTGAAAAACCTTTTTTGGAAAAAAACTTACACCCGACAATATTTTGATGTAATAATTTTAAAATATAATTTCAAATTAAAAAATTAAAATTATTATTTTAAAATATATTATTAATATCTAGAAATTAACAAATTCAATAAAATATATTTTTGAATCATAAAAATTCTACTCTTAAAATTTTGTAACAATTTCCTAACAATTATTTAAATTTTTTAATTTAGTGGGAGCTTTATATATATTTTATTTTTTTTTACTATTTAAACTACCGAATTCAATATCTAGGTAATAATTATTATTTTTACATTATAATATTTAAAATATATAACAAAATTTCATAAAACATGATGTTTCATGAAATGAATGAAATTAAACAAAATGAATTTATTTAATTAAAATATTCAATAAAATATTTGTATGTTATAAATTCAATAATGATATTTTTAAAAATATTTTTTCATTATATAATTTTGTGAAATTTTCACTTTAGATAAAATAATTTATAAGTAAAAGGATTTGTTTAATAAGAATAAATCATGACATTAGAATAATATAAGTTTAAATTTGGTGTACCATTAACAACATAATTTAATGTTTATGTATTTCACTATGTCGTAGAAAATCAATTTTCCACACCCTTATGCTTATATTCTTGATGAATTCAATCCTTCATGCTGACCAATGAGCACATATTTTATTAATATCCCAACTCATTATAATTATTACACCATACGATCAAATGTTTCATTATTATTTTGAATATTAAATTTACATATTCAATTAAAATCACGGACTATATATTTAAAAACACCGAAATTGAAATATAACATCATGTTTTTTGAGTGGAGGTGATATTTGAATGAAATTTTAAAATTTCAATTTACATGAAAGTCTGTTATTAAAATAGATCTTTAGAATTAAATTTAGAGAGTTGTTACCCATCACTATGTTTTTAAGACTTTTGTAAAGTCATAAAAGGATCTTCGAGAGGGTTTTTGAGTTTTGGGAGCACATTATCCCTAAAAGATATGGATTTGATGATCTAATAGGGGTGCATGATTTTTCTAAAAGAGTTAAACCTCTTACATCAAACAATTTTTCATGTTTCAGAGGATTTTATGTGCCCCACATGGACTCCACATGGTTTACCCAAACCACGTGCTCTAATCACATGAGTAATTATATTTCTGATGTACCACACCACTATTCATTAGATAATTAGAGTACAGTATGTGTATCCATTTATTAGGAACCTTTAATGGTGATTTTCATATAGAATGGATGTTTCATAGTTTATCAAAAATGATAGGCCGAACCATGATACTATGTTTTTGAGGTTGAAATTATTAGAATTCGGTTTATTAAGATTTAAATCGTTCTTTATTTATCACATCGTCCCTCGCTCGCATGAATCCCTCTCCTTGGGTATCATGGCATACTCATCAATCCAAATCTAAGATTCAAGAAATATCTTCCACCAATTTTCTTATTCAATATTTTTCTGTCTCTATGGATCCACATCGTTATGACCTTGATTCTATCTAAATAATTCATTGAAAAATAAACTATCTATTGTAATATATTTTCAGGAGATTATTTTCCATATATCTAGGGTAGAGGTCTATTTCTTTGATTTATTCTATGACTGATCGATTAATATGTCAATACTGGATGAGTAATCTCTCCTATATATGATGTATGCGGTCTATGAAATATTCCTCAGTTTCATATCTTTATTTGAATGAAACATTTTGTCACAAAGAAATATTTTCAATGTTTTTTATATAATGGGTTCTATTATATTAAATTGAATCTTTCACCATTGTTACTGCACTATTAAATTTTTTTTGGAATTTAATGGTATCATTCAGCATTTAATGTCATCACATTGGTGTTCCAAGTAAAAATAGACATTTATAATCTAATGATTAAAATATTGGAACATTGTATAAGAATTTAGAAATGATTAATAATAAATTTTCCCCTTGTAAGGTCTCATCTAAATGATAATGGAATCCCTTAAATTCTATTTTGACCCATTATAATGGTTTTCAATTTTTTTTGTTATTATAATGTTTTAATATTATGTTAATTTATTAATGATAATTTTTTTTAATGCTTAAATTTGATAAATGGATTTTTTTAAGAGTAATGTATTGTTTTATTAAAAAATCCCTCAAATGAGAAAGAATTTCTTCAAAACATAATTGTGGAGATTTATAATTTAAGTTAGGATCTCTATGTATCTTTTTCTTATTATCTGATTCTATGATGTCATATTTTGTTATATGAAATGTTTGAGACATGTACTGTATTGATTCAATAAAATGAATCTCACATATTATATAAATAAATAATGGTCCATGGACTTTCTAATAGAATATATTTTTAAATGAACGGGTTTTCCTATGTTGGAAATGTCCCTCTTGACCATGGAAACATCTTCGTACCACTTTATGTATTGTGATGTAAATTTCCATGTTTTCATTAACTAATGGGAATATATAAAATTGAATAGAGTTCCTATGATAATTATTATATTCAAATGAGCTGAATTAATGAAATGGAATGACATTACAATATTGATTTTATTACATGGTTTTCATAAAATTTATTCCAAAATTATATTAAATTTCATTATTATATGATTTTTTATATTGGTTATATCATTGATTATAATGGGTTATTCAAATTCAACGCATTAGAGTTATTGCCTCATATATTATATTATAAATACGAAAAATCCAATAAAGATGTTTTTAATGATGTTAACTGTTGTTGATCAAGAAGGGAAATCTCACTCCATTATGTTGAGACTTAAGAATGATTACTCACACTAGTGATATGATATGGGTGTTTGTAAGAGGTCATGCATACCATGATAGAGTGATTCCATGGGACCTCACTCACTATACTAAGTGTTGTTTCATGATATCTCTCACATTATAGCGATGTATCCAATGCACCATATTTAATGTACTTCTAGGCTCATTTATATTTTTTATGGATTTCTGAGTAATTCTCTAATCTAGATAAAAACTATTATTCTTCATATATTTCTATTAGGCTTTCATGGACACATAGTTCATATAGGTGGTGAAATGTAAAACTAAACTATATGTATTTATTATATAATTATTACTACATATATAATTACTGGTTGAAAATGTAAATTCGATAGAGATCCGAAGAAGGTAGAATCACCAGGTTCCCTTTTGTGTCATGAGAATGTGGGAAGTATTTAATTCTTTTCTATTTTTTATTATTTTTACCAGATAGCAGCATTACATCACATTAGATACTATTTTTAGTCATATAAACCATTGTGGGGAACCTATTAGGATTATTATATCAAAACTAGCTCGGGCAGCCAATGCACTGGGGTACCGTAGTAGACTGTATGTTTTCAAGGACTTGGTTGATTTC
This sequence comes from Viscum album, assembly GCA_963277665.1. NCBI lineage: Eukaryota > Viridiplantae > Streptophyta > Magnoliopsida > Santalales > Viscaceae > Viscum > Viscum album. The sequence goes on along the minus strand of OY728160.1, from coordinate 794,592,645 downwards.
ATGTGATGATTATCTAATACCTAATTGTTTAGAGCACATTACAAGGCTAAAGCTCAGGATTCCTGTAGAGATTACCCTGGGGTATTTTGATTCTTTAATTTTATTCTATACTATATCTTGTATAATTTTTTATGAATTTTTTTTAGTTTATGTACCATCTTCAATATATGCTTGCATTAGTTGTATGTTATTAATCGATAATTTTTATATTTGAGTTCAAAAAATATTTCTACTACATTCCAATAATTTTTATATACACCTTACACAATTTTCTATTCTATATGGTATGTTATACCACTTATCTACATTGAAATGAGAGTATAGTGTACCATTTATCACTTAATTAGAACATATCTACTAGTTAAATGCCTCTACCATTCAAGGAGGTGTGCTTGAAGCCATGTGAAATACCATTCCATCTACCATCTTATTGGTCAATTGGGATGGGATGTTTCAATGTGGTAGAAGAGGTAATTTTTTACCTTTGTCTAACAGTTTTGGTTTTGATGGCATGAAACTATAAATGTGTTTGTTCTTGGTGGATACTCGTGTCTGGGACTACCAACCCACCCATATGAAAAATTCCATGTTTCCAATGGTGGTATTTTTGTTCATTTGGTTCATTGTTATAGTTGATATGATTTAACAATGAGTGAATGGTCTAATTTATAAATATTATTTAGTTTTTATGCTAATGATATTTTACACTTGGACTTGTATGTAATGGATGTAGAATTTGGGTCTCCATATTAGGCACAGTGAAAATTTACATTCCATGGTATGTAGTTTTATTTAAATTTATTCTTATTATATTTATTTTTTCCATGTTTATTATTCCATATATAGTTTTGTATCTTTTTAGGTATTTATTTAGTCATCATGAATAAATAACATGCTTGAGTTTTTTTCATTCATTTAATTCATGTTCATTTAAAATTCATCGATGTTTATTATCATTATTTTTATGTCTATATAGTTTTATATTGGATTTATAATTTTATGCATGGGCTAAAATTATTGGCTTTGATTAAATAGGGTCATGTTTTCACTGTATGGTTAATGAGAACCCTGTAATTGGGAAAAGGAAACTTATTTACATAGAAAACATTGGTGCATTAAATATGTTTTTCTATTTTTTATTAAAATTTAAATAATGACACTAATTTTTCATGTTACTGTTAAATGGTTGAAATTAATGGTATCCAATTTTAAATTTATGGTGTTTGTGGGAACATTTTTTATTAATAAATAAAAAACGATGTAATTAAACTATTTAATATAATCCTATTAAATTATATTAAATGATATTTTTTTAATGGGATCTAGGTTTTGATATATAATGTGTAGGGGGCCTCACTGATTAGAATGGTGGAAGCCAATGTTGTGAAAATATTGTTTTTATGATCATCCTATATTGTTATTTTTTTATAAATTTAAAAATAATTTCATTTCAATCTGTAGTGAATTTGTTAAATAAATAATTTCATAACTAGTACAAATTTGGATAGTTGAAGAATTTTTTCTTTTTAGATTAACTTTTTTCCTGATTTTAGTTTGTAAAATTAATAAACTGCTATTGGGATGCATTATAAAAAATATTGGTTTTCTTTATGGGACCCTCATAGGATTCCTAGTCTATTATAATATGAAAATGTAATTTATTTTATATGATTAAAAATTTATTATTGGATGCAAATAAATGATTAATGATTAAACAATATGTTTGATAATATTTTAAAATATTCTACGATACGTTTTTGAATGACTTTCAACATAAATTTATAATTATGAATCAATCTAATGGATTAAAACTGAACCCTAACATGGTATACTCTATTTAAGCCCCCCCATGTAAAATTATTTTAACTATTTCATTGAGTTTACATGGATATTAAATGTTTCTATTTCCACAGGCTTTCCAAATTTTAGAAATTATTTTAATGATTTGTTTTGGACATAGTGAATTTTTGTGTTGGACCTACTGATGGTGTTTGTGTTTTTTTCTTCTATGATGGGATGGAGCAAGGTAGGTAGCACCGTTAGATCATAAATTCCTTGATAATTCTGAGAGTTTGTAATCTTATGTGTTGTTTTTGTTACATTATCGCTAGTAAGAATTTCTGGTTTCAAAATAAAAACATTATTTATAAGGTTTTAATGATTTTATTAGACTTTATTTTGGGTGTGAGAATCGAGAAATGATATAGTTTTTTCTTGTTAATCATACATCAGGAATGATCAATGTCTTCATATATTGTTTGAACTTTTATTCTTCCTTGGTGATGTACAACCTGGTACATCTCCATATAGGTTAATGGTTTCATTTGGAAGCACAAATTTGGGTTGAATCTTTAGTATTTTCCATAATATTTTTTAATTCATAGGGATGCTAATATTATGGGTAGTATATATGATATTTCAGTTAATTCTAATTCTTAGTGTTTTTTCTGTTAATATATGTGGTAACCATAATTTCAATGATGATTTAATTAATTGCTTTCCATCAAGGAAATCATTAATACATTTATTATTGACTCCAGTCGTGGTTTATTTCTGGTTTATAGGGACCTTGGGAATTAATGGATTCAAAATTTTCCTATTGATCTGTATAAAATCTAATAGAATTAGACGTTCTGACATGCCTGTCAATTGGTTTTGGAATTGATGGAAACAGCTTTGACATATGTGAAATTGACTCATATGAATGTTATACATAATTTTATGGTGTCTATGATCTATCATTATTGTGAAGAGAAAGTATATCCATATGTCTTGATCGATAATACTCATCTAACATAGATATTTTCATTTCATTTATAGTGGTTATGTAACCCTCCAAGTAGAATGAACACAATATATGTTAATCATATGGAAATGTTTAGTTCCCCTCAAGTTCCATAAGGAATGCATGTATTAGATAATTTCAATTATTTCTCGATAGAATAACATTCAGATAGTTGAATTTGTATGAGTCATTTGAGAAACCATATAGCCATAAGATTTCATTGGAGGTAAAAAATGAACGATCATGGGATGCCTCAATTGGTGAAAGAATCATGACTCGGCTGATGGCAGTGTGTCGGCAAGTGAAGTTGATTTTCTTCCCAAAATCCAACTATTAGTGGTTCAGCAGTTCTTCTAATAGATTTCTTGATATCCTCTTAGATTAATCTCCATGAAGAGACTACGATTTCCCACAAACTAGCATCGCCCTTGATACACTAAGAGAGCATTCATTATAATCCATGCTAACAATATAAAGCCACTATGTGTGATATGTGACACTATCAGGTTTCCCTTTGGAAATTTTGTTTTTTTCATGGTTTGTTTTGTCATGATTGAAATTTGGATTCTAAATTATGAATTACATGGATTTACACATGTACACCAACCATTCATTCCTTTGACTCAACTGTATGGGGGATTCCCCTCTGGGATCAATCAGTGATCAGAAGTGGAAGTCATGGATTGGAAAAAATGTATCACCCATAATCGTGGGGGTGTGTAAGACCTTTTCATATTCCCAAGAATCATATTTAATGAATCTAATTTTAATCCGAACTTTTAGTCATGCTCAGAGTATATTCTTGTAGGGTGATATGATTTAGTGTACTGGATATAGGTTACCCCTCCAGTTCATAATGAACCATGATAAATTAAATGTTATGGTAAAGACCTGGAAATTTCAAGGAATTTTTTTTCTTAATTTTTTTTGGAATTTTACAAGAACGCATTTTCTGACGGTGCCTGATTCCGAGGCCCGGTGTGCCCAGAATCAATTTCCGATGTTTATCTCGGGTACGTTCAGTGAACGAACGAGCGGGATTTTATAACTTTTTAACCGATACTCAGAATCAAATTCCAAGGGCACCGATGGAACCGCAGCGCCGATATTTTCTTAGGAACGCCTATTCCGGAGTTGCGTTTACATGAGGGAAGTTGTTAAAAAAATGTGAAAGTTAAAATAAAAATTTAACTTCAAATTTTATTTTCCGTAAGTGTTTTTATCCATTGGTTGGAAGTTGGGTAACTACCCAACTTCCCTTGTGAGGTTAAGAGGGTTGTGGGTCCCACATGAACCCCACCCCTTCATATCCTCTAACCCCCTAAACTCACCATTAATGTTGTGGACATAAGTTATAACTTATGACATTAATGTAGTGAGTTTAATGTGAGTTTTTGAAATTCAAACTCTTGAATTTCAAAGGTTTATGTTGTGTTAATAAATTATGTGTGGGATTAATTTATTTTGGGTTAGTTTCTTTGTTTCGGGGGAGGTTTGGGAGAATCGTTGAGAAACTTTAAGATCTTCTTCTTCTTCGACAAAGAATGTGAACAACGGTTCTTCTCCGATGAAGAACATCGACCCCAAGACCTAGATGACTCGGCGTCCCAGATTCTTCCGTCTTCATCTTCCTCCACGACAAGGGAGAAGTCGCCGACCGTGGTGATCATCGCCAATGACAAACGTACCTCCCTTCATCATCATAGCAATAAGTGAGGAGATGTCGTTTCCTCCTCAGACACACCCCTACATCCACAGAATCTATGTCCGACGCCGCGACGCCATTCTCTGCAATACCCGATGTGCGATGTCAATTATCAAGCTAGGTAATTTAAATTGTTATTGTTGGTGAACCCTCGTTTACTCCCTTATAAATCTAAGAACGCGGTTCAACTAAATATTAAGTTGACCGCGAAGATTATTTTGCGGGTTGGGATTATTGTTATGATTCTTTTTATAAAAGAGGTTGTATGGGATTGTCTTTACATTAATTTGTTCGAGATTACTCCCTTGATTTTTATTCTTCGTGAATATGTACAACTGCTATCATTTAACAAGAGGGGGCTGGTCCACACAAACACGGCCGACCCACCTCCTTTTTCCATGTTGGATTTCTTTGTGGTTTGGTACGGGAAGGCGTGGTTCCATCGCACCATGCAGAATCATGCGACAAGGGAATGTGCGGCGTCGTCGCACCGCGTTGTGAAAAACAAACAACGGCGTGACACCGTCGCGCCGCGTCGGAGAAAACTCAACACATCCGCTGATGGAGTCGGGCCATGACGAAGGGGCGCGGCGCCTACGCGTCGCGCCGGAGAACCATGAAGATGGTGCGTTTTTTTTAATTGACGTGCGGATTGGCGAGCGACGACATAACGGGGCCGCAAGGTATGTTTGAAGCTTGCGAAGCAAAGTACGAGACCCGAGATGAACACCGGCTCAGACGGTTTTGAAAATGGTCCACCGGAGTAACTCTGGTGGCCCTCGGAAACACCAGGAGGCACGGGTCGCAGGCGCGGTGCCGCCGGCGACCGGAGGCAGCGGCGCCCGAGCGAGCCGCCAGAAGAATTGGCGGCGTCGGTTGCACCGCCGCACTCAATTAACGGCGAGGGGAGGGCCGCGCACACCCCCGATCCCCGACTTCGGCTCGGCCACTCCAAGGCGCGGCTGGCCGGCCGGCTCGGGCCGCACCGGGTCCAGTCGGGTTGGACCCGGTTCGGGCCGACCCAGTGGGGTCGGGCCGGGTCTGTCCGGGCCCAGACCCCCCGTTTTCGGACCACTTTTAGTCAAATGCCCATATATTGGGATACGGACCTCCGATCGACGCACCGTCAGTTTCCTAGAGATCCTTGGAACGAGCCGGTCGTTTCAGTATATTACACTCAAGGTTTCGAAGATCTTTGGGTTCGGCCGGGTTGGTTCGTACACGAAACCAACCGGACCCTCGGAGCGGAAATGCTTATATCTTCAGCTCCAGACGTCTGATTGAAGTGCCGTCAACTTTGATGGATTCCACTAAGTGAGACGTATCTTTTGGCTTACTCCGCTCGAGGTTGGGATGTCGTCGGAGTACGGTCGGGTTGGTTCGATCACGAAATCCAACCGGGCCCCTGGTAAAAAAAGCCAATAACTCACAGACCGGGCGTCTGATTGACGCGTCGTCTATCTCGTTGTTTTTACTCTTGTTGAGACGAAACATTTGGCATATTTTGCCCGATTTTTGGATACAGTTTGATAGTGGCCGGGTTGGATTGTACCCAAAATTCAACCGGGCCCCTAGATAGGGAAAGCTGATATCTTTCAGACAGGACGTCTGTTTGACGAACAGTTAGCGGAGTTGACGATCATGTTGAGAAATGGTCCCTATGAGTATACCCTATGAAAGTTCATGGTACATTTGAGATACGGCCAGGATTGGTTCACTCACGAAACCAACCGGGCCCCAGGGATGAAAAGGCTAGTAACTCACAGACCGGGCGTCCGATTGACGCGCCGTCTGTTGCGTTGAGACCCCTATGATGAGGCGCACCTTTGAGATACTTTTTCGTGGGACTTTGAGATACTTGGAGTATCGACATGTAGCTCTTGGACTGAACCCTCCCAGAGACGAGCATGCGGAGTACGAAGACCGTGTAGCCAACTGAGACCTGATGACTGCTTGACCGACTCGACATAGAGTGAGTCGACTAGCCCAATGGACGGATCACTACTTTGTGAGGTGAAGACCCATGGCGGACGGAGCACTACATGTGTGACAGTGCAGACCCGCGGTACTTGTCCGGAGAGTACCTCAGCAGGCTACTAGGGAGTGTACACTACTGTGTTTTGGTGGCATACCCCGGCGAGAAGCCCTACTGTGTATGGGTGGATGGCCCGTAGTACTCGACAGGAGGAGTACCTCACCGGTCTTATGTTAGTGAGAAGTACCTTGGAGTCATGACAGGACCACTATACGCTTCAGAGACGGATCTCTTCAGCAGTTACGGTTTCGATAATGAAAATCATCATTTGGGCTGGGACTTTTGACCTTTTGTTTACCTCATGATTGATATGGGTCACTTGCTAACTTATGTGTGTGTATGGGCATATGCCTGGGTAGTGGTTATCCGTTGATTTCATAATCATTGTGTTTCCTTAAGATTGAGATGGATTACTTGATAACTTAGATATATGTTTGGGCATATACCTAAGTAGAGGTTATCTTTTGAGATCTTTTTTGTGGATATCCATGTTAGTTTTAGTGAGACCTTGAGGGTCTCAGGGTGCCTAATGAGTATCCTTATACTCACCCCTACACGGGCTATTCCCACACCTTGTTGTGATGATTGCAGACGACGGGCAGCGCTAACGGAGGCCAAGTGTTCGAGGACTGGACGGTACCCGGAGGTGGACTACACGACGAGTCGGTACCCGGAGGTGGACTACACGACGAGTCAGTATCTGGAGGTGGACTTCACAGTGAGACGACACTCAGAGGAGGTTTACGGGTGAGAGCGTTGAGGAGGCTATCTGTACCTACCCTTCAGGTAGGATCCGTGGTGGACGATCCAAGAGATGCCCCATTTGTACCTACCCTTCAGGTAGGATCCGTGGTGGATGATCTAGGAGTTGTACCATATGTACCTACCCTTCAGGTAGGATCCGAGGTGGATGACCCAAGAGCAGCTTCCTTTCTTCCAGCTATTGTCTTTTCCTATTGTACATTGTTCAGTTGTAGTTGTACTTTCATTTGGGTTTGTATTCTGGTCCATTTACCTTTCAGCACTTCTCATTGTACTTTGTGTATTACTTTCGCTTGTACTCTATGGTGATTTGTTAATTTTATAAAGGCAATTCCTTCCCAGTTATCGGGATTTACGCCTTTGGTTCTAGTAGCCATCCCCTCGCCTATGGAAGGCGGACATGGGGTAGTCACGGCACGGTTCCCGAGGACGGGTCGTGAAAAATTGGTATCAAAGGAGTTCGGTTCTACCGCAGAACATAAGACTCCGATCATTCTCTATGTGATGAAATAGTGTTAAGGGTACTGAGTGTGGTCTTCAGTTCAGGCAGTCCAGTGTTGGTGCGGTGGCCGACATATCCGTACACCAGGACCCTTACTACTGATTTCTGACTTTGTACACGAAAACACTGATTGCGTGTGTCTTTCCAATGTATTAAATTCATCTCAAACCAGGTCAGTTCACTAGGTATAAACGTTGATCGTGTCGCATCTCTTCAGGATATCTCCACGCAGATAGTCAGTTGGAGTTCTGAGAGAGTACCCGATCACGGCTCACCGAGCGACGAGGCTCTAGTGCAGTGCCCTTTTTTCTATGTTGGCACCCTCGGGTGGTGTACCAGCAGCACCACCACCTGTTGGGCAGAAGATTCCAACAGCTATACTAGAAAACTGTGCACGCTGGAAAAGCACATTGCACGAGTTCCAGTAGCAGTGGCCTTCGAGGTTACGAGGCGAGATAGAATCCCAGACAGCAGAGCAGTGGCTGGAGGTGATTTCTAGAGTTTTCCGCCTAGCTGAGACATTAGTAGAGTGGATAGTGGGCATGGACACTAGTTTTTTCGATTGAATGACCATTGGGATTGTCCTTATTGTGATGAGGCTTCGGTACGTGGACCGATGACTGAGATAGTACCTTTGGGTAGTGTGTCAGCTATATATCACTACCTGTTGGTCAGCCGTTACAACCGGCGGTACAGGTAGGTGACACATGTAAGCTTACTGCCTTGCATGTTTTATAACATCAGATAACCTCATGTTCCAAGGCGAACCTGACTCATAGGTGGCTGAGGACTGGCTTGAGGGGGTGGCAGAGAGTTTTCTAGAGATTATACAGTTTTGGCGGGGCGACGTGTTGATAGCTAAGAATGCATCGAGGCATACCGAAAATACTGGGTACTCGATGGATGCATTTTGATCAGTGAAATAGAGGTCTGACCTATGAGAATGGTATGTTTAAGGGCTTCCAAGCCAGCACCTTTTCTCTATGCATTCCTACTTAGGCTAGGGTGATAGAAGGAACCATTGTGGTTGAGAATTCTTTGCTGAAAAAATACAGCCAGAGAATGATAGAAGTTTGGAAAGCAGGAAACTGGCGCCAGTCTCGAGGACTTGGGTGTGTAAAATGTTTCAAGAAGAGGAAATGTTAAGGAAAGATGAATCTGCAGAGCAGCAGACATGGAGGGAGAGCTATGAGTGCAGCTTGTGGTGGTGTACATTTCAACATGTTACCATCACCCGCCTTTGTAGTCCCCACTAGACTCAGGAAGTTGGAGAGCAGGGGAAGAGATTAGCTGCTTGCGGTCATGGAGTGTGAACAAAAAGGGCTCTATAGACGATTCGAAGTGCGTATTTTGTCTCATACTAGCTTCTGTAGCCACATACATCGATACGAATCATCCCTTCCTTCCATGAATCTAGTCCCAGACCTAGAGTTTCTAGTTAATCCGTTGACTTGTCCCTCACGTCTGGAGATACCTTTGGGAGGAGACCCGATAGTCACACTTACGCCGATGGTGTGATCTGACCCTTGAGGTGAGAGTATTTCTTGGGACCTCTTGGTGGCAGCGTCGAGGCCTTACGACGTTAGTTTGACTATGGATTTGGAAATCACTGTTCATACACAAATTGACGGTATGAGGCAAACGTCGGGATGGGTTTTCCTTGGTCGGTGAAAAGGAAACCCGGGGCAGCAGAAGTTAAACTCATGCACGGGAGGGTGCGACCGATCACTCTTGAGTCGGCCAAATATACCCTCGTGGAAGTAGTCGTTTGAGTTCCAGTTCTAACAGGAATTGGAAACCTCTGGAGTTTGAGGATGACGATCACGTCCTTATACGGGTCTCACCTCGATGTGGTTTACGGAGATGTGGGCAAGGCAGAAAGTTATCTCTGAGGTTCAACAGACCTTTCTTTGTCCTCAGCTGGGTAGGTGAGGTGTTTTACCGCTTGACCCGTCCACCTCAGTTGCACTAGGTACACAACATCTTCCACGTATCTCAACTGAGGAGATACGTTCTTGATCCTTCACACATAATCTACCTCAGGGATTTGGACGTCGATGACAGGGCATCATGCACGGAGGTTCCACGCATATTTCATTATTATTTATTTGGACTCTTCAAAAAAATAACCAAAACCAAAAATCAAACCACAGTTTATGCCCATGTTTTCTAAAAAATTGGATTGGATTAAATTATTTTTTTGTTAAATGGCCAAAACTAATTAAATAATTTCCTTGATAATGTGGAGTAGAATCAAAATCATAATGAAATAATTTTAGGACCTTAAAATATATTACATGTTTTGGAGGGTTCATAATGGATTTATAAAATAAATAAATTAAACAAAAAAATAAAATAAATTTAAATTTTAAACATATATTTCCTCCTGTATACCATTTATATTAATTATTAAATCAATTTTTCCGAATTATTATTTAATAATATAAAAACAATATATATACAAAATTTAATATTTATCAATAAATTTTACTGTCTCAAAAAATTATGAAAAATTAACGATTGGATAATTTCAAAATTATGATGGTAATATAATATTAATTTTTTCTAAATTATTTTCAAAATATTTGTTTTTTTATATTTAAAATAAAATCTATATTTACTTATAAATTTTATATTATTTTGAAAAAGGTATTAGAAACCTTATAAATATTACTATAGACTTTATAAAAATTAAATGATCATTTATATATGAAAAGTTATATAATAATCTTAAAATTTTATTTAAATGAAATATAAATTAACTTATATATTAATTATTTAAATTTTAATATTAACCAAAAATATATGTTGTTCTTTTTGAATTAGAATAAAAAATAATTTACAATGTTCCAATAATATATTTTTAATTCATTGAAAATAATATAAATATTCATATTTCAAAGGTCTTGATAAATATCCCTGAAATAAACATGAAATCTCCCTAAGAGTAAGTTATATGGTGGTGTATATTTCATTGGGTGGGTAATCAAACATGGTTTGGGTCATGATCATGATGAGCTAGAACTTCCCCAGTAAACTGTTTCACTCATGCCTATGTTGTTGTATTGCATCTAGGGTATGGTCATATAAAAATATTATAGATTTTATCTCCCTAGTAATATTAAATAAATTGGATATATATAGTTGGATCCTACTGGTTAAGGACATAGAATTTTATGTTTTTTCAATTAGATTTTTTAAAAACCTACCTTTATACTCACCAAGTGATCACTATTCAATGACTATAATATCAATGGTAACAATTCATAATAGTGTTTAAAATAAAATAGGATATAATAAAACAAAATAATTTTATGTTTTTTCAATAAACATATTACATGATTCTATTTTTATATATATCATAAGGGGCATTTTATTTACAAAATTTCAGATCATTACACTCATCTCACCTTAATAAATTTCTCAATTTAAATTTTATTTTCCCATACTAAAATATATTTGGGTAAATCTTCTTTATCACCTCCTCTATTTCTCATGTTTCTTCTTAAATCATGTTGTTCCTATAAATCACTTAGATATGTTCAATTTCTTACTTCATAAATAATTTTCTCTACAATATAAGATTTTCACCGGCTGCCTCTCATAGGAAATGTCACGAACCAACCTGAGTCGAATTTGAACTAATCAACCTGGCCAGCCCGCGACTAGTCCTGAGAGGCGTTCCCAATCCTCCCAGGATGGAGGCAAGAGTTGAGGGAACCAATATATAATACACAAGAAGGATTTATCACAAACATAAACAATAAAACAAATAGTGAATAAAAATGGACAGCCCAAACACATTTATTAAAAAAACTGAATTATCCATCATGTATACAACAAAACTGGGAGAAAAATTGAATGATACAACTAGACTGACAAGTACTGATGACTAACTAACTCTATGTGACCCTAATGGTAACTGTCCAACAAAATAATCACATTCCACTCAATGTGATCGAACATAAGCTGAAACCTGCCCAAGGGCTAAAAATAGAAAAGAAATGTAGGTGTGAGTATTAAAACTCAGTAGGCTAGCCTGATAATATATCCCCAATGCACGTCCATTAAATTAAGAAAAACATCAATTTCATGTTTTATGTAAAATATATATAATTAATGGTTTTTACTAGGTTACTCAAAAAAATGTACGAGCAATTTCCCTTATTCATTTCCAAAACAATAATAATTTAACTAGCATACCAATATAATTTTTAATGGGAAAGTGATGTTTACATTTTCAGATTTTCAAAAGAAGATAATACACATTAATATGAAAACAATTTTCATAAACCTAATCCAAACCATCCCACATCTTTCCATGAAAAAAAACACATGATGGAATAATTGTTGTCACAAAATAAGGGAAATATAAATATATATTTAAGCATCACATTCATCACTACCAGAAACTAAAATCTAATAGGCATGGTTTATCTTAAGAGATCCAAAACAAACATGAACATAATAATACATGAGACTTCATCCCCATTTTCATAATAAATTTGATGAAAATCAAAATGCACATCCACCCAATGATAGGATAGATCGCGGGTCCCAATCCCATAGTAATAAACCCAAAATATGTCCACTTACCATCAGACATTGGTCAATCCATCTAGTACCAGGGTATCAATAGTTATCAGAATTATACCTCAATATTCCATGTCCTAATTACTCATGTAAATTAAATGGGTTGTTCCAATAATTTTTTTCGTACATCCAATCACAATATATAAAATGATAATTCACAACAGACATCACTACAAATAACTCTAAATACCTATATCATGTCATTGAACAAAAAGAACATAAGGAGTCAAACCAGAGGCACTCTAATAATATATCACAATGATTCCTCATTAAGGATGTACCACCCATTATATACATACAATTGTGTAATGTGAAACATCCACATGAGGTTTTCATTATAAACAATTTTATAATTTTTCACAATGTTTCCAAATGAGCCCTTATGTGTTTCTCAAAACAGTCATTTTCCAAGGTATACATTTTGCTTTTAAAATAGTGGTTTATAGAAACCCTTTATAGTTGAAAACCAATTTCATAAATCCCTTGAAACAATAAGGATACACATTCAAAACACGCCCATTTTTTTAAGGATGCCAAACAGGCTATTTCTGGAAACTCGGGCCAAAACATGTTATGAACCGAAACTCAATTATTTGTAAAAACAATTCCACATTTGAAATCCATAAAAGGGACCTAAAATAAAAAATTTCATGCTTCCAATGTATTTATAAATCCAAAAAATTCATTTTAAAATGCAAAAGACACATAAAATCTAACCAGGCAATTTATCGAACAAATGACATGTACTCTTTAACAAAACAACTTATTTTAAGCACTTGAAAATGGATAAAATAACATTTTCAGGGAATAAATTTATTCAAGGTATAGAAACATTGTCGATATATCATAATAAAATTGTGAAATCTCATGGAATACTTTATCAAACCTGAGGAGTTCACATTTATAACAAAACCACTATATTTTTACCAAAATAGGGAATAAAAAATTAATTTTCACAAAACAATTTAAGAAAATGTTTAAAATTAGTAAATATAATATAAATAATGTTATAAAATAATTATAATTAGGCATGATAAATGATAAAATATTGTGTAATGGATATCCTACCTCAAATCTAGGGCGGAAATGAAGCACACACCCGAAATCACCCGTTGTTATTCCAAAAACACTAGATCTATTTAGAACCACATTAAAAGAACAAAAAAATTATAAAAATCATTCCAAAACAGTACCCTAGGCTGTTCATGACTTGGGGATATGTGTAAATCAAATAAAAATGTAAGGATAAATAAGAGGGGGAAGAAAGGAGAGGGAATGTCAGCATGGAAACTAATGGAATATTTATTCTCCCATAGATATGCATCCATAGAAGAATGCTAATGGTAGGGAACATCTTGGTGATTCTAATTAGGTCTGTAAGAACCAAGAATACTTGAATTGGTGTAAAAAGATTAAAATATGAAAGAATTTAGGAAAGATAAAATTTACCTTAGAAAATTTGGACGATTTCTAGAATCTTGTGATGTTTTGCCATAATACTCGGCTACGATGAGCTCCAAAGAGTGAAAATCCACAATGGGGGTGTGTCTAGGTATAATGTTCTTAAGTGGGAGGTGGAGTAACTTAATATATAAAAAAAATTGATATAAAATAATCAAATTATTTTTTTAACTAGAAATGGGCCAATTGAATGGCCCAATACATAAATAGATATCTCAAATTAACCATGCTTATTTATTATGAATGGACCAAAAAGGATAATAACTATTGAAAATGTCACTGGAGGAAACAAAGGAATTGGAATGAGTCATAATTGTTAAAAAATGAATGATTTAGAAAAGAAACAAAATATGTTTTTAAATTTGGATATGGGCTCACGGTTGGGCCAAATCAAGATGTATTCACTCTTTCTAAAAAAACACCCAAAAAATTAAATGAGGCACCAAAAGATGGTTGATTATATATATATGACACTTCAAAACAAAATATTAATCACACTAAAGACCCTGGAAATGTATAAGGACTTCCAATTAACTGGATCAAAACAATGTCATGGAATATCGGGTGTGACAATTCTCTCCACCCTTAAAAGCATTCTGTCCTTGGAACGACTTAGAAATTACCAAATTAAATATCAATACCTAATGGTTCTTTATCAATATCATAAATCCTCTTGGTCCAAGGGAATATCAGTTACAATTAAAGGATCTCAAGCCTCTTGCCGAAAAAAACACCAACTCACAACCACTTCTTCAGAATTAATCGATGGATCGAGTCACAACCTCCACAGCCAAATTAATAAATAGATTGTTGGAACTTCTCAAAATGAACAAAATGACCACCCGAACCCAAGATAATTAATTAAAACCAAATATTACAGGTGATTATAGAATGGACTACCCACCATTAAGAAATAACTAGATCAAGACATGTTGTTAGGATCAAAATCCACGAGATGCATTTTAGTTCTCCCCACCGTTAAGAACCAACTAGAAATGAACAAAAACAATTAAGGCACCAAATGATGGATGATTAGATATATATAGAAATTCAGAACTGCAGATTAATTTCCCCCAAGACTACGAAAATGACCAGGATTCCCAATGAACTAGATCAAAACAAAGAAATGAAAAATCGGCTGTGCCAGGAATGGTCATTCCAAAATCATAGCACCTATTAATTGAGTACATGTGATGGTTTTTCATATACATACTCAAGAGAGATACATGTAATACATCATGTTCTATGGAAATTTTTATTGTGTTTGTTTTTCAATAGGGAACAACTCTGATGTGATCAAGGACCACAAATGAGACAATATGTCTTTGACAAAGAATTACTTTATTCAAAAATCTCATCAATTTATTAGAGGAACATATGTGGAGGAAGAAAACCTCTCTAATATACAAAATTAGTCATTGAAAATGATATTAATAATAAGACTCATGTGATCTATATGAGGCGTTGATGTGTTGTTGATGGGTATTAAATGTTTCCACCATTTCCTAAACAATTTTAGGACCAATAGTTATTGTTCTATAACTTCATCCCAACATATTGGTGTTATAAACCTCTTCCCATAAAAAAACATATATATATATCTGAATACATGAGTGTAAACTATTTTTGTATATGAACATGATCAAAGAAAGATTTTAGTCCCATTCTCTTTTTATTTCTATAGAACATGCTCACAAAATATCATTCAGTGTTAAAAAAGTCCTATTATATTGGAATTTTTTAAGGATAATAATTCATAATGAAGTTCACCATAGTTTTCAGAGCATACTGGTGGATTTTGAATAACAAGGAGGTGAATATTGGATCTTTATCTGATACAATTGAAATTGGTACACCATGTTGCCTTACCAAATTTATCATTTATATATAGGTATGTTGATCTAGTGATAAATCATCTCAAATTGTGCTGACGTGAGATTTCAATGTAAGATGATCCAAAAAAATCATAGTTTCATATATATGTTTTTGGATGTCCAATGACAATGAACATGGTTATTTTTTTCAATTTTAATTTTTTTATATATAAAATGTTCATCATCCCCTCATAATTATAACTTTTTTCATTCCATTTTTTGATATACCAGGAACTTTAATGTAAAAATTGATAGCTACATCCTCTATTTTTCACCCCAATAGTGCTATTGAATATAAAGATACATTATTGTGCTTCCAATGTGAATGTAAAATGTTGAACTACATGATTCATCAAACAGTTCCATCCTAATCCCACAATTCTATGGAACAGATAGTCTTGACCCAAATTTATAAATTCATTCATCATAAATTTTTAAAACAATGTACATCCAATTTTTCAGGGATTCCACTATCATCTAAATTTCAATATGATATCCTTAGACATCATTTAACCATTCCAGATGATATAGTTAAAAAAACATCTATGAAAGGACTGATGATGTACCTTCTTTTATGACTCCCATGTCCATACATGGAGGGTCTATAAGAATTTCCTCATTATCAATTATATTTATTCATAATGACATTGGGTCCTTTATAATTGGAGCTTTCTCAACTTTTGTCTCTTTACCATGATTTTAATGTATTGGGATTTCAGAGTCCATCATCCATTCTAATGTATAATCCTTATTTCTGTAGAGGTATAAAAGTTTTAAAACAATGATTTTAATCCCTATGATTAAAATAAAATTAAATGGTCAAAAGGGTTTATGATGGTTATCGGGGGTGTTTTTGGGGTTCAAGACAATAATGGAAATAAATCTAAGAAAAATTTTCATAGAGCATAGTTAATCAAATTGTAGTGACTCACCAAGAAAAACATAACAACATGGAAAGTGGAATTGAGTTTAGTTGGTAAATGGTTATTAAAGACATGTTGATTTTCTATGTAATAATGCTACCTCATAAATCCTAGGGAGAGGCTTGCATACAGTTTTCTCACAGTTTGGAAAACCATGTGGGCAACCTCCACATCCCATTAAATTTAAAAAATTCACAATTTTTCCATCATATAATTTTTATTTTTCCACATTATTCCCCCCACCCAATTATCCTAACTCCATCCCTTATGACAAACCAAAACCTTCAATGCCTCACAAGGATCGATCTAACCCATTTCTAGGATATTCGGATTGCCGTTTGTAGCGGATCGAAGATCCGGGTCAGTCTAATCTCCCTCTGAATTCTCTTATCTAGAGTTGGGCTTGTTTATTGGGTTATCTTATTTCAAAGCCAAAAAACCTTATTTATCTAGAGAACTTTATTTTTAATAGTAAAGTATATTTTAACTATTGATCTATGGGAAAACAAGGAGTGTGTTCATCATCAGATTTGAGGTTGGTGGACTACAAGTAATATCCCATAGTTTTGATGTGGATTTGTGCAAGCCTTTTTCTTTTATTTTTTCCATATTGTTTTATGTTTGATTAAATTTTTGATATTTCGTAAAATGGGTATCTAAATTATTAATGGAAACCCACATGATCCTCATGGAATGCATGTCAGATTATTAGACAGATATAGGGCCCCCATGTGGTGCACCGACATTCCTGAACCACGTAATAATAGTGTTAACCATGTAACTAGCATGTGACAATAGAGAGAAAATCAAGAACATATTAATATATTTATTTGAGTTTAAATATGAATATTTATTGATGTCTATAAAATGTAAGAAAAATTAATTGGAAATTTGGATAAATTATAATTGGTAATTAGAGATATAAAAAGTAAATGGGTGACTATTTTATAGTCTAAGGCTTATGAATGAGAAATGTGATAGTTGGCATAATATATGTCAATAGGAAGGAATCAATAGGTCATATATCATGTTTTTTTGTACATATTATATGTGATTAATAATGGTTATTTTCAAATATTCTAAATGGGTTAATTTGATTAATATGAATGTTTGAAATAGAAAATGAATTATAAATATAAATCATATGGCTGTTGTAGCTTATGAAATAATTAAAGGGTTAAAAGGGAAAGACTATGGTATTTGATGAGTATTGTAAATGGGATAGTGTATGGGAATTATATAACATTCTTAGAGAGTTAGTAATATTAAATGAAAATAGTTTTTTTAATCTAATTGGAAAAAATTTTGATGGGTTATGGAATGATATTTATTCCCATTTAGATTGTAATTGTTTGTAATTGTTATGTGTATTTTTTTAGTATGGTTTGTGATATGGTTTGTGTGTGGGGATTTGATGAAGAAGCATGTGCACTGGGTTTGATATTATAGGGTATTCACATGAGTATCTACACAGATAGGTTGAGTTAGACTATGGCTCTATACTCCACACAAAAAATTCATGGGATATGGAAGGAGATGTATTATATATCCCCTAATGGTTTCAATTAATGATACAACCCATAATGAGGCTTTGAGATGGGTGAATATCAACATTTGGATCTTTTTACCCCCAATGAGTTAGTGACATGACTTATTCCACAATGCATATTGATTGACTGCATTAAACCATTGAGTAAATGATGAAAATTTCCAACCAATGAAACACATTTTGAAAATTGATCATGTAATGAAGACGGTATATGTGATGAGAATGGTACAGAAGATAGAATGGTTTAAGGTGTATCTTGATTAAAATGAAATCCAAATTTCTCATTGTTTAAATTTCAAATTACATCATATTGGCATTCAATATCAATTTAGAATTTATATTTTGTAGACCCTACTAGTCATGTTCTTCCAATATGTACTCAACCCCTAATTTGGTTATCATTGAGTACCTGAGAAGACATCATTATTGATGGTTCAAATAGGGGAAAATGCATAGTGCTATAGAGATAATTTGGTCGTGAGATATATGTAGATGAAGAAACAATATTGTATTCATTATTTCTTTTTGGGATTCCCATATTGTTTATAATTTTGGGATCTTATCACTTTTGGAATTATTTCATGACACAAAATTTTCATTCTTTGTTTTTTTGTTCCCAGTTTTGGGTGATTATTAGTAATTCATGTAAATATTTATTAATTAATTTTTCAATATTTATTTTTTAACTTTTACAGCTTACTCTGGTAATGATGGTATAGTTTTCCACATGACTTATTAGACCCTCACTGATAGTCGGTATCCTCTAGCATCTGGGGAGGCACACAAGAGATCATGTGGAGACCCAAAATAGAGATCCAGTTTAGTGGCTTTTGTGCTAGGGGAAATAAAATGTTTCATTAAAGGGGCCACATTTTGTGACTTAATATTTACTGATGGTAGATTGAAGAACAGGAAAGTGTCAAACCTTGTTAATGAGTTCGTGTTTAGGAGTAGAAAACCCTTGCAGAAGGGAAAAAAATTGGGGGGGGGGAATTTGTTGTTGTTAAAGTTTATTTTTCTCATTGATGATATTTCTCCATTGTGTGATAGATGTTTTTTCTGATGTGGAACCTTTATGAAAATATTCTTATGGACAGAACAGAAAGATATTGCACATTCACATATCACTATGGACACATATGGATATAGGTGGCATGGATCATGGTATGAACACATGGAATGGGCGTGTGGGACATTGATGGTAGGATATTTTATATTTCATTGTCAATTTTGACAAAAATGGGGTCCAATAAGGATGATAAAAATGGGTTTTGGTAAACAATGTAAATTAATGGTTGAATATTAGAGTGTTTAAACAAAAATTAAAAATAAGTTAAAAATCATGGTGATGATAAATTGATAAAATTGAATGGTGTTTATGAGAGAATGGTTTCTACCATATTAGTAAATGGATAAATAAATATTCATTCTTATGTTTGTGATTGAGTTAGAATAAATGTGGTAATACGATAAAAAGGGGGAAATAATTGGATTATAAATGTGGGAATGGATTCGAAAGAGTGTTTCTAATGAATCACTTGTATATAAGATAGATAGAATACCAAATTCTGTCCATGACCCATGATATAAATGCTTAAGGGTAGTTTAAGATATGTGATAAATTCCATTGGAATATTTTGAGTAAAGTGGGTTGAGTGTGTATGGTAGTGAGTTATCTTGTGTGGTCTTCACCGATTTGACATCCATTGAAATGTTTTTTTAAGAGAATTATTGATGAAAATATTTTGAAATATGAATCCTAACATTTATGGATTTTTGAAATTATTTTTAAATGAAACATCATAAATTCTAAACCACTATGTTTTAAAAATGATGACGTTAATTATAATATATGTGTAATGATTGAATTTTCATGGAAATTGCAATTGAGTATCCCTAGTTTTCCTTATCATCTACAAATTGTGGGAGGCTAGTTAGTGGATTTTACCTATGACTAGATCATGGTTATTTATCAGGTGGCCCTTAATGAGTCTTAATGTGTTGATAGTGGTGTTTTTTTATTCTTTTGTTACATCTATTACATTGATTGTTTTGATATGTATCCTTATAATGTGATAGTGGTAACCCATATGGGTCGTAATTTCATGGGTTTTATATCAGTCATAATGACATGTGTCATGGACGTGATGTCATTAGTAATGGGAGTTTTATTATGGGTGTGGTTACTCGTGTGGTTCAGACCTAGCGAGTTTTGTTTTTACCCTACAAGTGGATGTTTTGGCTTGTTGTGCTGATGAATGTGTGTGAAAACACATGGAAAGAGACATAGAGTGAATATTTTTAGGGTTCATTAGATGTAGTGATCTGTAACATGGGTGTGGAAAGCCACCCTTAAGTGTGGACTTGTTTAATGTTTGATGTATGTGAACAAGAGTAATAGAGACTACTGATTTTTTACCCATACATTGTCGGGATGTTTTAATCATTCGATCATTGAGTGTGGCAAGTGAAGGGGTGATCATCTAGTTAATGAATGTTCCTGGGACTGTGAGGGATGGATGGATGTTTTGGATTTGGATAGGTGCAGATTGGCATAGAGGGATATTTGGGATGTTCAATGGTATTGGAATGGTGATATTCAAATTGTGGAAATAAATTGGTAGTTTCAGTGAAATTGAGGGTATCCATGATAGAGGATGGCCTCATGATGGAGGTGAAATTTATTATGAATCATGGTAAATGCCTTAGGGGTGTAATTAAAACATAGTGAGTACCAATATGTTTCATAAAAATTCCAGGTTGTGCATTGGTTTATTGGAAGGTTCACATGAGTGATGGTAGTTTGTTGTAACGTAGTTTTCAAAAGGATTAGTAATTTGAATGTATAAGAAATTTTTTTGTTGATTATATGTGGCCTTGATATTGACTTTGGGTGGATGAGAAATGGGTGATTGAAACATGGATGAATACATTATATACAGTTGGCACCAAAGATGAGGGTGGTGACATGGTAGGCCTTATTTGTATGAATTTATTGTTTGCTGGGTTTGATTTTGAATATCAGTTGAGGCTGAGAAGTTAATGGAATAGTAATAATTTTTTATGAATAAGTAGTCATTATTCAAGGATTCATTGATAATGTCTTGCGTGATCTAATTATGGTTTAAATGTGTGGTCATAGGAGGGTGTGTGACCTTGAGGGATCAGGTCAAACATAATTATGGGATCACATTGGTAAGGAATGATTCAATTTAGAATGGAAATATTGGTGGCTTGGGAAAATATCCTTTTGTTATATATAAAACCACATTAAAGGCATGGCTTGGATAGAGACCATTGGTTTTGATAAGTGATGTTTACAATTGTGTTTTGACAATTGACATCCGGGTTTATGCTGGAAGAACTCGGGTTGCAGAGTGGCATTAGTGGAAAAGGTGATGTTGGAACACCATTTCATGGAAGAGGTTCATGGGCTGGTGGTTATTATTATTTAGAAATCACACTTATGTGGTTATGGATATGTATTTATATAATGTTTATTGGATTGGAATACTTTGATTTTATGTTGTTCAACATGTCTTGTAGTGTGAGTTGAATTCGGTAGTGGATAATTGTGACGATGTTCATCGAAAACCTATTATCATGGTCATAGCTAGTGAAAATCATGACCAACATCTTGAAATCTTCCCAGGTATGTTGAGAATAATTTTGATTTATGCCAAGCAACATGAATGTATTTGGTTTTATGTGGTACAACATAGAGGTTACACAATTTTTATTGGTATATGTGGAGTTTTATAGTTTAAATTTTAGCATTTATTATTTATGGGTAAGGTTCTAAGGATAGATTAGATGGCGATATATGTTGTGGGTTCTATTCGAGGAAGCTGGGAACATGTATTAGAAGATGTTTGTTTTTTTATTATGGTTAAACGTGGATGACCACATCCATGTTCTGGGATCATCATGTGATATAATCATTAACCATGTTGGTTTTAATATCTTGAGGAAAATAATGGTAATGAAAATCCTAAGGTGGGGATTGATATGTTAGTCCTGAGTGTGTCATGTAAATCATAGAGTTGTTTTAGTTGCATCAGGATTCCAATAAGAAACATGTGTGGGGCACATTGGGCACATTAGAGATGTTAGGATAGTCTTATATTTGGTGTTTATTTGGTCCATTGATTTATTAGGTTCTTAGGGAAGTTTCAAATGAAATACAAGGAACATATGATTAATTTGTTTATGACCATGTTTATACATTGATACTGTTCGAGGGAAAAGTGTTTGGGTTCTAGATCTTCATCAAAATTCATGCATGGACTCTAGGGATTATATATGAGTGAATTTGGAATCTCTCTAAATTTAAAGGAACATTATATATGTGATTTATTTTCATGCCAACATTGATAATAACTGTTTTAGTATAATTAAAATGGGGATGGCTTGACATGCATAAAAACAGGTACATTAGGGGTGAGTTATAATCTTCCTATGAGGATGTATTGGGATAACATGTGCAATTTTATATTGAATATGAATTATTAGAGGGAGGAAAATTAACTTCATTTGATTTAGAGATGTTGGTGTTAATTTGGGATATTACTGGGTGTGGTGGGGAATAATGAAATTTTGGATGGTAATGGATGAGTTAATAATAGAGTTACCTAATTTTGGGGAATGACCTCAGTATGTTCCTCTATAATTATGGTATTACATAAGTGAGGAAGCACCATGGGTATTTCTATGGATTAGTATGTCAAATGTGGTTTGTGAGATTTCTGGGATAAGATAGTAGGTTTGGTCTTACATGGTATAGTAAAATGAATAAAGAGGTATGTTGTGACCAACAATAATTCTGATGACCGTAGTGGTATGTGCTTCTATAAAAGTGTGAAATACATGAGGTTGGTAAAGTTTATATTCTTTTTCAAATGTAAGGTGTAGGTATGCACTTATAAGTAGTTTCAATAGAGAGGATTAATTCCAATCCAGGGTGAATTCCATCCAAATGTTCATGCATGGTGAGCTTGGAAACCCATCAATAATATTATGAAAGTTGAGTTGGGGTTTTGGTAGATTTTTTTAAATAGTGGGGGTTCCTAACACCAAAAGATAGTGGTGGTCAGGTAAAGTGTGTTGTGGGGATGATCATATCGGGAAAAGGGTTCGGTTGATGACCTGTATGATGTTTCAGGTTGAACGGACTCGAGAATGTTTAATTTTTCTTTTATGGACTAGGAATCAAGTGTTGGAGGGGTTTTTTATAAGTTGAGTTTCTTGAATTCCTTTAGTGTGTTTTGGGTGTTTGAAAATAGAATAGGACCATATGGAATCGAGTTATGTAGAAACATATGTAGGAGAATTTGGTTTTAAGGATATGGTATTTCCTTAGGGTTATTCCATGTTTTGGACACTCTTAGAGTTATGGAAGAAAATAAAAATTGAGCCATGTTATTTGGGTAATGATTTACTAAGAGGATTAAACTAATGGGGTGTTGATTGCCTCTAACATTATTGTATGACCTTTTTTTTTATGTTTTCAGGTTTTTTATTTGTAGAAGTATTTCCTAGGATTCCCTATTAAATTATAGAGGATAATTTTTGGGTTGAGGATGATTGATACTTGAAGAACATCCAATTCATCATATGGATCACAATGAGAAGGTTTTTTGTGGCATGATCTCACCTTCCGGAACAATGTAAGATTAAATGCTAATGATCAGTGAGGAAGTTGTATATGGGGGATTTATTGGAATTCATAGGGGTGTGATCCCTTTTTATAGGATGTTTAGTGATTCTTGGGATTGTGTATCGAGGATGAGCTGTTATAAGGTGGGGAGGTCTTAAGATCCCAATTTCCATGGATGTATGTCCATATTTACAAAATAGTTTTGAATCCCTTAGTTTTAAAACATCATTTTTTCAACATGTGAATAAGTTTCCAAAGGTGTGATCTGGGGATTTAGGGCATGAGAATAAGGAAATCTAGGACAACCAATGCCTGGGGCATGATCACCGTATTGTTAAGAAATCTGTGGGGCCTCCCTAGGAAAACTGTGAACCCATGAATAGTGGAATTATGCATGATTAGTGCATGTTTAGTAAAAAAATGTAGATATTTATAGGTAACCATGTGTCCTCACCCCTCTTAGATAGTGGATTGCACATCTTTTGCGCATATATTGGAATACTGTGTGGACAAATTTTTCCAATCATTAATTGTTGGACAAAATAATGTTTCTCTATTTGAGTATAATTATTTTTCCACCAAACATTTTCTCCCCTTTATAATATACATTTCCCTTTTTACAAACCAAAACTCTCAAGATCTCCGAGGAATCTATCTCCCTCATTTATATTCCATTAGGGGCACTGTTGGTTGAGGATCGAAGCATTGGATATGAATAATATCCCTATTTATAGTTTTTTTGGATTAGGGATTATATCTTTGGTTAAATTTTTTTGATTCCCTAAATCCTACATTATCTTGTGAATGTACGGTTAGATCATCAAGTGTCTTTGAATCTAAACGTAATTCCATGAGTAACAGTTCATTATTTTTTGAATTCGAAGTAGGAGGTCTATAATATAAATCTCATAGTATGGTGTGGATTATTGCATGTGTGTTTATAATATTGGTTCCACTATATTTTTCTATTGATTATATTAGTGATATTTGGTAAAATGGTTGTCTAAATTATTTATTTATCTCCACTTGATCCCCATACGATTCATTACAGACGATTAACGAATCTAGGGACACCCATTATTAATCTTACATTCCCAATCCTTGACATTGGTTTTGTTAAACATTGAATTGACATGTGATAAAAGAAGTCCCATTAATAACATGTTATTATGTTTATTTTTGTTATATGATAAGTATTTATATATTACTATAGAATATGAAAATGGGATAATGGGGCTTTTTAGGATAAATTATAATGTGATATGTGTGTTATAAAGTGTAAAATGGTGATCATTTGTCTTTATGTGGCTTATAAATGATAAAGGGGCTAGTTGTTCTAAGGCAAGTAAATGGGAATGTGTCTCATGGTCATGTAAACTGATTAGATGGATGTTATAAATGAAATAAATAATATATATTGTCAAATATGATAAATGGGATAATTATATTAATTTGAATGTATGTAATGTATAATAAATTGTACATAGAATGTATAAAGGGGTAGTTGAATGTGAAATGAGGAATGGTATAAATGGGATAACATATGGGGATTGATGATTATACTAAATGGGACAATGTATTTGAATTATTTAATATTATTAGTTAGTTATTCACAATAATGGGAAACGTGACAAGTAATGTTATTATAAAATGTGTTGATCGGTTATGGAATGATATTAATAAATATGTTGATTGTTATTCATTATGATATCTATGTGAATTGTTTTGAAAATGGTTTGGGATTTGGTATGAATGTGGTCACTAAATTAATATGTATGTTCTCATGGCATGATAATGTGGGGTATTGACATAGGGTTATACACTGATGGTTAGAGTTAGAATGAGGCTCTAAAATTCACCCCAAAATGGATGGGGAATGGAAGGGGATGGAAGATCTATTCCAATAATGGTTTCATTCGATGAGACTGCATGTAATGGGGATCCAAGGTGAGTGAATAATATTGATATGATGTATTTACCCCTAGATAGGTAGGGACTTGTTATATACTCTTGTGCATATAGATTGAATTCCTTAAACCCATGAGTTAATCAGGGAAATTCCTAACCCATGGAACACATTTTGAAGATTGATTAAATAATGAAGATTGTACATGTGAAGAGAATGTTAATAATGACTGAATTGGTTAATTTTTAAATTGTTACCAAATAGAAACCATGTTATTCTTAGATGAAATTATATTTTATTTTCATAAATTTATGAACTCTCTATTTAGAAAAGATATTTTTTATACACCATTGGTGGTTTCTTAATGAGTTGTACTCACAAATGTCTTTACCCCCAGTTGGTACCTAAAAATATTTCATGGTTACATGTTTGAACAAGAGAAACAGATTGGTTTTAGAGAGTTTCGTTAGGCCAGACATATTAATGGATGAGGATCTAGACTATGAGTTATGTCCCATTTTTGGAATTCAACGAGTTTTGTTTAATTTTTGCATCCTTCACTTTTGAAATTTTAACATGACATGACATTTTTATTGTTATTTTTTGGTTTATGGAAAATTTTTGTGATGCATTTTTATGCGTTTTCTTTTGATATTATATATTTTTTACACTATTGTTTTTACTATTTTAGCTTAGTTTATTAATGATGGTATAGTATCCCAAATGATGTATTATATCCTCACTACTAGTCGGAATCCTCTATAATCTGATGATGTGAATATGAGGTCATGTGGTGATGGGGCTTGGAGCTCAGGTTTAGTGGCTTCTATGTCAATTACATTACATCTATCCATATTCATTTGTGTATATTCATATCATTTTATTAGAATATATACTATATGTATTTTGTCCTAATATACCTCAAATTGTCACACATAAATACAATTCTTCTAGATTCTCAATGAAACGATCAAATATTTTAATTATGGATCTTTTCATTGAGAGTTTTTTTCTATTAACCTTCAACATTACAAAAACATAGGCTACGAATATTCATTATACATTTACACATTTCCCAATCCCTTCCTGAAATAATCATTGAAAGCAACAAAGTGTTATCCAATTCTGGGTAGTGTGAGGATATACAGATAAATGAGCCTCTTTTTTACTCCATGAATCTCTCTACAAATTCTATATTATTGGAAAATTGACGCTCTTCTGAGTTATCTTGGTTAGACGGTTTCAAAATCAGGATAAATTTCCCACAAATCAGTGATAATAACCAGATAACCCAAGAAACACCAGATAGAATTCATCGGTGTATTCATCTCTAGTCCTTAAATTGCATCAATCATTGAAGGGTCCATAGATAACCCATTTCTTATGTTGATAAACCCAGAGAAAGATACACCATTCTAATAGATCTCATATTTTCTTTACATTGGATAATTATTATCATTTTGTAGGGTCTATAGAATAGGTTTTAGATTCTCATCATGCTCTCCTTTTTATTTGGATTATATAATAGTGTCATATAAAATAATACCACAAATTTCTCAAGCTAATTTTTAAATAATTGATTCATCCTTTCCATGAATATTTTTTGTAGTGTTAGTGTGTATGAATGGAATCGTTATGAAATAATAGTTAATGTACTATATATGAAAAGAATTATTGGGGTTACAAGCCTTTTCACCATTACATGATAATATACTAACTAATGATCAAATATGGAGAATTATTATAGTCCATGTATCTTATCGAACATTTCATCAATTCAAGGAAGAGGATACTTGTAGTTTATCACGATCTTGTTAATATCACGATAATCAATACAAAGGTGCATCGACCCATAATTTTTCTTGATGAAGAGGGTTAGTGAACCCCATGGTGAATCACATGGGCCTAATAAGCCTTTATGCAGATTTACATATAGCTATTTCTTCATCTTCTCAAGTTACTCAACATACATTACATATGGAGTATTGGATAATGTAAACACCACTGGCATAAGAACAAATGATAATTAAACTTCTATCCTAGGAGGATGTTGGGGAGATTACTTAAAAAAAACATTAGTGTGTTCCCACATAGTGGTCATGACTTTGAGGTTGTTTCATTCCTTAGAATCAATCATTTCAGCTAGATACACTTAATCATAGGTCAATAATATTAATGATTGAGAGGATGATGCTACAGAAAATACATCCTCCTCCTTGAATTTATTTCGAATCGGGGGGGATTCACTTTATGGATAATGATTCTCTTATTGTGTCAATTTTTTTGGAAATGTATTGGGAAAGGTAATCCATTCCTATTATTTTATAAAATTTAACCAAAGGAAGTAAGAAAAAGTTCACTAAGAATACCATCCACAATACCATGATAGGAGAAGGGTTATATACTTGTGATGAATTAATTTCCATACATAACATTTTCACCAATAGATCTAATTCATATATTTGTTTTGGGGTTTTAATAGTTCTTCTAATCTTTTTTGATATGAAGGAATGCATATAACTAGAATGAAAAATTAATTTTTCTATTATTGAATGAATAATTATCATACATATCACTTAATTGTTGTTAGGATACACATTAATGGTTGTAATGGAAAATTATTTCCCTTCTTTCCTTAGAGGATGTTTTTTTGTATCGATAAACCCTTGTCTTATGGAATTTCTTTTTCAATTGACACGATTTACTTATAGAAGAAGAAATGAACAATTTACTGAGGTTTAACTGAAGCATTACATCCCTATATTTCATTAGCACAATTCAATAGATGGAAATTTCTTGGTAAGTGTCCTTATTTCATGATCATAAGGAATTTCATCATTCCCTATAGAAAATATCAGGGGTTATTATTCCTTCACCTTTGACAAATAGGATGTTGAAATATCATGGCACCATTCTATTTCTCCATCGAACCACCAATATTAAATTATACATTAAACTTCTTATCCCTATGATACTGATGAGATTCACCAATCTCTATTTCAACATTGAGGAAACCATTGAATATTTTATCATATTTATCAAAGTCATAAGTCACCAGTGATATTCACACTCAATATTTTCTCCCACTAGAAAAGTATTCCACCTTGCATTCTGGTGTCACTAAAAAACAGAAGGAGTATCATGAATATGTTTTCATTTTTACTTTATAAGTCTCGATGTATTCATCATATTTTTTCCATAGGGTGAGAAAATATACTTTAATTTTACATTGATGAGTGTGAGGAAAATATATAATATAAAACATTATCTTGAATTTCATTAACTCCAATGTTTTTTTATCTTCCTCATGAATAATATTTTTGACAATTCCCACCACTAATGTAACATTCTAGGTAAATAAAAATTATTAAAATTTCATATTTATTAATATTTTGTAATTAAATAATAATTTTAATTTAATGGGGATTCTTTGTTCAATGGAATACCTAACACGCAACAATGAGTTTCTCTAAAATCTCATGTTGAACAGAATGATGAATCATACTGAAAAATTATAATATAATATTATTCTAAATGGTAGTTATCTCCTTGACTTTGTATTATAGGGAATTAATAGAACTAACTAATATATGATTATAAATGTATTTTAAATGTTATTACATTTATCCAATATATTATAGGTGATTAAGATAAGAATGAATCATATTTTAAATATGAAATACTATAATATTCATTAAAGGCTGTTTAAAAGTATTTTTATACTAAACCCCATTTAATCTAGTTTTTGTCACTTTTATATGTTATATTTTAAAAATTAAAATTCTTCTTTAGAATAAAAATATAAAAATTTACATAGTATTAAATTTTTGTATTTTTCTGATAATGTTCAATTTTTAATGAATAAAGACAAATCTTCCATTTTAATTTAAATCAGCCTTTTAATTTAATTTATTTATGTGGTTATATTATCATTATTAATGGTTCTAATGTAAAATATGATTAAATTTTTAGCATTTAATTTAATTTAGGTCATTTGAAGTAATTTCACATAGAAATTTGACATGAACGGATTTCAATCATTATGTAGTTTAAACATATTAAAAACACGCATTATAGTTTTAAAAAAAGAAATTAATATAAAATTAATTAGTGAAAATTATATGAAATGAATTTGGTAAAATAGATATATTTTTTGAATTTGAATTATCAAAATTATATTTGGGTGAATAATTTTTATTTTTCTGAAAATGCTCGTTTTGTCATTATTAGTGGAAAACCCTACATAGTAGTTAAAAATCGACTTTTTCATTTAAATGATATTTTACCACATCAGTGAATTGAATTAAAAAAATCTAATATACATGGTTGTCATCATTATATGACATTTGATTCAATAAGATTAAAATATTTTTTTTTGTGAATAGTAACTTTTTGATTATTATTTACCGCGATTAAAGATAAATAGGGTAATTCAAGGTAATAATAATATTATAATAAAATAAAATTACCCAAAAACATGTTTCAAACACATTTGATGAGTCATGGAAAACATATACTATCCGTGACTGAGATATTTTGTTTTTGAAAGCAATTGGGATAAGATAATGACATTAATAACATTTTATTTAAGGTAAAAAAAATATCCAAAACATGTATAGTTTTCCAAAATAAAATTTAATGATAGTTATATAATTAATATCATTGACTATATGTAATAATTATAATGATAAAAAATATTTCCCAAATCATGGTATTTTATTTGTCATTTTTAGACATCATCTAAATAAATTTCATCATTACACAATGACGATTTAATGATTACCTCATTATTTATTGTTTTAAATAAATTAGATTATAAATATTAAAATGAATTAAAAATGTTACATTTTATGCCATCCCATAATTTTAGATACAATGATGACATGTTATCATCGAATTAATGAAGGTTTTTCTAATTAATCAAGTTAGTATGGATTTAAAACAAGGCATGATATGAATAGTTTAACAAATGACATAAATGAGTTTTGAAATCAATTATTATTTTATTAGATGATAAAATAGTTCTAAAAATATAACATTAGTTCAAAGGACATATAGGATTCTAAAAATGTCATTTATGATCCATTTTGGGTCACTTTTCATTTTATAGGACATATATTAACCATATAGTATGAATATACTATATGACATGGTAAAAGTAAAATAAGATAACAAAGGGTTAAATAAAAACAATAAGGGTTAAAAATATCCAAAACCTATCAAATTCTTATTGGATGATTTTATTCGGACTTATATTCAACCTATATTTGAATTTAATTTGTTTTGGATTTTTTGAAACTGAAAATCATTTTATAATAAAATAATACATTCAAATATTCATAAAGAGACCATCTTCCATCTTATAAAACGGAACCACTTATAACACATTATTCACACCCCTCAAGAAATATTTCTTGTTAAAACTCTACAAAATAAATCTCCCCACACACCTATACTCCTCCTAGTATCATTACATTAGGCAGAAGGAACTTTAAGAAAGCCTTTTGGTTCAAACCAATGGGAGTTCCACGATTTATAGGCATCTTCTTCCCTCATGATCTCTACATTTGTTTTAACTCTTAACTCCATATACTATTCTTATTATTTGATTAAATATTGACACCAAAATCCTAACTTTAATATGATGTGGTTATGGTGATGATTCTAACAATAGTAACACACACCTTCGTCAATTGGGTAACGAACATACTGTTTTTCTGGATTGCATACTACTACTTCACTAAATGATGATTGTTCAATATTAACCTACCACCACATATCATGGATATTATGATGGAAAAATTTATATATATGATATATATTATATTTATAGTGTTTCTATTATTCTGAATTATCATTTACTACATACCTTGGTGTTTTTCATAATGGGAAATTACGATAATTTAATTTCAGGAAGTGCGGACTACTGCCCCTTAAAGTGATATGACTCATTCCTGAAATATGAAGAACATAAAAAATATTTTGTTAATGATATTATATAATACATGATAATATAATTCTTATATACCTATGTATCATTATGTTTTCATTTTATTAAACATGAAATCGAAATGAGAGTAGCATTCATGCGTACGTATGGATTACTATCTCCATGAACGGTGTATTTCATATATTGTCTCCAAATGTTATGTATTGGTATAAATACATATATATAATTTTTCTATACGATATATATGATATCAAAATCTTGAATAACATTTTTAGGAAAATGTACTTTTTCCAACATGAACAATTTGTAATTATAGAAGCTCATTTTTTACCCAAGTTCCAAATATTTACAAATTGAACATTATTAACTTAAATACATATATAATGTTTATAACATGATAAATAGTTATATAAATTGTAGAATTATCTTGAAAACTGTTCTGAAGAAAGTATAAATTAACTTTATTCAATTATTCAAGTGATTACAAAGACTTTTACTAAATGACAAAAAAGACTGTTTCTTTTAACCGTACAATATAACGATGTCTTTTTCATCACATCTAGAATAATTTTAAATTTGGAATCCTTTATAATATTCATTGTTTTTAAAAGGAAAATAAATATCATATACACTTTTTACATATTTTGGTATTGAATTTTTTTTTGTGAAAGAATTGATTAATTCAATATATTTAAATGATATATTTGTTATTGAAATTCTGAAATTTTATCTTGCCATTATGTTTATTTTTTTTGTTATGATTATGATATGGTTCTTGAGCATATTTTATGCATATGGGTGGTTCTATGATAAACCTAGTGAATGTGAACTCGAGATAACTCTTTAATGAAATGGGTAACATGATAGAGGTAACTGTTAATGTTTCATCTAATTGATTTAAGGAATATATTGTGATGGGTGTTAAAAAAGTAACTCCAAACATAGATATGAATTCTAAGATGTATGTTTGTTATGGATTCCACAAGTCACCATATTGATTTATTATTTCTATGTGTTATTTATAAATCTTATGATTTCATGATGTATGTAAAATAGATTATGTTTTGTATTTATTGATATAATAATGATTTATTTCATGATTCTATAACCCTTATTGAGATTTTTACGCTCATCATATAAAATTATTTCAAGAAATAAATTATTGTTTTCTTTTATGAATTTTTATTTATGAAAAGAATGGATACTCAGTAGAAGTGTCTACTTTGTAATATTGGAGTTTTAATGTAATATATTTTTCCTAATTCTCTAAAACTATAAACATGAAAATATCATCAATGTTACTAATTAAATTAATTTGTGATTATGTAATGTTAAATATTGGGGACTTATAGTAGGTGTGAGAGGTTGGTTTAGAAAACCATAGGAGTTTGTATTTTGTAAAATTAATTTATGATAAGATTGAAATGATAGAGAATATAGAGATTACCATGTTTCTTAACCTATGATATTTATTTTTTCTGAATGGTTTTCCATAAAGGAAACATGTCTGCTATGATGGGGAGAAATAATGAGAAAAAATCCTTCCAAATCATCAACTTGAAATTGTCTGAATTGGAACTGAGCTGTTTATTTCAGTGATGGAAATATTGACAAAGGCTATAAATAGTTGTTGTATCCATGCACAAGATCAGCCAGATTAAACACAAAGGATCATGTCAGCAGTGGAGCATATAATGAGGTAGCATCTCCCATCATTCAATGGATCATCTGACCCTGTGATCACTGATGAGTGGATTAAAGCATTCAAAAATATTTCTATTTCATTAGGTATTCAGAACATCGAATGGTTAGTCTCACTCTTTATCATTTTAAAGATGAATCTAATCAGAGGTGGTCGATGGTCAAATATATCATGTGTTGTGAGGAAATGGATTCTCTTGATTGGGTTTAATTCAAAGGAATGTTTTGTGAGAAATATTTTCCAAAATTTCTTTGACTTAGGATGGAAAAAAATTCATGGAATTGATGTATGAGGATGGTTGAGTGGATTCTTATGAAAAAAACAGTCACTCAATTGGAAAGGTATGATCCAAATTTCATTCGAGATTCTGGTTGAAAAATCAACCATTATTCCTCAGGAATAATGCCAATTTATTGAAGGGAATTAGCTTATTGTGAGTATAAAAGCTATGAAAAACTAATCTGATGTGTGGAGAAGGTAGAAATTGATCTTTCCAACGATGATGTTTCCTTTGAAAAAAAAAACAGAATAAGAGGATGAGGTGGTATCCTAAAGGTATGAAATATTCGAAAAATTATGATTATTAGAAAATTATGATTATAGATTGTGATAATTTTGGTAAAAAGTAATATGTGTAAGGGCTTTTGAATTATGGTAATTGCTTCTAATGTGATAAAATGGTGCATAAGGCTCGTCATTTTACTAAGAATGATTTGGGTAATGGTAGGAACAAATAATATTTTCAATCAGTAAATTGTTTTAGTTCAATAAAATGGTTCATTATGAAAATGAGTGTCTAACGATGAACTCAACCATGGTAAAGCATCCAGACTAAAAGAAAAAAGGGGTGGTGAAATCCATTATAACTACATCAACAAATTTTGGGCCATGGAATGAAGTATTATTAGGAACACTATTTGTTTATTCTGATTATGCCAATTTTTGGTTTGATTTAGGGTATACACGTTCTTTCTTTTCTATGAAATTTTCATTTAAATTATTAATTCCATATCAAGGTATGAATCCCGAACTTATTTTATGAACACTTGGAGGAAATTTTTATACAAAAATAAATTATAAGAACCTTCTTTTCCTTGTGTGTATAATGAATCTAGAAGAAAACCTTATTGATTTTTCAGTAGTGGAGTTTGATGTTATTTTTCTAATGGATTAGCTTTCCATTTTTCATGATATGATTGACTACAGAGCTAAAAAGGTTTCTACTGATATATAATTTCTATTTGTGTACAATAATGAAACAATAATTTTGAAATAAAAAATGATGCTAAGAAACTAGTAAAAAATGGAAAGGAATGTTACCTTGAAAATATTGTTGAGAACGAATAATCTATTATGATTAATGATTTTCTAGTAGTAAATGAGTACCGTGATGTTCTTTATATTGAGTATTCTATTATAATACCTGGTTTGGATGTTTAATATATTATTGACTTAGTTCATGATGTTAATCCAATTTCAAAACCCCCTTATCAAATGGAAAAAATTGAACTTTTACAGTTAAATAAGCAATTTCAGGAGTTGTTAGATAAAGGTTTCATTTGACCCATCAGATCACCACTGGGTGATCATGTTTTTTTGATAAAACAATATATGGTTCAATGATTCTTTGAATTGACTATAAAAAATTTAATAAGATTACTATTAAGAACAAGAAAGCATTTCCTCATATTGATGATTAGTTTGATAAGATTATGGTAGATTAGTGTTTTTCGAAGATTTAATTGAGGTCGGGGTACCATCAGATGAATGAAAAAGTAGGAGACATTCAGAAGACCATGTTTCATAGTAGATATGGCCCATAAAAATTGGTAGTTATTCCTTTATTTAACCAATGCACTTGCTGTATTTATGGATTTTATGAATAAAATATTCTATGAGTTCTTGGATAAGTTTGTGGTAATGTTTATTGATGATTTTTTTGTATATCCCCAAAGTAAATATGAACATGTAATTTATTTAAGTGTTTTCATGAAATCCTTAATGGAAAATAAATTGTATGGGAAATTCAGGAATAGTGGGGTTTGGACACAACGTTGTTCATTTTATGGTCACATTGTTTAAAAAAATGGCATAACTATTGATCCTTCTAAAGAAATAGTTTTTAACGAATGTCCAAGACCAACAAATATAATTTATATCTATATTATTCTGGTTTAACAGGTTATTACCAGAGGATGGATGAAACTTTTGCACTGTTATCTTTCATAATAACAATATTAACTCGCAAAGGTGAAATGTTCATCAGGTAATTTCTTATACTTCACATCAGTTGAAACCTCATGTGTTAAATTACAATAATTTTTTTTAAAATTAGCACTTGGTGTTTTTTCTTCAATAATTTGTTGGCAACATAGTTATATAGTAAAATTTAAAATATATACTGATCATAAATGTTCTATGTATATATTAACTGAAAAATAATGAAAAATCATACAGAGTAGATGGCTAGAATTAATCAAGGATTATGATTTCATGATTCCTTACCATCAATGAAAGGGAAATAAAGTGGAAGATGCTTTGAGGTTAAAGAGTAACACAACATTAACCATCTTATATTTGGAAGAAGATCCATTGATTAATGATTTTATGAACATTGGAAAAGAAGTTTTTGGTGCCAAAAATTCAATTTTTTTGTTACAAGTGTTAATGAAAATAATCTCTATCAGATAGAGTTAAGCAAGCTCAAAAGGAAGATAGTGAGTTGCAGAAAAATATTGATTATGTTAAAAAGGGTATGTTTCTGGATTTTAACATTAAAAAGGATTGTATTTCATGATATGTGAAGAGATTATGTGTGACTTATGATCCATATTTGAACAATTAGTGGTTATGTGATGCTCAATGTTATCCATTTTTAGTTCATCATGGCAGTACTAAGATGTACAATCAACATTGTCAGTATTAATAATGGGATGGATGAAAAGAGATATTACTAATTTTACTTTGAATTGCTTTACTTGTCAATAAGTTAATGAAGGGTGGAAGTTACCGAAAGGTATGCTTCAACGTTTACTGGTCCCAGAGTGAAAATGGGAAAATATGTTCATGTATTTCATCGTGGGATTACCTATGACATCTAGAGATAATAACCCAATATAGGTTATTATTGATAGATTGACTAAATCTTATCATTTCCATCCTATTGGAGATATATTATCTCTAGAGAAACATTATGAGTTGTATGTTAAAGAGATAGTATTGTTGCGTGGATTTACCCTCTCCATTGTATATAATCATGAAAACAGGTTTACATATAGCTTTGGAATGTCCGTCAAAAGTTGGTGCGTACTAAATTAGATTTTAGTGCAACTTTTCATCCAAAATCAATTGGGTTGTCAGAATGAAAAATTCATACATTAGAATATATATATTCTATTCTTGTACAATAGAATACCAGGGATGTTGGGACTAACATATTTCTTTGTTTGAATTTTTTTATATTGAAAATTTTCATTCCAGTATACAGATAGCTCCTTTTGAGGCATTATATGGAATGTGGTGTTGAACACTAGAATAATGGGATGAATTATGTGAAAGGATGTTTATGGGAAATAAATTGGTAGAAGAGATGGTAGAAATAGTATAGTTTATTCAAACGAACCTGAGTATAGCTCAGAATCGGTAGAAATGTTATGCAGATAACCAGAGGAAGGAAAATTCTTTGGAGGTAGTTGATCAAGTCTTTCACAATATTTATTTAGGGAAAAGTGTGATGAATTTTTTGAAGATTTGAAAGCTTAATCCGTGGTTCAATGGACCCTAGGAAATTCTAGTTGAATATGGATCAGTTGCCTACACAGTGTCTTTACGTTGATTTTTATCCCATGTAGACAACTTTTTTCATGCATCAATGTTGAGAATGTGTATGCCAGATCAATGTCATGTTTTGAGTCCATATGTAGTTGTTTTTGAAGGGAATCGCTCTTATGAGAAACAACCACTCCACATTCTTGATAGAGGAGAGAAAGTGTTGTAGAATAAGGTAATTCATCAGTTAAATGTTTTATGAAAAAACCATATTTTTGAAGGTGAAACATGGAAATCTGAAAATGATATGAGGGATCAATACCCCCACTTATTTGATCTATGAATAACATTGCGTGGATGCAATTTCCAAAAGAGAGTAAGGATGTAACATTCCAGGTAAATAAAGAAAATAACATTTTCTTATTTTTTAATATTTGTGAATCAAATACAAATTTAACTTTAAAGGGAATGGTACGTTTGATGGCATACCCGACATGCAACAAAGAGTTTCTTGGAAATCTCATGTTTCACACAAGGTGAGTCATACATATAAATTGTAATATATAGTTATTTTAAATGGTACTAAACACCTAGCCACTGTATTAGCAGAAATAGACCAAAGTAACTACAATATGATCATACAAGATTTTTAAATTACTTTACATTTATCCAATACATTTTCGAGGCATGAGATAATAAATAATCTGATTTTAAGAATGAAATAATCTAATATTCGTGAATGGTGGTTTTACAACCTTTTTATGGAGAACCACTTTTTAATATATTTTCAGTCACTTATATATGTTATATTTGACAAAATTAAATTCTTCCTTAGAATGGGGACATCAATATTTACATCGGATAAAGTTTTGGTATTTTTTTATTATGTTTATTTTTAAATGAATAGTGTGAAATACTGTAATTTAATACCGAACTACATTTAAATATAATTTATTTAAATGGTTATATTGTCTTTTTAAAAGATTTTAAAGTTTAATATGATCATATATTTACAATTTAATCCAATTTTGTTCATTTTATGTAATTTCAATTTGAAATTGGAATAAAACACATATCAATTTTTTTTTGTTTTTTTAACTTATTAAAAACATGCTTTCTACTTTTGAAAATGGAAATTAATTTTCAATTAATTAATGAAACATATATGCTTTTAATTTGTTAAAATAGACTTCATTTTTTAATTTTAAATAACTAAATTATGTTTGGGTGAATTTTTGGTATTTTTCTACAAACATTCAATCTTCGATGAATAGTGAAAACACTACATGATTGTTAAAACCCAATATTTTCTTTTAAAGGAATTTTTATCAGTTCATTGAATTGAGTTTCATAAATCCACCATACATGGTATTTATCAACAAGTAATATGTTGTTCAAGAAGATAACTTTAATTTATGATGAATAGTAACTTCTGTTTTGTTTGCCACGGTTAAAGTTAAATATGGTAAATCAAAATAAAAATAACATTATAATAATATAAAATTACATTAACACTTGTACTAACCTTATTGGATGAGTCATGGACAAAAAATAAATTATTTGGGTGAGACATATGGCTATTTAAATCTATTGGGTAAGATAATGTCATTAATAACTTTTTAATTAACATAGAAATACAAATATCATAAACATATATTCTTTGGACAAAACAATTTTAATTATGGAATATATAAATAATATCATAGACTATTAATATTCATTAAAAATATAATAAAATTTCCTACATCATGGTATTTTTTTTAAAAAAAATTGACATCATATACATAATTTTATTTATTACACAATGACGATTTAACGATTACCTCATTAATGAATGTTTTAAATAAATAAGATTATAAATATTAAAATAAATATATTTTTAAACATATATTTCTATCCACTGATTTTCAATATTAGTTAAAATTTTTATCTTTTAATTAATGATGGCTTTTAGAAATAATCAGGTCAGATTGGATTTTGATAAAAGACATGATATTGGTAGTAAAAAAATTGACATAATTTTTTTAAAAAAACATATTATAATTTATAATATGATAAAATGTTGATAAAAATATATGACTCAACCAAAGGACATATATTATGTTCAATATGAATGTAATGATCCATTTTGGGTCGCCATAATTTTATAGTAAATACATTAACTGTATAGTATGAATATACAGAATGAGATGGTAAAATTTAAATAAGATAATAGAGGGACAAAAAAAATTCTATGTAATAAAAAATATCAAAAACCATTCAAATTATTATTGAATGATTTTATTTCGAGATATATTAATCTTATCATCAAATTTAATGCTTTTTGGACCTTTTGAAACTGAAAATAATTTTATTAGAAAATAATTTTCCCAATATTCCCAAAGTGCTCCTCCTCCATCTTATAAAAGAAAACAATTCCTAACCCATTACTCACATTTCTCAAGCCCTTTGAATCAACCAAAATCTTCCCAAATAATCTCCCAATAACCCAATATTACCTTTATAAGCCTTACCATAGGCGTAAGGCCCTTCAAGAAAGCCTTTTGGTTCAATCCAATGGGACTTACCTGATTTAAAAGTAACATCTTCCTCTAAGTTCACTTATTTTATTTTACTTCTTCACTCCCTATGATCTTATTATTAATTCTTTAAAAACACCAATATCCATAATATTCTGGGTTTCTATTATTTTATGTACTCAAACAATAGTTACTCACACCTTCATATAAGGGATAAAGAACATATTGTTTCTGTGGATAGCGAACTACTACCTCAAGAAATGATAATTTTTCAATCTTCTCCTACCACCTCTTACAGTGTCCATTAATATGGAAGTATATTGATATGTGATATAAATTATATTTAAATTATTTCTTTTATTCTATATTTTTCATTTATAGCATACCATTATGGTTTCCATAATGGGTAAATACGATAATTTCATTTGAGGATATACGAACTGCCACCCCCTCAATATGAGATGACTCATTCATTATTTACATGGAATGTATAATGGGTGGAGTTAATGAAATTATATATGATATTATACTGTTATTATAATACAACAATTTATCATTACATTTTCATTCCGTTAAATAATAAATATAAATTAATGTAGCGTTTATGCGTACGTACAGATTACCTCCTCCCTGAACGGTACATTTCATTTCTTATCTCCAAAAGTTATGTACTGTTATACATACATATATATATTTGAAATATATTAAATATATGATATCTAAATCATTAATATCAATCTGGAGATAATGGAATTTTTACCACATGGAAATTTTTTTATAAGATGTTTATTTTTTTCTCAAGTAACAAATATCGACAAAACTATTGTTATTAACATAAATAATTTTATAATGTTTATTACAGGGTAATAACTGTAATAAAATGAATAATAATCATGAAAAATTTTATTAAGAAAGTATAAATTAACTTTTGCATATTATTCAGGAGATTAAAGAGTGAATGAGTCAAGTCATACATGAGGTAAGGGACTTCATCTCAATCTCCCTTCATTAATTAATATTTTGATTTATACACAAATATCATTTATACAGTGTATAAACCCCTATTCATTTTACTTTTATTCAAAATGAATCATTCTTTTACGTAGTTTTTTACTAAATACGAAAATAATGTATATTTGAAATGTAAACTATGACAACGACCATTTCTCCACCCTAATCATTATTTGATATTTGGATTTCATATCAAATTGTAATGTTTTTAAAAGGAAAATAATTACCATATACCCTTATTACATATTTTGGTATAGAAAATGGTTTTTTTTAAACATTGGTTATTTTATTATCATTAAATAATATATTGTTACTAAAATGTGGGAATTTTTTATTTTCTTTTATGTTTTGTTTATTTGTTATGATTATGTTATGGTTTCTAGGCATTTTTTATGCATACAAGTTGTTTCGTGATAAACCTAAGGGGGGTTAGCCCGAGATATCTCTAATATGCATTGGAAATCATGATTTAGGTAAACATTAATTTTTTCCTAAAGAGAATAGTAAAATTTACTGTGATGGTTATTCCAAACATAATTCACTACACAGATATGAAAGATACAATGTATCATTGATGTGGATGACAAAAGTTACCATTATTATTTATGACTTCTATGTGTTAATCATAAATGTTATGATTTCCTGAGTAATGTAAAAGAGATAGATTGATAATTTATTGATGGACCAATAATTTATTCCTTTAATTTATTACCCTTATTGGAAGTTTTATGTTAATAAAATGTTTCTAAAATTTTATTCACAATGTATAAGATAGGGTAAGAGAAAGGAAGAGTTCATGAAGATTTGTAGCATGATAAGAATTATTGTTTTCATTAATGAATTGTTATTTTATGATAAAAATTGATACTATGTATATGTGTCTACATTTTAATATTTAATATTTAATGTAATAGTTATGGAATACTTATCTTAAACTATAAAACTAAAAATATCCTCAATATGAATTATTAAATTAATTCTAGATTATGTAATGTTTAAGGATTGAGACTTATAACTAATAATTTTCTCCCTCAATCTAATAAATATATAGAAGAACCTTCACTTTCACAGAACATTGACTTACGAAGAGGATCTTCTTAATATAGTTGATCTGTTGATGAAATATTAATGTATCAAATGATTCATTGAATGTTCAAGTCCTTGTCACATGATGCTCAAAATTATAGAATGTTATCAATTTTGGGGGTTTTGGGAGATCACATTGATCTAGTTTTTCATTTAGATATTGATTCATATGAGATAGCATTGTCCAAATGATCTGATTCAATCACCCATCGGGTTGGGAATATTGTGGGGGATGTCATCACATTGTGTTTCACATCAAATTTTTACTTGATTCATCTTATTTCTTATCATTGTAGAGATTGAAGGAAAAATTCATGATTATTATTTATAAACGATTAATAAATAATGGAGAATCCAATGATATTATGTGGATAATATATAAATTAAATTTATCTCATTAACTTATGAGTTTCTAGGATTCAATATTTTTTATCCATGATCTACTTTAAATTATATATTAATTTGGGTATTTTTTCTATTAATAAAGGTTCAAAATTATATTATGAATAGACCCAAGAATATTCCTCTTGTATTTTCAAACTGGGTCATAAGTAAGACCCATTTTCGTGTACAAGGTTACCCCATGTCATGTCTGTGACATTTCATTTGACCTGTTACCATTTTGTACATCTGTTCCAGAACCACAACCACTTATAGTATCCATAGAGATTTTTATTTTGTTAATTGACCGATTAATATATAGTTACCAAAATTTAATGTTTTTTTCATATAATCTGTGTAATACATATGTCCTTCACTATAGTTTTTAATCCTAATACATAAAATAACTAAATTGTTGCCCGAATATCAACTATATCATCCCTTCTCTTAATTTCACATTAATACTTGATTTATAACATGAAAATACATATAATACAATCCTAATTATTGAGAAATATAATTTATTTTGAAAATAAGTATGTTACATAAGATAATAAAATATGTTATAAAATTATTTTATTGAAAACATATTTCATAAGTTCAAAATAATTCTTCAATCATAAAACTGTATCGAATAACCTTGAGAGATTGATCAACAATGGGTGAAATATAAATCCTCGTAAAGGAATCACCATGGGATATGTGATAAATGTTATAAAATAACATTATCAATTAGGAATAAAAGTAACATGAATAATACATAATTATATAACATGATAATCATAACATGTGAAATTCATCCAAAATAAAAAAAAAATCAAATCATAAAAATAGTTCGAGGATAAACCTTCCAAGACATCATTATGAAAAACTCCTCATAAAATAATCATCTTCACTCCCTATACCAACAAGTAATTTCATAATATTATTAATTATCCAATTCATCAAAGCATTATATTGGTGGACCCATCCTAATTATTTCATTATCATGCTAAATTATGCAATATAGATCATACATCATGGATTCATTCATTATCATAATTTATCCCAAAGTCGTGGAATGTTTAAAAAATAAATTTATGTTCCTAATACATCCATATACGATCATAATAGTTATTAACCATGATAAATAAATTGTAATGGTATTCACTACACACATGTTATGGGAAGGAAATTTGTTGTGAAATTTCAATAGCATAACAACATCAATTAGAGAATCATAAAAATTAGTTGATAAGATATAATGGGGACCTTATTAAATATAAATCTAATTTAATATAACATGGAAATAGAAAAACATATCACATCTTCATAAATTAAAATTTGAATGCTTACGATAATTAAGAATCTTGAATAATGAAATGAATCCAAAATTTACTAAGCCTGGGTAACATGTTTATATAAAGGATCATTGGTTCTTTAATGATAGTTAAAGGGGGGTCTAATCATTTTTTAATTAATTGGATAGTAAGGGAAATATTTTAGAACATATCTCATTAATAGAAAAGGGTGTTTAACAAACCTAACATTATAGAGTTTATTGAATATAAATGAAAATAGAGAAACCCCTTATAAAATTTTGGCATAGGAAAGACTCAGGTAATTGTCATAATGAGAGAAAATAAATGATACCTCATCTGTATAACACCCATTGTACAGTATGGGATGTTTAAAAAAATATTCATCATAAATAATTGAAATTAAGAAGTCAAATTTCAATGAAGGTTCTTGAATTGAATGTAGGATAGGAAAGTGAGGATCCTACCTTGAGTGTTTGACTGCAAAGGCGTGGGATGTGATTCATCAGAGATTGGGTAACCATGGAAGGACTCTATGGACTATAAGTAATATTATTGATGTTCTCGATTTATATTGGGTGAATATAGATTGGTGCTTGAATGGTATTATATATGAATATTGGGGGATATTATTATTATATTGGTTTTGTATTCTATATAATAAAATAAATAAAATTTAAAACCATGAAAAGTATTTTGACCATATAGTATACCAAATAAGAGTGGATTACATAATTTTATAATCGGAATATATGAATATAATAACATAATACCCTTTCTTATGTGGATGTGTGTCACACTCCAAAAAATTATATTTAAACTTAAAAATATAACATATTTTGGAGGATTCATAATGGATTGATAAAATAAATCAATTAAAATTAAAATTATATTACATTAAATTGAAATAATATTTATTTTCATGGATACCCTTTATAGTATCTATTACATCACTGGGGTTCATTATAATGACATTATACACAAAGTATATTTTTACGATACATAATTTTTACACTAAAATTCGATTGTATGTTTAAAATATTAAAAAATCAACTATGTATATTTTGGAATTTAAGATTAAAAAAAATTGTTCATTGAAACTAAATAATTTTATCAATATGTTATTTTTCACTTTAAAATAAAATCCACATTTATTGAGAAATTATGAGATTTTTTGACAATAATATTTTTCGACAACTTATAAAAATTACAGTTGACATCATAAATATTATATGATTATTTATATATGTTAAAAATTATTTAATAATAATTTAATATTATTGACATAAAAAATCCATTAATTCCTAAATTCATAAATTGAATATAAATATTACACAAAATATAAATTTGTGGTTTCTTTTTAAAAATAAATAATCATTTACGATGTATAAATAAGAAAAATCACTATCGTATTCAAAAAAGGTAGATATTTATATTTCAATCGTCTTGATACATATACCATTAATACACTAGGAAAATCTCTGAGAGTAAGGTGCACGATTTTGGGACTTTCTTG
The DNA here is from genome assembly GCA_963277665.1 of Viscum album. Taxonomy (NCBI): domain Eukaryota; kingdom Viridiplantae; phylum Streptophyta; class Magnoliopsida; order Santalales; family Viscaceae; genus Viscum; species Viscum album. The sequence continues at coordinate 794,547,663 of OY728160.1, read as the reverse complement.
GGGTGGTTTGCTAAACTTGGTTTGGGTTGTTATCCTAAAGAGCATGAACATATCATGTAAATTATTCTATCATGCTTGTGATGATGAAACTTATCTTGGGAATGGTCTTAGTAAATCCAATGTAATGATATATTTTTTGGGAGATTAGATAAATGGTCTTCATAGGGAAAAATACTACAAGTACAGAACATCACATCATTTCTAGGTGTCTAATTATTTTAATAAAACCTTATATTTATAATAATAATGTGACCACTATTAAATGCATAATGTTTGATAGATAATGATACATAGTTGCATTTTAAATCCAATAGGATATAAAAAAATAAAATATGTTCAGGTCTTTTATATAACCATATTACATGTTGAGATAGTTAAATAAATAAATAGGGGAATTTTACATCTAACAGTCTGACTTTCACGGTGGCACAATATCATTTTTAGCTAATTTTCCATTATTCTATAAAAAGGAATGCTTCATTAATTTTCCCAAACTAGTATGAATGTGACCTAGATAATGACGAGTTGGTCATCCAATGTATGAGGTAAGTGGGAAAGATATTTTTCCTAATTTTTTTTATGAATTTATAAATGCACCATTGTTCCCGACACCATCATGTTTGTAGCTTTAATTTATAATAGGTTACATCATATTAAATTGACCCTTTAACCTTATCATAGATCTATTATAGGTTACACAATTTATGGACACTACATGGGTGTGGTATGTTAAATGTAACCTTTTTTTCTAAATTAGTAAAATCCTGATAAGTTTTCTAATCATTTTACATAGTTAAATAATGAATTTTATCCTTTTGGGGTTTGGGATAAACAATTCTAGAACCCTTTGAATTCTAGGTTGACCCTTTATCATTGTACTCTATTCTAGAATATTCTTATAAAATGAGTATATTTGGTGAATGGAGTTCTAGAACATGGTTTTCATGATTAAATGTGATAAATGAGTTATTGGAATAATAATTTATCATTTTTATAATAAATCCCATCGAAATAGGTCTGATTTCATAAAATCATAAAATTTTTTGTTTATGATTTAAACAAGGTTCAATGTGTTTACTTTCACCTATATTATACCTTGGTGTCTTATTTTGGTTTTTTTAGTGTTTGAGAAATGACCACTATTGAAACTCTAAAATGAATTTATCCTCTTATATAAAAGAATAATGGTGAAATCTTTTTATAAGGTCATGGATTACGAAAATTAAATGCCTTTCCCAAGTATGAAATTTACCTCTTGACAATGGAACCTTCTGATTACCTCTTTATTCACTATAATGTGTATTTTTTTTTATTTAACAAATTGGTAAGAATAAAGTTGAATAGAATACTCATGAATGAATTTTTATTCAAATGAGATGACTAAAATAAATAGAATTTCATTACATGAGGTATTTCCTTATGTGGTTTTCATAAATTTCATTTCATGAATATATTGAGTTTCATGCATATATGAATTGTTGTATGTAATATAAACTAGATTTTAATTGATTATTCAACGGAAATAAATGATAATTATTCACTAATATCTTGTATGATAAACATTATAATGAATTTGTAATGGTTATTTAAGGTAAGGGGTGTTTACAAATGAGGGAAATAACACTCCATACATTGGGTGTTGAGCATGACAACTCTCAATAGTGTTATGATATGGGAATTGGGATGTGGTTCCACATACTATGATAGTGTGTTTCAATGGGTTTTAACACACCATCCCGAGTGTTGTTTAATAATGTATCTCACAGTATAGGGATATTGGATTGTTTATAATTTTTATGGATATTTGAGTTACGCCCTGGTCCAGGAAGCGACTAGTATTCCATATAGATGACCATTAGGTGTTCTCATGAACATGGTTCACATAGGTGGATGCAGTATTTTACATAACTATATATATACAAATTATTAATAAATTTTATATATTTCTACTAGTTATATATAATATTTCGGTAGTGATCCAATAAAGGTAGAGAAACATGGGGAACATTAAGAACATGATCCTACTGGTTGCATTTAGTTCTATTGTGTTTATTATTATAATTACTTGCACTCTACATTAAATCACATTGCAGTCTACTTTTAGTTATAAACACTGTGTTTGGGAACCTATTGGGATTATTATCTCACACCCTGATCAAGATTCCATACCTCTGGGGTACCCGTGTAGACCTTTGCTTGAATGACCTTGGTTTATTTCTTATTTTGTTTACCTTAGTCCTAAGAGTAAAGATCATATGATCTAGATGTAGATCAATATTCTCCTGGAGATCACTTTTGGGGATTTACCTTCATTTCAATTCATTATGTAATGTATCTTATATTATGATGTATGGATTTTTATTGTCTTTATGTATCACCATCAGTACAAGTATTCAACTATTGCATGTTTCCATTGGAAATTGTTTTTATTTCAATTTGAAATATTCTTACACTTTTTTATTCATTTATATATACTAATTCCACTATTTTTGGTTTATTATAATATTTTATATCACTCTCCGACTATATTATGAAGATATAATGTACACAGTATCACCCCATTAGACTCCTGATTCCATTCACTAGCCTCTACTGTATGATGAGGTGTTCTTGGGGCCATCTAACTCAATGTTCCATCTACTATCTTAGTGGGCATATGGGTTGATTCATTATATTGAAAACAACTATGATTGCATGAGATAAACACCTTGTTGATTTTAACCATTGTTACTACATGAATTAATTTTAGTCTTATAACAATCATATTTATTATGCTACTACTCCCCATCACTACATTGAAAGAACACTTATTATTCTTTTTATTGTAAAAGTCAACAAGCACGACCTTCGGGTTCTCATTTTAGTGAATAATTTCAATATAGAATGTAAGTTCATAATAGGATAACAATTATTTTCATTATGGATTCAATCATGAGAAAAACCTATCATGTTTTCTATCAATGTGAACAATAATATTCATTCAAAAACATTAAAATCTAGAAATACTTGTTTCATTAGATTAAATAGAAATCCAATAATATTTCTATAGTTCAATATATTTATATTCAAACATAATTTTATCAAAATTATCAATATAGTTCTCATTGAAATGATAATGAAAAGTCTTCTTATAAATATAATCAATATCATCATTATCTTATATATTAATAATCGACGAGGGACATTGATCGGAACATATTTCATAATAATATACGTCTATAACGTTCATTGGATACTAAAAATGATGTAAAATAATTGAATATCATTTTCAACATATTGATCCTTCTTTCAGATACCACTGGATATATGTTTCGACAAAATAGTGATGGTTCTTGTTTCATGAAATAATCTAGAATTGACATGTTACTCCATTGAGTGTGTGGTCACTCTCTGGCATGGGTATCACCGTTAATAGGATTGATAAAATGATTTATCCTATCTTAAAATTTCTCAATTCCATGTCAAATTATTATAGACCAATTATAGGGGTGGATATTTTTCATTTCATAACATTACAAAACCTTAAAATAGTTTCCTCAATAAAAACCCATTATAGATATGAAATATATTGTATTAATCAACCTAGAAACCATGATATTTTTCTAATGACTATATAATGAAATTATTAACATCCAATAAATAAATATTAAAACTAAAAACCACAACCCTAATGTTCTCTAAAACATCATTTATGTTTTTTTATAAATAATCCTTAATCGAAAAACCAATTATGATTTTAGGAAATATTAATTTTCTATTTTACATTCCCTTGATTATTTCAATTTATTGTATTTAATAATTCAGAAAAAATATCATAAAAATTTTATATTAAATAAAATGAAAAATTAAAGAAATAACCATTTAATTTTATAATAAATAGGTATTGTAAATTTCAAAATTATTTCATTGTCAATATATTTTATTTAATTAAAAATGAGATACTAAAATTTCAATATAGATGTTGTTATAATTCATACTCATCCTTAGGCACCATGATATTTTTGGAAAAATGGGATGATCATAGAAATGACATTAAGTTATATACATATACATGTAATCGATTTTTCTTTTTGAAAATATAAGAAATATTGATGATATTTTTTTAATTTATCATAATAAACTATTAGCTTGAATATTTATTACCTACTAATGAAAGAATCTTTACTTCTAAATGTTTTTCAAGTAAAATTTATTAATATAGAACATAAGGATAATCAAAATCATAAGGGTTATGTGAAAAACATGAGATCACATTGAAATATTTTTCTGCAAAACCATAGCATTCAAAATAACAAGGTTCATGATTGTTTTTCAAACATAATATCACTTTATTATATTTTTTTAATTAAATTATTTCTACAAAATCAAAATTTAAAATCTATAAAAATAACATTGGATAGTTGGGATATAATTATTATAGGGATCTATACATCTCATACATATATATCACATCTAAAAAAATAATAATCTCTCTACAACATAAAGATCTTTTACAAAATCATATTGGTGTCGTGCCTTTGGATAAACGTAATAAAATAAAACTGGATAATTATAAATATAACCCTTCCAAGAAAAAAAAACATAAAAAATTATTATATCCTGAGTAGATGAAATATATGAAATGTTGAGATCAGATTCTCAATAAAGGAAAAAATGTATTTTTCAAAATATCATGAACAGACAATTATTTTGAAAATGAGAATAACATTTCAAAATCATACCCTTTATATCCTGAACTATAATGATGAATCCTGAAATAAATCATGGATGATCATAAGATATCAATCATAACAGAATCATAGATGATGATCGAAGAGATTATAACATTGGCACAAGTCTATATTTATTGAATACATAGTATTATAAAACATTTATTTTTTGTCAAGGAATACGTATTATAAAATCAATGTAGATTGGTTTCACTTCCAAGACATTTATATTAGTGAAGGGGTAATCCCAATAATATCATAGTGATTAAAATCATTTATAGAATTGGGTTAACTACCAATTCCATTCTTTTTTATCTCATGAAATATCAATCATTATCTAATTCATATGAGTGATATATAATACCATACACAATGAAAAAATACATAAAATCATATATACGTGTTTAATAAGATCAAAATACATTTATTATATCATAAAACATCAATATGAAATTATATTCATAATCATTTCATTATAGTGGATACTGTGGAAATGAATCATTTTTTCTAAAAATTCATTATTTTCATAAAACATGAACTAACAAAAAATATAAATTTCAAAAAATTATTATCATCATTATCATAAGACATTCATATAAAGAATATAGATGTTATTATTGAATAATATACCTGGGAAATAATAAATAATATAAAATGAAGTTATCATAGATTTATACAATTTTTAAATGATTAAATAAATCATTTTGGGGGGAAAATATATTTTTTACATTGAAATCGCTTATTTGAAATATAAAATTTTCAAAAAATTTAATGAAAATATTTTCATGGAATATAACTATTATATATTATACGTAATCATTAAAAATTAAATTTTATTTAAGGGAATTATTTTCCTCATGTCTTATATTTAACCAAAATGATTCCATCCATTTTTTTGGAAAAAATTCAAAAGTTCATTAAAAACAAATTTCATTAATTTTTTTTGAAAACAAAAAATAATGTAGTAAATAAATTAAACATTCATATTGGAGTATTATATATATTCTTGATAACATATTAATGCAAAAAATTTTTAAATAAAAATTAGTTTCAACTAGAGAGAGAAATAATATTTTTTTCCCTTAAAAATATTATTTGGGAATCTTGAAAACTTAAAGATATTAAAATTAATTGTAAGAATTTAATATACACCAATAAAAATTATAGAATATAATTTAATGGTTTTCATGAATTTATGATCCTAAAATCACATCATATGAATAAAAATAGAAAATAATTCAAATAATCAATCATTTTGTAGGATAGGACCCTTAGTTTTTTGGATACATTTGAATAACAATACCCATGAAATTAATAATCCTAGAAGGATATGTATATTATCTTAATAATTATGTTAATAATAATATCATACATTATTTGTTAGTATATACACCACTTAAAAAAGTAAGGGTTTAATATGGAATGTGTCTCAGAGATGTAAAAGAAAGATGAAAATATATTACCTTAAGTATCAACATTCAAAGTAAAAATAAAAAATATTATATATTACAAATAGTATTATTATAAATATATTTCAAACAATATTAAAACATATTTTACAATAAATTATTTACATATAAAAATTATTACTTGTTTAATAATAATTACATTTTAAAATCACTTTTTTGTGTATCATCTACAATGTTTTTCAAGTATATGTTGGTTCAACCATTACGGTCCTAGTAAAAAAATAATGGATCAATAAAATAAATAATTTTTATGATGATATAATATTTCATATATTAATTACATATATTTATAGTTATATATATATATATATATTAAAAAATGAATCACAACATTAATGGAGACAAAATGTTAAAATAACACATGAACTTTGTTTCCATTTTTTGACCAATTGAACAAAAAAAAATATAACAAATTAAAAAATACATAATTAATTTTTATCATATATATCATATATATTTAATATATATTCACTTATTATATTTTGTGTCACAATAAAATGAAAAACTTATCACATCACATCAGTGATCCGCTTTTCTGAATGCATTCACGTGTGCCTTTAGTGTTTACCAAATGATATTATGGTAAGAATGTATTTGGGATATTATAACTCAATAATAATAATTATATCATAAATTTAAAATATAAACATTAAATAAATTATATTATACATCAATGAGGTGAAATTAATACAACCATGATAAATTATATCGTATTACAGTAGTCTATAATACATAAAATTGAAATTTTTGTTTTCAATTATTTAGCTGTGTAGATATATATTGATAATTTCATTAACTGAATAGAAATAATATATATGGAATATTATTTTTCTACTATTTCTTGATTTTTCGAATAGTTGAATATGGTGGATGAAAATAAAAAAAATGGATACATTAGAACAATTCATAATCTTCAAACATACTCTTTAGAATTGCTACAATATCCTTCATAGTAGGTATCTGAAATTAAAAAAATTAGTCTAGGACATTTTAATGGAAATAAAGAAGTGATTATTCCCTGAATATTTTTAACAATAATTGTTATCATGTATTAATAAAAATTGGAGTGGATGGCCTTTTTATTTATTAGAAGGTGTATCATTTTCATAAATTCCCAAAACAATTAAATAATGTGATGTCACTACAATCTAAAGGGATAAAAAATTTATAAATAATATAGTTGATGGAATATAAAGTTGATATATACCACAAAGACTAAAAGTTCAACATTTGTTAATCATGGTTTTCCCATTAACCTTATGGTTACTCACATTCTCAATTTTTAGAGCTTGGTAATTATTATTTTTACATTGGTAATTTTTTCATTAATGATAAAAATTAGATGAACTATATTAGATATCATGGACATTTTATGCGAAAATAAGAATTCTAATTTACCAATATAATAATATTTCATATTTGGGAAATTAATTTTTACACAATAACATTTAGATCAAAAAACACTATTTTAACCATAACTGTATCAATTATATTTCTACTCCATTTATAATAAGTTATTATAACTGAATTAATTTGATATTATTAAATAAAATTGTTGATAATTATTGAAATTATGGATTATATATTACTAAATTCGAATCAATGATGTTTCATTATTTAATTTAAAATTATACCTCCAATTGTAATGACAAATTAGTTTCCAGAGGAAATGTTTCAATTAGTATAATTTTTTTTTCATATATATTCAAGATAAAAATAAATAAAATTATCTAAATTGGATAAAAAAAAATAAATTTATATGTTTACATTTAAACATCTTTTAAATAATTTCCCTTCATAAAATATTAAATTGAGTTAAAAATGTTTTATTAAATACAAATTTTTAACTTTTTTTCAAAAACTTATCCTTTTCAAAAAATCAAAAAACAATAAACATAAAATAAAATTTAAAAATTTATTTTTCAAAAGAATATAATTTTTTCAAAAAAAATTTCTAAAATAAATAAATAATTATTTCAGAATATGGTCAATGAATGGTATGATACGATTTTAGTGAAAAATACTATTTAAAGACTACAATTGGATTTATTATTATCTCACAGCTAAAAAAATATTATATTAAGGATTAAAATTATACGAATATTTGATTTTAAAATATCATTTAAATCACCAATAAATATTGATTTATATGATATATTAAGATATAATCATATTGTGTGCATAAATATAATTTTACAGAATAATATTTCTTTTACATTTCGAAATTTGTTATTTTCATTTATAATGAGTTGAAAAATAATGAATTTATTTGATACATGTGGGCACAATGTTTTTTAAAAATTTAATTATCGCCATTCATACTCATAAATTTTATGGATATATTATTTTGTTTTACAATATTAATTTTCTTTAAAATATGGTGTTGTGTGTAAGATAAGATAATAGTGAAATTAATGTTATTTGAAATAAAATGTCATACAAACACTATGTGTATCAATATATAGTAATTAAAATTAATTTCTATATTTTTTTCTATTGTGTTGATAAAAAATAGGGATTCTTTTTCTTTATCATATACTTCAGATTCCATATAACTTCCTCAAATTGGTCTTTTTCCCTTAATATAATGACTAGATGAGTGTTTTAATTTCGTAAATTCATCACTTTGAACCCTAATATATATCATTCATTCCTAAAAATGGAGATCATTATATAGTGGTATAAAATCTGAGTTCATTATGTTTGAAGGGCTAGGCATATACTTCCTCATGAGATATAAATTGAACAAATCATGAACATGAGAGAGGTTACGTGGTAGTGCGAAGCTATAATTAAATGTACTTACTAGAAGAACAATATACAAAGGTCCAATATACCTAGGTATAATCTTTAACATATCTACATATATGTTTTGCAAAATACATATATAAATATTTATAAAAAAAATCCCTTCCAAAAAAATGTTCTTGATCACATGGCCAATTTCCAGTATAACCTATTTATTATCTCTGAGTTATCTAAATGAGTAACTATGTAACATCCTAGGTAAATAATGAATAATAAATTTTCATAATTATTAATATTTGTGAATTAAATATTAATTTTTCTTTAATGGGGTTACTTTGTCCGATGGCGTACCCGATACATAACAACATATTTCTTTGAAATCATACATTGCACACTAATAAAATAATATTATTATTTTAAATGGTAGTTAATGCATAGACGTTGTATTGGAGGAAATGAATATAAATAACTAATATATTATTATATATGTTTGTGAAATGTTTTTACATTTATCCAATAAATGTTATAGGCCTAAAATGCGAACGAATCCAATTTTAAGCATAAATACTCTAATATTCATGAAAATGTTGATTTATCAACTTTTGATGGAGAACAAAATTTAAATATAATTTTGGTCACACATATACATTCTACCAAACCATATAAAATTCTTCTCTAGAATCAGGACATAAAAATTTACTTTGTTTATTTTTTTGTTATTTTTCCGATAAAGGTCATTTTTTAAATGAATAGTGAAAATGTTGTATTTTAAATCAAAAAATCATTTTTAATCTAATTTATTTATATGGTTAGATTTTAATTTTAATTGTATTAAAGTTTAATCAAAATATATTTTTACCATCTAATCCAATGGTGGTCATTCTAATTAATTTCACTTTGAAATTCGACATAATGATGATGCAGTGTTTACGTCATAATTGAATAATTTAAATAAATAAGAAGATAAATATTAAAAAATATATTCAAAACTAATCAAATTTGTATTTGATGATTTTATTCTTAACAAGTTCTACCTTATCATTGAATTAAATTTTTTTGGACCTTTAGAAACAGAAAATCACTATATAATAAAATAATATTTTCAAGCTTTCCAAAAAAGCAATCCTCTCCCTTATAAAAATACCCCACATCCTACCCTTTTCAAACACTTTTAAATACCTTTGGCTCATCCAACCTCTACTAAATTAAGATCTATACATCCCTCTCCTACTCATAGAAGAATTACCTTTGGAAGAAGGCCCTTACAGATCTCCTTTTGGTTCACACCCAAGGAAGTTACCCAAATTAAAGGTAACAATTTCTCTTAACTTGTTTTCTTTTATTTGACTTCTCCAACCCCCTAAAATATTTTTATTTATTTATTTTGTAAAAAAATATGTATCCTCAATATAATAGGAAAATTTTAAGAGATTTATTCTAACTACACTTACACACACCTCCATTTAATGGGTGAAGAACATAATGTTTCAGTGGATGGAAAACTAACGCCTCACGAAATGATGATTGTTCGATTATCTCCTACCACCTATCATGGTGGAAATTAAGATGTAACTGTATTTATATATGATATATATTATTTTTATGTTTTCCTTATGATTCTTTATTCTTCATTTATATCATACCATTATGGTTTACATTATGGGTAAATGTGATAATTTCATTTTAGGAAGTGTGGACTACCTCCTACTCAAAGAGATTTTAATCGTTAATTCCATAAATGGGATGTATAAAGGATGGAGTTAATAATATTATATATGATATTATACTTTAATTATAATTTACCTTTATATCATAATGTTTTCATTCAATAAAATGTGAAATAGAAATGGAAGTAGCATTCAGGGGTTCGTACAGTTTATCGTCTCCATGAACGGTGAATTTCATTTCATACCATAAAATATTATGTACTATTATAAATACATATTGTACTAGATATATATGATATATATGATATATACATCATGAATATCATTATAGGGATAATGGATATTTCACCACATGCAGAACTTGTAATTTTAAGAAATTTAATTTTGACTCAAGTACCAAATATCGACAAAACGAACGTCATTAAAATAAATGATTAAATAATGAAAATGAAATTTTAATAAGTGATATAAAAGGAATAATGAACTTGAAAAAGGTTCTTAATAAAGTAGAAACTGACTGTAGTTTATTATTCAGGTGATTAAAGAATGATCGAATCATGTCAGACACGAGGTAGGGGACTTCGTCTCAATCTCCTTTCATTGATGCATTTTTTGGTTTAATACAAGGATTTCTATTATAAGTTGTATAAAAACCGTTTACTTTTCATTTCATTCAATGAGAATTTTTTAATACAAATAGTTTTACTAAATGACCAAAAGGAATGTTTCTTTTAGCATATGCGGTGACAATGACCTTTCCATAGTCGTGAGTATTACTTGATCTTTGGCTTCCTTATGAAGCCGTATTGTTTTTAAAAGGAAAAATGAATAAAATATACTATATTATTTATTTTAGTATTTAAAATGGTTTTGATAATGAATTTGTTATGTCAATATATTTAAGTGATATATTTGTTATTGAAATTTGGAAATTTTTTCTTTCCTTTATATTTTTTGTAAGTGTTATGATTTTATAATGTGACTTGGACATTTGATGGGTGGTTACGTGATAAACCAAATGAAGGGAGGTGCCATGATAAACTGAAATGGTTGGTTACATTAAAATCTAAAATTCCTTTGGTATTGATGTTGGCCATATGGCTATTGTTTTTAGTGACATGTATGTAAGTTGGCCATATGGAAATTCCATTTAGTGACATGTGTGGAAGTCGACCATATGGTTATTCCATTTATGTATGTTTATGTTCCAAGTTACCTTTTTATGTTATGTGTTCTTTATATGCGTTTTATGGTGATATTTTTATTAGAAAATGGTAAGAAATGATATTTTATTCATTGAAGCGTATTTACTAGATCATATAGGTGAATTGTATTACTTATGATTGGGAATTCATGGTTTACTTGTTGTTTTGAAAAACTAAATGTTTCCTTCTTTGTGTATTCCTTACTGATCATCTAATGCTCATCCCAAGATTTTAAATGTTTTTCCCATGAAATAAAGTGGAAAAGGGTCAAGGTTGGGATCAATGAATCTCATGTTGTCTAAAACATGGAACTGGACATGACACTTTTTTCAAGAGTTTTTATTTTATGAAAAAAATGGAAACTGAGTAGAAGTGTCTAATTTGTATCTTTTGAGATGTAATAGTTATTTCATAATTATCTAAAACACTAAAACTAAAAAGATCCTCAATGTGAATTATTCATTTAATTCAAGATAAAGTAATGATTTAAGGGTGAGTCCTTATAATATGAATAGATCTGGCATTCATTATCTTTTCCTTATATAGGTTTGGTCCCAATAGAATTATTTCTGTTACATATTTCGAGAACATTGGTGTTCTACGTTTCATTCTATATTGAGATTCATAATGATCCAATTGAATGTTTAAGTGAATGATATTTTTTAAGAAATCTTTGATAAGATTAATGTGTCGATCCTATAAAAAATTATCCATATAAGAATATCTCATATTACCTAGTGTTTGAATGGTTCTCCGAGATTTAACATCATTCTGAGATTAATACCCCATATACGAAAAAATTCATTACATATAGATCATGCTGAAGGCTTTATAAAATGGTAAACATTATATTCCAATCAGATACTATAGAATATGGAACTCCATGAAACCTATAAAAATTCATAACATATGTCATGGAATGAGGATCATGATAGAGGTATTCTTTAATGCATGTGAGGTGTTCTAACATAAATAGGTTGTCAACTACATAACTAATTTAATTTCAACAAGTAAAATTTTTTGGTAGTAAAATTAATATTATCATGATGATTTTTTCCCATTTCCATTTGATAGAAAGTAATTTTTATAACATCCTATTTGACTTCTATCTCCTATTAATAACTTGATGATATAAAATGAACCAAGATATATACCCATAAATATCGATAATAATATTTTCATACTACAAATAATCAAACATTTCTCTATACATCTGAATATATCATGGATGAATAAAGAATATTTTAATTTGAGCCACATCCAATTTTTCAATAAAATCTGTTATGGTTGGATCATATTCATGGTTCATAAGACCTACTATTCAATTACAATTAAGGTTAAACATTGCAAAATTTCTCTTCTTATTATACAGTTCTACATATTCATTACACCATAAGTTAATCATCATCTTGATATATGATTTCACAGTTATTTGGGAGAGATAAGACATGAAATAACCAGTCAATTCTCATTGGCTTGAAAGTACAATGATTTATTACATGGCCTTAACAGAATTCCTCAAGACACCAAAGGCTAGAAATAAATGCCTAAGGGTTTAAAATAAATGTGGGTGATGATATACCCATATAGAATAAACCAATGAAAAAACCAACCATAACCAAACATTCACTATATGTTTAATGAAAAAATTAAATAATACTCAACAACTACATGTATCCAAAAACCATATCAAAGTATGATACATGAAAAGAATAACCAAGTATCAAAGTACACAATTGATAAACTACACAATACTTTAAAAAGTGCTCAAGAATTCATGGTCCACATGCACCAATATCCACAATCTATGAACATTTGAAACATAATTAGGTAGTGTTAAAGACATGTGAAACATTACCTTTTCCCTTTCCCCATAAGATAAAATCTGATAAAGAAACAATGTGGCCAAGCAGGGGTGAGTATAAAACTCAGTATGTTTTCCCCCAAAACATCCCAACTCCATACACTAGGATAGAATATTTAGATACAATTATATAAAAATAGTATATATAATAAAAATTCTCAAAAATAGGTTATAAATAAAAATAAACAACTTTCCAATACCATTCATTACCAAAAGAATACATGTGCAACTGAAACGAATTTTTTCAAAAATAATTTTCTTTAGAAAATAACTAAACAAGTATTAAAATCATGTCACAATATCCCATTCATAGCATACCCAATCATTAAACAAACACATGCATCCAACCATGTATTCTATGTTATGACAGTTCTATACAAATGAGTTATTTCTCATCGATCTACCAAGTCATCATAATGTTATTATTTTCCATGTGACATTTACCCTTTCGCACTGAGAAGAAGGTAATATTTCAACCAAGCCACATATATGATATATGATATTTATATCCCACGTGCAACTTAACGTTTTCCACTAATCACAGGGTCATATTTCAACCAAGCCCCAGAAATTCAATATGAACTCACACACCAATATGCCAAACAATCATGCGAAAACTCATTTTCAATACAATAAAATTTATTTAGAAAACCAATTTTTCCTCAAGAAATTAAACTAATCTAAGAAATAAATATTTTAAAATCATCATTTTAAATTCCTGAGGCTAAATCACACTACACAACAATTCACCAACATTTCACAATTTCAATAAAACCATAAATAATCACTAAATAATATTTATTACATGATTTTATCAATTAAGAACAATGAAATATAAAACTATGAAACAATTCCAATCAATTAGAGAAATATGAGATGATAGTGAAGAAACTTACCACGATGGTTTTGAAAAAAGTTGATAACAAACATGGAACACACAAGAATATGTGTCGATTCTCCAAGAATGTATTTAGTTCCCTAATCCTAGCAAGATCATGTCTAAAAATTGAATTATTTGGAATTAATAAACATATATATATACACATTTCAGGAACATATATTAAATATAATTGAGAGTGTATGAGTATATCTAAGAATATCATAGGAAACGTGACAAATTTGGAAAAATGGTGACGTGACTCGTGAATTAGATCAAGATTCAAAGAAAGCTACATAGATGGCATCCCCTATCAAGAAAAACACCATATTTTTTGTACATGTCATTAAAAATCATATATATACCCACATTAGGTGTATATCTATGAAAATGAGAAGGAGCAATGGAGGAGTTTATATAAAAGTGAAATGAACCATGAATATCAACACTTAACCCATGAATCGGTCTTGAAATCAACAAGGTAAGGCTCTAGGTTGGCTACAACATGTGTTGGGAGAGTTCTACAACTTTTTGGGTTGGAAATATTAAAATAGGGGCATTTTGAAGCCAAAATGAAATATTGAGGGAAATAATGTGTAAGCTCCTAGAAAATTGGATCTAATTTGTCTTCAGCACACGGTTTGACCACACAGTTTGGGCCAACCGTGTATGGATTGTTTGACTGTTCCTTTTGTCACAATACTCTTTATAAAACCCCCAAATTCTCCCATCCTTATCCTTTAGCCATGTGATGGAAACATATCTCTTTTTGGATGCACCCCAATTTATGGAAACAACCCATGTTTTGGAAGCACCCCACATTTTAGAGACAACCCACTTTATGGAAACAACCAAAATTGTAGAAACACCCAACATTATAGAAACTCTCCATATTATGGAAATGCTATGTTTTATGGAAACTGAATAATTTATGGAAACACACTGTTTAATGGAAACTCTCTATCAAAGATACACAATTTAAAAAACACAATGAATGTGGGTTATATACCTGAAATAGTGGGTACATCATTCTCCCCACCATTGGCATTTACATCATCAGAATGTAGAAAAACGACGCTGGAAAAAAATAGTTCTAGCCACTACTATTTCATTCCCATCTCACATTCCCGTGTCTCTTCCTGAATTTGACAATGTTTCAATAAAACCCTCACTAGGATGACGCTTTTCCCACACAAGACATTATCTTTTATATCCATGATTTTCACTGGGATATGTAACAATGATGCATCTGGTTATAGGGAAATGTTTTTTCATCTGATCACATTGTCAAGAACATGGCGATACTTTTTCAACTCGGATACAAGTAACACATTTCGCATCGAGATACAATGTGGATGTAATAACAATAGATATTCTACCACACCAACCCATTCTATAATCTCAAAAGGGTCAATGTATCTGGTAGATAACATTACATTCTTCCAGAAACGATGATATCCAAGCCTTGGTGAGACACTGAAGAATACATGATCACACACAATGAATGAAAATGGTCTTTGAATGTGATCAGTGTAAGATTTAGTATGACTCGAAGCAGTCTCCATCATCATACTAATCAACTGGTTCTTCTCTATTGTTTATTGGATTGGGCATGGCCGAAATGGTGATGTTGCACCCATTTCCACCCTTCGTAGCAGATAACAATAAGGATTCCAATACAATTATTCAAAAAATGCAACATGTATCGAGGCATGCTAGCTGTAATTGTATGAATACTCCACTAAAGGTATATTCTCCTTAAATAAGAAACCAAAATCAATTACACAAGCCTGCAACATGTCTTCCAACATTTTTATCATCCTCTTGGATTTCCCATCCGTCTAAGGATGATATGATGTGCTCATAGTAAACTGAGTCCTAGGGACTTACTATATATATTTAATGAAAAGTGACATGAACAACATATCTCTATCTGAGACTATTGACACTAGTACACCATGCATATTTAGAACATCTCAAGTATATATTTTTGAAAGATCCACCACCATAAAAGCATCACGAATAGGGATGAAATGGGCCATCTTGGTTAGACGATACACTATCACCTAAATTACATCATGTTTCCATACCATTATTGGAAGTACTGTAACTAAATTGATTACTATATGATCCCATTTCCTCACTAGGATGGGAAATGATTATAATTTAATATCCCTTCTTTGATGCTCTTCTTTAAAATTCTAGCATGTTAAGAATCACGAGACAAACTCGACCACCTTTCTTTTTCATTCCACTCCACCAAAACTATGCCTTCAAAACCTTATACAAATTTTGGGTACCAGGATGTAAAACATATCTCGAATGGTTGAATTCATGAAGGAGTTTTTCCTAAAATTCCTTAAATACAACAATCATATCTCTGAAACATAAAACTGAAACCCTATTATGTTTTTATCCATCAATGGTCTATGCATCATTGATTTTTGAACATACCACCAGACATTCATAATCATATGTTTATTCGTCATTGATAATTTTTAATACATCAGGAACAAGAATAGATAAAAAGAAAACTGAAAAATCTCATCGGTCATCACATTCCACATGAATTTCATCTACTATAGATGTCAACATCCATTCATTTGAATATTATTTCTCAAACTATGTATATGACTTTCTTCTTAGTGCATCTGCCACAAAATTTTATTTTCCATGTTGTGTTCATCATGTCAATGTCATACATTTGGTGATACTACATCCATATCATTTTCCTCAGATTCAAGTCTCACTATCATAAAATGTGTTTCAAGCTTTTGTGATCTTCAAATACAATATATTTCTCACCAATGAGATAATGTATCCATGTTTTCAAAGGATGGATGGTTGCGGCTAACTCTAAATCATGTGATGGATAATTCCTCTCTTGCTGAATCAACTGCCATGATCCATATGCAACAACATGATATTTTTTTCATGAGGTCCCAACCCAAACCTAATCCAGAAGCATCACAATACACCACGTACACCTGTCCTGATTCTTGAATGATCAAGATAGGTGCTGATGTAATCTGAATAGTCAGTCCCTGTAAAGTCTTATTTTATTCCACTATCCCTGGGAATGGAGCATCATTCATTGTACGAGATATCATTTATGAATCATGTTCTGAATAATTAAGAAAAATTCAAAGGTATTAACCACATAGACCAAGAAAACATCCTATATCAAAAACATTATTTGGTGGTTTCCAAGAGATAATGACTTCTATCTTTTCAAGATCACCAAAAACAACATTATCAGAAATGACATGGCCAAGAAAACGTACATCATGTATCCCAAAATCACACTTTGATAAGTTGGAATAAAAACTATGTTCTATCAGTATTTTTAATACAGTTTCCAGGTGCACCTCATGGTCTTCCCTTGTCTTTGAATCCACCAAACTGTCATCCACAAAAACCACAACAATGTAATCCTGATATTGATTTAATATCCAATTCATTAATTCCATGAAGAATGAAGGTGCATCTGTTAGCACAAAATGCAAGAATACATATTAAAAGTGGCCATATATACTTCTAAAAGTTTTTTTTGGAACATCCTCTTCATGAAATCTCAATTAGTGATATCTTTACTACAAGTCAATCTTGGAGAAATCACAGAGCTCTCTTTAATTGATCAAAGTGATCATCAATGTTTAGAGTTGGATATCTAATGTTTATTATAACTTGGAATAGATTATGATAATTAACACACAACCTAAGATTTCTATCATCCTTCTTTAGAAACAAACCTGTTAATG
The DNA here is from genome assembly GCA_963277665.1 of Viscum album. NCBI lineage: Eukaryota > Viridiplantae > Streptophyta > Magnoliopsida > Santalales > Viscaceae > Viscum > Viscum album. The sequence continues at coordinate 794,529,363 of OY728160.1, read as the reverse complement.
CCCACAGAGATGTACTTGGTCGAATGAAACCCTTTATTTACAACCCATATAACTACCCATTTAATTTTTGAAACTCTATTACATACATCTTTTAAGACAGAAGGGAAGGAGTAATGGTCCCCTAGAAGGAGATAAATCATAAAATCCACTTCTCATAGAGGTGATAACCCTATGAAGTTCTTGGGAAAGGCATTTGGAAATTGATGCACGACATATGGAGAACTATTTTCATTGAACACTTCCATTGAGGAAAATTTCATCACTACATACTTGTAAAAGATCATTACCACTATTGGTGACAACAATATCTTTCAATCATTCATTACAATCATCTCTCCGCTAAAAAGATTATTGATTCCCTTCATAGTCAGGAAACTAAATGTACTCCTATAACAATCGATTTGAATCGTGAATATTGTCATTCAATCCATACATAGGATTAAATTATAAACATCCATATCCAAAATTGAGAAGTCCCTTCATAGCTCTGGTCCATCAACAGTTACAATGCATGCTTTACAGACAAAGGCATGACATTATCATTCACTAAGAGGAGTATACACATTCAAAATAAAAGGCATCATTCATAGTTTTAAAAATTTCATGTCAGTAGCACAACAATCAATGATGTAATGTGATTCACCAGTATCGAACAAAATGTTAAAGAAAGTATAATTAATATAAATCTTAGCCCTCATTGTAGATGGTCCATCCTGACCATCGATAATCATCTTCTCATCTCAATACTATTGTTTTTTCACCACACATTTCTCCTTTTTTCCTTGTTGTAGATTCCTTGGTTGAAGAGTCATGGTAATTCTAGAATCACCTAGCTAGCTCTTCTCTACTAAAAAGACTGATTCTACTGTCCTCATCGAGTCAAATAATATGACTCTTGCGATTCCTGAGAAGTGTCTCGAGCACCTGACCTTGGAGCATTGGGACAATAGTGCCAAAGACATCCCATCTTTTTTTAATCATGATATAATCTAAGATGTGCCATTCAATATCTCATTATCTGGTCATGTGAAATGCATTGAAAATAACCGGCTTTGCCCAAGGGTCATGGAAGAAGGTTTACTAATCCAGCCGTCTAGTTCTGTATTTCACATGCACTTTGGAAAATAGGTTTCTCATTTTCACTTCTTCCGAGCAGTTGAGTTCCCGGTTTTCTTTTGGGTATAATCAAGGCACCTCCCATAGATCGCGAGATATCACATTCATCCTCAGTCTCTCTATTCAACATCTTAATATAATCTATAATACAATGTACTACAATCATTGATCTAATCACCTATTGTAGCCCTGATTTGAAGATGTGTTCCTTCAAAGAGGCACTTGCTACAACTTATGGTGAAAACACACTATGTTCATGAACATATCTGCATACTCATTGACATAGTGTCTCTCATGTTTTAGGTTGAAGAAATTTATATTTTTATGGATCTTGAACGCGTGAGGATATAATTTTTTTTGAACATTTCCTTTCTATCATGTATGGCCTTTATCAAATTTAGCATACACCGCTAAATCCCACCACTGACGTGGAAGATCCTTGAGAATATATATCACCAGTTTGACCTTTAGATCTACTTGTCTGCTGATGATGTTGAATATATGATTCATCCTATACATCCACACCTCTGCCTTATCGGGTTTAAATTCACCCATGAAATTTGGTGGATTATACTTCAGGAACATGGTGGTATGATCCACATGTTGTGGCTCATTCCCCTAATCAATGTGTCCATGGATTGAAAATCATGGAAAATAATCTGAACCAGATTTTAGTTCACACAACATTCAGGTGTAACCACATTCTCCACAGCTTCTTCGGGTTGGTTTCGATGATGCCTAGTAGGTACCATTTTCTAAACAATAAACAAACTCTGTTAATGTCACTCTCTAGAAATTGTTGTATTATCATTTAAAATACTATAAAATAAACTTTCACAACATTGTTTTCCAAAAAAAATATTCCCATGTTCAACTATTTTTTAAAACACATAACATTATTTTAAATATTACACCATTTTCAAAATACGATAAGAATTCACATTTTCCAAATATTTCCTTTGAAAACAAATTCCATCCATTTTAAATGATTAAAACTTTTTTTTTCAACATGAATCATTCCTTGATATTTTTTATCCACTATTAGTGATAATTCATTATTCTACAATGAATGTCATGCTCATCTCATTGGTTAGACCCATGACAATGATATTTCAAAATCCTAGAAGTCTCTCCAAACACTTATTTACTCAACTCCTTGGTAACATGAAGTTAAACTTAAATGGGTTAGCTGCATCTTTTTATGCTATACAATTCATGTTCCAAAAATCCGACACCATTCTACGATTCCCTCCCAATGAATAGAAAAGAAAGGATTTCATCAACAAAACTAAGAACATCGATGACTACAAGTTGATCAAGGACCGAACAATATTAAATCATTTGAAATGGACCACTAAATCTCATTGGATTGAAAGTACAACGAGTCATTTTTAAGAATTAAGAGAAATCATTATGACACCAAAGGCTATCAATAAATAGTGAAGTGTTTAAAATACATGTGGGGGACAATTTATCCTTTAATAAATATACCAATAAACCAACCAACCATAACCAAACATTCACTATTCGTCGCCAGAATGAATGAAAGACAACTCAAAAAATTCATGTATCCCAACACCACATCAATGTATGCAACCTCGAAAGAATAACAAAGTATCAATGTACACAATGGATAAAATACAAATGGCCCTCCAATGACCTCAAGACTCCATTCTCCACAATATCCAAGATTCAAAATCTTCGAACAAACCAAAAATCATGAGATTGTGATAAACACATGGGAATCATTACCTTCACCATGTGCCGAATGATATAATATAAAAATTCACCAAAGTTCCAATGAGGGGATGTGAATAAAACACAGTTGGTTTTCCCCCAATGACATCCATAATAATGCCACTATGATATAAGTTTCATAAACAATTATATAAAATAATTTAAATAATAAAATTTATCAAAATTAGATTATAACTAAATATAAACAAGTTTACAATAGCATTAATTACAAAAATCATACAAGTGAAACTGAAAAAAATTTCCATAGTAAGATATTTTTTTCAGAAAAAATAACAAAACAACATTTATAATCATTTCACATTATCCCTTTATTGGCATACAAAACCATTCCACAAACCCTTGAAAACAACCATGCATTCTACATTATGATTGTTCCATACTCATGAGCAGTTTCTCGTAGATCTATCATGTCATTATATGGAAATTGATTCCCATGTTACATTAACAATTTTCAACCATGGACAAGGTCATATTTCAACCATACACATGTATAAAATAATACATTAAATCCCATGTTCCATTTAACTTTTTGGCACGGATCACAAGGTCATATTTTAATCAATCTATAGAAATAGAATATGAACTCACACACCAATATGCCTAAAAATCATTCCAAAACACATTTTCAATAAAAACACCCATTGTAGTGAAAAAAAATCATCAAAACCTTAAAGATTTCTAGAAAATCAATAAGTTAAAATCATCATTTTCAATTCATGTGGCTAAATCGCATTACACAACAATTCACCATGATTTCACAATTTCACTAAAACCATAATAGGACCTGAATAATATTTATTCAATGATTTTCATAATATATCCCAATTAAATAAAACAATTTGAAACTAAGATAATAAATTATAGAAATTGGATATGAGTGTGATCCCACCTACCATTAAGGTTTTGACGAAACTCGGCAAGAGATGATGAATGAACATGAGGACATGTCATTTATCCAAAAACGACAATAGTTATATTATCATAGAATGAACATGACTAAATATTTAATCATATAGAATCAAAATAATTGATCTAGTCATAATAGGTTTAGATCTAAGAAAAAATAAAGATATGCTACATAGATCTAAAACGATCTACGAAAACGTGACAAATCAAGAATTAATGGTGTCATACCTCAAGAATAAGATCAAGATTCCATGAAGTGCACATAAATCTTCACCATAATAATGAAAAAACCATAAATAGACTTATATGACTTTAACAAACATATATATACCCACAAGAGGTGTACATGTAAGAAAAAGATAAGGATAAAAGGAGGAGTTTGGAGAAAAAAACCAAGATGATTGGCACTTACCCTACAAATCGAGTTTGAAATAACTAAGGGAGGGCCCTAGGATGGCTCTAACTCATGTGGGGAGGATTATCCAACCATATGGGAGAGTAATGTAAAATATGGGCGTTTTTAAGTCAAAACGAAATATATTGAGAAAAAACGAGTAAGATCATAGAAAATTGGATCTGGATTTGACCTTTTCGCATGGTTGGACTACACGGTTTGGGCCAACCGTGTATAGATCATGTGAACATTGTTTTCATCCATACAATCCTTATGAAACCCCCTAACTCTCCCATTGATAAATATTATACTTTTTATGGAAAAATCCTTCTTTATAAAAGCACCCATCTTTATGGAAACAACCCACCTTATGGAAACACCCCACTTTCTGGAAACAACCCACTTTATGGAATCAACCATCATAATAGAAACACCAAACAATATGGAAACTCCATATATTTTATAAAATAATTATTTTATGGAAACTATATATTTTATAGAAACTCTATATTTTATGGAAAATATATATTTTATGGAAACAGTCTATTTTTTTGAAACATGCTATCAAAGAAACGCCATTTAAAAAACATGAGGAAAGAGGGTTATGTACCGGAAACCAGGGGTACTACATTATTAATCCTCATCCATCAAGATATTGAGATCCATAAATTGAATGTCCAGAAATGTAATATATCTTTTGATCCTCAGAATATATATGATATAATAATACTTTGAACATAATGAATCTAAAACCATGTTCAATTTACTATGAAATGATAATATTTAACTAGCTCAAACAATATTATCTGAAAAAATTTACAAATATTTTTTAGGGAACATATATTTTAATATTTTAAGGTCAATATATATATATATCACATCATTATCAATAATGATAATTCAATCGTAACTTTAACAAAAATTACCACATATAAATATAAATCATGAGTTTAATCATTATTCTAATCAACCTTATAATTTTTTAGACATAAGAAATCACATGGGAATTCTACAGGATAAACCATCTATGTCCCAATATTGATGAATCACTATAGAATAATACATATTAGAAATTTAATATAAAAGTAATAATAAGTTTATTTACTGACTTTATATTAATTTCCTATAATTTAGTTCACATCGGTTTTCCCAATGGAAATTGAATACATTCTATGTTAAAAAGGTTATTGGATTGAATATATTTGGAAATTTTCCATGTTACATTGAAAATGTCCATGAAAACCAAGAAAAACATGGATAATAATCATATTGGTTGTTTTTGTTCATTATTCAATAACATTGGTCTTTTTTTCTATCCACAAATATACAATTTGTTGGAAAAAAATACATCAAGGTAGCTTGGAAGAGCTTTTGGGTCAGTTATGTTTGTTTAAAATATAGGTTTCCAAGATCGGTTGTAGAGTTAAATAGATTATTTCTATAATGAATGTTGAAATCGATCCATTATAAATGAATACAGTCTCTATAAGTGGTATGTAAAATTGTGTACATAAGATGATGTTGTCCCTAGTGTTTTAATAAATTTTAAGGTCAATAATTTTGAGGAAGAAAAAAGGTGTCTTTTTAAAATGAAATAATTTCAGGAAAATAATAAATATTTTTCATGTTGGTGATGGTGTTTTGAAAATTCACAAGAAAGTGATGAATTGGGACTCTCACAACAAATTAATACCATGGAACACATTTCTGCCATTATCTTAAACATCACATAGAATTAAAATTGTGCATAAGTGTAAAGGTGTTTTTTAATGTTGTAGTCATATAAAGATTCAATATGGAAAAAAATAGAAAAGGAATGTTTTATGTGAAGTTTATTAAAAATCTAGAAAACAATTTTTTTCATGATAGAGGAATAATTACACTATCATATGATATATGAATAGAGATGCATGATAAATGCTATATCAAATTTTATAAGATTTGTGATAATGAAAATTTGAAATCAACGTGTGGTTTATCCGAAAAAAATTAAAAATTATGTTCATATTGGATGGTCTTCAAATAGATTTATTGATTGTTTGGACATCCCTGTCACGACCCATCCTTAGGGCTCGTGCCGTGACTACCCTAAGCCCGCCTACCATTGGCCAGGGGCTGAAGACTAGCACCAAGGCGTAAATCCTGATAAAACGGGAAGGCAATGCCTTTGTAATGTAAACCACAAACTCCACAGAGAAAGTAGGCAGAAGTAAACTCTATGTAAAAACTGAGTACAACAGTAAGTGAAGAAATGCATGTGGGCCAGTATACAAACCCAAAATGAAATTAAAGTACAACTAGAAAGGGAAAACAACAACTGAAAAGTAAAGCCGCAATGTTGAGCTGTCCACTGGGAATCCAACCTGAAGGGTGGGTACAGATAGCCGCCACTGATCCTCAGGTCTAGCCGACCGCTCCATGTATGTCCCGCCCAATGGTCCACCTCCAGGTACCGTACTACTCCGCAAGCCTCAACCACGATCAGCGTTGTCCGTCTTCTGCAACCAACACAACGTAGTGCAGGCATATCCCGTGCAGGGGTGAGTATAAGCTACTCAGTAGGGACTCCAAGACCCCCGAAGGTCTCGCAGAATACACAAGGGTAAGATGCAATCACGAAGTAACATCCGACACTGCTTAGGTATATTCCCATACATATACCTAAGTCATCAATTCCATGTTCGGCTCCAACATCTGAGCCCAAGTACAACCCAGACCAAACTTGAAATAAAAACGTAAATCCACACAGGATAGCACAACACAATCCACATAGGAAAGCAAAACGTAAATCCACATAGGATAGTAAAACACAATCCACATAGGAAATCAAAACAAGATTCATCTCACACAGGATTGATCATGAAGTTGAAACCATAGCTATTGGGAGACTCCTTCCCCATCTAGTACGGTGGGTATGCCGCTACACCCAAGCGCTTCCCTCTATCCTTGGACTGCTGTAGTACTCCACCTATCGTGTACTGTGGGCCTGCTGCTACAACCAAATGCATCCCACCATGGGTCTTCTGCTACAACCAAGTGCTCCCCCTCATAACTTCTAGAGGTACTCCTTCTGCTGAGTACCACGAGTCTGGTGCTACAACCAAGCGGTCCTCTGCCGTGGGTCTGCTGCTACAACCAAGCGCTCCCCCGTGCTGTTACAACCAAGCGCTCCTCCGTCGTGGGTATGCCGCTACAACCAAGCACTCCCCCTCATAGCCTCTAGAGGTACTTCTTCTGTTGAGTAACACGGGTCTGCCGCTACAACCAAGCGCTCCTCCACCGTGGGTCTGCTGCTACAACAAAGTGCTTCCCACAGGGCAATCTGTATCACCCCGAGTCGTTCGATCAGCAGTCGTCAAGTCTCAACCTTCTCTAGGGTTTCCGCACACAGCATGCTCATTCCGGGAGGGTCCACTCCACGAGCCAATAGGTTGATTCATCAACTGACACATAGTCCTGATTTGATATATCCAAAAGTTCCGTATCATCAATAGGAAGTCAACGTCGCAGACGGCGCGTCAATCTGACGTCTGGTCCGAGAATTATTAGCTTTTCCGTTCCAGGGGCCCGGTTGGATTTCGGGTGCAATCCAACCCGGCCTCTATCCAACTGCAGCCAAAACTCACATGAAGTATGCGAAAAGTTCCGTCTCATCAAGAGGAAATCAACGAGACAAACGACGAGTCTATCGGACACCCGGTCTGTGAGTTATTGGGTTTCTCGATCCAGGGGCCCAGTTGGTTTTGTGAGCGAACCAACCCGACCACACTCTGACGGCATCCATACCTCGAGCGGAGTAAGGAAAAAGTTCCGTCTCATTCATAGAAAATCAACGAGACAGACGTCGCGTCAATCGGACGCCCGGTCTGTGAGTTATTGGCTTTTTCATTCCAGGGGCCCAGCTGGTTTCCTGAGCGAACCAACCCGACCACACTCCGACGACATCCAAACCTCGAGCAGAGTAAGCCAAAAGTTCCGTCTCATCATGGGGAATCCAACAAAATCGACGGCACGTCAATCGGACATCCGGAGCTCATGTTATGAGCGTTTCTGCTCCGAGGGCCCGGTTGGTTTCGTGTACGAACCAACTCGGCCGAACCCAAAGTACTCTGAAACATTGAGTGCGATATAACGAAATGATCGTCTCGATCCAAGGATCACATCTCCGTTGATGGTGCGTCTATCGGAGTGTCATAGCTCATGTTTTGAGCAAAGGACCGAAAAGGTCCGAAACGGGGGGTCTGGGCCCGGACCGACCCAGCCCAACCCTTCCTGGGTCGACCCGGATCAGGTCAACCCAACCCAGGTCCGGGTCCTACCCAGCCGGCGCGGCCCGACCCGGCCGAGCGGAGTGGGGGGCGTTCTTCCCCCACATGAGGGAATCGCAGCCCCGCGTGGGGCCGCACTTGCCTGCGGATGCGGGCGGGCCACCGCGTCCCGTGCTCCTCCGGTCCCGCGCGGTCGCGGGACCGTGCTGCTACCACTGCGGCTTCAGCCGCGATAGTTCTCCATGGCGGCACGCCGGGCACCGCCGCCTTCCGCCAGCGGGTCGCTCCGCGGACCAACGAACGAGATCTGGTGGTCGGAAATTCACGTCGTCTTCCCCAATGGTCCTCCCGGGGTCCGTCCTTCACTGAGAGGACCTCACGTCACCCGTGCGGCCTACTTTGTCAACATCTGCCGTTTCTCACTCCAAGAACGAAAGGGGGGGTGGGTTCGGACTTGTTCGTCAGTCCGCACCCACCATGTTAGCTGTTTTAAGTCTCACAACAATTTTAATCCTACGCCGCGGGTATAAATCACAACGATTTAAAATAATCAACCCCTACCTCGTCGTAGTCGTTGAACGTGAGTTCTTCGCAGAAATGACCGTCGCGGAAGAATAGGATCGTCGTGTCGCCGAAGGGGCATCACTGTCATCGTGGTACACTGTGTCGCGTCGACGATCTCTGAGGGTTAAAAAAACACATATTTAATTGCACCAATTAAATCCATGTTGAGGATAAAAGAATTCTCAAAGAAAAATTAAAGAATCGCAACCACATACCGCAATCAGTTGTTGATAGAAGATTGTTGTGGGGAAAGAACGTCGCGGAAGGAGAGACGTCGGCTTCACGGTACACGGCGTCGCGTCGTCTATCTCCGAGGGTTCGGCGTTCTTCATCTACTTTTGTCGAAGGCCGGCGTTCATCGCGTTATTCGCGTTCTTCGCGAAGGAGTATTAAGATAGAGTTTCTCTGAATCCTCTCCACAAGCCACACCCAAGAAAGACATGCGTTGGTCTTATTTTATTACATGCCAACAAATTGAAAAACAAGTTAAGAAATGAACCATTAATTCGGTGAATTAATGGTAACATCATAACTGTCCAATTAATAGGGGCGTTAAGAGTTTAAGAAAATGCACCGGTTGACCTTCATTTAAAAGGGGTTTTGGCGGGTGCGTTACTTAGAGGAAAAGAAACGGTGGGGCTCGTGTGGGCACAACCTTACAAATATCCTACCAAGAGTGTATGATATTTTGAGTTCCACCATATCTACTTCAACTTAGCTTAAGTGGCTTTAAGTGGCTTTATGTGAACTAAAATAAAGTTGTCGCACCACTTTATTTTATTTTCTTAACTTAACCTGAAAAATTAAAAACCACACACGAGCAAATGCAACTATGGAAAAGGTGTTTCTATGAAAATATTAGCGCTGTGATTCTATCGGTTCCCTCTGAATTCGATTCCGAGCACTGGTTCAAAAGTTAGAAAAACCCGCTCATTCGTTCAATAAACGTACCCGAGTCAAACTTCAGAAAATGATTCCTGGCACACCAGGCCTCAGAATCAGGTTCCTTCTGAAACTGCGTTCTTGTACAATTCCAAAGAAATTTATGAAAAAAATTTCCTTGAATTTTATGGGTCTTTTCATCACTCCCACCTCATGGATTTACGTCCTCATAAAGATAAATCATAAACAAGGGAAAAAAGTGGGTACTGAGCACACATCTGAGCCTCCCACTCCCAAGTGCTCTCTTGGAGGTTCCCGTGATACCATCTGATGCGCATAAGAGGAATCGGTTGTCCATGTATGGACCACTCCCGTCGATCCTCGATCTCCACTGGGACCTCCGTAAAAGTCGCCCCATCATCAACGTCTATCTCCCCATGGTCAATGATATGTGTCGGGTCGTGCACGTATCTCCTCAGCTGAGATACCTGGAAGACGTAGTGCACCCGGTGCAACTGAGGTGGTAGAGCCAGGAGATAAGCCACCTCGCCAATCCTGCTGAGGACCCAGAATGGCCCGATGAAGCATGGAGACAACTTGCCGCCTCGGCCAAATCTCCGTAATCCACGTCGAGGTGAGACACGCAAGAAGACATGGTCGCCATCCTCGAACTCTAGAGGTCTCTGCCTCCTGTCAGCACAAGACTTTTACTGGCTCTGAGCTGTCCTCATCCTCTCATGGATGACTTGGACCTTTTTGGTCATATAAGAGCTGCTGAGATTTCTTCTTTTCCGAGAAGATAAATCCGGTCTCATCCCCTGGATGAACCACGTTCTTCACCTAATATAGTCAATCCCGACATTGATGATACTAATCCATACCAAGGATGACGTCGTAAGGCCTCGACGCTACTACCATGTGATCCAACCGTTACCCTCATCTCCAAGGGTTGAGTCACACTGTCCGCATCAGTGTGTGGTCACTGGGTCTCCACCAGTAGGTATATCAATGTGAGGGTCAAGACAATGGTTTTTAAATGGTAACCTCTTAGTAACAACTAAAAAAGAGGATAGGAAGGTAAACGCCACAAGAAAGGTGTCTTTTTATTACTAAAGCTCAAAGTAAAAAGACACAAAGCAACAACAAAGAAACATCAACAGATCTAGAAGCAACATGAAAAAAAGTCTCCAGGTCTGGAGATAGTCCCGCTCCTATCCATCTGCTCCCGGAGCTCCATGATCATAGGCCTCAGCTGCTTGCAGTTGAGCTCCCCCATGTCCACCAGTTCCCTGTGGTCGGGGTGGACCTCCTGGTGGTGGTGGTGGAAACACCCCGAAGCGTCGTCCACCTCCAGGTGCACGACTAGGTCCTATGCCTCGCCCGCCTGCCCCCTGCGGACCACCATGGTCGACCCTCTACCTCTGCCTGGGTGGCCCCTCAACCGTTTGCTGCTCCTCAGCAAGGCGGGTCGGGTAGTCACGAGCCATGTGACCAACCCTGCCGTATGAGTAAAACTATCCGCTCATGGTAAGTCGTTGTCCACCCCGGGTGCCTCGCACAAAAGATCATTTGTCATGTAGTCGACCACCGGTAGGTCTAGTCCTCTTGGACCCCTGGTAATCTGTCTACTGCCCGCTGCAGAAGACTCTACCGCATGCCGGCTAGTGGTGGATCCTGCTGCTGGATAATGCTCAACAAGGAAACTCTCCACTAAGAGGGCTCGCTCCAACACCCCTGTCTGTGTCGGAATGCTGTGAGAAACAACTGAAGCTCTGATCTCTCCCCTGAGCCCCTACTCGAAGGTTCAGTCCCTGAAAAATGGGTCTTGTATCATGTCTGTGGAATAGCACGAGATATATGTAAACCTTGACGCGTACTGGGCTACTGTCATGCGGCCATGCCGCAGCTGTAGTAGCTCCTAGATGCACACCGCTCTAAGGGTGGCTTGGACGATATCTGAGCGAAAAGGCTCTCAAAGTCCGTCCAAAGGAGTGATGCCTTATCGTGCACATGGAGAATCAAGCTCCACCATCTACCTACTCCGACATGTGGGTGGCTCACTTCAAGGACCACAAAAAGGTTAGCTGGTGTCCCTACCAAACGAAAAACTCGTAAAACTGCCTCCATCCAATCCTCATCTGCCTGAGGGTCCGTCTCCCCACGGAACCTGGGCGGTCGCTGATGCTGAAACTAATGCAGTTCACTAAGGCGATGTGCAACGTCAGCGGATGGGGCTAGTAGCATCAGTGGCTCGGTGGGTAGAGGTATCATCGGTGCCTCTTCTGTCGAAGGGCCCTGTACCGAGGCCTCGTCGCTCGGTGGGCTGTCGTCACACACAACTCTCGAAACCCTAGCTTGCTGCCGTCGTGGGGTCATCTTGAAAAGAGACAGTTGCGCCACAGTCAGAATAGTATACCTGGTGAGCTAACACAAGTAATCATAAAGAAAACATGAAACACACATGAAATCAATGTTTTCATGTATTAAGATGGAAATCTGAAGTCTGGGTCCTGGTGTACGGATACGTCGGCCGCCGCACTAACACTGGACTCCCTGGACTGATAACCGCACTCAATACTCTCAACACTATTGCTTCACATAGAAAAAGATCAGATTCCGGAGTTCTGCGGTATAACCAAACTCATTTAATACCAATTTGTCATGACTCGTCCTCGGGGCCAGTGACGTGACTACCCCAAACCCGCCTTCCATAGGCCAGGGGCTAAAGACTAGCACCAAGGCGTAAATCCCGGTAAAAAGGGAAGGCATTGCCTTTTAATGTAAACCACAAACACCACAGAGCAAGCAGGAAGAATTAATCACTAAGTAAAAACTGAGTACAACAGTAAGTGTGGAAAAGCATGTGGGCCAGTATACAAACCCAAACTGAAAGTAAAGTACAACTGGAAAGGGAAAACATCAACTGAAAAATAAAGCTGCAACGTTGAGTTGTCCACTGGGAATCCCACCTGAAGGGTGGGTACATATATCCTCCACTGCTCCTCCGGTCCCGCCGACCGCTCCGAGTACGTCCCACCCAATGGTCCACCTCCATGTACAGTCCTTCTCTGCAAGCCTCAACCACGATCAGCACTGTTCGTCGTCTACAACCAACACAATGTAGTGCGGGCATAACCCGTGCAGGGATGAGTATAAGCTACTCAGTAGGGACCCCGAGACGCACGAAGGTCTCCTAGAATCCAAAAAGGTAATATACAATCACGAAGTAACATCTGACACTGCTTAGGTATATGCCCATACATATACCTATGCCATCAATTCCATGTTCGGCTCCAACATCTGTTCCCAAGTACAACCCATTCCACACAGGAAAGAAAAACGTAAATCCACATAGGGTAGCACAACGCAATCCACATAGGAAAGAAAAACGTAAATCCACATAGGAGAGCACAACACAATCCACATAGGAAAGCAAAACATGATTCAGCTCACACAGGATTGATCATGAAGTTGAAACCATAGCTATTGGGAAACTCCTTCCCCATCAAGTACGGTGGGTATGCCGCTACACACATGCGCTTCCCTCTATCCTTGGACTTCTCTAGTACTCCACCTATCGAGTATTGTGGGCCTACTGTTACAACCAAACGCTTCCCACAATGGGTCTGCCGCTACATCAAAGTGCTCCCCCTTATAGCCTCTAGAGGTACTCCTTCTGTTGAGTACCATGGGTCTGCCGCTACAACCAAGCGCTCTTCTGTCGTGGGTCTGCTGCTACAACCAATCGCTCACCCGTGCTGCTACAACCATTGCTCCTCCGTCATGGGTATGCCGCTACAACCAAGCGCTCCCCCCCATAGCCTCCAGAGGTACTTCTTCTATTGAGTACCACTGGTCTGCCACTACAACCAAGCGCTCCTCTGTCGTAGGTCTGCTGCTACAACCAAGCGCTTCCCACTGGGCTATCTGTAACACACCAAGTCGTTCGATCAGTAGTGGTCACGTCTCAACTGGCTCTAGGGTTTCCGCACATAGCATGCTCGTTCCAGGAGGGTCCACTCCATGAGCCAAGAGTTCGATGCATCAACCGACACATATTATAGTGTTGATATATCCAAAAGTTCCATATCGTCAACAGGAACTCAACGTCGCAGATAGTGCGTCAATCTGACGTCTAGACTGAGAGTTTTCAGCTTTTCCGTTCCAGGGGCCCGGTTGGATTTCAGGTGAAATCCAACCTGGATTCTATCCAACTACATCCAAAACTCAAGCGAAGTATGGAAAAAGTTCCGTCTCATCAAGAGGAAATCAAAGAGACAGACGATGCATCAATCAGACGACATGTTTGTGAGTTATTGGCTTTTTCGTTCGAGGGGCCCAGTTGGGTTCATGAGAGAACCAACCCGACCGCACTCCGACGACATCCAAACCACAGGCGGAGTAAGCCAAAAGTTCTGTCTCATCAAGAGGAAATCAACGAGATAGATGACTCGTCAATCGGACACCCAGTCTGTGAGTTATTGGCCTTTTCGTTCCAGGGGCCCGGTTGGTTTCGTGAGCGTACCAACCCGACCACACTCCAACGACATCCAAAACTCGAGAGGAGTAAGCCAAAAGTTCCGTCTCATCAAAAGGAATCCAACAAAATCTAAGGCATGTCAATTGGACTTCTGGAGGTCATGTTTTGAGTGTTTCCGCTTCGAGGGCCCGGTAGGTTTCATGTACGAACCAACCCGGCTGAACCCAAAGTACTCTGAAACCTTGAGTGAGATATACCGAAACGACCGTCTCGATCCAAGGATCTCATTTCCACTAACAGTGTGTCGATTGGAGGCTCGTAGCTCAAGTTATGATAAAAAGTCCGAAAAGGTCCGAAAACAAGGGGTCTGGGCACGGACCGACCCGGCCCGACCCAGGTGGCCTGGCCCGGCCTGGGCGCGACCCGACCCGGCCGGTGGGTCGGCTCGGCCGGTTACGGGCGAGCAGAGTGGGGGCGTGCAGCCCCCACATGAGGGAACCGCGGCCCCGTGTGGGTCCGCCCTTGCCAGCGGACGTGGCCGGGCCGCCGCGTCCCGTGCTCCTCCGGTCTCGTGCGGTCGCGGGACCGCGGTGCTACTGTCGCAGCTTCAGCCACGGCTATTCTCCATGGAGGCGCACCGGCGGGTCCCTCTGCGGACAACCAGACGAGTTCTGGTGGTCGGAAATTCACTCCGTCTTCGCCAAAGGTCCTCCCAGGGTCCTTCCTTCACTACGAGGACCCCACGTCGCCCGTGCAGCCTGCTTTGTCGACGTCCGCTGTTTCGCACACCAAGAACGAAAGGGGCGGTGGGTTCGGACTTGTTAGTTAGTCCGCACCCACAACGTTAGCCGTTTTAAAAGTCTAACAACAATTTTAATCATATGTCGTGGGTATAAATCACAAATATTTAAAAGAATGAATCCCTACCTCATCGTAGTCATTGAACATGAGTTCTTTGAAGAATTGACCGTTGCGGATGAAGAGGATCATCACGTCGCGGAAGGGGCGTCGCTGTCGTCGCGGTACACGGCGTCGCGTCAAAGATCTCCGAGGGTTAAAAACACACAGATTTAATTGCACCAGTTAAATCCATGTTGAGGATAAAAGAATTCACAAATAAAAATTAAAGAGCCACAATCCTCTACCTCAATCAGTTGTTGATCTAACATTGTCGCAGGGAAGGAACATTGCGGAAGAACGCCGCGGAAGGAGAGTCGTCGGCGTCGTGGTGCATGGCGTCGCCTCGTCGATCTCCGAGGGTTCGGCGTTCTTCGTCACCTTTCGTCGAAGGTCGATGTTCTTTGGGTTCTTTGTGTTCTTCACGTTCTTCGCGAAGGAGGATTAAGATAGAGTTTCTCCAAATCCTCTCAACAAGCCACACCCATGAAATACATGCGTTGGTATTATTTTATTACATGACAACAATTTGAATAACAAGTTAAGAAACGAAACATTAATTCGGTTAATTAATGCTAACATCATAACTGTCCAATTAATTGGGGCGTTAAGTGTTTATGAAAACACACCAGTTGACCTTCATTTAAAAGAGGTTTTCACGGGTTCATTACTTAGAGGAAAAGAAATGGTGGGGCTCCTGCAGGGCCCACCTTACAAATATCCTACCAAGAGTGTATGATATTTTGAGTTCCACCCTATCCGATTCAACTTCGCTTCAGTGGTTTTAAGTGGCTTTAAATGAAATAAAATTATGTTGTCGCACCACTTTATTTTATTTTCTTAACTTAACCCCAAAAATTAAAAACCACACCTGAGAAAACGCAACTCCGAAAAAGGCATTTCTAAGCAAATATCGGTGATGCGATTCTATCGGTGCCCTCAGAATTCGATTCCGTGCACCGGTTCAAAATTTAGAAAAACCTGCTTGTTCGTTCACTGAACGTACCCGAGCCAAATTTCGGAAAATGATTCCAGGCACACTGGGCCTCGGAATCAGGTGCCGTCTAAAACTGTGTTCTTTTGAAATTCTAAAGAAAATTAAGAAAAAAATTCCCTTGAGTTTTACGGGTCTTTACATCACTCCCACCTCAGGGATTTATGTCCCTGTAAAGATATATCATAAACTATGGAATCAAAAGTGGGTACTGAGCACGCATATGATCCTCCCACTCTCAAGTGCTCTCTTGGAGGGTTTCGTGCTGCCATCTGATGTGCACAAGAGGAATCGACCGTCCACGTAGGACCCGTTTCTTTCGATCCTTGATCTCCACTGGGACCTCCGTAAAAGTCACCCCATCATCAACGTCTAGCTCCCCATGGTCAATGATATGCGCCGGGTCATGCACGTATCTCCTCAGCTGAGATACGTGGAAGACGTCATGCACCCGGTGCAACTGAGGTGGTAGAGCCAGGCGATAAGCCACCTCACCAATCCTGCTAAGGACCTGGAATGGCCCGATGAAGCATGGAGAAAACTTTCCGCCTCGGCCAAATCTCGGTAATCCACGTTGAGGTGAGACACGCAAGAAGACGTGGTCGCCATCCTCAATCTCTAGAGGTCTCCGCCTCCTGTTAGCATAAGACTTTTGTCAGCTCTGAGATGTCCTCATCCGCTCATGGATGACTTGGACCTTTCTGGTCCTATAAGAGCTCCTGAGATTTCTTCTTTGCCGAGAAGATAAATATGGTCTCATCCCCCGGATGAACCACGTTCTTCGCCTAATACAGTAAATCCCGACATGGATGATACTAATCCATACCAAGGATGACGTCGTAAGGCCTCGACACTACTACCAAGAGATCCAACCATTACTCTCACCTCCAAGGGTTGAGTCAGACTATCGGCATCAGTGTGTGGTCACTAGGTCTCCTCCAGTAGGTATCTCAAAGTGAGGGTAAAGCCAATGGATTTTAAACTGGAACCACTTAGTAGCAACTAAAATAGAGGACAGGAAGGTAAACTCCACAAGGAAGGTGTTTTATTATTACTGCAGCTGAAAGTACAAAGACACAATGCAACAACAAACAAACATCAATAGAGCTAGAAGAAACATGAACAAAAGTCTCCAGGTCTGGAGCTAGTCCCACTCCTGTCCATCTGCTCCCGGAGCTCCATGATCGTAGGCCTTAGCTACTTGCAGCTGAGCTCTCCCATGTCCACCAGTTCCCTGCGGTCGGGGTGGACCTCCTGGTGGTGGTGGTGGAAACACCTCGAAGCGTCGTCCACCTCCAGCTGCACGGCCAGCTCCTCTGCCTTGCCCACCTACCCCCTGCGGACTGCCACGGTCGACCCTCTGCCTCTGCCTGGGTGGCCCCTCAACCGACTGCTGCTCCACGACAAGCTGGGTCGGGCAGTCGCGAGCCATGTGACCAACCCGACCGCATGAGTAAAACTGTCCACTCATGGTAAGTCGTTGTCCACCCCAAGTTCCTCACACAAAAGATCCAGTGTCATGCGGTCGACCACCGGTTGGTCTAGTCCTCTTGGACGAATGCTTCATCTGTCTACTGCCAGCTGCAGAAGACTCTGCCGCATGACGTCTAGAGGTGGGTCCTGCTGGTGTGTACTGCTCATCAAGGAAACTCTCCACTAAGAGGGATCGCTCCAACACCCATGTCTGTGTCGGAATGCTATGAGAAACAACTGATGCTCTGATCTCTCCCCTGAGCCCCTGCTCGAAGGTTCGTGCCCTGAAGAATGGGTCATGCACCATGTCTGTGGAATAGCGCGAGAGATCGGTAAACCTTGCCGCGTACTAGGCTACTGTCATGATGCCATGCCGCAGCTGTAGTAGCTCCTAAATGTGCACCTCTCGGATGGTGGCTGGGATGAACTCTGAGCGAAAAGGCTCTCAAAGTCCATCCAAAGGAGTGATTCCTCATAGTGCACCTGGAAAATCATGCTCCACCATCTACCTACTGCGACAAGTAGGAGGCTCGCTGCAAGGACCACCATAAGGTCAGCTGGTGTCCCTACCAAACGAAAAACATGAAAAACTACATCCAGCCAGTCCTTAGTTGCCAGAGGGTCCGTCTCCCCATAGAACCTGGGCGGTCGCTAACGCTGAAATGCGTGTAGTGCACTAAGGCGACGTGCACCATCAGCGGCTGGGGCTGGTAGCATCGGTGGCTCGGCAGGTAGAGGTACCGCCGGTGCCTCTACTGTCAAAGGGCCCTGTACCGAGGCCTCGTCACTCGGTGGGCTGTTGTCACGCACAACTCTCGGAACCCTAGCTGGATGCTGTCGTGGGGCCATCCTGAAAATAGATAGGTGCGCCACTGTCAGAATAGTATACCTGGTGAGCTGACACAAGTAATCACAAAGAAAACTTGAAACACACATGCAATCAATGTTTTCATGTATTAAGTCAGAAATCAGAAGTCAGGGTCCTAGTGTACGGATACGTCGGCCACCGCACCAACACTGGACTCCCGGGACTGATAACTGCACTCAATACTCTCAACACTATTTCTTCACATAGAAAAAGATCAGAGTCCGGAGTTATGCGTTAGAACCGAACTCCTTTGATACCAATTTCTCACGACCCGTCCTCGAGGCCCATGTCGTGACTACCCCAAGACCGCCTTCCATATGCCAGGGGCTGGCGACTAGCACCAAGGCGTTAATCACAGTAAAAAGGGAAGGCGTTTACTTTTTAAAGTAAACCACAAACACCACAGGGAAAGCAGGTAGAAGTAAATATTAAGTAAAAAATGAGTACAACAGTAAGTGCGGAAAAGCAAGTGGGCCAGTATACAAACCCAAACTGAAAGTAATGTACAACTAGAAAGGGAAAACATCAACTGAAAAGTAAATCCGCAACGTCGAGCTGTCCACTGGGAATCCCACCTGAAGGGTGGTTACAGATAGCCTCCACTGCTCCTCGGGTCTAGCCGACCGCTCCGAGTACGTCCCGCCCAGTGGTAAACCTCCAAGTACCGTCATGCTCCACAATCCCCAACCACGATCATTGTTGTCCGTCATCTGCAACCAACACAACGTAGTTCGGGCATAGCCCGTGTAGGGATGAGTATAAGCTACTCAGTAGGGACACCGAGACACCCGAAGCTCTCCCATAATCCACAAAGGTAAGATACAATCATGAAGTAACATCCAAAACTGCTTAGGTATATGCCCATACATATACCTAAGTCATCAATTCCTAGTTCAGCTCCAACATCTGAGCCCAAATACAACCCAGTCCCCACAGGAATGAAAAACGTAAATCTATATTGGATATCACAACACAATCCACATAGGAAAGAAAAACGTAATTCCACACAGGATAACACAACACAATCTACATAGGAATGAAAAAATAGATTCAGCTCACACAGGATTGATCAGGAAGTGGAAACCATAACTATTGGGAAACTCCTTCCCCATCAAGTATGGTGGGTATGTCGCTACACCCAAACGCTTCCCACTAACCTTGGAATGTTGTAGTACTCCACCTATCGAGTACAGTGGGCCTACTACTACAACCAAACGCTTCCCACAATCGGTCTGCCGCTACAACCAAGCGCTCCCCCTAATAGCCTCGAGAGGTACTCCTTCTGTTGAGTACCACAGGTCTGCCGCTACAACCAAGCGCTCCACTTCTGTGGGTCTGCTGCTACAGCCATGCGCTCCCCCGTGCAGCTACAACAAATCGCTCCTCCATCGTGGGTATGCCGCTACAACCAAGAGCTCCCCCTCATAGCCTCCATAGGTACTCCTTATGTTGAGTACCGCAGGTCTGCCGCTACAACCAAGCGCTCCTCCACCATGGGTCTGCTGCTACAACCAAGTGCTTCCCACTGGTCTATCCGTAACACACCGAGTCGTTCGATCAGCAGTCTTCAAGTCTCAACCGACTCTAGGGTTTCCGCACATTGCATGCTCGTTCTGAGAGGGTCCACTCCACGAGCCAAGAGGTCGATGCATCAACTGACACATAGTACAGAGTTTATATATCCAAAAGTTCTGTATCGTCAACAGGAACTCAACGTCGCAGACATCGTGTCAATCTGACGTTTGGTGTGAGAGTTATCAGCTTTTCCGTTCCATGGGTCCGGTTGGATTTCGGGTGCGATCCAACCTAGCCTCTATCCAAATGCATCCAACACTCAAGAAAAGTATGCCAAACGTTTCGTCTCATCAAGAGGAAATCAACGAGACAGACGACGCGTCAATCGGACGCCTGGTCTGTGAGTTATTGGCTTTTTTGTTCCTAGGGCCCTGTTAGTTTCGTGAGAGAACCAACCCGACCGCACTCCGACGACATCCAAACCTCGAGCACAGTAAGCCAAAAGTTCCATCTCATCAAGAGGAAATCAACGAGGCTGACGGCGCATTAATCAGACACTCGGTCTGTGAGTTATTGGCTTTTTCGTTCCAGGGGCCATGTTGGTTTCGTGAGCGAACCAACCCGACCGCAATCCGAAGGCATCCAAACCTCGAGAAGAGTAATAATAAAGTTCTGTCTCATCAAGAGGAATCCAACAAAATCAACGCCACGCCAATCAGACATTCAGAGCTCAAGGTATGATCATTTCCGCTCCGAGGGCCCGGTCTGTTTCGTGTACGAACCAACCCGGCCGAACCAAAAGTACTTCGAAACCTTGAGTGCGATATACCGAAACGACCAACTCGATCCAAGGATCACATCTCCAATGATGGTGCATCGATTGGAGGCTCGTATCTCATGTTGTGATAAAATGACCGAAAAGGTTCGAAAACGGGGTGTTTGGGCCCGGACCGACCCGACGCGGCCCGGCGCGGCCCGTGTGGGCTGGCCCGACCTGGCCGCGACCCGGCCTGGCCGGTTACGGCCGAGCGGAGCGGGGGGCGTGCTGCCCCCACGTGAGGGAACCACAGCACCGTGTGGGGCCGCCCTTGCAAGCGGACGCGGCTGGGCCGCAGCATCCCGTGCTCCTCCGGTCCCGCGCGGTCGTGAGACCGCGCTGCTACCGCCACGGCTTCAGCTGCGGCGGTTCTCCACGGCGGCGCGCCGGCGGGTCGCTCCGCGGACCACCGGAAGAGTTCCGGTGGTCAGAAATTCACGCCGTCTTCGCGAAAGGTCCTCCCGGGGTCCGTCCTTCATTGCGAGGACCTGCGTCGCCCGTGTGGCCTGCTTTGCCGACGTCCACTGTTTCACACACCAAGAACGAAAGAGGCGGTCGGTTCAGACTTGTTCGTTAGTCCGCACCAACTGCTTTAGAAGGTTTAAAACTCTCACAACAATTTTAATCGTACACCGTGGGAATAAATCAAAATGATTTAAAAGAATCAACCCCTACCTCATCGTAGTCGTTGAACGTAAGTTCATAGCGTAATTGACCATCGCGGATGAAGAGGATCGTTGCGTCGCAGAAGGGGTGTCGCTGTCGTTGCGGTACACGATGTCACATCCACGATCTATGAGGGTTAAAAACAGACAGATTTAATTGCACAAATTAAATCCATGTTGAAGATAAAAGAATTCACAAAGAAAAATTAAAGAATCGCAATCCCCTACCTTAATCAGTTATTGATCGAAGATTGTCACGGGGAAAGAACGTCGCGGAAGAACGTCACAGAAGGAGAGTATTCGGTGTCGCGGTACACGGCGTCACGTCGTCGATCTCCGAGGGTTCGGAGTTCTTCATCACCTTTGGTCGAAGGATGGAGTTCTTCGCGTTCATCGCGTTCTTCGCGAAGGAGGATTAAGATAGGGTTTCTCCAAATCATTTCAACAAGCCTAACACATGAAAGACATGTATTGGTCTTATTTTATTACATCCCAACATTTTGAAGAACATGTTATGAAACGAACCATTAATTCGGTGAATTAATGGTAATGTCTTAACTGTCCAATTAATAGGGGCATTAAGAGTTTAAGAAAACGCACCGGTTGACCTTCATTTAAATGGGGTTTTCGCGGGTGCGTTACTTAGAAGAAAAGAAACGGTGGGGCTCATGCAGGCCCCACCTTACAAATATCCTTCCAAGAGTGTAGGATATTTTGAGTTCCACCCTATCCGCTTCAACATAGTTTAAGTGGCTTTATGTGGCTTTAAGTGAAATAAAATAATGTTTTCGTGCCACTTTATTTTATTTTCTTAACTTAACCCCAAAAATTAAAAACTACACCTGAGCAAAAGAAACTCCGGAAAAGGCGTTTCTGAGCAAATACCAGCGCTGCAATTCTATCGGTGCCCTCAGAATTCAATTCCGAGCACCGGTTCAAAAGTTAGAAAAACCCACTCGTTCGTTCACTGAAGGTAACCGAGCCAAAATTCGGAAAATGATTCCGGGCACACCGGGCCTCGGAATCATGTGCTGTCTGAAACTGTGTTCCTGTAAAATTCCAATGAAAATTAAGAAAAAAATTTCATTGATTTTTATTGGTCTTTATAATCTCTATAAATAAGAGGCTAGACACCTTAATTTTGTAGGTCACCCCTTAGTGAATATCAGTGACATAAATAATGTAAATGTTGCATAAAAATATTTATTGTGGGTAACAACTTGTCATGAATTAGTTTAATATATAATATGAACATCATCCTATAAGACCAAGATATTTACAAAATAAAATAGAAAATAAGTATTCATGTTCGAATTCTATTTCAAAGAAACAAAATACACAGGTAAGTTAGAATTTTGGTAAAAATTTTAAAATAGGGCTCATTGATGGAATTCAAAAAAAACATATATTCATATAGAATAAAAAATGAAAATATTAATCTAATTAAAAATTCCATGAAAAAATATAAAATTTGTTCATAATTTGGTATAATTTTTTACAAGTCATGTAGAGGTCAAAAAAGTCCAGTGTTTTGTGAACCTATAAATATATTCCATGATATTATATCGAAAAGGGTTATTTGTCAGGTGGATGAAATTTTAACATAATGATGTGCTAAATTTTGTGTAATAATATATTGATTATTGTGAAAAAGGGTGAATTATCAAAAGGATAAGGGATGAAATAGTAGTTTAGATATAAATTAGATTTCAAAATGTGACAATTTTTAAACCAATAGGTAATGTTAGTATGATTATAATACTGTAGGTTTAGTTTTAAAAAGAAGTTGTGATGAATACTAGACCATATATAATTGAGATTAGGGATTATGGGGCACCAACAAACTATAGGATGCACGATGCATGGATTATCCAATTGTAGATAATCATGTGAAAATAAGAGTGTAATTGTGCTGGAATTATTGATTTACATTATATACATAATCATTATTTTACACATGAAAGGATATGATGAACAAAAATTATAAATATAAAATGAATTTGAACATATATTTACTAAGTAAATATACAGTGGTTCATAAAGGGGTTTTTAAGTAATATCCACACACTGATTCAACCCTCTCTCATGATATGTAATCCCATTCAACTCATAACAGTTAGAATCATATGATTTAATTATTTTACTAAGCTATTTTATGATTCAGACTCTAAATTTTTTCATATTATAGATTCAGTCTTCCACTAAATCATATTTCTATTGTAATAGGAATGACATTAAAAAAATATGCATAGGTTTGGAAGAATTATTTGGTATATAAGTGACTATAGAATGAGTGATATATATATTAAGTAAACAATTATGATATTATATTTTGAGACTATTATCTCATTTAATAATTCTATGTAAATGATAAAATATCCTAATATTTCAAGTGATGATGTATCCAATCATGGTGATTAAATTTTTAGAATTCTAATAGTAAAAGTTTCCCACATGAAAAAGGAATTAGATAAAATATTAAAATTATAAAATAAGTCTCAAAATATTCAAATCCAAATATAGAAAATTCAGAATAACAAGAATTTATTTTAAATAAATTTTTTTGATGTGGTTAATTAATTGAGGGAGAAGAATGATTCCCATAGTGAAGAACTGTATATTATTACCACATTGATAAAAATAAACTTCAATGAAAAGGGAATGAATATGAACTTAGATGAAATTAATCATTTTGAATCAATAAATATAGATCATGTTACACATCAAGAATAACCTTTTTGGAAAAAACAAT
Source organism: Viscum album (assembly GCA_963277665.1). Taxonomy (NCBI): domain Eukaryota; kingdom Viridiplantae; phylum Streptophyta; class Magnoliopsida; order Santalales; family Viscaceae; genus Viscum; species Viscum album. The sequence continues at coordinate 794,505,014 of OY728160.1, read as the reverse complement.
GTCTGCAATAATAGGATGAATTATATAAAAAAAATTCCTAGAAAAATAATATATTAACAGATTAAATGACTTGGTAGATAGTAATCTACTAGAAATAACAAATTATTTGGCTATCAGTAGTTAACTTAATGCTCACCTGGAATTTTGGGAATGTATGATTAAATTAATAGGAGATATGTAGGGATCGGTGAATAAATTTTTTTGGAAATATAATTCCAAACGATATCACATATTGAGGAATTATTTTCATTAATAATATAAGATAAATTCACAATGTAATGATGGAATGAATAGAAAATATTGATTTTCATATGAAAATCATGGAAAGATAATCTCAACCCAAATTCCATGAAATTTGGGAAAATTTTATTTTATATTATAAAACAACTCACATCCATAAAAGGGAGGTAACGATTCATATTTATAAAAAGGTGTGCACATTTTTAGTTATTGGAAAATAGATCTAAAATAGTACTTACATGATGTAATTAAAACATGTTCTATATGATTGGAATGCATTTTCAGGTTTCATGTATTTTTTCTGAGTCTTTGTAATATATATCATGCTATGAAGAAAGAAAAATTTATAAATTTAAGAATACAAAAAAAAATCTCATTTTGAAATCAAAAATATAAGTATCTTAGAAAAAACCCATGAATTGATACTGCAATTGAAGACTATAACACATAATGTGTATGTTTCAAGAAGCCTTTGGGATCCATGTTAGAATATTAACTCTTGTATCATCCACATATCAACTACGAATTTAGTAAATGTGTTTAATAATTGGATTCTGTATTAAGAGTTATAATCTTTAGAATTTTCTAGATATTACAATTTGGAGAAATCACGGAAATAAGCTGAACTGTAAATGAGATCCTTAACTCATGTGGATAATAACAATAAAGAATATAATTGAAGATAATATTATTTGTTTAAAAATTTATTTATAGAATGGTAGGAATCCCAAGGAACTACTGTTGTTGTACATAAATAAAATGTATATCTAGTGATGAAGTCACCCCCAGGACATCATGGTGGGTTGATTTAAATAATTGAAAAAAGATAAAAAAAACAAGGAATGACTCAATAGATTTATGTGTCATACTTCATAGATCTATGTGAAGGAATAATAAAAATATATCTCATGGAATAAAAAATAAATGTGGATGATCTATGAAAATATTCATTCTCAGATAAATCATCAGGAAAACTGGAAAATAATTTCAACGGATTATAAATAAATGGGATTCATAGGGCATCGAACTAGAATTGAGAAAAGCATAATCTTATAGAACCTAGACATTAATGAAAAAGTGGTTCTGTTGGTAAACAGTTTATTTATATGGTAAAAATAGATGATGTTGTCAGGGAGTAAAAAAATAACATAAAGAAGACATTGCCTTCTATGAAAATAACAAAGGTTTGACACATCCTGATCAAACCAAAACCACCTCTTGAGGATTCAAATGGAATCCTCGACCCAATGTGTTAAAAGTTTCTATTTTCAATTATAAGATGAATTTCATAAATAACAATATATAATCCATGGGATGATTGGGTGATAATTGGGAATAAGTGCATAATGATTAATGAAGATACATGAAACAATAATAATTTGAACTCTTGAAATCCACATTAAATATTAGATTCTACAAGTTGTTTTATAAACTACATAGTGAAAAATACCTAATTATATTAATTTAGAGGTACGACTGTAAGGGGGAGTATCAAAGGAAAATTTGGAATTAGAAGAATATATTGGTAATGATAGAGAGGAGTCCAATCTACATCTATATTGATGTAGAAGATTAGAGTTGATATTTACGGACAAAACAATATTTGTAATAAGGAAGGTCCATTTTAAAAAAATATAATGAATTATTTATTGATGAATATTTTATTTTCTCAAGTAGAGGAAAAATGTATTGAGGAATTATATGGATATAAAAACGTGGTTCAGGCTATGAATGAAGAGATTTAACAAATTTAGATTAATCATAGATTGGATATTCTTTTGATACTGGATGATAATAATATCACTGGGACCAAATGGGTCTTTTGGAAGAAAAAATGAATTCATACCAGTAATTTCAAACAAAAAACAACTATTGTGAAATGGAAACATAGAAATCAAATTTTATTGACATTGATGAGATATTTTCCCCAAAATTTATTACTCTAGATGATTCATATATTATTTGTTATATAAGAGCAATAAAAATCAACATTTACCAAAAATATATAAAATCATATGTTATAAATGTGGTTTTGAATGAATGAATTTATAATGATAGCTAGATGATTTTCTAATCCATGAATATTAGAATATATTTTTTGTGTGGGGGAAGGCTCTACATGCATTGTTTATTTCCTCAAGTATGTACTATTCATGATTAGAATTGTTTTTTATAGAACCATATTTTTTATCATTGTGGAGTTGAGTAAAATATATATATCAAAAAATCATTAATTCAAAAGATGATGGTAATGGTGTGTTTCAATTACATAATAAATGGTGGACTGGTTGAACCTTATTTCAAATATTTCTTAGAATTTATGAAAATATAGTTCGAAATTTCAATGATGGGTGAATTAAAAAAATTTATTTGGTTTATAGGAGACACTAAAAAAGGAATGAAACATTTATTTATTAATAAAAATATTAAAAGGATTTTATGAGAATAATTATAATGGATATTTCCATGGATTTGATGAGTATACTAGATATCTAAATGAAGATTAAAAAAACTGATGTAGGAATGTAGATAATGTCAAGAATACAAGGAGAACATTGGAAGACTATAATATTTTATATTGAAAAACACATATTGATTTTTCCTCATACCAAGAATCATGATATCAACTAAATCCCAAATAAATCCATTTAATTTCAATACAATTAACACATTAATATATCAAGGGAAAAATGGATTTTAGTTTTTTATATAATGAATTATCATATGTGGAGTTATTAAGATATACATAGATAGATTGGGATACATCAGTAGATAATAGAAACTAAATGGAAAATGATGCATTGTATCCTAATTGATTAATTAATTCATTGATATTTAATACTAATTATTTGATTTATATTAGAATAACATAATAATAATATATTACTTAAACTCAAGATGTCACATATTTTTTGTTGATGATGAAGTTGATTGATGATATGGGAGATCGATTAATGTATTCAATCACAATCCATTAAAATAATTATTGTCTATATATAAAAAAATCTAATCTGTCATTCATGGACATATCACATTTAAATAATGTCTCATTTTATTAAGTGGAATATGGAACATGGCCTTGGGTATTAATAGCATGTGCTTACAAAACTATATGATCTAGACATTCTGATTAAGGACATTCCCAAAGAAGTGTTTGAACTACATCGACTAGATCATTTAGTTCATTCAAGTCCCAAACATATAAAGTGTGTATTTGGGACCCATATCACCAAGATGTTTTCTGTTTACCATTATGTTATTATATATTTTTCATTATAATGTTACATCAACAATGGGGTGATCTTTGGAATTATTGAAAAATGTGGGTAAAATATCATAATATAGATAAGAGAGAAGATGATAGGGGGTTACAAAAGTTGGTATATATTTAAAGCTTGTAATGCTTAATATTATCCATCAATGGATAAATATCATGGAATATGTTTTTTGAGATGAAATTAGTATACTAGTTTGGTAATTGTGTGATTCATTGAGAATCTTTTCATTCTACTATTGATTATCTCAATGATCATGGCTCATGTTTGAATTAAATGTGTGTTGAATAAATCATTGATCATTATCTGGAACCATGAAAAGATATTTTTTATAGAATAAGGAATATTATTTAACATGGTATCAATGAGTAATGAGTCTTCAATAAACCCTAAGGGGGAGATTCATGGGAAAAAATCGTTCAAGGTATCTTTTTAATGTTTTTTATTTTATTGTGTTTGATGAAAAAAACGTTTCCATGCTCAGTTGAGGAGTTTATAAGGGGTTGTTTGCAATTTTCATTAATATAACTCTAATTAATTTAATGTGTTCTTTGGTATTGTTACAAAAATGTTCTATATATAGGATGACTTCATTTCTTAGAATTTCCATAATTTTTTTGGTCTAATATTTGGAGGCAGAAAAAATGAGTTTTTGAAAATGAATGATTATAATGAAACTAAAAAAATCTATGTGGAAGAGTGAATATTTTATTTAGTTTTTCATCCATGTGTGTATTTAGGACCATTAATATAGAAAAAAATTAAGGGTTTTGAAAAAGTTATGACTCATCAGAGAAATCTTCATTGTTTCAAAGTTTGAAGGCTTTTTGTAATGTTAAATGTAATGGAAGATTTGGGTTCATCAATAAAAATATGGAAAATCAATATCCTTTTCAGAAGTGCTGAAACATCAATAAAAATAGAGTTTCATGAGAAGAATGAATTTTTGGTTCTTGATAAAGAGATATTAATATTCACATTAAGAAAACATAATATTATTAAATTTCCATTCAATAGAAATTTGGAACGGAAGTTGGGATTAATGTGAAGAATAATACAAAATGTTCACATAGTCGATGGTTTGGAAGGTAATTATGTAATGGTTTGTCTGTGTATATAATTAAGAGGTTACCCCTATATTTTATTAGATAAATCCTTATAGAATAACATGGATTTGAATCATGTAAATGTTGTGTGAAATTGTATCTTATGTACAATAACCACTAATGTATTCCTTATGCATAAAAATGGACTTATGTGTGTAAGAAAAGTAAAATTACATGAAAATATAGAATATAAGAATGCATTTTTTATTTCCATGATATGTACGTAAATGTTTGCCCAATATGGAATTTTGATAAAATCATAAATGATTTGGTCAAGATTAAATTACAAGAAAAAACCAAAAAGTTGCATGCAAGATGAATTCTCATGATAAAAAGGAAAAGATTCACTAATATTAGAATTGAACAAAAAAAGACATGTTTCAATAATGTTATAACTACATGTTATAATAAAAAAAAATTCATTCATGATGGCATGATTCTGAGAATGTAATGTAAAGGATTCCCATATTCCCAAAACTTGTGAAAATATTATGAGTTTCTTTGAAATTATGTTGTAAACTGATATTCATCAAGTGGATAAAAAGTTATGTTAATGATGTACTAAATTAGGTTTAAAAAATATATATTCTGGTGTTAAAAATATTAATAATATTATGGAGTAGTGAAAACACAGTAATTGAAAGAAATGTGAGCAATTATATTGTTATTTGATGTAAAGTGGGATGGAAAATTAGTAAACTCTAACAATTGTAAGTGCCATGAGACTAGGAATGAGTAACCTAGACAAAATAAACCAATATTGAGATTATTTATTTTGGTACACTAACACCATAAACGATGTAGGCTCCATTAACTAGCCCATTGTGGAGAGCCAATTAAAAATCCGGGTGCTCTTGTGATTTTTTTCTTGATTTATTTATTATTCAACATCGTTAGATAAAATTAGAATGGATTTGATCAACATAAACAATAAAGATAAAATAAAGTGACCCACATAAATTCTTTTTCATGATCTACTGGGGTAAGAAGAAATTTTAAAAGAATATGCTTTCCCTCATTCACCCCACCCCTCATTCAATATCTAGGCCCCTCTTGGAGAAACCAAATCTATTGAGATTATTGGACCAAAAAATGAATCATTTTTTGGGAAGAAACCAAGACATGGTTAATTTTTCAGACAACATATCATTCTGAAGAGTCATTATCATAATTATTATGTTATCTTCAGGTCTGTTCTGGATATTTGAATATATGAATATCTACTAAAAAGGACACCATGAACTAGTCAATGTAATATATAATGATTCTATTCATTAAACCCTTGATGGTAATATTTCAATTATTAATGAAAAATGTTATCACAATATATTCATATTATATATAACTTTTATCAATTTTTTTGGATATAACATAATTCTTATACATTATTTAATGTTATCAGTAATTATGGTTAATCTTGAAATTTCTTTTTATCAAACCACCTGGCTAAAAAAATTCAACAATATACTGTAGATGATTCTTTTTCATTGTTGCGATGTTGGAAATTCTTGATAATCAATGAAAATTTTCTTATATCCCTTACCTTATTAATCTAAAATAATACTTGAAATGAATAATGTCACAATTGGATGAATAAATCCTTTATCATGACTCGAGTAGAGTTACTTATATCATTTATGAGACTATATCAGAGACATTATAATTGTAGTATTTATAATAGTCAAAGAAACATGTATCAGTTATATTGAGAAATCAACATCAAAAGTTATTATAATACTTAAAAAATCTACTAGAAATATATAAATTGTGTTAGGAAAAAAAGATATACTATCTATGTTTTGTTCTCCTCTATGAATCTTAGACAAACACGTTTTTTAAAAAGAACCCATGACACATAAAATGGATTCAATTTTTCATGGAATTTAAAATTTAGCATATCACTAATAGATGATAATATGTTGGTTTAGAATTATATTTTTTACATGTAGTCCAAAGAAATATATGAGGGGTTTATATATATAATTACAAACCATTCCATAGAAAAATTCATATTTAAAAATAACGACAATGAATTGATATTAATGATAAAAAATCCAACAAACGTAATCTAGAGAACAATAACAGACATGATATGCGACCATCAATCTATTAGGGGTTTTTTATACTAATTCAATATATATTTATTGAGGATAAAAATTAACATTTGTAGATATTTTTCAGATTTTTTATAACTATTATCAAATAGGGTACTTCAATATATTAGGCTACCTTTTACCACCTCAGCATGATCATTTTATATTTTTTCATTTGTAAAAAATTTGGTTATTATGACCATTAAAAATCATTGATCAATGTGATGAATATAGAAAAATAATTTATAGGATACTTAATTCATGAAAAACTCATTTAAATCAATTACCTATTAGGTTTCAACTAGTTAAATTACAATCTACATCAATTTATATAATTATTAATTGTTTATAAATCAAATATGATTGATATTATAACATCCCAATGGAGTTTCAAACTAGATTTATAGTAAAGGCACACTCATCAAGCACCAAACTGATGGCCACTATATAGTTTAAAAACTAAATTTTTGGGTTATTACCCCAATAAAAAAAACATAAAAACCAAAATCAATATTTACTATCTATTAATATTTATTTTTCAAGGAAAACAACTATAATTTCATTAACACATCATAAGACATTCTCATATACATAGGATTATCCTAGAGGTTGTAACTAATGTTTTTTCATCCATATTTTAAATGGTTAACAAAATCATTCCCTAGTACTAACAATAGAAATCCAAAATTTTCAAACAAATAATACAGATATTAGTAGATTAATATTAATTATATACAATAATAATTCATGATAGAATCATATAGGTCATTAAGCATTGTGAATATAGAAAAATATTACAATATTATCACTACAAGAACACATTCATATCACATGTAATACAGTTCTTCATAACATATGTAAATTAAACATAAAAAGTGTTTTCTTAGATTCTCCGTAATTCTAATATAGTATGTTATCAACCTAAAATGTAAATAAGGTTATACGAACATGATCATGAAATTTATAAAACGTAACATGCTTATCATTAATGAAATCCTTGGGTCCTAGAATAATTCATAGATGATCGAATGACTTGAATCGAAATGGAATAAATTAATATTATACATGAGATTATAAAATTTGAAAAAGGTTTATAAGTGTGTAATACATATAAGAATAGAAATTTATTTCCTATGTAGTCTTGGAATACTTCCAGACCATCTTATTAGATTGGTATCACTCCCAACACCATCAGAGTAGTCACAGATCACTCTGAAGGCTATCATACTAAACAATATACCATACTAGACTATATTCACTGCCAATTATAATCCTATTTCCCTTTGATATAACAATAATTATACAATTCATTGGAGATTTATATAAATATGGTCCCACCCATCACATATGAAATATAAAATATTTTTTTTCTGTAATATCATAAAAAAATCATCATTTAAAAACCCATGAAAAGTAAATAGGGTTTATAATCATTTCATCAGAGAAAGAACCAAGCAACAATATAGGTTTTATAAACACTTCTTCATTTCATCATAGAAAATATTGTAACATCATATAAAATTTAAACCTTGATTTTGAATTTAAATATTTTATAAAATATATTTATCATAATTCCATCATTTCTAAGATAATTTTCATTAAAACAATAATTAGAATAAATTTTCTATTATAATTAAAGGATTAAATTTTTTCTAAGAGGAAATATTATTTTAATTTTTTAATGAATATTTTAATATAACTATTTTTATTAGATAAATTAATTTTTTTCAAAAGTTTTCATTAATAGAATATTTTATTATATGAATATGGTTAATTTGTTTTTGATATTATATATATTTTTATAATAGTATTTAATTATATTTAATTATGAATATAGTATAAAACTAATATTATTATAAAATTATAATTTTATTTTATATTGGGAATTTTTCTGTCATTTAAAATTATTATATTGTTTGTTGTAATATTTATTATTTTGATGAAAAATCCACTATGAATATTCACACTTTAATTTAACCAAAAAATATTTAATTGAATAAGTGAATGAATATATTTACACTAGGTGTTTTATATTTCGTTTTTCAATAATTATATATATATATATATATGAAGTAATAAATAATAGTTTTATATTATAAATTTTATTAAGTATTAATGTTTTATCAAATTATTAATAATATTAATTTTTATGATAAAATGTAAAAATTATACATATATAAATGATATTTTTTAAATTTAATTATATTTATTTTATAAAGGCTAAGTGATTTACAAATTATGATAATATTGATTCATTAAAAAATATAATTAATTTTAATAATATATAATTTTTAATATTTTATATATATATATATATAGGATGAATTATGGATAATGATTGAATTATTTTATTTATAACCCTTACTTATTAATTTTTTGTTTATAATAATAATAAAATTTAATTTTATATATAATAATTTTAAGGACTATTAATAATCAATTTTTATAATAATAAAATTATGATATAATAATAATAATAAAATCAAAAAGGGTGAATAAAAGGGGGGTCTTTTTTGGGGTATAGGGGTTCAAGGGGAGACATCGATCGTCATTCTCCACAGGGGGCATCTGTGTCTCGCTTAATCGAGTTGCATGGATGGTTCAGTTAAACTAAAGGATTTGGACAAGGAAGAGTTCACCAGTGCCATAATTTTAATCATGGACGAGGTACGATATTATTCGAGAGAGAGTTGTTGCTTCATGGAATCTACGTGAGTGATGGCTAAGGGAATTCAAGGTTACATGCATCTTTGATGAAAATCGTGCACAATTAGGTTTCGACCACAACAATGTGTGATCTTTTTCTTCATCTCAAACCTTTCATGAAGTATGTATTCTTTTAAGGGTCTGAATCAATTTTCATTAAGAAAGTGGTAGCGTCAATTTCATCAATGATATGTTTTCCTAGTTTTCATTAAGTTAATTTTTTTGGCGGAGAGTTGAATTTGGATATCGATTTTCTTAACAGAGTCATGTTGGTGTATTTTTTGAATTATCAACAACCAATTTTATCAAATAAATTTCAGTTATATCTGCATAATATATTTTTCATTCTATATTATTTCTGGAAAAAAAATTGTGATCTAATCGTATCTTCTCTGGTAATTGGTTGAGTTTAAAAGTTATATATATCTATTGTTTGTCTTCAATATCTTCTTTATATGCATTCTTGATCCATTAATTATATCTCCTTTTGAAATATATTCTGACAGGCCAGGGTGAATTGAGTCTGTGTGAAAATGAGTTTGGAAAACTATTTTTATTCCCCATGGGAGTCTGAAGAATAAGTTCATCTACTTATATTTGTGTTTCTTGTAAAGTAAATTATATAAAAATGTCAATCATTTGACTATTTTCATTATAAAATGTAAATTGATTTCAAATTTAGTTGTCCATTACATGGTAATGTTCTTCAAAATTTATTTTTAAGGAAGATTATGTATTTTATTTTCATAGAGTTTAATTATGTTATATTTTTATTTAAATGTTTTATGTTTCATGTTTTGAGAATTTTCAAGAAGGGAAATTATATTCCTATGATAATTTGTTGAATTACTTCATTAAGAATATTTTTTATGAGATTCAATTTATGTTATGATTTGAGAACCTAGTTTATGGGAATATTTCTTAGACATTATTATTTATGTCAGGTTTAACAAATTTGATTTTTTATGTTCATGTTGTTTATTCCTGGTGGAAATATATCTAAAAACTGTTATATTTAAAATATCATGTTTACACAAAATTGATTTCAGATTTTTATTTTCAGTTTCAGATTTATGTTTATTCAATGTGTTTATGTTTTTTTAACATGTATTTACATATTTATTTTTTATATACTACATTCATTATTGATTCAAGAGTCATCTAATTGTTACTTACATGATTGAAATATATTTTTATATTTGAAAATACATATATATGTGTGGTTTAATCAATAATCATGATCATTGAGTTCTATTTTCAGTTCTATTCATATATATATATGTGTAAATCCCAGTGTATAAAAAAAATATAATCATGATTGTATATTAATCTATATGTGTGCTAGGATGATAGTGTTCTTAAAAAAATTACATCTTATTAATTTTAGGTGAAACATGTTTTACTTATTATTTATGAATATATTGAGAATAAAGAATAATTTTACATCTATTACTTATATGAAAAAATATAATTTTTTATCTTAATGATTTATATAATCATGTAATTATTTTATGAGTGAGATAATGTTAAGAAATGTACCATTAAAAATAGTTTTTAGGATTTAGTATTGAATGACAAAACTCAACACATTATATACATATATTGACATCCATGTTGATTAATGTATGCATTTTATGCACAGAGAAACCATATATGAATAAGGACTAAAATACATATCAATAATATTTGAAATTTCTTCATTGTCGAAATCCTTGAAGTTTATTTATAACTTTATGTTAACTTTTTTTACTACATATTATCCCTTATGATTATAAATTTAATATTTTAATTAATTCATGTATTCATCGTTTCAATTTAGTGAGAAATCCATCATTATTTCTAACCATGAATTACAAAAGGAGCAATTTTTTCTAACATGGGATACTTTGAAAATTTGTTACAGAATCACTTGAAAAAATTTCAACAACATGGGAAAGGAATGATTATTTTCTTTTAAGGAATATAATATTATGTGAGTTCTTTGGAAATGATTTAGTTTGGATATGAGAATAGTAGGACAATGGGAAAATGTTTTCATAAAATGGAACTCGTGAATTATGTGACGTTATGGGAAGTGACCCCATAATTCATTGTTATGAAAAGTGGCCTTATATTTTTATTATAGACATGTTTAACCATGTATCATTAACTACCTATTTAAAATTTAAATTTCAATGGTTAATCCCAAAAAAATTTTAAAAATCATTATTTTGATGGAAATGATTTTTTCTAAAAATTCCATGTATATTAGGATTAAGTATTTAAATTTCACGAAATTTTCTTCAATTAATTTAACAGTTGTTTTTTAAACCCCTTAAATGAAAATTTATTTCTAACCCCTTATTTTAAAAATATTTTTTCGCAGGTCATTTTGAAGTCCAATGTTTCTCTCCATTGTTCTCACGAAAGTTGAAGTAAAGTTATGATTTTGTTTAATTTTATCTCATCTCTGATAAAATTTTAAGGTTTTTATCTAACTCATCAGAACATAAACAGGTGAAGGGTCCTCTTTTATGTATTTTGAAGGTATGTTCCTTATATATCTCATGTAAATGAAATGATATTCACTAAAAAAATTCATTATGGTAATAGTCCATCTCTAGTAAGAATAAGGATTGTATTATTGAATAATATCATATATAATGATTTGGAAGCATAAAATGATGAAATATTAGATGAAACATTATTTTATAAGATCAAATTTAATAAATATTTATGAAAATATAATTTTTTTAACATTTAAATAACTTAATTAAAATCACTAAAGAACTTAAACATTAAAGAAAATTATTCGTTGTAAAACAAATAAAAAATATAATGTATGATTTAAAACATTGATTTATTTTGTTAGAAAAAAATCATTCATTAATTTCATACACATTAAAATAGTTATTCCTTTCACATTTTCAATAAAAATAAAAAACTAACCCATTTAGAAAACAAAGATAAAATTCATTTTAATACCATTAAAAAAGATTAAAAATTGGGAAAATATGACATAAAAAAAATATAGTAATATTAAGAAAATTCTTGAAACAAATTATTATAGAACATGTATGTAGTTGAAAAGGGATTTTTTATTGAATATATAAATAAAGTTATTTTTCCTTAAAAAAATTATTTTTGCACTCTTGAGCACATAACAAGAGAGAAATAAATGGAAAACAAGTAATCTACATAAATGTCATGATGAAAATAATATTCTAGAATTTATTTATATGTAGATCATGAAATTACATTAATTTTAACAAAATGATTAACAATAATGGTAAACAATGATAATGTAATATAAAACGGTTACCTCTATGTTACTTATGTATCATAAGAAACATGAATGAAATAACATATATAGATAGGTATATCCAAATATTTTTCATTATATTCATATTACTAGACATTTATAGGTATTATATTCACTACATAAAATAAATTGTTGAATATTTCATGTTTCTTGTAGATGTAAAAAGAGATAAAATTCACATACCTCAAGTATTGAAATTCATCATAAACATTCAAACATTCAATATAATATATATATATTTATATATTATATATTTATAGTAGAAAAACAATCAAAAATTTCATACCATGTATTATTTTTTTAAAAACTTCCACATATTAAAAAATAATTATTTAATAAAATAAATGTTTTGAGAAGAAAATAATTTTTCCAGTATGTTTGGTTTCATTGGTTCTTGTAATTTTACATTTATTAAGGATAAATAAGCTATATAATTATAATCATGATATAATATTATATATACTAATTTTATAGATATTAATAAAAATCATAAAAATGATACATATAAAAATGAATCACACATTTATAGGAGACTGTTATTCGTACTTTGTCATCAATATTGTTTCCATTATTCAAAAAATGGACGAAAAAAAGATATATATAAAATCACATATTCTAAAAAATATTAATATCATATATGTTATATATATTGATTAATTTTTGCCTTATTAATATCAATGTAAAAAATGATAATTGTATTACATTGGATCGTGATGTTCTTATCCTACACATACACACAATCAATGTTATCATTTTAAAATAGATTTTAAATTTAAAACACTTATGTAAAATTATAATTATAAAAGTTTAATTCTATCATAATTATCATATATAAATAGTTTATTTATCACTAATTACATCCATGAGGTGTGGTGACGAAAAATTAATAACATCGGTTTCTGTGTAAGAAGTCTCCTGACCACATAGTCAATGATTTTATTTCCCATTTAAAGGAAGAGAAGAATGATACAGTTCATTCCATTAACATAATAATGTTATATTATATTGTAATGATCTAAAATGAAGAAATATGAAAATCTACATGACTCGATCCATTAGGTACTTTTGGTAAAATAATAGAATGATATCCATTCTCTAATATAAAAAAACATGATATATACAAAATGTATGAAATAGAAACATATAATATATGAATGCATTTAATCAATCCATTCCAAAACATGCTAAGACTTATTGTGAAAATTATCCCTAAGTGAAAAACAGTCACCTACATAACAACCAGAACTAAAAGTAGCAACAAAAAGAGAACCCAAAATTCCACAAGATTCTCTTAACTTCTCTTGAAGCATGCAATAAAACATCTGTAAAAACAAAAATTAACATGTAGTGTGTGATCTAAATATCTGTTTTCCAACAACACCAATTCAAATCAAGTTACAATTTTATTAAGGAATAATTTTTTCATTTGAATAAAAATAGTTTTACAAGTCATATTTATAATTCAATATCATTTATAAATCACCTTTCCCTTTTCTCTATTGGATTTCATAAAATCATGTCATATTATCAATTGAAATAATTGAAATATAAAAGTTATAAAATAAGAAATCATATCCATGAATAATTAGGTATATATGAAGAAACATATCCCTTAAATAACCTATCATGATATGTGATATAAAAATATATGAAAACTTGTTTCTAATAATCGATGATCAAAAATCATATTAAAAATAACCATAAATGACAATAAACATAACATTCTGGCTTAATCCTATCATAGAAAAAAACAAAATAATAAAAATTCAAAAAAGTGATAATTTCAGATGAAATAGATATTAAGTCATACTAGTCGATATCAACAATGTTTATCTCTTTTTTGTGAAGCACACAATAAGTCTACCAATGTCGTATTCCCAAAAGATCAAAGTTACATAGTCTGAAATTATAAAAATTAATTTCAAAACTATGATCACAATTTTATGATATGTTTTCAAATCCAATCCAATCCACATTTGACATGAAAACATATTTTCAAATAAAGAAAAATATTTCTAATGGAAAATTAATTTACGAAATTTTCCATTAGTATAAGTTATTAGAAAAAACATATATCTTAGAATAAATTAACAAACCAGAGTTTGTTTTCGAGAAAAAAATCCAATTCATATAATTAATACATTGAAATGAAACAGCCACCAAAATATTTTATAAACATAGCTAATTTATATAGTGGTGACCAAAAACCAAGATGATGACCATTTAAAGGCATGAAATCCATCCATTACTACATGGTATCACAAAACGTTGGGATCTGAATGGTGAGCGTCTCATAAAATATCATAGGAAAAGTATCTGTGTTGGGAGAGAGGAATATTTCAAGTATGAAATAATATTTTCATCCAATATTCGAACATAACACTATCCCCCTCTAGTTTATGTGGCATATAAAAACATTAGAAATTATATAATCATAATATATCAAATATTTATAATATATATATATATTTTATAAAAAGATATTTTTTATTACCTGACAATAACACTATAAATGGAGTTTAAAATTCTCATTACTTGAATCCCATTAAATTATTATACCCAATAGCCATTACATGTTGTTTAATCCAATTAAACATTAGGTGATTTACTAATAAATATAAAATGATATAGGATTTATTTTGAAAATTCAATCAAATATATGACTATAGAATTATAGGTATCCTCCCAACTCCTTTTTGGTATTAACAAACTGATGAAAAGGGGAATCCAAAAAATGTTTAAAATAGTCCTGGTAAAAAGATAACAGGGTTTTATAATCTACATACCATAAATGATTTCATCCCAAAAAATTCCAATATGATCTTGGATATACATAAAATGAGTCCCAATGATGCCTCATCAATAACTCATCCTACGACATTTTGTGGATATCCAATATTCACTTCCATAGTACATGGGACAGTGTGATCATATTCCATGTAGTAATTTATCTTTGTTATCCTCATTATAAATAAGCTGCTCAACTAATGTGGAATATAGATTAAGATAAAAATCCGCCCAATTAATCAAGTGAGAAGGATATGGTTTATACATCCTAAACTTATAAAACTGAAACACATCGTCAATATAAATCAAACAAGGTGTAAAATTAAAGCAATAGTCCACCAATTCGAGTAATCCAATTATGTATAACGTCACAAAATAACTCAGAGAAAAATTACCATTCATATCCAACCAACACTGAACTAAGAAATGTGGAACTCTAAAAAGACCTAATCACTATCCTCATACTTCAGTGGACAATGTGTTTGGTTGGCATAAGATTTCAGTAATCAATGGTTCAAGAACAATGTCCTTTTTATCAACATCTCCATCTTAGTAATCACATAAAAACACATGGCCCAAGTGTGGATTGACTTCCCAATTCATCCCATCATAATGTTGATCAAAATAGTTGACCATACAATTAATTTAATTGTACCATCTGTATTAAATCCTAAAAAATTTATTTTAGGAAATCTCAATCGAAGGAAAATTCCTTTCTTAAAATTCTCTAAAATCAATAACATAATCTCATTACATATCCTATAGAACATATATAACCCTCTATGTATGTCCATCACTAAATGTATAATAATATATTAATAATTTAATATTGGAACCCGTCACCTCCTTAAAACCATTCAGAATCCTATTTGTGAACAAATTTTAACATTCAAAAACAACTACAGAGGGAACCATGTGATATATCAATATATCTAAAACATACACATCCCTATGAAATTCCACATTATTCATCTACTTAATATGTGGTATTTTAAATTATTTCAGAATTTAGGAAATTATCTCTCAATAAAAATACCTCACATATGGGGTCTATGGAAAACCAATGATGAAATACATGGAAATATATTCCTCACTCTATACCAGAATAGGTAACTTTCGAAATGACCCTAATCATATATGGTGGTCAACATTAATTCTATATTAAGTCTGTCCTTGTGATATAAAATCTATAATCAATCCCCTTATCCCATAAAAAAAATAATGAAACCTCATATGTTGATAAATATTGGTAGCCCCATGGTGAAAAGTCAAACAAGACTGATTTCCACTATATAATAACGACGAATTTATTGAAAATAGAACAACAAACCTACTATGGAAGGAAAAAAGTATACTGGGAGACCATGAACACTAAGTAGATGTATCCACACCATAAATGTAATCACTAAAGAGTTATAACTCAGTGACTTCCACTTTACTGAGACAAACTCTACCATCAAAGGAAATTTCAACATTAATCTAATCCAAGAAATCATATCAACCATTATCTTCCACTTCTAACTACATATGAATAAAAAACGCAGTAGATAAGACTCCTCTATTTATTCATTCACAACATGTGTCTATAATTTCCTAATCAATACAAGGACAACAGACATTAATTTTCATTGGTATAATAAATATCAACATATAATGTCTATGGATACTACACCTTACCTACCAACCAAATAATTATATACCTCTGAGTAAAAATATTTTTTATGCTCTTATGATATGAATAGAACATAACCCTCACCCCATTGTGATTATGACACCGTTTTTTTAATTTAATATATTACCACTTCCAACATATGATCTTTGGAAAGGTAGTGCTTCCCATCAGGGTGAAATAGATGAAATCCATAAGTGACCACTTATTTCCCCTCTATCATTCAAATCCCAACCCCATACCCAAAGTGTCACATAAAAAATAATAACCAAATCTCGTTCTAGAAAATAAAAACTATTTCTGAATTAAACGTCATATTCAAATTCTAAAAATATCATTTGCACTTTTTATTCAATTCGAATATTACACCCTTATGAGTTGAAAATGTCATTGAATAATTAGTCCTATTGATGTGCTTAATAACCCATTTATAGTATCCAACCAAACCAAAAATACATAGGATATGGAAAAAAATTAGGGTAATCCTAGGTCATAACATCTTGTAACTTTTCATGATTTTTTATAATCCCCTTTTAGATATAAAATTTAACAAAAATTTCACCTCTCGTATCTGATAATCGTATTATGAATTCTTATCATAAAGTCATTATTCATTCAGGTTTCATGGAATGATATCCAAATGGTCCATGTGATACCCCTTTACCAAAGAGTATTCTAGAATATAATATAGGAAAAAAACATAAATTTCAAAGAACAAAATAATTACAAAGGTAATTATTTCTAGAATAATCATATGAATATTATTGATAACAAATGGAATAACTATACACATGGAATGTGAATATCGACTATAATACATTGTCTTATGTATATCCTATTATCAAAATCTGAACTGGTGCAACCCAGACTGTAGTTAATGAATCGAAAATTGAACATACATTCTATGAGGATCAATTAGTTCATCAATCCTTAGAAAAGGGTTATTATTTCGTGTTTGTCATCCAACTATACATTAAATAATCTATTATAATTTTAGTATCCATTTTGACTACTTAACATAAAGGAAATGCAAAGAACATAGTTACATAATAGGATCAATAAATATATTGGACTCTACATCCACAATGATGACCATATGATCCAAAAATATTCTAGGTTATATATGTTAAGACTATAAATAAAAATGCATCGTTTCATATAGAATTTTGATGGTAAACATCACCTCTATTTATGAACGTAATCAATAAAAATTACTCAACCAATCCTTGTAGTACTTTGAGAATACTTCCTGAATTTAACCACATATGATAGCGTAAAACACATAATGAAACATACATAAAACATTCATGATATAAATCCATAATATAGATCGAAATTCTATTCCCTTATCAATACTGATTACCAATCACCTTAGAAAACATGTGTGACCCCATAAATTGAAATGCACTAAACCTGATAGTTATAACAGTCTAATTGGGTAATAACACTAAGTATCTAATCTATATAGATATTCATGTAAACTATATCAAGATCAAGAACTATATAATTACACTCAACCATAATGTGGACCATCATCACCTGACACTCATCACATATGAAACATATTTCTCACCTATTTCCCAATGGTGTGAAAATCAGCAACATTGAGGAAATAAATTCTAAATTCTCACCCAACACATCAATTAACATTGAAGACATATAAAAATGAGTAGAACCTATATATACAAAGATAAAACCATAGAATATGAGATAAACAATGTACCATTAATATTTGATGGCCCTGTTTCTAATTCTACAACCACATAATGCACTGCATGAAGTCATTTATTCTTCACCATATTAACATCTCCCATGGTAGGAGGAGTAGACCCACGAACATTTGATCAATTACCATGCACATTAAAACCCATTGCTAGAGAGGATCCCTCCAATATTCTATCAGATAACATTTCATATAAGTTAATTTTTATCCAGACCATCCATAACTATGATGACTCAATAGACCCTCTACATTGTTATTCTTGTTATAACATCATATTCTACACTAGTAGCAGAAAACCAACTATTTACCTATCAGATAACTTGACACTAGTTCTAAAGAAAACATAAATAAATTCCAATTTCTTATATATATATATGATACTCCCTCAGAAAACACTAAATTAATTGATGCACTATGCAAACCAATCATCACTGCTATGTTTTTAGAATAAAAATTCTCCTTGTCATCTACATCTATAATGGATTCACGACACATGATTATCAACATCAACCAAAAATAAGGCCTTAGCCCTTACGCAACAATACATGAATTTTGGTAATCATTACTATCATGATTTGGTTTCATATGTACCGACATAGTAAAATATGAAGCGTACTCCTACAAGGTGTGGTCCCATTTCTCTAAGTTAACAAACTACTAGGTCTTATCCATATGTAATATTTTCGGAATAATTTTTGGGTCAAGTATTTTATAAAAATAATTCCATGTAAATTCTTCAAGAATGTTACTTTAAAAAATATTTTCAGACAGTCCCCCTATTGTTCCCTATATCTTATAAGTGGAAACCCCCACTATAGATGATCCAAGAGTTTTCACAAATATGATGACCATCTTCATATTCTCAAGAAACACCTCTGATTTCAGCAATCCTTTTAGTGAATACAATATGGGTGGATACTTCTTAGTAAATTAATAGCTATGATTCAACACATATGTGGGCTTCCCAACACCCACTTGACCTCGAGTCTAAATAGTTAAGATTATAACTTCTCTCTAAGAACTATCTGTTGGATGGTTCACCATATAGAACAATACTAGCATCTATTTTTTATGGTATTTGGACTAGTTATTATCATGGACATTATCAACCATAAGTAAACATCAGACAAGTCATTGGAAAATTAAATACCATAAGATTAATATTAGGTAATTAAAATATTTATCTAAAACAATAATAATTTAATATACCAAGACTTGAAAATAAATGAAAAGGAATATGTCAATTTAAAGAAAATTCCAATTCAATTCATTGAAATAAAATCAAACACCATGCCTCAAAATAATGATTTCATTTAAACACCTCTTGGAACATGGTTTATCACCTGGAATTGATATGGATTTGCCCTATTTATATACCTAAAATTTGTATTCTAATGATCATAACTATCGTCCACCCAAGGCCGATAACCACACTGAGGATGTAATAACACACTTTTGGCTAAAAAACCATTTGATACCAAATTGTGACAAACATTCCTGGGTCAACTAAAAAATCCCCCCCCCCCTAAATATGACCATCACCTATTGAAACTAATATAGGATATCAAAAATGATCTTTGAAGAAAATAAACACATTGCATAAAAACCAATTTTGAATAAAAAATAGATTAGATAAAAAAAAGATATAAATTTTATTCCAAAATTGTTTTATCCAAAATTTATGTCATTTCTACATGTGACCAACATGCACATCTTGGACAATAAAAAATGATAGAAAAATTATCAATAGATTCCCATATACTTCAATATTATATACCATTTATTTTTATAAAATAATTCAACAACTAAAACACCCAAATGTAGAAGTAGGGTCTGATACAATTCCTTGTTTGATACCACCACAATTTCTATAAAAGGAATAATATCAACCATGCATCCATTCTGTCTTTATTATAAACAAATTTGAAAACAATGATTATACATCCAAACCATTTATAAATCAGTTTTCAAATTAAATCAGTTTGTTTTATAAAATACAATCATATTATCAGAAATTAAATATAAAATTTATAATTAATAGAATATTAAATCATATTAATGCATTAAAATATAATATACTAACAAATATCCAAGAAAAAGCTTATCATGTGATGTTTTGTGATATAACATCATATAATAACCAATAAAGAATAATCCATCACAAAATAACAATGCACTAAAATTACCATAAGTGATAAGGAAAATTAAATTTTTACATTAGCCTATGGGTAACTACATACAAGAAACAAAAACTCCTAAACATTTAAAACATTAGATTCTATAGATTCCATGTCTTATCAATTGGTATTTTTTAATGTTTACCTCTTAGTGGCTAAACACACACTAAGTCTAATCACGTCTCTATATCGAAACACCTATGATTACCATTGTGAAATTGTAAAAATTTATTTCATAAAAATAGTAATAATATAATAAAATATATTCGAATCCATGGAAATCCACTTCAGAGTTTCAATACCCCTTTTTAAATAATGAAAATCCATTTTCAAATAATATAAAAACTTTAGAACCTTTTTCCCATTCCACGAAATCATTAGAAACAACATATCACATTAAGTCAATAAAAACCTAAAAATATTTTTCAATAATATCATTCTCTTATTAAAATTTTCCAAATATTTATAAAAACACACCTCATCATAAAATTATCCTAGGTATTTTCCACAATGGTGAATGTAAACCATGAGAATGACTTTCGAATGATAAGGAATGCCATGTAACTGAAAGGATAAATAGAAAACATTATCTAATCATAAAACTAAATAAAAAACCTTATCTGTAAGAAAAACCATGGATGTTTAATAAGGATTACATATTCTGAAATAAACAAACCTACTATATGGGTGATCAATCGCTGATCGAGGATTTCTAGATTGGAAAAACTCACCCAAAATCATATATGATGAGACTATAGGTTGATAGAATGTATGAATATACGAATGAAATAATTATATCAGGTAATCTACCCATTAAAATCCAAAAAACACAAAATTACTTGATATTTAATCAAATTACATGTCATGTAATCATCAAAAAGCATATATGGTAAAAACCCTTCATTTGTATAAGAAAAAATATTATATTTTTCATTAAACTATGTGAGACATTGACAAATTGTGAAAAACAATCCTATTTTTATCAAATTCATGAATTATTTGTATGATCCATTACATGATGTTTACAATAATTACACATCATTTAATTTAATAGTAAATAGGAAAAATGATAGTTTGTTTGTATATAATTCAACTAATTAGTGGCCTTCACAATTTATGGTATCCTCCAAATTTTGTTTTAGAATTACACAGCCAATGAAAATGTAAAAACAACAAATATATTAAAATACACCCGATAGAAAGTTAAAAGGGTGTTAAATATATGTTAAATAACAGTGTCTATTCTAATTACCAATTATGAATATTTAGAAAATGTGTAATAAAAATAAAAAAAATACATGATAAAAATTATACATCTTATTTAGACAACCAGTGTAGGTATGAACCATAATAATTCATAATAATGTTTCATAATAAAACCACGTCCTCTATAAAGTTTGAATATAATTATTAATGGTATATTGGTTTGGACTTTATTGATCAAAAATTCTATGAAATTATAAATAATAGATAAGATGTGGCTCCCTTTTATAAGAAGGAAAGGGTGAAATTTTACTATGTCTAAGAGTATTCAATAATAGGAAGTCACTCTCATGAAACAATCCTAAAACAATGGGTAAATAATGGAGTTTAAGAAGATAATTTCAGGATAGAAATCCATTTCTAAAAAATATAGATCTTTTAAAAGTGTCATTCTATTTACCTCAAATGATGCACACATTCTTTTTTTAGTTCACACCATAAAACATATTTTTTACATAAATAACATATAATCTATAACCAAAAATAAAATAATAACTATTTTATATCATTGACATATTTATGAAAAAAATATTTTTATAAAAAAATCCTATACGTGTCGAAAACATTTTAACACATGAACATGTATCACAAAAAAAACATTATTGTAACCATAACTGAGATACATAATATTTTAGATATTTTTAATATTAAATATGAAGGAATTATTTATATTTTTCTAAATTTAAAATAATAATTTTTGTATTTCCAAAATGGGTTAATTTACATAAAATTTAAATGTAAGAAGTTGTAGAAAATTAATTTAAAATTAAACATGCAATTTTTATAAAAAATTATTTTACTAGGAAAATATTTCTAATATATAAGATGTTTTTTTATCTAAAATGAAGATTAATTTAGTTAAAATGATTAAATTATGATTAATAATTTAATTTATTTTCTATTTCTACTATTTAAACCAATTTATATAAAATTGGACATTGTAAATGATATAATCGAAAAGATGTTTTCTAAAAAATAATAGTATTTTTCTACTATCTCTCGAAAAATTAATCAATAAAAAAATTATTATATAATAAAATAAAATATATTAATTTAATATTAGTTTAGAATATTAGAATAATTTATTTAGTAATAAAATTCATTAAAGTGAATGATTTAATTTCTAATAAGTATGTGGAATGTGACATTACCATTTTTTAGAAAAATAAAATTTATAAGAGTAATAGTGGATTTATTCATATACCATGGACGAATGAAAATTTTAGATGAATGATAAAAAAATATGAGGTAATATATGATATATAAATATTAATAAATTAATTCACTATTAGTGACTAATTTTATTTGTTATCATAAAATTACATTGTTATCGTAAAATTCTTTTTTAGAAAGAAACATATCTTTTACATTATAATTATTTTTATTTTTATTTATTTTGATTTAGTAATTAAATATTTTAATTATTCTTGTGTGGATAATATTTTTACTTAATATATTTATCCATATTCATATCCCCAATTTAACATTTTCGATATAATGATATACTATACTCTTGTTTGTTAAGACCTAGGGATTCATGTATCCAATGTAGTCAATGAAATAAAAGTTATTTGATAAAAATTTCACTATATATAGAAGTGTTATACAATTTATAGAACCCTTAAAGTAATAAATAATAGATTAATTATATATGGAATAAAATACTATGTTATCAAATATTGAGTATAACTTTTGGAAAGAACATAAAGATTATGATCAAAATCTAGTTTACTGCTAAAATCATAATAGAAATTAACAAAAGTAGGGGAAATAAAATATTAAATCAAAATAAAAAAAATTTAAAAAAATATTCTTAATGAATAATTTTCAATAAGGAGGGAATTTGATTTGTGTCGTATAGAAAAAAAATATTCTCCAACATATTTTACAAATTAACCCATACATAAGGTGTTAATATGATTCCTTTTTAGTACTCTATATTGAATGAAAAATATTTTCTTAAATGAAAAATAAACATCCATTTGGATATAAGAATAAAATTATAAATAAATATTGGTAATAATGTTCTTGAGTGATTAGTTTGGTATGGAATGAATTCAAATATTCCTAACAATGTAATAATAAAAAATTGGTGACATTAGGTTTGAATCACCAGATACAGTCATTATAACATGTACAATAAAATATATTAAGTATTTAATTACTCAAAAACATTTTTTGGTTTATTCCACAATCGAAATAACTTTTATTCCATTTATTACCATGTATTAAATAGTTAGTAACAATATAATGTTCATTCCAACCATTTTGAGGTTGTTATATTTATAATCCCAAAAAACATCAATTGGGTGACCGTTATAGAGGACCATGACTACTATAGATAAATAATAAATATAGTTACATGAATATTAGATAACATCCACACAATCATTTCTGATAATTTACATGATTATGTGTCATTAGAGACGAGATTCAATATGATATTTCCTCATCAATGATCTTCAAAATCTCCCATTATGATCAACCCATTTAGTTGTCTTAATATGTAATCCCATTTTAAATAAATTCATCTATAGAGGGTGCAAATAAACATAAAAAAGGGTGGTATCAAATTCTTATTTGTAGTAAATATTGGAGAAACCCATAAATGACCTTACAATTGAATTAGATAAGGTTAAGGGTATGATGTCATAACCATAACATAATATATTCTTACCCAGTGTGTGAAAGGTCATAAACTTGAGTCATGGAACAAATCATTATCCTTTCAAATGATATGGATCTTACAATTATGAAATCATGTAAAATCAATTAGGAACAACATGATAATTTCATCATTTTGATAATTGTTATTATGTATAGAACCCATTTCCTTTATAATTTTGTACTACTATTGCTAGGAAATAATAACGTATATGTTTTCAACACATATTACCAATATTGTATCAAGAAAATCTACTTATTACCCAAAATGGATAAAGAAAATGTACTAATATCCCATAGTGGATCTACTACAACATATAATTTTCAGTAATAATATCATTTGATATAATACATTATGTAATTCATTTAAGTTATATATTATTTTGTTCCCACATATACAAATATCAATTCCATAAATATGCCTTCTAATATTTTATTATGAATTCATAATATCATATTACCAAAAACTCATTCAATGAAAACATGTTTTATAAACAATTAATTAATCCATCATAGCAGAAGACATGGAAAATAAATGGTCTTTAATGAAATATTATAATTATAATCATTATAATATATCAATAGTAAAAAAAATTGGAATCACAGGAAAAAATCCCCTATAAAACATAATTTACAGAAAATGTTGTGTCTATTGATGAATAAATAAATTATTGAAGGTATTCTGGAGGAACATATCCTTTCTATTATAAAATAAATTCATTTTATATAAATATTTACAGAATATTATATAAAAATATTATATAATAATTACTATGAAAAAATATTAAAAAAACAAAATCATTGAGTGGTCATGATTGTGGTAGATTTTGTTAATTCCAAAAAAGTTAAAAGAATACATTCCATTAATATTTTTTAAACAAATATTAAAGGGTAATTTATTTGGAAAAGAAAAGTAATTATTATTTTACACAATTTGTTATGAAGTCAAAAATGGTTAAAATAAATTTCAGTAAAAATTAGAAAATTGTAAAAAAATCTTCATTTTTTTACGAAACATGAATGTGGAAGTGAATGATTATACACTGAATAGTAAACCAGGAATTATTTTACATAAATTTTTTTCCATTCTCATTGTTCATTACATGTGAAAATTTAATAAATAGATGTATTATTTTGAAATAAACAATTTAAAAGAAAAAAATTAAAGTGATTTTATCCCATATTAATCATATAATTTTCTATATGAAATTAAATAATAAACAATTATTATTAGAAGATTATTAAAATATAAAACCCTTTAACTAGAGAATCACCATTCATAAATAATATTTGTTACCCTCAATTAAAAAATATATATTTATTGAAAATTTGATCTAGAATTATATTAACCATTATCATACCATGTATTATTTATTTATGATATCTTTTCAGCTATTTTTTATAAACATGTTACTGAAATAACTATTCATGGTTAAATCTTCTTTTCTTCCAACATTTTTTAGTTGGGAAATCTTATTACATATACATTGATTATTTTAATATAATTTCATTAATTTTAATCATGATATTGAAGTAATATATTTTCATCATTTAAATTTATAAACATCATTAAATTTTATATAATTAGAAATGATTTACCCAAATCATGGAGACGGTAGGCATCACATATACATGAACCCTATCATCATTTTCCAAAAATTGGAATTAAATAAGTGAATATAATAAATAATAATTTGAAAATTAAATTTCTATCATATAATTCATATTTATTTCTATAATATATTATTATAATAATTAATGTGTAACTAGTATGAAAATCTAATTATATTGCTTTGTAGATGAGGTATTCTATACAGAAACATAAGAGAAACTATCATTTTCTAACTATATTAATTTTGAGAAAGTAAAAATAAAATTATCATTTAGGAACTATAATAAATTCATATATAAAATTATTAAATATTAACCCATCATAATATTAATCTATAAAATATTATGATGGAAAATTAATTGTATGTTTGTATGGATACAATATGGCGCACCTATGCACATGCAATACTTTCACATCACATTTAAAGGAAATTAATGTGAATAAATGAGGTTCCATAATAATAATAATAATAATAATAATAATAATAATAATTATTATATAGTATATTTTTTGTATATATTTTATTATTTTACTATTCTGATAATTGATTTATATGTGGGGAAATAAGAATTATAAATTAAGTAATCAATTAAGGTGTTTAACACACCATTGAAACAACACATTTAGATAAACTTGTAATGTTAATAGAGTTATTATTTAGGGAATAAAATAAGCAATAAAATATTGAAAAAAATTAATAATAATTTTCTTCATGTGATGTTCGAGATAGAGGTTTCAATGTAGTATGTTGAATTGAAATGAGGGGTTCCGTTTTATAATTAGGGGGATGGGATCCATTGATATTTCTTCAAAGATTAAAATTTAAGGAAGTCATTATATATAAAACTAAATTAAAAGTTATATGAATTTTAATAAATTTTAGTATGTCGTGGAAATCACAATAAAATATAAAATTACGAAGGTTTTTATGTAATTTTAATCATTATCGTTTTGATTAACTACTTGGTGAGCCAATTTTGTCCTTAACTGAGGTAATGGAAATTTCTAATAAAGGTTTAATATTTTTATTATAATGTAATATTGGTTCTTAAATAGAAAATGGATAATATTTTTCCACATTTTTTACAATAATTGATCTTTGTGATTTCTAAATAATTTAACTAAATAATATCTTGATTAAATATAATTAATTTAACTTTGAGGTCATTCATTTAAATTCAATGAAATAACATAAATAGAATTTTGGAATTAAAATTTAGTACATTAAAACAATAATAAAATGTTAAACTCATTTATAAATCTTTTGGGAACACTATTACACAATCAAATTATATAACCATTAATATAATTACATTTATACATTTTATTTTCTAATAAACTAATGAAACATTGGGTCAGTGTTAAATATGAATTTAAATTAATTTTATAATTAGTGAAAATTATAATTAATGTTCCTTAATGAAAAAAACACATTTTACTCAAATAAAAAATTTAGTTTAATAAATAACTTGGTTTTATTCATATGTGGGAACATAAAAGATATTTAATACTAATAGGGTGTAATTGTTTAGTATTGATTGATTTAAATATTATATATGTATTTATTATGAAAATGTGTCCCTTAAAAATTAAATGATGACATTTAGTTAATAATGGTTAATTTCATCTCACAATAAAAAATCAGTTTGAAAATGAATGTCTTACCACATACTTTTATCATAAATTTACACAATTTACCCTTTACTTAGGTATGAAATTTAAAAATGGTTACCATTATTATTGAACAAAAATAAAGGGGCCTATTTTCGAAATTTTAACCTCATTATTTCAAATAATTAATACTTTTTATAAAATTAAATTTTAATATTTGTTTCAAATTATTTTATAAATAATAATTCAAATCACATTAAAAAAACTTCATAGAAAAATAAAATTTAAACTAGAAAAATATTTTATTCATACTCAATGCAGACAAATTTTTTTAAATGGATGTATCAAAATTTAGTTGAACATATGATATATTTATTTATTTATAATCATTCTATAATGGTAACTAATATAATTTTTTAAGGCAGAAATAATTTATTTCAAAATAAAATAATTTTATAAAATAATATCCATTATTTTCAAAAGATTCATATTTTCAATTCTAATAATATGAAAACAAATGAATTACATTTATTTATAAATTTTCATATTTTAGTTAGATCTATTTATCATCTATAATCTAATTACTATGATAGAAAATTCACAAAATTATATTTTAATTGTGTAATATAGATTATTTAAAGTCGTTTGATGTTTGTAACACAAGCTATCAAAGAAATAAGTTTTTTTAATAAGAAACGATATCATAATATATTGGTTTGTTAACATTTTTTACTTCTATAAATATAAATTTGACAATAAAAAAACATCACTATATTACAAAAAAGATGGGGATAATTTATCCTTAAAACATCCTCATGAACTAATTTAGCTCCTTCAAATTTGTGCTATTTCAAAAAAAATTCACTAGGAATGTAATAATGTTTTATAGGACATTGTCTCAAGGATCCAAACACTCCATCGATTGATTTCAATATGAGATATATTTTTGAAGTGGTGATAAATATTTTCTCAATTCATCTAAATAATCTTGTATGTACATCCTTTGGAAAGATACATGTAACTAATTATGAACATGGGATAGATTTTGTGGATGTGAAAAACCACAAGCCAGTTCCTTTATATTATATGGAATTGGAAAGGAACCAATATATATATATATATGCCTCATATTTCTTTTATATATCATAATTATTACCCACTTCTATGTAGATATTGTTATAACTACATTATCATCAATAGAAAACTACAGATCTCTCTACCAATTTATTGAAAAAAACATCATTCGAATTTTTCTCCACATATGTGATTGAGAATATTTCTATCACCCTCTTTGATTTCATTATAATGATCAACTACCAATAGCATTCATTCACAATGTTCATATGAATAGATTAGATTTCAATACTTTTGGTTGTTGTTGGATTCATAAGGGGCCATCGTAACACACTTGTGAAGGCTATTGATTAATGAAAATTCCATAAATGATAGGTGGTTATCATAAAAAAATTTGAATTATATTTATAAATTACTACAACAAGTCCTATATAGTAGGAATGGTCCTAAATGATTATCCATATACCAGAGGATGAAAAACTGTTTTGAAACATATCTTGGTATATAGATCCCACTGAATAAATCATAATAACATTGATGTAAACATCGAATCCCAATCAGGTATAATAGAATATTTTACTAAGTAAATCATAATACTTCATTATTGTATAAAAATGCAATATATCTAATATATAAATATTTTCTTTGGTAAACAATGTGTAATGACTCATAAGGTGATCAACTACAACCCATACATCAATTTTTCTTTAATATTTTATTGGTATAATAATGAATAAAAATATAAGGGTGATTTCCTATATATATTCTATTATGGGTAATGGTTGTAACAACCCCTTTGACATTTGTCTCACAAAATTAACTTTCTATCATTCCAATCATCATGAAATGTATTTTTAAATATTTCTTTTCATGATTTACTAAAAAAAAATTCATTTCTCGATACATCTATATAAATCCACGGTGAATAGAGAATGAATAACATTTAGGTTAATCGAAAAAATGAATTTTTAAAATTTTATTGAGGGGAAACAAGTTCATAAAAATTATTATTCAATTACGATCAAGGTTTATCTCTTGAATAATTTTAAATCAAATTTTAAGGCCACTTATTCCTTATACACGTCATTAATCCTCACATTGATATAGTTATTACATTCATATTTGAAATATAGTATTTTCCACCTTTATCAACTTTTTACAATCCATCCTTTTAAAATCAGTAAATATTATACATTTTGAAATCCTAATTTTAATTATGATAAAATCTTCCTCTCTATTAAGTGAACATTTCACAATTTTTTATTTCCTAGGGTGATAATGAATTAAAAAAGAAATAATATTTAATGAACTAAAATTGTAATATTCGGATCATATTTGACTCTTTCGTCGTGAAAAATATATTTTAATATTCAATAAATAGTATATATATCTAAAAATTCCGAATAAATAAAATTCATCCATATCATTAATGTAAAATTTACCACATCTAACTACAAATCATGATGTGGTTAATATTGTTCATACAAAATTAATATTCACGAGGCCCAATATATATCCATATTTAACATCATAAGAATTCATCCTAGTCCATATCTGAGGTATACACATGTATTACAAACCATCTACTCTAAAGGGTAATGTAACAGCATGTGTAGTAAATAACCTTATATGTTGTTCCTTGAAATTTTCTTCACATTCAACTTCCCAAAAGAATATAGATCGATTCATAGTTAACATGGTTAGTGGATTAGAAATTCATAGGAAATTTCACTAAAAGAAATGATAATATCCATAAAAACCAAAAAATCAATGGATCTTAGTCATAATCATTTTTCTAGGTCAATGTTTAAAAATTTATACCTTTTAAGGATCTACAAATATATCCTCACATGATATTATATAAACAAGGACTAAAATCTTAAAATAAATGACTTCTTATTGGTAAATTATTTATATAGTTTCTCATTCTTGTGGGATATCATGGAAATTCTCATTAAATCTTTATGATATTCCCTAGTCATTGATTATATTGGAATATTGACAATAAATACTAACACAAATAGATGAAGATAATCCCAATATATTATATTCATTAATTCAATGAATATATATGTTTTATAGGTAAGACCAAAAGTAAACATTGTATGTTCCCAATCTCTATACCCTGTATGGTGTGCCATCATGGGTATGTATTCTTTGAGGAACAAAAATTGATGATATACAGAATGAAGTTAAACATTGGAAATGTATCGAGATCCATGTATTTGATCAAATTCTTTATCATTACGATATAGAGGATAATTTATTTTTAGTGAACTGGATAATTTCATGATAATAAATAGAGTCACATTTATCTTGTAATCACCATAAATTAATGAATGGGTGTGTATTATGGTGATGTGATTGGTCTAATGAATCAATTTTATTTATTTCTTTGGATTCCATTATCAATTCATAAAAAATTATGGAACAGTCTATAAAGAGTCATAAAATAGGTATGTCACTGAGTATCAGTTCTGTTGAAAATCTACATCAACATTCAGTAGAAGTATAGGATACTCTTCTTGAAATTAATCTACAAACTCATTTAATATAGGAAGATCATCATTATTGCATTTCACCCATACCATATGAGATAGAAAATACTTTTTATTAATAATAATAAAATATATAATGAATGAAATTTACATAATTAGTTCAAATTTACGTACTCTCTGATATAATATCATCAGTTGAAATATAATATCGAACATAAATTCCCTTCCTAAAAAACTGTTGTAGGGTTTTTGTTGTGAATGGAATGAAATTCCCCAAATCAAATAAAATTAAAATGGATGAAGAATAATATGATTTTTAGGACGTGAATTGCATTAATCATTGAATAGAAATCAAATATACACTTGTGAGGTGATCATCATAATATTATGCGGGTTTACTAAAATTTCACTATCTAATCATTGATCTGATAATTTTATAACCTTAAGGAATTTATTAGATATAAAAGACATGTTTTAAATAGAACCAATGAATACATTAGAAAATAGGTAGAGAATGACAATTGTACCTTTCACCAAGTTATAAACATATTCCACATCAATTCTCGTAACCACGTGTGACTTCACTTTGTATATTGACATAAGAGGATATTGATGATGAACATAAAAAACTTTAATTTTCATACTTTTGTTGGAATAATGAACTTATTTAATTAATTTCAACCAATTTTTTAGTGACCCCAAACATAGTAGATCATATCCATTTCCTACATTATTAAAATTACATAATATACATAGAATAACATAAAAAATGACGATTTGGTTTAGTAGTATTGAATAACTAGATACATATGTGACTATTTCATTACATTTCATAACTCGAAATATAGCATTTTCTCAATAATATAATAATTCATCTAGAATATTGTTTTATATCATTCATATTATTATTCATGGACTATTGTGAATGTAATAAGAGAAGAATTATATAAAACACATTGTAATGATAATGATTAAAGGAATATTTCTTTATATAATGATAATAATAAACATGGGAAGGAAAATAAATGAACACACATTATTTTAAATTATAAAATTATAATATGTGAATCCAGGGAAAATATCAATGAAAAAATATGTTTGAAAATAATTAATACGAATATATAAATAACTAAAAATAAAAATAATTTAATTTATAAAATGACAATGATATCATTATTAGTAACAATGAAAATGGAGTGGTAAGTAAAAAAATTAAATGACATTTAATCAACATTTTCCTAATTAAATGAATCCATGGATAATATAATAGAGAAATTATTGTAGATAATAATTACTTAATTAATTATGAAGGAAATGGTAACATCCCATGTAAATAAATAATAATAAATTTTAATTTTTATAAATATTTGTGTAATAAATATTAATTTTACTTTAATGGGGATGCAATGTTCGATAGAGTACCCAATACGCAACAACGGTTTTTTTTGAAATCTTACATTGCATGGTAATATTATAATATTATTATTTTAAATGGTTGTTAATGCCTAGATATTTTATTGGTGGGAATGAATGAAACTAACTAAAATATTATTATACGTGATTGTAAAATGTTTTTACAATTATCATATAAATTTTGGAGGTTTTAAATGAGAATGAATCTAAGCATAAATACTCTAATATTCTTTAAAAGGACGATTTATCGTATTTTGATGGATAACCCAAATTAAATAATTTTTTTTTATCATTTTTATATGTTATATTTGACAAAATAAAATTATTTTTAGATTTGGGACATCATAATTTACTTTGGATAAATTTTTTGTATTTTTATAATAATGTTCATTGTTAATGAGTAATGAAAAAAACAGTATTTTAATTCAAATGTGCCTTTAAATATAATGTATTTATATGGTCAGATTATCTTTTTAATTGGTTCTAATGTTAAATTAGAATATATTTTCTACTATTTAATCCAATTTTCATCATTGAAAATAATTTTAATTTGAAATTAGATATTAACAAGTGTCAATCTTTTGATAGTTATTATTTCTTAAAAACACGTTTTTTGTTTCGACAACAGGATGTAATTTTATATAAATTTCGGCCAATTATATGCTTTGAATTTATAAAAATGAGTTCCTTATTTGGAATTAGTAGGTCCAAATTTTGTAAACAGGTAACTTTTATTTTGTGAAATTTTAAATATTTACATCAGGAAATATTTTATTTTATAATTATTAAAAGGTATATATAGTAAATAAGGGTAAAATATAATATTATAAAAATATTAAATTAACCTAACATGTTTCCTAATACTATTTTAATAAATAGACGACCATGGGCATCCTTGGGTCGAATTTGGGACCTCATGGAGTCACAAGGAGTAATAATGACACTTTATATTAATTAATTTAAAGTAAAGAGAAAATTGACATAAATTTTTATTTGTAAGTCAATATTTACATGGGGTTATATAAGTTATCATTTCGACTATAAATATTCATTGGAATGATAAAATTATTTCCTACATTATTGATTTTTTAATAATTTTTTGACATCAAATAAATTAAATCATTTATGAAACAATAATGATGCAATATTTACCTCATTAATAAATGATCTAAATAAATAATACTATAAATATTAAAAAAATATAAAAAACCCATCCAATTATTATTTGGTGATTTTTTTCTACCACGATTAATGTTATATTCGACTATAATGACTAGTTGAACTTTTGAATCCGAATATGATGTTATAATAACAATATTGTTTCAAACATTCCAAAATAGCCCCTCATCTCCCATATAAAAAGTACTCACTTTTAACCCATTTATCACACTAATCAAGCCATTGAATCATGAAAAATATGCTCCAATAAGCTCCCAATATCCCTCTCTTCATCCTAGAAGCCTAACTATAGGCATAATGTACTACAATAATCCCTTTTGGTTCAAACCAAAGGGAGTTACCCGATTTAAAGGTAATGTGGTCTATTAAGTTCTTTTGTTTTATTTTACTTCTCCAACCCCCGAAACACTTTTTATTCATTTATATTATAAAGAAACCAGTATCCTAAATTTAATTGGATTTTTCAATGAGAAGGATTCGAGCTACACTTACACACACCTCCATCTAATGGGTGAAAAACATATTGTTTCTCTGAATGACAAATTACGCCTCACGAAGCGATGATTGTTCAATTATCTAATACCCCCTATCATGGTGGAAATTAAAATGGAACAGTAATTATATATTCTATATATAATTTTTATATTTTATTTATGATTTTGTAATTTTAATTTATTTCATACCTTTATGGTTTCCATAGAGGGTAAATGTGAAAATTTCATTTGAGGAATTGTGGAATACGACCCCCTCATAGTGATATGACTTTTTAATACCATATTTAGGAAATATAAAGGATATAGTTATTAGTATTATATATTATATTTTATTGGAATTATAATATAACTTGGTATTATTATGTTTTTATTCCACTAAATTATGAAATAGAAATGAATATTGCATTCATGTGGACGCACGGCTTTTAGTCACCATGAATGGTGAATTTCATTTCATAACTCCAAATTTTAGGTATATATATATATATATTGGATATATATTATATATATGGTATCTAAATAATTAATATCATTTTGGGGAAAATGGATTGTTGATGACATGGACAACTTGTAGTTATAAGGTGTTCATTTTTACTGAAGTACCGAATATTAGTGAAACAACCATTATTAACATAAATTATTGCAAAGTGATTATTATTTTGTAATAAGTGATATAAAATGAATAATAAACTTGAAAAATGTTCATAATCTATTATAAATTAACTATAGTTTATTATTCAAGAGATTAAAGAACCATCTGGTCAAGTCGGACATGAGGTAAATAACCTCGTCTCAATCCCCTTTCATTGAGTAATATTTTGTTATATACTAAAGTTTCTTTTATATGGTGGATAAATACCTTTTACTTTTCATTTCATTCACAGTTTTACTAAAATAAATAAAAATAATTCTTCTTTTTAATCTAGTTGGAGACAATGACCTTTTTCGCCACTGCGAGTATTATTTCACATTTGTACTCCTTAAAAAGATGAAATGTTTTTAAAAAGAAAAAATACCATATACCCTATTTATGTATTTTTCAATTAAATATGGTTTGGATAGTGTATTTTTTAGTCAATATATTTAAATGATATATTTTTATTAGAATTTGGAAATGTTGTATTTTCTTTTTGTTTATTTTATGTGTTATAAATATGTTATAGTTCATGGTAATTGTTTACGTATACAAGAGTTTTCATGATAAACCTAGGGAAGGTGTGCCCGAGATAGCCCTCCAAGGCATTGGGGTACATGATAGAGGTAAACATGAATGGTTCTCCAAAGAAATTTAGGGAATATACTGTGATGGGTATTCAAATTGAACTCCCAACGTGGCTATGATATCTATAATGTAAGTATGATATGGATTCCACAAGTTTACATTATGATTTATGTTATCTTTGTTTTATTCATAAATATTATGATTTCATAAAGATTTTTTAATGAGATTATGTTATGTTTGTAATGATGAACAAATTTTTTCATTCATTGTTTTACAACCCTTAAAATTCTTTTAATGCTCATCCCATGTTTTGAAATGTTTTCATAGGACATAAAGATGAATAGGGTCACAGATTGGATGAAGGAAAAGTCATGCTATCTAAAACATGAAACTAGACATGACAATTTTTTTCAAGAGATTTTAATTTGTGAAAAATGGAAACTGAGAATATGTGTCTAATTTTTCATCTTTTGAGATATAATAGTAATTTCCTAATTCTATAAAACTCTAAACCTGAAAAGATCCTCAATGTGAATTATTCATTTAATTAAATATTTTTTAATTTTATTAGGTCAGGTACTTACAGTTGGTATCATAGGTTGGTTTAGATAACATTATGAGTTAGGGTATGGTTAAATTAATATCCATAAAATAATTTATGTTAATATTGAAATGATATAGCATTTATAGATTACCATGCTGCTTTTCCTATGATATTTCTATATTCAGAATGGTTTTTCATATAGGAAACACAGTAGCTATGTTGGGATGACATGATGGTGAGGACAACCTTTCAAATCAGCAACCTGAGATGGTCGGAATCAGAACTGAACTATTTTTTGTAGTAATATCATAGTTGAATCAAGATATAAATAATTGTGGTATCCATGCATGAGATCAGTGAGAACAACCATAGAGGAATATGTCCGTAGTAAAGAATTTCATGAGGAAACATCCCCCATCATTCAAAGGATCAGCTGAACCTATGCTAGCATAAGGTTGTGTTAAAGCACTAGAGAAAATTTTTCATATCATGGGGTCTTCAAACCACCAAAATGTTTGTCTTGTTGGTTACCAATTTGAAGGTCATGATGATCAGTGGTGGTCGATGGTGAAAAATATCAGGGATAGTGAAGAGATTGATTATCTTTATTGGGACGAATTAAAATTTTTGTTGCTTGATAAATATATTCCTAAGGAGGTTTGATATAGGATGGAAATATATTTCCTAGAATTTAATATGTAGCATGATTCAGTGGCTGCATTTAAATAACAATTCACTCGACTCGCAAGGTATGCTCTGAATTTCATATGAGATCTTGATAGTAAAATCAACTGTTTATACTCTAGATTAAATAGAATATATCCAAGGTCATTAACTTCTTAAGAGATCCAAAGTTATGAAAAAACATGTTCTTTGTGAGGATAATGTGGAAATGGAGATTTCATACGATCATATGTTCTTTGTAAAACAACAGAATAAGGGGTCGAGGTGGCAGATGAAAGAGATTAACTCTTCAAAAAAGTCTGATGGTAAGAAAATTAAGTTTAGAGTCTGTGAAAATTTTGGTAAAAAGCATGATGGGGAATGTATTTTGAAGTCTAGTAAGTGCTACCGATGTGGTAAAATGGCACATAAGGTATGTAATTTCATTGAAAAACATCAAGGTAATGGTAAGACAAAATCTGATTTACAGTCAGTAAAATGTATCTAGTCCAATGAAATGAATCATTATGAAAATGATGGTCCAACAAAGAACTCAGCTGAGGGATAGAAGCTAGACAACAAGTAGAAAGTGGTGGTGAAATACATTGCAAAAAAATTAGTAGATGTTGGTCCATTGAATGACGTAGTATCAGGTACACTATTTTTTTTGTTCAGATTATTCCTATGTATTGATTGATTCAGGGTATACACCATCGTTGATTTCTGTGAAATTTTCTAGACAATTTGGAATATCATTTCATCATATAAATACAGAACATATGGTAGAAACACCTAGAGGAAATGTTTGGACAAAAAGAAATTATAAGAACCTACATGTCCTTATGTGCACGAAGAATCTACCTGCATATTTTATTGTTTTTCCTCTAGTAGAGATGGATTTTATTTTGGGTATGGATTGGATTTCTATTTATGATGCTAAGATTTGCAGAATTACTAAAGATGATTCGTTTCAGAAAGTTATTCAGTTTGTGTTCAAGAATGTACCCTTACTTTTGATAACATATCAGGAAACATTGAAATGAATGTTACCCTGGACATATTGTTGAAAATAAATGAATTATTGTGATTAATGATCTGCCAGTGGTAAATGAGTACCTTGATGATTTTCTTGATGAGTATACTAGTATTATACCTGATCGATAAGTTGAATTTATAGTTGATTTAGTTCCTGATGCTAAACCTATTTCAAAACCCCCTTATCTAATGGCTCAAATTGAACATTTTGTGTTAAAGAATAAATTGCAGGAGTTATTATATAAAGGATTCATTTGACCTAGAATATCACCATGGGGTGCTCTTTTCTTATTTGTAAAAAATGATGGTTCAATAATACTTTTCTGTGATTATAGATTACTGAATAAAATCACTATTAAGAACAAGAATCCTTTGCCACATATCGTTGATTTGTTTGATCAGCTCCATGAAGCTCAGTATTTTTTGAATATTGATCTTAGGTCGGGGTACCATCTGATGAAATTAAAAGATGTAGACATTCTAAATACTACGTTTCATACTAGATATAGAAATTATTAATTTTCAGTTCTGCCTTTTGGGTTAACCAATGCACCTGTTGTATTTGAGGATCTTATGAATTGAATTTTCTGTGAGTTCTTGGATAATATTGTAGTTGTGTTTATTGATGATATTTTGATTTTTTCTAAAATTAATGAGGAGCATGAAAGTCATATAAGGGTTTTGTTGAAAACCTTATAAGAATATAAAATATTTGTGAAATTCAAAACATCGGAGTTTTTGTTACAACAAATTTTATTCTCAGGACATATTGATTCAATAAATGGCATAACTTTTGATCAAGGTAAAACAAAAGTCGTCAAAGAATGTCCAAGACCCACAAATATAACCATGATTCATAGTTTTCATGGAATGATGGGTTATTACCGTAGGGTATTCATAATGTTTTCAAGGTTATCCAATTCAGTGACTAAGTTAACTCAAAAAGATGTTATGTTCATCGGGACAAAAGAATGTGATGATTATTTTCATGAATTGAAAAGAGGATTGGTGAATTCTCCAGTTTTGGCACTACCTTCTTGAAATAGTGAATTTGTTAACTATATTGATACTTCATTGAATGGATTTGGTTTCATCCTTATGACGAATGATCATGTAATTTCTTATGCTTTGCATTAGTTGAAAACACATGAGTTAAATTTACCTATACATGATTTGGAATTTGCTGCTGTTTTTTTATTAAAACATGTAGAGGCTTCATTTGTATGGAGTTATATGTGAAATATATACTGGCCATATAATTTTGAAGTATATATTCACTCAAAAAAATTGAACATGAGATAGAGGATATGGTTGGAATTAATCAATGGTTATTATTGCATGTTCCATTAACATATAGAAAAGGAAAATAAATTGGTGAATGCCTGGTGTTGAAAAAGTAATGCTTCACTAACCATGCTACGTTTAGAACGAGATCTTTGGTTTTTTATTTGATGAACATTGGAATAGAAGTTGTTGGTACTTGAAATTGTTCTGTTTTGTTTCAGGTGTCAGTAGAATCATCTCTTTCAGACAAAATTAAGTGAGAGTATAAAGAAGACAGTGAGTTACGGAAAAAGGTAGTGTTTGTTTAGAAGGTAATGTTTCCTGAATTTAACATCGATAATTATTATTTTTTTGATGTTTGGTAAATGATTATATGTTTCTTTAGATTCATATTTGAATAATTAGTTGTTATATGAAGCTCAAAGTTCCCCATTTTTAGTTCATCCTAGATTTAATAAGATTTGTAGGGATCTTCAAGAGTGTTACTAGTGAGATAGAATGAAAAGAGATATTTCTGATTTTATTCTAATGTGTTTTACTTGTCATTAGGTTAAAAAATGCAACAATTACAGAAAGAGATGCTTTATTCTTCACTGTTGCTAGAGTGGAAATGGGAAAATATATCCATTGACTTCATTGTGAGATTACTAAAGACATGTAGTGGTAAAAATGAA
This sequence comes from Viscum album, assembly GCA_963277665.1. Lineage (NCBI taxonomy): Eukaryota > Viridiplantae > Streptophyta > Magnoliopsida > Santalales > Viscaceae > Viscum > Viscum album. Next base: position 794,464,707 of record OY728160.1, on the reverse strand, counting down.
ATCAGGGATATTTTTTTCGATTGAATAAATCTTCTCATTTCCTTCCTATTTGAGTTACTTTGTCTCAAATCAACTTTCTAGTTTGTATTTTAAAAAGATAGCTACGATGCATGGTGTTCACCTCTCCATTGTATTTGATCATGATCCATGTTTACATATATCTTTTAGAAAGGCCTTCAGAAGTCATTGGATACTGAATTAAATTTTAGTACAGCTTTCCATCCTAAATCATATGGGAAATTATAATGAAAAATTAAAACCATGGAGGATATGCTACGAGATTTTTCAATGGATTACTAGGGAATTTGGGACCAACATTTTTATTTGGTTGAATTTTTATATAATAACAGTTTCATTCAAATATGTAGATGGATCCATTTGAGGCATTATATGGAAAGCATTGTCAAACTATAACTTTTTTGGGATGAAGTAGGGGAAAGAAAGCTGATCGGACTATAATTGATAGATGAGATGGTAGAAAAAGATCAGATGATTCAAAAGAACATGAGAACATCTCAGAGCAGGAAGAAAATCTATACGAATAAATGGAGGAATGATCTATCTTTCGATGTAGGTGATCATTTCATTATCAACGTCTCTCCAATGAAAAGTGTGAAGTGTTTGGGTAAGACGGGAAAGATGATTCTGATGATTATTGGACCTTATCAGATCTAAGATAAAGTTGGAGAATTTTCGTACATAGTGGCTTTACCACAAAATTTATCTTGGATGCACAATGTTTTTAATGTTTCAAGGTTGCTAAGGTATATTCCATATCCATGTCATGTTTTAAGACCAGAGGTAGTTTAATTGGAAGAGAATCTATCCAATGAAGAACTACCAGTCCAGATTCTTTACCATAGAGAGCATGTTTTGCGAAATAATTTACAATTTAGGTAAAGGTGTTTTGGAAAACCATATGGTTGGAGAGGGAATGTGGGAATCTGAAAATATTAAGAGGGGTAAATATCCCAACTTATTAGATAAGTGAAACAAAGTTGTGAGGACGTAATTCCCAAAAGGGGGAAGGATGTAACCTCCCAAGTAAATAATGAATAATAAATTTTAATGCTTATTAATATTTGTGAATTAAATAATAATTTTACATTAAAGGGGATTCTATGTTCGATAGAATACCCAATACGCAACAGTGAGTTTCATTGAAACCTTATGTTGCACAGTAATAATATATTATTATTATTTTAATTGGTAGATAACGCCTAGCCATTGTATCAATGGGAATGAATAAAAATTACTGCAATATGATAATAAATATTTGTAAAATATTATTACATTATATCTAATAAATGTAAGAAGCTTAATATGTAAATGAATCTAAGCATAAAAACTCTAATATTTTTTAAAAGGTCTATTTACCACATTTTGATGGTGAAACCACTTTAAATATAGTTTTAGTCATTTCCATATGACTTATTTTACAAAATAAAATTATTATTTAGATTCGGGACATCAAAATTTACTTTGGGTAAACTTTATTTATTTTTTTGATAATGTTCATTTTTTATTAATAATGAAAAATACTATATTTTAAATCAAAAGTGCCTTTGAATATAATTTATTTATATGGTAATATTATCATTTTAATTTGAACTAAATTGTAATTAGAATATATTTTTACTATTTAATCAAATTTTGGACATTGGAATTAATTTCACATTGTAATTGGACATAAACAAGTGTCAATCTTTTGATAGTTATTATTTCTTAAAAACATGTTTTTTGTTTTGACAGTGGGAATTAATTTAAAACATATTTTCGCCACTTCTGTGTTTAGAATTTAGAAAAATGGATTCCATATTTGAAATTATTAGGGCTAAATTTTGTAAATAGAAAACATTTATTTTTAGACATTTTAAATATTTAATTCATTAGATATTTTACTTTACCATGATTAAAATATAAATAGAGTAACTAATGGAAAATTATAATATTATAATAATATAAAATTACCCTAAAATGTGACATAATAATTTTGGATGATACCTATCCGACCATGGGGTTCCTTGGGATGAATTTGGGACCCCATAAAGCCACATGGGAGTAGTAATGATACTTTATATTATTTATTTTAATGAAAAAAATGACATAAAAAATAACTTTTAGTAAATCAATTTTTACATGGGCTTATATAATTTATCTATTCAAATATAAATATTCATTGGAAATTTAAAATGAATTCATACATCATGGAAGTTTTTTATAATTTTTGTACATCAGATAAATTAAATTATTTATGGCACAATAATGATGCAATATTTGTATAATTAATAAATGATTTATATAAATACGACTATAAATATTATGACAATATGCAAAACCTGTCCGATTATTATTGGATGATTTTATTTCGACCATCATTCATCATAACATTAACTTTAATGATTAGTTGACTTATTGAAACTGATGATGAGGTTATAATAAAATTATTGTTTCAAACATTCCTAAAGGGCCCCTCCTCTTCCTTATAAAAATCCCTAACTTATAACCCTTTTCTCACACTTCTCAAGCCTTTGGATCATGAAAACATAACTCTAATACGCTCCGAATATCCCTATCTTCATCCTAGAAGCCTTAAAATAGGCAGAAAACACTTCAACAAACCCTTTTGGTAAAAACCGAAGGGAGTTACCAGATTTAACTGTAAATCATATATTTAGTTGTTTTTTATTTATTTTACTTCTCCAACCCCCAAAACCCTTTTTATTATTTTATTTTATATCTACAACAGAATCTTAAATATACTAGGATGTTTTTATGAGAATTATTTGAACTAAAATTACACACACCTCCATCTATTGGGTGAAGAACATTCTATTTCTGTGAATCGAAAACTAACGCCTCACTAAGAGATTATTGTTCAAGTATGTCCTAAGGCCTATCATGGTGGCCATTGATATGGAACTATATTTATATATGATATATATTATGTTTATATTTTCTTCATTCTACATTATTTTTCATTTATATTATACCTTTATGGTTACCATAATGGGTAAAGTGATAATTTCATTTGAGGAAGTGCATACTACAACCTCCTCATTGTCATATGACTTATTAATGCCATATGTGGGACATATAAAGGATATAGATAATGGTATTATACGGGAATTATAATATAAATATAATTATTATGTTATAATTCCATTAATTTTCGAAATAGAAATGAAAGTAGCATTAAAGCGTACGTACGTCTTACCGTCTCTAAGAACGATGCATTTCATTTATTATCTCAAAAAGCTATGTACTATTATAAATCCATATATATATTAGATATATATGATTTACATTGTATCTAAATCATGAATATCATTTGGAAGATAATTCATTGTTGAAAACAGAGACAACATGTAATTATAAGTAGTTAATTTTTACTAAAGTACCAATTATCGATGAAACAACTATTAATAACTTAAATGATTACATAATGTTTATAAAAAGGTAATAAGTGATATAAAAGGAATAAAAAATATTATAATTGTTCTTAAGCTGGTATAAATTAACTTTTGTTTATTATTCAACAGATTAAATAACGATAGGGTCCAGTAGGACATGAGTTAAGGGATTTCGTCACAATGCCCTTTCATTGAGGCATATGTCATTTTATTCTCATCATTAATTTATAATGTGTATAAATACCATTTAATTTTTATTTCATTAAATGGGAATATATTCCTACTGGGAATTTTACTAAATGACAAAAAAATATGTTTTCTTTTTAACGTATGTGGTGACAATGACTTTTTCCTCCGCCGTAAGATTTATTTGATCTTTGGCTTCCTTAACAAGATAGATTGTTTTTAAAGGGAAAATAAATACCATATAATCTTTTATGTATTTTGGTATTGAATACTGTTTTGATAATAGATTTGATACGTAAATATATTTAAATGATATATTGTGATTAAAATGTATAAATTTTATCTTTAATTTATGTTTATTTTATATGTTATGAATATGTTATGGTTATTGGGAATTTTTTATGTATACGGGTGGTTCCATGAAAAACCTAGGGTGTGGGAGGCCAATATAGATATCCAAAGCACTTGGTAACATGTCAGAGCTAAACATGATTATTTCTCCTAATAGATTTAGGGAATATACTGTGATGGGTATTCCAAATGTAACTCCCAACGTGGTTGTGATAGCTACAATGTATGTATGATATGGATTCCAGAAGTTACTTTTATGATTTATGCTTTCTATGTGTTATTCATAAATCTTATTATTTCATGAGGTATGTTAAAGTGTGTATGTTATGTATATAATGATGAACTAATGTATTCATTCATTTTTTATAACCCTTAAAGAGTTTTTATGCTCATCCCATGTTTTGAAATGTTTTTCAAAGGTCAAAAAGATGAATAGGGTCAAGGATGGGGTCTAGGAAATTTCATGCTATCAATAACATTTAACTAGACATGCCTCTTTATTTTCATGAGATTTTATTTTGTGACAAATGGAAACTAAGTATAAGTGTCTACATTATACTCTTTTGAGAGTAATAGTTATTTCCTTATTCACTAAAACTCTAAACCTAAAAAAAGATCCACATTTTGAATTATTATATTAATTACATATTTTTAAATGTTATAAGTTAGTGTCCTAATAGAAATTATTAATAATTACATTTCATGTTGCTGAATAACCTGATATGTATACCATTATGATCTATCCTCAAGACAGTTTAAACATAATGGATAGAGCCTAATTTATCTAAATCTATAAAGTTAATTCAATTAATGATACCCCATTGTATCAAGGGGAAATCTGTAATTGGAACTCACAAATATCATTCAAGTCCAAAAATTTCTTCATATATGGAAAAATTTATTAAATAATACGAATTATAATCAAATACCATTATTGAGTAAATAATATTCATTGATTAACATTTACCTAGCAGACAACATAAATTCAATATAGAAAATTATATGTAGAAATTATTTATTGTTAAACTAATAAAAATATCAATGATACATGATATAGATTTATAGGTGATATTAATTTTCCAATTCTCATAATGAATATAACATTTTCAAAAAATGTTATTGACAAGAAAAATAAATAATAGAAATGAAATTCAATATTGTCCATGGTAAATATAATCATAAGACATTGTGAATGTTTGTAAGGTTGGTTAGAAAAAAATATATCTCCAATATAGTATATTCACAATGAATGGTTATTGATCATGATGAATAGAAAAAAAAAATTTATAACAATCTGGATGTGAATATATTTTCAGAATGGAAATAAATTTTATAAAAATAACAATATTTGAAAATAATTTACATTAAAATTAAACTAAAAAATTGAATTTAGTGATTATATGGAAAAATGGTCATAAAAATAACATTTTAAAATATAAAAATTAACTCCAAATAAATTACATTCATATTTTTTGGAATTTTGTAAATGTCATATTTGTGAAAAATAAAAATTATTTTTTTACTGTAAAAGGGATTAAAAAGATATTTCTTCTTAAAAAAATAATAATTCATTTCAAAACATAAAAATACAAAATTGGATAACAATTACTTAATAATTTTTTTAAATGATAAACTAATTATTTTAATTTATTTTGTAAAACATTGTTTTGGAATATAACAATTTTCCATCCAATGACAGAAACGTCGCCATATTTTTGAAAAACATTGTATCAATTATCTTATGTAATAATGAGTGAAAAAATGGATGTATTGTAATAAAAAATCAAGAATAAAAATAGTATGAAAAAATAAATTTTATTATTTGAACAATGATAAAATACATTCCTTTAAATTGAAATCATAAATAAAAATAATATATTTTAATGAGACTGTTAAATATCCCAAAAAATAATCAATATATTTATGTTAGAATTAATCAATTAATTAGTTAATAATATAAAAATAAAATCCAAATAAAATATATTAGAAAAAAATAATATAAAATCATTATATATTTAATCGTATAAAATAAATTATAATATTGAAGTAATATAACATAAAAAAAATTAATTGACATATGAAATTCTTTAACTCTTTGAAAATTTAATGTTAAATCCCCTAGATTGAAATAATTCATATTGAAGCATTAAATTACGTGAATTTTCAATTTATAATGATATAACATTTCAATGTGGAATCATATTAACTATATAAATGGAACACGTTGTATATAATTACAGTATACCTCACTAAAATGAAATTAAGATGTAATATAATAACACATGGTTCCTTTTTGATGAATGTTTTATAAACTCTAGTATACACGATTTAAACAAGTTATTAACTTTTTCAAAAAACATAATAATAATTGTATATTATACATTTTTAACATCTTGTAACTCATTCCTTAATATTCATTCATTATTTTCATTGTCTCAAATGATAATTCAGTTATTTTCTTAGTCATTTCTCATCATAGTTGATCTATTTCATGAACTTATCATATATTAATTTCATCTAAATAATATTAATAATTATCTTATAATTTTCAAATTTTTACTAAAATTTTAACTTCAAAAACAATCATTAAATACAATATTTAGAAATGATATATTTTATAATCAAAGAGATCACAGGTCATACGTACTCATTAATAATGTTTCTATATTCAATAACGATTATATACACGGGATAGTTGTATTTATCATTATATATTTATCATAATATCATATATATGATATTATTTCTTTTAATATACTTATATATATCATCCATGTGATATGTTGATGGAAAATATGCCACATTTATTTATGATGGTGGTAGTCCACTCATACATGAATGATGTTAACATATTTATGTGTAAGAAATAAAATGATATATTATATTTTTAGGATGATAAATATGTCATTAAAATCATAATTATTTAATATAAATCACTTATATATTTTTAAATTTTTTATAATATATTCCATTTAAATTGTTATTGAATGATGAATCACATGGTTCCGTGGGGTGGCAGTTCACCGTACACGTGAGTGACATTATCATATATCCTATGTATTGGAATATATATATATATATTTGATAAATTGAAAGAATAGGGAAAATAATGTAATAAATATCATATATATAATTTATATACATCAGTTTATTGAACTATGTAAGGTTGTAATAGAAACTAGAATGACATTGGTTTGCGAGTCAATATTACTTCATACACAAGAAGAATGATTTCATAATGCATGTTATATAATTGGAGGTACATGATAGTCATTGAAATTACATAAAAATATCATTGTATTTTTATGAAACATATGTTATTATATAATCACGATTTACTACAATTGAAGTATTTGGAGGAAAAAATATTTAAGAATTCTCAGTGGAGAACTATACCTCTAATTTAGTTATACCCTTTTGGATAAGGCCAAACAACGACGAATGATGGATTTATACTAAAAATTGCAAATCAAGTATAATATTAAGTAGGTTTTTACGTAATTTGTTTAGGTATTGGATGAAGAATGATTGTGATTGGGAGATGAACAGATGAGAACAGTGACATTGATAAGTGATGTGAGTGTCATATTAGCAATTTTATGAAAATATTCATTCATTCCAATGATTTTATAATGAAAAAAATCATATAAAATGTAATATTATCGATCATAGAATATATAAGGACTAAAAAGTACCATATAATATATATTATTAAATTTTAGTAGATTATTTTACCCATTATCATTTTAGTTTGACTTCAAATAAATCTATTTTTATGAGAATAGTGAATAATTATTTATATTTCTTTATCTATTAATTTCATCAAAATTTTTTTACCTTATAATAGATTATAAAATATTTATTATTCCAAATATGAAATATTTAATTTTAAAATCACATTAATACTATTAGAAAATTTATTTTAAATTAAATAAATAAAAGGGATAAGAAAGTAGGTATTTAATGAAAAAATAATCATATGTTAAAAAATATTTTATGCCAACATTAAAAATAAAAATTACACGGATGACCTAAAATAGATTAATTGATACATAATTTTACTACTTTTTTGTTATAACAAATTTAGGGAATAATTAAAAAATATAAATAATTTAAAATTAATGAATTTTTTGAATGAAATTAATGTATTTGACAGTTCTCATCAAGAAAATTAATTTTTTTAAAAAAATCACAATCATTCACCATGATACATGTTAGAATTTTTTATTAAAAAATGTTGATATTTTCGTCAAATTAATTTTCAAATGAAATTAAATAAAAATAAATCATGTACAAAAATCCCATTTCTCTATCTTTTAAGAAAATTATTTAGACATCCTTTCTTTCTATGTAAAATAATGATTATATTTTTTATAATCACAAAATATAAATAATTGGTTGTTTTTTAATTTTAAAAATTTTAGCATATTTTTATTCTAAATTAACAACTAGATATACGTTATTTCAGTTCCCATTGAATAGGGTTTGCAAGATAATAAGGTATTTGAGAGATGAAATTTAATGAAATATATTTTATGTGGTGTTTGATATCAGTGTTGAATGTCACTTATTCTATTGAATAAAATGTAATGACCATATAAATTCATAGTGTTAAATAATAAAAAATAAAATAATTGTGTCCCTAAAATTGAAACCTGATCATATTATTAATTGGTTTTATCCTGTAAAAATATTTTTCAGAAAACCAACATACTAAAAAGAGTAATGATTTGATCATTTTAAATAGATATAAATGGAAGTATAAATGAAATATTTAATAATTACAAAACTAGGTGTGAAAATATTCTACCATTGATGGTATGTGCAATCTGGGATATTGAAGAGAAAAAAACCAGATACTAATAGAGACTAAATGAGTACATGGTCAAAAGAAAGTTAATGACCATAAATCCATAAATAGTATGTTTGGAAAATTTCATTCATATCATCAAATATAAGAATTTATTTTTTCATGTCTATTCCCCTAAGTTGATGAAATATTAACTATACAATAATATATGTAAATTTACATTCATGATATATTTTAATTTCCTTAGCACAATTATATCCTTTGGTTGTGAATCTATAAATTTTAAATTCATCGCATAGTATAAGAAACAAATATCCATTTGTGATATTTTTATTCCTAAAGAATAGGAATAAAATTTTAGTGGATCATTTGATACCTAAAAGAGTAGAAGGTATTTTCATATGTCCTTTAATATTGAAATAAATCTAAACATCTAGAAAAACTTATCCAATTTAATACATTAATCTCTAATTATCAAAAGTAACACCATTTATTTATCATTAATATTTATTTTTCAACTCTTTTTACTAATGTCTATGAAATATTAAATAGTACATCATGTAGGATAGTGGAAGATGCAAAATCATTATCATTCATCAATCATGGGTTAACGCCCCATAGATTTTCCATTGGTGATATCTTTTTTCTAATCATGCATGTTTTCCATTTTCCCAGAAAAAAATAGCATAATTATTATAAAATTCATGAAAAAATATGAAATACAACCGTAAAAAATAATCATTAATTACATTTTATATAATGGTTTTCATTAAAAATTAAAAATTTATTTACATTTCACAATGTTTAATTATTGTATTTTACGATTATTGCAATTTCATTAATTAACATATTAAACATAAATGATATCAGTAACTTTATAATAATTTCTATAAAATAAAATACCAATATTCATAATATAACATTTCCACTAAAACATATAAATAATAATAAAATCTATAAATATTCATTAATCATTGTAGACTCCCATCACATGAAACTGAAAAGTGGTGATTAGAAAGTAGAAATTATATCCAATATGAAACTCATTATCCCATGATGGTATCCTTAATTATTAATTTAATGAATTCATATATGCAACTAAAATACAAAAAATCATAAAATATGTCATGATTATTATTGAATAATACCATTTTAAAAACAATTAAATAATAAATTATAGAAACATAATAAAAAATTCAAACATTTTATTTCAACAGAAGACATTCCGTAGTATTTTATTTAACCTTAAGAAGATGAAATTTAAATGGATAATTCCCATTTTCTTCACATATAACTCAACCTGCTATAAATGGATCTATAGGATAAAATTAACTTCCTTTGATCAAAATCTTTAATTATCATAAAAAATTCATTAATTTATTCTCTTTTTTTATACACATAATGAATTTTCCTCTTCTATTGAGACTCCTTCTATGAAATCAAATATTCCTTAGGTTTAATCTAGTCTATTCAGTTTTATCATCGATTCAAATCCCACATATTGTTATGTGATGAAAATATGAATTATCGAAAGAAAATACTGTAGGAGATTCAAACTAGGTTCTTAGTAATGACTTTTCATATCCCCCATGTGAGGATATAGTGTTTCCAAATACACCCTTTTTAGATATATTACCCCAAGATAAAACTGTACTAGAACTATTTCACGTTGTATTATCTAGATAGAGATAATTATTTTCATGAAAATGAACATAATCTATAAATTTAAAAAACATTAGTATATACATATATTATTATCCTCTAAATTTATCATTTTTTTAATCTATGATTTCTAAAATATAGATCTCATTGTATCTACTATTCTTCCTCTAATGAAATCTTTAGCGACCGCAACCCCAATATCCTAAATATGGTTTCATATTTAATATATTTTCATAAAAAATGAAAAACATAGTAAATGATTTAATAGTATAGTTATTTTGGTAAACTATATATATATAGGATTCCTAGATTTCATTTGATAAAATAGTGTACAACATTTATTTTTTCGAGAATATAATTATTTTTCTAGAATATTTATGTATATCTTTTTTCGTTCCCTTCATGGATTCCTAAAAAATCTAACAAGGGTGATATCATGAACTTTATAAGGGTTAAGTAAAATTTATTTCATCATGAATAAATGCTAACAATCAATATAAAAAGGGGGAAAATGGAACAGACATGCTATTTATATAATACATCAGTATAGAAGTCAGTCCATTGGTAACATCAATGTTAAATCTCATAGAAAATAATGAATATGAAATGGTAAAAAAATAAAATACATTCCATATAAACAATAATAGGACTATCAAAATAGATTATATTATAATGAATATGGAAAGGTAAATAAATAAAAACACATTTCAATTAATTAATAAAAAAATATAGAACTGAATCTACTATTAATATCAATGTGAAGATATCATGGATAATAATAATTGAATTCATAATGATGTTAATAGTAATCTATTGGATGTTATGTTTTTCAGACACATGGTACATCTACCATTATGATATTTCATCATGAAATTTTGAAACTAAAGGGTAGAAACCCATTTAACCAAGTCTAGAAAACTGATTCAACCAATGATTCTACCGATGCGTCGAATATATATCAATAAATGGTCCTCAACCATACCTTCAATGATCAAATCATTCCTCATATATCAAATAATCTGTTAAAAATTGTTTTTCCATCAAATATCTCTATCAACTAATGAATACAGATTTATGAATATATTCTAATAAAAAATAAATAAATTTAAATATATAAACCCTTAGATAGATATGATATATGTTTTATCCAACTAACATAACCTTGATAAAAATTATGTATATTTGGAAAAAATATTAAATGTGTAATGATCAATGAAATATGATAATTTCAAGGTGTTCTTATTGGTTAAATGAATGAATCATGGTAGTGAATATCAATTATATCATAGATCAAAATAATCATAAATCATCCGGTGGAAAATTAAGGATGGTATAAAAATAATATATTCTGAGGGTATAATATGTAATATAAATGTTGTTGTATTTAATGAATCTAATGAAAATAAAATGATACTCTAAACCATTATCAATAAAAAGATTACATACATTTGAAAAATCATTTTTTGAAACATTATAATTTATTGAAATTTATTTTCGTTGAGATTACAGTTTAAAAAACATGAAAATATAGAATATTAAGGAAAATTTTTTAATTAATAATAAATTTTTAATCATGAAATTAAAGCATCAATTAAATGATGGTCATGTTAGTCGGTAATTTCATCATGGTATAAAAGTCAAAAAGAACAATCCTTTTTTTCACAATAAAAATGATACAACATTGATTTTTTTATGTAAATGAAATGAATATTACATTGATTTTTTTTGTAAAAAAGAAGAAATCATTAAAAATTCTGTAATAAATATTTTTTTAATAGTAAACCCTATTTTTTAATTTTTTATAAATATTATGTTTTTTATAGATAACATATTTCTGACTGAAGAGATATGTTATGTCATATTTTTATAAAACATTTTATTAATTATTTTGAGTTCCACATATTATTAACATGGTAATATTCCATTAAAATATCATTAATTTCAAGATGAAAAAAATTAAATTAGTTGATTTATATAAATTTCAAATAATTTTGTTCCACTAAAATTCTAGAATAAAATAATCTGATTAGATTAAGATTTTGTAATAAACACAAAAAATTATTACAATGTAAATGTGATAATAATTCAAGAATATTTTATGTGTATCAACTATAAATCCTCATAAAAAATCGGAAATAAATAATAACAAAATAAAGAGTCATGATACAAATTATCATAGAATGACAACATCAAAACAAAATTAATATAACCCAATGATAATAAATTGATTTATAATTTTTTTAGAAATATGTAATTTCATGAAAAAAATCATAAGATGAAATATTTAAAATTTAAATCTAATATACCATAAATTATTAATGAATATTGATACACCATTTTTAAGGAGATGAGTATCAAAAATATATAAAAATATATGTGAATAACATTACAATATGCCTCATTGAAATTTAATTATGACGAAATCTATTACCTCACAAATCATAGTAGTTGAATTGGAATTGACATAACCTACAGTGGATTTAAAAAAGCATCAAATAATTAATGGAATATAATATTTTTTATAATTTCACATATGATCCCTTTATATCATCATACAACCCAGTTTTTAAATATCCTATTTTATTTTCATTGTTCTAGGTGTAAATTTCCTTGATATATCATCCATGAATCATCGTGAATGATATGGTTCACACACATAAAATAAAATTATACACCATCAACAAAATAATCATGAAATAATTTAATTATTTTTTTATCAAAATTTACATGAATGATGAGTTGGAGAAAATAAGTAAAATATGATCATATATACTATATACTATACATACCCATATGTAATATTTAAAATTTAAAATTATCCTTATGGAATGGATGTAATTTATACATTACCATTCCCTAATGATCATAATATTAAATTTATCATAACATATTATTATTATTTTTTATATATATCATACATGTGGTGGGGTAATGAATCAGTGTAGCCTTGCTTCATGAATGCGATAGTCCAAAACTATATGGATGATTCTACAATATTTAAGTGTAACGATGAAAATGATATATTACATTTTGATAAGGAAAAAAATTTTATTAATAAAATAATTTGTTCATTTATATCACAAATATTTAATAAAAATATCATTTTTATATTCTATTTAAATCATTTGTGAGAGACAAAGTACACTACTTCTTGAGGTGATAGAATGCTCTACAAACGGGAAACATTATAGTTTCCCTTATCAAAAGAAAAATAAGAAATGATATAATTAAAGAATATTCATAAATATGATATAAATATCATATATATATAGATTTTATTCATCATATTAAAAAAATTTAAATGGTTGAAAAGGATAATTAAATTACATCTTGTTGTGAGGCATAACTCCACCTTAAAAAATAATGAATTCGTAACCCATATTATGGATGTGGAAAAGGTTTTATGTCATTACCTTGACATAAAAACATATTATTTCATATAATAAATGGAGTTTATAATATCATCATAGTTCAATAAAAAATTAGGAGGTGGAGGAAGTAATTAAAAAACAATAGTTGAATAACATTACATATTCTTTTGGTATCCTCCTCATGTTTTCATGAAATTCCCTCCCATGATAGATATCAACCAAAAATATGTATTAAAAAATTAGAGGAGTGAATTTGGAAATTCATTTGCGTAGATATTGGCCTAAAAAATAATTTGTAATTTTGAATAATATTGATGAGGTCTTGGCCTCTTATAAGTTAATTGAGTGGAATACCTGTAAATATTTATAGAGAATTAGTCAAACACAAATTTGTATAATTAAAATTTTATAAAATGGAAAATATAGATAATAATCGTGGTAATTTAAAACAATATCTATCAATATATGTCAAAAAAGGTTTTTTTATTATAACTATTATCTTTTTAGTTTAACCCTCAGAAAATAAATTTTTAACTTTATCGTGGTAAATTTTTTTTACCATTTTAAATATTCATTTAAACAAAAATTATTTTAACTTGTTAGATATTATAAATGTTTTTAAATTAATAATATAGAAAAAATTCACAAAATCCCATTTAAAAACATAGAAATAATTTATTTATAATTAATATAATCTATGAGATGTGAAAAAAGGTTTTTTAAATATAAAATATTCAAAATATTACAAAGATATCATATCAAAATTCAATATTAAAATTATTATTATGACATAAAATAGGTTTAATTGATATAAAATGGGAATTATTTTTCATTAAATATAATTAAAAATATCATAATTCATTATATATAATTTAAATGAAAAGTATGTTTTCGTTTAAAAATATAAAATTTTATATATTCATCAGAAAATAAAACAATTCCAAAAAAATACAAAATATTTACCATAATATAATTGTTTTATTAGTTTTTTAAGAAATTTAGATCATTTTATAAAATAAAATATTCTAATACAATTAAATAATTATTTTAAATTTTTTTTGTAAATAGTGACTAATTCATGTTTTACAAAAATAAAATTCTTCAGATGGATATTATTTTTAAAAATAATTGATATTTTTTAACGAATTGATAAACATAATTTAAATATATTATATTTTATTATTCTTACCCACCAATTTCAGGATATGGTGTACAATATTTCAGTTCACTTTGACTCAATGTAATATTTTTAAAAACAGATCAGATAGATTATATTTAATGAAAAATATTTAATTTTCAATTTATTTTTAGTATTTCTGGGAAAATATGATATTCTAAATGGTATAATTTTTTATTTTAGGCGTGTATAAAATTATAGTAACTATGGTTAATTAGTTAGGGTATTCTTTTAAACAATTTAGATAGGTGATCTATTTTACATGTATCAAAATTAATGGTCTATATGACCTACATCACCACATTTAAACCACCTACATTTTCTATTGATGAAATTTACATGATGTAACATTCCATATTTATATCATGTTGATGGCTATAAATTCATTCCATGACGTGATTTATATTATTTTTAACGAGTTTTGATCTTAATTCTCATTTCAAAACAATGAAAATGTTTGGAATATATAATTTATTTTTTCACCATGAGTGGATATTGAATAATTTATTCAAATATACGTAAGTATCCAATAGGTAATTAATTTCAGAGACATCATTATATGTAACCAAAGGATAGATGAATTATTATTTCAGGGGAAACTGTTAGAATAGAGGAATGCCTTATAAGTCTTTCGAATCATTCTTCAATTTTACCTATAGATTTATCATCCATTTTCATCAAGTCAATGAATTGGTTATGTATCCAAATATATTGAAAATGGGGGAAGTAATTAATGAAAAATATGTTCTTAAAATCATCCCATTACATTGAATCCATTTTTTATTCTTTAATGAAATTCTTAAGAAGATTATTCCACTGATCATAATCTTCCTCCAAACTACTAACAGATTGAGATTATTTTTCATATTGTTACTATTTAAGGGAAACAAATATTTTTTCATGTTTTTTTATCCACCACTATGATAATAGTAGACAAAATAACCAACCATTAAACGATGGATGATCCCTTATATGAAACTCAATAGTAAAAAATTCGCTTATTTTCTTATTTTATTAATAAATATGATTCATAACATCAAAGAAACAAATGATAATAGAAAGATTACTCTTCATTCCATCTCCACCTACATTTTTATGTAAAGATGGAAGATAATTCCATGTTGTAAAACAGTCATTGTTAACATTATGTATTCTCACTATAAAAATTGAATAAAAAACAAAGTAATGCGTATGAATTATACAATAATAATTGCAATAAAGATTAAAATGATCATAAAAAAATTCATATCTTGTGAAAATAATTAAAAAAATTTCCTAATCTATTCGACCTTAGGATTGACCACGGTTATCGATGGTTATATCCAATCATTTTGGATTTTATCCTATAATTAGACATATTCCTAGGGGTTTCAACTAAACTTCCTAATAGTAATTTCAAAATATTAACTAAACCATACTCTTAAATGAACTATAGTGTCCCAGAATTCAAATACATATAAATTATGACTTTTTACATTAATATATGATACATTTCAGAAACAAATAGCCTATAACTATAATGGTTTAGTTCCATTTTATAACAGATACACAATATTATTTTATCATAAATCATCTTCTACATTTGCGATAATAATAATAATATTTTGGTACATTTAATCGATGATCCTTTTTAGAAACACTTATTCATAACCTATGAAACAAAAACAAAAGAAATGATTATCATAGAATCATATTAAGGGTAAATATGGGAGAAATCAATCAATGGTCATATGAAATAATAATACAAGGATAATGATATATCATCATTACTATATTTTACAATTTTAATGCATAATGTTTCAATTATATTTTTCATGTTTAATTGAATAAATCATTATTATTTCAAAATAAATTGTATATAACATTAATAAGTTATCATAAATAATTCATAAAATACAAGTTCATTGAAAAAAGTGTATCACATTCATAAGTATATAAACCATTTCATAGGTTTAACATATCTACCAAGTCAATTATATAATAATGTATTAGGTATCTAAAATTGATTACTATAGAAGATCATTCCCATTATCTTATTTTATGTAACATATCAATCACAACAGACTGTTTCCCATTAAATATGATGAAAATTAATAGATTAACAATATCTATCACATGAGAAATAATATATATTCCAAAGAATAGGAGATAAATATAATTTAGGTCCCCTCAAGTAATGTAAAATATATATAAAAGTTCCATAATATCATAAAACATTCATCATATCATCAAATCATAACCCTTTACAAGAAAAATGTTTTAAAAATCATTAAATAATTATTCTGAGAATAACACATTGATAATACATTGATAACATAAATATTTAATGTCAATAATAACTAAAATCTAGAAAAAAACATTTTACCATTAGATCATATAAATATTAAATCATAAGGATCGCCATTAGATTTTTTGGTAATGAATTTAAGTATCATAAAAACAATTTTGGAGAAAATACCCCTTACATTGTGAAATAACAATATTAAAATATAACAATATCAAATATATTATGGATAAAAGTTTATTTGAAAAAAACCATTTAATTTTTTAATTAAATATTCAAATCATTAAGTTTTTATGTTTTTTTCAAACTCCATTTATATCATATAAGTTAAATGAAAACATTCCTTGCACAATTTTAGTTAAAATGTCAAAAAGTACCTCATTTAAAAAAGGTGTATAACATTTATCGTAATATATTTTGAAAAAATTATATCAAGAGTGAATATTAATTAAATAATAATTATAAAATAATAAATATAGTCTTCAAAATATTTTTATAAATCAATTTCATGGAAGATATGTATTCCTCGTTGAATAGTAAAAATGTTCTGATTTCCAAAAATAGTTTTTTTAGTACCTTGTGTACATGAATCTTTTATGATGAAAAGAAAACCTTTATTTACATGAATAAATATATATTTGATATAAAATTAAATTTATGTTATTATTTAAGGATCATATAATTTTATAAACATGAATTCGATAACAAATCATCTTGATTAAAATACTATTGAAACATAAATCACTTACCTCAAGTGTAACCTTTAAAACGTCACATTATAACCTCGTATATATATATATATATATTATACATGAACTATAAATTTATTTAAATATATAAAATACCCTTTATAATTTATTTATCAAATATTATAACCAAATTAGTGATTTTTCAAAAAACGATTTGATCTGAGTGATTTCAGTTATGTTTTTGTGTGTGTTTTAGTTTAGAATTTCGGGCCCTTTTAAGTTGAATATGGTCCTATAATTTCTAAATTATAGTTAATATAAAAATATAATTTATATTTTTATATATATTTATATTTATATTAACTTTTATTGATATTAAAAATGAATTTATCCACTCATGGAGTCGGTAAGATATATATACCCATGAATATTGTTTTTACTTTATTGAAAGATTAATCAAAATAAATGTAAAAAAATAATTCCATAGTTTAGAATCATTATCATATTATATAATCCATATATAATCATCTAATTCATCCCTATTATAGTTCATGTAAAATATAGAACAATAAAGAATCAGATAACTTCACAGAGGTGGTAGTCCGAAAATACACACGATTCGCCTATTAATTTTCCTTAAAATTTTAAGGTATGATGGAATATATTAAATTATAATTATATAAGGATAATTAAATAATTAATATATATTCATAAACATTAATCCCATAATAATAGTCATCCCTAAAATTATTATGGATATTAATTTATCGTTATGTGTCAATTGTAAGTTGTACGTATGCACGAGGGTTAAATTAACTTTGAATTAGATGTATAATATGGTAAATAAATGTGGTGTCATAATCATTATTGAATTTCAGAATATAAATGATAAAATCACTGTTATTTAATGAGGAATTAAATAGATTTATATTAGGTAAATGAATAATTGAAAATGAAGTGATCTGTTAAGGTTTTTTCCTTATCTTTCAAAAAACTCATTTTGATATCCCAGTGTATATCAGGTGGATGGAATTTTTGGAAGAAAAAAATATATAAAATGTGAATAAATATTTTTAAAATGGTTTTTGTATTGGTATGTAATTATATGATGCTCGTTATTCTTTGAATAAAATAATTTGGGGATTTCATTTTATAATTGTTGGAGGGGATGCCTTGTGATTTCTTAAAATAATAAAATATAAAAAATTAATTACCTTGATAAATGATACCTAATTGATTTGGATTCAAATATAATGTAATATTTGTTTTAAATCCCATAAAAATATATAATTTAATGTTTCAATTCTAATTTAATCCTTATCTTTTTATAGTCCTCTCTTGACCAATATCAACATAATCCACAACAATGTCATATGTTGTATAAAAATGTTATAATAATCTTTATAAGTTATCAAATTTTTCACAAATGTCCATGATATATAATTTTATAAAATACATTATCCACCATATCCTATTTTTGTAATTTTGAAAATCTATAAATTATAAATTAACATAGAATGTTCCTGAAAATATTATTGATGACAATTTGGAAACTATTATTTTAATTTGACTTAAAAGTCACAAAGAAAAAGTGGGAATTTTAATCAAACCCATTAAAACATAAATTTGTCAAAATAATTGAAAACATTTATTAGAAAACTATAATTCATTTACATTACATCAATTTTAATATTTTTAAAATTTTTTATATTATTTTTCTATTAATTAATGAAATACTCTAACTGTTTTTCATAAGTTATTATGATATTTATATAATTATTTTAAATTATTAAACATTTGAATCACGGAAATAGTAATATTATTTTAAAAATTAAAAATTATATTTTATTATTAACATTATTTTCTCCATATATTGACAGATACTTTATATTTATAATAAATATAGTGTCATTTGGTAATATTCAATGATTAAAATAATATATTGATCATTTGAATGAAATATTTCCATTTAATAATAATATTTATATTGATAATATATAATTATATTGTTAAAATAATTAAATAAGAAATGGGATGAAATTATTTCTCCATATCAATTAGTTTTACTTTATATTAACATGATTTCCACTTTATGGAGGTGATAAAATTTACCACAGTTACTATTTTTATTGAACAAAAATTAATAGATCTAATCTAACAAATATTAAACTATTTATTCGAAATATTTAAAACATTATACCGAATTCAATTTTAATATGTGTAAAAAATTAAATTTTTTACACGTTCAAAAAACATGATGAAATCTTTTTTTCTAGAAAAACATCTTTTTAATATTAAACTATTTTTTATTCCTAATAAATTATTAGAGAAAAAAATTAAATGAATGAGAGAAACAATATTGATTAAATAATATATATATATTTCATTAAAATAATTATAATATTGTTGTTTAATAATTTAATAAGATTTAAATACATTTCATGCCTTGAAACAGCTATTTTGAAATAGATATTTATTATTTTCATTGATTAATTAATTTAAATTAAAATTAATTAAATTCCAAATTATTTATTTTATAATATTATTTTTATTAATTTGGTACGATTTATTAATACCAAAAAATCCAATTCATAGGTTATAACAATAATATTACATAAGGTATGTTGTTTAAGTTAAAAAATATTCAACATATATAATTACTATATTTGAAAAATAATTAAAATTTATTTGTGGAAGTTATAGTCCATACATACACTAGAAAGATGTTATCATTTAATAAAATATGTATAGGTAAAAAAGTATTTATTAAAGTAACATTGAAAAATAATAATTTATTCAGGATTATAACAAAAATTTATTAAATCCTTCATAATTACAATCCATCATTGTTAGTGATGAATAATGAAATACGTCTCTTTATAGATGTTTAGTCAACACATACACATAAGTTATGTTTTGGTTTTATTTGTGATTAAAAATTAGAAGAGAATTGGTTATTCAGAAAACATAATATCATTGAATTTAATTTGCAATATATATGTTTTTTATCAACATGGTTTTGAATGGTCTGATGGATATAGAAGATGAAATAAATTTGATAGAACTCTATTAAGTGTTAATCCTATTTTTTATATCACATCCTTTGGCACATGAAATAATCATTGTTGATTTGTATTTTTTGATATAGATACAAATATAACATCCCTAGGAAGGATAGTTTTGTATTTTTATGTTATTATTATTGTGAATTTGGTAATGTTCGGAGGAAATTTTGAGAGGGTAGGTTCCCTATTAAAAAAGAGGGGACTGGAACAATTTTCATTATTATAAATTTTAAAATATTACAATTGTATTTTAAATGGAAAAGTGATAGTAAATTAAAACAATTAAAAATATAGGGAGATATGATCTAAAATATACATATCCAATAAGAATTAATATGAGATGTTGTGAGTATATCATGATGTGATGAACTCAATTAACAATTTTAACCCCTTTATAGTGTTGAGATGACTTTTACAAATGTAAATATTTAAATGAAAAAACATAAATTTGTCACGTCAAAATATTTGAACAATATAATTGAAAATATGCAATTATTTTTTCATGACTAAATCAATATAATTTTCTGAAATTAATATTAACATAAGAACATAAAACAAAAATTAATGTGTTTATTTTATTTAATATCATTTTAGCCCATAGAATAATTTATACAAAAATAATGAATAATAATGTTTCCATTGCAATTAATTTAATTATCAGTTGATAAAGATGATTGTATTAATTTGAAAAATAAAATATGATCGAATATTAATTTAAACTATTTTAAATGAAATTGTAATTTTTATAAAATAAGTATTATTCAGTATTCACTAATATTTAAATATTAATGAAAAATCCAAAAAAATAACTTGATTAAATAATTGATAAGATTATTTAGAAAATTTATTTAAACCAATGAAATTTAATTATGTGAATGTATTAAAAAAATTGTTTAATTAATGTTAATATTATAGGAAAAACACGTTAGTTATAATAAAACTTTTCCCTTCATTTATTTGAAAAATCATATAAAATATATTCTCGACGATCATGAATCCGAAAACCCGACCTTTAATATTAAAAAGTTGAATAATTTATTTACTTTTAACATTTAATTGGTTTTCAAAACAGTATTTGACGTTATCATACTCAAATATCCACTATTTATATATATATAATTCCTCATGAATTTCCATTAAAACGATAAAAATCAATGTAAGGGAATACCAAATCGTTATCATTACCTTGACTAGATCACTCAATTAAGAAAAAATATGGAATTTTCAAAACATATATTTAACCAATATGACTGATCAATGATTTTGAATCATGTTATCTATTATAGAATTGTTGTTTATTTATACTTATTGTTTAATATTCATCTATAATATTCCATGGAGGGTAATTATGTAATAACCATTTTATATGGGCATATATTTGGGTACATGTTATATATATAAACCTTTCTCCAAATCAGAAGTAATGACAAAAAATTCATAACTAAATACATTAGTATATTCTCTTACGAATAGAACGTCTTTTAGGTTAATAGTTTCCTTCTTTATATCATTTGATCTATATATTTATTCTAATTTGGAAATAATATACATACATGAGAATTAGTCTCCATTATATTTCATGTTGTATATAATTTAATAATGTTTGGTGATATGGAATGATATTTCCAAATATTGTAAGGTTTTTTATAACTGTATAAGGATAACTAGTCAATTTCTAATATAACATCAATTTATACCAAAGTGGGAATAATTAGACTAGTTGGTATATACGTTCACAACTGATTTTTATGGAAATTTATTACCTTTATATGAAATAATTTAACAAGTTGTTAATTAATTTACTTATCAAATTCCTTTTATTGAGGTCAATATTAGTTTTCAAAAATGGTATACTCTCATTTAGGTAAACACTATTAAATTATCACATTCACATCATATATAAATTTGAAGAATTATTTTTCCATTTCAATGGAATGTTACCATTTCCCCATGAGAAATTGATTAAAAATATAGAAAATTATAATAGAAATTTAACAATTTTATTATTAATTTTTATTTTGATCATCCATATGAGGATTAAGGTTCTTGACATATTTCATGTAACTTTTTAAAACTTATCTCGGTTAGGGAAGTGTTTTCTTGATGAATTATACTCCATTTCCCATCGTATTTGATTTAATTTCAATGAAACTATAGGATTAATTATCAAAATATTATTGAAACAGTTCAAAATATTTCATTCACCTTGATAAAATAGATTAAACATTAGTGGGAGAATTAAAAATTTAGTAACAAAATAATAATAAAATTTTGAATATAGAAATAATAACATATAAGTAAAATGTAAATCCAAAATTATGAGTTATTTAGTACAAATTATTGTTATTTATATCAAATTTAAAATTTATATTGTCTTATATAATCCCAAAAATTAACTTGATCATGAAATTATACCATCATTAAAAATAAACATATCATATTCATATTAATTATTAATTCATAAAATAAATATCCAGAAACAAACCCAAATATCTAATCGTTAAATGTAGTTGGTTTATTAAATTTTGTTTAATTAATTAGATAATATTTATTTTCCATCTTCATTACATGATATAGGTATCTCTCTCTTTCAATAGTTTCATATAGAATTTTAGGGACACACATTAACTATTTCCTAAGAAATAAAGAACTATAATGGGACAAAATCGTACAATATTTAGATGAGATATAATAAGTTTAAATAATCATGTATTTCATTAATAAAATGTGATATAGATAAATGGTATTCCATAATATAAAAATAAATAATCATTGTAATGAAATAAAGACCAAATGGTTAAATCTAACTAGATTAAGACTACATAAAATATTATTGAAAAGATGATCATACAAAGCCCAATAAAATTGAACATATGTGAAATAATGAATATATTAATTTATTATGTGGTTATAAAATAGTTTCCACAAATGAAATCATAATATTTCATTAATATGTACTCCATAATGAATTAATATATATATATATATATATTTTTTAAATATGAACTTCATCTAGGATAATGAAATGGTTAAAATAAAAAATTCATAACTCGTTATACATTATTATATAATTTATGAAATAATGAAAAAAAATTCATTAATTTTAGAATACTTTAACTAAAAATTGGTCCTTAGTTAATGAAAATTCTTCTTATGGATATGGTAAAATCATATGGGAATGTAAAACATAATTTATTAAATTAATCTCTATTTTCAAAATATTTAGAAAAAGTAAAAAAATATTTCAATGTTAGAAGAGCATATGATTTACTAAATAATATAAGAAAACTATTATAAATTACGATAAAATATATATATTTTCTCGAAACCATAGAAGTAAAATGATAATTATATTAGAGGAATATGAAAAGGGATATGAAATATATTTGTACCCTTTGTTGAGATTAATATAATCAAAATAATAGAAGATAGATTAAAGGAATTGGGTATCACATTAATAATAGAAAATGGAATGGTATTTATAATAGGAATTAATATAATGATCATATCAATAATATATATTAAATGTAGAATGATTATGGGATTAAGATAAGTGTTGATGGGAATATTAACTATTTTCAAAGAAAACAGAGTACATAACCCTTAACTCTGGTCAAAAACACCTTTATACTCTCCACTATCAACTTAAATAGTTTTTACATCCTTATTATTTACATAATTTAGAAAAATAATCATATGCATTTAGAATCATGGAATGAGTTTTATTCCAGGAATATTTAATTTATTAAATTTTATTGTTATTATTTCATATTTTGATTTAGATAGGTTTTTTGTGAAAAAATCATCGTCATATTCCACTAACAATTCAAAGGGAATTTTAAAATGGGGGTATAAGATTAATAATTATCACAATGAAGTGTTTAAAACATTTCATAAGTGTGGAAGGTTAACTGTTCTGTAATAATTGATACAATTTTGAAATTAATCAATGTTAAAATTGTTTTATATGATTAAATTTTACTATAGTTATTTACATCTAATATCATTATTATCATTATTAATTCAATATTATCTAATTATTACATGATTTTAATATATTATTAATATTTCATTAAATAATGTAATAAATTGTTCTTAATATCCATGAATTGGATATATGAATGATAAAGCATCCGTATTCACATAGGTTTTGTAAAACATCCTATAATAGTTATTTCATTATTAAAATATTTCTGGAAAATGAAAAATATATATATTTTTTATGATTTAAAATCTTATTCCACTATTATTAGAATACTATTTAATGGTTAATTTCAGAAATTACATATATCTCAATATGTGTAATAAGACCAAAAAAATAAAGGTCATTAATTTTTTAACCCTTACCTTACTAATTTATTTTCATCAAATAGATTGAGTCTAATGAAATTAGAGGGGTGTTTTTTGAATATTATAGGGACTTCGTAATATGGAAAATGTATTTCAGAGATTAATTTTGGTGAATCATCATCAATGGTAAGACAATTGTAAATGTGAGATAATTATGGAGGAGGTGTTTTAATACATTCATGGTGTTAGTTATTTAGGATTATAATATTGATGATTTTATTGATAATTGGATTTTAATTTAATTCCACCATAATTATAAACCTGGATATTCCACTAAAATCATGTTAGATAAATGAGGTTACATAATATTATTTTTTATGATCATTAGATTCATGAAACCAAAAATCGGAGGAAGTGAAATCTGGAACACTAATGTCATGGGAAGACAATGCTTTGGAAATAATATAGTCAACATAATATATTTATTTATATTGAGTAACTTATTAAATTTATCAATAGATAAATATATTATCAAAGATATACATTTTAAAATTTTGATGTAAGGAAAGAACATATCAAGTAATCTCAACACCATTAATAGAGATGAATCATGTTTTTAGTATTAACTGGTGATCAAAATATGTTTTAGAATACAAGTTATGAACAAAAAGATACAAATTTCTTTGAAGAAATTGGTGAAAAAAATATTTCATGATGTCATTATGATATAATGTGATCATACTCATACATGTGATACATTTCAAAAGGGTGACATCATGAAGAAGAATTACTTATTTACTAAAAAAAATTATTTTAATGGTGGTTTTATGGAAATAGTGGGAAACCTCACAATTCACAGCATAAATAAATTGATTACTAAAAAAATACCTAATTATTAATGTCAATTATAAATTATTAGGAACATTTTAACTATTTAATATCCATTGATTCATTTTTACATTTGTATCTTGATAATCCTTTATAATATATTCACAATAATAATACTACATTTCCCATGTTCGTGTATACTACTCCATGTTTGTATTCCATTAGATGAAACCCTATGTGAAAATGAAATACTTTTCTTTTACGCATAGACATTGATCCTTATTAGTATCAAATTATATCTTTCTCTTACCCATAATTTTAACATTATCTATTGAAGAATTCATTAAGAAATCCTATTCAATCATGACTTCATCCAAATGATTAATAATCTCACAATATTTTGGAAACCATACTACAAACTTAATAGAAAACCCTCCAAAGAGGATATTATTTTATTTATCACCAATGATAAAAATATAAAATGAATTATTGGTTCTATTTTAACATGTATTAATAGTTAAATGAGTGTTACAATTATTCCTTTAGGGTCTATTTTTCTATGTGGAGATATAATCCTAAACAAATGGAAATCCACCCCCATGAAAAATATATGATTTAATTCACCATCTACAAATTTGATTCCTTATATGTTGATAGTCATAAATTTTATATATATGTATTCATCATTAATTAAAGCATGTTGATACACAATATGTAATTAAGGAATTATACATTAAATAATTAAACTATTACTCATTTTTACATGGAACCATACTGGAATCAAGAATAAATGATTAA
This sequence comes from Viscum album, assembly GCA_963277665.1. NCBI lineage: Eukaryota > Viridiplantae > Streptophyta > Magnoliopsida > Santalales > Viscaceae > Viscum > Viscum album. The sequence continues at coordinate 794,437,783 of OY728160.1, read as the reverse complement.
CTTTATAAATATAAATCCAACTTCAAATAAAGCCATTAAATTTTATAAAGTGATAAAAATGAGAGTTATGTAATGGTGATGTATGAATAACATGTCCAAATATCAAAGAACATGACCTTGAGAATTGTTTTCCAAAATGAATGAAAACAAGGTTAGTATAACCCAATGGGTTTCTTATATAAAACTCAAGAAATAGGTATGATGACTTGGAATAGGGAATTATTAATGATCAAACTATTTACCAAAAATGAGGAATAGGTATGGACAAGTTTATTTATAATGATATGTTTTAAATGATTAAAATATTATTATTAATACTATTCTAATAATGTCTCATGTTTTTATAGGGTTACATAACATCTAAATTCAATACTAGGTTCCATGATGAAGAGTTCTACATGGAATGACCATATAGTTCTCAAATTGAGGAATGCGATTTAAATGTGTACCAGTTAAAGAAGAAACATTATGGGTAGGAGAAATAACAAGGTGAGTGGTACAAAAAAATTAATTCCCATGAAAACGAATTTATTTAACATATACGAGTTTATTGTAACCCATTTTTATATATAGATAGTTTTGAAATACTGCTAATTTTCAATTATATTGATTACATAATTTTTTTATATTTAATAAAGTATAATAAATGTGTTATAATAAAATAAAATGGTATTAATATGAAATATCAATTAATATAGTGTTGACATTGTTCATTGTGATGAAAATAAACCATAGAAGACAATTAAACATTATTTCTCAATAAAAATATTATAAAGAGGTGCTGAAAGGGTTTGAAGAAAAGATTCCATAGAATTAAAAATAAAATAATTTACACATATAATAAATTTATGGGGAAATGATGAAACAATATTAATATGACATAATGGGAAAAATAATTTAAAATTTATAATACCTTATAATAAAAGTACACAAAATTACATTTTTAACATGATAGGATGAAATTTCATAATATTTTATCAATGAAATCAAATTGTAATAATGGAAATGGATTCAAAGATACTTGAATGAGTTTTTATATTTATATTTGTCTTATCATAATATATGAACTTTATATTTTATAACATTTATGGATATATATTGTAAAATTTCAATAGATGATCAACATTTAACAGGTGATCGTTTTTTTTAATCATGTAGATTTTTTTTTATTTTGGTAAAATAAGAGTATTTTCGTTTCATTGAGAACTACAGAAACTAAAAACCATTGGTATATAATAGTTTTACTAAAGTGTTGGGGATGAGATAAGAATAAAAATGTTTATATTTGTTTGAAAAATCATATACCCATAATATGTGAAAACATTAGTGTTATAAAACATTATAATAATATTATCATAAATTATGGAAATGGTTATCCAAAAAATTCATAAAGGATTATATTTATGAATGGTTTAACATGTAATATCGTCTAACAATAAAATTAGAAAATTTATATATCATTTTAAAAGATTCACACAATGAGGTTTTTTGGAAGAATATAATTCCCATTGTATTTAAATACATGCATCCCATTATATGATATAAAGAAGAGTCTCCAAATCCTCTATGGTATATTCAATCGATTTTTAATCTCAACTGGTGGTCTCCTTAATATGATATTTAATGAAAATTATTTTCATCATTTATATATAAATATGTAAAAAACTGATTTCCTTATTATAAATAGTTTTTATATGTTATAATTGGGTTTGTTGAAAATTGATAAATAATAATAGAATTTTCCATTAATTATAGGGGTTTATGTGTTTTTAAATTAAATGGGGATATATTGATTAATGGTGTTAAAGGATGCGATATTCCTCAAGCGAAGAAAAATATAGAGAATGTATTATGTGTTAAGGGAGTGTCCATGATTGTTATAATTATAATGAGATTATTTTAATTGTTTCGAAGAATGTTGGAACTATTCCATGTTGGTTGAATACATGGTCATGTATACATATATTTTCAATGTATGAGGTTGTTTTTTATGGTTAAAATTTGTGGTGCTAAATAATAAATTTTTAATGAATGTGTTTGGCCATTAACAAAGATCACCTTTAATGAGAGTTTTGGTAGGTTCACTTTATTCCACTAATGGTGGAAATAATATCAGGGATGAAAAAAAGTACATTTCTTACCCATTACTCATATAATGATGGGGTAGATTTTCTTGTTCCACTTTGAAATTAAATATTATATTTTCACCAATAACACAACCTAATTTTTTTTTCCATTTTTTTAACTAAACTTCCTCATCATAAAATTTAATTCACATTATTTTAAGGATCATAAGATTCTACAATAACTTATTGAATTTTAAATTCATTTATTTCTAAATAATTTTATCTTCGTGGATTAATTTGGATAGGGGATACCAATGTAAAATTATTTAAATGGACTTATCCACATTTCATGGGGATTACAAGAACATTACATTGTAGGGTTGTTGGGCCCTCTTAATATACAGGTTCTCTTTATAGAAAATGATGTCCAAAATTTTGATTTTCTAGAGTTTAAAATCATATTTATTATATACACATATAATTAATTTGGTGGACCAAAAAGTTTCATATAAAACATGAATCCCCTTCTAAAATTATTTGTAAATGATTCCCATGTTTTCCACATTACATTCAAATCCCCAAAATTATCCAAATGACGTACTATAGAGCATATAGATTATAGTTTTTATATAGTAGAGATAAATCAATACTAAATCCTTTATATCATAATATTTTTTTATTAAATTATATTTTTAAAATCCAATAGTTATGGGTGTGTGTATTTAGGTTAGAATGTAATTTTGTTTTCTTAAGAGGTCAATTCAAATTCTGGTGGGACGAATTATTTACATACACATGATAGTGATATGTATAGTTGGATTTATGTAAAGGAATTATTAATTACGAGGAATCATTTTGAGTTTCAACAGATCCTTATCATGACGGTAAAATGATTTGTAATGCTCATCAACATCCACTAGTGTAGGATATCTCTATTGAATATATGACAAATATGTTTTTTTTAGTTTGTTGAATAATTTAAAAGCATTGGGGAAGAGTAATATTAAAGATAAGGACTTCATATAACAAATAGTAAAATTCATAGAGGGGTTTCAAATTTATTTTCATCTAGGGATGTTGAGGAAACCTCGATTATCTTTCACCACAATATGAATACATGTTTTAAAACACTACAATTAGATCTTAAGGATTTAGTGTGACTTGACCACCACTGATGAAGTGAGGGATGGCGTGTCTCTTCTTATTAAAGGTAATAAATTTCAATTTGGGATTGATGTTATTGAATTTGATGATGTAGTGTATTAAATTTCATACTCAACCACTATAGATAGTAATTTTTTGAATGAGTATGTATATATCTGAGTTTCAAATTCTATTAATAACAAATAACTACATATACTATGTTGTAATGATGATGTGGTAATGAATGAACCAAAATGAAACATATATATTAAAAAATTTGTAGAAAATAATATACAGATGATCATGAATTATAGAATTTCTTAAAGGGAATTTATTAATCAGTTGATGATATGTTAGAGGAAATGAACCTATACTAGGTTACTATGATTTAGTGGTGGATGGGAAAAACGGAAAGATAATTTTTTGATGTAAAAAAATTATAAAATGGGTTATCATATTTATGTTTTTAATGGATTTACCATGATAAAAAAGGAACATTGTTAATTGTACAAATATTCAAAATTAATGTTCATCTGATTTGAAAAGATAATCAAATGCTTAAAAATAATCTACAATTCAACATATAAGTGGATAGTCCCCTAGAAATAGAGGGACCATGAAATATAATCACCACACTATTAGTCAGTCAATGTATGGAAGATGAAGTCACAGTAGTCCAAAATGATCATTCTAAGTTAATTATGGACAACGAAACACCTAAAACTATGCTCTACATGAAACTAGTCACATGGGAAGATTAGAGTGAAACATAAACAACATTTGATAATATATTTTCACTATATGGATGTTATGTGGAAAAATAATTGAACTTCAAGCCCTTAATGGAGGATTGAAATAAAATTAATGAAGTTGTTCTTGTTTTTTCATCGAAAAAGAGAATATATCATGGAATAGTATGTGAAGTCTTCATATAAGTTAAAATACTATTTAAAGGACCTCACAATGAATTATTTAGAGAATATATATATATTTAGAATTAATTGATCTTAAATAATGTTCATATATATATGATATATTACAATATTTGAAAAATGATGTTATTATATTAAATAAAGATTATTCATTGAAATGTAATAGTGATATTGTAATGGTTAACACTTAGCCCATAAATATTGTTTTCTTGAAAATAAAATATTGATTTAATGGGATCTTATATGTTTTTTATTGATAAGATATTTTTCTAACTCTTGATTCAATCCTCAAAAAAGTCTCAAATATTTTATGATTTATTTTTTATTAAATAAATTATAACAAAATATGAAGATAAAATATTAAGTAGAGTTATTGTGTAATTAAATTTGTAAATTGAGGCCAGCCATTATTTTCAATTTAAATACAGATGATATTATTATAAACAAATATCTAATGTACAATTATTTTATTTTTAGAACATATTTATAGAAATTATCTAATAATAGCATGGAATATTATTTAATTTATGTCACAATGAATGTAAATATACTAGTAAATTAATAAATATCTTAGGATGGATAAAATAATATAATATAATAGATTATAAAATGTTTTGAGGTATTACACTACATGAAATGGATGAACCTATGGGTTTTAGAGGATATTTTTACAAGTTTAATGGCATCCTATAATATGAACTATATGGTATAGAAGTAAATTAATCTATAGAAGATTAATAATTTTATGATTACATAATGAAGAATCAAAATAATACTACAATTGTGTTGTGTAAGAATAAAGAAATGCTATTTAAGATTAATATTTATATATTCATAATAAAGTAAGATGGATAATCATGTTTAGAGAATATTTGTAGACAAAATATATAGAGTGACATATGAATTGAAAATCACACTGGAGATTGGATTGGGAAATATATGGATTTACTTCACTCTAAGATCATGTATACTGATTTTTCTAGTGAAGGATGACCACATTACTACACCACGATTATGTATTCGTCATTAAATGTTATTGATTTTCAAGATTTATCATAGAGGATAATTTCATTGTTATTAACTAAGGAAAATATTTTTTTATCATTATAATATTAGGTTATATAAAATATAGTCTTAGTGCTACCCATTCATATGTGTAACAAATAGGAAATTAATTCACTAGATTTTATTACACTGAATCATCGATTATTGTATTCACCTTAAATAAAACCTACTATGGGTAATCCTTATAAAATAACTTATATCTATAATTTTCACATCTTTTCTTATATATTTCATTATATGTGATGTAATAGAATTTTACAAAATATAATAATATAATTTATACGATTAGTTTTTTAAAATAGACATAACCTAATGAATACCCCATAACAATGTATTATTGTTTCATGAGATAAAATATACATATGTAAAATATATACATGTTACATTGTTTTATATAATCTTATATTTCATCTATTATAATTTATGTTACTATATGGAATTTGTTAATACAAGAATATTTTTACATAATATGGGCCTAAAAAAGTAAATATAGTATGTGCATTTTATCTGTTTTATAAGACACACACTATAAAAAATCCAACTAGAATATAAATATTATATTATAATTGGAGATACTATAGAAACTTTATGTTAGGTGAAATTTATATTATCACATTGAATTTTAGAAAATAGGGATCTTCCTTAATGAAATGGGAAAATAATTATTGTTGAGAAGACCCGTTCAAAATAAATGATTTCATTAAAATTTAATCATTGAAGTAAATTACAAAGTGATTTTAATTAGTTTAAATTTTTTCATAAGATTTTTTTTATATAATGGTTTTGAGAAAGAATATTTTTAGAATTATTTTATTTATTGAGTAAATGATATCATTGTTTTGATGACTTGGCAGAGGAAAATATTTTTAGAATAAAATAATTTATTAATCTATTATCGATTTATCATTACTAATTTGGAATTTATATTGTAATTTCTCATGTTCAAAATTTATTCAAATTAATTGTGAATAATTATAATTATTTTATCCTCATGAATACAATTATAGTATATTAGAATTATAGAAATTACTTGTAATTATAATGGTAACAGGATGAAAAATTTATTTAATAGTGGAGAGATATAGATCTATTTTAGCGTTATGGGAATCATTTTACTGGTTTGGGGATATATATTTTCTTCATTATTGTGTGTGTGTAATATAATTCATAAGAAATTATCATTTTGTAAAAAAATGTGCCATTCTTCGACATTGATTTTTTATTTTTTATCATTTGTGTTTGACATTTACATAATTATTTCCCTATTATATTCATAAGGTAAAATATATTAATAACTAATTACAGAAATCCTATCTATATTTTTGTAATCCCCTATTATATATTAGTATATAAAGAATCATTGTTTACATCAATATATTCCTGCTTCCAGTACAGTTTTTCTTGATTACATATCTTCTCAATAGTGACATATATTTATTTAATCTTTAATATATTTATGGAATAAAAATAATACTAAAAAATATATTTTAAATAGTTTTGGATATATCATACTTTATTATTTGAAATGTTGGTTGTATTATTTGTTTTTTAAGTTGAAAATTGTAAATTAGTTATTTAGAAACTAGTTGGGATATGAAATAATGGATTAGATTTAGAGTAAAAAAAGGATAAAGACAGATGTAAAATCGGTTTAGTTTGGAATGGTCAAAATAGTAAAATGTATTCAACAAAACATAATATCATATTCTAATTATATATAAATTTTTTATTGATATTGTTATATTTTTTATGTAAATGAGTAAATGTGAAATGTCTTTGGTTGGTATAGTCGGTGATATTTTTGTGATTGAAAATAATAAAATTTACATAATATTTTCATCATGTATTATTAATGTAAACACTCAATGTAATGATTTATTTTCAAAATAATATCCATGGGCTTGATATATCACATTACTGTATTAATAAAATTTTCAGCATTAATTTTTCTAGGATTATATATATACTGATATTTAATTTATAAATTGAACATTGTTGAGATTTGTTAATTTTGGAGGTCCAAAAATATATTATTAAAATAGACATTATAATGGTACTTTTAAGTATAGAGGGTTGTTCTTGGGTCATAATGATGAGATAATAACCAATATGAACTACTATAAAACTTGTGATTTTCTTCTTTTTTTTTGAAAATCCCCATTTCCATTGTTATTAGAATAATAGATAGTAAAATTTTTCAATGTTTATTTGTGATAATATAATGTTAAATAATTATAAATTAGAGGTCAAAGGTAAACTAATGTGATATTTATTACTTTATGGGAAAACATTCCACCTATAATTGGAGAATGTAAAAAATACAAATGGCCTAATAAATTTTACTAGAATTTTTTTTACTAAAATCTCTTAATTTTAACATATCACAAAGAGAATAACAATTTTATCAATAAAAGTATACATGAACAAAATTAATTCATTCATAGAAATTAAAGAAGTAATAATATTAATATATTTATGTTTTTTTATTGGAACCCTCTCTTTCAAATGTATTTTCCATTTAATTTTTTATCCAATATCATGATATATATTTCGACTTCTATATTCTACCTCTCCACAAAAAACCTTCATTATCATCACAATATTATTATTTAATCATTATGATAGAAATAATATCTATATAAATATATTTATTAGGAAAATTGTATTTTTTCCATTTTCCAATTATAGGTGGAATGTTTTCCCATAAAGTAATAAATATCAAATGGTGTTTAATTAAGTTCATAATACTAATGGAATACCGAAAAACTTCATAAATATTATTTTTCTATTCTTCCAAATTTTTCAGTATTATAATATAAATCTTAAAATAAATATAATCAAAATGTTCAAAAATCCTTCATGTATGGTTAAAATTTTTATTATTAACTTTCTCATTTTAACAACTATCCTCGTATTACATTTTTAGTAAGGAGTATTTCATAATTTAAATTTAGTTATATTATTACTCCGAAAAATGTAAACACATAAGATATTCAAAATCATATTATTAAAATTATTGTGATTTTTATTTAAGTATATTATTACTATAATTTAAATTATTATACATGTGGATTATATTGTATGTGTTGTAATTTTGTTTAAAGTTTTACCCATGAAGTTGATTAATAATTAATTATATCTCACAATCTATCCAGGGGTACCATTCCACTAGATACATTACTCAACCATTTATTTCGACCATTTCAAATTCCTAATCACCATAGCTGGGATCCAGTTCTTGTTCATAAAATAACACAATTGGGAATGATAATTCCGATTATAATATATTAAAAAAAGTTCATAAAAATACTACCATACATGAAAACCATTACCCATAAAATTTCATGTTAAAAAAGAAAAAACAAGAATGATTCAATTAATTAACATTTAGAATCAAAAACCAAAAATTAAAAAAGTAGAGGGGAACAATGTATAAAAACAAGTCTCTATGAAACATGGGGTTCATATCCCTCATCCCACAAAAAACATAAAATTTCTGATAGGAAAATTTTTGTACTTGGAACCACCATACCCACAACAAGGAACCATGCCATTACCAGGTCTAATATAACAATATCTATATACACATGAATTTATATTCATGGTATGAGTTAACATTAATTGTAGGAATCTAATAAAATATTTTCCCTAAATTGTCATTAAATTCCATATTAGACTGTATGTTTAACAAAAATAAAAGAATATAATATAATATGAAATAGTAATTCATAAATAAAAAATTGAAATGATTGGAAAAAATGAATTGGGAGGATATTCAAGGAATCATGGGAAATAAAATTGTACTATGGTCAATGGGGTCCTAGGATCCTCTTACTCTTAGAGATAAAATTCTTGGACATGAATATTGTAACCTTCTTGATCCACCAATCCTGATCATAACATATAGTTATTATTCTCAAGTAGTATTTCTAGGGAAACATTGATTTTACCATAGAGACTTACCTAGAATACTATACCATGTCTACCCACCATTATACATACGGTTCCCATGTGGTCTATTATAATACAAACTTCTATGAGACTCCTTTTATAAAATCATTATTCCTTAAATCAAAATCACGATTTTTAAAGAACCATTAATAAATTTATAATAACAATTACGCCGTTATGTCAAATATAACCCCATGGAAAACACATTTTATACCACCAAAAAATTTATTAAACCCATTTGGAATCTATAAAATGAATAATAAATAGATACATTAATGTAAGGGCCTTGAAGCTCATAACTATTTCATGAATTCAACAAAATAGGGTCAAAAATATGAATAAACATCAATAGGAGACCCTATAAAAGAAATAGTACACCAAAACAAAAAATATTTTACCCCATGAATAATTATTTAACAGAACATAAGTCATATTATCCAATGAAGAAAAGTTAATTGAATTTAAAAGGGAGAAGAGACAAATAAGAGGGAATAAAAGTAGAAAAGAGATTATAAAATGATTTTTATGAATTATTCCAAACCAAAAACACTATAGTATTTTATCCAATGGGAATAGAGTAGGAGATAGAGGTACACATAGGGTACATATGCCCACGATGAAATGAACACACACAACTCACTTGGATGGGGATCATGCTTGGATTCCTATATATGTGTCATAGAATTTATAAATGTCATGGTTTCAAGGTTAGCCTAAGAGGGATGCTCAACAGTGTTCTAGGTCATGTGTCCTGGATAATTCCACTTTCCATGGTGCATGATTTCCACTAGGTTGGAATGCCATTTCATCTATCTTTTTTCCAAACATGTCCCTCATTCTTCCTGTCCTAATGAATATCTTCACTCTAAAAAAATAATAGTACATTCGTCTTATAATGATAAGAAAAAAATAACAAGAAAATAATTCAAATTAATACCATCATGTTGAAAATTTACTAATCCATGAAAAAATTCCACCTTCATAAATCAAAATAATGTATGATCATAGAATAAATTGGGTACTGCCTTTGCACCCCCAGTTTTCTTTCCCTTGTCTCATGCTCTTCATATCCATTCTTCCAATGTTCCCAAACCAATGATATATATTTCTTCAAACGTAACATCTCTTGGGGATCCATAATCTATATTGGTCACTCAATCAAAATAAAATCATATTCCACCTCCATGTCATCCATGTTCAACACGTGCTAGGGTTTTGGCGTATACATCATCAATTTATACACAAGGAAACAAATGTGCATTGGAATTATTTGGGCCTAAAATGATAATAATTATTCCACATTACCAACTCTCTTAGAAATCTATAAATATCTGACATACCTTGACTTATGTTTCCCATATATACAAAGGTAAAGTTACCAATGAATGGTTGAAATATAAAAAAACCCCTCACCTACTAATAATTCCAAGGCACTATATCATTTATTGGAATAAGACTTATAGTATCTCTACACTATCAATAACTACTTCCTCATCAATCAATCCTTATCTAAGGTCTATTACGCAAGGGTTAGTCCCGATAATTAAATATTTCCTAATTTCATTAATCACCAAAATGACTAACATGGATGAAAAAAAATCAACTCAAAGGGAGCCATTTTAATTGAATATTCAAAAATATTGGTGCATGATAATTCCAAAAATCCAAAATTTCTATCTCATCAGATTTAGATATCCAAAATACATGAGAAAAACATGAATTCCATGATTTTTATTCATACACCGTATGACCATACATTTGTTGATTGTATGTTGTACTGAGATTGAAATGTGAGTCAAATTTTTTTATGAAGCCCATGCTCGTTTAGAGAGTTAAGGAGGGATCCCAATATAAAAAATAGGAAACAAAACACCATAAAACCTATTAATCTCAAAAAAATACAGTCGGCCAAACTCATCCAGCCAAGTGAAATCCTTTTCCAGAATGAAATAGATAGATATTACCAAATGGACAATAACCAACCAAATAGTGGTCCTTCCCCATAGTGTTTGAGGAAAAATAATGATTATGTCCATGGAAATCCCATCCCACATCAATGCAGGAATGAAAAGTGGGTGAAGAAAACTCGGGGGCCTTTGGTTATCTACATTAACCTGTAGAAATGTATAATACCGGATTATGAAACTAACAATATACCATCTCATACATGGCCACTATATCCCTAATGTAATGTAATAAAACATATTTTCATCCCTAGGGTTAATGGACCACTGATAAAAGTGGTTATCATACATCAACCCCATTCATATACATAATGAAACCTTGAATCTTCCATTAATATACATAATTCCCTCATAAGATAATCACCGTTAACAAGACAACACTCCATAATATTAAATTTTCATATAATGTCGATACAATACTTCATTATGATTGTCTTCTAGAATCATACCTAGAAGATATTCTTCTTACTAGATCATATCCATGTACAGAAAAGTAATATTATCCATATCATAAAGCTGCATCTGAAAAAATACCCCATCAATGTCCAATCATCATTTGCCTCCTTAATAGTGTATGAATACATCTATATAAATAGGTATTGTGATTCCACATTACCCTTTCCAATGGTATATACAATATTAGTTAAAAAATTCAAATTATTATAAATCCATCATCAGTGCCTTAGATTCAAAATTTTTTGTGAGAATATATAGGCCAAACTCGTATGATCAGAGTGAAGAATTAATTTCTCCCAAAAGAGATTATGTGACTATGTCTTAAAATAATGAATCAATAAAGACTGATCCAGGTCAATGGTCAAGTAAATCCATTCAAGTGGTTAGACTTGGTGTGATCCATACAAGACCACATGTTCATTATTCATTAACACACAATGAAGACCTATACATGAAACATCACCATAGACCATGTATCCATTTATATACTGATAATGTATTAAAATAGGGGTAGTGGTCACCTAATTCTTTAGATCCTTGAAATCTGACTGGAATTATTGGGTCTATTCAAACCTCTCATTTCGTCAATTTAGTACTATCATATATGATGTTAGAAGAAATAATTATTTGATAAAATTAATTTAGTACCCTTACACGGCCATGAATCTCATAATCTCAAAGAAATTTCATAGTTACTCAAATGATATCAATTCTTTTATTTTCATAGGATAAATGGATACCTAATATTTTGAGATCATTTGGCCCAAATAAATAACTTTATGGATCTATAAAGAGTAACTAGTGAGATTAGTATAATTATGATTTTTTTGAAGAGAGCCTAGGATGATAACAATGTGTTATCCATGATTTTACTATGCTAGGAGTACACTGGGAATTTATCCAAAACAACTATGTCAATAGATTCAAGGTACTAGTGGTAAACCATGTTATTATAAAAAATGAAACCCGTCGAATAATTTTTTAACAAAAATTTCATGAAAAATAATCAATGTAACTATATAGAATTTGGAAGGAAATCATGGTGATGTCATTATTTTTCACCCTATCATGATCACAATAAGAGTATAGGTCAAGTAAATAAAACCACCTATCCCACATAAGGAGATCAAAAAGGTCATCAGTGAGGGAATAATGATATTTATTCTAGATTGGGATCCTATTAAACATATGTTAATCAGTACTCAACTATAGCGTTCTATTAGTGTTTTCAGAACTCAATTAAGAATGGGAGATTCCTGGTACAATGAATCCTACGAATTCCAAATCATCCAAGTATATATTTTATTCCTATAATATTGATTGTGCCATATTGTATATGGGATGAGATATCGACTATGTAATCATTTCTAGGTTGATGGTAAAATCACTATACCAATATAGATGTAATCATTATAAATATTATAGAAGAGCATATTCATAATCAAAAACTATAAGAGCAAACCCATCCTCATAACCTCTACAATCACCGTCTAACAGAATAAAAGAAACATAAATAATATTGTTTCACCACTCCTGATGTTGAGGGCTTGATCTCCCAAATCAACGATCCCAGTCACCTTGATATACCGTAGTAATTCCATAAGTTACCGCAAAATGTACTTTATAATGATTTTTTGTGATCCTTAATCTGTATCATCCAATCTATGAAGAAGGACACATAAAACAGTTCCATTTATAAAACCATAAATCTTGTTATCATAATCTCTTGAATGAGTGAGATAACATGATAGACACATTGATCCATATTCCCTCTTCATTCTATGTGACAAAACCATCTACAAGAAAAATTCATAATCGTATTTTTTTAATTTCATTTATGCAACAGAATGTTAGAAATTAAAGAATTAGAATTAATAACACCCGAGATTTTTATGAGAAATATTTTCTTTTTATACATTAAAAAAAGAAATATTTCAATACACCCAACACTATCTTGGCTTGCATTACACGCAATCGCGGCCTTCCTCGATAGCTTGTGTTGTTTGTAATACCGAGTTTCACTAAACAATGATATGCTATTAAAATATTATTAAAACTAGACATTATGAATACTAATAACCACTTTTTGAAATTTTATAAATTATATTTTTCAGAATGGACTTCATTTTTGGAATCAGAATATCGAAATTAACCTAGGGTGAAATTTTGGTATTTTTCTAAAACATCCATTTTTTGATGAATAGTGATAACACTAGGTTACTATTTAAAAACCAACTTTTTATTTAAATAATTATTTATTTTATTTAAATTTATATTATGCCAAAATTGACACATAATACCTACATAAGTTCAATGTAATTAATTGGAGTCATTTTAGAATAATTTTATATATATAAAAATTTTATTGAACTTTTGACTGTCTTTTACACACCTCCTAGGAGAATTTGAAAATTTACATAAAACATAATTTTATCGCTTTTTTAATGGAATTTCAAAAATCTGAGAGACACAGTTAATTTTAGTATGTAAAATGTGGTTCGATGAGATGAAGGTAATTTTTGGTGAATAGTAACTTTTTTACTTTTATTTACCACGATTAAAAGTAAATCGGGTTATTAAGGTTAAAAATGATATTATTATTACCGAACACATGTCCTAATTCTATTGGATAAGTTTAATTAGACCAAAAACAATGTTATGGATAAAATATTACCCTTTAGGTCATCTTGGATTATATTAGGACATTTAATATTATTTTATTTAAAGAATAGTTAAAATAGAAAAAATCAATTATTAATAATTAACACAGTTTTAATATAAGGATATACATAAAATAAATTAGACTATAAATATTAATTAGAAATATGAAAATATTTCCTACATAATGGTATTTTATTTATAATTTTTTGATAATAAATAATTTAATTTATTTATGACACAATGATGATGTAGTAATTATCTTATTAATGAAATATTAACATAATTGATGTTATGAATACTCAAATAAATGTAATTTGAGACTTTTTCTGAATTCCACTAATTTTATATGTTACTATGACATGTTAGTATTGATTTAATTAACTTTTTCGAACTAATCATTCTGTTATGATTTTCACAAAAATCAATTGTCAAATATTTTCAAAATTAAAATAAAATAGTTTTTAAAACAAATATTATATTAATAATTGTTATTTTATTCCTAGAAATATATGGTTTGGACATGATACTTATATCATGGTTGGTGTATCATTAATGTACCACTTGGGGTCGCATGGATTTATATGGTATGTTTATTAACTATATAATATAAAAATATAAAGTGACATGGTAAATGTCAATCTAATTAACTAAGAGTTAAAACTAAACAATAAGGTTAATATAATTACCTAAACTTGTTTAAATTATATTTTATGAGAGTATTTAGACCAATCCCCACCTTAGCTTCGAAATAAATTAATTAGGAGCTATTAATAATCGAATATGACTTTATAATAAAATAATATTTTTATTTTTTCCAAAGGTGCCTCTCTCTTCCCTTAAAAAAGTGCACCTCCTCCCTCTCCTCATCACACCACATTAAGCTATCATGCTCGGCCAAACCTTGCCAAATTCAATTCTATACTTCCCTAGAAACATCCTATATGTCCAAGTCCTCTTAAAAAATCATCCCTAGTTCCCTAAGAGGAGGTTAATAAGAGGCGCGTCAAAGAATAAGTAATATCCATTACCGATCCTTTCCAATCTCTTTCTTCTTCAACATCTTCTTACATAGTTGTTTCATTATTAAGTAATAACATCAGTATCACTAATATACTTATATGTTATTATAAATATGATCCAACAATATTTCACCTTCTATCCATCCTATGGAAAATGAAATCACCGCGCGTGCGTACGTACGGAATACCATCTCCACGCCGTGGTGTAATCTGTTTTCCACCACCACCTTACTTGGATTGGTATAATGGTGTAGATAACAACTATATAAAATTATTGTAAAGTTATATTGATTCTGAAACAGTATGCTTATACTCCAATACAATTCAACGATCATGGGAACGATATCATCGCTCGTGCGTACGTACATAATACCGTCTCCACGATGTGATGTGACTCGTTCAACATGATCTTCATTTAATAATGATTATATAAATGAATTGAATGAATAAATATGATATATATTATACTAATACCATTATGGAAATGAGGTATCTATAATCTAAAAAGAATAATAAGAATTTATTCGACAAAACACACATAAGAACAAAAAAGCAATAAACACCCGAATAACAAGTAGAAATGAAATATTACTAATACGAAGCTAAGAATATGACCATATATGATATCATAACAATGATTAAATTTCTGGAATAAGTCAATAACATTATTTAAATAATTATACAGGAGGTTCAGACACGTACGAAGAAAATCAGACCTAAGGTAAGGGAAAATCTCACAATCTCATTTTTATCCGTGATTTTTTATACTTTTGTATTTACTAGGGTGTTTTTATCACCCAAATCCTTGTGGCCTCAATATGTAATATTATTTCCATCAACCTACAATTGAATAAATCCAATTTTACCCATTGGTTAGTTTTTAGTAAAAGATATGAAAGGAATCATTTGTCGTTTTTAGTAAGAGGTACTTTTTGAATTTTCCTACAAATGTACGAAAAGAATGTTTTTTAACTTATACGGCCTAAATGGACTTTTATGACATTATTTCCATGAATATTCCTTTATAATTATTCATGTTTATTTTTAATCAAATTCATTTAGTTTAATATTATATGACTTGTTTTGAAAGGAAATTTTTTTTGAAGTACAAAGGATATTTTCCTGAAGAATGGAGTTCAAGTGTTCTATCAAAATTATTTTCCATCTAAGATAATATAGGGTTCTGTTTCTATCCCTAGTTTTACATTGTTTTGATTATTATATGATGGAATTATTTTTATGATTTCCTTTTATCTTATATGGATTTTGTTATGATAGCATAATGATTAAGAATCCCATTTTTATTACATGGGTTAAGTTATGATGTATGATTTATGATCTTGTGGAACACATAAGAATTGTATTATTATGAGATGGGTGGGACCTAAATCTCCCTCCAATGCATTGGGTAAATATTTATATCTGAAGATATAAACATGGCTGGAACGGTAGGTTAAACCGGTTTAGTGATACTGGGCTGAAACGAGGTGTGAAATCGGTTCAGAAATGGACTTTGTCCGCTAAGATAGTCTTGGAAATTAGTCTTGACTAATAAGAAATGATTTTATATGATTATGTGTGTATGACAAAATGTTTCATGTTATAAGTTATGATTATCTGGGATTAAATTTCACCCCTATGATTTATCCCATGTTATGATATTATGATCTTTTTTTCAGGTTATGTTTTCCAAAATGTTACGTTCTTTTGAATATGATGTGATTGATATTTCTTTTGAATTACCCTTACTAAGTATTTGAGCTCACCCTTTTGTATGTTTTCTTTCAAAAAGTCAGGAAGAAGGGTACTATGTAGAATATTCCAAAAGGGACTCTAGATATGATGAAATAAATGGGATACAACATAGATGATTTATGAACCAGTTGTTTATGTTTCCCAGTTTCTAAAGACACTATACCAATACGGTCCTTTAATGGTTTTGTTATATGTTCTAATAAGTGTGGTTCAATTATGAAGGAATAACAATGTATGTAATGTGTGGTTTTTTATTGAAATTCTCATATCAAATAAAACAAAAGTTATAGATGATGAAATAAGAATGTTATTTCTAACAGTTTCACAACCAGCTTCTGATCCCACAGATACCTGATAAATATCCTGAATATGATTCATTATTCAAAAATTATAAGGTCAATTAAAGACTTGGATATTCCTTTTTCTTACTCTTCCAAAAATAGAATCCACCCATTCCACCATGCCTAAAAAATCATGAACCAATAACCCTTGATGTACTTATTGATATTGTAAACCTCTCTATTCATAGGACCCTGTATTAATTTGTTTTAGAAAACAAACATAATATAACCATTAAAAGTGACCAAAGAACCCAAGTTTATGGAAGTGTCAATGTGGAATTGGACACACTAATTATACATGGCCAAACTATCCACCCTAGTAGACTAAAATTGATCCACAACCATAGGTTTAAAATAATGGTTTTTTAGAAAGGGGGATTGAGACAAACCCTCCCTTCTTTTCTTTTTTATTATAAACCTTTTTGTTTTATGACGTACCACATTAACTATATTCCATAGATAGATTCGTCTCTATAAAACCTGATATACATGTGCCATCAATCTCCACCAATATAGCTTGATACACCACATCAACATAGGTCTTCAATTAAATCATGATGTTATGGGTTGCAATATTCAACTGAAATCCTATTTCAAAACTATAATCTTGTAGTTTATCATTATTAATTACATTATGTATGATAATAACCAATTTTTTGAAACCGCTTGAACATGCATTCATGGTATGATCCCAAAAATGGTTGTCAAAAAACTCATGGGTATAGGAAAGGGAAAATTAATAATTGCAATAGAACAAATTAATAACATCCCTAAAGAATCTTTGTAACATATACACATTCTTAATTACATAGAACACTGATCCCCACAATTTACGAAAGGGACCTTACATCATGAGTGATTGATGCATCACAATTCATTTCTCACGCATCTCATGAAACTTAATTATACACTCAATAATTTCAATCTGACCCCATTATTCATGTAGTTTATGATACAATGAGAGGTGAGTGGTATTTTTAATAACTCTTGATATATTCTTTATTTTGGACCAGATTAGACACTTTTATCATGACCAGGGCTAGAGCCCTCCAACAGATCAAGTGGCCAGATATCACAAATCTTTATTTCCACTAATATATATCAAACGGTGAGGGAGAATTATCTCCAAAAAATACAATAGTTTCATATATAATCTCTTGGGAGGAATGATACAACATTAATAATTAATACCCTAGAAACCATCAATACAACACCAATAGTGTTTAATACATGAAATACATCATGCATAAAAAATATAAATAAAAGTATTAAAAATAGAATGTTGATTTAGAAACACCACTGAATCATAGTGTCCATGGGTAGTAAGCATCTTTTGAGTCCCACATGAGTGAGGATTTAACCATATCCCTATCATCCCATAGTGGAAGATGCCCGATCATGAGGTTTTTTTTTCAGACTGCCAACTCAAATCTAGAACCAAAATACCCTATATTTCTAGACCTTGGCAATAAAGAATCTCCGTGATTACATAACCTAAATATTGTGATAACCCAGCTCTAATAAAGATTTTCACCAAACAAACTCATGATGTCATCCAACTCGACACCCAACTCACCCTGTGCTAGGTCCCCAAGGTAGTTCTTGATCACCATGAAATAGAATCTTGAAACTTGGAATTGGGTATCAAATTTTGATTAATTTTTTAACAAGATAAATATTTATAAAAAATAAATAAATTACATTAGATTAGATAAAAGCCATAAAACATAACATGAGAGGGTAAACAGAAAACTACAACCATGAGTTAA
Source organism: Viscum album (assembly GCA_963277665.1). Classification (NCBI taxonomy): domain Eukaryota; kingdom Viridiplantae; phylum Streptophyta; class Magnoliopsida; order Santalales; family Viscaceae; genus Viscum; species Viscum album. The sequence continues at coordinate 794,418,661 of OY728160.1, read as the reverse complement.
CGATTTGGTATTTATAAATAGAAAATAAAATACCAAATACAAAAGGGTACACAAGATGAAAAATAATTTTCAATGAAACATGTCGGGCATACCAGGAGTCACCACCACCAACACCCAACCAACAAGAAACTTTTAAAGCATATAATCACCATTATAACCACGGGGAAATTTCATGATACCTTCTTCCAAACTGACAAATACCATATAACAAAATGCTTTAATCCTTGTTTGATCATAAATTTCAAATAATATACACTAACTAAATTTTTCATTAAATAATAATAAATAATAAATTAATATTCTATTTTTAAAATATTTGAATAGAAATTAAGTGATAAATTACTGTGAAAATTTTAAAAAATGTAATTATGTTTGATAAAAAATACAATGTGACCATATCTTGAAAAAAATGGGTAATATGTAATTACTATAGTTAATTGGGTCCTAGGATCCTCATACTCTCAAAGATTATATAAATGGACATAAATATCCATATCATATTTGAGCCACCAATACACATCATAATGTTCTATTACTTTGAAATATATTTTTACTTGGGAGGTGTTTCTATGAAACAAAAGACTCAAAATCCTTACTAGCACTGTGGTTAAATAATAGATACCCAAGAATCCCATGTACTTTATTTGAATCCATATATCAATTACAATCTATTCATATAATCTTAATTCCACTAACCAAAATCATACTTAATAAATCAACTATTTATACAAGAATAATCTCTATTAAACCCTGAAATAAAATTTAAACCCTTGTAAAAATCATTTCTGAACACCAAGATAATTTTTAAAAATTTCATGGAATCAAAATAGGGAATAATAAAATAATAAAATAATTTCAAGACATGTGACTAACAACATAAATCTTGAAATCAACCAAATCTGGTAGGAAACCTGAAGACAGAAAATGTGGATTTCCTATATATGAATGATCTCCCATAAAAGAAATAAGATTTATCCCAAAGGAAAAATAATGAGACCTATTTATGTCATCATGTCCATTGGACGGAAAAATAAATCAAAGAAGAAGATATAATAAATTATATAGAGGGAATAAAATGGGAAATGAGAATCTTCTATAAGGATTTATGAATGAATCAAATCCAAAAACACCTATAAATTTCATCACATGTGAGTGAATGGGTAGAGGGAGGCAATTCGAGGGTATTAGAGAAGAAATAGAGGTTAGGTATTAATATTTAAGATGGATGATTTTAATTTAAAAATGTTCTAAAATTCTATAGGCCCATATTTTTTCCCAAACTATTTACCAACTATGCAACAACACTATGAAAGGGTAAAATAAGACATATGATTCAATTAATGGGGTCTAATTCATGTTAACCTTGTAATTTTTAATGGATAGTACCATATTTTTGGTCCCATAGTTAGTCAGATAGGGCCTCAAACCCCGGTGCTAAGTTATTTAACATGGATCGTGCCACTATACATAGAACACAGTTTTCACTGGGCTTGCTCATGGATTCTACTAAACATGTTCCATCCCTATTCCTCCTTCTAACTATGTTGAAATAATTTTTTTTCTCAAAAAATAATGGGAAATAAATATAACAAATATAATACCAAAAATATATAAAGAAATAACATAAAATGATTTCACTAATGTGATATCATAATCCCAAATTTGTAAAATTGATTATGAGTTGTGTCATTATACATCCCAACATTTCTATTGATTTTTCAAAGATAACCTTGTTTAATAAAAATCATCTACAATAATTATGATCATTTATTATTACAGACATCAATAAGAGATTTGAAAGACACATTACATAATTAAATACATGGTATCCGTGTAAAAATTGACTACCTAAGATAAAATAGTTTTGATTTATTGATAAATAATGTAGTAATATATTTTTTTGTATAAATAATTATAATATATTAATAACGATATTTCTATATAAAGATCAAAATAATTTTTTTCTATTTATATACTTTCATCAATGCTCATCAATGTAATCTCATCAATTAATAAAATTAAGAATTAATAAGTAATGAAGGAATATAATTTTGAATAAAATTTCTTTCCTTGATTTAAATATTTTTTTCATTAAATAATAAAATTTATTGAATAATTTGAGGTTTTACATAATTATTCAAAATAAAATTTATGATAAAATTATATTTTTAGTTCAATTCCTCATGGAGAACAAAATTCAATACAAAATTATCAAAGAAAATGATCAATGTTAACAACTCCTTCTACAGTATTGTGCAAATAAAAATTTCCTCCATAATTTTCTTCGTGGAATTTTTTATTGGCCTATATATTATAAAAGAACATTATCCATGTGTTACCTTAATTTTTATGATCACTAAAATATAAATTCATTTTATAATATGAATATTAATTTAGTGTAACGATGATATGATCATAATCTATGTTCCATTATATTTTCATAAAGGTGTTTTCATTATCTCATCATATTATTATGGTTGTTTATTTAGTATCTTTTTTATTATATTTAATCATCAATAGAACATTAAATTTTCAATTATTGAATCTAGTTTTCCAATAAATATATCAATAATTCATAATAATTTAAAACCTGGTAAAAAATTAAATACCATAATCTCATTGGGATCAACTTAAATGACATTATATAAAAAATTAAAAAACAATATATTGAATTTGGTTTCTATTAAATTGAAGATATATTCATATATTAATTTTGAAATGAAAAACTATATTTTTTATTTCATTCCATGATTATGACGAATACAATAAAATTAATTTTTTATATATGTTTTGCAGATCGATGAGGGAAATAAAAAATAATATAATGTTTCTTTCACATGATTTTGGAAATGATAAATATCATTCAAAAAACCTAGTTCAAAGTGATTCATAACTCAATCTATAAAGGTGTCAGGAGAATATTTATAAAGAACTTACTATTATATTTTAGTACCCCGATATGTAAATTCATGTAATTCACAAATTCATAATGATTATATGGATTCTGTTTCTAAATATTCATGCTGTGAGACAGCCTTTTTGGAAATTGGGGAAGCATGTTTGATCCTTGTTTCTCTTTTATAAATACATTTAATGTGAAACATACAATCATGATGATATGGGACCTTCTAGATTTATATTTAATATAGAAGTTAATGGATTCACTACGAGATACAAGTAGAAAAATGTATGAGACCAAAAAAATTAATGGGAATCTACTTTCTATGTTCTGGTGCATTGAATTAGATATTATAATGCTCGATGTGAAATTCATTACCAATTGAAGTAATCTGTTGAACTGTGATATGCATATTTCATTTAAGGGTAGTTCAAGGTAAACATGAACATCCGAGGATGAAGTCTCTTGTGCTAATGTGAGAAATTATTTCTATAGAAAAAAAACATTAGTGATGTGGATTTATTATTTAAGGTTTTTTAGGTAGATAAAAATCATGAACATCATCATAAAAATTTAATAAATGATATCAGATTGATAAATATAAATTGGATATATTATTGGATGAATAAATTATATGTATATTTTATTAAGATATTAATAATTTACATTCAAATTATTTTTTTTGTAAGAATGATCTATTGTGAAGTCGAAATATATCACACAAAAGATATGAAATCAATTTTTTTAGATAATAAATTATAGAATCTCCCTTGATGAAATTATTTAATATAAAATATTATTAAGTTATCTATATTATGTTGGATAAACATTAAAAAAAAGGCATCGTTGACTGTTTTTGGATGCATATCTCTAAGTAAATTTTCTAGAAAATGAATGAGTAATTAGAGAAAAGACCCATTGTTTGGTGTAAAATTTCATAATAAAGTCATCTAAGAAAAAAATGAATATTAAATATATTATTATATATCCCTGAAATTTTGTGATATGAACAATGAAAGAATTTATGGAATTTTGTGGAGTGGTTTTCTCTTCCATGATTTTTATTATAAAACTGGTGATGAAATGATTATTTAGGCATAACAACACTTTACAGATATATTCTATATAGAGTATCCATATTATATGGGAACAAATTAAATATTATATATACATGATATTAATTCATTAAACTATTGTTTCTATTTCAATATCATGTTTATGTTTTCCTTGAAAATATAAAGATAATCTCCAATTCTGTTTAAAGAAAAAACAATATTCTTACAACCTAATTAACAAAACCCACTTAGGGTGTAATTTGGGACCATGTGGTACAAAAATTGGTATTTGGGTCATCAATTTTTCTTGAACCCATGAATTTATATCTTTGAACATGTAATTTTTATTGAATGGAAATGCAATTCCCATCATCAATGGATGAAATTTTGAAATATATAATATCAATATGAGATCTATTTAGTATCTATTTTGCTTGATGTTTATTCTTCCATAGTATATTGGATTCAAATAAGAGATCAAATGAGATAGAAAATGAAGGAAGTAGAAAAATACATATTTTATGATGATAAATAGTCTATTCATGAATCACTATGAATATTTTAATGTCACATATAATATTTTATATATCATTGTGATGGATTAAAAAATTAAAAGAGGTGTTCTGAATAAACATTATGATTTTATTAAATGTATCCATAATGTAATGGATTAAAATATTGTTGAATATAAAATATAGATTTAATAGTCGAGACATGGTTTCTAATGGAATCATGGATGTTTTATTCAACAATAATATATAAACAAATATTACATTCAATATAATATATTAATTTACATATCATTATTATTATATTCAATAGCATTTAATTAAATCTAGATAATTTTACTTAATGATTTTTATAAATAAAAAATTACAACTTTTTTACAATCTTATTTTATTATCAGCTATAGGAATTGAAATTCATAGAGATGTATCATTATAAATTTTATAAAATTTAGGTTTGTTTTGAAGTGAATGTGATATCATAGTGCTATATAAAATAATCAAATAAATAAATAAAATTTGACTATTGAGGGTAAAGAAATATTGGATCCAAAAATTGATGTTTATTAAATAAAAATTATTTATAGGTTTTTAAAAGAATGAAAATAATATGTGGTGAAAATATACCTCTATATTATTTCCATTTTGAAATGGATAGTTACATCACAACTTGATTTAAAATGAAATTTGAAGAAGAATATTAAAAGTATGGGAACAAAAATATATATCATGTCTTCATCGAGAAGGTTCATTAATTCATGAAATTATAATGAGATAAATTTTAAAAGTACCGCTTTAGTTATTATTAATGGGGAAGATGTCATTGGGGATCCATTGTAATAAATTGAAACAAAATATTTCACAAATATTTAAGTTGTTATGATGGATTTAATTGATTAAAATATTATTAAATAAGACGGTGATAACCAATTAAATAGATTTGATAGAATTCATATGGTGAGGTATGGATTGATTAAATTTAATTATTTTTATTTAATTTAAAACTAGACATTTAGTGGTTTTAATGAGACTTAACACTATATTATTTAATATGATTCTATAAATGATAATCCATTGAAATTTTTATAATTTTGTGATAACATTCTTCTAAAACATATATAAACATTGAATAAGAGTCTAAATATTATATAATTGTATTTCATCATTGATGATATTAATATTTCAATAAAGGTGGAATTACGAAATATTGACGATCTTGAATAAGCATATTTTTCTTAGGGATCAAATTTTAAACATCAATTCGATATTAATAGTTCAAAGAAGATGCTTGAAAAATGTTTTTTTAGATTTGTTTTTGAAATAATGTGTTGAACTTGTTATAAAAAAAATATGAAGAAATGATTAGTGTAAAAAAGTATAATGTTCTGTGTAATACGTGTACTAGAATTTATTATGATGCATCAATGAAAAAATAAGTAATCATGGAGAACACATAGAAGTATTTGACAGAAAGAATTTTAAAGCAATATTATTATTTAATTATTATAAGCCTTTAATCGGTGTATATATGTGGATATGTGACAAAAACCTGATATTTTCATTTATAAAAGATCAATTTTATGTTTTTCTGTAGAGACCCGAAGCTTATCGTACATGGACATTACATTACTTTTGCGGAATACTTAGTACATAACAAAAACACACACACAAGGATCGTAATAGTTTAGTGTCTTTGGAAACTCGGAACGTAATCTTCTAATCGTGGTGAAAGATCTTCAATATCTCCCTTAAAGATCTTCCCTTTTTTTACCTAAAACCTTTATTTATATCCTGGGGAAAAGAAAACATAAAAGGGTGAGCTCAAATGCTCAGTAAGGGTATACAAAAGAAATAAAAATCATATCATATCTTTTTGAAAATCATAACCTGCAAAAGAGATCATAATGTCTTAACATGGAACAAATCATAGAAGTGAAAATGAGATCACCATAATCATAACATGAAACTTGAAACTTTGTGGCATGCACACATAATCATGGAAAATCATTTCTTGTTAGTCATGACTCATTGTCAAGACTATCTTAGTGGACAAAGTCCCTTTCTGAATCGAGTAACCCTCGTTTCAGTCCTGTTTCACTGAACCGGTATAACCTACCATTCCAGCCATGTCTATCTCATTAGATATAAAATCTTTACCCAATGCATTGTAGGGAGATATAGGTCCCACCCATCTTATAATGAATCCTTTCTTATGTGTGCCACATAATCATAAAACATACATCATCGCATAACACATGTAACAAAAATGGGATTCTTGAAACATCATGACATCATAAATCAATTCATATAAGATAAAGGAATTCATAAAAATAATTCCATCACAACATGATCAAATCAATTCAATAATAGGGATAAAAACAGAACCCTTTATTATCTTAGATGGAAAATAATTTTGATAAAACACTTGAACTCCATTCTTGAGGAAAATATCCTTTCTTCTTCAAAAACATTTTTTCTTTCATAACATGTCATACAACTTTAAAATAAAAGAAGTTGATTAAAAATTAACTTGAAAACTTGTAAAGTAAGCTTCTTGGAAATAATGTTTTAAAAATCCATTCATGCCGTATAAGTTAAAAAAAACATTCTTCGTACTTTTGTCGGAAAAGTCAAAAAAGTACCTCGTACGAAAAACGACAAAAGATTCCTTTCATTTCTTTTACTAAAAACTCAACGAAGGGTAAAAATGGATTTAAAACATTGTAGGTGGATAGAAATAATATTACATGTTTATGAAACATGGATGTGGATGATAAAATACACCCCAGTAAATACTTACGAATAAACAATCTCGGATAAAAATGAGATTGTGATATTTCCCTTACCTTAGGTCCGATTTGCTTTGTACGTGTCCGAAGCTCCTGTATAATGGTTTAAATAATGTCATTTACTTTTTACAGAATCATATTCATTGTTATGATATCATATATGGTTCACTTATGACATTATCTTACCCATTCTTTTGTAAACTCCATGTTAAAGAAGCGTTTTGGGTAAAATCGTTTCATTTATCGTAGGTGTTTTGACTTGTTCTTCTTGACATTATTATTACTTATATCATGATTTACTTACTTCCAGAATATAAAATATGATTTATATATCATATATATTCAGTATATATATATATATAATAGATATATAAATGAAATGAAAAACACCGTTCATGGAGACGGTAGTCCGTACGTACGCATGAACACTGTTTTCCTTTCCTTATTGTCTTGAATGGAAGTAAGTAGATGACATACATATACATATATATACATATATACAGTAGCTTTATAATGTCATATATTTCATTATTATTTTTTAATACTTTATAATCATTCTTAAATGGTTAACATGGAGAATGAATCTCATCGCGTCGTGGAGACGGTAGTCCGTACGTACGCACGAGCGATGATATCATTTCTATAAATATTGAATTGAATTGGAGTGGATTATACAATATATCAGAATCAATATGATGTTTTAATAACTATGTATAGTTATTCTTTACACCATTATACCCATCCATGTAAGGTGGTGGTGGAAAATAGATTACACCACGGCGTGGAGACGGTATTCCGTACGTACGCACGCGCGGTGATTTCTTTTTCCGTAGGATGGATAGATGGTGAAATAGGGTTGTTTCATACTTATAATAAAATATCAGTATATGAGTGATACTGATGTTATTACTTCATAATGAAACAACCTAAGAAGAAGAAGTGGAAGAAGAAATAAAGATGAAAGAATTGGTAACGGTAATTACCTCTTCTTTGAAGTGCCTCTTTGAGACCTCCTCTTAGGGCACTAGAATTGATCTTTGAGGAAGACCAGAACCTCTAAGATGTTGCTAGGGAAGTGGAGAAGAGATTTTGGCAGGGGTTGGCCGAGCTTGAGTGCTCAAATTGGTGTGAGGAGGAGGGGGAGGAGGTGTCCTTTTATAGGGGAGGAGAGGGGCACCTTAGGAATATCTCAAAATATTATTTTATATTAAAGTCAAAATCGGTTTATAATGGTTCCAAAGGGTCTTATTTCGAAGCTAAAGTGGGGATGGGTCGAAATCCTATCAACCAATATAATTTAGACAAGTTTAGGATATTATTTTAACCTTATCAATTAGATTTAACTCTAAGTTAAATAATTTAACTTTTACCATGTCTTTTTGTTTTCTTTCACTATATGGTTAATAAACTTACTATAACATGCCAAACGAACCCCAAATTGTTTATTATTAATATATATATCCTTATCTAAGTCATTTGGCCGAACCTTAGATTTTTAGGAATACAATAACAATTAATAATATAATATTTGATTTAAAAACTATTTTGTGTCAATTTTGACACTATTTGATATATGATTTTTGTGAAAGTCATAACAGAATTAAATGTTCGAACCAAGTTGATTAAATCAACATTAATATATCATAGTAACCTATAAAATTAGTGGAATTCATAAAAAATCTCAAATTACATTTATTTTGGTGTTTATAACATCAATTATGTCAATATTTCATTAATAAGATAATAAATTAAATTATTTGATGTCTAAAAATTACAAATAAAATACCATCATGTAGGAAATCTTTTTATCTTTCTAATGAATATTTACAATCGAATTTATCTTATGTATAACCCCATTTCAAAAATGATTTACTTATTAAACTTTGATTTTAACTATTTTAACCTTTCTTTAAATAAATTAATAATAAATGTCCTAATCTAATCCAAGTGGGCCAAAATGGTCATATTTTATTCCTAAGTTTGTTTTTGGTCAAATTACACTTGTCCAATAGAATTAGTACATGTGTTAGGGTAATAGTAATATCATATTTACCCTTAGTTACCCTATTTACTATTAACCGCGGTAAAAAAAGTAAAAAGTTACTATTCACCAAAAAATTATTTTCATCTCATTGAACCACATTTTAGTCCTTGATATTAACAGTGTCTGTCGGATTTTCGAAATTCCATTCACAGAAGTGGTAAAATTACGTTTTATGCAAAATTCAGTTTTTAACCTCCCACTTAGTAGTTTCACTATTCATCAAAAATTGCTGTTTTTCAGAACAATGCCAAAATTTCATCCTAAGCTATATTTCATATTCCGAATTCAAAAATAAAGTCTATTTTACCATATTCATAACATAGATGTTGCATTAATTAATTTTATAATTAAGTCCCGCTGTTAAAACAAATAGCGTGTTTTTAAGAAACAATATCTGTCAAAAGATTGACACTTGTTTATGTCTGGTTTAAATGTGAAATTACATCCAATGACCAACATTGTATTAAATTGTAAAAATATATTCTAAATATATTTTAAAACCACTCAAATTAATGATTTATCACTATTAATTATTTCGATTAAAAAAAAGTTGTTTTTAGTAATTTTCACTATTCATCAGAATATGAAAGTTATCCGAAAAGTACCAAAATTTCACCCTAAGCTAATTTCGATATTACGAATCCAAAAATGAATTCCATTTTGAAAAATAAAATTTACAAAATTTCAAAAAGTGGTTATTACTATTCATAACGGCTAGTTTTAATAATATTTTAATAGCATATCGTTGTTTAGTGAAACTCAGTATTGCGTACTACACACGCTATCGAGGAAGGTTACGATTACATGTAATGCAAGGAAAGTCAAAGATGCGTGTTTTGCAAGCTCCTTTTGGTGTAGCGTACAACACAAGACATTAATAAAATTAAAAAGAATATTTTTCATAAAATCTCGGGTTGTTACATTCTACCCCCCTTAAAATGAATTTCGCCCTCGAAATTCGTCGGGATTATAAATGGTTTACTATTAGAAAGTTTCTTTAATAGAAACCCACATCGTAAAAAGGAATACCAAAACCAATATTTTAAAACAAAAATATGAAACTTAACGGTTACCCAAATAAACTAATCACTGGGTTTCCACATAGTTGAAAATATGGATATGGAAGAGAAATCTAACCATCATGTTCTGATGGAGAGTGGTAGAGAACATGGCTATAGAAAAGCCAATAATCACAAATCCATAAATTTGTGACGATCTAAGTTACCATCCGATTCATCAGGTATAAGATCACTAGGACAACATTTTTGGTTTTCAAGATCATTTCCCTAAAGTTGAAAATTTGAATTGGAATAAATACTTTCTTTATTTTGGTACAATCTCACTATTGTTCGTGCTTAGAACAATTTCCACTTCATCTCTTAAATAAATGAAGTTGAATTTGTTATTCGTGAAGTGTTAGCAGATCATGTGATAGAATGACGGGTCATTCCATCTGTCTCAAACAAAAGGTTAGCAAAAATTATATACATAAGTCGATCTATAGTGAGATTAATCATATATAGTTCCTAAAATGGACTTATACTTCATATATCATATTGATTAATATAATAAAACTAGTTTCTATTAAACAGGGACTTCCTGTAGGTCAGTGGTAGGCGATAAAGGCCAGTCGCACTTCGGTTGTGGGTTCGATTCCTACAGCCTTGTCCGAAGCGATGGGCTGTCGCCCGTCCTGCAGGTTGTCCTTTTTCTAAAACTATGTTACTATAACATCCCATCAATAATATCGAAAATCTTCTATCCTTAAACAATACTAACTTATGTCCAACATAATCTAGTCTAATCTTTAGGCTTATACATAATACTGCAGTCCACTCTCATAATATAGTGACAACGATTACCAGAGATTTAATACTGTCGTTGATCCCCATATATCATAAGATATATCTTGTTGGTCACATTCCAAACATTAAAAGGCCTTAATCTTGTACTCTCTTGAATACCCATTGAACCTTAGTGAAAACTTGAATGCAGTTAAAAGTTAACACTTTTCACATACCAAAATCCTCAAAATTCTATATACTCAAACCATGATATCACTTAGTCCTTATATCAATCATGAGCTCATGAATACTATCAAACATTTAATTTTCTCCTTATCCATTCATTATGCGCATATCATCTACATTCCAAAAATATCTGAATAACCTTTCATGGATACTGGTAACATTAATCATACACTTTCAAAACACAAGGAAAGACAACAGTGTAACAATCCATAGATGTCTCTTTATTCCAAAATTACACATGATAAACATGTAATCATTCCACTACATTCTCAAACCATTGACCGAGCTTCAAAAATTCTTTCATCTCACATATCATTTGTAGTCTCTTCATCATCATCCACATAAATACTACCCATATGACCATACTGATTCTCTTCATGAGTCTTTCCCTTAGGGCATTTGTTTGCATAATGCCCATACATTCCACATTTAAAACACTTAACCATTTTTGATGTCGTAGCAATACCATTATCCTCATCCATGGTGTTAACCGACCCTTTTCCTTTGCACTTACTTGCTTTGTGTCCTTCTTTTCCACACCCAAAGCATCTTCCAGTTCCCTTGAAACATTCTCCTTGATGCCTCTCCCCACATGATTTACATAGGGGAAATTGAACTTTCTTTCCTCTATGATCATCATGGAACTCCATCTTTCTCTTACTAGTCGAGTCAGGAAACTTACCAAATTTTACTTTATTGATCATGTTGTGAGATTGCTGATTCGGCATAATAATGATGTTTGGACATCCAAATCCCATTTCATTTGGTTGCTCATGAAGAATATCATTCCATTGTCCATCATATCCTCCATTATTGTGAATCATCTTGTTTCCAGCCATTTTCTAAAACCCAAATAGAATAGTGTTAGATGCAAAAATCATAATAAAGGGGGAGTAACTTAAATATCTATCATCTTTGGTTTAATCTAATATCGTTACCATAGTTCTAGGACTATATCCTATACGTATACTTATCCTTAGGGGCATCCCTAGACATACCTTAGAAATATCTCTAGGGATCTCACTAACGTTTTCGCATCCTAGTTTCCAAAGGTTGACTAAACCTTTCCTCTGATACCAACTGTAGAGACCCGAAGCTTATCGTACATGGACATTACATTACTTTTGCGGAATACTTAGTACATAACAAAAACACACACACAAGGATCGTAATAGTTTAGTGTCTTTGGAAACTCGGACCGTAATCTTCTAGTCGTGGTGAAAGATCTTCAATATCTCCCTTAACGATCTTCCCTTTTTTTACCTAAAACCTTTATTTATATCCTGGGGAAAAGAAAACATAAAAGGGTGAGCTCAAATGCTCAGTAAGGGTATACAAAAGAAATAAAAATCATATCATATCTTTTTGAAAATCATAACCTGCAAAAGAGATCATAATATCTTAACATGGAACAAATCATAGAAGTGAAAATGAGATCACCATAATCATAACATGAAACTTGAAACTTTGTGGCATGCACACATAATCATGGAAAATCATTTCTTGTTAGTCATGACTCATTGTCAAGACTATCTTAGTGGACAAAGTCCCTTTCTGAATCGAGTAACCCTCGTTTCAGTCCTGTTTCACTGAACCGGTATAACCTACCATTCCAGCCATGTCTATCTCATTAGATATAAAATCTTTACCCAATGCATTGGAGGGAGATATAGGTCCCACCCATCTTATAATGAATCCTTTCTTATGTGTGCCACATAATCATAAAACATACATCATCGCATAACACATGTAACAAAAATGGGATTCTTGAAACATCATGACATCATAAATCAATTCATATAAGATAAAGGAATTCATAAAAATAATTCCATCACAACATGATCAAATCAATTCAATAATAGGGATAAAAACAGAACCCTTTATTGTCTTAGATGGAAAATAATTTTGATAAAACACTTGAACTCCATTCTTGAGGAAAATATCCTTTCTTCTTCTAAAACATTTTTTCTTTCATAACATGTCATACAACTTTAAAATAAAAGAAGTTGATTAAAAATAAACATGAAAACTTGTAAAGTAAGCTTCTTGGAAATAATGTTTTAAAAATCCATTCATGCCGTATAAGTTAAAAAAAACATTCTTCGTACTTTTGTCGGAAAAGTCAAAAAAGTACCTCGTACGAAAAACGACAAAAGATTCCTTTCATTTCTTTTACTAAAAACTCAACGAAGGGTAAAAATGGATTTAAAACATTGTAGGTGGATGGAAATAATATTACATGTTTATGAAACATGGATGTGGATGATAAAATACACCCCAGTAAATACTTACGAATAAACAATCTCGGATAAAAATGAGATTGTGATATTTCCCTTACCTTAGGTCCGATTTGCTTTGTACGTGTCCGAAGCTCCTGTATAATGGTTTAAATAATGTCATTTACTTTTTACAGAATCATATTCATTGTTATGATATCATATATGGTTCAATTATGACATTATCTTACCCATTCTTTTGTAAACTCCATGTTAAAGAAGCGTTTTGGGTAAAATCGTTTCATTTATCGTAGGTGTTTTGACTTGTTCTTCTTGACATTATTATTAATTATATCATGATTTACTTACTTCCAGAATATAAAATATGATTTATATATCATATATATTCAGTATATATATATATATAATAGATATATAAATGAAATTAAAAACACCGTTCATGGAGACGGTAGTCCGTACGTACGCATGAACGCTGTTTTCCTTTCCTTATTGTCTTGAATGGAAGTAAGTAGATGACATACATATACATATATATACATAAATCCAGTAGCTTTATAATGTCATATATTTCATTATTATTTTTTAATACTTTATAATCATTCTTAAATGGTTAACATGGAGAATGAATCTCATCGCGTCGTGGAGACGGTAGTCCGTACGTACGCACGAGCGATGATATCATTTCTATAAATATTGAATTGAATTGGAGTGGATTATACAATATATCAGAATCAATATGATGTTGTAAAAACTATGTATAGTTATTCTTTACACCATTATACCCATCCATGTAAGGTGGTGGTGGAAAATAGATTACACCACAGCGTGGAGACGGTATTCCATACGTACGCACGCGCGATGATTTCTTTTTCCGTAGGATGGATAGATGGTGAAATAGGGTTGTTTCATACTTATAATAACATATCAGTATATGAGTGATACTGATGTTATTACTTCATAATGAAACAACCTAAGAAGAAGAAGTGGAAGAAGAAATAAAGATGAAAGAATTGGTAACGGTAATTACCTCTTCTTTGAAGTGCCTCTTTGAGACCTCCTCTTAGGGCACTAGAATTGATCTTTGAGGAAGACCAGAACCTCTAGGATGTTGCTAGGGAAGTGGAGAAGAGATTTTGGCAGGGGTTGGCCGAGCTTGAGTGCTCAAATTGGTGTGAGGAGGAGGGGGAGGAGGTGTCCTTTTATAGGGGAGGAGAGGGGCACCTTAGGAATATCTCAAAATATTATTTTATATTAAAGTCAAAATCGGTTTATAATGGTTCCAAAGGGTCTTATTTCGAAGCTAAAGTGGGGATGGGTCGAAATCCTATCAACCAATAGAATTTAGACAAGTTTAGGATATTATTTTAACCTTATCAATTAGATTTAACTCTAAGTTAAATAATTTAACTTTTACCATGTCTTTTTGTTTTCTTTCACTATATGGTTAATAAACTTACTATAACATGCCAAACGAACCCCAAATTGTTTATTATTAATATATATATCCTTATCTAAGTCATTTGGCCGAACCTTAGATTTTTAGGAATACAATAACAATTAATAATATAATATTTGATTTAAAAACTATTTTGTGTCAATTTTGACACTATTTGATATATGATTTTTGTGAAAGTCATAACAGAATTAAATGTTCGAACCAAGTTGATTAAATCAACATTAATATATCATAGTAACCTATAAAATTAGTGGAATTCATAAAAAATCTCAAATTACATTTATTTTGGTGTTTATAACATCAATTATGTCAATATTTCATTAATAAGATAATAAATTAAATTATTTGATGTCTAAAAATTACAAATAAAATACCATCATGTAGGAAATCATTTTATCTTTCTAATGAATATTTACAATCGAATTTATCTTATGTATAACCCCATATCAAAAATGATTTACTTATTAAACTTTGATTTTAACTATTTTAACCTTTCTTTAAATAAATTAATAATAAATGTCCTAATCTAATCCAAGTGGGCCTAAATGGTCATATTTTATTCCTAAGTTTGTTTTTGGTCAAATTACACTTGTCCAATAGAATTAGGACATGTGTTAGGGTAATAGTAATATCATATTTACCCTTAGTTACCCTATTTACTATTAACCGCGGTAAAAAAAGTAAAAAGTTACTATTCACCAAAAAATTATTTTCATCTCATTGAACCACATTTTAGTCCTTGATATTAACAGTGTCTGTCGGATTTTCGAAATTCCATTCACAGAAGTGGTAAAATTACGTTTTATGCAAAATTCAGTTTTTAACCTCCCACTTAGTAGTTTCACTATTCATCAAAAATTGCTGTTTTTCAGAACAATGCCAAAATTTCATCCTAAGCTATATTTCATATTCCGAATTCAAAAATAAAGTCTATTTTACCATATTCATAACATAGATGTTGCATTAATTAATTTTATAATTAAGTCCCGCTGTTAAAACAAATAGCGTGTTTTTAAGAAACAATATCTGTCAAAAGATTGACACTTGTTTATGTCTGGTTTAAATGTGAAATTACATCCAATGACCAACATTGTATTAAATTGTAAAAATATATTCTAAATATATTTTAAAACCACTCAAATTAATGATTTATCACTATTAATTATTTCGATTAAAAAAAAGTTGTTTTTAGTAATTTTCACTATTCATCAGAATATGAAAGTTATCCGAAAAGTACCCAAATTTCACCCTACGCTAATTTCGATATTACGAATCCAAAAATGAATTCCATTTTGAAAAATAAAATTTACAAAATTTCAAAAAGTGGTTATTACTATTCATAACGGCTAGTTTTAATAATATTTTAACAGCATATCGTTGTTTAGTGAAACTCAGTATTGCGTACTACACACGCTATCGAGGAAGGTTGCGATTGCGTGTAATGCAAGGAAAGTCAAAGATGCGTGTTTTGCAAGCTCCTTTTGGTGTAGCGTACAACACAAGACATTAATAAAATTAAAAAGAATATTTTTCATAAAATCTCGGGTTGTTACATTTTCTGGAAAAAATATGTCTTATTCTAGTGAAACGTATA
Source organism: Viscum album (assembly GCA_963277665.1). NCBI lineage: Eukaryota > Viridiplantae > Streptophyta > Magnoliopsida > Santalales > Viscaceae > Viscum > Viscum album. Next base: position 794,402,051 of record OY728160.1, on the reverse strand, counting down.
GGTATATTAGGGGATAAAATTATTAAATATTCCAAATAATAATTTTATCATAATGTTCATATTAGTGAATAAATTCACTCCTTGTATATAATTACAAATATTCCATTTTTTTTAAAAAAAATAATGGATTACTATAGAAAATAAATATCAGCGCATGGAAGATAGAGTGAATTATATAGGGGATGTCATATTTAGTCCTACAGAAGAAAAAAATAAATCATTCTTTAAAGGAATAATTTTAGTTTAAGTATTGTGATGAAAATGTTTGGAGGATATTAATAATAAAACTAACTCATTTTGTATTTATTGGATGGAAATAATTATTTTTAAAATAGAAAAAATATAAAATATTTATTTATAATTGAATGATATTAGTAGAAAAATGATTTTTCAATGTTGGTGTTCATCTAATATGGTAGGAAATATAAAAATATTGAATAATTGTATTTTAATATCTGAGGGGAATGTTTTTTATTTGAAATATCATTTATTATTAATGATAAAAGGAACTAGAATTACATGATTTGTTGAATAAGGGTTGAGAAATAGTGAGGTATAGTATACGATGGGTTATTAATTCAGTTATTAATTATTAGTCAACTCTATTGAACCCTAATATAGTAAAATATAGGTGGTGTTTAATTTATTACATTTTCAATGATACAAATGGTTAAATCATGAGGACTGATTCGTTTTTCTATCATGGAGATCATGATTCAAATATGATACACATTATATACTGTGGATAAAATATAAAACATATAAATGGAAAACATTTAGCATTCAATAACTCATTAAATGGATTTTTAATAATATCCCAACAAAAAGGAACATAACAACTGTGATCTTAAATTATTTGTAAGGGTTACATAAAATAAAATATTTAATCAATAAATAAGATATAATCAATAAGGAATAGTCAAAAATAGTATCCACTTTTTATTTTAATAATACTATATTATCATGAATTGATAATGCATAATCAATATAGATATGTAAATAACAGAACAAACTTTTAATTTAATCCTACAATTGACAAAATGTATCACTATATGATATCAATGATGTAATATTAGAGATAAAATTAACTAATTTCACATTATAAGAAATGTGTGATAGGGTATTCATAAGATCTCATGCATTTTAAAATATGCACCCTCATGACCATGATGCATGGATGATTAATATTATGGGTAAAAACACAAATAATATGGCCCCATCATTAGACTAATGGGATATATCGATAAATAAATGGGAAATATAAACCCAGGCCCAAACCATTACTACATTTCATAAGAATTAATTATATATTTTATTATTGATATAATTATTTATCACTATCACATGTCAGTAAATATTTATATAGAGTAAATAATATATATTTCACATCATTTCCCAATCAAATTAAATTATAATAAATCTAACACAAAATATATAGAAATAATATACCAGATAATAAATAAATATATATATGATTATGATTATGAATATTAAAATTATTAGAGAATACAAGGGATAAATGATAATATTTTATCAAGGATAATATAATCACTCAAAAATAAATGGGAGATAGTTTTCTAGATTCTTATATCTCTATTAAAATTTAAATTATAACCCCTTGAAATGATAGTCCTAAATTTAATAATGAATAATGACTAATAAATAACTATCCATTATAGAAACATTAATGGGATAGAGTATATGTGTAAAAAATTTGAATCGTTATATAATAACTAATCTGTATCATTAGAGTGTAAATTAGGACTAAAACCATCCAAAATATCTTATCCATTAACTAATTTTGGTTATAAAATTCGAATACATTGACGTAATGTATAAATAAAATTCAATAAATATTCATAACACACAGAATATTTTATTACCCAAAAGGAAAGAATTATAAAACAATTGTTACATCCTGTCACTATTTTTAGGTACTACTAAATCCATATTTTATCATTATTTTGTAGGGTATCATTTAATGGTTTTTTGGGTGAAATTGCTGAAATTTTTATAATTTTTTTGGGTTCTATATTATTGGTGCATGGTTTTCCCTAACAATGTTCCCACCAAATATAAAACAATAAAAACCATACAATATTCCTTTGAATTGATGCCACACTATTTGACAAACCATGAATCCACCTTTTAGAAAACATAGATGCCACAAGAATAGTCATACCATTAGGGTGAAATATTTAAAAAAACCATAGGACCCTACACGACTAACCATTCATGCAATATTTAATTATTACAAAAATTCAATAAAAATTTCTAAACCCCCATTTGACCCCTATTTGACCCTAATCATGTTTTGACATTTTTATGGTTTTTGGAGCTCGTAGGAACCAATTTTATGTCCTCCAAATACATTTAGAATGAAATCAATGAATTGTGATCTAATTTTGATATCCTCTTGAAAAGTGTTCTTTTCTCATTCCTTCTCACCCACTCTCTTCCGTTATTTTCATTATGGTATTATAGATGTCTATATTATTTTAGGAAAAAATGTCCATAATTTTATATCATGAATCTAGGATTTATTCACGAATTTCAATTTCATATATTCTTTACTGGAGTTTCCAATTACGATCATTGTGTGAAATTATCTCTTTGTTTAGATAGGTGGATCTTCCAATTGATATAAACCATAATTTCTTGATTTAAATTAAATATATTTCAATTAGATTTGGAAAACACCAATTCATTTTAATTGGAATATGAAATTTTATTTGCCTTTAGATTGGGGAAAACCCCCGAATCTAGTGAATTTTTGTGTGATTGTGGGACATGATATGAAATTTTGAAAATAAATTTTTCAATTATATAATGATATTTATTTGTGACATTTTTTTAAACATTGTATTAGTGGATATTTTATTCAATTTTATTGATAAGTACCCATTTTTTCTATTGAAAGTCATGAATTGATCAAAACCCCATTTTAATTTTTTTTGGATATGGGAAAATTGAATATTGAAATTGTATAATCGTATTTTGAACTGTTTTGTGATATATTTCCCATGATTGACTATTTTTCCTCGCATATAAATCATTTGGGTGTTATTGATTTACTAGTGGAAAATGATATTGTATAGAAATTCCCTTCCAACAGATTAATTCCTTAATACACAATCATATATTTGTTGGAATATCTCATACCCTATAAGATGTTTGATATTCCTATTTGAATAGTTTTAATGGTACATTTTTTATCATTGAATTTATCATTTTATAAGTTTGTGATGATCTAATAAACTAAAACTATTATACCTCATGGATGATTAAAATTGTTTCTAATTTGTGATTATTTATATATATATATATATATTCAATTATTATAGTCTATTTAACACATTCCTTATGGATTCATAAAAGTGATATTATATAAAATTTTTGTTAATCGATTATTTTAAATATTTCCTTAAATTGAAATGTTAACCACATCTTTTTAGTAGAGTTTTGTTATTCATTGTGTTTTTTAAAATGAAATCTTCATTTTGACATATAATTTTTAATTTTATTATGAAATCCTTTATGATAACCTAAAGGGTATTAGATAAAACCCCACATATCCCTTCAGGTGATTACAAATTTCATTCTATGAGGTTCGAGTAAGGAGAAACCAATATAAAGGGTTTGTAGTAATGATTGAATATTTTGTCCTTAGTTGATATTTATTTTGGTTCATGGGTTGTTTATCCTATTTTTTTGAACATGACAATATAATTTTGTTTTTTATACATACATTAATTCTATGATAGTTCCCCATAAGGTTTTTATTTTGATAATACTAACTTTTTACTATTTCGTTAACAATTTATTTGGAAAATCCATCCCCTATATTATCTAGTAGGATGGAATGTGGTAGTCTCCAAAATGTGGGCATTAGTAACACCCCTCGAGGCATGTCAGTGTTAGGTCAGGAATCAGGGAAATAAGGTATTTTAGATGCTTCATTAAAAATTGTTTTCAAAAGTGTAAGAAAAGAATATTTCATTGATTCCAATATGATTTGGAGTAATTTTATCAAGATTTTGGAGGAATTTCTGATTGATTATATGAATTAATCTCAGCCAAATAAACCTTAAGCCACTCTAAGTGGGTTAGGTAGGATATCTTGAGGATTAGTTCTTCTATCATTCATTAATTTTTTGTAGAGACCTGAAGCCTGATGTACAAGGAAATTACATTACATTTTCGGAATACATAGTACATAACAAAAACACACACACAAGGACCGTAATAGTTTAGTGTCTTTGGAAACTCGGAACGTAATCTTCTAATCATGGTGAAAGATCTTCAACATATCCCATAATGATCTTCCATTTTTTACCTAAAACCTTTCTTTATATCCTGGGGAAAAGAAAACATAAAAGGGTGAGCTCAAATGCTTAGTAAGGGTAAACAAAAGAAATATAAATCACATCATATTCATAAGAAAATAACTTTTGGAAATCATAACCTGCAAAAGAGATCATAAATTCATAACATAGGGTAAATCAAAGTGGTGAAATGCAATCCCAATAATCATAACTTAAATCATGAAACATTTTGGCATACACACATAATCATATATAATCATTTCATATTAGTTAATACTCATTTCCAACACTATCTTAGTGGACAAAGTCCATTTCTGAACAGAGTTCACTCCTCGTTTCAGTCCGGTTTCACTAAACCGGTATAACCTACCATTCCATCCATGTCTATCTCTTGAGATATAAAATATTTACGAAATGCATTGGAGGGAGATATTGGTCCCACCCATCTCATAATGATACCATTCTTATGTGTGCCACAAAATAAGAAACCATACATCCTAGCATAACCCATGTAATAAAAATGGGAATCTTAAACATCGTGGAATCATAAAAAAATTCATATAAGATGAAGGAATTAATAAAAATATTTCCATCACAACATAATCAAATACATGTAATAATAGCGATAGAAACAGAAACCTATATTATCTTAGATGGAAAATAATTTTGATAAAACACTTGAACTCCATTCGTCTGGAAAATATCCTTTCTACTTCAAAAACACTTTTCCTTTCATAACATGTCAAACAATTCTAAACTAAATGAAGTGGATTAAAAATAAACTTGACAACTTGTAAAGGAAGATTCATGGAAATAATGTTTTAAAAATCCATTCATGCTTTATAAGTTAAAAATCATTCTTCTCGTACTTTTTCGGAAAATTCAAGAAGTACCTCGTACGAAAAATGACAAAAGATTCCTTTCATATATTTACTAAAAACTCACCGAAGGGTAAAATTGGATATAAACTACTGTAGAATGATATAAATATTACATATTGAGCAAACATGGATGTGGATGATAAAATACACACCATTAAATACCAAAGTATAAACAATCTTGGATAAAAATGAGATTGTGATATTTCCCTTACCTTAGGTCTGATTTTCTTCGTAAGTGTCCGAACCTCCTCTTCTTTGAAGTGCTTCTTTGAGACCTCCTTTTAGGGCAATAAAATAGGTCTTTGAAGAAGACTAGAACCTCTAGGATATTTATAGGGAAGTGGAGAGGAGAAATTGGTAGTTTTTGGCCGAGCATGAAGGCTCAAAGTGGTGTGAGGAAGAGAGGGAGGAGGTGCCCTTTTATAAGGGAGGAGAGGGGTACCTTTGGAATAACTAAAACTATTATTTTATTATAAAGTCATATTCGGTTTTTAAATAGCTCCAAATTGACTTATTTATAATCTAAGGTGGGGATGGATCTAAATCCTCTCATACAATATAATTTATACAAGTTTATGTTTCTATTTTATCCTTATCATTTAGATTTAACATTAAGTTAAATAATTTTACTTTTACCGTGTCTTCTTGTGTTCTTACACTATAAAGTTAATAAAAATACTATAAAAAGTTAAAAAAACCCCAATATGTTTATTATTAATATATATAACCTTATCTAAGTCATTTGGCCGAACCTTAGATTTTTAGGAATAAAATAACAATTAATAATATAATATTTGTTTTAAAAACTATTTTATGTCAATTTTGACACTATTTAGTAATTGATTTTTGTGAAAATAATAACAGAATGATTACTTCTAAAAAAGTTAATTAAATCAATACTAACATGTCATATTAACCTAGAAAATTAGTCTAATTCATAAAAAGTCTCAAATTACATTTATTTATATATTTATAACATCAATTATGTCAATATTTCATTAATAAGATAATTATTTCATCATCGTTGTGTCATAAATAAATTAAATTATTTAATGTCTAAAAATTATAAATAAACTACTATTATGTAGAAAATCTTATTAGATTTCTAATGAATATTTAAAATCTAATTTATCTTATGTATAACCCTATATTAAAAATGTTTTAGTAAATAAACTTTGATTTTAACTCTTTTAACTCTTCTTTGAATTAAATAATAATAAATGTCTTAATCTAATCCTAGTGGCCCTAAATGGTCCTATTTTATACCTAAGGTTGTTTTTGGTCGAATTACACTTATCCAATAGAATAAGGACATATTTTAGGGTAATAATAATATCAGTTTAACCCTTAATTACCCTATTTACTTTTAACAGTGGTAAAAAAAAGTAAAAAGTTACTATTCACCAAAAATTATTTTCATCTCATTGAACCAAATTTTACTTACTGATATCAACCGTGTCTCTCGGATTTTTGAAATTCCACTCATAGAAGCGGTAAAATTATGTTTTATGAAAAATTCATTTTTTTAAACTACCACTTAGTGGTTTCACAATTTATCAAAAAAATTAATGTTTCCAGAAAAAATACGAAAAATTAGGCCTAAGCTATATTTGACATTATGAACTCAAAAATGATGTCTATTTTACCAAATTCAAAAACTATTCGTTGCATTAATTAATTAAAAAATTAATTCTCATCGTCAAAACAAATAGTGTGTTTTTAAAAGATAATAACTATCAAAAGATTGACACTTGTTTATGTCTGGTTTTAATGTGAAATCACATCCAATGAAAAACATTTTATTAAATTGTAAAAATATATTCTAAATATACTTTAAAACCACTAAAAATAATAATTTACCACTCTTAATTTTTTTGATTAAAAAACTTGTTTTTAATTAAAATTTAGTAATTTTCACTATTCATCAGAATATGAAAGTTATCTGAAAAGTACCAAAATTTCACCCTAAGCTAATTTCGATATTCCGAATCCAAAAATGAAGTCCATTTTGAAAGATAAAATTTCTAAAATTTTAAAAGGTGGTTATTACTATTCATAACGCCTATTTTTAATAATAGCATATCGTTGTTTAGTGAAACTCGGTATTGCGTACTACACACGCTATCGAGGAAGGTTGTGATTGTATGTAATTAAATGAAAGTCAAGGATGCGTGTTGTGCAAACTCCTTTTGGTGTAGCAAAAAAAACAAGACATTAATGAAATTAAAAAGAATATTTTTCATAAAATCTCAGGGTGTTACGTTCTACCCCCCTTAAAATGAATTTCACCCTTCAAATTCGTTGGGGTTATAAATGGTTTACTACTCAAAAGATTCTTTAATAGAAACCCAAATCGTAAAATGGAATACCAAAACCAATCTTTAAAACCAAAATCCTGAAACATAACTATTACCCAAATAATCTAATCACTGGGTTTCCACATAGTTGAAAATATTGATATGGAAGAGAAATCTAACCATCATGTTCTGATGGAGAGTGGTAGAGAACATGGCTATGAAAAACCCAGAAATCACAAATCCATAAATTTGTTAAGATCTAAGGTACCATATAATTCATCAGATATAAGAGCACTAGGACAACATTTTGGGTTTTCAAGATAATTTCCCTAAAGTTGATGAAATTGGAATTAGAAGAAATACTTTTGTGATTTCATTATAGTCTCACCGTTGGTCGTTCTTTGGACAATTCCAACTTCATCTCTTAATGAAATGAATTTGAATTTGTCATTCATGATGTGTTAAAATATCATGTGACAGAATGATGGTTCATTCCACCTTTCTCAAACAAAAGGTTAGAAAAGTTATCAAAAAATACATAAGTACATCTATAGTGAGATTAATCATATATGGTTCCTAAAATGGATTTATATTTCATATATCATACTTATTAGTATAATAAAACTAGTTTCTACTAAATAGGGACTTCCTGTAGGCCCATGGTAGGCGATAAAGGCCAGTCTCACTTCGGTTGTGGGTTCGATTCCCACAGCCTTGTCCGATGCAATGGGCTGTCGCCCGTCCTCCAGGTTTTCCTTTTTCTAAAACTATATTACTATAACATCCCATCAATAATATCAAAAAAACAAACAATACTAACTTATGATCAACATAATCCATTCCAATATTTAGGCTTATCCATAATACTGCAGTCCACTCTCATAATATAGTGAAAACGATTACCAGAGATTTAATACCATCGTTGATCCACATATATCATAAGATATGTCTTGTTGGTCACATTCCAAACATTCAAAGGCCTTAATCATGTATTGTTTTGAATACCCATTGAAGCTAAGTGAAAAAATTAATGTTGTTAAAAGTTAACTCTTTCCACATACCAAAATCCTCAAAATTCTATATACTCTAACCATGATATCACTTAGTTCTTATATCAATCATGAGCTCATGAATACTGTCAAATATTTCATTTTCTCGTTTTCCCTTCATTATGTGCATATCATCTTTTTTCCAAAAATATATCAATCCCTTTCCATGGTTACTGGTACCATAAAATTATTGAAACCTCAATAGACCAATACATAAATATTCCAATATTCCTTGATACTATATACAACATTATTTTGGAATCCCATTACACAAACACTTAATCATTCCACCACATCGATTTCATATTCAACATTGCCAATGGTGATCGCATGTGACTTTCCTTTGTCCTTTTCTTTAAGTGGTTGCTTATGTCGATCATCACTAACCCTTGGATTAGGGCATTTATTATCATAATTCCCTATTTCCTTGCACTTGAAGCATTGAAGTGTAGTAGGTTCATTCTGTGTATCCCTTCCTTTGTTTGCATCATTAGACATCTTCTTCCCATCATTGCGGCATTCAAATGCCTGATGACCTTCCTATCCACATTTGAATCATTTACTTGTCCCTTTAAAATAATCTCCACCATGCTTCTTTCCACACATTGACCATAAGGAAACATTCATCTTCTTTTCACCATAATTTTGAGATTTCTCCTTGAACTCAATCTTTCATTTATTGTCAAAAATATGAGATGGATAAGTAACACCAACTTCCATTTCAACCTTGATAGCACAACGCACAATTTAATTATAGATATTGATGTCTCTTATAGCTAATTCCCTTCAAAGATTTTGTTTTAAGCCATTGAATATTTGATCAACATTACTTTCAGGTTGGATGATAAATCCAGATGCATACCTTGCAAGCCTCGTAAAATTCTCTTCGTATATACCAACAGATTCATCATCCTTTTTCTTTAGTTCAAGAAACTCCTTCTCCATCTTTGTTCGAAGAATACGAGGGAAGTACTTGTTGAAAAATATGTTCTCGAATTCGTCCCATTCCATGGACTCAATTTCAACTCTTTGCCTCGTATTCTTGATAAGATTCCACCATTGATCAGCTTCACCTTCCAAATGATATACTGCTAAGATGACTTTATCATGTTCAGAACATTGAAGAACTGAAAAGATCTTTTCAGTGGTACTGATCCATTTTTCATCAACAAGTGGATCAGAAGACCCACTGAAAGAAGGTGGACGTTGCTTCATGAAGGACTCAATAGAATATTGTTCCCTTATCTGCTCATTTGGAAGTCCAGAATGACTAATATCTTGTGTAAGTATAGCAATAAGATTTTTCACTCCATCTCCCATAACATTTGTTTTTTTAGGAGGACAATCATTGCATTGTCCATTGCATTGATCAACACGGTTCCTTCGGGTTCTAGCCATCGTCTAAAACCCAAAAAAGAATAGTGTGAGAGGCAAAAAATCATACTAGGGAAAACAACATAATAATGGGGGAGTACCTTCAATATCTAACATCTTATGTTTAATTCTAAGATCATTAGTGCAATTCTAGGACTATAACCTATACTTATACTTAACCTTAGGGACATCCCTAGACACACCATAGAAATATCTATAGGGATCTCACTAAAGTTATCGCATCCTAGATTCCAAAGGTTGACTAAAACATTCCTCTGATACCAACTGTAGAGACCCGATGCCTGACGTACAAGGAAATTACATTACATTTTTGGAATACTTAGTACATAACAAAAACACACACAAAAGGACCGTAATAGTTTTGTGTATTTGGAAACTCGGAACGTAATCTTCTAATCATGGTGAAAGGTCTTCAACATCTCCCATAAAGATCTTCCCTTTTTTAACCTAAAAAGTTTCTTTATATCCTGGGGAAAAGAAAACATAAAAGTGTGAGCTAAAATGCTCAATAAGGGTAAACAAAAGAAATATTAATCACATCATATTCATAAGAACATAACATTTGGAAATCTTAACCTGCAAAAGTGATCATAAATTCATAACATGGGGAAAATCATAGTAGAGAAATGTAATCCCAATAATCATAACATAAATCATGAATATTTGTGGCATACACACATAATCATAGAGAATCATTTATTATTAGTCAAGACTCATTTCCAAGACTATCTTAGTGGACAAAGTCAATTTCTAAACCGAGTTCACTCCTCATTTCATCCCTGTTTCACTAAACCTGTATAACCTACCGTTCCAGCCATGTCTATCTCATGAGATATAAAATCTTTACCCAATGAATTGGAGGGAGATATAGGTCCAACCCATCTCATAATGATACCATTCTTATGTGTTCCACAAAATCAGAAACCATACATCATAGCATAACCCATGTAATAAAAATGGGAATCTTAAACATTGTGACATCATAAAACAATTCATATAAGATAAAGAAATTCATAAAAATATTTCCATCACAACATAATCAAATCTATGTAATAATAGGGATAGAAACAGAACCCTATATTATCTTAGATGGAAAATAATTTTGATAAAACACTTGAACTCCATTTTTGAGGAAAAAATCCTTTCTACTTCAAAAACACTTTTCCTTTCTTAACGTGTCATAAAATTTCAAACTAAAAGATGTTGATTAAAAATAAACTTGAAAACATGAAAAGGAAGCTTCTTTGAAATAATGTTTTAAAAACCATTCATGATGTATAAGTTAATAAAACATTCTTTTCATAATATTGTCGTAAAAGTCAAATATTACCTCATACGAAAAATGACAAAATATTCCTTTCATATATTTACTAAAATCTCAGCAAAGGGTAAAATTGGATATAAACTACTGTAGAAGGATATAAATCTTACATATTGTGGAAACATGGATGTGGATGATAAAATACACCCCAGTAAATACAAAAGTATAAACAATCTTGGATAAAAATGAGATTGTGATATTTCCCTTACCTTAGTTCTGATTTTCTTCGTAAGTCTCTGAACCTCCTCTTCTTTGAAGTGCTTCATTGAGACCTCCTTTTAGGGAACTAAAATAGGTATTTGAAGAAGACCAGAACCTCTAGGATGTTTCTAGGGAAGTGGAGAGGAGAAATATTTAGGGTTTGGCCGATCTTGAAGTCTCAATGTAGTGTGAGGAAGAGAGGGGGGAGGTGCCCTTTTATAAGGGAGGAGAGTGGTACCTTTGGAATAACTAAAACTATTATTTTTTTATAAAGTCATATTCAGTTTTAAATATCTCCAAATTGATTTATTTCGAAGATATGGTGGGGATGGATCCAAATCCTCTCATCCAATAGAATTTAGGCAAGTTTAGGTTTCTAATTTAAACTTATCATTTAGATTTAACATTAAGTTAAATAATTTTACTTTTACCGTGTCTTCTTGTGTACTTACACTATAAAGTTAATAAACATACTATAACAAGACAAACGAACCCCAAGATGTTTATTATTAATATATATAACATTATCTAAGTCATTTGTCCGAACCTTGGATTTTTAGGAATAAAATAACAAATAATAATATAATATTTGTTTTAAAAACTATTTTATGTCAATTTTGACACTATTTAGTAATTGATTTTTGTGAAAATAATAACAGAATGATTACTTAGAAAAAAGTTAATTAAATAAATACTAACATGTCATATTAACCTAGAAAATTATTCTAATTCATAAAAAGTCTCAACATACATTTATTTGTGTATTTATAACATCAATTATGTCAATATTTCATTAATAAAATAATTATTTCATCATCGTTGTGTCATAAATAAATTAAATTATTTAATGTCTAAAAATTATAAATAAAATACCATTATTTAGGAAATATTATTATCTTTCTAATTAATATTTACAATCTAATTTATCTTATGTATAACCCTATATTAAAAATGTTTTATTAAATAAAATTTTATTTTAACTCTTTTAACTCTTCTTTGAATTAAATAATAATAAATGTCCTAATCTAATCCAAGTGGCCCTAAATGGTCATATTTTATTCCTAAGGCTGTTTTTGGTCGAATAACACTTATCCAATAGAATTATGACATTTTTTAGGGTAATAATAATATCATTTTTACCATTAATTACCATATTTAATTTTAACTGTGGTAAAAAAGTAAAAAGTTACTATTCACCATAAATTATTTTCATCTCATTGAACCAAATTTTACTTATTGAAATCAACCGTGTCTCTTGTATTTTTGAAATTCCACTCACATAAGTGGTAAAATTATGTTTAATGAAAAACTCATTTTTTTAAACTACCACTTAGTGGTTTCACTATTCATCAAAAAAATGAAAGTTTCCAGAAAAAATACCAAAAAATAGGCCTAAGCTATATTTGATATTATGAACTCAAAAATGATGTCTATTTTACCAAATTCAAAACATATCAGTTTCAATAATTAGTTTAATAATTAATTCCTGTCGTCAAAACAAATAGCGTGTTTTTAAAAGATAATAACTATCAAAAGATTAACAATTGTTTATGTCTGGTTTAAATGTGAAATTACATCCAATGAAGAAAATTGTATTAAATTGTAAAAATATATTGTAAATATACTTTAAAACCCCTCAAATTAATAATTTACCACTATTAATTTTTTCGATTAAAAAATTTGTTTTTAATTAAAATTTAGTAATTTTCACTATTCATCAGAATATGAATGTTATCAGAAAAGTGCCAAAATTTCACCCTAAGCTAATTTCGATATTCAGAATTAAAAAATGAAGTCCATTTTGAGAGATAAGATTTCTATAATTTAAAAAGGTGGTTATTACTATTCATAACCGCTATTTTTAATAATAGCATATCGTTGTTTAGTGAAACTCGGTATTGCGTACTACACACGCTATCAAGGAAGGTCGTGATTGCGTGTAATGCAAGGAAAGTCAAGGATGAGTGTTGTGAAAACTCCTTTTGATGTAGCATAAAACACAATACTTTAATGAAATTAAAAGGAATATTTTTCATAAAATCTCGGGGTGTTACATTCTACACCCCTTAAAATGAATTTCACCCTTGAAATTCATCGGGGTTATAAATGGTTTACTGCTAGAAAGTTTCTTTAATAGAAATACACATAGTAAAAAGGAATACCAAAACCAATCTTTAAAAACAAAATCATGAAACATAACTGTTACCCAAATAAACTAATCATCGGGTTTCCACATAGGTGAAAATATGGATATGGAAGAGAAATCTAACCATCATGTTCTAATGGAGAGTGGTAGAGAACATGGCTATGGAAAAGCCAGCAATCACAAAGCCATAAATTTGTGAAGATCTAAGGTACCATCTGATTCATCAGATATAAGAGCACTAGGACCACATTTTTGGTTTTCAAGGCCAATTCCCTAAAGTTGAAGAAATTGGAATTAGAAGAAATTCTTTCGTTATTTCGATATAGTCTCACCGTTGGTCGTTCTTTGGACAATTACCACTACATATCTTAATGAAATGAAGTTGAATATGTCATTCGTGATGTGTTAGTAGATCATGTGATTGAATGATGGGTCATTCCATATGTCACAAACAAAAGGTTAGAAAAGTTATCAAAAAATACATAATTACATCTATAGTGAGATTAATCATATATGGTTCTTAAATGGACTTATACTTCATATATCATACTTCTTAGTATAATAATACTAGTTTATACTAAACAGAGACTTCCTGTAGGCCAGTGGTAGGCGATAAAGGCCAGTCGCACTTCAGTGGTGGGTTCGATTCCCCCAGCCTTGTCCGATGCGATGGGTTGTCGCCCGTCCTGTATGTTGTCCTTTTTCTAAAACTATATTACTATAACATCCCATCAATAATATCGAAAAAACAAACAATACTAACTTATGTACAACATAATCCATTCCAATCTTTAGGCTTATACATAATACTACATTCTACTCTCATAATATAGTGAAAACGTTTACCTGAGATTTTATACCATCGTTGATCCACATATATCATAAGATATGTCTATTTGGTCACATTCCAAACATTCAAAGGCCTTTATCTTGTATTCTCTTGAATACCCATTGAACCTTAGTGAAAAGATGAATGTTGTTAAAAGTTAACTCTTTCCACATACCAAAATCCTCAAAATTCTATATACTCTAACCATGATATCACTTAGTCATTATATCAATCATGATCTCATGAATACTGTCAAATATTTCATTTTCTCGTTTTCCCTTCATTATGAGCATATCATCTTTTTTTCCAAAAATATCTCAATCACAATCCATGGTTACCAGTACCATAAAATTATTGAAACGACAATAGACCAATATATAAATATTCCAATATTCCATGATACTATATACAACATTATTTTGGAATCCCATTACACAAACACTTAATCATTACACCACATCGTTGTCATATTCAACATCGCCAATGGTGATCACATGTGACTTCACTTTGTCCTTTTCCTTAAGTGGTTTCTCATGTTGATCATCACTAACCCTTGGATTAGGGCATTTATTAGCATAATTCCCCATTTCCTTGCACTAGAATCATTGAAGTGTAGTAGGTTCATTCTGTGTATCCCTTCCTTTGTTTGCATCATTAGACATCTTCTTCCCAACATTGCAGCATTCAAATGCCCGATGACCTTCCTTTCCACATTTGAATCATTTACTTGTCCTTTTAAGACAATCTCCCCCATGCTTCTTTCCACACTTTGAGCATAATGAAACATTCATCTTCTTTTCACCATTATTCTGAGATTTCTCCTTGAACTCCATCTTTCGTTTCTTGTCAAAACAATGAGATGGATAAGTAACACCAACTTCCATTTCTACCTTGATAGAACAACGCATAATTTATTCATATCTATTGAAGTCTCTTTTAGCTAATTCCCTTCAAAGATTTGGTTTTAAGCCACTAACGAATCGATCAACTTTACTTTCAGGTTGGATGATAAATCCAGATGCCTACCTTGCAAACCTCGTAAAATTCGCTTCGTATATACCAATAGATTCATCATCCTTTTTTCTTTAGTTCAAGAAACTCATTCTCAATCTTTGTTCGAAGAATACGAGGGATGTAATTATTGATTAATATGTTCTTGAACTCTTCCCATTCCATGGACTCAATTTCATCTCTTTGCCTCGTATTCTTGATAAGATTCCACCATTGATCAGCTTCACCTTCCAAACGATATACTCCTAAGATGACTTTATCATGTTCAGAACATTGATGAACTGAAAATATCATTTCAGTGGTACTGTTCCATTGTTCATCAACAAGTGGATCAGAAGACCCACTGAAAGAAGGTGGACGTTGCCTCATGAAGGAATAAATAGAATATTGTTCCCTTCTCTACTCATTTGGAAGTCCAGAATGATTCATTGCTTGTGTAAGTATAGCAACAATATTTTTCACTCCATCTCCCATAACATTTGTTTGTTTAGGAGGACAATCATTGCATTGTCCATTGCATTGATCAACACGGTTCTTCGGGTTCCAGCCATCGTCTAAAACCCAAAAAAGAATAGTGTGAGAGGAAAAAATCATACTATGGAAAACAACATAATAAAGGGGGAGTAACTTCAATATCTAACATCTTAGGTTTAATTCTAAGATCGTTAGATCAATTCTAGGACTATAACCTATACTTATACTTACCCTTATCTACATCCCTAGACAAACCTTAGAAATATCTCTATGGATCTCACTAAAGTTCTCGCATCCTAGTTTCTAAATGTTGACTAAACCTTTCCTCTGATACCAACTGTAGTGACCTGATGCCTGACGTACAAGGACATTACATTACATTTTCGGAATACTTAGTACATAATAAAAACACACACACAAGGATTGTAATAGTTTAGTGTCTTTGGAAACTCGGAACGTAATCTTCTAATCATGGTGAAAGATCTTCAACATCTCTCATAATGATCTTCCCTTTTTTTACCTAAAACATTTATTTATATCCTAAGGAAAAGAAAACATAAAAGGCTGAGCTCAAATCCTCAGTAAGGGTAAACAAAAGAAATATCAATCACATCATATTCATAAGAACATAACTTTTGGAAATCTTATCCTGCAAATGAGATCATAAATTCATAACATGGGGTAAATCAAAGTAGAGAAATTTAATCCCAATAATCATATATTAAATCATGAAGCTTTGTGGAATACAAAAATAATCATAGAGAATCCTTTCTTATTAGTCAAGACTCATTGCCAAGACTATCTTAGTGGAAAAAGTCCATTTCTGAACCGAGTTCACTCCTCATTTCAGTACTGTTTCACAAAACCGATATAACCTACCGTTCCAGCCATGTCTATCTCAAGAGATATAAAATCTTTACCCAATGCATTCTAGGGAGATATAGGTCCCACCCATATCATAATGATACCATTCTTATGTGTGCCATAAAATCAGAATCCATACATCATAGCATAACCCATGTAATAAAAATGGGAATCTTAAACATCGTGACATCATAAAACAATTCATATAAGATAAAGGAATTCATAAAAATATTTCCATCACAATATAATAAAATACATTTAATAATAGGGATAGAAACAGAACCCTATATTATCATAGTTGGAAAATAATTTTGATAAAACACTTGAACTCCATTTTTGAGGAAAATATCCATTCTACTTCAAAAACATTTTTCCTTTATTAACATGGAATAAAATTCTAAACTAAAAGAAGTTGATTAAAAATAAACTTGAAAAAAATGTAAAGGAAGATTCTTGGAAATAATATTTTAAAAATCCATTGATGCCGTATAAGTTAAAAAACATTTTTCTCATACTTTTGTTAGGAAAGTCAAAAAGTACCTCATACGAAAAATGACAAAAGATTCCTTTCATATATTTACTAAAAACTCACCGAAGGGTAAAATTGGATACAAACTACTATAGAAGGATATAAATATTACATATTGAGAAAACATGGATGTGGATGATAAAATACACCCCAGTAAATACCAAAGTATAAACAATATCGGATAAAAATGAGATTGTGATATTTCCCTTACCTTAGGTCTGATTTTCTTCGTAAGTGTCCGAACCTCCTCTTCTTTGAAGTGCTTCTTTGAGACCTCCTTTTAGGGAAATAAAATAGGTCTTTGAAGAAGACCAGGACCTCTAGGATGTTTCTAGGGAAGTAGAGAGGACAAATTGGTAGGGTTGGCCGAGCTTGAAGGCTCAATGTGGTGTGAGGAAGAGAGGGAGGAGGTGCCCTTTTATAAGGGAGGAGAGGGGTACCTTTGGAATAACTAAAACTATTATTTTATTATAAAGTCATATTTGATTTAAATAGATCCAAATTGTTTTATATCAAAGCTGAGGTCGGGATGGATCGAAATCCTCTCATCCAATAGAATATAGACAAGTTTAGGTTCCTATTTTAACCTTATCATTTAGATTTAATATTAAGTTAAATAATTTTACTTTTACCGTGTCTTCTTGTGTTGTTACACTATAAGGTTAATAAACATACTATAACATACCAAAATAACCACAAGTTGTTTATTATTAATATATATAACCTTATCTAAGTCATTTTTCCGAACCATAGATTTTTTAGTAATAAAATAACAATTAATAATATAATATTTTTTTTAAAAATTATTTTATGTCAATTTTGACACTATTTAGTAATTTATTTTTATAAAACTCATAACAGAATGATTAGTTCAAAAAAAGTTAAATAAATCAATACTAACATGTCATAGTAACCTATAAAATTAGTGTAATTCATAAAAAGTATCAAATTACATTTATTTGGGTATTTATAACATCAATTATGTCAATATTTCATTAATAAGATAATTACTGCATCATCGTTGTGTCATAAATAAATTAAATTATTTAATGTCTGAAAATTATAAATAAAATTACATTATGTGGGAAATCTTATTAACTTTCTAATGAATATTTAAAATATAATTTATCTTATGTATGACCCTATATTAAAAATGTTTTAGTAAATAAACTTCGATTTTAACTCTTTTAACTCTTCTTTGAATTAAATAATAATAAATGTCCTAATCTAATCCAAGTGTGCCTAAATGGTCATATTTTATTCCTAAGGTTGTTTTTGGTCTAATTACACTTATCCAATAGAATTAGGACATGTTTTAGGGTAATAATAATATCATTTTTACCCTTAATTACCCTTTTTATTTTTAACCGTGGTAAAAAAAATGTAAAAAGTTACTATTCACTAAAAATTATTTTCATCTCATTGAACCACATTTTACTTACTGACATCAACCGTGTCTCTCGGATTTTTGAAATTAAACTCATAGAAGCGGTAAAATTATGTTTTATGAAAAATTAATTTTTTTAAACTACCACTTAGTGGTTTCACTATTCATCAAAAAAATGAATGTATCCAGAAAAAATACTAAAAATTAGGCCTAAGCTATATTTGATATTATGAACTAAACAATGATGTCTAATTTACCAAATTCAAAACATATCAGTTGCATTAATTAATTTAAAAATTAATTCCCGTCGTCAAAACAAATATCGGGTTTTTAAAAGATAATAACTATCAAAAGATTGGCACTTGTTTATGTCTGGATTAAATATGTAATTACATCAAATGAAAAACATTGTATTAAATTGTATAAATATATTCTAAATATACTTTAAAACCACTCAAATTAATAATTTACCACTATTAAATTTTTCGATTAAAAAAGTTGTTCTTAATGAAAATTTATTAATTTTCACTATTCATTATAATATGAAAGTTATCCAAAAAGTGCCAAAATTTCATCCTAAGCTAATTTCGATATTCCGAATCCAAAAATGAAGTCCATTTTGAGAGATAAAATTTCTAAAATTTTAAAAGTTGGTAATTACTATTCATAACAACTAGTTTTAATAATAGCATGTCGTTGTTTAGTAAAACTCGGTATTGCGTACTACACACGCTATCGAGGAAGGTCGCAATTGCGTGTAATGAAAGGAACGTCAAGGATGCATGTTGTGAAAACTCCATTTGGTGTAGCGTAAAACACAAGACATTAATGAAATTAAAAAGAATATTTTTCATAAAATCTCGGGGTGTTACATTTTTATTTCGATTGGTTGAAGTAAAAATCATTTTTAGTTATCTAGAGAAATTAAAATTTATTGTTGATTTGTTTGAGTGTAAATATAATGTATTCAATGTTTTATTCTGATTTTTTGTAGCATAATAGATCCAATAAGATGTGTAAATTTGATGTTGGAGTAATTTACTAATGAACCACTGTGAGGGAATCTTCCCATTGGATAGAATGTAGTGGAAGTTTTTGCATGTGCATCCAATTTCTAGGATAATCATCATCCCCTATTTTCCTTCAGAATCCAACAATGGAACCTCAAAGGGATGGAATCATGATTTTTTATGATGAGGTCCATCACGAAACTATACTATCATTATTAGGATTTGATTTTCCTCAACTAGTTGAGAAATATCAAGAATCTATTTGAGTTCATGGAAACAACAAATGAAATCAACAGGAAATGTTCCAACGTCATGATAAAGGCTCTTCGAAAGAAACTGTGGGACATAATTGTGATGAATAATAAGAACGAGGGTTTATTTTAGAAATACTATAGATTTATTTCAACTAAAAATTTATATCCAAATTCGATGGTGTGGGCCAAGGATATTGATTTTTTCAATCTAATGAAGGACGTCATGACCATGACAAAATATAAAAACTATTTGGCTATGATAATTTTGAATTCACATGATATTATATGAAATGGGAAGATGAAGGGTTAATTATTCTAGATGATACTTTGACCTGATATTCATTAAGAGTTTATCATCATGAATATTATACATTATGATTATATGTTGGATAGAGTGTTGATGGTTGATATTGGAATTGCTAGTATCTCACGGTGGACAAAAAGGTAATTTTTATCATAGTGCCCATTTAGTGAGTTACATCAATCAAAATAGAATGAACGATAATTTTCTTGGTTGTTATCGACATTATGGGTTTTCTAGACCTCATACAGCACCTCGGAGAGGACCTTTTGATTGTTAATATTTTCTAAAACATAGTAACTCAAAATATAATTTCAATGTGGAACCCAAAATATGTGGTTCCTATTTATGATGAGGACATTATAAGAAGATATCCCATGTATTTTCAAATCATTCAGTGTTATGAGATCATCTTCAATAAAATGTTATACAATAAATCAATTGATTCAGGAAGAATTGGGTTCATCCATATCCATACAAAATGAATAATCTTCATGTAGTATAATAGTATCTAGTAGAAGAAGATACGAGTTGATCAACCAAGAGAGGTACCATCATTATAAATTCGTCATTATTTAAATATTTATTTGACACTAGTGCAACTCAATCATTTAATTCATCTCATAGTGTGAGTATTGTAAATCATTTAGTAGAGCTTTTATCTCATTTGATTAATATTTCTACACCCCTAAGAATAAAAATACTAAAGGGTCTCCAAGACCCCCTTATGTCTCTTAATTATAATAGATTTATTATTCTTGGGATTTTATAGTTATAGAAAAAAAATTCACTTGATAAAAATTTCTGAATATTTTTGATTATTATAAAAAATTACGGAATGTATTTTTATCTTCGATGGGTCCCCTATAATGAATCTAATGTCATATTTTGTCTAATTTGAGGAGAATGTGACATGTTTTTGATTTGATCCAGAACTTCTCATCTACTATTCAGGTAAGTGTTATATGTAATTCATTTTTTCTTACATCAAGTCTCATTTGATGATGATATCCCCCCAAATGTCATCATGTTTGCAATCATTTTTCCATCTAACATCTCTAGATTACATCCAGTAAGGGGGGATTCCTATTTATTGATTTAGAGTTGTAACCAGTATCTATTCCATATTACATAATGGAACTAGTTTAAATCAAAGAGTTAAATACTCAAATTAATGATCTTTTATAGATTGGATTTATATCATCATGTCTATAACATTGAAAGTTTCCAATTCTATTTGCTATGAATTTTGATGGGTGAATTTTCATATGTTTTGATTACCAAAAAAGTCAATTGAGTGATAGAAATGAAAAATCATATACATCCACACATTAATGAATTGTATAAACAATAAAACGGGGAAAAGTGGTTTTTAGTGATTGACCATCAATCTCATTACCATCAGTTTATGTTTAATGAATATAACATTGATAAAATCACCTTTCATAGATTGTATAGACCTTATAAGTACAAATTTATTTAATTTTTTTTCAATCCAATTATCCTTCAGTATTTATGGATTTGATTTACATTATCATCCATGTTTATCTTGATAATTTTTTGTGGTCTTTGTGGATGACAAATTTTTTCACTCAACGATTTTGGAGGGTCATGTGAGTTATCTGAGAGTAGTTATAGATTTGTTACGAAATCACAATAATTATTCCATGATATTGAAATGTGATTTATGGATTTGAGAAGAGATGTTAATGGGAAAATTTTTGTTAGATTATGGTATTTTACTCAATCCGGAGAAGATGAAATATATTATGCAATATGAGAAACCACAATATGATTTCTAGATTTACATATTATTGGGCCTACCAAGATATTATCACTGGTTCATTAATGATTTCTCAAACTATTATTCTTTCATGAATTGTGTAACTTAAAACAGATTAATGTTTGTTTGGGATGAGGAATGAAAAATTATTTTGTTGAGATGAATGCCTTTTAAATATTTTTCCCGTGTTGACTCTTCCAAAAGTAGGGAAGGGAAATCAATTCAGCTGTGATAAATTAGGTTTCGACATGGGTTGTGTATAAATGAATTATGACCACATTAATCATTATTTCTATCCTACTATTAAGATACATGATAATAATTATCATACCCACAACCTCAAAATTTTCGTAATGTTGTGAGAACAAAAGATTTGGATGCATTATTTTATCAGAGAAAGGCCTTACATGTATTACGACAACCCGATCTTGAGTTATATCTTCTAAAAAATATATATGAATGTCCCCCAGATGAATTGGGTGGAATACCTTTAGAGTTTTGACATTTACAATTCCAATAACCTAAACAAATGGAATTTTATCTCAAATGTGTTGAGAAGGAATGATCCATCCCTATACATGACATAATCACCACATGAGTGAAATATGATTTCTATCATTGGATTTTTACATATAAGAGTAATAAAATTAGGGGTCATGGTTGTTTTGGATAGTTTTTAGTTGATCTCTATTATTATCTAGATAATTATTCAGGAACATCACCATATATATATATATATATATAAAATTATAAAACCTCTCTAAGGTGGGGACACCCTTCCCAAAAATTAATTCTTCCCGAACTAAATTTGATGTTTTTAGAATAGATTTTTAGTTCAGTAAGAGGAATGGAATGATGTGATGGGGGATTCCTATAATTCATTGTCGGACATACAACCACGAACTATGATGGTGTTATATAACATTCAATGATGATTCTTGTGTCCCAGTAAGAAATGAGAAATTTTTTATTTTATTTCCCATTTTTATACATGGAAATAGGTAATGGTCTTGCATAATAGTCCTTTGGGTTTTCATCATCCACTTCCTGTGTTGATATGGTTGAATAATTAAATCTCTATGGACACTTGGGTCGTCTAGCCGCATACATAGAAAAAAAAAGTGATATGGGTTGCGATCGATATTCTGACAAAATATGTTAAATTTTAACTTATTTGTGCTACAAAAAATGTTGAGGATCAAGAAAACACCTTTATAACATCATTTTCCGGTAGCATGTAGTTCCATCATCTAATTTTTCTGAGTAAGATCCCAATTAACTTGTCACATTGATGGATACGTTCTGAAGGAACTAGGATATCATGTTTTTAAGTACTAAATACAATCCACAGTCAAATACCATTGGAAAAAACTTAAATTTATTCATATATGTATTATTCTTGCATAAATTAATTAATTCGATGGAGATTGGGAAGAAAATTTGGTATATTTTTATTTTGATTATAATAATAGTTACTATCCAATAATATAATGTCTCCCTTCAAGTCCATGTACAGATGACTTTGTCAATCTCTGTTGTATTTGTCCGAGATTGCTGAATGATCCTTGGATCGAATGGGCATTGTTCCAGAGATTACATCAAATATTAAGTTGATTCATCATAAAATTTTGATGGTAATGTGAAATTATAATTCTAATGGATAATGAAACTACCAAAAATTTTAATTTTGAATTACATGTCAGGTGATATAGAAAGTTTCCCTATGTGTGGGTAATCGACATTTGATGAAGAAATGGAAGAATGATCCTTAACTTTTCACCTTTTTAGGTTTTTGGGTATGTGGGGAACCTGGATTACTGTCTATATCTTCTTCCATAGTATAAATTGATACATAAAATTTATCATGTATGAAACCAACTAATGTATCTTTCTGGTACATCGCATGTTCTGAGGTGGAGTGATCTTGATGTTGATCCAGGTTTTTCTATTACGGAGCATCCAGTTGGGGTTGTTGATTCAATGATGAAGTTACACTGTGGGATTATGATAAATTTTATTTTAAGAAATATAGAATCACAATTATGATACAAAAGATATGTGGTATAGTGAGGCACTAATGGGAGATAATCAACCTCATCTTGTTGACATGTAATATTATTACCATGAATTTTGGGGTCAAAAAGTTTCTATGGTGGAGATTTTGTAACATCTTGATAATTTTTCAGGTAATAAAAAACCCCTATTTATATCATTATTTTTTATGGTCTCATTTATGGGAGAACCATGTGAATTTTTAATCAATTTGTAGATAATTTTTGGAAGATCATGGTTTACCACAGTTGTCCCAAATGATTCTACCACCCAGGGTAAACCTGCAATTATAAAAAATTGTGGATTTCAGGGATGGAACTTGGTTTGACAAAATGTGCACCCACCATGTCTAAAATATGCACGCCACTAGTAGGGTAACAAGGTTGGGGTGCACATTTGTACAAATCCATCATCACATCCTATCTAAATGTGTGAAAAAGATTTAATTATTATGAGAATTGTTTAAAAAATTTCTCAAACCCCAATTTAGACCCTCTATAGACTCTAAATCAGTGTTATATTTTTTATTAGTTATATGGATCTCCAAAGAACCAATTTTAGATCCTCCCAAAATCTTCTAATGAAAATCAACATGTGGAGAATATCATTAAATCTCCCCTCGTTATGTGTTCGTCTCAAGTTTCTTCTCTCCCATAGCATTCATGTCTCCTCCTAGGGGTTTGATAGAAATACATCATGTTGTAAGAATTAATCTACCTTTTCTAGGATCATGAATAAATGTTTAATTATAGGATCTCAATTATTAATTTTTTTAAATGGATATTCCTATTGTGAGTGTCGTGTGACATGATCTCAATATTTTTGTAGGTGTTTCTATTTAAGATTGGCCAATAAATTTTAACCATAATATCTTAATTTAAATAATGTTTAAATCAATTGGATAAAAAAACACTATTCCTATGAATTTAGATTTGTGTTTTCATTGTAATTGAATTTAAAGACCCGGAAATTTCAAGATAATTTTTTTCATAAATACTTTTTAATTTTACGAGTCCACAGTTTCTGACGGTACCGGATTCTAAGACCCGGTGTGCCCCAAGTGAATTTATGAAGTTTTGATAGGGTACATTAAATAAACGTACGTGTGAGTTTTTCTATCTTTTGAACCGGTGCTCGGAATTGAAATCTAAGGGCACCTGTGAACTCGCATCGCCGGTAATCGCTTAGGGGACCTTTACCACAATTGTGTTTTCTCGGGTGGAGAAGTTAATTTGTAGGGATTCATAAAAATTTAAATAAAAATCTTGTACACAATTTTATATATCTTTGTTGGTGATTTCATAAAAGGGGATGTTAGAGGTGGTTCCCACACCCAAATAACCTCCCATGAGAGGATAATGTGAGGTGGGGCACACACGAGCCCCTAACCTTTCAACTTCCCTTAAACCCCCATTAACTCCCCTTCATTTAATTTTTGACAACTCCTATTTATAAATGGTGGAACCTCTCCACATTTCACCCTCCCCTCATGAATGTTCAAATACACCATCAATTAATGAACATTTAATTTTGGATCCTATTATTTTTATATTAATTTTAAAAAAATCATGGAGAATAAAATAATATATTTGGAAATTATTTTTGTTCGCACTTGTTGTGTTGGGGATGCTCGGGAAAATTAAGAATAGAGTTCTTCTCTTGATGAAGAACACATTCCCTACAATTAAGAACCGCTGAATAATGATGATCATATCCTTCAATATTAGGTCATGTCAATGGAGAGAGAGGTACCCGCATGGAATGCCGAAGACGCGCCATCCTCAGCTCCTTCTTCCATGACATCAACGAGTTGATGCGGTCCCTCTTGACTCCATCTATGAAATAACCTTAATTGAGGTAGGGTGTTTGTATAATTTAATTTGAGTAAATTATACATTCATTATCGAAGAATTTAAGTCATTGTCTTCGCCCATTTGACATCGCCTAACGCGGAGGGTGTGGGCCGAACGAACAAGTCCCAACGACCCTCCGATGATTGTTGTATATTTTGATGGTGGAAATGGGAGGTGATGGCGAATGGAGGCGGCAGTGAAAGAAGGCGGCATCCATTCACCAGCCGCATGCGGAAGAACAACGGCCCACAACCATGGGCCTCTTGTCCGATGAAGAACTGGTCAGTCGTATCCCGTCAGGCGGGTGCAACCGAGGCGCCCCACGGCACCGCGCAGCGGAGGACCGCGCTCCGTGGGCTTCTTTGGAGGGCGAACCAGTCGACTTGTCATCCGGTCGGGTCGGAGGAGGCCGTGAAACCCGCATGTGCTACGCAGAAGGACTGTGGCCTACGCGTATTGGCCGCTCGCAACGGGATGATCTGCCGGAGAGGAGGGCGATGCCACTCGGCGCCGCCGGTTTAGGATGTCTGGGGGTCGTACCCCCCCCCCCCAGCCGGGCCGGGAGGCCTGCCACATGCTAGGTCATGCCCCCCGGGCCGGGTTGCGCATTATTGATCCGGGCCATCCCTTTAGCTGGGTTAGACCTGCCGAGCTCGAACGTGCCGTCCTGCCAGCCCACCGGGCTTGATGGGTCGGGCCCATTTAGTTTAAATGTGAATAACTTTGCGACCGTGCATCCGATCGATGCGACATCTACCGCACTGGATCCCTCGCAATGAAGTGGTTCTTTTTCGATACTCTGTGTGATTTTTGGATCACTTTGGAAAATGGCCGGGTTTGGAATGAGCATATTTCTGACCGGGCCCCTAGAACAGAAAAGCCAATATCTCTCAGACTGGGCGTCCGATTGACACATCGTCTGTCGCATTGAGTTCCTGTTGACTAGACGGAACTTCGGGGTACATAAAATTCGGACTTCATGATATTTGATGTAACGATCCCTTTTATCGACGATGACAATAACAATACTAGAATCCTCTGAGGGTCTAATAGCGATGACTACTGTACTTGTATCCTAAGTGGGTCTGACAGTTTTAATTCTATACTAGTATCTCAGTGGGTCCGACATAGTAACGGGTCTAGTATCCTTCGTGGGTTTAACAGTTTACCTGGTCTAGTATTATACGTTGTTCCAACAGCTTTGATGAATCAGTGATTACATTTGATCATATCTATTTCTATATGAATGATTTATACCTATGTGAGCTGAGTCTGTACTTTCAATCATTATCGTCGATGTGATTGACTTGCTTTCATGTGTGGACTCGGTTGTGCTTGGGCTTGAGATTTCGAGTCGAACTGTGATTGATGACTTTGGTATATGGATAGGCATATACCTAAGTAGATTTGGCTGATACCTCATGATTGTATCTTTCCTCTATGTTTTATCCTTTTTGGATTCTGGGAGACTGTCGCGGGTCTCGGGGTCCCTATTGAGTATCGTATACTCACCCCTGCACGGGCTATGCCCACACTACGTTGTGTTGGATACAGATGAAAGACATCACTGATCGAGGTGGAGGCTTGTGAAGTTGGATGGTACCCGGAGGTGGACCACATGGCGAGACATACATGGAGCGGATGTCCGGACCCGAGGTCCTGATGAGGACAATTGTACCCACCCATCATGTGGGATTCCATGAGGACGACTCAGTGGTGGCTATTTTACTTTATTGCAGTTGTACTAGACTTTTCAGTTGTATTGTACATACTGTTTGGCTTTTATTTCCGACCCCTTTCCTTTTAGCACTTAATTTTGTATTCAGTATTACATAGTGCTTACTTCTGTTGCATACTCTTTTGTGTTTGATTAATTATATAAAGGAATTTCCTTCCCTTTTTATTGGGATTTACGCTTTTGGTGCTCATCGCCATCCCCTAGCCTATGGAAGGTGGGTTTGGGGTTGTCACGACATTGGCCTCGAGGATGGGTCGTGAAAAACTGGTATCATAGGAGTTGGTTCCACCGAATAACATAGACTCTAAATTATTTTCTGTGAAGAAAGAGTGTTATGTGTAATGAGTATGGTTTTTAGTCCAGTTAATCGAGTGCTGGTGCAGCAGATGACGTATCCATACACTAGTACATGGACCTCTGATTTCTAAATTAGTGCCAAAAAACATTGATTACATGTGTGTTTCAAAATTACTCATTGTGGTTACTTTAGTCACCTCACTAGGTATACTGTTTTGACCATGGCGCACCTATTTCTTTTCACTAAGTCCCTACAAAGGCATCCAGCTAGGGTTCTGAGTTACCTACGAGATGGCAGCCCACCGAAAAATGAGTCCTTAGTGTAGGGCCCCGTTATAGTGGAGGCACCAGTGGTACCAATACTCGCTAGGCCACCGATTCCACCAACTCCAACAATAGATACTACACTCCACCTATGTGCGTTACATGAGTTTCTGCGATAGAGGCCGCCCAGGTTCCTTAGAGAAACAGACCCACATGTAGTTGAGTACTGGATGGAGGCTGTTGTCAGAGTTTTCAAGTTGGTACTGACACCAGACGAACTTATGGTGATCCTTACGGTGAGTCTCCACCACGTATCAGTATGTATATGGTGGATCTTGATGCTCCAGGTGCATGACGAGGCATCCTATCTTTGGACAGAATTCGAGAGTATATTTCGCTCGGAGTTTGTTCCAGTTAGCCTTCGTGTGGTGCAGATTCTGGAGTTACTTCATCTACAGCAGGGCATCATGACAGTAGCTCAATACTGAGTGAGGTTCACTGACCTCTCACGCTACTCCACATACATGGTAGGAGACCCATTCTTCAGGGCCCTGACCATTGAGTAGGACTCAGAAATGAGATCGGGGATTTGATGATCCCCATCAGTATTCTGATGTAGGCGGGAGTACTGGAGTGACCCCCTCTTGTGGAGATATTTATTGTTCAGCTGACACCAGTTGCGAGACCCACCGAAGGACGACACATAGTGAAGTCTTCTGCAGCAGGCAGTAGACCGATGATGCAGTGTTCCAAGTGGACCATGCCATTAGGTGGGAGACCTTAGGATACAGGTTCGGTTGTGCGGGGAAAATAAAACTGGGCCAGCTATACGAGGACCAGGTAGTTCTATTCATGTCGCAGGCATGGTCACAGGGCTTGAGACTGTCCGACCAGCCATATGGATGAGTAGCAGATAGTAGAGGGACCTCCTAGGCCGATGTAGATGTTCAACTGTGTTGGTCCATTGGGAGTAGGAAGAAGAGGGAGAGGAGATGGATGAGCAGCGGGTGGTGGACGATGATTCGAGGCTCTACAACCACCACCACTAGGTGTCCACCCCAACCACAGGGAGCTGGCGAGCGTATGTAGCATCAGCTCCAGGCTTTTGAGGCCTACGACCACGGCACACCTTAGTTTATTTGAGGTACTATCTTCTGTCTACTCCACCCTTGATGCAGTACTTATTGACATAGGTGTGATTCATTATTTTATTGAAGCTACCCTTGTTCGGAGATTGTAGATTTCAACAGAGCTATTGGATCGATCCTTATGGTTACAGACTCCTACGAGAGGGGACACGAATATTACGCACTAGTGCCGACAGTGTGAGATTACTATAGGAGGTAAGAGCATTGACTAGGATCTTCTTATAGCAGCGTTGAGGCCTTACGATGTCATTATGTGTATGGACTGGTTGTGTACAGTCCAAGCTCAGATCGACTGTATTAGGCACATTGTGTGGTGTGTCCGCAAGGATGGGACCAAGTTCACCTTCACCAGCGAGAAGGGAGACATTGCAATGTAGGATGGACTTTTGCGGATGAATGGGAAGCCAATCACAGATCAATTGGATAGCCTCATCCTTGGAGGGGTTGATGTGCAGAGTCCATGTTTTCCTATTGTGGTGGATCAGTATGTGGATGTTTTTCCTGACGATGTTCCCGGACAACCTCCTTGTAGAGAGGTAGACTTCTACATAGACATTTACCCCAAGATAGCACTGATATCTATTCCAGCATATCGGATGGCTCCCAATGAGCTTCGTGAGATTCAGGTACTCGAAGTGGACTTGCATGGAAAGGGATTTATCCTACCTAGTGTTTCACCCTGGTCTTCTCTAATTTTGTTTTCCATTAAGGCAGCTGGGAGCTTGTGACTGTGTGTCATCCACTGTCGCCTGAATCAGGTGAACGTGAAGAAAAAGTACCTACTCCCAAGGATTGACGACCTCTTTAATCTTCTCAAGGGATCCTGATGGTTCTTGAAGATAGACCTTAGTTCAGGCTACACTATCTCAGAGTTCGAGACGAGGATGTGCAGAAGAAGGCCTTCAGGTTTCGGTATGGCCACTACGTGTTCTTGGTTATGCCTCTCGGCGTAAAAAATGCTCCAACATTATTCATGAGTGTCATGAAAAATATATTCTAGCCTTACCTCGATCGATTTTTTGTAGTTTCATCAATGAAATTCATATTTACTCGACTACTAAGGAGGATAATTCCTACCACTTGCGGGTTGTACTAGATACACTCCATGAGCATCAGCTTTATGGTAAGTTCTTGAAGTTCCAGTTCAAGATTTTAGAGGATCACTTCGTGGTACACATCCTCTAAGAGGCTCAGGTTGTAGTGTATGCAGTGAAGATCGAGGCAGTGCATGCTTGGGAACCACCTAGGATTTTGAGGGATGTTTAGAGTTTTCTAGGTCTGGCTAGGTATTATCGGTGATTTTTTCACATCATCTCCAGGGATACAACACTGATTTCAACATTGATGAAGAATGGGAAACCAGTCATGTGTTCAGAGATATTCTAGTAGAGCTTTTAGAAGTTGAGGCAGAGATTGAACAGTGCGCCCATCTAGAGGATACAAGAGGAGGGAGTTGGTTACGTAGTTTACTGTGATGCATCAGGGAAAAGACTTGGGTGTGTTCTCATGAAGGATCGAGCAGTGGTCACATATGGTACACAGCAGTTGAGACAACACAAGCAGAACTATGCTACCCATGACCTGGAGTTAGCATTATTGGTCTTCGCCTTGAATATTTTGAGATACTATGTGATGGGTGAGAACTTTACAGTCTATTCTGACCAACAGAGTCTCAGGTACATCTTAGCGCTGAAGGACCTGAACCTGAGACAGCGACAATGGCTCTAGTTTCTTAAAGACTATGACTTTGAGATAGTCTATACTCATGGGAAGGGGAACATTATAGATGATGATCTCAGTATCAGATCAAGCATTCAGCTGATAGGTGAGGTGATAGAGCAGCTAGCCACATTGCAGATATCTTTTGTGGATATAGATGGAGTGCCCTTTCATTAGCCTCTCATAGTCACTCCTCCAATTCTTTAGCGACTCAGGGAGGCACAACGTGGGAATGTTGACTGTGAGATGCAACGTGCTCACATATTCTTAGGACATGCACCAGATGGATTTTTTGAAGGAGGGGATCACATTTTTCTCTTCAGGGGATGTACCATGGTACCAACTGCACTATAGGAGGAGGTTCTGAGGGAGTTCCACACTTCCCCTCTAGTGGTACATACATGAGTGGCGAAGATGTATCAGGACCTCAGATGAAAGAACTGGTGGTAGGTTATGAAGAAGGTAGTAGCAGAATTCGTTTCACGATGCCTCACTTTTCAGCATGTGATAACAGATCACCAGGTACCCGAAGGATTGGTGTAGCCCTTAGAGGTCCCAGAGTGGAAGTGGGATGCGATATCTATGGATTTCGTGATGGGGCTTCCACGTACATAGAGAGGACACTACTCTATCTGGGGGATCGTAGACTGACTCACCAAGTCGTCCCACTTCCTACAGATCAGAGAACAGGGCTCAGTAGAGAGCCTGGAACACCTCTTCATTCAAGAGATCGTACAGGTTCATGTTGGGCCATCGACTATATTCTCCGACTGAGATTCTCGTTGAACTTCCTAGATATTGATGGGGTTATAAGAGGATTTTGGGATGCAGCTACATCTGAGCATCAACTTCCATCCTCAGACGGAGGGCCAGAGTGAGAGTACAATTCAGTCTCTTGAGGACATGCTACGTTCTTGTGTCCATGACTTTGGTCGCAGCTAGCAGGATCACTTACCATTGGTGGAGTTTTCCTACAACAACATTTACCACACCACCATCAGGATGGCCCCTTTTGAGGCACTGTACTTCCGACCATGCAGATCACCTCTGTGTTGGACTGACACAATGGAGTAAGCACTTGTAGGACCTGAGATGGTTCATGCTATGACGGAGAAGGTGCAGATCATCCAGGAGTGGATAAAGACTGCACAGAACTGAACGAAGACCTATGATGATAATAGGAAAACACCACTGGTGTTTGAGGATGGGGACCAAGTCTTCTTACGGGTCACATATCGACGAGGTCTGTGGAGATTTGGATGAGGTGGAAAGTTATTTTCACACTTCATAGGACCTTTCCAGGTCCTAAGAAGAGTGGGCAAGTTGCATTACCACATGTCCCTTCCACCTTAGTTGCATTGGGTGCATAACGTACTCCGTGTATCTAAGCTGAGGAGATACGTGCATGACCCATCCCACATCATCGACTATGGGGAACCAGACATCGATGAGGAGGTGAAATTCACGAAGGTTCTAGTATATATCTAGTATCTACAGGAGCGGTTCCTATGTGGATGGTCAATTCCTCTAGTGCTCCTTCGTTGGAAGCACGAGAACCTCTAAGAGAGCACAATAGAGCGGGAGGCTCAAATGCATGTACAATTCCCCCATTTCATTCCCTAGTGTATGTTGTAACTTTACAGGGAAGTAAATCCCTGAGTTGGGTGTAATTTAAAACACAGAAATTTCAAGGAAAATTTTTTCTTAAATACTTTGGAAATATACAAGTCTGTAGTTTCTGACGATGCCTGATTCCAAGGCTTAGTGTGCCCGGAATCAATTTCAAAAATTTTGTTCAGGTACGTTCCTTAAACTTACATGTGAGTTTTTCTATCTTTTTAACCGGTGCTCAGAATTGAAATTTGAGGGCACCGATGAACTCGCAGTGCCTGTATTCGCTTAAGGGGACCTTTACCGTAGTTGCATTGGCTCAGGAGGAGAAGTTATTTTTTGTGGATTCATAAAAAATTACATAAAATTGTATTACACAATTTTATTTATCTTTGGCGGTTATTTACTAAAAGGGGATGTTAGAGGTGGGTCCCACACCAACATAACCTCCCATGAAAGGATAATGTGATGTGGGCCCAAAAGATCCCCTGACCTTTCAACTTCCCTTAAACCCCCATTAACTCCCCATAATTTGATTTTTGACAACTCCTCTCTCTTAATGGCGGAGAATCTCCACATTTCACCCTCCCCTCATGAATGTGCCAATACACCATCAATTAATGAACATTTAATTTTGGATCCTCTAATTTTTAAATTAATTTGAATAACATCATGGGAGAATAAAATAATAGCTTACGCTATTATTTTTGTTGGCACTTGTTCTATTGGGGAAGCTCTAGAAAATTAATAATATATTTCTTCTGTCGATGAAGAACACCGTCCTTCCAACAAATAACCGTGTAAAAACGATGATCATATCCTTCGATCATCGACCAATTCAAATGAGAAGGAGCCACCCACAAGGAACGCCGATGACGCCCCATCCTCGACTCCTTCTACCCCGATGTCAACTACTTGACGCTACTCCAAGCGACTCCGTCAATTAACAAAGCTTAATTGAGGTAGGGTGATTTTATAATTTAATATGAGTAAATTATAACATCGTTCTCATTGAATGCATGTGATTGTATTTGGCCATTTGATATCTCCTAACGCGGAGGGCGCAAGCCGAACGAACATGGACCAATGCCCCTATAATAATTCTTGTATATTTTGACGGTGGCAATGGGATGTGGTGGACAATGGAGGAGGCAGAAAATGAAGTCGAAGGCCACGGACAAGCCGCGTGTGAAAGAACCGCTGCCCGCAACTGCGGGCCGCTAGGCCTATGAAGAACTGACCGGCCATAGTAGCCCAGGATGGTGGAACAGTGGGGCCCCACAGTACTGCACTGCGGAGGACAGTGGCTAGTGCTCTGCAGTCCACTTCTGAAGGTGAACCTTCCGGCCTGTTAGCCGGCCAGGTTGGAGGAGGCCGTGGCACCCTTAGGTGACGCGTGGAAGGACCACGACCCACCTGTGCGGGCCCCTTACACCGGGATGACATGATGGCATCGCCCAGCTGGACAGGAGGGGGGAACCGCTCGGCGCTGCCGGTTCAAGATGACGGGGGGCCGCACCCCCCCACACTGACTCGACCAGCTAGCCAAGACGCGCCTAGTCGGGTCGGGCCGGGCTGCGCCCTTGCACAGGCTTGGCCGCCTACCATGTGTCGGGCAGCCTACCACGGGTCGGGCCATGCCCCACCACGTCGGGCCACACATTATCAAGATGGGATGACCCCTTTTATAGGTCAGACCCACAGATCCATACATGGATGACTAAATAGCCCATCGGGATTGATGGGTCAGTCCCTTTTCACTTAAATGCGAATAACTTCATGACCATGCATCCGATCGACGAGTCCTCTGTGGCACTCAGACCCTCATGATGAAGAAGCTCAATTGTGATACTCTATGTGAGCTTTGTAGATCTTTGGAAAATTTCAGTGTTTGCAACTACCGTATTTCAAACCAGGCCCCTGGAATAGAAAATCCAATATCTCTCAGACTGGGCGTCTGATTGGCGCGCTATCTATCATGTTGAGTTCCTTTTGACAAGACAGATCATTGGGGTACATGAAATCTAGACTTTCTGATAGTTGATGTAACAAACCATTTTCCCGAGGAGTGGACCCTCCCAGAATCGAGCATGTTGTGTGCGGGATCCCTACAGCTCGATGAGACTACGATGACAATCGTACTGGAATATTTCGTGGATTCAATGACGACAATAACTGTACTGAAATCCCCCATGGTTTTGACATCGATGACTACTGTACTTGTATCCTATGTGGGTTTGACAGTTTGGCTTTTGTACTAGTATCCTGAGTGGGTCCGACAGAGTAGCTGGTCAAGTATCCTACGTGGGTCTGACAGCTTAGCTGGTCTACTTTCCTACTGGGTCCCACAACATAGATAAATACGTGATTACATATGATCTTCTCCATCGCGATACAGAATATGTATACCTTTGTGAGTTGAGTCTAGACATTAAATCATTATCATCGATGTGATTGACGTTATTTCCAGTGTGGAATTGGTTATGCTTGGGCTCGAGATTTGGAGCTAAACAGTGATTGGTGACATAGGTACATGTATGGGAATATACCTAAGTAGAGATGGTTGATACTTCATGATTGTATATTTCTTCTGTGGGTTATCCTTCGTTGATTCTGGGAGACTTTTGGGGTTTCGGGGTCCCTACGGAGTATCGTATACTCACCCATGCACGTGCTATTCCCGCACTACGTTGTGTTGGATGAAGACAATAGACAACACTGATCGAGGTGGAGGCTTGTGGAACTGGATGATACCTAGAGGTGGACCACTTGGTGACACATACATGGAGTGGACGGCCAGACTCGTGGTGTTGAGGATGCCATATGTACCCACCCTTCAGGTGGGATTCCCGGAGGACGACTCAGTGGTTGCTTTTTTACGTTACTCCAGTAGTACTAGCCTTTTCAATTGAACTATACTTGCTGGTGGGCTTGTATTTCCTGCCCCATTCCTTTCAGCACCTACTTTTGTATTCAGTATCACTTAGTGTTTACATCTGTTGCATATTCTGTTGTGTTTTATTACTTATATAAAGGCAATGCCTTCCCATTTTATCAGGATTTACACCTTTTGTGCTAGTCTCCATCCCCTAGCCTATGAAGGCAGGCATGGGGTAGTCACGACACGGGCCCTGACGATGGGTCGTGACATTGAATTTGGTATAACCCTCAAATCTAGGGAATTATGGTTTGATTATGGGATTTGATAGAATATTGTGAAAATAAATTGTAGAAATAAATTATAAAATTGATTTGTGAAGTTGATTTTGAAATTATATTTGAGATAAATTGAATAAATTGTTTTGGTAATAACCAATTTGATTTATACTGAAAAATAAATGGATAAATTAAAAAACAATTTTGGTTTAAAATGGAAATATGCATATTGAAATAGAAAAATATTTAAATTTTAGTTTGAATAGTTTAGAGATAAATTTACAATTATTTATTGTTGTTCCAGAACATGAAATCCTACATTGTTAATGAGTATTAATATAAAAACATGACAGGATGGGAATTATTGGGAAATATGTTAATTATATACATCTCAGCCAAAAACCTCTTGGATTGTATAATCCCCAATATGATGTTTTTTAGTCATACATCACCTGTTTCATATAGACGTTTGAGCACATAATAGTTTTCATTATATATGTGTGTGAGGATCCCATTACCAAGAACTATTTAACTCGTGGTATGTGACAATGTTTACCTTTTTATATTATATATATTCAATTGATTGTTATAATTTATACATGAATTTTGAATATATATATAAACTATATTATGTGAAAAAACTATTAAGACATTATTTGAAATATTCCCATAAACTGAAATGTAAAAATATATTTTTTTAAAGTAATTAAATGTATACCCATGATGATTTATTTAAAATTGAACACTTTAGTTGGATATTAAATTTTTTATTTAATTATGGAATCCTTGTTGAGACCCTACTGGTATTTTGGCTTAAATAATACCCGTGTCGTCGGGTTTTTTTGGATCTCCATCAACCAGTTTCGAGTAAGTGGAAATATCCACATAGATGTGGTATTTTTTTTTTCTATTTTGGATGATTTTATATGTGAGTTCAGACATTGGATGTATTTCCTGTTTTTTTTTGTAAACATATAATGAAAATTAAGTTGTTTATAAATGTTTGTATAATGGTACAATTCTTTCTATGAAGTGTTATTTTGGGCATATTGACTTGTATCTACTTCATAAGATATTTATTTTGAAGAAAAAGTCAAAAAAATTTCTTTTATGATTCATGGTTCTCGTAACAAACCCATTTGGTTTGATAATTACCTATAGTCCATGTTATTTTTGGCGCAATTATCAGTGTACCTAGGTATCTTGGATGGTTCGTGATAATAACCTAATGGATAGAAATTGAGTTCTGAAATTCCTTACAACATGGTAATATTCCACTGAAATCCACTTATATGAAATTATTATAATTGAAAATGAAAATAAAATGTTTTATAAAGGCTTAATGGTTTAAAATTTAAATTTATATTTTTCTAAATAATATAAAATAAATTTTTTCATATTAATAAAATATACCTCACTGAAATTTAATTTAGATAGAATCACTACCGATTTTAAAAATATATTAATAAAAAATATGCTAAAAATATAGTTTATAAATGTTATAATAGAAAATACTAACTAGAAATCGTAAATTATTTATATATTAAATTTTGAGTATATACACTATTTGAATTCACATTGATGAATAAAATAACATCTTACTAAAAAATGGAGTTTTGAGATGAAAACCCATAACATTTGCTTATCATTAGTTGAACATTAATCGACCTATTATACAAGGTTTTTTAATAAGTTATTATTTTATTACATATCACTTTTTATATTTATAATATCATATTTGATCATCATCTAAAATATTATCGTATGTTCATTAATAATATTTTATTATTACCATTGTTTCAGGTGTCAATTACTTCGTTTTCATATAATAAAATTTTCATCAATGTTCTTGTTGTTTTTAATAATATATATATCTATACTCTCTAGAATGATATAAATTTTATAAATATAATAGTTATTCTTTTTTATCCTTTTAATAACTATTATTCAATGTTTTACAAGGAAAATTAATCACATCGCTTTGTAAAGTTGGTAATATATACATTTTCAGGAGCAAAGATAACATTCACATAATTGGTTAAAGGGTAATAATGTTGATGATATTATAATTTTATTAAATAAATATATATCCACACGTTTTAATAATATTTATAATCACCATAATTATTACTATACATGTGAGTTGGTGAATGAAAAAATTACGTCAATTCAACAAGAAGTAGTTCGATGTACACATGAGTGATGGATTTGTTTCAAATTTGATGGAAAATGTTATGGATTAATATTATAAAATCATTAAATTAACAAATTAGTATATGTAATATAATTTTGTTAATATTTTTTATATTATAATACGTGATTGGAAATAAAAAATATTATTTAAAATATATGATCTCGGTTAAAATGATTAACATATCTTATAGAATATTCATTTTGATCTCTTATTAATGACGATCAGAATGTTCAATTGGTAATACCATAAACTATATAATTATTCAAATAATGTTTTTAGGATATTTTTTTTGATCTAATGTTTTTATGAGGTGTGAGGAATATTGGTATGGGAGATCCCTTTAAAAAATGGGGGAGTGGATTTTTGTTGAAACTATGTGGAAATTTCTCGTAAGATTAAAAAGGAAAATGTTATTCAAAAGAAAATTCTGCCAAATGACCATATATTTGATTTTAAGATTAATAAGGTATAAATATAGAATCCAAATAACTTTTTAAAAACACTAACTGGGATTCATACGCTTATGTTTTTGCTTATCCCATCGACAAACATGTTTTAATCAGAACCCTGTTTATTACTTTATATAATTTTAATATTAATTTATAAAAAAAATTAAGTAAAAACTATTAGATAATATTAATTATTATTATTTAAAATATATAATCCATTTTTTAGAATTCATCTAAATTATATATAAAATTTTAATTTAAAAAAATCCAAAAATCTTATGTAAACATGGTTTGTCATGAAATTCATTTTCCATGAATAAGATGATCTTATAATAAATATATTTATTTCAATCATCAAATAATGGATTTAAATTAATATATATGGATATATAGTATATAAATTTAAAATGAAAACATTCATTATTAATGATAACATTAAAAAATTAAATTGGACATCGATTATTTTCTTTTAAACAAAAATAGTTTTATAAAATAAATTTATTTTAAATGTTACTGTTCTTATAATTATTTCAATCAATTATATAGTAATAAAATTTAATAATTTATTATAATAAAATATTATAAATAATTTCTTTAATATTTATGTTATATATTTCCAATTATATGTAAAATATTTTTTCTGATGAAAATTTTCAAAAAATCATGATGTGATTATTTTAAAAAAAAATTAAAAAAATATAAAATGTATAAAATTATTATTTTTACACCATGAAATAATTAAAATTTATTTTTATTAAATATATATAAAAATATAATTGTAAAATGAAATAGTTTTGTCTAAAATGTTAAATTATCTTCTCCCATAATCATTTATTCGTTGAATTTTTCATGGATATAAATTTATATAAAGCTAAGGGTGGTTCAGATTCATATCTTCCAATGGTTCCCAAATATCATTCTACATTTTATGATTTTAAATTGTACCATTTCTAGTTGAGTCATTTTAATTAAGAATACTTTTTCTCTAGTGAAATGAATCTAGATAGGATATTCATATTAAGATAGATCTGGTTTCAATAACATTTGAAAATATGTGAGATAATGAATTGGGTTTGGCATGCACATCCTTTAAATTTATATATAGAAGTCAATATAAAGATTTTATAGGATTGGTGCCATTAAAAATAAATATGACATATGTACAATAAGTTGTAGTATATAAAATGGTTCGATGTACCTTGGGCCCATTTACTCCATCACATTAAGAAATATAACCTAGTCCAACCGCGGAAATATTAGTAAAACAAGATCTCAAACTACATATCACAGAATATTCTTATTGTTTTTTGTATAACACTTTTCCCACTATATAACTACATTATTTTTTTCTTATATAATATGCACTTTTTTAATTGTATATTTGAAAATGTAATGGGATTAAAATTTTACGTTCACTAACTTAAACCCAATATGTTGACATAGAAAATATCATCCCATAGAAAACATCATATGACCCCATTTAAATACATTTCTATATATTATTTTTATTAGAAATCACTACCAAAGGTATGTATCGATCCAAAATACCTTTAATGTCAAATGAGTATGACATAAAAATGCCTTATAATATTTGAATGAACCTATTGGACTACCTATCAGTTTGAGGATTTTAGGTGGTTCTTAAATAATGTTTAATACTAAGATCCATTTGAGGATTCATTTAGGATTATACTGTATAATGGGGATAAAAATTAGTGAAAATTATAATATGTGCCCATAAAGTGTTTCAAATTCATAATATATATCTTTTGGTTGTTTTTTAATTGTAAATCTTCTCTTATAGCACGAAAATGTGCATCTTCTGTGATGTGTTCAACAATAACAAATAATTAAGGAATATTCCTAACAATATTTTGTAAGCCTATTTAAATTTACATTGTAATACAATCTCATTTAAACATAGAAATGTGATGAGGATTCATGGATCCTATAGAATATTGTCACTAAGAATTTACTTATAATAAATCCTAACATATGGAAGCATAATTTCCAATTTCATTCGTAATTATATCTCACAAAAAATGTCCTGTCAAATCACTATTCATCTTGGAGGTACTATGAAATATATATATATTAGAACTATACGCAGAATCCAACAATTCCTTTCCATGTAAATTATATATGGAACACATAATATATTTTTAGTTTTTATAATGATGTCTTAAAAGTGAAATTATTTTAATTTCCCATCATTCATAGCCATAATTTTCATTTGAAAATTATAATGATTTGTTAGAGAAATTTTTATCATTTTTTATAATTATTTTTTAAAAATTCTCTATAAATGGAATGACATATCCAATTCTAGGACAATAAACAAATCCACATTTAATAGACCAATGTAAAAATAATCCCTGTAAATATTAAGTTGGGTATGTATTCCATGATCCTTACTAATAATGCATTTACTAAAATATTTCCCTTCTACATGTGGTAGAATATTGATAAATCATAATCCATGATTCTCCTAAGTCATTACCATAAAATTATTTTTGGAATGTTTAAAAAAAATATGTAAGTCTATTATTGCCTTTGTATATCTCACATAATTTTAAGATATATATATATATATATTATTTATCATCAAACAAATGATAAAATCTTACAACTCATGATCAAGGGAGAAATAGTGTTTTTCGGGAGTCATTAACAAATTTTATTCAAAATAAAAAACTATATCATTTTTCATTATGGCACAACCATTTCCCTTCTTTAAGGAAACAATACATATCACAGACCCATTATTTATCGAAGTCCATTAGATAATTAAGTAATCTACTAATATACACATGAATTTGTCAAAAACATATTATTGTTTATTTTATCCATATAAATTAACCCCATTAAATGTTTTGTTGATTTACAAGATATCGAATTGGATTTTTTTTAATAAATTCATAATAGTAACATTCCAATAAAAAAATCTTCATACCATAGTAATTATTGTTGTTATAAGCCATTTTTTTAATTCCTCTATCATCACATGAGTAATTAAGATTATATCCTTAGAGATAATATTATAATGAAATTAATCTTTATGAGTCTATAATTCAAATTTAATAAATTTTACATATAACTCTTTAATTCTAAGAGGATCAAGAGTTATGTGGATGTGATTCTCATTTTCCTAATCACTATTACAATATATGAAAGTGTAACATAAGAATTTCATCATGAAATTATCACCATTTTACATGAGTAACCTATTTATTAGATCGATAAAAATAGATGTGGCATTACTCAATCCAAATATCATTAATATAAACTATTAATTTATAATCCTCAATCAGAAATGAATAATAATAATGATTTCAACTTTTATTCCAAAATTGATTAACCCATAAAAATGGTCAATCATTGAGAAATATAGATCTCCATTAATTTGAAAAAATTAATTGATATGCGATATATTTTAATTGTTCTCTATTTTAATGAAAATTATTTCACTCTAATCAATACACATTCCCATAGATTAATATTTCTTCTTCAACAAGATTTCATGGGTTCCCCATGCTAAAACACTATAGAGAATTTATCCCTTAGTAGTAAAATCATAAATATGTTTCATTAACTCATGTAATTATTGATTTTCTATTCTATAGAGGGTAAATGATATTGGTCATTTATCCACGACTAAATCAGGGAAAACTCTTCTTCTTGGAATGGGTTTCTACTCTGAGATTTATGAGGAAATACATCAACATATTCCTCTAAGGTAAGTTCAAACAAAAAGTGATTATTACATATTCAATAAATATATTTTGTTTTCAATTATTCCCAATGTCTATATTTCCGAAGAGTTAATATAGATGGTTTTAGACATGAATCAGTTAATAACATCTCCCAATACAATGATATGAAATACCACATCTACATCAGAAATCATATTTTCACATTAATGGAAATATTAAATTTTATAATAGTGTAAATGTAAATCTATACTATTGAATATATCAAATTCAACCATATTATTGGAAGTAATTATAGAAAATAAAGAATAATTATTTCACATAAGGGGAACCTCCTCACAAATCTATGTTAATGTGTGTCTTACACTAGGTATTTTGACTGAAAATTATATTCTTAAGCATCTATATAAATATCTAATTTAACACCCCATGATTTTATAGTAAGTTATATATTTAATATAATTCAATAGCTTTCACTACACGCAATAGTGAGTTCGATCACACCATGACTTACCAAAACACCAGTTTAAAAAGAAATTATGAAAAGTATTAACTTTTTGTGGAATATTATATAATCTAAATAATTTTATATTCTATATTATGTGTTTCATAGACATAATATAAGAACAAAATCAGTTTTTATGATAAAATAAGTATTTAAAAAAATGAAATTTTACATCCTTTTAATGGAGAACCCTTTTTAAATCCAATATTTTACAATTTTATATATTCAATTTATTGAAATTAAATTATCTTTTAGAATAGATTCATAGATTTTTTTGGAATAATCTTATGTACGCTTCCAATAACATTCATATTTTGATGAATATTGAAAAGTACTAAATGTTAATTATAAACATCTTTTTTAAACGAACTATTTTATAGTTTTAAATTATGTATTTCTATGGTTTAATGGTATAATTAGATTATATATTTATCATTTAATAAAATGTAGGCCATTGTATGTAAATTACTATTTAAATTGTATATAAATACATGTCAATATTTTGATAGTTTTTACTACATAAAATCCTGCTTTATAGTTTTGAAAACAGAAATTAATTTTAAATTAATTAATGAAACTCATATGCTTTGAACTTGGTAAAATAAACGTAATTTTTTTAGTTCGGAATATCATAATTATCTTTTGGTGAATAATTGGTATTTTTTCTGAAAACATTCAATTTTTGATTAAATGTTAAAAACACTGTGTTATTGTTTAAAACAATTTTTTTAATAAATATTATTTTAATTTTAATTTTTTTTAATGTAAAAATAGATAAATTATACGTATATTACCTCAATTTAAATCATTGGGCTCATTTTAAAATATGATATGATTTATAAACTTTTACTGATTTTTTAAACATCTTTTACCAACTATCTAGGCATAGTTGAAAATTTGTATAAAATGTAACTTTACTACTTCTGGGAATTTAATTTCACAAATCCAAGAGACACAGTTGACATTAAAAATTGAAATGAGATTCAATAGGTTGAAAATATTTTTTTCTGAATAATATCTTTTTGAATTTTATTTACTATACTAAAAAGTAAATATGGCAATAAATGCTAAATATGATATTATAATTACCATAACCCATGTCCTAATTGTATGGGATAATATTATTTCAAAAAAAATCATCATTATGAATAAAATATGATCATTTTTGTCCACTTGGATTAGATTTTGACATTTATTAATATTTTATTTAAAGATTAAAAGTGTTAAATTAAACGATTACTAATGACACCATTTTTTATATT
Organism: Viscum album; assembly: GCA_963277665.1. Lineage (NCBI taxonomy): Eukaryota > Viridiplantae > Streptophyta > Magnoliopsida > Santalales > Viscaceae > Viscum > Viscum album. Next base: position 794,358,036 of record OY728160.1, on the reverse strand, counting down.
GGGTTATATGTAATATAAATTTGACTATAAATATTAATTTGAAATCAAAAAATATTCCCTGGATCATTTTATTTTATTTATAATTTTTATGAATTAAATAATATACTTTAATTATGAAATAGTAATGATTTAGTAATTACCTTATTTATGAATGATTAAAATAATTGATATTATAAATATAAAAAGAAATTTAATTTTAGACTATTGATGAATTATACGAATTTTTTATGTTTATATGAAATTTTACTGTTGATTTAATGTTCTTTTTCAATGTAATCATGTATTTTTATTTTAAAAAAACTAAATTATTAATAGTTTCAAAATTGACATAAATGAGTTTTTAAAAAAAATATTATATTCTTAAACAATATAATTTTTTGAAAAAACTATGGATAGGCCAGAGGTCTTACATAATGATATAAATATCATTAGTGAACTACTTTTGGATCTCCTGACATTTTGTAATATGTTTATTAATCATGTAATATAAAAATACAAGAAGACATTGTAATAGTAAAACTACATAACTAAGAGTTAAATCTAAACAATAAGGTTCATATGGTGACCTAAACTTGTCTAAAACCTAATGTTTGAGAGTATGTCTACCCATACCCACCTTATCAAAGATATAAATCCATTTGGAGTCATTATAAAACGAAAATGATTTTAAATTAAAATATTATTTCAATCATTCCCTAAAGTTACTATCACATCTCTTGTAAAAGGGTACATCCCCTCCTCTCAAAATCACACCTCCAAAGCCATTTGGGTCGTCCAAACTCTACTCAAATACCAGCACAACCACTCAAAATTTAACCTAAATTATTTAATTTTATAATATTACAACATAATATTCCCTTTGGATGATATTTAAAGGAATGACTCGAAGAAGGTGTAATTACTTCATCACCTCTTTCAATGTATTTTTCTTCTTCCACATCATCTTTATTTTATTTTTTCCATAATAAAATACTAACTCATTTACCTTATACATACAAATATTTTATTATATGTATGGTACATACATAATCATTATTTTATCCATCCTATTAATGACAAACTCACCATACATTTGTACGTACGACTTATTGTCTCCACGTTGTGTTGTAGTTTGTTATTCATCATATCATTTTTTGGATGGCGTATTATAATGAGTATAACTAATTTACATAATAAATATATCATATTAATTATTTGGAATATATAATATACCATAAAATTATATACTATTTCACCATCAATAGAGTGATATTGTCGCTCGTCTGTACGTACGACTTACCATCTCAACGATGTGATGGAATTCATTTCCACGTTCAGCATTCAATGATGATTTAAAAAAATATATTATTAATAAGTATGTAATATATGAAATAATAATTATACTATATATATGTATGTATGTATTTAAATATATCTCATTCACATACATTTTTTCAATTTAACATGAAAACGGAAAAGATGTTTATGTGTACATACAGCCTACCATCTCCATAAATGGTGTTTTCCATTTCATATATCACTCTACTATAGATATCCATATTTTGAATATATATGATACATACTTAATGTTTTATATTTTGTAAGTAATTCAAAAATGTTATAACTAATATGATCAATAACACCAAGTTAAAACATGTATGTAATAGAAAACGATTGTTACCCTAAATATTATTTTAACATAGAAATTATTATTCAATGTTTAGTATAAAGCCATAAATGAATAAATTAGGATATAATAAATATGAAAATAGTTATAGTATTATTAATTAAAGTACTGTGGTCATTATACATGATAATAAACGTTCCCTCTACCAATGGAATTTACAAGGTTTGGGTTATTTTATCAATCTCATAGTTATGCAAGATTGTTTATCTGTAAGATACTACTGGGACATATTTAAATGTACCCTCAACTGAATTATGATATGTTTGACTGTAAATATGTTATTTTTACACCATTCACGGTTTATAGTTAATGTATTAACATTTTTTAGGCTAGTTTTATTACGAATATCTGTGTTCTGTTCCCAGCATTTCATTTGTGGAATGTGTTGGACATAGTAAGTGAAGAATGGATCCCACTATAGCTCCTCAATAAATTAGTAGGTCTAAGGTTTCTTACTATAATCTTTGAAAATGGTCTTGAAAAAATCATTATTTTTAGTCTAGGCACGAGACATTTACTATGTGTTTATGATTTCTACCATTATGCATTCCATCATAATGAAATTAACTATTGATATTAAATGTGATTATTATACTAGTAGAATATCCATGTGAATACATAAATGGAATTATTTGATTTATATTTTCCATATTATTCTGATGTTTATTTTTAAAATGATTTTGGTTTAGTATTATACATTTCCTTAAATTTTTATTCATGTTTATGATAGTACCCTCTATATTGTTATATTTATTGAGCATATGAGCTCACCACCTTCTAATATTTTACTTTTCTATAGAAGTGAATAAGTGTGTTATGATTGATATGTATTGTTAAACTAGTGGAATAATGGAATAATCCATGGATTATTTATGTTCTATTTTATTTTAGAAATTTTACTGTAACGTTCATATATGCAATCTATTTTACAATAGTTCTCAAATTATAGGTCCTTCAGGATATGATTCATTTTAATTATTACAATGTATTAAAATAATGCACTGACTCTGGGTAACTTGGGTCGGGGTGTTATATCTAATATTATCATAAAATATGGAAGTATTAAAATACCAATATGATTAGTAATTTAATAAATATTTGACTAAATTTGATTTTATAATTACATAACCATCCACAACAACATTTGTTATTTCCATCTCTAATATAGTGATGTCATAATCATGTTGATATCCCTTGGACATATTCTATTATAGAATACCTACATTATTAGTACATTAATTTGAATAATTTCCTATTTACTAATAATTGAATCACTAGATCATGGGTATCAATTTAATTCCCTTAAATTATTAAGCTAGATTACCCATTTTACCAGACATGCAACACACACCATTTAGTATCATTCATTTTCATCGATGCTCAATTCTCAAATATTAACATGACAAAAATTTATTAATTTCATTCTTCTTCCTTGATTTATTCATTTTTCCTTGGTATTCAAAACACATATTCATTTCTTGATTCTATTCAAATATTTTAAACACTATAAATTCCTTCTCAATTTTGATGGTGCATAAAAATATTTCATCATATGATGATAAAATATGGAAAAATAATTCTCTTTAGAGAATTCGAACTTTTATATCAATTAAAAGATAAATATTTCATTATTTATTATATAAGTAATTATCAACATAACTTGATAATATCATAATTATATCATCGTACTATTTAAAATGTTTTTACCATTATTTAATTAAGTTAAGGATAATTCTCTACCTTGTAGTATGTTTCCCATAAGGGAAATATTATTCAAATAGATTTTCTTTAAAATATATCAATTCATTGTTTTATTTTTTCCATCTTCCTCCCTATTATAATGGATCATTGATCACCAAGGATAAAAAATTCCTATGAAAATATAAACGTTGAGTCTAACACTTCACTATTTAAAACACCCATGGAAAGAAATGTCATTTTAAGAGATTAAATACATTTATTACCTACCACTTGAATATTTGTGACATGAATATTTATGTAATTATATCAGATAAAAATACCCAATATCAGATTATAATGTATTCGAAAAATGGGATTATCCTTTTAGAAAAGATAATCATTATAACATGATTAAAATTGTACAATATTTCCATAATATTTTTAGTTATAATGCTACCGTTAATGTATTTATCAGTTGGAAAATGTATATATTAGACATATGTATTGATAACCATATTTAAACAAAACCAAATATTAGTAAATTTAACATATTTGATTAGATCATAAAATTTATGAATTTTAATTTATTTTATTTATTATTCAAAATATGATGTAATAAATAATTTTTTTTGGTAATTTATGGATTTCTATTCCTTAAATCATGAAAAATGTTTCATTATGGATATAATTAAATTGTAAATATATTTTTATATCCTTCAAAAATTTTCTATATAAACATTTAATTACATAATAAATAACACCCAGTAGGGTCAAATTAGGTTCATAGAAAGGACCATTTTCATCCACTGTTATTTGATTGATTCAAATCCCAATGTTCACATTTTTGAGCAATTACTCATATGTACAACTTTTCAAGAACCATGCCCCTATTTTATTTTCTACACATGGAGTTTTTTAAGTAAAAATACATAATATCTTCTATAAAAAACATTAATATGTTGTTATATAATTTTCCTTAAATTCAATCCCAAGGTTATGTTCCATGATATATGTATTCATTAATATAATTCAAAAGGTTTGACTAAAATTAATATGATAAAAAAAAATTATCCCCAACTCTTTTAATTTAGGGATAGTTTCAATATTATTAAATTTGAATAGTCAACGGTGGTCAAATAATGAGGATTAATTGGTTGAGTATTCTTAGAGAAGGATATGCATATATGATTTAGAGTTTACATTTAGGGAAATTAAAAAACATAGTAATGGATAAAATTTTAAATTATTTAACTCATTTAATGAATTTATCATAATATCCTTCTTGAATGTATGAAAATAATGTTTATATAAAAATCACAGAAAGGGATACACATAATAAAATATATTATAAATAAATATTTTATAACTAATATGGAATATTAAATGATGGTAAATAAGTGACATTTAATTAATTACATTACTATCATTACTGGAAAAGGTGGAATTAATATCCAAGTTATATAAAAACAATACTCAATCCATTTAATAATTAATATGAGCACAAATGTCATCAATAGATATTATGAATCCAACAATTTCAAGGAAAATAATAACTAAATTATTATTAAAGTAAATGAATAATATTGGACATCATAAAGTTATTAATTTTGATATTTATACCATAAAGAAAATATTACTAAATGTTTAAAACAACGGGTAAAACCCCATTTTATTTGGCTGAATACTTTGTGTAATGAAACTTATGGTTTGATCACGGTGATATAAAATTTTGGGCCACAAACCTCACTGATTTTCCAAATCATTCATTATTCATCAAATGTTCAATTTAATTTTGTACAGAATATATGTTTTATATGTTTTTCCAGTTAATTATATAATATTTAATGTCAATTTTATTATATATAAATGATATAAAATTTATGAAATAATCATTTTGATGATAAAAAATATGGATATTAAAATTATTTGATATAGGGAGGCGTAACTGATAATATTTTGTTAATGAAAGTATATGAAATCCCAAGATATGCTGAGATTGTAAAATAGATTGTTTCCTCTCGGATAATTAATAATTTGTAATTTAATTAAATAATTAAAAATAATTGAAAAATTTATCATCCTAAATAAATTTCCAATAATGTAATATATAACAATGAGGATATAAATATAACATATAAATGTGAATATGAGTATAATAACAAATATATCTCAATAGATTGTTAATATATATTAAATCACATTAACTAATAATATCAATGAAGTGATTCTGTTTATAAAATTTATATAGACATAAAAATAGTAAATACAACATAAAATATTTAATAGTATTTAAAAACAAATTTATGGTATATAAAATTAAATAATAAAGTTATATAAACCAATGAATTGTAATTTAGTTTCGAAATTTTTTTCTAATTGGGGAAATTCATGTCAAATCCTATTGGATAAAAAAATTTAAATTTAAATTTATTATAAATAGAATGATGATGGATTGATGAAACTACATATAAAATGGATTCTTTATGCACAATATTAAATAAATATGTCCAATGCATTAAAATGAGCCCCAATGAAATGGAAAGGAGACAGAATCTCATACACTGTAGAAATATCAAAATAAAACCGTATCGAAAAAGGTAAGGCTAGATGATAAATTAAAAATAACATTAAAAATGTTGATACATGAGTTTATGTATTTAGATTTACATATATACACCATTTCAAATGATGAATCTCTATTAAAGTATGTGTGTCTCAAATAAGCGAGTTTGAGATGAAAACAACTACCTCACACTTGCCACTAGTTTATAATGGATTAGTTTAATCTTATCATAACTTCTTACATCCTATTATTATTTAGTATAATATATGTTTTGGGTGTTATCTTATGAGTATTCTTATGCACATTTTCTCACAGATGTTCTGTATCAGGACCATAAAATATACATAAATATCTTATAGAATGATAATATTGTTATAACTATTATAATTATTTATTATAAAACTTTTTAAATTCATTATATTTATTTTTAAAATAAAAATTATTTTCATTTCTTCTATGAGATGGTTGGATAAACATACACATGTGTGACTGTATAATTAAAATAATTAGAAAATGGTATAAAAGTGGAAGATGTATTAATTTTAAATAATTAATATAATTTCATAAGTATCATATAAATTCCTTATTTACATTAGTATTATTATCAATGTGATTTAGGCATGGAAACAAAATTACATCGGCTTGTGAGGAAATAGTTCAGCATACTAAGGAGTGATAGAATTTTTTCCCATATGATGTATAATACAATAGACAAACACTATTTACTAGTAATAATAAAATATAATTATATCGTCGATATATGGGATACTATTTTATAGATTTTAATACAATATTTTAATTGATACAAGTAGAAGATAATAATAAAGAGCATAGTGAGTATGATTACATTGGCTTTGAGATAACTCTTGTAATTATCCTATGAACAAACTTAGGATTGGAATTTTTGATAGATAATAAAATATATAATGTTGAAATGTATTTTTGAGAGATATTTTTGAATGTTATATTTGAGATAAATGACTTAAGATGTTTGAAAAGATTATACGAATAACCTTCATTTTATATGTGGGGGGTGTGGCTTTATTGGAAACTACCAAAAAATATCACAATAGAAATATAAATGAAATTACATTTTGAAAAAAATGATTACATGAAAAAATATAATATATTTTAGTCTCTATAAGGTTCAAATATAGTCCCAATGTAATATTTCAAAAAAAAATTGACAACAATACCATTATTTAATGGGTAAACTCCCTTGGTAAACCCATTGTCACGACCCCCTCCCCACAATGTGTACCCCTCATGGGACAAAAATGTGAGAAGGGAGATAATGACCCCCCGAGTCCTACATCTAGTTGGCCCCGAGTTGGCGACATTCACTGAGGTTATAGTATACACACAGATGGGAGTCATTTCCCTCTAAGAGAAGACATGTAGAAGAGATAGATAAGATAAATACCATCAGACTATAACTCAAAACTAAAATATAAAAGAAAACCAAAGTGAACATATGTAATGTAATGAAAAAGTACTAAAACTAGAAGGGGAAAACTGCAAGTACCCAAAATAATGTAAAAAGAGCAGAAAACACAAGCCAAAACAACTCCTGTAATACCTTACTAGTATAAACCTGATTGATCCCCAAACTTCACTAAGTGACTAGAAAATAGTTTATATATACATTGGGTGAGTATAAAAGTATACTCATTAGAATGCTCCCTGATCCATCTCATAAAGAAGTAATGAAAACATGCTACAGTAGAGTGAATTACAAGTGAAAAAACTCGTCACCTAAACAGGTATACTATGTTCTCATACTCACCGTGGAAACTCTCACCAAGTAATGTATACTAGAATATATAATATAATAATGAATATCCAGGTTACCAGGATACTACTTCCAAACTGGTTTTCAACTTTTCCCCCACGTGTTACGTCCTAAGCATCTCTCTCATAAAAGGCTTGCCCACCAATACCTAGGAAAACCACCACAATATACACCTCGTGTAGCAAAACTACCACATCTATAAAATAAATTAACCAGGTAGTATCCGGGATCCACCACATCTCGCATAATGTGTATTATATATCGGGTATTATACCTCAAAACATTACATCCCATACAACGATTACAGATCCCCAAGATATCAAAGCCTATACAAATTATACCTATAATATTCCATATGATACTATATCCAGAATATATGTTTTTGAATAACCATAAGCAACTACAGCCTTCTACACACATATATTTGGTAAACAAACCAATGTGCCTACCTGAACAAGTAACAACGAAGGGAAGATAGTCCAGCTAAATGGGGTAGTCATCCATTAATCCTCCAACCAAAATGTTGGGGAAAACACAACCCAGGGCTCAGAATCCCTGGTGTGTCATTTCTCCATACTTTAATGGTAGAGTAGCATACAAGGGAAAAAAGTATAGGATATACTATATCTCACAACCACACTACGGGAATAACCATATTTTAGTCATAACTGCAGCTAACATCTCTCAGACTCTGGGATTGTACTCTATGTCTAGGTTTCCTATAAGCACACAACTACTTCAAGTGATTTAATAAAATATTTCATTACCTTTACCTCTTCCACATTACGTTAATTAATTCTTTAAACATTAATTAACCAATAACAATGCCACATTAAATATCATTATCATCCCAACCAAATTCTATTTTCCCCTCATCATTATATTCCTGAATACTCCAACCCCATGGGTTAGCACCATTTATTAAACTATTCATTACATAATTGATTTCCCACATTCCAAGGAATTATAGAAATGCTTTCTATTCTACTAAACACAACGGGGATCAACATGGTGATTATACGTACTACCCATCGAGTCTTTACATCCTATAATAAGAGTATAGACCCATCCTCCCTTGAGAATCTAAAAATGGAAAGCACGTGGAATAACCTACGTTTCATTGCCTCTTTCAAAAGAAGGGTCAGTCAGACCAGATTCCTTAGGAAGCGGGGAAAAGTAAAACAAATAATAAACCAAAAAGAAACAACAAGCATCAAAAAATCACATCTATCCCATTCCATTATCCATGGTGTCATCTATGACACCCTCATGCATAAAATGATGAAACTCGCCACCCTAGGAATCATTTAATTCCAAAAAAATGGCCTCAATGCCCCCACATATCACAATAGCCTTCCAGGAACACAACACAACACATGCAGTAGGAAAACATCCATCTTAAAAATTGTCTATTAGCCCTTAAACAAGCAAGTGGGTAACTCAGATCCCTTCAAGGAAATATCAGAAAAAAATTGGTTTTGAATTAACAGATTTATTTTATGTCGGTTCCGCATTTCGGAAACATAAACTGTAAGCTATCATAAATAAATTTAAAATTATTAATGCTCAATTTTAATTAACATAAAAATTATAACACGAAGATCCAAATTCATATACATGCCTCTTTATATTTATCTAAAAAATATTAATTATTTATGGTTTACATTCTTTACCAATTTCAATAATGAACGAAAAGATATATGATGAATGGATAGATACCACACTATCTAGAAAAATAAAAGCCAATATCATATGATCAATATCAATTTATTTTTCCAGTTCAAATATTTATTATGTCAATTCTATTGTCATCTAGTGGGAGAAGACATGCTAACAATACAATTTCATGTAAAATAATATAGAATCAATGAATCCCCTACATCAAACAGTTATTGACGTTCTTTATCTACACAACGAGTCACGATCCTCCTCTCTTGACAACTGCATACACCGGAGGATGCCACGGTACGAACGCACTAGTTGAACCCCCAGAAATATCCATTTTAAGCAAGGATATTACATGATATAAAATGGAAAGGATAAATTGGAGAATATGATCTGAAAAATAACAATTATAAAACATACCATATATAGAAGATTGATCCATAAAGCTTGGTTGCATCAAAACAGAGCTGAACTAATCTGAGGATGAATGTTTGATTATGCAACTCCTATAGAATAAAATGAAAGGTCCTAACGTCTCATAGCCGAGAACATAGTGGAATAAATAGGAAGGAAGATATCATATCACTTTAAAAGATTTAATAGATCATCGGTTTAAGATACGCTTGATTTCCCATTAAATGGGGATCAAATTAAACCAAGCAGCTTGACCATATTAAAACATCATGAGCCTTAGGAATAATTAATATAGATTTTATGGCCTTTGAATCGACCTTAATTTCTTAAAATGAGACTTTAAAAGTATTTTACATTAAAGGATAAGTAAAAGGGGTTAAACTGTAGGAAGCTGGAAACACTTTTCACGAAATCAAAATTTGGAAAAGAAAAATAGAGGTAACCGATAGACCTCAAAATTTGGGAAATACTGTTCAGAGAATCAAAATTTGACAAAATCAATAGTGGTTACCGATAGACCTCACTCTTCTGGATTCATTTTTCATGAACACAAAATTTGGAAATGGAAATAGAGGATACCAATAGTCCTCACTGTTATGGAAGCCATATTCATGAAATCAAAATTTGGTAAAGTAAATAGCGGTTTCTGATAGACCTCACTGTTATGGAAACATTTTTCATGAACTCAAAATTTGATAAAGGAAATATAGGTTACTGATATACTTCGTAGTTCTGGAAGCACTCTTCATTAACAAAAAAAATTGAAAAAGTAAATAGAGGTTACTGATAGACCTCACCATTCTGGAAACACTATTCATGAACTCAAAATTTGGATATGGAAAATAGGCGTTAATGATAGAGTTTACCAATAGAACTGTTCATTGGTGGAACTGTTCATAGAATATGAAAATTGGAAAAGTAAAAAGTCATTACCGTTAGAGGTTACTGATAGAATTGTTGACTTATGGAACTATTCATAGAATTGGATATTTGGAAACAGAAATAGAGGTTACCTTTAGAAGATACTGAGAGAACTGTTCACCAATGGAACTTTACATAGAATTGGATATTTGGAAAAGGAAAGAGAGGTTACTGTTATAGATTATAGATAGAACTGTTCATTGGTGGAACTGTTCATATATTTCGAAATTTGGAAATAGAAAGAGAGGTTAACATTATAGATTACCAATAGAACTGATCACTAGTGGATTTGTTCATAGAATTAGAAATTTGGAAAAGGAATGATAGGTTACTATTAGAGGTTAACGATAGAACTTTCCCCTGATGGAACTTTTCATAGAATTGGATATTTGGAAAAGTGTTGGGGATAAGTCCCCTTGACCTCTTCAATCACCTCAAACACCAAATTTTCACAATGGAATGTGCCAGAGAGGTCTGAGCCATTACATCAGATACGTCTTAATACATTCTCGCCCCAGTGAATTCAAAACCCACATAAAGTGAAAACAAAATGGCGTCTGAACAACCACTCATAAAGATACCTCTCAAAAGAAATAATGACACAAAATCACCATAGGGATCCATATCATAACTATGAAAGGTTCATAACATCATATGCTACACCAATACATGAAAATAGTTAAACATCAAATAGATTTCTGCGTTGAGCCTGTATTTTTGACTCACATTCCCAGGAACTCTCCTCCTTGACATCATATCACCATAAGACACGAAACATGAGGATTGAATGCTCGTGCAACAACTTATACATGCGTTCTTGGATCTCCCATGGTCATTCCTCAATGGTTGTATAATAATCAACATTGACCACTCTCCAATCAATGATGTGAGAGTCATCATGAAGATGACAATAATCTATAATACATTGGATACATCGTGTATCTACCTCATTTGTGGGGGAAGGGCTACCCAATACGTCATAGCACCAACAAGAGCTAACACCTCGAGAGACCCAACAAACCAGGGAGAAAGAATACCCTCACAACCAAACCATCACTACCCATGATGATGAGTCACCCTAAAAAACACATGATCCAAAAAAATAATCTCTAAGGGTTTCCTTCTATCATAAACTAATGATTTTTGATGATATTGTGATGTCTTCATCCTCTCACGGATCACATGAACCATGTGTGTTGTATTATGCACTACTTCCGGTCTGAGAATTATTGACTCTCTCACCTTAGTCCATCACAACGGAGACCGAGAAGGCTGTCTATACATGGCTTCAAACGGTTTCATACTGATGCTGGAGTGAATACTATTAATGAATGTGATCTCCACCAAGGGTTTGTGCCTTATCCATTAACCTCTAAAATCAAGTATACAAGAGCATAACATGTCTTCCTGAGTCTGGATGTTTCGCTCTATCTGACCATCTGTTTGAGGATGAAAAGAAGTGCTAAGGCTTAGTTGATAATCGATAGAATACTGGAGACCTCTCCACACCGTGGAGGTAGAACAATGATCTTGGACAGAAATGATCGTCATTGGGACTCCACGAAGTCTCACCACCTCCTATTGATACTTCCTCGACAAAACATCCGCTGACCCCGACTCCTTGATTGCTATGAAGTGGGCTGATTTTGTTAAACGATCCAATACCACAAAAATAGCATCATGTCCTCCATAAGCTAGTGGTAAACCAGTAACAATTTCCATTGAGATGTCCTCCAACATCCACTGAGTAATCTCTAATGGCCGGAGAAGTCCACTAGAAACATTGTGTCCGTCCATCACCTTCTGGTAGACCAATCATCGAGACACCAACTCTATAACTGAACACATCATCCTAGACCACCAATAATGGCTCCTCAAGGCTCAGTACATCTTTGTCACACCGGGATGCACTGCTAATGGTGAACTATGAAACTCTCTCAATACCATCTCACACATTTTCATGGGAACAAAAATCCTTTCGTGATACAACACTCGGTTTTTTTCATCCTCTGACCAACCATCATGGGCCTCGCCACAAAAAACTTAGTCTCTCCATACCTCCACCTCATGATCGTCCATCTGGGAATCATCCACTTGCTTCATATGATATGACTTCACCATCATCTGAAAATGTCAACCGCTTCCCCTAACGTCTCCCATATCAAGATGTAATGGTGAACAACTCTTCCATTACTCTCTAGGAATCATCAGATTCATACACAGAATCACTAATTGACATTTGACATAGTTCATCAGATACAACATTCCCTATTATAGGTGTATACAATATTTTGAAGTTGTATTCCTTTAATAACTCCATCCACCGACAGTGTCATATGTTCAAGTTGCAATGGGGGAAAACATACCTAAAACTCTTATGATTGGTGAAAACCACAAAGCACTCACCAAAGAGGTAATGTGTCCAAAAAATCAAAGAAAACACCATGGATACCCACTAACGATTGTGAGTGGAATAGTTACATTCATCGGGATGTAACTGCTGAGACCCATAGGAAACAACTTATCTTTTTTTCATCAAAACACAGCCAAATCCCAGATGTGAAGCATCACAAAAAACATAAAACTGAACTCCCTATGCTTGATGATAAATAAATGAAGCACATACTATCTTCTCTTTTAGATTTTTGAATTATACCAAGCACTTATCAGTACATAGTAATTCAAGGACCTTCCAGGTCAAAGTTGTCAGAGGAATCACCCCTCATGAGAAATCGACTATAAACCTCTTTTAGTAGACAACGAGACCAAGGAAACTTCACACCTCTGACACTATCTTGGTGGCATCCAAAAACACAACTAAATCTATCTTCGATGGATCTATTGCTACTCCTTGCTGGGAAACAACATGCCCCATGAAACAAACATATTGTGCGCTAAATTCATACTTCGAAAACTTACCGAACAACTGATGTTGATGAAGAAATCCCAGAACGGCGTGTAGATACACTACATGCTCATCTTCAGAAAGGGATTATACAAGTATTTCATCGATGAAAACCACAATGAACTTGTACATGAAACTTACAGAACACAACATTCATCAATCCCATGATCATTGAAGGGTAATTCGTTACACCAAATGACATTACAATGAAATCAAAATTCCCATGATGACAATTGAAATCAGTCTTCATGATAACCTCATCCTTCACACACATCTGATGAAATCTTGACCTCAAGGAATTATTTTAGAACAAACGTCCACCCCTTATTTGATCAAATAAATCGTCAATCCATGTAAGAGGACAATTATTCATTATTGTCACATTGTTTAAGCGATGATAATCGGCACACAACTGCAAGCTGCAATCATGTTTCTTCACAAACTAAAATGATGCACCCCACAGTGACACACTTGGCAGAACAAAACCACGATGTATTAGAGAATCAAGTTGTTTAGGATTCTCTCGTAACTCAAATGGGGCCATACTATATGGAGACATAGAGATAGGACATTCTCATGGTTGTAGCTATATCCCAAACTCGATCTCTCTTTGTGGGGGTAATTCAACAACCTCTTCTTGAAAGACATCAGGGTATTATTCTACTACCCAGAAAATATCCAACAATAGAACCTATGAATAACTCAAAATCATCTCATCTATTAATGATGATAAGGAAAGAAGGTTCCAATGACCCATCTGAGGATCTCAGTCACCAAAAAACACCACCAGCTCTCCATCTTCACCAATGAAAACGACAAGATTCTTGAAGCAATCCACGATAGACAACACCAAATTAAAAAAATCCATGATGATGATGATATCATATGTTTGTATTCGTAAACATAGGAAATATCCCGAAAATATGTGCTACCCCAACAATAGCTCACATTATCTATATAATTCAAACAAGTCAGCTCGACATCCAACTGACGAAGTCAACACAAGGGGCATTTCAAGCCTCTCTACCATGGTCAAGGGTTGGTGATATGAAGGAGTGTGTCGCTCATGAATATAAAAAGTCATAAAATAAGGTGTAAAACAAGAAAATTGTACCTTTAACGATATCTATCTCACCTGAAGTTGGAAACACTAAAGCATGAATCTGACCACGACCTCCTCCACAGCTTCTCTGGCCATGATGACGACCACCACCACAGCCTCAATCTGCTCTCTATTAGTGGGGAGCGTCATGGCGCAGTCTTATTCATACCCCATATACACTCTACTAATCTAATGGTGGTGTATCCTACTACTGCAAACTTAGCTGGAACTTCCTCAATAGTGGAACTCGATGCATAACACCTGCTGCACGATGAATGCTCTGAAAGGTCGGGCACTCCCACTATTGATGACCATGACCACCACATGAAAATCAAGTGCCTGGTCCCATGGAATAGTAATGTGAGTTGCGGAATATGTAGAAATGATATTTTAAGGGTTTTGACCTACCCCCAACATAACCGAAACACTTCGGCCATGAAAACCGAGATCCCCTGACGACAACTCTGCATTTTGAGGAAACATGATGAGTCCCCTCTTATGATGATCTGGTCCTGGACAATGACCTCTCGACATCCTATTCTCCAACAAAAAACACAATATATTTGTTCTACATAAAAGGGGTGGCATTGTGCTAGATCTCTAGATACAAAGCCTCCTAGAAATGGCTCGCCCTGGCCTCCTCACCAGCCAATAGGTCCGATGCATATTGTAAAAGGTTCATGAAATGGATTCAAAACACTCACACACTAGAGTTACCCTATATAAGGGTATGAAGCTCTTGAAAAATAGATTCCTTCACAGTTGAATAAATAAACATGACTCCAAAGATGTCTCGGAACTCCCCCGATAAAATCACTAATACCTCGTGATCCCTGAGGAACAAGAACCACCATCGCCTCACTACTCCACACAACATCATCATATCCAAGGACACCGGGTGCTCCTTCAGAGAACAGATCTAACTGAAGCATACCTCAACATCTTATTACCAGACATCTGTGACTTCATCAGAAATGGAGCCCTTGTACTTCTGCAGACTCTAGCGCTGAAAATATCGGAGTGTCATCCTTCAAGTTTAATTGACATCATCCTCTACCCTATGGTGGTTTACCAGAACATCCTTCTAGACATCATCTATGTGATTCTGATGAGGACATGGACCTAGAGCCATAAATAAAAAATAAAAAATAGGTTGGTCTTCTTAACCCGAAATATGGAAGACTCATGATTAATTAATTAATTTTTTTCATTCATTTATTGTAGATTAACCTATCCCAAGGATTACCCATTCAAACAGAGGGACAAAGAAGAATGATGATTGATCCTTTCTTAGGTCTCTACCCTGCAACTAGTATCACATCGTATATTAGCCATTGTAAACATAGAGGTTTGTAAATAAGATCATTGGGGGCCTTAAAATCTTATCTCTCAGCCGGTCTCCAGTGTATACATCACATGCGAAACACGAAGGACACCATTTTCCTACCAACTCATGAAACCTCACCTTTTCCTAACACCAAACTCCATCCTTTCTCTCAACCATAACTCTGATAAAACTGTATCACGACCCCCTCCTCCCAAGGTGTAACCTAGTCATTACAAAAATTTGAAAAGTGAGATTAGGAAACCTGAGTACCGCCTCCAGTAGGCCCGAGGTTGGCGACTAGCACCGAGGGTATAGTAAACACACAGATGAGAGGAATTACCCTTTAAGAGAACACAAGCAGAAGAGAGAGATAAGATAAACACCAAAAAACTCCAACTCAGATCTGAAATATAAATGAACACCCATGTGCACATATGTAATTTCATGAAAAATTACTCCAACGAGAAGGGATAAACTACAAGAACCCACAAGAAAGTAAAAACAACAGCAACCAGAAGCCCAAACAGATCCTGCAACCCCAGGCTATTAGAAAACATCTTGATCTCCATCCTTATCCATGTGACATGACAAATAGTTTATATATACATAGGGTGAGTATAACTATATTCTCAATAAGATCCTCCTCGAAGCCTCTCATGAAAAGTTTTAGAAAGCATGATAAAGTAGAGTGAAAAATAAGTGAAACTAACTCATCACCAAAACAGGTATACTATATTCCCAACCTCACCATGGATACTCTCATCAAGTAAAACGTATAGTAATATTTCATATAATAAATATTATAAAGGGTACCCCGATACTACATTCTAACTGGTTTGACGCTTTGTCCCTAAGTCATACATCCTAAAAATCCTTCTCCAAAAAAGCTTGCCTGATTACACCTAGGAGAAGCACCAAAATATGAACCCTGTGAAACAAAACCTCCACTTCCACACAATAAAGTAACCAGGTTGTTTCTGGGAGCCACCACAGATCACATAATGTGTATCATACGTTTGGTATTATACATCAAGCCATTACAGCCCATTCACCGAGTTAGGATCCTATAGACATCACAGCCTATACACATTATACCTATTGTTTTCCATTGTATACTATATCTTGAATATATTTGTATGAATAGACACAAGACATTACATCCCTCTACACACATAATTTGGGAAAACAAACCGTTGTGCCTACCACCACAAGTAACAACCAAGAGAAGAGGGAGGGGCCAAAGGGGGTAGTCGGCCATTCATCCTCCCACCAGAATGTTGGGGAAAAGACCACCTAGGTCTTAGAATCCCTGGGGTATCAGTTTCCCTTCCTTACAGGGCAAAGTAGCATATAGAAACACAAAACGTACAAGATATACTATATTTCACAACCACACTATAGGAATAGCCTAGTCTTAGAAAAAATTGCAGCTAACGTCTCTTAGACTCCGGGATGTTACTCTAAAACTAGGTATCCTATATGCACACAACCATGTAAAGATATTTGATAAATTAATTAATTCCCTTTACCTTCTTCACATTACGTTAATTAATTCGTTAAACATTAATTATCCAATAACAATTCTACATTAAATTTCATTAACATCACAACCAATTTCCACTGTCCCCTCATCATTATGTTCCAAAATACTCCAACCCCCAGGGAGAGCACCATTTATTAAATTATTCATTACATAATTACTTTCCCACATTCCTAGGCATTATAGAAAAACATTATATGCTACTAAACACATGGGTGATCAAAACGTTGAGTGGATATACTACCCGTCGAGTCATTGCCACCTATAATAAGAGTGTAGACCCATCCTCCCTTGAAAAGCTAATCACAGAATGTATGTGGCATTCCTCACACATCTCTACCTATTTCGGAAGAAGGGTAATCAATACCAGCTGCCTTAGGTAGTGGGGGAAAGTAAAATTGAAAATGAACCAAAAAGAAACAACAAGAATCCAAAAATCACTTCTATCCCATTCCATCATCTCTGGTGTTCTACCTGACACCCACATGCGTAAACTGTTGAATCTCACCACTGTAGGAATCATTTTCTACCACAACCAAAAGGCCGACATGCCCCCACATACCACAATATCCATCCAGGCTCACATCACAACACAAGAAATAGGAAACAAAACATCATAAAAATTGGCTCTTGTCCCTTAGACAAGAATGTGCGTAAATAAAACCCTTCAATGAATTAATTGAAAAATAATATGATTTGAATTAACGGATTTTCTATACATAGGATCCACATTTGGGAAACCAAAATAGAATGCTATCACAAATAAATTAAACATGATTACTACACCATTTTGATTAACAAAATAATTATAACAAGAACAACCAGATTCATTTACATGCCTATTTATCTTTAGCCAAAATTATTAAATATCTTTGGTTTATGTTCATTACCAATTTTTATCAACATCGAACGACTATACAATTCAAGAATTGATATCAAACATTATATCCAAACAAGGAAAAATAAAATAAGACCGATATCAATTAATTTATCCAGATCCAATATTTATTATGTTAATTCCATTGTAATTCAGTGGTATAAAAAAAGATAATAGTACAGTTTTGCAAAAAAGAAATGATAAGAAATGAATCTGCTACCTCAAACAGTTCGTGATGTTCTTTATCCAAACAATGAGTCACGATCTTCATCTCTTGACAACTGCATCAACTCGAGGATGCCACAGTATGACCGCTCCAACCGAATCCCATGAAAACTCTATTATAAGCATAGAGATTGCATGATATAAAATTGAAATGGGAAATAGATGAATATAAACCCTAAACAATGATGATAAAATGTACATTATATCCAAGATTTATCGATACAACTTGGTTGTATCCAATAGAGTGGAACTAATCTGAGGAGGAATGTTTTCTTGTGCAACTCCAACAGAATAGAATGAATGAATCTATCATCTCATAGATGATAAAAAAGAGTATGAATTAAGGAGGATGATATCTCGTCCCTTTATCTGTTTTAATAGATGGACGGTTTAAGAAACACTTGATTTCCCTTTAAAGGAAGATTTCATTAAACAACATTGTTTGACCATGTAAAAAAACATGAGTCTTTGGAATAATTTATATAGAATTTATGGCATTATAATCATCCTTAAAGTCATTAAAATGATGCATTAAATGTATTTAACATCAAAGGAAACGTCAAAGTAGTGAAAATGTAGGAAGCTGAAAACACTGTTCAGTAACTCATAATTTGGAAATGGAAAATAGAGGTTACCGATTGACCTCACTATTTTGGAAACACTATTCATAAACCAAAAACATGGAAATGGAAATAGAGGTTACTGATAGACCTCACCATTCTGGGAACACTGTTCACGAACTCAAAATTTTGAAAAGTAAATAGAGGATACTGATATACCTCACAATTCTAGAAACAATGTTCATGAACTCAAAATTAAGCAAAGGAAATAGAGGTGACTAAAAGACCTCACGTTCTAGAAAAAGTGTTCATGAAATCAAAACTAGGAAATATAAATAGAGGTTCCCGGTAGACCTCACCATTCTAGAAAAACTATTCATGAATTGAAGATTTGGAAAAATAAATAGAGGTTACCGATAGATGTCACTGTTCTAGAAACATTGTTCATGAACTGAAAATATGACAAAGGAAAATAGAGGTTACCGATAGAACTATTCACAGGTGGAACTGTTCATAGAATTGGAAATTTGGAAATGGAAATAGAGGTTACCATTACAGGTTATCGATATATTTTTTCACCAATGTAATTGTTCATAGAATTACAAATTTGGAAAAGAAAACAGAGGTTACCATTAGAGGTTACCAATAAAACTGTTTACCAATGGAACTGTTTATAGAATTGGAAATTTGGAAAATTAAAGGGAGGTTTCCATTAGAGTTTACTAATAAAACTATTCACAGTTGGAATTGCTTATATAATTGGGAATTTGGAAAAGGAAATAGTGGTTACCGTTAGAGGTTACCGATAGAACTATTCAACGATGTAATTGTTCAAAGAATTAGAAATTTGGAAAAGGAAATAGAGGTTACCGTTTGAGGTTACTGATAGAACTGTTATCCAATAGAACTGTTCATAGAATTATAAATTTGGAATGGTGTTGGGGATAAGTCCCCTTAACCACTTGAATCACATCAAACACAAAATTTTCTCAATGGAATAGGTTGGAGAGGTTCGGGCCATTACACCCATTTTATCTTTAACATAATAATTAATTAATTTTGATTTATATATTAATTATGAAAAAAAATTATGCTGAATATTTATAAAATATTTATTATTATATTGAAAAATATATAATAAATTTTATAAAATTCAATTCATAGAAGTGGTTTAATTTTCTTTTAATATAAAATAGAAAATTGTTCCAAAAAAATAAGTTCACATGAAATGCATTTTTTAAGAATATCCGGATTTTTTATAAAATATATGATTAATAATAATCATAAGATTTATTTAATTTCATATAGTTAGATATAAAATAGTTTTAATAATATTAACTAGTAAACATTTATAATAATTTTAATTAAATGAAATTGATATAGATATCACTTTCAAAAAAAATTCCTTCTTAAAGTATCATTTTCTAAAAAAATAAGCATTTTCCATAAAAAATATTATATAATTTTTTATATGAAATTTATAGTCAAAGTTTTTTATTTCCACAGATTACATCACATTTTTATAAAAAAATTATGGAATTGATAAATATTACATTTTCAACTATTCTTGCAATTGAATTTTTTAGAGATATTTAGAAAAGTTCATTATTGGTTTATTTTGTCCATGTATGTCAAAAAAATATTCAAAAATTAAAAATGATTTTTTTAAAAGAATAATAAAATTTACATGTTTGGATATAATGATTTTATTCTGGATGCAAGATTTGATGAGTTTTAGTTCAAAATATTAAAGTAATTAGAATGAATAAGCACTAATTATTCTTATTAGTTAGAAACTATTTGTGATTATTAGAGTAACATGTAACTAAATCAGTGTGTTCTATATAATTCAGTGTTGAAAATGTTTATTAGAGTAATCCTTATAAAAATGATTTATTATGTAAAATATAATATGTTAAAAAATATAAATGTAACACAGAAATTATATGTAATAATGACTTACTATATATTTAGACAATGTCTTATAA
The DNA here is from genome assembly GCA_963277665.1 of Viscum album. Lineage (NCBI taxonomy): Eukaryota > Viridiplantae > Streptophyta > Magnoliopsida > Santalales > Viscaceae > Viscum > Viscum album. The sequence continues at coordinate 794,336,811 of OY728160.1, read as the reverse complement.
TAATTAAATTTAGGAGTTGTGGACGTAAATATTACATGACTATTAGTATACATATTATGAACCAAAAAATCTACTCCATTATTCTTTAGAATAAATAATTCGATCTCAAATATTTGAATCATCTCTGTCTTTCTATGCCTCGAAACACTCAATCACCTTGATCGGGTCTATCGTTTTTCCAAACACCAGAAACCCTCTATCGTAACATCAATCATGAATATAATAAAAAGGAAAAAAAATTTATGTATTTTTAAATTGATAATACCAAAACCTCATAGAAATAAAAAATATTAAATATTATAATGAAAATTATAAGTAGAAAATACAATCGAGGAATCATTAGAATGGTTGAGTTCACAAAATAATCAGTCCACACATACTGAAATGCACTTCTATTGACAGGAACAGGTAAAATATCATAATTCTATGATTTAATTATTTGTTTTGAATGGCCTCACATGATGTTCAGTTGAAATCCATGAAAATAAAACTTCATCGAATGTCGTTCTGATAACACAATTTTAATGATGTTTAAAAAATTGTATTCCAACTATTATAATAATTCTTACTCTAATTATAATTTTTTTATTATATGGATGAAAATATATTTTAGTTTTAATTACTAAATAATATAAAAACTATAGTCTAGATATAGTCGGTCATACTTATTATATGTTGTTACATCGATAGACTAAATAACATCACACTGATAGATTATATATCATTACACTGTTATTTGGACATCATCTCAAGATATATTATGTATCCTCACACTAAAATACAAGATATAATTAATCTTATAGATTATATGTCATCACACTAATAGAATATTAATTTTTCAATATAAAAAATAGTTTATTTCATATTTAAGAACAAATTTTGAACATACCAAAACTCTAGGTTTTGGTAAATCTAATGGAATATAATTTTCCAATTTGATGGATTAGTCATGAGTCATTCCAAAGGACCAGAAATACTTTTAAAAACAATTAAATTGGATTAGAATTATTTCTTCTTTATTTAGAATAATATATTTTCTAAAATACATTATAAACACATTGGAGATATAATGATAGTAAAACATATTAATAATAATGATTTGTTATTTAAAAAATAATATGAAATGAGTAAGAAATATTATTTTTGATTAATAATATCCCCATTTATGAAATTGACAAAACATAACACATAGTGACACAAACTCAGGACAGTTAATGACATATTATACATTTAAACATATTAATATACATATCACTTTATATTTTTTAACTCCTTCATTATTTATGATTCTCTTTTATTTAACATACACATTCCAAAACAAATATAAAAAACATTCTTAATATAAGTCCATACAAAAATTTATAACTCTTCCCATTTTAATATTTTCTCTAATAATTATTTCTTTAAAATATCCAGAAAATACTTCTCCAACATTATTATTTTTTTAATTTGAAAATAAGAGGTAGAAATTACCCACACAATTAGTATAATAATTGTAAAAAGTAATGATGAAACATAATCATTCATCAAAACCCTAATATATAATGTTAATTCATCAAACCTAAAATAATCAAAATTATATATAATATATAAAATGGTTAACATTTGAAAATATAATCTGGATATAAAATTTTGACATATTACCAAATCAAGAGATCTGTATGTAAGATAAATTATTTAATTCATATATAATATTATAAAAATTAAACCCATTTCATAAAACCATTTTGAATCTTCTTTACTCCTGAATATATCTCTTCCATCATTTGAAAAACATTCCTTAAGAAAACGAGTCCATTGTACTTAATTCGTTAAAATTTAGACATATTATCTAATGACTTGGTTATTTTTATTAATATCATTTTATTTGTTATATTTTATTTGGAAAAATTCTCAATATTCTCTTATTTCATATTATGAATATCTTATTCGGGTAATATTTTCTTCAAATTCAATTCTACAATCCATTTATCTTGTGATTAAAGTAATCATTTTAATTTCAAAAAATTATTAAGACATCACATAAACATAAGATGAAATCTTTTAAATTGAATCAATAATTTATATGATTTATTCATTATTGAATTTATCTAAAAATCAATAACACTAATTCCACATTATGTTTCCTTTATCTGTGTCGATTTTTTGTATCCCTCTTATTTTATGATTTTTCATCAAATTTTAAAGCATTGAACTCTTCTTCATATTGTTCAATGGTATCAACCATATTATTTAGAGAATATGATTAATATAATAGATAAAATATTTTATAGATATTCATAAATCATGATTAACTATTTTTTTTTGATATGGAATGGAATCAAAAAATATCTTCAAGGATTTATTAATAAATTTGATTCCAGATTCCATTCGTAGAAAAGAATGAGTATTTTACTAATCTATTGAATCTGATGAATCATCATAAATAGTTCATCTCGTCAGTCCAGTAACCATTTTCTCAATTTTTATATTTCAATTTTTCAACAATTTATATATTTAATTTATTAATATTATTTGTAGAGCCATATATTTAGAATTCTCTAATATAATATAGTTGATTCTAAATTACTTTTTAATTAATTACTTATTTATAAAAAACAACAATGTCAATATAATATTATGACTAAGTAGTAAAATATTATGTTTCAATGGAACCATTATCATCCAGTTATTCTTCTTATTTATTTGTTTCATATAAATATTAATCGTTAGATTCAACATAAAACACTTCTTCAATCCATCTGATTAACATGCCTTTACTTATAATGTCAACTTTACTGTACTTTTTCAATGGTTTTTATCTCCTCATCCATATTAATAATTATTCTTTTCATCATCAATGACTTTTCATTTAAATTTATCATAAAAATAACATTAGATGATCCCAAAATAGTTTCTTCCAAAATATACATAGAATAATGAATTTAGGATGAAATGTAAGAACAACCGATAGTGGAGAAATGGAAAAAAATCATTTACCTTACTCATCAGAAGGTTTATGTAAATCTCACTGATAAATTTTATCTCAATTTATAAACCCTAATATATTTTTTCCAAATCATTCCTTTCAATTTCATTCAATTTTTACATATTATGTATAATATGATTTTTAAATTTTTATTTATTCAAAATCCTTTTCATTATAAGTATTAATTCAGGATCCCCAGACATCTTATATTCATTAATTTCTATAATTTAACAGTAACACCATGAGGAGTAACCTTAATATTATTCTAATTTTTAAGAGGAAATGAAAAATATTTTAATTTTCTCTCGCACTATTTGTTTAAATATTTTATCTTTAGTTGTGAAAGCATAGTTGTCCAATTTTTTTAACAAAGTTATTCAACTCTCAAATAAAACATAAATTATTCCATGAAAACATTTCATCAATAATCAAAAAAGAATAACCATCCAGGCTACAACATGATTTTAAATGTTGATTAAAAACCTAAAATTTATTAAAATAATTTTTTATAACAGAATGAAATTTAATAATTCTCAACATCATGTATATTTTCTTGACAGCTTCAACTAATAGAATACCACACATCTCCAATTTTATCTTCCTGAAGTTCATATAAAAAATTTGACAAAGAATTTATGTACATTAGAAATATACTGATCAGCATTGCTTGGCATTATTAATGGTTTAGTCCATAAAATTACTTCTCATGAGTCTATTTTCATGTGGTAAAACTTTTTAACAAGTTTATATTTCGAAAAACGATTTTTTGGGCCTTAGACACTCCAAAACATCAAATCTTGTAAAGGTGTTTTTTTTGAGTATCATGATATGATTCTCTTTCAAAATTAAATTATATACAATATGATACTTATTGAATATTTATATTGTATAACTGATTAAATAGATTGAATAAAATCACCTAAAGATTGTATTATAAATAAAATTAAACTTTTGAATTTAGTTTATTATTCTATAGTAGATAGATTGCATCATTGTGCAAACCGATAAATCCAATAATATGATGTAGAAAAGGACCATAATAATGGAATATCGAAGGACTGACTATGAATTTGATAGGTGAGGTTGAAAACCCATATGAGAAACCATTATAGGATGTCATGAAGAAATTTTATATTTAGTAATATGGTTTTACAACTAAACATTTAATTATATAATGGACTAGATTAAACCCCAAATTTGAACTCATGGTTAAAATATTCCAATGATATTGTAACAACATTTCTAAAAACATAATGTTTTTGTTAAAAAACATTTATCATGAAAATAATTTTTATTATGGTTAATATGATGGGTTATCTCTTATGTTACTATCATTTGTACACTGTAATATCCATGACAATGGAAAAAAATATTACACAGTTAATTACTTGGATTTAATTTTTTTAATTTATTAATTATATAAAAAAATTTCATCAACTACTAATTTCATAATTATAAAATAGTATGTTTTTTCAATTTATGGGAATTAGTCCAAGATTTTATAGATTCATGTGAAATTTGTAAATTATAATTTGTATTTGAAGTTATATAATGATATTGAAATGGACTTAAACATTTAAATTATATATAATGTCCTTTTCGAGCTTTATTAAAATAAAAATTTTATCAATATACATGCTTGGTACATTAAATATTTGTATTGTTAATTAATTATTATTAATTACATTATTTATATAACTGATTTGAATTCCCACATTAATGAATAATTTCTTTAATGTTTATTTTCCAATAAATGATAATGTTTTAAAAAATAATGTTGTTCCTATAGTTATCACAATATACTATAATTATGGTGGAATAATCTAGGTTTTTAGATGATTAAAATAAATATAAATATGATTTAACATTATTTATTCAATTATAGAAAAAATATTGGTGTTTTATTAAAACACATGATAACGTTTTTATGGTAGTCCTTTATCTCTTTTAAAAAAATTAAGATTGATTTATTATATATCAAGTCACAGAAATGTATCAAATACGTATTATCAAATATATATAATAATTTGTTTAATTACATTTGAATCCAAAATAATTTCCAAATGTGGAATTTTTTAGTCAACGATTTAGAAATATTTTCCATGTCAGATTTAATTTATCAATAAACACTTCAATGTGACATTATTATTTTTTCCTTAATTTATAATGAATAATACTAATACCATATTGTGTCATTAGAAAACATAATATCATTGAATGCATAATATATATAAAAATAAAAATAATGGTAATTATGTGGGTAACTATTTCTCCTTCCACCAAATTTACACACATTATAAAAAATTTAAGGAATTCATTTCTAGATATAAAAAACATTAGCATAAATTAGTGGTCTCATAACAATAGGATTTTACCACATAATCAATGGTATCCAATAATAAATAATTTAAAACATCCTTTTATAAATCTTTTAGTTGTTTATTAAATATATAATAAAGTAATTCCATTATTTTGAGTGTATCATTTGTTTTGATACAATTATTTCTCATATATTTTCATTTCTTTATAAATGAAAATTATATTTTAGGACCAAAAACAATGGATTTTATATAAATAAAAATGACATAGTATTAGGTGTAATTATTATTAATAAAATAATAATAATTAAAACTAAACAAATTCTAGATATTTTAAATTAAAAATGATATTATAGAAATTATTTATCCAATCAAATAACTGGAGGATTAGTTGTGGTTTTTATTATATCAATATTATACTATTGAAAAATTTATACTATCATAGTTGTTATTTATTCACACAAAGATGTCAAATGTTAAATGTACAATAATAATTCAAATTTTATGTAAGTAATAATTATAAAATGTTTCATTATATTTTTTATGACAATAATTATGATTAATAATATGTAATAAGTCACATTAATTTTCAATAAACTGAACAAAAATTTTCAGATTAATATTCAGATTCTATGAAAATGAAAAAATATATTTGTAAAAATATCCAATTTTAAAAATATATATAGAATATAATATCAAATAGTTTATTCATAAATAAATAAATTCAATTTATATAATGTAAAAAAATTAATATTTTCATGGATAATGATTATACTACTATTTAAAAAATCAATTTCAAATAGTTCTACTTTCATAACACCAATGCTAAATATAAAATGGATAAGAATATAAAAAATGATTTTTCCATCAATTGAAAAATTCATGATAAAAATAAATTTTGCACTCAATGGTCCACATAACCCAACATATTCAATGTCATATTTATATGATTAGTTTGTTCACAAAATTAACATAAAATATGTTTAATGTTTAATTATTATTTTTATATTAATGAATAAATGTATTTTATATTATTTTTTAATTAAAAGTTATATATGATTTCATTAACTGTAAATTCAATTACATTCAATGGAATTAATAATATATTCAATATTTAGATATCAAAAAATCATTTATGAACATTAATTGAATAAAATAGTAATATACAAAAAGAAATTTTGACTATATACTAACACAAATACCATAATAAAATAAAAAATTATTAATCAATCAATATCAAAAAGTAGGAAATTTTCATAATACAAGTGACATTTTTATTATTTAGTTATGAAAATTTAATATATAAAAAAAAATATAATTAAAAATATTTTCCATCATTAAAAAAATTATTAATCAATTATAGTTTGTAAAATATCTTCACCAAATGGTGAACTATTATAATCAATATCAATATGTCCATATGATTCTATAAGATAATACTCTGAATGAACATTCTATTGTCTCAACACATTAATAATATATCCCTCAAAATATCACTAAGAACAATGTTATATGATGTATCTAAACATTTTCACTAAGTCTTAAAAATTGTTATTTTATGTTATTATCATTTTGAAATTACAAACATATCTTTAATATTCAATCAAAATGAATTTATAAAATGGCCTTATTTCAACAAGACCACGGTTATTGTTTCAATGTGATATAAAATCGGAAATCTATAGAATTTTACATTCAAAATGGTGATATATGTATAACTAATGGAATTTTTCTTGAATTAAATATTCATACAATTAAATTTCAATGTACTAATTATGACATTATTTTCTGTCAAATGTGTGCATTGAATATATTTTCCTCTAAATATTGATGTATTTAATTGTTGATATCATAAACTATTCTATAATTATTATTATGTTCATTCAAGAAAATCAAACCTATATATGTACAATTCTAGAAATTATTTGGGTTTCATACTATTTTATAAAAACTGAATAAAATTCAAAATTACCAAATACATCAAAATATTATAATACAAATATAATTATATATTTTGAGTAATAATAAAAATTTTATTTCTCCGATATAGTATAATATTTTATTTAACATACCACTAAGATATAATTGTTTTTGGACTATTATTCATGGAATTATATAATATATAATGCTATATTATTATATTAATAATGCCTCACCAATCAGTATTTTTTAATGGAGAACTATAAAGTTACACTGATGATATTACTACATCATATAAAAAAATAATTTTACAAATGTATGAATTTAAGTCATATAATTGACGAATCATTCCTCAAGGAGGTAATATATTAAATAAGAGAAAAAAAATACTTTATAAATTAATAATAATTCTTATTTTTATTTTAGATACTTTATTTATAAAATTTTTATGGAATATATGATGGACGTGATAATACACTTGGTGTATTTAAATGTTTATTTGTTGGGACATTGACTTATTTTCTATTCAATAATTCTATTTATGTTTAAAAAACTAACATGCTATGAAATTGAAATTGAGAAATAAATCATATTATTTTATAAAACAATAATAATAGAAATAGATTTCAACATCTATGGATTATATTTTGAGATTACATTTTGCATGGTGGTATGGGATAATCCTTGTACTTATTAAAAAATGGGTTGATAGAAACCCAATTTTTTATTAGATAACAAATAAATGTTCCATTATTAATTAGTTGTATCTACTTGTATCAACTAAAAATATTTATCAAATGATATTATAATGGTTAATTTCTCTTCTTTTATGTGTTTCCGATTTTGGAAACTATTACCATTGAAATTAGGGGAATATTAAAATATAATTTATTGAACCATTACTATATTGTAAAATAAATACAAAATTATACTTATCAATAGTACAACAATTCTTTATTAAAAAATTTTGATTCACTAGGATTAGTCAACCACTCTTGGAGGCAGTGGGGGTAAATTAAGGTTTTATAATTCATTAATAATGAAACTATATTCTCTTAACTTTCATCAAAATCAATACCTCAAATGGATCTCGCTTTCCTTTTCCCTTATGTTAATAGTAATGAAATTAATATAAAATTGAATGAATGATAAATGTGATAATATTAATTCTTTTAATGAGTTTCCCCCCAATATATATGACTACTTTTTAATGAATAATTAATTTTATACACCACACAGTCCTCCCATTTGTTATGAAGAACCATACCATACTAGGTAATTTCCTTCGCACTATTTTCCTATTTTTGAAATTGTATAATCCAAACTGTAACATATATTTTCTGATTCTGGAAACAACAAGGCCACCCTCTAAAATTTATAAATTTTTATTTCCCCTCCATGATGTATGGTTATCATGTTATTATTGGTCTTTTATTGATAATTTATTTTAAATATCCTTATTTAATATACTATAATCAATTATTGACTAAAATTACTACTCAATAATTAAATATAAGTAACATTATTTATCCATATTTATGACAGAGATCAATTATAGACTTATATTGAAATTATTATTATATGATTGTGTTGTTCTGTAGTAATAGAATCCATTTTTATCTGTTCCCTTCCAATTCCTCTTCAACATGTTAGATTTTCTTCCCACATATTTTTATTATATCTACTTTATTAAACACAATGTATCTCTTAAAATGATAAAAGTTTCAGTTCCCTATATTTAGATTAACTATTTTTATACATACTATAATCATATATATTCTCCATATCACCTTGATAGCTTTTCGAAACATTAAATGTGGAATCCCACCGATTAAAAAATTCAACCCTCAATTAATGTTGATATTAAATTATAGTAAAAAATAAAATTATTTAATATCTCTAGATGTAATTTCATCTAATACCAACAAAATATTAAAATTTACATCCATAATACCTATATTTTAATTACATATCTATATAATAATATATTAAAAAAATGGGGTAGGGAATATCACCATTGATTATGAATATTTTTCTATTTTACATGAATTAATATTTTGATTTGAAGTAATATCTTAAAATTGAATTCTTTACAAATAGTGACATGGATTTGACTTTATAACGCGATTTCATGATTTTAATTAAAACCATTATTATAGTATTTTTCATCCTCTTATATCATTATAGTCTGATCATTTCCCTCACTTTATAAAATTCATATTGAATCACTATTAATATCTATAAATCATGACATTTATTATCTAAAAATAAATTCAACATGTCATTTTAAAAAATTCTAAATTCATTAATTTTTCACAAACAAGAAATCATTACCAATGACATATGTTGTGTATAATAGGGGTGATAATAAAATATCCTACATATCTTATATCATTGATAAAATATCAATATAACATATTTTATGCATAATATTAAAAATCATTCATATTAAAAAATAACGTATGTATTCTATTTGAATCATCCTTTATATAATTGGTTGCGTAAAAATCTAATATGCAAACAATATAGTATATATAATCATTTTTATATCATATGATTTATTTGATTGATCTTAAATATAAATAGAAATGTGTTATACATCTCTGAGATATCCGTAACCATGCCAATTATCCATTCTCGAGAAGATATTATGTTCCTGGAAGATAGATTATATATCACATGAAATATGCAATTTTTCATAGTGAACTATTATTTCTCTTCAAATTTATCCAACTTGAGATATTCCCATTTACTCATCCACGTTTTCTAGAAAATAAAATATCTTATTTCTAAAATACATTATTAATAATAATCATCTCAATGATTCTAGGTTTTATATCGTGGAATTGATAATCAACTTAAAATATATTATGATAAAAATAATCATTGTTCAAAAATTAATTAAATATCCTCAAAGTCCATGAATCATATTATAACACCTTAGAGTTATAATACAATATCTCTCTACATAAATCATTTCTAACCCTCTATACTCATCTTCCATGTGACTTATAGAGACATATGATAGCCTTATATTCGATTTTAATTGGGATATATTATTATCAAGATATCATCACGATTACTTCTTCATTATAGTATAATAATCAACATTATTCACCCTCCATTGGAAAACACATAAAATATTACATTTACAAATTTATCCATCATAATATCCCGTGGTCGATCTCCCATTTATTATTAATTATTATATATGAAAAATTTAAATCATAATGGTGTTTCATGAAAAACCCTAGACATGTACACCAAGATCTGGTGAAAAAATCAAACATGTTACATACTGACATTGACAATAGCTGATGTGGCCAAAAATACAACATCCATAATTGATACATTTGTATCTTATATTGCATCACTAACATACATAATAACTATTAGGTTAGAATTTTTATAAAAATTAAAAAACATTAACTATTAAACCTATATCATTCTCATATATTGGACATTTTTCCACTACATTGAGAACTTATTAATTTATAGAGCCCTCAACATATCTAATAAAATTTTCCACACATGATATTCTTCTATATATATCAAAAATGATACTATTCGTCACAACTTATTTAAATAGTGATATAATATGTGTGATCTCAAATGATAAGTAACTGTAATAATAGAAATTACAAATAAAAGACCATAAGTCCTCAAAAGATAAGAAAAGGGGTATTTTAACATAATTAATTAAAATGATTATATCAACATTAAATGATAAAAAATAATACATGAATGATCAAATATAGATGATTTAATTATAATTTTGACATAAAACATGAGTCTTATGTGAATTATCGTGAGGTGTGGCATTATAATATAAGAAGTACTGTTTTTGAAAATGGTATGAAATAAGAACTGTTTAAAATCTTAATCACATGAAATCATATCATTGGGTTCATAAATAATAATTGTAATGAATTATAATGTCAAAAAACCTATCATTTCAAGGTGTAATGATTTTATCAATCAAAATATTTCTAATTCATTATGTTGTGAAAAACCCCTTAATTTCCTGACAATATAAATTTACAGAGAACTATCCTTTTGATACAACATAATCTCAATATATATAGAAAATTAACCAATACATTGTACGTAAATATAAGGAAAAAAACATCATATAAATTTAAATAAAAATTATAATGACAAACTAATCATATCATGTATTCATGTATTAAGAGAATGGTGTTCATATACAATTGAACTGTTATCACCAAACATGAGAATGTTGAATAAGTATGGTTGATACAACGAAATAAATGTTAAAAAATTATTATATCATAAGTTATCATAGTGGATAATAAATATAAGTATGACCATACGTGATAGATAATAGAGAAAAAAAATTAAATTGAAAATGATTTTGAATTAAAATATATTATGTTTGATGTAAAATCGATGTAAGAAAAAACATTTGAAAAACTACATTTGATAATGGAAGAGATTTTTCTTTTAATTTATACCCCTAAAATAATACATAATAATGGGTCTATGGGAATAAATTTAGGATAAATTCTAAATGAGGATTAGATTATAATAATTCCAATATGGAAAAGAAATTTCATTTTAAAACATTTACACAGTTTTGATAAAAGCCAATATCTATAAAAGAGATGAATTTTTTTTACATAGATAATGAAAATTAAGAATAATAATTAAGGAAATATAAATTTTAAATTAACAATATATAACAAATATTCAATTAATAATAAATAATATTGTTATTGAAGATAATAGACCACAAGTATGTGATATAATTATTCTTAATATTGTGATAATAAAAAATAAAAAAATGAAGTAGGATAATATTTTAATGTCAACATGTAATTTATCTAGTGAAGAGTAATAGATATAGTTTATTTTAATGAAATTTTTTAATGATATAAATTTATATGATTACAATAGATAACAATAGATTAAAACACAATAAATGGAAATTTGAAAGATGATAAAAATAAATATGTTTTATCACATAATGTATGAATAAATCAATTATTGTATTACGTAAAAAAATATTAATAAACAAAAATCATATACATCTTAAATATATAATATATCATAAAAACACAATAATTTTATATAATTATAAAATCTTATTTGACATAACGAAATGTAAATATATTGAATCAGGATTTCACTTACCTAAAGTGTTGACTCACCCTATACAACCTCTACATTACTAAATAATAAAAATATTATTACTAATGTAATTTATTCATAATGGTTTATTATATATTCCCATAATATCGTCTCTTCATGTTAATTGTTTATCATGTTTATATCATTTACTTTATGTATATAGTTTACATCTTTCATTCAATTGTAGTTTAATTTATAATAAAAAACTAGTATTAGTACATTAGTAATTATTAATATTATTTATAATATGATTCATAGGATATTAAATTTTCCAATTATTATTTCTTTATGAATCTATAAATTATATACATTAATTGGTCATCAATTTATTACCATAACAATAAAAAACAAAAATATTTATATTTTACATATTTAAAATGAAAATTATTTTTATACTAACATTCATTGTTATAATGGATTAATTAACATTATATTATAAAAATAATAATATTAATTCTATGTTAATTTTATTCTAAATAAAAAAACTATTATATAAAATATTTATGTGAGACATAAATTTATGTAAACATCAGTGTTAACATAGGTCAAAAAAATTAAAAAAGGGAGTTTTGTTTTTCAATTGTCTATAGAAAAATTTTAATCATAATAAATATTTAAGTTACTAAAATTATATTATATTATACTGAAAATAATAAATTTTTGTAAATATTTAATATTAATTATGTTATTTAATTAATGAAAGGGTGAATGAAATGAAAAAATATGATTTGATGAAAATGTACTTTTACCTATCAACAAATTATGGAAAATATTTTTCTCAAAGGTAACAAATGATCCCTAATAATAAATTTATCAAATAAATTATAATATCATTGGAATAGAACCATGGAATAAAAATAATTTTGGATTTATTATGGTTTAATGATGATTAATCATTATTATGATGGGATATAAGTCTTGGAAACAATTAACTTGATCTATGAGGAACCACAATTAGATTAATATTATGTCATTTATACATATGTATTATGATCATGATAGGGGATTAAGGACCTTAAAATTTAAATGTTTATTTAGATTTTCGTGTTTTAAAGGAAATGGATTCATTTTTGTATACAAAATGACAATTTTATGTCATTTTTTATTTATTATAATTAATTATGCCTTTGAAAATACCTAATTTTTATAATTTAAAAATGTTCTAATATGAATGAAAGCATATAATCCCATCCCATACTTTCAAGTCCATGTGGGATTTCCACCTGGCCTAATGTGCACCTAGACTTATGAAATAGGATTATAATAGAAAAGGGTATAACTATATAAATATAGATACAATACCTTGAATATAATTACATTGTGAAGATAATAATAATTAAATAAAATAAGAATAATTAATAAACATTAGAGTAATCATAAAGAATATAAAAGGATGTGATAATTATTATAAAATTAAGTTACGTCCAATTTTTTGGCTAATTCTACGAATAATACGGAGGGAAAAAAATAAACAACCATTGAATAGGTACATAACTATATATCTGAGATGACTATAGCACCATGCTCCAATAATCAGTTATCCACCATTTGGAACATTCCATTCACCAGATCTCTAGTTGTGAAATCTATAGAATCACAAAAATTCCTTAGTAGGGTGAGTGGAATATAATTTTTGGGAAATAATAAATTCATCTGCAACCTATTATGCTCTTGTAAAATAGGTATATTCCATAATGATAATAAATTTATTACAAATTTAAATTAGTATTCCATAAGGATAATAAATCCATTAAAATTTTTTATTACTTATTATTAAAAAACATAGATGTGATGCGATAATAATGACACCAAAAACACCACACCAGATGTATATAATCTCAATATAGAAATGATTATCAGGATACATGTGAAAGGATTGTAATTCATAATCAATGATATTATCCTATCCCTCAATATTCTTAATGAATTTTGTGGTAATATTATATTGAATCCATATGTCATTCAGTAAATGGGTTACTCAAAATACATAAGGAATATATTTTTATCGCAATTCTCATAATTCTTTGGACATTGTCTTATATATATATCCAAAAGTGTAACATTATATACCATCATCATCATTTTGAATCAAGAACACTCCCCAACAATGATGTGACCATTCCATGATAGTCACATGTCATTTGTTCCAATAATTAATCCTCAAATGGAAAGATGATACAAAATATCTATTTTCTTTAAAAAACACCTCATGGAATAATAAGATAAATAATAACACTAACATAAACAATTGAATATGTATCAATCATGGAATCTTGTTATTTTAACAAATCTCATGGGAGAAATATCATAACTGGTCCCACGAGATATAAATACGTCCACATGTGATAAAAATTCGTTAACATATGTTAATAAATCCAAAAAATTAATTATAAAACTGAAATAAGTGAAATGAGAGACCAAAAATTATTTAAATTATTATCTCATTATTGATAATTTCATTAGAATTCTTCTTCAAGGTAATTATGAAATATACCCCATTCTTACAAATGAAAAATATGATCGTTCAATGAAGTCTCCCACAACTAGTTCAAATATAAAAAATACATGTTCACGGGAATGTAACGGTGTAACAAATGAAGAGAAAAAATCCAATTTCACATAAGGTTGATCTTTTATAAAATATATCTATGTGATCGGTCCAATTCATGAGGGGTAAAATTATCTAGAAATTTATGGGTGACCATAATGAAATGAAGGAAAATTATTTGGAGGTGAACTATAAAGAGGAATTATATATAATTTTTAAAACCATAGCTCATTATAATGAAGGAAAAACACACTATGATAATGGTAAATGGCTTCAGTGAAGGAGATTTCTAGGTATTGAACTCAATTAAAAAACACAGAATGATAAAATTTTGATTTATTTCTATATCGCTTCAGATTTCATTGGATAATTACAAAAGTAGATGGAAGATAGGTACCTGAAATGGCAGATCCACATTGAAAAAAACATATCAATACATATATAAATTGATTTATTAATTCTAAATTGAATGACTTCAGTCATCCCCAAAATAAATCCATGAATAAAATGTAATATACAATATTTGGATTTAGTTATTGAATTGTAGTGATCAGTCATACATATGTGACTTATAAATAAATAGGAAATGTTTAGTGTTTCAAACCACCAAAGTGTACCCTCAAAAGAAGAATCTCATAACATTGTAACCAATCCCATTATGAAAATACTATCATCACTATGTTTTAGTCTGATGTGCTATAAGAAAGAAACCTTTTTATAGATGTATGATTTATAAAACAATAACATGTTATCCACTGTAATCATTCCAAATCCCTCTATCTTCACACCAAAAAATGATGCAGTAAGAAAACAAGAAGGAAATGTGGGTGAAAATTTATTCCATTCAAGAAATAAAAGATTTAGGGTTTAATAATTCACTTCACTAAATACATCCCATCCATGATATTAATATGTAGTGTTTTTATTTTAAAAAAGCATGTTACATAGATCGAACATCATCCTCTTTCACCCAAGTCTCCTCCTTGACCCACTACTAACTCTACAAAATTCCTAAAAGTTTTACAACCTTTTCTTAGAGACATTATCTCTGTAATATATTACCAATATAAGAGAAAATTCATAAGATACATCCAATTGTACCTCAACATACTCATAATCAATGAAGATGATAGGATCATCCAAGTATCATATAATAAATGAAAGATGAAACACATCATTAATACTTATGTATCACGAAGTAATATTTATGCGTCATGCCACTATGAAAACAAATATTTTGATCTCAAAGGGTCCCAATAAATGTGGTTATATCTCAATGTTCATCAACATATATCAATTACCTAACCTCAAAGACCCTCTCATGAAAACCAAATCACCCAAAAAAACCCCAATTTGTCTCATCCCGCCATCAATGATTGTTATGTAACAAATATGAGTAAAAAAAGATATTTTGAATCATAAACACATTATATTGGATATGTGGATAAAAATATTCCCCAAAAATTCTACCACACCTGAATCTATTCATCTATGTGTTGATTGACACAACCTTTCAGACATATCTACAAAAGATTCTACATAATTCCATTCCAAGTAACTATGGTTGAACACGGACAGAAAAAAGGGTACATGATTATCCCCAGGTCCAAAAAATGTAGAGAATTCATGCTAAAATATTATCATGTAATATTTATATAGTCTTTGTGGATTTTCCATATTTATAATGATAGTACGACATGTCCAGCAACAACTATTTACCTAATAATTTATACAATACCCTAGAAATATGTTATGTAAAACATGTGTCTCTATCTTAAAAAATTATCACGCTTACTCCATGTAAGTGTATTATCACAAAAATGTATTTATTTTATAGATATTCTACTAAATTAGACGTTTTAATCTATATAAAATGAAAACATTGTCCATATGATAAAAATATCCCCAATAAATTCATGACTTAGTATTGTCCTTAAAATTCCAATTAATAATTCTATCATGACAAACTCCCACTTCATCATAGAAAATCGATGTGGATGAAGAAACACGCCATGTATTTTGTTCTAACCATCACCCTCTAACTCCTAATGAATAGAGATATCACCACTAAAATGTCTCTCTTTATCCATGACCACAATAAATATTACATGTTCTCATGGATCAGATTAATTATTATAAGATGTAATTCTCATATATATGAATATTATCCCCCAACACATCTTCTATAATTTCACTAGGGACTTCTAATATTCCAATTATTATTTATTGAAAAATCATCAATCATAAGCCACCCAATTATTAGATCACGTACTACATCTTTTTCCCAAATTTCAATACTCTCATACCAGGACGTCTATCTATCGTTAACCCATTAAACAAAGAGAATAAGATTTGAATAATGGAGAACAATTCGTAAACCGTGGTCTTTTTATGTATCCATTATCCAATCAACCAATAATCTTATCATGTTTCACAACTCATAGGATGTCTACTAACCATGATCTTTCTTTTGCTGCATCTTTCAACTATGAAAATCAACTATTAAAAATATTTTTTCATTTTAATACTCTATCTAGTCCTATAATTTAAATTGTTATTCCCTGCCTCTACCTCATTGGCATGAGGAGGTGGTGCGGGTTAATTGGACTTAACCGACGTTCCCAAGGAGCTAAAGACTGGAAATAAATGTCGAGGGCTCCAAGAAAAATTGGGGAACGATTTTACCATGAGAGAATACCAACCAAAAAACAACGAATAAATGATGCATGATAACAAAAACAAACTCATAAATTACCAAAGAAAACCAGATAATCCATAATCTCACATCCCAACACAACCCAAAAAAATTAGAGTATAATGCGGAAGACACTACATGAACACCACGAGTTATGAGAGTACCACAACTCCACACTAAGCTCCATTCTATAAGTTCCACCAAGGAATCACAACACTCCACTCAATGAGGTCGATGCCTTACCTTTTCCCACGTCATGGTACAGAACATCTGCAAATACACCAACATGCCAATGCAGGGGGTGAGTACTAAAACTCATTAGTATTTCACCAAATAACTTCCCTACATAAGACACTAGGATAAACCTGTTAGCACATTTATATAAAACAGTTCATATAAAATAAAACACAAGTGCAACCATTTTCATAAGCCACGCGTGCCCTTACCAGGCCATCACATTCAGACCAAGAAACCAAGGGAAAGCCAACCGACAAGCCACAACCATTCCAACATTTACCCATTAGCACAACAATTCCATCAAGAAAAGTAGTATACAACAAAACAATCATAACGGTGGCACTTTCGTCCAACTATTTTCATCCATTTACAACTAGTGGATCTTCTCATCCACTTACCATTGATGGTGGACCTTCCATCCACTATCTATCCCCCTTTATTATAGTGGTACATCCCGCCCACTTCCATAGAACAATTCAACCAATCAAAACCAAGCATATAATCCATCATGGTCATAAAAAAATCATGTAATCAACAAATACAATTACATGTCAATTCACTTCAATAAATCACCCATTTATTGAAAACCATTTTCCATTACAAACCCTATTTCAATTAATCAACCATTTTATTAAAAATAATTTCTATCAATAATTTTCACAAATCAACCATAACATCCCAATTTAAAATCTCTATTTTAAAATCCACAACAAAAGCATTACACACAAAACCCTATTTTTCACAAAAATCCCCAAAACATCACCCAAGGGATTTTCAACAAATTTCTCACAACAAAGAACAATTAATTTCAAGCACAAAAAATTAATTAAATCATGGAACCAGTAGATCTATCCATGTGGAGTCAAGAGAGAAGACACCTACCTTTAGGGTTCGCGAGAAATCAACCCACGAACAACCATGCCTCAAATCCGGAGAACGCACCACTAAAACCTCTCTAGATCCCCTCCCCTAACCACAAAAAGCCTCAAAATAATCACCCAAGGATACTGCAACCCAAGATCTACAGATAAAAATTGTAGATCTAGAAAACCAAGAAATAGAGGGATGTAGATCTAGAGGAAAACACAAGATAATCATGAGGAGAGACTTACCTTGGAGAAACCACCTTTAAAACCCTTCGAATCGCATCCAAAATGAGTGGGAGATAACCTCTAACCACTAAGAACCCAATAAACTGAGTGAGGATTGAGTGGGAGGAAGAGAGGACTGAAATGAGGCTATCCTGAGTGAGCCCATAAATTATAACCCTAACATTAAGTGGCGACACGAATTGACAAACCGTGCCCTATCTGTGCGCACTCTAGTGCCTCAAGATCCAGGGTCCGCATAATTTCCTCACATGAATTGGAAAACCGTGCACAGGCTATGCAAGGCCTACTGGCTCGAGAACAAGGGTCGGCACGGTTTCCTATGAAACACGCAAGGTTTCCACAAATTGTGCTCAAACCGTGCACCCCTTTAAAAGCCTCCAAACTCATCCAAAACCATTTAAAATTATCTCAACCTCTTCCCAACTCATTACATGAAATTTGAATACATAAAAATTCAAAAACATTCCACATATCTATAACCGGGGGTGATAAATTCTCCCCACCATTGGAATTTCTATCCTTGAAAAGTAGTGAACACGCCCTATGTCGAAAGAGCTTGGGCCACTGCTCGACCATCTCTTCCTCCCCCACCCATGTCTCCACTTGAATTTGACCGTGTTTCCACAAAACAGGAACTAAACCCATGGTTTTACCATGAAATACTTTCTCTTGCCTATCAACAACCCACACTCGCATGTGCACTAATGAAGAAATCAGTTTTAGGTCATCATGATCCCATCGAATAACATGGTCACGATCCGGCTGATACTTTTTCAACTGTGAGACCTGAAACATATTATGCACCGCACTAAACCATGGTGGCATAGAAAAATGATAAACCACCTCACCAACCCACTAAAGATCCTCTAAAAGTCCAATATAACTCGGAGATTGCTTTCCATACTTCCCAAACCACCGATGTCCCATCCTAGGAGAGATCCTCAAGAACACAAGATCACTCTCCTAGAACGACAATGGCTGTCAGCGCTGATCCGCATAAGATTTATGACAAATATGATCCATCTCCATTCTATTTATGGTCAACATTATCTTCTCCGTAGTCTCCTACACATGATTCGGTCCACTCATCGAAGACTCGCCTACTTCCACCTAGCATAGTGGAGAACGACATGACCGCCAATACAATGCTTCAAACGGAGCTATCTGTATGGATTTCTGATAAATGTTATTGTACGAGAACTCAACCAAAGACAAGTGATCCTCCCATGAGCCACCAAAATCCATGACACAAGCCTACAACATATCCTCTAGAGTTTGTATCGTCCTCTCGATGGACCATCCGTCTGAGGGTGATATGCCATACTCATCGTCAACTGCATTGCAAGGGCTTGCTATATGGATTTCTAGAAACGAGATGAAAACATCATATTTCTATCTGATACAATCGAAACTGGAACACCATTCCTCTTTACCACCTCCCGGATATAGATTATGGACAGATCCTCCACTGTATGAGATTCATGAATTTGGATGAAATGGGCCAACATCGTTAGCTGATCCACTATCACCCAAATGGTATCGTGATTCTTGACCATTATTGGGATACCTGTGAAAAAATCCATAACTATCAGCTCCCACTTCCAAATAGGGATTAGTAATGACTGCAGCATTCCTGCTGGCCTCTAATGCTCTACCTTGACCTGCTGACAAGTCAAGCATCTTGAAACAAACTCAGCCACGCTTCTCTTCATACCAGCCCACCAGAACTGCAATTTCAACGCTTTATACATTTTCTTAATTCCAAGATGAACACCCCACATGGAATGATGATAAGACCTGTGAAGATCCTCTTGAAAAGAAAATGGTACTACAATCCAATTCCCAAAACACAAAACTGAATCTCCATTAAGTTTCCAACCCTCAGTGGTCTCCCCACTATTGAGTCTTGACCCCATGGTTACACAATCAGAATCTGATATCTGTGCCTCTCAAACCAGGCCAACAAAGTCCGGAATCAACAAAACTGGAAAGTAAACCCCTTTATCACCCTGCTCCTCACATTCCAACCGCATATCAGATATAACCGACATCAACTGACATTGGTCTGATGCCTGTTTCACCACCTGAGCTTGTGATTTTCTACATAATGCATCCACCACCGAATTTACCTTACCCGGTGGGTACATCAAGTCACAATCAAACATATTGAGATACTGCATCCATATCCTTTTCCTGAGTTTCAGATCCCTTTGTGAGAAAATGTGTTTCATTATATTAGAATATGTATATACATTGAATTTCTCACCGAAGAGATATGATGCCACACTTTCAAAGCATGGACCACTACTACCAACTCCAAATCATGAGTTGGGTATTTATTCTCATGCACTATCAACTAAAATGAGCATTATGAAACAACATGATTCCCTTGCATGTGAACACACCATAACCCTGATATCGATGCATCACAATACACCAAGTACCCTTTTCATGATTTTGGAAAAACCTAGATTGGTGCTAATGTAAGATGACCCTTTATCTCTTAGAAACACAGTTGAATCGGTTCATTCCACTGGAAGGGAACATTATTTCTTGTCAATGCTGTCATTGTTGAACCCTAACGTGAAAAATCAGCAACAAAACATCGATAATACCCAGATAGACCATGAAAACTATGTATCTCAAACACATTATTTGGCGGTTTGCACGAGACAACAACATCTATCATTTCGGGATCCACTGAAACACACATTTCAAGAAATCACATGTCCAAGAAAATCGACTTCTTATATCCAAAATACATAGTCTGACAACTTGGAATACAGTCGATGATCCCTCAAGATACCCAGCACCGTCGCCAAGTGCTGCTCATAGTCCACCTTCTCATTGAATACACCAAAATATCATTGAGAAACACCACCACAAATGAATCCAACTATCTCTGGAATATCTGATTCATAGATGCCATAAACACCATTGGAACATTCGTTAGAACAAAGGGTAGAACCACATATTTATAATGGCCATAAATACTTCTGAATGCTATTTTAGAAATATCCTCCTTCCTCACCGACATGTGATGATATCCCGACCTCAGGTAGATATTGGATAAACATTGGTCTCCCCTCAATTGTTCGAACAAATCATCAATTTGTGGATGTGAATATCTATTCTTTTTCATAACGTGGTTTTGTCTATGATAATCTACACATAGCCTCAATGTTCCATCCTCCTTTTTCACAAACAACACCGGCACTGCCCATAGGGACGTGCTAGGCTAGATAAACCCTTTGTTTTCTAACTCTTCCAACTAGATTTTCAATTCCCGCAATTCAGCTGGTGCCATTTGATAAGACGTATGTCAGATAGGGCTTGTCCCCGGAAGGATATCAATTGTAAACTCTACTTATCTTACGGGAGGTATCCTATATTATTTATCAAGAAAAAAATCCATGAATGGATCCACCACTGCCGAAGGAACACTATGCTCAACACCCTCTACCGATTCCAATGACAACACCTCCAACTAACACGATAACGTACCCACTGCTAGTTCCAGCAAACTCATTGCACCATGCCTTTAATGATTCTCTCAACTAATGAGATGTCTAACGCCATTGTTTGTCGTAAAAGACATTTTCCGCGCATCACAGTCAATGTGGGAATTAACAACCACCAGCCAATCCATTCCAAGGATTAAATCATAACCATCCATCTCAAGCATTGAGAAATTCCACACTATCTCAACCTTTCCCACAACTATACAACATTATATACACAAGAAATCTCGACACTCTCTTCGACCTATAGGAGTCTAATTTTTAATAACCGAGGGCATCATTTCTACCATTAAACCTAACAAATCAACCACATGTGCAACAATAAAAAAGTGTGAAGCACCTGTATCAAACAACACATTCATCAAGGTATAATTTTAAAGAATAGTACCTCACACCGTGGATGGTCCCGACTGATCATCCACCACAACCTTCTTAGTTCCAAACACTTGTTTGCTTGCCACACTCTATTCTTTATTGCCATGCTTAGGCGTTGTGGTATTTGGAGAGTCACCATGACCATCTTTACTCTACTTCTGAAGGGGTATGTGTCTGCCCGCATCTCATTGAAGCATACAATGTATGCGATCCCTGAAGAATTTCACGCACTCAAGACCTTGGATCATTCCAACAACAACGTTGCAGATGGCCCATCTGCGTAAACTTATGACATGCTCGAGGTTGTGCCATATAATCCCGCTTGATGTGGCATGTAGAACAACACTGAAAACATCCCATCTTGCTCTGGGGATTCTGAAAATGATTCATCGATCCTGCCGTTGGATTACATATTATATTCCTGCCCTGGGAATATGTGTCCGTCTTCTTCTTGAACCCAGCGTTAGAGTTCCCACTATTCGCCATGGGTACCACCATGCTTCCCCTACCCGGAGATCCCAACAAATCCTTCTCAGCCACTGAGGCTCTATTCACCATCTCCGTGTAATCATTTATACACATCACCGCAATCGTTGAACATATTTCATGTCTCAACCCCTCTTCAAATATCCTTTCCCCCAAAGACATGCTACCCACCACCTTGGGTGAAAACCGCACTATGATTATAAACATAGCTGTATACTCGGTCATCGACATCAGCTCTTGCTTCAAACTGAAGAAATCAGTCGTATGCTGAATTCTAAATGTATGTGGGTAGAATTGTTTGTTATACAATTCCTCAAAGACTTCCCACGTCATGCGCTGGACCGTCCCAGCTTGGACTACCATCTCCGACCACTGAAGGGCAAGATCTTGCAACATATACGTGTCCAACACCACTTTTAACTCTACTATAGTTCCCAAGAACTTGAGGTTCTTGTTTATTATATTCAACCATGATTCTTTCCTCTCGGGCTCTGAATCACCCTTGATGATGGGTGGATTCTGATTTTGAAACTGAACCACATGATCCACATGACTTGGTTCATCCCCTCTATTTCCACATCCCCTAGCTATGAAATATTGAACTATAAATTGCACTAGTTGCTGGTTCAACTGAGGCTCAGGTGAAACCACGTTCTCAGAAGCCTCCTCCTGTTGGTCTCTATGACGCCTACATGGTTCCATTTCTATAAACAGAAAACAAACAAAAACGAGTCTCAATTCCATAGACATCATGAAATACCATTAGAAATCACATTACACAACACTATCACAACAAGTATTTTCATCATTTCACATTTTTTTTCACATGTGTCATGTTTCACCATTTTGAAAACAAAACCATTTTCAAAATACAAATTTTTTCACTTTACAATCGCATAACATCATAAATCATTATACCGCAATGAAATATGCATCCTAGATGGAAGTCATTTATTCCATGCATGTTATTCTCATCTCATTGGCTACACCCATGACAATGAGACATCTAATTCTTATAAGTGTCTTCAACACACTTATGTACCCAAATCCCTGGTAACTTGAATTTCAGCATGAAAGAGTTAGCAATGTCCTTTTATGTATACATTCCATGTTCTGACAATCCTATTCCTTGCTACCATCCCAACTCAAGGAGTATACCACTTCCAATTTCAACACCAAATCCGAGAATCAAATCCTGAGGAATGAACAAACATATACCACTTGTAACGCCCCACCTCTACCTCATTGGCTTTAGGTGGAGGTGAGGGTTACTTGGCCTTAAGCGATGTTCCCAAGGCGGTAAAGGCTGGAAATAAATGCTGAGGGCTACGAGAAAAATTGGGGAACGATTTTCCCTTGAGAAAAAATGAAGAAAACAACCACTACTAAATGATGCATGTCAAGAAACCCAAAATCATACATTACCATAGACAACCAGATAATCCATATTCTCACATGCCAACACAACCCAACACAACATCAGAGTACAATGCTGAAGACTCAACAAGAACACGATGATCCATGACACTACCACAACTCCATTCCAAGCTCCAAGATCCAACTTCCACCAAGGCATCCGAACGCACCACTAAAGGATGTTGATGCCTTACCTTTGACCACATAATGGTGCAGAACATCTGTAAAGACACCAACATGAAAAAGCATGGGGTGTGTACTAAAAATAAGTAGGATTTCCCCAACTGACATCCATACACATACCACTTGGATAAACCCATTAGCACATTTATATAAAACAATTTATATAAAGTAAAACACAACTGCAACAATTTTCATAAGCCAAAATTGCCCTTACCAGGCCAACACATTAACCCCATGAAACCAAGGGAAATCCAACCAACAAGCCACAACCATTCCAACATTTACCCATTACCACAACAATTCCTTCTTTCAAGGAGGTACATAACAAAACAATCATAACAGTGGCGCTTCCGTCCAACCTGTTTCATCCATTTACAACTAGTGGATATTCCCTTCCACTTATCATTGATGGTGGCCATTCTATCCGCAATCCACCCCCATTTATTATAGTGGTATTTCCCACCCACTTCCACACAACAATTCAACCAGTCACACCCAAGCATATAATCCATCACAGTCACAACAACATAATGTAATCAACCAATTCGATTACATGTCAATTCACATCAATAAATCACCAATTTATTGGAAACCATTTTCCATGCCAAACCATATTTCAATAAAAAAAACCTTTTTATTGAAAACAATTTATATCAATCATTTTCAAAAATCAACCATACCATACCATTTTAAAATTTCTATATTAAAATCCACAACAAAAGCATTACACACAAACCCCTCTTTTTTCCAAAAATCCCCAAAACCTCACCCAAGGGTTTTTCCACCAATTTCTCACATAAAAACGCAATTAATTTCAAGAAAAACAAATTAATTGCAATAAGGAACCACTATATCTTTCCAAGTAAAGTCTAGAGGGAATACACAAACCTTTAGGTTTCCGGTGAAATCGACCCACGAACAATAGCGACTCCTATCCGGTGAACGAACCACCGAAACCTCTCTGGATCCCCTACCCTAACCACAACAATCCTCAAAATCATCATCCAAGGAAACCTAAGAACTAGATCTACAAATAGAAAGTGTATATCTAGAAACCCAAGAAATAGATGGGATTTAGATCTAGTGGAAAACACAAGAGAAGTAAGAGGAGAGACTTACCCAGGAGAAACCACCTTGAAACCCCTTCGAATCGCTTCCAAAATGAGTGGGAGAGCACCCCTAACCCCTGTGAACCCAAATACCCTATTGAGGATCGTGTGGGAGGAATAGAGGAGTGAAATGATGCAATCCCGAGTGAGCCTGAAAGTTATAACCCTAACTTCAGGTGGCTGCAGGGTTAGCCCACACAGTTTGAGAAATCTTGTGCTAACCGTGTGCACGCCACTACCTTGAGAGCCATGGTCTTCATGGTTTCCTCGCACTGTTTGGAAAGCCATGCGTAGGCCGTGCGAGGCCTAATTTCTTGAGAACAAGTGTCGGTACGTTTTCCTGCAAAACCTACATGGTTTTTACTAACCGGCTCAAACCGTGCACCCATTTAAAATCCTCCTAACTCATCCAAAAAAATTACAAATTCTCCCAACATCTTCGCAAATCATTCCATGCACATTAAATACATAAAAATGCAAAAAAACATTCCACATACCTCAAAATGGGGGTGCTACATAAATAGATACTCATCATAGAACATAGTTATATGGGTTAGGTCCCTATTTATGATGATATAGGGAATACTCTTATTGGAAATGTGAAATGAAACTATCAACCAATCAAAAGTGTACCCAACACATTCAATCATGGGAAACAGTTACCAACATGATATCATGTGTTGTGTAGCTATTACCATGTGGTAGTAGTTAACAAAATTCATTGTCTACTACATTACAAGAATTTATCAGCAACTATATAAGACCAATGGTTGATGCATCGTAGTATATATCATGTCAACTATACTGAACCATGTGTTTCCATAGTAGACTAATTTTCAATTGTATCTTAAGATCACTAAAAGATTCTTCAAATTGGATTAACCACACAATCATCAGTTGTGTTCTCTTTAGAACTTTCATAGGTTCTTTTAGTAGTGATATGCCAAAAATAAACTATAAATAATATATTTCTAGGCACAGAAGTCTTTCAGATATTGAATACATTACAAATCTAGGAAATCATTTCCTATTAATTATATTAACCCATATATATTCCTATATAGAACACCACATACCACACGAATATCAACTATATTATATAGAAGTAACAGTTTAACATTTGGATATAATTCAAATTTCCCCCAACAATACACTTTTCTATCTCATTGAGTCTCATATGATGATATATTGTTGATGATTAGATGAGGATGTCGAATAATAATACAATTATTAATGAGTGTAGATATGGGTGAAATATTTTTTTATGTGGACCATTAATACTACTAGATAGTTATTCATCCATATCTTTATCCCCAAGTACTCATAAAACACATACCTATTATGAAATGACATTATTGGATTTTCCACCTCCATAAATCATAGATGGTGTTATATTCATCATCAAATTAAATTGAAGAACCATCAGCCTCCACAAAGCTAATAATTTTTTTATTATTCCGATTAAATAAATATAGGTTCTTTAATGCCACCTAGTTCTACTCTAGATAATTAAAATAGGGTCAAATACTGCCATATGTGTTCATGACAGATATGGATCCACCCCATGATAAATTAAATGGGTTGATAATTAACTTATTAACCAAGTCATATATTTTCACCTTGAACTAATCCTAATAAAATTGAACAATATGTTATTGGGGTGTATAAATTGATTATCCACCTATTGTGAGATTAATATCAAAGGTATGTCCTATTCAGTAGGACATCATTATAATTCACCTCTAAACTCTATGTGTAACACCCCAAGATTCCTCGGTACGCTTCTCTTTGAATAATACAGTAGCGTGTGGTGTACGCAACTTCGAGTTCTATCACACACCACAACCAATTAAACTAGCTGTTCTGTATAGTAATAATTTTTTTTTGATATTTTATAAATTTTATCTTTTAAAATGGAATTCATTTTTGTATTCAGAATATCAATATTATCTTAGTGCAAATTTTGGTATTTTTCTAAAAACATTCAATTTTTGATGAATACTGAAAAAACGAGTCATAGTTAAAAACCAAATTTTTATTTAAATAATTATTTATTATATTGAAATTTATTTAATGTCCATATAGATACATAATACCTATATAAGATCAATTTAATTCATTATAGTTAGTATAGAATAATATTAGATATATAAAAATTTTATTGAATTTTTCACCGTCTTTTACCCACCTCCTAAGAGAATTTGGAAATTAATATAAAACATAATTTTACCACTTGTGTGAGTGGAATTTCTAAAATATGAGATACACAGTTAATATCAAGAAATAATATGTGGTTCAATAAGATAAAATTTTTTTTTGGTGAAAATTAACTTTTTTAATTTTATTTACCATGGTTATAAGTAAATATGGTGATTATGGGTAAAAATGATATTAATATTAACCTAACACATGTCCTAATTCTATTGGACATGTGTATCTCGACCAAAAAAAACCTTAGGAATAATATGTTATCATTTAGGTCCACTTGGATTAGATTATGACATTTATTATTATTTAATTCAATGAAGAGTAAAAAGAGTTAAAATCAAAGTTTATTAACTAAAATATGTTTCATAAAGGGGTATACATAAGATAAATTCAATTATATATTCATTATTAAGGTAAAAAGATTTCATAAAAATGGTATTTTAATTATAATTTTTAGACATTAAACAGTTTAATTTATTTATGACACAATTGTGATACAGTAATTACCTAGTTAAAGAAATATTAAAATAATTTATATTATAAATACCGAAATAAATATAATTTAAGACTTTTAATAAATTCCATGAATTTTATAGCTTAATATGACATGTTAGTGTTTATATAAATTTTTATTGAAGTAATCATTTTGTTATAATTTTAAAAAAAATCAAATACCAAATAGTTTCAAAATTGACATAAAATAGATATTAAAACAAATATTATATTATTAATTGATATTAAATTCTTAAAAATATATGGTTCGGCCAAAGGATTTATATCATGATAGGGGTATCATTAATGGACCACTTGGGGGTCTCTTTGATGTATATAGTAAGTTTATTTACTATATAATATAAAAATACATACCTGTCTAAAACCTATTGGTTGAAAGGATTTAGACCCATAACCACCTTATTCTTTGAATAATAACCTTTCAATCCATTAGAAACATAATTTGAATTTATTATAAAATAATACTACAGGTTTTTTCTAAAGAGACCCTCCTCCCCCTTATAAAAAGAAAACCACTTCTAACCAATTCTTCACACCTTCAAATCCATTTGGATCCACCAATCCCTGCCCAAATATTCTCTCATCTTCCCTCACTTCAACCTAGAGGCTTTATTTTGATCAGAAAGCCATCCTAAGGATCCCTTTTGATCAAATAAAAACAAAGAACTCAAAGAAGAGGTAATGTTTTCACCACCCTATTCCAAGTTCATTTCTTCTTCAACTTCTTCTTTCTTTGTTATTTATTTTCTAATATAATAACTCTAGTATCTTCTATATACTTTGATGTTATTATAAATATTGTACAACCATATTCAGTATTCTATCCATCCTTTGAATTACTTTTCACCATACGTGCGTACGTACGGAATATGGTCTCCACGTCGGGGTGTAATTGTTATTCAAAAACATTTTTATTTGGATAGGTATGATAATGATATGTAATTGATGTAAATAATGAATATAAAATTATAATGATTATGTATATATGATATAACATCCAATTATATATTATTTTAATATCAAATGAATGATACTGTCGTTCGTGCGTACATAAAGACTACCGTCTCCACAAACGTGATGAGATTCATTCCCCATAATATCCATTCAATTATAATTCTCATTTGATGATTAGAAAAAATGTTTAAGGACTAGATATCATTCTGGATATGAATAAGATACATCCTATCCATAAAAAACACGGCTTTTGTAACAAAATATATAATATAAAATGAGTGAGTTAACAACCGAAACGATGATAATATTAAGATATTATTAACAAATCAATGTTAAAAGATCATATATGATATCATATTAATGTGTAAAATACCTGTATAATTTAAAAACAATTATTTCACCATTATGTAGGAGAATAACCTACCCTCAAAAATTTAAAAGTACAAGGTAACGGGTTTTCATCTCACTCCTTATTCCTATGAGATTCATGCCATATTTCCACGATTACATTTTTTGGTGTGTATATACTTCCCATAATTGTATTCTTTAGGTAATACACATTAATTTATGTGTATTTAAATATTCATTTTATGATACCACTTTCACGGGGTTTATGATTCGTAAGTTACCATATTTGTGAGGGATTATTTCACAATCTCTTCATTATCTGAGGTTGTTTATACAAAATTATCTATTTGGACCTCTTTATCTTCCACATCCAGGTTTCTTAAAATTGTTTTTCAAAAAATTCTTACTATTTTACAGAATATGGGTTAAAGTCATTTATACCCTATTTTGAGTTTTTATAATAATTTTATAAAGGTATATTTCCATCATTTTCCAAACAAGGTCCTTTTTAACATTTTCAACAAAATTAAGGTAAGAATGTCTTTTTTTAACTTATACGGTGAGTGCAGCTATTTTCCACCATTATAAAATCGTCAAAGCATCCCTTACACGCTTATAAGAATATTTTCAATGTAAATGTTTTCTTTCCTACTAATTTAAATTTTAAAATATTTCAAAAAAGTGATATTTCTCCCAAATAGTTTTGATTTCATCTATGTCAACATCCATTGATTGATTTTAAGCTTATTTGATGTTTATTTTTTATGATACAAAACTTCCATATTGTATTAATGGTTTTGTGATTTTTTTGGTAGTAGATGTGTTATTTTTATACCATTCATGGTTTATGGAGAAACTATTGACATTTTGTATGCTAGATTTAATATGAATGTTTATGTTATGTTTAAACCTATTCATATGAGGATTGCAATGGACTTAATAAGTGACGGGTGGAGCCCTCTATATCTCCTCGATGAATCGGTAAGTCTAAAGAAACAAACTAGTGTCTTGGCACAAGGCCTTGACAATATCATATATTTAGTCTTGGCACGAGGCCTTGGCTACATGGTTATGATAGTCTAGCACTATACATTCCATCATTATGAAAGTGGTTATTGATATTGAATGTGATTATTTGACTAGTATAATATCCATGTGAATGAGTAAATGGAATTATTACATTTTATTTTTCCCATATTATATTGAAGATCAAGTTTAGAAGGATTTTTTTAATTATAAATTTCCTTAAATGTTTATGCTTATTAATGAATGTTTCCATTATATTGTTATCCTTACTAAGCATTTGAGCTCACCCCTTTCCGTTTTTTATTTTTCCCAGGATGTGAAGAAATATTTTATCAATGACATGATGGGATATTATGAGGGGATATGAGTGTAGACTAGGGAGAATATGTTGTTTTAGTTTTCATTTTATGATGTAATGTAATCATTCGGAATTTATCTTGTTATTACAAGGCTACTAAACTAATCGGTCTTTAGAGACTTCATCATTTGTTATAAAGCCAATGTTATGTAATAATACACCGACTCTGGGTAACTAGTGTCGGGGCATTATAGTTGGTATCAGAGTAGTTTAGAACAAACCTTGGAAGCTAGATTTAGATAAACTCTGATTAGAGCACATAGCCCTAAGATATACATTGAGGATGAGTATAGAAGAACTTCCTTGAATGTTGGTGTTGTAGGGATTTTGTGAGTTTTCCAAGAAATACATCCATGTCTGGAAACAAGAAGGTAGAGGTGGCTCTGGCTTAGATATACCTAGGGGTAAAACCCAAAATCACCGCTTTGAGCTAGACTCGAACGGGAACTGGTGCACGACAACGAGCCTTGTTGTACTCTTGGTTAAGACACTCTCGGGGGATATTCTTAGGATAAATCTTATTTTCATTAAAAAATATTATGAAGGGATAATGATTATATATTTACTCAAATAATTTTTTTTACGATTATGGATTATATCCATAAACTGTTCAATTTACTTTATGTATTTTATAAGTTTGGAATTATTCATTGCAATTCATAAAATGACATAGTGTATGCCATTGTTTAGAAATGGCGCCTAGTGGATGAAATGGAAACTGTATCAATTCATGAACTGCATGTAGGGATTTCCCGCCTACGGAAGATCATTATAGTGGAACTGGTGATGTAACAGGTGCTGATCAACTTATCACCATACTTGGAAACCTCATCCAGGTTATGAATAATATCCTTTCCCGTATGGAGCACCCTGATCCACAGCGTGGAAGATCAATGTTAGATCGCTTCATGAGGCAAAACCCACAAACATTTAATGGGATTACAAATCCATTGGTAGTTAAGCAATGGATAAGTTCCCTATAGAAAATATTTCCGGCTTTGGGTAGTAGTTAAAGGGAAAACGTTATCATGGTAGTTTACCGCATCACTATAGATGCTGATCAATAGTGGTGATTGATTCAAAACACAAAGGAAGATGATAATGTATCAAATATAGAATGTAGGGAGTTCAGAGATCTATTTTTAGAAAAAGAAATTTCTCGTGACCATCAAACAGATATGGAAAGACAATTTCTGAGTCTGAGACAAAAGGAGGATGATAATGTCGCAATGTATGAGGCTAAATTTACAAGGATAGGAAGGTTTGCGGGAGATTATATAAGTAACCCATTAATTTATATTGATCGTTTCTTTGATGGGTTAAAACCATTTCTCCATCGAGTATTAATCTCATAATCCTTCTCATTGTACAAAGACATTATCACAGGTGCTATCAAGACAGAAAATGAATTCTCTTAGTCTTATGACTTTAACGAAAAGCAAGAGAAGAATAGATATGTTGAACAATATGGGAATGGAAATAAGGGGAAGAAGGGAAAATTAGAATGTCCATCTTGCCGTAAATGTGGGAAGAAGCACACTGTTACTTGCTTGAAATGAATGAGAGTCTCTTACAAGTGTGGTGAAAAAGGCCACCAATCTCGTGATTGCAAGGGGAAAGAAAATAAGCTGGAAGATGCTTTGAGAATAAGAGATCATGGAGTTTTAAACATGATGAGAATTGAAAGGGATACTAATTTAATAGATCTAGTAATTTGGGACATGAGAATCACCATGGATGGTGAAAAATTAATGCCTTTTCTAATTTTGTCCAATGCATCATTACCAGAAAGGATTAAGAGTTCTCAGACCAATGATGAAGAATTTAAAAAGAATATTAAAGTATTGAATGATTGGAGATTGAGTGAATTTGTGTATGAAGATGGAATTTCGAAATTTGGGAAGAGACTTTGTGTTCTTGATATACTTAATCTAAAAAGGGAATTTATGGACGATGCTCATAGTTCTAATTTTTCTATACACCATTGGAGCACTAAAATGTATAGATATTTGAAGGAACATTTTTGGTGGGATGACATGAAGAGGGAGATTGATGATTTTGTGTCAAGATGTATGGTTTTTCAACACGTGAAATATGGAAGGCAACATCCTGGAGGAGTCATGCAACCTCTTCCTATAACTGAGTGGAAATTGGATAATAACACGATGGACTTTATCATGGGACTATCAAACACTCCTAGAACGAATGATGCAATATGGGTTATTGTTGATTATCATACCATGTCAGTACATTTTCTTTCTATAAGAGAAGATCTACCACTAGAAAATTTAGCCAGACTATATATTAATGATGTTGTGAGACTTCATGGAGTAACCCTATCGATTGTTTCTGATCGTGATTCACGTTTTACTTCAAGATTCTGGAAAATTCATTAGTATGCCCTGGATACTGAACTTTGTTTGAGAACTACCTACCACCACCAAACTGATGGACAATCAATAAAAACAATTAGAACCTTATAAGACATGTTAAGAACATGCTCACTTGACTTTCAGTGTATGTGGGATCAATATTTAACTCTGGTGGAATTTTTCTATAACAATAGCTTCCATTCGAGTATTCGAATGGCACCATATGAAGCGTTATATGGAAAGGGACGCCTCACACCACCATGTTGGTATGATGATGGAGAATGAAAACTTGCAGGCAGGAGGAAACAATGAAAAAGGTAAAGGTAATCCAAAACCACATCAAAGCAGCTCAAAGTAGGCAGAAGAGCTATGCCATTAACCGAAGGAAGGATTTGGAAATTTAGGTAGGAGATCATGTTTTCTTGAAGGTATCTACATGTAAGGGAGTTATATGTTTCGGTAAGATGGGTAAATTGAGTCCCAGGTACATCAGACCTGTTGAAATTCTAGAACTAATTGGGGATGTAGCTTACCGTTTGGAAATGCGCCAAATCTCTCAAAAGCTCAAGATGTGTTCTACGTATCAATATTGAGAAAATATTTTCCTTACCCAATGCATGTAATCACTTAAGAGGAATTAGAACTGGAACCCGATCTATCTTATTGCGAAGAGCCCATCAGGATTCTTGATACAAGAGAATATGTGCTGAGAAATCGGACGACTCGTCTGGTAAAAGTTCTATGGAGAAAACTTAAGATGGAAGAGGAAACGTGGGAACCTGAGGAACTTATGATGAAGAACCACCAAAAGTATTTTCATGCGGTAGTATTTTGGAAATTTCTAGGATGAATGTTTTTGAAGGAGGGGAAATTGTAACACCCAATGCTTCCACGGTACACATCTCCTTGAATAATACAGTAGTGTGTGTTGTACACAACTTCAAGTTCTAACACACACCACAACTAATTAAACTAGCCGTTATGAATAGTAATACCAAATTTTTTAAATTTTATAAATTTTATCATTTAAAATGTACTTCATTTTTTGGATTCGGAATATCGAAATTAGATTTGGGTGAATTTTTTGTATTTTTCTGAAAACATTCAATTTTTTATTAATAGTGAAAAAAACACCGAGTTATAGTTAAAAAATGAATTTTTATTCAAATATTTATTTCTTTTATTTAAATTTAATTACGGTATGAATAGATACATTATAACTATATAAGTTCAATGTAATTAATTTGAGGTAGTTTTGAATGATTTTAGATATATAAAAATTTTATTGAACTTTTCACCATCTTTTACCCTCCTCCTAGGAGAATTTGGAAATTCACATAAACGTAATTTTACCGCTTCTGTGAGTGGAATTTCAAAAATCCGAGATACACGGTTAATACCAAGGATTAAAATGTGGTTCAATAATATAATAATAGTTTTTGTTAAATAGTAACTTTTTTATTTTATTTTCAATGGTTAAAAATAAATAGGGTGATTAAGGGTAAAAATGATATTAATATTATCCTAACACATGTCCAAATTATACTGGACAAGTGTATCTCGACCAAAAACAAATTTCAGAATAAAATATTATCATTTAGGTCCACTTTGATCATATTAGGACATTTATTATTATTTAATTCAAAGAAGAGTAAAATGAGTTAAAATCGATGTTTATTAAATAAAACAGTTTTAATATAGGGTAATACATAAGATAAATTTGATTATAAATATTCATTAGATAGATAAAAAATTTTCCTACAAATTGGTATTTTATTTATAATTTTTAGACATTAAATTATTTAAATTATTTATGACACAATGGTGATGCAATAATTTCCTAATTAATGATAAATTAAAATAACTGATCTTATAAATACCCAAATAAATATAATTAGAGACTTTTAATGAATTCCACGAATTATATAGATTACTATGACATGTTAAAATTTATTTAATTATGTTTTTTCAAAGTAATCATGTTGTTATGATTTTCAAAAAAATGAAATACCAAATAGTGTCAAGATTGACATAAAAGTGTTTTTAAAACAAATATTATTTTATTAATTTATATTAAAATCATAAATATCTAAGGATCATCCAAATGACTTATATCATGATAGGTGTATTATTAATTGACCAATTGGGGGTTTATTAGAAGTATATAGTATGTTTATTAACTTTATAATATAAAAATACAAAGTGACATGATAAATGTCAAACTAATTAACTAAGAGATAAAACTAAAAGATAAGGTTAATAAAGTGACCCAAACCTATCTAAAACCTATTGGTTGAACGTATTTAAACCCATACCCACCTTATACTTTGAATAATCCACTTGGGATCCATTATAATCCGAATATGAATTTATTATAAAATAATACATTACGTTTTTTCTAAAGAGCCCCTCCTCCCCCTTATAAAAGGACACCACTTCTAACCAATTATTCACACCATCAAAGCCACTTGCCTCGGCCAACACGTACCCAAATATTTATCAAATTCCATACCTTAAACCTAGAGTTCATAGTTTGATCAGAAAGCCAACCTAAAGATCCCTTTTGATCAAATCAAAAGGAAGAACCCGAAGAAGATGTAATGTTTTCACCACCCTTTTCAAGTTCCTTTCTTCTTCAACTTATTTTTTCTTTGTGTTTTCCATTATAAAATAATAAATCCAGTATATTCTATATACAATGATGTTATTATAAATATGGTACAACCATATTCAGTATTCTATCCATCCTTTTAATGAAATGTTACCATACGTGCGTACGTACGGCCTACCGTCTCCACGTCGTAGTGTAATTGTTATTAAAAAACATTATTATTTGGATGGGTATGATAATGATATGTAATTGATTTATATAATAAATATTACATAATAATTATTCTGTATATATGATATAAAATCCAATTATATATTATTTTAATATCAAATGAATGATATTGTCACTCGTGCATACGTACGGACTATCGTCTCCACGAAGGCGATGAGATTCATTTCCCATTGTATCCATGAAATTAAAATTCTCATTTGATTATTAATAATAATGTTTAAGGATTTTATATCATTCTAGATATGAATAAGATACATCCTATCCATAACAAACAGGGCTTAAGTAACAAAATATATAAAATAATACGAGTGAGTTAACACCCTAAACGATGATAATATGAAGATATTAATAACAAATCCATGTTAAAAGAACATATATGATATCATATTAATGTATGTGATTCGTAGATAATTTAGTAAAAATTATTTCACCATTATACATTAGGTAAACTTACTCTCAACTAAAGAAATGTACAAGGTATGGGGTTTTCATCTCACTCTTTATTTCCATGAGATTCTTTCCATATTGCCACAATTATCTTTTGTGGGGTATATGTACTGCCTATAATTGTATTATTTGTGTAATAGACATTAATTTATGTGTATTTACATATTCGTTTTATGATACCTCTTTCATGGGGTGTATGTTTCGTATGTTACCAAATTTGTAAGGTTTTATTTCACAATCTCTTCATTATCTAAGGTTGTTTATACGTAATTATTTACTGGGACCTCTTTATCATCCACATCCATGTTTCTTAAAAATGTTTTTCAAAACATTATTACTAATTTACAGAATATGGGTTAAATTATTTTATACCATTTTTGACATTTAATAAGAATTTTATAAAGGAATATTTCTGTCGTTTTCCAAACAAGGTCCTTTTTAACCTTTTCCACAAAATTAAGGTAAGAAATTATTTTTTTTAACTTATACGGAGGGTGCAGCTACTTTACACCATTATAAAATCATTGAAGCTTCCCTTACAAGCTTATAAGATTATTTTCAAAGTAAATGTCTTCTTTTATAATTATGTGACTTAAAATATTTCAAAAAATAGATATTTCTCTCAAATAGTTTTGATTTCATCTATGTCAACATCATTTGAGGGATTTTAAGAATATTTGAAGTTTATTTGTTATGATACAAAACTTACATATTGTATTGAAAGTATTGTGATATGTTTGGTAGTGGATGTGTTATTTTTATAAAAATCATGGTTTATGGAGAAAGTATTTACATTTCGTATGCTAGTTTTAATACGAATATTAATGTTATGTTTAAACCTATTCATATGAGGGATTCATTGGAATTAATAAGTGGTGGGTGGAGCCTGCTATAGCTCTCGATGCATTGGTAGGTCTCATGCGACAAACTAGTGACTTGGCATAGGGCCTTGATAATATCTTATTTTTAGTCTTGGCACGAGGCCTTGGCTACGTGGTTATGATAGTCTAACATTATACATTCCATCATTATGAATGTGTTTATTGATATTGCATTTGATTATTCGACTAGTAGAATATCCTTGTGAAGGAGTAAATGGCATTATTTAATTTTATTTTTTCCTTATTATACTGTTGTTCAAGTTTAAAAGACTTTTGATTTAGTTATACATTGCCTTAAATGTTTATTCTTATTTATGAAATTTCTGATATATTGTTATCCTTACTGGGTATTTGATCTCACACCATTCTATGATTTCTTTTTCCCAGGATGTGAAATAATATTTTATGAATGACCTTCAGGGATAGTAGGAGGGGATATGAGTGTAGAAAATGGAGACTATGTTGTTTTAGTTTTCATTTTATGATGTAATGTAAACTTTTTGAATGTATCTAGTGATTCCAATTCTACTAAACTAATCGGGTGTTCGAGACATGATCTTTTGTGATCATGCCAATGTTATGTAATAATGCACTTACTCTGGGTAACTGGGGTCGGGGCAATACTCTATGACTGAAGATAGGGTCGAGAGGTTAATCATTTATCCTACCAAGAGATAAAATCCAACCATTTGGGCTATATTTTTTAAAATATGAATAAAGTATATTAAAACTCTTAAACATCACATATCCCAAATTATATTAATCTAGTATCTCTATCACTTTAGTGATGTAAAATAGTTACATTTATGATACCAGTCAATTTAATATTGGAATCTATTCAACTTTTCCATGCTGAGAATAAAATTGATGGATTCCATATTAAAAATTATGACCTCCCATAGTTTTCTATAGTTGATTATGACAACAGAACACTCAATGAATCACTAGAGATGATCCAAATTTATAAACAAATGTTGTATTGTGAGATACTAGTACGTAGGAATGCATGACTGGTAGGAAAAGTCCATCAACCTGCTGTGTTGAAATTAATGAATATGAAATAGTAATATTAATAAATATATTTTAAATTGTAGACATGATGAAATTATCCCTTGAAATAAATATATTCACACCATTATATCTTTTGGAGTATAATCCATAATATATACATGGTCAATATGATCTTGGAATCTATCTCACTATTGTGGATGAGAATTATGAGTATACTATTGTGATCCATGACTGAATCCAGGGGAAAATGATTTTGGGTATCCCTAACCTCTATAGAAAATAAACCAGGATTCCCTTTGGAAAAAAATTTGAGATTCCTAAGAATTCCATGACTTAAATATGTTCTTCGATGATCTAAAAAACTATGATAATGTCTGAACAATACATAGATGATGCACAATAGATCAATTATCAATGGGGTATCTTAGGATACATTATTCTATAGAAATATACTACATATATATAGAAGATCAACAATCCTCTACATACTTATACTTGAAAAGGTACTCAATTATGCATTGAGAGTCCAATCTATGTAAATACTATAGTTTTGGTGAATACCG
Organism: Viscum album; assembly: GCA_963277665.1. Taxonomy (NCBI): domain Eukaryota; kingdom Viridiplantae; phylum Streptophyta; class Magnoliopsida; order Santalales; family Viscaceae; genus Viscum; species Viscum album. The sequence continues at coordinate 794,297,249 of OY728160.1, read as the reverse complement.
AACTCCTAAACATCTTCGATTTCCTTCTCCATAAAAATATACTTTTATAGAACCTCTATAATTAAGATATGATGATTATCCAGTCATTCTATCTATTGTTGGTTCAATGTCTAATTTGAATTATCATTTCCATTTAAGTTTCATTAATTGATTGAAGTATTGAAAATGGGTGATGATCATTTAAATTTGTGGAGTAGAAATATAAAATACTTGAGACTTTATGATACTCCACAAACTATAATATATATTCAATATTCAGCATGTATAATAATTAATCTTTATAAAACAAGTCCTTAGAGTCCTCCTAAGAGGCGCTATATCTTTATATATCCTTACCAATTAATCCCCAAAAATATCTGTTAGGTCCCTAATACCTGGACACCTTAATAATCACATTAATATACACAAATCATTGGATGAGGTCAAATGTTCCTCAACGATATACAACCATACCTCAACATTCATTGTTAAACTTGTTCTCAAAAATTCTATAGGATTCTTGGTATATAAATCCATAGAGTAGTCATCCCTGGAGCTCGGTGGTGGCTGGAATTGGCCTAATAGATGTACTATAAGTGAAGGTTCAATATTAGTCTCAAGGGAACCATTTTCAGCAACTTTTCCAAAAAAAATAATGTGAGGCTCTATTATATACAGTTAAGGGATAAATAGGATAAATAAACTTTATGATCGATGAAAGGGATCATAGAAATCCTTTTATTTGGATCTACCGAAAACCCAAGGAATAACCATATGGTCATTAAATCGTCTCTCACACAGTAAACATTAGTTATATTCATTATATATATTATAGAATAAGATATTGATCAATTCAAATAATCAATCAGTAATAAATTTATATAACCAATTATTGAAAAAAGTATATATCAGATTAAAAATCCAAGAAATAAACATAGAATCAGTTCATATTATTGAAAAAACTACCATGAAACAATAAAAATAAGATTAAATATTGGATATGAACCTAATTACATAGTCATGATGCACAAATTAACATTAAATATTATAAATCCCATATCAAAATCATGTACATCAACCATGGTGAGTTTAATAAATTGTAACAACACACATAATTTCAAATATTTTGAAAATCCCGAGGTATACTTTAAATAGATGGCTAGAAACTGGCATAGATCCCTTTCATGAGTACCAACTATCATATATAATTTCAACCATGATACAAATAAATGATTTTTGATAAAATTTGATAGTGATAATTACTTATCAGAGACCATTTTATATCACCACATCCCTTACCACTAGGTATGAGCTAGAGTTCTAGATGGCCTGATGCATTCCTTCATGTATTAAAAAGGATTCCAACTAGTAGTGAATGTATTTATCCAAAAAATTGTAGATTATACCCACTGTATCATGTAATCGATAACATAATAATGTATAAAATAAAATAAAAATAATTAATAAATATCAATATAATAATTCATAAACTAATATGATGTAATATAAGATATAACATTAATGTAGTTTCAAATATGGAAAGTCAATCGATAGAAGAAGAAACAAAAAATAAATAAATAAATAAATAGACAATGAATATTTTCCCTAGAGTCTATCTAGGATGAGTATATCTATGTTCTCCCCTTTAATTCCTTTCACTATAGTAATATTTCCCTTCACCTAATCTGTTGTCATAAAATCATCAAGGGTTAATAAATTCCAATGTAGGGTGTGACTAAAAGTCTCAGTAGGACTCCACCAAACCATCCCCATCATAGCTTTCTCATGTATATTATTTAATTATATAACAATACTAATTTAATATAAAAAATTAATGACTTTAAAATCTATAACCGAGTGGTTATGAACCATCGATAATTCAATATACCTATCATTGTACCTGCTTTGGCTACATATAAGAATGATTATCATGAGTCATCTGAAAGGAACATAACCTATCAACATGTATTTAAGCATGCCACTTGTTACACATAAGTAATCCAGTGGCAATAATACACCAATGAGGCAATAAGTCAATGGGATAATGAGAACCCACAATTCATCGTGTTGTTGTACATTACACAGAATCACTAGGGCTACAAATTATACCATTCCACAAGGATATTATTCTACACCATCGTCATTTTCATACATCCTGAAAACCCCCCTACAATAAAAAAACCATACTTCTATTTTCCATTTTTACAAATTAGAAGAAAAAATTCACTACTGTATAGGTGATACACAACCTTTCAAAGCATAAAATTAATATAGAATTGAATAATGATATAAATAATACCACCAAAATTAAAATTTTAGTAAATATAAAATATGATATCCCTGAATTCTAGAAAAATATCATGAAAAAAATATCATTATATGCCAAATCTGATACACACCCACAAACACTAAATCTATAGTCTATAATTAATATCAATAATTCTAACACATCAATTATATTAAGTAAACATTTAAAATAAGGGCCCAAAAGGTAAAGAATACCCTAACACAAAAAATTTAACATAAATATAATGGTTAATTGAAGGAGTTTCCCCCATGCCACAATTATATAGCATAAGAAATATTATCACACACCATAGTCTCCTTAACATTTTAAAATCTGAAATGTTTTGTGTTCAAGAGAATGGTAACGAAATAATTTAATTAATATATGAAAACATATTTAAGGATGACCATCATAAAAATATATGTTCATGATCATTCCAAGATGGTTAGATAAAAATTTATAGAAATATAACTATAAATATGGCGTATGTTAGGGTTGTATTACGGAAGTGAACTTAAAATACGAAATATAGTGCACAATGTAACTCCAATGGAAATATAGTGCATTGGATGAACCCAAATTTGTTTGTGGAAATGGTAGCACATTTTGAGATTGATGGGTGTCAGAATATAAAATTTAAGAAGTAAATATATTGAATAATGTTAATTTTTACTAGTTTTATGTCAATTGATAATTTTAGATGAACATGGAAAATATTTATAGAAAGGTTTTAACACCGTGGATGCACCCTTATTGACACCAATTTAATTCACCCGATTAATTTGATGTTTATAGATCCCAATATGTTTGATAATGGATCCTTATATAAAAAAATCACATAATTTTATACCCTATAATAGTAAAATCATCTATAAGTATATAAGAGTTGAGGATTGATGAACTACATGATGATTTATAACACCATAGTGAACCCTCTAATGAATAGCCTCACCGTGGTTCATCCAAACCCATTATATTGTTGGCACTTACTATATAAAGTGGTGTTATTTAATATGGATTATCAAATTTTTTGGGTTATATAATTTCCCAAACTACAAATAATGCTTCAAGAATCTCTCATATCCATTCACCATATAATGAAACACGGTCCCACAAAAAAATTATGCAGCAATGTGGGGGTGGATGATTTGAATTATGAAATAAATGGATCAGAATGATATATGGAATTGATCGAATATAGGCCATGATTGATATTTTAAAGCATTTCATAATGCACATTTCATATTACTAGATTATTATTATTTTAAAATCAAATATTAATATATCCTTGAAAACAAATATCCAAAAAGAAATTTCTGGAAAATTAAAATAAATTTACCTCAGAAACATTGGGATAATTTTGTTGATGAAATATAAACACATATATCATTAAATATATATTTTTTATTTTTATATATTTCCAATAACACTAAAAATAATATGAATCATATGAAATTTAATTTTTTTTAAAATGGATACTTTATTTTTATACTTCATTAACACGTGTTGTATTGATGTTTCTTAAGTATTTAAGGTAAATATGATTTTATATTTTAATTAGAATAAATTAGTGACAAAAATATATTTTTTATAACCATTATTATCATAATGATGTTGCCATATAATATTCATTATTCTTATCCTAATCAAAATAATAATTTTTAATTATACTTGAAATGTGGAGGGATTTTTAAATAACCCATTTTTCTGTTGTAATATATTTTATATTACAACATAGAACAACTTAAATTTAATTGGTATACATAATGATATATGTTGTTACCAAAAAATTATGGGAAATTTTATGAAGTATTTAGATCCTTATCCCTTAGATTGTGGACATTTTTTTACATCGTTTAACTGTTTCCAAGGGTATTATCATTTTCCAGGTTAGTTTTTATTCAAGAAAAATATTTCTATTGGAATTATAAATAAATTTAAAAAATATTGTCTGAAATGCAGAAAAAATTTTAAAATTTAAAATTTAGAATGGTGGAGGAAATAAATTATAAAATTTAAAATAATAAGTATAAAACATTTTTAGAATATCTGTTTTTTTAAATAATGAAATTAAATTATTGTAATTTAAATCTTTTTAACCACCATTATGACAACTATAATTTATTTATTTAATTTTTTATCAACAATTATTATAATAATTAATTATCAGTAGTGAGGAATTTAATTTATTTTGATAAGAAATATATTTCAACCGATAAATGATTTTGTAATAAATATATATATTTACAATCAAATGATTTTATCATCATTTTTATCCAATTCAAATCAATTTATATAATATTTTTCAAAAATATTAATATTTATAAATTAATTATAACTAAATTAAATACTATAAATATAAATATTTAAATATTTTAAAAATAAATATAATATCATGAAATGTATTAAAAAAATATTTTTAAAATGTTTTATTATAAAAGTAATCATTATTCATATCAATGAATTATATGAATTTTGTAATGGCTTCTAAAACAAATTACGATGAATATATTTATATATATATATATTATTGATATTATTTCTAAAAATAGTTCAAATTAGTTTCTTAAAAATCAATGAAAATTTATTATTTCAAATATAAAACATTTTATCTTATTAAAATTCAATTATCATTCTCGTAATGTTACATTTAGAAACCATAAAATTTATATCACTATATATTTTTTAAAATCATTATTTGATTTATTTTTTGGTTTTGGGTATCATAATCATTAGAAAAAACATGATATTTTAAAGCAAAAACAAATTCTAAAATATTTGGTTATTATATTCTACAAAATAATTAAATATCATTGAATTTTTTATATAATATAATCAATATGTTGGTATCTTGAAAAATTAAGACTCTATGATTTATATTATATCATAAATTTTAATTTCAATATTACTAATAAAAATATACAAAACCAATATATTAATAAAATTTCCAAAAAAATATGTTTATAGGAGAGTGATAATACTTGTTTAATTTTAATTAATTTTTATGGATGAAGTTTTTTACATAGTATTGTGGGAAAATGAGTTCATATGCATACATGATTTTTTCATTATATAGGTTAAATTTCATGATTAGGGGTGTTTCACTCTATTTCCAACCCTACACCATGAAACAAATCATGTTGAAATTTTCATACATGGTGCATGAAAATTAATGCTTAATGGACAATGATATATAGTAATTATAGTAATATTATTTCCCTAGTTTAAAAATGTTTATTAAAACCAAAAAATAGAGAACATTAAGATATTAACAATATTAATAAAACTTATCATAATGAAATTATATTTATGTCTCCCAATTATCGAACATAATAATGAATGTTCAATACAAATCATTACACAAAATCCACATTCAAATATGTGAAACCATGTTCAAAATAAAAAAATAATCATAGTTGGTCATGTGGAAATTTAAAATGAGATGTCTCTCTAAATAGAATAGCAAACCAATGATACTATTTTAAAGTTCTTTCCTTGTTTGTTTTCTGCATTCCTTTTTTAGTATCTTTTTTGGGGGTTTCATGGAATAGTGAATGATTATTGTAGACTATGGGTGGAAAATGAATGGCACATAGTTTTTTTAAATAGTGAGTTATAATATACCAATCTATATCACAAGAATATGGAAACCATAGTCTATACATGGTTTGTGAGATCATGAAACCTCTCTTTTTTTGGAAAGTGTTTCCATATTATTGGGGAATGTATTGGAAAATTGTGCCTTGAAACCACGAATCCTCTTTAGTTTTTCAAAAAAAAATTAAAAAATACACCTCCCAAATATTAACCATCATTGAAACCTCATTTATCTCATTCAAATCACCTAACCATAGGAGAATCTCCCCAAACCAAGACCTATTTTCTTCAATCAAATCATTTGTATTTTTTGAATGTACCATCATATAAATTCAAATAATGTTCCTCAACCACAATCAAAATCAATAAATTCCACATATTTTTTTGATAATTCATCTTTATGGTGTTTGGGGTGACCAATAATTGTTTGGATATATTTTATTTTGTGTGTGTTCTCTTGTTTGTGGTTTGTTATTGCTTTTATAGTATCAATATTAAATTTTTAATGGGATTATTAACTAATTATATAGGATTTCATTGGGAAATATAGGTGGTTACTTACAATTCTATTATATAATGCTTTAGAAAAATATTTAATCCTTTTATAAATTTTCTCAATATTATGTGTGTGTGTTTGCATGAAAATGAAAATTTTAACTTTATCTCTATGTGATGAGTTGAAATTGGATTTCTCCATAAAAAATGGTTGTAAATAGTATTCTTGGATATTGATAATTGGGTTTAGAATCAATGTGGATTAGTATGCATTAAAAAACAGAAAAATGAACTTGGGAAACATGGATACCAAGGTGGGAATTACATGAACATTAGATAACTATGTCTGTGGGTCCTCAAGCCTATATCACAAGTATTAATACAATGTCAATATAACTAAATAATGTGATATGGGCGACTACATCAGTACCATTGTTTCATCACCCTCGATAGATAATTGACCGGAAATGATAATTATATATTTTTTCATTGATATAATATTTACCAAAACCACTCTTAAATAGAAATATAGAGGAAACCCATGGTGCATATTCCATGTTTTTACCTTTCTACAATTACACATTTATAATAATTTTTTATCAAAATGATGGAAATTTTTTAATATGTAATATTTTCCATTCCATTAAAACTACCACATTTATTTATCATATAATGTATATTCATGGAATACATTGTCGGATCCTTACGGGAACATAATATAGCATTCAATATATACCCAATGGGTATATGTAGACCTTTTTTCACCAACACATGTAATAAAATATTTATTCTATGGGGATAATGGTGAACAATTTTTTAGTGACATTTGTTTTGGAAGGTGTTCATGGTAGTGTCATGGTGGTAGGTGACCCTCATACCACATGGAGTATTTTTAAATATTGTTGGTCCCCTTAACAATTATGATAATTATGGATTAAAATTATGAATGAAATTGTAACTTTATTTTTGATGAGCATATTTTCTAAAAAAACAATTTTGTGGATAAATTCTAATTAATATAAATGATATGTGATTATTTTATAAGTTGTTTTTATTCATTTATAGATACTATTTTAAATTGAGCTCTCTTATTCCATAGAACTAGTTTCCAAAACATGGTGATCGAAACACCCCTCAGGATATTCCACATGACCATTTATTTTTGTTGATAGATTGAAGTCAATGATGGTTCTAGAAACAATAATATTCATCAAAAATATCAAATTCCAAAATATTATATACCCTAATAATTTATTCTGTTGAAAAATAATATTTTATCATGATAACCTGAGAATACATCAAAGAAACTATAAAAAATCATTTATGATTCAAAAATAGTATCATAATATCTATTTATCAATTAATAACTCCCACTATGACATATAATTCTACACTATACAATGAATTTAAATTAAACAAATTCCAATAGTTTTCCCAAAAATATATTCAGCTTCTTTCAAAATAATAACTACCTAAGAATATATTTCAATTACATGATTATATATACAAAACACATAAGTTCCCAAAAATATAATAAAATTATATCAAAATAACATTTATATCCAAAAATATATTGACCACCAATGGTATCTATAACACTAATAATTTTCACAAATAAATCAAACTATATCATATATTAACCTAATAAGTTACACATACTAGAATCATATATTAAAATAAAATTATTTTTTCCTAAAATATCTATACTATTATTAAACAATCATTAAATAAAATTTCAAAGGGTCATATATACCATTAGTCATATGGTGAACTATAATATTATTATCTTCTAATGGAATCCAATATATATAAAATATCAATAAATAATAAAAATATTTTATCTAATGTTATCATTAAATTACTCTAATACTAACAAATATTATCATTACCCAATCAATATGATCTTAAAGTATAAACATACTGTTTAAATATAGTTAAAATTACACACGATGTAACCCAAAATAAAATTTCCATAAGATCAATTTCAATAATAGATAAAGAATCATCTATATACCTAATATAATTATTTTAATAATTTACTTTAACTGCAAATTTCATTAGCTATAAAACCATTTTAAATTTCCTTTAATTTAATTTTTTCTTCACCAAAACATGAAATTATCATATCAGAATATAACCTCAACATCTCTTAAGAAATTCATCTCTCATGGTACCCTTTAAAACATATCCCATGTTATAAATCACTTATAAATCTATGAAAATTCAAATATATGAAAATTTTCTACAATATAGTAGTAATAGTAATGATATGAATTAATAATTTAAGAAAATAATTTATCAAATGCTAATAATATATGTATATGAATTCAGTGAAAATACATAAGTATAAAATATATATGTTATTCCGTAAATTGAATAAACCATAAAACACGAACAATATGAAATTAATTTCTCATTAAACTGGAGTTTTATGTCACTTATCTATAGACCTGGGAACATAACGTAGAGAATAAAATGTTGAAAAATAGGCTTGTAAAAGAGTGTGGAGAAAACAAAATCCTTATAAATAATTACATTTTAAGATAAACCAACCATTAACTTGAATCAATATGTGATCAAACAAATCATCTCCATGAATTATATTCTGATAAACCCAAATCATCTTAATCATTAAATTATCCCATTACCCATTTTATATACTAATTATAGTGTTAGAAGATGAATCATTATTAAAAATCATAATTTCATGATATATATGATTTTTAATAATTTTTATGATGGTAATAAAAGATTCCACCATTCATATAATCATTATGATACAGATTTGTTATATATGAAGAATTATCCTTTATAGAAATCCCATGAAAATAAATTGGCTATCAAATCCATTTCAAATGGAATCTAATAACATGATCCTATGTAATTAAAACTTTTCATACCCAAAATTAAATTATCAAAAGGGAATATATCATATTGTTATATAGAGGGGTATGAAAAAAATTTAGAATATTAGTGATAGATTATATATGTGAAAATATATGGACAAAATAATATGTATTCATAATCTGTATTTAAAAACATCATAAATAAAAAACATTGTAGTACCTTCTGATATCATATTTTTGTGATAGTAAAGGGAAAGATTTATAAAATAGTGTCCCTAGAAAAATAAAAAATATCAATACGTTAACTTTATATTAATTTAAACTACAAGATGTGTTTTGAACTAAATAAATAAATTACTTTAAAATGAAATTATTTTTTAAATGTTTTATATTACTTTGAGGAAAACCAATTTCATATAATGATTAAAAAAATTTAATTTTTGAAAATAGATATTAATTTTTAATATGAATATATAAGTTAGTATATATATTTATTTAATAAAAAATATTTAATTTCTAAAATGAATGAATATGTATATCGATGAAAAAGGGAAAATAAAAGAATGAAAATTAATATTAATAATGCCACAGATTGAATGGGAATGAAATCCAAAAAGGTTATCGAATTATAATTTGACAGTGAAATTTAGAAAAGGGAAATGAGGGAGTATTATATAAAATATAATAATTCCTAAATTATAGAATCATAGATGATCCTAGTTGAGGTAGATAATGTAAGAACAAATAATTGTAAATATATATTATAAAAACAATACATTGGATATAAAATTTTATGTATATTTAAATTAGTGAAGTGATAAAATTAATCAAATGTAAATGAACAGAAAACTAGATGAAATACAAAATAAATCTTATTACACAAAATATATTATCTTGATATTATATAATCAATGAATAATATATATTAACTAGTTAAATGATATTTATTTATGAATCCCCTCACAATGAGTCTTAAAACTACTCATACATCGAAATCCTTAATATATTATTTAAATATTAAAATTTAATAGTATACAAAAAAATATTTATAAATGACCTTGATAATTATAGAGTCTCCCTATAAATAATATCAAGATTGTTTAAGAATAATTTTTATATTAAATGATTATTTTCTATTTGTTAAACTGGCTCTATATAATTCATGTTATAATTTATATATCAACCTATAATAAGTTTATTAAATAGGTCATAAAATTGTTACCATTTCTGAAGCATTCCTCAATTGTCATATTTTAATGGTTAAAAAAATCTATGGTTGCCAATGTTTTATTTTATTGTAATAATTGATAAATTACCATTAATGTTTGTTAATATTATGATAAATTCAACACTATTATTATACTGAATCATAAAATATAAATGTTTGTTAATATACATGAGGAAGATAAATTAATGTAATCATAATAATTTACAGGGATTGGGTTAAATAACTATACTAAGTAACATTTTCCAAAATTATTAGTAGAATGGTAAAATTATTAAATATTCTAGTATCATTTAATTAACTGGATTTCCAATAAAAAATTATATGAGATAAATTTTATGTATTACCATCATATTTGAAATAGTAATATGATGTATGAAATTAATTGAGCCAATTTTTAAAAAATACGATACAATGGTATATTGATTATATATGTAAAATAGTTTGGCGAGAGTTCACTATTGATACAAAATCAGAAATTGATTAAATAGAACCAAATAACACTGTAATAGAATTATTAAATAAATTTACTCGAATTTGATATATGGATTTTAGAAAATGATTCAGAGTATTGAAAAGTAAATGCGTCTCTAAAATCCTTACCATGAACATTGTTTTGTTACCTTAATATCAACATAATTTAACTTAAAAAAGATAATTTTTATATAACAAAGAGCCTCAATAATTGATAATGGAAATGTAGGGAGGGATTTCAGAAGATTAATTATAAAAAAAACTCATTTGTGTCGTTGGAAATAACATAGTATTCTAATTTAAATGCGAAAATTAAAGGGATTTTTTCAAAATATGTACTATTCAAGATCACGAATTTTTAAAAAATACTGAATTATTCATATATATGTACCACAAGTGCAATTTTAGAATATTATAAAGAATATAATTAATCAAATTATTTTTTTATTATTTATAATAAAATTTATGAAATATTATAAATCATTAAATATATTTATATTTATTTTATAGACTATTAACATAATTTGACATTAGGAATATCAATATTAAAATATATTTTCTGTGTAATCAAATTAAAAATTTTTTATACATGGTATGTAACTATAACAATCTTGGAATATAACAATTCACCTAAAACATATCCTTTTAATTTTTTTAAAACACCTGTTTTTTTATTGTTTTTCCCTGCATTGTGTCCAGAATGCATAAATATCTAACTATATAATAAACATATTTATTAGTCAAAATATATTATTATTAAACATTTTATTAATAATAATATTATTATATATAAAAATCCATATTATAAATTATTCTTATCCTCTTCATGAAAACAATTTTAATACATCAAATTGGAGTCATGAATTTTTTTTAAATATAATTCATTATCCTCATATAAAACCATGATTACATAGGAAACCCTAAAGATATTTGGACGAAGGATACTATGTTAATTGAAATTAGTTTTACATAATTTGAGGAAAATGGATGATGTATTTCCGCTACTATGCCTTAGTTGGACAACCATTTTACTAGAAACCACCCATTGTCTATGCGAGTATGTCATTTGATACATATATTATAAGGCCCCAGCCTTAAACCTTAATTAATATTGAGTTATTACACGATTATACATTGAGGATCTTTTTAGGTTTAGAGTTTTAGAGAATTACATCATAAAACTTGCATTACATTCAACATTTAAACAAGGTTGTTACATAAAGATAGTATTCATTTTTTCCCATCAACAGAAACATATTTAATATAAAATATGGATTCTTTCATGACACTTCCTTGAAACTATCATCATATCATGTACCTTTCCCTTGACCTGTGAAAAACATTTCAAAAAACATGGGATGAGCATAAAAAGATCAGTAAGGGTTATTAAAAAATATAGAAAGAAAACATGAGTTCATATATACATAAGAATGAAATCATACCTTACCATAAAACATAGGCACTTTAAAATACCTCATCAAATCAAGAATAAATCATAGAAATCATAAGACATAAAAGGTAACTTGTTGCATTCATAACGTTCTTATATAGGGAGTAACCATATTGGTTGCGTTTGGAATACGCACCACAGTATATTCCCTAAATCTCTTCGGAGAAACCTTAATGTTTCACTCCTTCGCATTACCCAATTCATTGGAGAGCTATATAGGGATCACCATCCCTTAGTTTATCACGGAACCACCCATCTTCATAACAATGCCCAAGAACCATAACATAATCTTATCACATAAAACATGCATAAAAGAAACCTAACATTTCCACCTTTCAATAACAAGATATCAATACAACACATAGATATAAAAACATTATGAAAACCATTTTCAATACCAAAATTATAGAAATCTAAAACATGGTATTTATTTTCCTTTTAAAAAGAAGTTATGGCTTGTAGAGGAAGCCGAAACTCAATTAATGCTCACGGCGGTGGAGAAGTCGATGTCGCCGCATACGTATGACAAAAACATTCCATTTTGTCATTTAGTAAACGCTTCATATAAAAAATATTACTTTTGAATAATAGTAAAAGTCAAATGGGATTATACACCGTATAAAATAATGTTGTGTATAAAACAAAATATGCATCAATGAAAGGAGATTGAGATGAACTCCCATAAAAAGATAGTATCCTTGTATTAAGGATAAATCAATTACATAATTATTTGTGACAAACGAATACATGAAATATAAGTGGGTATTAAGTGAAATAAAATAAGAGGACATTCACACATAATCATAGAACGAAATTTTCAAGGAGTACAAGTTTATCCCAAAGAATCAAATTTGGGTTAATAAGTTCCCTTGCAATAATTTGACAGCCTAACAGCGTCACTGCAAAATTCAGAAAATGAGTTGATGAGAGATAAAAAGGGTATATCATCACATGGACATAAAATTTAAATCTATAAGGATATATAAGAACATATCACAACATAATATTATGTGAATTAAAAGACATAACAAAAGAAGTCTTTTAAAAAGTGGAGGGTGAATGGTTCCCTTACCGACATGGGTATCTTTCGAGACATGCACACCGTGAAAGAAGGACAATACAACATTGATGTAAACACTCATAAATGAAAGTATATTACACAATGAGAAAAATAATGGGTAGTACATACACCACTCAACGTAAATTGTGGAAAATGTAGCATAAATCTCATGGGAATGAAAGTGAGATGAAAAATCCCTTACGAAAACATGGCAGCCTAACGACGCCACTTAAAACTTCCAGAATGGATTGATGAGAGAAAATATGGTCTCTCATCATATTAAAATATTTTTTACAGAAAGAGGAATATAAAATAACATCCCCCAACATAACAAAGAGGAGATTAAAATAAGTGACATGAAGGAGAGTACTTAAAAAGAAAGAGAGAGGTTAGATCTCTTACGAAAATTCGGCAACCTAACGGCGCCACTCAAAACATCCAAAATGAATTGATGAGAGAGAATAGGGTCTCTCATAATATTAACATAAAAATTACAGAAATAGTAATATAAAAGAACATCCCAATAACAAGAAATATGATCTTTAAAAGGAATGACATAAAACAGTGCACTTAAAAAGAAAGAGAGAGGTTGGATCCCTTACCTCAAGTCCAACTTGTCTTGTTCGTTTCTTTATATTCTTGAATAATAAACATTGGTCAATTTATAGTTTCTTAAGGACCTCCTATAAAGTTTATTATTCAGTTCATATAACATATTTTAATGTTATAATAATTTTATAATAATATGAGTTCATATCAGACGTTTTTGTCGATGTTTGGTACATGAGTCAAAAATTGAACTTGTTGGAAAATAATTTTCCATGTAGTTATAGGTACATCATATTCAGAATAGTATTGATGTTTTAAATATCATATATATCCGGTATATATTAATTTTATACTCTTCCATAGCATTTGGAGATAAAAATTAAAAGCACCGATCATGGAGACGGTAGGTCGTACGTACGCATGAACGCTACTTTCATTTTTGTCATATTAATGGAATTAAAACAAAATGGGAGATATATATATGTTATAAATGCAGAATGATATCCATAATTTAGATTTAATATTTTACATATATATCCATTATATATATGTACTTATAATAGTACTTAACATTTTGAGATAAGAAATGAAATGTACCTTTCATGGAGACGGTAAGCCGTACGTACGCATGAACGCTACTTCCATTTCTATTTCATATTTAATGGAATTAAAAAATAATGATACATAATAGTATTTTGTTTCCAGTATGGTATCATATATAATATCATTAAGTATATCCTTTATATGTACCACATATGGTATCGACGAATCAAATCATTTTGAGAGGGCGGTAGGCCGCATTTCCTTAAATGAAGATATCGTGTTTACCCATAATTCAAAGCATACAAGTATGTCATAAATGAAAAATACATAATCATAACTAAAACATAAACATATTATATATCATATATAAATATAGTGTCATATTAAAGGCCACATTTGAAGGTTTTTAGAAGAATGATGAACAATCATCGATTCGTGAGGCATAAATTCGCAATCCACAGAAACAGTATGTTCTTTAACCATTAGATGTAGGTTTGTGTAAGTGTAGCTCGAATCATTCTTATATAAAATCATAGTATATTGAAGATACGTTATTTGATACAAAACAAAGGAATAAAAAGTGTTTTGGGGGTTGTAGAAGCAAAATAAAACAAAAGGACATAAGTGAAGACATTAGCTTAAATTCGGGTAACTCCCATTGGTTTGGGCTCAAAGGATTCCTTGGGAAGACTTCTGCCCAAAGTGAGGCTTCAAAGAGTTAGAGAGGGATTTTTAGATACAAAATGGGTAGTGTTTGGCCGATCCAAAGGCTTTGGAAGTGTGGGTAAGGAGGTAGAGGTGGGGGCCTTTTATAAGATGAGGGGAGGGGCACTCTTGGATAGTAAGAAAATGTTACTTTATTTTAGTATGAGTTTCTAATTTTAATGGTCCCAAATAGATGTGTTTCGAGAATAATGTGATAAGGGTTCTAAATCCACCCATACAACAGGTTTTGGACATGTGTAGGTCTTAGATTTTACATTATCTTTCCATTTTATTTAATTCGTTTAATAATGAGGTCATCGCTGCATCATCGTGATATCATAACTAATTTAATTTATATGTCAAAAAATTAAAAAAAAATACTATTATGTATGAAATTTTTCTATATTTCCAATTACTATTTATATTCAAAAATATGACTTGTATAACCCCATGTAAAAAATTGTTTTAGTAAAACATCTCATGTTTGTGTCATTTTTACTTTAACATTAAATAAAAAGTTATTTATGTCATTTTCCATCCAAAGTGGCTCCATGGGGTCCCCAAGTTGACCCATTGATTTTCATGGTCGGCCATGACACATAAAATGAGGTAAGGATAGGTGTCTAGGTCATTTCACATTATTAAAACATTATTTTTACCTTAAATTACACTAATTACCTCTAATCGCGATAAAAAAATTAATAAGTTACTATTCACCAAAAAAAAATTTAATCCCATTGAACCACATTTTTCTTCTTAATGACAACCATTTATGTTGGATTTTTGAAATTCAAAACACAAAGGTGTCAAAATTTCATTTAAACGGAAAATCAGTTTTTATAAGTACCACTTAGTGGTTTCACTATTCATCAAAAATTGATGTTTTTCAGAAAATTACCAAAAATTCACCCTAATATATATATGATATTAAGAATCAAAAAATGATTTATATTTTACAAAATTAATAACATATAAGTTTCATTAATTAATTTAATAATGAATCCCCGCTGTCAAAACAAATTGCGTGTTTTTATGAAAGAAAATGTATCAAAAGATTGACACTAGTTTAAGTCCGATTTCAAAGTGAAATTAATTGCAATGACCACTATTGGATTAAATGGTAAATATATATTCTAATTTCACTTTAAAACCAATTCTAAAGATAATATAATAATATAAATAAATCAGATTAAAAAGAGGTTTTGAATTAAAATACAACATTTTTCACTATTCATTAAAAATTGATCTTTTTCGGAAAAATACCACAAATTTACACAAAGTAAATTTTTATGTTCCAATTCTAAAGAAGAAATTTATTTCGTGAAATATAACACATAAAATTGAAAAAAAAGTGGATTTAAAAGAGGTTCGCCATTAAAAGGCGGTTAATCGACCTTTTAATGAATATTAGAATGTTTACACTTAAAATTGGATTCATTAGCATTTTTAATCCAATAAATTTATTGTAAAGAGTAAAAATATTTGAAAAACATATATAATCATTTTCTAGTTAGTTCTATTAATTCCCGCCATTACAACGGCTAGGCGTTAACTACCATTTAAAATAATATTATTTTATTATTAGGGTGCAACACAAGATTCCCAAGAAACTCATTGTTGCGTATTGGGTACGCCATCATGCATTGCGTCCTCTTTAAAGTAATATTAATATTTTATTCACAAATATGTATATATATAAAAATGTCATATTCTTTATTTACATGGGTTGTTACATCCTTCCCCCCTTTTGGAAATTGCGTCCTCGCAATTTTAAAATTGATCTTGGAAACATCCTTGAATGTCCCACATCAGAACAAGAGTCGGTAAAACAATCACATTAAAAAATAAAGAAATATAAGTACAAAGGTCACCCGAGTTAACCCATACTAGGATTCCAAGTATGAAAATATAGACATGGAGGAGAAAACATAAGGTCATGTTCTGATGGAAAGTGATAGAAAACATGTTTAGGAGAAAGTTAACCACAAGAAAAACACAAACTTGTGATGGGTTAAACAGTATTCGATTCCCCAGTAGGAAATGTTAACAAACAACATTTTTGTTTTAAGTTACACTTTCATTGAGGAATTAATTTTTCATCTTAAGGAAACACACTTAATTTTCATGTTGACTTTCATCTTTTACTAGATTTCTTACACAAACTCAAAATTTCCCCAAAAGACGAGTATTTATGAAGACATGTTCACATTAAGAGTACTATAATCAAATTATAGAGAATCACCTATTCCACAAAAGAGAACTATATACTTCCCATGTCGTTAGACATTATGCAAAACAAAAAACAAAAAGGTTAGTATAAGATTAGATAATCCATAAAAGGATAACCCTTTATACAAAGAAAAATCTATTCTTAATCTCCAAAATTTGTCCAACAAACCCCATAGATTAACGAGGACCATACGATAAACAACTTGTCCATAAAATTCTTCAAAGTAAACCAAACTAAGATTGAAACCCAAATATTTGAAGGATTTAGTCACATAGTCTTCCAAGTTTAATCGTAACATTTATCTCCAAACAACATCAGTTGCTCTTAAATTCTCATATTGAAAAGTAATTAACCTAATCACATATCCTCGATGATAGGTTAATAATTTCCATAGATAACCCAAAATAAACTTACTCTTTATTCCTAAAATCATCTAACTAAAAAGAATTAGTCAAACTATCCAGGGACTTTACGTAGTCCAGTGGTAGGTGATAAATACCAGTCACACTTTGGATGTGGGTTCGATTCCTGCAGCATTGTCTGGGGCGACGGGTTGTCACACGGTCTGCGTGTTGTCCTTTTTCAAAAACTATTTAATTCATAAAACAATCACCAAAACGAGATAAAATCATCAAAAATGATCATAACATGTTTTAACCTCAAGTTTATCTCATGCCTTTCATTTTCCATCATAACATATAATAACCCATAATTACCTCAAAAGTAAGGATCATATAAAGATCAATGGTTACCTTTACAATTATTACATGACCTTCCACATCGATTGGTCATCTCGTACATGATGCATTACAGATCACACCAAGGTTCATGTGGTTAATCATGACTCCTTGATAGTTGTTTTAGAACTACCACGAGTTTCCTCATTGAATCCCCCATTTTATCTAGTATCTTAATCACAGAACCACCACAGTTTACATCAAACCTGTTGTCTCTTTGGTTCCTGATAGATCCATCCATTCATTAAAAACAGAAATGACAGTGTGAGTATATCATCAAAACCATCATGTACTAATTAGGAAGGTAAACACTAAGATATACTTACTCATTCAATTTATCTAAAACTATGAATCTTTCTGAAATCCTAACAATTATGGTAATGTCACTTGTGCTTAGAGAATACCCTAACCTCTAAAGTTATTTAAACCGACCTCTGATACCAACTATAAGGCCCCAGCCTTAAACCATTCTTATTCTTGAGTTATTACAATATTACTCATTGAGGATCTTTTCAGGTTTATAGTTTTAGAGAATTAGATCATAAAACTTGAATTACATTCCAAATTCAAACAAGGTGGTTACATAATGATAGTATTCATTTTTCCCCTCAACGGAAACATATTTAAATAAAACATGGATTCTTTCTTGACACTTCCTTGACACTATCATCATATAATGTACCTTTCCCTTGACCTGTGAAAAACATTTCAAAAAACATGGGATGAGCAAAAAAAGCTCAGTAAGGGTTATAAAAAAATATGGAAAGGAAACATGAGTTCATATATACATAAGAACGAAATCATACCTTACCCATAAAACATAGTCACATTAACATACCTCATAAAGTCATGAATAAATCATAGAAATCATAAGACATAAAAGATAACTGGAGGCATTCATAACATTCTTATGTAAGGAGTAACCCTCTTGGTTACGTTTGGAATACCCACCAGAGTATATTACCTAAATCTCTTCGGAGAAACCTTAATGTTTCACTCCTTCGCGTTACCCAATGCATTGGAGTGATATATCGGGCTCACCCGCCCTTATTTTATCATGGAACCACCGGTCTTCATAAAAATTCCCAATAAACCACCCATTGTCTATGCAAGTATGTCATTTGATACATATATTATAAGGCGTCAGCCTTAAACCTTACTTAATCTTGAGTTATTACAAGATTATACAATGAGGATATTTTCAGGTTTAGAGTTTTATAGAATTAGATCGTAAAACTTTCATTACATTCCACATTTAATAAGGTGGTTACATAAAGATAGTATACATTTTTTCACATCAACAGAAACATATTTAAAATAAAACATGGATTCGTTCTTGACACATCCTTGACACTATCATCATATCATGTACCTTTCCCTTGACTTGTGAAAAACATTTGAAAAAAACTTGTGATGAGCATAAAAAGATCAGTATGGGTTATAAAAAAATATGTAAAGGATACATGAGTTCATATATACATAAGAATGAAATCATACCTTACCCATAAAACATAGGCACTTTAACATACCTCATAAAATCATAAATAAATCATAGAAATCATAAGACATAAAAGGTAACTTGTGGCATTCATTACATTCTTATGTAGGGAGTAACCCTCTTGGTTACGTTTGGAATACCCACCATAGAATATTCCCTAAATCTCTACGGAGAAACCCTAATGTTTCACGCCTTCACGTTACCCAATGCATTGGAGAGCTATATCGGGATCACCCGCCCTTAGTTTATCACGGAACCACCCATCTTCATTACAATTCCCAGGAACCATAACATAATCTTATCACATAAAACATGCATAATTGAATCCTAACATTTCCACCTTTCAATAACAAGATATCAAAACAACACATTGATATAAAAACATTATGAAAACCATTTTCAATACCAAAATAAAAGAAATTTAAAACATGGAATTTATTCTTCTTTTAAATAGAAGGTATGGCTTGTAGAGGAAGCCGAAACTCAAATAATGGTCCCGACGGCGGAGAAGTCGTTTTCGCCGTATACGTATGAAAAAAACATTTCATTTTGTCGTTTTGTAAACACTTCGTATAAAAAAGATTCTTTTTGAATAAACAAAAAAGTCAAAGTGGTTTATAGACCGTATAAAAGAAAGTTTTGTATAAAACAAAATTTGCTTCAACGAAAGGAGATTGAGATAAAGTCTCATACAAAGTCGGTATCCTTGGATTAAGGATAAATCAATTACATAATTATGTGTGTGAAAACGAATACATGAAATATAAGTGGGTATTAACTTTAATACAATCAGAGGACATTCACACATAATCATAGAATGACATTTTCAAGGAGTTTAAGTTTATCCCAAAGAATCAAATTTGGGTTAAGAAGTTCCCTTGCAAAAATTTGACAGCCTAACAGCATCACTACAAAATTCAGAAAATGAGTTGATGAGAGATAAAAAGGGCATCACATCACATGGACATAAAATTTAAATCAATAAGGATATATAAGAACATATACCAACATAATAGTATTTAAATTAAAAGACATAACAAAATAATTCAATTAAAAAAAGGAGGGTGAAAGGTTCCCTTACCGACAAGGGTATCTTTCGAGACATGCACCCCTTGAAAGAAGGACAATACAACATTGATGTAAACACTCATAAATGAAGGTATATTACACAATGAGTAATATAATGGGTAGTAAATTCCCCACTTAAAGGAAATTTTGGCAAATGTATCATAAATCTCACTAGAATAAAAGTGAGATGAAAAATCTCTTACAAAAACTCGGCAGCCTAATGACGCCACTTAAAACTTCCAAAATGGATTGATAAGAGAAAATAGGGTCTCTCATAATATTGACATAAAGTTTACATAAATAGGAATATAAAATAACATCCCACAACATAACAAAGAGGAGCTTAAAATAAGTTACATAATGGAGAGTACTTAAAAAGAAAGAGATAGGTTCGATCTCTTACGAAAATTCGGCAGCCAAACGGCGCCACTCAAAACTTCCAAAATAGATTGATGAGAGAGAATAGGGTCACTCATAATATTAACATTAAAATTATAGTAATATTAATATAAAATAACAACCCAATAACAAGAAATATGATCTTCAAAAGGAATGACATAAAAGAGTGTACTTAAAAAGAAAGAGAGAGGTTGGATCCCTTACCTCAAGTCCAACTTGTCTTGTTCATTTCATTATATTCCTGAATAATAAACTTTGGTGAATTTATATTTTCATAAGGACCTCCTATAAAGATTATTATTCAGTTCATATAACATATTTTAATGTTATAATAATTGGTTAATAATATGAGTTCATATCAGACGTTTTTGTCGATGTTTGGTACATGAGTCAAAAATTTAACTTGTTGGAAAATAATTTTCCTTGTAGTTATAGTTACATCATATCCAGAATAGTATTGATGTTTTAAATGTCATATATATCAATTATATATTCATTTTATTATATTCCATAGAATTTGGAGATAAAAATTAAAAGCGTCGTTCATGGAGATGGTAGGCCGTACGTACCCATGAACGCTACATTCATTTTTTGTCATATTTATGGAATTAAAACAAATTTTGAGAGAGATATATATATATGTTATAATTACAGAATTATATCCATAATTTAGATATAATATATTACATATATATACTTTATATATATATATATACTTATAATAGTACATAACATTTTGAGATAAGAAATGAAATGTACTGTTCATGGAGACAGTAAGTCGTACGTACGCATGAACGCTACTTCCATTTATATTTCATATTTAATGGAATTAAAACATAATGATACATAATAGTATTTTAATTCCAGTATGGTATCATATATAATATCATTAAATATATCCTTTATACGTACCACATATGGTATTTACGAATCAAATCACTTTGAGGGGGCGGTAGGCCGCACTTCCTTAAATGAAGATATCGAGTTTACCCATAATTCAAAGCATAAAGGTATGCCATAAATGAAAAATACAGAAGATTAATTAAAAAATAAAAATATTATATATAATATATAAATATATTGTCATCTTAATGGCCACATTTTAAGGTTTTAGAAGAATGTTGAACAATCATCGTTTCGTGAGGCATAAATTTTCCATCCACAGGAACAATATGTTCTTTAACCATTAGATGTAGGTGTTTGTAAGTGTAGCTCTAATAACTCTTATAAAAACATCCTAGTATATTGAAGATACTGTATTTGTTACAAAATAAATTAATAAAAATAGTTTAGGGGGTTGGAGAAGAAAAATAAAACAAAAAGACACAAGTGAAGACATTACCGTAAAGTCGGGTAACTCCCTTTGGTTTGAGCTCAAAGGCTTCCTTGGGAAGACTTATGCCCAATGTGAGGGTTCAAGGAGTTAGATAAGGATGTGTAGAGACAAAATGGGCAGGGGTTGGCCGATCCAAAGGCTTTTGATGTGTGGGTAAGGAAATGATACTTTATTTTTGAATGAGTATCGGATTTTAAAGGCCCCACATTGATTTTTTTAGAGTATAAGGTGATAAGGGTTCTAAATACACCCATCCAATAGGATTTGGACATGTGTAGGTCTTAGATTTTACATTATCTTTCCATTTTATTTAAATCGTTAAATAATGAGGTCATCACTGCATCATCATGATGTCCTAACTAATTTAATTTATTTAAGGTCTAAAAATTATAAAACAAATACTATGATCTATTAAATCTTTTTATCCTTCCAATTACTATTTATAGTCAAAAATATGAGTTGTATGACCCCATGTAAAAATTGTTTTAGTAAAACATCTCATGTTTGTGTCATTTTTACTTTAACATTAAATAAAAAGGTATTTATGTCATTTTCCAACCAAAGTGGCTCCATGGTGTCCCCAAGTTTACCCATGGATTTTCATGGTTGTACATGACACATCCAATTAGGAAAGGACATGTGTCTAGGTCATTTAACATTATTAAAACATTATTTTTACCATAAATTACACTAATTACCTCTAATCGCGATTAAAAACATAATAAGTTACTATTCCCAAAAAAATTATTTTTATCCCATTGAAGCACATTTTTTCTTCTTAATTACAACCATTTATGTCGGATTTTTTAAATTCAAAACACAAAGGTGGAAAAATTTCATTTAAACGGAAAATCTGTTTTTATAAGTACCACTTAGTGGTTTCACTATTCATAAAAAATTGATATTTTTCAGAAAATTACCAAAAATTCACCCTAAGCAATATTTGATATTCCGAATTCAAAAATTATGTCTATTTTACAAAATTCATAACATATTAGTTTCATTAATTAATTTAATAATTAATTCCCGCTGTGAAAACAAATATCTTGTTTTTATGAAACAAAATGTATCAAAAGATTGACATTAGTTTAAGTCCGATTTCAAAGTGAAATTAATTCCAACGACCACTATTTGATTAAATGGTAAAAATATATTCTAATTTAACTTTAAAACCAATTAAAAATATAATATAATAATATAAATAAATCAGATTAAAAAGAGGTTTTGAATTAAAATACAACATTTTTCACTATTCATTAAAAATTGAACTTTTTCGGAAAAATACCAAAAATTTACACAAAGTAAATTTTGATGTCCCGATTCTAAAGAAAAATTTCATTTTGACAAATATAAAACATAAAATTGTAAAAAAGTGGATTTAAAAGAGGATCGCCATCAAAATGCATTTAATCGACCTTTTAAAAAATATTAGAATGTTTACGCTAAAAATTGGATTCATTCGCATTTTTAATCCTATAACATTTATTGTAAAGATTAAAAATATTTGACAAACATATATAATCATTTTT
Source organism: Viscum album (assembly GCA_963277665.1). Classification (NCBI taxonomy): domain Eukaryota; kingdom Viridiplantae; phylum Streptophyta; class Magnoliopsida; order Santalales; family Viscaceae; genus Viscum; species Viscum album. The sequence continues at coordinate 794,273,242 of OY728160.1, read as the reverse complement.
TAGTTAGTTCTATTCATGCCTGCAATTACAATGGCTAGGTCTTAACTACCATTTAAAATAATATTTTTTATTATTAGAGTGCAACACAAGATTCCCAAGAAACTCATTGTTGCGTATTGGGTACGCCATCATGCATAGCGTCCCCTTTAAAGTAATATTAATATTTTATTTAAAAATATGGATAAATATAGAAATGTCATATTCTTTATTTACCTGGGGTGTTACATCCTTCCCCCATTTTTGAAATTGCGTCCTCATAATTTTAAAATTGAGCTTGGAAACATCGTTGAAAGTCCACCCTCAGAATAAGAGTCGGTAAAACAATCACTTCAAAAAATAAAGAAAGATAAGTACAAAGGTCACCCGAGTTAACCCATACTAGGATTCCAAGTATGAAAATATATACAAGGAGGAGAAAACATAGGGTCATGTTCTGATGGAGAGTGATAGAAAACATGTTTTGGAGAAAGTTAACCATAAGAAAATCACAAACTTGTGATTGGTTAAATGGTATTCGATTCCCCGGTAGGAAATGTTAACAGACAACATTTTTCTTTTATGTTACTCTTTATTGGGGAATTTATTTTTGATCTTAAGGAAACATACTTTCTTGTTATGTTGACTTTCAACTTTTACTAGATTTCTTACACAAACTCATAATTTCCCCAAAAGTATGAGTCGGTATGCTGAGGGAGATCAGCGATGCCCTGATCTCGTGTCTCAAACCCTGCTCGAAGGTCCGGGCCCGGAAGAATGGGTCCCGTACCATGTCGGTCGAGTAGCGCGAGAGATCGGTAAATCTCGCCGAGTACTGAGCGACCGTCATGCTGCCCTGCCGCAGCTGTAGAAGCTCCTGGATACGCACCGCACGAAGGGTGGCTGGGACGAACTCCGAGCGGATGAGGCTCTCAAATTCCGTCCAAAGTAGAGATGCCTCATCGTGCACCTGGAGCATCAAGCTCCACCATCGTCATGCTGCTGCGTGTAGTAGGCTCGCAGCGAGGATCACCATGAGGTCTGCTGGTGTCCTCACTAGCCTAAACACTCGAACTACTGCCTCCAGCCAGTCCTCTGCTGCCTGGGGATCCGTCTCCCCGCGAAACCTGGGCGGACGCTGGCGCTGAAACTCATGCAGTGCGTTGAGGCGACGTGCATCGTCAGCGGCTGCTGCTGGAAGCATCGGGGGCTCGGCGGGTAATGCTACCGCCGGTGCCACTACTGGAAAAGGGCCCTGCACCGAGGCCTCGTCGCTCGGTGGGCTGTCGTCTCGCTCGACTCTCGGAACCCTAGCTGGCTGCCGTCGTGGGGCCATCCTGAAAAGGAAACAGGTGCGCCATGGTTAGAACAGTATACCTGGTGAGCTGATATAAGTAATCACAAAGAAAACTTTGAAACACACACGCAATCAATGTTTTCGTGCATTAAGTCGGAAATCAGAAGTTAGGGTCCTGGTGTACGGATACGTCGGCCGCCGCACCAACACTGGACTCCCTGGACTGATATCCACACTCAATACGATAAACATTATTGCTTCACATAGAAAAGATCAGAGTTCGCAGTAGAACCGAACTCCTCTGATACCAATTTGTCACGACTCGCCCTCGGGGTCCGTGCCGTGACTACCCCAAGCCCGCCTTCCATAGGCCAGGGGCTGGCGACTAGCACCAAGGCGTAAATCTCGGTAAAAAGGGAAGGCATTGCCTTTGAAAAGTAAACACACACCACAGAGTAAACAAGCGGAAAGTAAATACTAAACAAAGCAGAGTACGACTGAAAGTGCAGAAAGGTAAATGGGCCAGAATACAAACCCAAACTGAAAGTAAAGTACAACTCGAAAGGGAAAACAGCAATTGAAAAGTAAAAGCCGCTACACCGAGCTGTCCACTGGAAATCCCACCATAAGGGTGGGTACAGATAGCTCCTCTGCTCCACGGGTCCCGCCGTCCGCTCCGTGCACGTCCCGCCCAGTGGTCCACCTCCGGGTACCGTCCCGCTCTGTAGGCCTCAGCTCAGGTCAACGCTGTCCGTCGTCTGCAACCAACACAACGTAGTGCGGGAAAATCCCGTGCAGGGGTGGGTATAAGCTACTCAGTAGGGACCCCGAGACCCCTGAAGGTCTCTCAAATCCACAAAGGATAAACCACGAAGAAAAGTACAATCACGAAGTAACAACCGACACTGCTTAGGTATATGCCCATACATACACCTAAGTCATCAATTAAAATACGCTCCAATCTCCGAGCCCAAGTACAACTCAGTCCACGCATGAAAGTATACGTATTCCACATAGGAAAGAAAAACATAATCCACACAGGATTGCACAACACAATCCACACAGGAAAGCAACAGGATTCAGCCCACACAGGTATACTTCTTCAAGGAAGATAAAGATGATCACTGATCCATCTAAGTCGTCGGACCCACGAAGGATCGATAGGTAACTAACCCCCGCAATGACCCACACAGGATCGGTCCCACACAGGACCTGTAGGCGCTGGCTCACACAGAACCACTGAGGGCAAGGACCCACACAGGATCGGGCCCACACAGGACCTGTAGCACTGATCCACGTAGGATCGCTGAGTGCTGTAGTCGTCGTCGTCGAATCCACACAGGATCTCTGTACTGTCGTCGTCGCAGTCACAGTAGCAGTCGTAGCAGTAGTAGCAGTCGCAGCCAGCACTAGGGTTCCCGCACATAGCAAGCTCGTTCGGAGGGTCCGCTCCACGAGCCGAGAGGCTGATACATCAACTGTCACAAAGACCAGAGTTGATGTATCCAAAACTTCCGTATCGTCAACAGGAACTCAACGCAACAGACGGCGCGTCGATCGGACGCCCGGTCTTAGAGTTATTGGCATTTTCGTCTCCGGGGCCCGGTTGGTTTTTAAGGAAAAACCAACCCGACCGTACTCCACCTGCGTCCAAACCTCGGGCGGAGTATGCCAAATGATCCGTCTCACTAAGAGGAACACAACGCGACTGACGACGCGTCAATCGGACGTTCGTAGCTCAAGATATGAGCGTTTCCGCTCCGAAGGCCCGGTTGGTTTCGTGAACGAACCAACCCGGCCGAACTCAAAGTTAACCGAAACCTTGAGTGCGATATATCGAAACGACCGTCTCCATCCAAGGATCGCGTTGCCGCAGACGGTTCGTCATTCGGAGGTCTGAGGCTCATGTTATGGGTCAAAAACCAAATCTGGTTCGAAACGGGGGGGTCCGGGTCCGGGCCGACCCGGCCCGACCCCCCCCCCCCCGGGGCGGCGGCGCAGCGGGCCGCGGCGGCCTGGCGCCGCGAGGGGCCGCACGCGGGGGCTAAGCCCTACGGTTTTTGAGGGGCGGCGCGGCCTTTGTGCCGCACCGTTTTTTTTTAAAACACGCCCCCCCACGTGGGGGGCCTGAATTGAGCGGAACCGGGGGGGGCCGGCTGCCCCCCTCCTTCAAAGTACCGCCCCCCCTCATAATGAGGGGGGTTTTTATGAGGGCCGGGGGATTAATTCCCCCGGTTTTAACGGCATCCGGCCGGCCAGCTGGCCGGCCGGTTTTCTCCAACGGGACCGGAATTTCCGGTCCCCTCTTCGGCTTCCGACGCCGGCGGCCCGGCCGCCGGTCTTCTCTTCCGCCGCGGCCCGGAACCGGTCGCGGTCTTCTCGTCCCGCCGCGGCCCGGAACCGGCCGCGGTCTCCTCGTCCCGCCGCGGCCCGGAACCGGCCGCGGTGTTCGTCGTCCGGCGCGGTGCGACGACACCGCGCCCCTTTCGCCGTGCCATGATTCCTTTCAACGCGGCGCGACGGCGTCGCGTTCTTGAAGATTTTTCCTTGGCGTAGCGCGACGGTGCCGCGTAAAATATTTGCACGATCATCCGCGTGGTGCGATGGCACCACGCCACTTGCTTCCTCCCTCAAGAATAAACAAGAACGATGGAGGGGGGTTTGGCTGTGTTCGTGCAGTCCGACCCCCCTCACGTTATAATAATAACGCAACTTAAAATAAATCAAGCCTCACGTTAGTTTTGCTAAAATCACGATCAAAAATAAAATAAGGAAACCAAAAAGAATTCGACAACCCCTACCTCGGGTATAAGGTTCAAAGATTGTGAACGTTCCGCGGAAGACGACGTCGCGGAGGTCGGGCGTCGCGGTAGCCGTTCGTCAAATCCGATGACGAAGGAATGCGTTCGAAGAGACACGTCGTTGGCGAAACTTGTACGCCGACGAAGGTTATCCGAGGAAGAAGTGGCGTCCCCTTTCGTTGACACGGGAAACGAAGAATGGAGGTGCGGCGTTCTTCGTCGGAGCTTGAACGTTCTTCGAGTTCTTCGTCAGAGTTGAAGAAGAAGAAGAGCTCTCCACCTCTCAAGTAGACAAACAAAGAACCCAAAATAAAATAAGACAACATCTTATTTTATTATCACATAACACAAAATAATTTCAAAAGTTTGAAATTCAAAAGGTTAAACTCCCATAATTAAAAAGGTAACTTAAGCCAATAAATGAGGCGTTAAGGGAGTTGGGAGAATTTGAAAGGTTTAGGGGTTCGTGTGGGCCCCACCACACTTAATCATCCCAAGGGAGGTTATGTGGGTGTGGGTCCCACTCCCATCCTCCTTTGATAGGTTTTAACAAGTTAAAAATAAAATTGTTCTACACAATTTTATTTAACTCAAACTAAAAACCCCTAAAACTAACTTTCAACCCGCAACAAACGCAACTCCTGAAAAGGTCTCTTTAAGCGAATATCGGCACTGCGAGTTCATCGGTGCCCTCGGATTTCAATTCCAAGCACCGGATCAAAAGTTAGGAATTCCCGCTCGTTCGTTCACTGAACGTACACGAGCCAAACTTCGGAAATTAATTCCGGGCACTCCGGGCCTCGGAATCAGGTGCCGTCTGAAACCGCGCTCTTGTAAAATTCTAAAGAAAATTAGGAAAAAAAATTTCCCTTGAATTTTACGGGTCTTTACAGGAAACCTCATCAAAACTATCTAAAAAAGTTATTTAAAGGGAATCAAACACATGGGCTGGTCGTTAGTCAATGAAAATCCTAATTAACTCTTTAAAACACATATTATAATACCTAAACCCCAATACAAAACAATATGGGTAAATTATAAATCATGTGACACCAAAAAAAGGCGGCACGACTCTCTGACATAAATATAAACATCATGACATTTCACGAATAGCACAATAACACCAACCAAATCCTTGTACGACTCTACTCATCCAGATTTAACATCCAATTAAATCTATAATTATGTATATCTAAAAACAACGATACAGTATCCCCCTTAAAAAAAGTTGTTGTGAAAAAAAATTCAAGAAGAATGACTCAAGAAAAATTTAGAGTTTAATGATGGGTTAAAATAAAACCACAAGTGAAGTAAATAGAGGATGAATGATCAATACGAAAGGAATTTATAATTTGATTATGTATTTTCACCATCCCATAGATCCCCTATCATTAAAAAAAGATACTACTTCTTGTTTTAATAAATTAAAAAAGTTTGTAGCATATAATTGAATATACACAATATGTCTGTAGAGTTTGAAGATATTCCATTACATGGAAGCGTAGTAGGATTAAATAGAATGTAACCAATCATACCCAATGTGTATCTATATGTACAAGAAATGTAGTACCCAATCACGTCATGTAATAGGCTTTCACCTTGCCCTTGAAAACATTTCCCATATATTCATATGTATAAACTAAAATAGAATGATCCATACATCAAAGAAAGTATTAGTTTCTTACACACAAGATCCCAATAGCACCTCTACATATACTAGAGGATACCCCTAGCTATAAGGGTATAAAGAGGTGGTTTCATTGATTCTATACCCTCATAATCAAAGTACAAGATTGTCATATTAGAAACTAATCAACATATAATAGGAGAAGTAATGATTGAAATGTTAGCGAAAGAAAAATATAAACTGAATGTAACAGTGATGGAAAAAACCAATAAAAAATGATTTATTAATATCCTAATGATGCTACATTAAATATAATAGAATAAACACACTGTGCATCATGATACAATAAAATACATAAAGGATTAATGATGGAATATCCCAAAGACTTTCTCTACCAGAATCCCATGGTTCATCTTATTCATGTGCTTCTAACTCTAGGTACATATAAGAATTATATAGGAAATCAACAATTGTCCTATGAAAATATGATATACTCTGGGACCCCAGTGCATTAGCTTCCTGATGAAGGGTTTGAGATATGATTTACCATTAGGTTACTAAAAATGTTTTCTGACTAAATGAAAACAATGTATTGTTTTGGTAATGTGAATAAATAAACAATACTATACAAATAAATACCACCTTGCATTAGTTCATAAACGACACCTGGTATCTCTATCAGCATTAGATCATGGAAAAATTGTATATTCAATCCGTAACCATATGAATTTGTAATAATATGTACATTATAAAATTACATATTGCATCCACCTAAATGAAACCAGTGTGTGCCAACACCAAATGGCCATATAACGTGAATATGAAATCATGGATGCATCAGGCATAACTATAACATTCAAAAAAAGTAAAAAAGAGAATATATACTCTAGAAATATTGTAGAAACTCTAAATCCCAATAGAGTGTGAGTAATCGTAAATGAACCCCAAACAACCTTGATAGGTTGGTGAATCAGGGTGTCAATGTTCTCTCTTGAACAGATGGATATTGTTAACACATTGATAGGAAAATTTTCAACAATGTATGAATGATATGTACAATAATTAAATAATTCACATGCAGAAGGAAAGCCTACCATTTTAATTGGTTCACCAAAAAGGGATAAATCAAAGAGAATATGCCAACAGGTAAGCTGTTGTACCAAATTCTACTAATATTCAGTAGCTGTGGATTACAAGGGTTCAAGAATAGATACACTCTCCAGTGGACACTTCTTTTACAACGGTTCATGGATAAATCAATGCATTAATTATATCACTTACATTTACTTATTCATGATCAAATACTTTGGAGGAATCTTATTCAATTTATATACATGATAGTCTGTTCAATAGATTGTTATGGATGTCATTGTCTCTATTAAACATGAGACACTACATTCATTAAAGTCCCAAATTAATGCACTTAATATTGAAATTCTTCTCTAGTGCAATAAAAATTCACTAATATCTTGTTCATCTTGACCAGAATCACTTGTACATATGTGAATATTTAATCAATCAGGATAAGCTCACTTGTCTCTATTAGAGTCATCATCATCTTCATTATTCTTCACATATATGCAAGATACCAAGCCTGTAGAATTTAAATGAACTCCTACCATCCTTTTAATTAATATTATTATTCCTAAATGTGCACCCATAGTTGTGTATTTTTCCTCAAATGTATCTATGTATGCATGAAATCATGAAAATGATCTCTTCATTTTAATTAATATTATTCACAAATGTAGAAACATGTTGCCTTTAATTTTTTCAAATAATATGTGCATGCATGTTCATAATTTTTTAACTTCTTCTCTCAATATTTTCCTCTCATGTTGTCACCTAATGTCAGACATTGTCAGTTCAATTAGATGTGTCACATATGTGTTCATTCATGAATCATATTCAATCTTAATTGAGGGCATTCGATAGTTTTTCTAGTTCTTTCACAATTGGATATCTCAAATCAAGCATACGATTTTCATGTGCATCATGCTTGGTATCTCCACAGTTCATCAAACATAGACACTAACATAGGTTTTTATGGTCTCCTTCTTCTAATTTTTTACATCGAGGGTGTGAAGTTATTATATACATAGTGTGTGGAAGTATCCATTTCTATCTACAAAGGATTTATTTCTTCCTCATGAAATAGATGCATGAAACATCCAATTACACAATGTGTGGACCTCATTCACATACCAAGTGGTATGTGGTTCTCCTGAGTTCTATAGGTTTCTCTTTTTCGAAACTGGATGTTAAATGATTCACCTTAAAGAAACTAAGTGGAATGCAGTCACCTTCACCAACTAAGTGGTACGCGGTTCAACATCATGAACCAAGTGCTACACGGTTCTCCTCTTCGAAGAATATTGTTGGTACACATGTCATTTGCTTCGTAGAACAAGAATGAAATGTGTTACCACATATTTGAGAACCCATAATAGTTCATGGGACCTCCCTTGATAAACTGAAATTGTTTTTGGATCTCCTCATTCTGAACTATGATTGTTTCGCAGTTTTGTGCTGGCACTTCGTGAACAGATGCACGAAGAGTCTCTCTTTTTCAAAACAAGAGATCTAAAAAATATGGAAGAATATAATCTATTTACCTCTAGGTATCCTTATTCTATTTACACAGATCATATCTCTATCATGTTTCCAAATTCCCTAGGACATGATATTAAAATCTCTTATTCGAGTGATTGAGATCCTCATCATTCAAAATCATCAAACCAGAGATAATTACATGATGAAAGTTTTAGTTTTTTTCATGCATGTGGCCATATCATTTCACATGAAGACACCACTTGCATGCACATAGAGTCACATGAAAATCATAATAATGAACACTTGAGTTCCATGACGTTGTCTCACGAAATTGTTTACATTGTCCACATTCAAACATCTCAATTTCATTACATGCATGAAAATGAAATTACATTCATGATTTGTGACACCCATATGAGTGTAATATAGTGAATCAGAATGTCTATGATGGATTTAGTCTCATACATGGAGGATTGATTGAAGCTCCCATGAATTGAGGTATCGGGGGGCCATTGAGGGTTTATAGGTCGTGGACAATGATGTGGTCACTCTACAACAATAGAATCAACTTATCATGGATGAAGATTACCATGACAAGACGATCAACCATAAGATGAAGCATGTATCTAAAATCATTTTCATGATTAGATAGATGGTCAAGATTTATTATCTTATTTTATAAACTAATCCCACGTCAAAATGGAATCACAAATATTCATTGTTTCAGTATCAATCCATCTAAATACTCCCATAAAATTATCCTCCTTCCTCTAGAGTACCTCTTCGTTCCATGTTATACTATGTATTAACTAAATCTCAAACAAAAATGCATGTTATTGTTGGTATAGGATCAAAAAATAATATCCTCCACTGAATAGAATTATTGGACAGTATCCAACATACCTTTTCCATTGTGCTATTATTCCAATGGAAGGAACCAATACAACCCTTAGAGGGGGGGGGGGGGTTAATAATAGTGTCACTTATTTTCCCTTTAACTAATATATCTTGTTCCCATAGTGGTAGGATCATGTTAAACATTATTTAATGGATATGTGTAGTAATTAAAAAATCATATGAAAAAGTAAAACACAAAACTTTTACTTGGTTCACCACTAAGTTCTACATATAAACAGCATACATCTACATGTTACCAGTCATACAATAATTCACTAATCTGCAATAGATGCAGATTAATAGTGTTCAGGAATAGTAATAATGACCTAGGAACACTGCATTTACAAAGGTTTAGTTATAGCTCACTTTTTACCTTAGATCACTTCCATTGACATCCTCTAGCTCACAACCATTGGATAAGACTTACATTGTTTATAGACATGATGGTCTCATTAATATATTAAAATGGAAGTCTTTGTCTCTATTCAACATGGGAAACATCTGGAATTGAATTCCCAAATGGATTCACTTACGTTCAAAATTCTTTTTTAGTGTAATAACAAGGAACTATGAATTCTTTTTCTTCCCATAAAGAATTATATGAACCGACGTAATAATTTAGGAAAAGAAGATCAGGTCCCTATGCCTAATCATAATTGGCAATATCATCATTTATCTAAGAATGTATTCAGGAGATTATTTTTCTACAATTTAAATAAAGTCCTCCCATTATCCTATTTATTCAGCTTCTTCACACAGGTTCATCAACAAATTGGTATTTTTCATTAAATACTATAATGTATTAATGCTTCCATGAAAATCCTCTCAATACATTAATTATATTTTATTTGCATACGTGCACACATTCATACATTAATTTATTCATATTATATGTGCATGAATGTAAAAAATTTCATTTCTCTTATTTTATCCTTCTCATCTTCCCAAGATCAGACCCAAAGTATTATTTAGTTCAATCAATTTTATGTGTCATGTATCTGTTTATCCATTAATCTCTTTCAATCCCAAATGGGGGTAGCCCATCATTTTTCTTGTTCTTTCTCACTTGGGTGTATCAAATCAAGCATATGATTTTCATGTGCATCATGCATCTGATCTCCATTGTTCTTCAAAGTGAATGATGCCTCATGTTTATTATGGAGTTTGTGTAATAATTTTTTAATCATAGTGTTTGAAAGAATCCTTTGCAAATGAATATGGTTCATGTATCCTCCTCACACAAGGGATTAAAGAACCATCTACAAAATGTGAGTTTAGACCTGCTTCACATACCGAGTGTTTCACAGTTATCTTGTATTGTGGGTGGTTATCCATTATATAACTAGATGGAACATGGTTCACCTTCTAAAAAAAATTTTTATGTTGACCAGCTTCACGAACCATGTGGTAAGTGGGTCACCTTCATGAACCATGTGGTACATGGTTCTCCTATTCGTCGGACTAGACCTCATTTTAATATCATACACTTTAAAAACTAGAGTGGTAAATGGTACTAATTCTTAATGAACCCAAAAAAACATTGCGGAAACTCTCTCCATGAATATAAATGGTTTTTGTCTCTTCTCTTCGTGAACTGAGAGTGGTTTTCCATTTTTTACGGACCTTCACGAATTGAAGAACATATAGTATACGTTTCTAAAAAAAAGAGAACTAAAATCCTTGGGGGATGCACGTCTCTTTATTTGAGGTATTATTATTTTATTTTCATTGATAAAATAACTTTCACAAATTCAAATCCCATAGGATATGATCTTATAATATATTCTTCGAGTGATAGAGATCATCGACATTCAAAATCTTCTATCAAAAAAAATTAAATATAGAGAGTTTTTGTGGTTTCCATTTAATGTGCCTAAAATTCTCCATTTTCATAAAAAAAATACATGTGTTCCCAAGTAGTATAATTCAAATAAAAATCGCGAACACTAGGGCTCCAGGATGTGGCCTCTTACATTGTTTTTTAAGCTATATTTGAACTCCAATATTTCGTGGTTTTCATGAAAATACAATTACATGGATGATTTTGTGACACCAAAATGAATGTAGTGCAGTGAATAAGAATGTCAATGATGGAATAAAGCTTAATAATGGTGGTTAGATTGTATATCCAACAAATTGTGGCATCAAGAACCCTTCGAATGTCTGAATGTTGAAGATGATGACATGATATCTCCACAACTATGGATTCTACTCATATCAGATGTGGATGACATTGATTATATGAGAGTATGAAACATGAGGCATGTGGTTGGGATCTTGTGTCGAATTAGATATACGGAAGAGATTTCTTCCCTCAATTTTTAAACTCATCCCAAATTGATTCATAAATTCTAAGACTCACATCATGAGTATCAATACATCCCAGAATTTTCTCATAATTCTCCTCCTCCATCCATGATACCAATCCATAGAAAGTTCCATGGGAATGCTATATGAAGACCATATGTGTGGGATTCATCCCACTCTATGTGGGAATTCTCTATGCCCACCCTGCGACTTGTGGGTTGGGATGACCATCTTCCATGGGCTACGGTTGACTCATGTGGTCTTGCATGTGGCACAAGTTTTGGTTGGATGGATAACTTGTTGGTGGGATCTGTTTTTTTTAAATAAAGCCACACCTAAATATACTTCTTCGTATAGATTTCATGTCCACCATCAAATTCCAATACTATGAACAACCACCAATCATCTTCTCATAATTCACAAACCTCTTTAACTTAATGAAAATCATATCAATTTTTTTACACAGTCAAACTATCAATCTTGTCTTCAATTTTGTATTCATTTTATCAAACAAAATACAAGTACTTTTGATCCTAGGATTAGTGCATCAATTGTTTGAATTTCTGTTCTCCATTAAATTTGTATTCCTTCATCACATAGAGCAATATTGTTTTTTGATGAAAACAAATACATGACCATACATAGTGTGGTACCAAAAATGATCAAAATAGTCAACATGGTGAGTGTTACATCAGAGAAAAAACTAAATAAGGATCATGGGGCCTAAATCCTTTGACATATAGAGAATCAATGGAGTGAGACATCATGAACAGATATCCTATTTCAAGGGAGTGTTTTACAGTAATTCTCAACAATACCATACCATCTCCCACAACTGATTTATGAATTATAATCTTATAACATTAATTATGACATTAAAGATGAGGCATTACCCCTCATGATCTAAATTTAATAAGAACTAATAAAAATAATGGAATAAAATTTTAGTTATAGAATGTATTAATAATGAATTGAACAATGTTCCCCATCGACCATTTAGAATTGACATCAATATAATATAATCCATTCAAGTAAATGAATCGATTATGATTGTGTTAACAATGAAAAAACATTCCATTAAAATCATTTAAGGAATGAAAGCTTTCATTCCAATCCATTATATTATAGTACATGTAATTTTAATAAAAACAATGAAAATATTAAAAATTATCTACGGAAGGTAGATTATATTTATAACACAAAATGGATGTATATAAATTTAATAAAAAAACTCAAATAAAAAAATGGAAGTATTTTACCGGATAAACTAAATTTGGCATTGATGCTCGGTAAATGCTGACACAAGGAACACAAATATAAATTACAATTCATCAATATATTATAAATGAATAATTTATAACCTACTATAGGAATTGTATTTTTCACTCATCCAATATCATTTTCAAATTTTATCATGTTTAGAATAAATCCACGTAACATAAATTTTCCCCAAAAATATGGAACATCAGCTCGCAAAAAAATTGAATAAATGATTCCAAAATTAAATAAATAATTACATAAAAGGAATTTATAATTTACTGATATAAATGCATTGAGGTTTATAATACTAAAATCAGATTAAGGACGATTGAATTTTCATTATCTATAGGTGGGGGAGATTCAGATCAAGGATGAAGAAGAAATGAGGGTATTTCCATTGGGGAATAAAATAATAATAAGAGGAATGTAACAAAACTAATTATGGGTAGAAATTATATTTCACCTTAAAACCTAAGAAGATAGTTTATCCACGTAGTTTGGCCAAACTGTGAGCTAACCATGTCACAATGACTACTTAAGAAACTCACGTCAAATGGTTTTCCATGAATGATTTTCCTAACTATGTGGACACCATGCGACAAATAGTGATTATGTACTTCCTATATAGAAGTAACCATGTATGATAGGAACATAGTTTTGAAAAAAATGTGTACCACATTCACTTCACATCTGCACCACATAATAGGCTTTATACTTTTCTTCAGGGGGATTCATGGTTTCGAAATTACTATTTTCCCTCTACAGTACCTCTAATATTGTGTTTTGAGTGGACTACCACTCCAAAAATGAAACGAGACCTTTAAAAAATATATCATGCATTCACACAAGTCCAAAAAAACATATAAATGTGTTCCAAATGTTGTAATTTCATTTCAATGTTTTGGTTAAAGAAAAACTCATTTAGTAAAAAAAAATTGACTTTCCCTCAGAATTCATTCTTGGTTCAAAATCATGGGTCATTGAAACATCTATAAAATGGAATCTATTCTCCCCATGATTCTATTGAAAATCATAAAAATGTCACCAATTATATAGGGGTTCTAAATCCTCATTCAAGAAACACCATTGAGTTTCCAAATTCCCAACACCCAATGAGGAAATCATATTAATACCCCACTTATTATTTACAAAAATGATATAATACCATATTTCCAAATGAAACACTGAAATTGTATTTATTTGATATTGTTTTTATAGAAAATATGACATCTATATCTGTCTAAACATCAATATGTTAGTGCTCCCCACCATAGGACTTATCATTAATATTGATAAGATTACAATTAATGTCACCATGGCCATATTAGTTATCTAATTATGTATTCTTATAGTCATTGTAACAGTTAGTATTGTCTGATTTTGAAAAATATAAACAATTGAGTCTCCATCAAACTGAATGAAAATATGAGTTTGCCTTCCTTTAGAATCTCTATCTGACCCAACTACACCTACCACTATCTGAAAACATGGCATAAAATGGTCCTTCAACATATTTATCAATTAAACATGATGGATACTTGTAAATCCATTATCTTTTTACCATTATCAAGACACTCATATTAGAAAAAAAACTCATTATAATGGAGTTGAAACACCTTCTTCAAAATAATTATACATTCTAATAGAACACATCCACCAAACTACATACCTAACATTTGGTTATGTTACTTATTCAAAACATCTCCAGAACATTTTAAATTTGTGTTGTCTCAACAGGAACAATGGGGATACCTATATCAATCCGACTGTAATCATTCCCGTGCTCTATATCACCACTGATCCCACAAAATGTCCTAGATTCCCTAAAATTAATTTAATGGAGGAAAATTTTCCAAATCATGGTGATCATTAGTAAATCAATACAATAATAACACCTTTAAAAATCTAGAAGTCCACATCAGATCATTGGATGTACCAAGTAAATCTTCCTCCATGAAGTCATATCAATGGTAAGGAATGGTTTTCGGGATTCCAATCAAGGATATCATATATGGGAACCTATATATCTCTTAATAAAATCCAATACATGATCTAAACCATGCATCCAACACACATCAATAATAGATAAGTCAAAACATGTGAAATAGAATTTAAAAAGTTTAACACAGTGTAAGACCATAGACGACTGTCATTTTATCCATGATGTCTTAACCAATAATTATGTCTTGTGATCATTCACTCTTAACCATTGACACCCACCAAACACAAATGTTGTTTCTCAATTGATTCATGACCATCCATCCATTTCGACATCATACTAGCATGAAACCACTCACACATTAATTTATGAAAGATCATTTGAAAATAGAATCAACCATTTCTAAATAGCCATCATCAGTTGCGTTATTTTTACCAGGAAGGACATGTTTACCTGATATGATGTCATCCCCCCATAGTATTTCCATAGTTGTCGAAATGATAATGATACAAGGCACTAACATGAGTGCTAGATCAAAAACACCTTAAAAGTTTGTGTTTTATACCTCTTATTAACATGATCACACACATCATTACACTTGGATGGATGAAAAAACCAAACTTGTTGGAATATAAAAACAAAAAATCCACTATAAATTATTATTGATCATTGAAGAAAACAACATATCTTTGACTCCCATGTCACTTTACACTGGCTATTACCAGTGAATCCAATCAACATCAAATTAATGAATGATTACACCGAACTAAACCGAATATTTAAATCATTTAGAAAATAAACAAGTATGGTTTATATAAAAAAATACTAAACCATGTTTATACAAAAAGTCATCATTAATGTTATACATATTCTATCAACCATATTCATTCATGTATCATATGACTAACATTGAAAACTAGATCAATGGTACGTTAAGTCAAATAATTGTAAAATATATTAATGACCTCACCAGTATACCAATGAATGAAATAGGATCACAAGACCAATTATGAAGCAATCTATACCCTTGTAATCTTGAGCCTTTTTAAACCTAGTATTACTCAATCATCACCCATAGATGTGTTCATGAAAAAATTGACCACCCACTAGATCAAGTGTGGCATTGGATACTAAATGTCATAAAAGGGATAATAAAAACATAATGACACAATGATTCAGAAAAGTCACTGAATTGGAAAATAATTTAATATCTAAGGGTGATTCCTACAACCTAATACCTCCTTACAATGACATGAACATAAACCCAAAAAATCCTTCACGAAAAAAATAAAAGTCACTATGAGAAAAATCATATCATTCAAGCCAATTTTAAGAGGACAAAGGCATATGGAAAACCAACACATTTTCATGACAAGGGAACTCAATTAATGTTTTAAACTACCTTGAAATGGGGCTTTAAATGAAGGGAAATACATCAGGATACATCTTAATGTTCATACATTAATATGGATTTTTTTCATTACATTTTAAATATAAAAAGAACATCAAGTACCACTTATAAATAAGAGAACTTTTTATCTATATTTATGTAGAAGCTCAATGAAAAAAATATTTATATACTATAAAACATCTTGTTATAAAAAACTATTTTTATTAAAATCCCACTGTAATTTAGAAATTTAGCATATAATATATTTTTTAATAGATTAGGCGACCCATAAAGGCCCCAATGAATGAAGATAATTTATTTTGAGAAGAACCCAAAATATATCATTTAATTATTAAAATTTATAATCACACCTATTGGGTCATATCATATGAAACGTTCCTTAACAAACCAACATGGGCCCAGTTTAATATGTTATAAGTTAGTCACATGAATTTGTTTCCCATGTGATACATCCACAGTCTTTAGGAGATGCAACCATTCAATACATTTCATGATTAAAAATACTATAAATATATATGAATTAAATACTATATCATTTTAATATTTATAATGGTTCATTGTATGGTTTTCCATCTCCTATATAATTAAAAACACATACTCATTACATATTGTAATCTAGTTTCTGTTAATTTAAACCACATGAATTTAAAATTTGATCTTATTCAAAATTTCCTTTCTTATATTATAAAAAATATACCATGTAATATATATATAAGGGTTTAACTATAATGATGTCCATCTAACAATCCATAATGTATCCATACACCTTATAGGATTGCATTGGGCTCCAATTTAATCAAAACTAACTCAATATATCTTATAAAATTTCGAATCGATTTTATTTTACAACGGAAAATAAATATGTTTAATTTTCCAAGGATACTAAGAGTATATGGGTTATATTTTCCCAATTATACTGTTCTCATTCACATTATGATTGAAATGTGTTTCCTATTTAAATTGAATCAAATACATTCATCCCTTGCTAACATTTTTATTTTAAAATAAAAATTAAGAAGATTTGACAAGTAGTAAACAAAGAAATCCTGATAAAAAGAATAAATGGATGACATATAGACATGAATTACTACAGAGTCATGTAGCATGACATATCATCACCTAATAATGCTATACAATTATACATTGAAAATAAAAGAAATTAAAGGAATTAAACTGAAGTCACATAATCATTAACAACAACCAACCTACGAATTCAACTCTATGGAATGGAAGATACATGAAATGTGAGTATCTATGTCCCTATAAAGTGGAATTCTATGATACATCCTTTCCATACTAGGTTAAGGGTAAAATTATATAAATTAATAAGAAATATAAAATAAACAATTAACTCACAGTGATATTATAATCATTTATAACTAAGAGAAACATGAACTACAATCCAATCCATTGAAACATGGTTATTTCCACATTGGTGGGGAAATTAGTCCTAGAAATAGATATTTATCCAGAACCAAAATGTTCATAATATCCTTACTACTACCCTAAAATAGTAATGATAATTATATTTATTGCTCTGATATAAAATTATTACATCTCAATCTGACAGACCACTAATAGGGTAGTTAGAACGGTTGTTCACATGGACTCATTCGAACCACCATGTACTAAAAAGGTTTTCATCATAAAGCAAGTGTCTAAAGAGTTAATATTTTTTGATATTATGCCATCAAAATTAGAGAACCACATTAGTATCATAGAAATTAAGAAAAAATTTACATTGAATGTAGTAAATAATGAATGAAAGAGTATAAAAAGAAAAATATATATCGAAAGTAATATAGATGAAAAAAACTATCATAAAATATGTTCAGGAATATATTTATGAATATTCATGAATTAAAAAAATATTAATTTAGTAGGAATCATTGTAAAATAAAATACATAAATTAGGAAGTAAGAAAAATCCCAATAATGATATTCATGAGAATCATATTCTCTAGCTCGTTTCTATTTTCCTGACTGGTAGTACTAAGAAGAACATCACTAGAAATTAATAATGGACCAGCGAACATAATTTCTATTTGGGTACCCAAGTGAAATGTAATATTGAGTTTTATGTATGATATGAAATCCTATTTGGTTAACACCCACATTACCTATGACAGAATATAATTAATTTTGTTTATTAATAATATTTCTTATAAATCAATAATGAATAAATAAATATCACCCCACTCATATCCATAATGGTCACCATTCCTCTCTACCATATTCGTCTCATGGCCACAACAAAGATTAAATTAGTAACAATATGTATAATATTTTAATATACTTAATATATTTATATATTGTACATAACTATATGAATAATGTTTGTTTTGGTGCCTAATGTCTATATACATAGAATACTAGCTACTCGATGGATTTGGTTTTACTCATACACCCATAATTAGTCTAAATGAGCCTATAAGCTCAAAAAATATGGTATATTCACAACAAAAAAATAAATTAAAATAATTCATGAACTCAAAACTTGTGGTAGAGATTGTGTCATCATGACAACTCTATATACATTGATTTTGGTGCCTCATCCAAATATTCTGTATATAATCAATGATGCGAGACATCATGACCTCGTAAACTGATGTAAGGGACTATTATTTTAATTAATACTGAACAATCCCATACCATCATCAACAATATATTTATTTGGTGTAATGATATATATATAATAATTATTGGTTCCATGAATCATTTCTTATAAATCTCTATATTTATTATTCCCAATTAATAATATAGTCATCACTCTATAATTATAACATGTATTAAGGATGTGTTGAACAATCATTCCATTCCATTATTAATATTAAATTTCCAATGAATATAATCCATTGATTTAATGAAGGACATCATTAGAAGTCTAATAATGTAATTATATTTCATTAAAATCATTTATGGGTGGAAATTTATCATGCCATTCCATTCTAGTTATTTAAATTGAATTTACCTCACAAGACATGATAATTCATTTATCATGGTCCATTTAGAGTCCTATAAGGTACCATTTTAATTTGGTCACTAACAAACATGGGAAAATTTCATTTATTAAAAATATGAAACCCCTTAATGGGATCCCTCTTAAAAGTTCATTTTAAAATAAGTGGGTCCAGCCATTCACATAGAAGGTGCAATGGTTCTTTGTCATTTTTTAATGAGTGAGTTTCTATTAAATAGAATAAAAGAGGATACTAAATATCATTCCTCATATAAAGAATTTTCATAATTACTCAAGAAATCTTCTAGGGATAAATTAATCATGGTATAATAAAAAAATCTCGACTTTTTAAATTTGGAGGCAACAAACCACATTTGAGGTTTTTTTTTTTAAATTATGACTTTTTTCATTAAAACATGTTTATTAAAATTATGAATAATATTCCGGAATCATAATTCAAGTCACTAAAAATTTTCTTTCCAATTAAAATTCCATACATTAAAAAATAGTTCATAATGGCCAAACAAGCAATTTAGTATGTTCCACTCTCATCATGGAAAAACCCTATTAGTTGAGAATCCATTTTAGGTCTAAGTAAAATGCATATGAGGAAATAAAAACAGAATAACATTTGTATAGAAATGGAAAATTATATTTTTCACAACTAAGGGGTGTCCTAAAATGAGATAAAAAATATTACTAACTCAACTAGGATCAATTTGACATAATGAAATCATTTTAAAAGAGATGTCTGACAAAGGCTGACATCTTCCACAACAAAAACGTTTATGATTCAATGAATCATTTGAGAAAAAACCAAACATCACTTAGATAATCATTAGGATGTATCAATAATCAAATATAATGCTCTAATTTGATCAATTGCTGAAGAAATATTTGAAGATGAAATTTTCCCAGATAATAGTTAAAATGATCTCACAACAAAATAGAGAATTTGATTCCAAACAAAAAAAAGGAATGACATAAAAAGAGTTTATAGATTACCCATATATATTCTTAGAGACTAATAGCGCTAAAAAAGAATGATGGATAGTAGTGATAATAAGAAACCTTGGTGAAGGATAATGAGATCTCAGCTAGAGGAAGAGATGAGGGTTCATCCACTCTATAAAAAAATAATAATAAGAAAGAATTAAACTAATAAATGAGATATATGTAATATCACAATAAAAATTGGGTGGCGTGGTTTGGATGAACAGAGATCCCACTATCTATAACCCCCTTTTTAATAAACTCACCTCTCATAGTGTTCCCTACATTATCATCCTAATAATGAAGAAATTGTGCGATCAATAATTTTAAGATAAATCATAAGTGGAAATAACAGTTCTGGTTTGGGGAATGGTTTGGGCAGACCGTGTTCAGCCCATGTGCATTACATCTGCTCCTATTCATAGACCAAACTGTTTTCTGGTGGGGGTCACATAGTTTCATATAGATTGTACGCCCTCTGCAGTACCTGCAAACCTGAGTTTTTTTAGGGCCAGCTGCTCCTAATATTCAACAAGAGCTTCAAGGTACGTCTTTGGCCGTTACAATAATTTAAAAACATTTTATATTCTCCAACATTAATAATTACATTCTGAATCAGGGTTATGTGAATGACCCATCATATAAATACCAAAATACAATTTCCAATTTAATTCTACCTTGGCTAAAAAACATGATTTGTCGCAATATATTATTATGATATATATATATATATATATATTACAAATAGAAACAAATATAATATATATATGACAATATTTACAAAAATATTTTATATTTTATAAACATATAAAAACATATAACTTAAACAATCTAAGTATTATATATTGGCCAATATATAATACAAATAAAAATACAAATATATATAGGTATGTATATAATTAACAAACCATGATTTTGGATCTTTTATATTTATATAACCCTTCATAGAGTCCATGAAATGAAACATTGAACTAATGCAAACCCCACCTAAAATGAAGAATACCAATTAAATAATTCATTGATAATATTTTCATATGTAGAAACAAAGATAATAATATATTATAATAATATTATAGTATTATTTCCTTTGATATGTTTTTTAAGACAAATCCATTTGAATAATTGTTTAAAAAATGGGTTTTTAATTCCCGATAAAAAATGTAATTGACCATATTAAAATTGTTATAATAATAGGTAAAATGTATATTTTTAAATGGATCTATTAATATATTTTTCTTAATAATTATATATGAAAATAGTTAAAAAAGAGTTGAATAATGAAATTTTCTAACAAAAAATCATATTATATTTAAATTTAATGCAATATCTAAAATAGAAATTAAAAATAATTTAATTACAAAAAAATAGTATTTTTTAACATGTCAATATTAAAATAAATTTTTTTATGGATTTCTTTAAAAGGAATGACTTTATTCGGATTTGTGAAAATACTATTTTTATAAATAAAATAAATTTATTGAGATTATTTGAATATATGAATTAATTAAAATATAATAAAAAAATAAAAAAATGTATTTCATACGAGTTTTTTTATATAATAAATGTTGGTTTTAAAAAAAAATATTTAATCAATTAAAAGATTATTATATATTTTTTAAAAATAATGGTTTTTAATGCATTAAAAATTTTGTAATCAAAAATGAATATTTATATCCATTTTAAATATAAAAATATTCAATTGAAATTATAAGATTAAATAGTAGGTTAATATTTTATAATGATGAAAATTTCATTATCAATCATAAATTATTTAATAATAACATAAAAACTAGTTTCCATGGGAAAACATAAATTTGTAATATTTAGTAACATTTTGAAGTATACGAACTAAAAAAATAAAAAATCTGTTGAATTGGGTGGATGATGTGTAGATTGACCATTAACATATTACCTTCATTATTTTTTAAATTTGAGCCACATTACTTGTGTTCACTTTCCATTTTGGAAAATGTTTTTGTATTTAAAAAATTATCATTTCTTTTTCACTTATAAAATGATTCTCTAGTCATCACATTCCCATACACAGAACCCTCATTATTAGACCATAAAATACCAAAAAATCTTCTCCAAACTCCAAACACATTTAAGAGTTTCTTGTTTTATAAAATTATTGCCACTCATATTTTTAATCACATTCCTAAAAGAGACAATCCATCAAGTAATGTGTAGATTTCAAATAGCTCCTACAATAATCAATCATAATTTTTTACAATTCTTATTCTTAAAATTTTGTTTTGCAATATTATAATAGTATAATAAGTATAACTACAATAATAGTGTTATATTATAAGGATGTAATTAGAAATATCCACCATCCCATTTTC
This sequence comes from Viscum album, assembly GCA_963277665.1. Classification (NCBI taxonomy): domain Eukaryota; kingdom Viridiplantae; phylum Streptophyta; class Magnoliopsida; order Santalales; family Viscaceae; genus Viscum; species Viscum album. The sequence goes on along the minus strand of OY728160.1, from coordinate 794,250,877 downwards.
TATTCAGAATAATGATAATGGGTATCATGTTTTCTGCAGACTACAAACTAAATGACACAAGATGTTTTATTTTACATGACCACATTAAACAGAAGTAATGAAATTGTAATTTTATAAGTATCAATGATTTTTACATCATGTTTATAAAAATAAATAATAAATAATGTTACTTCATTTTCTTATTCTCTTTAAAATGAAACATTCCACTAAATGTATGTGTAGACTACGACATTCAAATAATGAATGACTTAAATTTTTCATTTCACTACCGCTTATTTTGTATTCACCTAATAATATTATTAATGGATAAATATTATATTCATAATCTAATTAATGTTATGTCATGATAAATTTAATACCCCAAACATCATTCGATCAACAAACAATCATCAGGAAAATATTATTAAAAATGTTGTGTAATATTTAAAAATCTATTAAATCTTGTTGAGAACCATAATTTTATGATATATCACACAAATTGATAGTAATTATTATTATTATTCTACTGGTAAAATGATATCATAATTTAATCACATCAAAATCATTCAATAATAATGGTATGTTCATGTTTTTGATTTTTTCCAATCTATATCAAAAACTCAACAAAACTATACTAGGGATGACATTGGGGACATAAAAAATAATAATTATAATAAAAAATTTAATTTTTTTCTTATAGTTATAGAATTTTAAAATTAGTAATTTTACACATTATTAATATATCATTATTTTTCAAAAATCACAATAATAAGTCAGTGCCAATTCAATTTACATGTAATCATAATCAAATAAAATATAATAAATTTAAATATTTTAATAATAAATTATTCACATTAAAATAAATATATATGAATAAGGATCATAACAAGGTATCTAATAATGCCAATATTTTTATTCATGATGTTTAGCGAATGTGGAGATTGAATTTGAAACAATGTAAGGGTCTCATTTAAAAAATTCATTATTATTAATTATTTTTTTTATGCTCATAAATAAAATAAAATGTATGTATAATACCTATTGGTTATATAATAAGATTAATTATATTTGTCTTATAATTTAAACATTAATTTATTTTTATCTCTCATTTAATGGGATTTTTTTGTAATTCATTATATGTTGTAAGTGTTTTTTGTCTCAATTTCTCTTCAGTTAGTCATGTTTTAATGTTATTTATAAAATTAATATATATATATATATATATATTTACATACTACCTAATTATTTATTTTTTATACTATTATATTGTTCATTTTATTTATATTTCCATATGTTTTTAATGAATAAAATTACTTTTAATACAATAAAAACTAATGTCTCAATGTTTTTGTAATTGACATTTATTATCTAGAATTATAAAAATGATTTTTAATTATTATAAATAAATTATAAATATACAAATCCATTTGAGATTTTAAATTACAGACATAGATTATTTTATATGAAATTATATTTTATATAGATGTATTGTTCTATGATTATTTCATTTATAAAGTGTGATATTTGGAATAATAATTCCTATATTTAAAAAAAATATCTATGTTTATGTTTCATTCCATTATTCCAATTTCATAATTATCATTTTAAGGATATTATTTTAAAAATGCTTAAAAACATTATTGTTCATGTTAATAATTTATTTAAATGAATCATTATCAAATGTTGAAATCAGTTATGTTTTTCCAAAAAATTTAATTTTTTTATAATATATCTTTTAATTCCAATATTTAATATTTTATAGTATATAATTAATTCATAGAAAATAAGTATTTTTATCCAGGAATATATATTTTTAATTTTTTAAGAGATTATTTTAGTATTTATATAAAAAGACGAATTTGATTAGATATTTCAATTAAAAAAATTATAATTGATTAAAAGAAATACACTTCAAAAAAAAAATACTCAAATTTGTTATCATATAGTGAAAGAAGTATCTATAATATCTTTTTAGATTATTTACTTTATACGATATCTTCTATATTCATTAATTTTGTTTTTTTAAATCATTTTATTTTATATTTAAAGCTATTTTATAATATACCATTTGATAATTTTGTATAATCAATTTTTCATTGTATGGGTTATTCAATTATGTGATGACTATTTTTTCATGATATTTTTTTGGATTACAAGAGATGTGTGGATTATATGTCCCTATAATTCAATAGTTAAATTCTAATATAAAATTAGAATTAAATTTTATTTGAATAGGTTAGTTGGTAACCATGTTTACAATGGGTGAGTGTGATTGTTTTTAAATCTACATAAAATGTTATGTTTTAATAATTTAGAATGTATTTTAAATGAAAAATGGTGACTGTCAGGGAGATTATCTCTTCTCATAAAAAGAAACGTGAAATATTTTCTAGTACTTATGTTCAAAATGATAAGAATTCATATTTTTATGTGTGTTCCACATTCTTTACTATGATCCAACACTCAAGATATATTATTCCTAATTTATTTTTCTTATGAAATAGTAAATGGTCAGTAATATAATATTATAATCTATGAATATAGAATATTATTGTTGATTATTTTTCCAATTTCATTTGACAATTCTACTTATTCATGAATCCCCACAATCTTATGATATTTATTTTATGTCACTCTGATTTTTTTCCCTTTCTAAAAATTTGTGCTCATCCCTTTAAAATGTTTTCATTACCTAGTCTATGAATATAAGAATGTTAAAAATATCATTTAATGATTACTATTTTAAAATATGTGGGTGATTTTTAAGGCACATTATGGATTATGCTGTTATACTAATAGAGTGAGAAAAGTAAATTAAATAAGAATTAAATAATTGTGTATGTTATGGTATAATGGAAATTCAATAATATTTTTAACATAAAATTGTTTTGGAGTGAATTGTAATGAAAAAAATTCTTTATGTGATTTATTGACTGGTTGATTACATATGAAATTCATAGTTTATATCAAGTAAGGTATTATATGGCATTACAAATTTGGACTTTATATGATGAGGATAAAATGGGAGTTATAAATTTTAACAATTTACTATATCATACAATTGAATATAATTTAAATGGTATAGATTATCCTTTGTAATAATTTTGTTAACACTCAAAAGATTATGTTAATAAATCTATTGTGTGAACCCTATGGGTATGTCAGTGGATTTTGAATATATTTATGATACCATAACAAACTTTTTATAAATTCAATATTATTTAAAGATCCTTTAAAATAAATACATTTGTATATATAGGAACATGGATAAGGTATTTTGAATAGTTATTAGTTTGTGTGACAATTCCAGTATGGGATTGTTGAGTGTTAACTAAAATAGGGTGTATTAAATGATAATAATCCTTAAATATAATAAATACATGAAAATCACATGGGAAATTATTTGGTTGATCATGAGGTATCTAGACACGGATATGAAGGCTTTTTTCTAAGTTAAATTAATTGAATAATTTACTATGTATTAGAGAAAAGAATATTATTTTTTTTGGTATATAAAATTTTGTTATAAGATTCACCATGAATGATATAGTCATAAAAAAAAATTCATTTGTTGAAATAATTCTTTCATTGGGAAATACATCATAGGATTGATTATTCAATTTCATTAAGTCATTAATTTATTATTATTAAAATTATATTGGTTTCACTATTATTTTGAAATAGGAGAGTGATTATGAAGTTGAGAAATATTAGTATCTTGAAACCCCATTTTCTTATTAACTACTAAGGGAGTATAAAAATGGTTAAGGTACCCAGTATTAAAATTTTATGAATGATAATGTGGTTTTCATAGTCTTATCTTGGGTATTAAACATTAGTCAATAATAAGGATTTTTTTGATAACTATATATATTTTTCATTAGTGAGTAATAATTATTGATTGTATTTTGTTATAGAATAAAAGTTATATGATTTATGTAAAATATGTACGGATTTTTTTCTGTACTACTTCTTTAATAGTTATGAAATATATTGTAAATTGGGTCAAAAACATTTGTGGTGATTTTATGAAAATGACATATTTTTGGTAATAAATATTGTTACAAATAACTTATATACATCATTATATTTTGATTATTCTTAAAATGATGTCACATATATTTGATTTATTTGGTAAAAGAATGTTAGACTCTATTTTTGACCATATAATTTATAATTTATACAATATAATTTTGTTGATTATTATTATTTTTTGGGATAATAAAACAATACAATGATTTTATGATCTTATGGTTTAATATATAATACATTTTGTGAAGAATATATGATTTAAATATTATTTCATTTCATAGATGTTATCAAGGTCTTTGGAAAGGTATACTATTGACAATATATGAATAGGGTATAAGAAATAATAATTTTTTCAGAAAGACAAGTACGTAGATATATCTTAGGATAATAATGGTGTTGAAATATTAAAATTATATATAGATTAAAAAATATATTATAAAAACCATCAATTAAATTAAAAGGGGGTAATAATTAAAAATATAAAGAATGTATTTGTTTCTATGGGGAATAATGTTTTCACCCTAGATTTTAGATTATTTAAATTAATATCATAATTAATATCTTATATCAAATGCAACACTGAACTCAAGAAACACTGAACAAAAATGAACGAATAATATAAATAATTTAAGAATAATATTGTAATTATAATTTAAATTGATAATAATAAAATTAATTTATTATATTTAATTATTCAGACTGATTAATAATTAATAATTGATTCATTTTAAAAAACCATTGATAATTTTATTCTATTTTATTTTGTTAAATTAAATTGATCATATTTAAAACATTATCATTATATATAATATTAATATTAATAATATAATTTATCAATATTAATATGGTTATATATACATATTAAATAAATTTAAAAAACATTATGTTTATAAATTAATTTTTTCTAGGAAAATATTTTTTCATAATATATTTTAATTTAATCTGAAATATAATATATAAATTACAAAATATGAATCAATATATAAATTCAATTTTTGTTTATACATGTAAATAATATATTATGTTGAATTTAGGAGCTTTATCTTAAACAAATATTGATTTGTATGTAAATAGTGACAATAAAATATTTACAAATAACATGGACTTAATTAAATTATTAGTTTATTAGTAAGATTTAGAACTTATGAAGATAATTATAAAGACTATTTACTGAGGGAAAAAAGTTTCAAAATGATATACTATCTATGTATATGGCCTAACATGTTTCAAACATGTTTCAAACAGGGTGTTCGATATTTTTCCTTACATAATCTTTTCTTCTCTCCATTATGTTCCATTCTTGGGGCCACATTCATTGGGAGTTATATCCCATTATCGAAATCTTTTTCTTGTTTTAAAAAATAACATCCCTTTTTAATTAAAAACTGTGAAAAAATATCCTATGTCAACATCACAACAAAATCCATATATTTATTCATTAATCTACCCAATACTATTACAAAAATTCAATATAAATTATGGGGGTTTTGGCCTTATACAAAATGTTATCTCCCAAATAAAAATCATATTTTAGAAGGAGATAATCTAATTTGTAAGGTATGTAATTATAAAAAATACATCCTCTATCCTATTTCATTATGTCATATTATTTATCTATAAATTTATCATAACAATATTATAGTGATAAAATTAATATAAGTTCTATGAAATAATGTTATCACAGGGATATAATAAGCAGTAACCACCAACCCATTTTCCGTAGACATCTTACAAGGATTTCATAAATACGAAATTTAGTAATTTACTACGATATATATATATATATTTTGTTAATAAGAAAAAATAAACCATATTACTCTTTTCCCCTAATCGATGTAAAATTAAATTTTTATTTGTTGATGTGGACATCTATATCTATAAAATGATTTAATTCGATTTTTTATTAAAATAAAATTATTTATGTACATATCTATGAGTGATATTAATGTATAATTATTTTTCATGTTATCATTGAGTTTCATGTATGATAACTTGTGGATCCTATTAATTATGTGATCAACAAAAAAACATCATTAATTAAATCATTTAAACCAAGCATACTAAAAATAAAATAATCTTATAAACATTGATTAATATTTTAATATCCATTGTATATTCTTTTACTTCCTTCTAATTATGATATATCATAATGTTAGGAATAAAATTAAAATTTTATGCTACTTATATTATAATATTTTAACTCAATCACATCATAATCATCCTTTAATCAAGTTATATTCCTAGTTTGGTTGGATTAGACAAATATATCAAAAATGTAATAAAACGATATCCTTGGTGATTGTTGTAACATAATTAATAATATTATTAAAAGTTAATATTAATTTATATATTTTTTTAAAATAAATTTATTTGGTATTTATTTACATATTAATGTGTCACCATTATTCCCTAGAATCATCAATAATGCTGAACAATTCTATTTTGACACATATATAATGAATAATTAAACAATAACATATTATAATAATAAAATGCCTATATTAAAATAAATATAAATTTATATGTTTTTCATGTATATATATAATATTATCACTTTTATTATCAAGGATTTTCATCATATTTATATAAATAATCTGGAACAAGTTAAGGGTTTCATTTTAATATTTCCGTCTTTGAAAATCATTTTAATTTATAGACCATGTTTCTTTTTAATGATGTTTATACTACCTATGGGTTTTATAATAAAAATATTTTTCATTGTAATGGTGTTTTTAAATTTAACTTTTATCTCCTTATATTTTGAGGTGTATTTATTATAATGTTCATTAATAAGTACATGGTTAATTAATCAATTTTCAACCATCAAGAAATGATTTAATATTATGTACCAATTTCATATATCAATTCTATATATAATGGAAATGATTTTTTGTCACGACCCGTCCTCGGGGCCCGTGCCGTGACTACCCCAAGCCCACCTTCCATAGGCCAGGGGCTGGCGACTAGCACAAAGGCGTAAATCCCGGAAAAAGGGAAGGAATTTCCTTTGTAAAGTAAGCCACAAACACCACAGAGCATGCATGGAGAAGTAAACACTATGTAAAACTGGTACAACAGTAAGTGCGGAAAAGTAAGTGGGCCAGTATACAAACCCAAACTGAATGTAAAGTAAAACTGGAAAGGGAAAACATCAACTGAAAAGTAAAGCCGCAACGTCGAGCTGTCCACCGGAAATCCCACCTGAAGGGTGGGTACAGAAAGCCTCCACTGCTCCTCGGGTCTAGCCAACAGCTCTGAGTACGTCCCGCCCAGTGGTCCACCTCCAAGTACTATCCTACTCCGCAATCCTCCACCATGATCAGCGTTGTCCGTCATCTACAACCAACACAACATAGTGGGGGCATAGCCCGTGCAGGGGTGAGTATAAGCTACTCAGTAGGGACCCCAAGACACCCGAAGGTCTCCCAGAATCCACAAAGGATAATCCACAAAGGAAAGATACAATCACGAAGTAACATCCGACACTACTTAGGTATTTTCCCATCCATATTCCTAAGTCATCAATTCCCGCTCGGCTCCAACATCCGAGGTCAAGTACAACCCAGTCCACACAGGAAAGAAAAACGAAAATCCACACAGGATAGCACAACACAATCCACAAAGGAAAGAAAAATAGGATTCATCTCACACAGGTATACTTCTTCATATGACGATGAAGATGACCAGATATTTCCACTGATTCATCTAAGCCGTCGGACCCACAAAGGATCGATAGGTACTTACCCCCGCAATGACCCACAACGGATCTGACCCACATAGGATCGATAGATAACTAACCTCCGCAATGACCCACAATGATTCTAACCCACACAGGATCGATAGGTAACTAACCCCTGCAAAGACCCACACAGGATCAGACCGACACATGATCTGTAGGCGCTGGCCCACACATGATCGATGAGCGCTAACCCACACAGGATCAGACCCATATAAGATCGGTAGCATTGACCCCCAAAGGATCGCTGAGTGATGTAGTCGTCACCGTAGAATCCACTCAGGATCTCTGTACAGTCGTCGTCGTCACAGTAGCAGTCGCAGCCAGCTCTAGGGTTCCCGCACACAGCAAGCTCGTTTTGGAGGGTCCGCTCAACGAGCCAAGAGGCTGATACATCAACTGACACATAGTCTAGAGTTGATGTATCCAAATGTTCCATATCATCAACAGGAACTCAACGTCACAGATAGCGCGTCAATCGGACTCCCGGTCTGAGAGTTATTGGCATTTTCGTCCCAGGGGCCCGGTTGGTTTTTAAGTAAAAACCAACCCGACCGTACTTCACTTGCGTCCAAACCACGGGAGGAGTAAGAAAAAAGATCCTTCTCACTTAGAGGAAACCAACAATGTTGATGGCACATCAATCGGGCGTCCGTAGCTCATGATATGAGCGTTTACGCTCCGAGGGCCCGGTTGGTTTCGTGTACGAACCAACTTGGCCGAACCAAAAGTATTCCGAAACCTTTAGCGTAATATACTGAAACGATATTCTAGATCCAAGGATCGCATCGCTGTGGACGGTGCGTCGATCGGAGTTCTACAACCAATGATATGGGAAAATGACCATGAGGGGTCTGAAAATGGGGGGTCTGGGCCCAGATCGACCCGGCCCAACCCCCCCTAGGTGGACCCGAACAGGGTCGACCCGACTCGGGTCTGGGTCTGACCCGGCTGGGCGCGGCCCGGCCTGGCCGGTGTGGCCCGGTATGGCCTGGGTAGCCCGGCCTGGCCTGGGCGGCTCGGCGCTGGCCGAGCGGCCATGCCGAAGGGAGCTGCAGCCCCCCGGGTGGGGGCTGCTCCGTGTCAACGGACACAGCCTAAGCCGCGTCCCTCCTTTAGTCCACCCCCAAATATCCGCACCCACCAAGAACAAAAGGGAGGTGGGTTCGGACTTGTTCGTTGGTCCGCACCCACCGTGTTAGTGGTTTAAAAAGCCCCACATCAATCATTTAATCACAAGCCGCAGATATAAATCACAAAGATTTAAAGGAATCAAACCCCTACCTCATCGTAATCGTCAGACGAGTTCATCGCGGAATTGACCGTCGTGGAAGAAGATGATTGTCGCATCGCGGAAGGGCGTCGCGTCGTCACGGTATATGACGTCTCATCGACGATCTCTGAGGGTTATAGAAAAACACACAGATTTAATTTCACAAATTAAATCCGTGTTGAGGATAAAATCCACAAAGGAATATAAAAAGATCCGTAATCTCCTTCATCAAACGGATGATCGAAGATATGTTGCAGATGAAGAAACGTCGCAGAAGAAGGTCACGGGAGAAGAATCATCGTGGAAGAAGCATCACAGAAGGAGAATCATTGGTGTCGCAAAACACAGCGTCGCGTCGTCGATCTCTGAGGGTTCGGTGTTTTTCGCGTTCTTCACGTTTTTTGCGTTCTTCGCGATGAAAGATGAAGATCTTATAGCATCAGAGATTTCTCCAAATTGTCTAAAAAAGACACCCCTCAATATATAAGTGTTGGTCTTATTTTTAATCTCATGGCAACAATTGATTTCAAAGATAAGTAACGAATAAATTAATTCATAGAATTAATTGTAACGAACTAACCGCCCAATTAATAGGGGCGTTATGAATTTAGAAAATGCGTCAGTTGACTTTAATTTAAAAGGGGGTTTTCGCAGGTGCATTACTTAGAGGAAAAGAAACAGTAGGGATCATGCGGACCCCATCTCACAAATATCCTACCAAGAGGGTAGGATATTTTGGGTTCCACCCTATCCACTTCAACTCAGCTTTAGTGGATTTTAAGTGGGTTTATGTGGCTTTAAATGAAATAAAATAAAGTTGCCGCACCAATTTATTTTATTTTCCTCACTTAACCCCAAAAATTTAAAACCACGCCCGAGCAAACGCAACTCCGGAAGAGGCATTTCTAAGCGTGTACCGGCGCTTCGATTCCATCGGTGCCCTCAGAATTCGATTCCGAGCACCGGTACAAATGTTAGAAAAACTCGCTCGTTCGTTCACTGAACGTACCAAATCAAAACTTAGGAAAATGATTCCAGGCACACCGGGCCTTGGAAGCACGTGCCGTCAGAAACTGCGTTCTTGTAAAATTACAAAGAAAATTAAGAAAAAAATTTCCTTGAAATTTTTGTGTATTTACATCACTCACACCTCAGGGATTTACGTCCCCGTAGAGATACATCATAAGATAGGGAAAAAATGTGGGTACTGAGCACACATCTTAGCCTCCCGCTCCCAAGTGCTCTCCTGGATGTTTCCGTGCTGCCATCTGATGCACACTAGAGGAATCGATCGTCCACATAGGACCCACTCATGTCGATCATCGATCTCCACCGGGACCTCTGCAAAAGTCGCCCCATCATCAACATCTAGCTCCCCATGGTCAATGATATGCGTCGGGTCATGCACGTATCTCCTCAGCTGAGATACGTGGAAGACGTCGTGCACCCAGTGCAACTGAGGTGGTAGAGCCAGGCGATAATCCACCACGGTGATCATGCTGAGGACCTGGAATTGTCCGATGAAGAGTGGATACAACTTACCGCCTCAGCCAAATCACTGTAATATAGGTCGAGGTGAGACACGCAAGAAGACATGGTCGCCATCCTCAAACTCTAGTGGCCTCCGCCTCCTGTCATCATAAGACTTCTATCGGCTATGGGCTGTCCTCATCTGCTCCTGGATGACCTGGACCTTCTCTGTTGTGGCTCGGACCATCTCGGGTCCCACAAGTGCTGACTCCCAAGGGTCTGTCCAGCACAAAAGGAGGTCTACAAGGTCTTCCATACAACGCCTCGTATGGTGCCACCACAATGGTGGAGTGGTAGCTGTTGTTGTACGCAAACTCCACCAAGGGTAGGTGGTCCTCCCAGCTGCGACCAAAGTCGAGGACACATGCGCAGAGCATGTCCTCGAGAGTCTGAATGGTCCTCTCCGTCTGACCATCTGTATGAGGGTGAATGGCAGTGCTCAGACTTAGATGTGTCCTGAATGCCTCCTTCAACCCCTTCCAAAGCCGGGATGAAAGCGAGAATCTCAATCGGAGACGATATATGATGGCACACCGTGATGCTATACAATCTCCTGAACGTAGAGACGCCCCAAGCTCTCCACTGAGCCCTGCTCTCTGATAGGTAAGAAGTGAGCCGAATTGGTGAGTCGGTCAAAAATGACCCAAATGGAGTCGTGACCTCTGGAAGTGTGTGGAAGTCCAGTCATGAAGTATATAGATATCCTATCCCACTTCCACTCTGGGATCTCCAAGGGCTGTACCAAGCCTGCTGGTACCTGATGCTCTGCCTTCACCTGCAGGTAGGTGACGCATCGTGAAACGAACTCTCCCACAGCCTTCTTCATGCCCAGCCACTAGTGTTGTCGTCTGAGGTCCTAGTACATCTTCGCCACTCCAGGATGTACTACCAAGGGAGTAGTGTGAAACTCTATCATCACCTCCTCTCGTAAAGCGACTGGTACTAAGGTACGTCCTCTGAAAAGGATTTCATGCTCTGCTCCAAAGGAAAAACCATCAGGTGCTTGTCCTGAGGATATTTGTGCATACCGTGTCTCATAGTCAGCATCCCCACGCTGTGCCTCTCTAACCCGGTGTAGAAGTGGAGAAGAGACTGTATGAGACTGAAGTAAGGTTGCACCATCTCTATCCACGAAGGATATCCGCAAAGCGTCTAGCTTCTCCATCACCTCCTTGAGTAGCTTAATTCCCGTCCACCTACTAAGAGATCGTCTAACACATTCCCCTTACCAAGAGTATATACTATCTCAAAGTCATAGTCCGGGAGGAACTCGAGCCATCGCCACTATCTCAGGTTCAGGTCCTTTTGAGAGAATATGTACCTGAGACTCTGATGGTCAGAAAAGACTGTCAAGAGCTCGCCCATCAGATAGTGTCGCCATGTCTTCAGAGCGAAGAGCACTACTGCTAACTCCAGGTCATGGGTAGAATAATTCTTCTCATGCGGCCTCAACTGATGTGATCCATAGGTGATCACCTCCCGCTCCTGCATCAGGACACATCCGAGTCCGGTCCCGGATGCATCGCAGTAGACTACGTACCCTAATCCCTCATCGGGCAACCTCAAGAGAGGGGTGCTGGTCAATCTCTGTCTCATCTCCTGGAAGCTCTACTAACATCTGTCTGACCACACAAAGGGTTTCCCCTTCTTAGTCAAAGCTGAGAGTGGTGCCGCAACTCTGGAAAGTCTGGAACAAATCTCCGAGAGTATCCAGCTAGTCCCATGAAACTCTGCACCTCTGTCACGCTCTTGGGTGGCTCCTAAGCTAATATTTCCTCGATCTTCGCAGGATCCACTGTAACTCCAACCTCAGAGATGAAATTCCACAAGAAGTGGACCTCCCGTATCCCAAACAGACACTTCGAGAGCTTTCCATAAAGTTGGTGCTCTCGGAGTGTGTCCAGTACAACTCGCAAGTGGTAGGCGTGCTCCTCCTCAGTCGTCGAGTAAATCAAAATGTATTCGATGAAGACCATGAAAAATCGATCAAGGAATGGATAAAAGATCCTATTCATGAGGCCCAAGAACACTTCTAGATAATTGGTTACGCCGAAAGGCATAACCAAGAACTCATGTTGGCCATACTGACATTTGAATGCTGTCTTCTGTAGATCCTCGTCCTGAACACTGAGCTGATGATAGCCTGACCTGAGGTCTATCTTCTAGAACCATCGTGCTCCTTTGATCTGATCAAAGAGGCCATCAATCCTCGGTAGCGGATACTTGTTCCTCACTGTCACCTAGTTTAGGAGAAGATAGTCGACACAAAGTCGCAAGCTCCCGTCCTCCTTCTTAGAGAACAATATCGGGGATGCCCAAGGTGAAACACTAGGTCGGATGAAACCCTTTCCCTTCAAGTCCTCCAACTGTACACATAGCTCTAGATGCTCAGCGAGGGCCATCCGATATGCTGAAGTGGATATCGGGGTTGTCCCGGGGTACAGATCAATATGAAAGTATACCTCTCTGTGAGGAGGTAGTCCTGGAACGTCGTCGGGAAAGAAGTCCGCATACTGATCCACAACTACAGGAAAACTAGGACTCCACACGTCAACTGCTCCTAGGATGAGGCTAGCCAACTGATGAGTGATGGGTTGTCCTCTCCTCTGCGGAAGTCCATCCTGTGCTGCAAAGGCTCCCTTCTCGCCGGTGAAGGTTAACCTTCTCCCATCGGTGCGTACTCATCGCACCTTTTTCCTAATACAGTCAATCTGTTCATGGACTGTAGATAACCAATCCATGCCCAAGATGATGTCGTAAGGCCTCGACGCCGATACAAGAAGATCAAAACCGAAGCTCTCACCTCCTAGAGTAAGCTCACACTGTCGAGCGCTGACCCAAACAGGATCGGACCCACATAGGATCAGTAGCACTGACCCCCAAAAGATCACTGAGGGCTGTAGTCGTCGTCGTTGAATCCACTGAGGATCTCGGTACAGACGTCGTCGTCATAGTAGCAGTCGCAACCTGCTCTAGGGTTCCCGCACACAACATGCTCATTTTGGAGGGTCCGCTCCATGTGCCGAGAGGCTGATACATCAGCTGACACATAGTACAGAGTTGATGTATCCAAAAGTTCAGTATCATCAACAGGAACTTAACGTCGCAGACGGCGCGTCAATCGGACACCCGGTCTGAGAGTTATTGGACTTTTCATCCCAGGGGCCCGGTTGGTTTTTAAGTCAAAACCAACCAAACCGTACTCCACTTGCCCCCAAACCCTAGGAATAGTAAGCCAAAAGGTCCATATCACTTAGAGGAAACCAACAAAGTTTATGGCACGTCAATCGGACGTCCATAGCTCATGATATGAGCGTTTCCGCTCCGAGGGCCCAGTTGGTTTCTTGTACAAACCAACCTGGGCGAACCCAATGTATTCCGAAACCTTGATTGTAATATACCGAAACGACCATCTCGATCCAAGGATCGCATCACCACTGACGTTGCATCGATCGGAGGTTTACAGCCAATGATATGGGCAAAAGACCGTGAGGGGTCCGAAAACGGGGGGTTTGGGCCCGGACCGACCCGGCCCAACCCCCTCTGGGTCGACCCAAACCGGGTCAACCCGACCAGGGTCTGGGTCTGACCCAGCTGGGCGCGGCCCGGCCCAGCCGGCGCAGCGTGCCGTGGCGCGACCTGGGCGGCTCGGCACTGGCCGCGTGACTGTGCCGAAGGGAGCCGTGGCCCCCCGCGCGGGGGTAGCTCCGTGTCAACGGACGCGGCTTAAGACGCGTCCCTCCTTCGGTCCCGCGCGGCCGCGGGACCCCAGCTCGCGGCCGCGGCTTTAGCTGCGGAGGATTCTTTCCGGTGGCGTGCCTGGCGCCGCCGGCTCTTAGCGGCCGGCCGGTGCCGGCCGCAGCCTCTGCCGCCGGCGCCGCCTTCCCGGAGTGGCGCGCTGGCAGGGACTTCTGTGGACCACCGGACGCGCTCCGGTGGTCCGATTCTCCTGCGGTCTTCGCCAGTGATCATCTCGAGACCCGACCATCACTTGAAAGCATTAAAAACACCCGAGCGGCTTGTTTTGTCATCATCCGCCGTCCGCACACCAAGAACGAAAGGGCGGTGGTTTCAGACTTGTTCGTTGGTCCGCACCCACCGCGTTAGAGGTATAAAAAGTCCAACAACATTCATTTAATCACAAGCCGCAGATATAAATCACAATTATTTAAAAGAATAAAACCTCTACCTCGTCGTAATCGTCAGATGTGTTCTTCGCGAAATTGATCATCGCGGAAGAAGATGATCGTCGCGTCGCGTCGTTGCGGTATACGGCGTCGCGTCGACGATCTCCGAGGGTTAAAGAAAAACACACAGATTTAATATCACGAATTAAATCTGTGTGGAGGATAATGTCCACAAAGGAATTTAAAAATATCTGTAATCTCCTACCTCAATTGGATGAACGATGATTTGTCGTGGAAGAAGAAACGTCGCAGAAGAACATCACGGGAGAATAATCATCTTGGAAGAAGCGTCACAGAAGGAGAAACGTCGGTGTCGTGGAACACAGTGTCACGTTGTCGATCTTCGAGGGTTCGACGTTCTTTGCGTTCTTCGCGTTCTTCTCATTCTTCGCGTTCTTCGTGTTCTTCACCAAGAAAGATGAAGATCTTCTAGCTTCATGGATTTATCGAAATCCTCTAAACAAGACACCCATCAAAAGACAAGTGTTTGTCTTATTATTAATCTCATGCCAACAATTGATTTCAAAGATAAGTAACGAACAAAGTAATTCATAGAATTAATTACAACGATCTAACATCCCAATTAATAGGGGCGTTAAGACTTTAGAAAACGTGTCAGTTGACTTTCATTTAAAAGGGGGTATTCGCGGGTGAGTTACTTAGACGAAAAGAAACAGTGGGGCTCATGCAGGCCCCCCTCAAAAATATCCTACCAAGAGGGTAGGATATTTTGGGTTCCACCCTATCCGCTTTAACTAAGCTTATGTGCCTTTTAAGTGGCTTTAAGTGAAATAAAATAAAGTTGTCGCAACACTTTATTTTATTTTCTTCACATAACCCCAAAAACTAAAAACTACGTCCGAGAAAACACAACTCCGGAAGAGGCGTTTCTATGCATGTATCGGCGCTGTGATTCCATCGGTGCCCTCAGAATTTGATTCTGAGCACCAGTTCAAAAGTTAGAAAAACCCACTCGTTCGTTCACTGAATGTACCCGATCCAATCTTCGGAAAATGATTCCGGGCACAACAGGCCTCGGAAGCATGAGCCGTCAGAAACTGCGTTCCTGTAAAATTACAAATAAAAATAAGAAAAAAATTTCCTTGAAATTTACAGGTCTTTACATTTTTTTTCATAATCCATGATTTAATACGTTTTAGTTATAAGAAAATATGACTTTCAGAATTGTAATGTATTTTTCATAAAATATTACGAAATCCTAATGGTTTTGATAATAAAATTACACCCCAATGAGCTATTCTCCATTTATTAATATTTATAATGAAATGATTTTTTTGAATTATCTATATGATGATATTATGTTACAAACCCTCATTATTTTCTAGGAAATTATATGTTAGATCAATGTATTCTTCTATCATGATTTCATTTATAATGTGTTGTACTATAAATAATAATTCATTTATTATATGATGAAACATTCTTTTCAAAGTCCTCTATTTTCACATTCCAGTAAAGATATCATTATTATTTAAAAAATTAGGTTTACAATTAATTTATCACTAATTATTATTATCCCTAATGTTTTTTAGAAAGGATATTTGGTTAACATATTAAATGATGTGGGAATTGAAAACGGATACTTTTGTACAAGGACAAGTTTATTATTTTCAAGATATTCTATTTTTTATTCCCAAAAATATAATATTATATAGGAAAATTGTTCAATGAATTTTATATATTTCTCATAATATGTTTTTAAATTCACCTTAAAATGTTAATATTTTTTTAAATGTTGTTGCAATCCATTTTAAAAATAATTTTATTGGGTCTTAAGAAATATTATTTAAAAAATAGTTTTCATTCTAATATCTCAATAGAATATAAAGGATTTACAATCAATAATGTTTTTTCAGTATTCAAAATTAATTATCAATATTAATTAATTTAATTTGAGAGAAAATAATTTTATATAATTTTATATTATATTTTTATCAACATTATGAGATTCCATTTGATAATGTTCTTAAAATAATTATCAATTTATTTGTAATTATTTGTTGTGATTATATTTTAATAGAGACATAAATTTATGGAAAATTATATGTGTAGGACCTATAAAAATCTCCAATGCAATAATAAAGGGACTATATATCATGATATATTTGTTTTGTGTTAACAAGTTAACAAGTAACAGGATTTACAAATAATGTGTGTCACGATGTTTAACAACACAAAAAATATTATGTTTGAACATATTAATGGTTATATGTGTTTAAGATGTTTTAGTGTTAGGGTGTTTTGTCTAATCAGACATTTATGTGTGAATAGTATTTTGAGAACCCATGTTAAAAATGATAACAAATTTTGTGATTATGTTTCTTCCAGTTTATATAATATCTTCCACAGATCATGATTTCTTGTTAATTTTTAATTTTTCATATCAAATTATAAGATTGACAATATGATGTTATTATTTATTATAAATAAATTTTCTTTTTTATTCATTTCCCCTTTATATTACATTATAATACCGATTAATGTATTATCACAGGTTTACAATATACCCTTTGGGGATATATGATATGTTGTACCTTGATTTGTGTTTAATCTCACACGTTTCCTATATTTTCACTCAATATTTAATGAAGATAAGAAAATTATTAAATATATACAATAGTTTCTTAAGTGAATAATTTTTGGTAAATTGTGAAGACTTGTAAGGGATTAACAAATTTTTAACATTTCTAAAACTTAGTATTTTTAATTAAAAGGTAATAATCTTTCATGGTTATTGTTTTTCCTAATTTTCTAAACTCAAAACATAATTATAGTTGATATATCAATATAATTAAATATTTTATAATTCATCTTATTACATGACGAATAGGAATGGGGCATAATAATAAAAAAATTAGATAATTATTACATAAAAATATATAATTGTATATATATAAATATATTTTTCAATAAATATATAGGAACCCATAAAAAATAAGTATGCCCACACACATATATGAAAAATATAATAATTATATATGTATATATATAATTAAATATATATTTTTGTGATGATATATATCAATAAAAGTGTACAAATATAAAATATTTTATGAAAAAATATATACAATGTATCATTAAATATATAAACATAAATTAACATAAAAATTATATAATAACAATATCATAACATAATATAAAAATAAATATATAGAAATATATTCATAAAATATATAATACATATATGTACACATGATAATAATAAATATATAACAGTATAAAAATATAACATGATAATAATAAATATAATAAACATTTAACAGTAAATATTAGTATATAAAAATAAATATTATAAAAATATATATACAAATAAAAATTATAAAAATATGCTAATACATAAGGAAATAAAATTTATAAATGATAAAAATTTTAATTTTTATATATAAATTTTTTATTAATAAATCTAATTAAGATATAACAACAATATAAGAATATAAAATTAATCATTATAAACATAATATAATTAAAATATTATTACTAAATAAAAGTATAAATATATGCATGCATATCACTATATAATAAATATATATACATATTATTAAAAATTAATTATATAAATAAATTTTCAACAATATGTATATATATATCAGAAATATATTTTTACATTAACATAATAATAATGATAAAAATGTATTTTTCATATATTAGTTTATAATTACTTGTTATTATGTTTTATTATTTTAAAAAAGGACTAATATTTGTTTGTGTGTTAGCCCCACATTCAAATATTAGTGGTTGCGTCCTACGTTGGGGGTTTTGGAGGACTTGGGTTCATGATTTCTTGTGTGGAATTATATAGATTTTTTTATTTTTTTCTCCCCCTCCATGAAAAATTTTATTATATAGGTGTGTGTAATTATTATATATATTGATAATATATTTTTATTATAAATATATATTACATTAATAGTAATTGGTTTCATGTGTTATGTGGTTTTCCTGTCATAAAATAATACATGGGATTTCCGCCTCTTAATAATTAATGTAGGTGATGGTAGCTTTTCATCATGTCCAGAGGTTTGTGGATACTAATTACTGACCCAGGGTGGTGTTCATTTCTTAGTCATGGTTTTGTATACATAAGAAATAATCTATTTGATGTCACTAATGTAATAGTTTCATTTTTAGGAGGAATCTGGGTGGGGTAGGTGGTGTATTGATGTTGGGGTTAGTGTGCAGTCATCAAGTTAGATATCCATATAACATTTTCAATCATGTGGTGTGGGGTGTAAGAGTGGGGGTGTCTTAATCATGTGATGGTCATTGTAATTGTGTATTTTTTATAGGGGAGGCTTCTATAATGGCGTCTTCAACATTTGACATTTGGTGGAACTATGAATACATTGGTAAGTAATTGAAAGGGGACAACATAAAGAGAAATTATATAGTTAAATAAAATACATTATCATGGGTTGGGTGGTAATTACATATGGGTTTTGTATTATATGTTTCTTATATTAATAGTTTTTTCTTCCGGTACATTTAATTTTTTTCTGAGAATATTTATTTTGGAATTTTTCTATATTTTTATAGGGGAATGAATTGTGGAGTGTATATGCTATGACGATGACTGGGATCTTCGTGAAATGAACCTACATAATATAATATAGGGTCAATAAAGGATAATTTTTTACCAACTTCTAGATTAGGAATTGTTTCATGATAATTTATTGTTTTAGAATAGGGTTTTCAAGGGGTGCCTCTTCAAGTAGAAGGGGATAGTGTCATGACTTCCTTTCCAAAGTTGTAGATATCCCACTAGAGGAGAATATTTTGTTGAGTTTTGTGGCATGGTTTTATAAGGATGATATAAATGGACTGACTAAAACATGGATGGGGAACTCATTAGTATGGTAAGATGACTCAGCATTGTGTTCCACGATTTTACGATATAATGTTATATTTTAATGAATGAATATAAAATCTACTGACACCATTTAATTTTAAAATAGTCCAAATTTTACCTTGGATCCTTTGTCTCCCACGATATCCTTTTCAAGACCCTTAATACATTACATTATTAGGATCGACCCCCAGAATTTTAAAATTTATTCAACAATTTGGTCTCTATTAATGGTGATTGTGTCTCTATATAGCTCTTATAATTCATAAATTTTTTTATCTATTGTATAAATACAGTCATTTTATTCTATGAAATGGTTGGACCTCATATTTAGGTACATTTTTTTCATTTAATACATCTTTTTAAGGAATATATAAATAAAAAATGTATATTGACACAACAAAACTAGACGAATTAATTGATTTTTATTTTTATTCTAAATTGAAATATTGATGGTTGTAAGATGTATTCATTCACATTGAGTATTATTTTTAAAATTTTATCACACTTTTTAAGTAGTTTCCAGAAAAATTTTACTATGCAAAAAATTTTTCATTTGGAAATGGAATGGTCACATTAGTGTATATAATAACACTAGAGGTTTCATGATACTGACATACCATTTTGGGAATCTATATCAGTTGGATCCATGTTATACCTTTTTAATGATTCCTTTTATGTCTTGTATGTATTCACATATACTGGATCTGAAATCTCATACTTTTATATTGATGTTTTTCATTAATGATTAAATATTATATGGTTAGATCCTAATTTTTTTATCTTACAGTGTATCCATAGATGGTTTCTCTTATTCTCACATTCATTCAAATATACAGTTTTCATATGTGTTCTTTTTTGAATATTACTGGATTCTCTAAATAATAAAATTTTGTTTTTTGAAAAATTATCTTATATGAATTAATTTTAAACATTATATGATATAAATCTGGAGAAAACATTTAATTTGTAAAATATATGTTGTTGATTCATTGCTGACATCCTAATAGGATTTTTTTATTTCATGATAATTCTGAATTTTGGTAATTATATATGTGTTTTTGTAGGAAAGATGTATACTGAAGGGTGTTATGTATATCATAGTCCTCTCTTTTGAGTTTTCAACTCCTTAGTGAAATTGTATGGTGTTGATGATTTTTTACATGTACTTTCATCATTGGATTCTTTTTATTAATTTTTCATTTTTCATATTTTTGGGAATTTATATGTCTCATGAATATATTATATTCTTCTAATATGTACATTTATTTTTATTGGGATATACATGAGAGTTATTTTGTGGTTTCCTTATCATATGGAAGACCAATTTGGGATACATGAATGGTTGAAGAACAATGGTTCAATATAACATTGTTTCTAAGACAATACCATGCCCAATGCACTAAGACCATAAATAGAATTTTATTAAGCCCCTTTGTAGGAATAATTGTAAAAAATCATAATTAATATTTTACGTTTTCTTGGGTTCCTTGGTAACTCACTTCCATTTCTAAATATGAGCTACTGTGGGTAGTAGGGGAATTTTTTCCATTCCTGAGAATGATGTTGAAGGTTATTTGACAAAACTATATGGATGAGTGCCTAAATATAATATACCTTGGGATGTATGAGAAATTTAATTAATTATAAAATTATGTATAAATATGGATGAGTTCCTAAAAGTAAAATAGAATTATAACTGCATTAAACATCATACTAGACACAATCAAAAGGTACAAACCTCACTTCCAACAACATTATAATAGTTCCCCTTGACCAAAAAATACCAATTTAATAACAATTTTTTTTCTTTAAATTTTAATAAATTAAAAAAATTCTATAGGGTAACATGAAAAATAATTTCTATGGTGTTTATATAGAATATTATGATAACTTGTTTTCAAGATGTGTGGAATACTATTCATAAACCACTCATTGAACTGTGATTGAGTGAAATCATAACTGAGAAACTATTAAAAACAAATAATAAAATCCATGTATATACCATAGAGATTAGAGGATGATAATTTTGGGAGGAGGCACATTGATTAATTATGAAATATTACCCAGAACAGTGTTTAATGGATGGGCAGATGAGTGGGTGATTTGGTGGATATAGAAACCTCACAGTTCATACTCGTAGACCATAAAATGGGGGATGATCAGACACCATTTTAAAATCATTAAAAAACACATACATAAAAATATCCAACTATGAACATTGGATATCATCATGAATAAAAAATGAATAGTGGATCCCATAGTGTACTCATTACTTTATAGAGTTAAAACCAATTCACATTGAGTGTGGGATACAATTGGTTTTTATAATATCCCAACCACTTTTTCGAAACATGATTCTCACCAAAACCTCTGTGGAATCCAAAAAAAATACAATCTTGAAGAATATCTCTATGTTATCAAGACAATCTAAATCTAGGTTTAAATACAAAATTATCAGGCAATGGAAAATGTGAAATACTTTATCAGAACAATGAACTGGATATATTCATGTTATTCAAAATTTGTATCTACTATCCTTTAAACCACAAAATGTGATATTGGATTTCATGTATGTTCAATACGAAATAGTTATGTGTGTTATTGATGAATTTATACATGTTTTTCTTCAATAATATTTCATCACATCCCATTAATGTGGAATCATGTTTATTATTGAAATACCTCATTATGTGTATTATATTTAAATATTCTTAATGAATGAAACAATTATCAATATGAATGTAACTTATTTAAAAAAAATTTCATATTATATTGGGGATTAATTCTACCTAGTTTATACCTAAGTGTGTTTTAGTATACATCAAAAATAATGTGGATGATATTTTATTTTTTGTATTAATTTTATTTTAATATATAATCAGATGATGGGGAATCACTATGACATCCCTTGAATTAATGATTTATTTTACCATTTTAGGGTTCTTAGTATGTTAATTAAAATTAATTATGTTATATAAATCAATATTTGAATATAATGAACGAAAATGTGAACAAGAAACATGTATAATATAGTTATGAATATTTTTATGATTATGGTTAGTCCATTCAGTTTTATCAAAACATATATGTTTTCATGGGAATGAGATACAGAAGGGTTTAAAAGTCATTAGACCATTTTTTAATTTCTATTTGATACAATTATAAATTATTCAACATAAATTTATAATTATACTCGTAATCTGGGGACAATTCTATAATCCCCAATACTATATCATCTCTATAGAACACTATCAATGTATTTGTTCTTGATATGTTTGGTTCATTTCATTTTACATAGTTTCTCTCCATATAGAATGGATATTGATCATTTTAAGATCATTTTGATCATGTACTAGTTACCCCACAATATTATTGTACAATTTTTTATCTTCCTTGGCCATGAATGATATTATTAGTACTTTTAATAGATATCTAACTATCAACATTCACTTAGGTAATTAATTTATAAAATAATTATTTCATATTTGTAACAAATATCAGAACATTAATTATTTTTTTCAACAGTTATTCTAATATTTCTATGATTTTGGGTTCTATTATAATGTATTAGCATCAACTGATTTCCTTTGGGTTTTGTTAATTACTTCAACACCATATCCACTTATACACACATGTCCCACTATTAGTTATAAAGATACTCTCCCTAATGCTACTGTTGAATTATCTTATGAGTTAGTGATGTTACCATCATATATCACATGATCCTGAGTAATACATACACTATATAATATTGAAAGTTATGTCAACCAAGTATGATAGTGTCTATTAATGATAATAACTTGAGATCCATTACATTAAGAATAATAGTAATGATTTGGATGATGTGAGGAGAAATAATATAGCATAACAATATTTAATTAGAGTTTACAGATATATATAGTTTAATGGATGAGATTATGTAACTTTATATCAGTAATGTGGAAATACATCCTAGTATTTCGGATATTACATGAAATTTATACCCTCTTTGTTATAAAAGATATAGGTGTCTCAACTAGGAGATCACGATGTTGATGTCTGGTGTGTATGTGTCATGATTGGTTATAGTTTTGAGGTGTGTTTAGATGATGATCAATATCATATATTGTTTAAAGGTTATAACATTCTTCTTAGTTGTAATGTGTGAGACAACTGACTGAAAATAATTTTTTTATTATCATAGAACCACTTTTAATGGGTTAGTAGAAATTGAACATTACATCAAAAACTGAACTCAAAATTCCTTGCCCCAATGGCAAAAAAAAAATAACACTAAATCAATTGAACAATGAAATGACCCTTCCCAAAATTAAAATATTTTTTGATATGAGACTACATTGATTTTATATTTCATATTTGCATATGTATTTGTGTTTTAAAAATATTTATATTTTTTCAATGATTAATTAATATGTTTATAATATAAATACATTACTAGTTATATATTTATTCCTAGTTTTGAATTATTACTAGACAATTATTGATAAAACGTTTCAAAATATTTTTTTCCATCCATTAAGTTTACCTGGTGGGAATAATTCATATTTTTAATAAATTCATCACAAATTTTCTCCCATCACTAGGAGGTTGTGTTGTAGTCTATGTTATTATTGATCAATTGATGATATTTTCTCATTTAATATTGATGAATGTGAAATCATTTGTGAATAATATTACTTGAATAGTTTAAGATTAAATTGTGCATATTCATTTGGTATCATTGATGATCATCTTTGACTCAGATATTCATTTTACCTTCATGGAACATACAGCTGAAAATATACTTTTGTCTCCATCATTTTTCCTTGGTAAATATTTTATAATTTTTTATACCGTTAGATTGATATCATGGTAAAGTCAATATTTTATAAATTACATTCATATTTTCATTAATTTTGATGTTTTTGTGAGTGTCATTTACCTACGAATGGGTTTTTTATAGAAATATCTATCACCCAAGCATCTATATAACTATATTAAAGGCTTTGTGTGTATGAAAATTGTTATCATTTTCATATAACACATTAAATGATGATTCCTTTATTATTACAATATATTCATTATATAACCTTATATAAAAAGAACATTTGAACCATGAGTGTTTGATTTCTACTCATGATACTAGGAATTAATAAAGCGATTAGAGTTAGAGGCATCTAGATTTTGAAGTCGATGATCATATTTTTGTTAGAGATACTTTTCAACTGGGAAAATAGTGGTTTAATATTTTGAATGAAATGTATCCTAAATTAATCAATCATTCTTTTATGTATGATCATTATGGTCTGGATTACATTAAATTATCAATTCATCCACACAAGGGTAAGAGTCATTAAATTTTATATATTTCATTACATTGAATGTATCCCTATAATTAGTGAAATGATATTTTTTTAGGGATTTTGATAATAAGGAAGATTATTATTTCTTAGAATCTCTAATATATTTTAAACATTTTTATTGGAACATTTTTATTATCATATCATTCTGTTATTTAATATCATATGGCCCCAATAGTTGTTTTATAAGTGTATGTGAGAGTGTCAATAACATACGTGATATAATTTTCAATGTTATCTGAACATTGTTTTTGAAATTCCTATTGATTAAATAAAGATATGATTAAGGATGATTTATTGTTTATTACAATGTAAGATATTTATAAACAATTTCCATGTTTCTGAGGGATCTGATATGGTGTTGATATTTTGAAGATGTTCTAATAACATTTGAATTTGGAGTAGATTATTAATGATAATATTGATTAGTAGGGTTTCTAATATAGGGTATATTACTTATGTAATAATTATAATTTTATTGAAATATTGATATTAGTGCATCTTAGAGCTTGTTAAGAGATTTTGTATAAAATAATGGTAGTTTTTTTATATTTTATATTTAAATAAAATATCACTTTGTAAAATGGAGTTTCATAACAATTATCCGATTTAAGGGATTAGTTAAATAGATTCTTTTAGATTCACAATGATTCATGTTTTTTCATTGAGGATTATAAATTACCAATTAGTATGGTATTTTTGGCTGAATGTTTTATTTTATCATGGATATTTAGATCATGAAATTTTAAAGTTACATTATTTTAGGTGGTTCCATTGTAATTCAATTTGTTTCACAATAGTTTGGGGTTTCTATTCCATTGGATTAAGTTAGGGGAAGGGAATGTATTTTTATTCTTATGTGGGACACTGTACATACATGGTATCCTTTTTGATCTTGGATCATACTCTAATTTATCATATTTAATTTTTATTGGCACCTAAATTTTGGGTGGATTGTTTTTTGATTCACACATATGATAATAAATGTAATATGATTCCATGAATTAGATATTTATTGTTTGGTAATGACTATAGTATAATTTATAGGTTATTATTTAATTATATTTAATTTTTTTACTCTCTTTGTACCCAAGGGGACCTTTTTCTCGATGTTTTTTTGTCATTTACCATTAGTTTTTATACATCAAGAAATGTCCTACCATGAAAAAAATATCATTTTCAAAGGTACCATTCTCTTTATATTTTTATCATTTTTTTATGTTCCATCTTACCCATGTTGTTATTATGGATGATTGAACTCAATATTAACTATTTATTTTTTTTGATTTTATATTATATTATATTATTCATGTTTTTATATATTTTTAATTTGTTTTTTGTGGAATGTTAATCGTTATCCACCTAAAAATTTGTTTTTGTTTATATATTATATAATTGTGAATTGGGATTCATACATTATATATTTTATTTCCATTTAAATA
This sequence comes from Viscum album, assembly GCA_963277665.1. Lineage (NCBI taxonomy): Eukaryota > Viridiplantae > Streptophyta > Magnoliopsida > Santalales > Viscaceae > Viscum > Viscum album. The sequence goes on along the minus strand of OY728160.1, from coordinate 794,224,492 downwards.
GTATAGGGATCTTAATTTTTGTTTCATTTTATAATGACTATGAGCGGTTCATCCATATGAATATTGTATAATGATGAAATAAATATAGTGAATTTTTTACATTTTATTGTATGACATAAAACTGAATATATATAATAAGTGTTGTTATGGATAATTGATATGTGATAAATGAAATTTAGTTGTATAAGTGAAATTTAAATTATTAGGGTTTTAATATAAATATCAGTAATAAATTTATTATGTCCAACAATTTATTTAATTTCAATAGGTAATAAAATTATTAATTGAATTTTATGTTCTTTTAATTAGGTTTTCTTTAATTGATGGTAGTGTTTTTATTTATTAGTGTCAGATATGGATGTTTATGTTGATATGTGGTGGTGATTTTGTGGTAGTTGTTGTGGTTCATATAGTATTGTGATAGGAAGTTGACCCATATAATGGTCTTGGGTACTATTCTATCTTCATTTTATATTTCTAATTTCTTACACAACAAATCATGATTTGGGTAATGTGATGGATTCCTTTATGATAAAATGGTATATTTATGTAATCTTAACAACTATAATAGAGGTGATAAAGTTAGATAACAACACCTTCCTTTCTCCCCCTTCCAAACATTTTAGAGGAATTTATGTTCTAATTCTATTTCATATATTGCTGTTGTGTGAGATATTTTTTATTTGAGATATTGATATTGGTATGATATTGTATGAAGGGAAGTGGGTATATTACAATGAGTTAAATTATAAGATGTTTTTTTTGATATTTTAGGGATATTGACTGTCTGGGAGTTCTTGTACATATTTTATTATGAACTATGGGTAAAGAAAATATATGGGGAGGATTCTATTGAATATAATTTCATCAGAAAAAAATATCTTATAATGTTTTTAATGTCTTTAGTAAAGATTTAGATTTTTTTATTGATATTATTATCACCTGAGTTGGAGTTTTACTATCTTCATAGAGTCACTACAATTAGAGTTACTATTTTCGGAATTTATTTAGACATATAGATTTGTGAACGAAATTACATGTATTATGTGATATGCTTATTTAAATTTTATATATTTAAATTTTTTTATTCTTATACATCATTAATTTATATATGTAAATCATAAAATTATGTCTACTTAATGTTTCCCATCGTATATTCAAACCAATGGCCCATGATATGAAAATATTGGTGGTCCATACTATTATTCATTACTATCCCTATAAAAGTTAAATAAATAATTGTTTATTACAAAATAACATATGATAAATTCCAAATAATTCCAAAAGTGTTTCTAAAATAATTTTTTACACATCATTTTTTTATTGATCATATTTAACTAATCAAAACTCACACATTATTGATGTAATATCCTTCAACCTCTAATATGATAACCAACATAATTATGATGATATATTTATCATTTATTTTTTCTAATTTGAGGGTTTTATGAGTTTGTTAAATTTTTGTGATATTGAGCTACAATATGAAATTATAATCGATTGATATTTATAACATAAACATATATTTTTGTTATAAATCATCTTTTCAGTAGGTGTATCAGATTTCATTTCCATATATATGTATTTTATTTTTATTTAGGGTATAAATTAATGTGATATTTGGGATTATTTAGCCTAATTTATTTAAGTTACAAAAGCATTTAAATTATGTCATTTGATGCCAAAAAGACAATTTTGTATAAATATATCATAATTTTCAATAAAACAAAATTTGTTTCCATTCATTATTTTTTTATTTGATTACTAATTCATCCATGTGGTTCAAATAACATATTTTTGTCTCTATAATGTTCATAGAATTATTTTGGTTTAATAAAATTTAATTTATATGGTTTATATAAAAAAATTAATTCTAATTTAAAATATAACATTATGATATGGTGGTCCAATGAATTTTATCTCATTGTAAAAATAAAAAAAATTATATGGTATATTATGTCATATTTGGGTGATGAGGTGTCATGAAGGCGTGTCAATCCAATTATATAAATGTATTAGTAGATAAAAATCATATGATATATTTAGGAATGAATTTATTATAGTTGTATATGGGACATTATATACATAAACAAATATTTTTTTGTTTCTTAGTAAGTTATAGAATAATATATGTAAAAGAATATTAATGGGAATTTTATAGAGAAACATGATAAAAGGAGTTCAATAGAACATTGTTCCGTCGATATGATTTTTTTCCTATTTGATTGAGTTAGTGTAACACAAAAGGGTATTTTTTGATATTAATTTTTTCATTTCTAATGGAATTAAAAAATACCATTTAATACCACTAGTAATATATTATTCATTGGGGAATTGTTTTATTCCTTATAAAATATAAATTATCTTTATTTTATAAATAGTGTAAGTTTTTATTTTAATTGATTTATAGATATAAATTAGAAATTTAAACATTATTATTCTTCATTTGAATCAATCATGGTGTAAATAATATTTAAATATTTTAATTATAATAGTATGGAATGATGTTACAAGAATATTGGTTAAAAGAATAAATGTTATTATTTATGTATGTTAGACCCTGTAATCTAAAACATAAGTGTTGAAGATATATGAAGAGGTCAATAAAATGTATAGAAAATGAAATGCTGACCAAATTCACCTCCAATTGTTCAATGTTTAATATGTATCTAATTTTGAAAAAATGACAACATCAAAATAATTAATGAAAAACCTTACGAATCAAGATGATGCATCCACATTCTAATGGAATCATGGAAGGGGTTAGAAAATAATAATGAATGCAGATGATCGAGAAAACAAATTACTTTATGTTATATTGGTAGCCCATTTATATATTGAGAAAAAATAATTTGAATCATGTTAATCTAATTCCATCATATCTTGAGTACTTTTAAGAATATTAATCAATCATAAGAAATAATACATATTAAAATATCAATGAAAACAAATATTTGTGTGATGATTACATCAAGAATTTATTAATATTATAAAATAGTTGATTGTGTGATAGTGATTTTTTAAAAACAAATTTATCATTCATTTATATATTTTTATGATATTTTTAGTATGGTTATTCACAGTCTACATAGTTATTGTATTATTTTCTAGGATAGATTGTCACAACCTGTCCCTGGGGCCCGTATCGTGACTACCCCAATCCCTCCTTCCATAGGCCATGGGATGGAGACTAGCACCAAAGGAGTAATTCCCTTGAAATGGGAAGGCATTGCCTTTATAAAACATAAACACACACACAACCAAAAAACAATCTGATGGAAAGACTAAGTAATGCAGTATAACAAGTGTGCTGAAAGTACAAAAGGACCTAAAATACAAGCCCAACAGAAAGGAAAAACTACAACTGAAAGAATGTACAACCGAAAAGAAAAACTGCTGGAAGATGGAAGCAGCTCCTGAATCATCCTCCGGGTTCCAACCAGAAGGGTAGGTAGAGATGTCCTCCTCATCACTCTATATCTGTAGATCTCCTCCAGGTACAGACTCGTCATGAGGTCCACATCCGGGTACCATCCAGTCCTCATACACTCTTCCTCGATCAGCGTTATCCATCATTTGCATCCAACACAATGAGGTGTGGGTATATCCCTTGCTATGGGTGAGTATAATGATACTATGTAGGGACCACTAGACCCTCAAGGTCTCAAAAAATAAAATAAGGATAAACCTCAAAGAAAGATATCAACAGATAACATTTACATAGGTATATTTTCATACATATACCTATGCTATCAAGTAACCCATCTCAATCATGAGGAAAACACCAAGGTCATTGAATAAACTCTAACCAAGATTATCATTATTGAAGCCAAAAATGCTGGAGAACTCCTCCTCTGTAGAGTACAGTGGCTCTGTCGCGACTCTGAGGCGCTACTCACTAATATTAGATTGCTGAGGTACTCCTCCTATCGAGTATCAGGGGTCTGCTTCCCCAACACAGTAGCGCACCCCACCATGGGACTGCCTCCCCAACATAGTAGCGGTCACCCTAATAGCCTACATAGGTACTTCTCCTATTGAGTACCGTGGATCTGCCTCCCCAATACAGTAGCACTCCTCCACCATGGGTCTTCCGCCCCAAGACAGTAGCGCTCCCCACAAGGCTAGTCAAGTCGCTCTGAAACGAATCAGATAAGTAGTCGTTGGGTCTACACCTACTAGGTCTCTGCACTCTGTTTGCTCTTCTCTAGTAAGAAATTCTCCACATGCTACTAATCGATACTTCCATGTGTCAGTTAATCTCATGTGGAAGTATCTCAATGGACAGCCTCGTCATAGGGGTCTCAACGCAATAGACGACACTTCAATCGGATGCTTGGTATGTGAGTTAGTAGCCTTTTAGTCCCAGGGGCCCGGTTGGTTTCATGTATGAACCAACCTAGCCATAATAAAACCAAATCCTAATCCTATGTGGATTATGCGAAAAGATCAGTCTCATCAAGTGGAATCCAACATAGTCGACGACACGTCAATCAGACGTCTGGTCCTTATGTTATGAGCGTTTCTGCTCTGAGGGCCCTATTGAAATTAAATTCGTTCCAAACCAAGACATTGTCCAAAGTCGTCCAAAACTCATTTAGAGTATCACAAAAGGAATGCCTTATCACAAGGGTCCCAATGCTATTGACGGCGGGTCGATTGAACGCGTGGTTTTTATGTTATTCACGTTCAAGTGAAAACGGGACCAACACGTTAAGCCTAGTGGGCCAACGGGTCGGGTTAACCCAATTTTGGTGGGTCCGACCTGGCAGGGGTGTCAGACCGTCCCAAATAAATTTGCGGCTCGGCCTGAGAGGCATGGCCCACCCCGAGGGGGCGCGGCTCAACCCGGAGAGGTGCGACCCGCCCCAACGTGGCCCGACATGGCATGGCCCGGCACGTCATGGCCCAACCCGACAGGGCGCGGCCCGGCCCAACACAGCTCGGCCCACCCCGGTGCGGCCCATCTCGGCGCTCCACGGCTTTCCTGGCCCAGCACTGCATGGCATGGCACTGCACGGCTTGGAACTGCACGGCCCGACCACCGCTCGTCCGTCTTGGCCCGAGCGGGCCGCGCGGTCCGAGTCGGGGGAGCGACCCCCCAGCTGCCCGAACCGGTGGTGGCGAGCGGTGCCGCCCTACCTAACTGCCCGGCCGAAGATGGCCGACCTTCATGGCACATGTGGCCCACACAGTTTTTCCGCGGTTTTTCCGACACAGTGCCATCCTGGCAAGGTGACTTTTATATGCCCGGCCGACCGACAGTCCAACCGGTTATTCCACCGTATTAGCTCGCGGAACGCGTGAAGCGGTCTTCCGTAGAGCGACGCTATGGGGCACTGCAATTCATCCCTTTTGCTTGACCTTCTATAGTCATCCATTTCGTTCCCAGTTGAGTGGCTAGTGGTAGGGGGTCACTTTTCGTCCTCATGCGGTCGGCGCCTTCGTTTGCTGCCAGCACTATTTGTCACCACTTTTTTCTGAAATGGTCTCAATCAAAAATAAAAGAAACTATAGAGTGTCGTCAGGCCGTGTGCATTTGGCCCGCGCCCCCCGTGTTAGGTGGTAATAGTTGGCCGAATTCGTTTTAAAAATTCAATGAATAACAAGAACAATTTTATTAAACTATAAGTGTATATATTCCTCCTACATTGATAAAAACATTGCACATCGTCGAGACACAGAAAGAGGACAATCGTCGAGGTAGAATGACATCACAGGGAGACGGTGTCAACTCATTAACATCAAGGAAGAAGAAACCGATGTAGGCACATTGTCGGCGTTCTTTTTGTGTGGCTCCCTCTCCTTTGTCTTGGCCAAATATTGAAGGAGACGATCATCGTTTTTCAATGGTTCATCGTTGAGGGAAGACCCCTTCTCTTCTATTTTGTAAGAGCCTCTGCAATAGGATAATTGCCAACCCAAAATTATGTGAGGGCTTCCCCAGTATATTATACTGCCATGCCTTTTCAACATTCAAAATTTTAAATTAATTAATTAATAGTCGATCAATTAATTAACTAATAGGTGTGGGAATATTAATTAGGGAGAGAAGGAGGGGCAATGCAAAGAGGCTTCATCCAATTAAATGGGGGTGTTTCCAAGATTTAAAAAAGTGGAATTAAATTGGGGAGTTTAAGGGAGATGAAAGGTTTGGGATCATGGGGGAACCACCTTTGGAATATCAACACATGGGAAGTTATATTGGGGTGGGCCCCACCATTAACTTCCCCATGTAGGATTTAACCACCAAGGTGAATAAAATTGTTCGAAACAATTTTACTTAACTTTTTAATTAAATCCCAATTTTTAACTTTCAACCTGAATAAAATGCAACTATGTTAATAGTCCCCTTATGCAAATACTAGTGTTTCAAGCTCATCAATGTCCTTGGTGTTCAATTCTTAGCACAGGTTCAAAATATAGAAAAACCCGCTCGTTTGTTTACTGAACGTACCCGAACAAAACTTCAGAAATTGATTCCGGGAACACCGGGCGTCGGAATCAAGTGTCTTCAGAAACCGAAGATTCATAAAATTCAATGGTATTAATGAAAAAAAAAATTCCTTGATTTTTTCGGTTCTTTAAATAGATAAATGTATTCTAATATCAAAAATAATCTGATGATCATGTATAATTCCATGGATAACATTGAACCCACCTTGAAAATTATATTCATATATGGGGCTTAAAACTCCATCCTAAAGGGTATTTAGTTAAAATGGTTGGAGAAGAAAAAAAAATAGGATATTTATTTTTTATGGGAATTTATTAATGTATTTCATAATTAATTTCATGGTGTTAAAAAGATAATATTAATTTTTTTTTGATTTAAAAACTAATTCTATATGTTTATCATCGATCCTTTTGGTGAAAAAAAATTATGGGATTAAATATTTTCAATGATTATCAGAGGTATAATCAGATCACCATCAAACAAATTATACACAATCTTATATTAATTATATTTATTAATATTTAGTGTATTAATTTTTATAAAATGTAAAACATTGATCATTATAAAATCAAATAATGGTGAACATTTAGTGTATAATGAAGAAAACATTTCACATTAAATATTTAATAATTTATTCATCGTCATGCCATTATGACTCATAGAATAACCTTCTATTGACATTTATTAGAAAAAATAGTTTTATATTTTATCATTATTAAATTTTTTATATATATTTTATAGTAATATATTCTAGAAATATGTAATATTTTAAATCGAATTTGATGATTCATTGTCCATTGAACGAAAAAAATTTAATAAATTCTAGAAGATTGGATTCAAGTTATATATATTATAAGTCATGGTTTATATAATCACATATGAGGGTATATTTATTTGATAATAAATGGAATATATGGGTGAATAATGGCTTAGAAAAATCAATTTATCTTAGAAAGATATTTATATATGAGTATATACACACTATCTATATTTTTTTTGATTTTTAAAATCCATTTTCCAAATTAATATGAAAGGAATCGGTGATTCTGTGAATAGAAAAATACAATGGAATCACCACATCCATTAAAATATTGTTTCCAACTACACAATTATTTTCCCTGCCAAATAATGGACAAACTCTTATGATATACAATAATTCTGAAAAATGTACCTTGATATAAAAATTTGTTCATAATGATAATTTGGTGTCTTATTCAACATATCATTTAAATGTTCATACTAAAAAATTATTGACCAATGATTTTCAAATATAAGTAGTAATATTTTAATTATATATATAGACGAATGATTTCTATTCGAAATATTGTGATACATATAGATAGATCAAAAAATAATAATGTATCTATTTATATAGAATCTGTATATTGTATGTATATAGAGATAGTTTCTATTGATCAAGAACTATGATTACTCAATATTTTACAACACATGGAAGGAGAATTTGGTGGATAATTCACCTATAATGAAGGAACTTGTTATATTTTCCATGATTACGATTCAAAGAGTCCCAATAGTAACATATTTTATATGAATATATCTGGAAATCATAAAGAATAAATTAAATCACTTCAATGTAACATCTCAAATATCCATCCATCTGATGATCACAGGGGTATATAAAGTGTATATTTAGATACACAATATGGAAATAAAATTCCATAGTTAATTCTTGATAGTTATAGAATTATAATACATGAGAAACTAAATGAAATAATAAATTTTGGAATTTATAAAGTATTTTTTTATGAAATACATATATAATCATTATATATCAATCCTAGAATCACAAATTTGTATAGAGATATCAAGGAACACATCTATTAGTTTAGTATGTAGATGTATATGATAGAGAGAAATTTTATTTTTTTTATAAAAATAAATGATTAATTTTATATGTCTAATGTTATTATGTATTGATAAAACATAACTTTATGGAATATATTAAAAATAAATATGGATTTTAAAATTGGAAGTCCAAATAATTCAAATAGAAATAATATTATTTTAGATGTGATTGATCCATTTAAGTACTAAACTGAATTGGTTTCTATTAGAGAGGATTAGTATCCATATCATGGTTCTTATATATCTGTAAATAATGTTTTATGGATACATGGAGTTCCATTTTCAATTTTATTTAATCCTGATTCATGTTCTAACATGATGTTTTAGAGGGGCCTTTAGTCTGAATTTTATTATAAAATATATATTAAAAAATATTGATATCCTCCAACACATGATAAATATGAAGGGACTATAAAATCTCATTTGTGTTTATTTAGAACCAATTTAATGTTTATGAATGGTGTTTTGGATTTAATATAAACCCATTATAGTTCTCCTAGAATAATACTTTCACAAATGATTTCAAATAGAACCATATGAGGATATCTATATTAATAAGTGAAAACTCTAACTTATTAGGATACTGTATGAGGCTGGAATCTTCTAGGGCCAACTATGGATTAATTATTATTTGGGATTATTGAGAACAATTGGAAATATATCATATCATTTAAATGATGATAAAATATTTATGCTTCATATATTTTTTGACATTATTATATTTATGTTAGAGTATAGTGTTCCATTTAATATATCAATGGAAAAGTATATAGACCTATACATCTCATATATAAATAATACATATTATTAATTTATATTCTCTATATATCAATATGATACATGCTAGAACCTTATTGGTTTAATGTAATTGGAATCCTAGTTATATAAAAAATAGAAACATAAATGATCTATATCTTATCCGACTGATATCATTAGTAATATTATTCTTCTATAGTAGATCCTACATAAAACAAATAATCATATCATATGAGAAATTAAAAAAAATATGGGTGATATCAGATTTCCAGTAAGGGAATATAAGGAAGACATCAATTAATGGTCATTTGAATGGGTATAATAATCATAGTGCATTGAGATAATGATATTCACATTGAGAATTATTTTAAAAAAATTAATAAATTCTTGAGGGAAGCCATAATATCTCAATTCCTCATAATGCATGAATGTTAATCAAATTAAAGATGTTTTTACATAAAACAAATATCATTAGAAAATGGTCATGTTATAAAATATTTCCATAACATGTGGAATGTTAGTAGTAATAGAAATTTAATATCTTGACTACTTACCAAGAAATTCATTAAATTTTAGGTTTTTTCTAACCACAAATTTATGTGCATCGGGCATAGGATGAAATCTTATGTACATATTTTATGTTTCGGATACACTATTTTGATAACTTTTTTATTATAAAAAATTGTTAATTACCCAATATATATGCATAATAAAATTAGCATACCCATCACATAATCATAATTAGTTCATATGTACAAAAAAATATCCTGAAATCATTCATTGTTTAATAAATACATATACAATGGGAAAAAATGGGTATCATCAATATTTTTCATCAACATAAACCATATAGAAAAAGAATTATTTTTTAATATAGGATCATATTAGAAAAAAATATAAAACAGAACAATCAATCTATGTGATAAATATATTATTGAATGTTTACATGAACATTTATTGAAAAAAATACTCATTTTATTTTTTTAAAAAGTATTTACAATTTAATAAATCCTAATATGTGAAGTTAAAAAATTCCATCAAAATGGATAATGGAAGAAATTAATTTATTATTATATGAAAATATTTGTCATAATGGAGTCAACATCAATTCATATTTTCTATTCTAAAAAATTTCTTTCAATTTTTTTGTAAAATATTATAATTACCTAATTAAGAAACTGAAAACAATATTATATTACATTTTTTTTGTAGAAATTCATAAATGTTTTAAAAATAAATGTGGGTTTAAAAACCAAATTATCCACCCATGGAAAATGTGGAATTCTTTATCAAAACAATGAACTAGAAATATTCATGTTTTTAAAAATTTGTATCTAATATCATCTAAACTAGGAAATGTGATATTGTATTTCATGTATGTTCTATACATAATATTTATGTGTGTTATTGATGAATTTTACATGTTTTTTATTCAATAATATTTCATCACATCCCCTTAATTTGGAATCATGGTTATAATTGAAATACCTCATTATGTGTTTTATATTTCAATTTTCTGATCGAATGAAACCATTAAAATTTTGAGTCTAACTGATTTAGATAATTTTCATATTATTTAGGGGTTTAATTCTACCTAGTTTATTTCATTAGTGTGTTTTAATATAAATCACAAATAATGTGGATGATATCTTATTTTTTGTATTAAATTTAATTTAATGAAAAATCAGATTATTGGGAATCACTTTTCCTTCCCATGAATTAATGATTTATTTTACCATTATAGGGATCTTATTATGTTCATTAATATTTATTATGTCATAAGAATAAATATATGACTATAATAAAAGATAATGGGACGAATAAAAAAATTTATATAGTTATGAATATTTTATGATTATGGTGAATCCATTCAGTTTCATCAAAAAATATATGTTTTTAGGGGACTGAGATACACAAGGCTTTAAAAGGCAATAGACCATTTTTTTTATTTTTATATGATAAAATTATAATTTATTCAACAAAAATTTATAATTATAATCATAATCTGGGGACTATTCTAGAATTCCCCATACTATATCATCTCTATATAAAACTATCAATGTATTTTTACTTCATACTTTTGGTTCTTTTCATTTGACATAGTGTCTCTCCACATAGAATAGATATTGATCAATTTAAGATCATTTTAATCTAGTACTAGTTACCCCACACTATTATTGTACAATAATTTAGCTTCTTTGGCCAGGAATGATGTTATTATTACTTTTAATAGATATATAATTATCAACATTCACATGGGTAAGTAATTGTAATATAATTATTTCATATTTGTAACACATATCAAAACATTATTTATTTTTTTGAACTTTTATTCTAATTTGTCCATGATCTTGGGTTCTATTATAAATTATTAGAATCAACAGATGTCTTTTGGGTATTGTTAATTACATCCACACCATAACAACTTTGAAACAAATGTCCAATAGTTTGTTATAAGGATACCCTCCCAAATGCTACTGTTGAATTATTTTATGAGTTAGTGATGTTACCATAATATATCACAGGATCCTAAGTAATACATACTCTATATGATATTGAAATTTATGTTAACCAAGTAAGATAGTGTGCATTAATGATAATTACTTGAGATGCATTACATTAAACAGAATAGTAATGATTTGGCTGATGTGAGGAAAAAGAATGTAGCATAATAACATTTAATTATAGTGTATATATAAATATAATTTTATGGATGAGATTATGGAATCGTATATCATTAATGTGGAAGGTAATCCTAGTATTTCCAATATTACATGAAATTTATTCCCTCTTTTTTAATAAAGATAGAGGTGTCACCATTAGGTGATCCTGAGGAGCATTTCTGGTGTGAATGTGTCATGATTGGTTATAGTTCTGAGGGGTGGTTAGATGATGTCAATTTCATCTATTTTTTAAAGATTAAAACATTCTTATTATTTTAAATGTGTGAGACAATAGACTGAAAAATAAATTTATTATTATCATAGAACCACATTTAAGGGGTTAGTGGGAACCCAAGATTACATCAAATACTTAAGACAATATTCCTTGCCCCAATGTTAAAAAAAGAATAAAACTAAATCAATTGAACAATGAAAAGCCCATTCCCAACATTGAAATACTTTTCGAGATTAAGCTACATGGATTTTATAGTAAAAATTTTGATATGTCTCTGTGTTTTAAAAAGATATATATTTTGTGAATGAACAATTCATAGGTTTGTGGTAGAAATACATTAGTGGTTATGTATGTATTCATAGGTTTGAATTATTAGTAGACAATGATTTATAAAAAGTGTCATCATATTTTCTTTCATCCATTAATTTTACCTAGTGGGAGTGAAATGACATTTTCAATAAATTCATCACTTTTTTTCTCCAATAACTAGGAGGTTGTGTTATAGTCTATGTGATTATTGATCAATTGATGATGTTATATCATTTAATATTGATGAATGTGAAAAAATTAATGAATTATATTACTAGAATAGTTGAAGATTACATTGTGTGTATTCATTTGTTATCATCGATGATCAGCTGTGACTCAGATAGTCATTTTACCTTCACGGAATATACAACAGAAAAATATGCTTTTGTCTCCGTTATTTTTTCTTGGTAAAAATTTTATAATTTTTTATACTGTCAGATAGAGATCATGATCCAATCCCTATTTTATATATAACATCCATATTTTCATTAATTTTTATGTTTTTTGAGTTTCATTTAACTACGAATGTGTTTTTTATAGAAATATGTATCACCCAAGAATCTATATAACTATATTCAAGTCATTGTGTGTAAGAATATTGTTATCATTTCCATAAAACACTACAAATGATGATTCATTGATTATGACAATATATTAATTATATAAACTTATATAAAAATAAAATTTGAATCAAGAGCAGATGATTTCTACTCATGATAGTAAGAATTAATAAGATGATTTGAGGTGGAAGCACCTAGATTTTGAAGTAGATGATCATGTTTTTGGTAGAGATTATTTTTATCTGGGAAAATATTGGTTCAATATTTGTAATTAAATTTATCGTCCATTCATCAATCCTTCTTTTATGTTGCATTTTTATGGTCCAGATTCCTCTATATTAGCAATTCATCCAGACAGGGATAAGAGTAATTAAATTTTCTATGTTTTATCACATTGAATGTATCCCTATAATTATTCCAATGATATTTTTTGTAATATTTTGATAATAAGGAATATTATTATTTCCTGGAATATCTAATATATTTTCATCATTATTTGGGGAACATTTTTTATTATCATATCATTCCTCTATTTCATGTCTTATGGTCCCATGAGTTCCTGTATAAGTGTACGTGAGAGTGTCAACAACATAAATTATCTATTTTTCAATGATATGTGAATATAATTTTTGAAATTAGTATTTATTAATTAAATATATGATTAAGGTTGAATAAATTTTTATTAAAAAGTAAAAATTTTATGCACTATTGCCATGTTTCTTAGGGATCTCATATCGTGTTGAGATTTTGAAGATTTTATACTCTTATTTGAATTTGGAGAATATTCTTAAGGATAGCAGTGATTAGTAGGGTATCTAATATAGGGGATATTACTTATTTAAGAAATATAATTTTATTAAAATAATGATATTAGTTCAGCTAAGATCTTGTTAGGAGATTTTTTATTAAATAATGGTAGTGAATTTTATATTTTATTTTTAAATAAAATAACTCATTGAAAAATGTTGTTTCATGAAATTTTTTTGATTGAAGTAGATTAGTTTAATATACCCTATTAGTTTCACAATGATTCATGTTTTTTTAGATAGGAATATAATTTACCAATTAGTATGGTATTTTTGGGTGAATCTTTTATTTTATCATTGATATCTTGATCATGAAATTTTAAGGTTACGTTATTTTAGCTAGTTCCATTGTAATTATATTTGTTTCACAATGGTTTGGGGTTTCTATTCCATTGGATTAATTTTTGGGGAAGGGAATATATTTTAATTATTATGAGGGATACTATAAATACATGGTAGCCTTTTTTGATCTTGGATCATTCTATAATTTATCATATTTAATTTTTATTGTCACCTAAATTTTGGGTGGTTTATTTTGTGACTCACATATAAGATAATCAATGCAATATGATTCCATGAAATAGATATTTATTGTATGGTAATGGATTTAGTATAATTTATAGGTTTTTATTTAATTATATTAAATTTTTTCTCTCTTTGTACCGAGGGGATCTTTTGCTCAATGTTTTTTCTTTCATTTTCAATTAGTTTGTATTCATCCAGTAACGTCTGGGCATGACGAAAATCTAATTTTCAAAGTTACCATTATCATTATATTTTAATCATTTTTTATGTTCCATATTACCCATATGTGTATTATGGATGATTGAACTCAAATTTTAATTTTTAGTTTTTTGGATTTTATATATTATTATCTTATTCATATTTTAATATAATTATTATTTGTTTTTTGGGGAATGGTAATCATTATACACCCAATATGTTGTTTTATTTTATTTATAATATTATTGATGAATGGTATTCGTAGTTTATATATTTTATTTCCATTTAAATATTAGAGTGATCATGAGTTTTTTTTTCATTTTATAATGACTATGAGTGGTTTATCACAATGAATATTGTATAATTATGAAATAAATATAGTGATTTTTTAAAATTATATTGTATGAGATAAAATTGAATGTATATAATAAGTGATGTTATGGATAATTCATATGATATAAATGAAATTTAAATTTATAAAGGAAAGTGAAATTATTAAGGTTTTAATTTAAATATTGGTGATAAATTTTATTATATGAAATAATTTATTTATTTGGAATAGGTAATAATATGATTAATTGAATGTTATGTTATTTTAATTAGGTTTTTTTAATTGATGTTAGTGTTGGTATTTATTGAGGTCATATATAGAAGTTTTTGTTGATATGTGGTAGCGATTGAGTAGTAGTAGTTGTGGTGCAGATGGTATTGTGATAGGAAGTTGACCCATATATTTGTCTTCGGTACTATTATATATTCATTTTATATTTCGGATTTATTAAACAAAAAAACATTATTTTTGTAATGTGATGGATTCCCATATGAGAAAATGGGTTATTTATGTAATACTAACAAATATGATAGTGGTGATACCCCTTCCATGAGCCCCCTTCATAACATTTTAGAGGAATTGATGTTCTAATTCTATATCATATAGTGTTTTTATGTGAGTTATTTTTAATTTGAGATATTGATATTGGTATGATATTGTATGTAGGGAAGTGGGTATATTACAATGAGGTAAATAATAAGATGTTTTTATGATATTTTATGTATATTGAATGTTTGTGGGTTCTCATAGATTTTTTATTATAAACTAAGGGTATAAAAAATATATGGGGAGGATTATATTGAGTATAATTTCTTGAATTTTTTTTCTTATCATGTGTTTAATGTATTTAGTACTAATTTATATTTTGGGATTGACATTATTATCACCTGAGTTGGAGTTTTCTTATGTTCATGGAGTCACAACTATTAGAGTGTCTATTTTTAGGAATTTATTTAGTGATATAGTTTTGTGAATGAAATTACATGTATTATGTGATATGATTATTTATATTATATATATTTTAATTTTGTTTTATACTTAAAAAATCATTTATTTATATGTTTAAATCATAAAATTATGTCCACTTAAGGTACTCTAGACTAGTCTCCAACCAATGGCCGATGATATGACAATTTTTGGGGTCCAGAATATTATTAATTACTATTCCTATACGAGTTAAATAATTAAGGGTTTATAACAAAGACACTTATGATAAATACAAAATAATTCCATAATTGTTTTTAAATAATTATTTTACTCATCATTTTTTGATTGATCATATTTAATTAATCCAAACACACACATTATTGATGTAATCTGGTTCAACCTCTAATATGTTTACAATAATATTTATGATGATATATTTATCATTTATTTTTTTCTAATGTGATGGTTTTATGGTTATGTTAATTTTTCTGGATATTGACTTACAATATTGAATGACAATCGATCGATATTTATAACTTAAACTTATATTTTTTTTATAAATCATCTTTCTGGAAGGTTTATCAGATTTTATTACCAAATATACGTATTTTATTGTGATTTGGGGTTTAAAATAATGTGATATTTTGGATTATTTAGACTAATTTTTTAATGTTACATAATCATTTAAATTATTTCATTTGATGACCAAAAGACAATTCTGTTTGAATATATCATAATATTCTATAAATGAAAATATTTTTACCACTCAAGAAATTTCAATTTTTAATATCTGATTACTAATTCATCCATGTGGTTCAAATAACATAATTTTTTCTCTATGATGTTCATATAATTAATTTGGTTTCAAAATATTTAATTTATATGGTATATATAAAAAATTTAATTCTAATTTTAAATATAACATTAAGATATGGTGTTCCAATTAATTTTATGTCATTGTAAAAAAATTTATATGGTATATTATGTCATATTTGGGTGATGAGCTATCAGGAAGGTGTGTCAATCCAATTATATAAATGTATTAGTAGATAAAAACCATATGATATATTTAGGAATTAATTGATTGAAGGTGTATATGGTATATTAAATACATAAACAAATATATGTTGTTTTTTAGTAAGTTATACAATAATACAAGTAAATGGATATTAATATGAATTTTATAGTGAAACATGATAAAAAGAGTTAAATTTGTAATTTTTTAGTCAATGGGATATTTTTTCCTATTCAATTGAGTTAGTGTAACACAAAATGATATTTTATTATATTATATTTCTTATTTAAAATGGAATTAGACATTACCATTTAACACCACTAGTAATATATTATTTATTGTGGAATGGTTCTATTCCTTATAAAATATAAATTATAATTATTTTATAAATAGTATAAGTTTTTATTCTCATTGATTTATAGATTTAAATTAGAAATATAATCATTATTGATGTTCTTTTGAATCAATCATGGTGTAAATAATATTTAATTATGCTCATTATAATAATATGGAATTGTGTTACATAAATACTGGTTAAAAGAATAAATGATTTTATTCATGTTTTTAGAGATGGTAATCAAAAACATAAGTTTTGAAGAGATATGAAGAGGTCAATAAAAAGTATAGAAAACGAAATTGTGACCAAATTCACCTCCAAATTTTCAACGTTTAATGTGTAACTAATTTTGAAAAAATTACAACATCAAACTAATCATTTGAAGACATTCAGAATCAACATGATTCATCCTCATTCTTATGGAAGGGGTTAGACAATAATAAAGAATTTATATGATCTAGATAACAAATTACTTTATGTTATACTAGTAATCCATTTATATATAGAGAAAAACTAATCTAAATCATGTTCATCTCATTCCTTCAAATCCTGAGTACTTTAAAGAATATTAATCAACCATAAAAAATATTACATCTTCTAATATAAATGAAAACAAATATTTGTTTGAGGATTACACAATGAATATATAAATATTATATAATAGTGGATTGTGTGAAAATACTATTGTAAAAACTCATTTATATTTTCATTTATATATTTTGATGATATATTTACTATGGTTATTCATAGTCTACATAGATTTCGTATCAATTTCTAGGATAGATAAATGTATTCTGATATAAAAAATAATCTGATGATCATGTATAATTCCAGGGATAACATTGAACCCACCTTGAAAACTATATTCATATATGGGTCTTAAAACTCCATCCTGAAGGGTATTTAGTTGAAATGGTTGGAGAAGGAAAAAAATTCGGATATTTATTATTTATGGAAATTTATTGATGCATTTCTTAATTAATTTCATGGTGGTCAAAAGGCAATATTAAATTTTTTTCGTTTAAAAAATAATTCACTATGGTTATCATCGATCTTTATGGTGATGAAAAAGTATGGAATTAAACATTTCAAGGATTATCAGGGGTATAATAACATCACCATCAATAAAATTATACTTTATAATATATTAATTGTTGGTTTTATTAATATATAGGGGATTAATTATTCTAAAATGTAAAACATTGATCATTATATAATAAAATAATGGAGAACATTTAGTATATAATGAGAAAAATATTTCACATTAAATATTTAATAATTTATTCATAGTCATGCCATTATGACTCACAGAATCAACTTATATTGACATTGATTGGAAAAATATAGTTTAATATTATACCATGATTAATTTTTTTCTTCATATGTTGTATAGTAAAATATTCTATAAATATGTAATAATTTGAATCCATATTAATGATTCATCATTTGTCCATTGAAATAAAACAATTTAAGATATTCTATATGTTTAAATTATAGTTATAGATATTATAAGTCATGGTTTATATAATCACATATGACGGTATATTTATTTGATAAAAAATTGAATATATGGGTGAATAATGGATTTGATAAATCAATTTAACTTAGATAGATATTTATATATGAGTAGATACATACTATCAATAGTTTTTTGGAATTTTTAAAATCTATTTTCTAAATTGATATGAAAGGAATTAGTGATTATATGAATGAAAATATATATTGGAATCACCATGTCGATTAAGATAGTGTTTACAACTACCGAATTATTTTCCAGACCAAATAGTGGACAAGCACTTATGATATACAATAATTCTGAAAAAAATACCCTGGTATAAAAATTTGTTCATAATTATAATTTGGTAACATATTCAACATATCATTTAAATGTTCATAATTAAAAATTATTGACCAATTATTTAGAAGCATAATTAGTAATATTTTAATTATATATATATGATTGATCTCTATTCTGAATTCTATGATACATATAGATAGAACAAAAAAAAATAATTTATATATTTATATAGAATCTGTATATTGTATGTATTTGGAGATGGTTTCTATTGATCAAGAACTGTTATTGCTCAATATTTTACAACCCATTGAATGAGAATTTGGTGGATAATTAACATAGAATGAAGGAACTTCTTATATTTTCCAGGATTACGATTCAAAGAGTCCCAATAGTAAAATATTTTATAAGTTTATATCATGAAATCATAAGGCAATGGGATAAATTAAATCACTTCAATGTAACATCTAAACAATCCATCCATCTAATGATCACTGGTGTATGTACAGATTATATTACAATACATAGTATGGAAATAAAATTCTATAGTTAATTCATGATAGTGATAGAATTATAATACATGATAATCTAAATGAAATAATAAATTTTGGAATTTATAAAGTATTTCTTATGAAATACATATATAATCATTATATATCAATCCTATAAGAACAAATATATATAGAGATATAATGGGACAAATCTCTTAGGTAAGTATGTATAAGTATATGATAGAGAAACATTTAATTTTTTAAAAAAAATAAAAGAAGAATTTTACATGTCTAAAGTTATGATGTATTGATAAAACATAACATTATGGATTATATAAATAATAAATATGGATATTAAATTGTAAGTCCCAATAATTCAAGAAGAAATAGTATCATTTTATTTGTGATTGATCTATTAAAGTACTAAACCGAATTTGTATATATTAGAGGGGAATATTCTCCATATCTTGCTACTAATATATATGTAAATGATGTTTTATGGATACATGGAGTTCCATTTTCAATTTTATTTAATCCTGATTCATGTTCCAACATGATGTTTTAGAGGGGACTTTAGTCTGAATTTGATTTAATAATATATATTAAAAAATATTGACATCCTCCAACACATGTTAAATATGAATTGAATATCAAACCTAATTTTTATATATTTAGAACCAATTTAGTGATTATGAATGTTTTTTTTAATTTAATATAACTATATTATAGTTCTCATAGAATAAGATTTTCACTAATACTTTCAAATGGAACCATATGAGGATATCTATATTAATATTTGAAAACTCTAACATACTGGGATATTGTATGATGGTGGAATGTTCTCGGAAAAAATATGGATCAAAATTTATTTGAGATTATTTAGAAAAATTGGAAAAGTATTGGATCATTTAAATGATAATAATATATTTAGGCTTCAAATATTTTTTAACATTATTATATTTATGATAGAGTATAGTGTTCCATTTAATATAATAATGGAATAGTATATAGACCTGTACATTTCATATATAAATATTAAATCTTATTAATTTATATTCTCTACATATCCATATGTTACATTCTTGAACCTTATTGGTTTAATGTAATTGGAATCCTGGTTATATAAAAAACAGACACATAAATGGTCTATATCTTATCTGAGTAATATCTTTACAAATATTATTCTTCTTTAGTAGATCATACATAAAACACATAATCAAATCATAGGGGTAATAAAACAAAAATATGAGTGATATCAGATTTCCTGTAATGAAATATATGGAAGAAATTAATTAATGGTCATTTGAATGGGTTTAATAATCATAGTGCATTGAGTGAATGATATCCACATTTAGAATTATTTTCAAAAAATTAATATATTATTGAGGCAAGGAAAAATATCTCTATTGTTCATAAAGCATGAATCTTAATCGAATCAAATATGTTTTTCCATAAAATAATATCATTATAAAATGGTAATGTAATAAAATATTGTCATAAAGCGTGGAATGTTAGTAGTAATATAAATAAAATATCTTAACTACTTACCAAGACATTCATAAAATTTCAGGTTTTTTCTAACAAAAAATGTATTTGCACCGGGTGTAGGATGACCTCTTATGTACCATTTTTTATGTTTGGCATAAACTATCATGATATCTTTTATATTATAAAACATTAGTCATTACCCAATATATATGCATAATAATATGTACACACCCATCACAAAATCATAATCACTTTCTATGTACAAAAAAATATAATGAAATCATTTATTATTTAGTCAATACATATCCAATGTGAAAATGGGTTTTATAAATAATTTTCATCAACAAAAACAATATAGAAAAAGAATTATTTTTTAATATTTGATCATATTAGAAATAAATTATAACAAAAAATCAATCTATGTTATAAAAATATTATTGAATGCTTACATGGAAATTTATTGAGAAAAATACACATTTCATTTTTAAAAAAATTATTTAAATTGTAATAAATCCCAATATACAAAGTTAAAAATTTCCATCAAAATGGATAATGGAAGACATTAATTGATTATTCATTGGTAATATTTATCATGATGGAATCAACATTCAATCATATTGTGTATTCTCAAAAAAATCTTTTACATTTTTGGTAAAATGTTATAATTACCTCATTAAGAAAATGAAAAAAGTGTTATATTATATTTTTTGTAGAACATCATAAATGTTTTAAAAAAATAATTTTTAACAAAATAGTTTAATTGGGAAAATTATTATTAAAATATTTGAAATGAAATTTTTTTATGAATGTCATAGATTCCCAACGAAAGAGAAAAATAATATATTTTTTCTATAGAAATAATTTTACAAAGTTATGAGTTTTTAATGTGAGGAAAATGGAGAGAAAAAATTTAATCTATAATGATATAAAAATGATAAAAAAACTAATTTTATATAAGATATATAGGTTATATAATATTATCATATGATATTGAATCATAAAAATTTATGGAAAATTGAGGATGTAATGTAACACCCTTACTGCTTTGGAATTTTTTTACCAACGATTCAGAGTGAATGGAATATAATAAAACAAATTTCATAATACCATAAATATAATGATATTAATATTAATAAATATCAGTATGGTAGTTTATGCACCTCATAAATTATGATTGGTTCCTAAGATAAGTTATATCATAATGACGACAAATTTTGATGGTAACCGACTACATTTTTTGTAACTATTTAATCAAAATCAATTGTTTGAGATAATATGAATGATATTTTTAATAAAATATTATTAATAAGGAAAAATTATATAAGATGTATATGGATCAATATATTGACATGGTTAGCATAATTATCTTTATAAAATATAACATGTCCCAATGATATAACATTTTTATAAATTACCTTGAACTTATGTGTGAGGTGTATCATAAGAAATCTAAAATTACATTTAGTATATTTAGAGTTGTTATCATAGTTTTTTTGATGAACTATTTTCACTCCAAAAATATTATATATGATCTGTTTATTTATAGTTCTTTTTTGAATCATCATTTCTTGTTGATACCTATTTTATTTTTTATATATGATTTTGTACCACAAATATAATCATTACACACTAATCATATTTAATTAATATCCACAGTCATAATAAAGTCATAAGTATCATTTTGTATCATCATAAAAACATTTATATTAACAAATATAACTCAGTTATGAACAATTAATTATATAACTATATAGATAAAGTA
Source organism: Viscum album (assembly GCA_963277665.1). Taxonomy (NCBI): domain Eukaryota; kingdom Viridiplantae; phylum Streptophyta; class Magnoliopsida; order Santalales; family Viscaceae; genus Viscum; species Viscum album. The sequence continues at coordinate 794,201,971 of OY728160.1, read as the reverse complement.
GTCTTTATGTATACATGTGTGATGGTTCAACATTTCAATAAATGGAATGAATTAATGATAAATAATAATTCACATTTCATGACTAATTATTAAACAATAATTATTATTAATATTAAATTAATATATCCTTATTAATATCCATGTAATTTCAAAATGAATAATTAATCACATCATTCTATGGAGGAGGTAGTCCACACATATGCACGAGCACAATTATCTCATTCTAATAGTTAATTATTCATATAATAACATCACATCCATTATAATATCCTCAAATTAATAATTTTATTTGATATTTAAATATATTACTGTGTAGTAGTGGTTGTCCAGTCATAAATGTGTGATATACGTTTAATCCCTATTTGATGTGGTTGATTATGCTTTAGGGTGAATGACCATGGTTTTTTTATGAAATCACATGGACCATTATAAAATTGTTCAAGATGTTAAATTATTAACAATGAATTTGAACTATCAAATAATGATATGGAATGCTTGAATATTGAAAATGATAATTTAAATTTAAATTTATAATCATATAAAATATAATTTGGAAATAATACATCATATTAAGATAATTATATGATGATTTGTTTTCTTCTTAACCCAATTTCCGACAATTTTCATTGTGTTAGTATGACATAAGTAGATCACGTATATTTGTGACCAACATGTGGTCATTTGATCATTAATCAACAATGAATGATTGATTGATGTTAAAATATTGTATTCATAATCATGTGTTTTTAATAATTATTTATTTAATTTCATTCATTCATGGAGGAATCTATCAGTTTCGTTTCATTATCGAGATAACGAGTGAGGTAGGATGCTAGAGAGAAATTTTTCATTCAAATTGATTCTCAATTCTCGATATACAATTAAAAAATTATTTAATAATATATTTATATAGTTATGATTAAGGGTAAGAATATATTATAATTTAACAATTGGCTTAAAAAATTATTATGACTTATCTGACCCCATTACATATATTAATAATAATATTATTGTTCTACAATGAGAAACGATTGGAATAATAATAAATATCATTTTACGGCCTTGTAAATTTTTATTTATCATAAAAAACAATCATTATTTTCTCATCATACCTAGTATTTATCGAATAACATAAAAATTATTTTATTAAATATTTTTATATATAAATATTTTATTCATAGTCTAGGGAAAATATATATATATATATAATAGAGTAAATATTACCAGAGAGGCTCAGCTAGAGGATAACCCCCTGACCATTTATTAAAATAAAAGAAAAGAAAGTCTACAAGCAGCGGAATTCAAAATAATGAGTTACATGTCATAAGAACTATACCCATCTCCACATCCCTGATAGCAAGCTTCCTCCACAGTAGTCGATTCCCATTCTGAGCTGTCATAATGCTTCAGAACCTTAGCATATTTTTGTTTCAGAAATTCATCTGTTCTAAGTATAAGAGCTCAGTAAGACCACCAGAAGACCTAGTGACCAATGACTTTGGTAGGGAGGAGTATTCCTTCTTTGACCTACCTCGCGGAGGGGTAGTCAAAACTTCATGGGTCTCAGTCATCTTTATCCTCACACCTTGGACCACATCACTAAATGAGGGTTTGATCATACCACCCAAGTTATACTTGTCACTCTCATAGAAGTCCCCCCATTTCCCATTGATGATCACATTCTTGAAATTATCATCCCCTCCATTACTCTACTGTAAATGGTCATTGGTGTCAACAACAAGACACCTTGGATGTTCCAACTTCTCATAGATAATCAAAGACCCCTACTGCACATCATTGGAACCAATTTCACCCTCCTATGAAGAAGACCAATTCTCTAATTCATTCAAAGGGAGATCTTCCCCCCGTTCACTTTCTCCAACAACTGAGAACTAGCAGTAGTGAAACCCACACCCTCATCATGAAAATCCCTCCCTTGTGCTCTATTTGAAGCATCTAACACCCCCAAGAGATCCACTCTCATAGCCGACAACTTCTATCATACCATCAATCATATTAACTGCTCCCTTGCACCAATTATCCATCTTTCAATTAGATAAATTCATAGACAAACCATGCTGTAATTCATACACAGCTGCAATGACACATGTTGGGCAACCCATTACACCAGAATCAGACCCATCCATTGCACCAGGATGTAACACCCCATCACCCAAATACATATCATGATGAAGCCTACTGAACACTGTAGACACAACTGGATTTGGAGGTACCTCAACATACTTCTTCAAGGGCCATGTAGCCCTGTTCTCCTCACTAGCAGCAATAACAGAAACCACACCTACTGCAGGCATCGGTCTCAGCCCGTTGGGAATGACTACCATCTCCCTCAGGTTAGAACTTATTCAACCTAAGACCTATGAATGACACTTTGAAGCTGTATTCCCCAATCGTAAGAATGTGTTACAGTAGTAAACCCAGGATTCAAAGACCACAGACTGCCTACATTGGAACTCTTCTCCCACAGTGAGCCAAATCTACTTGACTGAAGGCCATGCAACATCTACCTCCACACAGATACTGGGATTTATCGGGTGACTAACAGTTGACATTTGAACAATAGAGTAGATAAATTGCCCCACCATATTTCCAATCATATGGATTATTGCAGGATTATGGAAAGGAAGAGGGACTTGTGGGATACTAACCAACGCCGCTATGGTTGAAGGATCACGGTTCATACATAGATCAAAGGAATAATGAAGGAGGAAGAAGTGACATCTGTTGGATCTACGAGGGGGAACCATACCAGGCTCGAATCAAATCCACATCCAAGGAAAACCGAATCATGAAATGGTTTTTTGTCAAGAAACCCAACAACAGAACGTTCTTTCAAAACCAACTTACCAAAAATGAAATGGTCAAAATCATCAATAGATGGCCTTTTCCGATAGAAATGAGCCACCTGCGTAAGGTCCAAATGACTTGATGCTTCAGGGAACTCTGAAGGAGAAATAGACAATTACGGTTCACCCTGATGAAGATCAGGAACTTTTGGGAATAAAGAAATCGTCCGGAAATCCGGGGGAGATCTAGGGCTTGAGAATGGAATGATATATTTCCGTAGGATTGGAGGTTGTGGTCGCTCCCCTTCCCCCCTTCCACCTCCTGGAAGGGGAGGGAAATCATCTCTGAGCATCATCTAGGGTTCGATCACTACAAATCACCTTCGCCAATGCCGCGAGCAGCCGCATGTCACCATCTCCATCTACCAAATCTCATAACATAAATATTATATACACAGTCCATTGAATAATTGATTATACATTATTCTAGTCAATAAATATTTATTTTTAATATTGATAAATAAATATTTAATACCATGAGAATATATGTGATCTATAAAAATTTGAAATATTATTCCTCTCTCTTGATTATTATATTTATTCATGTTATTAAATTATATTACAATATAATTGAGATTAATAAAAAACATTCCAAGTGACCCTCTAACACTCATTGACATTCAAATTAGACAGGATTTCTTAATATTCAAGATTACTGTATAAAAATGGATCATTGAAAAAAAGATAATAATGATTATGTCACAATGTTGAAAGAAAAACATAGATGGTTACAATGTAATATAATTCAATTTTCATAATATATCCTCAAGAAAGTCGCACCCTTTTGACATCAACCAATGTGTTTGATTCCTCTTTCTTTGAATCTATGAAATTAAATAATTATTAGTCCATGCCCATGGAATTTAACGATAATGATAAATTTTAATAAGTGGTTTGATATATCAACTTTTGTTAATATAGATGGGTCCAATCCTTTATTGACTTATTTTATAATAACATCCATTCATGATGCACCCAGCACACGCTACCTCCCAAAATCAAATGGCCTTTTAGATAGAGATATTACATAAATGTACTTGAGTAATGAAATTAATTAATAATATAATTATTGGCTTTGATCCATTATATATTCTCACATTATGATATATATTACCACCCATATTCATGCATAATTCCAACAAGTAGGTTTATTTTCTTATTATACTATATTGGATTTTATAAAGTGAAAACAAAAAGACAAGATGATTAATATTCATTTTAGTAATTTCAATTTAATAATGAAATTATATGTGACAACCATAGTATTTTATCAAACTATATAATGAAATTTAACAATATTATTATGTATTTTTTATATTCTAATCATAGGGTGGTTTTCATATAGCCTTATGAAAGTGAAAAATACTATAGGATATAAATACATTAAATTTATGATGTATGATGAAAAATAATTAATAAGTTTTATATTTAAATAAATTTTCAATCTAAGAATAATATGTACAATATGTTAGTTCAAGAACAATGACTAAAACTGACTCACATTTGTGCTATAGATGGAAATGTTTGAAATTTTGTCACCTAGACCTCATATGACGATCATGTTTCCACTGATTCATGGATTTAGTTAATGATTCATCCATTTTTTATCATGGATATTTTTATAACAATGAAATAACATATTATTTATGAGCTCGTCAAGTGATATAAGATCTGATGTATATCATACATATGAAAATATGACTATGGGTCATTTTAAATAGACACAACTGATGTATTTTCAAAATTTTGTGTGGTAGTTTTGTTATTGATATAAACCAAATCCATAAAATGAAAAAGATTTATATATATTAACACTTAATTAGATACATATGAATTAGTATTAGAATATATTAGTTCAATATAAATTTTAAAAAAAAAATCATTGAGATATTTCTCTCACAAAACCTCCATTATATGTAATAATGAATCTCAACTATGACATCCGACCAAAAAGATATATTTAGAAACTATAATTTATATATCATTTAATGATTAGTTCATTTTATCAATAATTGACTAGGAACATATCCATAATACTTCTCAAAAAAATAAGGATTGTCATTGTTTCCATCCAATGGCAGTCACCTGGGACAATTTGATATCATTCTACAATAGTTATCTCATATAGAACATATATAATTTTAAAAATATAAAATAGATGACAGACCCAGTCAATAATTGGTATGGAATCATTTAAATTTTGTATTTTTTTCATTTATTTACTAGGATATAATTTATTTGAAGTATGAATTGAATGTGATAGTTTAAACACTCCCATCATTTATTGTTCCATACTGATTCACTACAATATTAAGTAAAAATATTTAATATAACTAATTTTCTCCATACTATTATAACTCTCATGATGGATCTTGATCCCATGATATATGCTTCTTCAATCATGTACGTCATGGAAAATCATCAATTTAAAAAGTCACTAACATTATATATATATGATTGCAATTTTATTTCCAATAATTTGTCTGTAATAGAAATAAATAATTATAAAATATTTGACACTTCCACCAAATCATTTATATATACATGGATAATATCCATTCCAGTTGAAAAAATTCCATCATTGTCTCTTAAAATTGAATTTTATATAACCTTGATGATTTATTTAATCGATAAATGTATCTGTACAATTTTATTACATTTTCTATACATTTTGGGTTCAAAAATGTTTTAGTTTATGTCATACAAACATCTACCTATTGTTTCAATTTTAAGGAAGGATGAATCAATATAAATTTCCCAAATATCATATTCATGGGAATCTATAATAGAACAATCAATTAGGATGTATATCATTATATAAAAATCTGATAATTATTTTTCATTTTATATTCATTAACACTGCTTAAACACAATTGTAAACAGTCCTTCAAGAAAATTAAAAAAATCATATCCAAAACAATTTTATTAATGAATACATTTTTTTGAAGTAAAGTTATTACATCTTCTGGGGGATCGACAAAAATCTAAACCTGTTTTTTCATATATAATATATATTGATTTGTATTTGTCCCTTCTATTTGGAATCATCGATGAATCTTATTGATTCCTAACATATTAAAATATCATATTTATTTAATGATAATAAGTCACCATCCTCATTTCCTAATATTAATATACATTATATTCTATAACATACAATATACACCAATATTTTACATTTCTCATTGAAAAAATTTCTTTCTTGAGGCTTTATTGAATCTATTCTTATGCTTTCTATTTTATATGATGATCCTAAATTTCATAAAATTATTTCACAATTTAACTATCACATTTAGTTATGTAATATATCTCAATTAATGTGGAGTATCATTAAATTATTACAATCATACATGTTTTTTATGTATTACAAACTCATTTCCTTTTGACGTACAATTATTTTAAATAATTTTCCTTAAGGTGTAATTTTTTTATTATAGTTTCGAAAAGAAATTTAGTATACTGTCAACCTAGTATGTCTGAAGATAAATTATTCTTTCCCCTCTAAAATTGTTAATGAATAAAATATAACACATAAGTTGGAATCTAGTTTCATATTTATTTTATTTTCAATATTTTTAATCCATAAGAGGATAATGAACAACTCACAGGTTTCTTAATTTTTATCACTATGTATGAAAAGGTGTGGTTCCCCTTCCTCTTAATCTAGACCCTTATATTGTATAAGGATAATTAAGTAATTATTGAATCCATAAAAATTGTTTGAATTTTCGAAATTATTGATCATGTTATTATACAACATGATCTGAGTAGAGTTTCATAATCTTCTAAAAATGATTGTTCTAGAAATAATTCATATATTCAATGAATATATCAAATGAATCTAGTGTATTCTATATTATGTAAAAAAATAATTACAAAAATAAATAATATTGAATAGTTATGATGCATGATTACCAAATACTCAATTTTTACAAAATTGGTCTATCTTCACAATTATTAAAGAATTCATGATTTCCATTATATATTTCACCATTTAAACTAGACTGGGATTTTTCCATTTTTTCATCTATGGATGCATAACATACAACATGTTGTTCATGTTCAATTGGATCCAAATATACATATTGTTTTCATTTGGTCAACTTATTCTCATTTAAAATAAATATCCCATGATTCAATATAATTTTAATCAATGATTCAGAAGTAATATAATCGTTTATGATTTCAACTACATGGTTTAAGTAATAAAAAAAATAATGACCATTATTTAATGATGAAATTATATTACATATGATTTCATTATAAAATTAATCAATATATATCTTGTATTGATAATGAGATAATGATTATGGTAACATATTGATCATAATAAAAACCGTTTATAACCAAGAACATTATTGATGACATTGTATATATCTTATACCCAATTGACACCGTAACATGTATAGTTATATTGGGTAATTGTAGATATATGTCACCACGTTAATATTATAGAATATATTTAAATTATACATTTTAATACCTATTAGAGAATCAAATTCTATATCTAATATCAAATTTTATGAAAAAAATAAAATAAACATCATAAAACCCAGTACAAACTAACTCATTCTTAAAGGCATTTGTGTAGTTCTTCTTCCCGCTAACATTCGTGAAACATGAAAAATTGATGAATTCATTTATCCTTGGATATACCATGATCCTTATTTCAAGGATAGGGGTAGTCTCGGTGTGTTAGGTTTATATATCTTCTTTTAAGCCATCCTTTTATTCACATTAATGATAGAATCCTTTTCATAATTTATCTTAATTTTAACATGGTTCAATAGTTGGAGAATATTTGTAAGAGGGTTATGAATTTAACTAATTTTAGTACTAACAAAAAATATTTAAAACATATATTTATGTAATAAAATAATGAGATCAATTAAAATTCATCAGAAAATATAATACTGAGAACCACTTAGAGATCATGACATCTAATGAAATTGACATTATGAGGACTGACATGACAACCTTATCATATTTTACTCTAAATTTTTTCACAGATATAACAAACTATTCTTATCCAGATCACAAATAATAATTTCATAGATAATGAACACTTCATAACTCTCCGCCTTTATTGATACATCGGGTAGTGAGGATTCTAGTAAAGAATTTTTTTTCATAGACTAAAAAAAACCAGTAGGTGAAAATACTATTTCCAAAAGATTTATCATTTTAGAAGATGGTAATAGGAAAATATTTATCATAAGGATAATTTGGATTATTTTGTTTTTAACATTTTTTATTTATAAAAAACATGTTTTTAGTACCTCTCTTGATTAAAATATTTGTGAGAAAAAATATGAAGATAAAATTTGATATGTCTAATAATCATTATTAAAGACATAATTGGTGTCACCATTGAACTAATATTGTACTATAACATAATAAATTCACATAAAGACGTTCATATTTTCATAATAATAATATAAATCGGACAATGTTGAATTAATAATTGGTATTTAGTTAAAAAGGATTCTAAAATCTATGGGATTCTTCTACCCTAATCCCTTTAGTGGACTCCCCAATCCAAAAATCATAACATTGATATCCTTAATACATGAATCAATGTTACCAAATTTATAGTGTGGGATACATATCTTGATGTAAATTGGATAACTCATCCCTACACATTCATTAGAAGCACCTTATAAAAGAATGTGTCCGTTTGAGTCTCATTAAAGCACATTGTTCCGTGGTTTAATATCAAATCTAGTAATTATAGGATTATTCTTCCACCATATTAAAGTAATCAATGTTTTTATTTATATTCATAAATTTTATTATGTTAAAAATTACATGTAATATATGTATTATGATTTTTACATAAAATATCATTAGTGTTTTGATAATGAATTTACTCACAATACAATTATATAAATTTCAACTTCGCATATTTTCACATTAATTTAATAAATATATTTTTATTTTAGAACATTTATTTTTCTGATCACAGCCTTTAAACTACAATTTAAATCATCCTTAATGAAAAATAAATTAAATTATTAAAAAAATTCTTTATTTAATCTAATTATTGATTTATTGAGAGGAAAATAAATCAACCCATTAAACTTGGGAAATAATCCTTCTCCCATTTTTGAAATGAGATATAACATTCTTCCTTTCCACCTATGCATCCTATGGGACAGTTTGATCTCATGTTCTTCTTAAACTAACTCCATAGTCCATGGGATAATCATTATTATAAATTTTTATAACTAAGAAAATGGAAAGGGATTCAATATTTTTGGTAAAATGTAATTACATAAATGAATTTGGATACATATGTCAAACATAATTACAGAAAGATGGATGATATATAGTGTATCAATTTTATTTAAATATTAAATTAGTTAACAACCTAAGAAACAAATTAAATTAAATAAAACATATACATATATAAGGCTGTTCAAAGATATTAATTGATCATACACATGCAATGAATATGAAAATTATATTTTCTATGGTTCAATTAGTTTTTACTATTTTATGATGATAAATAGTTTTTTATTAATTCATAAATTATTTTAATTAATCATAATGAATATAAAATTTATTTGTTAATACAAAAGGTAAATGTTTTTAGTGAAATAAAAAATATCAACAAAAACTATTGATATTTACAAATAATTTATTGGTCATTTATAAAATTTTCAAATCCATTAATACAGATTCAATCATATCTACTGCTAAAATTTTAATTATTTTTTAAATTATGTAATTAAATATTTAAATCTAAAATATTTATTTCATTTGTTTGGAGACTGCATAGTGTGACTAATGATAAATATGTCATCTTCCATGATATTCATGAATCTGAGATAAATGAGGTGGATTTTAGTGTATTACACTAGTTAAAAATAGTTCTTTATAATCAGATACATTTCATGTGTTCAGGAATCCATGTTCCAAGGATATGTGTCATGGTATTGAGAAAGACTATCATATGTATGATATAGTGTATTCTAAATGTTTATTATCTATCTGGTAACATTTAAATATATATCTGCATGATGGGATGATTGGATTATTATATTCTACATATGAATTTATTTTTATATTTTTTGGATGTGAACATTATATATATGTCTGGTCACTCCTTACTTTTCCATGATTTTAGTCTCATATGGCTATAAAAGTTGTATTTTTTACCATATATAGGTAAATATTTATCACTAAACCATGTATACTACACGATGTATAAAGTGAATGTAAACCTCTCAGTTTGACTAATAGTGTGCATGGTTGGATTAATCTACATGTGGTGTAAATAAAATCACAATGTGTTATAAATTCATAGAACATCATTTATCCCATGAATTTTCCTTGGGAAGTAAACTTATGTCCATGGAGTTTACTCATGATATAGGATGTGTAACTAAATATGTGTGGAACAAAATTATGACCTCTTAATGGAATCATAAATCATTTTTTATCTACTTTCATTACATATGAATATATTTATAATGAAAATATAATATTAAATTACTGAAATCATGTCAATTAATCATTTTATTAATTAATGTATAATCTAGAAAGAAAAACTAAACACAATATCATATCAATTATTAAAATTGAAAAAATAATTATAAATTTAAATTCAAAAACTCTAATAAAACATGTTGGTTCTAGAAATAGTGAATTTTTATTTGGTCATTACCAATTATATTTTTAATTATATACATCTAATCAGTCCCCATGTTCTCCACGAAATAATGTATCTAAAAAAGTTATTTTCCACAAAATAATGACATTGAAATCCTAGAACCTACAGAGGTTATTTTAATGTTAAATATTTAACCAATGTAATTATATTCAAGATTGAATACATCAATATAGGATATTTATTTGATGATGTTTTTGATCAGTTGAATCATTTTTTGCATTACATTAATTTATTATATAATACCAAAAGTAATTTCCATAATGGGGTGAACCATATTAGATTCATTGATCCCCAAGAAACACTAAAAGATTTTATGGTGCTAGCATGGTACATTGACCGTCATATGTTATTTTTCATTACTGCACCACGTTTCTTCAAGAATGATATATTATATCTTGTTCTAATCATTTTTTATAGGATAATAGAATGAATAATGTATATATATTTTTTAGGCACAATGATTCATAATTATCAATTAACCCTCAAAAATAGATATATGAATTTTATTTACCGAATAAGGCATAATGTGGAAAACATTATTTAATTTCCTATCAACCAATAATTAAAAAAATAACCCATATCTAACAAAATTCCACATTATAAAAAAATAATATTATATTATATTTTTTGATTACTACTGTATTGAAAAATATAATTTCCCCCTTGTAAATTATTATTTATCACTAGATATTGTCTTGGTTTTATCTTCCTCATAAGCATTTATTAGATAATTTATTATATATTAAATTAATAAAATTACTCACATGATAATATCTGATGCATAGTGTGATGAATAAATATTTATTATAAATAATATAAATAATATATTCATTGTTTTATGAATAAATATTTATTATTTATTTAAGTAATTAAATTTATTATTTATTAATAATTAATTAATTAATATCATAATGAGAATATTTGTAATCAATAAATATAGAATAATACTACACCGAATTATTTGGAATAATAAATATTATAGAAATGTAATTCAATCAGTATTTAATTGAGATTATTGGAAACACCAAGTGTGTGACCCTATAAGATTTATTCTCACAAGCATTAAGCGGGTTTAACTAATGTGAAATATTATTATCTAGAAAATGGTTTAGGAATCATGGAGAATGATATTAATGTGACAATGTCAAAATACACACCCAAATTATTTCTATATAATATAATCCATTTAGTCACAATATCAAATCCAGAAGGTCACAAACACGTGTCATCAGACTAGGTGTTTGTCAAAAATATCATTTAATATCTAAAAAATAATCATTTCTAAATAGAAATTTAATGTTTTTCAACAGTTAGATTTTAATAAAATGGAGGAGACAAAAATTAAATTAAAATAGATGGGAAACATAATTCCATGAATTATTTATTAATGACATGTCATTAATGATACACCCAATTTACACTGCATCCCACTAAAATGTGGAATTTTCTATTTTCATTGTACATCAAATTATTGAATTCCTAAAAATTGATAATAGCAATCATTGTGTCGAAATACATTTTCACATGCTCATAAATAAAAATTTACAATGACAATTAATGATGAAGAATTAGTGTTTGAAGGTTTGTTATCATAGTATCCCATTATGAATGTCACCAAGTAAAAATATCTTGTGAATAAGAATCAAACACTTATGAATGGTCTGACCTGTTATCCTACAATCTACGTGTTACATTTAAGTATATTATCTGACCGTAGAATAATTTTTATTTATATCACCATCAAATTTCATAATTATCACTATAGACGAAAACTGATGAAATAATAAATGTTATTGATAAAATTGTAAATTTTTAAAATAATTTCATATTTAATAACAAATAATATATAATAATATTAACATATAATCAATCAAATATACATGAAATCTAATTTACATAAAATTATTTCTAGAGAAATTAAACCACCAGTTTGAAAATCTTAATATCATATTTTTATATTAATGAAACCAAATTTACCATGTTTTCTTGCATACAACATCTTTAGTGAATGTGGGAAAAGTGAAAAAATTTAAATATATTAGAAATGATTTATTCTTATTTTTTGAGATTTATTATTTGGCATACAAAAGAATCCTTGGAATATTATACATATGAGAGGAACATTAGATCAGTGATGAAGTGATGAAATAAAGGATGGTGTTGTTTAAGGAAATAATAGTATTATAATTCCCATATATTGTAATTGGGGGCGGATAAAGGGGGATCTTTTATAAATTAATGGATGGGAACACATTAAATTTCATTAAAAATTCCACTATTATAAGGTCTACATCAGGATAAAGTATAACAAATTTTACATTAATTAATTGGTTTGATATTATAATTTTTTAAAAAATTAAACTAATTATAATTATACATCTTTATGTGTCATTCATATGTATATCTCAAGGTTTAACACCCTGTAGCAAACCATTTTAAACCACAACGGTGGCAAAACAATTACTATGTCTCATATTGAATAGTAAAAAAATACATGGTGAACATATTAAATTATAATAAATATTTTATATTATAACTATGAATTCAATTTTATAAAATTCAGTTTCTATATGTGGTATAATCAAAATTTTTATTTTATTTAAAACCGTTACAAAATCCTATTTTAGAAAATTGAAATTTTTATGCATAAAACTACATATAAATCAATTCCTTCCACTATGTAAACAATAAATGGAATGAAAATATTTTTTTAATATATAATCTATTAATATTATCAAATAAATTAATAAATATTAATTAAAATAATTATTGATGATAAATTCAAATTACCTATCAAAAAATGTTTTCAGAAAAATTTGTCTTAAGTAAAAAAATTAACATTTACTCAAATCATATAAATAATTTAATCTTTTGTAATTAATTATATTATATATATTTATTGCTAATTTCAGTTTCATAATGTTAAAATTGAAAACCTATTTATAGTTTTTCATAAAATTAAATGATATAATTAAAACAAATTGGTGTTTTCTGTATTTAGAAAATATAAAATCATTATATAAATATGTATATAAAATATCTTGTGTTTCATATTAAGATTATTACTTAAAATATCATAATAATTTAATCAGATATAATTTATTAAAATTTTTTATAATAATTATAATGTTCCTGAAAAAATAAATGAAATACGATTTTATATGAAAATGAGATTTTTTGAATAAAATGACCATTTCAAAAATTTAATTCGAGTTAAAATATTATAATTAAAAAAATTTCATAAAAAATTATAGAATATTTTTGAAATTTGTTTATTAATATTCAAAAGAAATAAATTAGATTCTAGGTTATAATATATCACTGTTCATTTTAAGATTGGTTTTTTTTCAACCATGCCATCAAAAACAATTTGTTTTTTATAAAAAATGTTTTAAAATATGAGGTTATAACATTCAACACCAAAAAATTAAATTTCATCGATAATTTTTTTATCTATAAAATTTTTATTTTAATGTAATACGAAAATTTGTTGAATACCCACATCTTATAGTATAATCATAAAACAAAAATTGAATATGGGATGTGGGAATCATATTTGTTACCTAAAATAACACATAATAAGGATCTCTAATAAGGATAAAAAATATGGGAAGAGGAAATATATAGTAAAACGGGTAAATATAATAATCTAAGAATAATATGTATTGATAGAGAATATAGATATGGTTAATTTAAGAGAATAAAAACATAAATATATGGCTGTGAAAATGACTATTAATTCCATAGAAATAACATTATAAAGGGAAAGAATTTCCTATTCATGGAACTTTTTCCTAGTTTGGAAGAATTATTTGACAATTCTATATGTAAAAATATACAAACATTATTTTTTTCAAAAAATTTAATGATATTTTATAACATTTTTTCATGTTTGAATTAATTTACAAAACATTTCAACCCATTTTTCAATTATGATTTAAAAATATGAATTTTTCATTCCTCAATAACTAATATAGGTTCTAATATCCATGAGATCTATATAATAATGAAAACCTATTAGTCCTTTCTTAATTCAATAATTAAAGTAACTATTCCTAGTACCTGATAGGAAAACTAATATGAAAAAAACATCTCTTGAAAGTCTAATATTAATGATTTTAATAATAATAAAAACAATATTATAAATTAATTTCACAAATAGTTCCAATTCAAAACACCATTATTAATACTTAAATAGTATTCAAAATGCTATATTTTTTAAAAAAATAAAAATTTCTCAAAATGAAAATTACAATTGTACAAAAAAATTAAAATTTTCTTTTATTTTGATATACCAGTCTTTTGAATACCATGAAAATTTATTCTCGTAAAAGATATTAATAAACATAATTGCCAAAAAACCTCATTGAAAACTGGTATGCCTCCAAAATATACCTTTATTAGTTTCATTAAATAAAATAATATAATAAAAAATATACACCATAAATAAAATAATTAATAAACATTATCAAATAAAATGTAATCGACTTTGTATTTATATCACTAATGAATTTAAATGTATCCAATAATATCCTATTCACATTATAAATATCAATAAACTATTTATACAAAATAAGAAATATTTTCTCATCCTAGGGAACATACAAGGTGTCATTTATCCACCAGTCTAGTGTTTAAAAAAAATATAACCATAAAACTAAATGATTTTTCTATATTATTTATACCAATAGAATATAACTTAATGTCATTAAAACAAATTTTCTATAGAAAAGTATTCATATGCTTCATGTTTAATATATTAATGTTATCATTGATGTAATAATTGTAAAAAAAACTCTCAAATCCTTATATATGAGAAATAATATAATTCATCCAAATTGATTCTAATTATATAGAATTCTCCCAATTATAGGATATTTGCAAAGGATTAGGTAATTGGGTTTGATAATTTCCATGTTCCCAACAAATCTGTTGATAGAAGATTAACAGGACCATTGGATGTTCTTTATTTCCATCCATTAAAACATAAAATTTACATTCAATATAAATTTCATTATATAATTATTTTCCACACATAAAACGTCCTAATGATCCATTGAGACATTTCATTAGGTTGTTCATTTCACATCTTGAAAATTTTGTAAGATAAATCTTTTCTCATCAAGGATAAAATTAAAACTCCATTTCTCTCTTATAATGTTAAATGGAAAATTCATTCATTTAATACTTTAGAATAAATTATTTAGATAGACAAACACATATTATAACATTACTACTCATATAATATGACTAATTACATTTTTCATGAATACAATCAGATAATAATCCATAAAATTTTCCATTAAATAAATATCTCATTGATCCATAAATTAACTAATTACCAATCATATATATGGGAAACTGTATTGAGTAATCATATAATCATGAAAAATATATTATAGTATTTTTATATCATGATGTCATCCTCATAATCAAATAATTATAAAGTTGGTCCTATGTTATACATTGTAAGTATCTATTCAAATCACTGATAGTGGTTCATAATGAAAATTTTAATTAACACATTCATAACCCTCAGTAGTTTATAATGTTCTTCGGAGTATTATGTCCACACATCGATTTAGGGTGTAAATAGATATAATACCAATTGTATCCAATATATATTTATTACCCCAAGGATAATTTATTCCATAACCTATTGAACATTCTAGGATATAGTAACACCAAAATAAATTCTCTAAAATAACATATTGCTTTATCAAATACACTATATTTTTTAAGGATTTTTTGTAACATTTTATCGTTATAATTTCCAAAAATAACCAAACCATTCTATGATACATACTATAGAGACAGAAATATTTCATACATAAAAACTTCATTATATTTTATAATTATATTTTACTATTAAATTTTAAACCTTCATTAAAAACAATGGATTAGTTTATTCAAAAAATATATAAAAAATTAGAATTTCAATGTAAGACGTCATCACTGAATTAAATAATCACAAAAAAACCATTTAAAAACTTATAAAAAAAATTCCATAAATAATATCTGATGGGAAAAGAAACATAATAATTTACAAAATCATATGATTTCATACATAATAATGAATTCATTTCATCTGAATATTGAAAAAATTATATTACGATCCATTTTAAAATCATAATGGCATAGATTCAGTGGAGACTACATACACAATATACTTATCCAATGGATGTCCTTTAACACCTCCGATGAATAAATTCCAGTATAGTACTATTCTTAATTATACACTACATAATTATTTTCCCCATAACCTTGGGAATGAAAAAATAAGAAAGGGTTATATCAATTGATTAATAAGGGTAAACAAGGAATATATCTATGAAAACATAAATATTACCTTGAATTTGGTTGTGAGAAAATTATATTAACATTCAAAAATCATTTATATAGTTTCAAATATCATAATCGTTATTCATGTATCAAATAATATAAATTAATAAGATATATATTACACTAAAATTGAATAACATGAACCATATAGGAATAGTATTAGAATGGGTCACATTTTGTTGACATTTATTTTAGTGAAGAATATTCTTTCCTATTTTATATAAAACTATAAACTCTCCCATAGTTTATTTTCATCACTCTACATTCCAAAATAACCATAGACAATGTTTACTCTAAATATTATTATATTTGAAAATTCCCCTTACTAATGTGGGTTCTCTCCCAACTCTCTTCCTCATTAACTGATGAGATATCCATTATTACCCAATATATAAGAGGGATATATAATTTAGTTAAAACTCATAACATTATAATGTTTATAGATACATGATCTATAATATAATAAATCAATAATCATATAACTTCACATGTATATGATTCCAGTTTGATAAACACTTAATTAACCAATCATAGAATAAACCATTTAAATGAAATGGTTTTAATGAATTCTTCACTATAACATAATAATCCCAAGGTAAAGAAGAATGTTTCATATCATTTTTCCAAAATCACCAATATATATATATATATTTATAAATAGTAAAATAGGATTTTATCCTTAAATTAATTCCCAAATAAAACATTTTTAATATTTATGATGTTATTGTAAATTAAAAATTCTTGAAAAGATGAAGGGATGATTTTTTAGAAAATAATCATATCACATTAAAAATGCATGATAAATATATAATTTTTTTCAAATATTTACAAAAATATATTATTTGGAAATAATATTGGAACAATAAAATATATGGTTCAGTTTATTTTGTGGTCATGGGGGATATATATTCAACTCTCGTCTTCTATGTTAAAATATATACCATTTATATTTTTCGTAAACATTAAATGTAACATTAAAAATGAATTGAATATTACGTTTGAATAACATTGTAAAAAATAAAATAATGGTTAAAAACATCATCAACAATTCATAGGAGATTATTAAGTTAATTCTTTGGAAAAAATTTCGAAAACATTAATACATATTAATAATTTTGTTCCACTAATGAGAAATAATATTTATTTTGAAAAAAAATATTAGTCTCTTGAGAATTTAAATAGAGAAAACATTAAAAGGAAAAAAATATATATAAATGAATATAATTTAAAAGAATATTATTGATATAATTAAGATTAAGATAATTAAATTTAATCTTAAAATACAAATTCATAGGTCATCATACTAAACAATGATATTTTAATAGAAAACACACACCTTATGTTCAACACATTTAAATTTTTTTTCAAGGGAATTCATAATACATTTTAATTTATTATAAATGTATTATATATTTAATTAAAAGTATAAAAATTAATAAATGTTCCCCTTGTATCATAATTACACACTTTTAATAATAATTCCTTATTTAAATCATTATTTCTTGGTGTAAACTATTTCATTATTCATGAAATATTATTCAGAAGTTATGGTAATCATAATTTAATCAAAAGATGTAAATATAAATTTTGATAATAATTATATTAATATTAACATAATAAATTATAAATTTATTTTTATATATAGCCAAAGGATTGTGATTGAATAATGAATCACATTATAAATTTATATTATAGACCATGAATTTTCTATAAAGTTATTTTAACATTTTGAAATATTAAAAAAAATAATGTTATTTTAAAATTAACTATTAAAAATTATTTATTATATCATATATATCATTTATTTTCATAAAATATATCTTTATAAACATAAATGTGAATAAAAAATGACAAATTTATCACATAAACTGTGTAGGTTTTAGTCCAAAAGTAAACATTTATGATTTCATCATTTTCCAAATTATTTCAATGTAATAATGTATATATGATATTGAAATTGAAAATGAGTATTTAGGTTAGAAATATATTATATAAAAATTTGAGAAATAAATAAAAAAATCATTGAATGTTGGTGATGTAAAATTAATTGTATTATTTGATAATGGTAGTAGTTGACTTGTAGGAATATGCAATAATTTGAAATAATATTTCATAGGAAAGTGGAAAAAATGTAGGCTATATAATAATAATAATATTTATATATTATGATGATAATTAATTAAATTTTTTTATAGTTAATATATATATGTTTATATGAAATTGTAAAAATAAATTAAAATAGACCAGATAGAAATATTTTGTATTCTTTAAAAGGCTTCCATTAGATCCTACATTGATAATCATTGAATATAATTTTACTAATTCCATATTAATTATTTCATGTAAAATGATGTTCATAATAGTTATTTTTTGGGTTTCGTCAAAATAAATAGAACATTAATGTACAAATTAAAGAGTGAATGAGTATCCTTTTATAAAGATGTAAATGGAATATTTTCAATAAGTAAAATCTAATAAATATAATTAATGTCATTTAACAAATAAATCTTTCAATAAGACATTAGCTAAAATAAAAAAAATTTATGGTTTAAATATCATTCGAATACCAATTTTTTTTGGGTTTAATTTGAATATTGAATCTAATTTTTTTCAATAACTAATTCTTCAAATAATATTTGCTTTTACTTTTGTAATGGGGGTATTCAATGGTTTTTATTTGTTTTATGATTTATCATCTAAATAGGTGTAGGTCAGAAATATTTTTAAAAAACAAACATATGATAATTTGGCCCCTTCCTACTGTTGGTTCAATAGAAGAGCAATATGGGGCCTTCGTACTTTCAGAAAAAAATTTTGTTTAGTTGTATATGTGTTTATATTTATAAATATATAGGTTTTTAAATTATTATTATTTATATTTATATTTTTATCTATTATTGTTTTTACAATTATACCATTAATATTTTAAAGTGGATGTGTTATTTTTTTAAGAAATAACTTTTGGGACATGTTAATAAGATTATAATTATTATATTTATTTTTTTCACTTATTTTTTATTTTCATTAATTATTTTGATTTATACTTAATTTCTAATTTAACTAATCTATTCATTTTTTCTTATGTATGATGAAAAAGATAAAATATACAATTTTTTATTCATTATTATGTTCATTTAAATACTATTTTTACATCAATATATAGCTTAAATATCATTTTTTATAATATATATACATTATAAATATAAATAGTATGTAAATATATATATATTGGTTATTATATACATATTGTGTTGTTCTCTTCCAATCATTAAATTAATTTGTTTTAACAAAACTCATATGATAGAAATACATGACTGGAATGAAAGAAAAGTTAAATGGTGATTTTTTATACATCCAAAAACTCTATAGGACCAGAAGTGATCTTAACATCATTTTTTCAGTTCATGATTATTTTAATGTTATATTTCTCCATTTTTTAGATTTTATATGTTAGTATATTTTATAGAATTAGAATATACCTATAAAAGGTGGAGCTCGAGTAGAATATATTCATTTTAGCAGCCTTTAATATGTTGGGTTACATTGAATCAATAATGTTCCCACATCATAAATATATTATTGAAAATAAATTTTAGAATTGTTTAAATCCATTAAAATGGTATTTATAAACTTATTTTTACATTCCATTTCATTTAATTTAATTAATATATTTATTAAAATCAATTTATTTCAGAAAAAATAGATTTTTAGGATATGTTTTATATTTTATTATATTGTTTTTATATTGTATATTTAATATGAATTTAATGTTCTATACTTGATATATTATATTTATTACAATGATTCAATCTATTGACTATAATTTTTTTTAAAATTTTAATTTTGACTACTATATAAATCAAAATTGAAACACAACATGAACAAATAAAAATGGATGATACTAAAAATAATATTATCATTTAAAAAAATAAAACATTTAAATGAACAATTACATTCATTGTATATGGGGAGATTCTATCCCACATGGTGGTCTTCCAATTGAATTCATATATCGAGTTCACCGATCTCTGTTCTAGGGTAGAGTTTGATTACATGAAGGGGGTTGATCCTATCGAATTGGAACCTATAATATCACATACTCTACGTGTGTCTATGTTAGAAGATTTTTCAACTAGACGTCCTTTTTCTGACCAAATACTAATCCCAATATTTTCATTGAAGGAACCACCACCATCTCCTAGAGTAACCATATATGATGTGAAGGTTCAGGACCCCAAGCAGGAGAAAATTGTGGATATTCTAAGAGGAAATATGGATCACATGCTTCAAGATTCACATCCAATATTTGATGAGGCTGGATTACTTGAGGTTAGACCTCTACCATTAAAATAGGTTAGGCCTTAGTTGTAGCATGAAGAGGTTTACATAGTCTTTGTTGGGATCCTCTGATTCAGTAGTTTTTCAAAGAGGATCATGACAAGGAACCTCCAATCCATTGGTTATAACCTCCACTATCTTGGGTGTACTATCAAATATGATCTTAGGAATCACAAGATAAATATTCCTCAGTTCCAGAACTACATCATATATCAAATCCATGCTAACCAACCCTCCCCATATAGATCACTCATCCAAATAACATTCGCTGATTGGGTATATTAAAAATCAATGCAAAATTAATTATAAAATATTTCAATAAAAAAAATAAGGAAAATTTATTACCATATCATATCATGAAGCCCTCTATTATTTCATGTAATAATAAATATAAACATGAATCTACACTGTGGACCATTCTCGATCTAATTTGAATAATAGAATCACTTCATAGGTACACCATAAATATGATGTGATTCCCGACTACCCAGTGGTCGAGATAATCTTCATGTCATCAGTGTCAGTTCTCATCCTACATCCCACTCATCTTTAGGTTATGATTTTCATATTTATTTCTCTGAATATATTGAATGGGATGACCATAGAATAGCTTTCTCATGAACCTATCATGATTATTACATTCAATAATATGATATTGAATGAGTAGAACCACAACTATTGCTTAAGGAAGCCCTGTTGTGTAATATGATGTAAAATGGTAAATAAATCCAAATATATAATCCATGAAATATAAAATGTCATTTGATATTTATTAAAAATGTTTCTTAATAAAATAAAAAATTGATGCGAAAATTAAAATATTTAAACAATCATAGATTGTATATATATATTTCATTGAGTAAGAGATTGTCCAACATGAGAATGATTCCACCCAAACGCTGTGTCTTAATGCTAATAATGGTGTGATTTTGACTCCACATAAAAAATAAAATGTTTGAAGTGATAAATAATAAGAAATTAAATTAAATAAGATATACATGCATAAAAATAGCAATAAACATCAGTGATCAATCCAATATCCATTTTGGGAGTCAGGATACACCTCTATAGGAAGTAAATGACCAGCTAACATAGGGAAGTGTGAGTGGATGTTCTCACATGACGAAATATGAATAAAGATGAAACATCCCTTGAGATTTTGTGGCAAACAGGGAATTCAATGAATAATGGTCTGTATTGAAACACCATAAAGGAAGATCCCTAGTAATTTGTCCTAGCCTTATCATAGTCCTCCAGTAGCACTAGATACATCATAACAACTATTTTACATTAGTGACCAACACACATTATTACTCTAATTATTGGTAATATATATACCCGAACATGATGCATGAGATTACGCTCGTCAGCATCATCAGGTAATTATACTAACATCTCCTCCAGAAATCTTATAGTTATCAACCCTCCAACTGTAAAAAAAAACGTCTTCCAAAATGTCAATACCTAGAAATAAATGAATTAGGCCAGGATAGTATTATGATTTGGATCTTATTACAACTTATCAATAGATATAAAGACTGTGAAAGACATCCACATCCCTACGGGTGAAGGTTATTTCTCCTCAACTAGGTGGAATGTGTTTGTCTCCATTCCCCACCTCAATATAAGGGAAGATAGCATGGGTTGATAAAAAATGTAATGTTAGATATGAAAATTATTTATAATCCAACATGATGAAGGTATGCAGTAATTGATAGTGGAGGTGACGTGTGTGGAAAATGGTTTTTTTGATACCCAATGATCCTTCAAATATCAGGACCCTCTAGAACGGCGTGGGAAGAATCGATAACCTGATTAGTGAGTCTTCTTGAACCCACTATATATATGTTAAAAAATGAGAAAATTCATTACTGTAAAAAGTAATCCTAACATTATGTTTATAATAATGTTGTCAATTGTAAAATTTGATACATTTTATGTTTACTCTCATTGTTATATGAAATTATTTTCAATTAAAAAATGTGAATTTCATCATGATTATAAAATTATATATCATAACTCTTCTTGAGATATGTTTTTATATTAAGAAGATTAATTTATTTGATATATATATATATATATATTTCCATCACTGTTTAAAAAATTATTAGAAAATGTTGTGATTTATAATTTATTTATGATTTCTGACATGATGGTATGTATCATGAATATATATCCATTTCATTATATTTTACATATTCGTTGATATATTGATTATAATTTCATATCACTTCACACACACATTTCATATTGCATTTATTATAAAGTAAATAGGATTTATGTAATTTTATAGTAATAGTAATAAAAAATCAGAGACAATTTTATAAAATTAGCGATCCTATATTATCACAATATAATAAATAATATTAGAGGATCAACTTGGGAAAATATATTATTGTAGGTGGGTGTGTGAAATAGATTAACTAATGTTGGGGTATCTGTTCTGATTATGAAATTCTTGATGAAATATGGTGAATATAAAACATTATTCTTCTTTTTGAGGCTAGTGCGTCTCATTCCACAAACTACTAGACTTCTATATCCCTCATTTACTTAATCTATTGATTTCAGGTATCCCAATTGGATGTCAATATTTTATTAGAAAAAATTGAAACTTTTCAATAGGAATCCATGGTGTATCATAATTGTTAGAAATGGTGTCTATCTGGTATAATGGATCAAAATATTCCTTCCATGAAATGTTTATATTGGCACATGATGCAATGTTATGTGTGCATGGAAATAGTAGTGCTTGGAATTTTTAACATTTGAATTGTCTTGTTTCCAGAAATACTACCATTTTTCCACCAACTATATTTGTGATGGGGTCCGAACAACCTATAATATCAAATTGGGATTCATATATATGGAATATGAAGACATTATAAATCGAAGCTTCTTAATTGTTATTTTCAATCTCTTGTTGAAGGTTCATACCATCCAATTTCCCATGTTGAATCCCTTCTAAGCAAATTTTTTTTCTATCAATGAATTACGTTACCCAATTATAAAATTACTAATGATATATTATTGTAATAGGTAACTTTTGAATCCCTTTGAAAAAACCATTGATTAAATCATTAATTTTTGTGGTCCTAATTTTATACCTCTTCCCCCCAACATATTCCAATGTACATTATTTTGTAATAGACATCATATAACCAAACAATTCATGATTATCATTTTGGATTTGATGGATATTATATTAAAACCTCTATTGATGTCACTCATATGATATATAGAAGTGATCATATTTCCCAAAATTTTATTTTATCTTTTCTTTGAAAATATAAATAATAAATGATATGTTTCAAACCAACCATCATTGTTTGCGTCTTCATAGATTTTTTATAGAATTTTTTTATATGTTTCTAGAAATTTGTTTATTTTAGTATTGATGATGTGAATTTTCTGGATCTCCATGTATCAGGGTTGGCATTGATTTCCCCTTTGATTTCCCGATACCGAATAGATTTGAAATATAAACCACAAATTTCATAGAAATGGTTGCTGGTAGAATCCAAAAAACAACTCCGTGATTCATATTTTTCTTTATCCAAAATGAAAATTATAAGTGGAAGAGGTGACAAGGATCCATATTGGGTTTCCTCAAAAAAAAATACACCCACGCGTTGTACATATTGAAATTTCCCATCAATATATATGAACTATTTAATGAAAAAAATTATGAGATACATGGTATGAATTACATAAACAACTAATGAATTTTAAAATGAGATAGATGACGTTAGTTAACATGAGAAACATTTATATATGAATGAATCTGAAGGAAATACTATTTTTTGAATCAATATTCCCCAAAATTGCAGAGACACCCTCTATGATTCATCCCAATCACTATAGACCAACACAATTTTTTTCAGTTTCACCATTATTACCTTATTATGGGGCATACAATAATTAAATTATTTTTTTATTATCTCTTTCACAATAGATATATGATCATACTAAAATGTAATAATTATCTTCATTACTATTTATGACACAAATTCAACATCCAATAATGTATGATCTTTTCTCATATATTAATAATAGCAACAATGAGCTGCCTTAATCTTTGAGATTCCCAATCCTCCAAATGTAATGTCTAGAAACACACTCAAGAAGAATCTACAATCATCCCAAAACTTATGATAATATATTATATAATTTTATGGTATTATTATTCGACGATATATATACAGTGCCTCACTATGTGAAATCTTTTTTAGGATTTTTTAAAAGAATCGTTATTTATAAAATCTTTTTAATATAAATGTTTTTTACAACTCACAAAACATAACACGTATAACTCTATGAGACTCATTAGGGAATTTGAGAACCTTGTAATACAAATTAGGAACAATTGATATTTCTTCTTACAAAGATGTGAAGATTAATGGATGATTTATTGGGGGTTATGGTAGTTGTACAACTAAGGGATTTTTTGAAACTTCCTCCCCAACATCGGATGATCCATTATTACAGCATCATAAATTTTTAAAAAAATAAATAATGCTATAAAATATATTGTATATAACACTTTAATATCATTTAATCAAAAATATATTTTTTAATTAGATTTTTCCTTAATTTTAAAATGGTTAATTTTAATATAAAGTGAAATATGAAATTAAAAATTCATGTATAAAAATATTATTTTCCTGAAATAACATTTTCTTATATATTTTTTTAAAACATTAAAAAATGAATCATATTATTAAAAGTAATATATTATTATAATATTATTACATGGTTTTGAATTTCATTAAGAAAAATTATATTTATATAATGAATTAAATTTATAAGTAAATGTTATAATATTTATAACAATATTACTAGTAATAACTGAAATAAATACGAATTTTTAAAAAATAATCTTAATTTTATATTCAATGCAATATATATTGATAATTTTATTATAATTATATATTATTTAATGAAATTTATTTAACTAAAATAAAATACTTCTTTTATAAAAGAAATGAAATGAAATTGATGATTATAATAAATATTTAAAAATTAATTTTTATATTATAATATAAATATTTATTTTTAAATTATTTAAAAAAATTAAATTTTTAAATGAATTATTACATTTAATTTTGAAATTATTTAAGATAAAAATTATATATACATATAAATAGAAATTTCCTATAATATTAATATTCATTAATACTAAATAATTATTATATCATCATAAATTTTTATAATCAATATATTTTCATATATATATATATATATAAGAAAATGTTGTAAAATAAGTTTTATGATAGAATTTTTAGATTTCGAGTAAGGGTTCCTATACGGGAGTCGAGGAAGATTCATTTTCCATTTAAGGTAGTTAGTGAGATGGTGGGAATTGAAGTACTTGTTTATCATCCTAGTTTATTTACATGTCATTCTTTGAGTTGGGAACCTATAGATTAAGAACAAATATTGGACATGATTGTGTGGTCAACCACTGAATAACATGGTAATGTCAAAGTGGTTCTCAACAACATCAAGATTGTTTGTCACATCAGTGTTTCTGTATTTATGAAATCTATGTCTATCATGATTCTATTGGACAAATCAGTAAGTGTGTATGTGATTAATGAAGGAATCATATGAAAAATGTCTATATAGTGCTCTATTTTATCAATTTCATTAACTTGTTTCTTCCATTAACCTTTGATATCATAGTTTGAGTATTGATTTTTCATTAACCAGATTACTATGGTTTTTTTAATTCCTAATAAATTTGGTAGTGTTTTTAAAATCATTTTGTCATCAATTATTTCATATTTTGTACTAGTTGGTTTATGGTATTGGATCAATGTGTATTAGAGAGGACTCTATTTCAATAATCAATATTATCTAGTATATCTTGATTTTTAGTCATATTTTCAATTATGTATGAAACAAATTTCAATAAAATTTTCTATTTCAAGAGTACGATATAATTAGTTCATTGAATCTAATAATGGATTTTTTATGGGCTCATTTATCAATTACATGATACACTGAAAATATTGAAACATATAAAAATATATCCACATTTTAATCTTTTTTGAATATTTATTTTTTATGGAGATACAATAGAAGAATTCTTGTAAGGAAGTGCTTTTCTTTCGATTAGGTGAATAATGATAGACTGTGTGAGAGAGAAAGAAACCGACTTCCCCGAAATCATCTCATGTTTGGTGTTCTTTCATTCTAAAAAAACATTATTCCTTTCCAAAACAACGAAAATACACCGATCTTTTAAAATAAGGGATTATTTTAATAATTTTTTTAAAATACATATTATTATTTTTGTGGTGGGTATTTTAAAAATGTAAACATTTAAAAGACATAATAAACAAAATAATTCATTTTTATTGTATTAAATTATTATCTTCTTATATTTAAATTTTATAATGGGATTTTATTTTGATATTAATAATTCTATTTGTAAAAATATATTTTATTAGAATTGTAATTTCCAAACCTCAATTTATATTATTATAATATGTGAATTTATTTGTGTTAAAGATCTTATATTCAATATAATGAAATATTTTTTATTTAATTATTAAATATTATTTGAAATGAAATATGATTTTGTTTTTAAACTATTAAAAATATTATTATTTTCCTAGTTTTTGTTTTATAATATTTTACATAAAAAAATTATTTTTATCAATTCATGATATCATTTATTGTTTATTATTTTTCATTTTTGTTAATTGATACTATCATGTGAGGTCTGAAAAGTGCATATAGAATCAACATTTTTATCTATAAGAAATAAAAACCATCAGAACTCATGACATACCATGGATACATGTACTATTTCTATTATGTGTGTTTTTATAATTAATTAATAACATATATCCTTATATGATACTACATTTGAAATAATTATTATGAGTGTAATGATGGAATTTTAAATAACTAAACGATGATTATTAAATCCTAAAAAATCATATATTTAAGAAACATCAATGATTTTATATTTCATCAAATATAAGATAATATTTTATATGAAAATATATTTAAATATATGTATAAGTGTAAGTAGTATTGTTACTATGATTAATGAATCAAAAACAATTTGAAAATGTAAATATTTGTATAGAATAGTAATGATTTATTTCATAAAAATTAGGCACTTGAATGTTGAAAATATGGTTGGAAATTAGGGAGTGAACCCATCCCACTAAATGTGGGTAGGCCTATAAAAACCTTAAAATTGATAAGTGACCATAGTGTTTTTTAAATGATTTATTAATATTTTATGAAAATCACTAAATTCCTTATAAATATTTTTTCAAAGTGTATATATTTTTCTTGTATTAGTGTATATTCAAATAATAAGTTTTATCAATATTATTTTAATGATGTTTTCAATAGAATTTCAAACATATTTTTAAAATTTATATTCAATAGAAAAATTTTAAATGGTATTTTGACTTATTAAAAACCCTTACTGGCCATTTAATTTCATATCCCCTGTATTAAAGGAATTTCACATGTATCTTGGAATTTATAATTAGATGTTTATGCTTTTGGAGTTACTAAACATATAAGGGTAGTTAGAATTTATTTTATTTCTCTTCAAATATGATAATTATAAGGTGTTGTTTAATCCTAAAGAACCTATACCGGAAAAATGTTCTCTACTCTATAGAAAATTTCATATTTTTGATTATATAAATAAAAAAATACATAGCATTGTTTTATTCACTGAATACTAAATTGTGTGTTCAGGTCCTTATAATTAGTATCAGAGGAATGATCTAGATAACATTGGACATTAGATGTTATCTATTGAAAAAATATAAAAATAATCATTGCTATATAATTTATTTAGTTTTATAAAATATTTA
This sequence comes from Viscum album, assembly GCA_963277665.1. Lineage (NCBI taxonomy): Eukaryota > Viridiplantae > Streptophyta > Magnoliopsida > Santalales > Viscaceae > Viscum > Viscum album. The sequence continues at coordinate 794,172,896 of OY728160.1, read as the reverse complement.
TGTTCTCTTAGAAAAATAGACATTATAATTTTGAAGATGGAAACTCAAAATTTTATAATGATTGAAGAACAAATTGAGTGGGTGAAATTCATTTAAAGGTTGGAGAATGATACAATTAAGAGTAGTTTAAAAAATTAAATGATGTTATGAAATATGATTAATAAAATAATGTAATTTTATTTAATCAAAATAAGAATTGTTTACATGCAATTTAATAATTTTCTAATTCATAACTTTATAATTAAAGAAGAAATGTTAGATTAGAAATTCCTTTATAGAAATATATTATTAATGAAATAAAATTTCCAAATATATTTAATAAATAAAAATATTAAAATTTGATATTAAAAGTAATATATTATTATAAATTTTGAAATATATTGTTTTATATTAAATTATTGTAAATTATATTTGTATTATAAATAAAATTACGATTCATTTGGTAAAAATTCAAGTAATAATTTTAATAATAATAATTAAAATATATATATATATTTTTAAAGGAAATTTTTTTTAATGGTAATATATATTTATGAATTTTTTTATTTATAATTGTTTTATTTTACTAAATTATAAAATTCTTTTTTATATAAAATAAATTATAATGATTATAATAAATATTATTTGAAAATTAATTTTTTAAATACATATTAAAATATAATGTTTTAATTTATTTGATAAAAATGAAATGAATTTATATAAAATAGTTATTAATTTTAATTTTTAATTTATTTAATATTAATATTTTATATAGATATTTAAATATATATCAACATGTGATGATATTAATATATATTAGTATTTCATAATTATTATACAGTAATAATATATTTTTTAATAAATAAAATAATATATATATAACGAAAATTTTGTTAAAGCAGAATCATGATTCAATTTGAAGCTTTTGGGTGAGGGTTTGTCTTAGGGGGTTGAGGTTGATGTATTTCTGAGATAGGTCGTGAGTGAGATGGTGGAGTTGGGAATCTAGTTCGCCTTTAGATGAGTGGTCGATGCCATTCGTGGAGTTGCAGACCTAGATATCAAGTTCCAATCTCGGACTCGAGTGTGTGGTCAACTGCTAATGAAACATGTGACATTAAAGAGGTTCTGAGAAATGTGATGATGGTTCATCATGGTTATGGTTTTACACATTGTTGAGGTATTTCTATCTTGTTTTTGTTGTCTAGATCTGCAAGTATGTATGTCCTTACTGACTGAATCTTCTAATAATTCTCTCAATACTGCCATATTTTATAATTTTCATAAACTTATTTCTTCAATCAATGAATGATTTAACTATTATATTATTTATCTTCCATAAATTTTATTAGAAAAGGTTTTCTTAGTGATGCGTAAATTTATTTGTTTGTGGTTATTTAAAAACACATTACAACAATTTCAACATGTATGGAACTATTTAGTTTAATTATTTAGAATGTTGTGTGTTATATAATCCATTTTTATATAATAAATATCTTCACTTACATCAAGAATTTTCTATATCACTTACATCGTATAAACATCTCATTTAATTAAATTATTCAATTTATATATAGTGACGAAATATATCAGTTAAATATACTGTTTGATTTTTTTATATGGATTCAATTTTTAAATCACAAGATACGCTAAAAATAATAAACCATATAATAATATTTTAAAATCTTCCATTTTTAGTATATATATTTGATTGGGAGAAGAGGCAGATGAGGGATATTTGGGATGGAATCACTGTGTTTTTTAACAAAGGAAGAAGTAGATATTTTTAGGGAGAGAAAGAAACCAACTGCCCAAATATTATTTCATAATTGTTGTATTTGAGATCTTGAAAATAAATTCTTCTTTTCAAAAAAAATCTATAGTTGTATAATATATTACGGTATGGGTCTACATGAAAATATTTTTTTTCAATATTTTATTTATGTAATTGTTATTGTAAATATTCCACAATTCAATGAATATATTTTCAAAATCTATCATGATCAATATTTTAAATTATTATCCTGTCAAATTTAAATTTATGTAAAAATATTAACTGATAATGATTCTATTTGGAAAAATATATTTCCTTTGGATTAATATTTCCAAAATACAATTTCTATTATTAGTATAAGAAAAATTTTTAATGATATTTTATTCTAAAATATCTCAAAGGGGATTTTATAATTCTACATACATTTTTATTATCAATGAAACCAATTTTTTTTTAAATATTGGAAATATTGTTATTTAAAAATTAATAGTATTAATATTTTTTAAATAAAAAAATAATGATAGTTATTAGCTTATGATATAAATTTATGTATATTATTTACAGATTTAAAAATTTATATCTATCATTTCATGTCTAAAAAGTACATATAGACTCACTATTGTCATTTATAAGATATGGATATAATATTAACTTGAAACATATCATGAATACTTGTATTGGTATTATTTTTCTTCACATCATGTGTAATTAATAAGGTATTCCTATATATTAAAATACATTCGAAATTATGATTATGATTTTAGGGATGTAATTTGAAATACTTGAATGTTGATTATTCAACCATAAAAAATCACGTATTTATGAAATGATAAAGAGATTCAGTGTCATCATATCAATAAAATAATTTCATATGAAAATAAATTTCTACACATAAAAAATTGTTACTAATTATTTTTTAATGATTTATAAACCGTAAAACCTAGTGAAAATGTATATATTTAGGGAGTGAGATAAAATTGTAGTTTTAAAAATAATTCAACACTAGAGCCTTGTTAATATGGTAGGGAATTGGGATGTGACACCATAACTTAGTAAGTTGGTAGGAATAATAAAATCATCATTTTTTCTAGTAACCAAAATATATTTTTCATATGTTTGATTAATATAATCCAAAACTCAAAATCTTATATCTAAATCATTATCAACGTTTAAATAATTTCAAAGTATGAAATTACGTAAAAATCCTTAGTGTTATAAAAAATATTTTCATAATGTTTTAAAAAATAATTTCAATGTTATAACAATAAATTTATTTTCAATTAAGATTTTTAAAATTTTATTTCCAGGATTCTAAAAACCATTACTGGGAAATAAAATTCTCATCCAATGTATTAAAAGTTTTTCAGATGTACCTAAGAAGTTGTAATTCAGAAATATAGGCTTCTAGAGTTAGCGTATGGAGTTGTATTGTAGGATTTTGTTTTATTTTTGTTCAACACCAATAAATATAATATGTTGTATCTACCTCCAAAACCTATACTAATTAATGGCCCTCTATTGTATAAAGCATGGTGTATTTTTTATCTTTTATTTAAAAAACACACGATATGTTTTCAGGAAATGAATATGTATGCATGGGTTTGGGTCGTTATAATCATCATCATTACTATTTCTAATATCTATTCCATAAATTCAGAAATCATCATCAGAATCATGATTTAAATGTATATCTAGGAGACCATCTACATTTTCCTATTCTAAATCATATAGAATAAATTTATATTCTTATGGTGGTACTTCAACCACTCTTGTAAGACTACATATTTGAATAATTGGACTTTGTTCTTTTATAGTAGAAACATCAACATATAACTAAAACATTGTACTATCTAACTACTATGAAAATACATTTTGTTCTTGGAAACACTAGGCATCAACGAATAATATACATTCTAGATGCAACAATGTAGTTGTGAATTGAAAATTTTTATAGCTCATAGACATTGACTCCTAATTTTGATTGAATTACCAATCTATTATAGTACACATATAGAAACATGACTCATTACATAAAAAATGTTTTTTGATCAATATTATGATAGGGTAGCTAATATTGACAATGATGGATCATAATATAATAATAGTTACTATGAAATTCTATTAAGTCTTTATAAACCAAGAAATATGATACTAATGAATTTTTAAACTTAATGTTTATTATAATATATAAAATAATGTTTTGGAAATGGAGGAAAAATAATAGAAAACATAAAATCATTTTATTTATCATTGATAACATGACATTATGATCATATAAATTGAAATTTGAAAGAAAACACATTTAATTCCACATGTATGATTTACAATATACAAAAAATATGTTGCCATTTATCAGAAAAATTGTGTTTGGATGAGATGTTTATAACAATAGAAGTGAGGTATAATACATCATATATTCAATTTGTATCATAATAACATCTTGCAAAGGAATGTACATAGCTTATGAATTTTCAAAATTATTTGTCCTTCAAATGACATATATTAGATGTTATTATAGAATTCATTAGAATTCCAAAATCCTTTGAGAATTCATATGTTCTGTTCATCCATTTAAAAGATGTTATTATCATACCAGTTATTAATAATATTGATTTTACCTTACTTCCAATGATAGACTCATCTCATCCAAACATAGTAATATTGTAAAATATCTAGGTATTTCATTAATGTTAAAAATAATTCCTATGATTTTTAATGTAATTTTACATCTCCAATTAAAATTATGTGATCATAAATTTTTTTTCAAAGATAGATAAACATATTTGATGTTTTCTATTTTTTACGATTATTTTGAATAAATTATATGATTACTATTGATGATGAGGTTTGGGAATTTAATATTTATTGAAATAAATATTATAATATATTCTTATAACATAAAATATTATATAAATATTTCTTAGTACATTTTATAATCATCCTAAAGGAATTTCAGTAGTTTATAATGAAAATATGAATCTTTTATAGAATTTCCCACATGGTTTTCATACTAGGTGTGCAACAAGACGTGTTGTAGGGTACCAAGTTACCCAGAGTTAGGCTCGTGACACCATATCGGTGTCGTTACTTATAGGTAAATCAGTGCTAGAGCTACATCTATTAGTTTGTGTATAGGAAATGATTTAATTTCTAGATAACTACATAATATATATGCTAATTAAATTTTATAAAATTTATTTATTTCTTAGATGGTGACATTAATAATTAGTTAACAATTACTTAATTTGTAGTTTACAATTATATAATAATTTCTTAAATATAAATGTAACATTAGTTTATCATTCTTTAATTATTTCTCAATATTTAATTACATGTTCCTTAATCAACCTTTAATCATTCATTAATTATCTGCAAATTTGACCTTAATTATACCTTAATAATTCTTCAATTATCTATTAATCATTTTTTATACATCAACAAATGAATCTTTAATCATTTTGGAATTATTCATTAATAAAAACATAATTATTCTTTAGTAATTACTTAATCAATATTTAATCATTACGTAATTAATAGTTACTCATAATATTTGTTTTCATTCCAAAATAATTCATTAATTATAACGTAATAATTTAAAAATTATTTATTCAAAACATAATCATTAGTTATTCATTACTAACTAATTATTTAAACATTTTATAATCATTAGTATAAAAATTAAATAATTATTATATAATAATTCATGTATAAAAATTTAATTGTATCATATTAATTAGTTAGTTATAATTATCTAAAAAATTTATGAAAACCATATTAATTTTATTTTATTCATTATTTATACTATTCTTAATCATTATTAATTATAATTATTATTTATAAAATGTTTAAATAAAAAACGACTTTATAAGGAAGATATTTAATAATATGATAAAACTAAAATTAAATAAATAAATTAACGGATAATGTATAACAAAATATACCTATAAATAAAGCTTCTAAAAAAATAATGTCTTGTTATATGTAATTGGATCCATCGTGCACGAAAATACATTCTTTAAGAGCGAGAGGTGATAGAATGTAGAGAAAAGTGTGGATTTAGAAGTGGGGAGGATTGGGGTGCCCTTTTTTGGGAAATAACAGAATAGTTGTAGGGGATGCGCCTTTTTCCTATACCATATGTGAAAGGAAGTTACTGTGTCACCTTACACTTTCTCTTTATACAAATGGTGGCTACCCCCTATTCTCATTTTCTATATCACCGATCTGGGGCATAGGCAGAGAGGTTCATCCAACTGTCAATTTATTTTAATTGTGGATGGCTCCAGGGCACCTACCTAACATAACATACAATTATTAATAACTTATATATTTTTTATGAAAAAATTTCCTAAACACTGAAAAAAACACGTTTTTAACATTAATGCTTTATAATTTTACATAATAGATAAATCTATTCCCATAAATTTCAATGGGATGCAATATTTTACCATTTATAAAAATACATATACAATAAAATTCTTTATTATGATTTATAAAGAATTAAATAATATATTATTATTCAGAAAATATAAAAAAAATTATTTATTACACCATACACACCAGTTATAAATGAAAATAAAATTATAGTAATGAATTACATAAATAAAACATAAAAAATATAAAATATGACAAATTATTCTGAAAAATATGATACACTATTACTTAAATATATATATTAATATTATATATTTAAAAATTATTTACAATATTTTCTTTCTACATGCACCAGAAATGTGTCAATGTCATATATCAATTTGAGATGATTATTTACTAAAAAAATAATCTAAAAAATTAACCTACAAAAATATTTATATTTCATATAATAAATTATTGATTAAAAAATATACTTTTATCCATTTTTCATAATATTATAGTCATTATAATAATAATGTGACAATTTTGACCTTATTTCATAACTAAACAACTTAAATATTTGGATGTTAAAAATTATTTTTCAACCAAAAAAAGATAATATTTTGGATTTCTAGATTATTATGGTTGTAAGATACTCATAAAATAAAAATGATTATAATTTTTTGAATGAATTTGAATCATTATCAAATTAGTTTTAACAATAGTTAACCCATTTTTCATTTAATGTGGTAACTAAAATTAACTACACTTACTATTAATTTTGATCAATAATAATAGGTAACTAAATAAAAAATTATGAACATGAAAATCCAAGTATGGAATCTATTTTTATGAATCAATTTATATATTTCGTAAAAATATATTAATGGTAAAAATTTCTAATTCAACAAAAATAAGTTTTTTCAATAAAATAACTTTTTATTTATAAAAATGTTTTTATACCTAATTAAACCATAAAATCATTTTAAATTAATATATTATTATTAATAATATATGATAGACCATACTACATTGAATCAATTTTATTTAAAATTATATTTTTAATATCAATAAATACAAATTTGGTTTTCAATAAAAATCATTATTTGACACAATTCATGGGGAAATCCATATTTCTCCATATATCTATAAAAATATGCAAAAATATATTTTTGATATGATGATTTAAAAAATTAAATTATTGTTTTGAAAATTCGATTATAAAATTTTAGGAATATAAAATTACTGTTCTCTCATAAAAATAAATAAAAATTTATTTTTTAGAATAAATTGAAATTACTAAAAATTAGGGTCTTACATTATTATGATTTAAAAATGAATTTTAATTTGTTATGAATATTGTATATATTTAATTATTTATTTATTTTTATTCAAACCTTTCAATTCCCTGATATGTTATCATAATGATAAAATAATAATAATGCAAGGTTCCATACAGCTCGGTGTTCTCTATTGTATGTGCTACCAAACATAGTGTCTATTTAATATCCCAATGTTTTAACGAATGGGTGAGATCAGATTCCCATATAGGATATCAAATGAAGATAAAAATAATGGATTATATATAAATATATCATAATATCAATGATATAAGTATAAAATCCTCCCATTTTAAATTTATTCTAAATTATTTATATAACCCCAAGCCATGGAAGAAATCATGGTAGTTCCTATAACATGAATCTTAATAAAGTTAAAGAACATGAGCCATGAGAGAATTAAATTAGCAAATAAGAATGTCTTATAAGTCTTTAAAATATTGTGCGTAACCATAATCAATGATATATTATGACATAGATGCAGATAAATAAATTATTCACATTTTAGGGTTGGTCTAACAACCAATGTGAATTATTCAAACCTACGATAACCTCCAATGTATCCATTTTTGAGATTGTCATAACCCTATGTGTTACATATTTTGGGCTATAGATAACCCATTTTGTCTACTACGAGTTCATATATCATTAATATTAATCCAATTATTTGTAGTTCTATAACTTATCAACCAATAAAAAATTTAAACATCGAATCATATGTTAGTCCCATGATCATAAAACCATTTAGTGACACATTAATGATTAACCATTTGAAATTAAAATGACTTAGTCAAAATTTCATCATCATCATCATCCTAAACCATCAATATAAATCATAATATGGTTAAATTGGATCATATCCCAAAAAAATTATATGTGAGATCATATAAAATTATTACACAGGAAACCCTTTTTAAACAATATAAGGAAATTTTAAGGGAAATTATATTTTTATTTTGAAATAAAAAATTTAAAATACAAAAATATCCAAAATTTGATGGATAAATTATTATTTTAAAATCACTATGTACTAATTTAAATAAATGATCAAATGAAAATAATGATCATGATGGTATTAATGGTCATTCGAGTTGTGTATTTTGAAATTGAGAATATATTTAAATTTTTAGTAAAATGAAAAAATATCATCATTTAGAAAATAACAAGAAGACACCTTTTAAAATAATAATTTAATACATAAATGTGTTTAAATTTCATTATAATATCCTAACAATGTGGTAAAAATAATTAAAATATTTTCAGTTAAATATAAATATGGATAAAAAAGATTCAAAACCAAAGATGAAGTTAATGTCTATTTTCAATTATAGAATTACTTCAGTAATTTAAGTAATTAAATAATGGAAAATAAAATGACAACATGTAATATGAATAAATAGTAAATTAAAATTAAAAACTAATATGATCACAATGGAAATATAATAGTTTTTATGTATGCATTAGTGATATTTATATATTTTTTTCAACAAAACTAAAGAAAGTTAAATAATATTTAACATATTTATAATAAATACTACAAAAAACAAAATAAAATATATTCAGTAAATATTTATTTATTTAAATACATTGTACACTTGAATGGATAAGTAATCACAACATATCAATCATGTGGTTGTCTATACATAATAACACATGACGATACTGTATTCCAATAGATGGAAAGTTAAAAAGAATATTATGATAGTTTAATTCTTCAAGAATAATTATATAATCAATATCATATATAGACAATAAATCTATCATAATATATATATACATTCATTATTATGAGGGAATATTAATATCAGTGATATGTGGACGTGGTGGTACACATGTACATAGTGGGTATCCAATAATCTCAAATTTAGTGGAGAAGAGATGGGAAATGGTTGTGTCATCATCATAACTACATATTAGTATACATATTATTATAAAGTTATCACGTTTTTATAAATAATTTTTTTTAGACAAGGGGGATGAATAAATAAAATTAATAGAGATCAGTTACGACATATACTTCTTCTATGAGATACCTCTTTTATATTATACCTTAAGCACAAAAATATTGTTCTCATTATTATAAATGCTTTTATTTGATGATGTCAAGGAACATAGGAATGTTTTTCAGTAGGTATAGGATAGTATAGAAGGATAAAATTCGGTAAATAATGGATAATAGGTGAATCGCTCTGTGACATTATTGATTGAAAAAACATGGAAGTTCATAAATGATTTCAATGATATATAGTCATTATCATGTGAAAGTTGAACCAAAAGGGAGATAATTTAAAATTATTATAACATATGGAATAAATATTATAAAAATTAATAATTGTAAAGGTCTATGTCAGATTCATAGAATCTTATCATGGTTTCACACCAGAAAACATTTTTTGACCACATATATTTTAAATTATTTTAATTTTTTTCTATTAAATATGAAATAATTAAGTATAATATATAAAATTATATTAATAATTTAATTAGAAATATGTAATCAATTTTCTCAAATTAAATTTATATATGTTGTAGAGTTTAATTATAAATAAAAAATTACACAGTAATAAATTAATATTTTATTATAAAGCAATATTAGGAATAAAACTAATATTAATTCTATTCAATACTCTGTAAAATCAATAAACATAAATTTTAACTATTTAAATTATTATAAAATCCATAACTTATATTTATAAATTTTAAAAATAGGAATAAATTTAGTTCCTTATAATTAAAAAAGATTTTCAAAAAATATTTTTAGACAAATTACATTTTTACACCCCTAACTAAACATATAAAAAAATCATGTAGAATGAATATTTCATTGTAATTATATTAATATTTTATAATTATTTCATATTGATTTTACTTTAATATAATATTACATTCATAAAAGAATTTTTACTTGAAATGAAATGATAAAATTTAGAAATCATATACCTTTTCACTATTTAATAAAAAATAATCATCCCAAGATAAAATGGATTTGAAAATGTCTAAAAGTATTTTTTCTTAATTTAAATTTTTCAAAAAAAAATATTATTTTGAAATATATTTTTTGGAAAAAATATATATAATAATCATTATAGAAGAAAATATTATTTCATGCATGAAATAATGTTTTAGATAATTGAGTACTAAATTATTATGAATTTTTCAATGAACTAAACATATTGAAAGACATTATAACTATGTTTCGTAACTCATTTGGTAATATTCAGGCGTATTAATTCAATTTCTATGTTATAATATACCATAGTTCATTTTAAGAACAATGTTTCTTATTAATCAAGATATCGAACACACTCAATTTATTCGAATAATAATATATTATAAATTATAGGGGTGATAAAATTAGTGTTATGTGGTTAAATAACAAAATAATACATTTATACATTGGAACATTGAAATTATGGATCTTGTTATGATGATATCATTTAAACATAAAGATAAACTGAACTAGTTATAAGTGAATTATGTTTCTTGTGTATCATTATTGAGGATGTACATACCTAATCAGTCACATTTGATTAAATAAATTTTTTTAAATTGTAAATTGATATCTCATTAATATAATAACAAATATTATTGATATAGCATAGAGTTAACATACTAAAAAACATGACCAATCACCATGTAAATGTTCAATGGTGAAATCAAAATTCTGATGAGGTTACATGGGATCCAAAAAATGTATCGAGACGAATGTACAAAGATCCATATAAAATTTTGTAATTACATTTCTAGGGGTACATTTATTTAAAATATGGTATAAGAAACACACATCATATTTCAATTAAATTAAAGTGTAGTTTGGATTATATCATATTCTTATTTAAAATAAAATGAATAGAAATATATGTTATTTACATATAATTTTTTTAAAAATATTACTAACAATGATATGATTTGTGAATTCAAATTTAAACATCATCATTAAAATAACCCATGGAATATATGTGAAACTATATAATGAACCCATTAATATTAATTTTTATCATAATTATTTAAATTGAATTTAATACCACTAATTTGATCAATGGTAAAATAGAAAATGTTAAAAATTTAACAAGCATGTTGAGAGGAAAATAATTTAATAGGTTTGAAAAAATTTACAGAAGCATTAAAGATCATATATTAGAATACAAAATGGATATTGATTATATTTCAAATGAATATATAGTAACTGAATATATAGTCATTGGACATATATTCATTGGATGTATGGTCCATCTGTGTAGTTAAACTCAATAATAATATTGGTAATTTTCTCGGTATAATTTAACTATTTAATAAATATAAAATTTTATACATGTTTGTAACATTAAATAAATTATTTAAGAGAAAATAAAAAAATTAACCCAATAAAATAACTATTATTATAATGTTATTTTTATTGAAATTATTTATTTATTACATTAAATTATTTAAATAAAAAATTACTCTCATCAAATTTATTAAATTATCATGAAAATAATGTATTTATATATAATATATAAGAAATGAGTTATGTGAAATAATAATTTAGTGCTTCATATTAGAATAATTGTATTTTAACTATTATTTTAATAATATTTTATAAGTTATTATCTAAATGGTACATTTCATATCCATGTAATATAAAATTATAATAAATAAAAATTTTATTCATAAAAATTTGAATAAATATTAAAAAATTAATTATTAGTTTACAATAAAGAAGAATAGTTTTCTTTAATTTGTGAAAATTTATACTTCTAAAAACCATTTTTCTAACAGCCTGGGTAATAATAAATATAGGATTATTATATTTATTAAAATTTATTAATTATATATAAATTAAAATAGACACTATTTTCAAGAGCATATATTATAAATCTAGTATAATCTTTATAGAAATGAATTTTTATAAAAAGGTATATTGGACAAAAATTTATGGCGCACTTGTTTTAAATATTATTTTTAATGTATTTAAAAATTATATTTGACAAATATACTACTTCTATTATGAATTATTGGAAACTTTATGTTGGTTTAATTTTTGGCATTTTTCTGATATGTTTAATAATTTGATTAAAAATGAAAACATAAATTCATTTTATTTGATAAAATATTTTTTGTCAAAATAATATAATGAATTTTATGTGAATTTTATTATTTATAAAGAATAATATTACAATTTCATTTTTTGAATCCAATTATGGTCATTTGAATATATATCACAATAAAATTCAATATAAATACTTTCTTAACATCCTTAATGTTTTTCCTTAAATACATTTATTATATTTCTGTCAATATCAACAATTTTTAATTAATTAATGAAATTTATTGAATTAAATTTTTTTAAAATTGATTCCATATTTATATAATAATAACCAATTTATGTAAATAGGCTTATTTTATATTGGGATAGTAAGATTAGTAACAACAGTCATTTCATTATTAATAATGTAAAATGTAAATGATGTAATTATGAGCCAAAATGATATTGTAAAAATTGTAAAATTAAAGTAACAAATATAAAATTTTCATTGCACTGGGTTTTATTGAGAAAAAATATCCATGAATTGTAATTATAATGATTGGAAAACACTTTTATGGGAGTAAGATATTTATAATATTACATTAAAAGAAAATTCATTCTTTCACACTTTTTTTAAAGAAGTGAAATATTTTAATATCAAATTATATATGGGATGTATTCAACAATATATAGAATTGTGAAAATTAATTGTTTATATTTATCATGATAATTTAAATTCAATTTTTATTTAATAAATATTTCTTTCAAAGTATCATACAATAAGGATGATATTTTCTTGTTAGATGAATTATCAAATATATTATATTAAAAATACTAAAATAAGTATAATTCGAGATGGTTATTATTATCCACGAATAATTCAGTTTACTTTGAAATTTTATTAACATTTAATATCTATTGGATATAATTAATCATTTTGTTATTATATTTTTAGAAAGGCCTAAAAATAATGGAACCAAAATTTAAAATATTGATGTTTTAGAATAATAAAATTATTTAATGAAATAACTATGAACCCTATAAATTAAATAATAATATATAATAATTTAAATTTTTGAATAATTTTATGAGTACCCCACTTCTTCTAATGAAAGGGATCCCATTATTCTTCTTTCATCACACTTTAAAACCATTTTGGTTCAGCTGATATCTACCCAATAACCATCATGTAATCACTCCCCACAATCTAAAGGCCATATTATTTGCATATAACCATCCACATTGGTGTTTAGTTATTAATCAAAGGATATCATCTCAAGAAGATGTATCATTTGTAATTAATTATTTTTATTTTATTTATTCATTAACTTCCTTCAGATATTCTTCGAACATAATTAAATAATTAATACAGTATCTTCAAAATAATAATAGGGTTTTATTTAAATATATTAACTTAAATCCATCACTAATTTCCTAAAATGTGTAATAAATTATACATTATTGTATAAAATAGACTACCATCTCACGAATTAATATATATTATTTCCATCACCATATATTCGGACTTATAATAAGAATGAAATAAATGTTGAAATATTATTTTATGACATATTTATCCTTATTAAAGAATAATATATCATTTAATTTCTCACGTTTCCATATATATAAAAATGATATAGTCATCCATGTATACGCGTGAACCATCATATCCCTAAAGTGATGTGATTCATATTTCATCAACACATCACATAGATGATACATATAAATATTTAAATAAATGATATTATATTTATGATATTAAGAACATAATGGAAATAAAAACATTATAACATCCTTATTTGCAAAATAATAATTTAAAATTTTAATCATTACTCAAGCATACATATAACATATCGTCTACTTGATTATAAATTTGTTCATTCCTCACAACCACACATAAATGCTCTGATATAAAATTATAATTTATAAATTAATTATATTATCATTTCATAAATATTATTCTTTGGATGATGGAATTATGCAAACTTCGACAATTAACATCATTTCAAACTAATTTAAACTCATGTACTGAATATCGACAAAACATTTAAAATTCACATAAATAATTATGTAATTGTTATAACATGAAAAAAAACTAATTTACTAGGAAAATAAACATTCAAAATTTTCATTCTAATTTAATAAATAACCATTTATTATTTTTCAGGAAGATAATGATTAAACAAGATTATTTACTTCCAATATAAGGCACTTTATATTAAAAAATATTTCAATTTATCTCTTTAAACTATTTTACCAAATTCAAAAAAAAATTAAATATAAATCATGAATATAATTTCTTTATTTTTTATAGGTTTAATTTTTTGTTCTGTCCTTTATATATTTAATTTTTTTTTCAAATAATTTTTTTTTTCATTTTTGAGATTGATGATCTGTAAAAATGACAAAATATTATACTTTAGGAATGTTATTTTTCCATAATGTGTGATTTATATATTGTGAATGTGATTTGGTTCTTGGGAAATTTTTTTTTGAAAAATTTGTTCTATGATAACTCTGTTTTGGGTGATCCAGTTAACTTTTTCCTATTTATTAGGTTTTGAGACAATGTTAATTAGTAGTGTTTTTTCAATGATATTATGTGAATATACTATAATGGGTATTTCAAATGAATCCATAAAGGATACTCCCTATGTAATCATGATTTTAAAAAATAAATGAAATACTGATGTGGAATTGAAGCCACAATACAACTTTATGAATTATTTCTTCATTGGATTTCATTAGGGATCTTAATATTTTATGAGGTATGAAATAGAATTTTTTTTTTGGGTGGAAATTATAAAATAATGACTATTTTTTTATGGGTTAAATGTAACCAAGGACTAAGGGCTTTATTCCTTCTTTTTTGTATGTCACTAACACATTCAGTGCTAATCGTAATATTTAAAATATTTTACCCATAGGTTATAAAGATGGTATGAGAATGTATGAAATGAAGTTGATTGTATTAATTTTATTAGACAGATTTAATGCAGCCCAAAAATATTGAATCAACATAAATCGATGATGAAAAATCGTGAACAAACCCTACCTAGATCATTTTTTGGAGATGGTATGAGGAAACATTGGATGATAGTGAATACACTAACGTTCGTCGCTCCTGAAACACGCTTCTGATCCTCCCTAAAACATCTGTTCAACATTCTCGATCTGGAGAGATGTTCGTTCTTCAGTGGAGCATCCATGTTCATTCCACCAGGAGTTCTACTGCAAAAGCATTCGCCAAAAAATCTCAATCCAATGAATAAATGAGGATAAAATCCTACAATTATGTTTAAGTGTTCACAAATTTTAAATTAATGATGGCTCATTTATTGGGGGAGGGTTTCCAAGAGTTACACCACTATAATAGAGGTGTTTCAAGGTCGGGTGGTCCCCATCACCAAATTAAAAAAAAGTGATGGAGAGATATAAAATAAAATAAATACTATTGTTTTATTATTATTCCTTAGAAATAATAACGAGATTTACCTCTTCCACCCTCGACCATATGTAGTCGAGGTGAAGGCCTCCTAAAGCAAAAATTGGTGCTACGAGTTCAACAGTATTATCAGATTTCAATTCCTAGAATTATTTCAAAATTTATGATTTCTGTCTCTCATATTAATTTATCGTACATTAAAATAATGTTTGGAAATTCATTTCGGCTAGTTCGGGCCGCAGAATCTCATGACTTCAATTTTTTTAGACTTGTAATACTTCTATATAATTATGAAAAGAAACAAATTACATGAAAAAAACCCAGGTCTTTACATTCCCCCCGCCTTGGGGCTCTGCATCCCCAAAATCCACAACACTAACATCGGAATGAAGCTGGTGTTCTGAACTCGAATATGAGCCCCCAGCTTCCATTTAACTCATAGAGGATTCTGTGCTGCCACTATAAATGCACAAGCGGTATCAATCGCCCATGAAGGACTCTCTCCTGTGGATCCTCAATCTCTACTAAAACCTCTAAAAACAGTGTCCCATCCTCGTTTTCCAGCTTGTGCTAGTCAATGATGTGCAGAGGATCATGCACGTACCTCCTCAGCTGTTGTAGATGGAAAATGCAGTGCACCTGGTGAAACTGAGGGGGAAGAGCTACGCGGTATGCCACCTCACCAACTCGGATGAGAACATGTAATGGTCTGATGAACCTTGAAGATAACATGCCTCCCCAACCAATTCTCTTCAAATTTCATCGAGGAAAGAACCGTAGAAAGACATGGTCACCATCCAATAACTCCATGGGTTTTTGTCTAATATCATCATTGGATTTTTGCCCGCCCTTTGCCATATTAATCTACTTGTGAATGACCATCAACTTCTTTGTGGTATCCTGTACCATCTCCGGTCCCATTAATGCAGACTCCCATAGGTCAGTCCAGCATTGAGGTGATTTTCAAGGTCATTCTCATAATTCCACAGATGGTTCCGTACCGATGGTGGAGTGATTACTATTGTTTTAAGTGACTCCACTAAGGTATTGTGATCTTTCCAGATGTATCTTAATTCAATGACGCAATCCCGCTATGTGTCCTTGATGGTCTTAAATTTGTGTGAATTTTGACCTTTCGTCTGAGAATGAAAGTAAGTTCTTAATCGAAGAAGAGTCTCGAACGCATCCTGCCACCCCTATCATTAACAGGAAGTAAAATGTGAATCATGATCAGAGATAATTGTCGAGGGAAATAATTGAATTCCTACTATCTCTTTAACCTAGAGGTGTCCCAATCCCTCTACTGATCCCATGCTATCTGACAGGTAGGAAGTGGAATGCCTTGGTAAGTCGATCAACGATCAACCGTATTGGGTTTACGTCCCTTGGACGTACGTGGAATTCTTGTCATGAAGTCCATGGAAATTCCATTCCACTTACACTCTATCACCTCTTTTAGCTGAAATAATGATACTAAAATCTGATGCTCTGCCCTCACTTGATGACAATCGAGGCACCATTAGACAAACACTTCCACTACATTCTTCATTTTTAGCCACCAGTTGCTGAGCGAGGTGACATAACAGATAGTCGCTTGGAATATATCATACATGGATCATCATGGAGAAACTTATCTTTAGTCTCTGACAGTATCTCCCCCACTACTTTAGCCTGTTAGGGAGGTGTAGCATGGGGACACTGACTACGAGGCTCGACCTGCTCAGATTTCCACATGATAGACAGATAATAGATTTTCTAAAGGTGGATAGCACTTAATTCATTTAAGAACAAGTACTATGGTACTAGGGGTTCTACATATGGATGTATTTAGGGAGTTCCATATGTCCCCTCTACCTATACATCTGCCACCTCTAGGTGGTCCAACCCAACCACAGTGTGAAGATGGACAAGGTTGTGCTCAGCTCGAGGTAGTTAAGGCCTACGACCACAATGGTCTAGAGTTGATTAAAGGTATGATATGTGTCTAAACCACAATAGCTATAGTACTTATAGACACAGGTTCCAATAACTATTTTATTTCCAATACCCTTTTTTGGAGCTCAGATAATCTAGTGGTGTCTTTGGCTCGATTCATACGGAAAGATACTCCAATAGATGAGGATTCAACGATTACACACGGGTGCTCGCAGTGTAAGGTTACTCTAGGAGGAAAGTGATTCAGTTGTGATCTACAACTAGTGTGGTTGAGGAATTACAACATCATCTAGGGTATGGATTGGTTATCTGCTTTCCATTCTCAGATCGACTGCATTAGGAGTAATGTGTGATGTGTCTATTAGGAGGGGATCAGGTTTTCCTTCACTAGTGAGAAGGGAACCGTTGCAGCACATGATGGACTTACCCAGAAGATAGTTTAGCTAAATCACAAATCAGTTGAATATCCTTACACTCGGATAGGGTGATGTTGAGAGTCCATGATATCATATAGTAGTGGAATAGTAGGCCAATGTATTCTCTGATGTTGTTTTGAGACTACATCCCCACATATAGGTGGAATTTTATGTCGACTTGTACCCATTGAAGACACTGATATCAAGACCGGAATATTTTATGGATCTGGGGAGTTTTTAGATCTGTATGTATAACTGGAGGACTTTTCGAGGAAGGGTTTTATTATGCTTAGTGTTTCTCCTTGGGAAGGTCCAATTTTGATCGCTAAGAAGAAGGATGGGTGTTTGAGACTCTTTGTGGAATATCAGTGCCTAAAAAATGTGACAGTGAAGGAAAAATTCGTAATACTAATGATTGTTGATATTTTTAATCAGATGAAGGGGTCAAGGTAGTTCATGAAGATACACCTCATATCTGACTATCACTAGCTCAGGGTATGATATGAGGATGTGTAGAAGACAACCTTAAGATCTCGTTATGACCACTATGAATTCTTGGTTATTCCATTTGTCATGACCAATGCCATAATAGTTTTCATGGGACTCTTGAACATGATCTTTTATCCATACCTCAATTACATTGTGGTAGTCCTAATCTACAATATCTTGGTAAACTCAGCTACAGAGAAGGAGGATTCCTATCATCTACAAATAGTTTTGGACACACTTTCAGAGAAAAAAAACTTATGGTAAGCTCTTGATGATCGTGTTCTGGATCTGAAAGGCTCACTTCCCAGTAAATTTCATCTCGGAGGCAGGATTTTTAGTGGATCAAGTGAATATTGGGGTCGTGCTTTCTGGGGAGCCACCCATGGGTGTGACGGAGGTGTAGAGATTCCTGGGCCAGGATAGTTACTACCAAATTATTTTCACTAACTTTTCCAGATTTGTGGCACCGTAATCAGCGTTGATGAAGAAGGGGAAACCCTTCGTGTGTTCGGAGATACTCCAGCTGAGTTTCAAAGAGATGAGGCAGAGACTAACGAGTTCCCATAACTTGTGTCTAATAGAGGAGGGAATTGGTTACATGGGCTACTACAATGCATCTGGGACCGGTCATGGATGTCTCATAATGCAGGAGCTAGCAGTGATCATTTATGGTTCTCAACAGTTAAGACAACATGACCAGAACTACGCAACCCATGACATTGAGTTAGTAGTAGTGGTCTTCTCTTAAAAGATGTGGTGACATTACATGATGGGATAACATTTTTGGGTTTACTATTTTTCACGACCTTCTCGGCGGGGCCTGTGTCGTGACTACCCAATGCCCACCTTTCATAGGCCAGGGGATGGAGTCTAGAACATGAAAGGAATATCCCTAAAATCAGGATGAAATTACTTTTTACATTAAAACTCATACAATCATAGAACAAAACAAGATACAGGCACACGGTAAACTATATAGTCAATAGGGTGAGTACAGTATGTAAAGGGAAAAAAATACAAGCCCCACTAGAAATTAAAAGTAAAACTAAAAATAGCACATGTGATAACCAACCAAGGATCCTACCTGAATGGTAGGTACAACTATAAAACTTTTGTATCTACTGTACATCTCGTCTAATGGTCTACCTCCAAGAAACCTCCATTTCTAGCACCCCCATCCTCGATCAATGTTGTTCATTGTCTACACAAGAAAAAATAAGGTGTGTTCATAACCCGTGTAGGGGTGAGTATAGCTATAATCAGTAGGGACCCCGAGAACCTCAAAGGTCTCATAGAATCAATAGTGGATAAACCAAAAATTTATACCATAAACAGAAAGAATGAAAACAATTACCCAAACCTACCTAGGTATATTCCCATACATATACCTAGGTCATCAAGTATACTCATCTCATTTATTAGGAAACGCACGACCTAACATTATAGCCAAAAGCACAAATGTTCCACAAAAGAAACATTACCACGATGGTAACATCAAAAATGTATGTACCAAAAAGGTTATGCCACACAAGAAGAATACCACAATGGTATCACCACACAAAATTGTACCAAAAATGTAAAGGCATATCTCACACCATTTATAACATAAGTACAGAAGTGTAGATGATTAGCTGTATTTCAAGGTCATCTTACTTTTTCGAGAAGCTCTGTTATTGACCCACATAGGATCGAAGATGACCCACACACGATCTATAGACGTCCCAAAAAAGAACTATTAATGACCCAAATAGGATCTATAGATTACCCACATAGGATCGAAAGATGTTGTCCCACTTAGAATCCAAAGATGACCCACATAGAATCTGATGATTATTCAAGAACAACCATCCACATGGTTCCCTCACTAAGAACACTTGATTTTGGGAGGATCTTTTCCCCAAGAAATAGGTCACACATCAATTACCACAAAGTCCCATGATGAAGTATCCAAAAGGATAGCCATGTCATAAGGGTTCAAATACAATGGGTGGCACGTCAATCAGATGCATAGTCTGTACATTATTTTCCATTTTGTGAGGAGGGTCCGATTGGATTCGGGTTCCATCCAACCTGATCATACTCGAATATTATCCAAAACTCAAGTGATTTTTATAAAAAAACCATTTATATCCAAGTATTATGGCACCGAATAGGGTTTTAAAAATGGATGCTGAGTTCTAATGATATGTCCAAAAGGCGTATCTGTGTCCAGTTGGGTTCGGGTCTGGTCTGACCCAGTCGTAGAGACCCGACCAGACCCGCTTCAGGTCTGGCCCATTGGGTCGTGGTCCTGCCCATCCGAAAAATAGGGTAGACAGAGGCTTATCCCACTGGGTGGCCAGCTATGGCATGGCCAACTGTAGCCGCCACCGGTGGGAGCCCCACCTCCCCCCGAGAATCCAGAATGGTGAAGTTGGACCGTTCAGTTTTGGTCTATACAATAGTGCCACTTGGAACCACCTGTTTGCACACGGGACCTACAAGAGTGATTCCTAATCATCTTTATGTGGCCAGGCAAGGTTCCAACCAACTATCCTTCTAGTAGTGCCACCGTGTGCTGATAATTCCACCTCAGTTGGCTTGGTGTAATCCGCCCTCCATACACGCCATTACAGCTCGGCAGTAGTGGCATCCAACACTGGAGGTGTGGATGCGCGCCACCACGAATTATACATGGTCGGAAAGTGTGCATTCTGCCACCCTCCTCTACCATATTTGGCTAGTGTGTCATCCTCTTACTATACCCCGTCGGCGTTGTTCACCGGCGGACATCCATTGATCACTGTGTTATCTCTCGTGGCCCATTCATCAATCAATAGGAATCAGTGTGTGGACCATGACATCTCCTTTGCATATATCACGTCAAGGTCGAGATACACTCAACCCGAGGTTTTTCTCATGATTAACATGTCAAACAACATAGTACTGGAGGGATCAGGTCGTGTTTGTGTGGACCACACCCTCCACGTGAGACTGATAGCCTACGACTCAATAATATTGAATCAACGTAAATCAATGAAGAACAATAAAGATCAAACCCTACCATGACCTTTTGTTGTAGATTATGTGAGGAAGACGATGAAGAAGTAGAAGATTATGATGTTTGTTGCAACATCAACACACATCTGAACCACTATCTATCACCGATTAAACATTCATGATCCGTAGAGAAGTCTGTTCTTTGTTGGAGCTTTCACGTTCCATCCACAAAGAGTTACCCAGCAAAAGAGTTTTCCAAAATTTATCAATTCCCCTATGAAATTAGGTTTTAATCCCCTGATTATGTATAATAATTCATTAATTGTTTAATTAATTGTGGCTCATTAATTGGGGAAGGGTTTCAAAGTGTTACACAACATTAAAAGAGGGGTTCCATGGTTGGGTGGTCCCCACCACCAAATTTAGAAAAATTTTTGAGAGGTCTCAAATAATAATAAAAGTATTTTTTTTATTTTTATTCATCTACAAAAAATGAGATTTCTACCTTCCATCCTCAACCCACACGGGTCAAGGTGAAGGCCTCCTTATGAGAAAATTTGTGCTGTGAGTTCAATAGTGTTCTGTGATTTCAATTTCGAGAACCGGTTCCAAAGATATGAAATACCGCTCACATTTTATCTAAATGTACATTAAATAATGTTCAGAAATTTATTTTGGAACCTCCAGGCCTCAGAATCACATGCGGTCCATTATCTCAGACTCATAATATTTCCATATAATTTAAAAAAATCATGTAAAACTTATTGTCTTTATAGAAGTTGTGGGGTAAGTCATTGAGAAGAAAAAAACCATCAAAATAATAATTTTAATATCGTTGAAATAAATAATAAACTATTTCGTTCCATGATGGCTCATTTTACATAGGCTATAAATAGTGTTTGAATCCATGCATCATAATAACTAAATATTTCATAGAAGAATATGTCTATACTACATCATTTTGTGATGCAGCTTCCTCTAATATTTTGGGAATATTTTATATTGGTGGTCTATAAAGAGTTAATTAAAACCCATGAAATAATTTTCAATGTCATGCAGTGTCCATACAAAAAAACAGTAGTCGTTATGTTTATTGTATTTAATTTGATGTCAACTAGTGGTGGTGTGTGATAACGACTATTATGGACATTGAGAAGAGTATTTATTTAGTGTGTGGATAATTCATTAATATTTATCTTAAGAAATAAAATTTTTAAGGTTTTTCGAATTAGAATGAAAAAAAAGATAGCATTGATGTTTTAGGGGGATTAAGTGGCTCTATATATTGAAAAATCCACTTGTCTAACAATGTACGATACAAATTTTATTCACAATCTTGATTACAATATCACACACTTTTTACTCAGGATTAAATACAAAGTATATATGGACATTGGATTCAGATGAATTCAAATTTTCCTAAAATCATGTTTGACATGTTGATCATATGGAAATGGAGTTTCTAATTGATAGTGTTATATTTGAAAACAAGAAGACTAATAGATTTGGGTGGTAGGTGAAAGGGAATAATTCTTCAAAAGGCCTGATGGTAAGAAATTTTTTTATGGTTTGTGATAATTAAGGTAAAAAACTAGTAGATTCCTTCTAAATTTTTGTATGTTTTATGATGTGATAATATGGGTCCTTAGGTTCATAACTATAATTGATGTTATTTTATATTAAATGGGATATTAACTGTATTATGATAAATTAAGGATTATAATAGAGGCCATACATAGTAATAATATTTATGAAAAATTTACGATGTGTGGATTTTGGAAAAAAAAATTCATTTTGGGGATCACATAATCTTAAGAAATTTTATATCATTGAATCCTCCAAATAAAAATGTAATTTAAAATTTTCCCAAACAAACAACTATGAATATGTTTCATATATTTCATTGGTTAGATGAATAGTATCAATGATTTCTGTATAATGTATTATAGATATACAATCAACTAACCGTGTAATATTATAAGTGATGAAATTTCTTTCTGATATATGAATGTGAAGAAAATTTGATGGAACATAATAGAATTTTATTCAAACCGAATGTACTCAAACTACCATATTGTGATAAAGTATTATTATATTTTAAAAAGAATCCAAATATAGACTACGATTGGTCTCCATGAAGAATGATATGGGGATACATTCATCCTCATACTGATTGATTATTTTCATGAAAATTTACACAAGAAGTGATTTGGAGTTAGCTTCCTTAATTTTGACAATAATTATATTAATGAATTATCATTATAGAGAGTGATGAGATGTATATACTAAAAATAATAGTTTAAAAAATATATTGATTAAAAAAGGGGCTAAAATGATACAGATAATATATATGGAGTTTATTAGTGATTGTGACTTCTGAATACATTATAACCCTGGAGAAGTTAGCAATGATTCATATGACTTTATATGAATGAATTAATTTTGATTATATAGGAACAGGATGAAAAAGATAAAATGTTTCATGATTTTCAAATGATGGGTTTAGGAACCATTCATGATATAAATAAATATTATCTTTCTCAAAGTTTTATTAAAAAATATATGTATATAATGATTAAATAGGTGATGAAGAAATATTATAAACTATTGGAGAATTTTTTAAGTGTCCTTAAGTTTACGCTTTGTTTTTATGGAATTATATACTTCCTAAAAAATATATGATTCCAATTATCCGTAGACAAGAATACGGTTATGTTGGATTTTGCTTATAGTTCGACTTTAACTTTTTATACTATATATATGATTATTTTTAATGATATGATATAGTATTATAGGTGTAACAATATGATGATATATTTTTTTGGTTATGTATCATGTTTACTAGTATGTAAACATATTAAGGATATGAGACTTATGTTCCAGGGGATGTTATAAAAATTACCCATGATCTAATTGAAATTAGAAAAATAATTATCTAAATATTCATTAGACTCCCCAAAACATTTATATTTCATAATAATATTTTGGTTGTTATAAATTTATTTATGATGTTAGAATATATAATCACTATCAAAAAATATTACAGTCTTGATCAGTTTGAATGAATTTAAAATATTGAATTTTCAATGTTGTATGATGCACTAATTTCTATTATGTTTAATTAAAATCTATGATTAACCAAAATATTATGGTTAATTCCTTATTAATATCAAGATACATTATATATTTAATACAGTAGTTATAATTATCAATTAGTTTTTTAGTTTTCGAGAATCATTATAACCCATGGTGATATGTTGATGTATTGTTATATGAATTTCAATCTTTGTTGAAAAAATCCCTTCCTCAAGATGAGTTTTAATAAAGTTATATCATTAAATTGAACTTTCAGATGGGCCATTATGAACTCATCTATTAAAATAATTATTGAAATATATTTATTAGGGGTGATGTTGTTGAATGAAATCTTATGGAACATAAAATATATTTTGAAATTATATAGAATGTCAGGGTGACTCACTTACATCATAATGAATCTCAATGTAGGTATACAAATTATTATAAATTTCATTGAATAAATATGGAATTTGAATATATTTAAAAGTTATACCTATGAATTGACTCATAGGAAAATAATAAGAGAATTATAAAAAAAATTAATTATATTATCTTGGATTATTGTACATTTAGAGGTTCTTGTTTATGTAAGGAATGTCTCTTATATATTGGGGATTTTACCAATCCTCTATGAATATCACGATGTTTTTTATGTATCTCTTTTGAGGAAGTATGTATAACCTCCATTACATGTAGAAAATAGAACTCGTACCACTAAATAATGTAATTTTTTATATTGAAAACTTAGTAGAAATATTTGATTATAGACAAAATGTTATATGAAATTGGACAATTCAGCTGGTTAAAGTTACTTATAATAACCAAAAATTGAATGATTTTATATGAAATCCAATGTATGTTATTAGGAATAAATATCCTCATTTATTTGTATATACATTACTGAAATTGATTGGCAGTATTATTGTAATGTTGTGAATAATTTAACACCAATAATTTTATGATATTGTTCCAAATTAATGAATTATATTTCATTGATATGTTATTACACATGCAACATTGAGACTAAACAAACTGAAATATACTATAGAAATATTATTATTTAATTTTATTTTTTTCAATAAGTTATTCTATTGATGTGTATGAATTGAATATAATATATTAGTAAATATTTATTACTTAAATATTTATAAAATGAATTTATTATTTATTTATTTTATTATAAATGAAATAAAATAATTTAAATGTAAAAGAGTTGTTCTTTGAGAAAATGATTTTTGATAATTATGAAATTTTATGTTAATAAATTAAAATTTTCTGTACATATAATTGATTTTAATTAAATATAGATATTATACGAAAAAATAAATTGTTAAAACACTTATCTATTGTTTTTTATATTCATTTCATTAAAATGAATACTATTTTATGCATAAAATGAATTTTTTACAATTTTTTTCATCTGGATAGAAAACATAATTTTGAATAAAATTCTACCTCATATATAAAATGAATATTTTAAAATGGATCCCATATTTGGAATTAGAAAATTAATTGTGGTTCGACAATCCATTTTTACATTTTCAAATCTTTCCATTTTATATATATGTCACCAAAATAAGGATAAAATATCTATGATGTAGTTTAAATAGTAAGAGAGGGCTCTAAAATTTCATTAATACTGGTATTTATCCAATTTCAAGTGTGTATTACGGATATTTAAATCGATTTCTTCAATATATTTCCTCATGGTGGAATTTTGTTTTATTATGGATGTTTTATTTTGTTAATAAAAGAATATATTTAAATGTCACTATCATCATTTTAGTATCTCTAAAATAATTTCATTTCGACCAAAAGATCATATGGTCTATTTATACATTTTATTTGAAATATAAAATAATTTTTATAAATTCGATAATTTTATTAAATATTTATAGTTAATAATTTATTTAAATTCTTTGACAACCCAAAAAATATAATTATTCATTTATTAAAAATATAAAATTAATGAGTACTATGATATTAAAATAAATATAAATTTGATAATTTTTTTATACTATTTTTTATAAAACATTAAAATATTTGAGTTTTTTAATGGTTTATATTCTAATTACTTTTCATTAATATATTTTTCACAAAAAAAATTAGTAGTTCTAAAAATGAGATTAATGATATTTTATAAAAAATTATTAATTCATTTAGTATTCATATCAATCCAATAATCATAAGAATGAATGTTGATATTTTTAAAAATTTTATATATGTGCCATTTATGGGTCACTTTTTCATTTATTGTACATTCAAGAACCTTAAAAAATAAAAAGCATTGATATCATGTAAAATGTTAGAAGCTATAAAAGGGGATCCTAAAAAAATGGTAATGGAGGAAACATAACCAAAATGTGTCCTTATTTTATGTTATGATATTATTTTGTATCATTTTAATATTATTTTATATCCCGTTAATTCTATATCTATTTTGTGAGGAAAATTAATTTTTATTAATTTAATACATTATTTAATTACATGAGTTCAATTATACACCAATGAAAATTGAAACCACATATCTTCTCTTCCGTACACATTTCTGGCCTTTTTGATCATCGAATATTTTTCATAATTCATTAATAGATTTCATCATAACATCCTAGTTCTGATTCCCATACATTAAATTTATCCATTCAAGGATTGATGTATAATCCACAATAATATTATAAATGAATAATTATAAATTATTACTAAAAATATTCATTTTTTTGGTTTACATCCTATAAATTCCTCTTATCAACTATTAAATAATGACATTAACTTGTTAAAATTTATTAATTGTGATTATCAAATTAAAAAACCATTATCAAACCATTTTAAATGATCATGACACTCTGGGATACATGTATAGTACGTCCACCATGACGCGATGTTATTAATTTTTCATGTTCTCTTTACATTAATGGTAAATAGGATAATTTTAATAAATATATATTACAAATATAATATAATAATTATTAATGAATGATGAATTAATATTTAAAATTATTTCATTTTATCTATAAATAATTGAAAATGATGTTCATCTGTATGTATAATATATGTACTCCATGATGTGTTTAGTTCAATTATCTATATTTTTACATTATAGAAAACTCAAGATATATATATTCAATATATATTATATTCTTATTTGTTTTTAATACATCATAATATTAAACCATTTATCAATATAAAAGGATTATAATTATAGAACTAGATCTTCTATGAAAATAAAATATTTAACACATAACAATGGAAATTATAATAAAAACTTGTTATCAAATCAGTGTACAAACGTTAAAAGTAGATCATATATGATATTATACATATTTAAAATCTATATTATAGTATTTGAAAAAATAAATTAATTATACATGTGTTTATAGAAGTTTTGAAGAAAATCAAACTAGAGGTACCTACTAATCATATTGGATAATATTCCCGGAGAAATATGTTATGTTTTGAATATATCATGGTTTATTATTTGAATAAAATAAATGTTATATGTTATATCATGAATCTAAATTTTTTTATATTTAATTATTAGTTTTATGTTTTTTCTAATATAATATTCGATTCAAAAGTTAAAAAAGTGTTATGGGAAATATATTATAATCATATTTCTTATCAATACTATTTATGTTTATGATTCCAATGGAATAATTTCATTATATATCTCCCATAAATGTCATTAATCATCTTATACTATGTATATTTCTTGAAAAATATATATTTTCCTTTATTTACCCACACATTATGTACAAAATGGACCGAAGAAATGTTTTTTAGAAAAAATGACAATTACTTCCATATTATATTTAAATTATTTTTCATCAACATCACTTTTTTTTAAAAATGATTTTTCTAATGTTTTAAAATTTTCCATTGATTTTTAAATGAATTTTTACCTATTTTTTAATTTTTAATTTTCTTTTTATATGACTCTTCACATAATTATCTAAATGAGATACATTTTACTTTCTATTGTAAATCTGAATGGAATATCATCATGATCCTCTATGACATGAACTGAATTTCGTACCACCCGGACTTCTCAAAACTATGAAACCTCATTTATAGGATTTGATGTTTGTTTTTAGGGAAATAAATTTCCAAAATATTTAATAAATATTAATATTTTAGTGAAGTGATTTCCAAATGAAATTGGAATTTTATTTATAAAATGATATGATGATTCATTCAATTGAATGTTTATTCCATGATAAAATCGTTGTTATAACGTATAATTTAATATGGATATGATCTAATGATGGAACCCAATTTCATTATAATTATATATTATGATGGTGATGATTTTTGGTCAATTATATGATACAAATTTATTTCTCATGGTTTAATAATGTGAGTAATCCAATGTTGTTTCCATAATTTATGATATGATCATATGATTAATTAGTTATGTAATATATTTAATTTTATTGTGTTATGATAAAATTAATGTATTATTATATTTTTGAATAAATATGTTTGAGTTTATTTATGTTTCATATGCCCCTAAAATTTAATATTCCTCCAGTTGATAAGGTGACGATCGATATCTCTTCTGATAATAAAGAATTTAATGGGGTATCACCTATTTCATGTAAGGAATATTATCCTAAATCGTAGTCATGTTGGTGAAACATTACTAAAGATATGATTAAATAGGGATTTTAACTAATTCATTGTGATTATTTTCAAATTTTCCCTGATTACGGTTATGAATTTCTGAACATATGTGTAATACACAAAATATTGTCTTCTTGTAATATTATAAAATAACTGAACATGTTATTTTTATCATAAATGATTAATCTCCTATGAAATAACAGATTTTATTTCATGTGTAATGATCATTATCTTGGATGTACTAGTTATCGTTTTCATTTGTTATGATGTTGTTTATATATCTTTATTCACATTTTATGTGTCAGTTTAAATTAAAATTTACCTTTTTTACCATACTATAAATTATATCTCACTATTTCTTATAAAACCCTCCCCAAAAATAAGAATATTTATTTATTTAATATTTTTATAATAATTGTGAAATTTTTAATGAATTATGTGGGGAGTGATGTTGAAATTTATGTACATGTTGTTTATATACCAATGTTTCAAAACGAAAAAATACAATTTATTCTAGTTGGGATAATAACATTTGGGAATACATATAAATATAACAAGGTGTAATATTTATGCATGAAATGTTTTGATTTATACTAGATGATTCAAAATAATCATTTATAAAATTAGATATTGGGGATGGTAAGTTATTCAAATTTTGGAAAGGGCGTCCATTAAACAAGCGAATGATAGAGTAATATAAAGAGGAAATCCAATGATGTGAATGGGGAGAATAATTTATTTAATTCAACACAAACATCGTAATGATAATACTATGAGGTGTATAAGAATTTAATCAACAAATTCCTAAATCTAATGGATAATGATGATAGATAGTGCAAATAATGAAATAATCCAATAGTTAAATGAAAATATAATGAAATAAAAAAATTTCCTATAGGAAATTGAATCATTGTGGTGGATCGTATACATTTTATAAACTCTATAACTGTCTATTTCTTTTTGGGATTTATTTTTACATAATATTTTATATTTTTTGACTTTTACTAGAGTATCATGTCACCAACACAATGATTCTATGTTTATTTATTGGTGAAAATAACTAATGGTATGATGGTTGAATCTCATGAATATAGATCATATATAATTATTTATTTGGTAAATTTTCTTATTGTACATATTTTGGATCGCAAATTTTTTAATTCGATGTTATTTTGGAAATCCTTTGTATATATTTGTATAGAGACTATGACAACTACCGAGGAACTGAATCCACAATTCATGTTATGCATCAAACCTATTGTTTATATTGGTGTAAGGATGAATGTGAACAACCAATAGAAAATACATACAATTTATGGCTTCTAATACATTTTAATTTATTTTATTTACTCAAATTTATGGGGATAAACTCAATATGGAAGAAATATATATTGTGTAGAAATATGACAGTGCATTTACATAAGTGTTTCCATTTATTCTAAAAATTATGGGTGTTTTGTTTTCAATAGAACACAAAACTTCTCCTATAACTATTTCAATTAATCTTTATAGAATGACCATAATTTGGTCTTTATAATTACGAGAATAAAACTTGATAGAATATTGTTACGATAACCATTTAGAGAAGTTAATTACAATATGGTACGACTATTATTTTTATTGTGCATATATAGCGGTTAATGCGTTCTTATAGTGATTAATAAAATCATACCAAAAATAAGAAAAAAATTCACTCATTTATTAATAATTTGTTTGTAAAATTATAATATCTTTAATAATTATCAAATATTGATACAAAATCATTATAACGTCAATATAAGATAAAAAGGGGGAAATATCTGAGAATGAATTTTGTACATGGTATAAAAGCTTGGATTTTAATGTTATTCATTATGGACAAACCAACTCTATTAAAATTTTCAATAATCCAATGAATAATGTCTGTATAGATTACCTTGATCAGTTAATGGAAGTTATTACATATTATATTCATATATATTCCATGATAATGAGGAAAAAATTAAGGTTACCTAATGCTATTATTAATTACATTTATAAATGATAAAATTAATTTAAAATTTATCAAATTTAATTTATTTATATGGATTTATTAATTCTGTCATTAATTATTTACATGTCTTGATATATTTCACTATTCTTGAATCTTGGAATTTATTAATTATTTTCATAGTACAGTCAAGGTAATAAAAATTAATATTTATTATGCATTGTATTAATACAATAAATGTTCCATGAGAAATTTCTCATTTCTATGAAATGAATTAATTAGGATTATATGGATGAGATACATTTCCATTTGAAATATAAATTTTAAAAAATATTAATGGATGTAAAAAAAATTAGATCATGAACTAATGCTCACACTACCCTACATTGAAAATAGATTTTGGATGTATAGTGATATATAAAATAAAATTATAGTATGTGTTCTCAAATAGATTGAAAATATGGTTTCTTATTCCTCATCCCAATTCGCTTTTCATTAGTAAAATAAAATTACTTGTGATTTGGAACCTGTAGTACCATTTTTTTTTTCTAAAGACAAGGAGTCACTATATTTATGTGAAAAGGTATATAATATATAAAAATAATAAAATATATCTGTACATTTTATACCAAATTAGACGAATATTAATATTACAAAATGGGTTGAATAGATTAAATATTTTGTGTTCTCAATCATTTACCACCATATGAAGGTGAATAATGTAAATCCTACACTATGTCATAGGAAGCATTCTACTATTCCCATGATTATGAATAAATGAGTTCGAATAATTATTTAATTTTTTTTAAATCATAATTAAATGACCAGGAAATATGAATGATCTTATATTTCTAATGAATGTTCAAAGATTTATACATGTAATGAATAATGAGGATAATAAGGAGGATGAAGTACTGCAAAAGTATGTAGGGAATATTCCCATGTACAATCATGATAGTTATAGATTAATCTGGTTTTGGATTATTGTATTCATCCAATTATTACTAGAATTAAAAAATGAACTATTCAATGAATATAATACTTCATCATTCTATATTAATAAAAATATTGACTGTATAGGGAGATGATAAATAGAATTTCATGTAGGATATCATAAAGTGGGATAATGTAGTGTATTTATATTTGTTATTGATATTCACATGAGTTAAGGTAGAGAGATAAATCTATAATTAGTTGTGGTAACCATAACTGATAGATGAGTGGAACTGGAAAAACAACCCAATGGTTATTTATGTTGAATGCCACATGAGCACATGGAGAAACAATACTATTTTGGTTGTGGTTGATCACTTTATAAAATCATCACATTTTAATTATATCATATAAGATTTATATCATGATAGTCACATCAAGTTATACATTAAATATGTTTTAATGTACTATAGATTATAAAAGTCAGTCAGTTTTTATATATATCTATTGATTACCATGAATTTATAGTGTAATATTTATAAATTTTTGTATATAGATATTGACATTAACACTATATATCTTTCATAAAGAGAAGTTTGGTTTGAGGAGACAATTCAGACTGCAGAAGAAATAATGTCTGATTACATGATGGATTTCAATGGAGGTCAGTATAAAAACATTTTAATGGTATTGTTTTCAAATAAATATATTTTTCCCATGAGAATTTTCAGGGTTCATTATAAACCCTTTAATAGAAAAAATTTATGAACTCAAATATGCTATAATAAGTTTGTGGAAGAAATTATATTGGGGATTGAGAAATGTGATGAATTATAATGGAATGTTATATAAAATCAAGTGGACATCAAAAAAAATAAGAATTTAGTAGAAATTATTTGGTGTCAGTTTTTCTGAGAACTAGATTTCATAGTATGTTATGAGGTTTTCCTTTTATATATCTATCAAATAATTTTATGAGATTTTGATTGAAGGGAATTCTAAGACCTGACAATATAAGTTACTATGTAATGCATAATTGCATTACTATAGTATTTTTTCTCATGAACATCACATTAAAATTAATCCATATTAAATACATGTTCCATATATCTCATTTTAGGATGTTAATAATATATCCTTGTCATGTAGTAAAATTCCATTTTATACCATTGGATCTTGTCGTTTCTATTGATATCTAAAATTTATAAATCATGTTTTTTGGATATATTATGAAACATTCCAAATTTAAATTTTTATTAAGCCATTTTGAGGAAAATGGAAAACGAAAGTTCACAGACAAGACCACTACATGCTAAAAGAAATCACAATATTATTAAAAACAAGACTTAGATTACCTGAGTTAGATGCCCTATAAAGTTTCCAATGCTGCGGACTAACATAGGTTTTTGGGTCCTCTCTGATAAGATCTTCAAGGTGGTTAAGCATCCTCTCTATTGTCTGGATGAATTCCTTTGATTTAATCATGCTCATATTGAAGCCTCGGGACAGAATTCGGTCTTATTTTTCTATCCATAACTCATTCTCCTCATTGGCGTCAACGTGAAACAATCTTTTGTAAATTCTTTTGATCTCCTCTTATGAGACATTGGGATGGAAAGCTTTGTCTAACATTTATTCCTTGGAGTGTAGAATAAAATTCAAACACTCCAGAGGCTCTTCACATTCCCCTTTCCTTAATACTTTTCTCCCATTATTATTCTCCTTATTGTTTGACCTTGTATCCATCGTCTTTGGAAAATGGGAGTAATCCTGGCATCCCTTTGGGTTTTCCCTTGAACCACTATGCATTTCCCAGAATCTCAAACTATTTTTTTCCCATTCTTCCTTCGAGGGCTGTGAGGGCCTTTCCTGTGAACGCATTCCACGTTGTCCATAGAGTGTTTATTGTAGTTGTAATCTCCTGAAAATTATTCCTCTTGAGTCAAGGGGGGTTCTTGAACCTCCAAGCCCTCAAATCGGTTCCCTATCTCAATCCCTGACTCTGCTTTGATGCCCCTCTGCTTTCTTGGGGACTCCCCCTTTCCTGCCTTGTTCGCCCATCAATTCTCCTAACCCTAATTTCCATCCTTTGGTGTCGGGTTATCATTAAGTGTGTTAGTGTCTAAGGGCCCCCAAAAATACCCTCCATTCGGCCTCTTTTGTCCACCTTGAGTCCCTGATTTAACCAGAAATCTAGTCTCCTACACCATATCTGAACCAGACATATGATCATATCCTCGTACCATGAACTCCAGGATCTTGTTAGTGTCATCCCATCCCTAACCACGGGTGCCACCGGTAGCCTAGGCATCCCCTACAGTCCCTTCCGTCTCACTGTTTGAATCCGGTATACCCACAGCCTTCTCTTGTGTTCCACATCCCTGCATAGACTCTTTGTCGCCATCCTGTACTGGAGTAATTCTCAAATCCTATTTGAGGCGGGAAAAAACATCTGATACCCGCAGACCTGTATTCTTCAACTTCAAATACTTCTCTGTCTCTGAGGGAAACAAAGACGGATCTTCCTAAGAGTTGGAGTCCACTCCTATACAATTATGTTGCATGATCGGTTCCACTACATTTGAAGCATCACAGCTCACCTCCTCACTCTCACCCAGGACAGTAATATCCTAGGCATGTTGGCTTACGTGTTGCACCGACACTTCATTCCCCTCATCTAGACTTCTAGTGGAGTTTTGTTCTGCATACCTAGACCTCGGCGACAACTAGAGAAAAAATGTTCTAATCAGTGTCACCCTTGGAAAAATGCAGGTCACGACTCAAATACCACTCTTTCCTTACATCTTAACTCTTCGCTGACTGAGATCTAAATCCATTCTGTTGTGGCCTTTTAGACATCCACCTCGACACACACTCGAGGGGAGATTTGATGAAAACCGTAGAGGTGCGGATATCAGAACAGAAATATCTTCCGACCATATTACCCAATATACAGATAATCGAAGGGTTCTGAAAAGGGAGAGGTGGGTCAGGGAAACATACCCATACCGCTGTCAAAGCCGCATCCCAGTTCATTCTGAACTCAAAGGACCATCAAAGGAGGTGATAACAACAACCATTGATAATGCGAGGGGCATTGGACCAGGTGCTAACCAAATCATCCTCTAAGGTGAAACCGATCATCAAATGGCACCGATTGAGCAGACCCACCACTGCACAATCTTGAAGCCCCCATGAGTAAAAAAAATCTGTCAAGCCGTCCACTGAAGGTCGACTACCACTTAATCGAACCACTAGATTCGACCTATGAAGGTCTGAGGCTCTATTAAAATCTTTTTTTAAAATCTCGAGTTGGGGAGCATCGTTATGCAAGATCGGGACCTTAGGGAAGAGGGGGATCGACAGGAAAGGAGGAAGGAAATTTGGATTAGTGAAGGGGATGAAAGGATTCAGAATCAAAGAGGAACCAGTACCCCCTCCCCCCGGTGAGGAGGAAGAGGCTGGATCCACCGGCAACCCCGCTAGGTAATCGCCGCCGCCGAGGCTTCATGCTCCTTGTGGAATCACCATGTTATGAAACATTGAAACAATATTATATAAATAATGTTCAATTATGGAATATTAAATTTTCAGAAGAAATTTCTGGTTCCTTAAGATGAGATATTATATATGTTTTAAATTCTATTTTTTTCATGTGATAATATTTCAACATAAATATTATGATAAGGGTGTTATTTTATAACACCTAGATATTTAATAATATTTTTTACATTAATAATTAAAAAGGATCAAAAGATTCCAATTCATGTCACCATGATCATTTATTAATAATTTTTATACAGTACAAAATAATTTACTCTTAATTAAAGTTAATTTAAATATAACTATTTTAAATTGCCTATAATTTATTTATGATATACTATTGATCCAAAAAATTACATTGATGTATTTTTTTACGGACATAGTTTTTATAAAATATATGTTTTATAATAAATAATATAGAATATCACATTTATCAATTATTTTTTTTTCAAATGCATAAAAATAACTAATTTCTTGTTAATTACTTAAAAATTTAAAAAAATTCAATTGAATGTAAAAAGAATATGTTTTCTTGTAAAATATCTTCAATGAAATTAGTGTGTTTTCATATTAATAACTAATATTAATAACAATTAATTATTTATTTTAATGACATGTAAATATAATATATTAAATAAAAAATTTAATTATTTATTTAATGTCCTTTACTATGTATTATGCTGGACTAAATAAATTATATTCTAAAAAACGAAATACTCAATAAATTGTTTTTATATCATTTTACAAGAATATTAATAAAATTATCCATATTTACTAATATTTTTTTATAAAATGGATCTTATTTTTGGAATTATTTTTTTAATATTTTTTAATGAGGCCACTTTAATTTTTTATCATAGTGAAAATTATTTTTTGTAATAATTTGTTACATCATTTAATGTTAAAAAGGGTATACGATGGGGTAAATCAAAAATATTAGGATAAAAATGTCACATAAATATTCCTAAATCTTGTTGGATAAATATTTTTATAACATAAATTATAGTATCATTTACATTTTTCACTTTTTTCCTTAATGTAACTGTATTTTATTAATGTTATATTTTAATTTCATACATATTTGGAAGATTCCCCCAACCTCCCTTTTAAATGGAAAAAACATCTATTTACATGTTAATAACTTTTTAAAATAAATATTTAATCTAATAACATCAAAAATTTAATATTAAATTACCACCCCATGTACTAGATCTTGTGTGCCTCCCAAAATATAAACATTTTAAATCATAATGTGTACACCTAAGGTAGTTTCCCAAATATTATTTCATTAACATTGCCGCCCTATATTGAGTTTTATTCCCCCTTAACCAACACAAAATATTATCAAAAAATTCTAAAATTAATAATTAGGTTTAATAGATATACATATAATTTTTTTAAGGGTACAACCATTCTCGAACACTTTTTAATTAAATGATAAATGATAAGGTCATTTATTTTTAGATGTGGAGTGTCACCTGCACAAGGTGAGGTGATTCGTTTTTCATGTAATATAGGAATATAATGAAATAATGATGATGAAAAGAATATAGTTTACATTTATTATTTTATTATTAATATATAATGATATAATGAATGTTTTTATTTATTTTTTCCACTAGATACATATTTATAAAATTGATCATTCTTACATAAAAACTATGATCTCCATAAAGTGACATAATTAATTAAACAAAATCAACTTTTTAAAATGGTTATTAGATTTTATATTAGGAATAATTATTATTTTAATATGATTATTGGAATATAGATATTTAAAAGTAACTATAACAATTGAAATAAAATATTATTAGAAAATCGTTCAGTATTCTATTGAATAATAAATTTTATGAAATATTGTTTATAAATGGGAAAATATAAACTATAACGGAATGTTATATTATCAAAAATTAATAGTCATTTCATTATATAAAGTTATAATAATTAAAAAATTATAATATCAGATCCTAAGAACAAATATGACTAAATACAAGATATTAGGTAAGGGTTTATGTTATAATATCATTTCTTTTAAGTTTGTCTATGTTTAATTTAATTTATTTTAAGAAATAATATTTCAATCATATGAACCCCATATGAAATAATATACTCCATTTAAATCTTTAATTTATATGTATTATTAACATTTCACTCAATTAAGATGTTAAAATGATTTAGAAGTTTTAATGAAATAATTAACATTATTAAAACATTTGTTGAGGAAGAGTTCATTAAATGTGCATTTTATTTAATTTATTCAATAATGTTATTTTCCATAAAAATTATTATTTAATTATTTTCTATAATATATTACATTCATTTAAATTTTGTAAATAGATTCATGTTTTAGTTTTTGGAATTAGCTACTAATTTCATTTTTGGAAAAATTGTGTAATTAGTCTTTATTGTAATGCTGATCAAATGAATTATTGTTCCATATACCATGAAAAATATTTTCTAATATAAATATTAATATTTCCTCTTGGATTAAATTCTCTCATGTTTCTAAAAGAAGTTTTTGTCATGAACTTAATTATGTCTCCTAGTATGCTATAGGCTGCAAACCTGCAATGGTGTTTGGAAATGTAAAGTATAGTCAAAATAAGGTTTGTTATAGAGTTAAAACACATGGTAATAAACATATAAAAAAACAATAATTATAAAAGTATGTTTACCATCGAAAAATACAATATAGTAGAAAAAATTGACAGAACCAACTGAATAATCTAATATATAATATAATAACCATAAGATGACATGATAGAATGTAACTAAAAGTCATGTTAGATGTACTAAAAATAAAAGACTAAAATACTAATATATAGACTCAAAGTCTATCATTAAGGAACCCCATGTATGCACCATATCCAATCTCAAGACCATATAGCATGCAACAACCAACAACTAGGTACATTTCCATTGTCTAATCTAATTACCATTTAATTTTATTTGGATCAAAACGACATAATGGGTAGGGTGGGAGTATGCCTCTGTATGATGTCACCAAAATGTCCAATCAAAACCAGGATGATAATAATTGTATAAATTATTGAAATAAATATTTGATTTAATAAATTAGAAAACTAAATTATAAAGACATCGACCTTCTTTATAATCATTCATGAATTTAACTTAGCATGTCACACATCCTTTACAACTTAATTGTAACAATATAGCAATGGAAAACACAACAAGCCTTATCAAACTGAGTAAATATCTCTATAAAAGTATCACAATGATGGAAACCATAAAATTATATTGAAGGTATATATTACTCAAATATGGATCAATACACGCTATATAAGATTTTCATGATTTAATCATTATTGAGAAATGTGAGTAATCATTTCTGAATTTATTATGTCCAATCGTGGTATATAATAATTTCATCATGTCTCTCTTGTAAATGATGTCAATACAATAATTTTATAATTTCTCATGAAATTAAAAAATATATTATAATTTTAACATGTCATCTATTATATAATGGTATATAATTATTTCATCATGTGAATTTTTTAAAAAACATATATATGGATTGTAATATATATATCACAAAAATATCATAGAAAAAAATGAAATCTTATCATAGGGTTTAATCATTAATTTTGAAAATTAATAATTATATTTCAATTGCAGTTTTCATTTATCTATTGGTAATAAAAAAACATGATATCACATCCTTTAAATAATTGGGATAGTCTATAGAGAATC
This sequence comes from Viscum album, assembly GCA_963277665.1. NCBI lineage: Eukaryota > Viridiplantae > Streptophyta > Magnoliopsida > Santalales > Viscaceae > Viscum > Viscum album. The sequence continues at coordinate 794,133,324 of OY728160.1, read as the reverse complement.
AATATCATGAAATCCCAAAAATGACATATCATTATAAATGCAGATTATTACATTATACAAGTAATTACTAATAAATGGTTTCATATCCCTAACGATAGCCACCATCCATTTTAATTACAAATTAGTATTAAAGGGATTAAAACTAATATTAAAATTGAACATTTAATTATTTCAGGCACACAATATGGGGGTAATATTTATTTCCTTCACATTCATTCCATCAATCAAACCACATGGACAATATTTAGACACTATTCACTTACGAAAATAACAACCATATATTTCTATAGGATTCTACAGTTAGAAATAAGTTGAATATAATCAGAATAAGGATTCTATAACATAAGTGATCTATATCAAAATTGAAAATTACCACAATTAGAAGATAAAACTACATAATCTATAAAATAATGTGGTTGAAGTGATAACATAATTAAAACCATTCACTGTGTGTCAAACGCCTGATCTAGACAGAAAAAATTAATGGCGCTCTCTAATAACACAGGAAATAGTCCCTATGTTGAGAGAGGTATGTTTTTATGGAAATAATGATGAAACATCAAATATAAAAAACACATAAAACTACCTCTTGGGAACAATACATTGTTTGATATTCATTTCCATTTCTTGTATTACTATTAAATGGGATATGATGAAAAAACCATCATCATGGATTAATAATTATCCCCACCAGACATTGAAATTGTGTGTATGGATTAACCAATATCTAAGATATTCACACCCATCTATATTTAATATATTTTACAGTGGAAAATTCAAAACATGTAACATGTACATGTCCTGTAATAACAATGTAGATAGTTTAGTTATAGAATTCTATATAAGGACCAGAACGACCTCCAATGATTTCCAATTCATGGAAATCCCTCATAATCCCATTAATTAAATTTGTAAAAAATAAAATATTGACTCAAAAAAACATATATCCCTAATAATTATTTCATTTTACCCAATGCGGATCCTCATCCCTGAACCAGACCTGGCCACCAAGGCTCAATCAGAAAACTAACGGTCCGACAAACCTGATAAAATTTGTTATCATATAACCTCCCCACCATAAAATAGATCATCCTAAAGATTCTACCAGCATGATTATAGGTCTAGGTGAACACATATTTATACTATTCTCACATATCACAATATCTATCCAATGTATCCCCTTGAAGATTACCATGATTCTGGAATACTTGAATTAAATGAATCACCCTACCCAAGTGTTACATCTCATAATGGTTTACAACACATATCATATGCTCTTAAATAGACACATCTACACTATTCATGACATCATAAATGACTACCAAATCTGTAGATTATCGATAATGTCCTTGATGTATTGAAATGGGGATCACATTTTATCCTTTAGGTCGACTGATTGGTATCCCACTAAAATGAAATTATAAAACATCTCAAATAGAAGAAAAATCATTTTATTTTTCTTTCCCAATTTTTTTATAGACCATTTTCCCAACCTAGGTGGAACCTAAGGTAAAACATGACGGTAATCCTAAAACTATATAAGTCATTAATAATGGAAAACATAGGATTCATGCCAAATATATATTTTCACCAACTTCTATCTGATTAAAAAAACATTCATAGAAATTTCCTATAAGAGACTATGCTTAATATGTGGTATCTCATTTGCCACAAAAAAATAGGATAGGAAAAATACCTGAAATTCAATAAAAATCACAGAAATGTGCCTTTTTTATTGATTCATATAATATATTAATAATTGTAAACTCTATGATTTCTATATGTTGCTACAATGAAACGCTGAAAGACCAAAAAAATCCGCATAACAAATCCTCTAGTAGATTAATAGTACAATCATATTGAAAATCACTCTGAGGATGATAAAAAATAATCAATGGAACATGTGGTCCTATATCCTTTTGATGTTCTATAAAAAATAGCTATTTGAATAATGAATCACTTTTAGAAACAATACACATTCAAACAACATTCACCTGAAAAAAATTTCATGCATCTAAATACTACCATGATTCCCAACTATGAAGAACTCCCTTATAGTCATTATGTAGGTCACCATCATCATTCAATCCATAATCACCCATAAAACATCATTAATATATGTTTTCATGGCTATTCTTATATCAAATATCCATTTTGAAATCATCCCTTTCCCACATAGGGGTTGGAAAAGGCTGAAAATCATAGTTGGCCTGTAATGCTCATCTTCCACATGCTAACAAGGGACACATATATCCACGAAGCCAGATATTTCATTATTCTTTACAAGACACTAGTAATGTATATAGATATGAAGATATAGATTTTTAAATCTAGGATATACTACACATATAGAAACTTCAAACGGTCGCATATGATCCTTATTCAAGCCCATAAGAACCCATATTCGGCCTTATAATGAATGAGAATTTATACTACCAAGAGACAAGCATGGTGGTTTTATGCCACCCAATAAGTTGTATCTCACAACATACTCATCTAGATATGATAACTACTTGGTCATGATTCTATTTAAATGAATTGGAATATTAGATTTCTATGTCATATATTCCTATTCCTACGAATCATGAGAGTCTAGATGAATGTCTACATAGAGGTAAATCACTCACCACTAATTATAAGAATAATATTCTATAATTGAATTCATGTTCTAGCCAAATAAATTGATAATTATGATTACATTTCTCAGTGTAAAATCCATTTTTATGTGTATAGACTACAAATACCTGACCATCCGTCTTTGCTTAATTTACAGGTATCTCTGAAAATATATGTTACTTATTCTATTTAGGTCCTGTTATTGGAAAAACCTCTCAAACATGAGAAAACAGCTCTATAATATGATGAAATGTTTCACTATAGAAAACTCTAAATTTCTAGGGAGGCAATACCTCTCATCTAGTCTCAACATTTTCAAATTTTAATAAAACACCAGATCCCCATTCATCAGAGTTTCACAATGTCCAAACTCCGGATGCATCATAATAAATAGTATATGTTATACACAACATTACAAATGTGAATTTAGGTCATGAAGTCATCCTTGCTATCAACTAATCAAAATATCTCTCATAATCATTTGATCAGACATTCATCACTAAATCTAAATCATCCCTAAAAATGTAGGTAATAGTTGGGGGGAGTCCTAGATAAATCATAGATAATAACATGATAAACTCAAAAACACTAAATCTGTAAAAAATTATTGTGATTATTATAGGATACCATGGTTGTAACATTCTATAGCTCTACTAACACTACATCTTCTATGATGTAATGACTTAATAAGTGCACATTATCAACATAGAGACTCTAATTGGTTAGATTTGTATAATGTTGAATTTATATGGATGTACAATGTATTATGTCAGGAGGTTTAGGATGATTTTTTACTATTTAAGAGTACACTAAAATACAATTGACAAAAATGAACCAAATTTATGCCAGAAAAGGATGAATAATATAATTCATCAAGTTAATGTATATTAATATATCTTAAGTATACATGAAAAACGTCACTAAGAATTCATACAATCCATTCCATAATCCTAAATGTTTTCTAGGTTATATCTTATAATGAACTAAAATTTTATCAACAGATATTAACTTCATTTAATTATATAATATTGTATAAATAAAATAATGAAATTTTTAGAAAAAAAAATTATAAATGATGATTTAATTAAAATAGTTGTTATTCAAGAAACTAAGAAACTTGTGATGAGAAAAGAGTAACAAGACCCTTGGAATTTTAACACTACCATTACGAATTTTAATTACTCTAATAGAATAGTATCATCAACCATGAGTGGATAAATAAATTTATAGTATATTTTTATTAAATATATGATGTATTTATTTAATGTAATTAGTAAAAAAACATAAAAAATGAAAAAAATTATGTTTTATAAATTTATTAATTTTATAGATATTTTACAATAGATTTATAATTATTATTATTATTTAATAGAACCTATTTTAAAAAAATTATTTCATAAATTAAAATTTTGTTTTCATATGGTTCTATAATAATTTTAGGGGCCTGAGGTAAATTTTAAAATTGTTATAAAATCATTTATAAATTTAAATTTATTATCTTTCATGTAAATTTGGATTTTAGTTAAAAAAAATCAAACAAAAATTTAATATATTCGAGTACACTTTTTAATTCCACACATCCAAAAATGTTTAGTGATTGTATTTTGTATTTTTCTACAATATATGATTTTTTTGGTTAATACTAAAATATAATAAATTTTGATATAAACTAAATAAATTAATTTTTCAGTCATTGTTATAGTAAGGCAGATGTATGCCTAAAAATCACGATCCCCTTTATTAAATAAATATATTTATTGATAGGTTTTAATCTATTAATATTCATGATAAAAAATAATATACTAATGGATAAGAAAATCAGAAAACAATCATCTCCCCTATTAATACCACCTTCACCAACTATTCTCCTACGACCGTCCAAAACATGAAACATATCAAAGATCTACTGAATTATATTTCCATGAACCACTCCTACATCTATTATCTACTCATATCATCAAAATACCAATCCATTTTCCGTAAATAGGCTCTTAAGGATGACAAAATCCTGAGAAAATAATGATTTTTCTTATTTTCAATTTCATTTATTTTATTATCCTTTAATAAAATTCAATTATCCAACTATTAGGAAAAAAACATTAACATTTTTTAATACAATTTTATTATGTCAATGGAATATTTCATCATTAAATATATTCACTTTTCCATGTATTCTAAAATGATAATATCATCCATGGTGTGGGGATTTACCACCAATATGGATGATACTTTTTCGTTTTTCACTACCTCATTCATGGTTGTTCAAAAAACAATTATTATTTATGAAAACTATTTTAAAATACATATCATAACATGTTCTAATGTTCTGAAATTTTCTATATAATGAATATTTAATAGTAAAAAACTGATTCTGTTGTGATTGAAAAACAACAAAATCAATCTAAATTATTATAAAAATTGTTTTTTTCTAATGAGTCATCATTTTACCATATAACTAAAAGATATATTAGACCAATTATGCATCTATATGTTCATTAATAACATATAATATCATTTTTAGGTAATTATTCCCATTTCACGAGATCTTATATCCATGTTTACTAGTAAACTGATTATAAAATACATAAAAAAACACCCTCAGAATGATTGAATTGAAATCTGTAACACATGACAATTTCCACAAATTAAATTAATAAAAGTATAAATAATTTAATTCATATATAAGAGGTTATGGTATTATTAATTAATAAATTTAATTTGATTATATTGGACGTTAATTTGAATATATCATTGAAAAATATGGAAATGGTTTTCCCGAACCCATTACATCTTCTTTAGGTTATTCCACTTTCATGAAAAATTTTAGTATGAATTATCTTTTAGTATTCCCCAAATATATTTTATTTTTTACATCCATTTTCATTTCTCATATATACAGTCTTCCTATGTGATCTTATGAAAAATTATTTTATTTTATAAAAAGAATTATTATTTCCAAAAATGGATTTTTTAGATGTCATTAGATTAGTTTTTCTTAAATAATGAATTATTATTCTTAAACCATGTATATGAATCCCTTTTTATTTTGGAAACCACAAATACTGTTCATGACTGTATGATTTATAAAATTATGAAGAATCACATTCCCTTTCTATGAGTTATATTATGTATGATATTGATATACATTCAAAGTGGAAGACATGATTATGTAAATTTTATGATCTAATAGGTGTGAATGGATTAAATAAAACTATAATGCATTGGTTAATTAGATTTATCTCATGAGATAAGGTGAAATATGTGAAAACATGAATATATATCGGTTCAAAATAATTATTATGTTATGAATATATGCATATGTTATTCATGAAATTGATTCTAGAATTTTTCAAAAAATCAGTAAAACTATTTCATGTATTTGTAATGGTGAATTTGTGATGAAAAAATGTTGTAATGAACGTCGATTCTAATTGTCTTGAGAGTAAAATCATTCAATACTATGCCTTATGTGACATCCCCAAAAATCCAAAGGCTGGAAATAAATGGTGAAGGGTTTCCAATAAAAGTGGGGGACGATTTACCCTTTATGAAATAAACCAATTAACCAACTAACCATAACCAAAAATTCACTATATGGTGCATGAATGAATTAAAGACCCCCAACATATTCAAATATCTAAATACGATATAAATTAATGAAAATGTATAAGAAAAACCAAGTATCAATGTACAATGCGGATAAATGACACAAGACACTCAAAAGACTACAAAACTCCATGCTCCACAATCTCCAAACTCCATAATCACTGAACAACCCAAACATCACAAGGTAGTGCTAAATACGTTTGAAACATTACATTTTCCCCTATCCTAGAAGATAGCATCTGTAAAGGCACCAATGTTCCAATTTAGTGGTGAGTATAAAAGATTATAGGTTTCCCCAATGTCTTCCATATTCACACCACTAGAATAGAAGAGTTAGAAACAACTATATAAAATCGTTTATATAAAAAAAATTCTCATAAGAAGTTTATAACTAAATATAAACACGTTTCCAAAACAATTCATTACCACAACCATACAAGTGAAATTGAAACCAAATTTTCCGGCAAGAAATGTTTCCAGAAAAATCACCAAACAATCTCTACAACCATTTCCCAAAATCCCTATATCTGCATACCCAATCATTACTCAAACCCATGCAACCAACCATTCATCTTACTTAATGAAACATCCATACTCATTTTCTGTTTCTCACTGATCTACCAAGTCATCACAGGGATTGTTTTTCCCACATGACATTAATACTTTGGCGCCGAGTACAAGGTTATATTTCAACCATGCCCATTATATTCAATTCCCATGTTCCATTAATCTTTGGCACCGATCACAAGGTCTAATTTCAACTAATAACCATATATTCAATATGAATACACGACACATATTCCCAATTATCAAGCAAAAATAAATCTTTAAATGAAAACACATTCTTATTGAAAACTATTTCCGTCAAAACCAATTCAATGCCAAACCATTTAAACTCCAAACCATTTTAGTAAAACTTAATTTTTATTGAAAACCATTTCAATTGAAAACCCATTTTTTTCAACCATTTAGAAATTCTAGAAAATACATAATTTTAAATCATCATTTTAAATTCAACACCCTTTTTCACAACTATTCACTAAGATCAAAAAATTTCACCAAAACCATAAATCATCACAAAATAATATTTTTCCTTTAATTTAATAATCAATATTCCAATTTTAATCTATGAAAACAATTCTAGAAACAATATTTGAGAGGGAATCCACCAACCATGATGGTTTTGACAAAAAAACACAATGAATGAAGAACACACAAGAAAACTGAGTTGATTCTTCAAGGACCCACATTACATCTCTTTTACTAGGAATACCAAGATCAAATCCGATTATATATTTCATCCAAACACATTTATCTACCCATAATGGGTGTATATCTAAGAATCCAATATAATAGTAGATGTATATCTATGAAACTGATCAAGAACAATGACGAATGATCACATACCTCACGAATTCGACTTTGATTTTCCATGGAATGCCTTCATATCACCTAAAAAATGCTTGTGAGAGGTTATCCTACTTTCAAGGGAGAGTGATCCCGAGTTATAGCTGCTTAAGAGAAAAAAAATAGCTATTTAGAGGAAAGAACATGTGAGATCCACTTTTTTAGGATATCATTTATGTTCTTGCACTGTTAGTTTGCACAGTGGGACAAACTTTGCGCTAACACTACATTATCCACTACCTCGATAGACCCTTGCATGACCTCATCACATAGTCTCTCAAACCATGATCCAACCATGCAGGATCCACTTGTTCAAAAGTGTAAACTACGCACAGTTTTACCGCATGGTTAGACAAACTGATTGCTGCCAGTGCGACTTCCCATTTGACTCAAAACCTCATTCCATGTTCTCCTGACTCTCTCATTCATCACCATTAACATTATTACCAAAAAAAATAATTAATTAAGGGTTAAATACAAAAAACTGGGGGTACAACATTCTCCCCACAATTGGAGTTTCCATACCAATAATTTAGACAACCCTTGCTGGCCCAAAAAGTTTTGGCCACTACACTTTTATTTCTTTCTCATGTTCCAAAGTCTCTTCTTGAATCTGACCATGTTTCCATAAAACCTAAACTAGGACGCTATCATTACCATGCAAGAATTTATCTATTCTATCCATGATCTGCACTGGAATATGTACCAGTGGTGCATCTTTTTCTAGCTCAAGGTGATCACATATGATCACATGGTTAGGATCAGGGTGATAATTTTTCAACTGGGATACATAGAACACATTATGCACCGAACTAAATTGTGTTGGTAATGGAAATTGATATGCAACCTCTAAAACCCATTATAATATCTCAAAATGACCAATGTATCTAGGATATCACATTCCGTGCTTCCCAAAAAGATAATATACAAGCCTTAGAGAGATCCTCAAGAGGACATGATGAACCACAACGAATTCCAATAGTCTTCGGTGGTGATCTGCATAAGATTTATGATAACTGTGAGCTATATACATCCTCTTTCTAATCAACTGGATCTTCTCGATTGTTTCTTGGAAAAGCCATGGCCCTAATAGTGATGTTTCACCCATTTCCACTGAGCATTGTGGAGAATGATAAGGACACCAATACAATGCATCAAATGGAGCCATGATTATTGAGGCTTGATAGCTATTATTATATGAGGAATACACTAATGGTATATATTCTCCCATGAGAAACCAAACACCATTACACAAGCCCACAAAATGTCTTTTAATGTTTTTTTTCATCCTCTAAGATTTCCCATTAGTTTTAGAATGATACGGGGTGCTAATAGTCAACTGAGATCCAAGGGCTTGCTGTAATGGTATCCAAAAATCAGATGTGATCCTCAGATCTCTATCATATAAATAAGACTCTAGTACACCATGCCTCTTTACCACTTCTCGGATATATATTTTTTAATTATCCTACAATGTATTAGTTTCACAAATAGGTATAAAATGGGCCTATTAGGTTAGACAATCCACTATCACCCAAATGGAATTGTGTTTCTGGACCATTCTTAGAAGACCATTAAAATAATACCTTAATATTAGATCCCATTTCAACACTGGGATGGGCATATATTGTAACATTCTAGCTTGTCACTAATACTATGTTTTATCCTGATGCAAAGTCAAGCACTGCGAGATGAACTCGGCCACCTTATTTTTCATGCTGCTCCAACAAAACTGCGCCTTCAATGCCATATACATATTTTGTGTGCCTGGATTTAAATCCCTTATTTAATGGTCACAATCATGAAGATGTAGTTTGTTTCAAACCATAAGTACAACCATCCGATCTCTGAAACACAAAACCAATCCCATACCAAGTTTCCATTCATCAATGGTCTCTGCACCATTGAGTTTTGAACTTACGACTGGGCATTATGCATTAGATGTTTCTTCTTCATTGATCTTTATTATCAAATCAAGAACAAGAATAGATGAAAGGAAAAACTAAAACATCACCTCAGTCTTCACATTACACATGCATGTCAGGTAAGATTGAAATCAACTTCTATTGATCTGAAACTTCTTTCGCAAGCTGAGCATATGACTTTCTACTCAACACATCTGCCACCTAATTTCATTCCCTCAGTATGTACATAAAGTCAAAGTCAATAATTTTTAGACACTCTATCCACATCCATTGCCTCGTATTCAAATATCTTTGTTAGAAAATTTGTTTCAATCTTTTGTGATCTGTAAGTATATTAAATTTCTCAACAAAGAGATAATTTCTCCATGTTTCAAATGCATTGATGACTACAACTAACACTAAATCATGAGTTGGGTAATTCTTCTCATGCACCCTTAACTTCCTGGAACCATAATCCACCATGTGATCTCTTTTTACGAGAAAACAACGCAACCCTAATCCTGAAGCATCCCAATACACCACATACCCATGTCCTGATTTTGGAAAGGTCAAAATAGGTGTCGATGTAAGACAAACATTCAGTTGCTTGAAAGACATCTGAAAATATTCTTGTCCATTGTACTAGATCATTCTTCTTTGTTAGTGTGGTTCTTGGTGAATCTAGTCTTAAGAAGTCATTCACATAGTGTCGGTAGTAACCAGATTGACCAAGAGAACATCATATCTCGAACACATTCTTTGGTGGTTGCAATGAGATAACGACTGCTATCTTTCCAGGATATACAAAAACGCCTTTCTGTGAAATTATGTGGCCAAGGAAATGTACATCTTGTATCCATTAAATACACTATTATAATTTCACATAAAAATATGATCTCTCATGATTTGTAACACTATTACCAAGTGCATTTATGATCTCTCAAGTTTTGTAACACTATTTCTAGGTGCACGTCATGATCATATCTTTCCTTTGAATAGAAGAAAATGTCATCCAGAGACAACATAAAAATGAGTCTAGATATTGTTGAAAAATCTTATTCATCAATTCCATGAATACTACTAGTTCATTTTTTAGACCGAAAGGCAGGACTTCATATTCATAGTGGCTATTTGTACTTCTGAATGGTTTCATTGTAATATCTTGTTTCCAAACGCTCAATTGGTGATATCCTTTTCACAATCAATCCTGGAGAACCATTGTGCTCCCCTTAATTGATGTAATAGATCATCAATGTGTGGATGTGAATATCTATTCATTATTGAAACTTGGTTATGCTTATAATAATGAAGACACTGCTGAATAATTCCATCTTCATTCTTCACGAACAAAACTAGTGCTGCCCATGGCGATGTACTTGGTCGAATGAAACCCTTTCATTACACCACCTCAAAATGAACTTTCAATTCCCTTAACTCTTTTTGTTCCATCCTATAAAATGGAAGGAAAGTAGGACTTGTCAACAGTAAGAGATCAATCATAAACTCCACTTCCCTTTGAAGTGGTGTCCCGGACATGTTCTTGGGAATGACATCTGGAAATTGATCCACAACAGCTAAAAAACTATTTTCCTCGATCTCTTCAATTGATTCCAAAGTAAACGCATCCGATTATTATGATATCATTCCAACCATTTGTTCTAATAATCTATTTTCACCTTTCTTTACAGTCCACTCTCATCTAAAGAGATGATCAATATTGTCCTCAGTCAAGAAGGAACAGTTCTCCAATAACACTCTATTTGAGCCTTGAACTTTGATAGCCAATCGATAAACTAGATTACATAATAGACATACATATCCCACATTGAGAAGTCCAATTTTAACTCAGAACCATAATTAGTTATAGAACATTATCTACACATAAGGGCTTGACATTCTCTATCACCATGATGAGATTTCAGTTTCCAAACAGCATACATCATTTCTAGTTTTAAACATAGAAAGTCAACAACACGAGAAGCAATGAAGGAATGTGATGCACCTATATCATACAAAACTTGAAAAATGGTAGTATTCAATAGAATCGTAAATGATACTATAGATAGTCCAGCCTGATTATCTACAATCATCAGCTCAACTCTATACAATTGATTCTTCACTGTGATTTTATCCCTGTTTCCTTGTTGAGCTTTCCCTGGTTGAGGATTTATGGTATTTCTATTATCACCATGGATAGCTATACTCTGCTGATGAGACTATATCTGCTGTCCTTGTCCAGTCGAAGCATACGATGCTTGCGATATCTAAAAAGTGTCCAGAGCACCTCAACTTGGAGAACTAAAATTGTAGCGGTGAAGGTGTCCTATATTGTTATGATTATGACATGATCTATGTTGTTCCATACAATCTCACTTTATGTGGTCATGAGAGCCACTTTGAAAACCACCTTCTTTGCTCCGGGGTCATGGAATAAGTTTTATTGATACAGCCGTCAGGTTCTGATTTCCACTTACAACATGGAAATAGGTGTCCCTTTTCCTCGTGTTCCTAGCTGTTGAGTTCCCACTGTTTTATATAGGTATCAACATGCCCCCACAGATATATCCGGATATATCATGTTCAGCCACAATCACTATTTTCACCATCTCTGTTTAGTCTGAAATACAAAGTACTGCAATCATCGATCGAATCTCCAGTCTTAGCTCTGATTCGAAAATGCATTCCTTTAAAGACGCACTTTCTGAAACCTCTAGTGCAAAACGTACTACATTCATGAACATAGCTGCATACTCTTTGAATGAGAGTCTCAACTAATTCATGATATGGAAGCCCATCATTTTCTAGATTTTGAACGTCTGATGACAGCTTTTTTTTACCATGTCTTCAAAATCCTCACATGTAAGGCCTTCATCTAATTTATCATGCACCATTAAATCCCACCACTGACGTGCAAGATCCTCAAGCATATACGTCACCAACATGACCTTGAGATCTGATGGTGTGCTGATGAAATCGAAGATATGATTCATCATACTTATTCAGACCTATTCCTTCTCATGTTTTGCATCACCCCTAAAGTTTAGTGGATTCTGGTTCATGAATAGTAAGGTATGATCCACATTCCTTGGTTCATTCCTTTGGTTCCTTGTATCGACTTCATGAAAATACAAGACAATACTCTAAACCATCTCTTGTTTGATCCATGGTTTAGGTGCCACCACATTCTCTACGTCTTCTTTGGGTTGTTTTCGATGACACCTAACATGTTCTATTTTCAAAACCTACACCAAACTGCTTCAATATCACTCTCTACCAACTGTTGGATTAGAATTACAGATTCTATCAAATCTATTATCACAACAATGTTTTCCAAAAAAAAAATTTCCCATTCTCATCAATTTCTGAAACCACTTCACGTGGTTTTTAATATTAAACCATTTTCAAAATATGATAATCATTCCCTTGTTCAATATCATTCATTTGAAAACCATTTCCATACATTTCAAAAATAATCATTTCTCTAAATTATGTATGCACTCCTAGTGGGAAGTCATTCCTCTATAATTCAGACCATTTTCGTCTAATTGGATAAACCCATGACAATGAGATTTCAAAATCCAAGAATTTTCTCCGAACACTTATTTATCCAACTCCCTAGTAACATGATGTTCAACAAAAAAGGATTAGAGATAGTCTTTTATGCTATATATTTCAGGTTCCAACAATCCTACTCCTTTCTATGATTCCAACACAAGGAACAAACAAGAAGGGATTTCTTCTCCAAAAATAGGATCATTGATCACTATTTGTAAGGAAGGGACCGAAAAATCTTATATCATTTGTACCACCAAGGAAGGACCAGACTGATACCACTTGGAATGACCAGATAATTCTCATTCGATTGAGAGTACATTGAGTCATTACTAGGCCTTAAGTGACATCACCAAGACACTAATGTCTGGAAATAAATGTTGAATGTTTTCAAATAAAAGTGGTGGAAGATTTACCCTTTACAAAATAAACCAATAAACCAACCAACCATATCCTAAAATTCACTATATAATGCATTAACAAATGAACGTCATCCCAAAATCTTCTAGTATATAAATCCATATAAATGTATAGAACATCAGAAAAAATCCATGTATCAAAGTACACAGTGGATAAACGATTCCATACTCTCAAAATACCACAGGACTCCAGAATCCACAAGCTCCAAGCCCCCAAATCACCAAACTGCCCAAATTTCAAAAGGTAGTCCTAAATACATGTGAAACATTACCTTTTCCCCTATCTCGGAATATAGTATCTCCAGAAGCACCAAAGTGAAAAACCAGGGGTGTGTATAAAACTCAGTATGTTTTCTCCAATGACATTCCTACTCACACCAATAGGATAGAATATTTTTCAGCAATTATATTAAATGGTTTATGTAAAAAAAATTCTCAAAAGAATTTTATAACTAAATATAAAAAAATTTCCAAAATAATTCATTATAAAAACCAGACAAGTGAAATTGAAACAATTTTTTCCAGCAAGATATTTTTTCAGAAATATAACCAATCAATCTCTATAACCATTTTACATATCTCTATATTGGCATACCCAACCAATACTCAAACCCACGTAACCAACCATGCATGCTTTGTTATGTCAATTCCACACTCATGAGTGGTTTCTCATTGATCTACCAAGTCATCACAAGCTAATTGTTTCCCATGTGACATTAATCCTTTGGCATCAAACACAAGGTCATATTTCAACCAAGCCCATTATATGAAATTACCATGTGCCATTAAATATTTGGCACCAAGAACGTGGTGATATTTCAACCAATCCCCGTATATTAAATATGGACACACAACAAAAATTCCCAATGATCATTCCAAATTAAACCTTTCAATAAAAACACCTTTTTATTGAAAAATATTTAGATCAAAACTATTTCAATGCCAAACCATTTCAACTCCAACAATTTCCATAAAACACCATTTTTATTGAAAACAATTATTTATAGAACCCCTTTTTTGTTATCAATTTATAAATTCTAGAAAATCGATAATTTAAAATAACCATTTAAAATAAAACCCCATTTTGACCAACTATTCACAAATCTCACGTAATTTTACAAAAACCATAAATCATCCCGAATGAATATTTTTCCATTACTTTCAATTTGAATAACAAAATTTGAATATATGTTAATAAATTCTAGCAAGATGAGTCAAGAGAGAAGCCATATTCCTCAAAGGTTTGGATGAAAACCACAAAAAACGAAGAACTCAATAGAAAACTGGGTTGATTCTCCAAGAACCCAACTTAGATCTATTTTCCTAGAAATACCACGATGAAATCTCATCTTATTTGGCATAGACACACTTAGATATACCAATAACAGGTGTTGATATAAGAGACCAAGAGAATAATAGAAGTGTATCTAAGAAACCGATCATTAACGATGACGAATGATAACATTACACAAAAATATGGCTTCGATTCACCGTGGAAAACCTTCTAATTTCATAAAAAATCCTTGGAAGAGGTTATACTAACGTCAAGGGAGAGTGATCCTGAGACATGGAAGCTTAAGATGAAAAAGAAATCCATTTAGAGGAAAAAACGTTTGAGATCAACTTTTTTAGGATCTCATATAACTTCCCACACTATTAGTGCAAAAGGATTGAAAAACTGTTTGCTAACCGTCTATTAGGCACTTCTTCAATAGAACCTCGAACAACCTCCTCACATGGTCTCCCAAACTGTGCTCCAACTACGCGGGATCCATTGCTTCAAAAGTGTCAACTACGCATTGTTTTCCCTCATGGTTAGACAAACTGTGTGTTGCCTGTGCGACTTCCCCTCTACCTCAAAAAATCATTCCAATTTATTCCGACTCTCTCATTCATCACCCTTAACATTATGACAAAAAGTCATTATTTAAATGTTACAAACTAGAAACTGTGGGTACTAATAATTCCCTTTCAAAAATAATCACACTCCAAAATGAGTGCTGTCATTGGAGCCCTCAAATGATTAGTGATTTCTGGGGTTCTTAGGTGCAACAGAGTGGCTGACCATGGTCGTCATTCAAAGGAGGAAGTGAATTTAACAACTTATTAAAGGTACAATAAAATAAAAATAGAATTTAATTAAAACACTAGTTTAAAAGATGGGGGTTTTTTATTGTTTATAAATCTAGAAGAAGTTTGCTGGAAGAATATTTTATATTTTTTTTGTTATTAATTTTGAAATGTATGTTGATTAACAAAACACAACAAGAAGATGTTTTTCTAGAAAACTATTTTAAAATGTGTAATAGATCATTGTATACCTTTTAAATAAATTATTAACAATTATAATTTAAATTAATATCCACTTAATTATGATCCCTTAAATTTTTAACCCCCGAACCCTACGAGAATTAACCTTACCACACAGATTAATTGAATTAAAACCTAAGTTATCTTCGGAACATGTAATCGCAGCACCCTACTTTGATTGATGTTATAAGGATAGATTATGATCATTGGTAAATTAAAGCAAATATACATTATTAAAATGAGGACAAATTGTGTTTAGGGATTATATTTTAACTCTACAAAATAATCCCATGCGGTTTTGAATTACCAGTTAAGGTTGCGCTCTCACAGTTCACACAATTCCCGACCTCGCGTGTTTTGTGTTAACTATTCAACTGATTTCATAGTTTCCTTTAAATTAAAAACACAATTAATAGTTCTTAATATTTTAATTACAGTAGCTCATTTATTCAAAATAAATTAATGAAGAAGGATAGATGTCGATCGATTACTAAAAAGAACAACTCTTTGATGGGTTATGTAGTCATCATAGAGTCGTTTTGCATTTGCAACAATTTAGAAAGGTTATAACCCAATCTCATTTCCACTATTGATGTCCAACCCAAATAAAAAGATTAATAGATGAATGAAATTTAAAATAACACAAAAAAAGGAAGAAAAATATGAGTTTATTAAAAGAAAAAAATAATTACAACATGTAGATGAATAAGGAGATGAGGAAGGATTGATGAGGGGATCCTTGCTTCAAGAGATAACCCTATTACAATTGTTGGAGAAAGGGAGTGAAACATATTCTATTATGCCTTCAAAATTTCAATTCACATACCAAACCCACAAAATGAGAAAAACACCAAATTATAGAGTGGTGGGGAGGAGTGGTTACAAGTGGTATCAAATGTGAATGTGGAAATTTGCCCAAATATTTTAAACCAACTTGCACATCATATTTGACCACCCAAACGCGTGAATCAGATATTCTTACAGCATGATTATATGTGAGGATGTGGGTAATATATCTCCTCTCAAAATTTGGGCTCAATCGAATCCCCAATGAATGAGTTATGGCCAAAATACAGAATCATTTCCATTCTGGCGTGTCCAGCCCACCTTTGACTTTATGGCCCAATTACTCTAACCAGATACTTTATTTTGATCATATATCCTAATTAAAAGTTGTATCCCATGAATTATGGAATAGATGTACAAAATATGATGTTAAAATAATTAAAAAAATATATATATGGTTGAAATACTACAGTGATTTTGAAAGGGTAAAACTGGAATTTTCATCATATATTCAAATGAATGATCTAATCCCAAATACATTCTAATTGAACATATTTAACACAATGTGGGGAAATTATATCATTTATTATAAATAAAATATTCATAAAATATTTGTTTTATCTACTCCACAAACTATTTGTGATGGATGCAACATTTCCATCACAAAAATTGATTATTTGTGATATATTGTTACATATATCACAATTAGTTTTATTGTGGATTCCCGCTACATAGCATGACAATTTTTTCTGGTGGTAATTTTCGATGGAACTCAACAACAGTTTCCAATAACGTAGACGTAAATTTTTATTTGAGAAATAATTAATTCCATTTCAATTAATCTATTGCAAAATGTATTACAAATTAAATATATCTCACCCCTCTTTCATATTCCTCTACATTATTATTCCATCTCCTAAACTGATATTATTGAACTCCAACACCCTTCTCTCTCTGTGGAGACCCAAAAAAATATATTTATTCTAATTTTTGTTTTATTTTACCTCATTTATCCATGGTATGGTGTTTTCTTTTATACTCTGTTATTTTTTTCTGTATTTTGGTGAGATGTTGTAAATAATGGTTTGAAAAATAATATGTTCAGAAACATATTCTATTTAAGAAATTTATTATTCTTCTATGATTAATCTAAATTCTATTATTCTCTATTTCTGTGTTCGGGTTCCACACAAGTTGTTTTAATTTTATTGAATGTATTTTTCACATTTCATGATCTTTATATTTGATAGATTTTTTTTTCTAATTCAGGATATCAATATGTTATTATTTTTAATTATAATTTGAAATATTTTGATTAATTAAATATGAGGTATGTTTTTAATTATTTTTCAATTTGTTGGTTTGGTCAGTAGATGTGATTATTTTAATTTTATTGGTGTTTGGGATAGTTGGAAGAGAATTATTATATTACTCATTCATTGTTTCTTAATTTTTTGGTTTTTGTATTCATTTATTTTGTCCATGTTCCTAATAGCTTTAGTGCATGAACATGAATGTATTTTTAAATAATTGATGTGATAAATTATTAAAATTATGTGTAATAAGAAATAGGATTTTAATATATTTTATTATTAAATTATGTAATACATATATAATATATAAAGTAGATATTATTTATAGGTCTCTAAGGACTATAGAAGAAATAATATATTGAAATCATTTTCAAAAAACATTATTTATATGAATATTTCTATTAAAAATGTTAAAAAATTAGAACGATGAAAATCAAATAAAATTAAAAAAATTTAATATTTATTAATGAGATATTTTATAATAAATAGGATTATTTTTAATAGATGTTTGTAAAAAAATACAACAAATTAAAATACCTAGTAAAATTTAATAAAAATAGTAATTACTAAAAAATGTCATATTAATTTATTAGAAAAAAATATGTAATTTATAATATAAAAAAACCAATGAGTCCTTATTATTAATAATTTAATGTATCAGTGATAATTAATAAATATTAATTATAATTTGAAAAAAATGGTAATACAATATATCACCTATTAAAAAATAAAAATAATTCATATAAATGTTGTATTAATTTAAAAAAATTACAATTAATATTTTTTTATAAATGTGGTAAAAACACCTGATTGGAAAAAATATTTTTAATTTATCAGAGGTACAAATTATTAATTCAATATAATTATTAATTCAAAATTATTCACTCCAATTTATTTATAAATAATTTATATTAATTATAATTTCAAGATAATCACATTTATTTTTTATCAAAATTAACTATAAGTAATATTATATAAAATATATACATTTAAATATAATTTCTGTTTGATTGAATTTTTAAAAATGTGGTAGATTATATTTTATGTATTTATATTAATCATGATATTTTGATATATATAGGGAAATTATTATAATTTTAATAATATTTTAAATAAATTAAACATAATCATTTTATAATTTATAATAATGTAACTAATTTATGAAATTTTAATAATAATAATTATGAAATAATAAAATTATACTAATAACATGCCAAGAAACATTTATGGAATTTTGATATTTATAGAATGATGAAATAATTTATAATATATATATAAAATTAAAATTAAAATTAAAAATACTTTTTATATAATATATAGTAATTCCTAATATTTAATACTAATATGTAATAATCATTACATTATATATAAAAATAACCATTAAAGAATTTAAAATTAATTGAGATATATATATTAACTATAGAGACAAAGTATTATTATACATAGACCTTACAAAATTTTTGCGAAATATAAAAAACATTTCACAAACAAATTCTAAATGAATGTATATTTTTTAGTTCCATTCAAAACATAGAAATGTAAACACTAGTATATGAGAGAGATACATTATCAACCACTAGGTTCTCCATGACTAACACCCCTCTTAGACTAATCCGTAATAAAATATATCTTAATTACTCGTGAATGGAAACATAAAAAGGTTTGATCTCAGATGACCAGTAAGGGAAAACAAGGGAGACATGTAAGTATAAACATGATTATAAGGTTATGAAAATTCAATACTAATAATAAACAATCATACCCAGAATATCTAATATCATAATATTAATTAGGGAATAAATCATGGTAGTTTATAAGAAATGAGTCTTAGGGAAACAATTTTCTAATCCATGAATGAATAATTGAGGAATAATACATTGAAATTTTTGAATTCATATAATAATAGAAAATATAATGTAATGGATACATTCAAATACCTTTATAACGTGTTAGGATTTGGATACTGCCAAAGTTTATGATTTGAAATTTGGAACGAAACCCATGTACCCACTTACTTTTTTTCTTCAACTACATCCTAGGTATGATATAGATTTAATCCATTAGCTATATCCCACATAACATCACATTGTTGGACTTGGGATATAGCCAATTTTCCATTTGAGCTCATATAAAACATATCATTACCAAATTCATTTGAGATAGGTATTGGTCCCAACAACCATATAATAACTTATACATACTCGTACCACAAGATAAAAAATCTTATATAATGACCCATATTAAATTATAATGTATATAAACATCAATAACAATCTATGAAATGAAATGGATGTCATTAACATTTCATCGAATCATAACATATTGAAAAATGATTGGTTTCATAATCATTCCATCAAATAATAACCTCTCAAATGAAGGTTGTTTCAAAAAATGTAATTCTTGTAAGATAAAAACGTATCATAAGAATCATTCCTAAAATACATAAACCATTTAATAAATAGTATTAATGGAAAATTTTGAGCATTTACATTTAGTTCATGAGTTACATCAACATACGTTATCACGTATGGAAAATTACATGGATGAATATTTTTAAAAACATTTATTGGGGTAAATAACCATTATAAATTGTAAATGAATATGTAAAACATTAAAAATTTTGATAACCATTTTATATTATATAATAATTAAAAAATATAACAAAATATTTGAATGAATTTTGGAATCATTTTTCATTAAAAGAAAATAAATATATCATGAAATTTTTTTATATCTCTTTTCTTTTATTATTTATAAAATAATAATGAAAATTTTGTCAATAAACATTCATTGAAAACAAATTTAAAAATTACATAGAAAACATGATAAAAATTTAACAACAGTTTTCCTTTTATAAAATTTTAATATATATTGATATAAATAAATCATAAAAATGCTCTTAGACCACATGGTTTGAAAGGACACATATTTCTTATAGATTGGATATAAAAAGTCATTATTACATAAATAAATATACATACCTATATAATGTTCAAAATAGTGTAAAAATTATACCAATACATGAATATATTAATAATATATAGATTATATTATAATTCACGAGTTATATTGAGATATGTATCATAATATTTTATCAATGGAAGAATACGCTTAAAAAATCGGAAAAATGGTGATTTTGTTTCAATAAACTCTTACTACATAGTTACTTTGAGCCACACCCCATATCTGAAAATGAAATTACAAGAACCAAAAAATATAGTAAAAATAATCATAATCATAATATGACATTTAATTGGATTATATAAACCTCATTAAAAATTATTGGAGCAGAGCATGACATGTGTCTCAAAAAATTCAAATTGCGATAGAATTACATAAATTCTTTGATCACATTTGAAACATAAACCCCTTGAAATAAAAAATATATAATATATTTCTAAAAAAACATTAATATTAATTATAATAATCATATAGTTCATCCATGGAATGCAGAGACCCACACTTGACGTACATAAACATTACATTACTTTTTCGAAATACTTAATAGATGTCAAAAACGTACATCCAAAGACAGTATTAGATTAGTGTCTTTAGAAACTTGGAACATAATCTTATAATCATGGTGAAAGATCTTCAACATTTCCCATAATGATCTTCACCTTTGGTTTTCTTACCTAAAACCTTTCTTTATATCATGGGGAAAATAAAACCTAAAAAGGGTGAGCTCAAATGCTCAGTAAGGGTAAGAATAATGAACTTATAAACAATCCATAAACATTTGAACGTAAAAACATGAACATAAAACATAAAAATCTTGAGCAATGCCATAAAGCTTGGACATACCTAAGTAATAGATCATAAAATAAAATTTATCATGATAAAATAAAACATGTAATTGTGGAAAATTATTACCCACAAGATATGATTTCCATTGTAGCCAAGGCATTGCTACCAAGACCATCATAGTGGACAAGGTCCCATACTGAATCCAGTTCACTCCTCATTCCCATCCTTTATCACTGAACCAGATTAACTTACTGTTCCAGCCATTCCTATCTCATGAAATATAAATCATTACCCAATTAATTGGCAGGAGATATAAGTCCCACCTATTTCATAATGAAGTCATTCTTACTTTTCCCACAAAATAAACATAAACTATTCATAATTATCCAATAAATAAAATGGGTTTCATAAACATTACCCCATCAAATTGTAATCAATATAAAACAAATGGATATCATTTCATCATAATGAGAATCAAATCATGTAACTAATAGAGACATTATACATGAAACATAAACATACTAAATAATGTCATCGTAGATGGAAAATAGTTTTGAAAAAATAGTTTAAATGAATTCATGAGTAAAATATCCATTCTTCTTCTAAATAATTTTATCTTCACAAAATTACATTAAATATTAAATGAAAATTATGTTGTTTAATATAATAATAAAATTTTATAGAGGAAGCATCATGAAAATTAAGTTTTATGAAATCGTAAAAATTTGTTCATGTCGTATAAGTTAAAAAAAATATTATCCTCGTACTTTTTTCGAAAAAGTATAAAAGTACCTCGTATGGTAAAAAAAGAAATATTCCATCCATACCTTGTGTTAGAAGTCATAAATGGGTAAAAATGGCTTTCAACATACATGGAATAATAGTAAAAATGGTATGAATTTTTTTTGAGAAAACATGAACATTGATGATAAACATAACCCTAGTAAATACTTATGAATAAACAATCTACGATGAGAATGAGATTGTAATAATTATCCTTTACCTTAGGTCTAATTTCTTTTATAGGTGTCTGAAACTCTTATATAGTCGGTTTAAACATATTATTAACTAGTAACATAACCCTAATAATATTTATGATATCGTATATGATTCATTTATGACTGTATATTACCCATTTATTGTAAATTCCATGTTAAAATAGCATTTTGGGAAAAATCATTTCATTTATCGTACGTGTTTTGACATTTGTTTCTTGATATTTATTATACCATTTCAATTATTACATTATATTACCCATTATTTTGTAAATTCCATGTTAAAGTAGTGTTTTGGGTAAAATCGTAACACTTATCATACATGTTTCAACTTGTTGTTCATGTTATTATTACTTATATCCTGATTTACATAATTACAGAATTTAAAACCTGATTTTTATATAATATATATTTAGAATAAAAATATATATCATATATCATTAAATGGATGGAAATACACTGTTTATGGGGATGGTAGACCGTACGTACAGATGAACAATGTTTTCATTTCCTTATTTAATTTAGTAGAATTAAGTAAATTAAACATATACGTACATAAATCCAAAATCATTATTATGTAATATATTTCACAATTATTTATAATATATACTTTATTATCAAACATGAATGTTTAATCCCAGAAAATAAATCTCATCTCGTTCGTGGAGACGGTAGTCTGTATATACGCATGAATAATAATTTCATTTTATTGATATTAAAATAGTATATAAATGGATGGTATATCATATATAAAGAATCATTATATTGTTATATTTATTATTTATATCATTTATACTCATTATTTTACCAATACAAATGATGAAATGTTTGAATAACTAACTACACCCTGACGTAGAGACGGTAAGTCGTACGTACGCAAGTGTGGTGACTTTTTCATTCATAGGATGGATAAAATAACTAATATGGTTGTAAATTTTTTAAAATAACATCAGATTATATATAATAAAATGTATTTATTATTTTATAATGGAAACAACAATTAAGGATGAAGAGGAAGAGGAAAGGAACTTGAAATTGGTGGTGATATATTTACCTCTTCTTCGAGTTCTTCATTTTTATTTTATCAAAAGGGCTCCATAGGTTGGATTTCTGACAAAAGGAAGGCCTCTAGGATAAATTGAGGACAGTTTAAATAGTATTTGGGCAGGGTTTGGGCAAGACAAATGTCTTTGGATGTGTGAATTAGAGAAAAGGATGACTGCCCTTTTATAAGAGGGGTGAGGGGCACCTTTGGAAGAACATAGAATATTATTTTATTATAAATTCATATTCTATTTCTAATTAATCCAATGTTACTTATTTCTAGGATATGGTGGGTATGGGTATAAATCCTCTCAAACAATAGGATTTAGACAAGTTTAGGTTATCATTTAAACCTTATCATTTTGATTATACAGTAAGTTAAATAATTTAACATTTATCGTGTCTTCTTGTATTCTTTCAGAATAAGGTTAATAAACATACTATAAACTGCCAATCGCACCCCAATTGGTTCAACAATGTCATATATATTATTATTTATGTATTTCTTCCCGATACAATGATTTTTAGGAATATAATATCAACAAATAATTCAATATTTTTTTTAAAAACTCTTTTATGTCAATTTTGACACTATTTGGTATTTTGTTTTTTTTCAATTCATAACTATGTTATTACTTCGAAAAAATTCTCCTCACCAACCCCAATACGATATATTAACCTATAATATTAGGTTAATTCATAAAAATTTTCAAATTACATTTATTTGGGTATTTATATTTTCAATTATGTTAATATTTTAATAATAATGTAATTTTGACATCATCGTTGTATCATAAATATTTAAATTATTTAATGTCTAAAAATTATAAATAAAATAACATTGTGTAGGATATATTTTATTATTTCTAGTGAATATTTATTGTCGAATTTATCTTATATATAACCTAATATTTTAAAAATTTTATTTTTTAAACATTTATTTTAACTCTTTTAACTCTTATTTGAATTAAATAATAATAAATGTCCTAATCTAATACAAGTGGACCTAAATGATCATATTTTATACTAAGGTTGTTTTTGGTTGAATTAAACTTATCCAATAGAATTAGGATATGTGTTAGGGTAATAATAATATCATTTATACCCTTTATTACCCTATTTAATTTTTACCGTGGTAAATTAAAGTAAAAAAGTTAGTATTAAAAAAAATTATTTTTATCTTATTGAACCACATTTTACATACTTATATCAACAGTTTCTCTTAGATTTTTGAAATTCCACTCACATAAGAGGTAAAATTGTGTTTTATATATATTTTCAAATTCTCCTTGGAGGAGGGTAAATGTCCATAAAAAGATCAATAAAATTTTTATATATCTAATATATTTATAAAATGAATCCAATGAATTACATTTATCATATATAATTATTATGAATATATTTGGACCAAAATTAAATTTAAATAAAATAAATGATTATTTGAATAAAATGTTGGTTTTAACCAACAGCTCAGTGTTTTAACAATTCATCAAAAGTTGAATTTTTTTAGAAAAATACCAAAAATTCACCCTATGCAAATTTCGATATTCAGAATAAAAAAATGAAGCCCATTTTGAAAGATAAAATTTATAATATTTCAAAAAGTGTGTATTACTATTCATAACGGCTAGTTTATATAATATTTTAATAAAATATCGTTGTTTAGTAAAACCTGGTATTGTGTATTACACACGCTATCGAGGAATGTCGCGACTGTGTGTAATGTAAGCCATGTCAGGGTTGTATGTAGTGAAATCTCCCTTTGGTGTTGTGTATAGAATAATCAAAACTTATTTCATTTATAAATTAAAAAAAATCTATACTTAATGTTGCATAGAATAGTTTCCACAAAACGAACAAGAAATTATGTGTATCAAAAGCCAAGATTAGTGTTTCATATACTTCAAGCTAATATGTTGTTGCGTGTAGTACACACTAATATTGTTGTAGTGTACAATAGAATACATAAAATAAATTTAAAAGAATATATCTCAAAAAATCTCGGGGTTTTACATTCTACCCCCTTAAAATGAATTTTTCCCTCAAAATTAATCAGGGTTATAAATTGTTTACTAATTGAAAGTTTCGTTCATTGAAACCCCCATCGTAAAAAGAGAATACAAAAACTTATTTTTAAAAACGAATGTATTAAACATAACGGTTATCCAAATTAACTCATCATTGGTCTTCCACATAAGATAACGTAGGTGAAAATATGGATATGGAAGATAAATCTAACAATCATGTTCTGACGGAGTGTGGTAAATTGCATGTCTTTGAAAAATACAACATTCATAATGAAATTAATTTGTGATGATCTAAGGTATCATCTGACTATATGATATGTGGGTATTAGGACAATTTTTTTTTCAATATCATTTTCATAATTTTGAAAAAAAAATTCATAAGGAAATATACTTACATGATTTCAGTGTAATATCATCATTGATCATTCCATGAACAATTTCCACTTCATCTCTTATTTAAAAAATTGATGTTGAATTTTTTCTACTTGAAATTTTAGCAGATCGTGCGATAGAATGATTGGTCATTCCATCCGTCTCAAACAAGAGGTTTGCAAATGTTATTAAATATAAATAAGTCCATCTATGCTGAGATTAATCGTATATAGTTCCTAAAATGGACTTATATTTCATCCATCATACTTCTTAATAAAATAAAATTAATTTCTGCTATCTAGGGACTTCCTGTAGGGAAGTGGTTGGCGATAAAGGCTTGTCGCACATTGGTTATGTGTTCAATTCCCACATCCTTGTCCGACGCGATGGGTTTTCCCCCATTCTACAAGTTGTCCCTTTTCTTAAACTATACTATTATATCATTCCAGAAATAATATAAAAAATTTTCTATCCTTAAAAAATATTATCTTATTTCCATCATAATTCATTTCGAATCTTTAGCCTTATCCAAAATACTTATATCCTAGCTCATAGTATAAAGAAAACTATTACTAGAAATTTCCCCAACCAAGCATTTGAATACCATCATTTATCCCCCATATATCAGAGGATATATCTTCTTTATCACATTCCAAACTTGTGAATACCTTAATATTGTATTCTATTGCAACATGAATTACTATAAAACCTTATTAGATAGCGAAAGGCTGTGAAAAGTTAACACATTCCACATAATAAAATCTCAAAAATTATTTATACTCAAACCATGATGAAACAATGTTAATATATCAGTCATGAGCTCATTAATACTATAAAAAATATTATTTTCTCTTTATCCTTCATTATTCACATATCATCTTCTTTCCAAAAATATCTGAATAAACATTCATGGTTACCGGTACCACTCAATGTATACTTTCCAATACTCATGGAAAAACAATAGTGTAGCAATCTTTAGATGTTTCTTTATTCCATAGTACTAATAAATTAACTATACAACATTACTCTTGATAAACATAAAATTATTCCACTACCTTCTTAAACCTTCAACCGAGATTCATTATTTTATTTCTCAACACTTATTTAATATCATATATCACTTTTAGTCTCCTCATCATCATCAACATAAATACTACCCATAATACCATACCGATTCCCTTCATGTGACTTTCCCTTTGGGAATTTGTTTTCATAAGGCCCATACAATCCTAATTAAAAACATCTAACTGTTGTTGATGTCTTAGAAATACTATTATCCTTTTCCATAGAGTTAAATGAACCATTTCCATTGAAATTACTGGCATTGAGTCCTTCTTTTCCACACCCAAAGCAACTTCCAGTTACTTTGAAACATTCTCCTTGATGCCTCTTCCCACGTGATTTACATGAGGACAATTGAACTTTCATTCCTCTATGATCATCATGAAAGTCCTTTTTTCTCTTGTTAGATGAGTCAGGAAACTTACCAAAGTTGAGATTATTTATCATATTATGAGACTGATGATTAGGCATAATAATGATGTTTGGACTTCCAAATCCTATTTCATTTGGTTTCTCATTAAGAATATCAGTCCATTGTCCATCATATCTTCCATTATCATGAATCAACCTGTTTCCAGCCATTTTCTAAAACCAAAAAAGAATAATGTGAGAGGAAAAAATTGTGCTAGGAAAATAACATAATCAAGATGAGTACTTTCAATCTCTAACATCTTAGGTTTTATCCTATGTTATTCATGGTTTTTAACATAATTCGAGGACTATAACCTATACCTATACTTAACCATAGGGACATACCTAGACATACCTTAGAAATATCTCTATGGATCTGACTAATGTATTCGGATCCTAGTTTCCATATGTTAAATAAACCTTCGATCTGATACAAAAAATAGAGATTCACACATGATGTACATATACATAACATTACTTTTTCATAATACTTAATAGATGAAAAAATAGATGACCAAATGTCGTATTAGTTTGCTGTATCTGGAAACTCGGAACATAATCTTCTAATCATCGTGAATGATCTTCAACATCTCCCAAAAAGATCACCCCTTTGGTTTTCTTACCGAAAATAATTCTTTATATCCTAGGGAAAATAAAACATTAAAAGGGTGATCTCAAATACTAAGTAAGGGTAAACATGGAAAACTTAAAAAAAATCCATAAACATTTGAACATAAAAACATGAACATAAAACATAAAAATCATGAGAAAGGACATGAATTATGGAAGTACATAAGTCTTAAATCATAAAAAATAAAATTAATGCTGATAAAGTAAAACATGTAATTGTGAAAAACTATTAAGCACCTGATATGATTTCCATAGTAGTTGAGGCATTCCGGCCAAGACAATCATAGTGGACAAATTCCCTTACTAAATCGAGTTTACTCCCCATTCCATTCATGTATCACTGAACATGATTAACATTCCTTTGCATCCTTGTCTATCTCATGAAATATAAATCATTACCCAATGAATTGGAGGGAGATATAGGTCTCACCCATCTCATAATGTAATCATTCTTTCTTGTGCCACAATATAGACATAGATTATTCATCATAACCCAAATAATAAAATGGGTTTCATAAACATCATCTCAACATATTGTAATCCGTATAAAACAAATGGATATCATTTCATTAAAAGAAGATTCAAACCATGAAATAATAGGGTCATTATACATGAAACATAAACATACTAAATAATTTCATGTTAGATGAAAAATAGTTTTGAAAAAACACTTGAAAATAATTCTTTAGGAAAATATCATTTCTTATTCAAAATAATTTTATCTTCAAAAAATTCCATTAAATTTTTAAAAAAATGATTTTGTTGAATATAATCATGAAATATTATAGTGTAAGATTCATGAATATTAGGCATTGTGATATCTTAAAAATACATTCATGTAGTATAAGTTTAAAAAAACATTTTCTTCTTACTTTTTCCAGATAAGTCAAAAAGTACCTCGTTTGGTAAACAAAAGAAATATTAATTCCATACCATGTGGTCAAAGACATAAAAGGGTAAAAAAGAATGTATATTCACCTGTAATAATATTAAACATTTTATGAAAACATTTTGAGAAAACATGGACATTGATGATAATAATAACTCTAGTAAATACTTACGAAAAACAATCTCTGATAAGAACGAGATTGAATTAATAATCCTTTACCTTAGGTCCAATTTTTTTATATGTGTCTGAAACTCCTATATAGTGGGTTTAAACATATTATTATCTTGTAACATAACCATATTAATATTTATGATATCATATATGATTCACTTATGACATTATATTACCCGTTGTTTTGTAAATTCCATGTTAAAGCAGCATTTTCGGTAAAATCATTTCATTTATCATACGTGTTTCGACATGTTGTTATTGATATTATTAATTATATCCTGATTTACCTAATTCCATAATGTAAAACATGATATATATAATATATATTCAACATATAAATATATATTATAGTTTGACAAATGGAAGAAAATACACCGTTCATGGTGATGGTAGGCCGTACATACGCATGAACGCTATTTTCATTTTCTTATTTAATTGAATGGAATTAAGTAAATGAAAATTATATGTACATAAACCAAGTATCATTATAAAGTAATATCTTTCATGATTATTTTTTATATATACTTTATAGTCATACTTTAATGGTTAATCA
Source organism: Viscum album (assembly GCA_963277665.1). Classification (NCBI taxonomy): domain Eukaryota; kingdom Viridiplantae; phylum Streptophyta; class Magnoliopsida; order Santalales; family Viscaceae; genus Viscum; species Viscum album. The sequence continues at coordinate 794,103,510 of OY728160.1, read as the reverse complement.
TGTAAAATGAATCTCATCGCGTTCGTGGAGATAGTAGTCCGCACGTACACACGAGCGATAATATAATTATTTTGATAATAAAATTGTATATAATTGGATGTTATATCATATATAAAGTATCATCGTAATTTTTTATTTAATATTTATATCATTTATACTCATGATTATACTCATCCAAATGATGAAATGTTTGAATATCAAACTACACCACGACGTGTAGATGGTAATCTGTACTTACGCACTTGTGGTGACTTTTTCATTCATAGGACAGATAAAATATTTAATATGGTTGTAAAATTTTTATAATAACATAAAAATATATAGAATATAAATCAGTTATTATTTTCATATGTAAACAACAAAAAAGGACGATGTGGAAGACCTAAGGAACATGAAATAGGTGGTGAATGATTTACCTCTTCTTGCGGTTCTTCCTTTTGATTTGATCAAAAGGGCTCCATAGGTTGTCTTTTGAACTAATGTAAGGCCTCTAAGATGAATGGATGATATTTTAGAGAGTATTTGGGAAGGTTTTGGAAGATCCAAATGGCTTTTTATGTGTTTATTAGATATAAGGGGGAGTGCACATTTATAAGAGGGTTAGTGGAGCCTTAGGAAAAACATAAAATATTTTTTTATAACAAATTCATATTCTGTCTATAATGTCTAAAAGGTGACTTATATCTAGGCTTGGGTTGGTATGGTTCGAAATACTTTCTACCAATAGTTTTTAGTGATGTCTAGGTTACCGTTTTAACCTTTTCATTTAGATTTTACTCCATGATAAATAATTTAACTTTTCTTGTGTCTTCTTGTATTCTTACACTATATGGTTAATAAACATACTAAAAACTACAAATTGAACCCCAATTGGTTCATAAATGTCATATATTTTATTATATAAGTCTTTTATAGAACCTTAGATTTTGAGGAATAGAATATCAATTAATAATTTAATTTTAAAAAAAAAACAGTTTTATGTCAATTTAGACACTATTTGGTATTTTGTCTTTGATAAATTTATCACATCATTATTACCTAAAACAAATTATCTAAATATCCCTAATATGTTATATTAATCTCGGAAATTAGTTTAATTTATAAAATGTCTAAAATTACATTTATTTGGGTATTTATAACATCAATTTTGTGAATATTTCATTAATAAGGTTATTACTGCATTATCATTGTGTCATAAATAAATAATATAATTTAATGTCTAAAAATTATAAATAAAATACCATTAGGTAGGAAATATTTTTATATTTTGAATGAGTATTTATAGTAATATTTATCTTATGTATAACACTATATTAAATTTTTTTTACTTATTAAACATTGATTTTAACTCTTTTAACTCTTATTTGAATTAAATAAAAATAAATGTTCTCATCTAATCCATGTGGAACTAAATGGTCATATTTTAATCATAATATTGTGTTTGGTAGAATACTATTTATCCAATAGAATTAGGACATGTTTTAAGGTAACAATAATATCATTTTTACCGTTAATTAACCTATTTACTTTTAACCGTGGTCAATAAAAGTAAAACATTTCTATTCACCAAAAATTATTTTTATCTTATTGAACCACATTTTACATACTGATATCAACCTTGTCTCTTGGATTTCTGAAATTCCATTCACAATAGAGGTGAAATAATGTTTTCTGTAAATTTGAAAATTCTCATTGGAGGTGGGTAAAAGATGGTAAAAAGTTTAATAAACATTATATATATATATATATATATAAAATTATTAAAAAATGAATCCAATGAATTACATTGAACTTATATAGGTATTATGTAGATATTTTTACACAAAATAAATTTATTTAAAATAAATTATTTTTTAAATAAAAAGACTTTTTAAACCAATAACTCAGTGTTTTAACTATTCTTCAAAAATTTAATGTTTTTAGAAAAATACCAAATATTCACCCTAAGAAAATTTTGATATTCTGAATCCAAAAATGAAGTCCATTTTGAAAGATAAAATTTATAAAATTTAAATAAGTGGATATTAATTTTTATAATGTCTAGTTTATATAATATTTTAATAACATATCATTGTTTACAAGTACCCGGTATTGCGTACTACACATGTTATCAAATAAGTTCACAACTATACGTAATGATAGCCAAGTCAGGGTTGCGTGTAGTGATTGCTCCCATTGGTGTTTCATATAACATAATCAAAAAATATTTCATTTAAACATTAAAAAAATCTATACTTAATGTTGCGTTGAAAAATTTATACAAAACAAACTTGAAATTGTGTGTAACACGAGCCAAGAATTGTGTTGCATATACTACAAGCTAATATGGTGTTTCACATAATACAATATAATCGTGGTGTAGTGTAAAATAGAATACATCAAGGAAATTAAAAATAATATATCTCATATCATCTCGGGGTGTTACATGGAATATATACACACCTATCAAAATGAATGGTTGGTTAATAAAGCTAGTATCTCACAAAAACAAAAAGACAGATAAAATTCTCTTACATTGTTTCATAATTCTCATCATACTCATAAGAACATCGTCTATAATAAAGATAATTTTATTATACATCATTTAATGATATATATTTTCATATCTAATCTATTTATGTGTTGATTATGACCTTATATTACCCACTTGATAAATATTTTATGATTAGGTTACAGTTCTGGTTATATTCACTTTGTTTTCCGCCTGTGTCAAAATTTGTTATATATTGGTTACTTATACTTATATAATGATTTTATGTAATTAAAAAAGGATAAAAATATCATTAATATTCAGTATTTTTTTATTATAAAATAATATATTAGTATGAAATGGATGACAACATTCGTGGGGATTGTAGGTTTACGTACACATGAATGTTGCTTCAATTTTATTCATGTTTTGAAAGAATAAAAGTAAAAGAAATTCTCGAATATCTATATTGGTATATAATATCATTAAATAATAATAATTTTTTTATATATATCTAAAAATATAAATAAACATTTCATTAATACATACAATGTTATATGTGGGGAAGCTCATTTATTTTATGGTGTGGTAGTCCAAAAATTCTCAAATGAAATTATAATATTTAAACAAAATGGATATCATAAATATGAGTTATGTAAGGGAAAAAATAAAGAATAAATAATTAATAAATATAATATATTTATATTGTATATATTCATAATTAAAATAAAAATTTCTACCATTAGAGGCGGTAAATGAATAAATGAACAATAATCGTTTCGTGAGGAAAACCATTCACCATATACATAATCAATATATTTTTTACCCATTAAATATAAGTGTGTGTAAGTTTAGGTATAAACATTATCATAATAAAATATCATATTTCATAAATAGATGTTTTTATTCAAGAATGGAAATACAGGATTTAATATGGGGGATAATGGAAATAACATAAAATAATATCGGGACATATGTTTTCACTTATTCAGGTAAATTTCTTTGGTTTGTAACATAGGGAATCCTTACACTGCATTTTCCACAATAAGATCATTATTGGATTTTGTTGGGATACCTAATAGTTATTTGAGAAGAAATTTATTGATCCTAACTGGATTGATAGATGTGAAAAGTTTGTTGATTGGAAGCCTTTTAATAGTTGTGGAGGAATGACACTCCTGTAGATTACGGGATAGGAAATTCCAACCACATTTTTCCTGGGGATGGTAGATCAAATAACGATCCATGGTCAATAAAAGATATTATAGGGTCCATATATAGGTATAAAATGGATTTTGGTTATGTTTATTGGTTGTTAGGAATTTATATTAGTGTTTAGTCCAATTTTATTCTAAATTTAACCATCATCATTGTAATTATTTGATATTAATGTAACTGATATTTTTGGTAAAAAATTGTTTTCATAAATAGAATTTATAAATTTATATGATTCCAAATATATAACTTTTTCCAAATCCTAATTATAAAATTGGAAGTAATAAATATAAATTTAGTCTCACAGTCCTATCGATAATGTGGTGTTTTGATGTTAATAAGTTCAAAATCAATATCTGTTTTTATATGAAATTTCAAATTTAAATTGATTAAAATTACTCAAATTGGGTGGATTAATAATTATATTATATAAATATTGTTTCAACACATTTTAAAATTTAATATAACATTAATAATAATTTATATGAAAATGTATTTTTGATCTATGATTTGATATTTTTCATTATTCGTTACTAATGGACACTTAATTGAAAAATACCAAAAATTTAACCAAACATAATTTTTATATATTTATTTTATATGTTATTTTTATTTTTATATAAATTTTTTTTGAAGTCTAAAAATTTTATTCCAAATATCTTATTCATTAAAAGTATGTAAAATTGTTTTTTTAATATATGTTTTAGCATTATATTGGATTTCTTCATAACCAATGGATACTAAATATATTAGATTAATGTTTGATATGTAATTAAATATATCAAATATATATTTAATTTATATAACTCACTAATTGTAACTAATATCTTTTATTTGATAAAAAATCATTATTACCATAATAATAATAATGTTATTCATTATTTTGAATTTTGTTTCATATTCATTAGTAATTAATTGGAATCCTATAAAATCAATATATATATATTTATGTAAAAACGTATTTTCATAAATTTTTTAATAATATTATTAACCTATATTTTAATGGCTATATGTCATATTATTATATTAAATAATAACATCCTAATAATATATTACAGTTTAGTAAAATATAGACTTTCGTGAAATGCACGCCATCAAGGAAAGTCTATCTTGCCGGTAATGTAAGCATACATCAGTGTTTCATGTGTTGAAAAAAAAAATTATTTCATTTAGTTCAATATTAACAAGGTGGTACATATAATTAAATCCATATATATGGCCTTAATATAATGTAAACAATTTTCAATGTTTCGTAAAAGATAAATATCAAAATATTAATATAATTTGAAAAAAATAATTCTAAATATATATGGGTGTTACATTCAACCATATTACCACCCATAAAAATAATCTTTTCCATTTAAATTTTTTTGGGTTATCATCGGTTTAATACATGAATGTTCAATTCATAAAGATCCACATCGTAGAGATGAAAAACGAAATCAGTCAATAAAAATGGAATTTTGAAAACATTACAGTTACACAATGAATCACATATCTAGGTTTCCACATAAGAGAACATAGGTGGAAAAGGAAAAAATGGATTGTGACAAAAAATATATATTTATTCTTGATGTGTGATTAATGTCATGAATCAAAAACAAGTAAACGACCGCTAAAAATTTGATGGGATCAATTTCATAAATTAGTTTTTATTTACAATTCAATCGATTAAAGAAATAATATATTAGGAAAACAATTAATTTACATATATTTTTTCAAAATATAATTTTATTTCATGTAAGGATATAATATAATGATTTCAGGAAATCCTCACCCTTTTTACATCATATACTCCACCTCTTTCTCCCCAAATGGTTAATTTTTAATTCCTTAATTACTATCAGATAATGAGATATATATTAACCTTCTATTTTCAAACATTAACATTTTATTACACATGCAAAGAACTTAAAAATTATATTAATAGTTTCATATAGACCACAGTTGGTACAGTGCCTTTGGAAACATCGAATCTTAAAACTAGTACATATGTTAGCAACATTATCTACAACTAGGTTCATCTCGACTAGCACCCTGAATAGAAACCTAAAAATTAATAAATATCTTAATAACCGTGGGAAAGAAACAAAAATATGGTTTAGATAAATTGTGCATTTTGGGTAAATAATGGAGACATGTAAGCATAAACATGAGATTAAGGGTTTGATAAAATGATCTTGAGAATAAAAGATCATTCCAGGTGTATCATATACCATATACATGTTCTCTTACATAAATATTTTTAGTTAATAAGATATGTATCAAAAGTATTTAAACGAAATAATCGATGAATGAATAATATAGGTGTAGTTCATCAAATTACAAAATCACATAAACATATAATTATTTAGATAGTATCTAAGGTATCAATTCCAATCCCATATTAGAGGAAAAATACCTTTACTAAACTATGTAACCCCATTCCATTCACGTATTACTGAACAAAGAAAACCTTGTTCAAGCACTGTATTACTAAAAACAGTAACCATCATTCCATCCCAATATTTCTGAACTGATTAACCCTCGTTCGTTCCATCTTTCAACAAATGAGATATAAATATTTTCCAAATGCATTGGAGGGAGATCTAGGTTACACTCATCCCACAATGAAATAACACGTACAAGTTCCACAAGATCATAAATAAAATTATCATAACCAATAAAATGAAATGTTTATCATAAATAAGTAAACATGTCATAACATGTAGAAAGATATAGGTTTCATAATTACAACATCATAAATAGAACCAGTGATATGAAGTGGGCTTCAAAATCATATAACTTTTGAATGAGAAACAAACTTCATAAACATTATTCCATCAAAACATAATCCATTAAAAGAAATAATATGAATGAAAACAATTAATAATTTCCCTATAAATTAATGAGATACACCAATGGATGTTATCTTAGATGAGAAAAAAATTTGAAAGTTCTTTTATAATAGTTTTTGGTGAAAATATAACACCTTCATTAAAAATTGATTTTTATATCATAAAACCATTTGAAAAAAATTTTCATTGAAAACATATTTGAAAATGAATAACATAATATTTGAAAAAAAAACAAATTTATAAACCCCCTTTTCCTTGAAAAATATATTAATGGATCTTTTGAAAACAATTTTTAGAATATAGTTTTTAAATACAATGGATTTTTGACCAAAGAGAGAGACAATATGTTTTTATTTAAATCATTATCTCAAGTATGTTAGACTATAAAATAAGGAACTATAAAATGAGGATATCACTAATAAATAGAGTATATGGAATCTCATAAATATTTATGAGATATTTCATCAAAGGAATCATATACATAATCAATTTCAAAAAATGATAAGATTGTCTCAATAATCATTTATAACATTGTTACAAGGGATCATAAACTCCATATTATAGAATAAAATTAATTGGATCTTAATAAATCATGAAAATAAGTGTATTCATTATATAACAAGTAAAATGGATTTTTATACACCTTGAAAAATATTTAGGGGCATAATAAACATGAGTCACATTGAACGCATGATGAGACAATTTTTTTTACTGATTTCTTAACTTTTGAAACATAATCCCCAAGAAATAAGGATTATATAATGGATATGTGAATAGAGAAATGATTAATTAAAATATAAATATAATAAAATTATATGAATTACATACACTGTACATGATTTCTGTGTGGCAACCGTAGCTTGTTTCTCAAATAAATTATTAGTGAGATGAAAATCCCCTTACCATTTGTCAGGACTCTCTCTGTAATCATTCAAGAATCCTATATAATTAATATATATTTATTATAAATATTTTAAATAATAATATTCTTATATATATTAGAATATATTGTTTTATTATTACCTTATATTATCCACTTGTTAATTATCCCTTATTAGACATTAACTTCGGGAAACCATGGCTTTGTTCTTCAAATGGGTCGTAATTTTATATATCAATGTTCCTTATACATATATCATGATTTTAGAATTCATATCATGATATAAATATCAGGTATATTCGTGATATTTATATTTTAATAATTTATATCATAATTATGTACAAAATGGAATACACCATTTGTGGAGATGATTTCCCATTCATACGCATGAACCGTATTTCCGTTTTTATTATCGTATAAAAATAATGTATATAAATTAGAAATTAATATATATTTATGTATATATATATATATTATTTCATAACTATAAATCTATAATATATGTATATTAAAAAAATCCTCAAAACATTCCATGTGGTGTGTGAAAAAATCACATCACTTTGCAGAGTTGGTAGTGAACACTTCCTCAATTGAGATTATCATATTAATACAAACTAAATGGTAAAAATATTTGTGTCAAAACACGAATAAATATTATTAAATAAATATTTCATATAAATATTTCATATATAAATATATTTTCTCTCATAATTTCCACCATGATTGGTGAAAATTGAAAATGAACAATCATCTGTTTGTGAGGAATTAGTTCACAGTACACAGAAACATTATGTCCAACATCGATTAGAAGGGGGGTTTGTGTAAATAAAAGGTAGAAAATTATTAAAAAATATCCTATAATATGAAAGATATTGTATTAATCAAACATGATCATAAAAAGGTAGTGTATGGGGGGTTGGAGTAAGAAAATAATGTAATGGTTCTTCAAAGAAGATGTTACTTCTAAATTAGGTATCTCTTTTTGGTTAGTGCCAAATGGCTTCCATGAGATGGCTTCCAACAAATAAGATGAATCATTGTCAAAGGGTGGATTGTTAGGAGGTTACATGGACAGATATTGGATGAACATAAAATGTTTTACATGTGTGTGGAATGGGTAGATGTTTGTGGCCTTTTATGGGGAAGGAAAAGGACCCACATGGAATTTTTTGAAACAAATTAGTTGTGCACATGTTAATATATAAATAAAAGTTTTACCAAACAATAAAAAATTAATAAATAATGAGTTATGTACTATATATATACATACAATGGGTGTTGGAAGAGTTTATAGGTTATTTGTGCCTTTAATTTTATTTTTTAGTACATAATTTAGATTAATTTTTCCTTAACCACTTTGATTAGTTTCAACCACTTTTACTAATCATTTTTATAAATAATTCTCATGGTCATATTAGAGTTTAAATATAATACTCAATACAATTGTGTAATTTTTTTTTTAATTTTCCAATCATATATGTGGACAATTTTTTATTAGATTTAATCCTGTATACGGATAATATAACAGGGTTTTAATGTAGGAAGATGTTCAAACCTTTGTTGATATTTTTTTCAATTTTAATGTGAATTTTATCATAATGAATTTAATTGTATTATTAGTAGTAATATTCAAATAATTTTACAATAAAACATATTTATTATACCATTTTGTGTAAGTAATTAATTATAATAAAATTCACTAAAAACATTATTTTTCACTATTCATCATAAAATGATGTTTCTCAGAAAAAATCCCAAAGATGTTCAATAGGATAATTTCAATGTCAAGAATTTAAAAATTAATTATATTTTATACAATTAAAAATTTAAATGTGTCCGGATTTCTTTTGTTTTTAAATGTGATTCATTCATGGAAGTAATATTTTTTACATAAAACCACTTTACCAAAAATATTATTATTCATTTTCAAAATGTATTATATATATAAAACACTAATATTTGAAAAAAAATTATTAGTTGGATAAAAATATATATTATAAATATATTATATTAATAATTAAATTAATAAAAAGAAATGTTTCATATAAACTCTGTGTTCTGCCCATCGTACGTAATGTATGTTTTGATTAAAGAACAAGCCATGTTGGTATTGCGTGTAGAGTAAGAAAAGTATTTCATGTGAATGGAATTTTTTAGTTTGTTTTTTAATATATATATATATATATATATATATATATCATTCTACTGTCATGTGATTGATCATTATTGAATTGAAAAATTATTTTTAGGAAAAAAATAAATCTCAAATATAATGGTGTTACATTATACCCCCATTAAAATGAATTTCCCCTATACATTTTTTAGGGTTGGCAAAAGAATTACTACTGGAATTTTTCATTCAAGAAACCCACATCTGAAAAATGGCTAATAAAACATCTCTTAGGGAAAAATATTGGTACCATAAAAATTACCTAATATAACATATTATTGTTTTTCCACATAAGTGATGATAGGTAGTGAGTGAAGATTGGACATGGATGGAAATAATAAATATTTATAATGGTTATTGGGGTTATCAATCAAAAACCATAGAATTATAAATGCATTGTTTAGGGCCTCAATGTTATAAATATGTGATGATTTTAAGAGGCCATCAGTACAATAAAAATTGAGGTATTATGAAAACAATTTTTTTTATCACTTTCTGTACATTTAGTAATTCATGATTAATTTCTATAAACTAAATAAAATTATTGGCATGTTATTTAAAAAAAATAGATCAATTACCTTCATGAATAACACTCTTGAAATTAACTTCGATGAACAAAAAACTAAAATACGCTTTTAATGGATGTTAAGTCCCATAAGAACCAAAATGTATAACTATTTGTCCTTAAAAAAATCATTAATATGTATAATTAAAAATTAACACTAGTAGTTCATCATAAATATTTTTTCATTTAAAATAAATATATATTAACAATGAAATCATGTAGGCCAGTGATTGGCATAAAATCTTAATTTTCATTCAGTCATGGGTTCAAGGCCCACGTCCTATCTGGTTTTGATTGGTTGTCACCCAACAAACATGATTTTCTTTTTAAATTCTGCACAAATATAATATATGTCATTGAAATTTTTGAAAAATGGTTAATCAATAATTTTCAAATTAATTATGATTTTCAACACAAACTCAGTGAAGAAGATCTTCCTCTGAATAATAACTTAATATTTAGATGAATGTATATCCTTATTAGCCTTCACAGGGATGAAAATAAAAAACATTAGAACGGGAGTGATGAAATCAAGATATCATCGATTACCCTATATCACAATCTATCAATTGGTTGTATCATTGCAATCAAGTCAATAAACCAATGTATATTCCCTTCAAACATGGTAAAAAACTGAATTACCATACAACCATGTGAAAAACTTGCATGATTTATCCTTCCAATATATATTGGATTTAGTCATTAATTCTATAAAAATTGTACAAATCATTAGAGGTAGAATAATAAAACTATAAATATGGAATTAATTTGTTCTAGTGTAATTAGTAATTTCTGATTTACTTATTCATATCTTGGGTATATTTACCATCGAACATTATCATACCCTAAAGAACATGTTAATGGATACATTTCATTAGTAAAAATGAAAACTTTTTTGAGCTAACCATTCAATTCCATTTTGATCATTAAAAATATTCTTCTAAATCATTAGCAAAAGTATAAACTGAACAATAAATTCATAATTCACTATTACTGATTTGGTAATAAAAATACATAAATACATATATTAATTAATCATTAATCCATCAATAATAATGAATATTTACTATCACATTTCATTCATATTTTCATCCTCGTCCAAAATGTTACCACTAATCACATAATCATGGTGATTCAGTTTCAGAACATTCCACTTGGGACATTGGGTTTCATAATGACCAATTTTTACACACATAATACATGTATCCTTTGATAAAAACTTATGGAGGCCAAAATTCTCAGCCATTATATTAATTGAACCCCTCATTTTCATTCATAGTCAATTGTTTTTTCTCATTCTTTCACATAGTCAAGGAACCTTATTGTTCCACTATCATATTAAACTAGGTGATTATTTCCACAATCCTAACACAATGGAGTCTGAATCAAATTTCTTCCATGGTCTCCATTTCCCAAAATCTTAGCAAACACCTTCATTATCTTCCATGGTTTGTCCGATAGTTTCTTAAGGTCAACATTGTTAATCATGTTCTGTGAAAATTAATTAGGCATGATCGTGACAAATATTAGCCCAGTTATTATCCCAATTGACTTCTATTCATAAAATCCTCAATCACATTCAACACTAATACAGTTATATCTGGATCCCTCCATTAACTAAAAATAGAATCATAGTTTTAGCATCTCAAATCATAAAATAAAACCACATAGTAATGAAAATAATTACTTATTGGATTTCTTTATAATGAAGCTGTCAATAATAATGACACCTTTGTAATATGTTTTATTATTCAACGAAAAATTATATCCAAATACATTATGAAGGTTCATCAAGAGTTTGTGATTTTTAAATGCATATCACACTGCAGTGTCAAACCAAGTGTTATCTAAGGCTTGTTGTCATGTAGTTGATTACCATGAGTCATGCCAGGAACATATTTTCATAGAATTAACCCCTAGGTAAATATATTCCTAAGCCACAATGACTTGTTGTATCAAATCAATGATGTATTTCTTGGAAACCATTCACTCATTCCTTTAACAAAATTCCATGACATTTTTCTAAATTTATACTAATCATTATAATTTCCTATAGAGACATCACTAGACATATCGTTATAAATATAAATAGGGTTTCCACTAAATTTTTCTCATCCTAGTTTCCAAATGGTAACTAATACTTCATTTTGATACCAACTATAGTAACCCTCACTTTTCAATCATAAACATTTCTGTAGGTATGCGGAACACATAAACATTATACAAATAGACACCCATTGACCGTAGTTGGTATAATCCCATTGGAATAATGGAATCATAAAACTTGTAAATATATGTGTTAAATTTTCTCCCAATAAGTTCATCATGATTATCACTATTCTTAAAAAAAATTATCATAATTAATATCTTCATAACATGGGGTAGGAAAATAAAAATTGAGTGAGCTCAAATTCTCAGAATGGTTAAACAAAGCAGACATGTAAGAATAAACATAGGAATAAGGGTATGATATCTTGATCTTGAAAGTATAAGATCATAACCTACATATCAATGATCATATACATTAAACATGGAATAAATATTTGTATTTTAAAAGACATGAAACCAAATAATGAAATGGACAGAAGCCATGGAATAATAAAATATGAGTATGACATGTAATTTTGGTAACACATAAGCATATATTGATTCCTATAGTATCCAGGGCACAAATGACATGATAATTTTAGTGGATAAAGTCATTTACTAAACCGGGTAACCCCCATTCTAGCACTGTATTACTGTGCAGGGTGAAACTTGTTCTGGACCTCAATTATAGAACCATGTTTCCTTCATTCCAGTCCATTATTACTGAACTTATTTACCCCAATTCTGACCTAGTATTATCTCGTGAGATATAAGTCATTACCCAATGCATTGAAGATAGGTATTGGTCACAGTAGTCAAGTGATGTAATCATAAAAACATGTGGAAAAATATAATAAATAAAAATATCATAACCCATGAAATGAAATGGGTATCCTAAAACGATGAAAGATAAATGTTCCATAATAATTTCATCATAATCATAACCCATGAAAAGAATTTGGTTCCAAAATAATATTACCCTTGAATGTGAAACATGGTAAATAAACATCATGTTATCCAAAGATAACACATTCAGAGAAATAATATTATTATAAATTGAATAATTTACCCATAAAGGCATAACCATCACATATGGTTGTAATCTTGAGTTGTAAAATATTTTAATTGGTCATTTAAAAATATTTCTTGTGGAAAATATCCTTTTTAATATGAAAAATGATTTTATTAACATAAACAAATTTTGAAAATAGTTTTATTTAAATATATAATTAATAACATATAAAGGATTATATTATAAAAATAAAACATTATGAAAACCCTTTCCTTGAAAATTATCATCAAGGTTCTTTTAAAAACATTTTTAAAATCTTGGATTGTGAATACAATGGATTTCTTATCCAAGATAGATACATTCAAATTTAATTAAAAACATTATCATAGATAAAAAATAGTGAAAACATTGATCAAACAAATGAAGATATATTAAATTAATATAATATAATTAAACAAATAAATTTTCATGAGATATTTAATCAATGGAAGCATAACCATAAAATATTTTGAAAAATGATAAGATTGACTCAACAAACTACGTTAACATGGTTACATGGGGTCATACTATAAATGTAAGAAAAGTAAATTAAATTATGCATAATAAATACTAAAAATAATTCTATTCATGATATAATAAGTAAAATTGGTGTATATAAACCATAAAAATAGTATAAGTTCATAACGTAATTTGAGTCTAAAAAAATTAAAATTGAGACCAAACTATTTTTAAGATTTCGTATATTTTTAATGTTAAACACAATGAAAGAATAGTAACAGAATAGATATGTGAATGACAGTATTTTTTAGACAATAGAAATAGAATAAAAACATGGTAATTACATACACCACACAAAATTAAAGAGTTTCTAACAAATATTTTACCTCACTAAAATTAGTAGTGAGATAATAATCGCATTACCATCAGTCTTTACACTCTCTATACTCATACAAGATTAATATATTATAAATATAATTTTATTATAAATATTCAATAGATTCATATTGATGTATATATATTACTATATATGTTCTTATTGTATCCTTATATTACCCTCTTCTTAAAGATCATATATTAATGTTTGACTTCAGGTAATATTTTATTTTTTCTTCATATGTTTCCTAATCTGCTATATCATTGGTCTTTATACTTATATAATTATAGTATAACATATACCATGATATATATATATAAAAATTATATTTATATTATAACTTTTTATTTAATAGTGATGTACAAAATTAAATACACTATTCTGGGAGATAGTAAAATGTTTTTACGCATGAATAATGTTTCTGTTTTTACCAACGAATTGAAAAAAACATATGTAAATGAAATATGTATATATATGTATGTATATATGTATCATTATAAAAGTAAAATTAATATATAATATATATCATATATTATCATTAAACCCATCCTTTTTACATTTCATGTGGTTTGTGAATGAATCACACCAATTTGCGGGGGGGGGGGCGATGGTAAACACTTCCTCAAACGAGAATATCGTATTAAAACTAAATATAAGATAAAAATATTTGTTTTTTTTTAAAGAATAAATAAGGATAATGAAATAATTATTATAATATATAACATATAAATATATCGTTTTCATTATAAGTTCCAGTATGATTAGTGGAAAAAGAGAAATTAACAATCATTGTTTCATGAGGTAGTAGTTCGACGTACACAGAAACATTATGATCAATATCCCATAGATGGAGTTATGTGTAATTTTCAGACAAAAAATATCCTTAATAACAACATATTTTATAGATTATACTATTTTGACCACATAATAAGGAAATAAAATTAGTTTACACTGTGGAGAAGATAAATAATGTAACTGACCAAGAAAGAAGACATTACATGTAAATAATGTGACTATTTTTTGTTTCTGAAAAAATGATTCATTGAGTGGGTTTAATCCCAAAAGGAGCCATCAATGTAAAAGTTAGTATTTTTTTGAGTCTAAATGGGATGATATTGGTTGAAATTAAATGGTTATAAAGGAGTGAAAATTTGGAAGAGTTTTTGCCTTTTATAGGGAAGGAAAATGAGTCACAATGAATTTTTAGAAACAAATTAGGTGTTCACATGTTATTACCTAAAAAAGTCATCAAAAAATAAAAAACATCAATATTTTAAGATTAATGGTTGAAATATTTATATAAAATGGGTTTTTTACCAGTGTATAGGTCATTTTGGCCCTTAATATTTTTGTTTGGTCATTAATTGAGCTTAAATTTTCCCTAACTGTTGTGATTAATTTGAATCACATTTACAAATCAATTTGGACAAAAATTAACGTTCAATTATTAAACAATAAATATTATACTTGATAAAATGGATTACGTTGGAAAATTAAAATTAAAATCATATAATTAGAAAAATTGGGATTTTTTCTAATCCCATTAACATGGCGATATAACAAGGTTTTAATGTCAGAAAATGTTCAAAAGTTTCTTAATATTTTTTATTACGTTTAAAATTAATGTTTATTATAATAAATATAATTGTATTATTTGATTTAATATTTATCTAATTTGAACATGAAAAATATTTATAATATCATTTATAATTATTAATTAACTTTATAAGAGTCACGTTTTAATGAAAAAATGGATGTTTTCATTATTCATCAAAAAGTGAAGTTTCTCACAAAATTCGCAAAAAAAATCATAGGATATTTTTGAAATAATAAATTAAAAAATGAATTTTATTTAATGAAATTTTATTTATAAATTAGTATAAGATAAATTTTTTTAAAAAATTGACTCATTCAAGAAACAAATATTTTATATATAAAAGGACTTTTCCTAAAATATAATCTCTCAATGTCAATAAGTTTTATTTGTATAAAAAACACAATTTGAATGTAGTTTTTAAAAATTTAAATTCATAGATTATAATTATCTCATTTAATAACTATATATATGGATCATAGAAACTCATTGTTACCTGCATCATATGCCATGTTTGTGTTTCTTAAAGTGATATCCAAGTTGGTGTTAAATGTTTCGCAAGACAAGATTGTATTGTGTGGGTAAGGAATTTTTTTAATGTTTTAATATATATATATATATATAGTATCATTTTAAATGAAAATATTAATAAGATAAATTAATTTGACTAAAAAAATTATCTCAACATATTAGGGTGCTACAAGATTTATGAAATTATTTTCCATTTTTCCTAAGTTGTCATAAACAGAATGTAGTTATATTCGGTTATCTAATATTCATAAATCATTATATGGGGGAATCATCACTTTAATATTTTTTACATCATTTGATGATTATCTTAAACATTATATAATTGGTTATCCTTGTAAACATCATGAAATATAAAAATAAAGTGCTTTAGAATGAAGGGAACAAAATCATATTAACATGGGTCCCCCGTATATCACAAAATAACTCTTTTTATCACATTCCAAACATTTCATTACACTCATCATAAATCCTCTTAAATCATGGTGATACGTTTAATTTTATTAAATTGATTTAGAACACATGCATTCGTTATTATTCCATATATTACTATAAATATTCATTAAATTCAAGATGTTTCAAACATCTCCATTTATAACCCAAAAAATTTTGTCAATAATCAGTTCTAGGGTTATTTTTACCATTCTATTTACATATTAATATCAAATATATCTTTATCGATAGGTCATTTTCTTAATGATAGATATTAATTAAGGGTTACCTTCACTAAATAAAAGAATCTCATTTCATTAAATTAACTATTCAAAATGTCTTTTTCATTCCATAATGAAATATTTTATAAAAAATATTTATATATTTCATGATTCACATAACATCATTTATGATTTCAAAACATTTATACTACTATAATCCCGATTTATTCATAAAAATTTACTCTATATTTATCAACATATTTGTTGATACATCATTCATTGAATAAGAAATATGAATCATCTCATAAGGTTCCTCAACCATAATAAAATCATGCATCATTTGTTTAATGAATAAAATAATAGAATAACACAACATATTATTTTCATGTCATTTTCAGTTTATTTATTTTCATAATTATAACCATTACTCTTAAACTTGTAATGGTTCTATTTACGATATTTAGACATGGTAATTAAATTTTCATAATGACTATTATTACCATGTATGAAAAAATCAATGTAAAGCATGTTCTATCATGTAAGATCCTTTTACTAAAACTTGAATGAATTGGGTGAGGGACACATATAATTTAATAAAACCACATAATCGTGAATAAATAAATATAGGATATCTAAATCATGACACATTCCATAATATTTAAAACCATATTTATGACCAAGGATATTCATAATAATATACTATTTTAATCATTCAATATTGTTTCGGAAGTGTTTTTTAATTCATAAAACATATCCCCCAAGACGTTTAATTCAATTGTAAAACAAGCCCCATTATTATCTACCAGATTATCTTGAGTCTGACCCAAAATATATTCATGGAGTTGTTACTCTCAGGTAAATCGGTTCAAGATCCTCTTAAACATGTAGTATCCAAGAATGTATGTATTTATAGAAAACCACTTTCTCTATCCATTACCAAAACTCCATGATTTTTTTCAATAAATTTCCTTGAATGTATATTTATCCCTAGACATATCCATAGGGTTCTCACTAAGGTATTATCATCATATATTCCAATGGTTAACTAAAAATTTCCTCTAACACCAACTATTGTCACCCAATCGAAATGATTATTTAATTTACATAAATTTCATGGAATACATAAAACAAATTTTCCATTGGACACCCAAAGACTATATTAGATTAGTAACTTTTGAAATATGGAATCTTAATGACTAGTAAATAAGCATGCTAAATTATTACCCACTATGTTCTCTAATACCATAACCACTATTAAAATTATAATATATGAAATATATCTTCATTACATGGGGAATGTAACCAAAATGGGGGGATCTTATATACTATTAAAGTGTTAACAAGTGATACATGTAAGTAAAAACATGATATAAGGGGTATCTGAATGTGATCCTAACAAAATATGATCCTACAATACATATAAGTGATAATAAAAATGAATTATAGAACAAATCATGGTATTTTATAATAATTGAATCATAATAAAATAAATTTCACAAGACATGAAAAGATAACTATGAAAAAATTAATATAATTTTTCACATACATAAATGAAAGGAAAATAGTATACCGAGGATACCAACCATGATCATTATAACATGGTAGGCTTGGGATATGACCAATGTAGCTAATTCACGATTTGGATAACAACCAATGTGAAAAAAACTTTTAGGCTTCTACTACAATATTTGTACATTTTTATTTTTATGATTTTTATAATCCCATATACCATCTTGTAGTTGGGATTGAGTTACCACACTTTTACATTAATTTTTTTAGGAATGGGATGACACTCATGTACCCATTGAGCTCATATACAGCTTATAATTACAGAATTCATTGGAGGGTGATCGAGGTCCCACACATCACATACTAACTCATACAAATATCTTCCAAATCATAATAATTATTATATCATGACCCATAAAAATATGGGATCTATAAAAATAAAATTTTATCCCCTTAAATGAAATGGGTATAATTTACATTTCATCATAGTATAACCTTTGGTAAATAGATAGGTGTCATATTCATTTAATCAATGAATTACCCATGCAATGAACCAGTTTTTAAAAGTATATAGAAAATGAATGAGAAATGGTTGTCATCCGCATAATTCCATAATGACATAAGACATTCAAAAAAGTAACATTAATGGAATATTTGGATCTTTTCGTATTAAGTGATGATTAACATCCAGTGATGTTATCGTAGATGGTAAATAAAATAGAACGATATTTTGAAAAAAAAATTGTTGAGGTAAATTTCCATTATTCGTTAAAAAATTCTCTTAAAAACATAAAACCATTTGAAATTTTTTCATTAAGATTAATGTTGAAAACATATATATATAAAATTTAAAAAATTGTTTACACATTTTTCATTAAAAAATATAATGAGAGTTTCAAAAGATTCGGAAAATCAATTTCATTTAAAATTTATAAAAGATTCGTTAAAATGTTTTGAAAACAATTACATTGAAAATTCGCTAAAAACATATAAGGAAATCAGGAATAATATTGGAAAACTATATTTCATAAAAATAATATTGTAAATAAAATATAAATATATCATCATATCCTTTTGGGAAATCATTTTTCAAAATAACTGTGATTTCCTGCATAAGAGAGTGTTAATGTATGGATTTCGTAAAAAATTGTTCTTTAAAATATTATGCAAAAAAGAGTTTAAATATTTTACATATATATATTTTTAATAAATATATGAGAATAATATTCATGATTTTAATTGAGATATGGATCATAATATTTTTTCAAAAGAAGCATAATCATAAACATTCATGAAAGGTGATAAGATTGTTTCAATAAACACTTACCGTTTGATCAAATTGAAATATAACCAAATTTTTTGAAAATAAAATTAAATGAAGCTAAATATATCATTAAAATAAAAAGATTAATGATATATAATATAAATAGTTTTATATACACCTGATGAAATGATATAAGTGCATAACACTATATATGTCTCAAAGAAGGAAAATTGAGACCAAATCACATTAAAGATAAAGAAACTATTAAAAAATATGCCTTTTGAATGAAATGAAATCACATGTATATTTAAATAAACATACATCTAATTTATGTATTCATATAATTAATTCATGGGTTGTATACACACCACACAAATGTAATTGATGGTAAATAAGGCATGTATGTCATAGAAATAAAAAGATTGAAGAATTTTTTTTACCGTGTCTGGAATCTCATCATACTTATATGAACACCCATTATAATAAATATACGTTTATTAATAATATTTTAAGGAATTATATTCTTATATATAAATCATTATATGGGTTTATTATGACTTTATTTTACCCTCTTGTCAAACCTTCTTTTTCAAGGTTATACTTCTATTTACATTCACTTATTTTTTCCCATGTGTCTTAATTTTATATATAATTGGTCTTTATAATTATATCATGATTAAAGAATGTGAACCATGATATTATTATCATTATTATTAAATTTAATTTTATGATTAAAATCGTTAATTTTTTTAAATGGAATACACCGTTCATGGGGACGGTAGGCCATGCATACACATGAACACTGGTTTTGTTTTATTGACGTATTGAACGAAATAATATACCTGAAATAAATATATTTATATTTGTATATATATATATATATTCATAATTTATAATTATTACTTAATATATATCATATAGGTTCACTAAATAATCCATAACACATTTTTTGTAGTTTGTGAATGAATCACATCGCTTTGAGGGGGAGATAATCCATGCACCCTCAAATGAAATTATTGTATTTTTAACAATTTAAATTATAAATAAAATTGTTTTAAAAGTATTAAAGATGCATAAATAAATCATAAATATAATTTATTTAATATATAAATATATTTCCATCATAATGACCATCATGAGAGTCAGTAAATTAACAACGAACAATCATCGTTCCATAAGGAGATAGTTTACCACACACGTAAATAATATATTCATTACCCATTAAATAGAACAGTATGTTTTTGTAGGTTGAATACAATGAAATAAGAAATTATATTATATATATTATAATATATTTTCATTAATATCATGGAATAATACATTTATTGGTGGTGGGTAATAGAAATAAAAAAATAACTTGAGGTTTCATGTTAACTATAATTCTAGTAACTCCTTATGGTTTCCACAAAAGGAATCCACAGTTTGATTTCAACAAAAGTATAGTTATCTAGAGTGAATTTAGTGATATATTGTTATATTTTGGAAGAAATTGGTGGTGAGAAAAGTTTCTTTGTAGGTGTGATGTAGTGGGAGGAGAAGAGGCCTTTAATAATGGGGGAGGAGGGGCAGTCATGGATATTTTGGGAATGTGAATTCCACCAATGATTTTACTAGTGAATGTGGATCCAATAATTTTAAAAAATAGTAAAAAGGGAGTATTTGGTAGAAAAATTACCATCAAATTTCTCTTGTACGTGTTTCTAGGTTGTTTGGGGCCTCTATGATTAATGTTTAAACCTTTATAATGTTTCATTTCACCTTATTCTTTCTAATTAATTTTAATTACATTCAATAATATATTTGGTAAACAAATAATTTTACCTAATTAGAAATTATAAATTATGAAGAATCTAAATATTTATTATATTTTTCCAATTTCAAACCATATAAGTGGTATAAATTAATTTCAATTTAATCCCATAGTTGGGTTAATAATGCAAGTTTTATAGAAAAGCATTCTAAAGTATACTATTTTTTATATTCAATTTCAATGTGAAATTGAGTAAAAACAAAAAACTAGGCTTATTTTTAAAAATATAATCTATGTAAACATTGAATCCAAGGTAATATTTTATTTTTCTGTAAAGATAAATTAGATGTAAAATTTTCTTAGATCTAAAATTCATTATTTCTCACTATCAATTAAAAAATTATATTTACAACAAAATGAAAAAAAATCACCCTATCATAAATATGATTTATATCATCCAAATTTAATTTTTATTATTTCATATTACATTTATAAAACATTAAAAATTTATAATTAATATATTATCTCCATTAAACTGAGGTAAAAATATATTAATAAGATAATGGTTTATAATAGTAAAATTGCGTTTGATAGTATCTTATGTCTGTCCAATATATTGGATGAATTTAAAAAAGATTTTATTGAATATATAAAAAATTACATAAATTTATATTACTCAATAAATCTAACAAATTTATTTTATTACGTCAAAACATCTTTGTGACCATAAAAATAATAATATTCCCATTTATATTAAATTAGATTTCATATTCATCACTAATTAATTGGAAATAGAGGATTTCATTTTATATTTTACTAAACAATATATTTACATAAATTAGTGAATAATATTAGGAAAGACTAATTTAATGGAAATATAATATATTATTATTGTAAATAATAAAATTTTTAATTATTTTATTATGTTTTAGGAAACCTCGGACTTGCATGTTACAAAAGAAATCGATCAGATTTAGTGTTCAGTGAATCTTATGACAACATCTAAATTTTATATTGTGCAAGCTAAATTTTTTGTTCACTATATTTCGTTATTAATATGGTTTTGGGTATAGAATAATCCATAAATATTGATTAAATATAAAATAAACCATGATCCAGGTAGTGTGAAATAAAAAATATTAAATTATTAAATAAATTCAAAAAATAATATTTAACAATTTATAATGCTGTTATACTAATTATTAATTAAATAATAATCATTTCATATAATTGTTTAGTTAATTAAAAAATTTTCAATTAATAATATTTATAAACATTTTAATATATATTTATTAATAATATATATAAATAATAAAAATTAAATTTTCAATATGATACCCTCCCATGCAATGTAAGTAAACTCCCAACAATAAAAAACGATATGCCATGTTTTGGGTCAACCCCACATCCCTGAACTAATGGTCATTACTAATTTATAATACAATACACATTTTTTAGGAATCATTAAATGTTAATTAGATATTAAAATAGAAAATATTAAATGAATTAATCTCTCATGCAATGCAACTAGAAACCCCATGCTCACAAATTTTCTGTCGTTCATTGGGTCAACCCCACATCCTGGACCCAAATATGGTCACCAATATTTTATAGGATAGAATTATTGAAATATAAATTAAATATTAATAATAAATTATGGAAAAAATATTAACTGAAATACCATCAAGTTAAGTGTAACTAAACACATGAGGCTCAAAAACAAATTTGGTCCTTGATAAACCCTACATCCCACACCCAATTGTGGGATATGATTTTTCATACGATACATAGACACACAATATTTTATTATTTTAAATAAATTATAATATAAATATTAAATGAATTACTCCAGTGTGAAATGTAACTAAACACCCAACACTCACAAATGTTTTATCACGAAAAGGGTAAACCAAACAAACCTTAACCCAAAGCTGATCCCTGATATATCAAATGAGACCACAATCATGATATGATATATTATTTTAAAAAATAAGTGTCATATATTATATATATAGTAATTTTATTTTATATACACTAAGGCTATATAACCCATGTAATCATGTGATACCCTAGAACATCACTCTAATAATAATCTATATAATATTTCTTGGTGTAAGAATATAGTAGTAATTTTACATTGTCAAAAGAGATTAGTAATAAATATTCGTATTTCAATTCTTTTTTTGGAATACCATGGACTCATGATGTAGAAAAAAATTCATTTTTTGAACATTATTGGATAAATAATCACTAAAATAAAAAACATCGGGTATAAATACTATCAATATTAATGGTGTTTAATCCTTTATATTATTTTTGTTATTTAATTTTTATTTGGATTTTAATGTAAGCAGAAAAATTTAATGTAAAAACCATAACCATAGGAAACTCATAAAGTTTGACATTGGTGGGTGTCATCTTTTTCATTTTGGTTTTCATATGGATTATGTATTTTTGTATCAGCATGGTATCAATAATTTAATATAAAATATAAATTCTTTTTACAAATATATCATTTCATTACATAGTATATGAGGTAGCTGGTCCACATGTTACTAAAAACAACTCATAATAATATTAAATATATTGAATCTGAATCATCTCAATTTTACAATTTGATAAAATATAATGAGGATGCATTAAATCTGCGATTAGAGACGACAAAAAATTTATCTATGAAAAAAATGTATGTCTATTAGATTTGATTTTAGAATGTATAATAGATTTTTTGAATATATTTTATCTATGGTTAAATCATTATTTATTTATTGAAATATATTACCTGCATGCTTTTATTGATATATGAGGTCAGATGAAAATATTGGTCTTCATTTCAAGAAACATCATGCATGTTGAAACTATTTCATGTAAAAATTTGGTTATCATTAGTCATGGGATAATTGTGCAACATTTATAAGATCGAGGTATAAAGGTGGAAAAGGGTTAATCTAGAGTTCATATTAGAGAATTGAGGAATTATCCAATTACACCTCATTTACTTCATTTATTTATCCCCTAAAACATAGTTGGATTTACGATATGTATTGAATAAAATATTTCTATTTTGAAAAGATTAAATCATCCATTTGATGGTGATTCAAGGAAATAATTTGACAAGACACATCCTTCATTTTCATCAAAACGTTATAACATACGAATATGTATTTCTATTGATATTTTTTTACATTTTGTGCTTAAGAATGTCATTATTATTGTTGGCATGTGTTCAATAATCATTATAGGTAACCCCCTTGTACGTCGATGAAGGAAGAATATATACATTTGATACTATTAATTCAAGGATATCAATAGAAAAAATATTGATATTTTTTGAAGCCAAAAATTGATTAGCTAATTTAATTATGGAACAATGGTGTGATTAAAATTTATATATTTGTATACCAGAACATTATATTAAAGGTTGCATTGTTATGGATGATTGTTGACTTTTAGTTTTATGGTATGTTATCTGGATAGAGCACGGATGGTCTAGAATTATTTTTGTACTACATGGATGGGAATGAATGATTAATTCTTGGAAATTGTAGAAGTGTTAGTTGTCTTGAATACCATATAAGAATTATTCTTATGGATAACACTTTTCAAATGATATAAAATAATTTTAAAAAATATCGAATTGAAATTAAAGTGCCTACGGAAGTTATCCCATCAAATAACACAAAAAATATGTCTATTTCATTGCCTCCAAATAATTTTAGTCAAAAAAAACATTATTTTGTAACGATCTGAGTTGTAAAAAGAGATGTATTTTTTAATAAAATGTACATTTTTTGTATTTTTTTGTCACATGTTTTATGTAATTCATACTGGGACTTAAATTTTGGAAAACAAATTTTATACCATTTTGGACACACCTGGTATGACAAATGATAATTAAATGGAATAATTTGTACATTCTCATTTTTTATAAAACATAATATTTAATAATTGGAAGCTAAAAGACAACACAAATTAATGAATCAAAAAGAAACATACTAACTTACTAAAGGATTCCATTTATTATGTTGTTAGTGCATTGGATATTTGATGTTACTATACGTTTATTCTTCTATTTTGTCTTCATTGATCAGAATTGATAACATTATCAAGTGGAAAATTAATGACAGTTATTTAATAATTGAATGATTACTACCAGTTTCTCTTATTGGCCTATAGAATTCATCAATATGGGACATGTTGATAGAAATATCACATTTTTTCCAAAATATTTCTGTGGAAAAATCATATTTTGATGTGTTATTTATATTAGTAATAAATTTTTTCTTAATTTTATATAAATTAAAAAAAATATTCCCACTAGGATTCATTGATTACATTGAGAATTTAATATTAAAATTTCCATGTGAATATAATATAATTGGTCCAATAACAATCTATTGGACGTAACGATTTGAGATATGTTAGAAACATTTATAGAAGAATGTATGTAACAAAAAATCACTTGAAGGGTTTACTACGGTAGTATATTTATAGGAGTAAATATCAAATATATGTTATTATTATATTTATTTAGAATATCCTTCAACATATAATCATACAGGTTGCAAGGAAAAAATGTTGAAGTTTTCACCTACAATCATTTTTCAAATTTTAATCAACATGTTATTGGTTTTCAGGGTTATATTGAATGATGGATTGCAGATGAAGAACTAAAAAACCCCATTGATATGTTCTAGTGAATTGTGAAGAAATGTCATGATTTTTTATGTCTGCACTAATTTAATATTATATTTATAAATATTTATAAAATATACATTTATTTACATTATTGTTTTTACATAATATATAATAACAAAATAAAAAAATAAAAAATTATGATATTGATGAACATCATTAACAAAAAAAATTAAAATTGGCCTCATCTACTTTTATGTAATGATGATTTTGATGGAATAATAAAACATTTTTTCAATGATAACTAATATTATTAATTTTTTGCATAGGGATCACAATAAGAAAATAAATTTGATGTTCAATTATGTGTGCTCTTTATCCCTCCATCAAAATTGGTGAAGTCCAATAATGGAAATGTGGTTAATTTAGATCATTTACACAAATTCATATATGGATAATCAAATAAATCAATGAATAGAGTGATTTTTTTTTGAATTGATACCATCATAATGATCGAGAATTTAACATTTAGGGTACATTGGATCAAATAATTTAGTTATGTTATCAGGGAAATAATTATATAACAATGACAAAATTTTAATGGTTAGATACGTATTGAGAGTTGTGAGTTCATCAAGAACATTATTATGTTAACATTAAATATAATAGTCTTCTTGAATCATACTTATAATTTACTTTGAAACATCAAGGACATCATGTTTATTATGAAATTTATTGTGATTTATTGTGATTTTTGAAGGACTAATGTAGTGTCGTAAAAATAAAATCACATAAAAATTAGTTTAATGAATATAAAAATGGTTATGTGTAAGTAAAACTTATTTATATATTTTAGGAAATATCCCATAATGAATCATTTACCTGATTAGATATAATTATGAGTAACGAAATCCCTTATTAAAGAGGATATGGTATAATAAATTTTGATGAATTAGTAAGGGTTGATGAAACAAAATGCCATATAGAAGTTTACGATGCAGAAGATGAGGACGATGACGTTGATCTGGATGAAAATTATGAGCATGAGGATTATTGATATACAATATTATTATTTGTAATCATCGGTGATTGATATAATATAATGTTCATTAATTTTATTATTTTGGATTTTGTTGACAATTTTTCATATGTATAATTGTTATATAATTTTATTATTTGTTTTTCTATTCAAAATCTATATTGACTATATCATACATGTAATAATATTCATTTCAGATTACTATTGATGATTTCACAGTCGACATTGTTCAATATATATTTTCATAATTCCGAATGATCATCAAAATTTAGTTTTATCTTAGGATAGTGTGCCTATTAGTATCACTCATTGTTTTTACAGATTGGGTATTTTAGATTCTATTCCAAGTAGATGGCCATATATTTATTTTGATCTCGATTCAAAGGGGTATTTTTATATATTCATGATTTTTTTTATTCACTATGTAAATTATTTTTGGAAATAATTTTATAATTATTGTTTATATGAATAGTTTTTGTCCTTTAGCTATTTGAAAGGCTCGTTCAATTTAAACAAAATATTTTCTCGAGTCGTGGTTCTCATTGGAACTAGTTCCCATAATCATGTTTTAAAATGTGTTTGACTAGTATATTGTACATTATTAAATAAAATATTCTTTTGAAATGAACTTATTTCTAAAATATTTATTCTATTTGTCTTGAATTATATATTTTTATTGATTCTTCATAGCTTGAGAGTTCTGATACAAGAGGATATATATTTTTATACATTATCTCTTTCATCATTATATTCACAACCTCTTAAATAGAGCTATGTATAACATATGAGCTATTTTTTTCAACCAGTCTTGTTTATCCTGTTGACCTTACTATTTATTAACATAGTTATGTGATATAATGTGCTGCTTCAGAACTGGCTATTAATAAAAGAGTATTAATTCATTTGAACATTAGTTCTTGGTTAGGCAGGAGGTCTCACATAGTCCTAGATTTCATATATTTTTCATACATCAATGACATAGGGTATGTTATATTAATTATTAATTAATATATACATTATATATGACATGATTATTATATTATACCGGATGGTAATGACCCATAAAATATGTTGTTTCAAATTTATATGAATAATTATAATAATCCTCATATATGATAAGTTATTGGTGACTAAAATACCATATTGCAGTTTGTAATTTTAAAAAAAATCATGGATATTAATTTTATTGTTGTCAAAATATTTCATTATATTTAACGGAAACCAATGAGGTTGTTATTTATCATTCATGGAGACACATGAATATTTATAAAAAGATTATGCTAGTGAACTGGGTTTTAAAATGGGGCCCTAGATACATGATACTTTGTAGGGTGTCTAGAATTGTCTGGCGATTTAGTATTGATTATCGGTTGATAGGTAAAAGTTATTATAGGCCTCTTATGATGGAAGAAGTTAGGGTAAAGGAAGACAGAGGATTGTTTTCAATCATCATGTCATTCACTACACACAATTAGTAGTGGTTAAAATCAAATAATGATATTTCAAAAAATCTAGAGAAGTAAATAGAGGAGCATCGTGAGATGAAACATTTGATTGAGGGGAAGATGATGGAGTATATTCGGTGACTTGTGTATGGAATTAGTATGGAATCCCCCTAGTTCTTTATGTGATCCTCTACTTGGTCCATCTATTTTTCATGTTCCACCTAACAAAAGTTAATGATTTATAATGTTTTCAAACTTGTTTTTAAGTTAGTATTACCAACATTTCATGTTTGAAATGAAGTATTACTTTTATGATTATTTTAAAATTATATATAATATTTTTAAAAAAATTAAACAATGATTAAATATTAGTCAATTTATTAAACAAATTTATATATATAATTTTTTTAATTCATTTTCAATATTTTATGTTTTTTAATTAGTTATAAATATTATAATGATTTGAAAATATAGTAACTATTTTTCAATTATTATTAAATTCATTAATTAAGGTTAATATATTAATGAATATATAATATTATTAGGTATATATATTTTATAATTATTACTAATTTTATTTTCCATTAAATATTAAATTATATTATGTTATATTTTAAAAAAATATTTTCACTAATTTTATTTATTTAATAAATTTATTTTTAATTATTTGTACTGTTAAATTTTTTTATAATACTATTATATAAAATCAATGGATAGTCTATTGAAACTAGTTATTTAAAACTATTATGGTTCATATTTGTGACGAATGGATCATCTATAGAAAATAATAACTAATCTTGACCGACCACTATAAAAGACTGTAGTTGCGACGTCATTATTTCTATCATGTATTATTGACAGAATTCGGTCTCAAATGACATTTTTTCAATGAGATTCTATCAGATAAACTTCATCCCAAAAAATAAAATATCGTGTATTGAATGTGTTGTTGTTTACCACTATGACATGATGATTTATTTTTATTCATTGCCACATTCCATACCATTATATAATTCTTTCCCCCTCGATTATGATGATCATTATATTTTTATGTTATGATATTGATGTTTATTCTCAACAATTTTTTATGTCACATATTCAAAATCGTACGGATCATTTAGCTCACCCATTCCTTTAATGATTATCCACTATTGAATACTTATAATAAGGAGAAACTGAGGGTTAATATAATGCCACATAATAAGAAATTAAATTTTTATTATTCTTTATTTGGTATATTTTTTGTATGGTATAAATTTTCCCAAGACATTAAACCATTGTATCCAGGTTCTGTTATTTTTTTCTAATTTTTTCATTAAAATTATGTAACAATCATGTTAAAAAATGAAGGTCCTCTATTACTGGTATCTGATCTGGGTTGTTTTAATTTAGTTATTTCAATTACATGACCTTAGTGAAAACCCATTGTATGAGATTGCATATGAAACCCCCGAAGAAGCATTGTTTTTGAAAATTCACAACATATTTATAAAAAATAATATAATTTTAATGTTAATAATAAATCATAAGATTTTATTTATTCATAAATTTTTTAAATAAGTTTTCGAAACCATTTTTTTTAGAATGTAGTGGTAAACACATGTGTAACTGGAAATGTAGTGATTTATGGAATGACAAAACCAATACCTTTGGATGTGGGGACTATCAATTCAGGGATATTTTTACCCTATTATCTCTATATATTAACTAAAAACTAAATAACATGGAACACCTTCTTTCATTAATGATGGAGAAAATTGTTGTTGATTATTTTATGTGAAAAAATCTATCAATATTTTTTTGATCTTATGATTCACTAGTCACAAAATAGTAGGTCAAATTCATATAGAAGATCATTTGTTTCCTTCACTGTTCTCATAATAAGAATTTGACTCTCACCATAAATCATTTAGATTAAGAGGGTAATCACTAGTGATCATTTATTAAAAACACCCTATCAAAATATACAAATTATGGGATGGAGTGGGAAGACTATATGAAAATATTTCTCAAAAATTATTTCCCTCAGACTCTTTATAAAAAGATGGAGTGATAATTATTTGAGCTGGTGAAAATTGAAGGTGAAAATTTTATAGAATAAATATAAAAATTCACAAATATTTTATGGTATGCCTCATGTTCTATTATCAACAATTACAGATTAATTGTACAATTAGTTTTTTTAATCATAAACATTTGAAAACCTCCAGATATTAATGACATTGGGTGTTATGTATATGTTGACTGATAATTTAATGATGTGGATAAGGACATTATATATCAGTCTCATGCATTTAATGATATGAAGAATTGATAAATATTTAATATGGTTCATTTAATTAAAAATTTTGGAAAACTGAACAAATCACATGTAAAAAATGTAGGGAGAATTATCATGAATATTGCCTCAAAGCAGTGGGATTGTACATCATGTGTTGGATATAAGGCCATAGTGCTTATTAATTTTGATGAGAAATGAGAAACATGGAAAATTTGGGTGATGAAAGGAGATAACTACCTAGTGTTCAATGCTTCAATAGTATAGAGAATGTGTACTATGCAATACTATGTTCTAAATAGTGAGTCCTCAATGGTAATCAGCATTGGTAGCCAAAAAATACAAATGAGAATGGAAAATATTATGTCATTACTACTTCTATGGTGGATCATGAAAATAATGTGGTTATATGAGATGTAGTTATTCAATATATAATAGTTAACATACTAGTTGAATCTAGTTATACACATTTTTTCGTATCTTGCAAATTTTTTTGAACTATTTAAATATAACATGAAAATATGGAGGTTCAGTTATATGTGATAATAAAGAATGAGTAAATTATTTCATCAAAAGTATATAACTCATCCCAGTTAATGTTTGTGGAATGAACCTCCCTATAAATCTTATCTTAAAATATTATTTGAATTTTGAATTTTTTATTGGCCCAGATTGACTGTCATTATACAAGGCCAATAGTTTATGATAGTAAAGGGATATTACTCTTCACAAACTGAGGTGTACTCTAATCCGATACAACTGGAAGGAAGAAGATGAATATTATTGGGATCAAAAATCACATGTTTTTATAATATTTTATTATTAAAAAACATATCAATCTAAAATTATTTAAATAAAATACATAATCAAACTTGATGACATTTTGATTGTGTGCAACTACACCAATGTAGTCCCTAAATTATTGTCTAGACTAACTCCTGAGTAAGAGGATGAGTTCTCAATTGATCATATTCCAGGAAATTTGTCGATATCAAATTCAACTAATAGGATGGATAACATTGATTAGGAGGAATTTAATAAACATTTAAATGTAAATATAGAAAAGTATTTTTTGAGCTTTAGTTCATCACAATGGTTTGAGCCAGTCCTCCTCATCAAGAAGGAGGATCGATTTATGCACCATTTAACTGATGATGTTGATCTCAACATAATAAATAACAATGAAAAGTATCCCCTTCCATAGATAGATGAATTTTTCTATCAAATCCACAAATAAAAGTATTTCTATATAGTTAACCTTCAGTCAACATATCACCAGCTAATGGTCAGGAATGAATATATTATGAGAATATACATTTCAAATGAGGTATAGATAGTGTGAGTTTATAAAAATTAGCATTAGACTTACTAATATTATACAAATAATAATATAAATAATTAGTAGAGTATTTGGATATTATCTCAATAATTTTTTGGTTGTCTTTACTGACAATATTTTGATATGGTCTGTGAATAAGGGTGGAAATGAGGAGGATTTGAGTAATGTTCTAAAGATATTGTGTAGGGAGAAAATTTTGAAAAAGTGCATTAAATATGAGTTTTTAATGGAGGAATTGTTTTACATAATGAATTTCATCACCAAAAAAAAATATATGTGGACTTTACTAAGATAGATTCAGTCAATGAGTGGTAGGAGACAACATTTGTAATTTAGATCCATTGTTTCGTGTGTTCCTATGGTTATTATCAGTAATTTTTTATGATCATATCGCTATTTTCAAACCCAAAAACAATTTTGAGAAGAAAAATATTAATGTTATCTAGAATTGTTAATTTCAATAATATTTTCGAGATCAAAAAATGGGTTTATCACTGCAACAATACTCCCAATACCAACAAGTGGGGATTTCTTTGTGGTATATAGTTCTACATCAACGAAGGAATTATGATATGTATTTATGTAAAATGATAATTTGATAGCTTATATCTCTTGGTAATTATATTTTCCTAAGAATAATAATCCCAAAAATGATCTGGTGTTGGATATTGTGATACTTATGAAGAAAATGTGGTTGAACTCTCTTTATTGGGAGAAGTGGGGAACATATACAGATCATATGATACATATACATATATATATATATTCATAGATACGAAGCTTAATATATCCCTCTGAATTAGTTTAGTGATATCCATGGATTACAAATACACAAAAAACTACTATATTAGAAATGTTAATAAATTGTAAAATACTCTATGTAAAAACAATCTCATAACATCATCAATGAGAAAAATGAATTAGGATCCAATAATATTAGATATTTAAATTATTGACATGGGAATAATTAAGGAAGGAAAATCATAAATTATTTCCTTAATGATTCCTCAACCATTCCTCTTAGATAAATTACAGGATTCTCAAATAAATGATATTAAAATGAAAAAAAAATGTCAAAGCCATCAGAAATGTGAAATCAACGTACTTCATAATAGATGGGGAAGGATTTATGAATTTTGGGTCATAATTATGAGTATTATCCATTCTAAAGAAAAATAAAGAGATTCTGAATGACGAACATAGCCCAAAATTTTATATTCCCAAAGGGAGCATAAATATGAATTGATACCTCTACGAGAACTGTTAGAGAGGAAATATAAGGTGGTTATTCAATTAATTTACATCAAATTTATATTTGTATTAATAAGGGATGTATGAAACTGAAATTTATAAAGGGGTGATTAAAACATAACCCCTACCAATAAGGAAATGGGAAAACATCACCATGGACATCATCACCGGAATTCCGATAAAATCTATAAGAAATAATGAAATATATGTCGTTTTGGATCATCTCACAATGATATATCAAATTATTATAGTATGATGGGATATCTCACTAGTCAAAAAATCATGAATATACATCAGTGACGTTGTAAGGATTCATGTATTAACAATGTGGATTGTATTTGATTGAGATAAAATATTTAACTTCATGAATGGAAGATGTCTTTAACATCCTCTATACAAATAGATGAAAATAATGACATCTTATAATACAACAACTGATGAAAAATTGGAGAATAAAATTCCAAAACTAGACTACATGTTGTGATCATGTTCAATGGAATACAAAAAAGGATGGGAACTGCATATACCATTGGTTGAGTTTTGGTAAAATAATTTTTTCCACTATAGCATCAAAATGTCACCATATGAATCAGTTTATGGAAAAAAAGTGGAATACCAAAATTTTTCGATGATGTTGGTGAACATATGCTTTTAGGAATTGAATGGGACGAAGAAATGGTGGAAAAGGTAAAACCAGTCACAATTACATCACAGAATCCTAATCTCTATGGAAAGTCTATGCACAAAATCTACAATTGGAATAATAGATTGTGGACAGATACATGGTTTTCATCCACATTCCATTGTGGAATAGGATCATAATATTTAATAATAACTGAATGAGAAGTGTTTGGTATATGAAAAACATAGATACTATTGACTCTGTGAGGTATATTTCCAACAAACAAACACTTCCCCCTAACATGTCACATGTTTACGATCTATTCCATGTATCCCTCTTGAAGAGATACATAAGACATCCCAAACATGTACTGAATATAGTGGTGGTAATTTTTGAAAAAATATATCTTTTTTGAGGAGAAGCTGGTGACATTCATGGAACATAGAGATAATGTTTTTCACAACATGACTAATAACAATGACAATGTACTATGGTGAAAACATAAGTACAATGTGGTATGTAGGAAACATAAGTAGTGATGAAGGATAACTACTCACAACTGTTATTATTATATTATGTAAAACAAAATTTTGGTTGTGAAATTTCATAATTGTGAAAAATATAACGACCAAAAATTTTATCATTTGGGATTTGTTTTTTATAATTATGTCATATAGTAAAAACCACATTAAATCTCTATGTAAATATAGTAAAAATATTATAAATGAATAACGAATGAAATAACTTGTGTTTCTAATAATTTTGGAACATATACTAATGAAATAGTAACTTGACCCTTGGAATTGTAACTTGACCATTAAAAATAATAATTAGGCAAAATGAATTGTAACATCTTCTATGAAAGTATAAATAAAATTACGGAATCTTAAGAATTAAAATATGTCATTTTTATTTCATAGAATATTTAAATAAATGTTTTAAAAATTATTAAACATATTTTTTATTATTAAATTATAAATATTTAATTAAAATTGTATAATTAACATAATTATTTTGATGTATATTTTTACCATAAATTTATTTATAATTTAATATTTTTTATCTTCATATTACATGACCATTTTACAAGACAATGTTAAAATTTTCAAAGAGGAATAAAATTGATTGTGATTATTAAATCAGCATTTTACATGTAAATGAGTATTTTTTGGAAATAAATAATAAATAATATTTAGAAAATTATATTAATATATTGGAGTTTATTTTTAAATTATTGTCATCACAAAAAGTTTATGCTATATTTTTGGTAATTTTTTAAAATACATGAATTTTTGTTGAATATCAATATAAGAAAATTTATGATAAACACTAAATACATGAATGTTTGAGTCATTGTTGGTGTAAGGATGACTAATACACAAAATATCAAACTTTCAATAATTATATTAATATATTCAGTGATTTTTTTTAAACTTAATTTTTTTAATTATAATGAAATAATAATGAAATGAAATAAATAATGAGAAATCCACCCTCTCCTCCCATAAAAATACCACCCATCACCAAATCATAATTTGAAATCTTTAAAGAAATGATTATTTTATAATATTTTCCCGATACTCATTACAATATAATCCCACATGTATATGTTCCAAATTTTTCATCAAAAGTCAATAACATTTTCTTTAGCGAGGTTATCAATATGAAGAAAAAATAGAGATAATGTCATTTTTATTTTTCATTTAATTATACCTAAATTTCATTGAATTTATTATCCTATACTCACCATCTAATTTCCAAGTACAATTATATCTCCTATATAATTTTTATGTTATTTTATTATTTTTATATAATAATTCATCTTTAAATCTCTTTTCATCTTCTTTTATTTAAAAAATTCAAAAATTGGCTGGGGTTTCTCGATTTACAGCAACCGTGGTCAACAAATTTCCATTTTTCCCAAATTCATTAATGGATCCTCATAAAAAGAATATACTGGTATAAAAATATATTAATTTTTTTTGAATTTTTTCTAATTTTCCAAAATGAACATAAATATAGAATATTATATAATAAAAAAAGAGCTGGTTGTGATCGAAAATGGCCAAATTAATAAAAATAATTACCATATACATTTTATAAAATAATTCATCCCGTTACCATATTAAAAATGATAAATAATATGAATAAATATTCTATATGTTTATTAATATCATATAATATCAATTTAGGATAATGTTTTCAATTTTACAAGTACCTTTATTAATAATAATAGTGTAAAGATATTACAAAATCTGAAAATACACACCATTAAAATGATTTAATTGAATTTTATAACACATTATAATAAAAATAAACAATCATAATAAAATTATTCTAACTCATATAAATGTATTATAGGTTATCGATTTATTTTCTAAGGAATATAGATTGATTATATATAATATTAAAATGACGATAACGTTCAGAAATAAGGTAAAGGGATTCTCAAACCCAATCTCATTTCATTGTGATAATTATATTTAATTCAAAATTTAATATGGATATACTTTTAATATTACTAAAAATTGAAATTCATTATAAAAACGCCTTTTTTATTCACTTGAGAAGGTTTTTTCTTCACTCAATTTTGTTGATTCTTATACCATGTCTATTATTCCATTTTAATTTGTAGAACATCAATTTTTTATGAAATTTTTATTTCTAAAATCATCATGAAACATATTTATTTATTATTGTTTATTATATTATTAATATTGTTTCTTGTTCAATGTTTCATTTTTGATTATATAAAAGTTAGGATGTGATGGGTGCAACTGAAATTATATAGTGCACCAATTCATTGGTTAATAACATTTATCCTTTGAGATAGTGTGTGATATGAATGTACATGATACTATATTTTTTTTCAAATAATTATTATTTTGTGATTATACACGTATTCTATCCGTGAACATGATGATATATTTGATCTAAAGTATGTGTTGTAGTTAACAACTAAGACATGACGTTTCATTTTTTTTAATTTCCATGTTTCATACCTTTGTATAATTATTCATGTAATTATTATTATTATTATCATATTCTTATGTTATAATTTTTATTTTTATGCCATACCATGTTTTATGTGTTTTATTCATATTCTTACTAAGCTTTTATACCACCACTTCTTTTGATGTATATCCTCATGTGATTAATTTCATTGAGGAGAAAAAGAGGGAAAATAAGAATATATATAATAAGTAATTAACAAATGTTTATGATTTATTATGTATAAATTTCATAAGGTTTTAATTTTCCCAAGACA
The DNA here is from genome assembly GCA_963277665.1 of Viscum album. Classification (NCBI taxonomy): domain Eukaryota; kingdom Viridiplantae; phylum Streptophyta; class Magnoliopsida; order Santalales; family Viscaceae; genus Viscum; species Viscum album. The sequence continues at coordinate 794,066,224 of OY728160.1, read as the reverse complement.
CTAAATTGGTGGATCCTTTTTCTGTATCACTTTTATTTTGTTTTATCATTAAAATGAATTAATTATCATCTAATAATAGTATAATATTATATGACTTATGTTATCACCCTCAAATCATAGTATCCAAATCCCATATTTATTTCAAGTATAATCATCAAACCATTCAACTGGTTGAAATGATTAATGATATGTTCAATGGAAAACTGGTTGTTGATCATTATCTGGTTCAGTCTCTAATAATCCATTCATACGCGAAGACACCCATCATCAATCTTGTATAAGAGTAATGTAGAACCCCATGTAGATATATGTGGTTGTTTGAAACCATTATCTACCATATCATCCAACTCAAATATTATCTTTCGAATCTATACTGGTTGAATTGTATTAGGTGGGATAAAAATTTGCTTGACCCCCAAAAATATCAAGATCATAAACTATATCTCTCTCTTGGTCGGTAATCTATAGAACTCATTAGGAATGACATATTTAAATTATTCTACCACTGAAGTTAATCAATCCAACAACATTATAGTGTTATCTATAGACTAGATATTTGAGCTATGAGGAAATCCAATAAGCACAAAATTAGTTATGAACTACCATAATGAGGATCCCACACCCTAATTATAATAACTACCTCCTTCTGGGGACAAAATGGTAATAATACACAAATAATAGTTGATTTGATCAAGGTATAGTGCCTGTCATTCCAATCCAAGTGACTAATCGAATCCTATTATTTCTAGAACATATGATTCCCACATGAAAATACAACCACCAATATCTAATGAAAATATCATTCAATGTTTCATGTTATCTAAATTTTGTCCCAATAGTTATTATATGATATAAAATACAACATTTATATCCCTATCAAATCCCTAAAAAATATATAAATTATATGATAGATACTATTGTGTTGTTAATATTAAAAAAACACATGTAATAGTAGATGATATAATAATCACACCACTGAATGTTGATAGTATAGCATCCATATTCACTATTTTAATCATTATAGTGTGTATTATACAAGCCCCTCAACCCTAGTATACAACATAACACCCTTGATAAATTCAATCTTCTTATTACATCCATTTATACACTGGGGTACCACATCCCATGCCTTGACTGGAATGTCTTGTGGAACTCCAGCTACATTTCTACTGAGGAGTACATGAGTCCATCACACACTCTATGACCTCTCGAGTTCCATTTCCAGTACTCAAAAAAATTCAGTCCCCTAAATTACCTTTGAATGTGACGGAATCTTCCAAGAAATGATAGTTGAAATTGGTATATGGACACTATGGATATTTGTGACCAATTATTCCACAATGATAGAAATGAAATAGAATATAGTCCTCTAAAAGGATCCCCACTTCCAAAAATTCTATTACCACTACATCCATGTATAAAACAATCCTAACAATTTTTATTGGCACTTGAAGAATATTTCCTAGTTTTTTCTAGTTATGGATGTTGGCCATTATATATGAAATTTATCGTATTTCCATTGTTTAGAATTCATAAATCATCAAATCTAAAAAACATATTTGACAGAACATGTTCATACATTACCTAATTACATCGTTAATAACCTCCTAAAAATATACCACCATGGAGATCTAATAATATATAATATATGACAATAAGCATTCTAGGTCATTGAAAATTTCTCTATAGTTCATCATTGACATTCCATAATTTTTTATGTGAATAAATTGTTGATCCCTCTCAACCCTCAATATATTTGGTTATAAATTTCTCATGAACATTATCCCATTTTCCTTACATGATAACTCATCATGTTTCCTTGATTTCACCATATTATCCTAAAAAATCATTGAAGGCCCATGAATAATATATACAGCAAGGCTCACCATCCCTTATTCGGGTGTCTCTTATTTCTATAAGATCATTTAGACTAACTCGATCATGAACTTGGATTCCATGGGGCCTACATCCTTTGTTAATTTAGGTGTATTATACAGATTAAAATATTTTATCTGCATATATATTGAAGGTATTGTTCGAAGATTCTGCCTCCCTGTGGATCACATTACCATCTGGAAGTTGTAAAAAATATAGACACCCATATAATCTTCAGGAACTATATGTTTCTATAAATAATATGTGTTATGATATATTTTATATCCACTCCACTAAATCATATATATATATGATTAATATCTTAAATCATCTATATAATAATAAATAACTACTTATAAAAGTTTCTGTAAATTTGTAGTCAAACATTGTATGTGACTACAATATATAAGACCATGTCATAGTCTCCCTAAAAATGGATTATAAATTGTTTATTATAACATAACAAATTATTTATTTCATTTATTTGAAATATCAAGTATCTCATATCATAGTTCAAATAGGATATTATGTATCGCATCAAATATATATGTCCCTATCATGATCAATGAATACATATATATAAATATATATCCCAGTGTGCCTATAATGGTAAATGGATAATCATATCATCCTATAACGACTCATGAGTTGAAATGTAACGAACTAATAATATCATACAACATTGGAGTCACACAAAGGTAAAATAACAATAGTTGTGACAAGAAAATAAATATAAACAATAATCCAAGAAATGAAACTCATATTTTTCCACATACATGGTTTAACTACTTCCATGAACATTATCATTACCATACATTGAGACAAACATATCTAATTTATACCTATACTAAATTGAAATTAAACATAATAGATACCAGATGTTTTCTAATACAATTTCATAATATCCCCTAGCCCGAAACACTCTCATGCGGCTGAAAACGGTTGGTAACAGGACCCCATGTTCACCTCCACATACGAAAGAGGCTATTTACAAGAATCAGGGATGTCATATGTATAGGGGGGAGATAATAAAACTTAGTTATATAGTAAAAACATAGAAGACTAATCATATGAAAATAATAAATAAATATCTATTATTTAAAATAATTGAAAAAATAAAACATAATAGAAGCTAAATAATAAAATATAACTGAATAATCTAGTAAAAAATAAACGATAAATGTAGTTACATTATGGAATATAACTAAATTTTATTCCTGTTATAATACATATGACGTAAAAGCGTACTCAAATGATGAGTCAAAATCATAATGCCCCAAATCCCATGATGTTATTATATACAATATCTATCCTATACGACAAGAAAAATTTTCAAAAAAACACCCATTTTTTCCAGTCTAACAAACATTTAACATGATTGATTACCAAACTATGGCCGAATAAAGGTTTTAGTATAACTGAGTATGTTTAAAGCACCATGCCTTAATTTAAGTAGTTTGATAATAATATTATTCCAAAAATAATCAATGATTTTATTAATTAATTAAACAATTTTATTAATACCGCAACCCTCTATATCAACACTATAATAGAAAATATCTTCTCATTTCTCATAACATGGAAAACATAACCAAAAACAGAAAACCATGAAAAAAATATAACCTTCATTGGTCTATTAGCAAAAAATCTATAAGTATGTCTCACAAACATACCAACCATAGACTTATAACCATGGTTTAAATCAAAAATATTTTTGGGACAAAACCCATTATATATGAATCATAGTAATTCTTCTGGGATGATTTTAATATATATAAATTTCCTTATTTATCATGGATAATCATAATATATAATAATTTAATAATATGTTACAATGTAGATCAGGGTATATAAGCATTTCAAAAAGTATCAGGGAATACTTGGTATATAACAATTTCAACATGACTTAGGGGATAACCTATAATATAAGAAGTTCAGTATGTAAACTCTCTATATTACCAACATAAACATTACATCAATGATATAAAAACAAATATCATATCCATATGTATATAACATCATAAGGATCAATGGATAAATAAAATAATTTTCAATAATAATTAAATTACACATTTCTTTTATTATTTGGTTATAAAACAACAATAAGACAATCATTTCAATAATATGGCCATGTTAAGGTAAATCTATGTTAATCAATCCCCCAATATCAATTTAATGATAAGAACATTTTAATCAATTAATATATTAATTTTATTTTGAGGGTTCTCACCTATTTCGAATGGTATCCATTAGCATGTTAAATAAAAAATTTAATCCGAAGGATTTCAGGATAATAATATAATTAATCATTTTAATAATTTATTAAAGAAAATATGTTGGTGGAATTGATATTTATTGATAATTAATAATTTAAGAAACAATATGATTATATTTTAGACCTGATACCTTTTACGTAACGATTAAAAAATCATCCATCTTGATTGTCCAATGACAATGAAGGCACATGTGATCATGATATGTATTCAATAAACTAACCAATTTAAAATAAATACAATCAATGATCATGAACATTAAATTTTACTAAATAGGTTGGAGAAAAAAATGGGAAAAGGAAATACTAATGTGAAAGAACTCACATGATAAAGGATGCTGAGGTTAGAAATTAAGGTAGGTTCTCAAAAATATCTTCGAAGTTACCCTTGGATGATAGTGAAAAGGATTCACCCATGGAATGGGGAAATATCAAAAAAAAAACCTACTTAAAACTATATATTGTGATAAATAAACAGATTTCAATAACATTACATTTCATGTATATCTTTTTAATGGGATGTACCAAAAAACATGTCATCACATATTAATATTTAATCCTATCCAACATTAACATGGTATTAATATATTATGCGATATTTAACCGATTCATGCCCTCCACTAGTAAAAAATATGTCTAGTTGAAATTACATATTGTATTACATGTACATTGCATGTAATCCTAAAGCAGACATTTTTTAGACTTAATTGTACTTAATGACCTGAACCACCTCCCATTACTTAAAATCATTGGAATTAATTGTAAACACATTTAAAATATTTATACAAATAATCCATAAATCTGAGAAAGATAATGTAATTGAACATAAGGTCCTTTTCCCCAATAAGCCTCCCCATCATCAAAAAAGACATGACCATAATGGATAAAATGAAATAATTAGAATGAAATGTACTTGGAATGGTTGGGATTATATAAATTCTCTATAGTATTACAATGTTACATTCAATGAAATAAATTTTCAATAAATTTTTTGAATATTTATTGTTTAATTTACTGAATTTAATTTATATTTTCTATCATTTTAAAATATATTATCAAATTATCTTTTAAGGATATTATTCATCTATATCACCATGCTATAATGTTAATTATTCATATATTGGGACAATATATAATGGTACAATCAAATTAACATATCTAAATGTATTTTTTTATGTGGTGATGAAATATTAATTAAAGTATTTTTATTTTAAACTAGATTTTCTATAATGAAGTAATGGATTTTTTAATGATCACATGTAACATATTTCAGTGGTTTAATTATATAATGGGTGGGTCCAATTAATCATTAAAATAAATGGGGTAATTTTTTTATTTCATTATTTGTTAGCTCGGTATCGCAGATGAAATTTCTAAATTATTATATTAGCATAGATACATGGGTAAAATCCCATATAATCAATTCATTTAAGAGTATTAGAGAACTCGATACATATATGATTCAAATTTTAAATTGAAAAATGTAAATATAAAATTTTCATAGAAAAAATTTTGAAATTTTTAACTCAAAAAAATCAATATATACAAGTGGATGTAATATATTATAATTGTGTTCCCTATTCCAATTAAGGTTTAATTACAGTTGAAACTGCCATTAATTAATAAGGAATAATCAATATTTTATGGTAAATTCATTAAATCAAATTCCATTTAATTAACAGCATGAATTAAATTAATAGAAAAATAAAAAAACCAATTTGAAAAGGTAATTATCATAACACACATTCAATTTAATCAAAATCAATAATATCATATTTATATAAGGCATAATCAATATTGAAGTAGAATAATAGAAAAAATAGTTTTTAATCAATTACAAGTGAAAAATTTCATCCCGGGAAAATAGAAATTCAATAATATAATTTTCACTAGTAACCAATTTCTAAATTAAAAAAATGAACCATATTTGGTGTTCTTATATCAATCATGATTATATTTAATCTACCCAGACCATTTATAAGAACATATTATACTATGGTTGAACCACATTTAATTTAGATAACTAATTTTCCTTATGATACCAACTGATTAAAAATGAGATATATACTTCCAGACCAAACCATCACAAAATTTACAATGCATCTGAATATATTGAATTTTTGAATTAGTTTATAATCATTATGATTTATCAGAAAAATATTTTTATTCATTAAGGGATACTAATATAAAAACATTTCATAATTATTCAAAAAAACATCAACAAAAACACAGACGTTAAAATGGAATTATTTTTATGATATAATTATATGAATTATAGAAATAATATTAATATTTAATAGAAATCTCTTTCTTATGAATATGATCACAATAATGTGATTGTCCCAAAATAATGATAACAATCATAAATTTAATCATGAGGTTAGAGTTGAAGATCAGTTCATTCAAAATATTGAAATTTATAATAAATTCATGTTTTTTAATAATAAATATAATGTAAGTGAAATATTAATATAATGATTTGTAAAATATTTTTATTATAAAAAATAAAAAATCTTTAAAATTAGATGAATTTTAAAAGAAATCATGGTGGCGAGGATGAAAATTATTTCTATATACTATAAAAACAATAATTTATTGCTTTTGGATGATAATGTCCCTTTTGAGAAACAATATTCAAATTCTTATGAAAATAATTTAAATATTTAGTTGTAATGAAATTCTTATATAATATATAATTTGAATATTTAAAAATATTTTATTTATTTTCTTACTGAATATGAGGTCATGGAATAAAAATATATTTTGTTATAATGATAAATAATTTTTTTATATTTTAAACATTCGCTATCATGATTCAAGTAAAAAATGGAGTAACAGTTAAATGAAAAAATATAAATTTCATAAATATCCCAGGGAAATGATATTTATTGGATCTTATTATGGATAAATGGTAATATTTATTAAACAATAATATAATTAATCTAAAAATATTGTCTGATAAATTATTTCATCATTAGTAAAATCAATATTGTAAACCCTTTAAATAATAACCTCAAATTTGATGATTATCAAAAGTCAATAAATCTATATTATTGATAAATAAATCAATTTGGTTGTATATACTCAAAATAATTGTGAATACATTCAGACCAGAATATATTCCTTATTATAATGGAAGTGGAGATGGAATCCCTTATAATGTGAATAACATTGATGTGATAAATAATCATCAAACTGAATATGTGTATAAAATTTAAATAAATAAATATATATATTCTAAGGAGGAATAAAATATAAGTTAATTACAATTAATTACACACATAGTCTTATAATATAAAATACAGTGAAAAATTAATACATCCCAATGAATAAAAATTGAGATACAAAATACCTTTTCAATTGTAACCATTCATGTAAAAACCCCATAAATGGTAAATTTATAATTACAATATAAAATAGCATGAAAAATGAATGATTATTCATATTACATGTAAATGGGTGAGTTTATAATATATATAAAATTAATAGCTATATAACATAAAATATTCATCAATAGGTTGAAATTGATATCACATCACTTACCACATTAATCAAATTCATGGAAATTGCATTGAAGTTTTGTATAAAGAATTAAATGATGTTAAAAATTTATAAAAGACCATATTACTATTAATAATATCAAATTTTATCATCATTTAATATTTTTTCAACTTTTATTAATATTTCATTATTTTCATTTTTTGGTGATAATTTATTTACTTTCTCATCTAATTATCATCATGAATGTTATAGTTATTTTGAATAGGATGTAGTTCCATTATCTATATAAAATATTTTTTAATAAATTTATTATTTTATTCAAAATAAAATATAATTTTTTTTAAATTTATAAATACAATATTAGTCAAATTTTTTCATAGAGACGATGTCCCTTATGAAAACATGACTAACCCAATCATTCCCTTAACACTGTAAAATGGTAATCCAGTGAATGATTTATTAATTTTCAATATTAAAAATAATTTCATAATAAAAAATAAATAAATTATTTCTGTTAATAGGAATATAAATATGACTTTATGATGGAAAACAATTACATCAGTTTTGAAGGTTGTAGCTCACAGTGCTCTGAAGAGGAGGTTTTTTTTCCATTTGACGGACAATGAGGTCGATAATTATTATGACATCAATATAATAAAAATTAGACTATTTGAGATAAATATTTTATTATAATTTTTGTTTTATGATTTAATTTAACATTAAAAAACAAAATGAATTTGATTTCATATGAAAATCAAATTATCGTTGAGAAAAAACAAATGGATAACCTTTCAATGACCTTAGGAAATAAAATTGTATAGACCAACCCTGATAGAATATAGATAATGATTTTTGGGAGGTATTTTTTTAGGTTATTTTTTATCCATATTGTATGAGAGGAATAATTATGTTGTGGTGGGAGTTCAATTTAATAATTGAGGAGGACTGTAATTTTTTCGAAATAAGAAAAAATATTAAATAATGGTAAATCACACACACATCATGTTCCCCAAAATATATAGATATTTTTTTCTAGTGAAGTTATGGTCGATCCACACCTCTATAAAATGTTGTGTATCATATATAAACATGGACTTCACATATCCTCTATGTTTACATTCTTTTAAAAGATTAGTTTTTACCATATAAAAATGTTTTTTTATTCTTAATACATAGATTTATCATAATATAATATATCCATTATTATATTATTTACAGTCCATGATAATAAATTTTCATGTCAATTTATCAAATAAAAATCACATATGTGTGGAAAAATAATTTCAACAGAACATTCTATAAGTCTTAAAACCTTGTTTTAAAAATTACCGTATTTTTTAATTTATTAATATTTTTACTAATCATTAAGAGAATAAATTATGCGGATTTTATTAAGGAAATTTATTTATGATAATTCAAAAATTGACATTAATTTTTTAAAATTAAATTTACCTATATAAAATTTGATTATTTAAACAGAATTTTTTAAAACATGTTGGAAAAATGGGTTTTCAAAAAATATAATTTTCTAGCATAAAATGTTCTTATATTAACTATATAAATAAAAAACAAAGTTAAATTGATTAAATTTAATATATTTAGATATATATTAAATAAATTTCTCTTAAATCAATCATAAATACATATTATTATTATAGTTTTAAATTGAAATACATTATTCCATTTTAAAAAATAGTTCTTTGATGAATAAGTAGTTTTCTAGAATAAATGACTTTTTCCACTAATAATTCTTTCATTTTTTTTCTCAAATTGATAAATAATAAATATTTTTATGTATATATTATAAAACATTATTAAAATATATGAATAGTTAAATACTAAATTTTCATTTAATAAAATATGATTATTTAAAAAAATATTAAAAAAATTCATTCTATGCTAATTTTTTCCATGTGTGTTCCATATCGACATTCAACCTATAATGTTATAAATTGTTTTGATGAAATAATAAAATTTATCATTATAATAATTTTATTTAATATGTAATGTTTTTAAAATACAAATGTGTGTTAAAGATACATGTATCAAAATATATCAAAATTATAAAAAAAATTTATAAAATAAATATATTTTAATGTCTGAAGGTCCTACATTTATCCCTTATAAAAAAGATTCATCTACTAAATTTCATAGACGTTACCTTTAGACCAAATGTGGGTTTTTTAAATATATAATTTGTTTCCAAAATTTCCTCATCCAATTTATGGTTTCTCCAATGTAAATTTATTAGTCGGGTCATCTGATTACTCAATAATTGCTCTCAATTACCATGAATCTTATATGTTATTCACAATTATATGGATTATGATAAAATTTATAATATAAAAAAGGAGCATAAGTCATTTTTATGTCATCTAATTTTTTATTACTGATATATGGTCCACATAATATAAATTATTTTGTCTTAGTGTAATTTCTATTCGATAATCCCCAACTCCAATTCATTCTTGAATTCCATAGAATATGATGTACCTAGGGCTCAATTTTCCATTCATCTGGAACCCTATAACACCCTTACCTGAAGATATATGGAAAAATATATATATAAAATTCCATTTAGAATTAAAAATTCCTTTAGATTTAAATTATTTTATAGTGGTATTAGTAGTCTTGAAAATTATTATTCGCTCGTCCACATGTTTTTTTCCTACTAGAATACTTTCATCTATTTAATACTAACATGTAAGAGTATAAAATATATTTCTATAATGATCTATAATGTCCCATTTCAATAATTATGATTGCAACATAATATTTTAAAAAAATTAAAAACCAATAAATATGAAATATTTCACCAAACCATGTTTTCAAAAAAAAATTATTTATCTCGTAATTTCCCATAATGAATATACAAATAGGGTTAGTATATATTGGTGAATCCTATTAATAACCTTTATTTAAATAAACCCTTAATAAATAAATAATTTTTAATGAAATTTATTCCCATCATTCATTAAATAACTTAATAGAGAATAGAATATATTCTATAAATATAAAAATATTATAAACTCTGTCAAAGATAACATAAACATATTTTTAATAAAACAGATATATACTTACATGGTCATCAATAATATAATATTTATTTAATCAATTTTAATGATCGATAAATATAATTATCTCAATACTATGATGTTTTTAAGGGTTATATTTCCCATTAACAATGTGTTCTAGAGAAATACTGCATAACAAATAAATTAGTTTTACTCGTCTCTAGTAAAATTCAACATTTACATAAATATATATATAATGAAAAACATTAGAAAATGAATCCATATAAATTTCATGGTTTTTAAAACCATAATATCATTGATAAAATATTTTTATAACATAATTATTTAATCATAATACCCAAGAACAATAATTATTTTAATTCCACTATAGCAATAACATAATATTAACCATGATCCCTTATCATATTTTATGGTATATTCCATTTATCCCTGGGAAATGAATTTACATATTATGCTATTTCATTATATTTGAATCCAAAAACATTAAATGATTATTTCTTTCCATTTCCACCACACACATGATTATCTTTTTCTCCACACATAATAAAAAATCACTTTCCCTTCATGAAAGTATCAATGTCATTCATTCCAAAATTATCAAATGTGTTAGAATACCTAATTATCCTCTCCTTATTATAAATTTTTTCTATTGCATATTATTATTATATCGATTCTATTTTAATATGTTAAATTAAGAAAATTCAATCTCTCTTTTTATAGTTCATAAAACTATTTCATCATATAATGATAATGTTTGAGAGAACTGTTTTCTTTGGTGACATAGCTTCTATCCCTTCAATGAAATGTAAAATCATTAATTCATTATGGAATATGTAATTTATATTGTTTTAGGTTAGTGATTTGAAGGTATACATACTTCACACCATTTTAATATTCTATTTTAGTTCTTCTACGAAACATTCCCTTTATTTCGATTTGTTTCACAGGAGGGGTAAATTTTTCAAAGGGTGATTCATTAAATTGATTCCATTCCATTTGTTCTATTATATCTTCATCCATAGTATTTTGGATCAATGGCCACCATTTATTTTCCTCGTGTAAGATACAATACACAACTATTGAATCATTTTTCTATCAATCAGATACCAATGATAGATATATCTTTTCTAGTGGTGTAATATATTTCTTGACAATTATTGTATTAGTAGTCTTAAAAATGAAAAGGTATGTTATCAGATTAATGGATAAATCACATGGTAATCACATTTTAATGCAACATGTACAACTATATAGGAATGGTTTTTTATAACCATATTTTTCTTTCCAAATATTTTTATAATCTTATCAATTCATATAATAGCTATATTGCGGTTCTCATTCTGAAAACCTCTGTATTGAAAATAGTTTATAATAACATTATTTCATCCATGATTTATTTGATAACAAAATTAATATAATCGATTACACAAAAAATAAAATTTAAATCATAATATATTATTCCATAACTGTTGTAATTCATAACATAAATATAAAATGTATACATTTTTAGTCATTGAAATAAAATTTTCTTCTTTGGGGATATCAAAATTTTCAAATACCTCATAATTAATTGTTTAAAAATTAGTTATCCAATGAATTTTCCCTAGGACTATCGAAAAAGGTGAATAGTAAGGGCACACTCACCGTACACCAGAATGATGGAAAATATATACTGGAAAACTATTTTCTAACTTGTTACCCCTAGATACATATATTCCAAAATGACATCCACTAATATCATCCATCTAGGGATGTATTTCTTTGAAAACCAATATATTATCTACCTTAAAAGAACATCAGGTTATTGTTATTCACATATCCAAAATAAATATCATAGCTTTATGTTCTCTAATATATATATTATTTAATCGTGATCCCAATGTCTGTATTAAAATTATTCAGTACCCAATCTGACAACCCTAACCATAGTTTCCCAGAGATGGTGTCTAAATTATTTCATTGGAATTGACATATGTGGATAAATCCCAATGTACATATCATCATAGTATTTTTTGATAAATATATACAATCACGATTCCCATTTTAAATTTGTAAAAAATAAAATATAGTGATGTACAAAATTTTCAAATCATGAACTCATTATAAGAATTCAAATTCATATCCTAGGGATATCAATCAATAAAATGTTGTTATATACTAAATTGTGAGGATTATTTATAGTGGAAAAGTCATTAATCTCTAAGGAATAATCAGTTTGGAAAAGTGACTAACTAATAAAATATTACATTTATTCAATATCATGAAAATCATAATTTTATAACCAATAATAAATATGTTATTGTAAATAAGTGAAAAAAATAAAAGTTGATCAATAATATTAATATCATCAATATTAAAGGAATAATATAAATGGAATGGTAAGAATTTAATAAAAATTCGGTTTAATCAATAACATGAAAACAAATACATCCCTACATTATATCTATGAAATAATCTGACATATAATAATAACTAAATTAATAATGAAAGACAATATTATTATTGGAAGTCATGATACTATAAATCCATTGATAAATAAAATTATTTTACTTCATAAATTTTATTTTAATTTATGGTTAATGTCATACTTGGATTATTGATTCCATTCTTTCTTTCAAATCCTATTTTTCTCATAGCATTCTTTTTGTTTCCAGGTGATCTAGGAATGAAATTTTGGTTTATATTATGTTATTAATATATAAATTTAGTATTGGTTGTCTTATGGGGTATGTGGCCTCATATTGTTTCAAATGGATGGTTTGAGGTTGAGGTGTCTTGGTGATGGATTTTTCACACTCATAGCGGCACAACATCTGGGGTATATTTTTGTGGTGTTTTGTACCAATGATTTGTATGTGTGCTAAGTTAATAAGATGGAATTATTTTGGGTATTATATCCACATATCTTTTTCATATGTCTCTCCCTTGAATCCCCCATATCCCCCTTTGAATTTTGAGAAAAATGTCTTTTTTTGGGTCGTCAGAACTGGTGGCATAGTTTAGTAGCATGATTCGTTATACCATGCAGCCAAACCATAGAGCCTTGTATAACTAATTAATTTTTTTATTCCAGATATTCACTTCCACAGTAGGCCCAAATCACCCAATTTCATTCCAATTTCGTGACCTACCTTAAGAAACAACCTCCATGATATCTCACCCTTCATTGAAACTCAATTTTGAAGGTATATTTATTGAGGAATCATCAAAATTATTCAAGTATGTCATTCTCTCTTTCCTTTCCTCTATTTACTTAGGGTTTCTTTCACCCTTTCACAGGGTTCTAATTTTTTTTGAAGCTATGGTTCATACCTAGGTATCATATTTCGGTTTCACAACCTAATATTCTGGTTTTAGGTTGGATTTTACCGCCTTGTGTTTCGACGGTGGTGTGGTTGATGTTTCACACAATGATTTAAGGGGTTTCAATCATTTGGAAGATGATTCTATGTGTAAACATTTATCTATTAGTTATCATGATTTATTTAATTAGTTTTAATGTTCCATATATTCTTTTGATTGTATGAAATGTATTTTTGATGTATTTTTTTAAGAGGTTAATTTTATAGTAACACATTTGATTCGAATTGGAATCTTTCCATGTGTAACTCTTGTGGTATTTATTGGTTTATTTTATAAAATTTGAAATGTTTTTATTAAATTTTTTTTAGTGTAATATTTAGGATTTTTAGGGTCTTGGTGTGATTTTTTCTTTTAATGATGTTTTTTATGTGGATTTTTTTAAAAACATGGTTCTACACCTTGGGATTATTTTATGAAAATTTTACGTGATTTATTGGTATAAACAATGTGGGAAAAGGACGTACCTGTACTTTTATAGTGATTTTGTACACATAATTTTGGGTTTTTAATGGTAATGTGGTTATATAATATGTCATGCATTTTTAGATTATTTTATAAATTTCTGAAATGATTTATCCAATCGCACGAATGGTGTAAATCAATATTGTGGTATTTTTCTGTAAGTATGATGTGAAAAATTAATTTTGATTTTGGAATGATTTCTATAGGACATGTGTGTGGGTTTTTTTGTTTATGTATGAATTATAAGAGGTATTTTCGTGTGGAAATATTATTTCATGGCTTCTGGAACTTGTTTAAGCACAAGAGCGAAAACCCATGTATCTTGGTGGGTGGACCTGTATTAATATGCTTGTGATCATATAGGGTTTGACCCTTTTTTCACGTAGAAATTATGAAGATGACAACACTAACTAAACTATGATAATGATAATGTGTGGGGGCCATGTGGTTATTTGTATGATCCATACTAGTTTCTCATTTCCACGATATTATAATTTGTATGGTTACTTTCACTGAGATATGAGGTACCTAGGACCCACTACACGCTAGTGACTAGGTGTGATTTCTAATTGAATGAAAAAATTTTAAGCTTTATTCTTAACATTTTACATATGGTATGATTGGATGGAAAATTTTATATATTTTTTGTTCTATTGAAAAATTATTGATTATTTAATGTATCTCACATGAAAACTATTTATATTTAATGTTTCGTATCATTATAATTATTATTAGAATATCATGTTTATGAAAACATGCAATATTTTAGACATTGAATGTTTATCAAGTTGAATATCATAGTGGTGGAATTAAACTAGGATTGGGATTACAATATACAGTGTATGATTACACGGTTATTCTATCGTAGGATTGGGTGAAGCTTTTATTGCCAATAATTGAGGTTTCTAGTAGTCTTTTGTGATACAGTGTTGTGGAGATGGATTGAGGGAGGATCCTATTTCCATGTGGAGGGTATTGGGATGTTCATTTTAGTTTTCATCATTTTTTATAGTATTTACTAAATTTTTTAATGTATTTAATTAAATTCTGAATTTTATTAAAAGATGGATAGAATTGAAAAAACCATGTTTGTTATTTTGGGCATGTTTGTTGTTTTATCATTATAACATCAGGTAAATCATTCCAAAATTTTATTTTTATAATACATGGTCACTTGTTACATCCTGTGTGGATTGCGAATGCCATTTGGGACTTGTCACATGCCGGGTTTGTTTCCGGTTTTGATGGAAATCTGTTTCAATTCATGACAAAATGGCATCAGAGGAGGTTTGCTCTTTTTAGTTATGTTATTTGGGGAAGAGATGGGATAGACTGAAGATAGGATTGTTGGGACATGAAATGACGGTAATGGGTAGTGTTCATTGTCAAAAATCCTAATGATGTGATTTGAGTCTACATGGTATGATAGGATTTATCTGAGTCATTTGGTTTTCTTGGTGTGATGATGATTAGGGGAAATGAAATGAGATTTGGGTTAATGGTCTGAGAGAGATCAATCGGCCTGGAAAGCCATTTAGAACATGGGATATATTCCTATAACACAATTTATGATGATGAAGTGATTGGTGTATGGCCGCCAACCATATGTCCAAGTCACCCACCTAAACTAGTTTCCCCTAACATTTTCTTGCGACCTTTAGTTTTGGGATCATGGTAGTTTGATTTTAAATAATAAATAACAAGGTTTTATGAAGCGTAATGTTATTGTAATTTTTTTTTCAAATAAATAGGGAATTGTTTGATTTGTGAAATGGTTGTTCTTAATTTTCAGAAATTCATTGAATTTTTCAATGATGTATTTATAATCTTTTGAATGTATTAATTACCAAAATGTGGATTATGAATATTTGATCCAAATAGAATTTGCTGAATTTTTGGCAAGTTTAATGAGTTTAATGAAGTATTTGGGAAATATATATCTATATTTTAAAGATAAATATTTATTGGGTGACTAAATATCATCTTACATGTTTTATGAAATTTTGGAATCTTGTTTTAAAATGGAAAAAGATGAGTTCCCAATTAATTAAAGATTTATGAAATTGAGTATTTCATGAAATTAGAAGTGTTTTGAAATGGGATAAACTATTTTGAAATTAACATACATGAATTGAATGTGATTTTTTATTGAATTATTGGTGACCTTTTAATGTCTTTTATGAATAATTGGATCCTTTTTATAAATATTAATAAATGAGTTTTTCAATGAATGGGTTTTGATAAAATGATATTTCTCCTATAATCAGAATTGTTTTGAAAGGGGATGAGATGTTTTGAAATTGATGTGAGAAGCTTGAATGCGAGTTTTCTTTTGAATGACTATACCTTTCGGAAAAGTTTTATATGCTTTAAATTGGGATTGATTTTATGGTTATTGGTCTTGAGGAAAATGATGTATTGGTTTACTTTTTTAGTTTTGAAATGTGGAATGAATTTTTGTTTTACTATTTTGTATTTCCAAGAGGAAACACATGAATGAGGAAATATGTGATGATTAATGGTTAATGAAATTATTAGATGAGTGTTGGTATTGATATGAGGAGGTTTCCTGGTGTGGCACATACAAATACATCTATGAGTCCAATGAGGCACCATTGCTGGATTCAATAACCGCCGAATCATTTTTTTTCAATGATATGATTTGAATGAAAAATATCACTTATTGATGACAATCTGGGGAACATGCATCTTAGTGTTTTTGGAAATTTCATTATTTCATGATTTTTATGGTCAAATATCCCATTTTTTTTATGGATGATTTGGGTTTGTGATTCATTGGAAATGTGGGTTAAATGACTTGTTTGTGGTATCATAATGAGAAATGTTTTGGAACGCCTTTATAGTGGTTATTGTTATGTGTTTGGTTCTGTTTTGTGGTGTGTCATGACCAATGGACTATATTTTATGTGTAATATTTCTCTCTCATTGTATAAGGAACACCCATTAATGGTTAATGTACAATTTAAGTGCAACCGTGAATGTTTTTCAATTGGAAAATCTTCCAGTTGATCCATATAAGGAATATTTTTCATGAAGCTTTGGGGATTATGTCTACATTATTTCATTTTTTTGGTTTTGTGGATCCTCTTGTAGTGGTAAATATTTCTCGGATGAATTAAATATACCTTATTTTCATAAGTTACATGATTCGTCTAAGGTGGAAGGGGTCTAGTTTTATTAGTGTGGATGGTTTCTAAGAGATCCTCTAGGTCCTTCATAGTCTGTATGAAGCAAGAGTTCATGTTAAACCACTAGTGTCAGATATCTAGATGTGGGAGGATTTTATTACCACTCTATGAAATTGTGTGTTATTTAAGAACATTGAATAATGTACCTCTCCATGTATTTTTTTCAATTAGTCTAAATGATTATGTTCATTGACATATTGTGATTTCATGTTCTCATTTGACTTCAAATGTTATGTTTTACAACCATTGGGGAGTCTTTGTTTGGTCAGAAGTGTGTATCCATTATGGATATCTCAACAACCACTGTTTAAAGGAAGGTGTTTCTTAATATCTATTTTAATTTTCGTTTCTCATCTGAAAAAACAAGAGGTGATCGGTGTAAATATTCTATGAACTTGTTTGAGAAAAATGTCAGGTTTGGGTAAAGTGAATTTTTGTGTGTGTTATGTCTTGGTGAACCCATCTCGGATTAGGGTTTAGTTGTTGGAAGAATCAGAATAATAAATTCCATTCAAGGATTTCCAAAGCCGAACTGTGAGGCCAAAGATGATTCAATCATTTTAGCTCCAACCATTGGTCCTGGAGAAAAGCTGGCACATAGTAAGGGGAAATCCTATTGTCATTCAAACCCTTGTAAAAAGTCATATCCTCAGTATGAATGACTGGAATAATGTAAACCCCTAATTCCATTATTATTATTTTGTGTTCTTATTTGTTGATAGGGGTTGTATGACCCCATTTCTGTTATGTAGCTTGAGTTTATACATTCCCCCTATGGATTCCTTCTACTTTTTGGAGAAAAGTTTGAAATTTGGGCTTGGATGAATGAAGCACACGGTTTTTGCACAATTAGAAGTAACCATGCACCATCCTAAGAAACTATATGACTATATATTGTAGCTACCACATGGTCTCCACAAGGTTGTTCCCATTGGCCCATGTAACCATGAAATGTTTCCACTTTGGACAGAATCCTCTACATGGTTAGTCAAATGTTTCTCAAAACATGCGAACTAAAATTTTGGTCATTCCAAATTGATAAATATTGGGGAATATTCATGCTTTATCATGTTGGTAGGTTATGTAGATTTTTTTCTATTTTTGGGGAGGACCATTATGAGTCTAAATTATGTTTTTTTGTAAATATCTAGTCGTAGTTTAAATCTTTCACTATGGAGTCCATTCGGGCACCCCAATTAGTTTATGGATTCTATCTCGAAAAAAAATATCTTCTATCATAGGGTGGGGAGCCCATTTGTGTCTCCCTGTACTAGTAACTCATGTTTTATCATTAACATGGCTTGGTTGTAGGGAGTCTCATTCATATGTATCTAACTACCAACATCTTCCTTGGGTAAAATATGGGATTTGAGAGTGCCCTGTTGTTTACATAATGTAAGGTATGTGTAACCTTGTCCAATGTTGTTATTAATTTTGGTATGTTTATTGATTCATGTTTGAATAGAGTTGGAGGATTTTTCTTTTGGGATAAAGTCACTATGACATGTTTGTTTCATGAATGTCGTATATGTTTTCGTTTGCGAGATAATTCTTTCCCTAATTGATCACTGGAGGTGTTTTGCTGATCGGGGGGGACGAAACATGAATAAGGAGTATATCATGGTTTATCAGTTGGGATTGGTTCTTGATTTTGGATATTTTTTTATTTACAATGGTGGAATCCATTATCATGGGGTTATTTTTCACACACGGATTTTTTATTCAATGCGTTGTTTCAAATCCTTTTTTGGTTATTATCATTCACTCGGTTTTCAGGTGTTCAGGGTTTGAAATTTTGGGGATGCTTATGTTATTGATCAATTAAATTAGACATTGAATAATTGTGTGGTACATGGAGTCCTAATTATTAAATGTTTTGGTATGAGGTTGATGTGGTTTGGTGTTCGATTTGTAACACTACTAGTGGGAAAACATGTGTGTATGTTGTTGAGGTGGTTTTTACCCATGAGTTGGATGAGTTTTTAAGTGAAAAGGTGGTATTATTTTGTGTATTATTTCACCCTTACTTGGTCATTTCTATCCCCATTTAATCTTACATGCCCCCCCCCCTTGAATTTAGGGTAAAATTGAATGTTTTTGTGTGACCAAAATAGGCCAAAAAGTTCGGCCAAACATTTTGTTAAACTGTGCGGGAAAACCGTGCCTCCCTATCTAGCTCATTAATATTTTTTAATTCTCATTTTACACTCTAGAAAAAAGAAAAATCCACACATTTTTTCTTCATTTGGAGCCCTACATCCATGGATATCCTCCACGATAACTCACCATACCTTGGAACACAATTTGTATTGGATATTTTGATGAGGGGATGTTTAATATTATTCATGTATGATTTTCTCTCATTGATTTCATCTCTTTACATAGGGTTTAATTCACCATTTAATGAGGTTCTAAAATTTATAGAATCTAGGGTTCGTACCTGGAGTAATTCATTGTGATTCATGGCCTAATATTGATGTTTTATGTTGGATTCCACAACATTGTGGTGCAGTGGTGGTTCAGTTGAAGTTTCACACCATGATTTATTGGATTTGAGCCATATAGAAGTTATTCCTTGTGAAATAATTTCTTGATGAGTTATAATACATGATTTAAATATTTTTAATGTTCCATATATAGTGTACATTGATTGAAAAACAATTTTTATGTAGTATGTTAAGTGGTAAATTATATAGTGTTTATTTTTTCTTCTAATTGGGAGTTTTCCATGTCTAACCATTGTGGTAGTCTTCAATATTATTCCATAACAAATGAATGTGGTTTATTAATAATTTTTTGGGATGAAAATTCTTTTTTTACGGTCTTTGTGTGATTTTGGGTTTAATAGAGGGGTTTGGAATTATTTTTTTAAGAAAAAACATAGTTATACACCTTGTGATTTATTATGAAAATTTTACGTGATTTATTAAGTTAAGCAAAATAAGAAAATGATACGCATGTATGGTTTGGATATGTTTGTTCCAATAAAATTTGGTTTTGAATGGTAATTTGGAAATTTATGTTGTCAAACATTTATATAATGTTTTTATAAATTACTGAAATGATTTGTCAAATTGCAAAAATGGTGAAAAACATGTTTATTGGCTATTTTGTGTGAGCTTGATGTGAAAAAAGAATTTTGTTTGTGAATGGTGTTTTAAGTGGCATTTTTGTGGTATTTTTGGTGAATCTGTTACTTGTCTGTTTTATATGCATGTGAAAATTGTATTTCAATGCTTGTGGTAATTTTTTGAGCATTTGAGGAAAACCTGAGTATTTTGGTGGGTGGACGTGTAACGGTATTCTACTGATCCTTTACGGATTGTCCCCTGTTTCACGTAGCATTATTGACGACTGAAACAATAAATAAAAGATAATGCTGATGATGTTGGGGGACCACCTATTTATGTGTATGATCCCTATGAGTGACCCATTTCATGATAATGGATATTTGTATGGTTACAGTCACTGAGATACAAGGTACATGGGACCTTTAATGAGCTAGTTTGTCAAGGTTATTTCACATTTACTATGCTCATTAGATGACTTATGCTTACTTTAATCATACCGTAGGTCATTCTTGATAATCCCGATGCTTTGGAGTTCTATTTTTAATGTGTCGATTCTTTAATGTAACCCTCTTGAAAAATGTTTTTATTTGAAGTTTCTTATAATTAAAAATATTATTACAATTTAATGTTTATGAAAACAAGAATGGATTTCATATTTGAAAGTTTATCACATTGAATATTTTATTTGTGGAAGGCTACATGTCTTCGGATCAAATCATACTTTCATCATTCTCTGTATGTATACTTAGATTTTTTCCACTGGTTTGGGTGTTGTTTTTAGTGAAAATGGTTCATGTTTCTATTAATCCATCATTATTCAATGTTGTGGTGATGTCTTGAGGGATGTGCATCATTCAACGAGGAGGTTCTTTGGAAGTCCATTTTGGGTCTCCTTAACTGTTATAGTCATTGAGATTTGTGTTAAATTATGTAATTCAAATCTGTGTTTTTCTAAATGAATATTTGTTTTAAAAATTCGTGATTAATTTTTTGGACTTCTTTGATGTTTTAGGTTTATAATCATATGTAAATAATTCCCAAATTTCATTTTTATTATTCACATGCACATTTTCCAACCAATGGGGATAAGTAATGCTTTTCGGGGAATGCCATAGACCGGGATTGGTGCCAGTTTTGATTGCGACTATATTTTGTTGATCACAGTTAAAACCCAGCATAAATATTTCAAATTATTATCCTCATGAGACCTACCAATGAAATATGGGGGAATATACTTTTGGGCACCACTCATCGCTACACATAAATAACATTCCTCATATAATAAATGATCACCTTTATTCTTGATATATATTCCTATCAACAGGTATGTATATTTCGTAACAGATACCAATACAAGAAAATTTCATTATTCAATCAAATAAAATTCAGTGTAAATCACATAAGTGAAAATACCATAGAAATTAATAGATAAGATTATCCATTATTAAAATAATAATTTTATTTATGATAAATTTAATGTACAATAGGAAGTGATAACATTAAATTTATTCTCTCAAGAGAAAGTTAATAATTAAAAAATTATTCCCTATGTTAGAAGTGACTATTGGTTTATAATGAATAATGAATCTTGTAAAAATGTTATATATTTCAAAATAAATATTTGAATGAATGTGAATTTTTAAAATAATTATCAAAATAATAGATTAATTTTCAAAATAATATATTTTTGTATAACAAGGAACAATTTTATAGTCGATATGGAGGTAGGGAAGTCATTTATCACTGTATATGTTAAAAAAAAAAATTTAAATATTTTACATTTTTTTTGAGAAGAATAATAAATAATTTATTAAAATAAATTTTTATTTTCATGGATTACATATAATTTCCCCCATTAATTATTTTTCTAAATAAATTTACATTTGAAAAAGAAATCCAAAACATATACATTGATGTAATGTATATAATTTTTGATAAAAATAAGTCGGCTTTCTATTAAATATTTATTTTATTGATTAAATAACCAAATAATGGAATATTTGGTAGAATAAATATAATATTCATAAATATCTAGTTTTTAATTATATTATTTCTCCATTTAATGGATAAATGATCTGATTCCATCACTAATAGTATATGAAATCATAAAGGAATGTGATATTTACAATCGGTAAATATTTCTTTTTTAATATTGAAATGTTAACGCAATGAATAAATAAAAAAGAACTAATGAATAAAAATTATAAATAAATAAATATTCTTGTTGAATACCTTATTCATTATGCATATATAAAAGGTAATAGTGAATATATACATATTAATATATATGTCGCAACCAAATGAAAATATTGATGAAGTCCCTTAAAAACATTATCTAGTTTAAATGATATATTATCAATGAATTTATTTTTTCTATAGGTTTTAAATCATCATATATCAAGTGGAAATAAAATATTAAATAATAAAAATTTATTACACACATAATAATATAATATAATTTGTAATGAATCATTAATATAACAGATTAAAACCAATTTGAGTTGTAAAATATCTTACTACATGATAACGTTCAATTAAAAACCCATTAATGAAACAATTTAGAATGAAACATAAAATACAATAAATATTAATGGATTCTTGATATTAAATTTATAAGGGCCGGAGTATTCACTATATAAAATAAAGTTGTGCATAAAATAAGAAAATTCCACAATGAAATGAAATTGAGACGAAATCATTTCCTCCATTCTTCCCTTTGGTTAAATATTTTTCCTCCACATAAATAATAATTTATGGAATTATATTAATTAATAAATTAAACATATTCTTATTTATAATAATATATAAGATACTATTATAGCATTTTTTCAACCGTTTTCAATAATAATTCATTATATTCATTCCTTCGAGTTAAAATTACACAGATTTCTTATGCATGTTTTATAATAAATCATATTGTAATTTTTCATTGTGTATAACAATATCATAAAATGACATATAATAATGTCAAAAAAATAATTTCTAATCATTTTATACATAATTTGTATAATTAATGAATTTTTTAAATAAAAAATCAATCATATCTCCCCATGGAAGAAGTACATCATAGAAATGCAAGAGCAATGTTATCATTTCATTAATGGGTGAATGTGTAAGGTAGTGGATGAATTTAAATTTTCTATATTAATTTTAAGTTAATAATTTTTATATTTTTCTGTATTTCCATGAACATAATAATCTATATAAGTGTGTTATGGAAATCCAATTACAACATATTGCAAAGGTGTAGTCCACCATACACATAAGCAATTTCTTTGTCTCCGATATAATTGAGAAGGATATAGATATGTATTATTACATCAATATAGTATTATATAAATATATAGGTGATATTTTTTTATTATATAATATGTCTTAATACATCATTGTTTTTTAAATGAATAAGGATAGAGAAATATCTTTGTTAAGATTATTACCTTATCGTAGAAAACCATCTTTTGGATATCAAAATATAGTCGTATGGATAGTCTTTGGGAAAGAAAAGAATTTTTAGAACGTGGATAAAGATGTTGTAGTGAAATGTTTTCTATATTTTTTCAATCCATATATCAAAATAGGTGTACTAAATTGATGTTTGGGAGTGCCTTTTTATAATTGACTAGGAGTGACATTTTAGTTAACACTTAAAACAATTAAACATTGGGTAGTCACAATCACCCATGTTCAACACGAAATGATAAAAAAGGATGTTATGGAGGTAAAGGTCGATCCAAATATCCTCTAAATAATAATAAATATGTTTAAAAATGTTCTTCTCTTTTCCTCTATGATCACTCACTCTTACCACATTAATTTTAAACACGATAGCTATAATTTTAACCCTGGTAATTTATCAATTGATAATAAAATAAAAGCATACCGAGTGGATAACATGGAAATAATAATTATAAATATTATATCAAATTTATAAAATAAAAAATATAATTTTTGGACAATTAACTGAAAAAAGGTGGATGTAATGTGTAAACCCTAATTTAAACATTTAGAACGTAAATTAATTCATTGCAATCTCTAATAATAACTATTAATAATGTTATGTGAGCATTTTACGGAATAATAACTATTATTAATAAATATATGGTATTAAATATTTAAAGTTAAATTCCCAGAATTATTAAATCATATTGTAAAATGAACATACCAAATGTGTGAAAAACATTTTTTAATGAATTATATTTTTCAATCATAAAATGATTATATATTAACTATATAAGAAGTTATAATTACTCGATGGATTCATACTAAAAATATATTTATAATATTTAAATATAATTTAAATAATTCATTATAAATATTAATATTAATTAATAAATATGGATAATGTTTATTTCAATTTTAATAAAATCAGTTTATATAAAATAAATTTTTTTCTAGAAAATCATGTTTTTACATCAAAATATTATTAAAATAATTTCTATAAAAAATTTATTTAAAAAAATTATAATAAAAACTACTATTTCAAAATATATAAAAAAATATAAAAAAATTTCATTTCACCCTTAAATAATATTTATAATGGAAAATTTAAAATATTTATTATAGAATTATGTTAACAAAGGAATAGTTTTTAATTCATCCTACAATATTGTTGATTTTTACCAAGATGTTTTAAAATATATATTATATTAATGAATCAATAAAAAATAGTTTTCACTAATAATAAGGACCGAACCTTAAACAATACATAATCTGAAATTAAATGAATAATGCACATTAAAGAACTTTTCAGGTTTAGAGTTTTAGATAATTAGGCATTAACAATTACATATCAACTTAAAAATTACATGTACACACTACTACTCAATATCAATTTATTCGTAAAATATAAACTCTAGAAAAGAAACATGTATAGTTCTATGTTATAGAAAGAATGGATTTTCTTTGATCCCATCTTTGACCCTATTCATCTTTATATCATGTGGAAAAATTTCAAAATCATGTGATGAGCATAAAAAGCTCATAAAGGGTTACAAAAAAGGAATGTAAACATTATCCCAGCATTAAATCTTAATCAATAAAACCATACTTTTCAATCATAACATACCTTATGAAATCATAAGATTTATAAATAACACACACAGATCATAAATCATGATGGTAACAAATGGAATTCATAACATACATACATTGAAACTATCAAAACAACATAGGGATTCACATA
Organism: Viscum album; assembly: GCA_963277665.1. Classification (NCBI taxonomy): domain Eukaryota; kingdom Viridiplantae; phylum Streptophyta; class Magnoliopsida; order Santalales; family Viscaceae; genus Viscum; species Viscum album. Next base: position 794,040,254 of record OY728160.1, on the reverse strand, counting down.
TTTAATACCCATCACAATATATTCCAAAAATATCTTAGGAGAAGTATTAATGTTTACCTCTATCACAATACCCAATGCATTGGATAGATATATCCGGCTCACTCGGACTAGCTTTATCATGGAACCACCCATATACATAAAAAATTCCCAAGAACCATAACATATTCATAACAAATTAAAAAATAATAAAGTAAAAAAATAAAATTTGAACATTGCAATCACCACATATCATAGACATAATCAGTTATTTATCAAATTATTTTCAAAATCATTTAAAACATTTAATATAGTGATTTATGAATCAAAGTGTCTCATACAACTTTGACGATTTTAAATGAATTATCATTTAAAAAGATTAATTCTTATTTATATATATTTTAATAACATTTTTGAAAACATGTAAATTAATGATAAAAATTAAGAAGAAAAAATATTTAAATCATTTAAAATGATATTTTAGTTATTTATTTTTTAACAAAATGAGAGAACCTATAATACAGATAATTGAGGAATAAAATTTAATTATAACATAATAATTTAATTATAATAAATTTATTCATGATATAATATTCCAAATGACATTATATACAGAGTATAAATGATAATTGATGCATAATGAGAATTATGTCTCAATGAAATTTAAATTGAGAAGAAATACCATATAAAAATTGAATCCTTAGATTTTAGATAATTCAATTTAATATTAATGGGTGAAATATATAAATAATATGAATAATATTGTATATTCAGATTAATTCCATAATAGGAAAATCACATATATTCTTTTTTAGAAAAAACCAATGAATTTTTTTTAAACTCAATAAATAGAAAAAGAGTTAAAATTTCTCTTATTAAGTTCATATTGATTAATTGAGAATTTATCAATGAAGTGATTATGTGTATAAAAAAATATCCACACAAATTGGAGTTTAAATTACAACATAAATAAATAAATATTGATTCCACACATAATCATATTATGAAATAAATAAGAATTACAAGATTAACCCAAGGAATGGAAATTGGGTTAAAAGTTTCCCTTACCGATTTGGTAACATACGAAACATACAACCCATGATAGACAGATCATACAATGAATATGAAAAGCCAAAAAATTTAAGTATATTACACAATTAATACAATCTTGGGACATACATAAACAACACAAATGGAAAATAGTGGAAACATAGATTGAATCTCACGGGAATTCAAAGTGCGATGAAAACCCCTCACCACATTTTAATAAATCAATTCATATGACCAAAAGTAAATAACCACCAAATGAATCAAAAAATACGATTAATAAAAAGGCAATAAATATAATATAGGTCAAATTTTAGTAAACAATACACCACATGCAACAACTAAGTGGCGAATAATGTAAATCTCAGGAAATTGAAAATGAGATAAGAAATCCCTTACCTCGTGTCCGACTTGACTCATTTGTTCTTTGTTATTCATGAATAATAAACTAATGTTAATATATACAATCTTAATAACATTTTAAAGTTCACTATCCAATTCATATAACTTATTATCATTTTATAAACTTTATGTGATCATTTATGTTAATAACGTTCGTTTTGTCGATACTTGGTAGTTCATTCAGAAATGGACATCTTGTAATTATAAGTTGTTCACATAGTAAAACGGTCACTATATACAGAATGATTATCAGGATTGAGATATCATATATATCTTACATATACAATATACATGTATATTTAATATTACATAACAATGGGATGTATGAAATTAATTGCACCCTTCATGGAGATGATAAGTCGTACATACGCATGAACAATACGTTCATTTATATTTCATATTTTAATTGAATGAAAAAATAATTATACATAGTTATATTTTAATTCCAGTATAATAAAATATATAATTTTAATAACACCATCATTTATTCATCCCACGTTTGGTATGAATGAGTCATATAACTTTTAGGAGGCGGTAATCCGCACTTTCTAAAATGAAATTATCGCGTGTGCTCATAATGGAATCCATAAAGAAATGATAGAAATTAAAAATACATAATAATAATGAAGAAATAGACATAATATATTTCATATATAAACACATCTTCATCATAATGGCCACCATATTATGTGGTAAGATATAATTGAACATGAATTTCTTCATGAGACGTTAGTTTCCCATCCATAGAAACAGTATGTTCTTTACCCATTAGATGTAGGTGTGTGTAATTTTAATTCAAAAAAATCACATAAAAACATACTAGAATATTTTGGATACTGGTTTTTTTTAAAATATAATGTAATAAAAATAGTCTTGGGGTTGTAGACGTAAAATAATATAAAATATGTTAAAAGAAACAGTTATCGTTAATTTGGGTAACTCCCTTTGGCTTAAACCAAAAGGACTTCAATGAGTGATGTCTTCCTAAGGTAATTTTTCTAGGTGGAAGAGTGATATAATTAGATCTTATTTTTTCAAGATTTGTATGAGAAAATGGGAAAGAGAGGTGTGAGTAATGAGTTAGAAATAAGGAATTTTTGTAGGTGGGCTCTTTAGGAAAGTGTGAATGTATTATTTTATTATATAAATATTTTTGGATAATAAATGACAAAATTTCATTAAGGCAACATAAATGAAGACTCATGGTTGAAATAATATCTTCCAATTAGAATTGGACATGATTTTTTATTTTAATATTTATAATCATATGTATTTAAATAATTTATTATTAAGGAAAATATTGCATCTTTTTTGGGTCATAAAAATTTTATTTATTTGATGTCTAAAAAAATTACATGATGTAGGAAACTTCTTTCTATTTTCAATTAATATTTATTGTCTATGAGAGAACATATATAACCCCATGTAAAAACTAATTCACTAAAAGATATTTGTTTGTGTCATTTTCCTTTTACTTTGTTAATTAAAATAATGTGTCATTGTCACTTCAATGTTGCTCAATATGGTCCCAAAATCCACCCAAAGATTCCCATGGTCGGCCATGACTCATCCATCAAGGTTAGGACACGTGTTAATGTAAGTATGTATTATTATAATATTCTTTATACTTTGAATTACCCTATTTACCTTTAACTGCATTAAATAAAAGTTAAAAGTATCTATTCATAAAAAATTATTTTCTTCTTATTGATCCACATTTTACTTACTAAGAAAAACCATGTATGAAGTATTTTAAAATTTTAATCCACAAAGTGGTAAAATTTAATTTAGATGAAAATGTATGTTTTTTACTACTACTTAGTTGTTTTACTATTCATCAAAAATTGATGTTTTTCAGAAAAATACCAAAAAATAAGCCTAAGATATATTTTTTAATCCAAATTAAAAAATGATGCCTATTTTACTAATGTAAAAAAATTGATGTTTCATTAATTAATTTAAAATTAATTATCTTTATCAAAACAAATTTCGCATTTTTAAGAAACAATATCTATGAAATGATTGACACTTGTTTATGCCAAATTTCAATGTGAAATTACTTCCAATAAACTATGTTGGATTTAATGTTAAAAATATAATCATATTACACATTAAATTCAATTAAAAAGATAATATAACCATATATATATAAATTAGATTAAATGGCACATTGGAATTAAAATAAAATATTTTTCACTATTCAAAAAAATGAATTTTATCAGAAAAAAAATACAAAATTATCACAAAGTAAATTTTGATGTCCTGATTCTAAAGAAGATATTTATTTTTTCAAATGGAACATATAAAAGTGACCAAAATTATATATAAATAGGGTTCTCCATTAAAAGGATGTAAATAATCCTTTTAAAGTAAATTATGTTTAAAATTACATTAATTCATTTTTTATGCATCTATCATTTTAGTTGATAAATGTAAAAACATATAATAAGCATATATAATCATTTAGTAGTTATTTATTTTCATTCCCATCCTTAAAACATCTAGGTGTTAACATCAATTTTAAATAATAACATAATATTATTAGTGTGAAATGTATGATTTCATTGAAACCCACTGTTGCGTATCGGGTATGCCATCAAACATAGAGTTCCATGTATATTAGAAATAATATATAGTTCATAACCAATAATAAATATGAAAAATGTAGTGTTATTTTACTAGGGATGTTACATCCTTCCCACTTTTTTGGAATTTCATCCTGGAAATTTTAAAACTAGGCATGGAAACATAAGTCAAAGTCCCACATTGGAAAACAGTCAGTCAAACTATCACTTTAAAAGAAAGAAAGAAAAGTACCATGGTCTCCCAAGATAACCCATAATAGGATTCCATTTTGGAAAACATGGATATGGAAGTGAGAACTAATGGTCAAGTTCTGAGGAAGAGTGTTAGAAAACATGATTAGGATAATGTTACCCACCAGAAAATTACAAACAAGTGATCTATTAAACGGACCTTGACTAACCAATACGAAATGAAAACTGCCAACATTTTTGTTTTAAATTCCATTTTATAATTTTGATTAATTCATTTACTACATAGAATATGATCATAAGAAAATATATTTACCTTCAAGTAGAGATTCATTACGTAATAAATTTCTACAAAAAACTAATATTTTCTCCAAACATTGAGAATTTAAAAATACGTGGTCACATAAAAAGGACAAGAATCATCTTCTAGAGAATCACATAATCCAAAAAAGACGATCTATATATTTCCCTTGTCTTTAGAAATCAACTCAAACCAAAATGGTTAGTGTGAGATCAGATAATTCCAAAAAAGGATAATCTTTTACAAAATGAAAAACTACTCTCAGTCTCCAAAATTTGTCAAACAATACACAAAGTTCAACCAAGAACATTCAATAAACCATTGTACGTAAAGTTCTTCAAAAGTAATCAAAACAAATATTGAAACCCAAATATCATAAGGATTTAATTACATATTATTCCCTGGTAAATCGTAATATTTACCCCCAAAAAACACCTGTTAGTCATAAGGTCTCATATTTAAAATTAATTAATTTAATCACATATTCTCCAGGATAGGTTAATCATTTTCATAAATAAACCAAATCCCCATATGTCCGCAATAAAAACATATACTCTTCCCAAGTAAAATTTCAACCATTATTCCATAATTGAAATACCATAGTATTCTATTTTCGTTAGCCATATAGTGTCTTTTCAAAAGAGATAACATCTTCCCCAACAACCTTTATCACTTAATCACCAAATTATTTTCCTATAATAAGTATATCCATTTGATAAAAAATATTTTCCCAAAATCAAATTATTCGTGTTCCATAAAATCATTTTACTAAAATAATACGACCTAATAAATAGGGACTTCATGTTGGATAGTGATAGGTGTTGCACCCTTATCACCTTTCAGTTATGGGTTCGATTCCTATGGCCTTGCTTGATGCGACGGGTTGTCACGTATCCTATAGGTTGTCCTTTTTATAATACTCAAAATAATCGTAACATGTTTTAACCACAATTATTTCTTTATACCTCTTATTTCCATCCAAATTAATTATATTCTCAACATATCAATTCATGGTGTCTTATATATATTTTCATTTTATTTATTTCACCACCATATGATAAAATAAAATGATCCCCAAAATGAAGAACATCATACCTTGATCAGGGTGTTGATTTTGTTACATGGTCATCTTGTTCAAGTAGGTAGAAGGTCCATTCTTTGCAAGAACGATTTAAAAATCATTCAAAATCATTTGCATCCTTCATCTAAATACACCTTTTATAACATGGGTCATATGGGTGTTCATAGAGAAATTTTTTGAGAAAATAATCATGTATCAAAAATAATTTCAAAACATCTGACAAAACATTATTTATATAAAACCGTCAGAACAAATTTGAGTTGAAACATTCAATTAATTTTTATTTTGAAATACCAGAGGTATGTGATGAGAGACTATATTGTAGAAAAAAATATGTATAGGTTACACAAGGGTCTCCTTCATCAGCACCATTTTCAAAATAATAATGTGATTCAAAATCTTATGATCAGGTAAAATATTTAAAAATTCCTTGATAATAATGACAATTCTTGAAAATATGAGAATATTGTGAAAATAAGATTTTTTTAAATACATATCAAGATCCATGATGATAATGAGGTATAGTGGAGGTGTTATATATCTTATAAAACTTATGGAACGTGATTTATGTTCTTTAATAAGTATCAAAATCATCTAAACCTGACATTGAAATAATTATTGCATTCAAGTCATCAGGAAGGAATAGGAATGTCATTTGAGTTCCTCATCCTTGCATTTGTAACTGAATTTCAATGATCTATAATGGTTATATAACAATGTTCTAACAAAAATAATAGACATATGGACTAACCATGTGTCTAAGGAATACTCTTAATCCCTAATGTTGTCTAAAATGACTTCTTATACCAACTATAAGGACCCATCCCTAAACATTACATAATCCTATATTAAATGAATAATTCACATTGTGGATACTTTCAGGATTAGTGTTTTAGTGAATTAGTCCATAACTATTATATATCAAATTGAAAATTTTGTATACACACTACTACTTAGTATACAATTTTTTCATTAATTAATAACTCTTAAAAAGAAAAATGTCTAGTTCAATTTTTTAGACAACATGACTTCTCCTTTATCCCACTATTAACGTAATTCATCATTAAGTCATGTGGGAACCATTTCAAAAACATTGGATGAGCATAAAAAGCATAGTAAGGGGTATAAAATAAGGAATGAAAACATTATCCCATCATTAAATACAAATCAATGAAACCATACTTTACAATCATAACTTACCTTATGAAATCATAAGATTTATGAATAACACACACAAATCAAAATTCATAAAGGAAACCTCTAGAACTCATAACCTACACACATTGTAGCTATCAAAAATACATATGGAGTTTCATTTGGAATACCCATGAGAGTATATATTCCATAAATTTCATAGGAGAAACATTGACATTTAACTCTGTCATGTTACCCAATGCATTGGAGAGCTATCTCATGCTCACCTTCATAGTAATATCACGAAAACACCCGTATACGTAAAAAATCCCTAGGAATCATAAAATATTCATAACACTTTAAAACAGAATAAATGAAAAAAATAACATTTCCATCTGGCAATCATCACATATCATAGACATAATCAATTCATTATCAAACCATTTCAAAACCATTTAAAACATTTAATAATGAGAGTTTTGATTCAATTATTCCCATACCAAATTGAAGATTTAAAATAAATAATAATTTGTAAACATTAATGTCCATATAAATAAACACTAAAACCCATTTTGAAAACATGTACATCAATGAGAAATATTTAGATCAATAAATTGTTAAGAAATGTATAATGATATTTTAGTTAAAGAGTTTTTTACAAAATGAGAGACACTTGAATACAAATAATTGAGGGATATCATTTATTCCGAACATGATAACACAATTAGAATAAATGTATTCATGATATAATATTACAAAGGATAGTATATACACCGCATTAATCTGAATTTTTTCATAATGACAATGATGTCTCAAGAAAATGTAAATCGAGACGAAATCAATTATATAAACTACATCATTATATTAAGGGTAAATAAATTAAATAATAATGTGTGAAAAATATAAATAGAAAAAATATTATTGGATATTTAGTGTAAATAAATCATAGGAAATTCACACATGTTCTTTTTAAGACAAACCAATGATGTGGTTGTTAAACTAAATGAATCGAAATTAAATTAAAATTTCACTTAGTAAGTTCATATCGATGCCATGAAAATTTATCAATGGAGTAATTATGTGTATCAAAAGTATAACCACATAAATTGGAGTATAAATTACAAAAGAAATAAATAAATAGTGATTCCACACATAATCCCAGCATGACATAATTATGAATTAGAAGATTATCCCACGGAATGGAAATTGGGTTAAAATATTTTCTTACCGATTTGGTAACATAGAAAACATACAACCCATGAAAGAAATATCAGACATTGATAATGTAAATACACATAATTTTTATTATATTACATAGTGAATACAATCTTTGGAAGTAAATAAACCTCAGAAACGGAAAAATGTGGCAATATACATGAATCTCATGGGAATAAAAAGTTAGTTGAAAACCACATACCACGTGGTAATCCATCAATTTGTATGACCAAAATATAATAAAAAACAAATAAATCACAAAATATAATGAATATAAATACATTCATGATAATATATATAAAATTGAAATACATAATACACCACATGCTGTAAATTAGTGGCGAACAATGGAAATCTCACGGAATCAAAAGTGGGATAAGAAATTCGTTACCTCGTGTCCGACTTGACACATTTGTTCCGTGTTCATCATGAATAATAATAAAAATTTAATTTATAACTTATTAAAAACCTTAATAATATTCATTATTCGTTTTACATCACTTAATACCATTTTAAAATAATTATTTAATCATTTAAGTTAATATCGTTCGTTTTGTTGATATTTGGTACTAGAGTCAAAAATGGACTTCTTATAATTAAATTTTTATCACATAGTCAAAATTTCATTATATCCCGAATTTTATTCAGGATTTAGATATCATATATATGATATATATCCATTATATACATGTATTTATAATAGTAAATAACATTTTTCATAAGAAATAAAATGCACCGATGAAGGATACAGTAAACTGTACATACGCATGAACAAAACATTAATTTTTATTTCGTATTTCAATTGAATAAAAACATAATGATACATAGTTATGTTATAATTAAAATAAAATATCAAATATAATTTCAATAACTCCATCTTTAATATGTCCCACGTCTGGTATGAACGAGTCATATCACTTTGAGGGAGAGGCGGTATGCACTTCCTCAAATGAAATTATCGCGTTTACTCATTATAGAAACCATAAAGGTATGCTATAAATTAAAAATAAATACGAATAAATAAAACATAAACATAATATATATCATATATAAATATATTTTCATCATAATTCACACCATATGAGGTTGTAGAAGATTATTGAACAATCATCGTTTCATGAGATATTATTTTTCCATCCACAGAAACAGTATGTTCCTTACCAATTAGATGGAGGTGTGTGTAAGTGTAGTTCGAATCCTTCTCATAACAACATCCTCGAATATTTTGGATACCGTTTATGTTATAAATGAAAATAATAAAATGATTTTAGGGGTTGTAAGTGTAAAATGATAGAAAATGTGTTAAGGTAATTTGTTAACTTTAACATGGGTTACTACCTTTGGTTTAAACAAAATGGACTTCTAGAAGTGACTTCTTCCTAATGTAATTATTCTAGGTGGAAGAGAGGGATCTTGAGAGATTATTTGGACGGGGGTTGGACTATAAAAGGGGTTTGAGAGGTGTGATGATGAGTTATATGTGAGGTCTTTCTACAAAGGTGAGGAGGGGCTCTTTAGGAAATTATTAAAATACTATTTTATTATATAAAGATATTCGATTACAAAAAAGTAAAAAAGTCATTAATTTTGAATATAATATGACTCATGGTAAAAATAATATCATAAAATATGAATTGGATAGGTTTTTTATGATATTTTTATATTTATAATCATATTTATTTAAATCATTTATTAATGAGGAAAATACTGCATCATTTTTGTGTCATAAATATTTTTATTTATTTGTTGACTTAAAATTATAAAAAAATACAATAATGTATGAAATATTTCTAGATTTCAAATGAATATTAATAGTTGAAAATATAACATATATAAAACCATGTAAAAATTAATTTAGTAAAAGATATTTTTTCTGTCATTTTTACTTTTACTTTATCTTAATTAAAATAAAGTATCATTATCACTATTAGGTTGCTCAAATAGTCCCAAAATCGGCCGAAGGATGACCATTTTCGGCCATGACACATAAAGTTTTTTGAAAACAAGTGTAATGGTAATTTTGTTTTATTATAATATTATATTTACCTTGAATTACCCTATTTTCCATTAAACACATTAAATTAGAGTCCAAAGTTACTATTCCCCAAAACAAAATTCATATTATTGAACCAAATTCTATTTTCTCATAAAAATCATGTATGTTGTATTTTAAAAATTAAATCCATATGAAAGATTAAATTTAATTTAAAAGAAAATGTCTATTTTTAACTACTACATAGTGGTTTCACTATTAATCCAAAATTGATGTTTTTTTGAAAAATACCAAATATTCACCCTATGAGATATTTGATATTTCTAATTAAAAAATGACTTATATATTAAAAAATTGAAAAATTAAAAGTTTCATTAATTTATTTACAAATAATTCCTATTATCAAAACTATCAGCGTGTTTATGCCCAATTTCAAAATGAAATTAATTCTAATGACCAAAATTGTATTAAATGGTTAAAATATAATCTAATTACACATTAAAAGAATTGAAAGGATAATATAACCATTTAAATAAATTATATTAAAATGCACATTTGAATAAAAATATATTATTTTTCACTATTCCTAAAAAATTGAATTTTATTTGAAAAATACAGAAAATTAACCCAAAGTAAATTTTGATGTACTGATTCTAAAGAAGAAATTTTATTCTATAAAATGGAACATATAAATGTTACCAAAAATAGATTTAAATGGGGTTCTCCATTAAAAGGTTTCAAATCATCCTTTTAAAGTGAATTATTTTTAAAAATAGACTCATTCACATATTAATCCTCTAAATTTTATTGTATAAATATAAAAACATTTAACAAAAATATATAATCATTTTGTAGTTATTTATATTCATTCCGATCATTACAATGGCTAGGCGTAAACTATCATTTAAAATAAATAAATTATATTATTTGTGGGAAAATTTAAGATTTCAAAAAAACCCATTATTGCATATTAGGTATGCCATCAAACATAGCATCCCCTTTAAATTGGAAATAATATTTAGTCCAAAAATATTCATAAATATGAAATTGTTCATGTAATGTTTTTACCTGGGTTGTTACACTACGAATAATTACGTATCAGGGTCATCTGTATTGAAAGATATCGATGAGAGGATATTTATTTAAAATTTAATATATTCTAATACTTCAGTTTTTTACAATCTTTATTCCAAAAGACAATATAAATTATAAATGGGATTAAATTAATTTCATTAAGGATCTCTATCTACTATAATAGTTTAAGATGTTAACCTAAAAAATTCGGGGACATTTTCTACTAATATTCATACGGAAGTGAACCTTTACTATTGAAATTATTTTATATTATTATATTGGTAACACAATAACAATGAGATTCCTATATGATTAGGATATGCTATGATTGATCATGAATGATCAATGACAAGTCATCCCTATCATGGCTCATATACTTTGAAATTTCAATTATTTATGAATAGATTCCTAAATAGTGATCTATGACATAGTGGGAAATAATTTCCTATGTTATTATCATTCTATCATACCCATATTGTTATGTTATTCCCTAATATGATAATTTCATAATTTATCTCATGTGTACCATTATTGAGGATCATAGATCACTTTTTTTATTGATCATTTTCCCTGAGGTCATTATTATATTAATAATGTGTTATATATCTATGAAGGCTTCATTGTGAGAATAACACTGTAAGATGTGATTAATATCTTTCATTAAATAATTTAATTCTTTATATTTTCTCTATATTCAATAAAATAATATGGTTCTCAAGTGTTTATAATTTTGAAATATATTAAATAGTATTCTAAAATGATTCAATATTTTTATATTTAATTCTCATGTTCAATATTATTTTCCCTTAAACACCTTACAATTTTTTCTCATATAATGTAATTATAATAATTTTTCACCATTTTGTACCACGAATGAAAACAATATCCTAAAATTTAACGGAACCTATTTTGAAAATGTTAAAATAAATTAATGTATCATATTTATCTCATATATGTTTCTAGAATTTCAACATCCTATCCAACCATTAAATAACTCAATCACTATTCTAATGAATTTATGTTTCATACAAAATTATTTTATAAAAAATAATATTTCTTTAATATAATTATATACTCTTATACATTATTTATAATGTCATGTTCTTATTTGGTTTAGTTCGATCAACTACATGAATATGGAAAAATAACATCAAATTGTTTTATAAAAATGATTTTGAGGACATTTATTTCGGAAATATATGATATTATAAACTTATTTATGCTATGAATATATTTTCAGATCGACATTAGAGAAATTAATTTCCTTTTTAAGTTAACTAATTATTATTGGTAATATAACCAGAACATTATCAAGATAAATTCCATTCTAATTAAACATACACAAATATTCCAAAAAAGAATGATGGAAAATAAAACTACACTAAAAAAAACAACAATACTACATTTTATAGTCTATGAATGAGTAACCCTATATCAAATATAAAAATTTTATATAAATATTATGAATATTATGTGGATTAATAATAAATAAAAAACATTAATGATGAAAATAATGTTATATGTTACAAATATTAGTATATTAAAATATAAAAATTAATCGGTGTAATATTTATTCAATGCCAATAGTTTTCTTGAAAAAATTATTATGATGGTTATGTATATAATATAGAGATTTTATGATCTTATAAGGGAGTATATAGTAATGTTATATGTTTCTTTTATAATCATAGTATGAAATAAAGATTATGTATGTCTAAATTACAATTAGATTAAATGCTTCTCATATCAGTATAAAACATTATGTATTTATTATCAACTTTTTATTTCTTTTATATCATGTATTATTTCCATTTTACATGTAGATAAATGAATTTATGAAAAATGATAAATATAACTATAATTGAACATATAATTTTTCTCAAACCCTTGATTCCAAATTCATTACATTCATAATATTTGGTGGATATTATTACCCCTACAATTATGATTTCACAAATTAACTTTTTATTTATGATAAATTTCTATTTAATATTTGTGAATATATTCTTTTAATTAACCAATCAAGGTTTTTCATCATTTTATATTGAAAAAATAGTTTTCACCTACTATATATATAAAGAATTATTTAAAAATTTTATTGGGTTATATATGAAATACATTGCAAGATTATCATTATTTATATCATATAATCTATTTTTTAGTTTTTTGATTTATCATCAAAATGTGTTTTAAAAATGATATATATATTTCTACTTACTTCGAATATGACATTATAATTGTAAATTATTTTTTCTTTCATCAATGTCATTATCCATTATTTTTCTTATGTTTAATTAGGGATATGTATTGATAAACTCATTCACATACACTGCTTCAAGATTTAAGTATGGATTATGAGAATTTTTATGAAAACCATTTCTTTATAATGTATTATTTATTTTATTATTGATTAATGAAAGTTGTTTTATTCATGTTGAAAAAATTAATATGGTGATATATATATATGAATTATTAGAATGATAAACCCCTTCATGCATTCCGTAATTCTTTATATTTCAAGATATGAAGTGTATAAGACCATTTTGTGAACAAAAAACATCATTTTTAGGAAATTAAGGATTGTACATCATTGAGAATGAGTTATACAATTATGAAGAAAAATAAAAAAATGTTATATTGATAATAGTTGATAACACTTAATAAAAACGATTACTAATATATATATATATATATATTATTTTATGTTTTTTGGGATCATGAATATTGTCTCCCTTTTACAGGTTCATTTTATACTTTTTTAAGTTAACATCACAATCCATGTTTTGAAATTAATTATTATGATTCCTGATTAAGTTGTTATGATTTACTAATTGTGTATTTACATCGAAATATTATGATCTTATACCAAAATATTCATCTTCTTATTACTTAGCACCCATGATTTATACCTATCATGTTTTACCCAATATCATGCATCCTAGATCACCCTATTATATATTATCATTTCCCAAGAGCTAAAGAAGATTTTAACATATAATATTTTTAAATGGGGTTTGGTGTGTTGAAAATATTAAAAAATTAATATTTTAGTAAAATATTTTATTTCACATATTTAATGATTCTTTAGACAAAACATATTTGTTTTACAGAGTATTTTATATTTGATGTAGTGTATATACATGTATAATATATTATTTTTCATGTTTATTAGAGTTTGGTAATCTAGTAATTCATGGTTAGGGAATTGTCTATATTATTTTATATTTAGCTTGTGCAGGAAAGGTTCATATAATGTAGGGACTACATTAATGGAGCACAATACATAGGACCATGTAGTGAGGATATGAGACCTAGGTTATTTATCATGGGTTATTTTACATCTATTTCATGATCCCTCAAATCATGAATTTGGGAAATAATTATTTAAAAATATATGAATAATTTTTATTAAAATATAATTTCCTATATATCTTCCTCCATTTGTCAACAAAAAATGGTAGAGAAGATTATTTATGTAATTTTGAGGTGAATTTAATAAATACCTACTATAATAATTTTATAACTGAAATACTAGATTTATTTTTTTCATAATATCTTGCATGTTACTCTATTTTCAAACCCACATCCTTTTCTATCGGGATCATTGGTTTTGGAAAAGGGTATTCACCCATTCATTGGAAACCCATATAAATTGATGGTGGTTTTTATGGGTGCATAAATAATATTTATGGATAAATTCCCTCATGTTTATTTTTGGTTTTCCCTTATTTTTTGGCTGAAGTGGACAGTGTCTCAAATACTATATTTTGGGATATATTTCTCGATATTCAAATTTAATATTTACAAAGATTTTTTTATGGTTTTAAACTATTTTAATTTTGTTTTTTATCATTGTAAAAGTATGAGTATATGTGTCTTTTATGAAGTTTATAACTATTTTTTGGATTTATGGGTGTGTAATTTTAAATTATTTTTCAATATTGGAGTAATTAATTACATACATTTAATATGGTGCATTTCATCTAATTAACATTATATAATTTTTTTAGTAAATTAGTTTTATGAAAATGATTAATTATTTCCATAGGTTATTGGAATTTATATTATTGAATATGTTCTAAATATGTATCAAATAAGTTGATTAATTTCAATCATGTAATTTATTAAGATACCCATTTTCTGTCATTTGGTAGGTATAGTGAGTTTGAGAGTTTATGTAAATTATTATCATGAATTTGTGCCCTTGATTGATTTTATTATTATGATTTATAATGCATTAATATTTTCAATTATGTAGGATGTTGGTAAAATGATTATTTTTAAAACCTATAATTTCGGTGGGGGACCCTTATGGATGTGATATAGTGGTGTGGTGTAAAACTACCGCTTTCATGTGGGAACACTATTAGTGATGAATGTTCGATTTAACAGAAGACATATAAATTGGAATAAGGACATGTATTGTAATGAAAATGTATTGTATAATTAAATAAACTTGTGATTAAATTTAATAAATTATTATATATTACCCAGGGTTTTAGATAATCCCTGTGTTTGACCCATATCAAATTTTATCACATAGAGGTTAACAGGTTAATACATCCCCACTTTTCTATGTATATTTAAAAATATTCAAACAAAACAATTAACTATGTTAATTATATCAATTCGATCAATATTATATATATTCCTAACCTTCATGAACATTCATGGTATGAATGATTTTAACATATTAAATGTATAAGTTTTTCCCATAATATGTAATTTATTTCATTATGGTTATTAAACAAATCTTGGAATCTCTAATATATATAAAAATTGTTTACTTCAAAGGATATTCTAGTCTTTCCAACATAGACTATATTCTATTCCATAAAATAACATTCAATAAATAAAATATCAATTGTATTTATATTCCTTCTAGATAACATATTAATAGACATTTCTTATTCACATAAGATCTAATATTGATGTACTTTAATTTTATCATGTTAATCATCCCCCGAAAGCATATAGATTATTATATATGTAGGTGTACATGATACAATACTTTCAACATAAAAAAAATTAATTAAAAATATATGTAATGAAAATAATTTGGAACATGGATAGACAAAATCATTATTGAATACTCTGGAATTACTTCCCCTTATCATTTGAATGGTCTTCGAGTTTCAAACACATCTCTTTGTTTGATAATTTCGATTATAATACAATTATTAATAACTCAAAATGTTAATAAAATATCTATCTATTTATAAACTCAAAACCATCATAGAATCCCAATATATTTTCAAAATCAAATTTGAATAATTAGTTTTTAATTATATTTAAAAAATATAGAATCATTATGGAATATGATATTATTCCATCTAAATAGTTGAATAAATTTCTATTTTAACTCATCATTTTAAATCTCTTTCAATTCGATTTTATAAAAGAATAAGGCTCATAATTCTTCATTTCAAAAGATATTTAACTATTAATATCCTCAATAATGTCTTATAAAAATATATTTCTAAAATACTAAGGAACATTGAATATTGTACATTGATATCCATTAAGAATTTTATTTACTTTATAATCTTATCATAAAAATTCTAATTTTTAAAATAGACTATAATCTCAACATGTGTGGCCTCACGAGTCATTTATTTTGGGGCCTTTATGTTTCAATAATTTACATACATTAAAATCTCACCTATTACGTATGAAATTAAACCCATACATCATTACTAGTCAACTTCATCCATTCCATACATGTATTGAAATATCTAACTATTTTACATTGAATATGATGAAATATACAATAATTTTAGGCCAATCTAGTATGTCATTCATGAAAATTAATTCAGTGAATAATCAATATTTAGGTGTTTGAATATATGGAAATATTTCTTCTATACCATAGAATCATCTTGGCTGGAAATTTGATTACATCATAAAATGTACTATGTTGATCAAAATATATGATGTTTGTCCCTTTTTTGAATCCTTATAATTTCACTATTAAAACAAATAGACTCTTCACCCCTTTATTATAAATAAATGGTTTATAAATAATTTCAACAACCCTCATGTAATCTATAAATAGTGTTATATGATTAATTATTTAATGATATTATTCTTCTGGAGATCCATATGATTATATCATGTTAAATTTTAAACATAATCATAATATTCAGCAAATGAGTTATTCAAGAAATAGACTATTTGTTCTCCTAATTAAATTAATATATCTAACTAAATAATCATATAGGGTCACATGGATAGTATAAAATTCTTTAAATCCAATGAAAATTAATTACCCTATAATAGGTTTCCATGTATTATCATAAACTCACAAAAAACATATTGAGCCACTGATAATAGAGGAAATAATCACATTGGAACATCAGTATCCCATTTGATTTTTTTGGAATTACAAAAACTCCTCACTAACATTATTCTTTCTTGGATGAATTCATATTTCTCCCCTATAATGATACTAAAATATTGTGGAATAATAATGGGGTCATCCAAAATTCTATAATTCATTATAATAATATTATAATATTCTCCAAATTTTCTAACTTATGGATGGGTTATACCAAATGGTTATCATAAAAAATATCATTTAATTATTATTATCTATTATTACATGGGATATCCTAGTTCATAACAAATTGGAATCATAATGAATGAATTCATGGTTTTACATTAATGGTAATCCATGTGATACAATAGTGAAAATTTCAATAGAAAATATATTAGGGGATGTACAAAATATAATATTTTAAATGAAGCTTGTATGATTCTCATATGTAAATAGACCATCAAAAAAATATAGTTACATTTTATATAACACCACATTTTTCTATATCTTTTATAAAAAACAATCTTCCTATATTTAAGAAGTTAATTAATTGATGATAAAGGTTTTAAGTATGATTATAATGCACCAATAATCATAATTCCAAAGTTGTACAAGAATTATTTATATGCATACTGCAATAAAATATAAAATCATTCTATCGCCCCCAATATGATTCACATATATACATTCCATCATAGAGAAGATTATATACATTATCTCCATTATTGAACTTATCAACATTGTCTTCTAGTGGTTGCATTAATATAATTTATCTTATATTGTATAATATCTAAAACTGTAGTTCATAAATTAAATTTATTTTATGATGTAAAGTATCAATATTAATATAGAATAATAAAAGTTGATAAATTTTTTATTCCCATGCAGGAAACACTAATGCTATGAATTTATTCTCAACCAGAACCTATTAAATCCTCTAATCATGTAACTTTTCTCCATTTTGTAATAATAGATTGTCTTTATTATTATCTTATAAAGATAATATACATGAATAAGTATAATTATTTTCTTTATGTTTGAAATGATGGAATCTATAATACCTCTAACCTACTTCATCCTCATAAAATATTCATATGTTGGACAGATAAATATATACTTCTCTATACAATTTAAATCAATATTGAAAATATTAAAAATATTTATTTGATTTTAAAATTAGAAAATATTTATAAAACATTAACATTTTATTCTATCAACTAATAAATTAAATTTTGTTTAATATGTATTTGATATATATTTGAATAATAAATTTCACTGAACTATATCATTTGTTATCACCACATAATCAATCACTCGCCCATTAAATTTTATAATTTAATAGATTTTTATAATGTCTTACGAAATTTTTTCATTTTGAATATCCTTATTATTAGAAAATAAGAATCTTATCATTACATATTTTTTATGTTTACCTCACCATTATTAATTTGTATCGGATAAAATTTTCATAAGAGTAGTAAAATAAAAATGAAATTTGGATTAAAAAATATTGTGGTTGGGTTGTTTATAAAAATTATTTTTGAAATTGAAATATAATAGTTTCAAAATATTAAAGAGTTTTTTTTATCATTACATTAGTATCGTGGTGTATCTCATGTTCTAGATAAACCATACACTCATTGGGAATTGAAATCTATGTATCAAGAAATATATCATAAGGTGCACAATTTGTTCAAACTGTTCAACGAAAACTCTGCGACATATTCAATAAAGAAAATAGAGTTATTATACAATCTAAATGATCAAGTTAACCATGTATTAATATATATATATATATATATACATATATATAATATCATATGTACCTATGTACTTGGTGCATGATTTTTTAATCCATTATTTATAAAAATATGATGTGGGTGTGATTCCGAAATTTAATCCAAAATGATGGTGCTTGGATTGCTAAACCATGAAGTAAAATCTTCCACCACACAAACTAGGGTATAATTATTATTTTCCCTTGACAACCATAACTGTGGCTTTGTCTATTTTTTCATACATTTAAATTAACTACTTCACCCACACATAGTAATATATTCTCAATTCCTCAATGGTATATCATCTCTATTTCATGTTTGTGTTGTTCAATATCACATTCAATCAAACACCAATGGCATGTATATCAATTACACTACATGATTTATTTATTCCTAGATCTATAATTTTTTTCATTAATTTTTTATGTGGGTTACTGGATAATTACATTTTGTTTAATTTGTTTCCCATTTACTTCCATTTATGTCGAAACTGGAGCCTGGAAGTATGATAGTGAAGATACTAAGAGTAATTTCTATGTTCTATATATTTATTACTAATTTATTAATTTATAAAATGTTTTTTGGTGACATGCAGTATTATTCCAAATAATTTTCCCTAATATATTTTTAATTAATAAGACACTATTGGTAGTGGTATAATTTTTTTAGTCAAACAATATTTGATTCATATTTTTTTATATAAGACGATCTATTTTCTATACATTAATACATTCCATGTATCTAGTAATTTCATAATTGATTGTGTCATGTAAATTGAGTGGGAAATGTGTAATGATCATGAACATTGGAGTCATATAATAGTTCATTATGTTCTACAAAATATTTTTTTTATATATTTATATTTCTAAATTTTTATGTTGTACAATATATTTTATTTGAATACCATGTATAAATATAATTATATGAAATAAAAATTTTCTTCTATGGGAAAAATTGAATAAATATTTTGAATATTATCTTTTATAGTTAAATATATAATTTTTTTAATTTATGTTGTACTGATTATAAGGTATAGTATCAATACCACACAATCATTTGAGAATTGATTCATTTTTATATCCTCTGGTATACAAGGAAAAACATTTGATGTCATAAAGCCCATGAGTTCTATACTATCTATTTGAATTAGGACCAGATCATCATTTTGTGGTATCATAGTGACTTTTTCCCATTATATTATAGATTTGGAATGGTATTAATTTGATGAAAAATGTGTGAAAACATTTATGATAGTTATTGTATGTGGTTGGATAAACAAAGCAAATTGAAATACCAAATTACTAGTGATAGGAATTGTAGTTCTTGAATGTTTTTGTTATAATTGACTCTAAATTATCCTTTTTTAAAATAAAATAATTATTTTAGAAATTGATTTAAGGGATTTATCACATACACAAATATTTAAATAGAGGAGGTGTGTTAGTGAATCACTATTGGTTTATAAGAACCACATTCCATACATATGCATGCCTTTTTTAGGGATATTCAATTCTTTTGTTGTTATTGGTATTTTTATTATTATGGTAGAAGTTTGACTATATAATGTCATTTCATTATTAAAAAAGTTATTTTCAAGTGTAACATCACAATAAAATTCAATTTAACTCGACCAAAATTAATATAATATGTGATAAAACGTTATAATATTGAATAATTAACTAAAATAGAAGATATATTGTGTGGGTAATTGGTTTTTTAAAACATATTTATGTGGTTTCTTATGGATGTCAGTTAAATGTGATTAAAATTATAACTTATCATGTTGCTACCTTCATGACTTGGGAATGGCCACAATCATAAATAAGTAACTGCATGTATGAATCAATCATTATTGGCCTATATTAGTTGTATTTATGGTTATAATAATAAAATTTATGGTAAAATAAGTTCAAATTTTTATTTCATAATTAATCCGAATTATCATATATGGATTTTACTTAATTAGTGTATATATTAGCAACAAAATGAATTCATCCATTTATAAATTTAAATTGGATACCATATAACTGAATCCATATATTCCCATTTCAATTCTAAATTATTTTGTTTTGAAATATTATTATTATATTATAATAAAAATATATATCAGTTAAAATATTTAATATATTAACGATAAAGGGAGTTTCACATAAAAGGAATTCCATTGGTAATGTGTAATGTATTTCCAACAAAAATAATGAATGGATACCCTTACAAAAAAGCAAAGGTTCACATTAATTTTTCCTCATAATTAAGATTTATCATTATATTACAGGGTACATATCTCTAATGGTGGTGAATATATACACAAAAATGAATTTATTTAGTTGATTAAAGATTATACAATAACATAAATGGGTTTTCACATATAAATTATTTGGTTCATTCAATATAGATTGATATTTTGACATTTTTTATTATTAATGGTATTCATGGGACATTAATATTTATTAAAATTAAAAAATTGTTAATCTCTATGTAATTTTATGAGTACAAATAATTTCATTTAAATTATTTTATAACATTATGTAGAAAAATATTATTTTTTATAATTTTAATCTCCTAAAATGGAATATATAACCCCATATGTGTTCTATGTCGAATAAATAGTATTGACGTTTGATAGGTTTTTACCATTGTATAATGAATTGGAAGGGAACATAGATGCTGCTCATAATGTCATGGTTTTCATTTTTTGGACATAGAGTTCATACAGAAGGGTTTAGGGAACATTTTTTAGGAACCTAGAGTAGGAGTCCATTAACTATTTTAATTTAAGGGGTTTCCACCATTTTTTAATATTGATTATGAAAAATAATCATCAATAATTGTTTTGTTTTGAGGCATGTCATGTGTTGTCGCATTTCCATTGGGTCTTGAGTATAACTCTTATTTTATGATTGATAACGTGTGTAGGTGTTTGTTCATGCATTATGTAGACTCATCAGAATATTTTAAAAACACAGATTCAATTATTTAAAAGGATTTAATTAAAAATGGAATTTCTTATATTTTTTTTATTTGTGAAATGTCTAGTACTTATTTTTGTATGATTTTGGCATGAGAGGTCAATATTATATATTCTAGTCATTTGAAAAAAGTCACGATCTATGTTTTATATTTGAGTGGACTAGTATATAATAGGTATATATTTTTTCATATACCTATGGAACAAATTTAATCATTGTTTTTTCATGATTTATTTATTATCAAGTTATTAAAGATTTTAATTTGTCCTTCCAATTGAAGGAAGGTATGGCTGTATGATTCATTTGTGGTGTAATGGGCGTCATCGATGTTTGAGGCTGGGAGAGATGTAATTGAAATTACATCATTCATAGTATTGATTTATAAATTATTCTTAATGGGATGATGGAGAACCTAAAATTTTATGTTAATGGGTCTCATTAGGATTAGAATGGACAATGTGTTTTTGAGTTTCATCGTAAGAATCGTATCTTAGACCTTTTAACAGAAATCATTATTTGTATATGTTGTGGTGATAATGATTTAAAAAGATAATATGTTTCATCACCATCAATATAGGTTAGATTAGGTATTAATGTGCTGTGATGATGAAATATGTCTTTGTGTATCATAAATATAATTTTACAGTCTTCTATTAATGGACCGATAATGGTCACTCTTATAAGAGGTTGAGGAAAATCCAAATTATAGGATGTCAACCAATATGTAACGACCAAGAATATTATCAATGTTATTTTCCAAAATATAAAATTTTCATATAGAACCTTAATCATATATATAACTCATTAAAAAATTCTTCTCATAAAGGAAGAACGACACATTTTTCCTCTAATACAGAAATATGAAATAAAAATATTACACGGGGTAATAAATATTAAATAATATAAAAAATGGAAATTTTTTATAGATTCTCAATCCACTAGAATGACCATACTCATGAATGATGATGTATAAAAAACATAATTAAAAAAATATTTATATTACTATATAACTTTGAGGGAAAGTACATGTGTATGAATAATGACTAAAATAATTGGTATTTATATAAATTAAGTAACCTATACAACATGAATAGTATATGGACCATTGGAATAGTAATATGATCATTAATAATTGTAAAATTTCCATTAAATAGTAAAAAATCCTTTGAAATTATAAATAAAATTTAGGTATTTTAAAACTGAAAATATGACATCTCTATATCACAATAGAAATAAATAATTATTTTGAAAAAGAAAAATTAAGTGAATTTTTTTTTTGAAATTTAAATTATTATTGAAAATTTTATAATATATATAATGATTTTAAATAAACTATATAGTGATAAAATATATTAAAAAATAAAAAATATTTTTTTTATATTTATATGATAATTTTATGTGGGCTTAATTAGTTTTTCAAACTGTCAAAAAAATAATTTTAATATTAAAATCATTAATTTTTTTAAAAAAGTTTGGGGCCAAATCCTCATTTTAATTATTAAATCAAAGAAAAGTCCTCTTTTAACTGGGTAGAAGGAAACTCATTACATAGCCCGAAGGCCTAGTGGGCTTGTAGCCCATTATATAGCCATTATATAGCCCGTAGGCCCAAATAAATAATGATTTAATTGAAATATTAAATATATCTTCTTTGGAAAATATTTTCATAAATTATATTTCATTTTTTAATTCTACATGTCAAATAATGGTTTTGGTGAATTTTTTGGATTTTTCTAATATAGTTGAATTTTTTGTGAATAGTGAAATAACCCATTTTCCGATTTCAAAAATTATAAGATAAATAATTTAATTGTTTACTGATATATATGTTCAGAATTATATAATATCCCATTGCCTCAAAACCCCATGAAATATTTAATATAAATTTCAAAATCTATCAACACTATTGATATTTATTATCCAAAACAATAAACTAATGAATATACTCATTAAAAAACACCCCTCTCTCCCACCTAAAAATTCCACCCCTCACCAACCCTTCCCCTTACACCATATATTCAATATAGAATGTCAATTTTTTTAATATTCAATTACTATAAATATTTCCCACCTACAAGAGGCGTTATTCTCAAAAAGGCATATCCCAAGTTGATTAATATGGTTTTCAAGGAGAAACAATAAAAAGATAAAATCCTAAATTGATCTATTTTAATTTCATTTATTTTAATATCCTATCCCAAAATACTATATACATATAGGAATTATAACTCTATTATAATATTTTAATTCCAAAATTTTATTCTTTAATGAAATATAAGTCATTAAATAATTTATCTTCTACTTTTATTCCAAAAAATGAAATCATTGTTCATGTAATGTCATTTCCCCACCTTCAGGGATGATGAGTTTTAATTTTCAAATACATCTTAAATTATTTTCTTAAAATCATTATAATTGATTAAAAATAAGTAAATATGTATAACATAACTTGTTACATGTTGTTCAACTAATATATAAAAAATATATTAAATCAATTGAAACTAGTTCATGATGATCGATAAATGGACAAAATGAACAAAATATTGACCATTAGACTTTTCTCAGATGAATCCTCTTCATATTAGAAAAAAAATTATATATGGGACCATTTAAACATATATATGTTCATTAAAACATTATAATTTTTCTTTTGGTTAATTATTCCAATTTTATAAGAACCCCTATAATTATATACATGTAATATGTCCATCAAACCATGAAAATGAACACTCCCAGATTGAAAATTTTCAATTTTATAACATATCTAAATATATATAAATAATCTACATACAATATTAATAAACAAAATAAATAATCATGTTATTTAAATGATTTAATTAAATAATTTTATTTGATTATCCTTGATATTATGTGATGGTACAGAATGCATTCATACATATAGTATTGGAACTCTCAGAACCTAAATCTTTTACTTTGGGTTATTCTTTCAATATATTAAGAAAATTTTATTTCATATTTATTATTATATTATTCATTAAATTATATATCTAATTTCCAAAAGTACATATCTAGTCAAATTCATCATTAATTGATGGGGGGAATACATGTTTTAAAAGGGTCCCATCTCTATTCCTATTGATATGAAATCACGATTAAATATAATGTCTACATCTCTTTACTTTATCAATTACACACCATTTTATATTTTCTAAACAAATATTTTTCCCAAATTACAATTTTTATCATGTAAAACTATGTTTTTCATTTTTTTAATTTATACAAAAAATAATTATTTTTTCACTATAATGAAACTTTAATAATTTTTATTAATCCATATTATAGTTACTAATTTTTAATTTTTTATAAACAATTTTTTTTAATTCATTATTTTAATTATATATTATTAGTATTATTTTATTATTTTTAATAAGAGATTTAAATTATTATTTGAACGATTCATTTATGATACAGACTTTGGTTATTCCTTATGACATGATTAGAAAATCCATTTAGTTCAAAGTGTAATCCTTATGTATATTAATTATGTTTAATTCTGTATCTAGATTTCATATAACAATACATGTCATAATGGTTGTGATTTACCCCTCTAATGTATTATGTCGTTTCTACTATCATGATATGTAATGTAATGGATTGGGGGGGTCAACTGAGTCAATTTTGGGACATTTTCCCCCATGTGATTTCGTCTTGGTAGTCAACCTCGAGTCATGTTTATGCAATATTACATGTTTCTAAAAAATTCAAATAATTTCCTGATTATATGATTTCATGTTCTATAAGTTATTCGTCCATAAGTATATTTATGATCCATTCATTTTAGTTCACTAAGCTATGCCTTTATAATTCATGTGTTTTGACTCAATCCCATGTTTATTCCCTTACTATTTTTTATAACATTGTATTGATCTATGTATTCTCTAGGGAACCTAATGAAATTATAGGATATTAGCGGGTTTTATGAGATTATTTTTAATATTAAATAAACAATGTAATTTTTTTTATGTGTTTCTATTAATTTTCTTAGTTTACCAAATATAGGAAAATATTTGAAAAAGGGTTTGTTTTTTGCTTAAAATAATGTAATATAATGTGTAAAATTTTATAGTCTCTATATGTGGTATTAATGAATGGTCTAGTTATTTTTTTTGGGTTTGGATTAGAAATAAATTGTACGTTTCATATGGAATATCAAATCACAATGAATAACCTTTTTTGAATCATAGGGAATCATAAAATGGGGTATCTATTTAATTAATAAGTTATTCCTTCCATGTTTATGGTCTCCATTCTATATTATCACTATATAAGTATTAAATAAAACAAAATTAATTTTTTTTCATCTAGTCAGTTGTTGGTGGGAAATAAGAGATCTGTCAATAATGATGAATGATATAGGAAATGAGGTGATTTCCAAATGTGATTCAAAATATGATAGGAATATGATCTCCAATCGTCGGGAAGATAATAGATCATCACTTTTATGTTTTGAATGATAAAATGAATCATATATAATTACCACCTTCATATAATAAATAAAATATTTTTTTGAATTCATTATTCTAGAATGACCTCCTATCATTATTGGATATTCTAACCCCCTCATCGCAGAACAATATGTTTATTCCATTGTGAAAATATTCTATATGTCCAATTCACAGAATTAGACAATGTAATGCAAGAGATAATTATAGATTCTAGAAATTAAAAACTAGGATAAAATTTTTAAATTTCCCCTTTTAGTAGAAATAATAAATTTATACATTCATTGGTTTCATGGGATAAATGATAAATGAACTAAAATATTATTTAATAATAGTGGATAAATTTATGGGTCCAATGAATGATTGAAAACCCAACCTTACATATGTCTAATGTGTTGAAAAAATCATCCAAATATATTTCTAAAGGGATATAAAAGATGCCTCAAATGTGGAATAATAGGGATTCCAGAAAAATATTGGAAAATGGATTTTAAGAGGACCACTAATGTAGAATAATAAATTATTATTTTGATAAAAAATCATCATGTTATAAAGTGTTCAAATGTATGGAGAATGCGCATTATGTGAGACAGTTACATATACCATGGTTTTTTTGTATAGAATCAACAAAAGGAAACTATAAGTCAATAAGAAAGGACATATGATATCAATTTTATTGAGGTGGATCCCAAAAATTATGTTGTGATAGGTAAAAAGTTATTCATTTTTGAATTGAGACATTATATTTGATTCTAATTCAAATCATCTAATCATATCCTACATGTTTACTAGAACTATTCATACACCACCAAAAAATATGAATATGGATTTATTTGTAAATAATTATAATTGGAAGATTATTAAATCCAAAAATTATAACTCATCCATAGTTGTTGTTTTTTCGATTGAACCTTCCAACAAATCATGACATACATAATTTAGGGGTGTTTTATGTTATATTGGTCATTTATGGTCTATGACTATAAAAATTCTACATCAACTATTGGGAAATTGATATCAATTTTAACATATCAAGGCAAACTTAAATTTTGTAAAATTGTAAGATGCGAATGAATCTCATTATTAATCATTACATCAATTTTGGCTATTATTTCCATATAAGAATATAAATATATGGATAAGAAGAATTATATAATGGAGAGGATCATTCATGAAATTATTTACATTGTGGGAGACTAAAATTATCTATTTCATGATGAATTTCATCATATTCTCCACAAAAAAGTTGTTAGGAAATTTATTTATTCAATTCCTTGATCTCTCACAATATCATATACTCCTCAAAATTTGGACCCCATTGAGTTGGAAGAATTAAAGAAGCATAAATAAGAGAACTTATACAAGTGTTTCTTACACCTTAGTTCTTCCCCATGACATTCTCTATTCATATATCTAACGATGAATGATGGATAAAGGATCTTATGCATTAATTATCATGAACATAACTTATTCATTGTAAATCAAAAATAGCCCCCTCCACATCTATATTATTTTTTTATCAACACCAAGGGTCCATGTATATCTATATAGTGGTTCATCGGTCATAATATCACCAAGTAAAGGATATGAATTATCATATTCCACATAGTACCATTTTTAATATGTAAAGACACTATGATTTCATAGTTATTCCCACCAAAATTACTAATTTTCCATAAATTTTGTAAGACATAATGAATGGGGTATTGGGTGGTTATGTAAAAATGAATGGGTAATATTTATAGATGATATTTTGATATACACTAAGAGAAATGATGAGTATGAGAATAAAGTTAGTATAGTGCTAAATAATTATTAATGGTTGAAAATATATCAAAATTATATTAAATTATAGTTTTTATGGAATATAAATCATTTATGGGGAATGTTATCACCAGAAAACTGATACATGTTAACCCATAAAAGATAATAGAAACAGGGGACTGAACCTGACCAATGTATATAACAAATATTCAGTGATTCCATGATGTTTCTGGGTATTATTGATGATTTTTTTGGACCATATCATGATATTAAAACCCTGTAACTATTGTAACATAGAAGGGTGAAAATAATAATTAGAACAATGAATTTGAATACTACGTCAACGAATTTGAAAATATTCTTATCACAAAACAAATAATTATTCTACCCATAGTTGGATAACAATTTTTTAATAAAATTATGAAACAATTAAGGGAATAACATTTTTACTAATGAAAAACTATAATTTATAGACTATTCATCATGTAAACTAAATTTTCATGAGAAAAATAATCACACACATGATCTCGAGTTTGATTATATGATATTACCATTAAAATTCCTAAAATATTGACTATGATGGGAGTAGTGTGTGACATATATTGATTAAATTATCCTAAAAATTATATTCATATAAAAGAATATCAATATGTGTGCATGAATTTGGTTATATGTTATCATGGATTATGACAGGTCAATGAATAGACATCCATGTAAAGAAAATAATGTGTTATCTTTTCCATGTTGAAAGGATCCAATATAATTATCATTAATTAAAATAATAAATTTTCCAATATTCTTAGACATGAAAAATTTGGACAACAGAATCCTAATGTATATGACATCATAATTCCATTCATAGAGTATTTATCAAGCATCCCTTTTAGAGGAAATAAATTATTCTAAATGAAATCTTTTGGAAGTTCATTAGAAGGTGGAAACTATAAAAATTATCAATCATTCAAATTATAAAATTATGTGGTTGAATTCATAAGATTTGGATCATGAATAATGGTACCATAAAATAACAAGACAATGAAGAAGATTTTTAATGATGCATATAGATCATCCTTCTCAATTATCTCATGAAAAAAAATATTGAGATCTTTGAGAAAAATATTAGTGGGACAATATGATGAAGAATATCCCAAAATATACAAAAATGTGTATTGTCTATTAGATATTTAATGCTGAATAGAAAAATATAAGGTAATTATGAAATAATTACCTATACATACATATAAATGGTAAAAATTCCACATGAACATTTTCACTAGACTTCCTGATAAATCCAAAGGAAATATTTCTATATGGGTCATTATGGTTTATCTTACAAACACTGCTAACTTAAGTGAGATTCTAGATGACTTACAACTCAACCATAATCCATGGGTATACATTACAGACTTATTGATGCAACATGAGATACCATTAATGATTATATATGATTATGATAATAGATTTATACCCATATAATAGAAAAATATCAAACATTATATAACAAAATATTTGAACATTAGTATTGTTTATCACCATAATATGATGGCCAATCTATGTGGACTTTTCGTACATTAGATGTCAAGGTGAAGATATTCTCAATGGAATTTAATGGAACCTGGGATCAAAATCTTCCACTTGATGAGTTATCATTAAATAATAGATTCTAATAATGAATATGAGTGGACCCATGTGATGCCATTTATTGTATAGGATGTATAACAACATCATGCTCAGTTGAAGTTGGATAATACAAGATGGTGGGACCTACAATGGAAGAATATTCAATGATCTTCCTGCTACATATACGGGATTTTTATAGTCAATAGAAGTTATAGGAATAAAATCAACTAAGAGAAATATATTTTTTGTATGATAAAAAGTTATTCATCTACACATATCTATGTAAATGTGTAATCATATTTGTGAAGAAATAAATGTTATGTCTATGGTACATCATCCCTTTCATGATCCTTGATCATGTCAGAGTTGTTTCTTAATGACTAACACTTCTACTAGCCTTCTATCTAGTACATGGTGTATTAAAGGTATCCGTATTATAGATGTGCATTCTATATCATGAAAAAATACTGAACTCACTGGTCGTATAGATGGAAAAAGATATCCCTTGTGACATGATTTTGGTGAAGATTTTGGACCATATAGACAATTTTCAATGAAACCCAACCACTCACCTAGTGAGGGTATGATGGAGAAAATACAATTTTGTTGAGGAGATGTGGGAATCGAAGAAACATATGAGGAATAACTACCATAACATTTTTTCACCTTACTATATAAAAAGAAATTCTGAGAGAGAAATTTCATAAGGTGGAGGAATGAAAGATCCAAAAAATTTATTAGTGAAATTTTCATTAATTTAAATATGTCAAAAAAAACATCACATAGGGAACCCAATAAATATATTATTATAAAAAATGATGATTGATACATTATTCATGAAATAAACTAAACTGAATTCCAGATATTTTTCTTGGACAATAAGAAGGAAAATATATAACAAGAATGTGAGATTTTGACCTCATCCATCAACCAAAATGTCTACACTCATGAAAATTGATATATGAAGATCAAATAATGATAATATTATAATAATTATATTGACACATAAAATTGAAAAAATTGTGAAATTTAATGTTTAATGAATGAAATATGTTTTATTTATAGAAATTAAAGATCCTATACTAATAGAATAATAACCAATCAATAAGAATAGTAATCTGACCATTTGGAATAGTAATCTCAACTTTATAATAATATCATCAACTATGAATCTATAAACAAAACATAGGTATCCTAAAAATTAATATGTGTCATATTTATATAATGATATAATTAAATAATTTTATAAAAATTATAAAATATATCATTGTTTTTTGTGAAACATAAATTTTTATTAATAATTTTATAATAAATATAATAATTTAAAAGAAAATTTTTACCCATAAAATAGTTTAATAAAATAATAATATATTTTACTATAATTATAAGATAATTTTAAGTGACCTTAATTAATATTTTAATTGGTTAAATATAATCTACTATAATAATAAAATATGTACTCTTTTAGTAAATGAATATTCAAATTAATAATTCAATTCTTACCATATAGACAATTACTTTAAATAAAGTTATTCAAATTTTGATATCTAATCATGTATCAATGGCTATGGAATGTTTTTGGATTTTTTTAAAATAGTATAATTTATTTTGATATATAAATAATTAAATTTCAGATATTTAACATTATAAGATAAATACAAGAATTATTGAGTCATGGATAATATAATTATGGTGTATGGACATATTGGTTTTAGCTATTCTGGATACATTCTATATTTATTCATTTTAATCCAAATTATTGACAATTTTAGGCGAAAATAATAGTATAATTATTATAATAATAAAACATGCCCATCTTCCTCATCTACCGTAAAATACCAAACCTCCCAACCTATTATCCTCTAACTTTTTTATACTTTTAACATTTAAATATTAAACTAAATTACTACATCCATCATCTTCCCCAAGTTTAGGAGCTGATGTTCATAACAAAATACCCAACCCATGTGCCTTATGGTGGTACTCAAGGAGAGAATATTCAACAGATAAAATCCCAAATACTTATTATTTAATTTTTTTAATTTTTTTATTCTACACACAATTTCCTGAAAAGGGGAATAATAAATCCATAATCGTATATATACATTTATTTTTTTTATTTTACTGAAATATCCATTATCAAATCTATTCGCTTCATGTTTTTTTTATAAAAATAGACACATTATCTCTAAAATTTCGTTTTACCACCTTCGAGGAAGTAGAGTTTTCGTTTTCCATTACCTCCATAGAGACATTTTATAATACTACTATTTTGGTAAAAAAATACATTAAACTATATATAATAACATATTTCATGGTATGGATCTAATATATAACAATAATATTGAATAATAAAATACTAGTTACTAATGACAATAAAACCACAAAATCAAAATAAACATTTATCTTTAAAATATAATCAAATGATTTATCCTCATATAATGAAAAATGATATATATTACTATATAAAATTTCATAAGATCCTTAATACCATATCATTCAATATTTTCTTAATAATTCACAGTTGACATGAACTTCCAAAATTATGTATAACTAAACTAACAATGAATCAATGATAATGATTCACTTTGAATGATGAAATTGAACATTATTACTAGAAAATGGCGATAAATGAACATAATAAAATTATAATAAATATAAAAAATGTATTAATGTTTATAAATTAAGTTCTTAAAAAATATAAATTTATTATTTACAACTTTATGTGAAACTAAAAAAGACATTCAAAAATATGGTATTGGATCTCTCAGAATCTCCATTTTTTATATGGGTTACACTTTCTCTCTATTTACCACAATTTATTACTTATTCATTCATATATAACTATTATTAATTAATTTTTTTATGTTACAAACAAAAATATCATATTTAATTCATCTATTTTTTTATGGGGATACACATGTTTGAAAAGTTTCTATTCTAAATTACTCTTTATAAACAAGCCCAATTAATTAAAACATATTAGTCTCTAACCTATATTCTTATACAATACAAATTGTTTTTTAAGACACCGATATTTTTATAAAATCACTTATTATATAATGAAAATCTATTTGAGTTTATTTTTACTTTTTCATAAACAAATTTTCAATTTTATTTTTTAATAAATAATTAATATATTCCCATAAACCACATAAAATTGGATCAATTTTAATGATTCCAAAACACAATATTTCATGTATTCAAATCCGTTATACATCAGTATCTATGTTATATTTCTGATATTATTTATTATTGTATATAAATTATTTTATCACTTCATTCATAGATACCATGATGATAAACAATTAGTAATGCCCTATAACATAATTATAAAACCCATTTTATTCCATGGGTAATCCTTATGTTTATTAAAATTTTATTTATTATTTTCCATTGATATGAATTTACTAGTTATAATGGTTGTTACCATATATATTTCAAATGAATTGGGAAATATTTAGTTTCCTGAGATGTTATGTAAGCGAATAGGGTGTAACTCTAATATATTATGGGTTGTTTTCCACCATTGGAGACCATAATTCTAGTTAACATTTAAAAATGTTTAATTAATGATATGTGTTTTTTTACATTAAGATAAATCAATTATCATATGATTCCATGTTCTATATTTTATTATTCTATATGTTTACTCATGACCTCGACCTTTTATTTTATCATGTTATGAAATTATATAAAATTATCTAGGATTAATTGACATGTTTATTCCCTTGTTAGGATTTATAGATCATATATTTTTTCCATGTATTAACTATATTACACTTTAGAGTTATAGGTGATCAAAGTGAGTTAAGGGTTCATTTTTTATGTAAAATAAAATTTTTCTTGATTTTATTTTTGGTTTTATACTTATGTATCAAGTTATCCATAGGCAATAGACTATATTATCCTTAGTTTTTTTATTCGTTAAATCATGTAATATATTCTGTAAAATGATAAAGTATTTATAAAAAGATTGTCCACTGAAGGAATATCTACTAACAATGTTGTTCCAACATGTTTTCTGGCTATATTATTGAGTTTTATCTTTGTATATGTGTACTAGATCTTGTCTATAAATCTTTTTATACTGTTGATGGAGTGTGATTCATAAATATATGTTATAATTTCTTGTTTAAATAAAGACAATGACAAACATGTGTTCGAAATCATTTGATTGTCATAGAATATCTATCCATCATTAGTGAAGTAATATGTCCTTGAAGTTCCATTCATGGATGGTCATACTGATGTCCAAAATACAATTAGTTAATCAAATTTATCATTATTTTATCAATTTTGTTGATGAATATGAAACTATAATATTATTTTTTCTAATGTATATTTGATATATTCATGATCAGGGACTCTTAGAGACCTAGAGGACATGAC
Organism: Viscum album; assembly: GCA_963277665.1. Classification (NCBI taxonomy): domain Eukaryota; kingdom Viridiplantae; phylum Streptophyta; class Magnoliopsida; order Santalales; family Viscaceae; genus Viscum; species Viscum album. The sequence continues at coordinate 794,005,955 of OY728160.1, read as the reverse complement.
ATATTAGTGGCATGTTGGGGAATGTATTCTAGAAGGATAGATATATGGAGGGTTGATTACAAAACTAGTATGTACGAAAATTAGCCATGATTGTAATATATTTATTAAATTCAACGTATCACAATGTAATATTGGGGTTCTAGTAAATTTTATTGAGTTCTTATATAATGTGTAAACATTTTATTTGGATGACTATAAAACAGGTAAACCTAAATTTGATTGATATTTTTTTATTATAGTAATTTTAGTGAAAAAATACAACTTGGTTTCATTATAAAATGTGTGAGAATTCTTGTAGGTATTTAACCTTATCCATGAACTGTTGGGAAAATTTGAATATTAATATTTTTTAAATTGAATGTAGTGGGTTTTGTGATGTACCAAGGTATCTTCTCGTTTTGATATACCTAGTGTTATATATCATTATAATTATTTTTTCTAAATTAATACATGATACTATTAAACATTATGGGATTTATAGGATTGTAGTTATCATGGAATAGTGCTGTTGAAATTCATACATGGGGAGAAACCATAGAATATTAATCGTATGAAACCTTCATTATATTTCTTTCAAGTGGTTGTTGATAATTTTTGAATTGGGGTAATGGAACCTAATAGATGATGGTGTAACCCTGGAATATAACTTTATTTAAAATGTGGACATTATTAATCAAGTAAATATAGAAATATAATTTTATCTTTGATGTTGAATCATTATCATGAGTGTTCATTGAATGTCAACCACATAAGATAATAATGATATTTATGACTGTATGGGGATGGTCCAAATATGATTATCAATAATTATATATAGTTTAATATAATAGTTTCATTTATGTAATATTTTCATGATTTACATATGTTTGACCCATAAATAGCACATGAAAAATCTTGTTGTCGATGGCATGCAATGATCTAAAAGGAGTTCAAAATAGAAATGTTCTCATCAGATATATAACAATGCATCAATTTTTGGAATCAATATTTCTTGAGTTATTTTAATCATCAGTAGAACAAAATGAAAACTTATATTAGAATAACACATATATTTATTTATATGAAAACCGTATTCAGTTTTACTTTCTAGTAATACATTATTTTTAATTTAATCATCCTATTTATAATAAGAAATGAGCAAGTATAACTATTTAGTGTTATTTAATTTCATTCCAAAATTATAGTAGAATTTATTATGATGATCATGAGGTAATTAATAATAAATAATTGTTTTCATGATCAATTGTACACATACTATATTGATGTTTAATTCAAATGATAAGTCATGTACTATTATATTCTCATTTTGGTTGGGGGTGGGTCCGATTTGAATCTGTTCCTCCAAATATAATTCTTAGATTTTGTGTATCTTTATTTGTAGTACCATAAATATATTAAATTATTATTTTACATGGGTGAATATTAGTTATGATATATTCTATGGTTTTTAGGTTGTTTGATATAACATTTGTATATGTTTATAATTCCAAATAAAATTTCATTTTTCTATTATTGTTGATCTGTAGATTCTGAAACTGATATTCAAAATGGAAATATTATTTTTTAAATTTCATAATAGAGATTTATTATGTTTATTGTGACATGGTATGTAACTAAAATACAAGGATATGAATAAAGATCATTTGGAACCAAAATCTCTGTTTCTGGTGTGGTAGACCAGGTCACATGGTATGTAAATGATTTTTTCTAACCATACACCACAAATTCTGAGACCTACTTGTTGAGGTAACCAATTTGATTATTCCATGACTATTGATCCCTAAAATAATGCATTTTCTTGAAAACTTTTAGATGGATATTCATGGTGTTCAAAAGTTTTTTAAAATATATGTTGTATCCATGTGATTTAAAATAACAAAACAATATATTTCGTCATAGTTATATATTTATTTTCCAAAAATTATGATAAAAAATGAGATATTTTTAAAAGGGGAAATTATATATTTTTTATGCCACACATAATTTGGGTTTACCATATTTCCTCATCTATTGTATAACATTATCTACTCCCACAAAAACCTCTCCATCCTTCATCATATATTGGAGAAATTCAACATTTCTTGTCCAAATTAGGAATAAATAATTATAATCAAGATCCCATTGTAATTATATCCCTTGTATATTTTCCATATTATATTTTATTTCAATCAATTATTTCTTATGGAATATTTGTTGGTTATAAAATATTTTGATGCATTTTTTACATTCATGTTTCCTCTCATTATGAGATCAATTTTTATCTGATTGCAAATGAGTAGTATATTAATATCTTAATATTGCGGTTAAATATTAATTTATTGAAAATTTATAACATTTATGAAATCATTAATTTATCCAAACTACATTAATTCAGTGTATCTCTGCAATAATAAACAATTTTATTAAACATTCACCAAAATATTGAAATAGTTGTTGTATAATAATCTTTTAAACAATTGGGTGTAAAAACCTCATCCATGACCGCCCCATAAGAAAATATCATCATAGAAAAGATGAAACTAAATTTTTTGTTAAATTAATACACTTTATAAGGTGCTTCTTCCTTTATAAATAGTAAATATAGAATTTATTCACCCCTTATGTAATAAAACATCAACTTATGTTTTGTGGGATTTCCTATTATGAAAAAACAAAATTTATTTTTTGATCCAACCACACCATTGGGTTTCTTTGGTATGTAATTTAAAAAATGAATCTATTATATGATCCCTATTAATGTCATGGTATTATTATCCATTTCTCTGTAATAAGGGTGTAATGAATAAATTATTGGTCCCAAGATTAGTTCTTATTATATACATCTATATAATTAAATAATTATTTGATGATAGTTGTATATTTTTTAAAACATTTAGTGAAACCACTTAGGATGTTTAATAATTTCAATAAAACCATAGTATTAATACAATATATAAACCTATGTCATGGATAAATCTTTTTATCATTTTTTATTAATAACATGGGAATTATATCTTATCTATATGAGAAACTAGTTGAATAAAAAATTATGTAACAATATTTTTTTATTGTTACACCCTTATTTAAATAAGATAACTAAATATTAATATATTTTTGTAAATAATTTAATTATTTTTTTAAATTTTAACTAAATTAACTTGATACGTTTTTCATGTTCGTAATGGTTACTTATTTTCAATCCAAAAAACCATATAAGTGTAAATCAGATAATTTTATTGAAAATTGTTATTGTTTAAAGTTCATAAATTACATGGTAATTTAATGGATTCCCATGATGATAGTTAATCACATATTTTATGCATATCATGTGATTCAATGATGTGAATGAAAATGGTAATCTTGCCTTCAATATAGTGAATACAATATATTTTTGAATTCATTATATGTATCTAATGATTCAATGGGAAAATCTAGAAAAAATGGAATTTATGGGATGAGGTCACTGTTTCAACTTGATTTCAATTTAATTATAGTATCGTATATTATCTCTTTGGATTTCAATCCATCCATTGCTGAGATTATCGCGTTATTTCTCCTTGGGCTCATTTAGCACCATTTTTTATATTATAATATTATGGGTCAATACCTCATGTTATAATCTTGATAAAAACATTATGTATACATCATTATGGATTAGATTTCTAGTTCCATACATATAAATCCTTATATTTTTATTTAGATTCACTAGGTTAAGATATATTGAAATTATCACACCCATTCCATGTATACACCTCAACTTTTTATTTTTAAATGCATTGATTATTAACCATGGGTCCTATAACTACACTATACTTCATATATTCCATGATCAGTGTCCTTGACTAATGTCTATTCTAATATACTATTCAATCCATACCTTAGTCTATTATTCATTATATAATGCACACTGTTATGTTTATATAGAAATAATAAAAATTCATTAAAGGCCCTTATTGGTGGCTTATAGAGTTTTACATGAAAAATATTGAATATTTTTTTTTTGTCCAAATATATTCCATTAGATATAGTTTAATTTATTTATATGTGTTAGTTTTTTTAAACATTTATGGTGCTAGGACATGTAATGGGAGTAGTGGAACATGTCTATACTTGTACTACTAATATGAGTTTGGTTATTTATTTATTTGTATATCCATATATCCAAATAATATATAAAACCAGGTATTTGTCTGTATTTCCATTTACTAGATATATTATACTACATGGATAGTTTTTATTATTATAAAATGTCTAGTAGTCTATGTAGTATTATATAAAATAATTTTAATTTATTTATTTTAATGTTTCTTTTAGTATTAATATATGGGGTATACTCTCATCACCTAACCATCCATAGATGTGTTGTGATAGCCATTAGACTCATATAAATATTTATGGTAATTTATGCATGAGTCCATGTTTCCCTAATGATATGTTTTCTTATGAGCTATCCATTCAATAGATGTCACTCAAACAAAACAATTGTATCCATATACTTATTTAATAATTATTAATCTATTGTGTTTAGGTAAAATTGGTGTACATATTAAGAAATACATCCCCCCAATATTTTAAAAACAAATACTCAACAAAGATATCAATTCTACTTCTTCTTTTTTTTGTATATAAAAATATTATGAATAGTATGTTTCATTATGTGCATGATTATTACAACCATAGAAATACAGTTGAATAATTGTCTTTTTAATTAGTTATATTTATTTTAATATCAATGTTGCTACAATAATGTTGAGATGTAAGATATATTTTATATTGGGAGATGAAGTTATCTAGGATTATCCCATTATTCCTTCAATGTGGAATATTTTATCCCAAAATCATTTATTTTTATTTTTTCACTATTATTTTATGTTAAAATTTTTCCTTTTCAATCAATTTCAGTGTAGAGTCTCCTTTTTGATTTGTGCATCTATTATCAAAATTTATAGAATCATCACATTTAAGATCAAAGAATTTTTAGAATCCTTGTATACATATGATTTTCTCATGTTATTTTATATTTCGATATACATAATTCAATTCATGTGGTATTGTTTCCACACCATAAAATATCACTAATTATGTCCTCTAGGATCCACTCAATATCAATCCTTTATTCTCCATCACTATAACATTTTTATGAATAAATTTGTCTTTAAAGATTATTAATAAACTTTCATTCGTTAAGAAATATTTTTTATGACTCATAATTCTCATTTTTATAATTATTCTTTAAATTAATACTAAAATTATCCCTCATAATAATATTCTAGTATAGAGAATTGTTTTCCTAATCAAATGAGTAAATTTTATAGACTATGTTTTTGTAAAAAATATATAGTATGACCAATATAAATAAAAATATATCATTTCAAAATATTCATAACATTTCATTTCTTTTTATTATTCTTTATGATAAAATAGTAGTGGTTTGGTTTATATTTTTATATTATTCTTTATTATCTAAATTAAAATATATAAAAACTACATCTTCTTTTAAATTCCACTTTTTCATAGATCCAATGACCATATAATTATTGGAATAGCCTTTAAAGGATAAATCATTTTTTATAAAATATGTAATTGTTATATTATAAAATATATATATTGTAATATAATCTCTTTTTTAGTGAAGTTACATGGAATCAAATCAGCCAGGAATATGACTTGTGGGAATCTTTATAAGAAATAAGTAATCTTGTGACATACTAGAACCAAAACTGTTCATAAATGTATCATTTACAATGTTTCATACCAATAAATATATTTATCATAAACTATTTTAATTTCATGTTATTGGATACGCTAATCAATAAATTTGGAATACTTGAATTTGACATTACATTCACAAATACATCAATAATTTTCTCCTATTTACATGTTAATATAAAGACCCTTGAAATTTTTATAAAATTTATCTGATGGATACATTAAAATATGAATACCATAATATCCATCTAACTCCATATGTCTTTTATCAAATCTTTTCATACAACCACTTTATAAAATATTTGGAAACCACACTATTATTGGTTTTATCAGATCCATGTCGAGTGATAGATTATATAATAGCATAAATTCCCTAAAAAATGATAATTCTTTCAATTAATTATTATAAAACCTCATATATTTAAATAGTCATGGTTTTAGATGACTCCAAAATGATTTATATAATTAATTGGTAACCTAAAACTAGTACCTTTCTTTAAAACAATAACTTGTTCGATGAATTAGTTGTGGATATATTGTATTAGTGCCCCCTTTTATTTTTTTTGTTATTCCATTCTTATAAAACCACATGGACCTAATAATTCTCCCAATATACAAAATTTTATTTCAAAAAATAATTTTCTTTCAAAATAGTTTTATGAATGATGGAATCAAAATTCATTTAAAATATTCATTATCAAAACCTACTTCATTCATAGTTTTTTATGAAACCTAATGTATATTCCCCAAAATATTAATCAACTTCTTCCAATGATGTATACTATCGTAATCTCAACATATATATCAACTATTATCTTATCAAAACATTTCCCCAAAAAAGATATCATTTGTTACAATCATTTGTTGAATCCATAGTAAGATTCCTCCATTCATCAATTATGATAAAAAAATAAAAAACATAATCATGTCGATGGTAGTTCATCTCAATAAGAAGATTGATATGCAGATATTCCCATATTAAAGGTTCTATAATTATTGTAATAATTGATATTAATTGTTATACGTAATCAATAAAATTATTTAAATATGTGATAAAATGGGTCCTCTTAAATAAATAGTGAACACATTGTATTATCGTGGAAATGATATCGTGGATTCATAAACATACTTTTATTCGATTATGGAGATTATGTGACTTTAAAAAAATTATCCAATTATGTAATTCTATTCCAATTATTTCATAACAATTTATATTCCTTTATAACATTTTTATATTTATAATTTTATGTTAATATTGACTTTATTTTTATATTGGGAAACTCCACAGACTTCATTTGGAACTATATTCTTATATTTATATTTGTTATGATATTTATTCATGTTTAAATATTTAATTAATCCAATTGAAATATACGAACACTTTATTTCATTAAAATTTTTAATATACACTTCCTTGGAAACAGCCTTTGTTTTATAACATAAAATCAATATGGAATCATGTTCTGATACATTTTTCTCCACACAGTATCTGATTTTCAATTAGATATTATCCTTAAATATATCTTATCCTAAATTATATGAGATATCCTAGTGTTTTTGCTCACGTATCACGTTCACATGGTCCTCCCTATTTATAGGATATACCTTTCTAAAAAACTAACCTATTAACAATATAAATAATCTACCATTTTATTTATAATCATTTAAATATATTCTATATGATTATTGATTTCTACACCACAGTCCACTATGATTATGTTGTAACATTCTATTATATCTAACCAAACACCTATATCCATATTCCATTCAAGTACTTATGATAATTTTTGAATGGGGATTTTTAGACATTCTTAAATTCAAGAGGAACTGGGGAATTTTCTATTATTGATAGTCTGTTATGCCATATATTAATGCATATGAATTTAAAAATTTGATAGTAGTTCCTATTGTTGTTCTACATAATTTTATTTTTCAATCATGAATACACAAATCATATTCAATAGACTTACTAGACATCTCAATCACTAAAATAAATGATCAAAATTATATACAATATTTTCTTGTAATCTAAAAACACATGTCATTAATTCATTGTTCTATTACAATAATAATCATCACATTACCATTACTAAATTTTCATTGTGATCACATGTCATATAATTAAATATTATGTCATTTGTCAAATTTTATATTTACAATGTATGTAACATAATGTTCTGATATAATTACATTGATTCATAATGAAATGTGAAATAATATAAACTTCTATAAATTGATTATTATCCTTCAAAAAACAACATGAATTCACTAAGAACAAACTATACTATAAAACAAAATTTCAACAATCACTTTTTCACAACATCACTTTTCTTCATTGGTAAAATCATCTATATGATATATATTTTGAAGAAATGATATATATACTATCTGGATTATATGTTATACAAAAATATTTTTGTTACTAATGTGTTTTTATATTGATTTATATAATTTTATAATATTGGGTAAATTTATTGTGAATTGAATGTTTATTTAGTTTGGTTTTTATATTAATATTGTTCATGGGATGTTTAGGAATATCTTAATGGGTATAATTGTCAACCCCTACATGGATATTTTATTTCCTAAGGAGAAAATGTTTTCTTAAGATGTATGTTTCATTTTTTATCTTCATTAGAATTGGGGGAATAATAATAGTCATCTATGTGAGACTAGTAGATGATATTCTAGTTGTGTTATATATGTACTTTTCATGGGTATTTTTATTTATTATGGAATTATTGTCTGATCGTTTTACTCATATGAATATACATTATTTTTTTCCGTACACTTTTTATCATATGGACTATTATATTGGTATGTGATTATTGGGTATGTTTAGATTTATTATATTCCATATGGATTATGTGGATGATTTCCATTATTTATTAATCATTTAGTTAGTAGAGAACAATGCTACGTGTTGAGTGAAATTTCAGTTTTGGTTGAGGATAAATTTATGTAGCTGGACTAGGGCAGGATAATACAAATGGCATCATTTAAGTTTGTGTGGTATAAAAATGGAATATATTGGATGTGTTAGTACATTTGTGGCATTATATAATAATTATTAATAAATTTATTTATATTTATACCAATTTTTATCAAGATTTGTTAAAATTCCATATTTTATGGACACAAAATATGTCATTGTAGTGGTATTTTTCATGGGAGTGGTTTCTATTCTTGTCTAGATAAAGACTGCATTTACATATTTTTCATCATGTATCACCATTATAGGGATTAATCAGAATATCCATGTATATATGTTATTATTTTGGTATATTTTTATAAACAATAATTTAAACCTCGAAAAATGAAAAAATGGTATCTGATAAAATATTCAAAAAAAATATAATTTATATTTGATAATTTTAGTTTAATTTTTTAAAAAATGGCCAATAAATTATTTTTTGTTTGTTTACCAATAATAATGTCTAAAAAACAATTTTTCATTATTTATTTCACTTGAAAGTATTTGTGATATTATATTTTAAATGATTACATTTATTCCTATACATAATATTTATTAAATATATTTATAATGAGTGATAGATATTATAAATTTATTAAATGTATCTCTGATAAGTAATCTAATCATCATTATATGATTTTATAATAATTTTTATACACTTCATTTTATGATGAAAAAATTATATCAATGTATCTTGTAAACTAAAATAATGCGTATGCACGATTTTATTGAATTTCAATAATTTTATTAAATTAAAGAAATCTTTGTATGTAAAATTATTATTTGTGTTTTAATAATACATATATTGTCTTTCAAACAATTGTTTATGGAAAATTGTTTTTTTATTCTCAATGGGTGTTTATATGGTTTATGGAGAAATTGTATTATATATTAAATTGGGGATAAAGTTTCAAATTAAATTTGAATTTTATTACTGATATTTGTATGATAAGTATTTTTCTATAATATTTTTATGTTTTAACCTCGATTTCAATGGATGAAATAATTTTCTCAAAGAGTTTTATCAAAAATAGTTGTAATTTATTATTTTTCATAAACTAATATGATTGTAAATATATTAATAATAAAAAAGAAATTTAATATATTAATGTTATGTTTGTATATTTATATATGAAATGATAATTATAATGTTGTTTTTCGTTTTATTGGATATATAAAATGGTGATGGATGTTTTTTTCATTATGAATTATTTTTATAAAATGAATAGGTTTTGATAGTTGTAATAATTTTTAATTCATATGATTTCTTTTAAATGGATATATTAATTTGTATGTTGAAGTAAATTTTTGGCTTAACAAATTCAAATATTAATGAAATTGAGTGAAACTCATCTTTTGGGGAAAATTATTCATAGATCTAGTTTTTAAAAATTTACCATAATATTTTTTTAATGTAATGGTAATGGATATATGACATGATTATAGTACTAAATATGTGGGTATTTATGCAAACCATGAGATTAATATAATGTATATTTTAAATAATTCATGATGTAGTGATTTATAAAATTATAGAGTCAAAAATCACTTATATTTGGTAATAAATTATTCTTATAGGATGCATTTTTAATGAGAAAATAATTTTTTTCTAAATAAAATATTTTTTAATAACAATTACTATTTAAAAAATAAATTTCCAAAATATATTGGGATTTTAGTTTTTGATTAATTTGTAATTTTAATTGTCTCATTTTAATGAAAATGGTTCATTATAATAATAGTTTTCTCTAGTATATGATTTGTTTTTATTTTATAGGAATAGTTGACACCAAATGATAGATGTTTTTATGAGATAGATAATCAAATGATACATCATTTTGGCCTAATAAATTTTTTATTGGTATTTTTCATCAAATATCCATATGAGAAAAATTTCCTAGAGAGATAACCTAATTTATTATAATACAATACTATGTTGGAGTTTAAAGGGTTACAAGGGATATATTTATAAGTACATAAATGTTATATTTTTGAGTATTTCAATATGTATCCCTACTTCAATGGTCTTAGAGATTGATTTTTGTTGAAGGAATTAAATTTTAGTTGATCCAAATTGACTAAAATATTGTATCTTTGTGAAGTATCTATTTTGGATTTGGTTTCATTATTTTGGGTTTAATTCTTCCATTTAATTACCATTCCAAAAAAATTTATCATGGATGAAAATCTATTTCGCTCCATGAATTATTATTCAATATCAATATTAGTTTGAGGTTACAATATTGATCAGTTATATAATTCAAATTGATTTTAGGTTGATATAATAGTATACTTGTGTTTTACCATTCATATACATTGTATAGTAGGTAATGTGGAATTGGAATTGCAAATATACTTTATTTTGGTAATGTATGTTGATACAGATTTAGATCACCTAGTCTATTATCACTAAATTTTAATACGGATTAACATGTGAATATGGAAATATGAAGAAAAAAAATATGTTTACATTTGGGATTTGGGTAACATGGTTTCAATTAGATTTATTTGGGAATGATTTTGGTGAATTTATAGGATAATTAAACATTCAAGTTTGATTACATTTTAGAATCAAACTATAGTAAAGAAGTTGGTTTAGTTAGAATTATACAAAATTTAATTACATATTATCTCAAGACAATGATCATGAATGTGTAATACATTTATTCATAAAAAACCTTGTATTTGTGGATTTTTTAATATTTTTTGGTGTATTTTAATTTTTATGTATTTTTATTTATTTATTTATAGTATAAAATTCATGGTGATTTTTGTGTAAATTATGGGTGGGATGAGGACCTATTTATGTTTGTCATATAATGAATTTAGGTTCACCATTTTCCATTATTGGAATTTTTTTGAACAATATTTAATGACATAGCTATTTTGGTGTATATAATTTTATAAATTTTGGAATCATTTTTTAGTGTAATTATAAATAATTTTTTAAAACTTTTTTCAGGAAACTACTATGTATTTTAATGTTCAATTATTTATATTATTCACTTTAGAGATCAAAATTTCTTTTTTTGCTATTATATAATTGTATTAAAAGTTAAAATAGACCAAATTATTTATATAATTTCATATTCCAAAAATCTAGCCTATAAAAAAAGTATATAATCATGTATTTAATTCATAATCACATCAATATATTCCATATGGGTCATTATTTCTTCAACATGGTCTACTAGGATTATATTAAACCACAATAATATATCTTACCATACAATTATATCCATCTTGAATTATAATACATATCATAATTATTCTATGAGTATATATATACATGCTTATATTCAAGATACAAATGTGAATTTTATACTCCTGAATTTCTATTGTTCCATATATTCATGTATCTTAATTTTAAAATTTTATTTATGTTACTAATATAGGTATACCAAATTTCAGTTTTCAATCAATAATACTCAAATATTGTTTATTACACCCCATATGCATCTCGATAACATAAATATTTATCCACAATTAAATATAAACTGTTTTATTATTCAATGACACATGCCTTTAATTCATTGTATGATTACAATAAAACTCATCACATTACCATTACTGATGTTTCTTTGTGATCTCAAGTCATGCAATTAAAGATGAATAATGTTATCTCATTTAACATATATCATGTATGTAACATAATATTTTTATATAATTACATAGATTCATTATGAAATTTGATATCTTAAAATTTTCAATTAATTCATGATAATTCTTCAAATATCATCACGACTTCACTAAAAACATACTTGACTACAGAATAAAGTTTCAATAATCAATTGTGAAGAACATCACTTGTCATTGTTCATAAAATCTGGGGCATGATGTATATTTTTTATAAATTATATATATATATAAATATATATAATGTGTGTATTATATATTATATAAGAATATTTTTTTACTAATGTGTTTTAATAATAATTTATATAATATCATATTATTGGGGGCATTTAGTTTGAAGTGAATTTTTATTTAGTTCAGTTTGTAAATTCATATTATTCCTGGGATGTTATTTGAATATCCTAATGGGTATAATTATCTACCCCTACATGGATATCTTATTACCAATGGAGAACATGTTTTCTTTAGATGTATGTTTCTTGGATGTTTCATAATTAGAATTGGTGGAATATTTATGGTCTTCTACTAGAGACTGGGAGATGATATTCTAGTAGTGGTAACTATGTATTTATTATGGGGTATTATATTTATTATTGAAATATTTTTTTGTTTTTGACTCAAAATATAATACATTATTTTTATATTACACTTTATCTTATGGACCATTATAATGGCATTTCATAGTTTGGTATGTTTGGTTTTTTGAAATTCCTCATGCATAATATGGTTGATATCCATTATCTATTAATGATTTTGTGGATAGAGAATGGTTCTAAGGGTTAAGTGAATTTTTAGTCATTCTTGGTGATAGATTTAAGTAGCTATTTTATGAAAGGATATTAAAAAATGGTATCATTTGGGTATTTTTTGGGCATACAAAGGGTTGATATTTGATGTGTTAGTTAATCTGTGTCATTCCATAAAAATTTTTCATAAATATATTTATACTGATACAAATTTTTATCATGATTTATGGCAATACCATGTTTTTATCCTCACAAAATCTGTTGTTTTAGTTGTATTTTTAATGAGATTGTCTTCTATTGTATTGTTGATAAAGATTGCATTTACATATTATTCATTATGTAGAACCCCGATAGCGATTCATGGGAATATCCAAGTCTATATTAAATTATTTTGGATTATTATTACAAATAAGAATTTAAAACTCACAAATTGAAAAAATTGTATCTGATAAAATTTGAAAAAAAATATAATTTACTTGTGATATTCATTGTAATGTCTTCATAAAAATTGTCAAATAAATTAAATTTTTATATTTTTACAAATATTAACTTATACATGGGAATATTTCATTATTTATTATTCATGACTGGGATTTTGATTGTAGATTTCATATGATTACATTTCTCCTAGTACATTATATATATTAGATATATTTATGATTAATGACAAATATTGGTATTTTATTAATGATATATGTAATAAATAATCTAAACATCAATATATGACTTTATGACCACAGTTATGCACTTATTTTTATGATCACAACATTATATCAATGTTTCTGGTAAACAAATAAATGTGTATTCTTGATTTTAGAAAATTTTATAATTTTATATAACTAACCACTTCATGATGGATGAAAGAATTATTTTGGTATATATAATCCATATATGGTTTTTGACATAATTGTTTTTCAGAATATGGTTTTTTTTATTTCTGATTGTGAGATGATATGGGTTATGGAAGAATTGGATTATATATGAAAATGGTTATTTAATATAAAATTACATTTGAATTTGATTACAGATTTAGGTATGAGAAGAATTTTCTATAAACATTTTACGTTTTAACCAGGATTTCTATGGAAAAAAAAATATTTTTTTCATATTTTATTTTCAAAAATATGTTTAATTTATTATTTTAAAAAAATTAATATGATCGGTAATATATTAATAGTAAAAGATAAACATAATATATTTCTTCCATGTTTGTATATTTCTTTATGAAATCATAATTATATTGTTGTTATAGTATTCATTGGATTTATAATATAGCAATGGATTCAGGTTTTTTAATTAAGGTGTTGTGTATAAAATGAATGGATTTTGATAGTCATAAATGTTACAAATTTTTAAAATATATTTTAATTGAATTTTTAACAATGCGGGTGGTGGTAAATTATCTTTTTAGTGAATTAAAATATTTTTAAAATTGATTGAAACTCATAATATGGGGAAACTTATTCATAGATCCAATATTAAAAAATATAACATAATAATTTATTTAATTTAATGGGAATGATTTGATGACCTGTCTATAATAAAAAATATGGGGGGATTTATGTAAACCCTTAGATTGAAATAATTAAAATTTAAATTCATTCACAATATAGTGATATAAAAAATAATAGAATCTAAATAATTTTTTTATTTATAAATTGAATACATTAATGTTATCAGATGACTTTTTAATGAGATAATATATATGTTAAGGAATTTTTTTAATAATTTTTAATTTTCAAAAAAATTTATTTTTCATAAATAAATTGGGATATTTTTTTAATTTTTTAATTTAGATGTTTAATTTCGATTAAATGGGTTTATTGTAATAATGGTGTTCTTTAGTAGATGATTGGTTTTCATTGACTAGAAATAGCTTAATCCCAATGATATGTGATTGTAAGAGTTATATGATCAAATTATACAACATGATGGCCTATGAAATTCCATAATAGTTTTTATCTGATATTCATATGAGAAAAATTACCTAGAGGGACGGAAAAATATATTCTTCTTCAATACTCTATTGGAGATGAATGGTTCATATGAGAAATATTTACGAGTAATTAAAAGTCAATGATTTGAGTTATTCAATATATATCCATCATTTAAAGTTCATAGAGATAGATTTTGGTTGAGGAAATTATTTTTAGGTTGACCTAAATATGATTAAAATGTTGTATGTTTGGCCAATGCCTTTTTTTTATTTTTTTTATTTTTGTTTTGGGTTTACATTTACATTTACATTTTATACCAAAAAATGACTTTTGGAGGGAAATGTGTTTAGCTTCATGTTTTATTTTTTTTCTCACTATTAATTTGAGGTTAAAATATTTATCAATTAGACTGGGCAATAATATATTAGGTTGATGTAACTATATACTTTTGTTTTAACATTCAAATACATTGTATAGTTTTTAATTTGGAATATGATTATTGAAAATAGTTTATTATGGTAAATTATGTACAGACATATTTGTATCTCCTATTTAATTATCATCAAATTATTATATGTATTAGTTTGTGACTATTTAAATATAATTTTTTTTTCTATAGTGACTATTGGGATTTATGTAACTATATATATATTAGACGGATTAGGGAATGCCTTCGCTGGTTGATAGGATAATTATACACCCATGTTTATTCATGTTTTATTACCAAATTATTGTGTGAAATAGTTTTTATTTTTTATTAGAAACAAAATATTGACATATTATTTCAAATCAATGTGATGGAATTTATAGTATATTAATTCTTATGTAACCATGTATTTTGGAATATTTTATTTTTTGGGGGATAGTTAAATATATAGTCGTTTGGATATTTTTTATTTATAGTATAATATTAATTGTTATTTTTTAAAAAATTATCTGTTGTACGGTAACCTTTTTACAGTGGATATAAAATGAATTTTGGTTCAAAATTGTTATTTATAGGGATTTTTTTAAATAATATTTAATGGAATGTGTATTTTTGGGTATAATATTTTAAATTTTTTTGAATCATTTGTTATTTTAATTATAATTAATTGTATTAGACATTTTGTAAAAAAACAATATAGGTTATTGTTATATTATTAATTTGATTCACATTGGGAATAACATTAACAGTTTTTCATTCGTTATAATTGGATTCGTTGTTCATAAAATGAATACTGGAGAATACTATGGATGAGAATGATAGAATAGTAGTGATTTCAACCATTTTTTGTTTTTATAGTAATGTTCATTATTTAATTAAATTAATGCATGAGAATTTTGATTTAAATAATGGTTAACCATCATATGTAGTGGGTTGAATGTCTTAATTCCATGGAAATGGTATGAGAATCTTAAAACATTGTAAAAATTTTATATAATAAATGGAGTCATAGTGGGCGAATGTTTTACCTAGTATTCAAATTATATTCTGATAGATTATATTGTATCATGGGTTTTTAGGGTGAAGAATCATTAATATGGGTAAAAATTTATATCCATAGTTTTATATAGAAAGTATATCATTATGCAAAAATATCTAATGATAGTTATTAGACAAAACATGCGGTTTTTAGGGAAATGTATTTGAAAATAATGGGTTTTAGAGAAAGGGGATGTTTTTTGAGGATTTTAGGGAGGTTTATGTTTACTATTTGTTGTATAGAGGGGAATTTATGGTCAGTAAACTATTTCTTGGATCCTGTATTTGATGATTGTAACCTAGGTTCTTATACAGATTCAAATTCCTTATATACTCATTTTTATCGAACTATATAGTCATCCAATGAAACATTTTTTTATGGTGAATATTTTCCTGTTTTTTAAGTAGAAATTGATAAATATTTGAAATTATGAATCGGTTTAATATATCCTGGAAAATTTGTATAGAAATTTAATTAAACTTTCCTTTAGATTTATTCATTCATAACATTAAATAAGGGATCAAATTGGATATATATTATAAATTTTTACTCATATGTGTCCTCATATATATTTTTCCATGAATATTTTGATGTTTGAGTAGTGGATTAATGGCATGTCACTCATTGTTTTTCTTCTCTTGATTTCATCATCTGAACTAGTGTATTACCATAATATTTTAATAGAGACCTGTGAAAAATCCTTTATTTTTTGAATCTTTTTTTATGTGCATTTACAATGATTTTATATGTGATTATACTGGGTTTGGTTATGTTTTTGGACAATAATGTTGGGTTTAGGTATGTGGATTCCTACTCACTGAAATATGTGATAATTGACATGAGCTACAATTTAGTGGATGAATTTATTTTTTTACTGTTTTGAAGATAATATTTTTATGTTTTTATGGTAACAATAGGGTTGAATTGTTGTGATTTTTATTAGAGGAAAAGGATCTGTGTGTATTTCTATATGTTTTTGGGAGTATTTATGAAACAAGGTAAATTATGATTTAAAATTAAATAAGAGATGATTAATTTTTCTTGATTTTTTTGATTGATTTTATTTAATATTATTGTTCATTTTCTTGGATGGTAAATAATACTATTATCGATTTTTTTTTGTAATTGACTATAAGGATTATGATTTTTTGTTGATGGATTGAGCAATATTATTGATGTTTTATTTTTTGGATCATTATGTTTCATGGTTGATACATATGTTAAATCATTGTATATAGTTTATAATTGATTATATATGCATATATTATAATAAATTGATTTTTTATCTTGGTTTGGATGTGGAATTGAGCATGAGTGTGTAAAATTCCAACATTATTTTGGTAAAATATTACATTTATGATCAGTTAACATGGTGTAAAATCCCCCTTGTCTAAGAAATTTATTGATTATGGTGAGGTGATGTAATCGAAAAATATCACATAGGTATAGAGACCATATCATTAATGATAAATTGAGGATTTCTGTTAGTTATTTCACATGAAAATATATGATACCCATGCATGGTTATTTATAAATCTAGTGTTTTCAACCTAATTTGTAAATAAATAAATGGATGTTTTGTGTTTTTTTAGAGATATGATATTTATAATTTATTAGATTTGTATTATGAAAAAATAAATTTTTGTAATAAATTAATTTATAATTATTTTATAAAATTGAAAATTAGTTTCTGAATAATTTATAAGTAAAATTTATTTGTTTTTCCCTCATATTGAGAAAATGTATAGGGGTATTAGAGATATCATATGCAGTTATGTTCTCAGATTTTACGTGGATATCATAATTCCCATGATAAAAATCATGACATGAGGTATAAATTTAATAGATATTTGTTCATTTAAATGGAATTTAAAATATGGTGGTCTAGAAGAGGATAATTCAATAATGTTTTTTTGGAAATTTTTATATGGTATTAGTTATATAATAGAGTATTTGGATTGATTTTACACTCATGGTTGTATGTATCCATTATATTCATTGTCTGTTTTCCACAATTAATTTTTTTAAAAAATTGTGATTCATGTGTAGTGGTATTATATGCCATTCCTCATGGATTGATTGAGTTTTTTGTTTAGATATTGGTATTAAGGTTGTTAAGAGACTGTTCCAATTGCCAAATATGTTTTTCATTATTCTTGGTGTTTTGTATGAGTACCCCCAATTGGTTGATGTTTTTTCGAATATGAACCAATGAATATAATTATTTATTTAACATAAATATATTATGAAAAATATTTATAACCTCATGATTTTCCCCAATATATATTTCTTTCATCTCATAAAAGATATCAATAAAAATAATCCCAATAATTAGCTCAAAAATAATCTAAAAAATTATAATATATATATATATATAATTTAATATTAGATAATTATATAGCTCTTATATAAGGTAATTTGATTGATTATAAGGAATGAAATATATAAATAATATTTTTTTTATTTAAAAGAAAATATTTTATTCATAATATTTAAATTGATCAATCCTTTTTAAAAATTAATTTTATCTCAAATGAGTTTTGAAACAGAATAATATAATCGTTAAATCTATAAATATATTTCAAATTCTCACATCAAATTTTTGGTATTCTAAAAGAATTTTTTGAAAGTATTTTAATTTATATCATAATTGGAATAATTATTAGGCAATATAACGAGTGACAATGTAATTTAAGAGTCAATTCGGATAAATTTATGGTGATATATAATAAAATTCAACCAATGAGAAAAAATTAATTTTTATAACATATAAATCAAGTGTAAAAAATATGTGGTAAATTATAAAAGTATATATGTATTTAATAATAGTTTAGAAATATTCATATAAATTTATGAAAATAATTTATAAAAATGATGTAAAAAATAGAACAAATAAAATATTCTATTTTTGAAATAATAAATAGAAGTAAATTGAAAAGTAAATAAAACCAGACTACATGCAATATTTCTCCAATCCTAATAATTTTTCTTCTTAATATAATTATGAAATAATTGAAATATATTTAAATTTTCTATTTAAAAATTATTAAATGTAGAAATATTTAGTTTAAAAATGTAGATATTGTATCAATTTTTATTTTATGGGTATATTTATGGATTATGTGATTCCAATATTGTTTGAAATCCAAATATTATCATTATATTCATACACAACCTTGAATTAATACATCATATATCATCATGAAAATATCAAATTATAAAATTTTAATAATTAAAAGGAAAATAAATTAATAAATGTTGTAAATATAAAATATCATGATAAAAATTTGGGGAAAATCATAAGTGTTGTGGTATTTTTCTTGTAGATAACATCACAGTGTTGTGATCATCCATTGTGTAATTGTAGATTTATATTTCTTTATAAAAACAACCACATCTTGATTATTCAATTGATCATCAATATATATTCCCTAAACAAGGCCTCATGATGATAAGGATTAATATAATCTTAAACAATTTTTATTATGTTATAGATTGGTGACTGTCAGTAGACATCAATTGGGTGAACAGTAATTTCCATAACATTAGGGAATAAAAAATCATTGTTATTATATTGTGGTTTTTCAAAATATTTAATTATTATTTTTAATGAGTAAAATATTCATTAATTTTTTTCAACCATTTCACACAATCTAATTATGAAAAAATGATATATAAATAATTTTTATCAGTCACACTAAATCTAGCTGATAGGATAAATATTTTCTATAAATTATTCAATCAGTACAAAAAAATTTCAGGGAATGATTCAATGGAGTTGAAGGAACCCCAAGAATAATGGAAACATAAAAGATTACAAATTTTTATATTTTAGATTTTGATTATTATTATAAACAAAGAATCTCGAAACCCACTTCCCTATATTTTTAAGAGGATCATGTGTAATTCAATTTAAGTGTTAAAATAAAATCATTCAAAAGATTAAACAATATCCTGATTTATTAATGTCATGTGATTGATTGAAAAATTGTGGAATTTTCATGGATAAAGGAAACTAACATAAGTTTTCTCTAGATCATCCACATTTGTTCCGAAAAACATGTACCATTTTTCAACATATATCATGTGTTACTGTGGGAAATGTTTTTATTTATGAAATCCCATCAATCACCTAAAGAACATACACCTTTTTGAGAATGTGGGATAATGAAGACATTGTTCCACATTTGTAATCTCTTGTTAAGAACATTAATGGAGTTTCTATGAGATATTATCCCACTACATTTCTAAAAATTGTGGATCCTCATATTTAAGTGTATAAAATAATATTTCATACATAGATTTTATCTTCCAAAATGGAACCTTTTCCCCAAAAATTAAAAACCATAATATTAGAATATTGATAATACATATGACTTATTAAACATGTAATGACCATCAAAAATATTTTTGTACTAACAATTAACACCATAATTTTTAATGTGATAAACTTTTAATCATTAAATCTATTATTTCACTCCAAATATAATTTAACATACCATTAAATTCAAATGTCCATTCAAAAAATTAATTTTTTTTCATATTCACATTGATGATCTATCATATTTTTAATACTAGGATAAATAAATTCTATCAGCATTATTCTAAAAATTAATAATAAAATTGAATTATTTCAAAATTTGATTCGTCTCATGAAGATGTTCTCCATCTCCCATATTTGGGGCCACATGATCTATAAGAATATATAGACTTACATTGATATAAATACATTCTATGAACAGGTTCATTTTAAAATAATCTATTTGTCTCATGTTATCTCATAATGTATGATTCACACTTGTGACATCATCATTTTGTTTCTTTATATAGTTTATGACCATACTAGATGGATATACATTATTGTATAATTGATTTTTGTTTATAAAGGGATTAACATCATGGTCATATATGTTATATAGATATCGTCCCATCAATTAAGAAGCCAAAAATTATATCTTCACCAATAATATAATTCCATACCACCAAGAACATAACAAACACAATAAACCTCAATATAATTTCTTTATCGTGGTTATTTATTTTCATAAATTTATGTTCTGAGACAGTATACAGTAACAGTAATCTTATGTGACTTGAATAATACATATATAACTAGACTGGGAAATGCGATGAATCCCAAAACTTGTGGTGTTCCAATTGAAAGGTCTATCCTCACGAGGTCATCTACTCGAGATCACAATGATCAAACATCTTGGGATGATGTATAAATTATAACGGTCCCAAAGAACATGATAGTCATACTTAATCTGCTTATTGTCAGCATGACTTATCTAGTCCAGTGGACATATGTTTATAATTACTATAATATAATGTTGTTGTTATAATTATAGATGGGAACTACAATATCCTTTTTAGAAGGCACATAATTTATGTTATATTACATATGAATAGTGGATATAGATATATAAAAATTATTATAGTATGAATAAACAAATGTATATATAAAACTGTATACATATAATGTTAATCAAATGTATATTTCAATTTGGGTTTTGGAAAGACACTATTACAACACTACCACATACAGTAGTTCAGTATTTCTAAACCTACATGTCAAATCTCACATGATAATATCATGTTTCAACTTTTTATGGATTTATTCATTGGATTTCCATAACCCCACTGTGTGGCTATTCTAATATCTATGATTATATCCCTTTGAGTAATATTTCTAAATTGATTATATTGTGGAATATATCCAATTTTATCCACTATTTATGCATGACATATTCGATAGTACTAATAATATAATTATCATAATGAAATATAATGACACATATGGTGTGATTAAAATAACTAATCGTGTATTTTTTATATTGAACTTCATTATCTACCTTAGAATATACGAAAAACATTGTATTTTTGGGTATGGATATTAAAATATTTGATGTGATTTTCTTGCATATTAATTTAGTCTAACTATGCTATAATATTGTTCTTTCCTTATAGTAAAACTATTTTGTCTGCTCTGGTATCTGGTTTCCCTTCTGTTTAATATACCAGTTACATTTCATTTTTTCTTTCTCATGTACAATGAGATCGTTTTGAAATCATCCTTTATTCTCTCTAAGATATGTATGAAATTTAACTTTTATAGTTTATATGACTGAAATGTCACTTTATTTACATTACATTGAATATTTTGTTGATACATTAACGCAAAATATATAATTATACTCTATATATTAATCTATCCTATTTTAATTCACGTATTTTTGGAGATATTTATATTTTGTTACAGTAGAAACAATTTTCTCTAAAAAATTTAAAACATGTGTTTTACTGAATTCATGATAGTATATGTGCTTTTGACAAGGTCTATAATACAATTAAACCTTCCTCGTTAGTTGAAATTCAATAGAACATTGGGTTCTACATTATGAAAATATTTTTAAAATTACAATAATTATATACTTCACCAAATATACAAAAAATAATTGTTTTCAATATGATAATGAAAATATTTTACATGAAAATTAATATCACTCCCCTCTAAGGAATGGTAAACACATGAGAAATATTTATTCCGAATTATTATTCTATTGTCTATTATATTACATTCATCCTGATAGGGATTTCAATAACATGCACCCTTATTTTCATTATAAGATACCATCATCCCTTTATGACTATGTCATATAGAAATAATAAATTATTGGTGATCTTTTAATATAATGACCGAATAAATGATTATTGAATGATTCTATGACTGGTATAATTAGAATGGATTCAGAAAGAATGATCATTTTAAAATAATGTATCCCAATTGGTACAAATCTTAATATATCCATATATAGCTTCTCTTGAATACCCTCAATGGAAATAAAAATAATATGACTCATATACATTGATAAATTAAATCTTTAAATTAATTTTACATGATATTTTCAAATTTATCCAATTTCAATTTACATATTACCATTAGGATTTATTATTTTCAGTGTATTATTTATCGAAATCCAAGGAGAATTTAAAACCACCACCATGGTTTTATCCTACCTATAGAGTTTGTGTCTATGGAAGAATAATTTTCTATAAGTTATAATTGAACATGTTCATATACAAACTATTTTATGATATTTGTAATATATGAATCCAATGTCAACATCTCTACAACAATGTGAAATAGAAATTTGAATCTTTTTATAGAAACATAGTCAAAAATTGACTATAACTTTTATATCAAATGGATTTCTAAAATATCCATAAATAACATTAGGATGAAAACTCTAAATTCCCATTTTATTATCTCATAATAAACGGTTGTTTATATCACAAAAAAAATATTAATATAAATACATGTTCTTATGAAAATTTATTTAATCATACTAAATATCATATGATATCAATTTTTCATAAGTGATATCATAAGGTTATTCAGTAATGACACTATTTTTTAATGATTTATCAAAAAAATTGTAGTTTTTCAACGATTGATTTATTAAAATTAAATATCATTTTAATTACATAGTGAATCAATTTTTTATAACAAATTTTCAAATATTAATTATTCCATGCTACATTTTATTGAGAAATGAAAACAAGTATGAATCATAATCAATCCTCCTTATCAGCATCATACTATTTACATTGATAATGTAATCTGCATTTGTAAATTACACCAGAATACATTATATAGAGAGATGAAGGCTTGGTCAATACATTCTTCACCAAACCAATCCAATGAATCTCTTATATTATATCGATGAATAATCCAAACTTCACATTTACATTCCATTTATACTTAAATACCATTATTAGATATACATACAAAAACATTAGCCTTGGAGTAGTTCAAAATCACAAAATGCACTAATTTGAAAATAATTGTGTCTTATGTTTACCACTATCGATTTATTTGTCCAAAATAATGTATATATGTCTATTTATAGTATTGGAGGATATTTACTCTGGAGTGTCAAAAACAATATTTGTTATATCGATGATGACTATTCTATTTTAACACCCTCTCTTCATAACATGTATTTACATTTATTTGGGAAACAAGTACGTTGAATTTCATATGATGTATTAATTTTTATAAGTTCTAGTCCTACTCTTTAGATACAGATTCTAGTTGGGAATATTTCATTATACAATATTATAACAGTTTAATTTTGGTATTAATTTCTATTTTCAATAAAATTTACATTAATTTTTTTTAATTTTATATTGATAACAAGTAAGATTTTTTAAAATATTCTTCCAAAATATCTCAAGCTATTTAAAAAAGTATCGTATCCTAAAAATAACTGATTTGAAATTCCTAATCACATGAGTATTCTTTATTCAAGGATCATTATAAACAATCCTCGTGGTTAAAAAACATTGGATACACCACTACTCTGAGAGTCTGTGATTGGAATTAATCATTCCATCCATATTAACTCATAGATATTTGATGTGTGGAGTTGAGTCATGTTTCCTATAAATATTTATATTTCATTGCTCGTGATTTACAACTAAAATTAAAACATAGTTTATTTGTATACTCAATTTCTAACAAAATTAGTTAATTCAACCCAATACTATCATAATAGGACCACTATTTTAATGGAAACCCTCAAATTTGGTTTGCGATCACCCAAAAACCTATTTTTCATCAAATTTGAGAAAAGGAATGAATATAATCACAATCTTTTTTCATTTTAGATATGGAAATTTAATATTGGAGAATAAAATACAACTATATTAATTAATATTTTTCAATGAAATTCCATTGAAAACATAAGCAAGATTTTAAATAGATAACATTCACGCCACATGTTTATTTTATCATTTCCTTCTTTTATTATGTTATACTATGTGATCATGCATAATAAATACCCATATAAAAATTAATTTACCATTAACATAATAAATTAAATAAATAATAATGTGACCTTGATCCATTAACAATTTGATGTTCCATTGAGAAAATGACGAATTAACCAAGACACTATGGGAGTTCTATAAGCTAATACCAGATCTGAATTACAACTCCTATGAATACTATACTTTTCACTTGCCTATTTGATGTTATCTCTCAATTCAAACTATTTCACCATGAATTCCTAGGATATTTAAAATGAATACACAAAAATACGTTATAGGAACTCTATGTAAAATATTATATTTTATCATGTAAATGAGTAAATAAAAGCCCTTACATATATTAAATATGAATTTAGGATTAAAAAACATCAAAAGAAAATAATTATTACATTATCTAGAAGATAAATTAAATAATTAATCTATCATTAATGGTTCTATTCTATATCATGATCATTCGACATTCAAATATATTTCATAAGAAAAATTTAATCTACTAAAACTATACATGTTGTTTACTTTTAATGCATTAATGTGATTTAATATAATTTGTATTAATTTTAGATACATCACACAACAAGTGAAATAATTTTCTTAAATCATAGAAAATTATATTAAAATTTTAATCTAATTATAATTTTTTTGGAAAATTTTGACCTCAACCATATACCACTAAAATTAATTCATTTCAGTGATGGGTAATATGGGTCAGGTTGGTCGGGCCCAGAATTAAATTCTATACCCTGAAATGAGGAATTAATTAAAAAGAGATTATATATATATATATATATATATATCTGTGTGTGTGTTTTATACTAGTATGAAATTATATTAAGAATAAGAAAAAAAAATCACTTTTTTATAGACTCTAAAAAATCAACCATGCAATACTTTAAATATGAATCTATGGAAATATTTATCATTATAAATAAAGAAGAACAAAAGGGATTCATTAAACATGCATCCATGGAAGCTTTATACTATTAATTAAACAAGTTTCCATGAAAATTTTTCTAATATCTTCCTAGGGATGCTTTATCCTTTAGATTAAATTAGTTTCTAGGGATTCGTTATAATAGATATCATGTTATTCTTTATCCTTTAAACAAAACACGCTTCATAAAGAATCATTAAACTAGATTACATGGTAAGCATTATTAATTAAATTAAAACAATCGCAGGGAAAGCTAGTATTATTAATGGACTAAAATGATTATATTTTTATATATTTGAATAATATAAAATTTAATCAAATTTCTTATAGGATGGAAAAACATCACACTTGAATCCATTAATGTGATTCAAATAATAAAACATTAATTTTTTCGCATGTCTAATGAGAAACACTTGTCCTTTTATATGAAATAAACTATATACAAAATCTCCAATAAACAAACCGTTACAATATTTTTGATTGAATGAAAACCCTCCTTATAAATAATATAAAATTTAATTGATATATATTCCGACTTAAATAACTACATGATTCTTTGATAATAATTGAACTGACCTGGGTCACCATTGAAGCATGAAATACAGACAATTTTAAAATCTTGAATTGGACATCTATTAAAAACATTGAATCTAAGAAACTACAGCCTATAGTTTCTAAAATGATCACATGCAATTCAAATTAATACAATAATGTAAAACACCGTGGAAAAGTAAATTGTACCTTATTCGATTGAAGTCATCGGGTTGATTCAGTAATTGTTGAATTGTTATGAATACAATATTCCAAACTATGAATCCTCTATATTATAAACACAATATCCAAAATTCATTGATTTTTTATCTATGTTTTCTAGGTTCTAGTGTTGGAAATCAATGATAATTATGATGCCCCTCTGAACACTTGTTGAACATGTACATAGTCAAGAATGAGGGATAGATCTAACAATGATATTCATTTATAATTTCAATATAGGAACATGAGGTGAAAATGTAATATGTACTATATCATAAAATTACTGTAAATTTTATATATTACTACTCCTGTGGAAAAAAATTTGATTTTCATACTTTCGTTATAACTTTCAAATTTTAATATTGGTCCCTAGAATTTAATAACCTTAATTTATGAACATTGCGAATAAGTATGACTTAATAAATCTATCATAAATGTTAGAACAAATTATTATACATTACTAAAACTATATAATGTTATTTTAGAACATAAGAAGAATTAACTCACAACATAAGTAGTAGTCAGAGTGAGTATCCCAATGAGTGGTGAATTGAGTACCGATTAATAATTTATATATGAAATTAATTATTTTGGAATCCCCCAAATGTCTAAATATGGACCAGTTTATCAAAATATGTATTATTATATAAAAATCAATATTTATAATTATTTATCTACTGATTGATTATTCATCAAGTGAATAATATACATTATTAATCAATCCTTTGAAATAAATTTAGTTGATTGAAATTCTATATGAAAATAAATTATGCTAGACTTTAAAAGTATATATTGTGTCTGTAGTTATAATTTTTTTTGGTTTAATGAAGAAATAATAAAAATAAAAATTAAATCACACAATGTAAATAATGTGACAACTGGGTCCCGCAGACAACACAAACACCCCGAATTAACATGGTCATCGGGTCCTAGCCTACCAGGTACCACCAGTGACCCTATATACATGTGGTCCCCATCATGGGTCCCACCCACATTCCCGAATGAGTCATCTAACTAATGATAGTCCCCAAAGGACAAAACATATCA
Organism: Viscum album; assembly: GCA_963277665.1. Taxonomy (NCBI): domain Eukaryota; kingdom Viridiplantae; phylum Streptophyta; class Magnoliopsida; order Santalales; family Viscaceae; genus Viscum; species Viscum album. The sequence goes on along the minus strand of OY728160.1, from coordinate 793,977,942 downwards.
TTTCCAGTGTGCTTTTTCCTCACTCACACACATCCTGAGAAACATCCCAAAAGGTCACCCATCATGATCACTATTGTAGGCCAACACGCTTAAATATATAATTTTAATAAGGTAGGCTCTTGAAAAATAACGGTTCACCTTGTTGAAATGAGTCATATCATTTCATCATTTAAATATTTTTCATTTGTGGGGTGTTACAATCACCCCCCTAGAGTGAAACATCCTCTTTGTGGGCCTATATCTCAACCCATGCAGTGCACCAGATATAAGGCTGGGTACTACCTCTGAAACCAAATGTGACAAATGGGTTGTGGTTTAGGGCCCACAACGGGGTTGTTGTGTTCGAAGGGGGGGGGTATTGTAACACCCCCAAATATTAAATAGTTAAAGGAGTAAATGATATGACTCATGTCAATAAGGTGCTCCTTTCTTTTAGGTAGCCTACCTGATTAGAACTCCACAGTTAATCGTGCTTGTCCTGGAGTAGTGATCAGGATGGGTGACCTTCTGAACATTTCACAGGGTGTGTGTGAGTGAGGAAAAAGCACATTGGAAATTACATGTGTTGTACTGTGAGGAATATCATTATTCAGATGACCCGTTTAGGCACGTGGGTGGGACCCAGTATGGGGACCACGTGTCTGCGGGGAAACTGGCGGTACATCACAGGACAGGACCTTACGACCAAGTTAAGGTAGGGTGTATGTGATATCAGTGGGACCTAGTTATTAGAACTAGTATCAGAGGAGTCTTTTCAACCGCAGAACATAGGACTCTGATCTTTTCTGTAATGAAACATTGTTAAGTGAAATGAGTGTGGTTTTTAGTTCAGTGAGTCCAGTGCTGGTGCGGCGGCCGATGTATCCATAAACTAGGACTTTGATTTCATATTTGTGACTTAGTTCACAAAAACATTGATTGTGTGTGTGTGTTTTCAAAAGTTTTCATTAAGAAATTTGACCATGTTAGCTCATTAGGTATAACTTTTTATCCATAGCATATTTTTTTCTTTTACGGATTCCTCCATGCAGATAGTCTGGTAGTGTTCAGAGAGTTGTACGCACATACATCCCAAAGTGCGATAAGGATTCGGGGCATGTATATCTTCTAGTAGAGGCACTAGTGGAGGAACCAGTGTAACCTTTACCTGTTGGGCAACTAATGCCACCAGCCCCAGCATCAGAGAGTGCACACTTCTTGAGTGCATTGCACGAGTTCCTGATCTAGAGGCCCCACATTTTCATGGGAGAGACAGACCCATATGCAGCTAAGAATTGGCTGGAGACAGTGGTGAGAGTTTTTCCACTATCAAGGACACCAGCTGATCTCATGGTGATTCTTACTGCCATAATTCTACAGGAAGCAGTGGGAAGATGATGGAGATTGATGCTCCAATTTCACAATGAGGTAACTCATATTTGGGAAAACATCGAGAGCCTGTTTCTGGCAGATTGTTTTTACAAAAACTCAATGCTCATTGCACATTTAGGATCTACTTCTTCTCTAGTATGGCAGCATGATTGTAGCTCAGTACTCAGTGATGTTCACTAACCTCCCATGCCCCTCCAATGATATGATGTGTGACCCATTCTTCAGGGCCCATACCTTCAAGAAGGGACTCAGGTGGGAGATCAGGTCATTGGTGGTCTCACTTAGCATCCCGATGTAGACGGGGGGTAGAGAGAACCCTCTTAGCGGAGAGTTTCCTTGATGAGCTGTCACTAGTAGGGAGACCCACTACCTATCATGATATAGAATATTATTCTATAGCTGGAAGCAGATAGATGTCGTAGAAGACCAAGATGACCAGACATACATGTGGATGAAGTCATAACTCAGGATCGGTTGTGCGGAGCACCCTAGGAGGCACCTGTTATGCCCAGAGTGGGTAGTGTTCCACATGTGGCGGGCATGGTCACTTGGCTCATGACAGTCTTACCCGCCGTTTAGATGATCTGTAAATGGTCAAGGGACTGCCTAGATAGAGACAAAGATTCAATCTATGTGGTCCACAGGGAACAAAAAGACTTGGTAGATGATCTTCTCATGTTGTTGGCGGTGGGTGACGATTCGAGATGTTTCCTCCACCACCACCAAGAGGACCACCACGACCATAGGGAGTAGGTGGACATGAGAGATCTTAGCTCCAGGAAGCTGATGATTATGACCACGAAAATATAGAGATGATTCAAGGTACGATCTATGTCTACTCCACCATAGTTTTAGTACTTAATGACACAAATTCCAGTCATTTTTTCATTTCCACTGCACTCATTTGGAGCTCGGAGATTCTGACAGACCAGTTGACTCGATTCATATGGCTAGAGACTCATACCGGAGCTGATTTTACAATTACGCACCGGTGCTGGTAGTGTGAGCATGCTCCAGGGGGCATGACCTTCGGCTGGGATCTCTTAGTTACAGCGTTGAGGCCTTATGACGTAAACTTGGGTATATACTAGTTATATATAGTCCCTTATCATATTGACTGTATTAGGTGAAAATTGTGTCATGTCCTTATGGATGGGAATATATTTTACTTCATTAGGGAGAAGGAATCCTTTGCAGAACATGATGGACTTTCTTGGAGGAGAGTGCATCTGATCCCTAATCAGTTGGAAAGCCTTAAACTCAAAGCTATTTATGTGGAGAGTCCAAATTATCCTTTAGTCGTGGAACAATATGCAGTTGTTTTCCTTGATGATGTCTCTGGTCTACCCCCTCACAGAGAGGAAGAAATTTACATTGACATGTACCCCGAGAAGACCACGATATCTATTCCAGCATATCATATGTCTCCCACCGAGCTTCATGAGATGCGGGTATAGCTTGATGAATTTCATGGGAAGAGATTTATTAAGACTAGTTTTTCTCACAGGGTAGCCCTGATTCTGTTAGCTAAGATGGAGGATGGAAGCCTGGGTATTTATGTTGACTATTGGTGCCTGAACAAGGTGACATTGATGAAAAAGTATTGACTCCTGAGGACTAACAACCTCTTTTATCAGCAGAAGTGAGCACAGTTGTTCTTGAAGATAGACCATAGATCCGGATATCACCAGCTCAGAGTTTGAGGCGAGGATGTGAAGAAGACATTTTTCAGATATTGGTACGACCACTACGAGTTCCTGGTTATGCCATTCGGTGTAAAAAATGCTCCAGCAGTTTTTATGGGACTCATGAACCTAGTCTCTCAAACATACCTTGATTGCTTTGTATTGGTCTTGATTGACGACATTTTGATCTACTCGACTACATAGGAGGTGAATACGTACAATTTGTAGGTAGTACTGGACAATCTCCATGAGAACTAGCTTTATGGTTAGATCTTCAAGTTCTGGATCGGGATCTGAGAAGTTCACATTCTAGGATATGTCATCTAGGAGGATGTAGTTGTAGTTTAATCCAAAAATTATTGATGTAGTAGTTGTGTGGGAGCCACCCAGGAGTGTGAATGAAGAACAAAGTTTCATGGGATTGGACGTATATAACCAGATTTTTTCTCTAGATTTCTCCAGAGCTGCAGCACCACTATTGGCCTTAATGAAGAACTGGAATCCCTTCGTTTGGTTGGAGATATTACAGCGGAGTTTTCATGACCAGTTGCAGAAGTTAACTAGTGCCCTCATCTAGGGGATTCTAGATGAAGGCATTGGGTACGTAGTTTACTGCGATGCTTCAGGGACCGGAATCAGATGTGTCCTGATATTGGAGTGAGCAGTGATCACATATGGTTCTTTATAGCTGAGACACCATGATAAAAACTACACTACCCATGACCTGATGTTATAAGCAGTGGTCTTCACCTTGAAAATATAGAGACACTATATTATGGGAGAACATTTTATCGTGTACTCTGATCACAAGACTCTAGGGTATACATTCTCCCTAAAGTTCATTAAACCGAGAAATCTAAGTTGTCTTGTGTTCTTCTAGGAATATGACTCTGAGATAGTCTATACACATTGTAATGGAAACATTGTAGCATATACACTCACTAGTAGTACTGGTATACAACTTCTAGGTTAAGCGACAGAGCATTTGGCCGCATTGCAGATATCCTTCGTGGAACGTGATGGAGAAACTTTTTTTTCAATCTCTTACATTCACTCCCCAACATCGTCTGTGATTCAATGAGGCGCAACGTGTGGACATTTACTATGATATATGACATGCCTAGATATCCAAATTATAGGCACCCAGTGAATTTTCTGAAGGTGGGTAGCATGTTGTCCTCTTCAGGGGCCGTACTATGGTACCTGTGTCACATCACGAAGAAGTGTTGAGGGAGTTCCAAACATATCCTTTAGCGGTACATCGTAGAGTGGTGAATATTTTCCTGGATCTCCGACGATATCTCTGGTTACCGGGAATGATGAAATTAGTAGTACAGTTTATCTCTCACTACCTCATTTGTCTGCATGTATAGGCTGACTATCAGGCACCATCAAGATTGCTTCATCCTTTAGAGGATCCACAGTGAATGTTGTATGGGGTACCCATATAACTCATGAAATTACTTCCACATGCAACTTGGGGACATGAATCGATTAGGGTGATCGTCAACTAAATCACCATGTCGTCCCACTTCCTACCGATCAGAGAGTATGGTTCAGTAGAGAGATTGGGACGCCTCTATGTGAAGTAGATTGTGAGGATACATGGAGTACCTCTAATGATTATCTTCGATTGTGATGCAAGATTTACCTCTCGGATATGTAAGGGGTTGTAAGATGTTTTCTTGAGGAAACTTCATTTGAGTGCCGCATTCCATCCTCAGACGGATTGTCAGACTCAACGGAATATTCTGACCCTCGAGGACATGCTACGTGCTTGTTTCCTCGACTTCAATCGCAGTTGGGAGGATCACTTACCTTTGGTGGACTTTTCTTTCAAAAACAACTATCACTCCACCATTTGGATGGAACCTTTTGATGTGTTGAACGGGCGATGTTGCAGATCACCTTTGTACAAGACTAACCCAGTAGGTCAGAATTGTTGGGACCGGAGATGGTACAGGAAACCACAGAGAAGGTGAAAATCATCCATGAGTGGATGAAGACTGTATAGAGCAGGTAAAATTCATATGCTGATAGGATATGGATACCTTTGAAGTTTAAGGATGGAAACCACGTATTTCTATGGGTCTCAACCTGAAGAGCTCTATGGAGATTTGGCCGAGTCAGCAAGTTATCTCCTTGGTTCATCGAACCTTTTCAGGTCCTCATCAAGGTTGGAATGGTGGCATACTTCCTAGCTCTTCCCCCTTAGTTGCACCAGGTGCATGATTTCTTCGACGTATCGTAGCTAAGGATATATGTGAACGAACCTTCTCAATCATCAACCATGTAAAGCTGTTCATCGAAGATGGGGTTACATTATGATGGTTCTAGTAGAGATTGAGGATCGACAGGAGCCGGTCCTTCGTGGATGGTCTATACCATTGGTGTGTGTTCGCCAGTAGTACGGGAACCTCCAGGATAACACATGGGATCGGGAGGCTCAGATGCATGCTAAGTAAACTAACTTGATCCTTTAGATTGAGTTATGGCTTACGGGGATGTAAAGCCTGAGGTGGGGAGAATTTAAAGGCCCAAAATTTCAATGTAATTTTTTTTAAAATAAATGGGAATCTTAATTGTCCGTGAAAATTTACGGTGTGTGATTCCAATGGCAGGAGTTCCCAGAATTAATTTCTGAACATTGTTTTGGGTACGTTCAGTAAATGTGAGAGTGGGTTTTTTAACTTGTGAACCGGTTCTCATAATTGAAATCTGAGTACATCGTTGACCTCGGAGTGCATATATTCTCATAAGGAGACATTCCCCTCGACATTAGTTGGTCTAATGTAAAAGATAGTTTTGGGTCTTTCTTGTAATAATAAAATAAAAATATAAGTGTGTGACATTTTTATTTTTATTTGCAACACCCATCTGGGTGTTGGGAGGTAGGGTCCACCAAAACTAAACCTCTATGTGGAAGTTAGTATTGGGTCAACCACACCATAACCTCCCATGATTGGTTATGCTTGTGGTGACCACCCTAACTATAACCGCCCATGAGAGGTTATGGTGGGAGGGACCACCTGTAATTAAACCCCTTTGAAACCCCCCTTAAATTGGGAGAAACACTCAATTCCTTTATAAATGTTGGTGGATCCTCTTCATCACCTCCACAATTTAATTGTTCCCACACACCGCATTAATTATGCCAAATCCACCTTAATCAAATAAACAATTTTGAATATTATTCCAACAACTTAATAGATATTATAATCTATTATATTTGGCTGCCATTTCATTTTTGGTGGAATTCGGGGGAGGAGGAACTTGGGAGAAATCACCCAACGAACAACACTCCACTAAAGAAGAATGATCCAATGATGAAGAACAACGATAAGGAAAGCCTTCAACTATGAAGAATGACCTCAACGTCGACCATCTTTCTTGGAAATTACTTCATTATAGGAAGTTTTAAACTTCAACAAATCAAATCTAGCCTTTTCGAACCAACATAAACCAACCATGAAAATGGTAGAGGTTTAATTTTGTTTTATTATCACTTCACAAGTACACCCCCCTTCTTTTTCTATTGCAGTTTAGGAATAATATTTTCGAGAGGGTTTGATGTTCTTCGTTCTTGTGAAACTCTTGCTACCACTCAATTGCATAGAGTTTGGGCCAAACTAACATGCCATGTCCTATCCATAACCCTTGTGTATTTTTTTGGTGTTCTTCGAAATGGTCGAAGGCGATGAAGGGACAGATGGAAACGACGCCACCACCCGCTGCCTCCGTGACCTATGCCACCCCCACGGTGCTCCAGCCTCCCGGTCACACCGGTCCCACAACACCGTCGTCTGAACTAGCCTCGAGCTGTGCTGAATAGCACCCCGACCACCCCATTCCCGGACCACCCTATCCATTCTGGGTTCCCGGCTGAACTGTACCTGATCACGCCCCCACGTTAGTCGAACCGTCCCCAGCAACGCCACCCTGACCTCTGTGCCGAGCCACCCCGTGTTGCTCCCCTGCAGCCCGTCGAGCCATCTGGCACTGTGCCCCATGACGAGCAGCCCTCATAGCGCCCTCTGGTGTGAGACAACCATGTGATGCCCTCCAGGCTGAACCACCCTCATGCCGAACCACAATCGGTCTGCTCCCTCATGGCCAGTCTGCGCCCTCACGGCTCTCTACAGCCCCTCGCAGCCTACTGGGCTGGGCCCAGTGGGCCGGGTCGAACCCAAATGAGATGGCACCCCAACAGGCCTGGCCAGACCCAATGGGTCATGTCGGGTCAACCCGAACCGGGTCAGATCAGACTGGGTAGGCCTGGGTTGGTCTGACTGGGTCGGATTGGACCCGAGCCCACTACGACCCATTTACAATCATTCGGAAATATCATTATAACCGAACGTCCATTTGATGAACAGTCAGCGGCCCTAGAAATCATGGAGCGTGATGGTCCCTTTGATTACACACCACTGGTTTTTGGGGTATAGGTGTGATATGGTCAGGTTGGATCGTGCATGAATCTAATCGGGACCCCAAGACTAAAAAGTCTAATAACTCACAGATTGGGCGTATGATTGACGTGTTGTCTGTTGCATTGAGAAAGCTATGACATGACAGAACATTGAGATACATATTCAGGGGACTTCGTGACAGTTGTAGTGTTGACCATTATCTTGTGGAGTGGATCCATCCAGAGTCGAGCAAGCATAGTGCAGAGACCTAGTAGCTAGCTGAGACCTGATGATTTCTGACCATTTTGACTCAAAGTGACAGTACTAGCCTAGTGGGGAGCACCTTGGTGTCATGGAATACCCCCAGTGGGGAGTGCCTTCAGGTCATAGCAGACCCACAGTACTCGACAAAAGGAGTACCTCTGCAGGTTACGAGGGGGAGCTCTTTTGGTGGTGCGACAAATCAACGGTACTCGACAGGAGGAGTACCTCAGCAGTCCATGGATAGTGCGAAGCACACTTGGTGTCACAGAAGGGCCACTGTACTCGATATAGGTGGAGTTATCTAGTAGCCGAGGTTTTGGTAATGTGACTCGGGATGTAACCGGATACTACCTCCTAGAAGAAAACCCTGGTTTGAGCTGAGTATGTATTTTTGTGGTTTCCTCATGATTGAGAAGGATAACTGGATAACTTATGTATATTTATTGGCATATTACTATGTAAGGTTATCTTTTGATTTATTACTTGTGGATTATCGTTATTTTATTTTGTGAGACCATTAGCGCCTCAGGGTAGCTATTGGGTATCGTTATACTCACCCCTGCACAGGCTATGGCCACAAATTATTGTGTTGGATGCAGAGGACGAAAAATGCTGACTAAGGCTAAGAGTGCTAGGACTGGACGATACTTGTAGGTGGAACTTACGACTTGTCGGTACACAGAGGAGACAGACAGATGTGGAGTACTGAGTAGGCGATCTGTTACTACCCTTCATGTAGAAACCTCAGATGATGACCCATTAGCTGTTTTCCTTTTTCTTCAGTTGTACTTTTACATTCACTTTCTTGTACTTTACTATTAGGAATGTATTCTGACCCCCTTTTACATCCACTAATCTTTTGTTATATATTTTACAGGGTGTTTTGTCCAGCAGTGTTCTTTAATGTGTGTGTGTTTATAGGATATAAATGTAATGCCTTCTAGTTTTATGGAATTACAAATATGGGGATACTTTCCAGCCCCTGGCATATGGAATGCGGGATTGTGGTAATCACGGCACGGGCCCTGGGGGACGGGTCATGATAGATTGCATATAGGAGGTTCATTGTGAATTCTTGATAGAGTCCACTCCAATATATGATCACTCACCATGAATAATTTTATATAAAATAAAAACTATGGTCAACAACCTAGAATAGGATTTAATATATTTTACAATTTTCCAATCCTCAAAAAACCTCTTCGACAGTTATATGTGGAAGAAAAATAAAAACGGGCCACATAAGGACCTCTATAACTCAAATAAATGGGATAAAAAATATATTAAATCTTTTTAATATTATATCAAGTATATTCTAGTTTAGAATAGTTGATAAGGTGAATATACTAAAAGAGTGAATACACAAACAATGATCAAAATTTAACCACAATAAATTGAAACAGGGAATCTAAAAGTATATAGTTTAGAAATTTTTGTGTATTTAAATGTAGGTTGTAAATAATTATTAGATTTTATAGAGAATATTGAGTTAGGTTCTCTTAAAATCATTAGTGAAAATGATTGTAGGAAAGACTTGTTCTTTTACTCGGGTAAAGCCCAAAAACTAAATATCTAGTTTAGCTTCCAGTATAATGTTTTCAACAACCAACCTCTTCTAGATTTATATTAGGATCAAATTGATTTTTTTAGGATGATAGAGTTATAATCTAGATATCGCCCCACTTTATCAAATGTTTCATGTCTCTGTGGAATAAGGGGGTGTAGTCCACATTTTATAGCAGTTACCAAGAGAATATGATGATCAACAACGTTTTCATATGACACATCCATAAAATCATTTAAATATTTTTCTTGATAATATAAGTGTAAATAATTAAAAGATTAAATGGAAATAACTTCAATAATTTTAGTTGTTATATTACGATTATTCTAAAATATATGTTAATAAATTTATAGTTGGTGTGTCTTAGATGGGTGGGGACACATTCTGATGGTATTATTTTCAATACGAATGAAAAATACAATGTATTTGTCATAGAAAAATTTACATTATCCTAGTCGCATCTCATCTATAAGAGTGTAGTCTGGCGTTGTGTGTTCTAAAAGTGTCCAATCCATATACAAAATTATATGTTGTCGTTATGAAAGTAATGTTTCTTCATATGAAAATATCTCATATAATTTCAAATTGGTGATATGGTGGCTCGAAATCCTGCTTGAATGTTAACAGACGATTTATCATACATTGACTGTATTTCATGTAACGACCCAAAGTTTTTCAATGGAAAATTCCCTTCTTATATATATGTCCTAAAAACACAAAATAATGAACTACTAAGTGATAAGTGACCTTTAAACATAATTTTGTCACCCCTATGTTTGTAATTTTAAAAATCAAACATTCACGATTGTGTTCAAGATAGTTTTTGGAGTCCAATGAAACAAAAAAAAATTTGTTGAATAGTAACCTACCCTTATGAATAGTAACCTATCCTTATGAATAGTAATATGACCCTTATGAAAACTAAACAAGAGTAACATTACCTATGAATAATAAAATAAAATTTAGATATCTTGACCTTAGTAATCATTTTTGGCATTTTATAAGTTATAAATAAATAATTATAATTAATTAATTATTTTAAAAGAATATTTATTTTCCTGTAATATATTCATAAATTATTTAATCAATGTCTAATAGTTTTTAGATAATTTTATAAGACCCTAAGTAATTTTTGAAAGAACTGCAAAATCAGTTTTAAATTAAAAAATTGTTTTTTCAAGTAAATTATGGTTTTAATTAAATATTAAATTAATAATATTTAGAAAATTATTTTTGAAAAATGGACATCATTTTTGGATTCTACACATAAAAAAATGGTTGGGGTAATAGACATGAATAATAATTTTGGATGATTTCCAAGAAGGGCATGAGAAATATCTATAGCTATCATCTTAGATGGAGTATAACATGGAAATATATTCTGAAACAATTTAGATAAAAAAATTATTATTTCGTCATAGAAATTACTTATTAATAAATAAAACAAATAGAAACCTATTTTATTTTAAAATTCAATGAAAATTCGAAAAATTTCATTACATGTTTTTGAAAACCTTTTGATCATATAAAATAAGATTAAAAATTCCTTGAAAAGAATATCATTGAAAATCATTGAAAATATATAAAAAAAGACTCAAAATGTTTTGAAATACATTTTTTTTAAAATAATATAAACTATTACTGAAATAATTTTGCAGAAAATATATATGAAAATATATTAAAATAATATAAATATGGATTGAGAAAATATAAAAAAAATTCTACAAATATTAGAAATTAATATCGAAAACATTTTGAAACCCATTTATTTATAAAATAAGTTTTTTAACACATTCTAAACAAATATAATTTTAAACATGGAAAATAAAATTCATAGAAATAACTGGATGTAACTATGTACATTCCATACTGATTAAAAACAACATTCTTTTGGATTATAAAAAGGATAGAAAAATATATATTTCGTGAAGTGGAAAAAATATTTATTTGAAAACATTCATTGAAAAACTGATAATAATTTCTTTTAATGAGTATAATATAGAATAATATTCTTAGAACCAATTTTTGAAAACATTTTTTTCAAGGAACAGAGATTCATGGGAAAAGAGTGGGAAATTTACGGATTTCATAAAAAGAGTATTTTAGTTATCGTATCTGCCAAAAATTACATAAATATTATCAATACATAAATATATAATAAATAAACATTGTATAAGATAAGTAAAAAAATTTCATATATGTGGATCATAAAATTTCATTAAATTAAACATAAACATAAATAATTTTCAATGGTGAGGTGATTTTTTAATAAAATCATAACCCATGGTAACATTGAACAATAATCCCACTGAAATAAAAATGAAATTATAAAAAGAATAAAATATCTATAAAATATATATCTTTGTGATATAAAAACTATAATTAAATATATATATCTCATCGAAAAATATACATGTATAACAACGAATGTGTCTCATTGATGGAAAATTCAGAAAAAATTACATTACAATTTTTTTTATTATTGAACATAATCCCAATGAAATAAGGATCATAAAATAGACTTGGGAATAACCATAATTTTCTTTCTAATAATCATATAATACATTTATGGGTAGTATAAAAACCACAAAAAATGAATGGGTTTTGAATAAAGTAGGTATATCACAGAAATAAAATGTTTAATGAAATTCCCTTACCTTGCTTCATGACTCTCATTATACTCATTCAATTCTCCTCATTATTAAATATAATATTATAATAAATATATCACAAAACCATATTATTATATTTATTTCCATATATGGTTATGTTATTTAACTATATTACAGTATTGATAACTATTCCATGATAAGGAAGTGTGTGAATGAATCAAATTGCTTAGAGTGGGTAGTACTATATACATGCTCAAACGAAATTAACATATTAACAGAAAATGGAATATATTATGATATGTGTTGAAAAATTATTAATGAAAAATAAAAACATAATAAATATACTATATAACTTATATAAACATTGTTTTAATCATAATATCGACTAAGAGTGGCGGTAAAAGAAAAATGAACAATCATTATTATGTGAGGCGGTCGTTCGCCAAACCAAAAAATAATTGTTCATTACTTGATATATGGATTTTGTGTAAATGTATGATAAACCATTATAAAAAAAATACTTCTTTATTTATAGTATTTGGTTTTTATGAAATCATGGAATAAGAATATTTGAGGTAGTGGAGAAATAAAGTAAATAAAATGAGTTTGAGGGATGTTGTTACCTCTTAATTAGTTTACTCCACTTAGTTTTTGCTGAAAGGCATCCATGGATTTCTTTTTTCCCAATATGATGATAATAGGAGTAATTTATGGATGATGGCGAATGTATTGGATATATATATACTAATCCTATGTTTTTTTGTAAGTATGAATAAGAGGAATAGGTGGTGGCCTTTTATCATGATGGGAAATGACACACATGGCATTTTTTAAAACTTGTTAGATGTACCGAAACATATTCCAAAACAAAATTCATACAAAACAATACATAATAAATAATTTTTGGTAAATGACCTATTAATTTCCATAATATGGGTGTTATGAATGTTTCTAGGTATTTTGGGTTATAAATTTACTGTTTAGTGTAATGTTTACATAATTTTTCTCTTAATAATTTTTATTTAATTTTAATAACTTTCATTAATATTTTTAGTAAAAAATGATATTTAAATGATTATATATTATATATTATGATTATTACAAAAATCTAAAAAATTATTCCATATTTGAATAAAATAATATCCACTAATTAATTAAAAAATAATCCCTAATGTGATGACACTGTGGGGTTTTAATATAAAAATATCAAATAGTTTACTATGTTTTTATAGCCAATTTAAAATTAATATAGATTAAGATGACCTAAATTGGAAAAATATATAAAATTAGAATCTATTAATTTATTACATCCTGTTGAAAATGTAATTTATTCTTATAAATTAATTAGATGAAAAAAGAGTTTTTATTTAAAATTTATTATTTTTAACCACACCCTAAAAATTAGAACCTTGCATCAAAATACCAAAAATTTACCATAACATAATTTTTATGGGTTTCCTTCAAAAATGATATTCATTCTGACATGTTAAATCGACAAATGATAAAAAAATTATACAAATTTGGATCCTCATTAAATGGTTGTTCAACTACATTTATTAAAATAGAGGGTATAAATCATAAAATTATTGTGGTTATTATCTTCAATGAAAAATAACAATTGGATGACTATGAAAAATATTAGATTGAATATGTAACATAGATAATAAATTAATATCATTCAATATTCATTATTTAATTATCTTATTAATATAAATATTATTTCCCACATAAAAATGTATTTTTATAAAATATGTCACTTTATAATATTTTAGTTTTTATCTTGTTCTCTAATTATTATGTAATAAATGAATTAAAATATATATTTTTTTAATTTTTTTAGTCATATAACATTCAATTAAATTTATATGTTATATACTGTTAAATAATAATATATAATTCTGAATTATTGTTTGGTTACAGTCAGTCTTGCCTGACTACCTTGGTTTTCTATTTAACACAAGCCCACCTTTGTGATTTAATATAAAATAAACTATTTTTAGTGTTACATGATATAGAAAATATAAAAAATATTAAATTAAATTAAAAAAATTATTTCACACAACTTTAGGGTGTTACAAATTTCTCCCCAACTCGAAATACATTATTTCACGTTTTCGTCTATCATTGCCTCCGAAAAAAATAAATTTTAGATATTAATGGAATGAAACAAAAAAATAATTATAAAAAACATCATATCCCTCAGGATCTATGATTTGTATTCAAAATAATTAATCTCAATAAATGAACCAACTTAATCTACAATATAAAATTAAGAAATGCTATGTTTCAACCTTTTCCTGTCATGACCACCATGGGCCATGAACCATGTCCTATAAAAACAATATTAATTTTTTTTCAACATGCTGTCATTCCTAAAAAAACATTACTATCAAAAGAATTCAGATATATTAATATTAATTGTCTTCTTCGGTAAACAGATGTTTCCTAGATTTATTTTCCCTCAATCAACTAGACAATGAGAATCTTTTTAACAACCTCAACATTAATAAGTTATGTTTTATTGTTTTTATTTAATTAAATATATTATTATGTAATATATTTATATAAAACACATAATGATTCATGGTTATATCTAGATGGATTCAAAAATACCATTAAGAATATTTAATATTTTAAATATAGCTATTAAAATGTGATCACTTGATCTGTATTAATATTTTTCTTTTAATATTTTTAATTGACTCAATGAAAGGACGTGATATCGTCAACTAGAAGAATCATGGCCTGAGAAGCCCATTTAATAAATCATCATAGAGAGATTTTTCCTATGGTATTTTTCAATATGTATGACCAAGGTGAGATCCAACAATATAGTCTTGGTAGAAATTTTTTACTACAGAAGTTCAAGATCATCGTGATTACAACCCTAACAATGTTCACCGAATGACACCATGAAACTATCAATGCCGCACAACACACTATAAGGCTGTACAAATGTGTAACATTTGGTTATTTATCTTGTAAAAAATTATATGAACATGTACATTATATATAATAATAAATATATAGTCATTTTTATTGTTACGTTATTAATGATATTTATTTTCAATCAATTAAAATAGATACTATATTTTCTGGTAAGAATCATATTCAATTAAGGGACTTATTTTGATAAATTATTGTATTTTTTAAATAAATATTATTTTAAAAATATGACCTCTTTAAATAATCTTTATTGCATATAAATATTCATATAATATTTATGAATTTAAATGTAATTTTCATTAGGGTAGAAATATGTTATTGAAAAAACCATGTAATTTTCATTAAATGTGAATTATTATTTCTAAAAATGAAAATGACAATATTTCGAAAAATACTTAAATAAAATGAATAATAATTTTCATATAAATATTTCTAATTTCTCTAATGGTTATTTTCCACAATAATCTGAGGAAGTCAAATTTTTTCGGTAAAACTTAAATAATGTAAAAATATACAATGTGCTTTATGGAATAACAATGACCCCAAAATGATTTAATAAATTCTATAATAGTTATATTTTTCCAATTATATGTATTAAAATTATAAATTTTTTATTTTATTATAATATTATTATTTATATTAATCCTTTACAAATCCTTCAAACCGATTAATATATTTTACAGTTTTAATGTAATTTATATAAAAGTTGGAGTCATCTAAAAAAAAATGGAATTATTTTAATATGTTAATCACACTAACTCGTAAATAAATAAATAGTACAACCATTTTTAATAATCCATGGGAAAAACATTGGAATGTATGTGGTTTCAAATATTTTGTTATGGAGAGTACAAATACTAAATTTTAATGGAATCACTCTCGTTGCATTGATTATCCCACCCCAGCTCACATTTTTCTATGTTAAAAATAACTAGAGAACATAATTGCATTCCATTATCTCTATTTAATCATACTAATGTTCCCCAAAATCTCATGGAACCCCAATTTGATATTTGGCATCACACACTCATGTAAGGGTTATTTCCATTATCATCTTTATTGATGTTTAATTATTATTTTATACGTCATATTATCTCTTTCATGATTTTATAATATTTATTACAATGTCCCTATTACATTCCATTTTATTTTAAATTTATTATAGTCTAATTTCAAACACATTAACAAATTTTAATAATTTTTATGTGATTTCGTTATGTTTCTAAAATTTCACAAGGGAGTCCCTCTTTATTCCCTCTATTCAAGAATCCCAATTAATTTTATTCCCATTACTTTTAATAATTCCTAACATTATGGAATTTTTTCTGACACTCCTTATACTATAGTTTTTATTTATAAATGATTTTATACCCATTTCTTCCTAATTATTTCTTTTAAATATTATTTACACTTCCCTCTTATGCTAAAAAAATTTAACCATGTGAATCCATGCCACAATAATTTTTTACTAAATAAAATGCACAATTTATATAAATGTTTTCCCACTTTTTTTATTATAAGAATTATTATTCCGAATATACATTTATTTATTATACACTCTATGTTAATGGAAAGAAATATGATGATAAATGAATCCATGTTATATGATCAATGTGGAATAATTAAGCATGGGAATGAAATGAATGTGTCTGGTGTTCCTGTAATTGTATAGTTCTCCAATGCATTGGGTAATTTCTAGAATCGTGAGAGCTAATTCTAGGACCAGGATTTAACCTGATTCCTTTTTTTGAAATTTTTCATTGTGATTTCTTGGAAATTATCATTGACATATGATGTAGTGTTTAATGTTTTTTCTACTTTCCCATGTTTCCTTTATGTTATAATTCAATATCAAATCTTATCATTCATGTTTATGACAAATACTATTTTTATGTCCCTTTATATTCTTATTATCAAACATTGTTTTAATTTTTTTAATGATTAATCCTTTAAAGTTATTTATGAATCACCCAATTCATAACTACCTCCCCAGGTTATCCAAAAAATATGTAATATTAAGAATGTCAAATGTTTTTCAATAATGATATTTTATATCAGGTTTAATGTGGGAATGAAATGTTCTTAATTAACTAATACAGTAGAAATATCTATCTAATGGGTTCTATTAATTCTAATTTCATGTTGTTGTATCATTATTTAAGGTGTACTAATATATTCAGTTATTATAGATGATATCAAAGGAAAAGTTCAGTTATTTTTTGGATCAAGGTTAGAAATATTTAGAAATATCCATTTATATAAGACAATGAATAATAATACATAAAAAACATATTGGTGAGTATAAAATAAGTAGTTTATCAAGAATATATATATGTACCTGGACTCTACAAGTGGACTTGATTTTGTGATAGATGTACCGCAGAGTAAATAATACTAAAGGCTGTTTTGGGCCTGAATTATGGTAAACTAGTAAAACATAATGGCCATTAATGTGATCCTTGTTTGACACTCCATTGGGATATGATTATATATTTCATGGAATAATTATTAACAATTTTAATGGGAGTAAAAAATGCACATAAGTGTATATTATAAGAAATAGGTCATGAATAATATAGAATAAAGTCTAGAAATCTATATGTTAAGGAAATATATACAGATTATAAGATATTCAATTTATTTCCTTAGATTACCATTTATGAGATTAAAAGTCAAATATATTCATCCTTAATTTTACTTTTATTCTATCCAATGACAAGAAATAGGATAAATCATTTATAAAATTAATGTGATGATAAATTTTGTGACATCCCCAATAAGATTCCCAGCACAATGGAAGTAGAAATAAGGAATTTCATGACGAAGATCTGTCAAATAGTTCATATTCTAAATATATACCTAGATCAATAAGAGAATCCACCCCTAAAATTAGATCCATCTACAATCAAAATCGTTATGCGAAAAAGGAAACTATCATTTAATGGGTCATTTGATCGCTCAATCAGGGAACAGTGGATTAACAACATAGAAGTTATATTTTCCATAATTCAAAATTCTCAAAAAGAGAAGGTAATACTGGATATTTATCATATAAAAGGTGAATACGATCAATGGTGGATTTTTTTCAAAAACATATGACATGAGGAAATATTAAGGCGGTGAGATGGAAGGATTTCCAGAAAATTATTTTTTATAAATATTTTCCCTAAATCAACGAAATTAAAAAATAAAGATATTTCTCTGACTCATGCAGAGAAGTTGATAATTTATTAGGGAGATTGGGAAAAACATCAAAAGTCATCCAGGATACACCAATGTATTTGTTCTTACCTCCAAACTCAATATTTACCTATTCTTTTGTGGGATAAACAATAACCTGTATATATACCTAGGGATATGTGGCTTTTATATCTATGAGGAAATTGTATGATCTTCCCTTAATGAATATATGGAGACCGATGAGTCATAGGGGTATCAGATGGATATGAATTAGAAATTTGAAATATATTCTTCTTATCTTCTATAGAAATGTAAAATTAAAAATAATTTTCAACATCTCACATTCAAAAGGTGTGGATAGAAGAACCTTGAAATTTTCCTAATGGGGTTGAGGAAATGCTTTATATGTTGGATGGAAAGGAACCTATTTAGATATTTTAGGATAGAGAATCATGTTACTACAATGGAGTGAAAAAATACTCAACTCAAATGTCAACCTATTTTTTATTTATGAAACTAAAAATAATGAGATAGTTTTTTAAACCAATACATTAAGACAAGGGTTTAGAGAAACAAGAAAAAACCTTCAGGCCAGAAGAGGAGATCTTTCTCCATCACAATCGATGAAGTGAATCCAATCAATGATGTAGAGAAATATGTGGTAGTTATTCATTACTGACATGTGAACATACTTTCTTATTTTATTTTTACACTATCATTCATATCATGAATGTTTAATATATCTTTTCCAAGACAAAAAAAATCATGGATGTGGAGTTATTAGTGAAAATTGGAAATTGTGAAATTATTTAATCCCATGTATATAACTCATACAATGTCGACAGTTGCGAGATAAATTTCCCAATGATTCATTTCAAACTCCCTTCGGTGTAATTTTATACAATTTTGGCCACTGATTCCCCGTCCCTATTTAGATCCAAAATATATTTTCGTGAGAAGTATTTCTCTCACCGTAGTGTGAATCGACCCCTAATTTTGTAATATATCAAGGAGGTGGATGAATCTTATTTAGAACCAACATCTCAATGATGGATATTATTTACCTTCCAAAATTTGCATCTATATATAATGATTAAGTCTAATGAATCAATCATCCTTGAATAGATGCCCATTTTAAGGGAATACACTGATGTTTTTTTCAAGGAATTATTTATTCTCCCTTATTTCATAGATGTTAGGTTTTCTATTGAGCTTATACATGGGGAATTTCCATTATCCATAAATCAATATATAATATTTTTTATCTAACATGAGGAGATGGAGAAACAACTATAAGTGAATCTAGATAATTCCTTCATATGTTTATGTGCGTCACCATGGGGTGAACCAGTCATCTTCGTCATGTTGAATGGTGGGTTAAATCACCGTTGAATAAATTATCATGATCTCAACAATATCAAAATACATATCATGTATCCTATACTAAGGATTTATGACCAATTTAATAAGCTATTTGGATGAAAAAAAATTTAATGGTGGAATATTGGTTAGGATTTTTGAAAGATGTGATGATGAAGGAGGATATCCCACATACTTCTTTTCATACAATGTACATTCACTATGAATTCATATTAATTCTATTCAGACTCACTAATTCCCCAAAAATATAATGGAATTAAGGAACAACATATATAGAGATCACCTCGATGAAATCATCCTTCAGTTCATAGATGCTATTGTAATATAGTTCAATTTTTAGGAAGAGCGTTATGAGCATTTGGGTACTCTATTTTAGTCCTCTCAAAAAAAAAATATTTCTTCCATGTAACAAACTCTAACTTCAGGTAGATGGATGTATCTATCTTGAGACATATCACGAAAATATATGTGATAACAATGGTCCCTTTAATGATAGAGGAAATTGAATTATTGGTGAGGAAAACATCTTTGATATATATTCATAGATTCCTTGTTTTAGATGGGTATTATTCCCTATTTTTAATCAATTTCTAATGATTTTTATACCCTATTATATAACTTTCTCGTGAGGGAGTATATTTTTAATGAAATTATGAATGGAAATAAAGCTTCGTGGTTTTGAAAATGAGGCTTATCACTCCCCTTATGATCACACTACTCACAACAGGCGAGATTTTTATGTTATTAAACAATGTCTCACAGAAGGGATAAGGATGTGTGTTGATGTATAATGACAAAGTCATTTACTATTCCCTAAGGTATTAAAATTTTCATGAATATAATCACCAAATGCATTATATGAGGTTGGCTGTAATAATATTCTATTTAAAAATATAGCAGTATTATCTATTTGGGGAGATGTGTGAAATAAATACAGATCATAAATTCTTAAATAATATATTCACACAAAATAATAGATTAATATTCTATAAGAAGGATGGTAAAAGTGGATCAAAGACTATGATTTCTCAATCCACAAAGATCATAATGAAAAAATAATGTGGTAGATTATCTGACTAGAAAATATCTAGAAATTATTTCATTGATTATAATTGAGAGGGATCCAATAATTATAGATTTAAAAAGGATAGACATGTGACTCATAAAAGAAAGAAAATTATCAATAATTTCACAAATTATTTCTCAATAATCATATTTGGGGAAGATATAATATTCAAAAGGATTTAATGTTAGAATTGAGGAGAAATTGGATGCACTATAGATGGGAAAATCCTCATATATTATTCTTATTTAAAAAGGTGTTACGTGATTTCGGTCAATACTATGTGTACTATCAAATCCTCTATTAAAGGAATACTTTTTTAAGGATTCAAAAAGCTCAAACATCTGCATCCACAATTGAAGGAATAATATTTATCGATATCTAGGAAACACTATTTTTTGGAAAATATGAAGATTCATTTCACTGAATATACATCAATATGTCTTGTATTTCAATAAGTGAAAGATTAAAGAAAAAAATCCAATGGGATAATGCAACCATTACCCATACCTACATGGAGATGGGGAAACATCCCCAAGGAATATTTCCATGTTCATCCAATGATATCAATAGAAAATAGTTCCATATGGGTTTTGGTTGATCGACTAACAATGAATGCACATTTCATTTGGATAAAAGGGGAGTTATTCATGGATATACTCATACGAAAATACATCAGGGAAGTGGTCAGGATGCATGTAGTACCACTCTATATTGTATTTGATCGAGGTTTATGATTCACCTACAAATTTTTTAAAAGACATCATCATTCTTTAAACACTTTTTTGATCTTTATAATTTCATATCACCCTCAAACTGATGGAAAAACAGATCTAACTATCAACACAATTTAATACGTATTGAGATCATGCTCAATTGAAATCATAGGAGGATGGGATTAACATCATCACTTTGATGAGTTTTCATACAACAACAGTTTCCACTCAAAATTCCAAATAGCCTCCTTCAAATCCCTTTATGGTAAATAGTGTTGTACACCTGCATTCGGGGAAGTTGTTGTGGAGGGGAAATTTCGAGGACATAAAATAGTCATGGAAATGGTGGAAAATGTTTAGACCATCTACTATGACATCGAGGATTATCAATGTTGGCCTTTGATCTAGGCTATAAATCATTGACAAGACCATGATATTGATACAAGAGTCATTAAGTACTCTTTATATCTCTATTTATGAATATGATTAGGTTTTGGAAGAATGAAAAGCATATTCCAAGTTACATTGGCCCCTTTGAGACCATTGATAGCATCAGAGTGGTGACTTATCAACATGCATTCCCACCAACGCTATATCAAGTTCATGATGTATTCTATGTGTCACTCATGATAAATTACAAACATGAAGTCATACAGGAACACATTATGTAGGTAGTACCATTGTTGAATGGTATTTCATATATTTATAATCCAATAATTATCTTAGATCATAGAGACATTGTTATATAATATAATAAAATACACCTTGTTAATGTAATGTTGAGGAACCACACGATGGAAGAAGAAACATGGGAACATGAAGAAGTGATGTTGAAAAATTTATCTCATCTATTTTAATGGTGTGAAATAAAAATTTAAAGGGTGAATATCTTTAAGGGGAAATGAATATAACCACCCTAACTGTTATAAATGAATTATTTTCTATTCAATTAAATGTCTTATTATTTAATATGGTTATAAATAATTGATAAAATGTAATGGTAATATCTAATTAGATTCCAAATACTATAAAGAATAATTACCTTTGATTATATATCAATTAAGTGGTGATAAAATGATTTCAATAAATAATTTTCTTTTATCAAATAGAATTTAATGACACAAAATAAGTGACGATGTCAACAAGTAGAAATATTCCATATGAAGACCATTTATCATAGAATATAAGGTAGATATCATATTTTTGATTTTCCCAAGACATAACTAATGTTTTGATCCATCAACTTATTCATGAGGGAAACCATTTACTAGGAGATTCCAATATCAAAGAGATCATGACCCAAACAATGTTTGTGAAACCACACAATGATAATTTTTCTATCATGTGTCACACTCATAATGAGTACTTCAGTTTAATAAATAGAAATATAATAATTCGGTAATAATATTAAAATGTATATATTTATATAATAATTAATCTATTTTGATTTTTATTGTTACATTATAAATGATATTGATTCAGATTCAATTAAAACACCAATTGTATTAATTTTTAAATATTCAATTTTTACTAAGGGATTTATTTTAATGAATAAATGGATTTTTAAAATAAAAATTATTTAACTGATGTTTTATTTTTAAATAAGTTTTTTAATTTTAAATTATTGTATACTTTTTATTAATTTAAGGATACAATTAATTACGGATGGAAAACATTTATTGATAAGAATACATCATTTTCCATAAATGTAGGTTATTATTTAGGAAAGTGAAATTGAAAATATTTGTAAATATACTTAGAGAAAATTAATATTATTTTTTGAATCATAATGTCGAAATTATCCAATGTTTAATTTTCGGTATTTTTTGAGAATGTTGAATTTATGGGTTATAAATAAATAGGTTATTAATATATAGTGTGATTTATTACATAACAATGACCCAAAATTGATTTAATAAATACTAAAATGGGTATCTTCTGCTAGGTATGTGCTTTTAGAAAATATAATTTGTATTTAAGGTTTATTTAATTTTTCTTATTTATCCTTTATGAGTCTTCAAAATCCATTAATATATGAAAAATTTTTCAATTTATTTATTTAGAACTGTCAATAACCTCCACATAAAAAAGGAAATTAAGTTAATAAGTTCACTGAATTAATTTATTAATAATAAAAAGCACTTAACATTATACTAAAACATGGATAACAACCTTAGGATGGTTTGTTGTTCTGAATAATTCCATTTATAGAATCCAAAACCGAAATATTAATGAAACCCCTCTCTTGTTCTATATCAGCTCACCCAAGATCCCATTTATCTACACTCAAATCATTTCAGCATATCCTTAACCTTCAATCATCTTTTTTTTTCGCCCTATCATGGATATTTATTCTCTTATGGATCATCATTTATTTGTTTTGGAGTTACAGACAAAGGTATGCTTTCTTCCCTTTATCATACCGATTGAAGTCACTTTTTTAAGTTAGTAATTCTAATTTCCATTTACTAATGGTGGGAGATGTTTTTCCACGTCACTATTGCAGTCAATTTTTCATTCCTAATTATTGTAGTTCTATTTAGTTATCATAAATACATTTTATGAATATTTATGTGACATTTCTAGGAAGTCAATATTCTGTAAGGGAACCTCTCTTATTCCCCTTCATTCTAGAATCCACATCCTATTATTTCCACAAATTTTCAATTTCTAATGATGGGGAGTGTATTATCACCATCCCCATAATTACCTTATGAATTATAAATTATGAGATACACATTTGTCTCTCATGATGTCCATATTAATGGAATAAAATATGAGGATGAATGAATCAATGTGTTATGATCATTGTGAAACACTTATGTAAGAGAATGAAATATCATTGATAGGTGCACCTAATATTATGTAACAGACTAATGCATAGGGTATTGATTAGTATACCGATAAATCATGTTGGTTTAGTTATTTAACTTGATTAGTGTATGAGAAATTGTCTATTATGATTTATTAGACGTTATCCATGACATATAATGAATTATTCTATGTTGCCACATCCCCATAAAGACTTTATGTTATAATTCAATATCTGGTATTATCTTTAATTATTTTGATTCTTACTCTATTCCCCCTTTATATTCCTATTTTCTAAATTTTGTAAAAAAATTACAAGTTTATTCCCTTATTGGGCTTTATGTATCACCCAATTCTTATGCATTTTCCCATGTTATCTAATGTTGTTTTAATAACAACCATGTCAAAGAAGTATTCAATAAATGTGTAGTAATTAATTTTAATTTTGTAATGAAATGTACTTAATTGTAAAAGGAATTATAATTATATATTTTTAGGTTGTACTAAGTGTAATTTTATTTAATTAAATGTTTCATTTCTTTAATAAATTGGAGAGTGGTTATAATCTTCCTAAGAGGACAACCATCATGATAGTACTAATATCCAATCACTATAAATTATATTTTTTTAACAATATACATACCCAAAAAAATTTCATAATTTCATAGTTTTTATAACTATTTTGTATTTTTAGTATCACTATTTTTGTGATTTTACAATCACCCCCATCTATTCAAAAAACCTGTGTTTTAGATCTCAAACATAAATCTGAAGATGTTCATCCATACATCTTGAGGGTTAGTTAATATAATATTTTTTAACAATAGTTAAATTCATCCAAAACACAACTATATTCATCAATTTGAGATATACAAGGATTAATAATGAACAATAGACATAGAATCATCCAGAAAAGAAAACAATTCTAGATAATAAATGTGAACTGCTATTATGGGAAATAAAAAGGATACCAAAAAATGTTATTTCAATATAAACATAATCTAAGAATAATCATGATATATTAGACTAATGTAATTTAAATGTATAATGAACACAATATGTTTTGAGTTTCTATATTCACAAAACATCAATAAAATTATAGATTCAGACTCTATTAAAGTCATGTTAAAGGAAAAAGTATGTAGATAATATTATCCCGAATCATTAAAAAGAGTAGGGTGGTATTGAATATGAATTTCATCAATACACCAATTATGAAGTCTTTTTTCAATAATAACAACTATAATATCCTCTATTTTAAAAAAAATTTGTTAATCAATGATATCATTCGAGAAGGTACACTAAATATTACAAAAAATATTGAATGAAATCAAACACAATTAATAAGTTAAAACATAAGATATGAACACAAAAATTAATGAAGGTCCCAAAAAACAACCTATGGAAATTAGTCATATAAAAATCAATAATAATATTTTTACAACACAAAATAATGTTATAAATCATAAAAAATAATTTTACAATAATATATAAAAATTGAAATTGTTCTACATTAGCTATGGATCAAAAATTAAATTTTGTTGAAAATCAAAAATTTAAAATTCCCCAAAAACATTTAAATAGAAAAAAATCAATCAACTCATATGATACATTCAAAATATTATTATAATATTTTTATAAATATTTAATGTTTAATGAATCATATATTTAACATAATAACACATTCAAAAAATTCACTATTTTAAGACCATTTATGAAAACAATTATATTAAGATGAATAAATAATTGAAGATTATTATAATAACCAATGTAATTAACTAAAAACCCCTTTTTAAAAATAAAAAATTTCGTTAAACATGAAAATTAAAAATATATTATAGATTAAAATGTACTAATCAATTATATTGTGTAAAGACATAATATATTTTTAGATATTTATTATGAAATGGTAGGAAACATATATGAAAAAATTGAGCATAAAATGGAGAAACAAATACTATAAATATAGGTAACTAAACATGAGTAGGATAAATTTTTTGGAATTCTATAAAAACCCCTTGAAAAAGACTCCATAAACACTAAAAACAATGAGAATGATCACTTTGTAGTTTCGAAATACTTAAAAGTTATCCACATGCTAGTGGTTCTTCATTAAATTTCAATGAAAAATTATAAATAGTGTAAAAATTGCAAATTTATTCAATATAAATCAAAATGAAACAAATTTTGAAAAATAATATGTCAAAAATATATTATGGAACCTAATTATACTAAAAAAATATTGAATTCCCATAGTAACTATTTTTTATTTTTAAAACAGTGTTCTTAGGAACATACCCATGACATTCCTCATGATATCATCCCATGGGCCTCTATTAGTGTCTTCATAAATTTCATAGAAAAATAAAATATATTACCCAATGTGTTATCTTAAAATAATAATTACACTCTTGTAAAGCTAACACAAGTTCATTTTTGGTGTATATTTTACACTCGTATAAATATAAGAAATCATTACCATATATTTATAATTTTTATAGTTATTTTGGAAAACAATTCTTTAATATGGGGTTATTACATTATAATATCATAAAAATTGATTACCTTATTGACATGTGAGATTCATTAAGACTTTTTCATTTAAAATATTTTTTTGGTTCTATAAATAATCATTTTAAATGATTAAATTAAAATGTGACTATATCATAATTATATAGCTCCAAAACATTGTCTAACACATGTAACATTATATATAGTTATACCTAAACTCTAAACATTTTCTCTTATAGCCTAAGATTTTTGTAATTAATAAAAAAATTCTGTAATATTAACGGTTATAGTAATTGTTCCCCATTCTGCCACATCATGTTGTCTCATAATCTCTTAAAACATGCATTATAAATAATCCACTTATTCATTTCTTTCATAAAATATATAATAAATGTATTCAATATCATGTTTATGTTCATTTGTTATAATCCCAAGTTCATTAGATTAAATTTTTGTTGTGATAATGATGTATGGTATTATTCTTGATTATGCACCTACTGATTACATTAGTATATTTATCATTAGGGATAATACATATGGTGTTGTTGGGGTCTATACTCCATGTGATATACTGCATCATCATTTTTTTTATTTCTATGTTCAAGTGGATGGGTTGTTCATAGTGGATTTATTCAATAGAATAATTGATAAAATGATAATAATATCATTTAATCATTATTTCACGGATAAATTGTTGTAATCCACTTGGATAATAAAGTATTTATCACTATTAATGTCTCAATATTTGACAAAGATGTTAATGAAAAATATAGGCAATAATTTTTTTCCTATTCATAAAATAATCAAATAAATGTTTTTATTACAAAGATTTAGATCCAAAATTGAAATGAGATTATCTTAAAAAAATTCCTAAAAATAATATAATAATTTGATTCTCCTATAATAGAAACAGTGGTGTGACCAATATATATATCGATGAATTATTTGAATATCAATAATTGTTTAGTGGTTATTACTTATTAATAATTTTTTTTATTTTTTTAAATTTTTATAATTTGATAATTGTTATAGGGAGTTTGAATTTTTTTGATGATGTCTAGATGAAATAAAACAATTAAAAATTCACATGAATAATAAGTATATGGGATCCTTGGTTGGTTTTAAAAATCATCACATCACATTTTAACACTATAAATACACCATTAACACTCTACGTAAATGAAAAAAACTATGATTATAGATTTGTCTCCTTTTTTAACGACACGGATTGACATTTGGAACACTCTATTAAATATATAATAGTCCTCACCTACTATAAATACTGGTAAACCATAATAATAATTATCAAGAAACTAATCAATGCCCTAGGTCTGTAATAATGGGAATCTATAAATCTATATCCCTAAAAATTTGTTACAAATTTTTTTTATATCCCACTCATGGGAATGTGATTATGAGACCCATCATTTATTGATATTCATAATTTCAATGTAAATATAGTGTTTTTGTTATATTTAATTATAATATATAAAATTAAAAATGATAATTGAATGGATGAAAAAACCATGATAAAAACATGAAATAAATTATTATATAGAAATATTATTGCAGTGTAAGAGAAAAATATAATGAATCTATGTAAACTAGATTCTGTGTACCAATATTCCTCTCATTATATTTAATTAATCACCATTATTGCATCCATATTTCATATATATGGAAATATGTGTAGAATATCCATAATAATTAAAACGAAATAAAAAATAAAACTATGATAGAATATATAGTATGGGAATAATTGATCCCTAATAGACCATTTATATTTATCTCAATAGTGTTATACCTCTAATCAGTGTGATTTCTCCACGAATCATTAGATGGATTGAGTGATTCTTCAACATTAGGGATGGTTATTTTCATCCTCATCTTGATACTTAATTTTTCTTTAATAAAAAATTGAAAATATAGAATTTATGGCCCATAATATTCTTCTTTACATTTCCATTTCATAATTATCCTTATGAAATTGATCATAATTTTGGGAACTATTTTATTTTTATTGGTTTATAAGGATATCCTCTTACCCAATGGAATCACATAAATTATGATTGTGTTAACTCTTTTTCTTCAATTACTAAGATTAATTACTTTTTCATCAACTGAAAAAAATGATTATGCCATATAATGGCCTCAATGTCGTAACTTGTGGCCTTATATAGATGTGAGATATGGAATTGTGGTGTAATAAATTATAATATAAGGATAATTTTCCAATATTATGTTATTCATATACTAATGTGAGTGTATCAAAGGTCTATTATAAATTAATTCATAGTGAAATATACAATAGATCATTTCAATAGAAATGGAAATAGCGGTTCAATGTGAAATTGTTATTATCAACTATGATGTTAACCCTATTCCACCAGGAAAAATCTTTTCTATTTTAAAAAATTCACATATAAATTTTATTAAATAATTAACTATGCAGTAAATATTATAGTGAAATATAATTAAACATTATATTTAAAATTTAAATATATTTTAATGTTTAATTTATAATCAAAAAATAATTATTAATATATAATTTATGATTATAAATTTTAAAAATTATAATGCTGAAATAAATAAATAATATTATAAGAAATTAAATATTGTAATTTCACAATATGAATGTATCAATAAATCTAATAGCATTGAAAAAATACAGTTCATGAAATGCTTGTTTTCAATTTAATATTAAACAAAAAATCTTAGTACACAACATAGTTTTTAGAATAATATACAAATAAAAATCCAAAAAACACTTCATTAAAAAAACGTTACATTATATTCAAGTAATAAAATGAAAACCAAAATAGTTCAAAAATAATTATCATGGTATATTTAACTGAGGGAAGAAAAAAATTATATAAAAACTTATATCCATATATATAGTAAAACTATTTTACATAAATTAATTCTTTATTTTAGATGCCATAGTTATTATAACTTAAATTCATTATGTAACACCCCAATACTTTTATGAAATAGATTTTTAATAACCCTACTACATTGACTGATTTTTCGTTACGTAGTAGATTTTTTAAGAGAATTGTGAAAAATTATTAAAATATAATATGTTCATTAAAACATATATAATAAATGGAGGAAGTGATTAAAAATGCATTAATTGTGGAAATATTTATAGAAATTGTTTATAAAATTAATTCATTAGTTTCTGATTAATTATAAATAAAAATAATATCCAATTGAATATAAAGGATTTGTTTTAATGAAATGACTATATTTATACACATTAGGGTTTATAATCGTAACAAATTAAATTAAAATATATTATAGATTGATTCAATTGAAATTTATATGTTATATATTAAATAAAATGTACTAATATTAGTATAATATGTCTCATAGGAATTAAATAATAACAACCACAATTTTAAGCATAAAAAATAAGTATTTTTCTAAAAATATGTTTCCCCTTATAATGGAAGCGTTATTTTATAAATAAAATATTACAGTTGTATAAATTTTATGTGAAAAAAATAAATTTCATTTTTTAATAAAAAATTAAAAATTATCTTACTATAATTTTTTTTTTGTTCCTCTTTAATTTTTTGATGAATACTAAAAAATAATACATTTTATTTTAAGAATAACTATTAAAAAAAATTATTTATTATATTAAATTATTTTTTAAAGTGGTATTAAAGTAAAATTATATTACATATACATATAAAAATCAAATTTAGTTTTTTGAAACATTTTTTACATTGAATTTGAATATAAAAATGTTTCAAAATCTATAACATGTTATGTTTATAACTTTAATTTCTAACCACCATGAAATACATTAAATGTAAATTATTTTAATTAGATTATATTTTATGTATTTTTATATATTAATTCCATATTTTATTTAACATGGTATACAATTATTAAACACACACCATTTATTTTTTTCCGAATATGAATTGTAATCTTAGAAATTATTTTCCAATGGTTTAGGGTAAATCAAGTAATTAATGGTAAAAATAATTTTTCATACATTATCCTATTACATTAACAATTGTTAAAATTTTATTTTATGTGTTTGGTTCAAATTAAATCATATATAGTTGCAATTTATTTCTCTTTTTGGATAAATGTATTTCTTTAATCAACTTCCAGTATTTTATTTTATAAAAAGTTCAAAATGTCACACTATTGTTTTTAATTATTATAACATTTATATAAAGTTGTAATCTGGAATATATCTACAACTAAAAATATTATTTGGAAATTTAAAATATTTATATTCATCATTTTAATTTATTTTTGATTTTTATAGAAGATATATGTACCTTAAATAATTACACAGTGATGATTAAATGATAATTTAATGATTATAAATATAAAATAAATAATATTAAAATAATTAAAATATACTAAATTTTATTTAGTTATGTTTCTAGATTAAATTTCTAGAACGGTATGAATTTTTTATGAATTGAGTTATTTATTTCACAAAAATATTGTTTTCATTATTTTCTTAATGTCAATGTAATGAATATTGTCAAAATTGACCAAAATGATATTAAAGAAAAAAAATTAATTAAATTGTTAAAATATCATGAAAAGAATAAACACAGAAAAGGTGAATAGATATTGTCAAACATATCATATATTTTCACTTTATTGTAATATTTAATCATTATATATAAAAATTACAACTTTTTATTATCCATACATTTTAATGGTATTTAAAATTAAAATAGGTTAACAAATTTTTAATCTAAATGATATATTTTAAAATTTTAAAAAAACATCTAAACTAATTTTTGATATTAAAACATTATGAAATCATATATTCAAATCCCTATAACATTTGATGTATTATGATTAAGATTAAATTTTCTATAATGTATTTTTTTTAATTCTTAAATATCCCATCACCTTAACTAGAAAAGAAAACGTTCAACAAAACTTCGTCAAATCCCTTTTAACCTTATCAAATTACAATCACATGATAATATATCTTATCTTCTTCCTTGGGAAATTATATATGTTATTTTATTATCAAAATACTACCACTATATACCTTTAGATGAGATCTAATAGAGATGTTTTTAAAAAGATGTAATCTATTTAACGGATAACATTCTTTTTATACAATTATATATCTCCACAAAAGAATGATGTTTATCTAAAATAAAAACACAATTTTTCAAAAAATTCTTATATTTTAATATTTTTATTAAAAAAACCATTATACACCCTCTTACACATCAGATAAGAAGTGAATGTATCATTGAAGCATACATATTACTTACTATCTCCATATATCGATATAAATAAATTTTCATTAACATATTATATGGATGATTATTATGATAGTATAATTGATTATTTATTATATTTATATTTTATTTATACTAATAGAATGGTAATATAATCTCTACATTATAATCGACCAGTCGTTTGAGAAATGATAGTGTTGCTCTTGTGTACACATATGCTGCCATCTCCATATAGTGATGTTATTGATCTTCAATTATATTTCTCATGTATGAAAATAATATTTTTTTGTGAAAATATTATATATATATAATAATAATAATGATTCTTGAATGGTTTATTATAATCATACTTTATTTCATTGGGTTAGAAGAAAAATAGAAACAAGATTCTAGTATATATATACGACCGACCTTCTTCATGAATGACATAATTCATTTTACAGTATCTTAATTCTAGGAATAATTATAAATATGTATATAATTAATATATATTATCTAATATAGTTATTGGAAGTCATTAAATAATATGACCATTATCCTATACAATGTTTAGAACCCCCATTTCAAGTAGGTAACCATTTTTTATTCCTTTTATGTTTTTATTTTTTTTGATTGAAGCATGAGAGTGTGTTATTTTTTTGGGATTTTTTTTATTTTCTATAAAGTATCAATATTAGTGAAAACCAAAAAACTCATATAGTAAATTATTCAACGGGAAACCAGGGCATCTAAATAATTGTATGGTTAGGTGCATTGTTTTTCAAAACCCTACGGTCACGCAAGAGAAACCTTGAAATGTGGAATAGTGGTTTCATTCACATTTAGAGATTGTTTTTCTAACTATGGTGGCCAAACATGAATTTTGTTTTTTGAAGATGAGACTGGAGAATGGTTTTCACATGGTTTTACCTATCCATTGGACTAACCAGGAGCACCATTAAAAAAAGATCATAAAAAATTAGATCATGGTCATGATTAACATCAATTTAATATATTCTATCACTTTAGCCATAAAAATAAAATTATTCATACCAAGTGATTTTTAACCATTCTCCATCAATTATTAATTATCCCAAAGGTGTTTCATTGTAATTTAAAGCGGGATTTCCCAAGTAAGTCTTTGTGTATGGAATTTTATCATTGTTTTCCTAGAGATATATTCATATCTCTCACGCTTTTATAGATATATCCAATTATAGATATATATATATATGGTGGTTTATTCCATTAATGTTGTAATTTGGCATTATTATATTAAGGGAAGAGGCCTAGGGTGTGTTTTTTGGAGATTTAATTTTGGTTTGTTGGTGTTATCCTATCGTTATTCATATTCCCCAAAATTAATGAAGTATGTTGATTTATTATGGAGTACTAATATTAGGAATTTTATTTCTAATTTGAAATTTATATTTTTTCAAGAAATTTTTGTAAGATTTTTATAAATTGTATATATAATCCATCATTATTTGTGTTGTATAAATTTTATAAAATTGGGTTTTTTGTGGAATATCATTTTAATTACATGATTTTAAAAAAAAATTTCCAAATTATTCATTAGTTTTGAGCAATGGAAAAATAATTCAACAAAATTAGGGGCGTATTGTAATTCAATTTTTTAATGCTACTTAATAAAATAATGGTTTTTCCATATCAATGAAATAATTGTTCTGGCATTGGTTTTCTTTATAATGGTTTGTGTGAGTTCATGTTCATTCATGATGGATAAGGGTATGATGTTTCTACAACCATTAGTGGGATAGATAAGGGTATAAACATTCCGATATCAAAATGGTTCATTGAGTGATATATTTTTGAAATGTTGACTCCCCAATCGTGTGTATTAAGTGGTACATGGTTTCATGAATGGATGAATATGTTTATATTTGGAAGGAAATTGATTATTAGAAAATGTAATTTTTGAAATTGTTAAATGAATTTGTTGGTAATATTCTTTGGAAACATGTTGGTTTTGAAAAAATAAATTTTGTACTAAACTATGTTTACATATTATAATATTTTATAAATTTTTTCAATAAACTTTCTTATATAATTTTGTTAAAATGTTTTATAATTTTTATTTGATTTGGAATATATTTCTAGAAAATATAATGTGTTTCAATACTTACCCCTACTCTAGTACATTGGTACTTTTCTATATATTTTGTCTAAATAAATATTAAAAGGTAATGTAAATCACATATTTAGTGGTGAATCATGATACAAGGGATGTATTTTGATGTTGGAACAAAAATCATATTGAGAGATTTTATGTAATATATTTAGAGTCATCAAGTTGTGTTTTTTTATTCATACGATGTGTATATTGATATTATTAGACTTCTGATATGTTAATATATTGTAGATTTATTTTGGGATTAAAATAATTAGTTTTATTTTTTTTATTGTTATCATGAATTATTTAGTGGTGATTATTTTATGGTATGTTTTCTTGGGTTTCATTATTTATAAAAGGTGAAATTAATCCCCATTATTATTTAATCCCTCTACATTAAATGTAATGCTTTGAATCCTTGAGAATGCATATTAATTCCAAGTAATTTTCCACTTCCTTCTCAATAAAATTAATTCATGCGTGATATTATGAGTTTTATAAGCTTGTTTTATCTATGACATTCAATTGGCCTCAATCTATTTCAATCCAAATATTATCGGACTAACGGTGTTCATTATCTATCATGGAATGGACAATTCATTCTAGTTATTTGTTGATTTGTGATGGATTAAAAGAATATTATTTTTGGTACATGAAATATATAGTAATTGAATATGTTACTATCATTTTTAGGATTTAATTCATGTAAACAAGGAGTTGGGTACATATGGGATTTTTGGATAATTATAGGAATTTGAATCTCCATATCATAATTTTATCCAATGAGATGAGACTGACATGAAAATTAGAATTTAATTTTCTCAAGTTTTTCATAATTTTATATGAGTAATTATTTGTGGTTTTGGAAATAATTTTTATTTAGGTAAAATCAGGAATCATTTTTAATTAGATAGTTTTTGAAAAATAAATGATACAAATATTTAAAAACAGATATAATTTTAATGTACAAATAAATTTTTAAAAAAATGGTTAAATGATGGAATTTTTAAATTTTGGAATATATTATTGTGTTAGATTATGTGGTATTATTTTATATTTTCTTGCATTATATTTCCTGATATTAATACTAATTAAATTTGTTCTATCTCGGGAAACAATTCATGTGTAAGAATCATTCAAACCAACCAGATTTAGTTGCTGAGAACATGGTCACACCTAATCCATAGGTGATCCAATATTATGTTCAGTGTATTTTCCATGAATTTATTGAAGTATATAGATTGAACAAGAAGGATGAAGCAAGACAAGTGAATAATTATATCCAGTTCCTGATTCAATATCCACCCATTTTATAAAGTTATTCAGAACCAAAAAATTAGTGGTTTGATTGAATATGATGAAAAAAATAATTTACATTATTTTTCACATGAGGAGAGATGAAATTATAGATAGATACATATATGATTGATTATATTTTATGCCAGTGTGGGGATTTAGTGGTCTGACCTAAATTATATCAAAGCATTTAGTGGGAGGATTTTGAATAATTGTTCAATAATAAAATCTATACTTATAAATTTTGAATTTCAAGAACAGTGAAATTTTTCATCCTGTAATAGGGTAGAATCAAAGAGAATGATAATGTGGTTAAATTTATAAATTAAATAATCTTTTCACATAATGTTTTTTCAAGTGTGCCCTTGATGGCTTATATCCTTGAATCAAGTCTGAGGTAGGAGATTCACTTAAATCATTATGCGCTGTATAAGAAATTTTTTGGATCTTTTTAATAATGACACAATTGTAGAAATGGTCATCATATGAGCTATGGATGGAGAAATATTGTTCATACCTTTGGAATGTAGTGGGACATATAATTATGAGATAAAGAGGAAGAGGGTAACCTATTTTCTTGGTATGATAACCCCTTGGAATCAAATGGTTGGATTAGTAAATATTTCTCAAAAATCCAAGTTCCTACCCTCATGCATTCAATATTGTTCATTCAATCATTACGCGATAATTTACAATACCACGTAGATAATTCCCCAATTACAATCAGATGGGGAATCTCATGTATAATTTTTACAGTGCTCTGAGGCCAGGTGATCATGGCATTTCTAATGTGTATCAGATGTCATATTCTTTGGTAGGATGAGGGAAGAAAAACAACCCTCATAAGAATAAAATGACTATTTAGGGTTATTCACGGAATTCCATTACTCCTCAAGAAGATACATATAAAAAATATAAATAACAAAGATCATCTAGAATAAAATTATATGGAATAAAAAATATATTTTGGATTGTCAATCATAACAATCGATAGAGAGAGGTAAGATCATTTAAATTCTATCTTTATTATGTTCTTATTTGATATGGTTGAATACAAATATTTTATTCCTTCTATTGTTATTTATTTACTGCATTTAAAAGTAGAGATGATTCATTTAGTGTTAAAAATTGAATCTCTTATGGGTCAATGTGAATTTGAATCCTTTGTATGTAGAACATGTTATATAGATGTTGATGTTGCTATGTTTGATACTAGTTTTCTCAGTTCGTGAGATGAATTTCAATGATATAATACTAGGTATGTATTTTTTAAAGATGTTCAAGGATCACATCGATAATTATAACAAAATGGTTAAATCTAGGACTGATAATGGCATTGAGGATATATTTAATGGAGAATGTAATGTAATGGAAGGTGCAATAATATTTTTTCCACAAGAAGTTGGAATGATCATATAACAAAGGAATTTATTGAATTTCAAATTAATTTAAGAGATCAATAGTATCATTTTCTAGTTGTCATTGATTACTTTCATGATTTTCTTCCTATAAATAACTCAATTGTTTTACTCATAAAAGCATTATAATTTATGATTGATCTTTTTCTAGGGAACATTAATATTTTCCATCAATATTACAGGATGTTACCAAAATAGTCAAGGATTTTTAATGAACAGATGGAATATCTTGAAGGAATAGGGGCCATTCATCACACCATAACATTGTAGTCTCTACAAGTATTAATCGTTAAAACTATGAATGTGACACACGATATGTGTGTGTATTACAAAATGATTAACGAGGTATCAATAAAGAAATGATGTCAACATCCCCACATTAGTGAACTAATTGATTAATTAATAGGATATCAATTGTTATCTAATAAATTATTTTAATTATTATAAAACTAATTTAAGGTTAAATGGGTGGATATTCCAAATACATATTTCAGGATTAGATATTGTAATTAGGAAAATGTGGTGATGCCTTGAGGACTTAAAAATGAATGGTGAATATTTATGTACTTGATAAATGAGTTATTTAAAATATATATTGATTCTTTTTTAGTGGTTTTTGTGGATGACATATTGGTGTATTCATTTAGAAGGAATGGACATGAGAATCATTTGGTGACAATACTGGGAATCTTGAATGTACATCATTTTTTTCCAAATTATCTTCTTTGTATTCAAGGTTTGACCTTTATTGTCAATTTAATCACTAAAATAGATAAATCATTGGATCTAGAAATGATTGAAGCTATTATATCTTGCAAAATTCCAAATTATATATTCAAATTATGTATTTTCCTTGATCTGGATAGTTATTCACTTAACTTTTCTCTTGATTTCTCATGACTAGCTTCCCCTTGGATATCTTTTACATGGAAAATTATTCCTATTATATGGAATGAGTAATGTCAAAAATATATTCATTACAGTTTTTTATACTTGAATTATCACCAATCATTATTTTTCTAGCATTAGAATAAGGTTTCATGGTTATTTTTTATGCTTTAATATCATGGTTGATAGGTTCTGTCATGATAGGATATCATTTTGTTCTTATGGATCGTGGTTGTTATAGTTTCATGAGAATAAATTCTAAACACATTATTTCGAGTTATCTTCCGCATTCCATCTTGGATGACATTGAATCATTATCTTTTCAATGGTAAATATATTTTTTCTATGGATCCATAAATTTTGAAATAGTTTTTCTTCATATAGAGTGATAAGTCAGAGACAAAGAAGTTGGATTTAGTATCTCAAAATGTAGTACTATGACATGATATATACATTTCGTAAATATAATACTTTGTTAGATCCTTTTTGAATAATGTCAAATGATTTTTTGGAAAAACAGTCTTCTAATCAATGGCATGTGATGTCAGTGATATTGTAAATGAACAAGTAATGTGAAGTCTGAGATGAAATTGTGGTTTCCATTATAGTTTATCTGTTTTCTGATTTGGTGAAGATGTCTAAATATGAAGATAAGACCAAATTTAGAATGTCTTGCAATGAGGAAAAAACATAATAGAGGGGAGGCCATTTTTAGATAGATGCTACATGAGATTTTATTCATTTCACTAGCATATGAAAAAACTAATGGATTTTTTTGAAAAAATTCATAATTGTTACCACCTTTCTTGATTGGTTGTTCACCCAAGAATAAAAATGATTTATAATTTGTTCATTTATGAGTTCTAGTGGATCAAAATGAAAATGAAATTGGATGAGTATGTTTTTAGATGCTTAATATTTATTAATGTTAATGATGGTTATTATTCTATTGAAATTATGTTGAAATCTCAAAATAATCATGTTTGGAAATCTCAATAGATAGATATTTATTATGAATAATTTCTCCCAAAAATGGTTAAAAAACGATTTCAAATGGTTGATAATGCATTTCCTCACAATGAAGGATCATTTCATCGATATTTTTGAATTTTAAATTTTGAAGGACTTGTAAAAAATATATATCTATGACATAGTAAAGATATAGGTCATTCCGGTTTCAATATTGGTAGATAGAGACCTAATGTTTACATAATGTTTCTAGAAATACATTCTGAAATCACATAGGAATCTGTTGATTATAAGTGTGGTCTGCCATAGTCTGAAGTACCAAAATTAAAAATGATGATATAATCATTGGAAGATATGTTTTAGTGTTATTTAATTAAATTGTGTGGCTCATGTGATGAGCATTTACAACTAGTGGAGTTCTCTTGGAATAGTATTTATCAAGCCTCGATATATATGGATCCATTTCAAGCAATGTATGGGCGTCATTTTCATTATCCAATCTATTGGATGGATACATGTGATAACTCACTTCAAGGATAGTGTATTCTCCATGAATCAATGTAGAACATTAAATTGATCATGAAATAAATATAAATAGCACATATTTGTATGAAATATTGTGTGGATAATTTTTGAGGAACTTTTTTATTATTGGTGTGTGAACATGTGTTCTTTAGATCTCTATATGTCATAGACATCATTGTTTTGTAAATAATGTTATATTATATCAATGATACATAATAAATTATCATATCCGTAAATGGGCGAGAGAAGGTTAATATCATTTATCATTGCCACCATGGTTTAGTGTGGTTCATAATATTTTTTGTGTATATTAATTGAAAAAGTATCAGTCTAACCTAGACTGTCTTCTTCAAAAAGATCTTGTTGAAATAGAGTGGGATGAAAAATTGTTTTATATCCCAATAAATATTGTAGATATGGAATAGAGTGTATTGTGGTGAAAAATCCTTAGTTTAGTGAATTCCTTGTGGAAACTTGGTCAAGTTCACGAAGAGACCAAATAACAGTAAAAAGAAATGGTTGAGATATTTATAGAACTATTTTAGGAGAGTTGTGGTTTTCAACATTCCATTTGATAGAATAATAGATTCTCAGGTACAATTTAGTACCACCACGTTCAAGTATGTAACAATTTATTAATGAAATT
Source organism: Viscum album (assembly GCA_963277665.1). Taxonomy (NCBI): domain Eukaryota; kingdom Viridiplantae; phylum Streptophyta; class Magnoliopsida; order Santalales; family Viscaceae; genus Viscum; species Viscum album. The sequence continues at coordinate 793,938,335 of OY728160.1, read as the reverse complement.
TATATATTTAATGTGTTTGGGTGATGTTTTTGGAGGTTTTAGGTGGATTTTGGAATGTTTTTTTTTTGATTTTAAGTTGGTGAAATGATTGTGAAACCCAAGAATCTATTATAGGATACTATTCGTGGTGAAGTATTGGATTCTAGGTAGGTACATTATTAGGTTCACCGGTTTTCAAAATCATGTGGACATATAGGAGAACCCCACAAAGAGGTATAATTGGAATTTTCATGGTTCACACAATGTTTTTCTAATTGTGTTGTCCAACCATGTGATTTTATCCATTGTGAAGAGGCTTTTACATGGTTTTTGCATTTTTTTCCCTAACTGTGTGGGTAACCATGCATGGTTTTATAAAATGTTCATTAAAATGTGGGTCTTGGGTGACATTAACATTAAATCCATTTTCTCCCTTGTGTTCCAGACTAGAAAAACTGTCACTACCAAAGATTCTAACCCTTTCCCCAATTAATTTAAACCAATCTGGAGAAGTTTCATGGTTCAGTGAAGGCCGTTTCATGTTATAAGTATTCATTTATTGTATTTTTTCAATTTTATTATTAGATAAACATTATTATCCTCTTGGTTTGCAATGTATTGATTTATATGCATAGCTATAAAGATAATGATTCAAATTAGTGTATTATTAGGCCTCGTTTATGTTAGGTGATGATATTTATGCTGGGTTATTGGAAATTCAACCCAATTTTTTTGGTTTTCATTCAATTATTTGATGTCTCCATAATTCACAATGATGTTTTCTTCACTATAAACTCTTAAAATTAGAGCATGAAGGATTTTTTTTGAAATTTATTTTGCTATCCTTTATAATGATTTTGAAATTATTGTGAAACAACTGATCAAAACCTATGTGTGGATGGTTAATGAAAATTTAAAAATTTAGTTTTTTTGTGTGGAAAATGTCTTTAGTAACATCATATTAAAATTATATTTATAAAATTATTTTAATGTACTAAACTATTATTCGTTATTTTTATTTATTTAATTGTTTATATTTTTTATATAAATGAAATAACATGTTTTATCCCTGTGGTGGGTGTTGGATAGTCTTACAGGGGAATCCTAGTAAGATTCATTGATCGATGATACTTTGGTAACTTTTTACTTATATATATATATATATATTGTTCACCAAGAAAAGGGAAATGTTAATATATCAGGCATACTAGTGGCACATCATGATACATGGTCTGTATTGTAATGTTGTGGCTTATATCATGTCCAAAGCATTTGGGTATTGTATTTATGTTCTTGAGTTGTGTTGATTTTGTCTTCTGATTTGTACATTGATGGTAGTTTTCTTCTTTTTTGGTACAACTTTTTAATCTGATTTTACATCAACAGAATTACTTTTATTTTTTTAATTATTATCATGCGTCATTTAATTATTATGTGGTTAATGTATGTTTGGTTGGGTTATTTTATTTTCACAAGGAAAATCACCCCCATATTTATTGATGCTCTTGGAATTTTTTTCATGCTTTTGGCACCATGGAGACCTCCTTTAAGTCAATGTAATGTTGCACTGTATTCTCATAAAAATGCGGAGGGGAATGATGTTACTCTCCGACTATGTCTAAAAAAATGAAATATTCCTAGAAAACGAAGTATTTATAAACAAGAACATTGAATTACAAAAATTTCATTAAATATATGTGTTATATGAATTTAGCGGAAAATAATAAATCTTATCATAACTATATGGTTATGGTATAAATTTATAATAAATTTTTATATTTTATAAATGAGGTTTTAGCGTGAGTGATGACATTGAAGACAGGAGTTAAGGGATTTTTTTCTCACATTTTTTATGGAACACATTGCTTATAAACTATTTGTTTAATTTGTGTGGTATATATACTTCCAATTATTTTGTTTTACATGTATTATCCTGAAAATTAGGGTATTTAAATATCTATCTATAATTATTTATTCAATGGTAATTATGATACAACTGTTTATAATGATGTAACGTGTTATTCCAAAATTTTATTATTAATGAATATTTTTTATGTTTTAGTATCTATTGTGGAATATTTCTTTTACATGTAAATGTTTTATGAAATTTTTGGAAAAATATATTTAATATTCATGAATTATTATTTAAAATCAATAAAAAAAATTTATACTTTTTTAAAAATATTTATATATTAACATCTAGTGATTTTAAAAAATTATTTTATGATTTTTAACTCATAAGAGTGAATAGAATGTTTTTATCTTATAAATAATGAAAAAAAGTTCAATTAATCATGATCCACTGATTATTTTAAGGTTATTTTAAATTATTACAATGATAATCTCATATAAAATTATAATTTTATAATTACTATGATTTTTAAAATTATATTATTGTAAAATAATAATTTTATAAATGTATTATTTGATGTGATATTTCAGAATCCTTTTCCATTTCAGATACCATTATTTGATGTTACATAATCATTGATTGGGATTTTATTATAGTATATTATATTTACTAAATTTTTGGTATTTGTTATTGTACGATGGAATTATTTTTATAAAACCATTTTCCCTTCAATGATTTGTGAAATGATTATATTTTATGGAAAATAATTTATTTACATGTGTTCTGACATGGTGAATGACTTATTCTCTTATTTAAAACATATATATGGTTTTCATTATCAGATGTGTCAGACCTAATCATCTTCCCAATAGATTATGTACATATGGAAAAGATATAAGGTAAATTTTTTTGCATGAACCTCATATCATGTTTATAATATTATTTATGGATCTTGATTTCATGGGCATAAGGTTATACATTGACCTTATATCTTATCCAAAACATTTGTATAAGAACTTAGATTCATATACATAACAATATGAGTTAAATTGTTTTTATTTATGAATATTTTCATTATGAGAAGTTTATATTTATGCCACAATTCAATGTTTTATCTCAATAATACACTATTATGGATTATTTTCATTGAGTATTTTATTATGTCTATCATATATACTTATATGATTTATTCCTTGACTCAATATTATAAAATTTTTATAATGTGTATAATTTTTTTATGTTTTGTTTGTTTTATTCTTTCCTTATTCATTGATTATAATTAGTATCTCCTTAATTTCCGAACTAAGCATATGTTCTCAGCATATCTTCTGTTTTATTTTCCAATAATATGGAGAATGGTTTTATTTAGTAGTTCTAAATGTAATTATAGTTGCTATAAACATTGAAGTTATTTCACAACACTATATGTTTGTGTTCAACTTTTCTATAGGAACTAAACTATTACGGTCCTCAACCATGTTTTTAGGTAATGTAATGGATATTCATCTGTTTTAATTTAATATTTATCTATGAAAAATTCTATTTCATTGTAGTTTTTATGGGAAAACAGTTATAGTCAAATATCATAAAATTTTATGATAAAATAATAGTGTGATCCCTATGTACATTTCATGGGATATGTATGGGGATTTCTCAAAGGATAAATTTATGGAGGAATCAAATTTTAGGAAATTGTTCTTGAATATTGGAACAACATATAGCTAGTGATCTCCTATAAAAACATCCATTTCTAGATTCTATAAGTGTATGTTTTTCTAGGAATAATATATGTTTGTGTAACTTACCCAATAACAATATATTGAGAAATACTCAGTTAAGATCTTCTGTATGACAACATGCATTGTTGCACAACTTTTTTGCCACTACATGTAGAAATGATTTTTAAATTCACAAAATAATTAAGAACTATCAATATTGACTTATATATAACAAGACTTTGAATATCCTAGTATTAATCATAACATTTCATGGATTGAAATTATATTACATTTTTTACAATATGACCACTGTTTATATAACTATGCATTATATTATTAGTCAATATCTAGAATCAAAAGGACATTGTTTAACATTTAATGTTAGAGGAAAATTTATTATGAAATATAAACTACGGTAATGACTAGGGTGTAAGATGTTGTGATTATTTTTATGTGTTTTCACAAACAATTATTCACAATATACACATTAATAAAATATCAAACTGACCAAATATGAGAAAGAGTGGGTTTGTCAAGGGTTTGGTTAGTGGTTAATATAGAGAAAAAATGATTATGTTTCATACATGTCAATAAGGTCAAAGGAAATTTTTAATGGATGGATCCCAGTGGAGGGTAATATGTAATTTCTCTGATAAAATGTGTCATATAGTGACTATTTCCAATGTGTATAACATATTCTCATTGCGGAACATTGGAATTTAACAACTCAAATCTATTACCCATTGATTCAGTTCTAGACCATATAATGAATAATTCCATGATAATCATTAATGTACAATGATTTATGTATTTATATATTTGGTTTTTTGAATTTATAATTTTGAGATGTATATAAATTTTTCAGGATATTTTTTTCACCGTGGATATGAATGAATTTGTACAATGTGGTAACCAATGTGATAAGGAGGATCACATTCATGTGTTGTGTTTTTTTCATGATGTCTAATAAGAAAAGAAACCAACTCACTTTTTTTTTGTAAAAATAACACAAATGATCATATTCAATATAGTCGGACTCATAATGGTTTAAAAATTCCATCATATTGAGAAGTCATTTTAGGGATCATCAAACCCATCTATGTTCTGGCCATGAAGAAGAAATCGTAATGGGATAGAATCAGGGACTATATGGATTCGGTTTAAATGTTAGGTTTCTTTTCTGACCCTATATTTCTCATAAATCATATGTATTCTGTAAAAATTATGATGAAATCTAGATAAAATAAATTGGAATAGATATATTTTCATAAAATAATAACTATATTGGTCAAAATAATATGAGTTGTTTTCAAATTGAAAATAATTATCCTAATTATAAATTATTAGGATGTTACAAGACATTCCTTGGTATAATATCTAATTATGAAGCTGATCCTCAATGTAATAAAATTTATGATGTATGTTAGGTTTCAAGCTTATTTTTTTGAAAGAAACATGTTTTATGAAGATTAAGATACTAACACCAGTCCACCATATTCATCATACCATCATTTTCATCAATGTCAGTATTGTTCTCATCATCGATTTTGGAAAAGTAATTGGCACTTTTGAAGCTGACTCGAACACAATGAAAAATAAACAAAGTAGTAAATCATTTTTCTTGTGTGAATTAAAATTTTCATCATATTAATGAGGTAGATTGTAATCAGAAATGGAATTAGATTTATTTCTATAAGAGTATGAATAGTATGGTTGGATGTGTTGTCAAAAAGGAGCATTAAATTTGATTGATGGGATATTTTTTGGAATATTTTAGTAACTGAATATACATGTTTTTAGCCATACCACTATCCAAATTCTATAACTTTTAGGATAATAAAGAATATTATTATCATATTCATTAAATAAATAAAACCTTAATTCTATTTCAAATTAAATTATTGATTAGGCCAAAAGCCATCGTATTAGAGTCGGTACATATTACTATTAGTGATTGTAATAGAAATATATGAATGGGAAGATAGAAACATTATTTTATCAGTAATTAGAATGGATAATTTCATTTAGACTAGTATTTGTAAAAAAATTCAGAACAACATATATGTTTTCAGTGTATCTGATAAGGATCAGTACAAAATGAAAAGGGTTGAAAAACGTTGATGAAGTCCTAATAAACCATACATTCATGAAAACCTTCAATTTTTGGGAACATTGTTTTGTGGGAAGGTATTTATATATCCAACAAAAACTATATTTAGGGATGAGTATAAAAGCTTAGACGAACATCATACTTTTCTAAATGAGTTATTGTTTATAAGATGGTGAAAGAAGGCAAGAATGTTGAAGATGATTTATGGTGAAGAAGTGGAGTCATAATTTTTTTTCATAACTAAATTATGCCGAACATATGAGACATGATAATAGAAAAGATTTCAATTTCATCAGGTGATCGTCATATTCAGTTGATTATTGAATTTAGTTGGTGATCATCTTATACATGATTATCATATTATGTTAATGAACTTATGAGTTTGGATTATTGCATTCAATGGATAACTTTTTTGAATAGGATGATTGTATTTGAATATTTGGAATGAAGCATATAGTGTTTAGAATATTTTCAATTATAATCATTAGATATATATTATTTTATTGATCAATAGGTCAGGTAAAATCATACTCTATAATCATAATGTGTTTATTACAATGTCTAGAAATTTCGTAACATCGTCTAGGATAGAATGTGAAGAAATTGTGTTAAGGGTAATATTAGACAATTTTGATAATGAAGGAAAAGAAATATGTTTGGTTGCAAAAAAATTGTATTATAAAAATTTAGATAGAGGAGAACACACATAATTGAATTTTTTACCCAATGAGACATTAGTGAAATTCCATATCATAATTGTTGTATTCCACCCAAAAAATGATTTTTTTAGTTTATTGTTTTACATATAATCATTTCCAAACCACACATAGGACATTACTATTCTAATTTAATAGTGAACATTGAAATGTATTATGTTCATATGGATGTGGGTTTGAATTTTGTTTCATCATGGAAGGATGTCATTAACAGTAGGTAGAGGTTTTTTTATGTTCCATGGAAACATAAAAATATATATGATTCATTCACCCCTCCCACATCTCATTGATATGATTATATTGATTAGGCACATATAATTTTTGACAAAGAAAAATATTACCATCATTTTTTATTTCTATTTTTTAAAAAATTGATAGAGAATTTGAAATGTATAAATAGTAAACATATCCTTATTTTTATGGAAATAATCATTTTACCTATACAGATAAAATGTTGAATTATCATCTGTCTTAATTTTAGTATTCTCATGAAGCTACAACTGATGTATTTATCCTATTAATGATAAAATTATTCATACATATATTGATAATAAAAATACAATGAATGATTTATATTCCACAAATTTTTTAATATCATCCCTTTCTGAAAGTGAATTTCGAATGGTGAAATTTTCATCCACAACCAATGGAATAAGAGATATGATGAAAACCATATATGATTGAAATAAAAATGTGACGAGGGGAAATATAAATAAATGGATGCTAATGAATGATGATTTGAAAATTGATGAGTATGAATCTGTTGGAGACTGAATTAACCTACTAAATGAAAAGTCAGTTATATTAGATAACCTACTGAGAGGTAGGAAAATTCTATAGTTAATTTAAATATTTTGAGAATCATTCTGAACAAGTTTAAAGATAATGTTTTTTATTAAAATATATTTATCCTGAAACATTATCTCTAGATTATTTTCATTGAAACTTCGTAAATTATGAATTTATATAGGGGAAATGTATGAAAATAAAATAAATGTTGATAATGAAATTTCTTCCATGGATTCCATGAACGATCTATCAAATAAGATTCATAGGAATGAAGAAGATGTTGATTCTAATTCCAAATTTGATGTATTTAAAAATATTAAAAATATTTTATCTTTTTTTAAAAAAAATTTAGAATATGTATAGTAAAATAAAAGGGGAAGTATAATTTCAAATACATTGAATGTTAATACGTTGGACACATTTTTGAAATTTTTTAATGAATAGTGATATTTGGTTATTTTGATGAAGAAAATTTAAGGATGATACGATCATGGAAAAAATGGTCATAAAGTTAAATGTTTTCCTATCAGTAAATATAAAAATTTCTTTAAATAATTATATAATTTAATTATTTCATGATGAAGAAGTAGAATCTGTTGATGCTAAATCTGAAAAATCATGCTTAATATGTTTTTGAAAATACATTTATTGTAATTGTGAGTGATGAATAATTTAAAATAAAAGATTATGATCAAAAAGAAGCTGGTTGATTTTAATATCAGTTGAGGTAATAATCGAATGAATTATTGAGAACGATTGGATAGAAGGATAATGAAATCAGGAGGATGAAAACTAACGGTTCCTAATAAAACAATTATGAAGATCCTCCTAATGATAAATTTAATCTAGTAAACAAAATTATGAATTTATAGAAATATCTAGAGGAATAAAATAATCATACTGAACATTTGTATGTGATACTGAAAAAAATGATTAATAGTTGGAACTCGTCCAAAAAAGTTTATAAAGGTGAAAATAAAAATACAAGTTTCAAAAAAACAATATCTAATGTTAGTGAATATATTTTTAAAGAGAATCTTGAGAAGGATAAAAAATAGTTACCTTTAATTGTTGGATATAATGCGGGAAGTGTTTTTAAAAGGGTAATGATGGGAATGTTAGGTATGATTACATGACAGACTAAAATTTAAATTTTTTATTTCATGAAGACTAATGAATAAAAATTAAGAAATCCAAAATACAAAGATACAATAATCGAGATCAAAACTACAAGAAACTACTCCCCTGCCATTATATCAATATGACTAGCCTCTATCTCACATGATTGCTCAACAAGTTGTCCAGCGCAGAGTTTCATTGGCTAAGTAACGATGGAAAATCCATACCCTCTCATTCCATGTTTGAATGGCAATGTACAGACTAATGATTCATACTATATCCTCATCTAGTGAAAATACTTTTAGAATGATGGTTTATTTCACCATCCAAAATCATAATAATAAAATATCCATAAAACACCTCATATCTCATCTATTTCATATTCAAAAAACCACCACTAAGAATTATTCAAAAAATAAAAAAGGCAACAAAAACCATCAATCTGAACACTATCAATCTCCATAAACTGAATGTTCGAACTCACATCCCAAATGATCAAAAATACCACCACACTACATTTCCTTAAAGTAAATATAGGAATCCTGGAACTATAATTGATAAATAAGAAACCAGATGCAATTAGAATCATCAGTGATACCACGTCACGCCACCATCATGTCTGAATCACCATCAAAACTTATATCAATAATAATAGTCTTGACCAAAATCGCTGCAAAACCAACATAAATATCACAAAATAATCAATCCATTCATGGTTAAAAAACAAACCCCAAACATCCCTAAGATTCTTTATTAGCAGGACCTAAAAAATGCTAGCAGTGATGAGACACTAAAAGAAAAATAAAGAATTAAACCTAGAATAAATCACTCTTTTTTTGGTTCCCACATTACAACGTGACCACCAAAACGTCCTAAAACTAAATCAATTATTAATGAATGAAACAAAAAACTGAGAAAACAGAACATGACCAGAATCGACACCAAGTGGTAACCAATGTGGCATCGACTTCGCGCATCCAAACAAAATCCCTCCATCGACTCATATTTCCTCCACTCACTAGGAAACCATTTCATCCACGTTGTAGCCAAAAACTCACCCTTCGCACCAGATGTGGTGAACCACCTGAAACCAAAGACAAGATTCCGACGAAGGGGATCATAGTCTAGATTTGTTTTTGGAAGATTCAGAGTCAAAGACTATTTCCATGGATAATCCTAGTATTGTGGTGTATGTAGACACATGTAAAATATGTGTATTTTCAATAAAAAAATTATCTTATAAGTTAAGGATGGAAATTTTTAAGGGATATTAAATCTCATTAATGAGTTTATGATAAAAAGATTGTTTTAAGGAACCTTATAATTATAATTTAATGATTGAAAATAGTTTCCAACCCCTATGGAATATCTTTGAAATATTAGTAAAATATTAAAATATTGCATTGAATTTTCATGTTTTGTTTCTAGGAAAATAATGTTTTATAAAAGTTATCATAAGCCGACGGTGAAAAAATTAAAGGTAAATGAAATTGATCTTGTAACTGAAACCTCTCTATATTATAGAAATGACAAATACCACAAGATTATAATAATGGGTGTTCTTCTCATTTGAATGAAAAATTATGATTATTGTAGAATTTGAACATATTCAAAGATGTAATGATAAAATTTGGAAATTAAAAATCATTGGAAATCAATGGTGTTGGTTGAGCTAATTTTGTGATTGAAATAATGAAATACATGAAATATTTATTTGTCGATGGGGTAAAAAATAACCATTTGAGGGTTTAAATTTTTTTGATGAAGGTAAAAAATTATCATTCAGGGATGATGGATTAAATATGAAATGTGAAAAGGATGGATATATAGATATAGGGGTCCAACGTAAAAAGGGTAGATCTTTTAAATTTGGGGTTGTACAAAACTCTTGTTACATATGCCTGGTGAAAGAAAATCAATTGTGACATAAAATTCCAGGAAGTATTTGACATAAAAATTGGATCTAGTAATTGAAAATAAATAATGATTTATTCATTCATTATTTTCCATAAATAAGATATTCGTGTTACACTATTTTTCATAATAGAATGTTTACAATCATCAAGAATAAAAAAGTTTAAATTTATCCAAAAAATCCTCTGAAACATATAAATATTAACCTATGTGGATTTATGAGAATATAATCAATGAATGTAGATAAATATATCAAAACAATAAATGATGGATTAAAATTAATTACTAGAGACATATATTTTAATCATTAACCAAATTCTTCAGAAATAATTAAAATTTTCAGGAGGAAATAAGAGAATGAAATGGTATATTCAGTGAAAAAGTTGAGAAATGAAAATGATGGTGAATACATAAATGAATAATTTTAAATTTATCTTGATAGGTATTTAATTTACCATGAGTATAGTTTTCGTACATTTCGAAAAAAATGGGGTTGTTGAATGATAGAATATATTTTTTTGGAAATGGGCAGAAATATGTTTCATGGACATGTTATTTATAATTTTTATTAGAGGCATGCCATGAGTACTATTAATATATTCATGACCAATATTTCACAATGAAAAGTTTTAATATGACTCAATAACAATTTTTTATAGAAAAAATCCATGTTTTATAATGTTATGAATTTTGGGGAGTCGATGTATTGTAAAAAAGAATTGTTTAAACATATGAATGGTTGAGTAGAAAGGTGAGGATGGATTTTTTCATGGATATGCTATAGAGGTAACATTATAGAAGTAACAAAATAATTTAATAGATCAATTTTTTTGTTCTTTTGATGTTAAATTTTTTAAAAGACTGAGGAAGAAAAATAAAATCATGTAGATATGATGTTTAACATGATAATGAAACTTTTTTAACGATTTACATAAGGATACAGACAATTGTAATCATTCCCAAGTATAGTCAAACTCAAATATTTCCCTCACTAGGAAGATATTCGAAATTTATATCCTAGGATGAGGAAGAAAGTGGACGCTGAAAATATTTTTGTTGTTCAGTATCAAATGGATTAAACAATAAGAACAAAAATTTTATTACACATAAATAATGTATTCAAAAGTTGAGCTAAATGATGTGAATTAGGATTTTGAGTATCTGTAATGGGTTCATGCCATGAATGATGAACTGAGTCAGATAGAAACAAATCATAAAATGATACTTTTATCTAATTCATAAAATAGACATTTTTTTGGTAAAAATAGGGTTTTCTAGAACAAGTTGAATGATGAAAGTGAATTGATATGAAACAAACAAACATTATTCAGAAAATGTTACTCAATAATTTCAGGTGTCGGTATTTATGATACTTTTTCCCTAGTGTAAATGTTTAAAACAATATGAATTTTTCTTTCTACTACATGAAAAAAATTAATTTTTTTTCAAATGGATATAGTGTCCACATTTTTTAATTAGATTCCTGATGAGTATGTATACATCAAACTAACATGTGTTTTTGTTTTGTTGAAATATGATAATAATGAATACATATCGAATTTTATGTTGTGTTGGATGAAACACGATTTGAGGGAATATTATTCCAAATTTTATACTTTCTTATAGAAGATGTGTTTTAATAATCGTGGATTTTCCATCAACATTTATTTGAACGAAATTTATGATTATTCCATTTTTAATATTGATTATATTGATGAAATTATATTATCTGGGAAAGATAAAATATATTTCCAATGATTTTCAGATAAAACGAATTTTTTTGAGATGTCCATACAAGGAGAAATTAAATGCCTTCTTTGGTTACAAATTTTGCATATGAAGATACATATCGTACATTTTTTTGAAATTATTCTAAGGAACATCATAATATGATTGGAATGTAAATTTATAAACTTCCTTCCACATCGGTTTTAGTGAGAAAAACGAATTATAAGGATGGAAATGTATGGACGATGATCCAAAGTAATTTAGGATGATTATTGGATGCTTTTTAATTTGAAAACCTCATTACCAAACATATTTATATTTGTAGATTATGGGAAATATTTTAGAGATATCATAAAGAATAAAATTTACATGTAGAAAAATTAATTCTCAAATAAATTAGGAGGCATATAAAATTGATCAATCAGGTATTATAGTTTATAATGTATTAATTTGTTTATTTATTCAAATGTTGATTGTGAAGGATATAGGTTCAGTAGAAGTGCATTAGTGGTTGTACCCAAATCAATTTATTTTCATTTGCAGGGATCAATTCGAGATATTTCATGATAATAAAATGCCAGATCTACAGATTAGAACGAAGAATAAGAGAATGGACGGGAGTCCTAGAACCATAGTGAGGTTCATTATATGTCGGTTATAATTAATTTAATTAAAAGGAAATAATTACCTTGATATAATTAACTCTATATTATTTTTTATGGTCACGATTCGATGTGATCAGTGGTCGCGTCATATAGTCATAGTGTTGGATTCCGCCATATGTGATCCACACATTCTCTACATATCTCTAGGCTTTACTGAAGGGATCTCTGGGTTCTTCTGTGGAAGATCCTTCACTTTCGATTTTCCCCTTTGATCGCCTTGAGATCCACCTAAAAAGCACTCTCCATAATCTGTTGGATGATGATATATTTGGAACCTTGATATCTTTCTTGGATGAAAATAATTCTCTTTTTTCCTAAGAGATATCTCTATATTCGATGTTCACAAACATAATAATTGTTGGTAGAATAACAATTATATAATTGTGATTTTAATTATATAGTATAATTAAATAAAATAATTACCCTAAATCCTTAATTCATTTAATTTAATACCTTGTAAGACCCAATGTCTAATTATAATAGTTTACTTTTATTATATCATACCCTGTTCCTAGTGAATGATGCCTTATTATATTTAATTAAATAAATAATATTATTTTCTTGAAATCCCTAGAAAAATTACATGATGTCCATATTAACATACACATCATATAATTTTTTTTATTTTCTTTATTTCCAAAACCACATTAATTGGACCTTTTATAATGGATATTTATTTTTCAAATAAATATCAATGCATTAATCACAGATAAATATTTTATTTATAACAAATTATATTCTTTTGAATAAATAGTTTCTAAATAAATGAGATCAGACATCATTGAATAATTATGAAACCATAATTGCGAATAATATTTATTCAAGTTGTTATATTAGTTTTTAACTATGATACTTGGAAACACATAGTGTGTAACCCTCTAGGCCTCTTTCTCAATGGAATTAGGTGTAGCCTAACTAATGTCCAAGGTTGGAATATAGAAACACACCTGACCACCCATGAAGAAATAAGTTAATTTCGTAATGACATGTAACCTCCTAAAAAATCATACAATGTAATTTGATCAATTTGTCTCAATATCGTGAATCAAGCATGTTTCATGCTAGTGAAATCTAACAATATGCTCAATTATTCTTTATTTGACATTTTAGAATTGAACACACCCATTCCATACCATGGAAATGGATTTATTTGGGCTATATCAATTCCATTATTGGCCTTGAGATATCTACTATCATTATGGAACAAAAGTGAAAAATCCTTTCCCGCATTCCGTATTAAAGCAATATTAATCATTATGCACCCAATATATACAACCCCATTATGAATATTGTGTCATCATAGTTTTCATTAATACATCTAAGTGGGAGAGGTTTTATACCCATTAATAACAATCTTAATATCTAAGAACCGATACAAATGTCCTCAAATAGGAACATCCAATGATAGTATGAAATGTGGATTTCTTACTAGCAGGTCACATTCTCAGAATATCCTCAAAGATATTAACAAGGTTTCACACCATGAGAAATTTCCACATTTTTTTATGAGTCCTCACCACTAATGTCCTATATTATTTGTGTCCCTAAAATTATATCATATGGCCATATAACAAATATTCAAGAACATTTTTTTATAACTTTCAGGTTTCATCTTTGTAGGGATCTACTATGATACTTTAATGAAACAGTTATCCTTAGGGAATTATCACATGCATTGTCTTGTCAAAGAAAAATAAATATGTGATAATGTATTTATTCATGAATAAATTACAATGTCTTTGTTTCTAAGACACCAATTCCAACAGATGGGGCATAAAATGATGATGATAGAGGATCACATTATTGTGAAGGATTCATTCTTCAAAAATGAAAATTAGTTATAATTCAAAAAAAAACATAAATAGGTAAATCTGAGTAATACTCCATGATATTTTTTTAATACTCAATCCACTAAAACAATAATGTGTATGAAAACTCAATTAAAATATTTACTCATTGATGTGATGTTACCCCTACTCTTGGGGTGTGATAATCAAAGTGTAATCAATATATCCAAAAATTTAATATGTAATTCTTCTTAAAACATATTGATATCCAATATAATTACATCTAAGAAAATTTTGTATATAATAAATTAAATGTTGTATATTTTTTAATATCATAATACGATTATAACATTTTAAAAAAACCATTACTGAATGAATTGTTTTTAAATTATGGTCAAACATAGGCATTCTACCTCTTTCTCGTCAAGGTTTTGGTGTATGTATTTTTTCATATATCATCATAAATTTGGAGATTCCATTCAATGTAGAGATTTATTTAATAAATCCATCCTTGTAGAATTATGTAAATAGGGGGAGTTATCGGTAAGCTTTGAATTCATCATTGTATACATTTGAAATATTCAAACAATTTTTTTTATTGTTTGAAGTAAACTACATTTTTTTATTCCTATAATGTTCATGAAAATTAGATTGCTGAGGAA
The DNA here is from genome assembly GCA_963277665.1 of Viscum album. Lineage (NCBI taxonomy): Eukaryota > Viridiplantae > Streptophyta > Magnoliopsida > Santalales > Viscaceae > Viscum > Viscum album. Next base: position 793,923,296 of record OY728160.1, on the reverse strand, counting down.
TGGTGTAAAGAAACAAAATTGAAGAGTATTCTTGATCACTATATTAGGATTGAAATGTCTAACTGTTAATCATTCTTGTTTCATACAATGAGTTAGCTCTTTTCGGTTTATAATTGTTGATTGAAATACATATGTTGCAGATAATGTATCTTATGATTTATGATTCCTTGAAGAAAAAAAATATAAAGATGATATTCTTAAGATAAATATGATAAGGATGATGGTATTTTGTTGTTGTCTATTATTGTCAATGATGTTTATGAATAAATACCTCACCTCACATAGATTTTGTTAAAATAACATACTAACCATAATGATTGAGAAAACCATACTAAAAATTAATACGAAATTACTTCATATTGAGAAGTAATTTTCTAGATCATCAGATTCACCTAATGTCTAGATTCAAAGAAGAAATCACAATAAAGAATAATCTATGTCTTCATGCTTAAAATATAAATGTGATGATGTGTTCCCATTCATGGAGTTCTCATAAATATTATGTATTCTATAAAACTTGTAATACAAACATGAAATATGAAATGGAAGTGATTTAGATGCTTCCAATTGTATCCATTATAATCATAATCATGTGAATTATATTCAAGATGTGGTGGAAAGAAAACCATTTTTGAATGATAGTGATGTAACAATGTGTTCCTATGTAAGTTAGAGGATAATGAAGATGATCAATGTTGTTGTCAATGCCGTGAAGGAATTAATAATACATTATTAATATTGTGAATGAAATGTTTTGCAGAAGTTGAAGTTATAATCCCTGATCCATCATATTTTTCATACCATCATATTCATCAATAGAAGAATTGTTCTCCTCAAGAATGATGGTAAATTTATTCAAATTGTTAAATCTTATGTATATTTTAATGATAGATTAATATTAAAATCAACCATTTATCATGTGTGACATACATTTTTCTGCATCATAATGTGGTTAATTGAAATATGAACTGAAATATAACATGAGTTTGGTAAGAGTATGATGTATATGGTGGAATTTGTTTTCAAATCATATTCTTTAAATTTTATGTTTGGGAATAATTTTGGAACATGTGAGAATTTGACGGTAGTTGTTTTCACTCAGAATAAAATCAAAAAGATGTAAATCATTAGTGAATGATGCTGATGTGTATTATATATTGAAAATAATAGAAAAACATGATTCAGTTTCAAATACTTTAATCAGTTGGGATAAGATTTGTTATATTAGAGTAGATATCCATTCTCGTTGCAGATCACAACAAAAAAATAAAAAAAATTATAAAAAACGTAATTTTATAGGAAATACGAATAGATAATTTTAATTAAAATGGTATTTCTAAGGAAATCTGGAAAATATATTGTGTGGTGGGAAGATTAGATATGTATCAATAATAAAGGATAATAGTTTTTGATTTTTGATGGAGTCAAGATGAAACCACAATTTATAGAAACATAAAAATTTGAGAAATTTGGTTGAGAAGGGTTATTTTTAGGATTCCACGAGAAACACATTTCTTGTGATAAAAAAATAATAAAAACATTATTCATTTATTTATAAAGTATTGTTCTTGAGAAGATGATAGAATTAGAAGCACTGATGAAATTCAATAGTTAAGATGTTGATTACTAATTTTTTTCCTCCAAGAATTTGTATTAGATAAAAGAGAAAGGTGGAGAGGAATGATATAAATGTTATTTTATGTTCATCATATTCATCTGATTATCATATTTCGCTGTTGAGAATAGTGTGAAAGATTATCATAATCATATGGTTATCTTTTTGGGAAATATTATTTTATTTGTTTGGTGATCATATTAGGAAGAATTATCATATTGAATGTTAAAAATCGAGGTATTAAGTTTAAATAATTGTCTCAAATGAATTATATAGAGATATATTATCATATTGAGAAATAAAAACTAGAAAATATTTACTAATAAATCATACAAGGTTTGTTCTTAAGTCCATTAAGTTCATACTTGCTTCTAAGTTATAAGGTGAAGAAACGTGTTGAAGGTTTTTATTTTTTAAAGATGATAAAGAAACAAATTAACTAGTTTTCATATAAATAAATTGTTTTATATAAATTTTGATAGGGGGAGAAAACACACTACTGGATTTTTTACATAAATTAACAAAAGTAATAAGGAATATCCTACTTGTTGTATTCTATAACAAAGTATTTTTTTCTAGTGGATTGTGTGTCGTTGGATGATTTTTAAAACATAACATGTATGTATCTATTCTTTTTGAATTGTGAACCTTGTAAATTACTGTGTTGTTGTGGATGTTTTTTTGTAATTGTTTTTATTATGGATGGTAAAAATTATTAGTAGGATATTATTGTTTCATTTGAAAAGAAAAAGTAAAGGGAAATAATTTTCTAATCCACCCCTTGCCAACTCTATGATACAATAAAAATGAATGTAAACTAAAATTGAATGGTATTGACTGACTAGAAACATATTATTATTGAAAGGATTTATTTTGTGTAAATTCATGATAAATAGAAAAAAAATAGTTATTAATTATGAGAAAATGGATATTATTTTGGATTAATAGTTGTTTTATTTTAATAAAGAAACATTGATAGTATTTCTGTCCTCAAAACAGATAATAGAATTATTGGCAATGTTTTTTATGTTTTCATTGATACATTATACAACAATTATGTATATAAAGAATATATCAGAACATATTTATAAATGATTTTGAATTATGTATGTTTTAAACATGTACTTCTGTTAAGGAAGGTTATTACTATGTTTCAAAAGAATACATGACAATGACGATTATTTTGGGACAACTAAAAGATATATCATGTTTCTTGTGGTTTATTATTGTTATGTTAATTTTGTTAATTTAGGTGAAATTATTGGAATATTATGGATTTCAATATTTTGGAATGATATCACATTTTAAAATAAACAAAAATTATTTACAGTATACATTGGACTGGGTTTTATGTATTACATTGTTACTTTACCATATGAATATTTATGTGTATTGAATAATATATTGTAATTATTTGTAATGATAATAATAGACTGAAATAATGACATTTCATCCCATTATAGATCTTCTGATATAATTATTCAGTACAAACTAATATTTCAACATCATTCGTTAGAGTATGAAATCAATTTGAAAATGTTCATGTACCATAAAAAGATTTATATTGTACTTATGAGATGAAATAAATTAATTATATTTTATCAAAATATTTTAAAATAAAATATTATCTAAATACCATCCTTTATATCCATCCAAATAATATATTGTTGAATAAAAATTTACACCACAGTATGGAGATGGTAAGCTAGACGACTACACCCATGGTGACATTATCATTCATATTATTTATAGAATAATGCATATGGTTGTACCATATTACTAATAATATCAAAGTATGTATAAGGTACTAGAAATATTATTTTGGTATTGAAATAACAAAGAAACTGAAAGTGGAAGAAGATAATAACATTGTATGATGTGATTAAATTATTAACTCTTGTTATAAAGCTTCCATTGAATTGATCAAATGGGATCCTTAGGTTGAATTATGATCAATTGAAGTCCACTATTATGAATTTAGGATAGTAAATAAGATATTTTTCCAAGGTTTTCTTGAGCTAAATGGATTTGTAGGTGTGAATTTGAGGGAAGTGGATGTGTCCTTTTAAAAGAGGGGTGTGGGGCACCTATGGAAAAAATGTGAAATATTACTTTATTTGAAAATAATATTTTTTATCTAACAGATCCAAATGAATTTAGATAATTCCTTAGGTTTTAATGGGTTCAAATACTCTAAACCAATAGGTTTTAGGAATATTTAGGTTACTATATTACCTTTATCTGTTAGATTTAACTCTCAGTTAAATAGTTTAACATGAACCTTATCTCCTTGTATTTTTTTATTATATGGACAATAAATATACTACATATTTCCTAGAGAACCCCAATAACATCCCATATTAATTTATAAAATTATTTGAATACATCAAAACTTATAATTAAATTTATTTTTATATTTATAATATCATTTATTTGATTCATGTATTGATAATGTTATTACTTCATCATCATTTTGTCATAAAAAATTTAATTATTTAATCAATAAAAAATTCAATGAATATAAAATTATGTAGGAAATATTTTTTATTTCTAATTAATATTTATAGTCGACTTTAAAATATGTATAACACTATATTAAAAATGGTTTAGTTATTTATCATTAAATTTAATACTTTTAATTATTCTTTTAATAAAATAATAATAAATTTCCAAATCAAATCCATGTTGATCAAGAGGAACATATTTTATTCCTAAGGTTGTTTTTGGTCAAAAATAATTATCTAATATAATTAGGACATGTGTTAGGGTAATTATAATATCAATTTTACCATTCATTTCCCTATTTACATATAACTCTGGAAAATAAAATTCAAAAGTTACTATTCACCTAAAAAATCATCTAATTGTACAAAATTATACATAATGATATCACTATGTGTCTAAAATTTTGAAAATTTAATTTACATATGTGGTAAAATTATGTTTCATGCAAATTTGTAAATGTGCCTAGAAGGTGGTTAAAGGCGTTAAAAAGTTCAATAAAAATTTTTACAACTAATTTTTTAAAAATGACTCAAATAAATTACATTTAACTTAAATAGGTATTATATATGTATTTTTACATCAAATAAATGTAAATAAAATAAATAATTATTTAAATAATGAGTCGTTTTTAAACAATAACGTATTGTGTTTCACTATTCATTAAAATTAGGATGTTTGATGAAAAATACAAAAAATTCACCCTTAGATATTTTTGATATTCCAAATTTAAAAATGAAATATATTTTACCAGATTAAAAACATAAAGGTTTCATTAAATATTTTTATATTAGTCACTAATTTCCAAACAAAAAAATGTGTTCTTAATAAAGTAATAACTATCAAAACGATTAACATGATTTCATATTAAATTTAAATATATAATTACATATAATGGCCTAAATTATATTAAATTATAAAAATATAATCTAATTATACTTTAAATCCACTGAAATTCATAATTTAACACTACAATTTATTTCGATAGAAAAGCTTTTTTCTATTAAAAATGATTATTTTGCAGTATTTATCAAAATCTGAAAGTTATCAAAAAAGTAACAACAATTTTTTCATACTAAATTTGTATGTCCCAGTTATATTCAAGAATTTAATTTTACTAAATTGAATATATAAAAGTCTCAAAAATATTATTTAAAAAACATTCTCCATTAAATGGTGGAAAACTGCATTATTTTAAAAAATACTTATTTTATCTGAAATTTTAATTTGTCCTTATAGTATGTCTCATAAAAAAAGTATAATTCTAAAGTTATATAATATATATATAACTTTGAAAACTTGGAGAACATTATTCATAACTAATTTTTTAATGGCCACTTTGGAAACACGTGGTGCACTCAATCTTGGTGATGCGTGTAGTGCAAGTTATTAAATTACCTTAAAGTGATAACATGGTATGAAATCATGGGGTGTTACATGTAACCTTATGTTAATGGATTATTGCATTATTATGTTTAATTTAACATTAAAAACTATGATTAATTTTAAATTCATTCACTTATATTTTTCTCAAATCTAAAATGGCTTATTAGAAATTACAAATTATTTTTATAAAAAATATTTAATCAATTTAGATACATTTCAATCATAGAAGTAATATATTTTGTTTAAGAATTAATCTTATCGATGAAACAACAATGCATGTTTAAAATGTATAAAATAACCATAAGATTGTTCAGTTTCTACAAAATATTTCAATGATAAATTGATTTCAACGAACAAAATTTTATAAATTAATTAAAATATGACTTTTTAAAACTCCATGAAAGTTTTAAAATATATATTATCAATAGAAAAAAATGAAAAATATGATTTGAATTAAATTCAATAATTTTATATAAATATTATTATATGAAACCATAAAATAAATTAAAAAAAATTATCCCTAACACAATTTTATGTTCTAATTTCAAATATGGAGTTCATTTAGACAAAATTAAGACTATAAAAGTTACATTCATTGGATTAAAAATGGGTTCCCCATTTAAAGGTGGTATTACTACATTCATAAATATATATGATTTTCAGAATAAAATTGGGACTTTTCTTATCTATGTCTAATAAATATATTGGATGAAAATAAAAAATATTTGATTAAATTCATTCCATATTTATTACATTTATTTTACTCGATATTTTTAATGGATAAAATTTATTATGAAACAAAACCCATCCGGGGAATAAAATCGTATACATTATATTCAATTGGTTATTATGTTTTCATTTAAAATTAATTGGTAACCTATAATTAAATATTATATTAGTATACACACAATCTTATAATAAATGACATAATAATAATAATATATTCTATTTTAATTAATAGTTTATATATTATTATATTACATAATAATATATTAAAATTATGGGAAACTCTCTTTTTCCTTTTATATAACCCATCAAGGAAATTCAATATAGAATGTAATGTATGATAACTATGTTATGACGTGGAAAGAATGACAAAAAGATATGTTCCATGTAGTGAAAAATAAAATGGAATTTTATATAATGAAAGAGAAACATATATCAATAATAAAAAAATATTTATTACTATATTGTGAAATAAAAATAACAAAATGGTAAATTAATACTAAAAATAATAATTCCATATATCTCAATGTGTCACATTCTACCCCTAATTTAATGAATTTTTCCTTTTAAATAATTCTATATTATGAATGGTTAAATAATTTAATATTATTTTCATAGACACCCACATCATAATAGTGAATATGAAAACATATATTAAAATCGGAATTTATGAAACATAATGGTTATCCATAGTATCATATAACTGGGTTCCACATTGGAGAGCATAGGTGGATGTGAAAACATGGGCAATGAAATAATAATATAACTATCATGTTCTGATGGAGAGTGATAGATATCTTTAATTAGTTAATTTGGGTTATCAAAAATCCAAAAATAATTGATAATTTACGAGACCATGTCATTGATCAGAAATAAAGGCTATAGGTTAAATACTATTCAATATAAATATTCCTTATTAGAGGATTTATTTTAGTTTATTAGTACAGAAGAAGATATATTAACATGATTTTGTTACTTATCATACATATAGTCTCATCCTATGGATTTTCCTTGATCAATTCCCAATTCATATATTACTACACAAAATGTTGATTCAATATGGTTTTCCTTATGACTTTTCCATTCCTTCATGTTTTGAAAATCATTAACACCTTATCTTTAAGGAAAATTGGTTTTATAAGGAAAATTTCTTTTATAAGGAAAATTTCTTTTATAATGGAAATCGCTTTTATAAGGAAAATCGCTTTTATAAGAAAAATTATACTTATCATATTTTCATTATCTATATCCATATATTTCTTATGTATAAGAATCAGATTCATTTATATATTCTCTGAATCGTTTAAAACTTTGATATGAAGCATTCTGTTTTAGGCTCTGAATTCTGGATGAGAACTGTAATGAAGTTCTACTCCGAATTCTGGATACGAACTCTCATGAACTTTGACACCGAAATCTAATGACGAATCCTGATTACGTATTCTCATTACGAATTCTGATGACGAATTCTCATCCCGAATTCGCATTCCTAATTCACCTATTAAACATAATCTGATCATATTTGCTTTATACACTCCGAATTTATTTAGACTCCGAAAAATTTTTTTGGTTAGACTCTGAACATTATTTTTTCTTACACTTTTATAATTTGTCAACTCTTTGACATTTTGTTTACACTCCAAATATTCACTCCAAACTTTTTATCTAATCTTGAAACGATGTCGTACTTTCGGTTTCAATTGTTTTTTTATAAAACGATGTTTTCTATTCCATTATAGAAGAACCGTTGGTTAAGTGACACGTGTACAGGACCCTCCAAACTTTTAGGAAGATATTACTGATGTAAAGGAGGCCGACCAAGCCTATAAATATGAGATCATTTGAAAGCGCTCAAGACAACAATAAAGTGGATCGATCTAGAGACCACACACTTCTAAGGTGATTTCTATAGAGAGAAAGATTTTCATGCTTTATGCGTACTGAACCCCTCATACAATTTTTTCTTCCTGCGACTCTAAAAGTTGGTGATTACATTCGAGGAATTCCAAGGATAGTAAGACAAAGCTCCCGACTACCTTTAAGTTCAAGGGCTTCCTTGCTGATGAAGACAGAGGTTCGAACTACCTTAAAGTTGAGGGCTTGCGAGGATAGCAAGACAGAGATTCCGATCTTCGTAACGAGGGCTTACCCCGGTGTGGGTAAGACATCTTTGCTTGAAAGTATAAATCATGGGACCATTATCCAAAGTTGATGGATACCCTTCTCGTTGTGTTAAAATAATTATATCTTGTTATTTGTAATTTTACTACCTGTTTGTTTCCGCTGCATATTGTATTGTAAGGAAAGTATATCTTTCATATACTTCACTACATGTACTCTGTTTCATTTAGATTCTATACGCTTTAAGCTATAATCTCATATTGTAATCATTAGTTAAGTTTCAATTTCCAGATCCATATTTCCGGAACCTACTTTTGGAATCTCTTTCTAGTTTTATGAAAGTACCTAGAACCTGAAGTTTATAACTTCATTCCTTATTCCAATTTTTCAATTGGTGTTAGAGGTGTTGTGAATTTTCATAGTTTAACTTTGTTAAACTTATAACATTCCTTATCTAAGAAAAACATCGTTATTCATAATCAACATTAAAGGTTCCAAAGGAAATTTTTAAAGTATAAAATTCATCCCCACTCTTATATATTTAGAATCTACATCAATATTTTGATCCTATAATTGGTATCAGAGGAGGTCTCTGAAATACTTATACTCAAATTTATGTTTTTCTTGTTCATTTTATTTTATTCTTCATACTTTTTTAGAAAGTTCTTTGTCATTACGAATTGTCATTCCAAACTTTGTCATTACGAATTATCATTCTGCTCATTGTGATTACGAACTTATTCTACTAACAAGTTTGTGTGCCGACGGTTATTTTAAGTATGGCAGGAGTCAATGTTGGTTCCATTGATAATCTAAATACTACAAGACCACCAATCATTGATGGTAATGAATATGAGTACCGGAGAGATCGAATGAAGACTTTTGTTATCAATACTGGAGTGGACAACGTTGTTATTCTTACTGGAGATTATAAAATTCCTGATAAGGAAGTTATAACATTCACTAACCAGGAAAATCAAGAGTATCAACTCAATTATAATGTACGTAATACCATGCTTTGTTCAATGACTAGAAATATATATAGCCAAATTTCTTCTTGTGAAGAAGCTAATTGTATCTGGAAGAAGTTAGAGGTTACACACTTTGGAACTTCTAAAGTGATTGAGACTAGGTGAGCTATGCTTAGAGCTGAATACCATGGCATCCATTTTCCTTATGGTGAACCAATTTGTAATGTTCAACATAGATTTATGAATATAGTCAATATTTTGCAGTCTATGGGAGAGAAAGGCATAGATGATGAAGCACTTGTGGACAAGACAATTGATATTATTCCCAATGAGTGGGAATCAAAGAGAATAGCTATAGATGAGAACGTGACGGTCTCTCAAATTTCTCTTGATGAGTTATTTGGAACTCTTATCCAACATGAAACCAGAATGAAGAGAGATGCTGAAAATATCAAGAAGAAAAATGGAAATGATACTGTTTCTTTAACAAAAAAATCAAATCATATGAAAGCTAAGACTCCATAGAGATTAACCAGATCAAATTCTAAGAAAGTTATTTTCCAATCTGAATCTAGTGAGAGTGAAGTCTCTGAAAATGAGTTTGCAAATCATTCTCAAAGGATGAACAAGATAGATAACAAAAGAAGTTTCCAATCCGATTATGTGGAAATGGAAAAGAAATATAATAAAGATGTAGAATTCATGTATTATGAATACAAGAGAGCTGGACATATTCGACCAGATTGCCCTTTGCTCAAAAATAATGAAAGGAAAGAAAGGCATTCAGACATGAATAAAAAGAAGTATTATAAAGCCAGAGCTATGAATGTTCTGAAAGCTAGTGATACCTGGAGTGCCAGTGGTGGTGATTCTTCATATGAATCTTCTGATTGTGAATCTTTAGGACAGAAGAATCTTGGTCTTGTAGCCAAACTACCTATTAACAATAATTTTTTTATGGCAAAGGTTCGAAATGCTGAATCATTGAGAAATGTATCATTAAATTTTAATGATAGTCCGTATTATGACTCTTCAGATGAGGAAACCTCTTCTGATAAATAAAATGATTTACCTACTTATGAAGAAGTTTCTAGGTTTGTTGAACTTCTTGAGATTGAGAATTCCAAACTCAATAAAAAACTTGATAAGACAAACTCTAGGAATAATATTCTTATGACTGAAATATCAGATCTTTCTAAATATCTTGATAGAAAAAATGATGAATTTTAATGTATTTCAAAAAATCTTAAGGAAGTATGTTCTGAGAAGAACAAACTTTCTAAAGAATTAGAAAAAGTTATTTCTAAGACAAATGTTTTCATGCCTAGCTCTAGTTCTAAATATAATGATTTTGAGGATAAAAACATGGTTATAAAACTCAAGTCTGAAATTTTTTTCCTTAAAGATGTGTTTATCAAACATTACCCATGGTAAGGAAAATTTTGATAAAATGTATTCCCAAATATGACCATTAAGAAATAAATCTGGATTTGGTTATACCCATGCAAAACAAATTTTCAGTATCAATTATTTTGTTCCTCAAAGTTCCCCATTGTGTACCAAGTGTTAATATGGTGGTCACTGGGCAATGAATTGATCATTAAACAAAAACCAATTTCTAGGATTTCACAAAGCTTATTTCTCTAAGAAGATGTGGGTACCTAAAATTTTGTTATCTGGAAATCTCGGATCCAAACAAGTTTGGATTCTGAAAGTCTAATTATTTTATTGATTTGAGTAAAATAATAAGTGTACCAACAACAACACATGGTACATGTTTAGTGGATGTTCCCGGTACATGACTGGTAACAAAAAATATTTTGAAAAGATTACCAAAACAAAAGGAGTTATTATTCATCAGTTTATCGGAACGCAAGATCAACTTGCTGATATTTTCACAAAATCATTGCCTTCTGATAGATTTTAATACATTAAACAGAAGTTAGGAATGATAACCATAAGGTAATCATTCATAAATAACATTCTGTTGAAAAAGTCTCCATACTGTAATAAACTTCTTTTCATAGGGGGAGTACATATGTTTGTTATTTTGTTTATTTTTTTTAGTTTATACAAAATTTTTCGTACTAAAATGTTCGGAATGAGACTTTCGTACTGAGACATTCATAGTAAGGTTTATGTATTGAGATATTTGTAATGACATTCTCATAATAAAATTCTTATAATGTTTTTTTATTATTCTTTTCATACCGGGTTTTTCGCACTGTGTTTTTCGTAGTGTGTTTTGCGATCTATGTTTTTTTCGTAGTGAAGAAGGATGTTAACCATTAAAAATAATCCCCCTAATCCAATCCGAAGGTTTTGTTAAATATTTTTGTTAATAAAAACCTCAAAAGATCGGATTCAAGTTTTCTTGAGAATTGGTTTTCAACCGTCAGATCTGATCTCAGTTTTTACACCAGTTCGATCAACTGATGAAGATGAAATGTTATATCGTTTCCTATTTAAAGGGGACCCCAAATAGTCATCCCACATCGGTTTTTAATGCTCCAGCATCCTGAAGCTCTGCCTCTCCATTTCAAACCCATTCCGATCTTCAGCAACCTATGTTCCGAACTTTAGAGAAGTCTTCAAATCCGAATGTCTATGGAAGTTTCTTCTAAAGACATGTCAACCACTAAGTATATTTCTCAATGGTTAGTATATAGAGAAATGTTGGTTCATCCTGATTTCATAAAAATTTATGATTCTCTTATATCCAATAACATAAATCTTAATGGATGGGGAGATGTTGATGTGTCTATGCCCGAGAATCATGATTAAGTATATTCGGAGTTTCTTTTAGAGTTCTATGAGACAGGTTCCTTCTTTAAAAGAGATTGTAGGGAGAAATTGTCGTTTAAGTCTTATGGAAAGACTTATAATATTTCATATACCAAGGCATCCATCTTGGTATGACTAACCTATGATGGAAAGGCTGAGTTAATCACTCATGTTTTACGGGATTCAAAGGGATGTTTCAACAAGGAAAATGCTTTGAAGACTCTCGGACTGCCAGATGACAAAGCTCTGAAGATTGGTAGTCTGTCTATGAGTTTTCGGATTCTAGAAATATTGGTAGAAGGAATTATCATACCGAGAAAGGGTGAAAATGACAGTTTTAATAAGAGCGAGATCTTTATTCTAGATTTTCTGATAAATCTAAGGAAGTTTAATCTGATGAGACACATTCTTTTTACCATTGAGAATGTTACGAAAGGGAAATGGGGGCTCATATCGTAATGTATCCAGCAATAATCTCGACGTTAATAGTTCTATTCCATGAGTATTTCAAGGAGGCATGCACGTCTAAGCCAAGAGTTTGAAAAATTATGTCGGTGAGTGATTATACCCTTAAAAGGATGAATGTTGCATTCGACAAGAAGACTGGTGAGTTCTTTGATTTTCCAGTTCAAGAAGAAGCGGTTCTGAAAGTTGCTGAACCTGAATCTTCTAAGCTAGTGAAGAAGAGAAAGTTAAAAGAAGTTGATGTTGATGAATCGAATCCTAAATCTAAGAATGTTCATTCAACACCTCCAAAACCGAAAAAGAATAAAGCTATCCTAGATGAGGTAGTTACTAAGTGGAGGTAAGTCAAAGAGAAGAGATTGCAAGGGGAGCCTCAGCTTGTCTTAGAACCTGTGGAGGATAAGGCCTTGAAGGAAAAGACAGTGGTTGAACTAGAAAAAAAAAGTGGAACAAAAGATGCTTAAGAAGAAGATTTCTGAAGCTGAGGTGGTTTAGCCTTTATTGATGTTTAATGAGAAGTCCTCTAAAAACATTCGAGTTCCGAGATCTTTCTCATTGGAATCTCTACCTGAGACTCCAGGAAGAAACTATGTTACTCTGGAGAAGGTAAAATCTATGAATGTTAAGGATGTTGAGAAGTTTGAGCAAGAGGAAGAGGATGAAGCTGTTGCTGAAGGTAGTGGTGAGACCGGAGATCTATTGAAGCAAGAAGATGTTTATAAGGAGACAACTTCGGAACATTTGTCGCTTCGAACTTCAGAAGATGAGTCCTCTAAATTAGTCTCTCCAGGGAAGGATGATGAGAAAGGAGAACAAGAAGTAGCTTATCATGCAGAGGAAGAACATATTCCGCATGATATTTCTTAAATAGAGAACGTAAAGGATGGTGCTAAAAAATATGTTGATGATGAAGACAATGTTGTTCAAGTTTCTGATAGTGAACAGAAAACTCCGGAATAACAATCCAATCCGAAAGTTGAAAAGGGAAAGAAACTTTTTGTCGATACCCCGAGCTCAGTGGCTGTAAAGAGAAGGGAAGTTAGTGATTCGTCTAAGAAGAAGGATAATAAATTTGATGAAGAAAATTTTCCAATCAAAGTCTTGTATTCAGAGTCATCTTCATTGGGACATGACTTTGTTGTTCAGTCATTAAAAAAGTTGGTATGTTCTATTACGACCTTATCATGTATTGATTCAAGATGCCAGATGCTCCAACATAATTTGAATCAGAAAACAGACTATGTATCCATGGTTATGGATAAATGTGTTGAGATGGAGGCTCATTTCAATACATTTTTTGTCGAATATGAAGCCCACAAAAGGTCTTGTAAGAAAATGACTAGTTGGTCGATGAAAACTGTAGAAGATATGAAGCTCTTGGATGAATTCCAAGATAATGTTCAAGATGCTTTTGAGAAAGAAGACATGAAGCTAAATGATATTACTTCTTCCTTTGAATAAAATTTGTCCATTGAAAAGAATTTCCAGATTCAAGAAGACAGAGATCTAAATGGGAACCTAAATTTTGTTGCTCAAAACTGGAGGAATGAAACGGATCTTCAGATTGAGATTGAAGATAAGTTCTTAAAGAATGAACAAGTTTTGAAAGCTCAGGAAGAAAAGCATGAATCCCAGGATGAAAAGCTTGAATCTCAAAGTGAAATAATAGTTTTTTTAGGTAAGTAAGCCGAAGAAGACCATAAATAATTGAATAAGATAAAGACAATTCTTAAGGGTCTCATGTTGAAGGAAAAAAATATACAAAATAGAAAAATACTATCTGTTGTTGTATCTTAGCTTCTTTTTTTTTGATCTTTCAAACTTAATGAAAATCTTTCTTACTCGTCTCTTTTGTTGTTGTTAAAAATTTATCAGGTACTTTGTTATATTTTCCATTCCCTCGAATCCATTTTGAAAATCACAAAGGGGGAGAAGAAAAATGAACCCTAACAAAGGAGGAAAAGGAAAAATAACCTTAACAAAGGGGGGGGGGAAGAAAAAGAACTCTAATAGAGTTTATCTAAGGGGGAGTTTTTCATTAAAGAAGACATTCTTATTATTAATGGAATACCATTCGGGATATCTAGAAGACGATCCTTAGAGTTTCAAAGCCTAAGGGGGGTTTATTCATATTCATCAACATCCATAAGCAAAGGGAGACAAGCCTTAATGTTATCGTTTTTTTCTTCTTATTCTTTATTTTTTGTAAAGATGTTTGTTCTTTACAAAAAGGGGGAGAATGTTGAGTCAATAAGGTTTTCCTTATGAATTTTCCATTCCTTCTTTTTTTGAAAATCACAAACACCTTATCTTTAAGGAAAATTTCTTTTATAAGGAAAATTGCCTTTATAAGGAAAATATCATTTATAAGGAAAATCGCTTTTATAAGGAAAATCTCTTTTATAAGAAAAATTATCCGTATCATATTTTCATTATCTATATCCATATATTTCTTAAGTATATGAATTCGATTCATTTCTATATTCTCAGAATCATTTAAAACTTTGATATGAAGCATTCTGTTTTAGGATTGAGAACTGTAATGATGTTCTACTCCGAATTATGGATACGAACTCTTCTGATGTTCTACACCGAAATCTACTGACGAATCTTGATTACGAATTCTCATTACGAATTCTGATGATGAATTCTGATTCCGAATTCTCATTCTGAATTCACCTATTAAACAGAATCTGATCATCATTGATTTATACACTCCGAATTTATTTAGACTCTGAATATTATTTTTGGTTAGACTCCGAACTTTCTTTTTTCTTACACTTTTATAATTTGTCTACTCTTTGACATTTTGTTTACACTCTGAATCTTCACTCCAAACTTTTTATATAATCTTGAAACGATTTCGAACTTTCTATTTCAATTGTTTTGTTATAAAACAATGTCTTCTATTCCTTTATAAACTAACCGTTGGTTAATTGACACGTGTACAGGTCCCTCCTAATTTTAAGGAAGATATGACAATTGGAAAGGAGGTCGACTGATCCTATAAATATGATCTCATTTTAAAGAGCTCAAGACAACAATGAAGTTGATTGATCTATAGACCACACGCTACAAAGGTGATTTCTAGAGAGAGAAATATTTTCATGCTTTGTGCGTACTGAACTGCTCGTTCAGTTTTTTCATCATGCGACTCCGAATGTTGGTGATTACATTCGAGGAATTCCGAAGATTGGAAGACAGAGGTGCTGACTACCTTAATGTTAGAGGGCATCCATCCTGAGGAAGACAGATGTTGCAACTACCTTGAAGTTGAGGGATTACAGGGATAGCAAGATGGAGATTCTGTTCTTCGTATCGAGGGCTTACCATGGTGTGAGTATGATATACTTTCTTGAAGGTATAAATCAAGGGACCTTTATCTAAGGTTGTTGGATACCCTTCTCTTTGTGTTAAAAGACTTATATCTTGTTATTTTTAGTTTTACTACCAGTTTGTTTCTGCTTCATAATATATTGTAAGGAAAGTATAACTTTCTTATACTTCCCTACTAGTACTCTGTTTCATTTAGATTCTATACGCTTTAAGGTAGAATTTCATATTGTAATCTTTAGTTAAGTTTCATTTTTCGATTCCATATTTCTGGGACCAAAATTCGGAATCTCTTTCTAGTTTTAAGCAAGTACCTAGAACTTGATGTTTATAACGTCATTCCTTATTCCAATTATCCAATTGGTGTTAGAGGTGTTGTGAATTTTCTTAGTTTAACTTTGATAAACATAGAACTTTACTTATATAAGGAAAAAATTGTTATTCTTAATCCACTTGAATGGTTCCAAAGGAAAATTTCAAAGTATACATTTCACCCCCATCATGTATATTGAGCATCTAAATCAATATTTTGATCCTACACAGAATGATGGTGAATTTTTCATTCCTTAATATCCAATATATAAGGAGATCCATAAATATAATAATATTTCATTACATCTGCATTCACTTCCCATTTTAGGAAAATGCCTTGATGATGTTGTCCTACATTCATAAATAATCATATGGTGAGACATTACTTTAATTTCACAAGCTTCATTTGATATTTAACATAGAATTACTATATATGGTTATCCTTATAAGCATTCCTAATGATAAAATTTGAAAAAAAATATGAAAATGGTTACTAAATCATCTTATCGTTGATCCCCTAAAAAGTAACAGTTGGTTGTCACATTCCAAACATGTGAATACACTCAACATATATTCCCTATAAAACCCTTAATTAGAAAAATTGCAAAAACTCATTATGGAAAACATGGATACATGTTTCCCATAATGATTACTATATATATTCATTAATAACAATATGTTGTAAAAATCATCTAGGATGGAATTTACCACTTTTCCAGCAAATCAATAATATGTCCATGGGTAATCAGTGCTATATAGTTTACAGTATCCTATCCTATCATCTCCATATCCTTGATATGTACAATTTTATCAACATTTTGATAACAATAAGGGTTACCTTCCTTTAATCAAAAAATAATCAGCCCATTATGTCATGACCACCTCCATCCAATGATGCTCCTCATGAGCATGAAATTAATAAAAAGAGATAATGATCCTCAATTCCCACCTCTAGTTGTCCCCAAGGATGTGACCAAAACTAAGGATATATAAATATCACAAAATGGGTGGTATTACCATTTTTATAATAACCAGGTCTGTAGAGAGGATGTATCAACCACCAATCCTCCCCAATAAATATATAATATAAATCCCAAAACCATCCCATGTTCATTTTTTAAAAAAAATATAACTACTAAAAATATAATAATAATACCCAAATTAAGAACCAAAAAAACCAACGATATTTAGTTAAATAATGACATTCCCCACGTCTGAGCTATTACACTCCGTCACAACCCACATAATCCTCTTATAAAAATAAAATTACTTTTTATACATAGGTTGTGTATACAAAAATACTTAGTAGAAGACACAATGGTCACTCATGTACATATGGGATTTGCATCCTAATTACTCTATGAGAAAATAGTATAATCCAAACACTACTAACATGTAAAACTTGTCATACCAACTTCATCAAGAATGAATTACCAAATATTTCATGATATGTAATGAAATATAATAACAACATCAATTTTTGGGTAACCGACACTACCTCCAACAGATTAACTCCTCATCCATGATTGGAGAATTTCATGGTGCATCCACACTCTTCCACAACCCTCATGTCACAACTATATCACTCACACATTGGCCTAAGAGCTACTCCTACAACCATAAAATATGAAGATCACAATATCCCACCATCACACACCTAGGACAAAACCATAACAAATCACACTAACATACACCTTGTCCCCAACAATACCACATCTCATCCTGTAGACACCTGAGATGTCATACCACACTCACTGGAATTTGGGGTTCAAAAACTAACCACAATATGACCAAATAATCTTGGGATCTCAATGCATAATGAGGGATAAGTGAAATGATATTAAACATCCATCCTTCATCCCATTGAGGTATAAGGACTACTCACCCTCCTCGGTGAGAATGGTGATGTTCACCACACACTACTCTACTATGGTGGGAGAATATAAGAAACACTAGGAACATATAGCTATATATATTTAGAATCAAATTCTCAAGCCGAACCTATGGGTTCTTACCAATTAACCATCCCATAAAATATCATCTGATGCATCCTCTAAAAATATTTATCAACACCATCAACAGTCACATAGAATGTTGATAACTGAAATCTACATCACTACAAGACAAAAATCAAAACATATACCCAATAAAATCATGTAAAAAATTATATTTAGATATTAATAATAAAAATTCACATTCCATCCCTAGTTGGTAAACTACTAATAATAGATAGAAAAAATCCAGAGAACATACACTATACAGTGGAAAAATAACCATAGTAGGGAATCTCACTTCACATTTCTATTCTGTTCAACACCCCTACCAACCATTTTCATCATAATTCTTTAGAGTCATTCCGCCCAATTAATACTCTCTATAAGCATTCCAAAAACTCAAAGTAAAACTCTGCAACAAATCTCATCACAAACAAACATGACTGCCCCACCATTTAACAACACCCCACCCATCACACCAAATAATATGAAAATAGCACATCCTGATCCTACAACCTTTCTGATCACACCATTCCAACCAATTATACAATAATTTAATATATCAACCTAATATTCCATTAAACCACACATAATACCCCAATGAATATTCATTCTCTCATTACCAACAAAACACAACCACACTAGGAATAACGAAAAAAAAATCCACACATATCAGAGAGCCTCACCAAAAAATGTAGTTTGCATTCAGATTTATCTAACACTCATTCGTTAATTCCACATTGATAATTGTGGGGTTATCATAGAGCATGTTCGATCTGTGGGAATCAACATATTAAACCCAATATATATATTTATTCAATTTAATAAAAATATATAGTCATTCTGCATATTAATAAAACAATCCTTCAAAATCAGTCCTGAGTGGACAAACAATTACCACCAATGCCAATGACTTTTAGTAGGAATATATCCCACATAGATCACAAAATGAATAAACAATAAAATAGAATCATGAATAACTTTCCCCCAACCTCAGTTTATTAGTTTATAGAAAATTCAATTATCAAATTTAAATATGGAATCAACATCTTTCCGATGGGAAAATTTATACACCCGCCCCATGTGATACATGAACATGGGGGATGATGGGATCCTGACTAATAAAAATAGATGATTAAAACTTCATAATTACACCAAATATAAGGTGTGAAAGGCAATATGAAAATGTGATCCATGGGTGATACAAATATTCACATATCCATGGGGAATAATTTTTCTATTCATTCTTGGTAGAGATAATAATGAGAAAACATAGATAGGATAGAGAATCTCATCTTTAAATAGGCTATATCCTAAATCAATGAATGATATAGTATCAAAATCCATTATATTAGGATCCTAATGATGAAAAAAAATTCATCAATCCAAAGGCCTATTTTGGTTTATTTTTGTAAAAATATATTTCACATCATTTGAAATAGCATAAAAAACAGTTATACGTGGTATTAAAATAAATATTTGTCACATGAATCATTAAACGGAAAACTAATAATAAATTGGAAAAAAATTGTAAATTGTTGAACTTTGGAAATGACTCACTATGGGGTGTGTCACCGTTGTGA
This sequence comes from Viscum album, assembly GCA_963277665.1. NCBI lineage: Eukaryota > Viridiplantae > Streptophyta > Magnoliopsida > Santalales > Viscaceae > Viscum > Viscum album. Next base: position 793,903,504 of record OY728160.1, on the reverse strand, counting down.
GTCACTGTTGTGAGTCACCGATGGGTGAGTAACTGGTGGGTGAATCAATGTTGGATGAGTCACAGGTGAAAGCTCGTATTGATGAGCTATAGATGGAATGTCACCATTTAGTGAGCCACCATTTTGAGCCACTTTTTGGTGAGCAACCATTCAGTGAGCACCATTCAGCAAGCCACATTTCCTTATGTCACTATTTATAGTGTTAGAATTCAGTAATTCACAATTTGGTGAGTCATCATTGTGAATCAACATCGTAAAACACCGTTTGCATGTCACCTTCAATGACTCATTGCCAGCAAGTTATAATTGTGAACCACTATTGAGACACACTATTGGGTTGACCTAACGTTGCCACCCACTAGATGAAAAATCATCGTTAGATGGGAAACTGTTGTAAAAAATTTATTTTTTTAAAAACTCAATCAATGAGATAACATGACCTCCTAGAACACCTAAAACACTATATTTTCGATTATTAATTTTTTGGAGAGGCCTGATCCATAACATCTGATACCTCTCAAATAATTCATTCCATGGAGAATTTCAAACCATCCCTAATTAAAGAGGGTTCAAAACAACCACCCTCTAAGATACTTGTCAAGGATCTTTCTATATGTGAAACATCGCTATAATTTTGACATCCTAAGGACCAATGAAATGAAAACCCATTTTTATTGAAATCTTTTGTCAAACCTCAATTTACAAGAACACATAACTATCCTAAACAAACAAAAGAAACACCACCCATGTATCACTACCACACAATCCTAAAAGTATGTATCATTTAATTCTTCTATCCATGTGCATATTCGATTTTCTCTGGGATTCACTAACTCTCCCTCACATGTTTTAGTTGCATCTCAATTAATCTAACTCAATTAAGTTTTATGTCCTTCCTTTTAAACATTTAAATACCTCATAAAAAAACACCGGACAAGGAAACAAATCATCTCATAATAAAAAGGTTCAAATATCCCACTACAAGAAAAACACAACAGGGAAGAACTATTTTTTTTGGTATTGGGAATATATATGTCCATCCCTTTCAAATGTCCTCTATAATTCCTCAACCCTAGTTCATAAAGTCAGTGTGTTACTAGATAACATTGGAATCATCACAAGATATCTTGTCTTGAAAGACCTATTATACTAGTATCATTGGTAGTTCTAGATACATACATAAGTTTTACATTAAATCATGAAATAGAAAATTATTAAAATTGGGTCCCCTTGGAACACACTCATATCCCTTATCCTATTCTTGCAGGTTAGTCTTAATATAATTCTTCGCATCTTGGGAAAAATAAAACCTAGAATGGGTGAGCTCAGATGCATAGTAAGGATAATAATATATATGAAACTATCATAAATATTAATAATAATTTGATGCAATATATTAGACAAAAACAAAAGCCAATTGAACATAACATTCATCATAATATGGAAATGATAAATCATAAAATTCCATTTACTTATTCACATGGATATTCAACTAGTCGAGAAATCACATGTAATATCAATAGCCAATTTCATAATGATGGAATGCATAATGCAGAATATTATAACTACATAGTCAAGGCATTTTTCGAAGAAAACAAATAATATTTTTTACTGGCCTTGTGCAAAGAAACTAGTTTGTCTCATGAGTGCTATAGATTCATTTAGGAGCTATAGTGGAATCCACCTATCACTTAATATGTACAATGCATTCCTCATATGAAAATATTGAAACATAACATAAACATTCGTATTAAAACTACCATACAAAATTTAAATACAATAACCATAAACCATGAATGGTATAAAAATAACACATCCATAGTCAAATATATCACAAAATATTTGGTAAAATATAGAATACTGTATAAAAATAAATCATCTTCAAACATGAGTAAAATCCATCAATGGATGTTGACATAGATTAAATAAAAATTATTTGTGAGAAATATCAGTTTCTATAATGAAAAAAATGTAAATGTTACATAATTATAAAAGAAAATATTTATTTTTAAAATATTGAAATAATAATGTAAGTGACGCTTCTAAGATGTTATAATGGCAGAAAATAGCAACACTCACCTTATGAGTTAAAAAATATTCTTTCAAAAAAATTTGAAATGCTTTTAAAGGGCCTTCATTGGAAAACGATGGAAATCTTTCTTTATAAACATTATTTTAAAAGAAAGAAAACAATATAATTGTATTTAATTCATAGTCTGGGAAATATTAAATAGGTTTTCCAATAAATTTTTAAGAAACACAGATGTGGATGATAAAGAGGTCCCAGTAGATAATAACGTATAAACTACCTCGGATGTTAACGAGATTGTAGATTTATCCAGTACTATGTAATTTTCATTTATTGATGGTGATTTAACCTCCAATACAATAGTTGAATCATTAATATTAAATTAAACAAGAACTGCATACTTAAAAATGATATCATATACGGTCTTCTAATATTACATTGTAAATAATATTTCAGTAGTATCATATTGTTGGGTGTTAACTAAATTGTTTTCCTTTATATGTTTTGTTATGTAAGTCATGTCTGTTATGGATTGGATGTATTTGATTCATATTCAGAATGATATTATGTTCATTAAAATTATTTTTATTCATAAAATTAATTTTATTCTTGAATGGTTATGATGAGAAAATGTATCTTATCGCATAGGTGGAGACGATAATCCATACGTACCCACGAGAGACAATACCATTCTATGGATGATGAAATTGTATTTAATTGGATGATATATCATATATAAAGAATAATTAACATTTAATATATATTATTTACATCAATTATACTAATTATTAAACTCATACATATAATGATGTGTTGAATAACAAAATACACCATAATATGTAGACGGTAATCCATACGTTCACAGATATGGTAACCTTAACATTCATTGGATAAATAGAATAATAAATATGGTTGTACCATATTTATAATAAAACTCACAGTATGTTGAAGATATTTTAGTTACTGTTTTGTCATGGAAATAACAAATAAAGAGGACGCGGAAGAGGAAATGAATTTTAAGAGAGGGGGTGAAATAATTACAACTTCTTCAAGTGATTCCATTTTATTTGATCAAAATGGATCTGTATGATGGTTAATGATCAAATAAATGCTTCTTGGATAAAGTGAGGATAGTTGGTAGGATATTTGAATAGGGTATGGCTCATCCAAATGTATTTGGATGTGTGATTTTGAGAGAAGCGGGAGTACCCTTTTATAAGAGAGGTGAAGGTCACATTAGGAAAAGCGTGAAATATTATTTTATTATACGATCATATTCGATTCATAATAGATTCAATAAGATTAATTTCAATGAAAAAATTGGTATGGGTAAAATACTTCACATCCAATAGTTTTTTTGATATGTTTGGCTCATCTTATAAACCATATATTTTATATTTAACTCTTAGTTAAATTGATTAACTTTTACCATGTATTCTTGTATTATTATAATAAATGGTTAATAAACATACTATAAAATTCAAAAGAGAACCCCAAGTAGGTCATTATTGAAATATTGAACCTTTTCAAAGTCATTTGGATGATCATTATATTTTTTAAAATATTATTTCAAATAATAATATAATAAATTTTTAAACAATCATTTATGTCAATTTTGTCACTATTTAGTATATGGTTTTTTTTAATTTCATAACAATGTTATCACATCAAAAAAATTAATTAAAAACCCCAAAAATGTCATATTATCCTATAAAAATTTTGGAATACATCTGAAGCCACAATTTACAATTATATTAATATTTATAATATCAGATATTCTAATATTTCATTAATAAGGAAATTACTACATCATTGTTGTGTTATAAATAAATTTATTTATTAAATGTCTATAATTTATAATGAAAATACCAGTATGTATTAAATAATTCTATATTTATAAATAATATTTATGGTCTAATTTACATAATATAAAACCCTATATTCAAAATGGGTTAGTTTTAAATCTTTGAATTGAACAATTTTATAACATCTTTAAAAATAAAAATAAATTTCCTAATCTAATAAAAGTGTACCAAAAGGATCATATTTTTCAATAAGTTTTATTTTTGTCAAAATATACCAATACAATAGATTAATTACATGTCTTAGGATAATTATAATATCATTTTTACCTTTAATTACCCTATTTACTTTTAATTGCTGCAAAAAAATTAAAAAGTTACTATTCACCAAAAATTATGTAAATCATATTGAACCACATATTACTTACTGATATCAACTGTGACTCTCATATTTTTGAAATTAAACTCATAGAAGTGATAAAATTACATTTTATGAAAATTTTCAAATCTTCCTATAAGGTGGGTAAAAAACGTTAAAAGTTTTAAAAAATTTATATATCTAATTTTATTATAAAATGACACCAAATAATTATATTAAGATTATATAGGTATATGTATCAATTTTGACAAAAAATAAATTTAAATAAAATAAATAATATTTAAATAAAATTTTTTTTAAATAATTACTCATTTATTTTCAGTATTCATGAAAAATTAAATGTTCTTATAATAATACCAAAAAAAACCCTAAGATAATATTTATATTTTAAATCAAAAAATGAATTCAATTTTGAAATATAAAATTTAAAACATTTCAAGAAGTGGGTATTACTATTTGTGACTGTTTATTTGATTGGTCATAGTGTTCCAGAACTCGACGTTGCATACAACGAATGCTATTACATTATTCAAAGAGAAACATTCCATGGAACCTTGGGGTGTTACATTCTCTCCTCAAGTACACCACTCCACCAAAAAAATGAATTCTGGGATGGTCTTTCTGTGCATCACCTTCTACTGACAATCCTGGATCTCTACTTGTTGTTCGTCAAACGTCATTTTGTCTTTGCCATCCTTAAATCCTAAGACGATGACATGAGATTCATTGTGAAGAAACTGATAAAGTGGGGGGCATGAAATATGGCATGGAACTTCTTTGATAGTGGTGGTTTTACTAAAAGGTGTGCCACCATGCAACTTTTCCCAACACCACAGAAGGTTTGATGAACCTCAGAGAATGCTTTTTCTCTTTTCTAATTCTCCACTGCCCAAGTAGAGTATACATTTTTATGAAAATTTAGTCTAAAAACTCAAACTCCCAGGGCATCCTCCTACGATCATAGTAAAAATCCTTTCGTTCCTATAATGACTTCATCCTCTCACAAACAAGATGCACCTTCTTGATCTAACTATACACCACATCTGGACTAAGAAAAACTGCCACCCCAAATTCTATCCAGCAAAAGGGTGAATGTCATGGTCTTCCATAAAAAGAATAAAATGAATAAATCACCATGAAATATTGATAGATGTATTATAATAAAATTCTACCAATTTCACATGTCGCACACAATATCCACCTAATCCAATATATATTCCCCTAGAAAGTCATCCATCATTTGGATGGTCCAATCTATATTACCAATCATCTAGGGGTGGAATTAATTTCTAAGTCATAATATAGTGCTAAAATACTAATGTAATCACCTCAAAACATGTGAGGAAAAACATGTTTCCTGATCTAAAAAAATATTTCTCAAAACTGCATGCAGTAACACCACCTCAACCGCATACCTCCTAGACAATGAATCAATAGTTCCCAATAGATTAATTTTTGAGAAGTGATTTGGTTATTTCAATACATAAATTACCACCTAGATCACATTGCAACCTCCCCAAGACACAGATAACCCTATGATAAAATAAATTGAGATTTCATCCCACTTCCACTCAGGGACCTATAGGGGTTGAAAAAAGTCCACTACGAAACTAGAGTTGATTCTTCACCTATTGCAACACTAAACACTTAGACAGAAACTCCACCACAACCCACATCATTCTAGGCCGCCACAAATGCATCCCAAGCCACGATACATCTAGGAATCTTCATTGTGAACCGAAAGAGATGGTCTATGAAACACACATATGATTTTCTCTTGAATTCTAACCATCCCATCTGAGAATCACCATGGTCAATGTGATTTCAAATCACTTATTCATATGAGTCTCCCCACTATAAATCCTCCACTTTCTTCATCAATAATGATTTCACTATCATCTAAAATAGAAACATCCTACCACAATACATTATTTCATATACTATTAATGAATCCAAATCATACATCACATTCAATGTGTTCGAAAATTCCCAAACATCCTCCTTATGAAACTTCCAACTCAATGCATCAGTCATGAAATTCTTGTTTCTAGAGGTGTAAGAGATCTAAAAATCTGAATCCTATAGAAAATTGATCAATCTATGCTAAAAAAAATTATATCTCACTGGTAAATGAAATACCTCATTATATTGAGATATGTGAAGACCACTAAGAAATCCAAAAATGGGTAATGTCTCCACAAATATAGTGTGAACACCACTACCTATAGCTAATGATCATGGGTGGAAGAGCAATATTCATGAGGATGGAAATTCCTATACCAACAAGTGATCACATCCCATTATTACATCATTATAATTCTGAAGACCATACAAGAAGAATAAAAATAGTCTTCATAATCACCTCTTCCTATGGAAACCAGAGTACTAGAACACAAACCAACAACCCCTTCAGGTTGCTGAATATTATTTCACAGTACTCACTCAATTCTGAGGCATGTTCCATCCATGTGAAGGTCGTCATTGGGGATAAAACTCAACAAAAATATGTAAATTGCTTATGATAATAGCTGTATAGACCAAGAATGCTACAACCCTCTCCCACGTTTTTGGGTGCTACCGAAGATTCAACTACTTCAACATTATATAGTCAACTACCAGACACTGATGTGATATAAAATGTCCATGGAAGTTAACCACTCACATCCAAAACATTTTCTTGGACATAATTCCCTAGTTTTTTATATAATATCCAAAAGGATTGTCCTAAGATGCTCATAATTTATAACTTCTATCCTCGAGTAGATAATGATGAATTCAATGAATATGATGAAAAAATGATCTATGAACTCATGAATGATGGAGTTCATATGTCCGATGAATATGATTGGTTTATTATTAACACTGAATGACATTACAATGAACACGATGTTCTAGTACTTTCTCTTGAATGAAGTCTCCAAGATATATCCCTAATTTAAGATCAAATGGTGATATCCAAACCATTGAATGATTTTAGAGATCCATTATTCCCTTATGTTTTCCACAAAGTATATTCTATATTCGAAGAGGTTAATGTTTGTTAAATGTTACATCATCCTTCCTCTTGTAGTCTACGAGAAAACACAAAGCACCATCCACTCTCTCCACATACGATACTAGAGAACCCCATGAAGACCCATTGGTCCCAATAATTCCCTTCTTCAAAAGGTCATCAATCTGAATCAAGAGCTCCAACAAATCAAGAAGGTTTCATCTAGTAATGATCCATAGAGATTGGACTAGCACTATCTAGTAAGTTTATCACAAACATAACATTGTGTAGAAGGGGTAGAGTCACATTCCCCTTAGAGAATACATAAATGAAATCTCAAACAATGATGGGAACCGCGTCCTCTTCAACATCCATATATTACACTGGATTCTTGGCCTATGAAAATAAAGAGGCTCCACACTCTGACTTCCCACATGACATCCCTTCCCCCCAACAAAAACCATATATTGGTAATATATGTCTAAATACATGAATCTTTTATATAAGTATTCTATAACAGTATGTATAGTATAAAAGAAGTCGATACCAATGATGATATTATATGGTTTCCTCTATTTTCAGAAGAGATCCCCATATGATTTCTGCAACCCCATAATCAGTCTATATCCCTAAAATAAATGAAATAAATTGGTATAACCTTAGACTAGCGTACACAATAACAAGAGAAAAATATATTTCTATACCCTTACTCTAAGAGCATGAGATATAAGGAGTTCAATAAAGTAGTGTGAATATCCTAAATCCATCATAAAAACAAGCGATAGTTCTGAGCATACCGACTGTACAATGAACGATCTCTGGAAATATTGTGGTTGATACATCTGTTAAATGAAACTGAAAACATAGAGTTCTTATACCTATCTTTAAAAAACTAACTTTGTGACCCCAATCATGTTCAGGTCCCTGATGAACACCCTATGGTCTTCCTCCACCTGCTCCATCTCCCCTCGGTGGTACAAGAGCCTGATATCCCAGGTGCTTAAATGGCCTGACAATGAACGGATGCTGAGGTTGGAACATAACCAGTTGACCACCACCATACAGATCTTGAACGACCATTAGGCACTGACCTTGAATATGTCCATGGTCTCCAAAATAAAAACATATTGGACCCATGCTCATGAGAAAATCATGCAGTCCTGAAGGCCGAAATGGGAACTCAATAGGTCACCTCCCCACTGGTTGAGAAACGGATGGACATCAAACGTGAGACCTATATCTTGAAGCCTTAACCTTAAATGAACTGTTGTTTCCCCCCTCTCATGGTATACCTCATCTTGAGTTTATTCTATCACCTATCTCTTCCTTCTTTTGGACTTCCATGTATGTCGTTAAGGTGGATGGAGTAACCAAATTCTGGAGAGAGGCACGATTTTACCCATATAGACTTCAAGAATGAGACTCCTCATCTTGAAATATATATGGATTAAAATTAATTTAGATCCCAAAACATGATACCCATATACCATATTAATATACTCCCAACCTAGAGTGTGAGTAACTATAAACTCTTATCAGTCTTTAAGGTGGATGAGTGGAATTCCGCCTAAAACACCTTCTCAAAGTCAGGACACAAAACCTCAGCCTCTTTAGGCTCTTCCATGTATAGTTTCCACCACCGAAACATATCTATCTAAATCCGGATCACTGCTAGAGGATACAAGTACTCCTTCAGAGACTAGATCAATCTAAAAGATATCCATATCTCCTCGATCCAATCATGAGGCTCCATATATAAAACACTAACATCATGATTACCCATAGAATGTAGCTTTAAATAGATTAATATCTTCTACCACTAATCATCATCCTCTACCAAGTCAACCCATAATCGATTGACTAGATTATCCTACTCATCCTCATCAACTACACTACACATAGATGAAAATCGAGTTCCATGGATGAACTAGTGAACAAAGAACTCTTATGACTTTGTAGTATATAATTATATTTAAGATTAATTTCAATTCATTTATATAATTTCAGTATCCATTTAAAATTTCCCAAAACTCATGAAATTGAATAGGAACAGATGTCATTATGAGGCATGAAACATTCCAAGGGTCTTTACCCATGAATGCGGTATATCCTCCTAGGGTTGTTCTATTGGTGCAGATTCCTTGAATTGGATCATGGTGGTCCCTAAAATCACATGACCTTGTCGGTATTCCCTGGACCATGTCACATTACATTGTCACTTTATAAAATTTACCTACAATACCAAAAAAATCCTCACTATTTTTGACTACAGAATATGTCTTATATATCAACCATCACCTATGATACCATTATGTCATGACCCCTCCATCCAAAGATACCCTCCTAAGCTGACAATGATGGAAGATACATAATGATCCCTGAGTCCCGCCTCCATTAAGCCCCGTGTTGGTTACCAACACTATGTGTAGAAAAATATCAACAAATATGACACATTTCCCAATTTCTAGTTAATAGATATTGAGATAAGTTATATCAAACCACAAAACAACTCTGATACACATATATATGAATCCCAAAATCAATTCCACATTCATATTTAAAATGAAAATAACTATTAAAATTATAATAAACACTAATGTAAGTACAACATGAACATAGCTAAGAAATAATTGACCAACTATCACCAAATCTGAGCATGTTAGGTCTAGAAAGATCCATGTAATTCACCTTGAAACATGAAAACATATTTTATACATATGGTGATCATACATGTATACTCATTAGGGAATGATATAGTATGTCATGGACAAGTGGGAGAATCATATTAATTCCCCCTGTGAGAAAATAGGAGAAACCAATAGCACCTAACAATGAATACTATCCATCCCAACCACACAAAGGGACATTCACCAAATATCTCAATTTTACTAATGTAATATAAGTAAAACATCTATATTTGGGTACCTCTCTAAACATAATATAGGTTTACTACCCATAACCTTGTAGATTATGTCCAAGAACATCCACACTATTCCAAATTCCCCAAGTCCAACCCACCCAAACACACACTAGGGCTTCAGAGACAGTCTTACAAACTAGACGCATAATGCACACCACATCCCGCCGGAACAAACCATGTGAAAATCCATACCACATACAATTCACAAAAAAATGGGCCCCAACCAAACCATATATCATTCTTTAGACAATTGGAAAATAATACCTCTCTTGAATACACCATGGAATCATAACTACAACACAACCTAATAGAATAATCTTGGGAAACCAATGACTAGAAGAGGGAGAAGAAAAGATCCGATAAACAGACATCAATCCTCTCATTGGGATATTGGGAAAGGTCACCCACCACCATCACAACAGTGGTGTTCAAAACATATTTCTCAACTAGGGAGGGGTATGAATAGAAATCACAAGGAAAATTAATGTGTATATATTTAGTATCAAACACTCAAGAACAAATTATACGTTATTCATAGACAAACAACCATCCCAAAATACTACCTTTACTACTACCTCTAAATGCATTTATCAACCATATAAATAGTTACATCGGATGCTGATAAGTGAATAACGATTCTAAATAATAGACAACTAAAAACATAACTCTATATAACTCATTAAATCAATTATCCTGCTTTTGTAAGAAATCCATTTTCATATTCCATCTGCACCCATGAAAATAATAATCAATGCACACAACATTAAACACATCATAAACCACATAGATGAAAAATAACAATAGTAGAGTATCTCGATTAATTTTTCCACTCCGTTCAATAGCCCTACCAACCAATGACATCATAATTACATAGATTCATTCTTCTCGATCCATCCTCTTAGCAAGACAATCCCCATATCACAGTCATAATTAGCAACACATTTCCTGACAACCAAACACGATAGCCCCACTATATAAAAAACCAACCCAATAACACCTAGAAAAATAAAAATAGTACAAATCGAATCTACATCCCTTCTTCACCAACACTAAAATCCATTCCACAATCAGTAAATAACCCAACCTAATATTCCATTACACCACCCATACCACCACAACATACATTTCTTCTCTCAACCCCAACACCACAGAACCAGACAAGACATAAGATATAAAAATCCCCACAAAACACATAATAACAAAAAACAATTCAGGGTGAATTCATATTTAGAAAACATTCCTTCATAAATTATACATTAATAATTCAGCGGTGATCATAGAAAATGTTCACTCCTGAGGAATCCATTTATGTAACCCGATATATGTAGTTAATTAGTATCACATATATATTCAAATTTTCAACACATGATCAATAACAATAAATCACAATTAATGCAATGTACACCTAAAAAGTCCACAAAAAATGATATTCAATACCAACATGTCCTATATAGTTCATAATATTAACAAAAAAATTGAATTATAATCATGTATAACATTTTCTTATCACATGTTTAAAAGTTTAAAGAATATTCAATTATCATTATTATGTTTTTATTCATCTCCTTTCACATGGAAAACTTTTTAAAACCAATCATGCATTGTAATTAAATAAGTGGGATAAAGGGATCCATTCCTAAAAAACAGATAGTCAACACCTCCTCCTTGCACCAAATAGGATTTAATCATGGCTCCATGTAAATGTGATCCAAGGGTGAAACAAAGACGCAAGGATACTCTAGTGAGAAATATTATTGGGAATACAAACATAAATAATAAAATAAAAAATATCAATGGATAATGGATCTAGATTACATAAATTCATCTTCCTATATCAACATCATAAATGGTTTTGGAAGCCATTAATGTTGGATCACGTCTGGGACCCCACATTTTTACTATCTAAAGTCCACACGAGTGTTTGTGATTTAAATATATATTTTATATCATCTGAAATGGAATTAAAAAAATTAATAATGGTATTAAATTAAAATTAAATCAATGTAAATGATAAAGGGATGACTATGGAAATTGCATAAAAATTATAAATTGACAATTTGTGGAAATGACTCACCACTAGGTGAGTCATCCTTTCATGTCACTAGTGGGTGAGTCACTAAAGGATGACTCACAATAAGACTAGCCACCAATTCAAGATAATAGTGACGAGCTACTGATGAAATGTCAATATTCAGCAAGTCATTATTCAGTGAGATACTGTTCAATGAGTTATTGTTAGTTGAGTCATGGTTCGGTGAGCAAACATTTGATAAGTCATTTTCTCAACCCACCATTAACAACTATCCATCCTTGAATCCCCATAAATGATTAACCTATATTATTTTTAAAGAGAATCACCATTTGGATGTCCTAACGTCACCCCTTGCAAGTGGACGACTCACTGTTAGATGAGCTACCATTGGAATAATTGGATTTTTAAAAAAATATATCAAATGAGTTACAGTTACCTCCAAGAACACCAAAAACACAAGATTTTCGCAATGCAAGTGACCAATGTAGTACATGACATTAAAAATTAAATCAGTTATCTATGTGTTATGAGCATTCTATATATCATGATAAATCCTTCCAGAAAACCAATATTGAAAACAATTTTATATTTTATTATTCATATAATAAAATAATTGAATTCAAAAACATAAATAATTCATACATATCACATTATTATTAAACCATTACACATACTTCATCAACATATTAATTAATACCTCTTTCTAAGAGTACGATATATGAATAACATATTAATGTTCCTCATCCCCATTTTCACAAATTGTCTTATGTTAAATGGAAACAATACTATATGAGAATCACAATTATTTCTTTGGTCGTTTGGGTTATCTATATCTTTAAAAACCATAACAAATAATCATTACACATAACAAATTATCTTTATGATGTATCCAATTGGGAAAAATATATTCATGGTTCATATACATTTCTCATCTGAAATATTCAATGTTAACCACGTCCCTTCTTGTTATTTCCATTGAATAAAACTAAAAACATAGCAAGTGAAACATTTATCATAATTGGATAAAATATAATAAATAAAAATTAATTTTGTGTTGCAAAATAATTGTTAAACCATTATTCATTAATGAATCGAAACGTCTATCCAATGTTCTTCATTATTTTTGACAGTGTATTAATTTTTTTTTGAATTCATAATTCATATTTATTTAGAGTTTCAATCTAGGTGTGATACAAAGAATGTTTTCATGGAACAAATTACCTTGAGTTTTGATTGTAAAATATCTATATAATTTATACATATTGGTACATTTTTACCAGATCCACATCCTCTGGTAGTATCCACACTAGAATTTATTTATTTGAATTTAATCACTATATCTATTGTCAAAATTACAGTACATTTTTTAAAATGATAACACATACTTATACTTATCTATGGAGATATACGTATAAATATAATTTGAAATATATCTTTGGATATCGAAAAAGTTTACCCATATTGGCATCCCTGTGTAAATTGAACCTTCACATTGATACAAAATATTACAACCCTGACTTATCCTACTTTGATATTTGTACAATATTTAGAAATTCTGAAATCATTTCGAAAATATTTGACAAAAGACCATATTAGTTTGGTGAATTTGGAATCATGGAAACATAAACACGAAAATATAAGTGATATACATTTTATGATATTGGGTTCTTAATGAATCTCACAATTCCACGATAAAACATTCTTGATATAATTTTTCATATCAGGATGAATGAATAATAAATATGAGTGATCTCAAATGCTCAGTAAGGGTAAGCAAAGGATACACGTAAGCCTATACATGAGTACAGAGGGATGAAAAATATGAACATAACATTATAATATCATACATTGTATATAAAATATCATAAACGAGAATCATCGAATAAATATTGAATGTTTATAAGGAATGAATCTTAAATAAAATAATGATCATTAGTCATGAAATAATAACATTGTAATATGACATCTAATTTTTTCATACACAAACATCTTATAGAATTACATAAATGCCATCATGATTTTATATAACATATCAAGGTACCTTATGGGAAATGTACCTACTTGGAATGAAACCCCACAATCCCCACTCACAATCTCTTCCTTATAAGGGAGCAGGTTTCGAAATGATTTTATAGTGGATTAGGTTTCCCCATAATCTATCATCACAGTAAATATACCTACTGGGTGGGGAAAACCATAATCCCCAATAATTTTCCTTTCAATATCATGGATCAAGTTTCCATATATTCCCATAGTGAGTCTATCCCATCAAATTGATTCATATCATTATCTCTTTTTATATAAATATTTCACTAATTCATTAAAGGGATATATAGGTCCCAAAAAATCTCATACTAAAATCATTCGTACATTTTCAAGAAGATAATTAAGCTTTCACTATTTCATAAACCATTAAAAGAGTTTGGTTTTATAGACATCAAATCATAACCCATTATATCAATTCACCATCATTAAAATTTCATTAAATCATATCCTATGGAAAATAGTTACTTTTCATAATAATTTCATCGAATAATAACCCCTGAAAATACGTGGTTATCATAATCATATAACCCATGGAATAAAAATGGGTATCATAAGAATCATTCTATAAAATCATAAACTAGTAAATAATGTATATGAATTGAACCATTCTTAAATTTCTTATAAGGGAATGTGTAAAATAAGAAGTTTTCATCTTAGAAAGAAAATAAATTGGAATGACACATTAAAACAGTTCTTGAGGAATATTTATATTTTTCATTGAATATTATATTTTAAATATAATACCTTCTGAAAACAACATTATTTGAAAATAAATTAAAAAAATAGGATAAATCCATAAATTAAAATTTTAAACCCTTTACCCAGAAAAAATATAAAATAATCATGATAACAATTTTAAAATAATATTAATAGAATAAAAATAAAAGAATCACAATAAAATTTATAGATAATTTTTATTGAAGGCATATAAATTAATAATGACATGATTTTGGAAAAAAAAATTATCATTATGAAATTGTATAATGAATAATTAAAACAATTTGAACACATTTATCATTGAATACTTATAAAAAATCGTTATTTTTTTAAAAAAATGTTTTTGAAAATACATTGAAAAAAAATAAATAAGGATTGAAAATGATTAGGAACCCCTATTCCTTGAATCATTATTAATTAATAATGAGAATGTGTCAAAAATCATTTCAATTAAAATTAAATTTAAAAAATATATCTTAAATATCATTTTATACATGTAATCGAATATTCACATAAATTATGGTGGGTACATATATACATTCTTTATGAGGTAAAATGAACATTCCTTTTCACTTTATAAATGTTGAAAATTTTATAGTATAAAAAGTTACATGGAGATACCATTGAAAATATTGGTTATTTCCAAGAAGGTATTATTATATTTTAAAATTTACAGGAAAATAGTATATTAATATTGGAATCCTTTTTTTGAAAAAATTCATTTTATGGAAAGAATATTTACTACTGAAGGGAAATGTAATGTGGAACATTGCTGAAATCAATATCATGATCATATTATTTACCAAAGAGTGCCAAAAAGTACAATTAATTTGATATAACATGAAAAAAAATGTTATGAAAAATCTTAATAGTAATTTTTTATGAATTATATGATTTCATTAATGAGAACATAATCATAAAAAATCTCGACAAATTGTGAGATTATTCCCACAAACCTTTTCTAATTTTGTATTTTTTTATGAAAATAAAATGGAATGAAAAACGTTAAATATATCATAAAATAATAGTAAAACAAATATTTTCATGATATAAAATTTCAAAGTTATTATATAGACCTCATGAAAAATACAGGTTATTAACATGCCACCTGTCTCAATGAAGAAAAATTGATTCATAATCACTTTTCTGGTTTGGGTTCTTTTCAAACATGAACCATAAAGAAAGAATGATCATAACCAGGATATGTAAATAAAAAATATATTAATTATAATAATAATATAATTAATATACATGAGCTACATAGACAATGAAATGGATTAAAAGTGTGAACATGGCATATCTATTAGAAATATATATTATGTGATGAAATTTCTTTAACTTTTTCCCTGACTCTCATCTCACTCGTTCTACAATCATGTATCATATATATAAGTGTATTATATATATTTTACAGATCCTTATTCTTACGTATATAATATATTATATGAATTTATTATGACTTTATATTATCCAGTTGTTAACAATTACACGTTACGGTTACACTTCCTGTAATAATCACTTTATTTATCGCTTCATTCATAATTTGATATATATTTGGTTTATATAGGTTTATATAATTATATCTAGTTTATAAAACTAATATAAAAACAATTTCTATTCTATATATTTTTAATATAATAATCTATGTAATATATAATTATTAAATTTAATACATCTTTTTTCTAGTCCTTGGATGTATGTACGCATTAATGTTCTTTCCTTTTTATTGTTACAGTAAAGAAATAGAGTAAATGACACATATGTGTATATGAAAATATTATAATTAAAGTTATATTATTATGTCAGATATTCATATATTTTCAGTAAAGATATATTTAGTAAAATCTATGAAGTGTATGAATTAATCACATCGCTATGACGGGTGATATTCCATGATTTATCAAACAAAAATATCATATTTACAATTGATGGAAAGAATATCGGTTTGTTCTAAAAAATTCTTCAAGAATAAAGGAACTATAAATATCATATATATCATTTATAAATATAGTTTCCACTATAATTTATATAATTAGTGGTGGTAAAGAAATAATGAACAATCATTGTTTCGTGAGGCGATATTTTACCATACATATAACCCATATGTTTGTTTACCATTAATTAGAAGTATGTTTAATTGTAAGTTCAAACCATTTCAAATCAAAATAATACTATATTGAGTATTAGTTATTCCATAAAATCATGTATGAAATAAATTTTAGGGGTATCATAATGGAAATTAATTAAAGGATTTTGAGGGAGGAGTTTACCTCTTTCTCGAGTAACTTTTTTTGGTTTTCAGAAATGGGAATCCCTGTAATTCATTAATATCAACTGTAGGATTCAAGGAATAAGATTGAGTTTTTGGATAGTGTACTTGGAATAGAAAATAAAAACATATGTGGTATTAGGGGTGTGGGGATGTGGTAGTGTCAAGGGCCATATGTTTAAATGGTAATTGAAACACTTGGCATTTTTTTAAAAAAAAGTTAGGTGATCCATCATTTTTACCAAACAAAGTCATATAATAAAATATAAATAATGTAAATATTATGATTTAAATACTTTTATAAAATTCATGTTGGACCATTTTAAATGTAATTTTGGTCCTTAACATTTTTTTCATTCCCTTATTATGAATAATTTTTAAATTTTCACTATAATTAATTTTAAATGAATGCAATAATATTTTTGGTACAATTTTTTTTAACACATTATAAAGTAAACAGGTTTTTATTAAAAAATATCGAATAAATGTTTTCAAATTCCAAATACATAAGTTGAATAAAATAATCTAAAATGAATCTCATATATGGGCCGACACTGTGGGGTTTTAATGTTAAAAATGTCCAAAAGATTTCCCTTTTTGACAGCTAATTTGAAAATGAAATTGATTCCAATGAAAAAAAATTGGATTAACTGATAAATATATGATATAATTTAATTTTTATAAAAAAATTAAAAATTAATATATCCTTAAAAATAAATCAAATGAAAAAGAATTATTGATCTAAAAATCCATATTATTAACTATTCATAAAAAAAACATTGAAAAAAATTCCCATAATTTATCCTAAACTAATTTTTATGATTCTATTTAAGATATGAGGATTTTTTAAACATATTAAATATATAAGAGTTCCAAAATTTTGATTTAAAATTGGGTCCCCATTAAAATGAGGTAAATCCTGTAGAGACCTGTATCTTGATGTACATAGACTTTACATTACTTTTGCGGAATACTTAGTACATAACAAAAAATAAACACACAAGGATCGTAATAGTTTAGTGTCTTTGGAAACTCGGAACGTAATCTTCTAATCGTGGTGAAAGATCTCCAATATCTCCCATAATGATCTTCCCTTTTTTTACCTAAAACATTTATTTATATCCTGGGGAAAAGAAAACAAAAAAGGGTGAGCTCAAATGCTCAGTAAGGGTAATCAAAAGAAATATAAATCTCATCGTATACACAATCATATAACTTTTGGAAATCTTAACCTGCAAAAGAGATCATAATTTCATAACATGGGATAAATCGTGGCAGTGAAAAGTAATCACAATAATAATAACATAAAACATGAAACTTTGTGGAATACACACATAATCATAGAGAATCATTTCTTGTTAGTCAAGACTCATTGCCAAGACTTCTTAGTGGACAAAGTCCCTTTCTGAATCGAGTCACCCTCGTTTCAGTCCTGTTTCACTGAACCGGTAAAACCTACCGTTCCAGCCATGTCTATCTCATGAGATATAAAATATTTACCCAATGAATTGGAGGTAGATATATGTCCCACCCATCTTATAATGAATCCTTTCTTATGTGTGCCACATAATCATAAACCATACATCATAGCGTAAACCAGGTAATAAAAATGGGATTCTTAAACAACATGACATCATAAAACAATTCATATAAGATAAAGGATTTCATAAAAATATTTCCATAAAAACATAATCAAATCCATGTAATAATAGGGATAAAAACAGAACCCTTTTATTATCTTAGATGTAAAATAACATTGATAAAATACTTGAACTCTATTCTTAAGGAAAATATCTATTCTACTTCAAAAAAACAATTTTCCTTTCTTAACATGTCATAAAATTTTAAACTAAATGAAGTTGATTAAAAATAAACTTGAATACTTGTAAAGGAAACTTCTTGAAAATAATGTTTTAGAAATCCATTCATGTCGTATAAGTTAAAAAAACATTCTTTTTTACTTTTGTTGGAAAAGTCAAAAAGTACCTCGTACGAAAAATGACAAAAGATTCCTTTCATATTCTTTACTAAAAACTCAATGAAGGGTAAAATTGGATTTAAACTATTTTATGTTAATTAAAATAATATTACATATTGAGGAAACATGTATGTGGATGATAAAATACACCCCAGTAAATACTTACGAATAAACAATCTCGGATAAAAATGAGATTGTGATATTTCCCTTAACATAGGTCCGATTTTCTTCCTATCTGTTAGAACCTCCTGTATAATGATTTAAATAATGTCATTGACTTATTACAGAATCGTATTCATTGTTATGATATCATATATGGTTCACTTATGACTTTATATTACCTGTTCTTTTATAAATTCCATGTTAAAGAAGCGTTTTGGGTAAAATCGTTTCATTTATCGTAGGTGTTTTGACTTGTTGTTCTTGACATTATTATTACTTATATCATGATTTACTTTCTTCCAGAATATAAAATACGATTTATATATCATATATATTCTGTATATATATATATATAATAGATAGATAAATGAAATGAAAAACACCGTTCATGGAGACGGTAGTCCGTACGTACGCATGAATGCTGTTTTCCTTTCCTTATTTTCTTGAATGGAAGTAAGTAGATGACATACATATACATATATACATAAATCCAGTAGCTTTATAATGTCATATATTTCATTATTATTTCTTATATATACTTTTTAATCATTCTTAAATGGTTATCATGGAGAATGAATCTCATAGCGTCGTGGAGACGGTAGTCCGTACGTACGCACGAGCGATGATATCGTTCTCATGGTCGTGGAATCATGTTGAAGTGTATGTATACTATTTCAGTATCAATTTAACATTATAATAATCATGTATTGTTACTCATTACATCATTATACCCATCCAATTAAGGTGGTGACGAAAAATAGATTACACCACGGCGTGGAGACGGTATTCCGTACGTACGCACGCGTGGTGATTTCCTTTCTCCGTAGGATGGATAGAAGGTTAATTAGAGTTGTTTCATATTTATAATAACATATCATTATATAAGAAATACTGATGTTATTAATTTATCATGAAACAAATAAAGAAAAAAAGTTGAAGAAGAACGAAATTGAAAAGATCGGTAATGGATATTACCTCTTCTTTGGAACACCTCTTTGAATCCTCCACTTAGGGAACTAAGATTGGTCTTTGAAGAAGAGAAGGACCTCTAGGATTATTCTAGGGAAGTGGAGAAGGGATTTTGTCAGGGTTTGGCCGAGCTTGAGTGCTCAAATTGGTGTGAGGAGGAGGGGGAGGTGGTGCCCTTTTATAAGGGAGGAGAGGGGCACCTTAGGAATATCTCAAAATATTATTTTATATTAAAGTCAAAATCGGTTCATAATGGTTCCAAAGGGTCTTATTTCGAAGAAAAAGTTGGGATGGGTCTAAATCCTATCAACCAATAGGATTTAGACAAGTTTAGATAATTATTGTAACTTTATCAATTAGATTTAACTCTAAGTTAAATAATTTAACTTTTACCGTGTCTTTTTGTTTTCTTACACTATATTGTTAATAAACATACTATAACATGCCAAAAGAACCCCAAATTGTTTATTATTAATATATATATCCTTAGCTAAGTCATGTGGCCGATCCTTATATTTTTAGGAATTAAATAACAATTAATAATATAATATTAGATTTAAAAACTATTTTGTGTCAATTTTGACACTATTTGATATATGATTTTTGTGAAAGTCATATCAGAATTATATGTTCGAAACAAGTTGATTAAATCAACACTAATATATCATAGTAACCTATAAAATTAGTGGAATTCAAAAAAAGCCTTAAATTACATTTATTTTGGTATTTATAATATCAATTATGTCAATATTTCATTAATAAGATAATTACTGCATCATCTTTGTGTCATAACTAAATTACATTATTTGATGTCTAAAAATAACAAATAAAATACCATTATGTAGGAAATCGTTTTATATTTCTAATGAATATTTACAATCGAATCTATCTTATGTACAACCCTATATTAAAAATGTTTTAGTAAATAAACATTGATTTTAACTCTTTTAACTCTTCTTTGAATTAAATAATAATAAATGTCCTAATCTAATCCAAGTGGGCCTAAATGATAATATTTTACACTTAAGGTTGTTTTTGGTCGAGATAAACTTGTCCAATAGAATTAGGTCATGTGTTAGGGTAATATTAATATCATTCTTACCCTTAATTACCCTATTTACTTTTAACCGTGGTAAATATAAGTAAAAAGTTACTATTCACCAAAAATTATTTTCATCTCATTGAACCACATTGTACTTACGGAAATCAACCGTGTCTCTCAGATTTTTGAAATTCCATTCACAGAAGCGGTAAAATTATGTTTTATGAAAAATTCAGTTTTTTTTTACTACCACTTAGTAGTTTCACTATTCATCAAAAATTGATGTTTTTCAGAACAATGCCAAAATTTCATCCTAAGCTATATTTCATATTTCGATTTGAAAAATGAAGTCTATTTTACCAAATTCATAACATTGAAATTTCATTAATTAATTTTATAATTAAATCCCGCTGTTAAAACAAATAGCGTGTTTTTATGAAACAATATCTATCAAAAGATTGACACTTGATTATGTCTGGTTTAAATGTGAAATTACATCCAATGACCAACATTGTATTAAATTGTAAAAATATATTCTAAATATACTTTAAAACCTCTCAAATTAAAGATTTATCACTATTAATTATTTCGATTAAAAAAGTTGTTTTTAATTATAATTTAGTAATTTTCATTATTCTTCAGAATATGAAAGTTATCCGAAAAGTACCAAAATTTCACCTTAGGCTAAATTCGATACTCCGAATCCAAAAATGAAGTCCATTTTGAGAGATAAAATTTCTAAAATTTAAAAAGTGGTTATTAGTATTCATAACAGCTAGTTTTAATAATATTTTAATAGCATATCGTTGTTTCGTGAAACTCAGTATTGTGTACTACACACACTATCGAGGAAGGTTGTGATTGCGTGTAATGCAAGGCAAGTCAAGGATGCGTTGTGTGCATGCTCATTTTGGTGTAGCTTACAACACAATATATTAGTGAAATTACAAAGAATATTTTTCATAAAATCTTGGGCTGTTACAAATCCCCCCTTATAAAAATATAATTTTTAAAAAAATTTGAGTTTTTTCATAAATTATGTCTATTAAATATATTGGATAAATATTAAAAAATTATTTCAATGTATAAAATCTATATTAAAATATCATTACTCACTAATTTTAATTAATTTAAATTAATTATCCCAAAACACCTTTGGGACATAAATATATTTCCTTTATATTTAATTAGTTCCTTAATTTTAATTTCTATTTAATTGGTGACCTAAAAATTCATCTTATATTTTTGTGAAACCTATATTATCATAATATATTTAATAGTATTCATAAATTACAAATAAAAATATATGTTATATCTTATTATATTAAATAATTATATATTATTATTTTGTAAAAATTAATTTTGTGTGACATATAAGACACTAATGAATGTTAATATTCCATGTAATCTATGCTAACCATTGTATTCCATGTGGAAAAAAGTAATATTTTTTCATATCATGAATATTAACATGGTGCTTTATATAATTCAATCCAACGATAGTTTTTTAATATAAAAAATTAGTTTAAGTGTTGAGTGACATGAAATATATTGAAAGATTAATGGGTTCGAAATTTTTTACAAAGTTTTAGGGTGTTACAGGTCATGTTTTAAATATAAATTTAAACATTTATAATTTTTATTAATGAAAATAAATAACATTTTTAATGTTTATTTTTATATTTATAATAGTTTAAATTTTATTTATTTTTATTATAAGTTTTATTTTTTGATGAATAGTGATAAATACTTCATTTTAATTGTAACATTCTTTTAATATAAATAATGTAAAATTTTAAATTAACGTTTAAATTCGTTTAAAAATAACAGTAGATCAATTATATAGATATTATTTTAATATATGTTATTTGAATAATTTCCATATTTAATTAGGATATAAATAAAATACAAACGTTTTATCTTTTATAGCTAAAAACCCATCATTCTTGCTTCATATGGAAGATTAATATTAAATTAAATTTTTCTACAAATAAATATTGAATTATTTATAATGAATTCTAAACATGTAATTATATGTTAATTTTTTTTTAAATAAGTCCCCTTTATTTTCGGAAAATATAAACAATACACTGAATAATTTTATTACCTCCGTTAAGGGTAAATCATATAGTTATGGGTAAAAATAATATTAAATTTTTTATCCAATTACCTTAAAACATGTCACAATTTTATTTTATTAGTATTCATCTCCAAAAATAATTTCATTATTATATTTTGTGACCTCTAGAAACTACTAGAATGACATAATTCCAATAATACTATTTGTTTTATAAAAATTCAAACTTGTCACACTACTGTTTTTAATAGGTATAACATTTCTAATATTTAATAATCCTAATGATATCTTTGATAATTAATATTTTATGA
Source organism: Viscum album (assembly GCA_963277665.1). Lineage (NCBI taxonomy): Eukaryota > Viridiplantae > Streptophyta > Magnoliopsida > Santalales > Viscaceae > Viscum > Viscum album. The sequence goes on along the minus strand of OY728160.1, from coordinate 793,879,779 downwards.
AAATATAAAATACTTATATTAATCGTGGTAATTTATTTTTTAATTTTTCATAAGATATATGATCATTAATTAATTAACAAAAAATATTTTTGTAATTTTTATTTTTATTACAAAATATAACAACATTTATTAAAAATATTAGAAAAAATATAATTTTAATTAATTAAGTATTTATTTACTTTTTTAGATTATTATGAAATTATATTTTTTTTGAATTATTTTGTTTTGAATTTTCAATTTTTTAATGATTTTCAAAATGTCATGGTAATTATTAGTGTTAAAGTGGATACTAATCATATTTCATGAAAATAATATTTATTAAATTATTTAAAAACCAAAAAAATTAATTAAATAATGATTATCGGACAATATTCAATATCAAATATCATTAATTGTCCTTTTATGGACCAATTGAAACAACGTATATAAAATTTATCATCTTTTAATATTGGAAAATATGTTATCACATTTAAAATAAAAATAGGGTAGCTAGAAATTAATAAAAATGATATGGATTAGAATAAGACAATAATAGAGATAAAATATATTAGTTGATGATAATAATTCCTTCAATAATTTATATTACAAACCATATATGTTTTTTTTATTTTTATTAATATTTAATTTATTATATATTAATCATTCGTGATATTTCAAAAGTTCCCATCACATCAACTATTAAATGACACCTATTTTCCCATTTATTCACATCAAATTTTGGCTTATATATTAAAAAAATACTTCCAATTTATCATAAAAACTACATAGTTAAATATTATTTTTTCTAGTAATCTCAAAAGGAAAAAACTATATCGCACTAGAGGATATTTAAAGGCGACATTTCGAAGAACCTATAATTGCTCTAACCAATCACTTTCTTTTTATATTCTTCATTAAATAATATATATGAAAAATGGTTTTCATAAAATAATAACATCAATGTAATAAATTTTCTAAAATTTTATTATGAATATAAAATTAGCATTATTCAACTTATTTCCTTACAAATATGAAGTGAATGTATTGTTTGATCATATGTACAACATATCCCTTCCATGTAGCGATATAATTCATTATCTACATCCATATTGTATGGATGGGTATTATGATGGGATTGGTGATTATATATAATAGTTTTAAAATAATTATAACACTGGAATTATACTATTTCCATTTACAAAATATTTATCTAATCATTAGATAAGCAATATAATAGCCTGTCCTCACATAAAGATTATCATCTCCACGAGATAATCCAATTAGTCTTCACAAATTTTTCAAATGTATGGTAAAAAGGAATAATTTTTTGAGTATATGTGATATATATACATAATATTGTCTCTTAACTATTGTATAATTATTTACCATTATTTAATTAATTTGGATGACGTTGAAGTCGTTGTTTATGTGTATGTATAACATACAGTCTTCGTGAATGGTGTAATTAATTTTTTAATCTGTCATTTTATTGATGTATTATAAGTATTTTTAAATTAAATATATATGATGTTTATACTATTAAAAAATATATTATTTTTGTGACTTTATAAAAATATAAGTACATGGACTACCAAATTGAAAAACCCTTGAAAAACAAAGGACATATCAATAATAAAAGTTATTTTAATAAAAAAAATATTAATAAACGAGTGAAAATATGTTGTACAGGAATGATACATCTTATTATAGATATATGGTTGTTGATTAAATGTTTAATAAATTCATATTTCTTATATTGGAGGTTTGAATGTGACAAAAATAATGCAAGACTTTAGGGACATGATTTTTTTCTCACATTTATTTATGTTGAACATATGCGTTATCCACTAAAAATTTATTTTGTGTGGTGTATATACAACACATTAATTTATTTTATAACTATAATTCTAATAATTTAGGATTTATATACTATTTTGTTTTATTTATTTCAAGCGAAACAAGATATGACTGATTTGAAAGCAGTAAAGGTTTTTTTAATTGTCTCAAAAATATTTACGATATTTTTTATCTAAGAATATAATGGTGAATATTTATTTTCCATGTATTTGATTTAGAAATTATTTTAATAAAACTTCTCACTAATCTTAAATTATATTAAAATTAAATTTTTTAAAAAAATTTGTTCATTTTTGAATTAATTATATGAAATATTCTTATCCTATTCTAAAATGGTATTTAATGATTTTTTTAGAAAGGTGGGAAAAGAATGTTTCATAACTTATAAGTCTACAAACAGAATTTCACATAGTATGGACTCTTTATAGACATGAAGCTTCCTTTATAAGGTTACAAAGATATTTCTAATTGAATATTTTTCATTTATTAATTCATGACTCATTAAAGATAATTTAATTTAAAAATTAATTGTTATTGAAGAATTATTTTAGGTTATTATTGAGAAACATTTTCCTTTTAAGATAACATCATATGATGTTAATTATTATTTTTAGCGATGCTATTCGAGGATCCAAAATTTATTATTATTTTTGGTAGGTTTATACTTATGATTGAATGATGTTATGAAACACATTAATTTTCCTTGATTTATGTAGTGATTAAATGTTTATGAAACTAATTTCATTACATGGTCATTCATCTGTTGAATGACATTGGTACATTTTTGTCACACATGTATATAGTTTTAATTATGTTATAGGTTTTTTATATACACCCATCTAATTAATTATGTAAATATGGATAACTCATTAGGTAAATATGTTATATCTAAATCTAATTTCATCTACATAATTATATTTGTGGAGTTGAATTTCCATTATATAAGGTTACTAATGGACATTTTCCATGTCAATATGTTTTTCGAAAGGACATGTCTTCTAGTCCATGACAAAGTGAGGGGTCCTATCTCTATTTAAAAATATTAACAATTATATAATATAGTGATTATGATAAATTTTCATGTTTTGTGACAATATTAATATCCTAAAGATTATGTTAATCGAATGATATATTATTTATGTTCTATGAATATGTAGGATTTATTCCATGAACCGAGGTTATGACTTATGATATAATGGGTATATTAACGAAAAGTTATGTTCTGGTTACTATTACTTTATGCTTGAGTTATAATTGATATATTTCCCTTGTAACTATTACTAATCATCTAACATCACATTTTTTATGTTTCTTTTTCCTTGTTTATGATGAAAATTTTTATGTGGGAGTAATATTGGGGATGATCTTTATAGAAGAGATTGTAGGTATTTCACCGAACATGTTTTTTTTGTTATTATTTTTCAAAGGATCTAAATTATTATAATACCTAGGAATGTGTTTCTATAATGTAATTAATATTAATATATTTAGGTTTTATATCTATAAATGAAAATAATTTTTCGTTAAACAATCACTTTTCTAGGGTATAATTTTATTATTCATCAATACTAATCTCTAGTGGGTTAAAATAGCCATCGTCCCTGTGCTGAGAAATGTAAAACTATTTATTGAATAGATTTTGTTAATAAAGGATATATGTTATGTTACAAAAAAATAAACATATCATAATGCATGTAGAATAAAATTACCATTGAATGTGCTTTTGCGTAATTGAATATCATACCATCTTAGAGAATAATATACGACGAGTTCACTATCCAATTGTGTTGATGTAGTATTTTTCATTAATGTAATCCTTAAATGTATTATCATGCATATATCATGAAGTTTAGAAATATATAGATTACTTAAAATATATATATAAATTTAATTTATTCAATGATGATATTAAAAATCACTATATTTATATCAACATTACATACCAAGTAAAATTGGTACATCATATTAATTTTTTGATAAATGGGAGACCCCAGATATGATATAAAAATTTGAGTGGGAGAAATAAAAATCCATTAATTTATATTTCCCTAGTTTTTCTATAAAAGCCATATGTGTCACATAATATAATGAAAATAAGGTCATAATTAATATTATATATTTTAAATGAATTGTATTCTAGGGGACATTCAACATTAGATTATTATAGATTATAGGGGAACATAAAACATTCACCTAAAGACACATATACATGAATATACATCTTAAAATACTAAAATATGGTGGATTAAATAGTTTTTACAATATATGTAAATGAATTTTCTTTCTATACATTGATAAATTCATCAGCTCTATTTTCTCAATGTTTATATCACCAAATAGATGAAATAAATATTTTTTGCTAGAAAAATTATCACTTAAAAAATGTAACCATTTACATAATTCAAATATTGAGTTCTAGATCCATATTTATGAATAATAAAAAATAATGTTGAAAAAATGATCATATTTTTGATGAATCGATATTGATAAATAATTTTCTTAGACATTAATATCACTGACATGTTATATTTAACTACATTACTTATTCATGTGTAAATACCTATATAATGTTAAATAATATATCACTAACATATAAATTATATACTTCATATAAAAAAATATTTTTTATATTGAGTTTATATACTATGTTATTATTCATATATTGCAATGTTAAAATGTAGTAGCACAAATATATTTAATACAATGTTAGTGTTTTGGAACACATATCATCACTCCATAGTCCACGACATTATATGGATTTATAGAATTATAAATGTAATAACATGATTTAAATAAATAATTAATAACTATCAATGATATTTACTATTGATATTCAATTTATATTGAATCAAAATATTAAAATAAAATACATTATCATTAATAAATATAAATTAATTGGAATAAAATATAAATCCTTTAATAATAGATGTTATATTTAAACATTTAGTGTCACAAATGTCTTAGAACCCAAAAAATACATATTAATAGACTAATATTTTATATTATTTTAAAACAATTAATAAATTCCGATCATCCATATGAATCATTAATTTTAATTTTTTAACATCTATGTTTTTTATAATTCAAAAAAAATTATTACAATGAACCTTTTGGTAATTACAAAATCCACCATTATATATTTTTACACTAAAAATCTAACTAATTTTATTAATATAAAAACAAATTGTTAAGAGATGATAAATTTTAGTTAATTTTTTTTTCAATATCCGTTATGATTGAATATAACTGCATGTTTTTTGAGATAATGAAAAAAATTTATATTCATCTATAACACGCACTGGGAGGTATATTCTTAAATTATCCGACTACATTAATGTTCCACAATATGGTCAAAATTTTAAGACTATATATTTAATATTTATAATTATATATTCTGATAAACATAGTAATTAATATTATATAATCATTGATCCGCAAATATAACTATTTAACATGTTCTACTATTTTTTCCACATGAAAAATTTCTTATAGTTGTATACCATCATAATGAAATAAAGGTACATTAAGGTATTACATTTTAATTTTCTCTTAGTTGGAGGTGGATCCATCTAAGGATGGATCTTATTATCTCATCCATGATAATATTATATATTTCTGACTAATTTTTGTAATATATCACACAAGAAATACAATGTAACCTTAATGATAGTGACTGCTTAAGACCATAAAATAGTAATTAAAGAAAGGAATAAATATTTTATTTCATTTGATAAGGATATTGAATTACTCAATAATTTATTTTTATATAAGAATGAATATAATTATTTAATTCCTTCTAGGTTGATAAAATGCATTTTTCATGGACTGTTTTTTCTTAGAAAAACATAGGATTTTATGTTGAGGAACTTTTAGTGGTAGTGTTAATACTAGCATAATAAAAATGGATTCCAACATAAATCACTTAATTGAATCGATATCAATGTAGTTAAGTTCCATATAATGATGAATAACACCATCTATGGTCTTTTGTAAAATACTATAGTTACTCATTTTATGGTATTCCCACTTCTTTTGTGGCGTCTGGTAGTATACGGTCATATGAGTGTTGCCTTTTCCAAAAGTTAATTTGAATATGTACATTTATACAAAAAACAAGTACATTTACATGATTAATTCATGGACATTAATTGGAAAAAATAATTAATTTATTCAATAGTATGTGATCAAGAGAATGTAGTAGGATTAAATAAGTTCTCATGGAGAGTGAACCATGAAAATTGAATACATTTAGATCATATATGACAATTATGGTGAAATATTGGTGTTTATCCAATGATTGATAAAAATATAAGAGATAGTCCTAGGGTAACCATTGTGGGGCATGAAAGCCAAGAAAAATGTCCCTATTTCATGGGACAGGGGAATATTGGATTGATATGGGTTTCAATGTCTATTTGGGTTTATATAGTTAAATTATCTAATGTTGCTAACCCGGGTACAATGGGATCCCTTGTAAGCCCTTGTAGGTATGACATATCAGATGATGAGATCCATGAGATAATTGTTTTTGTGATTATGTCTTAATGTAATTTCACGATCAATTTTTTTTATTATATATAAAAAATGTTCATAAATGGACCCTATTGGATAAAGAATACATATTATCCAGCATGGGCTAGAAATAAAATATGATATCTTGGAATATTAGAACCCAATGAAACCAATATAGAATTGAAATAATCCCAAAGTGATCAACCATGTAATGAACATTATCATCTATATTAGTAAAAATTAGGTGATTTATAAATTATAATCGTAGAGTGGTGTGTTCTTAAAGTATTATGTACAATATAGGATTCTATGTGATTGAATGCCACTTGGAGGAATTTTTATATTTCATGTGATGCTTGAGAGCTACCTTTGGTGCTCACATGATCACAAGTTATGGGTCATGTTTGTGTTAATATATTTTGAGATATATACGGCTTTTCACGAAATGAAAAATAGAATTATTCCATGAAATGTTATTACTCTATGGATCACTGTGTTGCCAGTAAGGCACCATATGTAAGAGGATATTGGTCATGCATTTTTATGTATGTTTTGGGGCATAGTGAGATTTTTCATTGAGTTTTGGAATAGATTTTACCTTGAATATGGGTTACATAACATGATAGAGATATATAGGATAGGATGGTGTCCATTATATATGGATTTTTTATTCATAAATATTTTCTTTTTGAAAGATAATATATTTGGATGGACATGTACTAAAAAGTGGAGTCATGCAATCTTGTGGGTTGTAGTTTACATGGAGTTGGATGTCCAGCCATTTGTATTCTTCAAAGGGTCGTGCTATGGAATAATAATTTTATAAATATATATTACATCAACATCATTGAGTATTAACTACATGTTATAAAAAACACTATATAATAGTAATGGTTTAGTGTCTTTGGAAACTAGATTCAAAAAACATCATATATCATTTATACTATACAATGTCTTCAAAAATATTTATATCATATATTACTATTCATAGAAATACCCTACATAAAACCATTCTTTATAACCATTGGAATGGCAACATACTGAAGGGTGATACCAAATTATTATTAATAGTAATCAAATGAGATATCTATAAATGATCAAAATTAAGAATATTATAAAAACAAAATAATAAAAACGTGATCATATAAAAAACTTAGCAAAATAAATGATTCAAATATCATTTGAATAAAAATAATATAAGATGTCTTTTAATAATAAATTATTAATGTCACAAAATTGTTTAATCATAAATAAAAAATTAGGATTCATGATATCAAATTGTAATCATATGCTAAATGTTTTATGTCTTATGAATGAAAAATGAAAATCTTTTCCATAGTCATAGAACACTGACAAGGATATATTAGTGGATTGGGTTCACACTCATGTACATAAAATCCTTAGTTGATGTTCACTTGCAACAGTATCATCATGGATAATGTTTCTTATTTAATTGAGATAAATCAACTTTTTGTTCCTTATTATGAAAAGAGATTCTTATATTTTAACAATTTATTATAGGGTTATATTAATCATACCCCACTTGGTGCACAATAAAAATCATACATATGTGTTAAAAAAGATAAAATTTAATTTAATATATCTTTATATAATAACAGACCAAAATAGAAAAGCATTTCATAAATGTTATCATTGCATAGAGAATAACCTATAGAAAAGAAACGTGATTCATTAGTGTTTCATCATCAAATAATTTTCTCATGGGAATTGAATATGTTTTATATAATTAGTCTTAAATAATAATCAAAATAATATATATTCAAAAATAATGTATATGTAATGATTGGATCATATCACTTTTAAATAATAAATATATTTAATGGATTGTGCTATAGATTCAAATTACATTTAACGAACATTCAATTCATTCATTAAAGTCATTACTAAATATCTTTTCTATGAATGAAATTTAAAATCCAAATTCCTAGAATATTAAGAAATTATTATTATTTTAATCTAACCAATGGAAATTGAAAATGATGATTAAATAAAAATAATGACAATGACCGTGGTAAAAGTTGTTTAGGTTATATATGTTATAAGATAACATTGTCTTCAACGATTTTTAAAAATAAAAATAAATCAAGGAAAAAATTTCATTAAGAATTATATTTTTGAGGGAACTGGAAATAAATTATGATGTGATTAAAATTAACAGTTTGATTTATTTTAGTGATAGGAGAGAATATTCCAAAAAAATTAATTTCATTGATAGTGTACTTTTTTATGTCCAACTAACTTATACAGTCCAATGTCATTTAGAATAATATTATTAATTATTTTCAGTATAAAAGTATAGTAAATAATTAAAAATAAATAAAAACCACATGAAAAAACATGGGATATTAATATTAACCAGTTATAAATTACAAGATCCATATAATATCCTTCAACATAAATTTAGCATTGAAAATTTTCGTTTTAAATATAATACACTGAACTAATGTTCCAGCATGCATCATACGAATTTAGTGTTACAATATAATAATTATATATTTATTATACATATATTAAATTATTATACTAGTACATTATATAAAATGTATCAGTCTCTTATTATATCAAATTATCCCTTTATTATAAAACTTATTTAGAATGATATCCAGGTGAAAAAAATTCCATCCTATATTCATGTTTTGACTCAATGATTCCACTAGATGCACAATGTTTAGGGTTTAATAAAATCCAAATGATTAATCATGATATAAATTTCATATAAATTAATTACATAAAATTTTATAACCATTCATTAAAATATTTTTGGATTAATGAATGATGTAATGTCAAAGAGATGATAGACCATATTTATAAATTGATGATGTTTTATGGTTTAAATAGATGGAGAAAAATAATTATTATTTTATAAATAACCAAAAAAGATTAATTGTTATATAATTATTATCATATATATTAATATAATATATATTTATTTCCATACATTTAGAATAGATTTAACAAATTAATCACATCACATTGTGGAGGTTATAGTAAATAGAAATGCTCGATCAATGTTATAATTTTATAGTTTTTAGAATTGTATAATGTTAGAATATATACTATAATATATCACGATTTATCAAAACAAATAAAATATATAAATTAAATCCATAAAAATTACCAATCAAGAATTATTCTGATGGAAAATGATTCAAATAGTTATGTGGAAGAGATAGTCCACATGTTTTTACGGACTATGAATCCATTTCCTAGTTCACTGGAATATGGTGGAAAATAGTATATTATAATTTATAATAAAAAATTATATTAATTTTATTTTTTTAATTTTTTGATATAAATATAATATATTTAAATGAGTTATAGGAAGATACAAAATTGGAAGAACATGTCTATTACATAAAACACTTTATCAATAAACAACCATTGGAATAGACCATTTTTCCCACAAATGATGGTATTATTGTAATGAAATGAATAATAAGATGTTTGTATAGATGTTATTAATCCATTAGTATAGTGAATGGTTGATATTGAAGGATCATAATGTTCCAATAAGAGATGACATTTTGTATCATTTTTTATGGGAGGGAAATGATAGACATTGAATGTTTTAACTAACTAAAATAATATAATCTATTTATCATGTAAAGTGAAAAAAGTGTTTGAAGGTATCAAAAAAAATAAGTATACGGTTCAAATATCATTATCCCATTAAATTTAATAAAGTTTTTGTATTATTTTAGACAATATCTTTTGGTTTAACCCCATGTAAACATGTTTTAAACTTATCCATTGAAACAAATCATTAATTTCTTCAAAATTAATTATTTTAAAAATTTATTTAAAATGGAAACATAATATTAATTATTTTTATTATAAAATTGGGATATTTTTTAAAAGATTTAATTTTTTTGATGGATAAAATCAACTTTAAATTGACTGATTAAATGACATGAAATTAAATTTTAGAAAAATATATTCTGATGAAAAAAATTGAGATTTTCATTAATCCGTAGATTGAAAAAATAATACAATAAGTTAATTTTTTAATTGAATATACTATCTAAAAATAAAATTATGTTCATTTGTACAAATATATTAATATAAATAATTATGATAAAAACAAATTTTTTAAATTTTTTTTAGGATAACCAACTATTTTACAATAAAATTATTTCATTTAATTTTATAAATAGTTGATAACAAATTAATCCATTTATTGGAACATGAAAAACGAAAATGGATGGAAAATAGTGAAAATTTAGAATATAAATACATTCGTTTATTAAAAAAAATATTTCCAAAATAGAAAATAATGAATGTACAATATTAAAATTAATAGAATAGACCCTCAGAGACTATGAGTCATCCCCAACCCATATCATAATGAAGGTGTAATAAATGTATTGAATTCAATGAAAAAAGTGATTTCATCCAATTAAATCAGTCCAAAAAATAAAGTTTTATAACAACTGGAATAAAATATTAGGATTTGATAACCAATCCAATTAATATAAAACTAAAAATTATATAAAAATTTGACCCTCATGTATATGTTATTTCATTATTAAAAATAAATCATGGTTTAAAATCAGTGTATATATAAAACTATTTATTTTAATCAATACAATTCTTTATATTTTTAAATCATAAATTATTAAATACAAATTAATAATAATATAATCTAAATTGATAAATATAGGGATGTAATTTAAAAAACCTATCCTAAAGATAACATGGTATGTCGATAATTCATGATAATGAAGATAACAATTAGAATACAATCCATTAAACAAGTCCATCGGTAAAAATCCATAAGAAAAACTTTTTATTATGTGATTATTATTTTAAAAGTTATGGGAAATAGAGGTTATTTTAATAATTAGAATATAATTAAAGAAAATTGTTTTCCAGCAATGGAAATGATTCCCTCATCAGTGAAAAATAAAATGACCTAATTTCTCTGTAATCTAGGTCAATTTCCTACATTCATCATCATGTATGAATTGATAATCATATTTTCTACATACACGCTTATGACTTCTACATCTAATATATCTTACTATCCTCCATGATATTCCTTCCAGAAAGTGGCCATCAATTTCACTACATTGGGAGTCCAAACTATCATTGGATTGGCATTCCTCCATGTCATGTATGCATTCGACGGTGCCCCTCATTATGGTGGTCTTTTCAACTCATATATCTACTGATTTAGAATGTTGTTTTCAATTATTATTTTTATATATAACTTCATTGTGTATTTATAAAACACTGAATATTTTTATGTTCTAATATTCACCTCATTTTGGAATCCTAATTCCAATAAAAAATAAATAAGATGTGTTTCTAGGTTTTCTGGTCAGGTTGGATCATCATGCCTAGGTTCAAAAATAAGTATGGTATTTATTAAAGGAACCATCAGGAGGCCCTATTAATCAACTATGTTCTTAATGGAGGGATCCATCTTGTTTTCTAGATAAAAATATATATGAACCTCCACCCAACTAATGTTATTGGAAATTATTCATTTTGATTAAGTTTAAAAAATATAGCTTTTGAGTCTTGTTCCTCATGTGATGCTTGGTCCTTGGATTCCAAATCATCCAAAATGATGGAGGGTGACATAATTAGATAACTATCATCCTAATTCATAGATTCTAATTCCAAATTTTACCCATAATCTTATTGAAGAGCATTTTATTCCTTTATTGTATTAATCTTCACTTAGATTCAATATTCAATTTTTTACTGCCACTATGATTTCATGATGTAATAAAATGTTCATACCTCAACTCTTGGTCAGCCATATTCTGGATTGAGATATTATAGATGACTTTCACAACAATTAGATTCATTTCAGTACATCCCCTGATTATTTTTTGTCAATGTATTCACATGGGATAATATATATATTTATAGCCTTCTCGGATGATCCACCCTTTAGAGTAGATTCCACCACATTATCCTTCACATTTTTAGAAGATGTGATGTTTATGTTCATAAAATTATGTTCTGTGAGAAGATTAGGGAACTATTTTTTTGTAGAATTAGAATCATGTGATGTATTTTATTTAGATATAATATTACCACACAACATCTTCAAGCTGTCCATGCACAATGAAACATTTGTTGAATCCAGCTCAAATTTAACCAGAACATGTATCCGTAATGTCACCTCATTAAAATGGGTAAAGACTTCTAAAATGGAAACAACATCATTACTAAAATAAAGATTATCCCAAAACATATAAATTATATTATCATCGAGAAGACCCAAAATTGAATCCATATGTTCATCCCCTAATTTTTGGGAGAAAACTATTTAGACAAGGGAATCAGGTCCTTTATAATTAATACTCTTTCGTTATTCAAAACAATATCTAACAACATGTCCCATTACATCAAAATGAAAATATTAATATTCTGTTATAATTTATTTCATCATGACCAATTATATTACAATTCATACTTAAATTAATATTTTATCATACTCAATAAATATTTCAAATTCATTTTCATCTATTTACAATTGAAGTTTACCAACAAGAGTTAAACTCAAATTCCAATCCACTCGGATATGAGTATAATGGAATTATATGGACAATAGAATTTAATTATAAATTATTCAAACCCACAATAAAATTAACATAATTTGGATCTATTTTATTTAATACAAGACTAAGACAATGAAAATGACAATAATTTGAAAAAAAGAAACAAACGATTCAAGATCCTACTATAATCATTTGATATCCACCAGATGACCATAGGCAATGTACACAAATTAGAACATAATCCATGTTTTATATACATTGAATTATTAAAATAATTTCACAATAAATGTATCAACAATTCCAAAATTTGACAATTCGTTTAAGAAAAAAAATTAATTTATGTTTTTATCCATGATAATAGTGCATATTATGTTATAAATGAAAAATAAATTTTAAAATGTAAAGTCCTATTATAAGATAAAATTTTAGTGTTCTTGATAAAATTATAATAATATAAAAAACATGTTTCACTTAAAAAAATCCCTTAAATAAAATATTAATATTATCACTCAGGTTTCATTAGAGAAACTAATATTTCCTGGTTTATCCCTAATTCAAAGAGACACCTTCCATGAAAATGGTTAAGGGGTTCCTAAAACCAAATCCTAAAAGGTCTTATGGAAAAACAACCTCAATTTATCTTATATTTTTCACCAATTAAGGAATGAAAATACAATGATCCAATTAACCAAAATATTTTCCACAGTATTGAAACATCCTTAACTCTCATCCTACATATTTTAATGATATATGTATCATGTAACTGTAATCATAATAAATCAATTTTTGATCTAAATTTTAAATTCCCAAATGATAGAAACATTAAATTAGGTTTTTTAAATATATTTTAAATTTATATCATTAAAAAACATTTAATTGGGAGATAAAATTTAAGATTGTTCTGATTCACAGTAGTAAAATCCATGAATATAAAATTCACTAAGGATTATTATCATATAGTGAAAATAGAGTATCACAAATTCTGAAGAATAATAGTTCAAAATAAAAAATTCTAGAAAATAATGAATTAAATTATTTTACATCATTGCAATATTAAAAATTGGGTTATGTGGTAATTTTTTAAAAGATTAAATAAAAAAACTAGATTTTCTATTTTTTTACAAACAACGATGCATAAGGTCACACTAATTTGACCATTAGTAGTCATAGTCAGTAACATAAGTGTATTTTTATTCCTATAAATAAAATATAGAATGTAGTATTTAACCATACATAGTCGTACCCTAGGAATAAGAACACTTAAAATACATAGCTTTACACTTATAAAAAATTACACTACCTATATAGAGGTATAATTTACCATTACATTAAATTTTTAAAATACTTTTTACCACTTCATTGGGAATATTTTATGATTATAAATCCATTAAAAACAAGATTTACCCTTATTTTATAAGATGAGACATCAGATGGACCTCATGTAATTCCTAGGTTACCCATACACAACATAGAAGATCTCATTATTACAGTTTCACAAGTCAGTTAACAAATGAGTAATGTTTATAAATATCATCAAAATAATCCTATATCACATTATAGAACAAATAAACTACAAACAATCCACATACCATGTGTATGTTTAAAATAAAAATTATTAATTATTAAATAATAATTAAAACGTATTGCAAATTTATTGAAATAAGGTTTTATAATGAACAATAAACACAAAGAAAATGAATAATAATATAAAAAACATAGTAAACTAAATGAAAATTTCATTAAACAAATGACATACTTGATTTATATTGGTAGGGTGTAACAATTCTCCCCACCATTGTTTTTTATAACCTATTAAAGGGATTATGATCATAAACTCTTAAAGTGGTATGTCCACTACATCCAGACTAACAATTATCACTCCAACATGTCATATATATCTCATCCAAAATACCATAGTACATAGAACACTATAATCCTTTTATAATACAATTCCTCATCATGGAGATCCATAATTTGGGCCAATTGTTCAATAATAATGGTTTTAGACTCAAGATAATCGTCGTCCAAATAAATAACATGTGAATGATCTATTTATCAAGTCCATTTCTAAAGAACATGGAATATATCAGGAAATAATGTATTGATTGATGTATATCCCAATATAAATACCACCTTTCTAGAAATATCAACAATTTAAAATGTTTTATCAACCAATGGTGGAAACATAACATACATTCCAAACGAATGACAACCCATGTGAGGGGAGACATGGAGAAATTCTTGATCACCAATCTAAAACTCAAATAGATAATAAAAATATTATAAAATTTATTTACTGAAGATCTGAGTGGTTTCTAAAAAAATTTATATCAATAAAACATTTTTTACATTCATTTAGACAATAATAAGTGCAAAATAGGATTTCTCTCTTATCGGAACCTGGCACACGGGAAATATAAATGGGTTCCCATACTATACTTCAAAAGGTTTATTTTTAATCAAATCCATTTAACTATTGTGATGTATTAATTTTTTAGATGTTAGAATATTTTTCAACTAATCAAAACATGTTGACTAAAATAATAAATAATATTTTGATTATTATTTTCAGTTCATTAGGTTTTCTCACCTATTTGAAGATGATAAAATGTTCATAAGTCTGTTTGGATACTGAATTCTTTTTCCAACCCTTCCAGGACCTTTATGTCTAGAATGGTTCCCTTTCTAACTGAATTGAAGTTGGAATACCCTAGATGAAAACAATATCTAGGAAATATAGTTTCCTAAGATGATTCACATTTTTTTCACCTAAATATGAAGGAAATTGAATAATTATGATAAGTTATAAAAAACAAAAATTTTATCCTACAAATGAGGAGTAACCGGTTACCAGGAAATGATGTTTGTTAAAATATAATCCCATATACATATTAGAATGATAATGGGATGAAATAAACGAGAATTTATATGGTAAACTAGATGTATTATCACACATGTTATAATCCATGACACTAAATTTTCAATCATTAATTTCATCAATAAACACTAATACTAATATATCAAATCATGATACATCTAGGTAGTCATATGGTGTAGACAACTACCATACCAATGACTCATTTCAATTAATTACACCCATGAAAAGAATACGAACATCGATCCTACTCAATAAACACCATGAAAATAGGAGAGGCTAGGAACAATCACTCAATTCCTCTCTTCATATTATTATTTTACTAAATAATTGGAAGCCGTTATATATAATTATTTATGATGAATTTAGTCAATAAGGTATGATTTACACTTAATAGAAAAAATTAATACATTACCACTAGTTTCATCTACACCAAACCAATAAATATAGTCAAAATAATAGAATACTACTGAAGTGTTGATAATTTTATAGTATGGGTGTATGATTTCATATTACAAATAACGTTGACTATTTCCCCCATTACAGATATATAAAAAATAAATAAAACAAAAAATAATATGACACTCAACCCAAAGTCTCTGTCAGACGATGAGTTCATTCTGATTAAAAATATTATTCAGTTATTTATAACCATAATTGATCCTATAAAACTACCTTAATACATTATATTTCCATATTCGGGATCTTGAATATTTGTTTATAACTCGTGATCAAGATAAATTTAATTCATCACATGATGGATTAGGTTTTAGGATCCATAGCCAACCATTTACTTTTCCACAAATGAAAAAAATCAAATTCACATTCCATGGGAATTATAAGAATTATATAAACTCAAACTCAGATTCAGAATAATTGTAGAGGCAGATGATTTCCATATCAGATTTACTTCCCCAAAGGTTCTCTAACACTTGTTATTCCACTACTACCAGGATCCCTTCTATGTTAATGATGTTACTGATGATTCATGTTTAGAGAAATCCTAAATGAACATTCTATAGTGAATAATTATTTAAATTAATATCTAAATCTGAAACATATTATTATGCTTCTCCCAACACATAACAACTCAAATACATTAAGGGTCCATTGATTCACCCCTGTCTATTGTTATATTTCACAAAAATATCATAAAATGGATACAAAAGGAACATTTAGAAATAATCCCTGATAAATGATGGTCATACTAAATTTAGATAATAATATCTTAATAATCCCTATTCTATAGATCTCTCTTGGAATACACTAGAATATCATCCATTAACATGATAAAAATATTCATAAAAACATATGAATACTCTATTTATCTTTAATGAAACTAATTATTAATTATTTAATATTATAATTTTCCTAAATATATATATATATATATGGATTTATGAACTTATTTTTTGTGTTATATTGATGACTTGAGACAATATAAATAATATATTAAAAATATTAATATATCTAGTGCACATGTTTTCAACATTATATTTTAATTATTTTTATAATTATTTAGATCATTGATAGGGAATCCAAGACCACTTTTTTTTAAGGAAAATGGATCTTACCCTAGGGGTATCCTATTAATATTAATTGTCAATTCTTCCATGTGAGGTGAACATTGGTAGGTTTGGTTAATAAATTAAATATTAATAATTAATAATAATTATTAAATGACCTAAACCAAAACACATAGCTAGAATGTTTTAAAAAATTTCTAGGTACTACTACATAACCCTAGGAAGAATTTATAGGAGGAAAATATGCATTCCAAATTGATGGATTTAGATCATGTGAAAAATGATGAAGTGATTGAGGTTGATCGAGATACAGAAAATACATCAGATCTTATTCAGTTATATGAACAAATACATCAATGGAAATCGGTCAAGATGTATGGTAGGGAATTTTATTTATGTATTTACAAAATATTATATTTTACATTAATGGATTTAATAATTTTATCATTTTATCTTCATTCATTTAATATTCTCATCATCCCCAATGTAATTCTATTTTATTTTTTCTATATTCATTCGTTATGTAACATAATATTACACCAATATGTCCCTATATAATTTGGTTTTTACCAAATATTCATGTCAATTATAGTGTTTAATTCATTATTATGTATTCATAAGTATTATTCTCCATGGTATTATCCATTTTCCTAGACGGTAGCTGGTTTGACATCATATAGGCTTGATCGAGTGTGATAGACCACCCAAATTCAAGGAGGATTGAAATTAATGAAAGAGATTGTCCATTATATAAGAGTTGTGATGGATAAAAGGTTATGATTTTGGATCTAGGATTTGTTTTGGTAATAGGTGATCAGAGGAACAAGGTACACACTATGGATCATTGTATGATGATCAGATTCATATTTTCAACCAATTAAGTTTTAGAACAGATGGTTAGTGGTAATGACGTTGGATTTTTGTTGGTCAAATTGAGAGATTCAAGGAAGAAAAATAAGATCTTCATCCAAATTTAGAAACTAATTTTACTAATAAAAACTAAACTACATTTCATGTACTAATAATAATACAATACATATATTCCATAAGACGTGGTGGCTAGAGATTGATCTGAATAAAAATATCACACAATTGGGGCCCGTCACATGCCTTTTGACACTATGCTAGAATCAAGGTATGTACTCAAGGAATACATGAGTGAAAGAATATAGTGAAACATGGTAATGATCAATGTATGTGGGAAAGGACACATTTCATGATAGTTTTGTGATACCTAGATATTGATATATAAAAAGGGAACATGCCTAAGTAAATGGCCACAACCAAAATAGAATGGGAATGCCCCAGGAGGCTATGAAATGCAATGTCCAACCAATAAAATATTTTTTTGTTACATTTTATTCTACGAATAGTCCCTGGGAGAACTTTTCCACGTGGAAATTCCTTGTCACATCCCTTGTATACTACCAAACACATAGTATTTTCAATGATGAAATTTATTCATGCATATATTCTTTTAAAAAAATGAAAATATTTCATGAAAGTGTCATTTCATGAGTATATTTTCATGTTAATGAATATGGTAGACATAACATTGGAATTTATGATATAATGTGAGGTCTTATGATTATAGATATTATTTAGGATATTCATAAGGATAGTAGCAATTATTTCAGGACTATCAATTTGATGCTAGGGTTTGTAGTCCCTCAACGCACTAGAGTGTGAGTCCACTATACACCTTACATTGTATATTCATTAATACCCAATAGAAGGGAATGCATCCACAATATACATATTTTTAAACACCCTTATTCATGCTATTGTGGGTAGAGAGTCCTCCATTTATGTTGGGAATCCAATGGTTTTGGGGAAAAATGGTGAGGGGTGGGCCCCTCCACATGTATTCATATGAGATTGAACATGATGAAGGGTATCAAAGATGGACCACCTAATTTGTTGTAAGGCTTGTAATTCATAGTTCAACTATATAAATTTAGATCCATGTTTACAATCATTTGGTTTCCATGTAGATAATTTATTGTTTGTTATGGTTTTGCATCATATTCTAACAGACATGAAGTTATTGTTGACATGACCTATGTTATATCATTATATTCCTCCCTATATTGTTTTGAGTCATCCTAATATGTATGTACATACTCACCCCTTCATGAGAAATCCCCCCGTGATTCATGTCTTATGATGACTAATGTTAGTTCAGCTATGATATCTAGAGCAAAAATATCTTATTTTTCCTCATATCCATTTACATTTAGTCTGGGATTTAAATTAGAGTTGGTCATGTATTTTTTCCATTTTATATTTTTCTTTATACATTGGAACTCAAAAGTATTCTGAAGAGATATTGAATTCATAGAATTAAGATAGATATAATTGTGTTTTTATATTCTCATTCAGGATTGAATGTATATTAATTTATGTATTCATAATTGAACACAAGGAAAAAGAAATCCATTACAGTCATATCTTCTTATTTCTAATTTCTATCGACAATCCAAGTAGATGTGGTCTTGTTATTATTGTACATGGACATACCACCTTCTAGGTGGGGCCCATTTGGTTTGGTTGTGAAGGTGTTATATCATCTTAGTTCATTCCTGGGTATAGTGTTTGGAGTTATACACGATGTGAGGATTGGTATGTAGAATGGTAATTTGTGTTAGAGCATCCATAGAATGAATTTGAGGCTATGGAGCCTAGTATTGGTCCCTAAGTCGACATATCCAGTCACCTGGACTCTAACCATATTCTTAAAACTCATCATATTGAGACATATTTTGTATGTAACTAATGTGAAGTTCATAATATATGATTACAATGACCCAAAATATTATAAATATAACTCCTATTTTTGATTTATTTAAATTTTTCATTATGAAATATGGATATATAGGACAGATGAACATATTTGTTTTTATTAAATCCTATTTTATTTAAAATATAGTTATGAATCATTATCACTGATAATATAGTCATTGAATAGTGACAATGTTTTATGTATAAATATAGGATTTTAGAAATTAAAAATGGCATTAAGAAAGGATGTGATGGACTCAACCAGTTTGATCATAGCGTATGAAGCCCATTTATTAGAGCTTCCTAGTCAGATTACATTCACGGGTTTTTCCCATTAACATCCAAATATGAGATCCCGATACATAATCATTGTTTAAAACGTTTATGGAATATGTTCAAGCTCATCGAGATGGCGACCAAAACCATTTCCACCTTACAAAAAAATGAACATCCCACCATCATGCAGAAAATACATATATAGTTTTATGGTTTATTAATGGTATGCGTATCAAGAACTATGATTCATCAATATATAAATATTGTATTGAATAAAGAATATATTTTGATAATATTAAGGATTGCTTTTATTTTTCATACATTATATCACGAATTATTTAGTTCGTTAATATTCAAATTCAATAATTAAATTAATAAATTAATAAATTTTTTATATATATATTAGTTAAATAAAATATTCTTATTAAATTATATATATCATAAATAAATTATCATATAAATACTATGATGTAAAATGTAATTTTATTAAAGGATTGAATGATTTCATGTAAAAACCCCATTATTTCAAAATAATGGTTGATATTATTTAATAAAATTAATGTTTAAATATATCTGAAATTATTAAGATAAAATGTACAATATATATGGATTAATATTCTATAAATTATCAAATTGTGAATATTTCACAATTATCTGAGACAATTCATTTTTGTGTATATATTATAGATTATAAAAATATTCATTGTGTATTATGACATAATAATGACCCAAGAGTGAAATAAAAATTACTATAAATTTATCAAAGAACAAATATATGTTTTCACATTAAAATAATGTGATTTGAAGGATATTTTATTTATTTATTAAATATTTTATGATTCTTATAGAGCATATAATATATTATATGCTTTTAAACTCATTTAATTTATAACATGACTCACTTAAACAAAAGTAGGGACATGTTTTTTATAAGATAAACCCGGGGACTTAGAAAATAATGTGATAAAGTCACATTTTTTAGAATAAATTGTAAAACCATTGAATGGTTTGTGGACTTTGTTATTTTTTATGTCGAGTCCAAAAACAAAAAATAAATAAATCAACATATTTCATATAATAACCCATCCAAGATCCAATTTTTCATAACATAAATTCATTTGAGAATGACTATACTCTTCCATCCACAATATATAGTCCACCCATGGTTCTACCAATATCTCAATAAGCCCCTATCATGCTTTTGAGGTTACAAACATAAGTATAGGACCCTCATCACATTATTTATATTTAAGAACCTTCTATGGATTCATCCTTCATAATTTAAATTTTTTATGACTTGATTAATTTATAAAAATCAAGTAATATACAATGTATTTTATTTAAAGGAGGCTTTATTTACTCTTTCTGATTTTGACTTTCACCAAAGCTGTTACTATGCCAAAATTCTATAAGGAATGATTCTCTTCCCATTTCATTTCAATAACCTCAATTATGTTATGACTACTAAATTTCATCTTATTTTGATGGGATGTGTCATTAAATATTCCCATTAAATTACATTTAATGAATAATTTACGATATCCACATTTAACTCTTATTAAGACTCCCACGATCATTTATATACACTCATTTCCATGACATATTATTTTTTGTATTCATTTCTTAATTCAAGTTTTTCTAATAATATGTTCCTTAAATCTAAATTTACAAATTTTATGATATATTTTCAACGTCCCAATAACATCTCATTGTTATTCTATGTGATTTGATACACCATTCTTTCCTATCAACCCATTTTTATGATTCCTTAATTAACGTTGTCATGTTATTGAATATTCCACATGACATTCCTTGCCAATAAAATTTTGTATTGAATACCATAACCATTTTGAAGTCAATGGTATTCAAATTTATGACAATATTTATATTTATTTATTAATTACATGTTTTTATTCCACATTACATTGCCAGGGAATAAATTATGATGATGAATGGATCCATTTTGTATGACCTATGTGGAATACAAAAACGGGGGAATGAAATGAATATGATGGGTGTGATAAGATTTCACTAAAAATAATTTAGTGATGTTTAATATAATGATATGTATTTTTTGGAAATATCGTGAACCATATTCCATTATGTGACTTTTTAGATCATCAATTTTTGGCATTTTTCACCTTTTTGAGTGTTTATGATTTAGTGTTTTTCGATGTTTCCATATTTCCCATGTTATGATTTTCATCCTATATCATTCCTTTTTATTCATTTTCATATTTTAATAAAAATTGATACACCTATAATCTAACATGTATCACATATTCCATGTTTATTCCATTATTGTGATTTATATCACATTCATTTTTAATATTTTTCTACAAGTTATAAAATGCATTATTATATTAGAATGATCATTTTGAGAAAATAAAATGTGTTTTCAGGGAATATGTTAAATTCCCTATTTTATGTTGTTTTGTAATAAAACTAATTCCCAAAGGCACTATACTACTTAATCTTTATATTTGTATTAATTTTAGTATTATATAATAGAACATGTATTATTGTGAATCATTGGGCAGTTTTATAATAGTGGTCATTAGATGAAAACTTTAGATATTATGTTTTTAGGATTGAAAAACACTAGTGAAAGAATTAGGATTAAAAATATGTATAATGAATTATTCCTTATCATTGGATAGTATATATTAAATGGTTTATAATAAAAATTTAATCATCATCTAGATACTAACATGGACAGTGTTCTAGAATAGATGTATCTATGTGTAACAAATCCAATAATGTGTTCCAGGCCTAACTCGGGGTAAACAATTACAGGGAAACAATCCTTACTATGTACCTATTTTGAAACTCCCATGTGATATTAATTGGTATGATTATAATATCATTATAAACCATTATTATGTGAAAAAATTACCCATATGTTTATTTTATAGAAAATATATCATGGATAACATTGATTGGAGCCTTAACATTCATATGATAATGAAGTAAATTAAATTTATATGTTTCTCCTTTAATATATTTGGATTACCCTTGATGTGTTTAATATTTTTTTTATACCCATACTAACACATCCATTAATTCAATAAAATTGCTTGATATAAGAGGATTCCAAAAAACGATGTGATGGGAAATGTGATAACAACCCCAAAGAGTTGGCTAACCCCATTGGTGTAGAATAAAAAAATTCAATATGATACCCTCCCAAAGGATTCATGTTCTAAATAGAAACCTAGATCAATAGGAGCACGAAAACACCCTTAATGTAATAAATATGCAATCAATAGCTTCATTGAACAAATATCTCTTCCTTTTAATGGATCATTTGATCCCTTAATTGATGAACAATGGATTAATGGCATTGAGAGGATCTTCTCTATCCAATAATGTTCTGACCCAAATAATAATGTATTGGACTATTATCATATAAAGGATGAGACAGATTAGTGGAGGTCCTTCATAAAGAATATGATGCTGGAGGATGAGTTCAAAGAGATTGAGTAGAGGGAATGTTTTATTTTTTTCAAAAAAATATTTTACATCCCACACTACGACATAAATAATTTTAATGACCATAAGACAAAAAGATGAACAATCTATCATAGAGTTTGAGAAAAAAACTACAATACTCACACAATAATATTCTATCAATATAAATACCCAAAAATTCAATTTTGACATCATATTATGTGGTTTTTATCACATTTTATACAAAACCCTTTAGATCTATGAATTTCATTGGCATAAGGATATTTTATGAAATTTCCTAAACATAGAAATGGTAATTATAAAATCCATAGTCTATGATAGTGATTATAAGTGTAATTTGGCATTTTATTCTGGAAATATAATGGATAAATTTAACAATTCAATAAATTTTCAATATATATATTTTCAATGGTGTGTGAAGAAGCACCCAAGAAATTTCCTAACTAGTTCGATGAAATTCTTCCGATGTGGTATGGAAGTATACCTATCAAGTTATTTATGATAGTAGAATCCTACTAATGTGATGGAGGTAATTAATTATCGAGTAAATCCCTTGTTCATTGTGCATTTAATCATATACAATTAACTATATCACATTTATAACCAATACCCTATGAAAAGGGTTTTTGGAGATAGTAAAAGTCATTTTGGGTCGTAAGGGAAATCTTTTTCAATCACAAATTTCAATGAGGATATTGAAAATTATGTGGCGATAAGTTTGTTGGATATTTGGTCAAGAACTACAGACATAAATTTTGATTACGGTTCTACCCATTCCTTAATTTCGTTAATTTATTATATAAATATTCAAAAAACACCATAGAGAATGCTATAATATATTTTTGGGAGTACAGGAAATGTGGAAATTATTGCATCTGAACTATATCAATCCCACCCTATTAATGATTTTGGGATGAACGTCCCAACGAACCTTGTCATAGCTCATTTGGTAGAATATTTTTCAATTTGAAGGATGGATTTTATTTCCAAATATAGATGCAACATAAACTTCCATTAAAAGTAAGTCACTCTATATAGTTTGAATCTACCCCCAATTTTGTACAAGTGTAAACATGAGGAAGAATCATTCTAGCACCCTCATCTCAATCATGGGTATTATTTACTTAAGAGAAATAATGTCTTGATAAATTTTTTGAATATATGAAAAGAACCATCATTAAAGACCATATTAATCAAAGGGAGTATAATGATTGGGTTTTTGAAGAATTTCATAGTATTACTCACAGACGAGATGATTAATTTTCAATCGAATTTATACAAATGGTGTTTCAATTATCTAATAAAATGTATAAAATTCATGTCATTGGAAATGAGGACATGAAGAAACTACTATAGGATAATATGGGAAATTAATTCATATACTATAGTTCTTTAGCCTTTGGTCCACTAGTCCTCTTTATCAAGAAGAATGTCATGGCAATGAGCCATTACATTGATTATTGTGATCTAAACACAATCATGATAATGCACTATAATTCTCATATAGGATTGATGACTTCTTTTATCAAATATATTGATCACAATACTTCTCTATGTTGCTTCTTTATTAGGGATTTTATCACTAAATGGTTAAGAAGGAAGGTATCCCCAAGACTACATTTCAACGAAGGAATGAGAAATATGAGTTCATAGTGATTTCATTTGGACTCATTAATTATCCATCATTACTCATGAACTTGATAAATATATTAATTATTGATTACCTCAAAAATAATTGCATTCTTCATTAATGATATTCTAATATACATCAGAATAATGACTGGGCATGAGGAGAATATGAGAACATTGCTACTGTGAATGTAAAAGGAGAACTGTTTTTCTAAGTACAAAAATGAGATTTCCGGTTGAAGGATGTGTCTCTATTTGAGAATATCATCATAAGCAATGGGATATTTGTGATCCCTTCAATGAAATTACAATTTAATGATTTATGAGGGTATCATATGTGATATAAATCTATCGTTTTCTTCAGTATTCATGGTATTATCATCAATTTATGAGAAATTTATCATGATTTTGAAACCCTTTTAATAAGATAACTCATAATTGATTCATGTATTCTTATAATGATGAATTTAAAGAGACTATGAAAGTGTTAAAAAAGAAATATCATTATTATGCGTTAGCTCATACTACCCACAAGTGGAAAACTATTCATAGTGTTTAGTGATTCATCAAAGAAGAGATTGTGTTATGTGTTAATGCAGAATGAAAAAATCATAAAAATTGTATTAAGGTAGTTAAATGTTCATAATAAGAAACTATCCAACACATGATATGGAGTTGTAAGCTATCAAATTTCATTGATGATATGGTGGAATTATCTCTATGGTGATATGTTTCAGATATATATGGATCACAATGGCCTTATGTATATATTCATGTAGAAATATAAGAACATGTGAGATGAAATATTGTTAGTACTAATTAAGGACTATGGATAATCAGTAATCTAGTTTCCTAATAAAATGAATAAAGTGAGGAATAAGCTATTTATAAAGGATCATATATATTTATAAATTTTGAGAAATGGGAAGGATTCAATCTTCTAATACTAGCCTAGGATGGACATGGAAATCATAAATGAAAAAACATCACTAATACTATTAGAAATAATTTCTCAACAGTCTTTATAACACCCTGACCACAGTTACTAAGTGTCGGTGCATTATTACATAACATTTTCATGATCAAAAAAGATAAATTCTAGAATTACTAATAAGTTTAGTAGCCTTGGAATCAGTAGATACATTCAAAAGTCTTACATTACTTCATAAAATGAAAACTACAACAACATCTTGTCTCCACACTCATATCACTTTATATTATCCCTGCTGGTCATTCATAAAATAATATAGAACATCCTGTGAAAAATAAAACATAGAAATGGGGGAGCTCAAATTCACAATAAGGATAACAATATAGCGGAAACATTCATAAATAAGCATAAACATTTAATGCAATGTAAAACTCAAACAAAAGCCTTTTAAACTTGAACTTCAGCATGATATCGCTGAAATAAAATGAAATAATTTCATTTGGTTATTCACATGGATATTATACTAGTTGAATAATCACATGAAATATCCATAACCACTTCCATAATGATTGAATGCATAATTCCAGACTATCATAACCACTTAGTCAAAGCCTTGTGCCAAGACTACAAATAATATTTTTTCAATGGATTATGCCAAGACACTAGTCTGTCTCATGAGACCTATCGATGCATCAGGGAGCTATAGTGGGATCCACCGGTCACATTCTAAGTCCAATGCATTACTCTTATGAGTAGGTTTAAACAAAACATTGACATTTATATTAAAAATAGCATACATAATGTCAATATTTCACCATAAACCATGAATGATATAAAAATAATACATCCACTGTTAAAAATATCAGAAAAAAATCAATACAATATGGATTATTTGTATCATAATAAATCAACTTCAAATAACCTTAATATCCATCAAAGTATGTAGACATTGATGAAATAAAAAATATTTGAGAAAAATATATCTTTTTTTAAATCAATTTAAGAGTCATATAATTATAAAATAAATCTCATAATTTGAAAATATTCTTATATGATTGATATTAAAGCATTGAAGATTTTATAATGGAGGAAAATAGCCACACCCACCGTATAAGTTTAAAAAAAGACATTCTTACCTTAATTTTTTCGAAAAGGATAAAAAGAACTTTGTTTGGAAAATGACGGAAAGATTCCATTATAAACATCATATAAAAAGTCAAAAAGGGTATAAATGAATTTACCACATAGTCTATCAAATAGTAATATTTAGTTGAAATATATTTTTAGGAAACATGTATGTGGATGATAATGAGGTCCCAGTAGATAATTATGTAAAAACAATATCAGATAATGAAGAGATTGTGAAATTAACCCTTAACATTTACTTTTCCTTTGTTAGGGGTAGGTTAACCACCTGTATAATGGTGAAATGATTGATATTAAATTATACAAGAATCATATACAATAATATGATATCATATATGATGTTTTATTATTTTTTGTAAATAATATCTTAGTATTATCGTCGTTTCGGGTGTTAAAAAATTCATTTTTCTTTATATTAATTGTTATGTGAGTCATAATAATTGTGGATGGGGTGTATGTTATTCATATACCGAATTATATCAGGTCTTTAAACATTATATTTAATTATCAAATTAAAATTAGTAATGAATGGATACGATGGTGAATGATTCTCATCGCGTTCGTGGAGACGGTAGTCCGTACGTACCCACGAGCAACCATATCATTCGTTTGATATTAAAAAAATATATAATTGGATGTTATATCATTTATACCGAATAATTATCATGTAATATTTATTATTTAAACCAATTACACATCATTATCATACCCATCCAAATAATAATGTATTGAATAGCAATTACACCAGGACGTGTAGATGGTAGGTGGTACGTATGCACGTATGGTGACATGCCACTCAAAGGATTGATAGAATAATGAATCTAGTTGTGAAATATTTTTAATAATATCACATTATATTGAAGATACTGGAGTTTTTATTTTATAATTTAAATAAAAAAAGAATGAAGATGTAGAAGAAGATAGGAACTTGAAAGAGGGTGGTGAAAGCATTACCTCTTCTTCATGTTATTCCTCTAGATTTGATCAAACGGGATCTTTAAAATGGCTTTATGAATAAAGAAAAAACTCTAGGGTGAATTGAAAATAGTTTATAGAATATTTGGGCAAGGAATGGGAGAGTAAAAAGGCATTGAATGTATGAATTTGAGAGAAGGGGGAGTTCCCTTTTATAAGAGGGGAGAGGGGAACCTTAGGAAAAGCTAGAAATATTATTTTATAATAAAACCATATTCAGTTTATAATGGCTCCAAAGTAGATTATTAAATGTCTAAGGAAGGTATAGGTCTAAAAAAACTCAACCGATAGGGTTTAGATATTTTTGGGTCACTTTATTAACCTTATCTTTTTGTTTCATCTCTTAGTCAATTAGTTTGAAATTTACCATGTCACTTTGTATTTTTATATTATATGGTTAATAAACATAAAATATACATCCAAGTGATCCAACAAGTGGAAAATTAATGATACACCTATCATTATATAATTCCTTTGGCTGAGCCACAGATTTTTTGGAATAGAGTATCAATTAATAATATAATATTTGTATCGAAAACTCATTTTTGTCAATTTTGGAACCATTCACTAATTGATTTTTTTTAACTCATAAAAACGTTATTAATTAAAAAAAATTATTTAAGAAATCCTAACATCTCATATTGACAAATAAAATTCGTTTATGACATCAAAAATTTCAAATTATATTTATTTTAACATTTATAATACCAATTATTTGATTATTTCATTAATATGGAAAACACTGCATCAATATTGTGTCATAATTAAATATAATTATTAAATGTCTAAAAATTATAAATAAAATACCTTTATGTATGAAATTTCTTTATCATTATAATTAATATTTATAGTTTAAAATATAACTTGAATAACCCTTTGAAATAATTGTATTTCTAAAAGATATATGCTTATGTCATTTTTGTATTTACTTTATCATAATTAATATAAATTGTCGTTATCACATAAAAGTGGCTCCATGGGGTCCCAAAATCGACCCAATGATGCCCATGGTCAGACATGTATCAACCAATAGGCTTAGGAAGCTTTTTATGGTAATTTAATATTATAATAATATTATTTTTTACCCTTATTTACTGGATTTACCCTTTAAGCATGGTAAATAAAGTATTTACCAATGTAATTATTCAAAATGTCTAAAAATTAGAGTTCCCTATTTACTCAATTTGGGAATCCTGATTCCAAATATGTAATCCATTTTTTCAAATTCAAAACACAAATGTGACAGAAATTAATTTAAAATTAATTTCCGCTGTCAAAACCAAAAGTATGTTTTAAGAAACAATAACTTTTAAAATATTGACACTTGTTTATGTTCGGTTTAAATTTGAAATTATGTTTAATGACCAAAATTGTATTAAATGGTAAAAATATATTCTAAATATACATTAAAACCACTCAAATTCATAATATATCAATATTAATTATTTCTATTAAAAAAGTTTTTTTAAAAAAATTACTAATTTTCACTATCCATTAAAATATTAAAGTTATTATAAAATTACAAAAAATAAACCCTAAGTTAATTTTGATATTATGAATCCAAAAATGAATTCCATTTTGAATGATAAAATTTATAAAATTTAAAAAATTGTATATTAATATTCATAGAAGCTAGTTTGATTGGTTGTGGTGTGTGTTAGAACTCGATGTTGCATACAAAACCTGCTACTGTATTATTCAAAGAGAAGTGTACCATGGAAGCATGGTATGTTACATTCTCCCCTCATTCAATAAATTGCATCCTCACCATTTTTGATAAGTATTTTAAACTAGATTTTGACATTTTGAAATATCATAGTTGAATTCCCACATCGAAAAATGGATTAATTAGGCCTCTATTTAAAATAAAGAGTTGTTAGTATGTAGGTTACTGAAAATATGAAATACTAGGGTTTCATGTAGGAAATCATGTATATGGAAGATAATATAACCATCAATATTTGATTGATATCTGTATATAACATGTATATGAACAATCCAATAATCACAAATCCATAAATTTGTGATGATCTAAGGTAGCATCTAAGACTATGTTTTTGTTATAAGTTTTGTTTCTTAATGTTGAAGAATTTATTTATGTGATTGGATAAGATCATAAGGATATATAATTAATTTATAATTATAGTTTTATCCACTAATAAATTCCTACCACAAACTCATCTTTCACAACAAAACATAATACAACTCAAAAATAATCTATTTATCCAAATTGTAAAGGGTTCCAATTATAATGAATTTACAACTCCTATATCAGACCATTTTAAAAGAAGAAACTACATTAAACCATCCAGGAACTTCCCATAGTCTAGTGGTAGGTGATAAACTCCAATATCACTATGGTTGTGGGTTTGATTCCCATAGCTTTTTCTGACGCGACGGGTTGTCACATGGTCTGCGTGTTGTCTTTTTTAGAAAAATCCAAAAATAACATTTCAAACATAATCCATTGCAACATTTAGACTTATAAAAAATATATCTATCCAAACTCAGAGTCCAAAATTTATAAGTATGTTAAACACAATGAAGATCCTTTTTTCCATGTAATAACATGTGAACACCTTCATTATGTATTTTTTTAAAACATGGTAACATCATGAATTACTATAAAACCTTATTGATTACATTAATGCTCCCTTATTCTTTATAGAATACTAGATATAATCCATCTATGCAAATATGTTGTAAACTACAACAATGAAAAATCATTAATCAGTTTTAAAGGTAGTCAAGAATATCCAATATAATTTACTGAAATCAACCATCTCTTATTCCAAAATCACTACCACATTATCTAGACCATATTAAGGATTACCTTTCCTTCAACAATGTATTTTAACAAAATTATAGCTCACTATTAAGAAAAATTTATTAGGACTATATAATCTCAAATCCTCAATAAAATAGTAATGCAGTACAACCCTTATTTATCACCATAATTCATATAACCAGTATATTATTGATACAACACTAAAATTAAATAATCATATAATATCAACATAATAACAATTGTCATTCATCTTCATCTGAGGTTGTATCATAACGTTATTATTATCCAATAGCCTTATTTGGGGTATACTCTGCTGATATGGACATTGGTTCGCGTAGTGTCCCAACTCTTTACAGACGAAGCATTGTACATTTGAATCATTTTTCTGACCTTTGGAGTCATATACTTGGTGTCCTTTTTCTCCACACTTATAAAAAAATCTCATTTTTATTATGAAAGTTTTAGGATGTTTCTTCCCACAGTTATCATATATGGGAAAATTCTTCTTTTCCCTCTTCCATTTATCCCTCTTTTACTCTTCCATCCATTTATTTTCTTGCTTCCCTTCAAATCCATAGGAATTATAGATTTCTTAACTTATCATATTAACACAGGATACTATTTATTAATATGTTGAGAAAACATGAAAGGTAATTTCCCTTCTAAATGTTGGCATAAAACCATGGATGATATGATCCTTCTTACTATTTGGATCATATGTATTGTTGGAGTCCACATTCCTTCTACTAGGCACCATTTCTATACAATGTCATACCCTAGGTCAGTTTATGAATTACAATGAATAATTCCAAACATTTAAAATACCTAAAGTAAATTGAAAAGTTTATGGATATAATCCATAATCATAAATTTTTTTATTTGAGTAAGTATATACTCATATGTCCTTAATAATGGTTTGTAAAAAAAATAAGATTTATCCTATGCATATCCCCCGGGAGTGTCATAACTAAGAGTGCAGCGAGGCCCGTTTTCATGCACCAGTTCCCGTTCGAGTCTAGCTCAATGTGGTGTTTTCGGGTCTTACACCTCGGTACATCTATGCCTGAGCTTCCTCTCCCTGATCGTATCCAAATAGGGATGTATTGTTCATAAAACTCACAAAATCTCTACAATACCAAAATTATAGGA
Source organism: Viscum album (assembly GCA_963277665.1). Classification (NCBI taxonomy): domain Eukaryota; kingdom Viridiplantae; phylum Streptophyta; class Magnoliopsida; order Santalales; family Viscaceae; genus Viscum; species Viscum album. The sequence goes on along the minus strand of OY728160.1, from coordinate 793,847,348 downwards.
TGTTCTTCTATACTTATCATCAAAGTCCATCTTAGGTCTATGTGCTATAATCAGAGTTTATCTATTTCTTGATTCTGTGGTTTGTACTAATCTTCTTCTGATACCAACTGTAACACCCAAACCCCAGTTACCCAGAGTCAGGGAATTATTACATAACATTGGTATGATCACAAAAGATCATGTATCAAAAGACTGATTAATTTAGTAGCCTTGGAAAGACTAGATACATTTATAAGTCTTACATTACATCATAAAATGAAAACTACAACAACATCTTGTATCTATACTCATATCCACTTATATTATCTCTTTAGGTCATTCATTAAATACTTCGTCACATCCCGGAAAAAATAAAACATATAAAGGGGTGAGCTCAAATTCCCAGTAAGGTTTACAATATATCAGAAACATTCATTAATAAGAATAAACATTTAAGGCAATGTATAACTAATACAAAAAACTTTTAAACATGAAAATAAGAATAATATGGAAGAAATAAAATGAAATAATGACAATTATTTATTCACATGGATATTCTACTAGTAGAATAATCACATGCAATATCAATAACCACTTTCATAATGATAGAATGCATAATTTTAGAAAATCGTAACCACATAGTCAAAGCCTTGTGCCAAGCCAAAAAAAAATAGATTTTTTCAAGGCCTTGTGAAGAGACACTAGTTTGTCTCATAAGGCCTACGGATGCATCAAGGAGATATAGAGGGATACGCACTTCACTTACTATGTCCAATGCATTCCTCATATGAACATGTTTAAATATAACATAAAAATTCGTATTAAAACTAGCATACGAAACGTCAATACTTTCTCCAAAAACTGTTAATGGTATAAAAATAACACATCCATAATCAAACATATAATAAAACATTCAATACAATATAGAAGTTTAGTATCATAATAATTAAACTTCAAATAAGCTTAAAATCAATCAAAGGATGTTGACATAAATGAAATCAAAAATATTTGAGAGATATATCTATTTTTTGAAATCATTTAAAAGTCACATAATTATAAAATAAATAATTTAATTTGAAAATATCATTATAAGATAATAAGGAAATCTTAGAAGATTTTATAATTGCGGAAAATATCCACACCCACCATATAAGTTAAAAAAAGACATTCTTGCCATAATTTTGTCGAAAAGGTTCAAAAGTACCTTGTTTGGAAAATGAAGGAAATATTCTTTTATAAAGGTTTAATAAAATTTAAACAAGGGTATAAATGACATTAACCCATATTCTACAAAATAGTAAGAATTATTGGAAATACATTTTTAAGAAACATAAATGTGGATGATAAAGATGTCCTAGTAGATAATTACGTATAAACAGCCTCATATAATAAAGAGATTGTGAAATTAACCATTACCATATACTTTTCCTTTTTCAAGGGTAGTTTAACCTCCTATATAATAGTGAAATGATTGTTATTAAATTATATAATAATAATATTCATTAACATGATATCATATATGATCTTTTTATATTTCTTTGTTAATAATACCTTAGTATTATCATCGTTTTGGGTGTTAACAGAGTAGTTTTTCTTTGTATTCATTCTTATGTCAGTCATAATAATTATGGATGAGATGTATAATATTCATATAGTGAATCATATCAAGTCTTTAAACAATATTTTTAATCATCAAATGAAAATTATTCATGAATGGATACGATGGGGAATGATTCTCATCGCGTTCGTGGAGACGGTAGTCCGTACGTACGCACGAGAAAAAATATCATTCTTTTGATATTAAAATAATATATAATTAGATGTTATATAATATATAAAAACCCATTATTTTGTTATATTTATTATTTACATAAAAAACAAATCATTATCATACACATCCAAATAAATATGTATTGAATAACAATTACACCATGACGTGGAGACGGTTGGCTGTATGTATGCACATATGGTGACATGTCATCAAAAGGATGGATATAATATTGTATATGGTTGTACCATATTTTTAATAACATCGCAGTATATATAATATACTATAGTTAATATTTTAAAATGAAAATAATATGAAATAAGAAGTGGAAGAATAAATGAACTTGAAAGAGGGTGGTGAAATCATTACCTCTTCTTCGGGTTCTTCCTTTTGATTTGATCAAAATGGCTCGTTAAGATGGAATTATGAAAAATTTAAGGCATCTATTATTAAGTGGGTAAATATTAGAGAATATTTTTGAATGGTTTGGTCAATCCAAACAGCTTTGAGGCTAGGAATTTGAGAGAAGGGGCAGTTCCCTTTTATAAGAGGGGTGAGGGATACCTTAGGAAATGCTAGAAATATTATTTTATAATAAATTAATATTCTGTTTATAATGGCTCCAGAGTAGATTATTCAAATTCTATGGTGGGGATAGGTATCAAACAACTCATCCAATAGGTTTTAGACAGGCTTGGGTCACTTTATTAACCTTACCAATTAGTTTTAACTCAGTTAATTAGTTTGACATTTACCATGTCACTTTATATTATTATATTATACGGTTAATAAAAATAGTATATACTTCCAAGAGACTCTCAATTGGTCCATTAATGATACTCATATCATTATATAAGTCATCTTCCCAAACCATATATTTTTAGGAATATAAAATCTATTAATATTATAATATTTGTTCTAAAAACCCATTTATGTCAATTTTGACAATATTAAATAATTTATCTTTTTAAATTTTATAAAAAAATTATTAATTCAAAAAAAATTATTTTAATAAACCCTTAAATGTCATATTAACCAATACAATTCGTTTATGACATCAAAACATTCATATTATATTTATTTTAACATTTATAATACAAATTATTTTACTCTTTCATTAATAATGAAAATACATCATCATTATTGTGTCATCAATAAATTTTATTATTAAATCTATAAAAATTATAAATAAAATAAAATTATGTAGGAAATCTTTTTATCTTTATTATAAATATTTATAGTAAAAAATATAACATATATAACCATATGTAAAAATTATTTTTCTAAAAGATATATGCTTATATCATTTTTGTAATTACTTTAACTTAATTAATATAACGTGTCATTATCAATAAAAAGTGGCCCCATGGGGTCAAAAAATAGTCCCAAAGATTCCCATGGTCATAACTGCACCATCCAATAGGGTTAATAAACGTTTTAGGGTAATTTATTATTTTTATAATATTATTTTTTTACACTTATTTACCAGATTTACCCTTTAACCATGCTAAATAAAATATTTATCAAAGTAATTATTCAAAATGTCTAAAAATAGGAGTTACCGATTTAAAAAATTTGGGGATCCTGATTAAAATTATGTAATCCATTTTTAAAAATTCAAAACACATAAGTGGAATAAATTAATTTAAAATAATTTCCCGTAATCAAAACAAAAAGCGTGTTTTTAAGAAACAATAACTATCAAATGATTGAAACTTGTTTATGTCTGGTTTAAATGTGAAATTATGTCCAATGACCAAAATGGGTTTAAATGGAAAAAATATATTATAAATATACTTTAAAACCACTAAAATTTATAATTTACCACTATTAATTATTTTGATTAAAATAGTTGTTTTTATTTAAAATTTAGTAATTTTAACTATTCATCAAAATATGAATGTTGTCAGAAAAGTCTCAAAAATTCACCCTAAAAAACATGGATATTCTGAATCCAAAAATGAAGTCCATTTTGAAATATAAAATGTATAAATTTTTAATAATTGGGAATTAATATTCATTACATATAGTTTGATTGGTTGTGGTGTGTTAGAACTCGAAGTTGCGTAAAACACATGCTACTGTATTTTTCAAAGAGAAGCGTGCCGTGGAAGATTGGGGTGTTATAGTATCTTTTGAAATAGTTAATTTTTTTTCAAATAAATTATGAGTAAATTCAACGGATGGTTGGATCCATGATAAATGCAATGTCATGAGTGTTTAAAATTGATGAATAAGGAATTTTTATTATTTGGGTCCAGAAAATGTGTTCCATCAAATAATGAGTTATGGAAGGAACTATTGGATGATGCACCTAAGTCAAAATTATCCATTAACATAGGATGCACAAATATATATCATGATCTCTATAAGAACAGATGGTGAGAAAATTTTAAGAATAATATCATTGATTATACATCAATGTGCATGGTAAGCTCGCAATGGAAGGAAGATAGGAATATTTATAAGGGGGTAGTTCAATGATTACCCAAACTGACATCTTTTTGGAAGATCATCACCTTGGAATTTTTCACTCTAAATATTTTTAATTCTAGAGTAAATAATATTAAATTATTCATTACAGATCTTCTTATAATCAAATCTCACTTTATCTCAATTCCAATGTGCTTTTCATTGGATCAACATCTTGGATATACATCATATGAGTGGTTAGGATGCATGGAGTACAAATATTGATTTTCTGTAACTGAGATCTGAAATTCCCCTCAATGTTCTATAAAAACCTCCAACATGTTCTGAGCATTGAGATAAATTTCATTATGGACTATCATCATAAACTTGATGGCCTATAAGAGTGGTCTATTCAGACACGATAAAACATGTTCTGATCATGTTCTATGGATTTCGAAAGAGGATAAAACCAACATATTCTTCTAGTCGAGTTATCATACAATAAGGGATTCCAATAAAGAATTAAAATTATTCCCAATGAAGAATGTTATTTTTAAAGGTGGTGAAAATCAATATTTTGGGATGAATTTGGGAAATAAAATTTTTATGTCCTGAAATGAATTTGGAATTGGGTGAAATGTTAAGACCATTCAGCAGCACATCAAGGCTGATAAGAGTCCAAAAGATTTTTATTCATAATTTTTTAATGATATGTGGATTTTGATATTTGAGAGATAGTATTCCTCCACATATTTCAGTGGAATAATGTGATGATATTTTGGATGAATGGAAAGCATAATCAGTGATACATTTTCCCCTTTTAGATAATTGATATTATTAGAATGGAGGCCTATCGACTACCACTCACATCAATCCTGTCTCAAGTATATGATGTATTTATTGTATCCCTATTGAGGTAGTACATTCCACACACATAAAATTCACTCAATTCACATTGTGTACCATTTGATTATGAACTATCTTATTATAAGAACAAGTCAATATGATAAATCATATAGAAAAAGTTCTAAGAAAATGATAATGTGACATAAAATGTGATGTGGAGAAACCAAAAGTATGAATAAATAATTTGGGAACTGTAGGAGGAGATGAATTATATTTACCGTCATGTATTTTAGTGTGGGAAATAAAAATATCGTTGAATATGTTTATTATGGGGGGATGATTATAACATTACAAACCATTGAGAAAGGGTAACAATGACAGATAATCCGATACACAAAGCGAGAAACATGCATGTCGAGTGGAAGCCTAACTCAAATTCAAGATCCTTTTTGGATGTTGTTTTTGAAATAACTGTGAACATCAGGCCGTTCGGAAATGATGTTTTGGATCCAGATCTATTAATTAATCCTATGAATTTTCATCTTCGTGGCCTACCAATGAGTTCTTTCTCAACAAATGAGGTATCTCATCTTGTATCTGATCATCATTTTGTTTTTTTGGAAGTTCCGTAATCGCAAAATGTCAATGAGATATTAAAAACCTCACTTGAATCCATTGGAAATATGGTTTTCCATATTAGCATATTGAACAAAAACAATTTAGTTTTCAACCTTGCTTTTATGGAGGACTATTACCATCTATCGGTGAAATGGGAATGTATTTTCAATGGTTGTGGAATGATGTTTCTTAAATGGACACCCGATTTTTATCCCCAATATGAGCATCACATTGTACCAATTTTAATTAGATTCCCTAGATTTCTGATCCATTTTTTTAAAGAAGCGAATTTTTTTCCAATATCAATGCTTATTAGTAATCCATTAAAGTTGGATTGGGTGATGAAGAATCATCCAATACCATATTTCTTTAAAATATTCATGGAAATTTATGTCTCTAGGCATATATATCTCATATTTTGATCGAGAATGGATATTATGGTTTCATTCAAGCGGTTTTTTCTGAAATACTTCTAGATTGTTGTCATGATTTCCTTAAGAAGGGGAATGCATCAATAGATTGAGGGTATAAGACCACAGGTCCTGAGGCCTTCATATCCACATAGGTAGAGAAAGAACATAAAATTATAAACTGGGGTATAATATTAGTCGTATTGTTATGGTTTTCCCCTATAGGATTGATATGATTGGGGGGAAAACTGATTGAAGCAAGGATCTCTTTGGGATGATTTAAAATTCCATTGAAAAGACGAAATTTTTTGAACTGCAAATACCATAAAAATTATTATCATTGACCTTTTTTCTTTATTGGAGGATAATGAGAATCATTATCAATCACATGATTAATGTGATGAAGGACATGTGGATAACTATGATTTTAGTTCTTTATAGAGGATGAGGATTAGAAGTGTCAATTGGATGAAGCACCCCTCAAATCACTTTCTTGTAAAGAAAAAAAACAATGGTGGATGATGATGGTTTCATTAATCCAAATTTAAAAAAAAAATATGAATCATTGTGATTACTTCATTGTTGAATGAACAATTGCTACAAGATCACATGAAGCCTCCATGAAGTAAATCCCCAAGACTCCAAGACAACCATTTATTGTTGAATGTGTTGCAACAAATGACATAGAATAAGAGGATTATGATCCAAATAATGATACTATGTACATATATTCCTATAAAATTGATAAAGATGTGAGGGATGCTATAGATTTTTGGGTGGATGAGTCGGATGAAATTATCTTCCAGAAATAAGAAAATAGAAAAATTATAGATGAAATGTATCTTGAAATCAAGAATCACATGTTTATGAGAACTGTTCATGTGTTAAAAAAGGATCCTAACATTCTATTTAGAGACATTTCTTTTGAATAACATTATTTCTTTAAATTTTCTAGCTGGAGTATTTTGTGGTTGCGTTTACTTCTTGCTCTTTCACCTAGTCTGTTCCTCATTTGCTAATCTTTTCCAAAAGTGAGTTTTTTGTATGGAGTAGTGGAACTTAAATTCCATTAATTGGCTTTTATAATCCTACACTACCATGTTTGGGTGTCTTGTATGAATATTGTAAGTGAGGATGATTGACATCATATTACTTTTGTGCATTTTAACATAGGGTATGATCCACATCACAATGTTTCACAATCCTTAATCTGTTGCTGCCATTTTCTCTTTGGATGGTGATGTGTATGATGAAATTCAAGGAATAGTGGTCTTATTCCTTGGTATCTTCCTGATTAAATCACTTATTGTTTATCATTTTGAAATTATTTTTTCTGTTCATTAATGTAACAGCCCGAGATTTTATGAAAAATATTATTTTTAATTTTCTTAATATCTTGTTTTGTACGCTACACCAAAAGGAGCTTGCAAAACACGCATCCTTGACTTGCATTGCATTACACGCAATCGCAACCTTCCTCGATAGCATGTGTGGTACGTAATACTGAGTTTCACGAAACAATGATATGCTATTAAAATATTATTAAAACTAGCCGTTATGAATAGTAATAACCACTTTTTAAATTTTAGAAATTTTAACTCTCAAAATGGACTTCATTTTTGGATTCGGAGTATCGAATTTAGCCTAAGGTGAAATTTTGGTACTTTTCGGATAACTTTCATATTCTGATGAATAGTGAAAATTACTAAATTATAATTAAAAACATCTTTTTTAATCGAAATAATTAATAGTGATAAATCATTAATTTGAGTGGTTTTAAAGTATATTTAGAATATATTTTTACAATTTAATACAATGTTGGTCATTGGATATAATTTCACATTTAAACTAGACATAAACAAGTGTCAATCTTTTGATAGATATTGTTTCTTAAAAACACGCTATTTGTTTTAACAGCGGGATTTAATTATAAAATTAATTAATGAAACTTATATGTTGGGAATTTTGTAAAATATAAATCATTTTTGAATTCGGAATATCAATTATAGCTTAGGGTGAAATTTTGGCATTTTTCTGAAAAACTTCAATTTTTGATGAATAGTGAAACCACTAAGTGGTAGGTTAAAAACTGAATTTTGCATAAAACTTAATTTTACCGCTTCTGTGAATGGAATTTCGAAAATCAGAGAGACACGGTTAATATCAAGGACTAAAATGTGGCTCAATGAGATGAAAATAATTTTTTGGTGAATAGTAACTTTTTACTTTTTATAGTAAATAGGGTAACTAAGGGTAAATATGATATTAATATTACCCTAACACATGTCCTAATTCTATTGGACAAGTGTAATTCGACCAAAAACAAACTTAGGAATAAAATATGACCATTTAGGCCCACTTGGATTAGATTAGGACATTTATTATTAATTTATTTAAAGAAGGGTTAAAATAGTTAAAATCAAGGTTTAATAAGTAAATCATTTTTAATATGGGGTTATACATAAGATTAATTCGATTGTAAATATTCATTAGAAATCTCAAAAGATTTAATACATTATGGTATTTTATTTTTAATTTTTAGACATCAAATAATGTAATTTATTTATGACACAAAGATGATGCAGTAATTATCTTATTAATGAAATATTGACATAATTGATGTTATAAACACCAAAATAAATGTAATTTGAGACATTGTATGAATTCAACTAATTTTATAGGTTACTATGATATATTAATGTTGATTTAATCAACTTGGTTTGAACATATAATTCTTTTATGACTTTGACAAAAATCATATATCAAATAGTGTCAAAATTTACACAAAATAGTTTTTAAATCAAATATTATATTATTAATTGTTATTTTATTCCTAAAAATCTAAGGTTCGGCCAAATGACTTAGATAAGGATATATATATTAATAATAAACAATTTGGGGTTCGTTTGGCATGTTATAGTAAGTGTATTAACCATATAGTGAAAGAAAACAAAAAGACATGGTAAAAGTTAAATTATTTAACTTAGAGTTAAATCTAATTGATAAGGTTAAAATAATATCCTAAACTTGTCTAAATTCTATTGGTTGATAGTATTGCGACCCATCCCCACTTTAGCTTCGAAATAAGACCCTTTGGAACCATTATAAACCGATTTTGACTTTAATATAAAATAATATTTTGAGGTATTCCTAAGGTGCCCCTCTCCTCCCCTATAAAAGGACACCTCCTCCCCCTCCTCCTCACACCAATTTGAGCACTCAAGCTCGGCCAACCCCTGCCAATTTCTCTTCTCCACTTCCCTAGCAACATCCTAGAAGTTCTGGTCTTCCTCAAAGACCAATTCTAGTTCCCTAAGAGGAGGTATCAAAGAGGCACGTCAAAGAAGAGGTAATTACCGTTACCAATTCTTTCATCTTTATTTCTTCTTCCACTTCTTCTTCTTAGGTTGTTTCATTATGAAGTAATATAATCAGTATCACTCATATACTGATATGTTATTATAAGTATGAAACATCCCTATTTCACCATCTATCCATCCTACGGAAAAAGAAATCACCGCGCGTGCGTACGTACGGAATACCGTCTCCACGCCGTGGTGTAATCTATTTTCCACCACCACCTTACATGGATGGGTATAATGGTGTAAAGAATAACTATACATAGTTATTACAACATCATATTGATTCTGATATATTGTATAATCCACTCCAATTCAATTCAATATTTATAGAAATGATATCATCGCTCGTGCGTACGTACGGACTACCGTCTCCACGACGCGATGAGATTCATTCTCCATGTTAACCATTTAAGAATGATTATAATGTATATATAAGAAATAATAATGAAATATATGACATTATAAATCTACTGGATTTATGTATATATATACATATTTATGTCATCTACTTACTTCCATTTCAAGACAATAAGGAAAGGAAAACAGCGTTCATGCGTACGTACGGACTACCGTCTCCATGAACGGTGTTTTTCATTTTATTTATCTACCTATTATATATATATATATATATACTGAATATATATGATATATAAATCATATTTTATATTCTGGAAGTAAGTAAATCATGATATAAGTAATAATGATGTCAAGAACAACAAGTCAAAACACCTACGATAAATGAAACGATTTTACCCAAAACGCTTCTTTAACATGGAGTTTACAAAAGAACGGGTAATATAATGTCATAAGTGAACCATATATGATATCATAACAATGAATATGATTCTGGAATAAGTCAATAACATGATTTAAATCATTATACAGGAGGTTTGGACACTTACAAAGCAAGTCGGACCTAAGGTAAGGGAAATATCACAATCTCATTTTTATCCGAGATTGTTTATTCGTAAGTATTTACTGGGGTGTATTTTATCATCCACATCCATGTTCCCTCAATATGTAATATTATTTCCATCCACCTACAATTGTTTAAATCCAATTTTACCCTTCTATGAGTTTTTAGTAAAGGATATGAAAGGAATCTTTTTTCGTTTTTCGTACGAGGTACTTTTTGACTTTTCCGACAAAAGTACGAAGAATGTTTTTTTTAACTTATACGGCACGAACAGATTTTTACGGTTTTATAAAGCCTTATTTTCATGAACCTTCCTCCAAAATATTTCATGAATATTTTCAATAAAATCTTTTTCTTTTAAAATTGCATGATGTTTTGTGAAAAGAAATTGATTTTGAAGAAGAAAGGATATTTTCCTCAAGAATTCAATTCAATTGTTTTATCAAAATTATTTTCTATCTAAGATAATAAAGGGTTCTGTTTCTATCCATATTTTTACATTGATTTGACTATGTTGTGATGGAATTATGTTTATGAATTCCTTTATCTTATAATAATGGTTTTATGATGTCATGTTGTTTAAGAATCCCATTTTTATTACATGGGTTATGCAATGATGTATGATTTATGATTTTGTGGAACACATAAGAAAGGATTCATTAAGAGATGGGTGGGACCTATATCTCCCTCCAATGCATTGGGTAAAGATTTCATATCTCATGAGATAGACATGGCTGGAATGGTAGGTTATACCGGTTCAGTGAAACAGGACTGAAACGAGGAGTGAACTCGGTTCAGAAAGGGACTTTGTCCACTAAGATAGTCTTGGCAATGAGTCATGACTAACAAGAAATGATTTTCCATGATTATGTGTGCATGCCACAAAGTATCAAGTTTTATGTTATGATTATGGGGATCTCATTTTCACTTCTATGATTTATCCCATGTTATGATATTATGAGCTCTTTTGCAGGTTAAGATTTCCAAAAGCTATGTTCTTATGTATATGATGTGATTGATATTTCTTTTGTTTACCCTTACTGAGCATTTGAGCTCACCCTTTTATGTTTTCTTTTCCCCAGGATATAAAGAAAGGTTTTTAGGTAAAAAAAAGGGAAGATCTTTATGGGAGATATTGAAGATCTTTCACCACGATTAGAAGATTACGTTCCGAGTTTTCAAAGACACTAAACTATTACGATCCTTGTGTGTGTGTTTTTGTTATGTACTAAGTATTCCGCAAAAGTAATGTAATGTCCATGTACGTCAAGCTTCAGGTCTCTACAGTTGGTATCAGAGGAAAGGTTTAGTCAACCTTTGGAAACTAGGATGCGAGAACTTTAGTGAGATCCCTAGAGATATTTCTAAGGTATGTCTAGGGATTTTTATAAAGTTAAGTATACGTATAGGTTATAGTAATAGAATTACGCTAACGATCATAGAATTAAACCTAAGATGTTGGATATTGAAGGTACTCCCCCTTTATTATGTTTTTTTCCCCAGCATGATTTTTGCCTCTCACACTATTCTTTTTGGGTTTTAGACGATGGCTGGAACCCGAAGGAACCGTGTTGATCAATGCAATGGACAATGCAATGATTTCCCTCCTAAACAAACAAATGTTATGGGAGATGGAGTGCAAAATCTTATTGCTATACTTACACAAGCTATGAATCATTCTGGACTTCCAAATGAGCAGAGAAGGGAACAATATTCTATTGAGTCCTTCATGAGGCAACGTCCACCTTCTTTCAGTGGGTCTTCTAATCCACTTGTGGCTGAACAATGGATCAGTACTACTGAAAAGATATTTTCAGTTCTTCAATGTTCTGAACATGATAAAGTCATCTTAGCAGTATATCGTTTGGAAGGTGAAGCTGATCAATGGTGGAATCTTATCAAGAATACGAGGCCAAGAGACGAAATTGAGTCCATGGAATGGGACGAGTTCAAGAACTTGTTTTTCAGTAAGTACTTCTCTCGTATTCTTCGAACAAAGATGGAGAAAGAGTTTCTTGAACTGAAGCAAAGGGACGATGAATCTGTTGGTACCTATAAAGCAAATTTTACAAGACTTGCAAGGTATGCTTCTGGAATTATCATCCAACCTGAAAGTAAAGTTGATCGATTTTTCAGTGGCTTAAAACCAAGTCTTCGAAGGGCATTAGCTATAAGAGACTTCAGTAGCTATGAAGAAATTGTGCGTTGTGCTATCAAGGTAGAAATGGAAGTTGGTGTTACATATCCATCTCATGGTTTTGACAAGAAACGAAAGATGGAGTTCAAGGAGAAATCTCAGAATAATGGTGAAAAGAAGATGAATGTTTCCTTATGCACAAAGTGTGGAAAGAAGCATGGTGGAGATTGTCTTAAAGGGACTAGAAAATGTTTTAAGTGTGGAAAAGAAGGTCATCGAGCAGCTGAGTGTCGAAGTAATGGAAAAAGGGTTTCTAATGATGTGAATAAAGCAAACACTGCAGAGAACGCACCACCAACACTTCAATGCTTCAAGTGCAAGGAAATGGGGCATTATGCTATTAATTGCCCTAATCCAAGGATTAGTGATGATCAACATGAGCAACCACTGAAGGCAAAGGACAAAGGGAAATCACATGCGATCACTATTGGCAATGTTGAATATGACAACGATGTGGTGGAATGATTAAGTGTTTATGTAATGGGATTCCAAAATAATGTTGTATCATTGAGTATTGCAATATTTATTGATGTGGTATTCAAAGTGATTGAGATATTTTTTGGAAATAAGATGATATGCGCATAATGAAGACGAGAAAATGAAATGTTTAATAGTATTCATGAGCTCATGATTGATATAAGGACTAAGTGATATCATGGTTTGAGTATATAGAATTTTGAGGATTTTGGTATGTGGAAAGTGTTAACTTTTAACTGCACTCATGTTTTCACTAAGGTATTAAAGAGAATACACGATTAAGGACTTTGAATGCTTGGAATGTGACCAACAAGACATATCTTATGATATGTGGGGATCAACGACAGTATTAAATCTCTGGTAATCGATGTCACTATATTATGAGAGTGGACTACAGTATTATGTATAAGCCTAAAGATTAGACTGGATTATGTTGGACATAAGTTAGTATTGTTTAAGGATAGAAGTTTTTTCGATATTATTGATGGGATGTTATAGTAATATAGTTTTATAAAAAGGACAACCTGCAGGACGGGCGACAGCCCATCGCTTCGGACAAGGCTGTAGGAATCGAACCCACAACCGAAGTGCGACTAGCCTTTATCGCCTACCACTGGCCTACAGGAAGTCCCTGTTTAGTAGAAACTAGTTTTATTATATTATGCAGTATGATATATGAAGTATAAGTCCATTTTAGAAACCATATGTGATTAATCTCACTATAGATCGACTTATGTATATAATTTTGCTAACCGTTTGTTTGAAACAGATGGAATGACCCGTCATTCTATCACATGATCTGCTAACACTTCACGAATAACAAATTAAACTTCATTTATTTAAGAGATGAAGTGGAAATTGTTCAAGGCACGAACAACAGTGATTGTGTATCAAAATAAAGTAAGTATTTATTCTAATTCAAATTTTCAACTTTAGGGAAATGATCTTGAAAACCAAAAATGTTGTCCTAGTGATCTTATACCTGATGAATCAGATGGTACCTTATATCATCACAAATCTATGGATTTGTGATTGTTGGCTTTTCCATAGCCATGTTCTCTACCACTCTCCATCAGAACATGATGGTTAGATTTTTCTTCCATATCCATATTTTCACCTATGTGGAAACCCAGTGATTAGTTTATTTGGGGTAACCATTACGTTTCATACCTTTGTTTTTAAAGATTGGTTTTGGTATTCCTTTTTACGATGTGGGTTTCTATTAAAGAAACTTTCGAATAGTAAACCATTTATAACCCAGACGAATTTCGAGGGCGAAATTCATTTTAAGGGGGGTAGAATGTAACAGCCCGACATTTTATGAAAATTATTCTTTTTAATTTTCTTAATATCTTGTGTTGTACGCTACACCAAAAGGAGCTTGCAAAACACGCATCCTTGACTTTCCTTGCATTACACGCAATCGCAACCTTCCTCGATAGCATGTGTGGTACGTAATACTGAGTTTCACGAAACAATGATATGCTATTAAAATATTATTAAAACTAGCCGTTATGAATAGTAATAACCACTTTTTAAACTTTAGAAATTTTAACTCTCAAAATGGACTTCATTTTTGGATTCGGAGTATCGAATTTAGCCTAAGGTGAAATTTTGGTACTTTTCGGATAACTTTCATATTCTGATGAATAGTGAAAATTACTAAATTATAATTAAAAACAACTTTTTTAATCGAAATAATTAATAGTGATAAATCATTAATTTTAGTGGTTTTAAAGTATATTTAGAATATATTTTTACAATTTAATACAATGTTGGTCATTGGATGTAATTTCACATTTAAACTAGACATAAACAAGTGTCAATCTTTTGATAGATATTGTTTCTTAAAAACACGCTATTTGTTTTAACAGCGGGATTTAATTATAAAATTAATTAATGAAACTTATATGTTGGGAATTTTGTAAAATATAAATCATTTTTGAATTCGGAATATCAATTATAGCTTAGGGTGAAATTTTGGCATTTTTCTGAAAAACTTCAATTTTTGATGAATAGTGAAACCACTAAGTGGTAGGTTAAAAACTGAATTTTGCATAAAACTTAATTTTACCGCTTCTGTGAATGGAATTTCAAAAATCCGAGAGACACGGTTAATATCAAGGACTAAAATGTGGCTCAATGAGATGAAAATAATTTTTTGGTGAATAGTAACTTTTTACTTTTTATAGTAAATAGGGTAACTAAGGGTAAATATGATATTAATATTACCCTAACACATGTCCTAATTCTATTGGACAAGTGTAATTCGACCAAAAACAAACTTAGGAATAAAATATGACCATTTAGGCCCACTTGGATTAGATTAGGACATTTATTATTAATTTATTTAAAGAAGGGTTAAAATAGTTAAAATCAAAGTTTAATAAGTAAATCATTTTTAATATGGGGTTATACATAAGATTAATTCGATTGTAAATATTAATTAGAAATCTAAAAAGATTTACTACATGATGGTATTTTATTTTTAATTTTTAGACCTCAAATAATGTAATTTATTTATGACACAAAGATGATGCAGTAATTATCTTATTAATGAAATATTGACATAATTGATGTTATAAACACCAAAATAAATGTAATTTGAGACTTTGTATGAATTCAACTAATTTTATAGGTTACTGTGATATATTAATGTTGATTTAATCAACTTGGTTTGAACATATAATTCTTTTATGACTTTGACAAAAATCATATATCAAATAGTGTCAAAATTGACACAAAATAGTTTTTAAATCAAATATTATATTATTAATTGTTATTTTATTCCTAAAAATCTAAGGTTCGGCCAAATGACTTAGATAAGGATATATATATTAATAATAAACAATTTGGGGTTCGTTTGGCATGTTATAGTAAGTGTATTAACCATATAGTGAAAGAAAACAAAAAGACATGGTAAAAGTTAAATTATTTAACTTAGAGTTAAATCTAATTGATAAGGTTAAAATAATATCCTAAACTTGTCTAAATTCTATTGGTTGATAGTATTGCGACCCATCCCCACTTTAGCTTCGAAATAAGACCCTTTGGAACCATTATAAACCGATTTTGACTTTAATATAAAATAATATTTTGAGGTATTCCTAAGGTGCCCCTCTCCTCCCCTATAAAAGGACACCTCCTCCCCCTCCTCCTCACACCAATTTGAGCACTCCAGCTCGGCCAACCCCTGCCAATTTCTCTTCTCCACTTCCCTAGCAACATCCTAGAGGTTCTGGTCTTCCTCAAAGACCAATTCTAGTTCCCTAAGAGGAGGTCTCAAAGAGGCACGTCAAAGAAGAGGTAATTACCGTTACCAATTCTTTCATCTTTATTTCTTCTTCCACTTCTTCTTCTTAGGTTGTTTCATTATGAAGTAATAGCACCAGTATCAATCATATACTGATATGTTATTATAAGTATGAAACAACCCTATTTCACCATCTATCCATCCTACGGAAAAAGAAATCACCGCGCGTGCGTACGTACGGAATACCGTCTCCACGCCGTGGTGTAATCTATTTTCCACCACCACCTTACATGGATGGGTATAATGGTGTAAAGAATAACTATACATAGTTATTACAACATCATATTGATTCTGATATATTGTATAATCCACTCCAATTCAATTCAATATTTATTGAAATGATATCATCGCTCGTGCGTACATACGGACTACCGTCTCCACGACGCGATGAGATTCATTCTCCATGTTAACCATTTAAGAATGATTATAATGTATATATAAGAAATAATAATGAAATATATGACATTATAAATCTACTGGATTTATGTATATATATACATATTTATGTCATCTACTTACTTCCATTTCAAGACAATAAGGAAAGGAAAATAGCGTTCATGCGTACGTACGGACTACCGTCTCCATGAACGGTGTTTTTCATTTTATTTATCTACCTATTATATATATATATATATATACTGAATATATATGATATATAAATCATATTTTATATTCTGGAAGTAAGTAAATCATGATATAAGTAATAATGATGTCAAGAACAACAAGTCAAAACACCTACGATAAATGAAACGATTTTACCCAAAACGCTTCTTTAACATGGAGTTTACAAAAGAACGGGTAATATAATGTCATAAGTGAACCATATATGATATAATAACAATGAATATGATTCTGGAATAAGTCAATAACATGATTTAAATCATTATACAGGAGGTTTGGACACTTACAAAGCAAGTCGGACCTAAGGTAAGGGAAATATCACAATCTCATTTTTATCCGAGATTGTTTATTCGTAAGTATTTACTGGGGTGTATTTTATCATCCACATCCATGTTCCCTCAATATGTAATATTATTTCCATCCACCTACAATTGTTTAAATCCAATTTTACCCTTCTATGAGTTTTTAGTAAAGGATATGAAAGGAATCTTTTTTCGTTTTTCGTACGAGGTACTTTTTGACTTTTCCGACAAAAGTACGAAGAATGTTTTTTTAACTTATACGGCACGAACAGATTTTTACGGTTTTATAAAGCCTTATTTTCATGAACCTTCCTCCAAAATATTTCATGAATATTTTCAATAAAATCTTTTTCTTTTAAAATTGCATGATGTTTTGTGAAAAGAAATTGATTTTGAAGAAGAAAGGATATTTTCCTCAAGAATTCAATTCAATTGTTTTATCAAAATTATTTTCTATCTAAGATAATAAAGGGTTCTGTTTCTATCCATATTTTTACATTGATTTGACTATGTTGTGATGGAATTATGTTTATGAATTCCTTTATCTTATAAGAATGGTTTTATGATGTCATGTTGTTTAAGAATCCCATTTTTATTACATGGGTTATGCAATGATGTATGATTTATGATTTTGTGGCACACATAAGAAAGGATTCATTAAGAGATGGGTGGGACCTATATCTCCCTCCAATTCATTGGGTAAAGATTTCATATCTCATGAGATAGACATGGCTGGAATGGTAGGTTATACCGGTTCAGTGAAACAGGACTGAAACGAGGAGTGAACTCGGTTCAGAAAGGGACTTTGTCCACTAAGATAGTCTTGGCAATGAGTCATGACTAACAAGAAATGATTTTCCATGATTATGTGTTCATGCCACAAAGTTTCAAGTTTTATGTTATGATTATGGGGATCACATTTTCACTTCTATGATTTATCCCATGTTATGATATTATGAGCTCTTTTGCAGGTTAAGATTTCCAAAAGCTATGTTCTTATGTATATGATGTGATTGATATTTCTTTTGTTTACCCTTACTGAGCATTTGAGCTCACCCTTTTATGTTTTCTTTTCCCCAGGATATAAAGAAAGGTTTTTAGGTAAAAAAAAGGGAAGATCTTTATGGGAGATATTGAAGATCTTTCACCACGATTAGAATATTACGTTCCGAGTTTCCAAAGACACTAAACTATTACGATCCTTGTGTGTGTGTTTTTGTTATGTACTAAGTATTCCGCAAAAGTAATGTAATGTCCATGTACGTCAAGCTTTAGGTCTCTACAATTAAGGTTTTACTCACGTTGCAACTCATCCTTTTTATACTACATTCTCAATATTATAACAGCGTGATAGATGTGCCTAAATTCAAGAGACATTTAATTTTTTTGGAACATGCTATATCTATCGAATGAGTCCCTGATGGTGGCATCCCCATTATACTAACCTATATGGATGTCATGGAATGGTAGATGAAAGGTTGTTTCGATGACCTTCTCTTACATGATTAATTTCCTTCTTTCTCTTTTTATTTATCTTTCATTCATCCCACAATCCCTGATGGTGTGATTTCTTTAATCGTTGTGTTTGTACTGCTACTCTTGTTTTTTAATAAAATCATTTGGGGTTTGAATTTTATGAACAATTAATCTCACACCTTTTATAAAAAAACATACCAAACCATTATAAATAAAATCGATTTTTTTTTGATTTATTCAAATTTCTCATTATGAAATCTGGTAAGATAGTAAACATTGAATTATAATGTTTTATTTTATTTTATTGATTGTAATATATCATTATGTATTATTATCATTCATAATATAGACATGTAAAATTAATTATGTTAATTGTATAAGTATAATGTTTAAAAAAATTACATTTGACGTAATAAAGGGAGTGAGGGCCTCAACTACCAGGATCATACCCTTTGATGTTCAAATTGTAAAGGTTTTGAGGGAGATAACCTTCCTAGGGTATTCCCTGGAAAAATACCAAGCATAAAACAAAAATATGAAGAATTAGATAAAAAATTTATGGGAAAAGTACCATCTCAATAAATCACAACTCAAACCATGTTCACTAAACAATCTCATGAAATTCGCACCATCATGGACTTCATATATATGCATGAAACATTAAACAATAAATAATCTTGAGACAAATTGATAGTTTGACATTTCTTCACATTGAGGATCTTTTCATGTTTATAGATTTATAAATTTATTTCATAAATTATAAATAACATCTTGAATATTACAAGTAGACCCTTCTACTCGATATTTTTTAGAAAAAAAACTCTTTATTTTGAATAAATAACATTTTCTTCATCATTTGACTAGATAACATTTCATTGATTCCCTCCTTGAATCTACTGTTCTTTTTCTCCAGAGAAAAAAAAATCAAAACATTTGATGAGCATAAATACATCAGTAGGGAATACATAATGAAATAAAACTGTTAGTCTTTCAAAAACATGTAGATCATGAAAACATTGTCATAATGTAATTCTTTTCACCTTTAAGAATTAGAAATAACACTTCAATGAATATAATCTCATTAATTAACATTTTTTAACCATGATATTACCATAAGTCCCATAAAAAGAAACATATATCATATCAAGGTTCCATGGGACACAAAAAATACTAAAACGGAATAACCATAAGGTTGACTTCTAAACATACCACTAAATAGAATAACCATTCGACCATCTTCCATACCCAATCCATTGAAGGTTTTGAAAAAACAACCAATCCTTGGTTTAACATGGAACCAACAATAAATTGTAATATCATGTAACCACCAATCATTGGTTTCTCACATAATCATCCATTAAATGTCCAAGTTCCAATATATTATCATAAGCCATAATTATTGAAAATATAAACATTTATCAAATAACAATTTATTTTTGTAATCAAAACAATAATTTCTGGATTTTTAAATACTCAATCTATTTAATAAAAATTCAATTCCAAAACACCAAAATCATGATATAGTATTTCTTTCTCTTAAAAGACATTAATTCTAATAGATGATTCCAAATTTCAAATAATGATTACGGTGACGAAGAGGTCATTGTCACGACATACGTTAAAGAAATTCCCTTTTTTCATTTAGTAAAACACTTCATTGAAAAAATATTCCATTTGAATTAATGTAAATGTAAAGTGGGTTTATTATACACTGTATAAATGAGCGATGTGTATATTTTCAAATCATGCCTCAATTAATATAGATTGAGACAATTTCTCTTAAAAAATTATATAACCTAACGACATCACATTAAAATTTATAAAATCAGTTGATGGAGAGAAAAGGATACCTCTTCACTTGGATATAAAATTTACAGAAATAAGAATATATAAGAACATATCAGAACATAAGAAAATGTAAATAAACATAAAATAAGTCTTTCACTAAAAGAGTAGGGTGAATGATTCCCTTACCATGTGTCTGACTTGTAATGAGTGTTCCTTATTCTTACTGAATAATAAACATAAGTTAATTTATACATTATTATAAACCATTTCATTTTTATTATTCCTTTTATATCATTTATTACCAAGTTATAAAAAAACAATTATTTATGTTCATATCAGTCTTTTTCTTGTTATTCAGTACGTCTGTCAAAAATGAACTTGTTATATTTACAAATTGTCCATGTGGTCAAAGGTGAATTACATCTAGAATCATATTCCTGATCTAAATACCATGTATATAATATATAAATTTATGTATATGAAGTATATGTGTATTTAAAAAGTAAATTACATTTGGTGATAATAAATTAAAATGTAAATTCATGGAAACTGTATGTCATACATAGGCATGAACTATACTTTCATTTTTTTCATATTAAATGGAATGAAATATAAATGATACATAAGTATGATAAAATTTTAAAATAATATCAATTTTTATATACTTTAAATATTTACATTAATTCCATCTTTTGTATGTTCTGTGTACGGCATGAACTATTCATATCACTTTAAGGGTGTTGTAATGGCTTGGGTTGTTGGAGGACCATTACATAGTAAAAATCTAATGTTTGAGGTTTTCCAGGTGGTCTTGAAGGCCATCCCAACTTCTCGGTGATATTTGAACCACGTTAGGCCTCCCAGTAGCAAGCCTACCGGTAGTTCGGTCTACCGGTAGCCTTAGCCTACCGGTAGCTTGGACTACCTGTAACTCGGCCTTCCTGTAGCTCAGTTTACTGGTAGCCACAGACTATAAGTAGCTCGTCCTACCGGTAGCTCGGTCTAACGATAGCCACAGCCTACTGGTATATCGGCATAACTGTAGCTCTCTCTACAGGTAGTCACCGCCTACCAGTAGCTCGGCCTACCGGTAGCTCGGTCTACTGTTAGTTGTAGCCTACCAGTAGCATGGCCTAACGGTAGCTCGGTCTACGGGTAGCCGCAGCCTACCGGTAGCTCAGTCTACCGGTATCAACAACCTATTGGTATCTCATCCTACCGGTAGCTCGGTCTACCGGTAGCTGCATCCTACTGGTAGCTCGGCCTACTGGTAGCTCAGCCTACCAGTAGCTCGGCTAACTGGTGGACCTAGCCTAACCCCCACAGTTTTTCCAGTAGCGCCTCCTTTGGCGAAAATTAGGGTTTAAATACTATTTTGACCCCATTATGCCTATTTTAATGCCCATTAAAAACAGTTAATGGAGTTTGTTTAAGTGAGGTACCCTGGTGTGCGTTGGATTATACCACCCCTAGAGGAGAGGACCCTTTAATGACGTGTGGGGCCACGTGGTCAACTCACGACCCCACTCCTTACGCAGTTTCACGTTCTTGTCTCAACCATCCCCGGCACTTATAAACTAAGGGGTTCTCCCTGGGTTTCTTTTGCTCGATCACCCTCCCATCGATTCGTCTGCTCGTCCTTGATTTCTTGAGGACCCACCCCTACAAATCCCACATCTTTTGTCATGTCATGTGAAGAGAAACTTAGATCGTTGATCAATCAAGAAGGGTTTCACCTTCGTCTCTCCTTTCTGTGTATACTGAGTGGTGGGTATGCTATTGCTTCTTTATAATTGGATGAACCAAAAATGAAGATAATAAATGGACTCTAAAGAATGAAGGGTAAGGGTGTGATCAATGATGGTGTACTGTTTTTTTAGATAGCTTGTATTCTGGTTGTGAACCTCTTTCTGTTTAAAGAGAATTGGTTAATTACGTACATCTGGATAAATAAATTTAAAGCACCAGGATCAATCCTTTTCTGTGATAAACCCGGTTAAAGTACAATATAATTGGCATCATGGAGTGTGTCAAATCGTTTAAATATGGAAATACCAGTATGGGCCAGATTTTCATTAGTGGTTGTGGTTTAATTGTTTTTCATTCACAGGCCGATTGATGGGTGATGTGGGTGGGGATGGGATACCCTGTTGGTATGATATAGTTGGTTGTAAATTTGATGCCGCGTGTTTACCTTGATTATATCACGAATAATGGTTGGATCTTCTGTTATTGAGAAACCGATGGCTCCTATATCCTGGGGACTTGGGGATATAACTTGGGGTTTTCATTGGTTCCAGTACATCAAGGGATCTCACTTATCCCATTGTTGTTGTGACATTACAAGATAACCGGGTGTGGATGCTTAATATTATGTTTGAATGTACTCTTTCCTTTGCATGTGCTTATGATTTCTAGTTGACTAAGTAGGTGCAGAAACATATTTAGACATTATCACTGAACATGAAAAAAGGAAAGGAATAATGGGTTTTGGTTTGGTGTGAGTCGTTACATGGGCACTGATTATGTTCTTTAGGATGGCTAAAGAAAAACCTATATTTGGGTGAGTGCTTGTTACCAATACATACTTTTAGTTTTTGTGTTTCTAATTCACGCCCCACCCAAGTTGAGAACATAGTGATGAACACCGCCATTTCAAGGGGGAGGGTGTTTTTTTCAACACTTCTATAAGTGGCTGCTTTTTAGCTCCTTTCTACTCCCCTTTCCAGATATCCCAAGTATCTTCGGGCGGGCTGTGATGGCCTGAAGTCCATTATTATCCCACGAACATTCAGGCAGGGTGGTGTGGTGGTTGGCCCCGGTGTATGGGGGCAGGTGGTTTCCCATGTGTCTTCGAGATGAGGCCCATGAGTCTTCAGGTGTGGTGGTGGTTGTTCAAGCCTAGGTGTTTGCAGGCATGGTTACATGAGATAGTTGTGGCCCAAGTGTATGCGGGCGGGGTTTTGAAGTGGGACTTCATGAGGGTATGGCCTAGGTGTGTGCGGTCTGGGTGTGGCAGTGGGACTACGGTGAGAATGCCGGGATTGGTTCAATTCGTAGGATGTCTTCAATAACCAGTGGTAAAGTGGCGCGGGGTACCCGAACAACGATGTGCTTTATTTATACATTACTTTCTTGCATTATTTGGTGAGTGTGGAAGGTGATTGGGATAGATGAACTCCTTGATAGTGTTGTTTGTCTACTTCTCACGGGACATTAGTACGTATCCCCACTTGTGAACGAGAGTCTTTGGTTTTTCCCTACTGAGTATACCTGTATGCTCACCCTACGTATATAAAACATCTTTCAGGTTTCCAGGAGGACTTTAGGGAATGTCCTGGACCGTACTAGCTCAGACCTTATGACATATCATCGCAATTTCAGTAGTTCTTTCTTTTGGTACTTTTCCTTGTAGTCTCCTTATACATTGTGGATTTTACTTTTGTAACATGCATTGGGAATGGTTCTTGGATTTACTTTTTCCTTTCAGTCATGGTGTTGTGGGATTTACTATATTATCTCTCGATCCTATGAAAAGAAAAAGGGTGATTCCTTCCATTTAGTGTGTGATATTATACCCTTGGTGCTAGTCACCACTCTGGGACCTATTTAAGGCGGGTCTCGGGGATCATTATCTCTCCTTCAACTTGAATAAGGAAGGGTCTGGAAATCTGATGTCCCGTCCCACATCATGGTGAATGCGGGCCGTGAAAGAATGGTATTATAGGTGGTTGAGAGATAGGTTGGAGTCTGGATTTAGGCATAGTGAGGATTGAATGGGATGATAGGACAATAGTTTTGGGTGACCATGGTGCGTGAATTAGGCCAGGGAAGACCGTCTAGGACGCGAGATTTTAGGGCCCCCTGTGATCTAATGCATGGACTCTAGACCTACCAAACAACAAATTAAGGCCACACTGTTTGCAGTGTATATACCCTAGGAAAGGTACATGCATCAAAATGACTTGTGTTCTCTTGTTTCTAGGGTGTTTTGGGAATTTGATATAAATAAGTAGTTTAGGAAATTTTATGAACAATATTCTTCACTACTTGGGATTTGGCATTCCTTGTTTACCTTGCAGCTATGGAACCTGTGAGGCGACCACATATATTGCAGGTGATCGAGAACCAGGAGGCTAACTTGGTTAATCGACAGTGAGTTGATTGAGAGGAGGAGGACAACCAGTGGAAGAAGACACTCTGGGCCTTCCAGTGATATACCATTGAAGTATATGAGGGCATCATCTCTCACATTATGACAAAGGGTTGGTTAGAGCAGCAGGTGATAGCCTTCGGCTGGATCTAGGCTCCGATCGAGTACTGGTTCTCTCTGGAGGTCATCCAGATGTGGGGAGCGGCGCATCAGTGGTAGACGCTTTACCTGGGGGAGAGGAGAGAGGCTGAGGTGTCATGGGCTGATTTTGAGAAGGAGTTCCGGGTGGAATTATTCTATTCTACTATGAAGGCGGAACAGAGGCAGGAGGTACTCTCCCTACAGCAAGGGATTATGTCACTAAGGGAGCTGGGAATCATGTTCAAGGACCTCTTATGTTTTACTCCGGACCTCTTTCCAGATGAGGAGTCTCGGGAAAGACATTTAGAGGAGGCGCTACGACCCTCCCCCCAGTACGTTGTTACCCCCTTCACCCTGCCGACATACATGGAGGTCCATAAAAAGGCTGAAGTGGTGGAGAGGATGCACATGCTTTGAGGTGTATCGCGAGGGGGAATCCATGTGGGATCATCGAATGGGAAGGTTGTGATCACCAGACCACCTGCATGAGGACCCTCTCAGTTCCGACCAGCCGGGAGCATGCCACAACAGTTCCAGTTCCGGTCCCCCGGTCCTCGCCCTTTTCATTTGGTCCTAGGACTGAGGTGATTCATCTATGGGAGCCATGGACATCTCTAGAATCAGTTCCCAGAACGAGTACAGTATGACGGTGGCAGACATTCCCACCACCCACCCCAGCAGCAGCTTCCAGCTAGGCTCTTCCAGCAGCAGCAGTGGGCGCAACGAACGCTAGCTCTTCCGAGAGTAGACATTGCAGGAGGAGGTCAACCTCAGGGAGCTCCTCAGGAACCTCGGCCAGGGCATGGTCAGGGTGGTGGCTGACATCCGAGAGGCAGGGGAGATGGGCATGGGGAATTTAATGCCACATAGTCAGCAATACCAGTAGGACCAGAAGTCATTCATGGTACGATCAATTTGTTTAACACCCTTGCTTATTCCTTGTTTTATATAGGAGCTTCACACTCCTTTGATGCACCTGGTCTAGCCCTTGCTCTGGGACTTTATTCTGAGAGAATTCCAGTGCCCCTGGTGCTGAGCAAGCCAGTCGGAGGTCAGACAGACCTGTTATACGTTTTCCAAGGATGCAGACTGCTGACAGGGCTACATCAGTTGGTCAGGGATCTACTACTTCTACAGATACAACCATAAGATGTCATCCTAGGCATTGACGGGTTGTTCTCTATACATTCCATCATCTAATGATTTCTAGGAAGGGTTGTGTTCTCAGAAATGGGTGGTCGGAGTGTTACTTTCACCAGTGAACGAGGCAGTCAGGAGGGTAGTAGGCGAGGGGAACCCCTCCTCTCTTTATTAGCTGAGATTTCAGTAGAGCGAGTAGATGCTGAGATGGTGGAGGTGTCAGGTATCGTCAGAGAGTTTATGGACATATTTTTTGAGGAGGTAATATCTCTACCCCCTCAACGTGATATCAAGTTTGGGATAGACTATCATCTCAGTGCACATCCAATTTCGATGGCACCTTACCGGATGGCACATTCAGAGCTACGGGAGTTGCGGATTCAGATCGACGATCTAATGAAGAGGAGTTATGTTCGACCAAGTGAATCATCGTGGGGTGCTATAGTCTTGTTCGCAAATAAGGAAGATGGTGGTCTCAGGTTGTGCATAAAATATAGGAGGCTGAATCAGGTAACGATCAAAAATTGCAACCCTCTTCCACGGATAGATGATCTCTTTTACAAACTGAAAGTGGAAGGATGGTTCTTGAAGATCGAACTATGGTTTGGGTATCACCAGTTGAGAGTGAAAGAGGGAGACATCCCGAAGACGGCGCTCATGTTTAGAAATGGACACTTCTTGTTCATAGTCATGACTTTCAGTGTTACGAATTCCCCGACTATGTTTATGGGGCTTATGAACTCCATATTCTAGGTGTACCTTTATTGGTTAATAGTTTTGTTCATCGACGATATCCTGATCTATTCATGATTAGTGGAGGACCACGCGGAGCACCTGAGGATGGTTTTGGAGGTCCTTCGACAGCACCACCTCTATGCGAAGTTGTCAAAATGCAAGTCCTGGATGTGAGAAGTTCACTTCCTTGGGCACGTGGTGTCCGAGCAGGGGGTAGTAGTGGACCCATCAAAGGTTGAGTCAGTTGTTTCTTGGGAATCACCCAAGAATATGGTAGAGGTTCACAGTTTCCTTGGGCTGGAAGGTTACTATTGATGGTTCGTACACAACTTCTCCTGAGTTGCATCCCCTTTGACATCCTTGACCAAGAATGGCCAGGTTTTCATGTGGATTGAGCAGTGTGAGGCAGCCTTTAGCTATCTGAAGGAGAATTTGGTTAGAACCCCAGTTATAAGACTACCAGAAGAAGGGGCGGCGTACGAGGTGTTCTGTGATGCTTCAGGGAATGGCCTCTAATGTGTGTTGATGTAGTGACAAGGGGTGATCTCTTATGGGTCTAGGAATCTATTCCCTCATGAGAGTAATTACACCACCCATGACCTGGAGCCTACAACGGTCGTTTTTGCGCTAATGTTATGGTGACATTACCTCATTGGAGAACGCTTTGTGGTCTTCACAGATCACAAGAGTTTTAGGTATATCTTCTCCCAACTAGACCAAAACATGCTGTAGTGAAGTTTGATAGAGTTCCTCCTTGATTACAACTTAGAGATTTACTACACTTTAGGTAAAGGGAATGTATTGGTCGATGCCATGAGCTGGAGGTCGCAAATGGATGAAGTCCGAGAGTCATCAGACACCTGGAAGGCAATGGAGGAGTTGGATGCCTTGCACCTAGATGCGAGGATGGATAGCGGTAGAGCTTGCCTATATAAGATGACAGTGCAGTCGTATCTGTTTGAGAATGTGGAGGAGTCTCAGTGGGGAGACCCAGAGTGTGAGGTGATGCGAGACTGAGTTGACCAGAGCAATGCTCTGGAAGGGTGGACGAAGGATGGTCAGAACCAGATGCTTTTCCATGGAAATTTTTTTGTTCCAGAGGCTATTCATGGCAAGGTTCTTAGTGTGTTCCAAAAATCACCCATAGAGGTGCACCCAGGAATTTCCAAGATGTACAAGGGTCTGAAGAGACAGTTCTGGTGGCCTAGAGTAAAGCGATCAGTGGCAGAGTTTGTGGCCAAGTGCCTAGTGAGTCAGCAAGTGAAGGCTGAACACTGGGTTCCAGGCGGCCTGCTGGAAACTCTAGTTGTCTGGGAGTGTCAGTGTGAGGACATATTTATGGATTTCATCATGGCACTACCCAAGGTTCAAGAGGGATATGATTCCATATGGGTAGTAGTGGACCGGTTGATGAAATCGACACAGTTTTTGGCGATTAAGTAGCCAAGTGCAGTAGATTCCTTGGCACGAAGGTACTTGGATGAGGTGGACCAGTTGCATGGAGTTACAAGGTCCATACTCTTAGATAGGTATTCACGGTTTACCTCATGAGTCTGAAGGGGATTGCAGCATGATTTTGGCACCCAGCTACATCTTAGCACTGCTTTCCATCCCCAAATAGATTGACATACAGATCGCACCATTCCGACCGTGGAGGATATGTTGTGGGCATCTGTTCTGGACACAGGATGATCGTGGATTCAACACTTAACATTGATAGATTTCTAATTAAATAACATATATCACTCTACCATTGGTATGACCCCATTTGAAGCCTTGTACGAGAGGCCATGCTGATCACCTGTGTGTTGGACCGAAGTCGGAGAGGCAGGCATCCTTGCCCCGGAGGTGGTGCAGAGCACGATGGAGAAGGTTCAGCTTATATTGGAAAGGATGAAGGTGGACCATGATAGACAGAAGTCGTATGCTGATACTTGGAGAAGGGCTTATCATGCAGCGTTACCACTACTGCCACTGAGGGTGCATGGCATCTTCCATGTGTCCTAGCTCCTTCGGTATCTGCACGATGATTCAAAGGTCCTCGACTGGGGAGAGCTAGACATCAAGGAAGACGTGACCATTGTGGAATGACAAGTGATGATCGAGGATTGTGAGGAGAAGGTACTTCATGGGTGATCCATTAACATGGTTCGTGTGTTATGGAGACATGGTGGTCTTGAGGAGAGTTTGTGCGAGAGGTAAGCATAGATGCATGCCCAGTACCCAGTTTTTTTTTGAGTTTTATAATGTTTTATTTATACTTTTGGTGGATCATTTTACCTTGTTGGCTATGAAATATGTGTTTTTCCTTCCTCTAAATATCTGTGAAATGTCCTGGATATGGGGAGGGGAGGACCCAACCCCGAATCAAGATGCATTAAGATGGATGCGATTAAACTTGTGCAGGTGAGTCAGTGCCGCCCAAAGCAGATAGTATCTTTACATGGGGGAAGAGACTCATCAACCCACATGACTGGGCGGTTTGACTTGTTTTGTTGATTTGTTCTTGAGAGGGAGGCGTTTTTTAGTTAACAATGTGGATCACTCCTAAGCGGTATCTTTCATGGTGGTTGTTCAGACCCTTTCTTTCCGTATGAGTTGTTTTGATTCTTGAGGACAATAACATTTTGATAGGTATCTGATGTAGTGTCCCGGGTTATTGAAAGACCATTACATAGTAAAAATCTGATGTTTGAGGTGTTCCGGGTGGCCTCAGAGGCCATCCCTACTTCTCGGTGATGTTTGACCCAAGGTAGCCCTACCAGAAGCCTTATCCTACCGGTAGAAGGCCTACGGGTAGCTCGGTCTACAGGTAGCCTTAGCCTACCGGTAGCTCAGCCTACCGGTAGCTCGGTCTACAGGAAGCCGCAACCTACCGGTAGCTCGGCATACCGGTAGCTTGGTCTACCGGTAGCTGCAGCTTACCTATAGCTCGGCCTAACGGTATCTCTATCTACCGGTAGCTCGGCATATAGGTATCTCGATCTACCGGTAGCCACAACCTACCGGTAACTCAACCTACCGGTTGCTCAGTGAACCGGTTTCCGAAGCCTACCGGTAGCTCAGCCTACTTGTAGATCATCGTACTGGTATCTCGGCTAACCGGTGGACCTTGCCTAACCCCCCACAAGTTTTCCAGTAGTGCCTCCTTTGACGCAAATTCGGTTTTAAACCCTTTTTTGACCCCATTACACCTATTTCAAAGCCCATTAATGCCAGTTAATGGCGTTTGTTTAAGTGAGGTACCCTAGTGTGCATCGGTTTAAATAGCCCCAAGAGGCGGGTCCCCATTAATGATGTGTGGGGCTGCCAGGTCAACCCACCACATCACTTCTTACGTGGTTTTTCATTCTTATCTCAACCATCCCAGACCCTTATAAATGAATGGGTTCTCCCTAGGTTACTTTTGCTCGATCTCCCTCCCATCAGTTCGTCTTCTCTTCCTTGAGTTCCCGATGCCCCACCCCTGCAAATCGTGCATCGTCTATTCCTGGCACTTGAATATAAACTTTGATCGTTGATCAATCAAGTAGGGTTTCTCCTTTGTCTCTCCTTTCTGTGTATCTTGCGGGGTGGGTATGATATTTCTTCTATATAATTGGATGAAACAAACTTTAATGAAGATAATAAACGGACTCTAAATAATGAAGGGGAGGGGTGTGATCGATGATGGTGTTTGGTTTTTTAGATATATTGTATTCTAGTTGTGAACCTTTTGCTGTGTAAAAAAAAATGGTTAATTATGTACATATTTCTAAATATATTTAAAGTATCCAGATCAATTCTTTTTTGTGATAAACCCTGTTAACGTACAACGGAATTGGAATCATGGAGTGTGTTAAATCGTTTGAATCTGGAAATACCGGCATGGGACTGCTTTTTGTTGGTGGTAGTGGTTTGATTATTTTACATTCCATGGATGATTGCTGGGTGATGTGGGTGGGGATGTGATCCCCTGTTGTTTTGATATCACTGGTTGTAAATTTGACGCCATGTGGTTACCTTGATTATATCACGAATTTTGTTGGTATCCTCTGTTGTTAAGAAACCGCTAGCTCCGGGATCCTGGGGACTTGGGGTTGTAACATGGGGTTTTATTTGGTTCCATTACATCGAGGGATCTCACATATCCATTTTTTGTTTTTTCTTTACAAGAGAACCATGTGTGGATGTTTAAGTTGTTGCTAGACTGTACTCTTTCCTTGGATTGAGCTTATTCTTCCTAGTTTCCTAAGTAGGTGCATAAACTTATTTATACATTATCACTGAACATGAAACAAGGATGGGACAAATGGGTTTTGGTTCGGTGTGAGTCATGACTTGGGCGCTGATTATGTTTTATAGGCTGGAGGAAGAAAAACCTAGATTTGGGAGAGTCCTTGTTACCTATACATACTTTTGGTTTTTTTGTTTCTAATTAGCGCCCCACCCAAGTTGAGCACTTAGTGCCAAACATCCCCATTTCAAGGGGGAGGGTGTTTTTCAAAACACTTCTATTAGTGGATGGTTATTACCTCCTTTCTTCTCCCTTTCCCGGATAGCCCAAGTATCTTCGGGCAGGCTGTGATGCCCAGATGTCCATTATTAGCCCATGAACCTTCGGGCAGGGTGGTGTGGTGGTCGACCCAGTTGTGTGCGGGCAGATGGTTTCCCATGTGTATTAAGGATAAGGACCAGGTGTCTTCGGACATTGAGGTGGTTGTTCTGGCCTAGGTGTTTGCAGGCGTGGTTACATGAGACAATTGTGGCCCAGGTGTTTGCTGGTGGGGTTTGGCAGTGGGACAGCGTGAGGGTTTGGCCCATGTGTGTGCGGGCGAGGTGTGGCAGTGGAACCTCAGTGAGAATGTCATGATTGGTTCAATGCGTAGGATGTCTTCAATAACAAGTGGGAAAGTGGCACGAGGTACCCAAACATCGATGTGCTTTATTTATACATTACTTGCTTGCGTTATTTGGTGAGTGAGGCCGGTGAGTGGGATGGATGTACTCCTTGATAGTGTTGGTTGCCTGCTTCTCATCGGACTTTAGTACGCCTCCCCACTTTTGCATGATATTATTTTGTTTTTCCCTAATGATTATACATGTATACTCACCCTACGTATATAAAATAGCTTTCAGGGTTCCAGGAGGACTTTGGGGATTGTGTTGGACCATACTAGCTCAGACCTTGTGACAGATCATCACAGTTGTTATTGTTCATTATTTTGGTACATTCCCTTGTAGTGTCCTTATACATTGTGGATTTTACTTTTGTAACATGCATTGATAATAGTTATTGGCTTTACTTTTTACTTTCAGTCTTGGTGTTGTGGGATTTACTATCTTATCTCTCGATCCTATTAAAAAAAACGGTAATTCCTTCTATTTAGTGTGTGATATTATACCCTTGGTGCTAGTCGCCACTCTAGGACCTATTGAAGGCGGGTCTCAGGGGTCATTATATCTCCTTCAACATGAAGAAGGACGTGTCTTGCAATCTGTTGTTCCGTCCCTCATCTTGGTGATAGTGGGTCGTGACAGGTGCGATAATCCGCTCTTCCTCAAATGAAATCATCATATTTAGACGTCCTGAAAAGCATAAAGGTATGTTTGTTAATAAAAATAATTGTATAAGAGAGTTAATAAAAATATAATATATATCTTTAAAAATTAAATTTCTATCATAATTTCTTATATTAGTGTTTGTCGGAGAAAATTGAACAATAATAGTTTCATGGGGCAGCAGTCCATCGTACAAAAAAATAGTATGTTAATATCAACTAGATGGAGGTATGTGTATCTTTAGTTTGAATACATCTTAAAAAAACGTCCTAGTATATTTAATATACTAATTTTTTAATAAAATATGCGATTAAAAAGAGTATAGTGGGTTGGAGAAGGAAAATAAATTAAATAATATTGGGAGATGATATTACATTAAATCATGCAACTCATTTTCATTTAAGATAAAAGGAGTTATAGATTTTCATTATGAAAAATTTGAGGATTATGGGAGTAATATAAGTATGTTGGTGGCTAATTTTGTCAGTGGATGTATGAGACATGGGGCTTGAGAGGTGTGGGTATAGGTTAGACGTGATTCCCTTTTATAAGAGGTAGTATGTGAATTTTGTAAATGTATTGAAATATTATTTTATTATTTTTTTTAATTAAAATTATCCCAAAGTCATTTATTTCAATTATAATTTCATTTTGGTTCGAAAAATTCTCAACCAATAGGTTTTATAGAAATCTAGTCCAAATTTTTATCCTTATCTTCTAGCTTTAACATGTGGTTAACTAATTTTACTTTTACCGTGTCTTCTTTTATATTCATACTATATTGTTAATATAGTTTCTATAAAATGGAAATAGAACCTAAATTTTCTAAATAAATACATTTTCAGTATTATTTATTTCAATTGACAAAAAATTAGATTTTTTTGACTATTAAATCATATAATAAAATAATATTTGTTTTAAGAACTCATTTTTTTCAATTCTTATACTATTTATATGATGACTTATTAAAAAACATAACATCTTGATTATTTCAAAACAATAGACAGAATTCAAATATATGAAGTCCTACACATCAAAAAAATTATTTCATGTTATAAAATGTATTAAAATATATTTTAAATATTTATAATCTGAATTATTTAAATCATCCATCATGAAAATAATCACTACATCACCATTATGTCATTAATAAATTTACTTATATAACGTATAAAAATTTTAAATAAAATTTTGTGATGAATGAAATATTTTTATATATCTATGGAATATTTATTGTCAAAATTTTCTCTTATATAACCACATATAATTTTTTTACAAAAAGATATATGTTCATGTTACATTTTTCCTTACATTAAATTAATTATTAGAAAATGTCATTTTCACATCTAAGTGGATCCACAATATTCCAGAATCAACCCAATGATGTAAGTAGTATGAAATATCATTTCCAGTATAATTCAGGCATATGTTTTCGTAGTTTTATATTTTTATAATATTATTTCGTACCCTTATTTAATAGATTTAGCCTTTAACCATAGTAATTATAATAATTACTAATTTTACTATTTATAATCTCAAAAAATAAAAGGTACATATATAAAAAATTTAAACCTCCTAATTCAAAATATGAAATCCATAATTTCATAATCAAAACTTATAATTTTTAGAATTTATTTTAATAAAAATTCATGTTGTCAAAACAAAAAATCTGGGGTTTAATAAGTAATAATTATCAAAAGAGTGAAATGTTTTTATGTCCAATTTTAATGTAAAATTACATACAATGACCATAATTGTATTAAATGATTAGAATATAATCAATTAATAATTTAAAACAAATTACAATTACAATTAACTATATAAATAAATTAGACGAATATATAGTCTTGAAATAAAAATGCATATTTATTCACTATTACTTAAAAAATAACATTATCCGAAAAATTCCAAAATGTCATCCAAAGTAAAATTTGACATGCCGCGTAAAAAAAAGAGTGTTTATTTTATTAAATATAACATATAATTTCGAGAAAAACAAAATTTATAAAGGTATCTTTATCAAATTGTGGTAAAACAACATATTTAAAAAAATACATCTTTTATCTAAAAATTTGACTTTTTTATTATATGTTATCAAGAAATAAAATATGATGATTTAAAAAAAAATTAATTCAATATATAACATATATTATAATTAAAAAAATTCATAAATATTGTTATGATTTTATAAATTCAGATATTCTATTTTGAATATCTATTCATAAAAAGATATCCTTTATATTCAATTGCTTTTTTACATCTATTCCTAATAAAATTTTTGACCAATTAATCATTATTTTAAAATTATTAAACCATATTTAAAAATTTAGTTGATAGTATTAATTATTTCCATTTTAATTTATAGGCATTAACAACCATGACAATATTGTTATTGTATTAGTTTTCAGTATAACTCATTATTGTGTACAATGTAATATTTTAGAGAAACCCATTATTTCATATCGAGTATGCTAAAAAAAATAAACCCCTTGGTGTTAAATTTATATATTTTTCATAAGTATTAATAGAATTTATATATTATTAATCAATAAATACCATAGTCGTTACATTCTTCCCCCTTTTGGAAATTGCATCCTTGCAATTTTAAAATTGGAATCATAAACATCATTTAAAGTCCCACATATGAAAAACAGTCAATAAAAAACAAAACACCAAAAGAAAGAAAGTGAAGTAAAAATGTAAACTTAGATAAAACATAATAGGGATACATGTAGTAAAACATGGATATAGATGAAAAAATGACCATTTTATTCTTATGTAGATTGACGAAAAACATGATCAGGAAAATGTTATTTACCTGAAAACCATATGTTTTTTGTAGGTTTAATAGTTTTTGATTCCTTAGTACAAAAAGTGAATTGACAGAATTTTTTTTACGTTCATTTTAATAATTTTCAGGAATTATTTATCGATATTGACAAAGAAAAATATGAAATATACATACATTTCCAATAGAATTTCCTGTTTTAAAAACTTTATAGCACAAAATCATCTTTTCCCCAAATGAGAAGTATTTATGATGAGATGATCACATCTAAAGTAGTATCATCAACTTATAGAGAAATAAATAATCCGTAAAAGAGGAAATATATTTTCCCCCTATATTTAGACGTTAACCAAATCTAAAATTGTTAGTACGTTATCAAATAATACCCAAAAGGATAATCCTATATTAAAATAAATACCATGCATAATCTCCAAAATTCAACAAATAATACCCAAAATTCAAAAAAGACCATTCAATAAACAATTATCCTTAAAATTAATCAAAATAATCCCTACTAATATTGATACCCAGATGTTTGAAGGATTTAATCACATAGGCTTCCACAATAAATATTATCATTTATCTCCAAATAACATCAACATCTCTTAAAATCATAGACAAAGGTGTAATTAACCTAATCACAACTTCAATGTGATACGTTACTCATTTCCATAAATAACCCAAATAATCCTATGAATACAACAAATATATAGATTATTCCAAAAAAAATCAACCATTACTCCACAAATGAAACCCCATAGTACACTATTTTTCATAGGAATATAGTGTTCCCAAAAGAGAGAATATCTTCAAAAATATACATTATCACTTAATCACCAAATCATTTTTCAAATAATAAAAAACTATTTCATACACATAATTTCCAAAAATAAACAAATTCATTATCTAAAAAATTATTTAACTGAAAATAATTACGCATATTAACTTGGTATTTCACATAGTCTCGTGGTAGGTGTTAAATCATTGTGGCACTTTGCTTGTGGGTTTGATTCCTGCAGTTTTGTCTGATGTGACAGGTTCTCAAATGGTCTGTGTGTTTTCCATTATCAAAAAACCAATAAATATATTGAAATTAAAAAACGAGTCAAAATCCAAAAAATATATCCAGAACATGTTTTAACTACAATGTTTACTTTATACCATACTTTTTGCATCCCATAAACTAAAAACTCGTTATTTTATCAAAAAAGAACAAATGAACCCCTATGGTTAACCATTATTCCCAAAAAAGAAAAGATAATTCTTCCATGAATAATATTTTGACATATCAAACTTCCAGGTTTAAGATAATATAAAAATTAATCCATTTTAATCTTATAATTAATACATTCAAACATATCATCATCCATTGATCTAACATAACTCTTCAATTCCTAATAATTTAGACATCTTAATCATCAAAAATTCTTCATGATAATTTATACATGTATATCCATATTATTATTAGAAAAATATTTCCTATAAACAAAATCATTAATAATTTCATAAGATTTCAGAAATTTCAAAACATGATCTTAGAAATAATCCATACAATTCATGGGTCATTTTATTTTTCCTCATCTTCAACTCGAATGGAATTAAGAATTGGTAAACAAATATTTGTATGATCCTGTGGATCCCATTCCGAAAATTTCTTTATAGGAAATAATATTTAATATTGACCACTAAAAATACATTTAAAACATTCAATTGATCTTTAGGAAAGAACATATTTCCCATTCATTTAATCAATTAAACGCTTCCTTTTTCCATGGAAGGATTTTTCATTATGACCTTAATTACCACATCTGAATAATATTCCAATCCCTTTTAAGAATTTTCCTAGGTGTTCCTTTCAACATCCATGACACATTGGGTTTTCAATATACACACCTTTATTATTTTTAACTAAAAATCATTTAGCATTCGTTTCTATCATATATGATTCATTATATAAATTACCGAGGTTAAATAGGTCAATGAGAACTCTAGATAGTTGGTTAAGAATAAAAAAAGTGTTCTCATTTCAACTCCCATTTCATTCTGGTTCACATTCATAACAACACCATATTTTCCATCACATCCCCTGTAACTTTGATGACTTCTAGATCTAACCATTTACAAAACACAGAAATTTGTGTCTGAGTATATAGGTAAAATCATCATATATTATCTTATGAGGTGGTTAAACACTATGATATACGTATTCATGTTATCATAAACTCATTCAATTTATCTAAAATAACTACGACAACATCTAAAATTTTAACCATTATGGTTATGTCACTTATTTTTAAATAACACCCTAACCACTAAAGTAATCTAAACTGACCATTGATACCATGTATATGTTCCTAGACATAAACATTCATTAATCATGATATAATTCTATAATATGTCATTAATTCCCATATTGGATTTTTAGGTTTATTGGTTAATATAAATATGTCAAAAAATATAAATAACATTGAGAATATTATAATTTGACACTTCTACTAACTATCGATTCATTCATAAAACAATAACTCTTCAAAATGAAAAATGACATCAATCCATTTATTATCAACATTAAATTTACATGATTCCATCCAAGACTCTATTATAATTTATTTCCTTTGAAAAAAATTACAAAATGTGGTATGAGAATACATATTTCATTATGGGATACATAATGAAGGAAAACTATTATTCTTCAAAAAACATGTAAACCATGAATAAATTATCATAAAACAATATTTTTCACCGTTAAGAAGTAGAAAAAATACATCAATGAATATAACCACATTGAATATCATTTCTATAACTATAATGTTACCATAAATCACAGAAAAATTAAAATATAAAATATAAAGGTAAAATGGGACATAAACATCCTTAAATAGAATAACCATACTGTCTACTTCCACTCATATCACTAAACGGAACAGCAAATCGACTGAATTCCATACCAAATGCATTAGAGGTTATAACCTAACATCCCATCTTGTTTTAAAAAAAAAACCTCCCATAAATTGGATTATCAAGTAACCACCCATCATTGTTATATCACATAACCACTCATCAATTGTCCAGGTACCAATATATAATCATAAAACCAAAATATTGAAAATATCAACATTTCAATAATAACATTTTATTTTCAATCACTTGGAATAATTTCAAGATTTCAAAATGCCCAATAAATTTCAAAAACCATATTAAATAGCAAAAGGTGAAAAAATATAATAATGGATTTATTTTCATTAAAAAAATTAATAAGGGTTATAGTGGAATCCAAATATTTAATAACGATTATGGTGATAGAGAGTTCGTTGTTGGAACATAATGTAAGAATATTATTTTTGTTCTTCAATTCATAAATTAATAGAAAAACAAATTCCCTTTAAATAAAGGTAAAAGTGAATATTTTTTATTTTAAACTGGGTAAAATAAATTGGTGTATATTATCAAAACATTCAACAATGAATGAATATTGAGATAAAGTCCAGTAGGATAATTCTGCAGCCTAGCGACGTAACATTATAATTCAGAAAATGATTTGATGAAAGAGAATAGGGTATATCATCACTTGGACATAATATTTACAATAATAATGTTATATAATAACATATCCTAACATAACTAAATGTAATATAACATAAAATAATTATTTGACAAAAAGAATAAGGTGAATGTTTGCATTACCTTGAGTCTGACATGTCACATATGTTCCTTGTTCTTCCTGAATAATAATATTATGTTAATTTCAACTTCATTAAGAAAAAATTAATATTAATAATTTCTTATATGCAACTTATAAACACTTTATAAAAATTACATAATTATTTATTCTCATTTCATATGTTTTGATGATATTCAGAACTAGAGTAAATAATGAACTTCTTATAATTAGAAATTGTCCAGGTGTTCAGAGGTCCATTATCTCCTTAATAATATTAATGATTTAAATATCATATATATATTA
Source organism: Viscum album (assembly GCA_963277665.1). NCBI lineage: Eukaryota > Viridiplantae > Streptophyta > Magnoliopsida > Santalales > Viscaceae > Viscum > Viscum album. The sequence goes on along the minus strand of OY728160.1, from coordinate 793,808,401 downwards.
TTTATATATATTTATATTCAGTATATATATATTTAGGATAGTATATAACATTTGGTTAAAATAAATGAAATTCACAATTCATGGAGATGATTAGTTGTACGTACGCATGAACAATATATTCATTTTAATATACATAATAGAATTAAAACTAAATGATACATAGTTATATTAAAATATAATTATATTATCATGTAATTTATAATATACATATCTACATTAATTAAAACCTTTATATGTTCCATGTATGGAATGAACAATTCGTATAACATTGAGGGGGAATTAGTCCCCACTTCCTCAAATGAAATTTTCAAATTTACACATCACAAAAATCACAATGTTATGATTGTAAAAAAATTAATTTGTCATAGAAATAGTATAAATACAATATATAGGTTATAAAAATATAGTTCCATCATAATGGTCACCGTGAGTGGTTGTAGGAGAAAATAGAACAATCATCGTTTCATGAGACAGTAATTCTCCACACAGAGAAAGAGTATGTTTGTTTCCATTAGATGGAGTTGTGTGTATATGTAGTTAAATTATAACTCATAAAACCATGATTGTATATTTAATAGAATTGTGTTTTTATAAAAGAATGTAATAAAGGTATTTTATGGAGTTGGAGATCGAAAATAAATTAATGATGATTCAAAGAAGATATTACCACTAATCGTGTAACTCCTTTTGATTTAAGATAAAAGGATTTCTTTAATTTCATCTTTCCCTATGAGAGGATTATATTAGAAATATATGGATTTAGGGAGTATATTAAGGTGTTGTATGTACTATCCAAGGGGGTTGAGAGGTGTGGGTACGGGTTAGAGGTGATTCCATTTTATTAGAGGGAGGATGGGAATTATAGGAGGGTGTTGAAATAATATTTTATTATAAAATGACTTTTGGTATCAAATCGTACCAAAGTAATTTATTTAAAATAAAATATTCTCTTGGGTCGAAAACCACTCAACCAAATTTTTTTATTGAAGTCTAGGTCTCAAATTAAACCATATATTTTAGCTGTAACGGTTAGTTAACTAATAAGACTCTTAAAATGTCTTCTTGTATATTCATAATATTTGGTTAATATATTTACTATAAAATTCCAAAAAAACCTAATGTTTCAGAATAATTACTTTTTCAACATTTTCTATGTCATGTGGACAAATAATAAACTTGTTAGGACAAATATATCATTTAATGAAATAGTATTTGTTTGAGAAACCCAATTATGTAAATTTCTATGCTATTCATATCATGTATTTAAGAAAATATAAAAATAGTATAATTTATAAAAAAATAATTAATTAAAAGGAAATAATTCATACTCATCCTTAAAATTCATGTATTTCATAAAATGATTTAAAATAAATGTATTTGATGGTTTATAATCTCGTTTATATAAGCATTTCATTAATAAGGTAATCAAAACATCATCATTGAGTCATAAATAATATTATATATTAAAGTCCAAAAATTATAAATAAAAAACCACGACGTGGGAAATATATATAGATATGTAATGATTATTTATACTGTAATATATCATTTATATAACCCCATATAGAAATTGTTTTACTAAAAGATACATGTTTATGTTTTATATTTTTTACATTAAATTAATTCTTATGAAATGCCATTTTCAAATCTATGTCGCTGCATGGAGTTTGAAAATTGACTAAATGATTTCAATGGTCAGAAATATATCATAAAATAGGATTAGTACTTGTTTTATGATAGTTTAATAATATTATTATATTATTTTTTTACCCTTATTTACCATATTTACCCTTTAACCATGGTAAATAAAATAATTAATAAATATAGTATTCATAATGTCTATAAAAAAATGTAAATATTTAAACAATAAACACAAACTGATTAAAAATATGTAATCTATTATTCTAAATAAAAAAAATAATTGTAGTAATTAATTTAAAATAAATTTATATTTTCGAAACCAAAAACAGGTTTTTAAAAGTAAAAATTATCAAAACATTGAAATGTTTTTACGTCCAATTTAAAAATGAAATTACATAAAATGACTATAATTGTATTATTTGATGAAAATATAATTTTGTTATAGATTTAAAAAAATTAAAATTACAATCTATGTATATAAATAAATTATTTGAAAATATAATTTCAAATTAAAATTTATTATTTTTTCACTACTCATTAAAAAAAGAACTTCGTTAGAAAAATACAAAAAATTCATCAAAATTAATTTTTTTGTCCCGATTTTAAAAACAATTATTTTTTAAAATAGAACATATAATAGTGAAAAAACCTAAATTTAAAAATAGTTCTCTATCAAAAGGCCGTAAAACTGCATTTTTTTAAAAATACTTCTTTTTTCCAAAAAATTAAATTTGTTATTATATCAAATCAAGAAACATATGAGAAAATTATAAATACTTTTTTGAATATGTAACATATATTTTTAATTAAATAAAAATACTTAAACGGTGATGATATTTTATAAACAAAATTATTTTCATTTAATGAGGTTTTCATACAAACACATTCTTTATAATTAATTGGATTTTATTTCCATTTCTTAAAATATTGGTAACTAATGAATAATTATTTTAACATTTATAAACCATATTTGAAAATTTAGTTGATAATATTCATTCACTCTATTCAAATAGAAATGAATTAAATTACATAAAAATATATATATTGTATTGTTTTATGATATAACTCAATGTTTTATGCAATGTATGATTTTGGAGAAACTTGTTGTTGTGTGTCGAGTACGCTATCAGAAAATAGCATACCATTTAGAGTAAAATTATGACATATTAATAAGTACAAATAGAATTCAAAATTTCTTATTCTATAAAATCATAGGTCATTTAATTACTCTAGAAGTGTTTTATAGTGTATTATGGGGATATGTATCAATATGCTAGGAATATGAAGATGTACATTTATTTTGCATAGAATAAGGAAATTTTTTTCTCCTATTATTGATTAATTTTATTTTCGATAAAATAAATATCCAATTTTATTTTCTATTAATATTAAAATTCCATCAATAAATTTATGAAATATATGATTTTAAAAGAAAAATATTATATAATATATTCATATTCAGAAAAATTTATCATAAAAACAGCATATTAGTTTTATGATGTTATGTGTAATTTTTAAACGGGTTCAAAATCTATAATTGTTAAAAAAAACATTACTAAATAAATGTTGGTTTTATTTTAAAAGTAAAAAATAAAATTAATATATATATATATTTAATAAAATGAATATTATTTTGTAAATTAGAATATCTAAATTATCCAATTGTGATTTTTTTGAAATATTCTGAAATTTTCAAATCTTTGGATAAAAATTTGATACCATATAAGTATTATTTGTGTATTATGACATCAAAATGACACAAAAGTGAGGTAAAAATTAATTTAAATTGGATAAACGACATAATATATTTTTTAAATTTAATATATTATGGTTTTATTTTATATTATTTATTTTTTAAATAATAATGAACCCTACATAACATATTTCATATTTTAAGGATTCAGAATAATTTATGAGTATGGCTCACCAAAACTTATGAAAAGTGAATTATTTTACAAATTTAGCTTCATAAACAGATAAAATAATCACATATGCTCTCATTTGAGAGAAACCATGTGAAAAAAACATGAGATCATTTTTGGTTTTGATTTTTTATTATGTAGAGTCCAAAACATAAATAATAATGAAATCCCCCATTGTTCAAATATAATCACACACAAGATCCCATTTATCTTTTCTAAAAATCCTTTAGGCATGACCCTAATCATCCCTCCACTCTATAGATTCATCCAAAGGCTCCCCAAATCTCTGATGACCCCCCCTGATTTTGATGTCACACACTCTTGTAAGTCTCCTTCATCTCCTTCATTCAATTCAATCACTATTAAACAAATTTATTCATAATTTAATTTCTCTATAATGTATTTTTTAATAATAAATAACTTATTATCCAATTTATGTTATTTTGATAAGGTATCATTTATTCTCCCCCATTATTACTATCACTCTAGCCGTTATTATGATGATATTCAGTAAGGGATTTCTCACTTATCATTTCTAATCAAAAACCAATTTTATGTTATGCTTCTTAAATTCCATTTAATTTTGTGGGGATAAGATATTACATAATACCATTATAGTAAATTTAATGTAAAATATATAATATCACAGTTACGGACTTATTAAAAAATAAATGATCCCTTATATACACCCATTACCAAGCCGTAATATATTTTGGATTGTTTTCTTTATTAATGTTTCTTATATTACATATACTAGTAGTTGTGAATTTCTAATGTTTGATATGTTTTCATATGTCCCTGTTACATCCATTTTTATTTATTTTGGATGACTGACCCCATTCTCTCTCATTAACCAATTTTTATAATTCTATTTGTGACATCTTTAGGCCACAAAAAATTTCAGCATGATTTTCCATGCCAAAACATTTTTTTGGTGAATACCATAGTCATTTTCCAATTAAGGTCAATTTTATTTAAATTTACCTATTTACATGAGACATAAAAGTATGTATTTAACATTATTTTATTTTGAAATAAATTACGATGATAAATAGATTCGTGATATTTTATTTAGGTGGAACACTTAAGTATGAAAATTAAATGAATATGATGGGATTATCAATATAGGAAACAAATGCATTATAAATCTTCAATATCATGATACATCATGTTTTGATAGGGATTTTACCTAATTCCTTTATGGAACCATTTCCACCATTATTTCTTGGAGGTATTTTTCTTCAACTAGGTTTATGGTTCAATGTTTTCAACTGTTCCAAAATTTTTCTAGTTATGATTTCCATTCTATATCATTTTTTATTATTTCGGTTACTTTTATTCATCATTTATACGTCTATTTTCTAACATTGATAACATATTCCATGTTTATTCAATTACGTATATTTAATTATCAATTCTTTATTTCTTTTTTCCCGAGGATATCCCAAATAGTTTTATGTTGAGAGGAATAATTAGAGAATAATAAAGAAGTTCCCAATAAAAATGATGTATTCCTTGTCTTATGTAGGTATTTAATTCACCTAATTTCCAAGATACTATACTTACTAATAATCTCTATTATATAATGTGTATTATTAATTAAGAAATAATTTATTTATATTAAATAAATAATAGTTTTATTATATGTATTGTGTATTTTGAATGTCCTTTTGTCATCTCTATAGAAGTTATCTTTCAACATCATACATATTGATGACATTCGTAATCTCTCCCAAAAATATGTTATATTATTTCATGAAATTTTCATGATTGATTAAATTTGATTGATGAGGTCTCAGTTCAAGAACCCATATATACAATGCTTCCTATAATAGAGCATCAAGAAATGTTACTACCTATTGAGTATCCCATATAACCCTCTCTAGGGGTTCATGTATGTGATCTTATATATGTTCAGAATTAAATTTATAAGGGATGATATAAAAATGGTACACAAATATATTGACTACTAGTACTCCCCATTTCGAACGCATGGAATTTTCTATCAATTATTATATTCAATAAAAAATACTATTTTTCAATGTTAATAATGAACATTCATATTGAATTTATTTAAATCACAAAAATATGGTACACAATATTAGAATAAATGTGGAGGACCTATTGAGACATCATGAAAATATTATAAAACATTATGGAAAACTTTAAAGGATTGAGAATTTAATTTGAGTAAGAATAATTGAAAAAAAATGAATTGAATTACATTTCAAATGGAATTCACAAAAACATTGGATCTTATATAATGACAAAAATATTATTATCTCTATTTATAGATGTTTATTAATCATTGACACCAGAATCCAATGTTGAAACATGCTTCACTAATAAAATGGTGGAAGATATTAACCAGTTCAAAATGTAAATCATTCTAATAGTACATAAACCATGATTTTTATAGAAGCTTTATGTGGTAATATTTTAAAATATATGTGATTTTTTTCTGCATAAATGTTTTAAGATAGAATTGAAAAGACATATTTTTATGCTGTAAAATACTAATTATAATCCTGATATACCATACTTTATTAATTATAAATGAAAATTTAATCATCGTCATTAATTAAACTAATTCTGCCTTATTTTAGGAACCAAACATGTCACAAGTTATAAGGACACATCAGAATACCAACAAAGAATAAATTTCTATATACAGAAACTATATTACTATTTTAAATTAAGTTTTTAATGAATATGTAATAGATTATTTTCAAAAAATAATTTGTATGAAATTTAAAATAATTAATAAAAAATATCCATGCTAAATATTCCAAAATTCTAGAATATGTTTACTTCATGCTAATGTGGGATCTCATGGAATGTTCGATGCTCTAATTAGTTGCAAATGGGGAAACTTATTTTGGGAAGAATGTTGTCAAAACGGTAAATGTATATCAGCTAATGGAAGACTTGGTATTGATATAACTATCAATTTCTTGATGATATTTTTATCTATCACAATAAAGTATTATGTTAGTGGGATTATATTTAAATGAAATGAACCGAAAATATAGGAAGAAGAGATTACATGACGTAGTTCTCTAAAAAATGAATCACATGTTATATTTAGAGGTAATAAGGATTCATTTGTCAAGTATGAATGATTTTTTGTTGTTGTTACCATCTAGTTTTTAATATATCATTTCAAAACCAGTGAACACTATAATATCTGACAAACTGACACTTCGCTTATCATACACAAAATATGCATTGGATAAAATGTTTGGATTCCATATGAAAATATGTAAGATGAATCATGATAGAAATTCTGAATGAAATAACCTCAACAATTCAGTCGATGGCACACATTAGAAGCTCACCAATGTAGAACTTGAGTACCTTTTTCAGTTTTCTTCAGATTACCTATGAACTCCATAATCTGTTTATTAGATCAATTCTGGGCATCAAAGTATTCAATAGGCCGGAAATGCAGAGCCCCACCAAATTTTGTGAACTTTTTAACAGATGTAAGGGGGATGGGGTAGTGGGATGATATAAGAATTAAAATAACTTAAGGGAAACAAATTTATGAATATTTCCTCATCTCATGAACACGAATGATTATAAACGTACCACCCACACCAAGATTCCTTCTATAAAATAGATGACATTATTGATTATTTAGAGAGTGAAAGTGACAACTGAAATCATTGAAGAAAAAATATGATGTTTAATAGTTGTGAGGAAAAAAAATAGAAAAATCTTATATGGTTGAAATAGAACCAGAATTCCTGCAGTTATATGGTTTTAATATACCTGCACTAAATAAAATATGCGTGGATTTGAAACAATATATCATCGAGAATGAATTGTAATGAAAAGTTATTACTCACTGATAAAAACATTCTTATTAACTCAGCAGTAATAAGCATCTATTATGATTACATTATGCCCATTCGGTTTGATACATAGAGTTGATCTCTTCCAATTCATTGTTTTTAGGAAGAAAAACATGCTAAAAAAAGTACATACTAGTAATGTGTGATTTGTAATTATGACGATATACTCTAATTCTATTATTCATAAAAATATAATTAAACAAAGGCCAATTTAATAAATATGGTTATACGATAAACAAGAGAAACATGCAAAACGTAGTAACTAATAAAGAAACTATTCAAAAGTGTATAATGTTGCCAAATTATATATATCATCCATAGTGTTGGTCCCTAGTATAGTTTTGATAAGGATTTAATTCTTGAATACCATTAAATGGTTGCTGCAGCTACAACCAAGAAATGACAATATTTCTTGTGATGATGTATCCAAACCATGTGCAGAAGAATCCATTTTATGGAATTTTATTTACCAACACATCTCCCTGGAATATTGACTCTAAAGGAATTAAGGACAAGGTGAATTGGGAGATCATCTGAGACCTAATCAATGGATATAAAATAAAGATATATTCACAACCTTTATATCATCAAAACAATATTGAACAATTACAACTTTCCAAATCTCATTAAATTTCATTTGATTATTCTATTCCTGTTTCTATCATGATTAATTTGTAATGACCTGGAAATTTAATGGAATTTTTTTTAAATCATTGAAATTTTATGAGTCCGTAGTTTCTGAAGGCACCTGATTCCGAGGCCCGGTCTGCCTGGAATGATCCTGTGAAGTTTTGATAAGCTTAAATTAACACGCGGGAGAAGTTTTCCAGAAATTGTGGAATAACTCTTGAATAGTTACTCAGATCAAATATTTGAGGCTACCATTGCGCTCATGATGGCGGTTTTACCCTAGGCACGGCTTATGCTTAGTTGGCACTGGAATCATATGATAAATCACAAAAATGGACTAACCGTAAATAAAATAATTAAATAAATTATTTTATTTTCAAATGTTTATAACTCAGAAACGGTAGCTCGAATTAAAAGTCCAAGACCACCATTGAACTCATTAAGGAATGATTTATTTAATTAGACACTAACTTTGGCCTGCATGGGGAACCAGAAAAAGTTAATTTATGGACGAAAATAAAATAAATAAATGAAAATTGTTTTATTGTAAAATTTATAATTCTATTAGGTGAGTCAGACTGATAATCCGAGAGTACAGTTGTATTGGTTGGTGCGTGTTTCACCTAGGCAGAGCCTAATCTCGACCGACGTGAGTCACAAGTGACAAATAATAATTTTTAGAACATTCTTTATAGATTATTCAGTAAAAGTATGTTCAAGATTTTAAAACTTTTGAGCCGATGCTCGGAATCAAAATCTGAGGGCACCGTTGAACACACAGCGCCGGTTTTCACTTATGAAGGCTTTCACCATGATGGATGTTGATCGAGTATGAGAGTTGGTTTTTGTGTTTCATGTGGATTAGGAAAATAAAATAAGTAACAAATTATTTTATTTAGGTTGAACCCACGCCATGTGGATAAGGTTGGTTAAAAGCTCCACTTGGGGGTTGGTGGTGGGACCGCCACACCCTAACTTCCATTGGGGGGATGACTTGGGTGGGGACCACCTGACGAGAATAATCTCCCACTGGAGGATATGACTTGGGGTCCACATGGGGCATAACCCACATTTATTTGGGGGAGAGAGGAAAATTCACAACCATATTAATTAATGTTGTTTGTCAACATAAAAATTACCTCCTGTCAATTAATTTTATGTGCCAAAACTTTTTAATTCGCTTGACCTTTTTTAAAATTTATGTAACCGCACTATTGGATTTTAGGAAGGTTCCTAATAAAGGAACCATCATAAATTCCATGATGGTTTCATACCTCTCCCCCTCCCCTATATATAGGGAGCTTGGGAGGAGGTTTTAGGATGGCTTCACCAAGTGACGAAGTGCCGGTAACGTGATGTAACACCCAATTGTTGGAGTATTACACTTCCTCCAATGAAGAACGCAAAGACACTGATGATGACAAAATATTCCACAACTTCTTCCTCAGGACCCCCCTTCCAATGTGGGATATCATCGATGACCCTTCATCCTTCCACTTCGTCGTCAACAGAACGACGCACGAACTCGGATGTGGAAGCATAAGGTGAATGACCTCATCATCATCATTCCTAGTGATGAACAAACGCCCATAGATTATGAAAAGGTAGGGGTTTGTTTTAAGTTGGCATACAGTTAATCTTCCCTCATTAAATCAATATCACGATCTTCTTGCTATCTTTATAACATGGTGGGATCGGGCCGAATGAACCCAGCCTGACCCCTACGCAACCTTTATGGTTTTGGAACCTTGGATCGATGGCGAAGTATCAGCGGCATGGAAACATGGAAACGAAAATGAAGACGGTGAAGAGAGGTCACGCCACCCGCAGCCTCCATGAACCGTGCCACCGGTCGGGTGGCTCCCAAACTGCCTACCCTCGCGCTGCCCGACGCGTGGCCCGGCCAAAACCGCAGCTAGCCTGGCAGACGTCACCCTGCCCGCGCACCCCCCTCACTACCGGCGCGCACCACGCCTTCCCGGCTTCTACCCGGTGCCCAGGCTGGCCTCCAGGCGCATGCCCGGTGCCTTGGTCACCCTCCCAGTGCAAGCCCGGCGCCCTTGCCGCCTGCTCAGCGCCCCCCGGTGCCCATGCCTCATGGTCGGCGCCCAATCTAGCTACCCAGCGCACCCTATGACCTTCCTGTCACACCCACGACCGGCCCGCACCCCATATGGCCAATAGTTGGCCTTTAGAGCTGAGCCACCCGAGTCGCGCCCCTCGTAGCACTTGCCAAACCTTCCACTAACCTACTGGCCAGATGCCCACGTGTTGAATTCGGCCCAGTGGACTGGGCCATACATAGCAGGCTGACCCGCCCAACGGGCCAAGTCATACCAAGAGAGTCTGATAGGGATTACCCAGACCAGGTCAACCCAGACTGGGTTGGGCTGAGTCAGTCTGATCGGGTCAGACCGAGCCCGGGCCCACTAATGACTCATTGCTTACATTGGCCTTATCATTGGCCATGGACATCTGTTTGATGATCCATAAGTGGAGCTGGTAATATCATTGAGAAACGATCCCTTTACAAATACCCCATAGGAGTTTGGGGTATATTTGATATATGGTCAAGTTTGTTCATACACGAAACCAACCGGGCCCCCAGGACTATAAGGTTAATAAATCACAAATCGGGCGTTCGATTGAAGTGAAACCTATTGAGTTGAGACCCCTTTGATGTGGCGGACCTTTGGGATACTTTTTTTAATGAATTTTTGACACATGGAGTATCAGATTGTAGATCATGGAGCAGATGCTCCCGAAGAAGAGCTACCAGACTACGAAGACCTAATAACTTGCTGATACCTGATGACTGGTTGTCTGATTCGTTTCGGAGTGACTTGACTAGCCTAGTGGGGAGCACTACTGTCTTAGGCAGTAGAACCATGGCAGAGGAGCTCTACTGTGAGTGGCGGTAGACCCGTGGTACTCGACTGGAGGACTGCCTATATCAGCTATTAGGGTGTGCCCTACTGTGTGAGGCAGTAGACCCATGGTGGGAAGTGCTACTGTGTCAGGCAGCCGACCCGCGGTACTCGACAAAAGGAGTACCTCAGTAGTATAAGGTTAGTGAGTACCACCTTGGAGTTGCGACTTGGCCACTGTACTCGACAGAGGAGGATTTCTCCGGCAGTTGTGGTCTCGATAATGAAAAATCCTTGTTTGAGCTGAGTCAATGAACTTTGTGTTTTCGTCATGATTGAGATGGGTTACTTGATTACATAGGTATATGTAGGGGAATATACCTAAGTAATTGAAATATGATGAAATCATTGTTTTTTGTTTATCCTTGTTGGATTTTTTGTGAGACCTTGAGGGTCTCGGGGCCCCATCTGAGTATCGTTATACTCACCCCTACACGGTTTATGCCAGCCCCTCGTTGTGTTGGATGAAAACGATGGACAACACTGATGGAGACCAAGACCACCATGACTGGAAAGTACCTGGAAGAGGACCGTATGTCGAGTTGGTACATGGTGGATTCTAACAGATGTGGAGTGCTGAGGAGGCCATATTTACCTACCCATCTGGTAGGAATCCTGGAGGACAATCCAAGAGCTACTTTCACATTTTAGCTATTTGTCTCATTCTTTTCAATTGTAATTGTTTTTCAGTTGTACATTCCAGTAGGGATTGTATTCTGGTCCCCTTTACATACAATAGACATGTTATATAGTTTTTTTTTTACTTAATGTTTACTTCCTCTGGTACTCTGGTTATTTTAGTTTACATTTTATAAAGAGAATGCCTTCCAAATTTTAGGGGATTACGCCATTGGTGCAAGTCGCCAGCCCCTGGAAAATGGAAGGCGGGATTAGGGTAGTCATGGTGTAGTCCTTGGGTTCCAAGTGTGGGGTTCAGATCAGGGATTCCAGTGTTGGTGTGGGCCGCCGATGTATCCATACACCAGGACCCTGACTTCTGATCTCTAAATCAGTGCACAAAAACACTGATTGCATGTATGTTTTAAAAAAGTTTTCATTAAGTCTTCTCAAACCAGGTCATCCCACTAGGTATAGTTTTTTTTACCGTGCCACATCTATTTTCTTTCAAGATGCTTCCCCGAGGATGACCAACTAGAGCCCCGAGAGCTGTACGTACAAACAACCTGCCGAGTGACAGGGCCTCAGTACAGGGCCCTCTTCCAGTTGAGGCACCAGCAGAGGCACTAGCGGTACAACTCCACATTGGGGCACTGATGCCACCAACCATAATGGTAGAAGATACATGCCGCTTGAGCATGTTGCGTGAGTTCCAGCGCCAGAGGCAACCCACTTCCGGGGAGAGACGGACCTTCAGGTGGCTGAGGATTGGCTGGGGGCTGTGGTTAGAGTCTTCAGACTGGTAGGGACGCTATCCATCTTCATGGTGATCCATGCTGCCAGACTCTTTCAGGAAGTAGCATCCAGATGATAGATCCTAATTCTACATATGCAGAAGGAGACGAAACTGCACTGGGCATACTTTGAGAGCCTGTTCCGGGAAGAGTTTGTTCCAGCCACCCTTCAAGCAGTGCAGATACAAAATCTACTACATCTATAGCAGGGTAGCATGATGGTGGCGCAGTACTCGGGGAGTTTCACCAAAATCTTGCGTGACTCCACAGATATGGTACATGACCCATTCTTTAGGGCCCAAACCTTTGAGCAGGGACTCAGACGAGAGATCAAAACTTCAGTTATCTCTCATAGCATCTCGACGTAGACGGGGGTGTTGGAGCGATCCCTCTTAGTGGAGAGTTTTCTTGCTGAGAAGTCTCCAGTAGCGAGACCCACCACTAGCCGACATGAAGAAGAGTCTTCTGTAGCTGGCAGTAGTCAAATGATGCAGAGGTCCAAGTGGGACAGACCTACAGGTGATCGACAGCATGACTTAGCATCGGTAGTGCGGGGCACCCACAGTGGAGACAGAGCCAGACTTGTCGGGAAGGGTTACACATGCGGCGGCCAAGGTCACATGGCTCGTGACTATCTGACCCACCATATAGAAGGTCATTATATAGATGAAGGTTGTCCCATGAAGAGGCAGAGGTTTAATCGAGACGGTTCGCCGGGCAAAGGCGGATGTGGTAGGGGAGCTGGACATGCAGTAGGTGTTGGACGATGTTCGAGTTATTTCCACCACCACCACCAGGATGTCCACCCCGACTACAGGGAATTGGTGGATAAGGGATAACACATCTTCAAGTGGTTGTGGAATGTGACCATGGAGCTCCAAAAGTAGGTAGACAGGAGCGGGACTGGTTCTAGGCATAGAGGCCTTTGCTCATGATGCTTCTATCTTCATTGATTTCATTGTTTATGGTTTCTTTGTGTCGTTGTAATTTGAGCTGCAGTAATAAAACAAACTTGTCCTTGTGACGTTTGATTTATTTCCCTTTTTGGGTGGTTAATACTAAGAGGTTCCTGTTGAAACTTTTTACTTGACCCTCACTTTCGAGACTTCTACTGGAGGAGACCCAGTGACCACAGACGGATGCCGGCAGTGTGACTCAACCATTGGATGTGAGAGTAATGGTTGGATCACTTTGTAGTAGCGTTGAGGCCTTACGATGTTGTCCATGGCATGAATTAGGTCCCTTCAAGTCAGTATTGACTGTGTTAGTCAAAGAAAGTGGTTCATCTAGGGAATGAGACCAGATTTACCTTTTCAGAAATGGATAAATCTTACCATCTCTTGTAGAACGTAGGAAAAGACGGGTAAAGTCGAGTTCATACAATTGGCTAGTCTCATCCATAGTACGTTGGGTGAGCAGTTTACAGTTTACTCTAATCTCAATAGTCTCAGGTGTGTCTTCTTTAAGAAGGATCTGAACCTGAGACCTCGGTGATGGCATCAGTTCGCCCGGGACTATGACTTGGAGATAGTCTATACTCCTGGGAAGGGGAACATTGTTGCAGATTCCCTCAGCAAGAGGACAACTATTCAGCTGCTATTGGAGGTGATAGAGTAGTTGGATTCGTTATAGATATCATTTGTGGATAGAGATGGTGCATCCTATCTACAGTCTCTTACAATCACTCCTCCACGTTTTCAGTATAGTAGGTGAGGAGGATTACCACCTGGCTCTTCCACATTTTTTTCACCAGGTGCACAACGTCTTCCATGTATCCCAGCTAAGGAGATTCGTGCATGACCCGTCCCACATCATCGACCACGGAAAAGCTGTACATCAATGATGGTGTGACTTTCACAGCGGTTCTAGTGGAGATTGAGGATCGACAAGAGTTGGTCCTATATGGATGGTTGATTCCTCTAATTTACATTTACTGGCATCACAGGAACCTCTAGGAGAGCACATGGGAGAGGGAGGCTCAGATGTGAGATCAGTACCCCTTTTGTTTCCCCAGTGTCTGCCGTAGCATTACAGGGACGTAAATCCTTGAGGTATAGGTATTGTAACGACCCGGAAATAGTAATGAAATTTTTTTCATAAATTATTTGGAATTTCATGAGTTCGCAGTTTCTAACGGTGCCTAATTCAAAGGCACAGAGTGCCTTGAATGATCCGTCAAAGTTTTGTATAGATTTAATTAACAATCATGAACAGTTTTCCTGAAAAAGTGTAATATCTCTTGAATGGTTACTCTGATCAATAATATGAGGCCACCATTACGCTCAAGATGGTAGGTTTACCCTAGGCACGACTTATGTTTAGTCAGTGGGGGCATCATGTGAGAAATCCCAAAAATGGATTAACAGTAAATAAACTAAATAAGTAAATTATTTTAATTTTCAAATGCTTATAACTCTCAAACAGTATCTCAGATTAGAATTCCAAGACCATCGCTGAACTGATGAGGGTATGATTTATTTAATAAGATACTAACAATGGCCAACGCGGGCCACCAGAAAAAGTTAGTTTTTGGCAGGGAATAAAATAATTAATTGACAATTATTTTATTGTACAATTAATAAAATCTAAAAAGTTAGTCGGATTAAAAATTAAAGATTATTGTTGGGTTTGTTGGAGTCTGTTTCATCTAGATAGATCCTAATCTCGACCGACATTAGTCGATGGTGACTGATAATAAATGTCCAAACATTTTTTGGGTACGTTTAGTAAATGTACGTTCATGATTTTATAACATTAGAGCAGATTCTCAGAATTGAAATCTAAGGGCACCATTGTACTTGCAGCGTCCGTTTTCTCTTAAGAAGGATTTCACTTCGATGGCGGTTGATCAGGTATGAGAGTTGGATTTTGGGTTTCATGTGGATTAATAAAATAAAAAAAGTGACAACTTATCTTATTTATGTTGAACACATGCCATGTTGATAAGGTTGGTTAAACGCTTCAGTTGGGGGGTAGGTGCTGGGACCACAACACCCTAACCTCCCATGGGGGGATGATTGGGGTGGGGGCCACATGAGCAGCATAACCTCCTATAGGAGGTTATGACGTTGGGTCTACATAGGGCTTAACCCCCATTTAATGGGGAGGGATAAGAAACCTCACAACCCTCCCAATTAATTCTTTGTGTCAACATAAAAATTACTTGCTGTCAATTAATTTTATGTGCCAACTATTTTTAATTGTCTTGAACTTTTTTATATTTATGTAACCACACCGTTGGAATTTAGGAAGATTCCTAATAAATGAACTGTCATAAATTCCAATATGGTTACATACCTATCCCCCTCCCCTATATATATGGAGCTTGGGAGGAGGTTTTGGGATGACTACACCAAGCGACGAAGCACTGGTAAAGTGAAAAAAAGCCCAACACATGGAGGGTTAGGCATTCTCTAATGAAGAACGCGAAGACACCGGTGATGAAAAATTATTCCTCAGATCCTTTCTCAGAACCCCCTTCCGATGTGGGATCTCTTCGATGACCCTTCTTCCTTCCTCTTCGTCATCAAAGGACAGACGCATGAACTCGGAAGTGGAAGCGTGTGGAGAATGATGTCATCATCATCTTTCCCAGCGATGAATGAATTCCCTTAGAATAAAGAAGTTAGGAGTGTGTTTTAAGTTGTTTAAAGGTTAATATTCTCTCATTAAATCAACTTCATGAGCCCCTTTCTATGGTTCTAACGTAGAGGGCGTGGGACGAATGAATAGGGCCCGACCCCTCCGAAACCATTACATTTTTGGAACCTTGGATCGATGATGATGTAGAAGCGGCATGTCAATGTGGAGACAGTGACAAAGATGGTGAATAATTGTCATGCTACCCACAGCCTCTGTGAAGCGCAACGCCGGCCGTGCGGTGCCCGACCGGCCTACCCACGTGCTTCTTAGCTCGTGTCCCGACTGAAACCGCGGTCGGCCTGGCCACCATCACCCTTCCCGCGCGCCCCACGCGCTGCCTATGTGTCCCTCGCCGGCCAGACGCCTAGGCCACCCTCCAAGAACTTGCTCGGCGCCCCGGGCGCCCTCCCGGTGCCTGCCCCCCCCCCCCCCCCACCCCCCCCCCCCCCCCCCCCCCCCGGCGCCAGGGCCGCCTGCCAGGTGCCATCCGGTGCCCAGGCTGCCTGCCCAGCACCTAGGCCTGCTGCCCAGTAGACCCTACGCCCTTCCTGGAACATCCGTGTCCTACCTGCACCCCGTGTAGCACCAGACAAACCTGCCACTGACCTTTGGGCCGAGACACACATGTGGCGACTTCGGCCTAGTAGACTGGGAAAATCATAGTTGGCTGACCCGCCCAACGGGCCGATTCAGACCCAACAAGTTTGACCACGTCGACCAAAACTAGGTTGGGCTGAGTCAGTTAGACCGGGTCGGACTGGACCCAGGCCCACTAATGACCCATTGCTTACTTTGGCCATATCATTGGCACTAGACGTCCGTTTGACAAACCATCAGTGATTCTTGTAATCTCATTGAGAAACAATCCCTTTGAAAATACCACATGGGAGTTCAGGGTATATTTGAGATATTGTTGGGTTGGTTTGTACGTGAAACCATACAGGACCTCGGGACTAATAAGATAATATCTCACTGACCGGGAGTCCGATTATCGCGCTTTCTGTTGCGTTGAGACCCCTATGACGTGGAAGACCATTTAGATAATTATTTGAGGGACTATATGACACATGGAATTTTGTCTTGTATATTGGTTATAAGACCCTCCCTGAGACGAGCGATCATACTACGGAGACCACGTATCTCACAGAGACCGGATGGCTGCTTGCCCGATTCGTTTCGGAGTGAGTTGACTGGACCAGTGGAGAGTGTTACTGTATAAGGTGATAGACCCATGGTGGATGAGCTGTACTATGTGATGCGGTAGACCCACGGTACTCGATAGGAGAGGTACCTATGTAGGCTATTAGGGATAATTATACTGTGTTAGGCGGCAGACCCATGGCAGGGAGCGCTACAGTGTGAGGCAGCAGACCCGCGGTACTCAATAGGAGGAGTACCTCAGCATTCTATTGTTATTGAGTAGAAACTCAAAGTCGCAACAGGGCCACTATACTCGGCAGAGGAGGAGTTCTCCACAGTCCGTGGTTTTGATAATGAAAAATCCTGGTTTGAGTTGAGTCAATGAACTTTGTGTTTTCCTCATGATTGAGATGGGTTACCTGATAACTTATGTGTATGTATGGGAATATACCTAAGTAATGATTATCCATTGAAATCATACATTGTGGTTTACCCTAGTTCAATTTATGATGAGACTTGAGGGTCTCGGGGTCCCTACTGAGTATCGTTATTATCACCCCTTCACGGGCTATGCCAGTACCTCGTTGTGTGGTTTGTAAATAACCGACAACGCAGACGAAGACCGAGATCTCCAGGACGGGACGGTACCCATAGGAGGACCTTACGACGTATCGGTACACGATGGAGTCTAATGGACATGAAGTGCTAAGGAGGCCATCTATATATACCCATCAGGTAGGAGTCCCAGAGGTCAATCCAAGAGTTTCTTTTATATTTCACCTATTTTCCCCTTTCTTTTCACTTGGACTTTTTTTGCAGTTGTATGTTCCTATTGGGCTTGTATTCTGGCCCCCTTTACATTAAGTACATTTTTTATACAGTTTCATTATATTGGTGTATGCTTTCTCTTGTACTCTGGTTGTGTGAGTTCACATTTTATAAAGGCATTGCCTTCCCATTTTTAGGGGATTACTCCTTTGGTGATAGTCACGAGCCCCTGCCCTATTGAAGGTGAGCTTGGGGTAGTCATGATATGGGCCCTAGGGGACGGGTCGTGAAAAATAAATGTAACACCCCTAAAATGATACTTAAATAGACTAAATGTCTCTACCAATGTCAACAAGGTGGACCTTTATTTTGGGGAGCCTACCTTATTAGAACTCAGTAGTTAAGAATGCTTGGCCTGAAGTAGTAATCATGATGGGTTACCTTCTGGTAAGTTACCTAGGGTGTGTGTGAGTTAAGAAAAAACCCACTGAAAGAACATGTGTTGGCCTATGGGGACATCCATTAGTTTGATAAGCGACCCTAGTGAGTAATAGCCTATGGTTTTATAGGAAGGAAACCAAGCTATTATAGGAGACCCATGGGGTCAGATGACAAGGTTCATTGCCCGGGGAGGTGGGTCATGAAAAAATGGTATCGGAGCGAATACCCAGTCAGAAGTGCTTAGGCACTACCTAGGATTGAGGCTTGGGGTCCGTAACAATGGTGTTGTGCTTTAAAAGGGTGGATAATGTAACACCCAAGGAAAAGTGAGACCTAAAAAGACTAAATGTTACTACTCATGTCAAAAAGGTGAACCTTTCTTTTTGGGATCCTACATGATTAGAACTCCAATGTTCATCATGGTTGGCCTAGAGTAGTAATCAGGATTGGTAACCTTATGGGATATTACCCAGGGTGTGTGTGAGTGAGGAAAAAACACATTGAAAGAACATCTGTTGGCCTGTGGGGACAGTAATTAATCTAATAAGAAACCAGAGTGTGTAATTGCCTATGGATTTCTAGGAAGGAAACTAAGGTATTACAGGAGACCCATGAGGTTGGATGACAAGGATCATTTTTTGGAGAGGTGGGTCATGAAAAAATTTGTATCAGGCATAAAAGGCATAAAATGCACATCTATAGGAAATTAGCCCTCCATGTCCACAAAATTACATTTATGATAATACCATAAATTAAAAAAATCCTTCTGTGTTCTATAAACTCATATAGAGAACCATTTTGAATCTCCTCTCAATGAAGTGAATCCCCCTCGTCAATAACAATGATGAGTTGAATGGATGCGTGAAACATATGGTTTGTAAAATTGAATATAGATATACCATGTCACGTAGAAATATTTATTAACTCAAATAGAAAATGACATCACAATTTCAATTAATTTTATGAAAAACTGCAGTAAAAATAATATTGGATGTGGTATGTGTTCAGAAATATAACATAACATCCATCAGGATATTTCCAACTATTTGAAGAACATTAGAGTTTTATAAATATAATTTTTGGTGGTAAAAATATATATATAGTAAGAGATGAAAAATAAAATGAAGAAAGAAATAGAAATGGATAGGTATCAGTTGATGTGTCGACCTTATTCTCAATCACATCACTCAGTTTGTAATCGAGAAACTTCTATGGCTACTTCAAATGGAAACAATCAAGTCCGAAGGATCCTCAACATTATTATAACAGTGTATCTGCTTCCTGGGAATCAGCATAGGAAAATCTAGTCATATTGTAGTTAGATTTAAATATATAATAATGGTAGTTAGATATTATTTCCACCATACATATTGAATTAATGATTAGTCTGTTAGAGTTATATGAATCTAAAAGAAATGGAATAGTACACCGACCTGCTTACATGCCACTCAAGAGTGGGATGTTCCTGTTAATACAGGTTCTCGGATCAGAAATCATAACTTTCTTGAATCTCCATCATGATTCCAGGATTCAAAAATATAAATATTAGGGAAATGAGATAGAAAATAAAGAATTGCATATCACAATTTATTATTTTTACTACTAAAAGAACAAAATCAATTGTCGTTTTTCAAAACAAATATAAAATTATTGAACTGGTTCTGAAAACAACAATAATAGAAAATATCAAGAAAAAATTACATTAGATATGGATAACTTTCATCATACAAGGGCGACGTAAAATAGATGAAGTTCAATGTACATTTAAAAAATGATTCAAAACGTGTTTATAACCCTATCTAAACTGGTTTCTATAACAAAAAAGAATGTTTTAAAACTTCATCATCCATATCTATAAAAAATCAATCAACCGAGGAAATGAAAAACATAATGAATTCACAGAAATCAAACCTTCTATTAGGATTCACCAATACCATCAAGAAGGCATGGAATCCTTTAACAAAAAACATTACTCATTTTTGATGTCTCTCCTCCTTAAAAACATAATGATTTCATTTCACATACCTGAGTAAGATGAATAAGTGAAAAAAATTTAAATGTTAATTAATTGAAAAAGATATCAGGATAATTAACTTGAATCTTTATTACCATTTCATTCAAAAAATGGAGATGATGATAATGAAAACTAAATAAAAGAAGTCATGTAATCTCATTATGAACCATTGAAATTATTATTCAATGTATAAAAAATCTAAAAAACTTGAATAACATCGAATTCGGAAGAACCATTAAATAACAAAACAACACTGTGCCTAAAATCATTATAGATTTTGAGGCTACTTTTATTTCATCATAGGATAATTTTTGTGACAAAATTAATTAATTTAATTATCAAGATTCAGTGATCCTAAAATCTGTAAATTTTTTATGGGATATGAAATCAAGGTATGTCAATGAGAAGTTCTAAAATACATTATCTCATGGTAAATGATATCTTACCCAAATACCATTTCTATATGACATGAAATGTGGAGTCTGCCTCCAGACATGATTCAATAACAAACACCACTAATAATAGAAATTATAACAACATCAATTATGTTACAAGAAATAATTCCTCGTAATCAAAACCAATTGACATTTATGAGTAAATATCAAAACATAAACAAACATTATCTGTTCTAGAAACTCAGATATAAAACCCGTTTAAATTCACACTAAAAGAAGTGAAACCCACTTGTTAATATCAATGAAGAGTATACTGAATGTGTGAAACATATGTATTGGTATCCTGTAAATAGAATCATTATTTCATGTTTAAATTTTGATCAACACAAATAGAAAATTATATCGTAATTTTTAAAATCATTTAATGAAATATTATAGTATAAAATATACTTGGATGAAGTATGTGTTTAGAAATATAACATACAATCATGGTCAGTATTTCCAACTATCTAATAAGAATCATCATTTTCCAAATAGAATTATCCTGGTAAACAATATATATAGCAGGAGTGGAAATAATATAACTCTCAATGAAATAGAGTTTAGTATGAGTTGAATGATAGCAAGTGTTGAAAGATAGTACAAAGTAGGAGATTGTGAAATATTATTTTTCTAGGGTAAACAATATAATCCAAAATAATATATTAAGATCAAATAAGGATGACTAACACAATTATGGAATGACAGGAGACAATATATATAACTAGATTTGAAAAATATATATTTCAAAATTGTTAATATGAAATAACATGGTAAAAAATGAATATGATTTTAATAAAAAACCATTTTCGATAAAAAACACTTGAAGTAAAATACCAATACATATAATGAAATGTCATATATTTTTTAATATCAATACATGGTTTCCACCATAAACAGAATATGATATAAATATTCATGTATTTTTAGTGTTTGAAGTTTATAAAAGCATGAAAATTAATTATGAACATAAAAACTGAATGGAAGAAAAATACATGCGATCTAAATGTTAAATACCTCAAATAATATAATCCTACAAAGACTATTAAGCTAAATGTCATAGAATTAAAAAATAAGGGAATGATATGTGAGAATATATATTGGGGGAGTTAAAGCAATGTTACCGATAATTTGTTAAAATGATATATCCCAAAATAATGAAGGTTTATTTAATAATATTGAAAATTAAATAACATTGCCTAATAATTTGAGTAAACATTATTACAAATAATAATAATAATAACATAAAGAAGAATCAAATATACATAACAAAAAATTACATAAAACAATGATTTCTCATAAGATGATGCAGAATTATATATCAAAACAATATTGATGTTATACAAGAAAACAATAAATGAATCCTTATTTAAATATATGTATAATTATTAGTGAGAAAAAAATTACCTTGATTCGTTGATACCATTACATTAAAAGTCAAGAGATGGTGATATGGATACCTGAATCAATGAAGACATGTAAAGTCATTAATCAGCATTTTGATAATCATGAAATGTTGAATCAATGTATAGAGCAAGAATAATATTTCATTTGGAATAATAGTCATCAAAAAAATGAATTGGTGAATAAATACCAGATAACATAATGAAATATATGCCCTAATTTTTGAATCGGGTGAAAAATTTCACTATAATAAGATATTAAAAGGTTTTATGTGAAAGAAAATACTAAAAATTCAAAAGGAGGTTATTTATTAGATTTAGGGGAACATGCCTATTGTAGGGAGAGAAGCACATCGGTCTAAATTTGATTGGGATAAATATTTGACATCTCTAGTTGAGAATAGATATCTCAATATTGACGGAATTTGGGAATGAGATGGAGAGAATCTGGAGGGTTTTAAAAGAAATTATTCAAAAGAGTAGAAGCTACGGGAAAGGTATGAGGAGATGAGGGGATTGAGGATAAGGAACTGTAGTACATGGAGGAAAAATTATCGAGGAAGATGTCTTCAGGGTTTTTTTGGTACTGGATATTGGAGGGAAATGTGAGCGACATCCATAGGTGAAACAATAGATAGGTAACAACAGCATAAACCATTAGAGGGGAAACATTTGGAAAATTAGAGCACGATTTGTAGGAATCATGGTAGATGTGGAATAGGTGGACAAACAATAGGACCAAGAATAGTAATAGCACCAGTGGAGGTGATATTGTAGCAGAAACCATAGGATGGAGACTATATCACAACGAGATTTCTATGAAGCTACAAAGTAGAGCTGAACAAAAATGAACTGATAGAGGAGGAGCCGATGGTGTAGCATGTTGAGGTGGAGCACGCAATGGCTGGGCTAGCTTCTATAGAGGTAAATCGGGAATAGCACCGGCATTGGGGAGTCAGGGAGGAGAGAGGAATCGTAGTAATCCCGAGGAAAATGTAAATTGGTTATGCGATGTAGTGTTTTTTAGGGTTTGGAGGTATAATTTTAGGGTACTTCGGTGACATGGATTCTTAGGAAGGTGACACGTAAGAATGAAAGAAGCCAAGTTTACTAGAGATTATAGATTACACATGTTGTAGTGATCGTGACTACTAAGGCTTCTCGGAAATCCCTACCCAATAGTATTAGTGGAATGAATTAAGGCAGTGATATGTGTTTTTCAGACCATGTGGACCCAGAACCATCTACATGGTCATCATGACATCCATTATTCATCAATGAGTTATTTAGCTATAGTGAAACCGTATTAATACATTTCTATATATAATGAAATTTTTTAGTCATCTAGACATATAATACATATGTTTTATGGTGGGACTCATTTGATTCACTAGTATTAGGGGAATTTTGAGGATCCATGGTGTAAGGGTAATACTTGGTAATGAAACCTCATAATGTTATTCTTCAGGATTATAATACATTAGGATGATGTTCAGTGTGGATCCCCTATTTTAGTGATGTTTGATTTGGATATAAGCATACAAGGAAGAAAGGGACATCATTTAAAGAGATATTCTTCAATGAAATGATCCAAAACCATAATGGTATGATAGTTTATAAGAAATTGGATTATTTTAAATTTTTTTGGTTGATTTAATTTGACTATAATCTTGGGTTTTTTATGTGAAAAGGGGACAGATGGGGATAGGTTAAGGAAAAAAAGTTGGTATGTGGGAATTGAGTCTTTTAGAAGATGCTTCCTGTTACCTCATGACAATATTTTTGATTTATGAAAGATAAATGACTTTTCTTCTCTTGTTACAGTATTTATATATGGTAAAAGCCCACTTTCTAGATACGGATCCTCTATTTTGTGGCCAAATGATACCAATGGATATTTTTCAATCAAATATTAAATTTAGAGGATCTCGAATATTATATTAGTGATTTAAATCCTTCACTAATAGTGTGAAGTGAATTTTATATGGTAGAGAGCCTCATCAGGAATCATTCTAAAGTGGGTGTTATGGTTTCGTGAAGTTATCCTTATCATGTACTAGCTTTAAACTATCCATTCCAAGATGACTATCACCAATAAAATTAATAGGGTAACTGAGTCAGTTGTAGATGGTTAGTAATCTTTTTTGAGAATATGTACAATCTTTTTTCATATGAATTTACTTGCAGAATGATAAAGAAAATACTTTATCAGGTAAGTCATAAGATCCTCGGAGTATAATATAGTGTGAGCTTTTCGATTATTATTATTTAAGAGGAGTTTGGGTAAATTATTTTTAAGGATGTTCTAGGTTTACATCCCATCATTAGTGTTTTTATAAATTGATTTCCATGACTAAATCACATGATTATATTCTATTTCATATCATATGAACCCTACTATGCTCAAGAATGATTGGATACAATTGAAGAACCTTTGGGATATGGGTTTCATTAGTACTAGTGTTCCCTTGGTCATATCATCTATTTTTGTGAAAAAATATGGATGGTAGACTAAATATTTTTGTTGATTATAGTCTCAAGAATGAGTAAATGATACGTAAAAAAGTTACCCTTTCCTAAGATCATTACCCTCATCTTCTTATTCATAAATATGAAATGGTTTTTAAAGTATAATCTCTTCTCTAACTACAACCTATATAGGGTTCATAAGGATGATATTTAATGTATTTAATCTGAATGGTTTATATATAATATGGGTTTCTAGGGATTCCATTCATTGTGATTGGATTTACATGGATCAATTTTTGGTTGTCTGAATTTATGATATACTCATTTACTATTCATTAGAAAAGGATCATGTAGAGAATCTACGGGTGGTCCTAGACTTACATTAAGATAGTTGTATTTATTGTGTGTTCTATAAAATATAGTTTTGGATTGATGTGCTTTATTTTTATGGGTAATGATATTTTTGGGAAATTATTATCTATAGACATGGTGAATATCGACGTGGTTATTTCATGGGATCCACCCATGAGTGTGTTGGATGTGTAGTGTTTTTTTTTCTATTTAGGGGTAATTTTGGTGGATTGTGGACAATATATCCATGATTGATGACACTATGACCACCATTATGTGGAACGATATCAGTTTATCAATACAAAGAATTATTAAAGACCCTTTGAGGATTTAATGCAGTGTCTAACTAGTTATCTTCTGTTGAGACTACCAGAGTTTTGAGTGGAGTAAATAATGTGTCGTGTTGCCTCCAAATCATTCCTCATTTGTGTTATGATATTGAGGTAGTTATTTTTTTGTTATTTTATGAGGTACCTGAGACCCCAAGGGAATTTCTATATGAATAGAATCTTAGAATTGGAAATTGTATTTTTCACTCCCTTGATTGGAGGCTTTATCTTCTATGAGATGATAATGTTTCATCCTTAGATCACATGAGCCTCATGAATATATTTTCTCAAGTAAATCAAAATCTATGATAATGTAATGTATTTGAGTAAATTTATGCATATTACATTAGTATATTCTATATAGCTGATAATATTAATGTCATTAAATATTACATTAGTATTATATTGAATTATATCATTGTTATGTATGAAGCAAAGATATTTCTATTGATGCACTTTAACATGTTAGAGTATGGAGTAGTAGGTTTTAGTTTTGCAATGATGGATAATCTTTTTAATATATAGAATTTGAGAGATGATCAGTTTAGTTACATTGATTGTGAGGTTATATAGATGAGATATCCTTAAGAGATACAAAATTTTTTTTTATGGAGTGTAGGAGGCCATCCTTTTACAATGCAGGATTATAGTTCCAATCTTGTTTTTTGGAATGGAGATGAGGGAGTTTCACTATTAAACATGGATTTATATTTGGTGGATAATAATATGAAAATGTATATAGAATAACATATTTTGTGGGATAGAATGATGTAGAGCACTGCAGATTTCATCTATCAATGACTCAAATGTTAGTAGGTATAGTCTATGAATCATGTTTTGGTAGGGTTTTGATGGAATATATCGATCCCATAATGAAATTGGAATGTAATACCAGTTTACATTATAACATGGATTCTAAGGATAGTGAAATGGATTGATTCTATCATGTTTATTGATGAATGAGCCACTATGCTTTTGATAGTATTTTAAATTTGAGATAATATTTATTTTGATATTATAAATCATTTTGACCTACGGGAGAAGTTAAATATTCATGTTATACCCCCAATTATCATCAATGTCCATGTTTCTCTATTTAGTTCAAGGATTTGGGTAGGCCTACAAATAAATTATGGGACCTTCTATTAGATTAAAATAACATATTACCACTAGATTAATGGAATGTTTGAGAAGAATATCTATGTCTTGGAGGATATGAATATGACTGGTGTGTTTGAAAATGGTTAGAGTTATGAGGATCAATTTCTAATGGTATATTTTTTATATAAAAACATTCATCACTATAATATTTTAATAGAACCTTTTTTGGAACTGTATGAGAGATCGAACAAGTTACCTTTTACTAGATTGAAAATAATTTGAAATATATCATTGTGAAGGAGATGAAAAAGTAAAATAAATAGAATTTTCAAGTAATCATTCTGTGTATGATGAAATCCCAATTCCGAAAACCCGTTTTATATAAAAATCCATCATATTCCATTTCTGTTTTATCTGAGAGACTATTTCTCTTGAGGTACATGCCATGATTAGGATTTAGGATAGTTTGAAAATGATGTAATCTATACCCTAATATTCATAGTAAATTTTGAGATAATATGAAGGGATGTTGTGGTTTCTTAATAAATATCCTTTCCCTATAGGTGGACCAAATGGAAGATATATTCTATGTGTCTTCAGTTTTCGAGGTCGGCGTGTGATATTTCGCGTATCGGGGCTCGTGGCTCAAGGTGATGATGGAGGGGGAGCATCAATTTGAAATTTGAATTTGAAGTTGAATGTTATATGATTGGATTTTGAGGTTCGGTATGGTTACCAATCTTCCTTAAACCGACATTGATAAAATAAAAAAATTGATTATCAGGTCATTTCTCAAATGTTCTATTATTATAGGATTGTGTATGAGAGATCCTGGGAGAAAAAAACAGTTATATGTAGACATATTACCACCAAATATTTTTTGTGCCATTCCCATGTTAGGGAAAATTTTTATTATGGGGCTTAGAATTTATATTCTACAGTTTTGATGGTGTTGGGAAAAAATACCTCATGGTTTACCTTGTAATGTATTTTGTGTGATTGTGTTTGTTTACAAAGCTAGAAGATAGTGAATGAGAATGGATGGTGTATTCCAAAGACTATGTTTTAAGGTGGCACCATTATGAAGTGACTACAAAATTTATTGGCCTAAAATCTGGATTTTGATGTTGGAAATGGAAGGTTTTCCTAATAGGAGTGAATTGTTTGAATAAAATTGAAGATAATTGGGGAAAGATGACAACTATGCACCACAATTCATGGACCACGTACCATTTCCTGGAATTTTAGGCGAAGCTGCATGAATGGTACACTAGAACAGTTCATGAAACTAAATGTGTTTCACAATAGTATTTGATGTGGTACATGGATGGTCAGTCATTTATGAATGAGAACAACCGCGTAAGATCCAAAGCAGTATGAGAACTGCGTATTAAAATTTTTTCATGGGTGGCTTACTGTTTGTGGTCGGAGAAGGATTGGTATGTAGAAATGGTTGTATTGATGATTTGGTAAATCATAGAATATTGGATTTTGCAGTTAACATTTACTATATAATAATCAGTAATCTCACAGATTACTATGGGGACTGAATATAATTATAGAACATATTTTTGGTTCAGTATTTCAATAAAGTCCAAAGGAGGTTTGCAAGGAAGAAAAACTATTGAAGGTTATAATTGGGGATATGTAACTCGCAGAAGTCACGGTATGTGGAGGAGGAATGCACAATATATGGATGATTAGAGATGTTTCACCATGAATAAAGAACAATTTTCAGACATAGAGTCATTTGTAGAGGTAGCCCGTGAACAAATAATAGTTCACGAACATGAGGTTTTTTGGAGAAGAGGTTCATGGAGCTCATACGATGATGGTAAGTGATGGAATTATGCGAACCTAGAAAAGTTCATGGGTAGGAGGGCCTTCATAGATGAGGTGTGTAGGATTGGTAGGTGGAGTTTTTACGTGATAGCGAAGGTAGAGGTAGTATATAGAAGAAGGTCAGTTCGTAGCTGTGGAAACAATACACGGAGGAGGTGTTCCACATACAAACCCTTGTACATATTTTGTGAGAAGAGTAGGTGGTTGATGATTTTTACAAGGAGGCATAGAAAAACATCAAATCTATTTTCGAAAGAATTTTTTAGTACATAGAAGTACATGGGAATGTGGAATTAATTAGTGGTAGAAATGCGACTATAACAGAGCATCTACTAATAGTTGATGATGTAGGAATTCACGCAAATGAAGATACCAACATGTCCATATACCGTGTTTTTCCAACTAGTTCAGAAAATGTTTATGGATTCATTTCCAATAGTAGTTATTGAAGGAATAGGACGACAATGAGTGATTCTATTGGTAGTGAGAAAATGAAATATCCATAGGGTGTGACCCTAGGGAATTCAGTGAACAGAACCTAAACCTTGTAAAATTTGTGATCCAGGGAAATTAATATCTGGACTGAACATTTTACCTAATATTAGGTCTGAGACATAGTGAATTTGATACATCAACACATCTCCATTATAAGATCCTTTAATTTAGGCTAGTCAGGGTGAACCAAGTGAAAATTATTTCTTCATTGCATGATTTCATATCTGGTTATATATTGATATGGGAGGAAAGGAGAATTGAGTTTTCTCTAACAATGAAACAAGATCCATAAGGGAGAAAGTTTTAATATGCCATAAACTGATTAACCCTCCCACCAATCAGGGTATTCAACATTATAAACCTTAAAATTAGTATCAGAGTGAAAGGATTAATGTCAGTCATTCTTTTTTAAGAAATAGAAATGGAGGTGGTTAATCATAAAGGAATTATTATAATTGATGGAAAAAATTTACAACAATGGAATAATTAGATGTAGTACTACTTACGATAATCATGGATGGGTGTCATCACAAGAGCTCTACATTAAATATTAGTTGACATTAATAGTGGTTCTCTATCAGATGATGAAAAAAGGCAACTAGATGCTGATGCTAAATGCATCAATGATTTAGGGGTATCCCTATAAAATGAAATATATATGAAGGTGATATATTGTAGAACAGAACATATGATGTGGGAAAATTTTTCAATCATTTATGAGGGCGACAAAATAATCTAAGAAGCAAAGATGCAGGTTCTATGGAAAAAGTATAAAGACCTCAGAATGAATCCCCATGAGACTATTGATGCATTCTTCAGTAAGAATATTACTATAGTCAATGAAAAGTAAGGTCTTGGAGAAGTCATTTTAGATATAAATTTTTTGAATTATATCATGAGGAAAATTCCACTGTCATTCAATCTAAAAGAATCACTATTTGAAGATAATGACCTGAAAGAGAAAACACAAAATAACATATAAAGTACCATTATAACAAATGAAATTTGAAACAATGATAACGATGCCATGGAAAAAGGGAAGTATATGTATGTGGAATTCAAGGTCATGAAGAATATATCTTTTAAAGATATACTTGAGGAGCACGATATGGATGATTTATAGTCATTTCTCTCCTCCAATCCGCTAAAGGGAAAATTTATGTTCAAAGATAAAATTATAATGTCATTATTTGGATGTGGAATAATTGGAAAATTTTCATCTAATTTTCCAAAGTTTTTTGATGATGAAAATGAATAAAATGATGACATTAACAAAAAGATGTATTAAAAAAATTAAAAAGTGATGAGATATACTAGGAAAATGTTTTTCAAATATGAGAATCTACATTATTGAGAAGATGAATGTTCATATAAATCTATTGAGGAAGAGTTCGAGGAAGAAAAGGATCCTAAGATATATTCTTTGGTTTTAGATATTAGAAATTAATTTTCAATAGTGGAAAGTGAAAATGTAATCAAAAAAATTGAAGGAAGATTTGATATTCAGGATATATTAGAAGCTTCCCTTTCAGAGGATGATATTATAAGAGCCAAAACAAATCATTTTAACAAATATGCTTGTTATTAAAAACTCCTTATATATTAGCTGGTAGAAGATAATTATGAGATGAACACATAAATTGAACATATAAGGAATTCAATTCAATAAATCTCACAAAAGTTGATTATATAGAGCTCAAAAATTCCACGTCATCATTTGATTGTCATTGTTTTAGGTGTAATGGACTCAGAAATATGGAATGATATTTCACTTCAACAATGGATATGAATGTTTTGAGGATGATTGAATATTCTTCTAATAAATATCCAAATGTATCTTCAAGAGATATAAATAGTGAAAATCTATTTTTAGATCTACATATTAATGTTTCTCTATCATATTTTGAGGAATATCAGTATTACAATTCCATGTCAGATATCAAGAAAAATAATTCGGTAAAAAATAGAAGGGATGAACATGCCATGGTTGAAAAAATTGCATTTTATGGATTATATAACATGAATATATGGATCATTTTTAGTTAATGCACTTCCCTCATGATGGGAAATAATGATCTATTGAACGGAATACGGTACGATAAAAAATGTATAATATGATATGTTAATAATGAGGGCATTAAAGTTGTTTGTTTAGGAATATCCATGTTTGGAGGAAGATACATCATATTGGAAGATGTATTGGTTGTTAAGGGTCTAAGTAACTACTCACTTAGTGTTAATAAATTGCCTGACATAGGGTATTCAATATGTTTTTCCATGAAAATATGTATCATCAAATAAAGGGTAAAAAATATTTCCTGACTTAGTGCATATAAATTTATATTGGCCAATTTCACCATGGTATGATGATGGGAGAAGATATAATGTTATATTCATTGATGACAATAATAGAATGGAATGTGTATCAATAAACACCCACAAATCTGATGAGATAATTTTCATTACAAGATATCGATGGGAATGTGAAAAGATGCTTGGTCAGAAAATACAAAAAATTCGAACCGATAATGGAACATAACTCTGAAATATTTATGTGGAGGATTATATTGACAAACATGGGATAAGGTATCATTTACCAATGGTACAAAATCCATAACATAATGGTGTAGTTGAGATAATAAATAAAATTTTGAACAACACGGATAGAAAAATGCTCATTGGGAAATATCGTCAAGAGTTGATTTGGAAAGAGGTATTGAGGAATGTATTCTACATATAAAATAGATCATTATTGTGCCCAAAAGAAGAGATGACACCACATGAGATATAATATGAAAAGAAGACTTTATTAAAGTACTTTTCAGTCTTCAGAAGTAAATGTTTGTTTCTCAATAAGGACAAACATATGATGTTTTTCTTCCCATGGAGTTGAATGGAAATTTCTAGGATAAAAAAAATAAATGCATTTCAATGATTCAATAAGATGATGTGAAGGATATTTGAATGTCATAATTTGTCCATAGTGGAGAATAAGAAGAATCATCAATGAATACAATATCTATCTCAGTAGGATAGGGATTAATATATGAGAATGTCAAGAGACACTCCATATCGAGTGGCTGATTAGTAAGAAAAATCATATGATTAAAATAAAAAAAATTCCTCTAGACTATTAACAAAGATGAAATTGATTGGCATAAAATAATTAGTGGTCGGATAGAACCAGTACAGACATGGAGGATAAATTCTCGATAAAAAGAATCATACTTATCATAGGTGGATCCTAAATGCTTTGATGGAGATATTTGAGATGATAATTATGGTCAAGAAATTGATGAATAGATTGACAAAATTGTGTAGAATCATACATGGGAGATTGTTTCTAGGACAGTAGATATGAATTTAATTCGGACTAAATGGGTATATCGCAACATGATTAATAAATATGGTATAGTGATTCAAAACAAATCATGACTAGTGTGCAAGGGAATTTACCAAATAAAGGGAATAGATGTTTAGGAGACATTTACAACTTCTTCAAAGATAGAGACCCTCAGATTATTCATTTCCATAGTAGTGAAAATAATGTTTATGGTGATTCAGATGGTTTTAAAGTCATCATTTCTAACTTTAGTCCATGAAGATGTTGTTTATATTGAGTTTATAGATGTTTTTATCATTCCTTAAGAAGAGAAAATGGGTTTTCAGCTGATGAAGGCTTTAAATGGTTTGATGATATTACTCAGATCATGGTCTTCATGGCATGATCAACTTCTAAGGAAGCTTTTTTCATTTTTTTGGAGATCAGTACAATCATTATATAAAACAATACATACTCAATGATTGATGGTGATGGATTCTATTTATGACATGATCTATGGTGTGTCAAATGAAACCCAATGCAAAAAGTTTTATGAACGCATGAAAAGTGATTTCTAAATATTGATGATTGGTGAGAAGTCATTTTTCATCGGCATACAAGAGACACAATGATGGAATGCTACTTTTTATTTGTTAACATAAATTGGAAAACATGGTTTGCATAAGGTTTCGAATGGATAATTCCTAGGAGATGAAGACTTTGTTTTCTACCCATATGCATCTAACTTATTATGATGATGTCAAGGCAGTAAACATCATAGAATGCATAAAAATCATTGGAATTTATCTATACATGACCATGACAAGTCCTGATATTGTATCCCCCACATTTCAAGCATAAATATATCAATGTAATCACAAGTAAATCCAAATGATTTAAGTAAAAGGATACTTTGGTATAACAGAGAAATTGTGTATTTAGGTTTTAAGTATAATAACAAATCTCAGCCAGAGCTATTCAGATATAGAGATGCATATTGGGCTAGATTAGAAGATGACATGAAATCATTGTCATGGGGTTCATTCTATCTTGGTGGATTGTGTGTTTCTTGTATGACAATGAACTATGATTTTATTTTATTGAGTACTTTTGATGTAGAATATATTGAGTCTACTCAAGATTGTACAGAACTATTTTGGATGATGGATCAAATTGAGGTTATGGGGAGTAAAATTAATTCTTTTATTATAATCCATTTTGAAAATTGAATTGAAATAAATCAAACGAAAAATACTGTCCATCTCTCAAGGAAAAATCACATTTAAATCAAATATCATTTTATCAAGGGGTTGGTGGATCAAGGGCTTGTGATGTTGGTGAATGTGTCTATAGAACAACAAGTTTTATATATTCTAATGAATGCCTTACCCAAAGAAGTAGTTGAAAGTCATTGACTGGATTTAGGTTTCCCGTCAACTTACCTCACTTGAATAGTGTGGATGTGCGACCCCATCTCCTTACGATATGGGTTTTACCTAATATATTCATATGTTTTCATTACACAATTGAATACATTAAGTAAGATCTCTTTGTTTTTATTGAAAATGGAAGAAAATGTGAATATTCAGAGGGAGAAAAGACAGGGAGAGAAGTTGTAAAGTGGAACAGCAAGATAGGGGGTGTTGAATTTGATATTAAGAAGGTTATAGGGGCTATTATACTGGAGGAACATTAAGTGTGGTGGTGTGAAATGAATTGATAAATTATAATATATCATTACTGATGAGGTTAATGATGAAATATGTTCTTTGATATTAGTGTATCAATATTGTATTAGAAATTGGTCATTACTAATTAAGTGATTCATTATTGAAATTTTTATTATAATTTTTTCCAAATACAAGAATGGATCGTTTATGATTATAGTATTTGTTAATTAAATCATTGATCACTATCATAATCGCCTGAAGAAAATGATTTCTGATGATGGAATGAGAATTAACAAGATACCTAAATGTAAGGAATTGTTGTGAGGAGAGATTTCAACATTCCCCAAGGGGATATTGATGGTAAAAATTCCATCATGGTTTCCCTCAATAATGTTTTGAGTGTGATTGGGTTTTTTGAAAAAGAAAGATAATCCTGAATGAGATTGGTTGGGGTTTTTAGAAGATATGGTTTTAAGGTGTAATTGTTTCCCAATGATTGGCAATTATTTTGGTCGTCAAAATCATGAGTTAGATGTTCGAAATGGAAGGATATCATCATAGTAGTGAACGGTATGAGAGACATCAAATTGATTTGTCAAATAATGAGAACCATGTACCAAAATTCATGTACCACATACCATGTTCTAGGAATGGTACGCAGAGAGGCTGTAATGGTACCCCATGGTGGTTTTCAAAACCAAAAACAATTCATGGTGGAAGGTGATAGAATATGCTGATGGCGTGTCATTGGTGGATGAGATTGACCACATAAGAAAAATGGTAGTATGCGGATCGTGAATGAAATATTGTTCACGAGTGTCTTATGGTTCATGGGAGTAGAAATATCGGTATTCGGTGAAGGCTGGATTGAAAACATTTTAAATCTCATATTAATAGATTTTTCAAGTATCTTTTCACATATAAGAATAAATAATCTAACAGATTACTATGAATACTAGATATCATTAGTGAATATGTTTTTGTTATGGGGTTTTGGCAATGTCTGAAGGAGGTTTTTGTGGATGAAATTTCACTGATGGATCTATGTGGAGAGTTGTAATCTGGATAAGACACGGTTCACCGAGGAGGAAGGCATTGTACAAGGTCGGTTAGTGAAGGAAGACCATGAAAAAAGAACAATTCATAGACACAGGGTTATTTGTATAGGCATTCTGCAAACAAAGAACAGTTCATGGAAAGGAGGTGTTTCACATAATAGGTTCAAGGAGTGGATACGCAGGTGATATGAAAAGGTAATCCATGAACAAAGAACAGTCCATGGGTAGGAGGGGTTTCGCAGAGGAGGTCCGTAGGATCGGTACATGAAGACGGTATGTGATAGCGAAGGCAATGAAATATATGTATAAAGGGCAGTTTGTAGAAGAAAAAATACTAGTTGGTGAAGGTGTTCCATGTACCAAATTTGGAACATAGTATCCTGGAGGAGCAGGTGATTTCTGGTTTTCCCAAGGGGGCTTGCGAAAAAATAAAATCAGTTTGAAACAATATTTTGGGTACCTTTCTATACATGAGAAGGTGTACATCATCTATGGTTTAAAAATAGAATTCAACATTGAGTCTACTAATAGTTGAGGATGCAAGAATTCAGGAAAAAGAAGGGACCAATGTGTCCATAAATTGTGTTTAACTTATAAGTCGAAAAAAATGTTAGAGGATTCCTTTCCAAGAGTAGTGAGTGAAGGAAGCAGATGAAATTGACCCATTCTACCAGCAGTTATCTAGATAAATTGTCATAGGGAGAGACCCAAGGAAATTTTGTGAGAAGACCCTAATCCTTGTAAAGTTTGTGAGCCTGGTCATAGATGATATACCCTGAACATTTCACTTAATATTGGCTTTGATCCTTAGTGAATTTGGAACATTGAAATATCGCCGTTATATTCTCATTAGTTGTAGCCCAGGGATGGTGAACCAATTAAAAGTTGATATGTCCTATGCATGATTTCATATCTTGTTATATATTGATACTGGAGGAATATAGAATATATTTTTTTAAACAGTGAAACAGGATCCAAAACAAATAATGTTTTAATCTATCATACCCTGATTCACCCCCACCTCAGGTTATTCGACCTAGGGCAACTGGCAATTCATATCATAGTGACTAGTTGAGAGTCAGTTGTTATCTCTCAAAAATAATAAATGGAGGAGGTAGATCGTAAAGGAATTACGGTATTTGACAGAAATAATATTCATCTATCGAAGAATTGGATTTAACACTACTTCCAATAAGTAGGGATATATGTCTTCAAAGAATCTTTGAATGAAATATCAACTCACACTAATAGAGGTTCCCTATTTGAGGCTGAACAAAGGTAATTGGATATTAATTCTTAAAGTACCAATCCTTTGGGATTATCCATATCAAATGAAATCTATACATATGCAATTTTCTATAAAAAAGTCACATTCAATGTGTGAATAATTGTTAATAATTTATGAGGGAGATACAAATTTCTAAAATTCAATGATGCATGTTCTATTAAACACGTATTAGGATATCAACATGAATCACAGTAAGACAATTTATTAATTATTTTAAAGGATTTATAATATTATAGAATACATTCACGATCTTGTAGAAGTCATTGGGTATGTTATGATTGGGAAATGTATCTTGAATTAACATATGAGATGGTTCAATCAGAATGATTGAGTGCTGAAATATAAATACCCGAACGATATTACAATTGATAACATACAAAATCCCCATGAAGCAAATAAAATGAAAACCGACGATAACAATGCACTGGAAAAAAACGATGTCTAAGGAAGTGGCATTCAAGACCATGAAGAAAGTATTTATTTAATATAGTGTTAAAGAGGACAATATGGATGATGTAATTTCATTTCTCTCCTCCAATATACAAAGGAGATAATGGAAGTTCAATGGTAAACATTCATTTTCAATATTTTGATGTGGAATTATTTTGTATTCTTACAGAATGTTTTCTAAGATGATTTATGAATCAAATGACGTAAATGATGAAACTCCACTATGTAAGTACTCATAAAATGAGAAAAACAAGAGAAGTACTAGGAGAATGATATTCAAATGGATTAATATTTTTCCATAGATAATGAAATTTCAGATGAATTTTAGGTAGGAGAGTTAGAGGACTACAAGAATCATAAAATAGATTATTTAGATTCAGCTATGATAAATTCGTTAACTGGAGTAGAAAGTGACATTGATGAAGGAGAAATTGAAGGAAGAGTTGATATTTAAGATGAATTAGAATTTTCCATCACATAGGTACATATTTTGAGATCCAAAACAACGAATTTTAACAATTTTGTTTGTGATGCGAAACTCTTTATGAAGTAGTAGGTAAAAGTGAATTCTTAGCTTAATGCATAATTTGAATATATGAGGACTTCCATGCATGAAATATTAGAATATATTTCCATATAGAGCACTAAATTTCAGGTAATCGTTTTATGGTCAATGTTTTAGGTGTAATGGACTCATACATAAGGAAAAATATTTCACATCAATAATAAAGTGGAATAAGCCGAGGATGATAAAATATATTCATAAGAAGTAAAATAATGTATCTTAAACAGATATAAATACTTAAAATCGATTTTCAAATTTATAGGTTGATGTTTCTCTATCCCAATTTTAGGAAGATCAATATTATGATTCCATGAAAGATATAAAGAAAGATACATGGGTCAAAAATAAATGAGAAGAATGTATCGTGGTTGCCGAAATTCTATTCAACGCATCATATCACACAGGTTTATGGATCATAGACTTTGTATGCACTTACCACATGATAGGAATTAATGATCTAGTTAACGGAATAAGGAACAAAAAAGAAGGTATCATATGATTTGATAATAATGAGGGCAAGAAAATTATTGGTTCAATAAAAGCGATGTTTGGAGGAAAAGACATGATATGAGTAGATGTATTGTTTATTGAAGTGATCAGTCATAACATATATAGTGTTAGTAAACTAGAATATGTATTTCCAATAAATTATGTATCGTCAATGAAAATGTAAAATAGAATTCTTTATGTGGTGAATATTAATGTGTTTGGTCAAATTTCACCAAGGTTTATTGATGGGAAAAGATATTATGTTATCTTTAATGAGGAATAAAATAGAATGTCATGGGTATCAATAATCACTAAAAACTGAAAAGATCACTTTCATTACAGGAAATCAATGAGAATTATAAAAGATGCTTAGTTATAAATATTAGTATGATTCAAACAAAGAATTAATCATAGTTGAAAAATAGTCATGTGAAGGATTATCTTAATAATCCGGGGATAAGGAATCATGTTTCTACAGTACGAACTTCACAACATAATTTATTAGGTGAGAGAATAAATCAAAATTTGAACAACATGGCTAGTATAATTCTAATTTAGAAAGATCTTCTAAAGATGTTTTTGAAATAGGTAGTGATGAAACAAGTCTAAAAATAAAATAATGCCTTATTTTGCAAAAAATAAGAGATGTGTCTATATGAGCTATGATATGGATAAAAGCCTTCCTTGATGTACTTTTGAGTCATTATATGTAAATGTTTCATTCTAAATAAGGATAATCATAGGATGTTTGAATCCTGTGGAGATGAAGGAATATATATTGGATACTAAAAGAATAGATAAGATTTTAAATGATTCAATAAATAGTTTTGAATGATAGTTGAATGTAAAAATATGGCCATAGGGGAGAATATGAAGAATCATCATCAAATACATGATTAGAATCTGGAGGACAATGATGAAGTGAAGAAAATCTCTGGAGAAACTCCATCTCCATAGGTATATTCCTATGTAGACTCAGATTATTAAAATAAATTTGTGTCTCACTAGAGACTACTGATATGAGCTGAAATTGAAAGTAATAATATAATTGGTGATCAGATAGCACCGGTACAGACAAGGAGGATGAAGTATTTTTAGGAAGCATCATAGTTATCACAAGTGTATCCTACATGATTTTATGAAGATACTAAAGATGACAAATCGGTTCATGAAATCAATTATGAGAATGATCAAATTGAGAAGAATCATATATCAGAAATTGTTTTGAGGCCATCAGAGAAAAATGTAATCGGGACTAAATGGGTCTATCGCAACAAGATGAATAAATATGGCACATTTACTCAAAAAGTATTACGACTAGTGTTCAAGGTATTATCACAAATACATGGAATATATGTTGATGAGACATTTTCATCTATTTCGAGGATAGAGACAATCAGATTATACATGGTTGTAGAGGTGCAAAGAGAGTTTATGGTTTTCCAGATATATGTTAAGTCAACATCTCAAAATGGATTTCTAGAATAATATTTTTATATTGAGCTACCATATGGTTTTCTCATTCATGATGATGAGAAGAGAGTTTGTATGCAAAATATGGATTTATATGGTTTGAAGGAAGCACTGAGATCATATTATTCATGGATTGATAAAATTATAAAGATGCTTGGTTTTCAGTTGGTGGATTTGATTACAATCTATATTTAAACAATTACAAGAGTGAAAGAATGATGGTGATGGTTTAGGTCTATGAAATAATCTATCATGGGTCAGATGAAGCACAATGCATACAACATAATGAATTCATGAAATTCGATTCAAAATGTTGATGATTAGTGTGCTGACATTTTTCCATGTCTTACAAGTCACATAGAGAAGGAATGACACTTTTATTTTTAAATATTAATATTCCATTGATGTATTTGGATTTTATGGAATGGATAATTACTTGGATATGATGACATTGATTGCTACCTGGATGAAACTATATAAATATGATGATGTAAAGGTAGTTAACAATATATAATATAGAAAAATCATTGCATGTTTCCAATACATAACTGTAACAAAGCCTGACATTATATTAAACACATGTGAGGGAACAAGATATCAAAGAAATCACAAATAAAGACACATTCCTGTAGTAAAAAAATGACACTTTGTTATATCAAAAGAACTATGAATTTATTACGATTAATAATGAAAAATCTTAGCTGGAGTTATTAGGATATACAGATGCAGATTGCGCCGGTTCAGTGGATGACTGGAAATCAACGTCAGGAAGATCTTTCTACCATGGTTGAATTTTTTCTATTAGTTGGGTATGAAAAAAGGCTTAATTTTGATGAGAAATTTAGAATGAAAATATATTGTGGCTATTTAATCTTTCACACACCTATGATGGATAAAGCATCAACTTGAGGATACATGAATTGAATGAAATATTCTATCAGAATCCATTGTGATAATTCATGTGCTATATATCTTTGTAAAAATCCATCCCTTCACTCAATAAAATAGCACATTTAAATAAATTATAATTTAATCAAATAGATGGTCTAAAAAGGATTATGATGTTGGAGTATTTTTTCATAGAAAAACATGTTTCTGATATACTACAATGTTATTACCAAATGATGAATTTGAAAGGCAATGAATGTATTTAGGAATTCAGCCGACTTATCACACTTGAGAAGAGTGTATGTCGGATCTCCTCTCCCTGAGTTATAGTGTGGCTTTACATATGATGTTGATATGTGATCCTTCTAATATTTTAGAAATACTTGATGTGCTCTATGGGTTCAATAACAAAGCGGGAGAATGGGTTCCTATTAAGGGGAAAAAAGACATGGGGATAAAATGTTATGTTGAGCCGCAAGATAGGGGGAGTTGAATTTGAGATGAATTTGGTTATAGGGGATACAAAAAAGGGGATAATTATGTCTGATGATTATATAAGGGATCAATAAATGATTATATATCACGACGCATGAGGTTTGTGATGAAAGTAGTTTATTGATATCAGATTATCCAATTTTTATTAGCAATTGGTGATTAGAAATGAAGTGATATATTAATTAATTTTC
Source organism: Viscum album (assembly GCA_963277665.1). NCBI lineage: Eukaryota > Viridiplantae > Streptophyta > Magnoliopsida > Santalales > Viscaceae > Viscum > Viscum album. Next base: position 793,767,694 of record OY728160.1, on the reverse strand, counting down.
TATTAAACTATTGTTTCTCATGCCAAGGATGAATCATATGGACTTAGTGTATGGGTTGAGAAAATCCTTGATCTCTATCTTAATTGAATGAAGCAAATTATGAATGAATCTTGAAAGAGATTTAACTGGATATCAAATTTAAAATCATTGTTATAAGAAGACTTGTTAACAAACCTAAATGGGATATTCTTGTGAAAAAATCTCTCAAGGATTCCCCTCATAATTTTTTGGGTTTCATTTTGATTCTAGGTAATGATAGAAGATCGAGAATGCGAATGGTTGGTGTCTTCCAATGATAGGTTTTTAAGGTGGAGATGTTTCTCAGTGAATGTCAAATTTTTGGGCCATAGAATTGGGTGTTTGATTTGGAAAATGAATTATTTATTCATATGAGTGAATTGTATGAATAACACTGATGAAATTTTTCAATGGTTGTGAACCGTGTACCATAATTCATGGACCACGTACCATGTTTGGGGAAAGGTATGTATAAAGGAGGGAATGATACACCAGAAGTATTCGTGAAATCGAAAATGGTTCACAACGGAATGTGATGTGGTACGTGGATGGAGTGTTATTGATGGAGGAGATCAACTGCACATGATAAAAGTCATTACATGGACTATATATGAAAAATGTTTTGTGTGTGGCTTATGGTTTGCAGCAGTAGATGGATCGGTATGCGGTGAAGTCTGGATTGATGATTTGGTAATCATAGACTAGTGGATTTTGCGGGTATCATTGCCTATATAAGAATTCCTAATCCCCCCAATTAATATGGAGACCAAAAATCATTAGAGATCATATTTTTGGTCTAGAATTTCTTTAATTTCCAAAGGAGGTTCTCGTGGAAGAAATTCGGCTGTTGCATTTATGAAATGATATTTAATCTACATATGACACGTTTTGCAGTGGAAGAAGGTGTGGTATGTGGCTGGTTAGCGATGGCATGCTATAAAAAAAAGAATAGTTCATAGACATAGGGTGACTCGCAGAGGAATTATATGAACAAAGAACTATTCTCGGATATGAGGTGTCTCGAATAATAGGTTTGTGGAATTGGTAAGCAGCTGGTAAGCAATGTCAGTCCGTGAATAATGAACAGTTCATAGGCAGGATGGGTTTTGAAGAGGAGGTTCACAGGATCAATACGTGATGGTGTTATTCCTTAGGGAAGGCATTGGTAGTCTACCGGAGATGGTAGGTTCATTGTAGTCGTAGTAGTACATAGAGGATGTGTTCCAAATACCAAACATGGTACATAGTATATTGTAGAAGAAGGTGGTTCTTGATTTGAAAAACGAGGATTGAAAAAACATCAAATCAATTTTTCAAATTATTTCTTGATTCCATGATGTAATATGGATAGTGGACATCATATATGGGTGAAGAGGGGACCTCAAAAGAGCATCTACCAATAGTTGACAATGCATTATTTAATTAAAATTAAGGGACCTACATGTCCGAAAAATGTGTTTTACCTACAAGTCCAAATATATTTAGTGGATTCCAGTCATAGAGTAGTGAGTGGAGGAACTGGAAGACGGTGACCCTTTCCACTGGCAGTGATCCAGAGAAAGAGGCATAGAGAGTGACCCATGGGATTACAATGAGAAGACCCTAAACATTGTAATGGAAATGAACATGGGAATAGAAGATCTATCCTGAACAGTGTACTCCATATTTAATATGATCCTTAGTGAATTTTATACATCAGCACATCGTCGTCGTATGCTCCTTGGAAATAGCCCTGTAATGGAGAACCATGTATATATTGATGAATCATATAAATAATTTCTTATCTGGTTATATATTTCTATAATATGAAAATATAGTTTAGTTATTTAAAAAAACAAAATTAGATTAAAAAGGGAGAATTTATTAATCTATTATAAACTGATTCACCCCCCTCTAATGGTATTCGTCCTAGTGGACCTAACGTATGGTTTTTTAATTGTAATAATTTTATTTATATATTTGGAATTTTTGTATCATTTAACATGATGCTTGGTGGTACCACGAAAACAAAATTACTATATTTAGACTATTAATATATTTAAATTCGATCTTGAACATCATTTCGGTTTAATTTTGTGTCCCATTGTTTAGTACAAAATAAAATGTGTCTAAAAAGATGGTTGATATAATATGAAGTGGTTTACCCAAGTGATGTCCTACGATTGGTCAGTATTAAATATTCTTCATGTGTTGAACATTGGAAGGATGTTTAAGATAATAAAAAATATAAATTAATAATTTTTTTAATGGTAACTGAAAATATAAATCTATTTTTAAACCATTATAAAATTTTACCCTGGGTTATTATATTACCCTTAGATGATATTTTCTTAATGAAAAAACACTTGAATATTTGTTGTATTAGAGTAAAATGAAAATTAAATAATGGATCAAGATTTATCCAAATAGATTGAACAGATCAAATCTTCTTCATCATTGGAAATGAAATTCTTCACCAATGAATGATCATAAATCATGTATGGGAATTTTGTTCATGGATATCCTCCCTTTTTTATTTTATAATCATAAATTTAATCATATTCTCATTTTTATCATTGATTTCATGATCTTTGAATGTGTGTTATAAGAGTAAAATTTAATTGACTGGTCTTTCTTCACTTGTTTCACCTACAATCTCCCATGGTTATCCCTATTAATGGGATTATAGGATAATAATTTTCATAATGGAGTAATTATATCATTATTGTACATTATCCCCACCATTATTTACATTCTTCACCTTTTTCCCAATGGGGGCATCATTCAACATTGATGGGGTGGGTTCAAGGATGATCAAACTACCAGATTAATGATGATTGTACAATCAAAAAATAATATAGTGATTTTTGTATGGATCATGATGGTTCATAAAGTTTTCTTTGTGTATGTGGTGTTTAAACAACGATGTGTGTTTGGAAGTGTAGAATATGCAAGGTGTCTCTTTTATGGATGATAATATTCTAATTTTCTGACACTAAAGGCTACAAATCGATGAATGGTGGGGTTACTCTCTAATTTCATGTTTCCAAATGATTAGATTCATGGTGAATATGGTATATTTTAATAAATTATGAAGATATTGATTTTCTATCAATATATCCAAAATATGGTATGTACTATGAAGAATACATATCATTAATTCACCCAGATGTGATGACTATGGATTCAGTTGAAGAAAATGTTATCATGCCTTCTCGACCCACTATGAATATTGTTGATCGATATTAGTTAATTAGTGCAAACCTTGGGAGCACCCTGGAATGGAAAAGAATATAAACACACATAAAATAAATTTTCATTGTCATTGCTATATACTCAGACCCAAAAATTGATTTCTAAACTAAACCATATTCACGATATTGTGCCATTATGAATGGGGATAATTGGAAGAACTTCGAAAAGTATAACATTACTAAGACACACCACGTCTGACTCGTACATATTTGGTAGTGGGAATTGTATTTGAAAGAAAATAATATATTAGAACATGTTTAGGTTGATAGTAATGTGGTATGATATGTAGGCCCCCTTACATGGAATATATTAGCGAACAAATTTTTTTTCAATCATAACTCTATCTCCATAACTCAAATATGTCTTATGTGATGCCTATATTCATTGTATTTTATGTATAACTCTATGGAATCTTTTTATGTGTCATATTATAGGTGATGTCAGGCTTAATAATCACGATACTTCTTCCAGAAATGATTGATGTTTGATCATATAAGGGAAGGATCATCAAAGTGCTGTTAGTGTTGGTACTACCCTATGAGATAAAAGAATGTGTACCCAAAACTAATTAATAATGACGTTTTGGTACTCTTCCTCATTATTGAATGGACCTTAGATTAATTGAGTGGTACTCGTCCATCCATTAGCTCATGTAGAGAGTGGGTCCACTACAATAGTTGTGTCTCCCTTAGCTATCACATGCAATAAAAAAAGAGTGGGAAGCTATATTTTAATTACAACATGGAATCGAATGATATCAGACAAATGAAATGGAATATAATATAAGAAGGTATATTCATCATTTTTAGGTGGGTTTTAGATATAGATATACCATTTCTATCCCATTTGGAAATTTTTTTAGCATAAATTGTTTTCAATTTTTTTCCCTCACGTTCAATTTGACCCAAAATTATTATTCTTCCAACAAATAATTTATTATTATGTTTCTATATATTAGGTATCTAGGAAACCTGATGGGTAATTTCATACTCACCCATATATGGTATTTTAAGGATTGTGATATTTATTATACAAAATATAGGAATTTCAACATTGAAATGGGTATAGAACAGTGATTCATGGGTGCATTGACTATATATTGTTTTCAAACATAGTTTGTTTGGAGAAAATATCAAAATATAGGAATTTAAACATATAATTTATCTCTATGTACCTTTATAAAAAAGGAATATATATATATATATAAATTAATTTATATAAAGTGATTGAATTTAAAAAAAATAGTTTCATTTTATATGATATAATTTAATTATTTAAACTATGTTATGAATATTTAAAAATCCAACCATCTAAGGGTCGGAAGGCCTTCAATTTTTATATATTATTGATAATAAAACTATAAAGGAGTGAGGTGGAACCCTTATAATGTCTGTAGGCATATGTATCACATGGCCCTATAGGCCTTAGAGGAATGTTTTGCCTGTAGGCTTCAAATAATACATATAACCCAAACTTACTACGTTTAACTACTCCTCCCAGTAGCTTCATCGTGAAATTTTCTCTCCACCTTTTCATGGATGTTCAGCTAGGCTATCTCATTCATGCACATTTTTTCTTGATGGCAGGTCCTATACCCTTTCAATATTGAAATATGTGTAGCTTTTTCTGTGGTGAATGCTCTTTTCTCATCCTCGTGTAGAGCTTGTTCCTTGTAGGTTGTCTGGTTTGCATCTACACTAAATGTTGTCTGAAGGCCTTGAGGTGGTAAAATTGCCTTAATGAACTAAAGGCCTGGGCATCCTGAAGGCCGTAAAAGACTCGAGGACCAAATCGGTGGCCTAAAGCCCCAAACAGGGTCAAATTTCATGCAGCTACAGTTCCAAATAGTTCCTGCTACAGTTCTCCCTACAGTACCAGCTATAGTACTACATTGTTCCTACTATATTACAGCTATAGTACTGCTACTGCAACCCGAGAATTGTGCCTCCACCTGGATTTGATCTCGGGTCTCATTTATTCACTTAAGATTTCTTACCAACCGGGATGAGGATCATGTGTGAATATTTAAATAAAAATAAATTAAATCGGTGTATCATATCATATATGATAAACAACCAGATCAAAATTTTGTTTTCTATATATTATGGGTTGTATTAACTATTAAAATCATATTTTATTCCAATCCAAGCTCAGTGTGACCATGTGAGAAAAACATTCCAATATAATAATTAGTTAGAAACAATTGTAAGGCAATCCATTTTATTTAAGGGTGAGACATACGAATGACATTCTTAATTAGTAATAATATTTAAAATATTCAAACATTATAACCTCCAAATAACTACATTTATGTTGAAATCATAAATTTTATACATAGACCTCAATGTAAATTTATCCTCATAATCATTGTAACATGATTCCACAAAAGCATTTTACAATTAAATTTACATTATTGAATAATTATTTTAAATTTATCTTAAACTCTATTAGGATAATTATATAATAAAATTAATATGTAAAAAAATGTATCTATTATATTTATCTTTACCACCGCACTAAAATAATTTTTATGGTAAAGTGGTAAAATGTTTTTATGGTAACTAACATAACTCATTAAACAATTATATACTGTCATATGAATAATCATTTTAGTATGTTATGTGTAAATTATAATTTTATTTTTTCTTGTAAAATCATTTCTAAAGTAGTTTCCATCACTTTTTGTGATATCTATATATAACACAATACATTTTATTTTCATAAAAAAAGTACTAAATTATTTTAGGATTTTGATTGAATATATCTGAAATGTTATAAGGTAATAATCTATTCAAAATGTTGATATCCACTTTTAAATGGTATCTAAATGTGAGACGTTAAAATTTTCATTCCCATTACATGTACAAAACATTTTATGATATTTAGTAGAGAAAAATATATTATATAATTGTTTTTATCCTTTATTTGTCAATTTTCATCATTTATAGGTTAAAATATTCTCATTCAATACTATTAAGAACCCTATACAATTAAAAATATCTTTCTATGTTTAAAAAGTGAGTTTTATTCAAAAAATCCATTTATATCATTTTTTAAACAAACAGTTAACAAATTTTCAATCGTTTCTATATCATATGTAGTATTATATGAATTTGGGGAAATTTTCATTGTTATTAACGCGTTCATAAAATATATCACATTTGTAAGTAAATAAAATGTTCCTTTCAATTTTAACAAGTAAATTGATAATAATCTTATCCTAGATAATAAACTTTATTCTATATCTTATCCTAATAAGTTATTGTACAAATTTAAGAATTATATAAAATCTGTACAAAATTAATCATTTTATTAATGTTCAAAAAACATGTTTTAATAAAACAACAACATTCATTATATTATTTAAATGAGATGATGATTCATATCATTAACATAGATTCATTTAAGATTTATTACGTCCTTTGTAATAAAATCCTATACATAGTAGGAATTTACATCACCTAATGTATATAAACTACAATGTCAATCAATTCATGATTCAATTTTTAACACCTAAATATTTAAATCACATATTATAATACGGATTTTGTATCACACACCTTTCCAAATTAATTAGTTAATTAATATGACATCAAATTTCAGTGGAATTTGAAAAAATCCTTCTGTAATTTCATTATAATATTATCATATTGAATTTTTACTCTTCTTTATTGAAACAACTCATTTTGAATAACCAATACAGCCTTTATCATTATTAATTATTGAACATTTCATACACATTTTCTAATTTAATTTTTAAATTTTCTATACATTTATTATTTATATAGTTATTTAGAATATATACATCATATGAACAGTTCATATATATTACCATTTCATTGAGAGTATAATGAATGTTGTCCTTGAATGGTTTTATATTGTCATATCATTTTTACCAAGGAAATTATGATGAATTCCCCAAATATAATATCCAGTTTTAGTAGCCCCATATAGAATATCATAGAACATAAAATATAAAAAATGTATATGTAATATTGAAATCATATCAATTTATTAAATAATATATTTTTTATGCTCTAGTAAAGATAAAATTAAGACAATTGACAACGTAAAATTTTCATCCATTCTTAATGTACAGATGTTATCATGGTTGTAACACCTTTTATCCATTATATGAATGACCACCACATGATCCAAAATTCAATTATTTTCTTTCTATGACCCTGGATATATTTATAAAATATTTAATCATATAATTAAAATCATAACTAATTTAGAATAATAGAAAAGTATTTCTATAACTAATGAATTTTTAAGGAATTTTTTGTCTCATAAATTAATTAAATATTGACTATGATATCGAATATCATTTGGCGCACAAAAATAATAAAGTGTAAATGAGACTAAAACAACATATTTTCCTAATAATATTGAATTATTTAATGATGAATAATACTAAATTTGTAAATTTTCACCAATTGAAATTTAATGTTCACAAGATTCACTTTATGATTGCATAACAATCATGTTTCACCTATTGAACAAAGTCATAACTAGCATACTGGAGAAGAAACTATTCTAGAAAAAATATATTCCTTGAAGAAGAGTTCCTAATCCGCCAATGGTATTTATGAACATTTATTAAATTAACAATGATAGTAGTAACATTCATTAATATTATCCGTAATGAATAAATCAAAATGTATATATTGACTATGATAATGATATTTATGTACAACCAAATCTTGTATCAAGTGTGATCATGTATTCTTAACTAATTAATAAGGGCTTTCATTAATTAGTCTCCCATTAAAAATATGACTTCATTTTGAAAATTTATAGTAAGTATTATTTTCTAAAGAACCATGTTTTACATTGAAATGAGTCCACATTAGTGTTAATATAACACATAAATTATTTACTTAAGTCACTATCCCCATCATATAAAATTTTTATTATTAATAATGAATGTGAAAAAAACATTTTTCATATTCATCATATGGATAAATCAACTTTATTACATTAAATTACTTACCATTAAATCATTCCATTCTTATATTACCTGATCAATACACCAAAAAAACAAATCAGGGAAAATCTTGGGGCACCTATACTTTACAAAAAACAAAATGAATTTATTATCCATTTCAACATATTATTTTATATTTTTACTCATGATACTACAAAGGAACCCATATTTGGAATGAAAATACCTAGTTAGATGATAAATTTATTATCAAGATTAAATTTAGAGACAATGTCGCAATTATTGTTTGAATTGAATTCCAATCGCACAATCTAATCTCATGTTATTCACTTTTCTTATGTCATCTACTAGTAAATTATTTTTCAATCCAATTCCCTCTACCCAATTAATATTTATAAATAATTTTAATGTGTAATTATTTACAGAACCCTATTTAAACGTATATAATAATCTAAATTAATTTTCATACTGACCATGTAAGGAACATCTATATCATTATGAACTTTAATAATCAAACTAATGAACAAACTATTCATTATATAAACATTGTCATACCAGGAATAAACTATTAAATGTAATCTAAATATATATATATATATAAGTAAGATATATATTTTTGAACTATTTATAAATTAAAATCCAATTATAAATATGTTATATTTTTTTTATTTACGTTACTACCATTTCATTTTTATAAATGTAAACATTATATATTCATTTTATAATAATGCCATCAAATATATCATTATATCTAATTTTCATTTTAAATATATAGTATCTCATGATCTTTAATCATTTTACAATTTATTTTTCTTATTTAAAAAGATCACACAATCTTAATTTAATAATTATTTTAATCATGATCTAATAAGTCATGAAAAAATGTTTTATGTTACTTATATAATATTTAAATGAGGCTATTTTCTATATAGAACAATTGTAAATAATTAATTATGGGAAAAAAATTTAAACATAATAATTTAATTTTTTGCTTTATTTTATTTTCTATAAACCATTATTTATTATAACATATGTTTTATTAATATATACTTTTATTTCACGATTATAAGACATTTCCTATAATTTTTTAAAAAATATTTTAAATATTACTAATATATTGTTTATGAAAATAAAATTTCAAAAAAAAATTATTTAATAAATTATATACAATATATATGTAAATAATTTATAATCATTTTATATAATAAAATATCCAAAAGTTACTATTATAAATATTTATAATCATTTTATAAAATATTAAATCATTTAAAAGGTTTTATACAATTTTAAAAATATTTTCTATTCACATTAATAAAATATATATTCATCATTAAGGGAAAAATCTTATACCCTTTCAAAGACTCTCTATATAATGGTAGAATCATTTAACCATTATGTAGAACATGTCTTGTAATGGTACAACCACTATTAACAATATATAATCTCTATCATGTAATGGTAGTGTGTAGACAACATTCCTTACTCTAAAACCCCCTCATTTTATATTATGTCTATCTATTCATCTAACAATATGTCATCTGTTACCAATAGGAGACAATGAATGTATAGTAAAAAACATATAATCCATTGATATATTGATCTACATAATGGTAATTACATCCGTACCTTTACAAAACCCATATATATATAGGTAAAACCTTGAGTAACTGCATTTATCCTTGTGACATAAAGATAATGTATTTTAAAAATGATTTTATAAAATATAACGTTTATGTTCTATTATTTAAATTTAATCTTCATTTACACTATAAATATCACAAAACAAATAATGGGTCACTCAAATACCATTTAATATGTTTTTATAATATAATAATATTTTTTAAAGTTAAAAAAATAGAATCCACCTGTCAGGATCACCTTGAAAAAAAGATAATTCCATAAAAAATCAAATGAATAACATGATTCAAAACACATGTACAATACACCAAACTGAAACTTATACCTCAACAAAATCATAATATTGTAGGATAAGGACCCCATTTTTTGACCCCCCCATTGTGTTGCATCCATATGATGCTCCTGAATCAAAATACATTTAGGTGGGACCCAGATTCAAAAAAGTCGTTCTTTTTTCACTTGGTGAAAAGAAGTTATAAGAAGTGTAATATGGATATTTTTATGTTTCTAGAACATATGTGTTAGTCCCACACTCATATATATTACATGGAAGTAGTTTAATTAGATATCTAAGGATGCTCAATAATTATTGTCTCGTTTACACATTCATATAATAACATGTATAAATTATACATCTTGTTTGGCAATTGTATTAATTTTCATTGATACAATATATCTTATTCTTCTTATCCCCGATGATTTGGTTTTTTGGATTACAACTAAAAAATAAAAGTTTATCCTTTTACCAAAATCAAAAATTAAATGGGCATGAAAATCATAATTTACATCCAAATGGATATATGCTATATATATATATATATGATAAAAAGATATAAGTTATTAGGGAATGTTTCAATCACTTTAATCTACAATTAATACATTATTGAAAATTAATTTTCAACAACCCATTATTTTTATTATTATAATTTCCACAAAAGACCATATTTTTATTTTTTTATCCCCAAAACCAATAGAACTCATAGTGTATCAATTTTTCAATTATATATTGAGATAATATTGATTTTATTTATCATATAAATCACTTAATAACATTGAAAATGAATTTTAAAAACATTATGTTAAACCATTATCAAATTGTTTAACATTACATTGATGGTCGAGGATAAGACGTGAATCCTACCACACAAGTATAGTGAAATATTCAACATAGGTACTAATTTATTTTTCATCCTTCTTAATTATTTCTATAAATTTAATATCCAATTTCTTATAAATATTATATTAAAATTAATGATTCAAAATTACCTTTTACAATACACCCCAGGAAATGGACTCAATTGAGTCCCCTTTCCTCATATTCTTTATAAGTTTCTGACAATAATCTACATCGTCGTCTTTTATAAATTCTTGTATGATGATATTTTCTTATTTGTAACACTATTAAATGGAATTTTTTTTAATTGTTCTAATATAATATTATGATATTATTTTATTATAGGATGTCATAAAAGGTGGTGTTTTTTTCTGTATAAATGTATAAATACTCCGTTTTTCATTACTCTGGCCATTTGAAATAAAATATTCTCCTTATTACCATTCATAGATTGGGAAACTTTTGTGGATTTATATAAATAGTATCGCATCCATGATCCCATTTATTTTTTATTTTCAGGGGTAGGGCCATTTTAGTTCCCATCAAATTTTGTGGTAACACGATACCTCCTAGGTCCATCCAATTACTACAACCAAAAAACATAGTCTGAGTTACAATAGTCATAGATAGTAATCATGAAATCATGGTAAATTATTAATTGGAAGTATGAATCATGAAACCTTCTTTTTAATAAATTATGAAAATATTTTAACCAAGGTTATTCATCGTCATCACTATCTATTTAACACCTTCACAATGGTATCTTTAAAATATTAATTTACCTAATAATATAAAAAACAAGTATGTGTCCAGGTCTATAGTCTTAGAATCACATTTTGTGAAATTATGATGATAATGTTATTAAAGATTAAACTTTTTCATATTTCTTACCCAAAGGTGCATTTACACCATTACTTAATCTAATTAAAAACTCCTATGTATTGATATATTATCAAGTAAACCACACAATCATTACTTTACTATATTTCTAAAATGTCCTCCTACATATTGGATAATCCCCTAGGTTTCCAACAATGTTATATTTTATTAAAATATAATTATTACATAATAGATTTTTTTGTTACCAATGATGGTGACCTGTGTCTCTTATGGATAATTCACAATAATGGATAAAAGTGTACTATGGTAACATTTCAAGCTTTCCAAGTGTGTTGATTGTCCATTGTTGGATTCATGTTGATCCGATGTAGGATTTCAACAATGAATGGTTTATTGTGATTGACCATTGGAAATATATGTATAAAAATAAGTCCATTGTAAAAATTGATATCAATATATATTCATAATGAAAATTATTAGGGGTCATGAGATTTTGGATATTCAATGATTGTTAGATCATGGGAGGATTTATTTGAGACCTATGAGGATGAGTATGAATTATGGTGTGATTTAAATTGTATTATTTTATATGATTAGGTGTTGACTAAATCAGGGAGATAAAGATAGAATAAGGGAGTACCATAAATATTTCATGTTGTGAAAAAGTATTATCATGAGTTTACAATGGGTCTACTTATGGACAATGGAATGATAAAGCATTGGGGTCAGGTGATGTTGTAGAGGGAAATTGACATGGATATAGATATCTCAAGATCTAGAGTATGGTAGTTGAAAATACCTATAATTGGAATGTAGTTTCATGAGATTTGATTAAATAATTTTAAAATAGAGAGAGTCATGGGAGGTGTCCTATAGTGGAATGTTAATACCAGGTAAATAGTTCAATAAACTATCATAAAACATATACGTGTGTAAATGTTTATAGGTGTTATATGGGATGGGATGACTGAGTGTTGAGAGGATATATACTTTTATTATTATCAAACCTATTTTTTATAGTGTCATGGATTTTAAATATAGGAAATTATTGTTTTTGGGAGAAAATCATAGATTAATTAATCACATATAACTCAATTCATGTGGTTGTTGATACCCATGAGGTGAAATTGAAGGACGAACCCAACATATGTGTGGTTGTGGTTTATGTTCTATTTCATAGATTTATGTAATTGGATTATGTATATAAAATGTCTCATTTAGATATTATGGGAATTGGTTGATGAGAACATGAATGGGTTATCATGTTCACTACATGAAAATCGTTATATGCATAATGAAAATTAGTTGATATTACTAGGTGTCAATTTAAGAAAATAGATAGGAATATTGAATATGTATAAAAACATATACACCCATGATGATGATTGAAATTTAATGTGATGAAATAGGCTTCATGGTCATAATATTGACAATCGAGTGATGTAATTATTTATGATATCAATTATTGGGATAATCTTGAGGCTGATCGTGGGTGACTAATTGTTAGGTGATTATTGTTGTCATTATTAGATTCTACGTGGGTTTTCTAGTTTTAAAATTAATCAAATCGTACTATGGTATGTAATCATCATGTTGTTGGTGTAAATGATTGATAATTATATTGGTGGGATATTTGGTTTCAACATGTCGTTGGTTTGGTGGGATACTAGATAGATATAATTTATAAAAAAATTTATGGAATATAGATATAAGAAGTCAAAATTTGTCATATGTGAAACAAACAGAATCTTGAGGAGTCACTGTGAGAAAAATAATATGTTTTTATTTTTTCAGAATGTTTTGGTGACTGCTATTAAATACTATCAATAGTGGGAGATATATAAATTTTTTTCTTTATCTAGGCTCAATTACAGGGATTTATCATGGGGATGTGTGAGGATAATTATTAGGGATTTTCCAAATTATTTCGGGGATTATTTATTGAATTGAAATGTAGGGATTCTATTATATCAACTAAAATTTAAATCATTGACCAATTATGGGTGATGTTTAATGAATTGTTGTTAATAAATTTATTTTTAGATATTTCATTTTTATTAGAATGTTTTTAAAATGTTATTCGTGGATTGGGAGGATCATTAGGTGATTATGTTTGCTTCATTGTAGGATTGGTCTATTGTTTCATTATTTTCTTATTGATCGATCATCACACAATAAATAAGAAGGGACGTGCTATGAAAATAGTTCAACAAATTTATGATATCAAAGATAAAAATTGACCTTAGGGTATATGTAGAGAATCTCTCTATTAAAAGTGATGACCATGAAGAAATATAATTTTATTGATATTTCTCACAATGAATGTCCATTAGCTATAGATATCCCTCCGTGCTAGAGGGTTTTATTTGCTATCAATGTCATGATGTTATGTATTTATAAATCATGTATATTCAAATTAAAACTTATCATTAAAGAGGTCCATATACCTGTAACCAATGTGGGAAAACTATGAGTTTGGTGGTCTTGTTCATCAAATTGGAATGTCATGTCATTAATGTTAATTATGGGGTAAAATTATGCTGTTGCGAATGAGGGCCAACTTATAATGGTGATTGAACATTCCATGGTGGGAGGTGTCCATGGCGTGCAGGTTATGTAATAAATTGTTTTGTTTCTACATAAGGGAGATGTGTTACTCCATTGACCAAATTTTTTTCATATATATATTGTAGTTGGCTTCATGTTTCATGTTGGTAAATAACCATTTTCTAATTATATAAAAATTGGAGAAAATCCAAATTTTCTAGGTCGGACAATTTGATTATAATTGAGATAGTCCATCTTGGAGAGCCTTTTAAAAAATATAAACTCCTCTCCTTCAAAACTAAATATTCCATTTTCAATGAATAAATTTTTATTTATATATTTTTATTTAGATTTAAATAATCTTATATATACATGTTTTTTTCAATCATTTTTTCAAATTTATGATGAACTAAACTCGGTTTGTATTCTAAATCCATTTTTATCCGAGTATATTTAGATATATAAGATATATAATTCATATGGACTTGTTTATGGTTTTATTGGGATTATGGAAACAGTATTTTAGATTATTATTCATATAAGTAGGTCACTAATAATAATAATTTATGGATTTCCTCTGATTTTGGTAAATTAATGGACATATTTAAATGATAATATGGGGATTGTTCATTCATATTGTCTAGGTGGATAATGTGGGTTGTGTAACCCCTGTTGATTGAGTATTATCCATGGTCAATCATTGAGTACTACTTATATAATAATTTCCAAGGAATTGGTAATTTAATTGACATTCGATAGTTGAATTATTTAATTTTAAATTGGTTTTCATCAAATTTATTGGTATATTGATAGTGTTGGGGACTCATATTTATGAGTGAAGATTGGTTAGGCATTGATTATCATTTAATATAGTCACTATAATTAATAGAAAAGGTAATGACTAATGGAATAATATTAGTAGTAACAATATATATCCCAATTGATTATCAATTATCTGTTCATATTATATCTTGCATCTCCAACCACGTTTGATTTTCCTTGAATGATGAATTAATTATTACCTAATCTCATATGATATTTATTGAAGTGTAAATTGTGATGATAGACCCATGAATATTAATTAATACTCATATTACATATTTTTATGGTTCAGGAAATTTAATTATGAGATATATGATATATAGAGCCCAATTGTTTATAGAAACATTATATGAACATATTTAACCATGAAATAGGTGCCATAAAATTCAAATCATGTCTGAACGATTTACAAGTTATTGAACCTCTACATATTGATACTGATTTTCTATTTCAATCAAATTATATTAAATGTGTGGTAATGAATATATAAAATATGAAATATATTAGTTCCCATTATGTATGGAAACATCAATAATATATATATATATACAAAAAAATTTCTTATGATAAATTTCTAATGTATGTGGGTAAAATTGATGAATATATCATTCAAAAACATTTTAATCCATAATACACTGTTTATAATTCCATCATATTATTATTTTTTGGGTAGCTGTCATGAATTTAGGTTTTATTGGTATTTTGATCAAAAATGAAAAAAATAGTTAAATATATTAATATGAGCGATTTTTATGATAGGGGTATTTAGGTCATAAAATTTACGTTGTTATTCCATATTCTGTGATTCATTATTTAATTAAATCTATGATATATTTCTACAACGTTTTCCTCATGAGTGAAGGCTAATTCAAGAATCAAGGGCCCTGAAAAAATCTTCTGAGTTTGGAAATTTGTTGGGAATATAGCATTGACCCCACCTATATAACAGAAGCATAAATCGATATATACAGCTCCAATTTTAGTAGATTTCTATGGGATATTAATGGATATTCAATAAGGAGCATCCTTGATGAGTTTCAAGTCAAAATAATCTCATTAAAGCATTCTTTGAATGGTTGAAACATATAGAAGATGAAACAACACACCAGAAAAGACCAATTCCATTTAGAAATTAATTCATAAGATTTCTATAACCCCTCCAAAATGTACCATATTTTTATAGAGATGGAAAATATTTTGAGGAACATATTTTATTAATGATTAAATGCATCAATCAACCATTTCAAGTGTCATAATGTAATGGAAATGTGAAGATGTGAAATCTGACATGGCACACGGGCATATTAAATTTCTTGGAAGAAATTGGTCACAACTAATTCATCTGGTGCTCAATAGTGAATAAATTTTCGGGTAAATTTAAGATATATGATGGAACACCATTAATGAAGAAAATATTTACAAATTCAACCAATTAGTAGGGAATACATATGGAATATTTTGGAGTATATTTTCGGAGTCAATTATATCACCCCTCTCCTTATAAGTATGTATCTTCACCCCGTCTCAATGAATTGGCACTTTTATTTGTCCACAATCCATTTTTTGTAGTTTCATTAAATTATAATTGTTTTTTTATTTTCTAAAATTGTATCTATTCACCTTTATCTCATTATCATATTTTTAATCATTTTTTCTACATCATTCATCTCCACAATGATCACTTAAACTCATGATCATTAATAAGTAACCTGATAAAATTATTTGGGGATCAATCTATTGATATACCCAAGTCATTTAACAATAATTATTATTAATTCTTATTTTATAATTGTATGTTCACGGGGTTCATAGTGGGTAAGTGGCCTTTGTGTCACTATTTTCCACCTGAGGCATAACTTTTTCTTCTATAATATTTTCCCTCAATCGATGAGGTAGATGTGCGGTCTCTCCATGATAGTCAAGAGAAATGTATAATCACAACCACATATAGAAGATGATATTCACATAAATGATGGACTATGTATATTAACTAAATTTTAAACAAATAATGAGATGATGAATGTTTAATATTTGTGATTATCTTAAAAATATCTCCTTTCTTTCTAATAAAAATTGGTCTGAATTCATTCAATCTATATTATGCATTTCATTTTTTCATTCCTTTATCTAGAATTATAATGATCAATCAGGATTTTCATTTAGTTTTGTATTATAAATAATAAAAAAAATGTGAATTATATGTAGTGATTGATTGATCACAAAACCAGCTCAATGGAATGACATATGGAAGCCCCTATAATGCACTTAGTTGAAATTATTTATGAGAGTGTGAAAAACAATGATTCATAAAATTGGTGCAATTTCTGGGGATCCATGTTGTCTTTAATCACTATTTTGAACAATAATTTGAAAAAAAAATAAAAAAAAAATTCAAAAACAACATAAAACACTTTTTTTCATGATGTATTTTAATTCAAATTATTATTCATGGACTGAACACCCTCAAGTACCAAATTTTTTTAATTAGTATGATTCTCTATTTCATGGGATTATTGATAATGATAATATCTTAGAGATCCATATATGATGGATTTGAAAATATGTACGCATATCCCAAGAGCAACCGAACCCCGAGGTGGGACATAATCCTGAACGAGTGGTGGAATAGATTTCACAAATCGTATTTTATGATAATGAACTTATGGTCGGTTAGAAGGTCTTACTAAGAGAATTAATCAAATATTCCCGTATTAAACCATGGTTCCAGGAGGTTCCGAATATACACATGAAAGCTGATGCACCAATGGGAGATCAACATTTTTTGGAAAAATCGTTAAATAGCTTTATTAATGATATCCTTAATCATGACCGTTGAATCCTTGATAATTAATCATAAAAAACTCTATACCTCTCCCTTTTTTATAATACAATAATGAATATGCATCTAATGAGATTGAGTTTCCAATGGTTATGCCCGATGAGGCCAATTACCATGATGAATTCCATGAAAGGGAATATTTATTTATTAATTATTCCTATTTTAATAATATTCATGCTGAATTGTTCTCCGACTTCTCTTTCTTTAATAGTTCTGATACAACACAAATTGGGAAGACCTTGTATGTTAACGAGAATACTACCCAAGTGGTGCTAAATGAAGATGTGGATTTTCAGATGCATTTGGTGGTGGGATTATATCCTCAACAACAATTTACAGATCATAAAGAGGACACAATGAATGTCAATAGGGAACACCCCTATATTCAATTCCCTCCCACTTCAAACATCAAATTTTATAATAATTATTTTATGGTGTGGGGACCATTCTTATCTTTTTTCATTCATTAATTCATTCTTAACTCATGTACATCTGGAAAAGACACATGTGGTGGCTCTTATCAATGAAACCACACCCACCATCTGATTGAGGATAATCCACATCTATTGCCTGACTTGATGTATTGAAGTTCTAGAACCCACATGGGTGTCTAAACCATGTTATATCCTCTTTTATCGTTCACATTTATTTATATATTTTTATAATGAATTAATTTATTTAACGATTTCTAGGGCTATTGGATGTAGCTAAGATCTTATCTCAAGTCATCCAATTCAAAAATAATATCATGTTTTATCTTTCATTCCCTTCCCTTTTCTACATTAATACACATATTTTGATGATTCTAAATGAGGTGTAGTAAAATTTAATTGTGGGGGAGTGTCAACTTGTAAAATTTTATTGTGTGATTTTCATTTTTATCATAGTTTTAGGTTTCTTGATATTTATTGAATATTTTTATCACTTTTCACACATTAATTGATTTTAAAAGAGTTGAAATAATTTCTGAAATAATAGATCTTAAATGATTATTGATGTGAAGAATTATTACATTAATTTTATTATCAAACTACATTATGAGTTTGAATGATTTTGGATATAAAACCCCATGAAACCCTAAATCAATTTATTTATCTAATCATGTAAGGTATTATAAGCTGCTCTGACATATTCATCCTAATACCCACACTTTCTGGAGGAAAACATTAATTATGTGTGAGAACCATAATTTGTGATTTTTTTTCTTTTTAAGATTTGGGATTCATTGAATGTATATGAAATGATTGAGAAATATCAT
Source organism: Viscum album (assembly GCA_963277665.1). Taxonomy (NCBI): domain Eukaryota; kingdom Viridiplantae; phylum Streptophyta; class Magnoliopsida; order Santalales; family Viscaceae; genus Viscum; species Viscum album. Next base: position 793,748,436 of record OY728160.1, on the reverse strand, counting down.
TGGCTAGAAACATTTTATCTTGAGACCCACCATTAAATTATACTTTGTAAGCCCTCAGATTCCATGAGATCCTTTATAGTTTTAATCCACATTACATGATTAATTTTCCTTACCTACACTTAGTTTTCGTACTTATTCAGGGGTATTTCCAGTTTGAGTTTGGGGAAATGGCCTTTGGTGTGATTTAATTTGGATGTGTACAATTTATGGGGGGTGCAATATGTGTGTCAACATTTTGGGAAGTGTATAAGAATATAATTTATCATGTGAAACAATTTTATTTTTCTTTATTTGTTTCATCTATTTCCCCTTCAAAAATAAAAAAAATGTATATGTGATTGAATTTCAAATTGGAATTTTTTAAAGAATCATATACCTATCAAAAATAAAGCGCATGAATTTTAATTCACTCATTTTATTTAATATTCTACTCATCCTGCATAAGAATAAGTTGTTCTTTTCTAGAGATTTTCAAAAAAAAGGAGAGAATATGGATGATATAATTCATTGTAGTCATTATTTGGGTCATGTACCATGTCATAAAAGGGGTTTGTGATGTTTTTCATATTTTTATTATATATTGAGAGAATAATTTCATGTGTTTTCAATTATTAACTATGTATTGTACATAGAGTCATACATCCTCTTTCTGGATGGAAACATTTTCAATCATTTTTTCACCAACCCTATGAAATGAAATCATTTCAACCATTTGTCAAATAACTTATTATTGAATTAATTTTCATGATTCATGATGTGGATAAATCCAAATTGTCATAAGTCTATGGTGATACATGAAATTACAAAGTGTGAGCATAACTGAAGATTTAATTTCCCTTGAGAGAATAGTGACATAAAATTCAAGGAGATCTATGATGTTATTGGGAAATTGATTTATTTTTAAAGTATAATTGATTTTAATTTGTTGAATGTAAATGATATGGAATTGTTTTCAAATAATATAAATTATAAAATTCTATTTTTTATCATATCATTGAATTTTTTCTCATTTCTGATTGTTCTTTGGATTTTGATTTGGATTTAAGATGATTTCCCGGGTGTGCAATGGTTAAGTTTGGGGGAGTGATGAAGATCATATTTTCTTAAATTTTAATCTATAATACATATTTTGTTATCCATTATATTGTTATTTAATGGATAATTGTGACATTTTTAGTTTTTAGTGGGTTTCAGAGCTCAAATGCAAAAATAGAAAAATCAAGATATTTGACAGATTTTTATTATAGGGGTATTTTAGACATAACATTTACATAGTTATTACAAATTGTGTAATTTGTTTTTTACTACTTTTTATTTATTAATGTTTTTCTTCTAATGGAAAATTTTATTTGAGAATCTAAAACCCAAAAAAATAAACTAAATTTGACAATTTTCTGGGTAGGATGCCTCGACCCCACCAATGTACCAAAATAATAAATATATCTAAACAAATATAATTGAGTTAATAATAGATATAGATTAAATAATATCCAATATAGAGCATCCTTGATGAGTTTCAGGTCAAAATAATCTCCTTAAAACACTCATTTAATGGATAAAACAAATGGAATATGAAATAACTCACAAGAGAAAAACTATTTCATGTAGAAATTAATTCAATACATATGAAGAATGCCTCCAAAAAAATTAATATTTTGTGGAGAGACGCAATATAAAGAAAGTAAATTTTTTTATTAAAGATACAATGCTTAAATAGATAGGTGGGAGGGCCATAATAGTATGGGAATCTAAATATGTGGAATCAGACATGGCCCATGGACAGATTAAATGTATTAGAGTAAATTTGTCATAACAACATCATCTGATTCTCAATAATGATGAAATATTCAGGAATAATTTATGAGATATTATGGATCAACATTATTGATGACAATTGATACAAATTGTACCAATTAATGGGGAATACATGCGGAATAATTTGGAGTAGAATTTTGGAGTGAATTCTTTAACCCATATCCATATAAATATGTATCCTCACCCCTTAGAAAATAATTAACACTATAATGTAGATATTTTCCATTTTTTTTGGTTTCATTAAATTATAATAATATTATTAATTTTTAATATAGTTTTCTCATCTTATTTAATTCATAATCATATTTATTATCTTTTGTTTTTTTCATCATTCTTCTCCACTATGATCTCTTATACTCATCCACAAGAGAAACTAACCAGAGGATGTTCCTGGTGGATCAATCCAGTGTTTAACCAAATTTATTGCACATATATTTTTATTATTTCTTATTTTATTATTGTTAGGTCATCATGGATATTTGTGTGTATAGAGCCTTTGTGTATCAATTTTCCACCTGATGCAAAACTTTATATTCTATAGTATTTTCCCTCGATAAACAAGCTCGATGTGTGGTATTTCGACGATCGTGGATAGAACAAAATATTCAAAACTAGATATAGAATAATATATTTACAGATATTATGTAATGGGTTTATTAAATAAAAAATAAACTAATAATTTGACAATGAATGTTCAATATAGGTTATTTTCTAGGAAATATCATTTTTCTTCCTAACATCATTTTTTATGGATTCATTCTATCTTCATTCATTGCATGTTTACATTCCATTATCTTGAATTAACATTTCTTAAACAACAATTTCATTTACTTTTGTATTATTAATAATACAAATATATTAAAAATTAATTATATGTAGTGATTGATTGACCACAAAATCTCCTTTAGAGATTGACCTAGGTAAGCCCCTGTTTTATACATAGTTTTAAATATTTTTTAGATTATAAACAAAAATTATTCTTCAAATATATGTAATTATTAGAGACCTTTTTTGTTAATAATAGAGTTAAAATGAAGGGAACATAGATGAAAATCATTAATGAAAAAAATTAAGTCATTTGGAGTTCATTTTCCTTGATTCATGAATTGCTTTATTCATATTACTAAATTTATTAATAAACAAATTAAATTTAAAAAATATTTGCTAATATTTTGATTCAATTTTTTTTAAAATTTTCCCTTCAATTTATTATATTTTATATTTATTTTAATTTGGAATTATTATTATTTACATCATTTAAATGATTTTATTTTTATAGTTCTATAGTAACATAAATTATTGGTAATAATGGTTATTATTACCAAATGAGTCCATAAATTGTTAATTGTGATGATTTGGTGTTTATTTCATTCAAAATTTCCGATTTTTTTCTAAATATTTATAACATTACTTATACAGTCATGGAAAATTGAGTATATATTTTACTATTTATATTTTTTTTAATTAAGTTGGTTCTGCTGAAAATTGAGGAAATAATTTTTTATATTAAATTTTAAAATTATTTAAAAATTCTATGATGTCAGTCATATAAAAATACATTTATTATATTCATATTTATCTTCATGATTGAATTTATAATTATGCATGAATTTACTAATTGTTTTAAAAAAATATATACTTATAACCGGTTACCCCTGCAACGAATAGAAACCTATTTTTAGAAAAAATATGGTATTAGATTGTTTTAATATTAATAATTTAATAGAAAAAACCATATATATTATTAAAAATATTTGGGATATTATATTTATTATGATACATAAGATATTACTATCAAACAAAAATAATGAGTGACTATGATTTCATACCATTGTTTATGGTAAAAATCAATTATAATTTAAATTTCCATGTTTAATGTTAGTATATTAAGGATACTAGAACAAACACAATAAGGATAATTGTGTTGAGTAAATAATTTGGTTGAGATTAAAAAATATGATATTCTAAATGAGTGATTATTACTAGTTAGTGGATATAATTTACATATAAGTGGGGGAGAGGGATGTTTTAATATAATTTACCTAAATCATGTATCAATTCATCAACTATTGATGAAAAATTTTATCCCATTGAATACATTATGTTATTTATAATTATAAATAGTATTAAACTATTCATATATCTTCCTTAAAACTCAAATTTCATTCATATAATCTTTTACAATATAGATTAAATATAAAATATTTTCCTATTCATATATAAATTCAACCAATTCAAAAAGAAATTCAAAATTGTCACCCTAAAATAACCATTATCCATTGATTCCAGAAATTATATTTATTTTATCAAAATAATTTTCTATAAACTATTAAAATAATATTTAAATAAAATCCATATTTTTTTAAAATTATCATTTTTCCTACAAAATAAAATTTTGGATCTTTTAGAAAATTAATTATTATTTTATAAAATTCCATCATTTTTATAATGAAATAATCATTTATTTATAAATTAAATGTATTAAAATAATATTTTTTCTCAATATTTTATACCTATCATAATTCTTTAATAAAAATAAAACATATTTGTTTTACCATTAATTATATGATTCTTTTATTTGGAAAGGTATTAATTTTGTCAAAATTAATTTATAATTAAATTGTATTGTGATGTAAATTACATACACTTTTATTTCATATAAAACCCAAATATTAATTTATTTATATAATTATTCAGGATACTAATATGTATATTTATTATTTGAAATGTGGGGATGTTAATCTATATTTAATATTTTCAGTGGTCATAAAATATTCTTACATGATAAAAATAATCATTAAATCTTTGACACATAAATATATAAAATTTCATTCATGGTATTATATTAGTAATTATAATAATTCTAACTATATTATTATTTTTACTTTTCTTTTCTATTGTGTTGATCATATTCGGGATAATTTTTGGGGATTGTGATATACCATAATAACTTTTTGTGGTTTTATTCATTAATTTTTCATTGTACCATTGTTTTAATTTTTATTATATGTTTTATATTCAAATTCTACCAGCAAGTTTCTATAGTAGTGTAATCAATTTTATTGGGTTACTATAATTTGATGTAAGGAAGTGAATTTCATTTTTTATGGTCGGACAATATATGAAATAAAATAAAGGACGAACATGAAATATCCCTAAGGCCAAAATGAATAATTTATCCAATGGAATCCCATTAAAGATGTTGTTATATTATTAGAATTTTACCTTACATCAATCTATAATGTTCAATAAACTATTTTTAGTGGTTTTATAACATGGATGTCTAATAAAACTATCTGGTCTATTTTGACCAATATATGATTAGTATATCCCTGAATTGTTAGTATTCATCATGTATAAATTTTTATTAGGTGGTTTAGAGTGTTGTTTTTTTTGAAAAAAAAATCATGTGTTTGTATGATTTCTAAGAATCAGTTTTTTGTTTCATTTTTCCTTTTAATATGACTTACAAAAATTTCTATGAAACGTTTTCGGTAGAGAAGTTGATTTATTTGAATGAAAGTATTTATTTTGATCCTAATAATTATTTTGGAAAGTAAAAACATTAATACCTATTCATGAACTAACCCGTTTATCTATTTATTTTCATGTCCCTTACAGTAAATTGTGTTTTCATAAAATGTTTTCCAATTGATTTTACAACATTTATGGATAAGTGAATAAAAATAGTAATTAATGATTAATGTTATGAAACATCATCATGAAAAGAAATTATAATTAATTAAAAAATTTATATTATTTAAGATTTTTCTCTGAGTGGTAGTTCATTGATTATAATATATGGGTTTTTTATGTAAGAGTACTAACATAATTCTATTAAAATAAAAACCAAAATGATTCTATAATTGAATGGTTATTAATCAGTGGCATAATGTAAATATTATGTAATATTTTGATAATGGATCCTTAAAATTCATAATACCTTCTTCTTAAGAACATCTACATTTTTTATAATAGTTTCATATCGCTCTAATAATAATAATGTTCCATTTCTAGGTAAAGTGGTCATACACTTCTTAATTCCAAGACCATATTGATTACATATCATATGAACATTTGGTTGATTTTTTAAATAGACATGTTTTGACACATTCTCATCTATATTTTTTTCACCTTATGAAACCATGTGGCTTCCATTTTCTATAAAACGCATCCCAATATCATCCATTTTAATGATAATTTTATTTAGTTTCATATATAATTATGTTATATTTTTCTTATTTTTCTTATTTATAATGTATCCCATAGTACCTGTTTGTAGACAAATCACATCATAATCTTTCTATCTATTTATGATATTTCCCCCCATTTCCCACAATATAACATCCTTAATAGTATCCACGATTTACATCTAATATTTTGTGTATTTTAATATTAATATAAACGGTCTAATCCAAAAAAAATTTATCATTGGTCGAAATTTTGTCAATTTATTGAATTTTATTACTTTTGAGGTGACTTCTTAAAATTTCATAATTATAGAACACTAATAGATTTTATTTCATTTTTTTATAGGAATATAATTTTAAAAAGATATATAACAATCAATATTCATTATCTTTAAACCCTTTTATTATTTTGTTCATTCCTTCCAACGATCCCAATTTCTTAACCAACCATTTGGAGGCCTAAAAAGTTATTTAAGCTGGAAAATATTTTTTTTGTAAAAATTGAAACTCCTGCATTAAGTGATAGGTAATTAAGACTACATGTTTCTGAAAAATGCTATTCTAGGAGAAAAAGGTATTGGAGTTAAATATTCATCTAACAATTAAATAAAACATCTATATTGTTACACTGATATGGTCATTATGTGGGTATATGTAGTGGATTTCAAAGAGACACATCATCTAGAAAAAGTGATAATCAGTAATTTGGGGAATAATTTTTCCTCCCATGAATAAATATACAAAAATTTCATATATAATAATATTCTTTCCCAAGAAGAATTTTAATAAAGGGACACTATTATTTTTAAATATCCAACCATGAATAATTCCAGTGATTATTTGGAGTACATAAATTGGATTTATGATTTTTTACACTCTAGAAGTATATATTTTGATCATTAATTTTATATAAGCCGTGGATTGATTGAAATTGTATAATATAGTGAACAATATATTATTAATAATATTATATTCATTGATTTAAATATATCCATTATTAAATAAAATAAATTTGGTTAAGGGAAGGAATGATATGATAGAGTTTCCCTTTATAGTTTGTCATTTTTATTATAAATTGATTTTATTTGAATTATCAAAGATAATGTTTTCCGGTTTGAAGGATGTTTCATTATATCTTATTTGAAAATTATTATATATTATTTTCTATTTACTTGACTTGTTACATTATTTTTTATAACTATTTGTAAAATGTAACCCATTAAGAACAACATGGTCAATTAGTCTATGTTTCTCAAAGGGAATCCAGAAATAAGTTCACATTCAATTGAGGATAAAACAACTTATTTGAAATATTGATATGGTTTCTAGTAAATATATGTTTGTAAATTTAATTATTTTGATATACATTGGGTAATAAAACTGGTAAAAATTTCTCAATGAGAAATGGAGTTTTATAGATCTATTAATGTTCATCACTTAAATATTGAGTCCATATTTTTCTATCATTCATTATTCTGATTTAAAATAATTTAAATTTATTTAAAGTGATAATATTATTATTTTTATATATTTTATCAATCCAATTAAATAATCAATTATAATGAAAACATTTAATTTTTTTAACAATTTTATTGTTTGTCAACTTGATCTCCAACAACCTCTTGAGATGACCACATAGTCACCACAACGATACATTTTAAATGGTAAAACAATACCTAATATAATTTCAATAAACCCTAATCATTAAATAATATCATTTATAGGGTGGAAAACTATATTATTTCTAATTTAAATTTGAATTTATATGATTATAACCCCTAAATTGTAGACATATAAAATTAATTTTTAAAGGGATCACAACCATGCTTTTCCTGATTACCAGTCATTTTAGGAGTCTAGTAATAATGAATTTTTAGAATCATGTTTTCAGGAAATTAATTCATCATTCTAGGTTTCTAATATCATCATCCTTAAAAAATATTTAGGGAATAAACATAGATATTTTATTTAAAAAAATTATTTAATTTTTTTTTTATTTTTTTCCATTACTATAAAGAAATTAAATGTATTAAATGCTTATATATAACCTCATGTAAAGGAAAATACATTACCACAAACATTTTTATTTGAAGAATCATTTTTTGATTGGTTTAAATGTTAAATCAATATACTCAATTTAAAAATATAATAAATATATTATCATTGATATATCCATTAAGGTGTCTATATGAAAGAAAACGTGTTTTGAATATTATTTTCTTAACATTTATGAATACAAATTTCCATGTGAAGCACCACATTTATGTATTAATAAATAAAATTAGATGTAATTTAATTTATAAATATATAAAAAAAATCCATTCACCATTGATGATAATTTCTAGGAGAATAATCTATAATGTACAATTGATAATATTACAATCTAGCAGATGAAATAAACTATAAATGCTAAAATTGATTTCAAAAACAAATATTGATAATTTTTATGCTTGTACAAAAATAAATATTTCCATGAAATAATATTTATAACATTACTTTCACACATAATATGATAACATAGAATTTTTTAAAATTGATTTATTACATTAATGTCTAGTCATATAAGAAATTTCATTTAACAACGACATCTATAATAAATATTGTCAACAAAAATATCATCATGGATTTTATAAAAAAAAATTATTTAGAAGAAAAAATTAGTAGAGTCACTTGATATCAATGAGTAACTTGATCCTTATTATAAAAATTATGATAAAAAAATATATCTAAAATGATTGAATAGATATGGTCATGTTTTATATTTTAATACTATTTTTTCAAATTTTATTGATAATTGATTTTTTATTATTATTTACTCGGAATATTTGTGGGATATATTTTCTATTGGATTAGTATTTTAGATAAAAAGGGGATGAATTTTTAAATTAAATAAATAATGTTTGGTTATGTGGTAGATTATACTAATTTACATGAGGATTGTTGTGAAATATTTTTGGTCAAAGAATTATCAATTTTTTAAGATGATATTATTGTTAAACCAAAAACCTGAATTTAATTTCCATAACAAATTGTGGTTATTTCTAAGGATTGGCTTTTTGTAATGAAATTTTACATTTTATTCACCACTATCGAATATCATTTGATCAAAAACGTCAATGAGATGAACTATAATACATTTATTGATGATAAATTATAGAAGTTTTGTGGTTTAAATAAGACTGCATTATTTACCTATTTTTCATTCATTATAATGAAATCACAGAAATTTTTAGATTATGAATTAATAATTAGAACTGAATAAATAGGGGATATGAAATAGAAGCACCATGTTCGGGGGTTTAAACCATGTATTTCTTTCTATATATTTATTTTCAAATTTTAATATTTTATTTTCATAAATGACTGATTTTTTTTAATTATTCTCATATTCGTTTCAATGTTGTAGAATTTAAAATGAAATCTCAATGCTACAAATTCATGATAATAATAGGGTTGTGTATTTCCATCCCACATGTATTATATGTATTTATATTCTTTTTATTAACACTTAAATATAATCAATTCAATATTATTACATTTTAAAAATATTTGATCTGGGGGGAGATGAAATTTACGCAAAATAAGTCTTTGTTTTTTTAGAGTTTTCTCTGTTAGACATTTAAATAATGAGAATTTTATTTAGTTTTTATTAAAGAAAAAAAGAAACAAGTGTGCATTAAAGAAATTTTGCATTTCAATTAAGAACTTTTTTCAATTAAAAGTGCTATCTTGGATTATGTAACTAAAATAAATTAATTAATAAATGTGATGTATTATAAATTTAATGTGATGAAATTAAAGAATATTACTTAGAAATTTAATTTCTAAGCTACGAATCTGAACCAAATATTAAAATAATATTTTGTGAGGAATATAATCCATATTTTCATCATCTTAAAAATAAACCAACATCACGAGTGATTTATATAATAGTGCATTGGATAATTACTTACAATTATTCATTGAATTCCTTCTGTCATTAAATAAAATATTTTCAAATTTATTGAGAAAAACTATGTATGATTGAAATCCCCCTTTTGAGTAATTATTTTCTATCCTAAAGTAGACATTTTATCATTGTGAACCATTAGTAAATATGAATATCTTGTAAGGTAAACCAAAACATAGGAATGTATCTTTATTTAATCACGTATTGATTTAAAGTACTTTATTTTAGTAAAGCATATTAATACGGGATAATCATTGTGATTTTCTATACAACAAAGAGCTACATTGGGTGGAAAATGAAATAAAATTCATGTGTAATAATTTTGGATATTAAAATCATAGCTTGTTGATGTTTTCAAGGAAAAATCATTATTTTTTGGATAATTAGAAAATTAATTGGAACATTTTGTGTTAAAATTTTTGTACAGTTTCTTCTGAATTTTATATTATTTGGGTAATCTAAAAAATAATTTTAAGAGTTATCAAGGATCTTATTTTATTCAATAATCCTGGTAATTCATTGGATGAAAATATTTTTAAAATAAAAATCATTTGTCGAGATGAATGTATAGTGAGTTTTGCATCCTTGTGCATAGATGAACAAAATAAATGGGATTCGATAAAGGAATATAATGGAAAATTTTGAATTTATGATGATGTTGTGTTACAAAACATATAGAGTTTACCCCAAAATAGTCACCCAATCTAGAACAATAGTGGTTCTTGATCATCCTTTATTATATACAAGAACCAAGGGAATCGACATAGTAGTGTAGAGAATTTTATTACACAAATATTAAAATAAAAAGGTAGGTCAATAATGAATGATCATCTTAATAAAATAAATAATACAACCATTCAATATATACACATAAATTGATGAAATTACATGACACAAAATAAAACCAAACCAAAGTAGAAAACAAAAAAAAATCTATGTGACCCCACAAGTCACTCTCCAATCAGAAATGCCCAATCCCCTTGGGAATCTATAAAACATTGAATCTAAACCTTAGATAAAATATAATAGTTATATATTAGTGTTAGTGTTAACAAATATGTATTGGTTCCCAAATAATATATTCCAAAATATTTTCCATTAAAATAATTTTCATCAATTTCAAGTTTAAAATAAAATATATAAATGTATTAGTTTTTTCACACATTTTATTCAAAATAAATTTATGTTTTAATATTATTTAATTTAAAATATCACAACCATATAATATTAGGATAATTCATAAGTGTGTAATGAATTAAGTTTTAACAAAAAAATGATAGAAAATGAAAAAAAATAATTCTCAAAATAGTTCCCTTGAAACAATTTAACACCAATTATTCACCTTGTGAGAAGAGGTAAACCATAAAAGAGGAAAAGAATAAAAATCAAATAGAAAATTAAATAGAAATGGAACCCATGGATTTTAGACCAAATAAGACACCTAAACCATCCTCCACATATAAATATGTGGCACAGATCATCTGTGTACTTCGGAGAACATGAGATATTCTATAACATACTGAAATCTGATTCACCTCATAGGCATGCCTCACATGGTTCCATCATCCAGCCCAAACACATAGTCCAAAACTTCCTCACATAACCAAGGGTATTAATCCAAATATGGAGATAATTTCTTGCTAAGGGATAATATCTGTAGAGTTATTGTTTTCCACTGCATCAAAAATTATAATATAGCATGCCAGCTATTCTAGGTAACCATGTAATATCTAATGTGGGGTTGATGAAAATACACCAAGTATATACAATTCACATTTATAATTAATATAATGTGAATTCACACCTGAGTCCCCCGAGGAATATCGAATTTCCATCAAAAAATGAACTCATGCGGTAATTCCCATGCCAGTTAACCCCATTCCAATTATAGCGGTTCAAGAATGAGATCTATTCCATGTGAGTTTTCCCAAGAGAACAAATTCAAAAAAATTCCAATGGTCCCCAAGAATGTATTATCTAAAAAGCCATTTCAAATATGATCAAACTCACCATTTAAGAATCCCATACCATTTAAAAATATAAGTCTATAACCAATTTTTTTTAAATTAAATAACATCTTTATGAACAATCGATAACATTAAACGGTCATATGGTCATTTCAATGAATAGTTGTAGTGAAAATTTCAATAGAAAATTTTCACACAACACAATAGAAAGATTATTTTCCATTAATTTCAAATCAATCACTTATTCTAAAACCAAAACATCATTAATTGTTATTAAAGAGATTTTTGAATGGTATGAAATTATTTTTTCTTCAAATTTAATAGTTGGATAAAGAAGCGAACCTGCATAAAATTAAATGATATTTAACAACAAATACTCATAAATAATACAAAAATTTCCCTTGAAAAAATATCACCCACAAAGAATATAAATAATAAAAAATCATAATTGAAACCCAAAGGAATGTTAACAATAGACCAAAGGCACCAATAGTTATTGAAAACACAAAATTAAATGAATAATAAATAAGAGGAGGAAGTTAAATGATGAATATCATGATAAGTAACACATAAACATGAATAAAACCACATGGATTAAACAATGGACAGAGAGGTTGGTATGCGGAAGAAGGGATTAACCCAGTATGAGATTAATAAACAATATAACAAAAAATGGATGATTTTGGAGCTCAAAGGATGAGAAGAGGTGAGATGAAATTTCACTTTTTTTTATAAATCTAGTTATTGTGAACATTTAGGCCACACTATTTAGGAAACCTTGTGCCAATGATATTTCCAACACTAGACACACTAGGTACTAACCACATTTGGAAGTATGATTTTTGGAAACCATGCTCCAAACTTGTTGAGCAGTTCTATCAATATTTTCTGATCCATGCCCATGCATTCAATGTTTTATGGAGGAATAAATCTTAGGACATTCTCTCTTGAATAGTGAATCCATATACCCACATAGATTATTCGAAGTGAGTCAAGGTTTGGATCACACCATGTTCCACCCAAGAAACAAAAACCATGAATGTTCTAAATGAAATAATTATAGACCCATACTTACACGATCTTAGTGTTACCTCTCTGTCATGAAACAGATGAATAATATCCCGAAAATTCATATTTTCAATTTAAAACCCCAAAAACTAGACATAAAAGGAAAATAAAAATAAATAAACCGATATGGCAGATAAATATTAAAATGGGGGTGTGACAATTTCCCTTCCCCAATTGTTTTTATCCCCAGAAAGCGATAATGTTTCTAGTTGATCATATATAAAGACAATGGATTACACAACTTCACTATATAATCCGACAATAATAGAGTACATCATCTACCACTAAGAGAATACATAATACTCCATATGATAAAATTTACTAAAACCCAAAGAATTCATTAAATAAATTGATTATATCAATCCTAAATAGAAACTCTTACCATAACCACAACCATCATGCCTAATATATGTCACAATATATTAAAGACAAGATGGTAAGAATATCAAGGATAAATTTTTAGAGTGGGTATGTAACCAAAGTATAATGGAGGGATAAAATCCTTCCTCATAGGATTCTAGAGTGCAATCCACATAATTTTATAATTCCAATCATATTCCCAACAAACACTTCAATATAATCTAATCCTCAAAACTAAATCAACCACACAACGACACTGAAATGGGGAAAAATATGAAAATGTTACATAGTGATAAACACTCTATAACAATATCAATGGATTCATAATTTTTTGAAGGAGAAATCCATTAAAAATTAGTTCTAAAAAAGAACTCAAAATAATTTCACTGTAATGAATAATGACCGCATCCCAGGACATAAAAACTATAGAAAATAAGAATTTACATCAAAAAATGGATATTAAATTATTCCCTTACCTGCACAAAACTCTCATAAATAGATTGGTGTGCCTCCTGAAGTGGAAGAACTGGTTCAACATCTCTTCCTATAAACACACCAAAAACACCTTTACTAGTGAAAATAATCTATATGTATGTTAATTATCTAGAGAATTTAGACATGAATAATTATATTGAAATGATTAACAAAATTTATGACACAACATCATAATATGACCTGAAGAGGATAAAAAATGATTCGCATGACTCTTTATTCCCCATATAGCCCCACTTATTTCACACTATTTCTAGATCATTGAATTAAGAATTATCATCAATATTTATAGAAAATGAAGAAACATCAGATACCAAATGAACTCATTCTATCACATATTCACCCTAAATATCATGCCTCACCACAAAAATATGAGGATTATAATGAACGTTGAAACCATTAATATTTATTAGAAAGAATCTTATTCACAAAATTTTGACATATCAGAGAATATTTATCGGAAGACTTAATTAGAAAATTAAATAGATCAAAAAAATGATATAAAACACCATTTTTGATACATTCTATTTATGTAGGCAACACATATCAATTTCCTCCACATCCATCATAGCATCAATGAAGTACTTCCCAATGAAGGAAGCATTGAAAAAATACTATGAGAGGTCATACAATGAATTTTTTAGAATGAATTACTTACACCACTTCAAACTCAAACCCCTCAAGAGTCAATGTAGAAAAAAACACCTTTATAGAATAATTCAACTTCATGAACCTGTAGACCTTTTCAAATTTTTTCATTCACTGTTATGTTATAAAAGGTTCTTCTAGACAATAAAAGAGAGGAGGGCTCAACTACTGAAACATGATGAGAAAATTTTCATGATGATCAAACAAGAGGGTTGGATAATGGTGAATCACTAGTAGTTGAAACATAATTATTCCTATAATAAATTCCAAAATACTATAAAAATAAGAAAAATACTGATTCAAAACAAACTCACCATCCAAAACTAATTACAATAAAACTACAATCGAAAAAGAAAAGAAACTCTTATTTGTCAAAAAACTATTTAAAAAATCTCATTAATCACCACATAATAGAATACTCAAAGAAACACTAGAATAAAAATTATTCAACATAGAAATACCATGAATACCAGCCAAAAAACCAATTACTCCCATTCATACAGTTTCTTCATTCTCTAGAAAACACTAATATAAATAAATAAATTAAATAAAAACCAATTTTTTCTTAATAATTTTTTATAAAAATAGATTTTGATCAAATTATTTGAGTAAATAAAATCATCAATTTGTTGTTTTAGAAAAAAACATAACTATCTCAAAAACGAGCTTTCATAATTTAATTAAATTTTTCCAAAACAATTGTTATAATTAGAGAGATCATAAATAACAACTTGAGTGGAAATTTAATTTTGATGAGTGACTTATTTACATATATAGAAGAATCATTCCAATCACCCAACTATCATGGAGTGTATTTTATGACCATTTTCTATGGCTCTAGAAGGCTGGATAGACCCTACAAGATCATTATAAACCAGTATCCATACACCCATTTTCATCCAAAATTATAATTAGTTGCTAACACCATAAAAAAATTTCAAACACCCCATGTAATCCCATGGTTTGACACATGAAGTGATATTCAGAGGCATCATCATACATACAACCAATGTTCTAAAAGGTAAATTACCTCTAACATGTAATTGAAAATAACAAAATGTTCTTGGAAATGAAAGACTTAAAAATAACTTGTTTCTCTAGATACATTTTATCACAAAAGATCCATAATAGTACTTGAACTGGTATCCCATGTTGGCCCATGACATCAACAAGGATCATTCTCAATTTCCCTGAGGTGTTGAAAAGTTCCAAGGGAATATATTGAGTAGAATGGGGAATAATTTCACACAACATAAAAATAAAATTTTACGTGTATAAAAATAGTTGATCCTAATAAAATAAATAATGCAATAAATAATTATATAAACAAAATAATAATATACTAATAGATTGAAAATAAAATTAAAGCATAGGTAAAACCCACAAAAAATCCTTCTAAATCTGTTGGTGACTCTTTGATCCGACACAATGCATCATCCATTGTGATAAAAACCTATCTAGAAAATGAAACAGAGAAAAAAATGCGATATATATAGTTATGAGAATTAAAAACTCAGTAATAATTCCCAAATATTCTATTCAAAAAAAATTTCCTATAAATAAATGATACATCCCATTTAGGTTTTAAATAAAATATGTAATATATAATTTATATTCACACCATTATGCCTAAAATAAATCATTATATGGTTTCCATTCTATAAAAATTGTGGTTATCTTCCAAGAGAGAATCGATATCATTATAAAGAATATAGGGGGATTGGAATGAAAAAAATTTTAACATAAAAATATAGAAATATATTGTAAATAATTTACAAAAAATATCCCATGAATGTTGTTAAAATCACTGATTCAATTTTAGAAAATATGTACACATTTCAAGAGAGTGGGAGTAGAAGTCACAAAAAATATAATCAGAAAAGAAATCCTATAAACTAGACAAAACATGGATCCTTAATAATATTCCTAAGAAAAATAGTTGTTAAGGTACATTTGAATACTCAATTGGTTAGGGGATTATATAGAAAAATATAAAACCATATTCATTCTATAGGAATGCCTCACATGATTCCATCAACTAGTCTAAATTCTATATCCAACCCTTATAGGACTATCTAAGGGGAACAACCCCAATACTCTGTATGGTGCATACTGAGGGATACTAGCCATAACATTATCCTAAGAGAGAGGAAAAATGTTATAACATAATATGATAGATATTTGATAATCAAATTTATTTTATTAATTTTGGGTTATCAAAACAAACCAAACACTTCAAAATAAAAATCACATGCTACACAACCAAAAAATAAACCCCAAGTCACCCTGAGGAATATACCATTTCCTTCAAAACATCGACATAAGAGGGAAGTCCCATTCCAAGGACCTACCATTTTCATCATCATCCTTCATGGAAATAGATCCATCGCTTCAGTGCATTCAAATGTGGACTAACTTATGATAGTTTCAACAAGAATAAAGTAATCGTTGTGTGGAAACCCGTTTAAAAAAATTATTAAACACACCATTAGTGAAATGAAATAAAAAATCAAATAAATTTTAGGATCTAATAAACATTTTCGATTCCAAATTATTATTTATGAATTAATAATATATTTTGACAGGAAACTATGAATTTTGAAAAAAACACAGTGTGCAGTGTTAATAAAAACCATTCCACAAAGTACAATATAAAGTGGATTTCACAACATTTAATATACAAGAAGTAAATTAAGCATTATTAATCACTAATTAATATTAAAGGGAGGTTTGAAAAATAATAACTCAATTTTTTTTGAATTTCATGTTTGATTAAAATTGGTTTCCTACAACAAAACCACAATTGATTTAACATTGGGGACACAAAACAACTCAACAAAAGCCTAGATAAGAATGGACATCGCCAAGGAACCATAAGAACACAATGATAAAAATTTAAACCCAAATAATTATAAACCCCATACCCTACATATCCTGGTTTAAGTGGTAATAAAAATAATAATTTACGAATAATGAAGATGAGGAAGAGAATATTAATATATAATTTCAAATAACCCGAAATCCTATCAAATACCACTTGGATTAATTGTTGAATTATGAAGTAGAAATGATGAATAAATATGGATCCTCGTATGAGTTTCACAAACTAATGAGAGATAATTGGATGGTTTGGGGTTAAATACCATGAAGGATATTAATGGACATTCACATTTTTAATGAATCTGGGCATTGTCCTTGGTTAGGATGTTTTTGTTGGAAAACATTGATATAATGGTTCACCACTCAGAAGACACACATGATTCCCACATATTTTTCCAACAAAATTATGTCATCCATGTGCTTTCTATGTGACATGGTTCATTAATAAAGACATTAGTTATATTCATGCCTTACACATGGTTTGGAAGAACATTTCTAATGTTATAAGCCCTTGAGTAGCAACACAGAGGGTCGAAAAAATGTTTTCTGGGAGTCATATGATATTGATAAAATCTTGTGATACCCATGAAACTCAATCTATTCTTGATATAAATGAATTTAAATGAGACTCATCCATAATTTTCCATGTGGTTACCCCATTAACTAGGCTCCAAAATAGTGCAACAAACAAATAATTGAATAAAAACAAAAAAAATTCATTAACACTACCTAAACTAAAGGGAAAATCCAAATAATATGAAATAATAAATAAAGGAAGGAAATATAAATTTACATGTGGAATGATGATGAATGATGAGTTGAGTGAATTAACTGTCATATTGTGAATATCATTGAGAATATAATTTAATTTTCATTAAAGAATTATTTTGAGTACTCAATTGTCTTGGATTCCAAGTGTAAATTGTGGTAGAAATGACAAGGATAATATTTCAACAATATTTCACATGTATTTTGATGATTATATCCACAACAATTTATTTTTCTATTTTAAATTGCATTATTTATTGTCTTTTTATTAGTATTGAGATAAATTATAAAAATTCCATAATTCTAGAACATATAAAATTATTATTATTAGTTTTTTTTAATATAATGAATTTTTGAAATAGGATATAATTTTTGATATATTATTCTATAACCCTTTTATTTTAGGATTAATTTATAAACATCTAATGATGTTATTAATATACCACTTGCCACCAAAATAGAACACATAAGTTGAAAAATATTCTTTCATAAAAAAATAACACATCATTATTAATGTATACACAACTCGAACATGTAGCGGATGATTTGGGATATTAAATTTATCAAATATAGATAACATGATGTCTAATATTTCCATTGAATTAAATTTTATATTTACCAAATTAATGTGGCTAATTGGTGTATTAAATTAAATTATATTTACGAGAAATTTCATTACAAAAAAAAGATTCATTGTGTAATACATGAATATCATTTTCTAGAAGTAAAAAAAATCATACAATTTTATTGAGAAAAAGAGAAAGCATATTTGAAAATTATTATTAATGTTAATACATAAAGATTAAGCCTCCAAACATGAATTATTTTATTAGTAATTTATAGTATAGAAATGATACATTATATTTTCCCCTACCATTACATATATTTTTAAATCCAATTCCATTTCAACGAATATTTTGACTAAAGTAGTTTACGTGATAGAGAATATATAATAGAGATGTGGAGTTTTAATTAATTTAATCTAATAATTATGGAATAAAATCTTTATAGTGATAGGTAGTGAATATCTATAGGACATTCACTTTTTAGATTGCGATTTTAACATAATACTCAATTATTTTAAATAATCCCTGGGATTTTCTATTCATTGTAACATGTATATTTAGTTTTTTATTTTTTATTTTATTAAGATATTTTATTAACTTGTGACATTAAAAGAGAATTATTTTATAAAAAACACTAGTTGGTGTCTCCTAATTTAGTAAAACATGTTGAGCAATTTCTCAAATGTCATTTTCTAATAAAATAACTTTTCATAAATGTTTAAAAACCATATAGTGTTACTGATAATGTTTAATGTTATTATTAGTGTATACACTTAGTATTTGATTTAAGAATTAGATATTTTAAATAAAAGACACCTTTAAAATTAGATAAAGGGTGTGTTCAATGATCGATGTGTGTTAATCTATTTTATATTCAATCAATATTTTCTTATTGTCCATTCTTCTGATTAAAAAAATTTTATTTACATTTTTTATTATTAATATACTTTTACTCATATTTTTTAATACATTTAAATACCAGTTTATTCTTTTATGTATATCATAAATAAATTTACAAATTGATTGTTTGATCTGCTACATTTTAACGAGACAACAACATGGTTACCACTTTACTACATTTTGAGTGGGATAATATTGGGTGAGGTAACATGTATAATTTCTCATCATCACCTAGTAATGGTGGGTTTAGTTTAATAAACCTCATACAAACATCTTACACCGATAACCTCTATAAATTAATGTTTATTTGGTGTTGTAAACATGGATGTATTTCAGTTCCAACATTCATTCATTGTGAAATTAACCACATATAATAACCATAAAACAAACATCATTCAATGAACATAATTATAAACTAAATGAAATATCTGAAAGGGGATATATTACTCATATAATTTCCATAAAATTAATAAAAATTAAGATCCTAATTAGTCCACCTCGATAAATGTTCATTACAAACCATTGTTTTCAAATAGAAATTCTAAAATGATCATTCCTTTTCTATTCTTGAAGATACATTCCTGAAATAATAATATCATCTTGTTCTATAAGAGAGGATCGACCCAATAACTTGTTGTCCCATATAGGTCCAAGATAATATTTTCACCTAATATTTTATAAATATATGTTATAATATTAGATAGATTTCATATAGTTTTAGATTTATTATTTATAATCATCATCTCAAAATCTTTGTAGAATTACAAGTATAAAAAAGGTGAAATCATATCTGAATTTTTAACACTGATTTTGTTTCTAGAGATATGGATTGTTTATTGAATATCCCTTCGACTAAATGTAGTAGCCTATTCTGAGGGTCAATTACAATATCTTTAAACATATGTAATTATTATATTATTCTTTTAGATCTTAATATAATATAATTTAATTTCCATCATTCCCCAATTTTTCCTAGGAAAACTTATTTTTCTCCTTATCCATTTTCAATTTTCCAGTATGATCTTTTTATTTACACAATTTTACCATATAGACTCACATTAAACATCCATCATAATTTTATATGTTTATTTACCATAATAACTACTGGAAGAATCAATATTTCTATCAACATAAACATAATTTTTTTCTTCATCATTTAATTAGCCAGTAGATAATTAATATTTATACTCCTTATTACATAACACAATATTCTACATTCATTTAAAATTTTAAAATTTTTATATCATTTTCTACTTCAATAGATTTTATCCCCATCAACTGATTAAATGTACACATTATTTATAATTGAAAATTCTTATTAATGGTTTTATATGCATCAAAAATTACACCAATTTAGTATTTTTTTCATTTTCATTATGTTTACCAGTTTTATATCCTATTAATATATGAAGCATAATTTCATAGAGATCCTCATCAAATTCATCATAATATTAATCACATGATTTTTAATATTAGTCATCATTTAGTTTATATTTTATCATATCATTTAATATTATCCCATTATTTGTAATACTTAGTCAACATTGTTATATTATTATTTCTTAATCTATGATAATATTAGAAATGTAATCCGCTAACAATACCTATTGAACATACAGGGATGATATGTTGGGATCAATATAATCTATAAAATTTATAATCACCATGATAATAATGGAGTTATCACAGAGAATCTCATAGTGCTATAGAGTATTGCTCAAAATCTCATAGACACTTATAATGATATCATCCAAGTTCTTTTCCCCATCGATATTTATATCTTATAGTATTAATCGATTGATATATAACAAAAAATTACATGCCTTTCATGTTTCTTTTATTGTTTTTTATGAAAATATCTCATATTGTGTCAATAGTCTTGTGTTCATTGACCCTTGTGGATACATTTCCTAATAATGAAATTATAATTTCATTTGGTAACATTGTTAAAAAATCATTATATCATTATTCTAATTATATATTTGAAGAATATTAAATATTACATGATAGACCCAAATTTTTTCATATTAATTTCTTATTGGAAGTGTTATTTTATATATATTAAAACCATGTTGCTCTTACTATAGTAGTTTATACCATAGAATATTAGTATTCTATGAAAATTTCTCAAATTAATATTAATTACTTGCATATATTATACTGAAATTTATAGTGGTACCGCTCAGTAATACCAATTCATGTTTCTAGGTACAAGTAAGGTAGTACCATGATGAAGGGGTGAAATAGGGATACACTATTTTTACAAATTATTACTCATATAATTCATTACATTGACTGGTTAAAGACATGACACATTATCCTTCATAAAAAAACCTTATATCATATACAATATAAATTTGTAAATCCTATCACTCCAATAATTAGATGATTGTACCTTAATGTCATATTCCATGATGAAATTGGTTTTATTCCCTAATTACAAATTCCACACAATATTCCATAGTTCTAATGGTAATTTATTCTATACCACAAATCAAATAATCTATATGATTTTCTATACACATCAATGATAAATAAAAACCATCATTAATTAAACCCTAATGAAAAAAGAACCCATGATTTTTAATAGGTCATAGATGTTAATTATGAAAGAAATTATTATACAGCCCAATAAAAGTTCACCAACCATTTATGGTTAAATTAAATATAACATCTTTGTTCTGGAAGCCACCCATTGGTTCCCCATACCCGGTTGGTCACATGACCACATGCACGTTTCCCAAAATTCTAGTGGCTTCTGACTAGTTATGGGGGGCCTTTGGTGAGATAGTGGGAAAACAATGCCCTCATTAGAAAAGTAAAACAGTGGAAGTAATCAACATGAAATATTGGAAGCAGTAATAGTCCATACAAGGGTAAACAGTGGAAGACTAAAATTAAGAAACAACTAGAGCACATATATATGTGTATATATATAAATAACTGATGCATGATACCTATGTCTAAGAATGAAGACAAAAAATCATAGTACTAAATTTCAAACCATACTAATCCAATGTATAAAAAAAATAGATAAACCTCCTCTGCATCGCAAGCCTATTCTTGGTCCCATTCTCTCTAGCTCCAGGGCATGTAATGTACCTGACGTAGAAGGGTGTTTTCCCTTATCTATACCGGTAACAATATATTCTCTTAGGCCCAAAATCATTACCCAAACAGGGTGTGAACTTAAATCCCAGTATGAAACAACCCCAAGATATCAGCCTATCAGTTAGTGAATATACGTTAGGTAAAAGCACAGAAGCAGTAAACAAGAAATTACTCAGTAGGAAACAATCTAAAGGTCAACATCAAGTAACAACTAATCAATAGCTAAACACAAATAGGTAACCCTCTGGGATGTGCTCATAGCCATCCCCTCTGGTCCTACCTAACAAGTACATGCAACCCTCTAGGCTGTACAATCAGCCTTACCCTTCTAATTCCTTCATATGAATATATAATGACTCTCCGAGGAAGCACTCACCTTCAATTCACTTTACAGTCTATGGTAGTCTGGAACTCACTTAGGATGCTCACATGGACAATTACCCTTATAGACCCAAGGTCATGGACTATCTGAGGAAGCTCACTCTGAAAATTCCCCTTTATAGACTTGGTCTTTCAAAGACTCTCTGAGGATGTTCAATTGGTCAATTTCCCCAGTAGTCTAAAGTATTTCAAGGACTCTATGAGGATGCTCACTCAGCTGATTTCTCTTACAGGGAAAAGTTATTCAAAGACTCTCTGAGGAAGCTAACTCGGTCAATTCCCCTCACAGTCGAAATTGCTCAAAGACTCTTTGAGGAAGCTCATTCGGTCAATTGACATTACAGTCTACTACACCAGGTTATCACAGTCATGTTTAAGTCATTGTTCATAGCAATATAATATTTCTAAAGTAATCCTACAGAACTACGTGGCTAACAGTCTCCAACATATCATGCATGTGAGAGAACCAACACTCCACCCTACAACTCTGGGCATTAGAAAACATGCATGGAATCCAAAGGCAAAGCCAGACCAAACGGTCGTAATAGAACATTCATGGTCAAATACATAAAATTCATATAAGAACGATGTTCATATCCAATTAAACACTACACAAGCATAAAATCATGGCAGGATAACAATAGGGTTACAACGGTAAATGCGCAATACCCCATTCAAGGGTATTGGTCAAAATTTCACATAATAATCTATGAAATTCTACCGAAATGTACAAAACAACTACCTTGGAATTATGAGTTTCTATATGTGATCCTCGAGGCATGAATCTGAATAGAATGATACAGATCTACAAAAACATCTAAATCATTCAACACATGATATCTTATTAATGAAGATAAATCAGAACATGGTGCTCAATGATAAGAGGGAACTCACTGATGTGATTCCTACACAACTAACAATGTTTGATTCGGAGGACAGATGATCACATGGGAGTTCGTCAAATATTTTTAGACCTATAGAGCTCTTGGTCAAACTAGACCTAGAAGAAGCGCATTCTGGAGATTAGACACGACCCTAATATGTTTAATGAAAAAAGAGAACATGATGTGTAATGTTGAAGTACAAAGTGTGTACTCTCCATTTCCTTACTCCACTTTAGGCGGCCTCCAAATCATCCCCACATGGCCATGTGCAAGGTTTCTACAAGTACAGCACACAGATACATATGGTAACTGAGTACACGACATGTAATCATAATTTACACAGCATGTACTTCAAGTGTATCCAGAATTTCCACTTGTCCTCAGAAATGACTAGATATGGAAAATATACCTAAAAAGAAGAAGAAACCCTGAATAGTTATGGCCAGAAGGCTCATACATAATCCTCCGACTCCAATGGCTCGACCTGTACCCGCACATGATGTTATATCACTCGTACGAGTGGAATAGACCATCCATGGAGAACCCTTGTACTGCCATCAACAATCCAGATATGATGCTCCTCGAACGACGCATCCACATCGAGCACAACCTCTTTAGGATGAATGAAATGAGACTGGTCTAAAAAGTACTGTCGAAACTGAGAAATGATAAAAATGTCGTGCATAGTACGGTACCTCTAAGGTAACTGCAACTGATAGGAAATCGGACCAACTCTCTCCAACACCTCAAATGGCACAACATAGCTTGGTGAAAACTTACCCTATCTCTTAATCATCTTGTGTACCAACCTCGGTGTGACACGCAGGAAAACCTAATCCCCATCCATGAACTCTAGAGGTTATCTCAACTAATCAGAATATGACTTCTGTCGAGACTGTGTAGTAGCAATCATCTTCCAAATAATTACTATATGTTCTGTTGTCTCTCGAAGAAGTCGAGGTCCCAACAAGGTTTCCTCTCCTTCCTCCAGCCAACATAAAGGTGATCAGCATGGCCTACCATAAAAATCCACCTATGGTTACATTTAAATAGTTGTTTGAAAACTATTATTGTAGGAAAACTACACATGAGGAATATGATTCTCCCAAGTACATCTAAAATACAAGATGCATGATTGGAGAATTTATTCATACATATAAATCGTACACTCAGATTGGTCATCTGTATGGGGGTGGTATGATGTACTCAAAAGTACCTCTGTACCCAAAGCCTTCTAAAGCCACTTCATGACTTGTGATATAAAACATGCATCCCTGTCTGAAACAATTTATTGGGGAACTCCATGTAGATGTACAATCTCATGAATGTACAACAATCCCAACTCATCAAAAATGAAGGTCTTCTTGATCGACATGAAGTGAGTGACCATTGTGAGTATGTTAATGAAAAACAAAACTACTTCATTCCCTCCCATCGACCTCAGAAACCCTGTCACAAAATTCATCACGACATCATTCCACATTCAATCAGGAATGGGAAACTGTTGCAAAATCCCTAGTAGTCGCTCATTCTCTACCTTCACCTGATGAAAGGAGGAACGCCTCATGAAAAAACCTGTAACATATACTAAATATATTAAACATAGGTTTTATACAATTCCACATAACCATATCCCATTCATTCACGTCGGATTATCCTTACATGTCATACCTCTGAAGCTCCATGTCCCTCATATGCTCCCATTCACTTCCATATTCTCTGTACCGCTCCCCCCTCACTACCATTCCTGCTTGGGTATCAGCTCATCACAACCTACACTCCCTAAAGACCGCTCATTCTTCATTCTCTTTCTCCTACTTACGCTTTATTCCATCCTCCTCCATCTCTAACGAGCTCCTTATCCTGGTTTCACCTCCCCTCTCCACCATCTTCCTTCTCTGACATGGTTTCTGGTCTCCCCTCTTAATGACCTAGGGTTTCCACAAATCACTGATGCCGATGTACTCATCCTTTGAACTATATCTCTTGGTTACCATACACTCCATCCCACTTCTTCCCTAATAGAGAATATTGACTGGTTTCACCTCACCTCTATGTTTTCTTCATTCTCCCACATCGTCTCAGGTTTCATCTCTATGCAACCCAGGGTTTCTAAGAATCCCTGATGTCGGCGTCCTCCTCCACTGGTCTTCCCAATCATGGGTTTCCGTATTCTCTCAATTTTCTATCCCCGTCCGATGTTCTGCATTTATTTTCCATAGCCAACAGTTTCATCTCCTTCATGTACTCCTCCGAGTACTCCTTCACAGTGGATAACCATAAACTCCTATCTCTACATTCATGTTACCTATCATAACATACATATCCATGGAAGAAGAAACCCTATAAAAATGTCGGAATTGGGTTCTTTCAACAACCCCTCCATTCTCAGAAACGGTAACATCTGTCAGTCAGAACCATGTTTGTGTATGAATTCAAATAATTAAGACAACTTCACCTTACACTGTCATCATGTTTCATGTTTCTC
This sequence comes from Viscum album, assembly GCA_963277665.1. Classification (NCBI taxonomy): domain Eukaryota; kingdom Viridiplantae; phylum Streptophyta; class Magnoliopsida; order Santalales; family Viscaceae; genus Viscum; species Viscum album. Next base: position 793,721,969 of record OY728160.1, on the reverse strand, counting down.
ATTTTTAATTGGATCTCATATCAATTTTCATTTTAATAGTGACATGTTGTTGATATTCTCTTATAAGATACAGCTGGACTCTACCTTTATTCTCTTTCTTCCTGTTCTTATGTGTAAAAATGAATATTCCCACTTACTGAGATTTTTCCTTTGTTTGATTTTTAGGTCTATATTATGTTGACATAATTTTCGAGAGATTGATTATACATAAATGTTTCCATTTTTATTATATGGAACTACTTCCAAATTATTCATCCTGGTAAATCAACATTATTGTGATGAAAATTTTATGATTTTTCATGAAGAACAGAACATCTAAATGTAACAAATACTAAAACTGAATTTAAATTCATTACCAAGAATTCAGTAAACCATTCCACTCTCAATATGGATGGTTTTGATCATGCATACTAGGGGATGTGAGGTACATACACTATATTTTGGGGGAAGATAGGATTAGTGAAATATTAATGAGTACCTAATCATTGTATTTAATTTGAGTTATTAGTTCTACGTAGTTATAATAAATATTACTTTAAATGAATTAAACAAATGTATCATTTTTTATAGTAGTGAATATTTCATTTTCCATGAGCACTGGATTAGAACATGTATTTTCTTTCAGTAGTGGATAACTTTTTTAGAGTAGTGGAACATGTTTTTTATATGAGTAGTGGAACATGAATTTTTTTGGGTAGTGGATTATGAAATTTGAAGTGGATCATGTTTTTTTGGAGTAGTGAATCATTTTTTATGGTAGTGGATATTGTTTTTTAGAGCAGTAGATAACGTATTATATATTATATACATGCTAATTTTGTTAGATGTTCTGCGATCCCATCATCAGGCCATGAGGACTTCCATTTTCCCTTCAAGGGAGACCACTGATGATTTGCAGGGGATGTTTCATTTGTATCTTCTATATTAACCTCCCATGTTTATTAATTTTACATCCAAATATATATTTTTATGCATAAAATTTTTTATTATATGATTTTAAGTTTTGCTTATATGATTACTTATAGGTGGGAATATGTGGGTCATCCATTTTACTAGCCAAGAATCAGTTAAAGGCATAAACTAGTTGATGGTTTGTAAATTTGGTGTCGAATCCCAAAAAAAATCCATTATTTTAGGAATGTCAAACGATATTCAAGGATGTATTAAAATTAGGTTTTTCATGGTAACATTTTCTATGTCCATACTGCACATATCCTCATCTATTTCCATTTTTCTGGGATTTTATGTAGTTGATGGTTATTCATTGGACTTTTCATGTATGATTTTGAATCTACATAGATATTCTAGCATAGAGTTAGTGAGTTATTTATATTTTCAGTGTTCCTCTTTAACAATACAACTACTTTCTCTATATCACTTTTTGATCTTGAATATGAATTAGGTACTAAAATAGTGACTACCTCATTTAAGTCTTATGTTCATTGAATTGGTACTCTAGGATGCTAGATACGATCATTCGTAATGAATTTTGTAGTCTATTTAATTATTGGAAATTGACTTATTTTCATATGAATTGCAGAGATGACACACAACTTAACTATAAGTTCTACTCTAAAAAATTCTATTTTAAAAATCTTCAATTTTGTAATTGTCATTTTTTAATATTACCGTCTTAACTTTGAAATTTTTTATTATTGGATATTTAATCATATGATTGTAGGGATGACACACACACCATCAAAAATAAACCATGTTTTATGAAGATTGGGCTGAAAAGTGTATTTTCCCTATTGAGATTTGTGTATATATTATTTTTAATTTTATTTAATGTTATTATCTGCATGATATATAATCTGTTTAAATGAATGATCACCCACATTATTGGTATATCTTACAAAACTACTGAAATGTAGTACCTCTATCATTTTCCATGGTTTTCTTCTTACAGTACATTTTCATTTTAATTCTAATTAAAATGAATTCTTTAATGTTTTTTTAGTATCAATTGAAGACTCAAATAGGGTAAATTATTTTACTTTTATGCTAATTTATTTTTTAATTAAAAAACATTTGTCTTAGATGTTCAATAATGGTGTTCGAGATGGATATTCCCTTTTTAAATAATCACTTTCAATAATTGTGTTCAATATGGATGTTCCCAAAAATCGATTATGGTGTTTGTGTTAAAATATGTACCCATTATTCTATTTTCCTTCGATTGATTCATGATTTGTTACTGAACGCCAAAGCAATGTTTCTAGAATATGTATGCACTTATGTGTTTGCATCCTAATTTATTATAAATTTTTTTAATGTTTTTAGTATGTACAATAGATTACAGTTTTCGATGAAATAAGATTCTAAATACCTAGGATTCCTTAGTTTAAATTAGTTTGTTATAGCAAAGAAGGATGAACTTCATTTTCCAATCAATGAAATTTTCATCCTTCATTTTATTTCATGGTATTATGCTTACCTAGGTTGTATCTAATATGTTTCAACCATCTGTTTTACTTGGAACAAAGAGTATATGAATTCATGAAAAATCTGCCCATGTTTGTAGGCAATAAAATTAAATTTTTTGATGTTATATCTTCAATAATAATTTTTGTGTTATCATTGATGAATTTTGGGGTATGAACCTTTTCTCTACAAATTCAAGTTAGATACTTGAAATTTTTTCTTAGTTTTATATATCATTCATGTCATTGCTTCACATTGCCTATGAATCACATTCTCTTATTTAATATTCTTACCACATAATGAAATGAAGATTAAATGTTGATTTGAGAGATGATTCGTTCCTATACCATGGAATGAGGAATGCAGACATTGAAACCTCCACTATTGGAAGGTGTTGGTTCCCTTACCATGTTGAAAGTAAAAACTCTGACGAGAAATGTTGAATCTCAAGACAATGGACAGTTTCTCATCAGTCAATAATTAATTGTTTACTTTAGTGTCTTGATCGTAAAAAAAATTCCATTACAATGACTTTAAGGTTGATGCCTTTACCTTCCAAACAATGGTTTACTTCAACATATCAAAATCATGTAACGTAGGAACTTATAATTACAACTGGATGGATAAGATCATGGTATTTTATTTTTTATGTTTTTTATATACTGTTAGACATTGTTATATATTTAATTGATGGGTTTAAAATATTATCCATTGAAAAGATTATTCCACTGGAAGGTTCCTATCATTTCAATGATTTCAGATCTCCCTTATTTTTATGCAGATTTACACATAATGAAAACATGTGGGGCAGTTTAATTTTTTTCATATCTATTTTCAAAACTCCTTATGGAAAATATATATTTAACACATTTCATAAGAAACAAAAACCTTATTTAAAACTATATTCTACTCATTAATTTAATTTATGATATCTATTATATATTTATTTAATTGTGAAGACCATGTGCCCAGTCATATCTACTATCCTCTATAATTTTTTTTATCATGTCATATTTTTAAAACTACAATATGTTGGCATTATACATACATGTATCTGGAACATGTAGGATATTTTATTGAAATTACTATTATTTTATCATTTCATGTCTTATCCCTATATTTTTACATTCCCTATTTTTGTTTACTAAACAATCCTATATAATTACATTTCATTGAAATTCTATTTTCAAATGGTAACTACCTATTATATTCCCAAATTATTAAATATGTCACAATTTCATGCAATGATATATCTAGAATACTTTACACTACAAGAATTTTATCCTCTTTCCTGATAAAACAACTTTCAGTTTTCACATTGTAAGATTACTTTTTATGAGGTATATTGAACTACTATAGGAAATTAACCTATTGTAAATCAACATGAACAACAACAGGATCATTGCAACAACGATTCAAGAAACTAATATTATGATATTAATAGAAGGGAACATCTATTATTTTAACCATTACTGTCTTCAACCAGAATTTTATAATTTATGTTGTTATAGTTTTCACCCATGTTTTTGAAAAAAACATCCTTCTCTATAAAGATGTTCTTTTTTGCCATCATTTTCAATAAAAATGTGTTATATGACCCTATAATAATTTAAATGAAAATGAATTCTTTTTTAAATTGGAAATTACAGGCTTTACCCTAGTAGTGTAGGTTTATTTCTTGATTTTAAAAGATACTAGCATTAATATAACTGATTACCTTGGTCATTCACCGGAACAGTGTTTGTGGTGGTAAAATAAACTGTAATATTTATTTCCTTTGGATAGTTCTTATATAATTAATGTTCATTATATGTTCGCAAAATAATTTAGTTCACATATTATGTACTAAAATTCCATATTGAATAAGAAAATGAACTCTAATTTTGTTAATTAATACATTTTCAGTACATTAAATATGAATTATTGAAAATGAACATGCATTTTGTCTTTTCAAGGGACTAACTAGTCCATTTGAAGTTCAAATAGTATATTCAATTTACTAAACAATACATTTGTATTTCATAAATTAGGTCAGTATATATACAATATGTAGTTTAGACAGTACTGAAAATGTATTTTCAGTCCATTTTTATTAATGGAATTGATGTCCTCACCCCTTCGGAACTTGACTCCAATATTTTAAAAATTATTATTAGAGTCAAGAAGACACATAATTAGTTTCATATGACATTCATATATAAAAAATTTCTTCTATGGAATCATGACCTATATATTAGTAACAATATTTATTTTTTCCAGTTCATAAAATTATTGCGGAACATCTATGATGAAGCTTCAATTCAAGATACCTGATGTGTCATTACCATGCGCTTCATATTCTCTTAGTTATGTGAATATTGTTTATTTTTCAACAATATATAAAATTACATTTAAAATTTAGTCATATTGAATGATATATATCTTGAGGTTTCAATATCATAAAGTCAAATACTTGAGATAAAACCAATGGTTAAAAATGAGTTACCCATTTGACATACCATTTTCATTCATCCTTCTTGTCACCTGGTGAACTCCGTATGATTGAATAGAAATTGTTCCAATGATATCATTAGGATCAATATAATAATGTTCATTCGACACCACATGAGAAGCATGGATTGATGGGAAGAATAGAGAGTTAAATCCATTAAAATATTGTATAGATACATTACATGTCTCCTTACTAGCACAAGAAGGATCAAAATTCTACATGGGTTTGTTGATAGTAGATATAACACGGATATACTCCCTTTTATGTATCTTCTTGACACTTCTACTAGGTGTGTTTATTGTTAGATTTTATGTGATCTGTGTTGTAAATTACATATATGGGTGTGTTTGTTGTCAGTTTGCAGAATATATCCATGTTTCTCAACATCATTTCACTTAATTATTATTATTATTATATATAGGTACATCTGTGCCAACAGAGCACTGAAACAAAATAGAACCTTTTGTTAAAAAATTCACCCCAATGATAGAAAATCCAATCAATGTAAAATTTATGTAAATTGAATGTTAAAATATAGTGTTTTGTGTTGTAGATTAACTATTTGGGTGTTTTCGTTTTCAATTTCCAGCATATACAGATATATTCCAACACCATTTGACTTAGTTTTCTTAATTTTGTATAGGTTCTTCTGTGGAATCATGGTGTACGCAAACAAATAGAACTTTATGTTAACAAACACACCCCCTTGTTAGCAAATCCAAAGAATTAAAAATATTGGTAAACAGGCAGTGATAATATAGTTTTTTTGTTGTATATTACATGTTTGGGTGTGTTTGATATCATTTTCTAGGATATAGGTAGATTGTTCAATACTATGTCACATAATTTTTTTTAAATTGTACAGGTACTTCGATGCAAACATTGTGCGTGCAACCAAATAGAACCTCATGTTACCAACAACATCATCTTACCCAAACACAAGGAGACTTGGAGACTTCATCAGTAGCTCACTGACACTAAAATGGTGTCGAAATGTCTTATTACGTATGGGATTTGTGTCACCATGATGGGAAATTCAATGTTTGGATTTTATGTTCCAGGGGAAAATTAATCCTATGAATTCACCAATCATTCTACTGCATCTATATTCCCTTTATGTGTTCATCTTTTAACATGTCATTATCCAATGAACAGTCATTTGGGTCTTTATAGAACACATCGGTAACTTAATTTCATTACTTAATATCACTATATACATTTTCAGATTATAATAGTCTTTCAGTGATGGTCATGAACTTCGAGATGGTCATGAGGGCTCATACAAAGAGCCAATGATTCATATAGAATCCTGAAGTTTATTGCAGTGACCACCATACTGATGCTACCTTTTTGTTATCATTTAAATCTTTTTATTACATTCAAATATTCATTGTGTGGTTTGTGAAAGGGAAAAAACTCAATAGCTGAGCATTAAAGTATTCATTATAGTGGACTTCAAAAATTCATTATAGTTGATTTATCACACTAAAAGCTAACAAGGTGAAGACTGTTGGAGGAATAAAGTATTTACTATAGTAATTTCTTATGTTTGTGTTCTAGTTTAGATCGATTGCGGTTTAGTCCATAGAATGTAGATTCATAATAACTAGTGTAAAAGTTGTTTTTTGTTGAAATAAAGATTTATTAAATTATTTACATTTTTTCAGATGCTTCTCATTACATTGTGAGTTCTTATTTCTATATTTAGATTTCATTTTAATAGAAATATATGTATGTTGAGTTTTCAATAAACTCTTTATGAATTTAATGTTATATTGATAATCCCACAACCCATGTGAATTGTAACAGCCGGAGATTTTATGAAAAATATTCTTTTTAATGTCTTGTGTTGTACGCTACACCAAAAGAAGCTTTCACAACACGGATCCTTGACTTTCCTTCCATTACACGCAATCGCGACATTCCTCGATAGCGTGTGTAGTACGCAATAACGAGTTTCATTAAACAATAATATGCTATTAAAATATTATTAAAACTAGCCGTTATGAATAGTAATAACCACTTTTTAAAATTTTTAGCTCTCAAAATGGACTTCATTTTTGGATTCGGAGTATCGAATTTAGCCTAAGGTGAAATTTTGGTAATTTTCAGATAACTTTCATATTTTGATGAATAGTGAAAATTACTAAATTTTAATAAAAAACAACTTTTTTTAATAGAAATAATTAATAGTGATAAATTATTAATTTTAGTGGTTTTAAAGTATATCTAGAATATATTTTTACAATTCAATACAATGTTGTTTATTGGATGTAATTTCACATTTACACGAGACATAAACAAATGTTAATCTTTTGATAGTTATTATCTCTTAAAAACACGCTATTTGTTGTGACATCGGAAATTAATTATAAAATTAATTAATGCAACATATATGTTGGGAATTTTGTAAAATAGAAATAATTTTTGAACTTGGAATATCAATTATAGCTTAGAGTGAAATTTTGGAATTTTTTTGAAAAACATCAATTTTTAATGAATAGTGAAACTACTAAGTGGTAGTTAAAAAAATTAATTTTTTCATAAATCTTAATTTTACCACTTATGTGAATGGAATTTCAAAAATCAGAGAGACACGGTTGATGTCAGTAAGTAAAATGTGGTTCAATGGGATGAAATTAATTTTTGGTGAATAGTAACTTTTTACTTTTATTTACCACGGTTAAAGGTAAATAGGGTAATTAAGGGTAAAATGATATTAATATTACCCTAAAACATGTCCTAATCCTATTGGACAAATGTATTTCGACCAAAAACAAACTTAGGAATAATATATGACCATTTAGGCCCACTTGGGTTAGATTAGGACATTTATTATTAATTTATTTAAAGAAGGGTTAAAATAGTTATAATCAAAGTTTAATAAGTAAATCATTTTTAATATGGGGTTATACATACGATAAATTAGACTATAAATATTCATTAGATATCTAAAAATATTTCCTATATAATGGTATTTTATTTGTAATTTTTAGACATTAAATAATTTTATTTATTTATGACACAATGATGATGCAGTAATTATCTTATTAATGAAATATTGACATAATTGATGTTATAAGCACCACAATAAATGTAATTTGAGACTTTTTATGAATTACACTAATTTTCTAGGTTAGTATGATATATTAGTGTTGATTTAATCAACTTGGTTTGAACATATAATTCTGTTATGACTTTCACAGAAATCATATATCAAATAGTGTCAAAATTGACACAAAATAGTTTTTAAATCAAATATTATATTATTAATTGTAATTTTATTCCTAAAAATCTAAGGGTCGGCCAAATGACTTATATAAGGATATATATATTAATAATAACCAATTTGGGGTTCGTTTGGCATGTTATAGTAAGTGAATTAACCATATAGTGTAAGAAAACAAAAAGACACGGTAAAAGTTAAATTATTTAACTTAGAGTTAAATATAATTGATAAGGTTAAAATAATAACCTAAACTTGTCTAAATCCTATTGGATGACAGGATTTAGACCCATACTCACTTTAGCTTCGAATTAAGACCCTTTGGAACCATTATAACCCGATTTTTACTTTAATATAAAATAATATTTTGAGATATTCCTAAGGTGCCCCTCTCCTCCCTTATAAAAGGACACCTCCTCCCCCTCCTCCTCACTCCAATTTGAGCACTCATGCTCGGCCAACCTCTGCCAAAATACCTTCTCCACTTCCTTATAATAATCCTAGAGGTCCTGGTCTTCTTCAAAGACCAATCATAGTTCCCTAAGTGGAGGATTCAAAGAGGTGTTCCAAAGAAGAGGTAATATCCATTACCGATCTTTTCAATTTCATTCTTCTTCAACTTCTTACTCTTTAGTTTTTTCATGATAAAGTAATAACATCAGTATTACTTACATACTGATATGTTATTATAAATATGAAACAACCCTAATTCACCTTCTATCCATTCTACGGAAAAATGAAATCACCGCGCGTGCGTACGTACGGAATACCGTCTCCACGCCGTGGTGTAATCTAATTTCCGCCACCACCTTAATTGGATGGGTATAATGGTTTAATTAGTATCTATATATGATTATTATAAAGTGATATTGATACTGAAATAGTATACATAGACGTCATCACAATTCCACGACTATGGAAATGATATCATCGCTCGTGCGTACGTAAGGACTACCGTCTCCACGACGCGATGAGATTCATTCTCAATGATTAACCATTAATGAATGATTATAAAGTATATATAATAAGTACTAATGAAATATATGACATAATAATGATACTGGAATTATTTATATGTATTTCATCTACTTAATTCCATTCAATTCAATAAGGAAACAAAAACAACGTTCATGCGTACGTACGGACTACCGTCTCCATGAACGGTGTATTTCTTTCCATTTAATGATTTATTATATATGTATATTCTGAATATATATAAATCATGTTTTATATTATGGAATTAAGTAATCATGATCTAAGTAATCTTATGAATAATTACAAGTTAAAAACACGAACGACAAATGAGACGATTTTACCCAAAACGGTACTTTAACATGAATTTACAAAAGAACGGGTAATATAAAGTCATAAGTGGACCATATATGATATAATAACAATGAATATGATTCTGGAATAAGTCAATAACATGATTTAAATCATTATATAGGAGGTTTTGACACTTACAAAGCAAGTCGGACCTAAGGTAAGGAAAATATCACAATCTCATTTTTATCCGAGATTTTTTTTACTTTAGAATTTACTGGGGTGTATTTTATCATCCACATCCATGTTACCAAAATATGTAATATTGTTCCCATCCACTTACAATATTTTAAATCCAATTTTACCCTTCGGTGAGTTTTTAGTAAAGAATATGAAAGGAATCTTTTGTCGTTTTTCATACGAGGTACTTTTTGACTTTTCCGACAAAAGTACGAAGAATGTTTTTTAACTTATACGGCATGAATGTATTTTTAAAACATTATTTCCAAGAATCTTCCTTTACAAGTTTTCAAGATTATTTTTAATCAACTTCTTTTAGTTTAAAGTTTTATGACATGTTAAGAAATGAAAAATGTTTTTGGAGAAGAAAGGATATTTTCCTCAAGGAAGGAGTTCAAGTGTTTTATCAAAATTATTTTCCTTCTAAGATAGTAAATGGTACTGTTTTATACCTATTATTACATTGATTTGATTATGTTGTGATGGAATTATTTTTTATGAATTCCTTTATTTTATATGATTTGTTTTATGACGTCATGATGTTTAAGAATCCCATTTTTTATTACATGGGTTATGCAATGATGTATGATTTTTGATTTTGTGGCACACATAAGAATGGTATAATTATGAGATGGGTGGGACCTATATCTCCCTCCAATGCATTGGGTAAAGATTTCATATCTCATGAGATAGACATTGCTAGAATGGTAGGTTATACCGGTTCAGTGAAACAGGACTGAAACGAGGGTGACTCGATTCATAAAGGGACTTTTTCCACTAAGATAGTCTTGGAAATGAGTCTTGACTAACATGAAATGATTCTCTATGATTATGTGTGAATTCCACAATGTTTCATGTTTTAAGTTATGATTATTGTGATTACTTATCACTTCTATGATTTACCCCATGTTATGAAATTATGATCTCTTTTAAAGGTTAAGATTTCCAAAAGTTATGTGCTTATGTATATGATGTGATTGATATTTCTTTTGTTTACCTTTACTGAGCATTTGAGCTCACCCTTTTATGTTTTCTTTTCCCTAGGATATAAAGAAAGGTTTTAGGTAAAAAAAGGAAGATCTTTAAGGGAGATGTTGAAGATCTTTCACCAAGATTAGAAGATTATATTCCGAGTTTCCAAAGACACTAAACTATTACGATCCTTGTGTGTGTGTTTTTGTTATGTACTAAGTATTCCACAAAAGTAATGTAATGTCCAGACCGCTACAGTTGGTATCAGAGGGAAGTTTTAGTCAACCTTTGGAAACTAGGACGCGAAAACGTTAGTAATATCCCTAGAGATATTTCTAAGGTATGTCTAGGGATGTCCCTAAGGATAAGTATACGTATAGGATATAGTCCTCGAACTACGGTAACGATCTTATAATTTAACCTAAGATGTTAGATATTGAGGGTGCTCCCCCTTTACTATGTTGTCTTCCCTAGCATGATTTCGCCTCTCAGAAAATTCTTTTTGTGTTTTAGTTAATGGAGGGAACCAAAAGGAATTCGGTTAACATTGAATCCAATGGACAAATTGGTGACTATGAGCAACAAAATTGTGTAATTCCTAGAGATAAATATATTGTGATTATGTCGAATCAGTCATTGCGATATATGATTAAAAAGGTGAAATTTAGTGGTATGACTAATTCATCAAAGAAGAGGAAGATAAACTATTATGCATGTTCGCATGTTGAGGAGCATAAATAAAGGAAGATTGAGATTTCTAAATAAGGGAAGAATAACATTGAGGAATACCTCAAATGGAGGGACCGATGTTATCTGTGTGGAGAAAGGGGTCATAGAGTGACAGATTTTTATGGAGTTCAATGTCTTATTTGTGGAGAACATGGGCATTACCCAACTCAATTCCCTGACCTAAAAAGATACTTCTAAATCAAGGAAGGACTTATTCCAGGACAGTCATTGAAGTGTATGGACTGAAGTGTTTATGTATTGGTATTCAAGAATAATGATGTTGAGGTACTTTTATGGTGTATTGGAATATTTTTGTATTGGTCTAATGTGGTATTCGAAGTGATTGAGGTATTTTTGGAAAAAACATGATATGCGCATAATGAAGGGAAAATGAGAAATTGAATTATTTGACAGTATTCATGAGATCATGATTGATATAAGGACTAAGTGATATCATGGTTTGAGTATATAGAATTTTGAGGATTTTGGTATGTGGAAAGTGTAAACTTTTAACTTCATTCATGATTTCACTAAGTTTCAATGGGTATTCAAGAGAATACATCATTAAGGCCTTTGAATGTTTGGAATGTGACCAACAAGACATATCTTATGATATATGGGGATCAACGATGGTGTTAAATATCTGGTAATCATTTTCACTATGTTATGAGAGTGGACTGCAGTATTATGGATAAACCTAAAGATTGGAATGGATTACGTTGGACATAAGTTAGTATTGTTTAAGGATAGAAGTTTTCTCGATATTATTGATGGGATGTTATAGTAATATAGTTTTGGAAAAAGGACAACCTGCAGGACGGGCGACAGCCCATCGCGCCGGACAAGGCTGTGGGAATCGAACCCATAACCGAAGTGCGACTGGCCTTTATCGCCCACCACTGGCCTACAGGAAGTCCCTGGTTAGTAGAAACTAGTTTTATTTTATTAAGCGATATTATATATGAAGTATAAGTTCATTTTTGGAACCATATACGATTAACCATAAGATGGACTTATAACTTTTGCTAAAGTTTTGTTTGAAGGAGATGGAATGACCCATCATTCTATCACATGATCTGCTAACACATCACAAATGACAAATTCAACTTCATTTCTTTATGAGATAAAGTGGAAATTGTCCAAAGAACGACAAACGGTGAGACTATACCAAAATCACGAAAGTATTTCTTCTAATTCCAATTTCATCAACATTAGGAAAATGATCTTGAAAACCAAAAATGTTGTCTTAGTGCTCTTATATCTGATGACTCAGATGGTACCTTAGATCGTCAAAAATTTATGGCTTTGTGATCTCTGGCTTTTCCATAGCCATGTTCTCTACCACTCTCCATCAGAACATGATGGTTAGATTTCTCTTCCATATCCATATTTTCACCTATGTGGAAACCAAGTGATTAGTTTATTTGGGTAACGGTTACATTTCATACTTTTCCTTTTAAAGATTGGTTTTGATATTCCTTTTTACTATGTGGGTTTCTATTAAAGAAACTTTCTAATAGTAAACCATTTATAACCCCGACGAATTTCGAGGGCGAAATTCATTTTAAGGGGGGTAGAATGTAACAGCCCGAGATTTTATGAAAAATATTCTTTTTAATGTCTTGTGTTGTATGCTTCACTAAAAGAAGCTTTCACAACATGCATCCTTTACTTGCCTTCCATTACACGCAATCGCGACCTTCCTTGATAGAGGGTGTAGTACGCAATAACAAGTTTCATTAAACAACAATATGCTATTAAAATATTATTAAAACAAGCCGTTATGAATAGTAATAACCACTTTTTAAAATTTTTATCTCTGAAAATGGACTTCATTTTTGGATTCGTAGTATCGAATTTAGCCTAAGGTGAAATTTTGGTAATTTTTGGATAACTTTCATATTTTGATTAATAGGGAAAATTAATAAATTTTAATTAAAAACAACTTTTTTTAATCGAAATAATTAATAGTGATAAATTATTAATTTGAGTGGTTTTAAAGTATATATAGAATATATTTTTACAATTCAATACAATGATTGTTATTGGATGTAATTTCACATTTACACCAGACATAAACAAATGTTAATCTTTTGATAGTTATTATCTCTTAAAAACACGCTATTTGTTGTGACAGCGGAAATTAATTATAAAATTAATTAATGCAACTTATATGTTGGGAATTTTGTAAAATAGATATCATTTTTGAATTTGGAATATCAATTATAGCTTAGGGTGAAATTTTGGCATTTTTTTGAAAAACATCAATTTTTGATGAATAGTGAAACTACTAAGTGGTAGTTAAAAAAATTAATTTTTTCATAAATCTTAATTTTACCACTTCTGTGAATGGAATTTCAAAAATCCGAGAGACACGGTTGATGTCAGTAAGTAAAATGTGGTTCAATGAGATGAAAATAATTTTGGTGAATAGTAACTTTTTACTTTTATTTACCACGGTTAAAGGTAAATAGGGTAATTAAGGGTAAAAATGATATTATTATTACCCTAAAACACGTCCTAATCCTATTGGACACGTGTATTTCGACCAAAAACAAACTTAGGAATACAATATGACCATTTAGGCAGACTAGGGTTAGATTAGGACATTTATTATTAATTTATTTAATGAAGGGTTAAAATAGTTAAAATCAAAGTTTAATAAGTAAATCATTTTTAATATGGGGTTATAAATAAGATAAATTCGACTATAAATATTCATTAGAAAGATAAAAAGATTTCCTATATAATGGTATTTTATTTTTAATTTTAAGAAATTAAATAATTTTATTTATTTATGACACAATGATGATGCAGTAATTATCTTATTAATGAAATATTGACATAATTGATGTTATAAACACCACAATAAATGTAATTTGAGACTTTTTATGAATTAAACTAATTTTATAGGTTACTATGATATATTAGTGTTGATTTAATCCACTTGGATTGAATATATAATTCTCTTATGACTTTCAAAAAAATCATATATCAAATAGTGTCAAAATAGACACAAAATAGTTTTTAAATCAAATATTATATTATTAATTGTTATTTTATTCCTAAAAATCTAAGGTTCGTCCAAATGACTTAGATAAGGATATATATATATTAATAATAAACAATTTGGGGTTCGTTTGGCATGTTATATTAAGTGTATTAACCATATAGTGTAAGAAAACAAAAAGACACAGTAAAAGTTAAATTATTTAACTTAGAGTTAAATCTAATTTATAAGGTTAATATAATAACCTAAACTTGTCTAAATCCTATTGGTTGATAGTATTTGGACCCATACCCACTTTAGATTCGAAATAAGACCCTTTGGAACCATTATAAACCGATTTTGACTTTAATATAAAATAATATTTTGAGATATTCCTAAGGTTCCCCTCTCCTCCCTTATAAAAGGACACCTCCTCCCCCTCCTCCTCACACCAATTTGAGCTCTCAAGCTCGGCCAAACTCTGCCAAAATACCTTCTACACTTCGCAAGAATAATCCTAGAGGTCCTGGTCTTCTTCAAAGGCCAATCTTAGTTTCCTAAGTGGAGGATTCAAAGTGGCGTTCCAAAGAAGAGGTAATATCCATGACCGATATTTTCAATTTCTTTCTTCTTCAACTTCTTCTTCTTTAGTGGTTTAATGATAAAGTAATAACATCAGTATTACTTACATACTGATATGTTATTTTAAATATGAAACAACCCTAATTCACCTTCTATCTATTCTACGGAAAAATGAAATCACTGCGCGTGCGTACGTACGAAATACCGTCTCCACGCTGTGGTGTAATCTATTTTCCGCCACCACCTTAATTTGATGGGTATAATGGTTTAATGAGTAACTATATATGATTATTATAAATTGATATTGATACTGAAATAGTATACATATACTTCAACACAATTCCACGACCATGGGAATGATATCATCGCTCGTGCGTACGTACGGACTACCGTCTCCACGACGCGATGAGATTCATTCTCAATGATTTACCATTCATGAATGATTATAAAGTATATATAATAAGTACTAATGAAATATATGACATAATAATGATACTGGAATTATTTATATGTATGTCATCTACTTAATTCCATTCAATTCAATAAGGAAACGAAAACAGCGTTCATGCGTACGTACAGACTACCGTCTCCATGAATGGTGTATTTATTTCCATTTACTGATTTATTATATATGTATATTTGGAATATATATATATATATATCATGTTTTATATTCTGGAATTAAGTAATCATGATCTATGTAATCATATGAATAATTACAAGTTAAAAACACGAACGACAAATGAGACGATTTTACCCAAAACGCTACTTTAAATGAATTTACAAAAGAACGGGTAATATAAAGTCATAAGATGACCATATATGATATAATAACAATTAATATGATTCTGGAATAAGTCAATAACATGATTTAAATCATTATACAGGAGGTTCATACACTAACAAAGCAAGTCGGACCTAAGGTAAGGAAAATATCACAATCTCATTTTTATCCGAGATTGTTTTTACTTTGGCATTTACTGGGGTGTATTTTATCATCCACATCCATGATCCCTAAATATGTAATATTGTTCCCATACACTTACAATATTTTAAATCCAATTTTACCTTTCGGTGAATTTTTAGTAAAGAAGATGAATGGAATCTTTAGTCGTTTTTCGTACGAGGTACTTTTTGACTTTTCCGACAAAAGCACGAAGAATGTTTTTTCAACTTATACGGCTTGAATGGATTTTTAAAACATTATTTCCAAGAATATTCCTTTAAAAGTTTTCAAGTTTATTTTTAATCAACTTATTTTAGTTTAAAGTTTTATGACATGTTAAGAAAGTAAAAATGTTTTTGAAGAAGAAAGGATATTTTCCTCAAGGATGGAGTTCAAGTGTTTTATCAAAATTATTTTCCATCTAAGATAGTAAATGGTTCTGTTTTATAACTATTATTACATTGATTTGATTATGTTGTGATGGAATTATTTTTATGAATTCCTTTATCTTATATGAATTATTTTATGACATCATGATGTTTAAGAATCCCATTTTTAATACATGGGTTATGCAATGATGTATGATTTATGATTTTGTGGCACACATAAGAATGGTATCATTATGAGATGGGTGGGACCTATATCTCCCTCCAATGCATTGGGTAAAGATTTCATATCTCATGAGATAGACATGGCTGGAATGGTAGGTTATACCGGTTCAGTGAAACAGGACTGAAACAAGGGTGACTCGATTCAGAGAGGGACCTTGTACACTAAGATAGTCTTGGCAATGAGTCTTGACTAACAAAAAATTATTCTCTATAATTATGTGTGAATGCCACAAAGTTTCATGTTTTATGTTATGATTATTGTGATTAGATTTCACTTCCATGATTTAGCCCATGTTATGATATTATGATTCTCTTTTGCAGGTTGAGATTTCCAAAAGTTATGTTCTTATGTATATGATGTGATTCATATTTCTTTTGTTTACCCTTACTGATAATTTGAGATCACCCTTTTATGTTTTCCTTTCCCCAGGATATAAAGAAAGGTTTTAGGTAAAAAAAAAGAAGATCTTTATGGGAGATGTTGAAGATCTTTCACCAGGATTAGAAGATTATATTCCGAGTTTCCAAAGACACTAAACTATTACGATCCTTGTGTGTGTGTTTTTGTTATGTACTAAGTATTCCGCAAAAGTAATGTAATGTCCAGACCGCTACATGAATCCTCTTCATTGCCTTCCACATCCTCAGCATTGACCATCGACCCTGCCTCTACCTCCACCACTGCCTCCTCTTACACCACTTCCTCTACCTCCACCGCTCCTTTAAAATAGATCTGAGGCCATTATTCATCACTTAATGTACATATTTCACTCATTTCTTCTTTTTCATTTTTTCCCATCCAATTTCATCCATCTCTCCAATCATAAAACAACCATTACCTGTGATGATAAAATATTGAATATAAGAACTCCCTACTAGTATACCATTTTAAGACACCCCAATAAATTCTCAATGATACATCATGATTTTATGAATATTTTTTACATCATTTTATTTCCTTTTCAGTCATTTTAATATATATTTTTGAATAAATGTTCTTATTTATCATTTATTTTATTTGTAATCCATCACTAAAGTTGTAATTTTATTATATTTTAAGTAATTTTCATCATTATTTACTTTAAATATTATAAAACATTTTAAAATTAGATATGATTTATAGTGTTGTTCATATGCAAAGGTGAGTTACTAGTCTCTCATCATGCTTGTCCACCGATACTGATGGTGGAGATCATAATACATCTTGGTGACACATGGATGAACTGTGAAAATAGAAGAATGAATGTCCCACCTCAGCTCCTCACGTATGTCTTCTGGCACCCATATGTGCCCTTGGAAATGAAATACCTCATCCTGGCCTACATTTCATCAAGTAATAAGGATATCTATTGAAACACATTCCATAGGAATAGGCCTTCTGAGTCTGATAGATGCCTCACTCACATGTGATCAAGATGAGTAGGGGTAACAGCTAAAGAAGAAAGAAATGTATGTCCCTTTCTTTCATGCACCTTCAAATTCATCTCAGAGAATAGATCCAAAAGCTGCCACTCACTACTATCCTCCCATAGGGACTGTATATGGGTCCTCCTGCTCAACGTGCTAGTCACTACATTTCCTTTCCCGACCATATATGAAATCTCGAAATCGATGGAATTTAGTTACTCAAACAACCTTCTCTCTCTCAAATTTAGATCACGCTATGTGTAGATGTTATTGAGACTCTTATGGTCAGTGAAAACCAAAAAAAATTCTTCCAGATGATAATGTCTCCAACAAAGTAAGGCATGGACAAAAACAACCAACTCAAGATCGTGCATTGGGTAATTCCTCTTTTGTGGCTGCAACTGCTGAGACCCGTATGCAACGACTATATCTCCTTGTATAAGAATAGCTCCCAGCCCGATAACTAGTGCTTCAAAGTATATAGTAGACCTCTTTCCCAACTCTGGCTAGACTAGTATCAATGCGGATGTCAACCTCTCTTTCAACTCTTGAAAGGCTGACTCACAAGAGTATGACCACATGAACTTCACAACATTCTTAGTAAGACCCGTCAGCGGTGTTGCTAAGCGTGAAAGGTCATATATGAAATGTATGAAGTATCCATAAAGCCCAAGAAAACTCCTCACCTCAGAGACATTCTTAGGATTCTACTAGGAAATTAATTCCCTCACATTATTTGGGCCTACTAACACTCCTACCTCTGAGATAACAAGACAAAAAAGTGAATCTGATCCATCTGAAAGTGGCATTTCGATACCATAGCATATAAAAGTTCCTCTCCCAGTGTACTCAAAATGATATCATGATGGGTATCATGGTCGTGTCGAGTATGAGATTACACCAAGATATCATCCACTAAGACCACCATGAAGGAATCAAAGAATTGATGGAACCGTTGGTTCATCATTTCCATGAAAACTGTAGGCGCGTTCTTGAGACCGAAAGGCATAACCATATATTCGTATAGAACAAACATACTCTAGAAGGCTATGAAATGTAAATAATATGGTCTAATGCGCAACTAATGGTAATTGGACCACAAGTCAATCTTTGAGAACACCTGGCGTCCTCGAAGATGATCAAAGAGGTCATCAATCCAATGCAAGGGATAATAGTTCTTAATCGTCAACTATTTTAAATTTTGATAGTTCACACAAATCCTTAGGGTACATTTTCACAAATAGAACAGTCGAAACCCAAGGAGAATTTCTGGTTCGGATGAAACCCTTTTCCTAGAAATCCTCAAAATTCATTATGAGCTCATATAACTCTGGTGTTCCCATATTTTAAGGTGGAATGGACAACCATGTTTCTACCAGAACCTGATCAATAGATAATTATACCTCACGCTTCAGAGGAAAACATGAAAAGTCATATGGAAATACATCTCTAAAACAATCCACCACTGGAAGGATGTCTAACTGCAAAGTCCATTATTCATCCAGATATACACTAGCAATTTGGGTTGTAACTCCTCCCAACCCATGATGCTCTTGTCCTGCTCTGCTCACCTGGACATCTAATTCTACCTTATGAAGAAACGATATGCCCTCTGTTGATATGAAACTCACCCTATATCGATTGAAATTGTTGACTACCTGGAATGGAACGGACCAGTCCATTCTTAGTATGACATCATTTCCTGTCATATCTAGGAAATAGAGGTCCCATTGAATGTGACACCACCAACTTCAAGAGGGAACTCCTTACACTGATGTACTCTATCTGTTCATGTCCCCAATATAATGTCTAGCCTCAAGATATCATTTCATTAAAAGATGAAATTAAATTTGACCTCCACAATAGTAATAGATATAAAGTAATGGGAGGTCCCTTTATCGAAAATAGAAAAAGCTAAAACTTAGGCTTCTATGATCGTACCTTGAATTTTAGATGGTCCTGGATCCTTCTCCTACTGGGTCCGCTCCACTGAAAATGTATGGACTATACCACGACCCTATGACATAGCCTGACCACTCTAAGCTGATCTACCCTAATGTCACTGAAATACTGTCGACTGGCTTCCAAAACCACAACCTCCACCTCAGCCTAAAGGGCTGGAAGAAATCTAGTTCCATGACTATTGAGAAACTAGTGGTGCTAATTCTGAACGAGGAGTCATAGAAGAACCCATGTCACCAGCTGCTGGTGAGATGTTCTAATAGAAGCACATATGATGACCCATCATGCCTCATGATCAGCACACCACCAGGTTTCTTGTGTAATGTGGCCTCATATATCATCTCATCCCGCACTGCTAGCACACCACCTGGATACTAGTAGATGCATCCCCCTTACTCTGATCTCCTTGTCTAGTCTCCCTCTGGTCCTTCTTACTTTCAGTAAGAGGAATACTAACTCTAGATGTCACACCGCCCTGGCTCACAGCATAAGAATCCCTCATATTGTGCTCAGTGATCAGCAACTAGATGACTATAGATGATATCGAAGTTATCCTGAAGATGTTCACCTGAGTTTGGATGTCATCTCTTAGACCATCCTCAAAATTTTGTGCAGGGAACAACTCAACACCTATTGTAATAGGCGTAAAACACTGCAGCTCTGCGAAGTGAGAGGAATACTCCAAACAATAAGAGTACCGTGCTCTAAACTCATAAACTATTGGGCTCGATCTACCCTCCAGGTCTCTGGATAGAAGTAATCATAGAAGATCCACCAAAACACATCCCAAGACATATTATGATGGCATCCAGCTTGTGAGATCTCATCCCACCACCTCTTGGCAGAGTCTCGAAGCATATAGGTTGCGAGATTCACCATCTTCTCTACATGTATCTGTAGATTCTTGAAAATCATAAGCATGGATTCTAGCCATGAATCTACATCCTGGGGCTCTATCGTATGAAACAGTGGGTGGTTGTTGCTCTAGAAAAACCTGCATCAAATCTTCCATGGACGAGGCATGAGGCATCACTCCCGAAAAATCCTACATCATCCTTATAAAACCGTCTTTGAACTGTGCATCAGCACCTGTGTCAGGTATAATGGCTGGTGCCAAAACTGGCACAACTGGAGGATCCCTAGGAGTCCCTGATCAACCATGTCTAGTATCTGATCACTTCCTTGCAACTGGTGTACAACTGGAAGATGTCTTGGTGGCATGACTCTACAAGGTCAAGCACATACATTAAAAGAAGACTGTTAAGTAAATAAAACAAGAAGTCTATGAAGGAACATGAGAAAGAAATCACCCAAATTTTATAAATCATGACAACACGGTGTGTTTCCTTATTTAATTTACACGGTCATGTACTCATGCCAAAAACGGGTAGTGTAACACTGCAAACACATGGTGTGTTCTCCTAACACACTGAATGTAATTGAATCCTTTTCCCCTACCTGAGTCCTTTTATATGGTAATGACATACGACTCTCCGAAGACAAGACTATACGATGTGTACTAGATGAACTTCACCGACCCCTGTAGTTAGTGACACGGCCTGACAAATGGGTCACACTACACAGCGTGTTCATGGTAGACACGACGTGTACGTGAAAAGAAAACACCGACCCATGTTGTTAGTGACACAGTCGGGTACCTCAGTCAGACTAAATGGTGTGTTCAGTCATGACACGACATGTATGGATTATGGTTTATTTGTCTGTGTTGTTCGTTACAACGTCGGACATAGGGTAAACACTACACGACGTGCTCATTTGGTACACAACGTGTTCCCACCAGACATTCCCCCTTATGTGTCTCTTCCCACATAGCCTATGACATGGTTAAAGACTACACAACATGTATATGTAGTACACAATGTGTACATAAGAAAAAAAATTTCTTCCCCAACAGAAGAACACATGGCACGTAGTCAAAACTACATGACATGTATTCTGGATTTTTCCGGACAGTAATCCTCAGAAACTACTCCATAGCCCAAAAAAACAATGAAATGAACATCAAAAGTGACAAATTCCGATCTGTGAGGTCCCATACTCCCCACGAATAAATGTTTGGCATGTTATACATGTTATAAACAGGAATAATGGTTCAATGATCCACCAAATTTCGTTACTTGATGGCCCATAACAACTCAAGAATCAATTTTTTGAATACATTATAGAAAAATCTTATGCATTCAATTCTCTAAAAAAATCAGGTATTCTATCACAACATCTATCACAAGAGAATGAATATCCAGCACAAAATCTATCCGAACAAAATGCAGTCGATAAGGCACCCTAAATTGCATGGCAACAATTCATGACATATGATTTCTAAAAAGTACCTATATAATGCATGAGATGGAATACCCTCATCTCATCGACTTGCATCTGAAAAATAACCTCAATAACATCAAAAATACTAGCATAAATCATGTGAGTCACTCGAGGTGAAATAAAAGAAACTGTAATAATTGAAAAACCAAAAACATTACAATTAAACGAGGTATATTGGATTTTCCCTTTTCACAGGTTAGCTACTCCCTTGAACATCTTATTACCAAGTACCAATTCTGTCCTATCCCTATCTATCTGCTCCAAAACTATATATCAAGAAAAAAGCTTCCTCTGATACCACTTTGTAACATCCCAGTTCTGAAATCCAACTAGAGGTGCCTCGTACCCGGTTGGTCACATGACCTCAAGCTCATTTCCCAAAACTCAAGAGGCTTCCAACTAGTAGCAAGGGCCTTGGGTGTGATTATGGGGACACTATGCCCCCATTGGTAGAGTAACATAGAGTAAGTAAAAAATATGCAATAGCGGATGTAGTAATAATCTCTACAAGGGTAAATAGTGTAATACAAAATGTATGAAACATCTAGAGCACACATATATATATATATATAAACTATGCATGATATAGATGTCTAAGAAAGAAGCCAAACAAATAAAAATGCTGTAATACAAACAGTAATTAGCAAATGTAAAAAAGAAATAGATAAACAGCTCCTTAGCATCTCAATCATAAACTTGGTCCCATGCACTCCATCTCTATGAAAAGTCATGTACCTGACGTAGAAGGCTGCTTGCGCTTATCTATACCTACAACAATATAATCTTCTTGGGCCTAATAGCATGACCCAAATAGGGTGTGAGTCAAAATCCCAGTAGGCAACCACTTAGTGATCAATGCCTATCAGTCTGTGAATATATGGCAGGTAAAAGTACAGAAGCAGTAAACATGAAAGTACTCAACAGGAAAAAATCCCCATTTCAACATCAAGAAATAACAAATCAATATCTAAACCAAAATAGGTAACCCTCTCAGAAGAACTCACGACCATCCCCTATTGTCCTTTATAACAAGTACACGCAACCCTCTAGGTAGTAAACTCGGCCTAAAACCTCTAATTTAGTAATATGAATATAAAATGACTCTCTTAGGATGCACTCACTGTCAATTCCACTTTATAGTCTAACTATGTCAACAACTCTATGGGGAATCTCCCACGGTTAATTCCCCTTATAACAAAAATATCAAGGACTCTCTGAGGAAGCTCACTCAGTCAATTCCTCTTATAGACACGGTCGTTCAATGAATCAATGAGGAATCTCACTCGGTAAATTCCAATTATATTCTAAAGTAGTTCATGGACTCTCTTAGGAAGCTCAATCGGTCAATTCCACTTATATACCGAAGTGATTCAAAGACTATATTAGAAATTCCACTCGGTTATTTACCCTCACAGCCTAATGTGCTCAATGAATCTCTGAAGAATCTCACTCAGTCAATTCATGTTACAGTCTACTACACAGGGTTCTCAAGGCCCACTGTAGGTCAAAGAGCATAAAAATGCAATATTTCCAATGTAATACTACAAAAATACATCGCTAATAGACTACATCATATCTAGCGTGTCAAAAAACCAACAGTCCACCCTACAACAATATGCATGGGAAAATAGGAAAGGAAGCAAAGGTTGAGCAGGACCAAACATTCGTAACATAACATTCATGGGAAAATAGATCCTATTCATAGAAAAACATCCTTGTTCGTATCCACATAACCTTTATAGAAGCATACATGCATGGTAGGTAAACAATAGGGTTATAAAGATTAATGCGCAAAACCTTGTTTAATGGTAATGGTAAAAATATAACATAATACTAAAATAAAATCAATAGAAAGGAACAAACAACATAAAATGGAGATAATAGATCTATATATGTGACCCTCGATGTATTAATCTTTTTAGAATTTCAAACATCTACAAAATTATCAATAAAATTCATCCCATAATATCTCAAGAGAGAGGAGAAATCAGAAGATGGTTCTCTATGAGAAGAGGGAACTCACCGATGTGATTCCAACACAACCAAAGGTGTTCGATTCAGAGGATAGACACTCACTCGGGGGGTTTGTCGATATTCCATGGCCATATGGAGATCTCAGTAAAACGAGACCTAGAAGAAGAGTGTACGAGAGATTATATGTGACCCAGTGCGTTTAATGAAAAAAATGAATGTTAACGGCACATAATTTTGAATTACATGACGTGTACTCACCATTTCCATACTACGCTTTAGGCATCCTCCCAATCATCCCCACACGGCCCTGTGCATGGCCGCTAAGTGGACAACACCCGACTACATAAGGTAACTAATTACACTGAGTGTACTCATATAGTAAAGGACCTGTACTTCGAAATTTCTAGAATTCCCTTTTTCCCTCATAAATGACTAGAGATGGAAAATATACTGGCAAAGAAGATTTGGATTCTTACATTAACCAATATCGAACCTTGTTTTCATGATTGATACACATTTTGAATAATTTCAATAATTCAAATTGTTTTTTGTATAGAAATTTTAAAAACATTTGTCCATGAATTTATTGAATCAAATCCATTTGTATACAATATTTATTCATTACATTAGTTATTATTTAAATCAAGGACATTTTGATTTCTCACATCCACGGATCTCTTAATGGTCAAAATCTAATTAATACATTGAATTCTAAAAAATGAATGAATTATCTTTCATTGATCATCTTCCATCAGTCATATCTCTCCCCATGATACAACCAAATTTCTGATACCATAGACTATATTCATGTAAAATAGTTCCAATTTCCATCTCAATTGAATGATTTATTAAAATTATTTTCTTTTCTTTTTTATAAAAATTCACAAAAATTAAAAAAATGTTAATAAAATATAATATACTAAAGTCTCAATACATTATACTGTAATCAAAATTCTATTATATACATTACATACTATTTTTTCACTTAAGCATTTGGATAAAAATTATTTTTGAAGTCAAACTCTATAAAATTTGGAATCCCATACTATAAATTACCTTATCATTTAATACAACAATAACTACTCTCTAACACACAAGATCAATTCTCTATCATTTATAATGAAGAAATAAACAATGTGAATTCTATCACAGAATCCTATTTCAAAATAATACTCCTTATCAACTATTAATCTACTATAAAATCTCATTCGATCACACAAATGAGTGGAAGACAGGAATAATTATTCAACAATGAATGATAATAGTAATTAAATATTATAATAATCCCATCAAACAACTCATCACATTAGATATAACAGAAATATGAATTTATATGAATGAATAATATGTGTATGAGAATTCCTAAATCATTATGTTCAAGCATCAATATGTACTTCCTACATACACATTACGAACTATATTCACATGAAAAAAAAAATATGTACTTGGAGACTATGATCTTTAATCATATATTGTTATTTCTATCAAAATACAACATTGTTATTAATCTCATCATAATTTTCTCATCAAATAATGAAATCATAAAAATGAAACCCGCTCAATATTACATCCATGTTGTGTAATATTGATCTGATCTCTCCCAGGAAATAAAACTATACCATCTCTTATTATCCACAAAAATTTATTTTATCTACATATTGTTGTTACACGGAATTCTCGAGTTATATTATCTTTGGAAGATGAAATTCGTTTACAACCACCCCTAATCAAGTAATCTAATATATATAGATTAAAATACAATCATATGATATTTTATAAATACATTATGAACATAGATTCACATAAAAATATCCTTTGGTAGATGAATGTATTTTTATCACTTTATAATGTTTCAGTATCAATTTCATTATAAAAAGATAATGATCCATCCCTATATAGAAAATTATAACAATAAACCATTGTATAAATTTTCATTAGGAATAATGAGAATAATTATTTATAGATTAAATATTTATACGAGGATATGTTTTATTGATTTGGATGTAGTTAATGATTAATTATATATTTGAATAATAATAAAATTTTTATAAGTAAATTTTGATTATGTTCAAATATTATAAAAATAATACATGAGTTCATCCAGAATATGGAAACCAATTTTCCAAAGACATGAATACACTATGATTATTGGAACACACTCATTCAATACATCCCAAATGGCTCTATTGAGTACCGTTTGTGAGTTAGAGCACATGAAGTGGCCATTAATTGAGCATGTTCAGTGTTTAGGCTTCCCATAAAAGGCATGGTTTCCACAAGTAAGAACAAAACACTGGTTGGTTTTTATGAATGGCTCTATCAGTTAAAAAGTGTTCAATTGTGAAATAGCGTAATTGGTGTCATATATTTTTACGTGGTTTGATCCTGATGTAAAATATAATGTGGTATTTTCTATTTTAGATAATTATTCATACTTAAATTAAAAATATACAAATGTTGTAGTATAATTGTTTAATGTATTTTTTTCATCCCCTATTTGTCACTTGAGGATATACCTTAATGAAATAGTGTTTGTTTCACCATTCAATTTCACATGTAATGATCAATATATCTAGGGACCCCATGAAGTGAAAATACATAGTTTGTATATTTAATATAAGAATAATAAGATAATACCACTAAATTGGATGTACTCATGGTAGATAATGCTACAAAATAAATAAATAAAATATACAACTAAATTATATCTTTATACCCAATCATTAGAAACGACAATTTGGAAAAAATTTATGTTGACGCATGAATTGTTTTTGATCTACAACATGATAATGTCTTATTAGATATTCCATTAAAATGAATATTTAATATTATATTTGAAGACATATAGTACATATCAACCTCGTGAAGAAAAAATAAAAACCCCTAAAGGGTTGTCTCATTATAAATCATATATCCACATGATGTATATCCTTCGATGTTAAATGATTATTCCAGACCTCAAATATCTTCATAAATTGTTTTATGAAAATATACTAATATGTAATTAGACATAATATGGCTCTTTTGGAGCTGATTAACATTCATATATGTTGCTTCCATGTGTATCCTCATAATAGGTTTACTAACCAAATTATGATATGATAACATGAGTGATCTCAATAAAACATTGATATTTTTTTAATATAATTGAGGACTCATGTGATATTTCATGAAAATGTACATTCATGTTACGTCAATGAATCCTTTTATGTCTAAGTGAATAGGATTATATATATAATAGACATATCAATAAATCTATGAGATTCATCTAATTTAAATATTATAAAAATTAATTATTTCGATGATACATACATTTTTTCCAAGATGAAATCCCATGGTAGGTTGAGGTATATTCAAAATTGAGTATTCACGAGATTTGTTCCACATCATAGAAAGGATAACCCCAATATAGTGAATGTTTTTATTCATGATGTGAATTTGAGATTATTCCCAGTGATTTATTCTCAAATGGAAATACATATCCTGATTCTTTCTTACTGTAACATAATGATGGAATCCATTATCATGAGAATGTATATATAAATATTTTTTTTAATATTTATTCCATATGACTTTCATGATTAATGAAAATAAAAATTATTATTGGTTTAAATAATCTAATATATTCATGTTGTAAAAAATATATATTGAGATGCAAAAGTGACATCATTTAGAATATTGGAAAAATTTTAAATAATGAGTGAAAGATAATGAATGAGATAAGAGACAATGTATGTCAATTAATGTATTTAAAATTTGTATTTCATGTAATCTGTGAAAATATATGATTTTGATATTTTTTATATTAGAAGATAAGTATGTCTTTAGTTGGACAAAAAATGAGGGAATTATCAAGAATCGTAATTTTATCCATGAAAAAAAAAATAAAAGGAATGTTAATGTGAGGTTTTTCTGATAATTTCATTTAATAGAGAAATTTGAAGCATTAAAAAGATAAGAATCATGGAGAAAACCCAAATAAAATGTATGCAGGCAAATATTTCAGATAATTGGCACAAAATATTTATGGAGTATTTGATGTTATAAAAGGATAGACCTAATTATTTTAGACCAAAATATATAAATAATATGATTGGTAGAAATTATATTGACAGAAAAATATCTAATATTAATGTATTGATTTTTTAGGTTAACACTATCCCAGAAATGAAGATGTAGGGTCTAATCATGTGGGGGTTCTAACAATATCATGTGTATCGAATCTAATGGTAGAAGATGAGGATACAATGACATACAATATATAGAACATTGAAGGAAATAATAAAATGAGAAAAACCTTATATATATCCACTAACATGTTTTGGTTATGTACGTGATGTTATATTAGGAGAAACTGGTTTTTTAGAAAATTAAATCTATGTGTGTGACAAAGTGAGTGAAGTTGAGTTTCATGTAGTGAAATAAATATATAGAATTCAATAAGATTATCTAGCATTCAATAAAGTTAATATTGTGTTAAATTTTTTATCATATTGTATAATCATTTTGTTAATAACAATAGTTATACTACGTATTTTTGAAATAATAGAGACAATTGAATATATATGGTTGGACTCCATGAATCTAATAGGATTTCAGGTACCATGGAGATCATATTGTGACTCTGTACACAATATTATTTTGTAAATGGAATTCCATTGTTAGAATTTTATTTATAAGGGATGTGAGATTGTGATAGTATAGGTTTGGGAATCACCAAACCCATTATATTCTTATATATTATAGTGGAGAAAACTTTATTAATTTGAAAAATAAATCAAGTCAATGAGTAGGTATTTGTGATGAACATTATAAAAATTTTATTTTCTTATTTAGGGATTAAATTAGAAAATTTGTTGTTTAATAATTTCATTCCAAACAGAAAATAGGTCAATTAGTTATAAATATAATGAGTTATTTAATTATATACATGTTTAAAAGATTCCTTATAATTTTTTTAATTACAATAAATTTGACAACACTGGATTCACTGCCTTCTAATATTTCTGCACATAACATTTTTGGAATTTATATGTCCTAGAATAGAAAGTATACCATCTATATTTCGTTAATATTGAAGAACATTTAATTTCACGAGGTATATGAATTTGACCTACTTAATAGGTATACATATGGTCCCTCTAATATTAATACAGTAACCTAAATATCTTCTATAAAACAAAATCACAATAAATATTTTTTTAAATCATATCCAAAATTTAAGCCTTATATGTCACTATAATATATCCTATATTAGTAAACCCTTTTGATTTAGTTTCTTTGAGTAACATTTACAAAGGAAATAATATTTTTATGACCTATAAAAAATAATCTATTGTAAAATTAATATTATACCAAAATCTATAATTTTATTTAGTTATTGTTATATTATTAAAAGAGCATTGTTAAACCTAATAATATGGCGACCTTCAATGCTTAGTATGGGAATTCATATTAATATAACATCAGTGGATATAAAATAATGATACAAGAAATAATGATCTGTGAGGTATTTATTAATGAAAATTATACGTAACAATAAAATATGACCATATTTCAGGACCAATGGATATTCACTCTACAAAATAAAACAATATATCATGAAATAATATTGTGAGATAAGAATAGAATAATTTCAGTAAGAAATGAAATAATAATTCCATGGAATTCAAAATAAGAGGTAGAAACACAAATAATGAAATTATATTTATAAGTCAAAGATCACTGCAAAGACTATCATAGGGGATAGAGACCTAATGTGGATTTGTTTGATTATCCATAACAAAACAAATATGGATATATTATGACGGTTTACTGGGTTCATTCACATTAAAATATATATTATTGACTAAATTACATATTTGATTAAAATAACATTAAAATCTTATATATAATGTCAATAGAGATATAAATATTTACACAATTTATTATATTGATAAATAATTCAGTTCCTACTTGTCATCACAAAATTTATAAATCCCCGTTGTGGATTAGACCAACTCAGAATTAAAATAGATTGTAAATATATATAAATTCATTCGTAATGCATTATATATAAATATAGTTTTATGGAAACACTTCCTATAAAATTATTTACATGTATACTTATTTTATATAGTAATACATATATAATTTCATCAAGGATTCTTTAAAATGTGGAATAGATGTTTTTCATGATTATTTACTAAAAAATTTACCACTCTCTAGAAAGAAAAAATGAATTATTGAAAAATAAAACATAACAAGTTAAAAAAGAAACATATAATAATATTGATCATTGTTTAATAGACTGATTTTATAGTACGATTCCAACCGTTAATAAACAAGATATCAAAAAAATTCATTTTTGATTCCATGAATTTAATATCGTATATGTGCAATATAAATAGTATATAAATCATGAATCATGAATCCCATAATGTTGAATCAATTTTATTCTATAATTAAAAATGAAAATGAATCATAAAAGAGTTTTTTAAAACATATATAACATTTTTTTATAAAATAATTTTATGTAAAAAATATGAATTTTAATTAAATACTGTAAATATGAAAATGTTTAAAATAAATTAATTTTGAAATATAATTAATATTGGATCATTGGAATAGATATAACAGTGTCTAATTGAAATGTAGATGGGATGATAAATCATTTTATTTTGGAATCGAAAAAAATTTAATATTTTAAATCATAAATTACTCTAAACACATAATAAAAAAGAGATAATAAATAATAATCATTAATTTGGATAAAATTAATTTCGATACTAAAAATATATTAAAATAAATTGATATTAAATATATGATTGGATACCAATTTATATAAGAGGAAAAATGGACATGGGTGATTAATCAACGTTTAAGGGGATACATAATATTATATACTTTTTTTCATTTTCATGGGGGATTAAAATTAATCAAAAAAGATGATTTGAATAGAATATTCATCTCTAGTGATAGGAAAAAAATTTATACTATGGTAAATGAAATATAAAACTCACGTGGCAGCATTATAACTCTATAAGGTCGATTTAGTTATGGAAAGGATTAATATATTTTTTTATGATATCAATCATTCTCTTAGTAAAGGGAGAGAATTAATTGATGACAATTTCCCCATATCAAAAAATTTATTATACTTGTAGATAATGTAATTTTGGATCAAGAAGAAAAATAATAATTGTAAATAATATGAAATCATGTCTCAATAATGTGTAATATTAATAAATAACCTTGACTATGTATCATGTTTTTCTGACATAACATATCCTCTTGTATAACAAAAAATTAGATATTTTTAAATGTTATCATATACTTATTCATTCATATTACCATTTTGATAGTAAATTATACAATATTTGAGGACATAAAACATAAAATGTGATATAGTAAATCAATGAAGTTTTTTGGAATCATTTTTTATATACAAACAGATTATAGAATAGGATTAATGAGAGGGTAGAGAATTCTCAGATAAAAAGGGAATCATTTATAAATTAATTAATTGATTATAAATAATTAAGAGAATATTGAAATGGATGTGAAAATTCATATATCCTAAAAATATTAAATTGAAAATTAAGGTGTATCATAAACAACATGTGGTGTATATAAAATTTATTATTGAAGTGGTTAATGAAGTGGGTTTGACAATCCCTCAATAATAATAAACAATTTGAAATATAAAAGAATATTATAAAGATTTTTATTCATATTAATATAGAAATAAGTTGTATTATAACCAAAATTAATTACTGATGATTTGGATGTGAGAATCGTATATTTATTTGGAGACATGATGTATATACAATAAGTGATTAATTTTTTTTTAATTTGAGATAAGTGAAATATTTTTTAATATAGAAAATATTTATATTTTATAGGACTTATTAAAAAAATTTGAATTAATAATTATTTTAAAATCCAATTAATTTTGAACAAATAAGTACATGAATCAAAATATATTGAGGAAGAACCATCATCGTGATATTTTGTTTTTTAGATTTTGGGAGGAATCCCCAAAACATATGAATCTATTTTGGACAACATAACATTATGATAAAAAAGTTAAATTATTTACCAATTTGTTTCAAGTAGATATATATGATAAAATACATAAGAGTGATATCCAATAATATAGTTAATTGAGGGGATTTTTCAAGAATCTAAATATATGAAAGGGGTAAGTATGGTTACACTTAGGGGTTTGGTGAGTAATGTGAATTTGGTAAACAAATGATTGTGATAAATTTATTTATGACTATAAGAACATACAATTATATTCATTAAAGGATATGTATCAAATTAATGTGTAAAAATTAAATCCTCATTCGATAACCCATTCTAACACTTATTATTCTATTATTTAATGTATAATATGTAAAATATTATAAAATTTTGAAATGATAAATAAAAATTTATCATAAATGAAATGTAATTAAAATTTTAAAATGTAACCCAATTGACTATAAAATGATATCATATGATGACTTGAATACTAATTTTAAATTCAAATATTATAATTATAATTATGATTCAATAATCATATATAAAAATTATCATAAAATAAATGAGTGTAAATTTATTTAATTATATATTAGAAATAAAATTAGACTGTTTGTTTTATAATATATTAATATAAATTAATATTATAATATTAATAAAGACCTAATTCATTTAAATATACTTGTTTAATAATGTTAGCCAATAATTTTCTTGGTAATGCAATTTTATACAAAAAACAACCATTCCATCATTAACATATTTTATAGTTTTTATTAAAAATATTCAACCCATCTTAAATGATTCAATTTTTAAACAGAAATTATAATTTATTCATTCCTGTATCATTATTTTTATGGTGTTATATGTATTTTCTATGAATAGGATAAATTTATTGGTTACATTTTAATGAATATCGGAAGGATGTATAAATAAATTATTTTATATATTATCAATAAATTAAACTAAAAGCATTATTTAATCATAACATTAAAAAAATTTATCATATAAAATTTAGATATTTAATAAAATATATTTTTAAATAATTTTTTTAATTTAGATATAATATTAGTCTTTTATAAATGAAATAGTAAAAAAAATTCAACCTAAATTTCATAATTTGGATACCTATATTATAAAATTTATATCACTACAAATATTTTAACATATACATATCATTACATGATTCATTTTTGTTTATTGTC
This sequence comes from Viscum album, assembly GCA_963277665.1. Lineage (NCBI taxonomy): Eukaryota > Viridiplantae > Streptophyta > Magnoliopsida > Santalales > Viscaceae > Viscum > Viscum album. The sequence continues at coordinate 793,688,604 of OY728160.1, read as the reverse complement.
TCTTTTGACGAAATATGTTGAACGGAATATTTATTTAGAGGAATATATTATTAAATTATACGGTGATAAATTTCAAAAAATTAAACCAATTTACATAAAAATTTATTAATTTCCTGATAATAATTCTAGTTAAGTCTATAAAAAATATAAAAACAATCATGATATAATTATTGTAGATCAATTAATCATATAAAATCATAAATAATAATTTTCATTTAAATATAATTTATCCTAATATTTTGTTTCTCTGAAATTTCTTATGGAAAAATTTTATAATTATTTGACATAAAGATCAATATTATAAAATTTTACATTAACTTATTCTGAAAATAATCCATGGATTGAAAGAGTAATTTTTTTTATATTATGATATTTCCATTTTCCAATGAAATTTTAATTTTTTAGTTGAAAAATATCTATTCCCAAAATGGGATTATATTTTTTAAAAATTAAGGTAAAAAATATTTTACTAAATTAATAATCCAATAAATATTTAATAACATTCAGAAAAAATAGATAAAGTAATTTTTTTGATATAATTTTTTTATTATATAAGCAAATATTTCGGGGAAAGCTGTCATGAAATAAAACATTCACAAAAAAAAGTTGACAGATAAGTTTACATATAACCAATTAATTATTACTATCATATTTAATATATGGTTTGAATAGTTTTTTTAATATCGTGTTCGATGATGTCCAAGGAGTTTATTTTCCCAATAGTCTATTTGATTACTTCACTTGTTTATGTAGTGACCAAATTTCATCACCACTTTGACAATGGTCTACCAATATTTCTTTCCGGAGAACATTATTATACCATTAAAATTAATTTATATATTATTTATTCCTCAATAAAAAATATCTTTATGACCCCTCTACTGTACTAAAACATTTTATAGTTCATTTAAGACATTCTCTATTGTTTCTCACTATAGAGTATTAACTTTGGGACAACTGAATATACATTATTTCATTATCATCATCAACTGACATCCCTAGGAATCTATCATTATGTTTTTTCGTTGTTTGGGAACTAATTTTTTTTGAGTTTATTAATTTTAATTTTTGATATATGGTTTATCAACATCACTAGGTTTGAAACATGAATTCAAAACCAATTAGGTTTCTCATTGAGAAAACATCTTATTTTTTTCATGTAATCTATTGAATAAATAGTACCTTCTGGATTAATTCATTACTACACAAAAAAGTGGATAAAATGAGTGATGAATAAATAGGTGTTTCATAGATTTATCAAAATTCATCCCAAGGAAAAATATTCATTCTTTCATATTAATAATATCCATCAAATTTACTTTCAATGAAACGTAGATGACAGTTATTTTAATATATGATTATATAAATGTTGGGTTATATAATATTTTTAAATTATAATTCTATAAAAAAATAAATCATTCATATTGTTTATAATGTATAATATTATTTTTTATTTCACATATATAAAAAGTCAAAATAAACATGTGTGTATTTTGGACTATTCATCATGCACCTATTGATGATTGAGTTTATACCCAACACCCCATATTCAATGTTGTTACTCCTATAAACATCTATTTTCATGTCTTATTAAAATACAATATCTATATATATATTATTTCTAAGATAAATGCACAATATGTAGTTCACGAAAAAATATTGTGATGTTATTATTATTTTTTTAATTTCTAAGGGTATATCTTATATTTTATAATTATAATCCAAAAAATAAAACAAATCTCACATTTTATACAATATAAAAAGATCCCAAGATTGAAATATATATATATAATATAAATAATTTCAATAACATTAATATTATTTCTCAAAATTAAATCAATTATCTTAGAAAATATTTTTTATAGTTCCTTTTAGTTCAAGATAAATATGAAAAAAATTTACAAAATATCGATCATTTCTATAAAATCAACATCTCATATACTCCTTATATAAATTATATTAGCTATTTATATCATGATAACTTTTTGAATGGAAAAATAAGAAATGTTTTATAGTAATTTTTAATAATATATTAGTTATCAACATAAAATTTGTGGTCTGGTCACATGTGTAACAAAAAATGTGACCATATATAAATTTTTTTTTAGAAGAACAAGGAAAAATAATATTTGAACATAAATATTATAGTAAGGAAACATAATGAAAAAATTATAAACATGTACCATGATAAAATAATGTGAGATATTTGTGGATAAATGGAATAAATAAATGAAATATAATGGGCATGGTATCATAAATATCATGTAACAACATAAAACATGACATCATAATAACAAGTCATGTCTCACTATAAAAATAATGAATATAAATAGAGTCCCATGATGGATAATCTTCACTCCCAATTCACATAAATATTGTGTTAATAGTCCATTAATAAAATCTTTTCACTACGAATTTCAATATTTACAATGAAATAATTTATATAGAGGATTTAGTTTACTATCTAATCTAATACATAAAAATTTTTTATTTATAACATTTTACCCGACACATTGGGAGAATGAATAATCAATGGTCCATCGATTATTAAATAATAAATAGATTAATATAAAAGATCAGGTACACCTTTAGATACCATAAAATTTCATGAGATATAAAATTTTACCAAATATAGCATATGAATATATATTTTCAATCCCAATGATAATATAATATTATATTCATTCAGATGTGTTCCCCATGAATAGAAAAATGGAAATTAATTGATTCATCATTAAATAAATAATTAAATTAATTTTTTTTTATTTGGATATAAAATTTTGTAAACTAATAAATATAAATATGATTAATGATTTTAAAAGAACAATCCCTAGTCAATAGAAGAAACATTGAGGTATGATGAAATATATTTAAAATAACATTGTAAAACGAAGGCATCAAAAGGTAACACATTAGAGGGGATACATAATTTTGCTATTTATATTTCAGAAGATCAATAATACAATTAATAAAATTATATAGAGGTAAAATAATGAATTAATAAACCCTATTAAAGTAAATTTTATTGAATGGGACATATAAAATGGCTTGAAAATGTTCAATAAATAAAAAAATATTTCATAACATTGACATATGATAAAAATTAGGTTTCACTTCTAAAAATCCTTTAAAATGGTTTTGTGGTAAATTTTAAAATTTGTAATATTTTGGAATATCTAATAATGTCTTATTAAAAATGATATAAATGTATCATAATGAAATATGGTATGGAAGATAAAATATTTGATCATGTGTAGAAAATCGTTTCATATATGAAATAATAAATTTCTAACAAATTCAGATCATAAAAACAAGTAATGTAAATATCTTCTTAAAATTTTGTTAAAGATAATATGATAGTCATAGAATATAATTAATAATAGGGTGTGAAATATATGATTGGATATCATTAGAAGGAATATCAAAACCTAGGAACGAGTGATAATCACTCACTTAGGATGAAAATAATAATTCAATATATAGCTATAATTTCAAGATGGTAGATAATTAAAAAATAATATATTTCTTAAATCAAAATTCATTACCAATAAATAAATAAGATATTTCATATGGAAGGAAATATTTCACTCATGAAAAAAATGACAACTCATGAAATTGGTTTCAGTTACATAATATAATTATATTCAATGAATACTATCAATTTTATTATGATGAAGTGAATAGGGTGAATGGAATTAATGATTCAATGATAGAAATATCTTATTATATTTTATTTCAATGGGATGTTTTTATAAAAAATAAAATACTATAGTTTCATAATATTATAATTTCATAATTGAAGAGTGATGTATACTCAATCCCTAATTTCGTTCTCTGGGTTTTTTCATGTCCCCTAACCACCTGTATAACAAATAACTATATTAATAACTTATTTTAAAAACTATATATATTATCCTTAAAATATTATATTATATCATATATTTATATTCATAATATGATAAATGTATATGGAAAATCATGGAAATGTTTTAAAAGAATGTAATGTGTAAACAATTATTATAAAAATGTTTAAATGAGAGGGAAGGGTACTATACCATCAATAGTAAGTTATTTCTACAGTTAATGAATGATTATAAATTTTTGGGATAATAGTTAAATTGCAATAAAAATTCATACAATAATAATATATGGAATGAAGAATCATGTAGTGAAGTTATCATAAGGAACAATATATATTTGGGATTATTTAATTGGATTAGGAAGTGATAATTTAATTCGATAATTAATACTAAATATTTTTTACATTAAATTAATGATTATGAATATTTTATAGAATAACAACCTGGATATGATATTTCTTATTATAATGGATGATTTTATATTGAATATAATATTAGTGAATAAAGGAGTTATTTTCTAAACCTGTTGGCTTTAAGAAAAGATATTATGAAATGTGATTAATGAGAGAGAATGGTAAAATATCATAATAACGGAATAATTAAGGAATTAATGTGTTTCTTATGAATATATTAAATTATAATAAAATGAAAATAAAATTATATATCATAGAATAAATAAAAATATAGATGAGGATATTTATAATACAAACCATTCTATGTAAATTTATAATTCATGGGATGACCCTATATAACCATATGAATTCATTATTAGTAATTTTACATTGGATATGGATGTAAAATTAATGATCAATTCCCTTGGGATGGTATTGATTATATATTGGGTGGGAGAGAACTCCTTTTATTAGTGAAAAGGGGGAATTTTCATGGAATCATTCATTTTGATTGGTATATGAATTTTATTATATGGGGGTTTGGTTGGATTAGTGAGTTAGGGGATATATGTGGAGTAGTGATGATGATACATAAAGGTATTTACATACATTGTACCAATTTTATTCTAGAATGAAAATATGTAAATCTATAGTCAAATTGTAGTAATGTTTTGTTGCAAATTTAAAAATATATTATTGTACAATAGAAGTTATCATTGTAATTATTATATTAAAAAAATATAATATAGAACAAAATTAAATCTTTATGTTGATTATATGTATTTATTTTATTTTTTCTAGTTCAATTTCATAATATGAGATTTCTAACATCAAAATTAAAACATAAAATACGGTGGAAAAGTAATTGTTTTTTAAAAATGTCACTTCAAGTATTTACAAATATTTTTAATGATTACTATAAAATAAATTATATATAATTTATATTAATAAATTTTTAGGAAAATTATATTATATTTATAATTATAAAATCGATGAATAGAATTAAAATTAAAAATATATTGAATGTATTGCACAGAAAAAAGTAATTTTTTAACATGGTTAATAAATTTTTTCTTCAGTCCATAATATAAGGCATAAAAATAAAATATAACCCATTAAATGATTTGAATATTCTTATTTATTATTTTCAAATCATTTATTTATTAAATTTCTAAAAAAACAACATAATCATGCATTACCAAAAAAATATTGCAAAACTTTTATAATATATTTATAAAATATAACTATTACCAACCATATAATAAATGTTGAATATATTTTAACATATTTTAATTTATATGTTATAAAAAATCAATTTTAAATATTATATGACAATAATATAATAAACTTTATATGATGTGAAAATAAACATTTCATTAAAATAAATATTTTCGCAAAAAAATATTTAATATTATTTTTATATATATTATTATTTAATTTTAATAATACATTACCATTAAAGGTGGAATTTATTTTTAATTATATATATATTTTTTAATTCAATTAACTATATTATTTACCTAAATAATTAATTAAGATATTTTTGTATTTATGTTATATATAATGATTAAAATTTCATGGCGTTGAATGGGATATATGTTATTAAAGATAATATCTATATAATAGAATATATTTTTAAATCTATCATTGTTACATTCAATGAATATGTAAAAATTATTGATTAAAAAGTCATGGAAACTAACAAAAATAAAAAAAATAAATGTTTAAAGGCCATTAACTGATGTAAATAATATCAATAAGGATCTTGTTGTCAAATCTATTTATTTTCACCTATATAATTTCCATTTCTAATTGTGAAAAAACTAAATATATAAAAATGATAAACATTTTTTATTCTCATATAAATATTATATAAATAATACCCATGATGATTTTATTTCTTGTATAAATTATTTCGGAAAATGATCAATTTGATGAAATTTTTAGTAATGGGAAGAAACTAATTCATTTTTAGTTTGATGTAATGATGAAAACCCACTAAGAGGATAAATATAGAATTTTAAAATTAGTTGATTTAAGACATGATTCAAAAGAATTATTAAATGAAATTTATATATCAATTAGGTCCTAAAATGGTTAATTGATGATAATTTTATCATTTACAGAATCCTCCAAATCTATATCAAGTGAAATTTGAATTCACGAATTTGATATTTGGTGTTTCACTAAAAATGATATTTTATGGAATATGAGAATGAAATGAATATATATACCAACATAACTGTTTTTATTAGTTGTATATAATCTAACATATTAATTAATCATGTAGGTTTATATAAGAGGAATGTTTATACAAGAGGATAAAAAATGTTGACTTCCAGTCAAGAAACAAAAAGCATTCCTTATCATATATAATATAGCCAAATTCAGATGAACAAGATTGATTCATCATTTATTTTGTTTCTGGAGGTTTTGACTAAGTGATAATAATTATTACCAAACATGTAATTTTTTCATCATATATATGTACGGAACATATGAAGAGGATTGAAATTGGGTTAAAGATCCTTGTTGTAATGAATGATACCAAACATAATATGAATGATTGGACCCTAGAAATTATATTTTAACCTATGAATTATTTTGGGGTGATGTGAAACAAATTTTACCCCAACAGTGATAGATATAAGTAAAATTCATCGATAAAGAATATATTTAATGAATATAAGAGAGAAAAAATCATTTTTATTTGATTAGGTTTGATGAAAATGAATCAATGGGATTGGGAAACATATTCAGTGGAAAGAAGAACTATTGACTCAAAATAATTATGAAAAGTCTAATAAAAAGGATATAAAACCTACTATAGAGTATTTTTTATACTATTTTAATATATTTATAATCATTTAACAATGAATGATGGCCATAAATTTCATTTAAATGTGGGAAATTATTAATTCATGAAATGAAAGCATCCAAGTGATATATATTATTATTATGTTAATGGTTTAAATTTCATGTGAAGAAGCATAGATTCCACCTATGATGGGAAATGTCAATGATAATAATGGGTTTTGTGGAAGGTTAATTATGGTCATCCATAATGCTATTATATTTTTAAATTGGATTCCTTAGCAAGAAGTTTTTTAAAGAACAACTTGAAATAGCCTATAAGATCATGTTAAAAAAATATTCTAATAAGATAATTTCCATACCTGGATAGAACAAGATCACGATTTATAAATGTTAATATATCTAGAAATATAATATTGTAAATATAAAGAAGTATTGACCTACCTTTCATGATGAGTAATCATTATTTACCATCATTTTCATTATATATTTTAATTTTAGCACCGCTTTTATTCACTTATCCATATTAACGATATTGAATATTTTTTAATTTATAAAGACTCTAAAAGAAAATAATACCTCGAGGTAGAGAAATATACTGAAACCAATCATCTATAGAATCATATTTATACTAAATTAGGATTTCCTGAAATTTTAAAGAAATGCATTTTATGGAATAATATTCACTGTCATAACCTTGTCATTATTCATATTATAATTTTAATCCCAGGGTGTCATTATTTATCCAAAGTTGTAGAAAAAAACTAATAGTTGAAAAATATTTATTTTATCAATTAGGTGAAGTTATATTTAGACTATAGAGCCACAAAATCTTTCCCTAAGTCGGCTATTCAAGAGGCCCCAAACAAACATTCCCATAATCCAGAGGCTTCTAACTTGTAGAAAATGTCTTTTTTTACATTGGTGATATTACAACCTCATTATTATTAATAAATATATTAATATAATAAGAATTAAAATTCATTATAATATAACAAATCCAATAACAAAGTATACTATGGAAAATGTCATGTAGTACAACCATGTATAAACATCATATTCTATAAATAAAACGCATTCGTTATAAAATAGTTTCATGTGTTAGGTAATTAAAAAAATTTAAATACATAAAATTATCTAAAAAATAATCGAAGACTGAGTTCTTTATAAACTATTACTTCAATTCTGGTATGTCATGTCATATCCAATAATGAAAAATAACACATTACATAGTCATGTTCCAAAACTGAAATCTTGATTTCAGTCCAATTACTAAACAATATCCCAAATAGGGTGTTTAATAAACTCGGTATCCCCCGAATAAATGTTTCTAATGCATAATCTAGTCCATGAATATAAATGATGTAGTTTGAATATATTAACATTTCCAGTGTAAATACAAAAATACAACACATTTTGGCTTTATTTTCCCATGGAACACATAACATACCATACTTACTTACGCATAAATGAGAATGTTTATAGACATAAAATATTATATTTAATTTCATGATGATATATGTAAATATATATATATATACACTATGGAGGACCAGAGGAAAATGTCCCAAGAATACTCATAAGTTTTTCATACATGTCTCTTAAATTAAAAAGGGGTGTCCATTCCTAATATTATACATTAAGGGACACCATGATAGATGAATAAAGAAATTATGGGGGAAACCTTGACCCATTTCATAATAAATTATAAAGGAAACCATTCCCATTGTATACATAAATGGTATGGGATACCATGCCAAATTCCTCAATAAATGTTATGGTATTACATGCATAATATATCCATAAATGATAAGGGATTAAATTTATAAGGAATCAAATCAATCGAGGGTGATGTGTAATATCCAACACATCCCATAACCATAGAAAAAATGCAATTTCAATATAATAATAATAATAATAATAATAATGAAATGCATTTAATATTATAACATAAGAAAATGGATAGTTCTCGAACAACATTTAATTTAATATAATGTTAAGAGAATGAGAAATTTTAATGCCACATAACAACATTACTCATTATTGATTCATTTATCATTTCATTTAAAGGTGGTAAGGTGGTACATGTTTACATACAATCATTATGCAACTCATTAATCTAAATTTGTTTTCCCACCATAATATTCAACCATAAGGGAGAATGATCAAAGCTAAATGGGGGTCGATTCATCTATTCCAACATCCTTAATAGTTAAATACATTCCTATGTAATTCTAATTCCAAAAAAAATAATCTAAGAGTATAATATTAAGTATATTAGTTGGAATTACTCTAAGTGTTTTTTTTTGTGATTGTAAATTTCACTTACATCCAATAAATCACTTCCCTTTAAAAAGGTCCATCCCCACAATATTACAATTTTTTTATAATTATATTGAATCATCGTCATGGAATATTAGACGACACACCCAAGGGGTGTTTCACATTAAGTTCCCAACCACTAACAATTTCAATGGGATAAATGAAGTGTATAAAAAAATATTCTATAATATTCTATTTATGTGTAACAAAATTTAGAGGATACAAAGGGGAAATTTATAATGTGATATAACAACAACATAATATCAACAAGTGAAACTATTAGTTAATATCCATAAAAAACTAAAGGATGACGAAGTAGATTTTCATGTCAAATATTAGAATATTATTTGAACAAAAAATATATATATCCTAATAGAAGGAAAACAAAATTAAAATAAGTTATTTATTCATGCATGGAAATAAAATAGACTACAGTAAAGGTAATGGTTATATGATGTAGGTGATGTAGTAGAATAACATGGCATGATAGAATATAAAAAATAATTTCTTGAATTTATGCCCATACATGGGGGAACGATCCATTTGAATGGGAGTAGGATATGGGAGACATATTTACTTCAAATAATGGGAAATTATGGGGGATACAATATAGATGAATTGATTTAGTATAGAGGGGAAGAATAGTAATTTACATCCTTTTAATGAGCCAAACATTTTGGAAGTACTTTATGGAAAAACATGAACCAAACATGAAGGAAAATTGTCTATGTGGTAATTACCCTTTTGTGGTTATGAATAAAGGTAGACTATCTATGTGTAGACTCTTCTAGTTCTACTACCCAAACGGTACAACTACAAACCATGTTAGGATGCCTTGGACATTATGAAAAATTATTCCCTAACCATGTGAGTTCCATTACAACTCTACACAAAAAAAACATTTTTTAAAGACCCACCAAATATAATTAATCTAATATTTCTAAACATTTTTATGGTCCACAAGTTTAATTCACATGGTTACTACTCACTATATTCATTTTTTTTCCACATCCAAATTATCCCAAAAAATATTCATCAAATTTATGTTCTCTTGAAAATATTATGAATCCTTCTGGAACATCCGAGAAAATATTACACATGTTAAAATAACATTTTGTTATCTAAATTATGGAATTACATTACAATGGTCTGCTCAATATTTTACCCTTCCACTAAATGAAAATTAAAATTTAAATATAGTTTTCATAACCCCAAGAAATATATATATTACAACCATCCAACATTATAACATTCCATATATAAAAAAATTGGGTAATAATTAAACCATCAAATAGAATATTATTCTGTTAATTTCAACTCAAATTCCTTTGTTTCATATTGAATTACCAACCACTCCTTCAAAAAATTGTTTTCAAAAATGATACATTGTTCATTGAAAATAAATATAACAATTGTATATGAGGCTAGGAAATTAATATTTAGCATAGGTGATCCCATATAAATCCTTACATAACCATTATGTTATTTATTTTTTTATGGAATTATGTATAATTCCACCATATGTTATTTATTTTAACATTAAATTAAAAGCCACTATAGGCCCAACATCAATATTGCATATTGAATCACATCCTTAGTGTCCTACAGAAACTCATGGGAATATAATTAATCTATCAGGATGTTGTAAATCAAATAGATCCCATTTATCCTAGTCACACTAAAATTTTGTTAAAAAACCATGATCGATGATTTATGAAAAAATATCAACATTTACAAATGCTTCATCCAATGAAACTAGATCATGATGTCTTTTATCCAAGGTACCTTGAGATAACAAAAATAATTGATATTGACACCATTAATTCACTTACGTTGGTAATTTGTAGGCAGATTATTTTTTGGTGATTTTTTACCGTACCATAGTCAAACACTAGTGTGATCGCGATGAATTATCTAGGAACATCTCAATCTATTAGAATTATGTTTCCAATAATCAGAATTATCAACATCCATTTTTTAAACCTGAAACAATAATTTCTAATGTTATCTTGTCTTAAATTGGTCCATTAACTTAATGAAATTGTAGTTCCAAAATTTCCATAACACAACATGTATATGTGCTACAAAAATAGACTCACTTGAGGGTCTCACAACAATAACCAATATCCCACTCCCCAACTATGGAGAATACAACTTTTCAAACTAATGAAAATGGTTAAAAATTATAAACACTCTCATCCTAGAGTGTTATCATAAACTTCACTCATCACATGTTCCAATTTTTTTTGAAATGTTCCCATGGAATTCTTCAACTGTATAATATTTCAATGAGGTTCAACACACAGAAATGGAAAAAGGATTAATCATAAACTTATGGATTCTGATCCTTCATCACAACTCCCAAGGGGTCTAATAATAAAAAAATAACATATTTTTAGAAAGATATTTTTTCATATAACTAATACTAAATCAATATGATCATGAAAATATCAATACATTGAACATGAAAACCTTTAAACTTGTTTTAAGTAGTGATGCGAGCGATAGTCTTCTAGTTATTTCATTGAGTGATGCTCCTATAAAAACAAAACGTATATTCATTTTAAATATACATAACACCATATATCCATAAAATGCCTTTCTATGATGAAACATATTTTAATGGTTTAAGAAAAATCATTTTCATTATAATATTTTTATCATATCTCAAATAATTTATTTAAACAATACAAATATTTGGGTCTCAATGCCCATATGCATCAATTTTGGAGAACAAGTAGTCCTAATCATGCTATCATATGATTGGAAAACATAATTTTTGAAAACATATAATGCATAACTAGAAAATTTCATTACTTCCACACATAGAGGCTTTATATATTGTATCACCCAATTCATGACTTGACTCAAGTTCCTATGATTCATCCATCAACTAGGTATAGCTAATTTATCTACATAGAATGCGAGTTTCATTATCATAAATGTTCCCTTAGAGTTCCACAGAAAAATCATGCAACAACCCAATTATATGATTTATCTAATTAATTCCTTACACATTCTTTAATTTTATAAAAATTAATAATAAGCCATAAAAACAATTCAATAGGTCAAGGAACCTAAAAAATATTTCACATCGAAGAGAGTGTCGATACACAAAAATTCATATTGTTTCATTTTTGTAAAACTGGATGAATCACCATGATGATATAATAAATCCAAAAACCTACCATGAATGTGTATCATAATATGAATAAATCCATACTCATTTCATTTATATACAATTTAAAATACAGGATGACCTATCTCAAAGGGATCTCTATATCAAAAAACATCATTGACCTACTAAGATATATTTCAATTATGAGGGTTCAACATATCCCATGTAGACATACGTTTCATTCCTCAATGCTAGGTCACCAGGACAACCCACTAAACCCTATGGTATTCCATAAGAGTACATCGGTCCACTTATGGGCCTTTAATCCATGAGATCTAATGTTCATGTATACTCCTTCTAAATTGTTAAAATTAATAATGGATTTCAATTACTAAACTACGAGTGTAAAAAAATTTCTATATGGAATAATAGAATAACATAGGAATAATTTACTATAATGAAATGATCTTCACTAATAATCCTCATATGGGGTTCCTACATATAGGGGAACAGTGAAAATGTAATGGATAAAGAAATGAAATTCATTGTTTATCAACATATGTTAATTACTTATAAATGTTCAACATTTTTTGAAAACATATCATCTACATGGAAGCATTATATTGTCATCAATCATTCTTAACCAACTCAACTACATCCTCTAGATATTTCCTACTATAACTAGAATCTCATCTCAAACCCCTATTGTTTTCTTAATTCTTTATTGTTATACCACAATGGGATAAACCCAAATGAAATATTAAGTAATCCATATCAAAACTAGATTGATGCATAAAAGATCAGTAAAACATATTTGTTAACTACTATGATCAAGTAGAAACATAATGATTCCAAGTAATAACATTGTGAAATACAAAAATTTACATTAAATTAATTCCTTAGGTAAATTATAAATCATTCCCATATAAGAGGTTTCCTTTTAACTAACATAACCAATACAGTTTTATTCAGATTTTATCATTAATTTCCCATTAATTTTTAAAAATTCTATAGAATTTATTTTTGAAACATAATGTACATTATTTTAATGAATCTATAAAAAAATTATTCTTAATATTTTATTTTATTGATGAACATTAGTTCTTTATAAAATATAGCCTATAATTTTTCATTTTTTATTATTTTTTAACCATGGATTTCTCTAAACTATGTTATTTTTTAAAATAAATAAATTTTCAATATATAGATTGAGAGAAATTTTTTTATATAATTTATCTTTTTATTGACATGATAATGATAAAAAAATGATTAAAATAAGTCATGGGATCTTTATATAAATTAAGTAGAATTGGTTCTATAATATTCTAACATAAATGCATACATAACAACTTACATGTGGATTCTAAAGCATTAAATTACCCTCCATTATTTATCACAGGCATACCCTAAAAGGTATAAAAAACATGTTATGTAGTGTTTAAGGTGACTGAGGAGGGTGCCATAATTCCATCATGGGTCTATATAGATGCAACATAATAGAATTTTTTTAAAGATTCAGACATTTGTCGTTTTAATTTCTTTTATAATATTCTTAATCACTGCCATAAGGTCAGATTAAATTTCTTGAATATTCAGTTTGATGGGTTTTCATTCAAAATATATAATAGTCCATGCCTACATAATATTTAATTGATATAACATGTTACAAAAATCTCTAATCAATGGATTTATGTACTAAATAAAACTAATTTATTGGAAATTTTAAATAATTAATTTACTATATATACATGATCTTTTGGGTAGATGAATTTTCATTTGTATATTATAAATTAAAATATTATAATAAGATACAAATTTCATTCATTTAAAAAAGGTTGTCATTAAAATTGGCCTCAAAATATAAATATTCCATATTTGATGGGTTGATTATATAAATCTCCCTTTATAGTGTAAAATTTTCTATAGACTTTATAAATCTCTATAATCACATTTCAAATAACTAAAACCATTGTTTCAGGACATAAATCTCATGATCAATGGATTATACACATCATTATTAGTTAATTAATGTACCTCTATTACTATTTCTGGGATTACACCATTTTAGTTAATCAAGAAACATTTATTACCGACCAGAAATTATAATATAACATTGAATTATATCAAAAAGAATTTAATATAGGAATGGATGAAATAAATAACAATCAATTGGTATACATATATGCATAATAAATTTCATTTGAATCATATTATCCTAAAATGATGATTGACCACATCATGTTACATAACATACTTTTCCACAAGGTAAATAACATAAATCTAATTAAAATAACTAAAAACATAATCCAATGGAGGGGATACATGTCACTCTCTGTGATATAATAATCAACTATCATAATAATCAACATGAATAATAGTCCCAGCCTATGAAACATGATATTTAACAAATATGTGGGTTTAGCGAACAGATAGTCATTCTATTTTCTAAGGTCATAAACATTCCAATAATCCGTTATTTTTTCCAGAAATAAAAAATGAATGGAAAAATAATATATGATAACATTTTTTCATCCCACCCATTATCCCATAAAATAGTACCTTGAACTTGTTGGTCATATTTCATTTAGGGTGCCTCCTTGTATGACAGATTCTAGTTACAAGAAATGAGGACCTAAATGTTTTACAGTGGAGGGAGTATTCCCGTTAAATCGATAATAAATTACAAAGATGAAAATTAATTTAAATATTATGGAATATAAAAATAATTGATATCCATTAATAAACAAGATAATTCTATGTACAGTAACTATGTATAAACCTGCTAAGCCAAAAATAAAAGGTAGGTAGCATTCAAAAGATACATGTCACCAAGATATACTGAAAAATTAATAATTAAATAAAATATTTAAATTATAGTAGACATTTTAAGTACATTCTAAAATCCAAATATCCCATCTATAGTGATAGACCATAATAAAAATCAACACCGAGTTTTGTAATGTTTATAAACTATAATCAATATTTCTGTCTACGTACCAAATGGTGGCTGGATCCATTTGTGATATACATATAGTAGGAAACAACCAATTATGTATAATTTGTAAACCGTTCCTTGTATATTAATAATATATTTTTTATACATAATGATACGAAGTGTAATGAATGATGTATTACACATATCAGCTCATGATCCCTATAAAACTCTTAGATGAATTTATAATAATCTTATTTTTTTATGAAATCACTTTATATGACAATATATAAATATAAATGAGTATATACATATATATACTGATATATGTGCACTGGTGAGGAGCAGAGGCTCTTGTCTGATAAGTATTTATAAGGATATCATCACTGTCTCTTAATTTAAATAAAAGAAAATCATTCCCAATGAGCTCAATAAAAAATATATGATACCTTTCTAAATGTCCAAATATATGGTAAGGTATTCCAAGAAAAATGTACTTACAAATGATATTGGATGTGATGAAATTTTTCCTAAAAAATTAATATGGAAACTATTTATCACAATGAATTTTTATGAAATTCGTAATACTGAATAATGTTTTTTAATTGATAGAATATATTAAACAAAAAACCAAAAATTGAAAATACTTCAGATATTGAGAATTTTTTTTAAACATGAAATATATATATTATCTATTAAAATTGGATGTATAAGTGTGAATTATTTTTAACTAAAATTTTGAATGTTTGTTTTAAATAAAAAAACATATCCATAATAAAACATTTGAATTTTTATTAATTTTTATATATGTTTAAAATATATTATTTTCTAAAAACAAGATATATTTTTTTTTTGGGAATAATTTTGTAAATTAATTAATTACAAATTTATGAATTTTTTTTTAAAAAATAAACATAATTTTTAAATATATATACAATTAATCTCAATTGTAAGGTATTGAAATTTTTATGAAGAGATAAATTTTATATGAACAGTTAAAAATTATGGAATTTTATTAAAACTAATCTTTTCATTTTAAAAATTAATAATATCACTATTGTTTAATCATTTTTAGAATTAATATTAGTAATATTATTAATTTATTAATCAATTTCAATTAACTGGAGTAATTTTAATTTTCCATTTTGATGTTAAAAATTTCTATAGATTTGCAAATTTTCCAAATGTGAGAACAATTTTTAATCACATTTTCATGATTAATCTTAAGTTAAACAATACCACTTTTGGGATTTGAATTTTAGAAAATATATTTAACATTTGGAGTCTTACAAATTATCGTTATATAATAATGTAAATTTATTTTTTAATAATGATTATTAAGGGATAAATCAATTACCTTAATTAAGGTTATATGGAGGTCTAATAAATTACATGAGTGTGTGTAAAAAATTATTTTCCACCAATTCAGTATTTTTAATTAATAAATTTTATATAAATTATAGATTTATTTTATATCATGTTGACATAAAATTCTGGTTTTAATTTTATTATTAATTGTTAAATTATGTAGTTAAAAAGAAGTTTCAAAAGATAGTTGTGAAAAAATGGTAAAATAATGTAAACATCATTTAAAAGGATTAAAATGACTAACGCCTATTCTTTTTATCAAGTGGGTGTTTTTATAAAACATATTATACTTCTAAAACCATATTTATCAATTTTTGTGGAACCTTGGGTGATAATTCCTTCCGAATATTGAATATTTTAGCGTAGTTTAAGAAAATTACCACTCTTAAACTACAAAAGTGAACATTTTCTAGTCAGTCCTTCACAAATAGCCTAACAATTGGATTAACCAAACCACCCAATAAGTGCATACATTAAATATTGCACATATTATAGATAATTTGGTTACCCCAAAAGAAAATAGAAGGATCTATAACAAGATATTGAAAGGGGATGATCTATGTGAACATAACTATCTTCACTAAGGTATTTCATTTAATTTCTTTTCTTATCACTATCATACATGTGTTAATATATACAATATAAAAACTAACTAATATAAAATATAAATAATATTTAATGTGTTTATGAATTAATATATATATACATAACCTCTTACATAAAATGGGAATTGAAGCCCCAGATCACATATATGGTAGACTACAATAGAACGAAACGTTGTAAATCCTTTTCTATTACCAAATCCCACAAATTGATAAAATTAGGGATTTATCCTTTATATTTTATGATTATTATATTATTATAATTATTAAATTAAAATTTCACATAAGAATTATTACTTTTTATTTTTCTGGTAATATGATAATGAAACCACTACATATGGTGGAATACAGCCTTGCAAAGGGCTGTGAATGTTTATTAACATATGTTTTTATGGATATTAATAAGGTGTGTATTTATGTAACTGAGTGATATATATTAAATAATATTACTTACTAGAAATATATTACATAGCATTATTTTGTTTCATCAATTTAGAAAACGGATTAATTGTTGTTGCATTAATACGATATACTATCTCCATGAATGGTGAAATCAATTTTCTATCTCAAATTTTATTGGATCACAAAAAATAATTATATAATGAATATATATGATATTAAGGTGACTTTTTTAGATATTTAGATGTTATAACCATGAAAAAAATGAAATGTAAAACACCACTATCCCAAAACACACATAAAAACATAATTGATTTATCTTGAAACATGATTTAAAAAAATTAATAAATATGTAATGGAATTTTAGAATTATATCATATAGTTATTAATAATATGAGTATTGTTAAATAAAAAATTTCTAACAAACTAATATTTACTACAATGGTTTTTAATATGTGTTTGAATAAATTATAGTCTTGAGGTAATGGATTTTTATCTAATTATTTTTTCGACAAATGTTATTATATGAACCTATTCTAATTATGAACTATATATAAATCCCCAATGACATGTTATATATTGAATTTATATATATATATTTTAATTAGTACTTCATTTAATTTTATTCATTCATTGGTATTTTGATTGAAATGGTGCCAAAGTAGAAAAGGTTTTTTATGAGAATATCATTTTTTAAAGATTGTTTATGATTATGATGTTGATAATGAAATCTTATTGATCTCAAATGAAAAACATGAATTTTATTATCAACTTTTCTATTAGAAATAGTATTTTTCCATTCTTCCACATATAATTATGTACTACTAATTTAAACATATTGTTTTAAAATAAAACTCACATTATTTATCTCGTTAGTGAAAACTATTTTTCCACCATATCGATATTTTCAGAGAATGTATTAAATAATATTAAACTTTTTCAATATGATTATTTAATGTTAATTTTTAACCGTGATTTTTTTATATATTCTCAAAAATTAATGCTCATTTATGATCCAAATAAATTTATATTATCATTTTTATAAAAATATGATAGGAATATTTAATTAAACATTTAAAATATGCATTGAATTTCCTAAAACCATTAATACTAAGTATTTTAATGATTACATTATAATTTTTTTAATTTTTTTAAAATATAAATTTATTTTCATTATATTTTATAATTATATATCTCAAAAAGGATTATTTTTTAAGACATGTTATATTTATCCTTAAATTTTCCATGCGATATTTCAAAATCATTTTCCCACAAAATATGACAACAATTAATATAAAATAAATTTTACTTGGGTTATGATATAGTTTAATTAAAATTATACTTTATTTAAATGGACAATTTATTTGATGTTAGTATTTTTTTGAAACCCATTCCTATGATATAGGTTATGATATTACAATATGAATCTAAAAAAGACTCAATTCATTGTATATGGTATATTAACTAATTTATTATATTATTGAACAAAAATATATGGTTTTTTTATGTGTGGGACCTATGACTCCCTACAAGGAATTTGGAAATTTTTTTATTAAATTATATCTAATTGTAAATGATAGTTTATCCCAGGCATGAAAGATGGTAAACGTGTGGTTATCCAAACCCCAAATACTGGGTGCACATGAACATATACCAATCCTAGTAATGGTATGTAGGTTTTCATTCCAATACAATAATTATAAGATTTTTTTGACAGTAGACATGAAATATGGCTTTTATGCTTATGTGTATGCCCCAAATCATTTTATTATCCCTATTTTATGATTTTAATGAATATGTATATTTATTTTTTATTATTAATGTCTTATAAAGAACCAATTCATTATCCATAACTCATGTTTACGATATGATATATACGCATATTGTTTTAAAATAGATAATATTAATTTATCATACACATATACACATATTAGTCATTTGTGTTCATTAATATATGCTTTTTTACCCCTAAAGGGCATATGACCCCACCGTTTTTATGATTTATTTCATATATAATGATTAATTAATTTATATATTATAAGTCTAATAGGGATTCTACATATGAGTAAATTATTTGTATATGATTTAGTTCAAATGTGGAATGTTTTTATATCATTCTTTATTTCAATGGATATTTGATGTAAATGATTAAATAATTGAACAATGTGTTATGTAATGAAAATTCATCTATTTATATATAATGTTTATTTTTGAGATGTTATGGTATTTACAATTGAGATCTAACAATAGTTATGTTAACCATTTGAATATTGGATGAGAAATCCATACAGAAATCCCAAGGCATACGTATATGATTAATTATATGGATAAATTTTTTATAAGAATTTATCAGGGAATATTGATGAAGTATATATGTACTATATTCCATGAAATTATATCACTAATTATATATAACTAGTTCATGTTGTTATTTAAAAATTATATATAAGGGTAGTAACTCTGAAAAGGGATCAATGATCTCAACTCGATCATCACATATTGCAAAACAATGTGCCTTATTTTATGATTGGTTATAAAATCCTAGGATATATTATTTTTTAATGCACAAAATCTACAAGAAAAATCAAAATGGATTTGATTAAAAGGACTTGGTTAGGCCAATGGTATCATAGATTGAATGTTGGTGTCAAAATTTAGACATTTTAGGTGTGATTTTTTTGAATATATGGTCATCAATTATAGTTACTATTGTTCATTATAAAAGTTTTTATTTTAATATAGTTCATGAACTCATAGGAAGTAAAATAATTATTAATTAAATAGAATAAGAAATGATTTATCTATTATGAAAAAAAATTTATTGGTGAGAGAATCGAAATTTTTTTCTATACTCAGACAACATTGATGTGCTATAAATCATGTTGAACTTGAAAAAAATAATTCTAGGTAACAATGTTCTGTTGAGTCCATCATGGGGAATAAGAGAATTGTTTTTAGTTTAGCTGGTCGGACAATTCTTGAGAAATGGATCATTACCATTGATATTATATTTTAACTTACTAGTTTTTTGAGGAACGGAAAATCATTCTGGGAATCTATTATACTTATCATGTAGAAGATAAATTATGGACTCTTGTCCATAATAATAGGTGAAAAAATGATACTAATGTTATCTATTTGAGTATATTTAAATGAAAATATTTAAATTTTTAAATTATTTGTATTCTTTTTATGAAATTTTAGAAATTACAATGTTATCTAATAAAGTGGATGATAAATTTGTTGGTACTTGTGTAGAAAATTTTAAAATATATTCAAGGTGGTGTTATTTTTTTATCAATCAAACTGAGAATAATATATATTTATTCATTAATGGATTACAACAATTTATCAAATAAGAGTCATCCATTAGGGTCTTCAATTTCTATGATTAAATGGTAAGATCTTATTTTATTAATGAAATGGATATTGTGGATAACCATTAAAGTCATTTTATTGATATGAATAGAAAAATAGAATTGAATGGAAACTATAAAAGCTATGTATATGATATTATGATCATTCATTTTTGATTGATCTGTGGAAGAGGCATGGTGGAAATTATCAATGAGGGATAATTTTTTAAAAAAAAATATTATATAAGGTCATCATGTAGCTAAATAATGATGTGAGCAGAAGAAGATAGATAATGATGGGAATAGAGGGAATGTCCCGAAGAAGTCACCACCCACACTCCAATTCATCAATTTCAAGTAATTTGATAATAATGAGAATAAATTCATTATTATTTTGGCTAATTAGGATTATAATCCAAAAATTAATATGATGAAAAATATAAAGGGTTTTAATTATGAAATCCTAATAGTTTAATTGAATCGTAAAAATTATAAAACATGTAGCATCCACATTAGAGTCAGGAATTTCATGATTGATTACTTTTGAAGTCTCTATCTAAAAATATCTTTTATCATTATTTATTGAAATTTAATATGATTTTGAGAGATTATTTCGACATTCTGTATGGATTATAAAATTATTAAATCATGTTTTATATTCGATCTGTGCAAGGATGAATCGAAGATCCCTATATAAATGTTTAAGTCTTCTATTATAGCTTATTTCTAGAATAATGGTCCAATTATCATTTTCAAGAATATATTTCTACATATTAGAATAACACAACTATTCCATCACTGTTTGGGTTATTAAGGTTGACCATAAGATCAATTTCATATAAAACTACTTTCGATGACTTAGATGAATAGAGTTTATCCTGGTTAATGATATATTCCTAATACAGTATTTAAATATCAAAATTTATCTATATGGATTAGTGAAAAATTATTCCATGGGGAATAAATTTTATTGACTTATTATTAAAGTTATTGGTAATCTAGGGAGTTTATATTATATTTCATGTAGAAGATTTATGTGTTAATTCAATTTAAGTAGTATTTTTTAATAATTTTTATATTATTGAAATATGATAAATTAGAAGTTGAGAAAAATCATTTCATATAAGTATATTTCATAGATCATTATCTAAAAATTTTATATGGGTATAATTCCTACCATAAGAAATCATGAATGATTATTTCTTGTTGGAAAACAAGAAGATAAAAATTACTATGATTATATCTAGGTACATGGTATGTATAAAGTTATAGTATGGGAGAAAAAAGTATAAGCGGATGATACAATCATTATCCATACAAGAAAATAAATTTTAAAACATCACTTGGAATTATCTTTTTGGACACCCAATAACATTTAAAAGGAATGATACACTATGGATTATATTCAATCTCTTCACCAAGTAAGGATTATTCATAAAAATGAATTAATTACATTTTTGGATCATTATTTCATAGTATAGATTAAATAATTGCTAATGTTATATGGGATATCACACACTATTATATCATATCGGGATCCATGGTGAACAATGGAGTATTGGTTATGTATTCACATTAATCAAAAAAACTATTGTGTTTTAGCACTATGATAATAATTAGATGCTTATGAGATATTTAGAGATCATGTACTTTGTATTTTAACGGTGCTTGGGATCAATATATTCATTAATTTCAGTTTTATTCAATTATTAGTTTTCACTCAAGCATTCAGATGGATCCTTATGAAGACCTATAGAGGAAAAAGATTAGGCATCTAATATAATGGAATGATATTTCAATAAAAAATATATTGTGAACTGAGAAAACTATAAGACTAGAGGATAATTCTGGATCAATTCAAAAACATATTAGGGAATCACAATGTTGAATGAAAACGTATTCCCAATATAATTGATGAGATATGTAATTCGATGTTGTTGATAATGTGCATCTTTGAATTTCTCCATGAATGAATATAACGTGATCTGGAATAAAGGGAAAATATTGCATGAGTATATCATTCCCTTTGACATATGAATTTTTTTCATCCAAAAAACATCTCTAATATCAAGGATATATTCCACATATCTCTCCAAAGGATTTAGAAACCTCATACATCACATGTAATAAAATCAGAGGTAATTCCATGAAATCATGATCTATAAGGTCCTATACATAAGCATTATTAAATCTTGTTAATTGAACAATAATAAACTTATTCCATTAAAAAATAAAATTTCACTTGATTGTTTTAGAAAATTATTTTATAATTCATACACAATAACCCAAAATAATAAAAGTTTGAGACAAAAAAACAATTTCTATTTCACCTATAATAAATTGTTTTAATAAAACATGAATTCTACAAAATATTTTGAAAGGATTCATACAGTCTCTTACTATACCATAACCCATGTGAAGAATATTATGAAAAATGGGATGTCACAAAATTAAAATTAAAATATATATATAAAGAACTGAATTTTTAATCAATGAATTTTAAAAAACATATCAAATCAATTTCACATATCCATACATCACATCCATGCATTTCATATAGTTCCGTTGTGAAAACATGTGATTTCCATAGAATACGGAAACTCATATAAAACCATAAGGTAACATAGAAATTACATATATAATATTTTAACCCGCATATATTTATTAAAATATTCGAGACAATATTAACTTTTTATGTAACACTCACAACTACATTATAGTGCATCCATCATAGTTATTATAGGAGGATCCATACCGAGGATCTCCAAAATAAACATATACTATGATTTTTTGTGATATATAGGTCCATAATATCTTTATAAACAATTCCATATAACCATAAAATAATCATAATACATGAATACTTGCATCAAAAAATGTTCCTCTACAATTTTATAAATTATATAAATTAAAAGAAGTGCTTTAATGAAAATTATTTTACCTTGGGTTCGTCTTTTATAAAATTTCTAAAATCATCCATTATAATGGTTTAAAAATATTATTTATATATTAAATAACAATATACTTATTTATAATAGCTTATAATATCTTTTTAAAATGAAATTCCACTGATTTATTTATAATACATTCTTATTTACATTTTACCATATCCGTTACTCTCATAGTTTCCATGGTCTATTTGTTAGGGATTTTAAAGTAGAATAAAATAAAAAAATATAATTAAACCAATATTGTTTCTCATGATAATATTATTTATTTTATATTTTTTTCTAAAAATATATTATGTGGTGTAAATTAAAACATCTGACAAATTGGGAAGTTCACATGAATATGGCTTGCTTATTGGAAATAATTTAGATGGGAAGCCTTTTATGAAATGTATGTCAACATAAATTTTGATAAATTTAAATGGATTCATTATTTTGGAATATATGAAAATAATGTATAATAATTATATGAAAATAATGATGTGTTACAATGTGTTATTGAGAGAGAAAGAATAACCCAAAGGTTAAAATGGAGTTTGTGAATGATTCCCTTACCTTATGTCTTAAATTGTCTAACACGTGAACATAATATTCAATATAATCATATAAAATTCATTAATTAATTAATATATTAACATTTTACATTTATTTTATTTATTATATTATTATCATTATCATTTATGGAATTTTTTTATAAGATACAATTTTATTTTTTTATAGAGTTTGTTTCGTTGTTTTTAATGATCGATTTACTTTTATAGTAGTATATAAAATAATGTAAAATGAGAATAGTTTTAAATAATTTGGGTTATATTTTATGAATGAAATCAAATAATAGTAAATGGTATTTTATATTATTTTTTTGATATTTTATATGGATGAATAATTAGATAAAATGTTATTGGAGAGAGATTATTTATTTTTGTGATTTTAGGTCATTATAAACGACATCTATTTTATTAATTAATACTATATGAAAAATTGGTTACAAAAAAATTATATTAAAAATAATATGTATAATGATTTATTGTTTAACCTTAATAATGTTTTTTTACCAGAATTGATGGTGAAAATTTAAGATCAAAACACATTGTCCATGATGTCGGTAAATCGACACTTCACAAACGATGTATTGATTTTTAGAATATATGGGAGAGGAGAAACAGTTTGATGATAAATATTTAAATTAACATGATAAAATTACATTATATATTTTATATTTATGTTTTAATTCAATTTCAATTATGGTATATTGTGATAGAATATGAAAAAAAATATTAATTATAATGAAAATAATAGAAAATGAAAGGAGATTTTACCTCTTGAATTATTCTCCATGAGAACCACATTAAAAACCCAGTTTGGGAATTTTGGATAGACCAAAAAGCAATGGACGTTGTAAATATGTTTGGGAAGGGAATTAGTGATAAATTAACCATGCTAAAAGGCCTTCAAGAGTGCATAGAAGAGGTTATTAGGGGTGGTGTATATAGTGGATTGGAGATGTTATTTTGAATGCTGTATTCATTAGTTTATTATTTTGGTTGAAAAAAATGAATAGTTTGATATTTATCACTAAATATATTAAAATAAAAAATAGTATTTCTACATTATGGTTCTTAATCATCCAAAACACATGGAATTGTGTATCTAACATATAATATAGATATACCAAAAAGTTCATTATTTTACAATTCACTCAAAATTTAAATATTTTAGAAAAATCCCCAAAATTCACCCTTACCATTTTATGATGTTATAAACCAAAAAATGAAATCCATTATATGGAAATTATTTAATAAATTAATTTTTTATTTTTATTATATCCCATCATTTATTGTTAAATACAATTTTTAAAACTATAACAATTGTTTTATTAAATTTGAAAATTAATGAAGGTCTCGTAAAATTTTCTTATAATCACAAGACAATAAAATATTAATTTATGAATCTATATTATATAAATAGAATTATTTTATGAAAATATTATAAATATTATTTTTAATATTTTTATTATGACTTAGATAAATAACAAAACATAATTTATCATTTCCATTACATTTATCTAAATTATTCCAGGGGATATTTATACCACGATTACACTCCCATGAATCACATGTTTTTTTATCCTATATCATATTAGGATTGAAATATATTATTATAGATTACTTAATTTTAAGAAATACCACTTAATTTTTATTATTTATTTAATAAATTTAAAAATTAAATTCTAGAATCGAAATTTATTTTTTTATAAGTATATGGTTGTCTGATTTTCCCCAAATTTTTAAAATTGTATCCATTCAATTTTCATTAACTTATTAATATAATGAAGATACCATTCCCTTATATAATTTTTAGATTCATACAAATCCTCTTTAACTATGTGGTTACTCCACAAATCATTGACCTGGCGAATTTCCATTATGTGTAACACTTGTCTCTAAGATAAAGAGAATGAAAATTAATCTCTTTATATTAGATGTTTAATTCTAAATAAAATACATCTTGGGTCAAAAATGAGATTAATTTGAAACATTATTTTTATCAAAAAAACCTGAAAACAATAGTGTATCAAGATAAACTTGAAAGAAAATCTACTCGACAGGAATGCAGTCCATCAATTTCTAGGATTTCATGAACTCCAATGAACCATGAACATCGATTTCATTTCATAGAAAAATGAATAAATTTTTTACTAGGTGATATTCTAATGAAAATGAGATCATCAACTATTAAATACAATTCATTCATCATACTATCAAAATATATTTTCTTCTTTTTCTCTACAATCATCATATACTGTTGGATCATCTATAAATTATATTCATCTTCCACTACTAGTTCTGTTTATATATAATTTTTTTCCTCAACTTCATCCCAAAATGATGGAGTTCGAAAAAAATGTCTATACAATTCTTTATATGGTTCCATATTTTTAGTGGAATGAAGACTATTATTATATTAAAACAAAACTAAATAATTATAATGATCCCAACTTCCATGTTAATCAATCGAAGAGGATCGAATAATAAACACTATGGTTTGTATTTTTCACTTAGTACATCCTTCATATTATGGATTAAAGGCTATGTTTAAATTTAATTATGTTCTCAAATGACTTCTTATTTACTTTTAAAAAGTTAGAAATGAATATGGGATCACGACTAGATACAATGGAATGAGGAATTCCATGTAACCATACAATTTATTATATGTACAGTTGTGAAAGATAATCCAAATATAAATTATCTCAAATAATAAGGAAATGTACTTGTTTACTCATTTAGAAATTAACAACCCAAATCATTATTTTCGCGATATGTCTCCTGTAGTCCCAAAATTAAATACCTAAAAATATTTTCTCACAAACACTCTACTACTAGAAAAATATGATGCATTCCATTTTGTATATTTCACTCTTACTTAAACTATTGACAAGTGAAATATTTCATTATAAAATCTCAAATTTCTCTTTTCGTTTCATCCCACCTATAAAACTATAGACTTTCTCTTAAAATCATAGTACTTCCAGGATGAACTAAAAATGGATAACTATGAGCTTCACAAAACAATTCTCTCTCAAGCAATGAATCACAAGGCACACAAAATCTCATACAATATCCTATAAAATATGCATTATCTACATTATGTTCCGGAAACATAACTTTTACAACTAATTATAATTTTTCTATATCTAACTGTCTCCCCTATGTGCTTACATAATTCAATCAGGTGGATACAACATCACTAACAACTGAAATGATATTTAGGTACTTCCATCACCAAAAAATTCAAAGCCGAAATATATAAAATAATTAATCAATGAGTAATGTTCTAAATGTAACATGGTCAATTCATCATGATGTTTTCAACACATGGAATCATCCAATTGGATTCCATTACATGATGGTAATTTATCAAGAAATCATTATCTATTGTTGTTCCAGTCTATATTAGATGCCTCATGTTCAATTACATTTGGGTAAAAAAAACAATAAAATTTTTATGGTCTTTATATATTTTTCATTTAGATCAATATAAATAATGAATCCAAAGGAAAAAAAACAAAATTTTCAATTCCAAGTGATGTTTGGAAAAATTTAACTCATGAGGTATCAATTTTCTTGAAGCATATTGAATTACCTGATCATTATGAACCATACTAAAAATAAGTGATTTCAATGAAGCATTACTGTAGATGAAAAAATCACCACTTATTTAATTGAAGGCCACAACTGGTGAATTCACCCACACTAATTTTAGTTTCTAAAAACAAACATCCCAATATTCTAATAAAATTAATTTAAACCCAGTATATTTAATATTAATTAGTGGGCTAGATAACTGTGTAATGTTTTTAATAATTTGTTAGTAATATTTTAATAATCCATGAAAACTATGAATCCCATAAAAATTTGATGGTCATGGTCATTCATAAACCACTTTATTGTGGGACCAAATATTATGACATTATTATTGAAAATGTCATAGGAAAGGATATATATTAAAATAAAAATTATCATTTGATAAATTTCCCATATAACTACTTATCATTGATAGTATGTAGGAAAATACTAAAATATTTTCAAACAGCATTATAACTGTAAGGACCTGTATTCTCCGGTTAAATTTATTAATTATATGGAATTATTACAAGTCTAAAAAAATTGGCATCACATGATTCTGAGGACCATTCTGCCTAAAATGAATTTTTGATCATTTTTTAGCCACGTTCAGTAAACGCACGAGCGACGTTTTCTAACTAATGAATTGATTCTCATAATAAAAATATGAGAGAACCATTGAATCTTCAGCACCAATATTTTCATAAGAGAGACTTCTCTTTAATAGTAGTAGGACGTAAAAAATTTAGATTTTGGGACTTTTAAAAGAAGAATAAAATAACAATGTTATTTTATCTCTCTATTTTCTTTTCCTCCAATGGAAAAGTGGCAGCGGCGGGACCAACGACATGTGAATCCTTTAAATGGATTGACATCTCAATTATTTGTAACACTGCCATTGAAAGAAGGAATGTTATTTAATTAACTGAAGCCCATTAATTCCACGTGTGTTACTCGCCCTCCCCCTCTCCTATTTATATAGAGCTTGGGGAGGAGTGTTACCATGGCTTCACAAAGAGACAGAGCTCTAGAAAAATATCGCGACACCAACCACTTTGAGGATAGGACCGGTTTCGGTCAGCGGTAAAAAGAGACACAAAATTACAAAGTGAATAATGGCATTTTAGCTGCATTTTTTTTGGCATGTTGTGGGAACAATGAATGTCGAATCTTCCCCAAAAATGGAAGTTCTCCAATGATCCTGAGGTAGGGTTTAATCATGTTTTAATTTTGAGAGATTGTTGAATAATGTAACTTTCCCTCTATGTTAAGACACAAACACGGAGGGTGTGGTCAAAATGAAAATGGCCCCGACACATCACTATATTTTGAATCTATACATTATTTGTGGAAATTTTTTTTCAGATTGGACTGAACTAGGAATGGTGTGACTATATTCGAAGAGGGCATCTCGGGGAGGCCATTGGTGTCTTATAACAGAAAAATAGGACACAATAACTTACCTAGTGACCCAAATAATTCCATCAGTGTGACAATGACACCACAACCCTGGTGATAAGAGTTGGTGGGGGAATGAAAAAGACTACAACGGCTGGCCGCAGAAGAGATTGTGGTGAACTGTCATGCACCGCAAGCGGAGAAGGCCAAAACTAGTGAAGATGGAAGTTGGATCAGGACAGCCATATAAGGTGGATTCTGGGTGGTGTGTCATCACATGTTGCATCAAATGGTTATGGCATGTAGTCACGGCAGTTGGGGAGGGAACCGCCCCTGCAGGTCCCTCAGGGACCAGGTGGCACCACATACCGATGCCGCTCCGTTAGCCGATTGGCTTATCAGTTCAGGAGTAAAGCGTTGGGGAGTGCTACCCCCTAGCCCCCATGCTAGCATGTGTGGGACCCACATCTACGATATGCTCCTCCAGGAGTAAACTCCCCTCCGTAGGCCAGACCGCACGATCACGAGCGCCCCCCCCCCAAACAGGTAGTGCTCCTCCTTGGGTCGTGCCGCTTGATCCCCAACAAATAGTGACTCTAGCACCCCCCCCCCACATGTGTGGGGCACACACCTATGTGGACCAGGACGTGCTAGCCCAACAGGCTATGATGGGTCGACCCAGACCAGGTTGAGTTTGCCAAGACAGGTTCAGACCAGAACAAGACCCTTATAGGCCCAGTTTCTGTAAAAGAGCCATAACTTGTCAATCAGACGTTCATTTGATGAACAGTCTGTGGAACTAGAATACTTGGAACACGAACACCTTTTGGTATTCTAAAAATGTGTTATGGATAATTTTGTAGTAGAAGAAATTTTGATCGATCCTGAATCCAACCGTCCCTCAACATTAAAATGCCAATAAATCACTGACAGGGCGTCCAATTGATGTGTCGTCTGTCGCATTGTAATCCATATTACATGATAGTCCTTTGGGTTAATTATTTTTGTAGATTAGTGGTGGTCCATGTATGACTTATATCATGATGGGATGAATCTATGGAACTCGATTGCACAGGGTGTGAGGAATCCGATAGTTGGCTGAAATGTGAAGAAAGAACATTGATCATGTGGGGGTCAGCATCTATCGATCCATTGTGGGTCAGCATCTATCGATAATGTGTGGGTCACCATCTATCAATACAGTGTGGTTCGTCACTTAGCGATCATTTGTGGGTCTGTATCTATCAATCCTATGTGGGTCAGCACCTTGAGATATTGTGTGGGTCAGCATATAACAATCCTATGTGGGTCAGTAACAAAGCCTATCGACAAGATAAGTTGATCTAGATTTAGGAATAATCATCTATAGTTACGCAATTAAGTTATATACCTATAGTGAGATGAGTTATTAAATTATTGGTGTTACCTTTTTGGTGTTACCCTTGTGGTACTTTTTTACCTTCTTGGTGTTAGCTTTGATGTACTTCTACCTACGTGGTGTTACCATCATGGTGTTACCATTGTGGTTTTCTTCCTATTTGGAATAGTTGTGAAAATAGCATAGAAGATGGGGACTTTTGTTTCCACTTATATTAGATGATTATATTTTGATAACTTATGTATATTTATTGCAATATACATATGTATAATTGAATCTTTCTTCATACTTTCTAATTGAGGACTTTCGTTGTGGTATTTCCTTTGTTGAACTCTGGGTGACCTTCGGGGGTCTCAAGGTCCCTAATGAGTATTTTTATACTCACCCTAGCATGGGATACACCCACACATTGATGTTTCTTGTGCATATGACATACAACCTTGAATGATGCAGAGGTACCATGGACTGGACGGTGCTCATAGGTGGAAAATTTGAAGTGAATTTCCATAAAGACAATTAATCTTGAGCAATATCTACGCTTAAAGTAGGATCCTTGGTGGACCAACAAGGAGTCATTTTTCTTTTTTTATTTGTACATGTACTTTTCCTTTGGTCTTGTATTCTGACACCTTTATGTAGTGTACGATTTTTACTACAACTGTTTACAACGTGGTTTCTTCTTGTTGTGTTCTTACATTGTGTGATTCTACATGATTAAGGGTAATGCATTCCTGTTTTTGGTATACGCCTTTCCGGTGCAAGTTGCTTGCACCTGGACTATGGATGTTGGGCTTGGGGTAGTCATGGAATGGGCCCAGGGGGACTTGTCATGACAAAGTGGAATTATAGGATTCTTTTCTACAAAAGAACTAGGAATATGATATTTTCTTTGTGGAAATATTGTAATGTGTTATGAGTGTTGTTTTTAGTTTGGGAAATATAGTGTTGGTGTATCCTCCCATGTATCTATAATTTAATACCCTTAAATCTCATTTTTTAATTATTTCATGAAAACACTGATTGCATGGGTTTTGAAATGTTTTTCATATGATTTCATTGAGTATTCTCTCTATGTATAACTTATTTACCGTGGAACTCCAAATTTAATTTCAAGAATCTACCATGTAGACAGCAAATAATGGTTCATGAGAGAGCGCATGATGTTTGTCCACTGAGCAATGATGCCTCATTACAGTGCCATCTTCCATTGGTAGCACCTTCGGGAGGTGCATTTGTAGAACCACCACCCGTTGAGCAACCGAAGACACCAGACCGAACAATAGAGGGTGAACTCTGATTGTGCATGTTGCATGAGTTTCAGTGATAGAGCTCTCTAATGACTTTAGGATAGATGAATTTTTATGTTACTGTGGACTGGAAGGAGGCTGTGACCAACGTGTTTTGCTTAGTTGGGACACTAACTGATCTGATGGTGATCATAGGTGCCAATATATTCCAAGAAGTAGTTGGGAGATGGGGGAATCTGACACTCTAGTTACA
Source organism: Viscum album (assembly GCA_963277665.1). Taxonomy (NCBI): domain Eukaryota; kingdom Viridiplantae; phylum Streptophyta; class Magnoliopsida; order Santalales; family Viscaceae; genus Viscum; species Viscum album. The sequence continues at coordinate 793,656,090 of OY728160.1, read as the reverse complement.
CGATGAGGTGAACATCACCTGGGGGGACATAAAGGGACTTTTCAAGGAAGAGTTCGTCCCAGCAACTCTATGCTCTGTGTATATATAGATGCTTCTTCACTTATAGAAATGCAGCATGATTGTGGCCTAGAACTTGGTGAGGTTCATTAATCCCTCCTGCAACTCCACCAACATGGTTTGAGACCATTTCATGAGGACCAGACCCTTTTAGAATGGTCTCCAATGGGATATCATAGCATCGATGATATCTCTTAGCATTCCAATATAGGCTATGATGCTATAAAGAGAAATTTTGGAGGAGAGCTTCCTAGTGAAGAAGGCACCGACAATTAGAGCCACCACTAGATGTTAGGTAGTAGAGTCATCCACAAGAGGAAGTAGACATATGACTTAGGGGTCCAAGTGGGAATAAATATGGTGGGGACGTCCGAATATAGGATCAGTGGTGCAGGGCTCATGGGATACATGGTGATAGATGATAATCAGGTACTACTACATGTGCGGCGCGCAGGGTTATATGGTTCGTCACTGCCCGACCCGCCATACAGATGACTGGATGATGGTCGAGGGACAACTGAGGCATATGAAAAGGTTCATGTGAATAGTTTTGTATGGTGTAGGATATATTAGAGGTGCTGGCAGTACAATCTGTAGTGTGAGACAATTCATGGTTCTACCGCCACAACCTCTTAGTGGTCAACCCCAACCACAGGGTGTAAGTGGACAGGGACGAGTGAAGCTTCAGGAACCTGAGGCCTATGACCACGATGCTCTGGAGATGATTTTAGGTACGATCTATGTCTACTCCCCCTTAGCTTCAATACTTAGAGACATAGGTGTCAGTCACTCTTTCATTTCCACAACACTCATTCGGGGCATGAAGATTCTGCTGGAGATGTTGGCTCAATCATTACGTCAATAGACACATACGCGATGGGGATTAGATGATTACACATTTGTTCTAGATGAGTGTTCTTACAATAGGAGGTGAATGATTTGGACGAGATATTATATTAGTGATGTCAAGGCCTAATGATGTCTTCTTGGGTTTGGACTGGTTATCTATAGTCCATGCTCAGATATACTATATTAATCGCAATGTGTTTTGTGTCTGTGAAGAAGGGACTAGTTTTTCTATTACCGTTGAGAAGGAACTCTTGGAGGCACATGATATACATACACATATGTGGGTGAAAACTATCACAAATCAGATATCTAGACTTACCCTCATATCAGTTGATTTTGAGAGTCTGATCAATCCTGTATTGGTGGACCAGTATGCCGATGTCGTTCGAGAGGAAATTCAGTAACTACCTCCATGCGGAGAGGTACAATTTTACATCGACATATACCCCTATCCAACATTGATATCTATAGTAAAATATATGATGGATCTCACAAAGAATAATGAGTTACAGGTATAATTGGAGGACTTGGAGAAGAAGGGGTTTATAAGGAAAAGTGTTTCTCTATGGGCTGCCCCGATTTTGATCGCCAAGAAGGAATTTGAGAGTTTGAGACTCTGTGTGGACTATCGGTGCCTGATACAGGTGACCATGAAAAACATGTATCAACTTTCGATTGTTGATGATCAATTCGATCAGCTCAATGGAGTTCAATAGATTTTGATGATACGCCTTATATCAGTCTATGGTCAGCATAGGGTATGATATGTGGATGTGTAGATGATGGCCTTCAAATGTCGGTATTTCCACTATGAGTTCTTGGTTATTCCATTAAGTGTGACCAACGCCCCTGTAGATTGTTCTGGATATAGTCTGAGAGAACCTACTTTTTGTTAAGCTCTTGATTATCCAGTTCTAGATACGGGAGGTCCACATTCCGGGACACGTTATCTTAGAGGCTATAGTTGCAATGGGTATGATGATGATAGATGATGTGAATTCTTGGGAGCCAACATAGAGTGTGATAGAGGTGAAATGATTCTTGGGGTTGGCTGGGTACTACCAGATATTTGTACCCAACTTTTCCAGAGTTGTGGGACCCTTGTCAGTGTTGACGAAGAAGGGAAAAAACTCTGTATGGATGGATATATGTCAACATATTTTTCTGAAAATGAGGTAAATAATGATGAGTTCCCCCATATTTAGGATTCCAGAAGAGGGCGTTTTGTATGTAGTCTACTGCAATGCTTCAGTCACCAAACTAAGATGTGTCCTAATATAGGTGCGAGTTTTGATCGCTTATAGTTTATGCCAGCTGAGATTGCATGAGCAGAACTACACAACCAAGGACATAGATTTAGCATTAGTGGTAATCACCATGACAATTTGGCGATGTTACTTCCTGTGAGAAGGTTTTAAATTCCATTATGATCATAATAATCTTATGTATATAATCTTTCATAAGGAAATGAACCTCCGACATTGGAGACGAAAACATTTCTTCCAAGACTATGACTTATATATTGTCTACACTCCTGCAAAGGGGAATGTAGGGGAAGGCGCACTCAGTAGAAGGTTTAGTTTATAGATACCGAGTGAAACGATAGAGTAGCTAGCTGCATTGATAACATACTATGTGGATATAGAGGGATCATCTTTCTTCTAGTCTATTACAATCTCTCCCCCACATCATCAATGAGTTTGGGATCTACAATATGAGATAATTGACTACAAGGATCAACATGTTCATATATACTTATGATATGAAATTGGTGGATTATAAAAATTTGGGAAGCATGTAATACTCTTAAATGTAAGCATTGGGGTACCAGTGGAGCTACGAGATGTGGTGTTGAGGGAGTTCCACACATCCCCTCTCGCAGTATATCCTGTTATGGAGATGATGTACCATTACCTCTACTGTCAGCATTGGTGGCCAGGGATGAATAAATTAGTGGAATATTTTGATTCATTATTCCTCACATTTCTACAAGAGAAGGTCGAGCATCAAGTTCTAGTAGGCTTAGTGCAGCCGCAAGAGGTTCCAGAGTATATGTGGCATGGTATCTCTATGGATATTGTGACAATGATTTAACATACAACCAAAGGACATGATTCCATCTGGGAGATCATTGACCAAATCACTATGTCGGACCACATCCTACCCATAATGTGTAAGGACTAGTATAGGGTTTTGAATGCCTCTATGTATAGGATATTGTACAACATCACATATTGTTGTCGCCGATCATCTCATGTCACGACTCACGTTTTACATACCGCTTGGGGAAATTATTTCAAGAGGAATTCATGACACATCTACGTTTGAGAACCACTTTTCATCCACAAATGGGTGTTCAAACGGAGTAAACCACACAAAAACTCGAGGAAATTCTTTGTGCTTGCGTCCAATATTTTTTCCATAGTTAGGAGGATCACATGCCCTTTGTGGTGTTCTCATACAATAAAAACTATCACTCCACCAATGATATGGTAACATTTGAGGCCTTGTATGGTCTACCATGCAGGTCACCTCTATGTTGGATAGACCTAGGGGATTCATCACTTATGGGACCAGAGTTAGTATGGTCTACCACAGATAAGGTGAAGATCATCTTGGAGAGGATGATGATTTCATAGAATAGGCAAATGTCTTATACTGACTATATATTGAAACAATTGGAGTTTGAGGATGGAGACCATATCTTCATTTGAGTCTGAACTCGATGAGTATTTCCGAGACTTGGCATGTGTGACATGTTATCATTGAGGATTATAAGACTATTTTTGATACATTGAAGGATTTCCATCGTAGAATTCCACATGGCACTGCATCACTATTGGAGAGGGTTCACAGTGTCTTCAACGTATCCCAGATAAAAATATACATGCATGACCCATCTCAAATCCTATACCCTTGAGAGTTAGATGTTGATGATGGGGTGACATTTAAGGAGGATATAGTTGAGATTGAGAATAGACCAGAGTGGGTCCTTCATTGATGATTGATACATATAGTTCTCATTCGCTGGAAGCATGAGAACATCCAGTAGAGCACAAGGGATCGGGGGGCTCATATTCGAGCTCATTACCCCCAACTATTTCATTATTCTATGTTGTGGATTTTAGAGATGAATAGAACCATTATGGGGATAATGTAAATACCTGAATTTTTCAGGAATTTTTTTTAATTCTATCGAATTAGTATGAGTTCTCGCAAATTGACATCATGTGATTCCGAGACACAATGTGCCACGAATGAATTTATGAATTTTTTTGGCACATTTAGTAAACAGGTGGGCATCATTTTCTATCTTTTGAACCGGTGTTCAGATTAAAAATCCATGATGACTGTTGAATCTGCAACAACAATATTTTCTAAAGGGAGACTTTCCTCCAACTTCAATAGGATGGAAAAAAGATTGATTTTGGGATTTTTAAAAGAATAATAAAAAAAATGTAATTTTCTTTGAATTTTTTCTTTTCCAGCAATTGACAAGTGGTAGTGGCATGAAAAATGACATGTTAAGACATTAAATGGATTAACTCCTAAATTATTTGTAACAATTCCATATGAATTAAGATGGTCATCAATTAATTGAACCTCATTATTTCTATGTACGTTACTACCCTCCCAATCTACAATTTATATAGAGCATGGGGAGGAGTGTTGGAATAGATTAAACACGTTAAAAAGTAATAGAAAAGTATATTCATGACAAACACTTGTAGAATGGGACCAGTTCCAGTGAGCGGTGACGAGATACACTGAATCATGAACATAAGAACAACATTTGAGTGGTGTTGTTAGAGTCTTGTTGTGGGAATGACGAATCGAAACTCTTCCTCAAATGCAGATGTTCTCTATTGATCTTTAGGTATAATTTTATCTTGTTTTAATTTTATGAGAATTTTGAATCATGTATCATTCTACCCATTGTTATGATGCTAACACTGAGGGAAAGGGAAAAAAAACTGGGCCCACAACATCCGATACTTTTTCAATCAATTTGTTCTTCAACAAAAATTTTATTTGGATTGATGGGAACCCAAAACGGAGGGTTAAGAATTTATGACGAAATCTAGGGAAGACGGTTGGAGCCTAAAAACAGAAAACTGGGCCACCGGAGCTCACGCGGTGACATGTGGTAGACTACCGGTGTGGAACTGGCATAGAAGCAACAGTGACAAGCATTGGCGGGTGATGACGGCAGCGGGAAATAGATGATCGTGGAAGAGATGGTGGCTCACCATCGTGCATTGCAGTGGGAGAAGTCTGCGGACATTTCCACGATAGGTGACGATAGCGTCATTCTTGGGCCAACCACTAAAGGTGATGGAGGAGTGGTACATCGTTGCGCCCCGCTGGAGATGGTTACATGATGAAGTCGTGGCAGTGGAGGAGGGACCAACTCTTTCAATTCCCATAGAGACCTAGCGGTGCCACGTGGCACTGCTGTTTGGGAGTAAATGGGGGAGTGCTATACTCCCCCTCATCCAGCAAGGGCAGGCCTAGCACCAGAGGGATACGCCTCCAGTAGGCGGTTCCCCTCTACAGGTCGGGTCGGGTGATCCCCTGCGGACTACGCCACTAGCAAGCAGCGCCCCTCCATAGGTCTGGTTTTGCGACCTATAAAGGGATGCTCTCTATCATACATTCAAATCCCTATGCCCCTTGCACATCACCAACTAGGCCGTGTGAGCCCATTGGACATGCCCTTCCATGGTTCGGGCCGCACTAGCCAAATCATGAAAGGTCGGGTTAGTATGACTGTGTCAGACCAGACTCGGATCCATCGAGACCCAATTTTTCTAAAAGAACCTAAACATGTGAACTGAAAATCCATTTGATGAACTACCTATGATGATTACATAATTGTGAGAAGAAAGTGCTTTTGGTATACACTACTTGAATTTTGGAGAAAGTTGGAGTACGACCGAGTTGGATCAAACATGAATCCAACAAGGACCCCTCCGTTAAAATTCTATTAACTCGCAGACCGGGCGTCCAATTGATGTGTCGTCTTTCATGTTGGAACCCTTATGACATGGTGGTCCATTGGATTAATCCAATATATAGATTAGAAGAAGTTGAGGTATGAAAAATGTTTCGAGGGAAGACTCTCTGGAACTCGATTTCACCAGGTGTGGGGAATCCCATGGTTGACTATAACGTGATGAAAGAAAATTGATTCTACATGGGTGAGTATCTATGAATTTTGTGTGGGTTAGCATCTATCGATCCTGTGTAGGGAACCATCTATCAATCCTATGTTGGTCAGTGAATTGTGATCTAGTGTGGGCCAATATCTTTCGATCATGTGTGGGTCAACGCATAGAAATACTGTGTGAGTCAGCGTCTAACGATCTTGTGTAGGTCAACAGCTGGGCCTTTTGATAGAGTAAAATGATCTAGAATTATGACTAATTATTTGTACCTCTGTACATATGTTTTATACCTAGTTTTATTATTTTTACCTTCATGGTTTGACATTAGAGGTGTTTCCCTTGTGGTAATTTTTACCTTCGTGGTGTTCCCATTGTGGTACATTTACCTTTGTGGTGTTACCCTCGTAGTTGTACAATTGTGGTATTCTTACTTTGTGGAAAAATTGAGCAAATGGATTAGAAGTTGGAGCCTTATGTTTTATCTTATATGAGATGAGTATATTTTGATTACATTAGTATATGTATTGGCATAATCCTAAGTAGTGATGATGACTATTTCGTACATTTTGATTGAGGAATTTCATAGTGATATTTCCTTTGTGAAACTCGGGGAGTCCTTTAGGGTTCTTAGGGTCCCTAATGAGTATTGATATACTCAAACCAGAATAGGATATGCCCACACCTTATTGTGTCTAGTGCAGACGACAAACAATGTTGATCAAGGCTGAGGTCTCCAGGATTGGACGATGCTCGGAGATGGACTACTTGATGTATCATGTTGTTGATAATATTGATCATGAGTTGTACCTACCCTTTAGGTAGGATCCTTGATGGATGATCCATGAGTTTTTTTCTATTTTTATTTGTACTATTACTTTTCAGTCGGTCTTTTAATCCATCCCCTTTACCTTTAGTTCACTTTTTACTGTAGAATATTTTTTTTGTGGTTGTTTATTGTTGTGTTCTATGATGGTGTCAATGTATAGGTATGAACAAAATTCCTTCCCCTTATAGGGATAGGACTTTGTGGTTCTAGTATCTAGTCCCTGGCCTATGGAAAATGAGTTTGGGGTAGTCACGGTACGTGCCCCGAGGGACGGGTCGTGACAATAACATTTCAAATTACACTAAAAATAATCAACAGAAACAATAATATAGTTTTACTAATATTCACAGCAGAGTATATTCATCATATCCTTAGATATAGTAGTATAATTTATCAGGAAAAATGGAATAATAATAGAATAATAATTCATATATCTAGTTTAGAGAAATGATTTTTGGAATTTCATCCTTCTTCACCATTATCAGAAGGTACCCTTATCTCTTGTCAATAAAGTAAAAATTTTACCCTCCGTGAATCTGATCAATCATGTAATAAATACGAGAAGATGGATACATATTCTGAGTAGTAATTTCATTTAAATATTTATAATATGGAAGTCCTAATGTGACCAAATTTATTTTTAAGAATCAAAATACTATCATCACATGGTGATGGTCAAGGATGAATGGATACTTTTTAAAGAAACTCATATATTTTAATATTAAATTAGTGATGTTATAAATTAATCATTCAATAAAAGTTTTTTGAAATATAGTTATCATAAAAAACTAATTCAATGGAAAATTAAACTTCTCAATTAGGTATTACATAATGAAACACACAAAAAACATCCATGTTTTTTACCACTGTAACATAATTAATCTGAATTGTTCACTTTATTTCAACAATATGTGAAGGATAACATGCATTTCCATCTTTTCATAGTTTCTCAACATCCTGATATGTTATAAATTGTATTGGTTCAATCCATTATATGAATAGAAATTCATTTTTAAAAATAACTTCAATAGATCAATAATAAATCATTTCATGGAAAAGATAAATCCATTACATACGCATAATAATATAAAAATCAACTATGGGGAGAACAACAAGATTTATAGGTAAGGTATTTTTATATAAAACAATATGAGGATTCATATTTTTTTTATTTCCAGATTATTTCCATCATGTTTTTTTATATATAATACATTATTTAATTCCCTATGTTGATATATATAATTTAACATAAAATTTAACATAAAATTTAGAAACATATAGACCCCCTCTCTGTTAAGAAATTAGAAAAAAAAAATATGCAAACAATGTACTTAATACCTCTTCTTTGGATGGCCTAACGTCTCTCGAGATAACATTAATGGATTTCAGTTCACTGTTCTTCTTATAATATGGATTCTTCTCATTGTTTAGATCTTTCGTGGGGAATTTGTTTTCATAATTACCTATATCTCAACAACTAAAATACTTTATAGATTTCTTTTCGTAATTAATATTTAGTTCATTTTCATTGAAATCTTCGTCCATATGTGAAAACATAACAAATCAAAAACACATCATCATCTTTTTAACACATTCTATTAAGTAATTTTTACCAAACATCCCACAAAATAGGATCTTAAATTTGTTTCCTTAAAATTTCATTTATCGACTATTACCTATTTTCATTTCATTAAGAACTCTCATTCTGATTTTCTCAACGTAAACAAGATCATCATCAAACTACATATATATAGTCTCATCACATTCAAATATCTTCTCATAACATTTTATGTATTGGGAGTCGAATTTTCTTCAATATCATGGTTAAAATCCCGAGTTAAAATGATCAATTTTTCAATTAAGATCCCTATTATGATTTTGACCATACCTTTAAAATCCACTTAAGTATTATTTATAAATGGCTACTAAATCATCATCATTTTTTTATTCAAGGAATTTAATTTCCATACAATATTGAACCACATTAAAAAATATTTTCCATAGAAAGGATTATGAGATTCATCCCCTTCCAAGGTTTAAATATAATCACTGTCATGAATTTTATTTACCACTGACCACCACAGGTCGTGTTCACCTTCAAAATGATAAATATAAAGAGTATAATATTGATTACATTATAACCCCATGACATTGAATACCTTTTCACAGTATTTAATCCACCCTTTAGACACCACAGAGTTATAATATCTATTAAATGTAAGAGGGTTTATCCTAATCAAATCTTCAAGTTTCATCATGTTCAATTTTGGTAACTATATATGTTCACATTCATGGATGAGACCACCATTTATCTCCTATTTTAGCTAATCCAATAATATCGCAAATTTCCCTTTTCCAATTCCCATAATTTCAGGTTCCATATTTGGAAAGAGATAATCCCATTTGTGCCTTCCTAATTTAGCTTCCCTATTTCTACATTGAAATCCAATTATAAACAGATATAACTCATTAAAAAAACATTGTAATATTTACATTCAATATTAGTTTAACATAAATATAAATTAAAAATAATTCTTTGTAATATTAACATCTTCCTAACCCTTGATGTTATCTAAAAGTTGTTATGATACCAACTATAATTTAATGACATAAAAAATTACAAAATCCAGGTAACTCCACTAAAATACACTAATTATGTTACCAAAAAAACATTTTAGTTTTGAGTTTTAGATAATTATTTCACAATTATTACATAAAAACATAAAATAATATATACAGGATACTGCTAAAAGAGTTTAAATTTATTCCAAAATATAAAATCTTTTAATAAAACATAAATTCATCACAAATTTCATATTGTCATATTAAATTATCTTATCAATAAAAAAACCCTATGAAAAAACATTTTAAATGATTGGATGTCCACAAAAATACTATTATGGGACATACAAAAAGAAATGAAAAATTATTCCTGGAATATATATATAAATATGAACTAATTTTCATAATTTCATTCTTCCTGACCATAATAATAATATAGTTTCTTTTGGAAGAAATGATATTTCAATAAAAAAAAAAGAAATCATAAATATACCATAATGGAAATAAGGGGAATTATAGACTTAATAATACAAACATAAATTCTATTGTATGTTTTTAACCCTCGTGAATACCATATAATGTATCCCTCATGGATACATTATGATATAACCCTTGTGGATACCTTATTGTGTAACCATCACATTTACACCACGAGTAACCATGCGGTTAACCCCCAAAATAACCATAACTAATGAATTTTATGGAGATATATGTCCCACCATTTATCGTTAATAATTACCAAGAACCAGAACATTATCATAAAACATGAATAATTGACCATAAAAACATTCTTTTAAATTTTTTAAATAAATATAAATTTAAAATAGTATTTTTTATGAAAATTCCATTACATCAGGGCTTTTATACTTCATATTTTTTTAACTTATGTATACTGTTTTAAATAGTTATATTAATGAATTAAATAAAATATTTATATCTATTATGTCTAATATGACAATTTTACAACATATTTCCACTCTTTTATTCATAATATACTTTTATTTCAATTTTTTGGGTGCGTTCTTTTCAAACATTCCTTGGTCCGTTCATTATAATTTTTAATGTATTACAGAGTGAAAAAATGAAAGATATGGGTTTTAATGATAAAATGAGTTATTTTTTAAAAATAACAGAGTCTTAAAATAGATTATAGATATATTTTGAAAATGTTTTAGAAATCAAAAATTTATATTGAATCATGAATAAATATCCTTAATAATAGAGATGGAAAGACATTTAGAACATATATATATACCAATAACATAGATGAAATGATATGGATACTTATTTTTAAAATAATGACATAGAATTTAGATGATGTATATGAAGTGAAATGATAGGTAAAAGAGGGTAATCATAGTGAAAGTGTAACTTGAAAGAAAAACAAAGGCTATGAAGGAATATATTACCTTTTTTCCAAAATTGTTTGTCGCAAGACCATTAAACCAAGGATAATAAAGTAAAATAAATAAATTAATAAACTCAAAACCATTATATAAGTATTTTATTTAATATAATTTTATTATGTTAATTTTATTCTTTTTTATGAGTTTTTTTATTCATTTTTTTGTTTTTAGTTCTTTGATTCCATGGTTTTAATGATTGGACTACTTGTATACATGTATAAAATATCTTATACAATGACAATAGGTGTCTAGAATTTATATTATTTTTTTATTTATCTAAATGATTTTTAAATTCTCTTCTATATCAATTTCGTTATATTTTTTGTCAATGAATTATTAGATTAAAATATAGTGATATACAATAAAATATTTTGTTATATTTTAATCATTACAAACCTCTTTTGTATAATTATTTAATGTTATATATAAAAATGGGTTCTAGAACATTATGTAACTTATAATTAATTTAGTAATGTATGATTTATCCAAAATAATGTTTTTCGAACCAAACATGTTGGTGTTAATGTAAAATGAATACACATTGTCCCTAATGTAGGTAACTCAACACATCACATATGATTTTTTAATTTTTATAAAAAATGGTTTAACAGAATGAGTTTCATGATGAGTTTTTAAATTTACATGATAAAATTATATTATATGTATGATAATGGTGTTTCCATGAAATATGGATAAGGGTATGTGAAGAGATAAAAAGAAAGGTACATAAATATGAAGGAAGGTATTAGAAAATGAAAGAGGATTTTACCGCACGATTTATTATACATGAGAACCTCTTTAATGCAGTAGTTTTTTTCTTTTTGATGAGAGAAAAAGGTGTTGGAATTTTTGACATTTCTATGAATATATGTTGGATGATATTAATCAAGGTACATGTATTCGATGTGTGATGACAAGAGAGGGTATTTATACTAGAAAAATGGGATATTTTGGGAATATTTTATTCATCAAATTATTATTTTGGCTCAATACTAATATTAGTTAGAGAATTTTCACAAAATATATTAAACAATTTAAGGGATTTTTATTATTAACGTTCTTATATCATCCATGACTCAAGGAGTGGTGTTTGATCTTTTAATGTATATGTACCGTAAACTATAGTCTTTTAATACTCACCAAAAATTGAAGTATATTATTGAAATCCAAATAATTCACACAAACCATTTTTAAACGTTTTGATTTCAAAAAATAAACTCCATTTTATGAAAATTTATTCTTATATATATGAAATTTAATTTTTATTTAAAATAGTCATTTACATAAAAAAAATTGTTTTAAAACTACAACTGATTCTATAAAACCTTAAAAAATAATTATAGTATCATAAATTTTACTTATAATCTGAATAAAATAAATTTTTTTTGAATCTATCTCTTAAAAATATATTGCATTTAAATTATTATATTTATTAAAAAATTAAAATTCTATTATTTTGACTTAAAAAATACCAATACATAATTTATCATTTAAAAAAATTATTTACTGATTCCCAGATATAAATATATCATTAATTAAATTATAGGATACATAAAATTTATTTATACTCTCATATGTGATGATATTATTCTATTAGTATGTATTCAATATTAGTTTCAAATACATCTTATTTAATTATTAATTTATATTGAATTTAAATATTTAAATACATATTTATAATAAATTATATTATCTATAACAATGTTCAGACATGAAAATTATTATTAGGTGTAACTAGTAGAGATTCAGGATAATAGAGAGAATGTTATATAGGTATGAGTACTCACCTAGAAAAACTTTTATGGTGAAACCAAAATTGAAAGATAGCTATGTGGGAAGCATAGAATTTGATAAGGAATATATATCCTCATTTTTTTTTGTATTAGAGTGGTGAATTATGTGGTATTACTTTTATTCACGTGGGTATAATGTAATCCCCCTAATTTTTATGAAATATTAATTTTATTCCTTTAATTTCATTGATATAATTCATTAAATCCACCACTAAGTATCGATGTACCAAAATACACAATTAACATTTTTTACTTGAAATTTATAACAAAGATAACAAAATTTGTATTTTGAATAGGAATAAAATTATTTTAATATAAATGATTATAATTTTTTAAAAACTAATTTTATTGATAAAATGTATTTTATTTTTAGCAATGTCATTATATGTTGTGCGAATAATGTTTTTAAATTTTTTTTGTTTCTATGAGTGAAAAAATATAAAATAATATTTTCTTATTTATATAAATTTTGTTTACCAAAATAAATATTAATTTTATTTACTTATCCAAATTATATTTTTCTAATATTTAATACTTTTATAAAAGAATTAATTTTTTCGATGAATAGTAAAAAGATCCTTTTTTATTAAAAACAAAATTTTCATTTAAAAAAATTTACCTGATGCATTTTTTTTATGATTTATTTGAATGTATTATAATTAAATTTATCATATATTAATAAAAAAATTATATTATATTAAATTTCAGTAATTATTTATTATATTAAAATGTCATATAACTTTTAAATTTTTTTTATTTCTAAACCAAACTTTCATCTCGTCTACATGATTTATCAAAACTATTTTTTTACACATTTTTTTTAAAATTTGATTAATTGTATTAAATAACCTAAATAAAAATAATTTACTTTAATTTTTTCAATATTAATTTTTTATAATGAATACTAATAATAAAAAGAAAAATTAATTACTAGGAACATGGTTAAAAATGGTTTTGTGAAATATATGGGCCTCTATGAAATTTAATCTTCCGAATTTGAATTATTTTAATTTATTAACATGGAATTAATATTTATAGTTAGTGGATCCAATATAACTTTTAAATATCATTTAATATTCTCTATAGAAGATAAATTTCCATGGTAAATAAAATGATATAAGTCATGGTGGTGAAAACGAAAATGGTACAACTAATTAGTATTAATGTATATATTAGAACATGATAAAAAAAATTATGTTTTTTTATTGACCATATAATACCACCAATATAATATTCATCAATTTCAAATAAAGTAGGTTTTATATTTACTTCCCATTATTGAACTTGTTTACCTATTTACAAAAATACTACTGAATCTCAATTATAAAATGGAATATTCTCCCCTCACATCATCAACAATATCATCGAATTTGGATTTACTAAATCATAAAAAAATATTCCATAAATCATTATTAATATTATCTATATGCTATTTATCCAACAATATTTATTATTGGTCCCTTAATAAAAGTTAAAAAATTTGTTTTTCTATGTTATGGTAATTATCTTAAATAATATAATTATTTTCCCTTATTCTCTTACCCCATTATTTTACATATTCTTAATTCCTATGTAGTAATGCCAATTCAAAATTAAAATTATATGTTATTTTTCTGATATAATTACACATATCCTTCTCTTATTCAACCAAAAGGGAAATAAAACCTTCAATGGATTATACTATGGACTACTGCCTCATGAAATAATTTAAATAATTTTCAATCATCACCATCCACGACAGGAAAAAATAATTTAATTTACATTTATATATTATATTTATGATTCTATTATTGTTTATTATTTATAACATCTCATCAATCTTCTTGTATCTCATTATGTGGGAATAAAATAACAATTCTATTGTGTGTGACGCACTATCGCCTAATGAAGTGATGTGATTTTGTCTTCACATGTACATTAAATTGAATGTAATATAGATAAGATTAAATAAAATATGTGATATTTATGTAATAATAGACATAATATAATCGTAATATATTATTTAACTTTTTTCATTTAATCCATAGTGAAAATAAAAACAATGTTTTTCTGTATGTTCGAACTACCATTACTATAAATAGTGTAATTAATTTTCTACCTCTATCATTAATGGATTACACTAAATACATTCATAATGATTGTAAATGATATTTATATCATTCTAAATGTTATTTATATTTTTTAAAATGTTCTAAATGAATGGATTAAAGATTCCAAAACATAAACAAAATAGAAAATGATTTATTTATTACCAAAAATATGATTATAGTAATGAATTGAAAATAAACTATTAATAATTGTAATTAAGAAAAAATATTTTGTAATATAAAAATGATTATATTTTCTATACAGATTTATAATATCTATATTTTTATTATACAAGAGACAAATACATGTATTAATTCGAGGCTTATGATTTAACTTTTTCTATCCAATTTCCTTCCATTGGAAATATGTTATTTTTTTAATCTATTTTATTTTATTATTTTAATTTATTACTAATTAGAAATATTACATGTTTAATTATTTCATAATAATGATATTTAGTGTTACATTAATTATTATTATTTTATAGGTATTATTATTGGAAATATACCAATGTAGTAATGTTTTATAATTACATTGTAATTTGTTTTTTATGAGTTATTATAATTACACTTCTAATGATAATATATTATAATCTAGCACTCAAGAACAACATGATTTTTCACCTCATGTTTTTGTTTCATATGTAACATGTTTTTATTCTTTTTACTATCTATTTATACTCATGATTTCAAATGAATATCTTCTATTAATGAAATTTCATTCAACTCATTTACCAAACCCTTGTTTTCATCAATATTTATGTTTCCTAAAAATTATTTAAACTGTATTTTAATATTATTCTGTTATTTTTCAATATCATTGTTAAACATTTTAGAATATTTTCTAATTTTTTTCAATATCATTGTTAAACATTTTGGAATATTTTCTAATTTTTTAATCGATGTAGGGGAATAACTATAATTTAATTATGATTAATGAGACCCATGGTTTGTGTACACGGTTATAATAACCTTCTACCAACAATGGAGTAATACATTCTAAATAGGCATGCCACTTCTTTGGCAATAAACAAGGTTAGAAAAATAGTGGGTACCTATGTTGTACTACTACCCCAATGGTACACACCCACACATGATTGTGGATAAGTTTTGGATAAATAATTCACTAAAAAGGTGATTCATTTAACCAATATGCACCCAATTATATTATTTTCCTGACCACCGATCAGGGTCAAACTATCTGTGTTACTACTGGGTTCCTTAGTCTAATTCACATAATTTTTTCATATCCAAATTCTCTCAAAGTCATTTTAATTCTTAAGTCACATCCCCCTAATTATTATATTTCATTAATTTTTTACCTTGTTTTTTTAAATAATGAAATTATATTCTTAATATCATCTCAAAATATAAGGAATCCATGAATATAAATATCAAATTCAGTTACATTTTTCAAACATGTCCAAAAAAATAGGACATTACAAGATTATTATTATTCCTGAATCATTCTAAATGTATATTAATAAGAAAATACACTAATTTTTTTGTTATAATATAGTGCATACATAGTAATATTCGTATATATTAAATAAATCATTTTTGTTTTCAATAAATGGAAAAGGCATTTAGAATTTTTTTTGGTTAATGAAAAATATCTAAAAATAGGTGATTCCAAACAAAATTTGATTATCCTTATATCCATCCTCAATTATGATAATAACATTAAATAGTTAACTATTTGAACACGATAATTTATAAATTTCATAGATATGATACTTAAGAACAAATAGCACCCTATAAACATAACAATAACCCCATAAATGGATTTTTTTCAAAAAAAATATTTCATGTAGTTATAAATTTCATAGATCATGTAGTTTATTTACATAAATTCCAAATTCATCCCAACCACTTTTTAAAAAAATTTAAATCACACATGTGGATCATGGTTCTAGGCCCCCCATGCATGATTATATTTAGATGTGTTATTTCATATTTTCCTAATTTCCAAGGAATCACCCAAAATCTCCTCTATCCCTACAACCCAAAAGAAAATTCACATACATCTTATATATGGTCTTTATTCTTCATCACAATAATTATATCTTTATCCCATTTTCCATCCAAAATCTGATATTTATTTCAATATATTTTAAAAACTATAATTGTTTTTTAAGATAGTTTATCTGGTATTTTCTGAAACATCTCTCAAAAACTATTGGTGATTATAGAATGATTTATAGTGAGAGATAACCAATAGAAACCATATTTTAATGATATTCTACTATATTTGGGTTGTCCTTGATTCATTTCCTTTAGATCAATTAATTATGATCAAAAATAAATAATCAATTTCTACCAATGTCCCATAAAATAAACTCACACACTCAATATGATCAAACTATGAATCCATCCATTGGTTAATTATTCCATGTTAATTATAGGTTATTAGGGCATGGATAAATTCACAAAAAACATCATATGTGTATATGGATCAATCACTTATGAAAAATGAGTAATAATCTTTATCATGGTTGATATAATCGAATCCCAAGGGCATAATGATCATCAATATTGATCAAATTTGATGTCATAAGAAAAGATAAATATCTTACTAAATTATTCAAAAAATCCAAGGTTATGTGAAAGAACCCTAGAGTCAACACAAACACATATATATAGGGTATTTCCATACTATTTCAAAATTAAAAATAATAAAAAATTTCAGTAATTATTTATATTAATTATTATGTGACAAGGCATTATAAACGTTATCAATATTTAAATATATTAGATCACATGTATGGTAAATCCATATGTATTAACTCATTAATATCAATATATTTATGATCTAAACCTCTATTAAATATTTATTTTTTCTATTAATGAAAACTGTTCACCCATGAAATTTAATATATTTAATATATTTAAAATAATTAATTTTTGGATCAACTATATTTGGGATACTATTCATGTTTACTTCATATCTCCCAAAAGTAATAAAAAATACTCATAATTCAAAAATATAAAATTCATTAATGTTTCAATCTCTTTAACATATGTATTTTCTTCCATGAAATGCAAAGACATTTCTATAGAGAGATATTTTAGTATTAATCATGCATATTGGTCTCCGCCACAAAAGTACTCTCTAAAATATTATTGTGCTACAATTGAAGACAACCCAATGTATCCTTTGTCCCATGAATGATCATATATTATGGAAACTAGATTACTAATGGTTACACATCCAAATTGGATTCATCCTATGATACCATATTCCCCAATTATATAAACTATGATAAATGATTCATGTACCTCCTAGGTAGTGACACGGGGAAGATATTATGTACTTAATCATACAATGGGGGTATATCAAAACGGTTTCCACCTCACATACTTTATTCACTTACTGGAATATTTTAAAGAAGACCATATAAGATTTTCCAGCTTTCGAAAATTTCCTCAACTCGTTTCGAGTTATGACATTCATCTACACAATATTTTTACTCTCTCACACCATCTCAGTTCCCATAAGTTAATACACTCACCGCTAATTATAGATTAGAGGAGACTTCTAGGGTGTCAGATAAAAGGCATAAACCTGTGCCAAAATGAAGGTGGAATGGTTTATAATTTTTCTGTAAAAAAACTCCAAGTGTTGGGGATCCTCCCTAAAGTGCGAAAATTTCATCCTAAATTCCTATAAGATATCATTCTTGATTATTATCGTATACTCATTCTATCCACCATTCTATAGGGGAATTTCCATGCTAAAATAATAATATGTTCCAAATTCATCCAACAACACCTTATATAATATTGTTTTGGATTGAGCAGCATGGATTGAAACAAAATTAAAAGTCACTCAATGGAGTCATACTTTCTATTCAATGTTCAATCATTCAATACCCACTACAAAAATATTCTATCATATCTTTTGAATGTAGGATGTCATAGTGAGTATGTGTGTGGTTACCTAGAAAAATTCATATCTTCTAGATAGATGCGGTAACAAAATAATTATTTCCAAGGTTGTCTCATCCCACTTCCACTTTGTCACCTAAATGAGTTGAGATAAACCCTCTGGAACATGATTTGTAAATTTTTTCATCTAGAATTTATAGAATGTTTTGAAGAACACATCTACACACCACTTTATACATAACCACTTTAGCTACCATAAATTTTCATAATACAACATTCTTAAACATGGAAATAAAAATAGTGGGATGTATTAAAATCCCTCAACACCTCCTCTCTCAAAAATACTTCTACCAAATTTCTTCCTATTACAAGAACTAGATTCCCTACACCCTCATATAGTACATAATGACCATGTCGAGTGGATATATGAGTAAATATGGTATCATTATCAATATACCCAAGATTTGGATCCTTTAATCACGATAAAAGTAGAGGGATATAAATCTGCTCTTGGAGGTTATATAATTTTTATACAACAAAAAATCATAACATTTATAAGCCCAATGTCTTAAATTTCGCACTCAGTATCCCAGGATAAAATTTATTACTATATGAATATGAAACCACATTTCCATTTCAATGAGTATATACAATCTCAATACAATAATCCTTAAGTAACTATAACCATCACCATTTTTAAAATAAGTATCCTTCAGAAGGAATTTATATATAACATTTTTATGGGAATAATGAATGATATATCTACCACCTATAAGGTAGCATCCCCATGAATTCTCAGCTAATGTGAAAATACCCAATAATTATGTAGCTCTGGTCATAATAAAACCAATATTTTACCTGATTCGTCATATAAAACCATGTGCTGGACACCCCCCACTAGTAATCTCAAGATGGTAGAGCTTATCAATCACTAACTAAAATCATGGAAATCTAGCTGGAACACCTTTTTAAATAATGAAGGATACAAATTTTGGTTCAAAAGTATCAAGTGAGATAATATCTGTGGGAAATTAGCTACAAATAATTGAGTGTAGCCTTCCATCCGAAGGAAGATATGCACCTCCATAATCCCCTTGGGGGTCAACCAAGCAAACAATGCCTCAAACATTTATGGGTCTAACAAAACACATTATATTTAGATAACATGTATCATAATTAAATCCTTATAAATACATAACAATAATATATAGAGTTTTAAATAAATAAATTTATCTGAGAGTATTTGATATTCTATACTTATGTGTCTCAGATGATCCTACTCGAAGGATGTGTACACTAGGATGTCAACATTGAAGACAACATTCAAAATTTATATAAAATATTAAATGATAAAATTAATGATTTGAATTAATACATCATGATATTTTATCATGATTAATGGAATAAACAAGAAATCATAATGGCCATACCGATATCATAAACCCATATTTAATATTCCATCCTCTCGTAATGGTTGCAACTGATGGCCTGAACTGAGGTCAATCAACAATATGCATGAAGAACACCTAAACTAATCCAATTGGTCATTAATCTAGGGTAGTGGATAATTATATTTAATGGTCACTTATTTTATGGCATGGTAATCCATTAAACCACATGCTCTGATTCATCTTCTTGTGGAACAATACTGGGGCTTCCCTTGGTGAAACATGGTGTTCGAAAAATTGCTTCATCTGCATGTCCTAAAATATAACCATATGCTTGTAAATTTATATCGGAGCCCTGAAATATGATCAAATTGATATTAGAGAAATATTCGTGTGTATATGAATGAAAAATTATATCTATCATTAGATAGGTTAACCATGAACAGCTATAGAAAATATTCTCTTGTACTTTTCCACCACTACAGGAAATAGAGAAACCATAGAATCCACTACACCAAGAGTAATTATCGACAAAATATGAGTAATAAAGATTACCATCCTATACTAGATTAAATATTTCACATACTTTGTATTCATTCAACCCCATTGGAAAACTAATTACCATAACTGTGGACACTCTAAATCATCTACCTGAAATCGTCAATCTACAAATTAAACAAGGATTACAGATCCACAAATATGTTGAGACATTAATGACTGATTTTTCTTATAATGATACCAAAAAATAATATCTTTGATCAATTTTTTAGGACAAATTTTCAAGTGAATTTTTTTGATCACGGAGTCTCTTCTAGTGGGAGTCTCCATGTGCAATGTTTGATTTAAGGGATCAACCAGAATATCTATGTCTTAAACTATATTTGTTTTAGGAATGAAGTGACTCACACATATTGATATCAATACTATGGCTATTGTATTGAATAGAGATAGAATATCCCATGTCATACCTAGATCCTCTAGGTGATAAGCCTTAACCACCAACATCTTCTCCCGACTCGGACCATCTGCACCTTATGCCTGGAACGGTCGGCCTATGGGTTGTGGATGTAAAAATTTGTATCATCTTCTAAGTCATAATTCTCAACCAGCTTATATTCCATATCCCCCACCCTTTATAAATTCCTTATTTTTCCAATACACCTTCATAACAATCTGATCTATTGTATCTCACTCAAAGTCACATCATAATAGGAAATAACATTAAATATGTACCTATCCATAAAAATTGTAGCACCATATAACTCTAAGATGAATACATCCATTCTGTGTGACATGAACCAAATAAACTCATTGATGGTTTTGAATCCTAAAATTCTTGTAATGTAAATGTCCCTGTGTGAGTAGTTTCCCACTACAATTGAAGTATCATCTCAAGTGTTTCAACTATCAAAAGTAACATTCTTCATATACTCATCATGGAATATATAAAATTCCAAATGACTTTCTATTAAAATATGTTAGGTGTCGATCTATATATGTGTCATCATATTTTCAATATATCAATGTATTCATAACTTTTAGGTCTATACTTGAAATAACTGAGCTTGTATCATATCAATACAGTATTAAGAAAGGTTGGAGAAACACAATGAATACATCGGCAAAAGTGTATACTACCACTAACTTTATTTATGATCATGAATTTTCAAATACCTCAACATGGGTGTCATAAAACATCATTGACAAGTTTCACAAACATTGATCATGAAAGACCCTTCACGCCAAACGACTAGGTCATTATGTACCAAGATATTCCTATTGATCCGTGATAAAGGATCACTACCAGGACTATCACATAATCTATTGGTGTCTTAATAAGATGAATGACCCACCTAGATACCTAAAGAAAATCCAATATCACGTAGTGGTATAAATTCCCCCTGAACCAAAGGGTTAGATAATATTGATTTAACACCACTAGATTAGCTCCCTATATTGATGCATCATCACTGATGGGATCATCCTTTGGATTTTAATATTGAATCCCAAATGGTAAACATCATGGTGGTGTCCTAAAATAGACATCATGTATAATGGTTAATGAGTATAAATAGAAGATGACTCAATAAGAACATGGAAACTAAAACCCATTCATATATGATTCATGTACCAATGTTTTTACCTGAAACAATATTATGTAAGTACTATGTCATCTATTTGTTTCTATTTTTTTTAATGATTAGATACATTCGATGAAACACTATAACTGGAGTCTCTAGCCTTATAGATGAACTCTAACACCAAAAAAAATTTCTATAAAACCCAGACCAATATCAAAAATTATAGCCTTAAGGAATAACTGACATACTTGATACCAATATGTAACAAAATGCCCTAATGTGGACTAAAATAATATTACAATAATAGTACCTTCAATTGTATAAGGTTTGGTGATCAGCCACAAGTACACATATCACACATAGTGGATGCCTTATCATTATAAACTTATGCACAGAAAATAATGTCTAATGACATATATTTAAATAAAAAAACAAATAACTACAGATTTATGCATTTAAAATAACCCCTTACTTATAAGAAAAATAGTTATTGGAATGAATGTGGAAATTGATTCCCACGAAACAAAAATGAATCATGTAATACCAATGATGATGGATAAGTCAACTATGAAAGAACTAAATAGAATAAATCAATGTCCTATTGGAAAATTAAGTAGAACCAAGTCATGGTCCTTCAAGAAGATTTTCAAAACATTGATCATCTCTATTAGACACTACTTTTGTGGGGAAAGACATTGTATAGCTATGTGCCACAATTCCTAGTAGGAAACTATACAATATCCAATCCCATATCATGAATATTAATAGTCATCTAAAAACATGAGTATCTCAATTACATATTGGAAAAGAGTATACTTATATACTCATAAAAGGGACAATGATTCACAGTATGGTCAAAACCATAATTAAATCATATGATTCATTCTCATAACTAACATATAATCGTATTGTTTGGGAACACACTTCATGATTCTTATAAAACTAATTATTTCTAAATGAGAGCTCATGCTAATTACAAATATTCTTATAGAGTACACTCTAGATGTACAAATAGATTGATAAAAAGATATGGATCACAGTAATTGATAAGAGATATACCAAAAAACTAAAATGGATTAACAAGCTTTGTATGGTATCGATGACCATATTGTGTTGTCCATGACGATACAAATAATACCACCAATGTTAATTGATGATGATATAGGATATAACTCAGGCCCTCAAGAAGTTATTCTTCAAACAATATCTAATAATGATGTTCTTTAGAAGGGGTCAACGGCTAACGAGCTAATACTCGAGTGGTAATGGCTCGTGCTTGGAACCCAAGAGACCCACGTTCAAAATAGGGTGGAGGCAAATTTTTGGTTATTATAGTAGTTACTATAGTATTAATGTAGCAATCACTGTAGCCAGAATTGTTCAGTACTATATCAGCTAGAACATTTCTCCCGATTTGGGCCTTTGGGCCACTGATTTGGGCCTACGGGTCTAACGACATTCATGCCATCAAAGGCCATTAGGCCACTGGGCCATCAGGACACAAAGACCGTGGACTATCCCAGTTCACACATAGTAGGCCCCAGAAGTGTATCATATCAACAAGAGTAGTAGTTCCCAAAAGTAGAGCAAACTGGAATGGAATAATGAGAGGGTAAGGCAACCACCATCGGGACCAGTCACCATGCAAATTTTTATGGGGTAATGCTAGCTGATAAAAAATGAAATGTGGGTGCCAGGTGATCAATGATGGTAAATCTGTAGAGGGTCAGTTCTAGTGGGTTGGGCCTACAGGTCAGGTATTAGGAATGGTATACCTCTTGGCCTTCATTTCATGTATTGAAGGTCATGTCGGGCCTTGTGCCTTGGGCCTATGGGTTAATTACGGGTTCCCCTATAAAATTTAAAATGTGGTTTATCTATTATTAAATAAAAAAATGAAGTCATTCCGGCCATTCAGGGGGGGGGGGGGGTTGTGTGATCACCATCCTATACATAGGACAAGATTCCATACTGAACCCTTAGGGGATGGATCATGTGAATGTACCCCAAAAAATATTTTCCAATATGAAGAGTTCAAGGGCTTTAAGAAAACATAGATAGTGTACACATCGTTTCCATTGGGAATCATGTTATACAAATGCATCACGATTTTTTCCAGTTTCATTTTTCTATTACACTGTTTGTTCAACTCTATATTTTGAGGATTAAATTGTTTTATTGTTGACCATGTCTTTGTATTAATAGTTAGGGTTGTGTATATCACTATATGTATCCACTCTGATACACAACATTTATAAAATTCAGGTAACATGTTGGGTGATACATAGATCCATCATCACAACTCAATATGATAATCAATCATAACTCATATTTGAAAATGCAAATTTTTTGCTCCATGAAATGGGTACACAACGATTTCTTATACCCCATTTATCGAACCATTGACTAAAAAAATAAATAATGAATTAATAAATAACAGTGAATTAAATTCATGAAAGAAAAGGTTTGATCAAACCATTAACATTCTTGGGTTGGCCTCAATTAATTATCTAATGAATAACTAACTAGAATGGAGAATAAATAGACAACTTCTCTATAATTATCTGAAAATAAAGCGTTAAACACCTTATATTTGATCCACGAATCAATATATTATTCAATTAATTTATGTTTTTACTATTATCATAAAATAGGATAAATCCACACAAATAAATATTACCTATAGATGGATCAAACACTGATGACGAACGAATCTACTTCATTATCTATTGAAAGATCCTCAAGTCCCAATAGTGGAACTATCCTTAATCTACACATGCTCTGTTTTTTTCCATTGAGGAAACATCCTCTAATGGTTCATTATCCATCAAGGTTTGCGTTTCAACCTAGGAAATCCTTATAATAGTATATTAATACATTATTTATTATCTTTTGGTTAAAAAATAATTAATTTTATTTATTAATGTTTTAAATTATCATGCGACATCACATTACAAAAATGGCATACATTAAGAATGATTATGTCGTGCCATGAATATAACCCATAACAGTCACTCAAAAGAGGCATTATATATCTAATATGTGAATCTGTTTAAATTTTATTCCACATTTACAGTAGATCTATGATAGTGTATTATTTTGTATATTAAGTATATTTTAAAAATAGCCTTTGGGATCTGTAGGCCACATTATATATTGCCATGTTATTTCCTAGATTAGAATATTATATATATATATATATATATATTATATTCTAATGTAACTAAAGGAAATATATTATTTTTTTCAAGGATCCACCAACCATGTAGATAAAAGTGATGATAAGTCATACTTGTGTTAATTTGAATTAAAACAATTTGAAAAAATAATGGTTGATTTAGGAATTATACGATTGAAATATTTATGGATTCAATGTACTAATGGTTTCTGTGGATAAGTTGATAACATTTTCAGTTTTTATGGAATTTACATTTATGTGCCTAGGATTTTAAAATGTGCTCTAGTCCATCCAAAATAGTGCACCCTAGTAGTGCATGATAATCCCAAAAAAATTATTTAAGTTAGATACATAGTGAATGAAATCCCATCTATCCATGTGGAGGAGAATATGTGGGGTATAGGTATTGAACTAGTAAATCATGGTGAATATATATCACAAATGGAGTGACTATGATTCAATGTGAATTCGTAGGAATACCCTATAAAGTATATTCTGTTTGTGAGAGGGATCCCTAGAAATGACTATAGTTCCATGACTAAGTGGTTGTTGAGGGATTTATATTTAATGTGGAAACCCATATTTTAATGAATATAAATTTATTGTTTATTACAAGAATATAAACATATTTTTGGACTATAATATTTTCAGGAAAATGGTATTTTGTAAGGAATCTATATGAAAAATTACACGAACATAGATCCAAAAAAATATATA
This sequence comes from Viscum album, assembly GCA_963277665.1. Classification (NCBI taxonomy): domain Eukaryota; kingdom Viridiplantae; phylum Streptophyta; class Magnoliopsida; order Santalales; family Viscaceae; genus Viscum; species Viscum album. Next base: position 793,630,090 of record OY728160.1, on the reverse strand, counting down.
AAATTTCAAAAATTTCATGAAATTTATTATTCTTATCTAAAATTAGATGACATACACTAAGGATGTACATACGAATGTTTTCATCCCTAAATCAAAAAAACAGAATACTGAAAACATAGCATAATTTAAATCATTACAAATGATCAAGGGTGCATATCAAGTTAAAACAAATAGGGTGGTAATAATAATCTTTAACAATAAGAGATAGAATAACATTATAACATGAATGATATATATATTTTTGAAATAGAATAAAACATGGAATTATAAATATATATCACAACTAACCACATACACATCAAAACAGAATTTCAGAGAATAACACTCTCTGAAGAATACATGATATTTAATATATCAAGTAATTATAGAATAAATATTTTTCATATTTAATAATATAAATGAATTTCAAATGGGTTTACCTTAATGGGGATGTTATGTTTACGTAATTTACTCGACAACCAATAATGGGACTCTCATAAATCAAACATTACACAGAAGACCAACTTTTACCAATAAATAATAATAAATTAATATTACTTTATGTGATAGTTATATTCTGGAAAATATATCATTGGGAATGAATAGAAAAAATATTTTATTTTTAGACATTTTTATTAATTTTTTTACATTTTCTCATTAAATCTAATGGGATTAAATTGCGAATAGGTCTTATTTTAAACCTAAAATTATCAAAAAAATAAATGGTGGTTTAACCACCTTTTGATTGAGAACCATTATAAACATAGTTCATTTCATTTTTATATGTTATATTTACAAAAATAAAATTCTTCTTTGGATTCAAGACAAAATATATATACTCTGAGGACTATTTTAAATTTTCTTATAAAATTCATATATTAAATAATAGTGAAAAATACATTATTTTTTATTCAGAAACAATTTTCATCTAATTCATTTCTATTTTTTGATTAAAATTTTAAATGTTTTTATGAAATAATTAGATAAAATTTTTATCATTTAATACAATATATTTCATTTGGATACCTTTTCAAATTAAAATTAAATTAAAACACCATGTGATATTTTGAATAATATAATCAAAAAACCTAGTTTACTCGATCCATCAATGGGTTAGTGTTAATACAAATTTAACCACATATATGAAATTTAAATTTCAAAATTATACATACATGGTTATAATAGTTATGATAAATTTGGTGCAATATGATCAAAAGAATGTCTGGTGAATAAAAAATTTAAGTATTTTATTTACCACAAATAAAGTTAAATTGTGTAATTAAAGCTAAAATTAATATTATAGAATTTTAAATTTCCCAAAAAACATGTCATAATCCTAAATTATGACTTATTAATGAACTCTACAATCCTCAGGACTAAATTTTTATCTTTATACACCATATAGGTGAGATTATGACATTTATAATATTTCATTCATTAAAAAGGTAAATATATCATAAATATGTCTCTTCTTACAAAAAAAATTTAATACGGTGTTTAGTTATTTATAACATAGACTATGAATAGTCATTATAATTTTAAAAATATATCCTACATTGTAGTAATTTATTTATAATTTTTATGAATTAAATTATAAAATTTAATTAATACTCATTGATGATCCATCAATAGTTTTTTAATGAATGATTCAAATAATAGTTACTAAAAAGGTAAAAATAAAAATAATTTGTGGTATTTTATGTCAACCATGAATTTTATGGATGGCTAAGAGATGTTAGTATTTATTTACAATAGTTTTTTAGAATAAATCCATATTTTAATTCGTTTTAAAAATGTCATGTAATGAATAGTTTCAAAATTGACCTAATTAATATTTTAATGTATCAAATATATAATTAAATGATATAAAATTTCTGAAAGTATATTATCCAGACAAAATGATGATATAACTCGGAAAAAATTCATTATTGAAACATTAAATGGTCGTTTGGAATGACTTGTAATTATTTTAACCCCCTAAGTGTAAATTACAAGATAAAATATTACGAGTTAAAGGTGGTTAAAATAAAAAAAATAAGGATTAAATAAAATTATTCAACATTACAAATTTTCTTTGAATGATTTGATTTGGAACGAAACTCATTTTATATTATAAAAAAATGAGTTTTGACCCATTTGGAATCAAAAATTAATTTATATAAAATTAATACTTTTAATAATTACAATCGTACTCTTCCCCTCTCATATAAAAAGGTACCCAATATTCTCTATAACCAACACTCCAAAAAAATCATTGACCAATATTGACCCAAAACCCCTTATATTCACCCAATACACATTATTATAACATTATATTATGATTAAAAACATCATTATATGTGTTATTTTGTGATGAAATGTGATCAACTAAATGAAATTTAATGTGTTTATATAAGTATTTTTATATTATTTCTTCTTATATTTCCTTCAATTATTCTTCATACATGATAAATAAAAAATCGATTCTCCTTAAAACTGGGAGATTTTAATAAGTTAGTGACATTAAAAAATCAATATTCAATTCCATTATGTGGGAATAGAATTAATAGTTCATGTCGACGTGTGAAGTATCATCTCTACGAACCGATATAATTTTTTTTATAAATTATAGTCATGACTAGTTTTAATAGTGGTATTAATGTTAATATGTTATATTAATGATATAATAATTACTATAGTTTAATAATATATCAATTATGTACTTACATTATATACACATAAAAACTATAATGTTGTTTTTTCATACATGGGAACTATTAACTACACGAGGTGGTGCGATTTTATCATTGAGGACAGTTATAATAATACTTGCATTCATTCCAAAATATTAAATGAAAATTTGAAAACGTTACTCATTATTATGAACATCTTACTGTCTATATGATTATAACATTGTTTATTTTTCATAAACTTTCTTCATGGTTTGATTTAAATGTATAATTAATGAATACAAAATATAATAAATCAATTTCTTTTCATTGGAGCATTTCATATAAAGTGTAGAATTATTATTTAATTAGGTGTATTAATATAAAATATGAAATTTAATATTTCTATTATATCTATAATATTTTCATAAAATATTTTGGTAAAACTATTAATTCATGGAGATTATGATTAAAATGAATAAAGTGGAATAGTAAACATTTAACATCTAAAGATTTCATTATCAATTATATTATTTATAATATCAATTTCTATTATTATTTATATTGAAATTAATGTATTACACATGATATTATATTTATATATTTTAATTTCATTCAGTATTTTCAAAATGGATTATTTTTATATGATGTGTTTTAAATTCTTTACAGAACGTCAAAATGAATGTTTTTTAACATATGCAGCGATAAAAACTACTATTCAACCATTAGTATTATTTGATATTTGGTTTCCTCTTTATGACTTAGTGTTTTTAAAAGGAAAAGAAAGAAATATTAAATTTTTTTTGTTTGGTATTGAATATTAATTTGGAAGTGTATAGAATATTTTAATATATTGTTATAATTTCGTGTTATTGTAAATGAAATTTTATGGTTGAAATTTTGATAATTTCTATCCTTTATGTGTTATGATTATATAATGGTACATAAACATTTCAATGGTGTAATGTGATAATTTAATGATGAGTGGTTGCATTATAAACCATGGAAGGGAGGTTCCATTATATACCAATGATGTGTGGTTAGGTTATAACCACCAATACATCATGTATAATAGTCGGTGGTATGGATATTCCTTTTTTTAGAGTGATATATGAGGAAGTCAACTGTATGGTTATTCTATCTACGTTGGATTATGTATATGGTAATATTTATATGGATTATGTTTTTTTCCTATGGGTTTTATGTTAATCTTTTGGTTAAAAAAATGGTAATTTATGATAATATATTCAGTAAAGAGTATTTTCTATTTCGTAAAGGGTAAAAGTATTACTCTATGTTAATGTTTTCATGATTTACATGTTTTTCCATTGGTACTAGGATTATTTATATGGGTAGGCCTTACAGATCTTTTTAATTATCATCCCATGTTTGTAAAAAAAAATTCATACGATTTAATAGAGAATAGAGTCAAGTATAGAATCACATAAAAGTTATAATTATTAAAAATGAAATGAAAACATTATTATTTTTTAATTTTTTTTATTAAAAGGTTGATATTGAATAGAGGTGTCTAATATGTCATATTTCTGTTACTTTTTTTGAATTATGGCATAATTATCTTAATATATAAACCTAAATATATACTCATTGTGAATTGTATACAAAACTCTCGATAATGTAATTTCTTTATTTGGTGTCTTATAGTTGGTATCAAATATTTGTTTAGATAAAATTTGGAGTTGGGATATTGTTAATTGAATATCTATAAATTATGTCCACTTTATTATAAAATTTAAATAATATATCATTGAAATATCACCATGTGGTTTCATATAATATATGTCTATTTATAATGGTTTACCATAGAGGAATGATCTTAGCTATGACATAAAGCAATACAGAGGAAAAAACCATCAATATCAGCATCATTATATTGTTAGAATAAAAAATTATGATTTTTTATTTTTTTTGGATTTGTTGTCTTTAGTGATTAATGGTGTTGGTTTCCATTAATGAGATAAACCATATCACTAGTAGAGAAATCTGATGGAAGTGGGGAATTTCGTAAGGGAATTTCCTCCATAATTTAGAGGATCATAATGCCATTTGCAATTTGAAACATGGATTAATGTACTAGAAATGTTTTTTTATGTAAGGGGATGTTTATAAATTCCAAATGTGAGTCTTTTTTTATCATATTCAATGTGAATCCAACCAATGGTGGTCAATTATTTAAAATATCAGAGTTATTGAAGTCATTGATGTAATATAATATAATGAAATTAATAAAATATTTCTTAAGAAATATTTTCTTAAGGCTATTCCACATAGGATGGAAACAAAATTCTGGGAATTGACACCAAATAAGGAATATTTTATTACATCATATGACAAGAATGTCATCTACTTGTCTATTTTTTTAGAAATTTTATCTAGGATTTTGATAGTAACAAAAATCAGTATTCTCAGGATTGAAGAAGAAATATAAATAATAGTTAGCTTCTCACGAGTTAAAAATCTAGTAGACACTTCTCCTATGATCTTATAAGTTATAAATAAAAGTTGGTTATGATCATGTTTTTTATGAGAGAAACAAAAAAAAGCGTTCCATTTGGCTGAAAATTTTAAAGCAATCATTAATGTAGCTTGGATGTTTGAAAACAGATTTTACATCTTGTGAGATGTGTTTAAGAAGAATATTGAGGAATATCTCTCACAGTATGAGATGTTATTATGATGTGGAAAGAATAGTCATATTGGTCCTGAATTCAAGGGAGGGGATCTGGAAGAAATGAAAATATGGTGAAAGATGCATTAGTTTCACTGATAAAATGAATTATGCCAATGCATTTCCAAAGTTGATTACCTAGTGTAAAATTGCCAACATCCATATATGAATGTCATGAAAAAAATATTTTCTACTAGTATATTTGATATTGGACTATAAAATGAAGTCTTAACATGTAATTTAGATTTTTTTCAAAATATTCCAATACCATGTTAGACTATAGATCATCACAATCATTCATTTCTGAAATATTTTCATGTAAATTATTAATATCAGCTATGGAATGTGATATAGAACATTTGGTAACAACTACATGTGGAAGTTGAAAATAACCCACAATTTATGGGAATATTCTTATTATTAATATTGGGATGGGTTTTTTTACAAGTCTTATTGAACACCACATTGTGGAATTTGATATCATTTTTGGAATGGATTGGATTTAATTTAATCATTTTAAAATATATTACAAAGCCAATAAATATTTATTCAAATAATTCATAACTTTATTAACATACTATTTGTCTATGAGTTTTCTTAAATATGTTTGTGAATGTTATTTAGCATATTATATTGAAAGAATAAAAAAATTGATTATAGACATTATAGTAGTGAATGAATATATATATATTTTCCCTGGTGAAATTCATGGTATTGTTTTTAATTTTTTGTTTCAATATTCTATTTATTTATTACAGGATGGAAATCATATTTCTAAAATCCCTTATCTAATGCCTCATGTAGAATTGGTGTAATTAAATAATTAGTTATTAGAATTGCTTGATAACGGTTTCATTCGACCTTACACTTCAGCACTGGGAGCTCTTATTTTATTTATTCAAATGAAATATAGTACAATGAGACTTTGTAATTTTTACACAAACATGAATAGATTAAATTTTAATAACAAATATCAAATGTCTGATATCAATATATGGTTTGATCATCTCTAGGGAGTGCATCATTTTTGAAGATTGATTTAAGGGTAGGTTACCATTACCTGATGGTGAAAGAGGATGAAGTTCTAAAGATACTATTATGAATGAGATATGGTAATAATGTGTTTTTATGAACATTTTGTAATAAAATGAACATTATATATTTATGATAATCATGAATGGAGTCTTTCATTAGTTTTGGGATCCATTTTTTTATAAAAGATATTTTTGTATATTCTAAAACCATGAATGAACATAAAAGTAACTTACAAATTGTTTTTCCAAACATAAATGAAAAATAAACTATATGGAATGTTTAGTAATAGTGAATATTGGTTGAAAAAATGTACTCCTTATTCATATTTTTCCTAAGGATTGAATAACTATTATCGCTTTTAAAAAATTGTGGTTTTAAAGTGGCCAAGAAATTCAAAGATCAATGAGATACATAGTTTTCTGGAATTAGCAGGTTCATACAAAAGGATTTTTGAAAACTTTTCTAGGTTATCTAGAACACGATGTGGGATAAAAAATAATATATTTATGTTCATCAGGAAAATATAATGTGATGATGTTTTTCATGAACTAAAAAAAAGATTGATAAATTCTTTAGTTTTATCCATACCTTCTGAGAATAATGAATTTATTTTCAATAGTGATGCTTCATTGAAAATACATGGTTTTGACCAAATGTATAATGATCAGGTAATTTATTATGATTTACTTATGATGCATCATAAAGAGTTAAATTTCCGTACATCCGACTTGGAATTAGCTGGTGTTTTTTCAATTAATGCATTCAAGGCCTCATTTTTACGGTGTAAAGTTTGAAACATTTACTAATCATAATATATTGAATAATATATTTACTCATAATAAATTGAAAATGAGTTATAAGAGATAAATATTATTAATAATAAATTTTTATTACATGATTCAATACTATAATAGAAATGAAAATTAAGTGGTCAATGGTTTCTGTGAAAAAAAGTAATGGTACATTAACCATTATATAATTATAACATGATCACATGCATAATAATTTGATGAATTTTTTAATTGATGTTGTTTCTGTAGATAATTTTGTCATTTTGATTCATGCTTTAGTGAAATAACTTTTTTTATAAAGAATTAATAAATCATATATAGAATAAATTTGGTTGTAAAAAAATATTCAATTGGTTCAGAATAGAATGTTAACTGAATTTAATGTTGTTAAATATAGTGTTTTGAGGATTTGAATGAGATTAAGTGTTTATTGTGATTCAATGTTGAAGAAATTCTTGTATGTAAAACTCATAGTCTTCTATTTTTTCAGTTCATCTGAGTATTACATAGATGTATAAAGAAATTAGGATGTATTTCTAGTGGGATGGAATAAAATGAAATATTATTGAAATCAACCTGAGATGTTTTCTTCTTCTATAGGATAATGTATAGTAGTTGTTTTGAATAGTTATACTTCATCCTTTTCATGTTTTTGAGTAGATATATGAAAATATTTCCACATATTTCCTAGTTGGATTACCAAAAACATTTATAGGCAACAATATTCTCTAGGTTATTATTGATATATTTATTAAATGTGATCAATTTCATCCTATTCAAGATTCACTATATGTAGATAAAATTTATTTGTTTTCTATTAAATGGTTATTTAGGATAAATGTATTTACCATCTCAACTTTCTCTGATTGGGATCACTAGTTTACATCAAACATTTGTAAAGGCCTTCAAATTTCATTTGGTACTGAATTAAATTTCAGTACAAATTTTGATCTCCAATTAGATGGGAAGTTAGAACAATAAATTCAGATATTAGAGGATATTCTATGTTCATGGTCAATGTATTAACAGGAAATTTGGATCACCATTTTCCATTGGTTTATTTTTTTTATTATATGTTTTTCATTCTAGTATATAGATGGATTCATTTTTTGATTTTTTTTTGGAATGAATTGTCGAACTCCAGCTTTATTGGATGAAGTGGTTGAATAAATGAGGATATGAAATGAATTTGTTGACTAAATAACATATAATGTTTAGTTTATATTATGAGATATGAGGAATGAATTGATCAGAATGAAAAGAATTTCCAATAAGTGAAGTAAATATCTTCTTTTGATGTAAGTGATCATGTTTTTCATGATGTTTCACCATGGAAAGGTGTTATAGATTTTGTTAAGAATGTGAAGCTGATTTCGTGGATTATTAGACCCTATGGAATCCATAAGATATTTTGATCAATTATATAATGAGTGGATTTACATATGTATTTATCCCATATAGAAAATATTTTTCATGAAGCAAAGTTTTGATATCATATTATATATCCATATCATGTTTTGAGTCATGATGTAATTTAGTTGGAAGAGATTATTTCTTATGATGAACAACCAATCCATATTCTTGAACGCATATAAATGTGTTGGAGAATAAGCTGTTTTTTAATATTATGATGTAATGTAAAAACAATATTGTTGATGAAACAATATGGGCATATATTAATTCTATGAGGCAGAAATACCTTCACTTATTTCAGGAATGAATAAAATTATGAGGAAGGAATTTCCAATAGGGTGGATGTTGTAACATCATATGTAATTATAGAGTAAGAAATATCCATATCTATTAATAATTTTTAATTTATAGTTGTTTTACATTATTGGAATGTTATTTCTGATAGTTTACTTGACAAACAAAAATGGGTTTTTTCTAAAATCGATCATTGCATACATTTATGAGTCATACCGAAAAATAATATATTATAAATATAATTATTTTACATAGTTTTTATCGCCTTAAAGTTTTATTAGTGTTAATTAATATAAAAATCTAAATTATTTATATAAATGTTTATTAAATTATTTTACATTCATCTAATCAATTTAAGAGGATTAAAATGAGAATACGTCCAATTTTTTCATACAATAATATAATATTTTGTAAAGGTATTTTTACAGATGCAACATGGAAAAAGATTATTAAAGACAGTTTCTTCATTTTTAAATGATATATTTTTAAAAATAAACATCTTTTTTTGATGCAAGAAATAAAAATTTACATTAGATTTTTTTAAAAATAATTCATATTTTAATGAATAGTGAAAATACTGCATTTTCATAGAATTTATTTAAATTTTTGGTCTATAATATTTCATGGGTCTAAGAAATAACTGTTTTTATATTTTAGTTAATCCAATGAATTTCCTGAGAATCATTTTGAAAATAAAATTAAATAAAAATAACAACCTCAGCTTTTGAACATTTTACGTAAAAGCATTCTTTTCTAGATCTGTTAATGAGATTGCGGTTAAACCTAAAATTTCTTCTTTTATGAAACTAAAATTTCAAAAATAGTCATACTCTATTTTAGTCGGTATAAAAAGAATTACCAATAGGATAAAAATAATTTGAAATGAATAATCAATTTAGTATTTTATTTAGCAAAATTAAATATGAATAAGGTAATTAAAGGCAAAATAAATATTATAATATTATTAAAATATTCTAAAAGTTGTTATAATCATTTTGGATGAGTTATTATCGACAAAGACCCTAATTGATCGGAAATTATTATATTTGGAATCCATAAGGGTTTGATTATGGAATTTATAACATTTAATTTAATGAAAATAGAATAATATCACAAATATGATTCTTCTTACTAAAAAAACATTAATATAGAGTTATGAATGTTATATGTTCTTCTATGAATAGTACAAATAATAATAAATATGTTACCTAAATCATTTTTATTTTTTATAATAATTAGTAATTAAATAATTAAATTAAAAAATTAAACAAAGATGATACATCAATATACTTTTTATTTATGTAAACGGATTAATAGAAAATAAAAGGATCTTACTCGTGTATAATTTTTCATATTAACAATATATTGGAAAAAAACTAACAAACATGATGAATCCAACTCAATATATCATATTTCATCTCAATCTCCATTCATTGATAAATTTATTTATAATATGCACATTTATTCTTAAATTATGGGTATATACAACAAATATGAAATTTCATAGCTATATTTTACCTGTAATAATTTTTTCTACTATTTTTAAAATGTATTAGTTCATGGTTAAATGTATTTATACGTAAAATTATCAATTGGACACCTTGAAAGATTAATGATTTAATTATCAAATATATTCTTCACAATATTAATTTATATATTTAATTATAAGGTTCAAAATAGATAATATTTGATATACTATGGATATAATTTAATTTCATTCAATGAATTTCAAAATGAATATTTTCAGATGACGATTTATACATTCTGTCCAAAATAAAGGAAATAACTTTGTTAACATATATGATGACTACGAATTATCTGGCGCCATAACTTTTATTTGATATTTGGATTCACCTATAATACTAAATGTTTTTGAAAAGAAAGATATATTTTATTCTCTTTTGGATTGAGTTTTTATTGAAAAAGCTATTAAATGTGTGTTGACTATTTCAATATTTCAAAATTATTTCTTGTGATTTAAAATGAAATTTTATGGAGGAAATGAATAGAAATTTCAAATTTTATGTGCTATGCTTATAAAATGGTACTTGGAAATTTTAAGGGTGGTTAACTGATAATCCAAATATGATTGGTTATGTCATAAATCAAATAATGGTGTTTTTTTATAATCCAAGTATGTGTGGTCATGTTATATCCTCCAATGCGTTTGGTAAGGAAGTCGACAGTATAAATGTTCCATTTTTCAGAGTTATATGTATGGAATTCGATCATACAGTTATATAATTAAACTATGATTATGTCTCAATTTACAATTACATGTCCTATATTGTTTTAATTGGGTTTTATGGTAATATTTTGACTATTAAAGGTTTAACAAAGGTGCGTATATTTATTGAATATTATTTACTATTTCATAATGGTGACAAGTATGACATTATGATAATGTATTCATGGTTTTTATGTTTCCAAAAGGATAAAATTTTACTTCATTGTGTATTTATGAATAATATTATTATTCTCATCAAATGTTTTTAAATTCGTTCAATAGGATTTAATAGAATATTCATGGATCTAATCACGAGAAAATTGTGATTTTTAAACATGAAACAAAACCATATTTCTTTTTAAAATTTTTTTTGAAAATAAATGGCTACTAGGTAGAAGTGTCTACCATGTAATATTTAAGATGTTATGTATTATTTATGGCCTAATTATCTAAATCACTAAACCTAGAAATAACCTCAATTTTAATTTTTGACATAATTAATGATTTTGTAATGTTTACTGTCGGGGCCTTATATGATATATCATGACTTAAAAACACTACAAAATACATTAATTGTATAAATAATTTTTTACCAATTCATTATTTTAAAATCATATACATTTATAAGTGTTCCAATACACAAAACATTAGAAAGATAAATTTAATCAATTATAATACAATGATAAAAAATTTGGTTAAATATATTGAGTCCCAAAATAATAAATGCTATTAATAGCTATGTGAATATCATGAAGAGGAATTGAGTCAGGGTATTCACCAAGTAAATACTTTTATTTTCAAATAATATTATAATGTATGGATCATAATTGAGGTATATAATTAATTATTGTGGGTATCAGTTGGACATAAAGGGGTTTATAATAACATTTAAATCTAAGTAATAATATATTGGATGTCTAAACCAACCATACATGAATAATTTGAATCAAAAGGCATAATATAAAGAAGGATCATAAATTAAGTGGAGAATGAGACGATTACTTAAATTTAGAGGGTCATATTTATTTATTGGAATAATCATCATAAGGGAATTGGTCAATGTTGTGAGGGATAAAGAAATTGAAATATAGGTAAATAATGAAATCAAATCGTTTGTACTGAATATGAATAGGTGGTTGTGTGGGAATTCATTGAAAAAGAGAGTTCGATTTTTTAATAACTCCAACTCATCTGGTTTTGATAAAATTTTATTTAATAATGAATAATCATGAACTATACAATGGGGTTTTCTAATTGTTTTTACCAAATTGGAGTGGATTGAAACATTTGTTAAAGATATAAACAAATAATTATTAAATAATACCGTTGGTGATGAGGATGTAAATTTTTTTATAAATATTTAATTTATAAAAATTAAAAATTAAATTTAGGTTTTAGATTATTTATTAGGGGATTTTAACATTAATAATATAATATTAAAGAACATAATTATTTAATGTGGAATCATAATTTTGGTCATGGGTTATCAATGTTGTAATTTTTCCATCACTTTTTGGACATCATGATGTCATAATACACACTGTATATTTACATCATATTTAATTTTAAATAGAAAAATGAATTGTCTCAGAATTTATATAAACATCACCATTTTTTAATATTTTTAAATCGAATTAATAAATAATATTTATTAGAATAAAAAAGATAAATAAAAATTATAATTTATATTTATTAATAAAAAATTTGATTTCATTGAAATATAGGTGCCTTGAGATGATAACAGTTTTATATCCCTTAAAAAGATAAAATTTGAATTTAAAATATTATATTATTTTTTTATTAAAATTAATATTTTTTGATATTTTTTTTAAAATATTATTTACTTCTAAAATTGAATAATTCATCAAAAATAATTTCTTTATTAAAACTATATATTCCCAAAAAAATAGTCAAATCATATCCAGATAAAATATTATAAATATCATTACATGTCCATTTTTAATGTAATAGAAAAATGAAAAAAAAGTACTTTATTATTAAAATTAAATATATAAATATTTGTTTTATTAGTGTCTAGATACATTACCCCTTCTAACACTAGCATATACCCTAAGGGGAACATGTGTGATGTTGACACTTTTAATGGGATGTAGAACAAACAATGGTCGTTTTGTTATCTTTATATGCATGAACATCATCCATAAGTGATTTTTCTATTTCAAAAGTTTTTTAATCCAAACATGGGAATTTTAATGGGAAAATACCATTGATTTAATCTACAGAGGATGTTTAGATTAACAAAATTCATAATGTATGATCCTTGTAGTTGATGCCACTTATTCTTCCATATGCCTCAATTAGAATTTATTATTACACATAAAATAAAAAAATCATAGTTCCCATTGAACAATTACTATATAATTAATTGTTATGATTCGTAATTCCATTTCAGTTTAGACAATATATAACACAAAACTAAATGAAATTACTAATATTGTACATGTTTTTTCTATACCAAAATTATATAGTAAGTAATATTTTTATTTTAAAATGGAATTTTTTTTTACAAGTACTTTTCATTAAAATCATCCCAATATATGAAAAATTTGGTACAAAAAAATAATCTCATACACTAAAATAGATAAAGGTTTTTTCTTATATATTCACTTCTAATTTACTTGTCCCTTCATCAATCATGTGGTTCTTCCATAATAATTTGACCGGTTTTTTATTATTTAATATAAAATTTTAACTATGATAATGAATATTAACCCAATTGAAAATTTGTGATATATAATAATACAATTTTACAATTTGTAGATTTAGTAAATGTGAGAGGCGTAGTATGTAATTCAACAAATGGGATTCATAGAACCCATCATGTAGTTGATATAGGTTTGGTGTGAGTTCTATTTAGTAGGCCTCAACTATTATGAAATTGAGGATCCCAAAATAGGTGATGTACCATTGACTATGTTTTTACTTCATAATAACCATATTGCATTATTCTGTGGTGATATATAATGGTAGAACTTACCTTGGACCTCTTACATTAGGAATCATTTATAATTATCATCATATATTTATATTGAATTTCTGGTTATATCATATTATTTAGAAGGTTTTGAACCTTATCTATCATCTCACAGACAATTTAATGCCTCATAAACATCAAAAAATCAAGATCATCCCATAATCTAAATTTTTGATCCACATACAATACAGACCATAATTAATTTTCATTAGAATGGTAATATAGAAACTATTGTATATGGGAGTTTCTGTAAGTGGATTTGTGATCATAGTATCCTTGATTAATGGTTGTACCTGATCACATCATATAATACTGTGTTTGAATTTTCATTTTATACTAAACATATGTATATGGGTGGTAAATAGTACTGAATTTCATATATGTATCTAACACATACAAATATCGTATTATTACCCTCATGGTATACCTCATATATTGATCCTATATAATTATTGGTGGAACACTATTTATTCTTACCACCACTCTTATTTACATCTTTGAATCATGTTAATGAGGGAAATCGACCCTGATAAGAAGAAATGCACTATCTTTGAAAGGAGTCCAGAAGTCACATATATATGCTAATTCCCTTTTGGAATCACAAGGATTCTTATGATGAAATCAAAAGTTATGATTGTTCATTTCCATATTGTTATAGTTTATTATATCACAATACAATTAGACATGTACTTTTGATCCTTGGAATGTTGGAATTACAATCACCGATAACAATATTATTTGATATCAATCATCACTATCTCCCACAAAATATTTTGTATCATATATCTATATATCATATTTTTTCCACAATTTATATAAAAGGATTATATATGAAAATCATCCATATGTTATGTCTTCATTTATGGATTTCATGGGTCACATATCTGTGATACAATACTTATAAATCTGTATATTGAAAATTGTAAAATTGGAATATTTACATCCCTGTTCATTAAGACCTCATCATCATCCTGGGACTCTTAATCAAATTCAGAATGGATGGCTAATCAATTATTGTTGGAAATTATGGTTAATATCATACTATTATTCCAATTTTAGTTCTTTTTATATCCCATAATATTGGATCGCTTTAAACTATAAACATCTATATGGTTTAGGTCTCCATTCCACTCAAATAATTATCCACATTGTTCAATTTTTGTTGATGGTAAGAGATTAAACACTCATTATCCTGGATAATCTCTTACCTATATCATTTTATATTTTTGAGACCCTTTTCGGTGAGTAAATTTGTTAGGATTTTATAATCCATATATATGAAAAACTTATCCCAAATTGGAGAGTGAATCAAAATTATTAATAAGAAGATAAGTTCATAAAAATATAGATAATCTGTTTATTATTTCAACTCATGAATACTTTACAAGTGGGAGGTATAGTTTACCTATTATTTATGTCAAAATATCACAACAACAAATTTATTTTTTACACGTTGTTGTATTGCAAAAAATAGTGTCCACATATGGGTAATGTGAGCACAATTTTAGTGATTATACTCTTCATTATCTTTTTAATTTTCCATTAATAATAATAGTTCAGGAGAAAATGTTTCCCCTTTCAAATTTTCATTTTTATATGGCTTGTCTTTATGAAATTATACTCATATATTGACGATAATACCCACATAATTCATGTACACATGTAATTTTTATCACAAAATATTTTGAATATCATCTTTTATTGCCTCTATTTTTAATGGATCCAATGATAGGACATTTACAATGATAACATTCCATAGGAATGTTAATTTCCCAATACAATACTCTCAATTAATTTACATTGACAACATATAATATTTCAAAATGTTTTTCATAAAAACATCAAATTCTCTTCATCCTCCTCCATTCATTTTTTAGGAGATAAAAATATCATATATATACCAATAAATAAATTTTTATACATTATTAATAGATTCTAATAAGTAATTCCATGAATATTGGATTATATAGATTGATTGAAAATGAATCACTATGAAATCATTTTCCTTTAACAAGTATGAAAATTACTCTTCATGATCTACTACTTATAATTTACCTGATAATATCCCAATTGATGGTGCACCTTATATAAGTACTATCCTCCACATAGGTTGAATAATGCATCAATCATTGGAAAAATATACTTTTATTTGTCATGATATTTTTTAGCTAATGATAATAAATAAAGAGAAAAATTAACTCACCCTTATTATCAGTGATGTGTACTGGTACTCCACATGATGAAACACACTGTTATAAAAAAATTATCCAGATTCAATTATAGGAGCTTCTTTAAAAAAATAGTGTGAATAATATCCTTTCGAAATGGATTATTAGATATTTCAAAATCAATGTGTTTGATATTTATTGATTACTCTACCACAAACATATGAGGATGAAAACATAATTATTTGGGAAACACATTAGATAATTACCTTACATTTGGGATCTCATCGAGGACAGAATTTATTTAGTATGAATCATTTGTGATATATATGATATCTAATTATTCAATAATATATATTGTTTAGATGATGATAACAAAGTAGATTCTTCCCCATCACTGCACATGTATAAAATAAAATATTTATTTGAGAAATGGATGTTGATTTCCTTCTCAAAGTAATTTATGCTTTAATTCAATAAGGATACCTAGTTAATACACAAAATAGAATCATATTCCACTAAATGGTTTATCAATGTTTAATTGGGTTGTTTAGACATAAATTCTGGATAGGGTAAGAGTTATATTCAGGGAAAATCAATATTATCACCATTTTTTATCATTATAGTTAACTCTATATCCTTGTTCTAAATTAATGTTTGAATATTTCAAATAAATATGAGTTACGTAATGAATCCATAAAATCAAAATAAAATAGTACATTTAATTTCTTTTAATGAAGAACTATTGTAAATAACAGTGCATCATTTTTGGGAATTACCTCATTATTTATAATGGAATATACTTACTCATTCCCATAAGGAATTAGTTGTTGTTTTAATTATTTTTCATCGATATCCCTTAGCATAATGAATTTTTAAAAGAGCATCATGTTTCTATGACTTTAAATAAATGGATTGTATATTAAAGGTTAAATAGATATTTCCATTCTTCCTTAAAATTTGAGTGTTTCTATGATTGGAAATAAATAGGTTGGTTTCATTACTTATACCATTTAAATAATTTCCTTTCCCCTAATATGATATTTCAACGATTCATCATACCACACATTTGGAAAAGTGGTATTTTGGACTTCAATTAATCGATAATATTTATCTATCATAAAAGGGCATTAAAATCAATTATTATAATCTTTTAGTTTTGGCAAAAAAAATCATGATATTCCCCAACCACTATGTTTACATTCACCATACATAAAAATAATTCAATGTATCTATCAAAGTCTCATATTTTAGACTCATTTTTTAGACATGGATCATCTGAAAAAACGTTGTTGTTGAGATTACCTTCTGCAGAGATGAAATAGCTAAAGGCATATTGGGAATGTCTTATGAGTTTTACATCATACTCCATGATGGATTAATCATCCATTTTCATTAGTCTAATTAAATACCATTCCATTTAATATTATGTACTGTGGGGAGTTTATTTTCAAATTTGTTTGAATATAATTGTCCCAAAATTTTCTATTTTATCTCTTGGAATCATATTTTTATAAAAACCACAATTTAGTAGGATCATCTTCTTTATGATTAATATTTAACTTGAAATTATATGTCCTAGGGAGTTAGATTATGATGAATTTTTTTCTAATGGAATCGGTCTTGTTAACCATTATTAAGGGATTAGAATATCCAATGAATGATATATGAGTTTTCCCACAAAGATAAGTATTTAATCTTCTTATTTAATGAGTGGATTGAAACATTCATAAAAATTTATGTATCACTTGAATTCAAGTGTTAATTAAGAATGTATTTTCATTTATTTCTTGACTCATAGTCCTAATTGGATGTGAATCTCAATTGGTAATTCATTTCATCTCAATTAAAATTAGTACTTGATGGTGTTTCTCATATTTTTATACATACTAACAAAATATTGAAATTAGTGATGAAAAGTTCTATACTGTTAAATACATACAGAAATACCAATATTATTAAAGTGACTTATCATTTATGAAAAATAATATCTAATATATGATTTTATACGTCAAAATAAATTTTATCTATTATTATTTTCCTAATATCAATTCATAAAAGTTATTTAATTTCCTTTATAATGGTTCATAATGAACATGTGAATTTTCAATGTAAATCCATTGAAAGAGTAAAACATGTTGTGTAGGAATGCCTATTATTCAAAATGATGTTATGATCAAGACTATCAAAATGCAACATTTTAGCTATTAATACCACTTGGTAAAAATATTTCATGTATACATCCACTTGTTGTATCCATTAGTGGCTATGTATTCTTGGAATCCCCATTCTATAATCATTAGTAAATTTTCATGATATATCCATCTTTTCATATCTATAAATATTTTACTCTGGTTCCATAAGCATAATGATGAAATAAAAATTCATTTCACTTATAAAAACAATGACATAAAATAATTTAATACAGATTATTTCATGATTTATTACACATTGGTATACATAATAAATTCTATTATTATTTTTTGGACTCAAAGCTTAAGGATAATAGATATATAGAATCATTACTAGAACAGGGATACAATGAAATTATTTAATAAAAAAACATTATATTAAAAAAATTAATCATTAAAAATTTTATGGTATACCCTAGGGTCATACATAAATAAATGTTTAGTAATAAATCCCAATAGCGTGATAGTAAAATCGTCGCATAAGGTAATATTATACATGTTATATAAGAATAGTATAATGTTTAAATATTTAGGTTGTTCATTATAATATTTATTATTAAAGAAGAACATAATGTGATATCATTAGGGAATCATATGAATGAGGAAAAAAATAAAACATGATAAATATAAAAATAAGTCCAATATAACAACTATGAAATTTTAAAATAATGTATTTATGGAATCTTCCATGCACCATATATGGTTTTTTTATAATATAAAAACATTTTCCATGTCATTATATGGATATATAATTCATTTCCCACATGGTAAATTCATATCATTTGCGTGAATAATTTTTCCAGATAGATAATGCTATATAAATTTATATATTTTCAATTTTAAACCTATAATTATATTAATTCAATTATATTAACGGTATAACCAAATAACGGAAGGATAAATAATAGTAGTTGATTACCCATGGGATGTAATTGGGATGAGTAATCAGAACACAAATGTTTGGCATGAAAAATTGTAGGATAATTATGGAAGCATACTAGTGGTACATAAATATTCATATAATATTTCAATTATAATTAAATGGTTCTATTAACAAATATATGTCACTATTATTATATGAGTGATGTATAGTAATATTTCCAAAGAATAAAAATAAAAAATCAATGTGTATAATATTATTAGGATTCATCAATAATGGGTAGAAAGAGAGGATCCCTTACACTGAGATGGTGTTTCATAATACATTACAGGAGCCACTAAATATAATGTTGGAAACTTTTGAGTGATATAGAGAGGGGTGTGAAGAGTAAATTAATTATTACTAGTATTTAGTGAATTTTAACAAGAAGTTGGGTGGGTTTTGTAGAAAAAAGTTGGGTAATTGGTTATTTATTTGAAAACATAGGTTTGAGAAACTATATGATAAGATAATCGATACAAAAAATATTATCATGGGTTTTCCCATTGTTTTGGCCAAATAAGTGTGGTCATTAAAATTTTATAATGTTAGAAACCGGACTCATTAAAAAAATACCTCCAGTTGATGGGAAATTGAGTTATTCTTGTAACGAATTAATTAATAAAATAAAATATAATATCTATATTCTGGGAATTATTATGTCTTCATAAAATTTATTATAATATTAAAAAATACTTTTTTAGGGGAAAATTTTCATTCATGTATACTCTTTATAATAAGTATTCTCTATCTTTTAGGAATTTATGATGTCATAATACACATTGTATATTAATTCCATGTTTAATTTTCACATAGTCGATCAAATTTTTCTGAAAATTATAGAAAATTTACCTTTGGATAATTATTATGTGATGATTTTGATAATATTTATTATTTAATCAAAATAAATTTATAAATATTATAATTTATATTAACCTATAAAAATTATATTTATATTAATAAATAACGTTTTTGTGATGAAGAAAACTTCATATCCAATATATTAATTACAATTAGTATCATTCTGTTATATTATCATTAATATTTCAAAAATAATTTTAAATACTAAATTTTATTAAAATTTAATTCATTTCATAAAATTAATGAGCTATTAAAAAACTATCTTGATTGAAAATATAAATTAACCATAAAATAAAAATAATGTTTCATGATGTTGAATCCTTATTTTGTAAAACTCAGGACTTAATAATTTATAAGATAATTAAAATGAAAAATATATTAATTATTATATGAAAATCAAAATATTCAATTTAATATAGCTATTGTTCAGATACCTAACCATTCATTACACATGGGTACACCCTAAGGCAATGATATGACATGGTGATAATTTCATTGGGTGGTTTGACAGGCCCGGTTTGTGATGTCATATTTATAATATTGATCATATAATATAAATAGATTCTCTTCTATATTAATTATAAAATAATAGATTAGGCGTTGTCATGAAAAATTCCTTGTGATTCTATCAAACATAGAAGTTATAATATAATATGTTCAAAGGATATTGTCCCACTATTTGAGGCCATAACTTCTTTTATCTATGTCACATTTTTCCATAACACATAATATATATTAATTATAATGGTCAATATAATATGTTAAAAATAAAAATTGTTATGATTCTCAAAACCCTTTTAAATACAACCAGATATAACATATAAGAGTACAAAACAATCGAATTTTTTAATGTGTTTTCTATAACTATAGAACATAATGAGGTATTTATAAATTCATAAAGTCAATTTAATTTATAAAAAATTTGATAATTATAATTATTTACTGGCATGGTCCCTTTATAAATGTCAATATGTGATTATGTAATGTGTTGAAATATTTATCAATAATTTAAAACAATAATCATAAATATTTTTCAAATGGTTTGATACCAAGTCATCACCCTTAAAATTATGTTTGTAAAAATATTCATTCATGAAACTGTTTTCATTTTTTCTACTGTATTTCAACTCAAATTGTCGATCTATAAAGATATTGAATCAATATTGAATATTTTATTGATATTTAAACTATATGAATAATAAAAAATATTTTCATGAAGTAATTTCATAAAGGCTGATGATATTACTAATCACCAAATAAAAGCTAAAAAAATAAATACTCTCTAAAAAACTATATAAAAAAATAATACAAAATTTTGTGATAGAACATCAAAAAATTCTAAACCAATCTCATGAAAAATATAATTTTTATTTTGGTTTTATAATCAATGGTTGATGTATTAATCACCTTAAAAAATATCCTTATTCGTGATCGATAAAATATTAGTTACTCATGTAACTACATGAATTATTTAAAAGCACGCTAGATGAACTCAATACATGATATAAATCTTGATCCCATGTGTTATTATAACTATTGTATGAGAAACTATAACTAACATGATTTTGTTATACCTACAATTTGATTATCCCAAGAAATTTAATGAAAAAATTCATGGTAGGTGTGTAGACTACCTAAAGTGAATTTATCATTAAGGGTTATTAAATAAAAATAATATTCACTAAAAATATAGCAGTCATGTATATGAATAATGATTTAAATTATTTTATTTATATTATGGTGAATATATTCATTTTATGATCATATAATTATTTTATTCGCTAACGGTAATGTTGTATATAGATTTGATAAACTAGAATGATACAAAATCTACATTCTTGTTTTTTATTCTCTTGAGATATATTCCAATAGGATATATATTAAATAATTTAAATGTGAGATATTAATTCTAAATAATAGTACCCAGATCCACACCATAATCTCCAGTTACTTGAATGAGTATAATTCGAGGTCAGGAAATCCCTATTGTGATCATCTCAAATGTAAATACATATCAGGAAAATTATCAGTATTTTTTTGTTTCAATAATGGAATGAATCGATGATTATAAGAGTATATTTATGAGTGTAGATTAATATTTTTTGATTATCATTGATAGAGAAAGAAAAAAATAAAATAGATTTTTTGAATAAATTATATTCATTTTTCATTGAATATATTTAGAGTATAAGTGAGGTATTCATCAATATTGATGATGTTGAGAGAAATATATAATTTTTAATATTGAAAAAAATATAATGTTTGGTAATTTATTTACATATTTATTTGATTTGGATTATTTTTCATGATCATCATTGTTTAGTGTTTTGAAAATAGATGTGAATAAAATATTGAGGCTAACTGGAGATATATATAATTATCATTTGTACTATTTACGTGTGAGAGAATAATTCTAAAATAAGAAAATTTAAAAATATATACTCTTATAATATCATAAGATAAACTAATTAGTGGAAAATGAAATTAATTTATCGTTGGGGAACAATAATATACAAATTTTTGGAGGAATTTGGCGATGATCATGGGCATGAAATTAGTAATGGAATTTTTTCTATTCCAAAGGGGTTGATGTAATTCGTTCTAAAATATATATTCAATTAATATTATTGAGATAGAATAGTTCTAGACCCAAATATCAGATTATTGTTATGTTACATTTTAAAATAATTCATAATGATGAAGGCAGATGAAGGGGATTTTATCCTTTTCCAATGTATATTATCTTTAGGTCATCGAAGCAAGAAGAAATAGAAGAGGATCGTATGAGATACATTATTTTCCGATATTTAGATGAAAAAAACATAATAATAAAATCCGTGTATTTATCATATCACGTTATATTTCAAATCACTATATGATATATAAGAAATGTATTAGTTTAGAAATCACATATATTCAATGGCTGTGGAAGTTGGTGAGGATATGTTTCTAATGGTGATAGAAATTTGATTTATTCTTATAGCTAATTCAGGATTTTAGTAAGCTATAATTGAGGTGGTTTTGATCTATTATATATGGCTACTAAAATTTAAATCTTATATATTTTATGTTAATGAGTAGGTTCTGATAAAAACATGAATAACTTCTATGGGACTCATTTGAACCAATGTGACTCACGTCATGGTGGTAGATTATATTTTTTCTCTATAAAATATAATTTGAAACAATAGTTTGAAGCTATATGTCTAAGAGTCATTTGAATATCTATTGAGAATATGGATCTTATGGTTGGGAAAAAAAATAGACACATTTTAGTCACCATTATTATTATGGTTAATAATTTATTTTTTGGACAAACATTCATGGAAATGAGTAGATTCTTTTTCCAAACATTGAAAAAAAATTAAAAAATTTCTATATTACATTAATAATATATACTTTTTGATACATATTGTAGATATTAATTAGATATATATTCACTAAAATAAAGTGGACGGTTCACTACCTATGTTGGTAAAAAATTATAAGATAATTTTGTGAATTTTAAAATCTAGTCAAACTTGATTTAGACCTCTCACATGATCTTTTAGTGGTCCTTTTGGTCTTTCCACATACAATAATTAACACTAAAAAAATAATATAAAGACATTAACATAAATAATAATGTATATTTTCTAATTTTATGATTTTTTATCATTATTTTTATAGGATATTCACTAAACACACAAAAAAACCACATAATGTAGACCACTCTAAATTACCAAACGACACCCAATCTATAATTGTAAAATTCACATGGGATTTATTGTGCACCTTCGTCCTCTCATGTAATGCGAAACATGTGAGGATAAGAACCTCTTCATGTATACATACCCATATAGTCTTTCCTAGACCAATCTTATATGAATTCGTCATACATGACCAAGGATGCTTAGATCTACCTGTGTTGGAAGGTATTCACTCAGGATTATGCTTATTTAATAGTTCCACGATTTGGTGTCCAATTTCAATCATGTTAATTTTTTTATATATTTATATAATATTAATTTTCAAAAATAATATTTTTTAACCATAAATACCTCATAAAAGTTTATTACGCATTATATTTTTCAACTATTAATTTTCATTTCATTTTTAATATGTAAATGAAAAACATTTAAATTTCCATAAAACTATAATAATCTTGTAATCTTCTAATCATAAATAAATATTTTAAATACATCATCTAAATGATGATTATATTTTAAAATCACTAAAATATGTCTTATCATAAATAATTTTTTAATAATGTTCAATATACAAACACTATTAGAACATGTAATTGTATTTCTGATTGATTAAAAACAATCATAGTTAATTGAGAGGATGTATCCAAATAATTCATCCAATCATTATCATCTTATCATGTTTATATTATACAATTTTTTCATCAATTTTTAGATATAGTAAGGGGTTCTTTCCATTAAAATTTCCCAGGCATCAACTTATTGAAAAAATTTTATTGAAAATTAATTAACAAAAATTATATGAACTTATTTGAAAAAAATTCATGTAATGGGATCATAAAATTCTTTAAAATTTAAAATCAAATAATCCTATAAAATTAAACATTCAAAATGGAACTCATAAATGAAATTTATATCATTACTTATGAAATTGTATCATTAATTCATTTTCATTCATGGTTTATTTCAAAATATGTTTTCTAACACAATAATAATATATAATTGAATTTAAATGAAACAATATAAAAAATATAGATTCACATTCATCAATTATTATATAATATCTTACATTAATATGCCTAAAAACCCATAAATATAAATTTTTAGTCTCATATAAGGGTTTTAACAATATATATATTTATATATACTAGAATTTCCATGTTTCATCACTGTAATGTGAACATAAATCACTTGATTGTTTTCCCATGGTATCAGACATTCAAGGGTCTCGCATAAATTAAAATGTTGTAGTTATAATGGATATTAAGGGAACATATATTATCAAAATATATTACATTACAGTCAAGAGGCATAAAATTCTATCAAAAAAGTATAAGATCGTATAAAATCACTGTGAAGTATTGTATAAAATTTATGAAATAAAAGTCCATGGAATAAATATTTTGTGGAATATGTAAAAAAAAGAAACCATTACATATGTTTGGTCCTACATCGAAGATATCATAACATAATCATATATAGTATCTGATAGTGATTATTACTATGTATCCCATGAGATGTAAAATTTATATAATTTATTAGGGGTTATATCATTCTGGGAAAACCCTTCAAATCAATAAGGGTACAATAATATGTGTTTCATGGCAGATGATATAATTTATGAGCCTACCCACAAAAATTCTAATGATAATCAAATGAGTAACATAATTATATGATAAGGGATATTCAAATGATGAATCATAATTATTATAAATAAATAATTATATTTAGAAATAATGGATATTCCTATATATATAAAGAATAATATTTATTGAATATGGATGTCATTGGAATAATGAATCAAAATAATGGGTTATAAACATATGTATGGAACAAAACTTATAGTTCCACAATTTTCAAATTGGTATGATGAACATTTAAATAATGTACAAGTATTTTTTTCTCCAAAAATAGATGATAAAAAACAGTATTAAGGATACCAAATCATTTAATAAATAGATATCACATCATTTTAGATGGTTATTAAATACATAAAATAAAAATAAATTCCCAATAATCAAAATCGATTAGTGAATTTTGAGTCTAGAAATATAATAGAATTATTTAATCATATGCCTTAGATAACACAATTAAATGACATAACATACATAAAACCATTCTAGATAACCTTGGGAATTTAAAATAAATTGTATGGTGAGAAAAGATTATAAGTAATGGTTATCATAAGAGATATCAATCAGTGATACTATGTTAGCATCAACAAAATGGTTTGAAAATATGTTCATCACTAAATAAATCCAAACAAACCGAGTTAATTATCTATAATTGTGATTCATTGAATAAAATAGTTTCATAAATAAATAATTAATCCATAATAATAAATAATCAAATATAATTTATCATGATAAATTAAAATAAATAATTAGTATTAGTCATAGGTTTTTGTAATACACATAAAAATGGAGTCATTTTCATTTTCAAGGCTCGCTACCTAGACTATCATAGTTATTCATATGTACATTTTTCATGGTTCACTCTAATGACCTTCATATTAGATAAATTAAATTATTAAACATGTTTCAATAATTTTTCTGTTAATATTATACCATGACATATAAATCTATACTTAATTTATTAGAGGGATATATAAATATACTGATACCATTAAAATAATGAAAACCACAAATATGTTTTCTATTAGATCAGCATGAATTCATCATTTAAAATATATTAATATATGAAATTATAACTATCTTCAAACGAATCCAATATTTCACTCAAAGTTGATCCTTTCGTAATGTGATGGTTTTCATAAATAAATTATCATAACTTAATTATCCCATGTTAATGAATTATGTATGCAATATCAGTCCTTCAATAATCCTCACAATAAGACATATATTAAATTATGTTTGATAGGATGACAATATCAGATCCCATGTTAATAATAACTATCGTAAATATATGATGACATTTGTTAAAAATTAAATTTATAAATAATTCCAATCACTCTTTGACAATATTTGGAAAATATTATTTTCATGTGATATATTTTTCAAAAAATATATCCGAGACTATAAGAAAAAAAAATTTCATTCAAAATTACCTAGTAAAGTAATCTTGGAATATATGAATCAAAAAATGTTAATAATTGTGGGAATATATATTCTTTTAATTAACATTTAAATTAAAATTCATTTCCCACATATTTTAAAATTTTAAAATGGCATTATAATTTTTTTTAAAGTAGTATTTTAAAATATTATAAATAATGTTATATAAAGTGGGAAGGAATTTTAAAATACATTATTTATCACTATATTCATTTATATAATAATTTTTAAGATCATGGAAAAAGAATAAATTATATTTTTAACCCAGATATAACATCATGTGTTATTCATTAAAAACATTTTCTCGATCAGTCATTATTCCAATGAGAAGAAAAGGATCCATCCATTAGATCTCTTGTAATAATCATAAGAGAATAAAATTAAGTGTATTTAAGAGATATTATTAATATAAATTTGGTTAATGGAAATTTTTCCTATATAATAAAAAATTCACACTTTGAAATAATCACAAACCACTTTGGTAATTTCTCAATCAAAAACTCTGAAAAAATAAAAAAATTTAAATTTGAATACAATTAATATAAATATATTAATGGTATAACATATGATTTGGGGATTTTATATGGCATATAAAAATAAAATGTTCTATGATAAGAAACTTTTCACAATGAATCAATCTTGAGATGATGAACCTGTAAATTTTATTGTTACATCAAAATACAAATATCATAATAGAGAGTATATGAGATGGATTTTTAAATGTCCACAATTTTCAAAAGAATCATCATAAATGATATTTAATTTATTCGAGAAATCCAAACATAAGAAAAATTAATTGAATGTGGTATATATCTAAAATAAATTAATATTTGATAATAAACCATTACATAATGTATCATAATGCTTCATATGAATACAAAACAATAAAAAATAAATATATATTTATTGAATAACCAATAAAAAATATTCATATATTTTTTAGAAGGTATCATTCTTTTATAATTTTTTATTATCATATTATTTAAAATTCATTATTACATGGAACATTTAGGTGGAAACTGGTAGATTTTCTATAAATGTTTTTGTTCAATGGCTTCGGCTGTTTCATATTGTTTATGGTTTATTCTTGTCCTATATAATAAGAATGGTATAATATTGTAATGTCACGGATCCTAAGCCAGACAACGGGTACCCCCGAACACTGTTGGTTACATGACCTCTAGCGCATTTCGCAAAATGCCAGTGGCTGCCAACTAGCATCGAGGGCCTATGTCTGATAGTGGGGAAACTGTTCACTCATTTGTCAAACTGGATCACATCAGAAATGATAAATAACATACACCAGTGGAATCAGAAAACAATATACAACTGAAATGGAAAACTGAGGAAAAAGATAACAAGTTTTCATATATATAAAATGATGTAGCATGTCACTAATTTTATGGATGCAGCTATAACATGATACACTGCAATAAAATACAAAACAACTGAATGTACAAGGTACTACCAAACAAAACAAAGCAGAGTGAAAAGAAAACAGTAGCATCGCAAGCCTAATCCCACTGTCATGCTCTCATACTCCTCTACTACAATCATTAACCTATATAGGGACTTTTTCCCTTGTCAGCATCTATAGCTATATAGTCCGTTTGGGCTAAATACATGACCCAAACAGGGTGTGAGAAATATATCTGAGTAGGAACCCACCGAAGGCCCGTGCCCAACTATCAGTGAAAATGTGAAACATTAGTATGCAAAAGTAAATGTACTAAACTAGTATGTACTCAAAAGTATCTATCACTTCCAGTTTCATTTCTATTATAATTATTACATATAACCTCCAAGATTGTTCTTTGGAATGGCAGGTGGAACAAAAAAAATCACCATAGTGAATATTCTAAATAGTATTGTCCTCAGACATACTATCCTTAACCTCTGGTAATAGAATCAAATAACCACTGGTGATTTTCCATGGGCATAACGATCATTTTCCTCTATAATTTGTGATATTTTCCTCAAGAACAGAGACTACTTCCCCCATGCATAAAAAAAGGTCACACTCAGTCTAACCGAACACTGCCCTCAGGCTAAGCAACACTGCCCTCAGGCAAATAGAACACTACCCTCAGCCTAATAGAACATTGTCCTCAGGATTATAGAAAACTGCCCTCAGCCAAAGGAACCAGGCCAAGGCTAAATCCTAAACAAGAAATTTATAAATTTTTTCTCTCAAGAAAATTCAATAGTCAATAAAATCAGGGCATACCCTCAGGCATCCTCGACAAACAGCTATACAATGGAATGCACCCCTAGGGTGGTCCTGGATCCATGCAGTGATCCCAAAAAGCAGTTTAAAAATATCACTAGATTATATATACAATTATAGAAAAAAATTCAGAAAATTCCTCATCCATACG
This sequence comes from Viscum album, assembly GCA_963277665.1. NCBI lineage: Eukaryota > Viridiplantae > Streptophyta > Magnoliopsida > Santalales > Viscaceae > Viscum > Viscum album. The sequence goes on along the minus strand of OY728160.1, from coordinate 793,600,744 downwards.
ACACCCCAACCATGGGATCATAGCTCAATGGTACAAAATTTCAACACAATAGTTGAAAATAAACATCCGACCACCTACCTCAATTACCTCAAATTGGTATACATGAACAACTCTTACTGAATCGTCCAAGAATGACATAGATCTGGGATAAAAGTTCACTCATTCAACCTCAAATTACATTTACCCAGGAAATAATTTGTATGAAACACACATAGAGAGGGAATAACTCGCCTGCACGGATCAGTCGAGACCGTTAGAGAAGGATTCGTATTCCCGGTGTGCGGTTGGGGGATCTCTTAATCTTCATCCTCCTCTCCCATATCCAAAATGAACACAAATCCTACTCAACCGAATGAGGTGTATACTACCCATCATAAGCTATAAAAACAAACTATACGGCGTGTACTCTCAATTACACGATATGTAATTTTATTTTTTATACTATTCCTCCAGTGGCTTCTTTCCACCATGGAAATGTTTATCCATCGACATGAGTACACGGCGTATATCCCTGAATACATGACATGTATTGTTGCTCTGCTAGTAGCTGCTTCCACCACCTTACAATTACCTTCCTACTGATTACACGGTGTGTAAATACAAAGTACATGGTGGGTAGTCAGTTTTTACACCCAACATTTCCGATAGGCCTATACACCCTATTTACTCATCCCACACGACCAAAGTACAAGTTGTGTGGAAACATACACAGCGTGTACCCAAATAATTTGGATTTTCTCACCATTTTCCTCATTTTCACAAAAAAACATAAGAAAAAGGGTAAATAAGAATCCCATATCTAAAAAATAAGAATAGGGTTCCTACAAACACCCCCCCCCCCTTAAAGAAATTTGTCATCGAATTTCCCTTCAAGGGGAGGTGAAGATAAAGTTGTGAAAAAATATGGAAACTGAGCACATACGTCAGTCTCCCTCTCCCATGTTTTGTCTTGCACTCGGCCATGTCGACATAGCACCCAAACGAGAGGAACTGACCAGCCTCAGAGAACCTATGTGCTATTATCAACAATATGAATCAGATGCCTCTCAAAGGATTCATATACCTGGATCTCAACCTCCTCGGGCTGAAAAATGTGAGATGGGATTGAGTGATAATGGTGTATCTGAGATACATGGAAGATATTGTGCTTTTCCCAGTACTTCTATGGTAACTAAAACCGATAGGAAACTGACCCGACTCTCTCCATAATCTCAAATGGTCCCACATAACTCGGAAAATATTTAACCTATATCTTGATCTTCCTGTGTCCCAATCTCGGAGAAACACGCAAGAAACGCTGATCCCCGACCAAGAAATCCAAGGATCATCTTCAGTGATAAACATGTGATTTCTAATGAGACTGCGCCATAGACATCCGCTTCTGAATCAACTGGACCTACTAAGAAGCCTATTTCTTGAGATGTGGTCCCAGTAAAGCTGCCTCACCGACCTCCAACAAGAACAAGGGTGATCGACATGGCCTACCATATAAATCCTCATAAAGTGCCAACTATATAGTTTCCTGAATACTATTATTGTAGGAAAACACAACCTGGGGTATCTGCTTCTCCCAAGAGCCCCAAAGTCCAGGACGAATGCATGCAGTATGTCCTCTAGTACATGTATTGTACGCTCTGACTGGACATTAGTCTGAGGATGGTATGCTGTACTCAGAAGCACCTGTGTAGCCAGTGCCCTCTGAATTCTCTTCCAGAAATGTGATGTAAAACAGGCATCCCTATATGAGATGATAGAATACAGGACCCCATGAAAGCATAAAACCTCTCGGATATACAACTTCCAGATCTCATCAACACCGAAGGTCTCCATTATTGGAAAAAAAGTGATATACCTTCATAAGTCTGTCTACAACTACAAACACGGCATCCCTGCATCGAGATGACCTCGACAACCCAATCATGAAGTCCATCATTACATCATCCCATTTCCACTCCAGAATGGGTAATTTCTATAACAGTCCAGCTGGCCTCCCATGCACTGCCTTCACCTGTTTACAGGTATAACATCTTGTAATAGAACCATCTACTTCCCGTATCATACCTGACCACCAATACTGACGTCTCAAGTCACGGTACATTTTGGTAACTATGGGATGAACTTCCCCACCATAATGCATGAAACTCATGCATCATCTCCTCATGTATATCCCATGGAACCCACACTCGTCCATGGAAACACAATACCTCATCATCACCTATCATCCATCCCGAAGGAGGGTCCTCACTTTACACCGACTATCGTAGAACTAGGCCTTCTAAATCCGAATGTTTTATCATCCTCACTCTATCCAGGAGGGTTGAAGTCACAAATAAGGATGAAATATAGGTTTTCATCTGAATATTTTTCACTTCCAAATGCATCTTAGAGAACAAAGCCATAAGCTGCCTCTCACCACTCACCTCCGGCGCTACCTGTATCGGAGTCCTCCTACTGAGTGCATCACCAACTTCGTTACCATTTTCAGGTGTATAGTCATTCTCAAAGTCAAAGGACTGAAGGTAGTCAACCCACCATCGTTGTCTTAGATTCAAGTCACACTGAGTGAAGATGTATATGAGAATTTTGTGGTCGTTGAAAAGCACAAAATTCTCTCCCAAGAGATAATGTCTCCAACAGTGTAATGCATGTACATCTGCAGCCAACTAGAGATCATGCGTCATGTAATTCCTCTCATGTGGCATCAACTGTCGTGTCCCATACTCAATTACTCGATCGGCCTACATCAACAATGCTCCCATTCCAATACCAGATGCATCAAAGTAAACTGTATAGCTCTTACCTTTTGTCTGTATGTATCAGGACCGATGGTGATGTCAAGCGTCCCTTCAGCTCCTGAAAGGCTGTTTCAAAATCTTCTAACCGAATGAACATAACACCCATCATAGTCAAACCTTTCAACAGTGATTCTAAGCATGAGAAGCCCTATATAAAAAGCCTGTAGTAACAAGACAACCCCAAGAAACTCTGTTCCTAAAACACGTTCTTATGATGATCCCTAGAAACTACTCTTCTCACCTTTTCTGCATCTACTTCAACTCCTACCTCCGAGATAATATGACCCAGGATGTGAATATGGTCTATCCAAAAAAGTCACTTTGAGATCATAGCATATAGTTGATGATATCTTAGTATACTTAATATGATCTCATGATGGGTGGCATGGTCATGTCTAGTGTGAGTGTACACCAAGAAATCATCCCTGAAGACTAACAAAAAAGATTCAAAATAAGGATGGAACACCTGATTTATCAAAGCCATGAAAAATATTGGCGCGTTTGTGAGTCCGAATGACATAACCATGTACTCGTATAGACTATTTCTACTCTGAAAAGATGTAAGTTGTACGTCTGATTGTCCAACACGTAAGTGATGATATCTAGATCTCTAGTCAATCTTTGAGAACAATCATTCTCCCCGAAGTTGATAAAAAGGTCATAAATCCTGGGGAAGGGATATCAGTTATTGATCATCAACTGTTTCGGCTTCTGATAATCCTTAAAGAATTTGAGGGTACCATCAGCCTTCTTCACAAAAATGACCGGCAAACCCTATGGAGAAGTACTGGGTCGGATAAAGTCATTTTCCTATAACTCCTCTAACATCCTATTAATTCATGCAACTCAGGTGTGGCCATCCTATAATGATGAATGGACACCTTTTCCACTCTTGGAACAACCTCAATAGAGAAATTGGCTGCATGCTCCGGAGGTATACCTAAAATGTTATCCAGGAAGGCATCCCTGAAATGATCAACTATTGGAGGGAAATCCTTCAGAAAAATCCCCTAATCATCCAGATATTAACTCAAAATCTAGGCTGTCACCCCACCTCTCGCACGATGATCGTGTCCAGCTCCCCTCACCTAGACATCCCATTCAACCATTTATAGAAACTCTCCTCCCTCTAGTGACATAAAGCTCACCATAGGAGGGTAGAAATCTACAATGGATCAAAAGGGATCCAACCAATACATCATGATAATGACATCATAGATCTTAATCTTCAATATATAGAGGTCCCATAGAAAGTGACACCCACCAACCTATAGGGGGAACTCCCTGAACTAACACATACCATCCATTCTAGTCGCCAACAGAGTATCCATCGTCATAACATTAGAAGAAGAAGAAACATAAAACCAAAATCTCTCCACAACAACCACTGATATTAAACTATGTGTAGCACCAGTATCAAAAATTGCTGATGAAAAAATATTAGCTACTAGAATAGTACCTCTGATAGTATACGGTCCAGGATCATGCTCTTGTTGGATCTGTTTCACTGCATATGCCTACCCAGTGCCATGGCCCTGAGACACAACCTGGCTACCCTGAGCTGACCTGCCCTATTGTCTCTGAGATCCTGATGTCTAGCTACCATGACCACAACCAACATCTCTGTCTACACACCCTGAAATATTCTAGTTTCCTGACTAGTAAGGAGCTGCTAGTCCTATTCTAGAATGTGAAGTCTACATAGAACCACTCTCACAAGCCACTTGTAGAAACACACAGCAAATGCGCTGTAGATGACCCATCTTTCCTCAAGAATAGAACTTCACTAGGTCTTGGGGACACTGAGGTTGCTTGTGCCCCCCTCAACCACACTGGTTGCACATGAAATTTCCACCTGAATTCTTCTTCTAGCTTGTACTACCACTGTGAAAGAAGTCCATATGCCTCTTCCTCTGGTTAGTAGAAATAGTACCCGAAATTGATGTTGAACCACCCTGTCCCATACCAATATCTTCCTACAGGATCCGCTCTATAATCAGTGCCTGGTTCACAATATCATGCATGGAAGAAAACCTAAAAACATTCACTAGCGCCAAGATGTAATACTGAAGACCATCCTTATTTTTTCTAGCCTTCAACACCTCATCACCCACCAGAATGGTTGAAAAATTATGAAGCTCGGGGAAGCGAGTAGAATAATCCGTCACTAACATGGCTCCCTACTAAAAATTCATAAACTCTCAAGCTCTTTCTTCCCACAAAATCTCCAGGAAGAAATATTCATAGATAGCTACCTGAAAATAATCCCATCCCATGACTTGGTGATGCACGCTCTGGGTGTTAACATCCCACCACCACTAGGCGGAATCACACAGCAGGTTTGTAGAGATCGTGACCCCCAGACTAGGAGTCGTCTAAAGATTCTTGAATATCGTCTGCATCGAATCCAGCCATGACATCATATCCTATGGTCCACCATCCCCTGAAAACGTAAAAGGATCCTACAGCTGGAAGATATGTTTCAGCTATTCCATAGATGTGGAAGTCGGTGGTGCTCCCTGGAATGTATGCATAAACCGCATGAAGCCTTCATGGAACTACACATATGCACCTGTGTCTGGTATAACGTTTGGCACTGCATATGGCTCTACTGAAGGATCAATCAGTAGCATGTGGCCCACAATCTCTGGAGTATACTCATTTCTGCTCTCACGGCGAACAAATAGTTTTCATCTCTGGGGAATGACTCTACAAGGTCAAATACGTGCCTTAGATGAAGGTCAACAAGGAATGAAAACAAGGAGTGTAAGAAAGGAACAATAGAATAAAATAATTCATGTTTTCCAAAATATGACTACATGGCATGTATAAATACTACACGGTGTGTTCTCATAGTCCGTCCTCATGGGTGTGTACTACAGATAAAATTGGTGGTGTAACACCCCAAACACATGGTGTGTCTTTTGAATACAGGACGTGTACAAAAATCATCCTTACCTACCCAAGTCCTTCAACACGGAAAAGCCAGATGACTTTTCTAATACAATACTACATGGTGTGTCCCAGAGGCACACGACATGTACCTGACGGGCTTCTTTTATCCCATGTTGTTCATCACACTGTCTGTGTACCCACGTCTCACTACACGGATTGTTCCAAAAAGGTACGGTGTGTTCAAAGATGCCTCCGACCGACCTGTGTTTCTTGCTAGACATCCAGCTACATGACTGACACTACATGGAGTGTTCCATAGGCACACGATGTGTACAAGGTAGGGTAACACCAACCCGTGTTGTTAGTGACACATCCGGGTACCTATGTCAGACTACTTGGTGTGTTCAAGGTCGACACAACATGTATGCCTTAAGGTTCTGATGTCCGTGTTGTTAGTTACACGGGTGGATACCAGATCGACACTACACGGCGTGTACAACCGGTACACGACATGTTCCCCCCCAAAATTTCTTATCCTGTGTCTCTACCACCACGGCCTATGACACGGTTAGAGACTACACATCGTGTACATAGGTTACACGGTGTGTACTTGAAAACTGTTCCTCTCTTCCCGAACATAAGAAGAAACATTGTGTTTCTATAGAACTATATTTCATGTCGGAAGTGTTTTCTGGACAATAAGCCTTAGAAACTACTCCATAACCCATTAAAACAAGGAAAAACGCCTATGTGCCAAATTCTGTTCTGTGAGGGCCCATACTCCCTCAAATCAATGATTGTAATCTTATACAATGTATAAAAAAGTAATCTCATCAGTGATCCACCAAATTCTAATCTGTGAGGGGCCAAACTCCCGAAAAACCTCTGTTTGGTGTTAATTCTAGCAAAAACCACACAAAACAATATCCAACCAAATAGATGGTATTTATCAATGAGTTATCACAACAACATTATTATCTAGTACATAAACTATCACAACAACATGAAATTTCTAATGCACCTACATTGCATGGAAACTATTATTGGAATGTGATTTATAGAATGTTCCTAAATGATTTATGAGATGGAATTCCCTCATCTCATTGTGTTGAAACTTAATTGAACCCATGTTTAACATATAACCAACACAATCACATGTGTGTTACCCAATGATGAAAATCAAGTCAACGGTCAAATTTGCAAATTCAGAAAAATTGTAATAAATGAGGTACACTTGATATTCCCTATACAATGGTTAGCTACTTTTGGGCACCGAATATTACCAATTAGTTAGTCAAATAGAAGAACGACCTCTGATACCACTTTTTAACGTCCCAGATCTGAATGTCACACAACGGGTGCCCCGAACCCGGTTGGCCACATGACCTCAAACACATTTCCCCAAATGCTAGAGGCTGCCGACTAGCAGCGAGTTCCATGGCCTGATAGTAGAGAAACTATGCCCAAAGTTTTTCAAAGTGTACCACAACAGAAAAGATAAATAACATACAACATTGAAATCATTTAGAATTATACAACTGAAATGGATAATTGAATCAAAATAGAACCAGTAGTCATATATATATAAAGATGAAACATGTCTCTAATTATATACAAGCATCCAGAATAGTATACTCTGCAATATAATACAATACAACTCATAGTACAAGGTACTTCCAAAAAACAATGTATTCTAAATAGAACACAGCAGCAACACAAGCCTAAGCTCAGCCCATGCTCTCCTACTCCACTAATACAATCATGTACCTAGTTAGGGACTCTTTCCCATGACTACACCATCAACAATAGGTTTTTTGGGACTGAAGAAATTTCCCAAATAGGGTGTGAGAAATAAATCCCAGAAGGCACCCACCAAATACATGAAATAATCAAATGTCACCATTCACATTAAATTAAACTATTTTAGATAAAACCAAAAATTTAAAAATAAACAATTTTCAATTATAATTTTTTAAAAAGGGAATCCATTTTAAGAAAATATTTATTTTAATATTGTAACATTATTTTTTAATAAAAATTATAATTTATTCAAAAAAATGATTTTAATATTTTAACTGATTTTTTGACACATTGAAAATATAATAAATTTCTCATTACATTATCATATGATTATAATAAATAATATATTCAAATTAATGTATCTATTTTACAAAAAAATAATTTAAATCATTATATAATGTATAAATTTGTAAATAAAAATATATATTTGATAAGAAAAATACTTAATATATGACTTCTAAAACATTTATTTTCATATTTAATTCTATATATATATAATAACTTTATTTATTGGATACATAAATGTTAATTAAACATTCACAGTTGAGTTCATTATTATAAAGGCTATATTACTCTTCCAAATAGTCACATTATAATTCCATCGGCCAACTTACTATTTCAATTCATTTTTTTAATTTCCATAAATACATTATGTTTCATTAATTATTATATTTTTTATCATTGTAATCTAATATCATCATTAAAATTATTATTTTATAGTTAATATTATTATTATTTTCTATATTTTTTTCTTGATGATATTTTTCTAATGGATCAAAAAAATCAATATTATCATTTTCTTATAAAAGAATTCTCTATTTATTGTCCCACTGTAACACTTGGATATCATAATTCTTTATTTTATATCTAATATATCATTTGTAAGGCCCAAATCTGTAATCCCATATATTGTGCAATACATTATTATATTTTATTGATTATATAGAATTATACCTCAAATTATTGAACAATATAACAGATTTGGAAAACTGGATTACATAAATATACCTGTTTACACTAGGAAATAACGATTCAAACATAATACATAAAAATATAATAAAATAAATCCCTAAAAAATAATTCCATGATATTTTCTTCAATACCTGGGGAATGAAAAAAATTAACGTTGAGATCATATCCATAGTAAGGTTAGGTACACCAAATGCAATAATGAATCATTTATAATAATCAATATAGAAATTTAAGAAACTAAGAACACATTACTTGTAGTAAATAAATAAAAAATAAGTGAGTGAAAAAATATAAAAACGTATATAATAGTTAACAAATTATGTTTAACTATTAAATTGAGAATAATGTACATAAATGATTTTTTTTTCGGATTTTAAATCCTATTGATAACAATAAATGAAATGTTTGAAATGATTAAAAATAAAACATCATATTTCCTATGAACTTGAGAACCTTAATATTATGAACATACAATAGATGGTTTAAAACATTATAGGTAAAAATATATGTGTCTTGGAAATCCATTACTCACATATTAGTACATTTTACAATACATTTCATAACACAGTTGTTACAAACATGAACAGTTTCCCAAATAAATTATTCACATGAGACTACTGATATATAGAGGGGATTTCACTAACTGGTAAATAGAACTTTTCATTCATGTCCAAATCAGTCCTCATATTTTGAAAAATCAATTTAAATTCTATAATAAAATTCCTTATAAAAATATCTATATCAAGTAATCTATACATATTTGTTAATATTCCCTAATAAATAAATAACATTCAATCTAATTAAATTACTAAAAAATGTATAAGTATTAGTAAAAAATAATAACCATCTTAAAATAATATTTATATCACAAATAAATATAATAGTCAATAGAAAATCACTATGATATCATGATTTTTTTGAATGAATTTTAACAATTAAAAAATTAAGTGAGACCATATGATGTGTTTAATCGGTTAGAAATTTTCATGGTAATTCCCCTTAGATTTGCTAATTAAATGTAAATAATTAAATAAATTTAATATAAAGGTTTCTGGATTAAATATAACAAAAGTATTATTAGATATAAAATTAGAAGTTTGTATGTGGTAATAAGAAATTTATCTCAGAGAACAAAAAAGTGAGATTAAAATCACTTACCATGTAGTTCATTTTGGGTGCATGTCATTTATCCTAATACATAAGTGTTTTATTAAATTAAATGACCTATAATATAACTATAATATTATTATAATATAATATATTAACTTATTATAATATCATGTTCCCCAATTTTGAATAATCTATCATTATTTTAACTATTTAGTGTGTTAACAGATAGGTTATCTAGTTTGTTTGGCTTGTTACTTGTTGTTCCTATTAATTAGAACTTTATTTAATCATCAATATTATTTTAAAAAAAATCCCTAATATCATATATACACATTATATATTTATTTATAATAATTAATTAAATTTGGAGATAGTATTTGAAATTCAACGTTCATGGATATAGCTTTTCGTACGTATGCATGAACACTACATCAATTTATTTTTCATATGAAAATAATGACAATTAATTAATATATTTTTATATAATTATTCCATTATAATATATATGTCAAATATTTCTTGTATTATTATTAAAATCATCATCAATACATTCCATGTACAACATGAACAAACCACATCCCTCTAAGGAGACTTTAATCGAAAAGTCCACAAGCGATGTTTTCATCTTCCAAAAAAATGAAAATCAGAAAGGTATATATTATATAACAAATTAAAGATCCCTAAATTCACCATAAATATCATATATATCATATATACATTAAAACTATATCATTATTCCCAAAATGATAGTTTTTATTGGATGAACCAACAACATCAGTTCTTGACATGGTAGTTTTTTGTATAAATGAACGTTGAATGTTTATACCATTTAGATGGATATGTGTGAAACTATATATCAAAAAATAGAATAAAATACTATTAGTATTTTTATTAAACATAGGTGATTATAAATGAATGTTATTAGAATAATTTAATTTGTGTATTTTTTAATTAAATAACTGTGATAATTGAATAAAATTACCTTTAATTGCGGTAAATACTTTTTGTTTTTACCAAAATACAACCTTTGTATTCTTTGACCCCAAATTTTGGATTCTATTGTGATGGGATGGATTTTATTGAGATTATTTTCACATTTCAATGGAGATTAGAAGGGAATGTGATTTGTTATTATGTGGAAACTGTGAATTCCTTTATATAGTGGAGTGGGATTGACATTCTTGTAAATTTATGGGAAGGAAAATACACCCCTTATTTTTCATGATTTTTGGAACCAATTATGATACCAATTCGATAAAATGGAGAACATGGTAAAAATAAGTCCACCCAATGACTTTTTGAAATGTTTCTCGATTGATTTTTTACCTTAATAATAATGTTTAGTCCTTTATTAATCTAATATTTCTTTTAATCGTTGTAAGTAATTTAAATTTCAAGTAATAAAATATTTAAGAAAAATATGTTTATTTTAATATAAATTATAACATATTCTTATTAAAAATATATACTAAATTTTTATAATTTTAAAACACATAATTGTATGAAATTAACAGAAAATTAGTCCTAAAGAAGGGAAGTTAATGTGGTTTTTAATGTAAAAATGTGATATTTTTCGAGATTATTTTATGTCGAATTTCTATTCAAAATTTATTCCAACTAACTGAAATGAATCAATTTAATTATAATAATAGAATATCGATTTTAAAACAAATTATAATATAATTTAACAAAATTATTATTTAATATGAAAATGTAGTTTTCAATTAATATTCATTATTTTCACAATTCATCAAAAAAAAATTTCCAATGAAATATAAAAAAATTTCTCATTAATAATACTTTTGTATTAAAAATTCAGAAATTTATTACTTTTACATATAAAAATAATAACGTTTCCAAAACTTATATTTAATATGTCTAATCCATTAATATATTGGAATAATGTATTTATAAAAATGTTGTTTATTAATTGTAAAATTGGGTTCGTTATTATCCTTTTACTATCAAATATATTTAATTAATGTGAAAATATGTTATTAATTATATAGTATTTATACTTCAATAATATCAGTTACTAATTGTAATTATTTTTCATTATAATAAGAAAATTGATTTATGAGATTCAAAATAGTTTTTTATCAAAATATTTTGTTTATATTCATTTGGAACATAGATTCAATAATAATTACTTTTTTACAAACATATTATACAATATATTTTAATAATATAGTTAATTTCATTTATATCCATTAATTTAACTTCATGGTTGTCCCTTGTCATATTAAAAAATATTATATTTATAATATATTGTTTTTACGGTAAAACTAGGCCTTTCATGTAACAAAATCATTCGAAAAACTTCATTCCTATGAGCAATGTAAGCTATCTTTGTGTAACCTTAATTATAAGGTATATAATAGTTTTATTTTAATATATCATAATTTCAGGGAATGTTATATTCTATTATACACATGCTGTTACCTCTCACACATGTTGTTTCCAGACACACATGATATAAAATATAATGTTAATACTTTTGAATTTTGTGGTGTTACATTCTACAAACATTAATTAAATTGGATCCTTGAAATTTAAACATGATATCATTAATCAAGGGATTAATTTTTGAAAATAAAATTCTGTTTTAAAACCCAAATAATAATTAGGGTTATTAACACAACTTCAAAATAAATGCGAAAAGGAAATTTCATGTTGCCCAAAAATTAGGCCTTTTAATTTGAGAACATTAGTTAAAACATTAATATCGATGGAAAATATTACCATATTTTTTATATGGAGAGTGATAGAGAACATATCCCTAATAAATTCACTGACCACAAAACAATAAACCAGAGGTTTGAATAATGTTCATTAATATCATCAAAATTGATGATAATAAGAAAGAAAATTGTTCCATAATTATTTTTCATATAGTTGATGAATTCAATCATTAAATAAGAATATATGTAAATACACATAACTGATACATTTATAGAAGAAGAATATTTTTAATTGGTTATTACATGAATTATTTCTACTTCATTATATAGAACATGTTAAACGATGCAGTATTTTAATATAATAAAATATTAAACCGAATCCAATGACGAACTTATACTATTTCATAAACGGATAAACTTATGACACAGCAATGAACAATGATCCAATTCATTATAACCAGTCTCAAAGAAGTTAGTACTATCTTATATTATTTATCAAAAAAATATTCTCATTGTCAAAATATAATTGTCTAAATATATGGACCATATTAAGGTTTAGAATTACCTAAACCATGTGTTTTTCATAAATAATAACTTGATAATTAGTTAGTTTTCTTATTCTTATTCAATATATTCTCTCAAACCCTTGATGAAATAGTAATTAGTAAAAAAATTAAAGTGCATAATTAATACAAGATGGATTTAATTGATATCATTCTCTTAAAAATTGATTCATGGATCCAAATACATGGGATAATTAATAATTCCACTTCAGTTATGTCAATAATATACGATTCACATTTATCAATTCACTTCTTTATAGATATATTACCTTTCCACTTGTGGAATTTATTTGATTAATTCCCAATATCATTATTGGTTATGTATTTCACATTGAAATTTAATTTCATTTACATTTAATCAAGATCTTGGTTTAATTTCTCTCAACATAAGTATCAAAATACCATTGCCTTGAATCACAAACTATGATATTTCTTTCCACAGTTATCACATGCAATAAAGTACTTAAATATATTCATCCGATTATATATAATTTTCTACACTATCATATTCCTCTCTTTATTCCCTTATAATCAATAATACAATGATAATTCTTTCTCAGAATTGATTTTACTGTGAACGTCTTTCATTATATAATGAAATATTTTTAGATACCCATTACCTTCATATATATGGCATATGACCATAAAAAATTTGATGAATAATGCACTATGTGTTGTGTATATAATCCATTGCATGCGAGGATAACCTTTAAATATGGATTCATAATCACGTACAATTTCTTCTTCAATTTTCACCAGCAAATGATCTTCCTCTTTGTCTCAATCTATTGATCATGAGGTAGTATATGACTATCTCATTATGATTTATACATTATAGGAGTTTTATATCATCTACCTCCCTAGTATTTTGGATCTATATCCAACATTTATCAGTATTAACTTTGATATAATACACTAATAGTGTATACTTCTTATTTTCACTACATAACAAGGCCTCAGAAAAATTCTCAAGTGAAATAATACTTCTCTCATAAAAATTTTGATCAGTAGCCATAACAAATGGACGGGGTTCTGTCACATGTAATGATCCAACATAATATAATTGCATTATAGAATATTTTTGTCCATCTGAGAATGTTTATTGTTCATAACCTAATTATTCATCACTAATATATCAGTTTCATTATGAGTTCCAATAGAAGACTTATCTCGTTCCTCAATAATGATAATTTTTACATTTTCCACGAGTGTTGAAACCAGTCATCCTCCTATGAGTCATTAATAATCAATATAATGTACTAGATAAGGTTTTATAATAATGTAAATTTTTTATTTTTAAATATGGACGAACACATAACATTAATTGAATAAAAGTCAGGCATAGAAACTCTCATAATCATTAACATGATTTCGATGGTTATATCATTTCATTAAAAACAATCCTAATAATTTTTAATCAAAAAATGAATTTTACTAAGTATTTCCCCATTAAGTGTTAACCCATGGGCATAAAAATCCCATTTTTATATACCATGTTACACTATAGTAAGTTTAGATGCATCATTTTAGGGCTGTTACCCCATAGTATACCTGTTACGGAGCCATGTTCACTTATTGTTTCATACATGGATGTATTGATAGGAAGACACACATAATTTTTACCTAACCCAAATTGAAGGATGTTCTATTATAGGTATTATCGGGGTCTATCATAGGGTATTGTTCCACATCCTTGGTTTTATAAATATAGTTTCCATGGTTGATAATAATATTACATTGATTCCAACTACAATTCCCTGAAGCCCAATTCCTAGAGTCATTGTGTTATATTTTAAAATTTTAATTATTATATAGGAAAATATATAATTTTCCAAAATGATTAAAATTCCAAGAAAACAAGATTATATATAGAATTCGAACTATATAATAGGAAATAGATTATGAAAAAAATATATTATAAATTTAATTAGAGTATAACCTTGAAAAGTAATTCAATTATATTTTCCTCATAACTTGTGGAATTGAAATAAAATAATGGGTGATCTCAAAAGCCTTATATTAGTATGTATAGTAGAAACTGTATTGAATTAATGAGAATAATCAATATGGCAGTGTAAGTGACTAACATAAAATTCAATGTAATAAATATATGAGAATAAATTGAATAAATAATATTGAATGGAAAAAAATTAAAACACATTACATTTAACCAATAACATAATAATGAAGTGCATCCATATGTATTTTTTCATAGTGAAAATCCTCTAGATATTCATAACAAAAATAAACGAAATATTTAAATATTATTTATCATGATTCTTAGGAAAATATAATTTTATTAGCATTAGAACCATCCATATTTAGTTGAAAATATAATATGTGAAAATGTTTTGGATTCAGTAATTGTAAATATATTTTTCTGACCTTTCACATGACAATTGAAAACATTCTAGTTACAAATTCCAAGGGTATGAAAACAACATTTTTTTCCAAGAGACAATTGATGCATATAATAACATTAATTTCATTGTCCACACCCAATGTATTCCATGAAAAAATAAAACCTCTGATATATAATAATAAATTTATGTCATGAAAAATGTGCTTTATCAAAAATATTTATCGAGTAAAAGATACATATTTATCAGTAATTCCCCAGTAAATCGACAACTATTAATGTGAAGATCATTTTAAAAAAAAGTAATATGGTATAAGAAAAAAGTAATATGGTATAAGAACAAATTAATATATATCATAAAATAATGTGTACATCAGTAGTGAAAAATAATTTTAATGAAAAATTATTATTATAAAGTAATTATTTTTACAAAAAGTTAACAATCTTACAATAAAGTGAGGAAAATGAGATGATAATTACCAGTTGGTAATTTTCACGGTCAATCCAATTAGATTACATAATTTAGTGTATAACACAAAAAACCATGAATATAATAATTATCATGATTTAATATATCAAAATATTTAGTATATACACTACAATAAAATTAGTATGTTTTTAATAATAGACTTATCTCACTTATGTATAATGTGAGATGATGTTACTTTACCTTACAATTACTTCAAGGTGAAAACCCATTAAACTACATTATAACAGTTTTAAATGTGATAATATTTTATAAAATACCATACTAACATTTATAATAGCATATATTAAAATTTTATAATATCTTATTATCTGTTTGGAAACAATTTTACATTATTTTAAATATTTTGTGTGTTAATTTTTGGGTTTTTCAAATATGTTTTTATATCTCACATAATGTTTCTATTAATTTGGCTATTATTTCAACATATATAAAATTTAATCCATAATTAAAATATCAAATAAAATCATTATATATTTATTTATAATAATCTATAATATTTGTGGATAATAAATAAAATTAATTTCTCATGGGGATAATGGGTTGTATATATGCATGAACGCCACTTCTGTTTCTCCATCGTATCAAATAAAAATAATATAAATGATAAATATGTATATTTTAATTTTATTATAAAATTTATGTCATATATTTCAGTTATTATTATTAAAATACTCATTAATAAATTCCATGTAAAACATGAATAAATCACGTCGCATTGAGGAGGCGGTTTTCCACACATCGACAAATGATGTTTTCATTTTTCCACAAAATGGAATCTATAAAGACTGTTTTATATAAAAAATTCCATAATAATAATTCCATAAATAACTATATTATATAAAAAGATTTTTATTTATAGTTACATCCACACCCACAAAATATGTTATAGGGGAAAAAATGATACATCCCTATTGCCTCAATAAAAAAAATCCCTTACATGGGGTGGGAAGATAGGGAATGTTGTGGAAAATAAAAATACTGACCACTTCATCTACACAGCTGAACAAAGCATCCAATTTTATGTACACTTCATTGAGAGTATTCCTAATCTCCACTCCATCAACAAACCACTCTCTCTCATCCCAAATAATGAATTAAATTTCCTATAGAGATTCCTTGTCGTTGTTAATGAGGATCATATGGATCACATAATTAATCTCCACATATTTGATCTTCAGGAAAATGATTTCACATAACGATATACCACATTGAATCTCCCTCACATCTTTTTAGTCTAACACTACAAGACCAAATAGGAACTAAAGACTTTTCAACCCGAGTCATGGCTCTCTCGAACCTACCTCCATCTACACATGAAACCATAGACACATGTTATGTCAAGGATATGTTTCAGCCCATAAATGAGATGCTTCAACCTAAACTAGTAGCTCTGGTGAGGATCATGTGCAGATAAAGCACCCCTCCCCAATTTTGTGAGAATATGACAATACAAGGTCAATCACCACTGTATCTTATGAGTTCCTAAAGATCAACCAGAAGCATAGTTAATCGGTCCTTCACCCCAAGACATGAAGTGTTCCCACCAGTCCTCATAGAGTTATTCTCCTCACTCAAGACTCAATAAACTACCTCTATCAGTGATTCGCATTCAATTCCATTTCATTTTTTAGATTTACTATCTTATATATCATATATATCTATAAATACATCATAATTACAACCTTCAATTATTGTAATGGATGAATAAACAACATTGGTTCGTGTTGTTGTAGTCTGCCATACACACGAACAATGATTGTATATCCCAATTGATGGATGTGTGTGAAAGTGTAGGTCACACTCGAATAATAAAATAATATCATAATATTTAATATAATTAGTTTATTATATAATCATGATATAAAAAACGTTAATGGCTGGAGAAGTAAATGAAATAAATGTGATTGTTGAAGAATGAAAAGACTTATTTCGGAAAATCCTTTTCATTTACACCAAAATAAACACATGGATTGAATTGTTCAAAAATATAGTCTTCTATGATGATATTAATGATATTGGGATCTTATTATTAAATGGTTTGGCTATTCCAACGAGCTTGAGAAGGTTAATATGTGGGATGGGTGACTGTATTTTTATAGTAATATAGGTTTAACATTCATGAAAATTTATGTAAAGTGATTTCCACAAATATTATTCCATTAAAATTTGACCTAATAAAGAAAAAATTATATTCATTTTTTTATAGCTTATAAATATGTACGTCTAATGTATTTGATACATCTTTATAGGGATGTTAGCCAATATGTTTATTTTTTAGTCCCTTATTAATAATGCTTTTCTATTAATCATGTTAATTAATTTTAATTATCGTCATTAATATTTTCTTCAAAACCTTTTTTGAAATTCTTAAAATTATAAATATATATTATTAAAAATATATAATTTTTTTAAAAAAAATTACAATCACATTTTAGGTTGACCTTATTTTAAACATAGCCACATTAGCGAGACAATAGAGGATGTTTTTATGTAAAAATGATCAAATGTTTTGCATATTTTTATATCAAGATTCAAAGATAATTTTATTTCATTGATATAAAATGGATTAATGGATGAAAAATTATTAGAATGAGACATTAAAAACAATATAACATATAATTTATCATTATAAATTATTGATACATAAATTCATGTTTCAAAAAAAATAAGGTGTTTCTCACTATTCATCAAAAAAATGAAACCTCACATAAAAATACAAAAAAATCACCATAATATAATTTTTAGGATACAAAGTCAATACATAAGTTAATATTGACTTATAAAAATTGAAAAAGTTCAAATATTTTATATTTTAAATATTTTCCTCATTTAAAGGAGGTAAAAGTTACATTACAAACATTTGTTTTTATGCATAAAATATCAAATGATGTTATAATGTGCCAATAAATTAAATTTAATTATTGTGAAAAGATTTTTTAAAATATATGATATATATAAAACACTAATATTTGTCATAATTTTTATCTAATTTAAATTACTAAGATAAAAACACAATGTGAGCATAAAAATAGATTTTTTCAAACGGTCCCTTAATATAAATTTTGTTGTCATATTCATTTATCATTAACTATTAACAATAAATTAATCTATAAATATTCATAAGGGTTTTGATATCATTATGAACCATCAATTTATTTGATTGTTCATTTCTTATTATATTGAATAATTATATCTTAATAATATATTTCCATTCAGTAAAACATGGGCATGCGTGTAGCACAATATATCAAAATATGTTGTTCCTTTGTGTAACATGATATAAGTCATTATTTCATAAATTACAAGATATATAATATTTATAATTAAATATCTCATAAATTATAGAGATTTTATATATTGTCATATCAATGGTGCTACGTGCCACGAATTCTAAAAAATACAACGTTCTGTCTTTGGATTTCAGGGTGTCACATCATTAAGCATTTATAAGTTACTTTTTGTTTCTCTAAGTGATGTATTTGTTTTACGATATAATTATTAGATGAAAAATTTAATCGATAATATTATGGGAGGAAACATTATCCCCTAACCCTTATAAAATTTCTAAATTTAAATTTCATTTTACTTACTAATATAAAAATAGGTTAAGGTACTTGCCATTCATCACTTCCTATGGTTCCCATATACCCTCATCCTATTCATTGTTCCTTAAAATAATTTTTTAAAGGTGAGTAGTCTTATTTCAAATAACATTATCTTTATAGTCCAATATCATCACTAGATTATCCACCTAATATTGATCAGTCTATAGATGTACCACTATTGAATTGAGTTCAAGCGAGTAATCAGGTATGTAGTTACACTAGGGAGATATGTGGAATACAACATCTACTTAATAAATTTTGGGTGGAAGTGATAGGTGATTTTCCACGACTCTAACATCCTCAAGTATCTCTAAGGATATAATTCACTTAAGTAAATTCTTTCTTTTCCTCCCAAATCTCGAGAATATATTCTATTGAGATTTGTGGAGGAATACATTTTCACAAACCACAAGTTCTATTTCATTTCAAATATTATCTTCAAGGATCTTCTATTAAAATTGGGCATTGTTAATGTGCTAATGATTTTTTTCACCTTTTATACCATTTAATTAACCATTTCGGGTCTTAATAGGTTATGTGTGTTGAAATCATCATTGAATTAAGGTGTTATCCATATTTTCCTAAAAATATATTCATATAGAGATTTTTCTATGATTATGTGTAAACAATTATTATATGAAAACTAAACCAGTGGAACGATCTAATCTTGTACTCCTCAGAATTCCATTGAAAATGCTCTAATCATATATATTACATTTTATGAATACTATATTCAAATTATACATTAGTTTGTGGTGATATTCAATACTAATTTATTACGTGATATTTTTAAAATGGTACCAAAATATATAAATAATTTAACTGTATTATGGTTTGAGTGAAATCATAAATGAATAAAAATAGAATTTAGGGTAACAAATTATTTCATACATAAATGTTACATAATTTTTTTAAGGATATCTAGAACATGAAATAATAATAATTTTTCAAAAACCAAAATAGATAAGGTAAATTTGACACTAGACACATAATAATCTAATTTAATGAATCTTTTATAGATTTTCCACAATGTACTACTCACATATAACAATTCATGGACATTTCTTACATATAACCATTCATATTAAACATTTAAATTCAACATAATTAAAAATGTTAGTTCAAATTATCATTATCGGTAAACATAAATGATATCAATCATTGATTGTAAGATATAATCAAATATAAGGGTGTGAAATCATGTTCATAACATATAAATGTCAAACACAATTAATCAATGGTCTTTAATCACGAATAATGAAATATTTTTTTACTAAATTAATAAATAATCTAAAAAATGAATAATCATCAATAATTAATCATGAGAAATGGAAATATAATATAATTATAATAAAATGTTTTGTGTAATAAATATAACAATCTGGTGTCATTTCAATATTCAAGGCTCACCACCAAGACAGTCATATTTTTTCAGGAATAAATTTTTCATGCTTCAGTCCCATGAATATCATATTAGATGATGTCCCTTATTGAACTTGGTTCACTCCCTATTTTCGTCTATATTATGGAAAGAAAAAATATTTCATTGGTGGAAAATATAAATATGGTCACACTAATCACTTAATGAAAATAGAAAATATATGTTCCATAAGATCATAAATTATGTATAAGTTAAATGTTTATTATCTTAATAAATTATAATAATTTTTTTAATAATTCCATCATTTTCTTATATAATAAACTTTGGGAATGATTTTTTTTTCACAAATAATGTATAATTACATAATTAAACCATGCAAATGAAAGCATTATCCATGAATGGTCCTGAAATCATCCTCATAACCAGATATCCAGAAAATGATGGTTTATGATATCAAAAGATAATGTAATGTCCCGGAAATTCTGTGGAATTTTGTTTTCATAAATTCATGGGATTTTTATGAGTCTGAAAAAATATACTGCGATTGATTATGCGGCCCTGTGTGCCTAGAATTAATTATTGAACTTCTGTTCGGGTGTGTTCAGTAAATGTGCGAGGTGGATTTTATAACACTTTGAACCGGTGCTCAGAATTGAATTATGAGGGAACTGTGGAACTCAAAGTGCCAATATTCATTTAAGAAGACTGTTACCTCTATGGTAGTTGGTCGGGAATAGAAGTTAGTTATTGGGGTTTTTAAATAAATTAAATAAAAATACCGTGATAAATTTTTTTATATTGTGGTGGTTAAAACCTATAATAAGAGGATAGAGGTGGGGGTCACCACACCATAACCTTCCATGAGAAGTTATGGAGGTGGAGCCCATCCGCACATAGCCTACCTTGGGTGAATATCCTTGGTGGGGCCCACATGGGATTTAAACCCCCTTAAAACCACCATTTGTTTGGGGTGAAACTCTCCTCCTACCCCACTAATTAATTTTTCCAACCCTCTCAAATAATTAATTGAATTTATTCACTAAATTAATTTAAAACCCGTTTTAATTATATTGAATTCTTTGTCCATAAAAATAAATAATGGTTTAAGATGACCAATTATTTTCTTTTGGCAATACTTTTGGTGGAGCTTGTGAGAGGGGTTGGAAGTTCATGGAGAACCCATGGAGAAATATCTCTCAAAGAAGAATGCGAAGAAAGACTCTTTAACGTCCACTGAAGAACGAATAACTCTTTCTTCAATCTTCGACAGAGCCAAAAGAGAAGGAGTCGACTACGAAGAACACTAACAACGCTTCTTCCTCTGTCTCCTACCCCGGACGCTTCCCAACATCCACAAATCAATGTTCTCCATTCCTCTTCTTCCACTGTCAACGATCGGCAAGCGAGGTAGGGGTCATATTGATTGATTTCAATATTTGTGTTACATCGTTATTATGCATAGATAGTAGTCTTTTTATATCACCATAATGCAGAGGGAGTGGGAAGAACAAACAAGGCCCAAAAACACTCTGTTGGTTGTCATTATTTGATGGCAAGGGGGGAGAAATGGCACCGCTGGAGGAATGTGTTGTGGCCGATGGGCCGCGGTGGTACATGCGGCGACTGGCAACGAGCCGACCATGGATGAAGCCGGCAGCACTAGGACTTCCAGGCTGTCGGAGGGGCGGGGCGCCGTCACGCCGCATTGAGAACCAGGTCAAAGCCAGGTGGGCCACGGTTGTGTCGGAGGGCCGCGGTACTGTCACACATCGCTGGAGAAAAGAGTGGGGACCAAGAAGGCCGCAGTGATAGGACGGGTAGGGCGAGACTCCATCGCGCCGCCCCGGAGAAGTACCGTGGCCAAGGTCCGCGACGGACGGAGGATGGAGGTCAGCTCATCCGGCCGCCGGGGGTAGTGCTAAAAGTGGAACCTGAAGGGTCCCACAATTACCGAGGCGGCACACGCGTCAGTTATTGTAAAATTCAGGGGGTGTAACCACCATTTGATTGTAGGTGTCGGCCCCGTAGGGCATCACCTCTATCTGGCACCCCCGCTGGCCAAGAAGGCCTCTGGGGGGGAATCCGTGACCCAATGGTTGGGCCACTTATGCGGCCCAGGCCGATGCATGGGTCGGTCCGCCTCACCGGGCCGGGCCACCGCACTAGGTCGGGCCGCCGTGTCGGGTCGGGCTGCCACACCGGGACGAGCCACCGTTGCTGTGTCGAGCCAGTGTCAGTGGGTAGGGTTAGACCTACAAACCAGATCGCACCCCGGTCGAGATCCAGAGGCGGTTCAGGTCGACCCGAATAGGGTCGGGTCGGTTCAGTCGTGCTGAACCGGACCTCGACCCAGTTCTGACCCATTTTACCTTTTTCCCCATATTTTGGGCTACAAGTGTCCCATAGATGAACTGTATGCAACGACAGAAATAATAGAAAGAGACGGTTCTTTTGGAATACCACACATTTGGTTCAGATATAGTTGTGTTACGGTCAGGTTAGATTGGACTTAAAACCCAACCGGGCCCCTGGATCAGAAATGACAATCACAAACAGACCAGTCATTTGAATGACACACTATCTGTTGCATTGAGTCACTTATGATGAGGCTGACCTTTGAGATAATTCCACATGGGACATTATGATAGTTGGTGTATGGAACAGTAGCTTCTGGAGAATATCCGCCCTGAGGTGAGTGAGTGGAGTACGAAGACCTAGTAGCGGGTGGATACCTGCTGACTGCTGACCTTTCGACTCATAGTGTTTTTACTAGCTGAGTGGGAAGCACCTATGTGTGACGTGGCATCCCCAAAGTGGGGAGCGCCTCTTTGTGATGCGGAAGAACTACGGTACTCGATAGGACGAGTACCTCTACAGGCTACGAGGGGGAGCACCTCTGGGTTATGAAGTAGACCAACAGTGGGGAGCACCACTGTGTGATGCAACATAACCACAGTAATCAAGAGGAGGAGTACCACAGTAATCCAGGATAGTGGGAAGTGCCTCTGTGTGACACAGTATGCCCACAGTACTCTATAGAGGAGTACACCAACAGGAGAGGTTTTGACATTTTGACTTGGAGTGTTAAATGTTACCACTCTATAATAAAATCCCGGTTTTGAGCTGAGTCAATGACATTAGTGTTTTCCTCATGATTGAAATGGTTTACTACATATCTTAGGTATATGTATGGTCTTATACCTATTTAATGGTTATCCGTTGATTTCATACTTTTGTGGTTTTTCTATATTGGTGTTTGTGAGACCTTGATGGTATCGAGGTCCCTAATGAGTATCGTTATACTCACCCCTACACGGGCTATAACCTCACCTACTTGTGTTGGTTATAGACGACGGACAACACTGACTAAGGTAGAGAGTGGTAGGACTGGATGATACCCAAAGGTGGACCACTCGTCGAGATGGTACACGAAGCAGACTGATGGATGTGGAGTTTTGAGAATGCCATCTATACATACCCATCATCTAGGATCCCTGAATGATGACCGAGTAGCTAATTCACTTATTATTTAAGTTTTACTTGTACATTTCCATATCCTATAATTTATTATTGGTCTTGTATTTCCATCCCCTTTTACATACAATACTATATTTGTATACATTTTTACTTAGTTTTTAACATAAAGTTGCATACTCTATTGCCTGTGTTTTAGTTTATAAAGGAAATTCCATCCCAGTTTTAGGATTTATGCCTTTGCTGGTAGTCGCTAGACCCTGGACTATGTAAGGCGGGCTTGGGGTAGTCACAATATGGGCCCTGGGGGACGGGTCATGAAAAAATGTTATCAAAGGAAGGTTTTACTACAGAACATAAGACTATGTTCATTATTTTCTGTGAAAGAATTGTGTTATGGTTACTAAGTGTGGTTTTCAATTCTAGGAGTCAAGTGTTGGTGCGGGTTGCTGACTTATCCATAAACCAAGACACTAAATTCTGATTTCCAACATAGTGCACAAAAACACTGACTGCGTGTGTGTTTTCAGAAGTTTTTCTTTATTTCTTTTCAACCTGGGTAGCTCACCAAGTATAATTTTGTGACTGTGTCAAATTTGTTTCATTCAGGATGCCTCCCTGCAGATCCCTGAGATTCGTACGCTCTGACAGCCCATAGAGCGACGAGGCCTCGGTGCATGTCCCTTTACCAGCAGATGCACCAGTGGTACCACATTCTGTTGGGCCACTGATGCCACCAGCCCCAGAAGCAGATGATTAACAATTAATGAGCGCATTGGAGGAGTTCCAACGCAAGAGGCCACACATGTTCTGGGGAGAGACGAACCCACAGGTGGTTGTGGATTTGCTGGAGGCTATGATGAGAGTCTTCAGGCTGGTAGAGACACCAACAAACCTCATGGTGATCCTTACTATGAGTCTCCTTCAGGAAGCAGCATGACGATGGTGGAGAATGATGCTCTTGTTCACGAAGAGGTGATCCTACTCTGGACAGTCTTTGAGATCCTGTTCCAGGAGGAGTTTGTTCTAGCGTCTCTATGACTGGTACAAATACATGAGATACTCCATCTGTATTCGGGCAGCAGGATAGTAGCGTAGTGCTCTGTAAGGTTCACCAACCTCTCATGCTACTCCATAGATATGGTACGAGATCCATTCTTTAGGGATCATACATTTGAGCAGTGGCTCAGGTGACAGATCAATGAATGGATGATCTCCCTCAGCATCCTGACACACACATGGGTGTTTGAGAGAGCCCTCCTAATGGAGATTTTACTTTCTTTGAAGTCACCAGTAGCGAAACCCACTACTAGTCGTCATGTACTGGAGTCTTCTACTGCTGGTAGTAGACAGATGACACAGAGGTCCAGGAGGACAGGACCCATGGGTGGACGACCGCACGACTCAGGATCTATTTGTGTGGGGCTCCCGGGGCTGTGAAATATATACTAGGTGTAGACATTGTTACACTTGCGGTGGGCTGTGTAACATGGTTCACGACTGTCCCACCCGCCATACAGATGATCTGAAGACAGTTGAGGGACCTCCCAGGTAGAGGCATAGGTTCGATCAAGGCGGTCCATAGGGAGCAGGCAGACATGGCAGAGGAGATGGACATGCAGCTGATGATGGATGACGTTATTAGGTTCCACCACAACCTCCACCAGGAGGTCCACCCCGACCACAAATAATAGGTGGGTAGGGGAGAGCATAGCTTCATGCTGCTGAGGCATATGACCACGATGCTCTGGAGATGATTAGAGGTATTATCTGTCTCTACTCCACCTTAGCTGCATCTTTTTATGACACAGGTTCAAGTCATTCATTCATTGCCACTACCCTCGTTTGGAGCTCAAAGATTCTGACGGAACTGTTGGCTCGATCCATACGGCAAGAGACTCCTACAAGAGTGCACTTGATGATTACACGCTTGTGTCGTTAGTGTGATCTGACTCTAGTAGGTGAGAGCTTCAGCTATGATCTACTCATAGTGGCGTCGAGGCCTTCAGACATCATCATAGATATGTACTGGTTTTCTATAGTCCATGCATATATCGATTGTATTAGGAGAAAAGTGTGGTGTGTCCTCACTGATAGAACCGGGTTTACCTTCCCCAGTGATAAGGGATCCTTTGCAGCGTAGGACGGACTTACTCAGATGTCGGTGCAGACGATCACTTACAAGTTGGCTTGCCTTACCCTCAGATTAGTTCATGTGGAGAGTAAGATTTACCCTATAGTGGTGGAATAGTACGTGGATGTTTTCCCTGACGAAGTTCCAGGACTACCTCCTCATAGAGTGGTGGACTTATACATTGACCTATACCCCGGGATGGAACCAATAACTACTCCAGCATATCGGATGGATCTCACTGAGCTTCTAGAGATTCATGTATAGCTGGAGGACTTGCAGGGGAAGGGATTCATCTGACCCAGTGTTTCTCCATGTGCAACCCCGATTCTTTTTGCCATGAAGGCAGATGGGAGCTTGAGGCACCGTGTCGGCTATCGTTGCATGAAACAGGAGATCGTGAAGAACATGTACCCAATTATGAGGATTGGAAATCTCTTTGATTGGCTCAAGGGAGCATGGTGGTTCTTGAAGATATAAATTAGATCTGGTTATCACCAGCTTATATTTCGAGATGATGATGTGAAAAACATGACCTTCAGGTGTCAGTATGGCCACTATGAGTTCTTGGTTATGAATATTTTTTAACCAATGCACCAGAAGTGTTCATGTGTCTCATGAACATGATCTTCCAGACATTCCTCGATCGCTTTGTCGTGGCCTTCATCGACGACATTATAATTTACTCGAATACTGAGGAGAATCATGCCTACCATTTGCAGGTACTATTGAACACACTCAGGGAGCATCCGCTTTATGGTAAGCGCTCGAAGTGCCAGTTTTGGATTCTTGACCTCACTTCTTGGGACATGTCATCTCAGAGGTTGGAGTCGCAGTAGATCCCGTGAATATTGTGGCGGTACGTGATTGGGATCCACCCAGAAGTGTGATGGATTTACGGAGTTTCTTCGGCTTGGCTGGATACTACCATAGATTCGTTCCAGACTTCTCTACAGTTTCATCACCACTTCCAGCCTTGATGAAGAAGGGACAACCCATTGTGTGGTAGGAGAGATACCAGTAGAACTTTAAAGATCTGAGTCTAAGGCTGACTAGTTCCCACATCTTGAGGCTTCCAGAGGAAGGCGAAGGGTACGTAGTCTACTATGATGCATCAGGGACCATACATGGGTGTGTCCTGATGCAGGAGCGAGATGTGATCACATATGTTTCTCAGCAGCTGAGACAACATGAGAAGAAATATGCTACCCATGACTTAGAGTTATCAGCAGTGGTCTTTTCCATGAAGATGTGGATTCACTATCTGATGGGTGAGAATTTCACCATCTAATCTGATCAAAAGAGCCTCAGTTATATCATCTCTAAGAAGGACCTAAACCTAAGACAATGAAGGTGGCATGAGTTCCTCAATGACGATGACATAAAGATAGTCTATACTTATAGATAGAGGAATGTTGTTGCATATGCACATAGCTGGAGATATGGTATACATATGCAAGGAAAGGAGACAAAGCAGTTGGTTGGATTGCTGATATCCTTTTTAAATAGGGATGGAGAAACATAACTACAGTCTCTTACAGTCATTCCTCCACTTCTTCAGTGAGTCAGGGAGGCACAGTGTGGAGACACTGACCGCGAGACAAGACCTATTCAGTTTTCCAATGGATAGGAACCTGATGGATTTTATGAAGTTGAGGAGCATGTCATCCTCTTCAGAGGAGTTACTATGGTTCCAGTGTCACTTCAGGAGGATTTTATGGGGTAGTTTCCCACGTCCCCTCTGGCAGTACATCATAGAGTGACGATTATGTACCAGGACTTTCGACGACAATAGTGGTGTCCAGGTATGAAGAAGGCAGTAGCACAGTTTGTCTATTGATGCCTCACTTGTCAGCTGGTGAAAGCGGAGCACCAGGCACTAGCTGTCTTGGTTCAGCTCTTAGAGGTCCCATAGTAGAAGTGGGATGGGGTATCCATGGACTTTGTGACAGGTCATCCATGTACATATAGGAGTCCCGATTCGATATGTGTGATCATTTACCAACTCACTATATCGGCCCACTTTCTACCGATCAGAGATCTAGGCTTAGTAGAGAGCTTGGGAGGCCTTTTTGTGTAGGAGATTGTGTGATTTAATGGATAACCTTCTTCTATTATCTCCGACCATGACGCACAGTTTACTTCCCGGATGTGGAAGGGGTTATAGGATTCTTTCAGGACACAGCTATGTCTATGCACTGCCTTCCATCCTTAGACAGATGGCCAGACTGAGCGGACCATTCAAACCCTCAAGTAAATGATTCGTTCAAGTGTCCACAACTTTGGTCGCAGTTTGTAAGATCACTTCCCTTTGATGGAGTTTTCATAAAAAAACAGCTATCACTCCACCATAGTTATGGAACATTTTGAGGTATTGTATGGTCGACCTTGCATATCTCCACTATGCTGGATAGACCCAGGGGAGTCTGCACTAGTGGGACTAGAGATGGTACGGGCTACCAATGAGAAGTATCAAGTCATCTAGGAGTGCATGAAGACTCCATAGATCAGGAAGAAGTTGTATGCTGACAAAAGACGGAGACCTCTAGAGTTTGGGGATGGTGACCATGTCTTTCTATGGGTCGCACCTCGAAGAGGTCTACAGATGTTTGGACGCGGTGGAATGTTATCTCCAAAATACATTGTACCATTCCAGGTCCTCACTAGAGTAGGAGAGGTGTCTTATCGCTTAGCTCTTCCACCTCAGTTGCACTGGGAGAAAGACTTCTTCCACATATCTCAGCTGAGGAGATACGTGCACGACCCATCCCATATCATCGACCACGGGGTGATGGACATTGATTGCGGGGAGATATTCATGGAAGTTCTATCAGAGATTTAGGATCGACACGAGTGGGTCCTCTGTGGATGGTTGATACCTCTACTGCGTGTTTGCTGCCAACACGCGAACATCCTATAGAGCACATGGGAGCAAGAGGCTCAGATGCATGCTCAGTACCCCGATTTGTTCCTTTAGTTATAATTGTACCTTACATGGACGTATATCCCTAAGTTTGGGAGAATGTAAAGTCATGGGAATTTTGTAGAATTTTTTTTCTTAAATTCATGAGATTTTTTCAACTACGAAAAGATTTACGGTGCTTGATTCTGAGTCTCGGTGTGCCCGGAATCAATTTCAGATGTTTTTTTCAGGTACGTTCCGTAAACGTGAGAGTGAGATTTTATAAATTTTGAACCAGTTCTCGAAATTGATATCTGAAGGCATTGTTGAACTTGCAATCCTGATATTCGATTAATAAGACTTCCCCTCAATGGCAGTTGGTCAGGAATGGAAGTTAATTTATGGGGTTTTTAAATAAATTATATAAAAATAATTTGATAACATATTTATATTTTTTGGTGGTTAAATCCTCCAGGAGGAGGTTAGATGTTGGTACCACAACACTATAACCTCCAATGAGAGTTTATGGTTGGGGAACACACCCGCACATAACCTCCCTTGGGAGGATATCCTTGGTGGGGCCCACATAGGCTTTAAACCCCCATTAACCCCTCATTTATGTGGGATGAAACTCCCCACCTACCCCCACTAATTAATATTACCAACCCTCTAAATTAATTAGTTGAATTTATTTACTTAATTAATTTAAAACACATTTTAAATATTTTGAATTATTTGGCAAAAAAATTAAAATATGGGTTAAGAGAACCCATTATTTTTGGTTGGAAATACTTTTGGTGGAGTATGAGAGAAGGGTTGGAAGATCATATAGATCCCATGGAAAAATTTCTATGAACAAAGAATGTGAAGAACCCTTCTTCATTGTTGACCGAAGAACGTCAAACAATTTCTCTGATCTCTGACTGAGCAAAAGAAGAAGGAGCTGACTGCAAAGAATGCCAACGACGCTTCTTCCTCAGTCTCCTACCCTGGACACTTATTGGCATCAACAAATCAATGTTCTCCATTCATCTCCTACCACATTAAATGATCAACCTGCGAGGTAGGGATTGTTTTTAATGATTTAAATCATTGTTCAATGTCGTTCTCGAGCATTGATAATAGCTACTTTCTATCACCCAAACGCGGAGTGTGTGGGCCGAACAAACATGGCCCACCAACCTTCTATTGTTTCACATTCTTTAATGGAGGCAGCGACGCAGTGGTGATGCCGGAGTAATGGGCCATGGCCGACGGGCCTCAAAGGTACACACGACAACCTGAAACAACCCGATCGCGGAAGAAGCCAACGATGCTAGGACTGCCAGAGGGGCACAACGCCGTCGTGCCGCACAAAGGACCAGGCCGCGGAAGTTCCATCGTAATTCCCCAGAGGAAAGAACCACGACCATGAAGGTCGCGATGGTCGGATGGTATGGGCGCGACTTTGTTGTGTCGTGCTGGAGAAGTACGACATCCAGGGGCTACCGTGGATGGAGGAAGGGCACAACGCCATCGTGGCACCTAGAGAACCAGGCTGCGGAAGTGTTGTCGTAGCACCCCATTGGAAAGAGCCACGACCACGGAGGCCGTGATGGTCGGATGGTAAGGGTGCGGCTTTGTTGCGACGTGATGGAGAAGTACCACATACATGGGCTGCGATGCTGGAGGAATGGGCCGCGGCCGACGCACCGCAACAGTAGACATGACAACAAGAAACAAGCCGGTCGCGGAAGAAGCCAGCAGTGATAGAGCTGCTAGAGGGGCACAACGTCGTCGTGCCACACAGAACACCAAGCGACAGAAGTGTCGTAGCAGCACCCTAGAGGAAAGAGCCACGACCATGAAGGCTGTGATGGTCGGACGGTATGGGCGTGAATTTGTTGCTCCGTGTTGTAGATGTACCACATCAATTGCAAAAGACGGGGCGGGTGGTGTTACCCCCCCCCCCTTGATTTCTAGGGCGGGCATCGAAGGGTGTGGCCTTTAGCTCACACCCCCGCTGGCCATGCAGGCCGATAGAGCAGGGCCTCTACGCCCCCTTGTACCAGGAAACCAGCATGAGCCACACGAGTCGAACACCAGTGGGCTGGGCCGCCGTGCTGGGCCCAGCCGCTACACTGGACCGGGCTACCGCGCTGGGACGGCCAGCTGCGCCGGGCCTGGCTACCGCCGGTGAGCCGGGACGGTATCGGGGGGCCGGGTCAGACCAGCGGAAGAGGTACAATCCCACTCCAGATCTGTCTCGGGTCAAGTTAACCCAAATTAGGTTGGGTTGGCCAAGACTGGGTTAGGTTGGGACGGCCAGGCCGGGTCAGATCGGACCCAGACCCTGTTCTGACCCATTTCTCCTTTTTTCCCATATCTTCGGCTATGGGTGTCTATTCGACTAACCTTATGAGGTGAAGGAAAGCATAGAACGAGACTGTTATTTTGTAATACGTTAATTTATTTTATGATATTGTTGGGTTACAGTCTGGTGGGTTTGGACCTAAAAACCAACAGGGCACCTGGATCAGAAATGCCAATAACTCACAGACCGAGCATCTTATTGACGCACTATTTGATGCATTGAGACCCCTATAATGAATCTCACCTTTAAGATACGTTCACATTGGACTACATGATAGTTGTAATATTGACCAGTAGCTCATGGAGCGGATCCTCTCGAAGAAGAGCGAGCGGAGTATGATGACCTAGTAGCGGGTTGATTCCTGACGTCTACTGACCTTTTGACTCAAATTGTTTCGACTGTACCATTGGGATGTGAATATGTGTGATGTAGAATAACCACTATGGGAGACCCTCTATGTGATGTGGAAGACCAACGTTAATCGACAAGAAAAGTACCTCAGCATGCTACGAGGGGGAGCACCTTAGTGTGACGGGGTAGACCCATAGTGGGGAGCGCCTATGTTTGATGCATCAGACCAACAATACTCAATAGGATGATTTCCATAGTAGTCCATGATAGAGGGAAGCACCTCTGTGTGATGTGGAAGGCCCACAATACTCTATAGAAGAGTACACCACAAGCCAAGGTTTCTAATTTTTTACTGGGAGTGTTGCAGGTTACTACCCTAGAATAAAATTCTTGTTTTGAGCCAAGTCAATGACTTTAGGTTTTTCCTCATGACTAAGATGGGTAACTAGATAACTTAGGTATATGTATGGGCATATACCTATGCAATAGTTATCCTTCAATTTCATACATTTATGGTTTTTCTTTATTAAATTTTGTGAGACCTTGAGGGTATCAGGGTCCCTACTGAGTATCTTTACTCACCCCAGCACGGGCTATGGCCGCACCTGGTTCTATTGGTTAAAGACAAAGGACATCACTGACTGAGGTAGAGAGTGGTATGACTAGACGATAGTCGGATGGGGACCACTCAGTGAGACGGTACACCGAGTGTACGGATGATCGTGGAGTGCTGAGGAGACCATCTTTACCTACCCTTCAGGTAGGAGCCCCAGAGTATGACCCAATAGCTTCTTTACTTTTTCATTCAGTTGTGATTTTACCATTCTGTATCTTGTACATTAATGTTAGGCTTGTATTTTCTACCCCTTTTACGTTACATCAATCTCTTTGTATATTATTCTACATTGTGTTTTAATTTCAGATTCATTCTCTGTTTTTTGTGTTTTAGTTTATAAAGCCAATCCCTTCCCAGTTTTGCTATTTACGCCTTTGGTGCTAGTCGCTATCCCATGGCCTATGGAAGGCGGGCTTGGGGTAGTCACGATACGAGCCCCAAGGTACGAATCGTGACTGATAATATCCTAACATGATAATAAGAATCATAAATAGATGATGAAATAGTTAAAAACACTTAAAAAATAATTCTAATCATACATTGTAATCATGAGGAAAATACATTTTTATCATAAATTTTATCTAAAAAATTAATGAATATTTAGAAATTTAATTTCATTCAGAATATAAATATAAATTATCAAGGAATATTCATATGAATAAATGGTCATGATTGTGGTAATATTTATTAATGTGATATACATTAAAAATACACTTCATTTCAATCATTTAAAATAATGTTAAAAATGGATTTATTAGAAAATATTTTAAAAAATAATATTTCTAAAACATTATAAATAATGTAATTGTTAGTGAGTTGAATATTTTAAAACAATTTATTTAATATTAAAAAGGTATATAAAATTATATTGAAGAGCACATACATGTATGAATATGATGTTTTACTAAATAATTAATATAATCGGTTTTCAAAAAAATTTAATTGATCACTAATTGTTCTTAATAGATGAAAAAGAACCATTAAATGAAAAAAAATAGCAATTAATATAATATAGTAAAACTTAGTGTACATAAATTATATTATTTATATAACATTGGATAATTGAACATTGTCAAATCTAATAAATAATTAAATAAATATTTTTACGTAATTAAATTCCATATTGGTATTTTTTAATCCGAAACCACTCAAACCAAATACTTATATGATGATATCCATGATACGAGGTATTGTCTCAGGATGTTAGATACCATATAAATATAAAATGTTGCATGGTATAAAGCAATTCCCAATGGGAAAATATTTAGATTATGAACCCTTACATTTATTTAATAATTTCTAAAATAAAACCACACAAAAAGTAGAATCTATGATGTATTTTTAAATACCCATGATTTTCAAATGAATTATCAAAATTTTTATTAATTGTATTTATATAAAATAAAAAAGAAAAACTATTTAATGTGGCCTATATCCTACCAAATTTATTGTTTGATATGATACTCATACCAAATGTCTCATAATGCTACATATGCATTAAAAAAATACTATAATACATATATATAGATTATGTATATTATATAAAAACATTCAGATATTTCATCTAGGGTATCATTTCCTTATATTTTTATATTATCATTTTTTTATAATTCTCCATTACAATAGACATTATGTTGTAAAATGGAACATGTATCTACATGTTTATGTTTAAAGGCTTTAGTTAATTCTCATTCTTCATGGTATCTTCATATTCGATATAGTAATATTTTAATAAAAATCATATTTATTTGTTTCCATAATTTTTATATCCTATCATTTAAATAAGTTATTAAAAATGAATTAAATCACATCATGGAAAATTTTGATGATTTTTAGGAATAATGAACGAAGAAAATTAAATTTATGTAGATATATCTATTCTACATGTATTGGGATAGTAATGTTTTCAGATATTATTTCTTGATTTAAACCAAAATTCTATATCAAATAAAAACAATGGATAAAAATCCTAGTCTTTTCATAATATTTGGAACATAAAATTTCAAACATGGAAGTAGAAGAAAAAATACACACACAAACACATATATATATTAATATTCCATAATGATATCCTACCATCATTTGATCTCCTATATCTGCATAAGATAAGATGTGGAGTACATAGATAAAATGTATAAACTAAAAACCCAGTAGAGGAATATATAAAGGGTTAAAGCACATAAAATGGGATTGAAGGAAAAACATGATTATACAAAATGTCATAAAAAATATTAAACGCACAGAATAATATCATTCAGTTAATAAAAAATCTGATATGATAAAAATTGGAATGTAGAAGGAATGTACAACATGATATTAATATGAGTCAATGTTAATTTACTAGACTATATAACATGGTAGACAAAGTCCCATAATTGTATAATTTTAATCCCTAATCTAATAAATGAGGTCTCATATGACAAAACATTTACCAATAAATTGGATCGATATCTCATTTAACCCATAATAAAACGTTCATGAATAAATGTTAAAAATAAATAATCATTCATAAGGATTAAACATAAAGGTTTCCCCTGGAGGGAAATTGGAATCATAATAATTTCATAAGGTATAACAAATTGGAAAATAAAAATGGTGTCCATCAAAGAATATAACAGAAATATACATAAACATTAATTTATTAAAATAGGCATATATCAGGATAAATGATGTATAACTAAAGTGGTAACATGTAAAAATAGGGTTTACGAAACCATAGAAACAAGCCACATTATTGTTGTTTAAGGGAAACATATTTAGGTGACTTTAATGAGGAAAAATTAATATTTTTTATATAAAAATAGGA
Source organism: Viscum album (assembly GCA_963277665.1). Lineage (NCBI taxonomy): Eukaryota > Viridiplantae > Streptophyta > Magnoliopsida > Santalales > Viscaceae > Viscum > Viscum album. The sequence goes on along the minus strand of OY728160.1, from coordinate 793,565,460 downwards.
ATAAATTGAAATATTTTTTCATGATACAGGTAGTGATTTCATAAAATTAACGTTGGATTAAAAAATATTATATATTTTAAAATTGAATGGGTATGAAATGGGGATGTTCCCCCTAAACCAGGCTTTCTTTTTAGCATAAATTGATATGGGAACCTTTTGGAAAATATATTTCTCCCCAAAGGAAATATTAATTGATCATGTAATATATTTTTTTCAAAATTTAAATTGAATATATGAGTATAATATCATAAAAATAATAGATATTCATTTTGGGTGTATAGGGGTAAAATAACATGATGGACAAATGAATTTTAGAAGAGATTTGTTACCTAATGTTTTAATGTGTTCTTCAATTTAACTTAATTTAAAAGAAAATAAATATACATTAATTAATAATTTAATTCTAAAACACTTCATCAAAAAAAAATTGGATTTTATTATGCTCATTTATTTACATTTCGATTAGTTATAATGTTTAATTTCACTATTATAGGAGAGTTCACTTCATGATTTTATTATTGGTTCCATTTGGTAAAATTACTTGTGTTTGTGAAATGTGGAATAAAAAAGAATACAATGTTTAAGGAAATGTTATTATTATGCATTTATATATTTATATGGTCCCATATAACATTTTATTTTCTTTACAAGTGGATGATTCACTTGATAAAATGTAATGACAAAAATTCAATTTATTTATTTTGGTTTTTAATCATTACATACTCATTCTTAATTATTAAATATTATCTATAAATATTATCTTTAGAAACTAAAAATGTTATAATATATATTATAAAATCATTTTTCAAAATTATAATTGTATTTGGACCGTCCATGATGGTTGTAATATTGAAGTAAAAATCATCATCTACAATGGTTGTGGATCGACATATCACATAAGTTAATTTTTTATATAATAGTGGAAGGGAAGAGATTTGATTATGGAAGTTTAAATAAAAATATAATATTATTATATATATATGATAATATATTTATCCTGGTTTATTGGGTAGGTTAGGTGAAGGGATGATAAAAAAATGAACAAAATATATAACTGAAAAATAAATATTTTTTCACATGAAAAATCATCTTCTTGATAACCATGTTGGGGCCGTAAGAATTAGAAAATTTGAGATAAAATCATTTCCAAGAATTGTGTATGAGTTTTCATAGAGTACTTGGGATTAATATTAATAATCCCCATATAATAGTATATTTTATTAGAAGAGATGGTTAGGTTTGAAATTTATCAGGGGAGTAGAGGGATGTTTTTTCTTATATTAATAATTTTTAAATTAGTATGGCTAAAGACTATCAAAAGTAATTATTAATGTGATTTATATAGATAAATTGGTTCATATGATCTCAAACAACGGGGTTCATACATCATTCATTTATTATATATGAATAAAAAAATATTGTATTTTTTAAATACATTAAATTTATGAATTTCACTAATCACATAAAAGTCGACAATTTAAAAAAACCAAAAATTTAAACAAAACAATTATTAAATTTGTATATTTTCACATTGTAATCCATTTTAGGAAAATAATTTCCAAAATATAGTAACATTAAATTTTATTTAAAATAATCATTTATTTGAAAAATACACATTTTAATATCATAACCAATATTATGACACATTAAATAAAATTGGTCGCTTAAAATTATAATATTATTTTAATAATTAATATTTTTAATTTATTCATATATTTTATGGAAAATTAAATTCTTTTAAATCATTTTATTTATTATGAAATTGTAAATAAAAATTTATGTTTCAACAAAAACATTTAATTTATCATTTCTTAAAATATATATTCTAATTTAGTTTTTTAAATATAAAATACTTCCATTTTGTTTGATTCCTAAAATTTATTTATAAATTCATCTTTATGGTTTCTATTATAATGGATATATTAATATTTCTAAGGTTCAAATTTCTATTCTTACGACTATGATACTATTTAAATGATATTTGTTTTTCAATTTCAACAATTACATTTTATTTCACTAATTATTAATTCTTTTTATAATTGATATATAATTTGATCTTTATAATGAATATTTTATTAAAAATATTGTGTTTTAATTCTCCATTTTTTTCATGAGTGGAATCATTTTAATGGATCAAACTGATCAAAATTAATATTTTTTTATATTCTTAATTTCTATTTATTATCGCTCTATAAGAGATTAATTTAATAATTTTTTATTTTATATCTAATTTTTCTTTTGTAATTCCCAACCACAGAAACCCATATCATGTGCATTAAATTATTAAATTTTTATGAATATAAAAAATCTAATACCAAAGGACCAATCAATTTCATAGAATCGGAAAAAATGATTACATATTAACACTCATTTTTCATTGGGAAATAGAAAATTATTTATCTTACATTGAAAAATATAATAAACTAAATACCAAGAAAATAATTCAAAAAGATTTTTTCTAAATGTAGAGAAAGGGAATAGAAATAAGTTTGATATTAAATGCCTATTTATTGTATGTACAACAGTGTAAATAATGAATAAATTATAATAGTCAATATAGAATGATATTTAATTAAAAACACATGCCTTGTAAAAAAATAACAAAGAAGGAATTTAGTGAACAATTTGAAAAAGTAAATAACTGGAAAAACATTCCATTTAATAGATAAATTGAGAATAAATTTCTTCAATATATTTTTTCCTAGTGAAAATATTATTCATCATAACAAATTAAATGAAGGTAATGATTAAATATTGGACACAATGATTCCTAATAACTTAAGAAATTTTCCAACAAGACCATTGACATGTTTGTTTAAAACACACTACGTACAAATCTAATATTTTTGGATTTCTATATCTCACTCATCATGACTATTGTCAAGATAGTTTAAAACATACTTGTTATAAATGTGAAGGGTTTGTCCTAATGAATTCATCAAGTGATACTAAAAATTCATCAAGGAGATGAAAATAATAAATCTCAAACTGATTTCTCATATAACCAATTAATCTCTCATATATTTAATATTAAAATAAGAATCATGAAAATTTTTCCTTATCAAATTTTCTATATGAAGTAGAGGATATAGATTTATCAATAATTTTTTATTATATTTATAACATTCAATATAAATATAATACTAAATACTCAATAATGATTATTTAAAAATACTATAAATCATTAAATTATTGGGATTTTAAAAATACATATAATTTTTAATAAAATATGAGTATTAGAAATAGATGTTTTTTAGATAATGTTAACAACAACACAATTAACTAAGATAAAAATATAACTTTTGTAAGTTTACAATAATAAAGGGAAAGACCATTATATGATATTATTCAAATGAAAACATAAAATAAAATAAATATAAAATATTTCATGATATAATATATCAAAAGAGTAAGCAGATACAAAATAGATAATGAGTGTGTGGTGAATAAGACATTTATCTCATTGATGTAAAAATTGAGATGAAAATCCCTTACATAGTGTTTCCTTTACGGTGAATGTCATTTAACCTAAATAATAATGGTCTTAAAATTTTAAATAACTCAATACATAACCATAATTATATTTACAATATCATATATATATTTATTTTATTATTTTATTATCCACTTGTTAATTACCATTTATTATTTTCACTAATTTGGATGTTTATTTCCAAACACTTGTTATGTTTTTACTTGTTACTTCTTTTTCATATAAATTATATAATTATTGTATCATCTATAAAATTAAAAACATGACTTAAATGTCATTAATATTATTTATATATATATTTATTATATTCCATAATATTTTGACATTAGAAATGTAATGAACCATTTGTTGAGATGGTAGGTTTTACATATACAAAAATGCTACATCCATTTATTTATTACATCATAATATTGAAAAAAATATTTTATATATGTATTTTGTAATATATTATATTAACTATTTCATATATTTAAAATATTATTTTCTTATTTATCGTCAATAAATTCAATGTATAACATGAACAAATCACATCACATTAAGGAGACAGTAGTCCAAACATCCACAATGATGTTATCTAATTTATACAATGTGGAATAAATAAATGAATAAATTATAAAAAAAATAATAAATTCAACATAAATATAATGTTAATATACAATATAAAATAAAAATCTATAATTATTCCGACCATGACAGGGGTTATTGGAAGAAAAACTAACTTACATTTTCGAGGTAGTATTCTATAATAATAATTGAAGAAGATTTTTATTTATTTTTATGTATGTTTTTGAAAGAGTATATATAAAATATAGAATAAAAAACATGCATTATATTGAATATAATTAGTTTATTATATAAAAAATATAATAAAATAATTGAAGGGATATAAAAGTTAACGAAACAAAAGTGATTGTTGAAGAATGTTACCTGATATTTTTGTAACTCATTTTGGTATATATCAAAAGACATACATGGTTTTCATTCATCCATAATTAAGTAATATAGGATGTGGGTAGGGATTTTGTGAGCATATCTGAGATGTTTTTTGACTTCCAATTTACATGATAGATGTGAATAAGTGGATGGGTGAGATCATTTTTATAGTGGATAGGGATTGACATTCATTTAAATTTATAAAAAGAGATTTACACCCATGTGGTTTCAGTTTATTTTGGCTTCAATAATGATACAAATTTGATAAATGCAGTATATGGTCAAAATATGGCCACCTAATGACTTTTTTTAAGGGTTTTAGGTCAATTTGGACCTTAAGTGTTTTGTTCAGTCCATTGTAATGAAAATATTTCTCTTAATATCTATGACAAATTATAATTTATTATATGAATATTTCTAGTTCAAAACAATGATTAATATATTACAAATTATAAATTATACTTATTTAAAATATTACATAAATTTTTTTATAGTAAAATCATAAGAGTGGATGAAATTTCTTTAAAATAAATCATGTAGATGAGATGACAATGTGTGTTTCTATTGTTAAAATGTGAAACATTTTTCATAAATTGTTATATCAAATTCAATGTGGAATTAATTAAAATAACTAAAATTGGATTAATTGTTGAAAAATTGATATTATTTTATTCTTAAACCAAATTAAATAATATCTTATCCTTATATATTATTGTTATGAAAAGACAATTTTGAATTAAAATCTAGTAATTTTCTCTTTTGATAAAAAAATGTAAATTCACTAAAAATACCAAAATGGTTCCATAAATTATTTTAGAGATGAAAAATATAACATTAATACTATTTTGAAAAAAAATTAAAACATAAATCCAAATTTTATTTTCAATATTGTTTATCCATTAAAATGTAGACAAGTTACATTATTAAAATATTCTTTTGATATTTTAAATTAGGTTTGTTATTATATTATGAATAAAAAATATATTGAATTAATGAAAAAAATATTATTGGTATATAATATTATGATTTCATTAATATCACTAACTAATTTTTTTTAATTTTAATTATTAAAATAGAATGACTTGGTTGAATAAAAATCATTTTTTATAACAACATTCAATTTATATTCAGCTGGTTCTTATATTAATTTTTATTAATTTGTTTCCAGTAAATTCACCTATATGTATTCATTAGTTGTTTAACATTATTTATAACAATAAATATATATTCTAGGATTTATATTGTAATATTAACAAAATAATATATTAATAGTATATTAATATTTGTTGAAACTATGTATTCTATGTAACGAAATATATCAAACAATGTCCTTCATACATGTAGTGAAGGCTATCTTAGTGATACATTTAGGAAAATATAGAAAATAGATTTATTGAAATATATATATCATAATTCCCTGGGATTTTCTTATCCATTTTACACATGTTGTTTCAAGTCACAGAAGCTATTAAATGTTTTTTTTACTTATGAATTTCAGGATGTCACATGTTCCCCACAATAATAAAATTGTGTCTCAAAAATTTAATCATGATATCAATAAACAATAGATTTATATATTAAATGAAACCATTAATTAAAACCCAACATCTAAAATAGTATTAATAACAAATTTTCTTGATGATTGGTAAATGGAATGGTAAAGGTCAACATACTACTAATCTAACAAATTAGGGAAAATTTGTGAAAACATAGATATTGAAGATAAATATTACCATTATATAAATATGAATAGTTTTAGATAACATGTCCATCAAAAATAATTGGTCCAAAAAACCATATACCCGAGGTGTGAATAATGGTCATTGATTTTATAAAAATAAAGTTAATTGGAAAACCATTTTCTTTCAGGAAAAATTTCATATAGTTAATGAATTCAGTCATTTCTTAGGAATATAAGTAAATTCACTTACATGATAAAATTATAAAATAAAAATAAAGTGTTTTGGTCATGCCATTAACTATTTATACATTATTACATAGAACATGATCCATTACATTGTCAAGTAATACAATAATCTCTTAATCCTCATTCAAATTTCAACTTCTAACATTTATTAAATTGGTTAACTTATAACACATCCATGTAATATGATTCAATATATTAGAATTAGTTTCAAGGAATATAGTAGTATCCAATTTAGTTAATCCAAATAAATAATCTCTTCATCCAAAAAACATTATCTAATAACCAAGAACATATTAATAGTTAGCTATACCATAACCTAGTGTTCTTTAAAATAGTTCAACATTACACTGAATCAATTTTCATGTTACTATTTAATATATTCTCTCAAATACATAATGAAATAGTACATATGTATAATGATTATACAGTTCATAATATAAATAACATGGAAACCATCATTAACATAAAAATAAAAAATAATTTCTTAATCCAGGTAATGTTGAAAATTAATCATTCTACCTCATTATAATTAAAAACATATGCTCGATATTGATCCCTTATCATCAAATAAGGTATATTACCCTGAAAGTTGAGGCATTAATCTACATATTTCTCAATATTCATAATGTGGATGCATTTCACATTGAAATTCTCATTCATTACTTTCAAATCAAGACCTTAGTGGCCTTTTTCTCCACACAAATATCAAACAACCATTACCTTCAATCATGTATTGTGGTGTTTCATTCCACAATTATCAGATACATGAAAATACAACAATATCACAATCACATTTTACATATTTTTCTCTATTGTATTCTTCTTCATATTTTTTCTCAAATGCCACAGTACATAGTAAATTATTTCTTTATCATGATAAATGGAAAAAAATTCTTTATATGATTAAAATATTTCGGAGACCAGTTCCCTTAGAGACTTTTATTATTTACTTAAATAATTTGATCAATAATACACTCCTTTTTTCTTATATTACTCATAGTATACCCTGATTCCCATGTTAATATTACTTCATATTCAGAAACATTGTCTTCTTCCTTTTTCATTAATGAAAGTACCATACTATTTATATCAATATATTTATCATGGTGTATGTATTTATAAAATAATATACCATTAAATGTTACTTAATCAGTGATCTCTATAAATTCTTCCACTCTAGTATTCTTGATCAAGGAAAACTATTGATTAAAATTAACCTTGAGGTAGTAAAATACAAGTGCAACATTCTCTTTTCATTGTATCCCATATCCATAGATATCATATCAAGACACATAATTCATTCATCATCTAAAATTGGATGAGTAGTCACAATAAAATTATGGGGGTTTCCTCCCATATAGAGATCCAACATTGGTGAATTACAATGTGTAACAATTTTACCATTTGGGAAGGGTTAATTTTCATAACCTGATTATTTTTACATTATATATCAATTCCTTTTCAGTAGTAATAGATGTTGTATTAAATATATAAATTGGTAAATTTATACATTTTACAAAGGTATTGTTATCATTCTTCCTTTCAATAATAATTTCATAATAATAGAATACGCATAATTCTCCATATTAATTATGTACTTATTATAATTCTAATTATAGAATAACAATTAAATTTAATTGAAAAAAATATTACATTTAATATTTAACAATGAAAAAAATGGTTTATATGGGCATATTGTTACATCGATAACTTTACTAATGATTTCTAATGTAATAATTAAGTATTATAAATCGTTCTCCTAGGAGTGAAAACCCAAATGAGGAAGAATACCATTTTCATGTATGGGGATACATTTCAGTATGACATGACGCACCATTTCAGAGTTGTTACACCTATAATGATATAATATAAGTCCACACTCATTTACAATTTCATGGAAAATAATTATTTATAAGAAGACCCACATAATTTTAACTTACCTAAATTCGAGGATTTTTATCTTTACATATTCTCGAGTACTATCTTACGGTAGTGTCGTATAAGATTATGTTATTTAAAAATAGATTCCATGAATGCTACTAATAATTCTTTGATACCAAATATAAATCGCCGATTCTATAATCTTGGAGCCGATGCATTATTTTTTAAAATTGTAAGGATTATAAAAAGTATAATTATAAAGGATTTGAATGTTTAAATGAATTTGAAAACAATATTAGAACAAACATTCCAATTCATCCTTGGGAAATATAAAATGAAACATAATAGATAACAAAATATAATATACAACATCCTTGAAAAAAGATTCTGGAATATTTTCATCATAACCAAATGAAATGAAACAAAATAAGGATGAGCTCAAATGATCAGTTATGGTAAGTACAATGGATGAAATAATGAATCAATTAGAATAATAAATCATGGAGTGTAACAAACCATGAACACATTCCATGAAATAAAAAACTAAGAAGGAAGTTAATAAACAATATGTAAAGGAACATAAATTGAAACACCATTCAGTTTACTAATATTTTAATATTAAAGTCTATCCATTTGAATTTTTTTTCATAGTAAAAATCATATGGATAATAATAACAAAACTGATGGAAATACATAAATATTTTACAAAATATTTTTTAGGAATATGAAACCTTTACCATTAAGACCATTCTCAAAATAGTATATGAAATACTGGGTACATACTTATTTGGTTCACTCGTCCATAACTCTTTTATCAAGACCATTTTTATGATTGTTTAAAACATTCATGTTACAAACGCAAAGGGTTTCCGAAACTAAATTCATCACATGAGACTACTAATGGATCGAAGAAATTTCATAATCCGGCCCCAAACCCTTGACTTGTATGAACAATTAAATACATAAATATCTAATCATCATAATAAATTCCAAACAAGTTCCTTTTAATATTTCTATTTCGAGAAAAGGATATAGTTTTGGTAATATTTCCAAAATAAATCAATAACAATCAATGTAATGACTATATGTAAAAATTTTATGTTATTTAGAAAAAATATCAATAATAAAATAACATGGATTCAATAAATAAATAAAATGATTTATTTAAAATGATTACAAAAAATTCATTATTTTGAACGAAATTTGACGATCTAAAAAAAATTGAGACTCCAATATAATATTTAATAGTTCATAATTTCCCATCCAACCCCACTTGGTTGATATAATTAAAACTAAAAAGTTATATTACATTAATATAACACATTTATTATTTTAATAGTCAATTTTTTCTTGATTTACTATAATATGTAATTATTTTGTGAATGATACATTAACATCACATATGAATAATGTGAAATGATAATCATTTACCATGCATTTCATGAAGGGTGAAAAACAATAACCACCACTATATTGATTTTCAATATGAAAATAAATTATAAAAACAATATTATAATTTACAAGGTCATATAATGGTTTTTCATGATATATTATTACATGTTACAGAGCAATCATACATTATCATGACTACTCTGGTGTTAATTTCTTTGTTTTTTCAAATATGTATAAACATTTTTCATATTGTTCCTATTAATAAGACCATGATTTTATTTAATATATAATTTTATCCCTGATTTAAATATCATATATAATCATTAAATATGTATATATATAATCCAAACATATGGGGATAGAAACTGGAATGAATTGTTCATTGAGAAGGTAGGTCGTACACACGCATGAACGCCACATCCATGTCTTTATCGTATCCAAAGAATGAAAGTTAAATTATATATATGTATAATTATATTTAAATATAGTATTTTGGTAATATATTTGAGATAATAATATTAAAATAATTGTTAATACATTCCATGTATAGAGTGAATGAATCACATCATTTTTTATGGATGTAGTTGTCCACACATCTAAAAACAAAATTATCGTATTACCAGAAAATAGAAAGTATAATGGTTTGTGTTATATGAAAAATTAAATAATCATTAATTATTAATAAATTTCAAATATATGTAATATAAAATATAAATAATTCATTATTCAAACCCTAAATCATTTTCATGGATGAACGGACAAAATCGGTTCCCGAGGCAGTAGTAAACTAGAAATACAAATGATGATTCTGTGTCCCAATTGATGGAGCATTGTGAAATTTTAGGTCAAACTATTATCATTTATAATATTATAATAATTATGATATTGTATTTATCATATAATTATGGAATAAAAAACTAATGGTTTATGATGTAAGTGAATCAAAATTGATCGACAAAAAACGTTACTTCAAATTCGGGTAACTCTTGTTGGATTATACAAAAAGATTAATATGGATTGTATTATTACATAAATTAGTATTATATTATGTCATTATAGAGATTGGACGGTTATGTATCCATATTTTTGGTGATTCAAAGGTCTTGAGTGTGTGAATATGTGGGAGGGGTGGGTGATTTATCTATAGCGATATATGAATGTAATTCATGTAAATATTAAAAAACAGAATTACAATGATGTTTTTCTACGAAACATGGACCTAATAATGAAAATAATTAAATGAAATATATAATAGGGTATAAATATGGCCATCCAATGTATTTTCTACTTCTTTCTATGAATTTTTACAAAAATGATTAAGTGTTATTTTCCTCTTAAGCTTAATTTTCTATAAATTTCTACTATTATTTTAATTAAAATAATTAATATTTTTGTCAAAAACACTGTCAGTCATATTAGAAATCAGAAATTATTAAAATTAAAAATAAATAATAAAGTTTAAAAAAAAATAATCACATATTTAGAATACATTAATTTAATCATAACCCCATATGCGGGACGACAAAGAAGATTTTTTGAGTAAAAATGTTCAAACATTTTGAATGTTTTATATAAAATTTCAATGAAAAATTCATTCCAATTAACATCCATGGATTAATGGATGTTTAATTAATAAAATTTTACTTTAAAAACAATTTAATATATATTTTATCATTACAAATTATTGAAACATATACTAATTTTTAATTAAAATCAATTATTTTTTATTGTTCTATAAAACATATAAACATCCTAGAAATATAAAAAAAATAACTTCCTATGACAATTATGAATCGATAATTTATATAGTTATGTTTATTTTGAAATAATTATTTTTACATTTTCCAAAAAATATATGTTATATATGATCTCAACTAAAAAGTGTTAAAATATGATTTTTAAACAAGTTGTTTTTATGCATAAAATTGAATTTGGTCTAATAATACTACTATAAAATATATTTAATGAAAGTGAATATATTTTATTAAATATATAATATATATAATTAGTTAATATTATTATATATTTTTAAATAATTTGTTATTTTATGATTAAAATGTAATGTTATCAAAAAATAGATATTTTCAAAAACTCTCTATTTATATTCATTTGGTTCTTATATTCATTTTGTTTTAATTATTAACTAGTTTATTAAAAATTGTATTTTCATATGTTTTTTAATCACATTCATAACCATAAATTTAAAAACTATTTTGTATGACATTATATTATATAAAATTACACAATAATATATTTTTATTCATTTAAACATGGGCTTCTGTGCAGTACAATATTTCAAACAACGTTCTTCATATGTGTAACAAAATAAATCTCAGTGATTCATGCATTACAATCAATATAATAGTTTTATTTAATTATATCATAAATTCTGAGGATGTTATATTCCAGTCAACATTTATTGTTTCTTGTTCCAAAATCTATAAAATACAATGTTCTATCTTAAGATTTTAGGTTGACACACATTATTCATTAATATATTTTTTCTTACCTGTGATGTATGTGTTCCAAAATATAATTAGAAGAAGGAAAATTTAATTGATAACATATTTGGATGCAAAATTCTCCACCACCCATTTTAAATTTATCCCATGTATTTTCGTTTTACAATATATTGGGAAAATAGATGAAGGTACTTCTCCTTCCTTACTTCATCAATATCCCATGAATCATATTAATATTTAGGGTTCCTAAATTTTATTTTGACCAGGTGAGTTTTATTTTTTCATATAAAATTAAATATATAATCCACGTTCCTCACTAAATACTCCTCATATGAGTCATAAGTTTTTAGCTATACCTCGTCTAAATTCAATACATGATTTATCGAGTGTGTAATTCTTCTAGAGGGATTTGTAGAAGACATCATGTACAAGATACATGGTTGGAGCAAGTGCAAGTAGTTGTTCAAAATAACTGACATGATCATGTATCTCTAAGTGTTAGATTCACAAAATACATATAATTCCTTTATTCCATAGTACAATGAATCTCTTCCATAGATATATGTGGAAGAATATCATATTAACAACCTTGACCACCAAGTCATTCAAAAAATTATCTTAACAAATCTTCTCTTGAAAATATGTTTTTTTGATGTGTCACTAAATAGATTTCACCTTTTATACTATTTTATTATCCATTTAATATCCTATTATATTATGTTCATTAAATTAATCATAACATTTAGGTTTTCTCTAATTTATCTTATTAAGGTATTCACATGGAGTTATTTTCATGATTAAGTGGAAACTATTATTGCAAGAGAACTCAAAAAGTGGATTGTCCGGATCTAATCATATCATTAATTCAATTGAGATTTCTCTCAACATGTTTTCAATTATCTAATTATTCCTCTCAAATAGAAATTGTTTTGTGGTTGATATGACATGATAAGGTCCAAATTGATATTAATAGAATATTGTAGACCTTTATAGAACACAGATGTAAATCCTGGATGATGATCACATATAATTCATATGGTTACTCCATGATCCTCATCACTTATATCTCTGAATTTATTTAAGATGATTGAGGGTGAAGTAATCTATGATTCTAATAATTTTTTTGTCGTTATAAGAAAATCCAAAACAACCCATATATCACTATTTACCCTAGATGTTTATATAATCCCATTAAAAATCTCCATAGTGATGGATTCCTCGTTCTTAGTTTGTATTTGTATGTTTTTTATAATACCCTTTGAATATATCCTTTCAGACATCAATTCTTTACAGACATATAACATTAATTTATAAAAAGAAATCACATTTTTTATAATCTCCAAAAAATAGTTCCCTTATAGATCTTGATAAATCATTTATTCCCTGATTTGATGGAGATGGGCAAGCTATGTGCATCATTCAAAAAATAATTATTGATCTCTATATTTTCAATATCACATTTTCATGATCCAAATATTACAAATTATTCCCCATGATTTTTTTTCAATGATTTCTATTTTTTGATATCCTCATAAATTTTCATAATCTCAAGATCACTTCATGCGAGTCCTTTATTTTAACCAGAATGCATGTTTTAGGGATAATTATTTGAAGAAATTGTTATTTATGATCATTTATAATTCCCATTTATACACATTAAAAGTGTTATATCATCTAATCCTTCTCTATTCTCATCATTGTATTGTTACCAGATAATTTTTACATAGATCGTCTATAACATTATTTGATTTACTTGGATAGTAGTAGATAGTGAATTCGTAATATTTCATGAGCTCTAAACATCAAAAATGGAATAATTTATGATTTTTTAGTGTGAATATATATTTAATGATATTATTATTAATATATATATCTCATAATTCTCCACACAATGATAATTTCACCATATTATTAATAAAAATATAACACATTCTAACTCAAAATCATGTGTGAGATATTTTTCCACGTCATAATTGAACTTCCTTGAGGATTATTGTATAAATTTATCATATATCCTGAGTACACATCCTAATCCCATATTTTATGAGTAATTTTGTACCACAAAGTGTTTCCCACTTATTATAACTATGAAATCCAGTGAAGTGATTTGCATATTATTAAACTCTTTGAAGTAGTCCTCACATTAATTAGCACAGAAAATATATAATCCCATATTATAATCCTAGTGGTATTGAAAATAATGGTATTTTCTTCAATAAAAATTCGGTAACACCCATCATAACATCAGAAACATGCGTATCCATTAAAAATGTTGTCATGGGACACTCATCAGTATCCATATTATAGTAGGATCTGCAAATTATCATTTTAAGTTGATAACATTCCCAAAGATTAATAAATAATCCATCCATATCTCCAATTTTCTCAAATTAAATTATAGTTTATACGTTATAAAAGTGTTATAATAGAATTAAAATGATCATTGGTTTCATCCTTTCTGATGAAGTATATCTATATATCATGAATATAGACTACCACAAATTTTTCAAGGTTATTTCTATAGTCACTTTTCATTGTTTTCTTGAAAATTGTTCATGACATAGTGGGTCGGAAGGGAATAACTTTGAACTTATAGTATTCAAAAATCGTTTGAGAAGATTTTTTGTTAATATATTCCTTTATTATGTTTAATTATGGTTAACCCGACCGAAGGTACAATATATGGAAATTTTTATACACTTATACACTATAAAACAATTCATATGTCTATGACAGGGGATACATTTCCTTTATCCTAATTGTTTTTTCTCACAATAATAAATTAAAGGCATATTCATCAATACATTTTATTGATGAAGATTACTGGACCATCACATGGTGATTCAAATTGGTATAAATATCATTTTCCAGAACTACCTATAATTATTTCATTCGTTCCACTTACTCAATGGTGGCTAATCTATAAGGAGTCATTGATATGTGATGTTATTTAGGTAAATGTTAAATTGAGAACTCAACCTCTTGGTCAAAAGGGAGACTATAAAAATTAGTAAGGAACACAAAACTGTGGTCCCACACAATGGGAATTTATTTGAGCATGACCCTATCATTTGTATCAATCAATTGGATAGATAAACTTTCTTATAATGCTATAATATCCAGAATATAAAGGAGCATTTTGAATAAGATTTATCCTCCTCCTAAAACTTGAATATAATTGAAGGATGGATCTGATTGTGAAGGGTGATATACCTTTCTTGAAAATCATTGTCGAATTATTATAATGATAGAAAATCCATGTATTATATAACATTAGTCTCCCTCAAAGGGAATAATGCAATATTATAGGGGAGTTTTTTTTTTAAATAATTAACAAAGAAGGAGATACATACATTAGATGTAGTATATTCTCTATTCATTGAACTAAATGATAACTCATCCATATAATTTTGAGGTTTTGTTAAATAGTTATACTAAACATACAAGATATAAAATAATATGTATAAATAGAATGAAATATGAAAAATGTTATTCATGAATGATTAACAGGCGTACAGGTCATGGCGTTATTTTTAGGATCCATCTCATCTGTAGTGATATCATATTCCCTTTATATGTTCTGTGAAATTCATTATTTTTGTTATTTCCTCGAATATCCCATAACATAGAGAAGTGGATTCAATAATTTTCATATCACTTTTTTTGAAGCACTGTCATATAGGATGAGTGTTTATATGTACCATAAATTATTCATTTTCATTTTTGGGATTCAATATATCTTTTTGGGAAACAACTATATGATTTTCCCTCTCTTCCCCCTTGGATGAATCACTTACTTATCTTTATATAGTACCCATGATTCTTTCAGGTACCCATTTAACATGTGGGATGTTGTTTTTTCATTTCATCATGGGATTTATCTATTTGTTAACCAATATTAATCTCTATATTCCTCTTTATATCTATTAGTCCAATAATTCACTATGTATCTATGATCTCCATTTAAACCATACATCCACAATTAACAATATCCAAGTAACTCTCAATGACTCCAATAATCAATTAATTTCCTAGAATCATGTATGTGTTCTGGGGAAATATTTATTTAATATTATTATATTTGGTGATTCACATTCTATTGTATCAATTTGATGAACCCTAAGACACCTTGAGAGGGAAGGGTTGAATCAATGTCTGATTTTTTTTGTTTTAAAAACAAGTATCTTGTTCCCACATTGGTAAGAACTATATTAACCTATATTACTAATGAGAATAGAAATAAAAAAATCGCATTCGTAGAGGTAACACATCGCTTTTACTTGGTTCACCCCTAATGGCTATGTCAAAATAGAAAATGATGATAATGTGTAGGTCAAAAAAAATTACACTAATATTTAACACTTTAAAGAACATATAATCGGTCATAGTCACTCTATTCTAGGACCATTATCTTTACAATGGTTCAGGGATAGCTAACTGTATCTCTCATATCACTTCGCTTGACTCCGCCAAGAAAACTTCCTTGAGTGAATTGTAACACAATTTATCCACTTGAAGGTAGGATCAATTGATTTTCATTGAATTGATTATCTCCATTAATAATGAGGCACTTCATTTATTGATGTCCTGAATTGATGCACTTGAAAACACTGAACAACAGATCTAGATATTCAAGACATGTAATCAGATTACACTGAAAATTTCATGCAACCCCTACCCTTTGGGTGCAAGAACGTACTTTTGCGTGCAATATTTTCTTTTCCATGTAAGATCCACTATTGGTGCACAAGATATTATTTTTGAATGGAAATATTTCATGCAACTACAAACGTTTTCACGAAACATCACCTTTTTTGCACAACTTCAACTTCACGTGCAACTTCACCTTTTACGTGCAACATCAGATTTCACATGCAACATCTTTTTCGTGCAACTTTTACAAGAAATTGGGTTCAAATCATCACTATTTATTTAAACATCTTAAATGAGGGGGTTCACCAATTATTTAAATGAGTTACAGACCTCTATATAAAAGACAAGCCATGTGGTTCAAAACATTTTGTTCGGCACCCATTGCTTTTCACGTGGGAACTATTTTCCCAGCACAACTCTATATTTTTCGTGAAGCTCATGCATTTACAACATTTAAATTTTCTGATCCGAAACATTACTTGTGAGCATGTTTCTAAAACACCATCAATTTTTCATGAAACTTCTTTTTCCTGAAAAAAGTTTCTCTATTTTTCAATGTTCATTTCCTAAAATTTGGAATACAATGGGAAATAACGAAAACAACAATATTGTTGTCCACATGAAAGATATGATCATTTTCATATAAAATATTATTATCCTCCACAAATGACATACAAAAAATACAATCCAAAATCCATTTTGTAATTAGAAATGTATTGGTTCCAACACCTTTTATTCTATAGACTTAGTGTTATTTATTAGTGTCCACAAGTGATCATATTACCCATAAAAATGATATATTACCAGTGAAATATTCTCATTCATCTATATAATAGGGGAAAATGATCATATTATTAATGAAGTAAATTCATTTTTATATGATGAGTGTATTATAATATCTAATAAATAATGTAGGAATTTTACTCACAATGAATTTGTATGAAACATTATCTTTTTTATTAGATAGATGGAATTCAACATGATTGTAGTTACTATTCATAAAATTACCAAATTTATCTCGTATTATCATGATGTTGTGTGATCCCATTCACATAATATTTAGATAATTATTATGAAAATTATCACATTTCCAATCACATTTTAGTGGAATGGGTTATCTTCTCCCCTTCAAGAAACTATGAAAAATAAAAATACAATTTGTGGGTATTGAAAGCTAATCTAATTAGAATATAAAAAAGAAAACTATGAAGATAATTGGATGACCATATAAAGGAAAATCATATCACAACTTATTATTCCATACATTTCAATCTAGGTTTTACATTAAGATGGAATTATCTATATAGTGGTTATAATAATTATCAACACAGAATCTCCATAAAAATGAGTCTAGGATGTGATTTTAAATATAGATTCCTAATCCAATTGGAAATATTATTACATTATTTAAAGTATAAAAATATAAAAAAACAGATATCATAAAGTCAATCATATTAGGATGATTGGGTACTTAACATTAAAAAAATTGAAATTGAATTAAACACCTTTGTATTTACTTTCCATAATTAACTTGTACCTTCCTTTGATCTTATACGTCTACATAAGATTACTTTTGGGTTTTTATAGAAAAAATAGAAGAGCTAAAAATCCCATTAAGGGATTAATCCTATGAATAACTCATAAAACAAGGGTTAAAAAATAACATGATGAAATAAAAATGCTTCTGTCATGTATAAATTTATGGAAGCATTAAATATAAATTATTGGAAGATGTGATCATGGAATCATTATAATCCAGTATCATCACACACTATGAAATAAACACGAGTCACTTGTAATATTTTAGACGTATCACGTGGTTGGACAAGTCCCCTAATGAATTATGGTTATTCTCTAATAACATATATGTCATATCATGGGACTAAACATTACCCAATTTATTGGAGCATTATATGGGTTCACCCATCACAACATGTTCATTTATATGTGTACCAGATAATAAATCAATCATAAGGAATAATCATAATGGTTACCCAGTAAATGAAATGGGTGCCATAATCATGTCATAATGTATAAAAAAATAGAATATGATAATGTTTTTCATGAAAGATTAGATTTAAATCATACATTAACATTAATAAAGTAAAATATTAATATATAATGAATAATATGTCCAAATATTGTGAATGTATGCAAATTATGTGTTTAAAGATCGTAAAAAATAATTCCATTTAGTTTCATTTAATGATACATATTAATGAGTATTCATTTTCTGCAAAGGAATAATTTTTTTATAAAATACCAAATATAAACTAAGTTAGTTTTTTCACAATAAAATGTGTTATTTTATAAAAATATTGGTTTATTAATGTGAATATGGGTTTTAGATGATAATGGGTATGAAATTGGGATTTTCCCATTAAACTAGTCATGATTATGAGTAGTAGTGGGGAAAAAACCCTGAAAACATTTATTTACCCATTATATTAAGTTAAATTGATGTTGTTATATAAGTTATGAACATAAAAAAAATATTAAAATATTATAAGAAAAAATAGAGTAATTTAAATTGGGTGTAGAGAGAGAATGTACAACTAGAAGGGAAAATGATTGTTCTTAGAGATCCCCTACATCATATCCAAATGGGTTATGAAATCTAACATAATATCATAGATAACAAAGTTATATTCATTAAATGTTTAATTTATAACAACTTCTTCAATAATTTTATTTATTATAATTTTACTATGTTCATTTAGGGTTATTGTCATCAGTTACAATGATTAATCTTATTATTTGGGTTTTGTCAGTTTTCTGGTTTTATGGACTATTCCCTTTAGTATAATTATGGAAGATCAAATTAATTTAAAGTAAAATGATAGAAATAAAATCAAATTGTATTTATATACTTCCATACTTTTAATTGGTCCCATATATCATTATCTTTTTTGGCATGAGTATCATCCATTTCAAAAATATCAATAACGAACAACATTTATATTATTTTGTTCGGCTTTCAATCAATTAGAAGTCGTATTTTTTTATTATTTAATATTATGTATATATACTATTTGAAATAACTTCAAATTGTTATATTATACATTTTACAATCAGGTTTAACAATTACAATATTTTTATGATCATCCTTGATGTCATAAATGAAAAATAAAAAATCATCATCCATGAAAGAAGTAATTCGATATATCAAGAATGATGATTAATATTTATTATAAAATTTTAAGAAAAATGCTTTCATTATGAAAATTAAATTATGAAAATAATATTAATTTTCTTTTTCAATTTTGGGTTGGTAATGTGAGACTATGATTGGAAAAAAGGAATTAAAACATAATGAAAGCTGATTATACCTATCAAAATTTATCTCCTTCAGAAACACATAGGTAAGATGTAATTATGCATCTGGTGACCTATGTAATACCGAGATGTGGGGTAGTATCTAGGTAGATTAATTTGGGATAATATTATCAATATCCAAATCATATAATGATGTTTAAAAATTGGCAGGATGGGGTGGTATATCAATGTGGACAAGATGTTGTCATTGATTATTGTATTCTTTAGTTTATAATTTATTATTAAGTAAATAAATAGGGTTTATTAATGTTAATATAAATAGTAACTATAAATTTTGATTTAGTCATATAGCTTGTTAAATTAATCATAAATAATAATATTCATATATTTTCCAAACATAGAAAAGTACAACATGTCAACTAATAGTACAAATTCAACTATTTTAGAAAAATTCTAAATAATATAATTAACTATTTCTTGAGATTAAAATATGAAAAAAATTTATGAAAATGATTTTCTAAATATTACAGTTTTTATTTTTAATTTAAATCATAATTTAATAGAAATATTTTGATTTAATTATTATAGTTTATTTCATGAAACATTTACTAATAAATTAAGGTATCCTAAAACAATATTATATGTAAAATAGAAAAGACCATTAATATTATAAAATATATTTTTTGAAAATATATTTTCATTTAAACAATTATATTAATTATAATATTTTAAATTACATATTATTTTCACAATATACTGACACATAATTTTTTATTTTTAAAACATTTATATACTAATTCAATGATATGAATAATAAATATTTTCATTTATAAGATATATAAATTTTATATATACCTTAATATATGAAGATACTATTCTGACATCGGAATTATAATTTTTAATTTTGAAATTAATATTTCAATTGTCATTTTACTATTTTGTGGGTATAAGATCATTAATTTCTAAAAACAACTTTTTATACAGTAATTTATCTATTTTATCTCCAGGTTATAAAATGTAATATTCAAAATTATTATTTTATTTTTAACATTACTTTTTGCGTATAGTTTTTTTCATGACTATTGTCATTCTAATAGATCAATTATATCCATTGTTGGGCCAAAATCCCTCTAGGTGTCATCTCAATATTTTTAGGGTGAATGTGTTTGTTAAAAATTCTATATGGTTATGAAGCATGTATTAAACATACCAAATAGAAGTGAAACTCCACTTTGTCAAAATCCAAGGTGTTATATGGAGTCACTATCAATGCTAAAATTTGGTGGATGATAGTAGTGAATTAAGCTTTCCATGAAGGGTTATTCACAATCAGAATTGTAAAGGATGCAACATGAACCTCTCAATGATATCATTTTCATATGAGTCTCATTATTTTTAGAGTAATGATGGTGGATTTATTCTTATGTCAAGGGATCTTCATTTATGTTTGTAAGTTGGATGTTTAGGGGCCCACTAATGATAACATATGACATGTTAACTATATATAAATCTCACAGTTATGGATATAAGCCACTAATATTTTTTATATTAGTGACTAAGAGATTATTTGTGATTAATTATCCTATATGACGGATTCATATCACAGAACTAGTTAGGGAAAATTTCATTAGAGGTTATCATAACTGATGGAAGAATTAAGGTATGATACAACTTATTTGAGAGGGAAGATTTTATAAAGGAGAAGTGTTTCATGAGAGAGGGTTATGAAAAGTATAGAATCTTCATGGAGAAGAAATTCCATGAAGGTGGATGTTTGGGATGATATTTTGGAAAATGGTTTTCAAAGCACTGTTGGTTGCTAATTGAATTGGACCACGTATAAAATGAGTTTTGTGATGCATTATTTTGTCATGAGGCATCAACAACCCATGGATTAGAGGTGGTAAATAAAGGGTTTTTCCCTAAATTACTTATTCCATGTAGTGAAAGTTAGTTCACTTTTGATGAAAGATTGTTTTCCCGAGGTGCATGGATGTTCATGAAGTAATAGAAACTATTCACGAATGATGTTTGAGAGACTAATTATACCATGTAAAGAGGAATTAAACTACTAAGGGAACAAATTCCTGCATGGAATACTTATACATGTGTGAAATTATTCTGAGGTGATTTTTAATAGTTGTATATTCTTCAACAAGAGTAGTGAACACAATTTATTTGATTGAACAATGAGATAAAAATGTTAATTTTTAGTAAACTAGGAGGGACAGTGAATCCACTCCAAATAATTTATGTATTTTGATCCTACTCATAGAAGTGTAATTTCCAAAATAATGAATTTGATTGGGGAAATATTAAATATTTTATAATGACACATTGTTATTATATGCTCGATGGACATATCCTAATTATGGTGAACTGTGAAAAAATATATCTTTCTGTTGAATGATTTCATTTCTATTTATAATTTCATATGGGAATGAGATAGAAGTGTGTTTTTTAATGTTGAAATAAGTCCCAAAGGGGTTGTTTTTTTTAATATTTACAAAAAATATTCTCCCCCTCTCTGGGTGTAAAACCTAATTAGGATAAAAATTGATTTCAAAGTTAGAGAAATATAAATGCATGTTCTATAAAATTGTTTTTATATTATCAATAGATTTAATAAAAAACTGTGTAATATCATTCATAATTGATGTCATTATAGTATCAATAAGTATAATTTAGTCCATTATAGATAGTGTTTAATTACAAGAAGCCGACAAAAGTAAATTCGCTACTAATGATAAAGGCTCCCATCATTTAAGGTGTCCTTATGTAATTAAATTTATATGAAGGTTATTTTATAATATTAACAACAATCTACAAGGGAAATGTTTCTTAAATTTTATGTGGGAAAATAAAAAGTTAGTGAGAAAGATATACAGGTTCAATAGAACAAGTATGGAGATCTCAAAATGAACCCTAGTGAATTTGTTGATTAATTTACACACCGAGTAAATTTATTGTTGAAATGATTTTTTGTATCACAGATTTTTTATTATATTTAAATATATTAAATCACATCAGAATAATACTTCAAATTCAATTAAATATTGATGTTTTTATATTGGAAGATAAATATCCAAAAGATCTAAATTACATTTATTTCACAGAACTCTTATTTCATACAAGATGAGAACAGATGATAATGGGTTTCTATAAAAATGTGTTGTATAATGAAGTGGAATTCAAGTCCATGAATAAGATCATTGTTGAATATGAGAATAATGAATATGATAAAGACGATTTGATATCATTCATTTCATCAAATCATCATAAATGAAATGGAATGTTCAAAAGAATATCTACCATTCATTATTTTGATTTTGAAAATTTGGACTATATGAAACATGGTACCAAAAAATGATTCAAGATAATGATATGGATGAAGAAGAACATTCAAAAACGAAGGATTTACCATATATTATAGGAATGAAATTATTCAGTAGAAATTTAATTAAAAATTAGAATCATCCTTGACATGAAAATTACAAATTATGAGAATTAGAATTTTAAGAGATATAAAACTAAAAATATCACAGAGAAAATGATATGGTAGAAGTATTTTGTAGCTCCAAAAAAGGTAGAGAGTGACAGTGATTATGAAAAAGGATAGGTATGTTTTGATATGTATGATGAAATATAATCCACTCTTTACGAGATATATATTTTGAGATCCTAAATGGTGAAATCCAACAAGTGGTTCATGATGCCAAATACTATATGGAGAATAAATATTAAGAGATGATTGATCTGAACATGGAAATTTAAATTCTGAATACATAAATTCCAGAGGGCTCAAAAATGTTTGGTGACTATATGATCAAAATTTAAGAAATGAATAGATATTCAATATCTTTAGTAACACATAAAATGTTAAATCAAATACATCAAAGAGCATGAAGTGTAATTTCTCATCCTATAACGAATTGATATGGATCCATAAAAACACTTGAATTTTGGTATGAAATTGGTAAACAATATCATTTATACACCAAAAAAGATAGATGCTGATATTAGATATGAAATAGAAATTTAATATGTTATTAAATTCAAATGGTATGGCTGGTATGTGGAACGATCGAAAAAAATAGTAATGAATGATGTCAGACCACAAGAACCTAATCTGAAATTGAATATTGATTTGGTTATGGATAAAAATCATATGATTCATTTAAACACATGTAAAACAAAAATTATTGGTTTGACACGTTATAATGTAGAATAAATAATATGTTATTGTTGTGGACACCTGGGACACTAATGAGATATCTGTTTCATATCCCAGAGCTTCAAATGGGAATAAGATTATTAGATCCATCCATATACTGATCTATATTCCATGTAATTATTTTATGGTCATAATATCACATGTGGTGTATTTAAGAAGATAGAATGTTATTTCTCATAAAAGGCTATGAAACTATGTTGAAGGAGACACAATCTGGACATATGAATTAGTTCAAAGTATCATTATGTGATTTGAAAATGAAAATATATTATCATTATTACAAGATTTAGATGGTCCCTAATACATTGTGAAAGATAATTATAATCATTATATAATGGGCATGATGTGAAAAACATTTATCAATAAAAAAATATATGAATATTTAGTGGTTGTAGATATTTCCAATAAATAATCGGACTAGTATATTGGACAGATATTTCATCGTGGATTCACATCCTATATAATAGGTAATAAAATATTTTCACATGAAAGCTATATGCCATGTTAGTTGTTGTTTTATATTGAAATGATCAAATCCTAATCAATATTGTCTTTGGAAAATCCAAATAGGCGGAAAATAAATAAGACTTGATGATTTATTACATGATAAATTTCTCAATAAAAATATACTTATTTTTAGTCAACATTTTGATTCGAGGAATGTTATATGATTTATTAAGAGAATTTGTAATTTTAATTAAATATATGGTGAAATTGTTCTATTGGTAAAAAGGTGGAATCTATACCTTTTAATTGGAGATGTACATATTTTCATTTAATCCATAGAGGAATAAATTATGTTTTTTCATAAATGGAATGGCCATCTATGTCTAGAATCCCTATAATTTTTGGTCAAATGGGAGGAAATTTTAGATCTACCAAATATGTCATGATTCAATACATATACATGAAATTCTTGTCAATGATCAAAGATCATTAGAAAAAATTACATGGAAACATCATCTTGAGTTATTTCATTTGTTTATGTCGTTGAAAATGGATTTATCTCCCCAATATCCATTGAATGTAGTAGGTATTAACATATTTTAAATGACGATTTCAATAGGATTGAGTAGGTATTTTTCATTGACCATATATATGATGTGTTCAGTTTCAAAAAACATCATCAGATAGAATATGAAAGGACAATTGGTTATATGATTCTAAAACATCAGGATGATTATGGTGCAGAATTTAAAAATATTCAATTAGAGTTTTATCTTGATAAACTTGGGATAATGCAACATGATTCATCAATAATAACTCTCCATCAATATAAAGTGGTTGATAGGAAAAATCATATCATTAAAATCCTGAAAAAAATATCTTATTATTAAGGACCAACCATAAAAATTATAGATGGATGATGTCTTGAAATTGGAATATCTATGAAATAGGGATCTGTTATGTTTAAAGGTAGAAAAATAATCCTATTAAATGTGGTATAAATGAAATTAGCACTAAAATAATTTGGAAACTAGGGATGTAAATGATTTTCTATTAATAAATTAAAACAAAATATATTTGATAGACAATGGGATAGTGGTATATTTTTGGATATTCAAAAAATATCAATGAAAAAATAAGTAAATAATATTATTGTAAAGGTATTTAAGAGATATGATTACACTATAGTTGATATTGAAAACAATCCTCAATAAATTCATAATAAGTATCTTAATGATAATGATGATGTGGTAATGACATCAAGGGGAGTTAATGTGGAATATATCAAATTAGACAAATATATAGATGTTGGTTGGGTTGATGTCCAATATATATATTCATGAAAACCAAATAATCAACCTGAAATTGATATAAGAAATATCATTGGTGATCAGGAAAATCTTGTTCAAATATGAAGAATGAATCCATTACATCAGAAATCCTTAATATCTTAGGTAAATCATATATTTTGGGATTAATAATTGAGGGAATAGAATTGGGTTCATTATACGATGAATATCATGAAAAAATTGATAAGAATCATACGTGGGAGATAATTTCAAGACTAATATACAAGAATATCTTCAGGACAAGGTGCCTCTTTTAAAATAAGATCAATGAGCATGCATTGTGATTTGAAAAAACAATTAGTTTAATAGTGTACTCTTATATAGTGGGTGTTTATGTACATGAAACATTTTAATCTATTGTATGAGAATAGAAAATCATATTATTCTTTCCCATATTAGTGTTAATAAGGTTCAATGTTTTCTATATGAATTACAAGAAAAAATTTCTTAATTTGGTTCTAAGAGAAGAATATTATGTTGAGAATCCAAATTTTTTTCTCAATAATGAATATAAGATTTTATTTTCTATGATGTAGAAGGTGATATATAGGTTCTAGAAATCTATAGGGCCGTTATATTCAAGACTGGATCAAATTTTGTAGAAAAATTATTTTTTCTATGGTGAAGTTTATTAAAATATCTTTGTAAATCATAATTATAATAACATTATTATAATGCAGGTTTATGTTATTTGGTGGATTAGATGAATCAAAGTGATAAAAGGTAGTATAATTCTTGAAATTATAATTATAAATATCAATGATTGGTGAATTAATATTTTTCCATGGTTTATAAGGGACAAAAGTAAATAATGGAACATTCATATCACAATCTAAATGTAACACCCCACAATTTCATAGTATGTTATCTCTTCAATGTAATTTAATAACTTGTGTTATACACAACACCGAGTTCGAGCACTCCACGACTTACCAAAATAGCTGTTTGAAAATATGTTATGAGTATTATTAACCAAATTATGAATTTTATATAAAAAATATTATTTTATAATCTATATTATGTGTTTTTTAAACATAATATAATAATAAATTCATTTTTTTTTCCATATGAATGATGTATTTTAAAAAAATTAAATTTTCCCTCTTAATGGAGAATATTTTTCAAATGAAATATTTTAGACTTTTATATATTCTATTTAATGAAATTAAATTATTCTTTAGAATAGGGTCATAAAAATATAGATTCGTTAATTTTTATTATTTTCTGACAACATTAATATTTTGATGAATAATGAAGAATACTAAATTTTAAGTGAAAAAAACTTTTTTAATTGTAATAATTTATACTGTTATATTATGAATTTGAATAGTCTGGAATTATAATTAGACTATGTTTTTGTCATTTAATAATATATAGTTCATTATAAGTAAGTTTACATTTAAATATTACATAAACAAATTTCTATATTTGGACGATTTTTGCTTTTATAAAACTAGCTTTCTGGTTTTGAAAATGGGAATTAATTTTAATTTTTAAAATTAAAATCAAATATTTTGATTATGGAAAATAGAATTCATTTTTCAAATCAAAATATCAAAAACAAATTTGGGTGATTTTTATTGGTATTTTTTAGAAAACATTCAATTTTTTATGAATAGAGAAAACAGTTAGTGATTGTTTAAAATTGCACTTTTATTTAAATAATTTCGTTTTTTATGTAAATTTATTTTAATTAAAAATAGATATATAATACATATATATGTACAATTTAATTCATTTATGTCATTTTAAAATAAAATTAAATGTATAAAATTTTATTGAATTTTTTAACCTCTTTTACCCACCATCTATGAACATTTGCAATTTTGTCTAAAATGTAATTTTAATGATTCTGTGAACCTTATTTCAAAAATGAAAAAGAAACGGTTGAGATCATTAAATAAAATGTTGTTCAATAAGATGAAAAAAACTTTTGGGGAATAGTAACATTGTACTTTTATTTACCACAGTTAAATTTAAATAGGGTAATTAAAGGTAAAAATGATATTATAATAACTCTAACACATTTGAAAATTTTATTTAATAAGTGTATTTTTACCAAAACTAACATTAGGATTAAAAGATGATGTAATGGTGTGGAACTCTATGGTCCATTCCTTTGCAAAAATCAAGTGTATGAGGTGTTTCAGGAGGTCAAATTGACATATCGGGCAACACATTGCCAAATTCTCTATTTCGTTGAATAGTTCTAATGGTATACCGTTTTGAAAAGTTCATTGGTAACCTTCTGTGAGTAGTTTAATCAGTAACCTTCTATGAACAATTTCATCGGTGAGATTATATGAACAGTGCATCGGTGACCTTCTGTGAACAGTGTCATCGGTGACATTCTATGAACTGTGTCATCGGTGACCATATGTGAACACTGCAACTGTGACCTTGTGTGAACAGTTCATTGGTGACCTTCTTTGAACAGTTTCATAAGTGAACATATGCGAACAGTATCATCAGTGAAGTTATGTGAATTTTGTAATAGTGACCTTGTGTGAATAGTGACATTAGTGACCTTATGTGAATATTGTCATCGGTGACCTTTTATGAACATTAAACAGTAACTTTATATGAACAGTTTCATCTGTGACCTTACGTAAACAAAATGAATGGAGGTTCCAATGGTTTCCTTTTCTTTCCTTTTACAAATTTTGATTTCTATGAAATGTGTTTCTAGAACGGTGAGATTTCAACGGTGAACATTTCATTCCTTTGCTAGATATTTAGTTTTGTGAATAGTGTTTCTAAAATGGTAACTATACAATGTTTCAAGGATAATAGTGTATAGTGTTTTCAGAATGGTAGGTGTACATTGTTTCCAGAACGCTAGGTGTACAATGTTTCTAGAATAATAGGTGTATAGTATTTCAGAATGGTAGGGTGTACAATGTTTCCAACTTCCTAGTGTTTCTCCCATTAATAATTTCCATTGACGTAAAATGCATTTAAAGTGTCATTTTAAGGAATCTAAGGCTGATTAAAAGGATATAAATCCTATATTAATTATTCCTAAGTCTCTTGATGTTTTTACATGGTCAAATCATGTGGTTTAATGCATTCTACTTTTAATGGGAAATAAAGTGTATCTCAAACCGTCTCTCAATTAAATCATCAAAGTGAAAAGATATCTTCCTCCCTTGTTCTTCCTCACTATTCTCTGGTGTGAGACCCTTGAACCATTCTATACATCCAGTGTGAATCGTGAGATCAATCTTTTCCCCATGGATTGGATTCCCTCGATGTCCTTCTTGCTGCATGTGAACCCCCTATTTAGGTGCAAAAAATAAGTATCCATTAATCATTGATATATGGTATGTATTATCATCATTATTTTGGTATTAATATTCTATTGTTTCTCCATTCCATATCATATCATGTGGTCTCCATGCTTTTAGTAGAGATTTCATGGGTTTCGGTTTGTGCGGTCGTACCATGGCATCCTCAGGTGGATGCAGTTGTCACGAGAGGAGGCTATCATGATCCGTTGTGTGGACTGTTCTCATATAAAAAATGTCAAGAACCAATTTAGGTTTGGTACTCATTGATTCTCTCCTCTTTTACATGCAACTGTATCGTTATCACGTTTTATACAACTAGATGACAATATAATTGACATAATAAATATTAGAACTGGGTAAATAAATTGATATGAATCAAATGTTTTTGCCTCTTGTTTTTCTAGATAGTGTGATAACTATGGTCTCTTTTTTTTGTTATTGATTTCAATTAGTATAAAACATAAACCAGGATTAAAGAACTAGTTGTATGATAAAAGATAATTCCTTCTAGCATTTTGAGTTTCCCTCTTGATTGTTAAAGGGCCTAGATCTAAATTGTTTTGATGGTTTTCTTCATACTTTATGTGTTTTGATGTGAACCTCGATGGCTGTTGTGACATGTGGGTTCATTGAATCCCTTTTTTGTGGAATAAACTAATTCTTATGGTGGTGAGATGCATCAGTGAATGCATGTGTGTGTCAGCGAGGACACAAAGGATGATGGAACATAATGGATGTGATTGTTTGATGCATGTTGATTCTTTTTGGTTGAATATCTATTTTACTTTCCCCACTACCTAAGGCAGATGGTCTTTCTTACCCTTCTTCCGGAAGAGGCAAAGATGTGAGGGGTATTCCACATGATTTTTGTGTTTAGCTTCTCAAGGGAGGATGGGTCTATGCTCTGGCTATAGGCGGCAAGGACTCGACGGGTAGTACATCTACTCACCGTGTTGAGCCCCCTTGTGTTTAGTAGCATATAATTATTTTCATGAATTATTTAGAATGCGGGAAAGTAATTCTGTAATGAAGAATTTCAAAAATGGGGTTAAACCATGGGGTTGAAGTTTGCTAGAACATAATGATGAGGAAGTATTATTAATGGGGCAGTGGACATTGGGTGTGATGATATGTAATTTAATAAGGAATCTAAAAAGGGTTATTAATGTTTGAAGAAATAATTAACGTAAAGTGAAATTGATAAAAAGGTAATGATTTAAGTAATTTATGCTTTTAAAATGGTCGTGTGATTATTGGATACCTAGTAATAGAAGTGGACATCGGGAGTCCGAGAGACGTTAGATGCAGTTGATTTTATGACTAGGTTATTCCAATTGTGTGGTGGTAATTCTAGTATAATATGTAACGTTTGTGTTTCTATATGCCAATCCACCCCGTTATTAAGGAAATTTGACACCCCAGGGATTGTGAGCCCTGTATTTGGGGGGGGGGGTGTTTTCCCCAACATTCTGTTGGGAGGACGGATGGATGACTACCCCATTCAGCCTCACTCTCATTTTTTGGAAGTTACATGTGCTTGTAGGAACAATAGTAAGTTTTCCCCATATATTTCTATAGAGGTATGTTATGTCTTTTGGTTATTAAGACACATATATTATAGATATATTATCCTATGGATTACTATAGGTATAACCTTTATAGGTTATGATGTATTGAGGATCCTTATGTTGTGTATGGGATATAATTAGTTGAGGTATAATACCCCACATATGATACACGTTATGGGAGTTTTGGTGGCTCCCAGAAACTACCTGGTTACATTTATGATTGGATGTGGTTGTTTTTTTTCATGGGGTTCATCTTTTGGTGCTTCGCCTTGGTGTCTACAGGCATGCCTTTTTGGAGAGGGATTATTAGGACATACGATGTCGGGGCAAAGTGGAAAACAAGTAGGGAAGAAGTAGCAGGGTACCATCGATAATCATTATTATTTTATATACTATTGTACTTGATACATGGTGAGAGTATACATGTTAGAGTTTGAGAACTTAGTATACTTGTTTAGGTGATGAGTTAGTTTCACTGATTTTTCATTGAACTTTAGCATGCTTTTTTAAATTTTGCATGAGAGTCATCCAAGAGGATCCTAGAGAGTATACTATTATACTCACCCTATTTATATATAATTTTTTTTCAGGTAACAAGGAGTAGATTGAAGATCATGCTGTTTCTACTAGACTTGAGATATAGGAGATTTCTGGGCTTGTGGTTGTAGTTGTTTTTACTTTTTTTGGAAACATTCATTTTTACCCTTTTAGTTGTATTACTTTTGCATGACATTACATATGTTCACTTGAGTGTTCATTTATATTTTAGATCTGAGTTGCAGTTGGTTGGTGTCTATGTTAGCTCTATCTTCTGCATGTGCTCTATTAGATGGTAATGCCTCTCATTTGTGTGTTTACTATACCCTCGGTGCTAGTCGCCAACTCAGGGCCTACATGAGGCAGGACTAAGGGGTCATTTTCTCTCTTCTCAAATTTCCAACCCACGAAATGTACACATTGTGGGGAGGGGGTGTTGACATAGTGGTATCAAATGTCTGGTCGAGGTATAGGATGGTGTATGGAGTTAATACCAAGTGTGGTTTCATGGGTTGGTAGGGCAACAATGCCATTCATGTTTAGCAAGTGATGTAAACACTTGAGACTGGCTAAGACATAGGCATTTAGGGACCCCTATGATCTGATGTACTGACCTTTATGTTTATAATGGAAACTAAATGAGGTGATACTAGTTGCAGGGTACAACCCTTGGAAAGGATCATGGATCATTCTTTTTTTCCTATTTTGGAATGGGTAGACCTTGGGATAGGTTAATATAGAATGAATAAATGAAATCAATTAATTCATTAATGTTGAGTCTTCTATATTAATATTTTAGGAGCCATACCTATTTATTATTTTTAGGTATGGATCCAGATCTTCGTCCTCATCAGGATATCCTAGAAGATGTCATTCGGGATTTTCTAGAAGACCACCACAGGGTAGAGGTTGACAACGATGACACTTGGAGGAAGACACTCTCCGGGTTTCAATGACAGAGTCAGCAGAAGTACTAGGGATCTGTTTTAGATGTAGTCACAGAATACTTGTTAAAGTAGTTTGAGATCGGCTTCTGTTCGTTCCATTCTCATACGGATCACTAGATGTCCATGGTTGTGATGCTGTTGGGTGGAGTAGTGATGAATTAGTGGTTCTTGTTCCTTAGGGATCATGAGGAGTGAACGATCTCATGGGAGGAGTTCAGTAACATGTTGAGAGACGAGTTTCCTTCTTCGAAGGTGAAGGTGTCTAGTCGCCTGATGCTACTTATCCTTCGTCATGGGAGCTCCAGTGTAAGAACGTTTGGAATCTGTTTCATGAACCTTTTATGATTTGCATCAGACCTGTTGCCAGAAGAGGAGGCCATGATGAGGCCTTTCAATGAGGATTTGTGTCTCATGATCCAGCATCATGTCACCCCATTTATTTTGAAGAAATTTCTTCACATACTATCTTGGGGGGTGGTTTTCAAGAAAACGTTTTCCAGAACTGGATCATCACGAGAGGGGATTCATCATAATTCATCAGGATGTAGAGATGTGGTTCGGGGTTCCTTTTTTTTATGGAAGAAGTGTTTTCGTTCACCCAAGGGTAGGTCCTAGTCTTTCGCATATCATTTTTATGGGGGCATCAACTCTCAGGCCTATGCCAAGATATTAGGTTCTCTTTATTCTTATGGTGGTCGAGGTCATCATTTGTGGAAGTTTCTGAACTTTTAGAGAAGTCATTGTTCACCAGGTTCTCTGCTCCAGATTCCTCCATTGAGGCAGTTCCAGTTGAGGTAGAAGCTACAGGTTTCACTAGCTTTGGATCAGCAGAGGGTAGATTGCGGTAGTCATAGGAAAACCCCATGATGCTCCCCGTCCTCAGAGAACAGAGCATGGCTATGGTGGTGGACTTAATCAGGGTAAGAGTGGTCATGGCGGAGGTTGTGGTCAGCTTCATTATCTAGTGTTTCAAGCTCTAGGTGATCCAGACGTCGTTCGAGGCACCCATTGATTGTTTTGTACCTTTGTGTAAGCCTTGTTTGATACAAGAGAAACACACTCCTTCATATCACCTACCTTTGACCATGCTTTGGTATATGATTTTTACAAGCTCCCAGTGCCCTTGGTGTTGACTACACTAGTTTGAGGTCAAGCTGACGTGTTAGAAGTATGTATATACTCTGAGCTAGTGTTCGGGAAGCACCACGCTTGGGGATATTTCCTATGTTTACTAATACCACTATATTATGTCATCCTCCTCATGGATAGGTTGAATTATTTGAAGGCTATCATGGATTTCTTTAGGATGAATGTCTTTTTAATTAGTGCATATGGAGAGATGATTGTGTTTGTTGGTGAGAGAGATCCTCGGATGGTTCATAGGTGTTTTCCATCCTTATCATCCATGATGGATGAGAAGATGATGAGTTCGTCATAGGTTCAGTAGTTGGCATTTTTTAGGGTCATAAAAGAGTATCCTGATATCATTCGAAAAGAGGTTGTAGCATTACCCCTCGATGAGAGGTCAAGTTTGAGATTTAGCTTCAACCAGGAGTGTCTCTTATATCTATGTATCCATATTGGATGGCCCCTTCTGAGTTACGAGAGATATTAATACATCGTGATGTCTGTTACATTGCGGTTTTGTTCGGCCATGTGTGTCACCATGGGGTGCACTAGTTTTGTTCATGAAGACGGATGACGGTAGTTTGTGGTTGTGTGTCGATTAACATTTCTTAAACAAACTAACAATAATGAATCGTTATACTCTTTCATAGATTGAAGATTTATTTGATCAACTGAAGGGTTCATGTTGGTTCTCAAAAATCAACTTGCGGTTAGGATATCATCATATTCATGTAAATGATGAGGATATCCCGAAGTCATCATTCCATTGTTGTCAAGGTCATTATGAGTTCTTTTTAATGTCATTCAGTGTGATGAATGCTCCATTTTTGTTAATGGGATTGATGAATACTATGTTCCGTGAGTACCTAAACATGTTCATAGTAGATATCAGCGATGAAATCCTTGTTTATTTCACATCTGAGGTGGAGCATTGAGAACATCTACAGACAGTTTTTGGAGTTCTTTATCAACATCAGTTTTTTGGGAAGTTGTCGAAGTGTGAGATTTGTGTTCTTGAAGTCCATTTATTGCAGAAAGTTGTGTCTCCTAAGGGATTTGTTGTGGATATATTGAAGATAAAAGTATTTTTCTTTGGAATCTCCCATGACAGTGTCAGAGGTGAAAATATTCATTGGTCTCACATGCTACTACAGGAGGTTCGTAGCCGATTTCTCACAAGTTGTGACTTATATGATATATTTGACCAAGAAGGATCATAAATTCATATTGAATGATCAGTGGCAGGCCACAATGAGAATCTAAAGGAGAATTTAGTAAGTTCCCCAGTTCATTATATTCTATCTATGAAAGTTTAGGTCGATGTTTTCTTCCATGCATCGAATCTGTGGTTGGGCTATGTTATGATGCAGAAAATATCATTTTTTTCTTATGGGTCTCAGAATTTTTATCGCCATAAACATAATTATGAAACTCATAATCTTCAGTTGGCATCCTTGGTGTTTTCTCTGATGTTTTGGAGGCATTACCTCATTTGTGAGGGCATTGGGGTTTTCACCGATCATAATATTTTTAGGTATGTTTTCTCCATGTGTGACTAGAACATATGCCAATATCGGTGGATGGAGTTATCATAGGAATGTGACATTGAAATATCGTATACACATTGAAAGGGGAATTTTGTAGATGAATCATGGATTATGATGTCACATAGTGATGTAGTGCGTGAATCTAGTGACTTCGGGAGAGTAATGGAAGAGTAGTCTTCATTACATTTTGATATGAGAGATGTTGGCAGGAAATTTTTTCTTTTTCAGATGATGGTGTAATGATCTCTCGTGAAGAAAGTGGATGATTCCTAGTTTTGTAATAATGAGGTATAGGTGTGGAGAGACAGGGTTGTTTGTAGTGAGGCCCCTAATGGTTGGTTGGAGGATGAACAACATAATGTGTTGCATCACAGAAGGCTTTTTTGTTCCTTTGATGATTCTCAAGATGGTTATCAAAGAGTTTTATAGTTCTCCATTAGTGGTTCATCTTGGTATGATAGAGATGTACTGAGCACTGGGAGGGAAATTTTAGTGGCATGGGCCAAAGCATGCAGTTTCATAGTTTGTTTCTCAATGGTTAGTCTACCAGAAGGTGATGGCCGAACACCGTGTTCCGGGTGGTCTGCTCTAGCCATTAGAGATTCCTTATTTGATGTGGGAGGGAAAATCAATGGACATTGTAACTCGTTTACCTCGAGCTCTGGGAGGAAATGATTCTATTTGGGTGGTAGTGGATCACTTTACTAAATCGGACCAATTATAGCAATCAAGGAGTCGAGCTCAGTGGATGTTTTGTCAAGGAAGTATCTAGAATAGGTGGTGAGAATTCATGGAGACCCATGGATGAACATTTTTTATCACGATCCTTGTTTACATCAAGGGGTTGATAGTTTTCCATCATGATTTAGGTTCCCAGCTATGCCTTAGCTCTACTTTTCATCATCAAACGGATGGTCAGACAGAGCGAACCATCTAGACTCTGGAAGACTTGTTACGCTCATGTGTTCTTGATTTTGGAGGTTCGTGGATTAGGCACCTATACTTCCTGGAGTTCGCTAACATTAATAGTATTCACTCCACCATTGATTTGGAGCCAGTGGAAGCCTTATAGGTCTGACCTTTTTGTTATCTGTTGTGCAGGACTGGAGTCGGAGAGTCAGTAATTCTTGGATAGAAATTATTTAAGAATACAATAGAGAAGGTTTAGGTGATTTGTGAGAGGATAAAGAAATTGGAAGATCGTCAGAAATCAAATTTTTTTCAATGTAATAAACCCTTAGAGTTTAATGTTGGGGATCGTTTGTTTCTGAATGTGACTCTCCATCGTGGGAAGTAAAGGATTGGTCATGGGAGTGAGCTTTCTCCCCGGTTTGTTGGGCCTTTCGACGTGTTAGTTCATGTTGGAGTTGTGGCGTATTGAGTAGAAATTCCCCCATAGATGAGTCGGATACATGATTTTTTCCATGAATCACATCTTCGTCATTATCATCATGATGTCTCTCACTTCATCGATTGTGGAGAGATCAATTTTGATGATGATGCAACAGTTTAGAAGTGACCAATTGATATCCAAGACCATAAAAAGAAGGTGTTTTGTAGTCATTTCAACCCCTGGGATCGTGTCTTGTGGTGACATGGTGGCATAGAGGAGAGTACCTTGGAATGTGAGTCACAGATACGTGCTCAGTACCCAGAGCTGTTTGATGTTTAACTCTTTCCATGTAACGATGTCCATGTGTGGTAAGACCTTTCATGTTTATAACATGGATTTATTTTCTTGCATAATTTTCCTTGCTCTATTTAGATAGTAATCTCTAAGGGTGTTTTTTTGGACCTCGTTTCTTTTTCCAATTATGTGGGTTTTCGAATTCTCGAGGATGATAATGTTTTCACAGGTATCTTATGTAATGGTCCAGACCTCTCTGGTCCATTCCTTTTTGAAAATAAGGTGTATGAGGTGTTTTGGGGATTTAAGGTGACATATCCCCAACACATTTCCAAATTTACTATTTCAGTGAACAGATCCATCAGTAGACCATTAAGAAAAGTGCATCAGTAACCTGCTATAATCAATTTCATCAGTGACATTCTGTAAATAGTGTCATCAGTTAGCTTATGAGTGTAGTGTCTTGGTGACCATCTGTAAATGGATTCATCAGTTACCTTATGTGAACTGTGTCATTGGCAACCTTATATGAATAGTGAAATAGTGACCTTGTGTGAACAATAAATCAATGACTTTTGAAAAGTTTCATTAGCAACCTTATGTGAATAGTGTAATCGGTAACCTTATGTGAATAGTGCAACAATGACCTTGTGTGAACAGTGATATAGGTGACCATATGTGAACAGTGTCATCAGTGACCTTTTGTAAAGAGTTCAACGGTAACCTTATATGAACAGTCTCATCGAAAACCTTAAGTAATCAATAAAAAAGTGAGGTTCCAACAATGACATATTCATTCCCATACAAATTTTTGGTTCTGTGAAAAATAATTTCCATAACGGTGAGGTTTCAACGACATCCTTTTCTTTTAATTTCCAAATTTTGCATTCTATGAATAGTTTTTCCCAAATGGTAGGTTTACAGTGTTCCCAGAATGATAGGGGTTACAGTGTATCCATCATCCTACAATTTTTCTATGTTAACATTTCCATTGAGTTAAAATGCATTTAAATCCATACTTGAAGGACTATAAGGACAATTAAAAGGACATAAGTCATATATTAATTATTCCTAAAGCTCGAGATGTTATTACATGGTCAAACACTGTGGTTTTATGTGATCCACTTTTAGTTGGAAATCATGTGTATCATATTCGTCTCGTTGTTATATTATGAAAAGATACAAGATATATTCATCCCATGTTTTTCCTCCTTGTTCTCTGGTGTGAGACACTCGAACAATTCATTCCCTCTTGTAGGAATCTTGTGATCAAACTTTTCCCCATGGATAGGCTTCCCTCAACGTCCTTCTTAGTACTTGTGTCCCCCCAGTATCAGTGCAACCAAGAAGTATAAATCAATAATAAATATAAGGTATGTTTTATCTGTTGGTTCTGGGCGTAACGAAAGTGCGTTGGTGGGTTTTCCCAACATTATATTTAACATTAAACAATGTTCAATGTGAGATCCATCACGATGTCAAACGCCAAATATTCAGAATAGAACGAGGAACAAAAAACTTAAGAGGGAATCCCGGAACCATAGAGATAGGATCATAATATGTTGGTTATAATTAATTTGATTAATTCACAAGAATTACATTGGTGGAATTATTTCTTCATTGATGTCTCTGGTCATCATCATATGATCCATCATTAAGTCTTAAAATACAAGTGTAGGATTCCTCTAGCGGTGATCCACAAGTGTGCCACGTATCTCCAGATTTCGCCGAAGGGTTCCCTGGGTGCTAGCATAGAAGAACCTTCTCTTGCGATGTCTACCTTCAACCGCCTTGGTCTCTTGGTCTTGAGAGGGTTCTTGGAGGAAGGAATTATTTCAGCCTTGAATGAATTCTCCAGAATTTTTCTGCACAATGATTTATCTTGTGGAAAAGTGTTGGGGTTGTGAGGATATTTATAATTAGGTTTGAGTTTTATAGTTATGACAATAAATAAACGTGTTACACGTTTTATTTATTTCATTAACTCTTTTTTTAAACACCCATATCGAATTATTAATTCCTTGACATGCTCCCATGCAGATTATAATCAATATCACAATAATGATATTATTTCCTCAAAATCCCAACTAGAAAAACTACACACCGTGTAATAATTAATACACGGCGTGTACGTGGTTTTCCATAATACTACATGACGTGTATATTTAATATACATAGCATGAACTTTTATTTTCCACTTTCCTTTATTTCCTCCACCATATTTATTAGTCCTTTAGTAATGGATATTTATTTCTTAAATAAATGTAACTGCATTACTCGCTAATAAATGTATTATTTCTCCCACAATATATTCTATCAAATAACTAGTGTTGAAAAAAATGTGATCTGGCATCCTTAAATAATTATTAAACCAATTTTGGAAATAATCATTATTTAACTTCTTAAATTAATATTTAACTGAGATACAAGGACATACATAGTGTGTGACCCTCTAGGCCTCTTTCTCAGTGGCATTAGTAGGAGCCTGCCAAAAGTCCAAGGTTAGCATATAGCAACATGCCAAGGAACCCATCGAGAAAAAATTTTACTTCGTAATGACGTGTCACCTCCTACGAACTTTTACTGTGTAATATAATCCATTTGACACAATATCTCAAATAAAGTGGGTTGCATGCTAGTTCCATCTACCCATGTTCTCAATTATTCTTTCTTTTACTTTCCAGAATCGAACTTTCCCATACCTTACCATGGCCATGGATTTATTTAGGGCATATCAATTCTATCAAAGGGCCTGATATATCTATTTCCGTTATGGAACATAACGGGAAAATCCTTTCTCGCATTATCTATTAATGCAGTATTACTCGTTACACACCGAACATATCCTACCTCGCTGTGAACAGTGTGTCGTCACAGTTTTCATCAATACATCTAAGTGCGAGAGTTTTTATACCCATAATAATAATCATAAAGTCTAAGGGCCAACACACATGTCCGCAAATAGGAACACCCAATGACACTGTGAAATGTGGATTTCCTACTACTGGGTCTCATTCTCATAATATCCTCCTAGATATTACCTAGGGTGCACACCATGAGAAGTTGTATCAATGTTTTATGAGTTCTCACCCATAATGGACTGTATTATTTGTGTCCCTCAAATAATATCTTCCCACTATAGAATATATATTCAAGAACAGTGTTATGGAACTTCCGGGTTCTCATCATTGCAGGGATCTGCTATGACCCATTAATGCAACAGATTTCCTTAAGACATTATCACATACATTGTCACCCAAAAGAATAATCAAGATGTGATAAGGAATTTATTAATGAATAAAGAACAAAGTAGTTAGTTCTAGGCCACCAACTCCAACAGACTCCCACATAGACTAGAGAAAACTGCTAACAAACTTCGACGCGCTAGCTCTCACATGATATTCATGCTTCTACTGAGATAGGCCTTTAGTCATGGGGTCTGCCACGTTCTCTTCTGTGCACACTCTGTTCAATGAAACATCACCCCTTTGATAGAAATTCCTCAAGAGGTGATACTTATTGATTATGTTCTTTGTCGGTTGATGTGACCTTAGTTCTTTTGCAAGATCCACTGCTACAATATTATCATAATACAATGTAATGGGATCTTTAGTGCTACGCACCACATCCATCTCCAAGACAATGTTCGGTATACAGATGGCTTCCTTGGTTGCATCAGAAGCCACTATATATTCGAACTCTACTTTAGAATCAGCAACTACTAGCTGCTTTGAACTATTCCAGCTCAAAGCTCCTCCATTGAGACAGAAAACATATCTAGATTACAACTTCATACCATTCAGATCTGTTTGAAAACTGGCATCACCATAACCTCTAATGACAAGCTCCTCGTCTCCTCCATATACCAGTAACATATCATAAGTTCTTCACAGATACTTAAGGATAGTCATAACAAAAGTTCAATGTTGTTCTCCTGGATATGCTTGATATCTTCCTACCATGTTTAGTGCATAGGCAACATCCAGCCTGGTACATAACATGGAATACATGATGGATCCTATAGCTGAAGCGTATGTGATATTACTCATTCTATCTTTCTCATGATGTGTCTGAGGGCACATTTTTTTTAAGAAGATGTAAGCCATGTGACACTGGAACCAATCCCCTCTTGGATTGTTCCATACTATATATCTTTAGTATCTAGTCAATGTATGAACTATGTCTTAGTCCTAGCAGCCTCTTGGATCGTTCACAAATGATCATGATCCCTAAAATGTTGGTTGCTTCACCCATGTACTTCATGGGGAAACACTTGTTCAACCAATCCTTAACTGACTGTAAGACTAGTAGCTCGT
Organism: Viscum album; assembly: GCA_963277665.1. Taxonomy (NCBI): domain Eukaryota; kingdom Viridiplantae; phylum Streptophyta; class Magnoliopsida; order Santalales; family Viscaceae; genus Viscum; species Viscum album. The sequence continues at coordinate 793,524,453 of OY728160.1, read as the reverse complement.
TTACAATAAGCAATATGTCATCAACATATAATAATAGGATAACGATCACATTCCTATTAATCCTCTTATAAACACATGGATCACATTCATTCTTAATGAAACCAAATTCCTTTATGGATCCATCAAATTGAATGTTCCATGACCTGGATAATTTCTTTAATCCATACATGGATTTATGCAACTTGAAAACCCATTAGGGATGCTGTTTTGACATCCATCTACCAAATCTCGTAGTCATGGTAAGCTGCTATGGCAAGTATGATTCTTATGGATTTAAATACAGAAACTGACGAGAATGATTCATCATAGTCAATTCATTGATGCTGTATGAACCCTTTAGCCACTGGCTTTTCTTTATTGGTGCTATAATGACCTTCCATGTCCATCTTTCTCTATAACACCCATTTTCATCCAACATGATTTACATCATCTGGGTCATCGACCAAAAATCAGACTCGGTTCTGATACATGGAATCCATCTCAGAATTCATAGTTTCTATCCATCTTGTATTTTATGAGCTTTCTAATACATCCTTGTAAGAGAGAGGTTCATCATTGTCCAACAATAATGATTCCCCATCCTCGGTGAATAGGAAACCAAATCTCTCTGGTTCCCTTAACTCTCTTGATAGACTACGCAGTACTTGTGTTTCTGGAACCTCTTCCACGGGAACATGTAGAACATGTTCTTGTACCAACTCATGTGTATCTTGAGTTTCAACTTCATCGAAGTCAATATTTCTCCCACTATCCTTCTTGAGGATGTGCTCCCACTCATGAAATATGGCATGTCTGGTGACAATCACTTTCTTGTCTAAAGGGTTATATAGGTAATTTTCTTTTTGATTCCATGGGATATCCAATAAAGATACACCTCGCGCCCTGGGGATCTCGTTTATTTCCGGAGAAGGCCTTAAAAAACTCCTTGAATCCCCATACACATGTGTATGAGAAATTGGGATTCCTTCCATTCCATAACTTGGATTGAATTCAATCTTCTGCCTTAGTTGGTACTCGGGTTAATGTGTATGCTGTAGTTTGTAATCCATATCCCCAAAATGATAATGGAAGATCTGCATGACTCATCATCGACCTCACCATGCCCAACAATGTGCGGTTCCTCCTTTTACTAACACCATTCCACTGTGCTGTATAAAGAGGAGTCAGATGATATAGAATCCCAGACTCCCGTACAAGATCGATGAACTCTTGGTTCAGATATTATCCACCCTGATCTAATCAATGTTTATTTATCTTCTTACCAAGCTGATTCTCTACTTCATTCTTGAATTCCTTAAATACCTCTATGGAATTTGACTTATACCTCATTAAGTAGACATATCCATATTTACTCAAATAATCAGTAAAATTAATGAAGTAAGAATATCCACCTCTAGCTTCTACTGGAAAATGTCCACACACATCCGTGTGTACCAATCCTAGATGTTTTGTGTCCCTTTCTGCCTATCCAACAAATGGCAGCTTGGTCATTTTTTTCCTGTAAACATGTGTGACATCTATCAAGTGGATTTAGCTCAGTAGAGTCTAAATAGCCATCTTGGAAGATATTTGTCAAGACCTTCTCATTCACATGACCGAGACGGTGATGCCACAACTAGGTGATGTATGATTCATGTGAGTTTGTTTCTTTGTCAATTTAAAACACATGGATTTCGTAATTTAATACATACTAACCATTCTTTAAATGTTCCATACCATAACATAAATTTTTCTTATAAAAGAGACAACCCTTATTTCCAAATTTGAAAACAAATCCATCCATATCCAAACAAGATATAGAAATTATGTTCTTGGTAACACTAGGAAAATAATAACAGTTATGTAAAGGCAAAATCATCCTAGTTAGTAGTGAGAGGTGGTAATCACAAATAGCCAACGCAGCCAGCCTTGCGCCATTAGTAGCCCGATGATCCACCTCTCCTCTGTAAATATTTCTAAATCTTCATGGTTCCTGAATTTGAATACATATGTCAGCCTCACAATCAGTATCTAATACCCAATGTTTAGAAATAGAAATATTACACTCGAAAATGAACACACCTTAATTGTCCCCACGGTTATGGGTGAAGTTCCTCTTCTAGTGGCACTGCTTTCCACATGAAAAATACACCGCCTCCCATTCTGTTCCATGACTTTGGATCTTCCCCTTCTTGGAGGGACGATGCTCGGGTGCTTCAGACCGTTTATAAGTGTTTGGCCCCTTTTCATTGTCCTTCCTTTTCCAATTCACCATAATAAATGTGGGTTTGTCACCCCAATGTCCTTATCAACCTGGCGAATCAATGTCAGAAGTCCCGAAAGACTCTTTTCATTATTTCTGATGATGTAGTTGATAATAATGATAGAGAAGGTCTTCGGCAGTGATGATAGGATGAGATCTGTACGCAACTCAACAAGGAATTTAATCTCTAAGATGTCCAGGCGTTCAATGTAGCCAATAAGCAATAATACATGAGGCCTAGCTGGCGCAGACTCTCTGAGATTAGATGTAAACAAAGCATTGGATATCTTATACCTCTCTTGTCTCACCTTCTCTTGGTATAGATCCTTAAGGTGAGACATCATGCTATACACGTCCATGTTTTCATGTTGATTCAAGAGATCATTGGACTTGGCCGATTTCATTAAACACTACACATCTGTGGCATCATACAAGTGTTTCATATAGAGAGATAATTACTCATCATTGACCTCTTTCCCAGGCGCAACTGGAATATTCTCATCCAGCACATACAATTTCTTTTCGTGGAAAATGATGACGCGTAAACGCCTCTACCACTCTTGGAAATTGGTGGTGGTGAGAAGGTTTTCCTTCTCGAGTATGGTTCACAATGATATGTTTGAAGTCATTTTCTTGTCTTTTCTACAAATTAATATTAGAAAAGAATTAGTACTTTATTACAAAACTAAGACAAATAAATGAATTAATACTTGTTAGTCTCCCACTACTTTATTGAAATCCACTAACCCTCACCATTGACTTCGGAATATTCTGTTTCCTGAATATTATAGTGGAAAGGATCCGTATTTCCAGTCACATTACCCCAACTACGGTTGGTTATGCAACATGAAGGGTTTTAGGTCAGCATTCCAAATTCCAACTTCATTAACTCGCATCTCCTAGATCTACTGAGCGGACTCCCCAATCGTAAAATCATTTTTTTATTTACTCTACCTTTTCCTCTTGGTCCCACCAAGTCATGCTATGGCAGTCAAACCTTGATGCAAACCAAGTCATGTGAACCCAAAACCTTGAATTAGAATTCTCCAATAATTGAAAGCACCCCAACTAGGGTTGGTCTAGCACATTGAACTATGGTCGGATTTTAACCAAGATAATGGAAGGCTATACTGACTTAATTTTTCTTTTGAGGGATTTTTTCCTTATACACAAATTTCCATTTTATTATCTTTGATTACGTGCATCTTAATATTAAGTAGGATATACTTGAGTAATTAACCATGTCTAAGATAATATTCATGTATATCCGGTTTTATTTTAGTTCCATCTTGAATGGTCGTTTAATTCATTAATTATGTGATCGTGACAACACACCCACAATAAATAAACCATGCAAATGACAAAAATAATATAAATGGTATGATTATGATCTTTTTCTATTAGTTATTTTATCTAGGGGTTGATAAACTAACGCAAGACCTAGCGGAGAAACACCATGAACCGTTCGGGTTAATGTTTATAGATTTCCACCTATCCACCATTGTATCTCCTTGGATTGGTTTCACCATGGCTCCTGACTTGAGATGCATCCACTAGCTTGGGAGCTCCATCCATTACATATGCATTTATCTCACACGCAGGTGACGGGTAAAAAGGGTTTTTACATAAAAGTGTCCCTGGGTGCTCAAACCCTACATATTAATGAGGAGAAGGCTCGTAGGCCAACAAATTTAATTTAAATAAATAAATTAAAGAAACCATTCACATACAATGGTCTCGGTCTAGCTCATGATCATCAATACATGCAACAATATTTACGTATAATTAAAACTAGCATTAAATTCTTTAATATTTCTTGTTTAAGATAAATCATGCTCGAATAAATTAATTATCTTTAATTAATCAATCATTTTATCATAAACCCTTTTCTGAACATCATTGATATTCTCATCCATCATAATTTTAAACAAATAAATTCATTTAAATTAATCCTTGTACGTAACATGAACCTTGGAGGGAACCTGGTGAATTCCCATTTATTACGCAAATGTTAAATTAAACACATATATATAGATCACCTATCACATGTTGTGACTCAAATTTATGCATGCACTATGGTACACTTCTCAAGGGTTTCTATAATATAATAATACATTTTAATAAATCTGCGTAATTTGGGTGAGTGTACGACGTGTAGTTCCGACGACGCAGCGTGTACTTTTCTTCATTGTCCATCCAAAGTACAAGCCTGGGGACATGGAATGTTAATGTACATAGGAAATTTTCAGAGTACACGACGTGTACAGTGGGAAAAACGCCGTGTAGTTTCTGCGTTATATGGTTTCCAGCTGGGCAAGCCGTGTATGGGGAACACAATCCAACCCGAAGTCGAAGGGACTACACGCCATGTTCAGTCAGACCACATGACGTGTAATCTGGAAACCGTGTGCCACTAGTTCTTGGTAAACACACGGTGTCATAAATGACATAGGTATACTCCAATACATGGCCTGATTTGCGGATCAGTCAATGCATTGAACCTAGACTACATGACGTGTACTTCCGAATACAAGCTGCGTATTCTGGTGTTGTATGGCCAGAAATGATTGGCTCCTCCTGATGAGTTCCTCTATTTTATATTATTCAAAATTAAAACGAAAAATTCGTTTCTGTGAGGTGAACGGGAAACAAGGGAGGAGGAATAGATCCCGAGATTCATATTTCCAAAAAATATTAAAATTTAATTGAAACAACCTAATTATTAAATACGTAAAACATCAACGAAAAAAACTAAATAATTATAATCAACGATATGACCCCTTTGATACCATGTGTTGGTTCCGGGCGCAGCGGAAGCAAGTTGGTGGTTTTGCACAACTTTAATTTTAACATTAAACAACATTCAATCCGATATCAGTCACGATGTAAAACGCCGAATCATTGGAATAAAACGAGGAATGAAAAACATAAGAGGGAATATCGAAACCAAATTGATAGGATCATCATATATTGGTTATAAATAATTTAATTAATTCACAATAATTACCTTGGTGGAATTCTTTCTTCGTTGATGTATCTGGTCATGATCCTCTGATCCATCGTTGTGTCGCAGAATCCAAGTGTAGGATTCCTCTAGCGGTGATCCACATGTGTGCCACGTATCTTCGGATGGTCGTTGAAGGGGTCTCTAGGTGCTATCATGGAAGAACCATCACTTGTGATGTCCGCCTTCAACTGCCTTGGTCTCTTGGTCTTGAGAGCATTCCTTCAGCCATGAAAGAATTCTCCATAATTGTTGTGCACAATGATTGATCTTGTAGAAAAGTGTTGGGGTTGTGAGGATATTTATAATCATGTTTGTGTTTATGGATTTTTGATAATAAATAAACACATTACGTGTTTTACTTATTTCATTAACTCTAATTTAAAACCCCCATGTCGAATTATTAATTCCCTGACATACGCCCACACTGATTATAATTAATATCACAGTAATGATATTATTTTCTCAAAATACGGACTAGAAAAACTAAAAATCGTGTAATAATTAATACACGACGTGTACTTGTTTTTCCGTAAAACTATACGGAATGTATATTTAATATACATGGCATGTAAATTTATAATCCACTTTCATTTCTTTCCTCCACCATATTTATTAGTCCTTGAGTAATGGCTATTTATTTCTTAAATAAATGTAACTAAATTACTCGCTAATAAATGTATTATTTCTCCCACAATATATTCTCTCGAATAACAAGTGTCGAAATTAATGCGATTAAGAATCCCTAAATAATTATTAAACCACATTCGATAATAATATTTATTTAACATGTTAAATTAATATTTAACTGAGATACCTGGACATACTTAGTGTGTGAACCTCTAGGCCTCTTTTTCAGTGGCATTAGGCAGAGCCTGCCTAAAGTCCAAGGTTAGCATCTAGAAACCCTCCAAGGAACCCATAGAGAAAGAAGTTAACGCCGCAATGACGTTTCACCTCCTACGAATGTTTACTGTGTAATATAATCCCATTTTCATGATATCTCAAATCAATTGGGTTGTATGCTAGTGCCATCAACCCATGTGCTTGATTTTTCTTTCATTGACTTTCCATAATTGAACTCTCTCATACCTTATAATGTCCATGGATTTATTTTGGCTATATCAATTCCCTCAAAGGGCCTGAGATATATACTTCCGTTATGGAACAGAAGGGACAAATCCTTTCTCGCATTATCTATTAATGCGTTATTACTCGTGACACACCCAACATATCCTACATCACTGCAAATAGTGTTTCGTCACATTTTTCGTCAATACATATAATTTTTTGAGTGGTAATACTCATTAATAATAATCATAAATATTAAGTACAAATGCACAAGTCCGCAGATAGGAACATTCAATGACACTATGAAAAGTGGATTTCCTACTGGCGGGTCTAGTTCTCATTACATCCTCCTGGATATTACCATGGGCACACACCATGAGAAGATTCCTAAATTTTTTATGAGTCCTTGCCCTTAATGGCCTGTATTATTTGAGTCCCTCAAATAATGTCATCCAGATAGAGAACATATATTCAAGAACAATGTTATGGAACTTCCGGGTTCTCATCATTGCAGGGATTCGCTATGACCCATTAATGCAACAACTGTCCTTAGGACATTATCACACGCATTGTCATGCAGAATAACAATCATGATGTGATAAGGCATATATTAATGAATAATATACAATGTAGTTGGTTCTAGGCCACCAACTCTAACATTATCTTCATAATTTTGGTCTTCATCTTCTCCTTTTTCTCCATTAAATATTTTTTCGTACCATCTCTATCCTTCTAATAGAGTTTTCTTGGGGTTTAGTTGGTGAGGTCATACCATGACATCATCGGGTGGATGTATTTTTTGTGATAGGAGGCCATCATGATCTTTTGTGTGGATTTATCCCATATAAAGAATATCAATAACCATTCAAGGTAGGTGATTTTTTTCTTCTGTCTTATTATACGTGAAACTGTATCATTATCATGTTTTATCCCACTGGATGTCAATGGAATTGAAATAATAAATATTTGAATTGGATAAATAAATTGATATAGATCATATGTTTCTGCATCTTTTTTTTCAAGATAGTGTGATATCTATTCATTCTATTCCTAGATGATGGTTCTTGATGTAAATCAGTAAAGAATGTAAACCAGTATTATTTGATAATTTCTGGGCGAAATATAATGACGCAGGTAAACAAATCGGGATCTTATTATAATTTTATGTTAATAAAATTTGTGTAGTAATAATGTTTATTTATTTGTGATAGCATTCAGATCGGTTTTTATGAATTTGGAACCATTGAATAATAATCGGTTATCCTAAGATGGATTGAAGAACTGTTTGTTTGATAAAAGATAATGCCTCATAGGGTTCTTAGTAACACTCTTGATTGATTAAGGTACAACATTCAAATAGTTAATATGTTTGCTTCCTACTAATTTCTTTTTGATGTGCAACTGGATGGTTGTTATGATATGCAGTGGCAGGGATGCCCTTTTGGTTGTTATAGCAAATGACACCTAGGGTGGAGAGATGCATCAGTTTATGCATGTGGGTGTCAGAGAGGACTCCAAGGATGATAGAATGGGATGGATGTGATTGTTGGATTGATGATGTTTCTTTATGGAGGAATATCAGTTTTACATTTCCCTAATTCCTATGGTATATGTCCTTGCTTTCCCTTCTTCTAAAAGAGGCGAATACGTGAGGGGTATTCCAGGTGATTTCCGTGTTTAGATTCTCAAGAGAGGATGGGTCTGCACTCTTGCTATTGGCGGCAATGACTCGACGGGTAGTACATATATTCACCATGTTGAGTACCCTTTTGTTTTCTAGAATATAATGTTTTTCAAGAATTTTTGGGAATTTGGGAATGTAATTATGTAACGAATAATTGAATAAATGGTGTTAACCCACGGGTTTGGATTTTGCTGGATCATAATGATGATGTTGTAATTTGAAAGGGGTAGTGGACATTTGGTGTCATTATAATAAAATTTAATGTGGAATCATAAATGTTTAATTAATTATTAATGAATTACTTTACGTAAAAAGGAACTGAAAAAAAGGGAATGAGGTAAGGCAATAAATATTTTTAAATGGTTTTATGCTTATAGGATACCTAGTCTTAGATGTGGCAGTCAGGAGTCTAAGATACGTTAGCTATAGGTGATTCAAAGACTAGGTTATTCCCAAATTGTGGGTTTTAGCTATAGTATATTATGTACTTTTTGTGTTTCTATACGCTAATCCACCCTGTTAGTAAGGTAAACTGACACCCCATGCATTCGGGTGCCCTATGGGTGTTTCCCCAACATTCCAGTGGGAGGCTGGATGGGTGACTACCCCATTTGGACCCACACTCTCCTCTTGTTAGATACTTATGATGGTAGGCACGATGAATATTTTTCCCCATATATGTGTGTAGAGGGCGGTAATGGAAAGTGGTTATTAACACACATATATTATAGTTATAGTATCCTATGGACTACTATAGGTGTAACATGTATAGGCTGTGATGGATTGCAGATCCTTAATCGGTGTATTCACTATAATGGACTGAGGTCTAATATCCAACATATGATAAATTTTTTGTGAGTTTTGATGGCTCCTAGAAACTACCTAGTTACTTTCATGCATGGATGTGGTTTTTTTGTTGCACAAGCTACATATTCTGGTGCTTCATCCCGGTGTCTATAGAAAAGACTTTTTGGAGAGAGATGCTTGGGATGTACGACATTGGGGCAAAGCAGCAAACTAGTGGGGATGTAGTAGCTATGAACATTTGATATAATTTATTATTTTATATATTCTTGTATGAATTACTTGGTTAGAGTATCCATGGTAAGGTTGGGATCTTAGTATACATGTTTAGGTGAAAAGTGAGTTTCACTTGTTTTTCACTGAGCTTTAACATGATTTAATTACTTCTACATGATAGGGAGTATATTTTTATACTCACCCTATGTATATATAAACTGTTTTTCATGTCACTTGGAGAAGGTTGGAGATCATGATCATATCTACTATCTTGGGGTTGTAGGAGCTGTTTGAGCTAGTGGATTCTGTTGTTTTTACTTTCAATTGGGTACTTGTATTTTTTCTTTTCCAGTAGTTGTAATTGTTATGAAATTACTTACATTCTCATGGGATATATTTTATATTTCAGTTCTGATTTTTAGGTGGTCGTATTTTATCTTATCTCTCCCTTTTTCATGTGTTCCCTTAGAGGGTAATGCCTCCCATTTGAGTGTCTATTATACCCTTGGAGGTAGTCACCAACCTGAGGCCTAATGGAAGCAGGAATTGTGGTAATTATCTTCCTTATCACATTGTTTTCCCAAGAGGGTAATGTTTGTGAGTAGGGGGTTGTTACATATGTTCCTTTTGAACCACTTGGATTATATTTGGACGTTTATTATTATTTTATATTAAAAAGCATTAAAAGTGATAAATTCAATGTTTATTTACTATACCATTTTTAATATAAGGTTATACATTAGATAAATTCAACTATAAATATTCATTATAAAGGTAAAAATAGTTCCTACATAATGGTATTTTATTTATAATATTTGATATTAATTAATTAAATTTAATTTTGACACAATGATGATGCAAAAATTACTTTATCAGTGAATATATAAAATAATTTATATTATAAATATATAAATAAATATAAATTATGACTTCTGATTCCATCCACGAATTTTCTTGGTCAATATGAGATTTTAGGGTTGATTAATTAATTTTTATTTAAGTGATTTTGTTTTTATGACATTAAGAGAAACAAAATATCAAATAGTGTCAAAATTGTCACGAATGAGTTTTTAAAACAAATACTATATTATTAATTGATATAATATTACTAAAACTATATGGTTTGGCCAAAGAGAATATATATTGATATATATATATATATCATAATTAAATACTTGTGTTCTCATGGATTTTTATAGTAAGTATATTAACAATTTATTATAATAATAAAAGAGGACATAACCAAAGGTAAACTATTTAAATAAGAGTTAAATCTAAATTATGGGGTTAATAAGGTGACCTGAACATGTCTAAAACCTATTGTTTGATCGAACTTCAACAAATCCACACCTTATCATTGAAATAAAAAAATTTATATCCACTAAAATCCCAAACTGATTTTCGAATAAATTATATTTTCAATCATTTCCTAAAATGACCATCATCTCTCTTTTAAAAGAGTACATCCCTTATCTCAAAATCACACCCCCAAAGCCATTTGTCTTGGCCAAAACCTGCTCAAATATCCTATAAAATTTTATAAATTAAACCATGATTTCTTCTATTCAGCAGAAATCTAACCTAAGTAGCCCTTTTGTTCAAATAAAAAAAGAAACTCCCAAATAAGAGGTAATTATATTATCACCTCTTTCAAAGTTTTCTTCTTCTTCCACTTTATTTTTCTTTGTTATTTGAAAACCAAATTAATAATTCCATTAAAATTTTATATAATTTAATGTTAATTTAAATATGATACAACCATAATCAGTATTCTATCCATCCTAAGAATGATAATGTCCCCATGCGTGCATAGATACGACATACTATCTCCATGACGTGGTGTAATTTTTATTAAACACAATGTTATTTTAATGGATATAATGATGAGTAATATGTATATAAATAATGATAATAAATGATAATTTATCTTAAAAACTAATATAACATCCAATTACACACCTTTTAATCATTATGGAAATGATAATGTCGCTCATCTGTAAGTACGACTTACATTCTCCATGACGCGATGAGATTCATTTCTAGTTCAACATTAAATGATGAATATAAAAATATATATTATTAATATTTATGTAATATATGACATAATAATACTATTAGTTATATATATATATCTTCAATTACGTATATCTTATTCACCTATATCCTATCTGTATGATATGAAAACAGAAACATCGTTTATGCGCATGTATGGCCTACCCTCTCCATAAATGGTGTTTTCCATTTCATATATCTATCTGTTATACAGATTTATATTCTAAATATTATATATATATATATAATGTTTTATATTATTTAATTAGTTAAATCATGATCGGAATGATAGGATCAAGAATAACAAGTTATAACAAGTACGATAAATAACACAATTATTACCCAAAATAGTAATTTAACATGGAAATCATTATTAAATGGGTAGAATAAAGTTATAAATGAATAATTTATGATATAATAAATATTAATATGGTTCTGCTAAAATGTAATAAAATACTATGGCCTTTATACATGATGTTAAACGTACCCTCGACCAATGGAATGTTTAAGGTAAAGTTTAATACCGAAATCTAATTATTTTAAGAGATTGTTTATGTGAAAGAATTTTATGGAAAATATATATTATCCATGTCCATGTTGGGTAAAATAGATTTATATTTTATTCATTTAAGTTAAGCATTATCTATAACATCATTTAAATTTTTTTAAATATATATTCTTCTAAATCCATCCCATTAAAGTCCATGTTATCAAAATGGTTTTAATGATTTATTTATATAGACATGATTATTTTAAAATGTTAATTCCTTTAAAAAAATTCAAATTGGTATGGGAAACCTTGATTCAAATATATCTAGTAAATGACTTCCATTATAAATGTGTGACTTTTAAAAGAATTCACAGAAGGGGGTGTTTCTCTCAAAATGTTTTACATATCATTTTCAATTATATCATCATTATTTACTAGATATATTTCTTGATTAATGTTGATTTGTTATAATAAAATCATACATATTGTATCTAAAGTGTTATAATATGGTTGAATATGGATGTGGTGTTTTTATAACATTCAAGGTTTATGGTTGAAGTATTGACATTTTGTATGCAAGTTTTAAAATGAATGTTTATGTCATGTTGCAACATTTTCATATGCGGAATTCATTGTTATTATTATGTGAAGGGTGGGGGCCTCTATATCCTCTCGATTCATCAGTAGGTCTCATGATAATAATATGTGTTATGGCATAAATCCATTAAAAAAAATTTATTTGTAGTCTTGGCAGAAGGCCTTCACTATATTGTAATGATGTTCAGCATTAGGCGTTCCCTCATTATGAAATTAATTTTTACATGTGATTATTCCACTTGTAGAATATCTATATTCATGTTTATATGTTAATGTTTGATTTATTTTATTCATTTTATGCTCATGATTTTTTAAAAGGATGTTGTTTTTATTAAACCTATGGCCTTAAATGTTTATAGCTCTTGCTAAATTATTTACCCTTACTAAGCATCTGAGCTCAACCATTTCTTATATTTTGTTTTCCTAGGATTTCACAAAGGGTATTATGATTGATATTCATGGTTAAGATAGGGGAATAATTTTGTTATCAAGGGATAATATGTGTTGTGTTTTATGTTTGAATGTGTAATGTAACATTCATGTATGTAGAGACCCGAAGCCTGACGTACATTGACATTACATTACATTTGCGGAATACATAGTACATAACAAACACACACACACAAGGACCGTAATAGTTTACTGTCTTTGGAAACTCGGACTATAATCTTCTAATCGTGGTGAAAGATCTTCAAAATCTCCCAGAAAGATCTTCTTTTTTTTACCTAAAACCTTTCTTTATATCCTGGGGAAAATAAAACATAAAATGGTGAGCTAAAATGCTCAATAATGGTAAACAAAAGAAATATCAATCACATCATATACATAAGCACATAACTTCTGGAAATCTTAACCTGCAAAAGAGATCATAATTTCATAACATGGGGTAAATCATGGCAGTGAAATGTAATCACAATAATCATAACATAAAACATGAAACTTTGTGGCATTCACACATAATCATAGATAATCATTTCTTGTTAGTCAAGACTCATTGCCAAGACTATCTTAGTGGACAAAGTCCCTTTCTGAACCGAGTCACCATCGTTTCAGTCCTGTTTCACTGAACCGGTATAACCAACCGTTCAAGCCATGTCTATCTCATGAGATATAAAATCTTTACCCAATGCATTGGAGGGATATATAGGTCCCACCCTTCTCATAATGATACCATTCTTATGTGTGCCAAAAAATCATAAATCATACATCATTACATAACCCATGTAATAAAAATGGGAATCTTAAACATCATGACATCATAAAACAATTCATATACGATAAAGGAATTCATAAAAATAATTCCATCACAACATAATCAAATCAATGTAATAATAGGGACAAAAACAGAACCCTTTATTATCTTATATGGAAAATAATTTTTATAAAACACTTGAACTTCATTCTTGAGGAAAATATCCTTTCTTCTTCAAAAACAATTTTCCTTTATTAACATGTCATACAACTTTAAACTGAAAGAAGTTGATTAAAAATAAACATGAAAACTTGTAAAGGAAGATTCTTGGAAATAATGTTTTAAAAATCCATTCATGTCGTATAAGTTAAAAAAAACATTCTTCCCGTACTTTTGTCGGAAATGTCAAAATGTACCTCGTACGAAAAACGACAAAAGATTCATTTCATATATTTTATTAAAAACTTACCGAAGGGTAAGAATGGATTTAAACAATTGTAGGTGGATTGGAATAATATAACATATTTAGGGAACATGGATGTGGATGATAAAATACACCCCAGTAAATGCCAAAATATAAACAATCTCGGAAAAAATGAGATTGTGATATTTCCCTTACCTTAGGTCCGACTTTCCTTGTAAGTGTCCAAACCTCCTGTATAATGATTTAAATCATGTTATTGACTTATATTCATTGTTATTATATCATATATGTTCCACTTATGACTTTATATTACCCGTTCTTTTGTGAATTCATGTCAAAGTAGTGTTTTGGGTAAAATCGTCTCATTTGGCGTTCGTGTTTTTAACTTGTAATTATTCATATGATTACTTAGATCATGATTAATTAATTCCAGAATATAAAACATGATTTATATATATATATTCAGAATATACATATATAATAAATCAGTAAATGGAAAGAAATACACCGTTCATGGAGACGGTAGTCCGTACGTACGCATGAACGCTGTTTTCGTTTCCTTATTGAATTGAATGGAATTAAGTAGATGACATACATATAAATATAAATAATTCCAGTATCATTATTAGGTAATATATTTCATTAGTACTTATTATATATACATTATAATCATTCATGAATGGTTAATCATTGAGAATGAATCTCATCGCATCGTGGAGACGGTAGTCCGTACGTACGCACAAGCGATGATATCGTTCCCATAGTCGTGGAATTGTGTTGAAATTTATGTATACTATTTAAGTATCAATATAACTTTATAATAATAATTTATAGTTACTCATTACACCTTTATACCCATCCAATAAATGTGGTGGCAGAAAATAGATTACACCACGGTGTGGAGACGGTATTCCGTACGTACGCACGCGCGGTGATTTTCTTTTTCTGTAGGATGGATAGAAGGTTAATTAGAGTTGTTTCATATTTATAATAACATATCAGTATATAAGAAATACTGATGTTATTACTTTATCATGAAACAACTAAAGAAGAAGAAGTTGAAGAAGAAAGAAATTGAAAAAGATCGGTAATGGATATTACCTCTTTTTGACGCGCCTTTTCTTAGCCTCCACATAATGAACTAAGGATGGTCTTTGAAGAAGACCAGGACCTCTAGAATGATACTAGGGAAGTGTAGAAGGGATTTTGGAAGGGGATGGATGATCTTGAAGGCTCAAAGATGTGTGAGGAAGAGAGGGAGGAGGTGCCCTTTTATAAGGGAGGAGAGGGGCACCTTAGGAATATCTCAAAATATTATTTTATATTAAAGTCAAAATCGGTTTATAATGGTTCCAAAGTGTCTTATTTCGAAGCTAAATTGGGGATGGGTCGATAGCCTATCAACCAATAGGATTTAGAAAAGTTTAGGTTATTATTTTAACATTATCAATTAGATTTGACTTTAGGTTAAATAATTTAACTTTTACCTTTTCTTTTTGTTTTCTTACACTATATGGTTAATACACATACTATAACATGCCAAACGAACCCGAAATTGTTTATTATTAATATATATATCCTTATCTAAGTTATTTGGCCGAACCTTAGATTTTTAGGAATAAAATAACAATTAATAATATAATATTGTATTTAAAAACTATTTTGTGTCAATTTTGACACTATTTTATATAAGATTTTTGTGAAAGTCGTAACAGAATTATATGTTCGAAAAAATTTGATTAAATAAACACTAATATATCATAGTAACCTAGAAAATTAGTGTAATTCATAAAAAGACTTAAATTACATTTATTTTGGTATTTATAATATCAATTATGTCAATATTTCATTAATAAGATAATTACTGCATCATATTTGTGTCATAAATAAATTAAATTATTTGATGTCTAAAAATTACAAATAAAATACCATTATGTAGGAAATCCTATTATATTTCTAATGAATATTTACAATCTTATGTATAACCCTATATTAAAAATGTTTTAATAAATAAACTTTGATTTTAACTCTTTTAACTCTTCTTTGAATTAAATAATAATAAATGTCCTAATCTAATCCAAGTGGGCCTAAATGATAATATTTTACACTTAAATTTGTTTTTGGTCGAGATACACTTGTCCAATAGGAATAGGACATGTGTTAGGGTAATATTAATATCATTTTAACCCTTAATTACCCTATTTACTTTTAACCGTGGTAAATAAAAGTAAAAAGTTACTATTTTCCAAAAATTATTTTCATCTCATTGAACCACATTTTACTTACTGACATCAACCGTGTCTCTCGGATTTTTGAAATTTCATTCACAGAAGCGGTAAAAATATGTTTTATGAAAAATTCAGTTTTTTAACTGCCACTTAGTAGTTTCACTATTCATCAAAAATTGAGGTTTTTTAGAACAATGCCAAAATTTCATCCTAAGCTATATTTCATATTCCGAATTCTAAAATGAATTCTATTTTACCAAATTCATAACATAGAAGTTGCATTAATTAATTTTATAATTAAATCCCGCTGTTAAAACAAATAGCGTGTTTTTAAGAAACAATATCTATCAAATGATTGACACTTGTTTATGTCTCGTTTAAATGTGAAATTACATCCAATGACCAACATTGTATTAAATTGTGAAAATATATTCTAAATATACTTTAAAACCACTAAAATTAATAAATTATCACTATTAATTATTTCGATTGAAAAAGTTGTTTTTAATTAAAATTTAGTAATTTTCTCTATTCATCAAAATATGAAAGTTATCCGAAAATCACCAAAATTTCACATTAGGATAAATTCGATACTCCGAATCCAAAAATGTAGTCCATTTTGAGAGCTAAAATTTCTAAAATTTTAAAAGGTGGTTATTACTATTCATAATGGCTAGTTATAATAATATTTTAATAGCATATCTCTGTTTAGTGAAACTCGGTATTGCGTACTACACACGCTATCGAGGAAGGTCGCGATTGCATGTAATGTAATGCAAGTCAAGGATGTGTGTTGTGCAAGCTCCTTTTGGTGTAGCGTACAACACAAGACATTAATGAAATTAAAAAGAATATTTTTCATAAAATCTCGGGGTGTTACATTCCACCCCCCTTAAAATGAATTTCGCCCTTGAAATTCGTTGGGGTTATAAATGGTTTACTACTCGAAACTCTCTTTAATAGAAACCCACATCGTAAAAAGGAATACCAAAACCAATCTTTAAAAACAAAAGTATGAAACGTAGCGGTTACCCAAATAAACTAATCATTGGGTTTCCACATAGGTGAAAATATGGATATGGAAGAAAAATCTAACCATCATGTTCTGATGGAGATTGGTAGAGAACATGGCTATGGAAAAGCCAACAATCACAAATCCATAAATTTGTGATGATCTAAGGTACCATCTGATTAATCAGATATAAGAGAACTAGGAGAACATTTTTGGTTTTCAAGATCATTTCCCTAAAGTTCAAGAATTTGAATTAGAATAAATACTTACATTATTTTGGTACAATCTCACTGTTGTTCGTGCCTTGAACAATTTCCATTTCATCTCTTAAATAAATGAAGTTGAATTTGTTATTTGTGAAGTGTTAGAAGATCATGTGATAGAATGACGTGTCATTCCATCTATCTCAAAAAAAGGATAGCAAAAGTTATTAAATATACATAAGTCATTCTATAGTGAGATTAATCAAATATGGTACCTAAAATGGACTTATACTTCATCTATCATACTGCTTAATATAATAAAACTAGTTTCTACTAAATAGGGACTTCCTGTAGGCCAGTGGTAGGCGGTAAAGGCCAGTCGCACTTCGGTTGTGGGTTCGATTCCCACAGCCTTGTCCGACGCGATGGGCTGTCGCCCGTTCTGCAGGTTGTCCTTTTTCTAAAACTATACTACTATAACATCCCATCAATAATATCTAAAAAAAACTTCTTATCCTTAAACAATACTAACTTATGTTCAACATAATCCATTCCAATCTTTAGGCTTATCCATAATACTGCAGTCCACTCTCATAACATAGTGAAAACGATTACCAGAGATTTAACACCATCGTCGATCCCCATATAACATAAGATATGTTTTGTTGGTCACATTCCAAACATTCAAAGTCCGTAATAATGTATTCTATTGAATACCCATTGAACCATAGTGAAAACATGAATGCAATTAAATGTTAACAATTTTCACATACCAAAATCCTCAAAATTCTATATACTCAAACCATGATATCACTTAGTCCTTATATCAATCATGAGCTCATGAATACTGTTAAATATCTCAATCAATTTGAATACCACATTAGACCAACACATAAATATTCCAATACTTTATGATACAACATTATTTTGGAATCCCATTACATAAACACTTAATCATTCCACCACATCGTTGTCATATTCAATATCGCCAATAGTGATCGCATGTGACTTCCCTTTGTCCTTTGCCTTAAGTGGTTTCTCATGTTGATCATCACTAACACTTGGATTATGGAATTTATTAGCATAATGCCCCATTTCCTTACACTTGAAGCATTGAAGTGTTAGTGGTGCGTTCTCTGTAGTGTTTGCGTTATTCACATCATTAGAAACCCTTTTTCCATTACATCGACACTCAGCTGCTCGATGACCTTATTTTACACACTTAAAACATTTTCTAGTCCCTTTAACACAATCTCCACCATGCTTCTTTCCACACTTTGAGCAAAGGGAAACATTCATCTTTTTTTCACCATTATTCTGAGATTTCTCCTTGAACTCCATCTTTCGTTTCTTTTCAAAACCATGAGATGGATATTTAACACCAACTTCCATTTCTACCTCATAGAACAACGCACAATTTCTTCATAGCTACTGAAGTCTCTTATAAATAATGCCCTTCGAAGACTTGGTTTTAAGCCACTGAAAAATCGATCAACTTTACATTCAGGTTGGATGATAATGCCAGATGCATACCTTGAAAGTCTTGTAAAATTTTCTTCGTATATACCAATATATTCATCATCCTTCTGCTTCAGCTCAAGAAACTCCTTTTCCATCTTTGTTCAAAGAATATGAGGGAAGTACTTACTGAAAAACAATTTCTTGAACTCGTACCATTCCATGGACTCAATTTCATCTCTTGGCCTCGTATTCTTGATAAAATTCCACCATTGATCAACATCACCTTCCAAACGATACACTGCTAAGATGACTTTATCATGTTCAGAACATTGAAGAACTGAAAATATCTTTTCAGTGGTACTGATCCATTGTTCAGAAAAAAGTGGATCGGAAGTCCCACTGAAAGAAGGTGGACGTTGCCTCATGAAGGACTCAATAGAATATTGTTCCCTTCTGTGCTTATTTGGAAGTCCAGAATGATTCATAGCTTGTGTAAGTATAGTAATATGATTTTTCACTCCATCTCCCATAACATTTGTTTGTTCAGGAGGATAATCATTGCATTGTCCATTGCATTGATCAACACGGTTCCTTCGGGTTCCAGCCATCATCTAAAACCCAAATAGAATAGTGTGAGAGGCAAAAATCATGCTAGGGAAAACAACATTATAAAGGGGGAGTACCTTCAATATCTAACATCGTAGGTTTAATTCTATGATCGTTAGCGTAATTCTAGTACTATAACCTATAGGTATACTTAACCTTTGGGACATCCCTAGACATACCTTAGAAATATCTCTTGGGATCTCACTAATGTTTTTGCATCCTAGTTTCCAAAGGTTGACTAAAACTTTCCTCTGATACCAACTGTAGAGACCCGAAGCCTGACATACATTGACATTACATTACATTTGAGTAATACTTAGTACATAACAAAAACACACACACAAGGACCCTAATAGTTTAGTGTCTTAGGAAACAAGGAATATAATCTTCTAATCGTGGTGAAAGATCTTCAAAATCTCCCATAAAGATCTTCTTTTTTTACCTAAAACCTTTCTTTATATCCTGGGGAAAAGAAAACATAAAAGGGTGAGCTAAAATGCTCAGTAAGGGTAAAAAAAAAGAAATATCAATCACATCATATACATAAGCACATAACTTTTGGAAATATTAACCTGCAAAAGAGATCATAATTTCATAACATGGGGTAAATCATGGCAGTGAAATGTAATCACAATAATCATAACTTAAAACATGAAAATTTGTGGCATTCACACATAATCATATAGAATCATTTATTTTTAGTCAAGACTCATTGCCAAGACTATCTTAGTGGACAAAGTCCCTTTCTGAACCGAGTCACCCTCGTTTCAGTCCTGTTTCACTGAACTGGTATAACCTACAGTTCCAGCCATGTCTATCTCATGAGATATAAAATCTTTACCCAATGCATTGGAGGGAGATATAGGTCCCACCCATCTCATAATGATACCATTATTATGTGTGCCACAAAATCATAAACCATACATCATTACATAACCCATGTAATAAAAATGGGATTCTTAAACATCATGACATCATAAAACAATTCATATACGATAAAGGAATTCATAAAAATAATTCCATCACAACAAAATCAAATCAATGTAATAATAGGGATAAAAACAGAACCCTTTATTATGTTATATGGAAAATAATTTTGATAAAACACTTGAACTTCATTCTTGAGGAAAATATCCTTTCTTCTTCAAAAACAATTTTCCTTTCTTAACATGTCATACAACTTTAAACTAAAAGAAGTTGATTAAAAATAAACTTGAAAACTTGTAAAGGAATATTGTTGGAAATAATGTTTTAAAAATCCATTCATGCCGTATAAGTTAAAACAAACATTTTTCCTGTACTTTTGTCAGAAAAGTCAAAAAGTACCTCGTACGAAAAACGACAAAAGATTCCTTTCATATCTTTTACTAAAAACTCACCAAAGGGTAATAATGAATTTAAAAAATTGTAAGTGGATGGAAATAATATTACATATTTAGGGAACATGGATGTGGATGATAAAATACACCCCAGTAAATTCCAAAATATAAACAATCTCGGATAAAAATGAGATTGTGATATTTCCCTTACCTTAGGTCCGACTTGCTTTGTAAGTGTCCAAACCTCCTTTATAATGATTTAAATCCTGTTATTGACTTATATTCATTGTTATTATATCATATATGTTCCACTTATGACTTTATATTACCCGTTCATTTGTAAATTCATGTCAAAGTAGCGTTTTGGGTAAAATCGTCTCATTTGTCGTTCGTGTTTTTAACTTGTAATTATTCATATGATTACTTAGATCATGATTACATAAATCCAGAATATATAACATGATTTATATATATATATATATATTCAGAATATACATATATAATAAATCAGTAAATGGAAATAAATACACCGTTCATGGAGACGGTAGTCCGTACGTACGCATGAACGTTGTTTTCGTTTCCTTATTGAATTGAATGGAATTAAGTAGATGACATACATATAAATATAAATAATTCCAGTATCATTATTAGGTCATATATTTCATTATTACTTATTATATATACTTTATAATCATTCATGAATGGTTAATCATTTAGAATGAATCTCATCGCGTCGTGGAGACGGTAGTCCGTACGTACGCACGAGCGATGATATCGTTCCCATGGTCATGGAATTGTGTTGAAGTGTACGTATACTATTTCAGTATCAATATCACTTTATAATAATAATTTATAGTTACTCATTACACCTTTATACCCATCCAATTATTGTGGTGGCGGAAAATAGATTACACCACGGCGTGGAGACGGTATTCCGTAAGTACGCACGTGTGGTGATTTTCTTTTTCCGTAGGATGGATAGAAGGTTAATTAGAGTTGTTTCATATTTATAATAGCGTATCAGTATATGAGAAATACTGATGTTATTACTTTATCAAGAAAAAACTAAATAAGAAGAAGTTGAAGAAGAAAGAAATTGAAAAAGATTGGTAATGGATATTACCTCTTTTTGACGCACCTTTTCTTAGCCTCCACATTAAGAACTAAGGATGGTCTTTGAAGAAGACCCGGACCTCTAGGATGATACTAGGGAAGTGTAGAAGGGATTTTGGCAGGGGTTGTCCGAGCTTGAAGGCTCAAAGTTGTGTGAGGAAGAGAGGGAGGAGGTTCCCTTTTATAAGGGAGGAGAGGGGCACCTTAGGAATATCTCAAAATATTATTTTATATTAAAGTCAAAATCGGTTTATAATGGTTCCAAAGGGTCTTATTTCGAAGCTAAATTGGAGATGGGTCGAAATCCTATCAACCAATAGGATTTAGACAAGTTTAGGTTATTATTTTAACCTTATCAATTAGATTTACCTTTAGGTTAAATAATTTAACTTTTACCGTGTCTTTTTGTTTTCTTACACTATATCGTTAATACACTTACTATAACATGCCAAACGAACCGCAAATTGTTTATTATTAATATATATATCTTTATCTATGTTATTTGGCCGATCATTAGATTTTTAGGAATAAAATAACAATTAATAATATAATATTTTATTTAAAAACAATTTTGTGTCAATTTTGACACTATTTTATATATGATTTTTTTGGGAGTCATAACAGAATTATATGTTCGAAAAAAGTTGATTAAATCAACAATAATATATCATACTAACCTAAAAAATTATTTTAATTCATAAAAAGTCTTAAATTTCATTTATTTTTGTATTTATAATATCAATTATGTCAATATTTCATTAATAAGATAATTACTGCATCCTCATTGTGTCATAAATAAATTAAATTATTTGATGTCTAAAAATTAAAAATAAAATAACAATATGTAGGAAATCCTCTTAGCTTTCTAATGAATATTTACAATCTTATGTAGAACCCTATATTAAATATGTTTTAGTAAATAAACTTTGATTTTAACTCTTTTAACTCTTCTTTGAATTAAATAATAATAAATGTCCTAATCTAATCCAAGTGGCCCTAAATGATAATAGTTTACATTTAAGGTTGTTTTTGGTCGAGATACACTTGTCCAATAGGATTAGGACATGTGTTAGGGTAATATTAATATCATTTTTACCCTTAATTACCCTATTTACTTTTATCCGTCGTAAATAAAAGTAAAAAGTTACTATTCACCGAAAATTATTTTCATCTCATTGAACCACATTTTACTTACTGACATCAACCATGTCTCTCGGATTTTTGAAATTCCGTTCACAAAAGTGGTAAAATTATGTTTTATGAAAAATTCAATTTTTTAACTACCACTTAGTAGTTTCACTATTCATCAAAATTGATGTTTTTCAAAACAATGCCAAAATTTCATCCTAAGCTATATTTCATATTCTGAATTCTAAAATGAAGCCAATTTTACCAAATTCATAACATAGAAGTTGCATTAATTAATTTTATAATTAAATCCCGCTGTTAAAACAAATAGCGTGTTTTAAGAAACAATATCTATCAAAAGATTGACACTTGTTTATGTCTGGTTTAAATGTGAAATTACATCCAATGACCAACATTGTATTAAATTGTAAAAATATATTCAAAATATACTTTAAAAACACTAAAATTAATAATTTATCACTATTAATTATTTCGATTGAAAAATTTGTTTTAAATTAAAATTTAGTAATTTTCACTATTCATCAAAATATGAAAGTTATCCGAAAATCACCAAAATTTCACCTTAGGCTAAATTCGATACTCCGAATCCAAAAATGATGTCCATTTTGAGAGCTAAAATTTCTAATATTTTAAAAGGTGGTTATTACTATTCATAACGGCTAGTTATAATAATATTTTAATAGCATATCGTTGTTTAGTGAAACTCGGTATTGCGTACTAGACACGCTATCGAGGAAGGTCGCGATTGCGTGTAATGTAAGGCAAGTCAAGGATGTGTGTTGTGCAAGATCGTTTTGGTGTATCGTACAACACAAGACATTAATGAAATTAAAAAGAATATTTTTCATAAAATCTCGGGGTGTTACAATGTATGTAATATTTTTTCCATGCCTACTAAACTGATCAGTACATTGGGACATGAATCTTTGTAATCATGCCAATGTATTAATATAATGCACCAACTCTGGGCTTCTAGGATTGGGGTGATAATGCTTGTATCAGAGAATTCTTAGTACAAACCTATGAAGCATGATTCTGAAAAACACTTTTCAGAGATCATTAACCTGAGATAGGCTTTTAGCATTAGTTTAGAATAAATTCCTTGAATTTTGTAAATTTAGAGATTTTTTTGTATTTTCCAAATAGTACATCCATGTTTGGATACATGTATGTAGACGCTGCTCTGGCATAGATATTCATAGGAGTGAAAACGCTGACAAGGAGTTTCAAACTTGACCCTGGGTATCCTGGTACAAAAATACGATCCTTTCATCACTCCTAGCTACAAAACTCCTTTGGGATATGCTTAAGATAATTTAAATTTTCATTACTAGACATTATGAAGGATTTTTGGGTCAATACATCCCCAAAGAGAACAATTTTTTAATGATTATAGATTATATGAATAATATTTTCAATTTACATTAGATATTTTACAAGTTTGTAATTATGCATTGTGATTCATAAACTAAGCTAGTGTATGCCATTGTTTGGAAATTGCACGCAGTAGAAGTAATGAGAACTGTAGAAATATGTGGATCCAATGATTAATAAAGATCATATCTTTCATGGTATTAATCCAAAATTTTGAAGTGAAATAGTCTTCCACATATTCTCATCATATGATGAAATGGTTTCATGTTTTAATAAGATATGTAAAATAATTCTCTATGTCCTATGTCATTGAAGGGTAATAAGAGAAAAAAAGGATGGTAGAGAGAAATATGGGGAAAGGTAAGAGAGGAAAGAAGGATATTATCATATGTGATAACTATGGAAACAATCACCTTGGTAAATGCTTGAAGGGAATTGGATTTTTTTGTAAATGTGTAGAAAAAGGACACAATGTACATGATTTAAAGGGTAAGAAAAAGGTTTCAAATGTACAATGCTTCATCTACAAGGAGTTGGGACACTACATGAATAAATTTCCAAATCATCAGAGAATTTTCCAAAATGATTCTATGGGATAATAATCGAGTTATGATACTACAAAAGTGGAGGAGGAATGACTAGTGTAATTATGTGGTTGTTAATGAAATATTTCATTTGAGTGTTGTATCATCGATGTACTGGTTATATGAATTTTGGAAATAAATAAGGATTTTACTACAATACCATTTCATTGAGGATTTATGATTATGTGGTTCTAATAATTGTGACTCAATAACAACTTTATATTTTTGGAAAGTATATGGTTGATGGAATGATAAACCATAATATGGTTATGATAAAGAGGAAATGATTTTGGAATAATATATTATTTATTTGGATAAATTATATTTGATATTCTTGACTATGTTGATACTAATTAATTTTTTTGTTTATCCTGTTATTGTTGGAGTTTACAACATTTCTATAAATAAGGAGTATATATAGTATTCTATAATTAATAAGGGAGTATGATTGTAATCAATAAGGTTTTATTGTAATTCAGGGCTTCATCATGTTTTAAAAAAATTAAGGATGAAGGTATTCACATGTTATTACATGGAAAAAAGACCTTTATTATGTTTACCTTATAAATTTTAGAATGTGATTTTTGACAGAAGTATTTTCAATTAATCTACATTATGGGATTTATTTAGTTTCTCATTGGATAGTATTGTTAATGTTAAATCATTTCATAAGATTATTTTCTGATTGTTATAAAATGGACTAGCCAGAAGTCTGGCGACAACCCAGAAGTCAGGCGATAACTCGTCGTGTCCAGCAACGCCACATGAATTGAACCTGAAACCTAAGGGAGACAAGAGTGCACCCTAATATTTTCGTATAAAAAAAATTCACCACACCTGTAATAAGAAATTACCTTCATAGTGAAATATAATGTTCTTATGTCTAATTCATAAGGACCTTTTCTTAAAAAGAGATTCTACCACAAGGCATATAGAATCTCTTACAGTCAAAGATATATGTTAGAAAGTTTATACAAAAAGAAAACATCCATACATTTATAAGGTAGGGGAAATTTAAAATCATCTTTTAACCAAAAAATGAGGGTATCCAACAATCCTCGGATAAAGGTCCCTTGTTTGGTACATATAAGAAAGTCTGTCTTACCCAAAACCGAGTAAGCCCTCAATCCTAAGATCGGTTTCTATCCTGCAATCCCCACAAGTCCTCAATCTGTAAGGAAATCGGCACCTCTGACAACAAAACCCAAAGTCGTTGATTTAAGGAAATCGAACCTCTTCATGAAGAAATTTTGTCTGAAGAAATGTTTGAACAAGTCGTTCAAAAATTCTACACGAAGCATGTGAGTTTATAAGAGCCTTCACTCTTGAGAAATTCACATTCAGAGAGATGGACACCCAAATGCGAACAAGAAAAATCTACTACTGGGGAAATGGTGTTCTGGTTTTGATATCATCATCTGAGGTATTATTTATAGCTTTCAAAAACACTACTGGTTGGTTCCACACCAATGGTTATAATTCATTAAATCTCGGAGGGACCAGGACACGTGGAAAACATTGAATGGTTAGTTTATAATAGAAAAAAATGACATCGTTTTATTTAAACAACCATGAATATAATGACATTACACCTTATGTGTAAGGAACATGGAATCCAATAAAATTCAAAAGATATAAATGACATTAAATGGTTCATAATTATAAGGAAATAAATACTTCAATAATAAATTATGGAATTATAAATTTTGGAATGGATTTTCATAAAATTGGTACGCATAAATTATAAGGAAATGTTTTAGGAAAACTCCGTTATAAAAACTCTGGTACCAGTATCTTGATTTACTGCATGATAGAGTATAACCAGTATTATATTATAGAAAACAGAGTATAAAGGAATTCTTGGTACCATTTTCTTTTTCCCCAGTATCTGTATTATATGAAATGGTATCACTGTCTCTAAAATAAATGGTATTAAGAAAATATTCTTTAGAAATGAAGAATTCAATTTTTTGTTATGGCATGAAAAACAATATAATGATTTCGGTATTGGGATTTCTAGTATCGGCATGGAAAATCGTTCTTATGGGACATCTGTACCGATAACCAGGAAGTTGGAGTTTAGGAACTCTTAGAAAACAGAAATATTGGAAATCTATGTATGAGGAAAATATGATACCAAATATCATTCTATACGAAAATCAGTATCTTAGTGAATAAAATACACCATTAAAATAGTGATGTAAGGAATATCGGTATGCTATAACCATGAACCAAAATTATGAACCATAATAACATTTCTGATTTTGTAAAATAGATTTCTAAAAACCTTAA
The DNA here is from genome assembly GCA_963277665.1 of Viscum album. Lineage (NCBI taxonomy): Eukaryota > Viridiplantae > Streptophyta > Magnoliopsida > Santalales > Viscaceae > Viscum > Viscum album. The sequence goes on along the minus strand of OY728160.1, from coordinate 793,497,336 downwards.
TAAAAATATATTTAACTCATGAATCTAAGGCATTTTAGGTTATAATAAAATTTATTTCTATGTAAGGAAATATATATAAGGAAAATATATTTATGGAGAATGTGTTTGTGATTTTCAAAAAAAATCATAAGGAATAGAGAGGCCTTATAGACTTAACAATCTCCACCTTTTTGGAATGCACAAACAGCTTCGACAAAAAATTTGACAAAGGAAAGAAATAAATACTTAATGTTAGAAATACATAGCTCCCCTTAAGTGTATTACTTAGGGTAAATTATTCTTCCCTTATGTAAAATTTCTTAGAGTACAGTAATATCCACGTTAGATATATACTCTTCCATTTATAAAGACTCCCCTTAGATTTAGATGTCATCCTTATAGATGAAAGTTATGAAATTTATTTTTCCTTATATTTTACTCTATGGAAATATTTCAATTATTAATTTTTCTTCATTTAACTTCTACCATTGATAGGATTATCCCCATTTTTTAATTTTAAAATTGATTTGATAGGGACATATATGGTTAGAATTTAATATACATGACACAATATATAAAAGATTTGTAAGGAATTTTTCATTATGTTTTATCTAATATGAAATACATCAAAAATTCGGAATGTGATATGAAATGTATCAACACTTCTTATTCTCTAAAATAAGACTTTTGAACAACGAATTAATATTTTTCACTCCTTCTGATCTTCTTGAATGTTCTTTATCAAGGAATCTTCCACATCTACCTTATTCCTCAATGCCAGGATCCAGAATTCTTGGGACTGATTCTTATCTAAAAGAATTCTGATCTCTTCTCCTTGTGAATCTGATTTCTTCACAAGGCCAGTTGATATTCCTTTATGATAATTGAAAACTTCGGTTATGGTATTCATTTGATAAAGAAGATATTTGCCATCATTTTTCCACATAGATAACTAACATGAAAATATCAATGAGAGAGTTGTTGGAACATTGGTTATATTATTTGATACATCATTGAAAGGTCCCTTTGTAGATTCCATGAAGTCCGAGAATTGTAGAGATTTTTCTAAAAAGATTCAGGTCCGGCTCATTACATTATGACATGAAACTTTTTGAGCTTTTTTGTCATGGAGAAAATTTTATTGATCAGCTTCTCCATTCATAACCATGTTCATCAGCATAGGTGTTGAATCCTCCATTTGATTTAAGTTTTCCTACATCCTTTGGCTTTGTGAATCTATGTTAGCAAGTACTGGAATGGTAATTACTAATTTCCTTAACGAACAATTTACAAATTCATCACCCAGAGATGACGAGGACTCGGAGTTAGATTATTCTTTATTAACCTTCGGAGTAGTGTATTCTGGATTCACATCATTTTGAGGAGAGTCATCATCATGAGGGGTAACCATAATAGCCTTCCCTTTATCCACTCTCAGCAACATATAGAGTTTGGAACCCTGAGGGACTACCTCATTTTCTAAAGGATCATTATCTCTGTATCCTACTTGAATCTTTTCTTGTTCTTCCACTCCACCACTTCTGGTATCAATATTTCCTGATTCGGGAATTTCATCTTCATTTTTTGTTACATCAATCAATTCATCTACCTCTTCTACTACTTCAACATCAGTATCAATGTCTTCTTCTTCTTCTTCATCCATGATAGAAACTCCCAGGGTTGAAACTTAATCATCAACATGTCTAGTAACATCATCTTCTTCTTCTTGAATGATCTCATCCTCTTCCTATACTTCATCTAGTTCGTGAATGGGTTCCGGTATAACTAGAATATTCTTTTCCTTCATAGGTTCCAAAGTGACATCTAGTACATGTATCTTCTCTGAGGACTTTCCTACATCCTTCATCAAGGATTGTATAATATCTTTTTCAGTTCTCTTTCATTTCAGCTTCTTCTCCTTTGCTCCTTTTTCTAATATCAGCAGTTTGAATCTTCAAGGCCATTGCCTCTGTCAGATTCAATATAATGGTTAGATCCCTTTCCTTCCCGGATTTAGCTAGCATCCTCCAGCCTTCAAAAAAATCATTATAGTAAGCCAACAGTTTCTTTATAACGGGTGGGGAAGAAGCCTTATATACTTATATAAGATCTTCATGAGAGAGGTCATCTGAAATTTTCTTCTTATGATAACTTTTTGAATGTTCTTATACTGACTTTTTCAGTACCACTTTGGAAGAATCTAGAAAATCTTCCTTTCATTACTGATTTTGAACATCCAGTTTCACAGCTTCTTAAAACTTCTTAGGGTTTATATTGTAAGAGAGATTCATTCTATTCAGAATATCTTCACTCAGCAACAAAATCATACAAGACATCACAGTGGACATGTATGGAATTTTCATTTCAGGTAAAACCTTAACAACTATCCTTGAGATAGTATCATGGTACATCCGAATTTGGGATTACATGGTACTGGCTTTCACAACATTATTTGTAAGAAAAATATTTTTACAAAATTAACCTTCCTGAGGTTGATGAGAAAATCTAAAAAATAATGTCAAACTGCTGTAAGGAATATTTATCCTCTTTCCTAGGAATAAATAACCCCTACATCAATAACACCACCAACATATGGTCCAATGATAAGTGTGAATTCTTAATAATCGTAATACCCTTGATGTTGAGACTTTCTAAAGAACTGTTCTTCTTGATAGAACCTTCCTTATCTTGAATTTTGTAATAACCTATGAGGGCCTCTCCATAATTGAAAATTTTCATGAAGATGGCCACTTTTCAGCATGGAATGTTGTAAGTCTTTTCATAATCCTTTAATATCAGATAATCCATACTATCGTTTTCTATGAAATGGCATAGTCATAACAATGTATGACTAGATCCGGATATACATGATCTTGATCCTTGTTCTTAACTATAGAAATACTATCCCAATGATTACATTTGATAACATGAGAGATGAGGGACTCATACCAATTGAAAAATTCATAACATACATGTATCTCCCGAAATAGCTTCTTGTCTTTATTATCATTGACTTCCATCTGATCGGAACTGCCTGACATTTGGATTGGTAAGAAATATCTGATGAAATCTGGAATGAAAAACATTAAAGAAGTAGAACATTCACATGAAGGCTTAAGAAACCAGTGGGTTACCCATTAGGTGGGGAGGACCTTATATAGAAAAACTAAAACCTTTCATCTTCTATAAAGAAATAAAACATATATGATTTTCTCAATAGGATCTAATGGTTGAGGAAGGTTGAAAAAATATATCCATACTGAAATATTGAGGTTTTAAAAAACAGAATGTCAGATTCTATGGAAATATGTATCCAAAGAATTAATTTTATAAAATAAGGTAATACCAATAAATAGAACTGTAAGAAAAATAACTAGGGGATAAGAAAAATGTGCCTTTAAGAAAACGTTGAAGACAAATTTGGTATCAAAGAAAAACAATTCTTGGCGTTAAACACAAGACACATAAAATTTTTCTCCAATAAATTCAACTCCGGAGATATGGATTCTGAGAATTTCAATTCTAGGATTTTTAAAACAGACACCGGGGAGGAAAAAGAAAATTATGAAATTCACTAATTTATTATAAAATAAAAATATAAAGAAATCATGAATTTTAAAATTTTAAAAAATAATTACTCCCATAGAATTTAGGTGTAATTTAATTTTAGGAGATGGGTAAACAAGATGTAGATATGAATGATAATCTTATATATATCACTTCTAGATTCTGTTTAATATATTCAAGTCAATCTGATGGTAATGGATTGGTAAATATATTAGCAAGTTGTTCTTGTATTCTGATGAATTGAACAATTATATATCCAATAATTCTATGATCCCTAAGAAAGTGATATATAATATCTAGGTTCTTAGCACGACAGTGATGTTTAGTGTTTTGGATTTGAGCTATGGAACTAGTGTTACCACAAAAGAATTGAGTTTTGAAAAACTCATGCCATAATCTGTGAGTGTGTGTTGCATCCACAACACTTTAGCACAAAAACATCTAGATGCTACATATTCTGCTTGAGCAGTGGAAAGTTCTAAAGAATGTTGTTTTTTTATAGGACCGTGAAACTAAGGAATCTCCGTGGAAATGACATGTTCCAGATGTACTCTTTCTATCCATTTTACAACTAGAAAAATCAGAATCTGAAAAAAATATTTGTTCCAAAAAATTTCCAGAAGAATAAAAATGTCCTAAATCCAAATTTTCATTTATCTACATGAAAATTCGTTTCACAGCCTTAATATGGGATTCCTTAGGATTATCTTGATATAATGCACATAATAAAACAGAAAAAATTAATTTAGGTTGACTTGTTATTATGTAAAGTAAACTTCATATCATTCGTCTATAAGTTGGTTGATCCACAAGATTCACTGATTCATCAATATCAAGAGTATTAGAAGTTCATATAGGAGTACTTTGTTAAGTCAAAAAGTCTTCTTTTGACTTCCATATCATGTTTTGGAAATCACAAATGTATTCTATCATATGTTTATAAATTACAATTGTCTTATCATGTTTATCGTATCGTACGATGTAGATCGTACCGACCAAATCGTATCGTACTGACTCTGTCAAACGTATCGTATTGACTCTGTCAATCGTATCGTACTGACTCTGTCAATCGTATCGTACTTACTCTGCTATTCAGATGATCATTATTTGTTTTGGTACTTTGTCAAAAACTCTCTCTGCATATGAATCGTACTCATGTTTTACATTTCTATATATCTCTTGTCCTAACAAAACGATGTCGTTGAGTTAGTTATAAACTAATCAAAACGATGTCGTGCTTTCTGTTTCAATATAACCGTTGGAGGCAATATGACCATTGGAACCCGAGGCCTATAAATAGGAGGTCATTTGAAGCTGAGAATACACTGATGAACAAAGAGAACGAATGAAGAGACTGTGAACTACGAAGATTCTAGAGAGAGACACTGTGACTTCTCTCATCAGCTTTGTGCGACCGATCATCGTATCGAGGGCTTTCAAGTAATTGAAAGACAGAGGTGCCGATTACCTGCAAAATCGAGGGCTGCCGGGGATAGGCAGACAGACGTGCCGATCATCGTATCGAGGGCTGCCAGGGATAGGCAGACAGACATGCCGATCATCGTATCGAGGGCTACCGGGGATAGGCAGACAGACGTGTCGATCATCGTATCGAGGGCTCACCAAGGTGTTGGTGAGACAGACCTTTTATCCTAGGTGAAAGGATAACCCTTCTCTTTGGGTTAAAAGAATTGTATTACTTTTACATTTCCGCTGTTGTATTAGAAAGGGATTTGTATTGTTTCCTTTCTTCTTTACATATTCAATTGTAATTGTTTCAATTACAATCATTCCATTACATATTGTATTGATTGGTTCTATACGCTTTAAGGTAGAATCATTCATATCTGTATTACTCTGATTATTGTGTTCATCTTGAATACAATTATTTTACATAACATTAGTATTACAATACATCATACCTTTTACATTCAATACAATTGTGGGTGTTTGTATTTGTATTAGTTTAAGATCATTTAAACTAATCTCTTTGTTACTAAAACTCAAAGTTTTTAAACCTACAATTCACCCCCCCCCCCCTCTTGTATTGTTCCATCTAATAGACTTTTATATCTACTATTCGATCCAACAATTGGTATCAGAGGAGGTTTTCCACGGATTTGTATTATTAGCTTTATTTCTTTTTACTATCTTGAATACTTACTACACTAACGTGTGGAGTGGAAAAGTTGTTTTTGTAATATTAGATGGCAGGAATGAATATCGGATCAATAGATAATCTGAATCCTTCTAGACCACCAATTTTCGATGGGAATGATTATGAGTATTGGAGAGATCATATGAAGACTTTCGTCATCAATACTGGTGTAGACAATTTTATTATGCTTACTGGGGGTTACAAAATTCCTGACAAAGAAGTTAGCACTTTTACCAACCAAGAGAAGAAAGAATATCAACTGAATTACAAGGTACGCAATACTTTATTATGCTCTATGACCAGGAATATATATAGTCAGATATCTTCATGTGAAGCAGCCAACTGTATTTGGAAGAAATTAGAAGTCACTCATTTTGGTACATCCAAAGTTATCGAAACAAGGAGAGAAATGCTTCGAGCAGAGTATCATGGATTTGTTTTTCCTTATGGAGAGCCAGTATGTAAAGTGCAACAAAGGTTTATGACAATTGTCAACAGCTTACAATCTATGGGAGAAAAAGGTCTTGATGATGAAGCTCTTGTTGATAAGATTATAGATATTATGCCAAATGAATGGGAGTCAAAAAGAACAGCTATTGATGAAAATAGAAAAGATTCCCAGATTACTCTTGATGAACTCTTTGGAACTCTTCTACAGCACGAGACAAGAATGAAAAGAGATGCTGATTTCAATAAGAAGAAGAATGGGAATGGAAGTGTAGCTTTTGCATCTAAAGCTAAAACACCTGAAAGGGTTACAAGGTCTAAATCCAAGAAAGTTGTTATATCTGATTCAAGTGATTGTAATCTTTCAGATAATGAGTTAGCTAATCTTGCTCGAAGGATGAACAAGATTGTGGGAAAGAAAGATTTTCAATATAGATTCAAAAAGAAAGATAGGAAAGATAGGAAAGATTCAGAGGTAACTTGTTATGAATGCAAGAAAGAAGGACATATAAGGCCTGATTGTCCTTTACTAAAGAGGAAAGATAGAAAAGAGAAACACTCTGAAAGAAACAAGAAAAGGTTTTATACGACAAAGAAAGGCTTGAAAGCAAATGATACATGGAGTGCAAGTGGTAGTGATTCCTCAGATGATTCTTCAGAATATGAGACGTCAGGACAAAGGAATATTGGACTTCTAGCCAGACTACCAATTGAAGATCATTGTCTCATGGCTAAGGTACATAATGCTGAAGCTGTTACAAATGTCTCTTTAAATGCAAATTATGTTGATAATAGACATTATGAATCTTCAAATGATGAACCCTCATCATCAGAAGATGATACTTTACCTTCTTTTGAAGAAGTTTCTAGATTTGCTAAGTTACTTGAAAATGAAAATTCTAAACTCAAAAAGAGATTTGAAAAAAAAAATTCTAGAATTTCTATTTTGACTAAAGAAGTATTAGATCTTTCTAAAGATCTTGATGGGAAAACTTCTGACTTTGAAAGTATTTTGAAAACCCTTGAGAATGTCAAATCTGAAAAAGATAAACTTTATAAGGATCTTGAAACTGCTATTTCAAAGAAAAACATTTTAGAGTCTAACTCTAGTTTTAATTCAAATGTTTTAGAAAACAAGAATTTGGTTTTAAAACTAAAGTCAGAGATTTTATCCTTGAAAAAGTTCTTGTCAAACTTTACTCATGGAAAAGAAAACTTTGATAGGATGTATTCTCAAATTAGACCTTTGAGAAATCGTTCTGGTCTTGGTTATACTTATTCCAAACCTGTTTTTAGTAATAACTATTTTGTTCCTCAAAAAACTATTTTCTGTTCCAAGTGTCAATGTGGTGGACATTGGAGAAGAGATTGTTCTCTTAACAAAACTCAATCCTTAGGATTTCATAAATCTCATTTTGCTAAACAAATGTGGATTCCTAAAATTCTTTTATCTAACCCTTCTGGATCCAAACAAGTTTGGATTCCAAAAATCTAATTGTTTCTTTTTCAGGGAAACGAGAAGTGTATCAATAATAACATTTGGTACATGGATAGTGGTTGTTCTCGACATATGACTGGAAACAAAGATTTCTTTGAAAAGGTTATCAAAACAAAAGGTGGAAAAGTTACCTTCAGAGATAATGCTCAAGGAATGATTGTTGGTATATGTAATATTATTTCAAATTTTTTTTGTGAATGGAGATATTGTTTTACAATTCATCGGAACGCAAGAACAACTTGCTGATATTTTTACAAAACCGTTACCTTCCGATAGATTTGAGTTTATAAAACAGAAGCTAGGAATGATTACATTAAAATAATCATTCATATATACTTCCTGTTTTACATCTCTCCTAATAGTAAGAAAACTCCTCGTAGAAAGGGGGAGGACATTTCTTTATGTCTTTATGTTTTTGGTCTAACTATTTACTCTATTTATATGTTTCTTTTTCTGTTTATCGTATTGACATTTTTTTTAGTTTCCTGTTTATCGTATTGACCATTTCAGTTTTTCTGTTTATCGTATTGAGATTCTTTTCCTTCGTACCATTCAATAGTTTTTGAATCGACCGATGATAGTATTGAAATTCTTTTCCATCGTACCATTCAATAGTTTTTGAATCGACCGATGATAGTATTGAAATTCTTTTCCATCGTACCATTCAAATAGTTTTGTATCGACCGATGATAGTATTGAGATTGTTTTCCATCGTACTGTCAGTTAATGGTAACAACTATTTTCCATCGTACGGTCCGATCATAGTAATGACTTTTTTTTCCATCGGCATCATATTTTTTTCTCCTTACGATTGTGTTTACTTTTGATCCATACCAAAACCAGCAATCACCTTATGTTCTCCGACAGGTTTCTTTTCATTTTTTTAAAAAAAAATTTTTTTTGCTTTAATCCTAACCATTGATCTGGTATTATCTAATCTTGACCGTAGAATATCAATGGTCATCTCTTTATTGCCTATAAATACCCCCCCTCCCCTCCCCAAACCCACATTGATTGTTCAGGATTTGAGGCGAAGCTCTGCTCCACCAGCTATAAAAAATCGTACGATCTTCTCATCGGCAGAACCTATATGTCTCAATCTTCTGATAATACTCCTGTCGAAATGTCTTCAAAGACTTTTACAGAGAAATACTTTCACATAGAAAGGTTAGTATCCATAGATTTTTTCGATATGTACGATTCTACAATCAAGATGATTATTTTGTTTCAAGGATGGGAACATCTCTGTGTGGAAAAGCCTGATATTCAAGATCCAGTTCTTTTTGATGAAGTTTGTCAGTTTTACAAAACCGTTTCTTTCGACAAGGATATGACTATAAACTTCGTTGTGTACGATAGAAAGTTATCTATGTCTATGAAACAAGCGGCACATTTTCTGAATGTTTCTATAGAAGGCGATGCATTCTGTCCATCTCACAAACTACCAGAGGAAGTTGGTACGTTTAATAAAGAAAAAGATGAAAAAACTTTGTTTGTTATTAATGAGGGAAAGAGGAAAGTTTCTCATCATTCACCGGACAATCGGTTTGTCACTTTATGGATGCAAGGTTTTCTTATCCCAAGAAAAGGGGATAGAGAAACCCTTAAAGTTTCTGATGTCTTTATGCTCGACTATCTTGTGAATATGAGGAAAGTAAATCTCATGGGATATGTTTTTGAAACCATCAAGAATGTCAAGAAAGGAGGGATTAAATCCCAGATAATAATGTATCCAGCCATCCTTACGAAATTCATTCTTGAGAGTATGAAGTTTTGTAACCTTCCGTTGAAAGGAGAACCTATGGATTTGTGGCCGTCTTTGATTAATAAGAGTACGATGAAAAAGCTAAATGTTTGTTTTGATTCAAATTCAAAACTTTTTGTCAGAGATGTAGAAGCTGAATTGGCTCAAAATCAATCGGCACCTATGCCAGCCAAGGACAATCAATCTACCGGTGTTACTCGAAAGTCTGATCCTCAAACTAGTTCAAAACCAAAGAAGAAGCCAAGGTATAGTAAGGAAGTTGTAGCCAAATGGAGAAAGGACAAGGAACAGAGAAAAGAGGGTGATCCGAAGTTTGGTCTTGACCCTGCTGAGGCCTTTGCAGAAAGAATAAGGGTAGAAGAAACCCTTCAAGCTGAAAAGAAAAAGAAGACTCTTTTGAAAAGAAAGGCTCAGGACTTTGATATTTCTAATGTCTTGAAAGCAGTTGAAGATGATAGTGCTCAACTAACTGTGGAAGTGCACCAAGAGCCCATCGTACAGAGTCTGCCTGAGAAAGAAAAAGGAAAACAAGTGATAGAAGAAGTGGAAGTAGAAGAAGGAGATTTTCTGTTAGAATTTCTTCAAAGTTCAAAGAAAAGTAGAGAGGAATCGCTTCAAAAGCTGAGCGAAGGTGTTCAACAAACTCCTCATGCCGATCAGGAAAGATCTCCGGACAGGATTTCATCTCGAGAAAAGCAAGATGCTCAATCCTCTCATTCTGATAAAGTTGTTGTCATTAGTGAAAAAGTAGAATAAGAAAGAAAGCAGAAAGAAAAAGAAAATGGGAAACAGCCAGTTGTTGATTCAAGCAGATCGTATGAACTAGCATCGTACGATGAAGATACTGATTCAGAGCATACAATCTCTCTCAAGAAGAGTGATTACATTGTTCATGTTTTGAGAAGGGTGGAGAAAACAATTCCTTATTTCCCGAGGCTGTAAGGGAAGATTGATTTTATTACTGAAAATCAAAGGAAAATGTTTGGCTCTGTAAAAGAATTGAGAAAGAAAGTTTTGTCAGTAGAAGCCGATCTGAAAGTTCTTTCGGAAAGCTCAGTTGCTCATAAGAAGGCTTGCAATAAGATGACCAAGTGGTCATACAAAACTGAAAGCTCAATCAATTATCATGAATTAGCCATTGAAGATATAAGGAGGTTATCAAATGAGCTAGCAATCGCTTTCAACAAGCTTGATAAAGAAACGGTTGAAAGGCTGAACCTTTTATCTTCTCAAAGAGTCGATGTTCCTTCAGTAAAAGATTTGCAAGAGAGGATGAATGCTTTCCAATCTGAATTCTCGAAGGTTTCATCTTTCAAAGATGAAATGGTTTTACTGAAGAATCAAAATTCTATGTTGTCCAAGGATAACAAGACTCTGCAAAACAGAATTGATACCCCTGAAGAAGTAATCAGAGTACAGGAGGAGACCATCAGAAATCAAGATCAGATTTTTGCGGATCAACAAGAGCTTCTCAAAACTCAGGGTGAATCAATTTCTGAAGACAAGAAGGAGATCAAGAAGATGAAAGCTATGCTTCATGAGCTTATAAAGAAAGAGAAGGAAAGAGAAAACAAATGATTGTTGTATTTGTTTCTTTTGGAACTTGTTGGTTTTGTAATAACTCTTATAATCCTCTCTTTTATCCATTGTCTTGTATTACTTCACTAACTCTTTCAGACAATTCGAGATTACTCCTTTCTTTTTGTAAATCACAAAGGGGGAGAATATTTACAAAGCAAAGATTGTTTTACAAAGGGGGAGAATGCATTTCAATGCTCTTAAGGAAAATCTACGAATACAATCCTTAGGAAAGTCAATACCTAAGGGGGAGTTAGTTGTATTCAATTTTCTTATTCAGAAGAGTTTTTTAAACTCAGGGGAGATAAGTATTTCTTGTTACATTTACTTTGTGTATTTGTGCTTTCCAAAAAGGGGGAGATTGTTAAGTCAAAAAGTCTTCTTTTGACTTCCATATCATGTTTTGGAAATCACAAATGTATTCTATCATATGTTTATAAATTACAATTGTCTTATCATGTTTATCGTATTGTACGATGTAGATCGTACCGACCAAATCGTATCGTACTGACTCTGTCAAACGTATCGTATTGACTCTGTCAATCGTATCGTACTGACTCTGTCAATCGTATCGTACTTACTCTGCTATTCAGATGATCATTATTTGTTTTGGTACTTTGTCAAAAACACTCTCTGCATATGAATCGTACTCATGTTTTACATTTCTATATATCTCTTGTCCTAACAAAACGATGTCGTTGAGTTAGTTATAAACTAATCAAAACGATGTTGTTCTTTCTGTTTCAATATGACCGTTGGAGGCAATATGACCGTTGGAACCCGAGGCCTATAAATAGGAGGTCATTTGAAGCTGAGAATACACTGATGAACAAAGAGAACGAATGAAGAGACTGTGAACTACGAAGATTCTAGAGAGAGACACTGTGACTTCTCTCATCAGCTTTGTGCGACTGATCATCGTATCGAGGGCTTTCAAGTAATTGAAAGACAGAGGTGCCGATTACCTGCAAAATCGAGGGTTGCCGGGGATAGGCAGACAGACGTGCCGATCATCGTATCGAGGGCTGCCAGGGATAGGCAGACAGACGTGCCGATCATCGTATCGAGGGCTGCCGGGGATAGGCAGACAGACGTGCCGATCATCGTATCGAGGGCTCACCAAGGTGTTGGTGAGACAGACCTTTTATCCTAGGTGAAAGGATAACCCTTCTCTTTGGGTTAAAAGAATTGTATTACTTTTACATTTCCGCTGTTGTATTAGAAAGGGATTTGTATTGTTTCCTTTCTTCTTTACATATTCAATTGTAATTGTTTCAATTACAATCATTCCATTACATATTGTATTGATTGGTTCTATACGCTTTAAGGTAGAATCATTCATATCTGTATTACTCTGATTATTGTGTTCATCTTGAATACAATTGTTTTACATAACATTAGTATTACAATACATCATACCTTTTACATTCAATACAATTGTGGGTGTTTGTATTTGTATTAGTTTAAGATCATTTAAACTAATCTCTTTGTTACTAAAACTCAATGTTTTTAAACCTACAATTCACCCCCCCTCTTGTATTGTTCCATCTAATAGACTTTTATATCTACTATTCGATCCAACATACTTATACTCTTATTATTATCATACACAATCATTTTCAGAATATATTTGATGTACTTATGTTGAGATATATATGTTCCTTCTAGATTTTGAAAAATTTGAAAACACAGAAAGAATGTTAACTCACACATCATTCTCATCTCAAACATAGACATCAAAAGATACATAATGGAATCTGTTAAGGATTGTTGTGATGATCCAAATACAATGACATTAACATATATTTATACAATTATATTATCTTTCGTATCTTTCTTTAAATAAAGTAGTGGATATGCAGTTCACATATTATAGTTGTTTTGAAGTAAAAATCATGTAATTCTATCATACCAAGCTCTATGGGATTGTTTAAGGCCACATAAATCTTTAGTAAGATTATATACATGATTGGGATGTTTTACATCATTAAAACCAGGAGGGTGGTCTACATATACTTCTTATAGTAGATATCCATTGAGGAAAGCACACATCACATCCATTTGAGAATGTATGAAATTATAGAATGATGAAAATGGTAGAAGAATCCATATACATTATAGTTTTTCTATCTGTGAATATGTTTTTCCATAGTCTATTCCTTCTTGTTTGATATAGACTTTAGTAACTAATCTGGCTTTATTTCTATCTATAATCTTATTTTTATTACATATATTTCTGAAAACCCATTTTACACCAATAACATATATATCCTTAAGTCTCTCAACCATGGTCCAGACTCCATTCATTACGAACTCATTGATTTCATCTTGCATAGACTTAATCAAATCATTATCACCTAAGGCTTCCCCAGGTGTCTTTGGCTTGAATTGGGAGAGGAAAGCAACATGTGCAATTTCATTTATTAAGGAACTTGTAGTCCTTACAAGTTTATTGACATCTCCAATGACATTATCAGTAGGGTTATATCTATGTAACATGTTATTAGGGTTTTGTAAAACTTGATCATCAACATTAGGTTGAAAATAATTAGGGATAAATATTTCAGGAGTATTTTCATGAACATTCTCCATACCATGGTCTTCAACTATAGGTTTTTGATCATTTTTAGAAAATATATCTGGAGGATTCAAATCAGGTGGTTTGAAAACAAAAGGATATGTTTAATTAAATTTAAAATGTATTATTTCCTCTATAGTACATGTATTTTTATTGAAAAATCTATAAGACTTGGAGTTAGTGGAATAACCTATGATAATTCCTTCATCGGATGTTAGAGAATATTTGTGTAATTTATCCTTAGTATTAATGATAAAAACATTACAACCGAAAACCTTCAAGTTTGAAACTTTTGGGTTTCGACCAGTCCATAGCTCATAAAAAGTTTTATTATGAAATGTTGCTATAAAAACATGATATATAGTATAACAGTCTTTACATACAGCTTTAGACCAAAAGTGTTTTTCTAGGGAATATTCACTCAACATGGTTCTGTTTATCTCTTGAAGGACTCAGTTCCTTCTTACAACAACAACATTTTTTTGACGAGTTATTGGATCTGAGAAATTGTGAGTTATACCTTTCATGCATAAAAAAGTTTCAAAATAAGAATTTACAAACTCACCACCATGATAACAATTAATAGTTATCAATGGTATGTTTTTATAATTTTTTAATTGATCTCATTATGTTTTAAAATAAGAAAATCATACATATTTTCTTGCTATAAAATAGAACGAATTATATCTAGTGTTGTTATCAATATGAACAAATACATAATATTATCCTTTAACACTTCCAGTTTGTGTAGGACCAAATAAATCCATATGTACTAACTATAGGTCATTAGATGTTGAAACTTCACTAATAAATTTAAAGCTATATTTCTGTTGCTTCATAAACTAACAAGGATCACAAACTTTTAAGGAACCAAAACATAGAACCAGTAGATCCTTAACTAATCCTTTATTTGAGAGATTACTAAGGTTCTTAAGGTTACAGTGTCTTATCCTTCTATGCCAAAACCATGATTTATCATCAACTTCACTTATGTAAGGAAGATCATGACTTCTTACGTCTTCTATGTTTAAAGTGTAAACATTCTCATGCCTATGAGTAGTAAGAATATTGCCATCCTTTTAATTGTGAACAAAACAATTATCATTTATAAAATTCACAAGGTAACCATCATCACATAATTGACATATGATTATAATTATGTGATTAAGACCATTAAAAAACAAAACATTAGAAACTAAAAATTTTCCAAGAATAATGATATTAACTGTACAAAAATCTCTCCTTGAGAATTATCCCCAAAACATACTTTTCCACAGTTCGTTTGACAATCTTATGGAAATAAATTTTTTTACTAGTCATATGATGAGAAATTCTGCTATCCATATAACAATTATTCTTGGTAAATTCTTCATTTTCCTGTAAATTCAAATGTTAGATCTTCAGAATCCAAATGGGTATGGATCTGGGATTAGAAAATAAAATATTAGGAACCCACATTTTTTTGGAAAAATATGCCATGTGGAAATCTAGATATTGAATTCTGTTTATGGAATATGTTTTCCTCCAATGTCCTCCATTTTGACATTTTGTAATGAAGAGGGAATTGCATGGAATAAAATAGTTATTTTTGAAAATAGGTTTTATGTGAGTATAACCTATTCCAGAAGTATTTCCATGAAGTCTATTTTGGGAATACATCTTGTCAAAATTTTATTTGACAGAATTAATGTTGGAAAGATGTTTCGGTAGGGAAAAAATTTCCGATTTTAGTCTTGTGACTAAATTCATATCCTTAAGAATTACTTCCTTAGATTTATATTTTTTCTAAAAATCATTTATTATTTAAAAAATATTCTTAAGATATTTATAAAGTTATTACTTTTTAGAATTTACTTCCTTAAGGACTTTAGAATTTTTTTCTAGGAGATCATCCTTATCTTCAATATCTCTAGTGAGATATGAAATATGTTTCATTAGAACTTATTATCTAGTATTTTCCCTGTCTATTTTCAAAGAAATTTTACAATTTTATTCTTATAACAACATTGAAAATCTAGATACTTCTTCATACAAAGGATTTTCATTATTATCTGAAGATGAATTTGATTCAACATACGTAATATCCATAGGATAATAATACTTATCAAGAGATAAATTTGATAATGACTAATCAAGAGCTTACCTTGGACATAAGACAAGTATTTGGAAAAGAAGTAGTTTCAATGAATCTGATATTATTTTATGCTGATGAATCATATTACGAAGATTCACTTTTAGATGATTCTATAAAACTAGAACACCACGTGTCATTTGCTTTAATACTTTTCTTGTACATATAATGGTAGAAATTTTTCTTCATTATCTCTGAATTTCATTCCTTCTTATCCTTCTTTTTCAAAAGATGGCTAGCAGTTCTGTTATGAATTGTTCTTCTGCATTCGTAACTAGTAACTTCCCCATATTTCTTTTCTATTTAGTCACTCTTATTAAAGTGATTTTGATATTTCTTCTGAGATACTATCATGTTCATTCTCCGAGAAAGATTTGGTAATTCATTCTCATATTTTTCTGTATCACTAGATTCTGATTGAATATTAACTTTCTTTGATTTTACCATACTAACCCTTTGTGGAGTTCTATATTTCGTATGGTTAGAAGTTATTGTGAATGAAACAATTCCATTTCCATTATATTTATTAATACCCTCTACATCCCTCTTTATTTTGTTATTGTGAAGCAGAAGTGTTCCCAAAAAGCCCATCTAAGGAAATATGGGTGACCTTCTTTGTTCTCATCAATTGCTGTCCTCTTGGACTCCTATTCATTAGGCATGATGTCTATGATATTGTCAACAAGTATTTCATTTTAAAGATAATTTTCTCCCTTACACTACAATTTATTCACAATAGTCATGAACCTTTGCCGAACATTGCTTATGGGTTCTCTATAAGGAATGATAAAACCATGATACTCAGCTCTCAACATAGCTCTTCTTGTTTCTATAACATTAGAAGTGTCAAAACGTGTAACATCCAATTTCTACCAGATACTATTTGAAACTTCAAAAGAGGATATTTGACAATAGATATTCCTAGTCGTGGATTATAGTAATGTATTTTAGACTCTAAAATTAGATTGATATTCTAATCTCTCCATATTAATAAAAGTTCTCTACTCCATATCAAGAATCTTATAATCTCTAGTCAGCATCAGATTGTTGTCAACTATAGTATTAATAACGAATGTCTTCATCCTCTCTCTCCAGTACTCATAATTATTTACATCAAAAATAGGTGGTCTGGTACAACTTAAATTGTCCAAAGAACCAATATGCATGTATCCTGCAATAATAAATATACCTTTCTTCGAAAAAAGGTTAGTAGTAGTACTTAATGAAATATAATGTTCTTAAATAAAGATTGTAATGTATAAGAAAAATATGATCTAGAGTATCTATAATAAAAATTTGTGTCCAGAAATGTGAGTCCGAAATTCTAACTGTGAAAATTATGAAGAAGAAGATAATTTATCTTCTCAAACTAATCATGAGATTAATTTAGATTGAACCAACAATCTGAAACAAATTTAGAAAATTGAAAATATTAACTAATTAATTCAGTGAATGAGGTAACCTCCTTAGATACCATTTGATAGGTGGTTATGGAGTATGAAATAATACTATATAACAATTTTAGGATTGTAGTAGCACTGAATATATACAATATACAAGTGGGGGGTGAATTGAATGCATTAAAAAAATTTAAGGAAGTTTTGTATAAACAAAATTCACAACATCTCTAATAATAAATTACCTTTTTAGAGAAATATAATGTTCTTAACTCTAAAGCATAAAGATCTTTTCTTAAAAATATATTCTAACACAAGGCGTATAGAATATCTTACAATCAAAGATACAAGTTAGAATGTTTATACAAAAAGAAAAAATCTTAACATTTACAAATAAGCAAAAATTTACAATCTTCTATTAACCCAAAGAGGATGGTATCCAACAACCATGGATAAAGGTCAAATTTTGTCATTCCTAATCCCAGATAAGACCTCAATCCTAAGATCAATATCTATATTGCTATTCCCACTAGCCTTGGATTTTTAAGGAAATCATCACCTATGACTTCACAGCACGAAGTCTCGGATTTTAAGGAAATATCACCTCGAAACGAAGAAATTCAGCCTGAATCCATGTTTTAAAATTTAATTCAAACTTTCTACATGAAGCTGGAGAGTTAATAAGATCATATCACTCTAGATAAATTAACTTTAAGAGAGATGAACTCCAAAATGTGAACAAGAAAAATCATGAACTAGTGAACTGGTGTTCTGGTATGGAAGTCATCATCTAGCATCCTATTTAAAGCATTCAAATAAATACTGGTTGGTTCCACTCCAACGGTCATATTTCAATAAATCTCGGAGTGACCTGGACAAATGGAAATCATACAATGGTTAGTTTATGAAAGAAACAATGAAATCGTTTTATATAACCAAACATGAATATACATATATTACATCTTAAGTGTAAGGAACAAGGAATCCGATAAAATTGAAATGATATGAAATACCTTAATAGGTTTGGAAATATAAGGAAATAAATCTTTGAATAATAAATTCAGAAATTATAAATTACGGAATGGATTTTCATAAAATAAATACGAGTAATGAATAAGGAAATATATTATTGAAACTATGTTTTACAAATTCTGGTACCGGTATCATAATTTATGGAATGATAGAATATAATAGGTATCATATTATACAAAATAATCTATAAGGAAATTCCTGGTACCCATTTCTTAATCTCCAGTATTGGTATCATAAGAAAAGGTATCATTGTCTCAAACATAAATTGTATTAAGAAAATATTCTTTAGAAACGCGAAATGGAATTTTCCGTTATGGCATAAAAAACAGTATAATGATTTCAATATTTGGATTTCCGGTATCAGGATGACAAATATATCTTAAGTAACATCAGTAATGATAACCCAAAAGATGTATTTTTTGAACTTTTAGAAAACTGAAATATTGGACATCTAATTATAAGGAAAATATTATACTGAATTTCATTATACGTGAAAATATGTATCGCAGTGAAAACATAGAATGTGAAAATTGTGCCTTAAAGAATTCTGAATCGTATAACCATGAACCAAAATTCAGAACCTTAAGAACATTTCTGGTATGGTAAAACGGATTTCTAAAAATGTTAATAAATATATATTTTACTCAATAGTCTAATGAAATTTTGGTTATAATAAAATTTATGTATGTGTATAGAAATATATGTAAGTAAAATATATTTATGAAGAAGGAGTTTCTAATTTTCAAAACAAAATCATAATGAATGGAGACGACTTATAGACCTAACAATTATGTGTTTCTTAAAAATAATATAAAAAAAATCATTTTTTTATGTTAAAGAAAATTTTTTAAAAAAATAAAATTTTACTAACTTTAAATGGAGAATCCTTTTTAAAAACAATAATTGAAACATATATTTTTATTTTATAGAAATTAATTTTTCATTTTCAAGATGGTCATCAGAATTTTGTTTGGATAAATTTTTTAGTAATTTGTTAATAACTTTCATATTTTGATGAATAATGAAAAATAATAAATTCTATTTGAAAACAACATTTTTAATAGAAATAATTTATAGTGTTAAATTGTGAATTTTAATTGTTTGGAAATATTATTAGATTATATTTTTATTAGTTAGTAATATTTAGGTCAATATAAGTAATTTCACAATTAAATTTGACATAACCACATGTCAATCTTTTGATATTTTTAACATTTTTAAAACACGTTTTTTGGTTTTGAAAACATGAAATAATGTTAAATTAATTAAGGAAAAATCTATGTTTTGAATTGGGTAAAATAGAATGAATTTTTGAATTCATAATATCAAAATTATGTTAAGGTGAATTTTTCTTATTTTTCCAAAAACATTCATTTTTTTGATGAATAGTGAAAAACATGACATTGTTGTTTAAAACCGAAAATTTATTTAAATAATTATATATTTTTTATAAATTTATTTTATGTGAAAATAGATAAATAATACATATATAAGATCAATATAATTAATTGGAGTCATTTTTAGATAAAATTAGATGTCTAAAATCTTATTGAACTTTTTAATGTCTTTACCCACATTCTTGGAAAATTTGCAAATTTGAATAAAACAGAATTTTACCACATCGGTGAATTAAATTTAAAAACCTTGAGAGAAACCTTTTACACAATTATGTAATATTTGGTTAAATAAGATGATGATAATTTTTGGTGAATAGTAAATTTTTTATTTTTTTATCACGGTTAAATGTGGATAGGGTAATTAAAGGAAAGAATGATATTATAATTACCCTAACACATGGACTAATTATGTTGGATATGTGTATTTCTGTAAAAAAACCTTTTTAATAATATATGATCATTTTGGTCCACTAGGAGTCGAGTAGGACAGTTTTTATTATTTTATTTAATAAAAATCTAAAAGTGTTAAATACAATGTTTTATAACTAAACCATATTTAATATAGGGTTATACATAAGATGAATTCGACAATAAATATCAATTGTAATCCTCAAAATATTTCTTACTTAATGGAATTTTATTTATAAAATTTAGTGATTAAATAATTAAATTTATATATGACACAATAAGGATTCATTAATTACATTATCAATGAATGATTAAAATAATTTTATTTATTAATATAAAAATAAATGTTAATTGACACTTTTGATGCCGAACAAGAATTTTATAGGTTAATATGAAATTTTAGAGTTTATTAAACAATTTTCTATTGTTATAAAGTTGTTGTGACTTTAACAAAAACAAAATACGAAATAGTTTCAAAATATACATAAATGAATTTTTAAGACTAATACTATATTATTATTTGATATAATATTTAAAAAATATAAATATCAGAAAATAAACTTAGATAAGGATATATAGATCAATAATAAACCAATGTGGGTTAACTTGGATTTTTATAGGATGTTAATTAACCATTAATTATAATTATAAAAGAGGACATGGTAAAAGTTAAACTATTTAACTAAGATAAAAAACTAAATTATAGGGTTTATATATTGACCTAAATATGCCTAAACCATATTTGTTTAGTGTATTTCGAAAAATACTGACATTATATTCGAAATTAATCAATTTGGATCTATTATAAACCGAAAAATATTTTATAATAAAATAATATTTAAACATTTCATAAAATAACCCTCACCAATTTTATAAAGGGTGCTTCCCCTTTTCTTAAAATCACACCTCCAAAGCCATTTGACTCAGCCAACCCCTGACCAAATATCATCCCATCTTCTGTCGCATCAACCTAGAGTCCTTACATTGAGCAGAAAGCCAACCAATGGAGACATTCTTTTTAAATCAAATGGAAACACTGAAGAAGAGGTAATTATTTTATCACCTCTTTCAAAGTTCTTTTCTTGTTCAACATTTTCATTATTTGTTTTTTTCATAAAAAAAATAATATCTCTATTACCTTCCAAATACATTAATTTTATTATAAATATGTTACAACCATAATAATTAATCTATCCATCCTATAAATGTTAATGTCACCATGCGTGTGTATAACTGGCTAACCGTCTCCACACTGTTGTATAATTTTTTATTCAACACATTTCTATTTGGATTGATATAATGATGATTGTAATGTATATAAATATTGATAATAAAATTATAATTTCTCTGTAAAATTAATACCCCATCCAATTTCACACCTTTAATCATTAAATAAATGATATTGTCGCTCGTGTGCATGTACAACTTACCGTCTCCACGATGCGATGACATTCATTTTCTGGTCCTACATTCATCATTGATTATAAAAATATATATAATTAATAAGTTTGTAATATAAGAAATAATAATTCTACTTGTGATATATATATATATATATGTACTTACATATATCTTATTTACTTATTTTCATTCAGTACAATATGAAAACCGAAACAACGTTTATGCGTATGTACGACCTGTCGTCTTCATAAACGGTGTTTCAAATTTCATATAACTATTAACTATAAATATTTATATTCTAAGTAAATATTATATATATAAATAATTTCTCATAATATTTAATTAT
Source organism: Viscum album (assembly GCA_963277665.1). Taxonomy (NCBI): domain Eukaryota; kingdom Viridiplantae; phylum Streptophyta; class Magnoliopsida; order Santalales; family Viscaceae; genus Viscum; species Viscum album. The sequence goes on along the minus strand of OY728160.1, from coordinate 793,475,654 downwards.
TTAAATCTAGATCTAAATGATATGATCAAGAATAACATGTTAAAACAGGTTCAACAAAGAAAGTGATTCTTACCTGAAATGTTATTTTAACATGGAAATCCTTATTCAATGTGTAGTATAAATTCATAACTGAATTATTTATGATATAATAAATATTAATATGGTACTATTATATTTTAATAACATACTATGATCATTATACATGAGGTTAATCATACCCTCGACCCAAATAAAGTGCTAGGTAAGTGTTAATTAATAATATTCATTATTATCCGATATTGTGTATGTGTAAGTATTTTATGGGACATATTTATTTTCCAAGTACATGATTAATTATATAATTTAAAAATTATTATTTTAATGTAAAATTTAACTAAAAAATAATTTTAAATGTTTTAAATAAATAATTTTCAAAATATATCTCATTAATGTTCCTGATTTCAGAATGGTTCTAAAAATTTATTTATATGGACATGATTGTGTAAAAATTTTAATTCTTTTAAAATGTTTCATTTCTGTATGGGAAAATTTTATTAAAAAATTCATTTTCAATTAATTAATTTATAAATGTGTTTCTTTTAAATAATATCACAAAAATAGTTATTTCTTTCAAAACGTATTACTGATCATTTTCAATGACGTCAACTTTCATTATTAGATATTATTCTTGATCAGGGTTGATTTATTATAATCCAATATTCCATATTATATCAAATGATTTATGATATCTGTGACTGTGGATTTGACATTTTTTATACCCTTCATGGTTTATGGTTGAATTATTGACATTTCATATGCTAGTTTTAATACGAATGTTTATGTTCTGTTTTAACATTTTCATATGAGTAATGTAGTATAATACATAAGTGATTGGTGGGGCCCACTATAACCCTCGATGCATTGGTAGTTCTCATGAGACAAACTATTGTCTCAGCACAAGGCCTTGACAAATATTTTTTTACCCAGGCATTGTTGGGTCGGAACAAAGACGGAAGGATGGCAAGAGGGGGGGTGAATTGCCTTTTAAAAAAATGATTAACAATTTAAAATCAAAGTGAAATCAAAGTATGTGCATCGGAAAATAAAAGAGGCAATCACACAAGAAAATGATATCGGAGTTCGGCCAAAACCCGGCCTACGTCTCCGCTCCCAACTCAACCGTTGAGAGATTCCTACCGCTTGCTTTTCAATGGTTTTAGCAAGAAACCGACTAGGATTTGAGGTAGCACTAGGACCTATTACAGCTTGCTTTTTGTGGTTTAGCAAGAACCCACTTGCTTTTGATGGTTTAGCAAGAACCCACTAGCCTTTTTAACGGGTGAAGGCTAGCTCACCGAAAACTCAAGCCTTTTAAAAGGAAAGGCTTGAAGAAACCTCTTCACACCTTAATGGTGGTGTGAAACCCAAAAGAAAGGGAGATGAAGAAAGAGTTTGGGGTTTGTAGGCACAAACCCAATTTTAAGCTCAAAATAAAATATACAATAAAAAACCGTATTTTGAGAAGCCTTGGGCACCTTTGATTGGATGGAGATGTTGAAGGCCGCTTCCAAGCTTCTTTGGAGGAGCTCCTTGGATGTGGAAGTTGTTGGAGCAATTGGGGTTCCCTTGGAGGAAGACCGCCGGAGGTTTGCCAAATGATGGAGAAAAGTGTCTGTTGGCTTCACAAGAGTTCCGGCTATGTTCCTTAGATTTCCGGGGGTTCAAGGTGCTTTATTTATAGAGGGGGAACCCTCATATGGCCGTTGGAGGCCTTTGGAGCCGTTGGAAAGGCTTTCGGAGCCGTTGGGAGGCAAGTGGAGCAGCCTGGTCAAAGCCCCAACGGCTAGTTTGACTGGCTCCACCGGCTGGCCGGTACAGTCCCACCGGCTGGCCGGTGTGTGCAAAATGGAGAGGTCTTCGTGCTCAAGCTCCACCGGCTGGCCGGTGCCAGAGCCACCGACTGGCCGGTGTGGAGACAGTAGCTCCCACTGTTCTGCTGGGTGCCACCGGCTGGCCGGTGCTGAGGCCACCGGTTGGCCGGTGGTGAGGCAGTAGCCTCCTCTGCTGTGCATGTGCCACCGGCTGGCCGCTGGTGTGCCACCGGTTGGCCGGTGGTCTGGACAGAAGGATGCCTTCTGTCCAGGCTCCTATCGGTTGGCCGGTGCACTTCCATCGGTTGGCCGGTGGACTGAATTTCAGTCCACTTTGCCTCCTTTCTTTCTTGGCCCAATTCCTTGGCCACCTGAATTGATTCCTATCATCCAAAAACACTTGAAAGAGGATTAGAAAAATATGAGGGTGATTGTGATCATGAAAATAAAACCTTGAGGGGTTCGAGAGATACAACAATCTCCCCCTATTTTGATGATCACAATCACAAAAACAATCAAAGTAAAATACTGAAAGAAAGGCATGCTTTTAAATGATAAATTGAAAATAAATACTAAGCATGAGAGAAAAGATTCTCCCCCAATCAATCAAGAAATTTCTCCCCCTTTGTGATTATCAAAATAGAATGGGGCATACAACTTGATTGAGGGAAGAGATTTGAAAAACAAGATTGAGATTTGAAAATCAATTGAAATTTTTGAAATTGAAATGAGAATTTGAATAACAGTTTGAATTGAAAGTTTTGAATCAAAAATTGAATAACAGTTTGAATTGAAAGTTTTGAATCAAAAACCAATTGAATTTTGAAATTTGAAACCAAGAGTTGAAATTGAAAGTTTGAATCGAAAAATTTTGAAATTGAAAAGGGCTTAAACGATCCTAACTCCCCCTAAATAAAAACAACAAATCACCGGGGAAAGGAAACTATTTTTGGACCGGAGAGACTCGCCAAAAGGGATTTTTCAATCCAAATTTGTTTCATGGCGGGTCTTCTCTTATAGAATTCGTCCGAAAAGAAAAAACTTTTGGGTTGACCATACCGGGCGTTTTTGCAATTACATTCATATATCATGTGCCCGGGTTTTTTGCAATAGTTACAAAATTTAAATTCGGAGCTCCCCCTTACAAAAATAGTGGGTGCATGGGAGGAGGAGTCTTGGATGGTGTAGCCAAGTCCATTGGTGGTTCTAGATACTCGTTGAGACCCTAAGAGTTTGGACAAATTTTGTTCACCTTGGGTGAACTTGGCTAGGGATTCTCTAAGGTCATTGATGGTTGATTCCAAAGAATCAACATTTGGAAAATTTTGGATTTTAAGGGACAACTCTTCCTTCTCTTTGAGAAGTTGTTCTTTTTCGGAAGAGAGTTTTTTGAAATTATTTTTCAAAGAAACAAATTTTGAAGAAAGCTTATGAAAACCATTTTCTAATTGATCTCTAGCAAATTGGAGATCCTCATAAGACAAATGATTTAAAGAATTTGAATTTGAAGAACATGAGGAAGAGGAATCGGAAGAAGTTACCTCATGGAATGCCATTAGGCATTTTGTACCTTGGTTGCTCGAGGAGGAGGAGGAGGAGGATGATGAGGTGTCACTCCATGTCGCCTGGAGGACCTTTTTCTTTCCTTTCTCCTTTGCCCATTTTTTGTTGAGTGGGCAATCGGGCTTGTAATGGCCCTTTTCGCCGCACCCGTAGCATTTCACCTTGGGCTCGGATCTTGCGGTGGGTTCTTGCTTTCGCGCCTTGCGAGATTTCTTCTTCTTCTTGTGCTTCTTCATAAATTTGTGCATTTGACGGGCGAGATTCTCCATTTCCGAGTCGCCGCTTGAAGATGAAGGAGATGAGGAAGATGAGGATGAGGAGGAGCTTACTTCTTTTTGTAACTTGAGGGCGATGTTCTTTGGGGTCTTGATTGGTGTGCCCTCCTTTTGAGCTTGCCTCCTCATCGTGATCTCATAAGTCATGAGAGATCTGATGAGCTCCTCTACCGGCATATTTTTGACGTCCTTAGCTTCTTGGATCGCCGTCACCTTTGGTGCCCATGAGCTCGGAAGGACCCATAAGATCTTCTTGACCATCGTCTCGGCTGAAACATCATCACCAAGAGATTTCCTTCCATTGCAAATGTCAGTGAAGCGTGTAAACATATCGGTAATAGATTCGGAAGAATACATGGAAAAGCTTTCAAAATCTTGCCTATACATGTCTAACCGAGTATCCTTAACTTTGTTAGTGCCCTCATGGGTCACTTCCAATAGTTTCCAAATTTCATGAGATGAGGTGCAAGTGGAAACTCGGTTGAACTCATTTCGGTCAAGGCCGCAATGTAGAGCATTCATGGCTTTGCCATCAAGCTCAAAGTTTCTAATATCGGCGGGGGTCCATTTGGATTCGTCGGGGGTAGACAAAGTATAACCTTGCATGAAAATTTTATATATGGGATATCCTATGCTTCTTAAAAAAGTGGTCATGCGGGTTTTCCAATAATTATAGTCGGACCCATCAAAAAATGCAGCCCGACCCAAAGAGTAGCCCTCGGGGGCGAAAGAGGTTGATGCCATCTTAATGGATCTTTGAATTTGAAACCTTTTAAGGTATTACTCAAATTACCCCTTTGATACCAATTTTTGGGTCGGAACAAAGATGGAAGGATGGCAAGAGGGGGGGTGAATTGCCTTTTAAAAAAATGATTAACAATTTAAAATCAAAGTGAAATCAAAGTATGTGCAGCGGAAAATAAAAGAGGCAATCACACAAGAAAATGATATCGGAGTTCGGCCAAAACCCGGCCTATGTCTCCGCTCCCAACTCAACCGTTGAGAGATTCCTACCGCTTTCTTTTCAATGGTTTTAGCAAGAAACCCACTAGGCTTTGAGGTAGCACTAGGACCTATTACAGCTTGCTTTTTGTGGTTTAGCAAGAACCCACTTGCTTTTGATGGTTTAGCAAGAACCCACTAGCCTTTTTAACGGGTGAAGGCTAGCTCACCGAAAACTCAAGCCTTTTAAAAGGAAATGCTTGAAGAAACCTCTTCACACCTTAATGGTGGTGTGAAACCCAAAAGAAAGGGAGATGAAGAAAGAGTTTGGGGTTTGTAGGCACAAACCCAATTTTAAGCTCAAAATAAAATATACAATAAAAAACCGTATTTTGAGAAGCCTTGGGCGCCTTTGATTGGATGGAGATGTTGAAGGCCTCTTCCAAGCTTCTTTGGAGGAGCTCCTTGGATGTGGAAGTTGTTGGAGCAATTGGGGTTCCCTTGGAGGAAGACCGCCGGAGGTTTGCCAAATGATGGAGAAAAGTGTTCGTTGGCTTCACAAGAGTTCCGGCTATGTTCCTTAGACTTCCGGGGGTTCAAGGTCCTTTATTTATAGAGGGGGAACCCTCATATGGCCGTTGGAGGCCTTTGGAGCCGTTGGAAAGGCTTTCGGAGCCGTTGGGAGGCAAGTGGAGCAGCCTGGTCAAAGCCCCAACGGCTAGTTTGACTGGCTCCACCGGCTGGCCGGTACAGTCCCACCGGCTGGCCGGTGTGTGCAAAATGGAGAGGTCTTCGGGCTCAAGCTCCACCGGCTGGCCGGTGCCAGAGCCACCGGCTGGCCGGTGTGGAGACAGTAGCTCCCACTGTTCTGCTGGGTGCCACCGGCTGGCCGGTGCTGAGGCCACCGGTTGGCCGGTGGTGAGGCAGTAGCCTCCTCTGCTGTGCAGGTGCCACCGGCTGGCCACTGGTGTGCCACCGGTTGGCCGGTGGTCTGGACAGAAGGATGCCTTCTGTCCAGGCTCCTATCGGTTGGCCGGTGCACTTCCATCGGTTGGCCGGTGGACTGAATTTCAGTCCACTTTGCCTCCTTTCTTTCTTGGCCCAATTCCTTGGCCACCTAAATTGATTCCTATCATCCAAAAACACTTGAAAGAGGATTAGAAAAATATGAGGGTGATTGTCATCATGAAAATAAAACCTTGAGGGGTTCGAGAGATACAACAGGCATGAGGCCTTGACTTTTTGGTAATGATGTCCAACATTATGCGTTCCCTTGTTATGAAATTAATTATTACATGTGACTATTAAACTAGTAGAATATCCATGTTTATGTTCATTTTTAACTATTTGATTTATTTTCCCCATATTATATTCATGTTTATGTGTAAAAGGATGTTTTTTTATTACACATCATGCCTTAATAGTTTATATAATCCACTATATTATTTACCCTTACAGAGCATCTAATCTCACCCTTTTCATATGTTTTTTCCCAGGATTTAATGAAGTGTATTATGTTTGATATGCATGGTTGATATTGGGGAATAATGGTGATCTCAATGGATAATTTATTTTGTTTTTTATGTTTTAATATGTAATGTAATGTTCATGTACTTAATCTATTTTCATAACAACTAAACTGATCATTCCTTCTGGACATGATTCAGAGTAAAAATTCCAATTTATTAAAATAAATCACCGGATGTGGGCTTCATTGTTTAGGGCCATACAAGTAATTTTATAACATGGTTTTGTGAATATTTGGATTGGATAATTTCACATATATGATGACTCTGATGGATACCTGGATGAAACTATCATGGGATGATGAAGGATATCTAGTAAATGTAACAAAATATTGGCAATTAATTGGAATTCTATTATACATGATAGTGACAATATCTGATATTTTTTTCTAAATGTTGAGAAGAAATATATCGATGATGTACCACTAAATCCCACGTTATTATTGTGAAGATAAAACTATTATATATCATAGGCACAATGTATTTCATTTTTATTTAGAATGATAAATATTTAAAACTGATATTAGTCTATATATATGCATATTAGGTTTATCCATCAAATGGTAGAAACTCAATGTGACGTGGTAAATTATATCTTTAAAGATTTTTTATTACAGGGCTATGTAAGATATGTGATTGAATTTCATTTATCACCATATAATATGAGTATATTGTGGGTAATAAAAATTTCACATATTTATTGGGGATAAATCATTAACAATGTGATATGGGTGTTTATGTGTAGTTTTTAATAAAAATATACTATGATAAATCAATTTTTATAAATATTAGTAAATATCATTTGAATCAATCAATGAAAAAGAAAATTGTAATCAAGTATCATTTTTTCAATGACAAGTTGGAGAAAAGGATTGTGAAGATGGATTCTGTGCCTATATAACTATTATTTTCAGATATTATGAAGATGTTCTCACCCATCAAAGAATTAGAATAGATTCTATAGGATCTATGATTTTTGTGGAATCCCCACACATCAAAACATTTGGATGTGGGACCCCCACTCACCGAAGTATGATGTTTTTTTCCTAATGCAACGATCTGTGTTCTTTACCACATTTCATAACAAAATGATGTGAAATTAGGGTTCATTGAAAATGGGTATAATTTGTTGCTATAAAGGGGAGTAAGTATTCAATAAAAGGAAGGGGAGTACCATATAGAGTGTGTAGTGAAGTAGGGGTTGTTCAAAATCTAATTAAGATAAAGATGATCGATCATGGTTAAATTATAATAACATATATGGATATTGATAATCATAGTTGAGTGGTTTTTAATGATGTGATTCATGGATGATATTTTCATTCAACTCTTTTTTATCAGTCCTAGCATTGTTCATGATGGATTTAAGTATATGTTGAGTAAATTAATGATTTATTTAGAACAAAAAAATACGTGTATTGGTAGAATATATAAGCAGATTTAATGTAATATCAATATTTAAATATTTTTCAACAAACCCATATAAAGTGGTTAACCGGATAATTATCTCAAGGTAACAATAGATTCTTTTGTAGTGATTTTGTTGGATGAAAAAACTAGATGACTAAGTGTTCGAATTGATGGTTCTCTCAAAGTAAGTAAATTTATAGTAATACAAAATTATAGTATTTTCAAAATTTTAGGGCCTCATAATTGGGAGTTTGTTTGTTGAAAAAAAGATTTAGCCAATAGTCTATGCAAACCCAGTTTTCTGACCTTGAAGGGTTGAGTTGGCAAATAAAAAAGCATGGAGTTCAGAGATCTCATATTGAAACTGTGATATTCACAATCACCATGGAAGATAACATTTCAAATAAGAGGGTGGTGAATTACACTTGTCAAAAAGGTTTATAAAAAACTCAACCCATTAAAAAACCTCATGAATCATAAATAAATATTAGTTCTGAAAAGGTATTTCGTTTCAGGGGGAAGGTGGGGGATTGATTTTGACTCAAATGGATCATTGTTTATTGAATAAAGGATGTTATTCCGGGGCACCCGGAATGATGTGTTGTGATATCAAATAACCATAGCAATTATCCACTAAAGGATATACCACAATAGTGTTTTGGTTATTTTTTATTATTTTGTTTTTTGTAATACATTTTCATATATTAGAGAACCTAATCAAATCACTTGGTAAAGGTAATTTCAATAGATAATATCTTCTATTTTAAAAGAATATGGGTATTCCCTACATATTTCACAAGGGAGGATTCCATGAAGGATATGATTCTAAGGAAGTAGGAATCAAAAATGGATTGGAGATTCACATTGATGATATTCTAGGAAGGTGGATGTTCATAAAGACAGATCACAAAAGTGGTTTGTGACGATCTGTATAAAGAAAAGGAAAATAAAGCATGAAGTAATAGTGGTCCATGAAGAATTAGTTCTTTATAAGGAATCATCCATCTATGAAGAAAAGGTGGTCCATGAATAGAATTTTTTCCATGAATCATGCACACGAAATGGTGAAATGTAATTTTTTGAGGATGAAAGAGAGTTTCTAGACATTTAATAGATGATCAATAATTGAAAAAGATTGTTATTGAAGGAAATTTCTATAATCTAATAGAACATGGAAAAATTTAATTCATTGAAAAAATTAAAAATAGGTCTAAATTAAACACACATATATGTGTGAAACAATAATAAGGTGATGAAAAGGAATAGAAGATTAGTGAGGAACACTTCAGTTCAGAGACCATTTAGCTTTCAAATTGTGATTATATGTTATACCGACATAGAAATTGAGTCCACATCAAATATTATAACAGAATTATTCCTGGGAATTAAAGTGATCTAACCAAAATCGATAATTTATATAGAGCCATAAAAAATTTGGTAAATTGGAACATTTTAATTCTTTTCTCTTTATATGTAGCCCAGTGAGTGTGAACCAAGTAAAAATAATTATGTCTCATGCATTATTTCCTGTCAGTTTATACATTTTTATTGAAAATGGGGAGAAATAATTTTTTAACAAATAAATAATATTCTAAGGGGGTGTTTTTTTAATATTTCATACCCTTTTTCATCCCTCCCCCCTAAAGGATTCTTTCATAATTGTGTTAAAATCAACATTTTCAAATTCTAATTATAATATTATATATATTATCCCAGTATAATATTTGGAATTCATATGGATTCGTTTTTATATGTTTTATAATAATTTATTTATAATTTTTTTGTTGGTGTCACTATATGGTATACGAGAATTATGACATAATTATAAGAATGCGAATATCATTGATAAAATTATGGGTTTTTACATATTGTATCCACTATTTAAAAAATATTAAGGATTCTAGGATGGGTCTCTGGGGAAGATGATCACATTAATGAAATGATAATATATTTTGAGGGAGTATTTTTTAAAATATTAATTTACAAATTTTCCTCTAGTGGTGTATATAATAGAGGATAGTAGGTTCACTATTATAAGATAGTGGGATATATAATTTCATTAAATAAGAATATTAAAATTTAATATATCCACTCTAAAGAAAAATTATATAAAAATTATATCATGTTCAAGAATAGGAAGATATATGATTGAAATAAATTCTGAATAAATGTTATAGTCATATTTTTAGGTAATTTTTACAATTATCACTATTGTTTATCCCCTCAATAGCCCATTTAATCCCTTAAAAATTGAATGAATTTTAACATCATAATGAAAAATAATATTTCATTTTGGCTACCTAATATTTGTAATTATAATTATAAAATTGAATCCCACTTTTAGTATTCACTATGAATAACTAGATTAATTTTTTTTAATATTCATGCAAAATTAAATGTGGGTCATTTTTTAAAAAAATGGATAATTTAAATTTAAAATGAATTATTCTTATTTAAAACCACTAAAACACAAATAAATTAATGCCATAATATATTGATAAATATTCTATAAATATAGTTCATTACAATAATTCATTAATATAGATTAGTTTAATTTATTATGTTGAAAAAACATTCTCTTCTTAAAAAAATATTGTAGAAAAAATATCTTCTTAACCCTTTATGTGATTTTATTGTATTTTAAATTCTATTAGATACAAATGAAATAATTTATTTAATAAATAATTATTCATAATTTATTTTCCCTTTTTATTTAAATACAATTAAAAGTATAGTCATTAAATATCATATTTAATTAAAATATTTTAATAGTATACCAATGTTACATTAAACTCAATGTTTTGTTTAACAAGTGATATCAAATATCTAAAACATATTTGATGAGAATCATTATAATAAAATATCATGTTGTTATATAATAAACCTCGATAAAAACATTATCCCATGATATTCTATTATTAATTCAAAAAACTAAAGAAATTTATACCTATTCACATACATGGGATACCATGTTGCATCCTCAAAAATAATCCACAATAAAACATTGATTGTGGAGTGGTTATTATTTTAGGGAAGTTCAGAAATGTGTTTTATTAATTCTCAAATGATTAATTGGGTGGGGTTTTAATGTTTCAAAATCAATTAAATTTGTTTTATCATTTCCAAATGATCGCCATTGTATGTCTTCTAATGATATGGGAACACAAATGACTCTCATATACAAGATGAATATGGGACATACATTCCAAGGGATAGTGTTTGTCAAGGAACCTGTCCAATGACACATAAGAACTCGCATAGCCAATGAATTTGGAAGGATGGGATCATCAAACCCTTTTGGGGGAATTATTACTTGATCTTTGACACTCTTATATATTTAAGACATATTCAAGAATCATTGGATTATACCCATATATGACATAGAACACATTTGTTTCCAAAATCATTTATTTACACACAGTGAATCTAGAATCATCAGTATGTATTTAATGTCCTACAAAAAACTGATATATCGATCTGTATCCAATGTTCCCCATCATTGATATATGTTTTTTGATGGATTATGTATTAATTTTTCCATTTATTATTATGATGATACTATTAATCCATGAAGGTGACACTCTATAACAAATCATCATCCATGTTGAATGGAATAGTATTGATTTCATGATTGAACCCATAAAATTGGATTCTTATGTGACCTACTGATGGAACCATAACCCACATTGTTAAGTGTAACTTATCGGTACACATCATACACTTTAAGGTCATGTAATAATGTCCCAAGTATATAGTTAACTATTATTGGGAATGGATGCCTTTGACTACTATTTGTATACAAAGTATAGTGTTGGACTTATGTTGACGCATCACAATTTTCCTATACCTAATGTCGTCTCCTAGTATGGGACATGATTTTGTGGAGAGTATGTCCTAATAGTGATGTTAATGTATAGTGGCTAAGAAGAAATATTGCCCACCGAGTTGTATGTGATCCTTTTAGAGATATGGCCCATAGAATATTTTGAAGAATTTTCGGGGTACAATTTTGAATGAAGGATGGATTCCAACACATCATAGTTGGTGAGGTATCAATTCCCATGTAGTTCAGTTATGTTGTGGATTAAGAGTATGGACCGTTTTTTTTGAACCATACAAAATTCCTAGCGAATTTAAAATTATTGGTTATTAATCGATGTGTTTTTTTAAACCGAGTGTTAGAACATAATTCCTAGAAATGTAATGCTTCATCATTGTGTTTTCAAACATGGGATATGGTCAAATAACATTTTATGTTATCATTAGGAGTATTATGAGTGAAAAACCTAATAAAGATAGGTTTTTAAGGACCTATAGAGGGTTCTTGGTTCATTTAAAACCATTTATCCCACTGTGAGTAATTGTGTGGCCATATATAGGTGGACTAACAATGCCTCAAGGCCTACCCAATGTTTAAAAAATCTTCCTCCCATCCAAAAAAGTCAGCATAATAGGAAGAACCTAATAAAAATTCACCTCAGGGTTGGTGCATGGTTTCTAAACCAAATTGGTCAATCCTTGAGGGGTTCTCCCAGTGCTTGATAAAGGGTGAAGAGTTGCACATGATTTTCCATATAGTGCAGAACAAACCGTGAGAAATATCCTTCATTAAAAATTAAATTAAATTAAATTAAATTAAATTAAAAACGATCCAAATAAATCTCATCTCCCCATTAAAATATGTGTGAAACTAACCCCCTATTCATCTCGGTCTCGTGTGTCTTGCCCCTCGAATCCACCATCTGGATCGAAATTTCAGATGGATTTTCATCCAATTTCACACCAATACTTCATGGTTAGACCCATGGATCCATTTATTCCTACTTTTCAATGATTTTTCGTTATCCGTTTTTTCATGGGTTGTACGTCCGAAATCTTATTAGAAGGTTTGATTTTATTTTTTGTTTTCTTCTAGTTCTTGGCTCATTGGTGGCTCAACCATAGACCATTTATAAGGCCCCATCCTTAAATATTACTTAATATTGATTTAAATTAATAATTCACATAGAGGATCCTTTTAGGTTTAGAGTTTTAGAGAATTAGGACATAACTATTACATCTCAAAAGATTACAAAGTAGACACTACCACTATATATCTATAAAATAAAAACTCTTAATTAGAAAGATGTCTAGTTCCATGTTTTAGATAGCATGACTTTCCCTTGATCCCATCCTTGACCCTATTCCACATTAAGTCATGTCAAAAACATTTCAAAAAAAAACATGGGGTGAGCATAAAAAGATCAGTAAGGGATACCCAAAAAATGAAAACTATTAGTTATTTAAGACAACAATTAAACCATGTATACATTATCAAAGTAATACATTCACCTTCATGAAGTAGTAAAAACTCTTCACTAAATAAAATATCATTCATTACCCTTTTGTAACCAAAGGATTACCATAAAACCCATATAAAGAACACATAACATATAAACGTAACATGGGACATAAACATACATAAGTGGAATAACCATACGGTCTACTTCCACACATATCACTTAATGGAATATCCATACGGCCAACTTCCATGTATACTTAATGGAATAGCCATATGGCCGACTTCCATACCCAATTCATTGGAGGTTATAACTTAACCACCCGTCCTGGTATTCACGACACCACCCGTCATATGGTTTATCATGTAACCACCCGTAAAGTGTCCAATTACCATCATTACACATAAAATATTGAAAATATAAACATTTAAATAACAGAATTTCATTTTCAATCACAATAAGTAATTCCCAGATATTGAATTAATCAATCCATTTTCAAAAAACATTTAAAAGAGATTTTTGAATCAAAGTGTCCCATACCACATTGAAGATTTTAATGGAATTATAATTTTAAAACATTAATGTCCATATAAATAATTAATGAAAACCATTTTGAAAACATGGACATTAAAGATAAAGATTTAGAATAATAAATCTTTAAAACATTTAAAATAATATTTTTGTTAAATAGTTTTTAACAAAATGAGAGACTCTTGAATACAAATAATAGAGGAATAACATTTAATATGAACTGTATAATATCATGAGAATAAAGGGATTCATGAAATAATATGTCAAAGGACAGTACACACAACATATAAGTGTGAATTGGTGCATGACAATAATTAAGTCTCAAAAGAAATGTAAAATGAGGTGAAATCCATTATAAAGAAGGTATCCTTAAATTAAGGATAAATCAATCCCATAATTATGTGTGACAAATATAAATACACCCAATATAAGTGGATATTAAGTGTAAAAAAATAAAATTTTATTCACACATATTGAATGTATGACATATTCAATAACTACATGTTGAACACAAAGAAATCGAAATTGGATTAAGAAGTTCCCTTGGTAAAATTCGACAGCCTAACGACGTCACATGAAATTTTACAAAAAGGGTTGATGAGAGAGATAGAGGGGATCTCATCACTTGGAAATAAAATTTACATAAATAAGGATATATATGAACAGATCCCAACATAATAGTATGTGAATTAAAAGACATAACAAAAGAAGTCTTTTAAAAAAGGAGGTTGAAAGGTCCCCTTACCGAGTTGGGTAACTTTTGAAAAGTACACCCCATGGAAGAAGGGTCATACAATGAAGATGTAAATTCCCATAAATGAAATTATACTACAAAAAGTGTATAATAATGGGAAGTACATACACCACTCAAAGTAAATAGTGGAAAACGTAGAATAAATGTCACAGGAATAAAAGTGAGATGAAAAATCCCTTACAGAAACTCGGCAGCCTAACAGCGCCACTTAAAACATTTAAAAATGTATTTATGAGATCAAATAGGGTCTCCCATAATATTAACATAAAAATAAATGTATGAGTAATATAAAAGAACATCCCCAAACCTATGAAATATGTTCATAAAAGAAATGACATAAATGAGAGTACTTAAAAAGAAATAGAGAGGTTGGATCCCTTACGAAAATTCGACAGCCTAATGGCGCCACTCAAAACTTCCAAACTGGATTGATGAGAGAAAATAGGGTCTCTCATCATATGAACATAAACTTTACAGTATTAGTAATATAAAATAACATCCCAATCATAATAAACATGATCTTAAAAGTAATGACATAAAAGAGTGTACTTAAAAAGAAAGAGAGGTCTAGGATCCCTTACCTCAGGTCCGACTTGAATCGATTGTTCTTTAACGTCATGAATAATAAACATGAGTTAATTTATACTTTCCTAAGAACCTTTTTCAAGTTCATTATTCATTTTATATCAATTATTGACATGTTATAAAAATTTTGTAATCATTTGAGTTAATAATGTTTGTTTTGTCGATATTTGGTTCTTAAGTCAAAAGTGGACTTCTTACAATTACATGTTGTTCATGTGGTCAACGGTTCTTTATATCCAGAATGACATTCCTGATTTGGATATCATATAAATCATATATATACAGAATATAAATGTATTGATAATATTACATAATCATTTAGAGGTATGAAATGAAATGCACCGTTCATGGAGACGGCAAGCCGTACGTACGCATGAACGCAACTTTCATTTCTATGTCATATTAATGGAATTAAAATTAAATAAGAGATCTGTATATTTTTAATTACTGAATTATATTAATCCTTTTGATATATAATACATCATATATATCCATTATATGTACTTATAATATAACATTACATTTGAGGATAAGAAATGAAATGCACCGTTCATGGAGACGGTAAGCCGTACGTACGAATGAGCGATACTTTCATTTCTATCTCATACTTTAATGGAAAGAAAACAATAATGATATAAAGTTATATTATAATTCAAGTATAACATCATATATAATAACTTTAAAATACATCCTTTATACATCCCACATATGCCATTAACAAATAAAATCACTTTGAGGGAGCGGTAGTCTGCACTTCCTAAAATGAAGATATCGCGTATAATCATAATGGAAGCCATAAAGGTATGCCAAAAATGAAAAATACAGAAGCTTAAGTAAAACATAAAAATATTATATATCATATATAAACATAGTGACATCTTAATGGCCACCTTTTAAGGTGTTATATGAGTGTTGAACAATCATCGTTTCATGAGGCAGAAATTCGCCATCCACAGAACCAGAATGTTCTTTAACCATTAGATGAAGGTGTGTGTAAGTGTATCTCGAATAAATATTATAAAAAAATCCTAGTATATTTAAGATACTGGAGTTGTAACAAAAGAAATGAATAAAAATAGTTTAGGGGGTTGGAGAAGCAAAATAGAACAAAAGAGCACAAGTGAAGTCGTTACCTTAAAATCGGGTAACTCCCATTGGTTTGAGCTCAAAGGCTTCCTTGGGAAGACTTGTGCCCAAAGTGAGGCTTCAAGGAGTTAGGTAGGGATGTTTAGAGATGAAATTGGTATTGGTTGGCCGAGCCAAAGGCTTTGGAAGTGTGGGTAAGGAGGTAGAGGTGGGGGCCTTTTATAAGAGGAGAGGATGGGCACTCTTGGAAAGTTAAGAAATGTTACTTTTTTTTAGAATGAGTTTCGGATTTTAATGGTCCCACATTGATGAGTTTCGTGGATAAGGTGATAAGGGTTCGAAATCCACCAATCCAATAGTTTTTGGACATGTTTAGGTTTTAGATTTTACAATATCATTCCATTTTATTTAAATCGTTAAATACAGAGGTCATCGCTGCATCATCATGATGTCATAAATAAGTTTATTTTTTTAATGTCGGAAAATTATAAAAAAAACTAATATTATGTAGGAAATATTTTTAGCTTTCCAGTGACTATTTATAGTCAAAACTATGACTTTTATAACCCCATGTAAAATTTTTTTAGTAAAACAACTCATGTTTGTGTCATTTTAATTTTAACATTAAATAAAAAGGTATTTATGTCATTTCTCAACCAAAGTGGCTACATGGGGTCCCCAAGATGACCCATGGATTTTCTTGGTCGCCCATGACTCATACAATGAGGGTAGGACATGTTTCTAGGTCATTTCATATTATTAAAACATTAATTTTACCTTAAACTACACTAATTACCTCAAATCACGATTAAAAACTTAATAAGTCACTATTCACCAAAAAATTATTTTAATCCCATTGAACCAGATTTTACTTCTTACTGAAAACCATGTATGTAGGATTTTTGAAATTCAATACACAAAGATAGCAAAATTTCATTTAAATGGAAAATCAGTTTTTATAAGTACCACTTAGTGGTTTCACTATTCATCAAAAATTAAAGTTTTTCAGAAAATTACCAAAAATTAACGCTAAGCTATATTTGATATTCCGAATTCAAAAATGATGTCTATTTTAAAAAATTCAAAACACATATGTTTCATTAATTAATTTAATAAATTATTCCCTCTGTCAAAACAAATATCATCTTTTATGAAACAAAATGTATCAACAGATTGACACTAGTTTAAGTCCTATTTCAAAGTGAAATTAATTCCAAAGACCACAATTGGATTAGATGGTAAATATATATTCTAATTTAACTTTAAAACCAATTCAAATGATAATATAATCATATAAATAAATTAGATTAAAAAGAGGTTTTGAATTAAAATACAACATTTTTCACTATTCATTAAAAATTGAACTTTTTCAGAAAAATACCAAAAATTTACACATAGTAAATTTTGATGTCCCGATTATAAAAAAGAATTTTATTTTATAACACATACAATTGTCAAAATGTTTATTTAAAAGAGGTTCGCTATCAAAAGGCGGTTAATTGACCTTTTAAAGAATATTAGAATTTTTACGCTTAAAATTGGATTCATTCACATTTTTAATCCTCTAAAATTTATTTTAAAAAGAAAAAATATTTGACAAACATATATAATCATCTTATAGTTAGGTTTATTCATTCCCGCCATCACAATAGGTAGGCATTAACTACCATTTAAAATAATATTATTTTATTATTAGAGTGCAACGTAAGATTCCCAAGAAACTAGTTGTTGCGTGTTGGGTACACCATCGAGCCTAGCATCCCCATTAAAGTAATATTATTATTTTATTCAAAAATATGGATAAATATAAAAATTTCATATTCTTTATTTACCTGGGGTGTTACATCCTTCCCCCCTTCTGGGGATTGCGTCCTCGCAATTTCCAAATTTGGCTCGGAAACATATTTGAAAGTCCCACATCGGAACAAGAGTCGGTAAAACAATCACTTTAAAATAAAGGGAGATAAGTACAGAGGTCACCTGAGTTAACCCATACTATGATTCCAAGTAGGAAAATATGGATATGGAAGAAAAAACAAAGGGTCATGTTCTGATGGAGAGTGATAGTAAACATGTCTAGGAGAAAGTTAACCATAAGTAAATCACAAACTTGTGATGGGTTATACAGTATTCGATTCCCCAGTAGGAAATGTTAATAGACAAAAAAAAATTTAAGTTTATTTTTGTTGAGGAATTTATTCATAAGGAAACCTAATCACTTATCATGTTTACTTTCATCTTTTACTAGATTTCTTACACGAACTCATATTTTCTCCAAAAGACGAGTATTTAGGAAGACTTGTTCACCTCAAGAGTACTATAATCAACTTCTCGAGAATCACCTAATACACAAAAGAGAAATATATATTTCCCATGTCTTTAGACAAAATCCAAAACCAAAAACAAAATGGTTTGTACAAGTTTAAATAATCCAGAAATGGTTAACCCTTTATAAAAAGAAAATATATTCTTAATCTCCAAAATTTGTCCAACAAAACCCAAACTTCAACGAGAACGATTCGTTAAAAAAATTGTCCATAAAATTCTTCAATGTAAACCAATCTAAGATTGAAACCCAAATATTTGAAGGATTTAGTCACATAGTCTTCCAAGTTAAATCGTAACATTTATCTCCATACAACATCTGTTGCTCCTAAAGTCTCGTATTGAAAAGTAATTAACCTAATAACATATCCTCCATGATAGGTTAATAATATTCATAAATAACCCAAAATCAAATTGCTCTTAATTCATAAAATCATTTAACTAAAAAGAATCAGTCAAACTAACCAGGGACTTCACGTAGTCCAGTGGTAGGCGATAAATACCAGTCGCACTTTGGTTGTGGGTTCGATTCCCGCAGCTTTGTCCGACGCGACGGGTTGTCACACGGTCTGCGTGTTGTCCTTTTTACAAAACTATATAATTTTAAAACATTCCCCAAAATGAGATAAAATCATCAAAAATGATCATAGAATATTTTAACCTCAATTTTATCTCATGCCTTTCATTTTCCATCATATCATATATTAACCCATAATTACCTCAAAAAGTACAGATCATATAAAATCTAATGGTTACCTTTATAATTATTACCTGAACTTCCACATTGATTGGTCATATCATACATGATGCATTACAGAACATTCCAAGGTTCAAGTGGTTGATCAGGAATCCTTGATAGTTGGTTTAGAACAACCACGAGTTTCCTCATTGAATCCCGCTTTTTATCTAGTATCTTAATCAAAGAACCAAAACAGTTTCCTTCAAACCTGTTGTCTCTTTGGTGCCTGCTGGATCCATCCATTCACTAAAAACAGAAATGTCAGTGTGAGTATATCAACAAAACCATAATGTACTAATGAGGAAGGTAAACACTAAGATATACTTACTCATTCACATTATCTAAAACTATGACTCTTTCAGAAATCCTAACCATTATGGAAATGTCACTTATGCTTAGAGAATACCATAACCTTTAAATTTATCTAAACCGAATTTTGATACCAACTATAAGGTCCCGGCCTTAAACCTTACTTAATATTGAATTAAAAGAATAATTCACATTGAGGATCTTTTCAGGTTTAGTGTTTTAGAGAATTAGGACATAACTATTACATCTCAAAAGATTACAAAGTAGAAACATCCACTAAGTTTCCATAAAATAAAAACTCTTAATAAGAAACATTTCTAGTTCCTTGTTTTAGATAGCATGAATTTCCCTTGATCCCATCCTTTACCCTATTCCACATTATGTCCTATGAAAAACACTTCAAAAAAACATGGGGTGAGCATAAAAAGCTCAGTAAGGGATACACAAAGAATGAAAACTGTTTGATATTCAAAACAACAAGTAAAAAATTTATACATTAT
The DNA here is from genome assembly GCA_963277665.1 of Viscum album. Lineage (NCBI taxonomy): Eukaryota > Viridiplantae > Streptophyta > Magnoliopsida > Santalales > Viscaceae > Viscum > Viscum album. The sequence continues at coordinate 793,455,980 of OY728160.1, read as the reverse complement.
CAAAGTAATACCTTCACCTTCATGAATTATTAAAAACTCTTCACTGAAAAAAAATATCATTACTTACCCTTTTGTAACCAAAGGATTACCATAAAACCCATATAAAGAACAGATAACATATAAAGGTAACTTGGGACATAAACATACTTAAGTGGAATAACCATACGGTTGACTTCCACACATATCACTTAATGGAATATCCATAGGGCCAACTTCTATACATACTTAATGGAATAGCCATACAGCCGACTTCCATACCCAATGCATTGGAGGTTATAACGTAACCACCTGTCCTGGTATTCACGGCACCACCCATCATATGGTTTATCATGTAACCACCCGTAAAATGTCCAAGTACCATCATTAGACATAAAATATTGAAAATATAAACATTCCAATAACAACATTTCATTTGCAATCACAATAAGTAATTCCCAGATATTGAATTAATCAATCCATTTTCAAAAAGCATTTGAAAGAGATTTTTGAATCAAAGTGTCCCATACCACATTGAATCCTTTAATGGAATTATAATTTTAAAACATTAATGTCAATATAAATAAATACTGAAAACGATTTTGAAAACTTGGTCATTAAATATAATGATTTATAATAATAAATTTTTAAAACATTTAAAATGATATTTTTGTTAAGTAGTTTTTAACAAAATGAGAGACTCTTGAATACAAATAATAGCGGAATAACATTAATCTGAATAGTATAATATCATGAGAATAAATGGATTCATGAAATAATATGTCAAAGGACAATATACATAACATATAAGAGTGAATTGGTGAATAACAACAATGAAGTCTCAAAAGAAATGTAAAATGAGCTGAAATCCATTTTAAAGAAGGTATCCTTAAATTAAGGATAAATCAATCTCATAATTATGTGTGAAAAATATTAATACACACAATATAAGTGGATATTGAGTGTAAAAAAATAAATGGTTATTCACACATATTGAATGTATGACATATTCAATAACTACATGTTGAACCCAAAGAAATCGAAATTGGGTTAAGAAGTTCCCTTGGTAAAATTGGACAGCCTAACGGCCTCACATAAAATTTTACAAAAAGGGTTGATGAGAGAGGTAGAGGGGATCTCATCACATGGACATAAAATTTAAATAAATAAGGATATATATTAACATATCCCAAAATAATAGTATGTTAATTAAAAGACATAACAAAATAAGTCTTTTAAAAAAAGTAGGGTGAAAGGTCCCCTTACCGAGTTGGGTAACTTTCGAAAAGTACACCCCATGGAAGAAGGGTCATATAATGAAGTTGTAAATACCCATAAATGAAATTATACTAATCAAAGTGTATAATAATGGTAAGTACATACACAACTCAAAAGAAATAGTGGAAAATGTAGCATAAATGTCACGGGAATAAAAGTGAGATGAAAAATCCCTTACGAAAACTCGGCAGCCTAACGGCCCCACATAAAACATCCAAAAATGGATTTATGAGATAAAATAGGGTCTCCAATATATATGAACATAAAAAGTAAAGTATGAGGAATATAAAAGAACATCCCCAAACCTATGAAATATGGGCTTAAATGAAATGACATAAATGAGAGTACTTAAAAAGAAATAGAGAGGTTGGATCCCTTACGAAAATTCGGCAGCCTAACAGCGCCACTCAAAACTTCAAAAATGGATTGATGAGAGAAAATAGGGTCTCTCACCATATGAAAATAAAAAGTAAAGTAGGATTAATATAAAATAACATCCCAATCACAACAAACATGATCTTAAAAGGTATGACATAAAAGAGTGTACTTAAAAAGAATGAGAGGTGTAGGATCCCTTACCTCGGGTCCGACTTGACTCGATCATTCTTTAACGTCCTAAATAATAAACATGAGTTAATTTATACTTTCGTAAGAACCTTTTTCATGTTCATTATTCTCTTTATATCAATTATTGACATGTTATAAACATTATGTAATCATTTAAGTTAATAATGTTTGTTTTGTTGATATTTGGTTCTTAAGTCAAAAGTGGACTTCTTACAATTACATGTTGTTCATGTGGTCAAAGGTTCTTAATATCCAGAATGACATTCCTGATTTGGATATCATATAAATCATATATATCTATAATATACATGTATTTATAATATTACATAATCATTTATAGGTAAGAAATGAAATGCACCGTTCATGGAGACGGTATGCCTTACGTACGCATGAACGCAACTTTCATTTCTATGTCATATTAATGGAATTAAAACTAAAAGAGTGATGTGTATATTTTTAATTCCAGAATTATATTCATCCTTTATATGTGTCATAAATCATATATATCAATTATATGTACTTATAACAGTACATTACATTTGAGGATAAGAAATTAAATGTACCGTTCATGGAGACGGTAAGCCGTACGTACGCATGAACGCTACATTCATTTCTATCTCATACTTTAATGGAAAGAAAAAAAAATAATTATATAAAGTTATATTATAATTCCAGTATAAAATCATATATAATAACTTTAAATCCATCCTTTATACATCCCACATATTGAATTAACGAATCAAATCACTTTGAGGGGGCGGTAGTCTGCACTTCCTAAAATGAAGATATTGCGTATTCCCATAATGGAATCCATAATGGTATGCCACAAATGAAAAATACAGAAGCTTAAGTAAAACATAAAAATATTATATATAATATATAAACATATTGACATATTAATGTCCACCTTTGAAGGTGTTATATGAGTTTTGAACAATCATCGTTTCGTGAGGCATAAATTCGCCATCCATAGAAACAGTATGTTCTTTAACCATTAGATGAAGGTGTGTGTAAGTGTAGCTCGAATACATATTATAACAACATCCTAGTATATTTAAGACACTGTATTTGTTACAAAATAAATTAATAAAAAGAGTTTATGGGGTTTGAGAACCAAAATAAAACAAAAAAGTACAAGTGAAGACGTTACCTTAAAATCGGGTAACTCCCTTTGGTTTGAGCTCAAAGGCTTCCTTGGGAAGACTTCTGCCCAAAGTGAGGCTTCACATAGTTAGGTATGGATGTGGAGAGATGAAATGGGCAGGGTTTGGCCGAGCCAAAGGCTTTGGATGAGTGGGTAAGGAGGTAGAGGTGGGGGCCTTTTATAAGAGGAGTGGAGGGGCACTCCTAAAAAGTAAAGAAATGTTACTTTTTTTTAGAATGTGATTCAGATTTTAATGGTCCCACATTGATGTGTTTCGAGGATAAGGTGATAATGGTTCGAAATCCTCCCATAAAATAGGTTTTGTACATGTGTAGGTTTTAGATTTTACATTATCATTCCATTTTATTTAAATCGTTAAATAGTGAGTTCATCGCTGCATCATCATGATGTCATAAATAATTTAATTTATATAATGTATAAAAATTATAAAAAACTACTCTGATGTAGGAAATCTTTTTATCCTTCCAATTAATATTTATAGTCAAAAATATGACTTTTATAACCCCATGTAAAAATTGTTTTATTAAAACAACTCATGTTTGTGTCATTTTAATTTTATCATTAAATAAAAAGGTATTTATGTCATTTTCCGACCAAAGTGTCTCCATGGGGTCCCCAAGTTGACCCATGGATTGTCATGGTCGGCCATGACTCATCTAATGAGGGTAGGACATGTTTCTAGGTCATTTAATATTATTAAAACATTATTTTTACCTTAAACAACACTAATTACCTCTAATCGCGATTAAAAACATAATAAGTTACTATTCACCAAAAAATTATTTCAATCCCATTGAACCAAATTTTACTTCCTAATGAAATCCATGTATGTCAAATTTTTTAAATTCAAAACACAAAGATGGCAAATTTTCATTTAAATGGAAAATTAGTTTTTATACGTACCACTTAGTGGTTTCACTATTCATCAAAAATTGATGTTTTTCAGAAAATTACCAAAAATTCACCCTAAGCTATATTTGATATTCCAAATTCAAAAATGATGTCTATTTTAAAAAATTAAAAACACATAAGTTTCATTTATTAATTTAATAAATAATTCCCCCTGTCAAAAAAATAGCGAGTTTTTATGAAACAAAATGTATCCAAATATTGACACTAGTTTAAGTCCGATTTCAAAGTGAAATTAATTCCAAAGACCACAATTGGATTAGACGTTAAAAATTTATTCTAATTTCACTTTAAAACCAATTATAATGATAATCTCATCATATAAATAAATTAGATTAAAAAGAGGTTTTGAATTAAAATACAACATTTTTCACTATTCATTAAAAATTGAACTTTTTCGGAAAAATACCAAAAATTTACACAAAGTAAATTTTGATGTCCAGATTCTAAAGAAGAATTTTATTTTATAACACATACAATTTTTTAAATGTTGATTTAAAATAGATTCTCCATCAAAAGGCGGTTAATCGACCTTTTAAAGAATATTAGAATGTTTACGTTTAAAATTGGATTCTTTCTCATTTTTAATCCTCTAGCATTTATTGTAAAAAGTAAAAATATTTGACAAACATATATAATCATTTTATAGTTAGGTTTATTCATTCCCGCCATCACAACAGTTAGGCGTTAACTACCATTTAAAATAATATTATTTTATTATTAGAGTGCAACGTGAGATTCCCAAGAAACTAGTTGTTGCGTGTTGGGTATGCCATCGAGCATAGAATACCCTTTAAATAAATATTAATATTTTATTCACAAATATAGATAAATAGAAAAAATTCATATTCTTTATTTACCTGGGGTATTACACCATTCCCATGAGTTTCGACATCCACTAATTAATGTGAGCTGCATTGGTAAGATAAGGTGTGTTGCGACAGTCTGAGGTAAGGGTATGCACCCAATGATGGTTTCACCAAATATATTTAGTTTCCATTCGAGTTTTTAGAACTGTATTATTTGTTTTTAGAGTTTTGATGATTCTTTGGATGATTGAATTCATATTCACATGTATGTATGTTTAAAAATAACTTCATTGTACATATTCCCTTATTGAATGTAGATCATTTGTATTGGATTTAGGGATATATATATATATTGGAAACTATTTGTGTTCAAGTATGGGGAGACCATGGTAATAAATGTTAAGAATAAAAGCATTGTCTTGGCCTTCTTTTTACATAAGATCCTTATCCATGCAATATAATTTTATGAATTCATTGGTTTCAATATTAATTCTTCATTAATAAATTTAATTGAGATTCTTGAATGAACTACTTAATTATGTTAATTGATTTGTTTGAGAGATAATGTCATGGTTTGATAATAACATGTTTCAAATAGAGTTGTATTTCCTTATAAATTGAATTCAGTGATTATATACTTTTAAATAATACATTACATAATTTCATGGTTCTTCAATAATCATTAGTGGAGTTTTAAATATGAGGAATGAAAGTGTATGGCCTCTCATATTATGTTTATATAGAATTTCTTGAAATGATCTTTAGATCCTAGTATCACTATACATGGTCTATGGTTTTATATTTGTCTATTTATGTATGATATAGGTTGAATACCGTGATTATAAAAACCACATTTCGGATATTCTCATTGAATAGAGATTTACTGGATTTCTCCTTGGTCACCCCTTTTAGTGTTCCTTTTGACCACTTATCATGGGATGTAAAACATGTAATTAATTATTATATAGTATTTTGAATTAAATTTATTAAATTAGATGTGATGATTGAACACGACCATTGGACCATAATATTTCACTGATTGATTAAGCATTAATTTCACATTAATGGATATTACCATATGAGATACATAATACTATGGTAAGTATTATTGTTTTAATGCTTTAGATGATTTTTATAAAAAATTAAATTGTGAGTTAATTATTTTGTATTTAATGAAATTCGGTTTTTATGCATGTGATGCTTGGTATATTGAAAATCCCATGTGAGTAATTCTGATCCATGACTTGATATATTGTTTTGTGCCATTAACCCCCCTTAGTCAATGTGTTGAAATGATGTGTTATTGGTTTGAAAGTGAAATAAATATATGATATTGTATTTGAATGTTATGTGTCATGGATTATACATGGATTCAAATGAATAATTACATTGAAGGATACATTGAGGATTAAATTTTATTCATGTGATATACATAGATTCCAGGGATAGACTAATATGGGGTTATGACTCTAATAAGCCGAGTGAATACTGGAACCAAATTAGGATGGCATTGATATACTCCTTGAGGAATAAATTTTATGCCTGAGATATTAAATCAGGATAATGTTTATGTATTTAGTGAATCATGGATATTCTTTAAAGAACTGGGAATGAATAACTCGAATGACATGGATGATATAATAAACATAAATAGTTACCTAGGTTGATGAGATGTTTTCCATGGAGGGGCTTTTAAGATGTTGGTGGATAATTTCCTCGACCAGTAGTTGAATTATAACTTAGGAATGTCAAGGAAAATATCAAGTAATGTTTGGATAATGATGGAAATTAATCATGTGACACATCATCCAATATATAGAGTAATAATGTATTCAGTCATGATAATATTTAATAGATTCCCATGTTAGGATTCTTTGATTACAAATTACTAAGGAAATCTGTCTACGCATGGGTATTAATACATACTAATTTAGTGGGTTGAATTATCTTTTTGAAATCATTTAGAATGAAAGAATAATTTTTCTTAAATATGAGACTTCATAATTAAATAGAACAGCTTAAAATTATTTCTATATTAGTTAGAACATAGTCATTATAAGATGTTTACATTTGAATAGTTCTTTATAGTTCATATATGGGCTTCCACAATGACATATTTACATATCCTAGGATTTATTGGGCTTGACACTACATGTGAAGTCCTACTGGAATTTATTACTCACACATTTATCGAGAAAAATTGGTTCCTAAGTTCACATTATTTTTTGAAGGGCAATAGAAAATTTATTGTGTGGTTTTTCTTTTACTTATGGTGTTAGGATCATATGACTAAGATGGATCCCATGATTTATATATAGACCAGCATTGAGATTATTAGTTTCATACATACTTGAATCCTTTATATCTCGAAATTGTAATGCATGATTTATTTTTACTATTTTATCATGTACAATACATTATGTAATGCATTCTTTGTGGAAGATAGTAGAGGATATATTATATATTTATTTAATATTACATTTTTCATCCACTTATTTCTCATTTAATTATATTGAATCATATATTCCATTATTTTTATCAATATGATAAACCATTGTGCTACTTTGACATGATGGCATAGTCTCTTTTATATTACCAGTTAAACCCTAGAAATTATTTTACAACCTCTTTCATACTATGATATGCCCTTCAGGACATGTGACCCACCAGTCTGTCAACATGATTAGTTGTGTGTCAGTATGGGATGATACAAACTAGTATCATAGGTATTATTATTTTTTCATGGTACTATTTTGGGATGGTATAAATGAGACTATGATGGTGTAATCACATCGAATATAGTCATGCTCATGATTGATCACCCCATGTATGGAAAATAACAATGTGACTAGTGATGGGAATTACAGTTTATACTATTTGATGTTATTGATGACATGATTTCATATTTATTGATTTTTTTAACTCCATGTCATTTAGATTTATTGAAATTTATGTTATTTTACCATTTTTCTGGAAACATTGAAGAAATGACATGACATGTATCATAATAGTAATAGAGAAAAATTCACATTCCATGAATATGAAATTCAATGTATCTACATTAGTATGTTCCGGATAAGTATGATTGTGTGCATTGAGTGATGTCATTCTTAGTTTAGTTCCAGTTTAGGAAACATTTTACACAACTTATTTTTTAGTAATATCTTACCAGTAGTGTAACATGAATATGTTATAATATTCCACGAATTTTTTATTCTTGGATTGATCTATGTGTTTATTAATTATTAAATCATTATAGTTATCATATATTAAAATGGTTTCATGGAATGAATTTTCTTTGTTGTAGTTTATGTCAAATATATTTTCAATTGTAATGTGTATGGGAAACATATGATTGAAAATAGGGTATCACATATACGAATAATTCTCAGGAAGATTATAATTTTTATAGATATTTGGTGATATTTTATATTAAAGAAAAAGTTAAATGTTAATGTGGAATTATTTGGATTATTGAGATCATAATTCCAACTATATGGTGTATGAGTGACATATTTATTGGTATATGACCAACCATATAACTGATCCATCATATTATCAGGTTATATTTGGTTATGTTTATAAATGTAAATGCTGTTATTTTTTGAATAGAAATGTATTTGTTAATTTTTCAAATGATCAACTAGACCAAAGTATGTCATTAATGGAATACACTTATGAGATGAAATATTACTATGATGATGCCTTATATAGAAAAACTGATGTTATTAGGTTGCATTTTCAGGAATCTAGGATAGTTTAATCGTACCCTAGTAGATCTCTTTATCAGTTAAATGGAATTTATATGATACATTTCATATTTATAGTGGAATTTTAATGATTCTTAAATATTAAAAATGTTTTTTACGAGACAAGCCTATTTTTACTTTTAGCTATTCTCTAAATCATGTTACCAAGTTATTTTTTTTATAATTGAACATTAAGATTTGATTAAAATTATTTCAAATTATTAATTGTTGATGTGAATTAATGATTTCGATTTAAATTTTAACCTGATGTGGTGTCCTCTAATAAAATCTTCATGTAAGGGTAGTTGAAATGATTTTAGTGGTATTCATTAGAATAGGGACATGGGCATTTATCCCTAGGTTTTTTTCCATCTTGTACTGTCTTGAATGAAAGGTTCTCTTACGACTTTTGGAATCTATTTAACAATACCGAGTAATAGGATTGACTGTTCTTCTTAATAATTGGTTATCTATTGTAACAATCACACATAGAGATTGAAAATAATTACATTATACTATGATGTTTTTGACAATTGGTGCCAACCATGTATTTTTATCCATATTAGGAAGTTTATTTTTTCATAGGGCGGACGTAATTTGTTGTGTGGTCATTACATCTAGAATCATGACGTGGGAATTCCCATCAATGAGTGATAGTTTCACTAAGTTAGACATGCCTCATGCAAAGGTCAGATGCATAAGAGGTCATGTTAACATGTATTTTCAAATGTGATGAATGACTTAGTAAATCATCTTACGAGTTAATGGGTGTATATGAAGATGTTATTTTGTGCTAGTTTCTATGTGATCGATATGATACATGATTGAATAGGGAATTCATAAAATAAAAAATATTTAGGAAGCCATTTTTTCTCATGTAAGCTCGGGGTAGTTTTCATTGACATACACAATACCCATTGAGTCGTTAATGATGTAATGAACAAGTCACATTCCGCAAAGTCACTAATGTATACTGTGTTGTGTATGTTCTTGAGTCATATCCAAAGTAAAGTGACTTGAGTGTTTGAGATTCATGTTCATCTCACTGCTCAAGATGAATTTTGAGACTCAGGTATTTTGACAAAGCTTTTGTCTTGATCATGGAATTCCTAAAAAAAATGGTTTAATATAAAACAGTATAGCCCAAAGGAGAATCACATTTACATTTATGTTTTATCTAGAACTATAACATTGGTTTGTATTTGATCAGCTATTTCCTTCAACGTCTATGTCTCTCCATTGGTGGGGTGTTTCATGACGGATTTGGTGGTCTGGTTCCCAGCATTGTATATGGAGGAAAACATAAGAGGACCATGATAAAAAGTTCTATGTTTTTTGAATGAATTTAATGCATTGTAGTTTTTAATACATTTCTGGGCATTCTATGTAGCACAATATTTCATGGTTGGTGGTGTGCGTAACCTTTGGAAATAAATTTAATAATGGAGGGCCATTGGTGGTTAATGTTGAGTGATCACAAGCAATTTAGGGCGGTAATGGATTTTGATATAATTTTAGTAATACATCACTATGGTGAATATCATATTCTTTCAATAGGTCGAATGGGAATGGATTATTTTTTCATCTTCTTTTAATCCTTGAGATAATCTTACTGTACATTTCTAAATGATAAAATCATGTCCACTATATTGACATTGTCATGTATTAAAAAATAGTGCATCATTCTTACACTACACCAATGTTTAAATGTTGTAGGGTTGTTTTTAGATCACATTCGGTGTTGTATGCAGTATGCATGGTTGTTAATGAGGTTTTTTCATTCTATGTGATAATTATATTACTATTTAAAAATACCTTGGATAGAATATTGGGTATATTCAACTATAATTGACACTATTGTAGGGTGGATCCCGCTATGGGATTAGTCAATGTTCTTAAGTAGACATTTATTCCTTTCACCATTGTTTTAGTAATACATTGTTATAGGATACCTTGGGATAATTAAGCATAATCCAATTTTCTGAATCAAAGGATATATCATACAGGAAGATGGGATCAGATTTTATTTATTAAGGGTAATGTTTAAGTGGGATGTACACCTTATACACCTTCATTTGATATCATGAAATATTTTTTAAATTGAAAAGTGATGGATTAGTCTTCCAATATACCTAGATGTCTTCTATAAGACTTGATTGTCACTTTATTTGTAAATAAAAATCACGGATCGAAGGCATTGATGTTTTATTTTGAAATATGGGGAGGTTAGTGTAGTAAACACTTTTGATGATCAAAACACCAGGATTGACAAGTAGGATATGATTCTCATTTGGGCATTTAATAAGGGGAATATCATCCTTGAGGAGTACATCCAGTCATGGAATAAGCTGGCCTAGGTGATTAAAGATCTGATAATTCATGAACCTAACAATCTTGTAACATTTTTATCCTAGGTTTTTAGAGATATTATTAGACATAAATTTTAATTTTATGGTGATTTTTCTTTTTTTGAACATTTGATTCTCACTCTCCCCTTAAACGTTCATGAAATGATCAAAATTTAATTTTCAGTCAGTTTCAACCAATAGTGGGAAAACCAGATTAGGATTTGGCCTCATTATTCTGATAAAGATTAAGGTGGGGATAATATTTTTCCAAATGGTTTAAAAAGGCTAGAATAATGGTGTAATTATTTAATAGGGATTAGGTAATTGCTGATTTGGTGTTTTAGTTGAAAAATAAAGTGTTTAATAGGGTTTTTATGGTTGATGTTCCATGTTTTTATGAGGCATTTGAGGTTCACATAGCCTTTAGAAACATTATGTTTATATTTTAATGAATATTAATTACCCACGATGGTTGGGTGATGTCTTCATTATTACGCCATGTCTTCTCTGGGAAAATAATTTCTAAAGTAGGGAGTCAGAATGAACCATTTTTTTTCCAGGAATAATTTATAAGGAATTTTTTTGATCACCAAGATGATAATTTTTAAAAGAGAGCTTCAAATTTTTTGCCCATTAATTGATATTATTTTAGGTTATATTTCAGGATCTAGGTGAAGGCCCAATAAATATCTTGGGATGATCGAGGTGTTTTTGGAGAATCATACACTAGAAATTCATGTTCTAAATTACCATTACAGGGTTCATGGTTTTTCTGAAACTAGGTTGGCCACATCGGGAAACTGAACTACCTTAGGCAGGTGGACCAAATCTTTGTTAATGGTTGCACACAATTCACCAAACTGTGCACCTAGTACAAATAGTTAATGAAGAAAAGTAGTACCTAAACACTATTGACCTCATGGTTGTGGAATTATATATAAATGATGTAGTAAAAACCTTGGTGGATTTTTCATGTACATATTAAATGAAAATCATTGGTGAGTGGTGTTCCAAACCATGAGGCCCATACTTTGCAAGATATATTTCATAAAAAATTGATTTTAAAAAAAATTAAAAAAGAAATAATGACTAACCTATTCACTAACATCTCTCATTTGAACTAGACATGACCCCAACCCCACTCCCTATCAGTCTCTCATGATGCACCCCTCAACTCCCTATTTTTTATGGCAATTTTAATTTGATTTTCTTTTGGTTTCCAAAATGTTGTTCTTATTATGCACCCTATATCAATATCCTCCTATTTTTTAGTGATTTTTTGTTCCCCTCATCGACCTAGTCCATTCTTCCAAAACCATAGGGGTAGGGTTCATTATATTTCTCATTTCCTACTAATTATATGGTATATTGTGGCTCTGTTAGGGGACATTGATTTCATATTCGACATCCCTCGATGGAGGTGAGGTAGAATAGTATAACTCATTATCTTCTTCTGTACGGGGTAAGGATTTTCAGCTACTGTAGCTTTAGATCAATTTGTTTTGGGTCCCTGGTGATTTAGGGACCATATTTTATTTTTTGTAGAGAATTAATGTTTCTGTGGTGGAAGTCATTTGGGTATATATATATATACTTATTTATCTTATTCAATCATATAAAGGGTAATATGTTCATTGAATTATGGGATATATATATATATGAATGTATGTTCGATACTGTATGGGGAGACCTTAAAAAATTGTGAGTATATTTGTTGGCACGGTATTTTTTGAGGTATGATCCCTATCCTTGGTATTTTATTTAATGAATTAATTTTTTTCCTGATTAATGATTCTTTGATAAATATATTTTTGATACGTGAATTTACTTCAAATTATGATAAGTGCTTTTTTGTGAAATAATGTAATTATTTTATAATAATGCCACTCCAATAGAGGTGCACTATCTTCCATGATCAAAATTAATTTTTAATTATTTTAAATCAAACTTTTTAATATTCATTAGACGTTTTCAATGCCAGAAAGTCATTTTTTATATAAGGAATGATAGTGTATAGATTGTCCAATTATTTTTAAATGAAATTTATTGAAATGAAGGGATGTTCCTAGAATCACTATCCTTAACAGATTCGTTTAAATTGGCATGTTTTTATATGTTATAGGATGAATACGATGATCATGAAGCACCCATTTGGGTGTTTCTTACTTAATGGATCTTGAATGATTTTTTCCCTAGACACCCATTGTATTGTTCCTTTTAACCCCATGTCATGGGATGAATTTTTTTTTATCAATTTGTTTTTTGAATTATAAATTAAATGGGTTTAATGGGAATGGATAAGTGACCATGATCCTTTGACCATACAATGTCAATGATTCATTAATTAATAATTCACATTTTATAGATGTACCGATGTGAGATTGATAATACTATTCCCTTTAGTATTTTTTAATCCTTTGAAAAATATTATATAAATGACCATGTGACTTAATTGATGTTTACATATTGTAACAGATTTGTTTTATTATAATGATCAAAATATTTAAATTTCCATGTTAGTTAATGTGATTGTTGCCTAGTTATATTTATTTGTGCCTTAATCAACATTTTGGGTGGGGTTTGAAATGATATCTTATTGGTTCAACCATGAAATATATAAATCATATTGTGTATGACTGTTATAATATTTGGGTGATTCATGGATTTGAATGAAGAATTCCATGAATGGTCTATTTGAGGATTGAATTTTATTACCAAGTGATACATGGATGCCAATGATAGTCTAATTGCTAATTTTAATTATTATATGCCATATAAATCATGGATACATATTAGGATTCCATTTATTTACTAAAATTGGAATGATTATTATGTCATTCATGAATATTAGAGCTTCTATATAAAACAACAATCGATGGTCTCAATGACATGAATATTATATGCCGAGTAATTCATATATCCATATTATGATTCAATGGAAAGAGTCAAAGGGCATGATTATTATTTAATGGGTGAATCTTATAGATTCCATATACCATTAACAATGGATAACTAGAGTGATTTGGACTATAATCCTCACCTAGAGTGATTACTAGTATCATGAGAGGTTCTCCATGGATAGTCTAGTAAGGTGTTGGTAGATAATCACATGGAGAGATACTTGAATTAAAAAATAGGAATGTATAGGATGGGATCTGTTTCAGTTTGATTAATGAATGAAATGAATTAGGTGATTTTTCTTCCAAGACCAATCACATTTTGTATTTAGTATTGATGATGCTAAATTTATATCCTATATAATAATCATTTATTACATCCTTATGAGGGATATCAAGAAACATGTTGGGTCACGATACTTATTATATTAATGGGATGAATTGTCTTTATGAAGATAGTAAAATTTAATCATTCATGAATTTTAAATCAGTTATATACTACTTAAAAGAATTTTATTAAATATATTTGGGTATAAGTGGATACCCAAAATTTATATGATGTGTACTTTTGATTTCATCCATGTTTATTAAATTCCTTCTTGCTCCTTGGAAATTTACATAGCATCGAATGGATATGAATAGACACTACAAGAGCTTGTATACTTATTTTTATATCTCACACTCTGCTTGAGTACCGTTGCTACCTGATTTGACACACATATTTTATGGGATATGGATCATTTCTTGTGCGGGTCTTCTTGTACAATATGCGTTTGGAGAACAGTATTGAGCTGTAGCATAGGATCCTCATGAAAATTGCCTTAGATATTTATATTTCTTTTATTTCATTGGTTTTAGGTTGTAATGAGTTATAAAAAAGTTTTGAATGTTTAATGTTTTAGATTATATACCATCAGTTGTGAAGAATGTTTTTTATATGGTGGAATTGGAAATATTCTATATTAATATTATATTAAATTTTCCTTCCACTAAATTATCATTACATTAGTAAGAATATTATATTTGTGGTGGTTTAAATAATATTATTAACCGTTACTCTACTCAAACATGAGGTTATAGTCTCCCTGGTAACACCTCTTAGACCGTCATTTTAGACTGCGTCCTCTAGTGTGTGGGGACATGCACATTATGGAATGTAACCAAATTGTTTGGCTACTGATTTAGTTCTATGTCGGGTTGGGAAATTACATTTTAGTTATGTATGGATAATATTAATTATTAATTGGTAATAAAACCCTCTGATGTGACTCATGGGGAATATATAGCACTGAGAGGGTAACGACATTGTTTCATGTATTACACCTATGATTTTTCCTATATGAATGATTGAAGTTAGGGATTACACTGTATAGGATGCTTGGGTTCTAGGGATATGGTTGGGGATTACACTAATAAAATAAATCCATTACTCGTGGGATATATTTAGTAATAACACCTTATAGGAGGCCCATTTTATTTTGGGACCATGTTGATTCCATGATCACCTATAACCTCTATTCTAACATGTTACATGATGTGTGTGGGAAATAAGAAGGGGTGATAGATCTATAGAACCTAAAAATATACATATGTTTATTGGTGGATGATTTCAAAACCTAAATGGTTATGTAAAGACATAACGATCTATTTTGACCATCCCCTTCCATTATTTTATCCAAGACTGATGATGTGAAGAAAGAGTTAGTCCTCCAGAATAAATGAAGATATTATTATAGTAGGATCGATTCACATAATTGGTTCCATTGGATGTGAATTGAATAATACATTATGTATCAAATGGAAGAGATAGGGTGATCCCCTCACTCCCCACATATAATGGGGAGGTCCACATTATCACCTCTACGGTCTGGACCGTTGTTAACATAGAAATTTACGCACAATAACAATCCATGGGACCCCTTCAAGAATGAGGTTATCACTAAGACCTCATCTATCATGTGTATATACACTGGAGAGGACATGTTGATCTTCCCAATGATTTGGTCATATAAATCTAGGGGTTTTTTGTAAGGCCTTATCTTTATTCCTCATATGAATTTCCACTCAACTCATATATATGCATATAAGACGGATTGATGAAGAAGGCCATTAGGGATGTTTGATGAGGGGCCAAGGTGGGACCAGATGGTAAATTTATTGAGGGTAATGATAACCATGAATCAGGGAACCCATGTACTCCCCATGCCTATATGATTTTTAAACATTTGATAGTGTTTACCCCATATATAAATTTCTTATATTCATGTGGGTGGCCTCCACATAGAGCATCGCTATGTAGGCATTGCATCCACCCACAGAGAGTCATATTACATGGTCTCAGGTTCATATCATATAGAGTTTTACTATATGGGGATGGGATTTCACCATGTGTATTTTTACTATGCTCCGTGATGGTATATATAGGGTTAATCTATTTAATGCATTATGAAAAGGCCTATGCATGTTTCTCTATAGCATGAATGGTTGGGTGAATTATTTTTCAACCGTAATGTTCTGAATTATCTTTACCTCATCAACATCGATGGTTCTAGAAATTTTTTCTTGTTCTCCTCCATTCTGTTTCATAGATTCTTTAAAATTTTATGTCACATATTAGGGTTTTCATATACGAGAAGATATACAAACTACCAGGATGTCCAATCATCGGTGGTGTGTGATAAGGCCTTCATTTGTAGGAGTCTACTATAGACATAAATCTCCGAAAACATTTTCATACATGGGGGATGTAAAATACAGTCGTTTCCCAAAAGATAATTACCATTCAAGTGGCTGGTCATTCATAGGGGAATAAAATCACCATCCTTACCCCAAAATGATTACTTTTCATTTTTTTGCAGTGGATGAAATATTCCATTGTCGCATACGAGGCTGTGTCCCATGAGCAATTTCATTTTTGGGGAACCATGTGAATAAGTAGTCAGTGTAGTGAGTTTTTCATTTAAACCGGTATCATCCTTTATGGAAGGGAATACATGAACCATTTTTTACTCCAAAATCATATCCATGTTTATTTTTTTACAATTATAAAATAATAAATGTTTATTAATGAAATATGTATAAATTTAGTGACCCAATAAGTACCACCCATCATTTTTTTTTCAAATTAGTATTATGTGTTTTTTATTATGAAGAATATATCAATCGTTATTGAACTACATTAGAATATCTATCTTTTTTCATTTTCTAGGGTTACAAAGAAATACCAAAAAAATTGAATCCTTTACTTTATCACCCAAATTTTTCCTTTTTTAACACATGGATTGGGTATAGAATTCAAGAAATGACTTCTTCTAAGTACTTCATTAGATGTATTTTCATCCTAACATTTTTTGTGATTTTTTCCCTTTATTTCTCAATTTTTTTATAATCTAGGAAATTCATAGTTCTAAAGATATGTTAATGAATTTTTCCTAGGGTTTTCACTGAGGTTATTTATTATGGAAAGTATCATGTCTCATATTTAACTTTTTTGGGTTGTTTATAGTATTTATAGTAAGACTAATTTAATAGATTTTATAAGAAGAAAACTTTGACCATGAGTTGTGGATTAAAGTAACAATACTAGATTGTTGGATGATGGTTACGAATTTATTTTTATTCATATAAATATAGGGTTTTACTCAACATTTTGTGATAACCAGATCATAAGGAAGATAAAGGAAATGTTGGAAAGGTGTAACCACAAGACTGTTGTGAAAGGAACAATTCAGCATTATGTGGGTGGGGCATATAAAGATGAAAGAAGTATCACATGGAATAAAATTTCCATATAGATTATAAAAATATTTTTTAATATTTATTAAAATACAATATGGGAATATTATTCATTTTCAAACAAATATGCAATCAGGAATAGGACCCTCCATTAGCGATGGATATGTACTTAATGATCTAGATTTATATTGAAGATGATTGATGGTCTATTAAAGGAATATTTATGAGGATTTCTGGGGAATCAATATTAGGACTAGAAAATTATGGTAAAATAATTACAATATTAATTTGGACTATGTAATGGTTGTTTAAATCATAGAACTGTTTAATTTCATTAAAGTAGTATGCTTACCACATATATTAACAATAAAAAACCAGTATATACCATGATGTTTAACATATTTAAGAAATGATGTTTGGGAAAATAATTTGATTGTCACTTTTCTTTGACAAGAATAATATAGTAGAAAATTTCCATAGTGAATTGACTAAAAACTATCATCAATCATCAATAATAACAGGAATGATTTTATGATAAAATTGTGGCTTTTTTAATATGAGGAGTAAAATGGGAAGGAAAAATTCATTGGTGGAATATGGAGATAGAATATGCCTCACTCGGGGATGAATATACAGGTAGTTTATATGACATTTCTGTAGATATTTTATGAAAATTCAACTTGTGCGTATCATGCATAGTCAAAGAATGTTTTCATAATGAAACTGATCTTCCCTAATACTGATGTCTAAGGAAATATTATGGAGGTTTGGACATCACCATAATTTTTTTGTGTGTGGATAGTTCCATAATATGGTTGTAGAATATCATTTCAAAATTACATACATATATATAAGAATAGTTTTCTGACTTATGTTTTTCCAACATTTTGGAAATGGCGATTATACTTATTTATTTTTATGTAAAGGGAATAGATTTAACAATAAATATAAAATATAAAATTTATCATAGTTTGAGTCAATAAATGCGTACTTATATAAAGGACTCCTGAAAATTGATCCATCATTTTGTGCTGGTATAAAGAATTTTGTTTATTACATTCTCACAAATGTATCAAGAACCCATATAGGACCCTCATACAAAGATCATTCTCACACATTGTATAGTTGGAGAAATTTTTTTGTGGTTATAGTTGCGGTGAGATATATAATACCAAAAAACTATTTCTATCATCAATGTGAGAATAAAGAATCCCATAATTCTAATTTGAAACATAAATGTAATGTTTAGATCCAAACACACGAATAAGGGTGGGGGTGGGGGTGGGGGTTCTCATTACTGGACCAAAGATTAGAGAATTTGGAAACACTATTTTTTTTGTGATCTAGGAATCATGAAAAACATTTTTTTATTAAATTATTAATTTCAGATTCATTTGGTAAAAACATAAAAAATTCAATTTAACATCATATGGTAAGGTGTAAGGTAAATCGGTTAAAAATAGTCATGAACCCCCATAATTGAAATTTGGGAACTCATGGAATCCCATAAAAATATGCATCTCTTATAAGTGATATGAGGTTACCTGATATAGTAGATAGGGAATTATATATGTGATTCATAGTTTAAGGGTATATTTTTAAATCATGTCATGAATACATTACCATAGAGTTTAATGTCATCTCGAAATTGTAATGCATGATTTATTTTTTCTATTTTATCATGTACACCACATTATGTAATGCATTCTTTGTTGAAGATAGTAGAGGAAATATTATATATTTATTTAATATTACATTTTTCTTCCACTTATTTCTCATTTAATTATATTTAATCATATATTCCATTATTTTTATCAATATGATAAACCATTGTGCTACTTTGACATGATGGCATAGTCTCTTTTATATTACCACTTAAACCCTAGAAATTATTTTAGAACCTCTTCCGTACTAGGATATGCCCTTCAGGCCATGTGACCCACCAGTCTGTCAACATGATTAGTTGTGTGTCAGTATGGGATGATACAAACTAGTATCATAGGTATTATTATTTTTTCATGGTACTGTTGTGGGATGGTATAAATGAGACTATGATGGTGTAATCACATTGATTATAGTCATGCTCATGATTTATCACCCCATGTATGGAAAATAACAATGTGACTAGTGATGGGAATTACAGTTTATACTATTTGATGTTATTGATGACATGATTTCAGATTTATTGATTTTTTTAACTCCATGTCATTTAGATTTATTGAAATTTATGTTATTTTACCATTTTTATGGAAACTTTGAAGAAGTGACATGACATGTATCATAATAGTAATAGAGAAAAATTCACATTCCATGCATATAAAATTCAATGTATCTACATTAGTATGTTCCGGATAAGTATGATTGTGTGCATTGAGTGATGTCATTCTTAGTTTAGTTCCAGTTTAGGAAACATTTTACACAACTTATTTTTTAGTAATATCTTACCAATAGTGTAACATGATTAAGTTATAATATTCCATGAATTTTTTATTCTTGGAATGATCTATGTGTTTATTACTTATTAAATCATTGTAGTTATCATATATTAAAATGGTTTCATGGAATGAATTTTCTTTGTTGTAGTTTATGTCAAATCTATTTTCAATTGTAATGTGTATGGGAAACATATGATTGAAAATAGAGTATCACATATATTAATAAGTCTCAGGATGATTATAATTTTTATTGATATTTGGTGATATTTTATTTTAAAGAAAAAGTTATATGTTAATGTGGAATGATTTGGATTATTGAGATCATAATTCCAACTATATGGTGTATGAGTGACATATTTATTGGTAGATGACCAACCATATAACTGATCCATCATATTATCATGTTATATTTGGTTGTGGTTATAAATATAAATGCAGTTATTTTTTGAAGAGAAATGTATTTTTTAATTTTTAAAATGATCAACTAGACCAAAGTATGTCACTAATGGAATACACTTATGAGATGAAAAATTACTATGATGATGCCTTATATAGAAAAACAGGTGTTATTAGGTTGCATTTTCAGAAATCTAGGATAGTTTAATCGTACCCTAGTAGATCTCTTTATCAGTTAAATGGAATTTATATGATACATTTCATATTTATAGTGGAATGTTAATGATTCGAAAATATTAAAAATGTGTTTTTTATGAGACAAGCCTATTTTTACTTTTAGCTATTATCTAAATCATGTTACCAAGTTAGTTTTTTGTATAATTGAACATTAATATTTGATTAAAATTATTTCAAATTATTAATTGTTGATGTGAATTAAAGATTTCGATTTAAATTTTAACCAGATGTGGTGTCCTCTAATAAAATCTTCATGTAAGGGTAGTTGAAATGATTTTAGTGGTATTCATTAGAATAGGGACATGGGCATTTATCCCTAGGTTTTTTTCCATCTTGTACTGTCTTGAATGAAAGGTTCTCTTACGACTTTTGGAATCTATTTCACAATACCGAGTGATAGGATTGGCTGTTCTTATTAATAATTGGTTATCTATTGTAACAATCACACATAGAGATTGAAAATAATTACATTATACTATGATGTTTTTGACAATTGGTGCCAACCATGTATCTTTATCCATATTAGGCAGTTTACTTTTTCATAGGGCAGACGTAATTTGTTGTGTGGTCATTACATCTGGAATCATGACGTGGGAATTCCCATCAATGAGTGATAGTTTCACTAAGTTATACATGCCTCAAGAAAAGGTCAGATGCATAAGAGGTCATGTTAACAGGTATTTTCAAATGTGATGAATGACTTAGTAAATCATCTTACGAGTTAATGGGTGTATATGAAGATGTTATTTTGTGCTAGTTTCTATGTGATCGATAGGATACATGATTGGATAGGGAATTCATACAATAAAAAATATTTAGGAAGCCATTTTTTCTCATGTAAACTCGTGGTAGTTTTCATTGACATACACAATACCCATTGAGTCATTAATGATGTAATGAACAAGTCACATTCCGCAAAGTCACTAAGGTATACTGTGTTGTGTATGTTCTTGAGTCATATCCAATGTAAAGTGACTTGAGTGTTTGAGATTCATGTTCATCTCACTGCTCAAGATGAATTCTGAGACTCAGGTATTTTGACAAAGCTTTTGTCTTGATCATGGAATTCCTAAAAAAATGGTTTAACATACAACAGTATAGCCCAATGGAGAATCACATTTACATTTATGTTTTATCTAGAACTATAACATTGGTTTGTATTTGATCAGCTATTTCCTTCAACGTCTATGGCTCTCCATTGGTGGGGTGTTTCATGACGGATTTGGTGGTCTGGTTCCCAGCATTGTATAAGGAGGAAAACATAAGAGGACCATGATAAAAAGTTCTATGTTTTTTGAATGAATTTGATGGATTGTAGTTTTTAATACATTTCTGGGCATTCTATGTAGAACAATATTTCATGCTTGGTGGTGTGCGTAACCTTTGGAAATAAATTTAATAATGGGGGGACATTGGTGGTTAATGTTGAGTGATCACAAGCAATTTAGGGAGGTAATGGGTTTTGATATATTTTTAATAATACATCACTATGGTGAATATGATATTCTTTTAATAGGTCAAATGGGAATGGATTATTTTTTCATCTTCTTTTAATCCTTGAGATAATCTTATTGTACTTTTCTAAATGATAAAATAATTTCCACTATATTGACATTGTCATGTATTAAAAAATAGTGCATCATTCTTACACTACACCAATGTTTAAATGTTGTAGGGTTGTTTTTAGATCACATTCGGTGTTGTATGCAGGATGCATGGTTGTTAATGAGGCTTTTTCATTCTATGTGATAATTAGATTACTATTTAAAAATACCTTGGATAGAATATTGGGTATATTCAACTATAATTGACACTATTGTAGGGTGGATGCCGCTATGGGATTAGTCGATGTTCTTAAGTAGACATTTATTCCTTTCACAATTGATTTAGTAATACATGGTTATAGGATACCTTGGGGTAATTAAGCATAATCCAATTTTCTGAATCAAAGGATATATCATACATGAAGTTGGGATCAGATTTAATTTATTATGGGTAATGTTTATGTGGGATGTACACCTTATACACCTTCATTTGATATCATGAAATATTTTTTAAATTGAAAAGTGATGGATTAGTCTTCCAATATAACTAGATGTCTTTTATGAGACTTGATTATCACTTTATTTGTAAATAAAAATCACGGATCGAAGGCATTGATGTTTTATTTTGAATTATTGGGAGGTTAGTGTAGTATATGCTTTTTGATGATCAATAGACCAGGATTGACAAGTAGGATCTGATTCTCATTTGGTCATTTAATAAGGGGAATATCATCCTTGAGGAGTACATCCAGTCATGGAATAAGATGGCCTAGGTGATTAAAGATCTGATAATTGATGAACCTAACAATCTTATAACATTTTTATCCTAGATTTTTAGAGATATTAGTAGACATAAATTTTAATTTTATGGTGATTTTTTCTTTTTTTGAACTTTTGATTCTCACTTTCCCCATAAACATTCATGAAATGATAAAAATATAATTTTCAGTCAGTTTCAACCAATAGTGGGAAAACCAGATTAGGGTTGGGCCTCATTATTCTGATAATGATTAAGTTGGGGAGAATATTTTTCCAAATGGTTTAAAAAGGCAAGAATAATGGAGTAATTATTTAATAGGGATCAGGTAATTGTTGATTTGGTGTTTTTGTTGAAAAATAAATTGTTTAATAGGGTTTTTATGGTTGATGTTCCATGTTTTTCTGAGGCATTTGAGGTTCACATAGACTTTAGAAACATTATGTTTATATTTTAATGAATATTAATTACCCACAATGGTTTGGTGATGTCGTCATTATTACGCCATGTCTTCTCTGGGAAAATAATTTCTAAAGTAGGGAGTCGGAATGAACCATTTTTTTCCAGGAATAATTTATAAGGAATTTTTTTGATCACCAAGATGATAATTAGTAAAAGAGAGCTTCAAATTTTTTTCCCATTAATTGATATTATTTTAGGATATATTTCAGGATCTAGGTGAAGTCCCAATAAATAACTTGGGATGATCGAGGTGTTTTTGGAGAATCATACACTGTAAATTCATGTTCTAAATTACCATTAAAGGGTTCATGGTTTTTCTTAAACTAGGTTGGCCACATCAGGAAACTGAACTACCTTATGCAGGTGGACCAAATCTTTGTTAATGGTTTCACACAATTCACCAAACTGTGCACCTAGTACAAATAGTTTATGAAGAAAAGTAGTACCTAAACACTATTGACCTCATGGTTGTGGAATTATATATAAATGATTTAGTAAAAACCTTGGTGGATTTCGCATGTACATATTAAATGCAAAATCATTGGTGAGTGGTGTTCCAAACCATGAGGCCCATACTTTGCAAGATATATTTCATAAAAAATTGATTTTAAAAAAATTTAAAAATATAAATAATGACTAACCTATTCACTAACATCTCTCATTTGAACTAGACATGACCCCAACCCCACTCCCTATCAGTCTCTCATGATGCATCCCTCAACTCCTTATTTTGGATGGCAATTTTAATTTGATTTTCTTTTGGTTTCCAACATGTTGTTCTTATTATGCTCCCTTTATCAATATCCTCCTATTTTTCAGTGATTTTTTGATCCCCTCATCGACCTAGTCCATTCTTCCAAAACCATAGGGGTAGGGTTCGTTATATTTCTCATTCCCTACTAATTATATGGTATATTGTGGCTCTATTAGGGGCCATTGATGGAATATTCGACATCCCTCGATGGAGGTGAGGTAGAATAGTATAACTCATTATCTTCTTCTGTACGGGGTAAGGATTTTCAGCTACTGTAGCTTTAGATAAATTTATTTTGGGTCCCTAGTGATTTAGGGACCATATTTTATTTTTTGTAGAGAATTAATGTTTCTGTGGTGGAAATCATTTGGGTATATATATATATATACTTATTTATCTTATTCAATCATATAAAGGGTAATATGTGCATTGAATTATGGGATATATATATATATATGAATGTATGTTCGATACTGTGCGAGGAGTCCTTAAAAAATTGCGAGTATATTTGTTGGCATGGTATTTTTTGAGGTATGATCCCTATCCTTGGTATTTTATTTAATTAATTAATCTTTTTCCTGATTAATGATTCTTTGATAAATATATTTTTGATACGTGAATTTACTTTAAATTATGATAAGTGATTTTTTGTGAAATAATGTAATTATTTTATAATAATGCCACTCCAATAGAGGTGCACTATCTTCCATGATCAAAATTAATTTTTATTTATTTTAAATCAAACTTTTTAATATTCATTAGACGTTTTAAATTCCAGAAAGTCATTTTTTATATAAGGAATGATAGTGTATAGATTGTCCAGTTATTTTTAAATGAAATTTATTGAAATGAAGGGATGTTCCTAGAATCACTATCCTTAACAAATTCGTTTAAATTGGCATGTTTTTATATGTTATAGGATGAATAACATGATCATGAAGCACCCATTTGGGTGTTTCTTACTTAATGGATCTTGAATGATTATTTCCCTAGACACCCATTGTATTGTTCCTTTAAAACCCATGTCATGGGATGAAAAAAAAATTATCAATTTTTTTTTGAATTATAAATTAAATGGGTTTAATGGGAATGGATAAGTGACCATGATCCTTTGACCATACAATGTCAATGATTCATTAATTAATAATTCACATTTTATAGATGTACCGATGTGAGATTGATAATACTCTTCCCTTTAGTATTTTTTAATCCTTTGAAAAATATTATAAAAATGACCATGTGACTTAATTGTTGTTTACACATTGTAAAAGATTTGTTTTATTATAATGATCAAAATATTTAAATTTCCATGTTAGTTAATGTGATTGTTGCCTTGTTATATTTATTTGTGCCTTAATCCACATTTTGGGTGGGGTTTGAAATGATATCTTATTGGTTCATCCATGAAATATATAAATCATATTGTGTATGAATGTTATAATATTTGAGTGATTCATGGATTTGAATGAATAATTCCATGAATGGTCTATTTGAGGATTGAATTTTCATAACAAGTGATACATGGATGCCAATGATAGTCTAATTGCTAATTTTAATTATTATATGCCATATAAATCATGGATACATATTAGGATTCCATTGATTTACTAAAATTTGATGGATTATTATGTCATTCATGAATATTAGAGCTTCTATATAAAACCACAATCGATGGTCTCAATGACATGAATATTATATGCCGAGTAATTCATATATCCATATTATGATTCAATGGAAAGAGTCAAAGGGAATGATTATTATTTAATGGTTGAATCTTAGGGATTCCATATACCATTAACAATGGATAACTAGAGTGATTTGGACTATAATCCTCACCTAGAGTGATTACTAGTATCATGAGAGGTTCTCCATGGATAGTCTAGTAAGGTGTTGGTAGATAATCACATGGAGAGATACTTGAATTCCAACATAGGAATGTATAGGATGGGATCTGTTTCAGTTTGATTAATGAATGAAATGAATTAGGTGATTTTTATTCCAAGACCAATCACATTTTGTATTCAGTATTGATGATGCTAAATTTATATCCTAGATAATAATCATTTATTACATCCTTATGAGGGATATCAAGAAACAAGTTGGGTCACGATACTTATTATATTAATGGGATGAATTGTCTTTATGAAGATAGTAAAATTTAATCATTCATGAATTTTAAATCAGTTATATCCTACATAAAAGAATTTTATTAAATATATTTGGGTATAAGTGGGTACCCAAAATTTATATGATGTGTACTTTTGATTTCATCCATGTTTATTAAATTCCTTCTTGCTCCCGGGAAATTTACATAGCATCGAATGGATATGACTAGACACTACAGGAGCTTGTATACTTATTTTTATATCTCACACTCTACTTGAGTACCGTTGCTACCTAATTTGAAAAACATATTTTATGGGATATGGATCATTTCTTGTGAGGGTCTTCTTGTACAAGATGCGTTTGGAGAACAGTATTGAGCTGTAGCATAGGATCCTCATGAAAATTTCCTTAGATATTTATATTTCTTTTATTTCATTGGTCATAGGTTGTAATGAGTTATAAAAAAGTTTGAATGTTTAATGTTTTAGATTATATACCATCGGTTGTGAAGAATGTTTTTTATATGGTGGAATTAGAAATATTCTATATTAATATTATATTAAATTTTCATTCCACTAAATTATCATTACATTAGTAAGAATATTATATTTTTGGTGGTTTAAATAATATTATTAACCGTTACTCTACTCAAACATGAGGTTATAGTCTCCCAGATAACACCTCTTAGACCGTCATTTTAGTCTGCATCCTCTAGTGTGTGGGGACATGCACATTATGGAATGTGACCAAATTGTTTGGCTACCGATATAGTTCTATGTCGGGTTGGGAAATTTCATTTTAGTTATGTATGGATAATATTAATTATTAATTGGTAATAAAACCCTCTGATGTGACTCATGGGGAATATATAGCACTGAGAGGGTAACAACATTGTTTCATGTTTTACACCTATGATTTTTCGTATATGAATGATTGAAGTTAGGGATTACACCGTATAAGATGCTCGGGTTCTAGGGATATGGTTGGGGATTACACTGATAAAATAAATCCATTACTCATGTGATATATTTAGTAATAACACCTTACAGGAGGCCCATTTTATTTTGGGACCATGTTGATTCCATGATCACCTATAACCTCTATACTAACATGTTACATGATGTGTGTGGGAAATAAAAATGGGTGATAGATCTATAGAACCTAAAAATATACATATGTTTATTGGTCGATGATTTCAAAACCTAAATGGTTATGTAAAGACATAACGATCTATTGTGACCATCCCCTTCCATTATTTTATCCAAGACTGATGATGTGAAGAAAGAGTTAGTCCTCCAGAATAAATGAAGAGATTATTACAGTAGGATGGATTCATGTAATTGGTTCCTTTGGAAGTGAAATGAATAATACATTATGTATCAAATGGAAGAGATAGGGTGATCCCCTCACTCCCCACATATAATGGGGAGGTCCACATGATCACCTCTACGGTCTGGACCGTTGTCAACATGGAAATTTACGCACAATAACAATCCTTGGGTCCCCTTCAGAATGAGGTTATCTCTAAGACCTCATCTATCATGTGTATATACGCTGGAGAGGACATGTTGATCTTCCCAATGATTTGGTCATATAAATCTAGGGGTTTTTTGTAAGGCCTTATCTTTATTCCTCATATGAATTTCCACTCAACTCATATATATGCATATAAGACGGATTGATGAAGAAGGCCATTAGGGATGTTTGATGAGGGGCCAAGGTGGGACCAGATGGTAAATTTATTGAGGGTAATGATAACCATGAATCAGGGAACCCATGTACTCCCCATGCCTATATGATTTTTAAACATTTGATAGTGTTTACCCCATATATAAATTTCTTATATTCATGTGGGTGGCCTCCACATAGAGCATCGCTATGTAGGCATTGCATCCACCCACAGAGAGTCATATTACATGGTCTCAGGTTCATATCATATAGAGTTTTACTATATGGGGATGGGATTTCACCATGTGTATTTTTACTATGCTCTGTGATGGCCTATATAGGGTTCATCTATTTAATGCATTATGAAAAGGCCTATGCATGTTTCTTTATAACATGAATGGTTTGGTGAATTATTTTTCAACCGTAATGTTCTGAATTATCTTTACCTCATCAACATCGATGGTTCTAGAAATTATTTCTTGTTCTCCTCCATTCTGTGTCATAGAGTCTTTAAAATTTTTTGTCGCATTTTAGGGTTTTCATAGACGAGCAGATAAACAAACTACCAGGATGTCCAATCATCAGTGGTGTGTGATGAGGCCTTCATTTGTAGGAGTCTACTATAGACATAAATCTCTGAAAACATTTTCATTCATGGGGGATGTAAAATACAGTCGTTGCCCAAAAGATAATTACCATTCAAGTGGCTGGTCATTCATAGGGGAATAAAATCACCATCCTTACCCCAAAATGATTACATTTCATTTTTTTGCAGTGGATGAAATATTCCATTGTCGCATACGAGGCTGTGTCCAATGAGCAATTTCATTTTCGGGGAACCATGTGAATAAGTAGTCAGTGTAGTTAGTTTTTCATTTAAACCGATATCATCCTTTATGGAATGGAATACATGATCCATTTTTTACTCCAAAATCATATCCATGTTTATTGTTTTACAATTATAAAATAATAAATGTATGTTAATGAAATATGTATAAATTTAGTGACCCAATAAGTACCACCCATCATATTTTTTTTTCAAATTAGTATTATTTATTTTTTATTATGAAGAATATATCAATCCTTATTGAACTACATTGGAATATCTATCTTTTTTCATTTTCTAGGGTTACAAAGAAATCCCAAAAAAAATTGAATCCATTACTTTATCACCCAAATTTTTCCTTTTTTAACACATGGATTGGGTATAGAATTCAAGAAATGACTTATTCTAAGTACTTCATTAGATGTATTTTCATCCTAACATTTTTTGTGATTTTTTCCCTTTATTTCTCAATTTTTTGATAATCTAGGAAAATCATAGTTCTAAAGATATGGTAATGACTTTTTCCTAGGGTTTTCAATGAGGTTATTTATTATGGAAAGTACCATGTCTCATATTTAACTTTTTTGGGTTGTTTATAGTATTTATAGTAAGACTAATTTAATAGATTTTATAAGATGAAAACATTGACCATGAGTTTTGGATTAATGTAACAATACTAGATTGTTGGATGAGGGTTACGAATTTATTTTTATTCATATAAATATATGGTTTTTACTCAACATTTTGTGATAACCAGATCATAAGGAAGATAAAGAAAATGTAGTTAAGGTGTAACCACATGACTTTTGTGAAAGGAACAATTCAGCATTATGTGGGTGGGGCATATAAAGATGAAAGATGTATCACAAGGAATAAAATTTCCATATAGATTATAAATTTTTTTTTAATATTTATTAAAATACAATATGGGAAGACTATTCATAGTCAAACAAATATGCAATCAGGACTAGGACCCTCCATTAGTGATGGATATGTACTTAATGATCTAGATTTATATTAAAGATGATTGATGGTCTATTAATGGAATATTTATGAGGATTTCTAGGGAATCAATATTAGGAATAGAAAATTATGGTAAAATAATTACAATATTAATTTGGACTATGTAATGGTTGTTTAAATCATAGAACTGTTTAATTTCATTAATGTAGTATGTTTTCCACATATATTAACAATACACAACCAGTATATAGCATGATGTTTAACATATTTAAGAAATAATGCTTGGGAAAATAATTTGATTGTAACATTGCTTTGACATGAATAATATAGTAGAAAATTTCCATAGTGAATTGACTAAAAACTTTCATCAATCATCAATAATAACAGGAATTATTTGATGATAAAATTGTGGCTTTTTTAATATGAGGAGTAAAATGGGAAGGAAAAATTCATTGGTGGAATATGGAGATAGAATATGCCTCACTCGGGGATGAATATACAGGTAGTTTATATGACATTTCTGTTGATAATTTATGAAAATTCAACTTGTGCGTATCATGCATAGTCAAACAATGTTTTCATAATGAAACTGATCTTCCCTAATACTGATGTCTAGAGAAATATTATGGAGGTTTGGAAATCACCATAATTTTTTTGTGTGTGGATAGTTCCATAATATGGTTGTAGAATATCATTTCAAAATTACATACATATATATAAGAATAGTTTTCTAACTTATGTTTGTCCAACATTTTGGAAATGGTGATTATACTTATTTATTTTTATGTAAAGGGAATAGATTTAACAATAAATATAAAATATAAAATATATCATAGTTTGAGTCAATAAATGCGTACTTATATAAAGGACTCCTGAAAATTGATCCATCATTTTGTGCTAGTATAAAGAATTTTTTTTATTACATTCTCACAAATGTATCAAGAACCCATACATGACCCTCATACACAGATCATGCTCACACATTGTATAGTAGGATAAATTTTTTTTTGGTTATAGTTGCGGTGATATATATAATACCATAACACTATTTCTATCATCAATGTGAGAATGAAGAATCCCATAATTCTAATTTTAAACATAAATTTAATGTTTAGATCCAAACACATGAATGAGGGTGGGGGTGGGGGTGGGGGTTCTCATTAATGGACCAAAGATTAGAGAATTTGGAAACACTATTTTATTTGTGATCTAGGAATCATGAAAAACATTGTTTTATTAAATTATTAATTTCAGATTCATTTGTTTAAAACATAAAAAAGTCAATTTAACATCATGTGGTAAGGTGTAAGGTAAATCGGCTAAAAATAGTCATGAACCCCCATAATTGAAATTTGGGAACTCCTGGAACCCCATAAAAATATGCATCTCTTATAAGTGATATGAGGTTACCTGATATAGTTGATTAGGGAATTATATATGTGATTCATAGTTTAAGGGTATATTTTTAAATCATGTTATGAATACATTACCATAGTGTTTAATGTCATCTAACTAGGATAACATGTTTTTTTATAGTTTCAATTATTTGGATTAAGACAATATATCCTGTAATCCATAAGTAACACAAGAATAATATAGACAAGATGTTCTTATGTACCACAAACATGAATTGAGAAAATATAGACATTGATTTTTGGGGTTTAATGATCATGAGCATGACATTGGGAAGTAGATTCATTTGGGGAATACAGATGTATACAATACTGATTTAGGTAAAAACATTTATTCTGGATTGGCTGATTAAAAATTGATTTATAAAAATACACTTAGGGTGTTCTATGAACTATCAATCAAAAATGTCCATAGGATAGTGAACTTCCATATTTTGGATTTCCATAGATTGATTGTGTAGATCCAAAATTACCTAGGACATAGTGTATGATAAGAGGAAGAAATGAATTTAAATATGTGATAAGTATTTAGGCGTCCATTGTCCATAGATTATGAATTCCCCTACATAGATATATGTCATATATAGGGGGAATATTGTCTTGATTTTTATTTCCACGATGCAATCATTAATAAGGGTACCTAAATTAAGACCATCTCTAGAGATCTAATTTTTTAATCCAGGGGAGGGGAAATTGTCATCTTTTCCTAATGGGTTAGACTATTACATAAGGCATAGAACCACTACATATCTCATTAATGTGATAATAAATTCATTCACAGCTCTAATGGACACCATGAATATTATTTTAATTCAATGATTACATTTTCCATGAGGTTTCACATCGTATGGTAAGGAAGAAGTTTCCCCATGAAGAAAAAAAATATTGCTAATGGAACAATGATTGTAGGCATGGATGTCAATACATATTCTGAAATGGAAGGAATCCATCAATACATTATTCATAAATTGTCTCCAACCATGTAGTTTAACATCATTTGTTAATTACATTTAATGTGACATTTATTGACTTACAAAAGGGAAGATATTAACTAGAATGTGAATTTTTATTCCTTGATCACACTAGGGTGCATTTACCAAAATACCTAAGACAACATGATCGATGATAGATTTGAGAAACAACTAACGGTAATGGTTTTTACACCTTAGAAGGGTGATAATAATAATATGGGCATCTTAATCATTTGGTGGTTGGACTAGGATGTATAAACCATGGATCCATAATTATCTCAATGGAATTTGAATCAATTGATACATTGTTTGGGGAAAGGATACGTATGTTGGTTTAGCCTGCTCATAGGTAGGGGAATCCTTATGATGTGACTGGACCCAAAATTTAATATTTTTGTGTCAATACATATACAATTATAATTAGAATCAAACCAAATGTATTTCCTGGACAATAAAAACTCTATACAGGTCTGACCCATAACTAGACGGTGACATTATCATTATTTTTTCATTCATAATGACTGGACACAGAATCTGAAATTCTTGTATCTTGTCATATTACTACATAATGAGAATTCTTCCATGTATTTTAAAAAAAACATGATGATGTGGGATACTGTATCACAAGGGTGTTATCAATTCAATTATAGATGTTAATTTGTACAATTTTTCTTCATGAAGTAGTGATATTCACCCGATATTTTATCTTCGTTAATTCAAAACGTCGGTTCACATTAATGTTGGGTCATATGATATGTACAATAAGTTAGGAAAAATCTTATTTTTCTTAATCTAGATGAAGAAAAATCTAAAATAATGTGGGTCCTAGAGGCCAATGTCTAATGAAAAATATTTAATGAATGGGTATTTTTTATTCACGGTCGAATGAATGTGGGTTATATGTCACTAGGATTCTTATAATGACAAGAATCAATCCCAATATAATTCTTGAAATGGATCCATGCCTGGGGCTCACCCGTATGATGGGAGATGGTGTATTTAATTTTTTACATCTTGAGATATAATTATAGAATTGGTAAAAATTACATTTAAATGTTTTATTAAAATCAACCCATATGTATTTCTTGAGACCAACATATTAGAGGAACTGCACTAGTGGAGTAAATCCTCTTAGGAGTGGTACATGAGATATCAAAAAAAATATCATAGGGAATATCTTGTTCAGGGAATGGGGTAATTTTAATTGATAATCTGACACATATACTATATGTTATCCATGTTTATGAAGGGTTAAACGTTATATCTTTTTTACGAATTAATAGGCATCTCTGTTTTGGAAAGGGTAAAAATAAAGTTTTATCATATTAAGTAGAGGATTTTTATGTAATACAGTTTATCATATTGTGAAATGGATAATATTCTATATAGTTTAATTTCATATAGAATGGATAGTTAGGTCACACATTTTTTTTTGGAATAGACGATGTGTCACACCACTTATGTTCATGTGAAAGAGACCAACTACACAGTTTTAAATAATAAATCTTATATGAAATTTAATATTTTATTACACAAAGTGTTAATTTAGAAATAATATATTTTTAATGGTTTTAATGACATATCCACCCATTTATTTTAAATAATAAACATCATTTGTGTAGAGCATGTGTTTCGATGATGACCGCTCTCACTTTGGTTCCAATATTTGAGATTTTATTATGGGGAACATTGGTGTCCATAGGACCACTACCATTACTTCATCATGTAATGATTTGTGGTGAATTTTTTTAAAGTTTACCAAAAATTTATTATTTTGTACTTCCAAATGACGAAAGATATGAAATATCTGATCATCTAATCAATCAAATTAATCTATCAATTTCTGGAACTACACATCTATGAGTAGAAACTCATACAAATAAATTTTAAGAAATGTTTATTGAAACCCAAGGGGTAAAACTTCCTATATCTAATATACTAATGAATATCAGTCACATTTTTTTAAGTTCAACTTATGGTAAAACAATCCCAAAATAAATGTATGGAATTATCTAACAAAGACATTCTATATCTATAATAATTCGGTGTATCATGGATAAGGTCTTGATAAAGACCTTTGTTTGACCATTATATAATGCACGATTACTGGACAAAAAGATGGATTTTATTGTACACTCACAAATATTTTTCTATGAGTCATAAGAATAAAAATTGTATCCTATATCCATCAATATTGTGTGAGAGATACTAAATTTGGTAATGATTGTGGCATTCATAGAGCTAAAAATATTAACATATTTAACCAAATTGTAGGTTATATATTTATACCACATCAATAAGATTTTAGAAAAAATTATAATGTAATTTAAATAATTGTATATTGAAGAATGATATTGTCTTATGATGTATGTGATTTCCATACCACATATAGGATATGAATAATAGTATTTGGAAGTATAAAAACATTTTTGGGGGAGGTTTATGAATAAATAATCCATTCACCTAACATGAATAGCTATAGTTTTGTGAAATTTGTTCAATCCTACATCATAGTGGGTCATTATTTCCCATGACTCAAAATTTTATGGGAAAGTTTAAACACTGACATGTGGGTGTTGTATGCTCCTATGCACTAATATTTCATGGAAACTGGAATCTCTTATCCAATATTTCACTTAATAAGGGTAGCATAATACCCTAACTTATAGAGGAAATTTTGATGATTTTGGACAAAATATAGGGAAATGATAATTTCTCATTCTCATATTTCCACATTCCTTCAATTTATTAATGATGTATTACATTTTCAATGTATCCATGTAATATTATAATCTATATACTGGTTGGACGGTATGGTATTGGGATAGATATAGAAACATTAATGTCATTCATGATGTTTTGAACAATAAGTGAGACAGTCTACTGATGTGAAATGATGATAAATTTTTCATACAGGGTTTAATATTTTAGTGACATGGATTCATTTTTTGCACCATCTTCCTAAAAATCATGTGTGTCTAATATGTGATAAAATGGTTTCACAAAATATAATTATACTTTTAATCAACATACATGTTTTATTAGAGTGATTATCCATTCAATTTTAATCGTATAATAATCGTTGACCTAATTGATGAAATATTCAAATCATATTTTATCTTCAATTGATTTATATGCACCAAATGATCCAGTTCTATCCCTACAATGAGAGTATGATATTTTGATTCAATGTTTTTACAGCCTTGTGATGACATTTTTGAGTAAGTTGTGACTTTATTTGATGGGGAAATAAGCATGACTCTCAAACCACCATTATTGATATCTGGGATTCCTATTATCTTACCTGTTAGGATTATCAATTCACAATCCGAAACAATTTCGCATATTTATTTTATCATTATTGATATAGAATATCATTTCATCAGGGTATGTGGTATCCATTTGTATCAATTTTATAGAGGAAATATCTATAAAAAATCATTCCAGTTGCAAGCCATTCACCACTTTATGAGACACAAATTCTATTTCAAACTACTACTGGATTAGTTCACACAATAATAAATTTATGATTAATAGAGGATTGTAATGAAAGTATATATGTATATTGTTACGAGTGTCCAAACGGTCCTTGAGATCATGTAGGTAATTCCAATTTTATAAGAATACAAGGATTACTGTAGATGAAAAATTTCGATATATGAATAATGACTCTCTAAATTATTATTGTTAAACTATGATAATAATTGATTCAATTAGTCATAGAATAATTATTTTGAGCATGTAAGGAATATAATGATCAATCTATTTCAGTCTCATAATAAGGAGTGGAATTCCTTAAGGAATAATAATTGAAACTATTTATATTAATAGATACATCATGAAAGAGTCAAATAATTCTTAACAGTCATCATTCCATTTATAGGTAACCCATTTTCACATTAACATATTGAAGGGATATGAAATTCCTAGAATGATGGATAAAAATCATCTTATGTAGGCCATTTCCACATGATATCCTCTCAACTCTTAAAGGGTTTTAAGGGGAAATATTCCATGTATAACTATTTTTCCTCAAGGTCAATATCAATTCAATAATGGAGTACTATGAATTCAAGAAAATTAACATATTAAATTACAAAATTACATTTCAAGTCATTCACATTTAGGATAAGTTGTCATCTTCTATTGAAGATATATTCATGATCCACCAGGCAGTTCAAACTCTATCGATGTATGAACAGAAGATCATTAATTAATCAATTGAAAAGAATCCTTAATATTTTTTTAGAGATTTTATACAAGGAAAATTTTTATGGAAGTCCATAATTCCTCAATAATCGAGGTTTATAGATATAAAATAACTATGGGTTGGGGGGTATAAAGGGATTGGAATCTTCGAGTTTTTGGGAAATTCTTATATGATTTTATAAAAAATATAATTTCAATTATTTTTCCTAACGGTTACTATATTTTCCAACCACATTGAATATTATATCTCATGAATTATGTTGATCATGATGAACATGTCAGAATCAGGATAAACTTTGATATAATGAGTCAGATGTGTCCTTCTAGATGACTTTATTTATCCATGGTGGTCTTCTGGTAGGCATAGGTAATGAGTAGCCATATCAAGATCAATGTAACATCTCATTACTGATATAAAATCTCTTTCAGTATCCTTATCTTGGGCCATCATTTCCATTTACTAGGCATGGTTAAGAATAAATTGGGGGGATACCTATAATGGTGAAGATATATATTTTTTACACTCTCATCTTTAACAAGCATTCTCTATTGTCTACATGATAGTTACATTGCATCTAACAAGGTTACACGACATGAAATAGTTTATTTTGGATGGTTGTTAAAGGTTTTTGGATTTAAAGGTTACATATCATGACTAGACATTACACATTGTGAGTTATTTAATGAACAATTATTAATTTGATGTGATTTTTTTTCAGCAGTTCTGAATCATAATATTTAATTATTATAATGGGTTTTATACATCATGTAATACCTCAAATAAATTTTTTTAAATAGGATTCCCAAATGATATAACATTTATGTTCTACTCTAATTTATTTTCCCTTGACCTATATCCTTCCCCATGCAATCATAAAGCCCTCCAACCACATTGGATCCTTTTTTTGAAGTTTGATGATCATTTTTCTTATGGTTTGATTCTTGATTAAGAGTTATCTTTCATTTTTCTTCGGTATCTATTTATCTTTATTTTGGATTTAAATAAATCATCCAATAATTGGTGAATCTATGCTCAGTGATGTTGTATCTATTCACAAGGATGAGTGTGATGGTATTCTTCACCTCGTTTATCATTAACATGTGTCTTTGGGAGTGTTAATTTTTTGGAAAATTATATTCGATTCCATTCATTTCAACTAAATTGTATAAATTTATATTTACTGATTTACTTCCATTAATGATTAAATTTTTATTGTACAAACATTAATTTAATGTATTGAATAAAAACCAATTCTTGTGAATTTGTATGTTTGAAATGGTATTGGTATGAAAATTATGAAAACCCCAATTCTAATTAATTGGTGTGTATTTATCGAAATTAAATTATTTAAATTGAATATTTTAGAAAAATTATTTCAATATAATTATGAATTGAATTTATTAAAAGAATTTTTAAATTGATGGAATAGGTCTGGAATGAATATCAATCTTTTGAAAATTGGATTAAATGTTTTAATAGGAACCCATGTGGGTTTTCTTCTTAATGTGACATGTTTTATTATTAAAACCTGTTATTCATTTTAAATGGAATTGTTTTATTAAAATTTAATATTAGTAGTTAATTAAATTTTAATAATTCAAAAAATATTTCCCATCATTGATTATGTAATAAATCATCCAATCCATAGGTAGTTGTGGATTTATTTGGACACAC
This sequence comes from Viscum album, assembly GCA_963277665.1. NCBI lineage: Eukaryota > Viridiplantae > Streptophyta > Magnoliopsida > Santalales > Viscaceae > Viscum > Viscum album. The sequence continues at coordinate 793,418,132 of OY728160.1, read as the reverse complement.
TATACACTATTACAAAAGTATATAAATTACATGTAGTAGGGAACATCTCTATTGGGATGGTGAAGATTCTACTTTTTTCCATTGTCATTTTTGTTGTGAACACGTACTATTTATATAACTTAAACATGGGAGACTATAATAATAATTATACTATCATAACTACTTGGAAGATGACCAGGTCACACATTTGTTATTTTTATTTTAAATATAAATATATTCAAATATTTTAAATCTAATTTAAATATATTCTATATTTAAATAAAAAAATTTATTTATCTTTTTTTTTAATCAAATTTATTAGTAATATAACCTCACTTGTAAAGAATTTTCCTAATGTATTTTACCATCACTTGAACTATATAGAATGATTCCTTTAAATATGATTTGAAAAATACAATCCTGTTTATTTTAGAAATAGAATTAATTCCTTTGTTTAATTTCTTTTTTAATCTCTTATAGAATCCTTATTGAGTATATAATGGGATTTTTATCTAACAATCTACATTCAACTTAAGGTGTTTGTAGATTATCTCATTCATGGTTCAAGCTTGACCAATGGATCTCTTGGAATTGCATTCAGCTGTTGAACATGGACATGGAGTGTTTTATCCACTAAGACTTGTGTTTTTTTACAAATATTTGTGCTAGGATTATTGTATTTGTGTCTTGTTTATTCCCTAATTTATTCATGAACTTCACTCTCAATGGATTTAGTTTTGGCATAAAGACTGACTTGTGTATTTTTACAACTACAATTGTTATATAAAAACATTTATGACATTCAATTTAATGATGCCTATTTAAATTCATGAACTAATTGGGATCATCAACTCCCTTTGGCCTATGTCAGTATCTTCTTGGTCACCTGTTTTCTAGGCTACACAGGCTGCTTCATGACAAAATGTTATCACATGAGGTTGTTATACTTTTTATGTACTATTAGTTTGTAGTTGAAATCTCCTATAGACTTAAGAGGTCATTACAATTGATTTTATGGCCATATTTCACTGCGATGAACCTTATGTCACTAGGGGAGTTTAAGGGAGGATGTCCTGTGAAATAATTCTAGGATTTTAGATATAGTGATTTGGATGGAGTGACATCTCAATATCATTGGTATATTTATTTGGAATAATAAAAACTTTTCCTAGTTTGAGTGTTAGTTTAATGTCTTCTTTATTGATTTCTGATGTTTTTAACCATCAAGACTCTAGGAAGACATGAATATAAAATCAAGGAGGAAGTTTCAATTGTAATGCATCGAGTAAATCATTCATCATGCCAAAATCTAGTTGAGGTTATTGTGTGAAATGTCCCTACTCTAGGATAAGAACCTCTTCTAGTTCTTGTTCTGGCTCTAGCAATGAATACTCAGAATGATGTTTTGTAAAATCATTCTCAAGGGAATATTCATCAGACGCGACATTTTTTTAATGTCTTTTTTGATCCATAACATGTGGAAGAAGGGTTAGGATGGATAAAACATATGTTTGAGTTCTTGGAGATAACAAAAGAGATAATGGTAATTTTTTCCACCTTAATGCTAGATGGACTGAGAAAAAGATAGTGGGATGTGATAGTGTTGAAGAAGAAACATAAGGGATCATAGTTGAATGAAATAAAGTTATTTTCACTGACCAGTTCTCTCAAAAGTCAATGATGTTGTCCAAGATGTGATTTTTTTATGCGTGAGACAGATTAATGAACTGGGACCGAGAATTCAAAATGCATTTGTAAGCTGGTGTATTTTTCGACTAAAATTGTATCAAACGAGAGGCTGATTGTTCATCAATTTAAGATTGGAATTATATCATATAATAATTCATAGGTACTCTTACTAAAGATTCTATCTTATTTTGATGTACCGGATAGTGCGATGATGGTCGAGATGGACATAGAAAAAAATTAAGGGGAATGAGGAGTTTCATTTTCATCTTGTGCTGTTGTGATTTTATTCAAGGGAAAACAAAAGTGTGATGTTTTTAATAGTAGTCTTCGATGGAAGGTTCATTCTTGAACTCTTAAAGTTCTAGGAGTATTTCCTTTTATTTTATATCAATTTTGAAATCTATGACATTATATAAGGGTTATCACTAAGGAATCGATGAAATATAGCTCATGGAGATGTTGACTACACTAATAGTGATTATAATATATCATTTCTATAACACGTAGTGGGACATGATCATCATTTCCTCCTAAAAATAATAGTAAATCAGATACATCACATATAAAAGGGTCCACGCCACATGAATCTGGAATGAATCTAATCAACGTAGTGGAATAGTCTCTGATTGAAGTAGACATAGTTGCTATAACATTGAGAGAAAAAATTAAAAAAAATTTCATTAATGATTTCTCTATTATTTCTAGTTCATGTCATATGTTCATTTAAAATTTGGTTATTTATTTTCTTAATCTCCGTATATATATAATATCTTTGGTAACGAACGTGACTACATTCATTAGTAAATAGTGGTATAAAGGTGTTTTTAGTATTTCCTCTGTCTCCTCTCTATATAAATTCATGCTATAATAGATTATTTGGGTCCTTGACAAGAAATATCTTAACATTATATTCACGATAGATTTTCTAAATTCTAATAAATCAGGGATAAATTTTTATATTGAATGAGTTTTCCTTTCTACACTATGTGGAGTATCTCTTATCATTCAAGTATAATTCGATTTATGGTTGAGTTGGACATAACCTTTTTATATAGAGTTAGGGAAATAGATATCAGTGCTTTCTTTTGATAAGGATACAAAATAATTGACCAATTATCTCCCTCCAGTTTTCGTTGTTTTTTCTATGTGTTTACTTCTAATTTCTCTAGTTTTCCACCGGTAAGGGTGGTCGAGCTTCCAATTGACATGATACATTGGCCTCAACTGGTTTTTATTTACTCTTACCATCTATATATATCTAAAATTAATTAAATGAAGTCAAAATTGAGCTATCCTCTTCAAAAAGAATTTATACACTCTACTATATAACCTTTTGAAGCGTCGGGTCTCTTCAATATGAATGTTGATGGATCTGTTGTCTTAATTCTAGATTACTGAATGATCGATCAATATATCATAAAGTACTATAATCATTTTCCAAATATTAATGATATGATTAATTTTCTGAATGTGGGGGATTTATTTCCAAAGATCATCATATGATCTTGTTATCATTAGTTGAGGATAAATGATTTTATCATTTATAAAACTACCTTCTAGAGCATGTGTGGACATCATGAGTACAATGTTATTACTTTTTGTCTAAAAAATGATTTTGATGTTTTCATTGGTCTAATTAAGATCATTTTTCATGAATATATGGAACCCATTGTAGTAGTATGTTTTGATGAAATCCTCATTTAATCCTTGTATAAAGATGTTCATTCTCATAATCAGAGAAAATTTCATAGAAAAATGGGATATCACTAATATAACACCATTATTTCAATGTGTGATTTCTAAATTAGGGAGGTGATGTTCCTGGGACACATTGTGTCTAAATAGGGTATAACAGTTGATCATAAGATGGTGGACACTAAAATGAATATGTAGAAATCCAGAAATGTATGATATTCAATGACTCTTGGTCATAGATGTATATAATCATTTGTTTGTGAAGGAATTATCAATGTTTGCTTTTTAAAAGCCTACACTAACTAATAAGGGGTACAAATTTTCATGGAATGATATGTATAAGAGTAATTTGGAATATGTGAAATTTATTTTTATTACTACACCAATTTTTACTTTATAGATGTTGGAATGTCTATGTGGTCTTTTTTAATGAATCATGTTTAGGCTTTTGTTACAATCTTAGGAAGGTATATCATGTAGTTTCCTATGGATCATGTCAAAATATGCCACATGAGAAGAATTATACTACTCATGGCCATTTTCTTGTATTTATTGTGAAAATGAATATGTGTTGGTGATAATACCATTTTATAGAATGTTTTACTATGTATTCAAAACACAAAAACATGAGAAATATCATATCTCAAAAATATGTGAATCTCTAGGAGAGGTGTTGTGGGAATACCCATTTTCTTTTGACATAGACATCACTTATACCGCAAGGAATGGGAATTTCATTATAAATTTGTTGAGAATGAAAATTCCAACATAGATAGTGAAGAAACATTAGAACTATGTAATATTATGGATCGCTTTGGATAGTTGTGTATATGAGGTCTGGATAAAAGGGGACACAGTTTCTTTAGCCATAATTTAGTTAAAATATACTCATATTGAGACAATTCATTAGTTTAAAGTTATTTGTGATGAATTTAAAAATATTTTATACTCTATTTATTGTGGGGATATATTTTTTCAGTGGTCATTCTCCAAATATGGTGTTCTATGTGATCCGAATTGATTTGTTGTGACTTCAGTAGAATGGAAGGCGTAGGTTGGGTAAAATAATAATTTATAATGGGTTGTGCACCCAATAACCACTATGTTGTTCTATTACATGCGACATAAGTTCTTTAGGCCGGGTATGAGACATGGTTTCCTTATTTTTTTCCTTCTGTTGCTATATGTTCCATTAGTTAAAGTCGATGCAACAGAAACTTTTAATTTTATTTTAGCCACCTCTGTTACCTACATGGAAATGGGGTGAAATATATATATATATATATAAATTTACTTTGGGTTACCTCATATCCATACAAATAATAATGTAATATGGGTTGTGATTGATACGCTTACCAAGTTGCCTCAAACCAATCCCATTCATGATACAACCAATGTTATGCATTATTGAAATATTGACATGAACAAGATTGTTATTTTTTATGATGTCTTATATTAAATATTCATGGACAGGGATTATTGATTCAATTATATCCTTTTTAGAATCCTTCATTTGAATCCTGGATCTTAGGTCCCTTTGAATAGGACAACCTATCTATAGTCGGATAGCGAGATAAAGATGGCTATTTAGATTATTGAGGATATTCTATGCGCATATGTTCTCAAATTTAGGGTGTCTAGGGATGATCACTTGTGAATGATAGAGTTTTCTAATAATAATATTTATATATTAAGGATCATAATTGCCCCATTTTAGACCTTATATGGTCATCCTAGTACATCTCCACTGTGTTGGTTTGAGATTTGTGAATGCTTCTTGGCTAGATCAAGTCCAGAAAAAGAGATGGTATGAATGATCTAATTAATTAATCAGATATTATGTACATCATAGTTCTAATGTATTTCATATGTTGATCATCATCATATACCATTGGAATTTTTAGTTGGTGACCGTATGTTCTTGAAATTTTCACCCTGGTAGGTTCATCGACATCTTGGGAGGCCGAGGAATCATGCTCCTCATTTTGTGAGACCATTAGAGCTTGTTGATCAGGTGGGGGATGTTGAATTCCATTTATCACTAACACTATAGATGATGTTGATACATAACTTATTCCATGAATCATATCATAGAATGTTTTTATCTAATCCATATCATGTTTTTGGTGTAGTGATCGTGATATTGAACATGAATTATCTCTGAATGAATGACCAGTGGATAGTTGGTTCTATGACCAAGGTACATCATGTAAAGAAGATACCATTATTTCATGTGCTATGGTAGAATGGTTCTGATAATCAATAGTCTTGGCAATATAAGTCCATGATAAGAGAGTATTGTCTTTATAATTTAGCTCTGGATTCTTTTTCATAAGTTTTCCTGGGAAACATTTTTTATATGGCAGGGTTGTTGTAACATACAATTTCTGATATGATAAATATTCCTTTAACATTGTTGTGGATTTTCCTTTTCATTGAACAGTTAGGTATGATAATTTTTACTGTTGATAACTATAATGGTGACGTCATAGATTTGTTGGACCCTAATCATTAACAAGTTTTTTCTGCAGACTGTCGATGGGTTAAGTGTCGTGTAACCAGGATTCAGAGTATATAATGGTTTATAAAGGAGTTTACTTAAAGGATTAATACAATTATGTTTACACATTTTTACAATCCTTTAAACACCCTAGTTAATTTAATGAAATAATATAAATTTAATGAGATTCATTTTTTGGTGGTCATGAAACATAACTATTTCAGTTCATGAAATGGTATTACACATTGTGCAATACCCCAATTGGGTTGTTTAAAATGGAAATCCCGTCTGAGATATCTCTTGGCCACTCTAACTTCTTATCCCTCGACCTAATCCTTTACCATGAAATCTGTTAACTCTCCAACCCTCTAGGATATTTCTTTTGAAATATGTTCTTCATAGATCATGAAATGTGATTCATGGGTATTAATTCATCTTCATTCTTTATCTTTATCTATTTATACCCCAATGCTATTTCTATATATTATCTTCTAATATTTTCATATATTATTTGTGATGTTGGATATAATCTCTAGGTTGTTTTTTGAAGACTTGTTCACATACATTCTCGTCGAAGGTTTCCATTGCTATTGTTGATTTTCATGAAAAAAGATTGTGACTCCATATTGTTTATCCTAATTTGATTACATTGTATTTCATGAATTATTTGAACTACTGTTTTAAATTTAATATATCAAAAATTCATTCAATTGATGTAATAAAATATAATTCATGTGAAATGGTATTATTAAAATGGTTTGGAATGAAAATTGTGACACTACACCAAAATTTGGTTTTAGCGGCGGTTTTCTGGAGGTTGTACACAAAACCTCCGCTAATCCGTTTGCTAAAATGGTTTCGTGGTGGTTTATTATAAACCACCGTGAAACCCTGCATATATTATTACGCTTCCGACTTATCCCCCTACCCCAACCACCCTTTTTCCACTGACCCCCAGCAACCCTGCATGACCCCGCGACCTCGCCGACCTCCCGCAACCCCCGGCGAACCTGCGCGACCCCGTGACCCCTGCGACCCCATACACAGCATCCCGCGACTCTGCAACGACCCCCTCATCACATCCAAGGTGATTTTTTGGGTTTTTTTCCCATTTACCCCTTTCCCTTTTCCACTTATCTATTTCTTGGTTTCCTTTTAGGTCATGGCTAGACACGCGCTACCCGCGACCCCGCAGCGACTCTCCTGTTGAAGTTTCGTTGCATTCACACTCAAGCAGTGGGAATTTCCTTGACTTTTCTTTCTAATTCAATCCATATGATCCTTGTGTGTTACTAAATAAATTTTAAAACATTATTTACACCTTTTTAAATTACTTGGTTAAATTATTATGGTGTTTTATTGGTGATATGATTTGTTAAAAATACCTTTCAAAGTGAATCTTAAATTATGACTATGTTTGGCTATGCCTAATGTGTGTGGTTAAATGTTAATTGGTCTTTAATAGTGAAATTGAATGATTTGGATGGTTATTTACCTTATTAATGTTTTATATAATTGATTGGATGTTGTTTGGAATTTTTTATGTGGAACATTGTGATTTTTATAGTATGATTAAAGTGTTGTTTGGAAAGCTCTCTTAATTTTTAAAGATGATTTTTGATCCTTTGGAAATTATATGAAATTGTTTAGTTTGGTTTGAATGGAAAGTGATGATTCTAAAAATATTTTTGGGTGTCTCATAGATGATAAATGGTTTCATTGGATGTGGGAACATCCATGGGTTAGTAGAGGATGGTGGTGAACTTGAGGTCACATGGGGATTACTATAGCGGTTTGGGTTGGTTTTGGTGTGTTCATTGACATCACTTTACGGTGCATCTCTTATTTCACGTTTTTTCATTCTGTTAAAATAATATGCACTATCATATTCAAGAAACATAATTTTTATTTTACATATTCCTAGTTGATGGGCCTATAGGGTCTACCATGACTTTTTCTAGGGTTGAGTGGTGATTTCTAGTCTGTTAATGTCTTTTGAATTTATCCATAATATTTCCCTTAGCAGTTAATTGTAAAGGGATTAGGGGGAAGAAACATTGATTTTTCATAGATCCCCCTTTGAATGTTTTCAACCTGAATTTTTTTCCTTTGAAATTTTCAGATAATCAAAATGATTCCCTATGTATACAAGGTAAATATCTTGTGAGGGGAGACTCGATTTTTCCAATGTCACCTATTATGGGATTTTGACGTCGAGGGTGCCAATTATCTTTACATTAGTAGGTTATGGAATTTTAGGGTGTACCAATTTATATTATGTCCAAGTTCAAACAATGTAGAACAACGAGTGGTTGAGGATTAACATTATAAAGATTTAATGAAAGTATGATGTTTTCTCTGTAGTGGTAAGTTTAAGGTAATCTCATTTAAGATTAAGATCCTAATACTAATACAAAAAGACTCAATTATTGGTTCACATAGATTTAATTTATAATTCTTAGACAAAAATTTATAGGGGATTATAGTTTTATAGCTTTGACCATAGAGGTGAGGTCGTATATTCAACATAGAAGAAAAACTGTCCCTACCTAAATTGTTTTTCCCCATACCAATTCACATTACCCCTAATAGGGGAGTATTCACTTTGTTTAAGGATTTAATACACAGACTATGAATGGTGAATTAATATATTTCATAATAAGGTAAAAACAAACATGACATGAATTTGTTAGGGGTCTAAATTAGTATAATCGACCACAAAGAGAGGTGAAGACAATTTATGGTCTTTATCCTCAGACCAAGAAGTTGAACACCAGGATTCTCACCATGGGATTCTCAAACATGTTAGAAAAGATCCTCATAAGTTATGAACTAGTGTCACTCACTAAATATTTTAAATTTATTATGATTTAATTAAGTATAATAGTTTGTTTTCAAGATGAAAAATCATTTCTAAATAATTACTTCAAATTAACTGAGATTAGAACATGAAATATACATAAATGGTTGAAGTAAAAATTGGACATTTCCTTTGTATTATATGAAATCCAAATTTTATGTTTTTCATGAATTTTTTTAATATGAGAGTTTTGAAATATTGAATATAAATTTTAATAGTACTAAACAAAAAACATATTGAAGTGAAAATAACATACATCATTCATTAGTTTTTAAAAACGATTTTAATGAGAACCCCACTACGGAAATCCAAGTGGATAAATTAAAATTGCACAACCTAATGATATAATGAATAAAAAACGTCTCTCCAAATTCAAAGAAATAAGAAATAGTATCAGATTTAAAGAGAGAGGTAAATTCATATAGATAGTGAAAAGATCTAAAAACATAAAGAGCAATGAAACATGACCAATTTTCTTGAACTGACCTAGGATACCCATAATCAGGGTACCCAAGCTAGCCTTCGATAAGTCCCAAAGGGTGTCATATAAGGGCTAAATATTTCTAGTAATGTAGTTGTACTAATGGTATGAAAATCATGCATCTTTGGTGTGCTCAATAACATCACTATCAATGAGGTGTTTTTTGAGGCAACATAAATGTGTGATCGACAGTGTTATGATATGTGTGTAACCCGATATTCTTATTGCTCCTCAATGAGGCATTGACGCTGTCTCTTAGGGACTAGACTTATTCGGTTTATCTGGGCATGCTATGTAAGTGGTAAATGTGATCAATGTATCATATTTATTATATTATGCATACATCATGATCAATGGTTCATATTTATTATATTATGTTTCTATAATCTTCACTATCATATATGTGAATCTCTTTCTCAATTTAGTAGTAACTGTGTGTTTTAATTTTTATTATTATTGTGTAGGAACATTGTGATATATATGGATAAAAACTGGATCACATTACCATGGAACACACCTCAGTATGTTAAGGGTTTGAATGAGTTTTTATATTTTGAAATTTCTAATCGATCCGTTGAAGGGAGAACAAAATGTATATTTCCTAAATGTAAATTTAGAACATAGTTGAAGAGAGATGAGGTTTAGGAACATTTAATACTGAAGCAATTCCCTAGTCAATATTTTTGTAGGATTTGGCATAGATAATTGAACGTTACAGAAAGATTGAGCACTGATGTTAATCTACAGAATGAGGTCCCATGTTCATTGGCAATGGGAAATGAAATGAAAAACCTAATAAATGATGCATTCGACACTACAAGACACCAATATCAGCATCAAAACATATCAGAACAACCAGAAGAGGGTGCTACAAATTGATACGTGATAAGTGATGTTTTTGAGACTGTAACACATGCATATCATGATTGTCACATATCATTGGATCCTCCTCTTGATTACATGGATCCAAATGTAAGCGAAAACATTACTGAGGAAAATGTGTTTCATGATTTAGTTGATGATGGAAATCATGAGTTGTATAGTGGGTGTTTGAAATATTCAAAGATTTCATTTCTGCTGAAGTTGTACCTTATCAAATGTCTATGTGGAATTACATATTAGGAAATGTCGATGATATTGGAATTGATTCGTGATGCATTTCGTGAATAAAAAATCTCATAATCGTATTATGATATGAAAAAATTGTTAACAATCTCGATCTAAATTATACAAAAATATATGAATGTCCCAAAGATTGTATTCTTTATTGGGGAGAGGATTCAAGTAGACAGAATTGCAGGAAATGTTCTTCTTCTAGATGGTAGGAAAAGGCTGATGTTGGAATTTTGAAAGAACATAATTTCATGGAGAAGATGGAAAGGAGCACACCTACAAAGGTTTGGAATTACATTCCTTTGAAGCCTCGATTTCAACGATTATTCATGTCATCGAAAACCACCAAACACATGAATTGGCATTCTATATATAATAACAATGATGGATTAATGAGACATCCATGAGATTCCCAATCATGGAAGACATTTGATTCATTACATCTCGATTTCTCAGCTGATTATATGAATGTTCGATTGGGATTGGTTGTTGATGGATTCAACCCAATTGGGACTTTGAGTACCATTTATAGAATTTGGCCAGTTGTTTTGATCACTTATAAGCTTCCTTCCTGAATGTGTATGAAAAAAACATCATTTATCCATTAGATGATTATTCCTGGAAAATAAATGCCTGGAAATGATATTAATGTATACTTGCAGCCTTTGATTGTAGAATTGCAGGAGTTATGGAGCAACGATGTTGAGACAATTAATGATTCTTCTAAAACAATGTTCAAAATGCATGCTGCTTTATTATAGACCATTAGTGACATCCATGGGCTTGGGAATTTATCAGTTTGGAACACTTACATGTTTTTGGATTGTCTAGTCTGTAACATTGATTTTGAGCCCAAACAGCTACCTCACAGTACAAAATGGTGCTTCTTGTGTAATCGATGATTTCTCAATGCATCTCATAGATTTCGGTTAAACAGATCAAAATTTAATTCTTCCATTGATCGTATACCACCTCCAAAGTTGCTAAATGGTTTTGAAATATTGGAAAAACTTGAAAATGTTGAAACCGAATTTGGGAAGGATCATCATTTGAATTATAACGGAAAACGGGTCTGAAGTGCATCAACAAGCGAAACCGGAACGCAATAATGGAAGAAAAAAAGTATATTCTTCCAACTTCTATATTGGGAATTTAAATTGTTGTGACGTAATCTTGATGTGATGAATATTGAGAAGAATGTATGTGACAATTTGATTTTCACATTGCATAATAAGCATGGAAGGTCGAAGGTTCATCTCAATGATCGCAAAGACTTACAAGCAATGAACATAAAATGCAATCTCTGGCCAGATGAGAATAAAAATTATCCTCCAGCAATTTTTTCAATGAAAAATAGGGATAAAGATAAATTACTTCGAATAATAAAGAATGTTAAGGTATCTGATGGGTATTCAAGTCACATCTCTAGGTGTGTTGACTTGACGAGTTGTAAGTTACATGGATTGTAATTCCACAATTCACATATTTTGTTACAACAGTTACTACCATTGTCATTGCATACATTATTAGCTGAAAAATTTACTGTAGTTGTACTCCAATTCTGATCATTTTTCAGAAAACAATGTGAGAAATTTCTACATCCATTTCAGCTTGACATCCTCCAGGAATGGTTTGTATTGACCCTTTGCGCAATTGAGATGATCTTTCCTCCGTCCTTTTTTACTGTAATGATGCATTTAACTGTGCATTGGTTGAGGAAGCTAAATTAGGAGGCCACATTCATTATCTATGGATGTATAAAATTGAGATCTAATTTATTTTTATGTTTCCCAGTTAAGTAAACTATTTTTGGTATTTAATTAAATAAATATTTATGTTTATTTTATTTCACATATATCTTGGGCATTTGAAATCATACGTGATAAATAAAGCTAAACTAGAAGGCTCAATTGCTAAAGGCTATGTGGATGAGGAGTGTCTTACCTTTTGTTCTCGATACATTGATGATATTGAGACAAGATTTAATCGAGTTGGACGTGTTGATGACACATCTACTAAATCTCAAATACATCATAAATCCAAAATATTTCCTTCTATTGGCCGATCAGTTGGGAGGACCTCAAATGTGACACTGACTGAATTGGAATTATTTCAGACACATAGTTATGTGTTAATGAATAGTGAAATTGCATATCCATTTATTGAAGAGTTGAGGATACAAACAACGAGACGAATGAGAGGCTGAACTCAAAATGAGAAAGATATAAGGAAATTTGTTAATAAAGAGCTTGTGGAATGGTTTGCACGATGTGTAAGTTCATTAATATTGCATTAAATACGAATATTAGTTTGACATATACATTTTGTAAATCTAATAAAGTATATTTCTTTTTTCAGATCATGAATACTGATACTCGAGCAGAGGTGTCAGAAGATTTGACGTTTCTTACTAGAGGTCCTCTAAAAGAAGATAGAAAGTTTGACGATTATAATGTGAATGGCTTCATATTTCGTACAGTCGACTGAGAAGTGGGTTTGAGAACACAAAATAGTGGTATATTTACATTAACTGAAGTGGAATACTATGGAAAGCTGCATGATAATTTTGAATTAAACTACCACCGACATTTTTCAGTTGTTTTATTCAAATGAAAATGGGACGATATTATAATAGGTGTTAAAAGAGATTCTTTGCAATTTACTTCTGTGAACTTCTCTCGCTTGATGGATGTTAGTGATCGTGAACATCATGATCCATATATCATATAATCACAAGAAAAAATTGTATATTATGTGAATGATGTTTCCAATGAAGGGTGGAGTGTAATTGCTCATGTAATACAGAGAGAATTGAATAATATTGGTGATGAAGTGGAAAATTTGACTTGTGAAATTGAATTTAATCAGCAAAAAGAAGCAGAATTATTTATCCATCATGATATTGAAAATACTAGTGTAGCAAGGATAAATGAAGCGGAAGAAGAAATGGAGCAGGAATCCAACATGATTGAAGGGGAAAATGATTGTATGTATAATTATTTATTTATTCAGAAAACACTTGTTTCATTTCTTCATTTATTCATTATCATTGTTATATATATTTTGTCTGTTAGTACTCCATCTGTTGTCATTTTTAATTTTTTTATTGCATAATTTTTTTGAAATATATATTCTAAACATAATTTTATTTGATTAAATGACATGAATGCCAAGGAAGAAGCGATACATTATTTCATCCAGTTTTGTGACAGATGACTATCCATCTGGCTCCCTCCCCACGACATCTGAGGCACCAGCTGCCGACACCCTTGTACCATCTCCCCCTGAACCATCTCTCACACCATCAGTGGATGTCCCAGTAGAGGATGATTCATCAACTCCCCCTTCAGGAGCCTCAGCATTGGGGTAGTTACACGCCCCATCCAGTTCATCCTGGACATACTGGAGTGTCATAATCATAGGTACAAAATTTATTTAAATAAAATTATCACATATTGATTATATTAATTGTTTTCTCATTGAAGATTAAAAAAATTCAACCATGGAGAAAAACATAAAAAGATCAGATGTTTGGAATCTAAATGGCAGAAGATTGTTGTGCCATTTTATTCTTACGGGGTCCCTACGGATGATGATGCAAGGTTACTTGGCCAGATTCTAGGCCAGCTGGCAGCGGAGCCCATTTCCCCTCCCATTTCCTATGAATATTCGATACATATGCATAAAAGATGAAAAAAAGAAGTGTTTGATTCTAAAATCATGGTAAATTTTTTACATTATGGTTTAATTGAATCTCATGTTACTAATATGTTCAAAATTAATTTCTGTATACAGATGTTCTTCCACTTTAACGTTACTGATGTGATAGTAGAGAAGTGGACGTTGAAAAATCTAGGTAATAAGTGGAATGATTTTAAATGGAGATTGTGGTGTGATGTCAATGATTCTTCCTTGACCGCGCTGAAAATGTATGAGAAGCTACCCAGTGGAGTACCGAAAGAGCAGAGGAAAGTGTTTTTTAACAGGCATCAGGATCAGAAGTGGATGGTATTGAAATATATATATTATTTTATTATCCTAATTTTACATTAATAAATGTATATGAAAATAAAATGACATTCAATACATCAGTATTAAATTGAATTTTATTTATTTCCGGATCTCTCAAGACAGAATGCGTCAAACCGAGCGAAGAAAGTCATCTTGCACACTGCGGGCTCAAAAAGTATTTCTAGAAGTCAAACGACATTGGTAATCATTTTAATTGGTTAAAATATTTATAAGACAATATTATTTGTTTAACATATTGAATTGTTGATTTATCTTTGATTAATACAGTCATAGAGTGTTGTCCATGAAGCATCGTGAACTGAAATGTGGTTGGATATTCACAAGAAAGAATATGGATATTTTGTTAATGAGCCTGCTAATGAATTTTGGGTATGAAGTGAATTTTTTATCATAATAACTTATTATGAGTTTTTACTTTGCTAATGTATATTGATATTTTATTTCTAGGGCAAAATTAATGAATGATGGGATTCCAATTTTTCGCATTCCTACTCTGTCTCCCATGATGACCCGATTGCTAAAGTCTTTGGGAAGGAGCATCTTGGGGGAGTGCGCTGGATGGTATTGGGACCCGTGCCATCTGAGGTTTTTAGCAGGCCACTGGGGATAGATGCTGCATCTACTCTTGACAATAGTCAGCCCGTACCTGATGATGAAAAGAATGATATTATTTCTTTACGAAACATAGTTCACCTGCAGGGGGATCAGATATCTTCCTTGCAGAAAGAGTTGACTGAAATACATCGGAAGATTAGTAGATATGCCCCCAGGGGGAGTGCATCGATTTTTGGTATGCTGGTAAATCACAAAAAATCAAAATCATTTAGTTTGATAACTTTCATTGGTTTTATGTTTTAATATAAATATGTAACCGTATTTAATTTTCAATATAATGTTCTAACAGGTGATAGCATAAAGTGTAAATGAAGGTGGAGAGGGTGCTAATGCATCATCAGACCCTGAATAGTAGTATTATTGATGTGTTGAATAAAATTGGAAACAGTTGGTTTGTATATGAAAATTTTGTGGCACATATTTCCACCACACATTTTCATGTCCTAAAATTTCCTTGATTTCTCATGTTTCTTTTTATGCATTTTATTAATTTCTGATATTTATTTTTATGTCTTCATATCTCGAGTGTGGTATAGATCATTCCATTTAGGTTTGTGTTTGAATTTGTATTCAATATTTTGGATGACTATGAGTTAAACCCATTATTGATGTGTTGAAAAAATTGGGTCATTTCATAGTAATCAAGGGGATAGTGTTGTGGACACTTTGGTGAGGCCCATTGTTGAAAATGTATGATTTAAGCGTCAAAAGTATCTGAACATGCACTATCTCTTATAAAATGTCATGAGAATGTTTCTTAAGACATTTGGGACATCTAAGGTCAAACACTAAATTTAATTTATTTGGGTAGCTTCCTAGGTTATAAAACTCATAAATACACTACATATCTAAATAAGAAACTATGAAGAATGGGAACTCAATGGGATACTTGTTTAATAAGTCAAGACTAATCCACATGTATGACATGGTCTATGGAATGATTGATTAATTAATTAACCATTTCGAGTGAGAACATTTTAATGAGGCTCATAAATTCATCAAAATAATTCCAAGGATTAAGGATATGATATTTATCTTCCATGGAATATTCTAAATCAAGGGTGGTTCACTAAGATATAGGTGTGACTAAGAGGTGATAAATTAGCATATGTCCATGAATTAAGGCAAGAAAAATTTATAAATTAAAATATAATCTTGATGATGTATGTCAACTAGATGCAGAATTGGAATGTCTTATAAAACATGAATTTTAAAAAAATAAAATCTAACAAATACATCAATATTAGGATGGTTAACTTATATATTTATGTCTCTCAAGTCAATAAAAAATATATAAAAATGGATAACCTAAAGAAAGAACTAATAATAGGGCATATAAGATTGCACAATGATAACACATAGAGAAATGAAGAAAAAAAATAGGTAAAACGAGTAGAATCCAAACCCCTATACTTCATCATTTTTAAATGGATGAATAAATGGAGGAGTATTGAGTTTTATATTTGAATTGTTTGATGATACATACCTCCACTTACTAAACTATGACCGATTTATGAAAAATTAAAAATATTCCAAAAAGTGGATTTTTACATACTCCCCACTATAGGACAACTAATCCCCAAGATATACTTACAGAAAAAATGAAACAATTAAAATATTCCCATAACCAAACAGGATGGTCTAACAATGTCTAGAATTAAATCATTAGGATTTGTTATAAACCCAACCTTCTCTCTAGATTTAGAATATGAAATTTCAAAATTCACATTCAAACCAAACACCCAGGGAGTATAAGTTCTAAAAATCATATATCCAAACATACCTTAATTCATTACAAGCTATCCGGTCATGAAACATTAATTACTGGAATTCCAGAACATTCTTCTTTACTAACACTAGGCCATATAGGGAGATTTCATAGGTCTAGTACAAAAAAATTCTATGCAAACATACTCATAAGAAACCATATTTATACACCCATGACTCCGTGTAATGATCTTATTGAATTTGACCAACATCCACATCTAGAGGATGTCCAATTTAATAAGACCCCCCCAAACCACCTCTCATCACCTGTCCCTAAGTTTCTTTTCCATGTAAATTTAATCTAGAAACATTAAAACATGTGACCCCACTCAGACACATTAACAATGAAAACTACTTAAAGAGAGCACCACATGATTTATAAGTCCATGGTGTCTTCCCACCGTAGTAATTCTCAATCCACTAAACCATGAAAACTATACTACTATACATCACTTATAGTTTCACATTGATCTGTTCGAGCTTTGCTTGCTTTTTTTTAAGATAGATATCACTTGAAAACTCCTTATGAGGTTGTGCCACATGAAAACCGCTACCTCCATTTACAAATCAACCATCAATGTTAATATAGTCCTAAAAATTTAAACGAAAGGGTCATAACCAAAACACACTCTTCATTATTAATACATCTTACAAAAAGAAATCATGGCTCACAACAAGCACTTGTTTACTAAAATTCCTATCAGAACGCTTTAGGATGACCGCTTAGAGGACATCCAAATTGATGGAAAATGCCTTTATTTGAAAACTAAATCATATTAACATAAATTGAAAAGCTGTATTGGGATAATTGGGATGAACCCACTAAATTCCAAAACTGACTCATGGTGTAATTTAATGGGTGCATACTCAACCAACCATTTCAACGTCATGCTACATTACAAGAAAATATGTGATATCATTCTATCACATACCTAGATTTCACATGAAGCCCAAGTCTGAATATAATTTCCAAACCTAATTAATACTCATAACTAAGTCTTAAATTCATCACCTCCTACATTTCTGGAAAACATGAATTTTATACCTCACAGTCTTCTGAAAGTCATTTTGACCATTTATGACTATTCATTCAACAACCACTCTCCCAAAGGTTACATTTTCCATGACCTATTTGATTCTCCCCACTATTGGATTTTTATATTCATCATTTTAATAAAAATAGGAATTTAATTCCCATGAAAAACACACTGTCCACCACTAAACATGGTTTCTGGATGTGAGTCAACATAATTATACCTTCTTCCGTCATGACAATCCATCCATGGAATACACTGAAGCCTCATCTGGAACTAATATTCCATCCTTGAATAACCTGTGGTTCACTTCCTACCACCTAGATTTAAATCATCCTCTTAATGATAAATTCAAATGGTCAATTCATAATCACATGCATAATGCAATCCTCATTCCATGCGCACACATTCAATCAACATCAATAACTACATATTGATCTTTAACCCAGGTTGATGACGTTATAAAACTCGATCCTCTTACATAGTCATCCATAGAACTAGGATAACTTAAATTTTCTACTAAAAACATGGGTCTACATCACTCACCACAACATAGTTATTACCTAGGTAACCTCACTCAAGGAGTGATCAGTTTACACAACCTTTTTAGATACCACAACCCTAAACCAAGTAGTTATGTGATAATACCCCTCAAGGTGTTACCTATGTTTTTATTCGTGAAACACTCAGAGATTAGATATTTTTCACCAAACACCACACAACTCTCTCCACAAAACCTTAGTTAATTAATAAATTTATATGATAATGGAGAATAAATTGATGTTACATCAATGAAATGGGAACACCCATTTTATATATTCATAGGACCAATGACACTTTTCATTCAAGGTATTTTCTAGCCTACTCAAAAAATCAAACCCAAGTGTCACATTATCCTACATAACCATTTAACATGGATGATAAATTCTTGAGTCATACACCATTGAAATTAAAATCACACAACTATCTAAACTAAATAAAATTAGATTGGCATGTCAGTCCCACTAATCTCAAGCATTAAAGATGCTCATAACACCTAATGTTTTACTTATCTCTTGATCGCATGCCATCTTGGGGAATCATTCCACAACTAGAGTCCTAATCAATACCAAAATACATAAAAACACATTGTATGATGAAAAAATAAAAAAATGAGTCTAATGATGCTTAATATCTCCAAGGATGCTAGAATAACTAGGATAACCCCTCACATAACACAAGGAATCTACTATAATTCTAGGTTTATTCCTAAAAGGTCACTAGAATCTCCCACCTAACCTATATTCCCACATAAAAAGAAGTCAACTAAGACTCATTGGAAATATCTACATTCCTATAAAATCTAAATCCCAATGTAACTCTAAAAATATTCCCACAATAGGATTCTTCATAACAATATATTTCTAATGTGTTATTTAAGCTATTTCATTAGTTAAAATTTATTTTAAGTATTAATTATGGTTTCTAGGCCACAAAACCGAAAAACAATCATTATATAAATGGGTTGGTACTAATATAACTACTAATTCATCAATTATCTATTTTTATAAGTACTGTGGAATCGCTATGGATGATATATCATAAGAAAGTGAAGTTACAAGATTTATTGGAATCCAGTTTCGGATGTTACAATGTTGTATCAATGGAGTTTTATCTTCCTAGTATTTAATATTTAGGATATTGTATACATGAGTACGAGGAATGTGTTGGAACCTTTGATGGATATATGAATGATGTGTTAATAATACTTTCTATAATATGAAGTCATATTTTATAGGGTTTCAGAATTTGTTCTATTTTTAAATATTAAGGTTGTATATTATTTCTCACCAAGAGAAAATCATTTTTTTTTGGATGTTGTGAATTATTCTGAATATTCATCTCTTGTCATTGGTGGGAGGCCAAGGATGTTTTTTTTTGGTTTTATTTGTTTTTCAAGGCAGTGGTGATGAAAATGCAAAGAATAATGTTTTTTATTCTGGGAAACTTTTTGCGGCGGTTTTAACCGCTGGGAAATGTATATTGGCGGCGGTTTACACCACCGCTAAAAGGTGAAAACCACCTCTAAATAGGAAATAAAATTTAAATTTAGCGGCGGTTATAACCGCCGCTAAATAGGATCATCGTGGATGCCTCATTCCGCAACGGTTCCCGTGACTTTACCGGTGGTTTTATGGCCGCTGGAATTTGAGTTCATTCACGACGGATATAACTACCACGAACATAGTGAAATCCAGGGCTCGTAAAATGGCCGCTAAATTCACAAAAACCACCGCGAAATGAGGCAGCGACGATGCTTTCTTGAAACCACCGCTAAACATAAATAACCACTGCTAATATATTGGCGACACCCTATTAGGAGGTGGTTTCTACAAACTGCCTCCAAACAGTGTAGTGGCGGTTTAAACTACCGCTAAACGCAAAAACAAACTGCCACTAAACGGAGATTCTGTTGTAGTGTGAAAACCATCAATTCCAATGAATTTGGATGTATTTATAGAAATTTTTTGATTTAAATTATTGAATTAGAATTTTAAATTTTATAGAAATGATTTCAATTAAATTTTTGAATTTAATAATGGACTCATATTTTGAAATTGATTTAAATTTTATTTAATGGACATTAAACATGTGAAAATGGATTAAAATGTTTTCATTGAAACCCAAATTGTTTTATCTTGCTGAAACTGAATTTTTTTATTAACACCCATTTTGTAATTAAATGGAATATTGGAATTGAAATGGAATAATCATATTTAATTGTATTGTAAGAAGTCATAAAATAAATTTACCATCATTTATTATCTAAGAGAACATGGAACCGTTATATATTTAGTGAGTCATTTGGATACACTCTACACTATTGCAACATTTCAAACCATACACGTAGCGGGTCACATCCCAAATTGTATGTTGACATGTCACCTTTTCCCTATGTTATATGGGATAGTTTATACCCATATTGATGAGATCTCATAGATAGTGCATATCCCAATAAACCGAAAATAATTTTACTTATTTGGTTGAAGACTATGTTTCTTATTTATTATTTGTAATTCAAACATTAATGTATACCAATTTTGTAAATGTGTGTTACATGGATTTTTGAAATACATAAACAACGTTATTTAACAATATAATTTAATCCAATATTTTGGAAATATTCAATCACCTATAAAGCCTTTCAGAAATTATTTTTCCACCATTTGATGTGTATAGAAGGATTTGTCTAAATATTTTGTTAAAATGGAATCCATTTTATTTTAAAAATTGAATAAATTACATTAGATAATCATTATTTTGAATCTATTTTATAATACATGGTGAGACCCTGGACGTATTTTAAATTCACACCATCATTTTGCATCTGGGTATTTTTAGATAATGTCATTCGATGTTCAAGAAAGGGGAAATGATCTCTTGGAGGGACATCAAGTTGTTGTAACATGGATATGGTGGGTTTTTTCCTTAGGGGCACGGGTCATTTCTTTCAAAAATTTAAGTACATGTGTTTTTATACTTTGGGTTATTTATTCCCCACTGCAGTCTCTTATTATACTCATAGTGGTGATTATTTGGTACTGCATATTGACATGACTCTTTTTTACTTACATAATGCATTTGGAAAACTATTAAAATATTGAATTATATGATCCCAGGATGTAGTCACCGAACCAAGTGTATCCGTTACACCAATTGGGATATATTAGGGATGGCTTAGATACTAGGATACTATGGTTCCCATAGTATCTCACTACAATCAATTACTTAAATTTAAATATGTTTATATATATGTGATCTAATCCTGATGATTCATAAAAATTATTTTATATAGCTCTGGTTAGTTGGATATCATCTCTACGTAGAAAAAAGCAAGCTATAGGTCTAATTATATTGATGATTTTTATATTTAAGCTCATCAGTGTATTTGAATACACCCTATTAAATTTTTTATGAGAATCCCTATATTCATCCTACACATCTTCATATTCTTCTTCTTCTTCCACATCATCCTCTTATAGTTTTTTCATAAGGGAAGTGAGTGATGAAGAAAATTATAGAGTGTTAAGATGGGATATAATATTTTTACATTAGTAGGTTAAATTTTCTCCTTATAACACAACTAATTATATAATATTTCAATGAATTATAGAGGAGATAAAATGGGAGGAGAATGAGTATCTTCACTTTCACCAATTGAAAATGAAAATCCATTATCACTCTGTCGATTATGTAGGAATTTCTCAGGTATTTGGATGATGAATAAGGGAATTTTTATCTAATCATTTACACCATTCTAGATTGTCTCCAATATTTTCATTTCTATTTGTCTTAGTTTTGAAAACTGATATCATGTATGCTAAAGTGTATTACCCTTAATTAAGGAATTTATGCTCAACCATATTGATGTGAAATACTAATTATTCAATGATTTGTTTTAATGGGTTGTTGATGATAATTTCTAGATCATTCATGCCTCTGAACCAGGAAGAACCATCCATCATGGACTATTTGCCTTCCCACTGATGAAATCCTAAATTTAGATAATGGGACACAAAGGAATATCATAAATTATTATTTTTTTGAAACATCAATATTTTACCATTAATGTAGTAAATGATAGATTTATAGTATAATAATGGGATTGTTCTGTGATAAACAATTTAAGGCATAAGAAGAAATTAATTAAACTCCATATCATACAGTGCAATTATAAATTCTATTTTGTCTACAATGTCCCAAAACTTATCCCAGATCTTGATTTTTTCAATTTTATTTTGATCTCTCTTTTTATAAAATTGTAATTTTATGGTTGAATGCACTAGATTAACTTCAATATATCCCTACCAGTGATGTATCTCTACTATAATGATATTAACTCTATATATATTATCGATGAAGGACCCTCAATTATCAATTATATTTATCCTTCCAGATGGACACATAGTTCTGATAAAAAATATATATCTTGAACCATTATCGTTATCTCCACATGGAATTCAATGGTATCAATCTCTATTAGTTAAACCTCAGTTGTAGAATCCTTTATTAAAATTTCCTGATGAATTATAAAATCTTCTAAGATTTATTCTCTATGATATTTTTACAAACATCATTTTCTAGCACCGAAAATCGGTCAGTACAAATGACAATTAATTCTTTATGTTCCACACTATCCTAAAGGTACGAAAATACCTTTGGGGATCCCCATTTACATGCTCGTTAGGGGTATAATGCCTCATCAAGACAGATCACTCATTAAAAATTATTGAAATTGGGGGTGATCTTGGTTTGGTGGGTTAGATAGAATATGTGTCCCCGCCTTTTTAGGGTGATTTAACACAAAACAGTATTCTTATTTATACTATTGAATGTCTCTAAGAGTGTGATTTTTGGAATATTCAAGTGAATTTACATGTTCTTGTTAAACTCACTAAATTTCACTTCCATGAGTTTCCACATCACTAACTACATGGGATTATATAAAATTAGAATGATGGAATCACCCATGTTAATGTCTTCCCTTGAATGCTTATCTACATATAATGCTTCCCCCCGATCCCCAAAAAGTTTTGGAGAACTTGTTTTCGAACCCCGAATCATCAGTGAATAAAGGATCTACAACATTAATGATGTGATAGAGATAATGATTAATTACTCATTGAACATGGATTCAATTTGGAATACCATTTTATTGTGAATATATTTTGGGGGTGGTTCCCATTGTTTCAAATATTGAGTCATAAACTCCAAGAGAGAAAAAGTCAACTTTCAACTTGGTATAGGATCAACTTATTTTTTTTCTATGTGCTTCTAACATTATCATTTAATGAATGGTTTTTTTGGAGGATTATGGTTCTAATAGACATGGTTGTGAATAACTTAATCACAATATCGTAGAGCTAATTCCATTATTTATCACATTGAAATAAATAAAATACACGAATTATATATGATTGACTAGTTTAACGGTAATGTCCCTTGTAAATAAAGAATATGAAATTTTCATATTTATTAATAATTGTGATTTAAATATTAATTTTACTTTAATGGGGTTACTATTTTCTATGGCGTACTCAATATGCCACAACAGATTTCTTTGAAATCTACAATTGAACACCAATAATATAATTATATTATTTTAAATGTTATTTATCTCCAAGACGTTGTATTGGCCAGAATTAATAGAAATAACTAAAATATGATTAAATATGTTTGATAAATGTTTTTACATTTATCCAATAAATGTTAGAGGCATAAAATTCAAATGAATCCAATTTTTAGCATAAATACTCTAATTTTCACTAAAAGGTCGATTTATCGCCTCTTGATGGTGAACCATCTTTTAAATATAGTTTTGGTGACACTTATACATTAATTGGACAAAATATAATTATTCTTTAGAATCGTGTCATCAAAATTTACTTTCTTTATGTTTTTTTTATTTTCCCGATACAGTTCATTTTTATAAATGACTAGTGAAAATCTTGTATTTTAATTCAAAACGTCATTTTTAATATAATTTATTTTTATGGTTACATTATATTTTTAATTGGTTTAATGTGTAATTAGAATATATTTTTTACCATTTAAACTAATGGTGGTCATTGAAATTATTTTCACATTGAAATTGGACTTAAACGAGTGCCAATCTTTTGATAGATATTGTTTCTTAAAAACATGCTATTTGTTTTGACGATGACAATTAATTATTAAATTAATTAATGAAAATTATATGTTTTTATTTCATTAAAATAATCAAAATTTCTGAATTCATAATTTCAAATATACTTAGGGTGAATTTTTGGTAATTTTCTAAAAAACATCAATTTTGGATCAATAGTCAAACCACTGAGTGGTAGTTAAAAAAACAGATTTTTCATATAAATGAAATTTTACTTCTTATGTGAATTGCATTTAAATAATCCTACATAATTTGATGTCATTATTATATAAAATGTGCTATAATGGGATGAAAATAATTTTTGGTGAATAGTAACTTTTGACTTTTACTAACCGCGATTAAAGGTAATTGGTGTAATGTAATGTAAAAAATAATGATATAATAATATGAATAAACCTTTACACATGTCCTAACCTTATTGAATGAGTCATGGTCTACCAAGACAAACCATGGGCAAATTTTGGGACCCCATGGAGCCACATGGGTAAGATAATGACATTAATAGCTTTTTATTTAATGTAAAAATAAAAATTTCAAAAACATTTATTGTTTTACTCAAACAATTTTTACATGGGCTTCTAAAATTGATATATTTGAATTTAAATATTCATTATTAATATTAAAATATTTAATTAATGATGGTAATTTTTTTATAATTTTTAGACATCAAATAAATAAAATTATTTATGACACAATGATGATGCAATGTTTAAGTCGTTATTAGATAATTTAAATATATAAGAAGATAAAGTTTAAAAAATAACCAAAAATTGTCCAATTCTAATTGGAAGATTTTATTTTGAACATGGTCCACCTTATCTTCGAATTTAATTATTTTTGGATCTTTAGAAACTGAAAAGCATTGTATAATAAAATAATATTTTCAAGCATTAAAAAAAACCCTCATCTCCCACTACCCATTTCACACATTTCTCAAGCTCTTTGTCTCATAAAACCTCTACTCAAATAATCTACCAATATCCCTCTCTTCATCATAGAATCCCTAAATTAGTCAGAATGCACTTCAAGAAACCCTTTTGGTTCAATCCTAGGGGAGTTACCCGATTTAAAGGTAACATCCTCTCTTATGTTCTTCTATATTATTTTTCTTCTCCAAACCCCTATACTTTTTTTATTCAAATCATTTGTATCAAAACTAGTATATTCTATATTCCAGGATGTTGTTATGAGAAGGATTGAATCTAAACATACACACACCTCCATCTAATGGGTGAATAACATACTGTTTTTGTGGACGACGAACTGCTACCTCACGAAACGATGAATGTTCAATTATCTCCTACCTCCTCTAATGGTGGCCATTAAGATTTCAATGTATTTATATATGATATATATTATTTTTATGTTTTCTGTATGCTTATTTATTCCCCATTTATGTCACATCATTATGGTTTCCATAATCTGTAAACAAGATAATTTCATTTTAGGAAGTGCGGACTACCACCCCCTCAAAGTGATTTGAATCGTTAATTCCATATGTGGGATGCATAAAAGATGGAGTTAATAATATTATTTATTATATTATATTATAATTATAATGTAACTCTATATAATAATTTTTTCATTCAATTAAATGCGAAATATAAATGAATGTAACGTTCATGCATACATACAGTTTTCTATCTCTGTGAACTGTGCATTTTGTTTCATACCATCAAATGTTATATTCTTAAATAAATACATATTATAATGGATATATATGATATATTTGATAACTACATCATGAATATAATTTTAGAGATAATGGATATTTTATGACATGAACAACTTGTAATTATAAGAAGTTTATTTTTGACACAAATACCAAATATCATCAAAATGATAGTTATTGACTTAAATGATTACATAATGTTCATAACATGGTAATAATTG
Source organism: Viscum album (assembly GCA_963277665.1). Classification (NCBI taxonomy): domain Eukaryota; kingdom Viridiplantae; phylum Streptophyta; class Magnoliopsida; order Santalales; family Viscaceae; genus Viscum; species Viscum album. The sequence goes on along the minus strand of OY728160.1, from coordinate 793,391,789 downwards.
GTATAAAATGGATAATGAACTTGAAAAAGGTTCTTAAGAATGAAAAAATTGTCTTTAGTTAATTATTTAGGAGATTAAAGAACGATCGTGACAAGTCAGACATGAGGTAAGGGACTTCATCTCAATCTCCTTTCATTGAGGCATATTTTGTTTTAATACAAGACGTTATTTTATACGATGTATAAACACTTTTGACTTTAATTTCATTCAATGTGAATCTTTTTATGTGAATAATTTTACTAAATGACTAAAAGTAATATTTCTTTTAACGAACACGGTGACAATGACCTTTCTGCCACCATGAGTATTGCTTGATCTTTGGCTTCCTTGACAAGCCGTAATGTTTTTAGAATGAAAAATAAATACCATATACTCATTTATGTATTTTGGTATTGGAAATGGTTTTGATAATGGATTTGTTATTTCAATATATTTATGTGATATATTGTGATTGAAATGTGGAAATTTTTTCATTCTTTTATATTTTTTGTCTGTGATATGATTTTATAATGGTACATAGACATTTGATAGGTCGTTATGTGATAAAACAAATGATGAGTGGTTCCATGATAAACCAGGATGGACGGTTACGTTATAACATACAATGTATTGGGTATGGAAGTTGGTCGTATAGCTATTCCATTTAGTGACATGTATGGAAGTCAGACTTATGACTAATCCATTTAGTGACATGTGTGGAAGTCGACCATATGGTTATTCCATTTACATATGTTTATATTCCAAGTTTCCTTTATATGTTATGGGTTCTTAATATGGGTTTTATGGTGGCCTTTTGGTTACAAAAGGGTACAAAATGAAATTTTATTCTGTGAAGAGTATTTACTACTTCATATATGTGAAAATTATTACTTATGTTTAGGCATTCGAGGTTTAATTATTGTTTTGAAAATATAACAGTTTCCTTAATTGTGTATTCTTTACAGAGATTTTTTTTCTCATGCAATGTTTTTGAAATGTTTTTCACAGGACATAAAGTGAAATATGGTAATGGTTGGGATCAAGGAAATTCTTGTTGTCTAAAACATGGAACTGGGCATACTCTTTTTTTCAAGAGTTTTTATTTTATGAAACAAATGGAAACTAAGTAGAAGTGTCTACATGGTAACTTTTGATATGTAATAGTTATTTAATAATTATAAAAAACACTACACCTGAAAATATCCTCATTGCAAATCATTCATTTAATTCAATATTAAGTAATTTTTTATGGCTGGATCCTTATAGTTGGTATCAGAGAAAGGTTTAAAAAGAGATACGAGTTATAATATTATTAAATTCATGTCCATAAATTAAATTATGGAATGGTTGATTGATATTTCATTTAAAGATTACCATGTTGCTTTGCCTACGATATTTCTGTGTTGAGAATGGTTTTCTGTAGAGTAAACATGGCAGCTATGTTTGGAAGACATAAAGAGGAAAACAACCTTCCAAATAAGCAACCAGAGATGGTTAGAATCGGAACTGAATTGTTTGTTTCAGTGATATCATAGTTGACTCAGGATATAAATGGTGGTGGTATCCATACATGATATCACCCAGATCAACCCCATATGAACAAGTCAGTAGTGGATCATTTTACGAGGCAGCATCCTCCACCATTTTGAGGATCATCTGACCCTGTGCTCGAAGAAGGGTGGATTAAAGCACTAGAGAATATTTTTTATGTCATGGGGTGTTCATAACATCAAAATATTAGTCTCTTTGTTTACCATTTTGAAGGTGAAGTTATCAATTATGGTGGATGGTGAAAAATATCAGATATAGTGAGGAGATTGAAGATCATTTCTGGGATTAATTCAAAGGTATGTTTTTTGAGAAATATTTTCCTATGGTGGTTCTTCTTAGGATGGTAAAACAATTCCTAGAATTGAAGCTGTAGGATGACTTAGTGGATGATTATGATGACACGTTCATTCGACTGGAAAGGCATGATCCAAATTTATTACGATATCTTGATAGTAAAATCAACAATTTTTACTCTGGGTTAATGCCAATGTATCGAAGGTATTTATCTTCTCGCGAGGTCAAAAGTTTTGAAAAACTTGTTCGATGTTCAGTTAAGGTGTAAATGGAGTTTTACAATGATCAGGTGTCCTTTAAAAAACCATAAAATAGGAGGTCCAGTTGGCAGGAAAAAGTAAAGAATTAATCAAAGAAGCCTGGAGGTATGAAAATAAAATATTTATCATGTGAGAAGTGTGGTAAAATGAATCCGGGAGAATATCATTCACTTTATAGAAGTGCTTTCAGTGAGGTATGTCTGGTCATATTTCTTTTAATTGTATGTAAGATGGTCAAGCAGGCAATGAAAATCCAATGATAAGATGTTTTATGTGTAATGAAATGGGTCATTATGAAAATGAGTGTCTAATGAAGAACTCAACTGAGGAAATTCATCCAGGAAACAAGAAAAAAGGGGTGGTGAAATCTATTGAAAATACATCAGAGGATGTTGGGCCATCAAATGAAGTAGTATCAGGTACACTGTTTATTTTTTTAGATTATGCTAATGTGTTGTTTGATTTATGGTCTACACATTATTTCATATCTGAGAATTTTTCTATTAAATTGTGAATTCCATCTCAAGATATGAATCCTGAGCATATGGTAAAAACACAAGGGGGAATGTTGAGAAAAAATGAAATCATAAGAACCTTCTTATCCTTCTGTGTGAAACAAGTCTACCAGCAAATATTATTGTTTTTCTCTAGTATATTTTGATGTTATTTTGGGCCTGGATTGGCTGTCTGTTTGACATGCTAAGATTGAATACAGAGCTAATGAGGATTCTTTTCAGAATGATTTTTTGGTTGTGTACAAGAATGAACCCTTTATTTTTATAACATATCAGGAAGCTGAGAAACTATTAAATGATGGAAATTAATTTTACCTTTCACATATTGTTGAAAACAAAGAAACTGTTTAGATTAATGATGTGATAGTGCTAAATGAGTATCTTGATTTTCTTCATGATGAGTTTCCTGGTATTATACATGATTGGGAAGTTCAATTAACTGTTAAATTAGTTACAGATTCTAATAAAATTTCAAAACCCCCATATCAAATTGCTCAAGTTGAACTTTTTGAGTTAAAGAAGAAATTGAAAAAGTTATTAGATAAAGGTTTCATTCGACCTAGCACCTCAGCATGAGGTTCTCTTGTCTTGTTTGTTAAAAACAAATATGGTTCAATGAGACTTTGCATTGATAATAGAGAATTGAATAACACCACTATTAAGAACATGTATCCTTTTCCTCATATCGATTATTTGTTTGATGAGCTCCAGGGGGATCATTATTATTCAAAAATTGACTTGAAGTCGGGGTACCATCAGCTAAAAGTAAAAGAAGAAGTCGTTCTGAAGACTGTGTTTCATACTTGATATAGGCATTATGAATTTTTTGTTATTATTTTTTGGTTTACCAATGAACCTGTTGTATTCATGGATATAATGTATAAAATTTTCCATTAGTTCTTGGATATGTTTGTGGTTGTGGTCATTGATGATATTTTGGTTTATTCCAAAAGTAAAGAGGTAAATGAAAGTCATTTAAGGGTAATCTTACAAACCTTAACAGAAAATAAATTTTATGAAAAATTCAACAACTGTTAGTTTTGTTTACAATAAATTTCTTTCCTTGGTCACATTGTTTCAAAATAAGGCATAACTGTAGATCCTGCTAAAATAAATGTTGTTGATCAGTAGCCAATACCCTCAAATATAACTGAGATCCACAGTTTTCTTAGTTTGGAAGATTAATACCAGAGGTTTGATGAAAATTTTCCCATTTATCTATTCAAATGACTAAGTTAACTCGAAATGGTGTTAAGTTCATTTGGACAGAACAATGTGATGGTTGTTTTCAATAATTGAAAAGATGATTGGTTAATTCTCCAGTTGTTGCACTACCTTCCAGAAATGGTGTTTTTGTAATCTATAGTGATTCTTCATTTAAAGTACTTGGTTGTGTCCTTATGCAGAATGACTAGCTAATTGCTTATGCTTCACGTTAGTTGAAAACTCATGAGTTAAATTTCCCTAAACATGATTTGGAATTGGCTGTTATTGTTTTTTCTTTAAAAATTTGGACCCAAAATTTTAATGGAGTCAAGTTTGGAAAATATACCAATCACAAAATTGAAAAGTATATATTCACTAAAAATGAATTGAACATGAGATAAAGGAGATGGCTGGAATTAATCAAGGATTACGATTGTACAATTAATTAACATCTTGGAAAAGAAAAAATTGTGGCTGATGCATTGAGTCAAAAATGTAATGCTTCATTAACCATGCTACGTTTGGAGTGAGATTTTTCAGCTTTGGATTTGATGAACATTTTCATAGAAGTTTTTAGTGTAGGAATTTCTTCGGTTTTGTTTAAGGTGTTAGTGAGATCATCTCTATCAGATAGAATTACGCAACTGCCGAACAAAGACAGTGATTTTAAGAAAAAGGTAGAGATGGTTCAGAAGGGTATGTTGCCTAAATTTAATACTGATAATGATTGTGTTTTTAGATTTGGGAAGATATTATGTGTTCCATGGGATTCATAGTTGAATAATGAGTTGTTATGTGAGGCACATGGTTCCCCATTTTCAGTTAATCCTGGAAGTACAATGATGTGCAGAGATCTACATGAGTATTTATGGTGGGGTGGAATGAAAAGAGATATTTTTTATTTTTCTGTGAAGTGTTTGACATGTCAGCAGGTTAAAGAAGAGCGACAGTTTATGAAAGGGATTCTTTAGTCTTTACATATGTGAGAGTGTATATGCTAAAATATATCCATGGACTTCGTTTTGGTATTAGCAAAGATATATCGAGGTAAAAAATCAATCTGGGTTATTGTTTATCGATTGACTAAATGTGGTCATTTCTTTCTAATTTGAGATACTTTCACTCTAGATCAACTATCTCGATTGTATATTATAGATATAGTCATGTTTCATGGTGTTCACTTCTCCATTGTATCTTATCGCGATCCCATGTTTACTTCTAACTTTTTGAAAGGCCTTTAGAATTCATTGTGTATGAATAATATTTTAGTACATCTTTTCACCCACAATCAGATGGGTAGTCAGAACGAACAATTCAGACCTTGGAGGATATGTTACATGCTTGCATGATGTATTAATAGGGATTTTGGGACCAAAATATTTCTTTGGTTGAATTTTCGTATAATAACTATATTCATTCAAGTATATTGATGGCTCTGTTTGAAGCATTATATGGATAGAAATGTCATACTCCAGATTTTTGGGATGAACTATGGGAAAGTAAGATGATAGACCAGAATCTGTAGAAGAGATTTCAGAAAAAGATCAATGGATTCAAAAGAACATGAGAATATCTCATAGTATGAAGAAAGGTTATTCGGATAACCAGAGGAAGTATATTTATTTTGAGGTAGGTGATCATGTTTTTCACAATGTTTCTCTACGGAATACTGAGATGCATTTTGGTAAGAAGGGAAAGTTGAGTCTGAGGTTCACTGGACCCTATGAAATCATAGATAATGTTGGATCAGTTGCATACAAAATGGATTTACCTCCATGTTTGTCCGAGGTACACAATGTTTTTCATGTTACAATGTTAAGAAAGTATATGCCAGATCCGTCTCATGTTTTGAGCCCATATGTAGTTCATTTGGAAGGGAATCTCTCTTACGAGGAACAACCAGTCCAGATTCTTAACTGTAGAGAGAAAGTGTTGCGGAATAAGGTAATTAATCATGTGAAGGTTTTGTGGAATAACCATATGGTTGAAGATGCAACGTGGGAATCTGAAAATGTTATGAGGGATAAATACCCCCATTTATTTTATAAGTGAATAAAATTGTGAGGACGCAATTTCCAAATGGGGGGACGGATGTAAAATCCCAGTTAAATAAAGAATAAGACATATTCATATTTATTAATATTTTTGATGTAAATATTAATTTTACCTTAATGGGGTTACTATGTTCGATGGCGTACACAATACAATACAACGTATTTCTTTGAAATCTTATGTTGCACGCTAATAAAATAATAATATTATTTTAAATGGTATTTAACGCCTTGAAGTTGTGTTGATGGGAACTAAAATAAATAACGAAAATATCATTATATATGTTTGTTAAATGTTTTAACATTTATCCAATAAATATTAGAGGCCAAAAATGTGAATGATTCCAATTTTAAGCATAAATACACTAATATTCACTAAAAGGCCGATTTATTGCCTTTTGGTGGAAAAACTTCATTAAATATAGTTTTGGTCACACTTAAAACTTCTATAGGACCAAATAAAATTATTATTTAGAATCGGGACATCAAAATTTACATTTTCTATGTTTTTGTTATTTTCCCAATAAAGATCAATTTTTTAAATGAATAGTGAAAAATGTTGTATTTTAATTCAAAACCACATTTTTAATCAATTTATTTTTAAGGAATGACTATCATTTTAATTGGTTCAATGTGTAATTAGAATATATATTTTACCATTTAATCTAATGGTGGCCAATGGAATTAATTTCAATTTTAAATTGGACTTAAATAAGTGTCCATCTTTTGATAGATATTGTTTCTTACAAACACGCTATTTTTTTGACAACGAGAAATAATTATAAAATTCAATAATGAAACTTGTATGTTTTGAATTTTTTAAAATATAAATAAACTTTGAATTCAGAATATCAAATATACCTTAGTGTGAATAATTGTTATTTTTTTGTAAAACGTCAATTTTTTTGAATAGTGAAACCACTAAGTGGTTGTTAAAAAAACTGATTTTGGGTTTAGATGAAATGTTACCACTTCAAGGAATTTAGTTTCAAAAATCTGACATTTTTGGTTTTCATTATTATGTAATATTATTGTTTAATGGGATGAAAATAATTTTTTGTAAATAGTAACGTTTGACTTTTATTAACCGCGATTAAAGGAAATTTCTGTAATTTAAGGTAAAAGTAATGTATTAATAATATGAAATAACCTTTACACATGTCCAAGACATATAGTATGAGTCTTGGCAGACCATGAAAAAACATGGGTCAATTTTGTGACCCCATGGAGCCACTTGATTTAGATAATGGCATTAATACCTTTTTATTTAAAGTAAACATAAAAATGTCACAAAAATGTATTGTTTTACTAAATAAAATTACATGGGTTTATATAATTGATATATAAAAATATAAATATTAATTATAAATCTAAAAAGATTTCCTACATCATGATAATTTTTTTATATTTATTACACATCACATAAATAAAATTATTTTTGACACAATGATGTTGTAGTGTTTACATCATTATTGAATAATTTTAAAAAATATGATGATAAAGTTTAAAAAAATATCAAACACTTGTAAAATTATTATGGGATGATTTTATTTCAAAAATGAGCCACCTTATATTTTCATTTAATGATTTTTGGTCATTTATAAACCAAAAATCATTATATGATTAAATAATATTTTCAAGCATTCCTAAAGAGCCCCTCTTCTACCTTATAAAAAGACCCCACTTACTACCCATTTCACACATATCTCAAGCCCTTTGGATCATAAAAACTCTACTCAAATAATCTCCCAATATCCCTGTATTAATCATAGATTCCTTACATTATGTATAATACACTTCAAGAAACATTTTTGGATCAAACCAAGTGGATTTACCCGATTTAAAGGTATGATCTTCTCTTAGGTTCTTTTGTTATTTTTGCTTCTCCAAACCCATAAAAAATATTTATTACATTATTTTGTAACAAATAAAGAATCTTAAATATACTAGGATTCTGTTATTATAGTTATTCTTGATACACTTTCACACACCTCCATCTAATGCGTGAAGAACAGATTGTTTCTATGGACGGCGAAGTTTTGCCTCATGAAATGATGATTCATCAATTATCTCCTACCACCACTCATGGTGGCCATTACGATGTCACTATATTTATAAATGATATATATTATGTTTATGTTTTCCTTATTCTTTTGTATTCCTCTTTTATGGCATACCATTATGGTTTCCATAATGGGTAAACATGATAATTTCATTTTAGGAAGTGTGGACTACGCCCCCCTCAAAGTGATTTGAATCTTTAATGTCATATGTTGGATGTATAAAGGGTTGAGTTAATAATATTATATATGATATTATAATTTAATTATAATGTACCTCTATATCATAATGTTTTCATTCCATTAAATATTAAATAGAAATGAAAGCACCATTCATGCTTACGTAATGTTTACTATACCTATGAATTGTTCATTTAATTTATTACCATCAAATGTAATGTAATGTTAAAAATACATATTATACTGGATATATATGATATATATGATATCTAAATCATGAATATCCTTCTGTAGATAATGGATATTTTACCTCATGAACAACTTGTAATTATAAGAAGTTTATTTTGGACTCGAGTACCAAATATCGACCAAACAACCGTTATTAACCTAAAAGATTATATAATGTCCATAACATGGTAATAAGTGATATAAATGGGATAATGAACATGAAAAAGGTTCTTAAGAAAGTAGAAATTAACATTATTTTATTATTCAGGAGGTTAAAGAACTATTGAGTCATGTTAGACACGAGGTAAGGGACTTCGCCTCAATCTTCATTCATTGAGGCATATTTCTTTTAATACAAGACATTCTTTTATAAACTATATAAACACCTTTGAATTTTCATTTCATTCAAAGGAAATATTTTTCTAAGAATCATTTTACTAAACTACAAAAAGGATTGTTTCATTTAACATACTCTATGACAATGACCTTTTCACCACCGTAAGCATTACTTGATATTTGGCTTCCCTAACAAGTCGTAATGTTTTTAAAAGGAAAAATAAATACCATATACTCTTTTATCTATTTTGTATTGAAATTGGATTTGATAATAGATTTTTTAAGTCAATATATTTAAGTGATATATTGTGATTGAAATGTGGAAATGTTTTCATTCCTTTATATTTGTTGTATAAGTTATGATTTTATAATGGTACTTGGAAATTTTACTGGCAGTTTCCTGATAAACATAATGATGGGTGGTTCCATGATAAACCAAGACATGTAGTTATGTTATAACCTCCAATGCATTGGGTATGGATGTTTCCCATATTTCTATTCGATTTAGTAATAGGTATGGAAGTCATCCGTATGGCTATTTCATTTTGTGAAATTTTTGGAAGTCAACCATATGGTTAGTCCATTTATGTATGTTTATGTTCCAAGTAACCTTTATAAGTTATGTGTTCTTTACATGGGTTTTATGATGATCTTTGGTTAAAAAGGTCATGTAATGATATTTTATTCAGTGAATAGTATTTACTACTTCATATAGGTGAAAAGTATTATATATGATTAGGTCTTCATGGTTTACTTCTTGTTTTGCAAAACTAAGAGTTTACTTTTTTGTGTATTCTTTACTGAGCATTTTATGTTCATACCATGTTTTTGAAAAACATTTCGCATGACATAAAGTGGAAATGGTTAAGGATGGTATCAAGGAAAGTCATGCTATCTAAAACATGGATATGGACATGACTCATTTTTTCAAGAGTTTTTATTTTATGAAAAAATGAAAACTGAGTAGAAGTGTCTACTTTGTATCATTTGAGATGTAATAGTTATGGCATAATTCTCTAAAACTATACACCTGAAAAGATCCTCAATGTGAATTATTCATTTAATTTAATAATATTCCATTTTTAAGGCTGGTTCCTTATATTAGTAGTTTTTAATGACATATTAATTACATGAACATTACATTATATTTTCCAATATAATGAAAAACATTGATAATCCATTGAGAGACAACATTATTATTCTATCCAAACCCTTCATATCATTCAAAATATACATCATGTGATACTAGGATAATTAAAACATAATAAAGGGTTCATATCAAATTCATAGAAAGGGTAATCACACAATAGAAGCTATTATGAATAAATGATCATAAACATTAATGTTAGTTGTATAACTGAAACCCCAACAATTTTATAATAATCGTGAGAATAACATGGAATGAATAATTGAAATAAAAAAACATGTAAATAATAAAATCATTATTCTACTAATCAAATAATGAAATAGAATATCATTTAATAAATTTATAATCCCCTAATGGATTATTTTTGACATCATAAACATATCTTCCATGCTTCGACCAAGACACCATACAAAAATTAGAAAAAAATCATTTAACACCAAAACCAATTTAACTGATGTGTCCAACTGATGAATAAATGGGATCTACTGAGACCATACAATAATTTAATATGTTCAATTCATTCCACATATAAAAAGTCTGAATTCTAAATAATCATAATAATTCATCTTGGAACAGTAGCATAAATAATTTTAATACTGCAACCATAGTCCATCACTGGTATAAAAATAGAAAATCCGTATTCAAAACAACAACAAAAAATTCAATAAAATATTGATTATGGTATTATAATAATCATATTAAATCATTAATAATATAAAATAATGTTTTTGATTTAGATGGGAACAAATGAAAAAAATCATTATTATATTTGTTGAGAGAAATACCATTTTTCATTAGAAATGGAAAATCTAGTAAGAAAATTAGTTTTATTTTTTAAAAAATAAAATTACTAAACATATATATATACATGAAGGTAAGTGGAATAGAAATTAAATTATATTTTATTAATAATGGATATCCACCATGTAATAATTTTTTTAGATTCATTAGTAATGGGATATATAAGAGTGAATTACAGTTATATATAAAAGAGCCATTATGATAGAAAATGATTAATTAGTTAAATAAAAGTAGAAAAGAACTATGATTATTTTTAATGATCAAAAAATTTATTTCATAAAAGTATTGGGGTTTTAAATATATTATTTATTGTATATAAGAATGGGTAAGAAACTGGTTTATTCTCGTTAATCAGGATGGATTAATAGGGGGGACAAAAATGAAAACCATATAAAATATATATTTTCCACATCAAGAAAATATTAACTGATCTAGATACATGATTTTGGAACATATAATGTTCATTTAAATGGATTATTTAATAATAATAAAATAACATTATTGCTGTTAATATAGAGAGAATGTAACCCAAATGAAACAATGACGGTTTGTGGAGAAACCATAACTTATTTCTAAATCCATTTATTTGATGAAAAAATGTATGTGGTAATGAATTTATATTCAAAAAAATGTACTAAGATCCTATTTAACATTTATTATATTTATTACAACTTTATTACGTTCGTTTATGGGCTTTTTGGTGATCTATAAGATTTAATTTCATCATTTGTGGGAGTTTTTTTCCATTTGATTAATGATTGATTCAATTGTATATATATATATATGAAATATCCTATATAAAAGGAAAAGCAAACTCTAATTAAAATTTTATTTTATTAATTAAGATATAGATGATTTAATGTACTTTATTTAATTACTTACATATATATGGATGATTCATTATAGGAAATGTTGATGATTACCATTAAGATTATGTATTTATTTGTCGATCATGAAGAAATAGTTTTTTTATTAATATCATATATATTATTATTTCAATGTAATTAATAAGTTGTAATATTTATTTTGAAAAAAATAAAATATCACGAAAAAAATTTTATGACCATTCTTGAAGGATTTATTTTTAAACAAAAAATATACATAAAAATTGTGGGGACTAATCAACTCATGATGAATTTATTATTTCTTATAACAGAATCTGAACATAAAATAATTAATTGATCATATCCCACTAAAATTAAATATTTCCAGTTTATATAAGATAGTAGAGTTAACATGAATGTTTTTAATGAGGTTATATTTAATGGATAAAAACATAATGAAATTGAAAATAAAATTATAAGAACAACATGTAATTTTACGACTTCAATTCATCTCTGTATGAACCTCATTAAGGAACATTGAAATTGTATAATGGTTGATACCATCATGAAATAATGTGTTGTAGAGTTTTTTTTAGTGGTATTGGGTAGAAATTTTACATGCTTCAATTAATAGGAGGTTTAAGGAGAAGAGGGGGTGGGGTGGTATTTAATGTGGTGGGGAGGGGTGTTGTTGTATTATTTTATTTATTAGTTTATTATATTTTAACTTAAAAATAACTTATTTAACCTTATCAATATATTTTCATAAATAATTAAATATATAGTGATATTATGTTCTTGAATCAAACATAAAACATATATTAATCAATAAACAGTGTACGTATTAAATACCTTAAATTACCATATTTAACTAGTCACAAAAAATACAAATATTTTTTATAAATCCAAAATTATCATTATTACAGTATTTGAACAAGTATAATTAATAAAAATAATCTGTTTTATGAAAAAAAATTCTATATATTAGACATATAATTTTAAATTAAATTTTTTTTTTGAAAAATACCAATTTTAAATTTATAACCGGTTTTAGGACATTTTGACAAATCAGTCAAGATATCATAAAATTTTCATATAATCACAAGAAAACAGAAATTTAATTCATAAATCAATTTTTGGAATGTAAATATTTTTATAAATCATTATTTTTATTATAAAATTGTTTCTAATAATTTTTGTTATTCACAAATATCAAAATTCAATTTGTCATTTTTGAATAATTTATTTACTTAATCCATGTTATAAATATACCATATTTTTATTTATATGATATCATAATTTTATTTCTACATTCGATGGTAATTTAACTATTATATGTATTTTAAAAATAATTCTAATGGTCAAATTAATATTCCAGCTGTGATATTTTATAGTATTTTTTTGTTTTAACCATGTTGTTGACTGATGAATAATCTATTCAACATATATAATTTTAAATGTAAGATACCATTAAATTATTGGGTTTTACATTCCCCGTTATAAAAAAAAATTATACTAAAAATTTCCATAATGTATCCTCATAAAAATATTAGAGTATTTATACATCATAATTTCATCAGGTTCCCACATCACCTCATTAATTTAATTATTTTTCAAAATTACCTATACTAGTACAATTTTCAGATTACTAAAAAAATAATATATAGTTTCTAGAATATGGACAGGCACATAATGATATGTTAAACAAATTTTATATTTTTTACCATTATATTTAAATACAAGTATTGGGTCGCACATGTTATTCATTAACAATGATATGTTGGACACATTGTGTACATAACAAAGGAAAGGTGTTATAATGAAATGACAAGCCACAACTCCAGTTGTATCTAGGATTTCATAATCAAATTCAACTGATTCCCAAAATTATTTCATTTAGGATGTCTAGAAACATGACATAAAACATTAATATATAACTTATACTATCGATACTAATACAAAATTCATCATCACCACCTTCCAATATAGATTTTTTAAAATTCCACCACTGTATGATATTAATGATTTGGGATGAAATGAGATGACTATGTCAGCCAATCCTCTATCACCCAAATGAAATCATGTTTATAAATCAATTATGAGATACCTAATAAAAATTCCATGTATATCAATTATTATTACAATAAATTAGTAGCTATGGACTATAACACACCTTCATGTCACTAATGATCTACATTAACATTTTGACATGTTATGCTTCATGTAACAAACTCGACCACCATAATATTCATGTGAACCAACAAAAATGGTTATTTTAAAGCCTTATAAATATTATTTTATCCATGGTGAACAACCCATACCAAATGGTGGCAATTATGATTATGTTTTTCTTGACTATACATAAGTATGACCATCTAATAAATAATATATCATAATAATATGACATCCAGTTTCAATCCCTATTTCTTCTACCCACCATTGTGTTTTGAAATCATAAAAATGAATCCAAAATTATATATATGTGTATTAAAAACTTCCACAAGAAAATCAATAATAAGATATAATTGATTGAAAACTAAAACATTATATCAGTCTTCAAACTCAATATTCTTTTCTTATATCACTATCATCAACTACCTGTAATGCACCGACTACAATTACCCAGATTCTGTGCATTATTACCTAACATCGGCATGATGACAAAATATCATGTCTCAAAAGACCAATTAGTTTTGTAGCCTTGGAAACAGTAGATACATTCATAAGTCTTAAATTAAATGATAAAGTGATAAAATACTACAACATAGACTCCATCTTCGACATTCATATCCTCTCATACTATCCCTCCAGGTCAGTCATAAAATACTTCTTCATATCCTAGGAAAAGTAAAACAAAGCATGAGGTGAGCATAGATACTCAGTAAGGATAAAAATATAATAAAAACTTTCATAAATAAACATATTAATTTAAGGGAATGCATAAATAAAACAAAATCCTATTAAACATGAACATTAAAATTATATGGAAAAAATAAAATTAAATAATTCTATTTACTTATTCACATGGATATTCTACTAGTCAAATAATAACAATCAATTTCAATAACCACTTTTATAATGATGGAATGCATAATGTCATACTATCATAACCACATAGTCAAGACCTTGTGCCAAGACCACAAATAATATTTGTTCAAAGCCTTGTTCCAGGACACTAGATTGTCTCATGAGACCTAATGATGCATCGAGGAACTATCGCGGGCACCACCTGTCACATAATACGTCCAATTCATTCCTTATATGAACAGGATTAAACATAACATAAACATTCGCATTAATACTAGCATACGTAATGTCAATAATTTATCCTTAAACAATGAATGGTATAATAATATCACATCCACTGTCAAACATATCACAAAAATTTCAATACATAATTGAAGTTTTGTATCATAATAAATCTACTTCAAATAATCTTATAATGTATCAAAGTATGTTGATATAAATTAAATAAAAACTATTTGAAAAAAATATCTATTTTTTGAAATAATTTAAAAGTCACATAATTAAAAAAAATTACTTTGAAAATATTCTTACAATATTTTAAGGGAAGAATTAATTATTTTTTAAATATGTACAATATTTTCACACTCCGTATAAGTTAAAAAACACATTCTTACCTTAATTTTGATGAAAAGGATAAAAATGACCTTGTTTGGAAAATAATGGAAAGATTCCTTTAAAAAATTTATAAAAATTCAAAAAAGGGTATAAATGAATTTTAACCAAATTATATTATATAGTAAAAAAAAATTTAAAAAAAATTTAAAGAATCATGTATGTGGATGATAAAGAAATCCAAGTAGATAATTGCTTATAAACAACCTTGAATAATAAAGAGATTGTGAAACTAACCCTTACCTTGTACTTTTCCTTGGTCGAGGGTAGGTTAGCCTCCAATATAATGGTGAAATAATTTTTATTATATTATACAATAATCATATACATTAATATAATATCATATAAGATCTTTTAACATTTCATTTTTTTATAATATCTTAGTATTATCGTGGTTTTGATTGTAAAGGGATTAATTTTCCTTAATATTCAATTTTATGTGAGTCATATTTTTTAAGGATGGGATGTATATTATACATATCCATAATTATATCAAGTTTTAGAATATTATTTTTAATCATCTAATGAAAATTAATCATGAATGGATATGATGGGGAATGAATCTCATCGCTATGTGGAGACGATAATCCGTGCGTACGCATGAGCAACAATGGCATTATATTGATATTAAAATAATATAAAATTGTATGTTATATAATATATACAGAATCATTATCATGTTATATTTATTATTTACATCAATTTCACATCATTATTATACCCATCCATATAATAATGCATTGAATTACAATTACACATTGACATGGAGACGGTAAGCTGTACGTACGCATGTATGGTGACATGTCAATAAAAGGATAGATAGAATAGTGAATTTTTTTGTACCATATTTATAATAACATAGCATTATGTAGATGATACTGGAGTTATTTTTTTAGAATTGAAACAACAATGAAAAATGAAGTGGAATAAGTAAGGAACTTAAAAGAGGTGTTGATATATTTACCTCTTCTTCGTGTTATTCATATTGGTTTGATCAATAGGGCTCCATATGATATCATTATAACTAAAATAACGCCTAAAAGATGAAGGGAGTATAGTTGATAGGGTATTTGAGCAGAGTTTGGTCGTGTCAAAAGGCTTGGAAGGTGTTAATTTGAGCGGAGGGGGTGTGTCCTTCTATAAGAGAGGTTAGGGGACCCTTATGAAAATATAGAAATATTATTTTATAATAAAATAATTTTCGGTTTCTAATGGCTCTAAAATGGGTTATTTAATGGATAAGGTGGGGTATGGTCTAAAACCACTCAACCAATATATTTTAGATAGTATTGAGTCACTATATTAAATTGATCTTCTATATTTATTTCATAGCTAAATAGTTTGACATTAACCATGTCTCTTTATATTTTTATATTATATGGTTAATAAACATATTATATATACATCCAAGAAAACCCCAAGTGGTTCATTAACCTATCATTATTTATGTTCTTCGGCTGATCCTTAGTTTTTTATTTATATAATATCAATTAATAATATAATATTTGTTTTAAAAACCCTTTTTTCGATTTTGAGATTATTTAATAATTGATTTTTGTTAATGTTATAAAAATATTATTACTTAAATATAAATACATTAAATAAACGCTAAAAAGTCATAATCACATATAAAATTTTTGTATGGCATCAAAAATTTAAAATTATTTTTATTTTATTATTTATAATATCATTTAATTGATTCATTCATTAATAAGGAAAATATTGCATCATCATTGTGTAATTAATAAAATTAATTATCCAATGTCTAAAAATTATTAATAAATTAACATTATATATTAAATTGTTTTATCTTTCTAATTAATATTTATCATCTAAGTGATAACATGTACAACCCTATGTAAAAATTGTATTACTAAAAGATATATGCTTATCTCATTTTCGTATTTACTTTAACGTAATTATTGTGAAGTGTCATTATCACTTACAAGTGGCTCTATGGTGTCCGAAAATTGACCCAAAGATTCCCATGGTAAGAAATGTATCATCTAATATGGTTATGACATGAGTTAGGGTATTATAATATTATTATAATATTTTTTTACCCTTATTTATAGGTTTTACCCTTTAACCATGGTAAATAAAATATTTACCGAAGTAATTTTTGAAAATGTCTAAAAATAAAAGTTAACTATTTACACAAATTGGACCTCCTGATTCCAAATATGTAATCCATTTTTCTAAATTTAAAACACAAAAGTGGCCGAAATTAATTTAAAATTAATTCCCGTTGTAAACACAAAAAGCGTGTTTTTATGAAATAAAAACTACAAAAAGATTGACACTTTTTTATGAAAAATATAAATGTGAAATAACCTACACTGACCTAAATTGTATTAAAATATATATATATAATCTTATTATACTTCCAAACCATTAAAATTCATAATTTATCAATATTAATTATTTCAATTAAAAATATGTTTTTAATTCAAATTTAGTAATTTTCACTATTCTTCAAAATATGAAAGTTATCTGAAAAGTACAAAATATTCATCCATAGAAAATATCAATATTCCGAATCCAAAGATGAAGTCCATTTTAAAAGAAAAAATTCTTAAAATTTAAAAAATTGGGAATTACTTTTCATTATATCTAGTTTGATTGGTTGTAGTGTGTTAGAGCTCGAAGTTGCATACATCACATGATACTGCATTATTCAAAAAGAAGATTACCGTGGAAGCTTGAGGTGTTACATTCTACTATAATTCAAATAATTTATTCTCAAAATTTCTAGAATATTACAGCATAAAAAGTCTCGGGTGGTTCTTCATCATATGTTCCTCGGGTTCCCACGTTGCATCTTCGATCTTATGGTTTCTCCATAGAACTTTTTTCCAGACGAGTCATCCGGTATCTCAGCACTTGTTATCTTGTATCAAGAATATTGACAGGATCTTCTAAAAAAATAGATCGGGTTCCAGTTATTATTCCTCATAGGTGAGTACATGTGTTGGGTCATGCATGTATTTTCTCAACAGTGATACGTGGAATACATCATGAACTTTGTAGAGACATGGCGGCATTGCCAACTGGTAAGCTATAACCCCATTTCGTTTTATAATTTTGAAAGGTCCGATGTACATGGGACTCAATTTACCATTCTTAAAGAATCTTATAACACCCTCCCATAGAGATACCTTCAAGAAAACATGATCTCCTACCTGAATTTCAAAATCATCCCTTCCGTATCGGCATAGCACTTCTGCCTACTTTGAGCTACTTTGATATGGTTTTGGATTACCATCACATTTTCAATCATTTCTTCCAAAATTTGTTTCCCTTTGATTTTTCATTCACAAACATCATTCCAACAGGTGGTTTACAAAATCTCTTTCTGTATAACGCTTCATATGGTGCCATCTGAATACTTGAATGGAAGCTATTGTTATAAGAAAAGTCCACCATTGTTAAATATTGATCCCAAATACCCTGAGAGTCAAGTGTGAAATATCTCAACATTTCTTAAAATCTTTGAATAGTCTGTTTTGATTTTCAATTAGTTTGGGGGTGGTAGGAAGTGCTAAAAAAAAGACATTATCCAGGGATTTTTGAAGAATTTTCTAGAATCTTGATGTAAAACGTGTATCATGATTAGAAACAATCGATAGGGGTACTCGAGGAAGTCATACAACATCATTAATATACAGTATTTCTAGAGTTTCAAGTGGTAAATATTCTCTTATAGCAAGAAAATGTGATGAATTGGTAATACGATCAACAATGACCCGTATTTCATAGTTCCTTCTAGGTGTCTTTGGTATTCCCATGAAAAAATTCCATCATAATATTATTCCTTTTCCACTTAGGTATGGGAAGCGGTTGCATAACTCCTTCATGCTGTTTCCCTACAGCTTTAACTTGATGAGAAACCAAACATATTGACACAAAATTAGCAATCTCCCTCTTCATGTTGCCCCACCAAATATGATCCTTCAAATCTCTATAAATTTTGGTGCTCCCAGGATGTATAGATAAATTGGAACTATGAGCCTCACCCATCAATTCCCTTTTTAGTTCAGGTATATCTAGAACAGAGTGTCTTTTCCAAATTTTCATAATTCCATCTTCACACACAATGTCACCAAATCTACCATCATTAATAGCTTTAATAATCATTTGAAACTATTCATCATCGGTCTGAGAATTCATTATAATTTCTAGTAGAGATGGTTTGGAAACCATTTAAAAAAGTATCGATGTTTCACCTTCCATGGTAATTACAATATCTATCTTCACTAAATCCCTAAAAATAGGATCTCTTTCAACTCTCATGTTGTTCAAAAATCCATGATCTATTCTACTCAAAGCAGCAACCTTCATATTTTCCTTCCCCTGGTGGTATTGTATCGCACAATCATAATCATTGAGTAGTTAAAGCCATCTATTTTGGCTCATGTTGAGTTCTTTCTGTGAGAAAATATACATCAAACTCTTGTGATCAGTATAAATTTTACATTTTTCAGCATATAGAGAGTGTCTCCATATCTTCAAAGAAATGATTATAGCTGCTAACTCAAGATCATGAGTAGGATAGTTTTTCTCATGAATTTTGAGCTGTTGTGATGCCTTGGAAATAACCCTATCATTCTCCATAAGAACACAACCAAGTAATTTCATTGAAGCATCACTATAAATAACAAACCCATCATTCCCATATAGTAGAGTCAATATAAGAGCATTAACTAATCTTCTCTTCAATTCTTCAAAAAATTATTCACACTTTTTTTCCAAACAAATTTAACCCCTTTTCATGTGAGATTTCATAATGGGTTAGCCAACCAAGAAAAATTCTGGATTAAACGTCAATAATAACCTTCTAAACCAATAAAACTATGTAACAAAGATATACTTTTCGATGATTGCCATTATTGTATTGCCCTTGTATTTGGAGGATCAATGGAGATTCCATCATTAGAGAGAATATGTCCACGAAAATAAATCCTCTAA
Source organism: Viscum album (assembly GCA_963277665.1). Taxonomy (NCBI): domain Eukaryota; kingdom Viridiplantae; phylum Streptophyta; class Magnoliopsida; order Santalales; family Viscaceae; genus Viscum; species Viscum album. Next base: position 793,371,750 of record OY728160.1, on the reverse strand, counting down.
ATCCAGAATTCACACTTTCTGTACTTTCCATATAATTCATGTCTCCTATGAGTCATTAGAATTATGCTGACGTGATTTTCATGATCTTCGTAGATTTTGGAGTATACCAAGATATCACAATAAATAACACTAAAAAATCATCAATATATTCCTTTAAAACTCTATTCATTTGATCCATGACGACATAGGGTGCATTAGTTAATCCAAAAGGCATTACTGTAAACTCGTAATGCTCGTACCTGGTTCGAAATGTTGTCTTCAGAATGTCTTCATTCTTCACACACAACTAATGGTATCCTGATCGAAGTTCAATCTTTGAAATTTTTTGAGCTCCATGAAGTTGGTCAAATAAATCATCAATGTGAGGTATTCGATTATTTTTCTTTATTGTTATAGCATTGACATCCATGTAGTCGATACATAACCTCATAGATCCATCTTTCTTCTTAACATAAAATTCAAGGGCTCCCCATGGAGAAACACTAGGGAAATAAAATCCATTATTACGCAATTCCTCTATTGGTTTAATTAGTTCCACTAATTCCCTGATTTCCATTCTATAATGGGTGTTTGTTATGGTCCTTGATCCAGGAATTAAGTCGATTGAATACTCAATTTCTCATTCTGGAGGATGTCCAGGTAAATCTTTTTGAAACACATAAACATATTCTTTCACAATAGGTACATCCTCTATTTGAACATTCCTTTCCTCACCCACATTTATATCATTCACATCCTCCCCAATAATTGAATTTAGTTGAGCTATTGGGGGTGGATCTAGATAAGAATTAGGTGGAGATGATTCTTCTCTAATGATATGGTGTTATTTATCATCATCATAAAAAATTTCAACCTCCTTCTTATTTCAATAAATCATCAAATTGTGGTCCGAAATCTAATCCATACTGAATATTATATCAAATTCAATCATGTGTATGATGATGATATCTTCATATAAAGAACATTTATATGCTCTAATTGGGACTGATTCACAAAACATTGTTGTAAGGATACATACTTTAAAAGTTTTTACTAAAAAATCACATGTAAATTTTAATTGAAATTATTTAAATTTCTTAGAAATCTAGGAAGATATGAATCAATTTATTGATCTATAATCGAATAAATCATTGGAAAAACTTGAGGAAACCATTAAATTACCTTCCACCACATATTTTGGAGCTTCAACATCAGCAGTAGTGATAGCTTAATCTTGGACTTCGTCCCCTGTACTTTTCTGAGGTATGTTCCCTGAATGCTTAGGACATTAATTTTCATAATTTACCATCTCCCGGTAGTTTTTTGCATTGAACATAGGTAGCATCTTTGATCCCCGAGATATCATGAGAATAGTGTCATTTTTCACCACACCTGTAACAGACTAACATTGCCTTCATGCAAGTAATGGGGTGTTTCTTTCTACATTTAATACTGGATGGATATTCAAATTTTCCCATCTTCTCCTTATTTCCATTTCCAGAGTGATCGAATGATCTCTTTTACTCTTGCTTTTATTTTATGCCAAAATACATAGATAATTATTTTTCTGTCTTGATAGCACATGAGAAAATATCTTCGTACGACAAGAAGGATTGTGAGACTAATGCTCGATAGAGAAACGATTTTAACCCATCAAAGAAACGATCAATAATACTTCTTGGGTTACATATATAATTTGTTGCATGACTCACTAACCATGTAATGTTAGCCTCATAATTTGTGACATTATCATCCTACTTTTTCCTCAGACTCAGTAATTTCCTATCCATATCTGCTCGATTGTAATAAGGAAAGTATTTTTCTAAGAAAATATCATTAAACTCCCTCTATTCTATATTTGATACGTCATCATTTTCTTTTTTGTTTTGAATCAATGATCACCATTGATCAACATCTCCAGTGAGGCGGTAAACTTCAATGACAACATTTTCGCTTTCCCTACTCACCATGGCATGTAATATTTTCACTAACCAACTTATCCATTGCTCTGATACCAATGGATTTGTACTAATATTGAGCGTTGGTGGTTTTTTCCTGAGGAAGTGATCTAGCATTGATCATTCACGTTGTGGACTGCGGTGATCCATACAGGTAATGTTATTATTCATAACATGATTGAGTTATCCATGTATGGTGATAATCTGATCTGCACGAGTTGTATCACTAGCTCCACTATAATTATATATACCAGGAGGGAAATCCCAACATAGAGTGTGTGAATTTATATTGTTTACGTTCCTTCCACTAGGAAACATTTCTAAATATTGGCATAAACTAGATTATTTTATGAATCGAAATACATAATTTCAAACTTATAAAACACATAACATATATTGAACATTTTATGGATATATTCCATAATCATAAAAAATGTTTTTCATTGAAGAAGTATATACTCCTAAATACATCATAATGTTTTGTAAAGAAAATAAAAATTATCTAAAGCATATCCTCTGGAACTATCATAACAAAGAGTGAAGCAAGGCCCATTGTCATGGACCAGTTCTCGTTTGAGTCTAGCTAAAAAAGGTGTTTTCGGGTTTTACCCCTAGGTACATCTATGCTAGAGTCGCCTCTACCTACAGTTATCAATTCAAGGATGTATTTCTTGGAAAACTCTCAAAATCTCTCCAATACCAAAATTCTAGGAAGTTCTTCTATAATAAACATCAATATTTATCATAGGTTTGTGTGATATAATCAGAGTTTATATAAATATATCTTCCATGGTTTGTACTAAAATTCCTCTAATACCAACTGTAACGCCCCGATCCTAGTTACCCAGAGTCGGTGCATTATTAAAAAAATGGCATGATCACAAAAGATCGACTCTTGAAAGACCGATTAGTTTAGTAGCCTTGAAAAAACTAGATACATTAATAAGTATTAAATTACATGATAATGATTAAAAAATACAACGACATTGTCTCCATAGTCCACACTCATATCCCCATAGACTATTCATGTAGGTCTATCATAAAATACTTATTCACATCCTGGAAAAAATAAAACAGAGAAAGGGGTGAGCTTAGATGTTATGTAAGTATAACAATATAGTAGAAACTTCCATAAATAAACAGAAACATTTAAGGAAATGCATAAAAAAATTCTTTTAAACATGAACTTTAGCATTATAAGGAAAAAATAAAATTAAATAATACAATTTACTTATTCACATGGATATTCTAGTAGTCGAATAATCTCATGTAAAATCAATAACAACTTTCATAATGAGGGAATGAATAATTCTACACTATCATAACCAAATAGTCAAGTCCTTGTTCCAAGACAACAAATAAGATTTTGTTAAGGCCATTTTCCAAGACACTATTTTGTATCATGAGACGTACCAATGTCAATACTTTACTAATTCCAATGCATTACCCATATGGATAGGTTTAATCATAACATAAAAATTCGTATTAAAACTAGCATACCAAATGTCAATACATTATCTGTAAACCAAGAATGGTATAAAAATAACACATCCACAGTCAAACATATCACAAAACCATCAATACAATATGGATGTTTTGTATCATAATAAATCAACTTCAAATAATATTAAAATCCATCAGAAGATGTTGGCATAGATGAAATCAAAACTATTTGTGATAAATATCTCTTTTTTATTGAAATCAATTAAAATTCACATAATTATAAAATGAGTCATTTATGTAGAAAATATTCTTATAATATTGTAAGGGGATATTTATGATTTTATAGAATTGGAAAATAGCCGCACCCATTGTTTAAGATAAAAATTACATTCTTACCTTAATTTTGTCCAAAAGGTTAAAAAGGACCTTCATTGGAAAATGACAGAAAGATTTCTATCAATGCATTTTATAAAAAGTAAAACAAGGGTATAAATGAAATCAACCCATAATCTAGTAAATATTAAAAATGTTTTGAAATAAATTTTTAAGAAACATGAATGTGGATAATAAAGAGATCCCAGAAGATAATTACTTATAAACAACCTCAGATAATAAATAGACTGTGAAATTAACCCTTAACATGCACTTTTCCTTGGTAGAGGGTTGGTTAACATCCTGTATAATGGTGAAATAATTTTTGTTAAATTATATAATAATCACATACATTAATATGATATCATTTATGATCTTATAACATTCTTTTATCATAATTTCTTAGTATTATCGTTGTTTCGGGTGTAAACGAATTTATTTTCCATTATATTTTTTGTTATCTGAGTCATATTGGTTATGTATGTGATTTATTTTATTCATATCCATAATGATATCATGTCTTTATACATTTTTTTTAATCATATAATGAAAATTAGTCTTGAATGGATACGATGGGGAATGAATCTCATTGCTACGTGGAGACGTTAATCCATACGTACTACCGAGTGACAATATCATTATTTTGATATTAAAATAATATATAATTGGATATTATATCATATATACACAATAATTTTCATGTTATATTTATTATTTACATCAATTAAACATCATTATTATACCCATCCAAATATTAATGTATTGAATTACAATTACACCACGATGTGGAGACGTTAAGCAGTAAGTACACACGTATGGTGAAATTTCATTCAAAGGATGGATAGAATAATGAACATGGTTGTACCATATTTATAATAACATAAAATTATATCGAATATATGGTTTTATAATTTTATAATGGGAAAAACAAAGAAAAAGTAAGTGGAAGAAGAAAGGAACTTGAAATAGGTGGTGAGATATATACCTTTTCTTCGGGTTCTTCCTTTCGATTTGATCAAAATGGCTCCTTAATTTGGCATTATGACTAAATTAAGGACTCTATGATTAAGGGGGGATAGTATAAAGGGTATTTGGGCATATTTTTGATAATCCAAAATGCTTTGATGATGTGAATTTGAGGTAAGGGTGAGTGCCCTTTTATAAGAGGGGTGACGACACCTTAGGAAAAGTTGGAAATATTTTTTTATAATAAAATAATTTTCGTTTTCTAATGTCTCCAAAATGGATTATATAATGGATAAGGTGGGGATGGGTCGAAAACTACTAAACAAATAGATTTTACATAGGTTTGTGTTACTATATTAAATTTATCTTTTAGACTTAATTCTTAGTTAAATAGTTTGATATTTACCAAGTCTCTTTGTATTTTTATATTATATGGTTAATAAATATACTATATACTTCCAAGAGAACCCCAAGTTGTTAATTAATGATAAAAATATCATTTTATATGTCCTTTGACCGACCCTTTTATTTTTAGTAATAGAATATCAAGTAATAATATAATACTTTTTTTAAGAACGCTTTTATGTCAATTATGAATTTATTTAATAATTTTTTAAAGTCATAAAAACATTATTACTTGGAAATAAATACATTTAATCAGCCCTAAATTGTCATAGTCAACTATAAACTTTTTTTACGGCATCAAAACCTTCAAATTATATTTATTTTAGTATTTATAATATCATTTAATTGATTCATTCATTAATAAGGAAAATACTGCATCATCATTGTGTCATCAAAAAATTTCATTAATAAATGTCTAAATATTATAAATAAAACTCCATTATATAGGAAATAGTTTTAGCTACCGAATTAATTGTTATGGTCTAATAGATAACATGTATAACCCTATGTAAAAATTGTTTTACTAAAATGAATATGCTTATGTCAATTTTCTATTTACTTCATCTTAATTAATATAAAGTATCATTATCACTTACAAGTGGCTCCATGTGGTCCCAAAATCGTCTCCAAGATTCCCATGGTTAAAAATTTATCATCCAATAGGGTTAGGACATGTGTTAGGGATATTTAATATTATTATAATATTATTTTTTTACACTTATTTACCGGATTTACCTTTTAACCATGGTAAATAAGATATTTACCAATCTAGTTATTCCAAATGTATAAAAATAAATGTAAACTATTTACACAATTTTTACCTCATAATTCCAAACATGGAATCCATTTTTCGAAATTTAATTCAATAAGTGGCATAAATTAATTGAAATTTAATTTCTATTTTCAAAATAAAAAAGCGTGTTTTTATGAAATAATAACTACCAAAAGACTGACACTTTTTTATATAATATTTAAATTTGAAATTACTTATAATTACCTAAATTGTATGAAGTTATAAAAATATAATCTAATTATACTTCCAAAACATTAAAATTCATAATTTATCACTATTAATTATTTTGAATAAAAAAGTTGTTTTTGATTAAAATTTATTAATTTTCACTATTCATCATAATATGAAAGTTATCAGAAAATTATCAAAAATTCATCCTTCGATAATTTTGATATTTTGAATCGAAAAATGAACTCCATTTTGGAAGATAAAATTCATAAAATTTCAAAAAGAGGGTATTACTATTCATAACAGATTGTTTGATTGGTTGTGGTGTGTTAGAACTCAAAGTTGCATACAACACACGCTACTGCATTATTTAAAGAAATCGTACTGTGGAAGCATGGGGTGTTACACTACCACTGATCAAAAAACTCTTTTTCTTAATGAGAATATGAAAATTTACTTAATTCATATTCAACTATATTTCCATTACACAATGAATACATCAAGTCAATGTATAAAAATTTTAGATACTCTATCCATCTTCATTGTTTCAGGTTCCAATCTCATTGTGTGATAATATGTTTTATGATTTTATGTATTGTAGACACTGTAAAATATTCACCAATGTGGTTATGAAACCAAGAAATAAAATCATATAATATAGATCCACAATCCAAATATTTATTTTGGTAGTTCTTATAATGAAAAAATAACATCATTAGTACATAAGAAACAAATTTTTTTCCCATCTTTGGAATGCATCTATAGTCAAATCCTGAAGAATCACAATACTCCACATAAATATGTATTTATTCTAGTAATATCTTCATCATTGATGATGTTAGGAAAAAAATTTATCTTTAATATAATTTTGAAATTCCTTGTTGCACTGGAATTGATCATTCTTCCTTGTAAAACCTATCATTGGTTTTGTTAAATTTGATACATGATGATAAAATGTTTGTAAAAACCATATATTCCAAGGAAAATTCATATCCCGTAGATATTATTTTGAAGATTACTAATGAGAAAAATATATGGTTTCTATATATCCATAGAATCCCCATTTTCATATATTAAATATAAAATGAAATTTTCTTACTTTGTAACACCCGAAGTTATTATAGACCGTTATTTTCAGAATAAATTTATATTTTCGTTTATATCTTATAATGAAATTACTCAATGATTTAATTCAAACCCAACTAACTCAGAAAATGTTAAATTAAACTATTAATTGATATAAGTTCCATGAAACACATACATGGTGTGCATTCCATGAAACAAAAACTATTCATATAATGCATGGAAAAAAGATTTGGAAGACGATACACGCAACACTGAGTTTCTACTTATTATAAAGATTTATTTATTTATTTATTTTTATAAGAAAATTCTAACCAAGTGGTTTAACATATAAATATTAATATTAGTAACTAAGTTTAAAAAAATATTTGCAATTTTTTATATAAATTAAACGTATTGATAACAATATATTTGATTTTTTGTTATGGTTCTTTTTATTTTGAAAAAAATTATTTTCATGAATGAAATTATTTTATCACTAATTATTTCTATACACATATATTAAGCATAATTTATTTAAATCAAAATTATTTTTTAATTCAAAACCTAATAATTATCCCAGGTTTGATTTTGATATTTTTCGGAGAAACATCATTTTTTGAGGAATAATGAAAAATACAACTTTGTAGTTACAAACATTATTTTGTATAATTAAATACTAATAGTAAATGAAATTATAAATACATTTTAAATTCAAATTATATCTATATTACATCCAATAATACAATAGGATCGATTTCAATTGGACACTAGATATAAAATGTAAAAATACTTTTGAACTATTTCTTACATTAAAACCCTATTATTTCTAACCATCTGCTAGATGAGTAGTAATTTCAATTTTTCCTCTTATTGGAAGTGAATTTCAAAAATAAAAAATACACAATTGTATTAATTCTATAATTTATATTCCAATTAAACCATATTATTCAATAACCTAATTGATTATATAATGTGGTAATACTTGACCACAACAATTATGAAAAAATAATGATTAATTAGGTACTAATGCATAGAATTAAGGACCGAAGTGATCTAGAATATTTTAAAATACCCACGGGATTTCAATATTTGTTCCATAAACCTTCACATTTTGTGTTTTTAATTCTTTTTTCAGGTATGAACAAGTACACAACTAATTTGTTTCTAAAAATTCTATGTGAGTCCTTTTCCTTCCATATAAAAGTCCACCACCTCTATCCATTCCTCACAACTCTCAAACCATTTATGTTCTCTCATGATCAAAACATTTATCCTCCAAAAATAATCCCTTTAAACTTTGAATACTAATTTTTGGATGAAAATCCATCTAGGAATCATTTTGTCACAAACCAAAAGGTGTTACCCGATTTAGAGGTATCATCTTTTCTAAAACTCATTTCCTTTATATTTAATATTCACTCACCCAAACTCTTTTTTTCATCTTGTTTTAAAAAAAAATTATCATCCTTATAGAATAATTTTTTATTTTATGGTTTTGATGTAACCATACACACACAACTATTTAATTGACATTGAACATACTGTTTCTCTGTAAGACGAACTACTGTCTCACGAAACGATGATTGTTCATTTCTTATTTAACAGAAATTATGGTGGCCATTATGATGTAAAATATATTTTTATATGTAATGTATTTTCTTCCATTAATAATCAATTTCCCTTCAAACAAATACATCTTTTTACTATATATTTAGTGTTAGTATGATATTTATGTTTGAAGAAGTGTAGACTACCACCACATTAATGCGATGTGATTCATTCACACACATCATATAATGTTTTGTGGATTGTTATAATGAAATTCCATGATATATATTAAATAATAATTAATCATTAATAAGGATATATATAAATACATATATATACATATTTCATTTTCATACTTTCTTTCAACATCAGTAAAACAGGAAGACAACATTCATGCGTACATACAACTTAGTATCTCCATTAACAGTTTGTTACATTACATATATCATTTTGAAATAAATTATTATAATAAAATAATATAGTCTATACCTGATATTTATATCATGTTCTACATTATGGAATCGTTATATAACTATAAGGATCAATGATATAATAAATTAGGACACATGTGAACAACAAAGTGAATAATACCCAAAATAAAAATTTAATATAGGATCGTTGAGAACCGTGTAATACAAGGACAAAATAAATGATTTTATTGTAATAAATATATATTAAAATATAATTCTTCAAATTATTTATAATAAACTTATATTTTTTATACCATAAGACAGTAAGAGGACATAGAGAGTCTCGACACAAGGTAAAGGGATATTCATCTAATTATTAATTTTGGTGGGATAAAATCATTGATCACCTCTCTAAACTTTTGTGTGGTGTATTTAATGAACATGATTTAATGATTGTTATTTTTGAATTAAATATATGATTATTCACATATCCATAAAATGATCATTCTTAAATGGGTTTTAACATTCAAAAGTTTTTAATCAGTAAAACAGGTTTGTCTCGATTTTCCTTCATTGAGACTCATATTTTGTTATGCACCTAAAATCTTCTTAGAGGATTATATAACTCCATTTTACATTTTATAACATTTATATCCTTATTCAAATTATATATTTTGATACATTTAATAACTTATTATTACGTGGAGGTTATGATCAAAATTAACCATGTTAAAAAATTTTATTGAGAAAACATCCTCTTGTTTTCATGATTTTCAAGGATCATGCATCCATTAATAAACTATTATGATCTATAGTTCAGGAATATTAATTATTTTCCTTATAATCTATTAATTAAAGTTATAATCATATTTTAGGGCCATTTTTCACACTCTTTGGTACGTAAGATAAGCTTTTATAAAATCTGACCACCTCTCTATTTGGTAGAATTCTATTATATACCAAAAAAATGTTTTAAAAAGACCCAGGAAGATAATTCTGAAGGAAAAATTGATTTCCAAATATTTTGTTTTTATAAATTTATCTATTATAAGTTTTAAAATTTATTTTCAAATAACAATATTTTCAAATGGTTTTATGTAATATTAATAATTTTTCAATAACGACAATATATTTTCATCATGATGTGTTCTTAAATGATATTTAAAAATTGTTTTCCATCTAAAATAACATCATGTACTGTTTCTCATTACATTATGATGAATTTATTCTATAACATCATTCATAGTATTTCTTTTAATGGATTATGTTTTGATGGAATTATGTTATGATTCATGTTTCTCATTCATGGGTTATATGCTTTAGAAACATGATTGTTTTAATGGTTTATGTTTATGATGAAATAATTGTGAATCCTATTGGTGTACATAAATTACTATATGATAACATTTTTATAATACCGAATTAATTTCATGGGTTATGATATGTAATGTTATGATCATGTGGGACACATGTAAATATGAATTCATTATGTGAAGAGTGAGACCTATATCTCTATCTAATGATTTCGGTAAAGATTTATATCCAATGAGACAGAGAGTAATGTATTGTGGGATCAATCACTTCAATAATACATGTTTGGAATGAGTATTTACTCAGTTTACTAATACCAGTCTAGAGTGAGGGTTTACTGCGGTTAGTAATAAATGGCTAGAATGATGCTTTACTGGGTTCAGTAATATGAGGATAGGATGGGGTTGACCCAATTCAGTAAAGGACCATGCCTACATATATAATAATTGAATTAAATCACTGGATAATATAAAATTAGTTCATTCTTATGTGTTACCATAATTACATGTCTTACTTCTATGTTATTCTATCACGAATTATTTCATTTACTTCTTTTTTATCCATGCCATAAGAACTCTCATGATTTATTCCATGATTCATGTGTGTGATCTTTGATATGAAGGGTGTGATTTTCTTTTCTCATGATCATGTTTACACAAACTTATGATCATGTAAATTCATACATGTCTCACTAAGTTACCCTAACTAAGTATTTGAGCTCACCCCATTATATGTTTTTTACCCATGTTAAGATGATACATATAAGGTTTTATGTTTCTAAGAAAGGGGATACTTATGAAGAACCTGATGGGGGGTAATGTAGATCACTTATGTACCAGTATTTGTGTTTCCATGTTTCCAAAGGAACTATACCAACTATAGTTATTGGGTATGTTTATGTACAATGATTACGTATTTTGTAAATTTTATATAATATTTATGTTTTTTTATAGGGAGGGTAGATATATTCTGTATAAAAATAAACGTATAGAAAAAAAATGAAAACTAAGATGAGAAAACGATATTCAAAACCTTTTGTAATATGTCCATGTCTAAGTTTAAGGACCATGAATTGTATAAGAAAATATCCTTGAATTTTGGTGAAGGATAAAGTGATTGGATTTCTAGAAATAAATCAATGTATGGATTCTACAAGTGGATCTTTCTCATGAACATAGACATATAGGGGTAAAACTTTTGAGAAGATGTTTTGTGCTGGACTCGGTGTAATCGTGTACACGAAAACTTTCCTTGTTGCACACCTAGTTTGACACACATGGGGGATATGCTTTTGGAATTCCCAAAATCATCATCAAAAATTATGAAGTATATAATCCTAATTTTAATAGGAACAACCTATGAAAAATAAATGTTATAATAGATTATGTAAGATGTCATATGTTAGACATCCAACATTTGATTTCTCATGATTATGGGGTTTCTAATTATGATAATTGTTTTGTAATTTGTGCTTTCGGTTTTAGTCAATGTATATTAACTAAAATAACTGTATTAATAGTGATTGAAACCGATAATGCAACAATTGTATTCTTATGCAACCTAATTTTATGGGACTTGGAATTGAAAACCACTTTTCAATTCTCACCCATATTTCTGAGGGTACGAATCCTTGTGGAACTCCACATTAACAAAGACTGAACAATATTATGCAGAGTCATTCCTGGGGAAACATCCTCCATATTTCAGAGGGTCTTCTGAACCACTTTTTTCTTAATAGTGGATTAGAACCAATGAAATGATATTTACTATTCTTCAGTGTTCGGAGCATGAGAAAGTAATTTGGGTTGTTTATCATATAGAAGGCCAATAGATTTGTAGTGGTCTCTAATAAAGAATAAGAGGACGAATAATTTGAGTGAATCCATGTTTTTGGATAAGTATATAAACTTATTTATAAATAAGTACCTTCTTATATGTCTTTGATAGTAGATGGATATTGGATTCCTTGAGTCGATGCAATGAGGTGATGAGTCATTTGGTACCTAGAAGGATTATTTCATGATACATGTGAGGTATTCTTTAGTAATTATCATCCAAAATGAATGCAAAATTTATTAGTTATTTGGTGCTTTGAAGGAAATTCTCATAACGGCGTTTGTTATAAGAAACTTTATTAGTTATGAAGAAATTCTGCGTTGTGAAATCAGGGGGGAAATGGAGGTTAGAGTCACAAATTAATATCATGAATTTGACAAGTATAAGAAGATGAATTTCAATGGAAACTCTAAGAAAATTGGAGAAATGAAGATGAACATTTCATTAAGCTATATGTTTTGGATGAATTATTTAGGAAGTTTCCTTATGGGTTTTATTAAATGTTTTTAGTGTGGAAGGTAAGACCATCATGCAATAGATTATCAATGTTAGGGGAATAAGTTTGAAAAAACTAATAATGCAGGAAAATGAATAAATAATGCACCTCCCATTGATATGTGTTAAAAGTTGAAGGAGAATGGGAGTTCATAAAACCACTCCTCTAAACCAAGTGTTGGTGATAATGATAGATTTCAAAAACCTCATAACATGAGGGACACTAAGAAATCTCATACAATTATTATATCTGACGATGGGTATGATAAGAACATAATTAAAGGTACACATACCGTCCAATCTAGAATTTCAAATTTCATATTTAATTCAAGGTCCACCCACTCATTGATATCTCAAAACTTTTCATAGGTTTTTAATTTTCAACCCAAACAATTTTATGTGGAATTAGTAGTGCAATCCTCTAATAAAACGATGGTTGTATTTAATGTTTATCAATATTATTCAGTTAATGTTTATAGGAATTTTCTTCCAAAAAAACATTTCATTATTACATTGGAAAACATTAATGTCATATTATCTATGTACTGGGTTTCTCTGCATAAATCCCACATCAATTATAATGTAACAGATGTTAAATTTGATATTTCAAACCCTCCTCTGATCATCCTTTAATGTAATGATAGTCTGATTATCCTATAGAGATTCCATCAAATTTATGGGTCTTAATCCCCATCCAAAAGGTTTTTTTTTCCTAAAATGGTTAGGGATAATATTGAAATCTATGATATGCCAGCAGTTTGTGAGTTTTTGGATGTCGTTCTAGAAAATTATAGTTTTATTTTATGAAAACATGATGTTCAATTCTATATAGAACATTTCCCTAGTTCTACATAAATTATAGAGAATCATTACAAAATGTAACTAATTTAGTTTAAATAATTTAATAAGAAACTCCATGAAAACCATGTTATGGGATTCATTAGGAATAGTGTGTCACGTTGGGGTGAACCCATAATTTTTTTGAATAGAATATAAGGATCCATGAATTTCTGAATTTATTATCGAGAGTAGAACAAGATCATAATCAATAACATGTATCAACTTCCCTGTATTGATTTTTTATCAATTATGTCGATCTCAACGCGTTTCCACGATTGACCATCATTCAGAATGTCATAAATTGTGGGTCATGAAGGATGATATATCTATAATGACATTATATATAGTGTATGGTCTTTGTGAATATACAGTGATTTCTTTTGGTCTCACAATGCCACTTATATCTTCATGGATTTAATAAATAGATTCCTTAGAGATCATATTGAACATATTATGTAATTATTTATAGATGATATTCATATCTATTAAAAAAACGAATAAAATTAATATCAATAGATAATTTTACTAATACACTAAGGATGTACAACTTGAATGAATAAATTAAAAAATGTGATATTTGTCTACCAAATATTTCCTTTTTGTTCACAAAATCTCAATAGATTGTATGACTATATATCCATCAAAGACAATGGCTATAGAAATAAGGACTAGGACAAACACAGTGACTTTGATCCGAAGAATTCGTGGATTAGGTGGATATTATCGACGGTTGGTGGATAATTTATCATGACTGTCGAATCTGTGGAGAATGTTAACTTGAATGCGGGTGAAGTTCCTATGGATATATGAATGTGAAGACAATTTCAGGGAACTGGAGATAATATTAGCCAATGCTCTTGTACATACATTGCCCTGTAGTTGAGAAGGGTTTTTAATCTACAGTGATGATTCCATGAAGGGATTGGGATGTGTTCATATGATGAATAACATAGATATAGAATGTATTTCATGACAGTTGACAATATATGAGAAAAATTACCCAACATAGGATTTGTAGTTGATGGATTTAATTTTTTTTAATGTTTTAGAGGAATTATATTTTTGGTTTAAGGTGTGATATATATACTAATCATAAAAGTAAATAATATATATTCACACAAATGGAGATCAAAAAGTTCTTGAGATGATTGTTAGAGTGGATTTAGGATTTTGACTGCTCAATACATTACCACCGTGATAAAGTGAAAAATGTGGCAAATTATTTTAGTTTTAGGGATAATGTTATCATATCCATGATGTAGGTCACAAAAGATCCAATGTTTTTGGATTTTGAAAGGATAAATCTATAACTCTAGGAGGATGAGGAAAAATCTAATCATTCACAAATGTATATTCATCCCACTATCTGTGGGATTTTTAAGGAGACCTAGATGGAAGATGGAGAGTTTCTAATGAAAATTAGAAATATTCAAGAATTTTACATTGGTCATGATGGATTGATAAGGTTCATTAACAAATTTTTTGTACCACCAATACTATATTTGAAGATGGAGTTGTTAGAGGAAGCATATAATTCATCATTCTCAAATAAACATAAGAGTATAAAGATGTATAAATACTTCATGAAATACTTATGGTAGGATGTAATGAAGATATATATCGTGAAGTTTTTATCTCTTTGGTTGGTATGCTATAAAGATAAGAATGGTTGAAAAATTCTAAAGAGATACTACATCCATTACCCATAACAAAATAAAAATTGTGGAAAATCACCACAGATTTTGTGGATAGACTACCCATTACCTCTAAAGTGTTTGATTCTATTTAGGTGGTTTTTAACACCCTTAATATCTCATCATAATTAATTTCTACAAGAGAATAATTATATCTTGATCATATTTCCATAATATACATTAAAGAATTGATAAGTTTATGTGGAGTTACAAATTCAATTGTATCCTCTCAAGATCTGATGTTTACCTTTATGTAATGTTGATGTCTTCAGAAATCATGAGATACTGTATTTGGTTTCAACACTTGTAATCATCCTTAAGTATATTTTCTGTCTAAATGAACAATTTAATCCTTATAGGATATGTTGAGATCATGTTCTATAGATTTCAAAGTTGTTTGGGATCAACACCTTCATATAGTTGATCTTTTTATGAAAATAGTATTCACTAATGTAATCAGATGGAACATTATGAAGCCATATATATAAAAAATGTAGAGATCCAATGTGATGGAATGAGGTTGGAGAATGAATGGAATTTTGGACTAAGATCAGTGAAGAAATAGTTGATTAGGATAGAACCATTTTGCAGCAAATTAAGGTAGCTCCATGAAAACATAAATGTTAAGATGATATCAATTAGTGTGATAAATTATTTGATGTCGGAAAGAAGAAATTTTTATGAATCTCACCATGGAAGAAATTTATGTGATTAACGAATAATGGGAAACTCATCCAGGTATATCAGCCCCTTTGAAATATCATGTTTATATCAAGACAACATCCTATATCATGGAAATTCTTCCAAATTTCACTCATGTACTTGATGTGTTACATGTTTTTCTCTTAAGGATGTATATATCTGACCCATCACATTTAATGAACTCAAATTTCATTCCACTTTAGTAGGACCATTCTTATGAGGAGAATCCTTTTGGAATTATGGACCGATCAATGAATGTTATTGTAATGCTCCAACACCAGTTAACCAGAGTCGGTGCATTATTTTAATACATTGGAAGGATAAAACTAAATCATGTCCCGAAAGACTGATCAATTTTGCAGTATTGGAAAAATGATTAGATACAACAACTTAATGATACAATTTCAAACATAAAATAAAACATAGAGTGTTCATTGATAACTCCATTATTCTGTATTACATTAACCCTATATATCGATCATAATATAGTTCTTTGAAATCTTTGGAAAATAAATCATAAATAGGGGTGATATCAGATGCTAAGTAAGGAAAAAAAATATAGTAAAAACATTCATAAATAAGAAAACACATTTAAGGAAATGGGTAACACTAAGAAAAGATGTTTAAACATAAAATTCACCATAATATGGGAAATATAAATGAAAATAATTCCATATAGTTATTCTCATTGATATTATACTAGTCCAATAATCACATGAAATATCAATAAACACTTTTATAATGTTGGAATACATAATTTCGTACTTCCTAAACACATAGTAATGGCCTTGTGCCAAAACTACAAAAATGAATTTGTCAAGGCATTTTTCTAAGAAACTAGTTTATCCCATGAGACCTACTAATGCATCGAGGAGCTATATAGGACTACACCTATCACATACTATGTCCAATGCATTCCTCATATGTGAAGGATTAAACATCACATTATCATTCTTATTAAAAATAGAATAAAAAATGTCAATACTTTATCTATAAACCATGATTGGTATAATAATAACACATCCACAGCCAAATATATCACAAGAAATTCAATACAATATGAGTTATTTGTATCATAATAAATGAATTTCAATAAGTCTTGAAATCCATCAATATGATTTTGACATAGATAAAATCAACACTTTGTTTAGAGAAATATCTATTTCAATATTGAAATAATTTAAAAGACATATAATTATAAAAGAAAACATTTATTTTGAAAATATTCTAATAATCTTGTAAGGTATGCTTTGATGATGTTATAACGGTATCATATAACTACACTTGCTGTATAAGTTAAAAAAATTCATACATTAATTTTGTCGAAAAGGACATAAAGTACAATGATTGGAAAAAAACAGAATGATTCCATTCAAGATATATAAGGTCAAATATGTGTACAAATGAATTTAACTTATTTTCTATTAAATTGTAAAAAAAATCAAAAATATTTTTAAGAAAACATGGAAGTGTATAATAAAGAGGTACCAGTATATACTTGCGTTAAAACAACATCGGATAAAAATAAGACTGTGGAATTTACCCTTAATTTGTACATTTCCTTAGTCAATGGTATGTTAACCACCTGTATGAAATTTAAAACATTATTATTAAATTTTACAAGAACTATATACATATATATGATATCATATATGATCTTCTAATATTTATTTGTTAATAATATTTTAGTAGTATTATCATTTCAGGTGTTAACAGATCTGTTTTCCTTTATTTGATCTATTACGTAAGGCATGTTTTTTATTGATAGGGTGTATTTTATTCATATCCAGAATGATATTAATTTCTTAAACATTTTTTAAATCATAAAATTTAAATTATTCTTTAATTATTACGATGGGGATTTAATCTCACTAAGTCGGTGGAGACGGTAATCCGTACGTACGCCCGAGCGACAATATCATTATATTATTGGTGAAATCGTATGTTGTTGGATGGATTTTCATATATAAAAAAAATTAACTTGTTATATTTTTTCTTTTCATAAAATATACTCATTATTAAACCCATAAAAATAATGAAATGTTAGAATATCAAACTACACCAAGACGTTGAGACGGTAAGCCGTACGTACGCACGTATAGTGACTTTTTCATTAATATAATGTATAGATTAATGAATATGGTTTTAATATTTTTATGATAAAATTAAATTATATATATGATACTTGTGTTTTGTTTTATAATGGAAACAACAAAGAATGAGGTAGTTGAAGAAGAAAATAATTTGAAAGAGTAGATGAAATATTTACCTCTTCTTCGGGTTCTTCTTATTGATTTGATGAAAATGGCTCCTTAGGTTAGATTTATGACCAATGGATGGCCTCCAGAACGAAGCGGTAAATGTTGGGAGGATATTATTTCATGGTTTGGCTTAGCCAAATGCCTTTTTTATGTGTGAAATTAAGATAATAGGATGTACCCTTTTATAAGGGAGGTGAGGGTTACTTTTTGAAACACTTGAAATATTATTTTATAATAAAATAATTTTCAGTTTATTATTTCTCCAAATTATTAATTTTGAGGACATGCGGAAGGATGGGTCGAACCACTTTCATCCAACAAGTTTTAGACCAGTTTTGGTCACCATATTAACGTTATCCTATAGATTTAACTCTTATTTTAATAATTTGACATTTACCATGTTTCATTGTATTTATTTTATTTTATGGTTAAGAAACATACTATAACTATCCAAGAGAACTCAATTTGGTTCATTATTAATATATATATCCTTAGCTATGTCATTTTACCATACCTTAGATTTTTAGGAATACAATATCAATTAGTAATATAGTATTTTTTTTTAAAATCAACTATGTCAATTTTGACAGAATTTAGTATTTGGTTTTTGTGAAAATCATAAAAACAAGATTAAATAGGACCATATACATTAAATCAATACTAAAATTTAATATTAACCTAGAAAATTTGTGCATGGAATCAAAACATTCAGATTATATTTATTTTAATATTTACAATACCATTTATTTGATTTTTTCATTAATAAGGCCATTACTGCATCATCATTGTGTCATAAATAAATTTAACTATTTAATGTATAAAAATAAACAAAATTATTATATATAAAACTGTTTTATCTTTATAATGATTATTTATAGTCAACTGGATAACTTATATAACCACATGTAAAATTTCTTTTACTAAAAGATATATATTTATATCATTTTTGTATTTAATTTAAATTAATTAATAAAAAGTGTTTTAATCACACTCACGTGGCTCCATGGGGTCCCAAAAATGACCCACAGATTCCTATGGTCGGAAATTTATCGACAAATAAAAATAAGACTAATATTAGTATAATTTAATATTATTTTTTTACCCTAATTTACCAGATTTAGCCTTTAACCTTGGTAGATATATTATTTACTGAAGTAAATAATCCTAATTTCTAAAAATAAAAGTTACATATTTAAAAAAATTGGACCTACTGATTCCAAATATGGAATCCATTATTCCAAATTTAAAACAAAGAAGTGGCAGAAATAAATTTAATATTAATTCTCATTGCTAAAACAAAAAAGTTTGTTTTTATGAAATAATAACTATACGAACATTGACCCTTGTTTAATCCAATTTAAATGTTAAATATCCTATAACTATATAAATTATATTAAATGATAAATATATAGTCTACAGATACATTAAAACCACTAATATTTATAATTTAACACTATAAACAATTTTGACTAAAAAAGTTGGTTTTAATTTCAATTTAGTATTTATTCACTATTCATAATAATATGAAAGTTATAAGAAAAGTACCAAAAAATTAACCAAACTAAATAATTATGTCTGTATTATATAGTAGAATTTAATTTCACTAAATTTAATATATAAAATTGTCAAATATTTGATTAAAATATGGTTCACCATTAAAAGGCAGAAAAACTATATTTTTTTAAAAAATACATCTTTTATCTTAAAATTTTAATTTTCTTATATTATGTCTATTAAACACAATATATTAATATTAATATTATATAGGGTATATAAAATATAAATTTTGGTTAATACTATTAATAACCTCATTTTTGAACGGCTATTTTGATATGTCGTGGTGCGCTCGAACTCGGTGTCACATGTTGCACATTTTATTGAAATACATTGAAGAGATAACAAACTATACAATCATGGTGTGTTACATTCTACCCTCCTTCAATAAATTGTGTCCTAGAAATTTTAAATTGGTCTTCAAAAATAAATGGATTACAATTGAAAAATACCTTTTTGGAAAACCTAAATAAAAAATTGGGTTAATAAAATTTACTCTTAATAAGAGGGAATGGGAAATGAAAAAGTCCGCACCAAATTATTATCTTGATTAAGGGAAAATTGGTTTCAATTATAGAATCATAATTCTGAGGAAAATGTAAATATTTATAAGGATTTATTGAGGTCATCAATCACAAACACTAGTAAAATTGAGGGCCTTAAAGACAACAATCTATTATGATTTAAAATATCGTTAGTTCAACAAAACATAATGTATTAGGATACCACATTTTTGTTTTTATGATCCATTACCTAATGACGAAGAATTAACTTATTCATAGAATAAAAGGAAAAAATATACTTGACAAGTAGACTTTCATATTTCAACTATTTCCTACCACAAACTCACATTTCACTCCAAAAGATAAAAGAAATCAAAAATATTCTTTTTATCTTAATCGTATAGGGTACCAAAAATAAGGAATTAATATTTCGTTAGTCAGACTATTAAAAAACAACATTATACAAACCAGGACTTCATGTATGCTAGTGGTAGGTGATCCACCTTCGTCTCCCTTCAGTTGCAGGTTCATGTCTCGCGGCCTTGCTGGACGCGACGGGTTGTCGCTCGACCTCCAGGTTGTCATTTTTATAACAATTCAAAAATAATCATAAGAAAATCATTATATTTAACAATAGTATCCAATTTCAAACATAATCTATTCCATCCTTTATTCTTATCCAAAATAATTCTGTCCAAACTCACTGTCCAAAATTTATAAGTATGGTAAACATAATAAAGATATTTTTTTCCGTGTAATAACATTTGAATACCTTCATCATGTATTTTTTTAAAATCCCAGTAACACCCTGAACTACCATTAAACCTTATTGGTTACATTCATGCTTTCTAGTTAATTATATAGTACTAGATATACACCTTCTATAAGAAAATTTTTTAAACTCCAAAAATATGGAATAAACAAATCATTAATCAGTTTTAAGGTAGTCAAGAATATCAAGTATAATCTATCCAAATCTATAACATATTTCTCCAAAATCACTATCTCATTATCGGAAACATATTATGGTTTCACTTTCTTTCACTGATATATTTTTCAAAAAATAAATAACCTGCTATTTAGTTACTTTTTATGGTTCCACACTATCTCAAGTCCGTAATGAAATAGTACAGTATTACAATCCTTATATACTATATAATTCTTATAACATTTATTTCGTTAATACACTACTCAAATGAAAAATATACTATAATAAACACATATGAACTCAAATAATTCCTCTTCACCATTGGTAGTATCATAACTTGATTATTATCCAACAGTAGCATTTGGTGTATACTCTAATGATTTTGAAATTGATTAGCGTAGTTTCCAAACTCCATGAAGATGAAGCATTTTACATTTTAAATATTTTTCTTACACAAGAAGTCACATACATGGTGTCATTTTTTTCAACACATATAACAAAATCTAATTCCCTTCTTGGAGCTACACAGGTGATTCTTTCCATAGTTATCACATACAGGAAAATCCCTTTTACCCATCATCCCTTTAGCCACCTTTTTATATTCCATACATTTCTTCTCTTTAATCCCGTAAAATCCATAGGACTCAAAGAATTCATTACATATCTTATTAACACATGATATTATATCTTTATATGATGAGAATAAGTGGGAGACTGTTTTCCATTTTAAATGATGGTTTAATACAATGAAATATATGTTCCTTCTTAGTCTTTTGATCATGAGTATTGTTGGAATTCTCATTCCTTATATTACGTTCCATTTCTAAACAATGTAATACCCTATGTTAGTTTATGAATCGAAATGAAAAATGTCTAATATGTAAAACACCTTACATGAATTGAGAAGATTATGCATATAATCTATAATCATAAAATTTTTTCTTTGAGGATGTATTTATTCCAAATTCATTCATAATGGTTTGAACAGAAAATATGAATTATCCTAAGAATAACCCTGGGAGTTTCATAACCAATGTTACATGATGGCTTGTTGTCATGTACCAGGATACCATTTGTCAAGCATGAAACTCCATGTCAGAGTTTTCACTCTTAGGTACATCTATACCATAGACACCTCTGCATTATCATATCCAGACAGGGATGTATTTCTTGGAAAATACACATCATCACTACATTACCATAATTCAAGGAATTTATTCTATATTAATCCTCAATTTCTATCATAGGTTAGTGTTCTCTAATCAGGGTTATTCTAAATCTAGTTTCAAAGGTTATTGCTAAACATCCTCAAATACCAACTGTTATGCCCTGACTCCAGAATCCCATAGTCATTGCATTATTTTAATACATTGGCATGATTACAAGGAATCAAGTCCTGAAGGACCGATCATTTAAGTATTATTGGAAAATATATTACATTAATGGACACTAAATTGAATTATAAAATAAAATAAAATAACACCACATTTTATATTAAACACATTAATATCCCTTTTAATATCTGTATAGGTATGTCATTATATACTTTTCAGATCCTTGAAAAAAACATATAAAGGGGTGTGTTCAGATGCTGAATACAGATATCAATATAGAGGAAACCATCATAAATAATTATAAACATTTAACGCAGTGTATAAGAAAAAAACAAAAAACCTTTAAAAAATAAAATTCAGAATAATATGGAAGATTTAAAATCCAATAATTCCATTTAATTATTGAAAATGATATTCTACTAGTAGAATAATCACATGAAATATCAATATCCACATTCATAATGATAGAATCCATAATTCCGTACTTCATAAACACGTAGTAAAGGCCTTGTGCTAATACTAAAAATATGAATTTTTCATGGCCTTGTGTCCATACAGTAGTTTTTCTCATGAGACCTACAGATTCATATAAGAGCTAAATCTGGCTCCACCCATCACTTACTATGTCTAATTAATTCCACATATGAAAAGGTTTAAACCTCACATACACACTTGTATTAAAACTAGCATATAAAGTGTCAATATATTATCCATAAACCATGAATGGTAGAAGATTATTTTATCCACAACACAACATGTCACAAATCATTCAATACAATATGGATGATTTGTATCATTATAAATGAACATCAAAAAAGCTTAAAATCTATCTAAAGGATGTTGACATAGATAAAATCAAAACAATTTTTAGAGAAATATTTCCTTATATTTTGAAATCATTTAAAAGTCATATAATTATAAAAAAACATTTATATTTAAAATATTATTAAAATATTATATGGTAAGCTTCGACGATGTTATAATGTCAAAGAACAGATGATCTTTCCAAATAATTTAAAAAACATTCATATGCTAATTTTGTAGAAAATGTCATAAAGTACCTTGTTTAAAAGAGACAGAAAGATTCTAGTCAAAAAATATATGGTCAAATACAGGTATAAATGACTTTTACAAATTTTCTAGTAAATATTGAAATAGTTTGGAAATACAGATTTAGGAAAACATGGACGTGGATTATAATGTGGTCCTGGTGGATACTTATGTTAAAACAACCTCGAATAATAAAGAGATTGTGGAATTAACCCTTAACTTGTCTTTTTTCTTTAGTCGATGGTATGTTAACCTCTTGTATAATAGTCAAAAAATTGTTATTAAATAATACAGGAACTATATATATATATACAATATCATATATAATCCTCTACTATTTCTTTATTAATAATATTTTATTAGAATCATCATTTTGGGTGTTAACTAGTCTGTTTTCCTTTATATGATCAGCTATGTAAGACATGTTTTAATGGATAGAAGGTATTTTATTTATATATATTATTATATTATGTTCATAGAAATATTTTTAATAATTTAATGAAAATTATTCATGAATGATTACCATGGTGAATGAATCTTATTGCGTCCGTGGAGACAGTAATCCATATATGCGCACACGCGACAATATCATTATATTGATGGTGAAATAACATTTAATTGGATTATATATCATATATAAAGATTAATTAACATGTAACTATTATTATTTACCATAGTTATACTCATTATTATACCCATCCAAATAATTTTGTGTTTGAATAACAAACTACACCACGACGTGGAGATATTATGTCGTACGTACGCATGTATGTTGACTTTGTAATTAATATGATGGATAAAAAATGAATATGGTTGTAACATTTTTATAATTAAATAAAAATATCTAAAATATTTAGGGGTAATAATTTATGAATAGAAACAACAAATACAGAGGAAGTGGAAAAATAATGAACTTAGAAGAGGAGATGAAATATTTACCTCTTATTCATGTTCTTCCTTTTGATGTGATCAAAAGGGATCATTTTGATGGATTTATGAAATAAATACCTCTATTATGATGGGAAAAAATTTTGGATGATATTTGGGAAGGTTTTTTCTGATCCAAATTTCTTTGGAGGTGTGAAAGTATGAGAAGGTGTGATACCATTTTATAAGAGAGGTTATGGTCACTTTAGGAAAACCTTGAAATATTAGATTATAATAAAATCATTTTCAGTTTTTAATGGCTCAAAAATAATTTATTTATAGTATTATGTGGGTATGGGTCAAAAACCTCTCAACCAATAGGTTTCAGATAGGTTGAAGTCACCAAATTAAACTTATCTTTTAGATTTAACTCTAAGTAAAATAGTTTGACATTTAACAAGTTTCTTTGTATTTTTATATTATATGGTTAGTAAACATACAATAACTAGTAAATATAACCCCATGTGGTTCATTATTACTATATATATCTTTATATATTTTTTGGACTATCCTATATTTTTTAGTAATATTATATCAATTAATAATATATTATTTTTTAAAAAAACAAATTATGTCAATTTTGACACTATTTAGTATTTGGTTTTTTTGTAAATCATAAAAACTAGATTAATTCTATAAAAATTCATTTAATCAGTAATAATATATTATTATCACCTATAAAATTATTTTATGGAATAAAAAAATTCAAATTATATTTATTTTATTATTTCCAATACCATTTATTTGATTCATTCATTAATTTATTGATTATTACATCATCATTGGGTCATAAAAAAATTTAAATATATAATGTCTAAAAATTATAAATAAAATATCATTATGTAGGAAATATTTATATCTTTCTAATGAGTATTTATAGTTGAAATAATAACTTACATAACCCCATATAAAAAATGGTTTACTAGAATGTATATATTTATGTCATTTTTGCCTTTACATTGAATTAATTAATATAAAGTGTCATTATAACTCTTATGTTGCTCCATGGTGTCCCAAAAATTACCAGAGAATTAAAATGGTATAAAATGTATCAAAAAATATAAATAAGTAAAAAATTTAGGGTAGTTATTATTATTATAATATTATTTATTTACAAAAATTTTCCAGATTTACCCTTTAACAATGGTAAATAAAATATTTACTGAAGTAAATAATAACAATGTCTAAAAATAAAAGATAATTATTTTAAAAAAATTTACATCCATATTCCAAATATGGAATCAATTTTTCAAAATTCAAAACATAGATGTGGTAGAAATTAATTAATAAATAATTCCCTTCGTTAAACCATAAAGCGTATTTTTAAGAAATAATAACTATAAAATGTTTTTCACTTATTTATATTCAGTTTAAATGTGAAATTATATACAATTAGATAAATTATATTAAATGATAAAAATATATTCTAATTATACTTTGAAACCACTCATATTTATAATTTAACACTATAAATTATTTTGAGTAAAAAATATGTGTTAAAATTAAAATTATTATTTTTTCAGTATTCATCAAAAGATGATAGTTATCAGAATAGTACCAAAAATTTATCCTAACTTAATTTTTATGTCTTTATTCTAAAGATGATTTTAATTTCACTAAATTTAATATATAAAATTTTGAACGTTGTATTTAAAAATGGGTTCCCATTAAAAGGTGGAAAAACATTATTTTTTATAAAATACCTATTTTATTTTAAAAATTGAATTTTTCATTTATTATGTCTATGAAACAAAAAAGAGGAATGTTAATATTATATAGGATATATATAATTTATAATTTTGTTAATACTATTCATAACGCCTTTTTTGAATGGCTAATTTTGTAAGTCATGTTGCGCTCGAACTCCGTGTTGTATGTGGCACAATTTATTAAAGAACATTGAAGATATTACATACTAAGAAATATTCCGGTGTTATAGTTATATGAATAACCACACATTCTGGGAATAATATTTGTGGTAAAATCACCAGTTGGTGGAAGCTTCAAGGGATATTGAGTATATTATGATTCAAAAGTATGCTTGCATTTTTTTACATGAGTTATGAATTTCATGTGAGAAATTAATTTTATGGGGGGATAGATTGTAAAACCATTAGTTATTGTGGATCTGATTTTTTTAATATATTTTATTTTTCATTTATATCTTACATTGAATTTTGTTAATTATTCTTTTTAACGTATATTTAAATCAATGAATGTTACATTCAACACCAACATTGTGTACATTCCATGCATCATCGATGCAGACTATGTTCCACGCAATACCAACATGGCATACGATGCACGCAACACTGAGTTGGTGTATGATACATGAAACCCTGAGTTTCTATGAAATATATTTTTCTATTATTTTAATTTATTACGTATGATAATTATAACCTAGTGGGTAATCATAGTAATATGATTAGTAATTACTACATTTAAAATGATGTTTATAATTTTTTATATAAATAAACCCTATTGATAATAAAAGATATAATTTTTGGTAAATTCATTTATAGGATTAAAACATCATTTCCTCAAATGAAATGAATATAATAAAAAAAATTATACACATCTTTAAATTTAATAAAAGTAAAAAAAATTATTTTTTGAAATTAGTATGTTGAAATTATCATAGGGTGAATAATTAATAATTTTCTAAAAAACCGTATTTTTTAATGAGTTGTTAAAAATATTGCTTTTTAGTTATAAATTTCTTTTTTCCTAATTAATTATTAATGGTAAATAAAATTATAAATATTACTTGTGTTCAAAATAGAAAATATTACATATATTAATAAAATATGATAAATTTCCATTTGAATCTGAATATAAAATCTTAACAAACGTGTGATCATTTTCCTACCTTATAAGCTAGATATTTCAATCTGTCTTCAGGATTATATTTTTTTTTAATTTTTCCACTTATATAAATTGAAAACGAAATAGTACATAAAACATATTATTCAATCAAATATTTAGATACTAATAAGGCTACCAAAATGATCTGTAAAATTGATTATAATTAATCACAGCAATTAAGGCCAAATTAAGTTTAATTAGGGACTAAAATTTAATGTTAAGGGATCAAATTATATATACACTTTTACAAAACACATTGGATGTACATAGTGTGTCCATAAATCATATATTCTTAATTTTTTGTTATGTCTTTGTGTATGTAATAACATGTGTACAACTAATTTATTTCTAAATTTTCTATGTGAGACATTTTTCATCCCTTTAATAGGCAACCACCTATACACAGTCATCACACCTATAAAATATTTTATGCTCCATAATGATCTGACTAAATATCATCCCAAAATTCATTCATTATACTTTGAGGATGACATTCATTCAGAAACCCTCTCAAGGAATCCTTTTGTCACAAACCAACAGGAGTTACCTGATTAAGAGGTAACATCTTCTCTCAAGATTCTTTCATTTATTTTCCTTATCTACCCTCCAAAATCATAATCCCGTTATTGTTTGAAAAATAATAATATTACATAAATATTTAGGTTTTTATGAAAGTATTATGGCCTACACATACACACCCCTATATCTAATTTATGTGGAACATAATGTTTCTGTGTATAGAGAACTACTACCTCACAAAATACTGATTGTTTATTTCTTTATTACCACGAATCATGGAAGCCATTATGATGAAAAATATATTAGTATAAATATTATATTATATTTATAATTTCTTTATGATTACATATCCCGTAAAACCCCTTTTTACCTTCCATTTTGTGTTAATATGATAATATCATTTGAGGAAGTGTGGACTACTACCCCATCAATGTGATGTGATTTGTTCACTCACGATGTAGAATGTATTAAGGATTGGTTTAATGATATTATAATGATAAATATTTAATATTAATCATATGTTAATAATGTTATATATATACATACATATATATAAACATTTTTCATTTATATAAATTCTTTAATAATGTAAATAAAAATGGATAAATTTGTTCATGAGTACTAACGTATTACTATCTCGTATAATTTGTGTATTCTATTATATTCATCACTATCATATAGATTTTTAAAATTTAATTATAATGGATATTAATGATATTTTAATCATGTTATATATTCTAAAATCATGATATTTTTATACGAATCAATGATAAAAAAAATTGAGACACCTACGAAGATCAAAGATAATATTACACAAGGTGAAACAATAATATCAGATAGATAACACATGGTTAATATATGGTCATAATAAAAGAATAAATGATAATATATATAATAATATTTTCTATAAAATAATTAAAATTTACTTATATTTATTATATACGGAGGACGTATAAGTACATAGAGAGTGCAGACTGATGTTAGGTTATTTTTCACATCACTACTAATTTATGTGAGATACTAGCTCTGGTCACCACTCATTACTTTTTTGTGGTGAATGTAATGAAATATATTTTATTATATTTAATTATTTATTAATTTCATGGGTATTCACAAATCCATTCTATAATCATTCAACTATGGTGTTTAACATTAAAATGTTACCAAATCAGAAAAACAATTTCGTCCAAAATTTCCTTCTTTGATACTACTATTTTTTTATGCACCTAAACTCTTTTTAATGTTTTATATACCTACAATTTAATTTTTATACCCTAAATATCCTTCTTATAATGATATATTATGCTAAAATTTATTTATTTTTCTTACATGGAGTGTATGATCCATGTCACCATGTTATAAGAGTTTATTGAGACAATCTCCTCATTTGTTTGAGATTGTTTTTGTTTATAATTCCTTTGATGAACTATTTTGATATATATTTAAATAATATTAATGACTTCCTTTATAATATATTTATTCAAGGTATAATAAATTTATCGTACCATTTATCACTCATTGGTACATAATATACAATTTTTAGTAAAATCTGACAACCTGTCTCTTTGGACAAAAGTCTATTATTTTCAAAAAAAACATTGTTTTAAGAAATTATTTCCAAAGATACATGAGGATAATTATCAAGGTAAAACTGACCTGGATTTTTTTAATGTTTATTTAATGATTTATTAAAATATATTTCATGAAAAATGTGATTAAAATGTATTATGTTATATAATGCATTTTTGGAAGGGGACATGATATTTTCATTATGATGTGTTATGTAAAATATATATCAAATTTATTTCCCATATATGATAACATTCATACGTGTTTCACATACATTTATGATGAAATTATTAAATGTTTCAATTAATATACTTTTTGGAATGGATTATGTTTTGATGGGATGATGTCATGAAACTGTTTTCTCAATCACGATTTATATGATTTTGTAACATGCTTCTTTTCACGGGTTATGTTTATGATGAAATGATTTTCAAAACAACCCTATTTACATGTGTTATGATATGTTCACATGTTTATGATACTCAATTCATATCATGGGTTATGTTCTTTCTATTTATGTCCTTATGGATCATGTATGTATGATATCATTATTTGATGGTTGGGACTATATCTCCCTCCAATGGATTGGGTAAAGATTAAAATATAATGAGATAGATAGTGCATGAATGATGGATTAATATATTCAGTTATACATGTCTCAGATTTGAGTTATCTCAGTTTAGAAATATAGGGATGCGATGGGTTTTCACCTCGTTCAGTAATGAAATTTGTACAATAATATATTCATCAAATTGATGTGTTTCCTACGATGGAAATCAATATAGGACAATGAATTAAAAAATTACATGTATTTATCCTATGTCCATCAATAATGGATTATGTAACTTACTTTCTTTTGATTCACGACTTATTAATTTCCTCGCCTTATACCATGATCATTGTATATGATCTTTCATATGCTGGGTATGATCATTTATTTTTGTGATATCATTCTCATACCTATACGGTCAAGTTTAAGCTTACATGTCTCGTTTGATTACGCTTACAACACATTGGATCGCACAACATTTGATGTTTCCTTCTACTGGTTATGAAGATATGTATTATGTTTGATGTTTCTAATAAGGTTTCTAGTCTCAATGAACCTATTGGGAGATAATGTAGATGACTTATATACCAATTTTTATGTATCTTTGTTTCCAAAAAAACTATAGAAAAAATAGTCTATGTGGGTTTTTATAATGTTTTAGTACTCAAAAAATATTATCTAATGTATAAGTTTTATAAAATTATGGTCGAAATATCTTTTATAAAAAAATACACTCATTTATATTTTGGCACAAAGGAAATGATCTCTCATCATTCCCAACACCGTTGTCTTGTCTTGTTCATGCTGAGCCCTTTTCCTTGAATAAAAAACATGTTATCCAAAATAAACACTAAAAAAGTCTCTGAATACCTTTAATATATCTAAGTAATAAATTCCATGAATACTATAGATTACTTCGTAAGTCCTAAAAAAACCTAATACCTATTCTGGCCACATCTATAACTAAATAATTATTTTGGATTATCCTCTAAATGAGACCATAATTGATGAAATCCGGATAAGATGTAAATCTTAGAGAACCATTATGATACCCTCAATAGATAAAATAGATAATATACACATGTAATTGGATATAAATTATTTATCATAAGTTGGTGAAGATTAAGAAAATCCATACAAAGACTTACCGATCCATGTTACTATTTTTTCAATCAAGACCAATGGTTCCTATATAGAGGTACTTGACTGAATTAATCCATATCTTTATATCTCTTAAAACTACACATTATTATCGGTTAATTATGTTGGTAGCCTATGATAAGATGTAACTAATATAGTGATGGTCTCTAAGAAGACATATTTCGGAAACTCCACTTCTATTGTGGGTGGAAATATAATAAATTATGAATAAGAAACATCAGGAAAAGTGTTCTAATGTTACAGGAAAATTACAATTTGTGATCTCATCCATTAATGATAAATTAATTACTGCTAACTCATATGATATCATTCCCCTAATACATCCTTAAAAACTATGTTTCCCCTTTATTTAAAATATGATCTCCTTCTAATAGATGCTCAAAAATATTTGTAGTTGTAAAACCAACCCATCAGGTATAATAGTCGATGTGAGACTTGAACATTTTCAATTAATCCGCAATGAGGATTATATCATAGAAAAACCACTAATTAATAGAGATGTACCATTTATACAATAATCCATTAAGATTAATTGAATATTATCTATACATAAAATATTTATATTCTCTTTGTCCTATAGAATATTCCTTTTTTAAAAGAGATGACTTCATATAAACTTTTAAACCATGAAAAAAAATTGCACGAAAAGAAATAAAAGAATGTGATACATCTATATCAAATATATAATGAAGAAGTATAGAATTCAAATAAATAATACATCACTACATTATTGTCCATATTAATTATATAACATTGTTTTGATTGGCTCCATATTAGTGCATACTACCTGAACATTTTTCCATAATTTCATTTTAAAATTTACATTGATGAGGAGACATGGTATTCATTGAAACACCCAAGATAATTTGGTTTTATTGATGAGAGTGGTGCGTCTAGACTTGTAATATCGAATCATATGACTCTGTTGACACATGTGATGTTTCTATAATATCTTACGATGGAGAAATTCTACAATAGTGTTGGGAAAATCCTATTCTATTACATTTATTGGCACTATCTCACTAGTTTCGTGATTTATTGCTTTATGTGGTTGATGAAAAATCAATAGAATCATCAATCATTTTTCATTGTTGATGGAGTAAGATTCACTATTCTGGTTGTTCGATTCTATGTCATGGTCCAAATATGGAAATATGTATCCCTCCTCCGAATTCCCTAGTCATTAGAGTTCGCAACATTTCATGTAGGTATCAACATGTACCCTCCACACATATATCTGGAGATGACCCTTTTTGTCAAAATATATACATTAAACATATTTTTATAATCTATAATAAAGACCATATAGAATATTGGGTGTATCACCTTCCTCATCGATGATTAAAACATTCATTCCTACTAAGATTCACTTGAAAAATCATTATGTCAAAAGTAGACTGAATTCATTATTTTATCCACATACACTATAACTGTGAAGACATCTTCTTTCTGAATTAAAAATACCATTTTTCTTAATATAAGGAATGTATGAGGATTGAATTTATTGATTAAAAATTCTAAAAAAACTTCCATATGATATTTTGTTCTAATAAATATTGAATTACAGAATCCCCCACTAGCATGCATGGTCATTGAGAACATACATATTCATTCGAAAATTCAGATATGCTTATGTTCCTAGAAAATCTAATATTATATTATTAGTATTTAGCCACTCCTATAAATATTTTGGTTCCGAATCTCCATTAAATATTGGTGGATTTTTCTTCTGGTACAATTAAGAATAATTCACATTACATGGTTCGTCTATCTCATTCCCTTGAAGAATAGAATGAAATTAATGGACTATAACCCAAACATTATTTTGGTTTACATGTACTTTAGGTTCAACCACATAGAAGATTCTTCTAGATGGTTTGTTCTACTCCAACCATGTCTCGTTTCTTTAAATAGAACAATTTCCATAAGTTTCACACTGTATCAACTAAAGTATTAACAATTTCAAATTCAATAACCTCATAAATATCACAACAAAGATTTACAAAATTCAACAGTTTCTATGATAAAATCAGTTATTAAAATTTGAACATTATATTGAAAAAAAAAACAAATAAATCATTATATTTTGATTTTCACTCATTTAAAAAAAATCATACAAATTTAAAAACATAACGTGTTCTCACCAAAAAAAATAATTCATCACTCAATATGAAACATTCCCTTCTATTATGATGTCACTTCTAAAATTCATGTTAACCTATACTAATTAGCTAATCAAATGATTATGAAAATCTAATTCCTATATGTATCTTCATGAAAACATTGTATGAAACTCAATGGTAACATGATTTAGAACATAAAAATGCTAAATACTATTTTTATGATATAAATTTATAGTCCCAACAGTCATACTCTTATATACCATCATAATTTAATAATTAACCAGAATGAATAACCTCTCTAGAACCATGAAATGACTACCATGTCAAATACCGACAAGTAAAAATACGATAATCATGTCCATGACTAAAAAATATGATCCCACATATAACATCCACCCCTCTTCATTGGTTTTTGTAAATGATTATTTTCTACTGGGCCTTAAGAAACATTCCAATAATGTCCCATTCTTGAAATAAATTCCTAGGTAATAATAAATATGTGGGGGATGATTTTACCTTTAATAATACAAAAACACAAAAAATATATTAAATAACCAAAACACTATATGATGAATGATAACAATGAAAAAAAACTCAATATAATACAATTGATATCAAAACCAAACTAAAAAAACGCACCACAATGTAATACTAATAAAATCAATTTATATAATGGAATAAAAAACAATCAAATATCAGTGATTCCAATACATTAATCCAAGATAAAAATCCATCTCCATGCTCCAGTATCACAATGAACTTCTAAATATGTGTGATGCTTTATCATTAACTATATACCTGTAATCAAAAACTTCAAAATAAAAAATGTTCCAAAGCATGTGTGACAAATGAATCTTATTATATTTTCCCCAAATGACTTCTCTACCCATTCCACTAATATCGAACAAGCTATAAAATTTATATAATATAATTAATATTAAACAATTTATGTTAAAAAGTTTGTATAAAAAATTGAGTTAATTAATATCATATAGGTTATCCCAAACAAAAATGTTTGATAAGAAATTTTTTTTTCATGAAAAAATTATTTTTTATGAAATCGATAATGATTGGTCTTCAAAACCCTATCATAATTTTTTTTTGGCACTTACCATTATAATAAAAAACCCAGATATCAACAATCACATTCCCAAAAGATAGTTACAATATTTTGAGTGATTTATCTTAAATCTACCAACATGTTGTAAGGAAATTAAAATCTCATTATACATTAAACATTTGGAAATGAGAACCATTTAATATTTCAACAAATCCATGTAAAATGAAATAAAAAACCAGGATTACAAAGCCATTTCAATAAAACATTTTTTTAAATGAATATCAAAAAACAATTTTACCCTAACCAAATAAAAATCTTTTTTAAAGTCATAATTTTAAAATATTTTAACAAAAAAATGTTAACAAATATTTGAAAATTTTCAAAAATTAACAAACTATCAGTAGAATAGGTTTCTATATTATTTTCACAATCAATTTCAATAATTTTATACAATTTGAAACTAATAATTTGTGTTCTAAGAGGAGTATATGAGTGTAAAGCCACCTACCGTGTGTATTATGCTGAAAATAATGAACTAATTGAAAACACCAACAAATAAAAGTTGAATATATGAAAAATAGACAAAGATATCTTCCCTTAACATTGTAAAGGCCATACCATACCATTCTTGTGATCAACAACCTTAAATTGATTTACCAAAGGCTAGTTCTAACAATCCTACAGATGGGACAAATTATATCTTTGAAAAACCTTGAAAACACACATTCAGGAATTACTACAATGGAATTAGCCTTCAACATAACAATAAATTCATATGGATAATTTCAGATTCAATGGTGAATGGTTCCACAACCCTTAGGAGGAATACAATTTGGTTTAGACCCATAATGGAGAAAAACCAATGGGTGAATGTTCAATCCCAACATATATCCACTAATATAGGTTAATATATGTAAACGGTCTATAGTTAGTCACACAGTTTGGTAAAAAATATAATAATAATGTTCCAAGTTCTTCCCCAAGGATATTCTCAAAAATATTTCTACATAGTTATAAAAAACATGTCCATACTATCAAAAATTCGATGTGTCCAACACTACTCATTTTTTCCTAGTTAGCGACAAGTTTTGAAAAAACCATGTGCCTAATAATGACCCTTATATTAGGTCATGTCTCATTATTCACAGTTTCCAATAAGAGTATCATGATTTACAATAACCATGGTCCAACATGTGCACAATTAGAAAATCCCCCAAAACATTACAAAAGTATTCAAAACCATCCAAAACATTGACAAAATTGTTTGCATGTATAAAAATAATATAAATGGTTAGTTACATGAAAATGGGAGTGATGTAAAATTATTATTAGACAAATTAATCTATATAAATATTGGATAATGATGAAAATATCATTGAAGGTAATTTTCTTATTTAGAAATCTAGGCTAAAAAAGTGTGGATAATGATATAATGATTTGTTTATTGTTAATGAAGAAATTATTTATAACATCTTCATAATAGTTAATGATATTTTTAGGAATATGTAATGAACTGTGGCTACATTTAAATATTCTAAAATTATTATGATTATTAATTATAAATATAAATGATATTTATTATGAAATAGATTTTATTAAATAAATATAGTTGAATTTCCCCTATAAGATAAATAAAATTTTATTATTGAATGTGAAATGATTAATAATGTTATATATGCAATGAATATATTAAAGGATCAGTAGATGTAATTAAAAGGAATGAATATCATAATATCAAGGATACAAAATAGGAATATACTGAAGAATATAATGATAATGATTTGTATGATAATGATCATTAGAATGTACTCTATCATATTCGAAGGAAAATATAAAAAGGAAAGGGTGAAAATAGATGTAATATCATATTAAAATTATTTTGGTATAATATAAGTTTAATTTATAAAATTTATGGTACATATAATAATGTTATTAAGTAATATATTGATGAGACAAAATAAAAAATAAAAATAATTAATGCAGAAAAATATATAATGATATCAAAAATCCGTTGACAGTAAAAAAATTAAAAAATGTATCAAAAATAATAATCATGGTGAAAATGTATGTTAACGTCTTACCTATTTAACGTAATCTTTTAGAAGAAGAAAAAGGTAAAAAATTTATAAATTTTATATATCATGTTGAAAATTATAAATGAACATCATGAATTGTAGGATAGTATGATGAAAAATATATCGAACACATGATGATATGATATGATAATATTTTTATTTTCAAAAAAAGAATAAATAATGCGAAATATGGTTCTTAAATAAATATTAAAATGAATATTTAATTTAAAAATGAGTTATTAAAGAAGGAAGATGATAAATTTATGAAATTAACGATTTCAATTTATATAATTATTTAAAAGAAAAAAATTGTAAATTGTATTAACTAACATTATTGTTTTAAATATGATGGTTTGAACAAGGTAATATCTGGGGGACTTAATGATAAATTGACATAAATGAGTATACAAGATTTCTATGAAAATCATTAATAATGAAAGGTTGAATCATCATAGGACACTAAATTATTGTCATTTAATTTTTATAAAATATATCCATATACATATATAAAATGAATAAATTTTTTATAAAATTATTATGCTCTAAAAAAGTACAATAAATATTTTTACAATTAAAATCCCATAGAAATGTTTTTCACATGGTGTCATATTCAGGTATTAATATTTTTATTTGTGTATTTTTATCTTTATTAACCATTTCAGTGAATAATTTCATTGCAAATGTATGTGAATGGAATTATATTGTGATATAAATGTTTTTTTCATCGTTTCATCATTATTAGTTGTAATTTTCATGTTTAGTCAATTATATGGTTCCCCCAATGTATTTTCAGGTGCATTGTTTAGTCATGGATAATATAAAGTGTGATGATTAAATGTACGAGTGAGAAAATACCTCCTTTTAACATGGTTGTATTAATCCCACAATGACCTTCTATTATTCCAAATTCAAATTTATGGATCCCAATTAATTGATTTCTATACCAACCAATAACATCTTCTAATCTGTTATATATCTATCATCAAAGAAAGAACTATAATAATCATGTATACGATCAATCCCTTCTACCTTTTCCTTCATCTATTCTTTGCATTGATTTTTTTTACTCTACATCCATATTAGCTTAGTTTTTATGCCACTAAATATTTTATTTAAGTGTTTTTTTCATAAAATAATTAAATCTAGTGTAAATGGAACTTATTTCTCATTTTTTATGGTTGTGAAAAATAAATAATTAGTTTCATATATCTATTCTATGATGTTAACTATGTTAACATTATATAGTGAACCATTTCAAAAAACCGTTTTTAAATATATTTTAAAATATTTATAATGTTTTATATTATTTTTGATTATTGGAATGATTTATATGGTTATTTTCAAAATTTTAATTTTAATTTTTATAAATAAATTTCTTCCAAAATAATGTTTTTTATATTAGATTTTATGAATGTAATATTATTTTTGACGATGAAAATACCTTTTTATTCTATCAAATCATTCTTTGTAAAATATCTTCCATCAATAATAACAATTCATTGAATGGATATATATTGAAATTTACTTAAATTGTATTTTATAATAAGTGAAAATTTTATTAAAATGGGTTTTAATACTTTTTTGGTGATTATGATTAATGTGTATCTTATGTTCCTAAGAAAATAACCTAGGATATGATCCTTTTTAAGAATTGTTCCCACTATACCTAGTAAATGATATATTAAATCACCAATGTTTTACTCTAATATCAAGTGATTGTTTCAACAACTTATTGTTTTACCTCAGGCTAAAATATTTTGCAGAGTTTTATATACCAGGATTGTATATGATTTATTTTAAGGATCATATAGACCCCTGACCTTAATTTCCTCAATTAATATACCAATTTTATTAGTTGAAAGTGACTTTTTTTCAAAATATTTATATTTATAATATATTTATAGAAAATATTCATTCCATAATTTCATTATGATTTATATTCATGAAAATTAAATGATTATTTTACTATGTATTTTTTCTAAAATAACATAAATGGATTGCTTGAAAATTATTCTCCTAGAACCCATGGCTGGATCATATTCAGATAGTTATGCTCACACTTCAAATATATTATTATGATGTTTATAGAATTTTTTTTATTTGAAATACCTAAGTTCTATGAATTTTTTGGACAGATCGGATATTCATTTTTTCTTTGATAATGATTTGATGAGGATAGATTCTTTGAATTACCCATCTTATCACACTAAAATAGGTAAAAGGTATAGTGGTTTATTTTTGTCTTTAGTTAGAATGTGTAGTCAATGTTTGGTGTCACCTTATTAGTTTCCAATAACATTTTAATAAATCACTTGTTTAATTTATTTAATTGTATCATATTGTATTCCATTTTATAAAATGATTTCTTTTTTATCTCGATTGTTTGTGATGACATTTTCTAAATTATTATAGTGATTTGGGAAGAAACACAGTTTGAGAATTTGTAAGGAAAATCATAAAAAACATCGTGGTAACTATTATTGTAGATAATTGGAGTGCCTATATTGTAATTGTTTTATCAAATTGTTTTGTAAAATCAAATGGTACTCTTATGGCCATTTAAATGTTTTAGAGATTGTTGATCTGCATCCTTGGCACAAGATTTTCAAAACTGAGCACCAAATCCACCACTTCCTGAAAATAAATCTATGACCACAGGGTTATAGCCATAGTTATATTCAAACGGTGTTATAATGATATATAAAAATGTAATATAATCATTGGTTTCCACCTAAATTATAACACTATTTATCAAATGGAATATCATAATGGCCCTCGTGTACCATGGTGGTTGAGATTCCTAGACATGTGGATGTTTTTTTAGGCCATGGAATAAAAGGTAAATAATCTATATCATTAATTTAACCTAGATAATGGATTTCATATATATATATATATATATTGTTTAATATAAATGATATATAGTGGATAAGATAATGAGTTACGAATATGAGAAGGAAGGTGTTGGAACTGATTTTGCCTCAAACATGTTTACATTATTTCAACTTGAATAATACCTATGAGAATATGTTTATATCTCTAATAGGATCACAACTATGATAATCACCCATTTATATAAACATTGAGGATTTCCCTATTATAATATACTATATAATACTATAATCCCATGGATAGAGGGTACAACATTTATATGATGACAGAAAGTCAAGGTTATGGCCATTCTTTATAAGTGACTTTTACAATTTTAAATACATGGTACGAAATGGTCCAAAACGTATATGTTAAATTTGATTTTATCTTTGAATGCATTATATTTCATCATTTTTTTAGTTTTATCAATTAATTTTTTTCTATTTAGGAAATTTTTATTGGTGTGTTCATTCCAAAACACAATGTCATTGAATCTGGGAACATTTTTCAAAGGGAATAAAAGAAGTTTGTAAGATATTCAATTATCTATATCAGATAATGAATATTTTTTAAGATATTATTATAGGTAAGATCCTTATCTACCAATATAATCCAACCTAAACGATGTTTTTTTTGTATTAAATGTGTTTAATTCTCACAATGTAAATGGAAAATCATTAGTGGAACTATTTTTTATATCCTATCATTATTATTTATTTTAATAATAATGCTTGGGGATGATTGAAATAATGTGTTTGATAAAACAAATAAATTAAATTTTTTGATTAAATTAATGGTTATTGTGGTAATTTAGGAATGTGTATGGGTGGATTGGGTTCATGATGTATATAATGAGATATAGTTGTCCGAGACGTTTCCACATTTAAATACTCGGGACAGAGAAGATTATATCACCAAGTGACTACATGGTGTGAGAGAAATAGGTTATTGATATCTCGTTTATAAATTTTTATTGACATATTAAATGGGAGATAGATTTCAATAGGATTAATAACATTGATATTTAAAGAGTCTATGATTTTTATCAATTTTTTCTCATATTATTTGTGTGGTAACAATGGTGATGAATACATTAACTCCTGTTATCTACACATCTTGTTCCTTAATCATAATGTTTATCTCATATTCTATATGTTTAATTTTTTTTTATAAATTTCACTTATTTAAATGAAGTGTTTTGGTTATATTAGTTGGATAATATATTAGTTTCAATAATCCCTCCCATTATATTAATCAAGAGACATATGTAATATGTTTTCATATTGATACATGAGAATGGAATATATCATATTTCTCTAGTGCATTATCATAATGTTATGGTCATGGTTGATTATATAAAGATATTAGAGATGGTTTTTCTTTAGAGCGTGGTTTGGTTCCTATTTGGAGAATTATTGAATATTATGAGATTATACATTATTTATACTAATGTGGATTATTTTTTAATACCATCATACTGATAAATTTTATTGTATTTTTCAATTGATTTAGGATTATTTTCAATAATGTTTTCGATTTATTTTCAACAATTCATGATTATTTATTAGAGGCTTTTCATTTGTTGTAATAATACCCTCAATTATATTTTAAACCCTTTTAAATTTTTACTACCTATTTATTGATTGACATAATTTTATTTTAATTGGGATGTAAGCCATTACAATGGGTGATTCTTGTGGAGTTACATATAATATAATTTCCTTGGAGTCTGTTATTTAGGATGGAATGTATGGAGGTACGATATATCAAAGCTTGACATGAAATAAAAAAATAATCATTCTTTTCATATTTATACATTAATTAAGGTAAAAAGATTAATGTGCATGTAATTTTTTGAAACATTTTAAGAATGTTTCAATAACATCATCATGGGTTTGTAGATGAGATTTGTGTATCATTCACTAGTATTGATAATTCAAATTAACACATCATCATTAAAATATTACATTATAATATTTATTATTATTATTATTATTTATATAGTAGAACTATAATAATGACATTGTATTTATTGAATAATTAGTAGTTTTCAACCTCTATAGGATAATTACATAATTGGAGATATACAGAAATCACTCTAATGGTTCTACTGGGGACATGGTTCCACTAAAAACATGTGAATCAAAATGTTATCAGAATCATTGTGGATTTATTCTAGTCTATTGAAAAGGAAATTATCCCCAAGAACAAAATTATTTTTTGACCATATTATAATTCAAATTTTATTTGCAATACATCCTTTAGGTTACCCTAGACCTCAGAAAGTGGATGAATTGGATTGTAAAATGAGAACTATTTATGAATACCTTATGTCTTCAATTAAAGTTAACCTTAATATAGAATTGTTAGTGTTTATGTTTATGAAATGGAAAGGGAGGGACCGAGTTATTTATCCTATGGTCGATCAAAGACATAATTTTGATTTATTTTTAGAATTTTCTTTAATATATAATATGAACAACAATTTCCAATATAAAAATAATTCATTCAAGTAAAAAAGGATACATATATATTATTGAATAGATATCACAATTCACATATAGTGATCAATTTAATCAGTATATGGAATTTGGATTATCACTTAGGGAATGGTTGTTTGGCATGGATCATCCACTAGATATTTGATCTAGAGTGATGATGTAAAACATGTATTATTACACATGCCCTGTGAATAATACAATAGTGGGTAAAAAATATTTTCTCTGAATATTAGTGTAGGGAAAAAAAATCCAACCTAATATTTTTATAAACTCTATCGATGTGAATATTCATCTAAGGAAGAGGTACTATTATTATTATAGAGAATAAGTAAACCAATACCCAAGATTAGATTCATTTCCCCCAATCTATATTGAACTTTAAAAAAAATTGGGGGATCATTTTAATACAAAATATGTAATTTAAGGAATATAATTAATATCAAAAAATGCTTCAAATTGGAACATATAATGTAATAGTTTAAAAATACATAGATGTAAACTACTATAGTGGGTTTTAATTTTTGTTCATTCTATCATGCCAAAATTGGATGACCACATCAAGGATATTTAAACCATTTAAGTTGTGTTAGTTAGAGTTATTCCATATGTACATTGAAATAACAATAGTTACTGTATCCTGTTTTCAATGAATAATTAATGACGGTTTAATTGATATATTTTTTGGATTTGAGATTATTATTTTAAATAATGTTATATGTCCTTTAATAGTGTGAATTACTATTCTCCAAGATATTATCTTTCTACATTTGTTGAAAACGAGAAAATCCAAAAATACAATTTAA
This sequence comes from Viscum album, assembly GCA_963277665.1. NCBI lineage: Eukaryota > Viridiplantae > Streptophyta > Magnoliopsida > Santalales > Viscaceae > Viscum > Viscum album. The sequence continues at coordinate 793,329,111 of OY728160.1, read as the reverse complement.
TTATTTATTTTACATCATAGAGGGATATATATAATTCATAATGTAATTATAATTAAGAAACCGTTTTTTAATGGGATATTAGGGTAAAGTCAGTAAATTTTCCATAACAATCAATGAATTCATCTTTATATAGCTATTTACTATCATCAAAATCAAAATTATTAATTTAAAATTTGGAATGGAATTTTTGGTAGTGTATAATGATCATTTAAACTATCATAATTTAGATAAAAATTAAGATATCATGAAAGAATTTTTCATGAATTCCTAGGTAAATTCAAATCGAAAAAATCATCTGAATCACTTTTAGTGATAGTGGATAGAACCATATATAATCCATTTCAAATAAAAAATTTCATATAATGTATTCAACCATGAAAAGTTATTTTTATGGCATAATATAACTATAAATTGATGTTAATTTGAATATTTTTTCCGGACTAACCTATAAAATAAAAACTGGTTTTTTTATTCACATACTATCATAAATGTTTCATACTACACTTTATAATATGAAATGGACCCAATATAATAATTTTGTCTATATGTGAAAGATGAATAATTTGGATAAAGTTTCATTATAAGACCAAATATTTCATTTTGTTTAATTTAATTAGAAATTAATGGAGTCTATTCATTTCATGTAACCATGTTTTAATGCTATAAGTGATCACACATGATGATTATTGTTATCAATATTAGTTCTTATAGACAAAATATGATGTGTAATGTTAATATTTAATAATTAAATAATTTTTATAATGAATGAATTTATGATGCATGTGGGAGGTGAAAGACATCTCAGAAATGTTTCAATATCATTTTTAATCGAATTGATTAAAAATGATAGTTATTTTTATTTTATTATTTCAATTTAATTTGTTAATCAAGAAAAATACCACTAAAGGATCATTGAAAACGAATTTTGGAGTGATAAACATGATTTTTGGGTATGTTGTCTAAAAATATTTTACAATTGTAAATATAATGGATAAAATAAATTGAATCATTTCACATGGTATATAATAAATTTTAAAATTACAATTATTCATTGATTGTTTCTCCAGATTCATTGTTTTTTTAATAAATAAATTGTTATCACGAGTAATTTTTTGAATAAATTTATTTAGATAGGGGAATTAAAATTTGGGGATGGAAAATATAAGAGAATCATGTATTTTATTCACTGAATGAGTTATAGGGTGTAAATAATAAAAATGGCCAATGAAAATAATATAAATTTATATTCTAAACATCGATGAAATTTTTTATATTAGTAGGGCTATCATATATGAATTATCAGAAAATTTTAAAAAAAATAGGATTTTTTAATAAATTTAACTAAATATAAGTTATTTAAATTATAATTATTCTAAATAGAAATGAAATATAATCATAAAAAGGTTATATTGATATAAAAATATTTCATTAAGAAATAAAATGACCAAAATGTGCTTAAAAATATTGAGGAATGTGTGAACATATAGAGGTAACAACATGAATAAATAATGAAGATGAAAGGTTGAAACAAGAAATTAAAAATCACAATCTTATAGGCAATCATTAAAATTAATTAAATGACAAAATAATGATAATATTCTTGAAATCAAATCAAAATATTTTTTATATTTTATAGATTATCATTTTAGAATAAATTTTATTATTTATAAAAAATTATATACAATACACAATATAAGAAGAAATTGACTTAAAATATGTTGAATCAATCTATGTGGGGAAGAAAAAAACATAAAATAGTGTGTAAATATATGAATTTGAGTATCTTACAATAGAAATTAAAATATTTACGTTCTTTTTAAATATATAATAATTTTATATATTTTGAATTTATAAATTATTTGTTGGATGTATTTCAGTGTGTGAAAACCATTTCATACTCAATAGTAAAAATAATTATTTTGGAGGACATCCAACCCATAAAAATATTTTCATTAGTTGGTGGATTACATGTTTACATATCAATTTTTTTGTGAGGGTATTTCAGATAAATTTAATATTTTTTGTTTTTTGAGGGATATTCACATTATTATGAAGGTTTAATAGGAGAAATAATTATACATGTTGGGTTTTTCTGAAATTGTATGGCCATTTACTACTAGCCAATTTTGGAAGTTTTCATTTATAACTAAAATATATAAATTCTAATGTAATAAAAATTGATAAATGATAAATATCATGGAATAAGATGATTTTTTATTTGATGGAAGGAAACAATAAAATATATATTTTTATATAATATATTCATGGGAAATTTGATTAGCATCGTAATGAAATAAAAATGATAAGCACTGGGTATTATGATAATATCAAATTATTTTAAAGGATTATGAATTCTATAAATATTATTATATGGAGGTGATAAGATAGGCCTCTTGTGATTGGATGATTCAAGAATTAAAATTTTTTAATAACACTATCAATTTTTTTTTTTGAATCAGTTTTTTAAATATAGAAAACATGATACCTTAAATAAGATTAAAGATTATTTATAATAATAGAAGAAGACACATATATGTATATGGAACACAACATATGATGTATGTTTTTTTATATCTTGTAGCATCCTTATATTGATATATTACATGACATGTTACTATCACACCAATCAAAAATGAATTTGAAAAGAGAACTGATAGTCTGGAAACAATGATATATTTTCTATTAAATTATATAGAATTTTAACTGAGAGTCCAATTTAAAAATTCAATATATGATATATGTTATTGAATAATATATCATTTAATTATTTAATTCAATGAAAAATGTACCACCATTATTGTGATTTTATATTGTGGGTAATATATGATTGTGAAGTTTAAAAAATGTTATAGAAAAAAATTAAATTAAATAATCAAACAATAAGGACGTATTATCGAGAAATAATTATATATTTAAATTTCAAATATCTTATAAAATATATTATTTTTAAATTTATAATTTTATTACACCAATTATATATTTTATACATCATGTCTACATTTATACACATAATAACATTGGAAAAAATTCATGTGATTCAATTTGGGTCATAGGTATGATTTCAATTTATTTTTTATTTATATATTATTAAATTATAACGGATTTATGGGTTTTAGGGATGAAAATATATTTCCTTCAATGAAATATTATTTGTGTTTGGTCTACACATAGTTAGTCAAAATCAATTGGTCACTATGTAATATGACTATATTGGTTCTTGTGGATATTATAAGACATTGATAAATGTTTTTTGAAAAATGAGAACCACTAAATATTAAATTTAGAATATATTTTTTAGGTCTACTAACTTCCTTATGGATTTAAATTGGTTTTTATGAACATGTGTATAATACCAAGTAAAAATGTGATTTGGTTTTTATTGAAGAGTAGCTAATACATGGTTTTTTTGCTGTTTGTCTAACCGAGTATTGTAACCATGTAAAGAATACTATTTATAAAAATCTGGAAGACTTATCTAAAAAGAATTTTTCATTCTAATAACATTTTAATCCCACATTAACCCAACCCAACATCCCATTAAATTTATTTTATGACCCCTAGGTCTAAAATGAATTTCCATCATTCATAGGTGATATCTTCAAAACACGATCAACTTTCCCTGTGATCTCTTATTCTTTTTCTTAATATCACCTCCATATCTCATGAACATGACTCCCAATAACCAACATTTGTTTTTTGTTTGATAGATTGTGTTTCATGGGTAATTTAATAATATTATTATAAATATAATATTTGTACAACCATATCTATTTTTTCAACACATTGTTTTCAAATATCAATATGTTTCCTCAATTAGATAGGGATGTATGTCTATATGTTTATTTTTATCATTGATTACATTATATTTATTTTATTTTCCATTGGAAATGACTATGAAAATGAGTTGTTTTATTTTATAGATTTGATTATAAATAAATTTTATCTTCATCGAGATATATCATATATTTTAAGTGGGTTTTCGTTATAATAGTTATACTTATTATTTCTGTTTAATGATATTTTTAAATGATGTAGTCAATGGAAAAATAGGATTTCAATCGTGTGACATGTAATTATTTTATCATAAAAAGGGATTACTAAATTCTAATACTGTATTACATTAATTCTTCATTAATCATATCACATTTGAACCAAATGTTGTTGATATAAGATAACGTTAGTTAGTGTTTGAACATTGATGATTGTGGATTGGTTATCATTATGTTTGTAATGTCATTGAAATTTAACAGAGGATTATTTAAGGAAATTTTATCATTGATAATTAGTTTATGAGGAATTTTATTATTAATATATCGTAGTTTAACATTCCTATAATCATGATTCATGTGGTTTTATAGATTTTTTCTGTATTATAATGTTCATGATTTATTTTTTGAAATGTTTAAGTTTTTTTAATTAGATTTTTATCGATTACATCCCTCTATTTTATAATTCATGTTCATCGAAATAATATTATAGAAATGGATTTTAATATTTCCAAATTAATAATCAAATGATTTTTTAAAAATATTTTCAAATGAAACACCATTATATATACTATTAATTATTCTAAAACATATGATCTTTTTGGTGAATTTTTTTAAAAAATTTATGGTTTTATCCTATGATGAATTTTACTCCCAAACTCTATATATCATTGAGTGTACGTTGATTTTTTATAGTATACATGTAAATAGATGTGTTTTATATTTATCACGATAAAATCCTGGTTGATGTGATCTATATTGTGTGTTGGGATGCTGGTGACATATGGTGACATGGAGTCACAAATTCCTCCATTGATTATTTTATCTTTTGACATATCTTTTGGTATTAGATGTTTATGTCACATGTATTGAAATATTTTTATAATATTTACTCTTCTATATTTATATTATAATATAATATATTACAAAATAATTACATAATTAAGGGTAGAATAATTTCCATGCTTTTGAATATTAATAACCATGTTCTTTTACCCCTGATCAGTGTTCAATAACATGCGTTAAGCCTGTATTAAATTGATATTCAAAAATATTTTTGGTCGAACATGATTAGTTATTTAAAAAATTTAATCTTATCCCTCTTTTGATTAAATGGTTTTTTTGTTGACAATATTTTTACATCCAAATATGGTTATTATATATGGAACAGTTCTTTGCTATCTCCCTATTATACCTTTCCTTGAGGTACCATCGAGGGTTGTAGATTTCTCATTAATATTGATATTTTTTTGGCGTAATTTAAATGAAATTGATTTTGTGATTTATAAAGAAGAATTATATCATATAATATATTTTTCTAATGTCATTATCTCTCATTATAAAATTTATTAATTTAAAAAATTATTATTATTATTAGAGTATTATTGTGGAGTTATGAAGGTCATTTTTTGATTTGGAGTTTTATTACATAGATAATCATGTCATATATCATGATTTTATGTTATAATACCTCCAAAAGAATCTCACTGAATAAAAGGGAAGTGTTTTTTTCAAAGGCTTAAATGGAAACACATCTTGTTGATCCTATATTTTTTAAAATAGTGATGAAAACTATTCACCCCATTAGAAAATAATGTGGTAGATTCCAGGAAGGTGAATATGATCATTTTAGATTTTCCCAAAAAATTATCTAGAGATATTCGACAGTGAAAGGAATATCAATAACACGAGTAGTATATTGAATGAATATCGATAATGATACCACTTTATAAATACCATACTAGGATAAATAAAATGATTCATCACTAATTTAACTAAAGGATTTAAAATGAAATGGTATGTTTTTGTCATGAGGGATAATATTTAGAAGAAATTATTTTGAAAAAACTTTCAAAAAGGACATAAATAAACATTTTTATATACAAGTGTATTGTGTGAAAATGTGTTTGGAGTTTGTGACTATAGTTCAAGGAGATTGTTCTCTGATATATTATGTTACTTTTTTTAGTGATTCTGTATATCCTTCTATAAATCATGTATTTAATTACTAAAAAATATAGTATTTTTTTGATGGTTGTTAATATCATGGTTTAATTTATTCTTAATGTCATACTCCTATAGACAATTAAGGGGGTATTTGATAACTATTCCACGAATGAGGTCAATGTTACTTGGAAGGTATGTCTTTTAGAGCTATTATTGTAGAATGTGGTAGATATTGTGTGTCATCTCAATACAAAACAAAATGTAATTGGGGTGAATAATTTATTTCTGAAATAGTTTTCAGAGATTCATTGAGAAAACACTGATTTTTTTTCACAATAGTTGAAAATCGTTCTATACAAATCCTAATTGTATAAAAGAACCCATGATTTTTCATCATTATGAAAAATCTAGATATCATAATATTTATTTTCATAATCGATCACTTTTAGAACCCCAAAATTGCAAAATAAAATCCATTTATTTGATGTATTATGTTACAAAAACATTTATCATATAAAAATAATGAAAAATATTTCTAAAACATTATTATATTCTATATAATGAAGAATAAACACCCAAAAATTATAATTGAAATATAATATAGTATACCATTATTACCTAGCCATTTAATTGTTCAGTATGAATAGTAATTAAAAATTATTATAATTATAGATATTTATTGATTAAAAATAAAAAAAGAATCATTTGAAATAAAATTTAATAGTTGAACAAAACCATATTTTTTTCGAAAAGATAAGTTGGGGTCACATTGCACATATTATAAAAATTATTTATAAAACATTCATAATATTTATCTAGAAAAATTAACATCATTTTTTAGTGTTTATTATCAAAATTTTCCTGGTATTTTTTTTTAATTTTCAAATTTATTAAATTTATAAAGGAATAGTTAAAATACTAAATATTATTTGATAACATTTATTTTCATTAAATTATTTATGATGTCTAATTATAATTTAAATTTATTTAAAATTAAAATTAGATACAATATACATAAATTTATCCAGCATAGGTATTTTGAATAAGTTCTATTATAATTACAATATAAAAACACTTTATGATTTTGAACATTTTCTCTTTAAAAAACATTTTTCTCATATATTATAATTGAATAATTTAATTTTAAAATTTGGATTCTATTTTAATTTTATTTTATATAATTATAACAATATTTTAAATCCCCATAAATTAGATTTATTAAAAAAATTATATTAAATTTTTCTATGGAAGTTAAAAATGGTTTTACGGGGCGTTAAACTGGGATGATAGTGGTAAAAATCAAATTCAAAATTTACAAAAAACATTGTTAGGAAATAATTATATATCTTCATTACTAATTTCTATAATATCTAATTTTATGCATTTTTTGAAATATAAAAATGTGAGTATGATTTGTTCCATTGAATAATTTGAATTGTGCCACTTAACTCACTTATAATTGTCCACAAAATATTCAATAAAATTTAAACAATCACACCCATTTGTGTAAACACCAGTAAATATCAAGGGAAATTTTTTTCTTAATTTTATTTGGTATTTTTCGAGTACGTGGTTTCTGACGGCACCTGATTACAAGGCCCGGTGTGCCCGGAATCAATTTTCGAAGTTTAGCTCTGGTACGTTCAGTGAACAAACGAGCGAGTTTTCCTAACTTTTGAACTGGTGCTCAGAACCGAAATTTGACGGCACTGATGAAACCGTAGTGCTGGTAATTGCTTTGAAAGACCTTTTCTAGGGTTGCGTTTTGTCGGGTGAGGTTGTTATATAAATGGTTAACTGAAGAGTGAAATAAAAAATTGTGCTACAATTTTTATTTATATTCTAACCAGTTATAATATATGCATGGAAGTTGAGGTGGGACCCACTAAATCCTAACTCCACTTGGTAGGATAATAGTGATGTGGGGCCTACACGAGGCCCACCCCTTCTAATCCCTTAAAACCTCCCTCGTGTATTTAATTGTGTAAAACACCCACACCCCCAACAAATTATATCTCCTCCACATTAAAACACATGCCAATAAAAGGCCTCATTAATTGGACAACACACGTTAATTAATTCGGTGAATTCATTTTGAATTTTGAAAAGGATGGCATGAGAAATAAAATAAGGGAAGCCTTATTTTATTATTGTGGAATTGTTTTCTAAGAAGGACTGGGGAGAAAATACACGAGCCTTGAAGAACATCATCTTCTTCGCGAAAACGATGAGTCTACGGTGAAGAACTCCATCACCGAAAGGGGTGATCGCTGTACTGTCTCCTCTTCTCTCCACAGCTGGTGAGAGGCACCTTCTTCGGAGAATGACGATGTGTCTCATCCTTCATCGGGTGAACACTGACGACACATACAACGCCTTATTCCGCGATGCCGTCCTCCACGACGTCTTTTTCCCGTGACGAACCTCGCTTGATGACTTTATCGAGGTAGGGTTTTGGTTTTGTGTTTGTGTTTATTCTTTTTCCACCCATCGATAAAATCATATCCACTTGATATCAAATTAATGAGAGGGGGTTGTACCGCACGAACACGATCAACCCTCCTCCCTCTTTGTTGTTGTACTCATTGCGGTTCGAACGAAGGCGACGCGGTGCAACGACACCGCGTAGGAACGAGGAGGAACACAACGAAGGAGTGCAGTGCCATCACACCATGCCATTGAGGACGAATAAACTGCGACCAGAGTTGGGCCGCGGCGGAGGGGCGCGGTGCCGTCGCGCCGTGCCGAAGGACCAAGAAGAGGTCGCGGTCGGAGCGGCGACATGGCAGAGGGGCGTGACGCCGTCACGTCATGCCGATCGAACAAGGCCCATGGCATAAGGCCACGGCGGTGCAGGGAAGGGCGGTCGGAATCACCGGTCGTCGGTGCTTCGGAGGGGCGGGACCACCGGGTCCCGCGGTGGCGGCACGGGCTGGCCAACCGGGCCGGTTGTTTCGGAAGAACCGGGGGTCGTAGCCCCGACTGGAAAAGGAGCGGGCGCCCAAGTGGGGAGGGGTGGAGGCCGCCATTACAACAAGGGGGGCAGCGCACCCCCCCCCCCCTTCTCGCGTCCGCTCGGCCAGCACCGAGCTGCCCTGGTCGGGCCGCCCGTCCTGGGCCGGGCCATGCCGGTCGGGAAACACCATGCCAGCTGTGTCGGGCTATGCCCTAATGGGCTGGACCAGGACCCGGGTCAGGTCGACCAGGTTCGGGCCGACCCATGGCGTCTCATTCCGGGTCGGTCCGGGCCCAAAACCCCCGAAAAAAGGACATGTTTGTTAAAACACCCGTAACGTGGGTTACAAAACTCCGATTGACGCAGCATCAGTTGAGATGTGATCCTTGTATCGAGACTGTCGTTTCGGTATATTACACTCAACGTTTCGGAGAACTTTGTGTATAGCCGGGTTGGTTTGAACACGAAACCAACAGGGCCCTCGGAGAGGAAACACGTATAACTTGAGCTCCAGACGTCCGATTGACATACCATCTACTTTTTTAATTTCCTCTTAGTGAGACAGACCTTTTGTCTTACTCCGCTTGAGGTTTGGACGTAGTTGGAGTACAGTCGGGTTGGTTTTGACTTAAATCCCAACCGGGCCCCTGGAACGAAAAACCCAATAACTCTAAGACCGGGCATCTGATTGACGCGCCGTCTGTCGCGTTGATTTTATTTTGTCCAGGCAGAACTTTGGGATAAATCAAATTTGGACTACGTGTCATTTGATGTATCGACCCCCCTTGGCTCATGGAGCAGACCCTCCCGGAAACGAGCATGATGTGTGCGGGAACCCCAGAGCTGGCTGTGACTGTGACAACGACTTCACTAAAATCCTCTGTGGGTTCGGCAGTGACGACGACTGCACTGAAATTGTCCGTGGGTTCGACAACGACGACGACCATACTAAAATTCTCCGTGGGTTCAATAGAGATGACGACCGTACTAAAATCCTACGTGGGTTTTACTGCGATGCCTACTGTTCTTATCCAATGTGGGTCTGGCAGTACTAATGTTCTTGTATCCTATGGGGATCGAGAATTATTTAACTCTGTACTTGTATCCTACATGGGTCCGACAGAGTGGTTGGTATAGTATCCAGCATGGGTTCGACAGCCTAGCTGGTCTAATATCCTACGTGGGTCCAAACTTAGATGAATCAGTGGCTACATCTGATCATCTCTATCACCTTACGAAGAAGAATACTTGTGTGAGATGAGTCTTGAATTTCAATCAATATATTTGATATGATTGAATTTCTTTCCTATGTGGATTGGGTTGTGCTTTCCTTTGTGGATTGGGTTGTGCTTTCCTGTGTGGATTGGTTTGTACTATCATGTGTGGACGTGATCAAACTTGTGATTTGATGATGGAGCCGAACATCAATTTTTGACATAGGTATATGTATGGGCATATACATATGTAGTGTTGGTTGTTACTTCGTGACTATATCTTTCCTTTGTGGATTATCCTTTATGGATTCTGGGAGACGTTTGGGGTCTTGGGGTCCCTACTGAGTAGCTTATAGTCACCCCTGCACTGGATACGCCCGTACTACATTGTGTTGGATGCCGACGACGGACTGCGCTGATCGTGGTTGAGGCTTGTGGAGCAAGTCGGTACCTGGAGGTGGACCACTGGGCGGGACGTACACGGGGCGGACGGCTGGACCCAAGGAGCTATGGAGACTATCCGTACCCACCCTTCATGTGGTATTTCTAGTGTATGGCTCGACGTTTCATCTTTACTTTTCAGTTGTTGTACTTTCTATCCAGTTGAACTTTACTTTTAGTTTGGTTATATATTATGGACCACTTACTTTACCTCACTTACTATTGTACCCTGTTTTACTTTGTGTTTAATTTTGTTGGCTTACTCTGTGGTGGATGACAATTTTATAAAGGAAATGGCTTCCCTTTTTATCTGGATTTATGGCTTTGGTGCTATTTGCCATCCTCTGGCCTATTGAATGCGGGCTTGGGGTAGTCATGGCATGGGTCCCGAGGACGGGTCGTGAAAAATTGGTATCAGAGCAGTGCGGGTCTACCATAGAACTCAGGACTCCAATCATTCATCTATGTGAAGCAATAGTGATAAGGGTATTGAGTGTGGTTATCAGTCCAGGGAGTCCAGTGTTGGTGCGGCGAACAACGTATCCATACACCTGGACCCTGACTTCTGATTTCCGACTCAGTGCTCGAAAACATTTATTGCATGTGTGTTTCAAAATTTTTATTTGTCATTACTTTATGTCAGGTCACCAGGTATACTATATTGACCATGGTCCACCTATTTCTTTTTAGGATGTCTCCACGATGGCAGTCAGCTAGGGTTCCGAGCTATGTTCGAGACGACAGCCCACCGAGCGACGAGGCATCGGCGCATGGCCCTTTTTTAACAAAGGCACCAGCGATTCCTCTACCCACTGAGCCACCAATGCCACCAGCCCCAGCTGCTGTGAATGGTCGTTGCCTTAGTGAATCGCATGAGTTCCATTGTAAGAGACTGCCCAGTTTCCATGGTGAGATGGACCCTCAGGAAGCCGAAGATTGGCTGGAGGCTGTGGTTCAATTTTTTAGGCTATTGGGGACACCATCTAACCTCATGGTGATCCTTGCAGCGAGCCTCCTTCACGCGACAACATGTAGATGGTGCAGCCTGATGCTCCGGGTGCACAATGAGGAATCTCTCCTCTGGACAGACACTGAGATCCATTTTCGCTCAAGGTTCTTCCCAGCCACCCTCTGTGTGGTGCACTTTCATGAGCTACTATAGCTGTGGAAGGGCAGCAGGACGGTAGCCCAGTACTATGTGAGATTTTCCAATGTCTCACACTATTTTACAGACATGGTACGAGACCCATTCTTCCTGGACCAGTCCTTCGACCAGGGTCTGAGGCATGAGTTCAGTGCATCGATGATCTCCCTCAGCATTTAGATACTAGCAGGAGTACTAGAGTGAGCCCTTCTCATAGAGAGCTTTCTTACTGAGCCTACACCAGCACCGAGTCCTACCGCAGGCCAGCACGTAGCAGAGTCTCCTGCTGCTAGCAGTCGACGGACGTCACAGGGGTCCAGGCAAACCAGACCAGCAGGCGGATGACCACAGGACACAGGCTCAGTGGTGTGGGGAACACGGCACAGATCCAGTCTTATGATGAGCATATAGTTCTACGCATGAGGCAGGAAAGGCCACATGGCTCGTGACTACCCGACCCGCCCTGAGGAGGAGCAACAGACGGTTGAGGGGCCACCTAGGAAGAGGTAGAGGGTCAACTGTGGCCATCCTCAGAGAGAAAACGGATGAGGCAGAGGAGCTGGCCGAGCATTAGTTGGTGGGAGACGCTTTGAGGCTTTACCACCACCACCGCTAGGAGGTCCACCCCAACCACATGGAGCTGGCGGGCAGAGGCAGGCTCAGCTTCAAGTGGCAGAGGCCTACGACCACGGCTCACCAGAGATGATTCGAGGTACTAACTGTGTCTACTCCACCAATTCTGCAGTTTGATTAGACACATGATAGAGTCATTCTTTCATTTCTGCTACCCTTTTTCGGAGCTCGGAGATTCCAACGGAGCCGTTGGCTCGATCCTTATGGCTAGAGACTCTTACGGGAGCAGACTCGACAATTACGCACTGGTGCCGGCAGTTTGAACTTACTATAGGAGGTGAGACCGTCAGCTGGGATCTTCTTGTAGCAGCATCGGGGCCTTATGATGTCATCTTGGGCATGGATTTGTTATCTACATTCCATGGTCAGATCGACTCTATTAGGTGCATGGTGCGGTGTGTCCACACCAATGGGAGAAATTTCACCTTCACCAGTGAGAAGGGAGCCTTATTAGTGTAGGATGGACTCACATATAGGAGAATACATCTAGTCACTCATCAGTTGGCTAGCCTCATCCTAGGATCGGTTGACGTGCAGAGTCCGAGTTTTCCTGTAGTGGTGGATCAATATGCGGATGTTTTTCCTGAAAATGATTCAGGAATACCTCCTCACAGAGAGGTAGACTTTTATATTGACCTGTACCCCGAGACATCCCTGATATAGACTCCAGCATATCATATGGCTCCCGCTGAGCTTTGAGAGCTACGGGTATAGCTGGAGCACTTGTAGGGAAAGGGATTCATATGTCCCAGTGTTTCACTATGGGGTTCCCCGATATTGTTCGCCAAGAAGGAAGATGGGCACTTGAGACTGTGTATCGACTATTGTCACCTGAACCAGGAGACTATGAGGATCAAGTATTCTCTATTGAGGATTTATGACCTCTTCGATCAGCTCAAGGGAGCATGGCGGTTCTCGAATATAGACCTCAAGTCATTCTATCATCAACTCAGAGTTCGAGACGAGGACGTGTAGAAGACAACCTTCAAGTATCGGTATGGCCACTATGAGTTCTTGGTTATGCCTTTCGGCGTAACCAATGCACCAAGAATGTTCATGACCCTCATTAACATAATCTTTCAGCATTACCTCGATCGATATTTCATTGTCTTCATTGACAACATTTTGTTATACTCGACCACTGAGGAAGAGCATGCCTACCACTTGCGGGTTGTACTGGACACACTCCGAGGGAACTAGCATTTTGGTATACTCTTGATGTGTCAGTTCTGGATACGTGAGGTCCACTTCTTGGGACACGTCATCTCTAAGGTGGGATTTGCAGTGTATCCTGTGAAGATCAAGGAAGTGCTAGCTTGGGAGCCACCCAAGAGCATGATAGAGGTGCAGTGTTTCCTTGGTTTGGATGGATACTACCATAGGTTCTTGTCAGACATATCCAGCGTTGCAGCACCACTTTCAACATTGACAAAGAAGGGAAAAAACTTCGTGTGGTTAGATAGATGTCAGCAGTGCTTCCAGGAGCTGAGACAATGATTGACCAGTGCACCCATCATGAGGCTAATAGAGGAGGGAGTAGGGTACGTAGTCTACTGTGATGAATTAGGGACCAGAATCGGGTGTTTCCTAATAAAGGAGCGGGCAGTGATCACCTATGGATCACGATCGTTGAGGTAGCACGAGCAGAATTACGCTACCCATGACCTGGAGTTAGCAGTAGTGGTCTTCACTCTAAATATGTGGTGGAACTATCTGATGGGAGAGCGCTTTAAAGTATTTTCTGACCACCAGATTCTTTGGTACATCTTCTCGTAGAAGGACCTGAACCTGAGACAGAGGATATTTCTCGAGTTTCTATAGGACTATGACATTTAGACAGTATATACTCCTGGAAAGGGGAACGTAATAGCTGATTCTCTCAGCATGAGGACGATCATTCAGCTACTTGTGGAGGCGACAGAGCATCTATCCGCATTGCAGATTTCCTTCGTGGATAGAGTTGGATTATCCTTTCTTCGGTCACTCATAGTCACTCCTCCACTACTACAGCGGGTCAGAGAGGCACAGTGTGGGGACATTGACTATGAGACATGGTGTGAACATATATCCTCAGCACAAGCACCTGATGGATTCTCTGTGGGAGGAGAGAGCATCATCCTTTTCCGAGGACGTACCATGGTACCATCTACTTTACAGGAGGATGTGATGAGAGATTTTCGCACTTACCCTTTAGTGGTACATCCAAGAGTGAAGAAGATGTACCAGGATATCAGACGATAGCACTGGTGGCCAATGATGAAGAAGGTTGTAGTAAAGTTCATTTCTCAATGCCTCACCTACTAGTAGGTGAAGGCAGACCACCAGGTACCAGCATTATTGGTACAACCCTAGGAGATCACGGAGTGGAAGTGGGATGGGATATCTATGGATTTCATGACAGGAATTCCACATACTTCCATATGTGATGAAAAAATTTGGATGATTGTCGACCGGCTCACCATGTCGGCCCACTTCTTACCCATCAGAGAATAGTGCTCATTAGAGAGCTTGGAGAATCTCTACGTTTAGGAAATTGTACGGTTTCATGTTGTGACATCATCTGTCTTCTCTGATCGAGATGCTCAATTTACTACCCAGCTTTGGAAGGGTTGCATGAGGCATTCGGGACGTAGCAACATCTGAGAACCGCCTTTCACCCTGGATGATCAGACGGAGAGGACCATTCAGACTCTCGGGGACATGTTTCGTGCATGTGTCCTCGACTTTGGTCACAGCTGGGAGGATCACCTACCCTTAGTGGAGTTTTCGTACAACAAAAACTACCACTCCACCATCGGGATGGCACTATACGAGGCACTGTACATCCGGCCTTGTAGATCACATCTGTGCTGGACAGACCCTGGGGAATCAGCACTTTTGGGACCAGAGATGTTCCAGGCCATGATGTTGAAGGTCCAGGTCAACTAGGAGCAGATGAGGATAGCTCAGACCCGACATAAGTCTTATGATGATAGGCGGCGGAGACCACAAGAGTTCAAGGATGGAGACCACATCTTCTTGAGGGTCTCACCTAGACATGGATTACAGAGATTTGGCCATGGCGTAAAATTATCTCAGCGATTCATCAGACCTTTCTAGTTTCTCAGGAGGATAGATAAGGTGGCTTATAGCCTGGCTCTACCACCTCAGTTGCATCGGGTGCATGAAGTCTTCCACATATCCCAACTGAGGATATACGTGCACGATCTGATGCAAATCATCGACCATCATGAGATGTAAATTGAAGATGGGCGAATTTTGCGGAGTTCCCAGTGGAGATCTAGGATCGACAAGAGAAGGTACTACGTGGCCTGTTGATTCCACTAGTGTGCATCAGATGGAAGCACGGGAACCTTTAAGAGATCACTTGGGAGTGGGGGTCTTAGATGCGTGCTTAGTACCCTCATTTGTTCCCCTAGTTTGTGATGTATCTTTACAGGGATGTAAATCCATGAGGTGGGAGTAATGTAAAGAACCATAAATTTCAAAGGAAGTTTTTTTTCATAGATTTCTTTGGTATTTTATGATTACGCTGTTTCTGACGGCACCTGATTCCATGGCCCGGTGTTCCTGGAATAAATTTCCGATGTTTATCCCGGGTACGTTCAGTGAACGAACGAGCGGGTTTTCATAAGTTTTGAACTGGTGCTCGGAACCGAAATCTGAGGGCACCGAGAAAACCATAGTGCAGTTAATTTCACAAGAAGACCTTTTCTAGAGTTTCATTTTCTCGGGTGAGTTTTTTATATAAATGGTTAACTAAAGAGTGAAATAAAAATTTGTGCTACAATTTTTATTTCTATTATAAGCAGTTATAACCTATGCATGGAAGTTGAGGTGGGACCCACTAAATCCTAACTCCACTTGGTAGGATAGTAGTGAGGTGGGGACCACATGATCCCCACACCTTCTAATCACTTAAATCCTCCCTCATATATTTAAATGTGTTACACACCCCAACCCCATTAATTTGTATCTCCTCCACATTAAAACACATGCCAATAAAATGCCTCATTAATTGGAGAACGGACGTTAATTAATTCGGTGAATTAATTTTGAATTTTGAAACAGTTGGCATGGGAAATAAAATAAGGGAAGCCATATTTTATTATTGTGGAATTGTTGTGTGAGAAAGATTGGGGAGAAAATACATGTTCCATGAAGAACTTCATCTTCTTCACGAAGAACGCAGAGGCAACGATGAAGAACTCCGTCACCAAAAAGGGAGATTGACGTACCGTCTCCTCTCCACTCTGCATCCGGTGAGAGACGACTTCTTCAGAGAACAAAGACATGTCACATCCTTCATTGGGTGAGCACCGATGAAAAATATGGAGCCTCGTTCCACGACGTCATCTTCCGTGATGTCTTTTTCCCGACAAGAACCTCGTTTGACGACTTCATTGAGGTAGGGGTTTGGTTTGTGTTTGTTTTTATTCTTTTTCCATCGATCGATAAAATCATAGCTTCTTTCTATCGAATTAATGGGAGGGGGCTGGACCGCACGAACATGGATGGACCTCCTCCCCCTTTGTTGTTCTACTCATTGTTGTTCGAAAAAAGGCAGCGCGGTGCCACGACACCGCGTGGGAACGAAGAGGAACACAGTGAAGGAGCGTGGCGCTATCACACAGCGCCGTTGAGGCCTAATGAAACCGCGGCCAGAGTGGGGCCACAATAGAGGGGTGTGGCACCGTCGAGCCTTGCCGGAGGACCACGAAGAGGCTGTGGCCGGAGCAGGGCTGTGGTGGAGGGGCGGGGTGCCTTCTTGCCGCGCCGGTCGGACAAGGGATGTAGCTTAAGGCCATGGAGGTGCAAGGAAAGGGCGGCCAGAATCACTGGCCGCCGACGTTTTGGAGGGGCATGACCGCGGGGTCCCGTGGCGGCGGCATCGGCCGGCCAACCGGGTCGGCCGTTTCGGAAGAACCGGGGGTTGTAACCCCCGGATGGAAAAGGAATGGGCCCCATGTGGGGGGGGGGGGAACCGTTAAAACAAGGGGGGAAACACACCCCCACCCCCTTCTCGCATCCGCTTGGCCGGCGCCGAGCCACCCCGCTCGGCCAGCACCGAGCCGCCCAGGCCGGACCGGCCGTGCTGTGTCGGGCAGCCCACGCCGGGTGGGGCCGCGCCGGTTGGGACAGGCTGTGCTATCCAGGCCAGGTGGCACCCTAATGGGCTGGACACAGACCCAGGTCAGGTCACCCAGGTTCGGGCCGACCCAGCGGGTCCTCGGCCGGGTCTGTCCAGGGCCAAAACCCCCTAAAAACAGGCAGGTTCGTCAAAACGCTAGTAACGTGGGCTATGGACCTCTGATTGACGCATCGTCAGTTGAGATGTGATCCGTGGATAAAGACGGTCGTTTCAGTATATTGAACTCATGGTTTCAGAGAACGTTTTGTATGGTCGGGTTGGTTTGAACACGAAACCAACCGGGCCCTCGGGGCGGAAACGCTTATAACATGAGCTCCGGAAGTCCTATTGACGTGTCGTCAACATTGTTGGTTTCCTCTTAGTGAGACTGACCATTTGGCTTACTCCGATCGAGGTTTGGATGTAGTTGGAGTATGGTCAAGTTGGTTTTGACTTAAAAACCAACCACGCCCCTCGAACAAAAAAGCCAATAACTCGAAGACTGGGCGTCTGATTAACGCGTCGTCTGTAGCGTTGAGTTCCTTTTTTTGAGAAAGAAATTTGGGATACATCAACTCCAGACTACGTGTCGGTTGATGTATAAATCCCCTTGGCTCGTGGAGCGGACCCTCCCAGAAAAGAGCATGATGTGTGAGGGAACCCTAAAGCTTGCTGCAACTGTGACGATGATTGCACTGAAGTCATCCGTGGGTTCGGCAGTGATGACGACTGCACTGAAATCCTCTGTGGATTCTGCAGTGAAAATGACTCCACTGAAATCATTCGTGGGTTCGACAATGATGACGACTGTACTAGGATCCTCTGTGGGTTCGACAACGACGGTGACCGTACTGAAATCCTCCGCGGGTTCGATGGCGATGACTACTGTTCTTGTATCCTATGTGGGTGCGGAAGTACTACGGTTTGACTCTGTACTTGTATCCAATGTGGGTCTGACAAAGAGTTTGGTCTAGTATCCTATGTCTATCTGACATCCTAGCTGGTCTAGTATCCTACATGGGTCCCAGCTTAGATGAATCAATGGCTACATCTGATCATCTCTATCACCTTATGAAGAAGTATACTTGTGTAAGTTGAGTCTTGACTTTCAATAAATATCATTGATATGATTGACTATCTTTCTTATGTGGATTGTGTTGTGATTTACTGTGTGGATTGGTTTGTTCTTTCTTGTGTGGATTGGGTTGTACTATCCTGCGTGGACGTGATCGATCTTGGGATATGATGATGGAGTCGAACAGGAATTGATGACTTATGTATATGTATGGAAATATACCTAATTAGTGTTGGTTGTTACTTCGTTATTGTATCTTTCCTTTTTGGTTTATACTTTGGGGATTTTGGGAGACCTATGGGGGTCTCAGGGTCCCTACTGAGTAGCGTATACTCACCCCTACACGGGCTATGCCCACATTACGTTCTGTTGGATGCAGACGACAGACAATGCTGATCGTGGATGAGGGTTGTGGAGCATGTCAGTACCTGGAGGTGGACCACTGGGCGGGATGTACAAGGGGTGGATAGTTGGACCCGAGGAGCAATGGAGACTATCTGTACCCACCCTTCAGGTGGGATTTCTGGTGGACGGCTCGACGTTGCTACTTTACTTTTCATTTTTTGTACTTTTTTTCCATTTGTATTTTACTTTCATTTTGGGTTTGTATTCTGGCCCACTTACATTTCCGCACTTACTATTGTACCCAGTTTTACTCAGTGTTTACTTCTTCTGGATTACCCTGTGGTGTTTGTTTATTTTATAAAGGAAAAACCTTCCATTTTTGTCGGGATTTACGCCTTTGGTGCTAGTCGACAGCCCCTAGCATATGGAAGGCGGGCTTGGGGTAGTCACGGCACGGGTCCCGATGATGGGTCGTGACAATTTGGTTCAGAAATTATGTATGATAATAATTTCTCCATTCGTAACATATAATTATAGAATCCTAATTTTGTGTGGAATGATAGCCTAGGATGGCTTTTGGTGAAAATATAAGAAGGATACCTTGAGGAGAGGTAATAATCAGAATCGAGGATTTTTTTTATTTCTTACGCCACCACATTAAATTCTTATTATTACATTATAATATTATATTCTTATAATATTACATATTTGGGGAAATTTTATAACAAGGGAATTTCCAAGAACTACATCTTCATCTTTCTAATGTGTTTTCAAATCATTATTTATGTGTAGAGTGTAGTACAACCTTGTTAATTGATGTAATTCAATATTACATTAATACATATTTTGATTGGTTATGTTGATGGATATATAATATATATATAATATTTACTAATTAATTATAAATATATTTTATATATATCATTTATTCCTTTTATCATTTCGTTCTTTATAGAAGATAATAATACTTCTCATGTGCATAGAAGACAATTGCCTCACAAAGATATGTGATTTGTTCCTTTGTAATACTATACATGGATGGTGATAATGATAAATTTAATTAACATATGTGATATATATGAAATATTAATGATATTTAAATAATATTTTTCTTTCTAAAGAGATAATATATACTTTTCTCATACATGAAATATGATACTGTTACTTATGTGCATGTTGACTAATGCATTCACGAAGCAATGCAGCTCTCTTTTCATCACAAGACTACACATACGATGTATATATATTATTACATTTATATTAAATGTATTTATACTCTATTTTTGAAATTATAATCACTATATATAGAAATAATATTACATATCTCTTTTCCAAAATGATCATTGAAAATTGAAATTGTTACTCGTACATATGTATATCATATCATCTCCAGGATTAAAACATTGTACATTTTTCTAAACCCCCTATCATGGGTTTTTAAAAATTATAATATATTTAAAAATATTATTATATTTTGTTTATTATTATACATAATATGAATAAATATATAATATGTTCAATAACATCGTATTTAATGATGAGACATGCATTATATTAAAAATAACTCTTTAAACACTGAAAATAATGAATGGTAACAAATGAATTGGATTAAACATGTTTTAAAAGGATTATATATGGTATTAAAAAGATAAATATTCTAATTTAATAATATAATTATAAATTTTAATCCACTATACATTATGTTATATAATGTTAAACAGAAACAAATAGTAAGTTTATAGATTTTCTTTCTACTTCATTCAACAAATTATTATTATAATATTATACACATAATTTAATTTAAATTGTATATATAATATCCCATGTATGTGTAACATTGTGATTAATTATTATTTTTGTTATTTTAGGTTTCAATTTAAATTATTCCATCGTTGGTTATTTTAATTAACATTTATTAATTTGTAAATATTTTCAAAACTCAATTTCATTTCACAGGGTGTTATTAAATATTATTATATTTTATATTCTAATATTATGTGTTAAATGTATTTTGATTACATTATGTTTCATTTCAAAAAATTTATGTGGATATATTAACATCGTATAATAATTTTCTTTGAATATTTTATTCATTAAATTTAGTTGAATAAAATTATTTAATAATTTTCTAATAGAAAATTATATTTTACTCATAATATGGTCATTCAATATACCTTCATATAATAGTTCCATTTTCAGAAATTCATTCTTAAATTATATAGAAAATTATTTTGAGGAAAATCGAATTCATTTCTCTCTTTTTTTATAGATATATTTTCTACCAAAAACATATATTCTAATAATTTTTTCAAAATATTTAACCCTTCTCAAAATGATTTATGAAACACATTTTCACACATTTTGAATTTTTATAAAATATTTTTAATTGATTATTCATGTCATGTTATGAACAATGAATGGTTTGATTTCATAGAAAAATTAAAAGGAATATTTTTATCAAAATTTAATCATTTATGAAATTTATAGTCCCCATTATCAATCAAATGTTA
This sequence comes from Viscum album, assembly GCA_963277665.1. NCBI lineage: Eukaryota > Viridiplantae > Streptophyta > Magnoliopsida > Santalales > Viscaceae > Viscum > Viscum album. The sequence continues at coordinate 793,307,729 of OY728160.1, read as the reverse complement.
TAAATATTATTTTATTTGTTACAATGGTAATTTTAAATGGGAATTATTTTCAATACGTATTTTCAAATAATTGGGTTTAAATTTGATTATCAAAATGGTAAAGATATGTTCCTGATGAATGTTTTTAACAATAATTTTAAATTATTCACATTCATCAATAATGATAATAATTAATTTTTAATCCAATTTGTATATTTTCTCATGATAACAACAATAATATTTTATACGGATGGTTCATGATCATTTTGACCAATGAGAGTTTAAACATTCACTATTTTATTCATTTTTTGTATTCAATTAAATTCTCCTAAAATGATGACTTTCATATGATCATTGGAAACTAAATTTCCAATAAATATATATATTATTTATCATGGTTATTTATATTTATTAAAACCAATATCTTTTCCACAGGCGGTGTCCAATATAGAAAGTAATTTCTTTCCTCGAGAACTATTGATAAATCATTATTCATTACTCAATATAGATATTTGATGATATGTCACATTGAATGTGAATTGAATAAACTTTTTAAAATATTTAGAATCAATTGGGAATGAAATGAATTGGGGGGTCCATGTAATAGATATATTGTTGATGCATCAACAAACTCATGGGATGAAATAGTTGGAAAATCATTGTTAAATGTATTTCTACCCAATAGTTATAAACTATCTTGAGGATGGATCATGTAGCTTGATAAATCTTGTTCCATGGAAACATGACATACTATTATTATGTAATTCTTTAACTAAAAATTTCGTTATTATTATCCTTGAGATTTTCACAATGTTATTATCTATGGATGCATTTCATTCACATTTAATGATTAAATATAATACGATCTCAATTTTTTCCCATTACATATAGATTATAATTATTTAAATTTGGGATTTATATTATTTACTAAATTTTATTGGATTTCAATTATTTACCATAATATAATAATTAATAACCATGATATTTTTAATTTTTGTTATCTATTCATTCTATTCATTCTTAATTTATTAAAAATACATAGTATGTGTCTCATTTATTTTCCTTTCCCTATTTAATTATTATTATTGATTCATGATTTGATTATCTATTCATTACATTTAATAATAAATTTATTTTACTATTAATTCTATTCCACTCATTAGAACCATGAACAATATAATGAAATATATTTAACAAAATATCTTGTGGGAATATTTATATTCTTAAGAAAATATATATTTTAGATTGTGTATTCAATTTTAATATAGAAATCACGTATATATCTTGTTTACTATGACTACTAAAAAATAAAGCCTTTCAAGATGTGATAACTTGTGTCTTATGATAATGTATTAATGAAGACCCAAGGTCTCAGCTATTGGTGTCTGTGTTGCTACATTCATCGGATGTATAGCTCATTCCAATATTTCAAAAGGCTGAAAGTATATTTTAAAAAATGGTGTTGGATTTTATTCTACTCTAATGGTGTATGATCATATAATAAATAATTATTACAGATTATATAATATTATATTCTATTAGGTAAAAGAGTTTTCACCTGAAAATCAGAAGTGGGACCAACTACATTGAGAGGTACAATATTTTTTTCCTCAATTTATCAATATTTATTTCATACACACAAACACACATCAAACATGTATATCATCATTCTCAATTGACATATTTTGTATAAATTCCTATATGGTTCCATTCATGATGTATATTTCAACTCAAATTGGAAAATGAATGTTACAAGGTTTTAAATATTAAGGATGTTGAGTTTTTATCATTGGAAATGATGTCATATGGTTTTTAACTGATCTTGATCTCATATTCATTTATGTCATCAATATTTTTGAATAAATGGTTATTTTTAATTCCCATATCAATTTTTCATCATTTATTTATGATTATATAACTTAATGGTGTTAATCACTACTTTTAGGAATTGTGGGAACCTATATCTAGAATAGTGAGGCCTGTTTTTGTGTGGCCTAAATGAATTGATGTCAAAATTTAAAATTTATTCTTGATTAAATTGAATAGAATTTTTGTATGATTTAATGAAATTTTGTGGATGTGTAAATCATGCTATATTACTAGTCATTTTTATTGGTTACTTGCTTGACGATATTTCATATTTTATATTTAATTTCTCTAGAGGAAGAGAACCCTTTCCAAACCATATTATCATATGAAACCAACAATGTTGAAGGATCTTATGGATCATTTTTCTGATCAGGACTAAAATGGATTTGCACAAATGATCATATTATCTTGTGATTCACAACTTATATTATTAATTATTGTATATGGAATCCGCCATCATTTAGAAGGAAACTGAAAACATAATTAGGGGATTGTAATGAAGTATTATCCATTAACATGGATTGATTATGTATATTATGAAATCATGGGATCCATATGGTTCCATGTGATTGATTTGTGATTAGGGTACAATTATATAAGAGTTTGAGAGGATGGTATTTTTTATATAATTCTCATGAGAAGATACAAACATATTATGTATTTAGTTTTTTTATTTATTGAAAATCCAGATTCAACAATATTTAATGGATTATTGAATCAAATATTTTATCACAACAGGGATTCTTTAATTATCGTTTTTGTCGATGATATATTTTAAACTACATAAAAAATGAGGAACACATGGATTATATGTATATAGTCATTATAACACATAATTTTTTTCACATATATATAAGTTTATCTAATTGATAGTTATGGATCATATAAGTGACATTTCTAATATAAGTTTTATTTTAATGGGGAATCATTGTGGAACCATAAAATACCTCTACATTGATTTATTGGTAGAATAAAATGTATTCTATGTTTAGGGATTATTATTATAGTCTAGTTATTACATGTTTTTATGGTAACTATATCACCATACATGAATCTATAATGATAGAGTCTACTCATATGTATGTATTGTTCAAATGGAATGAAAATTATTATGGATAATTAGATGAATTGAAAATGATATTGAATTTTAATTCCATTATAATACTTCATTAAATTTTATTGGATTGTGATGTTTTATTCAATGCATCAAGTATGGGATTTGGATGATTTCTACTATAGTGGATATAAGTGGATGGTAATGGATCTATCTAATAGTATCATCATTATAATAATTATCCTATCCATGATATCTTTTTTTATACTGATTAATTCTATCAAGACATGATAAAAAATTTATTTGTTGATCCGTTTAGAGAATAATTAGTTCATTAGATCTTAATGTATATTATTACCTAGTGAACTTTTGGTTAAAAGATGGGTTACAATTACTATTCTATTTATTTCTATATTTCATATGAACATTGAAAATTGAATGTGGTTTTTGAATTATGCAGTAAAATCTAAATGAATCATACCTTTAGGGAAATAGTAGAGAAAGGTTCATTTATCATTACTTCCACTGAGATATTATTTTATATCGTAAAATATATAATATGACTTATAAAAATTGAAATTCAATTACAGATAAGATATTTATTTTTTTAAACTATGTGTTTCCAATAGATATCAAGTATTTATAGTATTATTTTTTTGTATTGACAATTATTTTTACCATCAACTATAACTGTTGGTATTAGTCACTCAATACTAGCACATTTCATACCAACATTGAAACAATATCTTTTTCATATTATTTTCCACATTTTTTTACCAAAAAATAAAACTATTAAATTAATTATTATTCCTATAAAAAATATTACATTACAAAACAATTATGAAATAACTTATCCAATCATAATAAATCTATCAGTAATTATTTAATATTTATTAATAATTTACATATTTATAACAAGTATTTTTTGATAGAAAAAAGATTTTTTTATATTTAATTATAATACTAAAAATTTAATAATTATACATGAAATAAATATATAAAATATAAATTTGTAGATAAAATATTAAAATATAATACTTAATGAAAATATATAAATTAAAAAAATTAATATATATGAAATATATATATAAACATTAAAAAATCTTAATATTTTAATATTATATTTATTTATTTATTATCATTATTAACATAATCACAATGAAAAATATAATGCATCCCTTAATTACCTCTAAATCCCAAAAATATTTATACCCATCAATACCTAAAATGGTCAATTAGGGAAGAGATAGTACCAGTATTGGTGTCAGCCTTTTCCGCAACCACATAGTTCCGTTACCCTTCCCACAACCATGATGATAGAGTCCCTAAATGTTAAATATGAAGAAGAATGATCAGGTGTCACCTCAATGATTTCAATATGTGGTGGTTATATATAGATCTATACTTTTATAGAGATTCCCAGAACACTAGCAACAAGAATCAAGAGTAAAATGTATATACAATGAGTTATATATTTGTTTAATTGTTATAGATAACTGGTAAATGATTTTTATTTTACATCTATTATAAATACATCAAGGATTTTGGATTTTATTTCATCACTTTGTTGTTTATGTTCAAATGAATAATTTCATGGGTTTGGAAGAACATAATTATTCATTTTTTGTTAGTTCCATTTAAGATTGAAGCTGGATGATATAGTTTCAGTTGATAATTTTTTTTCATCGTTGAAGGCCGAGATCAAAGAAATTTATTATTGTTTTGTTTTCATTTTAAAATCATGATATGAAGAAATAGTTTGGAATGGTTGTTCTTATTGATTTGGGGACAATTCGTAGGTTTATAAGCTCATGTTTCTCATTTTATTTATCAATTATGAAGAAGTTAGAGTAGAACAGCTAGTCTAGTTTGAATAGGAATCAGGCGTAGAGCTGCTACAGCTAGGGATGTTCAAACTAGTTTGGTGGATAACAATTAATACTAAAATATGATCTCTTTAGATATTTCAAATTTGGGGATTCATAACATGGGGTTCAAGTTGGGTAGTTCATGTTGGTTTATTGGATTTGGCTACTATGAATAGAGATCTGAGATTCTATGGGGTTCACATTCTGGTTTTATGTTGTAGGCCACCACCAACAGAATTCATCTATCCGGATCTTGAGTTTATTAAACTAGATATTTAATTTTTTCATGTGTTCATTACATCTGAGATAAGGATGAGAAATTATTTCATGTTCATGTGATTCGATTTATAGATGTTATCTCATGGATATGTTTTTGGAGTCTCATTTAAAGATCCATTGGTTTAGTGAAATTTTTTATAGTGATAGATGTATTATTTTGAGAAAATATTCATTACATGCTCATTATTTAACGGATGTATTAGATCCTAAATCTATATTCATGAAGATGATAAGGTTTTAAAAGTCCTATCAATTTTTTAATTCCAATTTTCTGTGATGTTGAAGCGGGATGTTGTTTCAATGCTGAATAGGCATTAGTCTGCTGAACCAAATTGTAGTTGAAAAAAACTGAAGCGTATATAGACAAGTAAAATTACCAGGATGTTGCAAAGATAGAGTTAATTTGAAGCATGTGAAGGTGAATAAATTGTTCGGATGAGTAAGAAAATGTGATAATATTGTATGATAAAACGAAAAATGTATTAATTTTATATTTACTCATGTTCTGAGTCATTATAAATTCTAGTTACCCCATAATTCATTATTAAACAGGATTTGGACCTATTTGGATAAAAATCAACATCCTTGGGGCATATAGGCCAACTATTTTCATAGTTATATCCCTCCATTATTAAAGGATTATGATCACATGTATGATTATCATATATTTTTTTATATCAGACATTTTTATTTTCATTTATTCTAGTCATTGGATATCATCTGTTTATATAGTCAGATTAATATGTTTTTAACAAAATTAGTTCATCGAGTTCAAAATAATAATGGAATAAAAATTAAACTTCGTAACCTCCAAAATCCATAGGCATTCTGGTCTAACAATATTTTATGAAAACTAGATTATTAATTTAAAAGGTAACATAGTTTGATATAATTCCAGAAATATAAATAAATTATCTATTACTACTAAATAACCAGATAGTTAACATGATTTAAGATGTTACCTTCCCCATATTCCTATTGATATTATCTATGTATAAAAATATATCATTTCCCTCTTGGATATTCCCATTATGATGACTACACTGACCTTGTCGTGATTATGGAATCTAGCTAGCTGTCACCTACAAGTTAGTAATCGATAATGTTGTTCAATCTGTTGATCTTACTAGAATTTATCTAGATTTTATTGGATATGGGTACTATTCATAACATAATTATATGTATCATAACATTATACTTCGTTTTGGTAGAATCAGTCTCATTTGTAGACTCATTTCATCTCCATATTGTATGAGATACAACTATTGAAATTCTCAACATTAAAATGGACTATAATACCCTTCACCAAAGTATGAGTTATGACTAACTCTTTTTGGAAGATTATAAACCACATATCTAAATCTAGTATTCCTGGTAAAAGCCTTTCCCCACACCCTTGGAATAATTTATTTTGTTGAGACTTACTGTACTCCACTTCACATTTCATCTACGGACCAGGATTCTTCTAAAAGTTTGGTAACATGTTATCAGGGTGCTTATTGGTTGCATCTTAATCTTGTTATTTTTCTTCTTCAACTGTGGATTCTTCATTCATCCACTAGAATTATTTTTGGCTATTGAATCTCAATAATCACCCATTGTAATTGAATTGGTATTCCCATTCTAGTCATTTCTATATTTTTTTTTCTCACATAATAATTGTTGGTCACACGTTTTGAAAATTGTTTTGGTATTCGATATATAATCTTGTTGTGGTCCTCATGAATAATAATATTTTTTTTGTGGAATATATTAATATTATATTATGATTATTGATTCAAATGGTTAAATAATCCTAATATTTTGATCACTAGTTGATAGTTTTATATCATGTTTTATTAATTTTAAATCATTCCTTTAAATGAAAAACATTTTACAATTGGTTTGTTTGTGTGTTTAGAATGTTGCATATGATCGTACTTGTCTAAAGTGGATGGATTTGTAAATAGTGATGCTTGAAAAATATAAGGGTATACATTGTAGTCAATGGTTATAGTGATGTTGTGCATGTCGTGATCCACTATAGTAGATGATAGTTCGATTAATGTTATAGGGATTCCATGATTGTGATGTCTGATGTTTTTGAGAAATCTATTATGGAAGGAGATTCATTGAGTTCCACATAATGATCCTTAATGTTTTAACATGTTTAAAATTTTTTGTAATATTTTTCATGAATTTTTTTTTCATTATGTTTTAACATGTATTTAAAATATAATGGAGCATTTTTTCAATTAAATTGTTTTTCTATTATATTATATAATATAATTTATTAATTATTATATAAAAATTCTAAAATATATTCCATATAATTATAATAATAAATTTAGAATAAAAATTTATCAAGAAATATTCGAATACCAACATTTACTTTATAATATAAGAAAAAATATTAATCATTGATATTGTTTTCAAATGATAATTATATTTCCAACAGATATATTTGTCATATTATTCCATTGCTAATTTTTTTTACCTAAATATATTAAATATTTTTACAATTATAATTTCAATAGAATCATTTTATCAGATGCAATAAAATTTAATAAAAGATTTTTTAATAATAATTCTATTTAATGAAAAGTTTTGTTGGTAAAAATTTTTACCAATAGAAAATGAACTTTTACAAACAGACATAACCATGTAAGAAAAATCAAATTATGATGTAGTTGTACATGTGTATTGTTAAGTGATATGACCCGGTTTGAAATTTTATTATTTATTTAATGATCATATATGGATTCAAATTGAAAAAAATAATTGACTGATATTGTTTTAGTAAAATAGATAATGGTAGAGAGACCATGGGAGTCTGTTCATGGTCTCTTAGTGTTGTTATGAATTTTCATGGAAGAATATTCATTATAATATCTCTATAACATGAGTGAAATATTTTGGAAATTTGTTTAGTGGGTATGTTCCCCATGGGAGTAATAATATATATAATTATTTGAGACATAAATATTGGTTACATAGGACGTGTTAGTATATTATAGATTTCATTTCCTGACACCTAACATTTAAAAGGATATGTTGGAAAAAATAGACCGAAATATTTTTTTAATTCCCTAACCATCCAAGAATTTATGATGGAATGGATATTCAAGGATTTCATTATTGGTATAACACATACTGATAGTGAGAATAATGAGATAAGGTAATTTATTTTCAAATGTATAATATAAGATAGTTTAGTTTTTATAATGAGGATGATGATGGTGGAATTCCTATGGTACTTTTATATTTGAGTGATAATGATGAACCAATGATTTTTTTGTTTCCATTCTAATTAAAGAGATCCATGCATTACATCATGGAATTATAATTTTTTAAATGTGTTTCTGGGTTCCCAATTTAAATTAATTATGATCAATGAGACAATATGCATAGTTAGATTGACCCATCCATTACGATACTACTTGATATGAATCAACGACATAGTCTTGATATTGGTTGTTCTTTAAAAAATAAATTCTATAGGGTTGATTTAGAATATAAATATAATTATCATGTTATTATTAATTCGGATCCCTTTGAATAATTTCATAGTATTCTATGTATAACTCTATTGTGTGAAAAAATATAGAGAATTCTATTTTTTTGGAATGAGTCATGTCATCTAAATGGTGGAAAAGGTATATTTGAATAGAAATTTGTTTCTAATGTATTTGAGTCATTTTAAATTCTATATGAATTTTCTTCATCACCATCTAGTTTTTTGGGCAGGTGATCTAGGTAATGTTATAGTTTCACATCATAATAACACCATATTTTCAAAATATAGGGTATGATTATTGTGATTAATTTTTTTCCCTTAATAATCAGCCAATGATTTGGAAGGGTTTATTCTATATCAGAATTTTCGACTATTTTTAAAATAAATTAAATATATTTTTTAATATTCTTTATTGAGGAGGTATCAAATGGGCACATACCTTTTAATTTCATTAGAATAGTTTTATCTTAAATATGACTCCACAATGGTTAGAGAATTCATTTTAGATTATTGATCACCATAAAAAAAATTTCACATTAATATGTTTATATTGATCTATGTACTTTTTTAGTGTACATTTGATAGACATTAGGTGTGGGGGTAGAAATCATTAATGATGTTGTAGTGACCATACCCTTGGGTGAGTCCAAAATCATGAGTGATTTCTCATGATCAAAATTATCTTTGTAGAGAGAATTTTGAAACACATCATTTTATATGAATGTTTTTATTTTTTGATCAATTTATCCCATTAAATGTTAAAATAGATTTTTTTTGTTCAATAATCAGACATATGGATGTTTGGGAGAAATGGGCCAGTTGAATAGTCTCATCGTGAATTGTAGTAATAGTTTGGTGTCATTGAAATATGGACCTATTTATTCATATTATAATTTACATTGAATCTACATGATATTTCAAACATATTGAGTCATTCAAAAGTAAATGGGTAAATGTTTTGGATTGAGTGGTTATCACATTACATGTTCATGGTTCTTTTAACTATGTGGAAATTACATGGTTACCATGTAATTTGGTTTTGTAGATATTTAATATATCCTTTGGATAGTGCCTAGGTTTTCTAAATGTGTGTCCTAACTATTTTACCCATATAATTATATAAAAAGTGGAAAATTATACTAATTTTCATGATTTTTAACTCTAATTTCATTGACCTCTTTGGGGCTCTAGGATTTTCACCTATTATAATGTAGTGAAACCAAATTTTCTATAGGGGGATCTCTAATGTATGTTCAGATTTCCCACGGATATGTGATCATCATTATAGACCCTTCCTTATTATCTATTCCCATTTTCCATTGAAAAACTAAGGGGTTTTAATTTCTATATCATTAAATTTTTTATGGGAAATTTTGATATTTTTTATAGATATATCACATTGAGGGCCTTATCTCATCAATTCATTCAAATTTTTTCAAATGATATTATGATTATTTAGTTGGAGAAGATTGTATATCTATATAATAGTTATCTCACATGGAATATAATTTTTTCATTATATTTTATATTATTGTACATTATGAAAATGATTAGTGTGTTATCAATGACGATTTTTTCAATGAAATTTCATATTTGGTGGTATATAAAGGTGCTTGTAATGGTGGTTTTATTGGAAAAAAAATTATACACTGTTTATTGGATTTATAAAGTCCATCAAAAAGATTTTTATTCTAAAATGGTGTTTTAATCGTGGATGTTGAATAGTCTACATATAGAAATTTTTTATAAAATAGTGGGAATGGATTACATTACATAATTTTGAAAACATTGCACATTGGATTGCAGATTTTTTTATCTTTATGGGAATATGAAAAAATAGAGTGTATTTCACCACTAGGGATTTTTAATAGGTGATAAACAATTTATGATATATAAGGGGTATCCAATTTATGTTAGATTTTGGTAGGATTAAGTGACATTTGGAATCACATATGAAATGTTTTGTGTTCATAGTGTTGTAAAGACCCATAAATTTAAGGAAATTTTTTTCTTAATTTATTTGGGATTTAAGAAAAATGCAATTTCTAATGGCACCTGATTCTGAGGCCTGGTGTGCCCAGAATCAATTTCCAAAGTTTAGCTCGGGTTTGTTCAGTGAACGAACGAGTGGGTTTTTCTATCATTTGAACCGGTGCTCGGAATAGAAATCTGATGGAACCGATGAAATCACAGCGCCGACATTTTCTTAGGTGGAAATTTACCGTAGGTGCGTTTGTTCGGGGAAATAAGTTAAATTTTGGGGTTTAAGAAAGAGATAAATAAAATTGTGCACAATTTTATTTTTGAAATTCAATGAAGTTAAAATCTACCATGGGATGTTGTTGGTGGGGTCCACAACCACCCAACGTCCTATGTGTGAATATGTGTGAGGTGGGGCCCACACCCACCTAACCTCCCATATGTGTGTTTAGTGTGGTGGGGCCAAAATGAGACCATAACCCCTTGAATTTAATATAACCCCCTTAAATTATCATGGTTTTAAATGTGACTTTTCACATCCTCCTCTCTTTAATAAATTCTTGCTAACTCACCTCTTGAATTAATTGGTAACCTCCTCGTAATTTGTGTAACTTATCCCTTTCACACTCTCCCTCTTAATTCTTTGAAGCCAACACACACCTTAATTAATTTATTGAGTATCCTATATTAATTAATTAAGTGTTTGAGTTTTTAATTTCAAATTGAATGTGTTAATAAAATAATTCGTGAGCCATTATTTTATTTTGGGACACACTTTGTGTTGGAGAATTTGGAGAGAGTTCTTGTGAGAAGAAGAAGAAGAGAATTCCTCTTCATTGAAGAACCACGCCTTCTCAACAAAGAACAATGCTTCATAGTAAAGAACGCAGACTCCAAAAAGAGCGGCGACGTACCCCTTTCTTCCTTCTCTGCAACAAGAGGGGATGCATCACATCATTTGGTACACTTTCGCGATGATGGGCCTTCCAAGACCTTCGACGAAGAACTCTTCCCGGATCTCCTTCAATGGAGGAGACACCGCTGTGGAAAACCCGCAAACAACGACGTCACCTTACGTCGTCAACGAACGATGCTACCTTTCAGAAGATCCATATAGGGATCACATCATGAGGTAGGGGTTAATTTATTTGTTCCTGAATTCTTTTCCGTTCATCGACTTCAATTTGGGCCACCTGTTATCGTAATAACCGGAGGAGGTCGGACCCCACGAACATGGCCGACCATCCCCCCCCCCCTTCGATGTTGGTATTTATGTGTCTCAAACAAAGGCAGCGCGGTGCAATGACACCGCGCGGAATCAGGAAGGAACACATCGAAGAAGTGCGGCGCCGTTGAGGCCGAACGAAACCGTGGTCGGAGTCGGGGCCGCAGAGGCCATTAGAAGACTCCGTAGTTTTGTTTATTGAAGTGAAAATCAATGGGCGATGAATAAGTGGGTCGTAATGGAGTTTGAATCCATTATTAGTGAGTATAGGGTCCCTGTAGGACCGCTGGCGAAGATGGCAAGCGAAACGGACCACCGGAGCGCGGCCGATGGTCCGCGGAAAACGACGGCGGCACGCCGTCGGAGAAGAACCGCCGCGACTGAGCCGCAGCGGCGGACCAAAATAGAACGGCTTAGTGATTTCGGAGGCAGGTCAACGTGGCATAGTGCCAGGGCAGTTTCGTTCAGTCGGGGGGTTGTAACCCCCAGCTCCACACTGGCCATGCGGACCGGCCGCACCGGGTTGGGCCGACCCAGGGGGTGTATACGGCCGGTTCAGACAGGGCCTGAACCCCTATTTTCGGATAGATCTGTTCAAAAGCCTATAAAATGGTCTATGGATCTCCAATTCACACAACGTCAATTGCGATGCGATCCTTGGATCATGACGTTCATTTTAGTATATTACACAGAATGTTTTGAAAAACTTTGTGTATGGACGGGTTGTTTCGAACACGAAACCAACCGGTCCCTCGGAGCGGAAACACTTATAACTTCAGCTCCGGATGTTCGATTGATGTGCCGTCGACATTGTTGGATTCCTCTTGATGATACAAAAATTTTGGCATAATTATCATGTGGTTTGGACGTAGTTGGATAATGGCCGGGTTGGATTGAACCCGAAATCCAACCGGGCCCCTGGAACTGAAAAGCTGATAACTATAAGACTGATCATCTGTTTGATGAACCGTCAGTGGCGTTGGTGATCTCAATGAGTAATGGCCCCTATGAGTATACCATATGAGAGTTCGGGGTACAGTTGAGATATGGCCGGGTTGGTTTACACACGAAACCAACCGGGCCCCTGGGATGAAAAGGCTAATAACTCACAGACCAGGCATCTGATTGACGCGTCGTATGTTGCATTGAGACCCCTATGATGAGGCGGTCCGTTGAGATACTTCTTCATTGGACTTTGTGATACTTGGAATATCGATCTGTATCTCATGGAGTGGACCCTCCCGGAGACGACCGCATGAAGTATGGAGACCGTGTAGTTGGCTAAGACCTGATGACTGCTTGTCCGATTCGATTCAGAGTTACTTGCGTAGCCCATTAGGGAGCACTACTTTGTGTGGTGGTAGACCCATGGAGGAGTAGCTCTACTTTGTGAGGTGGAAGACCTCCAATACTCGACAGGAGGAGTACCTCTGTAGGCTATGAGAGAGGAGCACTACTGTGTGAGGTGGCAGACGCATGGCGGAGGAGAACTACTTTGTGAGGTGGCAGACCTATGGTACTCGACATGAGGAGTACCTCAGCAGTCTTAGGTTAGTGGGCAGTACCTCAGAGTCGTGACAAGATCTCTGTACTCATCATAGTTGGAGATCATTAGCAGTTACGGTTTCGATAATGAAAATCCTGGTTTGAGCTAAGTCTATGACTTTTGTGTTTACCTCATGAATGAGATGGTTCACTTGATAAATTAGGTATATGTATGAGCATATACCTAGTTGGTGGTTATCCGTTGATTTCATAACCTTTGTGTTTCCTCATGATTGAGATGGGTTACTTGATAACATAGGTATAAGTATGGGTTTATACCTAAGTAAGGGTTATCTATTGAGATCCTTCTTTGTGGTTATCCTTGTTGGATTTAGTGAGACCATAAGGGTGTTGGGCTCCCTAATGAGTATCGTATAATCACCCCTACACGGGCTAAGCCCGCACCTCATTGTGTTGGTTTCAGACGACGGCCAGTGCTGACGGCGGCCGAGTGTTTGAGGACTAGACGGTACCCAGTGGTGGACTTCATGACGAGACGATACTCGGAGGAGGTTGACAGGTGAGAGAGTTGTGGAGGCTATCTGTACCTACCCTTCTGGTAGGATCCGTGGTGAACGATCCAGGAGCTGCGCTATCTGTACCTACCCTTCAGGTAGGATCCGAGGTGGAGGACCCAGGAGCTGCTTCTATTCTTCTAGCTGTTTGACTTTTCTGTTGTACATCCATTCAGTTGTTGCTATACTTTCAGTTGGGTTTGTATTCTGACCCTTTTTACTTTTCAGCACTTTCTTTTGTACTTAGTGTATTACTTCCTCTTGTACTCTTTGGTGTATTGTTTACTTTTAGAAAGGAAATGCCTTCCTAGTTATTGGGATTTATGCCTTTGGTGCTAGTCTACAGCCCCTAGCCTATGGAAGGCAGGCATGGGGTGGTCACGGAACGGGCCCCGAGGATGGGTCGTGACAATTTGGTATCAAGGGGTCAGTTCTCCCTCAAAACGTATAACTCTGATATTTGTTTTCTGTGAAGAAATAGTGTTAAGGTTACCGAGTGTGGTTTTTAGTTCAAGGAGTCCAGTGTTGGTGCGGGAGGCCGACGTATCCATACACCAGGACCCTGACAACTGATTTCCGACTCAGTGCACGAAAACGTTAATTGCATGTGTTTTCAAAGGTTTTCCCTTAAAAAAGATCAAACCAGGTCAACTCACCTGGTATAAATCGTCTGACCATGTCACCTTGGTTTCTTTCAAGATGCCTTATAATGGACGATCAGCTAGAGCCCCGAGAGATATACGTACAGACAGCCTGCCGAGTGACGAGGCTTCGGTACATGGCCCTCTTGCAGTTGAGGCACCATCAGAGGCACTAGCGGTACAACCATACATTGGGCCACCGATGCCACCTGCCCCAACAGAACGCAATGCACGCCGCTAGAGCGTGCAGTACGGGTTACAGAGCTAGAGGCCACCCAGGTTCTAGGGAGATATGGACCCACAGGCAGCTGAGGATTAGCTGGAGGCTCTGGTGAGAGTTTTCAGGAGAGTGGTTACTCCAGCAGACTTCATGGTGATCTTTGCTTCCAGCCTGCTTTACGCAGAAAATGAGAGATGATGGAGCCACATGTTCTAGTTTTGCGACGGGATGAACTTCACCTGGGGAGACATCGATACCTTTTTCAGGGTGGAGTTTATACCAGTGACTCTACACCCCGAGCGTGTTCCGGAGCCGCTGCCTTTGCCGCATGATTTTCGATCAGTAGTCGAGTCATCTTTAGGCAGTAGACAGATGATGTAGGGGACCAAGAGGACCAGATTATCATATGGGCGATTTGGGTTGTAGGATCGGTAGTGCGGGGAACCCAGGGTGGAGCCAGAGCGTGGTGTGCTAGAAACGGACAGTGTTTCTCATTTGGCAGGAAGGGTCACATGGCACGTGACTGTCCGACTCCCTGCACAGTTGACCCGCATGCGTTGGAGGAGCCACAGAGAGAGAAGCAGTGGCAGGTGCTTGTGCAATTGATGAGCAGTGGACAAGGCAGTAGAGCTTCAGAAGCAGGTGGACAGAAGAGGAACTAGTGTATTTATTTTGTCCCTTGAACTTCTAGTTCCATTTTGTTGTTGTTTTTTTTGTCTTTGTACTTCGAGCTGCTGTAATAAAATACACTTGTCTTTGTGGAATTTTCTTCCTTCCTATTTGTGTACTGAGAGGTCCCGGTTAAAACTGTTGACTTGACCCTCACTTTCGAGATTCCTACTAGAGGATACCTAGTTACCTCACGTTGATGCCGATTGTGTGACTCGATCCTTAGAGACGAGAGTGACGGTTGGATCTCTTGGTAGTAACATCGAGGACATACGACATCGTCAATGACTTGAATGCATCATTCATGTCTAGATTGACTATATTAGGAAAATAATGTGGTTCATCCAGGAGATGAGACCGAATTTATCTTCTCGGCAAAGAAGAAATCTTAGCACCTCTTTTGGGACAAGAGATGGTCCAGGCCACGATAGAGAAGGTGCAGATCATCTAGCAGCGGATGAAGACTGCCCAGAGCAGGCCGAAATGATATGTTGATACGAGACAGGACCACTAGAATTTGAGGATGGAGAACACGTTTTCTTACGATGTCTATGGAGATGTGTCCATGGCGGCAAGTAATCTCTGAGTTTTAGCATATCTTTTCATGTCCTTAGTAGGGCAGGCGTGGTGGCTTACCGTTTGGCCCATCCACCTCAGTTTCACCAGGTGCACGACGACTTCCACGTATCTCAACTGAGGAGATACGTCTTGACCCGACGCATACCATCGACCATGGGGAGCTGGACATTGGCGATAGGGTGAATTTCACAGAGGTTCTAGTGGGGATCAAGGGTCGACATGAGTGGATCCTACATAGACAATCGATTCCTTGGGTCCGTTTTCACTGGCAGTACGGGAACATCCAGGTGAGCACATGGGAGCAGAAGGCTAAGATGCGTGCTCAGTACCACTTTCGTATCCCTAGTATGTGTTAAAGGTTTACATGAATGTAAATCCCTGCGGTGGGAGTAATTTAAAGACCTAGAAATATCAAGGAAATTTTTTTCTTAATTTCTATGGGATTTTACAAGAACGCAGTTTTTGATGGAACCTGATTCTGAGGACCGGTGTGCCCAGAGTCAATTTCTGATGATTAGCTTAGGTACAATCAGTGAACGAACGAGCGGATTCTTCCAACTTTTGAACCGGTGCTCGGAATCAAAATCTGGGGGCACCGATGAAACTGCAGTACTGATAATTGCTTAAGTGGAATTTTACCGTAGGTGCGTTTATTCGGGGAAAGAAGTTAAATTTTGTCGTTTAAGGAAAAAATAAATAAAATTGTGATGAATTTTATTTTTGATATTCAAGGAAGTTAAAATCTACCCTGGGAAGTTGTTGGTGGGGTCCACAACCACCCAACATCCCATGTGTGAATATGTGGGAGGTGGGGCCCACACCCACCTAACCTCACATAGGACAATTTAGTGTGGTGGTGTCCACCCCAGACCATAACCCCATGAATTTCTTATAACCCCCTTAAACTACCTTGGTTTTAAATGTGACTTTTCACATCCTCCTCTCTTTAATAAATTCTCGCTAACTCACCTCTTGAATTAATTGGTAACCTCCTCTTAATTTGTGTAACTTCTCCCTTTCACACTCTCACTCTTAATTCTTTTAAGCCAATACACACCTTAATTAATGTGTTGAGTCTCCTCAATTAATTAATTAAGTGTTAGAGTTTTGAATTTCAAATGGAATGTGTTAATAAAATAATTGGTGAGCCATTATTTTATTTTGGGACACACTTTGTGTGGGAGAATTTGGAGAGAGTTCTTGTGATAAGAAGAAGAAGAAGAGAATTCCTCTTCGTTGAAGAACGACGCCTTCTCAATGAAGAAAGATGCTTCATAGCAAAGAACATCAACTCCACCAAGAGAGTCGATGTACCCCTTTATTCCTTCTCTACGACAAGAGGGGAGGCGTCACATCTTTGGGTACACTTTGGCGATGCCGGTCCATCCCAGACCTTCAACGAAGAACACTTCCCAAATCTCCATCAAAGGAGGAGACACCACTGTGGGAAAACCGCAAATGATGACGTCACCTTCCGACGTCGATGAACGATGCTACCTCTCTACAGATCCATCGAGGGATCACATCACAAGGTAGGGGTTAATTTATTTGTTCTTGAATTCTTTTTCGTTCATAGACTTATATTTGGGCCGCATGTTATCATAATAATGGAAGGAGGTCGGACCACACGAACACGGCCGACCCCCCCCCCTCGATGTTGTTTTTGTTGTGCCTCGAATGAAGGAGGAGCGGTGCAACGACACCGCGTGGAATCGGGAAGGAACATGACAAAGAAGTGAGGCGCTGTCGCGCTGCACCGTTGAGGCCGAACGAAACCGTGGTCGGAGTCGGGGCCACAGAGGTGATTCGAAGACTCTGTAGTTTGTTTATTGACGTGCGGATCGATGGGCGACGACGAAGAGGTCCGCAATGGTGTTTTAATCCCTTCGTAGTGAGGATCGGGTCCCAGGAGGACCGTTGGAAAAGACGGCGAGCGAAATGGACCACTAGAGCGCATCCGGTGGTCTGCATAAAACAACAACGGCGTGCCGCCGGAGCAGAACCGCCGTGGCTGAGCTGTGGTGGCGGACCAAACCAGAACGGCTTAGCCGCTCTGGAGGTAGGGTGGCACAGCTTAATGTTGTGTCGGTTTCTTTCAGCCGGGGGGATGTAACCCCCCGTTCCACGCTGGCCACGCGGACCGGCTGCATCGGGCCGGGCCGCTCCCTAATGCGCTGGACCCAGACCCGGGTCGGGTCGACCTGGTTCAAGCAGACCCAGGGGGGTATCAGGCCAGGTCGGACCAGGCCCGAACCCCCTATTTTCGGACAGATCCTTTCAAACGCCCATAATTAGGGCTACGACCACCGATCAATGCACCGTCAGTTTCGATGCGATCATCGGATCAAGACGGCCATTTCGTTATATTAAACGCAAGGTTTTGGAGAACTTTGGGTATGGCTGGGTTGGTTTGAACACGAAACCAATCAGACCCTCGGAGCGGAAACACATATAACATGAGCTCTAGACGTCTGATTGATGTTCCGTCGACTTTTTTGGATTCCTATTGATGAGACCGAACTTTTGGCATAATTATCATGATGTTTAGACACTGTTGGTTAGTGGCCGGGTTGGATTGAACCCGAAATCCAACCGGGCCCTTGAAACGAAAAATCTGATAACTTTTAGACCGTACGTCTATTTGATGAACCATCAGTGGCATTGGTGATCTCGGTGAGAAAAGGTCCCAATGAGTATACCCTATGAGATTTCGGGGTATAGTTGAGATACGGACGGGTTGGTTCGTACATGAAAACAATCGGGATCCTAGGACGAAAAGGCTAATAACTCACAGACTGGGCGTCCGATTGACGCGTCGTCTCTTGTGTTGAGTCCCCTATGATGAGGCGGTCCCTTGAGATAATTCTTTGTTGTACTTTGTGGAACTTTGAATATAGACATGTAGCTCGTGGAGCGGACCCTCTCGGAGACGAGCGTATGGAGTTCGGAAACTGTGTAGCTGGCTGAGACCTGATGACTACTTGTCCGATTCGATTTGGAGTGACTTTCATAGCCCAGTGGGGGGAACTAATTAGTGAGTTGGCACCCCAATAGTGGAGGAGCACTAATTTGTGAGGTGGAAGACACGTGGTACTCGACAGGAGGAGTACCTCTGTAGGCTATGAGGGGGAGCACTACTGTGTGAGGTGGAAGAGCCATGGTATAGGAGCACTACTTTGTGAGGTGGCAGACCCACGGTACTCGACAGGAGAAGTACCTCAGCAGTATTAGGTTAGTTAGAAGTACCTCGGTGTCGTGACAGGATCATTTTACTCGTCAAATATGGAGCTCTTTAGCAGTTACGATTTTGATAATGAAAATCCTGGTTTGAGCTTAGTCTATGACCTTTGTGTTTACCTCATGAATAAGATGGGCCACTTGATAACATAGGTATATGTATGGGAATATATCTAGGAATTGGTTATCTGTGGATTTCATAATCTTTGTGTTTCCTCATGATTGATATGGGTTACTTGATAACATAGGTATAAGTATGGGCTTATACCTAAGTAAAGGTTGTCTGTTGAGATCCTTCTTTTTGGTTATCCTTGTTCGATTTACTGAGATCTTGAGGGTCTCGGGGTCCCTACTAAGTATCGTATACACACCCCTTCACGGGATATGCACACACCTCTTTGTGTTGGTTGCAGACAATGGGTATCGCTAACGAAGGTTGAGTGTTTGAGGACCGAACGCTACCCGGTGGTGGACTTCACGACGAAATGATACTTAGAGGAGTTTTATGGGCAAGAGAATTGTGGAGGCTATCTGTACCTACCCTTCAGGTAGGATCCGTGGTGGACGATCCAGGGGCTGTGCTATCTGTACCTACCCTTCATGTTGGAACCGAGGGGGATGACCCAGGAGCTGCTTCTATTCTTCCAGCTGTTTGTCTTTTCTATTGTACCTCCATTCAGTTGTAGCTGTACTTTCAGTTGGGTTTGTATTCTGGCCCTTTTTACAGTTCAGCACTTTCTTTTGTACTTAGTGTTTTACTTCTGGTTGTACTATGTGGTGTTTTGTTTACTTTTATAAAGGCAATTCCTTCCCTGTTATCGGGATTTACGCCTTTGTTGCTAGTCGCCAGACCCTGGCCTATGGAAGGTGCACTTGGAGTACTCACGACATGAGCCCCGAGGATGGGTTGTGACAAGTGTGTATTACATTCTTATTCCCACATACTAAATCCATGTAATGTATTGATTTTTTGGGATGTGAATTTTAATAAATTTATAACTAACATGCTTATCATCTAAGATAAGGATTAATATACACTACTCTCATCTATATTATAATTAACTTTTATTCCCATTTTAATGACACTTCCAATTTATATTGTTCTCAAGGGAAAATATAATTTTTTACAAAAAATATTCAAATAAAATAGAATTATGAATATTTTTATATTTTAAATTTATAACAAACAGTTTCATGTTGATATTCATTTTAAAAAGTAATGGTGTTATCCTAAGGGGAATTTCAATCATAGATTAAAAATTTATTTATATGTATAATGATTTTACCTTATATTATATAGGTAAAGGCATGTTAATATTCTATATCAATTGATTATAGTAGTTTTTGACACACTTATAGTTGGATAAAATGGTTATTTGAAGACTTGGTTTTGATCATGGTGGGTTTCCTTCAAGGCATCATTTTATAGACTAGAATTATATTTCATAGGGGTTTGTATCATTCTTCTTTATAGGGCTCTGGTAGTTTGAATTTATGTGTTTATATAAGGAATGTTTTTTCAACTACCAGGGTAATATTTTTCCAATGGTTTTTTGTTGACACATTTTGAATTTCAACCATCCAATAAATTCAGTGACTTTCATTAGGCCTTGTATCATGCTACCATGGGAGACATGTATGGTTGAAACATGTTGGTTCTTTAAAAATCATATCATTTTTTAAAATATATTTTAGGAAATTATTATTATGGATGATTAAAGTTGAATATGTAAATATATAGATGTGATTATATATTACATTATTGATTATTTTGGAAGATTTATTTATATGTTTATATGTGTTAGGATTTATCCCATTTTACATTATTGGTTCCTAATAATGATCCCTTAATGACCTCAGCTGCACATAATTTAACTCCATAGATTTTCGACTAGTTGTTGGTAATGAGAATACTATCGAATGACTATTTTAACAGGGAATACACAATTGGTTAATGTATATATATATTAAATATTTTGTATGGTCTATTTATTTATTAGAAATATATAAAAATTATATAAAATATCCACTGACATGTTATCCAAAAATCAAATATAATGATATTAAAAGTTTTATATTTCATTATGTTTCCATTAATCAATATTGTGAAACAATATGTGTTCTATGAAGTAAAAATTAATAAATAGGTTACTAGATAATAAAATAAAATTACAATATTAAAACTAAAAAAATTACCCTCTAGTAAAAAAAATAACACTTGTAAAAAATTAAGCACTATATAAAACATATCACAATTAATTTATCTACATAATTTCTAAATACTTTTAATTATAATTAAAATATTTTATACCCATGTACATTAAATACCATTCGAAGAACATGGATATGTTGTGGGTTTGAAAAAAAAAGGATTCTTCTACAATACAAGACTGACTTCATACTATTGAATAATTTGACATGTGACAAGATCTATAATTTTTTTGGGAAAAAATAGCATCCATAACTATTAATTCTCATCAAAATACATACATAATTTTTTAATTATAAAAAAACACACACACATTGTGACACTTTTCAATACATCCAATCCCAAGATATATATATTTATCTTTTAATATACTTACAGAATACCATCATTTCTTAATGAAATATCTATAAAATTTCTCTCATATCATGATATTTCAGTATAAATAAGACTTATCATATATTTGAAATAACCATGCTAATAGTGTCTCCTATATTCGATCAATCCTATAATATCATGTTATGTAACCAATAACAACATATCTATATAAATAATTTGGTAATATGATAGAAAAATAGAGAAACAAAATATCACATAAGCACACACATAGAAACATATATATATTCTGAAAACACATATTTTTAGTAAGAAATAATGTATTCGTCACAACATAATTCTCTATATTTCATCATAGAAGTATAATGGCACAAAAAAATACATTAACAACAATTACTATAGTTACCTCTATATATCATTACATCTATAGAATATATACAACAACTAAATTTCAAAATAGAAAAAATTGAATATAAAGACATTAAATATGAGTACTAAAATTTTAAATATTTGTCTGTCATGATCTCTACTAAATTATTCTATATTAAACTAGAATTTTTATAAAATAAAATATTACAATTGATATTAGAATTAGCTATTTGAAATGAAAAAAATATGATATAATGTGAGTCAACTAATAATTAAATAAATAAATTTAATTTATTTGAATAAAAAAATTGAATCACTAATTAAATAATAACTAACTAGAAAAGGTTACTAGTGGAAGGGGGAAATAAAAATAAAATTATTATTATTTACCAAAAATAGAAATATTTAAATGTAAATTTTATATTAAAAATAAATGATTTATGAAATTGGGTAAAAATATAATTTAAAAATTAAAATTTACATATCATATATTATAACATATTTATTAAATAAGTATTTTAAATTTAAATTTCAATAATACACATAAAACACAAGATAATTATTTTGATAAAATAGATCCCATTTTTAAATGTTATTTTTAAAATAATATATGGTTATTATTTATTTTCCAATTCTAAAAAACTTTTATTTAAATAGTAAATATAATATTATAATTTATAATATTTATTCTTAAAATTCATTAAGAAGGTTAAAATAATTTTTAATTTATAAAATCATTACCATAAATTAAAATTTATATAAATAATAAATTAATGAACATTAAAAATATAAAAATATATTTTTCACTATAATTCATATATTAATGTATATATTAAATTTTATTGTTATAAAAAAAATAAATTACTATTTGTTTTATAAAATTAAAAAATTTAATTACGTTTTTAGGGAATTTAAATATAAATACTTTCTTGTCAAAACACCATTAATTTACAGTAGAATCAACATTATTAATATTCATGATAAAATATTAATAAATTATTTGGTATTTTATTTAAATATATGTCTCTATTTTACGAATAAATTGTCTCCATTTCTCCCTGTTTCTACAGAAACTAAAAAAATACACCTTTTCTATTTTCTAAAAAACATTCTCTATACAGTAAATAAATAATATAAGTCCCATATCATAATAAATATGTAACGTCTTGTCTTAACTAACCACAAAAATAGTAGTCAGATCAGTGGGTCACAAAGACTGATGCGTGTCTCCCCATATTCTAGAGGATTCTTACTAGCATTGAGGGTCTAGGGAGGAAATAATATAGAGAATATTCCATCGTGATCAGAGTAGCACATTGGTTCAATCCGAATAAATTGAATAAAACAATTCATGAAACATATTAAATAGAATATGGATAACATAAAAAGAGTTTTAATAGTCATCTACATATAAACATATCCAATTAACAATTATACAAACCAGTCATTCATGTTATAGTGATGATAAATAGATAATAGTATACATATAGAAGTTACAATATTTTGTACAATACTCAAATAATAAATGAAAGAAAATGCACATGGATGATCACCATGAGAATCCCATTCCCCTACTAGATCATATTCTCCTAACTCCCTGTTAATAGTAATACATTACAAAAAAAGTGTCCATGGTCCATTGAATAAAATGTTTCATGGTATAACCTAGTGCAATGAAATCTCAAGAAGTGTTTGAGGCCTAATCCATGTAGGAAACCACCCATGGTTTAGGCCATCTAGTTAGTGAATATACGTAAAAATATAGTTCTAGTAGATAAAAAACTAATAGTAGTACTAAAAGGTAAATAACACATAAATATCATGTCCTCTTCTAAATCCATTTCATTATAATAATTTATTCTATGAAATAGGTCTCTTATTTATCTTTTAGGCATGTGTTAAAATATTATCTTAATTAAATAGTTCAATAAATTTATATTTATGATTCATGAGACATGAAACATGCCTAAAGACCCCTGTATAATCATAAGAAAAAGATTTTCCAATGAATAACATCTAAAACGTATTAGTCATGAATTAATCAAGGATTTGGATTTGTTTTAGCATACAATTCATAATTTATCTAAATCATTGTACAATTTATAACCTATTCTAATTCAAGGAATTCCACAATTGGAATCCATGTATTTCTCCCTATATAATACCACCAAACACCCTACAAACCCATCCCAGTATAACCAATCAGGAACCTGGTCTCCCTCTAGATGTGGTTTGACATCCATATCAATCGTGTCTATCATAGGCTTTCCAATAAGGGATCTCAGGATTCACTCCTGGAAAAAATGATCTATTACCCTATATTCTATCATCAGATTCCACTATGGGATCCATGTATCACTCGCCATATTACTGTTAGTCCTCAATGAGTCCATCCATGAAATCCCTCATTCGAATCCATTAATCACTCATCATATAATATAATCCAATACCCCTGCATGTCCATCCCTAGATAACCTCTCATGAAATCAGGTATCACATTTGGTGTTGTATATGTCACTAAAAACGGATTCCTTCATTGACAGTCTTAATGTGTGTCCATGTTACAGTTAGTTAAATATAATAATAAATATTGTTTGATTCCATCCATGTAAGTCACATTTCAATCTAAATATCTTCCAATGAATATAACATTCAGTACTTATGATTAAAATTTCAAAATATAATAATTTTACATTTCATGTTAGAAAACAAGAGAAACACAATTAAAACTATCCTCAAAAGGTCAATCAAGCAATTAGACAACACAAAATAGATACCTTAAATTTAAAATCCTGATAGAATTTCTTTAACTTGAGACTAATGGTTAATAAATAAATAAAAATTATTCAATCCATATCATTGATATAATACTATTTTGTAATTTTTGTTAATAAGTAATTTTTAACACCAAGAACAATGCATTACACCTTACATAAAGGGTGGTTAAAATCATGACCAACATAGTCCACATAGCCTCTAATTATACTCACATGAGAATAATTACTCATTCAATGATTTAATTATTCAACAGTCAAAACCATAAATAAAAATATCCATACCACAAAACAATGGTTGTAAAATCAAGACTAATATCATAATCCTATCCTTTAAATATATAACATAGGATTATCAATAAAAAATTATAAATCATGTATACTATTATTTTTTCTTATAATGGGCCAAGATATATTTTCCTAAATAAATTCCCATTAAAATATTTTTATTTCAATTAAATTAACAATTAAATATATAAACTAATTCATCAATTTCATTTACATTACTATTTATCATTACAAATTACATTACAATTCAGAATTTTTATCCCAAAAAAAGGATTAAAGATACACCATGAGGTATCCAAACCCACATGAAAAAATAATTTCCATTGTAAAATAACAACACACCCAAGGGGTGGTTCTATTTTCAATATTTTTGATCTATAAATGAATTATCGATGATCATCATTAAATGAATATCCAATAAATATTATTTCATATTATGGAATATAATCCAATTTAAGGATCCTATAATGAATTTGGAACATTGCCCAAAAATAAATATATAAATCATTCTATATTAAAATAAAAGCATGGTAACTACGACAACATGTATATAGTGGATAGGTCATTCGATATCAGCTCCTAATTAGATAATGGTCAAGATATAAATGATGAACAGATGGTGACCATAAATATGGTGAAAATAATAATGCACCAAAATATTTCATATGATACAAATATAAACAAGGAATGACACAAAATTAATTTATATCTTACCTATTTCAATAAATTGAATCCAAAGTCTCTTGAATCAGATGATATATGAAAGATTTATTATTCTTCCAAGCATATGATTCTAGGAGAAGCCAAGGTTGAGTTAGAGGAAGTCTACAAAAAAGGTAAAAAATTTAAAATATGAAATGATACTTTAACCTCATTAAAGTTAATATGTTAATTCTAGCACCAAATCCGATGATGCATACTTTGGCTGCACGACATGGCCAGATCATGTGCCAACTATATGGAACCTCCTACTTAAGAAATCACCTCAACGAATTTTGACTATATGGTTGGAATAAAGGCTCACATACCATTTTTTGAATAGTGTGTAGGAACTAAATATGTGTAATTGACCATGTTAGAAAATTCCATGGTTTTGTTAAACCATGAAAAAACTGTGCATGAAAAATCTGTTACTTAATTCAAGGCTGCACAGTTTTCTGCTGGGGTCGTAGTGTTTCAGACAAATCATGTTCCCTCTATAGATCCACTAAACATGGGATTTACAGCCTTGGTGATCCCCAAAAAACAACAAGTCTCCCATACAACCACCCAATTCTTTATCCAAATCCTAAAAAAACCATTTTATGTTTTAAAACTCCCATAATTATAATTGGAGTTTAATTATAAAAAAACAATCATGTGATTACCAAAGTACAAATTCTATTATAATTCCATCTAGTTCAAAACATAATACCTTAAAAGCTCAACACCTTTTATATTTTCATATTACATAATATGTGGGTGAAACAATGAAAACATCACAAAACTTATATGGTTCATATAGTCTCATTCAAATAGTTGTGATGTGTTTCTAAAATAAAAATTCACCACCAAGATATTATGAAACCAATAGCACTTGTACTATGAAATTATAAAACAATGATTGACTTATGACAGATACAGAGAAGCAGTTCATACCTAATATGATTTAAATAAGGAAAATATCAAGTCATTTTCCATTAACAGCAGTCTAATAGTTTTCACCACCATATAATTTTACGTCGAAAGGCCCAATTCCGAACTATGACTCCTGCACCATCAAAAATTCCTTTAATGGAATTCCCCAAATAATTTTACTGATGATATACTTATTGTTTATTAAATTGTGATAACATTATTACATCTATGGTCATAAAATATACCTAAATGAAAGGAAGCCTTCTAATTTGTTCAAAAAAATAGAAACCAACCATGATATCAATCCATGAAGACAATACAGACAATCACACAACATTCTCTTGATATTGGAGTCATATTTTACAAAGGTTCAAACTTACTTTCAAAATTGAAATGAACTAATGCAAGTCTATAAACTATTGGTTGATCCACTAATGATTACAGACATAGAAATTCAGTTCATATTCAATCAGAAAAAAACACCTCCTTCCATTGAATTTTTTATTTACAATAAGCATGCTCCTCTAAGTACATAACTAAAATTCAACGTTCTTATGATTTTTAACCATTTCATGTTCACGAAAATTGTCATTACTTATCATATAAAAATGAATAAATGAGATCTATATGATGGTAATTTTTAACCTTCAAGACATCACCCCATTCCAGACTACAATTCTTGGATATATTCAGTTTAAATAGTTGGATTATAAGTAAATATCCTATAGTATCAAATACTCCATGTTATATTGTGACATTGGTAGTAAGTCAAGACATTCAAATAAAGACATTGACTGGTCTGAGAGCATCGTTTGACTATTTTTCACATCACAAGAAAAATGGGTGTCCAAAAACTTGTGAACAATATTCCTATTATGAAACACATGTTCCACTCCAATATAACCAAGACACAAATTTACCATAAATCCAGTGAGTAACATAAATATATATCTCAAAACACCTCCAAAACATTTTAATATTTAGTGCGGTGTAAGATTGATATCTCTAGGTGCATCCAAAATAATAACAAGATAGGGAACACAATAACATCAAAGGAAGGGTAAACCTGTTTGATACCATATGTAACCACGAATAGAAGTTCAAACAATAATATTTAACTTCTATTGAATTATCCTATTTATCTTACTGACACATCATCAGCTGAACCAAACTGACTATATCACCAAAGGAATTCATGATCATTCAAACAGTACATCCAAATATATCAAATTAAAATTTCATTTCTGATGGGTTTGAAACGATTTCAAACGCAATATTATCATGTGGCTGACAAAAAATTGGACTGCTTTAAAACATTCAAGAAATAATCGAATTCATGAAATACAATATTCTAAAAAGAGGTTATCCTTAAATGTGTTTCTTCTACCTATAAGGGAACATTAATCAGAATTGGAAGGATTTTTTCCACTATAACAGTGTCCCTTTCTTTGTAAAGTAAAAGATAACAACATCTCACTAGTGCGCTAGATCATGAATTTCGCAAGCCAAAGTATTAATACCCTCTGAGTTATGATCACCAGGTCAAATAATTTGGCATGAAAATGAAATCCAATCTGATCATCATACCAAAACACCTAAGTGTTTATAAATTCCTCCAATGCATTATAAGTAACACTACTCATTTAAGGCCCATGCCAATGTACTGTAGAGCTGGAATGGGAAGGAAATAAAAATCACTTGGTTCAATGATTTCACCAATATCTATGAGTTCATTTCACTATTTAGAAATTCCACCCATAGTGAATATATCAACAAAATTTACCACTGTATTATAAGTGAGTTTGGAAAATCATTGAAACTATATGTTGTCCTTATTCCGTATGAATTCATGTATCAGGTAGCCTGTACTAAATATTTAACATTATATTTCTCGAAAAACCATTATCTTGAATGACAACACACCGAGTCGTCCATTACTATGTATGAAAGAATGGTTCAAATGACTTACTAAGGGTTTAACCATGACCAACACATGGGTGTACTGCTGATCCAATCATTACTCGATGATCAATCCCATAACCGGTATCAAGATTCAATGACCACCCACCTCGGAGTGGTCTTGTTTACATGACCTGCCTCCCCCATGGGGAAACATCACCCGAATGACTCCTAGTATAATGAATCAAGGTATTAACATGTAATTTAAGATATAAAGGTTATACCTACCATGGTATATCACTTTATGAATTATTATAATTGGTCATATCACTAGGATAATTTTATTGGAATTTCATCCATTACTAAAAATAATTTTCCCATGGGTACACCATCAGTTCTATTTTCCACAGAATACCACATGAAATATCTAAACTAAAATTAAATTAGGATTTAAATTAAGAACCCCAAATCAGGTTCCCTTTTTCAATACATAACATAAATCTTCACTATTAAGAATATATTTAATGTTTTAATAGTAAAACCTAAGGTACCTATATTATAACAAAATAAAAATGTAAATTTATTGTGCTTGCATCTCAAATAATAAATTTGAATGTCTTATAAAACATTTTAAAAAAAACCAAATTTATAAATTATATAATAATTCCAAACTTATTAGATAAATTATCTTATAAATAAAATTGATACTTATGAGGGTTACATTTAAACATGCGAGGTCATTCTAATAAAAACACAATAAAATTTGATTAACAAAAAATCATAAACACCATAACAAACATCTCATAAAACATTTACCCAACTTACCTAGATGGGTCCAGTTGAGAATTTTGAAATGAAATCAAAAGCCTTTAAACATGAATCCATTCATTTATATGAAATTAAACCAAATTTTCAACTTTATCTATATTAAAAAGATACCACATGAACACATATATTATTGTTCAATTCTATGGATGGCAATCAAACCATCCTTAATGCTCCCATACACTCGATAGTTTTAATTGTATTTAACTTTTAAATCAAATCTATTTACTATTACTCATGATTTTATTCAGTATTTTAATTTTTTTACTAGAGTATATAAACATTTATAATTTTCTAGATATGGTTCTAGTATAGACGGTACCACATAATAATTATTAGGATCCAATACAACATACAATGGAAAACGTTCTTCTATCTAAATCTTAGCCAATATGTTCATCCCATGAAATCATTTAAAAATTTCAAAAACACTAGCATGTAATCCAAATAAGGGAGATAGAAAAACATGATAAATAAATAAAAAGCATGACAGATTAATACCTAACAATTTATGTAGTTTAACATTTAAATAAATCACCCATGAATGTATCATTACCAAGCATGCATATTAAATCTAAAACATGGATTAACTCTCAAGGAAAAATTCAAATCAACATAAATCATATTAATATAACTACATTGAATGAAATATTTTTGATAGGTGAATTCCAATGTGATTATAATTTTATCCATGAAAGTTTATATACATTTCAAATCATTCCAGGGAATAAATGTAATCACATTAATTAATTAATAAGTATATTAAAATGCAACCATCAATATAGGTGGAATAATGTCAACTCTAACATAAATCCCAACCATAGAAACTTATTTGTTTCTCTATGGGTCGGGCGATCAGTACTTGATATATATTTATTAATTAAGGAAAATAATTAGTCTCATTTTTACTATCAAAACATAGGAAGATATAGCTACAAACTACTCTAATACGACATTGTAACATCTCATCAAGAAAATCTACTAAAACGGTAGCCCGAACAATGGGTCACATGGGATCATGGCCATCTCCCAATATGATTTATGTTGGTTACTAGTTGTGGTGGTCTATGGAGGTGACAGTGTGGAGACTATACTATCATTATCAATGTATAATACCAATACAATCAGAATAAAAATAATACAAGAGTGGGATAAGTATTTTAAGAGAAATATATATTTCAGAAATAAGAGTTATTATTATAAACTAAATATAAAACAATATAGTAATTTATTATTAAAATATAGAAAGCATGTTAGAGTTATGATACATAGAAACCAGTATATATATATATTTTCTATAGGATATTTAATATTACTCAAATAATAAATGAATCAAAAACAGTATGGGATATATCCAACGGTACCACATGCCTCATCTATATATAGTGTTACTCACTACTATGTATTAATAAAATTGAAAAATAAATACTACATGGTCCTATGAATAAAAAAGTCAACTCAGGTACCCCAGTGAAGTGGGATCCCAAACATGGTGTGTGACATAATAATAGTTGGAAACCACCCATGGATTTTGTAATCCATTTTTTAATACATATGTCATCTGTGTGCGTGTAGATAAATGGGTAATGGGGGTATTCAAGAGTATACAACGTTTAATTCTCATGTTCTCATTTAAAAAAATTTCATTGTAATAATATCATCTATGAAATTTGTCTCTTATTGTAAACATATGCATGTATTAACTTATCTGGATCATTCAACTATTAAATGTAATATTTTAATAATTCTTGAGACGAGGTTCATGAATTTTGTACCTTGAACAAAAAAACCACATTTAATACTAAAATAGACAATAGTAAATGTATTCGTTAATATAAACTCCAATTGAATTATTTATTTTCAAATGCACATCATAAGTAATCTCTAAGGCCCCACATACTTCCAATGAAGCCTATCAAGTTGGGGAATCTCTCTCAATGGGTGAAATCGTTGAGGTCCTTTCTAATTGGTACTCTGTCTTACCTGAGTATTGTGATAGTCTTGTACATGGTGGTTATAGTGTAGATGTCTACATTCATCATTGTAGCGAAACATAGTAATGACTTGTAGCAGTCCTTTGATCATTTTAAATTTTTTTCTCATGGTAGGTTTTCCTACCTCCATATATTTTTGGTAATAAAAGTAATTATTCAATGTAGAAATTAACCCCATCTTAGGCATTCCAATGTTGGAATCCTGGAATCGTACGAGGTATAACAACTAACAACATCCTATTAGACCATATTGTGGTAACGTATCAAGAACAAAATTTCTCTCAATGTGTGGAATGACATAAAAGCCAATCTATTTCATCCTTCAGGTATAATAAGAGATCCTAAGTATCATCCATGAAATAAATTTCAAATTCCCTTTGGATCCCATCCCAACATATTCTATTGGTTGAACATATCACTATAAATATAACAGTCAACCCTCAATGATTCTATCAATGGATTCCCTAGTTTTGTTCCTTGTATCACTAAATATAATATGTATAACCCCCCCCCATAAGCCCTTCAATTTTGAACCTCTCTTTATCCCAAGAATCAATTTTAGTATGTTATAAGTTACTTTCAGTCAAGTTTTCCATGGTCAGCCTCTAGGGATTCCATGTATAACTTTGGAAAATATGATAAAAAATACCTTTGAATACATCCATTTAATTATCATTTTAATCCATGTATCAATCAATGAATATATCCTTCCAAAGCATACATTTCCATTTAAAAAAACATTTAGCATGCCAAGGTAATATCCAAGAGAATATCATTTAGAACTCTTCTCACATAGTGATTCTAAGAATTGACCAACTCAGAAAAACAATATTTAATTTTAACTCATGTCATAAATTCATTGACAAACTTGGCAACAAAAATCCTTAATAAAAATCAATTATTCTGTATAATTTGGGAAATATGGTTTAATATGTCAAGTTTAACACCGAGAAGAACTCATTAAACATCACCAAAATTGTGGTTAAAATCATGACCAACATAGACAGATTAGCCTCTAATTATTATAACATGGTCATAATCATTCCATTAATGATTTAATTAATCAAATGAATAAACCATAATAAAACAACTCTAGGTCTCACCTGAATGTTGGAAAAATAATTACTAAGACTATAGAACCCCAAAAAATTTATCGTATGTTTCTCATAAATACATTGTTTTCCTAGAATATAGTTCATAATTCACTGATATTTTTTAAAGAACACTTCTTTATTTTAGAGACAGCCATAGCCTATCTCTTGAAAATAAGTTTTCCAATTGTGTGGATTGAATTTTGAAAATTTGACATACACAATTGTGTTGAGGATGATATTTAGTGTCTGATATAATTATCATAATTTTTGGTGAATAGTTACCTACCCTTATGAATTGTAACCTACACTTAGGAATAGTAACATTACACTTATGAGTGGTATCAATAACCATGAATATATATATAAATTTAGGTACCTCTAAAATAATGATGAATATTTTATGTGTTGATATTTTTCGATTAAATATTGATTCAAATTAAATATTTAATTATCCATATATAGAAAATTATTTATGATAAAGGGAATTCATTTCTGGATTCTACGGGTTAGAAAATGGTAAGAGTGAATTTTTGGAATTTTTCTGAAATTCATGATTTTTTTAATGAATAGTGAAATACCATTATTTACAAAATAAGAAAAATACACTATCTATAGACTCATATATGAAATTTTTCTAATGTAAGACCAATTGATTCAGATTCACATGATAAAATTAATATTTATGGTCTTGGATGACTCTGTATTCCTTATCTTGAGGATAAATTATAAATTAATAAATATTATATAGAAAAATCCCCTCTCCCTACCATCACCCCTCTACCCCCACACCACTCAAGATTTATGCCTTGCCAAAATTCTACCAAATAATCATTCTAACCCCTCTCCCCAAATCCAAGACCATCTGGTCTCATAAAAAGGCCAAAAAATGGTCTTAATGATTTAGTCAGGGATGAGTACTCAAGAGGTTAACCTCTCTTCGTTTTTCATTCAATTAGTTTTACAAGTTCCATTATTTTTTCTCTCTTTTCACCTCTCCACATACTAATTTAATGATAATTTTAGTACCATACATGTAATGGATTTCAGTTATGCTAATAGAATATTTCATCACATTATCTTTTATTCATTTCCTTTTACATAATAAGTTCACAACAGTCTGAGATGTGTTAATTTATCTCACCCAAGGAATCCATTTTTTCAATTTGCATTAATATATTCAATAATAACATGAAACCTTTTCAATGGTTGAAACTGATCATAGTATATGTATTTTATCTTTTTTAAGGTTCTGGTGTCCTTACATATTTAAAATATTGAATAATAATACATAACGAGTTTATTGTGCACAAAACCGCCAAGATAAATCCAATCGTTTATTTTAAACTCATCGATTGTGTCATCCTCATGGAATATAACCAGATTCATTATATGATCATTTATATCCCTTTAATGTCACATATTATGTATATTAATAGTTTTTTAATTTAATACACATTTAATCAAACATCCAATAATCAATAAAAGTTAAAAGATCATGAAATCCAAAGAAGAAAATGCTACGAAAACAATAAAATTTAATCTCTTAAACCCATCAAAAGTGGCATTAATGAACCTAATAAGGTTATTAAATATAAATTACATGTTGATTAGGTTATTTAATTATTAATTAATGATACTCAATTTTATTATTTAGGTCATTTAAAACAATTAAAAACACCTTCCAGAATAATGTAAGGGATCCTCCGTCTCACTTTTGTTCAAGAATATCCCCTATATTGTGCTCAATTACATTTAATACCTAATGATAGGTTATTTTTTCTCACCTTCGCAATACTTCAGTTATGATATAGAAATAATGGGATAACCCTTTACCACTCATTAAGTCCTCATAATAACACTGGTTACCATGCTCAAATGTTTGTAAGGGGTTTTTTCTCATCTCACTTTCAATTCTACGGGATTTCCATTGTTCGCATCTTAGTTATTACATGTGGTATATGTGTACTTCCATTTGAATTTTATTATCATGATTCTATTCATATTCTTGATATTTTTTGATTTTTTGTATGGTTATTAACTTTTTTTCATACAACTCAATTGAATACAATGTGTTACCGAGCATTATCTCAATTTCCACTTCATTATGAATTGCATAGTATGGTGCACCTACTCATTCTTATGTGGTGTTCCTACATCCCATTTGACATAAATTTTTAATTGAAATTATATTCCTTATAAATTTACATATTCTCATATCATGGATATGATTATTGTCTATCATGTATTCAATTTTATATACGTTAGTATATGTAATGTTGTTTTGACTGTGGAAGTATTGACAAATCAGTATCCACTATTCAATGTGGATAATGTAAAGAAATATAGATCTTATTTTGAATCAATGCATAAATAATGCATTAGAAATGAACCAGTACATGGGGCTCGCTACATCCCCTCGATTAATTGGTAGGTCTATTGAGAAAAATTAGTTAGAGACAATCCCTTTGAGTTTGTTTCCAAAAATCATACGGGTTTCTACCCACATAACTAAACTGTTTTATTGAATTATGGTATCATGTGCTACATAAATGACATCCAGTTAATAACCATTCACTTTATTCATTATAATTTATTATTATCCTTGTAGTTTTCACTATGACAAAATATTTGGATTCCGTTTCATTCTTAGTTTATTAATGTCATGAGTTTTTAATTTATTCACCATTATATATTGATTATGTAAAATTGTTTACAATTAAGTTATAATTTATTCATGCTTCCACAATTTTTATCTCTTACTGAGCATTTGCGCTCACCCATTACATTGTTTACTTTCAACTGGTGATTATGAGGAGATCATTTATTGATTTCTTTTAGATGTGGATTTTCATTTTTTTTATGGATTGTATTTTGAAACTCTTTACAATAATATTTGAGATAAATATATGTATCTAGTTTCATCTAGACTACAAAACATATCATTACTTTTGTATTTTCATTCCTTCTAACCATTCCAAAGTAATTATTAATGCACTGGATTTAGTTAATAGGGGTTGTGGAGATATTGTTTGTATTAGAGAAATTTTAGTAGAAAACACAGAAGCTAGATTTAGAGGACATATTTTAGGAAAGAGTCCATAAGATAGTCTATGATGATAAAAATAAAAGACTGTTCCGGTATTTTGGATAGGAATTGATTATCTGGATCTTTTATTCAATACATCCCTATCTGGATATTAGCAGGTAGAGGTGGCTCTGGCACAGTTGTACCTAGTAGTGAAAGCTCCAACAAGGAGTTTTGGGCTTTACCCGGGGTATCCTGGTACACTACAATGGGCATTGCAGTACTCTGGGTTATGACACACCCAGGGGAATGATTAGGGTAATTCACATATTTTTACAATACATTATGAAGGAATTTAATGTAAATATTTCATCATATAATTCTTGTTTATGAGATTTTTAATGCATTGAATTTCAATCTATGTTATATTCTTTTCTATTTGATATTTATAATCTAATCTTGTTAATGACATTATTTAGAAAAACAGTCTAATGGAAGAAGGGGAATCATGAATCATGGGAAATGTAGGGATCTACCCACTGAGAAAGTCAACAAAGTCAATGTTGGAGAAGATCAGATCATCAACATATTGGGAAAACTAACTCAGGTTGTATCAAATAACAATTACACACCAATATTGGATCATTTCATGCGGTAGAGGCCTCCATATTTTAGCAAGAATACTAATACTTTGGTTCTTGACCAATGGATCACGTCCCTTGAAATTATATTCATGGAATTAAGATGCAAAGAAAATGAAATTGATGGACTTGCAGTATATTGTCTAAAGGGAGACAATGATCAATAGTGGTCCTCGATTCGGTATATCATAAAGGAAGATGAAATAGGAGATATGAAATGGAGTAATTTTAATGAAATATTCTTCAAAAAACATTTCCCTCGTGAGCATCAAACCGAAATGAAGAGGAAATTACTTAGCTTAATGAAAGGGGATGAAGATCATGTTGCAGAATATGAGGCTACCTTCACAAGGCAAGATAGGTATGTCATAGATTAAGTATGAGACTCAACAGATAATATTGGTCATTTCTTTGTAGGTCTTAATCCAATTATTCAATGGGCATTGGCTTCTCAAACATTTTTATCATATGATGAAATTGTATCATGTTCAATTAAAATAGTGAAGGAATATGCTAGATAATATTTAATCTATGGAAACAAAGATAAAAAGAAGAACTCTAACAACCATGGGAAAGGTAAAGAAACAAATAATAACAAAGGAATGAATAAATTCCCATTATGTGAGAATTAGGTAAAGAATCATCTTGATAAATGCTTGAAAGGAATGGGAGTCTGTAATAAGTATTTATAAAAGTGGAATTTACCAAATGAATGCATGGTGAATAAATAATTTGATTATGTTTAGTGCTAAAATTGTAGAGATATGGGACTCCATGTAAGTGGGTGTTCTAAGAACCAAGGAATCTTTCCTCAGAAAAGGACAACAGAGAAAGGGAGAGCTTATGCGATTACAACTGTGGAGGTTGATGTTCCTAATGATGTGGTCGAAGGTACTTTAATTGTTTATTAAAATGTATCCAAATAATTATTTGATTATGTATCACCACATTCATTTATATCTTCATTGTTTTACATTAAATTATATATTTCCAATTGGTTTTAATAAAGGAGTTAACATTCAAAACACTTAAGGGATGCATCATTGGAACAAAGGCATATCAACTAGTCCCCTTCATGAATTGTAATCATACTTTATTTTATAACATTATCATCATAAAAATAATTGAATTTGATATAATTTTATATTTTAATTGGCTTTATAATATTGATGTGATGATTTATTGTAATAAAAACGAAGTTTCACTTTTTGTAAATGCTGTAGAATATCATATCATTAGATCAGAGACCTCGATGTCCAATTATTATCTAGTCACATCTGAGTGGATCTATTAAATTCAATTTTTGAAGAGGGAAAAACCCCAATGTCTATGGGTGATGAAATAATTCATCAAATTGATTATTTTCATATAGCGAAAGAATAAAATGACGTATTTCTATAATATTTACGTCGACATTCTCCAGAATGGGAAATTGAGTTTTTCATTTATTTATTTCTGGTGAAAGACCTATATCAAAGACCCCAAATAGAGTTCTCACTATGGATTTATTGAAGCTAAATAAAAAAACAAGAGGAGTTGTGTGAGAAATAAATTATTCTATTTAGTGTTTCTCCATGGGGAGACACATTCCAATTTTTCATGAAGAACAATGGATCCACGAAGCTATGCATTGATTATAAAGAAATAAATTCTATTAAAATAATGATTAAGTATGCCCTACCACAAATTTTTGATTTATTTGATCATCTTGAGGGAGATTGATACTTTTCAAAGCACGACCTAGGATCAGGATATCATCAACAACATACGAGGAAGGAAGATATTACTAATACAATATTTCGAACCAGGTATGGGCATTATGAGTTTACAGTTATGCCTTTTGGACTGACTAATGAACCCACTATTTTCATGGATTTAATGAATATAGTTTTCAAGGAATATGTTGATAACTTTTTTGTACTATTCATTAATGACTTCTAGGTTTTTTAAAAATCTATGAATACTATGAGGATAACATGGGAATTATTCTGAAAACTCTTAGAAGAAATTAATTATATGGGAAGTTTAGAAAGTGTGAATTCAGGAATTAATTAGATTCTTTTCTCAGCCATATTGTGTCTATGTATGGAATAAAAGTTGATCCTACAATGAAAAATGAAATCCATTATTTTCTCATGCCAACAAACATAAATGTGGTACCTAGTTTTATTGGCCTAGCAGGTTACTTTCATCATTTTGTTCAAAAGTTTTCCTCACAACCAATCCTGTTAACCAATCTCACATGTAAATGAGTTTAGATTGAGGGGACAAAATAACGTCTATATTTCTTCGAAAAATTGAAAATAATAATGATAAATGTTCAAATTTATTCACTTCAATCTAGAAATGTGGGATTTTTGATATACAACGATGCATCAAATAATGGACCAGGTTGCATCCTTATGAAAAATGATAATGTTATTTCATATGCATCAAGGATGATGAAGACTTAGGAGAAAAATTATCCAAATCGTGATCTTGACTAAGAATTAGAAATATTTGTTTTGAAAATATAGAGACATTAACTTTACAGAGAAATATTTGAGATTTATACAGACAAAAAGTTTTTCAATTACATTTTCACACAAAAAGAAATCAACATGAGGAAAAAGAGATTTCTTGAGTTACTCAGAGATTACCATGCTTCAATACACTTCCACCGATTAAAGGAAAATAAGGTGGAAGATGCATTATGGAGGAATTATCATGAACTCCAGACCCAAATGAGGATTAAAAGAGATCCTATATTGATAGATCTATTAAAGATGTATGTTGGAATTGATAAGGGATGGGAAACCTCATTCCTATGTAAAATTACTGCTAAACCATATTTATTATTGAAGATAAAAATATCCCAATCTGATGAAGATAATCTGCACAAGAAAATTAATGTTGCCAAGGAAGGGAGACTGTTAGACGTCATGTATGAAGAAGGAGTTCTGAAATTTGGGAAGTAGTTATGCATTCCATCCATTCCTGAACTAAAAAGGGAACTGTTAGAAGATTATCATATATCAAATTTCTCTATACACCTATTTTGGACAAATATGAATAGATATATGAAAGAATATTTTTGGTGGGACAGTATGAAGTAGGGAATTGATGATTATGTGTCAAGGTGTCTATTTTTTCAACAAGTGAAGGCAGAGAGACAACATCACAAATAAGTGATACAACCTCTTTCAATTCCTATACAGAAGTGGGATAACATTATGATGGGTTTCTTCATCGGAATACTATAGAAACCTAGATGGAATGAGGAAATATGTGTAATTATTGAGCGTCTCAAAAAATCAACACATTTCCTTCCTAAAAGAGAGGATTTACCATTTGAGAACCAAGAAAGACTTTATATTAATGAGTTTTATGACTCCATGGTACACCTCTACCAATTTTGTCAGGTCGAGATCATTGTTTTACATCAATATTCAGGAAAATTCTCCCGACAGTAATGAATACTGAGCTTCGTATAACTACTTCTTATCACCCCCAAACAAGAAGTCATTTGAAAAGACTATTCAATATCTATAAGAAGTTATGATATCATTCTATATTGACTTTAATGGTATGTGGGATAAATACTTTCCTTTGGTGTAATTTTTCTACCACAATAGATTCCAATGTAGTATTCAAATGGCTCCACAAAAAGCATTATATTGAATGAGATTTCTAATTCCAACTTGTTGGGACAAAGTTAATGAGAGGAATCATAAAATACAATAACTAATTGAAGATTCAATGGAAAAGATGAAGAAAATCCAACCCCATATTAAAGCATCCCATATTTGGTAGGAGAGTTATAATGAAAATCAGAGAACGGATTTGGAATTCCATGTTGGAGATCATGTATTTTTGGTAGTAACTTCTTGTAAAGATGTATTATATTTTGGTTCGATGGGAACATTTATACATAGGTACATCAGTCCATTAGGAATTTTAGAAGGAATCAGAGCTATAACATAACATTTAGCAATTCCACTATGTCTCTCTAATGTTCATGATTTGTTACATGTGTCATTGTTGAAGAAATAATTTCAATAACTAATTCATGTACTTAACTATGATTAAATAGAAATGGAACATGATTTTTCATACTGTGAGGAGCCTATCAGGATTATTTACAGAAGGGAGTACGTATTGAAAAATTATACAGCTATTCTAGTAGAGGTTCTTTGGAGAAACCAGGATATAGAGGAAGCAAAATGGGTACTTGTGGATGTTAATAAGAATAACCACCCACATCTTTTTGGTGGGCATTATAAATGAAATCTTTTTCTGACGAAATTTCCGAAAGAGGGATTAATGTAGAAACCCAAAAATTTTATGGCATGTTTTTCATAAATTAATTATATACATAGCTTATATTTCGTAAAAAATTGAGTTTCATTTAAAAACACATGGTCATTTTGTAGACAATCATTGCCTAGCCATTGAACAAAAAATTTCAACTTCTATGTTTTGATTTCTGAAAATATGACATACACTGTTGTGTTCCGGATGATATTTAGAGTCTGATATAATTTAGAAAATTTTTTATAAATAGTAACCTACTCATATGAATAGTAACCTATCATTATTAATAGTAACATACACTTATGTATAGTAACATGACTCTTAGGAATGGTGTCCATACCCATGAATGCATAAATAATTTTAGGAACCTTTAAAATAAAGATGAATATTTTAGCAGTTTATATTTTTCGATTAAATAATTATTTTTATTAGATAAATAATTATTAATAATAATAAAATTATTTTTAAAAAATGGACATCATTTTTGGATTTTACACATCAAAAAATAGTTAGTGAATATTATTTATATTTTTCTAAATTACCTGAATTTGTTATGCATATTGACATACCATAATTTTAAAATAATCATAATACACTAATTATAGAATAATGTATAATTTTATACTGATGTAATCATAATTAATTAGTATTCACATGATAAAATTAATATTCTTGGTCATGAACGACTCATTATTCCATGACTTGTGGAGGAATAATAAATTATTGAATATAATATAGAGAAATCCCCTCTCCCCTCCACAATATAAACCACTCCTCACCCCCTCTTCCTCCCACACCACTCATACTTAAATTGTGGTCTAAAACAATGCAAATACACTTCCTAAGCCCTATCCCCACTTCCAACACGTACTGGACTCACCAAAATGCCAAAAAAATTAAAAGGTGTTTCTCAAGGATGAGTACTGAAGAGGTGAACCTCTCTTCCTTTTTCATTCAATTCCTTTTACATGTTCCATTATTTTGTTCTCTCTTCTCACCTCACCACTTACAAATGACATGATAATTATAGTACCATAAACATAATAGATTTTAATTATTCAATGGAATATTTCATAATAATATTTTTTCTTCTATTCCTTTTATATTATAAATGCAAACACCGTCCGAGATGTGTTTATTTATCACACTAAAGGAAGATGAGATTTCAATATACATTAATATCGTCAATACAAGTTCTGAAACCGTTTCAATGGATGAAAGTGATGATAATATATGTACATAATCTTTTTTAAGGTTCTGTAATACATAGAAATTCATAATATGGAATAAAAATAAAAAACCAGTTTATTGTGCACAAAACCGCCATGCCAAATCCAAGCGTTTATTTTTAACTCATCGAATGAGTCATCCTCATGGTATATAAAAAGAATCATTTTATAAAAATTTATATCATTTTAATTTATATAATAATTTATATTTATAATTCTCTATTTTTATCCATATTTCCAACATACATTCTTTCATGAATAAAAGTAGACAAATCATGAAAACCAAAACAGAAAATGCTACCAAAACAATAAAATTGAATTTCATAAATAAAGAGTGTTCCTGTGAGGTATTAATGTAATGTAAAGGGGTATTAAATAATTATTTATTTTATTTAAATTTATTTTAGGTAAAAATTGATACATAATATATATATATGTTCAATGAAATAAATTGGATTAATTTTATAATTATTTTAGATATATAAACATTTTATTGAACTTTTGACCATCTTTTACCCTCATCCTAGGAGAATTTTCAAATTTACATAAAAAATAATTTTACCACTTCTGAGAGTGGAATTTAAAAAATCCTAGAGACACGGTTGATGTCAGTAAGTAAAATGTTGTTCAATGAGATTAAAATAATTTTTGTTGAATAGTAACTTTTTACTTTTTTTTACCACAGTTACAAATAAATAGGTTAATTAAGGGTAAAAATGATCTTATTATTACCCTAAAACATGTCCTAATTATATTGGATAAGTGTAATTCGACCCAAAACAACATTAGGAATAAAATATGTCCATTTCGGCCCACTTGGATTAGATTAGGACATTTATTATTAATTTATATAAAGAAGGGTTAAAATTGTTAAAATCAATGTTTAATAAGTAAATAATTTTTAATATAGGGTTATAAATAAGATAAATTAGACTATAAATATTCATTATAAATCTAAAAATATTTCCTATATAATGATATTTTATTTCTAATTTTTAGACATTATATAATGTAATTTGTTATGACACAATGATGATGCAGAAATTATTTTATTAATGAAATATTGACATAAATGATGTTATAAATACCCAATTACATGAAATTTCAGACTTTTTATGAATTAAAATAATTTTATATATTAATATTATATGTTATTATTGATTTAATTTACTTTTTTTTAATCTAATATTTCTGTTATGAGTTTCACATAAATCAATTACCAAATAGTATTAAAATTGACATAAAATAGTTTTTAAAACAAATATTATATTATTAATTGTTATTTTATGCGTAAAAATATAAGGATAGGAAAAATGACTTAGATAAGGTTATATATATTAATCATAAACAACTTGGGGTTCGTTTGTCTTGTTATAGTATGTTTATTAACCTTATAGTGTAAGAAAACAAGAAGACACAATAAAAGTAAAATTATTTAACTTAAAGTTAAATCTAATTGATAAGGTTAAAATTGGAACCTAAACTTTTCAAAATTATATTGGATGAGATGATTTAGACCCATCCATATCATAGCTTCTAAATAAATCAATTTGGAGCTATTTAAAACCGAATATTACTTTATAATAAAATAATATTTTTAGTTTTTCCAATGGTGCCCCTCTCCTCCCTTATAAAAGGACACCTCCTCCCTCTCTTCCTCACACCACATTGAGCCTTCAATCTCAGACAAACCCAGCCAAATTAGCTTCTCAACTTTCCTAGAATCTCCCTAGAGGTCTTTGTATTCTTAAAAGACCAATTTTAGTGCCCTAAAAGAAGGCGTCAAAGAGGCACTTCAAAGAAGAGGTAATGTCAGTTACCGATTCTTTCAACTTTATTTATTCATCCACTTATTCTTCATTAGTTGTTTCATTATGAAGTAATAACATAAGTATCATTCATATACTGATATGTTATTATAAGTATGAAAAAACCCTATTTCACCATATATCCATCCTACGGAAAACAAAATCACCGCGCGTGCATACGTACGGAATACCGTCTCCACACCATGGTGTAATCTATTTTCCACCACCACCGTACTTGGATGGGTATAATGGTGTAAATAATAACTATATATGATTATTTTAAAGTTATATTGATTCTAAAATAGTATAAATACACTCCAATACAATTCCACGATCATGGGAACGATATCATCGCTCGTGCGTACGTACGGCCAACCGTCTCCAGGATGTGATGCGACTCGTTCTACATGATCTTCATTGAATAATGATTATATAATTGAATTTAATTATTAATTATGATATATATTACACTAATACCCTTCTGGATATGAGTTATCTATATCCTAAAAGAAGAATAATAATTTATTCGACAAAACACGCATAAGAACAAAAAGCAATAAACACCCGAATAACAAGTAACAATGAAATATTACTAATAAGAAGATAAGAATATGACCATATATGAATCATAACAATGAGTATGATTATAGAATTAGTCAATGACATTATTTAAATAATTATACAGGAGGTTCAGACACATTCAATGAAAATCGGACCTAACATAAGGGAAATATCACAATCTCATTTTTATCTGAGATTGTTTATAATTTGGAATTTACAGGGCTGTATTTTATCATCCACATCCATGTATCCTAAATATGTAATATTTATATCCTTCTAAAGTAATTTATATCAAATTTTACCTTTTGGTTAGTTTTTAGTAAAAGATATGAAAGGAATGTTGTGTCATATTTCATTCGAGGTACTTTTTGACTTTTCCGACACAAGTACGAGAAGAATGTTCTTTTTAACTTATACGGAATAAATGGATTTTTAAAACATTATTTCCAAGAATATTCCTTTGCATGTTTTCAAGTTTATTTTTAATCAACTTCTTTTAGTTTAAAATTGTATGACATTTTAAGAAAGGAAGAATGTTTTTGAAGTAGAAATGATATTTTCCTCAAAAATGGAGTTCAAGTGATTTATCAAAATTATTTTCCATCTAAGATAATATAGGGTTATGTATCAATCCATGTTGTTACATTGATTTGATAATGTTGTGATGGAATTATTTTTATGAATTGCTTTATCTTATATGAATTTTTTTATGATATCACAATGTTTAGGAATCCCGTTTTTATTACGTGGGATATGCAAT
Organism: Viscum album; assembly: GCA_963277665.1. Lineage (NCBI taxonomy): Eukaryota > Viridiplantae > Streptophyta > Magnoliopsida > Santalales > Viscaceae > Viscum > Viscum album. The sequence continues at coordinate 793,262,854 of OY728160.1, read as the reverse complement.
GATGCATGCTTTTTTTGATTTTGTGGCACACATAAGAATGGTATCATAATGAGATGGGTGGGACCTATATCTCCCTCCAATAAATTGGCTAAAGATTTTATATCTCATGAGATAGACATGGCTAGAATGACAGGTTAAACCGGTTCAGTGAAACAGGACTGAAACGAGGAATGAAATCGGTTCAGAAATGGTCTTTGTCCACTAAGATGGTCTTGGAAATGAGTCTTGACTAATAAGAAATGATTCTCTATGATTATGACTGTATGCCACAAAATTTCATGTTTTGATTTATGATTATTGGGATTACATTTCACGAATATGATTTATCCCATGTTATGAAATTATGATCTCTTTTGCAGGTTAATATTCCCAAAATGATATGTTCTTATGAATATAATGTGATTGATATTTCTTTTGTTTACCCTTACTGAGCATTTGATCTCACACTTTTGTAATTTTTCTTTCCCCAGGTTAGGAAGACAGTTATTAAGTAGGATATGCAAAAAGGGACTATAGATATGATGAAATAAATAGGAGGCAATGTAGATGCTTTATGAACCAGTTGATTATGTTTCCCAATTCCTAAAGACACTATACCTATATGGTCCTTTCATGTTTTTTTATATTTTGTAATAAGTATGCTTCAATTTTGAAGTAATAACCATGTATGTAATGTATGGGTCGTTATATTTGGTATCAGAGGGAAGGTATAGTCAACCTTTCGAAACTAGGATGTGAAAGCCTTAGTAAGAATCCTAAGGATAAGTCTATGCATAGAACACAATCATAGTGTTTTAAAAATGGCCATGGACAACCTATGATAAGACCTTAAGTGTGAAATTTTATTCTTAGTGTTTCTCACACTATTATTCTTGTTTTTAGTCAATGGCTGGAACCCGATGGAACCGTGTTAATGAGGAATGTGACGGGCAATGCAATGACTGTCCTCCTGAGAAACCAATTGTTATGGGAGCTCGAATGAAAAATCATGTAGCCATTCTCACACAAATTTCCCAAGATATTAATCATGAAGAACTTCGAAATGAGAAATGTACGGAGCATCATTCTGTTGAATCTTTCATGAGGTAGCGTCCAAATTCATTCAAAGGGTCTACTGTTCCATGAGTTTCTGAACAATGGATTAGTACTACTGAAATGATATTTTCATTTCTACAATGTTCTGAACATGATAAAGTCATCCTAGCAGTTTATCGTTTGGATGGTGATGATGATCAATGGCGGAATCTTATCAAGAATACGAGGCAAAGAGATGAAATTGAGTCCATAGAATGGGACGAATTCAAGAAATTATTTTTCAATATGTACATCCCTCGTATTCTCCAAACAAAGATTGAGAAGGAGTTTATTTATCTAAAAAAATGGATGATTAATCTGTTGGTACCTATGAAGAAAATTTTACAAGACTTCCAAGGTATGCTTATGGTATTATTATCCAACCTGAGAGTAAGATCGATCGATTCTTTAGTGGCTTAAAACCAAGTCTTCGAAGGGCGTTAGTCATAAGGGACTTCAATAGCTAAGAGGAAATTGTTTGATGTGCTCCCAAAGGTGAGGTGGATGTTGGAGTAACCCATCAGTCATATGGGATTGATAAGAAGAAGAAAATGGAATTCAAAGGAAAATATAAAGATCACACTGAACATAAGATGAGTTTTTCCTTATGCTCAATGTGTGAAATGAAACATTGAGGGAGTTGTCTTAAAGGGACAAGTAAATGTTTCAAATGTGGAAAGGAAGGTCAACGGTCATTTGAATGCCGCAATGATGGGAAGAAGATGTCTAGTGATGTGAACAAAAAAAAAGGCTACACAGAGTGCACCTCCTACACTTAAATGTTACAAGTGCAAGGAAATGGTGAATTATGCCAATCATTGCCCAAATCCAAGGGTTTTTGATGATGATCAATGTCAACAAACTCTAAAAGATAAAGACAAAGGAATGTCACATGCAATTTCAATCAGCGATGTGCAGTACGATAAAGAAGTGGTGAAAGGAACACTTACCATCCACTCTAAAGTAGAAAATGTTTTATTTGATTCTGGATCCTCCAACTATTTTATTTATAATGATTTATCTAAAGGTATCACGGTATTACCTTAACAATTAGATTTTGAGATAGTTGTGACAACCCCTAATGGCACAACAGTCGCATCAATAGTTTATAATTCTTCTCCAATTGAAGTTTGTGGGAAAGTGCTTCCTACAAATCTTTTGATCCTTCCTATAGTGGAATTTTATGTGATTCTTGGCATGGATTGGCTTTATTTATATGGAGATCATATCAATTACCAAACAAGGGAAGTCACATTTCATATTCCGGATCAATCTATGATCGTCTATCGATGCAAGGATGAACATAACCTTCCAGTGGAAATTTCTTCCATCTTATGGGTCTTGATTACACTAAATGAAGGTTATTTATCTCAAATGGTTGGTGAGGAACTCACGATTAAAAATATTCCCATTTCACAGGAGTTTGATGATGTCTTTCCAGATGAATTATTTGGTCTTCCACCAAATCGTGAAGTTTAGTTTTCAATAGAACTCTTACAGGGTGCTTTGCCTATTTCAAAGACACCTTATAGAACGGCCCAAATTGAGTTGCAGGAATGGAAGAATAAAATCCAAGAGAATCTTGATAAGGGATTCATACACCCTAGTGTGTCACCTTGGGGAGCACCTATTCTGTTTGTAAAGATGAAAGATGGATCAATGAGACTATTCATTGATTATCGAGAACGTAACAAGATCACTATCAAGAAAAAATATCCTCTCCCGCGCATTGATGACTTATTTTACCAACTAAGTGGAGCTCAATACTTTTCAAAGATTGATATTCATTCTGGATATCATCAATTATGTTTCAAAAGGGAAGATATACCAAAGACGACTTTCCGTACAAGGTATGGACACTATGAATTTATAGTGATGCCATTTGGTCTTACTAATGCCCCTTTTATCATCGTGGATATGATGAATAGAGTCATTAAAGACTATATTGATCAGTTTGTGGTAGTCTTTATGGACGATATTCTTGTATATTCATATAGAAAGGAAGTACATGAAGATCACTTGAGAATTATATTGATGACCATGAGAAAGGAGAAGCATTATGCCAAATCTACCAAGTGTGAATTTTAGCTTCAAAAAGTTGAATTTTTGTGTCACATAATCTCAAAAGTGGGGATATCTGTGGATCCAGCAAAAACAGAGGTTATCGAAAGATGGTCGAGACCAACTATAGTAACTGTGATACGATGTTTTCTTGGTTTTTCTGGATATTATCGAATTTTTGTGAAAGATTTCTCACGATTATCTAATACACTCACCAAGTTCACTCATAAAGGAGTTAAGTTTTTTTGGACGGAGTAATCTGAAGAGAATTTCAAGGAGTTGAAAAGAGGGTTATCTAGTGCACCTGTGCTCACACATCCTTGTAGTGGAGAAAGGTTTGCGATCTATAGTGATGCAACCAAGAAGGGATTAGGGTGTGTTCTCATGCAAAATGATATGGTGATAGCTTATGCCTCACAATAGTTGAAAATCCATGAGCAAAATTACCCAACTCATGATTTTGAGTTACCTGCGGTAATCTTTGCATTAAAGATTTGGAGGCAATATTTTTATGGAGAATGGTGTGATATTTATACTGATCATAAAATTTTAGAGTATATATTCACACAAAAGGAGCTAAATATGCACCAAAGAAGATCGTTGGAGCTGATTAATGATTACGACTGCTCAATTCATTACCACCCTAGGAAAGCAAACAAGGTGGCAGATGCATTAAGTTGACAAGACCATGCCAGTTTATCCATGATGTGGATCAAAAAAGATCCAATATTTATGGATTTACAAAGGATGGATCTTGGAATTATAATGGATGGAGAAAAATCTTATCTTTCTCAAATGAATGGTCAACCATCTATACATGTGAAGATTAAAGAGTCATAGAAAGAATATGTAGAGTATCAAATGAAGGTGAGAAATGTTCCTGAATTCAACCTTGATTGTGATGGGATAATAAAGTTCAGGAATTGTGTTTGTGTTCCTCCCATCCCTGAATTAAAGAAGGAGCTGCTGGATGAGGCTCATAGTTCTTCATTATCTATTCATCCTGGAAGCATGATGATGTATAACGACCTGAAAGAGTACTTCTGGTGGGATGGAATGAAAATAGATGTTGCTTAATATGTCTCTCGATGCATGGTTTTTCAGCAAGTTAAAGCTGAGAGACAGAAGTCTAAGGGGATATTAGAACCATTACCCATACCAGAATGGAAATGGGAAAACATCACTATGGACGTTTTCACTGGACTTCCTAAAAAATCCAAAGGCAATAATGCTATCTGGGTCATAATTGATCGACTTACAAAGTCTTCACACTTCATTGCTATTATAGAGGATTTCACTTTGGATCATCATACCAGGATATATGTAAAGGAATTGGTAAGATTGCATGGAGTAAAATTTTCTATTACATCTGATCGGGATCCTTGGTTTACCTCAATGTTCTGGCGAATTCTTCAGCAAACTCTGGATACAATGTTGAGTTTCAGCACTGCTTATCATCCTCAGAAAGACATTCTGTCTGAGATGAAAATTCAAACTCTAGAATATATGTTGAGAGCTTGATCTATGGATTTCAAAGGTTTTTGGGATCAACACCTACCATTGGTGGAATTTTCTTATAATAATAGCTTTCACTCCTGTATTCAGATGGATCCTTATGAAGCTCTCTATGGAACGAAATGCAGGACTCCAACATGCTAGGATGATGTTGGTGAAATAATGATATTAGGACCTGATCTTGTTGATGAGATGGTAGAAAAGGTCAGATCTATTCAACAACACATAATAGAATCTCATGTTCTACAAAAAAGTTATGCCGACAACCGATGAAAAGACTTAGAGTTTTAAGTGGGTGATAAAGTGATCTTACAAATATCTCCTAGGAAGAGAGTAATGAGATTTGAGAAGAAGGGAAAGCTGAGAAGCAGGTATATCGGTCCTCTTGAAATACTGGATCGTATTGGGAAGGTAGCTTACTGATTGGCGCTTCCAACGAATATCTCTCAAGTTCACGATGTGTTCCATTTATCTCTCCTAAGAAAGTACATAACTGATATTTCACATGTACTCATCTCAGAAGTTATACCGCTTGATCAAGATCTTTCTTATGAAGAACAGCCGATAGAGATTCTCGATCTTAGTGAAAAATTCCTAAGAAACAAGACCACTCGCTTGGTGAAATTTTTATGGAGGAACCACCAATTAGAAGAAGCTACATGAGATCTTGATTATATGATGAGGGAGATGTATCCTCATCTATTTGTTACAAGTGATGAATTTCGAGTGAAAAATTCATTTTAAGGGGGGTAGAATTTAACACCCGAGACTTTTATAAGAATTATTTGGTTTTTTATGTTATATAAATCATCAAAGAAATCTTTCACTACACACAACACTAGCTTGGCTTGCTTTACATGCAAACGCGGCCTTCCTTGATAGCTTGCGTCGTACGCAATACCGAGTTTTCCTAAACAACTATATGATATTAAAATATTATTAAAACTAGCCGTTATGAATAGTAATAACCACTTTTTGAAATATTGTAAATTTTATTTTTCAAAATGGACTTCAATTTTGGATTCGGAATATCGAAATTAGCATAGGGTGAAATTTTGGTATTTTTCTAAAAACTTTCAATTTTTGATGAATACTGAAAACACTGGGTTGCTATTTAAAATCCGACATTTTATTAAAATAAATATTTATTTTATTTAAATTTATATTAGTTCAAAATTATTACATAATAACCATAAATGTTCAATGAAATTCATTGGAGTCATTTGATAATAATTTTAGATATATAAAACTTTTATTGAACTTTTGACCGTCTTTTACCTACCTCCTAGGAGAATTTTCAAATTTACATAAAACATAATTTTACCACTTCTGTGAGTAGAATTTCAAAAATCCGTGAGACACGGTTGATGTTAGTAAGTAATTTTTGGTTCAATGAGATGAAAATAATTTTTGGTGAATAGTAACTTTTTACTTTCTTTTGCCACGGTTAAAAATAAATAGGGTAATTAAGGGTAAAAAGGATATTATTATTACCCTAACACTTGTCCTAATTCTATTGGATAAGTGTAATTAGACCAAAAACAAACATAGGAATATAATATGACCATTTAGTCCCACTTGGATTAGATTAGGACATTTATTATTAATATATTTAAAGAAGGGTTAAAATAGTTAAAATCAATGTTTAATAAGTAAATCATTTTTAATATAGGGTTATACATAAGTAAAATTCGACTATAAATAATAATTATAAAGCTAAAAAGATTTCCTACATTATGATAGTTTATTTGTAATTTTTATATGTTAAATATGTTAATTTATGTATGACACAATAATGATGCAGTAATTATTTTATTAATGCAAAATTGACATAATTGATGTTATAAATACACAAATAAATGATATTTGAGACTTTTTATGAATTAAAATAATTTTCTATGTTAATATGACATGTTATTATTGATTTAATTCACTTTTTGCGAACTAATCTTTCTGTTATGATTTTCACAAAAATGAATTACCAAATAGTGTCAAAATTAAAATAAAATAGTTTTTAAAACAAATATTATATTATTAATTGTTATCTTATTCTTAAAAATCTAAGGATCGGCCAAATGACTTAGAATAGGTTATATATATTAATAATAAACAACATGGGGTTTTTTCTCTTGTTATAGTATGATTATTAACCTTATAGTGTAAGAAAACAAGAAGACACGGTAAAAGTAAAATTATTTAACTTAAAGTTAAATCTAAATTATAAGGTTAAAATAGGAACTTAAACATGTCTAAATTATATTGTATGAGAGTATTTCTACACATCACTAACTTAGTTTAAAAATAAATCAATTTGAAGCTATTTAAAACAGAATATGACTTTATAATAAAATAATATTTTTAGTTTTTTCAAAGGTGTCCCTCTCCTCCCTTATAAAAGGGAAGCTCCTCCCTCTCTTCATCACACCACTTTGAGCCTTCAAGCTCGGCCAACCCCTGAAAAATTATCTTCTCCACTTCCCTATAATCATCCTAGAGGTCCTGGTATTTTTCAAAGACCATTGTTACTGCCTTAAAAAAAGGTCTCAAAGAGGCGCTTCAAAGAAAAGGTAATGTCCGTTACCGATTCATTCAACTTTATTTCTTCTTCCACTTCTTCTTATTTAGTTGTTTCATTATGATGTAATAATATCAGTATCATTCATATACTTGATATGTTATTATACGTTTGAAACAACCCTATTTCACCATATATCTATCCTACGGAAAATGAAATCACTGCGTGTGCGTACGTACGAAATACAGTCTCCACGCCGTGGTGTAATCTGTTTTCCACCACTACCTTACTTGGATCGGTATAATGGTGTAAATAATTACTATATATGATTATTGTAATGTGATATAGATTCTGAAATAGTATACATACACTCCAATACAATTCCACGATCATGGGAATGATATCATCGCTCGTGCGTACGTACGACCTACCATCTCCACGATGTGATGTGACTTGTTCTACATGATCTTCATTGCATAATGATTATATAAATGAATTGAATTAATAAATGTGATATATATCACACTAATAACATTATGTAAATGAGGTATCTATAACCTAAAATAAGAATAAGAATTTATTCGACAAAACACGAATAAGAACAAAAAACAATAAATACCCGAATAACAAGTAACAATGAAATATTACTAATAATAAGTTATTAATATGACCATATATCATATCATAACAATGATTATGATTCTGGAATAAGTAAATGACATTATTTAAATCATTAAATAGGAGTATTAGGCACTTATGAAGCAAATCAGACCTAAGGTAAGAGAAATATCACAATCTCATTTTTATCCAAGATTGTTTATACTTTGGAATTTACTAGGGTGTATTTTATCATCCACATCCATGTTTCCTAAATATGTAATATTTATATCCTTCTATGATAGTTTATATCCAATTTTACCCATCGGTGAGTTTTTAGTAAAAGATATGAAAGGAATCTTTTGTCATTTTTCATACGAGGTACTTTTTGACTTTTCCGACAAAATTACGAGAAGAATGTTATTTTTAACTTATACGGAATGAATGGATTTTTAAAACATTATTTCCAAGAAGCTTCCTTTACATGTTTCCAATATTATTTTTAATCTAAATCTTTTAGTTTAAAATTTTATGACATGGTAAGAAAGGAAAAATGTTTTTGAAGTAGAAATGATATTTTCCTCAAGAATGGAGTTCAAGTGTTTTATCAAAATTATTTTTCATCTTTGATAATATAGGGTTCTGTTTCTATCCCTATTATTACATTGATTATATTATGTTGTGATGGAATTATTTTAATGAATTTTTTTATCTTATATGAATTGTTTTATGATATCACGATGTTTATGAATCCCATTTTTATTACACGGGTTATGCAATGATGTATGATTTTTTTTTGATTTAGTGGCACACATAAGAATGGTATCATTATGAGATGGGTGGGACCTATAACTCCCTCCAATGCATTGGGTAATGATTTTATATCTCACGAGATATACATGGCTAGAATGGCAGGTTAAACCAGTTCAGTGAAACAGGACTGAAACGAGGAATCAACTCTGTTCAGAAATGGACTTTTTCCACTAATATAGTCTTGGAAATGAGTCTTGACTAATAAGAAATGATTCTCTATGATTATGTGTGTATGCCACAAAGTTTCATGTTTTAATTTATGATTATTGGGATTACATTTCACTACTATTATTTATTCCATGTTATGAAATGATGATCTCTTTTGCAAGTTAAGATTTCCAAAATGTTATGTTCTTATGAATATGATGTGATTGATATTTCTTTTTTTACCCATACTGGGCATTTGAGCTCACCCTTTTGTATGTTTTCTTTCCCCAGGTCAGCAAGATGGTTATTATGTAGGATATTCCAAAATGGACTCTAGATATGATGAAATAAATGGGTGGCAATGTAGATTCTTTATGAACTAGTTGTTAATGTTTCTCAGTTTCTAAAGACACTATACCTATAAGGTCCTTTTATGGTTTTGTTATATGTTGAAATAAGTATACTTCAATTTTGAAGTAATAACCATGTATGTAAAGTATGAGTCATTATATCTATTCGATACTAATAATGTAATGGAATATTTCTCTTATGTGGAATTTATTTATAATGAATTATTTGGATACGAAGTAGTGGGTGGGGACCATAACAGCCCCACGATGCATCGGTAGGACTCTTGAGACAAATTACATGGTTGAAAACCCTTCATGTATCTTTTCAAAAGTAAAATGGGATTCTACCCATAGATGTAATCCATTTTTACATTATTATGGTATCATGTGCCAGATACATGATGTCCAATTTATTAGAATTATATTTATTCATTATTAGTTATTATTATCCCTAATGTTTTCACAATGAAAAAATCTATGGATGCATTTTCATTCTAAATATTTTAATGGTGTGAGTTTTTCATTTATACACCATTCCATATTTATTATGTCTCATGGTTTTCAATTAAATTATTATCAATTCAAACTTATGATATTTTTAACCCTTACTAAGTGTTTGTTCTCACCCATTAATTGTTCGTATCCAATAGGAGATGAAGTGGAGATCATTTATTGAGTTCATGGGGATGCAGTCTATAGTTTTGTTTTGTATTTTATTTTCTAACCTTTTCCAATGTAATTTCAGTTACATCTATATATCTAGTTTTTTGATTACTACTAAAATAATCATTCCTCTGTGATTTTCATTCAATCTAACCATGCGAATGTAATTAGTAATCCACCAGCTATAGTTTATAAGAGTTGGGGAAATAAAAAGACCATAAAAATATACATTAAGAATCTCACATGGGAATATAAATAAAAATATTAATTTATTCTTACCATGTAATTACATAACATGGGACAAGGGACATATTATCTTATCCAATCCAATTAATAAATCAATATTTCAAATCAAATTACAATCCACATTATAAACCAATTCCAAAACTATATTTAAATTTCAATTTACCACATTGAATTACATTTCAATTAAAAATTCACATCCTATGACAAAGGGGTTTAAGGAACAACATGAGTAATCCATAATGACATACCGTCAAAATGGACAATTAAAAATATAAAAGAAAAAAGGGGTGGTTCTGATTTGATGTTTCATAAAATATAATTCAATTACCATAAGGATTTATTAAAACAATTGTTGACCGCAATTATTTAATATAAATTAATAGAATTCATTTTAACTCACCACCCATGAATTGGGTGGAAGAGATAATATTGAATATTAGAATCAATCAACATTAAATTTAATGCATGAGGCTACAAACCATAAGACCATATTTGATAGATCATCCACTATAAAATCTATATCGAACTATGATCAGGAGAAAATTGATCAATGGACGATGAACCACAAAAAAGTGAAAAAAATGCATGTAAATAACACACATGATACCAATATAAATGAAGAACATCAACAATGGAATATAAATATTACCAATTTAGATCCCTAGACACTGATGGTAACTGAATACAATAATGAAAAAAGTTATTATGATGAGGCATAAAAAATATCTCAAAAGGGACGAAAATGTGCCTTTGGGGGGGGGAGTGAATCCCACATGGGGAGAGGAATAAGAAAATTGAAAAAACTATGTTTTATCTTCATGAAGGGAAATATTTTATTTTAACACACAAAAAACAAGTAGCACAGTTTGGATGCATGAATATTCCTAATTGTGTGCCAAAAGTGCAAAAAAAATTCTTTATAAATCACATAGCACAAATTTTCCAACATGGATAGCCAAAATATGCACAAATTGTGTAGTGAATAGTGATGATGTACTACATCAGTAGAACAAATTTTGAATTCTAGTTGCACTATTTGGTCATATAGTACAAAACTGTTGTATATCACATCAGTTACTCTTCTTTGGTTTGATCTTTTTTCTATTGGGGCTGCATAAGATTAGAATAACCTTTCACCCACTAGATAGCATCACAACTATGGATTTCTAACCCCGGTGCTCACGAAGCTCACTTAGACACCCAAGGGACCACATAATCCATTATCCATGACAAAAAACAACACATTTAAGTATACCAACCCCCAAAATTAAATTTCAAGGATTTTTTTACAAAAATTATAGTACATTAATCACAAAAATTAAATTTCCTTATAAATTCCATCCAGTTCAAAATATGATATCTTATACAAAATACCAACTAATAAATGGTTTAGGTTCCCACTAAATGGGTGTTTTTCATGGATTAATGAAAGTGTTTGGAAATTTTTTTTTTCATTTTAATTACTTTGATACTCAATACGTAATATTAGTATCAATAAAATTAATACTAGATAATTTATAGTAATAATCCAAAGTTATATGGAAATAAATCTTTTTTTCTATATTGACCTATAATGGAAATATTAAAACATCATTCACAGATGGTGGGTTTATTCTACTTATGTGAATCAAGATGTTTTATATTTACTAATTTCATTAATCATGAATTTAAATATTTTTTCATTTATATTTATAAAATTATTTATTAGTTAATATCATTTGTATGATTACAGAACTAAAACAAATTTAATATGTAATTGATATTCAAATATATTATAACTACAAATTTAATCACATAATATTTACCAACAATAAATACATTATAAAATTACTATCTATCAATTGAAAAATTGAATTTCATTTTTTATCTTATAATATATTAAAAATAAAATCATAGATCTATAGAATATATATATATATTAGAAAACCAATAGATTATAACCATTTTACAATATTCTTTTTGAAAAAATGGTCAAAAATCTATGAACAATTGATATAAACAACCTGGAACTAATAACTAAAAATAAATGAATAAAAATTATGTAATCATAAAATATAAAATTAAGAATGTTATAATGTGGTTTTTAGTAAATATTAATAAATTAATATGTTGGTTATGATTTATATATTTTTATTAATGGAATTGTGTGTGTGGAATGTTCCCTAACAAGCCTTCATTTATATTATGATTTCAATCACTCAATATATCACTCTTTGACTATTTCAAAATTTTTAAATTGATTCACTTCTATTCGTTTTAGTAAAATAGTCTACACATTAAATGGATATGGTTATATGTATGGTTCAAAATAAGTAAAATTATTATCATAAAATATATTTATTATAAGGGAATTGTTTCCATTTTATATCCTTATTTAATCTATTAATAATAATTAGTTTCATCTAACCATGTTTAGCCCTAATATATAATTTTTTTTATTAATTAATGATTTTGAAAATTTAAACAAAAAAAATTTATTTTATTTCTTGGTTTTGTAATTATATTTATCTAGATGACTATCACTACATAATATGCCATCTAAATATGTTATATTATATTATAATTATTGATGGATAATCACTTAAAAATAATTTAATTTCTCAAATGTATTAACAAATTTTAACCATAATTCCATTTATTTTTTATCTAATTATTTATTATCAATTATTTTTTTGTAAGATATCATTTTTTAATTGAATTATTCATGTTATATATGAATTTTCCCACCAGATTTATATTTTAGACTAATTATATGATTAGTGGGGCCATAATTAACATAACTCATTGATTTATTAAGAGAATTTATTACAAAAAATATAAGTTTATATTCAAAATCTAAATACTTTTAAATACTATTCATTGGTAGAAGGTCTTGATGGTTTGGTTATTAAAACAAATATAAAACATTCCTTCACTATGAGATGTGTTTCTTCTATTAACCATATCATTATTTATTATTAGTGTTATATTTTCTATGGAATGTATTATAATCATGTTATCTTATTTGAAACATCATTTTCCTGTTGAATCATAATATATATTTATATCATTATTATTCCATGTAATTGTCTTTTTATGAGAGTATTTCCTAGGAAACTAATCCCATGAATTATCTTCATTTACCCTTTCCATAATAAACTATGATAGTGGTTTTTCATGATGCCACACCATGACCATAGTTTTACTTCTAGTTTAATTAATTTATTTATTTATATCATTTTTCTCTAAATATAGGATTTTATAAATGATATTTTATAGAAATTTATGATGAGTCCATGATGTAATGTTTTTATATTGTTAGTGAAATCCATAATTCCTCACCTAGTGAAGGCTTGTAATTTTTTAGATCTATGAGCATGGTTTTTTAGTGTTTGTAAAAATTCAATGGAGAACAATATTACATTATTCAATTCAAAAATATATATCATTATGAATTGAATACATTATTTTTATAAATATAACATTCCATGATGCATAAAAATATAATGTTATATTCTGTTATTAAATTAAATTTAACCCATTTTCATTCTCATACCACACATCTAAATCAGTTAGTGGGGTCCTCACCTATCATCTTCCCTCATATATATATTGATTTATTATTATTTTTCATTTCATTATGTTTATATATTATAAATATATCATTTAAAATTACATAAATTTTAACATTTTTCTTTTCAAATCCCTTTATGATCCCAACATTTGTAAAAAAAAGGTTTTTTGTTGCCAAATTATTTATGTGGGATCATTTTCATTTAAGGATTTTTCATGGTACCCTTGGTATCATCTCATTGTTGAGGAGTTCTAGAACAGAATCATCTTTAAGAAGAAAAAAGATAAACATGTTTCTCATGAAATGTCCCTTTAAATTTAAAACTTTTCTTTTTTTAATTTCCCAATCATATTTTTTTTGTATTTTAGGAATCAATTTCAGTTTAATTGTTTAATAATAATAAATTTTTCAATGTATTTAACTAAATTTTAGAAGTAATAATATTTGTATTTTAATGTAAAAATCTATTATCAATTTACACTTACACATTATGTTTTTTGAAATTCATTATTGGATGTTTAATACGTTGTTCCACTCATCAATAATTTGTTATTTTTTCAAAAACTGATATAATATATATTAATCCTCAAATATGTATATGATATTTAATATTTCATAGATAATTGAATATTATCATTATTGTGGCTATAATTTTTTGTAGTTTCAGGATTTATTTTTAAAAAAATATATTTGTACCTTTATTAAATGATTTGTATATCAAACTATTGTATCATTTCAAAATAACATTTTTAATGGAAAAAATCCCTTGAAACATGATCGATTTTTTTCAATTGAGATTTAATGTGAGTTTTGATGAGGAAAAATCCGTAGGGGAATGTGTATATGTACATCATTTAAATATTTATAATTAAAGAGGTTTTTTGAAGAGTGTTCATAGTTGATGGAGGAATTTGATTAAATATAAATATTTTTATTGTTTAATGTAATGACTTATTTGAATCATATATATACAAAACTCATGTGATTCCATGGATGTATTTGTGTAAAATAATTGTTTCCATGTTATACAATTTTAGTATCATCATCTATCCAGTGGTCGAATGTAGGAATTTTCTCTACATGGAAAATATTACCCTTTGTAAGGAGTGGTAGGGTAATGCCAATTTTTTAAGAAAATTATTTATATCAATAACCAATATATATATTTTTAATTTTATCCTTATCATATCTTAAATCATGGTAAACATTTTTCGTGGGTGATTACGATTTCCATTATACTCCTGATGGTTATTATGATATATTGTAGAATTATCTAATTAATTAATTATATTTTGTATTGAAACTAATTGGATTTATTCAGTCAAATATTTGATTTTATAAGCTATAAAAAAAACTATGTTACATAATATCTAATGGTTTATTTCATTTATTTTTTTTTAATTATTAAAAAATTCATCTCATATTCAAAATGAAAAATTATCAATGATAATTTCCTTTAATATCCAATTAAAAAAATAATTTATTATAATTGTATTCCAATATATCCTGAATGGTGAATTTTTTAATGTAATACATGGGTTTTGGTAAGATTTTTACAAACACTAATTTTTTCATGATTAATAATTAACATGTATAACTAAGATCCACTTAAATATTGGGGGTGGATTCATGAATTTTATGTCCATTCTATTGTATGTATAATGTGGTTACATTTAGTATGTCAATGGATAATAATGTATTATTTTGGTATTAATTTTAATGCTTCTTAATTATCCATGTTTAAATATATTCCGTTTCAATTCATTGTAGATGTTTAATATTGTATTAGAATACAACTTTTTATATGTTACCTTATATGATGACGTGTTGTCATTTAATAATTTATCTTTTGTGTTATTATTTCTTTTTTTTGTTTTTTTATTTCATTGTTGGTTAATCATTATATTTGGACCTCATATAATTTTAAGAATGACTTTTTTCTATATATAGTAGTAATTCAAATATTTCTAGTGGATATCCTTGAATTATTATTTCATTGATGTGGAATCATAGGCAATAGTAATTATTAGATGATGTGGGGTTTTTCAATATGAATATTTAATGTAGAATGTTATTTCGAAAACATGTTTTCCCAAATCATGGGTCAATATACACATGAGTGGTTCAGTTAAAAAAAATTATTACAAATCATAGATATTATTTGGGGTATCATGTTAAATATGATCTTGTATTTTTGATACAGAAGGCATAAATAGAATTTGTGTCTAGTTAAATAGTTATATATGTTCTGTTGAGTTTTTGGATATTTTTGGGGGCAATATTTCATATTTCAATGTTTTTATAGACAATTTTTGTACTATGTTATTATTTTATCTTCTAGTTGTTTTTTGAATGGGTCATTCATTATAATTTATTGATATTCAGTTAAATTAGGATGATCTAAAGTATCATGTTGTCATCTCTGAATATTTTATAGAAGTATGAGTATATTGTATAGATCAGTATGAATATATTCTAGTTAGACTCACATATTTATACAACATTTAATGTACAACTTATGAAAATAATGCGTAGTTTCAAATTTTTTCATATTTTTATAATTTTTTTAATTTTTCTATAACATCATTTAAAATTTAATAAATACACATAATGAATTGAGATATCTTATATTTGTCTTTAATTTTATTGTTATTGAGTTATTTTTGGATTTGTTAGTAAATGAGGATGTTTTTCCAAATGGTGGTTTTATTTCGTTATATTTATAAATCTGTAGGAAATATAATTGATATCGAAATAAATTTTTGTTTGCAGAAACCATGATTTTATTTAAATTCATTTAGATGATTTAAATGGATTATAAATAATTACATGAAATATTTTGATATGGTTATAAATTTTTAATGTTTTCTAAGGTGTATTTTGGTGGTTAAATGTTTAAATTTTATTTTATTCTATAATTTAATTTCATATATAGAAGGTGGAAAGTAACTTATAACTATAAAAGGGACATCTTATATTTTATTTAATGAGTGGAATTAATTGTGTATTTCATTTTATTAATTAAAATAATATAATATATATTAGAGTGTTTATATTTTCGAATATAATATAAATTTTTAATATATCCATCTTTTAGAGGATTCCCCAACATATTTTTATATATTTTCCTCATGTATCTTTTGGAAGGTCATCATCCACACATACAATAGATAATCAATGTTTTACACATGTATTAGTATTTCTTTTATACATACGTAACCAAATAATAATAATCTTCTTTGCTAGTAAAGGGATTATATTTGGGATTTTTATAACATGTTTTACAATCATTTCATTATTTTATAATAATAACAAATGTAAATGAATATTAGTGTGCTATTGAAAAAAAATCAAATTACCTAAGCCTGCTGAGTATCTTAGAGTCTTATTTCAAACAAGTATACAAGAAGGTATATGTATATTATTTTGGAATGTCAATATTCAAAGAATATTAGTAAACCAGATATGAATTATTTAAAGAATAATCGATTCTATATATCATCTATGATGTCGTTAAATGATCAAGGGTTAATAAATTTGAATACCTTTCGAAAGGTAATTTATCTTTTTTTGTTTAAGTGATCCCTTTTAAAAATATATTTTTAATCTTTAATGAATTATCATAATGTAAGTCCTAGAGAATTTTGTTTTTTGGAAAATATTATTTATATGATCATTTCATGAACATCTAAATATTTGTTATAAACACATATAAAGAGGTTGAGAAGATGGATATTAGAAATAAATCAAATTTGGAAAGAATAATAAAGGTGGTTGATGATTCCCCTATTCGGAAACGAAATTCAATAAGTTTTCGTTAATTTTTAGTGATTAGAAATTATTCCAATCTTATAAGTGGAGTAATAGATAATCAATCTTATTTCATCACATTATTTTCTTAAAAAAGTGAACCGTTAATGTATGATTGGTTTTTTTATTTATTAAATTATAAAAAATCATGTCATCAAGATAATATGAAATTTCATACGTATGTATGTTTTACGGTCATATTATTATTATCTAGATGAGAAAAATTGAAGATTGACGAATCATCGACATTCATGTTAATTCTATTGAACATGTTGTTAGGAGTAAATATTTTTGGGCCTTCATCATTTTAGTTTTCATCTTATATTTGGTTATATTATTTATACATTTTTCCATAATAGTGTCCTTGGACATGTTAAAATTAGAATCTTATAATATGATTATGATCTAAACTATGAATTATAGTGGTTATATTTAAACATTTTTATAGTTAGGATGATATATATAGAATGAAAAGAGGATTCAATATAGAGTTTTCCTGTTTTGAATTATCGGTTTCAATTAGGTTCCTTGATGTATCCTTAAATTTAGGGTATTATAGTATAATAACGATTTTCAATAAAATGGGGGATCCCACCATATTATTATATGATGTAGAATTATATATTTAGATAATATTGTTTATGACTCTCTTTATTCTAAGGGGGAATTATCCTTCTGTTGTGGGATCTTCATGTAATTAATTCCCAAACATAGTCCCACATGATGTTGGAGAGTTAGTTGTGGATTATATTCCTTTATCATATATTTATTTATAAGGTATGTGTTTATCAAAATGAAAAGTATTATCATATAAATTGTATTATAATGTAAATACCTTTTCATCAAGATCGAGTTATAAAAAATATCATTTTTAAAAGATATATAGGTTATGTTTCACCAATTTAATTTATTTTTATAACATAAATCCTAATATTTTTTATCCTTATATAACAAATGTTATATTCATTTGGTATGATAAATAATTATATTGATGATTGAATATAGCGTTACCAATGGTGGTATCATTTTATCTTTGTATTTTAATAATTTTACATTATATCATAAAAATGATGTTATAAACCAAAATTTTCCCACACAGATTATTAAATTCAAGACATTTATATTGGGGAAATTGATAATGTTGTGATAATTTTTACTCACGACCATCATTTTTCCATATTTTATTATTTATTTATTTTGATAATATATCATCATATCATGGTAAATTCCATAATATATTTTGATAAAATTTGGTTTCATTCATGTTGTATAGTTTACTAAATATTAGTGAAAAAACAACCGCCCAAGTCTTTTAATGAATTGTATTATTCTTGATTTATGCACAACAATAGAGTAATTTTTTCCTTATCATTTATCCCAATAATAATAGAAATAGTTTGTTCCTATATATTAATATTAATGTTTAGACCATGTTGGGGAAGGCCGCAATGCTATACCATGTGGCCTACCATGATTTATTAAAAATGTAATACCCCCATTTTCATCTGTTTCATTTACACCAAATTCACATGTTGTCCACAAACTCATTGCGTTCATCTGATGGATAATCTTTCATGATTCACCAATCTAATTACTATATATTTCCATGTATTTCGCTGTGTTTGTTGATGATTGTTTCATATGCTCTCATGTAATATTGTTATTCTACTATTTATTTTTATTCCCATTTATTATCTAACATATTTAATGGAGAAATATAGACTACATTGGACCAATTATTAATGAGGCTTATTTTCTTTGGATCCCATGCTTCTATGGTAGATTCTCAATTTCATAATATGTTTTGGTACTATTAATAGTTAACGCAATAGTGTGAGGTGTATTTCTCATATAATGATCTATTAAATGGAATACCCTGAGTGGTTGTTGTTTTTAAATTATATTATTGTATTTTTAGGAACATTATTAAGTAAAAATAATTCATTTATCTAATATTAATTATTTTATACAATATTTAATTAAATATGAAATGATTTACTCATTGAATTTTAAAATAAATTTAGATTTTCAATATCCATACACATCATGTGTTTGTTATAACAAATTATTAAAACATTAAGAGTCAATTCTATTAACATATGATTTGTGATATGTTTTGAAAACTTATATTAGAATGTTTTATAACAAATTTTGGGGCTTATCGAAGAAATATTTCTTAGTTAATGTGATTTTCCCTGATTATTTAGATAACTAAATTAATTTTTTGGATATGGTTTTCCAATAATATTTTTCAACTGGGTATTCCAAATTATATGTAAAAGGCCATATTTTTTATTTCCAAAAGGATTTTTCTAAAGGTATGAATCCCTTATATCATTCACATTATATAGATATTATGATTATATATATATATATATATATATCAATGATCATTTCCACATAGAATAATTTTTATCTCTTTTTTATTTATGTATATATTATGAATGATGTTTTTTAGTGATTGGTGTTTCGACATGGGGAAGGTATTTTATTTCTATTAATCTTATTAACATATAATGTTCTGTATTTTTTAATCAATATTATTTATATATCATGGGATACCATCAATTTTTAGTTTGGATGTCAAATTATATTCTTACAATAGTTTTTTATCTTAATAAAAAATATTGAGTATTTTAAATCATTTCTCCACTTGGTAAATTATCTCCATATTCTAGTTAGGTAGTGTTATAAATTTTGTTATGGTAGTTTTCTAGTATAAAAAACCCATATATATTTGTTTATAGTACCCATTTACCCAATTATCCTTAAGGCTATGAGGATCCCTACTAAAATTGTGATTTACTGTTTTCTAAATGTTATTGTTTTGAAAAGTGATATTTTTCCATATGATATTATGTTTTTATAGAGCTAATTTCCATTAATATTTAAAATATTATATTCTAGAAGGGATGGTCAAACATTTTTCAATATTATACAATGGTTTAATTCGCAAAAATTATTATGGAAACACATAGAAAACTATTGAATCAACATAACATCCTAATGAAATATAATCAAGGAGAATAACATCATTCATGTTTTGAATATATAATGATACATTTTATTTCTCCAAATATTTTTTAAATTAAATGTTATTTTATTATGTATATTAATATAATATGAAGAGGATTATTAGTTTAATATATTTCTTCTAACTATTAAATTTTCAGAATGTCCATGTATCTCTTGAAAATGGATTTTGATTTTTGGATTATAGATTATGTCCATTGGGGCTCATAATTGATACCATTTCACCTGATATTTAGAATGGTGTATGTTCTTAATAATCATCTTGGTTATTATAATTTTCCACTGTATTCACTATCTTAGAGATATTTTGTTTAAACTTCATTATTTTGTATATCAATATATGTCTATTTAAAAGCCACCTATTGGGATATATTATTATGATTTATATATATCCCAAAATATTTTCTATTATCTGTGCTCTCAATTATACTTATAACTTGTTGGTTTTCCTTTTTTGTTTAATCAAATATATATTTTATGAGACTATATCCAATTTATCGAATGGACTTACATAATATAATTTTTCTATTCATAATTTATAATTTCTTTATTTGGTGAAATCATTCCCATGTGTTATAATTTGATGCATTGGAACATGTCTCTAACATTGTTAATTAGGAATTCACATCCATAAAAGTTATCGATCATCTTGGGGAATAATAATATGGGAATCATGAGTTTGTTTCAACATATGATCATAGCTTAAACATCACGGTATGATAATTTTTTTTCTAATTCTAATGGTGGACCTTATATTTCCAATGGAATTTATCAATCCTATATATATTTAGTCTTCTATGACTATTAAAATGTTGGATCATATGTATTATAATAAATCTAATCTACAGAATTATAATAAATAACATGTTTAATATAGTTTCATGGGATGATTTTCCTCATCATCATATCTAATAAAGCTTAGTAAACTAATAATTTATATTTTGATGAAAATAAAGACATTTGAAATCATTTAAATAACATATTCTTAAATTATTAAGTACTATATATAATATATTGAGTATATAATATGAAATAATAAAAAATAATATTAATTTAATGATATTATATATACTTCCTTGTGATATTCATTGAATATTTAATAGATATCAATATTTAGATGCTGAATCACTAAATGTAATTGAGAGGATGTTAATACTAATATGATGTGTTTAGAATTCAAAATTAATAATAAATTTAATACTATTATTGGTTAATATTTAATTTCCAATTATTTAATGATGTTAAATTATGTTTTAGGAATAAAAGTTCTCATATTTAATTATATTTAACCCTGTAATATGTCGTAATAGACTGGTACCATTTCCTGAGGGAGAAACCTCCAACATTATCAAATCCTAATGTCACATTCAATTACATCTAGTTATTAATTTTAATCATAGTTAATTTTTACATATCCCATCATTTGAGTTATTTTTTTACTTATTAATCCTCTATTGAAATGTTCATGGTAATTCCAAGAAAGGTAAAATTCCTATTAAATTGTTAAATTATTTTTCATAACCTAGTGGAGTGAGAATGGTTGGAACATAGTTAATTCAAATCATTTGGTCTTATCATTCATCTTTGTAACAATGCATGTGATAACTCTATAGTTTTGAGACATGGTTACCCAATACATGTGACATAACATGTGGGTATATCCTATATATAGAAGAATGTGCAAGGTTGGTGCACTATTAATTAAAAAGTGTGATTGAACTATGCCATGTAAATTATTTATTTGTAAATTATTATTTTTTATACAAGAAAAATCCCATTTGTTTCTTACATATGTCCCCAACCCATGATTTCAACCATATGGTTCCATCATATATTTCTCAGAGATATTATACCTTTTGTATGTTCATTATAATAGTTCATGTGTTGTTGATTCATGGAAATAAAGAATATGAATTTGTTCTTCATTGTTCTCCATCACTCCTATATCTATATACACATTTCATTAAAAGATTATTATATTATGTATTTTATCAGTAAATATTTTCATTATAACATGTGGTAATTATTATTATTTTTTGAACAAGAATTTTAAATTAATAAAGTGACTAAATTTACCTTGACTTTCTATAAACATTAAAGGGGTTCAATCATTATCATTTCCTTTTATCTTATATTGATCATGGGATTCTTATTTCAGAATATTTTTGATGTCAATTTCATTATTTAAGGTTTCATTTTACTCTTTATGATCCCACATCCTTTTTATATTATAAAATGCAATTGATTACTAGATATACCATGTGTCAAGGTTAATGGTTACATGAAATTTATTTTTTATTAAACCATTGATTCATTCTCATTTCAAATTAGATTAAAATAATCATTTATTTAATGTTTTATTTTTTTGAAACTTGATAGTTTGGAATATTTTATAAATTGGATACCCACTAAATATTGAAAATGGAAATGGATTTAAAAAAATTAATTGTTAATTTCGGTATTGTTTTTTATTCTACCCAAAAAATGAACCGAACCATGATATGGAATACCTCAAGTTATCGTTCATTTTAGATATTTTATGTATCCATGTATATGATATGTTACATATAACCTATGGTATTTTAGAGGGGATGACATGGAATTTTCAATTGAATTGTGTTATTATTACAACACTAACGAAACATTTTTGGGTTAGTGAGACATAACTAGTATTGAAATTTAACACATGGACAAGTGTCTAAGAATATTTTGTGCACTAGAGAGACTTAGACACATATAAATTCATTAGGGTCTTTTCATACCATAACCTGATATAATTTATGAATTTTTACGGTGGTTTATCCATTTATATTGATGTTTTATGAATTCCTTGATAAATTGATTACTTGAAAATTCTTTTCATTTTTATTTTTATGTTTTCATTATAAAAGTTTCATGTAGGTTCTATTTATATTATTTGAAAAAAATAATTTTAATCTATAATTAATGAACTATATTTCACTAAATTATACAAATTAGTTCATTTATAAAATTTACTTATGGAAATCATGGTAGGATATAACAGGTCTTGTTTTCTAATTCCCTTTATATAAATATGGGTGTTTGTAGACCATGAATTTTCGAGAATAATATTTTTTAGGTTGCTGCATTAGGGTTGTGTGATCTTTTATGTAAATAATGTGGTAATTTTTAATGACCCAATGGGTTTTTTCCATCATAAAAAATGAATATGTGATGTCTTATATAATGAGTTATATGGTTTTTCATTTTTTATTATTACTTGTTCCATTTATATAAACTATAAATGTTCATTGTATTATATTTTAAAGGTAAGTTTTTTTTCCTTCTAATATTAAATATCTATATTATTTATTTATTTGAGAAAAACCAAAAAAAATGTTATTCTGTGATTAATAGGATCTGTTATTCTAGCATGTGGTGATTTGGAATACCATTTGGTGTATTCAATGTATGGACTAGATTTTCTTATTTAGGGAAAGAATATTTTAGATCATTAAAAATTTAATTAGAAGTAATGTACATTTTCTTTTAATCATCAAGTATTTGAAGGTTTGTTAGAGAGGGGATATGATTTTTGGGAGTCATGGGGATGGTTATGAGTGTGTTCTTGAAAAGATATCATAACAAGAATCCTTATGTTAACATGTGATGTTGGGAATTGGGTTACATGTGTTGGGCATTGAATAAATACCAGTACATTTATTAAGTTATATAAATTCATTCAGGTATTTTTAATATTGATGGCCCAACTACATTATTTTATAAAATACCAAGCACTGAAAAAGGAAAATATAGTTCCTTATGAAGTATTTGTGGATGATTATACATGGGGAAACCCACTAGTTATTCATAATATTGTTGAATTATTTCCCATTTTTTCCGTTATAAGAATGAGGAAGTTGTTCGCGCCCCTAATCATGATAGATATATGAATCCAAATATAGGATGATATAATTAAATAGCCTGTTGTTTTTTCACAAAAAAACCCATATAATTACATGAATTTTAAGATCATTTGAAATCATTATACTATTAAGATATTATATTATAGGGATTATAATAATTCAGAAATGAAATTTTCTATCAACATGTAATAATCTTCTGTTCAGCTGGAAATCGCCAGAAATAAACGGTTCAACAAAATAGTTCACACTAGAAAACATGATGGTTTGGAGTGGGATATTTTAACTATAGTATTTACTTTCAAATTATTACCTCAATCAATTAGGAGGGCTAAATATATGGAGTTCCTCAAAATTTAGTAAGTATATCTGATTTTAATAAAGTATTCCAAATTAAATGTTCAACTAGTTAATTCCCCTCCATGTAATATATAATGTGACATGTTGATGGAGATATGTATTTATATGGTATTTTAAAGTGAAATTATATATAATATACTAATGATGAATAATATTTCATATGATGATGTTGTTAGCAAGACTTTGATGTTTGATATTGACATAGTAGGAATCTAAGGTTTAGTTGGGACACATCATCCACATAGTGGTGGATTTATTGGATCACAGAAAAAAATTAAATAATGTTTTTTATAGATGCTTTTAGTATTTAATCTAAAAAATTAAATGTAAAAAAACATCTAAAGTATCTAACATTATAATTTTGGATTGCTGGAAATGTTTAATATAAAAACCCAAAAGATGTATTTCCCAATTCCTTCTACAATTTATATCTTGTGTTCACACTAATGTCACATGTAGATGTATTGATATGATATTTAATCTTGTAATTATGTTTTAGTTACTTTATTAGCTAATACTTATGTGTTATGGTAAATTGATTTGAAAATTACTATCATTCATCCACACACTACTTGCGTTGAAGAAGCTATATGAAGGAGAATATTTTCAGGATGAAATTGATGTGTGATCCACTACTATTAGTGGAACTATATATATTTATTCATATATACACAAAATTATATTTCATATAGTTTCCTTTTTCTCTCTTATAACTACCCTGAATTTTTATCGGGAATAATTTATAATGGAAACCAATTTATTTTCATTGAATTTTTTGCATATCTTGTGAAGAAGTTGGTATCAGGAATTCATTGAACAACATATTCTATTAATATCAATATTATAACATGTTTTTTATTTTTTGGTTAAATATGTAGCTAATTCATGTTATAAATGATATTTAATTGATAAATTCCTTTAAATCGTATATTTTATAAATCATTTCTAAGTATTCATTGTAGTCCCTGATGGGAAATCCCATTTTTTGGGAGATTGGGATTTTAGGTCTTGTTTAGAATAACATACATTATTGGAATGATAAAATTCAATTTCTATTTTTATATATGTTTTATGGATTGATGTAATGTGTTACGATATTAAATTGTATATAAGGTAACTTCCTAATGTTTTCATACTTGATTACTATAGCTTTCCTATTAAAGGGGATGTTAATTTTTTTGTCAACATGATTCAAGTGACGTAGTTGTTCTCTATTACCTCTTATGATATAATTGATAAACTTGAAGGTGAATATATTTAGTTTCATGATTTTGATGATAAATAATTTTATTCATGTGTGTCAATATGGGAAACCCTAGTTATATTCTCTATGATTGATGACTGAACACATCATTTATGTATCAATTAGATAAATAATTATCAATTGATGAAAAATAATAAGTAATATATTATACATATTGAGGTGAATATTTCATTCGATGGTATATAATTAGAGCTGACAAATTGAAAATTTTCTTACATAGAATCGGTTTAGAGTTAGCAGTTTAGATATTTTAAGGATCAAAGTTAGGGTAAGGTATATAATTTTTTATTGTCTTGGGATGTCATATTTTTTGGAGGAAACTCCGACTATTTTCGTGGAAGTGGGGAATCAAATTCTCCATATGTATATAGATTATTAGATCTTGGTATTCATTTAAATTATTTTAGACAACATGACAATAAAATAATGGAATGAATTTTTGATGGAATCTAGATTATGAATCTTGAGGATCCCACTTATTATTATCTATTCTTGAAATTTAGAATAAAAAATTTCATTAAAATTCTCTTTGGACATTTGATCTCATAAAACTGAATGTCATTTGATCATAAGAATAAAATATTTATCATTTCTTGAGTGAAACCTAGCAGTGAATCCAAAAATCAAACACTTTTTTTGGAGGATATTATCCATGGTTTTTAAGGGACATCCCAAATTTTTGATCTCTAATGACCTCTCTTACTATGAAAAGGTGAAAATTCATATTATATTCCATAAGTCATAATTCCACTAATGAATTTAATAAATATATGACCTATACACATTTTGGGATTTTATCATAAGTTGGATCACATTATTTTGTATATTTTGATGCTTTCGGTGCTCATTTGAGTTTGGTTAGGTAAAAAAAATATTCTGTTGTGGAATATTTATTTTTTCATCTTTTAAAAAATGTAAATTATTATCCTTCCCATAATTTAGAACATGAAATTGTTATGAATTTTTTTTTAATCATTTTTTAGTTATGTAATTGTTCATTTTATATTTATAAGAAAACATTTATGTCACATATAATCTAATAGAGACCCACAAAATAGGATAATAAAATTTTTGGGGTATCTATAGAATTTCAATTTTAACCTAAAATAAACCAAAATGAATGAAGAGTATTATTGATTATTTTTTTAATATATTGTTTAACTCTCAAGTAGTTATATAAATGAATGTCAATTAGAATATATTTTAACTCATCGAACTAATGCAACAAAATTTTCTATAGAATGTGACATGAATTGTTTTATCAAAGTCCCAATCATTGTAATTTTTCTTCGATGTTTTTTTAGATTAATAGGTTAATGAATAGTTTTAGAGAATTAATTCCACTATATATTATTTTGAAGATATCATTGGGTGGTTTTTATCCTAGGATGGTATCATAAATTTTATAATCTATATTATTATTAATTTTCTCAAAGGAAGGATATGATAGTGTGATTACATATTTTTCACTGATATATTCTTCTCGATACCATGATGATGTACTATGACATGAAGATTCTATTTTGGAAGAAACCTAAAGGCATTCAATTTTAGTTCAACCTCTTTTTTTAATGTAGAAATGTGTTTAGGTGTATATGTATGTAATTATATTATTACAATAGACCACATGGGGGAATATTTCAATATTGTTTCTTATTGATCATCTTAAAATGGATTATAATTTAATTTTGATTCAAATATCTACTAATGATGATTAATTTTGATCAATATATGCTCATAATATAATAGAGTTTTATAGGGGTCAACTAAAATAAAACTTGAAATATACCCCCAAATTAATTCATTTTTTAATGTTCTCTAGTAGGAAATGATCAGGAATGTTATGTTAAATATTACTTACTATCCGTGGACATACATAATGAAAGGGAATCCAATTCAAAATATGGATTATATTCACCTGTATGGTGTTTTTAAAATGGGATGTTCATATGAAAGGAATTTTTTTAATAATTATGTTTATTTATAAAAATAATTATTAGATAACCATTAGATTTAAACCCATTAAATATATTTATTGATTCTATTTTAAATGTATTTTTTCTATAATTTGATGATAATCCCTAATTGGACCATGCATTTTCTAGTAGACATCATTGAATATATATAATATCCACTAGTTGATAATTACAACTCCAATCCCCAAAAAGTCTTATAGAAATTTTCAGCACTATCCGTTGGTAATTATAACTGGCGAAAGTTCATTCATGATATTATCAGTTTAATTGTTTAAATATCTGATGTTGACATAATGAATTCTTTCTCTGATATCTGTGGGAAATTTCAATATCCATAAATGGATTAAAAGGGCAGATTATTAGTTATAATTATGATCCAAATCATGATATATCCATGATATCATCAGTGTATCTCACCATTAATGTATTACATGGATCTATCTCATTTTATTGAACTAAGATGATATTTTTTTCTAACTAGTTATTTTGATTGTTAAAACATCAATATACGTTTTTAATTCTTAAGAAAAAATCCTGTAATGGAATTGTAATCTATTATTATCTTTTTTATCAACAGATAAAATATTTTTTCATGAGGGATGGGATTACGAATCGATTATGAGGTAGAAATAGCCTCATATAATAATGGAAATTCCTTCTTAATCATAAATTTATGGGGAAATATACTTTTAGTATAGGATTATTACCATATTCAGATCTCAATTTTATCTATAAGTAATCATCATTTTTATCGTATATAATTAATAATTTATAGCATTTTTGACAAAATTAAGAGGTTATTATTGGTTTCCCAACATATCACGATTGGAACATCACTACGATTAATTTTATTGGATTCCAAGGAATCTATGTAGCATATATTAGAGATCCATAGTAAGGAATGCAATTTAGACAAAATTAGTCCAAAATTGGGTGCCTTTTCATCTAACTATGAAACATTAGATAGTAAATTTTTCTGAATCGGAATATTATTATAACAAATATATATGTACAATATATTAAATATCTCATTACGAAGAAATAAGGTTTACATTTATGTTATTGTTAATTATATCCTGTAGATAAAAATTATAATCTTCATTATTTAATGAAAAAATAATGTTTCAGGAATGAAACACCTCAATTTTTTCACATTATTCATTATATATAAAAGTCTCTCTACTAATGGTATTTCTATTGATGATTTTGAAGATCCGAACCCATATGAATATTGATATCAACTAATATGGTTTCATTTGATATTGGAATTAAAATGTACAATGATGTTCTTCAATAACCATAATAATTCCACTATATTAATATTGTTTTATAGAATGGAATATTATATAGTTTATTATTTTACAAATATAAGGTTCCCATCATTATGTAATGAATATTTTGGTATAAATATTTTTTGGAAGAATTAAATAGTCCAAATATAAAATGTTGATGTGTAAATCAATGATTTTTTATATAGAAATTGTTCTCATTTGAAAATTATTGATCAATGGTTTATTGATTTGGGATTTTATGTTGTGGTGTAAATAGTTTGGGATCTAAAAATATACCATAATATCTCTCATCCATTTTTTGTCATGTATTCTAATCAATCACGAGAAAAACCAATTGTCAGGATGTGTGCCTTCATGAAAATATTTTGTTTATTATACCATGATAGAACTAAAATTAAAATTCTTATTATTGAATCGATTTTTTAATTGTTTTAAAATATATGAAATATAATGGTTTGTTTTGATTCATTAATTTTTCATCCAATATTATATAGAATAATTCAATGGATTTGAAATTATTTTTGTAATCAATATCTTTATTAAAGAGTTTTTTACCACAATATAATATTAACCATGAATATATAATCCATTATGTGTAGGTCAATTGTGAAATTGGAAACCACTAGTTGTGGGATATGGAACATGTGATACTTTTGAACTAATATGGGAGTATATAAGGAATAATATCTATAATTTACATATGATTACAACACATTTTTAATATTGATGTCGTAAGGTGACATTTATAGAAGTGGACTCTGACCCCATAGTCTATGAATCCAAGGGTAATGTGTGCACCAATTAGACATTATTCAATAATAATTCAAGAGGTCCCCAGATAATTTTGACATTCCATACCATGTGAAATGTATTCATGGTGATCCTTCATAATTAATAATTTATAAATCCCATTTAAATATGTTATTTGGTAATTTCATATGAAAATGATTTTTATATACATTCATAGTAAATTGATCTAAGAGGACATATTTAAATAATTAATTGGAAAATATATAAAACAATATTTCATTCATTATATATAAGTAGTTTGGAATAATTTTTTAGTTTTGTAATGACTACATAAGGAAAACTTTTTGAGAACCATGGGATATTTTTATCATAGTATATATATACATTTGGGTGTGCGTTTAATTTTTTTTACAACTCATGTGTAGGGTTGTCTCTACATGGTGGTACAAGGTTTAGATTTTACAGGGTGTGGGTGTTTGGATGTGATATAAGGGGTTGTTTTCCACAATATTATATAGTCTCTAGGTGTATTATATCATGTGTAATATCGTTTCGCTATTTTTTATTTGGAATTTGTATCTACATTTTTCAGTTTTACATTCTATTCTTTGATTTTTATTACAAAATATATTTAATTGAAATACTAATTCAATTATTTATTCAATATGCTACATTTAATAAAATTGAAATGTGTTTTCTTGATTCCCATTCATGTTTCCCAATCCTGCATGGATTGGGAATTCCCTGTTAGGCCTTCCAATTGTCAAAATTGTAAGTTCAATATAATAATGATTATTGAAGGTTAATTTGAAATTTAAATGGAATTAGTATACCCTTAGTTTCTAATAAATTATTGAGTATTATTATATGGGTTTTACATTATTTGTAAATGTTTACTTAGAGAATATAATCATTCTAGTATTTCATCGAAATGTAAAAACTATTAAATTGTGGTCAATGACTAAAATCATCAGTTATGAAATGAATTTAAAAGGTTGAATAATGAAATTTTATGGATATATTACATGATAAATATTTTCCGAAGGAGAAATAATATTATATAGAATGTTAATATATGACATTATCAAAAAATTGTAAGGTAATTTTATCTAATAATTCCACTAATATTTCATGATTATAGATACATTTTGTGTTATATGTAGATAGTTGTGAAATAAATACCAATCACTGCTTTGATCATAATGTAAATCCTTGAACAATAATTTGTTTTGTATAAATTTTAATAATATAAAGGTTTAAAAATATTATTAAATAAATACTATTAAGGAAATATTTATATAAAATCTTTTTATGATAATGTAAGATAATAATTTGATGATTATAAACTATTTGGAATGTAATTTATTGAGAAAAAAATTTAAAAGTTATATTTTTATAAAAAATATATATTATAATATACAACATTGAGATTGGTTGAAGGGGGTGATATTATATATCCTTTAATAGTATATAAACCGTTTAGAAAATTTGTTAAAAAGAATGGGAGATTTTATTAATGTATAATTCATGAATTAAATAAATTTTGAAACCAATTATAATTAATGGGTTACTATGATGTATTCCTTTGTGGGATTTTCTCTCAAAGTTTAATACATTAATTCATTACCAATAATATTGGTTAAATTAAATTATGTAGGTATAAAATCAATTGAATTTATACGACATAACAAATTACATAAAAATTATCCCAATTAATATCATGTTGAACATTATTTTCAAATTATAAGAGGAAAGTAAATAACATTTATTATATTAACAAGAATACGAATTATATGAATTTTTGGCATATTAATTATGAAGGACATAATTAATTTTTTTCATAATGGAATTCCCTGATATCATCTCATTCATGTTTTTGAGTAATATATATTATTCTAACAAAAAATTTAAAAACTCATATCTAACCCATTATATAGAACGAAATAATAAGAATTTTTTTGAATTAATAAAAAACTGCACAATTTTTTTTATAGTGTATTAATTCACCCTTTATCTCAATGAAGTTCACATATCTTTATTAAATAAAAGATTTATTGGTGTAGTTGGACATGCACAAATATATGGGCATCATTTTCACTACTAAAAAAATGAATCTTCTATTTTTTATTGATCACATATTTTGATTATATTCAAGAGAGGTAAAACTTTTCAATGATTTATCATAATTATTAATATAAAATTATATTATTTAAGTTTATTAAAAAAATATGATTTATATATATGCTTTGGGAATTATGAGTTCCTAGTATTTGCTCTTTGTTTTATAAATTTATACTTAGTGATTAATTATTTAATTAATTTACTATAAAAATAATAACTTGGGACATTTGTGATTGTATTGTCCATATAATATTTTTTTTATGTCTAATAAATGATTATAATCATAAAAAAATTGATATTTTTACATACCATAGGAGAGGCGATTTTATATGAGAAAATGTTCATGTGTCGATTTTGATTCAATTTTTTTTCCAAGTCCATGCTATCTACACAGGTGGAATATATAATAAAATATAAAAGGTAAATGTTTTAAATTATTATCCAACCAAAATAAGTGAAACAACAAATAGAATCCATATATTATCTAGTTACTCTTTAGGATTTATTTCGAATGATTTTTCTTAGATAAATCATTAACTATATTGAAATGTAAGAGGTTCCAATACACATGGTTAAATGAATGTAAATAAAACATTAACTAACTAAAAAAAGGATTATATGATGAACCATTAACAATTTCATGAATTTTAAATGAATTAATTTATATATATAGCATTTCCAAAATAAAAATAATGGGGGATTCTTTATGTAAAAATATTAATTTCATTATTATACATCATGGAAATTATAGAGTAATGAATTTATTTTCTAAACAATTTCCTAAAGTATCGGAAATCGATCTATGACCACATGATAGTGAAAATAAGTATTATTGTGAATCTAAAAAATATATATAAAGATCACATACTATGTTTTTTAATTCAGTATTTATAGGGTTCTGGATTCCATAACTAGTTTGATGAAGATAGCCCTATCCCAATCACATTTTGTGGAAGTGGGGATAAATATTTCATCTTCTTCATAAAATTAATTCACTTATTTCAAAAAACACGACCTGAACATTTATTTTTATTAAATTAAGGGTTTTCTTATGTTTCTGGAACAATTGAATATATTATAGGGTGGTTTGATCCCCATGAGAGATTAGTAAATAATCATTCTTTATCAATTAATTGTTTTTTATGTGTTTTCTGTATCATATATCTCATATTAAAAACATTCATACAATTTTAAAATGAACATGTAATTTTAAATATAATATAAAATTTTCACTTTGGAACCTTATTACATATTTATTATATTTATAAAATAATTTTATTTGATCATTTTCTAGACTAACCATAGAATATTATTTAACTAAAATGATTTAATTTTATTCAGATATATTTTTCAATTTCATTATATTTCATATCCATAGAGAATGAAATTAATGTTTTACAATCAATATTTTAAACTCTAAGTTAAATTAACTTGGATGTAAGAAAATTTGGACTGATATAGAATATACTTATACTCTGATTAGTGAAATGAAACCACATCATACATGACAGCTCATTAAATTTTTGTTGATGAAAATACATTTATGCAATACCCTAATTTTTTATAGACACCATTATATATTAACTTATAATTTACAATTCAATAAATAAATCATGTGGAATTTGGAATAATATTTTATATTTTCAAGAGGATTGTGATTATCTCTGAAAAATGAATCTAAAACACATAAAATCTTGCGGTTGAACATATTTTTATTCCAAAAAATGACAGGGACAAAAAATTTGAGATATTGTTAGATTATATTTGTGAAGGTAATGTTTATTTTATCGTTAATGTTTATATATTGGGTATTATTCCAAAAATATATAATGATACATTGATTTACATAAATTAGAATGATGATTATCCTGTTCATGGAAAACAACCCAATAATTAGAATTGTTCTGATTTCATCACCATGAAATTATTGACGGGAACAAATAAGGATGAATCACATTGATAATATATGATGTTATGTAGTATCTAGATCTAAGATTCTATTATTAATGTGATTAGTATGAAGGACAGTTCATGTAGTAATTAAAAGGGGTGATCATCCACAACGGATACTACATCTATTCCTCTCAACATGGCTATTTAAATTCTTATACTCTATCATGATCTATATATTATTAGGAATACATTAAGTGTAATTTAATTTATCCATTTAACAAATAATAAAGAAATTTTTACAATAATAATTGGATATACAACACATCCAAAAAAGCATGATTTTCCCCAATCATAACTGATTTAATTTTATATTGCATTATAATCTAGATTATTAAGGAAATATATTTTGTGACCAATAATTCCATACCATTATCCAAACTTTTCTCCCTAAAATTTTTTATAAAATGGAGGTGTGTTGTAAAATGATCAAAACACTAATATTATTTTTGAAAAGAATTATATGAGTCTAAAAGATGCAATTTTATTGAAGTATATATCATAAAGTAAAAGAAAATATGAAGGGAGATGAAAAGGGAGATCCTTCTCCCATAATCATCCATATGTTGAAAATTATTATAAATTCAGGGTCTAGTCCGAGGCAATCTACCCAGATAAAGGGTCATAGGTCCCCTATCTATGTTTAATAAAGCGTAATGGAATTTTTTAAATGGATATGTGATATTTTATGGTCTTTATCATTATAAACAGTGGTTTAAAAGGAAAATGCATTATTAATGATAATAATAAACATGAAATGTGATGATAAAATCATCAAACCATGTCCAAGGAAGATCTCATAGCTACTAAAATAATCAGGGTTGAAAAATATTTTTAGAAAAAAATATTTCCAAAATTGAATAAAAAATTGATGTGTTTTTAAAATATCTTAACCTCATACAAAAAAGTTTTGTGATAATGAGATCAAGTCTTCATGAGAATACTTTTTAATAGTGTCAATAATTTGGAATATTTTGTATAATATGTATCCAAGTATATCTGAAAAATTGTTGAATACCTTATGTCGGTAGATTATATTTTATGTATCATTATGGATGTATAAATGCATTATTGTTTTTAGTGGGGAAAATGTATATTTTTGAGTGAAAAAAATATAAATAAGGTATTACTAAAAAAATACTATAGATATGAGGTCAAAAAGAAAATATATTAGGAATGACAAGTCAATTCATGAGGTCTGTACAAATACCATGAAACTATCATGAGTCTATAATTAGAAGTATCCTATTTTAAATTAAGTGGGATTCTCTATATAGTGTAATTAATTGAAAAATTTATCCATTCCCACATACCATTTATAATGAGAGTTATATTACACATTTTATCAAATGATTTAGGAGAACAATTATATAAATCTAATTTTATGTATATTTAGATATCTTTAGATGGTGTTGTTTTGGATTCGGAAACATTAACATAAGGCCATAACAAGGATATGACACAAACAGTTCACAAATAATTTTAATTTACCTATATGAACATGAATATTGAACATTTCAATTATGAAGAATTAAAAAATGTAATTTAATATTTATACACCAAAACTAAAAAAACATTATGATTAAATCAACACATTAAAATAGTGGATCTACCATGGAAATTTCATTCTAATAGTCATTGATATGGTAATAATGTGTATTTATAACAGTGTTGTTTTCAAACTAGTGAATATTTTATTCATACTCATGATGATTGTTATTATCCTTTATCTATTCGATTAAAATATTTTAATCTATAATATCATTATTATATAGTTTCTCATAGATTGCGTAGATCCCACATTACTATATAGTGGGTTTCACAATTTAATAATTATCATATAATTTTGGTTCATCGTTTAATGTATATATTAAAAAATTAATATTCATAAATGAGGAAATTAAATTTTTATAACTATTAATTGGTTGTGACTCTATGATACTCTAAAAAAATAGGATTTAAAATTTGGGAAAATATTTGTTATAAATTAATGATCGAATATTTTTATCGATGATGATTATTGAAGATGATATTATATTACAATATTTATTTTTATTTTTAAAAATAATTTATTATTAATGGGGAAATATAATTTATTTTCCAAATAATTTCCAATTAATATTTAATATATATAATCACATTATCGAAATTAAAATAAAAAATATTGTATAAAAATTTTATATTATATTCCATTACTATTTTTATGTACTTCTTGTATATGGATTTCATTTCCTTTTTCTTTGGTTGTGTTTCAAGACTATTCGGGATAAATATATGTGGCTAGGTTAGGTGACATAAAGATAATGGATTTATCTTGGATTGGTTTATATAGTCTTGATATAAATTTGTTAAGGGTTTTATTGGGTTCCCTTTCAGATTCGTATGAGATTGAGGTTGTGTGGTCATTTTTATCAGATTATGTTTATGTGGACTAGATGGAGAATTAATTTACAATGTAATAATATAATTTTAAAAAAATCTACTAGGGACAAAAATTTAATATAGCCAATGGTATAAAATTATGAATTCATAAATAATAAACTAACTCAATAAATTCATTAATCATGATTTAAATCAATGACCACACATTTTTTCAAAATATGATAAATAAAATTCATATATCATGTATACACATAATTTATATAGAAAACACCTCATTTTTAGTGGTATTATTTATGATGATCATCCTATTTCCATTGTGATTATAAAAATAATCTTCATAAGAATCTCATGTTCCCATAGAGCACTTTTCTTGCGATTATTGATTTAATATATATCATTTTGGTGTGTAATCCCTGGAGGATATCTCTATATTGGCATCTTTCATCTCTCTCAAACATCCCTATTTAGATGTTATTTGATAATTTGAATTATGGTGAAATTAGAGTTAATGTTAAGTTATTTTTATTTGATATTTCATATTGATCATCGCACACTTTATAGTATCTATTGGAATTCAGGTTCCAGGTTTATGATTGTTTAATTTTTTATTAAATATATTCACTTCTATAACATATCTTCCAATACAATGAATCCTTCTATGGATGAATTATTAAATTTCTATTTCAATCTATGTATATATGTTTTGAATGAATGTTTTATTGTTTTGTAATTTCAATGTAATGTCTTTTTTAAATGATAACTTATTTGGGTGATTTTGAGATACAAAATGATTTAATGAAAAATAGTTTCTGATCAAAATAATTTTATAATATGAATTTCCTTAATTTTAGAAAAATAAAATTAAATGAAATATGATTTGACTAGGGGATAAATTTTATTAAATCTTATGATGTGTTTTTGTAATGTAATTGAAACATTAATTATTGAATTGGTAAATAAATTATGAAATTTAAACTGAATTGAAACCACTTATTTACCCTTTATTGTATGATTTATCGACTTGAAGAACATGTTTCCCTGGATTTCTGCAGGTAATTAGGACCGGAACAGTTTGATATGAACACCTAACTCTCTGTTGATTATGAAAACACTAACATATACATAATTTAGCATGATATTCCCCAATGGGGAGTTGAGTCCCAAATTCCTTATTCGATGGATGGGTGACCATTATTTTCATATATCAATTATCAGTAGTGTCAAGATCATAATAAAAGAAAATAACATTCTATAGGGCTCGATTCATGTAACATTTATATAAATGATTTTATGATTACATTCCATTTTTTAATTGATTTGATTAATTAATTATAAATATGTTTTATAAATGTTTTATATAATGTTATCATTTATGCCCTTGGATAAATCATCCATCTATTGGAATTGAAATCATTTTTTCTTGATAATATTTACGTTCTATGGAATTATTATTTTTATATACATCCATATCTAGTTTTTTTATTGAATTTTTTATTGAACACTTTGTGTGATCATACTAGAATTTATATCTCACACCCTACCATTGACATTAGACCTTTTTAGTTTTTTTTCTTCTTGGTCTGAGAAAATGAAAGGAATAATTTAGGAGTTTCAGATTATAATTATCATTTGGACCTAGATATATGGATTTGACAACTATATATATTATTAACATGTTACAAGGGTTTATAACTGAGTTTGATGTATAAATAATATGTGCTTTTTGATGATAGATAATTTGAGTATAGTTTTTATTATGATTTTGGTGCATTCTTACTTTTTAGTGATGATCATAATAACATTTTTTTGGTATATATTCCCCTATTTGGGAAAAAATATTCCTTATTTATTATTTTATGATGTCATTTATTAGTTTCTAACCCATTGGGATCAGGAATATCCATCAATCCATGTCAAATCCATCTTAGGAATCAATGTACAATGGTATTTGAGATAGTTTTATAAAAATTCATATCAATGGTAGAATTATTATCTGTCCTTGATTTGAGAATGATGTTTTTCTTCCTTGTTTAAAAGAGATTTTATTATTTGGGATTATTATGTATTTTCAGGTATGTTTATGGGCATATCATTCTATATTGATACCTAATTCACCATGGGTGTTCGGAAATTTTTTTCGATATTTTTCTGATC
Source organism: Viscum album (assembly GCA_963277665.1). Classification (NCBI taxonomy): domain Eukaryota; kingdom Viridiplantae; phylum Streptophyta; class Magnoliopsida; order Santalales; family Viscaceae; genus Viscum; species Viscum album. The sequence goes on along the minus strand of OY728160.1, from coordinate 793,224,344 downwards.
AATTTTATATAAATAACCATGATTTTGATATGATTGATTTGAAATCCCAAAAATTTCATTTTCTTCTAGAAATGGTATTACTATGACACTAATTTGAATGGTTAATATTTCTATCCTTTTTGGTGATCTTATAATTTTATTTAGATAATGTTTATTATCATTCTTCTATGTATTAATTATAATTGGCTAGAAGATAATGTTTATAGGAAACACTATAGTAAAATCCATGGGATGACATGAATTATATCATGTTTTAGGCATGTTCTATTCCATGATTTGGGATATTCACAATAACACATTCACCTTTAGGATCTGATTATGGAACCTATAAGGTTTTATTTAGGAGAAAATTCTTATGATTTTCTATATTATAAACCTATGTCAATAAATGTCTCAAATTATCCACAATATACTAATAATTGGATAAAATTTCTCAAAATACTTCTATATTTATTCCAAATTCTTGATTCAATTAATGTGGTATTTTCAACCACTATGAATTATGGGTCAGGAATGAGATGGTGAGATTTTATGGAAATGTATTATAATAATATGGTATTGGGGTGGAATGATTTTATATTTCTCTTAACATAATAGTTATATTCACATTCGATAGAGTTTGTGAAGTCAATAGAGTTTCATAAATACTAAAATAGTTATAGAACTCTAATATAGAAAGAGAATCATTTTCCTAATCATTATCACTCTTCTCTAGTGGAAGATAAGAATTATAAGATATAGGAATAAATATTTGATATAGAATTCCATTATAATTTATGATCCCTTGTTTTCTTAAAGACGATCTATTCTTATGTTAATATACACAATAGAGTTTTGATGGTATACCTTTACCATAATGGAAATTTAGGTTTAATATAGATTCTTATCTTGCTAGAGATTGTTATGGGACTTTCATTAATTAAAAGAGGATGTGTGATGTGTACCACGGTTGTTCTCAATAGAATGTGTCATTCAAAACTATTACAGTTCTTGGAATATTAAAAACAATTTTTCTAATGTTGAGAAGTTGGGAATTTGAGATGGATTTTCTCAAATTCACTTGAAATAGGTACTTTTGTGGTCTATAAGGATATGAATACTTTTTTTTTCATTTATATTATTCTCTATTTAGTGGAACATGAGCCCAATTAAGATAAAATACTATGACTCAGTCAGTTGAATCAATAACTAAGGGGTTTTATCCACATGCATCTATAATGAATATTAATCATATATTAGAAGAGACTATCATGGATGTTGATAATGTCCTATCCACTATTATAGTTTCTATCACTATCAATTCATCTTTAGTGGCCCCCTATTTTTATTATATTTAATCTCACCCAATTTAATTCACTTGAGCTAAGATTTTTCTGAGTCATCATATGTTGAATTTGTCTTATTAGATATATTTTAATACATATGTTAAAATTAAGAGAGGCTATGTAATTCAATTTAATTATTTTCCTTTACATTTTTCAGATATTGAAGGTACCTAGGGATTAAATGTTCTTGACATGAAACCTCTTGAAATAATTTTTTATATTGTTTGGTGATTTATCACATTATCAGAATCTATTAATTGTGCCTAAGGGTCTTCAATAATACAAATAATATGTAATTTTATGTCTTTTAGGGATAATTGGATCCATGTTCATCTATATCATTACATTATTTTTTCATGTTAGGTAGGTTAATATTGGTCTATACTGTCTAATTTTACTGAGAATTATTTTGTGATTAAATCCCTCTATTTTTTATATAATTTCTAAAAATTTCATAATAATTTATCTATTATTACTCCTCTATGCAGGGTTAATATTTTTGATGACCTAGTACCTATTACTCATCCAATTTTTCTTCCTTTATACCATATAGAAAAAAAATATTTATTAATGATTAACTTGGATGATTTTCTAAAGAATACATTTATATTCCTATGTGTGTTTCTTTGGGAAGTAAATATTGTTTTCTATGAATATTGATGATGTGGAACAGACCCTATGTGTTAATTATCTAAAACTCAATTTATTAATTGTACATAACATGTATCCATTACCGAATATTGTTAATCTATAAAAATTAATAAAAGGGAATATGTGGAGTTTTTTTATTTATATTCGATCTGGTTATCACTAGTTGAGAATAAATTTAAATAACATTGAAAAATCATCCTTCAATATTTTTCAGATATATTGTTAGTATATTTATTTACCATTTGGTTTAAGTAATTATTTTTTAGTTTTTAAATATTTGATAAACAAAAAATTAATTAGCCCCAATAATTATTCATTATGGTATTAGATGAAGACATCATAGTTTAATCTATGATGTTGTAGGGACATGTGCATAATTTGAGATCAAATTTTAATTCCTTATGAAATTTTCAAAAAATTATACTCTAGCCAAATGTGATTTCCAGATTTGAGAGGTGATATTAATCAGATATGTTTTCTCCAAAAACTGTATTTTAGTTATTCCAAAAACAATAAATCAATTAGTATAATGGAGAAATGATATAGTGTTTTTCCAATTCTATGCATTATGGGTAGATTATGATATTAAAAATGATTCATCAAATATTTCATTTTTTTCTTTGATGACATTTCTCAGTCAAAATAGAGTTAACTTCATTTGCGATGTGAAATTATTTTTTTCAATTGTTGGGAATAAATAAATTTTTATATCTATATCGGTGATGAATATTGTAGATTCTATAGATGGTTTTTTGGTAGTCAATGATGCATCATGTCCTCATTTTAGTTGTTTCATTATTCGAGGTTATGAAGTGGTGGACTATTTCCCCAAACATCTTAGTTAATATTAGATGATTGTTTTGAAAGATGATCTCAAACTAAATGTTATAATGCATGATATCAACAGATGGAGGAATTAACATTTCAATTAATGTATTACCATTTATTTTTTCTTCATTAGTGAGACCAATATCATCCCCTAAATATATATTTTCCTCCTATTTTGTATTTCGGTGGAGTAAATGAATTATTTTTATTTCTACATTTCCAACACTCTGGGAAAGGAAAATTTCATTGATGGTGACTTATTTAATAATATTACAACACGTTCCATGGATGAATCCTCAAAATATTAAATCCAATATGTGTGTCTATACACAATTTTATTTTACGATTTTGGATAATGTGACTAATGTTGTTTTGGAGAGTGTCCAATTGAAATCCAATTTTCATTAGATGATTCTATGGGTGTATTAGTTTAATGATAAATTATATTTAATTAGGGAAACTCATTACTATGGGGAGACCATTGGTGAATTTTCATGATCTCTATAGGCAATCATATGATTCCATAATAGGAAAATAGTTCCTTTTTCTATGTTCAAGGGTGTGATGCGGACCTGTCATAGATTCATGTGGGTGGTGCACCGTTGAACCATAGTTATGTTGTATGGTTAATGGGGATGATTCTATTTTCTATGTATTAGATGAAAAATCCGCAAATTTTTATCATTGTTATACCAACCAACATGTAATTTATAACCCCTAGATACCATTTACATTATATCAGATGCTTCTAGTGCTGATTTTTTTGTGTGATGAGTTTTTCTTGGAATTTCTATTGGTGTTGTTATGTACCCATATAGAGAATAATTTGATATGTTTTGTGATAAATAAGATACCATATAAAAACACCATATAACCATTTTTTTCTAACTAATGTAAATGGCTTTAAATGTCTCGACTAGTACGGTATTAATATATTTCATGGTGTTCTATCTACTGTTGTCTCTAATTGGGAACACCATTTCACTTATCACATTTAAATAGGTCATCCAAGAGTCTATAGGATGGTTTATACATTTAATATTGGAATATAACCCATATATAGTAATATAGTTATATCTATATATAAAAATTATGTATTATATGTTTCATTATTGATTTCATGAATTTGGTGTAGTATGGGATGCCAATTTTGGACAGGGAGAGTTTTCCTAAAATAAAATCTACGAATACAATATCATTATTTCCCCCAATAAGGATATATATATTACTGGAATAATATATATCTATTATGTTGGTCTTTAATTGGTGAATTTTCATTAGTTTTAACATGTTTTTTTAAAGAGTTAATGGTAAGGATTCAATTTGTTCATCAATGGATTATGAAAAAATATGGATTTATACAATTTGGATTATTATAGAATAAAAACATTGTTTTTTATAGTGACCTAGAGTATTTGAGAGTTTTTCCATGGTTGGGGAAAAAATTACAAGGAAGCATGGGAAATATTACACCATATTATAAGTTTTTATATGATTATTGAACATGTTGGGAAACTGGTCTACCTACTAAAAATTACCACATAGTTGAATTATATCCAAAATCCATTATAGGTTTGTTAGTTTTATTGTTATATTTATATCCCTTTTCATTTTGGGACTAGGTATGATCCTGATGTTGAGCAATTTATTTCCATGAATGATTATCCAGTCAGGATTATTGAGTCTAGGATAATGTTTCCTCCGGAAAATATAATACATTTGGTTTGGGTGATATAGAATCATAACTATATTTTTTATGAGATGTGGGAGTGTTGAGAACATACAAGGGTGAATTATCCTCATCCCCTTAATAGGGAATCTTATTGATATGATTTCTTGGGACACAATGTCTTTATTTTTTTAGATTACAACATCCCTTTACTATTTATTAGGTAATTATGGAATCTGGTTTTATTCCCATTTCATCTAGGTTCATTTCACACCTTTTAAAGATATAAATATTTTTCTAGAAGAGAAAATAATGTTATCATTAGCATTTTTAATGATTTATTGGAGTCTGGGTATATTATTGATTTTGTTTTTAGAGGACTCCCATAAGGTCTTATGGAAGGTTGAGGTTATTTTCTGGTTTCTCCATCCGTCTAATTCTTTGAACATGTAGAAGAATAAATTCACATCATAAATATTTCATTTATAATATAATTTTTCTTTTGGAAAAAAAACATAAAATTGAATTATAGCACAAATGTTTTACACTTTAAAACTTAATATACCACGTAAATTCATTAACTGTGATTTTTGCCCAAGGAGATACATTTTTTATTATATACACAACTTCATAAATCTACACAATAAATCAATTATTTAAAACACTAAGGCCACAATAATATTTTTTTTTTTTTGATTTTTTTACATATAACACCTCATTATTCAGTATTAGTTTACTCCTCTTGAGAACCACATTATTCATCCCATAGGTACGGGGAGATTTCATCCCTTTTGGGAATCACTTTTTAGAGATTAGTTTGTAGAGTGTTTCTATTATTTGGTTTTATTCTTATCTAAAATATTACTTTTTGGACCTAATATAGTAATGTTTTTCATATAGAATCATAGTTCATATTTAATTTTATTATTCTATGTTATCTCCCATATCTTAGTGACATCAACTATATTTTTGAATTCATATTTCAGGTGATAGAAAATTTTATATTTGATAAACTATATTTTATTCTTAAATGATTGTTCTAGTTATTTGAGTAATTTTCTACATGATTAATTTGCAATGAATATAAAAATAATTATAATTCATTCAATTATTACGTAAATTATATATGATTTGAATGTCTTATTTTTTAAAATACTACCTCACATGTGTGGTTTTTAAATATGAACTAATTTTAAAATATATGTATTATTGTGGAAATAGTATTATAATATGATCTTACATGATATACGAAAAATGGATTTAAATAAATAAGTATTTGAAAATTCGATGAAATTTATGAAAATATGTGTTTTGGAATTGGAATAGAATATCATTTTGGGAACTAAAATGTGGAAATTTAAATGTGAATGTTAAAATGATTTAAAAGGATCATCATACCCATGCTTTGTTATTGTAAATTATGAATAACATGAAACCTATTTATATATTGTGTAATTCGGATAAGTGTTCTATGATCCAATACCTTAGAAAAAGATTAATGATTATAACACATACATAATAATATAATGACGATATTTTTTCTCCTATGGGGAGTTCAATCAGGAACACCAGAGTAATGGGATGTCTACAAAAATTTTGATGGTCTCACTATAGATGGGTTTGAAAATTCTTTAACAAAAACAAAAACACCTAAATGATTTATTAAAATTTCTATGATATAATTGATTTGATGATTAAAAATAATTGGTAAATAAAACTCTATTATTCATTTAATGTTCTTTATAAAAATGTGTATTATAAATTTTTAATTTAATAATGTCTTTTATATATCCTATCATTTTGAAATGAACAAATTTTTTAAAATTATTTGGGAATCACCCTAAGCGTTGTTTTTTTAATTTAAATGTCATCTTGTATAATTATTATGGAATTAATTATTAAAATTTTCGGGATACCATTATATAATTTATTCTGCATTACATACATAATTATGTATCTTTTTATAACATTATAGATTATTTATAATAAAATGAATGTTTTCACTTCAAAGTGGTGGATGTTCTTGATCCTTGGGATGTAGAGTGATGGAGGTACCCAGTGAAAATTTGATCCCTTTATTATAAGTAATAATCATTTATATTGATCTTGATAAATTTTGTCTCATTTTTGGATTTACTATTTGAATAAAATTTTAATATTTTGAATCTTGTAATTTCTCCTATTTTTTTATTATAAATACTTACCCGTTTTGATCATCATCAACTCGATGGTGGAAAAAAACATTCCTTCAATATTCTTGTATTATGTGTGATTTTATCAAACCTAACACCAAGAGTTTAGAACTAGTGTCTTATTTATTATATTGGCATAAGATATAAGGACTCTGTTCCTGAAGGACTGAATAAAGTAGTAGTATTATTAAAATAGATACATACATGATTCACAAATTACATTGGAATAAAAAAATATAACAAATTTAGTTTTTCAAAATATAAATATTACTTATATAATATTAATTAATATCATTAATAGTATGATTCATTGATTCATATAAAGAGAAATAAATTAATGGTGAGATAAAATGCTCCATAACATATTTGAATATCAGAATAAATCTTGAGATAATATGTAATATCAGTTTGGCTTGTTTAAAAAAATAAAAAAACATTCCATTTTATCAACCAAAGATGATCTAATTTCATTTAGAGATAATATTAATGAAAAAAATAAGGAATATAATATATATGTAAATGTAAATAACCGAAAACCCATTTTACTTATTCAATAAAAAAATATCATAATTGGATAACATTAATCAGTAAATAAATGTAACTAACGTAAATCACATTCCATTTTATTAATAACATATAATTATATTTATCCCAATATAATTTCATCGAAAAAATAACAATTAAAATAATATAATAATACTTAATTAATGAAACAATTAGTTATTTGATGCCTTGGTTCACTTGCACATGATATCAATACTGTCATTATCTATCATGAAGAAAATTTAAAACTAATGGAAAGAAACTCATTTAACCAAGGAAAACTAATGGATTTGTCCCACGATATAAAAGATACATTTAATGACCATTTATAACTAGGAACCACCCATTCCATTCATATGTAATTTATTCCTCATTGTTGAATAATTATTTTAATTCCGAAAAAAGTGTTCCTTATCCTCACATATAATTAGGCAATAAATAATACTGATTTAAAAATAATTCCCCAGATAATAATATGGAATTCAATAATGAACACTATATTTATAAATAATATAACTTCTAAACAATTATCTTATACATGATAAAATAAATGTATGTTTTGGGTAAATTATTTTTCTAATGATTTTTGGAAGGTTATTTTTTTGGAAAGTCATCTTGTAAAAAAATAAATAAGTAATGATAATCTGAATACTATATTTCATTAAAAAGTAATCATAACCCATCTATTGGAAAATAAAATTATTAATGAACAAAAAAAAATCCCTTTGAAGTATATCTAAAATGAATCGATGTTTTCATTGATGAATTAAAATCGTTAAAAGATATTAAAAATGATTTTAGTGGATAATATATTTTCATTTTGAAAAAAATTTCTTTTAAAGTTCCATTAAAAAAAATTTAATATTATTAGGGAATAATATATATTTAAAAATTACCTTTTAATATTGAAAAAAATGATTCATAGTAATGAATGTTATGTGGAATGTAATTTCAGACATGTCGAAAAAGTTAAAAAGATCATTCTTTTTAAAGATAAATAGTTTAGAAATAGATATTTTTTCAAAAAAATGAAAATAATATTCATTTAAAAACGTTTTTATAAAATAAAAAATGTGTAAATTTTTTTAAAATAGTTTTCTCATAGATAAAAATATTTTGAAAATATTTTTACTAAAAATAGTTTTGGGTGAATACCAATATCCCAACAAATAGAGAAATGATTCTTAATAAAATTATATATAATTTTAGGTACAAAGTAAGATATAAATGCTAGTCTGAGAATAAAATATAATAAATTAAAAATTTATAGTAATGTTGTTTATAGATAATGGTTTCATAATTTCTTTCATCAAATAATAAATATTAACCAATATCTATTTGAAATAGAATTTTTAAGAATCACTTTTAATGATCATAAAATTAAAGTTCTTATTAATTAATGAATACATTCTATAAATAAAATGTAAATATACATAAAAATATATGAACAAAAACATAGGATAATAAAGTTTAATTAAACACATAATCATAAATATTGAAGGTAATTATGAAATAATACAACCCAAAGAACATAATTTATTGTAATATATTTTTTTCCACAAGTTAATTTCAAATGAAATCCGAAAATATTATATTTTGAAAAAAAATGATAATATTTTCTTAATTATTATTTAATAATGATATAAAATTTCAATGGGGTAGTATATTCACCATATAAAATAATGGGGGTTTTAACATTACAATATTCCTCAATCAAATGAAATTGAGATAAAATCTCTTACATTGTACTTTATTTTTATTATATTTTATTTAAAATATTATATAAGGGACTCAAACAAGTTATTAACTTATTATAATACTATATTAATATTTATAATATTATATATGATCCCTTTATAACATCATATATCTCGTTTAAAACTTATATTTCACTATTTACATTATTTCAGGTGTTAATTTTCTTGTTTTCTCATGACAATTTTGGAATATAAGAATTTTTTGTTGAATATATTATATTTCAAATCATCTAAGAAAAAATTATTGTTGAATATTTATTGTATTTGTAAATAAGTTATGCTTTTATTACTAATAATCAAATACAATTTTATATAATTATGTTCATTTTGATCATAGAGATGATATGTTTTATGTAAAATGAATAATGCTTCAATTTTACAATAATCATAATACAAAAAAGTTAAGTAATATTTTATATTGAAATAATTTTCATAATTTCATATATATATATATATTAATATTTTATAAAATATTCATTTAGTGTTGTGATTAAAAGGAATCCATGTCACTTTGGGAAGGATGTAGTCCATACGTTCTTGAATGACGATATCCGGATGAATTAAGGGAAGAAGTAACAAAAAAATTGTAATGTTATCTTTATGAATGATAAATATGTCATCAATAAAATAATAATGTCATATATATCACATATAATAAATATATTTATCTATATAACCATCCATCTGAATAATTAATGAAATATGAATCTTATCGCTTTATGAGGTGATACTCCACCGTACAGATGAGTATTATTACTTTATCCTCAACTGAATGGAATTTTAAAATGTTAAATAAGATATAATCAATCAATATATATAATTATATTTTAAATATTTTATTTATACTTTATATACATCATTTTTCCCAACTATTAGAGGTGGTAATGAAAAATAATAATAAACTCAGTTAATGAGTAGGTAGTCCACAGTATATCAGAATTAGTATTTCATGACCCATTTGATGGACGATGATATGGTTTTTGGTAATTAATATTTAAAAAAAAATAGTATAATTATTAAATTAAGTAAATAAAATACTTTTTAAATAATAATTTTAGGAGGTGAAGGAATAAATAAAATAGTGACACTCATTGAAGAATGCTACCTCTTTTTAGGTATCCACCTTAGGATAGAATTTTAAAATTTTAATTTAATACAAAAATATCGATAATTATATGTGGTCAGTGAATTTAGGATGTTATGTTGTATTTTATTGGCTGGTCTAAAATTTTTCAATGTTTTTATTAAGAGTGGAGAGTTGGTGGCCTTTTATAATTAAAGTTACTGGCACACTACTAATTTTTGTAATAAAAATATTTTATAATTTTATAATACATGTGTTAATTATTGAAATAGATTATTATAGACAATTATAATATAAAAGGTATAAATTTGTCTATCCGGTATAATTTATATGAAAAAATTATCAATTTCTCTATTATATTTATCATTTAAGGATTTGGAAAAATTGATCAATTTCTCTTTAATTATTAATTATTTAGAATAATATGATGTTTTCAATTAAAATTCTATATTATTCACTATTCCTAAAAATATGTTTAATTTCCAAAATATTCCTAAAAATTTAGATAAGTATAATTATACAAAGTTTATTTAAAAAAATATTATTTTTTATTAAAATAACATATTTAATATTTTTGATATAAATTTATTTTATATGTTTATATCCCAACAAAACAATCCATTAGAAAAAAAATTAGTTTTCAGAAATCATTTTTATATCTATTAAATAATAATTATTTAATTTATAACAAATAGGTAACTAAAACCTTATTAATTTATTTATTACTTTTCATATACACCAACATAATGTTTGGGTTATCCTATTTTTCTATCTTACATTACATTTAGACTTTGGGATTCTTATTCCATGATATATCAATGAGATTAGATAAAATGAAATATAGTTTTGATTAATTGTTAAGATCATTATGAATATATCATATTCAACTAAATAACATGTTATGATTTTTTAATTTGATGGTTCTATATTATACCCTCTATAAATAAAATGGGACTTAATTTTTTAATATTAATATCATTAATCAATGTGTTGATATATTGAAATTCAACTCTTGCTTCCATGAATCATAAAAAGAGTTATTAAACTACCATATTCATGATAGAAAAATGAATGATGAATGGTTATATATAATAAAGCATAGAAATGTATTTAGAAGAAAAATAGTAGTTTAATATGATGATATATATATTTATGAAATACATAAATGATTATAGAGAATTAATGATTTCATTTATCATAATATAGTCTCTGGAAAATTGAAAGTTAATGCCCTAAAAACCATAAATCAATGATGATTCTAAAAAGCATTTGATTCATTGGGTATGAAGATATTTGCCTAAAAAATAGTGATCTTTTTCTATATCTTTGGGGTTCTGTTATATTCTTTGAATATAATTGAATATACTTAATTGATATATTTCAATTTCAAATGAGAAATTTGAATATATGGTTATGATTTAATTAATTTACAATTTATCCCATTGCACCAAGAAGTGAATATCCAAATACTAATCATTTATGTCTTATGAAAAACACACACTTGTATCGTATCATAAGATACACAAATGTGTGAGAAATATTGTATTATATATCTTTAAATTTATAATGAAAAATATAGTATTTACAAGTTATTAAATATAATACATCATTCGGTAAACCTAGAAGTAACACCACTAGTTTATCATTAATACTTATCTTTCATATTATTTAATAGAAGACAATAATTTATTTTCTAGGACATTGTCTATTCAGTCTATGGGAACTATAAAATCATCATTATTCAATTTTGAGTTCATGTCCAAGGACCATGATAGATTTAATGGGGTTTGACTCTTCTTCTGAGATGACATTTTTCTACAAACATATTACAAAATTCAGATAACATTTTTAAAAATATATTTTGGGAATCACTAAAATAAAAATAAAAATTAAATTAAATATTCACAAGGGTACTCAATATAATTTTTTTTGGTTTTGTTATATAATTTCTGATAATATAATTTAACTACTTTTAAAATGACAATAATAATAATTTTATCAGTAAAGGTAATTAATAATGTAAATATTTTGTCTATAAAAATTGTGAGGAATTATTCCTCAAATAATATTTCAACTAATATATATACATGGTATAAATTTCTTAAAAAGTTTACTTATCAGGGTATACTCCCAAAATAGGGAAAATAAAAAGGGTGTTTATGGCATTCAATATATGATATATATTAAAATTGTGACCCATTAAGATATATATAATACTTATGTTATTGAATAAACATATAATTATAAATATAAACATAATATATAAGAATTTAATGATTTTATAACCAAAATTGGAATTGGTAATATTTCTTCAAATTTTAGTTAAACAAATAATCTATTTTATTTCAACATAGGTTCTTTATGTTCTGGGGTATAACTATTATAAGTGAGACTTGATTTTAGTAATTAATACGTTCAAAATTATCATGACAACCTACTATAAATTAACAACTATGATGATATTTAATTACTTCCACAATACTATTGAATTTTTCTCTAAAATCCTATGATTTATTTATTTCATTTCAATATATAAAACATTTTCAATATAATAGATACATATAATATGCAATAAAAGACAAATTATGTTTATCCTAGTTCATTCATTATCTATATATATTCAAATAATTTATAAATTTTTGGAATTAAAATTTGAGTTATCTAAATAATATGCTTCATATTATGATACATGGAGCTATGTTTGGTTTGTATTCATGAACTAGGTTGTGATTGGGTCAGGACCAATGCACACATGGTAGATTTATTACTCATAAATACATTTCTTATAGAACCATGTCAACATGGGGTTTCCATCAATCTATGTATTTCATGGAAATCCTACAAATTATATTCATTAAAAACCATTATAATGTTATTATATATTTATCTTCAAATTCAAACATAGGGCCATGTTCCATAGTCTATGTTTTCATAAACAATGTTCTAATGGATTCAACTAAACATCCTCTAATGAAAAATATAGAAACTATTACCCAATTACCCTAAAGATGGTGTCTATATATTTACCTTTTTATAAGATATTAATAATCACATCCTAGTATATGATATATTTTAGTAGTCTTTATAAATTAGATGCGTACATGAAACCAATATTTCAAATTTATATAAATAAATATTTTTTTATAATTTAATTTATCCAACGAGAATATTCATTGATAAATTATTTATTTTTCTTAATGAATTTATGGTAATGTATACAAAATAAGGGTGTGTTCAATATATCAGAAATATTTATGTACAAGAAATGTAATTATAAATAAATAATACTATGAAAATATTTAATGGTAAATAACTAAACACACATTCTATGTCATTAATAAATGATGAAGAAATTTCATCAAGAGATAATATCGATGAATAAATATAATTGATAATAATTAATATTTATAAGTACATAACTAATTTTTTTTTTCAAATATCCAATAACCATAAAATGATGATATTATAAGGAATAATCAACTTAGTAAGGTAAATAAGAGTACACAAATTCCATTTAATCAATAACTAGGAATTAAATGCATTTAGAAATAATATCATGTGAAAAAGTATCATGCATATTAATAATTTAATTCTTAATGGTAGAAATTATTTTTTATGGTTTTTCATGTATCTTAATAACATTATACCTTTTCCATTATTATCTACCCTCAAGGAAGATTACAAATGATAGGTAGAAACCATTTTAACAACTGATATAAAACTGATTTGTCCCTTGAGACAACCAATGCATTATGGAAAAATATGAAACTAAGACCCAACAATGTCTTAAATGATAAAATAATAATTCACATATATAAAATTTTATCTAATTAATAACAACTTTTATTTATAATCAAATATCTCTATTTAGTAATCAGACGTGATTTATCAATATTTCCCAAGATGAAAACATGAATTTCAATATTGATTAGTGTATGTATATATGATATATGGTTTAAACATCTAACATGTAAAAAATAAAAATTTATTATATTTTTAGGGAATTTAATGTCTATTGATCATATGATTGTAAACATATCAAGGTAAATACAGTACATAGAAAAATTAATTACGGAAGTGGAATTAAAAACTAAATATGGTCATTTTAAACATTAATCTTTATGAGAGAGTATAATGATTTTATAAATGCTGAATATCCATAAAAAGGTATATATAAAACACTTTTTGTCATTGAGGAACATAAATATAAGGAAAATTTTCATAAAAATCTTTGTGAGGAGAAAATCTATTTCATTTTGATGAACAATTTCAATGAAAATTTATTTCAAAGAATAGAATTTATACAATATTTGTAGGAAGTAATCATTAAGAAAATTTAATTTATAATGAAAATTTTAAATAAATGGTGGATCTATTGGTATATATTTCTATACATTCCATTCAAGTTAAACAGAAGACTCATTTTACACTGATAAATGATTTTAAATGTGACATTTTTTGACAAAAATATACGAAAATTAGTTTTGGAACATTTTATTAAAATATAAAATTGGTTAATATTAAATTTTTAAGTCATATTTTAATGTTTAAAAAATAAGAATCATTTTTAGAAAACAGATGATTGTAAGAAAACTGATTTCATTCCAAATAGATAAATGAAGTAGTATTTTCATTAAAACATTTAAAAATTTATTTTCATCACCAAAGTGTGTAAAAAATAAACTATTACATGAATATTTAATAAATAATCATAGTACAATAAAAAAATCCCACTATTAATATAACAATAAAATAATTTCATTTAATTTAGATTCATGAATGAAGAATCTCCATGAAATTGAGATTATGAAATGAAACTGTTTAATGAAAAAGTAATTTTAATGTAAATTAACCAATGAAAAAATATTTTTTATTAATTTAAATAAATAGAAGAAAATTTATGAAACAATAAAAATTAATAATATGTAATCATATACCAATTTTTATAATATAAATGGAAACAAAGAAGTAATATATCCCAATGAAATGAAACGGATTTATAAAATTGTACACCAGTTTGTAAATTTCTAGTTAAATCCCAAATGAAGAAATAATTAAAATTGAAAAGAAAATTTTCATCATTTGTTGATGATTCATGATATAAAATTTATATTCAGTAGTATATATACAAAATATTTTAAATTGGGTTCATAACATTACAATATTCCAAAAGAAAATGAGATTCGGACGAAATCCCATTTCCAGCACAAGCGTTTAGATGAAGAATATTAAATATCATATAGAGTAGTTTTATAAATGTTAATAACATAATAATGAACCATATTTATATTCATATTATTATATATGATCTTTTTATAGTGTCGTATCCCCTGTTTTTTTAATAATATTTTATTATGTTCATTGTGTATCGTGTTAATTGTCTTGTTTTCTCATATCTATTTCTTCATAATAGATTTAGATATTTCTTTAATTAAATATTTCTATAATTACTATAAAAATTATCATGACATAATTATCATATTTATTTATCAATTACAATACTTTGACCAATCATGAAAGATGGTATTGAGAAATCAATTACATTGTGATCATGGAGATGTTAGGGAATATGTATACATGAGTAATGATCCCATTTTAAAATGATCATGATATAAATAATGTATGTAATAATATATATATGAATAATTATAATTCAATAATATTTAATATATTAATTATAATATTTTTTTGTGGTGATGGAAAGGTAGCCACATTGCTTCTTAAATGTTGTATTCAACACGTACATGAACAATGAAATCGTCATTATTTGAGTGAAAAGGTATGAATGAAAATGATATATGATTATTATAGATAGATATATATGTCATTAATATCTTATTTATGTCATTTTTAACACATAATACCATAAAATTTATATATATATCCTTCTATATAGAACACTAATGAAAAATGAATAAAATTACCTCATGAGGAGGTGGTATAATATACACATGAGAAAATTTTTTATATTCCCAAAAGAATGGTAAGTAGAAAATTAGATTTTTTATAATGAATACATAGCTATAATAATTTTATAAATTTTATATATATATTTATATATATTAATATCTATCATTATTCAGAACCATTAGAGGTGGCAATAAAAAAACGAGTGACATCGGTTCATATGGTTGTTGTGTACTGTACACATGAATGATGATTTTGTAACCTATTTGATGGATATGGAGATGGCTGTAGGTTATAAACAAAATATAATGAACTAATAGTATATTTTTTATATTTTGGTTATCATATCCTCATGTCATTACAATAATGTAATAATGTGGAGGATTAAGTAAAACAAAAGATGATCATCAAAAAACATTACCTCTTATTTGGGTATACTTCAGTGGATAGAAACAAAATTATTCCAAAATTCCATTAGTGATAAAAATTACTGTTCTAGTATTATTGGATTAATGTTTATAATTTATTTTATAATTATATGGAAGATATACAAGGATGAAAATTTTTTAACACGTTTTGAGAGAGGATGTCATCTGTATGTTAGGTTAGTAGAGGACTTATAATTTTTTGAAAGAAAATGTTATACCCTTGTTAATCGCATGAAAAAATAATAATATGATTATTATATAAAAATAGATATGATAAGGTATACATAAAATCATAAATTATATTTTAGTCATTTTTTTGGTAAATATAACCATTATCAATGTTGTTTATCCCACTGGTAAATTCATTTTTCACATTAACTCCATTAAAAAAATTAACTATTTTTACTAATTATAATATTCATAAATTATCTTCAAATTATTAGATAATATAAATTATTCTGAATAAAAATAGAATATCCATTTTCTAAATTCCATTCACAGAAGTGAAAAAATTTAGTTGAAATTAAATCCTAATGATGTGAAGTGAAAGGGGAGTTATGAACAGAAAATATTCAAATTATTTATTTGATATTATATGTAATTTGAAAAAAAAATATCTCAAAAAAATTGTATTGATATAATTGGTATAAATTTATGTAATGATAGATTAAAAATTTTAAAAATATAAATTATCATTATAAATTATTTAAATGAAATGGTATTTTTCAATTAAAACTCTGTATTTTAAACTATTCTTCAATAAATGAAAATACTCTTTTAATTAAAAGAAATTTTCACTGTGGAAAAATTTATAAGATAAATTCAAAAAATAACATTCATTTCAAATAAATTCTTTGAAAATATTATTAATTATTTTTTTATTATTTCAACATCACATTACTAAACGGTCCATTAAAAAGTATAATTATTTATTACACATTTATGATTTTCTAAATTGATTATTATATTATTTATAATCAATAAAAAATAATAATTTTTATTATATTGTAATAAATTTTAATTACTAACCAAATTACTATCATTTTATATGGTTACATGATATTATGATTCATTTAGGCCTAGAGATGTGTATTCCGTAAGCTATCGATGAGTATAAATTTAACGAAATATATTTCATGATTTTTTGGCTCACTGTTTCATGTCTCATACACAATCTAATAATTTTTTATTATTTTTCAATAATGGGGTGGTAAAAATGATATAGTGTAATCCCCATGGGCATGAAAAATTCCCTTTGTTCTATGTCAAAGTCATCTTGGGAATAAATGTATCATGATATCGGCGTGGTCCAAGACTATAAAAGATATAGATGATACAAAACATCATGATTCTAAAATAATGATATTATTTTAGGAACTCATAGTAATTTTATTTAAAATTAAATCATGGTATGATGAATACATTTTTATTTAGATAAATTAAAAAAATTTCTTGATACACCCTCAAAGTAAACAATTATATTTGGGTTTATTTGAACTATTTTTATTGAACTATATAATGTGACTGATTTTGAAATATTTCAAAAGATGATGGGTCTATAATAATGAATAGGATAAGTGGGAACAATAAATGGTTGTTAGTAAACATCATATTATGAAATGTGGATATGTGAAAATATTACAATTGAATTTTGTTGAATTCATTAGATGACATTAATGATTAATGATAAAATATTAGTTTTATTGATTTCAAAAAATAATAATCATAAATTCCATAAATATATGGGAGGAATTTTCACTAGAGTTATTTAAATTAAATTTTCATAATGGTGTTTTTTTGATCTATGGTGATCCACTTCCAGTAATATCTAATCACTACCAGAATTTCCAAATTAAATTTTAAAAGAATCATTAGAATACATTAAACTCTAATAGTAATTTGAGCACCACATATCATCCTTACATTCCATTGAAATCTAAGAGGGATTTCAAATAATTATAGGACATACTAATATCAAAATCATTAATTAAGAAATAAAAACAGTAAAAAAAATTTACCTTAGGTTAAATTATCCGCCATTAATAGATTTCATTAATATAAATTTTCTCATTATATTTAATGGGATGCAATAGATTCCCACCACAAAGAAATATTTGTGTTGGGAATATGCGAAATTTAACCCATCACACAGAATTACATCAGAATCAGAATTATTTGGTATAATTTTTTTAATATTTCTATAATTTATTTTATTTCATATGAATCTAATATAAATTCATTGAAATTATAAAATTGATTTGACTATAATTTTTTGAAATTAAGTTCATGTCATGTAAACTGAAAAAAATATTTTAACATGTCTTAGAAATTATGAAAATTATTTTTCAATTGACTAGTACATTATATTTTGGTAAAATAAATTTGTACACATTTAAATTGATTAAAAATTAAAAAAAAAATAAAATAAATTTTAATAAAAAAGTAGTAACTTTTTAATATATATATATATTTTCTTAAAATGAAATAATTATCTTGTCTCATGGGGTGGATGATATGTTTTAGGATGAAAATCAATTGATGGAAACTCTATTAATAAATTCTAGAAAATAGATACATGTACTCAATCATCTATTCATGTTGGTACTAAAATTAATAACACTAAATCATCATATACAATATATATTTTCCAACTCTCTTGGTAATCACAGTACAATCTTGTCTGTTGGTCTTATCTGCTAACCATACTATAAATATAACACTATGATGTTCCTACACCATCTCCCTTCTATAATACAAATAAAATAATTATATATAATAATAATTATTTGAAATTCATCATAAACCAATAAATATCTCTTTACATTACTCAATACCACTCACTATCTCCCTAATCTAAATCACCCTAATAATGAGCTACTCACTTGAGCCTTCGTCATCAATAAAATATTTTATAGTATGAATATCTCACATTTGAGAATACTATATTAAAAAAATGTTTGTAATTTTAATATTAAAAAAAATTTCACTATTATAATTTATCAATTATAGATTATTTAATTTTAATCATGACATAAATATATTTAAATTATCCATTAGAAATGGTATTTGTTTTCTTTATACAAAATTAGATTATATGCATTATATTCTTTAATATAGAACATTTATTTAAAAATATAATGTTTTAATTAGAAAAAATGAACAAATTTTTTGAATTATCCAGATCAATATTATCATATATTTAATTTTTTAGTATATTCTCAAAATATTCTATTTTTGAATGAATAGTTAAAAATATAGATTTCTATTTATAATGTTCATTTCTCTTTATATAAATAGTAATAATTTTTTTTACATATAATGGAATGTAGGTAAAAATAGATGTTATGCATTATTGAAATTATATTTATGGTAATTGTAATAAATTTTTTATTTAATTTGTATAACTATATATTATACATAATATAATTTTTTTTGAAAATTCAAATTTTCCCCATATTGGGGTTTTAATAGTAAATTAAATTACTCCATTCCCATAAATATAATTTTATAAAATTTATTAAGGTATATTAATTATAATAATTATAATTTGGTAACATGTTCAACATAATTTTTTTGTTATATTGAATACAAAGAATGTAAATATTTGACTCCATAGTTAAGGAGAAAAAGTTTTATTTTTTAAAAAAATAATATGAAATGGTATTAAAAGGCCTTAAATCATGTATAAATCCAATTTGATTCCCATATTTAATACAAATATAATATAATTACATATATAGACCATTTTAGATCCATTTTATTATAATTAAATTCATATGTTATAATCATTTACAAAAATAGAAATTGTGTCCTCTCCCTCAATTATAAAATGGAACCCCTCTCCTCTAATCTCTAAACATAAAGATCCATTTAGAGAGGTAATTACCTGAAAAAATACATTCCTAGAATCCTTACCCATATATTATTATTATTTTCAATATAACAATTTTATTTCGCATCATGGGTATTGAAAATGGAGTTTTCTAATAAAGAGTTATATCTTTTAACTAAATATTATATATCCTTTTCATCATATACCATCATAAATACACATCTAACATGTGTGATTAAATAATATATGTATCAATATTTTGATGAGATATTATTGTCATTTTTTTATTACCATTCTCAATTTTATCATCAACCAAATGGTAAATGAATCCATTTTTTTTGTCTACAGGGGACAATGACCCTCTGAATCAATGTATTTTTTTCTTCACAAACTATAAAGATAAATTATAAGGATGGAATTAAAACATATTTGTGATGTTCATGACATAATTATAAATATTTAATTTAATATGTCAAAAAAATTCTTATCATTCCATCAATAAAAAAATGTTAACAACACTCATCATATGTGTGGATTCCTTCATCCCTGATGGGATGTGATTTATTTGTCGTCACATAGCATGGATCATTAATATATGAGAGTATAAAAAGATTGTATAATATTATCAAGAACCATCCCACATAGTCCTTTGGTATCGATTATGAACTAATTGTGACTAACCCATCTCCCCCTCTATTAGATTAGGGGTTGGAAACCTACACAGAGTAGATTCCATGACCCATCCCCCGGGGTCTGTACTGTGACTACCCCTTTCCCTCTATCCATAGGACAGGGATTGGTGACTAGCACCAAAGGCGTAAATCCCTAAAACTGGGAAGGCATTGCCTTTAAAAAAAATAATAACACACAACAGAGTAATCTAGAAGAAAAACACTTACTAAAACTGTATAAAAAAAGGAGTGATGAAAAGAAAAGGGTCTATAAATACAAGAAAAACTGTAAATTAAAAGGAAACTGAAAACATGTATAATTGAAGAATGGTAAACAGCTGCTAGATCGTCCACCAGGAAGTCCTACCTGAAGGGATGTTACAGAAATCATACACAACACTCCACGTTCGTCTACCTCCTCCGTGTAGCATCAATCCATGTGGTCCACCTCTGGGTATTCTCCTTTCTTGTCCACTCAGCCTCGGTCAGTGCAGCCTGTCGTCTGCAACCAACACAATGATGTGCGGGAAAAGCCCGTGCAAAAGTGAGTACAACAATACACAGTAGGGACCCTGATACTATCCATGTCATACAAAATCCAACAATGATAAACCATAATGTTTGAAATCAATAGATAACCCCATATAATTATATGCCCATAAAATAACTATGTTATCATGTAATTTGTCTCAATTATGAGGTAAACACAAAATATACTAACTCAGCTGAAACCAGAATTTTAATCCAACGGTAGTCTCAAATAACATCCCAGTCACAATGTCGAAACCTAGGTTGTTGGAGAACTCTGTCTTTGTGTAACCCACTACCTTGCCCAGCTGGAGGATAAACCCTAAGAGGACATCAGATAACCCAATTCCAAGACCAATTGGAGGGTAAACCCTATGAGTCAATGGGTAAACCACTGTGGAGCTCAGTTGGAGGGTAAACCGTAATAAGTCCTCTGGTAACCCACTGCCCATCCTAGTTGGAGGGTAAACCCTAAGAGTCAATGGGTAACCCACTACCGAGCACATCTGGATGGTAAAACCAAAGTGGTTGTCAGGTAACCCACTACCCAGCCCCACTAGAGTGTAAACACTTAGTGTCAATGGGTTACCCAATAAACAATCCACCTAGAGGGTATAACCTAAGTGGTCATTAGGAAACCCAATACCAGGCCCAAATGCAGGGTAAACCCTAAGATTCAATGGGTAACCCACTACCCAACTCAGCTGGAGGGTAAAACCTAAGAGGTCTTCGGGTAACCCACTACCAAACCCAGCTAGAGGGTATACCCTAAGAGTCAATGGGTAACCCACTACCCAGCCCAGTTGGATGGTAAACCATAAGAGGTTGTCGGGTAAACCACTTCCCAACCCAGCCAAAGGGTAAACCTGGAACGGGTCTGATAACTCCACACTAATGCTCGCTTGCCTCCAGGAGGAGCTGCTGCACGATCTATTGGTCGATACTCTAAATATCATGATGTCTCACATAGAATTTTATCAAAGGTCTGCCTCATCATAGGTGTCTCAACGTAATAGAAAACACGTCAATCGGACATCTGGTTTGTGTGTTATTAGACTTTTAGTCCCGAGGGCCCGGTTGGATTCCTATATGATCGAGCCTGTCCATATCTCAACTTTACCCCAAACTCTGGTAGGGTATACTCAATGGTAAGGCTATGTTCCATGATTACTAGCACCGCTGACAGTACTTTAAATGGTCTACCGGTGCCAACGATATGTCCAAATGAATGAAAAGGCTGGTAGTAGGCCTGGATCCTGTCGGACTGACTCCGCCCATCTTAGTCTAGGCCAACCCTGTCTGTGTCGTCCCGGTCAGACCTGTTGGGTTTGGCCTGACCCATTGGGTGGGCCAACCTATTAGGTATGGCCCGGTCTACTTGGCCCGAACCAGCAGATGAGGAGGGCGGTTCGGCCAAGAGGTCGCCACAAGGGGCACAACTCGTCCTAGAGGGCGCGTCCGGTTCGGTTAGGCCAACTCCGCGAGAGGTGTGTTTCGGAAGCTCGACCAGAGAGGCCGCACCGATTCGTCCAGCAACACCATGATGGAGGACACGTTCCAGCTCAGTATCCTAGTGCTGCTTGGTCGGTTCATCCGGGAACTAGGGCGTAGCCTAGGAGGCCGGTAAGGCAGCTGGCCAGGCTGGGCGGCAGCCTGGGCAGTCTGGCGGGGCGGACGGCCGGGCCGGTCGGTGGCCAGGGTAGGTCTTGACAGTGGCCAATACGGAACCGTAGAGGCCATAAGGCTTCCGGGAGGTCACCAGGTTGGTCGGAAGGCAGCTGGAAGGGCACCAGGCAGGGCGCGACGAGGCGGGCCAGCAGCACGATAGGGGGCACGTGACACAAGGAGGCTACCTCAGCCGGGGCGTGGCTCAGCTGGGGCCAGTTTGGCTGCAGCACCTTGAGTATGGCATGGGTTGCAGAGGTAGCGGGAAGCATGACCTTTTTCGTCGCCACCTTCATCCCCTTGTTTCTTCGTCGCCATTCCGATGTTCATCTCAAGTAAAAAAATTTGAGGGGTCAGATCATGTTGGTTTGACCTTCACCCTGCGCGTTTTCGGTGGTATCATTTGGCTCATCAAGAAAAGAATATGATCAAAAACTCACACACAAACAATTCCATTACAAACGTTGAAGAATATAGAAAAGGAATAACATTAACGTATAATAAACCCCCTACCATTAATCGTCAATTGTCGATGCTACAGTCGCGGAAAGAAGACAGAGTTGTCGCTCGTCGCGTACTCCACATTCATCCACTCCTGAATTCACATGACTATGTGGAAGTGGTTCCACGTCGGTTGGTGTCTGAGGATGAAGATCCAAGGGGACAATCGGTGGAATTCTTCATTGGAAGAACATGTTCTTTGTTGGAAAAAGAGGTTCCTCATTGAGATATTTCTCTTCAATCACCCATGTGAAATCATTGTGCCACATAATAGATTTGTAAATATATTATTTCGTCGGTAGAAATTCAAAAGGGTGAATTTAAATAAAAGTCTCCACCTCATTAGTTAACGTGTGATGGCAAGAATTAATTGGCGAGTTTGAACCAATTAAATTTAGGGAAGGTCAAGTGGCTCTCCATCATTAATGAGGGATAGTTGAGAGGTTATACTCTCCTCCCATTAATAGGGGTCGTATGGTCACCACCAATATTATTCAAATGGGAGGATATGTCATGTAGTGTGGTGCCCATGTCGTAACCTCTCGCGGGAGGTTATGTTCGGGTGGGCCCCACCTCCATAACCATTCATGGGAGTTTAAGGTGTGGTGGTCCCATCTCCAACATCCATGTGGAGGTTTTAACTACCAGTCATCGACATGAAAGATCAAATAAAATAAATTGTAGCTCATATTATTTTAATATTTTTCCATGAAAACCCAAAAACCAACATTTATTTTAGACCAACTACCATCGAGGTGAAAGTATCCATAAGGGAATACCAGCACTGCGAGTTTAATGGTGCCCTCAGATTTCAATTCTATGCATCTGTTCAAAATTTATAAATACATGCATGTACGTTTACTGAACTTACCATAAAAAAACATCAGAAATTGATTCTAGGCACACCGGGCCTCAGAATCATGCGTTGTAAATTTTTGCAGACTCAAAAACATCCCATGTATTTAATTAAAAAAAATTCAAAGTAAATTCCAAGTCATTACATTCTCCTTTCCTTAGGGATCCACATCCCCATAAGCTATAACATGAACTACGGGAATAAATGGGGGTAATGAGCACACATCTGAGCTTCATACTCCCATGTTCTCTCCTGGAGGTTCCCGTGCTACAAGCGATTTCACACCAAAGGTATCGACCGTACACGTATAAAAAGATCTTATCAATCCACAATCACACTGGAACCTCTATAAGAGTCTCCCCATCATCGATGTCTATCTATCCATGGTTGATGATATGAGAAGGGTCATGCAAATATCTCCTCAGTTGCGATACATGAAAGAAGTCATGCACCCGATGCAAGTAAGGTGGAAGAGCTAAGAGATATTCCACCTCTCCAACACTTCTTAGGACATAGAAAGGTCTGATAAATCTCAGAAACAATGTGACACCTCGGAAAAATCTATGTAGACCTCCTCGAGGTGAGACCTGTAGAAAGACATGGTCGCCATCTTCGAACTCCATAGGTCTCTATCTCCTGTCAGCGTATGACTTCTTCCTAATATGTGGAGTCTTCATCCACTACTGGATGATTGGAACATTCTTTGTGGTAGCTTATACCATCTCTGTTCCCACCAACACTAAATCCACAGAGTCAGTCCTTCACTAGGGTGATCTGTAAGGTCGCCCGTACAACACACCGAATGGTTACATCCCATTGGGGGAGTGGTATCTATTGTTGTATTCAAACTACACCAATGTTAAGTGATCCTCCCAGCTATGAACGAAAATTAGAACACAAGAATATAGAATTTCCTCGAGCTTTTGGATGGTCCGCTCAGTCTGACCATTCAGCTGAGGGTGGAATGTGGTGCTCAAACGAAATTGCATCCCGAAAGACGCATGTGCCCTCTTCTATAGCTTGGAAGAAAACCATGTGTCACGATAAGAGAAAATAGATGAAGTTACTCCATGTAGCCACACAATCTCTAACGCATATAGGGATCCTAATATCTCTACTGAACCCTGCTCTCTGATCGATAGAATGTGGGCCGAAAAGGTGAGTCAGTCAATGATCACCCAAATCGAGTCATGACCCCTAGATGTGTGTGGAAGTCCTATCATGAAGTCCATGGATATCCCATCTCACATCCACTCTGGGACCTCTAAAGGCTGGACTAGGCTTTCTAGTAAATGGTGCTCCGCCTTCACTTGCTGACAAGTGAGGCATCGAAAAACAAACTCATCTATTGCCTTCTTTATACCTAGGAACCAATGTTTTCGTCGAAGGTCTTGGTAAATCATTTCCACTCCTTGATGTACCGATAGAGGGGATGTGTGGAACTCCCTCAAGAGTTCCACCTGGTGTGACACTGGTACCATGGTACGTTCTCTAAAGAAGATGACATGCTCCCCACCTTCATAAAATCTATCCGGTTCTTGACATGTGGATATCTGAGCACGTCATGTCTCGCAGTCAACATCTCCATGGTACACCTCCTTTAATTACTATAGAAGTGGGGGACTTACTATAAGAGACTAACGAAAGACTTCTCCATCACTATCCACAAAGGATATCTACAAATCAATCCGCTACTCTGTCTCCTCGCCGAACAGCTCTATACCAGACCACCGTCTGAGTGCATCTCCAACAACCTTCCCTATAACGGCCCAAAGTTTCATTAATGTAAATCCCTCTTGATGTAATTAAATGTCTCTTTATAAAAAATGATTTTATAAGATGTCACCTTCTTTGGTTTTATGTTAATAATTGTGACCATTATTAATATAGACGTTGAACAGTGATCACTTGATTAGTATAAATATAAGGCTTTAACAAACCCAATTTTACTCAGACAAAGGAAGTAATGGTCTCATCTGGCAGAATTTCCCAATACGAAGCCCATTTTTCAGAGCTCAGAAATTTGGTGGCATCCTTTGGCTTCGCCCTTGACCAAGCCCAAGATGAGCTTCACCATGTCAAGCTCGAACGAGACCATCTAATGGAAATGTGGAAGTTGATTGAAATTACAACTCAAGAGATGTTATCTGAGCCACCCCAAGAGTATGTCACCATCGCACACCTTACCCTTAGGTCTTATGCGGCTGTTTTAAGGGGTTATGTAACAAATAAGTAGTACTATGTTCATGTACATTAATTTTTTTATATAATAATGAATATAATTTCGAGTTATTTTTGATACATTATAAATAGTTTTTAAAGTACAAATGGTGTTTTAAGTTATTATTTAACTAAGAAATCTATTTTATTAAATTAAGGGATTTATGAATTAAATAATATTTTAATAAAATAATATTATTATTATAAAATTAATTTTTATTAAATATAAATTATCTTATAATTTTATGAATGCAATTAAAATTTTCATTAAGGTTTGAAAGCCATTTCTTTCAAGACCCGTGAATTTTCGATAAATGACGGTTTTTATTTTAAAAGTAAAAATTCACATATATAGAAAATTATTTAGATAAAATAAATGTTTTTTTAATCAGGACGTCGAAATTATCCAACGGTGAATTTTTAATAATTTTCTGAGACTGCCAAATTTTTGGGTAAAAATTAAATACCATTTAAATATATAATGTGTTTTATGACATCATAATGACCCAATGGTGATGTAATAAAATACCATAATCCTTATGGTCGGCCAATATTTGTTTTATCATTAAAATAATGTGATTTTGAGTTTGTTTGACTTACTTTTCAAAGCATTAATGGACCCCTCAAGACTTATTCAACACTTTGCCTTTTTAAATTAATTTCAATGGGAGTGTGACTCACCTACAAATAAGAAACCCTATTATTTGAAGATGTTTGGACTAGGGCCTTATAAAATTTTTTTTACTCTTCACTTTTCCAAAAACCATGGGCAAAAACCATGGGATGGTTTGTGGTTTGGATTAATTTAATTTAAGGGGACCCAAACCTAAATAATAAATTATTCCCTCACCTATCCTATATAAACCCACCCACGCTCCCACTTCCTCATCACTAAAATCCATTGTAGTTTGTCCAACCTCTACCGTACTCTCTCTAGAATCCTACCAAGGTGCCCCAGGCTCCCAAGAAGCCTCTCACAAGCCTCTCTCTAGCCTTTGGAAGCACACTTCCAAGTAAGGGTTTTTTTCTTCCTTTCTCATTTTTGTCAATTTTCTTTTAGTTGTATTTCCCTTTTAATTTCAATTATGAATGTTGGGGAATGGTTTTACACCTCCCCCATACTGCCCTCTTATTTTTTTAATGATGTGATACCCCTTTCACTCTAATTAAATGCCTCCCATGAACACCCGTTACTATGCCGAAATTCTGAAAGGAACTTCTCTCTGTTCTTATACATTCAAGCAATACTTTTGTATCATGAATCTAAATTCCATTTCAATTGTTGGGAAATTTATCTATATGACCTCCTTACTATACATTACATGTAAATATGATGAGGAACCCCTTTCTCTCTCATCAACATTTTTTATTAATTCTTATGTCACGCCGTTACGCTGCCAAAATCGCACCGATTTTCTAAGCCAATGTCATTATATAGTGAATACCATCCCCATTTCTCCATCAAGGGTATTCACCATTATGCACATTTAATTATTCATTGTAATGTTTCATGTATGAATTCCACTTTCCTTTATCATGGAATAAATGATTATGTTTTATGAATCCATGTTTTATGATCCATGTGGCACACTAATGCATGAAATGAAATGTTTAAGAAGGGTGCACCCTTATTGCACTCCAATGCACTGCATAAAGTATAGTATCATGATATGTCATGTGCAATGAGTGTTGAATCATAATAATTCAAGTGCAACGAGGGATTACTCGTGCTTCATGTGTAATGAGGGTTTACTAATGCGTTATGTAAAATGAGCATTGGCTCAGGCTAATTCCATGTTAAGTGTTGTTGCCACATTTACATGTTATGATTATCATTATTTATCATGAATTTATGTTCATGTTTCTTTTATGGTCTATTGATATTCATATTGTCTAACATGTATTGTACTCCTCATGTTCTTCCATGTGTACTCCCTTACTGGGCTTTATAGATCACCATTTTATTATGCATGTCCTCAGGATATCCCATGCAATGCTAAGTACGAAGGAATATAGTGGTCATTAAAAGGATGTTTTCAATAAAGATGTTGTATTTCATGTTTTAAGTTTTTATGTAATGATACGAAGCCCCAAAGACACTAAACATATCGATCTTCTTTGTTGTATCAAGTCATGTTTTATGTTATAAATCATGTTTATGTTGTAATAAAAAGCAGGGTTGTCATAGTTGGTATTAGAGGATAGGTTTAGTTATTTTTTAGATTATGAAACCCTAGTAAAGCCTTAGATACAAGAATAAGTATAATAAAAATATCCCTAAGTTTTGGTAAATACTAATTAAGTGGTTTATCAAACAAATACATCCCTTTCTGGATACGAGCATGTAGAGGCAGCTCTGGCACAGATGTATCCTAGGGGTGAAACCCAAAAACACCGCATTGAGCTAGACTCGAACGAGAACTGGTGCACGAAAATGGGCCTTGCTGCACTCTTGGTTACGACAGTCCGGGTGGATATGTTTTGATAAATTCACAAACTTAGTATGAACCCTTATTAAGGGAAAAATTCCCCTAAGAATATATGTTAGAAATTAGATCATGAAATTCGTAGATTGAAGCCTATAGACTCATGAGTTAATGAAATAAAAGTTTATTTATGAGTCATAAACTTTTGTCTTTGGATTACCCTTTATGTGTTACCCCTAAATTTCCTTTTATTCCAGCCAATGGCTGATAATAGGAGGACGCGAGCTAACAACCGTTGTGAAGATCATTGTGATGATTGTACTAATGAGATGCCAAATCCAATGGGAGCAGGAATCGTGAACTTTTTCATGCTTCTCACTTAGCTAACTCATGTTTTGAATAGAAACACTGGTCAAGACGAACGTTCAACCCCCCCCCCCCCCTAAGAAAGAACAAGTCGCTATCGAGAGCTTCATGAGACAAAGGCCTCCTACTTTTAGTGGATCATCTGATCCCACGATCGCTGAACAGTGGATCAACTCCATTGAAACGATATTCTCCATCCTCCAATGTTTTCAACAAGAGAAGGTTCTCCTAGTGGCTTATCGTATGGATGGTTAAGCTGATCAATGGTGGAAGTTGATCAAAAATAGGAAGAATGACGATTATATCGAGGTGTTGGAATGGAAGGATTTCTATAAGATGTTTTTTGATAAATATTTTCCATGCACCCTCCGGCTTAAGATGGAAAGGGACTTCCTTTCCCTCAAGAAAAAAGATGAATAATCTTTTGGAGCGTACGAGGCAAACTTCACAATGCTTGCACGATACGCTTCCGACTTTGTCGTTACCCCTGAATACAAGGTAGACCGCTTCATTGGTGGGCTGAAGCCTAGCTTGCAAAAATCATTAGCGATCCTTGACTTTGACAGCTATGAGGAAATTGTCTGATGTGCCCTCATGGTTGAAATGGAGATCGAGGAATCACATGGGTATCATGGGGACAAGAAGCATAAGGTGGACTTCAATGCTGGTGGTCCGAGTGATAAATCCAACAGTTCTAGGAAGATTTAGCACCCCACTTTCCAAAACTGCAGAATGAAGCACCCTGGAAATTTCCTTAAGGGGATGAGAAAATGCTTCATGTGTGGAAGAGAAGGGCACAAAGCTATTAACTATCGGCAAGAAGGACCCGTGACTGTGACAGAGGAGAGGAACTCTCCGTTCGAACCTCAACGTGTTGATCAATGCTATAAATGCAAATAACCGGGTCATTTTGCAAATCAGTGCCCTAATACAAGGGTTATCGGAGGCAACCAACAACCTCCAAGACAGCAAGGAAGATCTTTTTCCATCACTTCTACCGAAGTGAACCCTGTCAACGAAGTGGTGATAGGTATTCTAGTTATTCATTCAAGAATAGCGAATGTAATTTGTGATTCAGGTTCTACGCATTATTTTATATCTCTAATGTTTATTAGAACAATCCCAGCACCACCACAAATCATGAAAGTAAAGATGTCAGTGAGTACGGAAAATGGGGAAATCAATGAATCCCATGAATATAAGTCCTCCCCTGTTATAATCTGTGGATTGATTTTCCTGGAAAACCCCGTCATAATCCCTCTAGTGTAATTTGATGCAATTATTGGCATGGATTGGTTTTCCTTATATATAACCAACATAAATTGTCGGGAGAGGGAAATCACACTCTATATAGAGAATCGACCCCCAATTCATTACAAGTGTCAGGAGGAAGATGAATATACTTTAGCTCCATCATCTCAAGCATGAATATTACTTCCTTATGAGCACGAATATCTGGCTCAGATGATTGAGTCCAAGGAAGAAACCAACATTGATGAAATGCCTATTGTGAGGGAATTATTTGAAGTGTTTTCGGAGGAACTGCCTGGTCTTCCTCCAAGAAGAGATGTTGAGTTCTCAATTGAACTTATACCTGGGGCGCTACCAATATCCAAGACTCTATATAGAATGGTTGTTTTAGAGCTTGAAGAGATTAAGAAACAACTACAGGAGAATCTGGATAAAGGGTTTATATTCCCAAGTGCTTCACCATGGGGTGCACCAGTCCTCTTCGTCAGGAAGAACGATGGGTCAATGTGGCTTTGCATCGATTATCGTGAACTTAACAAAATCACGATAAAGAAAAAGTATCCTCTAAAAATAATCAATGAATTCTTTGATCAGCTGCGTGGAGCACAATACTTCTCCAAGGTGGATTTGCGGTCGGGATATTATTAAGTAAGGGTGAAGAAAGAAGATGTCCACAAGACTGCTTTTCATACAAGGTACAAACACTATGAATTCATAGTAATGACTTTCAGACTCACCAATGCTCCAGAAATATTAATGGACTTGATGGATAGAGTCTTCAGAGATTACCTTGACAAATTTGTGGTAGTCTTTATAGATGTTATTCTAATATACTGCAAAACCAAGGAGGATCATGATGAGCATTTAAAAATTGTACTAGAGACTTTGCGCAAGGAGAAGCTCTATGCAGTGTACAGAAAGTGTGAGTTCTGGTTGAAAGAGGTCTCAATATTGGGCCATATCATCACATGCAATGGGATATCTGTGGAACCCTCCAAAATATATGCAATTGAGGGATGGATGAGGCCAACAGCTGTAACAGATATTCGTAGCTTCTTGGGGTTAGCTGGATATTATCGACGATTTGTGATAAATTTTTCACGATTGTCCAACCCTCTTACCAAGCTAACTCGAAAGGGACTAAAGTTCGCTTCGAGTGATGAATGCAAAGAAATCTTCAAGGAGTTGAAAAGGAGGCTTATCACTGCACCCGTTCTAACATTACCCACAAGTGGGGAGTTTTTTGTGGTATTCAGTGATGCTTTAAAGAAGGGCTTAGGATGTGTGCTAATGTAGAATGATAAAGTGATATCCTATGCTTCAAGGCAGTTGAAAATACATGAGAGAAACTATCCAACGCAAGATCTGGAGTTGGCGGCTATGATCTTTTCCTTGAAAAACTTGTCGGAATTATCTCTATGGAGAGAAATGTGAGATATATACTGACCACAAGAGTCTTAAATATATATTCACTCAGAAAGAGATTAATATGCGCCAGAGAAGATGGATAGAGCTCATCAATGATTATGACTGTGCAATACATTACAACCCTGGGAATGCGAATAAGGTGGTAGATGCCCTAAGTAGAAAGGATCCAGCGATTCTATCAATGATGAGAATTGATAAGGATCCAGTCTTCTTAGACTTGATGAAAACGAACGTGGAAATCATAAAGAAGGGAAAATCATCAATCCTTTCACAAATTATTGATCAACCATCTGTTTTGGAAAGTTTAAAGGATGTTCAAAAGGATGATGTGGGAATTCAAGAAAAAGTGGAAGATATCAAAAAGGGGAAATCCTCGGAGTTTAATGTTAATGAGGAAGGAATTTTCCGTTTTGGGAGAAGTCTATGTGTTCTATCAAGTCCGGAGCTAAAGAAGGAACTTTTGTATGATGCACATAGATCAAATTTCTCTATTCACCCAGGGAGCACAAAGATGTATCGAGATCTCCGAGAAAAATTTTGGTGGGATAATATGAAGAAGGAGATTGCTGAATATATATCAACGTGCCTGGTGTGTCAGCAAGTGAAGGCAGAGAGGAATAAGTCTAAGGGGATGATGCAACCATTTCCTAAACCATAATGGAAATGGGATAACATAACCATGGACTTTGTCACCAGAATTCCAAGGAAATCCAAATGCAATAATGCAATCTGGGTTATTGTGGATCTTATAAAAAAGACTGCACACTTCATTACTATTTGGGAGGATTTATCATTGGATCAACTGGCACAAATATATATCAGGGAAGTGGTAAGTTTGAATGGTGTACCACTATCTATTGTGTCTGACCGAGATCCAAGATTCACCTCTATGTTTTGGAAGAGTCTTCAACATGCTCTAAATACTGAACTGAACATCAGTATGGCCTATCATCCTCAAACTGATGGCCAATCCGAGTAGACATTCCAAACACTTGAGGATATGTCGAGAGTGTGCTCAATGGACATTAAAGGTGGATGGGATCAACATCTTCCTATGGTTGAATTCTCTTATAATAACAGTTTCCACTCGAGCATCCAAATGACACCATATGATCCCCTGTATGGGAAAAGGTGCAGAACACCGGCATGTTGGGATGAGGATGGTGAACGTAAGCTGCTTGGACCAGAAATGGTCGAGGAAATGGTGGAGAAGGTAAAAACCATTCAGCAGCATATCAAGGCAGCCCAAAGTCGACAGAAGAGTTATGAAGATAATCGTCGACGAGAACTTGAGTTTAATGTTGGAGACATGGTGTTTCTATGCATATATCCGTGGAAAAAGTTCATGAGGTTTGGAAAGAAAGGGATGTTATGTCCAAGGTACATCGGCCCCTTCGAGGTTCTTGATCATGTTGGGACTGTGGCCTATCGACTAGCACTTCCACATACTATGGCCGAAGTACATGATGTCTTTCATGTATCCCTCTTAACGAAGTATATACCAGACCCTTCACATGTACTCTCTTCTGAGGTGGTACAATTGGAAAATGATCTTTCTTATGAGGAGAAACCAGTGAAGATCTTAGATCGTAGAGAAAAAGTTCTACGAAATAAGACAATGACCCTCGTCACGGTGTTGTGGATAAACCACATGTTTGAAGAAGTGACTTGGGAATTGGAGGTAAAGATGAAGCTGAGTTACCCACATCTGTTTTATTGTGGGAAGAGAAAAAAAATCGAGGGTGAAATTTCTTAAGGGGGAATGTTGTAACGACCCAAAGTTTCATTAATGGAAATCCCTCTCGATCTAATTAATTGTCTCTTTATGAAAAATGTTTTTATAAGATGTCAGCTTCTTTGGTTTTATGTTATGAATCATGACCGTTGTTAATATAGCCATTGAATAGTGATCACTTGACTAGTATAAATATAAGGCTTTAACAAACCCAATTTTACTCAGACAAAGGAAGTGACGGCCTCATCTAGAAGAATTTCCACATACGAAGCCCATTTGTCGGAGCTCGGAAAAGTGGTGGCATCCTTGGGTTTAGCCCTTGACCAAGCCCAAGCTGAGCTTCAACATATCATGCTCGAACAAGACCATCAACGGGAAAAGTGGAAGTTGATTGAAATTACCACTCGAACGATGTTATCCGAGCCACCCCAAGAGTCTTTCACCATCGCACACCTTACCCTTAGGTCTTATGCGGCTATTTTAAGGGGTTATGTAACAAATAAGTATTACTATGTTCATGTACATTATTATTTTTATATAATAATGAATATAATTTCTAGTCATTTTGGATACATTATAAATAGTTTTTATTGTATAAATGGTGTTTTTAGTTATTCATTAATTATGAAATCTATTTTATTAAATTAAGGGATTTTTGAATTAAATAATATTTTAAAAAAATAATAATATTATTATTAAATTTATTTTTATTAAATATAACTGATATTATAATTTTATGAATGCAATTAAAATTATTATTAAGGTTTGAAAGCCATTTCTGTCAAAACCTGTGAATTTTTTATAAATGACAGTTTTTATATTAAATGTAAAAATTCACATATTTAGAAAATTATTTAGATAAAATAAATGTTATTTTTTGAATCAGGAAATAGAAATTATCCAACGCTGAATTTTTCATAATTTTTTGAGACAACCAAATTTTTGGGTAAAAATAAAACACTGTTTAAATATATAATGTGTTTTATTACATCATAATGACCCAATGGTGATGTAATAAAATACCATAATCCTTATGTTTGGCCAATATATATTTTATCATTAAAATAATCTTATTTTGGGTTTGTTTAAATTACTTTTCAAAACATTAATGGACCCCTCATGACTTATTCATCACTTTTCCTTTTTAAATTAATTTCCATGGGAGTGTGACTCATCTCCACATAAGAAACCCTAATATTTTAAGAAGTTCGGACTTGGGACATATAAAATATTTTATTCCTCTTCACTTTTCCAAAAACCATGGTCAGAAACCATGGGATGGTTTGTGTTTTGGATTAATTTAATGTAAGGGGACCCAATCCTAAATAATAATGAATTCCCTCACATTTCTTATATAAACCCACCCAATCTCCCACTTCCTCCTCACTAAAATCCCTTGGAGTTCATCCAACCTCCGCCCTACTCTCTCTAGAATCCTCCAATGGTGCCCCAAGCTCCCAATATTCCTCTCAGAAGCCTCTCTCTAGCCTTTGGAAGCACACTTCCAAGTAAGGGTATTTTTCTTCTTTTCTCAATTTTTGTCAATTTTCTTTAAGTTGTATTTCCCTTTTAATTTAAATTATTAATGTTGGGGTATGGTTTCTCACCTCCCCCATACGTCCCTATTATTGTTTGAATGGTGGGATACCCCTTTATCTCTCATTAAATGCCTCCCATGTACACCTCATACTATGCTGAAATTCAGAAAGGAACTTATCTCTCTTCTTTTACATTCAAGCAATAATTTTGTATCATGAATCTAAATTCCAGTTAAATTGTTAGAACATGTATCTATAAGACCTATTTACCATCCATTAAATTTTAATATTATGAGGAACCCTTTTCTCCCTCATCAACCTTTTTTATGAATTCTTATGTCATGCCGATATGCTGACGAAATCGCACCGATTTTCTATGGAAATGTCATTGTGTAGTGAATACCATGCCCATTTCTCCATCAAGGGTATTAACATTTATAAACATTTACTTATTGATTGTAAATTTTCATATATTAATTCCACATTCCTTTATCGTGGAATAAATGATTATGTTTTATGATTCCATGTTTTATGATCCACATGGCACACTTATGCATGAAATGAAATGTTTATGAAGGGTACGCCCTTATAGCGCTCCAATGCATTGAGTAAAGTATAGTATTATGATACGTCATGTGTAATGATTGTTTAATCATGATAATTCATGTTCAATGAGGGTTTACTCGTGCTTCATGTGCAATGAGGGTTTAGTCATGATTTTTGTGCAATGAGCCTTGGCTCATGCTAATTCCATGTTAACTGTTGTTGCCACATTTCCATGTTATGATTATCATGCTTTATCAAGACATTATGTTCATTTTTCTTTTATGATCTATTGATATGCCTATTGACTAACATGTATTGCAATCCTCATTTATTCCATGTGTACTCCCTTACTGGGCTTTATAGCTCACCCTTTTCTTATGCATGTCCTCAGGTTATCCCGTGCAATACTATGTACGATGGAATGTAGTGGACATGAAAAGAATGTTTTCAATAAAGATGTTGTATTTCATGTTTTTCGTTTTTATGTAATGATACTATTCCCCAAAGACACTATACATCTCGATCTTCTTTGTTGTATCAAGTGATGTTTTATGTAATAAATCATGTTTAAGTTGTAATAAAAAGAAACGTTGTCATATTACCGTTCCCAAGAGTATAGACTATCTCAAAGTAATAATCCAGGAGGAACTCAATCATTCATCGAAGTCTGAGGTTCAGTTCCTTCTGATAGAAGATACACCTGATAATCTTATGATCATAGTACACGGTAAAACGTTCGACCATAATATTGTGTCGCCACATCATCAAGTCAAGGATCACTGTTGTTTACTCCAGGTCATGGGTTGCGTAGTTCTGCTCGTCCTTTCTCAACTGCCAAGAAACATATGAGTTCAATGATAGCTTTTTCATCGGGACACACCTGAGTCTGGTACCTGATGTGCCATAGTAGACTATGTAACCTATGTCTTCCTCTGGAATCCTCAATATGGGTGCACTAGTCAGCATCTGCCTCAGCTCCTGAATGCTCGGTTGGAATCTCTCCGAGCACAGGAAGGGTTTCCCCTTTTTTCAAGGCTTATAGTGGTGATGTAACTCTAGAGAATTCTAGAACGAACATCTGGTAGTATCCAACCAATGCAGATGCCCCCCCCCCTTGGGGTGGCATGGGTAATCCTAGAATCATCTTTTAAGAAATATGTCCCTATGTTCTCTCACTCCTGTTTGGAACTCAAAACTCAAAACTCCTACTACCACGAGGGTAAGGGTGGTCAACTCAATAGTGATCAGTTTCACCCACCTATGCATGAGTTTAACATGTGCTCCCTGGGGTTCCTTTTTCACCAACTAAGGAAAAACTCATCCCAATGTTATAGATAAACCACAATTTTTTTCCTAATACAATCAATCTATTAAAAAACTGTTTTTGTCTAGTCCATACCCAAAAAAATGTTATAATACCTCGACGCTGCCACCCTGAGGTTCCAACAGAAATGCTCACCTCAAGGGTCATATCACATCATCGGCATATGTCTGATTATTGTGTCTCCTACCAAAGGTATCTCCATACGTGAGGTTCAGGTTTATAGTATAACAATAAACTCTAGCTCAGGGACAAATTTTTTGGAAGGAAAGAATCATTGGTACCTATGTCTATTGATACAGAAGCTCGTATTAGACACAGACCATAACTCGAATCATTCATAGAGACCTTGGTCAAAATATTTCAACACATGCATATACTCTCTTCCCCTACACTCTAGCTCCCTGAGCCTGGCGGGGACTACAATGGTAGGTGGTTCTAACATGTCGAAAAGTACACCACTTCATGATTCTCTCCTAGCTCTACTTCCACGTATGATGCCTTATAGATTATTTTGTTCTTAACACTTTATCTTCTTGAATAATTATAAATTATCAATTCTGTAATATTGGCACCAGTTTCATGTTCTCCCACTGCTAAAATTCACTTGTTATATCCACTCTGGCAATGCACAATCAACCGTAAAGGTTCTATCTAACATCTATAGAAAATGTGATGGCTCGGTTTTCTTAAAAAAAGCCTCTCTTAGTAGTCTGAACCCCAAATAATTGTTCAATATGTATTCATTGATTACCATGAAAGATCGGTACGCCTCGATGAATTCTCAACTACCGACAAGTCATCCTGACAAATATGTACATGGTATAAGAAACTCTCAGCCACCTCCTCAGGCCAGTCCTCACCCGCCTGTGAGTCAGGATCACCGCGAAACCTGAGGTGTATCAAATGCTGAAACATGTGTAAGTCACTAAGCCTACATGTTTCATTAATAGGTACCTCCGGTTGTAGCTGGTGACCAATATATTGTGATATAGCTGACACAATAACTAAAGGTACAATCTCGAGAAATTGTCCATGTACTAAAGCCTCATCACTATGTGGACCAACCTCATGGTCAATCACTGGAAACAACTAGTAGCTAAGATCAGTATATTCTCTATGGGTGTCTAAAAATGGAGGGGAACTCTAGAAATTTCCTCCATCCAGTCCTCTACTATATGGGAATCTGTCTCGCCTCATAAACTTGGAGGCATCTGCCAATGGAACTCGTGAAACATGCTCAATCAGCTTGCACGATCTACTAGTGTGGATGGTGGAATCTACAGCCCAACAAGTGGTGGTGCCCCTCATAACCACCCGGAGTTTCCAACATAGTAATAGGGCCATGCATTGGACCCTTGTCACTCAGTGGGACGTCATTGTGTACTCTATTGGAACTCTAATTGGCTATCTGCGAGGAGTCTTGCTAAATAGATGTGACATGATCAATAGTAATACCTGGTGAGATGACCTGGTTGAGGTGACTTAATGAAAAAATTAGAAAACATACATGCAATTAGTGTTTTCGTGCACTGAGTCTGATATCAGTAGTCATGATCCTGGTGTATGGATATGTCGATCGCCGCACCTACACTGGACTCCTGGAACTGAGAACCACACTCAGTAACATTAAAACTATTGCTTCTAAAAAAATAAATATCAGATTCCTAAGTTTTATGGTATAACCAACTCCCCTAATAAAAATTTTTCATGACCTTTACCCCGGGGTTTGTGCCGTGACAAACCCAAGCCTGCAATCCCTAGGCCAGGGGCATGTGACTAGAAGAATAGGAGAAAATTGCTAAAACTGGGAAGGTATTGCCTTTAAAAACAATAAAAACACCCAAAATAGTAAAGAGGAAGCAAAACAATAAGTATAACTATATACAAAATGATTCATGAATAGTAAATGGTCTTGAAATATAATCCCAACTATATTGTACAGAGAATATGAAAACAAGTACAAGTGAAGAAAGGTAAATAATAGTCGGATCATCCATCTGGAAGTCCTACCTGAATGGTAGGTATAGAAAGTCTCCACAACACTCCGCATCTGTCCGACTCCACTACGTATCGTCACACAGTGTGGTTTACCTCCATCTTCCATCTAGTCCTATCCACTCATCCTCGGTTAGTACTATCTATCGTCTACAACAAAAACAACGAGGTGCAGGCAAATCTCGTGTAAGGTTGACTATAACAATACTCAGAAGGGACCCTCAGACCCTCAAGGTCTCATAAAATCCATCAAAAAATAAACCATGAAGTATCTAATCAATAGATAACCCAACTTAATTTTATGCCCATATATATAGCTATGTTATCAAGTAATTCGTCACTATCATGAGGTAAACACAAAAGTTACTAAATCAGCTCACACCAGGATTTTAATCTAAGGGTAGTATTAAATGAAAAAGCAGTCACAATTTCAAAACCTTGGCTCCTAGAGAACTCGGTCATCAGGTAACCCACTCACTAGCCAATCTGGATGGTAAACCCTAAGAGGTCGTCAGGTAACCCACTGCCCAGCCCAGCTGGAGGGTAAACCCTAAGAGTCATAGGGTAACTCACTGCCCAACCCAGCTAGAGGGTAAACCCTAAGAGTACATCAGTTAACCCACTACCTAGCCCAGCTGGGGGGTAAACCCTAAGATTTAACAGGTAACCGAATACCCACCCCCGCTGAGGGTAAACCCTAAGAGTCAACGTGTAACCCACTGGGCAGCCCACCTGGAGGCTAAACCCTAATAGGTCATCAAGTGACTCACTGGCCTACCCACCTATAGGGTAAACCCTAAGAGTCAATGGGTATCCCACATTCCATCCCAGCTGGAGGGTAAACCCTAAGAGGTCATCAGGTAACCCACAGCCCAGCCCAACTAGAGGGTAAACCCTAAGATTCAATGGGTAACCCACTTCCCAACCCATCAAGAGGGTAAACCCTAACAGGGTTTTGGGTAACCCACTACCCATCCCACCTAGAGGGTAAACCCTAAGAGTTAATAGCTAACCCACTACCAAGCCCAGCTGGAGGGTAAACCCTAAGAGGTAATTTGGTAACCCACTCCCCAGCCCAGGTGGAGTGTAAAACTGGAACATGTATGATTACTCCACACTTATGCTCGCTTGCCTCTGATAGGATCCTCACCACGAGCTAGCAGTCGATACTACAA
Source organism: Viscum album (assembly GCA_963277665.1). Taxonomy (NCBI): domain Eukaryota; kingdom Viridiplantae; phylum Streptophyta; class Magnoliopsida; order Santalales; family Viscaceae; genus Viscum; species Viscum album. The sequence goes on along the minus strand of OY728160.1, from coordinate 793,183,903 downwards.
TACTCATGATGTACCACTTATAAGAATCTCAAATTCTTCCTCGTCATAGGTGTCTCAACACAACAGATGGTGTGTGAATCAGAGGCTTGTTATGTGGGTTATTAGCTATTTAGTCCAGTTGGCCCGGTTGGATTTGTGTACGATCCGACCTGACTGTATCTCAACATCACACCGAACTCCAATGGGGTATAATCAATGAGATGGCTACATTCCATGATTACTAGCATCACTATATGTTCGTCAAATGGATGACCAGTGCCAAATATATGGAAAAAATAATGTAAAGTCCGGTAGTGGGCCCGAGTCCAGTCGGATATACTTTTCCCATCTTAGTCTGGGCCGACCCGGTCAGACTTGTTGGTTCTGGGCCAACCAATCGGGTGAGCCATCCAGTTAGGTTCGGCCCGGTTTTCTAGGCCTGGCCCAGTAGACTACAAGGTAATTTCGGCCAGGAGGTCGCCGCGAGGTGCGCAACTCGGTATAGAGGGCGCTACCTGTTAGGATTGGCAAGCGCCACGAGGGGCACAGTTTGGGAAGCTTGGCACTGGATGCCAAGATGGTTCTTCCAGAGACACCACGAGGGAGGCCGCGAGCTGACTTGGGAGGTCGGAACGAGTCGGTCAGTTCAGCCAAAAATTGGGGTACAGTCTGAGTAGGTCGGCAAGGCTACTGGGTAGGCAGGGCGACATCCTGGGAACGGCGGTGGGGTAGCGGGGCAGGCCAGGAGGTAGCCTAAGGGCAGGCTGGCGGGGTAGCCGAGAGGGTGCTGGGAGTCCTGTAGGTGGCCGGGAGGGCGTGGGGGGGGGGGAGGGCGCAACCAGGTGGGCCGATGGCAGGCGGGTAGGCTGGTTTGGTACGGCTTGGGCCGGCGATGCAGCTAGGTGGGAGAGACTCGTGGAGGTCGGCTAGGCTGGTGCTCGGATCGGATGGGGCCAGTTCATCCGGAGCTCCGCGATGGTGGTGCAGGTTGAGGAGTTGGTGGGAATCAGGACATTTGTTGTCGCTGACTTTGTCCCCTAGTTGCTTCGTCGTCGTGCTGAGGATCATCTCAAACAAGAACATAGGAGGGGTCGGGCCATGTTGGTTTGGCCCACATCCTCCGCATTTAGGTTTGTATCAATTGTCTCATCAAGAAAATAATATGAACAAAATCTAACCCGCAAACAATTCCATTCCAACCGTTGAAGAAGATATAAAATTAATAAAAAAACATGTAATAAACCCCTACCATTAATCGTCAGTCGTCGATGATGAAGTCACAGAAATAATACAGAGTTGTCACTAGTCGCGTCCACCACATTATTTCACTCCCGAATTCGCATGACAGTTGTGGAAGTTGTTCCATGTCAGTAGGTGTCCAAGGAAGATGATCTAAGGGGACTGTCGTCAATGTTCTTCTTTGGAAGAATGCATTCTTTGTTGAATGATGAGGTGGCTCATTGAGATATTTCTCTTCAATCACCCATGTGAAATCGTTGTTCCAAATAATTTATTTGTTAATTTATTATTTCGTTGTCAAAAATTCAAAAGGGTGAATTAAATTTAAAGTCTCCACCTCATGAATTCATGTTTTTTGGCTAGAATTAATTGGGTAGTAGGCACCAATTAAATTTATGGAAGGTCAGGTGGCTCTCCCTCATTAATGAGGGAGAGTTGATAGGTTATAATTTCTTTCCATTAATAGGGTTCATGTGGTCCCCACACCTATTATTTAAATGGGAGGTTATGTGTTCTTGGGAGGTCCCCACGTCGTAACCTCTCACAGGAGGTTATGTTAAGGTCGACCCCACCACCATAACCTATCATGGGAGATTAAGGTGTGGTGGTCCCAAATCATATTTCCATGAGGATGTTTTTACTACTAGTCACCAACACGATAGCTTAAATAAAATAAAGTCTAGCTCACATTATTTTATTATTTTTCTCAGAAAACCCAAAAAATAACTTTTATTCTTGACCAGCTGCCATTGAGGTGAAAGTGTTATTAACTGAATATTGGTGATGCGAGTACAACGGTAACCTCATATTTCAATTCCGAGTATCTATTCAAATGTTATAAAAACCCGCTCATACTTTTACCGAACGTACCTGGACAAATAATCAGAAATTAATTCTGGCCACACCAGATCTCAGAATCATGCACCATAAATTTTCAGAATACATAATTCATCAAGATGGATTATACAACACATGAAAAGGTTATGTCAACCATAAATGAGATCTATGATATAAATATCACTATATATGCATGATAAACATTCTGTATTAAGGTATGATCACAAAAAAATTACCAGTATATGATTCCTTCTCAAGAGTTCGTTGTTACACTCCCATTGGAGATCACATTCCAAATGGGTTATTACAAAATTGGATTTATTCTGAGATGTAATTCTCATCAGGTCTCTCCAGGAAGAATCACGAAGTAAATATTGTGGACGTATCGGATAAACAAACATGTTTAGTCTACATTAATTAAAAGGAATATATATGGATACACATTAGGGGTTCATAACTCGTTATATGGGGTATACTATTAACCCAATATGAATGAAAATTCTATAAAGGGGATCAAAAACAATGTAAAGACAATAACACTGATTTCATTAACACATCATAAGGTCGAATATGAAATAATATTACTCAGTAGGCCCCACACAGGGATTCTAGTTACTTTATCTACATCTAGTCAATTAAATGGGTCATAATCATAGGTTGAGAATGTGAGGTTTTCTTGTTCCCTAACAAAAATAGATTAAGGGAAATCACTCAAATGATATTGGTCCACACTAAAATTATTCATTTCAAAACACCCAAATTATAAATGATAAATGATTTTACATATTTTTCTTTCTTTTATCACATTGAGTCATATCCATAATCAAAAAAGGTCATCAAGATGTTCTATGTGGAAAATATCTATAGATAGACTGCTCATGTGCCAAAACACCAGTCTCAAAAAAGATTGATTAGTAGAATAAACTCATCATCAATGTAAAATAAATAATTTTAAAACCAATGATATTTTCCTAAATATGTTCAAGAATTGAAAAATAGATCATTTTTTGGTAATCTTAAAAAACAAATTAGATGGGATATATTCATTTCAAATATATAAGCTAAGGCATAAGAATTCATTTCATCACATTGTGTATGGACGAAAAATAATGTTACAAATCCACGAACTAATATTAAGTACCCAGAAGATGTATTGTATCAAGAGACTCAATTTTAGGGAAATAATTCCATAGAAACCTCATCAATACAAAATCAAGGGAAGTTGTTATGACCTAATTATGGATTTTACAATAGAAAGAATATTAATAATATTTTATATTATTATTATTATTTAAATAAATTTAAATTCATAGTTTGATGAAATCAATGAATAACACCGAACCCACTATTTTTGTGATTAAATATCCTCCCCTATTAACTAATTTATTTTATTTTATATATTATTATTAATAATAATGATATAACATATTAGAGGTAAATCCTTCCGTTTAAACCGCTTTTACTCACATAAAATTTTTCACATCAGACATCTATATTCTACGTGGTTATATATGTTTTCATTTTACAAAAATATTAATATATTATTATTAACTATTTTAATAATAATAATATTTAATATTAATTTCATGTGCTTCTAAAATGGGTTAATATACAAATTTTTTTACACTTTTTTGGTCACTACATTGTAATGTTTTAAAAACCAATCTTAAAAAGATATTTCATCAGATGTGATCATTTATTTTGTTGATAACATGCTTGGATAAAGTCTCGAGGGTTTTCTCGGATAACAAGATGGGTTTTAGGAGAATCGTACTAGGAAATTATGTTCATACGGTCTATACATAGTTATTCAAAATGTGTGAGTATGTCATGTATAATAAACCATGTTTCAATTTGTGGATGCACGGTTTCCACACAGTTTGTCAGACTATGCATGTCAAACCATACAGTCTACATAATTATCAGTTTAGGGATAAAATAATTTATTTAAATTAAATGTTGAAAGTAATTGAATTAAATGAGCTTTTGGGGATTTATTTTAAATAAATTAATGTTGATAGAATTTAATTTAATTATTTTGAATTGGAGCATTGGTTTAATTAAATTGTTATGAGAGGAATTCAGTTAAATGACAGGTAAATAATGAGTTGGGGATATCAATGTAGGTAATCATTAAATCCTAATGTTAGCTAATTTGTAAATGAATATTTTGGGGTTTCTATAAATTATATTCAAGGTAAAAAAGATTTTAATTAATTGAAAAGAAATAGAGGGATTATTTAATTAAATTTATGGTTAATAAAAATTTAAGTAGTCTTTGATAAATGTGCATATTATTTAATTAATTTGATGTTGAGATAATTTAATAGAATATTGTGGATGGGTTTTTATTTTTTTATTTAATTAAAAAATTTCCAGAATATTTAATTAAATACCCTGAAATAAAGATTTTATTTAATTAAATTTAGTTATAATGAATTTGTTTCAATGTTGAATAAGGAGATGTTGTGGTTTTTTTTAATTAAATAATGCTACAAAAATTTTATTAAATTACTAATTAAGTGGAGTATATATTTAATTAATTCATGTTGGAAATAATTTTATTAAATGATGTTTAAATGGGTAGTTCAAGGTTTTATCAATGAAATGTTATATTAATGATAATAATATTTACAGTTTTAATTCATGCAGAATTATTTAATAAAATTGAATATGATGAATTTTATTAAATGTGGGGAGGTGAAGAGTTTTATTTAACTAAATTGAGTGGAAAATTATTTTATTAAATGATGTGAAAGGGGGGACTTAATAATATAAATTCATATTTACGAATAATTTATCTAATTTATGTGAAATGTGGGATATATTTAATTAAATTGAGGTTGAGAAAATTTAATTAAATAATTATTAATTGAAGAATTTATTTGGTTTAATTATGTTGAAAAGAAATTAATTAATTATATTGATGTGGGATATTTAAATAAATTAATGATGAGAAAATTCAATTAATTATTGATAAAATTGATATTTTATTTAAATAAATTCTATTGAAAAATAATTCAATTAAATAACATGAAATGTGGGTTTTATTTAATTAAATTATTGCTTAGAGAATTTAATTAAATAAGGGAAAGATGGAGAATAAGGAATTCAATTAATTAAACTGTGTTTCATTCAATTTTAATAAATGGAATTGAATGGGGGGAATTTATTTAATTAAATTGATGTTGAGAGAATGTAATTTAATAATGTTGAAATAGAGAATTTATTTTATTAGATTCAGTTGAGAATAATTATAATAAATAAATTGAAACAAGGGTTTTATGTAATTAAATCAATTTTGATAAAATTTAATTAAATATTAAAGAGTTTAATATTTTGATTAATTAAATTCATTGGAGAAGATTTTAATTAAATAATTTGTAATTAGGGTGTTGGGATTTATCAGAGATGTCTGATATTAATCGGAAATAATAATAAGATTATGGTGATTACAATAATAATAATTATAATATTTATTATTAAATTTTAACATTAGAATTATTATTCATTTAAGGGATAATAGAAGTGGGATGTTCATGTCTCCCTTCACCTATAGATTGTGCGACACACCAATGGTGCGACACCCATTTGTGGCACACCACCCTCCTCCAAGATCCCTTTTCACACTGCTATCACTTCTGGGACACTTCTTGGATGTTATTTGTCTCGTTAATGTAAGTCCAACTATGAATGTAAAATACTTAAAAACAGCCACCTTGGGCCTTTTTCACTGGGTTTCTGTTGGGAAGAAACCATAGGTTCAGGATTGACCAGGATTTCATGTTTCTTTTGATCCTTGGTGGCACAGATGTTGTCTAAGGACTATTTGGTTTGAATTTCAACAACCGTCACAGATGGAATGGTATTTTGGCTTGATTTGGTTCACCGATGTCTTTTTTGGTATGGATATAAACCTAATAAATGTTTTTACAGTCTCCAAATTGGATTAGTATGGTGTATTAGGGTTGTGGTCAATTAATTGGAGGTGTGTTGGTCCTCGCCGCTCTAATTTTGTATGCATGTTGTCGGTGTAGGTTGATGCGACCAATTTCTAATATGCACACACAATATTGTGATTGTGTGTGCATGTTTATGAATTTTGTTTTGAGTTACAACTATATGGCCCAACCAATTCAATGAGTTAGGGTTATAACGTTTTCTTAATTCATAAAAGGCTGTTTTTTTATTTACTGCTTAGGATAATGTTGACAGCAATGTTTGAAGAACATAATTATTTTCAGGATGGGATAATTAATTATGACTTATTTATATGATTTTAGGATTAAATTTAGATAAATAATTTGGGTATTAATTATGATAAATTAAATTGTTTTATATGAGATAATTAATTATGAATTAATAATTTTCATTGAGATAATAATTATAAGGGGATTAATTATGTGGTATTAAATTGGTTATTAAGAGATAATTAGTTACCAATTAATTATGTGATATGTGATAATAATAATTTGGAGATTAATTATGATATATTATATTTGATTTGTTGAGATAATTAATTATGAATCAGTTATGTTCTTTGAGATAATAATTAATCTTGGTTTTAATTATGAATTACATATGTGTTTTAAGATGATAATTCATCACGGAATTAATTGTGAGATATTAATTTGGTTATGTTTAGATACATAATTATGAATTTTTTTTGTTATTCACGATTATAAAAAACTGGGGAATAAATTATGAGATATTAAATTGGTTAATTAGAAATAATTAATTAATAATTAATTATGTTCTTTGAGATGAAAATTAATTTGGGGTTTTAATTATGAGATATAAATTTGTTTATGTTTAAATAATTACTTATGAATTAATTATGTGGATTGAGATGATATTATATCAGAGGATTAATTATGAGTTATGAAACTGGTTAAGTTTATATAATTAATTATGAATTAATTTTGTGTCAGAATATTTTAAAATAGATAACTAATCATGTGGGTCTATAATGAGATATTGAATTGGGCTAAGATTAGATAATTAATTTTTGAATTATTTTTGCTATATTGAAACTGATGTCATGAGATAATTAATTTTTTAATTAATTAGGTGATATTAAAATTTATTCGATAGAGATAGTTAATTTGTAATTTAATTATATGATATTTGGATGGTTTCCATGATGTAATTATTATTTGAATATATTATGAAATATTGAGTTGGTTGTCATGTAATAATAAATTTTAGAATTAATTATGTGATATATATGTGGATTCCTTTTTATTAGATAATTATTAAATTATCTAGAGAAATTGATGAGACTATGTAATTGGTGAATTAATTATTGTTATAGTAATTATTAGTTAATTGTTGGGTTATCTATGTAAATTTATGTGACTATCCTTTTGTGGAGTTAGTAGTGAATGAGATGTTGTTAATTAGTTATTTAATTAACTAAGGGAATCAATTAATAAATTTATTTACTAATTAATGGATGACATATTTGGGTTCTAGACATGACATTCTACCCCAATTATATATATATATGAATTATTGATAAAGAGTTCGTGAGATGGGGACTGATGCTCCAAATACACAGGGGGTGCTAGACATGGTGTTCTACCCCCAAAATTTATATAAATTTTCTTTTATGGGACATATACTATTTCTAAAAATACCGATGGGTCATGAGATAAGGACTGATTCTCCAAATACTCTTGAGGGTTCTATACATGATGATCTACAACCTTTAATTAACCTGGGACTCTAGGTCCAATTGGACGTACATGAATTTAGTTAATTTGTTAATGAAAGCCGATTTGAGGTAATTTTTTGTGAATTGAATATGAAAAATGGTTTAGAATATGCCATGGCTAAGACAATTATTGAGATACAGGTGTCTAGTGGATCTCCAAGATATTTCCAGTTTAATAATGAATATCAAATAATGTGTTAAACAGTTTATTTTTGAATTATATAAATATAATTTTTTTGTTCATACACACATTTCCATCTACGAGGTGAAGTCTATAACTCTATTAGGTTTCCGTTAGGAACATTGATGGGTTGTAGTGTAATTATTCAATTATTTTATTAATTCATTATACCTATACCTAGTTTAATTATATTTAATTTTCATGATTGATCTAGACACCGGTGGTCCCAGCCTACTGTGATTTATATCTCACACCATTCTTAGTCCACAATTGCACTGGGGAACCTTAGTAGACTCCAATTGTTTGCAGGAATGTGGTTCTTTTCATGTGGATGTTACTTGTACATAAGATATAGGAGAAAAGGACATAGTTGGAGCTCGTGATGCTCATGAACATCCCCCATGGGGATTTAATTCATTTCTATATTTTTATATTGGAATGTAAAACTAGTTTTTTTGGTTAACATCATTATGATATGTATCACAATGACATGAATTCATTGTATAAACCTGCATGTTCCTTTTTTATTATTTATTTGATTAATTTTTTATACCCGCTTCCACTATTGTCTGAGTTATTATCTATTTTCGATCTGCACCTTGACTATGAGGGTATAATCAACCCACCGACTATCCATATACCTTATCTGTTAGTCTACAACCTCTGTTGTAGAGGGTGACACCGTTTAGGTCATGTGGTGACTGCACTGGCAACCAAAATGAGGGCATGTCCGGTCGGGTTATTACAATGTGGTATTAAGGATCAGGTTTTCTTTCATGTTCCATTGAATATCAATTTGGGGATGGATGCCATAATACTATGAATTTTTTACCGCTCGATAAATAGTCGTTCTTGGTACTGATCACCCCATGTACAGGAAATGACCATGTTTCCAAGGATGGTAATTTGTGTTTATATAGTTTGAGGTTGTAGTTGATATGACTCCACCTTGAGTTACAGGAGTATTTTCCACAGTTTATTGATTTTTAGAATGTTGAAAATATTATAGGGCCTAGCATGGATTGTTATATACATAATTTCATCATCATAGGTACTTATAGATTCTTATTCAATTAATATAACATGCAACTTAGTTCCATTCGAAGAATTCCGTCTAATTTTGATTGTGTTCCTAGGGTGGAATGTCATGTTTTGATATTAACTACAATGCACACATGTATACCAACTTTAGATGATTTTATTTTATGATTTGTCTTATAACATGATATTTTGTTGTTGCCTATAATGACATGTTAGAGATGTGTTGATGTATAAATATCACCGAGAGTGTAAATTTATTGATTACATTTACAACAGGATAAAATTTATTATTTAATTTTCATGGGTTCCTTATAACTGGGAAAAGAGTAAGCTATTGTATTGGAATAATTTAAAAAGGGATGCTAATGTTTTACAAGTCATTGGGCTTGATATGTGGTTTTTATATGGGTTGTATGTATGATTCATTGTTCATTGGTATACGTCTTCATTCGTACTCACTCACGATGGTTTTAATGAATCCGTGTAATGGAATGCCATGAGGAGGTCATCAGAAGTCATGTAAGGACTTTGGATTACTGGTGGTTTATGTTGAAATCATTTAAAAGGAATGTATCCGGTTTAATAACAGGTATGGATTACATGGGTCATTAATTTAATTAAAGGAACAATCCTTAGATTGGGGTTCTAAAATGATTAATGGTTCGTTGGGGACTTGGGAACAAAACAAGATCATACAAACAATACTTCTTGACCTTGGTGGGTTGTCTAGTGTTACAGTAGCTCACAATGGATTCTCCTGGATGAGATGTTTTTAAGGTGGGAAAATTATAATTTTTTGAAATTTTTAACTATTTTTAAATTCAATTTTTTTTGAAAATTTTCATATAAATCATGCTTTAGTTTTAAAAACCATGTTTCAAAATGAATTTTCAGAGGTTGTGATCCTTTAATGTGTTGATAATGGGTGTGGGTATAGGCTCGAGGAGTTTCTCAGATGGATGGATTGGGAGTGTTTGGTTATATATAAAAAATTATTAAATGAAAATAATATTAATGGATTTTAATGTGGAAGTTTTATATAATTAAATTTATGTTTAACAATTTAATTAGATTATGTTAGACAAAGAGTTTTATTTAATTAAATAAAGATAATCATAATTTCATTAAATGATGTGGAATGGTGGTTTTATTTAATTGAAGTCGTGTTCAATAATAATATAACTACCTCATGTGAAATGTGGGATTATTTAAAAAAATTATGGTTGAGAGAATTTAATTAAATGATAATGATTTGAAGAATTTATTTAATTTAATTCTGTCGAAAAAAATATATTTAAATAAACTGAAACCTAGTTTTTTTATTTAATTAAATGTGATATAATTTAATTAATTAATGATCAATTAATATATTTATTTTATTAAATTCCATTAAAAAATAATTTAATTATATAAATTGAAATGGTCTTTTTATTTAATTATGTTAAATTTGAGAGAATTTATGTAAAAGAGGGAATGATGGAAAATGAATAGTTCATTTAATTAAAACATATTGGAGATAATTTAATTAAAAGTTACTGAATGATTGAATTAATTTAATTTCATTTATTTTGAGATAGTTTTATTTAAATATTAGGAATTGGAGAATTTATTTAATTAAATTTAGTTGAAAATAATTTAATTATATAAATTGAATGTATGATTTAATTTTATTATATTTATTTTGAGATAATTTAACTAAGTAATGATGGTGTCACGACCCACCTTCACCAAAATGAGGGAAGAGGTAGTAGATCGCTAGACCCTTCCTTTTTTATGTTGAAGGCGAGATAATGACCCACGAGTCCCACCTCCAGTAGGCCCCGGAGTGGTGACTAGCACCAAGGGTATTCTTTTTCAAAAATATGTGAGGCATTACCCTTTTTATTATTTGAGATCAGAAGACAAGATGATTCAAACACCAAGAGAAAGAGGAATAAGTAAGTGTAAAATAAACCCAATCCAATCCCACATGCATGATTAAACAGTTCTAAAACAAAGTACAAGATAACTCAAAAAGTGAAATACCAAAAGAAACAAGAGTAAATCAACTGAAAAAACTCCAACTATCCCAACTAGTAGGGTCCTTCATGGCCCTGGTAGTCCTCAAGAATCCTAAAAGTAAATGTAGGGTGAGCATACAAAGCATACTCAGTATGAAAAACCTATAGATCTTGTGAAGAAGTGGGGATACGTACTAATGTCCCGTGATAAGCATAGAAACCAACACCAATCAAGGAGTCTATCCATACCACCTCACTGGTCACGCTTACCAAACAACACAAGCAATAAGGTAATAGTAATTGAACAAAACAATTGGGTACCATACACCACCAGTTCCCCCACTAGCTAGCTGCCCATCCCTAATGGAAAACATCCTGAAACTACCACGCTCATCCATCCCGCACACACTTGGGCCTCACAACCACACATCCCTTCCCACACACACCCGTGCCTCACAACCATCCATTCCGTCCCAAAAACACCTAGGCCTCATCCCGAAGGCACATGGGAAAACAAACCATAACTAGAACCCCTGCCAGAAAACACCTGGTCTAACAACACACCAATCGAAACCTACTTGATGAATCTTGGGTGTAAGGTTGCCTCGAGCCACCACAGCCGAGGGAAGAGGGAGCAGGCAGGATAGTATCTAGGGGGAAACACCCTTCTCCATGAAATGGGGTGTCCGATACTAAGTGTCCAACGGGGGTGGGGTGAGACTAAACAAAAAACATACAATTATATATATATATATATATATATATATCAAAACATAGCCCAACCTACAGCTCCTCAAACAGATACAACCAGGTACACAAGCACTACATCCTAAGAAAACAGGCACACAACAAATAGTTCCTAGTTCCCTTGTTAAAGTTATCATTCATAATAGTTTATTATGAGTTAATCCCTTCACTACTATGAAAATAACAGACACATTCGAAAATGAACAACAACAAAAATTGGCAGAAAGGAAAAAAATTAGGTAATTTAATAATTCACACCCGATTCTCTTGTGAAGTCACAAAAACTTGGGATCAAGTGACATACCTCAAAGTACTGAAAACAAAACAACCCTGAGACACAACCCCATGTTCCCAAGATCCAGAAGCCAATGGTTTCACAACAATAGAGGATTCCACCCCAATTTGTGATATAATCAGAGTAACCCCCCACAGCCTCATATTCACAACGAGTGAAAGTATAACAATAGGGCATCTCATCCAAGAAAACCATAATGTCACCCATAATCATCTAGTGATGGAAAAACAACCAACCCACTACCACCAAAAAAAGGGAGTCCCACGTAGTTATTTTTAGATTTAATAGATTTAACACTCTCCATGGTTTCAATTCCATTGTGCTTTAACATGGGTTATCACAAAAAAAGGGTTAATCATGGTTCTTTCAATTTATTTAAATGAGTATAAGTAATTATCCAGTTCTATGTAACTGTTATTTAAACATCCAAGAGTATCGAGGTTCATTAGTGCACAAAAAAAGACCACCAACAGTCATGAATTTTAGTGAGTATAGGCATGTATAATTCACAAGACATATCAATAATAAAAACAAGATCACAATAAGACATCGATCACACCCCCCCTTTTATTCTTTAAAGGTACATTGATTATCTTAGTTAAGTTGGGTTTCGTCAATTTCCACAGAGACCAAAGCATTAACACCCCATATGATACACAAAAATCAGAGAAAAAGGAGAAAAATCCCTACATAATTGATCAAGGATTGACGTTAAGTACTCGCATGGACTGAAAAAACAGGAGTAGCAGGAGATCCACGGAACGCGATCAAGGAAAACATCGCAGTAGGGGTACTGTAAAGACCCGTAAATTTCAAGGAAATTTTTTTCTTAATTTTCTTTGGAATTTTACAAGAGCGCAGTTTTTGAAGGAACCTGATTCCGAGGCCCGGTGTGCCCGGAATCATTTTCCGAAGTTTGGCACGGGTACGTTCAGTAAACGGACGAGCAGGTTTTTCTAACTTTTGAACCGGTGCTCGGAATCGAATTCTGAGGGCACCGATGAAATCTCAGCGCCAGTATTTGCTTAGAAACGCCTCTTCCGGAGTTGCGTTTGTTCGGGTGTGGTTTTTAATTTTCGGGCTTAAAGTTAAGAAATAAAATAATTTTGCGGCAACTTTATTTTATTTCACATAAGCCACTTGGAAGCCACTTGAAGCCACATAAAGGCGGCTTGAACTGAGTTAAACCGGATAGGATGCTATCTAGAAATATCCTACCCCCTTGGTAGGATATTTGTGAGGTGGGGCCTGCACGAGCCCAGCCGTTTCTTTCCGCTAAGAAACGCACCTGCAAAAACCCGTCTTTATGAAAGTAAACTGACGCGTTTCTTAAAATCTTAACATACCCTTTAATTGGGCGGTTTATTTCGTGAATTAAATGGGCTGTTTCTTTCGTTGAATTAATTCAATGAATTAATTAAGTCGTTTCTTAACCAGTTTTCAAATTCGGTGGCGTAATAATAAAATAAGGCTAACGCACGACCTCTGGTTATTTGCGCATTGAGATGATTTGAGAGGACCCTTGTATCTTCTTCTCCCTTGCGAAGAACGCGAAAAACGCGAAGAATGCGAATAACGCGAATAACGCCGAACCCGGAAATCGACGATGCTCCCATCCGAGACGTTCTTCCCCGCCCCGATCTACGATCACCATCCATTTGAGGTGATTGATTTTGGGTTTCCTCTAAATGTTCATTTTGGTTTTAAACGAAACACATATTTAATTATTTATAATTTAAATCTGTTGTTCTTGGTCAGTTGAGCTCGCCGACTCAACGCCGGATTCCGTGACGACGCGACGCCTTCCCGCGACGACGCGACGACCCCCCTCTTCCGCAACGAGCTTTTCCGCGAAGAACGCCTGCGCGCGACGACCAACGAGGTAGGAATTTATTTTGGGAATTAACCCTTTTTTATTATTCCCGTAAGTGTTTCTTTAAAAAGTTAAAGAACCGGTTTCAAACGAACAATTTTATTTTATTAAAATTGTCGGTTCATGTGTTGAACAAAATTCTCCCGTTTTTTTATCTCTAACGCGGAGGGTGCGGGCCAAACGAACACGGCCTGACGACCCTCCATCGTTCTTCATTTTGTGCGGATTTGACAGGCGACGACGGAACGTGCCGAAACAGATGTTTGACGATCCCGAAGTGAAGAACGAGTCCCAGGAGGAGCAATGGCGCAGACGGGAAGAGAATCGGACCAACGGAGCGATCCCGTTGGACCACGGAACTCGCCGGCGGCGCGGGTCGCCGGTGAGGCGGCGCCCCGGCGCGCCGCCGGACAGGCCGCCGCGGCGGCGGCGGCCCCCGCGGACTCGCGGCCGCGCGGGTCCGGTGCCCTCGGACGTGGCTGAAGAGGCGTCCATGACTTAGCGCGGCCCCACGCGGGGGGCCGCAGCACCACCAGGCCGCGGGGACGGCGCCCCGCACGCCTCGGCCGTTCGACCGCTCGGCCGAACCGGGCCGGGCCGGTCCGACCGGCCGGGCCGCGCCCTGGCCGGACCGAACCGGGTCGGCCCGGGCCCGTACCCCCCGTCTTCGGACGGTCTTCGTTCAAATGGCTGTATCTTGAGCTACGGGCCTCCAAACGACCCGACGTCAGCGGCAACATGATTCTTGGATCGATACGGTCGTTTCATTATATCGCACTCAAGGTTTCAGAATTCATTGAGTTCGGCCGGGTTGGTTCGTACACGAAACCAACCGGGCCCTCGGAGCGGAAACACTCATATCTCGAGCTACACACGTCCGATTGACGTGCCGTTAGCTTTTTTGAGTTCCTCTTTGTGAGACAGATCTTTTGGCTTACTCCGCCCGAGTATTGGACGTAGGTGGAGTATGGTCGGGTTGGTTTTTCCTTAAAAACCAACCGGGCCCTGGGACGAAAAAGCCAATAACTCTCAGACCAGGCGTCCGATTGACGCGCCGTCTGTGACGTTGAATTCCTGTTGATGATATGGAAATTTTGGATACATAAACTTCGGACTTTGTGTCAGTTGATGTATCAACCTCTCAACTCGTGGAGCGGACCCTCCGTACGAGTTTTCTGTGTGCGGGAACCATAGAGATGGCTGCGACTACTTCCTCGACAGTGACGACTGTGCAGAGATCCTCCGTGGACTCCGACGACGACCGTGCAGAGATCCTCAGTGGACAGCGGCGATGACTAGGCAGAGATCCTCCGTGGACTCCGAGGACGACCGTGCAGAGATCCTCAGTGGACTGCGGCGACGACTGTGCAGAGATCCTCCGTGGACTCCGACGACGACCGTGCAGAGATCCTCAGTGGACTGTGGCGACGACTGTGCAGAGATCTTCCGTGGAATCCGACGATGACTGTGTAGAGATCCTCAGTGGACTGCGACGACTACGGCACTCAGCGATCCTACGTGGATCTGTGCTACAGGTCCTGTGTGGTCCCGGTCCTATGTGGGCCTGATCCTGTGTGGGTCCGATCCTGTGTGGGTCAACGCTCAGCGGTTCTGTATGAGCCAGCGCCTACAGGTCCTGCGTGGGCCCGATCCTGTGTGGGTCCGATCCTGTGTGGGTCACTGCGGGGTTAGTATCTATCGATCCTTCGTGGGTCCGACGACTTAGATGGTTCAGCGATCATCTTTATCGTCATCCGAAGAAGTATACCTGTGTGAGCTGAATCTTGTGTTTCTCTCCTTTGTGAATTGTGTTGAGCTATCCTGTGTGGATTTACTGTTTACTCTCCTTTGTGGATTGTGTTGAGCTATCCTGTGTGGATTTACTGTTTACTCTCCTTTTTGGATTGTGTTGTTCTATCCTGTGTGGGTATACATTTTCATTCCTGTGTGGACTGGGTTGTGCTTGGGGTCAGATGTTGGAGACGAACGGGAATTGATGACATAGGAATATGTATGGGAATATACCTAAGCCGTGTCAGATGTTACTTCGTGATTGTATCTTTCCTTTGTGGATTATCCTTTTTGGATTTTGGGAGACCTTCGGGGGTCTCGGGGTCCCTACTGAGTAGCTTATACTCACCCCTGCACGGGCTATGCCCGCACTACGTTGTGTTGGTTGCAGATGACGGACAGCGCTGATCGTGGTGGAGGCGTGCGGAGCAGGACGGTACCTGGAGGTGGACCACTGGGCGGGACGTACTCGGAGCGGTCAGGTGGACCCGAGGAGAAGTGGAGGCTATCTGTATCCACCCTTCAGGTATGATTTCAAGAGGACGGCTCGACGCTGCAGTTTTTCCTTTTAGTTTCTGTTTTTCCTTTCAGTTGTACTTTATTGTTGGGCTTGTATTTCTGGCCCCTTTTACTTTCAGCACAGCTTTTACAGTTTTTACTTAGTGTTTACTTTTCCGCTTGCTTACTCTGTGGTTCTTGTTTACTTTTCAAAGGCAATGCCTTCCCTTTTGTTGGTATTTACGCCTTGGTGCTAGTCGCCAGCCCCTGGCCTATGGAAGGCGGGCTTGGGGTAGTCACGGCACGGGCCCCGAGGACGGGTAGGGACAAATTGGTATCAGAGGCGGTCGGTTCTACCGCAGACTCTGATATTTCTTCTATGTGAAGAAATAGTGTTTAGCGTATTAAGTGTTGTTATTAGTCCAGGGAGTCCAGTGTTGGTGCGGCGGCCGACGTATCCATACACCAGGACCCTGACTTCTGATTTCCGACTTAATGCACGAAAACATTGATTCCATGCGTGTTTCAGGTTTTCTCTATGATTACTTGTGTTAGCTCACCAGGTATAATGTTCTGACCATGGCATACTTGTTTCCTTTTCAGGATGGCACGACGATAGTAGCCAGCTAGGGTTCCTAGAGTAGAGCGCGACGACAGCCCGCCGAGCGACGAGGCCTCGGTACAGGGCCCGTTGACAGCAGAGGCACCTGCGGTAGCTTTACCCACCGAGCCCCCAATGCTTCTAGCACTGGCATCTGAAGACGCACGACGCCTCGGAGCTCTGCACGAGTTCCCACGCCAGCGACCACCCAGGTTCCTTGGGGAGTCGGACCCCCAGGCAGCCGAGGACTGGCTGGAGGCGGTCGTCCAAGTTTTCAGGCTAGTGAGGACACCAGCAGACCTCATGGTGATCCTTGCGGCGAGCCTACTACACGCAGCAGCAGGGCGATGGTGGAGCCTGATGCTCCAGGTACACGATGAGGCCTCCCTCATCTGGATGGAATTAGAGAGCCTCTTCCGCTCAGAGTTCGTCTCGGCCACCCTCCGTGCGGTGCGCATCCAGGAGCTTCTTCAGCTACGGCAGGACAGCTTGACGGTCGCCCAGTACGCGGCGAGGTTCACCGACCTATCTCGCTACTCGACCGACATCGTACGGGACCCCTTCTTCTGGGCCCGGACCATCGAGCAGGGATTGAGACAGGAGATCAGGGCATCACTGATCTCCCTCAGCATCCCGACCCAGGCAGGAGTGCTAGAGCGAGCCCTTCTGATCGAGAGCTTCCTGGCTGAGTCCACAGCAAGACCTACCGCATGGCGGCAGATAGCGGAGTCTTCGGCAGCAGGTAGCTGAAGGATGACTCAGGGTTCCAGGCAGACCAGGCCTTCCGGCAGACGACCTCGGGACACTGGCTCAGCGGTGCGGGGCACACAGTGCGAACCCAGCCTTCTAAGAGGCAGACAGTGCTACGAGTGCGGCGGGCAGGGCCACATGGCTCGTGACTGCCCAAACCGTCGTACCAAGGGGCAGCAGATGGTGGAGGGGCCACCCAAGCAGAGGCAGAGGGTCGACCGTGGTGGACTGCAGGGAGGAGGCGGATGAGGCAGAGGAGCTGGCCGAGCAGCAGGTGGTGGGCGACGCTTTGAGGCTCTGCCACCACCACCACCAGGAGGCCCGCCCCGACTGCAGGGAGCTGGCGGGCAGAGACAGGCTCAGCTCCAGGCAGCGGAAGCCTATGACCACGGCGTGCCAGAGATGATTCGAGGTACGATCTTTGTCTATTCCACCCTTTCTGCATTTCTGATAGACACAGGAGCGAGTCACTCTTTCATAGCCATTTCCCTTGTTCGGAGCACGGAGATTCTGACGGAGCCGTTGGCTCGATCCTTACGGCTAGAGACTCCTACGGGAGCAGACTCGATGAATACGCACTGGTGCTGGTAGTGTGAGCTTACTCTAGGAGGCTAGAGCTTCGTCTAGGATCTTCTTGTTGCGGATTCAAGGCCTTACAACGTCATCTTGGGCATGGATTGGTTATCTACGGTCCATGCTCAGATTGACTGCATTTGGCGCAAGGTGCGATGTGTACGCACCGACGGGAGCAAGTTCACCTTCACCGGCGAGAAGGGAGCCTTAGCAGAACAGGATGGACTCACGCAGAGGAGAGGTCAGCCCATCACTCATCAGTTGGCTAGCCTCATCCTGGGAGCAGTTGACGTGCTGAGTCCCAATTTTCCTACAGTGGTGGATCAGTACGCGGACGTCTTTCCCGACGACGTTCCAGGACTACCTCCTCGCAGAGAGGTAGACTCTTATATTGTCACGTACCCTCGGACAGCCCCGATATCCACTCCAGCATATCGGATGGCCCCCGCTGAGCTTCGAGAGCTGCGGGTACAGCTGGAGGACTTGCAGGGCAAGGGGTTCATCTGACCCAGTGTTTCACCCTGGGCTTCCCCGATTTTGTTCGCCAAGAAGGCGGACGGGAGCTTGCGACTGTGTGTCGATTATCTTCGCCTGAACTAGGTGACAGTGAGGAACAAGTATCAGCTACCCAGGATTGATGACCTCTTCGATCAGCTCAAGGGAGCACGGTGGTTCTCGAAGATAGACCTCAGGTCAGGCTATCATCAGATCAGAGTTCGAGATGAGGATGGGCAGAAGACGACTTTCAGGTGTCGGTATGCCCACTACGAGTTCATGGTTATGCCTTTCGGCGTGACCAATGCTCCAGCAGTGTTCATGAACCTCACGAACAGGATCTTCCAGCCATACCTCGATCGATTTGTCGTAGTCTTCATCGACGACATCTTGGTGTACTCGACCACGGAGGAGGAGCACGCCTACCACTTGTGTGTTGTACTAGACACACTCAGAGAGCACCAGCTTTATGGAAATCTCTCGAAGTGTCAGTTCTGGTTACGTGAGGTCCACTCCTTGGGTCACGTCATTTTGAGGCGGGAGTTTCAGTGGATCCCGCGAAGATCGAGGCAGTGCTAGCTTGGGAGCCACCCAAGAGCGTGACAGAGGTGCAGAGTTTCTTGGGCCTAGCCGGATACTATTGGAGATTTGTGCCGGACTTCTCCAGTGTTGCGGCCCCACTCTCAGCGTTGACGATGATGGGGAAACCCTTCTTGTGGTCAGATAGATGTCATCAGAGCTTCCAGGAGCTGAGGCAAAGGTTGACTAGCGCACCTATCTTGAGGTTTCCTGAGGAGGGAGTTGGATACGTAGTCTACTGCGGTGCCTCAGGGACCGGACTCGAGTGTGTCCTGATGCAGGAGCAGGCCGTGATTGCATATGGATTATGACAGATGAGGCCTCATGAGCAGAACTACGCTACCCATTACCTGGAGTTAGCAGCAGTGGTCTTCGCCCTGAAGACATGGCGGCACTATCTGATGGGAGAGCACTTCACAGTCTTTTCTGACCACCAGAGTCTGAGGTACATCTTCTCTCAGATGGACCTGAACCTGAGACAGTGGCGATGGCTCGAGTTTCTCCAGGACTATGACTTTGAGATAGTCTATACTCCTGGGAAGGGGAGCGTGGTAGCCGATGCCCTCAGCAGGATGACGGGCATCCAGCTACTTGAGGAGGAGACAGAGAAGCTAGCCGCCTTGGAGATATCCTTCATGGATTGAGACGGAGCAGCCTTACTTCAGTCTCTCACAGTCTCTCCTCCATTTCTACAGCGGGTCAGAGAGGCACAGCGTGTGGACACTGACTGTGAGACATGGTGTGCATGTATATCCTCAGGACAGGCACCTGATGGTTTCTCCCTGGGAGCAGAGCACGACGTTCTTTTCAGAGGACGTACCTTGGTACCAGTCACTTTACGAGAGGAGGTGCTGAGAGAGTTTAACACTTCTCCTTTGGCGGTACATCATGGAGTGTCGAAGATGTACCAGGATCTCAGACGACAGCACTGGTGGCCGGGCATGAAGAAGGTTGTGGCATAGTTCGTTTCATGGTGCCTCACCTTCCAGCAGGAGAACGCAGAGCATCAGGTACCAGCAGGCTTGGTACAGCCCTTGGAGGTCCCGGAGTGGATGTGGGACGGGATATCTATGGAATTCGTGACTAGACTTCCATGCACTTCCAGAGGTCATAATTCCATTTGGGGGATTGTTGACCGACTCACCAAGTCGGCACACTTCTTACACGTTCAAGAGCAGGGCTCAGTGGAGAGCATGGGGCGTCTCTATGTTCAGGAGATTGTACGGCTTCACGGTGTGCCATCGACTATCGTCTCTGATCGGGACGCTCGCTTTTCTTCTCGGCATTGGAAGGGGTTGCAGGAGGCGTTCGGGACACGGCTACGTCTGAGCACCGCCTTTCACCAACAGATGGATGGTTAGACGGAGAGGACCATTCAAACCCTCGAGGACATGCTCCGTGCATGTGTCCTTGACTTTGGTCGCAGCTGGGAGGACCACCTACCCTTGGTGGAGTTCGTGTAAAACAACAGCTACCACTCCACCATCGGAATGGCACCCTACGAGGCATTGTATGGCAGGCCTTGCAGATCTCCTTTGTGATGGACAGACCATGGGGAGTTAGCACTTGTGGGACCAGAAATGGTCCGGGCCACGACAGAGAAGGTCCAGGTCATCTAGGAGCAGATGAGGACAGCACAGTGCCGGAAGAAGTCATATGCTGACAGGAGGCGGAGGCCAGTAGAGTTCGAGGATGGCGACCACGTCTTCTTTCGTGTATCACCTCGACGTGGTTTGCAGAGAATTGGTCGGGGCGGCAAGTTGACTCCATGCTTCATCGGGCCTTTCTAGGTCCTCAGCAGGATTGGCGAGGTGGATTATCTCCTGGCTCTGCAACCTCAGTTGCACCGGGTGCATGACGTCTTCCACGTATCCCAGCTGAGGAGATATGTGCACGAGCCGACGCACATCATTGACTATGGGGAGCTAGACGTGGATGATGGGGTGACTTTTGCGGAGGTCCCAGTGGAGATAGAGGATCGACAGGAGCGAGTACTACGTGGGTGATCAATTCCTCTTGTGCGCATCAGATGGCAGCACGGGAACCTCCAGGAGAGAACTTGGGAGCGGGAGGCTCAGATGCGTGTTCAGTACCGACATTTGTTTCCCTAGTTTATGATGTATCTTTACGGGGACGTAAAGTCCTGAGGTGGGAGTAATGTAAAGACCCGTAAATTTCAAGGAAATTTTTTTCTTAATTTTATTTGGAATTTTACAAGAGCGCAGTTTCTGACGACACCTGATTCCGAAGCCCGGTGTGCCCGGAATCATTTTCCGAAGTTTGGCTCGGGTACGTTCAGTGAACGGACGAGCGGGTTTTTCTAACTTTTGAACTGGTGCCCGGAATCGAATTCTGAGGGCACCGATGAAATCGCAGCGCCATTATTTGCTTAGAAACGCCTCTTCCGGAGTTGCGTTTTCTCGGGTGTGGTTTTGAATTTTCGGGCATAATGTTAAGAAATAAAATAATTTTGAGACAACTTTATTTTATTTCACTTAAGCCACTTGGAAGCCACTTGAAGCCACTTAAAGGCGGCTTGAACTGAGTTAAACCGGATAGGATGCTATCCAGAAATATCCTACCCCCTTGGTATGATATTTGTGAGGTGGGGCCCACACGAGCCCCGCCGCTTCTTTCATCTAAGAAACGCACCCGCGAAAACCCGTCTTTATGAAAGTCATCTGAAGCTTTTCTTAAAATCTTAACAAACTATTTAATTGGTCTGTTTATTTCGTGAATTAAATGGGCCGTTTCTTTTGTTGAATTAATTCAACGAATTAATTAAGTCGTTTTTTAACCAGTTTTCAAATTTGTTGGCGTAATAATAAAATACGGCCAACGCACGACCTCTGTTTATTTGCGCATTGAGAAGATTTGAGAGGACCCTTGTATCTTCTTCTCCCTTGTGAAGAATGTGAAGAACGCGAAGAACGCGAAGAACACAAAGAACGCCGAACTCGAAAATCGACGATGCTCCCATCCGAGACGTTCTTCCCCGCCCCGATCTCCGATCACCAACCATTTGAGGTGAATGATTTCTGGTTTCCTCAAAAGGTTCTTTTTGGTTTTAAACGAAACACAGATTTAATTATTTATAATTTAAATCTATTGTTCTTTGTCCGTTGAGCTCGCCGACTCAACGCCGGATTCCGCGACAACGCGACGCCTTCCCGCGACGACGCGACAATCCCCCTCTTCCGCGAAGAGCTTTTCTGTGATGAACGCCCGCGCGCGATGACCAACGCGGTAGGAATTTATTTTGGGAATTACCCCTTTTTTATTATTCTCGTAAGTGTTTCTTTAAAAAATTAAAGAACCAGTTTCAAATGAACAATTTTATTTTATTAAAATTGTCGGTTCATGTGTTGAACAAAAATCTCCCGTTTGTTTATCTCTAACGCGGAGGGTGCGGGCCAAACGAACACGGCCCGACGCCCCTTCGCCATTCTTTATTTTGTGCGGATTTGACGGGCGACGACGGAACGTGCCGCAACGGATGTTTGACGATCCCGCAGTGAAGAACGATTCCCGGGAGGAGAAATGGCGCAAACGGGAAGAGAATCGGACCACCGGAGCGATCCCGGTGGCACGCAGAACTCGCCGGCGGCGCGGGTCGCAGGCGCGGCGGCGCCGGCAGCCGGGGGCGGCGGAGCCCCGGCGCGCCGCCGGACAGGCCGCCGCGGCTGAAGCCACGGAGGCGGTGGCACCCGTGGACCCGCGGCCACGCGGGTCCGGTGCCCTCAGACGGGGCTGAAGCCGCGTCCATGACTCAACGCGGCCCCATGCGGGGGGCCGCGACACCACCAGGCCGTGGGGGCGGCGCCCCGCGCACCTCGGCCGTTCTGCCGCTCGGCCGAACCGGGTCAGGCTGGTCCGACCGGCCGGGCCGCGCCCTGGCCGGACCGGGTCGGCCCGGGCCCGTACCCCCCCTCTTCGGATGGTCTTCGTTCAAATGGTCGTATCTTGATCTACGGGCCTCCAAACGACACGCCGTCAGGGGAAACGCGATCCTTCGATCGAGACGGTCGTTTTGGTATATTGCACTCAAGGTTTCGGAATAATTTGTGTTCGGCCGGGTTGGTTCGTACAGGAAACCAACCGGGAACTCGGAGCGGAAACACTCATATCTCGAGCTACGGACGTCCGATTGACGTGCCGTCAGCTTTTTTGAGTTCCTGTTTGTGAGATGGATCTATTGGCTTACTCCGCCCGAGGTTTGGACATAGGTGGAGTATGGTCGGGTTGGTTTTACCTTAAAAACCAATCGGGCCCCTGGGACGAAAAAACCAATAACTCTCAGACCGGGCGTCCGATTGACGCGCCGTCTGCGACGTTGAGTTCCTGTTGATGATACGGAACATTTGTATACATCAACTTCGGACTTTGTGTCAGTTGATGTATCAACCTCTCGGCTCGTGGAGCGGACCCTCCGTACGAGCTTGCTGTGTGCGGGAACCCTAGAGCTGGCTGCGACTGCTTCCTCGACAGTGACGACTATGCAGAGATCCTCCGTGGACTTCGACGACGACCGTGCAGATATCCTCAGTGGACTGCGGTGACGGCTGTGCAGAGATCCTCCGTGGACTTCGACGATGACCGTGCAGAGATCCTCAGTGGACTGCGGCGACGACGGTGCAGAGATCCTCCGTGGACTCCGACGACGACCGTGCAGAGATCCTTAGTGGAATGCGGCGACGACTATTCAAAGATCCTCTGTGGACTCCGACGATGACTGTGCAGAGATCCTCAGTGGACTGCGACGACTACGGCACTCAGCGATCCTACGTGGATCAGTGCTACAGGTCCTGTGTGGGCCCGGTCCTGTGTGGGCCCGATCCTGTGTGGGTCCGATCCTGTGTGGGTCAGCGCTCAGCGGTTCTGTGTGAGCGAGCACCTACAGGTCCTGAATGGGCCCGATCCTGTGTGGGTCCGATTCTGTGCGGGTCACTGCGGGGTTAGTATCTATCGATCCTTCGTGGTTCCGACGACTTAGATGGTTCAGCGATCATCTTTATCGTCATCCGAAGAAGTATACCTGTGTGAGCTGAATCTTGTGTTTCACTCCTTTGTGGATTTTGTTGAGCTATCCTGTGTGGATTTACTGTTTACTCTCCTCTGTGGATTGTGTTGAGCTATCCTGTGTGGATTTACTGTTTACTCTCCTTTGTGGATTGTGTTGTTCTATCCTGTGTGGGTGTACATTTGCTTTCCTGTGTGGACTGGGCTGTGCTTGGGATCAGATGTTAGAGCCGGACGGGAATTGATGACTTAGGTATATGTATGGTCATATTCCTAAGTCATGTCAGATGTTACTTCGTGATTGTATATTTCCTTTTTGGATTATCTTTTGTGGATTTCGGGAGACCTTCGGGGGTCTCGGGGTCCCTACTGAGTAGCTTATACTCACCCCTGCACGGGCTATGCCCGCACTATGTTGTGTTGGTTGCAGACGACGGACAGCGCTGATCGTGGTGGAGGCGTGCGGAGCAGGACAGTACCTGGAGGTGGACCACGAGGCGGGACGTACTCGGAGCGGTCAGGTGGACCCGAGGAGCAGTGGAGGCTATCTGTACCCACCCTTCAGGTGGGATTTCCAGAGGACGGCTCGACGCTGTAGTTTTCCCTTTCAGTTGTTGTTTTTCCTTTCAGTTGTACTTTACTGTTGGGCTTGTATTTCCGGCCCCTTTTACTTTCAGCACAGCTTGTACAATTTTTACTTAGTGTTTACTTTTCCGCTTCCTTACTCTATGGTGCTTGTTTACTTTTCAAAGGCAATGCCTTCCCTTTTGTTGGGATTTACGCCGTGGTGCTAGTCGGCAGCCCCTGGCCTATGGAAGGCGGGCTTGGGGTAGTCACGGCACAGGCCCCGAGGACGGGTCGTGACAGGTACGACTCCTCGGGAGGAAGGGTACTCAGAGCACAAGATGATATTCTTGGGATGGTTAAGATACAGAGAGAAAAACTCGAAACCGCGTAAGACGTGGGATCATGGGTTGACCACGCGGATAGGCCACCCCACACTCCAATTAAAAATTTCCCCGCCTTTCAGGGTGTTTTAAATAGATGCACACATCACCGTTTTTCATTTCAGGAGGGTAACTCACCAATAATATAATTTTAAATGCCATTACTAGGCATTAACGAGATTTAAAACAGTCCAAAATGGGTCAAAACATGGCTTAAAAACCAATTTGTGCAAAAATTAGGCACTGTTGGAAAACATTTGGAGGGTAGGCGAGAGCTACTCGTAGCTGAGAGCCAATAGTCGTAGAGAGCCACCATATGGCGACAACTATCAGTTGGCGATAGCTACCATTAGCCAAGAGCCACCGGTCGCCGAGATCCACCGGTGGCCGAGAGCCACCAGTTGCCGAGAGCCACCTATGGTCGAGAGCCCGACCACAGGTCACCGAGGGCGACCGGTAGCCGAGCACCACCGGTAGGTGAGGGCCACCGGTAGGCGAGGGCCACCGGTAGCCAAGAGTTACCAGTAGGCCGAGCTACCGTTAGGCCGAGCTACCAGTATGTTGAGCTACCATTAGGGAGAGATACCATTATGTCGAGCTACCAGAAGGCCGAGCTACTGGTAGGCTGAGGCCACCGGTGGGATGAGGCAGTGGTAGGTCGAGCTACTGGTATGATGAGGCAACCAGTAGGCCGAGGCAACCTGTAGACCGAGGCCACCTTTAGTTGTCTTAAGCCTCACAGAGAAGCTGGGATGGCCTTACAGACCACCCAGAACACCTCAAACATCATATTTTTACTATGTAATGGTCCCTATAACCCGGGCCATTACATCAAATAATTATCAAACTATTCTCATCCCCGAGAGTATAAAAACAACCCAGAAAGGGAGAAAAGTGGGCTCCAAACAACCACCCTCTAAAGATACTTCTCAGGGGAAAACCCCTGAGTTATTTGAATGATGGAACAAAACCCTCCCCCTACATCCAAGAATACCCCCCACCCAAGAGTTATCAATCACAAACATTCACAACAAGGACAATGATCAAACTGTCCAACAAATGAGTTAGGGAGTCCCCACCTACATGTCAGGATATTATCCGCTTTGGCGGCACTGAATCACTTGTATGGGTTTTATCACATCCACATTAAATGTGACCGGATTAGAAGTCAGGTTTTCCCCTCATCACACATTCGGACATACACACAGATATTGGGGAAAATATCATCTAATAGCTATGAAAAAAAAGTACTTCATATATTAAGCACAAGGTACAATATCTCAATAAGGATCAGAACCAAAACAACATGGAAGTCAAAACGGATATGGGTACTAAATGCGTAACTGGGCTTCCCACTCCCAATTGCTTTCTTCCAGGCCACCATGCCTCCACAACGCACAAAACAATGGGATGTTTTTCCACAATGCACTTTCTCTTTAGGATCCTCAATATTAATTGGTCGTCATATGAAAGTCACATCGTCTTCGACATCTAACTCTCCCCAATTGATGATGTGGGGGTTGTCGTGTAGATATCAACGAAGCTGGGAGATATAGAAGACGTTGTGAACATTCCCCATCTAAGGTGGAAATTCCATATGATATTCCACATCACCAACTCGTCCCAACACCTCGAAAGGTCCAATTAACCTAGGGGAGAGCTTACTCCCCTTCCCAAACCTTCGCTGCCCACATCGAGGTGAAACCTTCAAGAACACATGATTCCCAACCTCGAACTCCAAGGGCCTCCTACTATGATCGGCATAAGACTTCTTCCAGTCCTGGGCTACCTTCATCCTCTAATTCACGAGTTGAACCTTGTCGGTGGTGCCTTGCACCACTTCTGGACCAAGAACAGCTGCTTCCCCAATCTCTGTCTAGAAAACAGGTGAACAACACAACCTTCCATAAAAGTCCTCGAACAGTTTCATACTAATTGTGGAGTGGAAGATATTTTTATAAGTAAACTCCACTAGAGGAATGTGTTGTACCCATGATCCCCCAAAATCAAAGAACACAAGCCCACATCATGTCTTCCATGATCTGAATCGTTCGTTCTATGTTCCCATCTGTCTGAGGGTGGAAAGTAGTGCTAAGTCGTAGGTGGGTGCCAAAGGCATGCTGTAATACCCTCCAGAATCTTGAGGGAAACCGCCTGTCTCGATCAGAGACAATAGATCTCGAGATCCCGTGAAACCGCACCACCACATCGATGTACATCTGGGCTAATGTGCTTACCGGGCTCGACTCCTTAATCTCCAATAAGTATGCTGATTTTGTCAACTGATCCACCACTACCCAGATGTCATCATATCCTCCCTGATCCCGGTTTATCCTTGTGACGAAGTCCATCGATATGTCATCCCAATTCCACTCGGGAACATCTAATAGTAGTAACGAACCTCTAGGAAAATGGTGTTCAACCTTTACTTGCTAACACACGATTCACATTGCCACAAACTCTGCCACTACCCGCTTTACCCCGGGACACCAAAACTGTCTCCTCATGCCTTGATACATCATTGAGACCCCAGGATGTATGGCTAAAGATGAGCCATGGATCTCACAGAGAACACCTTTATGCATCATCTCCAGAACAAAAAGCCTTCCACGGAATAGAATCCGATGATGACCATCCTCAGCCCATCCCTCAAGAGCATTTCCCTGATAAAAATGATCTTGCATCACTTTTACCTCCGAGTCCCCCCATTGAGACTCTTCCTCCTGCACCACTAAGGATGGAATTATAGTCATCTGAAACAGAAAACCTCTTTCACCTTCCACCCATGCATCATAATGCAAGCTCGCTAACTCTTCCATTGCTCTCCATGCATCTGTAGATTCCCGAACAACCTCCTTCTGTGATTTTCTGCTTAGGGCATCTGCCACAACATTGACCTTGCCTTCAGTATAAGATATCTCGAAGTCGTAGTCTTAGAGGATCTTGACCCACCTCTGCTGCCGCAAGGTCAAATCTCGATGGGAAAAGATATAACACAAGATCTTAAGAACTGAGAAGAACATGATGCGCTCTCTTACGAGATAATGCCACCACACGTTCAATGCGACCACTAAGACCGCTTTCTCCCGATCATGGGTGTCATAGTTACGTTCATGAGGACGTAACATTGAAGACACATTAAAGATCCCTCCTCTCTGTTGCATCAACACACCATACAACCCAAGGATAGAAGCTTCAAAAAACACATAAAACAACACCTCTTTACCTGGTAATCTGAGTACTAGGGAACTAACTAGATTATCCTTTAGGTAGCTGAAATATGGCTGGCACTGGTCGCTCCCCATGATGGCCTGGTTTTTCCTAGTCAAAGCTATCAATAGTGCTGCAACTCGAGAGAAGTCAGGCACAAACCTCTGGTTATATACTGCCAAAACCGGGAAACTACGATCTTGTGCCACGTTCTTGGGTGCTGCCCATGAAACGACTGCCTCGACCTTCGACGAGTCTACTACTACTCCCTTCTTAGACACTACGTGTCCAATGAAATATACGTCTTGCATTAAGAAAATGCACATAGATAGTTTACCATAAATATGGTGGTGTCAATGGACTCCCAAAACTTCCCTAATATTTTCAACATGATCTCCCTTTAATCTTGAGTAGATATGGATGTAGTCAACAAACACCACAACGAACTGGTCCAGAAACTATAGGAAAACAGAGTTCATGAGGTTCATGAACGTAGCTGGTGCGTTTGTAATGCCAAAAAACATGACCACAAACTCAAAGTGGTCATATCTACACCTGAAAGCCGTCTTTGAGATATCACCTTCCTTCACTCTCAACTTGAGGTATCCAAACTGCATATCGATCTTAGAGAACCAACCTGCTCCTCTCTGCTAGTCGAAGAGATCGCCTATCCTCGGGTGGGGGTAATGGTTCTTGATCGTCACTTGATTCATCCACCAGTTGTCTATGCACAGTCATAGACTACCATCTGCCTTCATTACGAACAAAACTGGAGCACCCCATGACGACATGATGGGTCGAATAAAGCCCTTATCCATCAGATCGTCAATCTGAATCCAAAAATCCCGCAATTCAGAAGGTGCCATCCGATAAGGAGCTATCGAGATCGGGGCTGGCATCATGGTGTAATTCTATCCCAAACTCAACGTCACATTTAAGGGTTAGAGTCACAACCACATCAGGACATCCATCCAGGAATCCTCATACATATTCTGGGACATCCATCATTCTGGCGTCTACCGACTCTACTGAAATCCCATTCAGCATAGAAAAGAGTGGCTCCACATGTCGGCTAACCTCTTGATAACTCTTCTCCCCAAATAAAGGCACATTCCATCCATCCTTGATGGATAATTCAATTCATCTCCGATAGCAATCGATGGTGGAATGCATGGAGAATAACCAGTCGATGCCTAGAATGACATCGTATTGCTGCATTGGAAAAGAAAAAAGGTCCCCACTAGACTGATGTTGTCCAAAAATCAGTATACACCCCCGAAAGAAGTAAGATACACAAGTCTGAACCCCAACTATTTTTCACAACAGAAGCAGCAAAAAATGTCTCTCGGCATCTAGACCCAGAGCATGGGATGATTCGGGCATAACGAAGGAGTGCGAAGCTCCCGAATCAAACAAGGTAGAAACAAGAGTGCTGAATAAACTATTTGTACCTTTAACAACCTCTGGTCCAGTCGGTTCTACTAACTCGACTGTGTGCAACTTTACATGCCCAAATCATTTGCCTCGCTATTTTCGACCACCTCCTCGACCACGCCCGGGTCGAGGTCCCTGAGGATCACCCTGGTTTCAATCTCCACCTACAAGGTTGTCACTTGGAGGACCAGGGGCCTGCTGCTGCTGTTGGAAAGGCCTTGCAAGCAATGGATGCTGCTGAGGTGGGTGCTGAAACTTACCATTTCCACCATGTGGAGCTCGAGTCAGACACCTACTCTAGATGTGTCTGAAAACTCTGCAAGAGAAACACTTCGGTCCCTGCCCTGAGAGAAAAGGGCGAGGGACAGAAGCTCTGGACTGGAACTGATGAGTCCTAAACCCTGCATGTCGAAACTTGAAAGGCCATGTCGCTGGAGACCTACTACTGACCACCTTCCCCTTTGATGAAATCCGTTGTTTCCCTTCTTATGGTGTGACTCCACTCGAGTGCATCCTCTCTACTATCTCAGCCTTCTTCTATACTGCTAGGTATGTCAAAAGTGTCAAGGGAGTGACTGCGTAATGAAGTGAAGGACAGAGTGCCTCCTCTAACTTTCTTGCCTGTGACTCCTCATCCAGAAAGAGATCCATGGAAAAGTGCAAGATATCTCTGAACATGATCCCCAGCTCCCTGACTGACATGATTCCATGCTGAAGGGAAAGGAACTCCTATATCTTCTCAGCCTTAACCGTAGAGGAGAGGAACTCCTCCTGAAATTCCTTCTCAAAACTGGCCCATGAAACCTCTGCCTCTGTCTTCTCTCTCAGGAAATGCATCCACCATTGAAGCGCTTCTCTTCTCAACTGACTGATGGCCAACAGAACCGATTACTCCCTTGGAGCACGGATCAAAGAGAAGGTGATGGATAACTCCTCGATCCATCCCTCCGTTACTGAGTCAGAAATGCTGCACATGTACTTCTCGAGGGTTTTTGGCTGGAAGTAGAATAGATTCCTCTTCCACAAGTCGTCCTCTTCATCTTGGTCAACCCTCTACTGGTCAACTACCTCGATCCACTGGGCCTCATCCACTCGATTCACTCATGGATAACATCGTGGTCCCATAGCTGCAAAGTAAAAAAATAAATCCTAAGCCTGAGTAGTAAGGGAATTATTATTATTATTATTAAATTTTTCTCCCATAGGTGACACAAATCAAATAAAAACACAATCATTATGATTCATGTATCTTCCCAAAGGACTCTACCCTGCAATAAATGTAGTCTCACTTGGTTGTTTGATAGGATCATTGTCCTTGCATCGGATCACGGGGGGACATAAAATCCCGTGTCCAATCCAGTCCCCCCTTTTCTATTTCACAAACCTAGATCACCTAACATTGTTTCCCTAACATCCCATGAAATCCTCACAGTTCCTAACTCCAGACTCCATCCTATCTGTCAACATCCCTCTAATACCACATTGTCATGACAGGCCTTTGACAAAAGGTGGGAAGGGGTAGCAGATTTCCAGACCCTTCCTTCTTTAAGTTGAAGGAGAGATAATGACCCCCGAGTCCTGCCTCTAGTAGGCCCCAGAGTTGAGACCAGCACCAAGGGTATGGTTTTTCACAAATATGGGAGGAATTACCCTTTTTATTATTTGAGATCGGGAGAAAAGTTGAGTCCAACACCAAGATAAAGAGGAAAAGGTAAATGAAAAATATACCCAAACTAATCCCACATGCATGTTTAAACAGTTCTGAAACAAAGTACAAGGGAACTCCAAAATTGCAATACCAAAAGAAACAAGAGTACAATAACTACAACAACTCCAACTATCCTGACTAGTAGGGTCCCACATGACCCTGGTAGTCATCCTTGAATCCTAAAAGTAAACGTATGGTGAGCATACAAAGCATAATCAGTAGGAAAAACCTATAACTCTTGTGCACAAGTGGGGAGAAGTATTAAAGTACCATGAGAAGTAGAAAAACCAAAATCTATCAAAGAGTCTATCCATCCCAACTCATCGGTCACACTCACCAAAAACATAAGCAGTAATCTAATAGTAAAAGAACAAAACATTAGTGTACCCCGCACCACCATTTCCCCCACTAGCTATCTGATCACCCCTAAATGCAAACGTCCGGATGCTACACCACTATTCCTTCCCACACACACCTAGACCTCACAACCACACATCCCTGCCCGCACACACCTGGGCCTCACAACCATCAATCCCTGCCCGAAAACACCTGGGCCTCATCTCGAAGACACATGGGTGTACAAACCATAACCATAACCCCTGCCCGAAAACACATGGGCTAAAAAAACCAATCGAAACCTACCCGATGAATCTTGGGTGTATGTTCCCCTCCAGCCATCACATTCAAGGGAAGAGGGAGTAGGAAGGAGAGTAACTAGGGGGTAACTCCCTTCCCCATGAAATGGGGTGTCTGACACTAAGTTTCAAACGCGGGTGGGGTGTGACTAAACACCAAACATACAATTATACATATATATATATATATCAACACACAGCCCAACCTATGTCTCCTAAAACAGATACAAGCAGGTACACAAGCACTGCTGCCTCAGAAAACAGGCACACAACAAACTGTTCCCAATTCCCATGTCCATGTTATCATTTATAACAGTTCATTATGAGTTAATCCATTCACTATTGAGAAAATAACATGCACATTCACAAATGAAAAAAATCAACATAAAGGAAAAAATCATGTAATTTAAGCATTTACACCCGATTCTCTTTTGAAGTCACAACAACCAGAGATCAAGTGAGATCCCTCAAAGTACTAAAAATAAAATAACCCCAAGACACAACCCCATGCCACAAAGCTCCAGAAGACAATGGTTTCTCAACAACAGAGGATTCCACCCCAATTCATGATATAATCAGAATAACCCCCCACTCCCTCAGATTCACAACTAGCGAAAGTATAACAACATGTGATCTAATCCAAGAAAACCAAAAAGTCAACCGTAATCAGCCAGAGAAGGAAAAAAACCAAAAAAAACAACCAAAAAAGGGAGGCCTACATAGGTATTTTCAGATTTATAATATTTAACACACTCCATGGTTTCAATTATACTGTTCTTTAACCGGGTTTTCACAAAAAAGGGGTTAATCATGGTGATTTAAATTTATTTAACTGAGTATATGTAATTAACCAATTCCACGTAACTGTTATTTAATCATCCAGGAGTACCAAGGTTCATTAGTTCACAGAGAAAGACCACAGATGGCCATGATTTTCAGCGATCATAGGCATGTATAATTCACAACACATATCAACAATAGAAACAAGAGCACAACAGGACATCGATCACACCCCCCTTTTATTCATTATAGGTCCGTTGATTATCTTAGTTAAGTTGGGTTCCGTCAATTTCCATAGAGACCAAAGCATGCCGACCCCGCATGATAAAAAAAGAGAGATGAAGGAGAAAAATCCCTACATGATTGATCAAGGATCGACGTTAAGTCCTCACGTGAACTGGAAAAATAAAAGTAGCAGGAGCTTCGTGGAACGTGATGAAGGAAAAATTCATAGCAGTGGTACGACTTGTCGGGAGGAAGGGTACTCCAAGAACATGTTGATATTCTCGGGATGGTTAAGATACGGAGAGGAAAACTTGAAACCGCATAAGATGTGGGATTGTGGGTTGACCATGCGGCTGGGCCACCCCACATACCACTTAAAATGGTCCCCGCCTTTCGGGGCATTTTAAGCAGACGCACAAATCATCGTTTTTCATTTATGTAGGGTAACTCACCAATTATTTAATTTTAAATTCCATTATTGGGCATTAATGGGATTTAAAATAGGCCTAAAGGGGTCAAAACATGGTTTAAAAACCAATTTTCACAAAAAGGAGGCGCTTTTGGAAAACTTGCAGAGGGTCGGCGAGAGCTACCGGTGGCCGAGAGCCACCGGTTGTAGAGAGATAGCGGTTGGCGAAAGCCACCGGTTGGCGAAAGCCGCCGGTTGGCGACAACTACCGGTAGCCGAGATCCAATAGTAGCCGAGAGCCACCAGTGGCTGAGAGACACCGGTGGCTGAGAGAAACCAGTAGACTAGAACCACCAGGGGCTGAGGGCTACCGGTGGATATGCAACTAGTAGGCTGAGGTACCAGTATGATGAGGGACCAATAGGCTGCGCTTCTAGTAGGCCGAGCTATCGGTAGGCTGAGCGACTGGTAGGCCGAGCTACCGGTAGGCTGAGACCACTATTAGACCGAGCTACCGGTAGGCCGAGCTACCGGTAGGCCGAGCTACCGGTAGGCCGAGGCCACCGTTAGGCCGAGACTACATGTTGACAGAGGCCACCGTTAAGAGTCTTATGCTTCCCTGAGAAGCTGGGATGGTGTTCTAGACCACCCAGAACACCTCAGAATCATATTTTATTATGTAATGGTCCCCAAAACCCGATCCATTATAGATGGGTTGGTTATTCAATTAAATTATGTTCATTAGAGAAAAATTAAATAATTTTTTTTTATTGGGTAGTTGGGGATTATCAAATATGTTTGATATTAATGGGGAATAATAATATGATAATTGTTATTATTATTATTATTATATTAATTTTATATTTTATAATATTTATTTTAATTTATTTAAGTGATATAATAAGATGGAGGCCCTACTCTCCCTCCTCCTATAGATGGCGTGACACACCCATGATACAACACCCATGTGTAGCGCACCCCACTCCTCTCAGGTTCCCTATTCATGTGACTATCTCTAACCAGAGTCTTCACAGATGTTGTTTGTCTCATCAAGGCAAGTTTATCTCTGCATGATTCTTTCTTCCCCTTAGATGCCTCAACTATCCTACACCTGGTTTTTGTTGGGCTAAATACCTTGGTTCATTATTAAACCATATTTCATGTGTTATCCAAACATAGGTGGTGCAGAAATTTTCTCAATACATGTTGGGCTATATTTTGAAAATTTCTAGTGAGGGCTTGATGGTTCAAAATTATTTGTGTTCACCGCAGTCTTTTTCTATTATGGGTATAAAGCCGATAATTGGAATCAAACAATTAAATTATGATTCCTATGGAGTATTTGGATTGTAGTGAATTAATTAGAGGTTTTTTTCCTCACCACACTATTTTTTAGTGCTAATTATCATTATAGGGTGATGAGACAAATTCCTAGTATGTGCACACAATATTGTAGATGTGCATGTGAGCGAGTGTGTTGAGGTTTTAGATAGAAAGCATTGGTTAGGAAAATTCCTTGAGGTAGGGGTCTCACCATTTCCTAATTAATAAAATGAAGTTTTGTTCATTTATTTATTTTGTTAATATTTATTGTAATGATTGAATTAATTGTTCATTGTTGGATGAGATAAATAATTGTGAATTAATTTTTTTATTGATGTTAAAATTGAGAAAAATTTTCAAGGGATTAATAATGAAATATTAATTTCAATATGATAAGATAATTTAATATGAATTAATTATGTTCCATGATATTATAATTATCAATGGATTAATTATGAGGTATTAAATGGGTTATAATGAGATAATTAATTTTCAATAAATTATGTTATTTGAGATAATAATTATCCAAAGATTAATTATGATATATTAAATTATTTAATTTTAGATAATAAATTATGACTTAATTATCTTCTTTGAGATAATATTTAACAAGGGGATTTATTATTAGTAATTAATTTGGTTAAGATTAGATTTTTTATTATGAATTAATTATGTGTTTTGATATGATAATTAATAGTGGAATTAATTAAGAAATATTAATTTGTATTAGTTGAGATAGTTAAATTTTAGGTAACTATGTTATTTGAGATAATAATTAATCCATGAATTAATTATGTTCATTATGATGAAAAGTAATCGGGTGTTTAATTATGATATTTTAATTTGGTTATGTTGAAATAACTAATTATGAATTAATTATGTTCTTTGATGTGATAATTAACTGGGGGTCTAATTATGAGATATATTACTGTTTATGTTGAGATAATTAATTTTTAATAAATTTTGTGTTATGTTATTTTAATATAGATAATTAATCGTAGTGTTTATTATGAGATATTTATTTTGACTAAACGAGATAATTAATTTGTGTGTTAATTTTGTTATACTGAAACAGTTTCTTTGAGAAAATTAATTTGTCAATTAATATTGTTATATTGAAACGATTTCTTTATATATAAATAATTTTTGAGTAAATTATGCCATATTGGGATGGTTGCTTTTACATATTTATTTTGTTAATTAATTATTTAATATTGAGATTGTTTCCACGTAATAATTAAATGTAGAATTAATCTTGTGATATTGAGATGGTTTCATATTGATTAGTTAATTTTTAAATTAACTAGAGAAATTTATGATATTAATTAACGGTTGAATTTATTAATGTTATAGTAATTACTAATGAATTTTTGAGTTAACTAATTGAATTGAAGTATTTATCTTTTTGTTGATTTATTAGTGAATGTGATGTTGTTAATGAGTTATTGAATTAAATAATGGACTCAATTCATTAATTTATAAATTAATTTATAAACATGATCTTGGAGTGATAGAATGAAATTATACACCCTTGATATATTAATATATTAATGATTGATAAATGGGAATTTATACATGGATTGATGCTCGAAATACTCATGGGGTGCTTGACATGGAATCATACACCCATCATGCATGTGAATTTTCTTTTATTGGATATGGACTGATTCTAAAAATAGTAAGGGGTTGTGAGAGAAGGATTGATCCTCCAAATACTTATGAGAATACTAGGCATGTCTTTCTACACACATTAATTGACATTGGGCTGTGGGTGCCATTGGTGGTACATAAATTGAATTAAATGGTTAATCAAAGCCGATGTGATTTAATGATTTGGGAATTAAATATGATAAATTGTTCCGAATCGATCGTGGCCAAGACAATTATTGAGATACAAGTGTCCAAGGGAACCCAGACATTTTTGTAGTTTAATAAATAATATGAAATTTTTTGTTAAACAGTTTCTGTATGCATTTTATATGCATAATGTTCATGTTTAGAATATTATCTCTAGATGCGAGATGAAGTAGGTATCTTAGTCAGGTGTCCCGTAGTAGTGTGTATGGCTTGTAGTTTGTTTTTTAAATTATGTTATTACTTCATTATACATTCACACTATTTAATTTTGTTGAATTTTATAGATTGAGCTAGACACCAGTGGTCCCGGAATACTATGATTTATATCTGGCATTTTATTCGGGCTACCATTTAACTTGTGTACCTGAGTAGACTCTAAATGTTTTTAGGTCTATCGAACTTTTCAGGTGGCTATTACATGTACTTGTAAGTTAGCAACAATTGACCGAGATGTACCTTGTGATTCTTATAATACTTTCCCTTGCATCTTTTAGTCTTTCCATTATTTATATATTGGAATGTAAAATATGTAGTTTGGTTTACTAAATATTGGTATGTATAACAGTAACATGATGAAATTGTATAAATTGGAATTGGAAATTTTTATTATTTAGTTTATTATTATTTTATATTTACTTCCACTATTTTTAGAGTTATTATCTATTTCCATTATACCATCTAAATATGTGAGTATACTTTACCCACTTATTATCCATAGACCATCGCTATTAGTTGGAATCCTCTAACATACTGCGATCTGCGCTTATGTTCATGTGGTGATCGGTCCGTCTACTAGTTCGAGGGTAAGCCATGTTGGGATGTTACAATATTCCCCCTCTAAATAATGGATGTAGGTTTCACTCATCAATCGTCCAATCATCATCTCCAAATTTTACATTCAACCTTAAGATATTCAATATGTTGCATCAATGCTCTAGATCACCATATTAATGGGTCTTATCATCATCAGTGGGTAGATTTCTATCCATCGTTCCATGCTAACATCACATCATATCATGTCGTACAACTGACCCATTACTAAAAATATAACTATGTAATTTCTATCTAAATATGATATAAATCATTCACTAAAAATCAAAACCTCATCATTGATCTATATATCAAACCCATTGTGTTGATCTATTTTACCATATAAATGTTTTGAAATAATTTTCAATTAGATATTTTTCGAATCACCTTCCAAATTTATACTGATGATGGTTTCATGTAGAATGGGGGAATGTAAAATAAAAAAAATCTGGAATGAATGTTGGACAATGTTCGTGAGGGAAATGATTTTTTATATGGTTGTAAAAGTATAACAAAAAATATATAATCATCAAAATGAAAATATTCATCTTTTTTTGGAAGATTTCAGAATTCACATAATCAATAATCAATCCATTAATGAAACTTTCCCATATATGATTCACATTTACATATGATGATATTTGAAGGATGAAATCCAAAAATAATCATCATACCTCACTTTAGTGAATTATAATAAGTGAAAAACATGTTCTCTAGTAATGAAGACCATTTTTTTACATTTGATAACTAACTATTGATTCCAATTAGTCTAATCAATTTGGTCTTCCAATCTAGATTCAAAAAACATATACAATAATTCTTATATATTCTATATGGTCTATGAGGAAAAATCTATTGATTCTCTATAAGAGGTTTTTTTAAATACCTAATTATGTTTGGTTTAATTAAATAAATAAAAAATATAAGATTTAATTTTTGTAAAATTTCACCAATTATGGCGCTGAAGAGAATCACCTGATGCTGAACAAGGTTGTGTTTTTTCTTTTTCAATAATTATGTTTGATATTCAATGGTGGTCTTCAATATCCATTATGGACTTAAAATCCTAATATATTCATTTATATCTAAAAAACTGTGTGTGCATGATATAACATATTGAATATTATTAATATATGAAGTCCGGTCTCACTGGGCCATGGAATCCCACTTAATATATATCCACGACTCCAATGATAATCCTATGTATATTCTCAAGTCATATATAGAAATAACAGAGGGGTTACATTATCCAAACCATTGGGTTTTTCATCCAAAACGAATATAGGTTACTCAAAATGGAGTAATATATTCCCTCAATGGTATCCTATGAGCTGTCAATAATCATGATGTGGTGAATGAAATCAATAAATCCAAATTTTTTATGTTTTTATGGGTAAATTATTTTCCATTATGATTATTTGATTACACATAATGGAATTCCATGAACAAGCATGGGGGAAATAAGAGTTGATGTTTTTGGATCTAAGATACCTAATTTTTTTAGGGAAATGATAAGCCCCATATTTATGTGAATCAATGAATTGTAGTCAACAAGGTTTAATAAAGTAGTGAAGGGTGTATCAATGCACGGAATGAGGGCGAAGAGGTTTCCCTAACCACGTATAATAGGTTTCACACTCCTTTATTTGTTGTATAATACTATTAAATGTAGAAATTAATGTATAAAACTCAATGTTTTGAAATTTTTTCAATGACCTTGATAGGTGTACTTGATCTAGATCTACGTTCTTGGATAGTGCTATGTTATTTCAAATACTGAGCCTGACTATGTGGTAGAGTTTTAATGTGTTAAAAAGACCTATTTCCGCAACCTATTTTATGATACCGCTGCATTCATTTCATCTCCTAATGCATACATTTGGCTCCTTGGCTGTGGAACTCCCATTTGAAAAACATTTGAGGATTTTTTCCCATTATTCTATTAAAAATCATTTTTGTGTTAAATTTTTCTTATTGGATATGTACTGGTAAACTATCTATTCCCCTTCCATATTTTGTTTTTATTCATCATCTTGAAGAATTTATCCTAGTTCATGTTCTTAATATCTATTTTTATTGTGTTTCTATATTAAATAGTTTCCTTCTAGTTTTGGCCAATCCATATGTTTGTACTATATGAGTGTTCCAATAGATAAATATCGTAGTTGGGCGATACGATTTTCCCCAATGTATGGTTGTTAATATGTAGGTTTTGTGTCATTCTTATCAAAATATCTAAGAATTATATCCAATGTCAATAAACCCCTTTTAAAAAATAATAACCTCATCTCTATGATGATAAATTAAACCCTTATACTATGTTGCACGTAGTTGACCTCAACATGAACCACCAACAATGTTGTTTCTTTATTCCTAGAAATTCCACCCCTATGGTAAGCTAACCTCACTATACAATATGATAATTGAATGTCATAATAAATTGGATTATTAAATGTTCAATGAACATTATAACACCTTCTCATTTCTATATTAATGGTATAAAATTCCATTTACCATTGATTTTATATGATTATATGTATTAATTAATTGTTAAATAAAATGGTTTATAAATTTTTTATGATGACTTTGGTGAGTTTCTAACAAGGAAATAATTAACCAGTAGGATGAATTTGACATTTTACTCAATAGATCTGATGAAGAAATTAGAATCCATGGAAATTTCTACTACATGTATCTTAAGACCCATAATTATTCCTTGTAAATTTATTATCCTTGAATCCTATAACCCACTAAGACTCTTTTGGCTCCATTACTCCATCAAACCAACGAACCAATATGATTCTATGGAAATATATACTCCTAGAATAAAATTTATATAGCATAAATGATTAATTTTACATTTATAAAATGTATATCTTTATTAATTATAATACATGGACTCCTTGGTAATTTATTCTCTTTGAATGTAATTTAATTAGCATATTTTCATGTCATGGACATTTCTAATACATGGATCCTAATCGTTTATTTATGATATATGATTACACAGTGTATGAAAGCATTGATGATTATCATGCTTTATTGTCAACTAGTTATGATATGTGTTCTTGCTTAATTTTTTAACATATAAATTGGATAAATTCACTTCTACATTTATTACATATAATTTTTTAATAAATAAACACTACTACAACTTATATGAAGACATTGTATATGTAACAGACATCATTAGTGGTGGCCTATGTATAGTTATCTCACACATTGTTAGGGTTGTCGTTGGGTAACCAAAAAATCTTCATCAATGAATATAGGGATAGAAGGACCCCCACTAAATAATTCTATGTTTATTGTTTCATAGGAGTAGTGGAGCATAAGGAGGTATATGGATCATGATACTATTTAGAGATAATTTCATTTTGGATTTCTTGTAATGTTGATTCATGTATTGTATTTCATGGATATTTCATTGTATGGAATGCCTTTATTTTAGATTAGGGTTGTACGTATAATTTAATATATGGAACTACTCTTGGAATTGACTATTATAAATGTTAACAGGATAATATATATTTTATTCCTAGTCAATATTTTTTTTGTTATTTTTATTCATTTATTATTCAAT
Organism: Viscum album; assembly: GCA_963277665.1. Classification (NCBI taxonomy): domain Eukaryota; kingdom Viridiplantae; phylum Streptophyta; class Magnoliopsida; order Santalales; family Viscaceae; genus Viscum; species Viscum album. Next base: position 793,142,768 of record OY728160.1, on the reverse strand, counting down.
TTTTTTACTCTTACCATTAGGTTATCATACCATCATAATACAATCAATATCCATCACATATTGATGGAATCTAAGGGGATGTTGGGAGGCACACTTAAGGCCCTATGTCCCACTAGTTTATGGAATCGCTTATTAGCTTCATGATTGAGACAATAAAATTTGGTTTCTGAGGATCTGTCATCATTGATTTTTTTAAAAATTTATTATTATGATGAATGATACTTGTAATGAGTTTGAATTTGGTGATGAACTGTTCATGGGAGAATATAACCAATAAACAAGAAAAGACTATTTTACCTAGGAATTAGGAATGGTGATATATCATATGATCATTAAATTTGTTATGATTACCCTTTTGGGTGAATCACGTGTTATGTGGATTTAATATTATATTGATGTTGGTTAATTCAATGTATTACATAAAATTATAAGGAATCATTGATCCTAAATCATTTTAGGCAAAAAATGTATTCACATTCCATGATTATTACATTTCATGACGTATTATATTCTTTACTATATGAATTTATTATATGTTTCTATTGATATATAATTTCTATTTCACAAACATATTTATTGGGATGACAAAAAATACATGGTTACATAAGCTACCTACATCGACCTTATAGTCTTTGGAAGCATATATTAATCAATATTACTTAATTAGTAAATTATGGGACGTTCACTCATGGGAGTTTAAAAATCGAGATCAGAAATATGTATAATTTAGCCATTTGATAATATTTTTATATAAATAAATTATAATTTAAATGGATTAAAATTATTAAATAAGAGGTCTTATTTTATATATAGGTTCGAATTGAATCATAAGGTGTTTTTTATGGCATGACATTGAAACTATGCATACCACAACCCATATAATATAAAAGTGTTATTCTTATAGACCTAACATTGGTAGTCAAATGTAGGAAGTATCTGTTGTGTTCTTATGACCAATTGGTCACACAATCCTGGATTTAGGAGTTGGAATAGGGGTGTGAATTGTTGATAATGAGGATTGGAATTGAATTTTTTTGAATCTCTATGGTTTTATAGATAATTTTTTTTAAGTGTGTGATTATAAATTTTAGAGGCCTGCCACTCTGGTGGAATCAATTTGTGCACCAAGAGGGTGCTGAAGTAATGATCTTAATGTGGTTGGACGTTCAATATTGATATAACTATCCATAATTCCACATGTGGAACTACCTTTTATATTTTAAATAGATGTTGATTTCTTGTCTCTATAGGGTTTTCAATGAATTATGGAATGTATTTAGTATCCTTGTTAACTTCCACAACTATGGAAGAAATTAATTATGAGATTTTGTAGAATCACACACCCACATATTTCGGGGATAGAGAACCACATGCTATGGAGTGATGAATAATGTTCATTCATGTTATTTTAGATCATCTAAATACACATCCTGATTTGATGGTGAATTTTGATACATATATATTTTGATATTCTTCCTAATTATGGGGTGATTTTGTTACATAGATGGATTATCATTAGGATATAGCTTATTCAAATTTTCATAGATCCTTCTATGATTATTATTGTCTTACGATGATGATGAACGATGGACATATAGTGTTTATGCACTTAGATCCAGGATCATAACAATTTAGGGAATACTCAGCCCATTTTATGATGATTGATAATTTTTAACCTTTTTGTTAGGTAAAGATATATTTAACAAAATCAAATTTGAGGATGGGAATATGTATGAAATTTGATTACAGGTCAATGTATTTCTAATGGAAACCATAATGAAAATAGTAAATCAGTCATTTATTAGTCAATGTAACATAATAGAATATTATGATGAAGTGTAGGGTAGTTTAGCTTCTCATCCTTGTGGTGTTTTATGAGGAGGAATGAGGTAGTTATTTGAAACCTCTCATAAGGTGAATACTATAATGATAACTTCTATATATCTACAAACTATGTGGGGGCAGTAAAAAATGAAGAAAAAATGTGATAGACACCATTTTATGTGTCAATCATGTGGAACAAAGGCTCATATATTTTGTTATTTTAGGAACAGTATTCAAGTATAATCTTTTAGGGGGTATGCACCAAATCGAGGATCAAGAGCATGTTTAAAAGCTTCTCATACAGTATGGAGCTTGAGTGAGATCGACCAATCATGTTGAGGAGGAGGTCATGAATACACTATCTCAACACTAGATTTAAAATGAAAATAGGGCATGTTGGATCATCTTTGGTATGAAATATATTAGGGTTATACGTCCTTTCATATATATCCCTGGAAACATAAACCCATTTATAAATATCTAATGACTTATACAGAGAGAGATAATTTTGCATAGCCTCCATGTTAGAATATATTATATTCGATAAAGGTGAATATCATTCCTTCATATTTGTGTTTATTATGTATATCAATGTGTTCAATGATTATTTTTTCTATTGCATAATGACACATGAAACATCATTTGGGAATCAATCCATGATTTTACCCCAATACATGGACTACCCCTTATGATTTGTGTCTTTCACTTCGTATGGGGCCTCATTATCATCAAGAGGATGAGGTTTGATTTCATTCCTGGGATGGACTGGTTTTTTCACTTATATTTCCAAGAATACTGATATAACTGAATCATTAAATTATAACTACAAAAGGGAATATTTTTTATTCAAATGATTGAATTGTATGTAAAGGAAAGATAATCCATACCTGAGCATTATGACCAAGGTTAGATAATATCAATTATTTCATTTTCATATCTAGATGACTTGAGACTATGTTTGATATATTTTCATACTGTGTTATATTTTTATGGACATTTTACAGGATGAAATTTCCAGACAACCCCTAGAGAGGGAGGTATAGTTTTCCACCATTTTAGTTACTAGGGCTACACCAATATCCCTTCCCCATGCTGGATGGATTCTACCGAGTTATAGTATTTCAAGAGATAATATGAGGACAAAGATGTAACATGGTTTATAAGACCCAGTACTTCTCTTTGAGGTTCTCTTGTCAATTTCACCAGAAATTTTGATTTATCCCATCAATTATATTTGAATTACATGAAATTAAATAAATTTAATGTTAAGAATCTATATGAATTTCCCACCTAAGAAACCAATACAGATAGCTCTAAGGTGGACTATATTTCTGTTAGATTGATCAATTATTCGGTGAGCTGTAGTTTTTGATAGACCATCATACATATCAGATACAAGAGTTCATATAATATATAGATTTTATTAGTATTTTGGAATGAACATTAGTCTCACAAAAGAACGAGTTGCCTTCGTGGAACTCATAAATTGATTCATCCATACAACTAATGATATTTTGATGTGGAATTAAATGAAAACATCATTTTTCAATCTCACACAGTATAAGACCATTCTAATCATCTTGAGATTATATTGGGTACACATATAGAGATTTAGTTATCCAATAGAGTCACCATTTTCCATTATGGAATTGATGAAGAACACATCCTATGTTATATTATCACTGAGAAAAATTTAATAGTTTACCCAAATTTGGTAAGAGATGTGGTTTCCTATAAAATAGGTACGATCTTATTATATATATTGACTTTTTGGGGCTATATTGTTATTATATGTTCTTAATAAAGGCCTTATCATGTAACTCCCCGACCCTAGTTACTCAGAGTTAGTTCATTATTACATAACATTAATAGTATCCCAAAATATCATGTCCCTAAAGACCAATTATTTTAATAGCCTTGTATTTACTAGATAAATTCATAAGGATAAATTAGATCATAAAATAGAAAACTAAAACAACATTGTTTCCATGGACAACACTGAGATCCCATAGTCTATCACGTCAGGTCAGTTATAATATACTTCTTCACATTCTGGGAAAAATAAAACTCAGAAAGGGGTGAGCTCAAATGCTCAGTAAAGATAACAATAAAGGGGAAACTTTCATAAATTAGCATAATAATTTTTGGAAATATATAAATCTAAAACAAAATCCTGTTTAACTTGAACATCAACATAATATTGAAAAGTTGAAATAAAATAATGTCATTTAATTATTCATGTAGATATTCTACTTTTCGAATAATCACATGTAATATCAATAAAAATTTTCATAATGATGGAATGCATAATTCAAGACTTTCATAACAAAATATTCAAATCCTTGTGCCATGACTACAAATAAAATTTCCTCAAGGACTTATCCAAAGACACTAGATTGTCTCATGATACCTACCGATGCATCAAGTAGCTATAATGGGATCCACCTGTCACTTAAAATGTCCAATTCATTTATAATATTAAAAGGTTAAAACATAACATAAACATTCATATTATAACTGGCATATGAAATGTCAATACGTTATCCATAAACATTGAATTGTATGAAATAACACATCTAAACTCAAACATATCACAAAACCATAAATACAATATGGAATTTTTGTATCATAACAAATCAACTACAAAAAACATAAAATCCAATAATGGATGTTGACACAGATGAAATAAAAACCATTTTAGAGAAATAACTCTTTCTATTATGAAATCGTTTAAAAAGTCGCGTAATTATAAAATAATAAATATATATTTTAAAATATTCTTATATTATTTTATGGGAAGCCTTACATTTTTATAATGGTGGAAAATAGTAACACCCTTTTTATAATTTAAAAAAACATTCTTTCCTTAATTTTGTCGAAAATGTCATCAGATACCTTATTTGGTAAACCGAAAGAAGATTCATTTCAATCCATTTTTAAAAAAAAAACGAGATTATAAATTCCTTTAACCTATAGTCTAGTAAATTGTAAAGAAATTGAAATAAATTTATAAGAAACATGGATGTTGATTATAAATATGTCCCTGTAGATACTTACGTAAAAACAACCTTAGATAGTAAAGAGATTGTGAAATTAACCATTACCAATTTGGTAATTTACGAAACATACACCCAATGAATGAAGTATCATACAATTAATATGTAAATAAAAATAAATTAAAGTGTATTACAAAATTAATAGAATTATGGGAGGTACATACACCACACAAAATGTAATAGTGGAAATATAGAATGAATCTCACAGAAATAAGTAGTGAGATGAAAGCCACTAACCTTGTACTTTTCCTTAGTAGAAGGTAATTTAACATCATTTATAATGGTGAGACAATTTTTATTAAATTATACATAAATCATATACATTAATATGATATCATATATGAACTTTTAACATTGCATTGTTTAAAATATATTAGTATTATCATCATTTCTGGTGTTAACTGATTCATTTTCCCTTATATGATTTGTTATGTAAGTAATGCTTGATATGGATATGTTGTATCATATTCATATTCATAATGATATTATGTATTCACTCATTATTTTTAATCATATAATGAAAATTATTCTTTAACGGATCACGATGGGGAATAAATCTCATTGCGTTCGTAGAGATGGTAATCCGTACGTACACATGAGCAACAATATCATTTTTTGATATTAAAATAATATATAATTGGATGGTATATCATATATACAGAATAATTATCAAGTTATATTTATTATTTACATCAATTAAAAATCATTATTATACCCATCCAAATAATAATGTATTGAATAACAATTACAGAATGGCGTGGAGACAGAAAGCTGTACGTACAGACGTCTAGTGACATGTCATTAAACGAACGGATAGAATAATGAATATGGTTGTACCATATTTATAATAACATCACAGTTTATATAACATTATGGACTGATTATTTTGTAATGGAAAAAAATGAATGTGGAAGTGGAAGAAGAAAGAAACCTGAAAGAGGTGATGAAATATTTACCACTTTTTCTGGTTATTCATTTTGATTTGATCAAAAGGGCTCCATAGGTTGGCTTTATGACTAAATTAAGGCCTCTATAATGAATTTACGATATTTTAGAGGGTATTATAGTAGTATTTTTCCAATCCAAATGGATTTGAGGGCGTGAATTTTAGAGAAGGTTGGGTTCCCTTTTATAAGAGGGTTGAGGGGCACCTTAGGAAAAGCTAGAAATATTATTTTATAATAAAATAATTTTCGATTTTTAATGGCTCCAAAAATTTTTTTTTTAAAAGATAAGTTGTGGATGTGTCGAAAACTGGTCAAACAATAGGTTTTAGATAGGTTTGTGTCACTATATTAACATTATCTTTTAGATTTAACTCTTAGTTAAATAGTGTGACATTTTCCATTTCTCTTTGTATTTTTATATTATATTGTCAATAAACTGACTATATACTTCCAATAGAACCCCAAGTGGTACATTAATGTTATATATATAATTATATAAGTCTTTTGGCCAATACTTATATTTTTATGAATATAATATCAATTAATAATACAATATTTTTTAAAAAACTCTTTTATGTCAATTTTGACACTATTTGGTATTTTTTGGATAAATTTATTACAAAATTATTACATTGAATAAAATACTTCTAACCAACCCTAAAAAGTAATATAAACCGACAAGATTCTTATAATTCATATAAATCTCACATTACATTTATTTGGATATTTATAATATCAATTATTTTTATATTTCATAAATATGGTAATTACTGCATCCTCATTGAGTCATAAATAAATTAAATTATTTATTGTGTAAAAATATAAATATAATACCATTATTTAGTAAATATATTTATCTTCCCAATTAATATTTATAGTCGAAATGATAACTTATATAACCACATGTAAAAATTGATTTACGAAAAGATACTGGTTTATGAAATTTATGCCTTTTCTTTTAGTTAATTAAAATAAAGTCTCATTATCCTTCATAAGTGATTCAATGGGGTCCAAATATAGACCCTAGGATTCCCATGGTTGTCCATGACTCATAGAATAAGGTTATGGCAAGTGATACGGTGATTTTGTATTATTATAATATTCTTCTTACCTTTAATTACCCTATTTACATTTAACCGCGGTAAAAAAATGTCAAAATTTACAATTCACCAAAAATTATTTTCATTCTAATAAACAATATTTTACATACTGAGGTTAACCGTGTATCTTGGATTTTTGTAATTTGACTCACATAAATGGAAAAATTATGTTTTATGCAAATTTTCAAATTCTCCAAGGAGGTGGGTAAAGATTGTAAAAAGTTCAATAAAAAATTTATATATCTAAACATATTATAAAATGAATCCAATGAACTATATTGAAATTATATTTGTCTTATGAATATATTTTGACCAAAAATATATTTAAATAAAATAAATAAATATTTAAATAAGATGTCTGTATTAACCAATAACTTAGTGTTTTTCACTATTCATCAAAAATTGAATGTTTTTAGAAAAATACCAACATTTTACCCTAAGATAATTTTGATATTATGAATTAATAAAATAACCCTATTTTACAAAATTCAAAACATATAAGTTTCATTTATTATGTAAAATGAAATCTTGTTGACAAAACAAAAAAGGGTGTTTTTAAGAAATTATAACTAACAAAAGATTCATACTTGTTTATGTTCAATTTCAATGTTAAATTACATACAATGAACAGAATTGGATCAAATAGTAAAAATATAATCTATTTATACTTTCAAAACATTAAAATTTATAATTTAACTCTATAAATTATTTTGATTAAAAAAGTTGTATTCAATTAAAATATTGTATTTTTCACTATGCACCCAAATATGAAAGTTATCAGAAAAAACACCAAAAATTTATTGAAAATAAACATTTATGTCCTGATTCTAAAGAAGAAGTTTATTCTGTCAAATTGAATATATAAAAGTTTCAAATATTGGATTTAAAAAGGGTTCTTCATAAAAAGGCCGTAAAATTGCATTTCTTTAAAATTACTTCTTTTATTTGAAAAAAATGAATTTATTGATACATTATTTCAAAGAAACTCATAATATGCATTCTAAAATTATAAGGATTATATAATGTTCAAAATTCAGTTAATACTATTCATAACTGCTTTTGAACGGCAAGTATTGTATGTCGTGGTGCACTAGAAATCAATCTTGTGTGTAGTGAATATTATTGGATTACATTGAAAAAATAACGTACTATAAAATCATGGGGTGTTACATTTTCCCCTCCTTAAATAAATTGATTACATGACATTTTTAATTGTTCTTTGAAAATAAATGGTTAAAAATATAAAGATACCTTTGTGGAAAACTGACATAGGAAGTTGGGTTAATAAAATTTAGTCTTAATAAGAGGGAAATGGTAATGAAAAAGTCACCAGGAAATTATGATCTCGATTATGCGAATATTGGTGGAAATTAAAGAAAAATAATTGGAGGGAAAAAATTAAATAGTTATTGGGATTGATTGAGGTCATCAATCACAAAAAAATGTATATTTTAGGGCCTCAAAACCTTCGATCTTTGATGATTTTAAATATCATTGGTTCAACAAAAACATAAGCTATTAGGTTAACACTTTTTTGGTTTTAATATCCCTAAAATAATGTTTATGAATTAATTTCTTCATAGAATAAGATAATAAAATAAACATGACATTTATAGTTTCACCCTTTAACTAATTTCCACCACAAACACATCTTTCAGTATAAAAGATAATATAACAAAAAAAAACATAATTTATCCTAATTTTATATGGTTTGAAAAAATGAATTTATAATTAATCTATCAGACCTTTTAAAAAAACTACATATTACAATCCAGGACATCACATAGGACAGTGGTAGGTTATGCACCCTTTTTGACCATCTGTTGTGGGTTCAAGTCTCGCGGCCTTTCCAGACTCGACTGGTTGTCTCCCGACCTTCGGGTTGTCCATTTATAAAAAATCCACAAAACAATCTTAAGAAATGATTTTACCATTATAATAAAATCCAATGTCAAAATTAATCCATTCCAACCATTATACTTATCCAAAATACTTCTTTCCAAACTCACAGTCCACAATTTATAAATATGTAGAACACAATGAAGATTCTTTTTTCCAGGAAATAAAATGTGAATACCATCATCATGTATTATTTTAAAAGATGGTAACACCCTGAATTACCATAAAACCATATTGATTATATTCATGCTCCCTTATTCCTTATAGAATAGTGGACATATTCCTTATATCCAAAATTTTGAATATTCCAATAATGATGAAATAAACAACCCATTAATCAGTTCCGAGGCAGTCAATAATATCCAATAGAATGTATCCAAATCAATCATATATTATTACAAAATAAACACCTCAGTATAGTGACCATATTAAAGTTTTATCTTTCCATCAGCCATGCATTTTCCAAGAAGTTTAACATTCCATTGGGTCACTTTTCATGGCTCTACTAATCTCAAGTCATTAATGAAATAGTACTGCAATACAATCCATATATACTCTATAATTCATATAACATTTAAATCATTAATACAATACTAAAAATGAAACAATACATTAATAACAACATAATAAATCTTAATCATTCTTCTTCATGTTCGATAGTATCATAACATTATTCTTATCCAATAGCATCATTTCAGGTATACTCTGATGATATTGACATTGATTAACGTAGTTTCCCAACTCCATTCAGATGAAGCATTGTACATTTGAGACCTTTTTCTCACCCTTTAAATCATGTAATCAGTGTCCTTTTTCTCCACACTTATAACAAACTCACATTCCCTTCAATCATTTTACAATGGGATTCTTTCCAAATTTATCTCATATCAGAAAATCATTCATTCCACTCTTCCCTTTATCCATATTACTCTCTACCTTATTTTTATTCTCTTTCATCCCATACAATCCATAGGACTCATGGAATTATTTTATTATCTTATTAACACATGATGTTATTTATTCATATGTTGTGAATACATGGGAGACTATTTCCCTTCTAAATGTAGTCTTAATACTATGACTGATATGATTATTTTTTACTCTTTGGATCATACATATTGTTGGAGTTCACATTTAATCTGCTGGGCACCATTTCTATACAATGGCATACTCTAGGTCAGTTTATGAATTGAAATGAATAATTCAAAACTTGTAAAATACCTAATGTAATTTGAGTAGTTTATGGATATAAACCATAATAATAAAAATGTTTTCATTGAGGAAGTATTACTCGTAAATCCTTCATAATGGTTTGTAATGATAATGTGAATTATCTTAAGATTATCCCCCAAGAGTGTCATAACCAAGAGTGTATAAATGCCCATTTTTGTGCATGATTTCCCATTCAAATCTAGCTCAAAGAGGTGTTTTCAGCTTTTACCCCTTGGTACATTTGTGCCAGAGCCGCCTCTACCTGCTTGTATCCAGACCGGGATATATTTCATGGAAAACACACAAAATTTATACAGTATGAAAATTTTAAGAAGTTCTTATATACGAATTCACAATGTCAATCATAGGATAATGTTCTATAATCAGAGTTTCTCTAAATATAGTTTCCATGGATTGACTAAACATTATATGATACAAACTATAACGCTCAGACCCTAGTTAAACAGAGTCTGTGAAATATTACATAACATTGGCATGATCAAAAAAGATCAAGTCTCAAAAGAACTATTAGTTTAGTATCCTTGGATGTACTAGATCATTCATAAGGTTTACATTACATCATAAAATGGAAAAACACAACAACATTGTTTCCATGGAAAACACGGAGATCCCATAGACAATCACTGTAGTTCAGTAATAATATTCTTTTTCTCATCCTGGAAAAAATAAAACATAGAAAGGTTTGAGCTCAATTTCTCAGTAAGGATAACAATATAGAGAAAAAATTCATAAAATTGCATAAACATTAAAGGAAATTTATAAAACTAAAACACAAGACATTTAATCTTGAACATCATCATAATATGGTGAGGATAAAATAAAATAATTCCATTTACTTATTCACATATATATTCTAGTAGTCGAATAATCACATGAAATATCAATGGCCACTTTCATAATGATAGAATGAATAATGCCAGACTTTTATAACCACATAGTCAGGGCCTTGTGCAAAGATTACAAATTAGATTTTTTTTCAAGGCCTTGTGCCAAGGAACTAGTTTGTCTCATGAGACCTACTATTTCATCGATGATCTATAGTGGGTTCCACCCATCACTTACTATGTCCAATAGATTCCTCATATGAAAAGGTTTCAACATAACATATACATTCGTATAAAAACTGGTATACATAATGTCAATTCTTAATATATATACCAGGAATGGTATGAAATCTCACTTCTAAAGTAAAACTTATCCCAAAACATTCAATATAATATGGAATTTTTGTATCATAATAAATCAACTTCAAACAAACATAAAATCCATCAAAGGATGTTGACAGAGATGAAATCAAATATTTTTTAGAGAAATAATTAATTCTATTTTGAAATCATTTGTATTCTTGTAATTATAATAGAAAAAATTTATATTGTAAAATATTATTTTAATATTGTAGGGGATGATTCCTTGTTTTTATAAATGTGTAAAATAGCCACACCCATTGAATAAGTTAAAAAAATTTCTTACATTAATTTTCCTGAAAATGACATAAAGTACGTTATTTTGAAAAAGATGGGACGATTCCATTCAAACCACTTTTTAAAAAGTAAAATAAGGGTATAAATGAATTTATCCCATAGTCTAGTCAATTTTAAAAATGGTTTGAAATAAATTTTTAAGAAACATGGATGTGGATGATAAATATGTCCCAGTAGATACTTACACAAAAAAAACCTCTGATAATAAAGAGATTGTGAAATTAAACCTTACCAATTTGGTAACTTACGAAACATACACCCCATGAAATAAGTATCATAAAATGAATATGTAAATAGACATAAGTAAAATTTTATTACACATAGAATACAATTATGTGTCGTACATACACCACACAAAATTTAATAGTGGCAATATAGCATGAATCTCACGGAAATAAGGAGTGAGATGAAAACACATTACCTTTTAGATTTACTTGGTAGAAGGTAGGATAACCTCATGTATAATGGTTATTTTTTTTATAATTATACATGATTCATATACATTAATATGATATCATATATGATGGTTTAACATTGATTTGTTAATAATAACATAGTATTATCGTCATTTCTGGTGTTAACTAATTCATTTCCATTAAATGATTTGTTACGTAATTAATGTTTGTTATAGATAGGATGTATCGTATTCATATTCAGAATGATATTAAGTCATTAATCATTATTTTTAATCATCAAATGAAAATTTTTCTTGAATGGATTACGATGGGGAATGAATCTCATCGCGTTTGTGGAGACAGTTATCCGTACGTTTGCACGAGCGACAATATCATTATTTTAATATTAAAATAATATATAATTTGATGTTATATCATATGTACATAATCATTATAATGTTATATTTATTTTTTACATCAATTAAACATCATTATTATACGCATCCAAATAATGATGTGTTGAATAACAATTACACAATGACGTGGAGACGGTATGTCGTACATACACATTTATGGTTTCATATAATTCAAAGGAAGGATAGAATAATGAGTATGGTTGTACCATACTTATAATAACATGAATTTATTTAGAGGATAATGTAGTTATTAATTTTTAATTGAAACAATTAAGATAGAGGAAATGGAAGAAGAAAGGAACTTAAAAGAAGTGATTGAAATATTTACCTTTTCTTCTTCGAGTTGTTAATTCTGATTTGACCAACGGTCTCTTTAGGATGGATTTCATACTTATGGAAATCCTCTAAGATTAAGAAAGTACAGTTGAGAGGATATTTGGTCTGTGTTTTTCAGAACCATGTGGATATGAAAGTGTGAATTTGAGAGAAGGGGGAGTGCTCTTTTATAATAGTGGTGAGGGGAGCCTTGGGAAAATCTAGAAATATTATTTTATAATAAAAGAATTATCATTTTATAATGTCTCTAAAAATAATTATTTTATGAAGAAGGTTGGTATTGGTCAAAAACCACTTAACCAATTGGTTTTAGATAGTTATACGTGACTATAATAACCTTATCGTTTAGATTTAACTCGTATTTAAATTTTTTGACATTTACCATGTCTCTTTTTATTTTTATATTATATGGTTAATAACCATACTATATACTTCCAAGAGAACCCCAAGTGGTTCATTAATGATAAAACAATCATTATATAACTATTTTTTCTGAACATTAGATTTTTAAGAATAGAATATCAATTAATAATATAATATTTTTTTAGAAAATCTTGTATGTTGGTTTTGACAATATTTTTTATTTTGTTTTTTATAATTTTATAAAAGCATTATTACATCGAAATAAATTAATCTCACCCACTCTAACATGTCATAGTAACCTATAAAATTAATTAAATTCATAAAAAGTCTCAAATTACATGTATTTGGATATTTATAATTTCAATTATTTTAATATTTCATTAATAAGGTAATTATTGCATCGTCATTGTATAATAATAAATTAAATTATTTAATGTCTAAAAAATATAAATACAATAAATTATGTAGGTAATATTTAATGATTTATAATGAATATATGTATTATAAATTATGACTTATACAAGCCCATGTTAAAATTGATATACTAAAAGATATTGGTTTGTGGCATTTTTTCCTTTACTTTAAGTTAATTAAAATAAAGTGACATTAACATTCATATGTGGATCCAGGAGGTCCCAAAATCTACCCAAGGATTCTCATGGTCATCGATGACTCATACAATAAGATTAGGACAATTTTTAAGGTGATTTTATATTATTATAATATTTTATTTACCTTCAATTATCCTATATACCTTTAACCGCGGTAAATAAAATTCAACAATTAATATTCACAAAAAAATTACTTTTATACATTGAACTAGATTTTTCATAATTATGTTAACCATTTATCTTGTATTTTTTAAATTAAACATTCAAAAAAATTAAAATTATGTTTTATGCAAGTTTGAAAATTCTCTTTGGAGGTGGGTAAAGAGGGTAAAAAGTTCAATAAACTTTTCATATATCTAATAATTTTATAAAATGACCCCCAATGAATTATATTGAAATTATATAGGAATTATGTACTTTTTTTAAATAAAATAAATTCTAATAAATTAAATAATTATTTTAAAAAAAGTCAGTTTTATCCAATAACTTAGTGTTTTTCACTATTCATCAAAAATTGATGGTTTCGGAAAAATACTACAATTTCACACTAAGATAATTTAGATATTCTGAATTAATAAATTTAGGCTATTATACCAAATTCAAAACATAGAAGTTTCATTTATAAATTTAAAATTAATTTCTGATGTCAAAATATTTTTTTTTAGAAATAATAACATTCAAAAGATTGATACCTGTTTATGTTCAATTTCAATGAGAAATTACTTAAAATGACCACCATTGGATTAAATGGTAAAAATATAATATATTTATACTCCCAAAACATTAAAATTTATAAATTATCACTATAAATTATTTTAATTAAAAAGTTTTTTTCAGTTAAAATATAGTATTTTTCACTATTCACCCAAATATGAAAGTTATCAGAAAAAACACAAAAAAATATATTAATAGTAAACACTTATGTCCCAATTATAACGAAGAATATTATTTTGTCAAATTTAATATATAAATGTTTCAAATATTGGATTAAAAAGGGTTCACCATTAAAAGTATATAAAATTCCATTTTTGAAAAATACTTCTTTTATTTTGAAAAATAATGAATATGTTGATACATTATTTATAAGAAACACATAATATTGATTCTTAAATTTTATGGATTATATGATGTTCAAAATTATGTTAATTCTATTCATAACTACGTTTTAATGACTAGTTTGGTAAGTCTGAGTGTGCTACAACTCAGTGTTGCGAATGGTGAAGTTTATGGGATTACTGTGAAGAAATAACATACTATGAAATCATGGTGTGTTACATATAATGAATAGAATCACCAAATAAGGGATTGAATAAAAAATTTTATTTTTAAAATCATATAATAAAATTGATATAAACTTTTAGGGGATTAATGGGATGCCAACTTTAGTGGTGGTCCTAATTCTTCTAGAGTAGAGTATGACATATAAAGTTTATTTGGATGCATCAAACAACATGATATTTGTATATTTCGTTGAGTAGGATATAGTCATGTCATATGGATCACATATGTTGAGTCCATGTGAGAGCAATTATAGAACAAATGATCTCAAGTTAGCTGGTGTTGTTAATCACTTGCATTGTTTGTAGCATTACATATTGGGTGATAATTTTTTGGATTTTACCGACCAAAAAATAATCATATAAATATTTTAATTTTTTGAACTGAATATTATGATGTGATGATTGGTACAATACATATTTCAATTGGACTCTATGATTCCTGATATCCCCAAAAATAGCAATGTAGTTGCTGATTCATTATGAAGGATGGATCAGACAAATGTGTTTTAAGAGGACAATAATAAGTGGAATCTTAGGGATAAGTTTTTTGTGGTTCATGATGATGTTTAGGAGAGTCATTAAAGGATATTAAACATATATTTAGCAAGAATAAAATTTTTCTCTAATGGGAAATAATGAGAAAACATTTATATCCATAGGGTGTGGTCCAAGGGGAGAGAATTTCCAAAGAGAATTCAATCCCAAGAATGACCAAGGATGATAATGAAACCTTAATCATATATTTAAATGTTTGGGTCCCCATGAAAATATTATATGATATTCCATAGGAATTTGATGCATTATATTTGGTAATTCATTACGAAATTACTAATATGGTTCAATATATACAGTACAATTATAAGGTTCCTATTGTGAAATGTGACATAGATGTATCTATTATTCGTTATTTCTTCAAATCATCTAGTACAAGGTATCATTATAGACCAGATATATATTTACCATCATTTTCCATTCCTGTTTGATAATGGGATTGTGTGAACATGTAATTTTTTATGGCCTTTCTAAGATCACCCCTTTACAATTATATAGTTTTGGTAGTTTCTAACCAATTAGGGAATAATGGTCTCATAATACATGTTTGAGAGATATTATCAATGGAATTTATAGTAAGTTTATATGTTAGGGAGATCATACGGTTTCATGGAGATTAACATTCTATCATATCAGATAGTGATTTTGGTTTCACAATGTGGTTATAGAAAGCGGTACATGAAGACATTGGTACAAAGGGCATCAGTCCATGACATATTAACCTCACACCAATTGTTATACATATCGTATGATTTCTATGTTCTTCAATATTCATTATGTAATGTGTCCATTATATTGAGGGTTCTTGAGTGAATCATATACCAATAGTTGTTTTTTTTAGAATAAAAACATTAAGTATATAATCCATGTGGTTCCCTAAGGTGAAATATATTGTAGGCCATGACATTCACCAATATTATAGTTAGAGGTAGGAAAAGAAATTATTATTAGACTATTCATTGTTCAGGATACAACAAATTTGGTGACACTAATCACGAATATCATGATAACCTATAAATCTAGTAAGTATTCATATACCTAGTTTCATTGATTAAATCAGGTCCTAGAGATTAGGGTTCGATTTTCATTCATTTTTTCCTAGCCAATGCGATCGATGGATTTAAAGACTTCATGAGATGATGCATTGTTTCATCTGAAATATTGATTTTATGAACTGAATCAGACTAGTGTCTTAATATATATAAAATATTCATAAATACTATTCAATGAATGATATTTTTCAAATGCCTAGCCTTTTCATATATTATCCAAACCCAATATATTTATCAAATCTAGAAAAAGTTGAGTCATATGTGGATTCTTATTTTGTGTATTAAAATGTCTATATTATTTATGGGAGCATGACGGATCAACGAGGTATGTTAGATCCTTTGGTGTGGGTATTATGGAATCATTATTGAGTATGATAGATGGAATGTGAGTGGGAATCTTGTGTACTTGTTAAATGGTTGAAATTTCTCACATTTGATACCTGAATACCCTTATAAGGCCAACTCAAGGATGTGTTTCTCTATAGATGGGAGCTTATAATTCCCAGAAAATTTATTTAGGTATGTGTAATTTGTTTATCAGTTGAATTCGATTATTTTAACATTAAATTAATTTTTAGTGGGGATCTATAGGAAATGTGGTGTTGTTCCCAAATAGAAAAAAGACCACTCAGAGGGAGGGGTGGATCTATGGTCCCTATTTCTTTTATATGAATAATTTTTACTTAATAAATAAACATTATTGACATCTATAACATATTAATGTTTTGATCCAGTATAGTAGAAATTATCATCCTCATAATTTGTATGAAAACAATATAATTAAAAGAAATGAAATGATATTTATGAGGATATTTACAAGGACTGAATCCTTACAATGCTGGATAGTCCCACCAACATGGACTATTTTAGTGTCTTCCTTCCCAAATAAAATAGCAAAAGCAGTGAAATTTTATATAATACCAAGATGAAAATTCAATAAATTTTTTGTTATACATTGAAACTACACTCCTCAACAGTCAATTTTCCAAAACTGGTAATACACCCAAAAAAAATTATGACTTTTTAGCCACTAGAATTTATAAATTGTTTCAAAAAACAATTTCTTTCTTAGTTTCTAAAACAATTAAAAAATGTATCTCTTCCTCAATAAAATAATGTCAAACATTACAAATTTACAATAATAATTAACTTTATAAATCTAATTTTTGTCGTTTTATAATTGGAAATATCAATAGAGACTCCATATGGAAACATCCATAGAAATATTTAGTCTTATTAGCATCAGTCATGTAAATTTTCTCTCATGGATGACAATCTGATGGGCTCACACTAATGAAAATTTTCAACTGAAATGCAATCAATGGAAAATTATCTAATGATCATCCTCATCATCAACATAAACAATAATCTAGTGCGAATCTCATTTACTTTTGAACAAATTTCCTAGCTCCAGGGAATAAGAACAGTTCGAGTTAGTGAAGAAAACATGTCTTGTGGTCCTTATTTTTTAAACACCCGAAAATAGAAAAGGGTTGAAATCTAATTTCACTTCCTACAAAATAATATTTTCAAATATAAAATTTATCATTAATTTAATTCATTATCATTTAATTTTATAAATATTATAAAAAATATATGAGGACTTCTCAAATCATCTCAAAAAGTTGGACGCCTTATTGTTTAGAAAATTTTCTGCAATACAATCCATCATTCTGTTTCATCATTATGATTGTACATTATGATAAATCATAATGACGAAAACACATTAAATACTGATGATGGAATCATTATTATGACCTTTTATACATTAATTTTATTCTCAATAGTTACTTCAGATCAACTAAAAACATATTATTAAAGTTTAGATATTTTTAAAGTATTAAAAATTACCTTTGACAATTCATTGTCAATAATCGCATAACAGATGAATAATTAATGAATTTTTCTATTTCATTCATTCCCCAGAGAGATTATTATACCTCAAATAGTGTTTATTAAATATTGACATCATCATTTTCCACATGTGTCTGATTGGTTAGTCTCTTTGACTATATGATGTATCAAAGTTAGCTATAGTCCAATATGTTAGCATGACATATTAAGAAACATTAATTTTTTTTTAATAATTAATACTTCTATAATACTATTTATATGATACAAAAATTATAACAATAATATAAAATGAATCAGTGTAAGGATCCATTTTGATGGAACAGTTTTGGATGTGAGTTCTTCACTTTTCTAAGATCGATCCAGAATCCTTCAATTATTTTCGTGCTGATGATTCTCATATTGGTGATCATTATTATGAAAAATTCACATAATATTCTATGAAATTATATAAAACCTATATTAAAAAATGGAATCATAATGTTTTATGAGAACTCCATGATAAAAAGAATCATCAAATTTAGTGTCAAATGTGTTCTCTGATACATCATTCCATTACGATCAACAGTATCATTAAAGACTGGATAATATTTCCATTAGAATATTCTATGAAAACCCTAATCTTATGGATCATATTCAATAACACGCAGGGTTGATCTTAGTTAGGTTCTTTATATTTATGGATTGTGACTTATTAAAAAATCATATTCTTTTCTCAACAAAATGATCACTTAATCTATTTTCATCTAATAAAATAAAAATAAATCTTTGGCCTAAAAAATACACCTTTATATGTATATATAATACCTATTTAAAAATAAAACTAAATTTCAACCACATTTCTTCTCCCCATTCTTTTTGTCTATCCCATAACCCTTATATATCTCAAATTCCTATTTAATCACCAATATTTACAATCAAATTTAAACGGTCCATTTGGAATAGTTTCCAGATGATTCAAAAATGATCCCATTTCCATGGGTGGGAAAATTCCTACTCAAAATCATTAAATGATATTTTAGATTAAAATATTCAATTAATTTGTTTTTTAATAATGATACATTACATAAATCACTCTATTTATTCATAGAAAAACTAGGTTTAGCAAGAAGAGTGAATAAACTTGTTTTTCAATGTTTTCTATTGCACAACTTTACTATAAGACACTTTTCGTTTTTTTTTAATATTCTCATTTCATTGGGAAATCATGAAATGATTTTTATATGATTAAAGTAACCAATAACCATCTAAAAAATATAATATAGATCATGTGTATAAAAACAGCATTCTGAGTCACATATTTTGTAAACTAATTACATTAGATTTCATTAAATATTATTGACCCTATAATTATATTTATAATGTCAAACCCATCAATTCCACACATATTAGTAAAAAAAATTTCCAGGAATAATGGAGACACAAAATTTTTTTCATGGAAGAGTCATTCAGACTAAGATAACTCTCTTAACCTTTTCTTTTTCTTTTTAATATTGTATTTTTTTACAAGATGTCTTTTTTACATCTATTCATAATTATTAAATTTTGTAATATGTTTTTTTCATCTATGAAATATTCTAAAAAGGATTTCAAATAATATACCCTCCTTATTACTTTTTTGTACAATTAGATTATAAAAAATCTTTCATTCCATTGTCTTATTTTGGATGGGTTGTTAAAGAAGTTTTAGTATCATTTCCTTCTATTATATATCTCTTATGTATTTTTTAAATTTAAAACACAATATGTTGATATATATTAATAATATTTTCACACATAATCATTAATCAATGTCTTCCACTTCTTTTCAAATTATTTATGTTTAATGTCTTACATTTATGACATGTTAACATATTCTAGAAAAAAACCCAACACTCCTTTTTCTTGGACTCATCATGTTTTCTTCCAAAAAAATTTATATACTATTTATTCATCAACATATATGTATCCATTTTCTATTCCAGGTAAAATTTAGGATCATTCAGCATTCCTTTTTCATTATATCCCCCAAGTGATTTATAGTTATTTCATAATAGAGACATGTTATCCCCACATGAATATGTTCTCCATTTGAAAAAAGTAGAACACCAGTAGTGACCTATGAATCATGATTTGGTAGATGATAGTGAACATGATTATAATTTTTTTCTTTATTCACAAATCATAAAACACTTCTATTATCAGTATACTAAGAAAAATAATTTCTATATTTCATGGTGAAACATTTTTTCTCAATAAAATTTTTTGTATACCATTATTTTAACCATATTTAGATTTTTCATTTTTATTATAGAATAACCTGATGATATTTTTTATCGTATTTCATATCTCACATTGTGTTTTAATATGAATTTATTATGTTTCTAGAAACTGAACATATTTCTCATCCAAAATAGAGTTAAAAAATATACCATCTTTTTAGATTCTACTACTTTTAACTAGTTTTACATGATTTCATCAATGAATTTTTATTTTATCATGTTTAGGTTTTCATTATTATATGATCATTGTTCATATATTCTTATTTTTATTTAATGCTCATTAATTTTAATATTAGGATATTTTAAAATAATTATATTTTTCTCTCCTTTTTACAATTCTTCATTGTTCTCATATTCTTTTCATTCATAATATTTCTTCAGATTCATTTATTTATTCTAGTGTTGGTTTTTTTCTATATTTATTTTTCCAAATTCTATTTGAGAATAAATTTAATTTATATAATTTCTTCATTATCATCAAAATGGGAATAATTACTTCACATTCTATTGTGGCAAATAAAATTTAGTTGATGATCATTTTTTCACCCTCATTTTAGCCCCTCACTCAGCTATATATCCAATTTTCCTTAATACCCCTCTCAGTATCATCATCACACACATTTTATTCCTATAATTTTTTTATTTATAGTAAAAATTATTTCTATTATTTTCCATGAAAAATTATGTCTATCACATAACAATGTCGTGATGTATTTATTGGGTTTCTATAGACCTTGAATTCATGGTAATTTCCACATGTTTTTCATAGTTTTTTTTGTTTTCATTTTCAATATCAAATATTCCATTACAATGATGAATCCCATATAATGGAAATTCATTATTTTCTTATATTATAAATGTTATAAAAACATTTGAGTAATTATAAATCATCACAAATATAATTATTCATGTCTATAATGTTTCACTAATTAATTTATTTTTTATATAGGAGGAAATTAATCATTTGATGGATTTTCAAGAGGTTATATGTTAATAACATTATATGAAAATAAAGAAGAAATAAATTATTTCATTGGGAAAAAATATAGATAAAATTAAATGATTTGTTAAATTTATAAAAATATATTGATTTTATTATATTTAATATCATTGATATGTAATTATTGTATTAAATTTCTAGTTTTATTATTTTATGTAAATTTGAATATTATTTTTAAATAATATTATTTTCAAATTTTAGTTGTTTTGTAAAAAGTATTATTTTAGTAAAAATATTTTTAATATTTTCGAGTAATTTTACCTTGGGAAATTTCTTTCGCATCATGGTTGTGTGAATAACAACATGATGATGTGATAAAAGAAAACCGGTGAAGCCCCACATTATCTAAAATATGAATACATCATTCTCAAGACTTGCATGGGTTCCTACAGAATGTATATTTAAATTTCCATGGTTACATACAAACCCACCATGATGATGTGCCTAAATGTTAACCCAATTAAACATTACCACTTTTTATGGTTAATGTGAGTATAATTATTTTTAATAAATGTTTTTTAATGGAAGGGTTTGTGATTGATGTTATATTGTTGTTTTTTAATGGATAATAGATCAAGAAGTTTTGATATATCTAGTGTTTATCATGTCCAATTTATTTTTTCCACAATATTATCCAATTTTATTTGATGATTTTTTATTCATTAATTACTTTGTTTCAACTTCTAACCTATAATAACACTATGATATATATGGATAAAATTTAGAAAATGTTATTTTGGATCACAACTCAGTTTCTATAATGGTATGAAAGAGTATTATGATTTTACAATTTATAATTGATTTTTTTTGGTATAGTAAGATGTAAATCTCTTAAATGTAAATATTGAATATGGTTGAAGTGATGTTATGTTTCTGAATATATTTTATTTATGGAACTCACTTCACCAAATTTTTGTTGGATTTGGTTTGTAGAATCAAATTTTATATGCATTCTGATCACTAATGTACATAATCATAACAACCTCCCATATTCTTCAAAAATAGTCAATGAAAAAAACAACATATACAAGATGCGTTCATCACTAATGTAAAATAACACCAATATCAAAACATATCAAAAAATGATAATTTAGGGAGATAAAAATATTAATATGTAATATTATTTCATCGAGGCTATAGGAAAACATGACAATTATTATCACATATAATTGCATCCCCTCTTGATAATGTGGGGACTAATAGAAGGGATAATTTTAATATGTATAAAAATCTGTTTAATGATTTTGTTTTTGATATAAATCAAGATCATTATAGTGTATTTTTAAAATATTAAATACCTAAATTTTTTTATAATGTTATAACACATACAATGCCTATTCTAAATTTAAAATAATTATGTGTCCATTGTTTTTGAATTATTTAATGATGGATTTGATGAATCACTATACCAATAGTCTTTTTATGATATGAAATAATCTTTTAACAATATTTTCCTAAATTATGGAAAAAATGATTTCCAAATTATTGTATGCTCTATTGAGAAGGGACTTAAATAAAACAATTGAAATAATTTTAATTTTCTATACAAATTACAATGGATGTCATCTAATTTATGACTCAACAATGTACTATGAAGAAGAATAAAAATAAGACACATGTAGAGGTTTTTTATTACAAAAAATTTAATCATTGATTTCATGTATTATTCATATCATCGAAAATCGATGAGGACGTGAAGTGGAATTCTATAGATAATATTAATATAGAGCTATTGTGTAATTCAATAGATTCATAATTTTTAAATAAATATGTCCCTGCACATCCATATTTTCCTATTGATCCAAAAAAATTCATTTGGTTTAGATTTCTATGGATTCATAGCCTTTGGGAATTAAAGCACCAAATATTGCATATTTTTAGAACTGATGAACACTTACAATCTGACATTGTTGATGTGTATGAGAAAATAAATATTATCATTTAAATTATTACCTTAGGAAAAAATCACTTAAATTATATTGATGTATACTTGATGCCAATAATGTAATAATTACATCATTTATGGGGAAACAATAATAAGACATATGATACAGATTGTAAAATAATGTTCAAAATAATCATTTCTCTATTGTGAACCATTAGTGACTACCCTAGACATGGGAACATATCTATTTAGAAAAAATTCCATCAGTATAGATTATCCTCTTTCTAACTATGATTTTGAGCTCAATAAACTTGTTAATATTAAAATATCATCCTTTTTATGATAGTAATGATTTATCGATGCATCTTATATATTTCTGTTGAACAAGTTCAAATTAAATGGATCTATTGATCAGAGACAACACCGAAAACATTTTAAATATTCTTTAATATTTTCCAAACATTGAAATGTAGAAAAAAATAGGGAAGCTGAATCATTTTAATGATAGTGGTAAAAATGTATGAATTGCATCATCATACAAAATCCTAATGAAAAAATTTAATTAAAATGAATATTCATCAAACATCAATATTTGGAAGTTATGTTGTTGTGGAAAATTATTGAAGTTAGGAAAATTGAGAATAATTTTTATGTATATTTGAACCTTAAATTTATTAATGACCATCAAAAATCAAAGGACCATTCAATTATCGTAAGGACTTATAAACAATGAACATAAAGTGTGATTTCTAGATAGATGAGAATGGAATGTTTTCCCTAGTAAGATTATCATTTAAAAATATTTATAAATATATATTCCATCCCATTTAAAAATTGTGAAGGTATATTATGTTTATTAAAGATAAAAATCATTGTGTTTTAACTAAATGAATCATAGCGTAATGGGATTTAAAAATCATGATTCAAATATTATGTTTCGATAACAAATATCTTTGGAACTATGTATATAGTTTCTTTATAATGATACTGATATTGAACTAAATTTTTTAACATTTTACTGAAAATAATGTTAAAAATCTCTTCAACCATCCAATATTGGGAACCTTATGGATGAATTTTTATTGACACATTGTGAAATGCAAAGAGAATTTCCACTAATTTTTTAATGTCATGTTTTATATAACTGTTTATTTTATTGAGGAAACTAAAGTATGAGGCTGCGTAAATTGTTGATGGATATATTAAATTGATATGTAAATTATTTATATGATTTTCATCTTATGTAAATAATTCATTTTACATAATTAAATAAATAAATTCTTAAAATTTTATTATTTCAACAATATGATGGTTATTTAAAATCATTCAGGATAAATAAAGCTCTATTGGGATTCCCTATTCCTAAATTCATTTTTCAGATGGTTGGAATAACAATTGTTCATGACACATGGATGATATTGAGAAATGATTTACTAGATTTGTATGTGTTGACACCAAATCACCTAAACAACAAAATCTTGGGAAATACGAAATCATTACTACTACAGGATAATCTGTTATGAGTAGCTCAAATAATACACTAATAGAAATGGAATAATTTTAGGGAGATAGATTTTTGCTGATGAACACTAAAATTGAATATCCTTTTATTGAATATCTCTTGATACAAACAAAGAGTCCAATGAGTGGCCGAACAATATATGATAATTGGAAAACAATAGTTTTAAATAAAGAGTATGTAGAGGATTTTTCACATCATGTAAGGTCATAAATATTTCAATAATTATAAATATTATGTTGAAACATATATTGTTTAAATATAATAACTTATAATATTTTCTATAGATCATTAATACATATACATGGGTTGTGTTTTTATAATATTTTAAAATTATCTATCGAGATCCTCTAAAATTTGCAAGAATGTTTGATTCATATAATGTTAATAGATTTAAATTTCGTACAGATGATCACAAATATGATCTGAAAAAATAGTATAATTTTATTTTTTTGGTTTAAAAAATGGGGAAACAATAGAATGTTTATTTATATTATGAAAATATTATACTATGGGAAATTTTAATTTGTTTTATACAAATTCATGTTAGTCAATATTATTAAGGAAATTAAATTATACTCTTTGAAATTTACCTGTTTGAAATTATATCCCTTGATAGATGTTAGTGACCTGTAATAAAATGATCCATATATTATTTCATCCCAATATAAAATAAAATATTATGTTAAATATTCTGTGGATGAATTATGGAGTGTGTTTTTGATTGTAAATCAAAGAGACTTGTATGATATCTACGATGAAGAGGAAGATTTTACCACTGACATTAAATACAGTCAAAAATAAGAAATGAACTTGTTTTTCAATCGTGATATTGATAATATTAGTCATTCCAGGGTGGATGATATATATTAATTAAGGATACAATATGACAATGGAATGAATGATGTACACGATGATTTTTTTGTAGTCTTCCATTAATTTATCAAACAATTATATAATATGTGAAGTCATTCATTATCATAACTAGGTATTTTTTCTATATTTCTCATCTATTATAATTTATAATTTTTTTCATTCATACTTTTCATAATTAATGTATGTCCTAAAAATATTTTTATTTGATTAAATGATTGGAATACCAATGATGAAGCCCTTCACAGATCCCGATTGACTCTCATCATTTGAGATAGTGCCTCCCAATTAACTAGGTGAGAGAATATATTTACACCAATTTACTATTTATGATATTTGATGGTGAAAGTAATATGTAAAAATATTTATGTGAATAATGTTATTGAACATTTTTATACAACTATGATTTTCCCATAAAAGATGAAAAAATGTTACTAGAGAGAAAAATATCAACGGTTTAGGTGTCCAAAATCTGAATGGAGTGAACATAGTTTTACCATTTTAATGTTATGGGGTTCTATAAATGATAATACATTATTATTTGTCTAAATTATTGGTCATCCTATATTTGATCAAGTTACCCATCAGATTATCTATGATGATTGGAGGAACATTCCTCATTCATGTAATGATGAAGTTTTTTATTCATAGATAAATTTAATTTTAGAAATCTACGTTTATATTGAATGGAAATATGTTTTTAAACTATAATATTTTAAAAATAAATTACTTAGTATAGATGTTATAAAAAAATTCCATAGAGGAGAGTTATCTTATTGCAATGAAAATAACATTTTAGAAAAAATAGACCCTTGTATAGATTAAATATGAAATGGACCTCACTATACATATTTATTTGATTAAATTATATCATAATATGAATCGATCAATCCTTAGTTAATTTTAATCAATTTATTGTATTGAGAAGATAAATCATAAAATATCAAAATCAATTATTACCAAAACATTTATTTTTATTAAGATTAAATTTAAATATAAAAAAATGTTTCCTTTTCAACATATTTTTTATGTAGGTTTTAGAAAAAGGACGTAAATACATATATGAAAAGGTTATCTAGAATAGTTCCTTAGTATGGTATAAGAAGTAGGGAATGTAGAACCCAAATCAATGTGAATTTCTTTTATTTTCTTATCATTTTTAGTTATGAATGTGATTTCTTGTGGTATTTTGAATCGGATTATCCTAAATGAATTAAATAAAAAAATTATAAATGTGTTACACAATAAGTTCATAAAATTGGTGTAATTTATTACAATTAAATACGGTGGATTATATATGTAGAAAATATAATTATTATTTAAATCGTGTTGTGTTATAGTTTGATATCTATTTTTGTTTGGTTTTTGTGAGGCACAATTATGTAATAATTTTATTTTCTAAAATTGATATACAGAGGTAGTTTAATACTCATTAATTATTCAAATTTCATTCTTATTAATTTTTTAAATGAAATATTTTTTTGGTATTTTCTTGTTTATCATTGTATTATTTTGGTTTTAGTAGTTGTTTCACATCCGAATAGTTTGCTATGTGATAATAGTGGTTTCAATAGCTTCTTTTCATTAGATAGTTTTTTGGTGGAAAACCCACAACAACAAAAAAAATCACTAAATAATAATTATATGGTGGTTCCTTGAAACCAACACTAAATAGATGGAACCTACATGAGTGGAATTATATCAACAATTTTTCAATATTTAATGGATACAGTCAATTAATCATGTGGTTGATGTTTAAATAATAACCAAATGTCAATATTATTGTAATGTATCTTATAAAAGAGGGAAAATCATAATGAAATATTTATTTTCATTCTCTTTGTTATAATCACATGATTTATTCTAAATTTATTTTATCACTGTTATTTCTTTTTAATAACGATATTAAAGCCATTTACTGATCTAAATTTTCATTAATTCTCAAAACATTCCTTCCACTCATTGACCTTATAATAATAATACATTATAGATCATCCATAGAATGATATTTAGGATCTATATAATCTAAATAGGATTTTTTGAAATAAAAATTATAGTAAATAATTGTTTTTATATTTTTTTACAATAGTTGAGTCTTCTAATTCTTCAGAAGGACATTTTAGTGAATTTCAAATATACTACGATCCATCACTGGAAGTTATAATTAATGGAAAATTTTTAAAAACAAATTTCACTTACTATGAAACAAAATTTAGAAATATTGAATTTCATGTTCATTTATGTCAAAATGTTTGACTAATTCAACTCCTCGTAATAATTTTGGGAACTTATCAAATATCCTCATAACATCAGACTTTTTATTGTTTGTAAAAATTTATATTTATATATATATATATTCTACAATAGGATTATATATTATGATATGTCTTGTTTTGATAAATTTTAATATTGAAGATAGCCTTATTATGACGACCATACAAACAATAAATGTCATCTCATTGATAATTTTTATTGAATCAATAGAAAAAAACTTGTTTAAAACGTTAATAACATTCTATAGTGTTTACAATGACTTCCTATAATAATTTTTCTATAACCAAATATTATAAAAATATTCAATGTATTTAACCATATAGTTAATTCCTCATATAAATTTTTTTTCTTTATAACACATTTAGTCATGATTTATTGCATAAAATTATTCATAATAAAACATGAATGATTATGAAGCCTAGTTTCATTGAGAATTTGGAACATTCCATAACAATTTATACTGAGAAAAAATGACATATGTATTGAAAAGTTCCCAAAATGTATCCCACCCAAAATTTCATAGTATAACGTAGGGAGATAAAATGATAGGGGGAGTTTTAAAGCCGATTAATGGAATATAAATGGTATAAAAAACAATTTTTTCCTCTTTGACAACAGGAATATCAATATATCATAAATCGGTGAGAATCACCATCATGAATAATAATTCTGGATATAGCCGTATAGTATAAAGGAAACATGGGAGATGTGATAAAACATAAAACCCTATATCATAGGCATAGGTCAAACATAACAACCAATACAACATGATTGAAAAATTACAATTATATAATCATGTTCACCAACTAATCCAATGTGTTGACTCCAAAGACATAAAATTAACAAATGCATTATGGTGCTATATATTTTTGGGCGAACACAACAATTTAATTCCATAATCATTATTATGTGAGATACGTAGATCATAAAATATGTATTCATTCATCATGTTAATTAATTAAATTATAAAGAAATTTGAAATACATACATGTATGTACCAAATAAATGATTTATAATTGTATATTGTTTAATACCATTTATAGTGAATGGGTATGGTATTCATATCCCAATTGATTTATATGGAAAATAATGGTGATATTTTAGCAGCATAATGACATGAAATAAAAATTCATAAAATGGGTTGATTAGAGAGAAAGGGTAATATAATAACATTGGAATCTAATGGGTAGTAACAATATTACCGGAATACATATCCCAACATTAGTAATCAGAAATTAATGGTATACGATAGAAAATAAATTTTAATAAATATGATAATGAAAGGATCCCATACTTGAGTGTGTAGCTCCAAACAATTGGGAGATGATTTCAGATATATTGGGGGAAACATAAGAAGTCTACAAAGAGGGAATGGTATATTGGGGATGTGATCCAAAGGCCTTGAGTACAGAGAAATGGGATCATGGGAGGGTTTTTATAAAAAATGAGTGGGTAATTAGTTATCATTCTACCTACATAGGTTTTGTACTCTATATAATTAAACAACCAAATAAAAAAATAACATATTTTTTCTCATTGAATTATCCAAATTGGTGTTTTTTTCATTATTAAAAAATTCCACGATTCAAAAATAATAAAATATTACCCTTTCTTAATTATATGTGGTTGATAATATTAATGAAATTATTATAGAATTTTAATATATATAAATGTTTTTGGATGATTCAAAAAGGCCTTTTTCATATTAAGAAAACATACATAAAATCATATTAATTTAAATGGAAAATAGTAATTTTCTTGTGGATTCCAGCTATAGTATTTATTATTTCACATTTTTGGACATTATTATGTTATAATACACACCATATATTTATATGATATTTTATATTTACCCAAAAATTTGGTTGTCTCAAAAAAATTATGAACAATTAACCATTAGTTAATTTTGACATTCTCATTGCAAAAAACAATATTCATTATATCATAATGCTTTTTAAAATATTTGTATTCTTGAATTTAAATATTAGTACCATCATTTATTAAGAAATTAAGGGCTTTTTTGAAAATAAATGTTTTCAAACACATAAATTATAATATTAGATTATATAATAATTTTATTATTATTTATATATAGTAATCATTATATAATAATTTTTTTTAATTAGTTTTTTTTCAAAGATCCTTTCATTCAAAAAAATTATTTCTTAATTTAATTTTAATATTAACAATAAATACAATTTCTTTTTAATTTAATCAAAATAAAAACATTTATAAATCAACAATGAATATATATTCATTATTATATAAAATATATATATTCTTATTACTAGGTTATTGATAAGTATTGTAATGTCATGGTATTTCAATGTATTATTTTTAAATATTATATGGAAATATTTCATGATTATACCTTTCAATGGAGTCTAATTCTGAGGCACATAATTCTCGAAATGAATGCTTGAAATAAATTAAACGTTAAAATGCATGCATGATAGGTTTTCCTGAAAATCTGGAATAACATTTCAACAGGTGCTCGAATCATAAATATTATGGCACCGTTGCATCTACACAAGTGACATTACCTTATACAAGGCATAACATCGACCTGTGTGGGTCAGTTGTTAAAGTTAGAATTTGATAGTTTTAGAAGAAATAAAATAAAATAATAATTTATTTTATATTATCATTAATTTTTATATAATTCGATTATTCTTATTTTCATTAAATAAGATAGAGACCGTCGTTAGTCTAAAAACCCGGGATAACACCTTAGAATCCTCTGGATCTTTGTTGAGGAGCCATCCTTAGAGGATTTTTGACGGACGCCGACAAGCGATGACGTAAGGATCATTGCGCAACAAGATTGAATCCCAACATATGACGGATATCCCTCTACATCAATTTAATAGTTATGGGTTGTTATATTCTTTCAATATTTTCTCGTTCATTGATTAATAGACGAACGTGGATCAACCCACCAACCCGGTGATCCGCGGATCGTTGGTTTTTGCGGATGGGTGTTATTTTCCATTTCTTTGGGTTTGGATTTGTGAATACGATTGCAATAATTGTGGGATTATTGTTCGACTTTTCTTCTTAAAACTTTTAATAGTTATGGATCAACATAGAATGTAATGATGGTAGTGGATCGTTCCTCAATTTGATTTGTTGAAAATTAATTCCTCATTTTCACTTTTTTTTCGTGTTCTTCGTGGGTTGATGAACAACAGATCATTGTGCATCTATTTCGCATCGTACTGTACCAAATTTGATAATCAATGTTGTGATGTCCTAGTAGAGGTGTGAAGATAATGGAATATGACGAATAAGCTCCAATCGAGAAATATCGTTCTTTGAGCATTCTTTGTGCAGGTTGAAAGATACGTGTTTTCATGGATGATCGGATGCCCAAAAACAACAGAGATAACTTTGGGACATTGGGGTTTCAATAATCATCAATTTTCATCAAAAAGAGATGCCCAGATTGATGATTGGAGCATCACCTATGGTGCGACGCTGGAGTTCCGCTATTCTGAAAACATCTAGAATTAAAAAAAGTAACTCATTGAAGATGGCATGTAGGTCTAGCTTTGTATAGGATAGGGTTCAGTGGTGAATAAAGCAATGACAAGGTGTATTCTCTAATAAACACATTGGGTGGGTCCTTACATGTGACTCAGCGTGTATCCTAGGAGATACCTTGGCATGATGTGGGGTAAACGTTGTATACTCCACCACACGGCCATACATGGGTAGTAGAGTGGGTCACACCATGTGCCAAATACCTAAGTTGGCACACATGGGTTGAGGTCATGTACATGCACATGGCCAGCGTACATGGAGCAGACTATATATACATTGACAAGGTTTGTGTGATTCTTTCTACATGCCGTGTAGTTTTGTTTTACATGACAAGCCTTACAACATAGGCTGTTGTACATGGGGAGTACCCAGGGTTAGAAGACACAACGTGTGACATGTTTGGATTATGTTAGTGCCCATTTTTTCTCCATCAACTATATTTCTGGTATAGTATCCTTTTATTGGAGTATGATCCCTTCAACAAGACATCCAAATATATATTTAGGTGTCCCTCCTAGAGGATCGGAGCAAGATCCTCTATAGATTATTCACCCTATGTAGAGTCAGGTATCAACGTGACTGTCCCCAAAGGGAGCTGATCCTATAAATAGAAGGTGAATCCAGATGAGACTTGAAATCCTCCAAGGCCTTGGCAGTGATCCACATCTGTGCATCATGGTTTTTCCCCACTCAGGATTCTGTTCTCCCGGAATGAGTGTATCCACCGATCGTGACTTTTCCCAACGAACAATGCTTCTCGGATGGACGACTCAGATATATCTGACTCTTAAAGAGAGATCTCCACAATGGGTGCTTCGTGGAATCTTGAAATAAATACCTAGCAGTGGTTTGAATTTCTGTGACATGTCACTAGATACATGTTTGGGTTTTAGTATATCTATATTATGTTCTCCTATTATATGTTTACTAGACAAATACTGTATAGAGTAGACTGTATATTTCCTTTGTTAATGTCATTGTGTTTTTCGGGGTCCCCTACTATGTATTTTTATACTCACCCATGCATGGGCTTCCCTTGAATGTGTATTGTCTTGTGTAGATGTGGGGCCTTTTGACGGAGTCCAGGGCAAACCAGGGCGGGACTTGGCTATCTGAATTCCCCATATCCCGAGTTGTTCCTACTACTACGAGCATCATTCACAGTAACAATTTTTTATTACAGGTGGGACATTGTAGTTTAATGTCTCTTTTTTTGGTGGGCTTGTATTTGGGCTCAGTTTATAATCAATTCATTTCCATTCATCATACTCTATTTGGTTGGGTTTAGTTGTAGGCATGGATTTTTTTCCTTAGTGTTTTCTTCATTTCATCATTTGTTGTCTTAGAGATGTGTGCGTGTGTACATGTAATTACTCAATGTCTCCCATGTAATAAATATGCTTATTTGATGCTAATAACCAATCTCAGCCCTATTTGATGATAGCATGGGGAGTCACAGCATGGGCCCCACTGGGATTGTTCTTTACATAGTGGTATTAGAGATAGTTAGATCTACAATAGCACCAAGATTCTATGATATTGGTTTGGGGGAAACAGTGTTAAGTGTTTCGAGCTCGACCTTCAGGATAGAGACACTAGTGATAGTGCAGCCGATGTATCCTTACATCAGGACACTGATTACCTTCTTTTCAACTCAGTACATGAAAACACTAATTGTGGTGAAATAAGTGATTGGTAAATTCATCATATAGAAATGTGTTGTGATTTTCATTTAATTTATGTCATCTATTCAAATATTTTATTTGTCCATGGAATATCGTGTTCCTTACACGATTCCTCTGTGACGCATACTCACTAGGATTCAGCTGTACGATATTGAGGATGACCCCCTCAGTCAAAAGGCTTAGATACATAGACCTGTTCCCCGGTCATTACCTCTAGGTGGTGTACCATCTATACCACCACCAGTGGAGGATCTTGTGGTACCTGCAGTACCGATAGATTATGGGTGATGGCTGAGTGCACACCATGAGTTTCAGAGATAGAGACCCCTCAGGATCGAAGGCGAGCCCGACTCTTAGGTGGCCAAGGACTCGAGTGAGGTGGTGAACAGAGTTTTTCATCTTGTGAGGACCGCGAAAGACAAGATGGAAATCCTAGGATCGATCCTTCTTTAAGATGCATTGGGACGATGGTGGATTCTGACCACACAGACACACGATGAGGAGAATCTTTTCGGGAAGAAGATTGAGGTACTCATTATGGATTATTTCTCTACAGTTACACTGATATAAGATCATAACTAGGAGATTCTTTAGCTCTACCATGGTAGTTTGATATTGGTTTACTATTCATCATGGTTCATCAACCTCGACACGTACTTGATGGATATGGTCCGAGATCAATTCATAAGATCCTGGACTTTTGTATGAGGTCAACGATGGGACCTATGTGCTAGTGTTATGACTCTATGTGTATTGACTTTTTCTGGTGTGATTGAGAAATCCTTGGTGATCGAGATCTTTTTGTTGGAGCAGAGACTACCGACGACAGTTAGTGGTAGAAAGATAGTTGTGGATACCTCCGTAGCAGGGTGCTGCCTTGAGGAAAATGGATTAGGATGTGGGAGATGCTAGGAGGACCCAATAGAGGGGTTTGGAAGTCCAGGGATCTAAGGAAGGATCCAGTCAATCGTAGAATAGGCGATTCTACTCGTGTGATGGTAAGGGATATCTCGCTAGTGTTTTTCTAACCCGTCGAGCTTCTGATAAGGAGGCGGTGGATGGACCACCATGGAAGAGGAAAGCAGTGGAGCATATAGACACACCAGGTGAAGGATGTGGAAGAAGAGAATGGAGAGGTATAGGTGGTGTAAAATGATTTTATCTGCTTCACCACAACCCCAAGGAGGTCCACACTAGGCCCACGGAGCTAGGGGAGATGGGTAGGGAAAACTACATGCGGCCGAGGTGTATGACCCAGAGACTCTTAGAATGATATGAGGTATGATATGCTTCTTTTATACCATAGCTTCAATATATATTGACACAGGTTAAATTCATTCCTTCCTAGCCACATGTATTATGATAAACCATGAGATCCTGGTAGAGTCGATAAGTTGACCCTTTCGCCTAGAGACACCTACGGGAGGAGACTCGATGATCACACACCATTTTAGACATTGTGATATTTCCCTTGGAGGTGGTAGTCTTAGTATCATCCTCTTTGGTGGCAGCGTCAAGGCCTTATGATGTCATTCTCTATATGGATTGTCTATCTTAATTCCATGCCCATATTGATGGATTTAAGAGAAGAGTGTGGTGTTTCTACTGTAATGAGAAATAGGTTTCCTTTGTGGCTGAAAAAGAGAATCTGACATCACAGAATGGGATCATGCATAGAAGGTTGTAGCTGATCACTCATGAGTTTTCGAACCATTCTTTTAGAGTAGTAGATGTTATTAGCTTATAGTTCCTAGAAGTAGTGGAAAAGTATTAGGATCTTTCCTGATGATTTTCCATGACTACCTACCCACTGAGATATCAACATCGGAATTGACTTACACCCCTCGATGACAATGATTTTCTCCCCAGCACAATGGATGGCTCTCACAGATCATTGCGAGATTAGGGTGAAATTTGAGAATTTGAAGAGAAAGGGTTTCTTGATACCTAGTGTTTCACCTTAGGCTATCCCAATTTTGTTTTCAATGATGTAATATGGGAGTTTTCTGTTGTGCATGGATTATCAGTGCCTGGACCAAGTGATGGTGATGAACATGTATCTAGGGCTGATGATCGACAACCTCTTTAACTCGATGAGAGGGGAACAATGATTCACGAAGGTAGAAATTCAGTTAGGTTACCACCAGTTATGAGTACCAGACGAGGATATACAATAGAAGTCATTCCGATTCCTCTATGATCACTATGAGTACATTGATAATCCTTTCACCATGAAAAACTCCCATGTATTGTTCATTGTACATATGAACCATATCGTCTATCCATACGTTGACCCATTCGTATTAGTCTACATCGAAGACATCCTTGTGTACTTGGCATCCATGGAGGATCACGCGAGAAACATATATATTGTTCTGGACATTCTACAAGAGCACCTAATTTATTGGAAGCTCTTAAAGTGCCAGTTCTAGATACGGGAGGCCCACTTTTTTAGGACATGTCATTTCAGAATATGGACTATCTAGGGAACCAACCATTGTATGGATAATGTTAAAATTGGATCCTTTGTGGAGCATGATGGGGGTTTGGAGTTTCTGTGGGGTGGCAGGAAATTACGGGTGTTTCCTTCCTGATTTCTCCTGAATATCTTCACAGATGAAATCCTTGAGAAGGAAGGGGAAACTCTTCTTGTGAACGGAAAAGTCCCAGCAGGCTTTTGAGATATTGAGGTAGAGGTTGATGAGCACCCCAATCCTGTGATTTCCATAGGAGGGCATCAAGTAAGTTGTTTCCTGGGATGTATCGGGGACCGGTCCTATATGTGTCCTGATGCGAAGGCATGCATTGAGTGCTTATGGTTCCCTCCAGCTATTTCTAGATGAGTAGTACTATGCGACCCATGATCTCGATTTGGTCACGCCTATCTTCATGTCAATGATGTGGCGACACTACCTTATGGGTGAGTGGTTTATCATCTACTATGTCTATAAGAGCCATAATTAAATATTCTCACAAAAGGATATTAATTTGAGGTCGAGGTGTTGGATAGAGTTTCTTCTAGGACTATGATTTCGAGATAATCTATACTCCTGGGAAGGGGAACAAGGTGGTAGATGATCTTAGTATGAGATCGAGCTTAGTGTTGCTTAGTGAGGAGACAAAATTGTTGGCCAAATAAATTTATTCATTATGGACAGGGAGGATACAACTTACCTTCCACCGATGGTTTTCACCCCTCCACTCATACAACAAGATATAGAGGCACATTATGGGGATGTCAAATATGAGGATTTACATGATTATTTTTCAATTATACATGCTCTTGATGGATATTCTAAAGGTGGGAAGCATGTAGTTTTTCTTAGGGGATTCACTATTGTACCAGTTTCATTATGATAGGAGGTCCTGAATGATTTTTCTACACCCCCCTTGGCAGTACACCATGCCATGGAGAAGTTGTTCCTGGATCTCTGACGACAGTTCTAGTGGTCCGGCATGATGAAGGTAGCAGATGAGTTCATTTCTCGCTGCCTTACTTGCCAGAAGTTAAAATATGATAACTATGTTTTAGCAGGATTAGAACACCCCAAGATGTTCTAGAGATGAAGTGGGATTATATCCAAGCCCTAATGGACCAATGGCAGTAATTTTTATTGATTGTGAAAACCCCCATTTCATGGTTTGAGGGGGAACCCTTACAAGGCCCGTAGGCTCAAAGATTATGTGGCCTCTAGGCTTAGGAGATTACATGACACGCAGGAAATAGGGAATTCAACTAGAAGATCTACAACTAATATCCCATCCCCATCATCTGCATCATGATAGTAGATCTCCACCTTCACATGGCCATACAGCGAGACATCCAGTGAAAGCACAGGCTGGTCCTGAGGGCATATTCAAACACTCTCATTCTGAAAAATCTACATGGCTCTGCTCTGGTGAGTGCACCTACTCTGAATCATTTTCTGGGGCTTCTTCTTTTTTGTAGTCTGTCTAGGGCAACTTCATGTGTCCCTTAGACGTTGAGTAGTCCTAAAGGACTTAAAGGTGGCCTGATATAGACCCAATGGCCTGGGTGGCCCGAAAGCCTTATGGACACCAAGAAGAAACCGATGGACGAAGGGGAATAGTTAGAGCTACTATAGTACCGAACAATACCTACTACAGTTACTGCTACAGTGTCAGCTACAGTATCACATACTATAAAGTTCTGCTAGTGTACTTGTATATTGTACAGTCCTGCTACAGTAGCCGAACATTGTACAATTCTGCTACAATACTGTTACAATTCCTGCTATACTACTGCTACAGGTACCCCAAAAATATGCCTCTAACTTGTTTTGATATTGGGTCTTGTGGATGCACATAAGGGGCATGATTCCATCTACGTGATCATTGAATGACTTACAATGTTGGCCCAATTCCTAGCTATTTGGGAGCAGAATTCCATATAGAGAAAGAGACTCATCTACGGGCATGAGATTGTTTGGATTCATTGCGTCCCTTAAAAAATAGTCTCATATCGGGACACCCTCTTTACATCCAGTCTGTGGAAGGGATTTAATTAGGCATCTAGAACACAGCTACGCATGAGCAGAACCTTCCATCCCCAGACAAATAGTTAGACAGAGAGGACCACTCAGGTTCTGGAGGATATCTTGCTAGTCTGTATCTTGATCTTTGGTCATAGTTGGGAGGACCACCTACCACAGGTGGAGTTTTCGTATAATAAAAGCTACCCCTCAACCACTAGTATTCCACTATTCTGGGATTTATATTGGGGACAATGTTGGTATCTGTTTTGCTAGAAGAACAATGGAGAGTCGTCACTAATGGGTACAGAGTTGTTGTGAGCTACCACTAAGAAGGTGAAGATCATTCAAGAATGGATGAAGACTACATTGGACTGTCAAAAGTAATATGTTGACAAATCAAGACGACCTATATAGTTCAATGAAGTGGACCATGTCTTCCTTAGTTGCTCACCTAAATGAGTGTTATAGATATTTGGATGAGGTAGAACTCTATAATCAAGT
Organism: Viscum album; assembly: GCA_963277665.1. Lineage (NCBI taxonomy): Eukaryota > Viridiplantae > Streptophyta > Magnoliopsida > Santalales > Viscaceae > Viscum > Viscum album. The sequence continues at coordinate 793,104,335 of OY728160.1, read as the reverse complement.
TTCACCAGGCCTTTCCAGATTATACATAGTGTTGGTGAGGTAGCGTACCGCCTAGCTCTACTACCAAAATTGAACCAGGTACATGATGTCTTCCAAGTGTTTTGGATAAGGAGGTATGTGCATGACCCATCACACATCATCGGCTAGGGAGAGCTAGTTATCAAGGATAGAGTGACCTTTGTTTAGTACCTATTGGATATTGAGGATAGGAAACAGAGGATCCTTTGTGGGCGATCAATTCCCTTGTTGAATGTTTGGTGGACCACATGAATAGTTAATATAGAATGTTGGAGTGAAAGGCTGAGATCTATTCCCAGAACCAACATCTTTTTTAGTATCCTTTTGTGTTACCTTTTTGGGACATAAAGCCTGATGTTGGGGAAAATTTAATGCTTTATTTTTCATGTGAATTACTTATATATATTATATGGAATTAATTGGAGACTAGGGCTTTCGACATTGTGTGATTCCAAGGCCAGGAGTTCCCAGAAATATTTTTTTAAATCAATTAAACATTAAATATCACGTGGGAGTGGTTTTCTGAAAAAAAGTGGAAAAACATTTAAACATGTGCTAGGATCATAAATCGGAGGGCACTGTTGTGTCCATATATATTACATTACCTTAAGAAAGGCCAAACATCAACAGGCATAGTTCAGCTGCAAAGTATCGTATTTTTGGCATTTTAGAAGAAATAATAAAAAAATTAAAAAAAATTAAATGTTTTCATAATTCATCGACACATATTTTCATTAAATAAGTACTAGCCCTGGGTTAGACTCATCACCCAATATGACTCCCTAGAATCCTCAGAAGATTTTCAAGGGATACATCATTGGAATATTTTTTAACGATGTCGGCGAACGATGACACATGGATCGTTGTAAAATGAGATCGTATCTAGACAGATGACTGATCTCCTTCTTCATTGACAATATAGTTATGGGTTGTTATGTTGATATTTCTTTTCCCCATTCATGGATTATATGATGAACGTGGATCAAACCACCAATAGGGTGATCCGAGGATTGTGCGTTCTTACGGGAGTGTGTTATTTTCATTTCATTGAGTATTGATTTAGGGATATGATTGTGATAATTATGGGATTATAGATTTATTTCACTTGATAAACCTATTAATGGGATTATATCGATGTCATCCTGAATGAAGATAGATATTTTTTCCGCAATTTGGTTGACAGTATTTCACATCATTTTTTCTTCATGTTCTTCTTGTTCATTGAGGGGTGACAATCAACTGATTATTGCACGTCCATTTCGCAATACAATGATCCAAAATTAGTGATCTAACATCATGAAGACCTATAAGAGGTGTGATGACAATTGAAGAAGATGGCTTGGCTCAGATCGGGAGAGACCATTCTGTGAACGTTTTTCATGTGGGTGGACCGATACGCGTTTTTATTTCCCATTGGAGGCCCAAAAACAATGTAGAGGTCTTCTGGACATTAGGAAGATCATAATCTTCATGTTTCCTGGAAAACAAACTGCCGGATTGATGAACATGAGCTTCAACCGAGGCTCGATATCATATGTTCATGATTCTAGATGTTTCTAGAACACACGATGTGTATCTCGAAGAACACGATGAGTAGGTTCGTCAAAGTGGCAGTTAGGGTTCTGCGATGCATGGAGCAATGGCATGGTGTGTTCAACAAAGAACTAGACATGTGGTTCCTTGCATGAGACACATTTTGTATCCTAGGTGATACATGGGAAAAGAGTGGGGGACACACCATATACTCCACAACATGACTATACAAGGCCACTAGTGCGGGTCACATTATGTGCTGATTAACAGGTTGGCACACATGCGTTATGGCCGTGTACTGGCACATGGAAAGCAGACATAGAGCAGACCCTATATAATTTGTCATGGAATATGATACTTTCTACACGCCATGTTGTTTCATTTTACATGACAAGCTTTATGACATGGGTCATCGTACATGGGAGGTACCTGAGGGTCATATGACATGACGTGGGACAATTCTACACACCTTGTACTTATTAGTTCATGGAATGATCTTCAGTTCCACCTTTTCATGGACATGTTTTGTTTGGGTCAGTGACACTTTGTATATCATTCCCCTAATGTTCAGGTATCATTTCCATCTACAGGAGTATGATCCCTTAAGTAGGGAATCCTAAGATAATTTTAGTTATCCTTATTATAGGGCAACAGTAATATCCTTTATCCATTCTTGACCCTAGGTAGAGTTTGGTATCAACGTGACTATGTGCACAGGGTGTCGATCCACTACTTATAAGGTGAATCAGGATGAGTCATCGTGTCCTCCAAGGACCTAGCAGTGATCCTCATCTTTGTATCGAGATCATTCCCCACCCAGGTTTATGGTCTCCAAGAATGAGTGTATCCATCTCTCATCACATTTCATGATGAAATGTGATTCTCATACGGACGACGTTACAGTAATGAGACTTTTGGAGTGTGTTCTCCTAGACAAGTTCTTCATGGAATCATCGAATTAAATCCCTAGCAGTGGTATGTGGTTGTGTGACTTGTCTCTAGACTGCATGTCTGGGTTTTGAATATATCTCTAAAGTGTTGACCTATTATTTGATCAGTAGACATATACAATATAAATATTACTATAACATTAATTTGTGCATTAATTTTTTGTTTTTGGGGTCATTTTATGATTATTGTTATACTCACCACTGCACAGGATTTTCCCACACGTGTCATGTCTTGTTAAGTAGAGCGTCCTCTTGACAGAGTCCTAGGTGGACTAGGGCAGTACCAGGTTTTCTGAGTTCCCTTCAAGCCAAGGTGTTTCTACAGCTACAACCAACAGTCCCAATACCTCATTGTGTTTACTGGTTATAATTTTTAGTTTATAGTCTCTTTTATGGGGGGCTTGTATTATGGATTGGTTTAAATTTATTACAATACATTTCTTCATACTCTTTTTTGTAGGGTTTAGTTGCATGATTTTTTTTTCTTTAGTGGATTTTTCATTTCAGCCTTTTTGAACATGGAGATATGTGTGTGTGTGTGTGTGCAAGTACATAGTAATTGCCTCCAATGATGGTAATATGCCTATTCGGTGATAGTTACCAGTCCATGGATTATTGAAGGTGGGAAAGGGGAGTTATGGCACGGGCCTCACTAGGACAGGTCCTGAAATGATATATATTTAACAAACTAGAAAATATCTTTGAGTAAGGTGTTATATGATGCTACATTCATGGGGTGTTTTGAGGTACATGGTTTGGTCGTCCTATTGACTAGATTTAATATTTATTTTAATTGTATTCTCTCATGCATATTTTATTAGACATAAGACTGCGCTAGGTCATGGGAAAAATCCCAGGGATGTCATATCCCAAAGAATATCATAAAATATGGAAGTATAAGAAATGATTCAACATGTTCAGGTCATCACTATCAATGTATGCATCAATTGGATTATCTAAACCCCTATATTTATTTTAATAATGTGATCAATGATCAATATAAGCATTAGAAATGATAATGATACATAATAGTATTTGTTATAAGACATGATATTATAAAAACAAATAAGTGGGTTTGTTTTCTATATATAAATTACATCCTTTGACACTTAATAAAAAAATAAGGGGATTTGTTTTATAATAGTTCATGATGTTACAATCCACCAATTAAGAATATTATCACTTGAATTTTTCATTTAACACCCTCTAAAATATGAGGGTAACAATGATTCATCACCACAACTGGTTCCCGCATCGCTTCTAGAAACAAGTGGTTTCTACTAAATACTTTGACATGATTGATTTCCTTATTTCATACTACATTTTATCAATGATCAATGATTTTCACTAGATGATCTCCATATGAAATACCATTATCCAATAGTACCACTTATTGATTTACTAAATTTTAGGGGTATTCTGTGTATTTTAATAAGATTAATATATGTAATCAATCAAATACATTAGAAAGGAAAGGAGAGAGCTCTTGTCAATAGAAAAAATCAATAATGTGATCAATGATATCAAAGGGGATATATGTATCATGGAATTAGAATTCCCTTTATCCCAAATCACATGACATTATTCAATGGAGATATGTTGATGAATTCAACGTATCCAACATCAAATTATATGTATCATCAACAATTATTTACATATCATATTTTTCATTTCTGAGTTTCCATGATTTGCTTCGTAATGGTCTTAACCAATCCCATGATTTCCTTCACTAATATACGTCATAGTATTTTTATTTCCCCATATAATCCCATCATTTTTGTTTTTTATTCCTCTTTCTATAAAGTGATACACTGGTATCCACATGGAACAATGTGCAGAAACTATTATTGTTTGACAACTCGACTGTAGGATGTTTTTGATCCCATTATCATTTGATGTAAATTGAGAATGACAACAACATGACCAAATGTGTCTATATAATCCACTCAAAATAACAATTAGAAACATGGTTATAAGATATTGTAATGTTCAGTTGTGGAATCATAGGATATTGGATACTCTTTCGGAAATTATAGGTGGGTCTTGTATCATCATTGGATATAATCGATAGTGGTCTTCCATACAACCTTCCCACTTATGTAAAGTATATAAATGAAAGTATATGGAGTGATAAATCTTATAAAATCTCAATAAATAGTGTTTTTATTTTAAGATGATCATCAATAAACCATATAGCATCATGGCCTATTGATATTTTTGGATGACCACTGAGATAGATTTTTGTGATATTCTCCCATTTCTTTGTTGGTATGGGAAATGGTTGCATCATCCTATTGGAATGATTAATTTTCACATCCAAATAAAAACATATATGATATCATAATTCATATTACATTATAACTTTATTATCATTTTCAATACAATAGTTCTCTTCGATATCTAGATATATATTCGGGTTCCCTTTTTGGATGTAGATGGTCGAGCTATAAACATCATCCAATAGCTACTTTTTTAAAATAGAATTTGATGGTGCACATAAATGACCAAAATCTGAATACTATTTCTTTATTATCATTAAAAATTGAGTATTTAGCTTTTAATATAAATTCCATATTCTTTTAAATTCCCACATATTGTCTTTGATAATATTATACAATATCCATAAGGTATTATTTAGAAAACATTATTGAAATGATATATGATATTTATTTATTTATGACTACACTATCTAATTTATCAAATATATGATGATTATATCATTCATATTTCTAACCAATGATAAATTTCTGGAATCATTTATATATAGAGTAGCAACAAATTTATTAGCTTTAACACGATGGTTGTTGATGGATACTATGTGATGTTCAACACATGTGGGGAGTGTATGAACATATGTAATGATAAGCTTCATTATTATCATTATAAAGCTCTCATAAAATTCAATATTCAATGAATACATTACTCCCAACTATGTAATATTTTTTAGAGGGTTTGACAATCATCATAATTTCTAAAAAAACGATGATAGAACATTGCTAATGCAATGATACTATGTATATATTTAACCTATGATGGTCTCTTTGGTCATTTAATGTCATCTTTTTTTAGGGTTCCACTGGTAACCCAACACTTGTGTTGATATTCCCCATTAATGCAACTTCATTACACAAGAACTCATATTTTATCTACATTTCATAAAACATCATGTTTTATATGGTTCATACCATAGTGCCAAAATAATCCCGATTATCCTCCTTATTTTTGGAATATTTTTAATATCATTAATAAAAAATTCTTAAATAATTAAGGTTATATCTAAATACGATATTAATGTTGTCCATGAAAATTGATGGATCATTAGTGAGTCCTAATGGAATTATTATGAACACATAGTTCCCATACAATGTATGAAATGTTGTATATGTTATATCATTGTAAATAACCCAAACCTAGTAATATCCCAAACAAAGATAAAAATAATAGAATTATTGTTCTACAGATAAATAATAGAACAATACATCAATCCATCAAATATGATTCATTTTTTTCATGAACTTGTTGAGATCACGATAATCATTTCAATGGTGTATTGACCCATTTTTTATATTGACGTAGAGGACTAGTTCACCCCATGGAAAAGCTCGTGGGTGTATGAACCAATTATCCAAATATTAATGTAGTTTTTTTATGATTATAAATATCCATAAAATAAATTCAATATAGATTTATTTATTATTTAAATTATACCATTATAATCTATATTGATAATTCAACCTCTATTCTAGGATGTATTATATGAAATTCATCGAGAAACACATCAGTGAAATCCATCACAATAGAAATGCATCCAACTATAATTCATTTTATAGGATACCTAATTTATATATATACTCTTTCTCATGGGGAAATAATATATTTTCTTGAGTTGTTGGTAATAAATAATATTTCTCCTCCTCCTTATACTTGTATTTTATTGAAGGGAGATTCAGAAAACATATTTTGATATACTTATCATTGAAATAAATGTTCATTATATAAATGGAAATCTATTACATACCTAAATTTCATAAAATACCCCCATAGTTATTATTTCATGGGTCATTGGAAATTTCAAACCAAATTTTTTTGACATGTGTGGTTTTCTATACTTGAGAAAAAATAATTATCCGATTTTCCATTTTTACTAATTACTTTACATTCATGATGTGTGGTGGTGTTTTAGTTGATCTAAATAAATTATTATGTTACATAATGTTGAATTAATTTCTAATGTATGTATCATCACATTTTTTCTGGATTTGTCTTAGTGGTTTTGAAGTAAAAACTCTCCCTTGCTTTCATAGAGGTTATCGGTTGACTCTAAAAACCCCTTGTAATAGTGTATTATTTTGATGGAAATCAGATTATTTCATCCTAGATATCATTGTCTCATATTGTTATGGTATAACATAGAGTAGGATTTATTCCACTAAATAATAATTCACCCTTTCATTCTTGAGTAATGTAAAAACATTAGCATATCATAAATGTTTTGTGAATTTTTCCTCATATGTCCTAATAGATTTTTCACCTTTATTATTTATGTAACTGAAGTCCCTTTCCATTTTATTTTGGTTATTGCGAAAATGATTTTTATCAAAAAAAAAATTTCAAAATTCCTTCCACCTCATTGATTTTATCAATTCTTCGTAATTCACATTTTTGATCAATTTCTACAACTAATTATATTCATCCTTTCTATGATAAATGGCCAGAAGCACCTAAGTTTATTTGGAACATTGTTTTATGGATGAAAGATTTTCAATGGAGTTGCTCCATTGTTCCACAATTAAGGTATTAGATGATCTATTGAAATTCATATGCATTTTTCACATAAAGGACTCAATTGAAGATTATTCTCCCTTGAAGAAGGGGTCCAAATATCCTATTGATCCAAGATTAATTTCAAATCCATATTTATTTGAGAGATATCATCATAGTTTTTGTGATTTTATCTCACATAAGGTGGGGAATATCATTTTTATAGTGATCACATTTAACATCAAATTGACTATTCACACTATTACTTCTATATCCATTTATTGGACAAATTAAAGATTAAATTAGGGAATTTTTTAAATTGATATTGATGATATAATGAGACTATAATGACATAGTGGAATTACTTATAATGTACAATTATTTAATTAACATATGAATATAAAGGATTTAATCTATTTAATCTGTGATTTGTATCCCAACAATGATTGTTAGGGGAATTTTCATTCCAATGATAATGGTTGGTAATGAGATTAATAATTAACTAAATAATATATAACAAATTTATCAATCAAGGTATCTTGAAAGGACCATTTTCATGCATTGGTTTCCACTCAAATATCTCTCAAAATAGTAATTTCATGTTTTACTCTAATTCACATCAGTGCAGGATACACATATATTTATATTAACCATACATCGATGAATTTTCATGATAAAACACATACTTCATGCATACCAAAACTTTGGGATGTTTTCTTATTCATAGTTATATCCTTATGAATTTTTCTGTGGTTTTCTATTCCTGATATCATAAATAACTAATCTTTTATTTTGATACAAAACCTATTATCCATTCTCTTGATTACACATTAATTCATGATTTATAACATTATATTACACATAATAGAACATATAATATAAATATTTCTAGTTTACTTTAGATTTATGTACATTCAAAATCAATTTAAATTATAAAAAAACATCAATATTTTAAAAAAACATCATTGGAATTCTCAAACATAAAAACATGTGATTACTTGGGAAAATACCAAATAACAGAGTGAGATATAATGTATAGGCAGTGAATAGACGAGGAATATCAATAATAATTAAGAAATATTACATAATAGTGATATAAATGGGTAATAATCATCAAAATTTAGAATGAGGCTCAACATAACATTATGAAATAGTTGAAATATGTGAGATGAATTAATAACAAAAAATACTATAAAATAGAATTAAAGTCTTATTACAAACACATCATGACAGAAAAAGACCAATAAAGGAATCAAGTTCACTCCTTGTCCCAACATGATGACTCATGAATCTAAACACAACTCAATTCCTAAGAGCATTATATAATTAGGGGCACACACATCAAATTCATTTAATCATCATTCTTACATGTTCCATATATATAACAAAATATCGATTCATTCATCATCATATTAATTCTGAGATCGATAGGTTTCTAATAATTAAATATCATTCCCTCGATGAATAAGTACGATTTTATTAAGTTGAACACCTTTGATAAGAAATTGATATGGTATTAACCGAATAATTTCATCAACATGGAAAATCGTAGTAAAATTTCTAAAGCATAATATCATCACAAAAAAATTAATAAAGTTGGTTGATGAGGGATAAAGGAGACTATAATTATTTGGTTATAAAATGAGATGCAATAGGTAAATGTATATACATATCACAATATTAGGAATTAGAAATAAAAGTTGTAAGATAGAAATGAAAGAGGAATAATGTAGAAAATTTGAGTATCCTATACATGATTTTTTGACACACAATGATTTGGAGGAGCATATTTAGAGCTTGGGGAAAATTGGTATGAAAATATTGAGAGGGTATATGAATAAGAATGTTCTCCACGTAAATTGAGTTAAGAGATATTGGATCATGGGTGGATTTCTATAGGGAATTTGTGGGTAATTCTTTTTCATTTCTCATATATAGTTGTTGGAGACTATATTATAAAATAACAAAAACCATAAATCATTCAATAGTCAATGGAAATAATTTCTACCTAATGGGAGTGGATGTTATTAATTTACTAAAAAACGCAATTAAAATAAAACAATTTTACTTACATACAGGTGACTCGTACTCGTAAAAAATTTATTTCATAAACCTAAAATATAATAAATGTATTTCCTGATTCATGATGGTATTATAAAATAAATTAATAAAAATAAAATCACATAAATTTAAATTCTAAACATATATTTGGATTTCTATGACATTTATTGTATATATTTCATAATTTTTTGTTCATTATTATGTCATAATATACACCGTATATTTATACGTTTTTAATTTTTCCTCAAATTTTCAGTATCTCAAAAAAATATGTAAAATATATAATTGGATAATGTTAATTTTTTATTCCAAAATTATTATTAAAATATTCTAAATAATATTTAAAATAGGTTTATTTTCACATTTAAAAATATGTAATGATATTTGTTGAGAAATGTTAGGGTTTTTGATAATAATAGTTTTCAATCACTCAGAATAATTAAATACATATTCATAAAAATTATAAGATCATTTATTTTTTATAAACATAATTTTATCATAATATATTTTTTTAATATTATTTATTTATAAAATAGAATAATTCATCAAAAAATACTTTAATTGAATTTTAATATTACCCCAAATGTTATTTATGATTCACTGTATCAAAATGAAGATAATTTTTTATGTAAAATTGAAAATATATTCATTATTATGTTAAATATACATATTCAAATTACTAGGTTATCGATACATATACCTTTAATGCCCCAAATAATTTCTTAAGAGTACGTTGCACAATATATTGTCAAACATTGAAAGGTTCAACATGAATCATTTGGGTTGTGATCGTGATGATCTGGAATATCTGCAGTAAATGGTTTTGTTAATACTTAACAATCAGGTAAATTACTAGAGATATAATAAAAAAGATCATATTTTTTCTATAATCATATTAAATAGTAATACATTAAATTAAATCACATGAGGAATTTTATTTATAAAAATTCATCTCATTACAAATCAAAAGGATTTTTCTATGTCTGAGAGAGCTTATAATTAGAATATATTATCTTGATCAGTATGAAACTGATGGATTAATATTTTACTTAATACTATGTATTAGTGTCATATCTAGTGCAAAAAGATTTCATCACTTCTTGAGAAAGAATAAATTATTTATTATTAATTTTTCCTTTGATTAGACTCTTCTATTGATACAAATAGTATGAAAAAATATAAAATGAATCATTGTCAAGATCTATTATGAATTATCGATGTCGGTAGTGACATCTTTACAATAATATGTTCAGTATTTTTTCCTTATATTATTATCTGACTTATGATTATCATATTGATGATATTTAACCAAAATAGTCTACATTTTATTTCCATATCTTCAACAAGCCCTATGTTTTATCATTGAATATTCCTCATTTATGGGAACTCTATTATCAGAATTGAATTTTTAGATTTAGTGTTGATTATGGAATATGATTAAAATTTTAATTATGAAAAAAACATAAATTCAAATGTCAGTATGATTTCTATAAACATTTAATTTTCTAACAAAATTCATTTCTCATTTATGATATTCAATTACTCATGATGATAATGATCTGATTTTGATAATTCATAATAGTGGACTGCTTCTAAAAACCAAAAATCATCATATATCAACATGAAGAAAAAAATCATTTATTGAAAAAATAAAACCAAAAAAGAACTTTTCCCTAATGTGAGGGTGTATGTGGATTCTTCATATTGTAGAGACTCACTATTGGAGTGAATATGTGGGCTAGATGGTTAGTATAATATACACATCACACTTTTTATTGTTTATTGAAAATGTGCAGGGTGTCTCAGTGCATACTAGAGGTATTAAGAGTTTTCCTAACACATGTGAACTTTTCTTCATGTCTATGTGTTTCATATAAACATTTTAATAGATAGATAACACCCATGTATTACATTTTTGATTCAACTATACCATATGAACATTTGAGGGGGGAGTTGAGTTTGTTCTAGGTGTATAATTTTTTCAGGGTTTACATAATTGTTAGAAATTATTTTAAATGAGATAAAATAGTTTTTTTCACACATTTTATTTAAAAATTATCATAATTTTATTTTAATCCTCCAATGATCAGCCTTTCATTCAATTCTTTAGAGCTTACTTTTGTAAAAAATATTTTTCACTAATCATGTTATTCTATAAAATATGTTATTAGGTTTTTTTTCAACTATTTGGACGCATATATAAATTATATATTTTCATATTTCATATTTTTTCAATTTTATCCCATTCAACATATTTATTTCGGTGTAGGATATTATCCCTTTTTTTCAAGGAGTTTTCCAAATATATAATTTTTATCTGACCTAAAAATAATAATATCCTAAGAGAATACATTTTTCCTTGATATAAATAAAATATTCTTTCGATACCTTTTAAATGAAATTTTTCTAATTTATTTCTTGTTTTTATTTTTACAAATGTTGTAACTTTATTGACTTCTTTAATATGTTGAAGATCCCATTTATGAAAATTTTAAATCCTATTTTGTGATATTAAATGACTATCTTATACTAGGTTTATGGTTATTGACACCCCCCCCCCCCCGAACCACCGAAATGTGAGTTCCTCTTTTCATCCTCCTAAACCTCACCCTTAGGTTGAGTTGAGATCTCCCGTATTTAGGATAATTTAACGTGCTAAAAAATTTGACTAATAATTTTTTTGAGAAACATAAATAAAATTTTCAATATTATAAAAAATCAAGGATTTTATTTTTCCTATAGACTTTTATATTATTTTGGGGGAAGTTGGAAATCACTTTTATGAAGGCAGAAATAGGATGATTTCCTATGATAAAATTTTTCTAGAATCTATGGAATTGGTTTTTAAAAATTTATTTGAAAGTGGGATTGGTTGACATATATAATAAATTTTTAAGGAATCTATGTCAAGGAAGAACAATATTTAAAATTACGGAACATGTAAATATTTGGTAATATTATGAAGAAAGTCACTATATTTTTTAATTTAACATCAAATACAGTGGTATCTTTGTGATTTATCAATTTATTTGGGAAATATATCTGATTACATGGTATATTTAGAATACTAATTTGTAATAAATGTTATTTAAAATTTTGGAGGTGATATTGAATGATGTTGGACATTGATTATCCGTGAGACCGATATGATCGATTAAATTAAATGTTATATATTTATGAATCCTTTCTTGGAAAATTTCATAAATAATGATTTTTAACTCATAATGGATAAATAAATCTTGTTGTTGAGGTGATAGGAGGTTGATTAAGTAGATGTATATGCATAAATTTTTTCGATATTGGATAGGTATGAACGAAAAATTATTCAGGGACTTGATTGTAAAATTAATATATTTTATTTATGATTTAAATAAAGCATTAAACTGAATTATCCCTATGATACATTCAATTTACTGATAAATATTTTCATTATGCTATGAATATTGACATGTATTTTGTAGAAATTATATCCCTTGTGATGGTTAGACAAAGAATCAATAGATATATAAAAATTAAAAATAATTATACTAAGAAATAGTATTTTAATCCCCAAATATGTCCCATATGTGAGAAAATAATGTAAGATAATGTTTTGATGAATAATGTTTTATTTGGGTGGTATGAGTTTTGATAAAGATCATGAATGTGACGAAAATAGTCAAAATCAAGCCATGAATGTAATTATGGATATCATGTATATTTTAATTTGTTTTACCTATAACGAATTGGGTAATTATGATAATACGTGGCATAACATGGATACATGTGGTGGAAATAATTATCATTAAAACAGAATCTTTTTTAAAATTCATTTCCTACAACTACTATTGATGTTAGACCATTTACTATCATGGTAACCAATACATTACTTGTATATTATAATTATGTTTATGATCATTATAACACTAGATATTTCAATTACTTCATTAAAAAATTATTATCATATAAAATGAGAATATAACCTCACAATAATATCATATAACTATTTTTTTTAAACTGGTGGTCGAATAAATAATGAAAATATAATTTATATAGTTCATCAGATAATTATTAGTGTGTTCATTTTTATAGAAATTTTTTTTATAAGATTACAAAAAATATATTTATATTAATTTTTGTATGGGTTGGATATCATTTAATCATGAAAATAACGATTTAGGAGATTATAATTGTATATTTAGTTATTTCATACATTTGATAACAAATAATGAAGGTGATAAATATACAATATATAGGTGTAAAAGCTACCAATCTCTTTTTTTTGAAAATAAATAGATTATTCAAATTCGTGATGTGTTAGTAGTGAATTAATATATATATATATATATAAATTATTTTGGTCATTTTATTCCTAATATTGAAGTTGGTTTTACTATTTACATAATGTGTGTTTCCATATTAATTCCAAAACACAATTATCCAATGGCTCCTAGAGAAATGGTTAATATGGAAGATAAAATGAATGAGATTCTTGGTGAAGCTTTAATTCATTAATGATTATCTTCCCAAAGGGATATTATCTATTTTTTTGTACAACGGTGGCCCAATATTAATTTTAATTAATTATAGATCCATGAGTAACATTTTATTAAAAAAGATTATCTATTACCTTGTATCGATGATTTGTTTGATGTGATCCATCGGGGAAGATTTTTCATTGATTGATTCAAGTCATGAAATAATCTATTTATTTTTATGTGTGATGATATTCCAAGTAATTAATTTCATACTATATATGAAAATTATGAGTTTGTGGTTATCATTTAGGTATATATAATGCACTAGATATTATAATGGTTATCATTAATATATTATTCTATTATAATTTGGATAATTTTATGGTTGATTATTTTATTTCATTTTGTTATATTGTAGAATAATTAATATAATGAAAAAAATCTATGGGTTGATTTGAAAAATAAGAAGGGAAAATTTGTATAATTGAAATTACGTAAATAGGACATTTAGTTTCACAATAATTAATTTATTTGGTAAAATGTATCAAAAATTGAAATAAATTTTGGATATATGAGAACTAAATTTATTAATGTCTAAATTATACAATGAAATTTAATATAGATTCATACATTTTTTGGAACGTGGGTAACTACATGATTTTTTTCCAAAACAATGCTCATTTATTTGGCCCAATAAATATGTTAACTAAAAATAGTGTTTAATTAATTAATATATATAGTGGAGTAAATTGTATTGATTAATATGTTATATATATAAAAATAGAGTCATAATGTACATAATCTCTCAGAATAAGTGTTACATGTGGCTGAGAAGATTGATGTAACTAATAAAGGACTGTAATCTAAAAATTCATTACAATCCAAGAAAAAAATTCTCCAAATTTTTGATTTGATAAGATAATACATCATCATTCATGAAAAATTTGGAACATAGTCCATGATGAAATGATTTAATAAATTATAGTCATGAAAATTATCATGATCAAACATCCAATTTTTTTTCCTTTTTTAGTGTTTTATTCCCTAAAAAATATAATTAGGTAATCATATAATTATGATTGTGCTTTTCCTAATTGGACAAACTATTATATAATGGTAAAAACATTTAGATACAATTAATATGGATTAATTATTGAGAATTGGAAAATTTATTGGTCTTATAGCTATACCTCTATTGAAAAATTAAATTTTTTTATGAAAGCTCATAGCTCCCATGTTTCCATACTTCCATCATATCAATGATACATGAATATTTTCCAATGTATTAATGCATTGATGGAATGGATAAATATATTATAGAGTTTAACAAGAAATGAATATATTTTAAATAGGTTAAATTGGGTTAGACATTACAGAAATGAATTATTTAACATTTTCTTATTCTAGTGTTGAAATAGAATACATTTCCATTTCCATTTATGTGTTACTATTGAGGACATCATAGAAATTACCATGATAGAAATATATACCCACATATCCCAGTAATGCATATGATTTATATGAAATTATTTCCAAAATACTAGAAGAAGGAAAGAATGGGGTAATGTTAATAAGAAATAAATTTAAATCCTAATTAATACGCATGAATTAGATAGCATTGAAGAATATTCAGGATATGAGTAATTATTTATTTTTTAATAAAATTATATAATTTTCCTCATACCAATTTCAATTATATTTATTATATGGGTTCACATAAAATTTTAATATTAAAATTATTGAATTTTATTTTCTTAAAAATAATTTTCATATTTTGGATCATTATTTAAAATTATCTTATAGTGAAATATTGATAATTTTTTTAGAATTATATTATTTTTGAAATTAATATTTAAATATAGTGATTTATATTTAAAATTAAATTTGTGTTACAAAAAATTATAAATTTTAATTTTAATTTCAAATGGGACAAAAAAATTAGATTTTAGTTTATATTATTAAAGAATACATTTTTTTCATTTAATTCAATTTTATAGTGGATATTTTTCAAATTTTTTATAAATAAGAAAACCATATTTTCTAGAAATATTATTATCCTCATATTTTTATGTTTTATATTAAATTAAATTATTATCACTCTATGTATTATTATTAATCATATGGATTTCATTTGTTTAATTAGAAGGAATGATATTACTAAATTAGGTAAATATTTGTTTTTCAAAATGAAATGAATAATCACTAAACTTTTTCAACCAATTATTTTATAAAGAATTGGTTCATCATGATTTAAACTATACTGATCAGTTATAAAATGTCATGATATCCCCCAGTCCACTTTTTAAGTAAATTATTAAAACATGATGCTACCTCATCTTAGAAAATATTTTATTTTTTACCGTTTTTTCATGACATATGAATTAATATGTTTTTTTTATTTTCCAATGAAAAATGTGTTTAATCTCATTCAATTATAAAGGAAACTTTTTATCACCTCATCTCAAATATTCAGGATTTTTTTACTTCATAAGATGAATAACCAAACCACATTATAAATTATCTTTAGATAAATATTGTGTACTATTTTTGGCATAATACCATCCATATAGGTCTTAATGTGTAATGAAAAAATTTTTCTTCTCAAGAAGTTTTATTACATTTAAATGAATGATTCGCTTTTTAATTATTCTGATCAATTAATTATAAGTCATATAACCACTTTTTTATATTAACAAAATTGATTTTAATATAACTATATTTTATTAATTGTATTTAATTTTATTTTTCCATCTTTATTACCAGTAAATGGGATATTAAACTAAAAACTCTGTGGACAGTGGCCTACCGCCTCACGAATCGATATAATTTTGTTTCGCTCATCACATCAAATTAATTATTATAATGAAGGATATAATATATATGTATATATGTTATTAATTACATAATTATTATTCTTTAATGTTATTAAAACATATTTTTTCATTCGATTCCACCAATTGAAAAATTACAACTATGATTTTGCATTGTGTGGATAACTTAATCCATGAAATGATGTGATTCATTTTTCATCAGACGTCACATCGATGTTATATATATATATATTTTTATTTAACACATTAATATTATATTTATCTTTATATATTTAATGATTATAGCTAATCCATTTCATATCATGTTTATTAAAATTTGTAATCGTTAATCATTCTTATTTATATTGTAACACATCCTGGATTATAACACATATCATTTTTTGAAAACAATTATCATTTTTAGATTTTTAGTTAAATATTTTATAAAAATTATAATTATATAAATAATAATATTAAAATGATTATGGTATAATTACCTCTATGACAATATTCAACTTATTGAATTCATTTTCGAAATATAAACCATATATAAACTGGATGTCCAATTTTAACATAATTGATTATGTAAACGAATATCACATGATAATAAAAAATATATTAATTGAAAATATTTAAATGTTGATTAGATATGTTAAAAAATTTATAATTTTATCATTTGGGATGATAAATAATGTTTTGATGATTGGGACTCAAGGTAATGAACACTATAACACCAGATCTCACATTAATTGGTTTTAAAAAAATCTATACATTTTTTTCCCATTTCCATATTATTAAAATTAAATTATGGATGTAATTATAATTTTCTAAATTAATTATAAACAAAAATATATGCTTATTTTAAAATTCATTAAATTTTTATCAGAAGTAATACTTTTTCCAATTTCATATTGAACATTATGACAATTTATAAAAATGGAAATGGGATTTTTCTTATTTTAAAATGGTTTTGACGTCAATTTCCAATATTGTATCAAATTATTTGGTTTGGAATCCTTTATATGATCTCAATTCCTTTTTTTGAAAACATTTATTTTTTCTAGGTATATTAGTTTAATTAAATATTATTTAAAGGAATAAAAATTTCGATATCTGAAATTGATTTTAATAAAAGATTAAAAGATTATTCCCATATTTTATAATTAAAATGCACCGGAATTAAATGTTTAATTCATGATGTGGTACAATAGGTACATGTATGATAATTTTTTAGGATTATAAAACTTATATTATTATTGATTTGGAAATATATTATACAAAGGTTGATCCTCATACCACATGTACGGTGGGTGAGCCCGATAAATCTTGTATAATAAGTTATCCTAAAATTGATTAATAATACATTAGGTTAATTTCCATAAACTCATATTTAATATAAATAAGGTCAATAGGGAATATTTTTATATATATATTACTCGAATCTAGATATTTATTACAGGTGTGAAAAAGAGATATTAATATATTTTTTATTACTACTAAAAGAGATACTATTTTCATAATGTGGGATTAAAACAATTTATTTAAATAAAATTTATACCTTTCCATTATAGAAATTTTTTATTTTTCACCAAAAAAATGTTATTTAAAAAAAGATAATATTATATTTATTTCTAGAGGTATTTTACCAAATTATTGGATTACATACATTTATGCATCATATTAAGTATTTTTTTCCCATGTTTTTAAATGATTTTAGAGTCTTCATAGTCTTGTAAATAATAAAAAATAAAAAAATGATTATTTTTATAAATATGGTTCACTAGTTTAAAACATCATACATTTTCTATAAACATATTGATTATTTCTATTCATTTTCCTAAATTTTAATAATTTTTTTTACATCAGATTTGTAATTATACATGACAAAATATGAGATTATTTTATATTATTAATTATCAATTTCAATGGATATAGAAGTTCGCCACTATAATGAGATCAAAATAGTGTAATGAATTTGTTCATAAATTTATAATCTATAGATAGATGATATAATTTCAAATGATACAAATGATATAGGAGATGGAGTTTTGACAGTTATATGACTTTGATGAACATTTTCATGTGGTGTGACCTTGGTTACTTCTAATGAATTATATAATTATATAGTGACCATTGTTTAAGAAATATTAATTTGTATGTGTACTTAGATGTTAATATTTCTGGACATGTTTATTGATTTATTGATATTATGGTTATTATGAATTGAATTTTTTTTGTACAATACATTGTTTCACTTAGGAAAATTGTGATATAAATTAATAGTGTTTAAGTTATATAAGTTGGGTGGATATCTAGGGATATATCATTGTTACGTAATATAAAAAATTCATCTTTCCCTCTTTTAAATTACGTGAAATTTGTTGTAACACTCCCATTGAAGGAAATATAAAATCCTATAAAAACTCATGGTCATGGTGTTTCAATGGATGTTCATTTCAGGAAATATAATGAAAGAGATATCAAGAATAATGTTGATTAAACTAACACTCCACTTGCATAATTATGGATATCATGATAAATGGATTATTATACATAGTAGGCATTTAAAAAAGGTTTTATATCATTACATCCTAATCTCCATTAACTATGGGTTCATTTTAATGATGTTAGATAACAGTCCTATATATTGGCCAAGATTTCCAATTACCATAATTAATGTGGATTATAATGTCATAGTGTATTTTCATTACGAACATTATTAAAATATTAAATATTTATTATTATTTTTAATAAATACTATATAAACGTTTGGTATAATAATTATTCATATTTCTGGATAGAATATATTTATGGGCTAGTTATTTAAAAAAATTGAATCATTCTATTGATTAAATACTTATTATCAATTTAGTCAATATATTTACTAATTTTATTTATTTATTTTAGAATAAAGAAAATATATTTACCTATAAAATAAAAAACTGTTATTCATGGCCTCAAAAATATTTTGGGGTGAATGAAGAATCGATTTTAATGGTCCCAAGTGAAATAATATATATTAAATATTACTTTTAATAAATTTTAGATAAATTAATTTAAGATATAAAATTAATTTTATTAAGTATTTTTGTGAATTCTAATAAATAGTAAAAATATTATTAAGAACTAGGTGTTACCTAGAGTATAGGAAAACTGAAGGTGTGAATATAATATTTATATTTTCTAATCATAGAGATATTTATATCTATTTAATTTATCTCAAACACTAAAGATATCATTTTGTTTTATTCTACATAATATTTTTACTGAATTGACTCAAGCACTATTGGGCTTCTCACCAAGTGTGCTCCCCTAAATAGAGGGTGACATTTAACACCATCCATCTCAATTATATAGGAATAATAATTTTCATTTTTATGTGATTCTAATGGATATAATTTAGAATGACACTTGTGTTAGTATATTCAATACTAAAACTCATAGATTCTTATAGTATCACATTGTAGTTCCATGTGAAATCATTGATCACCACAAGATAGATTCAATGTGTGGTTATTATGATTCAATGGATGAATGATGTAGATATGATTTTATATTCTAAAAAAGTAATAATACATCAGATTTTAATAAATAAACATAATAAATAAATTTTAGATTTTATTATATGATCCTTTATTGGGTTGTGGCATTGGAATGAAAATTTATATATTAGTAAATATAGATATTTACGACATCCATTTTTTTGTGTATCATAGATTAATAATTTATTATGAATAATATGAATTTTTAGAATTTCATTACTACATCTGCCTTATTCTTAAACCCCCAAATTTATATATTATATCTCAAGGGTTACTGAAAGTGCTTATTATTTCCAAATAATTATACCATGAAAGAATACTAACCTCTATATGTAGATGATACATACGCAATCAAATGGGAATATAGAGAAAATTCATATTATTTTAGGGAACTAAGCCTATTCATGATCGAGGTAGTATCAAAAATATAACTTATTAGAGTACCAATGTTTTATGGAAGGATGTATTGAGCTAAAAATCCATTTTTTAGAACAAATAAAAAATTATAATGAGGGACATTTTCCTTGTGTTATAAACAAAATTAATTGAATTATTGATTACATATCATTAAAAATAACATTCCCAAATTATATAACATTTACATTAATATTTGGATTCACCTACATACAAGAAACCATCATAATTATGCCTAAAATGAACGATATGTACACCATCATGGTCTATTTGAGTATTTGGTCTAAATTGACTAATCATGGTTCTAATTATATAAATTTTGTGATATGATTAATTAAATTGAATAAATAATCATTTTAATAACATGTACACCAATATTACATGTTGTGTATTTTCTTTGTGTTCCCCAAGAGAGTAAATGTATTTTCTAGAGTAAGAGGTTCCAACATATAGGCTATATCTAGTAGATTCTCAAATAGAAAATATGATTTAAAAATTTCATTAATTTATAATTTTTTTTCGGAATTGATAAAGTATAACCTTTATGAATTCGGTTTTAGTGTTGATAAAATTTACCTGTTATAATTGTTTATTTTTAGCGATGATAAAGGGTAACATTTATGAACAATTTTATTAGCATTTCTACAAGGTTTCATATATTAGAGATTTATTATCACAAATAAATATATATTAATTATAAATATTAAAAAATAGTATATACTTAATATATGGATATGTAAATCGAATAAAATGAAATAACTAAAAATTATAAATTAAAAATGTGTAAATTAATAACATTAGGAATAATTTTATTAAATATATAATTATTGATAAAAATAAATAAAAAATGTATATATGGACTATAAATATAATAAATAGTATATATTAAATATATATATATGTAATGAATAAGTTTCAATGATTGAAATACTAAATGCATATTTGTTTTAGTGTTTTTTATATAGTATTATTCAATTTTATATTCAACAATGAAATATATTCATACATATATTTTTAATATTATATATAATATTTCACAAAATATGATTTATATAATAAAAAATATCCATTCTTACATAAAATCAGTCATATATTTAGTGAATATTGGTTTATAAAAAAATTAATATTAATTAAAAATAGAGACCAATTGCATCGAGTAATGGACATTATTGAATTTTAGTTTATTTTCCATTTTAGCTTATATGAAACATTTGTTACATTAACTTAACTCATACATATATGTAATTAATTAATTTAATATGCAACACGCATACACAAATATTAACATAATTAATGAAATTTTATATTCCAAAACATAGACCAAATATTTTGGTAATTCTTTTAAAATTTTAGTATACAACTTATAATTTCATTATAACATGTTAAATTTAATATATTATTTTTCTAAATAGAAAATATAATTTATTTATATTTATGTTTTTTTACATTTAGGTATTATTTGTTCATTTTAATACTTTTTATTTTTAACTCTTCATTTTTTTTGTAAATTAGTTAATTTAAAATTTTTTATGTGTATATAATTTCTATATTTTAATATTTAGAATTTTTAATAATATTTATTTAAAATTTTATCAACATTTTTATAATAAATTATATATAATGAATAATTGTTATCTATTTATTAATACTTATTTATTTTAACATTTTAATTATTTTGTTTCTCGGATTTTTTAAATGAATTAATTTATTATTATATATTCATTAACAATTTAAAAGAAATTAATTAAATATTGATAAAATAATATCTTTATATATTAAGGTATAATATATTTATACATATAAATATATATATATTTATAATGAAATAAATATAATTTTTTTAAAAGTATTTATATAATTAAAATTAAAAATCTATATGAATATAAATATTTTTTAATTTATAATGAATTTATCTAAATAATGATAATATTTACTATATATATATATATATATGTATAATTATATGTATATTTATATATATTAATTATATATATATGCATATTAATATATTAAATGATATAAAAATACTTTTTTTAAATGGTTGTATATAATTAAAATAATTATTTATATATTTTAATAAAAATAAAATTATAATATATGTAATTATATAAGGAATATATTTACTATAATTATTTTTACCTTTATATACATTTATTAAATATTGTTATATAATTATATTAATCTGTATAATTATATAATTATATTTTTAATTATATAATATAATAAATGTATTTATATATTCAATATATTTTTAAATATTTATATATATTTTTCAAATATATATATATAATGATATAAATGTATTAATATTTATAAATAATAATTATATATATTAATATATTTATTCATAAATATATATTTAAATGTATATATATTATTATTATAAAAATATATACATATAATTATAAATAAAAATATATATATTTTTAATAAATATTTTTAATAAAATTTTAAATATTAATTTATATATTAAAAAAATACGAATTAAAAAAGAATATATTTTTTTAATTAAGAATTATAAATATTTTATGATTGTTAATGTATTAGTGCTAATAGAGATGACATTTATCAATGTTGCATTCATGATTATAAGGATATAATTTATCAGTGCTTATTAATTTTTCATTAATAAAATATTTTTTTATTTCTTCTTTTTGGGATAAAAATATAATTTTCTCCCTACTATATATAACTGAACCCCAACAATGACTTATTCAACCATGACATTATATCTTTTTGTGAACTCACTTGATGTTGGCGATACACATATACATTCCATATGATGAATCACAGTTAAAATCCATGGTATGGTATGGACTCCTCCTCACTCGTTGATTTTTTATGGTTCCATATAAAATTGATTGCCAACTGCATTTACACCCTATTCAACAATTTCTTTATTATTTTATCCACATGGATTATCTCAATTTGGACCTCCTAGATACCCTAAATGACAAGACAATCTAGAAGATATCTCTTCTAGAATACTCCAGGTTTCCACACCAATAATGTTAAGGATGTGAAACCATTATTTCATTGTTCATGGTATTAATATATATGGGTACCCATGTTGTTTTGAATATATTGGTATATAATTAATATTTCAATGTACTAGAATCTAGTGAGATACCAATGATAAGGATTCATTTATAATATTAAATTATACTCCATCGTTAGACAAATTTTTTTCATATTTTTTTAACATTTCATAGAAATGATGGAGAATTTAATTTTTTTTACTAATATTATAAATCAATAATATAAAATATCTCATTTGATCTATATTCAATTTAAAATTTTGTCTTTTTTATAATGTTTAATTATTATTTTTTTATTAAACATTTTAAATGCATAAAAATGATTCTTACTGATTTTTATAATTTAAGAAGTAAAATTTTTAAAATTTTTATTTTTTCCATATTTGAATGTATTATTCCATATTTTGGTTTACAAAATTTGATTTTAAATAAAAAAATTTATATAGATGACTATAAATGTATTGATCTTAATTCATGCTATAGTATATTTTATAAAAATGTTTTACCATTAGATTTTGAAAATTTATAATTATATAATATTTTATTCTTTTATATATAAAAAATTTAATCAATTTTATAAAAGTTGTTCAAACTATTTTTGTAAAATGTATTATAAATGAATTGTAATTCACTATTTTGTGAAATCTTACAAGGCATGTTCATCTCAAACCATGCATATAACCACATATGTGAATATATACCTTTATAGTTAAATTTGTTCAGCGGTTATGATTTCTATATGTATGTCATTAATCAATTTCATTTTTGGTGGAGTTATGTGACCATGGGTGACAGGGAGATGTTCACGTTGTGGCTTAGTTGATGGTTTATTTTGGGAAGTTAGTTAATTAAAAAATCATGAAATATTCTCTATTTGAATGTTATTTTAATATTCAAAGGGACCCGATTCTGCAGTACTCAAATGTTTTATATATTATATATAATTTTATTTATATTTATTTTGAATATTGCCTTTGATTTTTTTTAATATTTTCATATTCATGGATGAATAGTGTATAGAAGAAACACTCTCAATACTCAAAAACCATTATACTACTAGTATAATTATATTAATTGATTAAATAAATCCAGATTATATATATATATATATTTATTCCATGGTTACTTGATAAACATAATCACATAACATATTTTTAATGTAAAATAATGATTTAGTGAAACATATTAATGAATGAAAATACATAACTATGAAATTTAATGAAAACAATAAATTTATATATAGTATATTTTTTAAACCAAATCCATACATGAGTGTTTAGTAAACAAAAATAGAACAAATACATAAAAAACATTTCTGTTGAGTTTCAAAAATCAATAAAAGGATTATACATAATTAATTTTTAGAAAAAATCATTGAATCCAAATTAATATTCCCATCCATTATCTCATCACTATGGTAATAACTAAATAAATATTATGTATTACTCTTTGACATATGATTAAATTATTATATAGTTAATTTAAATTAATTCAATTGTAATACATGATATGGTATAAAATTTATAAATCAAAATAATTATATTCATAAAATGTAATCTCATGATTTAAAACATAATTAAAATTTTCAAAAAGTACTTATCATATAAATATATTAATATACAAAAAATATTTAATTCAATTATATGAAAAATTTCAATGACATGTGAATATTCAAGATAATTAATAAAAATATTGTGATGAAACATAAACCAAACATATAATTGCAACATTAATTTATGGATCATAAAATGATTCGGAGCTTCTGGAAATTCAGATTGTAGAATTATATAAATGGATGAATGTAAATAGTAAATAAAAATTTAGAAATTAAATTTTCATAGAATAAATAAATTATAACAAGTAAACATTTTATAAAAAATTTACACAATAAAACTAAACATAAATATATAGTGCTAAAACATGAGTGATGTGGTTTCCATATCACCACAACCAATATAATGAAAAAAAAATTGATCCTCCTCTATATAAGTTTTAACTAAAAATGACTACTTTTTCACATTGAGGAAATATCTCATATCTATGTCACAATACCCACACAATTAAAATCATCCCACGAGCGTATAAGAAAACCCAAAAAATGAAAAATATCGAAACATGTTGTAAATTCATTAATAGGTCCATGCCAAACAAAAAAATCCAATGTAGTTCCCATAAATTAGGTACTAGAACCCAACCAATTTGACTCAAAATAAGATGAATTCAAATAAATCATACTCATAATATCCCAATTCTACTTTTTCGGTTACCTCATGACATTTTTAAAATAGTTATCAATGCCATATAATTATTTGAAACCTTAAATCTGTTGATTAATAAGTATATAGTATTAGATGTAATTGTTTCGTTTTTAGTGTTTTTGCTAACTGATGATACTTGTTTTTGATAAATGAATAGTAATATGATTTAATTTTTAATGTATATATTTAGGATACTTGGTATTTTGTTAAGTATTTAAGGGAAATAATATCATAATTTAAATTTTATTTTTAATATAATGTTCTGAAAAGGGGTGTATTCATGTAATATTTATACAATGTTTATGAAATATTTTATAATAAATAATGTTATAACTGTTTTTAGTGGACTTCTTAGAATTTTTTGATTATTATTATTTTATATTTTAGTTTTAAAAATGGATTCTTTATATTAATTACAAATTTGGGTTCTGAAATATAAAATATATTTTCCCCAAAAAATGAACTAAATTGGATATGATGTTTTGAAACTCATGATGTGATCTCATTATGAATCCATTATGTTGTACGTATTTCATTGATAACCTATTTCCTTGGAAATAGTTTTAAAAAATTAATTTATTGTTTACATTTTTTATTTTCATTTTAGAATATTTCTCATGATGCTGAAATATAATTGAAAAGGGTGTTCCTATCGGCTTTATTTTTTTATAACAAAATTTCGATTTTAATGTTGAGATTTCAAAAAACATTTTTCACTAAGGGTTTTACAAAATAAAAAAGTCACCTTTTCTAATTTGAAAGTATTTATGAGATGAAATTTTATATTTTAAATTAAACATTTTTAATTTAATTTTCTTCATATATTAATTTGTGATTTTTTGAAGATGATGGTTTCCATTTGGAATTCATGAGATTCTCAAATTAATAAGATAAATAATTTATTATTTTTAAATAAATATACCTAAACCTTATAATTAGGAAAAGTATCAACTAATTAATTAATTATATTGAATATTCATTTTTTGGTTTTATTACTTTTATACAAACTATAAACCTTAACATTGTGTCTTAAATAACAGGGACTTTGAAATCATCCATCTGTTTCCACTAAGAGAATATATTATTGTATTTTGAAAAAACTTTTATAATATGGGGATTGTGATTGTTGTATTCTTAGGCATGGTGATCATGTATCTCAATCCGTTATGAATATGGATTGTTGTAAAAAGTGTAAGGTCACTAAGAATCTATATTGTTTGATCATCTCATCCATCCAACCATCATGATCCTCAGAAACATTTCAGCTTTAGGAAAATAACTATGGAATTTCTTTCTGTATCTTCTACATCTCCCAACCTCATAACATTTAAATTAATTGATTGAAAATTCCTCATCACTATATTCATCTCTAAAATAGTTACTATTTCATTTTTTTAGTAAGACTCTTCCACCATCTCTTCTGATCAGGTAACTATATTGGTTAAACCACTCTAAGAAGAATAAATCCTAAATCATGTACGTGTGATTATATTGAATGAATTCAATATATAAGAACTACTACAGTAGCATAATTATTTTCCTAATATTAATTACCCATTTCATTTCATGTATTATAATATTATTATCAAAAATGAAATTTTGGATTCCCTATATTATAATTATCAATAAAATTCATCTATGTTAATTAAAATCTTATGTGTAATTTATTTATGAAAATGAATATTTTATTAAAACAATCAGATTGACATAAATTAAAAATGGATGATTTCTAATCATTTTATAAAACATTATGAATATGGTGTTAATAAATTTGTTATGTTTGTAATAGTGAACTCATGTGACCCTTCTAAAATTTGGATAAATTTTTATGTATTATTTATTCTAGAAAAATTACAATTTAAGATTTATAAGAATGTTTTATTTCTAATGGAATATATAATAGATATAAATTTCATACTAAATCATGGGAAAAAAATGTGTAACCCAATAAGGTTGATACCATAAATTATAGATCATTTCAATAGAGTAAAATATAAATAATGATGGACATCACATGGCTGAAATGATAAATAAAATAGGGGAAAAAGTGATGATTTTTCAAATTTATCAGAGAAGATATAAAGACGCGAAAAAAATTATAATAGTTGTACTCAATACACAACATTTTCAGTTGTATTGGTGATTTATAATTTTAATACATGGATTTGATGGAGGGTAACCATCGTTGTTGAACTACATGGCCTCCAAAATGAAATACAATAATAATAAATTGAACATCCTGGTTAAAAATATGATCTTAAATAATGCTATGTTCAAGGGTAATGATCTCAACAAAATGAAGGCTTGTTGAAATTATTTCATATTGATTATCATGGATTGTTATTCAATATAAGAATTATTTACATTTTATGTGAATCGGTACATGAAAAATAAATCGTGTATGTTGACATATATATGGTACATTAATAACATTTATGGGTTCTGAAGACTACTTAAATATTATGAATACATATGAAAACTAAAGCGGAATTCAAAATTACGATATAAATATCGATACCAACTTCATATATCATATTCACATTGGTGGAAGAAATTTAGTTATTAGTTTCCTGAATTTGGAAGTGATCTATGAAACATACATCACCAGTTATCTAAAATTGGAATAAAAACGTTTGGTGTAAATATTAGCACTCTTAGTGATAGAACCATCATATTGGTAAATTATAACATTCCCATATAGTTATTCCTCAATTAAAAATACAATATCTTATCTTCTTATATATAAAGCAATGAAACCTAGTAATGATATTTATGTCTACATAGCATCATTGGTTGTGCATTTGATATATATTTGGGATATAGGTGTTACTATGTATGAAAATCATATAATTAGTGAATTCACATCAAAGAAAAAGGTGTACATTATGATAAAAGAATTTCATGATTATGAATTTTTTTATACCATTAATTATATGATTGGTTTTTCCATTTGTGAGGAATAAAGACACTAAATTTACTAAAAAAATTAATGAATTTCTGTTGGATTTTAGAATTTTTTACCTCAAAGATATAAATATTGATATTGCATGAAAATATTATATGGGGATACTAAAAATCAAAATATTATCTTCATTAATAGGGGTCCAACAGTTCTAAAATTTATAAGTTATTTATAATATTTTTTTGGTAAAACATTTTCAAATATCTTTATGAAATATAGTTGGAAAACAAGATCAATTTTCATTCTATAATCGTATTTTAATTATTTTTATGTCTTATATATTCTTCATGTTATTCATGTATATTTTTTTCCTTAATTTTATTTTAATGTTAATAAATTTTAATGTAAAATCAAATTTTGTAATCAATGAATCACTGAACTTGATTGATTTTGAGATTAGAGAAGTATTAATATCAATGAATGGTAAGGGGAATATTTTTTATCATCCAGTTTCTTACTCACTATCCATAGTGGAAACATTTGGAATTTTCATATTCATTAAAGATGTAAATGTTCCATATGGTTATTCATAAAATATAAGCATTGTCATGTCAATGTCTAATTTTATGTTGGGGTGACTAAAATCATAGGCAATTAATGTTTTGAAGTAATATTTGACGATCTTTTATTTAGGATTAATTCTTCAAAAAATTATACGGCATATTTAAACCAATCTCTTCTTATTTTTCAAATCCATATGTAGTATTTTTTTATACTTGGTTAGGTTTATAACATTAAATATGAATGGTTTAGTAATATAATATCAATTATATATGTCCTCCCTCCATCATTCGTTGATATAATGGTCTTGATGATGATTAACTTGGTAAGAGTGGTTGATCTGTGTTGTCTTCTTCATTACAGATGGGCATACCCCATTGAATGTTATATAAGTATTTTTGAAAGGGTATTTAGATAATAAACGTTTTTCAAAAATTTGTATCATAGAAAAAATATATTTTTAAAGAATCTAGTAAATTCAATACTAAATACATGTTAGATGTTGATAGTATTTATCTCCCAAATTCTCATCACAATGGATGCCTTATGGGTGAATGTATTTATAAAAAGTGAGTTTGTTTCAATTACCATAAATCAGTATGAAAAATTTCACCTTAAAATTTTATATAATTTTGAATATATTTATACATACATTGAAGACCAGAATGAAATTATTATATATTTGAATCTAACAAGGGGTGAAGGATTGAAATCAAATACACATAATCAATAGTTTACATATATACTCTAATATAAAATTTTACTATGATATTTTAAATTGAGATGAATTTTTTTAATAAATTATTGGCCACATAGGGGACTAATGTAAAATATCAAATAATATACTATTTTTGTAATAAATGTTTATACATTAAATAAAAAATAATAATATAACTGGAAAATTATGAATAATAGTGACATTATTCTTTTGGTGTGAGTGATACACATATCTAGTTTTAAGGATGGAAATATGATTTTGTGAATATGTAATATTATGAAACCAGATAATAGATATAAAAGATTTAGTTTATGATATTTAATGTGCTGATATTCTATTGCCTTAAATTAGACAATAATAGTGTAGTGAATTTTGATGAAATGGGATTTATCAAGGTGAATTTCATATTATAATGGGAAAATTTTGAGAAAATGATAATTAAATCATAATAACTATATATATGTTATGAAATCCTTCTAAGAAATTTGATAATTTCAATTTCTCTAAAAGATACTATAATATATATAAGATCATATAAATATTCAGTTGAGTATGAACCTTTCATTGTGATATCAAAATCAATTCCTACAAATACCAATGTAGAAAATATCATATATGTTTTAGGGGAGTAAAAAGTGGGGTTTGAATTATAGAAAAATGAAAACGATACCTTAATCATCTAAAATAATTAAATCTATTTCAATCGGATGTTTAATATTTTTTTATTATTGAATTCTTGGCTATGTAAAATTATATACTTTATACTATATTCATGAAAAAAATTAGATTTTTGAATACTCATGTATAAAATTTATTATAAAAAATGATATATTACCAGTCCCGTGGAATAAAATCATGTCGATAAAAAATAGAAAATATTCATTGATTTGAATAAAATCATCAATGAAGTAATTAACAGTACAAAATTTCAGGTCCTCACGAATTAACATGGCCAACCATTTGAACTCAAAAACTCAATATTATTTATTTTTTTGGGCCTTGAATGAAGAGGAATGTTCTTATTGATATATTTTTTTATCACCAAATTTATCCAATAGGAATATAAACCCATTGGGAATATATAAACTTGTTTTTATGATATACATTCAATATTTTATCGAAAAACAATATAATGAAATGTTGATTTAATTATCATTATCCACTAAAGAGTTCATATATTTATGAAATATTATGTAATTATTATTTCATAATGGGTACTTGAATATCACATTCATGCTTCCAAAATCTTCTCACCAATTAGTAACTTAGAAATATCAGTTATAATTTAATTCCAAATCATTATTTTGGTATACACACGTTATAAAGAAAAAATCATTGAATTCATTCATCCATCGTCATGATGAAAAATATATTCAAGGGAATTATTGAAAAAAAAATCTTATTTAAAAAATTATACATTATCCAAACATTTTATAAATTAATAATTTATGAAATTGATAAATAATTATTAAGATTGTATATTCTTCAAAACAAATCTACACATATCTCGAAGTAATGATGGGTTATAATTTAATATAGATGAAATTGGTTTGTATTTTTAATATTCAATATATGTATTATCTATTATAAGATCACATGTATTTATTTCTTCTGGTCATATTTATGAATCAAAATATGTATCCACATATGTCCCACATCATTTTCTATAGAAGGAATCACGTTTAAATCAGGATGGTACAATAGTAGATGAAAGCATAAAAAAAGTTTTAGAAACATGTGTATATATGATATAATAGTAATTAATCATTAGTTATAATAGTATTATATAATAATATCATCTTTTTTTTATATTATTTTTATATTGTTGATAACGATTAATTGGTTACGATCGTACCTGACAAAAACTAATTTAAGTATCATTGAAGAGGCCAAAACACTATATTATATAAGAGGAGTAAGTTTTGGAGTTTCTCCCCACGAAATATTTGAGAAGATAAATCCACAAAGAGATACAAATATAATGATGAAGGGATTGTAGGAAAAAAAATTCATTCAAAGATATCATTTTTCATTCTTTGTTTGTGATCCACTAAATGAAAAAGGATCAAGTAGAACATGTGGTAGAACAAATATCTTTAGATGAAAAACCAATTAACCTTTGAAGCTTTGAGGATACACATTCACCATGAGAAGATACCTTCTCTAATATAACGAAATTATTCATTACTCTTTTTCTAAAATGTGAAAAAAAAATTGGCTAACGTTATATTACGAGAATTCTTCAGGGTAATGTCGTATGTGATTTAAATTGATCAATAACCATGAACCTCCGTGTTTTTTGGGGTATGGTGTATAATATCTATAGAGACAATATACACAATAATAATCACTAAAAATTTCATATGATCATTATTATTTATTTTGTTAATTATCTAACCATTGTGGTTTATGTTCCATTACATGACCCTTATATTAAATCTACTAATTATAGTGTTTTATCATTTGTTGTGTGGCTGTATAATATTATAATAAAAAATGATGTCTGTATTTAATAAATTTTTTCTTATCTAAAAGATAAAATAGTCTATAAAAAATCAATTAATTGAGTTATGGTATCACATATATATAATGTTATTGGAGAACAGAACAGGGAATCATTAAAATCTAGTGAATCGACCATGAAATCGAAACGACCTTCTAGGAGTAACATAACCCCACTAGTTCCACAACAACATTATTATCTGTTACGACATAATAAAATTGAAACATTAAAATATTAAAATAATTATTAATTTTTATTTTAAAATGAAATATTTTTTAACTATATTTAAAAATGTAATTTGTCTTATGTGTATAAATGAGATTCTCAAGTATGAATGGCTTGTAATCTCATTTTTTAATAAATAAATAAGGTATACATTCATTATATGAGTATAAAAATAGTGATTCAATATATTTATTATAGTTAATAATTTTTTATATTTTCTAGAAGAGTTTAAATTACTACTATATAAATGAAAAAGCTATCAAATCATGATTTATATTGATTAATCGTGATAAAATTTCTAAAATAGAATTTTTATTGGAGACAGAGTAAATTGATTAAAAGAAATACTGTAAATAATATTTTATTGACTGAAAATAATAAATATAATAAATATTTTATATGGTTACATTATAAAGGTAACATTATATAATCTAATCACATTAAATACTTTTTTATTATTTTCATTAATTAATTATTATCCATTTTTAGGAATCACTAGATACTAATCACAATCAAAATAGATAACCATAATATTAATTAATTAGATATAATTGATTAATACCCCTCAAACTAACAATGTGTTATGTGTATTCTTAATTTGAATCAAACATTAATAAATATATAATTGAAAAAAAATAAAATTATATTTTTCAGTTTGGGCTGTAAAAAAATTGTTGTTATAGGGAGGTTTCAAAATATCAGTCAATTCATTGAAGGATGTTTTGGGATATCCATAAAAATATTTTGAATTAATTAACATTGGAAAAAATAAAATATAGAAACATACGAATATAAAAACATATTTTCAAACAATTTATTTGTTTTTTCATTTTATACAATTTATAGAGGAAGACAATGGAATAAAATGTAGATATTATGTTTATAAATTAATGAGATTGATCATAAACATTGATGAGACTAGTATCCTAATACTGGTAATTTCCAAAAGTAATTAAAATTTTGTTAAATGTATTTATTTTTTATTTTTCTATTTATATTTACTTCATAAAATGTTGATTTTTTTACAACTGGCATAAATTTTAGAAAAAGTAAATATTAATAAACATTAGTGGGAAGCATACTTGGTATCATATTATTCTCTAGATAATATTTATGTTATTATGACCATTAATTGTTTTCTACTACTGAATATGACTTTAAAAATATATTTTTGGTGTGAATCATTAGTATCAGAAAGTGTATATATTATTTTTTGATCTATTTTTCAAAGATATGTATAATGGATGAAATCATTTTTTTTTGGAAATGAGTAGAAAAAACAGTATCAGAAGATATACATGCATCATGAAGAGGTGACTCCCTTATTATAATTTAGTAATTGTTATCATCAGTTAGAATAATTTTTTTTCTAATTTACTTATTATATTATTAAAAATCATTGACTATATCTCTCTATAGTGTTCTAACATATGTGGTGGTAATTGATGAACGAAAATAATAAAAACAATGGTTTCTTTTGCATGTGTGGTGGAATTATATATGATATTCAATCATCAATTGGCTTAATAATATAATATTAAAAATTATTATGAAATCCATATATGTAACCCATCAACATTATTTTAGTGAAATTTATTTACAAACACATTTTTTTTGAATTCACTTGATTTGGAATTAAATCATAAAACCATTATAACACATAGAATCTCACCATCATTACATGAGTATAGTTGACTATCCTATCTTTATTATAATCATAGATAATTCTACACCAACTCCCCATCAATAAATGTGTCCACACATTCATCACTAATATGAATTTGCACATTCATTATAAATAATTTACATGTTCTAAAAATAATTTATAAAAATATTATCATTAATCTCAATAAAAAACACATTAGAATAGTTTTCAAAATTTCATTATTTTGGAATCGACAATGATGATTAACTCATAATGATGATGTTTTCATTTAATTCTCCAAAACAATCATCATTTTGGGTATTAAAACTACAATATTAGTAGATAACCATTCCTTTTCAATTCACTATAGGATTAAAATCAATTATTGAATAAACCATACCCCAAATAGACACAAAATGAACCCATTATGACTAAAATTGTGTAGTTTTTATTTAGAACTGACATTTTATTAATTTATTGTCTCATATTAATATTTAAATTAATACTTTAAATTGTTACTCATATATGGATTATATTATTGTACATGGGGATTATTTTTCTCATTTTGATTTCTTTGTCAGAAATTTTTATCCTCATGAGACATAGAACATCAAGGCTATAACTATTATAATAAAAATAAGGATATGAGTCTAGAATGTATATGACCATAATGAAAATTATAATTACTAATTCTTATTTCATTAATTTTTTCATCATTTTTCCTACTATTGGTCAAATAAGTTAATTATAATTTTTATGTAATATATATTAATTTTTTCCACTATATTACTGGGATTTCATTTTTTCTTCGAACTATCTTTAAAGAGGTAGAAAAGAAATAACATGTTACTTTATAATAAAAGGGGAGACAACAACATACATAAAACCTGAAGAGTTTTAGGCATAATAACGTTTCATATTAAACCAAACTATAACATGTTCTCTTATTTTTATTTTTTAAAATATTTGATAGATAATTATTTATCAAATATTAAGTGATCCACTTCTCTATATAATAAAAATTGTTCATCGAATGAAATAACTGTATTATTTTAGTTTATAAATTAAATTTTATATCTAAAAACTAATCATGTTATAAAAATCAATAAAAAGAATTGTGATTATTTTGATACATTTTCAAAATAATTTCATATTTTATTTTTCATGTGTATGAATCTCTTGTACAACAATATGATTCTTGGTGTGAATGGTAGGACTGAAATTGTGTAAAATAATTTAAAATTGATAAATATATTATTAAAAAAAATACCTTGAAATCCTAAAAAATGAGAAGAGGAATACAAATTATTTTGATACATCAGAATATAAGTCCATTAGTCATTTTGTAGAAATATGATATAGATTCGCCCCAAACCAATAAATGATGAGATCGGTACGACTCATATTATCTGTTATTTAAATAAAATTGACATTTTTTTAAAAGGATTAACTCACTAAAATGGATTAAACATTCTCAGTATTTTATTATATATTTTTGAAAACTACTAATAAATTATTTTTGATGTTTAGTAATTATTCTCACATCAAACTAATACATGATTTTATTGGTATTAGTAAATGTGAATGTTTCTATTTTAAAAACATAAGTTCCTTAATAAAAACCATGAAATCACTTTCATAATTAAATTTTTTACTTTAGGAAAATAATAAATATCTCAT
Organism: Viscum album; assembly: GCA_963277665.1. Classification (NCBI taxonomy): domain Eukaryota; kingdom Viridiplantae; phylum Streptophyta; class Magnoliopsida; order Santalales; family Viscaceae; genus Viscum; species Viscum album. Next base: position 793,068,259 of record OY728160.1, on the reverse strand, counting down.
TTTGGATGTGTATGAATAACCAAAATAAAAATATGATTCATGGTGATAATAGTATGACTCCTAGATTGGCTTCTTTTTAAAATTTATATTAATTTTATTGAAAAATAATTCTTCTATATTCAAATATATAGATAATTTTTAATATTATTGTGATAAATTAAGAAAAACGTCCATAATTAATTTCACATGTATTGGAATTATCATCACCTAAATATGATTCATTATTTTCATGATATTAAATAAATTGTCTGTAATCAGTTTAAAATTGGTAATTCAGTTAAAAAAGTGTAACTCACTAAAATTAAAAAATTCATTTTGAATGTGATGATAATTATTATTAGTTAACTTTAGATTATTTTTATGTATTTTAAATTTTAACATCTCAAGCTGATATAATATTTGATTGGTATGACTCTATGTGAATGTTTCCAGTTTAACATGTCAATTTCATCAACAAAACTGATAAAATGAATTCATATTGTTTTAATAATTTATAAAAACAATACATATATAATTATAGATGTGTAGTAAGAGTAATACCACTAATATAACATATGATTACACCGGTATGACTCCATGTATTTATTTTCATTTTAAATCTGTGATTATTTTAATAAAAAACAAACTAAAATTACTCGAAACTGAGAAAACTAATTTTTATTATCTTGATACATTTCAGAAATGATATTTATGACACTTATAACTTACATAAACCATATAAAACTCAAAATTATAAACTATGATCCTAGTATGATTCAATTTTCTTATCAATTTAACATTTATATTCCTATTCATAAGTTTTCCCTAACTAAAAACTAAAAAGCATCAATGTATTGTGTTTCTAGTTTAGGAAAAAAAATAATTGAAATTATTGAGGTATAGGAATCAGTCCAACATCAATCCAACATAAATTTTACAAGTATGAATTTTTTTTGCCAATATAAGTGTAAATTGACAATTTAGGTAAAAAAATATGTACAATCATCAAAAAGGCTAAAACACATTTAAAATGTTTTGAAGCTCTAATAATCAATCTTTATAACATTTTGGAGTTTTAGGAATCATAAAGAAATATATCATACACATGGTGTGACTGGTATAACTATGTGTGAGTCTTTATATTAAAAATTAAATAATTTATAAACAATACAATGACATACTCAAAACAAAAGAAATTCAATCATATTGTTAGGATATATAATGAAAATGATAAATATATCATTATTGATGTGTTAGAATTATCTATACAACAATAGGATTAAATATGTGACCTATGAATATAATTTTTTTATTATCAATTTGAAAATAATATTTTAGATCAAAATGTTTTACTCCTTGAAAACTGTGAAAACTCACTCTGATAGTGTTGATAATTTCTAAATGTAAATCACAATTCATTTTTTTATATATGAACTAGTCTTATATAAAACTGAAACAAGATTTGTCTAGTCTGTATCAATGTGTGTGTTTCTAGATAAAAATTACATTTCAGTAAATAATCATTGGTGAAAACTCAAAGTCCAGAAAAAGAAATTCATATTTAATTATTACTTTGGAAAATGACCCACAATTCATTATGACATGTAACAATCTAGAAAAAAAATCTGACAAAGGGTGTGATTTGTATGACTCTATGTGTGTATTTTTATTGAAAATTGAAATTAAATTTAGATAAAATGACCACTAATATACTCAAAATAGTGAAAACTCAATATTATTATTTCGATAATGTAGGAAAAATATAAATAATTCATTTTTGACATGTAGTAATTTTTCATATAGAAATCTGTGGAATGATATGTCTGATATGACATAAAGTGTTCTTTATTAATTTATAATTGAAATTTTAGTTCAAAAAGTGTCCCTCACTAAAAATATAGAAATGCACTATTATTTTCATTATAATTTAGGAAAGGCATTCACAATAAATTTGTGATGTGTATGAATCTTTCTCATGTCAAAATAACATAAGATGTGACCATAATGACGCAAAGTGTTTGATTCAAGATTAAAATTAAATTTTATAAAAAACACACACGAGTTACTCAAAACTAGGAAAAAACATTTAGATTAATTTCATATTTTATAAAAATGATCCATAAATTATTTTGGGAAATCATTGAAATAGACTTAAATTAATCAGATGCATAACATGATCAGTATGAATCCAATTGTATCCTTTTAGTGAAATTTTATATTAATTTAATTAAAAATAAAAATTTTCATATTAAACGTCAAGAAAACATGTTTTTGTTTTATATATTATGAAAAATAGATATAATTCATTTTCATTTTTATAAATCATCCTAACCTCCATATGATACACCATATTCTCGGTATGACACTGAGTGTCTGTTAGTTGTTTTAAATTTCTATTATACTACAAAATATGGAATTCATAGAAAACTAAAAAAACACACTTGGATTATCATGATAATATAGGAAAACTATTATTATGGGATTTTCACGGATTTGGAATAATTCTCACATCGATACGATGAATTATGTGATTGGTGTGATTATAGGTATGTGTTTCCTGATTAAAATGATTTTTTAGAAAACACAAGTGGAATTCCAAAAACTGAAGAATTACATTCATATTGATTTAATAATTTAATAAAATGATCCATAAGTAATTTTTTAGTTGTAAAATCGTACTCACATCAATCAGATTCATGATTTTATTTAGATGACTTTATGTGTGTCTTTTAAATTATAATTTATATACATTTTAGTAAAAAGAAAACTAACTTACTTAAAACTAAGTGAAAACATTTCAATTGTTGTGATGTATTAGTACAAAAATACAAAAGAATTTCTAGATGTATTGGAATGAACTTCACCTCAATCTGATATGTATTGTTACTTGTATGGCTCAAGATTCATTTTTTTAGTTTGAAATATCATTTAAGTACAAAATTCAATTGACACACAAAAAAATTAGAAATAGAAATCATGATTTTTTGATACTTTTGGAAAATAATCTTAATGTTAACTGTGATGTTTATGAATCAGAAAAAACTCAATATAATGGACCACATGAATTGAATGATTAAATCTACATGTTTTCAATATATTAGTTGCATTCCAGTTTTATACATTCATGACATCACTGAAACCCAGAATACAGGATCTAATGCTGTCTTAAAATTTTTATATTATTAATTAATATATGTCATTCTAATTTTTTTATTATAATGATTGTGGTAATTTTAATTTAGATAATTATATAAGATGAACCACAAAAGGGGGTTACATGTAAGAATTGTCCACAAAACAATCTGATGAACAATGATCTAGGTATGACTCAGAGTTTAATATACAATTAAAAAGTTCTTTTATAATTTTTTCTCTATATTATTAATAACATGAGATTAGTATTCATATAATAGTGAATTCTTTTTCTGTATCTATGGTGACTATTTTGGAACATCTATGTGTGTGGGTCATTGGCCAAAGACAAAGGAGTGTTTGTTTTTTTAATGATTGTGTTAATTTTAACATGCTCATTTACTTGTATTAACTAATGTTTTAAATTTATATAATACTTTTTTTCAATGTAAATATTATATCATTTATAATCTATATTTTTACTTTTTTATGGTTTGAATTATTTTACTATTGTGTGATACAAATTTAGTAGCACACTAAATTATTATTTAAATAATTTTTTATAAAAATAAATAAATAATATATATAGATTATAAATATAATAAATAGTATATATTAAATATTGATAAATGAAATTAATAAGTTTCAGTGATTGAAATATTAAATGCATATTCTTTTTTTGTGTTTTTATACTGTATTATTTAATTTTACATTTAATAAAAAATATATTCATATATATTTTTATATTATTAAATAAAATATTTCACAAAATATGATTTATATAATAAAAATTATTTATTCTTACATAAAATTAGTCATATATTTAGTGAATATTGGTTTATAATAAAAAAAATTAATATTAATTAAAAATAGAGACCAATTGCTTCGAGTAATGGACTTAATTGAATTTCCATTTAAAATTAAAATTATCTTATATGAAATGTATGTTAAATTTATTTCACGCATACATATATGTAATTAATGCATTTTATATGAAACACACAAACACAAATATTTACATAATTAATGAAATTTTATATACAAATACACAGACCTAATATTTTTTTAATTCTATTCAAGTTTTAGTATTCATCATATAATTTCATTATATCATGTAAAATTTAAAATATTAATTTTTTAAATATAAAATTTAATTTACTTATATTTATTTTTTTTACCTTTAGGAATTATTTGTTCATTTTAATATTTTTAATTTTTAACTATTCATTTTTTTTGTAAATTAGTAATTTTATAATTTTTTTTAATATGTATTTAATTTATATATTTTAATATTTTTAATTTTTATTAATGTTTATTTAAATTTTTTTAATACATTATATTTAGTGAATAACGGTTATTTATTTAAAAATACTTATTTATTTTAACTTTTTTAATAATTCTATGTCAGTGATTTTAAAAATGCATGAATTTATTATTATACATTCTTTAACAATGTAGAAAAAAATAATTAAATATTAATACATTAATATGCTTATACATTATTTTTTAATATATTAGTAAATCTATATATTTATATTTATAAAGAAATAAATTATATTTTTCAAAAAGTATTTTCATAATTACAAATAAAACACAATATGAATTTCAATATTTTTAAATTTATAATAAATTCATCTAAATAATGAAATTATTTACTATATAAATATATGAATTTTTATATGTATATTTATATATATTAATTATATATGTGCATATTAATATATAAAATGATATAAATAATGATTTTCTAAAATGGTTGTATATAATTAGAATAAATATTTATTTATTTTAATAAAGATAATATTATTATAAAAATAATTATATAAGGAATATATTTACTATTATTATATTTTCGTTTATATAAATTTATTAAATATTCATATATAATTATGTTAATCTGTATAATTATTTTATTATATTTATAATTAGAAAATATAATAATTATATTTATATAATGAATATATTTACTATATTTTTAAATATTTATATATATTAATCAAATATATATATATATATATAATGATATAAATGTATTTATATTTATAAATAAATAATTATAAAAATATATATATATATATATATAGAAATATACTTATTCATAAAAATATATTTAAATATATATATACTATAATTATAAAAATATATACATATAATTATAAATAAAACAATATATTTATTTAGATATATTATTTAGATAATTTTAAAAAAAATTATATTAAAAAACTATGAATTTAAAATATATATGTATATATATTTTAAATTAGGAATTATAAAAAAAATTAGTGTTAATGTATTAGTTTTATTAGAGTTGAAATTTATTTGTGTTTCATTAGTGATGATCGGGAGAAAATTTATCAGTGCTTATTAATATTTCATTAATAAAATATAGGTGTATCAATGATTTTTGGGATAAAAAGATAATGTTCTCCCTGTTATATATAACTGAACCCTAAAGTTGATTGATTCACCCATGATTTTATATCTATTTTGGAAGTCACTTGATGTTGTTGATACACATCTACGTTCTCTATGATGAATAACAGTTAGAATCCACATTATTGTATGGTCTCCTCCTTACTAGTTGATTTTTAGGGTTTTGCATAAAATTTCTTGCCAACTACATTTACATACTATTAAAAAATTTAATTCTGATTTAATCCACATGGATTATCTCAATATGGATCTCATAGATACCCTATATCACAAGAAAATATAAAAGATATCTTTTCTAGATTACTCCATGTTGTCACACCAGTAATTTTATGGATGTGAAATCCTTTTTTCATTGTTGATGTTATTAATATATATAAAAACCCATGTTGTTTTGAATATATTGGTATATGAATAACATTTCCATGCACTAGAATCCATTGAGATACCCATGAGGAGGTTTCTTTTATATTATTAACATTTATTCCATCATTAGACAAATTGTTTTCATATTTGTTTATCATTTCATAGACAAGTTGCAGCAATATATATTTTTTACTACTATTATACATAAATATTATAAAATATCTCATTTTATTTTTATTCTATTTAAAATTTATGGAATTGTTTAAATTTTATTATTATAAATATTGTTTACTGAACAATTTTGAAAGCATAAAAATGATTTTTCTTGATTTTATAATTTATGATGTTTAATTTTTAGTAAACATTTATTGTTGTCAATTTTTTTGCGATTATGATTTGAATATGTATTTCATTAATTATTTTCATTTTTGGAGGAGTTATGTGAACATGGGTGAAAGGGATATGTTTACGATATAGATTTGTTGTATGTTTGTTTAGGGAAGTTAGTTAATTGGAAAATCATGAAATATTCTTTATTTTAATGTTATTTTCCTTTTCCAAGGGACCTGATTCTATATTGCTACAATCTTTTATATAATATATATAATTTTAATTTTTTTTATTTTGATTATTTTTTTTGATTATTTTTTTTCATTTCATATTCATGGATGTTTACTGCATAGAGGCAACATTCGAGAAACTGAAAAACCATTATACTTCTAGTATAATTATATTACATGATTAAATAAATCCAAATTGTATATATATATATATTTATAAAATGGTTCTTTCAAAGGTAGAATCACATAATATAATTTTAATGTAAAATAATGTTTTAGTGAAACATTTTAATGAATGAAAATACATTTCTATGAAATTTAAGGAAAAAATATATTTCTTTATTTTATTTTTAGGGAACCAAATCCATACATAAGTTTTTAGTAAAAGAAAATAGAATTAGTATATAAAAAAAATTTGGTTTCAAAAATCAATAAAAGTAAGATACATAATAAATTCTCATAAAAAATCCTTTAATACAAATTAATATACCCATCCATTATCTCATCAATATGGAAATAATTAAAAAAGGTTTATGTGTTGTTTGTTGACATATGATTCAATTATGATATAGTTAATGGAAATTAATTCCTTAATAATACATGACATGGTATAAAATTTATATAATTAAAATAGGTATATTCATAAAATTTAATCTCATGATTTAAAACAGAATAAACATTTTCAAAAAGTACATAACAAATAAATATATTAACATACAAAAAAAATAAATTTAATTTATATGAAAAATTGTAAAGGCATGTGAATATTCATGATAATTTATAAAAATATTGTGAAGAAACATAAACCAAACAAATGATTTCTACATTAATTTATGCATCTTAAATTGATTTTGAACTTCTCGAATTTCAGATTTTAATAATATATAAATGAATAAAAGTAAATAGTTAATTAAAAAGAAAAAAATAATATTTTCATAGAATAAATAAATTCCAAACAAGTAAACATGTTCATAAAAATTTATACAATAAAATAAACATTAATATATAATGCTAAAAACATGATTAATGTGGTTTCCAAATCACCACAACCAATTTAATAAAAAATATATTTATTGATCCTCCTCTATATATATTTTAACTGAAAATTATTAGTTTCACACTTTGTGGAAATATCTCATATCTATGTCACAATTCTAAAACAATAAAAATCATCCAACGATCATCTAAAAAACAACAAAAATTAAAATTATTAAAATATGTCGTAAATTCATTCTTGGAGCCATGCCAAACAAAAAAAATCCAATATAGTTCCCTTAGACTAGGTACTGGAACCCAGGAAATTCAATTCTAACATAGATAAATTCAAATAAAACATACTCATAATATCAAAATTGTACTTCGTCTGTCACCTCATGATATTATGAAAATAGTTATCAATGCCATGATTTTTTAAAACCATATTTCTGTTGACTATTAATTAAATAGTATTAGATGTGAATGTTTCATTTTTAGTTTTTTTGATAATTCATGATAACGTTTTTTGATAAATGAATAGTAATATTCTTTATTTTTTAATGAATCCAGTGGTATCCTTGGTATATTTTTACGATGTTGAGGGAAATAGTGTTATAATTTATATTTTCCTTTTAATATAATGTTCTAAAAAATGGTTTATTCATTTAAATTTTATAAAATGTATACAAAATGTTTTAAAATAAATAATTACATTACTGTTTTTAGTGGTCATCTTAGAAATTTATGATTATTAATATTTTCTATTTTAGTATCCAAAATGGATTCATTATTTTAAGTACTTATTTGGGTACTGAAATACAAAAAATATGTTCCCCTTAAAATGAACTAAATTGCATATGGTGTTTTGAAACTAATGATGTGATCTCAATGTGAATCCATTATGTTGTAAATATTTCAATTTGAACTTATTTCCATAGAAATAGTTTCAAAATATAATTTATTTCTTATCTTTTTATTTTCATTTTAATAATTTTCTCCTGATGCTAAAATTTTATTGAATAGGGTGTTCATATCAGATTATTTTTTTGTAAAAAATTGTCGATTTTCAAGTAGAAATTTAAAAAAACATATTTCACTGAGGCTTTTTAAAATTTAAAAATTCACTTTCTTAAATTTGAAAGAAATTATGAGATGAAATTGTATATTTTAAATTTAATTTATGTTATTTAATTTTTTTTCATCTCTTAGTTAGTGTTTTTGTGAGGATAATGGTTTCTATAAGGAATTAATGAAATGTTCAATGTCATAAGATAACTAATTTATTATTTTTAAAAATATTTACCAATACCTTATTATTAATGAATGTATCCACTTGTTATTTAATTAATTATATGTAATTTTATTTATGTGTTTTATTCCTTTTATAGAAAATAGAAACCTTACAGTTGTGTCTTAAAAAACCGGGACATGGAAATCTTGCATCTGTTTCCATGAGGAGATAGTATTATTATCTGTTGAACAAATTTTTATTCTCTTGTGATAGCTATAATTGTATTCCTTGGAATGTTGATCATGTATATAAATAAATTTTGAATATATAATGTAGTAAAAAGGGTAAGGGAACTATGAAACTATATTGTTTGATCAACTCATCCATTCAAAAATTGTGATTTTTAGAAACATATCAGCATCATGAAACTAACTATAGAATTTTTTCGGAACCCTCTCCATATCCCTACCTTATAAAAATTAAATTTATTTATAAAAAATCCACTATCATTAGATGAATATCCTAATTAGATATATTTCATATTTTTCTTGAAACACTTCAACAGTCTCTTCTGATCATGTTAATATATTTGTTAAACCTCTCAAATAAGAATACATCTCAAACCATATACATGTGATTATTTTGAATGAATTCAAAGGATAAAAACTACTAAAGTAGCATAATTATTTTATTAATTTCAATTACCAATTTCAATAAATTTATTAAAAAATTATTTTAAACAATGAGAGGATGGATTTCCTATATTATAATTAAATATAACATTCTTCTATGTTAATTGAAATCATAACTGTATTTTATTTTTGAAACATTAATATTTTATTATAAAAATTGGAATGATTTAAATTAATAATGGATGAATTCTAATAATTTTACAAAACACTATGAATTTAGTGTTAATAAATTCATTATGATTATATTAGAGCAGTCATGTAACCCTTCTAAAATCTGTTTCAAATTTTTAGGTTCTATTTATTCTACAGAAATTAATATTTACTATTTAGAAGATTTTATGATTTCTAATGCAATATATAGTATATATATATATTGTACTAAACCTTGGAAAAAAATAAATATGCACACCAATTAATTTGATACCATAATTTTTAGATCATTTGATAAGAGTAACATATAAATAATGATGGATGTCGCATGGATGAAATGATAATTGAAATAGTGAAAAACATAAGGGTTTTTCAAATTTGTCAGAGAATATAAATAGATGTGAAAAAAATTATACTAGTTGTACTCAACACATAAAATTTTTAGTTGTATTGATGATTTATAATTTTAGTACACGGATTGGGTGGAGGGTTGATATTTTTTTTGAACTACATGTTATCCTTCATGAAATACAACAATAATAAATTAAATATCCTTGTCGAAAATATGACCTCAAAAAATACTATGTTCATGGGTAATGATGTCATCAAAATGAAGGCTTGTAAAAATTATTTCATATTGATTCGCATAGACAATTAGTCAATCAAAAAATTATTTATGTTTTGTGTGTATATGTACAACAAAAATGAATCAAGTATATTGAAATATTTATGGTACATTAATAACATCTAATGGTTCCGAAGACTACTTAAAAGTTACAAAGATATAAGACAACTAAAGTGGAATTCAGATACACGAAGTAAATATAGAGACCAACATAATCTATCATAATAACCTTATTGGAAGATATTTGGTTACTAGTTTCCTAAATTTGGAAATGATTAAAGAAATATCCATCACAAATTATCTAAAATTGGAATTAATACTTTAGGTTTACATATCCACAGTCATAGTACAAGAACAGTCATATTGGTAAATTATAATGTTCCCATATTTTTATTCATGAAATAAAAATACATTATCTTATCTTCATATATTTTTAGATATGAATCCAAGTAATGATATTGATGACTACTTAGCATCATTGATTGTCCATTTGATATATATTTGGTATATACATGTTACAATGTAGGAAAGTCATATAATTGGGGAATTAATGTCAAGGAATAAGGTGTACATTATGATAAAATACTTTCATGATTAGGAATTGTTTCCTATATAATTAATGAAATGTGGGGGTTTTCCCATTTGTGAGGAATACAGACACTAAATTTACAAAACTTAATTAATCAATTTTTGTTTGATATCAAAAAAAATTTACCTTGAAGATATAAATACTGATATTGGATGAAAATATTATATGGGAATACTAAAAAAAATTCCTCATTAATAGGGTTCCAACTATTCGAAAATTTAAAAATTATTTTAAATTGTTTTGGTAAAAAAATTTCCAATAACATTAGGAAATACATTTGAAAAAATAGATCAATATTCATTCAATATAATGTTTTGTAAATATTTTTATGCCATATATTTTTTCATATCATTAATGTAGATTTTTTTCATTTATATTTTTTAATGTTAATAAATTTTAATTGAAAATCAACATATATAATCAGTGAATTGTTGGACCTGATTGATGTTTATATAAGAGAAATGTTAGTATCAATGAATAATAAAGGGAATAATTTTCATCAAATAGTTTTTTATTCAATATCCATATTGGAAACTTTTCAAATTTTCGTATTCATTAATAATGTAAATGTTCTATATGGTTATTCATAAAATATCAGCATTTTCATGTCAATGACTAATTTGATGTTAGGGTGACTAAACTCACACTAAATTCTAGTTTTGATGCTAGATTTAATCAACTTTTATTAAGGATTCATTCATTATAAAAATATACTGCATATTTAAACTAGTCTCTACTTCATTTTCAAATCCATATGTAGTAATGTGATATACTTTGTTAAGTGTATAATTTCAAATATGAAGGTTTCAATAATATAATATCAATTATATATGTCCTCCCCCCAATCATTCATTGATATAAAGGTCCTCATGATGATTCTATTCATAAGAGTGGTTGATAAATATTGTCTTATTCATTACAGATGGACATAACCCATTGAATGGTATATAATGGTTTTTTAAAGGTTCTGTAAAGTATAAATGTTTTCCAAAAATTCAGTATTATATAAAAATATTTTTTTGATGAATCCTATAAATTCTATACTAAATACTCCTTAGATGATGATTGTATTTATCTCACAAATTATCGTCACAATGGATGCCTTATTGGTGAATGTATTTCTAAAAGTGATTTTGATTCCATTACCATAAATTAGTGAGAGATTTTTCACCATAAAATTTTATATAATTTTGAATATATTTATACATATATTAAATACCACAATGAAATTATTATATATTTTATTCTTGTTAGGGAAGAAGGATAGAGATCAAATACACATCATCGATAGTTTCTAGATGTATTCTGATATATCATTTTTATTATGTTATATTAAAATGAAAAGAAATTTTTTCACTACATTATTGACTACCTGGAGGACTAATGTAAAATCTCAAATCATATACTATTTTTGTAATAAATGTTTATATATTCAATAGAAAAAAATATAAGTGAAATATGATGAATAATATTGACGTTATTCTTTTGGTAAGAACATGCACATATCTAGGTTTAAGGATATAAATATGATTTTTGTGAATATGTAATAATTTGAAACCAGATAATAGATATACATGTATGAGTATAATCCATTTAATGTGCTGATATTCTATTGCATATAATTAGACAATAGTAGTGCAGTGAATTTTTATGAAATGGGATTTATCAAGTAGAATTTCAGATTATAAAGGGAATATTGTGAAATTTTGATAATTAAATCATAATAACTCTATATATTTTTTGACATATGTCTAGAAAACATTAATGTTGCAATTTTCCTACAAGAGAATAATATATATATAAGATTAGATAATTATTAAATTTATTTTAAACATTTCTTTGTGATTTTGAAATCAGTTCCTAGAAATACCAATGTAGAAAATATCATATATGTTTTAGTGGAGTAAAAAGTGGGGTTTATTTTATAACCAAATGAAAATAAAATAACTTAATCTGTTAAAAGAAATAAATCGATTTCAATGTAATGTTTAATATTTTTTTTTATTATTGAATTCTTTTTAGTGTAAAATTAAATATTTTATACTACATTTAATGAAATTAAAATTAGAGGTTTGACTAATCATGTATTAAACTTATTATGAAAAATGAAATTTTTACCAATCCCTTGGAAAAATTTCATGATGAAAAAATGGGGAATCATCATTGATTTGAATAAAATCATCAAGGAAGTCATTAGTGGTATAAAATTTCATGTCTCCAAGAATTTACATGGACAACTAGTTGAACTCAATAACTCAATATTCTTTATTTTTTTGGGCCTGAATGAGGAGGAATGTTCTTATTTATATAGATTTTGACACCAAATTTATCTTATAGCAATGGAAACCCATTGGTAAAAATTATATTTTTTTATGATAAACTTTCACTATTTTACCTAATAATAATATAATGAAATGTTGATTTAATTATAATTGTCCCTTGAAGAGGTCATTTATTTTAAAAATCTTATGTAATTAATAATTCTTAATGGGTACCAGAATATACCATTCATTATTCCAAAATCATCTAACCAATTATTATCTTAGGGATATCTTTGATAAATTAATGCCCCACCGCTATTTTGATATACACACATTATAAAGAAAAAATAGTTGAATTCGTTCATTCATCGTCAATATGACAACTATTTTCAAGGGAATTATTGAAAAAGATATATTATTTCCAAAATATTACTTTATCCCAAATGATGATTAATAAATAAATTATGAAATTGATGAATAGTTATTAAGATTGTATATGCATCAAAACTAATGTACACAAATCTCAATGTGATGATGGGTTACAATTCATAATTGGTGAAATTGTATTGTATTTTAAATAATAAATATATGAATTATGTGTTATTAAGTCACATTTATTCATTTTTATGGCCATATTTATGAATCAAAATATGTAGTCGCATATATCCCACATTAGGTGCTATAGAAGGATTCACACTTAAATAAGAAGGGTACACTATTAGATGTAAGCATATAAAAAATATTGAGAAACTTGAGTATGTTGGATAGAATAGTAATTCATCATTATTTATAATATTATTATATAAAAATATCAAATTTTTATTATATTATTTTTACATTATTCACAGTGATGATTTTTTTATGATCTTACCTAAAAAACTCATTTTAATAACTTTGATGTTTCCAAAACAATATTGTCTATGAAAGGAGATGGTTTTGGAGTTTCACCCCATGAAGTTTTATAGAAGATAAATAAAAAATGGGATAAAAATATAATGATTAAGGGATTCTAGGAAAAAATTAATTCTTTCAATGATATCATTTCCCATTTTGTGTTTGCAGACCATTGAATGAAAAAGGATCAACTAAAACATGTGGTTGAAGATATATGTTCACATAATGAAAAAATTGACCTTGAAATCTTTGAGGATACACATTCACCTTGAGAAGATAATATATCTAATTTAAGGAAATTATTTATTATTCTTTCTCTAAAATTCTAATAAAAATATTTCTCTAATGTTATATTACTATAATTCTTCAGGGTAATGTCGTATGTGATTTAAATTGATCAACAACCATGAACCTCCAAGTTATATGGGGTATGATGTATAATATCTATTGAGACAAGATACACAATGATGAACACCAAAAATTTCATATGATCATAATTATTTAGGTTGTTAATGACCTACCCATTGAGTTTGATGTTCCATTATATGATCCATATATTACATCTACAAATTATAGTGTTTGAACATTTGTTGTGTGGCTGTGTAATCTTATAATGATAACTGATGTGTCTATTTAAGAATATTTTTCTTATAAAAAATATATAATAGTTTATAAAAAATGAATTAAATGAGGTATGATATCACAAATGGATAAAGAGACAAGAGAACAGAAGAGGGAATCTATAACATCTAGTGAATAATCCAAGAAATCGAAAGGAACATCTTGTTGTAACATGACCCAACTAGTTCCGCATCAACATTTTTATCTATTACAACATAATGAAATGGAATATTAAAAAATTAAAATAATTATTAATTTTTATTTTAAAAATAAATATTTATTATCTATATTTACAATTGTAGTCTATCTCAAGTGTATAAAAGAGAATATCACGATTTAATACGTTGTAGTATCATTTTTTAATACATACATATGGTATATTTTCATAATATGACTATCCAAATAGTGATTAAATAAGTTCATTATAGTTAATAATTTTTTATTTTTTCTATAAGAGTTTAAATTACTAATATATAAATGGAAAATCATTAAAATAAATATTTCTATTGATTAATCATGATATATCTTCTAAACAATAATCTTCTTTATACATAGAGTAAATTTATTAGAATAAATATTGTAAATAAATTTTTTTATATGAATAAATTATAATGGTTACACTATATAATCTAATTACATGAAATACATTTATAATTAATTAGTTAATTATTTTTTATTTTGTAAAAATCACTAGACGCTGATAACAATCAATCTGGATACCCATAATATCAGTTAATTGGATATAATTGATATATAACCCCAAACCAACAATGTTTTCATTGTATTGTGAATTTTTATCTAATTTTTATAAATATATTATTGAATGAAATCAAGTTATATTTTTCAGTTTGTGCTTTAAAAAAAATTGTTATAGGGAGGTTGATAAATATCAGTCAATTCATGGAATGATGTTCTGGGATATCCATAAAAATATTTTGAATTAATTAAAATGGGAAAAAATCCAATATAGATACATATGAATATAAAAATACAATTTCAAACAGTTTCCTTTTTTTCTTTTTTTCAATTTATGGAGGAAGATAATTGAAAAAATTGTGGATATTATGTTTCTAAATTAATGAGGGTAATATAAAACTAGGATCAGACTAGTGTCCTTATACAAGTAATTTCCAAAAGTAATTAAAATATCACCAAATGTATTTATTTTTAATTTTTCAATTTATATTTTCTTCATAAAATGATAATTTTTTCCAACCGACATACTTATAATAACAAGTATATTTTAATATACCTTAGTGGGATACATACATGGTATCATAATATTTTATGGAAAATATTTTTTTATTATGAACATTAATTGTTATTTAGTACTGAATATGACATTAAAAATATATTCGGTTTGTGAATCATTAGTCTTAGAAAGAGTATATATTATTTTTGATCTATTTCTCAAAGTAATGTATACTTGAGGAAATCTATTTTTTATAATTGAGTAAAAAAACTTGTTTCAGAATATATACATGCATCATGAAGAGGTGACTCCCAAATTCTAATTTAGAATTTTTTTTCTCATCATTTAATATAATTTTTTATCTAATATACATCTCATTTTCATAATAATTTTTGACTAAATCTCTCTATAGTGTTTTGACAAAAGTTATGGTAATTGATAAAAGAGAATTAGAAAATAGTGGTTTCTTTTGGTTGGATGGTGGAATTTTATAGGATATTCGATCATCAATTGGATGCATAATATAATATAAAAAGTTCTTATGGAATCCACACAAGTAACACATCAACATTATATTATTGAAATTGATTTAAAATCAAATATTTATTTGAATTCACTTGAGTTAGAATTAAATCATAAAACCAATATAACGCATAGAATCCCACCATCATTAAATGAGTATATTATAATCATAGAAAATTTTTCACTGGATCCCCATCAATAAATGTGTCCACTAATTCATCACTAATATGAATTTGAAAATTCCAATATAAATAATTTCCATGTTCTCAAAATAATTATTAAAAATATTATCATCAAACTCAAAAAAATGAATGAGAATAGTTTTTCAACATCTATTTTTTATTGTTGAATCGATAAGGATAATTAACTCATAATGATGATGTCTTCCTTTAATTCTCCAATACAATCATTTTATTGGGTATTCAAAAAACAATATTGGTAGATAACCTGGTCTTTTAAATTCCCTATAGGATTATAATAAATTATTGAATAAACCATACATCAAATAGAAACACAATGAACCCATTATGACTCATATTGTGTGGTTTTTAAAAAAATGGAATTTCAATAATGTATTGTCTCATATTAATAATTAAATTATGTCTTTAAACTATCAATCATATAAGGATTATATAATTGTACACGAGGATTATTTTTCTCATGTTGGATTGTTTTTATGAAATTACAAACCTCATGACATATTTGACATCAAGGCTACTACTATGATAATAACAACAAGGAAATGGGTCATGATAGTATAAAAAAATCATTAAATTTATAATTACTAATAATTATTTGATTATTTGTTTCGTCATTATAGTACTGTTTGTACAATAAGTTGCTTAAAAATTTTATGTAATATATTTTAATTTGTTCGGTTATTCTATTGTGATTTAATTTTTTTCTATAAACTATCTTCAACGAGATAGAAAATAAATAATATGTTCCATTATGAAGAAAGTGGAATCCACATAATATAAAAAAGCTGAAGATTTTGAGGAATCATGATGTTTCATCTTCAACCAAATTAGAACATGTTCTCTTATTTTTATTTTTTAATATACTTGAAAGTTAAATATATATCAAATATTAAATGATCCTCTTATCTAGATAGTAATAATTGTTCATTTAATTAAATAACTGTATTAATTTATTTTATATATTAAATTTAATACCATAAAACACATCATGTAATAAAAATCCTTACAAAGAAATTTGTTTTTTTTTGATACATTATCAATAAAAATCCAGATTTTATTTTTCATGTATATGAATCACCTGTACTACAATCTGATTCATAATGTGAAAAGTAGGACTGTATTTGAGTCCAATAATTTAAAATTTATAATAATATTATTAAAAAATTTAATTTAAATCCTAAAAAATGAAAAGATAAAGAAAAATTTATTCATTATAATATCAGTCCATCAATAATTTGTTTACAAATATGATATATATTCACCCAATCCAACACATGATGAGATCAGTATGACTCAAATAATATGTTATAAGTTAAAAATTGATATTCACTTAAAAAAGATTAACTCACTAAAATGGTGGAAAATTTCTCAATGTTTTATGATATTATTGGAAAATTATTTATATATTATTTTCTATGTTTCTTAATTATTCTCACATAAAACTGATACACGATTTTTCTGGAATTAGTAAATGTGAATGTTTTTATTTTAAAAAATAATAATTTCCTTACTAAAAACCATGATAACAAATTCAAATTAATTTTTTACTTTATGAAAACTATAAATATGGCATTTTGGATGAGTATAAATATGCTACATATTAATATGATTCCTAGTGATACTAGTATGACTCCAATAGTTTCTTTTTATTTAAAATTTTAATAACATTTAGTTAAAAAGAAATCTTCTAAATTCAAAAATATAAATAATGACTAATATTAATATGATACATTATTATAAACATCTATAATTCATTTTCCATGTATTGGAATTATCACACCTCAATATGACTCATTATTTTCCCAATATTAAATAAGTTGTCGTTAATCAACTTAAAATTGATAATTTAGTTCAAAAAGTGTAACTTACTAAAATTGAGAAAAATCATTCTGATTGTGATGATAATTTATATTAGTTATTTTTATGTTATTTCTATGTTTTTAAAATTGTATCATGTCATCCTAATACAATATTTTATTTGTATGTCTCTCTGTGAATGTTTCTAGTTTAAAAAGTCATTTTCTAAAAAATTAATAAAATGCATTCATATTTTTTTAATAATTTATAAAAAATGCATATCTAATTATGGAGGTGTATTCAAAATCATACCATTAATATAACATATTATGTGGCTTGTATGACTCCAGGTATGTATTTTTATTTAAAATTTGTGATTATTTTAATAAAAATTAATATAGAGTAACTCGAAACTAAGAAAACAAATTTTGATTATCATGATACTTTCAAAAATTATAATTATGCCAATTAAAAAATAAATAAACAATATAAAACTCAAAATTTTAAACTATGAACCAAGTACGACTCAACGTTTTTTTATCAGTTTAACACTTATATTCATTTTCAACATTTTTCTCTAAATATAAAATAAAAACATCAGTGTATTTTTTTTAAGTATAGGAAAAAAATTTCAATGATATTATTGATGTATAGGAATTAATATCAATTCAATCCAACACAATATTTTTCTATTATGTATAATTGTTTTCATTCCTATCGTGAACTAACATTTTAGGTAAAAACAGATGTAAAATCATTGAAAAGAAGAAAAAAAATAAAAAATGTTTTGATGCTCTAGAAAAACAATCCATATAACATTTGGGAGTTTTATGAATCAGACATAAATAATTCATAAACATGGTGTGACTGGTATGACTCCATGTGAGTCATTATATTAAACCTAAAAATTAATTTTCATAAATAAGACAACGACATACTCAAAAGAAAAAAAATCAATCATATTGTTAAAATATATAATGAAAATTATAATTATATCATTATTGATGTATATGAATTATCTATATAAAAATAGGATTCAATATGTGACCTATGAATATAATGTTCTTTTTATCAAAATTGAAATTAATATTTTAGATCAAAATGTGTTACTCATTGAAAACTATGAAAACTCACTCAGATTATTTTGTAGATTTTTAAATGTAATACATAATTCATTTTTATATGTATGATCATGTTTCATGTCAAACTGAAACATGATGTGTCTAGTATATATCATTGTCTGTGTTTCTATTTTAAAATTACATTTCAATAAATCAAAATTGGTGAAATAATCAAATTCAAGAAAAGGAAATTCATATTTCATTATTACATTGGAAAATTATCCACAATTCATTATGACATTAATAAATCTACCAAAACGTAATCTGACATAGGGTGTGATTTTACGAGACTATGTGTCTATTTTTTTTGAAAATTAAAATTAAATTAATATTAAAAGACAACTAATATTTTAAAAATAATGAAAACTCAATATGATTATTTTGATAATTTAGGAAAAATATTAATAATACATTTTTCACATGTATTAATTTTTTATATAGAAATCTGTCGAATGATATGTCTATTATGACTCAATGTGTTCTTTTTTAGTTTAAAATTGACATTTTAGTTCAAAAAATTCCACTCAATGAAAACATAGAAATGAGCTCTTATTTTGATGATAATATAGGAAAGTAATTCATAATTCATTTGTGATGTGTGTGAATATTTTTCATGTCAAACTAAAATAATATGTGTCCATAATGACACATTTTTTGTGCTTCATGCTTAAAATAAAATATTATTAAAAACTATGAGAGGTACTCAAAACTAGGAAAACACATTTATATTATTTAAATAATTTATAATCATGATCTATAAAACATTTTCGGAAATGTAGGAATTAGACTTAACTTAATCAGATACACAAAATTATTAGTATGAATCTAATTGAATCTTTTTAATGAAAACCTTATATTATTTTTATTGAAAATAAATCTTGGCATATTAATAATCAAGAAATTTTTTTTGTTTTATACATTATGTAAAATATAAATAAATCATTTTAATACCTATAAATCATCCTAACCTCGATATGATACACCATATTCTCGGTATGACTCTACGTGTCTGTTATTGGTCTTAAAATTCCCATTGTACTGCAAAATATGGAACTCACAGAAAACAAAGAAAACACACATGGATTATCATGATAATTTTGGAAGACTATACTTATGAAATTTTGGAAGATTTGGAATCATTCTCACATCTATACTATTAATTATGTGGTTCGTATGATTCTAGGTAAGTGTTTCTATTTTAAAATGATTTTTAAAAAACACATGGGGGATACCAAAAACCAAGGAAACATGTTCATATAGTTTTCATAATTTAATAAAAGGATACATAATTAATTTTGTATTTGTAAATTTGTACTCAAATCAATTAGATTCGTGATTTGATTGATATGACTCTATGTGTGTCTCTTTAATTATAATTTATATAAATTTTAGAAAAAAGGAAAACTAACATATATAAAATAAAGAGAAAACATTTCTATTGTTTTGTTACATTAGTACAACAATACATAATAATTTTTAGATGTATAGGAATCATCTTCACCCCAATCTGATATTTACTGTTACTATTATGGCTAAAGATGCATTTTTTGTGTTTAATATATCATTTTAGTAAAATATTCCAGTGACACACATAAAAATGAGAAAAAAATTCAAGATGTTTTCATACATTTGGAAAATAATTCTAATGTCATTTCAGATTTTTATGAATCATTAAAAACTCAATCAAATGTACCACCAGACTTGAATGACTGAAAATATAGGTTTTCAATATATTAGTAGCATTTTAGTTTTATACATTCATGAAATCACCAAAACCAATCATACAGTATTCAATTCATTCTCATCATTTTTATAGTATTAATTAATATATTTCATTATAATATTTATGTTATAATGATTGTGGTAATTTTAATATAGAAAATTCTAGAAGAAGATCAACAAAAGGGAGTGACGTGAAAGAATTGACCACAACTAAATCAGATGAACAATTCTCTAGGTATTACTCATAGTTTAATATACAATTAAAAAATTCTTTTATAATTTTTTCTCAATATTGTTACGAACATGATATTAGTATTCATATAATAGTGCATTAATTTTCTCTATCTATGTTAAATATATTGGAACATCAATGAGTGTGGCTAATTGGAAAATGAAAAAGGAGTGTTGGCTTTTTTAATGTTTGTTTTTAATTTTTACATTCTCATTTACATGTATTAACTAATGTTTTAGATGTATATAATAATTTTTTCATTTTTTCATTATAAATTTTATATCATTTATATTCTATATTTTTACCTTTTTATTGTGTCAATTATTTTACTATACTGTGATATAAATTTATTAGCATACTACATTATTCCCCTTGATGATGGATTTTATAAGAACTCATATATGGAAACATGATCCGAATAGGTAAAAGTCCTGATGATGGTCTCATTATCAGATATTATTTTAATGCTATTAAAGGTCCCCATTATCAATTTTAAATAAAAGTATATACAAATGGGATACATTACTAGTGATTCAAAAAATTATGATAAATGGAATGAAAATCCTCTTTTTTAGTGCTGATGACGGTGTCCAATATTAGTTATTTACTTCTACAGGTAATAACATGGGGCATTTATTCACCCTTTGTTATTCATCAAATACATTATGCTTACAATATACAATTTGAGTATTATAAAATTGATGATTATTAATATTGCTTTTATGTTTTTTATGACAACCTATTCAATTTTTATGTGTATACGTGGAACATTCATTGTTTAGAAAAACGATACATTTAAATAATTATTTCATTATGATTCCATAAAAACATTGAATAGTAAAAAAATATTTTGGGTACACACCAAAGTTACACTCTAGAGGAAAATAGAATATTCGGTGAGATACATTATGGTTGGGAAAACATAGTAATTTATTATATACAATAGGTAATCTTTGAGCCATTTATTAATCTATGAACACCATATATTAAAGGACACTGAATATTTGGGTCCAATATATCGACATACACTATATTGAAATACAAATAAATTAAAATGTTTCATGGAAACATGGTATTTGAATCAAGTTCACATGTTTTATAATATGTATAAGGGGCCATATACCATACCATCATTAAATCGACTAAATTATTTTTATTCCATAGTTTTACATATCTTATATGTCATATATTGTGTCTCTAGTGTTTATGTATCCATATAGAAATTTTATAGGGTATAACCTTTGGTTACACATTGTGTATCCTTGAACTACATGTCTTATCATGTACTACATTAAACAACATGATAAAACAAAAATCTCATTGATTTGGAGAATTATAATTAATATTTTTATAGTTGATGGGATAACCTGGGGTGATTTAAAAATACATATAAATTATTCACATAGTCCATGACTTTTTGTATCTTTCAAAACATGAAGCTTACCTCATGCAGGTAAAATGATCTTGCACGTAATATAAATTTCAACACCTATTTTTTCATTAACCTTTTATAAATATTAAATACTTCATTCACTTGATTATGAATCAGTGCGCAATGACGATACATGCCAAAATAGATAAGTCATTCCCACACATGATGTAAAATATTAGATACTATATGTTTAATAATAAATATATTACTGGAAATCATTTGAACAGAAATTGATATAACATTGATACTAAACATTTGTTTACATAATAATAACATTTCATATACCATATATTATATAAAATTTCAAATATATTCATAGGGGTTACAAAACAACACATATTAGTAGACCATTCTAAAAAATTGTACATTAAAAAAATTATTCAGGTCCTTATAATATCCCTATAAAAAAATAAACATTAAATATGACATTCTATATATAAAATTTTATTGAACCATTTATAAATATATATTATTCTCAAAATCATGATAATATTGGATAAATTACATGATTTGTATCGTTCATGATATTTTTTAAGTTACATGATGAGTATTTTCGAAGCATTCAACTTGTATATTTAGATGTTTTCCAAAATTAGTTTATTTAACATAAATATGGTATCCAATATGGTAAAAAAATATGGTTCTCTATGTTTTATATTGGAATGTATCTCCGATGAATTTTGAGTTTTATACAATGATATGAACTAATACATTTTAATAAAGGACACGTAAAACTTTGGGATTTTTTTGTTTTCAATATAAGGAACCTTTTGTATATTCTTATTATTGATCCAAAATATATTTTTAAGGATATATAATGAGAAAGAATATGGGTATTCATGACGTATAGACTTTTTACTCACCGGGTCACATCATTCATTGTATTTGATTCATAAAATAAGCTCATGAATTGAGACTCTCATTTGTAAACCCAAATTTTATATTAGTAGAGGATGAGACACCTAAAATATATAGCTTGAGTCAGATTTTAAATCATTTTCATAAATATAAAATATTTCATATTCGATAGAACTATGTTGTTCTAGATATAAATCACATAATACATACATTTATGATTTATTTAGTTCTGTTTTTGGGACAATGTTATACCCATAAAAGAATATTTTTCAAATATTTTGAGCATATTTTTAACTTCACATAAACATAAATTTTATTCTGCTTTATATACATGATTGCATACCAGATCAATGAATTTGACACATATGTCTTCTTCTTTATCAAACATTCCATAATTTAATGATTTCATGGAAAAATCTATTTCATGAGTGCACATTTGGTATTCATGACATACTATACTAAATGTATATCATTGAAAATTTCATCTTACCATAGAGATTAACCTTAGTACGAACCCAATATACATGATGATAATTCCATGTTTATTCACATATAGTGTATTAAAAGATCATTTTTTCTATCATTTTATATGATTCCTCATGTAATTGTGATAGACTCCCAAATTTAGTAGGCAGTCCCACGCATCGAAAACCCATGTTGATATTAAATATATATCAACTCCGCATATTCTATAAAACAATTTTACAGTCATTTATAATCCTCACATGCCACACAATTTATACATAAGAATTAATGATTGATTACAATTCAGTTATATAAATTTATAATATTGTCTCATTAGTTTGTGAAAGATGGACCCATTATTTTTATATTTTTTGAACTTTTTCTAATTCTTCATGAAAATTAATATTTCTTTTATATTTGGGATTAATTTTATGTTTTTTACAATATAAGCAGATCCATAGATTTTGGATATGGTGCTACGTTTGGGTGAATCGTTTAATGCTAGATCATGGTCAGAAAACATTGGTGATATGAATAATGTTGGGAGAGACTGAAAAATAAATGTAGTGGAGTAGATACTACATTATTTGGTTTTGGGATAATAATATCTATACATGATGAGTGGGACAAAAAATTTTATTTAGGGTCAGTACCACTATGATACCAACATAGAATGGGTCCCCAGTACTACAAGTGGTGTTGGTATCATATTCTTATATGTGGTACAGATCCATTACATGTAAAGGTTAGTGTTAATTCCAATGAGAGAGGATGTAGGTAAATCAACTATTATTGTTTGGTTCTACTTGACTTCTACACTACCCATTTATTTAAGAGTATATAACTTTGGTTTTATTTCATGGATATATGAGATTATAATATTAATAGTATTTTTTAAATATTTTTTAAGGTTGTGAGTACTATGATATGACATATACCATCACTAACCCTTATTATATATAATAAATATAGGCTATTAAATTGAATTACTATAAAGCAGAATTTTTTCATATGTTTTCTTTTTATGATTCATGATCTATTATAATGATGGAATGTTATGAATTATTTTCTTCATTAATAATTTTTGTATTTATCATAATGTTTACTTATTTCGAATATATTTTTCATTCTATTACCACATAGTTGTATTTTTAGGTTATTTATTTCCATATATTACATATTTTATTCTTAAGGGTCTTACTAGGTTTTTTAATAAAAAATATTTCTTAGGATTTATAGATAGAAAAAAATTATAAAAAAATTCTTTATCATACTTGTATAATATTAATTAAACACAAATAAGAACTATAATTATACACTCAATTATATGTGTATTTGGAAATAATTTTACAAAAAATAACTATTGCATAAATTATTCATTTTTCTTCAGATCTCTTTTTGGATGAGGCATCTCATGTGAGGTCCTTAAGGAGGCACTTATCCATTCTATTCAATATCTTTCTAATCCCTTCACCCTACCGATATACATAGAGGATCAGAATAAGGATGTGGTAGTGGAATGATTTCCCTCACGAGATGTTATGTCATTGAAGGGAATTCAGCTGAGCTCATCAAATGGGAAAATCATCAGAATCATGTATCTGATGTCCTAGCATTCCTGGTTTTGACTATCGGGGAGCCGACCCCATAAATTTTAGTTCAAACCAAATTGTCCTCACACTTTTCCTGTGGTCTTGTGGGCTAGGCGTTTTGCTTGTAGATGTAGTGGGAACCTACAAGGACATTTTTCGACAAGAGATAAGTATGGTAAAATTTTTAAGGTATAGTGACTGCATCCATAATAGTTTCCAGCCATGCCTTTCTTTTTGTAGGGATAACATTCCCCCACTCCACAGAGGGTGGAAAATATAGGAGGAGGTCATCCATAGGGTTATCCTTTGGGACCACGACCTGGGTATTTTTATGGAGGTGGTCTAAAACAGTGGGTTAGAGGAGATTGGAGTCGTCAATTATATACAATGCATGCAGTAGTTCTTATAGGGGATATAGATCGTTCAAGGTAAAGTTAGTTTTTTCACCACTCTTCAATGTGATTTTATTAATTCATGAGCTTCACACTACATCTTCTTCTCGTTTTATCCCACAACTTTGGACTGGACGTAGTGAGCCTTTCCATACCATAGTTGTTGAGTACACCAGTCAGAGGATAAACAAAATGGTTTAAGGATTTCTAGGGATGTAGACTAATGTCAGGGCCACATCAGCCCAATGGGGACCACTTCCAATTATTGTTGAAGATGTAAAATATTACCCATGGAATCAACTAGTTGTTTTTGGTGCATTTTATTTGTATGTTATTCATGAGAGTAGTTGTGTTTTCCAATGTGAAATGAAATTATGTAACATTAATTGGTGAGGAAAGCTATCGGGTGGGCAGCTGGGACCTGAAGCCTCTTCTTTCATTGTTATTGGGGCTATCAGTTGTATCAATAGACTTGGAGATGTAGGGGAAATCATGTTTTTGGATGATTTCATGGATGTTTTTTCGGATAATTTTGTGTCTCTTTCCCCACAGAGTGATGTTGATTTTGGGATAGAATTGCATATTGGTGTTTCTATGATTTTGATCCATCCTTATCAGGTGGTGCCTTTTAACATATAGTAATCGTGGATATGGATTGAAGTTCCAATGTGGATTGGATTTAATTTTCCTAGTGTATTGTAGTTGGGCGGTCCAGTCTTCTTTTCAAAGTAGTTGGATGGAGCTCTTGGGATGCGTATAGGCTACCAGAGGTTGGATTAGGTAATGGTCAAGAACAATTATGCTATCCTGAGGTTGATGGTTTTTTCTACTAGCTGAGGGGAGTGAGTTTTTTAATCCCTTATCGATATGTGGTCTGGATATCATCATTTTAGGTTTAAAAAAGGTGTCATTATAATGACTTCTTTCAAGTTCATATATTGGAACATTGATTTTATAGTTAATCCAATTGGTGTTACTAATGAAACTTCCATGTTCATGGGACATAGGAAATATTTCATTCATGAGTTTCTAGACCCGGTAAACATTATATCCATCGATGGAATTGGGATCTACTCATGGTCAAAGGAGGAGTATATCGAGAATCTCGGGATGGTCCTAGATATCATTCGTCACGAATAGATTTACATAAATCTACATATGTGAACTTTTTGGAAACAGGAGGTCCACATCATTAGGAATATGGTGTCATAGAATGTCATAACAGTGGAACATTTTATGATCATGGATGAATATTCATTGAAGCACACAAGAATGTGGTATAGGTTCACAATTTTCTCACTCTAGAAGGATAATAACATAGATACGTACTTGACTTCTCTCAAGTTGAAACCTTTTTGGAAGATCTGATGATAAAGGGGCAAGTATTTGTGTGTATTGATTAGTGTGGATCATCAATCACATATCTTATATGAAATATCGTCAGTTCCCCAATTCATAGGTTTCTATAGGAAGGGGAGATGTTTGAGGTATTATATGATGATTCTAGTTTGTTCTTTGGTTTCATATTGATTCAACAATATGGAGTTATCTACAACAGCTCTATGCAGTTTTCTTCCCATGAACATTAATATGTCACCCATGATCTAGACATACATCGATCATGGTTGTGTTTAAGATGTGGCGTCATTACCTCATTAGTGTACGTATTGTGCTATTCTCATATCAAATAGCATGAGGTATATCATATCCCAGTGAGAGATAAACATATGACAATGTAGGTGTATGGAGTTTCTCGAGGATTATAATTTTTAGATCACCTATACATCGGGAAAGGGAAACGTTGTGGCTAATGAATTGATCAGCAAGTAATATAAGGAAGTGGTTTAGGAATCTGCCAACACATAGGGACCAATGGAGGTATTGGATAAATTTCACATAGATGAATGAATATATTTTAGCAGAGGATAAAAATTTTAAATGACAGTATAGTTTTCATAGAGGTTGAAGGGGGAGGAGTCTTAGTGGGGAGACACAGATGTAGAAATGATTCAAGATAGCATTGACAAGAGAAATTCTCTAGATGGATTATCAAAGGATTGAGATAATTAGAATATATTCCATGGTAATATGTTCATCCCAGTGCGATACATGAGTGATTTCTCTTGGTGTTCCATAGAATTCCCCTTAAATTACACCCAAATGTTTTTGTGATGTACATGGGACTGAGGGAATAGTTTTGGCGGCTCAGGATGAATTTGGTAGTGAAAATATCAGTGGTATTGTTTATGGCCTTCAAGCATGTGAAGGCTAATAAACAAGTTATCAGTGGTCAATTGCACCCCTTCGATGACCCTGTAATGGCACGGACCTCTCCGGCCCATTCCTTTGTCAAAAAGAAGGTAAAGAAGTGTTCTAGAGGGTAAAATGGACTTTTCCCACACTTTCCAGAATTTTGAAACTACACACCGTGTAGTTTGGGTACACGTCGTGTACTCCCATTTCGGTCATACCCCGTGTTGCAAGTCGTTTCCTTGTGGTGTGGAATAATGGGTGCACGCCGTGTGACCGGTTCTACAAGCCGTGTAGCCCTTCCCCACGTACGCATTTCTAGTCAACGACCGTGTACCATGTTGGAGTCGTGTCCTTGCCGTGTGCAATGAATGAGTACACACTGTGTGTCTAAACTACACGGCGTGTAGTCCCTCCCTGCGTATGCGTTACCCTGAAACCGTGTGTTGACCAGTCAACGGCCGCAGAGCCGTGTTGGAAGACGCGTGGAGACCGTGTGAAAGATCCGAGTACACACTGTGTACCATAAAGTACACGTCGTTCAATTTTTCTTTTCATGCCTATAAAATGAGGGGTCCCCTCCTCCTTCAAGTCACCCCTATCCTCTCCTCTCCTCTCCTCTCCTCTCCTCTGAGCTGAGCTCTCTCAAAAGACTCGAAGGATCTTCCTTCCATAACTTCTTCATCCAAGCTCCGATTTACGATCCATCAGCGGCCACGGGATCATAAAGATGAGGCAGAGCTTCAGACCTTGGATTCATTGTCTTTCCTTCGTCATTTCCTTTCTGACCTCCACATGATGAGGTTTTGCTGGAATGCCAACAGATGTCTTTTAAGGTTGATCCGGGGGAGCGTTGCGATCAAGAACCCGTTGAGTATGGATTTTAACTTCGTCTCTCTATTTTGTACATCACGCGGGGTGGTTATCCTCTTGTTTTCATGAGGAATAGTTGAACCATTAAATAAAGATAATAACTAATTAAAGAACATGGATGGGATGTTGTGATTGCTTTTACATTATATCCTGTGATATTATGTTGTGAATTGAATGATCTTCTACCTACTAAAAATAACGGTCGTTGGGGGACTTTTCTTGTGCAATTAAATGCTTCCCTATCTTTTTAGACAATTTTTTTGAATGGAAACCTTGTGGAATGTGGAATTTTGTTAATAACATAGAGTTGGCTGTTAAAATATGGAACCCTTGTGTGATCACCACGGTTGAACAAAATGGAATAATGAACATGTTGGTCTTGGATTAGTTACGTGACATGTGATGGGGGTGTTTTGTGGGTTGTTGTGGATCGGGTTAGAAGCGGGGCTATGATTGACTTGGTTGTGGGTTGGTGTAAATTCTGCGTCGGTGATGGGCAGCGGGGCTGCAATAAATGGGATTAAAGAGGTGTTGATGTGCGGGTTTCGGTGCGGTTGTGGTTATGGCGGTTGGAAGCGGGGCTGCAGGGTTGGGTTTTAATGTGAACGGGTTATGGTTTGTGATTAATAAATAAAATATGGAAGAATTAATGAAGGGTGGGGCGTGGTAATGAAACAAAAATAATAATCAATGGGGTTGATTGGTGGATAAGAGGGACTTTGTTGTGCTGCTTATGTTTTTCCTAACTTGTTTTGTGGATGGCAGGGATATGTTTTACGAATGATTGTTGTGGTTAGTTGTGGATAGTTTCCCAGTAGTTAAGGAACTAAATAACTATTTCTACTGAAATGTGAAAAATTAAGGGGGTTGTGTTTGTTTTTGTATGCATGCTTCGTAGTAGCAGTGTCGAGGCACATGCTCAGTTTCTGTTTATAGAAGCCATAGGTTGGGCTGTGTGGTTGATATATATATATATATATATATATATATATATATGTATCTGACTGTGTTTTATCACACCCCACCCATGTTGAGCACTTAGTTCTGAACACTCCCATTTCATGGGATAGGGTTTTTTCCCTTAGTTGCTAGCACATTCCTACTCCTTCTCCCCTAGGATTTGATGGCTTGAGGCGACCTTACACCTAAGACTCTTCGGGTTGGTTTCGATTGGGGTGGTTTTAGCCCATGAATCTTCGGATAGGTTCTACTGTTCCCCAAGAATCTTCAGGATGAGGCCTAGGAGTGTGCGGGCGGGATATGTGGTTGTGAGGCCCAGGTGTGTGCGGGCGGGATGCATGGTTGTGAGGCCCAAGTTTGTGCAGGCGGGATGCGTGGTTGTGAGGCCCAGGTGTGTGCGGTCTGGATACGTGGTTGTGAGGCCCAGGTGTGTGCGGGCGAAGAGAGTGTGGCAGCGTCAGGACGTTCGTCATTAGGAAAAGCATCTAACTAAAGGGAAATGGTGTGGGGTACCAAATACTCGTGTTCTTATATACTACTACTACCTATTGTGCTCGTGTTTTGGTGAGTGTGGCAGGTGAGGGTGGGTGGATAGAATTCCTTGCTAGGTTCCTTCTGTTGCTCTCACGGGACATTAGGATGTCTCCCCACGTGTTCACGAGAGCTTTAGGTTTTCCTATTGAGTATACTTGTATGAACACCCTATTTTTACTTTCAGGTTTCCGGGAGGACTACCAGGGCCTTGCGGGACCCTACTAGTCGTAGAATTTGAGTTGTTGCTGTTGTTGTACCCTATTTTCTTTTGATATTGTACTTTGAGCTTTCATGTACTTGTAACTTGTTATAAAATTATTTAAACATGCATGTGGGCTTGGTTTGGGTTTATTTCTATACACTGGTTCTTTTCCATTTTGGTGGCTGACTTGTCTTATTTCCCTATCTTTAAAAATAAAAAGGGTAATTCCTCCCATATTTGTGAAAACTCATACCCTTGGTGCCAGTCGCCACCCCGGGTCCTACTGGAGGCGGGACTTGGGGGTCATTATCTCCCTTTCACCATTTCCAGCTTAGGAGGGGAATCTTTTGTGGGAGGTGGTCGTGACAGAATGGTATCATAGGTTATGGTTGAGAGATAGGATGGAGTCTGGAGTTAGGCACAATGAGGATTGCGTGGGATGGTTGGGCAACAGGGTTAGTCAATCTTGGTGCGTGACACAGGCTAGGGAAGACCGGCTGGGAAACGGGATTTTATGGTCCCCCGTGATCTTGTGCAAGGACTCTAAGCCTACCTAACGACCAAGTGAGACTATATTGATTGTAGGGTAGAGACCCTAGGGAAGGTACATGCATCATCATGATTTTTTTTACTTGGTTTGGGTGTTTTGGGAATGAAATTGAAATAAAATGATAAAATGAAACCTTGAGTTTTTCTTTACTACTTGGGCTTAGGTAATCCTTGTTTACCATACAGCTACGACACCTAGACGTTATCCCCGGGTGGCTCAGATGGCCGAGGCCCAGCAGATTCAGGCAGTCGATCAGTTGAGGATTGACCGAGAGGAGGAAGATAGCCAGTGGGAGAAGACTCTCCGTTCATTCCAGCGGAAGACCCTCAAGAAGTACAAGGGTAGTACTTCGGATACAGAGACAGAGGTGTTTCTTGAGGAGCTATTGATCACTTTTACCTTGATCCCTGCTCAGAGGGAGTACTGGGTTCCCCTAGCAGTCAGTCAGCTTAGTGGAGCGACGCGATAGTGGTGGAAGCATTACCTCAGATAGAGGATAGAGGTAGAGGTTCCATGGGCTGACTTTGAGATGGAATTCCGAGAGTAATTCCTTTCATCCAAGATCAAGGCTGAGAAGCGGCAGGAGTTACTCTCCCTTCAGTAGGGGAGTATGTTGGTACGAGAGCTGGGTATCAAGTTCAAGTATCTCATGCGCTTTGCTCCGGATCTCTTTCCAGATGAGAAGCCTCGGGTAAGACGTTTGGAGGAGGTGCTTCGTCCTTCGCTCCAGTATGATGTCTCCCCCTTCACCCTTTCGACGTAATTAGCGGTATAGAAGAAGGCATAGTTTGTGGAGAGGATTCACTCACTGGGAGGTGCACCCCAAGAGGGGATCCAGCCAAGCTCGTCGAAGGGGAAGGGAGTTAGTAGCAGGGCCCCTGTGATGGGACCTTCTAGGTTCAGGACAGTGGGGAGAAGGAACCATCAGTTCCAGTTCAGATCTTCGGTACCTCGCCCCTTTTTCATGAGCCTGGGACCGATGTGTTATCTTGGGGAGGTTTTGGGCACGTTCAGAGTCAGTGCCCAACCCACGTTCAGTACGGTGGAGGTGGGCATGTTCAGCGCCCACCTCAGCAGCACCATTTTCCAGTGAGGCCCTTCCAGCATCAGTAGTACCATGCTCCTCTGAGGGAGGACTTTTTAGGAGGAGGCCGACCTCAGGGTTCTCCTCAGGTACCTCGACCAGGGCATGGTCGGGGAGGTGGATGAAATCAGAGAGGCAGAAGAGCTGGGCGTGGACAGTTTCACGCAACAGAGTTGACAGCTCCAGCAGGACCAGAGGTAGTGTGAGGTACAATTTTTTTGTTCAGTACTTTTGTTTCTAATTTATTCGATTCTGGAGCCTCACAATCCTTTGTTGAACCTTGTCTAGCCCATTCTTTGGGACTAGATGTAGGGATACTTTCCATACTACTGATACTGAGTACACCAGTTGGGGTCCAGACCAGCGTATCTTGTTTTTGCTGGGGATGTGGGCTGATGTTGGGACCCCATCAATCTAGTGGCGACCTTCTTCTGTTACAGATGCAGCCATTCAATGTCATCCTAGGAATCGACTGGTTGTTTTCTATTAGTGCCATTATCGACTACTTATGGAGAAGAGTCGTGTTTTCCGACGTGGATGGGCAGCGCGTATCTTTTGTTGGCGAGAGGAGCTATCAGGTGGGAAGCCGGAGTGTGGAGCCCCTCCTTTCCTTGATAGGCGGGTTATCAGTGGTTCCAGCTGATACATAGATTATGGATGTCCAAGAGGTTGTTTGGGAGTTCCTAAATGTTTTTCCTGAAGAGTTTGTGACTCTACCCCCCCCCCCCCCGACGTAACGTTGAGTTCGGGATAGACTTACTGTCTGGTGCCCGTCCGATATCGATGGCCCCTTATCAGATGGAACCTTCGTTGTTGCGGGAGTTGCGGATTCAGATTGATGATCTGATGGAGAAGGGTTTTGTTTGACCCAGCATGTCACCATGGGGTGCTCCAATTTTGTTCGTGAAGAAGGCAGATGGAGATCTCAGGCTATTCATAGAATACCGAAGGTTAAACCAGGTAACGGTCAAGAACCATTACCCCCTCCCAAGGATAGATGATCTCTCCGACCAGCTGAGGGGAGCAGGTTGGTTTTCCAAGATTGATCTACGATCAGGATATCATCACATGAGGGTGATGGACAGTGACATCACGAAGACAGATTTCATGTGCAGGTATGGGCACTTCGAGTTTGTAGGGATGCCTTTTGGAGTTACGAATGCATTGGTTGTGTTCATGGGACTTTTCAACTTTGTCTTCCGAGAGTTTCTACACTGGTTCGTCATTGTGTTTATCAACGACATCCTGATCTACTCAAGATCGGAGGAGGAGCACGTTGACCATCTCAGGGAAGTATTGGAAGTCCTTCGACACCACTAGGTTTACGGGAATTTGTCGAAGTGTAAGTTATTAACACAAGAAGTACACTTCCTTGGTCACGTGGTATCTCAGCATGGAGTTTTAGTGGACCCGTAAAAGGTGGAGGCAGTTGTTTCCTGGGAAGCACCCAAGAGCATGACAGAAGTTGGTAGTTTCCTTGGGTTAGCAGGTTACTATCGGAGGTTCATTTCGGACTTCTCTCAAGTTAATGCTCTATTGACATCTTTGATAAGGAAGAACCAGGTCTTCTCATGAAGCGAGCAGTGCCAAGAATCTTTTGACTACCTGAAAGATAAGTTGGTCAGTTCTCCCGTACTCAGGTTTCCAGAGGATGGGTTGTTGTATGAGGTGTTTTGTGATGCTTCTAGCCTTGGTCTGGGGTGCGTGCCGATGTAGAAGAAGGGAGTGATTTGTTATGGGTCTAGGCAGTTAGGCCCTCACGAGCGTAACTATGCCACCCATGACCTAGAGCTTGTAGCAGTAGTGTTCTCACTGAATTTGTGGCAACATTACCTCTTTGGGGAGCACTTTGTGGTCTTCTCATATCACAATATCATGTGTTATATCTTCTCCCAGCGTGACCTGAACTTACCGCAGCGGAGATGGGTTGTGTTTCTCCAATACTATGAATTTGAGATCTCTTACACTGAAGGTAAGGGAAACATTGTGGCTGATGCCCTGAGCAGGAAGTCACATCAGGAAGTAGTTAGGGAATCCACTGATGCTTGGAAGGCAATGGGAGAGTTGTCCACCTTGCACATGGATGTCAGGGTAGAAGGTTTTAGAGGATATTTGTTTCAGATGACGGTGCAGTCTACCATACTGCAGTAGGTGGAAGAGTCTCAGTGGGGGGACTCCGAGGCGGAAGTGATGTGGGATCGTGTCGATCAGGGGAACGATCTAGAAGGATGGTCAGAGGATAGCTGGCATCGGATGATCTTCCATGGAAGGTTGTTTGTTCCAGAGAAAATGTGTGAGGGAGTTCTCTGTGAGTTCCTTAGCTCAGCCTTGGCACTACATCCAGGAGTTCCAAAAATGTACCGAGGCCTGAGGGATCAGTTTTGGTGGCCCGGGGTGAAACGGGCAGTTGCGGAGATTGTGTCTAAATTCCTAGTGTGTCAGCAAATGAAGGTTGAACACCGTGATCCCATTGGTTTGTTGCATCCATTAGATGTCCCCAAGTGTATGTGGGACGACATCTCAATGGACTTCGTCATAGGACTACCCAGAGCTCAGGGTGGTTATGATGCTATCTGGTTGGTGGTGGATCGTCTGATGAAATCAGCTCACTTCTTAGCAATTAAGGAGTCAGCCCGGTGAGTACCTTAGAACAGAGGTACGTAGACGAGGTGGTGCGTTTTTATGGAGTTACAACGAAAATCGTCTCAGATCGGGATACTCGGTTTAACTCACAAGTCTAGAGGGGGTTACAACATGATTTTGGAATCCAGCTACGCCTTAACACTGCATTCCATTCCCAGATAGATGGGCAGACAGAGCGGACTATCCAGACGTTGGAGGACACGCTGCGAGCATGCGTTCTGGATTTCAGAGGATCATGGGTACGACACATGCCTTTAGTAGAGTTTTCCTACAACAACAACTTCCACTCTACTATTGGCATGGAACCGTTTGAGGCTTTGTATGTAAGTCCATGTCGTTCACCCATTTGCTGGGCAGAGGTTGGTTAGACAGGTGCTCTTGGGCCAGAGGTTGTGCAGAGCACCACAGAGAGAGTCCAGCTTGTATGTGAGAGGATGAAAGCGGCTCAGGACCGACATAAGTCTTATGCTGATCGTCAGAGGAGGCCCTTAGAGTTTGAGGTGGGGGATCATCTGTTCTTGAAGGTTTCCCCTCGACGGGGGTAGTAGAGGGCTGGGAAAGGGAGCAAGCTCTCTCCTAGGTTCATCGGTCCTTTTGAGGTGCTGAGGCGAGTTGGTGAGGTGGCATATTAGCTGGCCATGCCACCTCATTTGGAGAATGTTCATGACGTCTTCCACGTCTCCTAGCTCCGTCGGTACTTACATGAAGACTCCCACATTATCGACTGGGGAGAGATAGATATGGGAGACGACGTGACCTTCGAGGAACGACCAGTCAGAATCAAAGATCGTAAAGAGAAGGTTCTCCATGGACGAACGGTTCCATTGGTTCGTGTGTTGTGGAAGCATGGCGGCCTCGAGGAGATCACTTGGGAGTAGGAGACCCAGATGCATGCTCAGTACCCAGAGTTGTGTTGACTTGTGTTTTTCCCTTTTTCTTCCAAGCTTTGTGTTGATGTTGTACTCCATACCTTTGATATATGGAATGGTTGGCTTGTCAGTTGTGAGACCTTTTGTTTCTTTGTTCCCTGGTAATGTGTAACATGTCCGGATGTGTGGTAAGGGAAAAAACCTGACCCTTAATCAAGAAGAATTAATGCAGATGCGATTGAACCCGTGCGGGCGAGTTAGTGCCACCTAAAGTGGATAATATCTCGACATAGATAAGGGAATTTCCCAAACCCATGTGTTTGGGTAGTGTGTTGGTTGTGTGGTGTTGGGGATAGTGCGAGTTCAAAAATCCAAATGTATGGAAGTGGGAAGACCCAATTATTAATCGAGACACATTAATGAGGATGCGATTAAACCCGTGCAGGTGAGTCAGTGCCACCTAAAGCAGATAATATCTTGACATAGGAGAAGGAATTCCTAACACATATGATTAGGGTTGTTGGTTGGGTTCCTGTTATAATGAGAACCCTATGTGGGGTCTTGTTGGGTTTACTTTGGGTTGGTTTTTGAATTCTTGGGGACGAGAATGTTTTAAGAGGTATCTGATGTAATGTCCTGGACCTCTCTGGCCCATTCCTTTGTCAAAAAGAAGGTCAAGAAGTGTTCTAGAGGGTAAAATGTACTTTTACCACACTTTCCAGAATTTTGAAACTACACGCCGTGTAGTTTGGGTACACGCCGTGTACTCCCTTTTCGGGTATACCCCGTGTTGCAAGTCGTTTCCATGCTGTGTGGAATAGTGGGTGCACGCCGTGTGACCAGTTCTAGACGCTGTGTAGTCCTTCCCCGTGTACGCGTTACCAGTCAAAGGTTGTGTACCATGTTGGAGTCGTGTCCTTGTCGTGTGCAATGAATGAGTATATACCGTGTGTCTAAACTACACACTGTGTAGTCCCTCCCCACATATGTGTTACCCTCATACCATGTGTTGACCAGTCAACGGCTACAGAGCCATGTGGGAAACCGCGTGGAGACCATGTGAAAGAACCGAGTACACACCGTGTACTTTTTATTTTCACGCCTATAAAATGAGGGGTCCCCTCATCCTTTAAACTCACCCCTCTCCTCTTCTCACCTCTCCTCTCCTCTCCTCTGAGAAGAGCTCTTTCAAGAGACTCGAAGGATATTCCTTCCATAACTTCTTCGTCTGAGCTCTGATTTATGATCTGTCAGTAGCCACGGGATCGTAACGACGAGGTGGAGCTTCCGAGCTTGGATATATTGTCTTTCCTTTGGCCTTTCCTTTCCAACCTCCACCCGAGGTGGTTTTTCCGGGACTCCGACAGACATCTTCTGAGGTTGATCCGGGGGAGCGTTGCGATCAAGAATCTGTTTAGAAGGGATTTTACCTTCGTCTTTCTAATTTGTGCATCATTCGGGATGGGTATCCTCTTGTTTTCTTGAGGAACAGTTTATCCTTTAAATAAATATAGTAACTGGTTAAAGAACGGGGATGGAATGTTGTGATTGCAGTTACTTTATATCCTGTGATATTATGATGTGAATTAAATGAGCTTATACCTACTGAAAATCACGGTCGTTGGGGGCCTTTGCATGCATATTAAATGATGCCCTATCTTTTTACACCATTTTGGTGAATGGAAACCTTGTGGAATGTGGAATTTGTTTAATCACTTAAAGTTGGCTGTTAAAATATGGAACCATTTTCGGATCACCCCGGTTGATCAAAATGGAATAATGAACATGTGGGTGTTGGCTTAGTTACATGACATGTGATGGGGGTGTTATGTAGGTTGTTGTGGATCGGGTGAGCCGCGGGGCTTCGATTTACTTGGTTGTGGGTTGGTGTAAATGATACGTCGGTGATGGGCAGCAGGGCTGCAATAAATGGTATTAAAGAGGTGTTGATGTGCGGGTTTCGGTGTGGTTGTGGTTATGGCGGTTGGTAGCGGGGCTGTAGAGTTGGGTTTTAAGGTGAACGGGTAATGGGTTATGACTAAAAACTAAAATGTGGAAGATTTAATGAATGGTGGGTCATGGTAATGAAACAGAAATAATAATCAATGGGGTTGGTTGGTTGATAAGAGGGACTTTTTTGGGCTGCTTATCTTTTTCGTAACTTGTTTTTTGGATGGTAGGGATATGTTTTATGAACGATTGGTTTGGTTATTTGTGGATAGTTTCCCAGTAGTTAAGTAACTAAATAGATATTTCTACTGAAATTTGAAAACCTAAAGGGGGATGGGTTTGTTGTTGTATGCATTCTTCGTAGTAGAAGTGTCGAGGCACGCGCTCAATTTCTCTTTTTAGAAGCCATAGGTTGGGTTGTGTGGTTGGTATATATATATATATATATATATATATATATCTGTATCTGATTGTGTTTTATCGCACCCCACCCATGTTGAGCACTTAGTGCCGAACACTTCCATTTCATGGGAGAGGGTTTTTTTCCATTAGTTAGTAGCTCTTTCCTACTCTTTCTCCCCTAGGATGTGACGTCTTGAGGCAACCATACACCTAAGACTCGTCAGGTAGGTTTTGATTTGGGTGGTTTTAGCCCAAGACTCTTCGGGCAGGTTCTACTGTTCCCCAAGAATCATCGGGATGAGGCCCATGTGTGTGCGGGTGGGATACGTGGTTGTGAGGCTCATGAGTGTGTAGGCGGGTTGCGTGGTTGTGCGGCCCAGGTGTGTGTGGGCGGGATACGTGGTTGTAAGGCCCAGGTGTGTGCGGGTGGGATACGTGGTTGTGAGGCCAAGGTGTGTGTGGGCGGGGATAGTTTGGCAGCATCAGGACGTTCGTCATTAGGAAGAGAAGCTAACAAAATGGAAATGGTGCGGGGAACCCAATACTCTTGTTCTTATATACTACTACTACCTGTTGTGCTTGTGTTTTGGTGAGTGTGACTGGTGAGGTTGGGTGGATAGAATTTCTTTCTAGGTTCCTTCTATTGTTCTCACGGGACATTAGGATGTCTCCCCACTTGTGCACAAGAGATTTAGTTTTCCCTACTGAGTATACTTGTATGCTCACCCTACGTTTACATTCAGGTTTCCAGGAGAACTACCAGGGCCGTGCGGGACCCTACTAGTTGGACAGTTGGAGTTGTTGCTGTTTTTGTACCTTGTTTACTTTTGGTATTGTACATTGATATATCTAGTACTTGTTCGTTGTTATAAAATTATTTAAACATTCATGTGGGATTGGTTTGGTTTTACTTATATACACTAGTTCATTTCCTTTTTGGTGGTTGACTTGTCCTATTTCCCGATCTTTAAAAATAAAAAGGGTAATGCCTCCCATATTTGTGAAAACTCATACCCTTGGTGCTAGTCGCCACCCTGGGGCCTTCTGGAGGCGGGACTCAGGGGTTATTATCTCCCTTTCAACATTTCTAGCTCAGGATGGGAATCTTTGGTGGGAGGGGGTCATGACAGACCCTAATTGGAAGTGAGATGAAATATAGATGGATTTCAGCATAGGATTACATAGGGATCAGGGAGGACGCGATGCAATATGCGTAGTAGTAGATCAGTTGATTATGTTTGCTCACATTATAGTGATAAAATAGACGATTGAAATGGATTAATTATAACAAAAGTATATGGATAAGGAGGTTAGTCTTCATGGAGATCCATGGTATATTTTCTGGTATTTGGATACACATTTTATGTCAATATATGGTAGATAGTGTCACCCACCAATGTGATGGATGGTTTTCATGGAGAACGACATTCAGCGTCCAAACGTGATGAATAATATAAAATAGAAGGTGATGAATTTCTGTTAGAGGATGAAGGAAGTATAGGACTATCATAATACATATTCCAATAACTGTAGAATTCCCTCATAGTTCATGGTGAGGGAACAGGTTTTGATGAAGGTTTCCCCTTTTAAAGGGAATCAGAGGTTTGGAAGAGTGGGTAATATTTATAGAAAATTTCTAAGACCTTTCACTGTCTTGGAAAGAGTTGTAGAGGTGGAATATCACATGGAATTTCCACTTCATTTTGAGAGGATCAATACTGTCTTTCATGTCTCCTCGCATCTTTAGTATAATCACTAGGAATCCCATGTCCTTAATTGTAGAGACCTGGATATTGAGTATGAAGAATTTTTTTTATCAGCCAGTGGATATCCATTATTTTTCGAAGAAGGTGATGCGTGGGTAAACTATTCACTTTTTTCGTGTGTTGTTGAGACATAAGTTCATGGAGGAGAGTACTTGGGAGAGACATGTGTAGATGATTTCCGAGTAACTATAGATATGTTGGGATTATTTTTATGTTGCATATTTTGATGTGATACTTGAACATATTTTCAAATTGATGAGTTGCTTCCATTTTCTCTAATGTTCGATAAGTCCTGACATGTTGGAATGGGAGGACCTGATATCTACTGGATAAACATAATTGTATATGTGTGTAAAACCATGAGAGAATCCCAATTATCTACAAAGAGATTAGTTTCACTGTAAGGAGGATGGAATTCACTAATCCATGTGTCTAGACATTGTGACTTTTTTTGGTTTGTTGTTGTTTGGGGTAGTAGGTGACAAAGTGATTTTCTTGGATATTGAGGTCTTCAATCCAACTTTCAAACAATGGATGTTGGTTTATCATTAAGTAGTAACATATAGGGATGTTGTTTGTAACCCTCCACCTTCTAGGTTTAGTTGTGAATTATTAAGGTCAATCATGGTTTAAAATGATATTATTTGAATGACTCAGCCCCCTATAGTCCATTAAATTGTGAAAATATAGTGTTTGGGGAATTCTGGGAGGAAACGGTGGCAAGATTTTGGAGTTTGAAAAAAAATCCAATTATTCCAAATGGGGGAACACCAAATGGTAGCTCACTGAGTTTTGTCTCACTGAATGATGACACCGAATAGTGGCTCACCGAAATGTGAAACTAAATCGTTGCTCACGGAGTGGTGTCTCACCAAACAGTGGCTCACCGAACAGTGACACTGATCGGTGGATCACTGAGTGATGGCTCAACGAATGGTGACACTGATTGATGTATCACTAAATGGTGTCCTAATAAGTAGTGTCTCACCGAATGGTGACACCACAACTCTCCCTACTATGAGTCACATCTGATAGTCTTCCAAATTTCTAGTTTTCACCAGTTTCTCATAGAATTTTTAATTTCACCCCTAACATTTTATTTGATAGAAATTGGGTGTAATTGTTTTCGTTGGAATTTCTAAAGGTTTTTCAAAGGATATTTATTATATCATTATCATCGTAACACTTTGAGGGAATTGAAAAAATTATACCACGTAGTCTTGGACATAATCTAACATTAATGAATTTTGAAACTGTTCTTCCTTTGATATAGGATCATGCTCTTCAAAACTAGGATCTTCCCTTCCTAGTTTTTTTCCCACATGGTGTGTGTAGAGACTTAACTTCCATTGGATTTGCGTTTTGTTTCATAACCATTGATCCATTTTTCTGTTGATTATTTTATTTTTGTTTTCTGGCTACTCACACACCCCCTATTTTGGTTTTAGGAGGATTTTTGGTCACCCGTCTTTCGAGGTATGGATTTCCCTCATCCCTCTTACTTTTAGATAATGTTTTGTTAGTGTACTCTTGTCTCCTTGTGAATACCTTTGTAACTAATTTAATGAAGACAATAATAAGGGATAAAAGAAGGGGGGAGTGAGATGTTGATGATCGCGTTGTTATATTTTATATTTTTCATAAATATAATGAATAATGTGGGTTGTGTTATTCTAAAAATAATGACCATTTTTTGTCATTGATTGTGAACCAATGATGACTTATAAATATTTCAATGTTAAAATGAGTGTAAACATAATATTTCAATAACCACATATATCTCATTAAACTAAATGGATTCCCCCTGATTTTAGATGTGATGTGATCTACCATGGATTAGTAAAGTCGAAATAATGAACATTGTGGACAAAATCTAAAGAAGATCTACATAATTTGGTGTGGATGTGGGATTTTTTTGCTATTTTTGGGTTTTGGACTTATGTGGATTTTATAATGCTGAATAATATCACAGGTACATGGGTGGATAGATTGTTTGGCTACATGTGTGGGGGAATTTTATGTTTGTGTAGTGGGGAAGATGTTTTTGTTATGAAAATTCTGGGATTTGTGTATGAAGTGGTGTAGGAGGTGTGATTGAATCTACGGTTAAGAGATTGATTTATTTTGGAATGGATAGACTTGTTGTGCATTGTGACTATTTCTGGGAAGTGGGTTGGTAGTAGGGCCTCACTTTTGGGTTGTGTCAAGATTTTTTGTTTATGGTTGTGATGAGTGTCATGTTTTTGTGAACTAGGGTGACATGAATTGTTGTGATAGGATGCATTAGGAATTAAAACATTGAATAATGATATTGTTAGTGGCGGTATAATAATGGGTGTCATATGGGAAAATCAAATGAAGTGGCTTGTTTGATGTGTGTTTCGTTATGGGAAGTGTTTAGTGAAATTTAGTCTTCTATGAATGGTTGAAAATGTTTTTCTTGTTAGTTTATTGGGTACGTTTGAGATAAATAAATGAATAAATTGACAAATTCAGAAATAAAATTGGTCAAATTAATTGGTTGTGGGTTTAAATATTCTTTGAAATGTGATGATCATTCATGGAGATATTTGCATTTAGGGGTATCAACAATTTCAGGTTTTGTGGGTAGGTTTCTTGTTTTAAACCCCATAGGATGGTATGAGTTTTTGTTTACCTATACAAATTAACATGTTTTTCATTATGTTTTCTATATGCACCCACGTGTGTTATGCACCATGTGAAGAAAACCCACCATTGAAATGAGGGAGAGTGTCTTTCCTAATTTCCCAGTGAGAGGGTGGATGGATAGTCATTTACTCTTCTTGGCTCCCTCTTCTAGGAATAAACCTCCAAAGACACTTCAAGAAGGATGTAATTTCTTGGGGTTTTTTACTAGATATATGGTACTGGTTGTGAGAGATGTGATTTATTTCTTAGGTGTATTCCAGATGAGGACTAG
Source organism: Viscum album (assembly GCA_963277665.1). Taxonomy (NCBI): domain Eukaryota; kingdom Viridiplantae; phylum Streptophyta; class Magnoliopsida; order Santalales; family Viscaceae; genus Viscum; species Viscum album. Next base: position 793,025,205 of record OY728160.1, on the reverse strand, counting down.
TTGTTTTTGGGTAGGGTGTGGTAAATGTAAAGACCATGGATCTACAGGTAGGATGAGGGTGGTTTGTGTCACTATTCAATGTCGGTAGGTTGTGAAAGTGGGGCTTATGGAAGAATTTGGTAATTTCAGGATGTTCATTGTTAGGGATGAGATGATAACAAGTGGTATGTGGTGCGGGATACAGAAATATCGATTTTCTTATACATTAATTTATTTGTGTTTCATTATTTGGTGAGCATTCTTTGGTGTGGTTGGGTTGGATAGTATACCATTTTAGGGGATTTTTATTTTTTAATATTTTATTACTTGGGGAATTAGTATTCTTCTCACACTAGTGCATTGGTGACATTATTTTTCCCTAAAAAGTATTCATATATTATCACCCTACATATATACAACTCTTTCTTGTTTTTTGGGAGATTACATGGGTTGTAATGGACCTTACAATCTCAGATGTTGGGGACTATTGTGGTTTCGTTATGTAGGTTTATTTTGGTACATAACTTAGATATTTCTGTGTATTTTCAATAGTTTTACATTACTAATTCATGTCGGATGGTTTTTGGATTCATTATATATAACATTCATGGAGTTTTTTTAGGTTGATATATATTATATCTCGATATTGGTTACTATGAAATGTATAATTACTCCCATTTTTTTATTTTTCTTTATCCATGGTGATTGGTTCCACACTAAGGGCTATTGGATGTAGGAATTGACGGTTATTATCTCACCTTTATCTGGAGAATGGAAGGTCTCAGAATCATTATATCCCTTCCCACATATTGAGTTTGGAGGGTCATGAAATTTTAGATGTAGATTTAGTAGTGGAAACATATATTTTTCCAATGATATCCTATCAATTACATGATTCCTCTTTGGTCAATGTTTGTGTTAGTATGCTTCCATCATATCATGTTACTAATCATTCCGTTCAATTTGATGTTATCATAAGAATGGATTTACTTTATCTATCAAAATACCACAATAATTTCCATGTAAGGGAAGTCATGTTTCATATTACTATCCAAATTATTTTATTTAATCAATATAGAGATAAATATAAACACACCACAAAATCAATAAAATTTATTGGGTTTTTATTACTATAAAATATGGGTCTTTATCTCAAAAGGATATTGATAAAATATAAATATAATATATTCAAATTGATTTGGTGTTTCATATATATTTAAAAAATAATTTCTATCCTTATATAAAAAGGTGTTGTTTAGTTTTATATAGATTTTAAACCTCTATAAACACAAGAATCCCTATTTAATTGATCAAATTAGGTTGAAATAATAGAGAATAAAACTCCATGAGTACATTGATAATGGATTCGTTCGACCATTTATTCCATCTTAGTGTGAACATTTTTTTAAATAGTAATGGATGGATATGACTCTACACTTATTATTGTTTCTTGAACGATATCATGATCCAGAACAAGTATCATCTACTACTTATTGGTGAACTATTTAATCACAATCCTGGAGCTCTATAGCTCTCTTACAATGACAATAGTTCTGGATATCATCAATTGAGTGTTAAGAATGAGTATATACACAATACCACACACCAAAAAAGGTATATAAACAACGAATATAAGGTGATTGAATTAGGTGTTACTAATTTCCGTACAATATTTATGTATTTATTAAATGAATTATTTATAGATTATAATAATCAATTTGTGGTAGTATATATATATATATTCATTTAGATTCAATGATAATATGATATAATTATGATCAATTGAAAATTGTACTAAATACTATATTGAAATAAAAAATATATCAAAAACATAAAAAGGGGAAATTATAGTTGCAAAAGGATAATTTTTTCATAGCATATAATCTTAAGAGATTGTATATGAGTAGATACATTGAAGAAAAAACCTATTCAAACATGATCTAGATAGACAAAATTGACTAAAATTAATATTTTTCTTGATTTATCTTGATGTCACCAACTGTTTATCAAGAATTTATCTCTACTATATAATACAATCACCAAGGTAGCATCATAAGAGTCCCACATTCCTCTGAAAATATGTGTCATGGGAAACTTTTATTAATATAAATGGATGATTATTCAATGAACCTATTCATACATTATCCTACAATGGATATGGATTTTAACTTAAAGGGATTCATTAAGAATGATATTGAGATATATTATTATATATAAATACTTCTAATAGATTATGCTTCATAATTATTGAAATTTCGGGAAAAAATTTCCCAACTCGCGATTTTGTGTTAGCTATTGTTTGTTTTCATTAATGATACACATGAATTTTTTTTCAAAAGTGTGTTGTGATTTATATACAGATAAAAAATTTATAAAGTATATATTTTTTGAGAAGCATTTCAATATATAACATAGAAGATGGTTAGAGATGATTGTTGATGATAAATTCTCAATAATTTACCAGCATGGGAATTCAAACAATATAGATATTGCATTGAGGGGAAAATAATTTTATCTTATCAATATGAGGATCATAAATAATCCAAGATTTATATATTTGTAAATTACATATCTAAAAATCTTGAAGTAATGGGACATCATTGTAATTTATTAATTAAATGTTCCTCTATATTTACATGCGATGATTAAAGAGGAAATAAAGGTTGATGTAGAGTTGTTAAATAATTTTAGAAACATTCTTAAGTTTATTAATGATAATGATGTAATTATAAGATTCAAAAATTGTGTATGTGTTCTATATATACAATATTCTAAGAATGAGTTATTATAGGAAGCTCATAGTTCATAATTCACTATTCATATTAGATAGTTGAATACACATAGAAATTTTATAGTTTACATCATGTGGGACGGAATAAATCATCATATCACACTTTTTGGTTCTTCATTTATTATATATCAACATGTTATGTATGAAGGGAAATTTATATAGGTATTTTTCATTCATTACCACATATGAATGGAAATTTTAAAATATAACAATGAATTTCCTTATTACACTCCAAATTATTTTAAAGGGAATAGTAATATGTTGGTTGTATTTTATGACCATACAATGTTAGCTATCATCATTAAAATATCTAAAAATTTCTATCTAGACCAGAATTACATGTTTTAAATTATAAATATTCTCATTTATCTTGGAGAACCACATTCTTTTATGTCTAATCGGGTTATCAGTTTTACATTGATGTTCTGAGTAAATCTTATATAATCTCTTTATACAATGATTACATTGATGACTATGTATTATCCTCAGGAAAATGGTCACTCAAATAGTAAAATTTAAGAATTATAGGACTTGATGAGATCTTATTTTAGGGATTTTAATGGTTGTTTGAGTCTTCACTATCCTCTTGTTGACTTTTCATATAACAATATCTTTCATTAAATAATTTACATGTATCCTTTTAAATCCCTCTATTGGAAGAAGAATGTAAATCCAATGTAATAGAATGGAGCTGGATATAGTAATATATAGGAACCACTGATTGCTTATGAAATTTAAAAGAAATTTATTTCCATCGAAAATCAAATCAAGTTAGTTCAGAGTATGTGGAATTTCTCAGATAACAATCACTTTCTTGATATTTAATTCCTAGGTTGTGTGACATCCCCGCCTATAATCCACTAAGCAGAACACCATGAAGGTTGCTCAAAAGTCATATAGTGCACCAAAATATACAGTAAATGATAAAAACTGGTAGTGTGGGTTCATGATTGAAGTTTTTGAAAACTATATCATCATAATCAGAATAGAAAATCATTGAATAATATGAGAAACTAGATGACACACAATATTAACCAATAGTAGAAAGCAATTGATCTAGATAAAAAATAGTCAAAAATTAAAATATCTAGTACAGTATACAAAATAATATAATTTCATTCCATGAAAAAAATGGAAAACATATCAATAGCCACACATGCATAAATTATATGAAAATAACCAAATATACCAAAATACTACATCAAAATTCCATCGGATGTCATCTATCAGTCCAATCCTTCCACAGTACTATGAAATATTCAAATGAATAATTAATAACTATGATGAATCCCATATCCCTACATGTAACCATGAAGTCTATTCGAGTACTAAACTATGACTTGAATATGGGGTGAGATACAATCAACATTCCACAACAAATGGTGTCTTGATGTATCCATATAGTTAATATAATATGAGAAGTTTACATATATGAAAAATGATAAGAGGTAATATAAATTGTGAAATATATATGTGTGTGTGTGTGTCTGTTTAGTGATTTCTATGATGCGATGAAAAAAATCAAGAAACCATGTATTTTCAATACATTCTCATAATAAAATAGAAATAATCAGGCCCAAGTATGATAAATCCTAAGCTCTACTAGGAAAATGTATCATAGGTATAAGGATGACATTCTTGCGTATCACATGTATAAAAAAATCAATGGAAATTTATCATAAGTATATGTTACACAATGCTAATGTACAACATGTAAACGGGGATTTATGCTGATTTAATAGAAGATTAAGGGGTCAATAGTCTTCAAAAAATAATAACATTTCACATTGATAATGTTTTATATGTTATATCTATTAGAAAATGTTACATAATAAAACAAATCACATCCCATATATTTCAATATTTTTATTACAATTACGAGTCATGAAAAAACCATATATATGATTATTTTTGTCATATAAGATGTAATACTACCCAAGTGTAGATCCGTAGGAACACATCAATGGATAAATAGAATATATGTAAATATCCCAACATGAATAAGGATAAAAATTAAAATTTCAATTACGCATATCTATTTAAATTATTAAAAACAACAATTTTTTAAAATGAATGTTAGATACAGTTTTCAGGATAACAACACATAATATAATGAAGTATGAAATGAGGGATAATAATAAGATTACCTTCCTTATTCCTATGACGGAAAACCTATAATGTGTTTTCATTAGGGTTGTTCTATATTTGATAAAAATAGGTGAGGTAAATAACACATCTAAAATTGGGAATATATGGTTGCACTAAAAATGTGTTGATAGGAAGTAGGATAATAAATGGACAAAATTTAATGGAGATATTATCAGGTTCAACACAACGTTTATGATAAATCCAAAATATAATTATACATATAAGAACGAGACTAATCTCTCACATTAGAATTGATAGAGCTCAAGAGGGAGGATATGAGGATGATGTGTGTTATTATAAAAAATAATTCTATGGGATTTTAAAAATATAATTGGGAAAATGGGGAATTATACATTGTTTTAATGTGTCATGTGGTTAGGACACATTATTTTCTAAAACATATACTAGTTCTATGGCCATATGTATAATAATACACCCCTCACATAAATGGAAGCAGATGGATATAATATCTATGTTAATGTCATGTGAACTCTATGACTCATACCTATATGATATTGTAACTCATATTCATTGTTTCCTCAAATGTTGTATCCCCCTAAATGTGTGCAGGATCACCTCATATTGTATTTTCATATCGCTATTATCAGGATTAATTGTTTAAACAAACTAAATATCCATGTTATTCCATCAAAATGAAATGGATATTGGCTCTGAAAAAACCTCAAATACTATCATTCCCTCCATTAAATCATTATAATATTCCATTAGGATGATATTAAGGTATCAAACCAAAAATTAATGTTTCCATACCATGAAGAAAATATGGTATCATGTCTATTCACTCATACAATGAAAATAATCCTAGATTTTCCCTTCTAGGAGTGGAAAACATCATGTGAAAATATCTTTGTCGAATGGGTACATACATTAGCTGCTGACTCTCACGTAATATTGTTTGCGTGATGGTACTAACTATGAATCCATTAAAGAGGAACCAATATTATTCATAGATCCTATAATTTTTTTCGACAAGAATTATATGATGATTCTCAAATGACGCATCAACTGGTAACTCTACCTCATATAGCTAAAAGATATTGGAAAAATTAGAATAATAATTATGATGATGTGAATTAAATAATATATCATTCACAGAACAAAACATTGGAGGTAAATTAAAATTTTGATGAACTATCTTCACTCTATCCATAACAACAAATGTTCCATTAAATTGAAGTAATTAAATTGCATTCCTCTTAAACTGTTGAGGTAAGAGTCTATTTGTAACCTGAATGAATAAAAGATCGCCAAAATCGAACAGCAATGGTCCATGAAGATGATTGGAATATGACTGTTTCATAGGCTAAGATGTACTGATTTTATCCATAATAAACTTAACCTACAATGATGTCTCATGAATGAGATGTGGCCTATATCGTTCTTACTTACCAACCATTAACAAGGAAAAAGGTGACCTAAATTGACTTCCATATAAATCTTAATATGAAACCATCTAAATCATCACCTAAAAATATTTTTTTTGGAGAAATCACCCATATTTATATGTTTCTCAGAATATACTAGAAAATAAAGTAAGACTACTTAGATTATATCATCTTGTACATACATAATCCATTCTAATTGACCATTAGTCTAATGATAAAAGGAACTAATCCAAATATATTGTGTACCCATTTCATTATATAACCCCATATAGATCATCATCTTGAAATGTGCATCCCTATCTGAAATGATATTACAATGGACCTTATGTAAATATAATAATTTCACAAACACAACGTATCCCTAACTCATAAAATAGGAAGGTCAGTCTTATATGTAATAAATTGGTGATATTTTTGATCCCATTGATGATTACCCATAAGGTATCACTACCTTAAGGGTATCTCAATATGATAGTAAAAAATATCCATCATGACATCATCCTAATTCAATATAGGAATAAAAATATATGTAATATCCATACCTACCAATGATTCTCTTCATTCACCCACTAATTGGTGGAACACTAAGTAGAAAAACCACATTACTCTGTTTTCATAAAAGACCACTAATATTAATGACATTGATCATTATATTTATTTTTATTCCCATGGTGTACAAGTAATTTAAAATCATGATAATCTTGCATCATCTTTTCATGAATTCCTCTATGAACAAAAATGACTCTGGGGATGCTTAAAATATCATCTCATCCACAACCTAATAGTGAGGGGAATTATACCATGAAATAACATCCCTCTGGACTAACACATATGATATAATAATTTCCTCACATTCAATCTGCCCAAAATTTAATAGGTCACTAGTAAATATTCATGTAGTATATTTTCATTAAAATTATAATCCTCAAAGTGTATTTCATCAATTAGGTCCATAAGATTCCACTCATTACTAGAATCTTGAACTAACTATGTATGAGTCATTCAGCTAATAGCATCCACTAGATAATTTCCACTCTAAAATGTGTATTACAGATCACTGTTGAGGTATTTCAAGAATTTATCCCTCATTTTTGCTTATGGATCTATTCATTCATTGTGAAAATATACCAAATGGGATTTCTTGCCCATAAAAAGCAAAAAAAATATCAATTAAGGTAATGAATCTAAAAATTAAAGGTGTGAAACACATATACAAAATTGAGATCATGGGTTAAGCAATTCATCTCATATGCTCTCTTGTGGAGAGATCTATACACCATAAAAAATCCTCCTACATCATAGCCACTTTTAAACTTATTCTTATTGAATCATAATAGATAATAAATATTTTTTTGTCCTAGGAAGATTCAATATCAGCACCAGAGTGAATCACTCATTACACTAAGAAATGGATGTATCACATGATTCTAATAAAAGGATGTTTTCACCCTTCATTTTCATTCCCATAAGAGGTTCATCTAAGAGTGAATAGTCCTCTAAAATGCACATTTTATGTCTCCCTTTCCCAATGAAACTAATTATCTCAATGAAAATCATTGATTAATGAAAATTATACATGTAATGTCCCAGATTTTTTTGCATGTATTAGTTTAGTATTATGGGGGAATTCATTCGAGACTAGGCTTGAGACGACGTTCAGTTCCAAGGCCCGGTGAGCCCGGAAAATATGATTGAATTTAATTTAATGATTAAATAAAATGCGTGTTTTGCTTTCTGGAAAATGTGGAATAACACCTGAATGGGTGCTTGGATTGGATATCTGAGGGCACCATTGCATCTAGATCTGTATTTTTACCCTTGGAGAGACCTAACATTGGCTGGAACAAGTCGGTGCTGAAATCCAGTTTTTGGACGTAACCGTAATAAAATATTTGATTAACATATTTCATTTGAATATTGTGTTGTCAAATATATTTTTATCCTTTTTAAATAAAGGTCTCTATAGGGGTCCAGGGTTACAAACCACATAACCATGAATTTCCCCTAGAGGCTTTGGAAACCTCTCGAGGAAACCCCCAACGCGGCGATGACTTTCTTGACAAATTTCACCGGCGATGATGACGAGGCGACTAGATCTTCACCAACTAACATCTTGAATCCAGGTAGGTTGTTTGATTTTTTGGATTCCATTTCCCATTATTGATTCCAATGATGAACACAGACTAATCCACGAATATATTATCCCAGAGATCGATTGTATTTTTTGGATGGGCTTTTTGTGAGGATTATGTGTATTTTATTTATGATGTTATATTGGTTTATTAATCATCTAACGGTGATGAACCATGATCGACATGAACATAAATCAATGTTCTTTCCTCTAGATTTTTGGGGATTTTCTCACCCAGTTTCTATGCATTCTTCTTGTGTGTTCTACACATTCATGGAGGAAATCAATCGTTACACATTCATCTGTTGGCGCAATGATCCGAGATTGTAGATCCAACCTCAGGAGGATGGTATGGTGCTACAACGATGAATTTGGTAGAAGATTTGAAGTAGATCAGAAGATATCATTCTTCAAATGATTTCCACATGTGTGACCAGAATTGGATTTCAGAGCCGATCAAATGCATGAAACACACGGATTAGGAATCACGAAGACGAGGCATCCCATGATCTTGAGTTTCCCGAAAAACAAACAAGTGAAACATGATCTGAAATATCGATCGAGGAATGGGGAGGAAGAAGACGTTTCTGGAAAAATCTCATCTACACGACATGTAGTATGGGATACACTATGTGTGTTCGTCAGCAGAATACCTGGCGTGTACTCTGGGAGTACACTGACATGGGTTGGGTATATGTCCAAGGACACATCATGTGTACCCTTCCCCAACTAGACCTGGCCAGATACATGGGATACCCCATGTACTGGTACACAGGCAGGCGACACAGACATAGACTTTGTACGAGAACATGTCCAGCGTACATGGAGCAAACCTGATGTTCTCAGACATGGCATGTAATCTCACTACACGTTGTGTAGTCAATTTTTACATGATAAGCCTAATGACAGGGGATGATTGCACGGTATGTACCCGGAGTCAAGGAACATGGCGTGTGATCCTTCTACACGTCGTGTAGTTGTTTTTTACATAGCTTGGACGGATGACACAAGATGTACCCAGGGTTAAGGAACGTGGTGTGTAATTATACAACATGCTGTGTAACCTATTTTACATGGCTGGAGCCAGTTCCCTTCTATGACTTGGACTCTTTTTCAGAGGGTTTGTCCCCTTGGTCTTTATCCTGAAGGTTTTCGGTATCATTTCCTACGTACAAGAGTATGATCCCTTTAGTAGAACTTTCTGAATAGAGTTGTTGGAATCCCCTCAGTGATACCAAGAGTTGGATCATCTTTTCATCCATAGAACCCTAGGTAGAGTTCTTGGTATTGACGTGACCAACATTACCCGGTCGCTGATCATCTGCTTAGCGGATTTGTTCAGATTGAGTTGTTGGAATCACCCCATAGATATTGGGTGTGATCCTCTTATGAACATCATATTCTCAATTAATTTTGGAGTGTGTTCTCCCGGAATGAGTACATCATATATCTCTCTTCAGACCTAGGAGTGTGTTCTCCTTGTTAGATTCTTAGTGGAATCTTCGAGCTGGATCATAGTGGTGGTTTCACAATGGTCGATCATGTATGGGTATATCTGGATATTCTTGTTATATGTTCTGTAGACATATACTATTTAGTACTGACTATGTCATTCCTTTGAGGTATTTCCTTTGCATTCCATTGTTTGTTTTTCGGGGTGTCCTACTGGATAATGTTATACTCACCCATGCATGGGATTTTCCCACAAGTGTCGTGTCTTTTGCAGAAAAGAGATCCTTTGATAGGATTCTAGGTGGACCAGGACCAGACGGTGCTTAGTGAGACCAGGAAGGCCGAGGTGTGTTCCTACAGCTAGATATTTCTGTCCCAGTACCATTCTTCACAGGTTGGACATTGTTGCAGACTCTCTTTTGGGTGGGCTTGTACTTTTGGGCTATGGTTTTTACCTTACTGTAATTTACTTTCCTGTTATACTCTATTTTTTGGGATCGTAGTTTATTAATGCTTTTCCAACTTCATTAGTTTTTAATTTTCAGCTTTGTGGGCTTGGAGATGTGTGTTTGGGTGTACAAGTTTATAGGTAATGCCTCCCATGTTAGTAACATGCCTACTCAGTGTTAGTCACCAGCCCTTGTCCTATTGGAGGCGGGCTTGGGGAGTTGTGACTCGGGCCACATTGAGATGGGTTGTGATAGAGTTGTATTAGAGGCGTCCAGTTCTACCTTATGACCAAGAGTCTGTGAGTTGGTTTGGGGGAACAGTGATATGTGTTTCAAGTTCGACATTCAGGCTAGGGACCCCGGTTTTGTTGTGGGCGGCCGACGTATCCATACATCAGGGATCTGATAACTTTCTTTTCGACATGGTTCACAGTAACACTAGTTTCAGGGGAAAATAATGGTACATGCATCATATAGGAATGGGTTTTGGTTTCCTTGTACTTCTTTAGTCATCTCACCAGATATACTCACTAATTGAGATACATCATGTTTCATTACAAGATTCATCAATGATGCGCGCCCTATAGGATCCAACAGCTCGATCATGGGGATGACCCCTCAATGATGAAGTTTCGATACATGGAGCAGATCCCCCAGTTTTACTATCAGTTATTATGCCAGTTATTCCACCACCAGTAGATCAGTGTTTACTTCCTGTTGTACCAGTAGAGGAGGTGTTCAGGCTGAGCACGCTCCAAGAGTTTTAGAGGTAGAGATCCCCCAGGTATCTAGGTGAGCCTAACCCTCAGGAACCAAAGGACTGGCATGAGGTAGTGGCCAGAGTTTTCTGTTTGTTCAAGACACCAGTAGACCAGATGGTGATCCTGGAAGTGAGCCTTCTGTTGGGCATGGCAGGGCGATTTTGGAGTTTGGTTATCCATACTCATGACGAGGCAACTCATGCATGGTCAGAGTGTAAGGATCTTTTCAGAGATGAGTTTTCACCAGTAATCCTGAGAGTTGTACCTATACATGAGCTTCTTCTTCTCAAGAAGGGAACCATGATGGTGGCTGACTATTCATCGAGGTTTACCAACATCTCACTGTAATCGATGGATTTGGTCAGGGATCAGTACATCAGAGCTCAGACTTTTGAGTGGGGCTTGCACCGAGACATCGAAGCTAGCATCATCCCTATGAGAATTACTAATTCTGTTGGGGTGCTCAAGAAGGATTTGGTGGTCGAGAGCTTCATTCCAGAGTAGATTCAGCCATCAGTTGTCAGTTGTGAGCGAGCTGGTGCAGAGACCTCGGCAGTAGGGAGAGGACTTCAGGGAACCAGACATGGGAGATGTTTTCAGAACATATCACGGGATATGGGATTTTCCGTATAGGGTTCGCATGACTCGTCCATCTAGCCTCATGATAGGTGATGCTACTCTTGTGATTGTAAGGGAAATCTCACTCGAGATTGTCCGACCAGCCGTACTACTGACATGGGAGCGGTAGATGGACCATCGAGGTAGAGGAAAATTGTGGATCAGACATTTCTGAGGGCTGAAAAACATTGTTTAGGTGCTGGGAGGGCATCTGGTGGTTGTCGGGGTTTTGACCTTTTACCAACACCACTACTAGGAGGTCCACCCCAGGCTCAGGGATCTGGTGGACAAAGACCAGGACAACAGCAGGCAGCGGAAGCTTATGACCCAGGTACACCCGGAATTATTATAGGTAAAATCTATGTCTTTTCTATTTTTGATACCGTAATGTTAGAAACAAGTACTAGACATTCTTTTTTGGCTACTTATCTTGTTCTAAAAATTGAGATTTCAGCTGAGCCATTGTTTCGACCCTTACGCTTAGAAACAGCGACTGGGGAAAATTCAGAGATCATACACCTTTGAAGATAGTCTGACCTAACCCATGGAGTTGAGAGTTTCGGTTGGATCCTCTTTGTGGTAGCGTCAAGGCCTTGTGATTTCATTATTGGTATGGATTTTCTATCCACATTTCATGCCCAGATTGATTGTTTTAGGCAAAGGTTGCGGTGTGTCTGCAGTGATGGAATGAGGTTCCCCTACGTTAGTGAAAAGGAGAACCAATCAGTGCATGATGGACTCGTGCGTAGGAAGGTAATTCCATATTCACATCAGTTGGTTAGCATATCCCTTGGCACATCAGATATTGTGAGTTTCCAGTTTCTAGCAGTGGTGGCTGAGTACGAGGACATCTTTCCTGAGGATGTCCCTGGACTTCCACCCCATCGAGAGATATATTTATCCATTGTTTTGCAACCTAGGACGACATAGATATCAACATCAGCATATTGGATAGCTCATGCAGAGCTTCACGAGCTAATAGTGCAACTAGAAGACTTGCAGAGGAAGGGCTTTGTGAGACCCAGTTTTTCACCCTGGGTGGCCCCAGTTCTGTTTTCCATGAAGGCAGATGAGAGCTTGGGGATTTGTGTGGATAACCGTCACTTAAATCAAGTGACCGTGAATAACAGGTATCCACTACCAAGTTTCAATGATCTCTTCGACCAGTTAAGAGGGGCATAATGGTTCTCAATGTTTGATCTACGATCAGGCTATCACAAGTTGCGAGAACGGGATGAGGATCTACTGAATATGGCTGTCAAATGTTTCTACGGTCACTATGAGTACTTTTTGATGCGCTTCAGTGTGACGAACGCTCTGGATTTGTTTATGGGACATAGGAATTCGATATTTCAGCCCTATCTATATTGGTTTGTAGTGGTCTCCATCGATGATATCCTTTTGTACTCTGTGTCCGAGGAGGAGCACGCAAGGCACCAAAGGAAGGGTTGGGAAACACTCTGAGACCAATAGTTTTACAGGAAAATCTCGAAGTGTCAATTATGGATACAGGAGGTCCACATTCTAGGAAACATTCTTTTAGCATATGGTGTATTAGTAGACCCAGCCAAGGTTGAGGCAGTGTTAGCATGGGAGCACCCAAGAGCATGACGGAGGTGCGAAGATTGTTTTGGTGGGCAAGATACTATTAGAGATTCATTTTTTATTTCTCCCAGATTTCAGCACCCTTGAAAAAATTGACACGAAAGGGAAGCCTTTCATGTGGGGAGAGAGATGCCAGTAGGCTTTTCAGCAGTTGAGACAGAGTTTGATTAGTGTCCCGATCATGAAACTACTAGAAGAGGGTGTCGAGTACGTAGTGTTTTGCGATGCCTCGGAAACCAGGAATGGTTGTGTCCTGATGTAGAGGCAAGTGGTGATTGACTATGGCTCACATCAGTTGAGGACACACGAGCAGAACTACGTGACCCATGATCTTGAGTAAGCCACGATAGTCTTTGCATTGAAGATGTGGTGGTACTACCTAATGGGAGAGAGGTTTACAGTCTACACTAATCAGAAGAGTCTTAGATATACCATTTCTCAAAAGGATCTAAATTTGATAATGATTCGATGGATTGAGTTAATAATGGATTATGACTTTGAGATCGTTTATACTCCTAGGAAGGAGAACTTTGTGGCAGATACTCTCAGCAGCAAATCCAGTTCACAGTTGATCGATGAGGCAACTAGGATGTTGGCCTCTTTATAGATATCCCTCACGGATAGGGATGCAGGAGCATACATTTAGTTGATGGTTGTTACCCCTCCACTCTTACAACAAATCTCGATAGCACAACTTGAGGATGCTAGCTGTGAGACTTTACATGCTCAGATATTACCAGGCGATGATGCTGATGGATATTCAAATGTTGAGGATAACGTCGTTCTTTTCAGAGGGTGCATTGTAGTACCACTGAAGTTGTGGGAGGATGTTCTGAGGGATTTCCATACATCTTGTTTGGAGGTGTATCCAGGCGTGGAAAAGATGTACCTAGACCATTAACGTTAGTTCTGGTGGACAGAAATGAAGAAGAGTGTGGTAGAGTTTGTTTCTCAGTGCAATATTTTCTAGAAATTAAAGGTTGAGCACCAGGTTCCAGTAGGTTTGACTCATCCCCTTGAGGTGCCAGAGTTGAAGTGCGATGGGATATCTATAGACTTCATGATAGGTTTACAATGTACATCTAGGGGACATGATGCCATCTAGGTGATCATTGACCGGCTCACCCAGTCGGCCCACTTCCTAGGCATACGGGAGAAGACTTCAATAGAGATATTGGGACGCCTCTAGGTGAAGGATATAGTTCTACATCATGGAGTTTTATCCATGATCGTCTCAGATCGTGATGCTCATTTCACATCCCAGTTGTGGATGGGTTTAGAGGATTCTTTTGGGACTCAGTTATGCTTAAGCATACTGTTCCATCCTAGGACTGATGGTCAGACAATGCGGACCATCCATGTTCTGGAGGATATGCTACGAGCTTGAATACATGACTTCGGTCGTAGATGGGAGGAACACCTACCGCTGGTGGAGTTTTTTTTATAACAACAGTTATAACTCTACTATTGGTATGGGACCATTCGAGGCATTGTACATGCGAACATACAGGTCACCACATTGCTAGAATGACCTAGGAGAGTCAGTACTCATGGCCCTAGAGATGGTATGAGCTATTAAAGAGAAGGTTCAAGTCATCCAGGAGTGGATGGAGACAACGCAGAGTCGAAAAAAGTCGTATGCCGACAGGAGATAGAGGCCCTTGGAGTTCGAGGAGGGAGACCATGTGTTCATTTGGGTCTCACCTCGACGGGGATTTTGAAGATTTGGCCGAGGCGTCAAGCTATCTCTGATGTTCATCGGCCCATTTCAGATTATGAGAAGATTTAGTGATGTGGCGTACCTCTTGCATCTAACTCCTCATATGTACCGGCTACACAATGTCTTCCATGTGTTACTACTATGAAGATACATGAATGATCCATCGCACGTTATCGACTAGGGCGAGTAGGAAAATCGATGATGGAGTGACAATTGATGAGTACCCAATGGAAATTGATGATCGATAGGAGATGATTCTTCGTGGTCGAGCTATTCCATTAGTGTGTGTTTGGTGGAAGCAGAAGAATCTCTAGGAGAGCACGTGGGAGCGATTGGGTTTGATTCGTGTGCAATACCAACATCTTTTTCAGTAGCCTTTGTTTTGGCTTTTTGGGGACGTAAATCCCTAAGGTGGGTATGATGTAATTTCCGACATATTATATCAAGGTATTATTTTAATATAATGTCGAAATTATTTCGAGACTAGGCTTCACACGACATGCATTTTTGAGGCCCAGTGAGACTGGATCAAATGTTTGAATTTAATTTAATGATTAAATAACACGCAAGTATGGATTCCTAAAAAAGTGGAATAACTCCTGAATGGGTGCTTGGATTGGAAATATGATGGCATCGTTGCGTCTAGAACAGCAGGTTTACCCTAGGAGATACCTAACATCGGCTGGCACAGGTCGGTGGTGAAATCCAGTTTTTGGACGTAACCGTAATAAATTTTTTAATTAAAATATTTTATTTAAATCTTGTGGCACCGAATATCTTTTTATCTTTTAAAAAAAATGATTTTTCAGGTGTCTAGGGTTACATACCTCATAACCCTAAATTTCACCTGGAGGCTCTGGAAAGTTCTATAGGAAACCCCAAATGCGGCGATGACTTTCTTGTAAAATTCCACCGGAGACGATGATGTGATGACCGGATCATCCCCAACAAACGCGGCGAATCCAGATAGGATGTTTTATTTTTTGTTTCATTTTCACGTTCATGATTCCAAAGACGAACACAGACAAATCCATGAACATATTAGCCCACAGATCGATTGTATTTGCAGTATGGGCTTTTTGCGGGGATTTTGGGGATTTGATTCATGAAGTTATTTTGGTACGTTAATATTCTAATAGTGATGAACCAAGGTCGACAAAAACATCTATCGAGGTTCATCCCTCTTTATTTTTGGTTATCTTCTCCCCCGGTTTCTACGCGTTCTTCGTGTGTGTTCTCTATGTTCTTGGTGGAAATCAATCGTTGTACATACGTTTTTATCGCAATTATTTGAGATTGTTGATCCAGCCTCAGGAGGAAGGTCCAGAGCTACAATGTTGATTTAGACGAATGATTCAAAGAAGATTAGAAGATATAGTTCTTCAAACGATTTCCACACGAGTGACCAGATTCGGATTTTGGAGCCGATCGATGGCCCAAAACCCACGGATTTGGCATCACGACGATGAGGTAACCCATGACCTTGAGTTTTGTAGAAAACAGACAAGAGATATATGATCTGGAAGATTGGCCGAGGCGCGAGGTGGAAGACGTCGTTTCTGGAAAAAATCAGACTCCACGACATGTAGTATGGGCTATACAGTGTGAGTTTATCGAAAGACTACCTAGCGTGTACTCAGGGAGTACATAGACTTGGGTTTTGTACATGTCCAAGGACACAGCTTGTGTACCCTTCCCTGGAAACACCTGGCCGGATGCACGTGATACCCCTTGTACTAGTACACCGGCAGGCGACACGGAAAGATACCTTGTACAGGCACATGGCCGACATACACGGAGCGAACCCCAGGTTCTTGGACAGAACATGTAATCATACTACATGTTGTGTAGGGACTTTTCACATGACAAGCCTAATGACATGGGCCATTTTCATGGGCAGTACCCGGAGTCAAGGAACACGGCGTGTGATCCTTTTACACACCATGTAGTTGAGTTTTACACAGCTTGGACGGATGACATAGGCCATTTACACAGGCAATACTCGGGGTAAAGGAATATGGCGTGTAATCATATTACAGGTCGTGTAACCCATTTTACATGGTTTGATATAGTTTCTGTATTTGACTGGGACAAGTTTACATAGGCTTCATCCCCTTGGACTTTCTTATAAAGGATTCCAGAATCATTTCCTATGTATAAAAGTATGATTCCTTCAGTAGGACTTCCAAAATAGAGTTGTTGGAATCCCATCTATGAGACTAGATCCGGATCCTCTATTCCTCCCTTGATCCCTAGGTAGAGTTCATGGTATCGACATGACAAACATTACCCGGTCGCTATTCCTCTACTTAGTGGATCTATTCCGACTAGGTTGTTGGAATCACCATATAACTATTGGTTGGGATCCTCATTTGAACATTGTATTATCAAGTACTTGTGGAGTGTGTTCTCCCAGAATGATTACATCATATCTCAATTTTCATACCTAGGAGTGTGTTCTCCTTGTTACGTGCTTAGTGGAATATTCGAGCTGGATCTTAGTGGTGGTTTTGCGATGGTTGATCGTGTATGAGTATATCTTGATAGTCTTGTTATATGTTCTATTGACATATATTGTTCAGAGCTGACTGTATCATTATTTTTGGTTTTTGATTCGTATTCCATGGTGGTTTTCGAGGTGTCCTAATTGGTATTGTTATACTCACACATGCACAGGTTTTTCCCGCATGTGTCATGTCTTGTGCTGAAGAGCGAGCCTTTGATAGAATTCCATGTGGACCAGGACCAGACAGTGCTCAGTGAGATCAGGCATGCTGAGGTGTGTTCTTAAGACTACGAATTGCAGTCCAAGTACATTTCTTCACAGGTTGGAAATTGTTGCAGACTCTCTTTTGGGTGGGATTGTACTTTTGTCCCATTATTTTTAACATACCGTACTTTATATTCCCATCGTACTCTGTTGGCTGGGATTTTAGTGTATGCATGTTTTTCCATATTCAGTAGTTTTTACTTTTCAGCTTTGTGGGCTTGGAGATGTGTGTGTGTGTGTACAGGTTTATAGGTAGTGCCTCCCATGTTATAAACATTCATACTATTTGCTAGTCACCATCCCCTGGCCTATTGGAGGCGAGCATAGGGAGTTGCGACTCGGACCCCACTTGGACGGGTCGGGACGATATATGATAATCATATTTAATAGGTTAATATAATGTCCTTTTTATGATATTTTGACATTAAATGTTCTCATTATTTATTTAAAAATTTTATTTATTGATCGTATAATGTAGATGCAACTATTTCTGTGCATTCATAGTGATATCAAGTTGTTTGGAATTTTCTTGTCTTGTATGATAATCCAATATGATTTCATCTACAATATGTATAACTAATGATTCCAAAAATCGGTCAAAATTATATTCATCAAAAGCATGAATATAGATTGATTATTCATAAGACCAAATTACATAAATTGGAATTCAGAAATAACATTCCTTAATATAAAATTTTTATGATTTATGTCGTAATTTATATGTATTAATTGATGTTATTAAGAACTAAAAGCATTCTTTTAGAAAACACGTACTCCTCGGAGCTATTATTATCAATCATAAATTGGAGGTTTTTGATAGTAGTTTTTAACTCTAAACTATTTTAACATTCATTATTTCTCTAAAATCCTATATTTTATAACCACCATATTAGAGAATAGAACCATTGAACCACAAGGTGAAGTATTGTGATACATAAAACCACTATTTTAAATTCCTTTATATGTTTCATGATCTCATGTATCATAGATGTTAAAATCATATACGGATTAATTGATGCTAGTTCATCTCGTGGAACATGATCAAAAGAGAACTCCACCTTCTGCTCAGGAGGTAACCCAAAAAAAATATTTTTTGAATATATCTTTGAATAAATAATTCATGAGGGAAACCAGTTTATACAATCCATAATCATCAATATAAAAACAAGAAATATATGTTTTGACTACACCCATCCAATGATACTCAATTCAAGATATACATATCAGGACATCTCATTCAACCCTGTGATGGTAAATAGCACCCTCGGGTGATGTTAATGAAACCATATTGTGAAATTTGTCCACACTCGATGATAGGGAACCTAAGATTCTCTCTTGATAATGAAATAAATTTACATAATATCAAGGATTAAGTGGTCCCACAAGAATATCTATCAACCTACCTATGATGATCCAATGACGCTACCACATATAGAAGATAATTGATGAATATATATCTCAAATGTATTAATGATATATAATAAATTACTTGTTTATTAAATAACATCAATTAATATTATTAATTAAACGAATAATTGCAATTGGATTTAATTTATTTTTATATATTGATTATATATGATGTATTTCATTAAAGAATCATCGAGTATGGATATATAAGGTGATGGTAACCATACAATTACAAATTATAGATTTTTTCCAATCCTTTATATACTCTCTTACGCTAGAGATACATTTTCATACAATGTGAAGAAACTATAACCCCTTATGTATATATGTATCCTCAATAAATATTGTGGGGGACCATTTATAGGTATTTCCCCTTATTGGTATATGGTTTTAGTCTTCCACTTCAGTGATCAACATATGTAATACTATATAAATGATTGAATGTGGATAATACTATTACATATATATTCAAATTAATATTTTTGATATATATTAATTTTTTAAAAAATAATTGATATATCATGTAACATCCCTCCTAAGATTTTTACCTTGAGGAGTAGATGTTGTTATACATGGAACCATGTGATATCCACAAATGATCCAAGGATCGAAATAAATTTAATGGGATTCATATATATTTGAGGAATGATTTTCCATTTTAGAATAAAAAACCAACCAAAAATTTCATAATCGAATAAACCACTACACGATGGATGATAACAATGATAGAAAACTCATTGAATATCATTGATATTTAAATATTCTAATTCCATGTATGAAAATGGAAGACTAAAATGTAAATGTGCATAGTGTAAAATAATGTAAAATACTCAAATGAAAACTCCAAGATCAAATATGATCCACGCATCATCTGCCCTAAACATCCAATGTATCATCAAGTACTACCAATTATATGTGATACCTAACCTATTTATGTTTCCTAATAAAAAACATCTAAAAAATAAAAAAATTTCCAATGTTGGAGTTAGTACTAAAACTCAAAAGTTTTTCCACATGTCATTTACATACTCGTTCCACTAGGATAAAACATGTTGACACATTAATATAAAGAGATTATATTAAAAAGTTAAAAATAAAATTATATCAAATTTTATAAAATTTTCAACAAAATTCTTTTCTCCGAATAACCATAAATTAAAATGAATGAAAATAAACCATCTTCAAAACCAATTTAATAAATTCCAGATTTCCATGCATCATCCCTATCCACTGATACACATGTCCACACATATACACATTAATTCATCATTCTAAAACTTCTATATCCATGAGTTTTTTCTAGTTAATCAACAAAGTCATCACATGATAATTAAATCCCATATGACAATACTCCTTTGGAAATGAGAACAATGTCATATTTTTACCAAATAGTCAAATAAAATATGAACACAAACCAAAATGTATTCCCAAAACCCATTCCAATACAATCATTCCAATTTCTATTTCAATGCCAAAACCTTTTAAATAAAACAACGTTTTTATTTAAATCATTTTTAATTAAATAATACTAGGACACTGTTTTAAAATTAGTATTTTAAAATCATTCATCAATGTATATTTCATAAAAAGTAAAAAAGTACACAAAAATCCACAAGCCATCACTAAATAAGTTTTGAACAATGATTGTCACACAAGATTGAAAACCAAAATATAAATATATAAATATATTGAAACATTAATGAATATATATATTTTGAGGTTTTGAGACAGAATCCACATAAATTGATTCATTTTTTTTAAATTCTAAATGATAGTAAAACTAAAAAGAAATATCATTCAAACACTAAAAATCCACTATAGATCCATTCCCATATCACCAAGAAGACCAACGATAATCTTATATAACATCTATTATCTTAAATTTATCAACATAATACATAATTATCTAAAAAATGTATATATATATTTTTAGATCAATGAAAAATCACTAATGATCACTATGAATGATCACATACATTGAGAATCAATCTTCAAAACACCATAAGAAGAACTCTAATAACCTGGAGATTGATGGGAGAAGCATACATAGTCATTGGGAAGAGACAATATCATGTTAAATCCAGTTAAAATGATGAAGGAGTTAGTGACCAAAATCTATGAGATAAAAAATATTATGATCTCACTTTTATCCCAGGCATGGCTAGTCGGATTTTTAAGTGAACCAAGCAATAACTATACACCAACCTTCTAAAGTCCACTATCTCAAGTTTCATGGTTTTTACAATGTTGTATAACATAATGGGAGAAATGGCTCAAAGACCGTGTGCCTTCCCATTTTCATTTATCTTTCTTTTCATTCTTTATTTTAGGAGTTTCGCGGTCTTCCAAAACCATTATAAAACCATAGAGCTGCTAAAACACCAAAAATTCATCAAATTCTACAAACTCACCCACACTTCACCCATATACAATACATACATAAAATAACAAATAAATTCTTACGTAAATGAAAATTTTGGTTCTATATTCTCCCCAATATTCTCCATGAATTCCATATAATTTAGAATAAAACCATATCATTAAATGAGATATATCCACATCTCAATCATTTAATTCTCGTATTCGAATGTCTCTTCATAAATATGATCATGTTTCCACAGAACCTACACTAAACAGATACTTTTCTCACTGAAAAGAATAACATTTTCCATCTATAATCCCAAGTGAGATATGTCCCAAGGAATCATTAATATATTATTCAACATGATCCAATTTCATCACATTTTCATGATCTATATAGTAATTTTGCAACTGTGATACATTGAAGACATTATGCATAGCACTAAACGATGGGGGAAATTAAAACTGATATTCCACCTCGACAACCTATTCCTGCATCTCAAAAAGGTATATGTATCTAGGAGACAACATTCCTTTATTCCCAAAATTTTGAGATCCAATCCATGAATAAATCCTCCATAACTTATGCTGAGTCACTGTAAATGACAACAACCATCTTAGTTGATTTACATATGGTTAATGATTACACTATGGAATCTCTATATATTTCTTGATGAACTAAATAATATATGTTACATATTGGACATGGATCAGACCAACTACGTACGTCATAGATATTTCAATCCAACTATTTGGAGATCAATAAGGACACCCATAAAATTCATTAAATAGATCCATTTTTTATTGAGGCTTGTTACATGTGCTTATATGAGAATAACACTAATGATACATGCTCTTCCCTTGATCCACAAATATCCATTAAAAATTCCTGAAACATGTTTTCCATCACATGTATCATTCTTTCAAATTGATCATCTATCTAAGGTGTTACATTATACTGATAGAAAATTTATTACCAAGATAATTCTGTGTGGATTTCCAAAAAAGAGACGTAATCCAGGGATCTCTATTGGATAATATTTAATCAAAAATTTAATGAATCATTACAACATCTCATATATTTATTTCTAATTAGTCCTCTACCATATTACTTTCATTAATATGAATTAAATGAGCTGAACCTATGAGAAATCCACATTAACCCATATGGAATCATGTTTCAAATCAATTCTTGGGTGACCAATATTCAAATCCAAATCTATCAACTACCCTATCAAAATAGTAATATGTACTAACTGTAACATGTCATCTAGAAAAATATCAACTACATTAATTGATGGCCTGTTAAACAACTCCAAATGAACTCTTCAACTATCCTTTTCATACTGATCCATCAGAACTATGCATTCAAAATCTTATACATATTATGTATTCCATGATGAAAAACCAATATAGAATGGTGGAATGCATAAAGATGTTGTTTTATGAAGGCCACATGTATGACCATATGATTTTAGAACTAAAAAATGGTCTCCCCTATAATATTTATTACCAAATGTTCTCTTCACCATTATTTACCTTATCTCCACACATTCTGAATCATACATTTGTGCCACGTGAGAAATTGTCTTCAGATCTCGAACCAATGATACATGAATTAAAATTTTCTTATTACCTCAATCATCACAATGAATTTTCTTGTATTTCGTCACTTAAATCAACAACCTCTAACCAAAATCATCTTCTTCCAATCAAACATATAACATTATACTTAATGAATCTTCCACCAAGTATCCCTTACATGATGTATACATCATGCCCTTGTAAACTATATAGAGAAACTCCATCCGGATTTTTTGTCATAGGTTCACATCCCATTGATATAAAGTATTCTTCCAACTCTCATGATACATTAACATAGTGAATTTATCACAAAAGTGGAAATAATACCAAGGGGTCAATTCATGGACTACAAAAACTAACTTCAAATCATTTTTGGGTAGTTCTTCAAATGTCATCATTAAAATCATGATACTTAAAAAACATCATTAAATTCTTTAATGAGAAGACACACAAACTCAAATCTTGATGCATCACAATTCACAACAAACCCTTGTCATAATTCCAATAAGAGATAGATTATTTTATATTGATGTTTAAAATTATGATGTTGAAAAGTCTTCTAGAATTACTAATTCTAATGGAATGTAACGATATTATTTCTATAATATGTAATTTTTGATTTTAACCATGAAATTTTAAAATAATGTAATCAATAATAACAATAATTCCAATTAAAATTTTATATATCAAAATTGTTATTTGGTAGTTTATATGAGATAATAAACTATATCTTTTATAGATCCATAGAAACACCACTTTAGTTAATAAAATATCCATGAATGTGTACCTATTATATCAAAAAATCACACTGCATATGTTTGGAATACAAAAAATGATCCCTCAATATTCTCAAAATTGTTTCCAATGTTGCTAATTCTCATCCCTTATCCTTCAATACATGAAATATGTCATCCAAAAACACCACTATGAATGAATCTAGATGTAATATAATCCTCTGATTCGTTATGTTCATAAATTCATTGGGTTTATTCCATTAACCGAAAGTAAATACCATATATTCAAGATGGTCATATATTCTTCTGTAAGATGTATTTGGGATATCCTCATTCTAAACCCACAGTTTTTGATATCCCAATAACCACCCAATCATATAGAGCTATTGAGATCATATTAATTGATAGAATAGAACATCAAATAATGTAATGAGATAAAACTTCATTATCATAGATTTGTTAATATTATGATAATTGACACACAATCATAGAGTTCCATATGCATTTTTGACAAAAAAAAATTCTTCCCATAATAACATTCTATGTTGAATGAGAACAGTTATTTCCATATATTATAACAACAATTCCAATTAAAATTAACACTATTGGTTCCTTATGATTATTTCAAACTCAAATATGATTGTTCCCCATAAAGGGAACATTCTCAACTCCACTTCTCTTCTAAATAGTGACCCTTTAAAATTACAGAGAAACGCATCTCGAGATTGATCCAGCACTACTTTAAAACAATTCTAATCCATCTCATCCACCAATTAAAAATATTAAACTACCAACATGAATGATATCATTCCAAATACTGGTGCCAACACCCCCATTTCACACACCATTATATTAATTTCACCTCAAAAGAAATTCTCAACACCGTCATCAATTCTAAAAATGAACATTCTTGTATAAGATTTGATTTGAGACCTGAAAATTCCCAAAGAATTTATATGCATGATTATATAAAAATATACATATCATGTAAAGATAAATTCAATTTAATCTTGGATCTATCAACAAGTATAAAACATGCTAAAAAGGATCAAATTTATCTTTGACTAAGAGGAGTTTTATGTTTTATCAATGAAGGAATGATGTAGACTTCTGAAATCCTAAAATAAAGAAAATGAGAATGACTAATGTAATTTGACCACCCATATCGAACAACACCCGAAAAAGTGTAGAATTCAAATGAATCGTACCTCTGATGGTTAACGTTTTAGACAGATCGTCCACAAAAACAAGTTCAAATCCATATAATTTCTGTGTCAATGCACATTTCTCCTCATTTCCATATTGAGATTTTAAAACCTAAGGAATCGTGGTATTCCAAAAAAAAATCATTTCTTTCTAGGTCATAATGATGATATTGATTTTTCTTCACACATCCTATCGAAGCATACAATGCATGTTCCACTAAGAATTATCATAAAAACCTGTCCTCAGAGGATTATGACAATATCCCTGAAGGTTCCCTATTTTATTGTTATTGTGGAATTAAATTGATTTTGAGGTACAATATCACATAATTTGGCTGAGAAAACCACGTTGGGGACAACCAAGATTAATCATGGGTCTCAGATGAAGGTTCACCGATCGAGCTATCTAATTCGGATTCACGTTCCCATCGTATAAATAGGTATCCATGTTCCTCATTCTCCCAAAATTATATTTCCATCAATTTCCAAAAGATTTAAATATACTTCCACATAACATTCTTATAATATTTTACTTTTATATAATATCTACCTAATTACTATCGATGAATAATCCATAAAACAATTTACATTAATCTTTGAGTGAATATCCAATCTCAACTTCTATTAAAAGATGTTTTCCATTAAGGATGCACCAAAAGATACCTCATGTAAAAAGTGATCTAAATTATATAAATTATGCACATAATATCTGTATGAATGTTTTTTCCATCTTAAATCTCCTGAAAACCATGGTTATTTGAATTATGAATAACTGAGGATAGAATTTCATGTTAAACATTTCTTAAAAATCTCCTCATGAAAGGTCGTTGTAAAATTCACCCTAAAATGCTAAATAAAGCCTCTAATGTTCCACATCCTATATCCTGCACATCAGAATCATGAACATAAATAGAATTTTTGCAATGATAAAATAAAAAACACAATTCATTATTTTAAAGCACACCTCCGCCAACTCTGGTTCAGAATCTCTAAGAAATATGGGTGGATTCTATTTTTGGAATTGAACTGAATAATCCAATATACTTGGATCCTCACACATTTTCCCTCAAATCAAAACAAATAATAATGAGACTATACTATATACTAGTTATAGGTTCAGTTGTTTCCCATGTACAATGACATTCTCAATATCTTCCTCGAGTTACTTACTATGATCCCTACCATGTTTGATTTTTTATAAAAACAAAAAACACCTTATGTCTCACTCTTTTTTAACTTAAGGCATATAATTTCAAAAAATTTAACATCACTATATCTTCAAATTTTTTTCCAAAATCAACCATTTTTTTGAAATCACACTACATTCTTTGAAAATAAAACCATTTTTAAAATACCAGTACAATACACTTTTAAAAATCATTCATCTGAACAAAAATCAACATTTTAAAAAAATGAACACATTTTAACATATCGTATATCATTACACAAATTGAGATATGCAGTCCAATAGGGAATTAATTAATAAAAGGCATGTCATTATCATCTCAATGGATAAACCCATAATAATGATATTACAAACATGTAAGTGTATCCATAACATTTATGTACTAAACTATATGGTAAAATGATGTTTAGAATAAAATGATTGCTATTTATTTGTATTCTTTTCATTTCAAGCCCCGAGAATCCGACTCTTTTCTATGAGCCCCTCTCAAGTAATATACTATCATGAAATCCACTACAATAAAGAAAACCAAAACCTAGTAAAATACCAATTTTTCCAAAATGTTATTTGGAAGAACCAAGATTAAACTACATGAAACAAAATTCCTATCCTAATTGGCATTAGGATTGGCGGAAGTGTTATATCTCTTTAAGTGACATTATCAAGAATACAATGGTTGTAAATAAATACAACATCATTCATTTGAAATTTGGAGAAAATATTACCTTGGATATAAAAGAACCAACTAAACATGTCATAACCAAGTAAAAATATATATGAGGAATTATATCAATTAATTTCAACATAAACAAAATCATTAACATAAAATAAACTTAAACGACATACTACTATGGAAGAATACAATATCAAAGTAAATAGTAAAAAAATTAGATGAATCTAATGAAATCTAAATGTCCCAACTTGCTTCATGATCCATCTACACAGAACAACCCATGTAACACAATGTACTGATAATGTTGTGTGATACATTACCTTCTTAATGTCCCAATAAATAGAATCTTCAAAAAAATTTAACAATGAAGGGGTGAGTACTAGAACTCAGTATGTTTTCCACAAATTACTTCCATAAAAATGACCCCATGATAGAACAGTTTATAAAATTAATAAAAACTGATTTGATAAATCAATTTTTAAAAAACATTTTTAAAAAATATATAACAGTCTCTATAAAACCTTTTTTTCAAGATAAACCCAATTTCCAGAAAAACTAACAAAATCATGTTCTGAAACAATTTTATAAATTCTACTTTGGCATATCCCATTGAAATCCTCATATACACATGTCCAGATATCTACACATGCATGATTCCTTATGGTAGTTTCATACTCATGATTGGTTTATCCTTAATGTACAATGTAAAAAAAGGTTAATTAAATCCCATTTGTTTTAACACCAATAGAACCAATCACACTGTAAAATTTCAGGAAATCCTTGTAATGAATTATAAAAATATATTACACTAATTCTAAAAAAACATTGAAATTATATCATTAAAAACCATTTCAATGAAAAACCAAATTCCATAAAAATAATTTTTATTTAAAAACATTTTCCATATTCAATCAAATCCACTATATTAAAATCAACATTTTATAATCATTTATTATTTCCCATTGCATAATAAATCAAAAAATTTATATAATTCCACAAAAATTCACTTAAGAATGTTTCAACCATGAATTTATCAAAACATTCATAAAAAAATTTATAAAGTTAACCAATTTGAATGAAATACAAAATATTCTAGAAATATTAGTCAATTTTGAACTCACCTACCTAGATAAATTGGTTAAAATGATAAACAACACACAAATACCAATAAAACAGGGTTTAAACTCAAAATTATTGGCCTTAGATGTCTTCCCCTATGACCAAAATGTCAAAATATAATCATTTTTAGAATTAACTATCTTATATGTATATGAATGCTACATAGAGCTACAAAAATAAGATATATAAAGAAGTAGATTTAATAAAATTTACTAAGAACATCCATGAATGACCACTTACCCTGACAATTTCACATAAAAACCCAAATATAAACAAAATGATCCCTTCTGTACAAATTTTAGATTATTTATCATCCTTTGGGAAATGATAATATACATTTATATCCACATAAGAGAAAATATATTGTTGTTAGTGACAAAAAAATTAGAGTCCCACAATTATAGGATCTCTCTTTTATATCATGCATGATTAGTCACACATTTTTGAAAATTATGCACTAACCTTGTGGTAGACACTACCTTAAATATTGTCCATTTATGGTTTGATCACATGGTTTCTAAACCATGAACTAGGCCTGACAAATCCCAATGACTCAAAATGCATACTTTTTTCTAGGCTTCTAAATTGTTTGGATTGTCCATGTGCAACCCCTATGCCTTCCCTTTTTCCTCTATTTCGCTGTCCACAATTTCTTATAGGACTCTCACTGTTATCCCAAACCATTCAAAAACAATTAACAAATATATAATCCCCAAAAAAATATAAATTTTATCCAAATCCTCGAAAATATCACCCATATAATTTACATACTTGATAAAAATAATGATAGGGTTATATAATTGAATCCATGGGGTGATACATATCTATCTCCTTTTTTAGTTTTTTCGCCCCCTTTGTTAATATGATGAAAAATTAAACCCCATCAACATAAACATATCCTATTTATATATAGAATCAATGTATATTTTTACTAATGATTAAATAATTTATTTATTAAATAGTAATTACTGTTCTCATTATTGAAGTAACCTTATATAATAACCTAATTTCGGGATTAACACACAACAATGTAGTAATCCATTAGCTAATTATGTTGTTAGAAGGTTCAATTTATGTTTTATTTTTAATGTAATATGTGTTTATATGATAAGAAAATAGATAATCAATATACTAATTTAATAATAAATGGATTGTAAAAAATTTAATTTAATTTTTTTAGAAATTATATTTAATATACATAACTATTTATTAATGCAATTTACATTTATTTTTATTTTATTGGTTTAATATTTGTAAACATTTATTATAAATATTCATTTATTATTAAAGATATAATATTTATTATAAAATTATTAATGTTTTATGGTTTATAAATTGACGTCATATCTTATTAAAAGTTATTTTATATTTTAATAAATTATATAGAATGAATTTTAATTAATAAATATTTGGTTTTTGAAGGAAACATATGAAAAACTTATAAAAAATTCAAAACATATATAAATATTCACAAAATTAAAAGGTGAATATATTTAAAATTATGAATTATAAGCATTTAGTAATTTTTGTTTTTTTATAATTAAATAACTCTTATATATGATATTATTGGAATTACATCAAAAGTTTCTTGAAGATTATATGAAAATTAATCTTTTTATTTATATATATAAAG
Source organism: Viscum album (assembly GCA_963277665.1). NCBI lineage: Eukaryota > Viridiplantae > Streptophyta > Magnoliopsida > Santalales > Viscaceae > Viscum > Viscum album. The sequence continues at coordinate 792,995,473 of OY728160.1, read as the reverse complement.
AATATTACATTGAAAATAAAAAATACTTCATGGTTTTCAAATGTAATGAAATACCATAACATCATTGAAATAAAATTCAAACCCTCACTAGGGAAAAAACTATGTAAAATAAAGAAAATATACTTTTATTTGAGGGTTACATAGACAAAAAAAATCCAGTAACCATATTTTCATCCCGCCATGTGTGGGAGATATCTGTGTGATTCTCCATGAGGAGTTTACATCTTTTAATAGTATTTGATGTATTCAGGGAAACTAACATTGGTCGAGCATTTCATTGTACAAAATCATGGAGACTTTATCCACCCTCATAATATTAATCCGCCTTTGGGTGTATATTTTCAGGCCTTTAACCAAGGAATGAGCCTCTACATGAAGAACATATACTCTTTGATAGGATGGAATATATGAAACTAAGAAAATGAAACTTGAAATATAAAAATGTTTTCTATAATAGAAAGCCGATTATAAAATGTATCTACTACAAAGTAATATCAAATATATAATGTGAACATCAATATAAAAAATAATATGAATCAAATCATTTCAAGAGTTGATATAGCGTGTCCCCCTTTGATAAGATAGAATAACATTAAAATTTTACTTATCTTGAGAATGGATATAGATAATTTATATTTAGTAATAGTTCATAATAATTTATATATTTTTTATATTTATTAAATGAAGAAATATTTATAAATAATTATAATATTTATTTTAATTTGTAAAATTTTTTATAATTTTAATAACATGCATTCTTTATTTATGGGGTCATTTTTCCCAAATTGATAATTCATTTCATTACATACTATATTATACTCTATAAATTTAATATCTAAAATTACCTCGACCTTTTTTATTTATTTATAATATTAGGAATAGTTATTGATTTTCAGTTCAGTATATTAGGAATAAGAGATATCTGGAATTTAAATCAATATTGATTAATGTATCCCTAGGAAGAGGGACATAAAGGTGTACTACCCTCCCTTCTAGAGGCTTATGAATTCTTCTATAACTATTATGGTCTTACTATTTTCAGATAAGGGCTCAATAAGGTGAAGGACATAAATATAATATATCACTTTTCTCAAAAATGAAATCTTATTACAATTTTTTCATGATATTCATTTTCATACATATCAGTATACAATGATTAAAATTTATATTGAGTGAATCCAACATGTAGGTAGCATTAAAAAACCACATTAATATGGCGTTTCCTCATTAATTATCTTAGATATAATATGCATTGAAGTACTATTTTATTTATTCCTTTATACAGAATGGAATAAACATGAGAAAATTAATATTTTAAAATTTTCAATAATAATTATTTTAATATAAATAATATTTATATTATTATTGATATACGTTTATGAAGATCCCTTAAAATTTTGTAAGAGTTCATATCCAAAATGGCTATTATCAATTCATCAATCAATAATGTATGTAGTTTCATTTAGATGAGATTCAGTCCTTGATTGAATTGTGTATGAAAAATAATTAATCTGTTTCTTTGTATAATGCAACTGTATATTTATATTATAATGTGGGTATTTTATATATCATGTTCTATGAACTCATGTTTTTATATTTTCCTTGGGTTACACAAGTTGGGAGACCATAATTATGTTAACACCTTATGAATATAATTTATTATTCATGACGTGAAAGATTAAAATTGATATTTATCCATTAAAATATACATTAATCACAAATATTTAGAATGGATTGTTATCCTATATTCAAAACTAATGGGATAAGTTTCAAAACATAACAGTGTTGATTTTTATTTAAATGTGTACAATATTCTAACAATTTAATATGATTAATGGGGTAAATATATTATGATGATGTAAATTAATTAAAATTCATTAACAAAGAATTAATAAAATTATTTTACAAATCTAATATTAATTATAGTTTCAGAAATTATCGAATTCTCCATGATAATCATATTGAAATAAAATATTTGTATGATGTATAAAATAGTCATACATTTAATCTATGTTTACGAGGGATTCTCAAGGAAAAAAATTCAATGATATCTAATTTCAAGGTTATATATGTATATTATATGAATTATGACTCTTAATTTTTAGATACTATAGGTTTATCACATATTTTTTCCAACAAAAATATATTTAATAATGCGAGGGAACTATGAAATAGTGAAGTATATCATAATCGGGATAATGGATCTTTAGTATTCCATTCATGTTTAGATCATGTGAACAATGTATACTTAATTTTTTTGTATGTAATTAGAAAAATATTACAATGTTCCACCTAGAAGTAAAAAATATATTTCCATATATTATTTAGGGAAAATATATTTCATTCAGTACATCTATCACACATTTCTCTGTTTAAAAAATTATAATGCAGTTTAAAATAAAGAATAACGATTTATAAATATGAAATATGTATAATCCTTATAATAAAAATATAAATTTGATGATAAAATATGGTTCAAATCCCACCTAAAATTATAATTATCCCCAAATACATATATATTATATGTAACTTCAATGTCAATATAATGAGGGATTGTTGGATTCATTCAATTATAAATCATTTAATAAATGAGAATATTTTATACATGATAATACAAAAAAAGATCCTTTTGCGGAATTTAAAAAATTTGTAGTGGAATGTTGGCTCACATACATTATTCTCTATGTTTACTTATGGGCACATTAAGAAATTGTGGTATTGGGTTCTGTTATACTATTATCAATGATTTCTCTAAGTGGACGGTTATCAATATCATTACACATTTTATGAATTAATATAATTATAAATAGACATACATTTATGAATTTTTTAATAAATAGTAAAATGGTAATCAATCCAGAAATTATACACAACAAGTTGGGATATAGTTTAGAAATACATAGAATTCATTACCAGTGTAAAAAATGATCTAAAATTAAAAAACAATCTAGGGACCCATCTATGTTTTACGTGAGTCATCAACCCAAAAAATGTCTCATATACAATGATATATAAATAACAAATTATTAAAAACATCCTTATAATAGTTTCATTGATTTTTCAAAATTATATTTTAATTGTCTACAAACACCTAATGTTGCATGTAGTCTATAAGAATTAAAATTCTAATATGATCCTACCACATTTTTGATAAAAAACCTTTTAAGAGAGGTATTTCTCACATCAATATAAGGGACAAGTTCAGTCACAAATTAATATCATCAAATTAAAAATATGAATCTAGAATGAATAAAAATATAATGACATTATTTGTGATTACTGTCAATGAAGATGCATTGTTATTGAACAACATGATATATAATTAGTTGTGATTGAATAATGATGAGAAACATTTTATCTAAATTATTTTCTTGGGAATATCAGAAGACGTAATAATCATTACCTTTTTTGGAACAATTGAAATTCCATGTTCGAACACCACATGAAATATGAATTTCACCTCTCATATATATAATCTACACCATGATGACATTGAATAGAGAATAAAATACTAAATAATCCATCTGGGAATCAATAAATATATATCACTCACTAAATCAGATTTAGTATAAACCATGATATCATCAAGAAACAATGCTTAGAAATTTATGATAATGATAAAATATCTGTTTCATTAAAGACTTATGTTTTTTCATAAAAAAAATTCAATCATAATTAAATTTATAGGTATTTAGAGATAATATAGGTGTAAAAAATATTCCTTTAGATTGATTAACCCTCTAACTCAAATCAGGTTCTTCCTTGATTGATTTACTAAATTAGAGAAACATTGTATCACCTAAAATAGATTAAATAATACATGAATTTATGATATGGTAATTATTTCCTGATCATGAATAGATATAGCTTTATGTAATTGATAAATAACTAAATAGTATACTTAATTTCTTGGAAGGAAAATATATTTTCCTATAGGTACACAGATTTTTTGATAAACAAAAAATAATTAACAAACACAAAAATATATATTCCATTAGATAATATATCATTTTGTAAAAATTATTAATTCCAATAAATATATTCTTATAGTATTTTTTAGGTACTAAAAAATCTTCTTCTTATTATTTTAATAATAAAATAATAAATATTATTTAAAAACTTTTCATTTAATATCATTTCAAATTTAATCAATAAACATCAAATAAAAATTATTTAATTATAATCTAGGTAATAGATTTTTATCATTTTTTATTAACTATAAATATTTTACGATTAAACGAATAAGTTTTTTAAAAAATAACTTAAATGAAATTATACATTAATAATAAGTGGACTAATTTTTTTATTTTTTCACTAAAAACATGAATTTTTCCAATATAAATATACTTTTATACGTAGAAATAAAATATTAAAAATTATATATATTTCTCTATTTTAATATTTACAATTTAATGTTATTTAAAAACACTACAATATTATATAAACTAAAAAATATATATTATTAACATAAAAATTAAATATATATATAAGTCAATGTTTTGAAAATAAATAATTTATCTTCTAAGTATATAATTTTAATAGTTATAAACATTTATTATGTTTATTAATATCATACAATGTTCGAACATGCAATTTCATGCCCCTACAAACGATTGAAAATTCCCATATTTGATTGCTTAATATCCCAAAAAATGTCTAAATTTGACCTTTTATTTTGTTTCTAACAAATTCATCTCACACTAGTTCATCCCCATAATTATTATCCATTAATTCAGCACCATAAGATACATCCTTTTCATTTAACAACTTTTTTTTCATCATTTTGGTTCATCACATGAAAACTCGTTCTCAACCAGTTTATCCTCAAAAGAATTTAATCATTCAAATTTTCTATAATACCTAAAATCCATTCACCACAAATACTTTATCACCACAACATTCTTTCCCATATAATTCATTATTAATAAAGCACTAATTCTGTTCAATTATGTGTTTCACATTGATGATGAGTTAGGAAGTGAAAGAATGAAAAAAAAACATTTTGGATTTACCCATTATATGATAAAAATGTCTATTGAATTTATTTATATCCCAGATAGTTTGAATAATACACGGAATAATTTTTATGGATCATTATATATGAATATATAATCTAAATTTAACATAATTTTTTTCATTATTTGAATTATATTAAATCATACAATTCACATTGAAATAATACATATGTTATTAGAAGAGATTGAAATTTTTATATTTTAATTCATCCACAATCAAGTTATTAAGAGATTAATTAATTATTATTTGAATATAAATTGTAATTTAATATTTTGATATAACTAATTTTTTTATTTAGTCTTCACAATACCTAAATGATTAGTATTTTCAATATTAATGAATTTTTCTAATTAATTTTGACATATAAATGCATTATATTAATTTTGGGAACTAAATATTCTAGAATACTATAAAATTTATAAAATATAGTCCACACTATTATGAGTTTTATTCAATACATTCAATTTAGATTTAGTTAGATGAAATTCATATAAAAATTGATATCTATTTTAGAATAAATGTATATTTACAAAATCACAAAGATATGTTTTCATGTTTATATAAGAGTTGGGTTCTATTTTATTTAATAGTAGTATGTCTTAGATATGGCATTATAATTGCATGTTTTTCACAGATTCTTGTTGATATAGTAGAAATTATAGGGATCCATGGTCTAACTATATGTTCATACCCATAATATATAATTTATTTATAGTGAATTTATTTATTCATATTAATTTAGTTTCTTGTTGATCAGTGATTGAATTTTTATCGCATTGATGATATTATATGATGTGTTTTCCAGCTTAAGATGAATAAATTATGGATATAACTATGTGTTAAGAGATCCAGTTATCTAGATTACAGAAATTGATCAATAATGTTCTATTAATCATTTTTTGTCTCATTTTCTAATATTAATATTCGAATTGAAAGTATTATGGAAACTTTTTTTTACTAATGATCTATCAATATAGTGAAACAAATGTTGTTTACTATCATAGTTATTTTATACTGTTATTGGATAGATCATAATTATGATTCCCATTTCCTAGTAGTAGAATCATAACGTTTGGTTTAACATTAGTTGTTGTCATATAATGGGATTAGAAGGGTTAATTATCATTTAATCAATTTGACCATTAGAATTTGGTATTAATGTTTTGTGGGGTTTTTTATTCATCTTACATGAGTTCATTATTATCCATTATTGTACTTTTAAATATCAATATATTAAAATTTGATATATTAGTGATATATATATATATATATATATTACTATTTAAAATATTTAGATTTCATTATGTATATATATATTTAGTTAATGTGCATGTAATAGAAGAAAAATTCATTGAATTTCATTTAAATATAGAAAATATATATGATTAGTTTTTTAGAAAAACTATTGTCTCATTTTTAAAAATAATATATTCTTTTTTATTTGAAAATATAATATTTTTAATTTTTTCAAATTATTGGACATTTGTATATGTTGCTGAAATATAGGTTACATTTCATTAAGTAGTAATGAATCTTTTTAAAACAACATTTCTGAACAAATAAATAAATATATGTTATATTAATGAGAATCATAGGTATTTCATATAGCAAATTATAATGATGTGTTTTCAAATAGATCTAAATTTCGATTATCATGTATTAATTAAGGGTTGGTGTTTTTATATGTTCTTTTGTTTTTGTTGAAAGAATAGAAATGTATTTGTTCCATAGTGTCACTAGTGTCTGACCCTTCAAATAATATTGATATTTAACATAGGAATTTGTTTCATTCTTGTTAATTGAGAAAATTATTAAGTAAATAGTTCATGAATTTTTTTATTTTTTGAATTTTGAAAAATACATTAATTCATAGGTCTATGATATTTGTTTTATATTATTTCCAATATTATTTCTCCTATTCAAGAACCATGATGGTTAAAGAGAAGTTTTTTTTGGGTTCTGATGTAATTTTGAAGATATGATAATATGTTTTATATTATTGAAGCTAATATATTATCTGTTGGAAACATATCAAGTAGAATATTTTGATCGATAGTATCTCACAGGTATCGATCCACCATTATATTTTATAGCCATTAATTATTTCCTCGAGGTCCTTATTTGATATATTTCGTATTGTTTATTTTTTATTCCTCCAATGTTGTTTTTTATACGATTTATTAGAATATAGAATTCACTAGTCATCTAAATTTTAAAAAAATGTTATAGGTCCATTATTTTTGATAATTTTATCTATTTTTATTAGAAAAAGGACATAAACTCAAAATACGTAGCAATATTTTCCATGTGTAAATACGGCTTACTGTCTTCATGATCATAATGTATTTCATTTTACAAAATGATCATAAAAGATTTGTTAAAAAGTATAACTCATGTATAAATATTATAATTATATCATTATTATTAGTATATGGATTATTGATCAATGACCAATGTGAGATAAAAAATAAAATATTATCTGAAATAAACATTTAGAATTACTAGAAACGTGACACTACCAAGAAATTGATGATACATCACTAATAAAAAGAAATAAATAAATTATATTTGGGATGATATATATACATATTGTTTTATAAAATTTTATGATAATATTATATTTATTAAATAGGATATTTGACATTTTGTTGGTATAAATGACTTAAGTAATGTGATTTTCATATCAATTACCCATCATTGATACATATGTTTTTTACATATAATTTTTTGATAGGTTTATATACATTTTATTATACTATTAATTTCATTAATTTATTTATCATAATTATATTTTATGCTTCAAATTCAATTATTACTCTATTATGATATTGATTTTTTAACACCACAGGTAAATAAAGAATATGACATTTCATATTTATCCATAATTTATAATAAAATATTGAAATGACTTTAAAGGGGACTCTATGCTCGATGGCGTACCCAACACGCAACAACGAGTTTCTTGGGAATCTTACGTTGCACTCTAATAATAAAATAATATTATTTTAAATGGTAGTAAACATGTAGCCTTTGTATTGGCGGGAATGGATAGAAATAAATCAAATATGATTATATATGTTTTTAAATGTTTTTACATTTATCCAATAAAAGATAATGTCTTAAAATACGGAAATAATTCAATTTTCGGCTTTTATACCCTAATTTTCACTAAAGGTTCACTTATCACCTTTTGATGGAGAATTGTCATTAAATATAGTTTTGATCACTCTTATACATTATTTTGGACCAAATAAAACTCTTCTTTAGAATTGGAACATCAAAATTTACTTTGTGTAAATTTTTTGGTATCTTTCCGATAAAGTTCATTTTTTTCAATGAATAGTGTAAAATGTTGTATTTTAATTCAAAACCCCTTTTTAATCTAATTTATTTATATAATTAGATTATATTTTGAATTGTTTTTAAAGTCAAATTATAATATATTTTTACCATTAAATCCAATAGTGGTCTTTGGAATTAATTTTACATTGAAATCAGACTTAAACTAGTGTCAATCTTTTGATACTTATTGTTTCATAAAAACACGCTATTTGTTTTGACAGTGGGAATTAATTATTAAATTAATTAATATGAATTATATGTATTTAAATTTGTAAAATAGACTTCATTTTTGAATTCGTAATATCAAATATAGCTTAGGGTGAATTTTTGGTAATTTTCTAAAAAACATCAATTTTTGATGAATAGTGAAACCACTAAGTGGTACTTATAAAGACTGATTTTCCGTTTAAATGAAATTTTGCCATCATTGTGTTTTGAATTTCAAAAATCCGACATACATGGTTGTCATTAAGAAGTAAAATGTGGTTCAATGAGGTTATAATAATTTTTTGGTGAATAGTAACTTATTAAGTTCTTAATCGCGATTAGTGGTAATTAGTGTAGTTTAAGGTAAAAATAATATTTTAATAATATGAAATGAACATGACACATGTCCTACCCTCATTGGTTGTGTCATGGCCGACCAAGACAAGCCATGGGTCAACTTGGGGACCCCATGGAGACACTTTGGTTGGGAAATGACATAAATAACTGTTTATTTAATGTAAAAGTAAAAATGACACAAACATAATATGTTTTACGAAAACACTTTTTACATGGGGTTATAAAGATCAGATTTTTGATTATAAATAGTCATTGGAAATATAAAACAATTTACTACATCATAGTAATTTTTTTATAATTTTTAGACATTAAATAAATTAAATTATTTCTGACATAATAATGATGCAGTGATGACATCATTATTTGACGATTTAAATAAAATGGAAAGATAATGTAAAATCTATGACCTAAACATGTCCAAAACTTATTGGATTGGTGGATTTAGAACCCTTATCACCTTATCGACGAATTATATCAGTGTGGTACCTTTTAAAACCGAAACACATTTTCATATAAAGTAATATTTCTTTACTTTCCAAAAGTGCCCCTCCTCTCCTCTTATAAAAGGCCCCCCACCTCTACCTCATTTCACACACTCATCAAGCCTTTGGCTCGGCCAACCCCTGCCCATTTACTCTCTCCACATCCCTCTCCTCATCCTAGAGGATTCCCTTTGAGCATAATCCTTTCAAAGGAAGCCTTTAGGCTCAAATCAAAAGGAGTTACATTTTTAAAGGTAATTCATTCTCTCATGTTCATTTGTTTTATTTTGCTTCTCCAACCCCCTAAACTTTTTTTATTTATTTCTTTTGTAACAACACTAGTATCTTCAAAATAATAGGATGTTTTTATATGATTTATTCGAGCTACACTCTCACAAAACTACATAAAATGGTTAAAGAACATACGGTTTCCGTGGATGGAAAAATTGTGCCTCCCGAAACGATGATTGTCCAATACTCATTTAACACCTTCAAAGGTGGAAATTATGATGTCACTATTTTTATAGATGATATATAATATGTTTATGTTTTACTTATGCTTCTGTATTTTTCATTTGTGTCTTACCTTTATGGCTTCCATTATGGGTTTACGCGATATCTTCATTTTAGGAAGTGCGGACTACCGCCCCCTCAAAGTGATGTCATTCGTTAATGCCATATGTGGGACGTGTAAAGGATGGATTTAAAGTTATTATATATGATGTTATACTGGAATTATAATATACCTATATATAATTATTATTTCATTCCATTAAATAATGAGATAGAAATGAAAGTAGCGTTCATGCGTACGTACGGCTTACCGTCTCCATGAACGGTGCATTTAATTTCTTATCCCCAAATGTAAAGTACTATTAAAAGTACATTTATATAATGGATATATATAATTAATGATATATCTAAATGATTAATATAATTCTTGAATTAAAATATAAATACCTCTCATTTATTTTTAATTCCATTAATATGACAAAGAAATGAAAGTAGCGTTCATGCGTACGTACGGCTTACCGTCTCCATGAACGGTGCATTTCATTTCTTACCTCTAAATGATTATGTAATATTATAAATACATGTATATTCTGGATATATATGATATATATGATATCCAAATCAGGAATGTCATTCTAGATATAAAGAACCTTTGACCACACGAACAATATGTAATTGTAACAAGTCCACCTTCGACTTAAGAACCAAATATCGACAAAACAAACATTATTAACTTAAATAGTTACATAATGTTTATAAAATGGAAATAAGTGATATAAAAGGAATAATTAACTCTAAAAAGGTTCTTAATCAAGTTGAAATTAACTCAAGTTTATTATTCAGGACGTTAAAGAACGATCGAGTCAAGTCGGACCCGAGGTAAGGGACTTCGTCTCAATCTCCTTTCATTGAGGCATATTTCGTTTTATACACAACTTTATTTTATACGGTGTATAAACCCCTTTTACTTTTACTTTTATACAAAAGGAATCTTTTTATACGAAACGTTTTACAAAACAATAAAAAGGAATGTTTCTTTTAACGTATGCGGCGACAACGACCTTTTCCGCCGCCGCGAGTATTATTTGGTCTTTGGCTTTCTCAACAAGCCGTACTGTTTTTAGAATAAAATAAATACCATATACTCTTTTATGTATTTTGGTATTGAAAATGGTTTTGAAAAAGGATTCTATTATGTCAATATATTTATGATATATTGTGATTGAAATGTTGAAATGTTATCATTCCTTTATATTGGTTTTATGTTTTATGATTTTATACTGGTACTTGGACATTTTAACGGGTGGTTACGTTATAAACCATTTGACGGGTGGTGCCATGAATACCAGGACGGGTGGTTATGTTATAACCTCCAATGCATTGGGTATGGAAGTCGGCCGTATGGCTATTCCATTAAGTGTGTATGGAAATTGGCCGTATGGCTATTCCATTAAGTGATATGTGTGGGAGTCGACCGTATGGTTATTCCACTTAAGTATGTTTATGTCCCATGTTACCTTTATAAATGTTATGTGTTCTTTATATGGGTTTTATGGTAATCCTATGGTTACAAAAAGGTAAGTAATGATATTTTATTCAGTGAAGAGTTTTTTTTACTACTTCATAAAGGTGAAAAGTATTACCTTGATAAAGTATACATGGTTTACTTTTTGTTTTGATAAACTAACAGTTTTTATTCTTTGTGTATCCCTTACTGAGTTTTTATGCTCATCCCAAGTTTTTGAAATGTTTTTCACAGGACTTAGCGTGGAATAGGCTCAAGGATGGGATCAAGGGAATGTCATGCTACCTAAAACATGAAACTAAACATGTTTCTTTTTAAAAGTATTCATTTTATGGAAATTTAGTAGAAGAGACTACTTTGTAATCTTTTGAGATATAATAGTTATGTCCTAATTCTCTAAAACTCTAAACCTGAAAATATCCTCAATGTGAATTATTCATTTAATTCAATTTTAAGTAAGGTTTAAGGCTAGGGCCTTAAAGTTGGTATCAAAGGTCGGTTTAGACAACTTTAGGGATTATGAGTTTTTGTGAGGCACATGATCAGTCCCTATAACTATTATTTCAGTTAAATCCTTGTTTTAAAACTTTTTTCAGGTCAAGTAAAGTCAGTTACGAATGGAAAGTGGAGGATCTCAAACGACATTCCTATCTCTTCCTGATGACATGCTTGCAATAATTATTGCAAAGTCATCTTCAGATGATTGTGAAACTTTTTCTAGCATACAACTCACTTACAAGCATTTGTATGAGATATCAAACACCTACGCTATACCTCGTTATCATCGTGGATCATGGGTTTTTTTATAAAAATACAATTTTCACAATATTCTCATGTTTTCAAGAGAGGTAAATATTATCAAGGTATTTTCAAATATTTTACCTTATCACAAGAATTTGAAGTATATTATGATTTTCAAAATGGTGCTGAGGAAGGAGACCCTTGCGCAACCTATTTATATTTGATTTTAAAATATAGTCTCACATCACATACTTATGGTATTTTAAAAGGACCAATTATAGAAAGTTTCAACTCAATTTTGGTCTGACTATTTTTTAGAAATCATTTTTTATCAGACGTTTTGGAATTATATGTCATACATGATTATTTTCCAGAACTGTTTTTCTGTGAACACCCATATGACCCATGTTGCATGAGGTGTATTTGGATGGAGGAAGCAAATGATTTTGAAGGATCTCTAAATCATTGTTGTAATGCATGGGACTTCTACCTACGTGAGCAAGATGATGATGAAACCGAGTGGACGCCATGATCAAGTTATGATGTTATTCATTTTGGGAATTGTTTTATTTTATCTTATGGTGGTGAAATAAGACTTCAAGAATTAAGGTGTTGATATCATAATGAGTTTGAATGAAAATTAAAGGTATAATGAAACTATTGAGGTTAAAACAAGTTAGGGTTATTTTGAGAGTTTTATAAAAAGGACAACATGCAGACCGTGTGACAACCTGTCGCATCGGACAAAGCCGCGGGAATCGAACCCACAAAAAAAGTGCAACTGGTATTTATCGCCTACCACTGGACTACGTGAAGTCCCTGGTTAGTTTGACTGATTCTTTATATGTATATGATTTTATGAATTAATATTATATTGATTTTGGGTTATTTATGAAAATGATTAACCTATCATGGAGGATATATGATTAGGTTAATTACTTTTCAATACGAGAATTTAGGAGCAACTGATCTTGTTTGGAGATAAATGTTACGATTTAACATGGAAGACTATGTGACTAAATCCTTCAAATATTTGGGTTTCAATCTTAGATTGGTTTACTTTGAAGAATTTTATAGATAAATTGTTTATCAGATGGTCCTCTTTGAACTTTGGGTTTTGTTGGACAAATTTTGGAGATTAAGCATAGATTTTATTTTTAAAGGGTTATCCTTTTCTGGATTGTCTGATCTTGTAATAACCTTTTTGGTTTTGATTAAATTCTAAAGACATGGGAAGTATATATTTCTATTTTGTGGATTAGTTGATTCTCTAGAAGTTGATTATAGTACTCTTAATGCGAACAAGTCGCCCTAAATACTCGTCTTTTGGAAAAAATATGAGTTTGATTAAGGAATCTAGTAAAAGTTGAAAGTCAATATGATAAGTGATTATGTTTCCTTATGAATAAATTTCTTCAATAAAAAGTAACTTAAAACAAAAATGTTTTCTATTACATTTTGCTACTGGGGAACCCAACACCGTTTAACCCATCACAAGTTTGTGATTTTGTTATTGTTAACTTTCTCCTTAACATGTTTTCTATCACTCTCCATCAGGACATGACCCTATGTTTTCTCCTCCATGTCCATGTTTTCCTACATGGAATCCTAGTATGGGTTAACTCGGGTGACCTCTGTACTTATCTTCATTTATTTTAAAGTGATTGTTTTACCGACTCTTGTTCCAATGTGGGACGTTCAAGGATGTTTCCAAGCTCAATTTTAAAAATTGCGAGGACGCAATTCCCAAAAGGGAGGAAGGATGTAACACCCCAGGTAAATAAAGAATATGACATTTTATATTTATCCATATTTTTGAATAAAATATTGAAATGACTTTAAAGGGGACGCTATGCTCGATGACGTACCCAACACGCAACAAAGAGTTTCTTGGAAATCTTACGTTGAACTTTAATAATAAAATAATATAATTTAAAATGGTAGTTAACATGCAGCCGTTGTATTGGCGGGAATGGATAGAAATAAATAAAATATGATTATATATGTTTTCAAATGTTTTTATATTTATCCAATAAAAGATTATGGCTTAAAATACGGAAAGAATTCAATTTTCGGCTTTTATACCCTAATTTTCACTAAAGGTTCACTTATCACCTTTTGATGGCGAATTGTCATTAAATATAGTTTTGATCACTCTTATACATTATTTTCGACCAAATAAAACTCTTCTTTAGAATTGGAACATCAAAATTTACTTTGTGTAAATTTTTTGTATCTTTCCGATAAAGTTCATTTTTTTCAATGAATAGTGTAAAATATTGTATTTTAATTCGAAACCCCTTTTTAATCTAATTTATTTATATAATTATATTATATTTTTAATTGGTTTTAAAGTTAAATTAGAATATATTTTTACCATTAAATCCAATAGTGGTCTTTAGAATTAATTTCACATTGAAATCAGACTTAAACTAGTGTCAATCTTTTGATACATATTGTTTCATAAAAAAACGCTATTTGCTTTGACAGCGTGAATTAATTATTAAATTAATTAATCTGACTTATATGTATTTAATTTGGTAAAATAGACTTCATTTTTTAATTCTTAATTTCAAATATAGCTTAGGGTGAATTTTTGGTAATTTTCTGAAAAACTTCAATTTTTGATGAATAGTGAAACCACTAAGTGGTACTTATAAAGAATGATTTTCCGTTTAAATGAAATTTTGCCATCATTGTGCTTTGAATTTCAAAAATCCGACATACATGGTTGTCATTAAGAAGTAAAATGTGGTTCAATTAGGTTATAATAATTTTTTGGAGGATAGTAACTTATTATGTTCTTAATCGCGATTAGTGGTAATTAGTTGAGTTTAAGGTAAAAATAATGTTTTAATAATATGAAATGAACTTGACACATGTCCTAACCTAATTGGTTGTGTCATGGCCGACCAAGAAAAGCCATGGGTCAACTTGGGGACCCCATGGAGACACTTTGGTTGGGAAATGACATAAATAAATTTTTATTTAATGTAAAAATAAAAATGACCCAAACATAATATGTTTTACGAAAACACTTTTTAAATGGGGTTATAAAGATAATATTTTTGATTATAAATAGTCATTGGAAATCTAAAAAGATTTCCTACATCATAGTATTTTTTTTATAATTTTTAGACATTAAATAAGTTAAATTATTTATGACATAATAATGATGCAGCGATGAAATCATTATTTGATGATTTAAATAAAATGGAATGATAATGTAAAATCTATGAACTACACATGTCCAAAAATTATTGGATGGGTGTATTTAGAACCCTTATCACCTTAACCACGAATTATATCAATGTGGGATCTTTTAAAACCGAAACACATTTTCAAATAAACTAATATTTCTTTACTTTCCAAAAGTGCCCCTCCTCTCCTCTTATAAAAGGCCCCCACCTCTACCTCATTTCACACACTCCTCAAGCCTTTGGCTCGGCCAACCCCTTCCCATTTACTCTTTCCACATCCCTCTCCTCATCCTAGAGGATTCCCTTTGGGCATAATCCTTTCAAAGGAAGCCTTTAGGCTCAAATCAAAAGGAGTTACACTTTTAAAGGTAATTTATTCTCTCATGTTCATTTGTTTTATTTTGCTTCTCCAACCCCCTAATATCTTTTTATTTATTTCTTTTGTAACAACACCAGTATCTTAAATATACTAGTATGTTGTTATATGATTTATTAGAACTACACTCTCACACAACTACATCAAATGGTTAAAGAACATACGGTTTCCGTGGATGGAAAAATTGTGCCTCCCAAAACGATGATTGTTCAATACTCATTTAACACCTTCAAAGGTGGCCATTATGATGTCACTATTTTTATAGATGATATATAATATTTTTTTGTTTTACTTATGTTCTGTATTTTTCATTTGTGTCTTACCATTATGGATTCCATTATGGGTTTACGCGATATCTTCATTTTAAAAAAAGTGCGGACTACCACCCCCTCAAAGTGATGTGATTTGTTAATGCCATATGTGGGACGTGTAAAGGATGGATTTAAAGTTATTATATATAATGTTATACTGGAATTATAATATACCTCTATATAATTATTATTTCATTCCATTAAAGTATGAGATAGAAGTGAAAGTAGCGTTCATGCATACGTACGGCTTACCGTCTCCATGAACGGGGCATTTCATTTCTTATCCCCAAATGTAAAGTACTATTAAAAGTACATGTATATAATGGATATATATAATTAATGGTATATCTAAATTATGAATATAATTCTGGAATTAAAGTATACATACCTCTCATTTAGTTTTAATTCCATTAATATGACAAAGAAATGCAAGTAGCGTTCATGCGTACGTACGGCTTACCGTCTCCATGAACGGTGCATTTCATTTCGTACCTCTAAATGATTATGTAATATTATAAATACATGTATATGCTTGATATATATGATATATATGATATCCAAATCAGGAATGTCATTCTAGATATAAAGAACCTTTGACCACACGAACAACATGTAATTGTAACAAGTCCACTTTCGACTTAAGAACCAAATATCGACAAAACAAACATTATTAACATAAATAGTTACATAATGTTTATAACATGGAAATAAGTGATATAAAAGGAATAATTAACTCTAAAAAGGTTCTTAATCAAGTAGAAATTAACTCAAGTTTATTATTCAGGATGGTAAAGAACTATCGAGTCAAGTCGGACCCGAGGTAAGGGACTTCATCTCAATTTCCTTTCATTGAGGTATATTTCGTTTTATACACAACTTTCTTTTATACGGTGTACAGACCCCTTTGACTTTTACTTTTATACAAAAGTAATCTTTTTCTACGAAGCGTTTTACAAAACGACAAAAAGGAATGATTCTTTCAACGTATGTGGCGACAACGACCTTTTCCGCCGCCGCGAGTATTATTTGGTGTTTGGCTTTCTCAACAAGCCGAAATGTTTTTAGAATAAAATAAATACCATATACTCTTTTATGTATTTTGGTATTGAAAATGGTATTGAAAAAGGATTCTATTATGTCAATATATTTATGATATATTGTGATTGAAATGTGGAAATGTTATCATTCCTTTATATTGGTTTTATGTTTTATGATTTTATACTGGTACTTGGACATTTTAACGGGTGGTTACGTTATAAACTATATGACGGGTGGTGCCGTGAATACCAGGACGGGTGGTTACGTTATAACCTCCAATGCATTGGGTATGGAAGTCGGCTGTATGGCTATTCCATTAAGTCTGTATGGAAATTGGCCGAATGGCTATTCCATTAAGTGATATGTGTGGGAGTCAACCGTATGGTTATTCCACTTAAGTATGTTTATGTCCCAAGTTGCCTTTATATATGTTATGTATTCTTTATATGGGTTTTATGGTAATCCTTTGGTTACAAAAAGGTAAGTAATGATATTTTATTCAGTGAAGATTTTTTTTACAACTTCATAAAGGTGAAAAGTATTACCTTGATAAAGTATACATGGTTTACTTTTTGTTCTGATAAACTAATAGTTTTTATTCTTTGTGTATCCCTTACTGAGTTTTTATTCTAATCCCAAGTTTTTGAAATGTTTTTCATAGGACTTAGCCTGGAATAGGGTCAAGGATGGGATCAAGAGAAAGTCATGCTACCTAAAACATGAAACTAGACATGTTTATTTTTAAGAGTTTTCATTTTATGTAAATTTAGTAGAAGAGACTACTTTGTAATCTTTTGAGATGTAATATTTATGTCCTAATTCTCTAAAACTCTAAACCCGAAAAGATCCTCAATGTGAATTATTCATTTAATTCAATTTTAAGTAAAGTTTAAGGCTGGGGCCTTATAGATTCAATTTTGACAAAGTGGTAAAGGCATTATGTTCCAATTTCACTATATTTTGGGATTATTAATGATTATTCATACAATCATTAAAAATATTGATTCATCTCCCATGAAACTAACAAATTTAATTATTCTCTAGTTATTACTATAATTTTTGAATAAATAGAATCATTTCCCAAAATTTGGTATTAAAACAAATGTGACAATATTTTTATGAAAATATGACACTATTTATCTCTTTAATTTATAAAAATTCTTTTATACAAAATCCCATTTTCAGAAATGAAAAAAATATTGAAACATGTTTTACTATTCTCCTACAATGTTTATGAAACATTTTACACATCATTTAATATTTTTAAAAAGTATTTAATGGAATCACTGGGACTCCTTCTAAATAATTCTTTATATTGATTTTACTAAAACTATGAAATATGACTTTTTTAATATATGGAATCAATAAAATTAACCACTATAGTGGGAATTATTTTCTTTGACATGTATGTTATATTTTTTTTAAATTCAATATATATTCATAAAATTTAATGTTTCTAGTTGTATTTTGTAAATGAAATGATATTTTACAGGATAATGTTTTAAATTATTTTTAAAATATAATTAATTTTATTTCATGAATTTTTTCAAATAAAATTTTTTCGAAAAAGTTTTTGTTTTAAAAAATGATTTTGAAAAAATGATTTTTTTAAAAAAAATGATTTCAATTATATTTTAAAAAAATTTCTCCACTTAATAAGGAATACATTAATATATATTATTTTATTCATGGGTTATATACAAGAGGATAAAATTCTTATTCATTTTCCGAGTTTTTTATATATATTAGCAAATTGTGTTTATAAATCACATTTTTTCTACCAGTGGTTATTCTAGACCAACTTATGTGGAACCTAATTCTTATTCAGTGGTTTATCAAATGATGAAAAGAAGAAATAATTTTTCATACAGTCTCTTTTATAAATTCTATGATATAATTATTTGTTTCTAATACCACATTAATATCGCATGTCATTATCTGATTAATGTTTTATAATATTTCAAGATAAAAAATAAGATTTTTATGATTAGATTGGTGGAAACTATACCCCCTAATAATGAATTGGGTTGTGACTCATGTTATTTGAGATCAAATGTGGTCATCATAATCTTGAAAAAATGTACATAGGAGGAAATCCTAATCTTAATGTAGGTATACATGTTGTTTTCCCAACACTAAAATGTTATGAATTACCTAGAAGGTATCATTTACATAATTTCTTCTATGAGTATGTTTGTGCTAAATATATGTTTCTTATTATAATGCTTTATTGTATTGATATATGTTGGTATATTTCCTAATGATTAATGTCTTCAAAAAATATAATTTTATACCATGGAAATAGATAAAAATATTTTATATAAATGGGTTGATTTAGTATCATTGTTTTTCTTGTTCAGATACCCTTATTTTATAATTTTTCATACATATCTCCATTGTTTACTCTTACTAGGCATCTAATATCACCCATTATTTTGTTTCCCTTCCCTAATTATTGAATAATAGATTTATGTATGGTATTTCAATGAATATTACTAAAGGGGACGATATTTATTATGAAAAAAAATTAATCATTACCTATATTAAAATATGTGGGTTTTCAAGGTTCCAAGAGCAATATATTTTTATAGACCTCGAGAATCGATTTTTGTAATAAAATGAATTGTTTTCCAAAAAATTAAATACATATGTATAAGGAAATTATATTGAATAAAAACCTATTACATTAAAATTACCAAGGTATTATATAAAAGTAACATAAATAAATATAATACTTTTTATGGTAAAATATCAATTCATTTATGAAATGCTTAAAGAATGATAAATATTACACATTTGGAAAAAAGTGAAAAATTTGGAAGACAATTAAAAATACATTACATTTATAAACTTATAATGAAATTATTTTTCTATTAAAACATCATAAAAAATAGCTTCATCATAAGAAATTGAATTACCCATATTAATATTTTTACCATTTATATGAAAGTGAAATTATTCCTAATAGAAAAATTATATTATGGTCGAATTTTTTGTAAGAGCATTAATTGGATATCATGATTAGAAAATGTGAGTATTTTGAATAGAAATATCGTAAAAATAATAATTAAATATAGTAGAAGAATGGATATGTGGTTTAGGAAATTATGGTTAAAATGTTTTACTCAATGAAAATTGAAACATAATTCATCCAAAAAAATAATTGTCATTGTAACATAACACCATTCCCTCTTTTATAATGGTCAAATAAAAATTCATTTTAAGAATTTATAATACATATCTATATAAATACTATGAATTGCATAAAATTATATTTCAAAATTCATTCACATGTTATTATGTAATGTGAAAAAAGAAAACATGGTGTACAACATGATTAATACCTCATAAAAAAGAGATTCAGGAATGAGACCCCATGCAATGAAAATATTAATTAAATTGATTACTAATCAATGATGTGATTTTCTTCCAATCTATAAATAAAAATAATATATAGTTAAATAAATGATAAATTAATATAGATATATATTGAGACCAAACAATGAAAACATTTCAATGAAAAAATATTTTATGATAATAAAATTAATATTTTGTTATGAAATGAAAAACTACCATTACCAACATTTTATTTATAACATTTAACTCTTGAATAATAAAAATATATGAAATATTTAAATATTTTTTGACAATTTTTGGTTTTATTCCATTACAATAAAAAAATATTATTTATTTCAATTAATGTTTTTATTACTTAATTGGTTAATTCCCCATTATTTATTTCTAGTATTTCTAGTTCAAAATTGAAAATTAAATTTTTTAGCTCAACCATTGTAAAGGGTTCATTGTTTCATCATAAAGAACATAATAAATATTAAATAATTATTATTTTTTAAAATGAAATACCATTTTTAAATCCATTATTGAAAAGTGTTTACGAAAAATAAAATACATAGGCACAAGAGGTAGTTTTCCACACATTAATATGAGATATATTTATACTTTTAATTTGATAAAAATGATAGATATTGGAACATATCTACATTTAATAATATGAAAATAATAAATTCTATAGTTATATATATATCAAATATCTATAAATGAAAATTTATGACATTTCATTGATGTTAGGGAAAATTTCTTTTCAATATATAATTTTATAAATGATAATACTATTTATATTGAGGAAAATACAATCTTTGAAGATAAAAAAGGAATATTTTAATTGAAAAGATAAGGAATAAAATTGTTATAGTAGTAAAAATATCCCATCATTAGGATATTTCCAAATTAGACACACCATTTTCATTTTCTATAAAATTCAAATCAACAATTTCTCCACAAAGAAAATTAATATTTCTTTTAAGCAATAGAAACAAACCAATATTATAGATGAAATAGAAATTAAATAAAAATTTCTCCATATAATAGAAAAATTATTAAACCATTTTAGTGATCATGTATATGTAAGAGGAATAATTATAGAGAAAAATAGAAATAAGGTCGTGTTATCCCATATTATTAATAATTTGATCTCCTTTGGTTCTAAAAAGATGGAAATAACAAGAAATAGTGTAAAAATAGTAAAAAAATAGATTATATGAATATAAATTGTTTTATAAAATTAAAATCACGCATTTATTCACAATGTATATCTGATGATAAACAATCCATAAACCAAATGTTATAATATAAAAAATCCTTCAACACTATGGTTTCATTCTAGAAAATAGTCATCGAAAAAATAACATGATCTTGATACATAAATACATATAATTAAATTAAATAAAATTTTAAAATTTAATTATTGTTAAATATGTACATTATAACTATAAATCATGATGGATGAAATACTTCATGAATCACAAAAATTAGATGGATTCATTGGAATTCCGAGAATATATCACATAAATTTAAGTGATCAATAATTTTTGAAGTGATATAATACAAAAATGTAAATAACATTATATAATTAGAAATAATAAAAAAATAATTCAGTTATCTATTTTGGGAAAAACATTCTATAACAACGTCAATGATGAAAAGTCATATCCCAATGTAAAAAAAATTGAATTAATAAACGACATACTACATGACAATAATTATATTTCTATATTGTAATCCATTAAAATAATCATATATTAATTATTTACTTATTTCAAAACCATTACTTGGTTTATTACCTTTTTAATAAAAGATATATTTCATTTAAAACATATATTATATAACTTTTTATGTTCACATCAGCAGTTTTGAGTATATTTTGTTCATAATATTATAATTACTTGGACTTGATTTCTATTTTCAAAAAAGATCAAAATTAAATCATCAATAGAGAAAATAACTGAATAATTATTGATAGTAAAAATTTAATTAATTGTTATCACCATCAATGAAAAGTTTTAATGGAAAATAAAATAAATTGGCTCATTAGGGTATTTCATCAACCTATACAGAAACAATCATTTTACATAAATTTGAAGCGAATATGAATAAATATAATAACATATTATATTTATATAGAATAATTATCATATTATAAAAATCAATAAATATGTTCATATTAGGTTCTCTCTCTTATTTTTATATTAGGATTCTTTTTAAGGAGAATTTTTGTAGTTCTGAATGTTAAACCATATATCTATTTTTTCACTCAAATTCATTTTCCATTGAAAATATCGTCTGATATAGAGAAGAAATGTATCCAAAAACCATTACAAACTTTTGTTTTCTAAGAAAAAAAATCAAACGACATTAGTATTCAATTACAAAGAATATTGAGGGTATATATCGTGGTTTTGGTTTGAATTCCATTTACTTTATTAAAAATTTTGTTGTACATTGAAATCATTAATCATTTTATATATAATTATATAATGTTTTTTATTATAAATTAATTATTTTATTATGAATATGATTTTTTTAGTTTTCTCTATTTATAGCAATAGAACAGTATTATTAATTTCAATAAACATCACTTAATATGGTATGATAATTTCACTTTTTTAGTGTATTACCATTGCAATCATTTGAATGATTCTGAATAATCCACCTATGAAATAAATGTTTCTAATTATAATACATCATCATCAATGATAAATAAGAATATATTAAAAATATCTTATAAACCCACCTATATTAATTTATATTCCCTAATTAACCATTTCAATTGATATAACTTGAAAAAAAATATAATTCATTATAGTTATTACATCAGTATGGACATGTATTAATTAATAATTCATGTGTTCAAATTTGTTTCTTTTTAACATTATGAAATTTAATTTTAGAAAAACAATTTTATATGATTTCTACATTTGACATATTATACGTTGTGTATGAACATGAATAAAAATAACCTTAATCAAATGATAGGTCACATCAAATGGAATAGATCAATATTTCTATGAATTTATTCTTTAATTGTTTATGATATCATTTAATGGGTCATGGGTGGTTAGTTGATAATGTTTCAATTACGAATTTTGTCACACATAAATTTTTTAATTTTATAAATTTTATTATTTATTTCCATATTTATGATTTCTATTTATATATTTCATGATAAAATTAGGAATGATATTATATTATTAAGAAATTAATAATAAAATAAATATTATTCATTGAATATTTATACCATGATAGATTAGACTATAGAGTACACAATAATGAGTGTCTGATATCACTCCATTATTTTGTTACTATTTTTATTATGCAACCAATAAATACAAAGAATGATCAACGTATATACTATAAGGTTTACTATTTTTTCATTGACTTATTATGTTTAGTTTTATGATATTAGATATAAATTACACATCATGTATGTATAAAATTAAAAAAAGTAAATATATTAATGATTGTATGTAATGGGATCCCCTATAAAAAATTACAAATTAACTTTTTCTACTAGATTATGATTCATATAGTTTGGGTCCAATAGTTTGTATATGATAATAATGTGTGGAATCCTTCTTATATATATTTCGATGAAAATTATTAAACATAAATACTTTATTATAATGTATTAGTATATTCTATAAAACTATATAAATTAATTCATCATTCAGATTTATATACTATGAATCATTACTTATAGTCTGCAGCGAAACTTATGTGTATCCCATTTCATATAAATGGTTCTTAAAACAAGGAATTAAAACCATGAAAATAATATTAATGAGTGTATTCATTACTCTCTAGAGAATATCAATGTGGATATTATTGGACTTGAACATATTATCAATATTTTATGTAAGTTGGCATTTTTTACAACCAATATCCTTGTATTTGGAACCTAATAATTTTAGTTATTTTTGACATGTTAAAATAATTTAGATGTTTTCTTCGTTTATTATTTTATCTATTATATAATTTTAGTCTTACCAACCCCAAAAATTACATTGGTGGAACTGCATTTGTCTTAACTGTGGTGTTCCATGCAGTTTAATCTAGAATAATGCTTCTTCGGTAACTCTAAGAGTTTTCAAAATATTATAATGTGGGTAGAATGAATAATAGAGATACAATAACTATATCTTTATCAATATAGACTTCCATATATGATCACTAGCACCTTTTAGTTTTTATCAACTTATGTTGGTAATTTTCGGAATCTTCATATTGTGCCCTATTATTATATGATGCATATTAATATGCACCTTATAATGATGTGAACATAGTATTTGGTGTCCTATCATAAGTCGCATATTAAATGTTATATTTAACAGGTCTCCCTTAATAGACATTATGGGGTGTGCTATGTCTTTTAGGGAAAATTTGACTTGAGTTCTATTATATCATCACCATGTTATTGATCATTTTTTGGGTAATATCAATTTTTTTATTCGAAGTGGATATATAATAACTAATTAAAGATATTCATCATGTTTTTATATTGTTTTTTAATTATTTTCATTTTTATTTGTCTATATTAGTTCTAGTAAGAGAAGTATATATTATTATTTTCATGTTTCCTAGTATTGATTTAGTGTATATTTCTTTTTACTATATGGATTTAGTGGTTCTATAAGAGTAGAAATCACATATAGTTAATTTTCATGGGAAACATTTTCTTTGCCTACATGTGTCATCCTTTTTTTGACTTATTCTCTATGTAAATTATTATTATGGGATTAATGTCATATGTATTGATTATTGGAAAGATAATGAAGTAACTATGATAAAAAAGTATTTACGTCCATATATAGATTTACTATATGAACATATGAAATTTGAAAAGTGGGATTTGAATATAAATCCCCATCATGTTTAACACCAATCGATAATAAAATAACCTAATATTCAGAAAACCTTCTTTAGGTAGTGGTTATTATGATTATGAGTATCCTATTATTCCATATGTCATAACTATTTCTCCTATAGTATTTATGTATTTAATGAACATTACATTATATGATTAACAGTGCTCATTCATGGTTGTTTTATTTGATGATATCCTAGTTTACTACTAAGATGAAGTGGAAAATCTATGTTATTTATGTGTTTTTCTAGAATCCTTAAAAAATCTACAACATTATGATCAATTATTGAAATTTATTATTCTTATTTTTCATGTTGTGTTTTTGGAAGATGATTTATCAAAATATGGTACATAATTTAGCATTTGAAGGTCAAATCTATAATGAAATTAGAGAAACTAAATAATGTCATCAAGATATTAGGTTTTGTGTGTTATTTCATCATATACATTAATGATTTCACAACATCGGAATCTCTAATTACTACTACCGCATAAATTTAGTGATTGTTTTATTGGATGAAAAAAGAATAACTAATTTTTTAGTAGAAAACTATTTTTAAAATTGTGTTGTGGTTTACTATTCCAGTCAGTGAGTAGAGTTATGTTGGATTTTATGACATATCATGTCCATAATTCCCTTGTTTCATTATACAATTTAATAATTTTCTATCCTACAGGTCATAGAATCATTTGCCTCACCAGAATAATTTTCCCTCACAAGATCGTGAACATTAAAATGTGCTAAAAAACAGAATATTTGGTGATGTTTACATTTTAATGAAAATATTACCATTTATTCGATCCAAATACTACTGAGTTACGTCTTCTTAAAAACATGATTCATCCAAATATTTATTTGTTTTAGTACCTATAAAGATTTGATTTTGTAACTCCCTACACCCTATGATATGTGTAATGTTATTTTTAATGGAGTGAGAATTGAAAATTTAAACCATGTCATGAAATAATCATTATTATACTGACTTTGAGGGATCTATTTTATTAAATAAATTTTTATAGTACACGTGACTATGTTTTATATAGTTTTTTAAACAATGAAATTTTCCTACTATATTCTTGAGTTGATTATCTATGATAATCAACTAGATTATGAATGTCATTTCATAAAAAATATATTTGAGCTCGAAAACCATATGTTCAGGGACATTCTCTCCAGTTTCCATAATCTATTTTCATAACCATTATTATATTACAAGGCTATCATGAAGGATGTGATGGGGTCAGCCATAGTTGACTCTGGGTTGTGAACCATTCAAAAAAATGATTTTTATGATATGAAACATCAATTCTAATTGGCATTTATGATATAGGACATCACTGACATTGTATCTCTTTTTTTATACCTACTAAAATTTTGTAACGAAGCACCAGAATCATTTGGATTGCTTCAAATTCATATATAGTAAACCTAGATATGGGATGAGGTTTTATAGAATTTTCTTTTTATTTCCCACATACCCCTAATGTGAAAAATGAAAGACGGGTTATGATATATTAGATGAACAAATCCACACACAATATAACCATTCAATATATGCTCAATATTTGGAAATTAGGAGGTTTTTATAGAATTTAAATTTCTATATTTCATGGAGTTCCTTGTGATGTAGTCCATGATAGTGATAATTTTTTTGCTTTCACATTTGTATATTCCATTAGGATTAAATTGGATCACAAATGTGTCTATGATTGGTATATCCCTTGTACTAATACGGATAGGAAAATTGAGTTAAACATATTCTTGAGGTTATTATGTAAGATTGAATTCATAAATTTTGTGATCATTGGATAACTATTTTGGACTATCAGATTTCTCTAAGAACAACAGTTTCATGTTAAATATATGAACATTTCAATTTACGACCTTATATGGAAATCCATGCTGGTCTATATTTTTTTGGTAAGAGGTTGTGGAATGTTACTTCCTTGGATGGGGTTTCATTTGTGTGAATAAAATAAATATTTAGATGAATTTTTAGATAAATATTTTTTCTTTGCGGAGGTATAAATATAACAATGATCATTTTTAAAGAACATTGTAATTTTTCTTAATCACTATGTGGTTCTGATAGTATCACCTATTATTGATTAATGAAATATATAGAATATATTATTTCATCTACAGAGGTATGTGGGTAATTTTATGGATTCAGATTGAGTAGGGTATGTTTCCTAATATTTATTACTTCCACCATAATTGAGTTCTATCCAAAACATTTTCAGTGTTTCATGATTTTAGAATTATATTTCTAAACCATATCAATTGTGCGGATGGGAATGATTTGATATTCTTCATGAGCAACACATGACAATGAATCTATTAAAAATTGAATAATATGATAAAATGGTTCATCATGAGCAGGTGATAAATATTTTATGTGAGTACTGGAAGAATAATTTTGATTACCATGATACATGGGAGTTTGAGGCATTTATGATAGATTTATAGACTCACCACTTCAACATGAAAATTTATTCGGAGGATTTTATGGTATATAAAGTGTTTAAGGTACGGATATTTTAACATTAAACTTCCTATTTTTATTTATTTATTGACTCTCCCCTTGTCTACATTTATGATTGGGTGAATTTTTTTCTTCTTAAGGATAGATAGATTATCTCGGGTAAATGACATAATGATCATAGATGTATACTATTTTAGATTAAATGGAGTCTATGTATAAATGTTCTAGAATGATATATGTTTTGGTGTAAGGGCTAGGACATGGAGGGTTCTAACTATGTCAGTGCCTATTCGTGTACAATGTGTGGGATTTTTAGAGTAGACAACACTCCCACATGGAATGATTTCCATACCATGGATCCCTATAAGATAGTTTACTAAGATACTACCAAATTTTCAATAGCTACTTTGTGGAGGTCCTACAGAAAAGTGTAGGATGAAGGGGAAAATATGAAGAGCTACTAATTATTTAGCATTTATTATAGAAATTAACATGTTTTGAATAATTTATATACTATATTCCATGTGGGTCTAGGTCATGTTTCTGAAAAAAATAGTATTGTGGTTGTTCAAGAGTGTTTTGATGTGTTGTAGTGTCATTTCGTATTGGTCCGGAATTTTCAGAACATTATGTTACATGGACAAGGGATAATGTGGTTTACTGTGTGTTTTTATAGACCAAAAGTTCCATTGCACATTCAATAATTGTTTTCCTCTGAATAAAATCAAATTCAATCATTTGTCTCATAATGGATCCATAGTGTCATTTCTGTTTAACAGAATATTGTTCTTCTCTTATTAACTCCCTAGTAGAAGTGTTTGATTCTTTATTGATAAGTGGTCTCATTTCATTTTGGAGATCCCTATATTCACCTCTAAATTACCAAGAGGTTTATTAATCCTCATGTTGATAATGGATTGGATTAGTTTTTTATGTTTGTTTTTTAAATAGATTTCCTCTTAATATTTACATCCTTTGACTCTCCAAGGGCATTCAAATTTCATTTTCTAGATTATTAGATCACTAATTTATAGTATGGGGTTCTATAACGTCTAATATATGATATTTAATCCAATTATACATAATGAATTCAAATTTTATTTTAAGTTATTTTAATTAGGTTAGAATTGATTGGGATTGTATTTCTAATGTAAAATTAGTATATTTCGAAAAAATGTGATTTTTTAGTGTTTTGATATATAAAATTATTTTAGAAATAAATATGGCTTTTGATGGAAATAATTTCCTTAAATTAATTTCATTAACATGAAAAATTAATTTTTAAATAATCGATTATTAACCAAGGGCATGAATTTTTTGAAAATTTATGATTTGGTCTTAATATTGGAAGGAATGTTGAAATCTAAAAACTGGAAATTGTACATTTTTTTAAACTCATCTGAAATGATTTATTTTACCCATATTAAATTTTTTACTTCATCAAGCACATATGAGCATGGATAATTAGTTGAAATTTGGGAAAACACAATAGGATCTAACCCTTATAAGTATATTTTTGATGATAACACTAACTTAAACATTTGACATCATAAACTTTTCCTTAAAGGGTAGTTGATTATGGTAGAGATGCTTCATGGGAGATGTTCACCTCTAGATCAGGGATCATTGATTTAGTTGTTTTATTTTACAATTACTACAAATCTACTTTACAACTAGGATTTTTTCCTGTTGTTATAATATAATTTTTTTGAGGATTACATGATATTGATTACTTGAACAATTTAATTAAATAAAATTAATATATATAAATTTTTCCCACAAAATTTTAATTTAATAACGTTCTAATATTCTTGTGATATATTTTGAGTATCTAATAGGATTTTATTTTTAAACTGTGAATTTCCTAAATTTATTTTTTATATAATTTTAATAATTAATAGTTTAAATGTAATGTAATTTATTTTAAAAAACATTGTGATACCCTATAATGATTTTTATATAACAACCAACCATTTCGTTTGAAAACATTTATATTTTCTTTTCCATGGTCTAAATAATGAAAACCACCACATGGATTGGGTTGATGTTATTGATTATGGTACCAGAAGTGATTGAGGTGATTGGTGCAGTTATGATCCACTTGATGGAGATGTTTTATCATTGAGTTTTAGTAGTGAATATTTGTTGTTTTTTGGTGATGTATCATGATAGTTTTGACTTTCTAGTTTGAATTTGGTTATTTTTCTTATTAATGTTTTTAGAAAAATAGAATTTATTATTTTCCATCCAATTTTTATGTAAAACAAATTTCCCTCGGGATTCTTGTATGACTATTGGTTCCATTGACAAACACATTTGGATCAATGAATTCACTTCAGGCTATGTCTGTGTCGAATCAGGTTTCACACAACTATGATATCTAAGAAAGTTTATAAAAATTTATTAATGGTCTGAATTTACTTAAATATCACCCAAATTAACCATGTACCAATCATTATTTATGGAATTTAATAAAAGATTTCCCAAGGATTATATTAATAAATATTAAATAGTTTTCATCGATTATATTTTAAATAAGAAAATTCATGGAAGTCTATGATAATAATTTTTGATATTTTCTGCAATGATTTGAAAAAATAAGTTGTTTGTAAAATTAATTAATTATGAATTTTGGCACCAAAATTCTGCATTTATTGGTCATCCTGTCTCTAGAGATTGAATATTTGGTATCATTAAAATGAAAATGTAGTAACATAATTCCTGATATCTACATATATTCATTAGTATTGAATTTTCCTTATTATATTCCTATACTATCCAAGATATATTTAAATGGTTTCCCGACTGGATAATTAGTTATTTATTTCGACATTTAATGGGATCCAATTGAAAATTATAGAGTTTTGTGATGAATTTTTTGATGAACATATAAATTTAATGGTTAGTGTACTAATAAAACTCATGATGCTAATTTGCATTGAAATTTATTAGTGTTAAATAATTTATTGGTTAATAATATATTTCTTATTTTAAATATATTAGTGTTCATACAAATAATGTTGGAGAGAAAACACACAAATTATATATTTGACCATTTTTATATATTAATGATGACATGGGTTAATAAAAACATAGACATTGTAATTAGACTCCTCAATACTCTTAGAAATAATGATATGTTTTATGTTGTAATGGATACCCTAAAAATTACACTTCATTATAATTAATTAATGTATGATCAACCCCTCATGTGTCTTTCATTGATATTTTTCAATATAAAATGAGACATGTAGTTCAAAATCAATTAATAGTATTTGATAAGGATGCTTGTTTTATAATGACATTATAACGGATTATTTAGAATTATCTAAATAATGAGATACATTTGTAAAATGATAATGACATATAAAATACAAGATGTATAAACATATTTTCTATATTATTGGGTATAGGATGAGGGGATTATCATCTAAAATTCAGGTAACATGGGACCAATATCTACTTATAGTATAATTTTCCTAAAATAATATATTTCATTAAAGAATTACTTTAAAAATATGCGAATCATTATATGTGAAATTATTTAATTATATAACCTGCTAGGATGGTGTTAATGAAATTAAAATAGAAATTTCATAACTCATGTAGGAGATAACTATGAAAGTCTGTTATTAAGAATAATTTCTGGATATCTCAATGTATAAAAATGTTCTCTTTAGATAATTATATAAATAGTTTGTAATGTTTTGTATTGGTACATATATTATCGAATTAAAAATTGTGGATTTGAGTTATGATGAGTTCAAATATAGGGAAGAAAAACCCAATGTAGTGTTATCTATTTAAATGTTTTGATTGGATTATTCGTGGGTCATAATATTCAGTAATCCCACCGAACATCCTTAAACTACATTATATATTTCTTATATGCGTATTTATGATGTATAGTCATTACCCATGCATTTCACTCTACAAAAAATAAATAAATATTGATATTAAAAATTATAATAATTTGGATCCTATGGAGACTCATATAACTAGAGACATAATGGGGTGTAATTAGATCAATCAACTGATAATTTTTCATTAGATGACTCAGATGTTTGTGGAATTGATATGGGGTGCTATGAAATAAATTATAAAATATGAAAAACAGCTTTTAATACATTTATTCATAATTAATATTTTAATGATGAAATAATTTTCTTTGGGATGAATGATTGATATGAGATTAAACTATAGAAAATAAATTCTGTATTATACAATTATTTTGTTGAAGGTCAAATTTAATTAGTTAAGTTTTGTATTATATAAAATTGGAAACCTTCATTCTCTATAATAGTTGACAGTAAAACAATATAAAAACATATTTGGAATCACCAATATATTTAAATTTGATTTCTCACACACATAACAAATTGTCATTTATACAAGATAAATTGTTATTGTTAAGAAAATAATAATTAATGGAATAGAATAAATATATAAACTAATAAAGGATATTAAAAGTTTTACATATTATAATGAAGTGGATAAATAAAGGGAAATAGGACAACAAGATGGGTTAGATATCTAGTATAATTCCACAATTGGGAATATGTCCATTATAATAATTAATTTTATAAATGATCAATAATGTAGTAATGTAACCTTTATATACAATAATGTTAAACATATATAGAATTATAATAGTATATTAATATGTAATATATATTAATTGTTTCCCTAAAAATGCATTTTTTAATTTTTTTTAACCAAATTCAATATTTTAAAATATTCAATTATTTTTATTTAACAAAAATATTTCTCATATATAGAAAAACAAATTATGAGAAAATAAATTAAATTTTTCCATAATATTATTAAATTATCCAATTTTCAATTTCCATTATATTTTTTAGATTGTATAATGTTTTAGAAAATTTTATAATACATGATGAATATATGGTATGTATTGTGGAATCATAAAAACATGAAATTTATTTAACTGATAATATAAATTATTCCAAAAAATCAATATTTTTATTAATATAATTATTTTTTAAAAAATAAATTTTTTTAATATACCAATTAATAATTTCTTAAATCCGGAATTAAATATTCTGATATTAAAATCAATTAACTTTTTGTAATTATATTATTCTTATTAAAAATAATGTTGTATAATGAAATTTATTTTTAATGATTTTAAATTTTGGTAAACATACCCTAAAATAAAAATTACATTCTTAGTAACCAACATATAGACATTCAACTTATATTTATTCAAAACCTCAATAAAAGACATATATATTTAAATTATAAATATAATTGGTCCCCGTTATATATTAACACCAACAAATCCTCTATTAAATCTCCACTCCAAAAATTAATTTTCTTGGGTTTTATTTAAATTTAACTCTCTTAAATATTTGGGATGAGTATTATGATTATATAGGTTTCAACATCTATAACCATTTCTATCTGAAATTTGATACTACAAATTATTCCTCAAGACATATCTTAAGGTTGGGGTTCCCAAAAACATTATCTATATTTCTATAGTGAGATCAAAACTATATCTATTTATGGCGTTCATTCCCAAGATTTTTGAAGGTTCATCACATATTAATTGTCTTTATACCATTAACTTCCTTGTCCTTTTTAAAAATATTTTAATTCCTTGATATTTACAAATGTATTATGGTTATTTCCCATTACTAAAAATCCTTGATTAGATTTTGAGTAATAAATTTTAATTTATTCTTATTATCAAAATCTAAGAATAACTTATATTTTAATTTAAATCCTTTAATAGGTGAATTTTAGATAATTTCATTGGTTGTAAATTTTTTCTTTTATTTGATTGATTCCATTAAATATACAATTGTGATGAATTTATCCAACTTGATTACACAGTAATGAATTAATCATTCAATTTAATTATAAAATTACCATATCTCACCATAGATTAATTAATATTAATGAATATATCCATATAATTTCATTCACTACAAATCATTCACAATTTATATATTCAATACTTTTATACACATAATACTCACTACAAATCCATGTGTGTCTATGAAGTTTATATATATCATTAAAATTTATAATAACCAAAAACATATAATTATTATTTCATGTTTTATTCCATAATAATCTTTGATGTATGATCCCCTTCATAAGAGTCCAATATAATTAATTCATTTTATTTCATTTTTTCTCAATACCTAAAAGAGTAATAAAAATGATTAATATTTAAACATTGAGGAATAAAAAAAATTCAATATTTATTTATGTTTTATTTAATGTATTTAAATTTTCTATATGGATCATGTATGTAACTATCATATTTTGGATAATAAACTATTTATTAACACAAAATGGGTAACATTATATTCAATACAATTTAAATAAAACATTCAATAGCTTTTTGTTACCTATGACATGTTGTTGTAGAAATGGGCAATAAGAAATTTAATATTACAATAATTTTATAAAATATATACAACAATATTAAATAATGACTATATAAAATTAATATTATAATGATTATTATCAATCAAGGATCCCCATAAATTTTTTCTGAACATGTTTTTCAAATTTTCATCTATTCTATAAAAAAAATGTTCCTAATGAATATTTTTAAGAATGTGTTTCTTATTAATTTATTTTGTTCCATAAAAATTATAAATATTGGAATTTATTTATTTTATCATCAATGGTTATAAAATTTCTTGATGATATATTTTTTAAATACCATTTTATCTTCTTTGAAATACTATTTATTTTCTACTAAAAGTAAAAATTATCAATAAATAATACATGACATAAAATATTTTTAAAATATAAAAATATAATAATAATCATCCATGAAGAAAATAAAAATTAACTAATTTAAAATATTCTCATAGGTAGAAAATCAAATATTGATAGAAAACATTCACAATACTAATATATATATATAATATTAATTAATCATAAATAATAATTATAACTACATTGTATCAGAATATAACTACTATATATATATATATATATATATATTATCTAGAAAAATCATTAAAAATTTACTGATACATAATAACATTTCATTTTCAACAAAAAAATTTAATTTATAAATAATGAGATATTGAAAAAAGATAGAGATAGAGGTATTATGATAACATAGAGTGTATATATTATTTATCCATTATAATAACATAATTAATATCATATTAATATTTAAAAATCTTATTTATGTATTTTTTAAATGGGTATAGGATTACATAAATAATAGATGGAAACGTGATAGGTAATGTGGGGGAAATTTACCACATCCTTGATATTGAAAATTTTCCAATTTTCTTATTTCCAATATGTTATTGCGTGTGGTAAGACAATAAAATCATAAATT
The DNA here is from genome assembly GCA_963277665.1 of Viscum album. Classification (NCBI taxonomy): domain Eukaryota; kingdom Viridiplantae; phylum Streptophyta; class Magnoliopsida; order Santalales; family Viscaceae; genus Viscum; species Viscum album. The sequence continues at coordinate 792,960,319 of OY728160.1, read as the reverse complement.
ATTGATGTACGATTTTGAAATAGTAATGTTTTAGACCATGGAATATGATTATAATAAGGGAAGATCATTTCCATGGGTATGAGAGGGGGGATTTATACATTTCTAGGATGGGTATTTTATGTTAGAATTTTTCATTAAATATTATTTATATTCAAGGATTTGAAATAAAAGTATTTTCTAAAAAACATTAATAATATTAAACAAGGAAAAATGATATTATGACATTAATATAGAATATACTAGATCTCGCACAACCATATCTGATGTTAAAATCAATAAGAAGTTATTCTTTTCTTTGATACTGATGAAGGTGGCTGAATTTGTTAAAAAATATATCAAAATGACAATATTGGATAACATAAATTCAAAATGACATTTTAGTTTTATTTTTATGATAATTGAGAAAATATCACACAATATTAATGTATTAAAATGTGTATTTCTCCAACCTAATCCATATTTTCAAATTTTATATAAATCCATCATCATAATCATCTATATGAAACAATTTTATACATAATTTACAAAACATTATTGTTGATAACCTAGGGAATTGATTCATAAGATATTTGAGCACAAATAATCAATAACAGAATTCAAATTATTTAAAAATTGAATGTCATAAATGAGTATAATAGTTTCATAAGGTTGTGGAAGAATAATAAAATTGTGTGAGAATAACATAAGACTATTCATACACAGAAATAGATGTTTCATAAAACATGAAAACATGGAATATATATTCATCAAAGGAACGAGACATCCTAAAAATTATTTAATGATCAAGTGATATCAATATAGATTGATAAAAGCATTTATAAAACATAATCGTAAAACCATGTTGTTATCTTCGTACAATATTATCATAGAACATATACATAACCATTAAAATTTTAATAACTATATGGTAAAACTCTAATATAAATCTCTATAGGGAAAAATTATGACACAATTCAATGGAGATCAATAATGGGTTTCACCCACTGTACACACTATAACAGGCTCAACCATTTTACATTATCATTAACAGGGCTCAACCCTAAATATAATATATATTTGGCACACTAATGAGATAAAGTCAAGATCAAACCATTGTATAAAATTTATAAAATCAATAACATAAATTAATTATATATAAAATATCATTGACAAAACTATATAAAAATGCATCATCTCATACAGAAATTGATTATCCAATTTAAAAGGAATGATTTAATGACAATCTATTTGAAATATTATTTACCCCCTAAAAAGAAACTATTTAGGTGATAATTTATTTTATACATGATTAATCCATAGAATAGAAACTCGATCTAATATAATGTATTTCAAGCAGTCAAAATCCATTATGGGAAAGAATTATAATGGTATAATTATAATATATCTTCAATGGATCATATGTAACAAAATTTTTCATTGACCATAATGAATGGAAGTAAAATTAAAATATCCTTAAAACATTTTTTTGGACAAAGATTTTCTTTTTGATAATCACATTTAAATACAAAAAAAAATTACAAAATTTTACGAAAATAGTTTTCATCAAAAAACACCATGGATAAATATAATGGATGAAAACTATTAAAAATAGAACTGAAAATCCAAAAAATATAATGGACATAAAATTATTAAATTTCATTGATTTTATTTGTTTTAAAATTAATCAATCTATTTGAGTGATTTCAAAAAATTGGTTCAAAACTAGTCATTTGAAAAATGTTATTAAATTTCCTTTTAATCCAAATTAAAATATAGTAAAAGATCATTTCAAAATTTCATTATTAAAATATTTTTTTAAATACTTTTTATATTTTTTTAAATCATATATATGGACGAGGGCTATTCCTCATCTATAATAAAATACATAATCTCTATTTATTTTAATTTTTTCTATATTCTATTAATATGTGTTAATTGAATTGAAAAATTAAATAAGTTTACCACAGTCATAAATAGTAGAGTGGAGATGATATTTACTACCTGAATATGAGAATAAAATAAATTCCATAATTTAATCTTCAACATAAATTTTTTTTAATGAAATGAAAATATAACTAATAGCATGTTCAATGAGAGTAACTCCTCAATCATAATCCATATGAAAAAATAACATAAAATGTTCTTTAAATATCACGAACATATGCATATTAATTATTTAACATGTAAAAGGTTCATACATAAACCATATAAAATAAATTCATTGAAAAATATTAAAATATCTATCAATTTATATAGATATAGAAGAAATTAGTTATGGATTTGGTAATATCCGGATAAGAACCTCATGAACGAGAGAACCTTATAAGTATTTTTATATTAAAATAAATTTAATTAAATGAGGCATATAAAATTTCATGGTATTTATATAAAACAAAATAATTTAAAACAAAATTTTAATATAGAACATGACTCGTTGATGTAAAAGTAATATGAGAAACCCTTAAATTGAGTCTAGACATTCCTTTTATGGCTATTAACTATTATATAATAAGAGTTAATAAATTATTTAATTCTTAATAATATTATATACAATTAATATATTATAATTAATATTTTTTATATATATTTTTTTATATATTTATACAATGAATAATTTATGTTTAGTTCAGATGTTTAGAGAATATTTGGTACATTGTTTTCAAGCAGGATTAGTATATTTACCATGAGAAAATAGTTAATGATTCAAAAATATAAATAATTTATAATGAATAATTATATTATTTATACATAAATTATTCTTTTAAAACAACTCATGAATATGGTAAATAAAACTATACAACATTTCTATCATAGAGACGTTTGGCCATATATATGTAAAAGTGACGCTTCCATTTTTCAAAATTAATTATTCAAAAGAAGGTATGTAATAATTTTTCACTAAATAACAATAATGATATCAAAAAAATAATATTATTTCATTAAATATACTTCTATATATCATCCATATCATTTTGTGATTAAAAAATAATAACAATATATTTGGTTGTCTCTATCCATGAATACACACGAACAATGTTATAATTTTCAATTTATGAAATAAAATGGTATATAATATTTTATGAATGAAAAAATGTCATTCATATAATAAATTTTCATTTATGTCTCATATATTACATAAATTGGCCATTATAAAATAATAATTAATTTGTTAGTGGAAAATAAATTGTATCACTTCCCCAGGCAGTAGTACAATATATTCATAGTTGACTTTATCTTATCTATAATAAAATAGAAACTGAGAAGGTATATGTGATATCATAAATCCATATGTAAAAATATGGTAAAAATAATATATATATATATATATATATCGATATTTTAAATTTATAATTATGTATAGTTGTGAGGGGATATGTTGGAAAATGAATGAGATCGGTTCATGAAGTGGTACTCTATCACACACACAAATGATGATTTAACACCCCATATGATGGAATATGATATGTATATAGGTATATAATAAATATTATATCTCAGAATATGGGATATAAGATTATTAATATATATACATAATGATAGAATATTTAATGGAGGTTGCTGAAAGAAATGTAGTAAAAACTATCCATTAAGAAAGATCCTTCTACATCATAAAATATCCATTGGTAAAAACAAAAATCCATTAAAGGATGGATTTAAGATTCAAATTTTGAATATATAATGTGGTAATGTATGCATTCAAGAAATTTTGGTTTGAATTGTTCGTGAAAAAAGGAATTTGACAATGCGAAGTGGACTGGAGAGGGATGGACTATTACAATTTAGGTGAGAGGCACACAAGCTATTTTTTAAAATAAAATGTGTACAGAAGTTTTTTCACATATATGATGGATATAGAATAAACAATTATAGTAAATAAAAACATATAAAAATATATAAATTTGAAAGAAAATTTAATTTATTGAAGAATTAGGTTATTTGTATTCATGTATTCTTATATTAACCTATAGTAAACCCATATTCAACTGAAAAACTATAATAAATTTTTATTTTCTAAAATATTTATTCTAATTAAAAATTATGATAGTCTTATGATATGATATAAATTAATATTATTTTAAATGTGGAAAAATTATATAAAATTAAATTGACTTGTTTTGAAAATTTTAATTTAAACTCTGACCCATTGACTCAACAAATACTAGGGATTGAAAAAATATATTTTTTCAAGAATAATTAGATTTTAAATTAACCCTATGACTAATGATATTCATATTATTAATAAAAATTAATATTTTTTATAAATAAATTATAAATTTCAGTAAATAATTCCTAAATAAGTATAATTTGTGTCTATTTAACAGACGAACATTATTCCTTTTATACCAGATTTCAATAAAAATTCCATTATTAATCCCAATAATAAATATATAATAAAATCCAAAATCAATAAGAATATAATTTAATTTTGTTTATTAAATATATAAAATAAATATTTGTGTTTCTTTAAATCATATTCATATTATTATGTGAGATTGAAATTAAATAGATTGTTCAAAAGAAATGATTTTTTAGAAAAATTAGTACTTTTTTACAATCCAGTAAAAATAAATATATTTTAAAAAATCCAAAAATATATACCTTATATAATTTTTCATGATGATTTAAAAATTTATTCTTATTTTTTGAAATAATATTTAAAAAATTCATAAAAAATAATATTAATCTATCCTCACAAAATTTATTACTATTGATATAGATATTATTGATGAATGATGATATAGGAATAAATATTGATTAATTATTTAAAATTAATTTTTAAATAATTTATTTTTTTAGATACCAAAATATATATTAAATAGGTATGTTTGTATTATTCACATAGTCAAATTGAACGTCTAGTTTGAAATAATAATCTTTATCATGATATGATTTTATAGTTCACATTAAAAATATTATCCAGTCATACACACTAACAAGATTCGAATTAAAATAACATTTTGTTTAATCCAGTATAATTAAATAAACATCATTCTAATCGTTTAAAATTTTCCTCGATAATCAATTTTTTTTATTTGAAAATTTATTTTTTTTGGAGCCATCATCGTAAAAAGATCCAATAAAAAATCCTGTTGACAATTAATAAAATTTTGTACAATGGTTGTCTATATTAATAAATATAAGGCTTATATTTATGATAATATTGGTGGGATAAGAAGATTTTTTTGTTGAGTAATTGTTAAATGTAAAAATAATAATGGAGAGTGATAGTGATATAACTCATGAATGTGAGGAATGGGTCCTTAATATAACCATAAACGAAGGTAATGGAAAAAATTTTATTTCAAGATCTGTTTTTGTAAGTTTATGAATTACATAACATCTATAAAATTTAAATAATGGAATATATTTACTTCATATTTTCAAATTCATTACATTAATTAGTTTCCACCACAATCCCATATAATGTTTTATATTATTAGTATTCAATATTAATTTTTCATGCATAATGATGTAAAATTAATGAACCACCAAATTAAGAAATCATACAATAATATCCAAAATTATACAGTAATACGACAAATTAGACCCAAACCATTGAACATATAAATGACCATTATTCAAAACAAACATGAAGATTTCACCACTAAATAGTGTTTGAACCACAAATTTTATATCATTTCATTCAATCCAAAAAGTATAATGATCTTCATCTGATATTTCATTAATCACATTTTATTCAAATCTATTATCAATACCAAGGCCATCTATATGATAAAAAATCTGTAACCAAAATTAGCTCAATATCCAATATCATATATCCCCAAATTTTATCCACATCATAATCCTTATTTCATAAAAATTTAAAGTAATACTCAACATTAAATCAAATCATTACATCTATATTTAGAAAATAAAAAGTCTCCTTATATTTCATTAAACCCTTAAAATTCTCATCACATAATTCATGAAAGGGGTTTCAAATAAATTAATCATATTCTAAACAATAATTATTTTAAAAAATGATGGAATAAATGTATTTCAAGATATCATCATATGATTACATCAATATATAAAAATATTTAAAAAAATTTGCATTGATCCTACTATAAAATTTTTGGACATGCACTCAGATATCCAATTCTAAAAACATAAATATTACATTTCATAATATTTTACCAATGATGTTATCAAAAATTTAACCATCCAAAATGTAAAAAATCAAAAGGAAAATATAATATCACAAGAATTCAAAGACACCATTTTAGTTAATAGATAAAAAATTTAGGAAAAAACATATATAAATAATAACTATATCATTAAATTTTCTTTATACCACATAACCTTGTTATTTATATTTAACATTATGTCATCATCATTATTATCCATATGACACCATTCGGTAAATAACACATCAAACATAATTATTGATAACATGGGGGAACTCAAATGGAAGAATGCTGATCTAAATTCTAAATAATTATGAGAATATTAATTAAAAATTTAATTCCATTAGTGATAATAAGATGAGTATAGTGATATTAATACTCAATCAATGTATGTGAATATGACATAATAATTTTTATAACCATTAATACATTCATAAAAAATAAGAAAATATATCATATGTAAAATATGAATATTTTATAAAATATCATCTTCAAATTAATTTATATAATTAGGTGGTGTGTGTTACCCACAAGGAAAGTATTAGGTTATTTTATATTCATCACCAATTTTATATTTTTCATCATGAAAAATTGATTTTCTTTGATTTTTTAGGTTACAATCCTTGTAGATTATTATTGGAAAATAATATATTATTTAAATTATCATATTATGTGATAGATATCACTATGATGTAGGAATGGTGGGAATGAATCTGAATAGATAAATTATAAATAAATTGTATAAAGATGTTTTTATAATTTAAAATTTGTGAATAATTAATTAGATGTGAAAACAAAAGTAAATTGAAATAATAATGATTTCTTTAAAGGAAAATATTTTTATTCCCACAAAGGAATTTTATTTCAGTAAATTAAAAAATCGCTAATACTGAATTATATTAAAGAAATTTATATTTTATATAATCTATCAAATTTTATCAAATTCAACTCATATGTTTTATAAACATGTAATAATAAAAATTAAATATGATTAATTTTTTTTTTCAAAAAGGTCTTATTACCATTATTTAATGGGATATTTATTTTAAAACAAAATTTGAATGATTAATTAATTATATAGGGAAAATAAAATTTACATATTGAAATATAACTCTCAATAATTTTTCAGGATGAATTATTGGAATTTTTCTGAGAAATGTTTTTTTTTGATTAATACAGAATAATAATGATTTCTTAAAGACAAAAATATTTCATTAATATAATTCATATTGATAAATAGTATTTTAAATTTTATATAATGTAACATTATAACCCTTATACAAATATTAATACAGTTTATGCCATTTTAATAATTATTTATTTTTAATTTGAATATAAAAACATAGTAAAATTTTGAACATGTTTACATAAATACCATGTTGGATCATAGCGTCTGCAAGATTTTATTAAATGATAATGCCTTTGTAAAAGGACCTAATCATTAAAAAATATACAAATATAAAATAAAATTATAGAATTATAAAGGAATATTCATTATTACAATATTTTTTTTGTAACAGAATGTAATCAATTTGAGGGATCTACATCCATGGGTTCTTATTGTCACCTCCTTTATTGGTAGGACCATATACCACCATGTTTTCCTCTCAATAATAATGGGTCATTATTTTATTGTGATCTGAAATTTGTCATTGGAAATTGATCCACCTAGTAGTGATTTTCCACTTTAGTTGATGCACTCCATATTGAAAGGTCTTTAAAAAGGAAGTTGATTATCATTCGATCCAATCATTATTCCATCATTTTTTCATGATGAGACCAAAATCAATAGTGATTTTTTTATATCTCTGATTCTATGGAGGGGGGAAACCATAGTTACGGTAACATTTTCCTATAATTGTAATATTTTTATTTATATAGACAAATCATAATCTATTTTTTTAAATTAAAATATTGATTGATATTTTGAATATTAATAATTAATAATTTATATTTATTATATATTATATTTTACCCAATAATATTTCCTAAAAAATTATAATTAATTACAAAAATGAAGTAAATAAACATTACATAGTTGTTAATATTTAGAATTATGGGGGAAAACTAGAATCAAATACAAATACCATTTTTTTGGAATATTTCAACCACATATTATTTTCACTGATATGATTAATTATTGAAGGAAAATGTTGTAAGAGAGGCCACCCAATAGAGTATAACTATATACATTTAAAATAATGTCACTCCACCTCCATTATAAATGGGAATTCACTATCCCAACATATAATCATCTCTAATCCCATTAGTATCATCCAATATCTAAAAAAAATTAAAAATTCCCTCATATTATAAAAGATGACTAATTTGGGATCAATAGAAATAAATAAATGGCTTTTTTTCTAATAAAAATGAGTTACAAAAAGAATATATAATATTCATCGACAATTTATTAGTTTTATATAATTTTAAAACAACTTCAATTATTCTTATACCATTATTTTTTATGACCTCAATATTGAAAATACATAATTATGTTGTTACATAAATTTTATAAACTGCATCATGACACACTTATATCAAATGTGATAAACAATAATCATTTATGTTGACGACAAACTTCTACCTCGTGATCTAATGCAATTTCTTCATCCATTACAACCTCTTAAGGCTATGTATAATTATTTACATAGAATTTATATATGATATATATGATACATATATATAAATAACATATTTAGATTTATGGAATTATTATATAATAGTTACCTTCAAGATATCTAGTTGGTGATAATATGATAATTTCATTCTTCTGTACTGCAGACTACTGCCTCCCCAAGTGATGTTATTCATTCACAACATTACATTGAATTTATTATGGATGGGTATAATATAAATATGTGATATATAATGAATAATAATTATTATATTATATATATATCCCTCTAATTTAATTTTCGTTCCCTAAATACAATAAGAAAATGTTAATGGATTTCATGTGTTTTTACAACATGCCATCCCCCTTAACAATGCATTTAATTTAATAATTATATATTTTATATATTATTATAAATAAATATATATTGAATTTATACTATATTTATATCATTTTTATCATTATGGAAAAGTGTAAATCATGATGTAATTATGTAGACCAAAAATAAAATACAAATATATATACTAAAAAAATGTTGATATTACCTGAACCATAACAGTAACATCAAATATTAAATAAAATTTAAATATTTAGTAATAATAAAATAATATATGGTATGAGTTATTTTCTTATCCATCTATTATATATTTATAATATATTTATATTTATTTTACATTAGGTTTTATTAATATTGATTATAGTTTAGGCTTAATGTAATGGAATTTATGATCTAACATTTATTTCTACGAGACATATTCATATAAAACCATAATTTGGTGGTGTGTGAATATATGTACCAATGAAATGTTGATACATGAGTTTAATTAATTCAAAAATATTAAATGTTTCATCTCCTTTAATTATTTCATTTATTTTGTGATTCAAAAGTTACTCAATTTGTAAGGGTATTTCTAGTCTCATATTTATTTCTGTAATACTTAATCTATATCCACAACTTCTTCAACGATATTTTTCTAACATTTGATGAATTTATTTCATAATATATACTGAAAACAGAAGCAATTTTACATATATGAAAATTAAAAATCATACATTAACTAATTTACAATAATATATATTCTTATTCTCTAGATGATGAGTTTTCAAGAGGAACATTCATATGTATGAAGCACAAAAATCAACATTTAAATACCACAATACGAAAAAAGGATAATGAAGATTGTCTATAGGTATTAGGAAATTAAAAAAACAATATGGTTATCACAGGGTACGATATATCAAAAAATTAGTAAATATTCATATGATAAACAATTATTCAAAATTCTATAGGATTAACCAATTATCAAACTAAAGGAATTGAAAAAATTGGTGAAAGAGTATTATGATTCACAAAAAAGGGAATTAGCTATCCCTTCATAAAAAGAAATAAATGAATTCTTATTGTCTATTATACTACATAATTAAAAACAAATACCACATATCATCATATAATACTCTATCTAGATTGATATCTAACCAATGAACATCGTTAGTTCAAACCAAATTCAGTTACATCAAAAAGAGGTAACATTCATCATCAAAATTTTTTATTTCTTCCTCAATCACCTTAAATTATTATTTTTAAATTACAATATAATAAAATCATTATTAAAAATATAATATGATTTTTTATGGTAGTCTTGACAGCTACAAATTCACACTGATCTATAAATTGTGATACATAAACACCTTTTGTGGGTAATGTGGACTACCTCCACGTAAACCGATGTTAATCATTATTGCAATACAAAATTTAAAGGTTGGTAATAATAATATGTATTCTATTTATATATGAATTTTTAATTTATCATTCACTTTTTTATTCATTAATTATTATAAAAAACATACCTTGTCTCTTTAAATTTTTTTGAAACACGATAACTTTGTTTAGGTGTATGGATACAAATCTCTACTATCTATGAAAGAGAATTGATTCATTTATGATTTACATGGAATACATTAAGGATTAGTGTAAATTAAATTTGTGATATATTATTCATAAAAATGATACATTAATAATTATATACATGTATAAATTATGTAACTTTATTTCTTTCAATTGTACATGAAAATGGAAACCCAATTCATGCATAATTATGACAGACCTTCTCGATGAATGATGAATTTCATTATCAATTTCAATACATTATTAAAATTATATATAAATATATAGTCAATATATGTTATATTTATATAATTTATAAAATTATGGAAGTGATGAAATACTAAAAAATTTAAGAGGGACACAAATAACAAGTTAATGAAAATACTAAATTAAAATAGATATTACCAAAAATGTAAAGTTGAAATAGATTTGTTAATAAATAATTTATATAATGGAATAAGAAAATTTTATTTCATATTATATAAATAATTAGTGTTTTGTGATATATTTACAATAATATTATATTTTTTACTGTAGAATTGGACAAGTAAGATGGCAGTCAAGACATAAGGTAATTTGATTTCTAGTATCATTTTAATTTTCGCAAGACTTCAAACATATTCAACACTATTTTATTTTGTGTGTTGTATATACATTGCTAGGAATTGATGATATAGAAATTATATCCCCTTTATTTTCAATTCAATGCAAATATAAAAACCTGTGTACTTTAAAAAAATTTGTTGAAATTATTTTTCTATATTTTATGGATTCTTAGAGCATAAAATTTAAAATTGAAAAATTATTTAATTTTTAGAATTTTGAATCATTTGTCTACTTCGGGAATATATATTTACAAATTTATCCAAATATAGGGATTTTTCTAAAATCCTAGTTAAGTATAATACATTCTTGTAATATATTTTATATGATTATTCATCCATATTAAGGCCAAATAAAAATACTACCTCTGAAAAACATTTCTAGCCGGCCGGATAAGAACCACCTTATTCAAGGGGAAATAACACAGCCAATGTGACTCCAAATGGGATTATTCCTCCAGGATATGAAATGTGTCACATTTAATTTCACTAAATTATTAGTCTAAATATAAAATTAAATCATAAAATAATTATTTTATTGTGTAAAAAAGTGTAATATTAAATGTCACATCATGAAGAATCAGTAGTATTCATCAATTAAATAATATATTTTTTCCCACATGTCCCAGTGATCATAAATTTTGAGTATAGAGAACGTATTAAATTTAAAAAATAGTATTTAACTAAAATATAAGAAATTAAAACATGGATGAGTACCAAACCTGAGCCCAGATTCACGATTAAAAAGATCGATATAATATTTTAATCCTTTTTTTTCTTTTTTATTCCCATCTTCATTTCAATTAAATGGATGGTTTGACTAAGGGAGTGATATATATTTGCGGATATAATTTCATAGATAGGATTATTTCATTTTGTAATCAATAAATTATGTTATGAAATCCATGTGGTGGTGTGTAGTTATGATCTAAAGTAATTTCCCCTTTTAAGTTTTTGTTTTTCAATGAAAATATTTTTCTTTTGAATATGAAAGAAATTTTTAGTCTTGGTAAATAGGTTATAATTACTTCATGTTAAAATTTTATTCATTTATGTATCATACTATTTATCATATTTTGACTAAAAAATGTCTAACTTTTTTTAGACTTCTTTAGGAGACGTATCCCATTGATCACAAAAAATCCAATCATTTTCTATTTATAAGAGGACTTTTGGTAGTTGAATCACTTTATTGAGTGCATGAACACCCAAATTTGATTTCATAATATAGTTTTGGGTAAAATTTGATTTAAAACTTGTGGTATTGAGGTATATATTGAATATTTTAATAGGAAATAAACTATCGATAATGATAATTAGATTGTATGAAGACTAAACCTTATACGCAACAGCCTTACTCACATCAATTTTATCAGTCTGTTTTACTTCACATTTGTAATCTCAATAAAGTATTTCTTATTTCATTATGATTTAACATAATTTAACATTGTTTAAATCATTTGAAATCCACATATATGATTCACAGATATTAGAGAAAACATATTAACACTATTACTGTTTGATTATAGAGACTTCATCCTCCCAAATAGACAACCCTATAGTCCCCATTGTATGTCTGGTTAAGGGGATAATTATAAAATGGGGTAACATTAATGAAAACCATTGTGCCAATTTGGAACCATTTATGGTTATTTTTCACTGATTTTTTTTAAAAATTAAATAATTATATTAACTTATTTTGTCTTTAATATATGGATTTTCATTGTGATCACTTTTAGGCATGAATTGAATGTCAATAAAATGAGCTACAAGTACTGGTAAATTGATTAAATTAAAATTAAAATAAAACAATCTTTTAATTAGACAAAAGAATTTTTTGACATAAAAAAATAATCAATAACTGTGAAGGAAATGGTAATTATATTCAATGATTAAAGTGGAATGACTGGATTGAAAGCTCAAAAATACGATTAATAAAATGAAATTATTTTCCCAACTAATTTTAATGTTGGATAAAATTTTATGGATTATCTCAAAATGATTATAGAATATATTTTTTCAAATTTAATGGATGAAATCATTAGGGAATCACCAACAGATGTGGATTTTGGAAATCAAAATACATTGAAAATTTATTCAGATAGACTCGTTTTAAATGAAATATAATGTGAAGTTATTGTTTTTGAAATAGAAAAATCTGAACATTTTTATTAAAAATTGGTTAATGGGGATAAGATACATGGTACATTCACTTTTAAAGTGAATTTGGATGAACATCATCTAATTTCTACTTTTAATATAATTATTATCCATTTCCAAATAGTACTAGAACATGATAAGCCAGATGGATATATCTCAAATAATTGGTAAGTTTTCCATATTATTTAGATAATAAATTGATAATTGTTCCTCTATTTCCATATTCCTTTCCCATTTTATTGAGTGTAATTATTTTTCAATTGATGATGATTTGAAAGATAATATAGAACAAATAGTGGTGTTTTTTAATCAATAGTACATTGGTTTATATGAGGATTGTGGTACAAAAAATGGCTTTCAATGAATATATAATTTTATATTATGATGTTGAGGATGAAAAAAAATCCAAATATTAATATTAATCAGCCATCACATTTATTTTATTAGGATCAAGCTATGGTATGTTTCTTTTACATTTTCCACCTTCCAATAAAACGTTGATGCAATAAAGTCATTAAATGAAATATGAAGAAGATTTACTTTAGGATATTCTAAAATTAATGTGTTTTAAGGATGATTGGATGACCATATGTTTTTGGTTAATGAAGTTAAAACTGCACACACCATTAGAACGTGGATGATCAACAAAAATTGAATGACTAGGACTAGTGAAATAATATAACCTAAATGGGGTGTTCCATCCAAGTCTCTTTTTCCATTATCATTATTTTTTTGGTAATTAATTTAATTTAATTAAATAAGATGATTTTTTATATAGGTTCACATGTTAATGCTTTTAAGAGGCTAGATAAAGGCCGATGTTGTCTAATAAAAAGTACATTGTCTGTTTTCTATCTATTTGATTTTTCCATGTTTTAACATCCTGATTTTCATATCACAATTTGAATAGTTATTAACAATGAACAACGTTTAAAAATAAAAAATTACGTCTAGGAACATGATGGGTAGATTTTTATTTTTATTTTTTTTCATTTTCAGATATTCGTTGTTTTACTTCTTGTTAAAAAATGGGTGGGATCAAACGATTATCATTATCAATTTTGATGATCTTAACAATGAAGAAGCCAAAATAACCCTAAAAATATATCATAAATATACATGTAAAATGATATTGTTTCATGTTATAATATATTTAATTTTTTAAAATTATCTACAGATTTTTTATCTCATACAACATCTGACTATCAAAATCATTGAAATTCCCCTCACCCGAGGCTTTTAAAATATTTTTGACAACTTATTCATATTAAATGTTTTTTATGAGTTAACCAATCCAAGATTTCTTTTACTAGAATGTGAATTTTTTCACTATATACATTATGGTCAATGTACACGTGACATAAATGATTAGGAAAATTAATTGAATTTTAAAAGCCTCAATTTCATGATAATCCTTTTAATTTTGGACTAATACGATCATTTAATCATTCTGATCACATAGTAAACATATGATTCCTGAAATTATATCCACATTATAAAAACATTTCCAATTTTCATCCTTCCCTAGAAGTTGAGATTCGTGATCTTGTGGAAAATAATTTTTTTGGATGGTGAATTGTTATGTGATACCTCATTTAGTGATGCATTGAATGGAGATTCAAATATTATAGAGAAGTGTTCTACTACTGGAAAACATTTTGATTATAGTTGTTCCTATATATATCACTCAATGGAAATGGGGTTGTTCTTATCCTAATATTTCAATGGAATAATGTTGATCATATTTGGATATTTTATAAATTAATGTGAAGAAAAATGTCATCTTGTCACCTGAAATAATGACAAAATGAGATGAAATATAGATTATCAAAGCTTCTTAGATTTTATTTTCAACTATGAGAAGTCATTAAGATAATATACATGAGTGTAAATTATAATCATGCATTTTTTCTTTATAATAGAAAAACAAACCTTATTCATCTTCAAATTGTTTCATATGTGAAACTCTCCAACCATAATCCATTGAAAACACATGATAATTTTTAATGATAATCATATTTTATTGACTCACATTGGTTATATTTATAGAAATATATAAATCCTATGATTATTATTACATGTGATTTGACGAGAAAATCCTTCCTGGAATTTTTTTATGTAGTTCAAAACATAATGTTGTGTAACTCTGTTGTGTGCATGAGAGTAAAAATGACGGGGATATTTATGGAATAATTTGAATTGAGAGACTTAATAAAAATTTCAGGATTAATTCTAATATTGAGTTCATTGAGATTAATTGGTGGACACCATTGTTATTTGTTTTTAATTTTCCTCAATATAATTTTGACTCTCATTGGTCCGGAGTCCAAGTTCTATGTGTTGGGGAATTGATAGAGATTATATTTACAGTATTTATCATGTATTTTTCAGTTATATAAAACACATAAATTTTAAAATTTGAGCGGAATATAATGTTTTATATTTTAGGGACTCTTCCCACTCAAAATAAAAAAATTCACAATTATAAAATATTAAATATTAGCAATCATTTATTTATTTTATTCATATCCTATAGAATATTGATCCAGATCAAGTGATTTTTTTATAGACATACTATGTTCATAGGATAAAACATTTTAAATAGGTATAATATTTTATTAGACCAAATAGAGGCCCAAATAAGTCACTCGTTGCAGAAATGTTTTATGTAGATAGGACTGGGAGAATATAATTCCAATGGTCATTTCTCTCGTTACGAGACTAAATATGAGATGATATCACCTAGGGATGAAATATGACTTAATTTCATGCATTAATAATGATTCTAAATGGAATATTATAACATTTAATAATTAGGTGACTGAGATGAAAAGAGTAACATGATGTTTCACCTATGTAATTAATAGTTGTATTAATTAATAAAATCATTTGTTTTTCAAAACATGTCTAAAAGTCCTGAAATTTTAATTTTTTAGAGAGGATAAAAATTATAACAACTAATTAGAGTTAAATATATGGATTTTTATTAGGTTTGAGTCCCAAAATTGTTACATAAATATATATTTTTAAACAATATGAATTATTTATATCCACTCTTTTGTCCATTATATTATAATCATCATTTTATTTAAAAGGTTAATTAGATGGAGGGAGTGGGATATTTTACCAGAGATATTCAGGAGTATAGTTGTATTAATGTTTTGAGTTATAAATAAAGGGATAAACTCCATGTTTTTTAGTACTGTGAAGATATGAGGAAATTCTCCATTTTGACTTTGTTGACTTAATTATTAAAAATTATCTATTAAAATTGTAATGGAAATTTTTTTATTTATTGAAGTTGGTATATTTTTTCCTTGTGAATAGCTTCTACTACATTGTTCTATATTTATTAACAAATTATTACTTTAAATTAATAGGATTTTCTATAAATATTTGGAAATGGTATCTATATTCAGCACAAAAATGTCAATTATTTTTTATTTTTCGTAGGTCTTTTGATAAACAAATCACATTCATCAGAAGATAAACTCCCTTATTTGAGGTATCAATATGGATTCTAGTTAATTTAGATTTATAACATTAGTTATTGATGTATATATTTTATAAATTAATTGTCAATAAATTATCGAAAATCATAAATTCTGTGTCTCAAGATCTATCATTGTCAACCACTGTCTTGTTTGGTTTTTTTAGTATAGTTTGATTTTAATTCCTAATAAGTAAAATAAAATTATTGTTAATTTCTATTTTATTAAAATTTAAAATTGTATATCACATTGAAAATAAATAATTTTTTTCATACATTAAACAAAATAAAAATAAAAAATTGTTAGTTTGAGTAATTATCCTACAATCTACTTACTAGACAGCCTTATGGTCGCCATTGTACTGCATTTCAATAGTAAAAATACTAACTTGGGTAAGATGACTTAAAACCCCAATGTTACAAGTCATATCATTAATTTAATTCATTTAACAATATTAAATGTTTAAATTATTGTTATCCTTTATCGGGTCACATAATTCAAATGTACATTAAATAATAAGGGTATTTCTATCCCCATTATTTTTATTATGACCCTTATTCTATATTCAGCACTCAGTTCTTTTTTTGGTGAATGTACATACATATGTCATGGAGTATATTTAATTTAAATTATTTAATCATATTAAATGTTTTAATTGATTTTATCATTATAAATATATCGTTATTCAATTGTTAATAATGTATTAATGATATTTCTAGTATCACTTTTATTTTCATTATATGTATTTCATATTCATGACTAATTTGGTTTGTGTTATGTATACTGACCTGTGACATGTTATATCTTGTGTATAGACCCAAAATTTCTATGTAATTTGTTTAATTAAATGGGAATTTTACAAGTCTGTGAAAATTTACGACGCAAGATTTCGGGGTCTGATGTTCCTGAAATCAATTTCAGAAGTTTTGTTCAGGTACGTTCTATAATCGCACGAGTGGATTTTTATAAATTTTCAACCGATGCTTAGAATATAAATTAGAGGGCACCGTTGAACTCACAACACCATTTTTTCTTTACGGAGACATTCACCTAGTCGATAGTGGATCGAAAATAAAAGAGAGTATTTGAGTTTTTCATGGAAATAATAAAATAAAATATACTAAACATTATTTTATTTTTGAGCCACAATATGGATGTTAGAGATGGGGTGCAATATAACTAACCATCCTTTTGGGAGTTGAAGTGTGGGCACCACCCGACCATATCCTCCCATGAGAGGTTATGGTGGTGGGGCCTAGCCAAACCCAACCTCCCAAGATAGGTTATGATGTGGGGACCACTCGGGACTAAACCCAACTAATAATGGTGTGAGAGGAAATCCTCTTAACTCCCCTCATTAATGACGGAGAGGCTCCCCACCCCCTCCTTTAATGGTAACAACCATTCCTCCCATTTAATTATACCAACCCCATGAATTAATTATATGGATCCTACTTAATTAATTCAACCATTTTAAATTCTTATGCCAACAAATTAATATATTTTATTATCTATTATTTTTTTTACCTTTTATTTTGTTGGAAAAGGATGAATGATAATTTTTGAGAAAGTATCTCCCCAAAGAAGAACGAAGAACGTCGACAATGATCATCTTCAACATATTCCCAGAAAAAACTTGTGGAAGATATTGATATGGGACATCATTGACGACCAACCCTTTCTCTTCCTTGTCGTCAATGAACCGACACACGAGATCAGGACTAGAAGGGTGTGGCAGATGCGATGAACGAAGACAACTTAGTCTTCTTCCCTATTACTCCGTCAATGAACAACGAACAAAGTTAGTGGTTTAATTTTATTTAAGTATGATATTATTACCTTAATACTCTTGATCCAAATGAATGAATGCATACCATCTTTTTATCAAGTTGATCTTTAGATGTTTTTCATTATGGGTTGGGAATATTTTATAATTGGGGGATTAGGGGAGTTGATGTTTTCAAGATAACTTCCATGCTCATTCACTGCTTAATTCTTGTGAAGCAATTTCTATCACCCTAAATGTGGAAGGGTGTGGACCAAACCAAGTTGGTCTGTCCCCATATTCGAACTTCATTGTGAAGTTCTTTGGCATGGATAAGAGGTGATGAAGGCTACCGGAACCACCCTCGCAATGCTACGGCACCCTAGGCCAAACTGCGCCACCCTTCGGCTTCTAAGCCACCTCGGCCTTACTGCTCACCGGCCGCACCCCTACCAGCCGAATCTACTGAGCCGTGCTGCACCCTGGCCGAGCTGTGGTCCGGCAGCACCGTGCCCCAGCTCATGGAAACCATGCCTCCCGCACCCCTCGCAGAGCCCTCTTGAGCCCCAACACTATAGCCTCCACATGCCTCATAAATCCACCGTCTGCGTGACTCGGTCGAGCTGGCCTCCCATCCTTGGCCGCGCCACTCTGGCCCCAGGCCGAGCCGCCCAATTCGGCCCCCCGTGGCGCCATCTTGTCCGAGTTTCGCCCTCGCAATACCCTCCGGGGTGAGCAGCCCGCACGGAATCCTTCAGGCTGATCCATGCACATGCGGGGCCCACCGGGCCGAGCCTCTGACGTGGCGCCTTCTGGGCCGAATGGCCCTCACTCTGACCCACATCATGTTCGCACCCTCATGACCAGTATGCACTCTTGCAGCCCTCCGCAACCTCGCACGGCCTGCTGGGATCGGGCGAGCAGGCCAGACCGAACCTAACGGGCTAGCCTGCCTAACAGGTTGGGCGAGACCTAACGAGTCAGGCAATGTCGGACCAGATTGGGTCGTCCTAGATTGTGTTGGGCCGGGTCGGACCAGACTTGGGCCAACTATGACCCTTTAAATTCTTTTGGCCATATATTTGGAAATGGGTGTCCGTTGGATAAACTGTCAGCGGCCCTGGTAATCTTTCCTCATGACGGTCCCTTGATGTATACCCCACTACTATTTGGGGTATATTTGAAATACTGTCAGGTTTGATCGTGCAAAAATCCAACTGGGCCTCGGGACTAAAAGGCTAATAACTCACAGAACGAGCGTCTAATTGACATGACATTAGTTGGGATGAGACATATATGATGTGTAGGACATTTAAGATACTTATTTGTGGGACTTCGTGACATTTGGAGTATTGTCTAGAAGATTGTTGAGAAGATCCTTCCAGAGATGAGAAAACAGAGTGTAGAGACCTAGTTGTTGGCTGAGACATGACGCCTGGAAAATTTATTGACTCAGAGTGACTTGACTAGCCTAGTCGATATCACCTAGTTCTGGTGGAAGACCCACGACAGAGGAGTTCCTGGTTGGGGTAGCAAACCCACAGTATTTGGTAGTATGAGTGCCTATGTAGGCTATTAGGGGGAGCTCCTGGTTGTGGCGGCAGACCAATTGTGGGGAGTGCCTTGGTGACACAGTAGACCCATTGTACTCGATATGAGGTATACCTCCGTAGTCCATGTTTAGTGGGATGCTCCTTAGTGTGGTGGTAGGCCCACATTAATTGACATAGGAGGAGTTCCCCTGCAGTTGTGGTTTCGATAATGTGAATAAAAATCCTGGTTGAGATGAGTCAATAAATTTTGTGTTTTCCTCATGATTGAGATGGATTACATGATAACTAAGATATATGTATGGGAATATATCTAGGTGGGTTTATATGTTGATTTCATTTGTTTTGGTTTATTCTTGTTGGTTTTTGTAAGACCATGAGGGTATTGGGGTCCCAACTGAGTATCATTATACTCAACCCTGCCCAGGCATTGCCCGCACCTCATTGTGTTGGATGAAGACGACGGCCAGTGCTGACTAATGCTGAGAGAACTAGGATTGGACTATATCTAGAGGCGGACCATACGGTGTGATGGTACATGAAAGAGATAGATGGACCTGGAGTGATGAGGAGGCGATCTATACCTAACCTTCATGTAGGAACCTCAGAAGATGACCAAGCCATAGTTTTTTTTTTCTTCAGTTGTACTTTTGGTTTCTTGTACTTTACAGTTGGATTGAATTTTTGGCCCCTTTTTACATTCAGCACACTTTTTTATACAATTTTACTTAGTGATTTGTTTCCATATTGTTCTTTGTTGTGGGTGTTTACAGTATATAAAGAAAATTCCTCCCCATTTTTATATAATAACGCCTTAGGTGTGAGTCACTTTCCCCTATCCTATGGATGGATGGCATGCAGTAGTCATGGCATAGGCCCCAGGGGACGGGTCGTGAAAAATTGGTATCAGAGTCGGTTCTACCGAAGAACATAAGTCTTTGACCTTTTCTATAAAGAAATAGTGTTATGTGTAGTTTGTGTAGTTTTCTATTCAGTGAGTCGAGTGTCAGTACGGTGGCCGACGTATCCATACAACAGGACCCTGACTTCTGATTTCCCACTCAGTGCATGAAAAAACTGATTGCATGTGTGTTTTCAAATGTTTTCTTTAAGTCAGCTCAACCAGGTCAGCTCACCAGGTATAATCTTTTGACTGTGTCTCATTTGTTTCATTCAGGATGCCTCCCCGCAGACGACCATCTAGAGTCCTGAGAATTGTATGAATATACATCTCACTGAGTGACGACGCCACAGTTCATGGCCCTTTTCCAGTGGAGGCACCAATGGTTCCACTTCCCATTGGGCCACCGATTCCACTAGCCCTAGTAGTAGATGATGAATGCCACATCAGCACATTGCACGAGTTCTAGTGCCAGAGTCCACCGATGTTCATGGGAGATAATGACCTGCAGGCAGCTAAGGATTGGCTAGAGGCTGTGTTTATAGTTTCTTGACTTTTAAGGACACCAACCAATTTCATGGTGATTCTTGTTTCAAACATTCTATAGGTAGTAGCGGGAAGATGGTGGATCTTGATGCACTAGGTTCGTTATGAGATGATGCTACTCTGGGCAGACATTGAGAGCCTTTTTTGGTAGGGGTTTTTCCCAAAGACACTCCATACAGTGCACATACAGGAGCTACTTTATCTGCAGTAGGTAAGGATGACTATATGTCAGTACTCAGCGAGGTTCACTCAACACTCACGATACTCCACCAATATTCTGCAGGACCCATTCTTCATGGCACATAACTTCGCGTAGGGGCTCATATGGGATATCAGAGCTCTTATGATCTCATTCTCACATCCTAACGTAAGAGGGGGTGCAGGAGAGATCCCTCATGGAAGAGAGATTCCTTGCTGATCAGTCTCCAGCAGTAAGATCCACCACCAGTCGACACGTTACAGAGTCGTCTGCAGCTGGCATTATAAAAGTTTCATAGAGGTCCAAGAGGACCATACCTACAGGTGGAAAACTGCATGACTTCGGATCAGTTAGGAAGGGATCCCGAACCAGAGACATACATGCCAGGAGTGGGCAGCGTTTTACATGTGGCGGGAAGGGGCACAAGGCTCATGACTCTATCACCCGCCATTCGGGTGATCATAAGACGGTTGAAGGACTTCCTAGGTAGAAACTATTATTCAATCGAGGGGGTCTATAGGGAGAAGGCAGATGTGGAAGAGGATCTAGTTGTGCAGCTGGTGATGGAAGACGTTTTGAGGTGTTACCGCCACCCCCACCCTGAGGTCCACCCTGGCCGCAGGGAGTAGATGGACAGGGGAAAGACCAGCTCCAGGAAGCTGAGGCCAATAATCATGACATTCCATTGATGATACGAGGTACAATCTATGTCTATTCCACCTTAGATTTAGTTATTATAGTCCCTAGTTCCACTCACACTTTCATTACCACTTCCCTCATTCGGAGCTCGAATATTCCGACGGAGCCATTAGCTCGATTCTTATGGATAGAGACTCATATAAGAGCAGATTCGATGATTACATACTATTATAGGCATTGTGAGATTACTCTAGGAGGCAAGATCATCAGTTCAGATCACCTAGTAGTGGCGTCAAGGCCTTACGATGTCATCTTGTGTATGGACTGGGTTTCTAAATTCCATACTAAGATAAACAGTGTTAGGCGCAATGTGCGGTGTTCCCACAAGGATGGGACAAGATTTACCTTCAATTGTGAGAAGGGATCCTTTGCAGCACATGATGGACATGCCCGGAGGTGAGTGCATGTGATCACACATCAGTTGGCTGCCCTCCCCCTCAGTGTAGTTTATGTGGAGAGTTTGAGCTGTCTTGTAGTGGTGGACCAGTACATAGATGTTTTCCCTGATGATGTCCCTCGTCTACCTCCTCATAGAGAGGTGGAAATTTACATTGACTTGTACCCTAGGATAGCACCTATATCTATACAATCGTATTGAATGGCTCCCTTGGAGATTAATGAGCTGCAGGTACAACTATAGGACTTGCAGGGGAAGGGATTCATCCGACCTAGTGTTTCTCCCTGGGTAGTCCTGATTCTATTCGCCAAGATGGTCAATGGGAGATTGAGGATTTTTGTTGACTACCGGTTCCTGAACTAGGTGACCGTGAAGAACATGTACCAACACCCAAGGATTTACGACATCTTTGATGAGTTTAAGGGAGCATAATGGTTCTCGAATGTAGACCTCGGATCAGGATATCATCATCTCGGAGTTCGAGATGAGGATGTGCAGAATATGCCCTTCAGATATTGGTACATCCAATAAGATTTCATGGTTATGCCTTTTGGCTTAACCAATGATCCAGCGGTGTTCATTGGACTCCTGAAGAGGATTTTCCGGCAATTCCTCGATCACTTTGTTGTACTCTTCATCGATGACATTCTAATATACACCACTACTAAAGAGGAGCATGCCTATCATTTTTGTGTTGTACTCGACACAATCCGAGAGCACCAGCGTTATGATAAGCTCTCGATGTTCCATTTTTGGATCCAAGAGGTTCACTTTCTAGGACATGTCATCTCGGAGGCTGGAGTTGCAGTGGATCTAGTGAAAATTGAGATGGTAATTTCTTGGGAACCACCCAAGAGTGTGACAGAAGTACGGAGTTTCCTAGGTTTGGCCAGATACCACCAGATATTTGTGCTAGATTTCTCTAAATTTGCAGCACCACTGTCATCCTTGATGAAGAAGGGGAAACCCTTTGTGTGGTTGGAGGGATTCCAGTATAGCTTTCAAGTGCTGAGGCATAGGGTGACTAGTTCCCCCATATAAATGCTTCAAGATGATGGAGTAGGGTATGTAGTCTACTGCGACGCATCTAGGATCGGACTCGGATGTGCCCTGATGCAGGAGCGAGCAGATATAGCATATGGTTCGCTTCAGCTGATACAACCTAAGCGGAACTATCCCCCTCATTACCGAGAGATAGCAGTAGTGTTCTTCACCTTGATGATGTTGCGACACTATCTGATGGTCTATCTTATTACCATGTACTCTGATCAGAAGAGTCTTAGGAATATCTTCTCTCAGAATTACCTAAACCTGAGACAATGACATTGTCATGAGTTCCTCTAGGAATATGACTTTGAGGTAGTTTATAATCCTAAGAAGTTGAACATGGTTGAAGATTCACTCACAAGGAGAACATGTATACAGCTTCTAGGTGAGTCGATAGAGCAGCTAGATGCTTTAGAGATATCCTTTCTAGATAGAGATGGAGTGGCCTTCCTTCAGTCTCTTATAGTCAATCACCCACTTCTTCATCGAGTCAGGGAGGTGAAACATAGGAACGCTGACTGCGAGACACGACGTGCTAAGATATCCATAAGACAGGCAGCTGATGGATTTTCTGAAGGTGGGGAGCACGTCATCCTCTTTGTTGTATGTACTATGGTACCAATGTCTCTTCTGGAGGAAGTTTTTAGAGAGTTACGCACATCCTATCTAGTGGTACATCCATGAGTGGTGAAGATGTACCAAGACCATTGATGACATCATTGGTTACCAGGAATGAAAAAAGAAGTTGCGGAGTTTGTCTCTTGATGCCTCACTTGCCAGCAAGTGAAGGCCGAACATTCGGTACATGCAGTCTTGGTTCAGCCTTTAGAGGTCCCAGAGTGGAATTGGGATGAGATGTCCATGAATTTAATTATAGGACATGCATGTACATCCAGATGTCATGACTTGATCTTTTTGATCGTCGACAAACTCACCAACTCAGCCCACTGCCTACTGATCGGAGAGAAGGGTTCAGTAGAGAGATTGGGACACCTTTAGGTTTAGGATATTTTATTGATACATGGAGTACCTTCAACTATTTTCACTGGTCATGATGCACGATTTACTTCCCGGATTTGGAAGGTGTCGTAAGAAGCTTTTGGGATGCAGCTTTGTTTGAGCACCGCCTTCCATCCTTAGACGGATGGCCAGACTGAGTGGACCATTTAGAACCTCAAGGACATGATTCTTGATTGAGTTCTCGACTTCGGACACATATAGGAGGATCACCTGCCTTTGGTGGAGTTTTCATTCATCTACAGCTATCACTCCACCATTGAGAAGGAATCTTTCGATGCATTGTATGTGCAACCATGTAGAGCACCTTTGACCTAGACTGAACTTGGGGAGTCAAAACTAGTGGGACTAGAGATGGTACGGGCTACAACCAAGAATGCGTAGATCATACAGGAGCTGATGAAGACAACATAGAGTAGGAAAAAGCCGTATGCTGGCAGGAGACAGAGACCTCTATATTTTGAGGATAGTGACTATGTCTTTCTATGGGTCTCACCCCGACGTGGTGTATAGAGATTTGGATGAGGTGGCATGTTTTCACTGAGATTCATCAGACCTTTTAAGGTGATCATTTGAGTTAGTAGGGTGGAATACCGCTTAGCTCTTACACCTCAGTTTCACCTGGTGGATGATGTCTTCCATGTATCCCAGGTGAGGTGATATGTGCATGACCCTTATCAAATCATCAACCATTGAGAGCTAGATGTCGACGTTGGATAGACTTTTATTGAGGTTTCCAATTGAGATTGATGATCGATAGGATCGGGTCCTTTGTGGACAGTCGATACCTCTAGTGCACATTTGTTGGCATCACAATAACAACGAGGAGAGAAAATGGGAGCAGGAGGATCAGATGCATTCTTAGTATCCCAATTTTTTTTGTTGTATTAGTTGTGGATTACGAGGACGTATAGTCCTGATTTATGGAGAATGTAAATACCTGGAATTTCGATGTAATATTTTTAATTAAATGGTAATTTGACTGGTCTGTAAAACTTTACGGCCCATGATTCTGATCCCAGTTGTTCACGGAATCAATTTATGATGTTTTGTTTGGGTACATTCAGTTAACGTACGAGTGGGTATTTATAACATTAGAACCAGGGCTCGAAATTGAAATATGAGGGCACTGTTGAACTTGTAGCACCGATTTTCACTTAAGGAGACCTTGACCTCGACAGTTGTGGGTTGAGAATAAAAGATAGTTTATCTATTTTTTTGGAAAAAAATAAAACAAAATAAACTAAACATTATTTTATTTTTGAGCCACCATGTGGAAGCTAGAGGTGGGGTAAACCGAAACTAAACCTCTTGTGGGAGTTGAAGTGTGGAGACCACTTGACCCTAACCTCCCATGTGAGGTTATGGTGGTGGGGCCCTCCCGAACCATACCTCCCATGAGAGCTTATGATGTGCAGACCACCTGAGACTAAATCCCCCTAACAATGGTGGGAGAGTAAAACCTCTCAACTCCCTTAATTAATGAGGTAGAGTATCCCCACTTCCCTCCTTTAATGGTGTCAACCCTACAACTATTTTAATAATGCCAAACCAATGAGTTAATTAAGTGGATCCAACTTAATTAATTCACCCATTTTGAATTCATATGCCAATAACTTAATAGATTTTATAATCTATTATTCTTGGCAACCTTTTATTTTTTTGGAATAGGAGGAAAGAAATTTTGAGAGAAAATCTCTCGCAAACGAAGAATGATGATTTTGTTCCTCCAAAAAAGAACGCAGGCAATGAGCATCTTCTACTTCTTCATCGGACACACCTTGTGGAAGCAACTAATGTGGGATGTCTTCAACGACTGACCCTCCCTCCTCCTTCTCGTCATCGAACAGATGCACGAGCTTGGGATTGGAAGAGTGCGGCAGACGCAATAAACAAAGACAACTCCATATTCTTCCCCGTGACTCCATTAATGTACAACGAACAAAGTTAGGGGTTTAATTTTATTTTAGTTTGATTTTATTCCCTTTTATATTTTCATTCTAAACAATGAACACGACCAATTTATTATCAAGTTGATCAATGAATGTTTTTCCTTGCTGGTTGGGAATATTTTGTTAATGAGGGATTATGGGAATTAGTTTTTTTAAGTTAATGTCCATGATCATTATTTTCTACATTCTTGTGAGCCAATTTCTATCACCCTAAACACAGAAGGGTACAGACTAAACTAACATGGACCAACCCCTCCATCGTTCTTTTTTGTGATTTTATTCAACATGGTGATGATGCGACGAAGGTCACGAAGGCAACCTGGACTGCCCCTGTGATGCTCTGACACCCCGAGCCTAACTGCACTGCCCTCCAGCTTCCATGCCGCCCCACCACACTGCCCGCCGGTCGTGCCCCCCGCCAGCTGAACCAGCCGAGCCCTGCCACACCCCGGCCAAGCCTCGCTCTAGCTGCACCCCGCCCTGGCTCCCAACCGTCGCGCCTCTTGCGCCCTTCATTGCGCCATCCCAATCCATAGCACTCCAGACTCCATTCGCCCCCCCCCCCCCCTCACGCCCCATAGCTCTACTGTCCACGCACCCCCCCAACACCACGGCTGAGCCGGTCTCTCAACCTGGCCGCGCATGCCTGACCTCAAGCCCAGCCCCACTGAGCTAGAAACTTAAGGGCCACTCCGGGTCGAGCCGCGTCCTCATGGTGCCCTCTGGGTATAACCACCCACGTGGCGCCCATCGTGTTGAGACACGCCTTTGAGGTGCATTCTAAGATGAGCCACCCACGTTGCGCCCTCCGGGCTGAACCTCCTCGACCCGATCTGTGGCTGATCTACACTCTCGTGACCAGTCCACGATCTCACGGAAATCTACCAGCCATTACGGCCTGGTGGGATGGCCCAGTGGACCGAGCCGAACCGAACGGGTTGGGAAAGACCCAACGGGTCAGGCCAGGTTGACTCAGACCTGGTCGGCTGATTCTGGGTCGGGATGGGTCGGACCGACTGGGTCGGACCGGACCCTGGCCCACTATGACCCTTTACATTCTTTTGGCCATATCATTGGCACCAGATATCCATTTGATGAACTGTCAGAGGCTCTGGAAATAATGGATCATGACGGTCCTTTTGATTATATTCCACTAGAGTTTGGGTATATTTGAAATTTGGTTAGGTTGGATCATGCACGAATTTGACCTGCCCCCCCTGAACTAAAAGGCTAATAACTCACAGACCGAGCATCTGATTGGCGTATCGTCTTTTGTGTTGAGACCTATATGATTTTGGAGACCTTTTGAGATACTTATATGCAGGACTTTGTGATAGTTGGAGTATCGACTAGTAGCTCGTGGAGCGGATCCTTCTAGATATGAGCGGACAGAGTGCAGAGACCTCGTAGCTAGCTGAGACATCACGACTACTGACTGATTGACTCAGAGTGACTCGACTAGCCTAGAGGGGAGAGCGCGGTTGATGTGGCAGAAAAACGGTGGAGTGGCGAATGGTTGTGGCGGCAGACCTGTGGTACTTGACAGGAGGAGTTCCTCTGCAGGCTATTAAGGGGAGTGCCTGGCTGTGGCGGTAGACACATGGTGGGCAGCACCTTGGTGAGGCAACATACCCACCGTACAAGACAGGATGAGTACCTCATTATTCCATGGATAGTGGGAAGGGCCATGGTGTCACAGCATGCCCACTATACTCGATAGAGGAGGTGTTATCCAACTGTCATTGTTTTGATAATATGAATAAAAATCTTGGTTGAGCTGAGAAGGTAACTTTTATGTTTTACTCATGTTTGAGATGGATTACTTAATAACTTAGGTATATGTATGTGAATATTCCTAAGTGGTGTAATCTATAGATTTTATACTTTGTGGTTTATCCTTGTTGGTTTTTATGAGACCATGAGGGTCTCGAGGTCCCTACTGAGGATCGTTATACTCACCCTTTCAAGGGCTATGCCCACAACTCATTTTCCTAGATTCAATTTATCAATATTGATATGACATGTCTTATGGTTATTTGTTCTTCTATTTTTTTTCTTTCTTAAGTCATTAATCCATGTTTTAAAGATTGGCGATCTGAGTATTCATTTATATGAGTTATTTGTGATCCATTAATTCACTTTGATTATGTAACTTTTCCATTATGTTCTATAATAATCATTGAAGGCATTAAATTTCAAAATCAAATGTTCACTATTATTATGAATTTCAACACAATCATTATATTTTTTATTTTACAAAAGTTAAAAAAATTAATTTGAATGATTTATGTACATAAAGGATTTCACAACGATGGTGTTGATGGATGAATTTGGTTGAAATAAATGCTAGGTATAATGGAAGATGAAGTTAATATTTATGAACCGTTTATATATTTGTCTAAGTTGATATGTTTTTTCCAATGTACCTACACCAATAAAGAAAAAATGGTAATCTATAATATAAGTTATCTTGGTTTTTCATTTTATGTTGTTCCATTTTGTTATAAAATTATAGGTTTATAATTATAATCATAAAAATTGGAAGTGAAATTTTATGGATTTCAGCATGGGATTTGGGAGTTTAGGTCTTGTGATACTATTTAATAACACAATAACGAATGAATGTGTAAATATAATCATTAATCATGAATCATATTTTATCATTATTAAAGAATGGAATAATTTTTAGCCAATATAAGACTAATATAAACATCTTCGTATCATGGTAAATCATCAACATTTAACCCATGCAACACCATTTCATCTTGAATAACTGTATAACCATCTTCTACTATAATTCTACAAATATCATAATCATTTACCAATGTATTGTATAAATAAAATTTAGATCAACCTTTAAATAAATTAAAAAATTATCACCGAATATCCACATGATATAATGTGGCTTATACCTTCATATATGTTTTGTTGGGATCACCTATGATATATTATAAATAACAACCATAACTGGGATAAATTACAAAGAACATTCATCTGATCATGAAAATCATAAAACATATAATCTTTTATTAATAACAAGATTATGGCATGGAATAGAAATCAGTTTCATAAAAATCTCATTTTTCCATGATTGACATATTTTAAAGAAATTAATTCTAATACAACCTATTTATATATGTTTATCATTCTGAAAATATATAGGTTTTAAAACAATTTCATTAAAAAATTAATTGTCTATGAAAATAATTATTAAGGTCTCCATAATTAAAAAATAACCATGTTGGGTAATATTTATAGAACTTTGTTTTACCATTGATAAATACAAATTACCTAAAAATATCATTAATATATTTTTTTTATAAAAACAACCACTTCATTTGGAAAATAAGTTTTAAAAAATTAAATATAAATAAAAAATTTAACTTATATTCATTGAATATTTTCATGGAAAATATAAAATAATTATCCAAGAAAATATTTTACATGATGGTGGGAAAATACATTCATGAAATTACTTTTAATAATAAACGGTTTTGAATAAAATTTAATAAAGGGAGTCATAAGTGAACCATTTAGAATATGTTAATAAATATAATTCTAAACCCCTAAAATATATCGTAATGGTTATTTAAATTATATTTAGTAAATAATTTATTTTTAAATAATATAAAATTTGAAAATATTTTTGAAAAATTTATATGATAGAGTAATATAAATTATTTAAAAGAAACAACATGATCAGTCATACTTAAAAGGACTTTAAACATATAAATTCAATGATCATAGAAGGAAATAGAAATAAAACATGTTAAAATGATACATAGATATAGTATAATAGAATATATTTGATTTAATAATATTATATCACAATATTTACTAATGAACCTTCAATACGAAAAATCCAAAAAAGGAATGTAAATTTTAACATAAATATGTTTACACATTAGTAACGCCATAATTATAAGGCCTCTAAAATATCAATAATAATTGATACATTTAATATTATTAAAAAAAATTTTATTCTGAAATAAATTTTAAAAATTGTATTTTATACCACATATAAGATAAATTTTGTGCATAACAACAATGTATGTATCAATAAATGTAAATTAAAAAAAAATATCGTATGGATTTGATAATCACTTGATAAAAAACCACATAAATCATATATGGATTGGTAAAACCAAAAAAATATTCAATAAAATAATTATAAAACAAATTCATGTGATGTATATGCACTACACGAATGTAAAATATTATTTTTTTAAGGCATATGTTTTATAGGATTAAATGGGAGGCAAGAATCCCTTTCTTCATATTAAAAATATCTACATAATTAATTAAAATAAGGAATTATTATTTTAATAATTATTTTATATATTAAATAATCATTTAATGACTATTAAATTATATATAAATAATTTATTTTATTATCTTTTAGGAATTATTAAAATACTTATTCATTTAAATTCAAATCGATTGTTTTCAGTAATTTTGACTAATCTTTCCCAAATGTCTCTGGTGTGTTGACCACAGTTAAAGATTTAATTATTTCAACATATATAAAAAAAATATAATTAATTAATTATCATATTTAAACATATAATACACTTAAAAATAACGTTTTAAAACATATTTTTTAACAATAAACAATGATAAAGTCATAAAGATGGTAGGTTGTACATACACGTGAGTGACATTTACATTTATCAATGATCCTTATGAAAAGAAGGTAAGTGATATTTAATGATTATATGATAATAATAATACCATTAAAACCATATTATTTATATAAATATTCATACATACATATATTTATATATCATACATGACTTGTTGTGATGAAAAAATGGTAACATTTGTTTATGGAGATTAAAGTCCACTCGTATGATGGAAAGAAACTATCAATTATCTGTGTAAGATATAAAATTATATAAAATGATTTAAAATGATAACTTTTTAATTATTATCACAATCATTCCATTTATATGACATATATTCATTTCTATTATCCTTATTACCTTCAATGTAGTGTGATAGTGAAATGTGTATCCCAATGCTTAATGAGCCAGTGTTGCAACGTACACCCAAGCAACGTCATCGTATTCCCATCATAATAAAATTTATTTATTTATATATGATATAAGAACAAAAAATTTATATATATTGATTTGAAATATAATATATATATATATATATACTCAAATAAACTATTATTTCAATATGTGAGAGGCAATGAATGGAAAATACATGCCTCAGGTTCGCAAGGAATTCGTCCGACTTACCCATAAATGGTCAACTTTTACGCCATTTTCTGTAAGTTGATTTGGATATATTTTCTTAAATTATGATAATAAAATCACATTATAAATTATAAACTATTCTTAATAAAATATTCATATTTTAATAATATTTTATGGTGGCCAAATAATATATAATATAAAAATGGCTAGTTAAGAAAAATACCGCTTCTTTGTACATCCACCTTAGCTATGCACAAAAATCCATCATAAGACACCATTAGGATCTATATTTTTCATAAAAATTTGGGTATGTAAATAATTAATAAATTTCTGTTTGAATTGGTGAATCCAAATGGATTTTACGGTGAAAAGGGGAGAGGTGGCTGTTTATCTTTGAGATTCATGGTACACTAATAATTTTTTAAACGAAATTGGTGTATCAAAGTATCTCACCTGAAAATAGGCTATAAAATTGCACCATTCCAAATTACATAAAAGGTTAATTTCTAAATATAGAATCATAATTGAATATGGTAATTATTTATGATGTCTTTACCCATATATATATATATATTTAGTTTAAGCCCAAGGTAACCCCATTTTCATCTTTACCGTGGTCAAATTTTGAACTCTTATGAAAATTAATTATAATATAAAATCTAATATAACATTATTGAAAAATATAAATAATAATTCTTCCTAAAATTTAACGATTTATTTAGAATAATTTCATATATTTGGAAATTTTTAATTTCAAATCAATCCCATAGATGTGATGGAAATTATGTTTTCATGAAATTTATTTATACAACTAGCGATTATTTCATATGAACTATATAATGAATAATAATAATTCTCTTAAAATCAATTAAAGATTAATAATATATAATATATATATAATTAATTTATCATATTTTTTATTTGCTATTATTTTAAATATATAAAAAATAGAATCATTATTAACAATAAATTCAATTTAAAAAATCCCATTTTTATTCAAAAAAATAAACATACCTATAAGTAAAATATATTTTTGGATAAATAGTAATTAAATTTTTAAAAAATAAATATATTATAATTAATAAATAGTAATCAATATTCAAAACATAATCATGCTTTTAAATTTATTATTTAATTGAAATGAAATTATAGTTTTACAAAAATCATTAATTTTCAGTATTCAATGATGAATCAATATATTAAAAAAAATCCTGAATTTAATATTGATATTTTATTTCAATAATAAATTTTATATTATTTAATTAATTATATAAATAATCCAAATCATAATTATAATATATTTTCACAAATATAAATAAACCAAAATTTTTATGATGTCATATTGTTGAAGAATAATGTTACTTTACTAACAATTGAACAATTATTTACTATTTTTTATTAATTTATATTATTTAAAAAATTTATATATATGTATATATTTATTTCATAAATATTTTATTACTACTCATTCCAACGACATTAATGTCTATGTAGTAGAATCTATATATATAATAATATTATTTCAAGGTTCACCAAAGCTCAGTGTTTCATGTCACACTTTCTATCGAACATAACTTTATAACATTGGGTTTTCACAGATTCTTGAAAATATATGAAATTATTTTTAGAAAAATTATCGTAAAATAGTTAAATTATTATTTTTAAAAGGAATATGTCTATTCTTTTCGAAATTCTAAATTATTATTGATTTTATGAAATTGATGTTATTTATATTAAAAATATCTTTTAACTTATTACATTATTAGTATTCATAGAAAACCATTTAATATTTATGAAGAAATTATAACATCAATATTATGTCAAAAATTTGATTTTATTAAAAATATTATTCTCCTACACTTTTATAAATAAAATAATTATTTTCATATAATTATTAAAAAAATCAATATTTTACACTTTTTTATGGAATGATTCTATAATATAAATTAACATTATAATGAAAATTTTCATTTATTGGTAAATTTATTACTTATTTATTATCAATAATATTAATAATTTTAAAAATACATTAAATAAATACATCTTAAAATATACAATTACAATATCTTCGATTTTCCCGATTTGAATATTTATATTTTTTGAACACTAATATTTATATTTAATCTTTTTTTTAATATAACATAGTATTCATATGTAATTTAACTATTTGAATTTTCCTGATACCATTATAAAATTTTGTAGATAATTCACAGAGTAATATTACTATTCTAATGATAATAATTCAATTTTAGTGGTATCATTTTTATATTGTGTTAAAAAAAATTAATTATTTTTGTTTTCAAATTTGAAAATGGTTTTTATTAAATATTTTTAATGTCTCGGAAATTCGATGGAAAAGTATTTCATAAATACATGGGAATTTTACGAGTCCGAGAAAATTGAGAGCACGTGATTATAAGGCCCATTGTGCCCAGTATCAATTTCTGAAGTTTTTTTCTAGTATGTTTAGTAAATTCATGAATGGGTTTTTATAACTTTTGAACAGGTTCTCAGAATTGAAATATGAGAACACTGATGAACTCGTAGTGTCGGAATTCTCTTAAGAAGACTTTCACTTCGACGGAAGTTAGTCTAGAATAAATTTTATTCTTTGTGTTTTTATTGATTTCTAAAACAAATATTAAAGTGTGTGGATTTTTTTATTTGTTCGCTAAAACCTCATCATGGAAGTTATAGGTGGGACCACCAAACCTTAACCTCCCATCAGAGGTTATGGTGGTTGGGCCCACCCGAATCTAACCTCCCGTGAGAGGTTACAACTTGGGGACCACACGAGACTAAACCCCCTATTAATCATAGAGGAGAAAAAGATCTCAACTCTCCCTCATTAATGAGGAGCCACTTGGATCCTCTAACATTTATTTTTCTAACACACCATCCATAATATGCCAACCTACATAGTTAATTTCCCCAATTTAAATGTTGTTCCAACAATTAAATTAGGGAAATCATATCACTTTTGGATTGAAATTTTCAATTTGGTGGAAGATTTGGGATGAGGAGAGATTGGGAGAAATATTCCAAAGAAGAACAAAGAACGCATTCTTCCAATGAAGAACTCCGACAATGATATTTTTTGAACTTCTTCCCCAGATAACAACCAACATGGAGCATCATGGAAAACTGATGTGAATGCTCGTGATTGGATTTGTGCGGCGGATGTGACAAATGGAAACAACACCATATTCATCCCAGAGACTTCATCAGTGATCTATGAGAAAAAGTAGGGGTTGTTTTTTTGTATGTGTCATGTTCTTATTTTCTGCCAAACGATGAATGAGGATATGTTTCCCTTGTCCGGTGATTTTTTGTTAATTGTTCTCCTACCTTGATGAACCTATTGATATCACCCTAATCGCGGAGGGTGCGGGACAAACTTACATGACCTGACTCCATCTTCCATTCTTATTAGTGACGTTCTTTAGCATGACGATGTAAGTGTGAAGCGGCGTTGAAGGTGACGAAGGAAAATGGTAATGTCCGTGCTTCTTGTGGCCTCTGAGAACTACTGTCAGCCTCTCGTGTGCCCCGGTTGTACCACGCCGGCCCGCGCCAGCTAGAGTCGTGCCGAACTGCACCAGCCCACACCACGCCAACCTTAGTCAGCCCTACCAGGCTACCTCCCGGTCCACCTGGCACCCTGCCCGGATGCCTACCTGGCCCCCTGGCGCCCTGCCCGGCCGCCTGTCGGCCCCCTGCCAGTAAGGCCAGGCCCTGCCCGAATGCCTGCCTGCCTGGCCATGCCCCTCCAGCCTCCCCGGCCACCTCCCGGCCTCCCGACCACCCATTTTGCCGCCCGACCGAACCACCACCGGACCCTCACGGCACCCTGGAAGAATAGGCCTGGATGTTCCCTCAAGGACAAACCGGCCCCGAGCATGGGCCGAACCGCACAATGGGTCGGACCAGACCCAACAGGTCTGGTAGGGTCGACCCAGACCGGGTCGGTCCGACCAGGTCTGTCTGGACCCAGGCCCACTACTGAACATTTA
Organism: Viscum album; assembly: GCA_963277665.1. Classification (NCBI taxonomy): domain Eukaryota; kingdom Viridiplantae; phylum Streptophyta; class Magnoliopsida; order Santalales; family Viscaceae; genus Viscum; species Viscum album. Next base: position 792,924,167 of record OY728160.1, on the reverse strand, counting down.
CTTTCTCTAGCCATATATTTGTCAATGGATGACTGTTTGATGAACCGATTGTGGCACTAGTTTTCTTCGAGCATGACGGTCTCAATGATTATACCCCACTGAGTTCAGGGAGAAGTGGATATACGGTCAGGTTGGATCGTGCACGAATCCAACTAGGCCCCTAGGACTTAAAGGATAATAACTCACAAACCAGTTGTCTGATTGACACACCGTCTGTTGCGTTGAAACCCCTATGACGAGGTGGATCGTTGAGAATAATCCATGCGGGACATCATAAAATTTGGATTATCGACCTGTAGCTCGTGGAGCAGATCCTCCCAGAGACGAGCGAGCATATTGCAGAGACCTAATAGCTGGATGAGACCAGATGATAGCAGAGCGATTCGACTCGGAGTTATTTGACTTGCCTAGTGGGGAGTTCCTTGGTGTCGTGGAAGACCCACAGTGGGGGGCACCTTTGTGTAATGCGGAAGACCTATGGTACTCGACCAGATATTTACCTCTGTAGGATACGAGGGGGAGTGCCCCTGTGTTATGTGGAAGACCCACGGTACTCGACACGAGGAGTACCACATTAGTCCATGTTTAGTGGGAAGCACCTCTATATGACATGGCAGGCCCACAATACTCGATAGAGGAGGGGTTATCAAGCAGCCAAGGTGTTTGGTGTTGTGCATGGAAATTTTAATTGATACTACCCCTAGAAAAAAAATAATGGTAGAGGCTAGTCATTAGATATTGAGTTTAACTCATGTTTGAGTGAGATTAAATGATAAATTAGATATATGTATGGTAATATAACTATGTGTGGTAATCTATTGAAGTCATACTATGTGTATTGTCGTGGTTGGATTAGAGAGACCATGAGGGTTTCGAGGTCCCAATTTAGTATTGTTATACTCACCCTTGCACGGGTTAGGCCTTCACCTCGTTGTGTTGGATGCAGATGATGGAAAACACTGACAGAGGCAGAGTGTACCCAGACTGGAAGGTACCCAGAGGTGGGCCACACGGTGAGATGGTATATAGAGGAGATAGATGGATGTTGAGTGTTGTGGAGGCTATCTGTACCTACCCATCAGGTAGGATTTCCCGGTGGAAAATCCAGGAGCCGTTTTACCTTTTTATAGTACTTGTACATTCAGTATTTTTCTACATTATAGTTGGGATTGAATTTCTGGCCCCCAATTTACTTTTCATTACTCCTTCTGTATATAGTTATACTTAGTGTTTTTCAATCAGCTTATACATTCTTGTGTGTTTTTATAGTTATAAAGGAAATTCCTTCCCTGTTTTAAGGATTTACACATTTGGTGCTATTCGCTAGCCCCTGGCCTATGTAAGGCGGGCTTGGGGTAGTCACGACATGGTCCCCAGGGGACAGGTCGTGAAAAAATATTATTAGAGAAGTTGGTTCTACTGTAGAACATATGAGTCTGATCTTTTCTATGAAGCAGTAATCTTAATAGTAATGACTGTGGATTTCCATTCAGGGAGTCCAGTGTTGGTGCGGCGGCCGAATTATCCATAATAGAGGACCATGACTTCTGATTTCCGACTCAGTGCCTGAAAACACTGATTGCTTGTGTGTTTGAAATGGTTTTAATTAAATTCAGCTCAACCAGGTTAGCTCACCAGGTATAATCATTTAACCATGTCGCATCTGTATCTTTTAGGATTCCTCCATACGGATGACCAATGAGAGTCTCAGGAGTTTCATTCACAGATAGCTCATCGAGCGACAAGTCCTCGGTGCGTGGACCTTTTCCAGCAGAGGCACCAGTGGTACCATTCCCCGTTGGGCCACCAATGAAACCGGCCCCAACAGCAGACGGAGCGCGCCACTTGAGAAAGTTTAAATAGTTCTAGCTCTAGAGGCCACCCAGGTTCAGGGGAGTGAGGGACCAACAGGTGGTTGAGGATTGGATGGAGGCTATGGTGAGAGTTTTCTAATGGGTAGGGACACCAGCCAACCTTATGGTGATCCTTCCAACGAGTATCCTTTAGGTAGTAGGAGGTAGATGGAGGATATTGATGCTCTAACTTCAGGACGAGATGATGCTTCTCTGGGAAGACTTTGAGTGCCTGTTCCGGGAAGAGTTTTTTCCAGTGTCTTTTTGTTTAGTGTGCATACAGGAGATACTTCGTCTGCAACAGGGCAACATGATTGTAGCTCAGTACTCAATGAGGTTCAAATAACTCTCACTCTACTCCACTGATATGTTATGTGACCCATTCTTCAGGGCCCTAACCTTCAATCTGGGACTCAGGGGGGAGATCCGGGTTTCGATTACCCCCCTCAATATCCCAATAGAGACAAGGGTGTTGGGCCGAGCCCTCTTAGTGGAGTGTTTCCTTGCTGAGCAGTCTCCAAGAGTGAGAACCACCACTATTCGACATGCAGTAGAGTCTACTGCAACTAGAAGTAGATAGATTTCGTAGAGGTCCAAGAGGACTAGACCCATGGGTGGACAACCGCATGACTTAGAATTAGTTTTCCAGGTCACCGGGGCAGAGAAATACATTCCTGGAGCTGGAAGTGTTACTCAATTGACGGGCATCGTTACATGGATCGTGACTATCCTACCATCCATTTGGATGATCAGCGGATGGTCTACGGACCGACCAAGAAGAGACAAAGATTCAATTGAGGTAGTCCGCAGGGATCAGGCCAATGTGGTAGAGGAGATGGTAGTACTACTACTGGTGGGTGACGTTTTGAGGTGTTATCGCCACCACCACCATGAGGTATACCCCGACCACAGGGAGAAGGTGGACAAATGGGAGGTCAGCTCCAGGCAGCTGAGTCATATGATCACGACCCTCCAGATATTATTTGAGGTATGATATATGTCTACTCCACCGTAACTTTAGTTCTTATAGACACATTTGACTATCACTCTTTCATTTCAACTACCCTCTCTTGAAGCTTGGAAATTATGACGGATCTGTTGGCCCAATCCTTATGGTTAGAAAATCAAATAGGAGCAGACTCGATTATTACGCACTGGTTCTGGAAGTGTGAGAATTCTATAGGAGGAGAGAGATTCAACTATGATCACCTAGTAGCGGCGTCGAGGCTATACAACATCATCTTGGGTATAGAAATTCTATCTACAGTCCATGATCAGATCGACTATTTTACACACAAAATGTAGTGTTTCCGCACTGATGGGACCAGGTTAATTAGTTGGCATGCCATACCCTCCGAGCAGTTTATGTGAAGAGTTCGACATATCCTATAGTGGTGGACCAGTACACGGATGTTTTCCCTGATGATGTCTCAGTTCAACCTCCTCATAGAGAGGTGGAATTCTACGCCGGCATATACCCCTGGAAGACAATGATATCTACACTAGAATATGGGTTGGCTCTCACGGACAATCGCGAGATGCGAGTATAGATAGAGTAATTTAAAGAGAGGGGATTCATCTGGACTAGTGTTTCTCCCTGGGCAGCCTCGATTCTATTCTCTACGAAGGAGGATGGGATGTTGAGTCATTGTGTTGACTACTAAACCAGGTGTTCGTGAAGAACAAGTACCCACTCTCGAGGATTGAGGACCTCTTTGATCAGGTGAAGGGAGAACGGTGTTTCGAGAAGATAGTCCTCATATTAGGCTATCACCAACTCAGAGTTCGAGATAAGGATGTGCATAAGACGACTTTCAGATGCCAGTATGACCACTACGAGTTCTTGGATAAGCCTTTCGGTGTAACCAATGCTCTAGTAGTGTTCATGGGAATCATGAACATGATATTTCACTCGCACCTTGATCTCATTATCATATTGTTCATCGATGATATTATGACATACTCGACTACTTAGGAGGATCATGACTACCATTTTCAGGTAGTACTTGACACACTCCTCGAGCACCATCTTTATGGTACGCTCTCGACGTGTTCGTTCTGGATCCGATAGATTCACTTTCTGGGACATGTCATCTTGGAGGCTGGAGTAGTAGTTGATCCAACGTAGATTGATGCAGTACAGGTGTGGGAGCCACCCACAAGTGTGATAGAGGTAAGGAGTTTCCTAGCATTGGCTGGATACTACCGGAGGTTTGTACCAGACATCTCTAGAGTTGTAGCACCACTATAAGCCCTGACGAAGAAGCAGCAACCCTTCATGTGGTCAGAGAGGTGCTATCCAAGCATTCAAGAGCTAAGGTAGAGGTTGACTAGTGCCAACATCTTGAGGCTTCCAGAGGAAGTTGTACAGTACGTAGTATACTGTTATGCATCAGAGACAAGAATCGAGTGTGTACTAATGCAGGAGCGAGCAGTGATCACATATGGTTCTTGGTAGGTGAGATAGAAAGAGAAGAAATATGCCACCCATGACCTGGAGTTAGCAGCAGTGATCTTTTTCTTGAGATGTGGCAAAATTATGTGATGGGAAAATGTTTTACTATATACTATGATCACAAGAGTCTTAGGTATAACTTCTCTCATAAGGACCTGAACTAGAGACAGCGGGGATGGCTTTAGTTCCTCCAAGACTATGACTTCGAGATAGTCTATGCTTTTGGAAAGGGGAACGTTGTTCCTGATGCACTCAGTAGGAGATATGGTATATAGCTACCAGGAAAAGCGACAGAGCAGCTGGCCTCTTTGAAGTTCTTCATTATGGATAGAGATGGAGTAGATTTCCTTCTGTCCCTTATAGAAACTCCCCCGCATCTTCAGCAAGTCAGGGAGGCACAACATGGGGACACTGAATGTGAGACATGACGTGCTCAGATATCCATAGGGCAGACACCTGATTGAATTTTTTAAGGTGGGGAGAAAGTCACCCCCTTCAGAGGGCCTACAATGGTACCAGCGTCACTTCAGGAGGAAATTTGTAGGGAGATCCACACATCCCCTTTAGCTGTACATCCATGATTGGAGATGATGTAATGGGATCTTTTGACGACATCACTGGTGGCCAGGTATAAAGAAGGATGTAGCATAGTTTGTTTCTCGATCCCTCACTTGTCAGTATGTGAATGAAGAGAACCAAGTATATCAATGCTTGGTTCACCATTTAGAGGTAACAAAGTGGAAGTGGGATGGGATATCCATGGATATCATCATAAGACTTCCGTGGACATCTAGGAGACATAAATCAATTTGGATGATCGTTGCCTGACTCTCCAGGTCGGCTCACATCTACCGATTAAAGAGCAGGGTTCAGTAGAGAGCATGTGATGCCTCTACGTGTAGGAGATTGTGCGGATACATGTAGTAACCTCTTATATTGTCTCTAATCGTGATGCACAGTTTACTTACCGGATATGGAAGGGGTTGCAGGATGATTTTGAGATATATCTTCATCTGAGCACTTCCATTCATCCTCAGAAAGATTTCCATTCTGAGAGAACCATTCAGACTCTCGAGGACATGCTCCTTACATGTTTCCTTGAGTTCAATCAATGGTGGTAGGATCACTTTCCTTAGGTGGAGTTTTCATACAATAACAGCTATCACTCTACCATTGGGAATCCACCTTTTAAGGCAGTATACGGGAAACCTTGCAAATCAACTTTGTTCTGGACTAACCCAGGTGTGTCAGCACTAGTGGGACCAGAGATGGTATGAGCTACCATAAAGAAGGTGCAGATCATTCAGAATTGGATGAAGACTTCCTAGACCAGACAGAAGTCATATTTTGACAGCAAACAGAGACCTCTGGAGTTCAAGGATGGTGACCACATCTTTCTATGGGTCTCCCCACAATGAGGTCTACAGTGATTTGGCTGAGGTGGAAAGTTATCTCTAAGATTAATTAGACCATTCCAATTCCTTAGAAGAGTAGCTGAGGTGTCTTACCACTTGGATCTTCCACCTATGTTGCACCGGGTGCACGACGTTTCCACATATCTCAGTTGATGAGATATGTGCATGACCCTTCTCACATCATCAACCATGGTCAGCTAGATGTCGATAATGGGGTTACTTTTATGAACATACTAGTGGATATTGAGGATCAACATGAGCATGTCCTACGTGGATTGTCGATACCTCTAGTGTTTGTTAGCTGGCTGCATAGGAACCTCTATGAGATCACATGGGAGAAGGAGACTCATATGCATGCACAGTACCCTCACTTGTTCCCTTAGAATGAGTTATAGCATACGGGGACATAATGCCCTAAGGTGGGGAGAATGTAATGACCCAAAAACTCCATTGAATTTTTTTTATAAATACACGGAATTTTATGAGTCCTTGAAAATTGATGGTGCATGATTCTGAGGCCCAGTGTGCTAAGAATAAATTTCTGATGTTTTGTTCGGGTACGTTCAGTATAGGTACGGGCGGGTTTTTGTGAATTTTGAACCGTTTCTCGAAATTGAAATCTGAGAACACCATTGAACTCACAGCGCTGATATTCGTTTAAAGAGACTTTCACTTCGACGACATCAAGTCGAGAATAAAAGATAGTTTTTGGGTTTTTGATGATTTAAAATTAAAATAAACTGTGTGGATTTTATTTATTATTTTGTTAAATCCTCCCTATGGAAGTTGGAGGTGGGACGACAACAAGTTAACCTCCCATGAAAGGTTATGGTGGTGGGGCCCACGGGAATCTGACCTCCCGCGAGAGGTTACGATGTGTGGACCACACGGGGATAAACCTCCTATTAATGGGAGGAGAAGAAAACCACTCAAATATCCCTCATTAATGAGTAGGAGCCTCTTGGATCCTCTAAAATTAATGTTTCAAATGCACCATCCATTATACCCCAACCAACGTAATTAATTACCCCAATTTGAATATAGTGAAAACAATTAAATTGGGGTAATCATATGACTTTTAGCTTGGCATTTGCAATTTGGTCAATTCTTTGGGATGAGGAGAGCTTGTGAGAGAACTTCCAATGAAAAATGATGAACGCCAGCAATGATCTTCTTTGAACTTCTTCCCTGTACACCTACCAATGTGGAAGGTATTCCACAACAGACGTACGAGCTTAGGATTGGAAGTGTGCTGCTGATGTGGATAATGGAGAAAAAAATCATCTTCTTCCCCATGACATCATTGGTGATCAACGAGCAAAGGTATGGGTTGTTTTATTTTATGTTCCATGTTCTTCTTTTCATTCAAAATTAAGAACAACGATATGTTTCCATTAACGTGTTAGTTTTTGTTTATCTTTCTCCTACCTAGATGAACCGATTGATATCATCCTAATCGCAGAGGGTGTAGGAAAAACTAACATGGACTGAATCCCTCCTTCATTTATAATTTATGAATGAGTCATGGTTTTGGGAATAATATAATTTTCAATCAATGTTTATTGGAATATAGAATATCTATTTCCCCAGAATCAATCATGATTTACATCGATGAGTACCATCTTTTCACAATTCACCATGTGATTAAAAATTAACTAGAGACTCGAAATCTCAATTATTTAAGTTTAAAACATCTCAACGTGCATAATTAATATGATAACTATTATTTTTTTATATATAAAAACCTTTTCATTCTAATTTTGTAGAGAAATATTACCTAGATATAAAAAATATATAATAAAAAAATGATTATCTGGGACTAATATTAAAAAAACTAATTAAATAGAAATAAATTTCATATCAGCTTATAATTTGTTTATCTCTCATCGATGATATAACAAACTCCTATATATATTTAATCATTTTATAAAATTGATATTTTATCAATTTATAATATGAATTATCATTATGAGTTTCTATTTATTCAAATAATTTTTATTTTTCAATATATACTTAATATTAAAATTATAATCGATGAAGAACATTGATAGTTGTATTCTTGTTTAAATTATCTTCACCATAAGGATTCAAAAAATAAAATATCCTAAAAAATTTATATGTTTTACAACAACTCGTAAACTATTAATTGAATTAAATCTCATGAAATCGATATTATTGTTTGAAACATAATTTTCCTTTTTGAATGATGTTAAAAATTTTAAAAATGAAAATTCCATAGATTATTATACTTGTTCAATGAATACATAATAAATAAAAAATCCATGTTGATACTTTTTGAACGATTTATCCAATTGTGATCTTGAAAAAAAAATGTATTTTAAATTTCAATTAACCTTAATTTTAAAATAATAATATTATTTTGATAACTAATTAACAATCAATGTTGTACTACTATATTTTAATATTTATAAATAAACTACATTTAATTGTATAATTATAATCATATTTTATTAAATAAAAGTAGATAATTATAATATTAAAATTTTTCACCAAAATATATAATGTTTATATGTCCTATGAAAAAATATTTTTTAAGGTGTTTTTATAATATTTGTAATAAATAATATATCGAGAAATTATTATTATTAATAAATAGAATTGTTGAAACTTTTTTATTTTTTATTTATTATAATATATTTTTATCTTTGATCCTATTAGTTTAAAATGTGAACTGTGTTATATATTTTCTCTAAATATATAATTTCATATTTTTTTAATAAACATTTAATTTAATAAATGTAATTTTTTCAAATTTTAAATCATTTAATATGGTCAAATTTTTATAAAAAGCTTTTATTTAAAATATAATATATTTATTTAAAACTAATTTAATGATACTTTTTTATTTTTTTTAAAAAAATTATTTAAAAATTATGTATTTTAAAAAGTTTCAATAGTAACATATTCATTTATTTTTCATCCTAATTTGTTTGATGTAATTAACATAATATATTTTTTACTATATGAATATTAAAAAAAATTAATTTGTTACTTTCTTTTTAAACTATTTTAACAATCATAAAAAACTATCCTGTTTATTTATTTAAATATTTGTATCTATTATAATTCATTAAAAAATTAGTACTATTTTTATTTATGTTTTTATAAATTTACAATTAATATTATTAATAAATTATTATTATTTTAAATAATAACTATGCAACTTATTTTTATATCATTATTTAAATTTTGGAATCAAGTATAATGTTTCTATTAAACATATACAAATATAAAACAATTTTTTTACATAATTAAATATTCTTTAATATGTTAATTTTTTAATATTCCCACTAAGAATGACAACGAAAACAAAAATATTTATTAAATAAAATAAACCCACATGTATGGTAATTAATAATATTTTATTCAAAAAAATCAACTAAAAATATAAAATAATTAAACAAATTACTATTGGAATATTTTTTTAAAAAAACATATAATGGAGTAATAACCCTGGAATTTGGATACATGATTCTATATCTAGTTATTAAGAATATTTTTGAGAAGAATATGAGAGAATGTTTTTGGAATGGCTGAAGTTAGTTTATTGTCATATTGTAATTTATCAACAAGTTTTTTTCATGAAATTCTTATGATTCAAGTATTTTTAGTGGAAGTTTCATTATATATTTATCGTATTTATCAGCATGTTTATTTATGATTGAAATTTTAGATGGGTATTGTAATTGTTCATGGGTATTTTCAATTTCAAACTCATTAATCCCAAATAATAGTCATTATATTTAACTGAACCCTGATTTATAAAAAATATCTCTAATTGATAGAATATGTCCCAATTAATCCCCCCACAATATTTTATATATTTATACAAAATCAAATAATTATGTATTAGACTATACATAGAAATTTATTTTTTATTATGATGAAATGTTTATATTATTTAAAATTTTAATGTATATAAATTACATGTATTTGACAATAAATCTCAATTAATATTTTATATCAACACAAAAATAATATAAAAATATCAAAAAAGTATGTTCATATATTTCACAAGGATTCAGCATTTAACTTTTATAGAAAATATATTATCAATGGAAATTAATCTTCAATTTTATTAATTTTAGTGATGGAATTCATAATTATCAAACAAAAATATGAAATGATTTTTTATCTAAACAACATGTTATCCATTGAAAATTTCCCATCTAAAATGATATGAAAATTTAGTCTTACCTGATGTATAATAATGTCACAATAAGAATTATTGAATGGGAATAAATTTCATATTATTAGTTAAATTTTATATATTATGAAATTGAATTTTTTTTAAATGTAGTTGATGAGACAACTGATATAGTAATATCCATCCCAATGTGAATAACGAAAGCTCAAACAAAATTTTATATCTCTGTTGATAATCAGTGGAATGTTTTTCCGTTCATGTTATAGAATATGTATTATTAAATATATTGACATTATATGGAGACATAAGGATATTTATAATGAAAAAATCTATTCCATTTTACATTAAAAAATTTGATATTATTGAATTTGTAATTTTGTCATCATTTAATTTGGATTTTCTTCCCAATATCTCTGAGTATAACATCGTCCTCAATAGAATATTCCTAAGGATGAATATTGTAGATAAAACATCTTTACTAAATAGTGAGTAATGAAAATATATCATAACCCAAATTAGGATGTAGAGTTTTAGAGATTTGTTATAGCAGGTAGATTCTGTTGTGGAGTGATAATATTCCTCGAGTGAAATTACATTACTATAATCTCATGTAATTACATGTTAAGCAGTATAGTGTGGGGAATAAATTATGAAAACATACCCCAAATTTTCAATTACATTATGTGTACCCAAAAATTTAAAGGATATAGTTATTTAATATGGGAAAATATGAGACAAAATATGATATATCATCAAAATAAATTCATTACAGCACATATCCATTTATTTTTTCCATGTAGTACAATTAAAATAGATAGTAACATTCACTATGTTAACTCTTAATTATTCTAATGAACCTTAAATATTAATGGTGAATATATTGAATAAATTGAAAAATAGTTTATAGGTATGATAAATTGTAACACCCCGGGATTTTATAAAAAATATTCTTTTAATTTCCTTAATGTCTTGTGTTGTATGCTACACCAATATTACCTTGCGCTATACGCAACACCGTATTAGCTTGCAGTATACACAACACTATTCTTGGATCGTGTTACACACAATTTTGATAATAGTTATTCTATTCAACATTGAGTATATATATTTATATATATTCAATGTATAAATGAAATATGGTTGGATTCTATTATACGAAACAACGAAGGATTCTTGTAGAACATGCATCATTGACTTGCCTTGCATTACACGCAATCACAACCTTCCTCGATATCGTGTGTAGTACGCAATACTGAGTTTCACTAAACAACGATATCCTATTAAAATATTATTAAAACTAGCCGTTATGAATAGTAATAACCTCCTTTTAAAATTTTAGAAATTTTATCTCTCCAAATGGACTTAATTTTTGGATTTGGAGTATCGAATTTAGCTTCAGGTGAAATTTTGGTACTTTTCGGATAACTTTCATATTTTGATGAATAGTGAAAGTTACAAAATTTCAATTGAAAACAAATTTTTTAATATAAATAATTAATAGTGATAAATTATTAATTTGAGTGGTTTTAAAGTATATTTAGAATATATTTTTACCATTTAATACAATGTTTGTCATTGAATGAGATTTCACATTTAAACCAGACATAAACAACTGTCAATCTTTTGATAGTTATTATCTCTTAAAAACACGCTATTTGTTTTGACGATGGAAATTATTTTTTAAATTAATTAATGCAACTGATATGTATTGAATTTGGTAAAATAGACATCATTTTTTAATTTATAATATCAAATATAGCTTAGGCCTAATTTTTGAAATTATTCTGATAACTTTCATATTTTAATGAATAGTAAAAAGACGCTATATTTTAATTAAAAACAACTTTTTTCCTCGCAATAATTTATATGGTTAAATTATAATATTGATTGTTTTTAAAGTATAAATAGAAGATATTTTTACCATTTAATATAATGTATGTCATTAGCATTAATTTTACATTGAATTCATAGGTAAAAACATTTCAATCTTTGGCAATGTTTTAACTTTTAAAACTTGTTTTCTTAACAACGGGATTAATTTTAAATTTATTACTGCAACTTCTGTGTTTTGAATTTTGAAAAATAGATTCCATCTTTGGAATCTGTGGGTCCAAATTATGTTAATAGATTAATTTTATTTTTTTGATATTATGAATAGTAACTACGACAATTTTTTATTTACTACTGTTAAAGGTAAATATGGTAATTAAAGGTTAAAAGAATATTATAATAATTCTAAATTACCTTGAAACTTGTCTTAACCTTATTTGATGAGTGTTGGCCGACCATGGGAATCTTTGGGTCGATTTTGGGACCCCATTGAGCCACTTATGAAAGACAATGACACATTAGATTAATTAATTTAATGTAAAGGAAAAATTGGAATTAACAAATATCGTTTAGTAATTAATTTTTATAAGGGGGTATATAAATTATATTTTGGACTATAAAAATTAATTTGAAAGATAAAAAGCATTACTACATGTTGGTATTTTTTTTATAATTTTTATACATCATATAAATTAAATTATGTATGACACCATAATGATGCAGTATTTACCTCATTAATAAATGATTTAAATAAATAAGATTAAAATGATTAAAATATCATCAATTTCCTGTACAAATTCTATTATATGATTTTATTTCTAATAGGAGTCATCTTATCTTCGACATTAAAGTGTTTTGGACCTCTTGAAACCGAAGATAAGTTTATAATAAAATAATGTTTTCACACTTTCCTAAAGAGCCCCGACTCTCCCTTATAAAACGAGACCACTTCTATGCAATTACTCACACCTCTCAAGCCTTTTGTATCATCCAAAAACTACCCAAATAATCTCCCTACATCTCTATCCTCATCCTTGAAGCCTTAAATTAGGCAGAAGACTAACCAATAAGTCCTTTTCGTTCAAACCAAAGGAAGTTACCAAAATTAAAGGTAACAATTTCTCTTAAGTTGTTTTCTTTTATTCTACTTCTCCAACCCCTAAACTCTTTTTTATCATTTTTTTTGTAACAACAACAATACCCTAAATATACTAGTATGTAGTTATGAGAATTATTATAACTACACTTACACACACATCCTTCTAATGGATGAAGAACATAATGTTTCTGTGATGGAAAACTAATGCCTCACCAAATGATGATTGTACGATTTTCTCCTACCACCTATCATGGTGGCCATTATGATGGAAATGTATTTATATATAATATATATTATGTTTATGATTTCCTTATGCTTCTTTACTTCTCAATTATATCAAGCATTTATGGTTTCCATAGTGGTTAAATACGATAATCCTATTTGAGGAAGTGCGGACTACCGCCCCCTCAAAGTGATGTGATTCGTCAATACCTTATGTGGGATGTATAAAGGATGTTTTTAATAGTATTATATATGATATTATACTGTAATTATAATATATACCTATTTATCATTATGTTTTAATTCCATTAAAATAAGAAATAGAAATGAAAGTAGCATTCATGCATACGTACGGCTTACCATCTCCATGAACGGTGCGCTTCATTTCTTACCACCATATGTTATGTACTATTATAAATTATTGTATATGATGGATATATAATGAATATATATGGTATATAAATCATTATTTACATTTTTTATGTAAGAAAATAATGATATAAGTAATAATAACATCAAGAACAAAAAGTCCAAACATGTACGATAAATAAGATAATTTTACCCAGAACGATGCTTTAACGTGGGATTTACAAAAGAACGGGTAAAATAAAGTCATAAGTGAACCATATATGATATCATAACAGTGAGTATGATTCTGGAATAAGTCAATGACATTATTTAAATCATTATACAGGAGGTTCAGACACTTACGAAGCAAATCAGACCTAAGGTAAGGGAAATATCACAATCTCATATTTATCTGAGATTGTTTATAATTTGGAATTTACTGGGGTGTATTTTATCATCCAAATCCATGTTTCCTCAATATTTAATATTATTTCCATCCACCTAAAATTGTTTAAGTCCAATTTTACCCTTCGGTGAGTTTTTAGTAAAAGATATGAATGGAATCTTTTGTCGTTTTTCGTACGACGTACTTTTTGACTTTTCCGACAAAAGTACGAGAAGAATGTTTTTTTAAAATTATTTGAAATGAATGGAATTTTTAAAAAATTATTACCAAGAAGAATACTTTACAAGTTTTCAAGTTTATTTTTAATCAACTTCTTTTAGTTTAAAATTGTATGACATGTTAAGAAAGGAAAATGTTTTTGAAGTAGAAAGGATATTTTTATCAAGAATGGAGTTCAAGTGTTTTATCAAAATTATTTTCCATCTAAGATAATAATGGGTTATGTTTCTATACCTACTATTAAATTGATATGATTATTTTGTGATGGAATTATTTTTATGAATTCCTTTATCTTATATGAGTTGTTCGATGATTTCACGATGTTTAAGATTCCCATTTTTATTACATGGGTTATGCTAGGATGTATGGTTTATGATTTTGTGGCACACATAAGAATGGAATCATTATGAGATGGGTGGGACCTATATCTCCCTCCAATTCATTGGGTAATGATTTTATATCTCATGAGATAGACATGGCTGGAATGACAGGCTATACCGGTTCAGTAAAACAGGACTGAAACAAGGAGTGAACTCAGTTCTGAAATGGACTTTGTCCACTAAGATTGTCTTGGAAATGAGTCTTGACTAATAAGGATTGATTCTCTATGATTTTGTGTGTATGCCAAAAAGTTTCAAGATTTATGTTATGACTGTTGGGATTACATTTCACTAATATGATTTACCCCATGTTATGAATTTATGATCTCTTTTGCAGGTTAAGATTTCCAAAAGTTATATTCTTATGAATATGATGTGATTGATATTTATTTTGTTTACCCTTAATGATAATTTGAGCTCACCCTTTTATGTTTTCTTTTCCCCAGGTTATAAAGAAAGGTTTTAGGTATGAAAAAAGGGAAGATCTTTATGGGAGATGTTGAAGATCTTTCACCATGATTAGAAGATTATGTTCCGAGTTTCCAAAGACACTAAACTATTACGATCCTTGTGTGTGTGTTTTTGTTATGTACTAAGTATTCCGCAAAATTAATGTAATGTCCTTGTACTTCAAGCTTTGGGTATCTACAGTTGGTATCAGAGTAATGGTTTAGTCAACCTTTGGAAACTAGGATGCGAGAACTTTAGTGAGATCCCTAGAGATATTTCTAATGTATGTCTAGGGATCTCCCTAAGGTTAGGTATAAGTATAGGTTATAGTAATAGAATTACGGTAACCCATGATGTTAGATATTGAAGTTACTCCCCCTTTATTATATTGTTTTCCCTAGCATGATTTTTTCCTCTCACACTATTATTTTTGGGTTTTAGACGATGGCTGGAACCCGAAAGAACCGTGTTGATCAATGTAATGGAAAATGCAATGATTGTCCTCCTGAACATACAAATGTTATGGGAGACGGAGTGAAAAATCATATTCATATACTTACAAAAGCTATGAATCATTCTGGACTTCCAAATGAGCAGAGAAGAGAACAATTTTCTTATTTAGTCTTTCATGATGCAACGTCCACCTTCTTTCAATGGGTCTTTTGATCCACTTGTTGCTGAACAATGGATCAGTACCACTGAATAGATATTTTTAGTTCTTCAATGTTTTTAACATGATACAGTCATCTTAGCAGTATATCGTTTGGAAGGTTAAGCTGATCAACGGTGAAATCATATCAAGAATACGAGCCCAAGAGATGAAAACGAGTCCATGGAATGGGACGAGTTCAAGAACTTATTTTTCAATAAGTACTTCCCTAGTATTCTTCGAACAAATATGGAGAAGGAGATTCTTTAACTAAATCAAAAGGATGATGAATCTATTGGTATATACGAAATGAATTTTACAAGTCTTTCAAGGTATGCATCTGGATTTATCATCCAACCTGAAAGTAAAGTTGATCGATTCTTCACTGGCTTAAAACCAATTCTTCGAAGGGCATTAGCTATAAGAGACTCCAGTAGCTATGATGAAATTGTGCGTTGTGCAATCAAGGTAGAAATGGAAGTTGGTGTTACTTATCCATCTCATAGTTTTGATAAGAAATAAAAGATGGAGTTCAAGGGGAAATCTCAGAATAATGGTGAAAAGAAGATGAATGTTTCCTTATGCTCAAATTGTGGAACAAAGCATGGTGGAGATTGTCTTAAAGAAACAAGTAAATGTTTCAAATGTGGAAACGAAGGTAATAGGACATTTGAATGCCGCAATGATGGGAAGAAGATGCCTAATGATGCAAAAAAAGGAAGGGATATACAGAATGAACCTACTACACATCAATGCTTCAAGTGAAAGGAAATGGGGCATTATGCTAATAAATTCCCTAATCCAAGGGTTAGTGATGATCGACATGAGCAACCACTTAAGGGAAAGGACAAAGGAATGTCACATGAGATCACTATTGGCGATGTTGAATATGACAACAATGTGGTAGAATGATTAAGTGTTTATGTAATGGGATTCCAAAATAATTTTGTATATAGTGTCGTGGAATATTGGAATATTTATGTATTGGTCTATTGTGGCGATCAATGGTACCGGTAACCATAGAATGTGATTGAGATATTTTTGGAAAAAAAGATGATATGCGCATAATGAAAGGAAAACGAGAAAATGAAATGTTTGACTGTATTCATTATCTCATTACTGATATAAGGATAAGGTTATATCATGGTTTGAGTATATACAATTTTTGGATTTTGGTATGTGGAAAGAGTTAACTTTTGACTGCATTCATGTTTTCAATAAGGTTCAATGGGTATTCATTCTTCAAGAGAATACATGATTAAGGTATTCACATGTTTGTAATTTGACCAACAAGATATATCTTATGATATATGGGGGATAAATGATGGCATTCCCGTGATTGTTATGTGACATTTCAAGTAATCATTTTATTTATACTATGAGCTTGGACCAAAGTATTTTAGATAAGCTTAATGATTGGAATGGATTATGTTGTACATAAGTTAGGATAGTACTTTTTTCGATATTATTGATGGGATGATATAGTAATATAGCTTTAGAAAAAGGACAACCTGCAGGACGGGCGACATCCCATCACGTCGGACAAGGCTATGGGAATCGAACCCACAACCGAAGTGTGACTGCCCTTTATCCCCTACCACTGGCCTACAAGAAGTCGCTGGTTAATAGAAACTAGTTTTGTTTTTTTTAAGTGGTATGATATATGAAATAAAAGTTCATTCTAGGAACCATATATGATAAACTCACTATTGATGGACTTATGTATTTTCTGATAACTTTTCTAACCATTTGTTTGAAACAGATGGAATGACCCATCATTCTGTCACATGATCTACAAACACATCCCGAATGAAAAATTCAACTTCATTTCATTACGAGATGAAGTGGAAATTGTCCAAAGAATGAACAACGATGAGGCTATACCAAAATCACGAAAGTATTTCTTCTAATTCCAATTTCCTCAACTTTAGGGAAATGATCTTAAAAACCAAAAATGTTGTCCTAGTACTCTTATATCTGATGAATCAGATGGTACCTTAGATCATCACAAATTTATGGCTTTGTGATTACTGGATTTTCCATAGCCATGTTCTCTACCACTCTCCATCAGAACATGATGGTTAGATTTCTCTTCCATATCCATATTTTCACCTATGTAGAATCCCAATGACTAGTTTATTTGGGTAACCATTACGTTTCATACTTTTTTTTTAAAGATTGGTTTTGGTATTCCTTTTTACGATGTGGGTTTCTATTAAAGAAACTTTCGAATAGTAAACCATTTATAACCCCGACAAATTTCGAGGGTGAAATTTATTTTAAGGGGGGTAGAATGTAACACCCCGGGATTTTATAAAAAATATTTTTTTAATTTCCTTAATGTCTTGTGTTGTATGCTACACCAAGATTACCTTGCGCTATACGCAACACCGTATTAGCTTGAAGTATACACAACACTATTCTTGGATCGTGTTACACACAATTTTGATAATAGTTATTCTACGCAACATTGAGTATATATATTTATATATATTCAATGTATAAATGAAATATGGTTTGATTCTGTTATACGAAAAAATGAAGGATTCTTGCACAACACGCATCCTTGACTTGCCTTGCATTACACGCAATCGCGACCTTCCTCGATAGCGTGTGTAGTACGCAATACTGAGTTTCACTAAACAACGATATGCTATTAAAATATTATTAAAACTAGCCGTTATGTATAGTAATAACCACCTTTTAAAATTATAGAAATTTTATCTCTTAAAATGGTCGTCATTTTTGGATTCGGAGTATCGAATTTAGCCTAAGGTGAATGATAGAGAAAATATTTTCAATTAATTTATATTTAATATCATTGTTTTAAACCCACAAAATTTTTCCTCTAAGATGAATTGTTTCATTTTTATGATAATGGTGTTATTTTGAGCTGAATAGTAAGAATTGTCCATTTTTTTGGATTTTTAACACTTTTAAAATATTTCGGTAGTTTGGACATAAAATTATCTACAATTATTCAAATTGAAACATTCTTTCTTTTACAGTTTCTACACATCCAGGGATTCATTTACTATTTTTGGAATAAAATCTGAATTGGCTATATGGAAGCTCAAAAGAAGCTCACAAGTTGGCTCAAGAAAACTATTTTCAGTTCTGCCTAGTTTTGATGTGGGATCCATAACTCATCCACTGTGGGCCCAAAGCTTGTGAAATTCGGTATGTGGATGGGAAAGGAGTTTTGGAGCATCCTTTATGAAGGAAGAACCGAGTGAATTGGCCTTTTATTGGGTAATTAAATCACCCTAATCCGGAGGATTGCGTTTTGGAGGGTCTGACTGGATAAAATAAATGCTCATAGTAAAACGGCCATAACTCTCGGAATTAATGTCCAAATCCGTTGTGATTTTGAGGGGACACGGAAATGGGAATTATGAACCACATTCAAGAAGGGCTGAACGTGTGAAGATGTCATTTAATGGGGATACAATGCGTCGAAATTCGGGGTAAACATTCTGGATATAAAAGGAGGAGAGCTCCACCCTCTCAAAGCATCCATTCTCCACCCCATTCCTCTTCTAGGACACCAAGAAGGAGAACTTTTCAGCTTTATCATTTATTTATTTTCTTTTTCATTGTTTTTTAATTCCTTCTTTTTCCCCATTCAACTCGATTACCCTTACCATGGTAGGGTAAACTTTTGGAGTGATTGGGGAAGGGTTGGTTTTCTACATTGTAATGCTTCAGTTCTTGGACGCAATTGAATAACTTTATTTTTTATTCAAAGTTGTTTTCAATTTATTATAGAGGATTTTATAATCAAGTGCGATCATTCTTAGATTTTAAATCCGTTAATTATTTTTTCCTGGGTAAAATAATCAATATCTCCCTCTACTAATTTCTGGTTTATATACGATGGAATAAACCAGGAATTAGTGGTGAAGTACTCGACGATCATCAGTACGTGTAAAAGGTGTAGTGAATGTTCTTGATTGTTTGGGTCAAACAAAACCCGATCAGATATTTCCCATTTCAATTAAGGATATTCAATACAAATATTTTACAATGGAAGGAGAGTTGACCAAACCGAGATCTTGGTAAGGTTTTCTCTCACAATAACAATTTCACCAAGGAAGTGAGAGGAAAATATTGTGGAAACTAACTTTAATCAACTAAAAATAAGAGGTTTGAATTAAATTGAACAAGGATATAATTATAAATAGGAAACTAACTCTGACCTAATCACCCTTTTAATTTCATAGTTTTTCAATCATTTGAATTTCAAATTTCTTTTCACAACATTTTCCCCCGTTTTAATGTGACAAACCTTATTGTGTGCACTCCTCTTCGGGAGAAATCCTAGGTCAACCACATTACTAAATTTTTACTTATTAAATAATTGTTTTTCCACACCCTACTATAGGCATGTGTCAGTGAAATTTTGGTACTTTTCGGATAACTTTCATATTTTGATGAATAGTGAAAGTTACAAAATTTTAATTAAAAACAACATTTTTAATAGAAATAATTAATAGTGATAAATTTTTAATTTGAGTGGTTTTAAAATATATTTAGAATATATTTTTTCCATTTAATACAATGTTGGTCATTGAATGAGACTTCACATTTAAACCTGATATAAACAACTGTCAATCTTTTCATAGTTATTATCTCTTAAAAACACGCTATTTGTTTTGACGATGGGAATTATTTTTAAAATTAATTAATGCAACTGATATGTATTGAATTTGGTAAAATAGACATCATTTTTGAATTCAGAATTTTAAATATAGCTTAGGCCTAACTTTTGGTATTATTCTGATAACTTTCATATTTTAATGAATAGTAAAAACACTATATATTTTATTTAAAAACAACTTTTTTCATCGTAATACATTATATGGTTAAATTATAATATTTATTTTTTTTAAAGTATAAATAGAATATATTTTTACCATTTAATATAATGTATTTCATTATCATTAATTTTACATTGAATTCATAGGTAAAAACATTTGAATCTTTGGCAATGTTTTAACTTTTAAAACCCGTTTGCTTAACAACGGGATTAATTTTAAATTAATTACTGCAACTTCTGTGTTTTGAATTTTGAAAAATGGATTCCATATTTGGAATCAGTGGGTCCAAATTATGTTAATTGGTTAATTTTAGTTTTATGATATTATGAATAGTAACTACGGTAATTTTTTATTTACTACGGTTAAAGGTAAATATGGTAGTTCAAGGTTAAAAGAATATTATAATAATTCAAAATTACCTTGACACTTGTCTTAACCTTATTGGATGAGTATTGGCCGACCATGGTCATCCATGGGTCGATTTTGGGACCCCATGGAGCCACTTATGAAAGACAACGACACATTAGATTAATTAATTTAATATAAAGACAAAATTGCAATTAAAAAATATCTTTTAGTAATTAATTTTTATATGGGGCTATATAAATTATATTTTCGACTATAAATATTAATTGTAAATATAAAAATATTTTCTACATGTAGTTATTTTTTTATAATTTTTATACATCATATAAATTAATATATTTATGACACAATAATGATGCAGTATTTACCTCATTAAAAAATGATTTAAATAAATAAGATTAAAATGATTAAAATATCATCCAAAACCTGTCAAATTCCTATTGGATTATTTTATTTCGAATATGAGTCATCTTATCTTCGACATTAATGTGTTTTTTACCTATTTAAACCGAAGATATGTTTATAATAAAATAATGTTTTCACACTTTCTTAAAGATCCCCTCCTCTCCCTTATAAAAGGAGACCACTTCTATGCAATTCCTCACCCCACGAAAGCCTTTTGGCTCGTCCAAAATCTTCCCAACTAAGCTCCCTAGATCTCTATCCTCCCCCTTGAAGCCTTAAATTAGGCAGAAGTCTTTCCAAGAAGTCCTTTTGGTTCTAACCAAAGGAAGTTACCAAAATTAAAGGTAACAGTTTCTCTTAAGTTGTTTTCTTTTATTCTACTTCTCCAACCCCTAAACTCTTTTTTATCCTTTCTTTTGTAACAAAAACAATTTCCTAAATATAATAGTATGTTTTTATGAGATGTATTATAACTAAACTTACACACACCTCCATCTAATGGATGAAAACATAATATTTCTATGATGGAAAACTAACGCCTCACGAAACGATGATTCTTCGATTTCCTCCTACCACCTCTCATCATGGACATTATGATGGAACTGTATTTATATAAAATATATATTATGTTTATTATTTCCTTATGCTTCTTTACAGAAAAACTATATCAAACCTTTATGGTTTCCATAGTCGGTAAATATGATAATCTCATTTGAGGAAGTGCGGACAACCGCCCCCTCAAAGTGACGTGATTCGTTAATACGTTATGTGGGATGTATAAAAGATGTGGTTAATAATATTATATATGATATTATACAGTAATTATAATATACCTATTTTTCTTTACGTTTTAATTCAATTAAAATAATAAATAGAAATGAAAGTAGCGTTCATGCGTACGTACGACTTACAGTCTCCATGAACGGTGCGCTTCATTTCTTACCTCCATATGTTAGATACTATTATAAATGCTTTTATATTCTAGATATATAATGAATATATATGATATATAAATAATGAATTAAATTTTTTAATTAATTAAATCATGATATATGTAATAATAACATCAAGAACAACAAGTCCAAACATGTGAGATAAATAAGATAATTTTACCCAGAACGTTGCTTTAACATGGGATTTACAAAAGAATGGGTAATATAATGTCATAAGTGAACAATATATGATATCATAACAATGAGTATGATTCTGTAATAAGTCAATGACATTATTTAAATCATTATACAGGAGGTTCGGACACTTACGAAGCAATTCGGACCTAAGGTAAGGGAAATATCACAATCTCATTTTTATCAGAGATTGTTTATAATTTTGAATTTACTGGGGTGTATTTTATCATCCACATACATGTTTCCTTAATATGTAATATTATTTCCATCCACCTACAATTGTTTAAGTCCAATTTTATGCTTCGGTGAGTTTTTAGTAATAGATATGAATGAAATATTTTATCGTTTTTCGTACGAGGTACTTTTTGACTTTTCCGACAAAAGTACGGGACAAATTTTTTTTAACCTATACGACATGAATGGATTTTTAAAAAAAATTATATCCAAGAAGCTTGCTTTACAATTATTCAAGATTATTTTTAATAAAATTCATTTAGTTTAAAATTGTATGACTTGTTAAGAAAGGAAAATGTTTTTGAAGTAGAAAGGTTATTTTCCTCAATAATGGAGTTCAAGTGTTTTATCAAAATTATTTTACATCTAAGATAATAAATGGTTCTGTTTCTATCCCTATTATTACATTGATTTCATTATGTTGTGATGTAAATATTTTTATGAATTCCTTTATCTTATATGAGTTGTTTTATGATGTCACGATGTTTACGATTCCCATTTTTATTACATGGGTTATGCTATGATGTGTGGTTTATGATTTTGTGGCACACATAAGAATGATATCATTATGAGATGGGTGGGACCTATATCTCCCTCCAATGAATTGGCTAAATATTTTATATCTCATGAGATAGACATGGATGGAACGGCAGGTTATACCGGTTCAGTAAAACATGACTGAAACGAGGAGTGAACTTTGTTCAGAAATGGACTTTGTCCACTAAGATAGTCTTGGCAATGAGTTCTGACTAATAAGAAATGGTTCTCTTTGATTATGTGTGTATTCCAAAAAGATTCATGATTTATGTTATGATTATTGGGATTACATTTCACTACTATGATTTACCCCATGTTATGAATTTGTGATCTATTTTGTAGGATAAAATTTCCAAAAGTGATGTTCTTATAAATATGATGTGATTGATATTTCTTTTGTTTACCCTAACTGATCATTTGAGCTCACCCTTTTATGTTTTCTTTTCCACAGGTTATAAAAAATGGTTTTAGGTAAGAAAAAATGGGAAGATCATTATGGGAGATTTTGAAGATCTTTCACCATGATTAGAAGATTACGTTCCGAGTTTCCAAAGACACTAAACTATTACGGTCCTTATGTGTGTGTATTTGTTATGTAGTAAGTATTCCACAAAAGTAATGTAATGTCCTTGTACATCAAGCTTCATGTCTCTACATAAATAGATGTAAATTACATAATATTAAATAAATTATATGATTTCTTGGTCATTAAGAATAATAATTATTATGAACATCAATTTTAAAGGAAAACTAAAAATTTTAAATAGGAATACAGTTATTTGAATTATTTATTTAAATATAATGTTGAGGAAAATGACTAAATATATAATTAATTATTGTTTAGGTACATCAAGGAAGTATATTGATTAAATAATTAGTGGAATAGAATCTAATAGTTTGAATACTAATTTAATTCTAAAACATGAACCATAAATTTGGATGCAGTAAAATATTGAGTTATTATAACATTATATTAAGAAAAATTAAAATATAAATATCATAATACAACAAATTTATTTCTTATGTAATCTTATAAACATATTTTATAGTTGTAAATTTTATAATATTTTTATAATCATTATTAAAAAATTTAAACATTAAAATATAAATATATGAATTTCATAAAAATGAAATTTATTTTGAAAAAATAAATATCCCTTTTTGAATCAACATGTCTCTAGACACTCAAATTACTGAAAATTTTCTACATTATGAAATCCATGTGAAGAAATATACTTTATAAATGAGGGAAAACGTGGTTACTATACAACTAAATGCACATAATTCAATAGATACCAACTCATCAACTTTCCTAAATTAATAAATTTTTCACTTTTTTCATGTGGAAATAAAAGGTGTTGGGTACCTTGAGAAGGATAACATGAGTCATCAGTAGTTTTCCTTTATATTGCTTTATAATAATCCATGAAACCCAAATTTCATGATAGTGATTACATAATATAATACGATCCCTATATGATATTTCAAAAAATAGATGTGGCCTAGAACTCACACCCAGTTACATTAATCACTAATTTAGTTGTGTTTTGACTCCTAAGTAAGTGGAAAGGGATGATGGATTGATTTATTTATGTATATTAGTGATTATAGAAATTCTAATATAACCTCACACAAGTAACACATAGAATCCAATGATTAAATCTTATAAAAATACTCTAATGTAACCAGAGAATTTAGTATTGGTTTCCAATTTATTAAAAAAGTGTTTCCTTAAATTTTGCACTATGGATTATACCAATTTCTACAAGGCTATTCGGTTATTTTTTTTAACTTATGTTTAAAGACCCGTAATTTTCAAGGAATTTTTTTTTCTTATTTTATTTGGAATTTTACGAGTACGCAGTTTCTGATGGCTCCTAATTCCGAGGCCCGGTGTTCCCGGAATCAATTTATGAAATTTATCTTGTGTACGTTCAGTGAACGAACAAGCGGGTATTTCTAATTTTTGAACCTGTTCTCGGAATCAAAATCCGAGGGCACTGATGAACTCGCAGCGCTGGTTTTCGCTTAAGACGTCGTTCACCTCGACAATAAATGATCGGGTTTAAGAGTTTGTTTTTGCGTTTCACGTGGATTAATAAAATAAAATAAGTGACATATTTTTTTATCTTTGTTGAACCCATTCCTTGTGGATATTGTTGGTTAAAAGTTCCACATGGGAGTTGGTGGTGGGACCACCACACCCTAACCTCCCATGGGAGGATTATTAGGGTGGGGACCACCCGATCAGCATAACCTCCCATGAGAGGTTATGACATGGGGTCCACACGGGGCTTAACCCCCCTATTTAATGTGAGGGGAGGAAATCTCTCAACACTCCCCTATTAATGAGGGAGAGCCTCTTTGACTCTAACTACCATCTTAATGGAAGAGAATAAAACCTCCTCAACCCCCCCCCCCCATTTAATGGGAAAAAACTCTTTGACCCTCTCCTTGTTAATTAGGTGAGGACCACCCGGGCCCCTAAACCCCCCTCGAATCTCCCCAAATTTATTATTTCATCCACTCAGGAAATTAACTTGGCAGAGCCTCTCCACTATTTGAATTTTTTGAATTGTGCCAACCATCGTGAACATAAATAAGTGGGTCCCACTTAATTAATTTCCTCCACCAAGAATAATAGATTATATTATATTATTTTCGCACGTTCTTGCGCCTTTTGGTGGAGAGCTTGAGAGAACTTCTTTCTCCAGCGAAGAATGTGAAAAATGCCGGTGACACATCTTCCCCTACCTTCTTCGGCCTTCTTCCTCAGAGCCCCCCTTTCTGACGTGGTGCTTCTCCGATGACCCTCCTTCCTCTCTCCACGTCGTCAAGCAATCGACGGACGAACTCGAAAGTGGAAGCGTGCGGTGAACGACATCATAATGGGGGAGAATAAAACCTCCTCAAAACCCTCCCATTTAATGGGAGGAAACTCCTTGACCCTCTCCTTGTTAATTAGGTGGGGACCACCCAGACCCCTAAACCCCCCCCCCCCCTCGAAACTCCCCAAATTAATTATGTCATCTACTCGGGAAATTAATTTGGCGGAGCCTCTACACTATTTGTTATTTTTGAATTGTGCCAACCATCATGAGATTAATTAACTGGGGCCCACTTAATTAATTTCCTCCCCCTTGAATAATAGATTATAATATATTATTTTGGAACGTTCTTTCACCTTTTGATGGAAAGCTTGAGATAACTTATTTCTCCAGCGAAGAACACAAAGAACGCCGGTGACAATTCTTCCCCGACCTTCTTCAGCCTTCTTCCTTGGAGACCCCCTTTCTGATATGGTGCTTTTCCGACAACCCTCCATCCTCCCTCCACATCGTCAAACCACCGACGCAAGAACTCAGATGTGGAAGCGTGCGGTGAACGACATCATCATCTTCCCCCGCGACGAACGCACACCCCGTTGAATCAAAGGTAGGGGGTTTGGATTATTTTATTTTATGTGGATTATATCCCCGGCCATTGATTAATTTTTTGATAGTCGTTTGAGCCGCCTGTTATCGTAATAATGGGTGGAGGTTAGACCGCACGAACACGGCCGACCATCCTCCCCCTTTCTTGGTTGTACTTGTTGCGGCACGAGCAAAGGCGGTGCGGTGCAACGACACCGTGAGGAAACAATGAAGATCGTGTGAAGAAGTGTCGCGCCATCGCGCCGCGCTGTTGCGGCAATTCAAAGGCTCCACATGTTAATTAATTGATGGCAGATCGACGGGCATTGACGGAATGGGCCGTAGAGGTGGTTTGATGATTCCGCGGTAATGTGCGAGACCCGAGGTGAACGCCGGCACAGACGGAATAAAAAAAGAACCATAGGAGAAACTCTTGTGGCCTGTGGAATTCACAAGCGGAGCCAGCGGCTGGATGTGGCGATAGGCACCTGTCGGCCACCCGGAGGCAGTGGTGCCCGACGCGCCGCCAGAGGGACTGCCGCGGCCGAAGCCGTGGTGGCAGGCGTCAGGTCCAGTGGCCGCGCGGGACAGATGAGGGGATGCGGCACTGGGCAGCGTCTGCTGACAGGGAACGTCCCCCATGTGGGGGCCTCGGCGGCAATCAATGGGGCAGCTGCCCCCTTTGTGCGGTCGCTCGGCCGGCGCCGAGCCGACCCTGCTCGGCCAACGCCGAGCCGCCACGGGCTGGACCGGCTGCACCGGGACGGGATGCCCGGGCCGGGCCAGACCGCGCCGACGGGGCCGGGCCGTGCCCGCCGTGCCGGGCCGCGCCCTAATGGGCCGTACCCAGACCCATTTCAGGTTGACCTGGTTCGGGCCGACCCTTGGGGCGTTGGTTCAGGTCGTACCGGGCCCAGACCCCCCATTTTCAGAGCATTTCTGGTTTTTTGCCGATATCATGGGATACAGACCTCTGATCGACGCACCGTCAATTGCGATGTGATCCTTGGATCGAGGCAGTCATTTCGGTATTTTAAACTCAATATTTCATAGTACCTTGTGTTTGGACGGGTTGGTTTGAACTCGAAACCAACCGGGCCCTCAGAGCGGAAACGCTTACAACATGAGCTACGGACGACTGATTGACGTGTCATTGACTTTGTTGGATTCCTATTGATGAGACGGAACTTTTGGCATACTTCGGCTAAATATTGGATATAGTTGGTTTTTGGCTGGGTTGGATTGAACCTGAAATCCAACCAGTCCCCTGGAACGGAAAAGCTGATAACTTTCAGACCGGCCATCTGTTTGACAAACCGTCAGCGGTATTGGTGATCATGTTGAGAAACGGTCCCTATGAGTATACCCTATGAGTGTCCGGGGTACAGTTGAGATATGGCCGAGTTGGTTGACACATGAAACCGACTGGGCCCCTAGGACAAAAAGGCTAATATCTCACAGACTGGGCATCCGATTGACGCGTAGTTTGTTGGCTTGAGACCCCTATGATGAGGCGGTCCTTTGAGATACTTCTTCGTGGAAATTTGGGCTACTTGGAGTATCGACCTATAGCTCATGGAGTGGACCCTACCAGAGACGAGCGAACGGAGTACGAAGACCGTGTAGCTGGCTGATACCTGAAGACTGCTTTTCTGACTTGAGTCAGAGTGACTTGTATAGCCCAGTGGAGAGCACTACTGTGCTTGGGTGCCGGACCCATGGTGGGGAGAACTACTATGTTTGGGTGGCAGATCTGTGGTACTCGACAGAAGGAGTACCTCTGCAAGATATTAGGGGGGGTTCACTACTGTGTTTTGGTGGAAGACCTTGACGGGAAGCACTACTGTGTTTGGGTGGCTGGCCCGTGGTACTCGACAGGAGGAGTACCTCAGCAGTCATAGGTTAGTGAACAGTACCTCAGAGTCATGATAGGATCACTGTACTCACCAGAGACGGGGCTCTGCAGTAGTTATGGTTTCGATAATGAAAATCCTGGATTGAGATGAGTCTATAAATTTTGTGTTTCCTCATGATTGAGATGGGTCACTTGATAACATAGGTATTTTTATGGACATATACCTGAGTAGTGGTTATCCGTTGATTTCATAACCATTGTGTTTCTTCTTGATTGAGATGGGTTACTAGATAACATAGGTATAAGTATGATCTTATACCTATGTAAGGGTTATCTATTGAGATACTTCTTTGTGGTTATCCTTGTTGGATTTAGTGAGACCTTGATGGTCTTGGGGTACCTACTGAGTATCATATACTCACCCCTGCACGGTCTATGCCTGCATCTCATTGTGTTGGTTGTAGAAGACGGGCAGTGCTGACAGAAGCCGAGTGTTCTAGGACTGGACGGTACCTGGAGGTGGACCTCATGACGGGTCAGTATCCGGAGGTGGACTTCACGACGAGACGATACTTGGAGGAGGTCGACGGATGAGAGCGTTATGGAGGCTTATGTACCAACCCTTCATGTAGGATCTGTGGTGGACGATCGGGGAGCTACGCTCTCTGTACCTACCCTTCAGGTAGGATACGTGGTGAAAAATCTAGGAGTTGGGCTATCTGTACCTACACTTCAGGTAGGATCCGAGGTGGATGACCCAGGAGCTGCTTCTTTTCTTCCAGCTGCTTATCTTTTCTGTTGTACTTCCATTTAGTTGTAGTTGTACTTTTTCAGTTGGGTTTGTATTCTGGCCCTTTTTCCATTTAGCACTTTCTTTTGTACTTAGTGTTTTACTTCTGCTTGTACTATCTAGTGTTTTGTTTACTTTTTTAAAGGCAATGCCTTCCCAATTATCGGGATTTACGCCTTTGGTGCTAGTCGCCAGCCCCTGGCCTATGGATGGTGGGATTGGGTTAGTCACAACACGTGCCACGAGGACGGGTCGTGACATTATGTCTATAAATATATGTGGTGTTTTGGGTTTATCCAAATATAAGAAGTTTTTTAGGGCCTCAAAATTTATTTAAATGCCCATTTCACTTCCCTTGGTGCAACATTCAATAATTATAGTTATCTGGGCACCCCTTTCAACCATCCCACCTAATGGGAGCCCAATTTTCCATGGACACCTTCTTTAATACCAAATTTATCATGTAATGAAATAGAAGAATTGAAACAATTCCATAATTAAAATAATAAATTATTTATTACAATACTAACATTATTATTTAGGGAGAAATGTAATACAAATAGTAAATGTAATTTTGTGTAAAAAAATATTTAAAAACAAATATATAATGGAAGTTAATAATTAGTAATTACATTTTCCAAAAACTGGGAATGAAATAGAAGTATATTATTGTAATTGGACATGGAAAAGGACTAAAATAGAGATAATGAAATACGTTAGGCTGAGAGTAAATATATGAACACAAAGAATATTTATTATATTATTTATAAAAATATATTAACTCACATTAATGTGTACATAAAAAATCATACAAGAGAAGGCAAAAAATTGACAACATTTAGTATTTGAAATGTGGTAAGTGAAATCATATATATTTTAAAATTTATATATTAACATGACCACTTTTAATGAGTGATATAAGATCAATATAGTCAAAATATCATTAAAAAATTCAGTATTTCCCACGATCCACTAATTGATTGAAAAAACAAACGTCATGATATTTTAGAAGAAAATTTTTCATCTAGAGTAAATAAGGATTTGATCAGGAGTATGTATTTTTCATTATTAATAATAAAAAATATAAATAATTCCAATAAGAATAAAATCATATGAAGAATCAAAAATATAAATCCTGAAATTTGTGAAAATTTGATGTTGGGATAAATTTGATTCACGCTGAGTCATTTAGCAAATAACCTTTTACAATTTTTTTATAAAAATATAAATAATCCTAATTGATGAACAAAAAATGGTTAAAATTTATCTGGGGAGGGGACACATTTTATTCTTTATGTCAATTTTTTTATCTTACATTATCCTTTGCCACCTTACAGACATTTCCAACTTCCACCTAGATTCCTTTTACAAGAAAAATGAATTATCCCCCTACATAACTCTTCTCCAAATTATATCTACAATTGTATAAAAAAATCAGTTTATATACATGTGGAAAGAATCAATCATACTTTTTACTATAAATTTCATTAGTTTCATATGAAATCAGACTTTTCTATATAATTATTTCTCCACTATATATCTATATATCTCTGTATGATCCTAAAAAAATTCAATTAATTATCAAGATTTATTAAATTTGTTTTACCATTCAAAACTATATGATTCATTCAAATATTCTACAATCATTAATTTCATCATAGGATGTTTTGATTTGGCCATTTTTTCATAATTTGAATGATTATCAATACATAGACTCATAATATCCACTTTTAATCAAGATCATTCTAGAATACTATTGTATTTGATGGTCATGATTCCCTTATAAAAATATGATAACTATTTTACATATGAAAAAAAATTAGTTAGCTCCATGTTTTTTCATATGTTTTCTTGAAGATCATAATTTTTTGTGCACATTGTTGAATTAGATTCAAGATCAACCACCATTTTTCTTCTACCATTTCTAATCATACATGTGGACATGCATCTTCAAATCCCATTATGCTTACTAATTTCAATGTACAATAGTATACATCTTTATATAATGTAATAATCATTTTCACAAGCCTCGATTGATCATCTTTCATGGAACATTGAATCTATTTTGGTATATACCATTTAATTTCCCACGTTCAATTTTCCAATAAAAATGATGACGTGTATGATCATTATCATGTATGAATATTTTATTTTGGGAGAGATAAAAAATAAGATATTTTTCTAGAATGAGGTTTAAATATCTAACATTCATTGTTGATGATTATCTTTTGGGAGACTTTGTGTTATGAAAATCTCCTTAACAAGATAGATTGGAAAATATATTATGGGGTTTCTCAGATGCTGTTCTACAAAAACTATCTTATTGTTCAGTAAAATTTCTACAGAACTACTAATTTTATTCTAATAAGTCTCATATATTACCAATAGATAAAATCTTATGAGAATATACAATTTCTTACACCAATTTTTTTTTTAATTTCATGGAATTAAAATAAATTAAAAATAAGCATTAATAATTTTTGTATGATTAATCATTTATTTTTATGGTATGAATAAAAACATTAAAAATAATATATAAATATTTTATTTGATTCAAAACCTAGAAATCATATTGAAATAAATAAATAAATATGTTCATAATAATTTCCATAAAAATATTTCCATTTAAAATAAAACAATAATTAGATTATTCATCCTTATAAAACTATAATTAAAATGAATTAAACATTATATATTACATTAATTGATGAATTATTTATTTTCATTAAAATATTAAATGATGTAATATATTTGAATATATGTATAATTAAAAAAAATATTTACAACAAAATACTCATTGAATCATTAAATTCATCAAAATATCATCAAAATATAGCAAAAAGAATTCACTGAAATATATCCAAATTAAATATCCCAAAAAATAATACTTTTCTTGTCATAAATAATATATTTATTAAATTAATTAGAGTAAAATTACTATATAAAAATTTTAAATTGAAAAATTTATTTCAATTTCAATTGTATTTTCCCCAATGTATTCTTTAGTGTAATAAAGTATAACCTATTTTCTAAAAAATTATTCTATTTTCATATTATTGGGTAAGTTAGACAAACCCAGAAATTGTCAATTTTTTTTAAATAAAATAACATACTTGAATTTGAATTCAGTTAGGTTTCCAAATATCACATTTTATCTAATATTACATGTATACATTATTAACATAGAATCAATACAAACTATCATTGGATAATGAAGATCAATTATGAAGAAAAAGAATAATTAACAAAAACCCATGTTTTACCATTAATAAAAATAGTTACTATGTATATTACATGAATTAATATCCCATTTAAACATAATTTCATATAGGATTAAAATAAATTCAAAAAATTTATAGAAAAAATATCTTTCAAAGTATTACATCCAATGGTTTAAAAAAATTAATTATTCATTAAATAAATGTAAATTAAATTCCATGATTAAATCCATAGTAAACAAAAAAAGATTAAAATCTCAAAAAAATACACTTCAAACATTACAAAAAAATTTTAAACACTTTATAGTGAATATAAATCTCAATGAAAACCAATTTTTAGATGTTTTGTTGAATATTTATGTGTATATCATTGAATTACTTTTTATATTACTTAAATACACTATCCCTATAAGAAATCCAGAAAAAATATCCCAACAGCTGAATCTAAAAATAGTGTATGAACTATTAAAAAAATCATGTTAAAAAATATATAGATACTTGTCAGTTACATATTAACATTTCTTTGTCAATGATATATTCAATAACATATTTTTTTATTAATCATAAGAACTATATTATTAACAATATGAAAAACATGTTACATATAATTATATCCTCAATTTTTATGTTTAAAATAAGAAATGCGGATTAAAAATCTAAATGATTAAAAATTATTACAAAAGGAATCATGAAACATATATGATGTATCCTAATTTTGAAACACTAATACATTAAAAGAGATGAAATTATTAAGAGTAAAATTTCAATGATTATATATTGTAATCAATAGATAAAATAATTGTAATTTATTTATATAGATCAAAACAAAAACTCGATTTGTAAAAATGATAATTAAGTACGAATAATATCATGTTTAATGAAAATACAAAGATGAAAAGTGAAGCATTAATTATTTTAGTTTATCAAAATTTATCCCCAATATTTCCATTTTAAAACAGTTTCAAGGTACCAAAATATAGTTCTATCAAATTTATAGTGATGAACATAAAATTTTATAAAATTTATCAAAAAAATACTTAATCTTGAGTTTGATAATTAGGTATGGAAATTCACACTTTTTTATAGGGAATATCAAATTCCACTTTTAATGTTATTCAATAATTAACATTCCATTCTTATAAATTTTATTGAAAAATAATAATTAATTATTTTAATAGTTAATAATGTTTATCTAGTAATAATTATATTGTATTAAATGACAAACATAATTTTTAAATGAAAAAATGAAATCCATAAATAGACCACAATTATAGTCCACTATTAATAAAACTAATGTAAAAGGAAAAAAAGTATGATTATGTGTTAACAAATTTTAATAAATATGTTTAATTTATATAGTTATATAAAATAAAAGTTCATTATTTTATGGAAAATGAATGGATCCATTCCCTTTTGTGCCACTTTAAATTAATTTTTAATCCTATGATTTTTAAAAAAGTTGTTTTTCTGCTCACAAAGAAGTAAGAAAACCCCATAGAATTAATCTAATTAGATAGTAATGGGACTATAAAATTTATATTTTAAAACTATAGGTACATTATTATATCCATATTTGAATAAAATATTTCCCTTCTAACCATAATGTTTCAATTTTTTAGGAGACAATTAGGAATAGAGTTTTTTAATTCATTATTAATAATAAATTTTATTAAAAACACCCTTATAATTTATTTTGACTCAATAAAATCACTTATTCCCTTCTAGAAAATAATTTTAAATAAATATTTTAATTCTTTAATATCATTTGATGAATAGTGATTCCACTCTATATGATCATTAGTCAATATGACATGGATATTTCTATAACAACATATTACGACATTATTCTCAAATTAAGTTATATCGGCCTAAAAGTAATCATCATTATTTAATTACCAATCCATCCAATTTTTACAATAATTTTTTTCCAAAATGTGGTTATTCTAAATATTTGGGTCCTCAAATGGTCTACTCGTTTTTGGTTGATAAGTAGTTAGTTATTTATGAACAATACCATATTTTATTAAAACTTTTATTGAATTACATTATCTTTATATAGGTTTTGTTAAAAATTATTTAATATTTTGGAAATCCAAATATAGAAAATCTATTCAAATTAATTAATTTTCAGTAGTATTTAATGGATTTAAAGCTAATTTAAAAAATATAAAAACTATAAAAAATATTATATATATTTCATAATACATTTCTTACCATAATAATATGATAATTATCTCATGAAATATATTAATAAAAATATTTCAACCTAAGAAATTCCTTTTTATGGGAATTTTAACCCTACCGAAATTTCCTAACACCTGACATTTTTGTACCCAAATACAAGAATCCTTATATCAGTAATTTTTATTTGAAATTAAAAGGTATCATAATGTTTTTAGTATTCAACTACTCCCCATGATGTCTTCCACAAGTTAAAAAATAACATCTCTATAAATTTGAATAAATCAGTACTTCAAAAATCTCACCTTATAAGGATTCCATGATCACACCTTTTAATGAACGAAGGGCCCCTAAAAAATTATTACTTATGTTATGAAATAAAATTATATCATTTCTTTGTGTTAATAGTTATGAAATTTATCATATAGTAAGAAGATTCACAAAACACACATAGTAATATGGATTAATAGATGATAAAAAATGTAGTTTTCAATTTTATAATAAATATTTATACTCTCTTGTGTCATTATTTTGTTTAAAGGAAATTATAAAAAAGTGTCCAACTGTTACATCCCGAATTTGGAGCTACTCAACTGGTGCCCCATACCTGGTCTGCCACATAACCTCAATCGCATTTCCCCAAATTCCAGAGGCTGCCAACTAGCAGCGAGGGCCTTAGTGAGTCATTAGTGATATTATGCCCACATTTGGTAAAGTATACAAGGAAAAGAAAATAACAGTCAAGAGCGGAAGCAGTAAACAACATAAAATAACTGAAACTAAACAGTGGAAAATGAATATATAATATAGATGATAATGATGAATAAGGTACAAGTATCTAAGGAAAACAACAAACATAACAACGTGCTGAAATACAACATAGAAACAAAGTACAAAAACTAAACAATAACTCTAGCAGCATCGCAAGCCTAATCTCGGTCCTATGCTCTCCAACTCCATCCAAAAATCATGTACCTGAAGTAGAAGGGACACAATCCCTATCCACACATGTAACTACATATCCGGTTTGAGCTGAAAAGCAGGACCCAAACATGGTGTGAGACTAATCCCAGCAGGCAACCACCAAAATATCTGTTCCAAACTGTCAGTTAGTAAAATAGAAGAATTAATGAAAGTAAATGTAGTAATGAACTAGGATTACACAAGTAAACAGTCCTACCAATTACCATTCACATTCATTTAAAAATTGATTCATTAATTTAATTAAACAACCAAAGAATCTAGCAAAACTCTCTATTCTAAGGAAAACAGGTAACACGACATGCATCAAAAGACTACCTAAACAAACAAGAAGGCTAGTAGATCCAAGATTATTCTTTGGCTTGGTAGACTCATCTAAACTAACCAAACAATCCACATTCACCAGGACACTCTGGGTGGCTCAAACTCATAGACCCCTATAGTCAAGTAAACAAACAAAGGACCAGGCACTCTAGTAAGCACTGACGTCGATTCCCCTATGGTCTTGCAATGATAGCTACGTACTCTCTGAGGACGCTCTTACATCTAATTACACCTATGGTCTCGATACATGAGTAAACTAAGGACACTATTTGGAATCACAATGTATAATTTGTGTAGGTATCGTGTACAAAACTAATTCCAAAAGACCCCCTAGGGAAGCACTTAATCATTTATTCCCTCTTTGGTCTGCCACACCAAGTTCTCACTGCCCTGAGCAGCCAAGTCATGCGTAATCAAATGTCAGCAGCGCTAAATACTTATTGAAACTACATGATTAAAAGAAACAATGCATCATAATAATTAATCAACAGTCAACTCATGAAATCAGTTATAACAAGAAAAATAGCAATTGCAATAGGGTTTTCCATGCATAAAAACAGTTCCAAACTGTGATAAAATCTAAATAAGGATACCACCCATGGGGTGATCCTAAAACATGAAAAAAATAATATATTATTATCAATTAACCTTATTCTAATAGAAATCTAAGGCAATTAAACAGTATGACCAAAATCCCTAACACGGGATACCTGAAATAAGGGAATCTATCACTTTTTCACAAAAAGTCAAAGACATTCAACGTAAGGAAAAAATCACCCTATCTCGATTATAGGAGAACAATATACTTGAACCATGGCATGTCAATTGGCCAAGAACAGAGTAGATCTGCAAAAACATCAAAAACATTCATCCTTATATAAATCTTATATGAGGAATACCGAGGAAACATGGACAAAGAATAACCAAGAACTCACCTATGTGATTCTATTGAAACTGATGGTTCTTGATTCAGATAACCAGTGATGTATCAGTGGCTTGGAGAATATTCTGGCTCCTCATATTCTATGGTTATAATTATGTGAAGAAGAAGATGGAAATAAGTATTACACACAACCCTGGTCTGTTTAATGAAATAAAAAGAATGTAAACAGCATGCTCTTCTAGAGTACATGCCTTGTACTTTCCTTTTCCATACTCTGCATTAAGCAGCATCCAATTCAACCTTATAATTTCGTGTGTGTGGCCATGACATGTCTAGCACATGACATCCAGTGGCGTCAATGTACACGGCATGTAATCATAATGTACACGACATGTACTCTGAAAATTTCATGATTTTCCACTTTTTCTGAAAAATTACCATAAAAGGAAAAAAATAACTGAAAATAAGATTCAGGTTCATTAAAACTTCCCCCCTTAATGAAATTCGTCTACAAATTTCCCAAACAAGGGGTAAAGATGAAACCTCAAAAAACTCTGGCCATTGTGATCGCATATCAGCCTCCCTCTCCCAATTACTATCTTGTACATAGTATTAATGCCATAGCATCGGTACAAGAGGAACACACCGAACACAGAGTACCTTTTCACTTTAATCTAATATTCTGACAGAGTACTCCTCGACGGATGCATCATGACCTAGCTCAACCTCTTTGAGTTGAAAAACATGAGATGAGTTTGAGAAATAATGTTGAAGGTGAGAAACATGGAAGATATCACGCATTTCCTGGTACCTATGAGGTAATATAAACCTATAAGAAACTAGTCCGACTCTCTCCAGATCCTCAAATGGTCCGACGTATCTCGTTGAATGCGTACCCTGTCTCCGGATCATCTTGTGTCCTATCCTTGGGGTAACCCGTATAGAAACTTGATCTCTAATCATGAACTCCATTGGTCGTCTCCGCTGATCAACATATGATTTCTACCGAGACTGTGCAGTAGCCATCCTTTTCCGAATCAAATCCACATTTCTATGGTCTCCAGAATAATATGAGGTCCCAACATAGCTACCTCTCCTGCTTCTAGCCAAAACAAGGGTGATCGGCATGGACTTCCGTACAATGAATCATAAGGTGATAAATAAATAGTTTCTTGAATACTATTATTGTAGGAAAACTCCACTAGAGGTATATGTCTCTCCTAAGAACCACCAAAAACCAGGACGCATGCTCGTAGCATGTCCTCTAAAACCTGAATCATGTGCTCTGACTGGCCATCTATTTGGGGATAGTATGTTGTACTCAGAAGTACCTATGTACCCAAATCCCACTTTATCCCTTGCCCAAAATGCAACGTAAAATGGGCATCCCTATAGGAAATGATAGTATTCATAACCCCATGCAAGCGTATAATATCACAGACGTACAACCGTCCTAGTTCATCAACACTGAGGGTCTCCTTAATCGGAAAGAAGTGAGTAAACTTCATGATCCTGTTGATGAAAATCCATACCTTGTCATTCCATCAAGGAAATCTCGGTATCCATGTCGAAATGTCTATGGT
Source organism: Viscum album (assembly GCA_963277665.1). NCBI lineage: Eukaryota > Viridiplantae > Streptophyta > Magnoliopsida > Santalales > Viscaceae > Viscum > Viscum album. The sequence goes on along the minus strand of OY728160.1, from coordinate 792,885,956 downwards.
GACATCATTCCACATAATCATGGGAATGGGTAGCCCCTGTAAAGGCCATGCTGGTCATTGGTGCTCCGCCTTCACCTGCTGACAGGTGGAATACATAATGACAAAACCAGCAACATCTCTCTTCATACATTTCCACCAATACTGGCGGTGTAGATCATGATACATCATGGTGATACTTGGATGAACTTCCTAAACTGAGGAATGAAATTCTTGCATTAGCTCATCATGTATATCTACGGGCACCCATACACGTCCCTGGAAACACAAGATCTCACCCTCACCTATGGTCTATATGGGAAGATGATCCTCTCCTAACACGCTTTCCCATAGGACTTGGCCTACATAATCCGATAGCTACCTCATTCGAACTCAGTCAAGAAGTGTAGTGGTAACAACGACCGAAGAAAGAAATGTCTGACCCTGTCTGTCATGCACCACCAAATGAATTTTAGAGAATAATTCCATAAGCTACCACTCACTGTTGGCCTCCTGAACTACCTGTATTTGTGTCCTCCTGCTATGTGCATCTACCACAGCGTATGCTTTCCCAAGAGTATAAGCAAGCTCAAAATCGAAAGACAGTTGGTACTCAACCCACCTCTGTTATCTTAGATTCATGTCATGATGCCTAAAGATATACTTGAGGATATTGTGGTCATTATATAACACAAAATTCTCTCCCATAAGATAATGTATCCAACAATTAAATTCATGAACAACTACAGACAACTATAGGTCATGCGTAGGATAGTTCCTATCATGTGGCCTCAACTACGGAGATCCAAATGCAGCAACATGATCCTCTTGAATAAGAACTACTCTGTGCTTAATGCCAGATGCCTCACAGAAAACTGTATAACTCTTTCCCAACTCTGGAAAAACTAGAATCACGGCTGAAGTCAATCTCCCCTTCAGCTCCTGAAATGATGAATCACATGCTTTGTACCAACCATACTTCACCCCCTTCCTAGTCAAGCCCATCAACGGTACTGCTATGAGAGAGAAGTCCTGTATAAACTGCATGTAGTAACCAGCCATCCTTAAGAAACTTCGTACCTCGAAGACATTCTACAGCTTCTCCCAGGTAACTACTGCTCTCACCTTCTCTGGTTCGAATGATACTCTTGCCTCTGAGATGACATGACCGAGGATGTGAATAATGTCTATCAAAAAGTGTCACTTTGAGATCTTAGCATATAACTGTTGCTCCATCAGTGTATTCAAAATGATCTCATGATGGGTAGAATGGTCGTGTCGAGTGTGAGAGTACACCAAGATATCATCCATGAAAACCACCACAAAAGAATCCACATAAGGATGGAAAACTCAGGTCATCAGTTCAATGAAAACTGCTAGCACGTTCGTGAGACTGAATGACATAAGAAAATACTCATACAAACCATAATTGCTTCGGAAGGCTGTAAGAGGTATATCTGAAGGCCTGACATGAAACTGATGATAGATGGATCTCACGTTGATCTTCATGAACACTCTGGATCCTTGAAGCTAATCAAATATATCATATATCAATGGAAATGGATATCGGTTCATGACCGTCAACTAGTTTAGCTTACGATAATCTCCAAAAATTTATAAGGTACCATCCGCCATCTTTGAAAATTGAATGGGCGAACCCTAAGGAGAATTGCTGGGTCAGATAAAACCCTTTCCCAGTAACTCCTCCAATTGCTTCTTTATCTCCTGTAACTCATGAGTAGCCATTCTATAAGGAGGTATGGATACCAGTGCTACTCTAGGAACAAGCTCAATAGTGAAGTCTACCTCTCACTCCAGATGTAAACCTAAAAATTCATCTGGAAAGACATATGCAAAAGCGATCAACCATGGGAGGAAAATCTATCAGAGATGTCCCCTGGTAATCCAGATATAAGTTTGAAACATGGTTCGTAACACCGCACAAACCATGATTCTCTGGTCCTGCTCTACTATCCTGGATATACCATTTTCCATAGTGAAGAAATGAACTTCCCTCTAGTGATGTGAAACTACCACTATGAAGATAGCAATCTACAAAGGCCTAGAAGGGAACTAACCAGTCCATCCTGATAATGACATCATATCTTGTAATCTCCGAAACATATAGATTCCATGAAAAATGAAATCCACAAACCTCAAGTGGGCAGTCTAATCACTAACACACAAACGTAGTTCTAATTCCCAAGGTAGTGTTTAGCTTCATTATATCCTCAGATGTATAAATAGTAAGACTAAGGCTTTCCACAATATGTACAGAAATAAAGCTTTGAGAAGCTCCTATATTGAAAAGTGCAGAGGGTAAAACTGAGGCTACAAAAATTATACCTCAAACTGTAGAACCTCTAGGATTCTTCCCTTGATAAATCTGGTCTACCGAAAAAGTCTGGCATACACCGCGACCATGTGTAGCAGCCTGAGATCCCTTAGCTGACCCTCCCTGAGCCTGACCAATGTGTCCACGACCTCTACCCTTACCTAAACATCCTTATAAACTTCATCCCCTAGTATTCTACAGAACTAGTAATCTTTTTCCTATACTCGGAGTCGAAACTAATCCTCCCTCATTAGCTGTTGGAAGGAAAACCCTGCAGAAAGACTACTGACGACCCATCTTGTCATTAGATCAGCACTCCACCGGGTCCCTCGGGATCTAAGGCTTTTTATGCCTGCTTTTTCTGCACTGATGTCACACCACATGTTTTCTATAAGGATGATCTTGTCTACCAGAAATATTACCTCGCTTCCTCGAGTCACCTATTGTAGACTCTCGATGGTGCTTCCTGATGTCTATCTCAAATGAATTAGCCCTTGATGCTGAACCGCCCTGGTCCATAGCTCCAGTCTCTCTCAGATTTATCTATGTGATATGTTATTGGTTGACTATCATAGTATGAGAAGTCAACTGAAAGATTTTCACTGGTGATCTGATGTCTGGTATGAGGCCTTCTATAATATTCATCACTAAAAACAACTCGTCATTCCCCAGAACGAGAGTGAAATGATGTAACTCTTTGAAGAGAGAAGAATACTCCATAGCTGTAAGAGTACCCTACTACAGGTTTATGGACTCTTTATCTCTATCACCCCTCAGTGTCACCGGGTAGAAGTAGTCGTTGAACGTACGCTGAAACTCATCCCAAGCCATAGCACGATGTCTCCATACCTGTGAAACCACATCACACCATATCATGGCGGAATATCACAGTATATAAGTTGCGAGCTTCAATCCCCTCTCCGGAGGAACCTCCAGGTGCTCGGTGATTGATAGCATGGATTCTAGAGATGACTTCGTAGCATGTGGTCCTCCATCCCCTATGAACGTGGGAGGATGCTGCTGCTGAAAACCCCGCGTCTACTCTGCCATAGATGGCTCATGATGCAGAGCTCCCTAGAAGGTCTGCATGAATCTCATGAAAACCTCTCTAAAACGAGAATGGGAACTAGTGTCAAGAATCACTATAGGTGTCATGTCCAGAATGATAGGGGTAACTACCGGTAGTCCCTGATCTGCCGTATCAGGTGTACGGTTACTGCCTTGTTTCGGAAGTTCAACGGTAGGACATCTTGGTGGCATGAGTATGCTAGGTCACAAGAATAACATCATTTATGACGAACACAGTTGCAACTTAAGAGTGTAAAATGGAGCTGGAGAGAAAAACTCAAAAATTTGGGGAAAACATGACCACACGGCATGTAGTACCACTACACGGGGTGTTTCTTGATACTTTACCCTGGGATGTACCTTGGACATACATGGTTGTGTAATCCACCCGGATACTCGATGTGTTCTCAAACTACACGGCGTGTAATAACCCTTTTTCTCCCTACCTAGTTACTCCTACACGGCTAAGAACACGGTTTGTCATAGAAGGAAACTAAACAGCATGTTCTCATACTACACTGCATGCAATAACAATTTTTCTCCCTACTTGGTTACTCCTACATGGCTAGGAACAGAGACTTTCCTAGTAAAAAACTACATGACGTGTTTCTCCACTACACGGCGTATCCTTAATATTTTCCCCACATCCATGTCATCAGTCACACATACTAGTACACTGACCACTACTACACGACATGTCAACATGGTACACGGTGTGTTATCCTGCGGATCTCCCAACCCATGTATTCAACTACATGTCTTGTTTCATGGAATGAAAGTACACGGTGTGTTCATTAATGTACAACGCGTGTAACCATGAAAAGTAGTTCATCCCAAATGGAAAAACACATGGCATGTGTTCATAAGACCACACACCATGTTGTCTGGGTTTCTGGGTAGTTAACTTACAATAACCCAAAAAACCACTGAACAAAATAGTAACACAAGCACTTATGTGCCAAATTCTGATCCGTGAGGGCACATACTCTTCGTGAATCAGAGCTTGGCATCATAACAATACATATAAAAAGTAAACAGTATAGAAAATGCACGATCCACCAAATTCTAATCCTCATGGTCCCAAAACACCTCTAAGACCAACTTTGGAATACATGATAATGATGCTCTACACAAACAATACCCTATCAACACAGAAAGTATTCTATCAATGCAGCTTTCAGAACAACATTCATAGTGTATCACAAATTCAATCACAATAGCATGAAACATCTAATGCAATTTAGATGGCATGGAAAAATGCATGACATGTGATTTTATGACAGGTTCCTATATGATGCATGAAATGGCATACCCTCATCTCATCGGGTTGCAACAAAATAGAACCACAGTCATATAAATAGAAATAGAACAACACAAGTGCACCACACAATAGTGAAGTCACATAAACTACAAAATTTTCAAAACTCAAAAATTGCAATATTCGAGGTAACCTGGCTTTTTCCCTGTAAATGGTTTCTAGAACTCATGGGAACAACTATTTACCATTTACCTATTCTATATTATCCACTTCTAATGACTCCAAACTGTCAGTCAATAGAAATGAAAAGAAACCTTCCTTTGATTACACTTTGTAATGACCACAATTTGGATCTACTCATCTTGTGCCCCATAACCGGTCTACCACATGACCTCAAGCACATTTCCCCAAACCGCAGAGGCTGCCGACTAGCAGCGAGGGCCTTCGTGAGTCATTGGGGGAAACTATGCCCACTTTTGGTAAAGTATAAAAAGTAATGAAAATAAGAGTCAATAGTGGAAGCAGTAAATAGCATACAATAACTTCAACTAAACTACAGACACAATGATTATATAATAATGATGATAATGATGAAATAGGTACATGTATCTAAGGAAAACTGAAAACACAACAACGTGCTGAAATAGAACTAAGATAAAATTTATGAAAATTAAATAGTAACTCCTGCAGTATCACTAGACTAAATTCGGTCCTATGCTCTCCAGCTCCAACCAGAAATCATGAACATGAAGTAGAAGGGCCACAAACCCTATCAACTACTGTAACCATATATCATATTTGGGTCGAACATGAGGACCCAAACATGGTGTGAGGCTTATCTCAGTAGGAAACCACCGCCAGATCTATGCCCTACTATCACTGAGTAATATAGAAGAATTAATGAAAGTAAATGTATTAATGAACAAGGAGTACACAAGTAAACAGTCCTACCAATTTCCATTCACATTCATTTAATAATTAATACATTCATTTAATTAAACAACCTTGTAATCTAGCAATGCTCTCTCTCCCAAGGTAAACAGGTACCACGACCTGCATCAAAAGCCTACATAAACAAAACAAGAGGGCCAATATATCCAAGCTTGGTCTTTGGCTCTGTATACTCATCTAAACAAATCAAAAAATTCACATTCACCCTGACTCTTTGGGTGGCTCAAACTACTAGACCCTTGCAGTCAGGTAAACATACAAAATCACATCCACTCTATGAAGCACTCACGTCGATTCCCCTGTGGTCTTGTAATGATAGCTAAAGACTCTCTAATGAAGCTCTTACATCAAATTCCTCATGTGGTATCAATACATGTGTAAACTGAGGACACTATTTGGAATAAAAATGTACAATTACTGTAGGTCTTTCTTACGAAACTAATTCCAACATCACCCCTTGGTTATAACTTAATAATATATTCCCTCTTTGTTCTCCCGCTCCAGGATCTCACAGCCTAGAGTAGTCTAGTCGTGCGTAATCGACTATCAGCAGCCCTAAGTAAGTTTAGCAATTACATTGATATAATCTAAAATGCATCAAAACCATTAAACAACCTGAAACTGATGAAATCTATTATAACAAGAAAACTAGCAATTGCAATAGTGTTTGACTTGTAGTTAAATTGTGCCAAACGGTGATAACAACAAAACAAGGATTACACCCATGGGGTGATCCTAAAACATGAAAAAAATCATATATTTTTATCAATTCACCTTATGATAACAATAAATCTATGGGAATTAAGTATTAAGAACAAAATCCCTAACTCGGGACACCCGATACATGGGAATCAGGCACTTTTGCACAAATAATCAAAGACATTCAATGTAAGGCCACAAGCCACCTACCTCAATCGTAGGAGATTGATATAATTGAACCTCTTCATATGAATTGGCCTAGAATGGATTAGATATGAAAAAAAGTCTAAAAAGTTCAAACTACTATAAATCTCATAAGTGGAAGAATCCGGACAAGTGGCTGAAGATGAACCAAGAACACACCGTTGCGATTCTATTGCAAGCAACTGTGTTCAATTCGGATAACATGTGACAGATCGGAAACTCATAGAAGGTTTGGCCTCCTCAGATGCACTGGATAGAATAAGGCTACGATGATGATTGAAAAAAGGATTAGTCACGACCTCGGTCCATTTAACGAAATAAAAAGAAAGTACACGACATGTACTTCTGGAGTACACGCGTTGTACATGACTTTTCCATACTCTGATTTAGGTGGCCTACAAATCACCCTTACACATCTGTGTGTGTGGACATGGCACGGCAAGAACATGGTTTCCAATGGCATCGAAGTACACAGTGTGTACTCTGAAAATTTCCAGATTTTCCACTTTTTCTCAAAAACCACCTAAAAAGGAAAAACATGCCTGAAAAGAAGATCCAGGCTCTTAAACCAACTAAAATATTTTAATCACAATTAATATCCTTTAAAAAAATCATAATCCTATATAAATTTTTTTTATCTTGTGAGTATTTTTTTTACCAATTTATTGGAATTTTTGAACATTATGTTTGAATTACTTCAAAAGATAATGTGTTCAGAAAATATTATGTACCACTTAATATTTTCAACTATAAAAATTTATATATATATCATATTCACAAACATGGTGTAGTTTCTTTGAGAATAAAATAGAAACCTACTATTTTATTATACCACATAAACCTCATATGTTTACATTTACCGTAAATTACCCTAAAATATACACAACTAGGGTCACACTATATAATATATTGAAAATTTTAAATCGGTTAATTGATAATGGGTGATGATGTGTGTGATATTTTAAATGAATTAAATAATTATAAAATATTGAAATCAAAAAAATTATTTATATTTCAATAGAAGGGACATAGAGGACACGAATCACATAAGAAAATAATTTATATATCTAAAACAAAACTAAAATATCATAAATAACATCATACACAATTTTAATTTATAGTTGATTATAAAATATTAATAACTTCATTATTATTATTTTATTATATTATTACCCTCCCAAAAACCCTATGATCAAGGAGTATAATCAATATGATCATAATTTTCAATTTTACCATTATGAAAATCATTTTTTGTCATGGCATCATTTGATGGAAAAATTTAGGTTATTTTAACCATTCTTAAATTTTCTACCAACAATAGAAATATCATCCCTAAAGACTTTTATAATTATCAATAATGTTATAAAATATGTTTATAAGGAACCATTTTAACATTAACAATGCACTGTAAAAAAATTAAATTTACTGGTAAGAAAAATTTCCAATATGGATATGTAAATTTTCTCTTCTACTATTATTGTATGGCTACATGATTTTATTTATAACCAGAATAACCCTCATGAACAAAATATAAATCATTAAAACATATATTATTAATAATTTATTCAATTAATGGAATTTTAAATTGTTACATCATAGTGGATGATTTTAGTATATAATATTCAATAAAAACTCTACATTTTTTCACTGTCCATGTATGAATTTGATAATTTATATCATTGGTTATGTATGTGATTCAATGTTTCATAAGGATACTTTGGACATTGAGAACCCAAAGTCCACGTGTGGTATGATTAATAATTCTTAAAATAATTTTTTTGTAATTTATTCTACCATTGACTATTTAATAATGTGATTTTTTTCCTTTTGATGTAATTTATTGGTTTAAAAACAGGTTCAATCGATTTTTTGTGAATGAATAATTAGTGGATCTTCATTTATATTTATATAATGGTTAAGAAAAATGATGTTCTATTTTTTTCGAAACAATCAATATTTACTCATGAAATTCATCTAGATTAGCAAAAATTACAACATAAAGAATATGTATGATCCTAGATATGAACATTTTAATTTATGTGTGACATGTTTGGGATATAAGAGTGTTTAGTATTAGAACGTGGTAGAACATTGGGTTTATGTGACACAAAATTATAATGCATCTAATGTTGGGAGTGGAATCTTGAAAAATAGTTGAATTTTCCACTGATAGAAATGAGGGTTTGAGTCTCTCTCTCATTTTATTATACAGTTAAAAACATAGTAAAATAAAAAATCATTTATAAATGTTCAATATTCTTCCCAAAAAGATCATATATGTTATCTAATAACCATCCCTGATAAACTTTAAAGTTTTCATATTATATTCATTTGATAATTTCAAAAATATTTTGTTCATATAAGTTTTATATATCTAAATCAAAAATGAAATAAAAAATTTATTATTACAAATTATAAAAAGGTTCCTCTTAATCAACATACAATACTTTTGATGAATTTTCTTCAAAATTTTGTCATTGGCCGTTTTTAAAAGCTTAATTTCATAAATATTCATATATTTATTTAATTTTAACCATCTTATTAGAAATATAAATGACATATCAGATACTAGACATGATTTTCGTATATAGTATGATATAAATATCCTTGTATCTATCAATGTATACAATTGGAAAATAAGTTTGTACGATCATCTTCATATCTCATACATGAATGTTATCAACTATCCTAATTGGGTGATTAATGGGCTGATCTAGAAAATATTTTTAAACTTGTGTGTGATGTAAATTTCATAAAATTAATGGAAGAAATATTAAAAATGGTTGATTTTATGGATGGCACAATTTTCACATCAGAAAATGAGTTGAAAATAATTATTTGGAGTGTCATGAATTAAATAACATCCATGGTCTATATATTTTTTGAGGATTACTTAGACGATGAAAATACACTATTTAGTGAATATCCTATGTATTGAAATACCATATATATTTCTTGTATGCTATAAATATCTTATGAATGTTATAATTGAATTTTATTTTAATTTGAGCTAGTATCAATGGAATGTTGTCTAAGAGCTTGTGAAATTCTAATGGACTGATATCATCTTAGTTTATTTATTCATATATGATAAAAATTGATGGGTTATTATAGTTGCTTAATATTATTAAGAAATAGTACTATTCTATCAATATTATATTTAATATTTTTTCTGATTATTAAATCTAATAGCAGAGTCCCTTACTCTATAATTTTTATTGAAAATATTAGATATATATAATTTTCCACATTTATATATAAATTTTGTATTTTTGATGACAAATTCATCAATAATTTTAATCATGATTATTCATAGGAACATTTCATGGTTTCTCTTAAATTTTAAATCTTATTATAGTAGTCACAAAGATGTATTGTTCTACAGTTTAAAATGTTTTATTATAATGAAATTTATTTTTATTCTGCCACATAATTCTCTCACCATTTACATAATCTCATATTTTAATATTTTAATTTATAATTTAATTATTGAAAAATAATATTCCACATAATTATTGTTACAATATTCTATAGAAACCATGATAGTTATCATTTAATCCATTCATAAAATCCCATTTACCACAAAAGCCCAATATTAATTAGTTTTTTTATCTATTCATTGTCCTGTAACTTTATATTGGGTTGTTGGGATAAAATTCAATTATTGGTATTTATAATTCCCCAAAAATAAATATTACATATTCTAAGGATTTTTACTATAATTCACAAATATAGACATTTTTATTTTAGATTTTATAGAATTAGGAAAAACACTTACAAAGTAACCCCTATAATATAAAGTGGCATATATACTTACTGTCAATTTTTTTCATCAATGGAAATCCCATTAAAATCTTGAATTATCTTAAAGAAACATTTAAAATTATTTCAATTGGATATATTCTTTTCACTATCTAATCTTATGTCCTTTGAGAAATAATTTATAATCATTCGGTGGGAAAAATGCTCCATAGGGGATTCAAAAATAATAGAAATCGTTAGTTTAGTAAAAACATGGAAGGTCATATATAATGTTACCTTTATCATTAATGGGCCTTGAGAATAAAAAAAATTCATCAAAAATAGACATGTATGTTACTCAACGAAAATACTTATGTCCCATTGCATGAAATTAAAAAATACATTATGTCATTTAGAGAATTACATATATGTAACCCATTTAATTGGAATAACCATATGGACAACATGCTATTAGGATATTACAGGTATACCTAGTGTTATTTGGGCCACCCCATGATAATCCATAGTATGCTTACCTAGTTCCATCTAAGACCCCCAATATTAAGTTTTAACTAGTTTTCTGAAAGCTATCTGAGCCACCACAAGTTATCTTATAATAGGATTTCCTAATGATATCTCGACCACCCCATATAGAAGTTTTATCAGGATCACATGTTTCATATAATATTCATTTACCATATCATAAATAAAATTATTTCATCATAAATCCCATTGAAAATGTCATTTTACTTAATATGAAAAAAAATCTTATAAAAATACCATTTCATATAAGAAACCATTTTCAAATACGAAAATACCATTTTCATTGAAAATATATTTTCATTGAAAATCCATTTTCAAAACACAAATAAAAAAATAATCTATATGGTTTTTAATTTATAGACTATTTAAATATTAAAAGGAAATATGAAAATATATTAATTTCCACAACATTAAAAAAGTTATTTTTGCCACATTTGATAAGAATAAAACCATCTTTTTATAATTTGTCAAAACATTCCATATGAAAACACATAAATTTTTTATTTAGTTTTTTCAATAAAATTAGTTGTTGAAATAATATTTCCAATATAAAACTTATATACCCTTATAAATAAATATGTTAAATAATATCAATAATATTGACATGGATAAAATTTTGATAATTAAATATTCTAAACATTAAAGTGTCTCATACAACTGTGAATATTTAAAGGCAAATCACTAGGAAATAATAAATTTACCAAAAATTTAAATAAAATTATTATACATAAAATAAGGATATGAAATTTGATAGTTTCTGTATATAAAATTTATTAAATAATAATGTTTCATATCACCATGAAATTCTTCACTTAATGGAGATTGATATGAAATCCCTTTCATTGAGTCCAGTAATCCATGTAGGTCATTATATTATAGAATAAAATAATTATATTAATTATTAACATTCTTAAAAACAGTTTTTAGAATATTATTCCTCTTATATCATTTATTAACGTGATATAACAATTAAATAATTATTTATGTTCATTTAAGATGATTTGGTGATATTCGGTTCAACAGTAAAAAATGTATCTATTATGATGGTAATTGTCAAAGTGTTAATTATTCCATCATCTCTAGAATAATATTCATGACATAATAATCAATTTTAAACATAAATTATAATTTATATGAATCCATTTCATATGGATATGAAAAATGAATTGTGTTACAATCATAGAAATGGTGATCTATGTACATGCCTGATATATGTTTTCATTATTCAATGATCATTATAGAAACACATTAATTATTATTTTTAAATATTATATTAATAAAAAACATTAATACCATATTAATAATATAATTACACACATATATAATATTCATGTGTTGTGGTGACTAAAAAGGAATCACATATCATTTTGGACGTGATAGTTCTCACGAATGAAAATTTCATTTTTATGTGTATGGATTGGTAAGGAAATAAATGATATATTATATTTTCATAATGATATGTATGTTATGATTATCATATATAATCATTAATTCCATATTTATGATTATTGTTTAGATACGTTCACGTAAAACAAATTATTGTCTGGTAATTCATTATGGAAATCCAATATGGATTTCCATTATAGGAATCATTTTTTGTTATCCCATCATGGAAATAAATTTTGTTAATAATCAATGGTAATCCTTTTTTTAATCATGTTTGGAATTCCTTTATATATACCCATTGTGGTAATCATGTGTGGTATTCCATTGCGGCAATCCATTTTCGAATCCCTTCATTTTAATCATGTGCAGTATTCCATCATGGTAATCTGTAATAGAAATAATATGTGACAATACAAAGTTCTATTACTGGGTTGAAATTTTTTGTGGTATTCTTTCATGGAAACCCTATGTGGTATTCAATGTTGGTAACCATGTGTGGTATTCAATTGTGGTAAACCATTCCGGTAATCTTGTGTGATATTGCTTTGTAGAATTCTTTTGTGGTATTCCTATATGGTATTACTTTATGGTATTCATTTTTTTATTTCTTTGTTATATTCCATTGAATTATTCATTAATGTAATACCTTAGTGGTATTCCATTTTGGTTTTTTATTGTCGTTTTGGGAGGTCACACAGATAATTGTTATAATCACCCCAGCATGGGATTTTCTTACATGTGTCATGTCGTGCACAGACATCCAACCATATGATGTATTCCAATTAATACAAGAACTACATGGTCCATTGTGATACCATACAGACTGAGGTGTGTTCCTATTTCTTCTAATAGAAAAGTCTCAATTCCACTTTTTATTAGAGGTTATACTTTTGGTTACAAACACTTTTTGGTGGGCCTGTATTTGGCCCTATTTATTTTCCATTACATTCTCTATTGTACTCTGATTTGGGGATGTAGTGTTTTTCATGCATTGATTAATTAGAGTTTATATTTTTCATCATTTTTACCCTATAGATGTGTGAATCTACACATTTAATCCATGTTATAGCCTCCCATTTTTGGGATATGCCGACTCGATGATAGTAACAAGTAGTATGCCTATTATAGAAGGTGTGTGGGTAGTCATGACACATTACCCTCTAGGATGGGTCACCACATAGTGGTATCAAAGGGTAATTCAATTCTAATTTAGGACTAGGAGAATATGATATTGATTTTGGGAAATAGTGTTATGAGTTTCGAGACTGAATTTTTGGTCATGGAATCTAGTGCTAGTGTTGTGACTCACATATGAATATATGATGACTCAGATCGTATTCTATTTAACATTGTACATAATATAATGGTTTCAGTGAATATGATGGTACATGAATCATATAGGAATGATTGTGTTCTACATTCCCTTTCATTAGTCATCTATCTAGATGTTATATGTTGAATGTGGTACATCATGCATTATTTCATAATTTTATCACATAAATAGTCAATTATGATTACATGGAATGATCACAAGCATGATCCATAGGGTGAAGAAGCATAATTAATCAGACTTGTATCAGAGATATCATCTCAAGTTGGTACACTTTCAAGACCATAACCTCTATATTAGCACATTGTACCCGTAAAACAAGAGGTTAAGTTGAAGAATATGAGCACACATCACATGTTTTAGCATAAGTAACTTGTTAAGATTTGAGGAGAGCATGACACATAGGTGGCTCGGTATTGGTTCAAGGAAAAAACCCAATTTAACCATCTATTTAGGACACACAATGAATATATGGTTATTCTATTAGTCAACCTTCTACATGACTCAACATGGTGATGGTGGGGTTTGTTTTCCGGATCCTATGATGGGAAGACTATACCATGGACAATGTTTTTAGATCAATTTCATAGAGTAGTTATTACATTATATGCTAACATATATGAATATCTAAGATCTTATAGAAAGCTGAATGAATGAAATGTCTATATCTGTTTATTCATTGAGGAATACCAACCTATCAAATTATATTCTTGACATGGTCCACACTGATTACTTCAGGGATTGGTCCATCAAGAGAGGTCTCCGTTGGGACATCTAAGCCTGTGATATCCCTCTAATAATTCCGTCTTATTATAGGGATGTTGATCTAGATATTATGGTAAATAATTTCACTGAGGATAGGGTACATACATTTCTTGTTAGATATGTGAATGTAGGAGAAGAGACTTCATCAGCTGGGTGCGGATGTCAATCTCAAGGAATTGGTCCTGCCAGAAAATTCTATAAGGGGTCTGAAGATTGTGGATCTAATTTTAAGGGATCATAGTTTTGGGACTATAAATCATATATAGAGGTGTTTTTATTAATTGTATGGAAGGGGACATAGTTTCCATGATTGTCCAACCCACCATACTGCTGATAGGGAGGCTGTGGATGAACCACTGAGGCATATAAAATGATAGGAGTAGAAAAATCTGAAGGGAAGTTGATGTGGCATAGGAGATTTGAGAGTTTTAGGAGGTTGAATATATTTCAACATGATAACACCAACAACCCTAGGTATTTCACACATGTCCAAGAGTGTTTTATAACATTTAAGGGGTTAACTACATTCAAGTGACACATTTGACCCAAGGAATCTAGGAATAATTCAATGAATTATCTGTGTCTTTCATACATTTTCTATTGTCTAGTTCTTGTCATTATTTTTTTCCATGGATCTTGATTAAGAATGAGAGATTTTGGTTAAAGCATTGAATTGACCATCATTATATGACACATTTTTTGGTGGAGATTGAATTATCACACAACGGTTCTGGCACTATCATCTGACTCTTGCAGGCAAGCTTTTCGGTGTGGATACATGGTGGTGTCATTGAATCCCTACAAATTCATTGTTGTTATGTACTTGTTATCCATAGTTCATTCTAATATTTATTGTGTTAGGAATATAGTTTGGTGTGTCCATAGTGGTAGAGTGATGTTTTCCTTTTTGGTGAATAAGAAAACCATGAATTATATGATAGACTTACATATGGTATGTTCTTACCAATAACTCAACAATTTTCTATCATAAACCTTTGTATAATGAATATTATGAGTCCTATGTTTACTATAATAGTGATGTATATGCTGTGGATCTTGAGAATTCTGATGTTTAGGGGTTTGATATAGTTCATTTAGGACAAAAGTTTTATAATTTTCTATAATCATAGGTGGGGAACATAAGGGCAGATTCTCTGAGCATGAGATCTAGTACTTATATAATGAATAATGAATCAGATAATTTGGAATCATTGTTGTTATCCATTGTGGATAGATGTGTAGAAGCTTTCCTCCTGTCGATAGTTGTCTCCCCTCCACCCTTACAATGTGTCATGGAGGGACATCCAGATGATGCTGACTCTGTGACCCGACATGCTCAAATATCCGTTGTGAATGGTCATGATTGATATTCAATAGGTGGTGTGAACATAATTCTTCTTAGAGGACACATATTAGTTCTAGTGGTGTTGTAGGAGGATTATCTGAGAGAGTTTCATAGATCCCCTTTTACAGTGCATCCAATCATGGAGAAGATGTATTAGTACATCCGACAGTAGTTATGGTGGTTAGGGAGGAGGAAATATGTTGCATAGTTTACCTATCGATGCAATAATATTCAGTATGAGAGGGATTATCCCTAGGTTCCAACTGGTTTAGCTAAACCCTATGAGGATCAAGTATATAAGGGGGATGAGATATTGATAGACTTAATGATAGGATTTCCACTTACATATAGTGGAAACAAATATATTTGGGTGATCATTAACCAAATCAAAAAGTAGCCCAACATCGTAGCTATCTCTAATATTAATAATACCTTTGGTGACTATATGTAATGTAGGTGAAGTAAAATACCTCTTGTTTCTACCACTATAGATATATCGTGCACATGATGTCATCCACATGTGGAATATGAGGAGGTATAATTGTGAACCATCGCACTTCATCGACTGGGGAGAGTTGGACATTGAGGATGGAGTGATTTTTGCTGATTACATAGTGGAGATCAAGGATCAGAATGAGATGATCTTCGTGGTCAAAATATTATATTATTGTGTGACTAGTAAAATTATAGATATCTCTAAGAGATCACTTGGTAGAAGTAAGATTATATTCCTGCTTTGTACAACTATATGATTGAGTATACATTATTTTGGATTTTGGGGGCATAAATCCCCAAGGTGTGGTGAATGTAACTTATCGTATTATCCATATACTATTGGTATATATTATATGGATTGATTTCATGACTAGTAATGGAGATACGGTGGGATTCAGAGACCTCATGTTATGAAAACCTTTAATTAAAAATATTAATCATATTAAAAGCATGACCATGTAGTTTTCTGAAAAAACTAGAATAACACTTAAATGACTGACCATATTAGATATCAAATTGAACCATTGAACTTACAAAGGATTATTTAACCAAGATCCAACCTACCATTGGTTAGAGTGGAAAATATATAAAAAAATCCACCATGTATGTGACCATAAATAAAATAATTAATAAAAACAATTTATTCTAAATAATAATATCTCATGGACGATAACTCGTATTTGAATTTTGAGGCCACCATTGAGTACTTAATATTGTTTTTTTCCACGTGTGACTTTTAATTATACTAAATAAGACATTTTTGAAAAATATGTCTCTGGGAATGTTTTTTTAGTTGATTTCCATATTCATAAAATACACAATGAATTAAAAGTAGTCAAAGAATAGATTTTCCTACAGATCAATTGTTTATGCAGGATGATATATTATCATTAGGATTATTTGGAAAATGTTTTAAATTCCACTTTGTTTATCATTAAATATAAAACATATTATAGGAATAATGAACATAGGTCCATGATCATTCTTTATATTTCTTATTTGTTAATTCCCCCCTGTTTTTTAGGTCCGTTATCGTTGGATCCACCTTGGAAACAGATTGACCTTTTTGTGTGGAAATAAATGAGACCGTACCCTCGGATTGGTGTCCAATTGGAAAAAAATTAGATCTATGTAGATCAGGTCCAAAAATTCATAGATCTAAAAAATTTTTTATTATTTGTGCATTGAAAGCATCATGTTGGTCAACATAGGGCACCACCAATAAGACACTGGAGGCATCACATCATAGTACAGTCACGTGAAGTGGTACAGCCATTAGTAGATATTAAAAAAGATGTTTGAGATGTTTAATGTGATGAACGTGGTATTGAATCATTGTATGTGGTGGAACCATGGGACGTAGGATGTAGATGAGGTTTTCAACGTGTGGTACCCCAATAGGATCACGCGTGAGCAATCCAGTCCTAGCATGCAGGGATGAGTCTAGACAAACATGTTGGGCTAGACAGACTGATCCATATGGTTTGTACTCAGGGTGGCTTGGCTGTAGTCGTGCCATTGTTGAATGTGGTGAATGACCATATTACATGATAGTACCAGTTGTTGTGTGATCATGACAATTGAGGGGTGGTGCACTGTGGAGGGTGATCGTAGAAGTCTCAATTGGTGGACTGATTGCGGTTGTTGATCCATATGTGGTTTGAACAGGATTTCAACCGTGGAGGTCCACCTCCATAATAACTATACATTCCATATTGTTGTCCAATTGTTCAAATGATCACCCTTTTGAAATTTTAAACTACGATAACTATCAAATGACACATCTGTTTGATGATTCATCTATGGAACTGATACCCTAGAGATGAGACTATAATTTGGGGAAATGTTTTGTGAGTTTTTTTAACCTGTATAGGTTGAGAGTGTTTCCTATTGTTCTTTCATTGAGGGTTCATTATTGTATTAATTCTACATCAATGGATTGCAATACCCTCTAGAGGTCGTGTCTCAGATATAATATGGTGTCCCTTTCAGAGAATTGAGCATTAAAATCTATCACACCTATTGGAGTATTTCAATCATAGAAATCTCTTTGATAAGGGAATTGGACCTACATATAGAGTTCTACATCATTGGGTATGTGGTATCCCCCTGGGAGTCTAGACGGGACCAGTGGCATCCCCCGATTTGTTATGTGTGTGATCCCATATGTAGTAGGTTGATCTAGATTGGGTACGTGTTATCCCCAATCTGTTCTAGGTGTGATCCTTGGCTTCCCCTAGTAATTTATTTGTATGACCCCCAATTTTGGTATCATAGTATTCATGGTCCACTTCTTTCTTAGAAGGTTGGGTCTTAAATGAGAATAAATTCTTCATGAGTTTTTTTGATGATGTCATGGCACAATTAGTGCATTATACTACAAAAAATATTTCTTCAGTAAAAAACTTTTCACTTGTAATTGGTTGCATATTACCCCTAGTATGAGTGTGTTAGATTGAGTAAATTAAGATATTCTTTTTATTTGTACTTTAGACATATAATTCTGTTGAGATGATTGTATAATCTTTTATGGTATGATTGAGTGGTAATCCCTTTTTATAATACATTATGGTAATCTTCCGTGGTATTAATTTTTCGGAAATCCTCTATTGCAATCAATTTTTTTATTCATTTGTGGTAATACATTATGTTATCCCTTCATAATAATATTTTTTGTTATTAATTTTTACTAATCCTTGTTTTTACTCCTTTGTTGTATTCCATTGTTGTAATATTGTGTGGTATTCTTTTGTGGTAATCATATGTGGTAATCATATGTGGTATTACATTATGGGATTATTTCATGGTAATCATTTTTTTGAATGTTTCATGGTAATAATATGTAGTTATCCTTTGTATTAATCATGTGTGGAAATCCATTTTGGTAATCCTTTGTGGTAACCCATCATGGAAATCCAATTTTGTTTTCCTTCATGGTAATACTATGTGGTAGTGTCATGAACCATGATGGGATGCCATCTGAACCGACACCCAACTAGGTCCGCGACATGGCCCGAAGGGCGTTTCCGATCCTCACAGGCTGGCAACAAGTGTCGGGCATCAAAACAAAACAAGAGGGATCTATTTATCCAAATAATAATTGGATCAAAATATACAACATTGAAAACGCAGCAGAGAAATTCACAAACTGAATCTCAAAAAATAACAATCTGGTCCAAAATGAAAAATACTAAATAAAACTAACACTAGAAGAACCATAAGCTACCACAAAATAATATCACCAGCCACTAACATGATCTGCATGTGATCTCTTGATCACCTCCAAACATAAAACCACCCTGCTCCAAGAGACACTCGAACTAGAAAAACCTGAACAAAATATGAACCTACAAAATAGTTCAGGTCTACCATCGCCAAATGGTACAAGTAGGGTTTGAGATCGAAAACTTAGTAGGAAATCACAAAAGATTCCTTGTGTTTCCTTTCCCAAAAAAATCCCTTAACACTAGTTTGAAAATTTGGCTATAAAAATTGGTTTTCTGTCTTTTTATAAATAAACAAATTTCATTCCCTTTTTCTAAATTGTGCAAACCGTGATTTCACATTCAAAAGAGACTTTTAATTTTAAATAAAAAACAAATCAACCACACCAAGGCTTTACTGAAACTAAATATACTGAACAAAAGTAAATTGGATGTAGTAGAATTTAAACAACCAATATAAATAGTAACCATGGGTGATCCTAAATATCCCTAGAAGACCCCTGGACGTACTCGGTTTCAAAACCACCTGTCAGCGTATGGTGAAGCTCCTATGTCTATATCCAACTGGCCGCCCTAACTGACCAATACAGTAGTAAATCCCGCCTGGACTAAAAAAATCCATGGGCTACCAACCCATCTGATCGGGGTTGATTAGAAAGCATCACTCGATCATCTAAAAGAAAACCAGGGACCCATGGGGGTTTTAATAATACTATGTAAGTAAGAAGGCCCATGCACGCGTGACACATATCACCACACTTGCCTTCCCCAAACAAAGATGCTACATATACATTCACTCATAAAGAGTTACACTAGGTAGGAGCGCCTCATATGCACATCTAATCATCTCACATTAAAAAAGTGCCAACCAGGCCGTCATGCCTTGCAAATCATTAAAACCATTTGAAACCCTTTTCAAAATACTTAAGTTTTTAAGTGGGAATACGATAATCAAAATTTCGTCATTTCAAAGAATAATCACAAACATTAAAGAGTTCCCCCAAATACACATTCGATCATTTCATATCAACATAGTGCCAAATGGTCCATCACACCAATTAAAATTCAAACCATTTAAAAAAATGTTCAATGTTTCCCACCGGACATTTGATATTTTTTTAAATCCCATTTCATTCTAAAATCAACAAAAAACATCACCCTTAAAAGTACAATGGAAAAAAGGGAATTCAGTATTACGCACCCAAATACATTTACCAAAGCAGTTCCAAATCATTTATAAAACCATTTCCAAGTATACAAAGCCAAACGGGCCATTAAACCATTTGAATCCAACTGTATCCCAAAATTCCACACGGTTCAAATTTTAATGAAAAAAGAATCAATTTAAAGGAACATCAAATTCCAACACACTTTTTATAAATCAAAGATCCATTTTAGAAGGAAGATAATTGGAGAGAGAGAAGATATAACATTTGAGAAATCAAGTTTCAAGTGTAACCCCTTTTTTAAGTATCATTTTCACTTGAATTGTATTCCATGTGTCGACCTAGTGCACACATGGATATGAAAACATCCAATGACACCATTTGAAGATCCATATGAATACCCAAGAAAATTTTTACTAAAATAACACTTCCATTTAAACAAACACAATTGTAACATCTCTCACAAACATTTCAAAAACCCAGAGAACTTTTCCAAAACATTTCTATGTAAATAATCAAGCCATAAATAGGCACCCAAATCACATTAAATGCTCTAATTCAGGTTTCAACTAATACAATATACATAACTAATTACAAACAATACAAGAAGGGCTTAATTTTCTTTTTATAAAACAAGAGGCATTTTATCAAACAGTTCCAAGGCACCAACACATAGATATAATAAATGAATCCTTTCAAAAGATATTTTTAACAATTATAACCAATGTAAAAACACCACAATAAGTTAAATATAATAAATATGTTGGTGATAATCATGTTAAGAAATTAATCCAAAGCATTCCAACATTATGGGTATTCAATGGAAAGGAAAATCATGGAAACCTCTACCTCAACCAAGTGAGGATGCGATGAAACATCAACGGGGGAGATATCTAAGCCCAACAGACCATTTTCACACCCTAGATCCAAAGAAAAACGATCCAAATATAATCCCTAGACATTAGGGTTCATCCATGGATGAAAATACACAATGAAAACCCTAGAACAAAGAGAAAAAGGGAAGGAGATAATATTTGATGAAGGAAACTGGAAGAATCACCAACCTTTTTTGAGGAATCACCACAAAATCTTCCCAAACCGAAGTAAAAAGGAGGTGGATGCCTCCTTAGTCGACGCCCAATAGACAGGGCTTCATTTTGGATGTAAAATCATCCAAATATGAGTTCCAAGTCAAATTTTATAAATCCCACAAGTGGATACACGGTTTTTCTTCATCATTTGTCAAACCTTGTGCACACCGTGCGAGGGATATTGGAAATTTATGAAACTTATCATGGTTAGGATTCGCGATTTGGCCAGGCCATGCTCAAACAATGCAAACCCAACAGTTGGTCAAAATCCCCAATTTACAACCCAAACACTGGGGAAGACCCACCGAAAGATCCTTGAACATTTTAAACCCAATATGGAGACACTGACAACATAAAAAACGCTCCAACATGCCGCTATCTTCCAACAACATTCACAATAAACAAGAATAGGTATAGAAGAAACAAATACCACAAAACACAAGGACATTTGATTGAAACGTAATACAATCCTCAACAAAAAATTCCAACATCGATAAATAAATAAAAGGAAGGAGTACTTGAGGTCGGGGTGTGACAATTCTCCCCAACACTGACACTTTATGTCCCCAGAAAGTCACCCAGCCAAAAGATAACCAAAACCCAAACCGATGCCCAATAAATAATAAGAGAATATGTACCAATGGTAGAATATTCACTCCACATGTCATAATCGACCGATCAAGAAGAATCCACAAAGGATGAATGAGAATGATGGGAAAACATTAGAGGGTTCTCCCCACCACAAAACTCAACTAATTTTAACACCATATAAACCTCAAAAAACACCCTCACTGCAACCCAGATGAGAAGTTTCAATATTTTAAATTTTTGGAATGCTTGCACTGTTTGTCTGCACAATTTTCCCAATCGTTCGCCAACCGTGTGCAAGATACTGGAAGAATGGTGCACCTCGCACGGCTTGGCCGCACAGTTTCAAACCATGTGCCAACCATGCCAACAATTCTGCCCATAAATGACACAAATCCATGTTGTTATAAGACCTACCGCATGGTCGTACTGTAGTCGTGTAGTTGGTTCTGTCCACCTAGCTAGGGCCGCATTATTTTGATTATCCATGCGGCAACCATGCCGTAACTGTGCTTCACATTTAAAAATATCCCAAAACTCCATTAACCAAAAACCTCAACCGGGGTCAAACCTGAACTTCCAAATATAAGTTGGACACTACCACCAATAAAATAGGGAACCTCCCAAACAAACTGAACCTACAATAAACTAATTCTACAAAACTCAAGCATCTCTAAACGAGCATTGATGAATATTAAAACCACAACCGGCGTACACAATGTCAAGACACATTGAATGGAGAATGATAATTTTCAAGGTTCACATTCAGATTGATTCAACTATTTGGGTTACAAGAGATATAGTTCATCACACCATTACCACAAAAGGTTAACTTACAGACTCAAGGCAACAAGAACAAAGAGATGTTAACAATTTCTAGACCGACACAGCAAAAAACTAGATTGGGGTTCACACACCCCTGTCACTCCTGACTGTGCTCGAGCTTCACCCCAAGACCTATGGTTGGGGCTCTGATGGATAACACATCTCCTGCCTCACAGTTATGCAACACGCCCTTCAATCAAGACTTCTTTTTCTGACAACACCCCCTACAGAACGATTTAAAATAACCCAAATGTACATAACAAAGACAAGTCTTCAGAGGAATAAATCAAGATGGCATTGAGTGGCCAAATCGGCTGCACTGGAAAAATACAAGAAGATGGTTTGAATAAGTTGATGTCAGAGCCAAAAATGATGTTTTTCACAGACCAGTTCCCCTGGCACACCCTACTCACCAGATGTGGAACCTTAATGAAAACCCACTACCACCGGATGCACCCTGATAAATAATTCATCCATGAATTCCTCATCCACTAACTTATCAAAATAGGTTTCATTGGATGAGAGAAATTTCTCAAAAATTTCAGTATGAAGACCACATACATAAAGAGGGGCCTTCATCTGATCCTCTGATGCTACATACAAGGAGAATTGAACCAGCTTTTTGAAATGGTCAATATAAGACTTTACAGATCGCTGGCCCTACTGAACATCCTATAGCTCTACCACCATCCACTACCTCACCCCCTTTGGTATGAATAGTTGGATGAATGTGGTCTTAAAAACCTTATATGGCATCTCACCTTCTGTCGATGATGGGGAAAGCAACCCCCACTAGTCCAATACTGGACCATAAAACAAACATTGAATTTTACAAACTCTAACAGCATCGGGAGTTCCCAATGACTTAACAACACCCTCAACTTCCTCAACCCACTGCACATCCTCAAGATAATCTCAATCACCATATAAAATAGGCAAAACACGAGGAGGAAAAGGACATGGGAATGAATAATTATGATCTTTGGGAAAAATTATGGGCGGCATTTTTTGAACAACAAGAAAATCACATACCAAATATAATATCAAACTGAGTCACAAACAAAGAGGAACACCTACCAAAACCAACAGTCTTAGAATAAAAGTAAAAACAAACACCACCATAATATCCTTTTAGAAAAATCATAATTTTCCTTTTAAAACTCAACACTTCCTTCTTCCAAGGCTAATTCCCAAGTACCAATAACCCATTTTTCATGATATTTTTTTCAAAATCATTTTCTCATTAAAATCAACATTAGGAAAGCCATATTAGGCCTATGGTTCTAAAACCAAACACATGGTATCCCAGGAACTGTTACATGTGTGTTCACCCTTTCCCATCCTTACGTGCCAACACATACTTCTCACACAAACCCACACACATGTCAACATCCATAAGAAATACCGAAGGACACATTCCACTAATATTCTAAAACCCCAAACACCCTCAATGTTTGAAAACACACATTATCAAATTAAAACCCTTTCATGGAAAACACTTACATTTTTAAATCCATTTTCATTACAAAACCCCCTATCATTTTCAACATACACTTACAGCAACTGAAACCAAAATGAAACCCAACCAACAGTGGACCACCAGAATGAGGGACTAGTGCCTATGCATAGCTCGACAACATGGTGGTGAGACATGCCCCATGTAAGGACTAACACTAGGAGGACCATAAACTGGGAACTTGGACATCACATGGGTCACCAGACCATGTAAAGCCACAACATAACCCGACTCGCCTCCATTTTCATCCCTCAATTCCAAAACAACACAAGACAGAAGGCTCAATCCCGAACTACCCCTGGTGACTCGAGGTTCATAACGATCAAGGTTTCATGACGCCCTCCCCACACCATCCTCCCGAGTCTCGACAACCCTAGTCTTTATCTATCGAACACACCAAATATCATTAACCTCCCACTGATACCATTTTTTCATGATCCAAGTTGGGATCCCAACTGACCCGACACCCAACCCGGTCTACGACATGTCCCAAAGTGCATTCCCGATCCCCATGGGTAGGCAACAAGTGTCGGTCATCAAAATAAAACAAGAGGGAATGATTTAGCCCAATAATAATAGGATCTAAATATACAAAATTGAAAACTCAGCAGAGCTAGCCATAATTGAATCTCAAAAATGAATAATCTGGTCCAAAATGATTACTACTAAATAAAACTAACACTAAAATAAATTGAAGCTACAACAAAATAAAATTACCAGCAACTAGCACGATCTCCATGTGATATCTCTATCACCTCCAACCATAAAACCTCCCTTCTCCAATAGATACTCGAACCAAAAATACCTGAAAAAAATATGAACCGGTAAAACAGTTTGGGTCTACCGACACTGAATGGTACCAGTAGGGTGTGAGCTTGACTGCTCAGTAGGCAATCACCAAATATAACATGTGTTTCCTTACCCAAAAAAAATCCATTAACAGTAGTTTGAAAATATGGAAATAAAATTATGTTTTATGTATTTTAAGAAATAAACAAATTTCATTCCCTTTTTTTAAAATATGCAAACCATGTATTCACATTCAAAATATACTTTTCATTTCAAATAAAAAAAACTAATCAACAAATCCAGGGCTATGATCAAAATAAATAAACTATAAAAAAGAACATTCAATGTAGTATAAACTAAAAAAGAAATATAGATAGTAACCATGGGTGATCCTAAACATCCATAGAAGACCCCTGGATGAACTCGGTTTCGGAACCACCTGTCAGCGTATGGTGAAGCTCCTATGTCTATAACTAACCGGCCGCCCTAACTGACCAATCCAGTTGTAAAGCCCGCCTGTCCTAACAATATCCAGGGGGTACCAAAACATATAATCGGGTTTTAACAGCATCCATCACCTGATCATCTAAATGACGCCCAGGAACCCATGGTGGTTTTAATAATACTGTGTAAGTAGGAAGGCCCTGGAACACGTGACTCATCTCACCGCACTTGCCATCCCAAAACACAGATTTTTATTATACATTCACCCATAAATGGTTACACTAGAAAGGAGCACCTCATATGCAATTCTAATCATCTCATATTAACAAAGTTCCAATTGGGCCGTCAAGCCATACAAATCATTAAAACCATTTGAAACACTTTTCTATAAACATACGTTGTTAAGTGGGCATACAGTAATCAAAATGTCGCCATTTCAAAGAATCAACACAAACATTAAAAAGTTCCCCCAAATACGCACCTGATCATTTCATAACAACAACGTGCCAATCGGGCTATCATACCATTTATCATCCAAAACTTTTTATAAAATGGTCAACATTTCCCACCAGGCATTCACAATTTGTTTAATCATATTTCATTCTAAAATCAACAAAAAACATCACATTTAAATGTAAAATGCCAAATGGGCCTTTAATATTATAAACACATAGACTTTTACTAAAGTACTTCCAAATCATTTCTAAATCAATTTCCAAGTATTCAAAGCCAAACGGTCCAATTATACCTTTTGAAACCAAATATATCCCAAAAATGCCCCACTGTTCAAATTTTAAAGAAAAAAAATCAATTTACAGGACCAGAAATTTGAAACACACTTTTTATAAATCAAAGAACCATTTTAGAAGGAAGATATTTGGAGAGAGAGAAGGGAAAACATTTGTGAAATCAAGGTTCAAGTGTAACACCCTTGTTTTTAAAGTATCATTTTCACTTGAATTCTCATCCATGTGTGCACCTAGTGAACACATGGATGTGAAAACATCCAATGAAACCATTTGAAGATCCATAAGAATTCCCAATAACATTTTTACTGAAATACCACTTCCCTTTAAACAAACCCAATTGTAACATCTGACAAAAACATTTCAACAACCCGAAGAACTTTTCCAAAAAAATTCTCTGTAAATAATCATGCCATAAATAGGAAACCAAATCAAATTCAATGCTCTAACTTATGTTTCCGCTAGTACAATATATAAAACCAAGTCCAAAAAATATATCAATGGAACAATTTCCTTTTTATAAAATAAAAGTATTTTTATCAAACACATCCAAGAAACCAACACATAGACATAATCAAGGAATCCTTTCAAAATATAATTTTGAACAATTATAACCAACGTAAAAACCCCACAATAAGTCAACAATAATACATATGATGGTGAGAATGACGTTTCAAAATTAATCCAAAGCATTCAAGCATCAAGGGTTTGCAATGGAAAGTAAAATCATGGAAACCCCTACCTCAACCATGTGCGGATGCGATGAATCATCAAGGGAAGAGATGTCTAAGCCCCTTGGACTATTCACACACACTATAACCAAAGAAGAATGAACCAAACGTAAACCCTAGACATTAGGGTTCGTCCATGGAAGAAAATCCATAAAGAAACCCCTAGATGAATTAGGGAAAGAGAAGGAGATAAAACATGTTGAAGGAAACAGGAAGAATCAACAATGTTTTTTGAAAAATCGCCCCAAAATCGTTGCAATCCAAATTAAGAAGGATGGGGAGGCTGATCTGGTAGATTCCTAATAGATAGGGATTCATTTTCGAGGTGGAATCACCTGAATATGAATTCCCCGATAAATGTTATAAAGCACATAAGTGGTTGTATGGTTTTTCTGCACAGTTTGTCAAACCGTAAACAGACCGTGCGAGGGCTACTGGAAACTTATGCATCTTCACATGGTTAGGCTTCACAGTTTGTCCAGGCCATGCTCAAACCATGAAATCCCAGAAATTGGTCAAAAAACCCAAATAGCACCCCAAACACTGGGGAATCCCCACCCAAAGATCCACTAACATTTTAAACATATTATGGAGACACGGACAACATCACAAACTCTCCAACATGCAGCTCTCTTTCTACAACATCCATAATAACAAACAATATGCATAGAAGAAAAAACTACCACAAAATGCAAGGACTTTTGTTGGAAACCCAATCCAAACCTCAATGAAAAATTACAACATCGAGAAATAAATAAAAGGAAGGAGTATCCAAGGTTGTGGTGTGACATGTAGTCCTTTTTAGAAATCATATCTGGTATTTCATTGTTGTAATCCTTTTTTGTAACACATTGTGGTATTCCATTATGGTATTTATTCATGGAATTATTTTGATGTATTTTTTTGTGGCAATTAATTGTGGTTTTTCTTTTTTGGTTTTGGGTTTCTTTCTGAGTATAGTAATATTCACCCCCACATGGGGTTTCCAACACAGGTCATGTCTTCTATAGATGGTCAACCTTCTGAGGGAGTCTTAGAAATACTAGGTCCATGTAGTGCTTTGTGAGACTAGATGGATCAAGGTGTGTTTCGATAGATTTTTAATCAATTTTCAAAGTACCTATTTTTGTACAGGTTGGAATTATAGTGATAGACTCTTTCTGGTGGGATTTTATATGGTCATATTTACTTTCTATTACATTCAATGTTGTACACTGGTTGTGTGATGTACTAGTTTTCATGTATTATTTCGATAGTTTTTTTACATTTCATCATTTGAGGGTGGAAATTTTTGATTGCATACATGTACTTTAGGATAACGACTCTCATTTATATGATATGCCTACTCGGTTCTAGTCACCAACCCCTAGCCAATTGGATGTGGCAATGGAGTAGTCAATAAACATTCCCATCTGGTTTGAGTCATGATATTGTATGTGATCTAATTATAGGGAATTCATTATAACCTAATGTAATGATACATGTCTTGTGGGGAGTACTAGTGCATATAAATATTATTAATTAGAATTTATTCAATGTTGACTTGGACATCATTCCTGTTTCTAGATGCTTTTTGTATAGGAATATATGTGAGTGAATATAATGATACAACTACAATACTATGAAGACACTAATCTAGATGATTTTTTATTCCCCAAGGGATGTGAATAAAAATGTATGGGAAATGAATATAATCACTACATTAAATAAAAAACACCTACCAATAAAGCTCATCAATGCAAAACATAGAAACTTTTATTGCAACATGAAAAGTCTCAAGAAATGTCATTTTCTATAAATGTTGGTCCAACTTGAGGAATCATGCCTAAATTATATAAAGAATATATTATTCTAGTGAGATATTATGATTGAAACATCTTTCAATAATTCAAAAACTACATGTCGACTTTCATTTTAATAAAAACACAACGGTTAATTATTGGGAAATTTTAAGTGTTAAGATGTTCTATCCTAAAAAATGCATTGTTAAAAATTGATTCCTTCATAGATTATTGAATGGATAAGAAAAAAAATACCAGGTAAATAAATAATTTTATAGGACATACCCAATCCTTTTAGGATTTAGGTATTTTTATCATCACTCTCATCCGTAGGATCATGAAATCTATGTTGAATTTATGAAAGAATGGTATAGTGAAGAATCAAATGTGAATCACTAAGAATGTGGAACTAATTAAAAAACACCACCCATGGATCATTTTTTCAGATAAATCATTATATAGGATCATGGAAGGTGATTTTCATCATCTATAGAAAATCATATGGAATTTTTATAGTCATCATTTCATATAAATCAACTCAATCATGTTTCGGAGTTGAATCAATAAATTATTTTTCATTTATTATTCTATAATATAAAGAATAATCATCATTTGGATTGGTATTATGAAATATTCTTTTGAATACCTCATGATTATTTTTTATAATGTAATTCTGTGGGAACTTATTTGAAATAATATAAAACATCATTTTGGAAATATGACAAAATTTCCATAAAAATTAAAGTAGAAATGAGGTTTATGAAATATTCCTTTATGGATACATAGAGAGTAAATGATCTAATAATTATGAGGATTATGTCGTGTTACAATGTAAATTGTTTTACATAGAGAATCCATATTCATGCATCCCAATTATTATATATAATTAGACACTGATGTTTTGGATCATAATAAGAAAACATAAATTCACAACATGGTTTAGAACAAATTATGGGAAGAAGGCATGCTTATAAAAATTTGAAAATAATATTTTTATATTGGATCTACTTAAATTATTCAACCACATGAAACATATGAATTTTCAAAATTATATAAATAAAATGTTCTAGGTAGAACTCTATCCTTCTAGTAACATTAAATGTTTGATCCAACATGTGATTTTTAAATATAGTTAAATATAATGAATTGATTAACAAATTCTGGGTACTCAAATATATATTACAATTATATATTATTAATTTATTTTAAATTTAGAATTTTTAGGATGGTATATAACCTTAGTAAATTCTATTAAATTAAGAACACCTCAACTAATATGATAAATTTCCAGTCATCTAGCCAACCTCTGGTATATAAAATCAATTTATCTTACTCAGAAACCCATGTATTTTAAAATACTCCATACATGGTGTAAATACCACTAACATTTTGTTCCAAAAGAATGTCTCTAAATGCCTGATCACGATATAGGGAGATAAGATTACCACTACTAATAAGGAAATATTTTTCAAGAGGTAAATTATTTAGATTAACATATGACGACAATTTTTTTCATCAAACCCAAATATATATATATAAACCTTATCGTGGTCACATGATTTTGTGATGCATGTTATAAAATTTATTACAAAATACTTTAAATGTCATTGAATATATCCCAGTCACATAACCATAATGTATATGAATTCATGGGATATCTCAAAAAACCCATTTACCAATAATGAATGTCATATTTAAATAACATGTATGTTTCTAGTAATTAAATTCCACCACCAATAAACCCCACCACATGTTTATAGTGTACAATATTCTTATTTGGACTGTTTATATTATTCCTAAAACCAGGATGATATATTTTGTATTTGGAAAATTATATATTTATGGTCTTAAATATATATATTTCCATGTAATAAATATAAATTTTCATCCCCTCCCACTTTGGTAGAAAATAATAGAATTTTTAATTACATTAATATTATGTTTTCTATTCTTCTTCTTCTATGAATCATGTTTGGTTTTGAGGCTCTATCGATTCTTATCAGCTCAATTTCTTTAATATCCAAAAAATGACACCTCAAATTTTATGGAATGTAAATGAACATAAGCTTTAGCCATTATTGTTTGGAGATATATTAATTTAATAAAAACATGATATTATAAACATAAAAAAATTTGAAAATAATTATACATTATTTTTTTTGTTATTAAACCCATAAAGAGCAGTCATAGAAAAATATATATCTCTAGTTGACAAGAAATTCATTTTTAATAGATAGGAAAATGTTATAGTGTAAAACAAAATAGAAAAAAATACTTTCAGTTTTGGGATATAATCCTATAAAAAGAAAATAATTATCTATATACCTATCTATCTTGAAAAATAATTTATAACATAATTCACTCTATAAACAGCAAAGTAAATAGTGTCATATGCACATTTCCATTTATTATAATTCTATTTTTTCTTAAGAATAAGATCCTCCCATTAATGTTTTGTTTAATTTGAGCTAATTTTTTCATAGAGTCTTCCAAAATATTGGGTTGCATATATATTACATTAAACATTTTTGTTCATGAATCCATCAAAAATTCATATTCTGCATAAAACGAAAATCACTATTTTAGTGTTTCAATACCCCTAACCCTTACAGGGATATTCATAGTGAGAAAATTATGATATATAAGGAATATTTTTGTTGATAATTATATATGTGCACCATATCTATACTATTTACCATGTAAATGGTTTTTCCATAGTAGAATGACCTCCTACACCATGTTCCTCTCACATCGCTACCATGGATACAACCATTCAAATGTGGCTAGTAGACATCTATAAAAGACTACATCCACACTATCTGATAATGATTCAAATATATATAGACATGGTTGATATATTAATTAATCCATTTATTCATAATGAAATAAATATTTTCAATTGAACAATCTATCTAATTGTAAAAATTTACCAAACATTATTATGGAATCATATTCCTGTTCAGGACATTCTAATCATTATATAGGGATTTTATAAACAAGGATGTGACATAATTCAAGATACACCTCTAGGAATCCCATAATAGAAATTTATATAATGATTTCAATAATCATATGATATATAGTGATGTATGAAAAATTTATTCATGACCCATATATATACCATTATCCATAGAAAATTAGGATTAATATTCTTTGAAACCCTATTTATGTTAAATTTTTATAAATACATTGTTTATAAATTTTTAATGGCCTAATAAAATATACCACAACAAATTCATTGATTGTTCGGTTATTCATGAAATATTAAAATGTATATGTAATAAATTGATTTTATTTTTAAAGGAAACTATAACATGGTAATGATGTATAAGTCAAAAATTCATCCTTCCAATAAGACTATTGTTTTCGTATTTAATGGAAGATATACATCAAAAATAATGTCAATAAAAATATCGTCTATAAATTATTTGAGGATCATGATCTGTAGTATTCTTTAATAAAATATTAATGTCATGTCACTCTAAATATCATATATATCAAGAACAAATTTCCATTATTTACAATCAATATATGAATATGTATGGTAACTCCTAGATTTGAATAGAAATTTAATTTTCAATATCATACTGCATTCGTTGGGTATTTTTTAATAGACATCCTTATAGTTTGGAAATCAATTAAGAAAATTAACTATGTTTATATTCACCTCTTAAATCTATACATATTTTAATTGTTAATTAATTATTTTGTGGTGGTTTTACCTCTATGAAAAATATGTATCCTCAATTTATTTGGTTTAAAGACTTATAGCCTTAAAATTAAATAACATGAAGACAACAAATAATGACTTTAAAGTTTTTTAAATCCTATTTCAGTCTATTTGTAATATATTTGTGATCTCTATTCCCATAATTTATTACATCAATATTATATATCGATTTCATTAGATTTTAGAAAAAAATATTTTTATATAAATATCATCATCATTATCCAGAAACTAAATATCAGGAACATTCCAATGAAATAGTAAAATTACACTCCAAGGTGAAAATTCATAATCAGATTCATTTAAATGAATTCAGATACCAGATCACTACACGTGATCCTTAGATTTATTTTGGAAAAAATTTATATTATAATGAATATTAAAGAAATTCATTTTTTCATATTGGCAATAAAAATATTGTTGTATTATAAAAGACCGGGTTCCTTCCAATTAAGATCCATTTCATTAATTATATAAATAAAATTCATAATATAAAATGAAAAAATACATTGGTGTCTATAAAATGAAACTTAGAAACTTGAATAATCTTTTTCATGGTCTTCCTACATATAAAGAAAATTATAGCCAATTATTTCCTAAAATATTGGTTCATGTTGTTATTCTTAAAATTATATGGGATTAATTTTATTGTACTCAAACAACTAAAAAAATGGGAATCCTCATTAAAAACATAATTAATATCATTATATATGCTATGTTGGATAATACATTAACATATATATTTAGTAAAAGAAATATATAATGACATAAATTATTCCCCCATATTTGAAATAAAAATATCTATTTCATTGAACAAATATTATAGAAATTAAAAAAATATGAAAAACATTGTATGGTGGTGGTATATGGGCATCCATATAAAACATTTCATTTTCTATCCAGACAAAAAAATTAATGAGGTAATAAAATATTTTTCCCATTATAAAAGCATAGTTTCCCTTCTAATGGTGAATCAATTTTTTCATCCATATTTTCATAAAAAATATATGTCCCAATGTATTTGTGTAAATGATGATAAAATGATTCACACATGACATCATAGAATTTCCCAACATAAATAATTGATTTACAATATTAATTTTGTTAAAATTCAAAAATTTAGTAACTTATTTTTACATTAATATTTATAAGAATCATCGATGATCATGAATTGATGAGTTTTTCGTAATAGAGGACTAAAAATTGAAAATCAAAATTGAGAAAAATATGTTTCATCTTTATAAAATAAAGGAGGAACCTAAGCATAAAGGATCCTTAACATTGAAAATATTAAAGAAATAAATATGATGGAATATGATAAATCGAGAACAATGAATTTGGAAAAGCATCTTTCTAATTTCCATGTAACTATTGATGATATGATTACATGGTAGATTAATATTTAGTTGGGGAATAAACCATTTATATTTCATAATATATATCTTCATTCAATCATGTGGAATTATCAAAATCGTTGAATATTCTATGTATATGTTGTATTTATTTTAAAAATAAATAACTGAATTCCTATTTTTCTATATCCAATGTGCCTAAACATATGATAATCCATTTTTTTATCATATTTTCCAATTTTCTTATTATGTTACCCATTTCGATGATTTTTCATGGTATTCAATGATTTCTAAAGTGTATATATATTTACTGTATGACTATTAAATTATTAATGTAAATGATTTTATGTATAATGAATTAATATTTTATGGTCAACTATTTCAATTACACCTAGACAAAAAAAATAGGAGATGTCGGCGATCCCCCATTTCCCCAATTAATTGATATTTTTGTCTGATTAATCATAGATGAAAAACAATAGACACCCTTTCATGTCTTAACTTGTTAATTTATATTAATATAAAAAATAATAATCTATTTCATTATATATAATTTGGAAATAATCTAGGATGATATATCATCATAATAAAATTTTCACAATTGATGAAAGGTTTTATCATAACTGTGTTTAATACTACTATGGTTGGCGGTATTGTTTCATGGGAAATTTAATTAGATTAAAAAAAAATATGTATAAGGAAATATATATATATATATATATTTATTTAATATAAACTTATCTTTTCAAAATGAATATAAAAAAAATTCAATGTCTATTAGTATATTTGTCTCTCTGATCCATTGTATTTCGATGTACAATGTCTTAATATCCTCTCTTTATTTCCCATATGTCTTCCACCATATGCTAAAATTGTTCTAAAAATTTCAAAGTGTGACTTTAAATGTAAATAAATTTTTTTAATGCACCAATGTAATACAAATTAGTGAAGCTACTAGTTGTAGTTATATTAGTCTTTTTATATACATACATGTCAATATCAAAAATGAATAATATAGAATCTATGGGTTGTGTCACTATAAAAAATGTGGTGGGGATAAGCCTAAAATTATATAATATATATATATATACTTGATTTGAGATGAAATATATTTTTCCAAATTATAAAACTAATCATATCTCATCATTAACATTACTCACTATTTTTTACTTCAGTGTGAGTGGTCATACATTAATCTAATGATGTGAGTCACTAGTATACCAAATACAACAATATGAGGTGTAAAATTTTATTTAATGTATTACAAAATGATGTTATCTATTGAAACCTAAACCATACTTTTATTTGATAAATCAATAATAACATAAAAAATGGGAATAATACATACGTGAGAAGCCAACATTATATTCCTTCGGAGAAAGAAACCATGATGTGTGACCACCCAATAATGAATGAAAAGAGTTGGATTAAAAATACTTTTTGGATAATCACACCAATAAACATGATATTTTATATAGAAGAGTCTACATATCAATTTTATAAAAAGATAGAATTACACTATTTTGTATAGTTTTGTATCTTCATTACATTGGTATCCCTAACCAAAGTATTAGAGCCATGTCAAGGAAATATCAACCCTAAATTAAGAATCATAGGGAGGATGTAAAACTGATTATTTCTTATTCTAAGGGTTTTAATCATTATTATGTAGTGATTTGGATCCTTCAGATATAACATTACATAGATCACCAAACAGTATGATAGATTCAACAAATAAAAATCATATTAAGAACCTTGTAATCTTTTGGTTTTCCATACACCATTGAGAAACAACAACATCCATCTTTGTCATCTATATATAAATAAGATCATAAAAGTTATATCCATTGGACTTATAACATTGAGAGGAATCCATGAGATTTACGGAATCACTCATCATGTGTGTGGGATCACCCTTCATCTAAAGTATTCTAGTACCTCTCAATTAAAAAGATTAATAATGTAGAGATCATCAAGTTCATGTTTCTATCTTGCATGAATAAATCCCTCAAATTCACAAATTATATCACAATGAAAATAGGATTCATAAATTCCTTGATGATTATTTTTTGTAGATCATAATTCAACATCCCAAATTTCCATGGAACACTTGTCTTTTAATAATGTAATAGCTTGCGTTGTACTCAAATTTGAGTTTTATCGTACCCCGAACAATCAAACTATACATTAGGAATAGTAAAACCAACTTTTTGAAATTTTATAAATTTTATTTTTCACATTGGACATCATTTTTTGGAATCTTAATATCAAAATTAGCTTATAGTGATATTTTTATGACATTTAATTTTTGATCAATAGTGAAAAACAATGCATTATTGTTTAAACCAGACTAATATTTAAATAATAATAATAATTATTTTAATTTATTTTAATGTCAAAAAAGATATATAATTCCTATATTAGTTCAATTTAATTCCTTGGAGTAATTTTATACTAATATTAGATGTATAAATTTTTTATGAATTTGTTAATGTCTTTTACCATCCATCTGGGAACATTTGATAATTTTCATAAAACGTAATTTTACCACTTTTGAGAATTTTATTTCAAAAATCCGAGAGAATCCGTTGACATTGGTAAGTAAATTTTGTTCAATAGGATGAAAATAATATTTGGTCAACAATATCTTCTAAATTTTTTTACCACGGTTAGAAGTAAATTGGGAAATTAAATGTAAAAATTATATAATAATTATCCTAAAACATGTCATAATTCTATTGGATAAGTGTATTTCGACCAAAATCTCACTTAGGAATAAAATATGATTCATTTGGTCCAATTTGATAAGATTCAAAAATTTATTATTATTTTATTAAATGAAGAGTTAAAAGTGTAAAATTAAATGTTTAATAAAAAAATATTAATATAGGGTTATACATAAGATAAATTCAAATAAAATATTCATTGGAAAGAAAATATAATTTTGTAGATTATGGTATTTTATTTATAATTATTATACATTATATAAATAAATTTATTTATGATACAATGATGATGCAGTAATAACCTTATTATTGAATGATTAAAATAATTGAAATTATAAATATTATTATAATTGTAAATTGACACTTTTGATGTATTCCAATGATAAAAAAGGTTAATATGACATAATGGGGTTTATTAAATAAATGTTTTCTATGTTATACTGTTTTTATGACTTTCACAAAAACAAATTACAAAATAGTGTCAAAATTGATATAATTGAGTTTTTAAAACAAATACTATTTTATTAATTGATTTAATATTTTTATAAGTATATGGTTTTGAAAAAGATCATAGATAAAGTTATATATATCAATAATAAATGACTTGGGGTTATGTTTTTATTTTATAGTATGATAATTAAAAATTT
Organism: Viscum album; assembly: GCA_963277665.1. Classification (NCBI taxonomy): domain Eukaryota; kingdom Viridiplantae; phylum Streptophyta; class Magnoliopsida; order Santalales; family Viscaceae; genus Viscum; species Viscum album. Next base: position 792,848,507 of record OY728160.1, on the reverse strand, counting down.
ATTATAATGATACTAGAATATATGGTAAATGTTAAACTATTTATCTAAGAGTTAAATCTAATATATAGAAATTATATAGGGATTAATCTTGTCTAATACATATTTTTGAGAGGTTTTAGACTCATCCCCACATCGGCCTCAAAATAAATCAATTTTGAGGCATTATAAATTGAATATGATTTTATATTAAAATAATATTACATTCTTTTCTTAAAGTGACCATCACCAATCTTATTAAGGGGTACTTCCTGTTCTATTAATATCACACCTCCATATCCATTTTTCATGGGAAAACCCTACACAAATATCCTTATAACAACCCTAAATTCTACTTAGATTAAATACATTGATCAAAACACCATTATACATATCCCTTTTGATCAAATCGAAATGGAACACCTGAAGAGGTGGTAATAATTTCACCAAATATTTCAATGTTATTTTCTTCTTCCACAACATCTTTCTTTGTATTTTCTATACCGAAAATAATATCTCTAGTACCTTATACATACATTTATTTTATTATAAATATCATACAACCATATTCTTTATTCTATGCATCCTAGGAATGACTAGTCACCATATGTGCATACGTACGGCTTATCGACCTCACGTCGTGGTATAGTCTGTTATTCAAACACTTTATTATTTTGATGTGTATAATAATAAGCATAACTGATATAAATAATAAACATAACATGTTAATTATTATGTATATATGATATAATGTACAATTACATACTATTTTATCATCGATAGAATGATATGGTCGCTCGTGCGTACGTACAGATTAATATCTCCACGAACGCGATGAAATTCAATCCCCATCATAACCACTCAAGAATATTTTTCATTTTATGATAAAAAATAATGTTTAAGAACATAATATCATTCTGAATATGAATCATATACATACTATCCCTAAAAAATGGCTTATGTAACCATGAATATAATGGAAAACCAATCTGTTAACACTCGAAACAATGATAGTACTGAAATATTATTAACAAAGCAATGTATGAAGATCATATATGATATCATAGCTATGTATATGGTTCTTGTATAATATAATAACAATTATCTAACTATTATACTAGAGGTTAACGTTCCCTATATCATTGAAAAGTACACGGTAATGGTTAATTCTACAGTTTTTTTCTTATCTGAGGTTGATTATACGTGAATATCTACTATGACCACTTTATCTTCCACATTTGCGTTTCTTAAAATTTTATTTCAATATATTTTTACTATTTCCTATAATTTGGGTTAATGTCATTTATACCCATTTTTTACTTTTTATATATTTTTTTTAAAATAATCTTTCCATCACTTTCCAAACAAGGTATAATATGCCCTTTTCAACGAATTAAGGAAAGAATGTTTTTTAATTATATGGAGATTGTAGCTATTTTCTACCATTATAACAACTCAAAGTCTTACCATAAATGATTATGTGAATATTTTAAAATTAAACCTTTTCTTTTATAATTATGTGACTTTTAAATGATTTCAAAATCGAAAGAGATATTCCACTCAAATAGTTTTGATTACTTCTTTGTCAACATACTTTAATGGATTTTACATTTTAAAGCTGTTTTATTATGATAAACTCTTCCATATTGGTTTAATGGTTTTTTTAATGTTGGAATATGGATGTGTTATTTTTTAACAATTCATGTTTTATGGTAAAATTATTAATAATTCAAATGTTTTTTATTAATAATTTTAATGTTATGTTTCAACCATTTCATATGTGGAATGCATTGGACATAGTATGTGATAGGTGTATCCCACTATAGATCCATGATTCATTAGTAGGTCTCATATGACAAACTAGTTTCTTGGCATAAGTCATAGACAAAATATTATTTCTAGTCTTGTTATGAGGCCTTTATTATATAGTTATGATGTCCGACATTATTCATTCCATCATTATGAAATTGGATATTGATATTACATGTGATTATTAGACTAGTATAATATCATAGTGAATATGTAAATGGAAATATTTTATTTTTCATTTCCATACTATACTAATTTTTATATTTAAATATCTTTTGTATTAGTCTTATTCATTTCCTTAAATTTTTTTACTTATTTATGAATGTTTCCACAATATTGTTATCCTTACTAAGCACCTGATCTCACCCCCTTATAGGTTTTATTTTCCCTAGGATGGGAAATGTATATTATGACTGAACATAAGGGATTGTATAAGAGAGATTAATTTATTCAAAGGAGATGAAATATTATTGTTTTTCATTTATTAATCTAATGTAAAACATCTGTTTGTATCTATTACCTCCAAGGCTACTAAACATGTTGGTATTTTTGGATTTGATCCCTTGTGACCATGTCAATGTTTGGTAAAAAGGGTCGAACAATAGGTAACTAGGGTTGGTGCGTTATAGTTGGTATTAGAGAATTTTAGCAAAAAAATGGAAGCTATATTTTGAAAAAAAATTCTGATTTTAGAACATTACCCTAAGATATACATTGAGTATTAATATAGTAACAATCCTTGAATTTTGGGAATGTATAGATTTTGTGTATTTTGCTAGAAATACATCCATATCTAGATACATGTGGGTAGAGGTGGATCTGGAAAAATTGTTCCTAAGAGTTAAAACAACAAAAAAGGTTTGGGCTTCACCTGGGGTATCCCAGTAGACAATATCTGGCATTTTTTGACTCCTGTTTTCGAAAATCCTAGGGGATATGCATAGAATAATTCACATTTTATTTCCAATCCATTATGAAGGATTTGTGAGTAAATAATACTCAATGAATTCATATATATGATTATGGATTATATTCATAAACTATTTAATTAATGTTAGGTATTTTAATAGTTTGCTATTGGATATTGCAATTCATAATCTAATCTACTTTATGCCATTGTTTATAAATGGCTCCTAGAGGAAGGAATGGAATCATTATCAATGAATTTAATCCATGTTGGAATTTCCCTCATACTCAAGATAATTATTGTGGATATCGTGATGCAACTAGTTCTTAACAACATATAACCATAATTAGACAACTCACACAGGTTGTGAATAATAACCTTGCCCGTATAGAGAACCCCGACCCACAATGCATAATATCAATGTTTGATAGCTTCAAGAGGAACAACCACCAAAATTAAATGGGATTACAAATCCATTTTTATCTAGCAAATGGATAAGTTCCTTAGTGAAAATACTGTATTCTTTAGGGAGTTCTGAATGCGAAAAATTTGTCATGAAAGTTTATCGCCTCACAAGAGATGAAAATCAATGGTGATTATTAATTCAAAACACAAATGATGATGAATATGTATAAAATATGTAATGTAAGTTGATTGATGAAATTTTCATAGAAAAATACTATCCTTATGACCATCAAATAGATATGGCGAGACAATTTCTTTCGTTTGATTAAAAAGAAGTATTACAATGTCTCAAAGTATAAGGATAATAATAGAATGTTAGAAACGCATGATTCAGATTATATACCGAACCCATTGAGTAAGATTTATTAATTATTTGATAGTTTTAAATAATTTTTCCATTGAACATTATTCTCACAAACCTTCTCATCATCTGAATATATTGTTTCATGTACTATCTTGACAGAAAAGAAATTCTCTATGTCTTACGATAATTAAGAAAAGAAAGACAAGAAGTGATCTGTTGAACACACTGTAAATGGAAATAAGGGGAAGAATGGAATAATTGATTTTTAATCCTATAGTAAATTTGGTAAGAAACACCATAGTAATTTCCTAAAAGGAATGGGATTCTGTTATAAGTGTAGTGAAAATGACCAACAAGATTCTGATTGCAAGGGAATAAAATAGGTTGTAAATGTTGAATGATACAATTTTATAGAAATGGGGAATTATGGAAATGAATGACCAATGGTCATATGAATCATTCCTCCTAAAAGGCCAAGAGATAAATCCCACGATTATGTTATCACTACTGTTGTGGTTGAAGTTCCGAATGACGTGGTGGTAGGTAATTTAATGGTTTCCTGAAATATTTCCAATGCTGTATTTGATTCGGGATCATCGCATTTTTTTATATCTTCCCAGTTTTCTATGAAAATTATATTTTTACAATATAATTTAACATGGGATTTTTTAGTCAAAACTCATAAGGGAAGTATTAATGCAATAATGGTTTGTGAATCAGTTCCCATTAGGGCATATAAACGTTCTTTATCTAATGATCACATCATCATACCCATCTTTTATTTTGATATAATCCTCGGTATATATTGTCATTCACACCATTCTTTGAAAATTTATTATGAGAAGAAGGAGGTTAAAATTTTCAATGATGATAAGGAGTAAATTATCTTCAGGGTAGAAATGTCACCATTTGATTATTATCTAGATCCTCCCATTGTATATCTACGAAATTCAATTATTGGTAATAATGAGATTTAAAGAACCATGTGTGGAGAAATTAATGTTCATATAGAGGATATAACTATTTTTCAAGAATATATTGATGTGTTTCTAGAAGATTTACTAGGACATCCTCCAGAATGAGAAATTAATTTTTCCATTACCTTAATTCCTAGTTCTAGGCCCATATCAAAGACCCCTTATAGAATGGACACTATGGAATTAGTGGAACTAAGGAAAAACTATAGGAAATGAGTAATAAATTATTTATTCTCCCTAGTGTTTATCTATAGGTATCCCTTATTGTTTTTGTTAAGAAGAAATATGGATCTATGAGGTTGCGGATTGTCTACATAGAGATCAATGCAATTACTATAAATAACAAGTATCCCCTAACTCGCATTAATGATTTCTTCGATCAACTTAATGGATATAAATATTTCTCAAATAATGACCTTCCATATGGATATCATCAGTTGTCTGTGAATAATGGAGACATTACGAAGACATTATTTCGTACCAGGTATGGGCATTATGAGTTTACTGTAATGTCTTTTGGACTGACTAATTCATCCTTTGACAACGATGATCTAATGAATATATTTTTCAAGGAATATAATGATGAATTTTTATTGGTATTTATTTATGATAATATGGATTACTCCAAATATTATGAATATCATGTAAATCACTTGTGCAATATTATGAACAATCTTAGATGAAATGAATAATACGGGAATTTTAGAAAGTGTGAATTCTGGCTTCCAGAGATTTTTTTCATGTACTATTATCTCAAAAGATAGAATCTCTATTGACCTATCTAATATAGGAGAAATACTTAAATTTACAGCATCGACATGTATAACTGAGTTACGTATTTTTATAGGTTTATCCCATTATTATCGACGTTTCGTCCAATATTGACCCTGATTGGAAAACCCATTAACCAAGATCCCATGTAAAGGGGTCAGATTTGTTTTGAAAAAAGAGTGGGAATATTGTTTTTAAGAACTGTAGAGAATATTAGTCAATGCTCTTATCTTTACTCTACCATCGGGTAGTAATGGATTTGTTATTTATAGTGATGCTTCCTAGAAAGGACTCGGTTGTTTCTTTTTGTAAGATGATATGGTTACTTCTTATGGATCACGACAGCTAGAAATTGATGAAAAAAACTATCATACTCATGATCTTGGGTTAGTATCCATTTTCTTTGATTTCAAGATATGTAGACACTATCTCTATGTTGAAAAATTTGAGATATATACCGATCACAACAGTTTGAATAATATTTTCTCACCTAAAGAACTCATAATAAGGAAAATACGATGTATTGAACAACTAAAAAATAATTATTTCACTATACACTACCACTCGGTAAAGGAAATTAAAGAGGTAGATGATTTGAGCAAAAGGAATCAGGGAGTTTTAAACATGATGGGAGTTGAAATGGATCATATGTTCATGGATCTAGTAAAGATGGATATGTGAATCTGAATTGATGGTGAAATGTCTATACTATTTCAAATGGTTTTCAAACCATCTTTATTTGAAGGAGAAAAAGGTATCATTGTAATGATGAGGAGTTTCAAATGAATATTAAAGCTGTGAATGATGGGAGATTGATTGACTTCATATATGAAGATGAAATTTTAAAATTTTGGGAGAGACGTTCTGTTCCTGACATACTTGATCTAAAAAATGGAATTTTTGGATGTTGCTCATATCTCCAATTTCTCTATACAACCTGTTAGCACTATGATGTATAGTGATCTGAATGAACATTTCAATGTGGGACAAAATGAAGAGGGATATTATTGATTATGTTTCAAGACCTATGGTTTATCAACATGTTAAGGCTGGAAGGAAACATCCAAGAGGATTCATGCATCCTCTTCTTATACCTATGTTGAAATAGAATTATATTATGATATACATTGTCATGGGGAAACCAAAGACTCCTCGAAGGAATAATGCATTATGGGTCATTTTTGATCGCCTTCCCAATTCATCACATTTTTTACTATAAGAGATTTTTTACCACTTGAACATGTAGAGACACTATATATTTATGAACATGTAAGACTTCTTGGAGTACCCCTGTCGATTGTTTCTGATCATGATCCCCATTTTAAATCATGATTATTTAAATGTCTTCACAGGCCTTGGATACTTAACATCATTCGAGCACTACCAACTACCCTAAAATTGATGGGAAATCATAATGGACTATTCAAAACATATATGGCATGTTGAAATCTATCTCAAATGGCATTCAGGGTATGTGGGATCAATATTTACCTATGGTTGAATTTTCTAATAAAAATAGCTTCCATTCAAGTATTCATATGGAACAATATAAAGCATTATATGGAATGAGATGTTGCACACCAATATATTGTGATGATGTTGGTGAAAGAAAACTCATAGGCCTATAATATGTTTATTAAACATGGAAATGGTTAATATTATCCACACCTACATTAGAGAATATCAATGTAGGAAAAAGATCTATACTGATAACCGAAGGAAGGATTTGAAATATCAAGTTAGAGATCATGTTTTATTGAAGGATCTACATGGAGGGGTGTTTTACGATTAGGTAAGAATGGTAAATTAAGACTCAAGTACATCAGATGTTTCCAAATTGATGAACGAATTGGAGTTTTTGCATACCATTTTGCAATGCCTCCATGTCTCTCCAAAGTTCATGATGTGTTCCACATATAATTATTCAGAAAATACATTCCTAACCAAATTCATGTACTCACCTATGAATAAATAGAACAGTAACAGAATCTATCTAATTTTGAAATTCCTGTCAAGATTCATTATACAAGAGAACAATTTTTGTGAAACCAGATGGCCCGCCTGATAAAGGATCAATGGAGAAACTGGTAAATGGAAGAGGCTACATGGGAACCAAAGGAATATATGATGAAGAAACACATGAATCATTTTATGCAGTAATATTTTAGAAATTTATTTTGTGAAATTATTTGAAGAATGGAATAATGTAACACCCCCAAGCTTCCATTGTACACTCCTCTTTCAATAATGCAATAGTTTTTGTTGTACACAACTTCGAGTTCTAGCCCACCATTACCAATAAAACTAGCGGTTATGTATAGTAATACCCACTTATTAAAATTTTATAAATTTCATTTTTCAAAATCACCATCATTTTTCGATTTGGAATATCAAAATTATCTTAGGGAAAATTTTTGTTATTTTTCTAAAAACATTTTATTTTTGATGAATAGTGAAAAATAATGTGTTATTCTTTAAAACCGAATTTTATTTAAATAATTATTATTTTTATTTAAATTTTTGTAATTATCAAAATATATACATAATACCTATATTAGTTCAATGTAATTAGTTGGATAATTTTATAATAAAAGTAGATGTAAAAAAATTAATTGAATTTTTTAAACGCCTTTTACCCACCTTTTAGTCAAATTTAAAAATTTGCATAAAACATATTTTTTATTAATATTTTAATTGAAATTCAAAAATCTGAGAGACAATGTTGAAATCAGTAAGTAAAATGTGGTTCAATATGATGAAAATAATATTTGTTGAATAGTAACCTTTGAAATATATGTACCACTATTAATAATAAATAGTGTAATTAAAGGTAAAAATAATATTATAATTACACTATCATAAGTCACAAATATACTGGATAAGTGTATATTGACCAAAATAATTCTTAGGAATAAAATATGATACTTTTGGTCCATTTGGATTTGGTTAGGACATTTATTAATATTTAATTTAAAAAATAGATAAAATTGTAAAATTCATGGTTTAATAAATAATAAAATTTAATATAAGTCTATTCAGAAGCTAAATCTGACTAAAAATTATCATTAAAAAGCTATAAACATTTACTACCTAATGGTATCTTATTTATAATATTTATACATTATATAATTTAATTTATTTAGGAGACAATGATGATGGAGTAATCACCTTATTATTGACTGATTAAAATAATTGATATAGAAAAATATTAAAATAATTGTAAATTGAGACATTTAACATATTAAATGAATATTATAGGTTTATATGACATGTTAATGTTGATTAAATAATTTTTTATTGAAGTGATACAATTGTTATGACTTTCAAAAAAAAATAACAAATTAATCATTTCAAAATTGACATAAATTAGTTTTTAAAACATATACTATATTATTAATTGATATTATATTCCTAAAAAATATAAGGATCAGAGAAAGGACATAGATAAAGATATATATATCAATAATGAATGACATGGGGTTCTTAGGGAAATTTATATAATGTTTATTAACAATTTATTATAATAATACCAGAATACAAAGTAAAAGTTAAACTATTTACCTAATAGGTAAATCTATAAGATAAGGTTTATATGGAGACCTAAACCTGTCTAAAACATATTGGTTAATTGTTTTTTGACCCATCCCTACCTTACCATTGAAAAAAATCCTTTTTTATCCATTATGAACCGAATATTCTTATATAATAAAATAATAGTTCCAGCTTTTCATAAGGTGACTGTCACCTCTCTTATAAAACGGTAGTTCCACTTCTCTCAAAATCACACTTCCAATGAAATTTTCCTTGGCCAACCCATACTAATATATCCTCCTAAATAACCACAATTTGACCTAGAGGCCATATATTGTACATAAAGCTAACCTAAGGATCCCTTTTGGTCAAATCAAAAGTAAACTCTCAAAGAAGAGGTAATAATTTCACCAGCTATTTCTATGTTCTTTTCATCTTCAAAATCCTCTTTCATTGTTTTTTTCATAAGAAAATAATAACTCCATTACCATATACATACTATTATGTTATTATAAATATGATACATCTATATTTCTTATTCAATACATCCTACGAATGACATGTCACCATTAGTGCGTAAGTAGGACTTACCGTCTCCATGTTGTGGTGTAGTTGGTTATTCAAACACTTCCTTAGTTGAAGTGTATAATAGTGAGTATAAATGATCTAAATAAAAATATAACATTGAAATGGTTTTTTATATGATATAATGTCTTATTACTAACTATTTCCTCATTAATAGAATGATATGGTCGCTCGTGTGTTCGTACGGATTACGGTCTCAACGAACACAAGGAAATTAATTACACATCATAACCAATCATGAATAATTATAATATTATTACTAATAATATTTTCTAGTAGCATAATATCATTATATATATGATTCAATTACATCCAATCAATTACATACATGGCTTACATAAAGAATCATATAATGGAAAACTAAACAGTTAACACCCGAAACTATTATACAACAGAAATATTATTAACAAAGCAATTTTAGAAGATAATATATTATATAATATTTTTGTATGTTGTTCTATTATAAACTATTAACAATTATTTAATGATTATACATGATTTTAATATTCCCTAGAAAATGAATTTTACATGATAAGGGTTAATTCTACAATCTATTCATTGTCGGAGGTTGTTTATACATGAGTATCTATTGGTTCATCTTAATCATCCACATCCATCTTTCTTAAAAATGTATTTCAAAACATTTTTACTATTAAATATAATATGGGTTGATGTAATTTATAAATTTTTTGACTTTTTATAAAATGTTTTGATAGGAATATTTCTATCGTTTTCCAAATAAGATACATTATGATCTTTTGGACGAATTAATAAAATAGTGTTTTTTAACTTATATGATGAGTGCGGCCATTTTCATCCTTTATACCACCTTTAAAGATTACCTTACAAGATTATAATAATATTTTCAAAATAAATGTTTTCATTTATAATTAATTTACTTTTAATAGATTAAAAAAGGATATATTCCACTCAAATAGTTTTGATTTAATCTATGTCAACATCCTCTGATAGATTTTACACTTCTTTGATGTAGCTTTATTTTGACTAAATCTTCCATATAGTATTGATGGTTTTGTGGTATGTTGGACTATGGATGTGTTATTTTTATACCATTCTTGATTTATGGTTAAATTATTAACATTTCACAAGGTAATTTTATTAAGAATGGTTATATTATGTTTCAACATTTTAATATGAGGAATTCATTGGACATAGTAAGTGATGGGTGCAGCACGCTATAGCTCCCTGATTAATCAGTACGAATCATGAGAGAAAATAGTGTCTTGGAACAATACCATGAAAAAATCTTATTTGTAGTCTTTTCACAAGGCTTTGATTATGTTGTTATGATGTCCAACATTTTGCATTCCATCATTATGAAATTGGATATTGATATTACATGTGATTATTCGACTAGTTGAATATCCCTACGAATAAGTGTATGGAATTATATTATTTATCATTTCCATATTATTATGAAGTTTACATTTAAAAGGATTTTGTTTTAGAATTTTAAAATAATTAAATGTTAGTGCTAATTTATGAATGTTTCCTCTATATCTGTATCCTTTATGAGCACCTGATATCACCCACATCTATGATTTCTTTTTACCAGGATATGAATAAGTATATTATTACTGACCTGTAGGATAGTATACTGTAGAGGAATATTTTCAAAGGAACCACAATGTTATTTTTTTTCATTTTATAATGTAATGGAGAAAATATGTTTGTATCTAGTACTTCAAAGGCTAAAAATCAGTTCAGTATATCGTTATTTGATCACTTGTGATCAAGAAAATGTTATGTGATAATGCACTATATCTGGGTAGAAAGGGACTGGGAATTACACAAACATTATATTACTGAATATAAATAATAATTTAATAAAAAAAAATTTAATTGATAAAATTAATTAATGGAACATACTCCCTCATATTATATTTTTTCATGGGTTAATTACTGATATCTAATATTTATAATTCATTATAATGTTGACATAGTAATATTTGTTCGAAGATAATCATATATAACACATATTACTCATTCTATAAAAAATCCCACCATATTTCTATCCAACTTATTCTGAATCTAGTCATCTCATCAACAAGACAATATATTGGGGAAAAAATAATTTTCATCATTATTCGGAAGGATATGTTTGATTAATATATTTTTAAGATATAATAATAAATAAATTATTTTATATATATTAGTAGAGTTTGTATTTAAGGAATGTGATCATGAAAATTCATCCACATTCAATAAATTCTAAATAAATTTATTTCCATTCAAGAAATTTTTTTGAAATATAATAACAAATACAAAAATATCAAGAAAACATTTGGTTTTCATTTAAAAAACATTTATTATGATATTATAATCTTTTCATTATATCAAAAAATATGTTATTTCATTGGAATATACATTTTAATGTTGATGTAAATAGATTATGACCATTTTAATAATCTTAGAGGCCATGTATAGACTCATTCAGTTAATCACCATGTTCGACCCTATAGACTCTTCTGTGATTGAAAATTAATATAAATATCATTATCCATAAAGGTATAAAAATAGTTCTCTCTAATAAACTATCAATACTACACAAGAAACAAAGGGAACTATAATAAAATATATTGACAACATGTAGAGATATACATTTTTCTAATAGTATGTTTATATTCTATAATGAATTATAATATCTACTATTATATAGGAAAATTATTATTCATATGAAATATAGATTCTAAATCCCATTTATCCGACTAATATGTACTTGAATCTCTGAAAATAGAATTTCCATTTCTATTGATAAATTAAATTTCATAAAAATGGGAAATAAATTTACATAATCCTCATCCTAATTTATTTTCATATTCAATTTTCTATATTTGTGTGGCCCCAGACATTTTTGTTAATCTAAATTGAGTGAAAAAATTTCATAAACATCCTAAGATAGGATATTTGTTTCTTGATTAATGTCAATTAGAAAAATTATTAATAATGAAAAAAATCCTTCCATAAACTACCTAATACGTAAGGATATAATAGTAATGGAATAAAATCATGTAGATTCCCTTGTTTGGTAACATTCCATCCTTAAATAATAGGTACATTATGGTACAGGTACCCCATGTATACTAATTACATATCGTACTAAACACAAAGTGGTATACCGATCCAGATATTCAATGAAAAAAATACTTTTCATGCCTCTATATTATATTCCATATATGAAAATATTAACCCTACAAATGAAATCACCATAAATAAAAAAACAATAATACTCATTGATGAAAATTTATTTGAAATAAGAAATTTTTATAGTTATGAAGGTCTAGTATAATTACATTTCAGTAATATATATCTATTTATATATATGTTTCCAATTGGATGGAAGGAAAAAATATTATATACAAAATTATTATTAATTTTTTCTTCATTGAAGTATTTATATAATTTCTCAAAACCCTACATAATTAGTTGTGACCAAATCATATATGGTGTACATCCATGTAATCATCATGTTTTATATACTTTTTGGTATATTATAACTCATTAAATTTACAGGTAACAAATTAATATATAATTTTGATCATCTAGAAAATAATATTTCACTACAATCATTATTGATTAACATTTATGAAGATTTAAATATTTAAAAATGTTATAATTTCAGAACCATATTCTTGTTTTGCCTCTTCATAAACACATATGAACACCACAACATCAAAACATCTATTGTTGTGATGAATTTTTTTGGTCAAGATAAACATTTTCTAACATTAACATCATCATCCAAGGAATTAAAACTATCAATCCTTATCCTTGAAATATGATAAAAAATAATTTATATTAAGAAATTATCATTTAACTATAAAATGTATCATTTATTTGGAAAATGTGGTATTCATTTTGTTATGATAACTAAATATGTTATTGTTAATTATTTTTTATCAACAAAAAATATATCTAATTTTAACATTATGTGATCTTTAAATTTATTTTTTTAATAGATTATTTTCAATAAAATTTTAAAAATACCAAAGTTTATAAATACTACCATTAGACTATTATATAATATAATATAACAATAATATATTTCTAAGTTAAACAAACTTTTTAATATTTGAAAATAAAACATATATTCTTTTAATAGGAATAGTAAATATATAAATTTTTTTGTGATGTTATCTTTTATTTTATATGTTTCTAGAGGATTTATCTTTTAAATAAATAATATTTATTTAATATACTTCTCTAATATAAAATGGAACATCATTAGGTATGTATTAAAAAAAATTATGATATATTCGTATTATGGAAAATGTAGTACCATTCATTTATAGTATTGAATAATATTATAGAAACCATTGAATAATAATCCATTGGTATTAAATTAGTCACATTATATAATGACCTAGGTATTTATAGAATAATAATTTTTGAATTATTGTAATACATATGAAATAGATATTAATTTCCCGTTAAAGGGGTTGATTTTTTGATAGTATATTTGACACGGAATAAAGGTATTTTCAGAAATCTTCCATTGCACCCAACATAGAGTTATACGGAAAAATAATACAATAATATTTTTATTATTTTAAATGGTTTTTAATGCTTAACCATTGGAATGGTGGGAGGGAATAATATCAATGAAATTTTTCAAATATGGATTAACCATGTTTAAATGATGATTCATTAATTAACTAATTTATTAGTAATGGAAATAAAAACCAATTGAATATAATGATTGTGTTTTCATGAAAACCTATTTAAAAGATAACAATTATGTTTTCAAATAACTCTATAGAATTTTTTATTTAATGAAATTTTTTTGATATATATTAAATATTGCTCACATGAACATTTATTCCATAAAAACTCTGGAATATTGAATATAATAGGATATTTTAATGTTATGGATTCAAATAACACTAAGTCACACCTTCTTCTAATGGAGACGTGCATATTGTTTCTGTGTGTGGCGAACAAATTCCTCACGAAATGATGTTTTTTAGATTTTACCCTACCACCTATCATGGTGGCCATTACAATGATAGAATATTTATATATGATTTATAATATAATTATATTGTATAAATTATTCTATTTTTTATTTAAATCATACCTTTATGCTTTCTATAATGTTCAAATACGTTAACTTTATTTTAAGAAGTGTGGAGTGCCGCCCCCACAATGTGATATGACTCCTTCATTCCATATATGGAACATATAAAGGACAGAGTTAATGAATGTATGCAACATATATAAAATATTATATTATATTGTAATTATAATATACAAATGCTTCATTAATTTTTCATTCCATTGTATCAATAGATGTGATGAATAATGTCACAATTTTCTAAATGATAAACTGAATAAAATGGGAGCTACAGTGGGAAATACTGTGGTTATTCTCAACCAACTATCCGGAGTCATGATTAAACACATGAACCTGGGTTATTTCTCTAAGGCTTCATATATGCACGAAAAAAATCCCTATGGCAGTTCATGTAATTATCATAAAATTAAGTATTTTGGAAAAACAATGTGTCATGGATGAGGAAAAAAACACAAAATAAAATTCTTAAAAGGGATGAGAAAATTCTATAGATGTTGTAATGATGGTGATAAATAAAGAACCTACCATGGGTAAAGAAAGCATCCAATTGACTCTAGAAAAAGGGAAGGAAGTTCATTATGAGGAATCAATTGAATGCTTTAAATTTTGTGTTTATGGCCATTAAAAAAATTGATTCCAACAAATAAGGTTTGGGAATGGGAACAGTAAGACCGTATAAATATTGGATCACAAATACATTATTCCATTCTAATTAAGGATATGGAAACTGACAAGGGCCAATTAATGATATGGATTATTTCTTACCGGATTTTTTTGACATTATTGAATCATAGGATATGATTCATGATTTTGTTTTTAGGGAAAAATTATCTCAGAATAAGTTGGAAAATAATTGATAATGATTCATGATGAATGTTTAATGAGTAATATATATACATATAAGAGATTCATGTGTTATAATAGAGTTTAGGATGACGAAATACATAAAAGAATTAATGATCATTCGATGATATGATTACATTGGAAGTCATTTTCTAGTATGTGCAACCCATAGGATTGAAATGAAAAATGTTATTCAATAAATAATTATCTTTTCTTATGTGGATATAAAGAATATCCTTAGGAGTTAATATGATATTTTTTTAGATGATAAATGGTAATTACATGTTGGGATACTACATGAAATGTATTAGATAACATTTGAGGATAAAATTTGTTATCGTTATCTTTGTGGAAATTATATTATTTTTGAAAATGTTATAAGAATGATATGATTTTGTAAATAGGACAACCCATAGGATGGGTGACAACCCGTTGTTTCCATTAAGGCCAAGGGAATCGAACCCACAACCGAAGGGAGAGAAGGGCGCATCACCTATAATTGTCCTGCGTGATGTCCCTAGTAAATATTACTTAATATTTTTAATAAAATGTTTTTATTGATCATGAATATATTGATTTGGGATCATATTTTTTATCAAATGGATATAATTAGTATAGGAAAATGATTTGGTGATTAACCAATAATGGTTATTTTGAATGTCGTTTTCACTTTTGGGAAAACAATATTACTAAGGAAAATAGAATACATTGGGATAACCATTGATGAGCAATGGTTGAATTTTATTTTGGAAGAATATATTTTTTGTGGATATATAGAGATTTGGAATATTTATGGAAAGGATTAACCTTTTATTGATATTATATAATTATGTTAATTAATTTTCAGTATGCGACTTTAAGAGTAGCTGATGTCATTTAGAGAAAAATATTAAGATATCTGTATAAGACTATTTGATCGAATACTTATGAATATTTTTTTTAAAACAATTTTTGGTGTATTTTGAATAAATTTATAGACAATAGTTTATTTAATGTTCTTTGTTGAGTGTTGGGTATTTCATGTTCATTTTTTTAGAATAAGAGTACAATTTATTTATTTTAAATATTATCCATTTGCGAATTATCTGATCTTGTACTAACCATTTGGGTTTTGGTTAATCTAAAGACATGGATATCAAATAGTTCAACTTTTTAGGATAATTTTATTATTTATATGTTGATTATAGAACATCAGGTGACACCATGTTATATTTAATAATCATCATATAGAGAAAAGATGAGTTTTAAGAAGAAACTTATTGAAGTATGAAAATATAAATGAAAAGTTAGTATATTTCCTTATGTTCATAGTCAATATCATAAATAAATTCTCCAACATTATGACTGGTAACTTAAAAAACGTTTTCCTTTAACTTTTCCTACAGTTCAATCAACGACCATTTAACCCTTCATAATTTTTTGGTTTTCTGGTGGTTAATTTTCTCAGAATCATGTTTTCTATAACTCTCCATCGTAACAAGATAGTTAGTTTTCTCTTCAGTATCCATGTTTTTATGGAATCCTTGTATATGTAATCTCAGTTGAACTTTATTCGTATCATTATTTCTTTCATAGTGATAGTTTTATTAAATCTTTTTCTATTGTGGGGAATTAAATGTAATTTCCAAGCCCAATTTTAAAATATTGAAGATTAAATTTCCCAAAAGGGGTGAGGAAGTAATGACTAAATATTTAATAGATTAATACTATTTTCTTTATATTAATACTTATGAATATGTTTTTTATTTTATATTAATTTTTACGTTGTCTCTGATAGAGTATTTGACACACAACAATTAGTTTCTTTGAAATCGTACATTTCACACAACATTGAGATAAAATGAAAAATAATACAATATTATTATTATTAATTTAAATTGTAGTTAATGCCTAAACATTGAAATTTCAATAACAAATAGTATCAACTAAATATTGAAATATGTTTTACACATGTGTAAATCATGATTCATTGATTACCAAATTTATTAGAAACGGGAATAAAAACTATTTAAATATAATGGATCTGTTTTTATGAAAATCTACTTAAAATAGAATAATTGTTTTTTCTTAACAAACATAATGTATATTTATTTAATTAAAAATATATAAAATATGTTAAATGTAATGTTTTAAATTCATATTATATGTTTTCTATATATGACATAAGAATAAATTCATTTTATATATAAATGTAGTATTTTTATAAAAATGATGTTTTACCGCCTACTAATGGAAAACCCTTATAAAATCTTGTTTTCCCCCTTTATTTGTTTTATTTGACAAAAAATTCTTCATTATAAGGGGAACATAAAAATTTTCTTTGGATGATATTTTGGTATTTTTCTACTAAAATATTTTTTTGATGAATAGATAAAAATGCTGCATTTTAATTCCAAATTACCTTCTAATCTTAATTATTATTTAATTTATAATATAATTTTAATTTGATTTAATGTTTAGTTTGAATATATTTTTTATTTAATTCAATTTTCTACATTTAATTAAGTTCACTTTGATATTGGTCATAAACTCATGATAATATTTTTTGTAGTTATTATTTTTTAAAACACATTTTTTTGATTTTGACAAAAGGAATTATTTTTTAATAAATCTACAAAACATATTTGTTATGAATTTGGAAAAATGGATTGAATACTTGGAATTAGTAGCTCCAAATTTTTTAAATATGTAACTTTTATTTTTATACTCTATAAATAGTATCTTTAATAAATATTTTATTTATAACGGTTAAAGGTTAAATACGATAAATAAGGATGAAAAATAATATTATAATAATATTAAATTACCCGTACACATGTTCTAACCCTATTAAATAAGAAATATCTGACCATGGACATCCTTGGTCCGATTTTTGGACCACAAAGGGCCATTTGTTTGTGAAATGGACATTTTAAAACATTTAATTTAATGTAATGGAAAATATAACATAAACATGTATCTTTTTGTTAAAAAAATTATGTATGGTTCTATAAGATATATTTTTTACTATAAATAATAATTATAAAGATAAAAATATTTTGAACAACATTGTATTTTATTTATAATTTTTAGACATCAAATTATGAAATATAATTATGACATAATTATGATGTACGAATTACCATATTAATGAACGATTTAGATAAATTATAGTGTAAATATTAAAATAAATTTATTTTGAAACATTTTATTACATCCACAAACTTAAAGAATTATTATGAATTTTAATCTTTTAATTTATTGATTTTTTTTGAAATAATCCTTTTTTATGGATTTTTAACAAGACATGATATGAATAGTATAAAAGTTAACATAAATGAGTTTTTGAAACAAGTACAACATTATTAAATGATTTAACAGTCTTTAAAATATAAGATTAAAAAAATAATTATATAATTTTGTAAATGTCATTAATGAACCACTTTATTTTCTATTGGAATTTAATTTTAACTATTTTAATCATATAGTATGAAAATACAAGAAAACATAGTAATCGTTAAATTGGTTTTGTAAGGATTAAAGATAAATGATAAGGATAAATTTGATACCAAAATTTTATTAAAACTAATTAGTTGAGAGGATTTAGAATAATCCTAATATTTTATTTGAAATAAATTAGTTTAGGAATATTTGAAATCCAAATTATGTTTATAATAAAATAATCATTCATGACATTATTAAAGTACCCCTCCTCCCTCTTATAATAGGAAACCACCACTAACACCATACTCTCACCACTCACGCCCTTTGTCTCGTCCATAAAATACACAAATAATCCCACAATATCCATCTCTTACTCCTATAATCCTTACATTGTATAGAAGGAATTTCCAGAAATAATTTATGCTCAAATAAAAAATAAGTTTCCCGATTTAGAGGTCACATCCTCTCACAAGTTATTTTGTTTTATTTTCACTCTCAACTCCCTAAAATCGTCTTATTAATTGATTTCATAAAAAAATATCTTAAATAAACATGGATTTTTTATTAGAAGAATTTATACTACACTTACACATACCCCCATCTAATGGATACAAACATATTGTTTCTATGTATGGTGAACTACTGCCTTACGAAACGATGACTATTTTATTTCCCTCTACCACCTCTCATGGTGGCCATTATTATTGAAATATATTTATATATGATAAAAATATTATATTTATTCTTTAAATATTATTATGTCTTTTTATTTAAATCATACCTTTATTCATTCCATAATGTTCAAAAACGATAATTTTATTTGAGAAAGTGTAGACTACAACCCCGTCAATGTTATATGATTCGTTAATCCCTGACATGGAATATATGAAGGATGAATTTATGATCTTATAAACATATATAAAATATTATAATATTCTGGAATTATTATATACCAATGTATCATTATGTTGTCATTCCATTAAATATGAAATATAAATGAAAGTAGCATTCTTGCGTACATTTGACTTACCGTCTCCATGAACAGTGCATTTCATTTATTATATTCAAATATAATAGAATATTATAAATAAATAAATAATGGACATATATGATATATATATATATATATATGAATAATAATTTGTATATAATGGAATATTGACCACATGTTCAAAATCTAATTATACCAAAATCATTTTCGACTCAAGTACCCAATATCGGCAAAACAACACAAATTAACTTAATTAATTATGTAATTTTTATTACATATAAATTAGTGACATAAATGGAATAATAAAATTTAAAAAGGTTATGAATAAAGTATTATTTTTTCTATTTTTTTATTCAGGAAATTAATGAATGAATGAGTTAAGTCAGACACCGGGTAAGGGGAACTTCTTAAAACTATTTCCATTCTTTGGGATGATCTCATAATTCAAGATTATGTAGTTCTAAGAAATGGTTAGAAATGTATTTTTAAATATTATCCAGTATTAATAATTATTATTGTGTATTTATAGTGAATGCACATAATTAGTCTACTTGATAAACATAATGATATTTGTAAGGGAACCTTTCACCACACTCTATTCGTCAAATAATTATTTTATATTATGTATTTTAATTTCTATTTTTATATGATTGGATATGTTACTCTATATCATTATTTTTGTATATTTTATGTAAAATTTATTAGAAACTCTTTTCTTTCTCATCAACTCATTTTTTTGATATTTTATGTGACGTTGTTAGGCTGCTGAATTTTTTAATTACATAACCCAATTTCCATTCATTGGGTTGATATACTACTTATTGACTATGTAATTACATTAATATTTTAGAAATGACATTTTAAATTTTATCTAGTATTTATTATTTATTATTGTTGATTTATAGTGAATTCACATAATTAATATTTTTGATAAACAAGATGATCATTATAAAGGAACCTTTTACCCTCCTCTTTTCATCAAGGGATTCTTTTATGTTATGCCTTTTAATTTAAATTTTATAATTTTGGGATATGTTAAAATATATCCTTATATTTGTAAATTTTATTTAAAAGTGATCACACACTCTTTTCTATCTCATCAACTCATTTTCTGAATTTTTATGTGGAGTTGTTAGGATACATAATTTTTTGAAGGGAGCTTCTCAACCTAATCAATATTATTCGTGTTAATGCTATACATCTTGATTATTTTGTTCTATTATTATGTGAGATTTAAAATTTTATAGCATATCATTTATTTATACATTTGTTTTGTGTACTTATAGTAAATACACAAAATCGATAAATTTTATTTACAAAATGCTCTTTGTAAGGGACTTCATCTGAATCGACTCTCATTAAAGCATATATTGATAATATAAATCTCAATATTTTACATTGTATATAATAAAACCCTTTTATTTATACATTAATTGGATGGGAATATTTTTCTGCAATGTGTTTTACTAAACGAAAAAAGGAATGTTTCTAATGTATGCAGTGACAATGACTTCTCCACCGCCATAATAGTTATTTGGTTTCCTCTACAATCCTTAATGTTTTAAAAATGAAATGAAATCCCATACTCACTTTTTGGGATTTTTTATATTGAAAATGGTTTTTGAAATGGAATTATGATATCAATGTCTTCAAATGATCTATTTTGATTGAAAATGAAATGTTATTAGTGAAATTTTGATATTTTTATGATTTTGTCATTTATGATTATATAATGGTAATTGGAAATTTTACGGGTGGTTATGTGATAAAAAAATGATGGTGGTTACATGAAAAAACATATGATGGTTGGTTCCGTGATATAACAATTACAGGTGGTTATATTATAACTTACAATTCATTGGGTATGGTAGTCAGCCGTATGTCTATTCTATTTAGTGATATTTTGTGGACGACAACTGTATGGTTATTCTATTTAAGTAGGTTTATGTCCCATGTTTCCTTTATATGCTATAAGTTTTTTTATATTAGATATATAAAAATATTTTTCTTACAAAAAATGGTAATCAATGAGTTTATATTCAATGAAGTGTTTTTTCTACTTATTTATGGTGAATGATATTACATTATGATAATGTATTCATGGTAAAAATATTGTGTTGAAAAAAATAACTATTTTCCTTCTATATGTATACCTTATTGAGATTTTTTTGTTCATCCAATGTTTTGATGTATTTTTTATAGGACATAATGATTTATATTGTCAAGTATGGGATCAAGGAATATAAAAAATGTGTAAA
Source organism: Viscum album (assembly GCA_963277665.1). Lineage (NCBI taxonomy): Eukaryota > Viridiplantae > Streptophyta > Magnoliopsida > Santalales > Viscaceae > Viscum > Viscum album. The sequence continues at coordinate 792,826,572 of OY728160.1, read as the reverse complement.
ACATGGAAAAAGACATGTTTTCTTTAGAAAGAGTTTTTGTTTTATAAAAAAATACATTATGAGTAAAAGTGTGTACTTGTAATAATCATGTTGTTATGTATAATTTATGACCTGATACTCTTATTCTCTAAACCTAGAAATATCCCAAATGTTAATTATTATCTTAATTCAGTATTATATAATGTTTAAGGATGGTGACTTATACTTTATCATATTGAAAATAACTCATTATGAAAATGAACATATCTTATAATACAAGATATATTAGGTGAAAATACACATACATTACTATAGTCCATATGATATAGATAATATTTAAAAATAATAATATAAAACACGCATCTTCATTACATGATTGAATACTAACATATATATGAGTTTTTAACTAATTTTACACATATAAAATTATAATATATGTTAAATATATATTCTAAATAATATACCCATAACAAAATTGAATTAGTTTCTATAGCAATAATAACAGATATAGAAAATCATTGATGTTTAGAAACCCCCCAATAGGTTTTTCAAATAAAATAAAATTATGAAATTATTACACATTCCTTCTTGAAAAAAATTGTTCTTATTAGCCTTAACTGTATTCTTGAATAAAAATTATTTGACTCTCCTATAGTCATTTATTATTCTAGTTTGGACCCCTAAACAATTTTACAGTTAAATAATCTGTAAATATATGATGAATTAAATTTGTTACATCATTACTTAATACTTTATCAATAATGTTTAAAATTATATTCTATTAATAAATATTTTCAAAACATTTACATTGATGAAAATATAATGGATTTGATGGGAAGAAAAATCTTTTTGGAATAATCTAGTACAATAGGGTCCTTAGAATATAAAATGATATTGAACAAAGTTTTTATACACAATCTTATTTATAATATGCGACTAAAATAAAAATTTTGTTTTCTCATCATTTTTATATAATCCTTATTTGATGAATTCAATTATTCTCAAATGTATATAGATTCATTTTCAAAACTCATTCCTCACCTTACGTAATCCAACATGTTGTTAAACTAATCCCTATTTTTCTAGAAAAATTGTCTTATAAGGGTATCAAAAATTGGGTAACCTATTTAAAACACTTTGTATGGGAAACTCATTCACATTTACTCTCGCATTATTTTATTTTCATACACATGAAAAAGTAACTTTATCTTGACATACACTTATTTAAGAATGAGATAATGACATGTGCCACTTTAGAAGGAATCCCTCATATATAATTAAACTAGGAATTAATTCATTCATCTTATCTAATATTATATTATTTATTTATGAAATCATCTAATTATTTATATTGAAATTATTTTATCCATCCAAAACAAAAATTTCAAACTATATTTACCTATTACTCATTAGAAGACAATCAAATTTTTAGGCCCCTAATTATAGATTCCAAAAAATATTTCAAAATATAAAAATGTTGTTCATGAATGAGGTACTTGAACAATTCCTGAAACGGATTATAAATACATGGAATTGATAATAAAAACAAGAGTTATCTTATATTTTTATATAGGAAACCACCGCCAATATAGATTATTTCAGAGGCGTCTAGGCCCATGTTAATCACAAAATGTATTCTTACTGTGGATAAATTCACCATGATGGATTTAAATACTTATTAAACAAATATAGAAAATATAGAAACTATAATAAGAACCATACTTTACTATAATAATGGTAATTATAGTCATACATAATTGTATCTGGAGACTAAATAAACTATCATACCCTTCATGTAACTCCATAGAAAAATGACTGAAAACATATAAATATAAAATAACATTAAAACTACAAAACACATATATTCTTAATATTTAAAAAATTTATGTATTAATAAATAATGGTAAAAATTTCAAATAAATGATCTTATATAATACTTTGACATGGGAAAAATATTTATAAATAATTAAAAAATATTAATTATAAACAATATATATATTTTAATCCTTAAGGGAACTTTATATTCATGAATATAAATAAATTATATAAATTAAATTTATATCACTATTCATATTCTCCATTATATGTAACTTCATCTTAAATATAAGATATATTATTAGTTATAAACATCTTACAATTCTATTTTTATTATTAAACAGGTTTTAAAAAAATTTATATTTGAAATAACTATGAAAATTTAAACTATGACTAAATAAATCATTAAATCCATATAGATGTCGTGTATATGTAGTAGAAGATAATGCCATTAATTTTATTTGTTTAATCTATATGTTATTATCTATATTAAGATATTTTGTTTTATTATTAAATCATAACATTGTGTGGAATGAGTGTTAACTAGTTTAAATGTCAGTGAGGTAAAGAAAAAATTAAAATAAAAATTCATATATATTGATTAATTCATGTAGTATAATAATTTTCAATGAAATCATATAACTAATAAAATATTTATTTATTAAATTATCAGATTCACTACTAAAACTTATATTCAATTTATTTCCTATATATTTAAAAAGTAAACAAATATTCGAAATGATGTTTCTAGCACTAAAGTATTCAAAATTTGTAACCTAAATCTACATTCCATAATAATAGAAATATTTTGTTAAAATTTTATATCTAGTATATGTTGGAACTAATAATATTATATAATAAACCAAATATTCTTTAGGATCCAAAATAATAGAAGCCCTTAATGGGAATCTAATAACCCTCTATAGAATTAATTATGATCAATTCATATCCCAAAAATAAAAAAAACCACATTGTATCCAAGGTTTTCAATTAATAGGGAAATTATATATCTATCATATAATATTAAATGTAATGATTTAATATAACAATTATAAATCATGATATATAGTACGTATAACATTGTAGGAATAGTATTGTAACAACTCGGTTCTTCCAATGATGTACAGATTTTTCCTTTTAAGTTTATACATAATAAAATAGAGGGAATGTGGTTAAAGGGATAAATTCAGGCCTATTACATGACATGAATAGGGACTATACACCATGTGCTATTATGTACATGTAATTTATAAAGGGTTTCATGCCATGTAATCCTAGTATAAGGACATGTAATGGTATGTATATGAGATGTACGGTCACATTGTTTAGTCTTATATACACATCGTGTACTTATTTATAATTGATTAAGTCATTCCATAGAGTCAATTTTCTATAAATAATGTATAATACCCCATTCCTTCAGAAACACAGCCAATAAAATCTGAACGAGATGTTTCCTCTCATTTCGTCTTCCAATAAATGATTCGAACACACAACAGAAGTGTTTGATTACCCTCGGCAAGCAATCGATTCATCTTGAACCATTCTTCTATATTTCTTCCGTTGATCTAGTTATTAATTTCATGTGTTTTTACCATTTTTTAAATAAACATCATCATAGATTGATTTATAGTCTTATATAGGATGAGGAGATTCATAACAATAATAGGTAGGTGATCATGTGCCTTTCATTAATTTTCTTGATGTTTACATATGTCAGAGTGGCCCCACCCATTATTGGGGTGCCTCTTGACATATAATGTATGAATTGGGGTTTTTACATAGATTAAGGGCCACACCTTGGTTACATTTAAATGGAATGACCTCTTAAGGCTTATTGACCAGGGTTGCCTACGTGTCATTGTATGTTTCCCTTTTTGTGTTTTGATTTATTAATTGCATATTCAATATAATTTCAATTTTAATTAATTTTACATAATTGATATAGGTTTTTTAGATAAGTTATTTACCCTTTTCCTAATGTTATTCATATGAATTATTAAGTTTTTTTTTGGAATGTTTTTATCCAAATGTGAACCACACCACATTATTTAGGTTGTGTTATTGACTTATAATGGTTTATATTACTTAATATGATTTCTATTTAAATTTTTCCCATGTGAGTTATTTATGATTAAATCCTTGTGATAGTTCAATTCTGTTGTGTTTACATGTAAATGAATTTTTCACATGTGAGTTATTGATGTTAAACCATGTGAATGATTAATTCACATGTGTTAGATTTTATAAGATATGTTCCCATGTTAGAAAAAATGTTAATGCCATGAAATAGTTGAATTTACATGTGGTTGCTTGTATGAAATGACTAAGTGGGGACATTATTCATGGATGATTCATACTCTCAGTAAATAGAGAAGTTATTTTTGGCTAAAGTGGATAATTAAGTAGATACTATGAGTGATCAATGGATATGTTTTTCATGATCATTGAGCCTTATTTTAAAATTTCAATCGAACTTATGATTCATTAATGGAAACCCATGAATTCCACTATTGTAAAATGATTATATGATTATAATGTCACAATTTCGTAGTTCCTTCTATACAGTGGGACGCCAAGCCTAGTTGGACCTCAAGACATTACTATTATCAAATGGAGTTGAATAATGTTACAAAATGGCTAATTATGAATTTTCCAATACAAATCACAATCTTTGATTCGATCTTCACCTATTCTCTATTACACTGTCTTCTAAGATATATGTTCTTCTTACTCTTGAGTATATACTTTTTACTACATTCACTATTGTACACTACCTATCACATATATATTAAATGATAGATTGGCTCAAACATTTAGTGGCTGCATACAAGGAATTAGTCTCAGACACAGTGTGGGAGATGCTTTTGGTCCCAAAATAATTAAACTATTGTAGGTGATGATCATGACAATTTCCATGCCTGGGTACTTAATTTCATTCTTAAGAGGTATAGTGATTGGTACTGAGATGAGGCTTTCTATGCTTTATAGTATTTTATTGTATCTATTGTGAGTATGATACATATATTATAAATTACATGATAATCCAATGTTGGGTGGTTACATGACAAACCATATGACGACTAGTTCCATGATAAAACAACTACAACAGGTGGTTATGTTATAACCTCCAATTCATTGGGTATAGATTTTGATCGTATGTCTATTCAATTTAGTGATATATGTGGATGTCGACCGTATGGTTATTCCATTTAAGTAAGTTTATGTCCCCAGTTACCATTATATTATATAAGTTGTTTAGTATTAGATATATTGTAATATTTTTCTTACAATAATTGTAATCTAGGAGTTTATATTCAATGAAGTGTTTTTTCTACTTCTTTAAAGTGAAAGGTATTACTTTATGATAATCTATTCATGGTAAAAATGTTGTGTCTAAAAAATAACAGTTTTCCTTCCTTATGTATCCATTTTTAAACTTTTAATGGTCATCCCATGTTTTCAAATGTTTTTCACAGGACATGTTGATTAATAATGTTAAGGATTGGATCAAGGAATAGTCATGATGTGTAAAACATGGAACTATACATGTCTCATTTTCAACGTGTTTTTGTTCTATGAAAAAATAGATTGTGAGTAAAATTGTCTACTTGTAATAATCATGTTTTTATGTATAATTTATGACCTAATTATCTAATGTTCTAAACCTAAAAATATCCTCATTGTTAATTATAAACATAATTAAAGGTTATATATTGTTTAAGGCGGGTGGCTTACACTTTATCAAACGAAAAATAACTCATTCTGACAATGAACATATCTTATTATATAATATATATATTATATAACGATACACATAAATTTCTATGGTCCATATGATATTTATAATCTATAGAAAAAATTAAAATAATTTAATTTTAAAAACTCATCTTCATTACATGTATGAAAAATAAAGTATATATGAGTTCTTAACAACTTTTACACATATAAAATTATAATATATCTTAAATACATATTCTAAATGATATACCCATAAAACAATTGCATTAGTTTCTATAACAATTATAATAGAGATGCAATATCTATGATGTTTTTAAACCCCCCATTAGGTATGTTAAGTAAAAGAAAATTATAAAATTATTACACATTCCTTCTTGAATTTTTTTTCTTATTGGCCTTAATTGGATTTTGGAATAAACATTATTTTCTTCTCCTATAATCATTTCTTCTTCTAGTTTGGACCCCTACACAATTTTATAGTCAACTAATCTGTAAAAATATAATAAATTAATTTTGTTACATCAATACATGTTAGTTTTAAAATAATGATTAAACATATATTTTAATAATTTATATTTTCAAAACATTTACATCGATGAAAATATAATGGATTCTATTATATGAAAAATACTTATGGAATAATCTATTACCATAGGTTTCTTAGAATATAAAATGATATTGAACATTATTTATATGCAAAATCTCATTTATAATATTTGACTGAAAAATCATTTCCACTTTTCATTATTTCTATATAATCCTTTTTTGATGCATTCAATTATTCTCCAATGTATACACATTCGTTATAAAAACTAATTCATCACATTATCTCTCATTAAGTGGTTACATTAACACATATCATTTTTAGTTACTTAAGATGTCATCTTAACATTAAATTCTTATGAGTTCATTGAATTAATCTTATACGTTGTAATATTTATTTTATCCTTTTGTTTTTAGGATAATGATGTTATTATCTAAAAAATATGATTTTATCAAATGAATATAATGTTTTATTAAAATTTAATAATGTGTTTAATAGGATTGTATCCCTCTAAAATTATAAATACAATAATTTAAATTATACAAATTAATGGTCCATGATCCATATTTCGATATTCTATGGGTGAGATTGATTTTTATCTTGTCACTTAACTATTAATGTTGGTAACCATCTCAATTCAATTATATATAACTATTATATAATGGAGTGGAAAACCCATTTCCCTATCCAACAAGTTGTTAAACCCAACACTATTATTCTATAAAAATTGTCTTATATGGGTTGCAAAAATAGGGTAGCTGATTTAAAACACTATAACTGTGAAACTCATTCACATTTACTCTCCCATTAAATCTTTTTCATACACATGAAAATATAGTTTATCTTGAAATACACTTATTTATGAGTGAGATAATGACATGAGCCACTTTATAAGGAATCTTTCACATATAAATTAACTAGGAATTAATTCATTTATCTTATCTAATATTATATTATTTATATATGAAATCATATAATTTTTTTTTATTTTAAATATATTCTCTAACCAAATGATAATTTGTCGACCATATTGACATGTTACTCATTTGAAAACAAATAATTTTTTTGTCCACTGATTATAGATTCCAAAAATATGTCAAAATATAAAAATATTCTTCATGAATTAGGTACTTGAATATATTCATGTAATAGATTATAAATACATGTAATTGATATTAAACACATGAGTTATCCTATATCCATATATAGGAAACCCTCCACTAATCTAGATTATTTCACAGGCTTCTAGGACTATGGTAATCAAAAAATTGATTCTTCTCATTGATAAATTCACCGTGATGGATTTGAAATCCTAATTAATCAAACAAAAAAATATTGAAACTATAATAAGAAACATATTTTACTATAATAACCTTAATTAGAATAAAAAAAATTATATCTAGAGACTAAATAAACTGTCATACCCTTAGCATAACTCCATTGAATGATGAGTGAAATCATATAAATCTAAAATAAAAATAAAACACAAAAACACAAAAATTCATATTATCTTAAAAATTTAGGTATTATTAAATAATTGAAAAACCTTTAAATAAATGAACATTTATAATATTTTAACAGGAGAAAAACATATATAAATAATTTAAAAATATTAATTATATAAACATTCTAAATATTTTAATTTGTAAGGGAGGTCGATATTCACGAATATAAATAAATTATTTAAATTCAACTAATTTTAGTATTCATATTATTTATTATGCAGAATTTAATCATAAATATAAGATATATTATTAGTTATAAACATCTTATAATTCATTTTTTATTATAAAAACAGTTTTAAAAAATCTATATTTAATATAACTATGAATATTTAAACCATGACCATATTAATCATTAAAACCATATAGATGTCATATATATGTAATATAAAATAATTCCATTGATTTAAGTTTTTTAATATATGTGTTATTATCTATATTAAGATATGTTTTTTATTTTTATATCATTATATTATGTGCAATGACTGTTAACTAGTGAAAATGTCAGTGAGGAAATGAAGAGATTAAAATAAACATTCATGTCAATTGACTAATTCATGTAGTCTAATAATTTCTCATGAAATCATAAAATTAATAGAATATTTGTTTATTAAATAATCCTCTTCAATTCTAAAAAATTTATTCAATATATTTCTTATAGATTTAATAAGTTGACAAATATTTGAAATGATTTCTCAAGCACTAAAGTATGCAAAATCTATAACAATTAGATTCAGTCCATCACGATAGAAAGATTTTGTTAAAATTTTATATCCTGTATATATTGGAACTAATAATGTAATACAATATAACATATATTCAATAGGATCCAAAATAATGGAAGCCCACATTGGGAATCTAATAACCATCTATAAAATTAATTATATTCAAATCATAACTAAAAAACAAAAAAAATACATTGTATCCATGTTTTTAAATTAATATAGAAATTATATATATATATATAATATAATTTTAAATGTATGAGTTTTATATAAGAATTATATATCATGATATATAGTATGTATAATATTTTAGGAATAGTAGTGTAAGAACTTTGTTCTTCCTTTGAGATGCAGATTGTTCCCTTTTAGTGTATACATAAGAAAATGGGGGTGGGGGAAGTGGTTAAAGGGATGGGTGCAGGCCTGCTACATGACATGACTGGGGAAAACACTCCATGTACTATTATGTACATGTATTTTATGAAGGGCTACATGCCACGAAATCCCCAAATACGGCCATGTAATGGTCTGTCTAGGAGATGTACAATCATGATGTGTAGTCTCATATACACGATGAGTACTTATTTTTAATTGATTATGTCGTGCCATAGAGTGCATTTTCTAGATAGAAAAATAATACCCCTACCTTGAGAAGTACACCCATGAAAATTTTAACTAGATGTTTCCTTTCATTTCGTCATCCAATCACTGATTTGAACAAAAATCAGATGTGTTGGATTACCCTCGGCAAACATTCGATTCCCCTTGAACCATTATTCTTGATTTCATCTCTCGATCTAGTTATTAAGTTCAATTGTTTATACCAATTTTTTATGTACTTCATAATTGATCGATTTAGATCCCGATGTTGGATGATGAAATTCATACCAACACCAGGTAGGTGATCATGTGCCTTTTGTGAATTTTCATGATTCTTATACATGTTGGAGTTCCCCCACCCATTTTTTGGGTACCTCATGACTTATAATCTTACCTTATGGTTTTGTATTGGTGTTTGGGTAAATGAAAATGTGTTTTATTTTAGGAATTATGGTTTTTACATTGATTAAGGGCCGCACCATGGTTATGAATCCCCAGAAATGACCTCTTATGGATGGTTGGCCTGGGTTGCCAATGTGGCATACTGTGTTTCCCATTTTGTGTTTTCATTTATGAATTGCATTTATTTTGGAAGTTCAATTTTAAAAAAATTTGAATTAATTGATAAAGGTTTTTTGGATAAGTGATTTACCCTTTTCTCCATTTATTTAATGCTTTATTATGAATGTTTCGAATGTTTTTCTCCAACTATGAACCTCACCACATGAGTTAGATTATGTTATAGACTTATAATGGTTTTTATTACGCAATAAGATTTTTATTTAAATTGTTCCCATGTGAGTGATTTATGATTAAAGCCATTTTATTGATTAATAACCATGTGTTTCCTTGTAAATGAATTGTTTCCTTGTGATTTATTGATGTTAAACCCTGTGAATTTTTAATTCACATGTGTTTGTTTTTATATGATATGTTCCCATGTGGGATAATATGTTCAATAAATGAAATAGTTCAATTTACATGTGGCTGCTTGTATAAAATGACTAAGCAGGGAAATTAACCGTGGGTGATCCATAGTATTAGTTAAATGAGTAGGTGTTTTGGGATAAAGAGGTTAATTAATTAGATTCTATGAGTGAGTCATGTATATGGTGTTCATGATCATTGAGTCTTATTTTTATATTTTGAGGAAACCTATAATTCATTGATGTATACCCATCCATGCAACTATTGGAAAATAATTATATGATTATAATGTCACAATTTCGAATTTACTTATTTAAAGTGGGTAATCGAGTATAGGGTGGACCTTAAGACAATATTTTAGTCCAATATATTTGAATAATGTTACTATATGCCTAATTATTCATCTACCAAGACAATTCACAATATTGGATTTGATCTTCACATATTCTTGATTAAAATTTTTTCTAAGACATATGTTGTTCTTACTTTTGAGTATATTGTTTACTATATTCACTGTTGTACACTCCCTTTCGTATATATACTCAATGATATATTTCCTCAGATATTAGGTGGTTGCATACCAGGATTTAGCCTCACACCCAGTTTGGGTCATGCTTTTGGCCCCAAAGAGATTATAATATTGTAGGTGTTGATCATGGAAATTTCCATTCTAGTTTACTTAATGTTCATCTTATGAGCCATAGAGAATGGTACTTAGTGGATGCATTCTATGATTCATAGAATTTTATTATATCTTTTGTGAGTTTGATACAAATATTTTATATTATTTCATATATCATGTTTGGATTATTACCTATAAAATGTGACATGCTACATCATGTTTTTTAGGTAATGATTCATTGATATTTATATTGTCAGTCATCCACTTTTTATTTTAGTTTTATGTTTTTTACTGCATCAGATATTTTATATTATTATTTCGCTATGTTAAAATCTACCAATGAGGGCACAGTTTCCCTAGAATCACATCATAGGCCCCTGCTACTAGTCAGATGCCACTAGAATTTGGTGATATGCATTTGAGGCCATGTGACTAGATAATAAGGTGGGTTTACTGGATTCAGTAATATATGGATATAAGGATGGTTTTCTCTATTCAGTAATGTTGTGCTCAAATGAGGGTCCACGTACTTCCATAATACTAGGCTAGAGAGGTGGTTCACCAGGATTAGTAATGGAATTTTCCCATAATAATGGTCTTGGAATTGATTCCATGACTACAATGAAAATCATTATATGCTAATGTGTTGTCACGTTTCGATGTCTTACTCAAGTTTTATGATTCCATGGCTTATGTCCTTTACATTCTTTTTATTCTTCTATTATAAACTACTAATATTTATTCTATGATTCTTGTATATGATCATGTATTTGAATGGTATGATAATTTTTTTTTCATGATCATGCTCTCATCCACCTATTCTCATGTTTATGCTTACATATCTCCCATTTTTACCCTTAATAAGAATTTCATATAACCCCTTTCTATGTTTCCTTCCCCAGGTTATGAAGATATGAATAATGTTTGTTGTGTCTACGAAGGGTACTATTCATGAAGAACCTATTTGAAGATATTGTAGCTCACTTATGTACCATTGATTATGTTTCTGAAATGAACTTTAATTTTCGTGAAAAAAAAAATTCCTAAATACATGGGAATTTTACGAGTCCGCGAGAACTGACGGTGCATGATTCTGAGGCCCGGTGTGCCCAAAATCAATTTCTGATATTTTTTACGTATGTTCAGTAAACATAGAAGGGGGATATTATAAATTTTGAACAGGTGCTCAGAACTGAAATCTGAGGGCACTGTTGAACTTACATCGTAGATTTTCTCTTAAGAATACTTTCACCTTGATGGCAGTATATTGAGAATGAAAAATAGCTTTTGTGTTTTTCTGAATAAATTTAATAAAACTATATTTGTAGCATTATTTTTATTTTATGTTTGTTAAAACCTAAAAGCAGAGGATAGAGGTGGGGGTCACCACACCATAACCTCCCATGAGAGGTTATGGGGGTCAGGCCCATCTGAGGTCTAAAACCCCTCTTCATGTGGTTTTAAGGTGGCGGGGACCACCCGAGACCACAGAAACTCTTGAACTCCCCATTAAGTGGGGGAATCAACTTGAACACCCAACTTAATGGTGTGACCATCCTCCACCTTGATTTTAGTGGGGATAGCCTAATAAATTCATTAATTTGAATCTTTTTGAAATGTGTGCCAATAAAAATATAATAAGATAAATCTATTATTTTGTGGAGGGACTCATTTTTCTTTTTGGTGGTGCTTGGGAAGAGAGGAGATTTTGGGATAAACATGTTCTATCCAATGAAGAATTATCCTCCTAATGAAGGACTTCTTCCACCAATGACGAACAACATTTCCATTGATCTCCAACCACAACAAGGGAGGAAGTACCATCCTTGTAGAACACTGACGACGACGTCCTCGATATCATCATCTTTTTTCTTGGAGTCAACAAATTTGAGGTAGGTGTTCCAAATTTGTTTTTGTTCCTCATTATTCATTTTTCTTCATGGTTTAGAATTAGAATCCACTTGATATCACCATAACAAGGAGGGTGCGGGCTGAACAAACAAGGGCCGACCCTCATCCTTATTTGTGGAAACTGATGGTAAACACGGCTTCAGACCGGAATGAGAGACTCTTGTAAACGATGTTTGCGGATCGAATGCAACATCCCTAAGAGTGAAAGGATTTTACAGGAATGAGAAATGGGCCACCAGAACTTGTCCAGAGACCCATGGAAATATTGCTGACGAATGGAGAAGATAAGTATCATCGCGTGGTGGTGGCGGTACAACCGGGCCACCGGAAGAGTAGCTGCAGCCCCTGGACGCAGTAGTGCAGCAGTGGTCGTCACAAGCTAGGCCGCGAAGGAGACTGTTGGCTCGAGCCGACGGGTTGCCAAGAAGGGAGCGGGGATACAACACTACACAGTGGACTGAATGTGGGGACGTGGACCTTGTCCGCAACTAAGTAGTGGTAGCCGACACAAGACCGACCGCAAGGAAGACTGGAAACCCTAGCTGTCAAGCAGCTGGAAGAGGTGCTGCACAACCGGTGCCATGATAGGAGTCGGCTGGCAGCTCGGCCATCCGGAAATAGCGAGACCCAGCTAGATCTCGCGTGACACACCAGTGCTGCCGTGGAGCCGCTTCCACCCACCCTAATGGTGATTTAATTTGGGAACTAGGGGTTGCGGCCTCCCCTAAGATGCGGCTAGGGAGGACCCGAGCGGGCCGCTGGGCAGCCAGACCGGAACCAGCGTGGGGTAGAACCAATGTGGTCTGAACCCAGCCCGGGCCAGGCCACCAGATTGGGTCAGGCCGCCTACATGGGAAGGGCCTCCCTCAAGGGCTGGGTTACCCCCACGGACTAGGTCAGACCCGCGGACTGGGTCAAACACCCGTTTGGATAGGGTCGGGCCGGGTCGGGCCGACTGGGCCAAACCGCAGATGGACCTGTTTTGACCGGATTTCACCTTTTCACCCATAACATTGGCTATTGGTGTTATGAATGACGAATTGTCTATGGAAACAAAAATCATGTAGCAAGACAGTTCTTTTGGTATACCCCACTTGAGGATTGGACATGGTTGGGGTACGGTCAGGTTGGATCGTACACGAGTCAAACAGGACCCCTATGACTAAAAGGCTAATAACACACAGATCGGGCGTCTGATCGATGCATCGTCTATTGATTTGAGACCCCTATGATGTGTCAAAACTATGAGATATTTCTACATGGGACTTTATGGAAGTTGACATATCGACTCTTGGTTTGAGGAGCGGATCCTCCCAGAATCAAGCATGCTTTTTGGAAACCCTATAGCCGGCTATGTTCCATCTTCTACTCCTGGAACATGTGTTGTTCTGATAGAATATATGGTTCTGGATCATGTGTGGGTCAGAAAGCTCTGAATATTGTTCCTTGATCCTATGTGGGTCCAACATCTCTGACTACTATTCTTGGATTATGTGTGGGTCTGATAGTTCCAACTTCTATTCTTGGATCATGTGTTAGTCTGACAGAATTGCTGGTCCTAGATCCTATGTGGGTCCCACCGCTCCAACTTCTATTCCTAGATCATGGGTTGGTCTGACAGAATAGCTAGTCCTGGATCCTGTGGGGGTCCGAAATCTCCGATGATTCATTGGCTATATCCGATCATCTCTATCTCACTACAGAGGTTGTATACCTATGTGAGCTGAGTTAGTGACTTTTGAGTTTACCTCATGATTGAGATGAGATACTTGATAGCTTACGTATTTTTATGGGCACATAACTATGTAATGGCTATCTATTGATTTCATACTCTATGTATTATCCTTGATGGATTTTTGGGAGACCACGAGGGTCTCAGGGTCCCTTCTGAGTATCGTTATACAAGCCAATGCATGGGCTATGCCCACACCTCGTTTTGTTGGTTTCCGATGATAGTCAGCATTGACTGGGGATCGGTTTGGTAGGACTGGATGGTACCAAAAGGTGGACCATACAATTTTTCGCTACCCAGAGAAGACAGATGGACATGGAGTGCTACAGATTCTATTTGTACCAACCATTCAGGTAGGATCTCTGGTGGACGATCCAGGAGCTACTCTTCACCTTTCTGCTGTTTAGTTCCTTTTCAGTTGTAAATGTACTTTACAGTTGGTCTTGTATTTCCGGCCCCCTTTACTTTTCAGCACACATTGTTTACAGTTTTACTTATATTTTGGCTTACAACTTGAACATGTGTGTGTTTACAATTATAAAGGTAATTCCATCCCAGTTTAGTGATTTACGACTTTGGTTCTAGTCGCCAGCCCTTGGCCTATGGAACGCATGATTGTGGTAGTCACGAACTAGGCCCCAAGGGATGGGTCGTGACAAATTGGTATCAGATGAGTCAGTTCTACCAAGGAACATAGGCCTATGATATTTTCTATGAAGCAATAGTGTTAAGAAAGTTGAGTGTGGTTTTCAGTCAAGGGAATCTAGTATTGGTGTGGTGACCGACATATCCATACACCAGGACCCAAAATTTTTATTTTTGACTCAGTGCACGAAAACAATGATTGAGTGAATGTTTCGTGAGCTTTCGTTGTGATTTTTTGAGTCATATCACTAGGTATAACTTATTGAACACGGAGCACCATTATTATTTTAGGATGGCCCCATGCAGACAACCATCCAGGGTTCTGAGAGATGTATGAGATAGAAACCCACTGAGCAATGAGGCCTCGGTGCAGGGCCCCATCATAGCAGAAGCAACAGCAGTACCACTTCCCGTTGGGCCACCAATGCCACCAGCCCCAGCAACAGACGATTCATGCCTCATGAGCTTGTTTCATGAGTTCCAACGTCATAGGAAGCCCAGGTTCATGGGAGAGATGGACCCGCTGGCTACTGAAGATTGGTAGGAGGCTGCGGTGAGAGTTTTCAGACTGGTAGGGACACCAACACACTTCATGGTGATCATTTTTGCGAGTCACTTTTAAGAAGAATTACGAAGATGGTGGAGCCTGATGCTCCAGGTAAATGATGATGCGACACTACTCTGGGTGGACATCGAGAGCCCGTTTTGGGTGTAGTTTTTCCTATCCACCCTACTTGCAGTGTAGATACAGGAGGTACTGCATCCATAGCGGGGTAGTATGATGTTGGCATAGTAATCAGTGAGGCTCGAAGACCTCTCACGGTACTCCATATATTTGTTGTTAGACCCTTTCATCAGAGCTATAACCTTCAAGAATGGTCTCAAATGGGAGATCAGGGCATCGATGATCTAACTCATCATCCCGAAATAGGTGGGGTTGTTAGAGAGAGCCATTCAAGTAGAAATTTTCCACGATGAGCAGTCACCAGCTGTGAGACCCATCACTAGTCTATATGATTTGGAGTGTTCTATAGTTGGAAGTAGACATATGTCACATTGGTCCAAGTGGACCAGACCTTCTGGTGAACGACATCAGTACACGAGTTCAGTTGTGCAGGGCACATGAGACAGATCCTGTCATGCCAGGACCAACAATGTTACTATTGCGGCAGGCAGGGACACATGGCTAATGACTATCCGATGCGTCATACTGATGATCTGCCAACAATTGAGGGACCTACCAGGCAGAGGCGAAGGTTTTATCGAGGCAGACCACATGGAATAGGTGGACGTGGTAGAGGAGATTGTTGTGCAGCTGGTGGTGGATGTCGATTCAAGGTGATACCGCCACCACCACTTGGAGGTCCTCCCCAACAGTATTGAGTAGGTGGAAAACTGATAGCTCAAATACAGGTAGCTGAGGCTTATGATCCCGGTGCTTCGGAGATGATTCGAGGTATGATCTTTGACTACTCCACCATAGCTACAGTTCTTATAGACACAAGTCCCAGTCACTTTTTCCTTGCCACTACCCGTGTTCCGAGCTCAGAGATTCTGACAGATCTGTTGGCTTGATCCTTATGACTAGGGACTCCTATGACAGAAGACTCAAAAATTACACTCTAGTTCTGGCCGTTTGATCTTACTCTAGGATGTGAGATCTTTGGCTGGGATCTCCTCGTAGGGGCATCGAGACCTTATGACGTCATATTTGGTATGGAAAAGTTATCTATAGTCCATGCTCAGATCGACTGTATTAGGCACAATGTGCTGCGTGTCAGCGCAAATGAAACCAGATTCACCTTCACCGGTGAGAAGGGAGCCCTTGCAACATAGGACGGATTTAGTCGAAGAAGGGTGTAGCCGATCACTCTTCAGTTGGCCTGGCTTACCCTCGGTGTAGTTGATGTGGATAATCCGAGCTATTCTATAGTGGTAGAGAAATACCCAGATGTTTTCCATGATGATGTTCCAGGACTAACTCCTTCCATAGAGGTCGAATTCTACATTGAGCTATACCCCAGAATGGAAGAAATATCTACAACAGCATATCGGATAGCTCCCAGTGAGCTTCGCGAGCTGAGTGTATAGCTAGAGGAATTGTAGGAGAAGGGATTCATCCGGCCCAATGTTTCTCCCTTGATTTCCCTGACTCTATTTTCCACGAAGGCGGATGGGAGATTGAGGCTTTGTGTCGACTACCGTTCCCTGAATCATGTGACCGTGAAGAACATGCACCCACTCCCAAGGATCAATGACCACATTGATCAGCTGCAGGGAGCACGATGGTTATCTAATATAGACCTTAGATTAGGCTATCAAAAGCTCAATGTTCGAGATGATAGTGTTCATAAGATGTCATTAAGGGGTCGGTACGACCACTACGAGTTATTGGTTATGCATTTCGGCATAACCAACTTTCCAGCACTATTCATGGGACACATGAACAGGATCTTCCAGCCATACCATGATCGCTTTGTCTAAGACTTCATTGACAACATTCTGATCTAATCAACTACAGATGAGGAGAAGGCCAACCATTTACAAGTAGTACTGGACACACTCCGAGATCATCAGCATTATAGTAAGCTCTAAATGTACCAGTTTTGAATCTGATATATTTAGTTCATGGGACATGTCATCATTGAGGCTGGAGTTGCAGTAGATCCTGCGAATATTGAGGCGGTACTTTCTTTGGAGCCACCTAGGAGTGTGATAGAGGTACAATGTTTCTTGAGTTGTCTAGGTAATACCGTAGGATCGTTCCATACTTCTCAGGAGTGGCATCACAACAATCAGCATTGAAGAAGAAGGGGAAACCCTTTGTATGGTCGGAGAGATGCCAGTAGAGCTTTCAGGAGCTGAGTTAGAGGCTGACCAGTGCCACCATTTTGAGGATTCCAGAGGACGGCATAGATTAAATAGTCTACTGAGACACATCAGGGATTGTACTCGGGTGTTTCCTGATGTAGGAGCAAGCAATGATCATGTATGGTTCTCGGCAGCTGAGACAGCAGGAGGATATTTACGCTACCCATGACCGAGAGTTAGCACCAGTGGTCTTCATCTTGAAGATGTGGCGACATTATGTTATGGGAAATGTTTTACCATCTACTTGAATCACAAGAGTCTCAAGTATATATTCTCTCAGTAGGACCTAAATCTGAGACTGAGCCAATGGATTGAGTTCATCAAGTACTACGACTTCAAGATAGTCTCTACTCCTAGGAAGTGGAACCTTGTGGAAGATGAAGTTAGCAGGAAGTCTGGTATACAGCTGCAAGGAGAGGTGACAGAGCAGCTAGACGCTTTGCAGATATCCTTTGTGGATAGAGATTGAGCAGCCTTTCTATAGTCTCTTACGGTCAATAACCCACTACATCAGCGACTCAGGGAAGAACATCATTGGGGCGCTGACTACGAGACACGACATGCTCAGATATCTACAGAGCAGGCACCTGATGGATTTTATGAATATGGGGAGCACATCATCCTCTTCATAGGATGTTTTATGGTGCCAGTGTCACTTAAGGTAGATGTGTTATTGGAGTTTCACACGTCCCCACCAACGGTACATATTGGACTAGAAAAGATGTACCAGGACCTTCGATGACAGCACTGGTGGCCAGGTATGAAGAAGGCAGTAGAGGAGTTTTTCTGTTGATGCCTCACTTGTCAGCATGTGAAGGCAGAGAACCAGGTACCAGAAGGCTTAGTTCAACCATTATAGGTCCCATAGTTTAATTGGGATGGCATATCCATGATCTTCATGATAGGTCTTCCATGTACATCCAGGGGTCACGACTCAATTTGGGTGATCGTCGACCGACTCTTCAAGTTGGCCCACTTCCTACCGATCAGAGAGCAGTGTTCAGTAAAGATCTTGGGATGCCTCTATGTGAAAGGGATTATGAGGCTGTATGGAGTACATTCATTTAATGTCTCTGAACATGATGCATGGTTTTCTTCCCAATTATGGAAGGGGTTTCAGGAGGCTTTTGGGACGCAGCTACGTCTGAGCATCGCCCTCCATCCTCAGACAGATGGCCAGACAGAGAGGACTATTCAGACCCTCAAGGAAATGCTACGTGCTTCTGTCCTCGTCTTCGGTAACAGCTAGGAGGATCACTTACCTTTGGTGGAGTTTTCCTAAAAAAATAGTTATCACTCCACTATAAGGATTTCACTATTTGAGGTGTTGTACAGATGACCATGTAGATCATCCTTGTGCTGGACTGACCCAGGGGAGTCCACACTAGTTGGATCAGAGATGGTACGAGTTACCACGAATAAGGTGCAGATCATCTAAGAGTGGATGAAAACTGCATTGAGTAGGCTGATGACATATGCATACAGGAGACGGAGAAATCTAGAGTTCGAGGATGGTGACAACATCTTTCTACGGGTCTCACCCCAATGAGGTTTACAGAGATTTGGCCAAGGTAGGAAGTTATCTCCGAGATTCATCGGACCATTTCATGTCCTCAGTAGAGTAGGTGTGGTGGCATACCACCTAGCTCATCCACATCATTTTTACTAGGTGCACGACATCTTCCACGTATCGTAGCTGAGGATACGTGCATGATCCTTCACACATCATAGACCCTGGAGTGCAGGATGTCGACGATGGGACAACCTTTACGGAGGTTCTAATGGAGATTGAGTATTTATAGGAGAGGGTCCAATTTGGATGTTTGATACTCTGGGGTGCATACACTAGAAGCACGGAAACCTCCAGAAGTGAACATGGGAGCGGGAGGTGCAGATGTGTTCTTAATACCACCATTTGTTCCCTATGTTCAAATTGTAGCTTATGGGGACGTAAAGCCCAGAGGTGGGGAAAATGTAAAGACCCTGAATATTAGTGAAAAAAATCATAAATACATGGGAATTTTTTGAGTCCTTGAGAAAATATGTTGTGTGATTCTGAGGCCCAGTGTGCCCAAAACGAATTTCTGAATTTTTGTTTGGGTACATACAGTAAACATATGAGTAGGATTTTAAAATTTTGAACCGGTGCTCGAAACTGGAATATGAGGGCACCGTTGAAAACACAGTGTTGATATTATCTTGAGAAGTCTTTCACCAAGATGAATGTTGATTGGGAATGAAATATAGTTTTTGTGTTTTAATGAATTAATTAAATAAATACAACATTGTAGCTTTATATTTATTTTTAGTTGGTTAAAACCTCTAAGAGGAGGTTGGAGGAGGTGGCCACCACACAATAACCTCCCATGAGAGGTTATGGTGGTGGGGCCCACCTTAGGTCAAAATTCCCTATTCATGTGGGGTTAATGTGGTGGGGACCACCCGATACCACATATACTCTTGAACTCCACATTATGTGGGGAAAAACCTATTAAACTCCCCACTTAATGGTGACACCATCCTCCACATTGATTAATTGGGGCAAGCCTAATTAATTCATTAATTTGAATCTTTTTGATATGTGTACCAACAACTAAATAATAAAATAAATCTATTATTTTGATAGGGGGCTCATTTTTAATTTGGTGGATCTTGGGAAGAGGGGAGAATTTGGGAGAAACTTGTTCTCTACAACGAAGAATGATCCTCCCAATGAAGGAATTCTTCCACCAACGATGAACTACTTTTCCATGGATCTCCAACTGGAACAAGGGAGGAAGTGCTATCCTTGTAGAACACCAATGGCGTCATCCTTGACTTCTTCTTCTTCATTCCTGGTGTCAATGAATATGAGGTTGGGGTTCGAACTTTGTTTTTGTTCCTCATTCATCATTTTACATTGTGGTTTAGAATTTGAAGTTGCTTGATATCAACCTAACGCGGAGGGCATGGGAGGAACAAACATGACCTGACCCCTCCACCTTCTTTGTTGAAATTGACACTAAACATAGCTTGAGAATGGATTGATCCACTCTTGTTGATGATGTTTTTGGATCAAAGGCAATGTCTTGAGGAGTGAGTGGCTTCTTCCAGAATTAGAAATGTGACACCGAAACATGTCCAGTGACCTGTGGAAAGATCACAGGCATATGGAACCAAGGACCATCATCGCGTGGTGGCGGTGGAAAAATAGCACTACCGGATGAGTAGCCGCGGCCCCTGGTCACGGCGGTGTAGCGGCGGCCGACACAAACCTAGCCAAGAAGGAGAATGACGGCTCGAGCCACCGGGTTGCCGAGGATGGCGCGGCGCAACCGCGCCGCTTGGTGGACCGAATGTGGGTTGCGGCCCCTGGCCACTGTGCAGCAGTGGCTACTGAAACAAGGACGACTACAAGGAAGACTGATGGGTTGGGCTGTCGGGTCGCCGGATGAGGCGCGACACAACTGGCGCTACACAAGGAGTCGGTTGGATGCTCGGCCAGCCGAGAATAGTGGGATCCTCCTGGGACCCGCGTGACACATAGGTACTAGCCTGGCACTGGTTCCACCAGCCCGAATGGTTATTCCAATCAAGAACATGGGGGCACAGTCTCCCCATGGAAAAGGCTAGGTCGGACCCCCATGGGCCATCTGGCTGGACCAAGTGCGGGCCGGACCCAGGACGGGCCGGACCTAGCGCGGTATGGACCGAACAAGAGCCAGACCCAGCATGGTTCGGGCCACCCATGTAGACCAGTTCGGACCCCAGTCACGGCCGAGGTAGGTCGGGTTGGTCTGAGTGGGTTGGACCGGACCCAGACCTGTTTTGACCTGATTTCACATTTTTCCCCATAACATTTTCTATGGGTGTCCGATTGATGAACCGTCTATGGAAATGGAATTCTTGGAGAAAGATAGTTCTTTTGGTGTACCTCACATGAGATTTAGATGCGGTTGGGTTATGGTCATGTTGGATCTTATACGAATCCAACCGGCCCCCTGGAATAAAAGACTAATAACTCACAGACCGAGCGTCTGATCGACGCGTCGTCTGCTGCAATGAAATCCCTAAGACATGGAAAACCATTTAGATAATTCTATGTGGAAATTTGAGGAAGTTCACATATCTACTCTCGGCTTGAGGAGAGGACCCTACCATAATCAAACATGTATTGTGGAAACCCAGGGGCTGGCTTTGTTCTGTCTTCTGTTCCTAGATCATGTGTTGGTCTAACAGAATAGCTAGTACCATATCTGGTGTGGGTCCGAGAGATATGACTACTTTTCCTGACCCTGTGTGGGTCTGACAGCTCTAAATACTATTCCAGGATCATGTGTGGGTCCGACAGTTCCAACTTCTGTTCCTGGATCATTTGTTGGTCTGACTGAATAGCTGGTCCTAGATACTATGTGGGTCTAATAGCACCAAAATATATTCATGGATCATGTGTTGGTCAGACAGAATAGCTGGTCCTAGATCATCTGTGGATCCAATAGCTTAGATGATTCAGTGGCTATATCTGATCATCTCTATCTCTCTACATATGTTATATAACTGTGTGAGCTGAGTCAGGGACTTTTGAGTTTGCCTAATTATTGAGATGGGTTACATGATAACTGAGGTATATGTATAGGAATATACCTAAGTAATAGCTATCTATTGATTTCATACTATGTGGTTTATCATTGTTGGATTATTGTGAGACCTTAAGGGTCTCAGGGTCCATACTGAGTATCATTATACTCACCCCTACACATGATATGCCCACAACTCGTTCTGTTGGTTGTAGATGACAGTCAGCATTGACTGAGGATCAGTATAGCAGTACTGGAAGGTACCCAAAGGTGGAACTTAAGACGAGTCAGTACTCGGAGGAGTCTGACAGATACGGAGTGTTGTAGAGGCTATATGTACCTACCCTTCAGGTAGGATCTATGCTGGATGTTCCAAGAGCTTCTCTTCACTACTTAGGTGTTTTGTTCCTTTTCAGTTGAACTCTTACATTACATTTGGGTTTTTATTTCTAGCCCCCTTTACATTCTAGCACTCCATGTATATAGTTTTACTTAGTGTTTTGATTCCATCATTTACTCTGTTGTGTGTGTTTACAGTTATAAATGTAATTCTTTCCCAGTTTAGGGATTTACGACTTTGGTGCTAGTCACGACCCCCTAGCCTATGGAATGTGGACTTGGGGTGGTCACGACACGGGCCTCGGGGGATGGGTCATGACAGTTTTCATCTATCCAAAGGTACTAGAATAACTATAGTATTTGGGTGTCATTTTTTATAATATTATGTAACCCTCAAAAAATATGTAATGTATTTGTTTATAATGAGAGGGTCACTGTAGTTGGTATCATTGCGAAGGTAGAGTTACCCTTTAGAAACTATGATATGAAATCCATAGTGAGATACCTTGGTTTATTTATAAGGATATGACTAGGGATGTATCAAAGGATATTTATAAGGATGATTTTATGATTATGAAAATGTATTGTAATTTTGGTAAAATATTGAGTTAGTGGTTCCCCAAATATAAATCCATATCAAGATACTACATGTGGATGTTTCTCTAAAAGAGATGTACCTAGTGGTAACAAACCTGACACGATTTTTTTATCTTGACTCGAGGTAATTTGTTACATGAAAATGGGCCCTGCTACACTCCTGGTTTGATAGTCTCAGGGGATATTAATTGACAATTCACAAGCTTTTCACAAACAATCATGAAGGATTTAGATATAAGTCAACTATGAAAAACCATTGATAAACCCAATGTGTCATATATTATAGAACGTGTAATGATTTATGAATACTATATTAAACTATTTTTAAGGATAAATGGTTTTATGTTATTATATCTAATGCTCACACTATGATTTTCGTTTTAGTCAATGGAGGTAACAAGTATGAACTAGATTTATATTTAATGAAATGGAAGAAATTATGATGGGAATTCAAGGGGGTTATCCTTGAAGTGAAATATATCATAATAATGCCTATTAAATTTCACAGAATATGATTAACAGTTTTTACAAATACCGATTGTCAGACTCACAATGGAAGAGAAAAATGGAGTACACTGAGTGTTCGAGTAATGGATACCATAGATGAAAGAAGATTCAATTATATTCAATTATGAATGTGGAATTACTCACCTATGTGAATGAATTAATGGACCAAGAAGGTGTTTTGACATGGAAAATAAGGACACAATGAAAGTTATGTGAAGGATAAATGAAGAGTTTAGTTAATGAAATGGATGGGAATTCAGGAATCCCTTTTTCCCCATATATGGTTAATTTTTTTAGGTGTGGAATAAATGGTCATTAAGAAACCCAATGACCTTATAGAAATATATGTAAAGAGAATAAATATGGTGGTGTGAGTAATGTTAAAATAATTGATGATGAAGAGACTACATATGAAATGTGAAGGAAAAAATGTATTATCTGATACGATGAGGTAGCATTGCTAATGTATTACGGATAAAGTAATTTATGAAATTATATATTTGGATTCTAGAATTATGAACGGTTAATTCTGTATGGACCTATAATTTTTTTTATTCTATGTATTTACATGAATATGCTAAATTTTCAAGATGGACTAGAAAGGTTACCCAATGAATGTTAACCTTTTGACTAAGCAATGGTAACCCTTATCATGTTTTTAGTTAAGATAATGTTTTATGTATAATGAATAGTATGATATCAATACGTAAATTGGAAAATATTGATTATCTTGGAACTATGTGATGAACTATTTATAGGTTGTTTATTCTAACTCAAATGAATTTTATAATATTTTTTGATTTTAGGATTATATCCAACATACATGTAGTGATGAAAAATGAATGTTTTCTTGAATGTTTTATTGTAATCGTTACTATAATCATGTTTCAAGGGAATAAACAATAAGGGTATTCACATGTTTGGATCCTTAAAACCAAGAGGTACATTGGGATATAGGGTAATGAATTTTAATTTTCTTTCATGACTCTCTTTATAAGGCATCAAATTTTAATCATTTTGAATGGTTATATGGTAATCAGTTCACTAAAAGTTTGATCAGTGATAATTCTTATTTAATGAATTGACATAATATATAATGTATTCTACAGTTTTAATAAAATTTCATCGTTTGTGTTTGGAGACAACCAATCAATTCCACTAAGGACGAGAGTCTTGAATCCATGACAGTAAAATGATAAGGGTTTCACAGCTACCACTTGCCTACGCGATGTCCTGGTTAATGTGTAATTTTTTTTATTTAATAAATATTTATTATGAACATTTAGTGTTATTTTTTATTTTAATAGATTAATTAAAGATTTATTTAGAGACAAAACGTTATATTTTTATGGGCCTAAGGATCCATTAATATCATATTTTATTTATTTATTAATCACTATTAATACCTTATCATCTATTCTAGGAGGTAATGTGAGTATTATAAATTTTTTCAGAGCCCTACCCAATAATGTAATTTTTTATTGAAATTTATCCAGAATTACTCAATTTTATGAAAGTGATCGAAAAACAATTGTTGTCCTAATACTTTAATTTTCCTTAAGATTATGGAATGTTAAATAATAATATATTTATGAATTTTAGGACCTCAAATATACACTGATCATTCACTTTATTTTGATCTATGACCTATATCACTCCCTATAAATATTAATGATTTTCCTCCACGTACAATCTTTACACCAAACGTCTTTTATCCTCTATTGAAATGAAGTTTCCTTATTCCAAATTACCATTTAAGATATTTTTGTATCCATTTTTATGGTTTTGGTTTCTATTAATGAAAATTTAATTTTTTAAAACATTAATAACCTTGACAAATTTGGATGGCGAATTTCATTTTAATTGGTGTCGAATGTAAGACCCCAAGATTTTGAGAATTTTTTCGAATTACATTATCATTTAAATATTTTTCATATCTCATGGAATTTTTAATAGTTATATATATATATATATATATTAAGACCCTAGGTCTAAAATTCCCTTCACAGTCAATAACAAATTGGCTTGCAATACATGTAATACCAACTTTTCATGCCCTACAACCAACACTGAATGGTCGTACAATGCATGTAAAACAAAGTTTCTAAAAAACACCTCTTTTTAATGTTTTAAGAATATTATAACCTATTAGTTAAACTTAATAAAAACTTTTTTCTAAATTTTATTGTTTGATATTAATAAAACATATTTATAATGAAAGTTAATATTTTATATGACATACTTTTATGTTAAAAAATATTATTTTCATGAATGAAACTTTTTTAATAAAAAAAGTAATTTTTGAAAAATTTATAAATATAATTTTATTTAAAAAAATTAATTTTTGAGTTCAATAATTATAAACTATCGTATGGTAATTTTTTGGAATTCTTTTGAGAAATTTTTTTTTTTATGAAATGTGAAAATACCACTCTTTAGTTAATAACATCATTTTTTTGTGATTAATTATTAATGATAAATGATTTATTAGATATTTTTTAGGTAAAACTAGATTAATATAACATATATTAATTCAATTTAATTCATTATAATAATTTTCACTTTGAAATGGAATATAAAATCATAATAAATATTTTATGTTTTTCATACACTAAAACCTTGTTGATTAATCTCATTTTTAGGATTAACAGTAATCATAATCCACCCTCATCTGTGAATGGAATTTTAAAAATCTAACATAAAAATTTTTATTTATTCTTATTTTTAGATTCTAATAACATCATGTTAATTTTTGAACACAATGATTACTCATATTGACTAAAATTAATCACAACTGTTAAGGCCTAATTAAGCTTAGTTAGGTACTAAACCCAAAAATTAAGGGCCCAAATGTCTTATACCCTTCTCCAAACCCCACTATATATGAATATTTATTCAATAAAACTTCCATTACTATGTTTGGTTGATTTTTTATGGTTTTTTAAGTATGAACATGTGCACACCAAAATTGTTTTTAAAAATTTCATGTGAGTTTTTTCCTTCCCTATAATAGGATACCACCTCTCCCCATTCCTCACACATCTCAAACAATTTAATATAGACCAATATATATAGAATTATCCTACCAAAAACCTCCCTTCTACCATGAAACCTCCTTTTTGGAAGAAACCCTATCAAGTAATCCTTTTGGAATAATCCAAAAGGAGTTACCCGATTTATAGGTAATGTATTCTTTCAAGATCATTTACTTTATATTACTTCCGCTAGCACACTGCTCTATTTATTCCTTTAATTATGAAAATACCAGTATACTAAATATAATATAATTATTCTATTAAATTGTTCTAATATAAACTTTCACAGACTTTTATCTAATGGATGTCGAACACATTGTTTCTATGTACGGTGATGCAAAACCTCACGCAATGAGGATTGTTCATTTCTATATTACCACAAATCATGGTGGTCATTATGGAAGAAAATATATTTATAAATTGCAATTATTTTATTTATTATGTAATTATGTTTCTATATTCCTTTTAATACACACATCTTTCTACCTTCCACTTCGTGTTATTATGATAATCTCATTTGATGATGTGTGGACTACCACCCCATCAATGTGACATGATGCATTCACAGACCACATAGACTATGTTAATAATGGAATTAATGAAATCATATGTTATTTATATGATATAGTGATTGTAATGTAGTAATTATTTATAAATATATATATATATATTTATTTATATAATTCATATAATAAATTTCATTCAATATGACAATACAAAATGGACAACAACGTTTATGCATACGTATGACATACTTTATCTAAGAACAATGTATTCAATTAGGTATATTATTATTATATATATTTAAAAAACAACAATAATGTATATAAATGATATTTATATAATTTTATACATTAATAATTCGTCATATAAATATATGTATCAATAATATAACAAATTAATATACATGCAAAGAAAAATGAAAATATTACACTATGTGAAACTGTAACGTATGCTCATTACCAAGAGGGTAATATATAGTTATTATCAATCCATATACGGTAATGTATATAATAATATTAAAATATGTAATATTTTTAGAAATTGTATATTTATTATGCATGAAGAATGTAAGGATACAAAGAGAGTCAATACAAAAGGTATGTTCATTTGATCTCACTTTTAATTTATTTGATACACATGCTATATTATCCAGCATTCCCTTATGTGCTGTGTCTGTAACACACATTATTGTATTATCTGTACTTTTAAATTTAATGTATGGCTATTAACATTCTAATTATATGATCCTTCATTCATTGGGTTTATATTTCAAATGATACCATATTGGTAAAAATGTTTTTGTCTCAATTTTCCATCTTTGAGACTCATGTTTGGTTCCGCACCTATGCAATTTTTTGGAGGTGTATATATTTCAATATCATTTTATATATCATGAATCTCAATTTTTTTATTATATTATATTTTTCCTGTAATTAATAATCCTTATAATGAGATCTTGTTACCATGATACAATGTCATAGTGTTTATTGTGAAAATATCAATACTTTTCAAGATGATTTATGTTTATTCTTAACATAATAAAATATTGTCATATATATCCCAATAATATTAAAATTTTTACTTCTACATTGTTATTTCAGGATATATTCCTATAATATTATAATTTTATACTCTTTGGTACATAAGTTATTTAAGTGATTTTTTTAAGAAATCCTAACTTTACCCTGTCTTTGGCCATAAATCTATGTATTCTAAAATGGGTTTCCAAGAATATTATATAATTCACCTATAATATTTAAAATAATTTTTTGACATTTTTTCCATTTAACATACTCTTAAAGGATAAATTCTTGTACCTTTTCGAAAAAGGAACATATATATCCTTTTACCATGAAAAATGTACTTAATTTTGACCTCTTAAGCCGGGTATAGATTTACCCACCATAATTTCATTGACTCTCCATTATCATTGTTAAATAGTTTTATCTAAAATTATTTTTATTAAAAGTAATTTTTATGTAAAATTGTTTTAGAATTGTTTCAATCGACATTTCTATGTTTTCATTGAAAATTATTTTCTAAATGTTTTCATGTCTTATTTACAAGTTTTCAATGTTCTTGTAAAGAAATATTTTTCAAAAAGTTTTCAATATCCCTTATAATATTTCAAGAAAAATATTTTTTAAATTTTATCAATATTTATTTATATGCTGTTAATGTATATTCAGTTAAATGGGTTTCATAACATTTTTAAGAGTACATTAATATTTTTCAAGTGTTTTTAAAGAAAAATATATTTTAAAATGTATTGTAGCTTGTTTTAAATGTTTTAAATAATAAAATATTTGAAATTAATTTCATATATTATTTATATGTTTTAATGGTTCTTTTTTGAAAATAATTTTCAAATGGTTTTAAGTATAAAAAGTTGTTTTTCAAACAAAAAATGATATATCCCTGAGGAAATTTTTTAGCGTATACATAAAAATTATTTTACATCAAAGGTGAAACATATTGATATTACTCTTGGTTTTATAGGAAATTATATAAAGGTTCCATTCATATCATTTCTATTAATGAGTTAGGATTCTATCCTTGGTATTTATAAACTCCATTTCACATTCATGGGTAATATTTTTATGAAAACCATTTCACTTTCTTGGGGTATATGATTTTTAAAACCACTTCACTTCACATTAAATGATTATGACGAAGTGATTACGAATTTTTTTTTCATATGTTATGATATAATTTCATTATTATGATACCCATTTCATTTTAGGGGTAATAATATTTTTATTTATGATGTTGCAGAATATGTATGCCTAATTTCATTGGGTGAAAGGGGAGACCCATATCTCCCTACAATGCATTGGGTAAAATTTTATATATCATGATATAGACATGGCTGTAATGAGGGTTTCCTGGGTTCACCAATACCGGGCTAGCATAAGGGATTACTCAATTCTGTAATATAGTGCTATAATGAGGTTTTACTCAGCTCGGTAATACAGTGTAGGAATGCGAGTTCACTTGATTCAGAA
The DNA here is from genome assembly GCA_963277665.1 of Viscum album. Lineage (NCBI taxonomy): Eukaryota > Viridiplantae > Streptophyta > Magnoliopsida > Santalales > Viscaceae > Viscum > Viscum album. Next base: position 792,796,916 of record OY728160.1, on the reverse strand, counting down.
ATGTAGGGATAAAATGGGGGTTCACCCAGTTCATTAATTGACTTTTCCTACTATGTTGGTCTTGTCTCTGAAGCCTTTGGTAGCATGGAAATCCGTATATGATTATGTGTTGGCTCAATACCATGTATTATTACAAAATTATGATTTCATGGATTGTGTCCTTTACATCCTATGGATTCATGTCTCATAACCATCCAGGATATATGGGATGATTCATGTATATGATCTTTGATATAAATGGTAGGCTATTCTAATTTCATGATAATGTTCTCATTCATTAATGCTCATGTTTATAAATACATGTCATATTTAATTTAACATAATTATAAAATGAGGTCACCCCATTTTATTTTTCCATTCTCAGGTGATGATGATATGTATTTTGTTCAATGGATCTAAGATGTATGATAGTCACGAAGAACCGTGAGGGAGATAATGTATCTCACTTATGTACCGAGGATTATGTTTCCATGTTTCTAATGGCATTGTACCCACTATGGTATTCAGGATTGTTTTTTGTATAATGTTTAATTATTCCAAAAAAGTTATGTAATGTTAATGTTCGTAATGTGAGGATCACTACAACATCCACACATTATTTAATCAAATAAAATTTGTGAGAAAATTTTTGAAGGTGGCTCCTTACAATTCTCATCTCATATGAAATGTGTAATTTTTTTCCATTTCACCACAAGAATAATCATTGGGTCCTCATCATTTAGATAAAAGAGGGCCAACAAATAGCTCTAAATAAATCCCAACTGACATGGTTCCTTGAATATTGGTTTCATTCAATTATACCATCAGATCATAATCCATAATATGATTCGATATTTCATGATTATGGATTTTTCATTATAAAAAACTCATTATACTTGAACAAGATCTATGTGGATGATAATATTATGTCCCCCTCCCTATGTGTGAGTTAGATCTTCATATGGGGGGTTTCAAAGAAATATGCTTCACATTATTACTATTATAATAAGATATATATTTACACCCAAAAGTCAAATACATGTTCTAGTGGGAATATAAATTGAAACAACTCCCCTAATATCATATTTATCATAACTATATAGAGATTTAACAACAATTGAAATATATGTGGCATGATTCCTATAATAGACGAATATGTAGTGATGACTGAATCACAAATACTAAATAAATCAAAAATAAAAATAGAAAAATGTTTCAAACTTGCATATGTGAGAGACACTCATAGAGAATATAATGATAGATAACTATTTTTGGTGTGATTCATATTATCACAAGATACATAGTGGCACTTATATCACAAATCCTTAGACAAATTTAAATCAATACAAAATATCACCCCACCCTATATATGGTTTAAATTTATGAAACGAACTATCTTAATAACATCGTGGGACTTTATTTGTGTTACCATTGGATATATAAGTACTCTTTGATAAGAGATATTTTGTTCATCGTCAATATAAATAAAAAAACACTCCCTCTCGATTAATGGGACAACCATGTGCTTTGAATTCTTTTTTTAACTATATTCATATTACTTCATGTTATTATATTATACATAGTGATTCATTAATGTTAAATAATTACCCCATATACAGCTGTGTAAAACTCCCTCTCTCCATATAGGAACTGTAGAAGTGCATATAATATCCAATGAAAAACTATGTATAGATGGATTAGTGTTACCTAATATTGAGTAGTAATGTTCATATAAAAATTCATAAGTCCAAAAAACTAATATAAATTCATAGAAATAAATTCCCTTCATCTCTATATATAGGGAATAGAAGTTTACATGGATATTTTTTAAGAATTACTTGTGGTTTAATTCATGTCATAATATGATTCAAATTTATGAATAAATCCTTCATTTCTAGACATCCACAACTTTCCATCACTCACGATCACATCCCTTAATATAAATTCGTGGCCTTTTAAAGGTTCCAGACTACAATAAATTTTCAATACGCTTTCATATTCTTGATCACACACCCTCATGTATATCAATATACATTGTATTTTTCTCATAGTTAAAATGCAGTGAATGACTCAAGAATGATTAATGAATCTAAATAGACACTCTATCAAATTTGATTAAGACTATTTTCATGATATTTATTTACATAGTAGTTGCATGATGCCAAAATAGAAATCACCATTTTATTAATATGATGTGAAACAACCTGACAATGTCTTAGTCCACTAATATAAAACTGAATGAAAACATTCTACTCATATGTCATTGAATAAAATAATTATTGTGGTTCAATCCATATAAATCATCCCCTTGATGAATTTGTATTCATAATGGTCATGTTTTTTAATTTTCACCAAAAACAATTTCAATACATGTGGTCATAGACTATAGGTTTTCTCGAACCCTTTTTCAATCTTATGTTTCACATGAACCGACATACTATCATCAATATATAAGTTGATAATAATCAATTTCATTAGATTAAAACCTTCTCTTAGGACACCATAGTCCTCAGGATCCATTTTTATTAGTTCAATGCTATATAATGTTTCTTACATGGGATGGCTAATCCATAACAAACAAAATATGATCCACTAAGGAATAATACAAATCTTGGGTTCTTGTGCCTATTGGATCATTTATTCTCATAAGGACAATACCCCCTTAAATTATGGATCTATTTTCCTCAATAAATGTAATATCATAATAAACTATTATTAATGATTGAAATAGAAATGCTAGACATAATGTTATTTTGAATTAGATAATGCTGGATTATGATGTAAAATTCCCATAACCAAACTATTCGGGTAGTTTCAGATACCATTAAAGTTAATGATCATTGAATAATATGCATTTTGAATTGAAAAATATAACATTTCTATCTTATATCCTTTTTTTTGTAGGTATTCCTTATGATGGAATGACTTCCATGTGCATTAAAATCCATCTGGAGACCATATTGTTCCCCACTATAATCTTCATATACACATTTTCTGGAATTAATCAATTAAATGTTTCAGTGTATATTATCATGGAATTTCGCCATAGGTTAGTAATGGGGAATAAAAAATATTAAAGGAAACATTGTAGGATTAATAGGATATTAATACAATAACATGGTGATTTTGTCTAGGGGATTTTTTAGTTCCCGATGAGACTCTTCTATGATACACAATTGAATATAGTCCTTTTAGTTGTATGGGACTAGGGATGGTTTTGTCCCATGGTAAATCCCACCTTATTCATATATTATATTTCAATAATTGTTTGGTTATGTGTTCAAATAATCGTCAACATGTTATCAATGAAATATTATTTAAAGGAGTGATTTTGTTCCACCCTTTTCCATGAGTCTAAGAGGGGTCACAAATATCTTTATGTTTTATACATTAACATTCAATGCCTTGATGGTAAAAAAATAAAAAAACTAATTGATATAAATACCATTTCTGGATTGATTCCAATAAATATATTAAATGTAGTGACATCATTATATCAAATCAATGAACCTTCTATAAGGCAATGATAAAATATAAAATATTCAATATATGAGTCTGATCAATATATGGAGACATTTTAAAAACATTGATTGACTTGATTCCTGATACAACCAAATTGGTTAGGACACCCTACTTCTAAATCATCAGTCAAAGAAAAATAAAATTGGAATGTAAACATCCTAATACATTAGTCATATTTTCATAGTGAATTTTAAATATAATTACTTCATGAGGATTTAATCTAATATCACTGAGAAATGTTGTGACATATGGATACTTATTCTGGGATTTGGAACGAATTATCCCCCACTTGAGATTTAAATTATTGTAGAAGTCTTATGAATTATAGTTGTATAATTAACCAAGAAAATATTATATAAATATTAAATCTTTTATGATTATTAATTACATCACTCAAACACACTCTTGTGGACCTATATATATTATTTCATTTGTAATCATGAAACAAATTATTCATAATTCATAAATTATAATTTTTGACTCCCTTAATAATATTACACAATAATAATCCTATATAAATCCCTTTATTTATAAACCTTTTAATAAAAATATATGGTGATCTTTATTGCTCAGTAATGGTAAACAATAGTGATCAAAAACCATATTATGAACCAAAGGGTGTGAGAATCGGGCCTAACATTTGAAAATACAATCCTGTATATAAAAGATTATAATCATTACTCGCATAGTAATTAATTTACGTTCATAATAAATGAATCATAAGTAAATCAATGCACATGATACATGTCAGAATAGCCTTTTTATAATACATTGAAATGAAGTATACACATAATCTTGGAAAATAATTTATCTATTATTCTAGGATCATTTAAAAGAAATATCATGTAACTACATGTTCATATACACCTCTTGAGAGGGAAACATCACCATCCTAATGGAATCCCTTTACTAAAAGTGGAATGTGTTTAATATAAACACCATCATTGTAATTAAGGTTCACTCTTCCGAACATAACATGCCTAAAAGACCCATACATAACTGAGAGCACCCCAAATTATTGTCCAATCTATCTAAATTGATAAAAATAGTCACACAATGAATATATGGGATATATAGGTCTCATAAATAATTGGTTATGATAAATCAACCATCCTTTTTATAACATAAAAAACATCCTTTGATATTACATCACCACATTTAAATAATAAAAACCGTACATATGTGCGCCACAAGATCAAAAAACATAATTATATCAAATCCAATAAAATGAAATGCATTTGTTAACATTTTATTGTAACAAAACACGTGGAAATGAAATGGGTTTCACAATAATTTCATCAATTCTTCAAAACTTTACTTTGTGAAAAAATATGAAGGGTTAATAATAATTTTATAATGGTTTAACCAGTGTAAGGGAAACATGTTTCAAAAACACATATTTATAATAAACATATAACATTTATAGAAATTATATGAATGGTATACTTGGAATGTATTCCAATTACATCAAAAGTAACATTAAAGGGAATTATATTATATATAAAATGATATAATATGATAAATCATTTGGAAAATTTTTTTAGGAAAATATATTTTATTTAAAATTATTAATTACAAATAATATTTATAAAATATTTTGGAACTAATTTTCATTGAATAAAAACATTTTAATCATAAAAAGGAAGAATAAAAAATCGTTTACACTATTTCATGAGGAATATAACCATTCTCTTTCAAAAAACACTTTTTAAACAACAATGTTTTGTAAATGGTATTCATATTGATCCCATTTTTTAATGAATATAAATTTCCCAATATTAATTGAAACCATATTCATTGGAATAAAAAATTTAAACATGGTTGTCATGAAATCCTTAAGAATTCATGACTTTAAAAATACATTACATGCCCTGCATGTTGAAAATAACATTTGTTTTCCCATATTTAATCAAGGTTGAAAGAGAATTATTTGATAGTGGAATTATGATTATATTAATTTTGTTTGGAAAATAATTATATACGGTTAAAAATTTATTTTCTAATGAATGTTTCAAATGTTTCCCAATTATTCTAAAATAATTTGGAAACAATTTTTTTGAATGAAAAGTTTTGTGTTATAGAAAAGTTGATTTTTATAAAATTATATTTTTTAGTATATTGAATAAATAAAGAGTTTAGAATGAAAATAAATTATGTTTTGGGATGACTAATTATAGAAGAATTAAATTGATGAATTAATTTATAGAAAGAACATAATACCATATAATTTGAATCATAATCATAATCAATCCTAATAAATGATTATATTATTAAATAAATTTTTTACCACTTTATTAAAATTGAATCATAAGACAAATGAAGGAATAAAATTGATTATGATATATAATATCAACATGAATAATTAATTTCACTATATTGCATGTGAAACAGGAAAAAAATTTACATCATAAAAGTAGATATGTGCACAACATAACATATTTCTCTTTGAATGTAAATTGAGACCGTAAACTAGTACTGTTTTAATAACCATTTGATTATTTTTTAATAACAAGAAATAATATGAAATAAAACATTAGATATCATGAATGAAAATAATTTCATTTTAAAAAATATTAAATGGTATTAGTATTCACCACAAAATAAAATTACTTGGACTTCTCTTATGTCACCTAATAATAGAATACATAGTAGAAATCTGTTACCGTATGTTTTGACTTCCGTCATAAAAATTAAATCCCACATTATAATAAATATATGTTTACAATAAATATATTTAGAAACCTAATTTTATGTATAGAAACACAATTATATATATCAAACAATATATTCCACTTTTCATTTTATGAAAGAATTGTTAACCCTTTCATGTTTTAGAATTATTTTGGGTAATAACCACATTGTTTTTAATATATGTTTTGATTTTATTTTTCGTCCAACATCAATCATGATTCTGTAATTTAAAAATTCATAATCCTAAAAACATTATAATATTGGTAAATTAAATACAATTTTAATACCAATTATTAAATATGTTTTTGATATATGAAGTACAATATAATAAGAGAGGTTGTAGGTCATCCCCATGCTTGATTAATGATTTCATCTTTCAAAAATAATTGTTGAAATGATGTAAATAATATAATATATCTAAATAATTATCATAAAATCATAAATAAAATAATATTTGTTTAATATAATTATATACATCATCAATGTGGTGTGGTGATTGAAAGGGACCCACATCGCTTCGCCAATGAAGTCTTCCCAACAAACATGAATGATGTTATCATCTATCAGGGAGTGAAAAAATAAGAAAGAAAAATGATATATTATATTTTAATAATGATAAAAAATTTATAATTATACTAATTATTTCATGTATATAATATATATTTAATAAATTTAACCTAGTTATATTTCATATAAGATTTATTTAAAATGAATTAAATCACATTATGAAGTGGTATTCAACCATAAACATGAACAACATTTCCAGATACCATAAATTATAAAAAGTAATATAGTTTTATATTATATAATGAATCGGGAGTTATGATAATGTTCTAAAAATAATCTATATACATTTTATCCACCGACATAGAAAACTGGGTTATATGGGAATGGAAAATCAATGACATCAGTTCATGGTGTAGTATTCTACCTTACACATGAATAAAGATTCCATAATATATTGGAAGGATGGGGATATAGTTTTTCTCATTAGCATTAAAAAAATATTAAATTATATAAAATATGAAAATGTTTTGAAATCATCTTTTTTACTTGTAATTTCAATAGTTGTATAAAGAAATAATATTAAAATGCTCGTTGAAGAGCATACAAAAAATTTGGGTAACATTCTTATATTTGTGGAAAAAACTTCCAGGGTTCAATTTATGCTATAAATAAGGAATCTTGGAAGATATTCCATAAAATAAAAATATATTTTTATATGTATTTTTTGAAAAAAGTTATTTTATAGTGTGATGAATAGAGGATAGGGGTAGCCTTTTATGAGTGAGGTGAGTTGTACAGTTGTAATTTTTTGAAATTAAAAAGTTTTACTGACAATTATAGCATGTAAAAGGGTTCCTAAATAGATCATAATAAAAAATTTATTTTATTATTTCTAAATATGTACATTAAAAAATTTTATGAAATATTTTCATTCATTTTTTTTATCATTATCATTTCAGTTTAACCCTGTGTCATCAATTTTATTCCTTAATAGCAATGAATAATTTTTTAAAGTCTATAATTATTTCTCATAAAAATATAAGTATAATATATTAGATAATATAAATTAATAATATTCAATATATTTGATAAATTTATCAACTATTAATTCATAGAAGATAGAGAATTTGAATTAAAATTAATCCTGAGAAATGATGATAAAGTAATTCATTATCAGAAAACGTACAAATATTACAATGTTTTTTATAAATAATATATAGTAAATTTATTCCAATGACTAAAAATGAATTAATGGATTTAAAATTGAATTAATTTTACTTAAATCTCAATTTAACATATAATTTAACTTCATAAAAAACATAAAAAAATTTTTGTTTTGATTTAAAGTATATTATTTTAATTATAAATAAAGAAATTATTAATTTTATATAATTAAAAACATATCCCTTAATATTATATTAAAATTAATTTTGGAAATTTTTAATTTTTTTCCAAATAAATATCTATATTTTTGGAAAATTAATATAAAATTAAGTGCATTAATGTGGAAAAAACTATTGTATGGAAAATAAAGTATTAAAAAAATATTGAAATTATTTTTATCTATTTTAGTAAATTACATAAGAATAATTTCAAATAAGTGAATATATTATATGTACATAAAATTAAAATAAATAATATTTATTTGGTTATTGTTTCAATAAAAAACAAATTTTGCACCCATCAATTTTTTTCATCAATTTTTTTTTCTTTTAAAATTATACTAATTTTCATTCCTAATTAATTTTTAAATTATTATATTTTTTATATACAATTTGAAACAATATTTTTAAATAATATATTTAATAATATTCATAGTTTTCATTAAAAATACATGGGGAGAACTATCATATTTAATAATAATTTTATGAATATTTTGTATGTTGTTAAAAATCAACTGCATGTGGAATTCTAGATAAACTTAGTGGATAATGTAACAAATTCTAAAATAAATGTTATGTGTCACACAAGAAAATAAAATTATTTTAAAAAATCAAATTTATTAAATTTATTTAAAAATTTATATTTCAAAAAATATTGGGGTATTATATTATATCCCTGTTAAATTTAATTTGGAATTCTAACATTGTCTAAATCATAAAGGATTATATTTTATAAAATTAATTCATAAAAATGAAATTTGTAAAAAAAAATAATAAAAAATTCCATTAAATAGTATTTGGGAAAAATAAAGGACAAAAAGACTAACCATAAAAAATAATAATATACAAACATTATATTTAATGTAACATAATCAGGTGACATTAATACCCAATATATCATAAATTGGATATTGTTTTTCACATAGAAATCATGTGAATACTTTTATAAATTATTCATTTCCAATATGTTAATAACATGAATTACAATTAAACAATCTAGAAAACATAAACGATTCTTCATTAATTATATAAAAACTAATATAATTTTATATAACATGTAATGGAATAATATTATAAACTCCATTAATTATTTTAGAAACATATTTTTCAAAAAATAGAGAATTATTTCCTAAGACATTAATGCTATCAAATATACAATATGCATATCAATAAAATTTTCATCCAAAATACCATGTTATTAAAATCACTTACATAATAAGGGTTTCCTTCCATTAATCTCTGCATCAACGAGCAATAATAATAACTTCTTTTGGTCATATTATATATTAGACATAATTTTAAAAATATGTAATGAAATAAATATATTTAACAACATTATTAATGTGATTATTCATATTACATAATTATTTATATCATATAAATAAACACATTTATCATTAAAAATCCATCTCAAACAATTAACTTAGGATTATAATATTATTCCTTAATACATCATTCATTTTTCTTGTCATTTGTACTCTCTTCATTGTAAAAAAAATACTCTTATAAAATCTATGAATATCTTAATAATAATTCCCCTTAAGACATAAATTTATATAATTCCAATTCTTTATACATTTTAAAATTTTAAAATAAGGTGAGAACATTGGGAAACTATTCTTATAATTCATGGAGTTAAAGGGAATTTTCATTTCCCCCAAGAATTTCATTCTATGTGTCCTTATTTTCCACACTAAAAAAAACTTCTCAATCCCCTTATACATTCTCTTGAGTGATTCTTCCCACATTTTTTACATATATGAAAATGAATATTCACTCCTCTATTGGATCAATTACATGATCTCTTATATATATCTATCATTAATATAATTTTTTAGATAGATATTTAGTTACGGTGCACATCGTTAATCTTCTTGCATGATAAATGTTTTTTATATTAAAATACTATTCAATACATTCATCATCGCATTTTTATTATCATTATAAAATATTATATCACATACAATGTTATTATTTTTCCATTGAGTTCTATATTTATGTAAATTCAAAATTCGTGTTATTATTAAATGTAATCATAGTTTTAAACTAAATAATTATAATAAATAAAATATAATATTTCAAAAACACAACTCATTTTGTTAATTAAATTAGACCTTATTTATAATGAATTTTATTCATATTCACTTTATATTTCAATCAATCCTGATTTTTCATAAAGAGATTGTTAATTTAAATGCTATATCCCCCATTATTACCAAAATATGTATGCATAAAGGTTTTTTTTCATTTACTAGGAGACAATCAAGTCCACCTCAATACAACTTTTCAAACTTTCTTAACCTTAGGTAAATATATTTTAGAGAAACATCCAATTTTAATAAACCTATATAGATTAATTCCAAGAAAACCAATTATTTAATAATTTACCAAAAATTTTGGACATTTTCTTATACATTTACTAATCCTTGGAAATAACAATAGATACATTATAAGACTTGTCCATATAAATATAAAAATGGGTCTCACAAATTTTTTCATATCCTAGTTTCATATAGTTTAATTATCTTTTTATATGATCCTATCTAAGCAACCCATGATCCACATTTTTGGATAATACCTCTTTTTAGATGAATATTATTTAAATTTAACAATAATATGTATACTGACAATAATAGGATAGTTCAATTATATTCATGGAATACTATAATCAATATTCCAGAAATATATTCATTGTATGACTTAAGAATAATCCCCTTTATTACTTGTACATTAAAAAAATTCATCATAAAAATTGAATAAAATCATAAACCAAGGTGAGAGACTATTTTTTGTAAGGGTAATAAAGGAACATATAAAAGTATATCATCGTTGTATATGAATGATAAAATCAGTATAAAATTTCAAAACCATTATATTTATATCAATTTTAATAATATTTATTCATGGAATAATTATTGTAATTTCATAAGACAAAAAACATAATGAAATAAAAAAACATGATCTAGGATAACATAACATTGGAACATGACATGGAATTCTTTCATAGTTGTCACATTGAAATTCATTATTCTAGTTCTAAAAGATAATTACCATAACATATCATGGAAGTCCATTGGTAGCTACATCTTCTGGGTTGGACACTCCACCATCCCCAATGGTTTCCCTTTCATTATAGTGGGATGTGTTCAATACCAAAACAAAAATTGCAGTCAAGGAACACTCCCAAGGAAATCATAAGGGACAATGTCCCATATTGAACCAAGGAATCTCCCCAATTCAGTGATATATATCTCATGATATATAAATCACTTCCCAATTCAGTGAAATATATCACTCCGATGAAAATATTAAGGTTTATTAAAAATTTCATATTTAAATAAAAATTGGAAAAGATATGGGTTTCTTAATCATGTTATCAAAACATGTCCCATCGAAAAAGTGAAGGGTTTATTATTAATTTTTGTAATGGTTGAACAAATATATAAGAAATTAGTTTCACAATATTAGTTTCTTCATAAATAGAAACCATTCATAGAACTAATTATAATGTTTTCCATGGATTATATCCCAAGTAATGAATAAGTATCATTAATGGATGTATTTATAGATAAAAATTATATTTTAATGATAAATGAATCAGAAAATTCTATACAGAAAAATACCCATTATATGAATGTTATTATTTTAAAACTAATAAGTATAAGATAATTTTTCAAATGACTATGTTTGACAAAGAACTGAAAAATAAATTGGTATGAATTAAAAATAACATGTATAATTTCATAAAAAAAATCATTTTCTCATTGAAAAAAAATCATTTTCTAAAACTATAAACCATTTGAAATTAGTTTTCATTATGAATTTATATAGTTAAAATTAAATAATTCACAAACATTTTGAGGAAAAGTTTTTAATTGGATGGATAATTGTAAAATTATTTGCAAATTGTTAGATCATTATCCGCCATTATATTAGAAATTACTCTTCATGTCGTGCATGTTAGAAATGATTATTTTCATATAATTTATAAATGAATAAAAATAATTGTATTGAAAATAACATGATCATTTATTTAAATTTTTTTTTCATAAATGTAAAATATGGGTAATAATTTAATTAATAAATCTTTTAAAAATTCAAAAAAAAATTGAAATCATTTTTAAAGATCATGGATTTGAAAAAAAAATGTTTTTCTGACCAACAAAATATTTCATCATAAAATAATATTTTAAAACTAATGCATACATAAAGATAGAAAAATGTACGTAAAAAATTTATTATCCTAATAAAAAATATTGGGAAAAAAATCACGAGTTTTATGAGGGATATTTCGTAATATGTGATCATTGGATTCATATTCATAAAAAATCCAAAAAAAATAGGTGATTATAGAATTAAACAATTACAACATTGGAAACACTGAACCATAGTCACCAATAAATAAAAATATAAAATTGATATATAAAACATAATTATAATAACAAAATTCATGATATAACATGTAAATAGGGGTTTATATACTCCATGTGAAAGAAGATATGTGCTTAATATAACAAATGTCAAAATGAAAGGAAGTTGAGAAATAATTCCCACACCACATTATTAATCATCTGAATTCTAAGACCAATTAAATAATTACATAAATTGAAATTATTTATTTCATTTAAATAATATTATTTATATTATTAATTTTTGAAGGGTCTATATATACACCACACAAAACCATTTTTTGAATTACCATATGTCTCCCAAAATTAAAGATAAAATAGATATCCCATCACCCAAGTGGATACATCTATCATTCATGTTTTAACCTACTCTATAATAAATATATTTATTTTTGATTCATATTATAAATAACCATATTATATATATCAAACCATATATGATAATATTATGTATTATTATTACACAGTTATTTTCATTTACATGTTAATTCATTATTTCTTGTAAGGATCACGTTGTTTTTCTTTTATATTTGGATTAATTATAGTTTGTTAACATATATTTAATACAAGTATACCATCCTTATAATTATTATCATTAAATTTGTATCATATTTATTCATCAACAATAATTTTAATATCTATCATGATATATTGTTAATAGAATTGATGTATGTTACAAACATGGAGGGGGTAGGTCGTATATTCATAATAGTGTTGTTTTCTTTTAGAAATGATCATTAAAGGAAGCATTTATTTCATATAAAATCATATATTCAATATTATTCCTTTAAATATAGTTATATATATCAACCATGTGCTATGATTTTGAAAATAGAGCCAAATTTCTTTGTTTATGTGGTATACCACACGTACATGAACGAAGTTATCATCTTTCAATGAGTGGAAAGGTATGAAAGGAAAGGAAAGATTATATTTTAATAATTATAAATATTTCATTACTAGTATGATTATTAAATTTATATCATATATATTTCTAGAATCATCCTTATTATCCTCTATGTAATGTGTCTATAAAAACTATTCACATTACTTTGCGAGGTGGTACCCCACCAAACAGATGAAGGAAATTATTATATACCCAAAAAAAGAATGTAAGAATGATTATTTTTCATAAGGAATAAAAAGTTATAAATAATTAATTATTCTCATATATATTATTTATATCCATCTTCATACCCATCCTTGAGAGGTGGTATTGAAAAAAATAGAAGACATCGGTTCATGTGGTGGTTGTTTTTCAAACACATGATCAATGATTTCAAAACCCATTTGATTGAACATGATATGTTAATAGGTCACGAACAAAACAAAATAGAATATATTTATTTGGATGATAATGGAGTTATTTGATCAGAATATATTAATATTAATTGATCTCGGTGGAGGATGAAATAAAATAAAAATTCTCATTGAGGAATGTTGCCTTATCTTAGAATAACATCCTTCGGTTTGAAAAAAAATGAATTGTAGTTTTTATTAATGAAAAAATTAATATATGATTATATTATTAAAAATTATTATGTTATTAGGGTTGATATTTTATGAGTGAAAATGGGTTCAATTTGTTATGAAGAAAAGACAGGGTTGACATTTTATAAGTGAGGATAGTGGCATATATATAATTTTTTGAATAGAAAATGTGGGCCCATGTTTTTTTATTTAAAAAAGGATACAAAAATGGGTTATAATATCTATATGAATTTATTAAGGAGAAATAACCCCATCTAGTTTGTTTTGGATATTTTTTGGTTCATTTTTACAATATCATTCTACTTTCATCCTTAGTAAACCCATTATTACCCTAACTACGGTTAATGATTATTAGTATATTTACTATAAAACATGTCCAAAATTGAGTTTAAATTACTAGATAAAATTATTTATTATAATTCCAAATAAATTTTTTAATATTTGAAATTCCATTCATTGAATTAGAATATTTTAAAATTAATCACTTATACATGATGAGAAACTGTATTTTTAAAGAGAAAATAATTAAATGTTTACATTGTTTTTATACCAAAATTTGAAATGAAATTAATTTTAATGAAATAAAAATTATTATATATATATATATATATATTTTTCTTTTTTCTTTTTTCTTTTTTCTTTTTAGACAATTTCAATTATAATTTAATCTTATAAATAATTAAAATGATTAATCTGTTTTCAATTAAAATTCAATATTTTTCATAATTCCTATAAAATTGATATTTTTTAGAAAAAATAAAAAAAAATCTTCCTATGATAACATTCAAATTATGATTTCAAAATTAATTTTTAACTTTTAGATAAATCATTAAATATATCTAAATAATATTTAAAATAGTATTAACAAAGGCGAAGAAACATGTTTTTAGAAATTTATATTTTTAAACATTATATTGTATATTTTATTATCTCAATTATAGGAAACACATTCAAGTAATATTAAACATTTAATTACATATATATTATATAAATTGTATAAAAATAATTAAAGAAAGTTATTTTTATAATTAATTTATGAAAAAACATTTTTTGGAAAAAATACCTATTTTGAAAAATATTTTATCTCTTTTGAAATGGTTCATATTTTCATATCTAATTAATTGGTTACTATATAATTTATTTTATATAGATATATTAAAAATATACTCATAATTATTAAATCTATTTTATAATCACAAATCGAATATCTAGGCGATAAATAAAATATTAAAAAATATTATTAATAATATATTATGGATATTTAAAGGTAAATATCACCTGTAACACAAGTTAAACTCAATATTGTGTGTAACACAAGATAAACCTTGTTTTTTATTTAAATAAATCTAAAATTGATACTAATAAAACAATATAATTCATTAAATTTAATTTAATAATAAATATTTCAAAAAATATGTTGGTGTAACTAGTGGAATATGATTAACAATTATTGTACCCAATTACCAAAATATGATCCTAATATATGTAGGGAAATTTCATATAATGATTTAAATTATTCTTGTGTAACATCCTAGATCTGGGTGCTTCCAAAGGGTACCCAGAATCCGGTTTATCATATAAACTCAAGCTCATTTCCTACAACGATGGATACTTTTTTTAAAAATCTATGGATAGTTTGTGATATTATAGGTATTGTTTTCCCATTGGTAGATTATAAATAGTAGAAAATCATAATTTAAACAATGGTGGAAGACATAATACAAAATATGAATATCAACTGAAATCCTAATGTAAATCATATAGAATCTGTATCATATATATATTTATGCATGTCATATATATCTAGGAAAACATAAAAAAAAAGTCATAATGGTGGGAATAAATATATAACCCAATGTAAAAAAATAATCAAGTAAACTCCAACAACATTGAAATCTTGAGCAATGCCAAATTCCCTACAACTCTAGTATCAATCAAGTACCTGATGAAAAACGGAACTTTCCCTTATGTATACCTACAATCATATAATCTACATGGGTCCAAAAAAGATTACACAACATGGTGTGAGATGAATCCCAATAGGAAACCACCAAAAGATCTATGCTTAACTATTAATGAATATATATAATAGTTAATATGAAATGATGATGAAATAAACTAGAAGGTACTAAAAAACATCCCTATGTTTTTCAAATTCATTAATATAACATAAAATTATTCTTTATAATCATGTAACCCATGGATATAGAATATATATTTTATCCTCTATATTATGTAACCAAGACAGACATATCATATGACCATCTAACAATCTAGTATGACTTAATACAATAATTTGCTTTTGGATTGGATGATGCATCACTATCATTTATATATCCATACAGAACCCTTTGTGATGTTCTAATATTTTATCCCCTCTAGTCTAACCTATCATCAAATAATTAAATAACGACCATTTTGGAATCTCTTACGATCTATCCCCTTTGGTCCAGCATGCCATCAATTCATTAAAACAACGACCATCTGAGAAAGCTCTCTTGGTTTAACCCCTTTGGTCTAACATAGAAAAAATCAAATATAAATGACCACCTAGGAAGCTCTCATAGACTAACCCCTTTGGGAATCAATAACAATCATGTATCTCTTGCATAAACCTCCACAATGAATATAATATTCTTTTAATAAAAATAATAACTCCATCCAAACTAAAAAAGTCATGGAGAACTTGTCAAACCTAATAGTAATCTAGAATAGACATCCATTAACAATTAATTAAGGGAAACACAAAAATGTGGTGTCACATTGAAAAAGGTATTTAACAATATGTATAATAAAAACCCCTTTACCAATCAATCAAATCATAGTTTGTAATAAATATTGTTAAAACCAAGTCATGTAATACCTCAAATGTGGGTATGCGGAACCTTAAGAATATATAATCCAAAAAACACAACGATGAGCACAAACCACCTACCTCGATGTGGTAAAATCGTTATACTTGAATGATGACACTAGAATCGTCCTTAAAGGGTGTAGATCATCAAATGCGGGGAAAAGACATGACCCTTAATAAAATGACCGAGAGGAAGAATCATTATGAAATACTAATGTGGGTTTGGGAACCCACAAGTGGGATTCTGATGCACCCAATGATGTCTCAATCAAACTCAATCTAGGAATATAAAGACCAACCATCATCGACCATTCTCGAGTGGTCAATTATGAAACCAAAGGAGAAGAAGAAGTTATTTATGGAAATGACACACGACCCACATAAAATCATCAATTAAAAATAAAAACACACGGTGTGTTCATAAAAACTACAAACCATGTAGTAGTCATGAGTAGCCCCTAACTTTAGTGGTATTCCAAGTCAACACACGGCCAAGTACTCGGCCATTATATGTCTAGTATGTTGTGGTATATGGAAAAAATGTACACAGAGTGAGCATAGAAGTACACAGTGTGTTCTAAAAAAACTATTTTCTTCATTTTTCATCATAAACAACAAGAAGTCAAGATTAATGCCTAAAATAATATCTTGGTTCTTACAAGCACCCCCCTTAGTGTATTTCATCCATGAATTTCCCTTAAAAGGGTGGGAATGAAAAATATGTGAACAACTCTAGCCAATGAAATCAAACATCGTCCTCTCTCTTCCATGTCTCGTCCTATACTCGCTCATGCTGTTATAGAACCTATACCATAAGAACAGACCAGCCCTTGAGAAACATTGTGAAATGATCCATAATCCAAAAAGGGTATCTCTCGAACGATGCAAACATCCTCATGTTGAAAAACATGATACTATTGTCAAAATCAATTTTGTAGCTGACAAACATGAACGACATAGTGAATATCCTGGTACCTAAAGGGTTACTAGAACTTCTAGGAAATCGGCCTGACTCTCTCCAAAACCTCAAAAAAGATAATGTATCTTATTAAATGATTTTCATTCCTCTTCATCTACCTATGTCATATCCTCAATGTGAAAGGTGGTAAAACCTAATCTACGAACTCGAACTCTAGATGTAATATTTATCAATATACATATGTTTTTTGCAAAGACGGTACAAAAACCATCCTTTTATGAATCAATTCCACCAGCTCATAGGTATCCTAGACAAGAGGAGGACCCATTATAACTACCTCAAATGCCACCATCAATCAATAGGGAGATCAATATGGATTAACGTACAATTCATCATATGGTTTCATATGTTTTCTATCCTAAAAACTATTATTTTAGTCAAATTTAACCATGGGTATGTATATGTCCCATGATACCCCAAATTCTAGGATGCATTCTTCAAGAATGTTATCCCACACCAGAATAGTTCTCTTAGACAAGCCACGTGTTTGGAGTGGAATGATGTATTCAGAAGTATCTACGTACCCAAACCTCTATGTAAACCCTTTCTGACATGAGAAGTAAATCGATCATTCTGGTCTAAAATGATAGAGTTCTGAATCCCATGAAAAAATATTATCACTCAGTTGTAAAACATTCTAATATCTTCAACACTGAATGCTTCCTTCATTGGAAGGAAAATTGAAACCTTCAATAGTCTGTAAACAACAACACATACAACATCATTTCTTCAAAGAACCCTTAGTAATCTCATCACAAAATCATGAAAAACATCATTCCGCTTCTACCATGGAATAGGTAACTACTATAATATCCATTTCGGTCACTGATGATTCACCTTAACCTACTGACAAGTGGAACATATTTTAACAAAAATATTAACATCCCTCTTCACACCTATCCACGATTAGTTATTATGTATGACTTGGTACATCTAGGTGACACATGGACAAAAATACCATATAAAGTCAAGAAAATATCAATAAAGTGATTCGTTTATGTCTGAAAACACCCATACGTTCACATGAATACACAAAACCACATCCTTACCTAGGTTCAACACAAGAGTATGGTCCTCTTTTGACACACTCTCCCATAGGACTAGGCCTTCATAATCTAACAGATTCCTTATACTCATTTGATCTATAAGAGTATAGGTAATATATATAGAATAATGACATTAATTCCCCTATCTATCTTGCACCACCAAATCCATCAAATAGAACATAGCCACAAGAAGCCACTCAATGCTATTTTCTTGAGAAACTTGTAACTGAGTACTCTTGAACAACACATCTGCAACATCATTTCATTTTATACGGAATTGTGCATGATCAATGTCAAAATAATGAAGGTACTCAACCCACATTCACGGTCTAAATGTTATATAATGATTATTAAAGATGTAATTGAGGATTGTTTTTGTTGGTTTACACCACAAAACTCTTTGCTAATATGTATTTTCTCCAACTGCATAATGCATGAACAAATGTGGCTACCCCTACATCATTTATAACTTAGTTCTTCTCATATGGTCTCAACTGAAGAGACCCATACACAATGAACCTTTACCCCTTCATATGAACTCTTCCTAGCCTGATACATGATGCATTTTAGTAAATAAATTAACTCATACCCCATTATAGATAAATCAGTATCGATGCTAATGTCAATCTCCCTTTCACTCTTGAATGTTAGAATCAGATGAATATGTCTACAAGTAATTCACACACTTCCTAGTCAGGCATGTCAGTGGAACTACTAAGCATGGCATGACCTGAATATTGTGTATGTAATAACTAGATCGCCATATAAACCTCTATACCTCAAAGTGGTTTTTCGGAAGCTCCTAAGAAGCAACGACTCAAACATTTTCTAGGACTAATGACACTCCTTTATCTGAGATAACATGACCGAGGATGTGAATATGGTCCCTCAAAAAGTGGAACTTTGAGATATTAGTATATAAATTATTCTCTCTTAGTGTACTCAATATGAACTCAAGAAGGATTTCATGGTCGGGTCGATTGTGTGAGTACACCATGATATTTTCCACTAAGACTACCAAAAAAGAATCCAATTAAGGATAGATCACTCGGTTAATTAGTTCCATGAAAATTTTCTGCATGTTCGTGAGACCGAATTTCATAACAAAATACTCGTATAGACCATAACAACATTGAATGGGTGTCATAGGTATATCATATAGTGTAACATGAAACTGATGATAACTAGATATCAATTCAATTTTAGATAACACACGGGCTCCTCGAAGCTAATCAAAGATATTATCAAAAACCAATAAGGGATATATGTTCTTCTCTGTCAAATAGTTCACCTTTCGATAAACACCATAGAGTATAAGGTTACCATCCACCTTCTTCATGAAAAGGATAGGTAAAACACAAGAGTATTTACGGGTTCAGATGAAACCTATTACTTGCAATTCCTTTAACTACTCATGGATCCCCTATACATTTGGTGTTTCCATCTAATACAAGGGAAGGGACCCCAATGCCACTCCTGGAACAAGATAAATAGGTAAATACACCTCTAACTTTGGAGTTAAACCTAATAATTCTATTGGAAAAACATCTCTATAGTGATCCACCACTAGAGGAATGTCTATATGTGAATCCACCAGTTCAGTTACATATAGGCTAAAAATCTGGTCTGTAATTTCGAACAACCCATGATGCTCGTGTCCATCATTGCTCGGATGGAAATTTCATTCACTATTGTGTACAAAATATCATCTCTATGGTGATTTAAAAGTCACACTTCAATGATTGCAGACATTAAATGTCTGAAAGGATACTAACATGTTCATTATATGAATGACATCGAATCATTTCATTTCTTTGAAATATTGGTCATCTAGGAAGTGAAAGACACCAATATAATGAGGTTACTCCACGAAATAATGTACACAAGTTGTCCTAAGACCAAAAATGTGTATAGAATCATGATTTCATTGTATGTCAATATACAGATCCCAAATCTCTCTATAGTAGAAACAAATAAAAAAATATGGTAATCCCATGTCTCAAAAAGATAAGAAACTAAAACTAATGTAACTAGAATCGTATCTATAACTATAGAGGGTATATGATTCTGTACTTGGTCAGTATGCTCCATCACATATGTCTAACCTATACTGCAACCCTATGACCCAACCTGGCTACCATGAGATGATCCACCGAATTTTCCTAGCAATAATGATGTCTGGATAACACAGCCATGACCACCTCCTTAGTCGGAATAGCCTGTGGAATGCCGGTTTTTTAAATATTGAGAAACTGGAGGTCCTCCTTCATAATGTAGAGTTATAACTGCTCCCCAAGTAGTCACTGATGGTGAGAACATCCAAATAAAATGATGAAAATTTCCCATACTGCCAAAAGATCGACACTCAACTGGATACTTTGGGATATTTTGTTGCATATTCCCACTCATCCCAAATTGGTTTCACAACACTTTGATACTTGAGGAAACAACCCTTTTACTAGAAGAATCACTATGTGAATACTCTCTATGGCACTTCCTACCATTTATTGATGGAGTATAAGTACAGGATGTTAAACCTCCATGGATTATAAATCTAAAATCAATTAGATTACTCACAATAATCAATCCCTTGTTTACTATAGTAATCCCCGAAGTCAATGTAACAGCCCGAGATTTTATGAAAAATATTCTTTTTAATTTTCTTAATATCTTGTGTTGTACGCTACACCAAAAGGAGCTTTCAAAACACACATCCTTGACTTGCCTTTCATTACACGCAATCGCAACCTTCCTCGATAGCATGTGTGGTACGTAATACTGAGTTTCACGAAACAATGATATGCTATTAAAATATTATTAAAACTAGCCGTTATGAATAGTAATAACCACTTTTTAAATTTTAGAAATTTTAACTCTCAAAATGGACTTCATTTTTGGATTCGGAGTATCGAATTTAGCCTAAGGTGAAATTTTGGTACTTTTCGGATAACTTTCATATTCTGATGAATAGTGAAAATTACTAAATTATAATTAAAAACAACTTTTTTAATTGAAATAATTAATAGTGATAAATCATTAATTTGAGTGGTTTTAAAGTATATTTAGAATATATTTTTACAATTTAATACAATGTTGGTCATTGGATGTAATTTCACATTTAAACTAGACATAAACAAGTGTCAATCTTTTGATAGATATTGTTTCTTAAAAACACGCTATTTGTTTTAACAGCGGGATTTAATTATAAAATTAATTAATGAAACTTATATGTTGGGAATTTTGTAAAATATAAATCATTTTTGAATTCGGAATATCAATTATAGCTTAGGGTGAAATTTTGGCATTTTTCTGAAAAACTTCAATTTTTGATGAATAGTGAAACCACTAAGTGGTAGGTTAAAAACTGAATTTTGCATAAAACTTAATTTTACCGCTTCTGTGAATGGAATTTCGAAAATCCGAGAGACACGGTTAATATCAAGGACTAAAATGTGGCTCAATGAGATGAAAATAATTTTTTGGTGAATAGTAACTTTTTACTTTTTATAGTAAATAGGGTAACTAAGGGTAAATATGATATTAATATTACCCTAACACATGTCCTAATTCTATTGGACAAGTGTAATTCGACCAAAAACAAACTTAGGAATAAAATATGACCATTTAGGCCCACTTGGATTAGATTAGGACATTTATTATTAATTTATTTAAAGAAGGGTTAAAATAGTTAAAATCAAAGTTTAATAAGTAAATCATTTTTAATATGGGGTTATACATAAGATTAATTCTATTGTAAATATTCATTAGAAAGATAAAAAGATTTACTACATGATGGTATTTTATTTTTAATTTTTAGACATCAAATAATGTAATTTATTTATGACACAAAGATGATGCAGTAATTATCTTATTAATGAAATATTGACATAATTGATGTTATAAACACCAAAATAAATGTAATTTGAGACTTTGTATGAATTCAACTAATTTTATAGGTTACTATGATATATTAATGTTGATTTAATCAACTTGGTTTGAACATATAATTCTTTTATGACTTTCAAAAAAATCATATATCAAATAGAGTCAAAATTGACACAAAATAGTTTTTAAATCAAATATTATATTATTAATTGTTATTTTATTCCTAAAAATCTAAGGTTCGGCCAAATGACTTAGATAAGCATATATATTTTAATAATAAACAATTTGGGGTTCGTTTGGCATGTTATAGTAAGTGTATTAACCATATAGTGAAAGAAAACAAAAAGACATGGTAAAAGTTAAATTATTTAACTTAGAGTTAAATCTAATTGATAAGGTAAAAATAATAACCTAAACTTGTCTAAATTCTATTGGTTGATAGGATTGCGACCCATCCCCACTTTAGATTCGAAATAAGACCCTTTGGATCCATTATAAACCGATTTTGACTTTAATATAAAATAATATTTTGAGATATTCCTAAGATGCCCCTCTCCTCCCCTATAAAAGGACACCTCCTCCCCCTCCTCCTCACACCAATTTGAGCACTCAAGCTCGGAAAACCACTGCCAATTTCTCCTCTCCACTTCCCTAGCAACATCCTAGAGGTTCTGGTCTTCCTCAAAGACCAATTTTAGTGCCCTAAGAGGAGGTCTCAAAGAGGCACTTCAAAGAAGAGGTAATTACCGTTACCAATTCTTTCATCTTTATTTCTTCTTCCACTTCTTCTTCTTAGGTTGTTTCATTATGAAGTAATAGCATCAGTATCACTCATATACTGATATGTTATTATAAGTATGAAACAACCCTATTTCACCATCTATCCATCCTACGGAAAAAGAAATCACCGCGCGTGCGTACGTACGGAATACCGTCTCCACGCCGTGGTGTAATCTATTTTCCACCACCACCTTACATGGATGGGTATAATGGTGTAAAGAATAACTATACATAGTTATTACAACATCATATTGATTCTGATATATTGTATAATCCACTCCAATTCAATTCAATATTTATAGAAATGATATCATCGCTCGTGCGTACGTACGGACTACCGTCTCCACGACGCGATGAGATTCATTCTCCATGATAACCATTTAAGAATGATTATAATGTATATATAAGAAATAATAATGAAATATATGACATTATAAATCTACTGGATTTATGTATATATATACATATTTATGTCATCTACTTACTTCCATTTCAAGACAATAAGGAAAGGAAAACAGCGTTCATGCGTACGTACGGACTACCGTCTCCATGAACGGTGTTTTTTATTTTATTTATCTACCTATTATATATATATATATATACTGAATATATATGATATATAAATCATATTTTATATTCTGGAAGTAAGTAAATCATGATATAAGTAATAATGATGTCAAGAACAACAAGTCAAAACACCTATGATAAATGAAACGATTTTACCCAAAACGCTTCTTTAACATGGAGTTTACAAAAGAACGGGTAATATAATGTCATAAGTGAACCATATATGATATCATAACAATGAATATGATTCTGGAATAAGTCAATAACATGATTTAAATCATTATACAGGAGGTTTGGACACTTACAAAGAAAGTCGGACCTAAGGTAAGGGAAATATCACAATCTCATTTTTATCCGAGATTGTTTATTCGTAAGTATTTACTGGGGTGTATTTTATCATCCACATCCATGTTCCCTCAATATATAATATTATTTCCATCCACCTACAATTGTTTAAATCCAATTTTACCCTTCTATGAGTTTTTAGTAAAGGATATGAAAGGAATCTTTTTTCGTTTTTCGTACGAGGTACTTTTTGACTTTTCCGACAAAAGTACGAAGAATGTTTTTTTTAACTTATACGGCACGAACAGATTTTTACGGTTTTATAAAGCCTTATTTTCCTGAAACTTCCTCCAAAATATTTCATGAATATTTTCAATAAAATCTTTTTCTTTTAAAATTGCATGATGTTTTGTGAAAAGAAATTGATTTTGAAGAAGAAAGGATATTTTCCTCAAGAATTCAATTCAACTGTTTTATCAAAATTATTTTCTATCTAAGATAATAAAGGGTTCTGTTTCTATCCATATTTTTACATTGATTTGACTATGTTGTGATGGAATTATGTTTATGAATTCTTTTATCTTATAAGAATGGTTTTATGATGTCATGTTGTTTAAGAATCCCATTTTTATTACATGGGTTATGCAATGATGTATGATTTATGATTTTGTGGCACACATAAGAAAGGATTCATTAAGAGATGGGTGGGACCTATATCTCCCTCCAATGCATTGGGTAAAGATTTCATATCTCATGAGATAGACATGGCTGGAATGGTAGGTTATACCGGTTCAGTGAAACAGGACTGAAACGAGGATTACTCGATTCAGAAAGGGACTTTGTCCACTAAGATAGTCTTGGAAATGAGTCTTGACTAACAAGAAATGATTCTCTATGATTATGTGTGTATGCCACAATGAGTAATGTTTTAAGTAAGGGTTTCATTTTCACTAATATGATTTATCCCATGTTATGAAATTATGCTCTCTTTTGCAGGTTAAGATTTCCAAAAATGTTATGTTCTTATGAAAATTATGTGATTGATATTTCTTTTGTTTACCCTTACTGAGCATTTGATCTCACCCTTTTATGTTTTCTTTTCCCCAAGATATAAAGAAAGGTTTTAGGTAAAAAAAAAAGAAGATCTTTGTGGAAGATTTTGAAGATCTTTTACCAGGATTAGAAGATTTCGTTCCGAGTTTCCAAAGACACTAAACTATTACGATCCTTGTGTGTGTATTTTTGTTATGTATTAAGTATTCCGCAAAAGTAATGTAATTTCAATGTACGTCAAGATTCGGGTCTCTACAGTTGGTATCAGAGGAAAGGATTAGTCAACCTTTGGAAACTAGGATGCGAAAACGTTAGTGAGATCCCTAGAGATATTTCTAAGGTATGTCTAGGGATGCCCCTAAGGATAAGTATACGTATAGGATATAGTTCTAGAACTATGGTAACGATATTAGAATAAACCAAAGATTATAGATATTTAAGTTACTCCCCCTTTATTACGATTTTTGCATCTAACACTATTCTGTTTGGGTTTTAGAAAATGGATGGAAACAAGATGATTCACAATAATGGAGGATATGATGGACAATGGAATGATATTCTTCTTGAGCAACCAAATGAAATGGGATTTGGATGTCCAAACATCATTATTATGCCGAATCAGAAATCTCACAACATGATCAATAAAGTAAAATTTGGTAAGTTTCCTGACTCGACTAATAAGAGAAAGATGGAGTTCCATGATGATCATAGAGGAAAGAAAGTTCAATTTCCCCTATGTAAATCATGTGGGAAGAGGCATCAAGGAGAATGTTTCAAGGGAACTGGAAGATGCTTTGGGTGTGGAAAAAAAGGACACAAAGAAAGTAAGTGCAAAGGAAAAGGGTCGGTTAACACCATGGATGAGGATAATGGTATTGCTACGACATCAAAAATGGTTAAGTGTTTTAAATGTGGAATGTATGGGCATTATGCAAACAAATTCCCTAAGGGAAAGACTCATGAAGAGAATCAGTATGGTCATATGGGTAGTATTTATGTGGATGATGATGAAGAGACTACAAATGATATGTGAGATGAAAGAATTTTTGACGCTCAGTCAATGGTTTGAGAATGTAGTGGCATGATTACATGTTTATCATGTGTAATTTTGGAATAAAGAGACATCTATGGATTGTTACACTGTTGTCTTTCCTTGTGTTTTGAAAGTATATGATTAATGTTACCAGTATCCATGAAAGGTTATTCAAATATTTTTGGAATGTAGATGATATGCGCATAATGAAGGGATAAGGAGAAAATTAAATGTTTGATAGTATTCATGAGCTCATGATTGATATAAGGACTAAGTGATATCATGGTTTGAGTATATAGAATTTTGAGGATTTTGGTATGTGGAAAGAGTTAACTTTTAATAGAATTCATGTTTTCAATAAGGTTCAATGGGTATTCAAGAGAGTACAAGATTAAGGCCTTTGAATGTTTGGAATGTGACCAACAAGATATATCTTATGATATATGGGGATCAACGATGGTATTAAATCCATGTTAATCGTTTTCACTATGTTATGAGAATGGACTGCAGTATTATGGATAAGCCTAAAGATTGGAATGGATTATGTTGGACATAAGTTAGTATTGTTTAAGGATAGAAGTTTTTTCGATATTATTGATGGTATGTTATAGTAATATAGTTTTATAAAAAGGACAACCTGCAGGACCGGCGACAGCCCATCGCTTCGGACAAGGCTGTAGGAATCGAACCCACAACCGAAGTGCGACTAGCCTTTATCGCCTACCACTGGCCTACAGGAAGTCCCTGTTTAGTAGAAACTAGTTTTATTATATTAAGCAGTATGACATATGAAGTATAAGTCCATTTTAGAAACCATATGTGATTAATCTCACTATAGATCGACTTGTGTATATAATTTTGCTAACCTTTTGTTTGAAACAGATGGAATGACCCGTCATTCTATCACATGATCTGCTAACACTTCACGAATAACAAATTCAACTTCATTTATTTAAGAGATGAAGTGGAAATTGTTCAAGGCACGAACAACAGTGATAGTGTATCAAAATAAAGTAAGTATTTATTCTAATTCAAATTTTCAACTTTAGGGAAATGATCTTGAAAACCAAAAATGTTGTCCTAGTGATCTTATACCTGATGAATCAGATGGTACCTTATATCATCACAAATCTATGGATTTGTGATTGTTGGATTTTCCATAGCCATGTTCTCTACCACTCTCCATCAGAACATGATGGTTAGATTTTTCTTCCATATCCATATTTTCACCTATGTGGAAACCCAGTGATTAGTTTATTTGGGGTAACCATTACGTTTCATACCTTTTGTTTTAAAGATTGGATTTGGTATTCCTTTTTACGATGTGGGTTT
Organism: Viscum album; assembly: GCA_963277665.1. NCBI lineage: Eukaryota > Viridiplantae > Streptophyta > Magnoliopsida > Santalales > Viscaceae > Viscum > Viscum album. Next base: position 792,769,121 of record OY728160.1, on the reverse strand, counting down.
CTATTAAAGAAACTTTCGAATAGTAAACCATTTATAACCCAGACGAATTTCGAGGGCGAAATTCATTTTAAGGGGGGTAGAATGTAACAGCCCGAGATTTTATGAAAAATATTCTTTTTAATTTTATTAATATCTTGTGTTGTACGCTACACCAAAAGGAGCTTGCAAAACACGCATCCTTGACTTGCCTTGCATTACACGCAATCGCAACCTTCCTCGATAGCATGTGTGGTACGTAATACTGAGTTTCACGAAACAATGATATGCTATTAAAATATTATTAAAACTAGCCGTTATGAATAGTAATAACCACTTTTTAAATTTTAGAAATTTTAACTCTCAAAATGGACTTCATTTTTGGATTCGGAGTATCGAATTTAGCCTAAGGTGAAATTTTGGTACTTTTCGGATAACTTTCATATTCTGATGAATAGTGAAAATTACTAAATTATAATTAAAAACAACTTTTTTAATCGAAATAATTAATAGTGATAAATCATTAATTTGAGTGGTTTTAAAGTATATTTAGAATATATTTTTACAATTTAATACAATGTTCGTCATTGGATGTAATTTCACATTTAAACTAGACATAAACAAGTGTCAATCTTTTGATAGATATTGTTTCTTAAAAACACGCTATTTGTTTTAACAGCGGGATTTAATTATAAAATTAATTAATGAAACTTATATGTTGGGAATTTTGTAAAATATAAATCATTTTTGAATTCGGAATATCAATTATAGCTTAGGGTGAAATTTTGGCATTTTTCTGAAAAACTTCAATTTTTGATGAATAGTGAAACCACTAAGTGGTAGGTTAAAAACTGAATTTTGCATAAAACTTAATTTTACCGCTTCTGTGAATGGAATTTCGAAAATCCGAGAGACACGGTTAATATCAAGGACTAAAATGTGGCTCAATGAGATGAAAATAATTTTTTGGTGAATAGTAACTTTTTACTTTTTATAGTAAATAGGGTAACTAAGGGTAAATATGATATTAATATTACCCTAACACATGTCCTAATTCTATTGGACAAGTGTAATTCGACCAAAAACAAACTTAGGAATAAAATATGACCATTTAGGCCCACTTGGATTAGATTAGGACATTTATTATTAATTTATTTAAAGAAGGGTTAAAATAGTTAAAATCAAAGTTTAATAAGTAAATCATTTTTAATATGGGGTTATACATAAGATTAATTCGATTGTAAATATTCATTAGAAAGCAAAAAATATTTACTACATGATGGTATTTTATTTTTAATTTTTAGACATCAAATAATGTAATTTATTTATGACACAAAGATGATGCAGTAATTATCTTATTAATGAAATATTGACATAATTGATGTTATAAACACCAAAATAAATGTAATTTGAGACTTTGTATGAATTCAACTAATTTTATAGGTTACTATGATATATTAATGTTGATTTAATCAACTTTGTTTGAACATATAATTCTTTTATGATTTTCACAAAAATCATATATCAAATAGTGTCAAAATTGACACAAAATAGTTTTTAAATCAAATATTATATTATTAATTGTTATTTTATTCCTAAAAATCTAAGGTTCGGCCAAATGACTTAGATAAGGATATATATTTTATTAATAAACAATTTGGGGTTCGTTTGGCATGTTATAGTAAGTGTATTAACCATATAGTGAAAGAAAACAAAAAGACATGGTAAAAGTTAAATTATTTAACTTAGAGTTAAATCTAATTGATAAGGTAAAAATAATAACCTAAACTTGTCTAAATTATATTGGTTGATAGGATTGCGACCCATCCCCACTTTAGATTCAAAATAAGACCCTTTGGAACCATTATAAACCGATTTTGACTTTAATATAAAATAATATTTTGAGATATTCCTAAGGTGCCCCTCTCCTCCCCTATAAAAGGACACCTCCTCCCCCTCCTCCTCACAGCAATTTGAGCACTCAAGCTCGGCCAACCCCTGCCAATTTCTCCTCTCCACTTCCCTAGCAACATCCTAGAGGTTCTGGTCTTCCTCAAAGACCAATTTTAGTGCCCTAAGAGGAGGTCTCAAAGAGGCACTTCAAAGAAGAGGTAATTACCGTTACCAATTCTTTCATCTTTATTTCTTCTTCCACTTCTTCTTCTTAGGTTGTTTCATTATGAAGTAATAGCATCAGTATCACTCATATACTGATATGTTATTATAAGTATGAAACAACCCTATTTCACCATCTATCCATCCTACGGAAAAAGAAATCACCGCGCGTGCGTACGTACGGAATACTGTCTCCACGCCGTGGTGTAATCTATTTTCCACCACCACCTTACATGGATGGGTATAATGGTGTAAAGAATAACTATACATAGTTATTACAACATCATATTGATTCTGATATATTGTATAATCCACTCCAATTCAATTCAATATTTATAGAAATGATATCATCGCTCGTGCGTACGTACGGACTACCGTCTCTACGACGCGATGAGATTCATTCTCCATGTTAACCATTTAAGAATGATTATAATGTATATATAAGAAATAATAATGAAATATATGACATTATAAATCTACTGGATTTATGTATATATATACATATTAATGTCATCTACTTACTTCCATTTCAAGACAATAAGGAAAGGAAAACAGCGTTCATGCGTACGTACGGACTACCGTCTCCATGAACGGTGTTTTTCATTTTATTTATCTACCTATTATATATATATATATATATATACTGAATATATATGATATATAAATCATATTTTATATTCTGGAAGTAAGTAAATCATGATATAAGTAATAATGATTTCAAGAACAACAAGTCAAAACACCTACGATAAATGAAACAATTTTACCCAAAACGCTTCTTTAACATGGAGTTTACAAAAGAACGGGTAATATAATGTCATAAGTGAACCATATATGATATCATAACAATGAATATGATTCTGGAATAAGTCAATAACATGATTTAAATCATTATACAGGAGGTTTGGACACTTACAAAGCAAGTCGGACCTAAGGTAAGGGAAATATCACAATCTCATTTTTATCCGAGATTGTTTATTCGTAAGTATTTACTGGGGTGTATTTTATCATCCACATCCATGTTCTCTCAATATGTAATATTATTTCCATCCTCCTACAATTGTTTAAATCCAATTTTACCCTTCTATGAGTTTTTATTATAGGATATGAAAGGAATCTTTTTTCGTTTTTCGTACGAGGTACTTTTTGACTTTTCCGACAAAAGTACTAAGAATGTTTTTTTTAACTTATACGGCACGAACAGATTTTTACGGTTTTATAAAGCCTTATTTTCATGAACCTTCCTCAAAAATAATTCATGAATATTTTCAATAAAATCTTTTTCTTTTAAAATTGCATGATGTTTTGTGAAAAGAAATTTATTTTGAAGAAGAAAGGATTTTTTCCTCAAGAATTCAATTCAATTGTTTTATCAAAATTATTTTCTATCTAAGATAATAAAGGGTTCTTTTTCTATCCATATTTTTACATTTATTTGACTATGTTGTGATGGAATTATGTTTATGAATTCCTTTATCTTATAAGAATGGTTTTATGATGTCATGTTGTTTAAGAATCCCATTTTTATTACATGGGTTATGCAATGATGTATGATTTATGATTTTGTGGCACACATAAGAAAGGATTCATTAAGAGATGGGTGGGACCTATATCTCCCTCCAATGCATTGGGTAAAGATTTCATATCTCATGAGATAGACATGGCTGGAATGGTAGGTTATACCGGTTCAGTGAAACAGGACTGAAACGAGGATTACTCGATTCAGAAAGGGACTTTGTCCACTAAGATAGTCTTGGCAATGAGTCTTGACTAACAAGAAATGATTCTCTATGATTATGTGTGTATGCCACAATGAGTAATGTTTTAAGTAAGGGTTTTATTTTCACTAATATGATTTATCCCATGTTATGAAATTATTCTCTCTTTTGCAGGTTAAGATTTCCAAAAATGTTATGTTCTTATGAAAATTATGTGATTGATATTTCTTTTGTTTACCCTTACTGAGCATTTGAGCTCACCCTTTTATGTTTTCTTTTCCCCAGGATATAAAGAAAGGTTTTAGGTAAAAAAAAAGAAGATCTTTGTGGAAGATTTTGAAGATCTTTTACCAGGATTAGAAGATTACGTTCCGAGTTTCCAAAGACACTAAACTATTACGATCCTTGTGTGTGTATTTTTGTTATGTATTAAGTATTCCACAAAAGTAATGTAATTTCAATGTACGTCAAGATTCGGGTCTCTACAGTCAACCTAAAAACATTCAACTGTGGTCATATTTCATAATAGTGACCATCCATAAATCACCTAGCTAGTGACAACTTGTCTCCCAAAGAACTAGTGCAAAGCGATGAAGCTCTGTAAAGAGAGAATAGTAATCCATCATTGAAAGAGCGCCCTATTGAAATATCAAGAGCCACCAACCTTAGTCGATAAATCAGAATATTCGGGTAGATGTAACCATAGTAGGTCCCCTAGAACTCTTCCCATGTCATATCTTGATGATGCCTACCTGTGAGATAATGTCCCGCCATCTCCTGTAGGAATCACATAGCATGAGTGTCACGATCATCAGCCTCTTATCATAAAGAATCTCGTTATGCTCGATGATAGAATGCATGGGATACAATAATTACTCTCTAGTTTGTGGTACTCTATTCCTTGAAAATATAGAAGGATATTTTTTCTACAATGATCATGGAAACTATGGCATAGTCAAGGTAGGATCTGGTGCTCTAGGAAAAATTCACTTCATCCTCACAATCATTCCCTAAACTATGAATTAACACATCTATCTTGTATAACAGCTGGTTTCATGAGGGGAATGACAAGAGGATCATTTGTTAGTCCCAGATCTACCATTTACACTGTCTGATCATCTCTATGTACATGGAATACAACTGGAGGATGTCTTGGGTGTATTACTCTACATGGTAAAGGCACACCTCGGTACATGATTAATAGAACTAAGACTCAAAAGTGCATATAATAAAAAGGATAAAGAAAGAATTCAACCATTCCAATATATGGATAGATGGTTTGTAGAAGCACTACCTGGAATGTCCCCTTATTCTTTAACATTGTCGTGTACCTTTGACACCCTGGTCATGTAACAAACCATATACACTATGTGTTCTTAATAAGACATGGCATGTACCTAATTATTCCCTACATCCATGGTACTATTACATGGTTAATACAACATGGTCATACTAGGGTAACACTACATGGAATGAACACTCAAGAAAAGGCATGTACAAAAAAATATTACATACACCCCTATTGTTAGTCACACGGCTGGATACATGTTGGATGGTTGCACGATGTGTACTCCCAATACACGTCCTGTTCCACCCAAATGATAACCAACCCCATGTATCTTCTCAAACAACCATTCACATAGTAAAAAACCACACAACATGTACAAATGGTACACAGTGTGTACATTAAGAAAATTTATTTCATCTTAAACATAATAACAAATCGCTTTTGTTCATAACCTCACACCCAATGTTTTCCAGGTTTTCCAAATATTTGTCCTATGAAACATCTTTGGAACTCCAAAGCATTAAAACATGGAAAATGCATGCCCCGTTCCAATCTATGGGAGCCCATAATCCATGTGAATCATTGTTTTAAAAACTTATTTATATTATATTTTAACATAGTTCAATAAATTATCAAGAATGATCAATTAAATTATGATCAATGAGGAAACATAACACCTTAGGGTCCAATTTCTGATGTCCATCCAAATGAATCAATACATATACCATTACCATATCAAATTAGAATGAATTTTATCATAAAATCTATCAAAATTATGATAATGAATACCTGAATCTCATCGGGTTGTAAAAATATAGAACAATTATGATATAAATACTAAGGGAAACAAAATTGTTTCACCGAATGGTGAAATTGAATCAATTGTAATAGTTCAAAATCCAAAAAATTACAATTCAAATCATGGTAATTTGGATATTACCTGTACATGATGTAGTTACTCTCAGGCACAACTAATTACCAAACTCCATTCACATCTTATCCTTTAATAATTTTACAAAATAGTAAGGAAAACATGATAATAAAGTTATTCTGATACCACATAGTAACATCTCCGATAAAAGTGTCACCCAAAGGTTCTATGAACCCAATTTATCACATAAACTCATGTTTATTTCCAGAAAAACTAGAGGTTCTGACTTGCAGCGTGGGAGAAAATTTTATATTAGGGAAACAATGCCCTCATTGGCAGAATATAAACATTGCAAAATAGATGTCAAAAAATAGAAGATGAAATAATACCAAATAGGAATATCAATAGAAGACTGGATGTAATTAAAATAGAATCCATATCATATATATAATAATTCATGTCATATGTGTCTAATAAAACCTAAAAACAAGTCAAAATGTAGGAATTATATATAGAAACCAACTTTCAAAAGAAACATGTAAACTCACATCACATCACAAGCATTATCTTGGTCCCATTCCATCCAAATACAACAAAAATCAAGTCCTTGATGAACAATGGATCATGACATTGTCTATACCTGCAATCGTATAATCAACATGGGTCAATATAAAATACTCAAACTATGTGTGAGATTAATCCTAGAAGAAAACCACTAAAATATATGTTCCTAAATGTCATTCAATATATATAGTGTGTAATTTGAAAAAAGTAATCCAATAAATGATAATTTATTCAAAATTAATCAAAACATATATTTTCAATTACATTCATTTAAAATTGAATTCATCTATTGAATCATGTAACAATGGACTGATTCTTAATCTTTATATCCACAATTAAATGTAACCAAAACAGATATCTCATTAGACCATCTAATAATCATGTAATAATAAAACCAAGCTTGTGCTTTGACTTGGTAGATGCATCACAATCATTCATTTTTTTTCATACACTATCCATTGATAGTATCTCACAGTATATCTCTTTTGGTCTAACCTATCATCATATCATTAAATAATGAACCTCTTGGAAGCTCTTAGGGTTTATCCCCTTGGGTGTAATATGACATAAATTTATTAAAATAATGACACTCTGGGAATTCTCTCATGGTATAAACCCATCGGTATAACATTGAAAAAATATATTATAAACCACCACAGGGAATATCTTATGTTCTAAATCCCTAGGTTTAGCATTAATTTAATGAAAAATAAATTAAAACCTAGGAATCTATCATTATATATCCCTTATGGGATGATCTCAGAGTCAAATATATGTTAGTCAAACATTCAACTTTCATATCATAGTCATTTCATAATATTAATTGATTCATCCAAAAAAACATGGCATGGAAAACAAGTCAAACATAATAGTAAATCTAGACCAAATGTCCATAAAAAATCAATCAAGGGAAACGTACACCTTGGGTGTCACATAGACAATAAAAAATAGAATAATGTGAATGGATAGTCTAAAGGGACCCAACATGGATTCACTAGTGAAAAATTCAATGCCTTGGATAATGCGAAAATTATATTTTATGGTCATAGATATAATTATACCCTTAAATCCAGGTGATATTGTCTTGACTATAGGGAATTCTGGATTTCCACCCTTATAAATGGTCAGAATGGACCCATTGGAATCCATTTCAAATTTATAATGATATTCTAGATTTATTTTTTACACAATCCATAAGGAAAATGTTGATGATTATTTGAATACCATTGATGATACACATCTTTTCACCCTATATATTATTAATGAATGTATATATTGTCTTATTATTATATCCATCCGTGATGGGGTATGAATCTATTTTGAAGAACCAATGTCTTTAAGTTACTCATTCCACTTAGTGATATGTCATAGTTAAATAATATTAAATATAAATACAATGTCATCAATCTATAATGTTGAGAAGGATAACAACAAAATACACACATAGCAAATAACTACAAGAAATATAGTTTATCTCACAAAACATGAGATTTATTAGAGTGGGGCCAAAATATCTATTAATCTATTATATAGTAGAATATTTTACCTTAGTTCTATATTGAAATATAGAAATTCTTTTCCCTATGTTTTATCATGATCTACATAGAGGACCCCAAAAATGACAATGACATGAAGGAATAGTAAGATATGAAAAAAATTACCCCACAAAACATATGAGATGAATCTGTTTGGTGTGTATCTTATTATCAAAAGTACAAATGTATTGTTTCCTAGAATATCAAGATACACAGTGAAACTCTGGTATATTTTCCAAGGCCTAGCCACATGTTAATAACTATCACGAAAATTACATGTTCTTGATCCATGATTTATTTTGTTATCCCTAGTTGGTCATGAAACTTTATAAATTCACCCCTTCAGATAATAATTTCCAAATATTAGATTTTATCACCTCAATGGTACTTTAAATGGATATATATTATTCAACAATATAGTAGTTTATGACTCCAGATTAAGCGAAAAATCCCATAGGCCTTGCATATGAGAAATATCTATGTAGAGGTATATCATTTGTATAGAGGATAGAAAAAACATTCATTCAAATAAAATATATATAGAGAACTAGGGAATCCCAGAAATATAAGTCACATATTTCCCTAATCTATGGTTAACTGTTAATTTCATGGAACCTCTTAACGTTGGATGAGTTGTGCAAACTCACCTCAACTATATATGAATAATATATACATAATTATTTGTTGTGTATTACATAGATTTAGGTAGTTAGGTGCCCCGAATATTCCCACCACTAGTAAAACTATGTAAGGGTAAAATATGAATCTCCTACATAAATTCCCACAACATATTTAATGTTTCCTTAATGATATATTGTACAAATTCACATTACACAACTTACCATTATTACAATATTTTACACTACAACAATGATTTTTTAATCGCAAAATGATTAATTTCATGAAAAAAAAAGTTTTCCCACGTAATGATGCTATATTATGAATACCAATATCCATCATCACACTTTATTAATAAACAATAAGTGCCTTACCTTGGTTATCAAAATTCCAAGGTTCTTTCATCTTAATTCAGATCACCTCAATCCAGAAACAGCACATCATCTTTTTTGAGTCTAGGATTATTGAAATCCAACCATGGAACTTGAAAAGAATAAAAAACATCTATTTATGGAAATATATGCGATAAATCTACTTAATTTCATTAAAACTGTAAAATATCTGTATCGGGGCCGTATTGGAAGGGCCTGATAAACCTTGTGATCCCAAACATCATCATAGAAGTTATTGTCTCCATAGTGTAATTTAGATAATTGATTGCGTGAATTTTCCATATCCTTACCTAGGACATTAGAATATCAAGACACTATATATAACATTCACATCCCATTCAAAAAAGGATGATGGATTTATCTCGAACATCATAGTACTAATTAAGATATTGTGTCACACTCCCATAATTCAAGGTCAATATGCATCTTAACCATAAACCATATTTGCTAAGTTAACATATATATTAAATTAAAAATAATGTTATGATGGTCTACATAGATAGATCCTATAAAATCAATCGATGTGATATAAAACATGGTACGATGAATAACCACAAATGGTGGTGTGATTAAAATTAAATCATCTTCTCTCTATGATCTGTATCTCAAAATGACATGAATAATTTTGATGAAAAATAAAAAATTCACAAAGCCCAAATGGCTTATATTGTGTCTTTTTTTAATGTCAGTTCATTATCTTCAGACCCCATAGCCTTGTAAAATGATAGGGTGATCATTTATCACATCCCCATTCCATGGAAACGTGTTTTGTTTTTTGTAAAACAACATTTATATTTCTAAAAAAACATGATTTTTACATTTTCCATTAAATACAATAACAAATTTTATGTATCAGTGGACACAATCAATTACATGATTATATATATATTTATATATATTATAAAATTGTATATCCTCTGGTTATTTACCATAGATCTACCTAATAGTGTATTATTTAAATGTACATGCATATATGAAAGGATGATATTAGGATTCATTGACGACTAATATAATTCTCAAGAGTCTGATCCTAGTTGATGTTTTGGCCATAGTGGGCATGACCTCCTTAATGTAATGAGCTATATCCCTGAATATATAGGATAAAAGTTTTTATCATTACTATAAGATGAAATGTTTCTTCTAGACTCAAATGTTTTTACTCAGACATTCCCAAATCATTATTTATAAATCCGTTAATCAAAAAAATCATGTGGATTGTATATTGTAATATTATTTCATAATGTAATTTACACATCTAATATATAAGATGTGGTACACCAGTCAATAACATTTTTTGTACCTCTTCATGTAACCTAAATCATTTTGATAATGGTCGTGGGACTCGTAGCATAAATTTAGAAAACCCCCTAAGGTGTCAGCAGACGACCCAATCTAGAAGACAATAAAAAAGACATAACACCATTTATCTTCTTGAAATAGCATAATAAAATTAAATAAAAGATCCAAAATACACAATGGTTCAAAAAACTAAAAAGGGAACCTTGTGAAAATGTTGACTCTTTAGACACTAAACACAGGCCATGTGTGACCTTGGAATCATTATGTACCTATGAAATTGAAAATGCAAATCACATGTCACATTTAAAACCATAATGGAATTCCTCATAAAATGAAAAGTTCATACACTCTAAACCAATCTTTTAATGTAATATACAAATTATACGAATGATTCAAACTATAAGAATCATATATGGTATGAAATCTGGACATAGAAAAAATCATGATACACTATCTTTATGCACTATCGTAGAAAAAATGAGAGATCATTTAAATTTCATGGGACCCTTCAGAGGGTGACTAGTCTTATCTTGTCTAGAAATGACATGAGACATTGTCAAAAATAGATGAACATATACAAATTATAGTGATATATTATATCTGGCATGAAATGTGGAATGAGATCTAGATATATTCTATATATCAACCATTACATGGGTTCATAATCATGATTTATTCCTAATGTGATGGAAACCATTCTTTCTATATATGAACTAGATCTACATAATATATTTCATTGGAGAGTTATTCAACCATGATCCAATGTCAACAATTCTCATGAACTATCTACAATGGATTCATCCAAATCATAACTATATACAGTGTGATTCAAATTCTTTTGGGATACATAGTGAGGCCAATGTTACTTATTTTGGATCCGACAACAAATTTTATTCTATAGAAATCCATATTTAATTTTCAGATTTACACTATTCCCAATTTTGAAATTAAATTCATTATGAAATTAATCGCATTATAGGAAAAATTATCCCTTGAGAATAACATCTTTTTCATTACCCATCCCCCGGGGCCCATTCCATGACTACCCCAATCCCACCTTCCATAGGCGAGGGGCTGTCGACTAGCACGAAAGGTTTAATTCCCATAAACTAGGAAGGCATTTCCTTTATAACTTGTAAGTGCACACAATAGATCACATAGCATGATACAAAACACCAAGTAAACTATATTTCAAAATTGTGATTAAATGTAAATGGGGAAAGAAATATAGGGCCAACTATAATGTTCAAGGAACTGGAAGTATAGGTACAACTGAAGAATGGATAAAACAGCTACTGGGTCATCCTCTAGGATTCCTACCTGAAGGGTAGGTACAGATACCTCCTCAGCACTACACGTCTTTCAATCTCCTCTGTGTACTGACTCTTTGTATGCTCCACCTTTGGGTATCGTCCATTTTTATTAAACTCAGCCTCAGTCGGGGATGTCTATCGTCTACATCAAACACAACATGGTGTGGGCTTAGACTGTGCAGGGGTGAGTATAATGTTACTCATTAGGGACCTAGAGACCCTCTAGGTCTCCCAAAATCAAACAAGGATAAACCAAAAAGAATGAAATAAACAGATATCCTGAGTTAGGTATATTCCCATACATATACCTAAGTTATCAAGTGATCCATCTCAATCATGACGAAAAACATAGGGAAAAACTAACTCATATCACATAAGTATACATCCTGTGTAGAGAGATAGAAATTATTAGATGTAGCCACTGAATCATCTACTCTATCGAACCCACATAGGATCCTATTATAGTAATCAGAGTTGTCGAACCCACATAGGATCTTGGAATGGTAGTCAAAGCCGTCGAACCCACATTGGATCCTGGAACAGTAGTCAGAGCTATCAAACCCACGTCGGATACCAGAACAGTAAGTGGAGCTATCGAACCCACGTAGGATCCTAGAATAGTAGTTGGAGGTGCCGAACCCAACTAGGTTCCTAGAACAGTAATCAGAGCTGTCGAACCCACATAAGATCATATAATAGTAGTCAGAGCTGTCGAATGAACCTAGGATACTGGAAGAGAAATCTCAACTGTCGAGCCCACGTAGGATCTTGGAATAGTAGTCGAACCTGTCAAACCCATGTAGGATTCTAGAACAATATTCAATCCATATAGGATCCCTTTATCACAATGGATCCAGCCCTATGGATCCCGCACAAAGTACACTTGATCCGGGAGGGTCTGACTCACAAGACAAGTGTCGATACATCAACTTCCATTAATTCCCATGTAAATGTATCTCAAAGGTTTTCCACGCCATATAGGACTCAATGTAGTAAACGGTGTGTCATTCATACGCTCGGTCTGTGAGTTATTAATTTTTTAGTCTAAGGGGCCTTGTTGGATTTGTGCGTGATCCAAACTGATTGTATCTCAACTATACCCCAAAATCTAGTGGGGTATACTAAATGGGACAGTCCTGCTAATGTATTATCAGCTCCGCTGATAGTTTGTCAAACAAATGCACGGTGCCAAATATATGGCCAAAATAAAGTAAAGGGTCATCGTGGGCCAGTGTCCAGTCTGACCCGGTCGCACCGACCCGGCCCGACCCCGTCTGGGCTGACCCAGTCTGGGTCAACCCGGCCTAACCCATTGGGTCTGGCCTGTCCCAATGGGTGAGCCAGTGATTAGGTTCAACACAGCCCGCTCGGCTCAGCCCAGCATGCCGCGAGAACGCAGACAACCCGCACGTCGGCGCGAGGGCAGTTCGGCCTGAAGGGCCCCGAGGGGGCATCTCAGCCCGGAGGGTGCCGCAAGGGGTGGAGGAGGATGGTTTGGCCGGGGGGTCGTGAGGGGCACAGAAGGCCGTCTTGGCTGGTTGCCACAAGGGGTGCATCTTGAGAAGCTTGGACTAGGAGGCCGGGGCCGTTTGGGCTAGTGGTGACACAGGGCACGCGGATGATGGAGCCACGGGGTGGGCATGGAATTTGGTGGCCTGCTCATTTGGGTTATGTGAGTGGGTGGGAGGGCACCACGGTTCAGTCTTGGGCGGCGGAGCCGATTTGGCCGGTGGACGGGGTGGCTAGGATAGGTTCGGGCGGGTTGGTCAGCTGGTTGGCATGGTCTGGGAGGCACGACCGGGGTGAGGCGTGGCCAAGGCTAGTTTGACAGGGGTCCAATGCGGCCAAGGCTGGTTCGACCGAGGAGTGGTGCGGCCAAGGCTAGTTCAGTCAAGGTGCAGTGCGGCCGGTGGCTGTTAGTCACGACCCATCCCCTGGGGCCAGTACCGTGACTACCACAATCCTGCCTTCCATAGGTCAGGGGCTGGCGACTAGCACCAAATGCGTATTTCCCTAAAACATGGAATACAATGCCTTTATATCCTGTAAACACACACAATAGAGCACACAGATGGACACAAAACACTAAAAAACTTCTATAACATAATATTATTGTAAAGTAAAGGGGCTGAAAATACAAGCCCAACTATAAAGTACAAGGAAATGGAAGAACAAGTACATTTCAAACAGAAAAAACAGCTACTAGGTCATCCTCCGAGAGTCCTACCTAAAGGGTAGGTACAGATAGCCTCATCAGCACTCCAAGTCTCTCCATCTCCTCCGTGTACTGACTATACATATAGTCCACCCTTGGGTATTGTCCAGTCCTGGTACTCTCATCCTCAGATCAGCGTTATACGTCATCATCATCTAACACAATGGGTTGCGGGAAAATCCCGTGCATGGGTGAGTTTAACGATACATAGTAGGGACTCGAGACAATCAAGGTCTCACAAAATCCTACATAGATGTACCCCAATGTTAGAATACAATCACAATGTATCATCCAACCCTAATTAGGTATACGCCCATACATATACAGAAGTAATAAAATAAAAATGAGCTCCAACTCATGAGCCCAAGAATAATACGTTCAACAAAGGGAGATAGATAACTCATCCATTACAACACAGAGTTAAGGCGCATCTCACACAGGTATACATCTTGTGTAAAGAGATAGAAATGATTAGATGTAGCCACTGAATATTCTACTCTGTCTAACCCATGTAGGATCCTGTTACGGTAATCAGATCTGTTGAACCCATGTATGATCCTGGAACAATATGCGAAGCTGTCAAACCTACGTATGATCCTAGAATAGTAGTCAGACCTGTTGAACCCATGTAGGTTCCTCGAATAGTATTCTGAGCTGTCGAACCCACGTAGGACCCTGGAATAGTAATCGGAGCTGTCAAACCCACGTAGGATCTTGGAATAGTAGTCAGATTTGGCAAAACCACGTAGTTTCATGGAATAGTATTTGGAGCTATCGAACCCATGTAGGATCATGGAACAGTAGTCAGTCCACGTTGGATCCCATTTTCACAATGCAGTCAGTCACATGGTTCCTTAACATTGCACGCTCGATTCGGGAAGGTTCCACTTATCAAGACAAGTTTCAATACATCAACTGTAATGAAGTCCCAAGATGAGGTATCCAAAATATCCGCCTTTCCATAACAAACCCAACACGATTGACGATGCGTCAATCAGAAATCTGATCTGAGATTTGTTGGATTTTCCTTTCCGAGGGCCCAGTTGGATTTATGTTCGATCCAACCTGGCCTTACACCAACTACATCCAAACCCCAATATGGGTATACCAAAAGAACCGTCTCCCTCAATGGTTTTTGTCGCTGCATATGGTTCGTCAATTGGATGCTTGTTGCTCATGTTACGGGAAAAAGAGTGGAAACAGATCAAAGCGGTTCCAGGTTTGGTTCAGCCCATTCGGACTGATTCGCCCTATAACAGGTCCGTAATAGGTCCGACCCGGTCTGCAGGACCGACCCATCCCACAGGGTGGCCTGACACGTAAGGCTGCCCGACCCATGGGGGAGGCACGACCCGCGCTTTGTCCAGCCAGTGCTTGGTCTGGCCTGCGTGTGGCCCGTAGTTGGCGGTCCCCATGGGGTTCACCCTTACCACATCCAGGGGAGGATGCCCCCCCTACAGTCTCGGATAGCTTAGTCTTTAGGGCGGTTTATATCCAGTGCCATGTGGCACTGATCTATGTCACATGCGACCCACACGCCAGGTCCCACTCATCCCTGCTGGCCGAGCAGCCTAACGCCTCCCTCGCGGCATGACTGTGTCGTGCCTCCTCCGTCGACCAGCTCTACCCATCCCCTGGGGCCCATGATGTGACTACCCAATTCCCGACTTCCCTAGGTCTTTGGTTGGCGACTAGAAACAAAGGAGTTATTCCCTAAAACTGGGAAGGCATTGAATTTATAACCAGTAAATGTAGAGATCACAGCACACAACTAGATACAAAACACTATGTAAACTGAAAAAAAATACTACTAAATAGTAAAAGGGGCCAGAAATACAAGACCAACTATAATGTACAAGGAATTGGAAGTACAACAACAACTCAAGAAAGGATAAAACAGCTGCTGGAACATTCCTAGAGATTCCTACCTTATGGGTAGGTATTGATAGCCTCCTCATCACTCCACATCCATTAGTTTCTTCCATGTACCAACTCATCCTAGGATCCACCTTTGGGTACCTTCCACTGCTAGTACTCTCAGCCTTAGTCAGCACTGTCCATCGTCTGCATCAAACAAAACAAGGTGCGGGCATAGCCCATGCGGGGTTGGGTATAACAATAATCAGTAAGGACCCTAAGAACCTAAGGATCTCACTCAATCCAACAAGGATAAAACACAATGTATGGAATAAAAATATAACTCACTTAGTTATATGCCCATATATATACCTATGTTATCATGTAATTTATCTCGATCACGAGGAAACACAAAAGTTACTGACTCAGCTCAACCAGGAATTTTATTCACATTTTCGAAACCATTGATGCTTGAGAGGCCCTCATCTTCCAATTACTGTGGGAATTCTGTGACACCAAGGGACTTCCCACTAACCTTGGACTACTGAGGTACTCCTTCTGTCGACTACTGTGGGTCTGATGCGTCACCAAGGAACTCCCCACCGTGGGACTTCCGCCACAACCAGGTGCTCCCCATAATAGCCTACAGAGGTACTCCTCCTATTGAGTACCATGGGTTGGATGCCACAACCAGGCGCACCACTGTCGTAGGTCTTTTGCGACACCAAGGTTCTCCCCACTGGGCTAGTTGAGTCACTCTGAGTCAATTGGTCAGCAGTCATCAAGTCTCATCTGGTTCCTAGGTCTATTCACTATGTCTTCTCTTCTTTGGATGCATGCGCTCCATTAAATACAAGATGATACTCCAACATTCACTAAGACCCATGTATAATTATCTAAAATATCCTCTAGATCATAGAGGTCTCAACGAAATAGACTGCGAGCAAATTGGACGCCTGATCTGGGAGTTATTATCCTTTTAGTCCCGGGGGCAGTTGGATTCGTCTGCTATCCAACCTGAACATATCTCAACTATACCCCAAACCCTAGTGGGGTATGCTCAAAGGTACCATCATTCTCTAATATTACCAGATCCACTGACAGTTCATCAAACGGACCCTCGATTCCAATGATATGGCCAAAATAAATTAAAGGGTTGTAGTGGGCCTGGGTTCAGTCTGACCCGGTCGGATAAACCCAGCTTGACCTAGTCTGGTTTGACCCTGCCTGACCCATTGGGTCTGGCCCAACCTTTTATGTGGTCTAGCCAATTAGGTTTAGCTCGGCCAGAGGGGCCAAGCCCAGCATGCCACGAGGGGTCGTGAAGGGCCTTAAGATCGCGGACCGATCACGGGGTCATGGACCGGTCGCGGGTCAGTGTGGGGGAGGTTCATCCCGGAGGGCGCCGTGAGTGCACGAGCTTGTTCATAAAAAGCTCCATGAGGGGCGCAAGAGGCTGGCCCGGCCTGGAGCTGCAAGGGGTGTGGCTCGGGCAGCTCGGCCCGGGAGGCTGGGGACAGTTCAGCCTGCGACGACGCAGTTCAAGACCGGTTCTTCCAGATCGGTTGGGTGTAGGGAACAACCTTGGTGGCATGGCTAGTGTGAGTCATGGCCAGGGTCGGTTCGGACGAGGCACGATGTGACTTGACCAGTTTGGCCGGCGAGCAGCGCGGGTCGCGGAGGCCACGTGGACCGCGACTGTTGGCTTCGTCGCATTCATTGTCTCGCCACCTCTTCACCATTATGAAGAACATCATAATAAAGAAAGGCGGAGGGGTCAGGCCTTATTGGCTGGACCCACACCCTTCGCGTTTAGAGTGGTATCAAGTATATTAATTATTTATTAAATTACAAATAATTAACAAGAAATGAAGATAGATGAAAAATCAATCCAACACACCATGTTTTCCCGCAAAAAAATCTCATCCCACAAGGAAAAACATCCAAAAATATTATTTTCTTCAAAAGGGAAAAATTAAAGGAATAATATTAAATTCAAATAAAACCCATACCTTAATAAACACATGTTTTATTTTATTTTATCTATTTCAACCACCCATGTGGAATTTAGGAGTGGGGAAAACCACAACATAACCTCCCGTGACAGTTTATGGTGGTGGGGAATGCACGAGGATTGTCCCTCATTATGGGGGGAAATGAAACCACTCAACTCCCTTAATTTAATTTTATGTGTCAACGTAAAATTAAATGCTTTCAATTAATTTTATGTGTCGAAATTAAATTAAATGTTATCAACTGAATTTATGTGTGAACACAAATTTAAAACCTAACAATTTATTTTTTTTTAACATAAAATTAAACCATATCAATTGTTTTGATGATGTCTAGACCCCATTTTAAATTATGTAACAATATCATTAGAATCTTTGAAGGTTCCTAAAAAATGAACCGTCATAAATTCCACGAGCGTTACTTACCTCCCGTCTATCCTATATATATGGAGTTTGGGACGAGGTTTTGGGAAGGGTTCACCAAGAGATGAAGCACTGGTAAAGTGACACGGCAACAAAAAAATGGAGGATTATGCTCTCCAACAAAGAACGCTCCACCGATAATGAACGTCGATGAGGAACGCCTTTGACTATGATGAACGGCCTCCTTCGACTTTCTTCCTCAGAATCCTTAGACATAGGAAGTATTAATCTACAACGACTCAGCGTCCGCCTTCTCGCGGAAACTTCGACGAACAATAGACAAGGTAGGGTTTTTTTTAATTTTATATTATTCCTTTTATTAGTCCATTCTAAAGAAAAGAATCATTGTGGATGTTTTTCCTTGCCATTGGGAATTTTTTTTTATGGAAATATGTGGGGTGATGGATTGATTTTTCTTCTACGTTCTTTTCAAGTTAATTCTTTGTAATTCAAAAAAAATTAATCCACTTGCTACCACCCTAAACTCAGAGGGTGAGTGACCAAGCAACATGGCTCGACCCCTCTTCCATTCTTGTTTGTGATGTTCTTCAGAATGGTGATGGGGCGATGAGACGACGAATGCGATGAAGGCAATGGTCGCGCTAACCACGACCTCCACAGCCCGTGCCGCCCACCGGCTGAAACGGTCTTGGCCATCCCGTCCACCGGCTGAACTGGCTCCGTCGCCCTAGGTCGAACTGCGATGCCTTGCTTGCTGCCCGCAACTCCCATTCGTGCCGGCCTCTGTCACCCAGGCCGAACCACAATGTCCTCTTGACCACCCCCATGCCCCACGCACCACACATCTCCATCATACACGTACCCCACATGCCCCACACACAATGCAGCTGCACACGCCTTGTGTCACCGATGGCCGAACCTGCCCCGTCATCCCTGGCCGAGCCACCCGAGCCGCACACCTTGCGGTGCCCGAACACACCAGCCTCCTTCGGCCCTCACGGTGCACCAACTAAGTCAGCCTCACATGCCCCTCGCTGTGCTTCGGCCGAACCGACCTTCACACTCACGGCACCCTTCGGGACAACCCGCCCTTGTGCCGACCCATGGCCGGTCCGCGACCTTCTGACCGGTCCATGCTCTCACGGCCAGCTGGGCTGGGCCCTACAGGCCGGGATGAACCTACAGGCTGGCTTCCCTAATGGGCTAGGCCAAACCCAACGGGTCGGTCTAGGTTGACCTAGACCCTTTCGACCTAAAATGGGTCAGTTCTGGTCGGTCTGACTGAGTCGGACCAGACAGAGGCCCACTACGACCCTTTACTTTATTTCAGCCATATCATTGGCATAAGGAATATATATGATGAATAGCCACCGGCCCTGGTAATCATGGAGCCTGACTACCCCTTTGAGTATTCCCCACTACCGTTTGTGGAATAGTTGAGATATGGTCAGGTTGGATCGTGAACGAATCCAACCATGCTCCCAGGACTAAAAGGTTAATATTTCACATACCAGACATCTGATTGATGCGCCGTCTGTTGCGTTGATGCCTCTATGACATGGTGGACCTTAAAGATACATTTATGTTGTACTTTGTGATAGTTGGAGTCTCTATTATCATCTATTTGTGCAAATCCCTTCCGAGACGAGCATAAAAAGTGCATAGACCTAGTAGCTAACTGAGACATGATGAATACTGACCTAATGACTCAGAGTGACTCGACTATTCCAGTGGGGAGTGCCTAGTTGTGGCGAAAAACCCACAGTGGAGGATCACCTGATTTTGGTGGCAGGCCAACAGTACTCCACAGGAGGAGTACCTATGTAGGCTATTAGGGGGAGCACCTAGTTGTGGTAGCAGACACAGGGTGGGGAGAGTCTTGGTGACATAGTAGACCCACGGTACTTGATAGAAGGAGTACCTCAGTAGTCCAAGGAGAGTGGAAAGTTCCTTGGTGTCATTCTAGTCCAAGTGTACTCGAAAAAGGAGGAGTTCTCTAGCAAGCGTGGTTTCAATAATGTGAATAAAAATCCTAGTTGTACTAAGTGAGTAACTTTTTTGTTTTCATCATGATTGAGATTGATTACTAAAAACATTGGTGTATGTGTAGGAATATACCTATGTGGGGTTATCTATTGATTTAATACATTTTGGTCTATCCTTGTTGGATTTTGTGACACCTTGAGGGTCTCGGGGTTCCTACTGAGTATCATTATACTCACCCCTACACGGGCTATGCACGCACCTCGTTGTGTTGGTTGTAGAAGATAGACAATACTGACTGAGGCTGAGAGTACCGGGACCAAAAAATACTCGGAGGTGGAAAATACAGTGTGACGGTACACGGAGGAGACGGACGGACATTTATTTATGAGGAGGTTATATGTACATACCCTTCAGGTAGGAACCTTGGAGGACGACCCAACGTCAATTTTCTTTTCTTCAGTTGTAATTTCAGTTTCTTATAATTTTCAGTTGGGTTTGTATTTTCATCCCATTTTACATTCATCACACATTTTTTATACAGTTTTACATAGTGTTATGTTTCCATATTGTGCCCTTTTGTGTGTGTTTATAGGTTATAGAGGAAATTATATTTTAGTTTTAGGAAATTATTCCTTTGGTACAAGTCTTAATCCCCTAGCCTATGGAATGCAGGCATGGGGTTGTCATGGAATGGGGCCCGAGAGACGGGTCCAGATAATCTGTCATGGAAATCCAATGGTTTTTAGTTAAATAAAACTATTAAATTGCATCAATATTATCATCATGGTGGTCAGAAAATTAAATCATTCAAACCGGGACTAAAAATAAATATCCTATAGTTATGTATTAATTCCCATTAAATTTTCAATGTGACAACAATTTGATCATTGTATTTCATTAGAATCATTTTTTTTTGTTTTTAATGAATCTAATTCTAGTGTGTTTATTTGAACCTAAAATTATATACCAATAACATATCCATTATGGATTTGAGATATGTGAATCCCACTAAAAAAATTCTTATTTTTTATGATTAAAAAAATAATGAGTTATTGAAGATGTATTCTTACGATTAATGTCCTAACCTAGTGGTTCATTTTATATAGAACCATATTATGTACTTTATCTGAAATTTTTTTTTTTGATTTCAATCTATGTATCATTTAGTAATCCTTTAGCAAAAAAAATATCCTTACTAATGTTGTATAGAAATCATGATTAATAAAGGGTAAATGTGGTTGACACAATAAAGAAATTATGGTAGCCAACAAAACTAGGTTGTCGTGTAGGATGGTTTTGTGAAAGCATAACCAATGATGTGAGAGGGAAGAATGTCTGTAGATATTGAAATGATATATTAGCTAGGTTTTCTAGGGGTGTGTCATAGACGGTGTGTGTGAGTGTAATGTTGTGGTTTCCAACCCCCACTAGTGTCTCGATGAATGATTTTTTGTATTGTGTATTATTAAGTGAAATAACCCTATACGGAGTATCGATGTGTGTTACAGAATAATGGAATATTTATCCGATCGTTAAAAATCCATATAAAAAAATAAATACCTAAAAAAAATTGAACTGATCCATCCATTCTGAATACCGTGATATTTTGTGAAATATCCCTTTTAATAAATAAAAATTTCTTTGTTAACATGTGTTACCCCTTGCTACGAGTTTTAATAAATATAAATTAATAATTTATATTATTATATAAATGTAATTAATTTTACCTAGAATTTATACATGGGTTCATGAATCAGAATAAATTAAATTTAAATATAAAATAAAATGGTAATATAAAAAATAAAGAATTGATAAATAAAAATAATATTTTTAGAAAAGTCATTATTTATTTGAAAAAGAAGTTTCTAAAATTTTTTATTCCATTATGTAAATAAACTACAAAAATATTTTTAAAATAATTTTAAAACAATTATTTTTCAAAATAAACATAATTTATAAAATATTAATTTTAAAGTAATAAATTGGAAATTTTTTGGGGATTGTTTTTGAATATTTCAATTTCATGTATGATTAGTGAAAATAATAGTTTTTTATGAAGATAGAATTTTTACATAAAAAAATTATATGGTTACAATTTATTAAATGGTTTTAAAATTAATATTAGTTAATTATATATATATTAATCCAGCAGATGTAATTAGAATAAATATCATGTTTAATTTTATTATAAATATTATTAAATATATGATTCTTTTCTCATAGTGAAATATCTTTTCAACATGAATGTGAGATTAATTTAAATTTAAAAGTTTCTAGCTCAATTAAGGGAATTTATAAAAATATATTCCATATAAAAATATATCATAAATAATTTTTAATAATTATTAAAAATAATATGTTTACCATACTTATTAGTTAAAATAAAAATAATAATTAACATGTTTAAGGTTAGAAAAAGTTTACTAGAGGGTTAAGATAAAATATAATTCAAAAAATGAACATGAATATTTTCAAATAGAACCCCATGAAATATCAAATTATGAATGACATATTCAATAGAATGTATTACACATAAGGTGAATACTAGAATGGAAAATAATATCTGGAGACATTATGATATATTTCAAAATATAAATAAATTTAATCGATTTTATTTCTTGAAATGAAAAAAAACTGAGTTTGGATTATATTACACAAATGAAATTATTTCATTCGTATCTTTTGATATCAGAGAGCCTATTTTTTACTGAATAATAATAATATTATTATTTAAATTGAATATTATCTCACAATGATTAAATTGGTGCTTATGAATATGACTGACTTATGAAAATGTATGGTTTACACAAACATAAAATGAATTCCTTGTTTATTAATAAAATATAAATTAATATAAAATTCAATTAAATATAGAAATTTATTTTTTCTAAAATACTATATTTTTTCACCAAAAGAATATTATTTTAGTAAACATAATTAATTTATACTTTTGGAAGAAATTAATAATATATATATTTAATATATTCATTAATTTTTTTATATTCATAAAATAAATTTTATAGGTATAAGACAAGATCAAATCAATTTTTATGTAAAAAATTTTATTGTTCTAAATACTATTTTGTCAGATTTTAATGGTGCATATATTTTAAGACTTTATATTGAGACTTTTATGAATTTTATTTGGAATATTTAACATTATTTTGGGTACCATATTGTTAATATTATCTTATGGTGAATGTTGTATATTGTTTTGTAGATGTTTCATTTTTTGATAAATAATGGAAAATAATGAATTTTAATTGAAAATTCACTTTTCATATAAATGAAATATAATAACTCTTTATATTTAAAATTAGATATATAATAAAATTTTATCAACTATATATATACTAAAATAATATTTTCTCATTTTAATAAATTTTATATTGATTTTGTATATATAAAAATACTAAACATCTAAATATTTTCACTTTATTAACCCATTTTTCTCCACTTGTTTATGGGATTAATATAAAATTAAATTCATCCAGATGAGTTAATTAATATTAAAAAAATGGATTTAATATTTTTTGTATTAATATTTTTAAATTTATAATATGATCATAATATTTCTTTAGCAAATGGAATACTTGATCTAGTAAAAATTAATTACAGTTATTATGTTAATAATTATTTTACATAGTTGTTAACCATATATTATATCTTATAAAAATGATCATAGACTTTTTCGATTCATGTTCTCAGGAGATATTGCAATTAATAACAAAAAATATATGAATATTTTAATATTATGGATTATTATTTTTAGGTAAAGATGTGGGTTCACCTAAAAACATTTCAAAAATGCCATTTATGTCCTCTCTATAACATTAAGAAGGCATCCAAATATCCTTCCCACTTCACACAATAAATGAAATTGGTTCAACCATGACCCACCCAAATCACTCCCAAATTCACTCCCATCTTTATATAATGCTTATTTTATGAATAATTCTCACTTAGGATGTTTTTAGTGAAACCATTATAGGATACCCAATGAAATTCAATGTTTTTCTAAATAATATTTGATTTTATTTCCACTCCCACCTCCACCAAACATTTTTATATATTCATTAGATTATTAACATAGTATATGAAATATGATGATATTTTTTATGTTATGTGTACTACCTAATAATTCATACACTTCCAACATATTTTATAAATTATCATCGTTTGTGTGTTTGAGGGACTACTGCCTCCCTGACCATTGGTGTTCATTCATACATTACCACATTTCATGGATAGTAATAAAGATTAATTTATAGTTTGTATAAGATATATATTCTATTAATGGTATTTTTAATGCCTGAGGTGTCATTATATAAAAAATACCTTCATTCATTACATTTTTTTGGAACATGATAACGTTGTTCATCTGTAAGATGCACTACCACCTCACAAAGAATTGTGATTCATTCACAGAATACATGAAATATTTTAATTATGGGTTTAATAAATATATGTTATTTATATGAAATAAAATTGATACTTGAATGTTAATTTACATGTATATCATTTTTATTTATATATTTAATATGAAATGAAAATTGAAGTGGAATTCATGGGTACGTACACCCAACATTATCCATGATGATGAATTTCATTTACTGTTAGAAACTTTAATTGATTAATATAAATATAATTAATATATTTATTTTTATAAAAATTATGTTTAACAATATATTTATGTTTATGTATTAAACAAGGATATTTTAGCGAAAAATAACAAGTCAAAACATACTCGATAAACAATAAAATTGTCTACTGAAAAAATAAAATTAATTAAATATTCTTTACAAACAAGTTATATGGTTTTATAAAAGACCGTATATGATATTAAAATTAATAATATGGTTCCATTAGAATTCTAAAACATTACTAAAAACATTTTATTTGTTTTTAACAAGTTATCAACCTAAAATAATTTTTATAGTAAGAAATTTTGTCTCAATATTACATCATTGAGGAATTCTATAATGTTATGCACCTAGTATTATTTTTGAGGTGTATATATTACTCTGTGAAATTTAATATATTTAATACTACATTATTCATGTTATTATGACATTACATTTTTTTATAAATTCTTATAGGTACTTTAACTTAATAATACCATTTGGTAACAAAATATAATAACATGACTCAATTTTATTGGGTCATATTACATTCTCATTAATGTTAATATTATATGATTATATGTAAAATGAATTTGACAATAAATTGATTTATTTAAATAGATTTTATATTTATTTGTTGTTGATGTACATAATCATTTTATTTTTAAATTATCACATCAATATTATTTTGATATTAAGGGTTCGTTTCACAATCTCAATCTAATTGAGAATATATATACATTAAATACAACTAAAATAAATTATATGATCATTATTTAATACACCCTTTAATTTTATTTTAATATTATTATCCACGATCCTTTTCACTTAATTGTACTATTTCCCACATAATGGTACCTAAATTTTTTAGAAATTTTTTTTTGAAAACCTGATATCATTTCCCTCTTTAGTCAAAAATATATTTTCCTCTAAAACAATGTTATATACAAATGTTTTTGATAATGTTTTTATCATTTTAAAAATCATTTGTTATATTAATTTTATCCAATTTTTTTTCAAAACATCAAAGTAATATTATTTAATTCTCAAAAAAAATGTATGTTTGTCCTTTTTTCAAAAAGTGAAATTAAAAAATATTTTAATGTGATTGGTATGAAAATATTTTCCATCCATAAATGCCCCTTAAATATGTTAAAGGTTATTTTTTATGTTCCAATGTTAATTTTGAAATAGATTTATTTTCAAAATATTATATCAGTTTTTTCAATAGTTACATTGAAATAAAAGTATCTTCAAAATAATATTTAAAATGAAATGGAGATTTTACTCATGAATATTTTTTAAATGGTATTTTAATGGTGTGTATATTCATTAATTTAAAATATTATTCCCACCCCAAAAGAAATACATTATATTGATACAATCTAGAGTAGTTGTAATTTTTCTTAATGATCATTTTTACTGAGGAATGTGTTGACATTCATTTTATTGATTCTGTTTTGTAGTAAATAACAATACATTGAAATTTTAACTTTCCAATGATCACTTGAAATTAAATATCGCCTAAAAATACACATTATTGGTCCTTGATATGATTATTTACAAAATTGAGCACCATATTAACATATGTTAATCACTTTTAATGTGATTTTATTATATGTTTCAATATATATTAATCAATATACCTTTATCAATAATGATAAAATTTGATAAGGCACATTCTTAACAAATTAAATTGATTATTCAATATTGGACGAATATTTAGACTATTGTGACATGTCTTGGGAACCGTTTAATGAACCCATTCAATGCAACATTGGTCTCATTAGATAAAATTATATGGGAGAACCCTTCATTCTTTTAAAATTTATGTTTTAAAATATATTCTAAATGTTATTATAGTAGAGATAAGGTTGGTAATAACAAATTTGTTTATACCCAGAGTTTTTTGAACTATCGCATGAATGGTATAGATGATAATTTTATAATTTAAAAATGGACCATTATAGTGGATAAATAATAATTTCTTTATATAACTATCAATTATTATTCTTTCTATGATTTCACCATGAATAAAAGGATGGTTACATTTCATTACGAGTTCATTGATTAAATGGCATGGTTTTCAATGTTTATCCACATTATATTAATTATGACTTATCTAGTTACTTATTTTAAATTTTCTCTTATTTATTACCTAAATTTTTTGATTATTACTTATTATGGAATATAAATAGATCATGTGCTATTCTATTTACCTTTACTTACTGATTATGTTAATTTATTCATTATCGCTTCTACCATACATATCCCTTAATGACTGTTTGAGTTCAACCATAATTTTTTCTATTCTACATTAATTCAAAAAAAAATTAATTGGAATAATATATAGATATATTATATATTGAAGAATTTAATCCAAAAAAATCATGTTGTGATTTTTGGTTATCAAATTTGCTGTAATCCTATGGTATGTGCCTAGTTTTCCATGACTAATAATCATATCACTCCTTTTGGATGAAATGCATTGTATGATATGCCAATGTAATGGAAGAAATACATCATCTACAAAATTTCTATGAATGGATCTCTATAATTTGTATCCATGGATGTTTAGTAGAAACAAAGGGAAATGTATTTATGAAAACATTGTGTAGGGAACAAAACCCAAATTTTGAAATTGAAGGTAAATATAGATAAATATCATGAAGAAACCTAGATTAAAATTATGAGATTAGATAGACATAATATTTTCAATTTTTATAAATTATTTTAAATAATTTCTGATAATACTTGAATTTTTTTAATGATATGATCTAGTTTACTGTATGTCTTCATTAATAAATTTATCTTATAAAAAGTAATGTGAACATGACTGATGGACATGATAGATTTAGTAATAATGATATTCTTTTATATGTTAACATGATAGTATTTATAATGGGGTTATTATCCCAAAAATTTCCTCGTATGAGGATATAATATCATGTTGAAACAACGTAGTGACTCTTTTATTTTTCTTTTATCGATTTTATGGGAAACCATATAAGTATTGTATGAAAGTGTAAAAAATTGATAATGGTAATAAGGTAATGATGGTTTTTCATGAATGTGATAATTTTGTATGGAAAATACCAGATACATTTTTGATGGAAAAATTAGTTTTTTTTAATGTAGAGAAATGGGAGACAATAAAAAATAATGAAAAGGCAAGAATGAATAAAAAATTCAATATTTCACAAATAGTAAAATTATGAACCATGTAAATAAATACCTTGAGTATTGAGTGTATATACCTAAATGAAGATAATGTATAATGTTCATGATTATGGTTTCTCCAATAATGAAGACGTATAAATATTTTGATATTATTTTAGTTCAAGAAATATTTTATTAGATTATTTTATCAATTAGGTGTTTGTTAAGAGAATAATATAATTTTTAAGGATTGTACTTTAGCAGTATTTTATTAAGTATTTGATAGACCATATTGAAGTGTATAGAAACCAAAAAAAGGAATCATTGACCCATTTATGTTCTAAGAAAACAATTAAATTATTGAATAAATAAACATATTATGTTCCAATTGTAGACATAATGATGGTCTTATAATGTTTTTATTTCTATTGATAATGAAAATATTATATTACTAACAACATTGGATGTGGTGAATAATTTTTTTGGATGGTGTTTTATAAAATCATTAATCTATTTTACAAACTCTTTTCAATGTAGGTGGTATATATAATTATCTAGTTTGTACATAAGCAATAAAGAACCGACCATGTTTTCAATAAGGATTTATTTTTATCCAAATTATTACCACACGTTAAAAAAAATTTGTGTAGTCATTTTTTTGTATTTAATTATTAAAATGATTATTTATATTAATTGATGATTAATAATAAGTTCATTTTAGAAATAAAATGACATTGTTTCGATTTTCATGGATAAAAATATTTTGGAAAATTTATCACTTTAAGAAGAGATTTATGTGGACCTTTGGATAATGCTATAATTATTAATGTATTAATTCAACGTATGACAAATCTAGTTATATTATATGATGTAAAGAAATAGGTCGAAACACTACAAATGGATTATATAGTTCATATGAAAAGTGATTAAATCATTTATGTTAATACTCTCATGAATGTTCCTCACCTTTTATTCCATATTTAGTTTTTTATATTTCATGTTTTCTCAAATGTTTGACCTTCAAATTTTTTTATTGAATATCATGTTATTTAAATTCCATTGGTGTTTAGTTATTTACCATTTCAATTTGATTATGTTTATTTATTCACTATTTCTTCAACTATACATAACCATTAATAAGTGATTGAGCTCATGCGTATTTTGTTTCACCTCCCCAGGATTAAATGATATTTCAGACTAATATGAAGAGATATAAAAGAACACATAAAGATAGTTTCAAAAAACAATTATATATTAATTTATGTATTTAAAAGTTATTTAATTCTATATTTTGTATATGGTTTTCCTGGAATACTAACCTGATTTATTCTTCAAAATGTGATTCATTGTATCGTTTGCAAATGTAATAATAACATGATACCATATCTTGTCTTAATAGGGTCATGTCATTATATCCTAAATCGTTTTTACGAAATTATTCACCTTTTTGGTCTCCAAGGACAATGGATTTTTTATTTTTTATGCTTGTGGTGTTTGAAAAACGTTTTTATATAATTTTCATTTCAAAAGGTACAAGTATGACACATACTCCAACAATAAAATTTCCCACTCTCCTCTTAGTATCATAATTCAAAAACTATTTTTTTGGAAGATCCATTCCTGATTTTGATAAATATTTTTATCATGTCATCATTAATTAAATAATTTATTTAGTATACCCTCTTTGGAATGCTCTAGGTATAATCTGAAAGAGGCAATCATAGGAACATGTAAGGTTGTTGACCTTGTTTTTTTGTTTTATATCTTCCTCAACCACCCTAATATATTATTATCCATCTATAATATAATAAAATTAGTATCTTCCATATATTTAGATGTTATTAATTCAATATAATGATATGAATCTTCATCGACATCCCTCAATTGGGGAAAACAATTGTTATTATGAGTGGTGGACTAATATCTCACAAACAAATGTTATTTTTTCCAAAACCGCATAAAAAAGATGGTTATAATGATTTTTTATTAATAATATATGATATTAAAGTTATTATTATCATTATAGAATAATATTTTTACATATTACATCATACATTACATTCCATTGAGTATATGATAACATTGTTTGTGTGTATAGTGGAATTCCTCTTCTCAAAAGGATGTGATTCGTTTTTTCACTAATGATTTACATTCAAGGAAATTAGAGTAATTTTAATGAAAATTTATGCTTTATATGGAATGAAATTTTTAGTAGTGGTTAATTTTATTATTTACCTTTCATTCATTATATTCTTCTTGTATATGGATGTATCATTTCGGTGTATATACGACCTACTATCCATATTAATGGTGTATGTCAAATTCTACCACTATAATGTTTGGTCCAGTATAAATATATATATACTAAATATATATGATATTTATATCATTTTTAAAAATCTTTTCATGATATATCAATGATAAATATCGTAGAACCAAATGTAACAAATCACAACATTTGAGAAAATAATATCATTATAGAAAATAATATTTTTACAAGGAATTATTTATAAAAAGAAAATACAATTTAGTAATTTAAACATATAAGGTTAGATAAATATGATTAATATACCTTAATATATACATAATAAAAATATATTTATTACTAATTATGTTTAAACATTTCTTTTCAGAGAAAAGACATGAGGTAAGATATTTTTGTCTCAAACTGTATTTTTTTTGACATATGTTATTTTATGAAACAATATGCATTTATGATGTGTTTGTATATCCGCAGTTATATGAAATATCATGTATATAATTAATTTAATGATATTAAAATTTTTTATTAGAATCTTCGATTGGGCATACGATTCAAATAATAAAAAAGTGGTAAAGCTTTTATATTAGAATATAATTATTTTTCTGGATTGGATATGACTATACATTCAATAATGATATATAATAGAAAAAATTACATTCGAAAATTATTATTATTATTCTAATATGTATATTTAATGTAATACATGTTTTTAATTCAATGTTCCCTCATTTTTTTCATATGATTCAAAAAGTCTATTTTTATCAAAAAACAATATTATTTCACTCGTTGGTCAAAACACCCATTTTTCATTAATATCAATTTTTTTAATAATGTTTTCAAAGGATAATTAACAATAAAAAAATTATTTATTAAATATATTATTACTCAATATAAAATATTGAAAAAGAGTTTCAAAATAAACCATCTTGTAATTTTCATAAAATAACCCTTTATGAATTTACAAAAAAATTAAAAATGTATATTTTTTTAACATGTATTCTACATATATAATTTCTATCCAACATGAAAAATATTTTATTATAAGATTTATTTTTCACAACCCATTCTCGAGACCTCTGACGTGACTACCCCAAGCCTGCCTCCCATAGGCCAAGGGCTGGCGACTAGTACCAAGGGATAAATCCTGTAAAAAAGGGGAAGGAATTGCCATTATAAAGTAAACAAACACCACAGAGTAAACCAGCAGAAGTAAATACTATGTTGAACAGGGGAAAAAAGTATGTGCTAAAAGGTAAATGAGGATGAATACAAACCCAACTGAAAAGTACAGCTAGAACTGAAAGTAGAGTACAACTCAAAGAACAATAGCTGAAAGGTTACAAGCTGGTCCTGGATCGTCCTCCAGCTTCCTACCATAAGGGTAGGTACATATCTCCTCCTCAGCACTCCATGTCTATCCGTCTCCTCCGGGTACCAATTCTTCTTGAAGTCCACCTCCGGGCACCGTCTCGACGTGATATCCACCTCCGGAAACCGACTCGTCGTGAGATCCTCCTCTGGATACCGTCTAGCTCTACAACCCTAAACCTCCATCTGTGATGTCCGTTGTCTACAACCAACACAACGTAGTGCGGGAAAATCCCGTGTAGGGGTGGGTTTACGATACTCAGTAGGGACCCCGAGACTCCCGAAAGATTCCCAGAATCCACAAAGGATAAACCACAAAAGGAAAGGTACAATCACGAAGTAACATCTAACTCTACTTATGTATATGTTCATACATATACATAAGTCATCAATTACAGTTCGACTCCAACATCTGAGCCCAAGTTCGATCACATCCACACAAGAGAGTACAACCCAATCCACACAGAAAAGCACAACCCAATCCACATAGGAAAGCATGTCAATGATATCAAAGATAATGATTCAAAGTCAAGACTCAGCTCACACATGTATACTTTTTTGTAGGGTGATAGAGATGATCATATTTAATCACTAATTCATCTAAGATGGGACCCACGTAGGATAATAGACCAACTAAGCTGTCGGATCCACGTAGGATACAAGTATAGTAGTCTTCACCGCCGAACCCACGGAGGATTCCCGTACGGTTTTCATCGTCGTCGAACCCACAGAGGATTCCAGTATGAAAGTATTCAATGTCGAACCCACGGAGGATTCCAATATGGTTTTCATCTTCGTCGAACCCATGGAGGATTCCAATAAAAAACTCTTCAGCATCGAACCCATGGAGGATTCCAATACGGTTGTCATCATCATCGAACCCACAAAAGATTCCAGAACGAAAGTCTTCACCATGTAACCCATTGCAACTGGGGAACTCATCCTCTATAAAGTACAGTGGGAATGCCGCTACAACGAAGCGCTTCCCGCTAGCCTTGGACTGTTGTAGTACTCAACCTATCTAGTACTGTGGGCCTACTGCTACAACCAAGCGCTTCCCACCATGGGTCTGCCGTTACAACCAAACTCTCCACCTCATAGCCTACAGAGGTACTCCATCTGTTGAGTACTGCAGGTCTACCGCTACAACCAAGCACTCCTCGGTCATGGGTCTGCCGCTACAACCAAGCGCTCCCCACTGGGCTATATAAACACTCAGTGTTGATCGATCAGTAGTCGTCATGTCTCATCCAGCTCTAGGGTTTCCGCACACAGCACGCTCGTTTCTGGGAGGGTCCGCTCCACGAGCCAAGGGGTCGATACATCAACTTACATGTAGTCTGGAGTTGATGTATCCCAAAGATCCGTCTTGACATAGGGAACTCAACGAGACAGACGACGCGTCAATCGAACATCCGGTTTGAGAGTTTTTGGCTTTTTCGTTTCAGGGGCCCAGTTGATTTTTAAATCAAAAACAACCCGACTGCACTCCAACTGGGTCCAAACCTTGAGCGGAGTAAGCCAAAAGGTCTGTCTCACTAAGCAGAATCCAACAAAGTCGACGGCACGTCAATCGGACGTCCGGAGATCAAGTTATAAGTGTTTCCACTCCGAGGGCTCGGTTGGTTTCGTGTTCGAACCAACCCGGCCGTACCCCAAGTTTCTCAAAACATTGAGTGTAATATACCTAAATGACCGTCTCAATACAAGGATCACATTGCAACTGACGGTGCGTTGATAAAAGGTCTGTAGCCCCTGTTACAGGTTTTTAAAAGAACCTGTCCAGTATTAGGGGGTTTTGGGCCCGGACCGACCCGCCCCAAGACCCCCTGGGTAGGCTCGAACCGGGGTGACCTGAATTGGGTCCGGGTCCAGCCCACCAAAGTGCGGCCCGGTGCGGTGGGTGCGGCGCGGCCCGACATGGGTGGCAAGTTGGGCTAGCGCGGGCGTGACCCGAATGGAGAGGTCGGCGCCGGGCCGAGCTGTCGCGGAAGGGGGGGGGGGGCGCTGCCCCCTGTTTTGAAATGGCAGCTCCATGTAGGGGATGCTCATTTGGCCATCCGGGGATTACGACCCCCAGCCTTCTCCGATCGGCCAACTCGGCTGGCCCGCCGTGCTACCTCCGCGTGACCCCGCTTTCCCGCCCCTCCGACACATCGGCGGCCGGTGGTTCTGGTCGCCGGTCCCTACTCCGCCGCGGCCCGCTCCGGCTACGGCCTCTTCATGGTTCTCTGGTGCGCCTCGACGGCGCCGCACCCCTTCGCCACGGCCCGACACCTGCCACGGTTTCTTTTGGCCTCAACGGTGTGGCGTGACGGCACCGCGCTTCCTTGCCGCATTTTATCTTGTTCCCGCACGGTACCGTTGCACCGTGCCGCCTTAGTTCAAGCCGTAACGATAACAACAACAAAGGGGGGAGGTGGGTCAGCCATGATCATTAGGTCTGACCTCCTCCCGTTAAATTGATAACAAGCAGCCCAATGAAAATGTCGATGAACGGCAAGAAATATTCACGAACGAAAATCAATCCCCTACCTTGATAACGAGTTGACGATCGATGAGCGTTGCGGAAAGAGATGTCGCGGAAGACGGCGTCGCGAAAGGAGGATCCATGAGCATCGTCGACGTCTCAGTACATGGCATCACAGAGAAGAGGATCGTCGGCATCGTGGTACATGGCGTCGCATCATCGATCTATGAGGAATTAGCGTTCTTCGTCGTCCTTCGTCGGAGGTCGTTGTTCTTCATCAGTGACGGTACGTTCTTTGCGTTCTACAAGGAGGAAGATTAAGTTCTTGGTGGAACTCTCCCTCTCAACACAACGAAGCAACCCCTAATTGAAATAAGACTTTGTCTTGTTTAATTAACACACACAAGCCAACATTCCATTTAAATTCAAAATAATTCATTCAATTAATTGAATTAATTTAAGAGTCTTAATAGTCCAATTAATGTGAGAGTTGACTTGGCATTTAATAAGTGGGTGCGGGTGTGTTACAAAAAATAATGGGGGTTTGAGGAAGTTGAAAAGGTGGGCTCGTGTGGGCCCACCTCACTAATATCATATCTAGAGGGGTTAGGATATAGTGGGTCCCACCTCAACTTCCATAAGTAGGTTTAAACTACATAGACCATAAAATAAAAATTGTTTCACAACTTTTATTTTATTCATTAGTTAACCCCTTTTTTTAAATAACCACACCCGAGAAAACACAACTCCAGAAAAGGTGTTCCTAAGAAATTACTGGTGCTGCAGTTTCATTGGTGCCCTCATAGTTCGATTCTAAGCACCAGTTCAAAATTTAAGACAACTCGCTCATTCGTTCACTGAACGTACCTGAGCTAAACTTCAAAAATTGATTCCGGGCACACCGGGCCTCAGAATCAGGTGCCGTCAAAAATTTCATTCTTGTAAAATCCCAAAGAAAATTAAGAAAAAAATTTCCCTTTAATTTTACAGGTCATTACATTACTCCCACCTTAGGACTCTACGTCCCCAAAAAGATACATCATAAACTAGGGGAAAAAATGTGGGTAATGTGCACGCATCTGAGCCTCCCACTCCCAAGTGATCTCTTGAAGGTTCTCGTGCTACCACCTGATGCACACTAAAGGAATCGACCGCCCACGTAGGAACCGCTCCTGTCGATCCTCGATCTCCACCGCAACCTCCACAAAAGTTTCCCCATCGTCAATGTTTATCTCTTCATGGTCGATGATATGTGTCGGGTCGTGAACGTATCTCCTCAGCTGAGATAAGTGGAAGATGTCGTGCACCCGGTGCAACTGAGGTGGTAGAGCCCGATGATAAGCCACCTCACATATACTGCTAAGAACCTAGAATGGTCCGATGAAGCGTAGAGATAACTTTCCGCCGTGGGTGAAACTCTGTATTCCATGTCCAGGTGAGACCCGTAGAAAAACGTGGTCACCATCCTCGAACCCCAGTGGTCTCCGCCTCCTGTCATCATAAGACTTTTGTCAGCTCTGAGCTGTCCTCATCCACTCTTTGATGACCTGGACCTTCTTTGGTCCTACAAGAGCTGATATGATTTCATCTTTGTCGATAATAGAAATCCGGTCTCATCCCCAGGATGAACCACATTATTCACCTAATACAGTAAATCCTGACATGGATGACACTAATCCATACCAAGGATGACGTCGTAAGGCCTAGGCACTACTACCAAGAGATCCAACCGTTACTCTCACCTCCAAGGGTTGAGTCACACTATCGGCATCAGTGTGTGGTCGCTGGGTTTCCTCTAGTAGGAATCTCAAAAGTGAGGGTCAAGTCAATAGTTTAAACCAGAACCTCTTAGTAACAACATAAAGAGAGGACAAAATTTATACCACAAAGAAAGGTGTATTTTATTAATGTAGGTCAAAGTAAAAAAGACAAAAAGAATCCACAAACAAACATCAACAAAGCTAGAAGAAACATGAACAAAAGTCTCCATGTTGGGAGCTAGTACCGCTCCTGTCCATCTGCTCCCGGAGCTCCATGATCATAGGCCTTAGCTATCTGAAGCTGAGCTCTCCCATATCCACAAGTTCCCTGCAGTTGGGGTGGTCTTCCTGGTGGTGGTGGTGGTAGGGACTCAAAGCGTCTCCCACCAACCGTTACATGACCTCCTCCCCTGACTCGGTCTCCTTCTCCTTGAGATCGGCCCTGATCAAACCTCTGACTCTTCTTGGGAGGTCCTTCGTTTATCCGCTGGTCATCTGTATGGAAGGCCGGACAGTCACGTTCCATGTAACCAACCGCGCCGTAGGAGTAACACTGTTCCCTCCTGGTAAGTCGTTCTCCTCCCCGGGTGCCTCGCACACATGATCATGTGTCATGGGGTCGATCACCTGTAGGTCTGGTCCTCTTAGACCTCTACATCATCTGTCTACTTCCCGCTGCTCAAGACTCTACCGCATGCCGGCTAGTGGTGGGTCCTGCTGCTAGAGACTGCTCAGCAAGGAAACTCTCCTCTAAGAGGGCTCGCTCCAACACCCATGTCTGCATCAGGATACTGTGAGAAACATATGAAGCTCTAATATCTCGCCGGATCCCCAGCTCTAAGGTTTGGTCCCTGATGAACGGGTCTCGTACCATATCTGTATAGTAACGCGAGAGATCGGTGAACCTCACTGAATACCGCGCCACTAAAATGATACTCCTGTTGAAGATGAAGTAGCTCATGTATGCGCACCGCTCGATGGGTGGCCGGTACAAACTCTGCCCAGAATAGGCTCTCGAAGTCTGCCCACAGAAGGGATGCCTCGTCGTGCACCTGGAGCATCAAGCTCCACCATCTTCCTACTGCCGCGTATAAGAGGCTCACTGCAAGGATCACCTTGAGGTCAGCTGGTGTCCCCACTAATCTGAAAAATTGAACTACAGCCTCCATCCAATCCTCAGCTGCCTGAGGGTTCATCTCACCATGGAAGCTGGGCGGTCTCTGACGCTGAAACTCGTGATGTGCACTAAGGCGATGTGCACTCTCAGTGGTTGGGGCTGGTATCATCAGCGGCTCGGTGGGT
Organism: Viscum album; assembly: GCA_963277665.1. Taxonomy (NCBI): domain Eukaryota; kingdom Viridiplantae; phylum Streptophyta; class Magnoliopsida; order Santalales; family Viscaceae; genus Viscum; species Viscum album. Next base: position 792,732,037 of record OY728160.1, on the reverse strand, counting down.
GGAGGTACCACCAGTGCCTCCGCTGAAAAAGGGCCCTGCACTGAGGCATCGTCGCTCGATGGGCTGTCGTCTCGTACAAAGATCGGAACCCTAGCTGGCTGCCATCGTGGGGCCATCCTGAGAAGAAACAAGTGTGCCACGGTCAAAACAGTATACCTGGTGAGCTGACACAAAGTAATCAAAAAAGAAAACTTTTGAAACACACATGCAATCAATGTCCTCGTGCATTGAGTCGGAAATTAGAAGTCAGGGTCCTGGTGTACAGATACGTCGGCCGCCGCACCAACACTAGACTCCCTGGACTGATAACCACACTCAATACCCTTAACAATATTCCTTAACAGAGAAGAAAGATCAGAGTCCTATGTTCTGTGGTAGAACCGAACAACTATGATACCAATTTGTCATAACCCGTCCTCGGGACCAGTGTCGTGACTACCCCAAGCCCACCTCCCATAGGACAGGGGATGGCGACTAGCACCAAGGCGTAAATCCCGACAAAAGGGGAAGGCATTGCCTTTATAAAGTAAAAAAAACACCACAGAGTAAACTAGCAGAAATAAATATTATGTAGAACGGGGTAATGAAGTATGTGTTGAAAGGTAAATGGGACAGAATACAGACCCAACTGAAAAGTACAGCTACAACAGAAAGTAGAGTACAACTCAAAGAACAACAGCTGAAAGGTGACTAGCTGCTCTTGGACTGTCCTTTGGCTTCATACCTGAAGGGTAGGTATAGATCTTCTCCTCAGCAATCCACGTCTGTCTGTCTCCTCCTTGTACCGACTAGTCGTGATGTCCACCTCCGGGGACCGTCTCGACGTGATATCCACATCCACGCACCGACTCGTTGTGAGATCCTCCTCCGGGTACCGTCCATCTCAACAAGCCTCAACCTCGATCAGCGATGTCCGTCATCAGCAACCAATACAACGTAGTGCATACATAGCCCGTGCAGGGGTGAGTATACGATACTCAGTAGGGACACCGAGACCCCCAATGGTCTCCCATAATCCAAAAAAGAAAACCACAAAGGAAATATAAAATCACGAAGTAAAATCCAACTCTACTTAGGTATATTCCCATACATATACCTAAGTCATCAATTCCAGTTCGGCTCCAACATCCAAGCCCTAGTTCGATCACGTCCACACAGGATAGTACAACCCAATCCACACAGGAGAGCATAACCCAATCCAAATAGGAAAGCAAGTCAATCGTATCGAAGATAATGATTGATAGCCAAGACCATATCACACATTTATAATTTTTTCTAGGGTGATAGAGATGATCAGATGTAGCCACTGATTCATCTATGTTAGGACCCACGTAGGATACTAGACCAGCTATGCTATCGGGCCCACGTAGGACACATTTATAGTAGTCGTCACCGCCGTACCCACGGAGGATTCTTGTACGGTTTTCGTCATCGTCAAACCCATGAAGGATTCCAGTACGAAAGTATTCACCATGGAACCCATGGAGGATTCCAATATGGTTGACATATTCATCGAACCCACGAAGGATTCCAGTACAAAAGTCTTCATCGTCGAACCCACAGAGTATTCCAATACGGTTGTCATCGTCATCGAACCCACGGAGGATTCCAGAATGAAAGTCTTCACTATCGAACCCATAGATGCTGGGAAACTCATCCTCTATCGAGTACAGTGGGCCTGCCACTACAACCTATCACTTCCCAGTAACATTGGACTGCTGTAGTACTCCACCTGTCGAATACTGTGGGTCTGCTGCTATAACCATGTGCTTCCCACCATGGGTCTGCCGCTACAACCAAGCGCTCCCCCTCATAGACTACAGAGGTACTCCTTCTATTGAGTACTGCGGATCTGCCGCTACAACCAAGCGCTCCTCCACCGTGGGTTTGCTGCTACAACCATGCGCTCCCCCTTGGGCTATCAAAACACTCCGAGTCGATCAATCAGCAGTCATCAAGTCTCAGCCAGCTCTACGGTTTCCGCACACAGCACGCTCGTTTCCGGGAGGGTCCGGTCCACGAGCCCAGGGGTTGATACATAAACTGACACATAGTCTAGAGTTGATGTATCCCAAAGCTCCGTCTCGACATAGGAAACTCAACGTGACACACGGCGCGTCAATCGGACTCCCAGTCTGAGAGTTATTGGAATCCAACAAAGTCGACATCACATCAATCGGATGTCCGGAGCTCAAGTTATAAGCCTTTCCCCACCATGGCCCCGGTTGGTTTCGTGTTCGAACCAACCCGGCCATACCCCATGTTGTCAAAAAACTTGAGTGTAATATACCGAAATGACCTAATAGTTCTAAGGATTGAATTGCAACAGACGGTGCATCGATCAGAGGTCCTTAGCGCATGTTACAGGGATTTAAAAGAACTTGTCCGGTATTATGGGGTGTTGGGCCCGGACCGACCCGGCCCAAGACCCCCTTGGTCGGCCGGAACCGGGTCGACCCGACCAGGGTCCGGGTCCGGCCCAATAGGGTGTGGTCCAGCCCGGCCTATGAGGCCTATTGGCCTAGCACGGGCGCAGCCCGCATGGCCAGCTCGGCGCTGGCGGAGCTGTCGCGGACGGGGGGGGGGGGGGGGGGGGGCAGCCCCCCTTTTTTGAAATAGTGGCCCCACGTGTGGGCCGCTTCTTTTTCCGGTCGGGGGTTACAACCCCCAGCCTTCTCCGATCGGCCGGCCTGACTAGGCGGCCGTCCTGCCGCCGCGGGACCCCGTGGTCCCGCACCTCTGACGTGCCGGCGGCCGGTGGTTCTAGCCGGCGGCCGATGGTTCCAGCCACCGCTCCCTACTCCACCGCGGCCAAAGGCCGCGGCCTTGGCCTGACCAGCGTGGCGCGACGGCGCCGTGCCCCTCCCCCGTGGCCCGCTCCGGCCGAGGCCTCTCGTTGTTCTCAGGTGGGACGTGGCGGCGCCACGCCCCTTCGCCACAGTCCGACTTCGGCCGCAGTTTCGCTCGACCTCAATGGTGCGGCACGACGGGGCCACACTTCCATGCCACATTTCTCTTTGTTCCCATGAGATGCCATTACACTGCGCCGCCTTCGTTCGATTCGTAATGATCACAACATCAAAGGGGGGAGGACGGTCGGTCATGTTCGTGCGGTCCGACCTCCTCCCGTTAAATTGATAACAAGCGGCCCAAAGAAAATGTCAATGAATGGAAAGGAATATTCATGAATGAAAATCAAACCCCTACCTCGATAACGAGTTGACGATCGAAGATCATCACGGAAAGAGGCGTCGCGGAAGGATGCTCCATGAGCGTCATCGACGTCACGGTACACGACGTCACAGAGAAGAGGATCGTCGGCATCGCGGTACACGGAGTTGCATTTTCGATCTCCGTGGAATTAGCGTTCTTCGTTATCCTTCATCAAAGGCATGCGTTCTTCATCGATGTCAGTATGTTCTTTGCATTCTACAAGGAGGAATATGATGTTCTTTGTGGAACTCTCTCTCTCTCAACCCAACGAAGCTACCCCTAATGGAAATAAGACTTTGTATTATTTAATTAACACACACAAGCCAACATTCCATTTGAAATTAAAAAGAATTCATTCAATTAATTGAATTAATTGAAGATTCTTAATAGTCCAATTAATGTGAGAGTTGACTAGGTATTTAATAAGGGGGTGTGGGTGTGTTACAAAAAATAATGTGGGTTTGAGGAAGTTGAAATGGTGGGGCTCGTGTGGGGCCCACCTCACTAATATCCTATCAAGAGGGGTTAGAATATAGTGGGTCCCACCTCAACTTCCATAAGTAGGATTAAACTACTTAGAACATACAATAAAAATTTATTCACAACTTTTATTTTATTCATTAGTTAACCCCTTTTTTTTAAATAACCACACCCGAGAAAACACAACTCCAGAAAAGGTGTTACAAAGAAATTATCGGTGCTGCAGTTTCATTGGTTCCCTCAGATTTCGATTTCGAGCAACGGTTCAAATGTTAGGAAAACCCACTGGTTCATTCACTGAATGTACCTGAGCTAATCTTCAGAAATTTATTCAGGCACACCGGGCCTTAGAATCAGGTGCCGTCAGAAACTGCATTCTTGTAAAATCCCAAAGAAAAATAAGAAAACAATATCCCTTGAATTTTATGATCTTTACATTATTTATAACATTTGATGTTTATTATCAATGGTAATTATTTTTAAATGTTTATATGTTTATAAATGTGTTTTAAAAGTGGATAGGTTATTTTCCTCATGGAATTATAAATACGATCATTCAAATTAACCTTCAATATATGATGATATATAATGATGTAACTAATCCTTTTATGGGGATATAATCTGAGGATACAGTCCTTCTTATTTATCTAGTTTTTTTATTATTATGAGGATGTTATTTTAATGACACTCGGTTCCTTTCCATTTTCATTAATATAATGAATTGTTGAGATTATTATGAAACCCATTTCCATTGTATGGTTTATTATATAATGAAATCATTCATGAAACCCATTTCATTTCGTTAGTTCTAAATTGATGATGGATTTATGAATCCCATATATTTTTATAAACTCTTATATGATGAATGTTCTATGATCGTATGCTCAAATATGTATTATTTTCATTATATTATTCATTGGACCTATATCCACCTACAATACATTGTTTAGATATTGAAATATTTTGAGATAAATAAGACTATAATGGGGAGTGAACCCAATTCTGTAGGAATATTTTATCATTATGGTTTTCTGGGGGGAGAACCATGACTATTGAAAATTTTTGGGAGAGAAACCATTCAACGATGTTAGCATTGGAAATAATATTTGATTAATATAAAAATTATTATATTTTCTTATGTGTATGAAATAGTTCCTTTTTTACATAATTTCATTACTCCCATGTATCATGTTATATGATTTCAAAATTATTTATATCTGAATCATGTCCATAAATTAGTATATGTACGAGGATTTCAATCTATGATAAGAATGTTATGGTTTTCAAAAGGTATGTTCATGTTTGAATACATTTATTGTCATGTTTTTTCACATTATTCCCATGAATCGCCATAATGAGTTCCTATTCACACCCTTTATATTGTTTATTACCAAAAGTAATGATGACTGGTATTATTTTTGATATGTATTATTTTGGCGATTCATGTTTCCAACGGAACTATAACTATTAGATCTTCGGTTTTTTCTAATCAAATGAATATTCATCTAAAAGATGAAATATCGATGTCTGATAATCACATGTTACAATAATTGTTATAAGTGTATTGTATTATTAATCCTTAATAAACATTGTAGAATAATCAATAGTTATATCCCTAGGGATATTTCTAATTATAGAAAAATTCGTCACGCATGAGGTCAATTTTAAATCGTTCTACATCATGTATGATGCTCACATGAGGTCGTCTGGGAAAACCAAAAAGTGGTCCAAGAAGATAATTGAAGAGATTAGAATCATTGATGACTATCAAGATAATGTGAAAGGGTTCATTTTATACCAAATATATCAAGATCAATGATCAAACTACAAGTTTCGATGATAAAATCAATCATGAAAAAATATCATGAATGAAGGAATAAAAGTATTTGAATGGATAAAACATTCATTTTCATTGAATATGAAAAATTAATGTTATTTCAGAATCGAGTTTGAAAGAAATATCATTATGAAAGAAGTGTTTTTTAATACTTGAGGAGAAATATTTACTGTTAAGGAAGAAAAGATCAAAGCTTTAGAAAAGAAAAATGATGACCAGGATCAACTACTGAAACATTTTGAAGAGAATCAAAAGAAGCCTAAAAATATGAAGAACATTTTCAAAAAGAATATGCCAATGTAAAATGAAGGATGATTTTATTCATAAATCCACTATTTTGTTTTATTACATTCTTTATACTAAATTTTCAAATCGTAATGCAAATTTTTCTTGTTCATTATGAACTATTTTTATATTACTACTATTTTAGGTATAATATCTATTTAATTTCTCTCTATTAGTTTTTTAAAATCACAAAGGGGTGAATTAAATGATAAAAATAATTATATTTAAAGAATCGAATTCCCTATATATGTAGGAGGCCATTTATGGGAGGGGTAGACTCAATGAAGATTTCCTTATAATGAAAAAAATCTCTTTAATGAAGTAAAGAATAAGCTTCACAATGATTTCAAAACCTAGGAGGGTCTTTCTTATTCGCCATGATCTATAAGTAATGTGATGTAATATTTTATTTTATGCTCATAATGAAAAAAATATTATTTCTTATATTATTTTTCGTAAGTATGTTTGTGCCTTCCAATAAGGGGGAGATTGTTGAGTCAACAAGGATACCTTATGACCTTTCCAATGCACAATGTTTTGAAAATCACAAACACTTTATCTTAAGGAAAAATATTTTTCATTAAGGATTATTTTAATAATGAAAATTACCAACCTATAAGTAAATATTTATCATTAACTTTATTTTCATTATCTAATTCTATAATCTCTCTAAATAAATCTATTTTTATTTCTATTTCTATAATTTGGATTCATGTCAAAATCCTTGGAATATAATAATTCATTGGGTATAGAGTAATTTTTTAGGTTTCGAATTCAAAAAAATTCAAACTCTGAATTATTTAATAATCAGAATCCAAATTCCTTGAAATTAAAACTATGAATTATATGAAATTGTTGATCAAAATTCTTTAGAATTCAAACGCAAAATTTTTATGTATTCAGATGCTAAATTCCTCAGAATTATGAATCTAATTTTTCGGAATTCATCCTCTGAATTCATTGGAATTATTATTCTTTATTCATTGGAATTTAATCTCCAGAATATATAAAATTCATATTCCAAATTTATTGTAAAACATAATTTTAATATCCATGTCTCATAGATTCTGAATGTTTATTTTGTAAGATTCTAAATATTATTTTTTCTTAGACTCTGAAAAATAGTTATGGTTAAGAAATTTATTTTTCTATACACTTGTTATGATATGATATCATACAATTTGTTTCTAACTAACCTTGGTTTAAGTGACACAAGTATAGGTCCCTCATAGATTCAATGAAAAATATGCTCATTGGAGGAGGGATCCGACTATTGATGTTGTTCTTATAAAAAGTATCTCATTTGGACGAGCTCACAAAATGTCATATCATTCTAAATATTTCATTCTGTTGAAGTGATGACTGTCGAAAGATACTCTCATGCTTTGTGGGGTTCTGAATATCATGTTCAGAATACTTCATGTGATTCCAGCTATTGATGAGAACAATTGAGGTCTCCTAGGGATAGGATTAGAGAGGTTCAAAATACCTTAATGATTGTTGTATTCTAGGAAAAGGATAATACATGTGCTGACTACCTTTATGATCAATGTCTTGCGGGGATAACAAGATAGGTTATGATAATCCTATCGACGACTTACCCTAGTGTGGGTAAGACGGAATTTCATGAATTTATAAATCAATGAATATTTACCCGAGGTATTTGGATACTCATCTCTTTGTGTTAAAAGATTTTATACTTGTTGCTTGTTTTGTTACAAATTTATTTTTGCTGCATTATTATAATGAAATAATGTATAATGTTCTTATAATTTTTTTTACCATTTGTATAATCTAATAAGTAAGATACTTTACACATTAAGGTTGAATCATTTCACTGTAATCTTTCTTTATGTTTCATTCCCAGAATCATATTTCTCGAACCGATAAAGTTTGTTTGGTTGAACTGAAAGAGGTATGTGAATTTATCGTGTTTAAAATTTTTAATCATAGTTTTAAATAAGGTTAAAAATTAATGTATTTAAACATAAATTTTTTTTCCTCTTGTAATTAATCTTATAAATTCATATTTTGATCCAACAACCTCTTATGAAGAGGATGTTGTTCTTCCCACCTTCATAATATTTGTTAGGAGTCTGTCTTGAGGATATCCTATAACGTCAGGTATTGGAGTCAACATCACTGAGTTGTGCCTTTCTATATCAATGATGAAGTTGAGAAGTGACAGTCATAGAATAAAGGTAATCTACTCCATCACGATCTATGTAATCTGACAGGAATGTGGCTATATCTCTATCACCTCACTCATAAGTTGTTGACCCATCCTCCGAATGTGTGCCTATGCTACTAATTTTACCCTCCTAGGAGTGTAGACCATCTAAAAGTCAAAGTTCAAGTGAAACTTCAGTCATCATTGAGGTCACATGTTCATGTCCTTCTATATGACTATATACCCAAGACTCTTGTTATCGATGTAGACTATAAACTATTCACCATACTACAATCTCAGGTCCTGTAGCATTAAAGGATCCATAAGATATGCAGTTACAGATATTGGTTTTTTCCTTGGGTACAAGACAATGAAGAAGTCAATCACCCTATGGAGATATAATCCTGAAAACATGTTTTGAAAGGATGTTGCAGAACACTACCACTAATGATGGGAACTAAAAACTCCAAACACCTGTTGCTATAAGGGTATGGCTGGCGAACACAACTTTGATTCAGAACACCCTCCTATGAATGAGTTTATCAGGTGGTGCATAGGTTTCCTTAATCACTGAAAAACGAAAACCCATTACAAAATTGTAGATATACCAAACCCTTTTTCCCTAAAAAATTCTTTCTTATAATGAACTATGGATGACCATTCCACACCCATACTAATATAGTGAGGACATGATGCTTCCAACTAGTGGTTCCAACTGAAAATCTCACCTCAAGGGTCATATGAAATCATTTTCATATGTGTTCTAATCGATTCTTCTCTCAAAGGTATCTCCAGAAAAAAGGTTCATGTCAACAGTTTAACCCGAAACGCTAGGTTTGAATAAGATTCATGATATTAAGGAATGATTAGCACCTATGCCTATTAATTACAGCATCTTATAGTAAACACAGACCGTACCTCGAATAATTCATGGAGCCCTTGGGTCACACTCCTTGACTTCATGGAGATACTCCCTTCCATTGTCCTCTATATCCCTAAGCCTGGTGGGGACTAAATTGGGCTGGAGGATATAAGATGTCAAAATGTACAGCACCTCCTCCTGCTCTCCTAGATCCCCGTCAACATCTAATTCCCTAAATCTTAATCTGTCCTTATAAATTATTCTACATGGAATATTTTATAAGTCTATGTCTCAACGATTGATGCCAGTTTCCTACTTTCCCACTATTGACATTCAATAGATGCATCTACTCCGCCAAATAATTTTCAACTAAAAAGGAAATCTTTAGCAGATTAACATATGTTGGAATGTTCAGAGGAATAATTGTGTCTTATTTTCCCTAAAAACATATTTCATGGAGGTCTAAGCCTTGATTTAGTAGTCTTATCATATTCATCGTGTACCTGGAATGGTCAGTACAACTCGACGAATACTCAATTGACGACATGTCATCCTATCAAAACTATAGAAGAACATGGGAACATAAAACCCCTTAGAATTTCATGGAATGAGGCCCCCTTCTATGAGGACCAATTCCCGAGCTCTTTCCGCAAAAAAATTCACCTCATCCTATGATAGGGTAATATAAACCTTGCCACTTCATTAATGATCCACATAAAACGATCACTATCATGGCCTCCATCTCATCTAATGGTTACTTGGATAGATGGAAACTGAGCCACAACCTCAGTACAATCCTTATCCTCAGGTGAGTCGGGCACACCTCAGAACTAGATGAGTACCTATCATTGAAACTTGTGTAATGAACTGATCCTATATGTATTCTCTTCCAGTAGCGCAAGTAGTAACTAGTGACCAACAGGTAGTGGTATCGCCGGGACACCACCCGATGGTAACATCTTGGGAAAAAGTCCTTGTAATAAACCCTCATCATAATGTGGACCATCCTCATGGTCATGCATTGTAATCATGATTTGTAATCTTCTTGGAAGCATCTTGAAAGACAATCATGATGAACCATGATCAATAAGTTATAACAGGTGGACTAACTCAAAAGAGATCAACTGAAAATCATTTTAAAAAACACATGCATCAAGTGTTTTCATGAACTGAGTCAGATAACAAAACTTAGGGTCCTACTGTACGGATATGTTGGTCGTTGCACCAACAATGCACTCCCTGGACTAAAATCCGAACTTAAGAAAATTAACTTTATTTCCCCTAATAAAAATTAGAGATTCATATTTCTTCCAGTAGAACTGAACGCCTTTGATTTCACCTTGTCATGACCCACATCCAGGGTCGGTACTGTGACGACACCATTCCCACCTTCTAAAGGCTAGGGGTTTGTGACTAGAAATAGAAAAGTATATCCATAATGTGGGAAGAAATTGTCTCTAAACATATACACACAATGATAGGTCACCCTACGAGAAAGTAAAACAAAATAGAGGAAGGAAGTTACAACAACAACTAAAAACCACCACTGAATGTAAAAGTATATACTGAATTTATAAGGGACCGAATATAAGCACAAATTAAAGAGATACCGAAAAAAAGAATAGCAGATCCTTAGGACGTCTGCCAGGGATCCTACCTGAAAAATATGTACAACATTCCATTGTGGCTCTCCAGGTCAACTGGTCACCTCTGTGTACAGTCTTGTCCTAACTCTTTATCCTTAGTCAAAGCTGTCTATCGTCAGCGCAATACACAACAAGGAGTGGGGGAAGACTGTGTAGGGTTGATTATAAAATTACAATGTAGGGTCCCTGAGACCCCCGAAAGTCTCCTAGAATTCCAAAATGGAAAAATAAAAATGAATGATCCCAATCACAAACCACAAGTAAACACTCTCCTCAAAACTATTATACAACATAAATAATTTGAATAAACATGATTAGTTAAAAAAGATAGATCGTCTTATATTGTATAAAGTATTTTTCTACTAAATCGCACAAGTTCATTTGGTGCTGACCCATAGAGGACCTCTAGGTGATGACCCACAGTGGATTGTAAGGTGCTGTCCCACAGAGGATAGATACATTCTGACCCACAGAGGATTGTGAGTGCTGACCCAATAGAGGATCTCTATGTGCTGACCCATAGTGGATCGCTACGTTCTGACTGAGAGATGATCGATAGGTTTTGACCCACATAGAATCTTTTAAGTGTTTAGACATAGAGGATCTTTAAGTGATTAACCACCATGGATCGATAGGTGATGAAGCACTGAGGGTTACAATATGATACCCCACATGGGATTAATAGGTGCTGACCCACATAGTATCACTAGGTGTTGACCCACAGTGCATCGCTAGGTGCTGATTCACTGAGGATAAATATTTGGAGAGCCAGAGAAGATCACTATGTTTTGACCCACAGAGGATCACTAGGTGCTGACCCACATAGAATCACTTGGTATTGACCCACATCATATCGCTACGTGATGACCCACAAAGGATCACTAGGTGCTATCCCATGAAGTATCTCTAGTTGTTGACCCATATAGGAGCGTGATGTTGTGACCCACAATGGAACAATATTCTTTCTACATGTCATATCCAGTCACTGGATTCCCACACTAAGCACGCTTGATTCAGGGAGGGTCTCCTCCTCAATCAATTTTTCATACCTCAGCCACCACGAATTTCCACAGACATAACCCAGTAAACCGCCATTTCAAATGGGTTCCAACACAATAGACAACACTTCAATTGGACGCATGGTCTTTAAATTTATAGGAATTTTAGTGCTTGGGACCATAATGGGTTAGAGTACGATCAAACTCAGACATACTCCAAAATTCTCCAAACCCCATGTGATGTGTCTCCAATGGAACACATCACTAAAAGGTTTCCATCACCATAGATGGATTCGTCAAATAGATGTCTAGTTTAGGAGATATGACTCATTAAGAGAAATTATTCCTAACGGTTATCCCAACCCCACTTAGTCCATGGGTCTCATCCCTATTCTAATGGGCATGGATAAAAGGGATATATTGTAGGCTCGACCTACTAGGTTCCATGAAAGGCCTAGACCACCTGGCTTGGCATATCCCCCCAGGCCGCTGAACCATCCCTACCCCCTTGCTTGGAATAGCCCGCCAGCTGGGCATGACCCACCAGTTGCGCACGTGGGTGCAGCTTCCCCCTAACAGACAAAGTGTTAGTTCAGTCTTCAATCAGTGGCACCATTTGGTGCAACTCGACCTGGAAAATTTGCGTGGATCGGTCAACGACCTGAGTTGTCGGTGTGGGTACGCCCTACACCCAACGATGTGGCTCAGAGCTGCGAAAACTCCTTCGCGGTACGTCACCCAGCTTCAATGAGGTCAGGGATGGTCAGCCACACACTTCATACGCTGTTGTGCTTTCAGGGGCCACCACCTCCACATGGCCAGTGAGAGCTACATGTCGTCTCCTCTGGTCATTGCCTCCAATACCATGGTGGCGCTTCCACAAGCCACTAGTGAAGTATTTGTGGTCAGATTTTCTTCCTGACTATGCCTACGTGACTTCTAGGATAACTCCAACACTGTGTGGCCCCTAATTTCATCATGCCATTTCATTGTTCAGTCATCCATAAAGAACAAAATCAATATAGAGATTGGATGAGGGATTGGTCCTTGTTCGGTTCGGTCCATGCCGTTCACGCAAGTATCATAACTTGGGATGGGTTCAACATCATCAAAAGAGGATGAAATATAAAAGCCTAAAACAAAACCCATACCTCAAACTAATAGGAAGACGTCACAAATGAGGAAGATAAACTCACGTTCAAAGGTGCTTTTTTCACCCTTCGATGTCTAGTTTGAATCCTCCAATGGTAGTTGAAGCCCCATTCTACGTTGGTGGAAGAAATCACTTGATCTTCCTCAGAGATTCTTCTCATGAGTGACCAAAGCTGATGCCCATGCATTGTTCAAATAGAATAGAGGGAACTTCCCACGTTGCATTTCATTAATAAGGTTTATTAATGAACAATAATTAATGTCCCATTAAAATCAACGAACGTAGTCGTTACGCAACCCTAGGGTCATATCATTAAATGAATACCATTCAAGCCTGACGTTACATCACAGTCCCACCATCCACTGCTCAATTATGAAAAGAGAATAGAATAACTCATAGAGTTATTTAATAATCTTTTTTGTAATTTATGAAAATTAAAAATTTAATCTGACAGTTGTCGATCATTGTTATGCTTTGCATAAACAAATCCCGGCACTGGTAATTCAATGGTGCTCTCAGATTTTCAGTCAGAGAACTAGTTCAAAATATACAAATCACTGCTAGAATGTCTACAAAACGTACCATAAAATAGTTCAAAAATTATTATATGTCACCATCAACCCATTCCAGTCGATGTTAGGCTATGTCTAATGGGAAAACACCCTCACGAGCTCAACAGTACTCCCAGACATCCAATATATGTTACTGATTAAGAGTTAAAGATGTTAAAAATAAAATAATTCTCAATTATTTATTTTATTTATGGACAAATAGAAACTTCTTCTATTAGCCCATGTTGTCCAGGAAAAGGATTTTTTTATGGAATGAATACCATCTCAATCATAGATGATGTCTCAAATTTTTTATCCGAGTCACCGTTCATGGGATATATGTATTTGAAAAATAAAATAATTTTATTTAATTATATTATTTACGGTTATGCCATTTTTGGGTTTTCTCAATTGAGGACATTGCGGACTAAACTTAAGTCCCATAGAGGGTAAAAAAATCATTATGAATGCAACGATACCCTCATTGATCTGATCTATGCAACTGTATAAGTTGTATTAAACTTTTTTCAGAAAACATATCACGCATGCTATTTAAAGCTAAATTTTTTTCTATGAATCCTTCTGTGCACTCCATGCCTCAGAATCACATGCCAACAATTTTTATAGTCTCTTAATAATCCCATTTAATTTAAAAATATATATAAAGAAATTATTGTTCATTACAACATCACTAATATTACGGGCATACTAAAGCCTCCAATGATGACATGTTTCATTTCTCATCACCACATTAATAAATTAAAATATTATTAATTTTATGGAATATTATGATGATAATATTTATATATTAACAAATATAATATTCATTAAGTATGATAAAATAATTAGTGATCATCATAATGTAATATAATGATATCTGAAAATTACTCAAAATATGATTGTTATGGTTTTTACTCTCACCAACAAACCCCTAATTTAAATCAAATGAAAAATATATAAATAAAATAAAAAACCCATATGATTTAATAATGTTTTCTATTTTTGTAATGTTGAACTTGGAATCAATGAATATAGACTAGTAATGTAATTATATAACATTTGTGAAATTATTAATATTTATAAAATAAAATATTGAAAATAAACTATATATCACAAATATATGTATGAAGAATAATTATAAAATAAATTAATTAATTTTTATACATATGAATAATTTTAATACATAACACATTAATATTTTCATCCTCAAATTTGGAATGCTTAATATCAATCGTGGAAACGGATTGATTCGGTTAGGATTTGTTGCATCAATTTTCAATTCAATAAGACATGATCCATATTATGTAAAATGTTTTATTACATATTGTGTATCCAATTGAATATTGTCACCATTTATAATAAATACACACCCACACACACATACAGTTATATATATACATTAATTATTGAGAAATAATTTGGTGTTTTATCTTTCATTGTAATTTGATTAAAATGTTTACTAAATCTTTAGGGTTTCCTCAACTAAATTTTGTCTCATTGATCTATGTGATATCTTCAAAAATGTTATTCCTTATTTATTATTAATAATTAATTAAAAATTTAATCATAAATAATAATATTAAATTTATAGTATTTATAAAAATGTTCATTAATTTTTTATTCAATAGCCTTGCAATTTTCAATTATAATTCCTTTTGGGATTCACATATCAAATTTTTCTTATTTTAGAAATTTCTTAGATTATACACCTATTAACATTTATATACATAACAGATAATAAATTATATGATTTATATCATGATTATATCCTTGTTCATGGTATTTCATATACCTTTTCATGTCTTCCACTTTAAGGGTTTTTTAAAAAGTTGCAATATCCATATGGGGATTTTCCAAAATATTACAGCATTGATATATATATTTTTATTAATGGATATTCATTTTTATAGTGAAGATATAAATCATTTTTGTAATTTTTTATCACGTTTATTTTCGATTCATGTTATTCAGATTCCCTATTTTTTTCTATAATGGTATATTTATTTAAAAATCTATACAAGTGTTTTCCATAAAAGCATTAGAATAAATGCATTTAAATCTTTTACAAAACCATTTTTCTTAGTTTTCCATATATTGATTATTGTTTTGATATTGTTATTATATATTAATCAGTTTTTTCTTGATTTTAATTAAAAATATAATTTATTTTCATCATATGGTTAATAAAAGGAATCTATTATATGTTTTAGTATGGGTTGGTATTGATATTTTTCCTAAATGTTTTAAAAATAATGTTGTTAAATTTTTGGAATAAATTCATTTTCCTATATATATTTTTTCATAATTAATGGTCTTTCCATTCATGTTTCATTGGATTCCTGAAAATATAATTTTATTGACATTATTCATTGATATTAATGTTTTTGATAAAAATGTTCTTCCTTTTAATTTTAATATATATTTCTAATGATTTTATAAATAAAATTTTCATCTATATAAACATCATGAAAATAATTATAACATTTCATTAGGATTGTAATATTTTAATTATTTATAAGTTTTTTCAATGTATTCCTCTAAGTGTTTTTAACAAAAAAAATATAATAAATCTCTATTATTTTAAAATTTATAATTATGCATGAAATGGATGATAACTATTTTTCTAAATTCTATAAAAAATATCAACACAATATGTTTTTTATTAATTTCGTTGTACATATAAAATATATATATAAGGATTTGTGGAAAAAAATATATCCCTAAAATGAATTTCATTTTTATGTATTCTCTAGAGAAATGCCAATTTGAATTAATTAATATTAACTTTATCCATTATGGGAGAAATACAAGTGTTCATGAGTGATGAAAACAATGTCCCATGTAACAATATATTTCTATTATTTTTAATAAATTAAATCATTTGATATTTAACTATATAATTTATCATTTTTTTTAAAATGTATTAATTTATTTCGTTGGATCATTATTATTTCACTACTGGAAAATGGACCTATCCCCGCGGTTTTCCCCAAAACCGTGGGGATAGACCCCCCTATACCCACGGTTTTGGAAAACCGCGGGGATAGACCCCCCCTATACCCACGGTTTTGGAAAACCGTGGGGATAGACCCCCCCTATACCCACGGTTTTGGAAAACCGTGGGTATAGGTGACTTTTCATGACCTATACCCACAGTTTTCCAAAACCGTGGGTATAGGAGGGGTCTATCCCCACGGTTTTCCAAAACCGTGGGGATAGGTCCTAAAAAGTGACCTATACCCAGGGTTTCCCAAAACCGTTGGAATAGGGGTACCTATCCCCACGGTTTTGGGGAAACCCGTGGGGATAGGTCTGGGCTAAAATACCTATACCCACAGTTATGAAAAACCGTGGGTATAGGTCAATTTTGTGTGCGTGGGAATTTTTTTTTTCCGCTGGAAGGAAATTTTTTTTGGCGGGAACACTATACCCACAGTTCTTCCCTCTATACCCACGGTTTTTAAAACAATATTTAAATAAATATATATATATATATATACATATAGGTGATGTTAGGGTAATGGTTAGACGCAGTGTTTGCAGCGAAGAGGTTACGAGATCGAAACTCGGCGGTTACATTATTTTACGACCTATACCCACAGTTTTGAAACTGTGGGTAAAAGCCGTTGACACCGTTGAAAATGGCAATGTTTCGGTGACACGGTGGCAGGACACCTATACCCACGGTTTTGGAAAACTGTGGGTTTAGGATGGGGACCTATACCGACGTCGTTCCAGCCCACGGTTCCCAAAACCGTGGGTATAGCCTGTTTTTTTAGTAGTGTTTGCCGATTAATCATCACTACATTGACTCATGTGGTATTATTTGATTTTTTCTACATCACATGATTGATTTCCCATGTTTATTTGTATTTTATTTCAGTATAATATGTCCATGTTTATTGATTTTATTTTCATACCCACATTATAATCTTATTTATACATAATATATTTTATTTTGAAGACATATTTCCTCTTATTGATTAATTTTTGTAACTAATCTACTGGTTCCATTACCATAGGTTATGAAATGATTATAATTCCTTATTTTCATAACATTTTATCAGCTTTAGAGAATTTTTTTATAGATGTGCAAGAATTGTTGTTTAATAAAAAATAAAAATTTTATTTGAAATAATATCAAAATTATTTAAACATATTTACCTTTTAGGTTATGTTTTAAAAAAAATTATTTAAAACACTAATACTAAATTTTTTTTTGTATATATTTGACTCAATCAGGGATAATGATATAATAATTATATATTCTGTGGTTTGGATCAGCTTATATGGAATCTAATCATGAATTTATATAATATTTTTTCATTATTATAAATGTGGGTATGAGTTTATGGGTTTAGGTATAACGTAGTTTTATTTTAAAGAGTTTAAAATTATGAAAACTAGTAGTATATCTGTAAATTTGATTTTTATATTAATTTTTTATTTAATAGGTGATAATAAATTAAATTAAAAATATTATGTGTATTTTATTGAATATATGATCTTTATTTAATTCATTGACATATTCAAGCACATTGAAGGATTTTTTTTTACTTTTTTGTAGTTATATAACACCATTGCATGAATCCTGATGATCACAGTCATGGTCAGGATTTTTGATTGCTGAAATATAAAAAAAAACACATCAAATAGGATGTGTATTTATGATATATGCAGACTATGTATGTTTTTAAACATGAAAGTAGGCTCCTTCTTCGATATAAAGAAATAAAATATAGCCACCAAACAACACTAACATGATGGATATAAATAATAAAATAATAATAATATAAAAAATAAATCAATATAATTTAACCTAATATTTTCAAATTAAAATTCAAGAATTAATATTTCTAATGATCTTATATCTCATTCAAAATTTATAAGATCCCTATTTTTTATGGAACACTTAAACATGATTTGTTACAAAAAATCATCACTTGATACGACTTGGAATATCGAGATGTATAGTTTCTTTAGGTTTTATGAACATTACATAAAAACTTAAAACATGAAACAAAATATCATTACTGAAAAAATCCTTTACTTGACCACTACATTCCCTTATACATATAATTACATGCGATAACCCGAGGACATGCATAAGGAATGGATGAGTTATAAAGCCTAGTAAGTGAATAAACATGGAATAAAATGAGGAATAAAATACATGTTAGACAATAGTCATATCAATGGTGCATAAGAGAAACTTGAACATAAAGGCATGGTAATACATGATAATCATAACATGGAAATGTGACAATAACACATAACATGGAATTAGCATGAGACAAGGCTCATTGCACATGGAGTATGAGTGAACCGTAATTGCATTATAATGAAGAGTAAAAACATGATGAACATGAAATAGGATGAGTCAACACCCATTGAACATGATGTATCATTATACTATACATTACCGAATTCATTCGATCACTCTCAGGGCACAGCCTTCATAATCATTTCATTTCATACATAAGTGTGCCACATTGATCATAAAAGATGGAATGTATCATCTTCATTTATTCCATGATAAAGAGATGTGAAATACATAAATTATTCTTTAGAATAAATAAATTAATGTTCCAAAAGGAAAATACCCTTGATAGATAAATGGGAATGGTATTCACTACACACTGACATTGGCTTGGAAAATCGTAGTGAAATTTCGGCACCATAACAGCGTGAAATAAGAACTCTTAAAAAATTGATGAGAGATAAAATGTTGTATCATCATATTTAAAATAAAATTAAAGTTATGCGGGTCACATAGATACATGTCCCAATAAACCTAATGGAATTTAGACACAAAATACAAGAGAATTACTTGGATGTATAAGAGGACAGATAAATCCATCATAGAATTTTCGAATCGTAACAGGCGTACATGGGTTGAATTATTGATTGAAAAAGGGGTCTACCATCATCCAATAATATATAGGGATGTATGGGGGAGGTATGAAATCATAACCCAAATAATTTTAATTGAAAAAAATGGTATAAAATCATAATAAAAATTGGACAAAATGAGAAAGGAATAAATCCATTTCTTGGATGTGTGATCTCAAAGGCTTGGGAGAGGCTGGAGAGAGGATTGTTGGGAGATTGGAGCACCTTGGGATGATTCTTGAAAGTGGTGGGCAGGGGTGGGTCCAACTACAAAGAAAATTGGTGAAGAGGAATTGGGATCATCGGTGAATTTATATAGGAATGGAGAGGGAATTCATTATTATTTAGGTTTTTGACACCTCACATTAAACTAATATAAACCACAAACTAGCCCAGGGATTTTGAAAATGGGGAGTGGAAAAAAATATTTTATAAGTCCATTGGCCTAACTTATTAATATAATAAGGTTTCTTATGTGGTGGTGGGTCACACTCTTTACAAAATAATTTAAAAAAGGAAAATTTTTATAAGTCTCAGTGGGTCCACTAATGCTTTGTAAAATAAAACAAACAAACCCAAAATCACATTATTTTAATGGTAAAACATATATTTTCTGAACATAATGTTTATATTATTTTATTACATCTCTATTTGGTCATTATGATGTCATAAAACACATTATATATTTAAATGGTATTAAATTTTAAAATAAAAATTTGACAGTCTCATTAAATTATGAAAAATTCACTATTAGATAACATCGACATCCTTATTCCAAAAATAATATTCATTTTACCTAAATAATTTTCTAAATATGTGAATTTTTTTTAATATAAAAGCTGACATTTATTGAAAATTCATGGTTTTTCACAAAAATAGCTTTCAAACATTAATAAAAATAACAATATCATTCATACAGTTATATCATAATTTATATTTAATAAAAATTATTTGATAATAATAATAATAATATATATTAAAATATTATTTATTCAAAATTAAATTAATTCATTAAAATAGATTTCGTAGTTGAATATTAACTAAAAATACTCTTTTTTCTTTAACAACTATTTAAGAAGTGACAATAATAAAATGAATTCACATTCATTATACCAAAAAATGTACATAGTCATAATGCTAGGGTCTTATTACATAACCCCTTTTAATACCCCCATAAAATCAAAGGGTAAGGTGTGTGATGGTCACCTACTCATGGGGTGGCTCGGAAAACATCACTTGGGTGGTAATCTCTATTAACATCCACTTCCCCTGTAGTTGGTTTTTCTATAGCTGAACTTGTACAAGCTCAATTTGAGATTGGTCAAGAGAGAATCCCAATGACACCAACTCTTTCTGAGCTCTTAAAAATGGGCTTCGTACAGGGCAAGTCTACTAGTTGAGGCCATCACTTCCTTTTTCTTAGTAAAATGGATTTGTAA
Organism: Viscum album; assembly: GCA_963277665.1. Taxonomy (NCBI): domain Eukaryota; kingdom Viridiplantae; phylum Streptophyta; class Magnoliopsida; order Santalales; family Viscaceae; genus Viscum; species Viscum album. The sequence goes on along the minus strand of OY728160.1, from coordinate 792,711,511 downwards.
AAGACAAATATTTATACAAAAAATTTGAAAATTGTTCAATGGTTATATTAGAAATGGTCACAATTCATAATGGTTTTTTAAAATATAGAGACCTAAAACCAATGATGATAAAAAATTTATATAACCATAATAAGACATTTAATTGGATCAAGAGAAATTTCCATTAATGAATTCTTGGGTTGATACAATCTTCCCCCTTTCAGAAATTTCTCCCTCGAAATTTTCTTTTTCCCACACTAAACCAATTGTGGGTAACTCTACTTCATCACTTCCTTTGATTCCCACGTCGCTTCTTCGAACATGTGGCTTCAACACAAAATCATGACAAGGGGAATTGTTTTTTTCATAGAACATTTTATCTACGATCTATGATCTTCACTTGTTTCTCCTCATAAGAATTATCATCCTCTAGTTGTACTACCTTTGAAGAGAGTACCTGTGAAGTGTATGGTATGTACTTCCTTAAGCATGATAAATGAAAGACATCATTTAATTTGGCCATAGTAGGTGGAAGTGCTAGTCAATAGGCCACATACCCCACATGATATAGAATTTCAAAGGGGCCGATGTACCCAGGACATAAATTACATTTCTTTCCAAACCTTGTGACATTCTTCCATGGAGATATGAGTAGAAATACCTTGTCTCTAACATTAAACTCGAGGTATCATTGTCAGTTATCTGCATAAATCTTATGTCGACTTCGGGATGCCTTGATATGTTGTTAAATGGTTTTTACCTTCTGCTCCATTTCTTCGACTAGTTCTGTTCCTAGAAGCTTACGTTCACCAACTTCATCCCAATATGTTGGTGTTATCCAACACTTCCCATGTAGTGTAACATCCCAAGGTTTTCTAAAAATAAATTGAAAATGCTTGAAATTTTTTTTAAGGTATATATTTATAAGTATCCTTTAAACATAATTTTATTTCTTCTATGTTTTGAATTTCAAGAAACTATCATCTACAATTGTGTTCAGTATGTTATTTCGAGTCTGTTGGAACAAACTTGTTTTTTTTGGTGAATAGTAACATGCCCTTATGAATAGTAATATGAATAGTAATATGAATAGTAATATGACCTCATGAATAGTAAATAATAATATTATTTTATTTTCCCATGGCAATAGGATAATGGGATCTTAATTAATTTTCCAATGTCACATAAAACTAATTGCACTTCAATTTTGTTATTTTTCGAATTAACTGTGACCTTTTTTTAAAATTAAATTAATAATATTTAGAAAATTATTTTTGAAAAATGGAGTTCATTTTTGAATTCTACACGTCGAAAAATGGTTCGGGTAAATTTTTGGTATTTATCTGAAACTCTTGAATTTTCGGTGAATAGTGAAATACGGTAAAATACCGTATAATCAATTTATCAGAATAAATGCACTATTTATGACATCATAAGTGATGCAAGGCCACTTGCTTCGAAATCACATGATATTTTCACTAATTAAGGCCACTTGATTTGAGATTATTCATAGTCTTGATAAAAATATTATAATAATAATTAAAATAATCTAAAATACCTCCCCTCCTCCACTATAAATACCACCCTCACTCCCCTCTTCCTCCCACACCTCTCAAGCCTTGAGCATTGTCTAATTTCTGCCAAATTCCCTCCCCAATCTCCTTCCCCACGTCCTAGAGCTTCTGGTCTCACCAAAAGACCAAAATCAAAGCCCTTAAGAAGGATCTCAAGGAGAAGAGATCAAGAGGTAAACATCCTCTTTCATTTTCATTCTTTCCTTCCATTTTATGTTATTCTCTTCCTTTCCCTTTGTCTTTTGTTGGGATATTTCATTTAATATTTCCCTTACTGTCCAAATTTTGTATGATTGATGAGATATTCCATTCCTCTCATCAATCTTGTTTTTATGAAATTTTTAGAGGCGCCGTTAGGCTGCCGAATTTTTTGTAAGAAATTTCTCATGTTTTCTTTATTTCATGATTCCTTCCACTTCTTTCTTCACCCCCTCTTATCCAAGAGGAATGAAATCTACAGAATCATGTATATTCTGGATGTTTTCATGTTTATGGAAAATTACAAATCATTATTCCTCTCCTCTTTCACTTATTTAAAGAATCAAAAAACATTGTCCATTTGTGTCGAATTACCGATATCGTGGACGATGTATTTTCAATTTACATTAATTATTTCAAGTCTGGTCATGAAACCATTTATATGGTTGAACCAGGTTATAATATATGTTTTATGAATCATATAAGGTTCTATAATTCTTTTGTACTCATGATTCAAACTTATAAGACAAAATGAAATTGTAATTATCAAAGAACCACTTAAATTATCTAAACGAACATAATTAATGTTTTAACTTATAAATCATCATCATATAAGGCACCAAAGTGATGAATGGTATAATTTATGGTACTGGATTTATGTAACTAATATTCCATTCCAATTCTGGAGTTTAACTTCCAATCAACAAGAACGATTCTTCATGAACCGATCGTGAAAATCACAAAAGACCTCACCCAAAATAATGCAAGGAACAAAATACTAACAAATAAGGGGTGAAATGAGGTTATGAAATGGCCATATAAGATGTTATAAACATGAACACGTTTCTTTAAAATCCTATTAACACTCCTTTAACCATTATACAGGAGGTTCAAACAATTTTGATGTAAGACAATCCCAAGGTAAGGGAATTCTTAACCCGATTTCCATTCTTTGGTTTAACCTTCTACTTTATAATTTATGTGCTATTTAAATTGTTTGTGTGATGGGTTCTGTTTATATTATGTTTAATTATGTGTATTTACAGAGTATATACATATTCCATCCACTCAATTAAGTCTCACTTCAAGTATATGATGTTTATAAGGGACTTTTCTTCTAAAATCCTCTTTTAAAATTCTGTTTTATAAGATTCAAAGGCAATGTTTTTATGCTATTATTTATGTTGAATGATTATGTTTTGGCTATTGGGAATTGTTTATGATGAAGGGTGGGACCTATATTTCCCTCCAATTCATTGGGTATGAGTAAGTTGGAGGTCGGCCGTATGGTTACTCCAAGTGTAACTGTGATGGTTACACAAAGTAAGGTAGCCGTGAGGGTTACAAATTTTAAGGTAGCCAAGATGGTTACAAGATTATGTAAGTAATGCCCCAATATACCTTTATGATTATAATTATTTTTGTATGGATCTTGTGTAAATATCATGTTACACAAAGAAAGATTTTATGGGTGTAAATCATGTATTTTAAAAATGTTTTCATATGTCTTGTGTATTCATGGACTAATGAGATTTTTCCTTCTTTTTCATACCTTACTGAGCTTTTGTTCTCATCCCAAGTTTTTAAATGATTTTTCACAGGTTAATGGATGAATAATACAAGGAATGAAGACATGTTAAATGTTGAAGAATTGTCATGGAGTCTTGTTTTATGTTTTAATGTTTTATATTCTGAGGAAAATGGAAACTGATTTTATGGTATCCACTATGTAACAATGTGTAATGTTATGAATATTTTGTCTTAATTCTCTAAAGATCTAAACTTGAAAAGATCCTCAATGTAAAATGAAGTGTTTTCTTGAATAAATTCAAGATTATGCATGAAATAAGTGCGGGTCCTTATAGTTGGTATCAGAGGATGGTTTAGATAACTTTAGGGGTTAAGGTGATGCTAATAGAATACCATAAATAATTCTCACCCTATGTTTAATTTGTTATAGCATTTAAAGATTACCATGTTGCTTCATCTAAGAAATGTTTGTTTAGAATGGTTGTCCGCAGAAGGAACATGGATGCTGAAGAGGATAGGCACCGACAGAATGACATCCTTCCTGATCAACAGCCCGGAATGGTAGGGATTGGAACCGAGCAGTTTGTGACAGTAATGGCTCAGCTAACACAGGCAATAAATGGTGGTGGCATCCATGCAAGAGGAAAAATAGATGTACCCCAACGGAACATGACAGTGGTGGAACATTTTATGAGACAACATCCTCCTGCATTCAGTGGATCTTCTGACCCAGTGGCAGCAGAAGGATGGATTAAGGCCCTTGAAAAGATATTTGATGTTATGGGATGTTCAGACAATCAAAAGGTAAGTCTTGACATTTATCGTTTTGAAGGGGAAGCTGATCGGTGGTGGTTAATGGTAATGAATATCAGGGGTAGAGAGGATTTTGATGCCTTAGTATGGGATGAATTTAAAAGTCTTTTTCTTGAAAAATATTTTCCTAAGGTGGTGCGACTTAGAATGGAGAAACAATTCCTTGAACTGAAACAAAAGGAGGAAGATTCAGTGGCTATGTATGAGGCGAACTTCACCCGACTGGCGAGGTATGCTCCGAATCTTATTCTGGATCTCGATAGCAAAATCAACCGCCTTTACTCAGGATTGAAGCCAAGGTATCGAAGGGCGTTGGCCTCCCGTGAATTCAAAAGTTATGAGAAACTTGTCCGATGTGCTGAGAGGGTAGAGATGGAGTTTGCTGACGATCACATGCAATTTGGAAACAAAGAGAAGAAGAGGTCAAATTGGAAAGCAATGGGTAAGAATCAACCAATGAAATCTGATGGTAAGAAAATACAGTTTCCAGTTTGTGAAAAGTGTGGCAAGAAGCACCCTGGGGAATGTCTTATCAAAACTGGGAAGTGTTTTAAATGTGGTAAGTTTGGACATATGGCCCGAGATTGCAATGAAAATGATCCAAAGACTAATCCTGATAAGAAAACTATAAAGTGTTTTAAATGTGGTGAGATGGGTCACTATGCAAATGCCTGTCCAAAGAGGGATCCAAATGATGCAAAGAAGCCAGACTACAAGCAGAAAGGTGTAGTGAGATCCTTTGCGACTACGACAGCAGATGTTGGGCCATCCAATGAAGTTGTATCAGGTACTTTGTTTGTTCACTCAGATTTTGCTAAAGTTTTGTTTGATACGGGGTCTACACATTCCTTCATCTCTGTGAAATTTTCTAGTAAATTGGAAATATCACCTCAACAGATGATACCCGAACTTGTTGTTAAAACACCAGGGGGAAATGTTATAGCAAAGAGGAATTATAAGAATATTTCTATTGTGGTATGTGGAAAGACTTTACCTGCAAACCTTGTTGTTTTACCCTTAGTCGAGTTTGAAGTTATTCTGGGGATGGACTGGCTTTCTGGTTATCATGCTAAGATTGACTGTAGAGCTAAAGAAGTTGTTTTTCAGAAAGAGTTTCAGTTTGTATACAAGAATGAACCCATACAATTGATAACATATCAAGAAGCTGAGAAACTACTGAAAGATGGAAATGAAAGTTATCTAGCTCATATTGTTGAAAACAAGGGAACTATTCAAATCAATGATGTGCCAGTGGTAAATGAATACCTTGATGTTTTTCCTGAGGAGTTACCCAGTGTCATACCTAAACGAGAAGTTGAATTCACAATTGACTTAGTTCGTGATGCTAAGCCAATTTCAAAACCCCCATATCGTATGGCTCCAATAGAACTTCTTGAATTGAAAAATCAGTTGCAGGATTTGCTTGTCAAAGGCTTCATTCGTCCCAGTACTTCACCATGGGGAGCCCCTGTTTTGTTTGTTAAAAAGAAAGATGGTTCCATGAGACTTTGCATTGATTATAGAGCTTTGAATAACATCACTGTTAAAAACAAGTATCCTTTGCCTCATATTGATGACTTGTTTGATCAGCTCCAGGGAGCTCAGTACTTTTCCAAGATTGACTTGAGATCCGGATACCATCAGCTGAAGGTGAAGGAGGATGACATCCCGAAAACAGCCTTTCGTACTAGATATGGGCATTATGAATTTGTTGTTATGCCATTTGGGTTAACTAATGCACCTGCTGTATTCATGAATCTTATGAATAGAGTATTTCATGAGTTCTTGGATAAGTTTGTGGTGGTATTTATTGATGACATTCTGGTTTTTTCTAAAAATAAAGAGGAGCATGAAAAACATCTAAGGGTTGTTTTACAAACTTTAAAAGAAAAGAAACTATATGGAAAATTCAGCAAGTGTGATTTTTGGTTGCAACAGATTTCTTTTCTTGGGCACATTGTAAATAAGGATGGAATAACAGTTGATCCTGCCAAAACAAAAGTAGTTGATGAATGGCCAAGACCCACAAATGTTACAGAGATTCGTAGTTTTCTGGGCTTAGCAAGTTATTACCGACGCTTTGTTGAGAACTTTGCACGGTTATCTAGCCCAATAACTAAGTTAACACGGAAAGGGGTTAAATTTGTTTGGACAGAGGAATGTGATGTTTGTTTTCAGGAACTAAAGAAGAGATTGGTGAATGCTCCAGTTTTGGCCTTACCTTCCCGGAATGGTGAGTTTGTCATCTATAGTGATGCTTCTTTGAAGGGACTTGGTTGTGTTTTGATGCAGAATGATCAGGTAATTGCCTATGCCTTGAGACAACTTAAACCTCATGAGATGAATTATCCCACACATGATTTGGAATTGGCAGCTGTGGTTTTTGCTTTGAAAATATGGAGGCATCATCTCTACGGAACCAAATGCCAAATATATACTGACCATAAAAGTCTTAAGTATATATTCACTCAGAAGGAATTAAACATGAGGCAGAGAAGATGGATAGAACTGATAAAGGATTATGACTGCACGATTAATTACCATCCTGGAAAAGCAAACAAAGTAGCGGATGCCTTAAGTCGGAAAAATCATGCATCATTAACCATGCTACGTTTGGAACGTGATCCCTTGATTAATGATTTGATAAATTTTGGCTTGGAAGTTGTTGGTGCAGGGAATATATCTGTTTTGTTTCAGGTTTCAGTGCAGTCTTCGTTGTCAGACAGAATTATGAAAGCGCAGAGGGAAGACTGTGAGCTACAGAAAAAGGTAGAATTGGTTAAAATGGGTAAGTTTCCAGAATTTAATCTTGATAAAGATTGTGTTTTGAGGTTTGGAAAAAGGTTGTGTGTGCCTTGTGATTCCCAGTTGAAGAAAGAATTGTTGTGTGAAGCTCATAGTTCTCCATTTTCTGTTCATCCTGGAAGTACTAAGATGTACAGAGACCTTCGAGAGTATTACTGGTGGAATGGGATGAAAAGAGATATTGCTGATTTTACAATGAAATGTTTGACATGTCAGCAGGTTAAAGCAGAGCGACAGTTACCGAAGGGGATGCTTCAGCCTTTGCCGGTGCCAGAATGGAAATGGGAGAATATATCCATGGATTTTTTGGTGGGACTACCAAAGACTTCTCGAGGTAACAATGCGATATGGGTTATTGTTGATCGGCTAACAAAGTCTGCTCATTTTCTTTCTATTCGAGATACAATGACATTAGATCAGCTTTCTCGATTGTACCTCAAAGAGATTGTCAGGTTACATGGAGTTCCTCTTTCCATTGTGTCTGACCGAGATCCCAGGTTCACTTATAAATTTTGGAAGGGACTTCAGAAGTCTTTGGGCACAGAGTTGAATTTCAGTACAGCTTTTCATCCTCAATCAGATGGGTAGTCAGAGCGAACGATTCAAACTTTGGAGGATATGCTTCGAGCTTGTTCAATGGACTATCAGGGAAGTTGGGATCAGCATCTTTCATTAGTTGAGTTTTCTTATAATAACAGTTTCCATTCCAGTATTCAGATGGCACCTTTTGAGGCCTTGTATGGAAAGCGGTGTCGGACTCCTGCGTTTTGGGATGAAGTCGGTGAAAGAAAGTTGATGGGGCCTGAATTAGTAGAAGAAGTGGCTGAGAAAGTGAGGATGATCCAGCAACACATGAGGATAGCTCAAAGCAGGCAGAAAAGTTATGCAGATAACAGAAGGAAAGACTTCTCTTTCAAGGTAGGTGACCATGTTTTCCTTAAAATATCTCCTTGGAAAAGTGTGATGCGTTTCGGTAAGAAAGGGAAACCAAGTCCACGGTTCATCGGTCCTTTTGAAATCTTGGATAAAGTTGGAACAGTTGCGTACCGCGTAGCTTTGCCTCCGAGCTTGTTTCAGGTACACAATGTTTTTCATGTTTCGATGTTGAGAAAGTATGTTCCAGATTCATCACATGTCTTGAGGCCGGAAGAAGTTCAGCTAGAAGAGAACCTTTCTTATGAAGAAAAACCGGTTCAGATTCTTGATCGAAGAGAACAGGTATTGCGGAATAAGGTAATCCACCAGGTAAAGGTTTTGTGGAGAAACCACATGGTTGAAGAAGCAACATGGGAGTCTGAAAATGCTATGAGGGAAAAATACCCTCAGTTGTTTAATAAGTAAATAAAATTGCGAGGACGCAATTTCAAGAAGGTGGGGATAATGTAACATCCCAAGGTTTTCTAAAAATAAATTGAAAATGCTTGAAATTTTGTTTAAGGTATATATTTATATGTATCCTTTAAACATAATTTTATTTCTTCTATGTTTTGAATTTCAAGAAACTATCATCTACAATTGTGTTCAGTATGTTATTTCGAGTCTGTTGGAACAAACTTGTTTTTTTGGTGAATAGTAACATGCCCTTATGAATAGTAATATGAATAGTAATATGACCTCATGAATAGTAAATAATATTATTATTTTATTTTCCCATGGCAATAGGATAATGGGATCTTAATTAATTTTCCAATGTCACATAAAACTAATTGCACTTCAATTTTGTTATTTTTCGAATTAACTGTGACCTTTTTTTAAAATTAAATTAATAATATTTAGAAAATTATTTTTGAAAAATGGAGTTCATTTTTGAATTCTACACGTCGAAAAATGGTTCGGGTAAATTTTTGGTATTTTTCTGAAACTCTTGAATTTTCGGTGAATAGTGAAATACGGTAAAATACCGTATAATCAATTTATCAGTAAAAATGCACTATTTATGACATCATAAGTGATGCAAGGCCACTTGCTTCGAAATCACATGATATTTTCACTAATTAAGGCCACTTGATTTGAGATTATTCATAGTCTTGATAAAAATATTATAATAATAATTAAAATAATCTAAAATACCTCCCCTCCTCCACTATAAATACCACCCTCACTCCCCTCTTCCTCCCACACCTCTCAAGCCTTGAGCATTGTCTAATTTCTGCCAAATTCCCTCCCCAATCTCCTTCCCCACGTCCTAGAGCTGCTGGTCTCACCAAAAGACCAAAATCAAAGCCCTTAAGAAGGATCTCAAGGAGAAGAGATCAAGAGGTAAACATCCTCTTTCATTTTCATTCTTTCCGTCCATTTTATGTTATTCTCTTCCTTTCCCTTTGTCTTTTGTTGGGATATTTCATTTAATATTTCCCTTACTGTCCAAATTTTGTATGATTGATGAGATATTCCATTCCTCTCATCAATCTTGTTTTTATGAAATTTTTAGAGGCGCCGTTAGGCTGCCGAATTTTTTGTAAGAAATTTCTCATGTTTTCTTTATTTCATGATTCCTTCCACTTCTTTCTTCACCCCCTCTTATCCAAGAGGCATGAAATCTACAGAATCATGTATATTCTGGATGTTTTCATGTTTATGGAAAATTACAAATCATTATTCCTCTCCTCTTTCACTTATTTAAAGAATCAAAAAACATTGTCCATTTGTGTCGAATTACCGATATCGTGGACGATGTATTTTCAATTTCCATTAATTATTTCAAGTCTGGTCATGAAACCATTTATATGGTTGAACCAGGTTATAATATATGTTTTCTGAATCATATAAGGTTCTGTAATTCTTTTGTACTCATGATTCAAACTTATAAGACTAAATGAAATTGTAATTATCAAAGAACCACTTAAATTATCTAAACGAACATAATTAATGTTTTAACTTATAAATCATCATCATATAAGGCACCAAAGTGATGAATGGTATAATTTATGGTACTGGAGTTATGTAACTAATACTCCATTCCAATTCTGGAGTTTCACTTCCAATCAACAAGAACGATTCTTCATGAACCGATCGTGAAAATCACAAAAGACCTCACCCAAAATAATGCAAGGAACAAAATACTAACAAATAAGGGGTGAAATGAGGTTATGAAATGACCATATAAGATGTTATAAACATGAACACGTTTCTTTAAAATCCTATTAACACTCCTTTAACCATTATACAGGAGGTTAAAACAATTTTGAAGTAAGACAAGCCCAAGGTAAGGGAATTCTTAACCCGATTTCCATTCTTTGGGTTAACCTTCTACTTTATAATTTATGTGCTATTTAAATTGTTTGTGTGATGGGTTCTGTTTATATTATGTTTAATTATGTGTATTTACAGAGTATATACATATTCCATCCACTCAATTAAGTCTCACTTCATGTATATGATGTTTATAAGGGACTTTTCTTCTAAAATCCTCTTTTAAAATTCTGTTTTATAAGATTCAAAGGCAATGTTTTTATGCTATTATTTATGTTGAATGATTATGTTTTGGCTATTGGGAATTGTTTATGATGAAGGTTGGGACCTATATTTCCCTCCAATGCATTGGCTATGAGTAAGTTGGAGGTCGGCCGTATGGTTACTCCAAGTGTAACTGTGATGGTTACACAAAATAAGGTAGCCGTGAGGGTTACAAATTTTAAGGTAGCCAAGATGGTTACAAGATTATGTAAGTAATGCCCCAATATACCTTTATGATTATAATTATGTTTGTATGGATCTTGTGTAAATCTCATGTTACACAAAGAAAGATTTTATGGGTGTAAATCATGTATTTTAAAAATGTTTTCATATGTCTTGTGTATTCATGGACTAATGAGATTTTTCCTTCTTTTTCATACCTTACTGAGCTTTTGTGCTCATCCCAAGTTTTTAAATGATTTTTCACAGGTTAATGGATGAATAATACAAGGAATGAAGACATGTTAAATGTTGAAGAATTGTCAAGGAGTCTTGTTTTATGTTTTAATGTTTTATATTCTGAGGAAAATGGAAGCTGATTTTATGGTATCCACTATGTAACAATGTGTAATGTTATGAATATTTTGTCTTAATTATCTAAAGATCTAAACATGAAAAGATCCTCAATGTAAAATGAAGTGTTTTCTTGAATAAATTCAAGATTATGCATGAAATAAGTGCGGGTCCTTATATGTAGGGCTTCATAAGGTGACATTCGGATTCTCGAGTGGAAACTGTTATTTTAGGATAATTCAACCATTAGATTATGTTGATCCATTCTCCTTTGAAGACCATTGAGCACAATCTCAACATTTCCTCAAGTGTTTGGATAGTCTATTTGGATTGGCCATCAGTTGGATGATGATAATCCATACTAAAGTTCAACTCAGTATCTAGAGCATATTGAAGACTCTTCCAAAACATATAGGTGAATATTGGATCTTGATCGGATATAATAGATAGTGGTACTCCATATAGCCTTACCACTTCCCTGGTATATATCTGTTCTAGTTGATCTAATAAGAAATCATTTCGAATTGCAATGAAGTGTGATAACTTTGTATGATTATCCAAAACAACCCAAATTTCATTTGTTCCTTTGGATGTCTTCAGAAGTCAGGTGACAAAGTCCATAGAGATTTTTCCCTTTTCCATGCTGGTATGGGTAATGGTTCCATCATCCCCCTAGACTTCTGTCTCTCATACATCACTAACTGACACACTAGGACCATTGATGTAAAATTAACCATCTCCTTCATCATATTATCCCACAAATACTTCTCATAGAGATATCGATACATCTTGGTGTTTACTGGGTGAATAGAAAAATTAAAACAATGTACATCATTAATTTGTTCCTTATTCTGCTCTTTATATGATGGAATACATTTTATTTTCCAAAATCCATCTATTCATTCATCATTAACAATGAAATCTAAATATTTCCCTTCATCTAAAAGCTTCAACATTCTTCTCAATTCCCACATAATTCATCTGAGTATCATTTAACTATTCCAAAAGAGATGGTTGAGAAATTATTTGTGAAAGTATTGACGATGTTCCCTTCATTGTGATTCACATGTACATTTCATCTAGTCTAATAATATTGGATACTTCTCAATTCTCATCATTTATAGAGTCATCATTTCATTCCAACATAGAGCATCATCCATCTTGATAGCTTTCCCAGGGTGGTAATGGATTGAGAAGTCATTGTCTTTGATCATCTCTATCAATCCTCGTTGGCGCATGTTTAACTATTTTTGTTTGAATATATTCTTGAAGACTTTGTGATATGTATATATTTTAGTCTTCTCCCAAAATAGATAATTCCTACAATTTTTTAAAGTCAATATCACCGCAACCAACTCTAAATAATCTGTTGGATAATTCATATAATTAACTATCAATTTCCTTGAAACACATGTAGTGTATTTTTAAATTTGCATCGACACAAAACCCAGTCCCTTCTTCGAAGCATCACTGAATGCTAAATAAAATTATCCACTTGTGGATAATTTGAGAACGAGTGTAGTGATAAGCCTCATTTTTATCTCTTTGAAGCATTCTATGGAATCATCAATCCAAAAAACATTACTCTCTTCCGAGTTATCATGGTAAGAGGGTTGGAAAATCATGTGAAATTTCTCACAAATCATCGATAATATCCTTATAAACCCAAGAATATATGGATACTTGTTTCTGATGTTGGCCTCGACCATCCCTCAATTGCATCTGTTTTTGATGGAACCACAGATATCCCATTACTTGTGATGATATAGACCAAGAATGAGACCTCCTTCAACAATTACTCACACTTGTTGTACGTTGCATATAGATTATCCTTCTGCAATGTCTATAGTATAGTTCATAGATGCCCCTTATGATCCTCCTTGGTTTTGGAGTATATCAGAATATCATCATTAAAGAATACCACAAATTTGTCATGGTAATCACTAAAGACTCTATTCATCATGCCCATGAAGATTGTAGGAGAATTAGTGAGTCCTAGAGGAATAAATATGAATTCATTGTGCCTATATCTTGTATGCAATGCATCCATGGGGATATCATCCTTCTTCACCCTTACATGATAACATGCCAACCAAAAATACACCTTGAATAAGTATTGTACTCCACGTAGCTGATCAGACAAGTCATTGAATCAAGGTAGAGGATACTTGTTCTTTATCGTGATTTTGTTAAGATCAAAATAATCGATGAAAAGGCGCATGACCCATCTTTCTTATTTATGAAGAGGTATGGTTCACCCCATGATGAAGCACTTGGGCATATAAACCCTTTATCAAGATTTTCTTGTAGTTTTTTCTTTAGCTCCTTATGCTCCAAAATTTTCATTCTATAAAGAGTCTTGTATATTTTCAATGCCCCAGGTATAGTATAAATTGATAATTCAAAATTTCTTCTAAGAGGAAGATCATGAAATTCCTTAGGAAACACTTCAGCAAATTACCTCACAATAGGCATGTCTTCAAGTATGGTTTCCTCCATAGACTCAATCAGCCGTTCTAGATACGTGTTCTCATAGGGGAGTAATATCCACGCTTGAGATAATGGAGCTAAGGAAGATTCATCTTCCTAATTTCACTTGTATAGAATTGGGGGGTCGATTCTCCACATGGAGAGTTATTTCCCTCTCATGGAAATTTATGTTTTCACTATATAAGGAAATCCAATCAATGTAAGGAATTACATCAAATTTCTACCTGAGGGAGTATGAAGAGGTCCTCCAGGAAATTCAATCCACAAATTATGAAAATGTTGGAGTTATATTCCTGGGATGCAATGATTGACCCATTTTCCATAATTTATGACATCATGACTTCTATGATTTTTTGTGGTGAGGATATTGTTCTACTAAACATTTGGGATATATAAAAATGCATATATCCTAAATAAAAAATTATGTTCTCTATTCCTGAATTAATAACTAGCGTACCTATCACCATTACATTGTCGGGGTTATCTTTGGATATAGTGATGGAAAAGGATCTCCCTTGCTACCTTGGAGGTTGTTGGTGGCCTCCAAAAACTGTTGGCTTAGGTAATTGATATGCATTATGCCTTGGTTCTTTGCAGTTGTAGAAATAAACAACTCGTTGAGGTTTTAATGGAGAATTCCTCTCCTCTGTAGCAGCATTAAGTTTTTCTTTTTGGTAGTTAATAGCTAGGTGACCACCTCTTCCACAACTGAAGCATTTTCTCATCCCTTTTACAAAATTTTTGGGGTACTTCTTTCTGCACCATTGGCATGTCGGGTGCTGGATATTCATAGAACAGTTGTATTTTCCCATCAAACCACCAGCATTAAATCCCACCATTATCTTATTATCCCCATGATATCCATGAGATTCTCTGGTATCCATTTAAATCTTGAGAGAACTTTATACAATTTCCTCATAGTTGTTGAATTCACAGATCGCCATCACTTTCTGTAGGCAAAATTGAATCCCACCAAAGAAGTGGTCAACTGTGAATTCGGGGGTAAGGAAAATCCGGTGGAATATCGTGTCGGCCTTGTGATATTTTCCCTATAGGCTCCATAAGATTCATCCCCTATTTTCATGAGGAAATTGAAGTCCCTTACCATCTAAAGACAAAGGGTTCACCAAAAATATTTATCAAAAAACATCTTCCTGAAATCCTTCCATTCCAACTCCTTGATCTCTTCTTCAAGCATTGTATTTGTAATCAATGAACACCATTGATCATCATCACCCTCCATACGATAAGCAGTCAGGAGAACCCTATATTTTTCAAAACATTTAAGGATAGATAAGATCTTTTTAATAGATTTGATCCATTTTTCAGTGATTGAGGGTCAGATGATCTATTAAAAGTTGGAGGACTTTGTCTCATGAAGCTCTCGAAAGAGACTTGTTCATTTTTAGGGGGGGGGGGGTTTATTGTTCCCCATGCCCCATTTTTCTATTCAAATCATGAGTTAACTAAGGTAGAAGTTTGAAAAAGTTCACAATTCCTGCTCCCATCTGATTGGGCATCTCATTATCACAATCATCGCATTGATTTTCACATCGGTTGTTAGCCCGAGCCCACTGATTTCCGTCAATTGGATGGAATAAAAGGAATGTTAGGGGTAACATATAATGGTTCATCAAAAAACAAAACTATTGTCTTAAAATAAATTTTATTTCCTTAAATTATGAATCTATATGATTCAATCTATTATATTAATGATCTACTTTCTAGTATATATTCTTTGGGGAATTTTTAATTTTCCTTAATAGGTGTTAATACTAATCCTGGTAATTTACCAAAACATATCCCCAAGGAGTTTCATATCAAAGAGTGCATAAATGTCTATTTTCATGCACCAATTTTTGTCTGAGTCGAGGTAAATGTGGTGTTTTTGGTTTTTACCCCTTGGATGCTTCTGTGCCGGAGCTGCATCTACCTTCTTGTATCTAGACATGGATTTATTTTCGTGATAAACCACTTACTCAATACTCACAAATAAATAGGGATGTTTTATTATTCTTATTATTTTCTCTAAGCCTTCTCTTGGGTTTTTAATCCTAATACCTAAAATAACTAAACCTCCCTCTGATACCAACTATAAATAACACTTCTTTTTAGTACACACTTAAACATGACTTATTACATAAACTCATCACTTGATAAAACATGGAAGATTGAGAGGTATAGTGTCTTTGGGTCTTAGGAATATAAAATTATGACATAAAATATAAAACAAAACATATTTATTGAAAACATCCTTTACATGACCACTAAATTCTCTCGTACATAGCATTGCATGGGATAACCTAAGGATATGCTTTAGAAATGGGTGATATATAGTGCCCATTAAGGGAATAAACATGGAATAACATGTGGAATAAAATAAATGTCAGAAAATAGGCATATGAATATAAAATTATAGAATCATGAACATAAAGGCATGATAAAGAAAGATAATCATAACTTGTAAATGTGGCAACATCACTTAAGAGGGAATTAGTATGATCCAAGGCTCGTTGCACATAGAGAATGAGTAAACCGTCATTGAAAATGAAGCACGAGTAAAGCCTCATTTCACTTGAATTAGCATGATTTAACTCCCATTTCACATTATTCATCATGATACTATACATTACCCATTGCATTGGAGCTCTATAAGGGCACACCCTTCTTATACAGTTCATTTAATGCATAAGTGTGGCACATGTATCATACAATATGGAATAAATCACCATCATTTATTCCACGATAAAAGGGATGTGGAATAAATATATGAATATTTATAATCATTAAGTAGTGTACATAAAATTGAGTACCGTTGATAGATAAATGGGCACTGTATTCACTACACGATGACTTTGGATTGGAAAATCGTAGTGCAATTTCGGCCGCATAATGACGTGAAATAAGAACTCATAAAAAATGGTTTATGAGAGAGAAAGTGGTGTCTAGTCATATTTACTATAAATGGAATGTAAGGGAGTCATATAGATATATGACCAAACAAACATAATGGAATTTAGATTCATAAAAACAGATAATTACTCGGATGTATAAGTGGAGAGAGAAATCCCACACTGAATTTCGGTATGGTGATAGATGTACATGGGTATAATTAATGAGATAAAAGGGGTCTACAATAATACAAACACAAAGAGGGATATATGGGGGAGTTGAAAAATTATACCCCAACAATTTTAATTGAAAACATAAGGACATAACAACTTAATGAAAATTGGAAAAAATTGAGAATGAAAGAATTCCCTTACTTGGAAGTGTGATCCCGAAGGCTTGAGAGAGGCTTGAGAGAGTCTTATTGGGAGCAAGGGTAACCTTAGGAGTATTATATAGAGATTATTGTAGGGGTTGGTATAACTAAAAATTATTTTAGTGATGAGGTTGTGGGATCATGGGTGGGGTTATATAGGAAAGGAGAGGGAATTCATTATTAGGTAGCTTTGGGACACCTGCCATTAATCTAATCAAAACCACAAACCAGACCATGGTTTTTACCAAGGTTTTTGAAAAAGGGGAGTGTAAGACAATATATTATATTTCCTATGGTTTTACTTCTTTAATTAATATATTTTCATATAAGGAGGTGAGTCACACACTTAATAAAAACAATTTAAAAATAAAAAATGTTTTTCAGTATCGGAGGGTCCACTAAAGCATTTTAAAATAAATAAAACATACCCAAAATCACATAAATTTAAAGAAAAAAACAATTGTTGGCCGAACATATTGTTTAAAATAATTTATTACATCACTATTGGTTCATTAAAACGTCATAAATCACATTATATATTTAAACAGTATTTAATTTTTACCAAAAAATTAAACAGTCTTAGAAAATTATGAAGGAGTCACTGTAGGATAATTTTGACATCCTAATTCCAAAAATAATAGTCATTTTATATAAATAATTTTCTAAATATGTGAATTATTTCATTTTAAAAAAACCAACACTTATCCAAAATTCATGGGTTTTGAAAAAAATTGCTTACAAACCTTATTAAAAATTATAATTACTTTCATTAAATTATACAATAATTTATATTTAATAAAAATTAATTTGATAATTATAATAATGATATTATCTTAAAATATTATTTATTTCACAAATCCATTAATTCATAAAAATAGATTTCGTAGTTAAATATTAACTAAAAATATTATTTGTGCTTTAAAATCCTTTTACAAAGAAACAATAATAAAATATATGAACATTATTTATAAAAAATAATTTTAATTGTCATATTGCTACGGTATTTTTACATAACCTCTTATAACACCCACATAATACTGAAGGGTAAGGTGTGCGATGGTGACAGACTCTTGGGGGGGCTCGGAAAACATCGCTCGGGTGGTAATCCCTATTAACTTCCACTTCTTCCGCATTCGGGTCCACTTAATCTTAATGTGTTCAAGATATGTTAGGGATTGGTCACGAGATAATGACGATGGTGCCATCTCCTTTATGATCTTCGAACAATGGGAATTATACGAGCCAATTCTACTGGATGAGTTCATTTCTTCCTTTGTTTGAGTAAATTGGATTTGGTAAAGCACTAAATTTATTCTAATCATGTGATCACTATTCAATGGATATATTAGCAATTTTCACAATTCATAATGGTATATTAAAATCTATAAACATACAAAAATGATTTTCACATTTTATATTACCATAATAATACAATTAATCAGATCAAGGGGAATTTCCATTAATAAATTTTTGGGACGTTACAACATTTTTCAATTACCATTCCTTGTTCTAGAAAGCTATAACTCATTATCCAATGCGATCCATTATATATATAACAAGTATATATAATTAGTGGTTACCAAAAAAGTGTTTCAAGTAGGTTCCTCAACCAAAACACTCCATCCATGGTGTATTAAGCATATTACATCCTCATGAAATATAGAGTGAACAAAAAAAGTGTCACGCCCAAGATAATCTTTAACATTATCATAATATTTGTTCACTTTCTAAACTTTCAAATATTACATGTATATTAATTGATAAAATATGGAAATAGAGGCACCCATGACCCATTTTACTAATCGTAACATCTTATTAACATAAAAAGGGAATTTACCAATGGAATTTTAAACCACTACCATATCAATATACCATATAACATTACAACCACAAACTTCGGTTATAGAAACAGAACACATCCATAGAGAAAAAATATCATCCAAAATATATAAATATAACCTTGTTTTCCACATACCATAACACATAAAACCATCATCATCAGAATTAAAGTGAGATATAGGGTACTTGATGTGGAATTTGATGGTTAATATTGTAGAAATATTATTTCATAACAAAATGAATTTTTAATGCTACAAATTAGTATTAATTATTGGAATGATGAATACAGTTCTATCTAGGGTGAAGTTCGTAATCCAATAAATAATTAAATTATAATTGGTCTTCTGAGGATAGTTTTATTTAATATTTCCTTGATTAGATTTCTATATTTATATGAAAAAAAAATTTGATGATTTATAGAAATCCTTCTCTAGTAAAATCTTTATGATGTGGGTCTTTTCTCTTAGTATAAATATTTCAACATTCAATGATTTCATATTGAATTTAGTTTTTTGAATATCAATTTTAATTTTAATATTTATTTTTAATATAAAAATTTAAATCCTTAATGATGTTTGTATTCATAATAAAATTATTTATACAATAAAGTGTTCTATTATATGATTGATGTGTATATCTATATTTTATTGATTAATTTTGACATCATAATATGTTATCATTTTAAGAATCAGGATGGGAATAAATATTATTCCATTTTCTCATATTATATTGAAATGTTAAAAAAATAATGATGATACCCATACAAGTAATAATACCATGTAAAATAGGCCATGTTTGTAAATAAGAGGTCAAAAAGGTAAATATCATCCTACCATGAAGAACTAAACTGAAATGTTTAGAATCCCACCTGCCACACCATATCTCATGTGACAAGGCCCTTATGAATTGGATTCTATTTCTTATTTTAACATTCCTTATGGGTTTCACAAACCTTTTGAATTTGATAATGGATTAATAGGGATACCAACCAATGGTATAAAGAAGAGTGACCATGAGAGTCATGAACTAGTTACCACCTGAATATTCATCATACAATGAAAATTAGTGATCATTACAAAATATTTATTTATTAAGTATACCAAATATAATTTAGTTAAACATAATAATAGAATTTATAAATTGTTGAAATCAATATATCGGCAAAATATCATGGATATACCTAACCCTACAATGAAGAACTAAAAAGTGTATATAGAGAATTAAAAATTTGTAATATAGGACTCCATACAAATTTTCATAGATTGTATGCATGATTCTATAAATAGAATATGGAGAGTATGAAAAAAAATAATGACCAATTGTCTAGAATGAGGTCCGACCAAGACCACCCTATCAAAATAACATGTTTTTATTGATCATCTAGAGAAATTGATGATGTAACTGATAAATATTAAATATGTTATTGTAATAATTTTGAGCACTATCCTCCATCAATATTGTTCATGATTTTTTTTATATCAAAAAATATTTATCAATGAATAATGGCTTAACGAGGATTTAATGATGGGAATTGTTCTCTCTGCAATTCTTGCTGTAGATTACTGTTTTTAAAAATCCTCTACAATGGATTATTTTGTCTATTGTAGTAGATTTTATTGCCATTGATATGTAAAGGATGGTGTGTTTATTATCCCAATATGTAGATCTATAGTGGAAACAAGTGTCTAAAATTATAGGGTGAATGATAATGTCAGTGCGAGCCCATATGTAATGAAAAATTTTGTTGAATTGTGTAGACTTGTGGTCATTTAGAGCGGTGTGACATTGATAGATAAATTTTGTTCTATGAGACCTTATGGTGTGGTGTTGGATGGATCTCTGATTCTCAAGGTGCTGGAAGTTTGACATCCATTAGTGGGATATACAGTTGTTGTATGTGGGGGACATGGTCTTATGAAAAGATTTGAAAATCAAATCCAAGAGAGACATGATGTTCCTAAGGATGTAACCATTATAAATTGTTCATTTGTTAGCATTAAATGTGTTATTAACTCCTAAAATCAACAAAATGGGATTTTGAGCACATAAATATGGACATCAATGCTATTTCCATGTGGCTCAAATGGAATAGTTCTCATTCATTTCCTAGTTATTTATTCATAATGGTTATAAGCCACTAATTTTAGATTAAATAATTGAGATAAATTAATTTTTTTGATGGTTTTCATCTTGTAAATGAGTCTCTCTTGGATGAGGATACATTCATATTTTTTCCCCATAGGATAACAAAATGTTTGAACATAAGGCTTCAGTTCCATTGTTCTCAAACCTAGGATTAATCAGAATCATGAGTGGGATAAAAATTCAACCCATTTGAGGTGGTTACACCAATAATCTAATGTGGTTATGTTTTAATGGGTTAAATTCAACACCCTTAAACCCTATAATTTATTATGACATTGCACTGTTTATTTGAATCCCAATAAAATGTACAAAGAAATGATTGTGGCACAATTTGTCCACATCTACAGGTTCTTGGTAGAGGATGAATCGTGATCAACTCTCATTGATAAGGTAATGACTCAAACATATACAGATATTATTTTGTTGAAGATCATATAATAACAAATGTAATAATTCTCTAAGTAATATGATGTTATTGGTCATGAATCATTTATGTTCTGGTGATCCATAGTATAACTTATGTTCTTTTCATCGAAATGTTATAACAAATAGATTTTACCAGATAAGAAATACACCTTCTCTGATGGTTGATGTTCTCCCTCAGATCTAGTAGCTTAAGGATAACAATGTTCCTTTAATGTTTCATGATGGAATGTTCATTGATGCTGATAATGTAGAGTAGAATAAATTTTATCAGGTAATTTTTCATAAATATATAGCGATATAAATTGTTGTCGAAAGGGTGTAAGGACTTGTAAGTCACATAATGTTTATTCCAACACATCTGAGAGGAAATATTTGTCTTAAAACTTCTCTAAATAGTTTAATGATATTATGATACCATTAGAAAAAGGATAAATTGATAACTTAAAGAAACAAAATATAATTTTGTCTCGTCAAATGTCATGCAGTGATAATGATTTGATGAGTGAAATAGTGGATGAAGAAGAAATTCTACAATTGGTGGACCATTTTCATTCGTATTATTGTATGGTTTCTTTAGGTAATGGAATGGGAAAAAATATTTAGAATCTGACTCTCTGTTAGTTTCAATAAAACTCATTCTTCTTCAATATTCATTGTGGATAATGATGGAATTAATTTTGTTGACTACAAGAAACTGAAGAATCTTGTTTTTCATCGATTGGTGGTATATCAATCAGGTGCCGGTAACCATACTCCATCATATAATGAAAATTTTGATGGTTTCATTGAGATGCATTATACAATTCTAGGATCTCTTGATGAGACAAAGAACATGTTAATTATTTCTCTGACTAAGGCGACAAAAGTCAAGAGGATGATGACTCTAGTGACAAGAGATGGATCTCCTATAAAATTAATGGAGTATCATATGAATAAATATACTTTTTGAAGTACTAATGGTAATAAATTACATGAAAAAATAAAATATATTACTTCATGTATGGGGAGATTGAGAGTTTAGGCAAGCATTCGTAGCAGGGTTGTCCTGTATACAATTCGAGAATAAGAAGGTAATATATATGAATGATTAATGAAAAAAATAAGTAGATTAATTTTTTTCACTCTGTATTTTACATATTTCTCTAGTACTCTTTTTGGTTTATATATTTTTCTTATTATTAATAAATAAGTCACAACCACCATATTTCTGATAAAATTTATTATGACTTAGTAGAAAATTACATTCTATGTCTATTTATGGAATATCAGGATTGACTTTTACTATATACTAGAATATATTGATTATTTGTGGGACTTCTTTTGTATATATTAAATTAATTATACATGAGACTTTATACCATTACAATGATGTGGTGGATGTTTTAATTGTTGGTGTAAGTCAAGTGTTTGAATGAATGGTTTAATGATTTCACATTCATTTATATTCCAATTAAAGTCATCGGGTGATATGTTCTATATGATGGGACTATATCTGCTCTAATATTGAATTTTTTATTTAACATATTTTATTATATGATGTGTGTGGATGAATTTTTGTATGTTGATGTGTATTGATTAACCATATGGTCAATTATTAAAGATTCGAAGTACTATATAAATGATAATGTTTTTCCTTGAGATTTGATGAAAATAATATCACCCGGTTGACAAGGGTTCATAAATTCCTAGAAAACATTACATCAGCTATATGAGGGTCCCATAAGGAATATGAAATGTCAGAATATGTAATAAAAATATAAACAATAAAATTTATATATTTCAATATAAATCATATAATATATGATTCCATATTTTCATAACCTAAATTTCCTAAGGCCCTTTCTTTTTGAAAATCAAGTTTTTTAAGTTTTTTGGGAGCTTTTGGTGGCATACTACAAGAGTTTTTACAATTTATAGTTTTTTCATAAGCATGTAAAAGCATTAGCTTGTCAATGCATCAGCAAGTCAGTGAATAGGTAGGTCAAGTGCGCCAGTGATAGAGAGTCGAGGGTGTTTGTGTTAGTATGTCAGTGCATCGGTTGGTCAAGGAATTAGTGGGCCATGGGAGTTAAAATTAGTGATTTGTTGCATCAGTAAATCAACATTGCGGGATAAGAATCAGTATTTCATGTTTGTATCTCACTCAATAATGGATCTATGTCGGTGACTCATCCATCAGTGAATCATTTCCAGTTTTTCCATTTTTCTAGTTTTTCCTAGTTTTTCTAGTTTCGCCCCTCTTACGTGTTTATCTCTATGAAATAGTAATACTCTTAACTCACAGCCATACATTGGTTTGACTCCACTATTTATGAGGGGAATCATTATATTCCTCGTATATCGTAACGTTATACCATCCATGTATCTAGCAAGACACATGTTTAAACCACGATCAAATTTTCACAAACATTGGGTCCACCTCATTGTCTTTTAGGATCTCAATCATTCATAAACAGAGAAATCCTACTTCCTTATAACTTTTTATTTTATGTGGTGTGCCTAGATATGTCCTCCCTAAAAGTCTCATGTGACTTTTTTAGAGACCTCCTGATCTGATTTCTTGGAGTTTCATACTCCTTGTCATATTCCCTATTATTGGAACAAAAAAGAAATTCCATCATTTGATTATCCTAAAGAGATTTATTATATCTCTCATTATTTTACATCCAGTGGGTTTAATGTAATAATGGATCATTGGGATATACTAATAAATCCTATTGTTAAAATAATAAATAAAAAAGAAGTAAATATGATCATTAGATAACATGTTTTATTAAAATAATAGGGAGTGTATTGATGTTGATCACTTATTTTATTTATTATCAATTATTCAACTCTAGATGTTTGTGACTGTATGCCTCATGAAAATCATGACTATTGATGATCTTATCATGGTCACTAGTGATGTTATTTTTTTTGAGATGTTTCAATGATTGACTATAACATTAAATATTCATAATCACGTACATTGTTTAAATAAATGGATTCCCTTGGGATCAAGACTACACTATGACCTCCACAGTTATAATGAAGTGGAATTAAATATTCTCTACTAATTAAATAGGAAAATATAGACATCATGTTGAGAGGTTTCACTGATTACTGTGTTCTGTAGTGTTTTTTTAGCATTCTGTGTGTTGTGTGGTGCTGCTGTTAAGAGCACGATTGTGGGATCATGTTGGAAAGAGGGGTTTGTTTTGTAAGAATAGTGTGTTATATGTGTACATATGGGTCATGGGTTAATAATATTTATTGTAGTAATTTTGTGTGGGGCATGAAATGGGGTTTGTCAGTAACCTAGATCCAGAGACAGATTGATTGTAGAATGAATGGGCTCATAGGCAGTTGAGATGCCTTTGTTTTTTTCGTGGCCATAGAATGACATTAAGCAGTTGGAATGTGATGTGGCCATGAACTTGTGGGGATTAAAGGCTACAATTATATGTTTTTATAGGAGGGATGTGTGATATAATTTCATATAATGACTATTAGAAACATCTAAATATGTGTGTAGGAAGATTGGGTGTTTATGAAGTGGATTATAAATCCGGTGTTGTGCTATTGTACAGTGGGACTGCTGTTTGTTTTTGCATGTTGTTTTTGTTATGGTTATGGTAGGCAATTAACTAGAATTAATATAATAAATTAAATTTTATACATAAATAAATAAATGGAAATTAGTTTAAATAAAGAGAGTTTGTGTAATGCTTTGGCAGTTGCTCTTATGTGGTTAGTCATATAGGGGTAGAATAAAATATTGTTTTGTATGAGTCGGTGGTTTTTTCAGAAACTCATAGGTTGGGCAGAGTTTCTTCATTCCTATACATATATATAAATAGTATTTTCTTGTGATTTGTACACACACACCTCCCTTGTTGTTCTCCATCTGCCGAACACCCCCATTCCTTAGGGGAGGGTTATATTCACTGCATCCAAGTGAGAGGATGGACGGCTGGTTACTAACATTCTTCTTCACACACTCCTCTATTTTCCATGCACTTGAGCGTATCCGGGAAGGTTGTAATTGCTTGAGGCTTACCATAGTTGAAAATTATTATGTAAGTGGTTTGTTGAGGATGAGTGGATTAGGTGTTTGTGGGCCAGGATTGTTTTTCCTAGTGTCTTCAGGATGAGGCCCATATGTCTTTAGGTGAGAGTTGCGATAATTTTG
Organism: Viscum album; assembly: GCA_963277665.1. NCBI lineage: Eukaryota > Viridiplantae > Streptophyta > Magnoliopsida > Santalales > Viscaceae > Viscum > Viscum album. Next base: position 792,686,307 of record OY728160.1, on the reverse strand, counting down.
GTTCTACTGTCTGCAGGCGAGATTTTTTTTCATTTGTTGTCTAGGTTTGCGCGGGTGAGTTGTGGTGATATGAATACATATGTGAAGATTTTTAGTGTCAAGTCGTTAGCTCTTAGGGATGAGTAGTTAACCAGTAGGAATGTGGTGCGGGTAACCAAATTTCAATGTGTTATACTACTACATTGTTATACTTTCCTAATTTGGTGAGTGTTTCAAATTTAGGATGGGGTGGTTAGTATTTTTTGGTAGGTGCTATGACGTTATTATGTTTTATCACTAGTACATTACCTTGTTCCCCCAATTATTCATGTGTGGAATTAGTTTTCCTATAAATAATACTTTTATACTCACCATATGATCCTAAAACTATTTTTAGGTTTATGGGTGATGTTTGAAGACCGTTCTTGACCATTCTTGCTTGGGAATTGGGATTAGATGTAATTTCTTCGTAGTTTTTTTTCTTTTGGTACATTACATTTGAGTATAATAGTACATTATTTCATATTTACTTTTGAACAGGAATGTGGAAATGTATTTCAGCATCACTTTTACTTTTGGTATTAGGTGTTGTTTGGGATTTACCATCTTATATCTTGATCTAGTTCCATAAAAGTGTAATTCTTTTCATTTAATGTGATATTCATTATACTAGTAATTATTCTCCACTCTATGGACTACTAAAAGAGCTACATGGACGAATTTATCACTCATTCACCTAGAGGAAGGAAGGGAGGGGAACATTCCCATCTTGTCCATCATCTTGAAGAAGGTGGTTCATGAAAAAATGGTAATAGAGGAAGGTTGATGAGAGTTATGAATTATGGAGTACAGAGTTAGAAATAGTGAGTATTTCGTGGGATTTTTGGGAAATGTTGTTAGGAAATAATGGTAAGTGAAATATGTTATGGAAGACCAACTAGGACATAGGATTTTAAGGCCCTCATGATCTGATGCATGGACTCTAGACCTACATAATGATTGAGTGAGGCTATAATAATTTTAGGGTAGGGACCCTTGGGATGGTACATGCATCATATTGAATTGTGTTATTGTATGTCTTTTTGTTTTGGGAATTTATAAAAATTGAAGAGTTAAAAAAAATTAAATGAAATTTTCCACACTACTCGATCGTAGGTGTACCTTTTTTACTATTATAGTTATATAACTCAGATTTTGTCCATGTGTGGAATAAGAAATTGATTCCCAGTAGGTTGATCTGGTTGATCTGTGGAGGGATGATCGAGTGGAGGGTGACTAGTTATTGAAGTCTCTTCGTTCCTTTTAGTGACAAACATTGTGTGAGTACGAGGGTATCATATCTAACATAGAGATGAAGGGTTGGATCATGGAGCTAGTTATCACTTTCAGCTTGATCTGAGCCCCGAAAGAGTACTGGGTTCCTCTGGAAGTTATCTAGATGCAAGGAGAACTGCATTAGTGGTGCACACATTATCTAAGATAGAACCAGGAAATAGATGTTTGGGGTACCGACATTGAGAAGGAGTTCTTGGTGGAATTCCATTCTTCTATAATTAAGGAAAAAATATAAATTATCTACTCTCCCTATAACATGGGAGTATGTCTGTGAGGGAAATAAGGATCCTGTTCAATGATCTCCATCTATTCTCATAATATCTCTTTTCGGACGACGAGTCCTGAGCAAGATTCTTAGAGGAGGCACTATGATATTCTCTTCAGTATGCAATTACTCCATTCACTATATCAACATACATGGAGTTTCAAATGAAGGATGAGGTAGTGGAATGAATGAAATCTCTAGGAGTGTTTATGCATGTGGGGAGCTAGTTGAGTTCATCAAAGAAGAAGTCCATCAGTATTAGGTATTCGACATTAGGACATTATAGGCTGTGGATAGCATAATGTATACCCCATAAGATCCAGTTTCTATATCATGTTCCTTGCTCATTCCATATTAGCCTAAAATCTAGGTTCTTTTTATGTGGAGGCCATCAAAATATTCAGAACCTTTTCCCAGTACGAGATTCAAATAGTGGGGTGGGCATGTTAAACACCCACCTCAACAACAACAATTTCCCTTCAGACCATTCTAAATGGAAGGGAAGAGAGATCCCACTCCATGGAGGGTAAATAATGCACGTGGATGCAGATTTTTGGGTTCTCATCAGGGAACTCAATAGGGGAATATATAGGGAGATGGCCGACAGACAAGAGGTAGAAGAGTTAGGCATGGGATGTTACATGGAAAAGAGGTTGCAGCTCCAGTAGGGCCAGCAGTCGTTCGAGGTACAATAAGTCTATTTATTACTCATATATGTGGTTCGATTGATTTATGAGCATCACACTCCTTTTTGGAACTTGTTCAAGACCATGCACTATGAGTAGAAGTAGAGAGTCTTTCCATACCCCTTGTGTTGAGTTGGACAGATGGAGGTTAGACCAATATATTTTATATTTTTATAATATATAGGCCGATGTTGGGGCCAGAACAGTATAGTGGGTATCTTCTTCGGCTAAAGATTCACACGTTCGATGTCATCCTATACATCGACTACTTGTTTTCGGGGAACACATTAATATAAATTTTTTAGAGAAGTGTCGTGTTTTAAAATATGGGACTCCAGCGCATATCTTTTGGTGGATAGTTTAGATTTCATGATGGAAGCCTACAGGTGGAGGCTCTACATTATTTTTTAGTCGATTTGTCAGTGGAATCATTAAATAGTGGGATGTTTTATGTTCCTTGTGAAGTTATTGAGTTCTTAGATGTCGACATCTATATTTTTGTGACTCTACCCCCTCGACATGATGTTGAATTTGGGATAGACATGAATTACTGTGACCATAAAATTCAAATGGATAACTTTTGGAGGATGACTTTTGAGTTCCATGAGATGAGGATTTAGGTTGACGACTTGATAACGAATGCTTTAATCAATCCATTTATTTCATTTTGGGGTGCTCTAGTATTTTTTTTATGAATGAAGATTGTTTCTATGACCATTCATATATTACTGGAGGTTCATGCCCATCCATTCTGGAGTAGAAACTCCTTTTAATGATTTCAACCAAAAATTCCCGGACATCGTGTGGAGAGAAAACTTTTAGGAATCAATTATCCATCTAAAGGGGAAGTTGTTCAATGCCCTAGGACATATATTTCTAAATGAATCAGTGAGGTTAGAGGTTTTTTTTGACACTTTTGGCCTAGGATTGGGTTCTTTACTACTCCAGACATGAGTGGTAATCCATTATTTTCCCACGAAGTTTCATCCCCATGAATATAATTATGCCACTCGTGGTCTAAAACATGTATTTGTCATGTTTGTGCTAATGTTTTTGGGACATTACCACATCGAAGATCTCATTGTGGTCATCACATATCACAACACCCTATGTTATATCTTTTCCCAATGATACATTAAATTGTGGAAGTTGAGGATGATGGTGTTCCACTAGGATTACGGTTTAGAGATCTATAAAACCCAATGGAACAGGATTGTGGGGGTTGATGCCTTGGGATGGAAGTCACTGAACGAGACAGTTTGGGAATTCATGATTTCAGTGAAGGTAATGGAATATTCTCTTGTATTTCACCTGGATTCTTGGGTGGAGAGTGATAGAGGATATCTGATTCAGATGAAAGTGTAGTCTTCCTTGGTGAGGTAGGAAGTGTTGTATTTTGGGGGATACTCCGCATCTATAATGATGTGTGATTGCACAACCCAGGGTGATGTAGTGGAGGGATGGACAGAGGATGGTGGGAATCATATTTTATTCTATGGGAAGGTATTTGTCATAGTGGAAAAACGAGAAATAATTCTCCATGATAGGTATATATCACCCTGGGTGGTGCATCTAATAGTATCTATGATGTATAGTAGCATAAGGGAATCGTTTTGGTGTCCCTTAGTGTCGTATTATGTGGTGGAGTTTTTGGTAATGTTTCATGGGTGTTAGCTGGTGAAGGCTGAGCACCATGTTCCGAGAAGCCTGTTGCAGCCCGTTGATGTTCCCTATATGTCATTCGATGATATTGTGATTGATTTTTTCATAGTATTAACTATGGATTAGGGAGGATTTGATGTTCTTTGGGTATAAGTTCACTAGTTGATGAAATGTTCTATCTTCTTGGTGATCTAGGAGTCTAGTGTAGTTGATGACTTCGTAATGAGGTATATGGATGAGTTGGTAAAACTACATGGAGATGCAAGAGCGATTATCTCATATTGGGATACATGTTTATGTAATGAGTATGGAAGGTAATACCACATGTTTTTTTCACCCAAATATTCCTCAACACTGCTTTAAACCATCAGATGGATGGGAAAACAGAAATGACCATCCACCCATTGGAGGACATGCTGCAGGCTTGTGCTCTAGACATTGGAGGATCCTGGGTACAACGCATTCCCCTGGTAGAGTTATATTACAATAATAGATATCCCTATACCATTGTAATGTCACCGTTTTTAAGACTTGTATGTAAGACCGTGTCGTTCACATGTGTGTTGGACATAGGTAGGGGAAGTGTCCCTTCGTGGACCAGAGGTAGTGCAGAGCACAACAGAGAAGGTTCAGCTTGTGCATTAGTGGATGATGGTGTCTCATGACTATAATAAGCCATATTCCAACCCTAGTATGAGGCCATTTGTGTTCTATTTTGTGTAACATGTTTTCATAATGCTCTCTCATATATGAAAATAGCGGATATTTGGTCGAGGAATCAAGATTTATCATAGTTTTATCAGACCTTTTCGGGTGTTGGGATTCGATGGTGAGGTGGAATATCAACTGGTGTTTCCACCATGGTGGGATGACATCTTTCATGTCTCTATGCTCTGCCGGTATCTACATGATGACTCCCACATCTAATATTGGGGATATATTGATATCAAGGTCTACATGGCATTCATGGACAACTGATAAGAATCGAGGATTTTGAGGAGAAATTGTTGTGAAAATGGGTTATTCCTTTGGATTGTGTGTTATGGAGGCATGGTGGACATGTGGATAGAACGTGGTAGTGAGAATAATTGATGTGGGATAATTACATGATGTGGATATGAGTATTACCCTAAATTTATCATTGTACCTTTCTTTGTATTTATTCTTGATGTCACTTGTTGTATGATAAGTTGTTTCCCTGTTCAATGATTTTTTGTGTGTGTAGATTCCAAACCATGGGGAGGGTATCACCTAACCCCTAATCTAGAGGAACTAATTCAAATGTGAATAATCTATTTTGGGTGAGATAGTGCTACCTACAGTGTATTGTATCTTGTCAGGGAGGATGGGTCTCTCTAATCCATGTGTCTGGACAGTGTGACACTTTGTTTTGGGGTGGTTGCTTGGGGAAATGGAGTGGTAGTGATTCTAAAGTTTTTCAGGAAAAATAAGTCAAAGTGGTGTCCTCAGATGTCACGAGATTCACTCCAGATTTAATAATAACACAAGGATGTTGATACTTATGAGGTATCTTATGGGATGTTTTTTAAAACCTCTTTTATTTTGGGTATGTTTTGAATTCCTGAGGGTGATATTTGATCGAGTGGTATCTGATGTCATAACACCAATTATTCCAAGAACTTCCTTTGTGATAATGTAACACCCTATCTTTTTCGATTAATTTTATTTTATTATTTCTTGGTCTGGTAATTTTCCATTGGGTTTTGGGTTATCCAATGTTTAAATTTAATAAGTGATGTTGAAAAAAGACACGTTTTGGGATTAGTGTCGTTGTGATAATGGGTATGTTAAGTTTCTATGAACACTCAACCTACCTGGTTTTCAATTTAAATTAAATTAAATGATGGAACATTAAAATTGTGATGAGTAATAATATAGAAATAAAATAAAAATGAGATTGTAAATAAAATTTAATAATTTTTTTAATGATAATAGTAATAATATTTTTTGAGAATATTATTATTATTATTAGTTCTAAGAATAAAAAAATTATTAGGTTGTTATTAAAATTGTAATAATAATAATAATATTATTATTATTATTATTCTTTTTTGATACCACTTTTATTAATATCATTAATGTCATTACTATTTTCACCATAAATTATTTTTACCATCATCATTAATTATTTTCATTAATATTGTTATCATTTTAATTTTCAAGGATATCATTTTAAGGGTATAAATTTTATTAGGATATTATTGATAATCATATTATTACTTTCATTATTATTATGAAGGATATAATTTAATAACATTATTATTATTATTATTATTAGTTTTATTTTTAATTTTTTTTATTTTATTCTCTCTTTGTGGTAGGGTTGTCCAGCACCCCCACAACCCCGAGTCTCCTTCTGCGTTGCATAGGAACCCTATCCCACCCCTTCCTTTCCCTCATTTACCTTACTCATAATTTTCTCCTAGAACACCTAGTTTCGTCGCATCATTCCCTAATGTCTTGACCAATCCCGTTGTATCCATCCCTTCCTCTTCCATAGACACTGCTGTAACGCCCCACCAATTCCTTGTAAACCCGCCATTGTATTGCACCTCTCCCATTCCAGACCACCTTTTCTCTCAGCCAGCTATCTCCCACCACTCCTCCTTACCTCCCCCACCCACGACCATGCCACTTTCACAACCTCCATCTTCCTAGCGAATCGGCCCTCCTCTGACTTGCAAAAACAACACTAGTGTGATCTGCCTACTTCACAATACAATCACCACACCCTTATTAGTCAGGATCCCTCCAGTAGCTTCCGCTCTTTATAAAAACCTCTCCTTTCTAGTGTTTTACCCATGACATTTTGTGGATTTAGATTTTCTAATGGTATGGTGTTTGGATTAGAGTTGAATTTTAATTTGTCTTTTCTTGGATTGTTACATATTGACTTCTTAGGATTCACTTGAGGCGTTTTTTGGTGAAATAATGGAATACACAACAATTTTGGGTTTTCTACACATGAGGTAGGTGGTACCACATTTTATCATTATTTAATAAATAAATTTTCATTCATAATTATTTTATAATTTTTTTGTTTATTTTATTGGTGTGTGGATTTTTGTTATTGTGATGTTTTCAATGTGTTAGATTTTGTTGTAGAATGTTCATGTGTTTTGGGTTTATTCTATTGAAGAAAAATTGCATTTAATCAGTTGTTAGTGATTCAATAATATGTTCCGTTAGTTTCTGATCTGAGCTAGTGGGGTTAATCAAGATTTTTATGTGGTGTTTCATGTTCTTGTTCATAAGTGAAGGTATTTTTTGGTTTTTGTAGGTTGTTACTATAAAAAATAATGTTGAACTTCTTACAAGTGTTTATAAATATTTCATTAGTTTTTTGAATATTTGAAATGTGTGTGGTTTATGTTTTGGTTAGAATTCATAGGATTTTTTTCCAAAATATGGGTTTGATTTAGCCTTTGGTGTTTAAAGTCATGTTTCATATTTTGAAAAAGCATAATAATATTTCTTGTGTTCTGGTTAACATGGAAGATTGTATTTTAATTGTGTAGTTAGGTTATTAATTGATGAATATGGTGTAGTTGTTTATCATGACGTGGTGTTGGTTGTGTTTATCCAAGAAGGATGGTTGGGTTGGTTATGTGTGTTTAGATGGGTTATGTTACTTTTTAAAGATTTTTTTTAATAAAATTAAATTTCTTTTTATAAATAATTATTAAGGATGAATTTTTTTAATTGAGTTGTGTAATTTATTTTGGTGTGCATACTATTTCAAATGGATTTTGTGTGTATGCCAGTGTGGCATTGGGTTTAGGTAACCCACACTTTATTTTTTCATCTGAGTTTGACATGATATGTGAAATTGGAACATCTTGAGCATAAATGGAAATCCTGGGTAGTTGGTGGGTATAGTAGATCTAGTGGGATAGTGATAATAAAGCATCTTTGTCCTAGTTTAACATACCTATTTTGATTATTGCAACACCAAATGACCATTTTTTATGATCGGATACCACTAGATTATGGATGTGTTCCCCTACCAATCTCTCCTTCCTGAGAACATATATTTTTGCGAATCATTTACTAATGTTCACCAAGACACGATGTTCTAGGTTCCCATTCTTCATTCTAGTAACTATAGGGCCTCCACAATTTTTTGTCCTCCTGGACATCATTATACTCACAATTAATATACGGTGTAACCAATGGATTTTCAATAATATTTTTGTTTTCTTAAAGGAAAAGATTTTTTATGTTGTTGTCATTGAAATTGTTTTTTATAGAATCTTTATCTATAAAATTGTTCTATATTTGGTGTCCATTAATTTATTAAAACAATAATTGTATTTGTAATTTAATGTTTATTCATGGAACCTTTGTATTGGGTGACTTCATTCTAGGATCATGGATCACACCCTGCATACACCTTTGGGTGTATGTAGACCATGTTCATTGTGTATTCAGGTTGAGGCATCATGCTCAGTAATGTTTTTTTGGGTTATGGATTCTATTCTCGTGAAGGTTGGTTTCAGTATATTGTGGATGTTTCACCTCCTTTGTTGCTTGGAGGTTTGAGTTAGGGTTTCTATTTCTTTTGTTATTTTCTATCATTGTTTGTTGGTTCTAGTTGGGGATATTTAATTATGAAATTTGTTAAGGCTTAATTTAGTGGTATAAAATTAGTTTCCATCCATTAAAGTTCTTAGTTTTTTTATATCTCTTACATAGGTTAATTCATTCCTATGTACTATTTTGATAACCGAGCACTTGTGCCTATCCTTAGTGATCGGGAACACCCCTCAGGTACTTCCACATATTTGGTCGGTTGTTGGTTCTAATGGCGACGTGGCCCGGTTCATGAAAAATGTTATCTGATCCATGTTTTCTCTCTTGGTCATGTTATTTTTGGACAGTGTCAGGGTAGAACAATGTTAAGGATATTAGTAATAAAGGTTCTAGATTCAAGAAAGGTTCACAACCATCACACCCCAAGGAGAGACTCGAGTTACCAGGGTCAGTTGAGATTTGTCTGAGTCTTTGGTACAAGTTATCAATCTAGTTAGTGGATATGAAAAGGTAGTAGGGTCAATTTTTACAGAGAACATGTAAAGTCTAGAAGCCATGTGGAGCCATGGACTCTATCCTAGAATACTCTCAGTGGTGGTTTCATGACTGGTGTATGCCTGCTAACCATATGTCTCTGTCACCTGCTGACCCTAGTTTCCTCCTGCATAATTCATTGTCACGTTGTATTGTATTCGTAGATTTAGGGTTTTTTAGTAAAAATGATTAGGCCTTGGAAAAACTATTTTAATGAAACCCTTTAAAAAGAAAATGATGTGTATAGATTGAAGTGAGTGGGTTGAATTTTTTGATATTGACAAATGGAAACATCTTATTTTGATCTATTTTATTCCCATGGGAAACCACTTTCATGGGTATATAAAGAAAGAGAATTTTTAAATAGTATGAGCTGATGAGTTCCAGGATGGACATGAGGTGGGTTATGGTGTGTCACGAGATCATGCATGTCTGTGGACAATGAGACACCATTGGTATCTGGGAAACTTACTAGAATCGTTTAGTTTGAAAATGATTCATTAAAAGAAAATTTTGTGTTTTAAAAACTCGTGATTCTGTAGTGTGTCTACGTATTTTAAAAATGTGGGATGTGAGTCATTTATATATAAGAATCCTTTTTGAATAATTTGTTTCATGAGTAGAATTATTATTTGTATGTTGGTTTGATAGCATGTGGTAATTGCTTTCTTTTGAAAAGTGCTTCAGGAAGCCCCTTTAGTGGTTCTCCTACACTTTTAGTGTTCTCTTGGGGTATGTCTTGGCCATTGGGCCAGTTTTATTAGGTCTCTTGTTCTTTTTCTAGACATTTTCACACTCCCATAAATCATTCACATGCAATTGAAGTAAACACATGGGAAATTTTCTATTTTAAAATCCTCCAGTTAATTAATGAAATTAATCTCCCTTATAAGTGTTAGTGCTAATTCTATCTGTTATACATTTCAGTTAAGCATATCGTCTCACAGTTGGATGACAGATTCGAGAGGAGTTAAGGGTTGTTGTGGTCTCGTAGAGTTTTCCAAGTCATCAGGTATGAAGATAAAATTAATGTGTCTGAAGGTCCTCTTAGAAATATTGAAAGCAATTCTAGTGGGAAAGGGTGAAGGCAGTTTATAGTTTTCGGTAATTACTGGTGTCTTGAAAGGATTATAGTTCTCTTAACTGTCATAAGGGTCATGTTTGGTGACGTCTTGTAGTGAGATTTAACATTGAATAACAATGGTGTATTTCATAGAATCCTTATGGAAACAATGTAGTCATAGGAGTGTTTTCTACTCATAGAGAGTTCTAATTTTACTGTTTAAAGGGGAGTGTTTGTTTTGAGTCTTTCGTTATTATTTTTTAATAGATAAGGAGAAGAGGTGAATCATGTGCATCATCTCAAACCATGTTTAGGTGGATGTACAATGATAGAGTATTTGGATGTCGTGGTGTGTCATGTTTGTTGGTGTTGTCTCAGTTTAGGTGTGGTTGCAGGAGGAACCAAGAAGATAATATATGTTTCGGAGTCTTAAATTCCTGACTATGAGGCATGATATGTTTTGAAAATCATGTCTACAAACATAGTTCTCGATTTGAAGCCAGTGTATGATCCATAAAACCATAAGAGTATGGGACCCCAACATTACTCTTTTTGTCTATATTAAATTTGAAGTCATTTAAAAAAATTTCCTATAGATTTTAAATTATAAATAACCTATTTGAGTACATGTGATTTCCCATGGCTACGAGGAGGCGTGGTCGTCTTGTACCTCAATGACCTGGTAGATGTTTCTGACCTGGTGTTAATTAATTTTGTGGTTCTTATGTGTTATGTTGGGTAAATATATCTCATATATATGTAGTTCTAATCTAGGCATATGTCAGTCTATCAGGGGTCATGGTTTTGACACCTCCTTAGTTGGGCCCCTCAACTCCTGAACCATTGTAGTGGTTTTCTTGGCCACTATAATGAAATTTGAATGTCTTCATATCTTTTGGATTTCCAAATTATGGGGTGAACCATGTTGGGTCATGCTCAAATTTCAGTGGAGTGAATCAATGTTTCCCTTTTTCATATTGTTGGGGAGTTTTCACAGGATTCCCTTTGTCAATTATCTAGACTTTTCTCGACTGTTGGTAGTTTTATATTGGTGGGGAACCCCTTCGGGCTTCCCCATGTTATAATTATTGTACTCTTATTACGGATTTTTTGGTGGAATGTGATATTTGTGTTCTTTAGGTGTGGATTGAACCGTTTTGGTCATTCCAGTAAAATGATGTCAATTTCGTTTACTGTTTAATTGGATGTTATAGTGTGTGTGAAGATATTTTTCATTGGGGCAAGAGTTTCCTTCCTCAATTAATAAACTAGATATCTTCTTGAACTCTATGGTGGAAAAAAATTATTGGACAGTATTTTAACGCATTTCATGACGTTTTCCTTTAATTCACATTCTCTAAATACGGTGTGTTTCCTCTTTTTGCATTCTTTTCGTAAGAAATCACTTTGAATATTTTGTGGTGTATCATTTCTTAATTTGGGTCTCAACCACTATTATGGATATCCAAGGATGGAATGATTTATGGTGAGGATAATTTTCACACACAAAATTTTTCATTTTTTATTATTATTTTATGGCCTAGTAATTTTTCATTGGGTTGTGGGTGGGCCAATGTTTTTAGTTTTTTATACTTATTAAAAAAAACTCATTTTTTTGGTTTACTGCCATTGGGAGCACAGGCATGGCATGATTCTGAGACCGTTTGACCAGCCCTGTTTTCAAAATAAATTAAAAAAACATAGAGGAATGATAAAATGATGATGAATAATAAAATAGAAATAAAAAAAAATTCAAAAACATTTAAGAAAAAATTTTAATGGTTCTAATATTAATATTGATTTAGAATATTATTTTTAATATTATTTTTATTATGAAATATAAAATATATTAGGTTGTTATAAATATTGAAAAATAATTATTATTAATTCTATGTTATGTTGTTACCAATTTTATTTATATCATTAATTTCATTATTACTATCACTATAATTTATTATTTTCATCATCATTAATTCTTGTCATTAAAATTTTTAACCTTTTGATAAACAATGTTATTATTTTAAGGATATAAATTTTATAATGATATTATAGTAATTATTATTATAATTTTTATTGTGTTTTTAAGGTTATCCTTTAAAAATACTATTATTATTAATATTAATAAAATTATAAGTTTTACTTTTTTTGGATTCATTTTTTTTATTTTGTTTATGATTGGTCAGTGCCCCCTCCCCTGAGTCTCATTCCGGATCATGAATCAACACTACTACTCCCCCATATTTCCATCCTCTCCCTCACTCGTCATTTCCCTATGGAACCCCATGTTATGTGACACCATGCTCCGACCTCCCGACCATCCCCATTGTGTTGCGCCCTACCACATACATAGACCCTACCATCACACCCCACATCTTCCTCGGACAGACACAAATGCAACACACCTCTCTAATGTCGGAGAACCCCTCCTCCCAGCTAGCCGGCATAGAATGTGTCACCTTACCATCTCATCCAGCCCACTCACCCAGATGCCCTCTTCCCTGCCTATAAGCCCTCTTTCAACCGCTGAAAACTGCACTACTGTCATATGTCTGCTTCGCACCAGATCTACCGCAACCCAAATAGCATGTTTCCCTCCTATAGCTACCCCTCTTGGTTAACACCTCCTATTTGATTGGTTTTTACCCATGATATCTCGAGGTTTTGTATTTTAAATGTGTATGGTGTTTGTTTTAGATTTCAATATTTTTTAATCATTCCTATTCATAGGTACATCTAGACATGTTAAGATCTATTGAGGTGTGTTTGGCGCGTAAATGGAATTGACCCCAATTTTGGTGTTTCTCAGCCTAAGTTAGGTTTTTCCACTTTTAATAATTATTTAATGATTTTATTTTCATAATTAATTAATATATAATGTTCTTTTATTATTTTTGGGGTTGGATTTGGTATTATTGATGCTTACTATGTGTCAGATTATTTTTGTAGCATGATTTTGGGGTGTGGGTGTGTTCTTTGTCTGAAAACATGTATTTAATAAATTTCTAATGTTTTAATAATATCTTAGGTTATTTTTCATCTATATAAGTTGTGTTAACCATGTTTTCGATATGTTGTTGCATGTGATTATTAATAAGTGAATGTGTTGTGTTGGTTGAGTAGGATGTTCCCATGAAACCCCACATTGAACTGTTCAATAGTGTTTTATATATCGTATGTTTGTTTTTTGAAAATTTGAAAAGTGTGAGGTTTATGTTTTGTTTTACTTTCATATGTGTTTTGTCAAAAAATTCTTAATTATTGAGCCTTTTTTGTTTAAATTCATGTATCATATTCTTAAATTTCTTAATAATATTTCAATTATTTTTTTTAGTTGGGAAAATGGTCTTTTAATAGTGTTGTTGGGATAGAAATTGATATAAGTGTTGTAGTTTGAGTTATTGATGTTGAATTGGGTGTGATTGGTCATGAAGAATGGATGTGTTGGTTTTGTGTGTTATGTCATGTTATGTTTCTTTTCAACGAATTTGTTTATAAATATTTAAAATGATTTAATAAGTAATAATTAAAGATGGAAAAAATTTGTTTTTATTGATTTGTGTAATGTTTGTTGGTGTGAGTATTTTCTAAAATAAATTTTATACCTGTGAAAGTGTTGCGTTGGGTTTATGTAACAGCCTGTTTGTTCTATTCATCCAATTTTGACTTGTAATGTGAAATTGGAACATCATGCGTATAAATAGGAAGCCTTGGTACTAGGTGGGAAGATTGGATCTAGTGTTTTAGGGAAATTGAAGAGTTTGTGGCCCAGTTTCACTTAGCTGGTTTAATCAACACAACAATAAATAAATGATTGTGATTATGGGATAATGGTAGATTATATATGTGTTTCCCCACAAGTGGCTCATGCGTGAGAATATATATTGTGGTGATTCCATTAATACTGTTCACCGAGAAAATGTGTTCTATGTTCCCATCCTTTTTACTAGATGTTATTGGGCCTCTCCCACTTTTGGTACTCTTTGGCTACTTTACACTCACTATAGGCATACAGTTTAACATGTTGAATTCCTTGAAGGTTTGGGTTTTCTTAAATGAATTGACGTGTTTTAATTTCAGCTGTATTCATTGAATTTGATTGATATTAACAATTTCATTAAAATAATTCAAGCCTTGGTTTCATTTTATTTGTTAAACCTGTAAATTTATTTTTCATTTAATTATTATACATGGATCCTTTCTATTGGGTGACTTCCTATGACTCTCTTGACTCACACCCTACATAATTCATTGGGATTTTCTAGATCTAGTACATTGTGTTTCCCAAGATGTGGAATTATGATAACAAATGGTGGTTCAGGTTGTTGATTCTCTTCTCGTGTAGGTTGGTGTTGGAATCTTGTGGATATTTCACCTCTCAGGTTTATTGGAGGTTTTAGTTAAAGTTTTAGTTTCATTTTTGATATCTATCATTGATTTTTGGTTCTACTTGTAGATAATAAAATATGAAATATGTTAAGGGAATATTTGGTGGTATAAAATCATTTTATTTCCATTAACTTAGTTAGTTGTTTTATGTCTATTATTTAAGGTAAATCATTCACCTGTATTATTTTGATACCGGGGAACTTGTGCCAGCCCATGGAGACTGAAAATTCCCATCTAGTCCAACAGCTGACCAGGAAAGGTGCCGGTTTGGATGGCGACCTGGCCTCGTTCATGACAAAAAATCTAGTGTTTGAGGTGTTCTATGAGATATTGGTTGTTTATTTCAAGAGTTTTCTAAATTTCTATTTTTTCTGTCGGCATGTTAGTCTGTCGGCATGTCAGGGTATCGACATTTTAGTGAATAGGTAGGTCATGTTATTTGTAGGTCGAGGAATCAGTAGGTTGAGGTGTCGGTATGTAGAGGGCATCAGTGTCGGTGTGTCGAGGGAATCTGTGTCGGTATGTCAGATAGTCGGTATGTCGAGGTTTCTATGGGTCAGGGGCATCGACATTGGTGTGTCATTGTGTCGATAACATGGTGTTTGTGTCAAAGAATTAGTTGGTCACGTCAGTTGCACACCCATCAGTTGATCATCATTGCTGAATCACCCATTGGTGACTCATTATTTGATTTCTAGTTTTCCAATTTTTCCTAGTTTTTCTAGTTTCACCTCTGTTATGTGTTTATCTCCACTAAATGGTATCATATCAACTCAGAACCAAGATCTAGTCTATCTCCAACATTTCTGAGGGGAATTCTTAATTTCTATGTATCTTGTAATGTTCCACAATCCTTGTAACCACCAATCCATTTTGTAAAACCATTATATAATATTCATGAACATAATGATCACCTCAATGATTTTTTAGATATATCTATCAAGACCCCTCCCCTGGGTCCCGTATCGTGACTATCCCAAGCCCGCCTTCCATTGGCTAGGGGCTGGAAACTAGCACAGAAGGTATAATTCCCCAAAACTGGGAAGGCATTGAATTTATAAATTGTAGACACACACAACCAGAGAATAAGTGGAAGAAAACACTAAATAAGATCTGTATAAAATGTCTACTGAATGTAATGGGGGCCATAATAAAATCCCACTGTAATGTAGAAATAAAAATGAAAGCAGGTACAACTGAAAAGGGAAAAAAGATGAAATGTGAAAGTAGCTCCTGGATCGTCCTCCGAGGATCCTACATGAAGGGTGGGTATAGATGGACTCCACAGCACCCCACGTCCGTCAGACTCCACCATGTACCATTACGTCGTAAGGTCCTACTATGGGTACTGTCCAGTACGAGTGCTCTCGGCCTCCGTCAGTGTTGTCTATCGTCTGCATCCAACACAACGAGGTGCGAGCATTGCCCATGCAGGGGTGAGTATAATGATTCTCAGTATGGACCCTGAGACCCTCAAGGTCTCAGAAAATCCAACAAGGATAATCCACAATGTCATGAACCAAATCAGGTCTCCATCAACTCGACGCTCGACTCGGCTCGCAGCAAGGCCCGAAGGGCGTTCCCGATCCCCATGGGCTGGCACAAGTGCCCTGGTATAAATTTCGAATTTTTGGGAACGATTTACCCATATAAAAACCAAAGAAAACCATGAGTAAACTAAATTCCTAAATCAACATTACAACCACAAGATTTGAAAGCAGCACAAACGAGTCTCAACAAAAAGGGAAACTACAAATCCATCACAACAAACTCCCAAAAAGGTTGACCAAAGACCAAATCAGCAACTGTCACCTGATGGAAGAATATCACAGTCATTCCTCCACCACGAGTGCCAAATGGGATGAACTAACTAACAAACCGGACCCCTATGATCAAAACCATGGAATTTCCCTACATCAGACATAATCAGATCTTCTTACACCCAAGGGTGTAAGTAGGGTGTGAGAAATGCTCAATAGGTTGGCACCAGAGAAAATATTCTGCATAAAAAGGGTTTGATGACCAAAGCATTTCACAGGCTTAAATTTTGAAGAAAATAAATAAATGCACTAACATTTTTATGGAAACAGATTTAAAGAAAGGATGGCAGTTTTAAAAATAAGAAAAAATGGGTTTTTGGTACTGAAAGGAAAAGAAACATTCTTACTTTTTGAAACCACAGACGTCACCAAAACCAACTAGTGATGAGTACATAATTTCATAGGATAATCTAAATTAGGAGAGGCCCTAAAGTACTAAAGCTGTGTGGGACCCTATAACCTCACGCCTCAGTGAACCATATCATACATTTCCCGTGCACGAGCCACCGGCAGGGAAACACCTCCTGCTGTAGTGGTCTCGAGTCATCATCTAATGTTTAGTTAGTGTTGTAAGTGTCAATCCCGCTAAGTGAACTGGGTCGATGCCCCTCCTGTATCAATAGCACACTAGTCTAGTCTTCCCACATAATACCCAGGCATCCCCTTTTGTGCTCATTATTAAAAGATCACCCTTCTCATCAAGGTCAAGTCACAACACACAACATAGAACCTCACAACATGCAAGAACTATGACATTTCTAGAAAAAAACTAATGTTTACCAAAAATTTGAAAAATTGGATTAGGAATTTTAAGAAAACAAAACAACATGATCGACAGTTCAAAAGCCACTCGGACGCACCCTAAGATTGTAACAAGGATCAAATTTCAACTGCAACGTTTGTTCAAAAACCAAGGCACATCACGGTATAAACCCAAAAATCTAAACAAGCCACTAATAAAGGTAAAACACCACACTCTACCAGTCAACTGACAACTCACAACAACATTAAAATAAAAGACATATTTAATTAATCAAACCAGCTGACTAAATGATCAAATGCCCTAAGCATGCGAAACCACCTACCTTAAATAGGTACGAGAAGCGACACAGCCCAAAACTCCCGTTTTTCCATGGTCGCACCATATGAAGCTGTCAAAAAGGTCCTAAAAAAGTGGACCAAATAACCTTAATGCCAACCCAGTGAAACATTAGGGGACTGTAAAAAAAATAAACATGAGAAATAAATAATTTAGTTAATCGTTAAACAGGTTCAATAATAATTAAATAAATTAATTAACAATTAAACCAAAACAATTAAATAAGTTGATCCCTAAGTGTACAACTGTAAAACTAACTAAATAAATTAATTAACAATTTTACAATTTCAATTAAATGAGATGATTAATAAATTTAATAATAATCAATTAAATAAATTAAAAATTTCCCAAATTAAAAAAAATAATTATCAATTTAACCAATTCAAATAAATAAAATAATTAACAAATTTAATAATAATAAATAAATTAATTAGCACTGAAAAAATTGAATGGAAAATTAAATAACCCAAATATCAATTAAACCAATTAAAATAATTAAATAAAATTAAAACAAACCATTGTGGAATGTCAGGAAATTGAATAGGGGGTGTCACGATGGTCTGGAAGCCCGAGAGGGGTGCAGGTGGCAGTCTGGCAGCATAAGCAGGGTTCAAGAGGTGGTCTGAGAGTGTGAGCACGGTGTGGGAGGTGGCCCGGCAGCCTGAGCAGGGTGCGGAGGCCGCTGTCCGGGGACAGGAAGGAGGGGAGCTGGCTGCTGGACGGTCCGGCTGGAAGAGGGGAAGAGAGGTGATGTGGGGTGCCGGCCTACGGAGTTAATGTCCGGAAAAAGGGAAACATGGTCGTCGGTGGCCTGTTGGAGGTAGCAGGGAGGGTAGCCGAACGGGGGGGCATGGCCTGGGTGTGCGGGAGGCAGCGGGCAGAGAGGGTGAGAAGGGGAAGGGGGCGCAGCGGTTAGGGTGAGCAGGGGATGGGAAGGGGGATATCGTAGGTGAGGGTAGATGAGGGTAAGGGGGAGTGCGGCGGGTGAGGGAGAGGCTGTGAGGGAGGGGGAACAGGGGAGAGCAGCCGGTGAGGTTGACCACAGCAGGGAAGAGAGGAGGAGGGTGGGAGAAATGAATAGAAGGGGGAGAATGGAGGTCGCAGGAGAGAAGAGAGAATAATGAGAGAGAGGATACGTGGGGTTGAAGGAAGTAGAAAAAAAGAAATTAAAATAGGAAAAGGGTGGGTGGCGGCTAGGGTTTGTATGGGGGAAAATTAAAAAAAAACTAAACAACACAAATAAAAATGGAACAACCAAAATAAATAAAAAAAGTAATAAAATAAATAAAGATAAATAGATTTTAATAATAATAAAATTAATAATAATAATAATTACATAATACTAATAATAATAAGAGTAATAATTATTATTATTATAAGAAAACTAAAGTTAATCATCTCGTAATTGAGACATCCACGCAAAGGGCACCACCTGTTAAAATGGAAAAGCTGCACAGCTTCGCCCTTTCACTGCCATGCGCTGGGCAGTGCAAGGTTCATGCACACATGTCATTGCCACAACGGGAAACCCGCATCTGGTTCAGCCTGTGCTATAACCAAGAAATATAAATAAACAGAAAATTAATTCACGAAAAAAAAAACTTATAATTAAATTTGTACCTCAACTAAGTCCGAGCATGACAATTCTCCCCACCATGAAATCATTCCTCCCTCGGAATGTCAGCTCGATGCCTAATCAGAGAATAGAAATGGATACTCCTGCTCAACCCAAGATTTGCGCTCCCAAGTTTCGTGCTAATCATTCCCATACTGCCAGAGAATATGGACCAAAGGAATGGACATTCCATGTAGAACCTTCTCCTAAGAATCCACTATCTGCACTGGTTTCTCAAACATAGATAAGTCTAGCTCAATCTCTAGCTCTTCCCAATTCAGCACATGCGACAGATCGGGGTTGTACTTCTTTATTTGGGAGACATGAAATACCTCATGAATCGATGTCAACTTCGAGGGAAAATCTAACCTTCATTACACCTTTCCAATCTGCTCAAGAATCTTGAAAGGTCCAACATACCTCGGCGTCAGCTTCCCCTGCTTCCCCAAACGATGGTGACCCATGTGACGGGCCAAAATCAGGAAAACTATGTCCCCCACTAAAAACTCAAGATCCTGCTACCTCTGATCTGCATAAGAATTTTTGTGACACTGAGCTGTCAACAACTGCTTCCTAATTAGCTAAACCTTCTTAGATGTCTCCTAAACAAGGCTTGGTCCCAAGAATGAGGTCTCGCCTACCGCAGCCCAATACAGAGGAGAGCGACAAGAATGGCCATAGAGCGCCTCAAAGGTTGCCATTCTGATTGAAGACTGGTAACTATTATTATAGGAAAACTCCACCAATCTCAAATGGCTATCCCTTGAACCTACGAAATCTAACACACAGGCATGGAGCATGTCTTCCAAAATCTGATTTTCTCACTCCGTTTGGCCATCCGTCTGAGGGTGGTATAGACAATATCAAAATCAAAAACCCTACAGGTACTCGACCCAGCGGCACTGCCTCAAATTGAGATCCCTCTGAGTGAAAATGTAGGCCAGGCCCTTATGGTCAAAATAGACCACAAACTTCTCCCCAATGAGATAGTGATGCCATGTCTTCAAATCACACATCAAGCCGCCCACACTAAGTCATGAGTCGGATAATTCTTCTCATGCGACCGGAGCAGGCAAGAACCATAAGCCACAACATGGTCATCCTGCATGAGCACACATCCAAGGCCCATACCTGAAGCGTCACAGTAAATCACATAGACCTTTACCGACTCTGGTAAGGTCAGCACAGGTGCGGTGGTCAACCGCCGCTTCAACTCCTCGAAGGACGCCTGACACTGAGGGCTCCACTCAAACTTCACCCCTTTCTGGGTGAGTGGAGTCATGGGGGAGGCAACCCGCGAGAAGTCCCGGACAAAGCACCTGTAATAACCATCCAAGCCCAGAAAACTCCTGATCTCAAACACATTTCTCGGCTGCTACCATGACATAACTGCCCTGATATTCTCATGATCCACTAAAACCCCTTGTTCTGAGACGACATGCCCCATAAACTTCACTTCCCTGATCTAGAATGAGCATTTTGAGAGTTTGGCATACATGAAATTTCCTCGAAAAGTGCCCAAGACAACATGAAGGTGGTTCTCATGCTCGTCCTCATATCCAGAATAAATGAGGATGTCATCCACGAATACCATGACAAATGAGTCGAGATATTTTTGGAACACCCTATTCATGAGCACCATGAAAACTACAGGGGCATTCGTCAATCCTAAGGGCATAACCAAGTACTCGAATTGACTGTACCTGCTTCGGAAATCCGTCTTTCAGATATATGCTTCTCTCAGCCTGAGATGGTGGTATCCCGAACACAAATAAATCTTAGAGAACCACTTTTACCCCTTCATCTAGTCGAACCAATCATCAATCCGGGGCAAAGGGTATCTATTTTTGATGTTTACCTTGTTCAATTTCTGGTAATCAATCCACAACCGGATGGATCCATCGGCCTTCATCGTGAATAAAACTGGGGCGGCCCAAGGAGAGATGCTCTGGTGAATGAATCCTTTGGATTCCAAATCGTCCAGATGTATCTTTAATTCCCACAATTCGGTGGGGGCCATGCGATAAGAGGGAAGAGATATAGGCTGTCTTCCCGGCGCTAACCCAATCGAGAACTCCACGTCCCTCTCTGAGGGTAAGCCATAAAAATCATCTTGGAAGACCTTTGGGAACTCATCCACTACACAAGGTAACCCGCCCTGAGAAACACCACCACCGTCCTCCATTGTGAGCGACGAAAACTGATAAGAATGATTTCCCAACTCAGGGAGTGGAGATACCGTGGGTCCCGACTGAGGATCCCATTCTCTATGAAATAACTGGGGAGTCTCATCTATTGCCGTAAAACTGACTCGGCGCCGATAGCAATCAATGTGCGCCTAAAAGTGCACAAGCCAGTCCATACTAACGATCACATCAAATAGGTCCATGTCAGGGACCAAAAATTCACATTCCATCTCAACTACGGACACAAAGAGTACAAACGATGGGAACCTAAGGCCTTGCTCTCTCTTTTTCCCCAACGGTGTTTCCAACTCAATATAAAACGATAAAAACTCGGTTGGTAGGTTCAGCAAATTCACATGGTGAGAAGATATAAAAGAAACTAAAGAACCTGTATCAATTAAAACTGCAACTGTAGAAGATTCAACCAGAATTTTACCTCTAACAATCGAAGGCCCTGCATCAGATCCTGCTGGGGCCTGATCCACAGCATGTAGTTTCCTAGTCCCTGCCTGAGAATGACCACTTGCATGTGGCTCCGACATAATATGGATCTTCCTAGAAGATGATCTGGTCCTGCCACCACGACCACCGAACCGAGATCCCGACGTCTTGGTCGGTACTGAGTGCACTGATACACCCCTAGAAGCTATAGATCTAGTCCCACTCTGGTAAGGGCATATAGTCTTGCAGAAATGTTGTAGGTTCCCCATGACTCTACACCTATAGCAGGGTCTGGGAGGAAGTGGACACATAGGTCGGACGTGCCCTACCTTTCCTCACTAATGTCACACAATGGGCCTAACGTCAGAAGCCTCAAATGATATCTTCTTGGAGGGATGGCCTAAGCCACCACCACTCTTCTTCCACTACTCAACATGCTTCCTCTTCTTTTCTGGGGAACTTCCACTGCCAAAGCCTGACACTGATCCAGAAAACCCCGACTTTTCTCTCTGTTCAATCTCAGCCATGCAAGCATGATCGACCACCTTGGCATAAGTCTTTAGCATGAATGAGAAAACCTGAGAGTGGATTTCCAGTAAAAGACCTTTCTCAAACTTCCGAGCTTTCAAGAATTCACTCGAAACTATCTCAGGTGCATACCGCACTAGCTCAGCAAAGCAGTTCACATATTCCATCACTGTTTGATTTCCCTATGAAAGCTCCATGATCTCCCAAGATCTAGCATAGGCTAGAAACTCTGGACAATACTGCTCATTGAAGATAACCTTGAAATCTTTCCAGCTCATGTGATCATGTTTCCCATCCTTGACCACTGATTCCCACCATTTGCAACTAGAACCCTCTAGCTGGAACGAGGCACACTTCACCCTAAATTCCTCAGGCATGTCAAGGAAATCAAACATGTGTTCTATCTTTTCAAGCCATTCCTCTGCCTCATGAGGTTCTAAAGTACCTAAGAATGAATGAGGTTTGTTCTTCAGAAACTCCTGAGCTCTATCCTTCCTAGAGCTAGATTCTTCCCCTCAAGATGGAATCAGGGAGGGGGCATGAGTCTCCCCTTGTCCCAAATCCTGAACGGCTTGGACCACAGTTTCTACCAATCTCTGATCAAGCGGTGCTGGAGAACACTCTTCGGATTCCACCCATGAGGGCATGGGAGCTCTCCGGGGAGGCATCTTGCTGCACATGGAAACATTCATGAAGGAATACCATCAATATCACATATCTCAAGAGGAACCAATTTTTTCATCATGATAAATAATCATCAATAAACCAAACATGCAAAAACGACTTCATTTCAAAATTCTACTTTCCAGCCTGGAGTCCACATACTGTCTATAGCCTGTACGTATCACCTAGAAATGAAGTCAAACAAGCATCATGATATCCCATGGTGACTCAGTATCTGTCACAAGGCGTGTTGGCCAGGCACCCTACTCGCAAAATGAATTCCGAGCCCCGACAGTTCCATCTTTTTTATAACCAAACTCATCTAAAATAACATAGACCAAGAGGTAAACTTGCTCTAAAACCATTTTGTCACGAACCGAATCGGGTCACCATTAACGCGACGCACGACCCGACCCATTGCAGGGCCCGTAGGACGTTCTCGATCCCCACGGGATGACAAAAGTGCCAGAGTATAAATTTAGAATTTTGGGGAATTATTTACCCATATAAAAACTCAAGAAAACCATGAGTAAATTGAATTCCAAAATCAACATTACAACCACATTTTTTGAAAACAGCACAAACGAGTCTCAACAAAAAGGGAAACTATAACTCCATCATAAAAAACTCCCAAAAAGGGTGAACAAAGACCAAATCAGCAGCTGTCACCTGATGGAAGAATATCATTGTCGGGCCTCCGCCACCAGCGCCAAATCAGATGAAACAACTAACAACTCGGACCACCATGCTCAAAACCTTGGCATTTCCCAACATCAGACATAATCAGATCTACTTACACCCAAGGGTGTAAGTAAGGTGTGAGCAATGATCAATAGGATGGCACCAGAGAAAAGATTCCGCATAAAAATGGTTAGACGACCAAATCAGTTTGCAGGTTCAAATTTAAGAGAAAATAAATAAATGCACTATCATTTTGATGGAAACAATTTTAAAGAAAGGAAGACAGTTTAAATAATAAGAAAAAAGTGATTTTGGTACAGAATGAAAAAGAAACATTCTTACCTTTTGAAACCAGAGAAGTCACCCAAACCAACCAGTGACGAATACATAATTGCACAGGAGCAAAAAAAGTGGGAGAGGCTCTAAAGTAATAAAGCGGTGTGGGACCCTAGAACCTCACATATCGGTGAACCATATAATACATTTCCCATTCACGAGCCACCAGTAGGGAAATTCCTCCTACCGTAGTGGTCTCCAGTCATCATCCAATGTTTAGTATGTCTAGTAAGTGTCAAACCCGCTATGTGAAATTGGGTCGACGCCACACCTGTATCACTAGAATGCTAATCTAGTCCACCCACCTAATAACCAGGCATCCACTTTTGTGTTCATTATTCAATGTTCACCCTACTCATCAAGGTCATTTCACAACACGCAACATAGAACCCCACAACATGCAAGAACTAAGACATTTCGAGAACCAAACTAAAGTTTTCCAAACATTTGAAAAATTGGTTTAGGAATTTTATGAAAAAAAACAACACGATCAATAGTGAAAAACCCACTCGGATGCACCCTAATACTGTAACAAGGATCAAATTTCAACTACTTCATTTGTTCAAAAACCAAGGCACAAGATGGTATAATCCCAGAAATCTGAACAAGCCACTAATAATGTCAAAACACCAT
The DNA here is from genome assembly GCA_963277665.1 of Viscum album. Lineage (NCBI taxonomy): Eukaryota > Viridiplantae > Streptophyta > Magnoliopsida > Santalales > Viscaceae > Viscum > Viscum album. The sequence goes on along the minus strand of OY728160.1, from coordinate 792,661,841 downwards.
CCTCTATGAGTCTACCGACAACTCACAACAACATTAAAATAAAAGACATATTAAAATAATCAAACCAGTAGACTAAATGATCCAATTCCCTAAGCATGCGAAACCACCTACCTCAAATAGATACGAGAAGTGACATGGTGCAACAATCCCATTATGCCATGGTCGTAGCATATGAATCTCTCAAAACGTCCTAAAATAGTGGGCCAAATAACCTGAATGTCGGCCCAGTGAAACATCAGCGGTCCATAAAAAAAATAAACATCAATAATTAAATAATTCAGTTAACTGTTAAACAAGTTCAATAATAATTAAATAAATTAATTAAAAATTAATCCAAAACAATTAAATAAGTTGATCCCTAAGTGTACAACTCAAAAACTAACTAAATTAATTAATTAACAATTTAAAAATTTCAATTAAATGAGATGATTAAAAAATTTAATAATAATCAATTAAATAAATTAACAATTCCCCAAAATAAATAAATAAATTATCAATTTACCCAATTCAAATAAATAAAATAATTGACAAATTTAATAACAATAAATTAATTAATTATCACATAAACAATTTCATTAATAATTAAATAACCCAAATATCATTTAAACCAATTAAAATAATTAAATAAAATTTAAAAAAACCCTTGTGGAAAGTCGGGAATGTGAAAAGGGGGTGGAAATGCTGTCCGGCGGCATGAGCGGGGTGTGGGAGGCGGTCTGGCAGTGTGAGCTAGGTGCGGGAGGTGGTTTGGCAATGTGAGAAAGGTGCATGAGGTGGTCCCACATCGTGAGAAGGGTGCAGAGGCTATTTTCTGGGGAGAGGAAGGAGGGAAGTCGACTGTTGGTTGGTCCGGCTGGATGAGGGGAAGACAGGTGAGGTGGGGTGCTGCCCAACGGAGTTCCTGTCCGGCAAAAGTGAAACAGGGGCGGCAGCGGCCTGTTGAAGGTATCAGGGAGGGCGGCTGAACGGGGAAGCGTGACCTTGGTGTGAGGGAGGCAGCAGGCGGAGAGGGTGAGAAGGGGAAGGGGGAGCGTGGCGCTGAGGGTGAGCATGGGAAGGGAAGGGGGAGCACGTGAGGGAGGGGAGATGAGGGGAAGGGGAGTGCAGTGGGTGATGGAGAGGCTGTGAGGCAGGGGAACGTGGGAGAGCGGTAGATGAGGGTGAGCGCAGCAGGGAAGAGAGGAGGAGGGAGGGAGAAAAGAAGAGAAGAGGGAGGATGGAGGCCATGGGAGAGAAGATAGAAGAAGGATGGAGAGGATACTTGGGGAGGATGGAAGAGGAAACAAAAGAAAAATAGGAAGGGGGGTGGCGGCTAGGGTTTGTATGGGGGGAAAACTAAAAAAACCAAAAAAAATAAATAAAAATAGAACATCCAAAATCCATAAATAAATGAACTAAAAGAAATAAAAATAAAATGATTTTAATAAAAATAAAATTATTAATAATAATAATAACATAATAATAATAATAATAATAATAATAATAAGAATAAGAAATTTAAAGTTAATCATCCAGTATTTGAGATGTCCGTGCAATGGGCACCGCCCGTTAAAATGGAAAAGCCGCACGACTTCTCCCTTTCCCTGCCCGTGCACCAGGCAGTGCAAGGTTCATGCATAGATGTCGTTGCCACAACAGGCAACCCGCATCTGGTTCAGCCCGTGCTTGAACCAAGAAATGTAAATAAACAAACATTAATTCACAAAATAAAAATTTAAAATTTTAGTTGTACCTCAACATAGTCCGGGCATGAAACACAATGTATGAATCAATGGATAACCATTAGTTAGATATATGCCCATACATATACCTAATTTATCTAGTAACCCATCTCAATCATTAGGAAAACTCAATGGTCATTGACTCAGCTCAAACTAGGATTTTTATTCACTTTGTCGAAACCACATCTGCTCAAAAAATCCTCCTCTGTCGAGTAATGTTGTCCTGCCACCAACTACCATGTGGTTTCCACTAACCTTGAACTACTGAGGTACTCCTCCTATCAAGTACCATGGGTCTGCTGCCAACTACCAGGCACTCCTCCTCTGTGGGTCTGCCGCCAACTCAAAGGCGCTCCCCCAAATCGCATGCGTAAGTACTTCATCTGTCGAGTACTACGGGTCTACCACCAACTACTAGGTGCTCCTCTTCCATGGGTCAACCCCCAACTTCCAGTCTCTCCCCACTGGGATAGTCGAATCACTCTGAGTAGAATCGGTCAAGCAGTCCTAAGGTCTCAACCAACGACTTGGTCTCTGCACTATGTCTGCTCGTCACTGGAAGGATCTGCTCCGAGATCTATTAGGAAAAACATCAATTTTTTTGAAGTCTCACGTAGAAATATATCAAAGGTCCATTATGTCATAAGGGTCTCAATGCAACAGTCGGCGTGTCAATCAGACGCCCGGTCTGTGAGTTATTGGATGTTTCGTCCCTAGGGCCAGGTTGGTTTTGAGTTTCCAACCAACCCGAAAGTACTCCAAATGTGTCCAAAAATGAAGTGGTATATGCCAAAGGAATCATCTCATTCCATTATTTTGGTTTCCACAAACTATTCCTCGATCAGACACCTAAAGACCGAGGTATGGACGATTAGGTGTAATCGGGTCTGGCGAGTTCGGGTCCTGTCCGACCCTAGTGGACCGACCCGACCTGATCCGACCCGGGTCCAAACTAGTTTCCGACCCGGATAGTTGGTCTGACCCAACCCAAAGGGGCGGCCCGGCCATAAGGAGGCCTCGCCCGGTTGGCTGGCCGTGTGGCCCAGCCCAGCTGGCCTTATGGACCAGCGGTTGGCCGTGAAGCCTGGTCTGCTGGCCACGACTGGTCGGCCGCGTGGCCCAACTAGCCATGCCGCATGGCCCAGTTAGCCACGTCGTGGGGGGGGGGGGGGGGGGTTGGGTTCCCTGCTCCCCCTTTGTTCATAATGGGCGGTTCATGGCGCCGAACCCAATAACTATGGGACCTGAAAGGTCCCGCATGTGTAGTGCAGATGGGCAGCCGGCTCAGCCGGCCGCCCTCCGCTGTCCAGACTGGGCTTAGGACACTTGTCTTCTTCGGTGCAGCATGGCGGGGTCGCACCCCTCTTCCATGGACTGCCTTGGTCGCAACATCATGCTACCCTCTACACGGTGTGACAGTGTCGCACACCTCCACTGATTCCCTTCGTGGTCGTGGTTCTCCTCCGCGTAGTGAGGCAATTCTGTTCCCTCTTGGCGACCCTGCGGCCATTACGCCACTGGTTTCTTTTGAGGTCGGATCATCGCGGGCCGCCGTTGTTCGCTGCGGTCCGTTCCTCTATCATCAACAAACAAGATCAACCAGAGGTGTAGGGTCGGCCATGTTGGTGCTGTCTAAACCCACCCATGTTATGTTGATAACATTCAGCATAACGAATACCATAATATTAATGACGTAGAATAGAAAGAAAACAACTCAAATCCCCTACCTTTCTTGACTACTGTCCATTGATGAATTCACGGAAAAAGCCAATGTCATTTTTTGACGTTGGTAGATAAGAAGCCGAGGAGGGAATTGGGAATTTTCATGGGGTACACTTACATTTCTTTCCCCAATCGATGAAGGAAGAAGATGGTGTTCATCGAACTTCGGTGGAAAGAGCGTTCTGGGTGTTCTCCGTTAAGAGGATGATATTCTCTCTCAAGTCTCACCTAAATGAATTACCAACCAAATGAAAAAATATCATTTTCTGTTATTTAATCATTATCTTGAATTTAAAATAATTCAAATGTTGAATTAATTAATCAATGGGGTTCAATTAATTCTATGTGGCTTGGCACATTTAATTAGTGGGGGAAGTTCAGGGGTCCCCCCTTATTTTGGAGAGATGTAAGGGGTTAAAGCTCCTGAGGTCCCCATGCTAAATATCCTCCCAAGGGAGGTTTTTTGCGATTGGGACCCACATCCATATCCTCTCATGGCAGGTTATGGTGTGGGGGAACCCACCACTAACCTCCTCTTGGATCTTATAACAACCATGAAATAACAAAAAGCTATTACCTTATTTTTAATTAAGTTTATTAAGGAATCCCAAAAATCTATCTTCCAATCACATTAAAATGAAACTGTGGTGAAGGTCTTACTATGAAATCATTGACTCTATGAGTTCAACACTACGCTCAGAATTTGATTTCGTGCACCTTTTCAAGAGTAATAACATCCCACTCGTACGTTTACTGTACATACCTGAAAAAACATCAAAAATTGATTCCAGGAACATCGGCCTCGGAATCAAGCACCGTTAGAAACTTTGGACTCGTAAAATTCCCATTTATTAAAAAAATACATGGGAAATATGGATCTTTACATTATCCCCTCCTCAAGGAATTACGTCCCCATAATCTACAACTCGATCTAAGGGAAAAAAAAGAGGGTAATGAGCACGCATCTGAGCCTCCAACTACCATTTGATCGTCTGGAGGTTCTTGTGCTGAAAATTAATGCACACAAGAGGTATCAACCATCCACATAGGACCCACCCCTATAGATCCTAATTCTCCATTGGAACCTCTATCAATGTCGCCCCATCATCGATGTCCAGCTCTCCATTGTTGATTATTTGGGATGGGTCACGAACGTATATCCTCATCTAAGATACGTGGAAGACATCATGCACCCAATGCAGCTATGGTGGAAGATCCAAGCGGTAAGACACCTCACATACTCTACTGAGGACTTGTAAAGGTCTGATGAACCACAGAGATAATTTTCCACCTTGGCCAAATCTTCATTGTCCTCATCGAGGTGAGACCCATAGGAAAATGTGGTCGCCATCCTCGAACTATAGAGGCCTCTTCCTCCTATCAACATATGATTTCTTCCTGCATCGTGTAGTATTAATCGGCTCCTGGATGATCTTCACCTTCTCTGTGGTAGCATGTTCCATCTCTGGTCCCACTAGTGTTGACCCCACTATGTCTGTCCACCACAGTGGATATATGCAAGTACAATCGTACAAGGCCTCAAAAGGTGCCACACCAATGGTGGAGTGATAACTGTTGTTGTAGTCAAACTCCATCAAAGGTAAATGGCCCTCCCAGCTAGGACTGATGTCAAGGACACATGCTCAAAACATGTCCTCTAAGGTTGGAATGGTCCTCTCGGTCTGACCATCTATCTAAGGATGGAAGGTGGTTATCAGACGTAGCTATGTTCTGAAAGCATCGTGCATCCCCTTACATAGCTGGGAAGTGAAGCATGCTTCACGTTCGGAGGAAAAAGAAGATGTTACTCCATGAACATGCACTATCTCCTACACAAAGAGGCATACCAAGCTCTCAACTAACCCCGACTCTCTGATCGGTATGAAGTGGTCCGACTTGGTGAGTCGATCGATAATCACCCTAATTGAGTCGTGACCCCTTGGTTGTACGTGGAAGAACCATCACGAAGTCCATGGATATCCCATTCCATTTCCACTCTAGGATCTCTAAGGGCTAATCTAAGACTGCTAGTACCCGGTGCACTGCCTTCACTTACAGACACATGAGGCACCGTGAGACAAGCTATGGAACTTCATTCTTTATACCTGGCCCCCAGTGTTATCGTCGAAGGTCCTGGTAAATCTTCGCCACTCCTGGATGTACCGCTAGAGGGGATGTGTGGAACTCCCTAAACACATACTCCTCAAGTGAAACTGGTACCATGGTCTGTCGTCTAAAGAGGATGACGTGCTCCCCACCATCAGAAAATCCATTAGGTTCTTGCCCTGTGGATATCTGAGCATGTCACATATCGCAATCAGTGTCCCCATGCTGCGCCTCCCTAAATTGATGATGAAGTGGGTGGAGTGACTGTAATATACTATAGATAAGATGCTCCATCTCTATCCACAAGGGATATCTATAAGGTAGCCAGCTGCTCTATCGCCTCTCCTAGAATTTTTATCCAAGTCCTCATACTGAGCGCATCTGCAACAACATTCCCCTTCCCAGGAGTATATAATATCTCGAATTCATAGTTCTTGAGGAACTCAAGACATCGTCTATGTCTCAGGTTTAGGTTCTTCTGAGTGAAGATATACCTGATACTCTAGTGATCAGAGTACACGGTAAAACACTTACCATTAGATAGTGCCACTGCATCTTCCTAGAAAAGACTGCTGCTGCTAAATCTAGGTCATGGGTAGCTTAGTTATTCTTGTGATGTATCAGCTACCAAGAACCAAATGCGATCACTTCTCTCTCTTATAGCAGGACACACCCAAGTCCGATCCCAGATGCGTCACAGTAAACTACATACCCTACGACCGTCTCTGGAAACCTCAAGATGGGGGCACTAGTCAGATTTTTCCGCACCTCCTGTATGCTTTCCTGGAATACCAGGGACCACAGGAAGGGTTTCCCCTTCTTCTTCAAGGATGATAGTGGTGTTTACACTCTGGAGAAGTATTGAACGAATCTCCGGTAGTAGCCAGCCAAACCCAGGAAACTCCATACCTCTGCCACACTCTTGGGTGGCTCCCATGCAAGTACCCCACGATCTTTGCAGGATCCACTGCAACTCCATCATCTAGGATGATGTGTCACATAAATTGAACCTCTCAAATCCAAAACTAGCACATCAAGTGCTTACCATAAAGTTGATGCTCTCGGAGTGTGTCCAGTACTACCTGCAAATGGAAGGAATTCTCCTCCTCAGTAGTCGAGTAGATCAGTGTGTCATCAATGAAGACCACAACAAAGCGATCATGGTAAGGCTAGAAGATCCTGTTCATGGGACTCATGAACACTACTAGAGCATTGGTTAAGTTGAAGGGCATAAACAGGTACTCGAAATGGTCGTACCGACACCGGAAATTCATCTTCTGCACATACTCGTCTCTAACTCTGAGCTAGTGATATCCTGATCTGAGGTCTATCTTCGAGAACCATCGACCTACTTTGAGCTAATAAAAGAGGACGTCAATCCTAATGACATGGTAGTTGTTCTTCACGGTCACCTGGTTCGTGCGATGGTAGTCGACACAGAGCATCATGCTCACGTCCGCCTTCTTGGAAAATAGAATTGGAGATACCCAGGGAGAAACACTAGGTCGGATGAATCCCATCCCCTGGAAGTCCTCAAGCTATACCCTCACCTCGCGAAGAAGAACGGGAGCCATCTGATATGCTGGAATAGATATCGGTTCCTTCCCAGGGTACATGTCAATGTAAAAGTCCAACTCTATACGAGAAGATTGTCCTGGGACATCATCAGGGAAATCATCCACGTACTGGTCCACCACTATAGGATATTTCTAACTCTCCACATCAACTGTTCCGAGGGTAATGCTAGCCAACTGGTGAGTGATCGACTACACCCTACTTAGGGAATGATCGTCCTGCGATGCAAAGGTTCCCTTCTTGATGGTGAAGGTGAACATGGTCCCATCAGTGCGGACACACCACACTTTGAGCCTAATATAGTTGATCTGAGCATTGATTTTATATAAACAATCCATACAAAAAATGATGTAGTTAGGCCTAAACGAGGCTACGAGGAGATCCCAGCCGACGCTTTCGCCTCTTAGAGTAAACTCACACTGCTAGAACTGATGCGTAAAAATCGAGTATGCACTCATAAGAGTATCTATCCATAAGGAACGAGCCAACGTCTAAGTCAGAATATCTGAGATACGAATGAGGGTAGTGGATATGAAAGAGTTAATGACACCTGTTTCTATTAGAACTACATCTATGGTGGAGTAGGCACAGATCGTACCTCATATCATCACTAGAGTGCCCTGGTCTTAGGGTTCAACTGCCTGAATATGAGCTCTCCCTTATCCACGAGCTCCCTATAGTCGGGGTGTACTTCCTAGTGTAGGTGGAGGTAGCACCTCGTATCATCATCCACCACTAGCTGCACATCCAGCTCCTCTTCCACACATGCCTCTGCTCTACAGACTACCTTGGTCGAACCTCTGCCTCTGCCTGGGAGGTCCCACAACTAGCAGATGATCATCAGTATGGAAGGTCAGACAATCAATAGGCATGTGTCCAAGTCCACCACAAGAGGAACATTGTACGCTCCTGGAATGTCTGGCTTTGTCTCCACTCTGGGTGCCCCGCACAACCGATCCTAAGTGGTGTTGTTGACCACCTATGGGTCTGGTCCTCTTGGACTTCTGCCTCATCTGTCTACTGCCAGCAGCTAATGACTCTGCTACAAGTCGACTAGTGGTGGGTCTCATTGCTGGAGACTTCTCAACAAGGAAACTGTCTAGTAGGAGGGCTCACTCCAACACTCTCGCATGTGTCGGGATGCTGTGGGAGACAACTAATGCTATGTTCTCTCACATGGGTCCCTGCTCAATTGTCCGGGCCCTGAAGAATGGGCCACGTACAATATCAGTGGAGTAGCATGATAGGTCAGTGAACCTCGCTCTGTACTGAGCTACACTCATGCTACCCTTATACAGATGACGTAGATCCTGTCTCTACACCACTCGAAGGGTGGCTGGTACAAAATACACTCGGAATAGGCTCTCAAAGTCAGCCCATAGAAGTTTTGCCTCATCCTATACTTGGAGTATCATGCTCCACTGTAACACCCCGAGATTTTATGAAAGTATTATTTTTAATTAATTTGATGTCTTCTGTTGTATGCTAATCCTTGAGTATCTTGCACTATAGGTAACACCATATTAGCTTGCAGTATATGCAAAACTTTTCTTGGATCATGTTACACAAAATATCAAGTTCGTTTAATAGAATTTATTCTACGCAACATTGAGTGTGTATATATATATATATTCAATTTATAAATGAAATATGGTTGGATTCTATTATAGACAACAATAAAGGAATCTTCCACTACATGCAACCCTGACTTGACATGCTTTACATGAAATCGCGACCATCCATGATAGCATGTGTTGAAATTTGATAAATTTTTTATTTCAAAATGGACATCATTTTTGGATTCGGAATATCGAAATTAGCCTAGCGTGAAATTTTGGTATTTTTCTGAAAACTATCAATTTTTATGAATAGTGAAAAACTGTGTTATTTGTTCAAACCAAATTTTTATTTAAATAATAATTTATTTTATTTAAATTTATTTTAGGTCAAAATAGATACATAATACTTATATAAGTTATATGTAATTCATTGAAGTAATTTTATAATAATTTTAGATATATAAAAATTTTATTGAACTTTTCAGCGACTTTTACCCACCTCCTAGGAGCATTTTCAATTTTACATAAAACATAATTTTACCTCTTCTGTGAGTTGAATTTCGAAAATCTAAGAGACACGGTTAATATCAAGTAGTAAAATGTGGTTCAATAAGATAAAAATAATTTTTCGAGAATAATAACTTTTTACTTTTATTTACCACTGTTAAAAGTAAATATGTTATTTAAGGATAAAAATGTTATTATTATTAACATAATACATGCCATAATTCTATTGGATAAATTTAATTCGAATGAAAACAACCTTAGGAATAAAATATTACCATCTAGGTTCACGTGTATTTGATTAGGATACTTATTATTATTTTATTTAAAGAAGAGTAAAAAGAGTTAAAATCGAAGATTAATAACTAAAACAGGTTTAATATAGGGTAATATATAAGCTAATTTTGACTATAAAAATTCATTATAAAGATAAAAAGATTTCAGACATAATGTTATTTTATTTATAATTTTTATACATTATATAATTTTGTTTATTTATGACACAATGATGATGAAGTAATTACCTTATTAATGAAATATTAACATAATTGATGTTCTAAATACCCAAATAAATGTAATTTGAGACTTTTTATGAATTCCACTAATTTTCTAGGTTAATATGACATATTAGTATTTATTTAATAAAATTTTTTGAACTAATAATGCTGTTAGGATTCTCAAAAAAATCAATTACAAAATAGTGTCAAAAATGACTTAAAATAGTTTTTGAAACAAATATTATATTATTAATTATTATTCTATTCCTAAAAATCAATGTATCAGAAAAATGGATTAGATAAGGTCATATATTTTAATAATGAACCACTTGGGGTTCTTTTGGAATGTTATAGTATGTTTATTAACAAAATATTGTATGAAAACAAGAAGACATTGGAAAAGTTAAAATTATTTAACTTAGAGTGAAATCTAAATGATAAGGTTAAAATTGTAAACTAAACATGTCTAAAACCTATTTTTTGAGATTATTTCGACCCATCACATATTTAGATTCTAAATAAATAAATTTGGAGCTATTATAAAACGAATATGACTTTATTATAAAATAATATTTTAGGTTTTTCCTAAGGTGCCCCTCTCCTCCCTTATAAAAGGGCACCTCCTCCCTCTTCTCTTTACACAATTCTGAGCATTCATGCACGGCCAATCCCAGACCATTTCCCTTCTCAACATCCCTTGAAACATTATAGAGGTTTTGGTCTCCTCAAATGACCAACTCTAGTGCCTCAAGAGGAAGCTTAAAAGTGGTGCGTCGAAGAAGAGGTAATATCTTCTACCAATTATTTCATGCTTTCTTTCTTCTTAAACTTATTCTTCTTTAATTTTATCATTATAAATTAATAATATCAGTATCACTAATATAGTGATATGTTATTATAAATATTAAACACCCCCATTTCACATTCTATCGATCATACAAAAAATGAAATCACCCCGTGTGCATAAGTACGGAATACCGTGTTCACGCCGTGGGGTAATCTGCTTTTCCACCACCACCTTACATGGATTGGTATAACGGTTTAAAGAATAACTATATATAGTTATTTTAAAATCATATTGATTCTATTATATTATATCATCCACTTCAATTTAATTCAATAATTAAAGTAATGATATCATCACTAGTGCGTACGTACAGATTACCGTCTCCACGATGCGATGAGATTCAATTTTCCATGTCAACGATTCAAGAATGATTATAAATTATATATAATGAATAATAATTAAATATATGATATGACAAAGCCACTAGATTTATGAATATATTAATTTCATCTACTTCCATTTATGTAAATAAGGAAAGGAAAACAACGTTCATGTGTACGTATGGCCTACCGTCTCCATGAACGGTGTATTTTATTTCATTTATCTATCTATTATATATATATATACTGAATATATATGATATATAAATCATGATTTAAATTATAGAAGTATGTAAATCATGATATAAGTAATAATAATATCAAGAACAACAAGTCCAAACACGTACGATAAATAAAATGATGTTACCCCAAACACTGCTTTAACAATGACGTTACATATGAATGGGTAATATAAAGTCATAAGTGAACCATATATGATATCATAACAATAAATATGATTCTGTAATAAGTGAATGAAATTATTTATATCATTATATAAAATCTTTTGATACCTATGAAATATATCGGACCTAAGTTAAGGGATAATTTTTCAATATCATTTTTTTCAGATATTTATTATATGAAAGTATTTACTACGGTTATGATTATCATCCATGTCCATGTCGTCTAAAAATGTTTTCATAAAATGTTTTTTATTCTTCTATGTATTTTTAAATTAATTTTTACAGTTTATTGACTTGTTACCACATTTTATGGATGGAATATTTTTTTTACCATATAAGGTACTTTATGACTTTCCTGTAAAAGTACGAGAAGAATGTTTTTTTAACTTATAAAGTTTGAATAGATTTGTACGGTTTCGTAATGAAATATTTCAATGAATCTTCTTCTACAAAATTTAATGATTATTTTCAAAAAAATCCATTAATTTTATAATTTCCTGGCATTTTGTGAAAATAAAATTATTTTTAATAAGAAAGGAAATTTTCCTCAAGAATTCATTTCTAGTGTTTTATCAAAACCATTTTCCAACTATGAAGAAATTATTTCATATGTGTATGTTTCAAATATAATTTCTCTATGATTTACATGGTTTCAATTTTTTATGAGGAAATGATATCCATTTTTTTATTTGGATTATGTTATGATGGGATGATGTTTATGGAACCCATTTTATTCTTTGGGTTATGATGAATGATTTTTCTTTATTTTTTGTAACACGTAAGAATGATTTCATTATGAGATGGGTGGAACCTATATCTCCCTCCAATTCATTGGGTAAATATTTATATATCATGAGATAGACATGGCTGGAAAGGCAAGGTAATCTGGTTTAGTGATACATGACTAGAACGAGGAGTGACCTCTATTCAGTAGGGGACCTTTTCCACTATGATAGTCTTAAAAGAAATTCCATGGCTACTATGGATATCATATCATGTGATTAATGGGTTTCCACAATTAAATGTTTTATTACCATGCTATTTTATCATGATTGATATTCCATTATGATATATGCCTCACGTACTTCCATGATTTATGTCATTTCTCATGATATTGATGTTTATATTTTATGATCCAGTTTTTGCATTAGAATGTATATGGATTGTTTTATGTTCCATATATTTACCCTTTCTGAGCATTTGAGCTCACCATTTATTTGTTTTATTTTCCCTTGGATTTAATGAATGATTTTAGGTAAGTAAACAAAGGTGGAAGATCATTATGGAAGATGTTGAAGATCATTCACCATGATTAGAAGATTATGTTCCGAGTTTTCAAAGACACTAAAATATTACAATCCCTGAGTATTGGTTATTGTTATGTATTTATTATTCCAAAAAATTAATGTAATTTCTATGTACATGATTCATGGGTATCTACAGTTTGGATCTGAGGAAAGGTTTAGTCATCCTTTGGAAACTAGGATGCGAACACTTTAAGTGAGATCCCTAGAGATATTTCTAAGGTATGTCTAGGTATATCCCTAAGATACATATTAGTGTAGGTTATAGACCTATAATTATGGTAAAAATATTATAATTCAACCTATGATGTTATATATTGAAGGTAGTCCCCCTTGATTATGATATTATCCTCTCACACTATTTTTTTTGGGTTTTTGAAAATGGCTGGAAACATGATGATTCATGATAATGGAGGATATGATGGACAATGGAATGATATTAATCATTTGAACCAAATGAAATTGGATCAGGAACTCCACATTTAATTATTATTCCTAATTATCAATCTCAAAATATGATCAATAATCATAACTTTGGTAAGTTTCCCGACTCAGCTAATACGATAAAGATGGAGTTTCATGATGATCATAGAGGAAAGAAAGTTCAATTTCCCTCATGTAAATCATGTGGGAAGAGGCATTTGTGTGATTTTTTCAAAGGAACTGGAAGATGATTTGGGTGTGGAAAAGAATGACACAAATCTAGTAAGTGCCAAGGAAAAGGTTCAGTTAACTCCATGGACAAGGATAACGGTATTGCTAAGAAATCAACAACGATTAAATGTTTTAAATGTGGAATTTTTAGGAATTATTCAAACCAATTCCCTAAGGGAAAATCTCTTGAATAGAATCATCATGGTTGTATGAGTAGTATTTTTGTTGATGATGCTGAAGAAACTACAAATGATATATGAGATGAAAGAAGTTGTGAGGAATAAAAGGATTAAGCTCAGTCAATGGTTTAAGAATGTAATGGAATTATTTTATGTTTACCAAGATTTTTTTTAATGGTATTATAGAATAAAAAACATATAAGGATTGTTACACTATTGTTTTTCCTAAATTATTTCAAAGTATATGTTGAATGGTACTGGTAACCATAAAACTTTATTCAGATATTTTTGGAAAGAAGATGATATGAACATAATGAATGGATAAGAAGAAAAAAATATTTTGGATATTATTAATGAGATCATGACTGATATAAGGACAAAGTGATATCATGGTTTGAGTATATAGAAATTTAGGGATTTTGGTATGTGTAAAGAGTTAACTTTTGACAGTATTTATGTTTTCACTATGGTTCAATGGGTATTCATTTTTCAAGAGAATACATGATTAAGGAATTAAAATTTTTGGAATGTGACCAACAAGATATATATTATGATATATGGGGGATAAATGATGGTATTCACATTCTTGGTAGATGACCTTTCTAGTAGTCGTAATTTGTATACTATGATTTGGGACATAAGTATTTCCTATAAGCCTAAAGGTTGGAAAGCATTATGTTGGAAATCGGATAGTATTGTTTAAGGATTGAAATTTTTGATATTATTCCTGGAATTTTATAATAGTATAGTTTTAGAAAAACGACAGTCTGCAGGACGAGCGAAAACCCACCACGTCGGACAAGGGTATAGGAATTGAAACCAAAAATGAAGTGCAACATTACATTATCACCAACCATTGGCCTAAAGGTAGTCCTTAGTTATTATAAAATAGTTTTATTTTCTTAAGTGTTATTATAGATGAAGTATAATTCCTTTTTTACCATATACGATTAATCTCACCATAGATGGACTTATGTATATATCTTTTTCTAACATTATGTTTGTGACAGATTTAATGACCTATCATTCTATTGCATGATCTACTAACATTTCACGAATTACAAATTCAACTTAATTTAATTAAGATATGAAGTTGAAATTGTTCAAGGAACAACCAACGGTGAGATTGTACCAAAATCAGGAAAGTATTTCTTCTAATTCCAATTTTTTAACCTTTAGGTAAATGATCTTGCAAACCAAAATTGTTGTCATATTGCCCTCATATCTGATGAATCAGATGGTAACTTAGATCATAACAAATTTATGGCTTTGTGATTGTTGAATTTTTCATATTAAACTTCTCTACCGCCGTCCACTAGATCTTGATGGTTAGATTTCACTTCCATATACATATTTTCAGCTTTGTTCGACTATGTGGAAACCCATTGATTAGTTAATTTGGGTAATCGTTACATTTCATAATTTAGTTTTCAAATTTATCTTTTGGTAGTCCTTTTTACAATGTGGTTTTCTATTAAACAAACATTCAAGTAGTAATCCATTTTTAACCATGAAGAATTTCAAGGGTAAAATTAATTTTATGTGGGGTAGATTGTAACACCACAAAATATTATGAGATGTATTCTTTTTAATTTATTTGATGTTTTGGGTTGTATGATAAAGCAAGATTATCTTGCAATATAAGAAACATTGTATTAGCTTTCAGTGTACACAACACTATTCTTGGATCGTGTTACAAAAAATATCACGTTCGTTTGATAGAAGTCAATCTACGCAACATTGAGTGTATATATATATATATATTCAATTTATAAATGAAATATTGTTGGATTCTATTATAGCAAACATAAATGGAATATTTCACTACCCGCAACCCTGAATTGGCTTTCCATACACGCAATCACGACCTTCCACGATAGTGTGTGTTGTACGAAATACTGAGTTTCACTAAACAACGACATGTTATTAAAATATTATATAAACTAGAAGTTATGAATAGTAATACACACTTTTTGAAATTTTATAAATTTTATATTTCAAAATGGACTTCATTTTTGGATTCAGAATATCGAAATTAGCATAGGATGAAATTTTGGTATTTTTCTAAAAACATTTAATTTTTGATGAATAGTGAAAACACTAAGTTATTGGTTAAAACTAAATTTTTATTTAAATAAAATTTTATTTTATATAAATTTATTTCATGTCAAAATAGATAAATAATAATTATATTAGTTCAATTTAATTCATTGGAGTCATTTTATAATAATTTTAGAAATATAAAAATTTTATTGAACTTTCAATGTATTTTACTCACCTCCTCAGAGCATTTAAAATTGTACATAAACTTAAATTTTCCACATTTGAGAGTTTAATTTCTAAAATCCAAGAGACAGCTAATATAAAGGCATAAAATGTGGTTCAATAAGATAAAAATAATTTTTGGTGAATAGTAACTTCTTACTTTTATTTACCACGGTTAAAATTAAATAAGGTATTTAAGGGTAAAAATGATATTATTATTACCATAAAACAATTCTTAGTTATATTAGATAAGTGTAATTCGACAAAAAACAACCTCAGGAATAAAAAATTTCCCTTTAGGTTCACTTGGATTAGATTAGGACACTTATTATTATTATTTTTAAAGAAGAGTTAAAAGAGTTAAAATCAAAGTTTAATAACTAATTTTTTTTAATATAGGGTTATAATAAGATAAATTATACTATAAATATTAATTAGAAATATAAAACGATTTCCTACCTAGTGGTATTTTATTTATAATTTTTAGACATTACATAACTGTATTTATTTATGAGACAATGTTGATGCAGTAATTACCTTATTAATGAAATATTAACATAATTGATATTATAAATACCAAAATAAATGTAATTTGAGACATTAAATGAATTAAAAAAAATTTATAGGTCCATATGACATGTTAGTATTGATATAATATAATTTTTTCGAACTAATAATGCTGTTATGATTTTCACAAAAATCAATTACCAAATAGTGTCAAAATTGACATAAAATAGTTTCTTAATCAAATATTATATTATGAATTGTTATTCTATTTATAAAAATCTATTGATCGGCCAAATGATTTAGATAAGGTTATATATATTAATAATGAATTACTTGGGGTTCTTTTTCCTTGTTATAGTAAGTTTATTAACCATATAGTGTAAGAAAACAACAACACACCGTAAAAGTTAAAATTATTTAACTAAGAGATAAATCTAAATGATAAGGTTAAAATAGTAACCAAAACTTGTATAAAACCTATTGGATGGGTGGATTTATACCCATACCCACTTTACCTTCTAAATAAATCAAGTTGGAACTATTATAAACCTAATATGTCTTTATTATAAAATAATATTTTATGTTTCTCCTATGGGGCCCCTCTCCTCCTTTATAAAACGACACCTCCACCCTCTTATCTTTAGACAATTTTTAGCTTTGAAGCTCGGAAAACCCCTTCCAATTTTCCTTCTCAACTTCACTAGAAACATTATAGTGGTTATTGTCTCCAATAATGGCCAACTATAGTTCCTTAAAAGGATGCTTAAAAGTGGTGCGTCGAAGAAGAGGTTATCTCTTCTGCCGATTCTTTCAGGGTTTTCTTCTTCATCAACTTCTTATTATTTAGTTGTTTCATTATAAAGTAATAACATAAGTATCACAAATATACTGATATTTTATTATAAATATGAAACAACCCCATTTCACCTTCTATCCATCCTTCGGAAAATGAAATCACTGCGCGTGCATAATTACAGAATAATGTCTCCACGCCGTGGTGTAAGTTGTTTTTCCACCACCACCTTACATGGATGGGGATAATGGTGTAAATAATAACTATATATAGTTATTATAACATCATAATAATTATGAGATATTATATCATCCAATCCAATTAAATTCAATAATTATGGGAACAATATCATCACTCGTGCATACGTACTGATTACCGTCTCCACGAAGCGGTGAGATTCATTCTCCATGTTAACCATTCGAGAATGATTTTAATGTATATATAATGAATAATAATGGAATATTTGACATGATAAAGCTAATTTATTAATTTATATATATATTTCACATACTTACTTCCATTCTAGTCAATATGTAACGGAAAACGATGTTCGTGCGTATGTACGGCCTACTGTCTCCATGAACGGTGTATTTCATTTCATTTATCTATCAATTATATATATATATACTGAATATATATGATATATAAATCATGATTTAAATTATTTATTTAATTAAATCATGATATAATTAATAATTATAACATGAACAACATGTTAAAACACGTACGGAAAATTAAACGATTTATTCCAAAACCTTGCTTTAACATGGAATTTAGAAAAGAAAGTGTAATATAAAGACATTAGTGAACCATATATAATATAATAACAATGAATAAAATTTTGTAATAAGTCAATGACATTATTTAAATCATTATACTGAAGTTTCGGATACGCACAAAGCATATCAGACCTAAGGTAAGGGATAAATTTTCAATCTTATTTTTATCTGAGATTGTTTATACTTAAGTATTTACTGGGATTAGTTAATAATCCATGTCCATGTTTTATAAAATTGTTTTCATAAAATATTTACTATTATTCCATGTATTTTGAAATTCATTTTTACCATTTATTGACTTTTTACCACATTTTGTGGATGTAATCATTCTTTGGTTACCATATAAGGTACTTTTTTACTATTCCAGCAAATGTACGAGAGGAATGTTTTTTTATCCTATATGGTGTGAAAGGAATTTTACGGTTTCATAATGATTTATTTAAATTAAGATTACTCTACAATATTTCAGGATTATTTTCAACAAAATCCATTTCATTAAATATTTAATGTCATTTTGTGAAAAGAAAATGATTTTTAATAAGAAATGATAATTTTATCAAGAATTCATTTCCAGAGTTTTATCAAAACCATTTTCCATTTAAGATGACATTATTTCATATGTGTATGTTTCATGTATAATGTCTCTATGATTTAAATGGTTTCAATTTTAGTATGGTGAAATGATATCCATTTTTTATATGGATTATGTTATGATGGGATGATGTTTATGAAACCCATTTTATTCTTTGGGTTATGATAAATGATTTATGTTTATGTTGTGGGACACGTAATAATGATTTAATTACGAGATTAATGGGACCTATATATACCTATAATTAATTTAGTAAAAATTTATATCTCATGGTATAGACATGGTTGGAAGGTCAAGTTAATTCAGTTCAGTGTTACAGGACTGGAATGAGGAGTGGACTCGATTCGGTAAGGGACTTTGTCCACTAAAATGGTCTTCGCAGCAATTCTGTGTGTACTATGGAAATAATATCATGTGATTAATGGTTTTACACAATTAAATGTTTTATTTCATTTATAATTTGTCATGATTGATTTTCCTCTATGATATATTCCTTACGTACATCCATGATTTAGGTCATTGCTCAAGAATTTTATCTTTAGATTTTACGTTGATGTTATTGAATTCAAATATATATTGATTGTATTATGTTCTATATGTTTACCCTTAATGAGAACTTGATCTCACCCTTAATATGTATTATATTCCCTAGTAATTAAATAAAGGTTTTAGGTAAGAAAAAAAGGGGAAGATCTTTATGGGAGATGTTGAAGATCTTTCACCATGATTAGAAGATTATGTTTCGAGTTTCCAAAGACAATAAACTATTACTCTCCTTGTGTATTGGTTATTGTTATCTATTAATTATTTCGAAACATTAGTTTAATGTCCATGTACCTCATGCTTGGGTCTCTACAGTTTCTATCAGAGGAATATTTTAGTCAACCATTAGAAACTAGAATGCGAAAACTTTAAGTGAGATCCCAAGAGATATTTCTAAGGTTTGAATAGGGATATCCCTAAAGATACATAAAAGTATATGATATAGTCCTAGAATTATGGTAATGATATTATAATTTAACCTATGATGTTAGATATCATAGGTAGTTTCCCTTGATTATGATATTTTTTCTAAAACTATTCTTTTTGGGTTTGAGAAATTTGCTGAAAATAGGAAGATTCACGATAATGGAGGATATGATGGACAACAGAGTGATATTCTTCATAAGAAACCAAATGAAATTGGATCTGGAAGCCCACATATTGTTGTTATTCCTAATCAAAAAACTCATAATATGATGAAAAATCATAACTTTGGTAAGATTCCCGACTCACCTAATAAGATAAAGTTGGAGTTTCATGATGATCATAGATGGAGGAAACTTAAATTTCCCTCATGTAAATCATGTGGGATGAGGCATCAGGGAGAATGTTTCAAAGAAACTGGAAGATGATTTGGGTGTGGAAAAGAAGGATACAAAGCCAGTAAGTGCAAAGTAAAAGGTTCAGTTAACTCCATCGACAAAGATAATGGTTTTTCTACGACATCATCAACGATTTAATGGTTTAAATGTAGAATGTTTGGGCATTATGCAAACCAATAACCTAAGGGAAAATCTCATGAAAAGAATCAGTGTGGTCGTATGAGTAGTATTTGTGTGTATAATGATGAAGGAACTATAAATGATATATTATATGAAAGAAGTGATGAGGAATAAAATGATGAAACTCAGTCAACAGTTTAATAAGGTAATGGAATGACTGTATGTTTACCAAGAGTTATGTTAATGGTACTACGGAATAAAGAAAAATCTAAATATTGTTACACTATTGGTTTTCCTAAAGTATATGAAAGTATATGTTGAATGGTACCGGTAACTAAGAAAGGTTATTCAGATTTTTTGGAAAGAAGATGATATGTGCATAATGAATGAATTAGAGGAAAATAATATTTTGGATATTATTAATGAGCTCATGACTGATATAAGGACAAAGTTGTAAGATCCACAAAATGATACATGGTAAAATGACTAAATGATATGACTCATGTCAACAAGGTGCACCTTCCTTTTTAGGAACCTATCTGATTAGATCACCACAGTTAAGCATGCTTGGCCTGGAGTAGTGATCAGGATGGGTGACCTTCTGGAAAGTTTCCCAGGGTGTGTGTGAGTGAGGAAAAATCACACTGGAAAGGACATGTGTTGGCATGTGGGGACAATCATTAGTAAAATGACCCGTTCGAGCCTGTGGGTGGACACTGGGGTGGGCCCCACATGTCTGGGGCGCAACTGGTGGTACTTGGAGGGCCAGTATCTAATGGTCATGTTAAGGCGGGGTGTCTGTGCTGTCACCGAGACCCAATTGTCACATTTGGTATCAGAGGAGTTACCCAGCCTTATGTGTGGTGCACTACCTGAGTTGAGATGTAGGGCCCACAACATGGGCGTTCTTCTCTAGGGGGGTTATTTTAACATCCCCAAAATGATACAAGGTTAAATGACTAAATGATTTGACTCATGTCAAAAAGGTGCATCTTCCTTTTCGGGAGACTATCTGACTAGAACTCCAAAGTTAAGCGTGCTTGGCCTGGTGTAGTGATCAGGATGGGTGACCTTCTAGAATGTTTCCCAGGGTGTGTTTGAGTGAGGAAAAACCACACTGGAAAAGACATGTGTTGGCATGTGGGGACAATAATTCGTCAGATGACCCGTTTGGGAATGTGGGTGGACCCTGGGGTGGGCCCCACATGTCTGCGGGGAAACTGACGGTACCTGGTGGGCTAGGAACCGACGGTCATGTTAAGGCGGGGTGTCTGTGCTGTCACCGGGACCCAGTTGTAACAATAGTGATATCATGGTTTGAGTATATAGAAATTTTGGGATTTTGTTATGTGGAAAGAGTTAACTTTCCACAGGATTCATGTTTTCACTAATGTTCAATGGGTATTCATTTTTCAAGAGTCTACATGATTGATAAATTCAATTGTTTGGAATGTGACCAACATGATATATCTTATGATATATGGGGGATAAATGATGATATTCACATTCTTTGTAGATGGCCTTTCTAGTAGTCATTTTCTGTATACTATGAGATTAGACAGATGACCCGTTCGGGCATGTGGGTGGACCCTGGGGTGGGACCCACATGTCTGCGGGGAAACTGGTGGTACCTGGTGGGCCAGGACCCGACGACCATGTTATGGCGTGGTGTTTGTGCTATCACTGGGACCCGATTGTAAAAAAAGTGATATCATGGTTTGAGTATATAGAAATTTTGGGATTGTGGTATGTGGAATGAATTAACTTTTGATAGGATTCTTGTTTTCAGTAAGGTTCAATGGGTATTCATTTTTCAAGAGTCTACATGATAGAGATTTTCAAATGTTTGGAATGTGACCAACATGATATATCTTATGATATATGGGGGATAAATGATGATATTAACATGCTTGGTAGATGACCTTTCTAGTATTCATTTTATTTATATTATGAGATTGGACAGATGTATTTCTGATAATCCTAAAGGTTAGAATGCAGTAAGTTGGACATCAGATTGTATTCTTTAAGGATAATAATTTTTTATATTATTTATAGAATTTTATAGTACTATAGTTTTTGAAAAGGGGCAACCTACAGGACGGGCGACAACCTGTCACATCTGACAAGGTTGCGGGAATCGAACCCACAACCGAAGTGCGACATGCCTTTATTTCCTACACAGGCCTACATGTAGTCCTTGGTTAGTATAAACAATTTTCATTATATTAAGCATTTTGTTAAATGACGTATTAGTCCTTTTTTACCATATACGATTAATCTCACCATGGATGGACTTATGTATATAACTTTTGTTAACGTTATGTTTGAGACAGATGTAATGGCCTATCAGTTATCGCATGATCAAATAACATTTCACAAAGGAAAAAATTCATCTTCAATTCATTAAGATATGTAGTGGAAATTTTTCAAGGAACGACCAACGGTGAGATTGTACCAAAATCATGAAAGTATATCTTCGAATTAATATTTTTTCAACATTAGGGAAATGATCTTGAAAACCCAAAATGTTTTCATGTTGCCCTCATATATGATTAATCATATGGTACCTTATATCCTAACAAATTTATTTCTTTGTGATTGTTGGATTTTTCATAGCTGTGTTCTCTACCACGCTCTATCAAAACTTGATGGTTAGATTTCTCTTCCATATACATATTTTGATATATGTTCTACTATGTGGAAACCTAGTGATTAGTTAATTTGGGTAACCGTTACATTTCATAATTTAGTTTTCAATGTTATGTTTTGGTAGTCCTTTTTACGATGATGGTTTCTATTAAAGAATCTTTCAAGTAGTAAACCATTTATAACCTCGACGAATTTCGAGGGAGAAATTCATTTTAAGGGGTGTAGAATGTAACACCCCGGGATTTTATGATATGTATTCTTTTTAATTTATTTGATGTCTTATGTTTTATTCTAAACCATGATTATCTTTCACTATAAGCAACAATGTATTAGCTTACAATATACACAACACTATTATTGGATCATGTTACAAAAAATTTCACGTTCGTTTGATAGAAGTTAGTCTACGCATCATTTAGTGTATATATATATTCAATGTATCAATGAAATATGGTTTGATTCTATAATATACAACATCAAATGAATCATGATCTACTACCAAACCTCACATGGCTTGCTTTAAATTCCATCATGACCTTCCACGATAGCGTGTGTTGTACGCAATACCGAGTTTCACTAAACAACGATATGTTATTAAAATATTATATAAACTAGCTATTATGAATATTATTACCAAATTTTTGAAATATACTAAATTTCATCTTTCAAAATGGACTTCATTTTTGGATTCGGAATATCGAAATTAGCCTAGGGTGAAATTTTGGTATTTTTCTGAAAACTTTCAATTCTTGATGAATAGTGAAAACACTAAGTTATTGGTTAAAACCGACATTTTATTTAAATCATCAATTATTTTATTTAAATTTATTTTAGGTAAAAAATGTTAAATAATACATATATATGTTCAATATAATTCATTGGGGTCATTTTATAACAATTTTTGATATATAAAAATTTTATTGAACTTATCCCCGTCTTTTACCCACCTCCTAGGAGCATTTGAAAGTGGACATAAAAATTGATTTTACCCCTTCTGTGAGTTGAATTTTGAAAATAAGTGAGACACATTTAATATCAAGGAGTAAAATGTGGTTCAATTAGATAAAAATAATTTTTATGAATAATAACTTGTTACTTTTATTTAGCACGGTTAAATGTAAATAGGGTTATTAAGGTTAAAAATGAATTTATTATTACCCTAAAACATTTTCTAATTATATAGGATAAATGTAATCCAACTAAAAACAACCTTAGGAAAAAATATTACCCTTTCGGTCCACTTGGATTAGATTAGGACACTTATTTTTATTTTATTTAAAGAAGAGTTAAAAGAGTTAAAATCATAGTTTAATAACTAAAAAAAATTAATATCAGGTTATACATAAGATAAATTCAACTATACATATTAATTATAAAGATAAAACGATTTCCAACATAATGGTATTTTATTTATAATTTTTAGACATTAAATAATTTTTTTTAGTTATGACACAATGATGATGCCGTAATTTCCTTATTAATGAAATATTAACATAATTGATGTTATAAATACACAAATAAAAGTAATTTGAAACTTTTTATGAATTACACTAATTTTCTAGGTTAACATGAAATGTTATTATTGATTTAATTTGCTTTTTTAGAACTAATAATTCTATTATAATTTCACAAAATTCAATTACCAAATAGTGTCAAAATTGACATAAAATAGTTTTTAAAACAAATATTATATTAATAATTATTATTCTGTTCCTTAAAATATACGGTTTGGCCAAATGACTTAGATAAGGTTATATATATTAATAATAAACCACTTGAGGTTCGTTTGTCTTGTAATAGTATGTTTATTCACCATATAGTGTAAGAAAACAAGAAGACATTATAAATGATAAAATTATTTAACTTAGAGTTAAATCTAAATGATAATGTTAAAATAGTAACCAAAACATTTCTAAAACCTAATGTTTGGGTGGATATAGACCCATACCTACTTTATCTTCGAAATAAATCAATTTTGATCTATTATAAACCGAATATGTTTATATTATAAAATAATATTTTATGTATTTCCTAAGGTGCCCCTATCCTCTCTTATAAAAGGGATCCTCTTCCCTCTTCTCTTTACAGAATTTTGAGATTTAAAGCACGGAAAACCCCTTCCCATTTACCTTATCAAATTCACTAGAAACATTTTAGAGGTTCTTGCCTCCTCAAAATACCATCTCTAATACCTTAAGAGGACGCTTAAAAGAGGTGTTTCAAAGAAGAGGTAATCTCTTCTACCGATTCCTTCATGTTTTCTTTCTTCTTGAACTTCTTCTTATTTAGTTGTTTCATTATAAAATAATAACATCAGTATCACTAATAAAACGATATGTTATTATAAATATGAAACAACCCTATTTCACCTTCTATCCATCCTATGGAAAACGAAATCATCGCGCGTGTGTACGTACGGAATACAGTCTCCACACCATGGTGTAATCTGTTTTCCACCACCACCTTCCTTTGACGGGTATAATGGTGTAAAGAATAACTATATATAGTTACTATAAAATCATACTGATTTTGATATATTATATCATCCACTCCAATTCAATTCAATAATTATGGGAACGATATCATCGCTCGTGCGTACGTACGGATAATCGTCTCCACGACACGGTGAGATTCATTCTCCATGTTAGCCATTTAAAAATGATTATAAAGTATATATAATAAATAATAATGAAATATATGACATGATAAATATACATGAAATATATATATATATATATATTTCATCTAATTACTTCCATTCAAGTCAATAAGGAAAGGAAAACAACGTTCACGCGTATGTACGGCCTACCGTCTCCATGAACGATGAATTTAATTTAATTTATCTGTCTATAATATATATATATAGTGAATTTATATGATATATAAGTAATTATTTACATTATTAAAGTATGTAAATCATGATATAAGTAAAATATTATCATTAACAACATGTCCAAACACATACGATAAATAAAACGATTTTACCCAAAACGCTGCTTTAACATAGAATTTACAAAAGAACGGGTAATATAAAGACATAAGTGAACCATATATGATAACATAAAAATGAATATAATTATCTAATAATTCAATTAAATTATTTAAATCATTATAAAAGAGTTTCGGATACATACGAAGCATATCGGACCTAAGGTAATGGTTAATTTTTCAATCTCATTTTTATCTGAGATTTCTTATACATATGTATTTACTGGGGTTATGATTATCATCCATGTCCATGTTTTGTAAAAATGTTTTCCTAAAATGTTTACTATTCTTCCATGTATGTTTAATGTCATTTTTACCCTTTACTGGCTATTTAACATTTTATGGATGGAATCTTTCCTTTGGTTACCAATTAAGGTACTTTTTTACTTTTCCGACAAAAGTACGAGAAGAATATTTTTTTAAATTATACGGCATGAATGGATTTTTATGATTTCATAACGACTTATTTAAATGTGGATTTCTCTAAATAATGTCATGATTATTTTCAACAAAATCCATTTATTTTAAAATTTCATGGCATTTTGTGAAAAGAAAATGATTTTTAAGAAGAAATGATATTTTCCTCATGAATTAATTTAAAGTGTATTATCAATATCATTTTCCATATAAGATGACATTATTTCATATGTGTATGTTTCAAGAATAATGCCTCTATTATTTACGTGGGTTCAATTTTCTTATGATTAAATGATATCCAATTTTTTATACGGATTATATTATGATGGGTTGATGTTTATGAAACACATTTTATTCTTTGGGTTATGATGAATGATTTATATTTATGATGTAAAACACCTAAGAATGTATTAATTATGAGATGTGTGGGACCTATATCTCCCTCCAATGAATTGGATAATGATTTATATCTAATGATATAGTCATGGATGGAACAACATGTTGATCCAGTTTAGTGAAACTGGACTGGATCAAGGAGTGAAATTGGTTCAGTAAGGGACTTTAGCCACTAAGATGGTATTGGAAGCAATGCCCTGGCTACTATGGAAATCATATCATGTGCATAATTATTTTCCAAAATTAAATGTCGTTTTTCCATTCTATTTTATCATTATTGATGTTTCTTTATGATATATATTCCTTACGTACGTCCAAGATTTATGTCATTGCATAAGATTTTGATGTTTAGATTTTATGTTCATGTTTTTGCATTAAAAAGTTTATTTATTGTTTTACATTCCATATGTTAACCCTTACTGAGTATTTGAGCTCACACATTATATGTTTTCTTTTTCAATGTATTTAATGAAAGGTATTAGGTATGAAAATAAAAGGTGGAGGTCTTTATGAGAGATGTTGAAGATATTTAACCGTGATTAGAAGATTATTTTCTAAGTTACCAAAGACACTAGACTATTATGGTCCTTGAGTATTGGTAATTTTTATGAAGTAATTATTCCAAAAAAGTAATTTAATGTCCATGTATTTCAATCTTGGGTATCTACGTGCACAATATGCCTACTACTACCTGATGAAGGCTGACAACAAGGATCACTATAAAGTCTGCTGATGTCCCTACTAGCATGAAGACTCTCACCACAACCTCTAGCCAATCCTCAGCCACCTGTGGGTCTGTCTCTCCACTGATCCTGGGTGGCACCTGACACTAGAACTCGTGCAACGTGCTCAAGCGGCGTGCACTCTCTGCTGCTGGGGCTGGTGGCATCGGTGGCCCAACGAGTAGTAGTACCGTTGGTGCCACAACTAGTGCCTCAACTGAAAAAGGGACCTTTACTGTTCCCTCATCACTCGGTTGGAAGTATGTACATACCACTCTTGGGGCTCTAGCTGGTCGTCCATAGGGAGGCATACTGAAAGAAACAGATGTGACATGGTCAAAAGACTATACCTAGTGAGCTAACCTGGTTTGAGGTGACTTAAAGAAAACATTTGAAAACACACATGAAATTAGTTTTTTATTGTACTATGTTTTAAATCAGTAGTCAGTGTCCAGGTGTATGGATATGATGGCCTCCGCACCAACACTAGACTCCCTGAACTAAAATACACACTAAGTACCCTTAAAACTATTGCATCACAGAAAAGAAATATCAGAGTCCTATGTTCTGCCATAGAACCGACTCCTCTGATACCAATTTGTCACGACCTGTCCCCTGGGCCTATATAAAAAGTGTACTTAAAGTAATGGGGGATAGAATACAAGCCAATAGTAAAGTATAAATACAAAAAATAATCATGTACAACTGAAAATGGACAAATAGAAGAAAGCTGAAAGCAGCTCCTAGATCGTCCTCTGGGATTCCTACCTAAAGGGAAGGTTTAGATGTCCTCCAAAACACTCCATGTCCATCAGACTCCACCATGTACTGATAAGTCATATGGTCATTTTACATGCATCATCCAGTCCTTGTGCTCTTTTCCTCCGTCAGAATTGTTCGTCTTCTATATCCAACACAACGAGGTGCAGGCATAGCCTATGCACGGGTGAGTATAACGATACTTAGTAGTGACCCCGAGACCCTCAAGGTATCACAAAATCTAACAAGGTTAGACCACTAAGTATGAATCTACGGATATCAATTACTTAGGTATATACCCATAAATATACATATATTATCTAGTAACCCATCTCAATCATGAGGAAAACACAATGTTCATTGACTCAGCTCAAACCAGGATTTTTATTCACATTTTAGTAACCACAGCTGCTAGTGAACTTCTCCTCTATCGAGTGAAGTGGGCCTGTCACCAACTACCAGGCGCTTCCTACTAACATTGAACTAATGAGGTACTCCTCCTGTCGAGACCCATGGTTCTGCTACCAACTACAAGACTGTCCTCTACTGTGGGTCCGGTGCCAACTACAAGGAACTTCCCCAAATAGCCTGTAGAGGTACTTCTCCTGTCGAGTACCATGGCTCTTCCACCTACTACCAGGCTCTCCTCTGCCATGGGTCGGGCTCCAACTACCATGTTATCCACATTGGGCTAGTCGAATCACTCCAAGTCGAATCGTTCAACCAGTCATCTGGTCTCATCCAGCTACTAAGTCTGTGCACTCTGTCTGGTCATCACTGGAAGGATCTACTCCCCAAGCATATTGGAAAAACTATAAATAATGCAAAGTCTCATGTTTATGTATCTCAAAGGTCTTTCATGTCCTATCAGTATCAACGAAATAGACGGAACTTCAATCTGATGGCTTGTCTTTGAGAGATTGGCATTTACGTCCCAGGGACCTAGATGATTTTTTTGTTTAAACGAACCTGAACATACTGCCACTGTGTCCAAAACTCTAGTCGGATATGAAAAAGGAATCATCTGGTTCCAATATTTTTGTTAGTGAATATAGTTCATCGATCCGACACTTGTAGCCCGAGTAATGGGTGATTAGGTATAATCGGGTTTGGAAGGTTCGGGTTTGGTCCGACCTAGTGGGACCGACCCGACCAGACCCGACCTTGTTATGGACTAGGGTGAAAACTAATATGTGGGTTTGGCCCGACCCAAAGGGGTGTCCCAGTGCGAAGGTGGCATGGCCTGAAGGCGGCCCATCCCGAAAGCGGCCCTCCCTAGTTGGCTTGCCATGTGGACCGACCTGACTGGTCGTGTGGCTGGACTAGAGGGCCATGTGGCCTCGCCCTGCGGGCCGTGGGGCCTTGCCCGGCTGGCCGTCTGGACTTTCCCTGCTTGTCGTGTGGCCTGGTCCAGTGGGCCGTGTGGCCTGGTCGGCTGGCCGCGGCGGGCTGGCAGCGTGGCCCGGTAAGCCATGCCGGGGGGAGGGGGTCGTGCCCCCCCCATTGTTGTAACGGTTGGTGGATAGTGCATGCCCCTTTAACAATAGAAACTGAATGGTCCTTCCTATGTAGAGTTCACCTGCGGCTGTCTTAGCCAGCCGACCACCCCTGTCCACCACAGGCTTAGGCCACGGTTGTTCTCCAGCACGGCGCGAAGGCACCTGCCCCACCACCATGACCTGCTTGGATCGCGACCTCCTACTACTCACTGCATGGCACGATGGGACCTCGCACCTCCACCGTTAAACGTTGTGACCACAAATCCCCTCCATGTAGAGAGGAAGTGTCGCGCCCTTATGGCGACCCGACGGCCTTTGAGCCAGTAGTTTCTTACACGGTTGGCTCAACGCTGGCTGCCGTTGTTCACTACGGTCTGTTCCTCTATCATCATCAAACAAGATCAACCAAAGGTGGAGGGTCATCCATGTTTGTGTGGTCCAACCACCATGTTATATTGATAACATTCGTCAAAATGAATATCAAAATATTAATGTTAAAGAATGGAAGCAAAACAACTCAAAGCCCCCAACCATGCATTACGATTGTTCATTGACGAAGTCACGGGAAAATGTGATGTCATTTTGTTGACGTCGGGAAAGAAGAAGCTAAGGATGGCGTCAACATTCTTTTTGGGTGACGTTTCCCTTTCATTACCTGGTCGAATAAGGAAGTAGATGGTGTTCGTCGATCTACGATGGAAGGAACGTTCTTAGCATTCTTCATTTAGAGGATGAAGTTCTCTATCATGTCCCACCCAAATGAATTGCCATCCATATGAAATAATAGCTTTTTCTATTATTTAATCATTGTCTTGAATTCAAAAGAATTCAAAAGTTCAATTAATAAAATTAGGGGTTTCAATTAATTCTAATTGGGTTGGCACATTTAATTAGTGGGGGAAGTTCAAGGGTCCCCCCCCCCCAACATTATGAAGAGTTAGAAGGAGTTACAGCACATGTGCTCCCCACACTAAATATCCTTCCAAGGGAGGTAATGTGCAGGTGGGCCCCACATTCATAACCTCTCAGGGGAGGTTATGGTGTGGTGGCCCCCACCACTAACCTCATCTTGGAGATTATAACCACTATGAAATAAAAAAAATCTATCAAATTATTTTTATTTAACATTATTAAAGAAACCCAAAAATATATATTCCAATTATGATAAAATGAAACTGCGGTGAAGGACATACTATAAAATCTCTGACACTGTGAGTTCAACGTTTCCCTCAGAATTTGATTCCGAGCACTGGTTCAAGAGTTATAAAATACCGCTCGTATGTTTACTAAACGTATCTGAAAAAACATCATAAGTTGATTCCGGGCACACCGGGCCTCGGAATCAAACACCATAAAAAACTACAGACTTGTAAAATTCCCATGTTTAAAAACAAATACACGGGAAATAAGTGTCTTTAATGTCTCCCATTCATAAAGTGAGATCACTTATTTCTTTATTCCTCTTAGATTCCAATACTATGTCTAGATCATTCCTCAATAAATGAGTTGAGCGCCTATTCTAGATCCCCCCTACTCAGTTTTGTTTTTATTTCTATGATACTCACGTGATTAACTATTCATGTCACAAAGAGGATAATTGATCTTTTTATTATCTTGTAGGGATTTAGTCTGTCTCTCTTTATTGTGCATCAAGATGGGAAAGTGTACTAATGATCCCTTATAGAAAATGGTTGAATACTTCTCTTAAAATGAGAAATAAACAATAAGTAAATATAATCAAAATATAGAATGGGTAATTATAATAATACTCAGGGTGTGGTTTGAAGTTGATCTCCTATTTTGTTTGTCATCATTGATTCTTCTATGGATTTTTGTGACCATAGGCCTCCTAAAAATCATAACAATTTGGTGGTATTTTCTTATGCACTATTGATCTTCTATTTATTGAGTTTCTTGGATAAATGACTATAACATTAAATATACTCAATCATGTACACTACTTAAATAAATGGATTCCATTAGGATCAAGAATGTTCTATGATAACCTTGATTATAATTAGGTAGAATTAAATAACATCTTCTAGTTAAATATGAATATATAGACAACCAACTGATAAGTGTGGATGAGTTATGTGTTTTTTGGAGATTTATAACCTTGTATAGGTTGCGTGGTGATGATTTTAAGAGAACTGGTTTGTCTACATGGATGTATGGAGAGGTTGGTTCCATGAGAAGGGTGTGGTACATGTGTATAGAAGGGATACATGTTAATAGTATTTGTTACAGGCTTTTTGTGTGGTAAAGTACACATGGTGTGTTAGTATCCCATTTTGAGAGACTGATTGATTTTGGAATATATGGACATGTAGGTAGTTGATCGGCCCTTGTTTGTGTTGTGGTAATCGAATGGTTATGCCTGATTTTTTTATATGGTTTTGGTTTTTAGTTACCCATTTGGGATGGAATAACATATAAATAATATTTAAATTTATAAAAGGAATGTTGTTAAAAGAATGGGGGTTTGGATTATTCATTGGCAGTGGCTATTGTGTGGTTATACAAACAGGGGTAATATCAACTATGGTTCTTCCGGAGTTGGTGGTTTCGTCGAATTCCTATAGGATGGGTTGAGTGTATTCTAACCTATTCAGATATATAGCTTGTATTTTCATATGATTTTTATACACATCACACCGTTGTTGAGAACCTTGTGTCAAACACCTTCATTAAATGAAGGATGTTGTCTTTCCCAACATGCCCGTAAGAGGATGGATGGCTGGTTACAGAAATTATTACTCATACACACTTATGGGTTCTTACCAATCTGGCTTATCTGGGCAGGTTGTAATGGCATTAGGCTTACCACAACCCCAAATTTGTTGCATAAGGGATTGTTTTTTATGAGTGACCTAGGTTTTTGGGGATAAGATTATTTTCCCAACTGTCTTCGAGATGAATCAAATGTGTCCTTAGGTGAGAGGCGGGATGGTTGTGGCCCTGGTGTCTTTGAGTGAGATTGTATGTGCATTGAGGCCAAGGTGTATGAGGGGGGGGGGGTGTTGATGTGAGTCTACATGTGGGAAGAGTTATAATTTCAAGACTTTATCCATTAGGGATGATAAGTTAACTAGTGTGAATGTGTTCCTGGGTACCCAAATATCAAATTGATATACTAATACTTTACATGACTTGAAATATTTGGTGATTGTGCCATAGAGAGCCAAGGATGGTTTGTAATTCATTGTAGCTTCATTAATGTTATAATATTTTATCATAGGGTTACCAATATGCTCCACCGCATTTCCATGAGTGTCGTTAGTTTTCCTACAGGGTATACATGTATACTCACCATATGTATGTAAAATTATTTTCAGGATTATAGGAGGAAATTAAGGACAATGTTGGACCTTACAAACTCATGATTTATGATTATTTTTTGTTTCTTATTAATTTCATTTCATTTTGTACATTACCTTTGGTGTTTCATTGTAAATTCTATCAACATTAATTATGAACATGCATGTGGTAATAGATTTTATCTTCAATTTTATGTTTCGTATTAGGAGGTGTTTGGGATTTACCATATTGTTTCCAAATCTTGTTCTATAAAAAATGTAATTCCTTCCATTTTATGTGAGAATATATTTCCTTGGAGTTATTAACCACAATGGGTCCTACTAACATTTAGACCCAGGGGAAAGTATATCTCTTTCATATTGATGAAGGATGGGCCTGACAGATTATTGTCTTGTCAATCATTTTGGAGAAGGTAGGTCATGAAAAATATAATTCATGAAATATTTATGTGTAGTGTACTAGGATGGAGATTAATATGATGTTGAACCTATATGGGGTGTCTAATATTTTGGTAGATTCATAATCAATTTCATTGATATATCACCAAATGTTTAGTAAATATTCATGAATGTAAATATTATATATGAATCTACTTAATAGATTTCGTGTCACTGATTTTTATATATTTTTCAAATATTTAAAGATACTCATCCTTATTTTTTCAATTCTGAATTCCTTGAAAGTAAATTCATTCTTCAAATTTTATAAATACATCTATTTAATTCAGATAGGGATTGTAAATATATGATTTCACTAATTTATAATCTGTTTTTGATGATTTTGATAAACTAAATTTTGAGATTTAATAAACATTTTGAATAATAATTGGTCATTCTAAAAAATCTAGAGAGAATAAAAAATCTTGTTGATCATCGACTTCTTCTATAAATTTTCATAATAATGGTGGTGAATTGGGGATGCATATTCATGACCAATTATAGTTAGTATTTTATAAAAATTATGCATTAAATGTTTACCCCATTCACCGATTAGTTACAACTATATATTTTTTTAATAGGATGAGTGATTTATGACTTCTAGAAGATCACTAAATCATTGAATATATTGAGGACTGAGGTGTTTAGAAATAGTTATCTAAAAATACATGATGTTCTTCTATGAATGATTGTAAATTTATTTACTAGAGCGGTGTGATTCCATAAACATATAAATGAATCATTGAGTGGGATATATTGTTAATTCATCAATACATAATGTAATATAATCATCGATAGTTGAGTAGTGGATGAACCAATGACCTTCCTAAATAATTCTAATATTATTATTCAATTTATTTACGTTCTGCAAATATTTATATATATTTTCATATGATTTCCTATAATATTTGTATATCACCATTATTACATCATAATTTCCACAAATTCAATAATAATTAATTAAAATTAAAAAATATGGTATGAGAATAACATCATTAGATACAGTATTTCCTTCAGATTGACCACAATTATATACATTGTTCTACATATATGAAAAATATAAATTTGTCATCGATATTTCAAATTGAAAGGCCAAAAAACATTATTCTATAGTATTGAAGTAAAAATTGTTTTATTTATTCATCACTTTATAAATTAATTAATCTTTCATTTTTATTGGAAAATATTCATTTATATTTAATGCCATTATTTTATTTCTGACATATTTAGGTTATTAGTGATATATTTGATGAATATATATATTAGGTGTGGGGGAAAAATTATAGTCTCCATAAAATAGTCATTAGTCAACTCAAAGGAAATTCATCACCACATTGAATGAGTAACTAATTCAAAACATGAGGATATTTCATGAGGAGAGGATTCACACCATTTTATTACATAGGGTTCATAACATTATGT
Source organism: Viscum album (assembly GCA_963277665.1). NCBI lineage: Eukaryota > Viridiplantae > Streptophyta > Magnoliopsida > Santalales > Viscaceae > Viscum > Viscum album. Next base: position 792,627,422 of record OY728160.1, on the reverse strand, counting down.
TTATGTTGAGTTATAGCTTCACATATTTCATTTAGTAATTCCCATGTATACAAAATTATAATTATAATATTTCAATAATTTGAATTGTCTTATGAGACATTAGTAGATGGATAAAGAAGAATTGGAAAGAGATAGACATCATTTTGAAGATAAAATTACAGTAAATGAACAATATAAATATTAAAATTAAATCAAGCTTTTGAATTAATAATCAATGATTTTTCAAAATGAAAATTTAAATGAGACCCAATCTTTCTTAATGGATTATGTCACACTAGATTAATATTTAATATATGATAGGCTAAAACATCCCAACTACCTCAATCATAACCCACTATTACTATATGGATAACATTATATTCTAAATGGACAAAATTTTTTATAAATTTATTACATTGATTCCATCATTGATATAAATATTATTTTATTTATTGTTGATAATAATTGAGAAGAATATTGTATTGATTCCCCCTTTTATCTTTTTAAAAAGACATGCAGATTAAGTAATTTTTACTAGAGTCTACATAATTATGTTAATGCACTATTTTAGGGACTTATGGTATACCCTATTTGACTAAAAATTCATTTATTGGATAATATATTGAGGTATAGGAGGGTTTGGATATATTTAAAAATGAAAAATAAGATATTGATATAAATTTATTGATTAATGAATGAATTTTTATTCTTAATGAAAAAAATAAAAATCTAATATTGGAGTCAAAATATATTGACTATTTCATTCTAATCCTCTAGACGAAGAAGATAACAGCCACCCCTACATGTTGTTCCCATATACAATATTCTATAATTTATGTAACTCCATTGTGGGTGGGGGGCATGAAGAAATATATTCATGGGGAATCACATCAGCAACATGAGTTACATAATTGTGTAATGAATAAATAAATATAATTCTGGATAATTAAGCCAAAATCCCCCCCCATAATTACGAATGAACCAATTTGTATATTTTGCGATAATAGAAATACATACCCACATGATGGATAATCAAAAGAACCTTTTTATTTCATTATATTTTCAATTTGTTATTAATTTTATTTAAAATAATATTTTACGAATGAATTTCATTTAGAATGATAATATGATAGTGTATATAAAAAATTAGAATGAAAAATGTCAAATAATATTTAATTAGTTGATAATTATTCGATTATCCATTCCCTCCCTCATTTTTTATAAGTTTTATTTTTTATTACATATTGATCAATTTGTGTGTGGGTGGGGAACAAATTTCCCTATTTACTAGTCCAATATTTTTTTAAGAACCAATTATCATTTATCAAATAGGGACTTGGATGTTTATAAATTTTTTTTAAAAATATTTAATGATTGTTGTAAAGTATCTTGTGATTTCACTCGGGTAGGTTTCTTAATACAACTTGAATTAGTAAATTTAGTTATAAAAAGGTGTGTGTTATTTAATGATTGAATCGTTATAATGGAAAAATATTCATAATAGAAACCATGTATTATAACCCTCTAAAATAATTAAATTATAACTATTTATCAATGATCTATTATTTTTAAAATCAATCTATTATATATTAGTTAATTAAAAATTTATCTATTTACTCCATAATAATAAAAATAATTTGCAGTCTAATTTTCTTAATTGTCACATAAGAAAAATATTAATTGATGGATTTGAATTTTTTTGTAATTATATGGACCATGAGGATCTAGAAGCATAGGAATATTTGAATCCCCATTACTTGGTTAAAATATTTTGCTTCATTAAATCTCAAAATTTGATATTTTGTATATTATTTCAACTTATTTACCATTGATAAATAAATGGGAAACAAGTTGATTTCTTAGGAATCATAATGGCGGAACAATAATTAATAAATGTATTTAATATAATGTCCAAAAATGGAAGTATAGTGAGTACTAATGATTCTATTTAATATTATATTTATATTCAAAAATATAGATCATTCGATTATTGATTATATGTTTTTATTTTGTTATAATATAATATAAGTAATACTAAAATCCTTGGTTTCTATCTATAAGTCCCTAAAAAATATTTTAAAATCACTATGTAATAAATTCATATAAATACATTGTGATTTTTTTGATTTATTAAAACTATTTTTAAACAGTATTTATTAAGAAAATAATCATATAAAATTTAATATTTTAAATTGATAAGTGATACAGTTAAAAGTAAAAAGGCAATTTTTATCTGAAATTTCCTAGTTTATTTTTTTGTTGAGAATAATATCATTGACCATTGTTGTAACTGTTTAAACACAATTTATCTATATTGAATTAAAATTATTACATGAAAATTAAACAAACATAAATTTTTATTTCACCTTATGATTCACCAATATATAAAATATTTAATTTGAGGTGTTATTGAGGGAACATAAATTTGATTCGATATATTTTATTTTTATCACATTATTATACCCTATGTATTTTTGAATATTTTTTTAAATATCATCTTTCCTACTCAAATATCGAAATTTATTTTAAAATATGATAGTTTTTTCAATTTCTGGGGATATTAATTTCCACTTCCAAATGGATTTAATTAGGTTCATCAGTTTCATTACATTATTTAAAAAAATTCTTGATGGTTATACTTTTTGAGAAAAATATAACATCACCACTAGTTTTGATGATTTTTAAAAGGTTTAAATATTTCATCACATTCATTCAAATGAGACATGAAATTAATATCCTAGTATAGGTATAAATATTCTAATTTATTATTCATTTACTATGTGGGGGGTTTATTTATTCTTATGATTATTCAACATTTCACATTATATTGTGTGTTAAAATAATCATGAGATCCTAACTTATTTATAGATCTCCCCATATGGTAATTAACATTTTTATTTTTATATTAAATATAAATTGATTATTTTTAAATTCCTTCATTGATGTCTAATATCAATTGTTTTTTAAAAACCAACTGATGTTTTTTACGAAAAAACATTTTTAAATATTGAGATATCTTATTTACATGAGAGAATTAATGGGGAGAATACAACCAAATATTGATACTTAATTTTTAATATTTTTTTCATCCTTGAAATTTATTTTCTTCCACATTGTTTGTAGCTTTAGTCACTTCAGAATAAGAAAAATCAACAGCATGATTTAATATTTTGTGGCCATTTATGGATACATTTTTTGAAAACATATATGGGAATATTATGAGTTTTTAAATCTAAAAATGATTTTTAAATATAGAAATATTAAATGTTTTTATGGTTTTTTAAATATTTTTAATCCAATTAATATGTTAATGTTAATATTTTTTTGTATTAATTTATATAATGTTCATTGATTAATATATATATGTATACATATTTCTTGACAAATGTTTTTAGTTATTATGATAAAAAAATTGTAAATATTTCATTTAGAGATTTTTTATTTTTGTGGTTAATATTTTTGTGTCTATTTATTTGACCATGAATGTAATTTTTTGATTATCGATTTTAATTTTCTATATAAATATTCAAAAAAAATCAATATTTATATGATTTATTATATTTTTATAAAATAATTTATTATACAATAATGTTTCAAATTAAGTGTGTGAAATATGTTTTTAAAATTTAATTTATTATGTTTCATTTATAATTTATTCTTATATATTAGAACATGGATGTAAATATAAAGCCTCAATACATTGTATAAATATCTATATAAATAAAACATTATGTATTAGATTTCTCGTGTGACACAAAACTACGAGTCAATATGAACCATAATATATTTACCCGATTATATCATAGGCCTAAAATTTGATTTTATGAACATTATTAATACAATTGTGAAGGTATTTATAAATTTTAATATTAATGTTAATATACTAATTAATTAATGATAAATATAAAATTAATTTAAATTGACATTATTTTTCTCTTTAAAAATATGTTAACAAAAACAAGGGTATAATCGAAATTTTGATTTGTAAAATATAAAAAAATGAAGACTTTTGTTGAAAAACATATTTTAGTAAATTAATATCATTTATATTATAATAATTTCAATATTATATCATAATTAATTTTTAGGATTTTTTTATAAAGGATAAATTTTTTAGGGAATAATGTCACAATGGAGTTTTTTGGTAAATTTAATATTTATATTAAATCAAATATCCCATTAGGTAGGAAATTTATGATTATATAACATAGGAATTAGTTAATTATAAATAATTTCATCCATTTCACAAGATTAATTACAGTAATTTATTTATTATTCATGTTAATTGTTGGAATTGAAAAGACATTTTACAAAAAAAAAATGTTTTTTATGCACTCAATGTGATTTTCTCATAACAATATAAATTAATATTTATTTATTAATTTTAATGTGTTGACCTCACCTGTTTTGATAATCTCAATCATATATTCATATGTGTTGAAAATCCTAATTATGTTTTCATTCTCTTTGATATCATTAAGTATCATTGATCTATACTTTAATTATTTCAAATCTGTGATCAAACCAATAATAATTTTTAAATAGTATTTGGAATATGTTAATCCTCATTTATCCATGTTCATACAAGTTATAAATTAATTCTAACACAATCGGATGTGTTCTGCATAAAACAGATAAGTAATCTTCCTATAGCTACTGATAAAGAGCTACCGGTAACCAGTCTACCGATAGACTTAGTCTACCGACAGACAGTCACCGCTATACTTAACACAGAGCTACCTATGTACTTATAAATGTAAGCTACTGACTTACAGACAGCTACTGATAAAAATATAGAGCTACCATTGTAAGTATAAATAGCTACCGATGGAATAAGAGTCACCGATGGACGAAGCTACTGACAGACTCATAGCTACCGATACAGGCATGAAGCTATCGACGCATGCAGCTACCGATGCATGGAGCTACCGATGCATGGAGCTACCGATGCATGGAGCTACCGATGCATGGAGCTACCGATGCATGGAGCTACCGACGCATGGAGCTACCGATGCATGGAGCTACCGACGCATGGAGCTACCGATAAACAAAGTCACCGATAGAAGCATGTACCAACCGACGTTCAAGCTACCGATGTTCAAGCTACCGATGACGATCACTCGACTCACTATTTGAATTTCTTTATTTATCTTTATCTATCTATCGGTCATATCATACATTTTAATGATTTGTCATATATCTGATAAAGGTTTTCGGATGTCAGGAATCCGTACCTCGTACCTGCAGAAAGGAAATCTTTTATGTCCCCTGTTGCACGTGACATAAATACATGAAGACTCTTCTGAAGAGAAAATCGAAAATACACACAGAGACAAGGAAGACATACGACATACTGATGAAAAGCCCTGTGCATACAACAAGAACCAATCAAGAACACAGAGAAGCTGATATACAATCAAGACTACTCGAGAAGAGTTCTGTGCATACAAAAGAATATCGAAGAGCTTCATCGACTACATTTTTCACTCTGTGAACTTGGAGCAAACGACACTCTGTTTTTCAAACAGAAACGAGAAGAGGACTCAGACTCACTTCTGATCGAATCCAAAGGAGTCCAGAGCTACACTGAAATCACCAGAACCACTTCTAAACTCTACATATCTTGTTCTGTGATTTATTACTGTACTTTTCGAGAAGTGTGTGTTATCTGCTGTATCTAACACATACACTGTCTCCTGTACTCAAACTGAAGGATTTTTAAATCCTTACCAAACTCTTTCATCCTTTCTTTCCCACGAATAACAGTGGTAGAGGTCTTGTGTGACCTGGACAGCTGGTTGCTATTGTACTGTTTCCCACGAAGAACAGTGGTAGAGGTCTTGGACCTGGACAGTTGTAAACTGTTGAACCCCGATCCAGGGTGTGGATCATTTTTATATAATCTTTTGAGAGGACTATGTCTCGGCTTGAGACTGAACCTCTTGGTTACATTGTTTGTGCCATTTCTTTCAAAGTTTTATTCCGCTGGTAATCACTTTAAAACTAATACTGTTTTTAAAGTTACTTTGATAATTAAATTAGCAAGTGTTTATGTTAAGTGTAGATTAGTAAGTTAGTTTCAAAAGATAATCATACACTCCTGTGTTGATTAACTGGGAATTAATCAATCCCTTGAGAATCTAACAAAACCTCTATTTTAATATAAATTCACTATAATTTAATTTATTATTTTATTTGGGGGTCTTTAAGACACCGTTTTTAAAATACAAAAATTTTAATTGGTACTCAATTCACCCCCCTCTTGAGTAAACCACTCCGACCAACACTTGGTATCAAAGGATTGAAAATACTTTCTAAAAGTACTCTACTTTTGAACTGTGATTTTAGTTGTATTTTAAAGTTCTTAAAATTTCTGTTATATCTAAATTTTTATCTCTTTAAAATTTTCTCATCATGGACAATAGACTTGAGGGTGTTGCTACTAACCGGACACCTTTCTTCAATGGACCTAATTATGCTCAGTGGAAACTGAAAATGAAAATTCATCTAGAAAGCATAGGTTTTGATATTTGGACTGCTATTGAATCAGAATAAAAAATTCCCACTACTGCTAGATCTACTTGGGATGAACCTACAATGACTGCTTACAATAACAACTGTAAATCTATGAATACCTTGTACTTTGCTCTAGGAGATGAAGAGTTTAATATAATTTCTTCTTGTAAAACTGCATATGAAACTTGGGATACCTTAGATTTTTCTCATGAAGGAACAACGAATGTTAAAGAAATGAGATTGAACACTTATACTATCAAGTATGATAATTTTAAAATGAAGTCTGACAAACCCATTTCTGACATGTATCTCAGGTTCAATGAAATTGTCAATACAATGATCTCGCTGGGAAAGGTTGTCTCATCGAAGGAACAAATTATGAGAATTTTGAGATGTTTACCTGATAGATGGAGAGGCACATCTGTCTCAATCAGAGAATCCTGTGACATTACTGCTCTACCTGTCAAGGAACTGATTGGAAAGCTGATGATGTATGAAAAAGAACTTAAAGTGAATAAAGAGGAAGAAAATGAACTTCAAAGAAAGTCTGTCACTTTCAAATCCTCAACTTCAAAGAATAAGGACAAAGAAAAGCTTCAAGCTGTAGTTGAAAGTTCAAGTTGTGAAGACAGTGAAAGTGATTCTGACAGTGATGCTGAGATGGCTCACATTGCTAGAAGATTTAAGAAATTTTATAGGAAAAAGAAGTTCTTCAGAAAAACAAATTATAACGGTAAGTATGATCACCAAGGTAAATGGAAAAAGGATTGGAAGTAGAATGACAAATCAGATGATGTTGTCTGCTATGAGTGTAAGAGAAAATGACACATTAAAGCCGACTGTCCAAAGCTGAAGTATAAAAAGAAATATGACTATAAGGAAAATAAGTTTAAGAAAGCCATGAAGGCTACTTGGAGTGCTTCAGAAGACAACACAAGTGAAGTTGAATCTTCAGACTCTGAAAGGAATCGATCCAACATGTGTTTTATGACAAACACTTCTAAGGTAACATCAGAAACTCCTGCTTCAAATTCATATTATTCTGGAGATGATTCTGAAGGTGATAACATGTCTAAATCTGAACTTTTTGAATATTGTGATATGCTGGAAGAGACATGTAATGAACTTAAGGATAAATACAAAGGTTTAAAGAAACAGCATGCTTTAAGTGTTAAGCATAAACCTGATCTTGATATTGAAAAAGAGAAAAATGCTCAACTGTTAAAAGAAAACACTGAACTGAAACTATCTAATGAGCAACTCAAGAAAGACGTAGAGAAGTTCACCAATGGAAAAAAGACACTAACACAGATTCTAGGAAAGCAAATAGCACCTAAATATACTACTGGTATAGGATACCAACCTAGACAAAGGAAAATTACCAAAACTAGATTCATTTCTAAATCTGGACAGAATGAAGGTAATTCTGGAACTTCATATGCTTCAACCAGTTATATACATAGCTATGGATCTAATGAAGTTTATCTTTCAAAGCATGTCAATTCTACAAATTATATGAGACCCATTAGACAAATATGGGTACCTAAAGTGTTATTGGCTAACCTGTCTGGACCCAAGAAAATTTGGGTACCAAAATCATCTCCCATATAAATCTGTTTTGTAGGGAACTTACCTGAAGAGCTCCTGTAAAGAGACCTGGTATCTGGACAGTGGATGTTCAAGACATATGTCAGGAGACTTCTCTTGTTTTAAGAGTTTAATAAAAGTTGATGGAGGCTTTGTCACCTTTGGTGATAACTCTAAAGGAAAACTCATCGGCCTAGGCCAAATTGGTAACACTGATTCAATTTTGATCTCTAAAGTTTTATTTTTTGATGGCCTTAAATACAATTTATTAAGTATTTCTCAGTTATGTGATGATGGTTTTCATGTTAAATTTGAAAATGATTCTTGCAAAGTTTTTAATTCTAAGAATGTTTTGGTATTTTCTGCCTTATGAAATGAAAATGTTTATGCTGTTAATCTGAATTCCTTAGCTAAGCAGAATATTACTTGTTTGAATGCTTTTCATAAAGAATCTTGGCTATGGCACAGAAGATTGGGACATTGCAACATTCACTCACTTAGAAAACTCTCTAGAAAAAACCTAGTTAGAGACCTACCTAAATTAGAATTCCCAAATGATAGAGTGTGTAACCCCTGTCAAAAGGGAAAACAACACAAAGTTTCTTTTAAATCAAAGAAAGAAGTTTCGACTTCTCAACCACTTGAATTGGTTCACATGGATTTGTTTGGACCATCAAGAGTTTCTAGTTTGAATGGGAAGCACTATGTTTATGTTCTTGTAGATGACTTTTCTAGATATACATGGGTATATTTTCTAGCTCACAAAACTGAAGCTTGTTCTTCTTTTGTTAAATACTCTAAATATGTAGAGAACCTTAGTGGACTTAAGATTAAAACTTTGAGAAGTGATCATGGTCGTGAGTTTGAAAATAAAGATTTTGAATCTTATTGCTCACACAATGGCTATACTCATAACTTTTCTACCCCTAGAACACCCCAACAGAATGGTGTAGTAGAAAGAAGAAACCGAACCCTTCAAGAAATTGCTAGAACCATGCTCAATGAATATGTCCTGCCTATTTATTTTTGGGCTGAAGCTGTAAATACAGCTTGTTATGTTATTAATAGAGTTTTAATCGGACCTGTTCTTAAGAAAACCCCTTATGAATTGTGGAACAATAGAAAGCCTAAGGTTAATTACTTTAAAGTTTTTGGTTGCAAAGTATTTATTCATGAATACTAAAGATAATCTGGATAAGTTTTCTTCCAAAAGTGATGACGGAATTTTTCTAGGTTACTCTATTTCAAGTAAAGCCTATAGAGTATTCAATAAGAAAACCAAATGTGTGGAAGAATCTGTTAACATCAAATTCGATGAAACTGATCCACATGAGCCTAAAACCTCTCTTGAGAATCTTGAAGAAGATTTGTCTATTCTCAATCTTAATGATAAATCTAAAGAACCTGTTATCAAAACATCCAGTTCTGGACCTTTTCCAGAATATGCTTCTGTTGAACCTAAACCTATAGATGAACCTGAAATTTCTAGTCCAACCTTTACCAGATCAATGAGGATTCTTAAGAATCATCCTTTAGAAGCTGTTGTTGGTAATCTTGATAGATGAACACAAACTAGAGCTTCTCTAAGAAACACGGTTGAACATCAAGATTTTCTTTCACAGCTAGAACCCAAAAATATCAATGATGCTATCAATGATGAATTCTGGGTAATAGCTATGCAGGAAGAATTAAATCAGTTTGAAAGAAAAAAAGTCTGGGAATTAGTTGACAGACCTAAGGACACTTTGACAATAGGCACAAAATGGGTTTTTAGAAATAAAGTAGATGAATCTGGAAATATAGTTAGAAACAAAGCTAGACTAGTTGCAAAAGGATATAGTCAAGAAGAAGGTATAGACTATGAGGAGACTTTTGCACCTGTAGCTAGACTAGAAGCCATTAGAATCTTACTTGCATATGCTGCACATCTGGATTTCAAGTTATATCAAATGGATGTGAAAAGTGCATTTCTAAATGGTTTTATAATTGAAGATGTTTTTGTAGAACAACCACCTGGATTTACTAACCCCCATTTTCCAAATCAAGTTTTTAAACTTTCTAAAGCTTTATATGGTTTAAAACAAGCTCCAAGAGCTTGGTATGATAGACTTAGCAATTCCCTTATTTCAAAAGGTTTTACTAAAGGGATTGCTGATCCAACTCTTTTCATTAAAATAATTTCTAAAGATGTTTTAGTTGTACAAATATATGTTGATGATATTATTTTTGGATCTTCTAAACACTCTTTATGTACTAATTTTTCAAAAAGTATGCAAAATGAATTTGAAATGATCTTAATGGGAGAGCTTAAGTACTTTCTTGGATTTCAAGTATTTCAAAATGAAAATGGTATTATTTTGAATCAAAGTAAATATACAAAGGATCTTTTAAAACGTTTTGGATTGGATAGTATTAAGGAAAGTGATACTCCTATGAGTACTACCTGTAAATTGGATGCAGATGAAACTGGGAAACCAGTTGATCAAACAAATTACAGAGGTATGATTGGAAGTTTACTTTATCTTACTGCTAGTCGACCTGATATTATGTTTAGTGTGTGTATGTGTGCTAGATTTCAAGCTAATCCAAAAGAATCTCATTTGCTTGCTGTCAAAAGAATTTTTAAATATCTCAAACACACGGTTAACTTAGGTTTGTTTTACCCAAAAGGACAATCCTTTGAGTTAATAAGTTATTCAGATGCTGACTTTGCTGGTTGTAAGTTAGATAGAAAAAGCACATAAGGAACATGTCATTTGCTTGGAAAATCCTTAGTTTCTTGGTGTAGTAAGAAACAGAACTCAGTTGCATTATCTACTGCCGAAGCAGAATATATAGCTGCTGGCAGTTGCTGTGCACAAATTCTGTGGATGAAACACACTCTTTTGGACTATGGATAGGTTTTTAAACATGTTTCAATCAACTGTGATAACACCAGTGCAATAAACATCTCTAAGAATCATGTATCTCACTCTAGAACCAAACACATAGATGTAAGACACCATTTCCTAAGAGATCACTATCAAAAAGGTGATATTTCTCTTGAATTTATTGGCATCGAACATCAATTGGATGATATTTTCACTAAACCTTTAAGTTCGGATAGGCTAAGTTACATAATACATGAATTGGGAATGTTTAATCACAGCCGGTGTGAAAATCCTCACTGATGTGAAATTCTCACCGATGTTGAAAATTCTCACTGATGTGAAATTCTCACCGATGTGATATCCTCACTGATGTGAAATTCTCACCGATGTTGAAAATTCTCACTGATGTGAAATTCTCACCGATTTGAAATTCTCACCGATGTGAAATTCTCACCGATGTGAAATTCTCACCGATGTGAAATTCTCGCCGATGTTGAAAATTCACACCGATTTGTTTTTCTCACCGATGATTAACTCACACCGATGCAATGTTTTAAAACATCTGTCTGCCGCCAAGAATACGAATCGTTTTATTGTATTTTATTACTCTATTTTAGTTGGTTATTTGGAATTTCTAAATGATAAAAACTAAGTCTAAGCCACTTCCTACCTCACCGAGCTCAAAACCTCTCACATTCGAACCTTTGCTCCCAAATCGGCCAAGAACCCTAAACCCACGATGGCAAAAACTAAGCTTCCTATCGTCAGAGATGAAAGTGTAGAACCAAATTCTAAGAAGCCGAAGACACAGCTAAATCCAGTGTTAGTGAATTCAGAACTTGATCGGGAAAGCGACCAGTGAATCCTCACTTGCAGAATAGAGACATAGTAATCGAGAAGGAACTGTGCATGGAATGGCTACTGCCTAGCAAATCGTTAGTACTCGAGATTTTGGAGGACCAGAAATGGGTGGATTGTTTCTCGAATAACAATGGCCCATACTACCCGAAGTTGGTAAAACAGTTCTACGAGTTTGTAACCTTCGAGAAGGCTGAAAATGAGAATTGGGTAACCTTGTTTTTAAATGGAAAACAGATGTCTTTTTCTTCAGTAGAGTGGGATGAGAGTTTGAAAGTACAACATGAAGGTGTCTCTGGGTATGTATCAAGAGCAATGCCACCTAGCAGTGACATCTTTGATTATGAAACCGCCTTACAAGATCTGACCGGTAATGGGAATCAAAGGCAAGTGGTTGCTGCTGAAATGGATGGAGAAAATCGACTGCTTTTCAAGTTTGTTCAGCATGTGTTGATACCGAGGCGAGGAGATTTTGCAAATCTGAGATATCAAGATATCTATCTTCTTCATTTGCTAAGACATGGTGTAAAAATCAATCTGTGCAGATTGTTAATGCTTCAAATGGAAGACATGATTAGACCAAAGTCAAAGACTAGTGATTTGTTCTTTGCCAAGCCGATTTCAGTAATGATAAAAGTGAAAGGAATTGCTGAGTCTCAGGATGAGACAGTTGTAGTCAAGAACAATTTCTGCATCACCTCGACTGTGTGTAAGTACATGAAAATTAACTGGAACCCATGGAAGGGAGAATGGGTCAGTGATGATCAGAAGATATATGATAGGTTTAATCCTGTGGATCATCCCTCAAGACCAAAGGATGAGAGAGATCCGAGTCTGATACCTGATGAAGAGGAACATGTTTATAGTGATGAAATAGAAGAAGAAGAAGAAGAAACTCCTATGGATGTTGGAGGAGATCCAGACTTGCCCCTAAGTCCTGTTGCAGAATTGGTCTATTCTAGAAAAGGAAAGGTAGAGGAAATTTTGTCTACTCATGAGGAAGACCAGTCTGTGCCTCACCAAGAAGACGAGGAAAAGGAGAATGTATCTGAATCGTCTGCTTCTGGTAGTTTAAGCTTGAGTCCTTTGATTGGAAACTCAGCTATGCCTGCTGCTGATGTAGAAAGAGATACAGAAGAGGCTTTACCTGTATCAGAAGATCTTCTAGATGTTGTACCTGTGGAACTTGTAGTAGAAGATTCTGATGAAGAGAATCCAGCACTGAATGCTGTTATGATACATGAGAATTTACCCACTGAGGGGGAGAATCAATCTTTTCTTGGAAATGTTACAGTAGCTATTGAGCTTGGAGACTAGGTAGAAGACCTAGGGTTTATAGTCTGTGGATTGGATTAATGAGATGACTGTGAACAGACCGAAGACCAATTATGATCTTGCTTCTGAGTTGTTGCCAGATGATGTGGTCAGATTTCATGATCTGAATAAGCTGAAAGAGGACCTCAAAACCAGTTTTGTTGAAGAAGTGAAGTCAATGGAAACATCACTTGCATCCTCAATTAATTCAATAATGACTGATTCTGTAGTCGGTTTGGCCTTAGCTAGAGGATCTGCTGCAGTTGTTTCAAATGATTTTCTCTCTAAATCTGATCTTGAATCCATGAAGAATGAGCTGAAAGAGTCATTCAGTGTGTCAGTTGCTGAGATGAAGCAACGCTTTTATGAAGAAATGAAAATGTTAGAGAGATCCTTCGAACTATCTCTGGCTTGTAATTTATCTTCTTTTGTGTCTGAGCTTATGGAAGAAGTGAAAGAGTGCCAGACTCAGTCTTCTAGAATCGAAGCTGATCTTGAAGCTCTCAAGACAACAGTTGTTGCTTTGGACTCTTATATGAGCTCCAAGTATCAAGCTGACAAGGTCCTAGCTTATGTGAAGAGTGTAGTAAGCCAGTTTGTCTCGGTGTTTGAAAGTTTCAAAACCTCAGTAAAGGATCATGTTCAATTGCAAGACTCTCAAGTTCAAAGCCTAATCAGTGGTTTGTCTAAGAGTTTCAAAGAAACTGTTTCCTTCTCTCTTGGCCCTCTCACATCCAAACTTTCTGTTGATTTGAATCAAGTTCGAGCAATGTTGAAGGAGGAGATTAGTTCTATTTCAACCAGTGGCTCTGTGGACTCATCAGAGTTGAGCCGAGTGGTGCTTTCCACAGTCCACCTGACTCCTGCTCAAGCTATTCGAAGCCTCACACCACTGATCACCCAAAGATCTCCAACCTACAGGCCTGACTCTGTGTTAGTGGCCCAGCCTCCTTTGATATTTTCTGGCATTCCAAAACCTTCACCTGCATCCTCCCCATTCGGACCTTCTACTGATCCCAAAGGAAAATATCACGTGGAAGAGGTGGAATGATCCAGTGGCCAGGATTTTTGATAGGAATTCATTTGTATTCTGTTTCTGTACTTGTTGACTACTCTAATACAGAAAAACTCCTTTTACATCTCATGTTTTATTTGTATTCTATATATATGCATTCCCACTTTTTGATTATCACAAAGGGGGAGAACAAAATAAGAGAATAAGAAAGGGGGAAAACAAATTGAGAGAATAATAAGGGGGAGAAAAATAACAAGCGGTGGAGAACAAACTAAGAGAATGAAAAATATTTTCAATGGAGAAAAATAAGGAATAAGGGGAGACACATTAACCTTTTTTTTCATTTTTACCTCTGATACCTTATGTCTATTTAGTACCTTATGATTGTTACCTCTGATAACTTATGTCTATATCATACTATTTTTTTTATTATCTCTGATGTTGTTTTCTCTGAGAAAATTGAATTCAATTTTATACTCTTTACTATTATATTTTCACTATGTTAAATGCCCATATCATAAATTGTGATTATCAAAAAGGGGGAGATTGTTGACCTCACCTGTTTTTATAATCTCAATCATATATTCATATGTGTTGAAAATCCCAATTATGTTTTCATTCTCTATGATATCTTTAAGTATCATTGATCTATACTTTAATTCTTTCAAATCTGTGATCAAACCAATAATAATTTTTAAATAGTCTTTGGAATATGTTAATCCTCATTTATCCATGTTCATACAAGTTATAAATTAATTCTAACACAATCAGATGTGTTTTGCATAATACAGATAAGTAATCTGTCTATAGCTACTGATAAAGAGCTACCGGTAACCAGTCTACCGATAGACTTAGTCTACCGACAGACAGTCACTGATATACTGAACACAGAGCTACCGATGTACATATAAATGTAAGCTACTGACTTACAGACAGCTACCGATAAAAATATAGAGCTACCGATGTAAGTATAAATAGCTACCGATGGAATAAGAGTCACCTATGGACGAAGCTACTGACAGACTCATAGCTACCGATACAAGCATGAACCTATCGACGCATGCAGCTACCGATGCATGGAGCTACCGATGCATGGAGCTACCGATGCATGGAGCTACCGATGCCTGGAGCTACCGATGCATGGAGCTACCGACGCATGGAGATACCGATGCATGGAGCTACCAACGCATGGAGCTACCGATAAACAAAGTCACCGATACAAGCATGTACCAACCGACGTTCAAGCTACCGATGTTCAAGCTACCGATGACGATCACTCGACTCACTGTTTGAATTTCTTTATTTATCTTTATCTATCTAACGGTCATATCATACATTTTAATGATTTTTCATATATCTGATAAAGGTTGTCGGATGTCAGGAATCCGTACCTCGTACCTTCAAAAAGAAAATCTTTTATGTCCCCTGTTGCACGTGACATAAATACATGAAGACTCTGATGAAGAGAAAAGCGACAATACACACAGAGACAAGGAAGACATATGACATACTGAAGAAAAGCCATGTGCATACAACAAGAACCAATCAAGAACACAGAGAAGCTGATATACAATCACGACTACTCGAGAAGAGTTCTGTGCATACAAAAGAAAATCGAAGAGCTTCATCGACTACATTTTTCACTATGTGAACCTGGAGCAAACAACACTCTGTTTTTCAAACTAAAACGAGAAGAAGACTCAGACTCACTTCTGATCGAATCCAAAGGAGTCCAGAGCTACACTGAAATCACCAGAACCACTTCTAAACTCTACATATCATGTTCTGTGATTTATTACTGTACTTTTCGAGCAGTGTGTGTTATCTGCTGTATCTAACACATACACTGTCTCCTGTACTCAAACTAAAGGATTTCTAAATCCTTACCAAACTCTTTCATCCTTTCTTTCCCACGAATAACAGTGGTAGAGGTCGTGTGTGACCTGGACAGCTGGTTGATGTTGTACTGTTTCCCACGAAGAACCGTGGTAGAGTTCTTGGACCTGGACAGTTGTAAACTGTTGAACCCCGATCCAGGGTGTGGATCATTTTTATATAATCTTTTGAGAGGACTAAGTCTCGGCTTGAGACTGAACCTCTTGGTTACATTTGTTGTGCCATCTCTTTCAATGTTTTATTCTGCTGCTAATCACTTTAAAACTAATTCTGTTTTTAAAGTTACTTTGATAATTAAATTAGCAAGTGTTTATGTTAAGTGTAGATTAGTAAGTTAGTTTCAAAAGATAATCACACACTCCTGTGTTGATTAACTGGGAATTAATAAATCCCTTGAGAATCTAACAGAACCTCTATTTTAATATAAATTCACTACAATTTAATTTATTATTTTATTTGGGGGTCTTTAAGACACTGTTTTTAAAATACAGAAATTTTAATTGGTACTCAATTCACCCCCCTCTTGAGTTAACCACTCCGACCAACATAATGAAATTTTTTAAATTATATATTTAATATAATATTTGTACATTCATTTATATATTTTTATTTGGAATGTAGTGGTATTAAATTTTATTATATTAAAAAAAAATGTTTGTATAACAGTTTTTATTGTGGGTTATAAAGTAAATTAAAATAAATGTCATTAACTTATAGAGAATAAATCAATAATAATGAAATAAATATTTGGTTCATGATTAATTAATATAATTTAGTTGGTTTTATTTAATTTTATTCATTGTGTTTTTTGAAATAGTAAAATTGTTCTACCATGGTTAGGGTTAAAATGTGTTTATGTGCGGGGGGGGGGGGGGGTTACACTATTAGATAAGTGAAGTATTAGCACCAAAACAATTCAAGTAATTATTTTTAGGTTATTAAATGTTTTATTATCGTACCATTGAATAATTTGAAATTTCAATCCATATTCAGATGAAAAGAACCATAAATCATTGAAATATTTTTTTTAAATCCATGTGTATACCTTCCCTCAAATAAAATAGGAAACCTTTTATACCTCCTTATTCACAAAATTTAATCAATATAGCACTGAAATTACCTAATATGAATATTTCATATAATATTTTCATTCCATATTGAACTTTCACTTTTCATAGTGGACCAATCCATGCATGATTAATGTTTATGTCAATGGATGTCTCTTAAAGAAGATAAATAGAAAATGACTAACATATTCCCACTTTATTTCATATTAAACAAACTATAAACATGTTTCCAATTGGATAACTAATTATTAAATTAAAATAAATATAATTAGATATTTTTAAGATTATTTATCAGTTATTTACCGCATCATATTAGTGCAATCGTAGATGAATGCATCACTTGTGTGTACGTGTGAACTACCACCTACATTTAGCAATATAAAACATTTTACAAAACCAATATTCAAGGTTGATTATTATGATAATTTATTATTTCTAAGATGATAATTATATTTAATTAATAATTATTTTATTATGAATTAATATTTTCAATTCATACATTCGATGCATTAAAAAATGAAAATGTAACTACTGTGTACGTACAAACTATAATCACGACAAAGTGGTGTAATTAAAATTTCCCACTAAACTACTTTAAATGGTTATAAATATGTGTATATAAGATATATATTATATTCATATCCACATCAAAATTATCAAGATTAGGTAACCATGCTCAAATTTCAAAGACAATAACCACCGAAATTAAACATAAATGAAAACACTAGTACCTAACACACAAAATAAAGATGATAATGAAATATTTCTAATTATTAGATTATATTTTGGTAGAATTATAACATTAATGTTATTATAGATATTATTATATTTAATTTATATATTTATAATAAATTTATATTTATTATATCTGATTTTTGAGCATTTACTATGTAAGATAGATTGCAGCTAATGTTTTTATGTTACTATATCACTATTATCGATTTTGTTTGTGGTAAAATTATTTTAACATTATCATAAAATTATTAATTATATTATTTTTCTATTTTAATTTTTATATATATAATTTACCTATATTTTTCATATCATTATGTCTTCATGACATTGAAATTTGGTTTTTTCAGAAAATAAACCATGTTATTCTATTTGGTCAAGAATAATTGCTTCCATATAATAATTTGATAGAAATCGTTTTAAGAACATTTATAATATTGTTAAATATTTATTAATGTATGTTTAATCAATTCATGAATTTATTTAAAAAACAAATTTAATCATCCAATTTTTATATAAAGGACTCGCTTTAATTTTTCTATCAACAATGTTTCATGATTTTTTTACAATTCCATCTAAATTTCATTCTTCACCACCATAAATACTCTTGTATTTGGTTTATATATTATATTTTATAGGTATGAAATTTTCATTATAAATATGTATTTTATTATCAGAATTTATTATTTCAAATATAAATATTATTTCCCCAAAAAAAATTTATAATGATATTCTAAATGTATTTTTATCTGTAATAACATCCATGGATGTTCTTATGATTTACTATCCATTTTACCCAATTAAAAAATATTTAATATTAATATATTTGGTTTTGGATTCTGATGACCAAATTTTTATTAATCTCATATTTATTTCATAGGTTATTTGTTTTTGATATGATTCATGTTTTATGATCAGTTGGTACATATATATATGATTTACATTATTTGATTAGTGGGAATGTCATTTGATAATCCTAAAATTAATTGGTTAATGAATGATATATATTGTGATAATAAGGACATGAATATTGATAAAACCATGTTTAAGAAGAAATTTTTTCCAATTATATATTCTTGTGTGTAAACCAAGACTACAGAAAATATATAATGGGATTGATCGAAATACACTACGATAATAATGGCATAGAGAATTGAGTAAGGAAATGATTTATATTTTTATGTTCAGTCTAAAATATTATGTATTATTCTTATGATATTTTATCATGGATCATGATTGGATATATATGAATCCACTATAATTGAAATATTTGACCGAGACAACATTATTCTATGTTTCATGACTAATAGAATTTAATTGATTGGGTTTTATTGTTGTAATCCATGATAATATTATCATACCCTTATTCCTCAGGTATTCCCTATTACAATAATTTATTACGATATCTTATTTTTACACATACTAAGTATTAGATCCCACATTTTATTATATTTCCCATCCACAGGTTATGAAGAATGGTTTTGAGAATATTTTTTATGGATGTTATTTGTTGTGAAGAACTAATGTAGAAATTATATAGATCATTTGTATACAGGTTTCTTAAATATACATATTCTTAATGATTCAAATAATATATAATGACAATATATTTTATTATTGTGAAATATATTTAAAATTAAACAAAAATGATTTAAAATTAATATTTTTAATTTGGTGGTTTTTATAGTTACTATAAAAGGAAATTTATATTAAAATAGTGAAACCATGAAGATAACTAAATATATAGATTCCATAGGAAAATTTTTTTTATTATAGAAATTCATTTTTTGTTATAATAATTATTTTGTTCTATTACATTTTCATTACATCCATATCTTGATACTATAAGATGATGTTGTTTTGGAATATTAGCATCTAGTAGAAATAACCTTGAAAATTATTGGTCATGTAAATCTCATTACAAATTATGGATCATGATGAATATGGTATTACATGACACATATTTTAACACTCCTGGGCGATATGATTTTTTTATTTAATAATTTTTTTGAGAATTTACGATGGATTTGAATTGTGAATGACCATGTAAACCCATTTCAAAAAAATTTGCAAAATATTGTGAAAAATTCTTCATGATTCATACATCATATAAATTATATTCATGGTTATATGATTTCCAAAAATGATTATTTTCTAATATTATATTATCTTTTTTATTAGTAAATTTTCAGAAATAGAGTAGTGTTTTTCATTACTAGATTTGATAGAAAATTCAATGATTTTTCACATGAATAATTTAATATTAATGGAGTTATAATGAAAAATATTATATATATATATGATTATATACCATTGTCAAGGATTGAATCATATAGAAAAACCAATTCTAAAAGGAAATAATATTGTATATTTAAGTAATTTATGAGAAAATATCCACACTATTTTAGGGGTTCCTTTAATATACTTATTTCATTTAAAGGGATAAAAAAAATTATTTTACATTATCAATTTCTATTTAAATGAAATGGTTATCTATGTTGTTTAGCATTTAGATGTTGAAAAAAATCAGTGGTCTAATTTTATAAAGTAATCTATCTACTGGGATGAAATTCTCTCAATATATTATGATTCCTTTAGGAATCGTTTCAAAATATTTCCATTCCCAATATTCATGTTATGAATATGGAGGAGTAATGACATAATATTTAACATGGGGATTAAGAATATTTTTTACATTTGAGGGAAATTATAAATACTGTTTATGAACACATCTAGTATTATTACGGAACTATATTATAAGATTGATCGATTATTTAGTGGCATAAAATAAAGTCTCAATAAATATGTAACCATAAGAGTATTATATAGTATTAACGAAATCATTTGATGTATTTTGAAGGACTATTTATATATTAGTGTTACCGAAAATTCATATCGTTTTTATAAGAAAATGAAGAAACAATTAATTTGAAATTCTAACAAACAAATGTTGTTAAAATGATGATTTTTTATTTGTTCTATGTGTTTTAAATATATCATATTATAAATTATATTAAGGGGCGTGGTAAATATTTTATTTATGGAAAATAATTCTATCCGAAAATTGAATAACCATTTTCTTTTAAGGAGTTATATAATAATTAAATTAATGGGAATTATATATGGACAACGTCATCCCAAATCTAGTCTAATAATTACAAGGAATATAGACATTATGATAATCAATGATCAAATCTGAGTGACAATGATGCTGCTCAACATCAATAACCTTTGAATCCCCATGATAATTGGAAATATCATGTTGTGACATAGCAAAATTTTAAAAATATTAACATCATATTCAATAGAATATATGACATGAAAAAATATGAGAGGAATTTATTGTGACATTAACATAAATAAAAATATATATACTATTTTCAATAATTAAAATTTTATAATATATATTTTATTACACACAATACTAAGTTTATATTGAGTTACACACAACATGGATATTCTTCGATGGTTTTTTTTACATGAAAGACTATGTTTTAAAAAATAATAATATTATTATTATTATTAACTAAATCATATCCATTAAATTAGTAGTCATATATTGGATATAATAACCAATATATTTTTATGGTTGAAATAAATTGGTAATAATTAGTTATAAGTTAATATAAAACCCAATTGAATATAAATGAAATATTTTTATAAAAAAATATATATTTATGAACAAATTTAATTTTATCTAAATAAATAAATTAGTGTTTATTTGTAAATTATATTAATTAAATTTAAATATTATATATTAAATAAAATAATTTTATCATTAATCAATATATTTGATTTGGATATGATAATAATAAATCCCTTTCACACACCTAAAACACTATATTTTAATAAGGTCAATTTTTCCTCCTTTTAATGGGGAATCTGTTATAAAAATAAATTTTAGAAATTTAAAAGAATATATTTGAAATAAATAATAAATTTTTAAATATAAATTTCTAAATCATAATAGGGCGATGTTTTTAAATCTTATGTTATGTTTCCTTTTTTGAAGAATACTCAAAATTAAATAATGTTAATAAAAAATTAATTTTAATGTAAATATTTTAAAAGGATAATATATATTATTAATTTCTTTTATGATAAATTTATATCAATAAAAATTCAATATATCCAATTTATTTAATTAAAATAATTTTTATATTAAATTTTGATATAAAAACAATGTGATATTATTATCATTTTAAATAAAAACATGCTTTCTCATTTCGTGTGCGTGATTACTTTAAAATTATTTTATATACATTTTTTTGAATTTAAATTTCGAATCATTGATTCCATATTTGTAATCATAAAAATTTATAATTTATAATTATTTAAACATCATTTTTTCACAATTTTAGTAGTGAAAACAAATAGACTAATCACCGTGATTAATGTAAAATAAATTTTACCAAGGGACTAATAATTAAAAAATGAGTAAAATGACATATAAAAATATTAAAATTCCAATGTATAGAAATAATTCTAAATTACACACCTTTTTATCAAAAATTTTTCATTATATTATTTTCATGATGTATGGGAGACCACCCAATATTGATTACCTTTCGGTATTTTTTATAACATCAGTACTATTCAAACATTAAAACTCACTCACCCTCCCACATATTAAAACATATAAATCAAGTGGGACCAACATAAACCGTCATTATTAAAAAACAACAATCCATCCCCTCATAATATAACAATACACATTTTCATTAATAAATCCATTGATAGTGTTAGTGTTGACATAAAAAATCACTATGACGTGGTAACATTTTTTAATACGAATTTTCATTTTATTTCCTTTTCAAACACAATAGAATATTATTAAATATTTAATTTATAATTTCCTTCTTATCCTAATTAATATGGTATGATGTTATGTTAGTTGTAAAAAAAATTGACTGTCATTCATCAAATTGGAATAACAATCATCATTCTTGTTTTCGACATATTACCTCCCCATATACTAATGGTGTTTGTTATTCCATTATAATGTTTAATGGGTGGGGATGATGTTTTTATTATAGTTAATATTTTATATTTAAGGTATATAAATTTTATTCATTCCTAAATAATATTATACGGAAATTACCTTCATGCCTTTAATTTTTTGGGAATAGAATAACATCATTTTGACACGTTTGGACTACCACCTCCTCAAAGCGATCTGGACCATTCAGGTTTTTTAATGGAATTTTTTAAAAATGGGTTTGATAAAAATAAGTGATAGATATGAAATAAAAATATACATTAATGATAATATAAATATTTATGATTTATTATTCTTTCATTCAATACGAAAAGAAAATGTTATCGGTATTCATACGTAATTACGTCCAAGATTCTCCATGAATGGTGTATCACATTTAAAATCATTATATTTATTAGATTAACATAAATAAATAAATAATAAAAAATATGAAATTTAAATAATTATTTAAATTCTGGATATTATTAAATATTAATCTTATTATGATAATAAAAAAACAACATGTTAAACCACACTAAAAAAACATGAAAATAAACACACGAAACTCTAAAAATAACAAAATATTGTTATTAAATTAACGAATTTTCTTTACTAAAGAATCATATATGATATTATAAATATAAATAGGGTTATTGAAAATATTAATAAAAACCTTAAAACTATTATACAACATTGTATGAAATATTCTATTAATACAAACAGATGGTCTATGGAATTCTACTCTCTCATTTATTTCTATGAATCTTTTTCCATATTCACCACACATTTATTTTGTATTGTGAATATTATATTATATGAAATATTGTATAATTATTTCTTGTAGTTTCATGATATTAAAAAATTTAATTGGTGTTATTCATCTATTGGGATCACGATTCAAAATTTACTAATGTGGTAAGGGGTTTTATCTCATTTTACATTCCATTGAGACTTATTTGTAATTATTCACCAATTTAATTTTATGTGGTGGATATGATACATTTTAGAAATTTAATATCATGATCACATATTTATTCACTGAATTTCTTAATTCATTTTGAATTCTTTCATCCATGGGGGATTGATTTGATTTTTTTGTGAAAAGATATTGTGAAATATTTTGTGATTTTTAAATTTCTCTTAAAAAAAATTGATCATAATAATTTATTTTTTGATATTGTAATTATTTTAATATAAATATAATTTTATTATGAATATTATTATTTCTTAAACTAAATTCATTTTTGTCATATATTTTTTACATTGAATTTTATATAGTTTTTTATTGATATAGTGATAAATCATCCACCATTACTTAATACAAATATATTATAAGACATTTTTTTATAATAGAATTTATTATTAAATATATAGTGAATTTTTTAAAGACAAATTATATGGTTTGGGGACCATTTAATGCATGTAACTCGAGGAATTAGTAGTCTTACAAGATGATTTATAATAATTTATGTGTAATGATATATTGTTGTATTATGCCTCATGTCAATTTATAGTTTATGTCAAAAATTTCATGGATACAAATCTATATTTAGTAGTAGTAATCCTATAATTAATTATATAAAGTAATTAATTATGGGGAAAATGTGGTCAAATATATACTGATCCTAAAATTATAATGTTCATATCCCTAATTAATGTGTTGAATATTCAAAAAATAATATGGGTAGAGTTGATTAATGATTATTACTAGTCAATAAACTACTATAGTGGGGAAGATAAAATGTGTTTTAATTCCATGAATTGAAATAAAAATTTTATCTTATCATTGAGGAGAATCCAAATTTTTCTGATTTAGATGGTTTTCAAAAGGATGGACCTTGAAGTCATAATGAAATGGGATAGATATTATATTCCTAAAATTATAGAATAATAATATATCAATGTAATGATTTTTTAGGAGTAAAGGGATTATGTGGAGTTTCAAATGAAGATGAGATATATTCCAAAGATAAACATTATTATAATGGAATTATAATGTTCATAAAGTAAGTATTTCTAAAATTAATAATAGAATAGATTATAAACTATTGGAAGAAACTCATAGCTAGACTTTTTTAATACAGATTGTGTATACAAAGATGTATAAATATTAGAAAGAGTATTTCAAGTGGAATAAAATTATTTGTTACATTGAAGAGTGGTTATCAATGTTCATGGTGTGATATCAAGTTATGTTAAAGAGATATAATTATTATGTAATGTTACAACCCTTACACATACCAAAACTAGAATGGGAAAAATTATTTTTTTATTTCACTATTGAACTGCATAAAATTTCCAAAGTCTTTATTTATATTTGGGTTATAGTAAATTGCATTAAAAATTGATAAAAATTAATTTCCCTTTGGGAATTTTATTTATTTACTATATTTACAAGATATAAATTAATAAGATTTTTAATATTTTATAGGGTACCATAATATATTTTAATTGATATAGAAATGAGGATTACTTCAAAATTTCAGATAAGTCATCAACAAGACCTGGATACATAATTGTTTCTCAGTATTATTTATCATTTTTTGAGAGATGTTCAGCGTGAGTGGTCTATTAAGACACCATATATTATTTTTGGATCTCATTCTCTATGTTATAATGTTTTTTGGGTCATGATTTTCGAATAAATGAGATTTCAAATAAATTTTTTTATAGATTATTTAAAAAGATCCATTTGAAGTCCTTCATAGAAATACATATAGAAAATAAATAAAATTAGATGAAGTTATATAACGAAATTTATTAGGGTTTTATCGTTCTGAATAAATTTTAGTTAAATATAGATCCATGAAAAATTGTATCAAGGTACATAAGCATAAAAAAGATAGTCATGAAGAAAATTAGTTTTCATATATGGAATACAATTTTGGTGAGATGGATCTCCTTTCAATTTATCATGAAACATTTTTATTATATTTGGAAATTATATAAGGATTATCCAATCATTAATATTTACATTTGATATTCATTAATGTGTAGGGATTGTAGCTCTGCACATACCACTTAAACGAATCCTCTCTTTTGTTCATGATGTTTTCTATGTATCTATCCTATTGAAGTACAAACATACTTATATATATATTCTAAACCCAGTTGGTATATAAATAGAGAAATGTATTTCCTATGAATAAAAAATATTAGAATTCATTATTTATAGAGATATATAACCCTAGAATAAGAATACACACCTATTTAGTTTCTCTTGCAATAATTCCTCATATGTGGAAGATTGATGTACCACAATGATATAACGAAGTATATATATATACACATTTTTTATAACATATTGATGAATTACTGGAGAAATAAATATATTTTATATTTGGTATAATATAAAATTAATGTATTGTATATGCATTTACATTGAAATTAAACATGATGTATCTGATATATAGCCTTACATATATCCCCTAGTTTATGGGAACCTTCAAATAGTAAACCATAACAATGTAGAAGTGAAATTATATAGTTATGAATCATAACATAATATTTTTGAAAAATATTTGTTAATTTATTTATTAATATAAAATTATTTATTAATAAAAAATAAATATGTACTCAATTTTTAGTAAATCCTTTTTACGCTTAAAAAAATTTCATTAAATTTTTTCCTGAATATTTTACAATGAAATTAACTATTAAATTATAATATTTATCAATTTTGTCAAGTAAATATAGAATTATGATTTAAGATTAATCATAGTTTAAACAAAATAAATTTAAATTAGAAATTTTTTAATCAATTTATTATCAATAATTTCTATTAATAATTTTTATTTTATTTATTTTTGGGCGTAAAAATATATTATTCTAAAAGAAATGCAATATGTTAAATTATTTATTATATTAAAAAGAATTTTTGACATTTTCAGATTATTTTTTCAATTAAATAACATTATTATATATTTAATATAATATTTTCGTATACATTTCATCACCTTTAAAAATCATATAATTTATGTAAACCAAGTATAAAACCTAAAAAAATTATTAAAAATTAGGATTTTATTAGAGTTTGAATTCTTATTAAAAAAAATGTCATCTATATAATTTCAACATAGTATAATTTAATAGGGTAGATCTGTTATAATAGATATAATTTTTTCGAAAAAGAATAATTAATATAATATAATAGGTAAATGTTAATTTTTTATCATAGTCAATAGTTAAGAAAATTATTATTTCCTAACCACATTTTTTGTTAAATATATTTTACCTTGAAATTTAAAAACGATTATAAGGGTGTTATGTCCCCAAAAATATATAAAAAAATATTTATTTTTAGATATATAATCATTATATTGTGATGCATTCAAATAATAATCTATTTGGGGGTACTTTTCCTAAAAGGTTAGCTTAAATCATGAAATTATTTTAATAAATTTCCCATTTTTCCCTCCATTCACATATAAAATAGAACTTACTATCCCACTTATTAAACATTTTTAAAATTAATTTTTTTTAATGTACCCGATCCAAAATAAATTATGTTATCACAAAAATTATCGTTGAAATTTGTTTTCACTTAATACGAATTCATTTGGGAATAACTTGTATGAAAAATGAGTTCTCTAAATGGATATGTATTTGTCTCGACCAATATATTTCATTTTTAGTTTTTCTTATCAATCCTATAAAATTATTTTAAAAACCAAAAAATCATTAATAATTTAACATAATTATATTTTTATTTTAATATGATGATATATATTCTATTTATCGCCACTTATATATACAAAGTGTGTTGAATGAATCAGTCATGTGTATGTGTGGACTACCACCTCCACATATCAACACGATTTATTTTACACAAGGATAATTATTAGGTGGTGGTTAGGATATATTTAGTGTTAATTTATTATGTTTAAATTATAATACCTTTTCAATTAACCTGAATTACAATGCATTATCCATTAATTTAGTCAATCAAAAAATGGAAACATCACACATGTTTATATATGGTCAATGCTCTTCATGTAGTGATGTAATTATTTTTTCATTATTTCTTTATATGAATTGTTATAAATATTTATATAATGAAATTTTATGATATTTATATCTTGAATAATGTTTCTTATATGAATGAACCATGAACAATGTGAGAGAACAATTAATTATGAACCAAAAAAACATGAAACATGAACCAGTTAAACACCTAAAATGAGGATTATAATGAATGTTTCATAATTAATAAATTAAAATATGTTATAATTAAATCATGAATATTAATATAGGAAAAACTACATTTCTAATATATAATTTTTTTAAATTTTAATTTATTATAATGGATGATATATTACATATAATGAAAGAATAACATGGAATAAGGTTGTAATTTTTCAATATCACAATTATATAGAAAATTTATGATTAAATATGAGTATGATATGTTTTATTATATATCTCTCACATTTATTATATTTTATTTATTAATTATTATAATTTTTAATATTTTATATTTTTTTCTTCATGTTTTCTCACTTTATTTACTAAATATTACTAAATATATTTCTAATTGAAATCCTACCATGTTTTTCAATTCGGTTAGGAATCATATCCTTCATTCTATATTTTAATTAATCTATTATCATGGTTTTTTAAATATTCTCCATGTATTTATTAATTTAATTTCACTATTCTTTTAAATTATATAAAAATTTATTAGTGGATACTTAATTTTATTTTACAGACAAATTTATTATATATTTTTGACAACATTGAGGAATGCGTATTTATTTTAATAAAACATGCATGAATAAATATCTCCAATATCATGACTATTATTTGTTATTAGATAAAATTATTTTGACATGGTAATTTTTAGATAAATTTTTTCCCTTATTAATTTAGAAATTTTTATATTTAAAATGATTGATATAATATTAAATTTAATTTCAATGAAGAAATGTTTTCGTGTCCATTAAAATATATTTTTTGAATATAGAAAAATAATTTATGTTTATTATCATTTTAATTGTGACATGAACCAATACGGTCAATTTTTCCTCCTTTTAATGGGGAATCTGTTATAAAAATAAATTTTATAAATTTAAAAGAATATATTTGAAATAAATGATCAATTTTTAAATATAAATTTTTAAATCCTAATAGGGTTATGTTTTTAATTCTTATGTCAAGTTTCTTTTTTTGAGGAATACTCAAAATTAATTAATGATTATTAAAAATTAATTTTAATTTAAATATTTTAAAAGGATATTATATATTATTAATTTCTTTTAAGATAAATTTATATCAATAAAATTTCAATATATCCAATTTATTTAATTATAATAATTTTTATATTAAATTTTGATATAAAAACAAAGTGATATTATTATAATTTTCAATAAAATCATTCTTTCTCATTTCGTGTGTGGGATTACTTTAAAATTATTTTATATAAATTTTTTTGAATTGAAATTTCAAATCATTGATTCCAAATTTTTAATCATAACAATTTATAATTTATAATTATTTAAAAATCATTTTTTCACAATTTTATTAGTGAAAACAAATAGACTAATCACCGTGATTAATGTAAAATAAATTTTACCAAGGGACTAATGATTAAAAAATGAGTAAAATGACATATAAAAATATAAAAATTCCAATGTATAGAAATATTTCTAAATTACACTCCTTTTTATCAAAATGTTTTCATTATATTATTTACATGATATATGGGAGACAACCCAATATTGATTACCTTTCAGGTTTTTTAATAACATCAGTACTATTCAAACATAAAAACTCACTCACCCTCCAACATATTAAAACATATAAATCAAGTGGGATCAACATAAACCGTCATTATTAAAAAACCACAATTCATCCCCTCATCATATAATAATACACATTTTCATTAATAAATCCATTGAGAGTGTTAGTGTTGACATAAAAAATCACTATGAAGTGGTAACATTTTTTAATATGAATTTTCATTTTATTTCCTTTTCAAACACAATACAATATTCTTAAATATTTATTTTATAATTACCTTTTTATCCTAATTAATATGTTATGATGTTATGTTAGTTTAAAAAAATAAAAATTCACTATCATCCATCAAATTGGAAACACAATCATCATATGTGTTTTCGACATATTACCTACCCATATACTAATGGTGTTTGTTATTCCATTGTAATGTTTAATGGGCGGGGATGATGTTTTTATTATAGTTAATATATGATATTTAAGGTATATAAATTTTATTTATTCCTAAATAATATTATATGGAAATTACCTTCTTGCCTTTAATTTTTTGGGAATAGAATAACATTATTTTTACACATTTGGACTACCACCTCCTCAAAGCGATCTGGACCATTCATGTTTTTATGAAATTTTTTAAAAATGGGTTTGATAAAAATAAGAGGTAGATATGAAATAAAAATATACATTAATTATAATATAAATATTTACTATTTATTATTCTTTCATTAAATATGAAAAGAATATGGTATTGGTATTCATACGTAATTACATCCATGAATCTCCATGATTGGTGTATCACATTTAAAATCAAAATATTTATTAGATTAACATAAATAAATATATAATAAAAAATATGATATTTAAATAATTATTTAAATTCTAGATATTATTAAATATTTATCTTATTATGAAAATAAAAAAACAACATGTCAAACCACACTCAAAAAAATGAAATTAAACTAACGAAACTATAAAAATAACAAAATATTGTTATTAAATTAATGAATTTTTTTACTAAAGAATCATATATGATATTATACATATAAATAGTGTTATTGAAAATATTAATAAAAACCTTCAAACTATTATACAACATTGTATGAAATATTCTATTAATACAAACATTAGGTATATGGATTTCTACTCTCTCATTTATTTCTATGAATCTTTTTACATATTCACCACACTTTTATTTTTTATGGTGAATATTATATTATATGAAATATTGTATAATTATTTATTTTAGTTTCATGAAATTAAAAAAATTAATTGGTGTTATTCTTCCATTGGGATCACGATTCAAAATTTACTAGTGTGGTAAGGGGTTTTATCTCATTTTACATTCCATTGAGACTTATTTGTAATTATTCACCAATTTAAATTTATGTGGTGGATATGATACATTTTAGAAATTTATTATCATGATCACTTATTTATTCATTGAATTTCTAGATTCATTTTGAATTCTTTCATCCATGGGGGATTGATTTGATTTTTTTGTGAAAAGATATTGTAAAATATTTTGTGATTTTAAAATTTCTCTTCAAAAAAATTAATCATAATAATTTATTTTTGGATATAGTAATTATTTTAATATAAATATAATTTTATTATGAATATTATTATTTATTAAACTGAATTCATTTTTGACATATATTTTTTAGATTGAATTTTATATATTTTATTATTGATATAGTGATAAATCATTAACCATTACTCAATACAAATATATTATAAGTCATTTTTTATAATATAAATTTATTATTAAATATATGGTGAATTTTTTAATGAAAAATTATATGGTTTGGGGTCTATTTAATGCCAGTAACTCGATGCATTAGTTGTCATACAAGATGATTTATGTGGGAAATAATGATTAAAATTTGTCTCCATGAAGTTTTAAACAATCATTAAGATAGATCTTGACAATACATTCATATGAAAGACATTGAAAAAAAATAATGTTTTCTAAACATATAAATAATTTTTCATGAGGATAGTTTTAAGTAGTATCTATCTCGATCATAGATCTTGATAGCTCAGAAATCCAATATTATGAATTTCTTCATTATAGTTATTTCAAGTTATTATATGATTACTTATAATATCCTTGGATATGTTCTTGAAAAAGTGATTATTTATATTGAATTATTTTTTCATATATTAATATTTCATTATTTATTATGCCCTATCATGTTTTTTATTTGAATGTGTGTTTTGATATTTGATAATATATATAGATTATGTTGATTGATTCATTATTTATTCCACTATACTTAAATGATAATTAGAATTTAAGATATATTTTATATTTTATCCTTTAACATAGCTAAGAATAGGATATATTTGAATGGATTTCTGGGATTCTATTTTTAGATTTTGTATTATGATATGTTTTATTTTATATTCTCAAAAAATGGGTATCATATAGGTATCTTGTTTCTAAAACTACTTAACTGATCATTACATTGGGATTCCAACCTTGTATCTATGATAATGTAATAAAGTAGGTAACTAGTTAAATGAAATTTGAATAAGGGTCATAAAAATTTTGATCTTTATTATAAATTTGGGGTGTGATAATGAAGTGGTGAAGTGTACACTCCATATCCACTATAGAACTATTACTGGAATATTGGATTAAACATCTACATAATCATTTATAGATGAAAATATTTCTATGGGTAAGACATTACCACAATAATAACTAGATTATGAATTTTTTCAATAAACACTTAATGGTATGATTATTTCATTCCAGTTTTTAAATATTCCACACTTTATTTCGTTTATAATATGTTTCATGATTTTTTTTATTCTCCTTTTAGTTTCATTTTATTATATTTCAATAATGTAATTTATTTACTAATACATATCCCTTATCAATAATTATGGACTGTAATTCATAATTTATATTATGAACCAACCAATGATTATATATTATTGTGAGGATAAATTTTATCTTCTATTTTAAATTACTTGCATTATAATGGTATTTATTCCAATTAAAAGTTGAAATTTATCTCAAATAGTGTGAGAGAAACTCAAAATTGAAGATATGGTTTATATAAATGAGTTTGATTATTAAAATTTCGAATATTTTTTTGTTATTACACTAATTAGTGATGTTGTGTCTTCATTATAAATTATACTAATTGATAAACCTATTTCAAGGATCCCAAATAGAATTTCTTTGATTGTGATTAAATAATTGAAGAAGAAAATCCATGATAATTATGACATGGGATTCATTTATGGATTTCTGTCTTTTTTTTGAACCTATACATTTAAATTAGAATAATCATCGATCAACAAGGTTATTAATTAATTATAAGGAATATTATTATATATTTATAATGAATAATAATCAAATACGACATATTTTTGATTTTATTGATCAGCTATTTGGATATTTTTATTTTCCCATGATTTACATATGATTTAAAACCTATATATTTTGTTTAATTTTTGATAAAATATCCAAGATATATTTTCATTTTTGTAATGGAATATATAAATTTAAATTGATTCCATTTGGACTTACTAATTCCACTCATATCTTCATGGATGTAGTGAACATATTCTATAATGATTCCATAAATTGGTTTCTGGTGGTATTTATCGATGATATTATTATATACTCTAAGAAAAAAATTAAACCATGAAAAAAAATTAGGATTGTATAGAAAAAACTAAGGATGTATATTTTATATGAAAATTTTATAAAAATATTAAATTTGGTTATAAATATATTAAATTTTTCGACGAAAAAATCTCATGAAAGGGTATGTTGGTGGATCTGTCAATGAATGATGTAATTGGACATTTATAAAATCAAACCCATAAAACTAATATCCATATTTTTATTATATTTTCAATATATTATTGATTTTTTTATTTACTTACATTGGATATGTAAATTTGTTCCCCTATTAACATGGAAGGATGTTATCTTCCTTGGGACTGATGAATA
Source organism: Viscum album (assembly GCA_963277665.1). NCBI lineage: Eukaryota > Viridiplantae > Streptophyta > Magnoliopsida > Santalales > Viscaceae > Viscum > Viscum album. The sequence goes on along the minus strand of OY728160.1, from coordinate 792,593,902 downwards.
TATAGAACATTTGAATGAATTGAAGGGACGGTTGGTTTAAGAACCTATAATCACACTACCCTATTCATGATTTGATTTTCTAATTTATATTGTTGTATTAAATGAATGGATGGGATTATCCATAATGTGTAATGATATATTGTTGTATTATGCCTCATGTCAATTGATAGTTCATGTCAAAAATTACATGGATTAAAATCTATATTTAGTAGTATTAATCCTATAATTAATTATATAAATTAATTAATTCTGGTGAAAATGTGGTCAAATATATACTGATCCTAAAATTATAATGTTCATATCCCTAATTAATGTGTTGAATATTCAAAAAATAATATGGGTGGAGTTGATTAATGATTATTACTAGTCAATAAATTACTATAGTGGGGAAGCTAAAATGTGTTCTAATTCCATGAATTGAAATAAACATTTTATCTTATCATTGAGGAGAATCAAAATTTTTCTAATTTAGATGGCTTTCAATATGATGGACCTTGAAGTCATAATGAAATGGGATAGTTATTATCTTCCTAAAATTATTGAATAATAATATATCAATGTAATTAATTTTTAGGAGTAAAAGGATTATGTGTAGTTGCAAATGAAGATGAGATATATTCTAAAGATAATCATTATTATAATGGAATTATAATTTTCATTAATTAAGTATTTCTCAAATTAATAATAGACTAGAAAATAAACTATTGGAAGAAACTCATAGCTATACTTTTTTAATACAGATTTTGTATACAAAGATGTATAAATATTAGAAAGAGTATTTCAAGTGGAATAAAATTATGTGTTACATTGAAGAGTGGTTATCAATGTTCATGGTATGATATCAAGTTATGTTAAGGAGATATAATTATTTTGTAATGTTACAACCCTTACACATACCAAAACTAGAATGGGAAAAATTATTTTTGTATTTCACTACCGAACTGCATAAAATATCCAAAGGCTTTAATTATATTTCGGTTATAGTACATTGAATTACAAATTGATAAAAATTAATTTCCCTTAGGGAATTTTATTTATTTACTAGATTTACAAGATATAAATTAATAAGTTTTTTAATATTTCATAGGGTACCATAATATATTTTAATTGATATAGAAATGAGGATTACTTCAATGTTTCAGATAAGACATCAACAAGACCTAGATACATAATTGTTTCTCAGTATTTTTTATCATTTTTTGAGAGAAGTTCAGCATGAGAGGTCTTTTAAGACACCATATATTATTTTCTGATCTCATTCTCTATGTTATAATGGTTTTTTGGGTCATGATTTTCTAATAATTGAGATTTCAAATAATTTTTTTACAGATTATTTAAAAATATACATTTGGAGTCCTCCATATAAATAAACATAGAACATAAATATAATTAGATTAAGTTATATAACGGAATCTATTAGGGATTTATCTTTCTGAATAAATTTTAGTAAAATATTGATCCATGCAGAAATTTATCATGGTATATAAGCATAAAAAAGATAGTCATGATGAAAATTTGTTTTCAGATATGGAATACAATTTCGGTGAGAGGGATCTCCTTTCAATTTATCTTGAAAAATGTGTATTATATTTGGAAATAATATAAGGATTATCCATTCATTAATATTTACATTTGATATTCATTAATGTGTAGGGATTGTAGCTCTCCACATAACACTTAAACCAAACCTCTCTTATATTCACCATTATTTCTATGTATCTATCCTATAGAAGTACAAACATACTTATTTATATATTTTAAACCCAGTGGATATATAAATAGAGCAATGAATTTCCTATGAAGAAAAAATATTAGAATTCATATATTATAGAGATATTTATCCCTAGAAAAAAAATACAGACCTATTTAATTTCTTTAGCAATAATTCCTCATATGTGGAAGATTAATGTACCACAATGATATAACGAAGTATATATATATACAAATTTTTTATAACATAGTGATGAATTGCTGGAGAAATAAATATATTTTATATTGGGTATAATATAAAATTGATGTATTGTATATGAATTTACATTGAAATTAAACAAGATGTATCTGATATATATCCTTACATATATCCCCTAGTTTATGGGAACCTTCAAATAGTAAACCATAACAACATAGAAGTGAAATTATATATTTTTGAATGATAACATAATATTTTTGAAAAATATTTGTTAATTTATTTATTAATTTGAAATTATTTATTAATACAAAATAAATAAGTACTCAATTTTTAGTAAATCCTTTTTACGCATAAAAAAATTTCATTAAATTTTTTCCCCGAATATTTTACAATGAAATTAACTATTAAATTATAATATTTATCAATTTTGTCAAGTAGATATAAAATTATGATTTTAGATTCATCATAGTTTAAACAAAATAAATTTAAATTAGAAATTTTTTAATCTATTTATTATTAATAATTTTTGTTCATAATTTTTATTTCAATTAATTTTGTGCATAAAAATACATTATTCTAAAAAACAAATGGAATACGTTAAATTAGTTATTATATTAAAAAGGATTTTTGACATTTTACGATTATTTTTTGAATAAAATTATATTATTATATATTAAAATAATATTTTTGTATACATTTTATCACCTTTAAAATTCATATAATTTATTTCAATTAACTATAACACCTTAAAATAAATTATTAAAAATGGGATTTTATTTGAGATTGAAATCTTATTTAAAAAAAATATGGCATATATATAATTTCAACATAGAATTATTTAATATGATAGATCTATTATAATAGATATTATTTTTTCGGAATAGAATATTTAATATAATATAATAGGTAAATGGTAATTTTTTATCATAGTAAATAGTTAAAAAAAATTATTATTTCCTAACCACATTTTTGGTTAAACAAATTTTACATTAAAATTTAAAAACGATGATAAGGGTTCTCTGTCCCCAAAAATATATAAACAAATATTTATTTTTAGATATATAATCATTATATTGTGATAAATTCAAATAATAATATATTTGGAGTTAATTTTCTTCAACGGTTAGCTTAAATCATGAAATTATTTTAATAAATTTCCCGTTTTTCCCTCCATTCACATATAAAATAGACCTTATTATCCCAGTTATTTAACATTTTTGAAATTACTTTTTTTAGTGTACCAGATCCAAAATAAATTATGTTATCACAAACATTATCTTTGAAATTTGTTTTCACATAATACGAATTCTTTTGGGAATAACTTGTATGAAAAATGAGTTCTCTAAATGGATATGTATTTTTCTTAAGAAATGTATTTCATTTTTAGTTTTTCTTATCAATCCTCTGAAATAATTTTAGAAACCAAAAAATCTTTAATAATTTAACATAATTATATGTTTATTTTAATATGATGATATATAGTCTATTTATCGCCACTTATCTATACAAAGTGTGTTGAATGAATCAGTCATGTGTATGTGTGGACTACAAACTCCACATATCAACACGATTTATTTTACACAGGCTTAATTATTAGGTGGTGGTTAGGATATATTTAGGGTTAATTTATTATGTTTAAATTATAATATTTTTTCTATAAATATGAATTACAATGTATCATCCATTAATTTAGTTAATCAAAAAATGGAAACCTCACACATGTTTATATATGGTCAATGCTCTTCATGTAGTGATGTAATTATTTTTTCACTGTTTCTTTATATGAATAGTCATAAATATTTATATAATGAAATTTTATGATATTTATATCTTGAATAATGTTTCTTATATGAAAGAACCATGAACAATGTGGGAGAACAATTACTTATGAACCAAAAAAACATGAAACATGAACCAGTTAAACACCTAAAATGAGGATTATAATGAATGATTCATAATTATTAAATTAAAATATGTTATAATTAAATCATGAATATTAATATAGGAAAAACTACATTTCTAATATATAATTATTATAAATTTTAATTTATTATAATGGATGATATATTACATATAATGAAAGAATAACATGGAATAAGGTTTTAATTTTTCAATATCACATTTATATAGAACATTTATGATTAAATATGAGTATGATATGTTTTTTTATGTATCTCTCACATTTATTATATTTTATTTTTTAATTTTTTTAATTTTAAATATTTTATATTTTTTTCTTCATGTTTTCTCACTTTATTTACTAAATATTAATAAATATATTTCTAATTGAAATCCGACCATGTTTTTCAATTCATTTAGAAATCATATCCTTCCTTCTATATTTTAATTAAACTATTATCATGGGTTTTTAAATATTCTCCATGTATTTATTAATTTAATTTTACTATTGTTTTAAATTATATAAAATTTCATTAGTGGATACTTAATTTCATTTTATAGACAAATTTATTATATATTTGTGACAACATTGAGAAATGCGTATTTATTTTAATAAAACATGCAAGAATAAATATCTCCAATATCATGACCATTATTTGTTATTAGATAAAATTATTTTGACATGGTAATTTTTAGATAAAATTATTCCCTTATTAATTTTGAACTTTTTATATTTAAAATGATTGATATAATATTAAAATTAATTTCAATGAAGAAATGTTTTAGTGTCCATTAAAATATATTTTTTGAATATAAAAAAATAATTTATGTTTATTATCATTTTAATTGTGACATGATCCAATGTTAATATAATTATTCTATATCTGGGTGGTTTGTTATTATAATGATGTAGTTTTTTATAAAAGTTTTAACCATTACACAAGTTATGATTTTATGTAATATGTATGAAATAAGGATTTAACCCGATATAGTAAAGGGGTTCATCAAATAATAATGCCATTTGAGTGATCTATGAGAATTTAAATAATAAAATAATGAGTGAAAAAACCCCACTATGATTTTATTAGAAGTTATCACTGACAAAGTAAATATTTTCTATATTTTTTATCATTGAAAAAAAAATTTATTATGTTTATAAAATGTCTTTCGGGATTATGATAGATTTTTGATGATTCTATGCTCTTATTTTCTATGTAAATTGATTTCAAAAATCATACTCATTTTTTTATGATTAAATATACGTCACTAATTTGGTATGATTATTGTATGTCTTCATCTAGTTCATAGAAACATATTCATATAACATTATAACATATGAAATTTTATTGATATTTGATTCTTTACCATTATTGGGAATCATACGTCAACATTATTATGTTTCCAATAAAAGGTTATATATATGTTCTATCCATGATAGGTTCATTTTTTGAATAACATAATTATAAAGGTTTGAGTTATTTTATATATTATAGAATTTGTATAATTATTTCCAAATAAATTAAACCATTATTGTCCTCTAATGTTTATTAAAATGAATTTTTTTAATATTCATTTAAAATTATATAACATATATTTATGGAATGTATGGGTCACTATAGTGTGTATTGATAATTCATTTCCATAATAACTATAAAAAGGATTCAAGATACCATGAATATAGAATAATGAGAAAATCCAAAATGGATAAAAAACCATATATGTAAATAATAGACTAAAATCATTTGTCTCAATATATCATAACGAACTCAACTGAACACATCACATTGAACCTATCATGAAAAGTCCCATGTACATCTACCTGAGAAAATTGATAACAAGTGAAGTTCTCAAAACACCATATGTGTGAAATGAAAACAATAATATAATATTTATCTTCCATTGATAGTAATGTACCACGGAGGTATGATAAACTATAATACTCTTGAAAGGTAGACATAAAGATGACTCTTAAAACTAATATTATTGATAAATATACCAAAATATTTATCTATGGAAGATCAAGACCAAATGTAATAAAAATAATATCATTAATAGTAGAGAATGAAATCTAAAAACAATTAGTCAATTAATATGATCATTTTTTTATCACGAGATTGTGATTAATTGATCTATTTAAAACACCATGAAATAAATTTGAAATTATGTTTAAAAGTAAAATTAATGAAGATCCCAATTTCCATCACATGAAAAGTTATGTGAGAGAACTAACCAACCTCAATGAATCCAATGCATTAATAGTTACTATCTGAGGGTAAATTATTTATTCATAATGGACCAAACTTATTGATGATGTCATTGATGATGAATGATGTTGAGGGATAAGAGTTATGATATCCAAACCCGATCAAACTAGTCGAAAAAAATTACTTCAGATGATATACTCTTTTCCATAAAGTACACTGAAGAGAATAATTATGGGAGACAGTTATTAAAGGGTGATTAAAAAATATTCTAATTGAAGGAAAACATGTGATGATGGATTTTTTAATTGTCTATATAAAAATTTCTATTCAGAGATTATGGGGTCATACATACACACACCCCAACCACAAATAATAGACATGGTTTCAATGTGGTTTTAGTTGCCAGTTTTTTATAGAATACCTAAATTATATTCCATTCATCTACCTTAACGAATATGTTATTGTGTGACATTTTATAAATGGGGATGGTATAAACACTAGTGTTCCCTATCTTTTTAATATTATTCTGAAGTGGACGGTCATGTTTTATAATTTAAAATATATTAATGATCGAATACATGGTTGTGTTAATAATTAGGCATAAAAGAGCCATTTAAATGTTATGGTTATTGAATTAAGGGCTTATTAAATATTCATCAATAATATGTGAGGCAAATTTGAATTTCCACCACAAATTACATGATATATTTGATGTTTATAAGTAGAATAAAAAATGAACAAGGTCTATAAATTATTAATAATAATACTATAATTTATCTTAATGGTAAGTACTTATTAAAAATTATATATAATTCTCTACATAATTATGTGTAGATTACCAATACAGATATTACACAATTTCCAACAGAAATGGGGTTGTTGGACTATATTTCAGGTGTATAATCTAATTAAAATGGATATCCCTATATTCTATAAAAGGATCCTTGAATGAGTGAAACATTGAATATTTCACTAAATATCTGGTTTGTAAAAACTATATGATTTTCATTTTTTTAATATATAATGTGACATAGATTTATATTTCCCATTAATTATTGATGGTAAATAATATTTTTCTTCTTCTACATTAATAATATCTTAATAATATTTATTAGGAATGTGACGAAAATTTATTATTAATTTCCTTAAAAATGTATCTTTGTGTAAAAAAATTAAAAATATATTGTAACCTAATAGATATAGATTAAGGATTTGAATATTGAACATAAATAAATATAAAAATATTATGCTAACGATTACATAATTCTTGGATATTGATTTTAACTATTTTTGATGTTGATTGTTTCTCTACAACCACGAATTCAATATTTTGACTTTTCATTTTCTATATTTATAAAATAAAGATATCTATTACTCCACATTAAGGATATTAATGTTTTATACTTCCCTGTGAAATAAATTAGATTCATAATTTTTGCTTCTTTCATAAAACTTATGTTTTGTCAAAAAAATGAGAACAATTTTAAATTATAAATTATTTTGTGAATTTTGATTGGTTTGAGATATTTTAATCTATGAAACAAAATGATATATTTAGTGAAAAAATAAAACATATTGAAATATAATATTTTTAATTTTATCACTACTTTATGTGTTAATTAAAATTTATAAGTATTCATATATTCCCATCAAACGTTGTGTCTAAATTATTTAGACCTATAAATTAATGTATATAAATTATATATAAGTTAAAAATGATTGGAAGTTAAATTTAAATGATAATTTATGATTATATTTACCATTAGAATATTAAATATCAATAAATGTTTTACAAAAATTAATTTTGGACATACTATTGTTTTTTAATTTATAGGAAATATATTATATAAGAGGAAATACATAGAGAAAATCCCTTTAAAATTTGATTCATAATTGAAAATGAGTTTTTCAATTATAATATTCCTTTTAATCATTCTGTTTTATAGAATTTCTTTCCAATGGACACAAAAAAAATATAATTTTTATGTAATTAGATGTTCGTTTACATGTATATATTTTAAAAAAGCTTAATTTTTAATCTAATTTTTTTATTTTTTTATAATATAGTTATATTTGGAATTATTGAAAATTGCTATACCTGTGATAAAATATATATTCCCATAAATAATATAAAGGTATTATGTGTTTTGGGATTAATTATTGAAAAAAAGGATTCATATTATATTATTTTATCAATTAATATATGTAATGATATTAATGAAACCCATTTGGTATAATTTTTACGATGTTATCATATTTTATGTATTATTAAATTTTTACAAGTCTATTTATTTCATCTTGAATTTAATTTTTAGATTTTTTTTATTCTCAAAATTAATATTGGGATACATTTACTAATTATTTTAAGAAAATTATTTACATTTCATAATTTATTATAGACATATGGGTTGTAATCTATTCTTGATGTGTATTTTTAATAATAGATTTATTATTTTTCCCTTTATGTAGTGTTTTAATAATAGGAAATAAGTTGTGTCTATGAACAATTCTATTTTTCCATTCCCTAGATGAATTTTCCAAGCTACCATGTTTTTTCTATGGATATTTAATATTATTTAAAAAATCAACAACGTCTATATACAAGTAATATAAATTGGATGTCTTTACCTACTATTTATAATTCAAATGACTTCACAATAATCTATATTACCATTCCTTGTCAAATTGGACTATTCCCTCTCTATTTAGCCATAATAATGATAAAAATATACCATTGTGGTGATGTAATCCCAAAAAAGATGTTTTTTATAACTTATAGAGAAGAGTAGACATGAGACTCTGGAAAAGGATTACGAAACATGCCTCATTAATCTATAAAAATAAAATAATCATGATGATATTTAATTTGTTAAGAATGAGTCAATATGGAATTTATAGAAGATAAATTGGAGTTGTGTTCAAACAATAAAAACCTTTTATTGAAGAACATTCCCTAGATATGAAAGAACAGTGTTCAATAAATTGTTTTGTGAAATCAATTAATGATAACAATCATTCTCTTAATGGATTCGGTCGTTAAACTAAACTTAATAATTCTTGATATGAAATGAGTAATAATCAATATTCTAGAATCCATTAATGTATTTTCATATGATAATCCTAAGTGATGGATTTTGTTACCAATGAATGTTAACAATCCCACTATGTGTTGCATGAAACCCAAACTCTTTCAAACCAGTTATATCATAAAAGTGATGTCTCCCATCATTGATTATGGTACAATTTTAGAGAGGAAAACTGTATGTGACATTTGTTTATATGTGCATTAGTTTTAAATTTATTAATGATAAAGATGATATTTTTAGTGTTAATAGTCTAATTATGAGGGAAGGTTCCAATATACCCCCACCCCACAATTCAAAAAACAAAATTTCAAATAGGGTTTCATGATACATTTTCCTATTTAATTTCATTATGAAATGTTTTCCAGTACATTCTATTAAATGTATTTGGGTTAATATTTTCATTGAATGGTCTTATATCAAATTTATTGATACTATTTTCATGAATTTTATTTCCATGATATAGGTTGCTTTCAATATTGGGGAAGATGATCTTCCCCAGATCCTTGAATGCAAAACTACTAAAACATGGAAGAACTATTGTAATAGAAAGGTCATGTCTTTTATAAATTATATAAAGGATAAAACTATTTTTTAATGTAATGTACTGGTACAATACACTTCACATGAGTAATGTTAGGTATCGTTAGGGATTTAAAATCACAACAATCCATATGAAAAATAAAAATAAAATAACATATCTTAATCAATGGACTAGAAATGGTAGATGATATTTAGGAACCTATAAACGTGGAAGTGTATTTTAAGTTATATTTATTACTAATGGGAAAAACTAGTAGATGGTTTTATATTTCATGAGGTGGTTCATTATAGTCACTGTTATTTGTCTTTATACCACATCGGTGGTGGTGTCGTGGTGAAGGTGAGTGGTAAAACAACATTGTTCATTTGGATGTTCATGTATCAATTCCTCAGAATCCGCTTTCGAGACGAGCCTTTACATTGGGATCCACCCAACTTGTCTGCAAAATAGTTATGATTTAGCTAAAAATGAGGCATTACCCACTATGCTGTTATATTTCTATGAAGAACCACCACTGATCGGGTCGTCAACCTCTGGGACACTCTTCCATCTCAGCTGGCAATGACTCCTTCCCTGGTTATGACTCTACAACAAGGAAGTGAAATCTTCATGGGGCAGGGGTGGATACCATGTGTGTATTATTCTATAAGGCCCCACAAGGGAATTTCATTCTATAATGGGAAGTCACTATTATTTTAAATCATATGTGGATGGTCACCTGAAAGAGAACCACATTACTGAGGCAACCTGATAAATTTATTTTCACTAACATCCCTATTTAAATTTTAATAATATATATAGACACTTCTATATATTTCCCATTACTAGTTAACATGAATGAACACCATTTAATCTAGTATAGAATTTAGCTCTATGTTCTTTAGATTATATTTATAAGTAAACATTTTTTTATATATTCATTCTCAGTATCATGATATTGAACCTATAGAAATAGATGTGTAACATACTGATATTTAATTAGTAAATGAATATTGAATCCCCAAAGAGATTCAAATATATTATTGATCGTTATATTAGTCATATTATATTATAGATAATGATGGTTATGTTGAGATTAATTTATATGAACTTTCATAAGATTTTATTTCATAACACTTAAAATTGTTGATTTTAACGCTATTCATATAGTTTACAATAGCAATTGAATAGTAGGGGTTAATGGATATATTCTCTCATGAATATCACATTGACCAGGAAGAAAATTTTTAACTATTTATTACCACATTAGGGTTTTTATCACATTTAGGTGATCTAAACATGTAATAAAATACCATTAATGAATGTGTAATAATTTCATTATAGGAGAGGAATGTATGATCATGGATACCATTAATTCATTGAATGGGGTTTTTTATGGAAAATTTAATCCAGTAGTTAAATGAAACAATTTTTAAGATTAAACCAATATATGACATTCGTTGTTTCTTATAAATATATTTTCCATTATTTTGATATCATCTGCATATAATTTTATATCTTCATTTATATTCCTATCCTCCAGTATTTTTCACCACCATTCAAAATTTAATTTTTCATTTATATTCAAAATTTACCACAGAAATATATTTTCATAGAATCATTAGTATAGAAACACTACCCACTTATGATAGTTCCAATGGTTTTCCATTTTTTATATCTATGGAGAATATAACGATATATTTTATAGTAAAACAATAATTATTTTAGTATAAAACTATCATTTCTCCAGAATCATGTTTTATTCCCATAACAACTCAACATGTCAATATAACATGCAATTTATTTATACAATAGCTCAAAGAACTATTCTTATCCTTTTAAAATTTATTAAAAAATCATTTTAATCTTTTGATTTCTTCTGAAAAAATTATTTAATATCATTAATCCCCTACTAATTCCATAATTAATACCATATATATCATTTATGAAAATTTAATTCAATCAAACATTTATCAATTCAAGATAAGTTATATTTCAAAGGAAATTCAACTTGTTAATTTCATTCATTAACCTATAATATGTGTCCACATCTTTAGTATCCATGAAATACCCACTACATTGTCTTAACTATATGAAAACTACATATATATCATAATTCCACTAAATCAAACTTCACTATACTACTAACACATTTAAGGGTCTATTAATAGTAAAAAAAAGTAAAAAATAAAAAAATTCTGTATAATAATATACCACAACACCATCATTGGAATCACAGTTAAAATTTATAATATATAGTTAATAACTTCAAATTATACACTCAATGAATCTAATAAATTTTTATTTATTAATATTATAAATAAAATGGTAAACGTTTTTGAATTAATTACCTTAATATGATACGTCATTCTTGTTGTTATTAAAGGATGAAATCCACTTCTCAAATTACATAACTTATAAAAAAGTCATCCAAAAAACATTAATGAATACATCTTTGATTATTCATTATCACTGACTAAATTATATTATATATATAATATAGGACAAAAAAATAAAGTTATAATTAATGGATGATTAATGAATTAGATATGAGTTTAATATCACAGTGGATAAAAGAAAAAATATTATTAGATAAAAGAACATAAGAATATATAAAACTACTCTAGTGTCAAAGGTTCTCCCAAGTGGATGTGAATTCAAATTAGAATAGTTAAAGACACTAAATCCAAAAATAAAAATATGAATATATATAATAATTGAATGTAATCCATTATATTGAAATAAGGTGTTGTAATAAAAAATCTAAGAAAATTGAAACAACAACCAATTATCTCCACTAAAATATTTTTGATAAGTATACATCAAAAGATTTTTTTGTAGAAAATTATGGATTTAAATATAAGTTTATTCCATAATTAATCTAACACAATGGATTATTGATTCAATAAGGTTTTCCTTATGACTTTTCCATTCCTTTTTGTTTTGAAAATCACAAACACCTTATATTTAAGAAAATCTATATTTTACTTCCCTAAGGAAAATTTCCTCCCTTAAGGAAATTTACCCTAACCTAGATTTCCTTATACATATCAATATTTTTCTTAAGTATAAAAATCAGATTCATACCTAAAACCTCAGAATCAAATAATATTTTGATATGTAGCATTCTATTTTAGGATCTGAATTCTGGATATGAACCGTCATGAAATTTCACTCTGAATTCTAGATACAAACTCTAATGAAGTTCCACTCCGAATTTTGGATACGAACTCTAATGGAGTTCTATTCCGAATTATAGATACAAACTCTAATGATGTCTAATTCTGAATTCTAGATATGAACTCTCATATAGTTCGACTCTGAATTCTGGAAACAAAATTTCATATAGTTCCACTCTGAATTATCGACTTCGAACTTGAATGAGTTCAACTCCGAACTATTATGAGTTCGACTCCAAACGTTTATGATTTCAACTCCAAACTTCTATGAGTTCGAATTCAAAATTTTATGAGTTTGACTCTGAACATATATGTGTTCGACTCTGAACTTTTATGAGTTCGACTCCGAACTTCTATCAGTTTGACTCCGAATTTTGAATGTTCAAATTCTGAATTCTAGTGAAACTAGTATCCGAATTTCCTTACAAATTCAGACTCCGGATTTCAACAGAATCCGGGTTCTGAATTCCAATAAAACAAAATCTAAATATCTTTTTATTAGACTCAGAATTCCATTTTGGTTATACTCTGAACATTTATTTTCTTAGATTCTGAACATTAGTTTTTCTTATTCTTATATATGTTTCATTATAAAATGATGACGTGCATTCAGTTTCATATGTTTTTTTATAAAATGATTGCGTCCATTCTGTTTCTAACAGACTGTTGGTTTAGTGATAGGTGTACAGGTCCCTCTGAAATTTATGGAAAATATGACTATTGGATGAGGGATCTGACCGTTCAAACCAAGCCGATATATAGTAGCTCATTTGAAAGTGCTCAAAACATTGACACTGATCCTTGACAAAAGTGCAAACTTGTTGTTGAAGTAATTTGTAGAGAGGGAAGCTCTAATCAAATATCAAGATTCATGCAGAAAGTTTGAAGAACTTGTTCAGCCTTTTCCTTGTTCAGACTTGCTTCGCGTGACTCCAAATGTTGGTGATTACATTAGAGGGCTTCCGGGGATCGGAAGTCATAGGTTACAACACCTTGAAGTTGAGGGATTCCTTGCTAAGGAAGGAAGAGGTTCCGGCAACCTTATAGTTGAGGGCTTGCAGGGATAGAAAGACAGAGACTCTGATCGTTGTATCGAGGGCTTACCCGGGTGTGGGTAAAACATACTTTCCTGAATGCATAAATCAAGGGACCTTTATCCATGGTTATTGGATAGCCTTCCCTTTGGGTTAAAATATTTATATCTTGTTACTTGTTTTTGTTACATTTTTTCAGATATATTTTTTGTTGTAAGGAACGTATAATCTTCTTATATTTCCTTACAATTTTACTCCAATTAATTTAGATTCTATACGCTTTAAGGTATAATCTCATATTGTAATATTTGGTTAAGTTTCATTTTCCGGATCCATATTTCTGGAACCAAATTTCCGGAATCACTTTCCAGATTTAAGAAAGTGTATAGAAGTAGATGTTTTTAACTTCATACATTTTCCCAATATTTCAGTTGGAGTTAGAGGTGTAGTGAATTTTTTTATTTTAACTTTTTTAAACATATATATTTCCTTGTTTAAGGAAATTTTTAAAGTGTATAATTCATCCCCCCCCCCTCTTGTATATTGAGCATCTACATCATTATTTCGATACTACAATTGGTATGAGAGAGGGTCACTGAAATACTTATACTCACATAAATGTTTTTCTTGATCAGTTTTTCATTGTTCTATATTTTCCATGCTTAGGAATATTTTCCTTGAATCCGAAATTTTGTTTTTAAAAAGTTTTTGTGTAGAAATATTTTCTTAAGGATGGATGTTTTGAATGTTGGTTCCATTGACAAACCAAATCCTACAAGACGACCAATTTTTGATGGAAATGAATATGAATACTGGAGAGATCTAATGAAGACTTTTTTTATCAATACTGGAGTAGATGACTTTGTTATGATTACTGAAGGTTATAAAATTCTTGATAAGGAAGTAAGTGCTTTCACCAATCAAGAGAAGTATTAATATCACTTAAACTATAAGGTACGAAATACATTACTCTGTTCAATGACTAGGAATATAAATGTAACATCCCATGGTTTTCTAAAAATAAATTGAAAATTCTTGAAATTTTGTTTATGGTATATATTTATAAGTATCCTTTAAACATAATTTTATTTCTTCTAGGTTTTGAATTTCAAGAAACTTTCATCTACAATTATGTTTAGTATGTTATTTAGAGTCTGATGAAACAAACTTGTTTTTTGGTGAATAGTAACATACCCTTATGAATAGTAATATGACCTCATGAATAGTAAATAATAATATTATTTTATTTTCCCAAGGCAATAGGATAATAGGATCTTAATTAATTTTCCAATGTCACATAAAACTAATTGCACTTCAATATTGTTATTTTTCAAATTAACTGTGGCCTTATATAAAAATTAAATTAGTAATATTTAGAAAATTATTTTTGAAAAATAGAGTTCATTTTTGAATTATACACGTCGAGAAATGGTTGGGGTAAATTTTTTGTATTTTTCTGAAACTCATGAATTATCGATGAATAGTGAAATACGATAAAATACCGTATAATCAATTTATCTGTAAAAATGCACTATTTATGACTTCATAAGTGATGAAAGGACACTTTCTTAGAACTAATATGATATTATTACTATTTAGGGCCACTTTATTTGATATTTTTCATAGTCTTGATAAAAATATTATAATAATGATTAATATAATCTAAAATTCTTCCCCTCCTCCACTATAAATACCACCCTCGCTCCCCTCTTCCTCCCACACCTCTCATGCCTTGAGCATTGCCTAATTTCTACCAAATTACCTCCCCAATATTCTTCCCCACTTCCTAGAGATGATGGTCTCACCAAAAGACCAAAATCAAAGCCCTTAAAAAGGATCTCAAGGAGAAGAGATCAAGAGGTAAACAACCTCTTTTATTACTTTCATTTTTTGTTATTATCTTCCTTTCCGTTTGTCTTTTGTTGGGATATTTCATTAAATATTCCCCCTTACAATCCTAATTTTGTATGAATGATGAGATATTACATTCCTCTCATCAATCATGTTTTTATGAAATTTTAAGAGACGTCGTTAGGCTGCTGAAAGTTCGTGATAAATTTCTCATGATTTTCTTTTATTTCATGATTCGTTTTTCTTCATTCCTCACTCCCTCTTATCCAAGAGGCTTGAAATCTCCAGAATCATGTATATTCATTATTTATTCATTTTTATGGATAATTTATCATCATTATTCTTCTCCTCTTCTACTTATTTAAAGAATAAAAAAACATTGTCCATTTGTGTCGAATTACCGACATCGTGGACGATGTATTTTCAATTTCCATTAATTCATTAAATTGTGGTCATGAATCCATTTATATGGTTGAGCCAGGTCATAATATATGTTTTATGACTCATATAAGAAATGTAATTCTTTTTTACTCATGTTTCAAATTTAAAAGACAAAAAGAGGTTGTTATTATCAAAGAACCACTTAAATGATGTAAACGAACATCATTAATGTTTTATCTAATGAATCATCATCATATAAAGAATAAAAGTGATAAATGGAATAATTTATGGTACTGGAAATATGTAAATACTAATCCATTCCAATTCTGGAGTTTCACTTCCAATCAACAAAAACGATTCATCATGAACCGATCTTGAAAATCACAAAAGAACTCACCCTAAATAATGCAAGGAGCAAAATACTAACAATTAAGAGGTGAAATGATGTTATTAAATGACCATATAAGATTCTATAAACATGAACATGTTTCTTTAAAATACTAATAACAATCTTTTATCCATTATACAGGAGGTGTAAACAAATTTTAAGTAAGTCAAGCCTAAGGTAAGGGAATTCTTAACCCGGTTTCCATTCTTTGGGTTAACATTCTACTTTGTAAATTATGTAGTATTTGAATTGATTGTGTGATGAATTATGATTATAATATGATTAATAATGTGTATTTACAGATTATATAAATATTCCATTCCACTCTATTAAGTCTCATTTCAAGTATGTGAGGTTTATAAGGGACTTTCCTTCTAAAATCCCCATTTAAAATTCTATTTTACAGGATTCAAAAGCAATGTTTTTATTCTATTATTTATGTTTTATGATTATTTTTTGGTAATTGGGAATTATTTATGATGAAGGGTGGGACCTATATTTACTTCCAATGCATTGGGTATGAGTAAGTTAGAGGATGGCCCTATGGTTACTCCAACTGTAACTGTGATGGTTACACAATGTAAGGTAGCCGTGTGGGTTACAAATTTTAAGGTAGCCAAGATGGTTACAAGATTATGTAAGTAATTCCCTAATATACCTCTATGATTATATTTATGTTTTTTGGATCTTGTGTATATCTCATGTCACATGAAGTAAGTATTTATGGATGAAAAGAATTTCTTTTAAAAATGTTTTCATACGCTATGAGTTTTCATGGACTAATGTGATTTCTCCTTCTTTTTCATTCCTTACTGAGATTTTGTTCTCATCCCATGTTTTTAAATGAATTTTCACAGGATAATGGATGAGTAATACAAGTAAGGAAGACATGTTAAATGTTGAAGAATTGTCAAAGAGTCTTGTTTTATGTTTTAATGTATTATATTCTGAGAAAAATGGAAACTGATTTTATGGTATCCACTATGTTACAATGTGTAATGTTATGAATTTTTTATCTTAATTCTCTAAAGCTCTAACCATGAAAATATCCTCAATGTAAAAGTAAGTGTTTTCTTGAATAAAATCAATTTTTGTTTGTAATAAGTTCAAGTTGTTATAGTTGGTATCATAGGATGGTTTAGATAACTTTAGTGGTTAGGGTGATGATAATAGAATACCATAAATGATTTTCACTCTATGTTTAATTTGTTATAGGACTTAAATATTTCCATGTTGCTTCATCTAAGAAATTTTTTTTACGAATCGTTGTCTGTAAAAGGAACATGGATGCTGAAGAGGAGAGGCATCGAAAGAATGATATCCGTCCTGATCTACAGCCCGGAATGGTAGGGATTGAAACCAAGCAGTTTGTGACAGTAATGGCTCAGCTAACGCAGGAAATAAATGGTGGTGGAATCCATTCATGAGAAAAAATAGAGGTACCCCAACGGAACATGACAGTTGTGGAACATTTTATGAGACAACATCTTCCTGCATTCAATGGATCTTCTGACCCAGTTGCAGTAGAAGGATGGATTAAATCCCTTGAAAAGATATTTGATGTTGTGGGATGTTCAGACAATCAAAAGATAAGTCTTTCCATTTATCATTTTTAAGGGGAATCTGATCAGTGGTGGTCAATGGTAAGGAATATCAGGGGTAGAGAAGTTTTTTATTCCTTAGTGTGGGATGAATTTAAAAGTCTTTTTCTTGAATTTTTTTTTCTAATGTGGTGCAACATAGAATGGAGAATCAATTCCTTGAATTGAAACAAAAGGATGAAGATTCATCGGCTATGTATGAGGCTAACTTCACTCTACTGGCGAGGTATGCTCCAAATCTTATTCTAGATCTCGAAAGAAAAATCAACCGCTTTTAGTCAGGATTGAAGCCAAGGTATCGAATGGCGTTGGCCTCCCATGAATTCAAAAGATATGAGAAACTAGTCCGATGTTCTGAGATGGTAGAGATGGAGTTTGCTGACGATCACATCCATTTTGGAAACAATGAGAATAAGAGGTTTAGTTGGCAAGAAATGGGTAATAATCAACCAAAGAAATCTGATGGTAAGAAAATCCAGTTTCCAGTTTGTGAAAAGTGTGGCAAGAAGCACCCTGGGGAATGTCTTATCAAAACTGGGAAGTGTTTTAAATGTGGTATGTTTGGACATATGGCCCGAGATTGCAATGAAAATGATGCAAAGACTAATCCTGATAAGAAAACAGTAAAGTGTTTTAAATGTGGTGATATGGGTCACAATGCAAATGCTTGTCCAAAGAGGGATCTAAATGATGCAAAGAAGCCAGACTATAGGGATAATTGTGTAGTGAGATCCTTTGCGACTACGTCAGTAGGTGTTGGGCCATCCAATGAAGTTGTATCAGGTACTTTGTTTGTTCACTCAGATTTTTCTAAAGTATTTTTTGATACGGGGTATACACATTCCTTCATCTCTGAGAAATTTTCTAGTAAATTAGAAATATCACCTCAACAAATGAGACCCGAACATGTTGTAAAGAAACTATGGGGAAATGATATACCAAAGTGGAATTAGAATAATATTTATATTGTGGTATGTTGAATGAATTTGCCTGCAAACCATGTTGTTTTACCCTTAGTCGAGTTTGATGTTATTCTGGGGATAGACTGGCTTTCTGATTATCATGCTAAGATTGACTGTAGTGCTAAAGATGTGGTTTTTCAGAAAGAGTTTCAGTTTGTATACAAGAATGAACCCATACAATTGATAACATATCAATAAGTTAAGAAACTACTGAAATATGGAAATGAATGTTATCTTGATCATATTGTTGAAAACAAGGGAACTATTCAAATTAATGATGTGCCAGTGGTAAATGAATACCTTGATGTTTTACCTAAGGAGTTACCCAATGTCATAACTGAACGAGAAGTCGAATTCACAATTGACTTAGTTCCTGATGCTATGCGAATTTCAAAACCCCCATATCGTATGACTCCAATAGAACTTTTTGAATTGAAAAATCAGTTGCAGGATTTTCTTTTCAAAGGATTCATTCGTTCCAGCACTTCACCATGGGGAGCCCATGTTTTTTTTGTTAAAAAGTAAGATGGTTCCATGAGACTTTTCATTGATTATAGAGATTTTAATAACATCACTGTTAAAAACAATTATCCTTTTCTTCATATTGATGACTCGTTTGATCAGCTCCAGGGAGCTCAGTACTATTCCAAGATTGACTTGAGATCTAGATACCACCAGCTTAAGGTGATGGAGGATGACATCTCGAAAATAGCCTTTCGTAGTAGATATGGGAAATATAAATTTTTTATTATGCAATTTTGGGTTTACTAATGCACCTGTTGTATTATTGAATCTTATGTATAGAGTATTTCATGAGTTTTTGGATAAGTTTGTGGTTGTATTTATTTATTACATTCTGTTTTTTTCTAAGAATAAAGAGGAACATGAAAAACATCTAAGGGTTGTTTTAAAAACATTAAAAGAAAAGATACTATATGGAAAATTCAGCATGTGTGATTTTTGGTTGCAACATGTTTATTTTCTTGGGAACATTGTAAATAAGGATCGAATAACAATTGATCCTGCCAAAAAAAAAGTAGTTGATGAGTTCCTAAGACCCACAAATGTTATAGAGATTCGTATTTTTCTAGGCTTATCATGTTATTACCGATGGATTGTTAAGAAATTTGCATGGTTATCTAGCCCGACAACTAAGTTAACACTGAAAGGGGTTAAATTTGTTTGGACAGGGGAATTTGATGTTTGTTTTCATGAACTAAAGATGAGATTGTTGAATGCTCCAGTTTTGGCCTTACCTTCCCGGAATGGTGAGTTTGTCATCTACAGTGCTGCTTATTTGAAGGGACATGGTTGTGTTTTGATGCATAAAGATCAGGTAATTGCCTATGATTTGAGACAACTTAAACCTCATGAGATAAATTATCCCACACATGATTTGGAATTGGAAGCAGTGATTTTTTCTTTGAAAATTTGGAGGAATCATCTATACGGAAACAAATTCCAAATATATAGGGACCATAAAAGTCTAAAGTATATATTCACTCAAATGGAATTAAACATGAGGCAGAGAATATGGCTACAACTGATAAAGGATTATGACTGCATGATCAATTACCATCCTGGAGAAGCAAACAAAGTAGCGGATGCCTTATTTCGGAAACATCATGCTTCAGTAACCATGCTACATTTGGAACATAATCCCTTGATTAATGATTTGATGAATTTTGGATTTGAAGTTGTTGGTGCAGGGAATACATCTCTTTGGATTCAGGTTTCAGAGCAGTATTCGATGTCAGACTGAATTATGAAAGCGCAGAGGGAAGACCGTGAGCTACAGAAAAAGGTAGAATTGGTTAAAATGGGTAAGTTGACAGAATTAAATCTTGATAAAGATTGTGTTTAAGATTTGGAAAAAGGTTTTTTGTGCCTTGTGATTCCCAGTTGATGAAATAATTGTTGTTTTAAGATCATAGTTATCCATTTTCTATTCATCCTGGAAGTACTAAGATGTTCAGAGACCTTTGAGAGTATTATTGGTGGAATTTGTTAAAAAGAGAAATTTCTGATTTTAAAATGAAATGTTTGACATGTTAGCAGATTAAGCAGAGTGGCATTTATCGAAGGCGATGCTTCAGCCTTTTCCAGTGCCAGAGTTGAAATGGTAGAATACATCCTTGGATTTTGTGGTGGGACTACCAAAGACTTCTTGAGGTAACAATGCGATTTATGTTTTTGTTGATTGGCTAACAAAGTCTGCGCGTTTTATTTCTATTCAGGATACAATGACATTGGATCAACATTATCGATTTTAACTCAAGGATATTGTCAGTTTATATGGAGATCCTCTTTCAATTGTGTCTGACCGAGACCCCTGGTTCACTTCTTTATTTTGGAAGGTACTTTAAAGTCATTGGGCACAGAGTTGAATTTCAATACAACTTTTTATCCTCAATCAGATGGGAAGTCAGAACAAAAGATTAAAACATTGGAGGATATGACTTGAGCTTGTTCAATGGACTATCATGGAAGTTGGGATCATCATCATTCTTTAGTTGATTTTTCTTATACTAACAGTTTCCATTACAGTATTCAGATGGCACCTTTTGACGCCGTGTATGGAAAGCTTTGTCGGACTCCTGCATTTTGGGATGAAGTCAGTGAAAGAAAGTTTATGGGGCCAGAATTAGTAGAAGAATTGGCTGGGAAAGTGAGGATGATCCGGTAACACATGAGGATAGCTCAGAGTAGGAAAAAAAGACATTTAGTTAACAGAAGGAAAGGCTTCTCTTTCGAGGTAGGTGACTATGTTTTCCTTAAATTCTCTCCTTGGAAAAGTGTTATGTGTTTCGGTAATAAAGGGAAACTAAGTCCACGGTTCATCGATCCTTTTGAAATATTGTATAAAGTTGGAACAGTTTCATACATAGTAGCTTTGCCTCCCAGCTTGTTTCAGGTACACAATTTTTTTCATGTTTCGATGATGAGAAAGTATTTTCCAGATTCATCACGTGTCTTGAGTCTGGAAGCAGTTTACCTAGCAGAGAACCATTCATATGAAGAAAAACTGGTTCAGATTCATGATCGAAAAGAACATGAATTACGGAATAAGGTAATCCACCAGGTAAAGGTTTTGTGGAGAAACCTCATGGTTGAAGAAGCAACATGTGAGTCTGAAAATGCTATGAGGGAAAAATACCCTCAGTTTTTTAATAAGTAAATAAAATTGGGAGGACGCAATTTCAAGAAGGTGGGGATAATGTAACATCCCAAGGTTTCCTAAAAATAAGTTGAAAATGCTTGAAATTTTGTGTAAGGTATATATTTATAAGTATCCTATAAACATAATTTTATTTCTTCTATGTTTTGAATTTCATGAAACTATCATCTAAAATTGTGTTCAGTATGTTATTTAGAGTCTGATTAAACAAAATTGTTTTTTGGTGAATAGTAACATACCCTTACGAATAGTAATATGAATAGTAATATGACATCATGAATAGTAAATAATAATATTATTTTATTTTCCCAAGGAAATAGGATAATGGGATCTTAATTAATTTTCCAATGTCACATAAAACTAATTCCACTTCAATATTGTTATTTTTCGAAATAATTGTGCCCTTATTTAAAAATTAAATTAATAATATTTATATTTTTTTTGGAAAAATGGAGTTCATTTTTTAATTCTACACGTTGAAAAATGGTTGGGGTTAATTTTTTATATTTTTCTGAAACACATGAATTTTCAGTGAATAGTGAAATATGATAAAATACCGTATAATCAATTTATCAGTAAAAATGAACTATTTATGACATCATAAGTGATGCAAAGCCACATTCATCGAACTCACATGATATTATCACTATTTAGGGCCACTTTATTTGAGATTATTCATATTCTTGATAAAAATATAACAAGAATGATTAAAATAATCTAAAATACCTCCCCTCCTCCTCTATAAATACCACCCTCACTCTCCTCTTCCTCCCACACCTCTCAAGCCTTGAGCATTGTCTAATTTCTGCCAAATTACCTCCCCAATCTTCTTCCCCACGTCCTAGAGATGTTGGTCACACCAAAAGACCAAAATCAAAGCCCTTAAGAAAGATCTCACAGAGAAGAGATCAAGAGGTAAACAACCTCTTTTATTTCATTCATTTTTTGTTATTCTCTTCCTTTTACATTGTCTATTGTTGGGATATTTCATTAAATATTCCCCATTAATGTCCAAATTTTGTATGAATTATGAGATATTCCCTTCCTCTAAACAATCCTGTTTTTATGAAATTTTAAGAGATGCTGTTAGGCTGCTGAATTTTCGTGAGAAATTTCTAATGATTTTCTTTTATTTCATGATTCATTTTTCTTCTTTCCTCACTCCCTCTTATCCAAGACGCATGAAATCTCCATAATCATGTATATTCATTATTGTTTCATGTTAATGTAAATTCCTCATCAGTATTCTTCTCCTCTTCCACTTATTTAATGAATCAAAAAACATTTTCCATTTGTGTCGAATTACCGACATCGTGGACGATGTATTTTCAATTTACATTAATTCTTTAAATTCTGGTCATGAAACCATTTATATAGATGAACCAGGTAATAATATATGTTTTATTACTCATATAAGGTTCTGGAATTTTTTTTACTAAGGTTTCATATTTAAAATACAAAAAGATGTTGTTATTATCAAAGAACCACTTAAATGATCTAAATGAACATAATTAATGTTTTATCTAATGAATCATCCTCATATAAAGAATCAAAGTTATAAATGGAATAAATTATGGTACTAGAAATATTTAAATACTAATCCATTCCAATTCTGGAGTTTCACTTCCAATCAACAATAACGATTCAACATGAACCGATCGTGAAAATCACAAAAGAACTCACCCAAAATAATGCAAGGTACAAAATACTAACAATGAAGGGGTGAAATGAGGTTATGAAATGACCATATAAGATGTTATAAACATGATCATGATTTTGTAAAATACTAATAACACTCTTTTAACCCTTATACAGGAGGTTTAAATAAATTTTATATATGACAAGCCTAAGGTAAGGGAATTCTTAACTCGATATCAATTCTTTGGGTTAACATTATACTTCATTAATTATGTGGTATTTGAATTGTTTTTGTGATAAATTATTATTATAATATGTTTAATAATGTGTATTTACAGATTATATACATATTCCATCCACTCTATGAAGTCTCACTTAATGAATATGATGTTTATAAGGGACTTTTCTTCTAAAATCCCCATTTAAAATTCTGTTTTACAAGAGTGAAACGAAATGTTTTTTATGATATTATTTATGTTGTATGATTATGTTTAGGTTATTGGGAATTATTTATGATGAATGGTGGGACCTATATTTACCTCCAATCCATTGGGAATTATAAATTTTTAGTTCGGCCATATGGTTACTTCAAGTGTAACTGCGATGGTTACACAAAGTAAGGTAGCTGTGAGGGTTAAAAATTTAAAGGTATCCAAGATGGTTACAAGATTATGTAGGTATTGCCCCAATATACCTCTATGATTATATTTATGTTTGTGTGGATATTTTATATATCTCATGATACCCGAAGTAAGTATTTATGGTTGAAAAGCATGTCTTTTAAAAATGTTTTCATACATTATGAGTTTTCATGGACTAATGTGATTTTACATTCTTTTTCATACCTTACTGAGATTTTTTTCTCATCAAAAGTTTTTTAATGATTTTTCACAGGTTAATGGATGAGTAATAAAAGGAAGGAAGACATGTTAAATGTTTAAGAATTGTCAAGGAGTCTTGTTTTATGTTTTAATGTTTTATATTCTGAGAAAAATGGAAACTGATTTTACGGTATCCACTATGTAACAATGTGTAATGTTATGAATGTTTTGTATTAATTCTCTAAATCTCTAAACTTGAAAATATCCTCAATGTAAAAGTATTTATTTTCTTGAATAAAATCACTATTATGTTTTTAATAAGTCCGGGTCGTTATAATAAATAGCCAAATTTCTTCTTGTGAAACAGCTAATTGTATATGGAAGAAACATGTAGTTACTTATTTTGGTACATCTAAAGTGATTGAGACTAGAAGAGCTATGTTGAGAGCAAATTATCATAGTTTAAATTTTCATTATGTAGAACCCATTTTTAATGTACAACAGTGATTTATGACTATAGTAAATAGCTTACAATCTATGGGAGAGAATGGTCTGGATGATGAATCTCTTATGGATAAGATTATTGATATTATTCCCAATGAGTGGGAATCAAAGAGAATAGCTATTGATGAGAATAGGAAGGTAACTCAAATTTCCATAGATGAACTATTTGAAACTCTTCTTCAACATGAAACTAGGATAAAGAGAGATGCTAACAACATCAAAAAGAAGAATAGAAATGGTATTGTTTCTTTTACTACAACATCAAATCACATGAATGCTATGACACCTAAGAGAGTAAATATATCCAAGTCCAAGAAATTAATTATCCAATCCTAATCTAGAGAGAGTGAAGTCTTAGAAAATGATTTAGAAAATCTTGTTTGAAGGATGAACAAGATAGCTGGTCAAGTAAATTTACAATCCAAGTATAAAAAAGGAAAGGAAAGATAAGAAAGATTTAGAGGTCATTAGCTATGAATGAAAGAGAAGTGGACAAATTAGACATGATTTCCCTATGCTCAATAAGAATGAAAGAAAAGAGAGGCATTCTGAAAGTAATAGAAAAAATTATTACAAGTACAGTGTTAAGAAAGTTCTAAATGCTAATGACACCTGGTGTGCCAGTGGTGGTGACTCTTCAGATGCATCTTCTGATTATGAATCCTCAGGACAGAAGAATCTTGTTCTTATAGCCAGATTACCTATTAACAATAATTGTTTTATGGCTGAGGTACACAATGATGAATCATTAAACAATGTTTGTTTAAATTATATTGATAGTAAATATTATAACTCTTCGGATGAAGAATATTCTTATGATGAAGAAAATAAATTACCTACCTATAAAGAAGTTTCTAGGTTTGCTAAACTTCTTGAGATTGAGAATTCAAAACTGAATAAAAAACCTAATAAGGAAAACACTATGAATACAATTCTTACTAAAGAAATATCATGTCTTTCTAAAGATCTTGATAAGAAAAATTATGATTTTGTATGTTTTTCAAAAAATCTTGATGAATAAAATTCTGAGAAGAATAATCTTTCTAAATATCTAGAAAAAGAAATTTCTATGAAAAATGTTTTCGAGCCTAGATCTAGTTCCGAATATAATTATTTTGAAGATAAAAACTTGGTTAAAAAACTGATGTCCACAATATTTTCCTTAATGAATTTTTTCTCAAACATTACCTTAGGTAAAGAAATTTTTGATAATACGAATTCACAAATTTGACCATTAAGAAAAAAATACAGATTTGGTTATACCCATGCAAAACCAACTTTTAGTAACAATTATTTGGTTCCTCAAAGTGCCCCATTTTTGTACCAAATTTCAATGTGGTGGTCACTGGGAAAATAATTGTTCTTTAAACAAAACCCATTCCATAGGTTTTCATAAGGCTTATTTCTCTAAGAAAATGTGGGTACCCAAAATTTTGTTATCTGAAAATCTCAGATCCAAACATGTTTGGATTCCAAATGTCTAATTCTTTTATTATTTTTATGAAAAAAGGGATAGAACCAACAACAATACATGGTACATGGATAGTGGATGTTCCCTGCGTATGATTGGTAACAAAATATATTTCAAAAAGATTATCAAGAAGAATGGAGGAAAACTAACATTCAGAGATAATGCGCAGGGAGAAATTGATGGTATAAGTAATATTGTTCTTCTTGGTAAAACCTTGATTTCAAATGTGTTTTTTGTAAAGGGCTTAAAGCCTAACCACATTATCATAAGTCAATTATTTGATGAAGGATACCTTGTGAATTTTAGGTATGATAAGTGCTTAGTACATAATTCCAAGGAAGAGTTTATTCTTTCTGCCCATAGGAAAGAGAATGTTTAAACATTGATCATAGATGAACATAGGATCCAATACATACCATGCCTCTATGCAATGGATGATCATTCTTGGTTATGGAATAGATGTCTAGGTCATTGTAACCATAGAAACTTATGTAAAATCTCTAATAAGAAACTAGTTAAGGATCTACTGGAGCTTAAAATTTTATTCTTCTAAAGTTTTTGATCCTTGTCACTATGTAAAGCAACATAAATATTGTTTTAAATCAGTCAGTGAAGTCTCAACAACTGATGCATTACATTTGGTGCACCTGGAACTTTTTGGTCCAACACAAACTGGAAGCATTGGAGGGAAATACTATGAGTTTGTTCTAGTTGATGAATACACTAGATTCAAATGGGTCTATTTTCTTGCAAAGAAGTCTGAAGATTTTTCCTATTTCAAAAGTTTTAGCGCCCAAGTTAAAAATGAGAAGAACCTTCCACTAAAAACTATACATAGTGATTATGGAGGAGAATTTCAAAATTCTTATTTTGAAACTTTTTGTAGTGGAAAAGTTATTAGTCACAACTTTTCAACACTGAGAACTCCTCAACAAAATGGTGTACTTGAAATAAGAAATAGAATTACTCAAGAGATAACTAGAACCATTTTGAGTGGATATTCTATAGCTAGACATTTTTGGGCTGAAGCTGTAAGTACTGCTTGTTATACTATAAATCAAGTTTTTATTAGATATTTTCTTAATAAAACTCTTTATAAGTTATGGAATGGTAGAAATCCTATAAATTCCTACTTCATGGTTATTGGTTCCATGGTATTCATTCTGAATAATAAATATAATCTACAAAAATTAGAACCAAAATCTAAGGATGTAATTTTATTAGGCTACTCCACAACTTCTAAGGATTATAGAGTTTTCAATAAAAACACTTGTACGATTGATGAAACAATACATGTAAAATTTTATGAGTCTGATCCTTTTGTTTATAAACCATCCCAACCTACATCCTCATATGTGTTTTCAAAAACTGATTATCAAACATTGTTACAAGATCTTTCTGATAAGGAGAATGTTCAAGAAGATACTTATGAAACATTTATCCCAGAAGACTTTCTACCATATGTTGATGAATAGGTCTTAAAAAACCCATGTGAGGTGTTTCTTAAGAATAACCCCAGTGATAATATAATTGGTGATTTCAATCAACCTGTAAGTAGTAGAAGATCCCTAAGAAATGAAGTAGAAAATCTAGAATTTATTTCCCAATTAGAACCAAAAAGCACTGATGAAACTTTATGTGATGATGATTGGATCAATGCCATGAAAGATAAACTAAATGAATTCGAAAGGAATAAGATCTGGACCTTTGTTGAAAGACCTAAGGAAACTTCTGTTATTGGAGTAAAGTGGGACTTTAGAAATAAGTGTGATGAAAATGGAGTCATTTTTCGAAATAAACCTAGACTAGTTGCTAAAGTCTATAATGAACAAGAGGGAATAGACTATGAAGAAACCTATGGTCCAATATCTAGACTAGAAAATATTCATTTTTTTACATGCCTCTGCAGCATTCTTCAATTTTAAACTTTTTCAAATGGATGTGAAATGAGATTTTCTTAATGGTTATGTTCAAGAAGAAGTTTTTGTTGAAAAAACTCCTGGAATTGAAGATAAAAAACATCCTGATCTTGTTTTTAGACTTACCAATGCTTTGTATGGCCTTAGCAGAGCCCCACGAGCCTGGTATGATAGGATTACAAGATTTTTTCTTCAAAATAACTATGATAAGGAAAATGCAGGTCCAACCATTTTTATAAGGAAATATAAGAAAATTTTTTTGATTGTTCAAATTTATGTTGATGAAATTATATTTGGTTCGACTCATTAGTCTTTAACTGATTCTTTTGCAAGTCTAATGAAATCTGAGTTTGAGATGAGTATGATGGGTGAGTTAATATTTTTCCTTGGGTTTCAAATTTTTCAAAAACTAGAAGGAACCTATATATCTCAACATAATTATAATAAGTATATTCTTAAAAAGCATGGATTTGACAACAATAAAAGTATTAGTACTCCCATTGGTACCTAAAACACACCTGATCTTGATGAAGCTGGGAAACCATTAGATCAAACATCCTTTAGAGGAATGATAGGAAGCCTATTATACTTGATAGCTAGTCGTACAGACTTAATGTTTTCATTATGCTTATGTGAAAGATATCAATCCAATAATAAGGAATCTCATTTAAAGTCAGTGAAAATAATTTTTCTATACATAAAGGGAACCAGGGATCTAGGATTATTTTATACTTCTGGAAATGATTTTATCATAAAAAGATTTTCGGATGCTGACCTTGGTGGATGTAGAATGGATAGAAAAAGTACATCTGAAACTTTTCATTTCTTATGAGATTCATTATATTCTTGGTCCTGCAAGAAGCAACATTCTGTAGCACTCTCCTCTACTGAAGCTGAATATGTAATAGCTGGAAGTTGTTGTGCTCAAGTATTATGGATGCAACACACACTCATAGACTCTGGTTTGAGTTTCACCAAGACTCAAATTTTGTGTGATAACACAAGTTCCATTGCCCTTAGTAATAACCCTACACATCACTCTCGTGCAAAACACATAGATATTATGCATCACATTCTTAGGGATCACACACTAAAAGGAGATATAATTATTCAGTTTATCGGAACGCAAGATAAACTTGCTGAAATTTTCACAAAATATTTACCTTTCGATAGATTTGAGTACATTAAACAGAAGATAGTAATGATAACCATAAGGTAATATTTATTCATAAAATTCTTGTTGAAAAATTATCATTACATTAATAGACTCCTTTTCAAAAGGGGAGTACATTTTCATGTTAGCATAATCAAAATTTTGGTTGTCAGTTTTTTTTTTCCAAGATTTTGTAATCAAAATTTTCGTAGTCAGTCTTTCATACTTTTGTAACTAAAAATTTTGTAACGAGTTTTTCAAAATTTTCAAAACTGAAATTTACGTAATGAAAATTTCTAGAACTGAAATTTTCGGAATGGAAATTTCTGGAAATGAAATTTTCTTAGTGAAAATTTCTGGAACTGAAATTTTCTTAATGCAATTTTCGTACTGGAACTTTCGTAATGAAATTTTCGTACATGAACTTTATTAAAGAAATTTTCGTACTGAAAATTTTTTAATGAAACTTTTGTACTAAGAATTTTCAAAATGATGTTTTTTATAGTATGTTTTTCTTAGTTAAATTTTCCTCAATAAGAATTTTACCAATTACGAACAATCATTCTAGCCAGTCCGAGAGGTCTGATTTCTTTACTTAAGACTTTGTAATTAGATATTACTTGCTTGTTTTTTTATGTGTTTTAAAATTTTTCAGATTCTATTTTTCTAAAATTCGAATATTTTTTGTAAAACCTCAAAATATCGGATTCATGTTTCTTTCCGGGTTGTATCTCAACTGTCAGATCAAATCTAAATGTATCTCTACTATTCGATCAACCATTGAAACTAACCAGTCATCTCAATGCCTATATAAAGAAGACCCCTGAGGGTCGTTCCACATCAGTTTTTCAATGATTTCACATCTCGAAGCCCTGACTCTCTTCTTAAGGATCGTTCCGATCTTTCTTAAGACCGTTCTGAATCCTTCCAAACTCTCCATTCTGAATGTTTGTTGAAGCTACTTCCCAAGATATTTCTACCTTAAAGCCAATCTAAAAATGGTTAGTTTATAGGGATAGGATAGTACATCCAAGTTTATTCATGTTTGATTCTATTATATCTAAGAATATAAAATTCAATGGCTGGGAGGAGGTTTTCTTATCAAATCTAGAGCAACAGGATCCAGTTTTTACAGAGTTTTGTATTGAGTTCTATGAGTTTGCTTCCTACCATGAGGAAGATGGAAGAGATTTCTTTTCTTTCAAGTCTTATGGGAAGACATAAAAATTGTCTTATAGTAAGGCTGCAGGATAGGTGGGATTTTCTTATGAAGGTGAAGTTGAGTTCTGTTCACATAAGCTTCCTGATGAGCAAGGATGTTTCAAAAAAGTGACGACATTGAAATGTCTTGGACATAAAGATGTCAAGCCTGCTATGATTTCTCATCTCTCTCTGAATAATCGGATTCTATAGCTGTGGGTATAAGGCTTTCTCGTTCCAAGAAGGGGTGATAAAGATAATCTCAAAAAGAGTGACATTTATATCCTAGACTTCATGGTAAATCTATGGAAGATAAATATGATTTGGCATGTTTTGAGTATAGTTAAGAATATCAAAGAAGGGAATCTTAAAGCTGAGATCAAAATGTATCCGGCCCCGATTTCCAAACGTATCATCAAATTTCTTGATTTATTCAATGTTGCTTGCACTTACATGAAAAGAAATTGAAAGGTAATTCTAGTAAGTGATGATACATTAAAGAGGTTGAAAATGGGTTTTTTTTTCTGATGAATCTGAAGAATTATATCCTTTACGAGAGGAAGAGGAAGAGATCATTCTGTAAAATGTGGAGAATGATGAACCAATAAAGAATGTTACTAAGTAGAGGAAGCATAAGGAAGTGGTTACTGAAAAAAAAACCCAAAGGTAAGGAAACTCAATTTGCACCACCCAATCCAAATAAACAAAAATCATACCCAGATGATGTGGCTGCTAATTGGAGGGAAGAAAAAGGGAAGAGAAAAGAAGGCGATCCACCGTTCGAAATGGACCATGCTGAGGCTAAGGCCTTTAGAGAAAGAGCTATAGATGAGTTAGAAAAACAAGATAACAAAAAGAGATATAAGAAGAAGATATTAGAAGAAGATATTGTTAATTATCTTTTGAAAGCAACTGAAATAGCCTCTGAGAATATTCCCATTACGGAAACCTTTGATGTCCAATCAGTACGAGAAACCCCTGGCAAGAAATACCACACTCCAAAAACGTCCAAAGGGAAAGAAGTTGTTGAATGAACAGAAGAAGAAGTTGTTGAGAGAGTAGACGAAGAAGAAGTAGAAGAAGGATGTGATGATCTGGAAGACTTGATCAGGCAAGTAGAATATTATCAAAAAAAGGTTGAATCTGCAAAATTAGTCACTCCGGGAAAGGGAGTTGAGAAAGAAAGTAGGAAGGATGATGATTAAGAAGTGTAAGAGAAGAAAAATGTTTTATCTAAAGAAGAATCCTATGATAATCATTATTATGAAGAAGGGACAGAGAAGGAGAAAATAGATGAAGACCAGATTGTTCAACTATCAGAGAGTGAGGAAGAATCTCCAGATGACCAACCTATTCTGAAAACTGATAATGGTAAGCAAGTGCTCATAGATACACCAACAAAATATATCTTCAGGAAGAAAGAGGTTGGTTGTTCTTCTAAAAGGAGGACGGTGCAAATTTAAGAAGAACAATCTCTAAGAAAGTTATCTGATTCAGAGTCATCAGCACATGGTCATAACTTTGTTGTTGAGTCTTTGAAAAAGTTGGTGGACACCAGTCTGATATTTCCCACTATAGACTCTAGATTCCATATTCAGAAACATAGTTTGAATCAGAAGTTAGAATCCTTATCCATGGTGATGGATAAGTATGTGAAGATTGAAGCTGACCAAAAAAAGTATTCTTATTAATTATGATGAACACATGAAATAATGCAGTAAAATCACTTTGTGGTCTAAGAAAGTTGAAGAAGACATGGATGAGTTTGATACTTTTCAGAATGAGGTAAAATATTCCTTTGACATCGAGGATAACAAGATTAAGAATCTTCTGGATGAGATGATCATTGAGCAATGTTCTCAGAGTCAACAAGTGAAGGAACTGAATGATAAGGCTAACTCTCTTGCTCAAAATTTTTATAAGTGATAATGATCTTCGGATTGAGCTTGTGAAAATAATTGTAAATAAAGATGAGTTAGTGAAGATATAGGAAGAGGACATGAAGGCTCTCGAAGAAGCTATGAATTCTCAAGATGAAAGGATAAAATCTTTAGAGAGGCAAGCTGAGGAGGATCAAAGAGATTTGAAAAAACTAAAAACACTTGTCGAAGAAGCTGATCCCGAAGGAAAAGGAAAACAAATAAACCCACTCCAATCTTTTTTTGCATTTTTATTTCCTTGTAAAAAATTTCTCAACTCTAATGAAATTTTGGGTGGTTCTATCTTGTATTATTATGTATTAATGTTTCAGTTACTTTATTTTTTTCCATTCCCTTCAATTATTTTTGAAAAACATAAAGGTGGAGAAGGAAAAAGAAATACTCAAAGAGGAGAAGGAAAATTATCTATGAAGAACTATCCTTAAGTAAGGTGGAGTTCTCATTAAGATTCCTTCGTTCTAATGAAAATTCCATTTTTGAAATCCAGAATACAATCCTAAGAGTTCCAATGCCTAAGGTGGAGTTATTTTTATTCACTATCATCCATGAACAAAGGGAGATAAGTTTTAATTTCAATGTCTAATGAAATTTTTCAAAGTCCATTTTTTTGAATGGTTTTTTGTGATTTCCAAAAGGTGGGAGATTGTTGAGTCAAAAAGGTTTTTATTTATGACATTTCCATTCCATTTTGTTTTGAAAATAAAAAAAACCTTATATTTAAGCAAATCTATATTTTACTTCTCTAAGGAATATTTCCTCCCATAAGGAAATTTACCATAACCTAGATTTCCTAATACATATCAATAT
This sequence comes from Viscum album, assembly GCA_963277665.1. NCBI lineage: Eukaryota > Viridiplantae > Streptophyta > Magnoliopsida > Santalales > Viscaceae > Viscum > Viscum album. The sequence goes on along the minus strand of OY728160.1, from coordinate 792,560,257 downwards.
TTTACTTAAGTATAAAAATCAGATTCATACATAAAACCACGGAATCATAAAATATTTAGATATGAAGCATTCTATTTTAGGATCCAAATTATGGATTTGAACTGTAATGAAATTCCATTATGAATTCAGGATACGTACTCTAATTAAGTTCCGTTCCGAATTCTGGATACAAAAACTAATGTAGTTTCATTCTAAATTCTGGATACGAACTCTAATGAAGATTCATTCAGAATTCTAGATATGAACTCTCATATAGTTCGACTCCGAATTCAGGATACAAACTTTCATATAGTTCCTCTCGGAATTAAGGACTCCGAACTATTATGAGTCGAACTCTGAACTTTTATGAGTTCGAATCCAACATTTATGAGTTCGACTCCGAACATCTATGAGTTTGACTCCAAACATTTATGAGTTCGACTCCGAACTTCTTTGAGTTCGACTCCGAAAATTTATGAGTTCGACTCCGAATATTTATGAGTTCGACTCTGAACATGTATCAGTTCGACTCGGAACATTGTAAGTTCAGATTTTGAATTCTAGTGAAACTAGAATCCGAATTTCCTTAGAAATAAATACTCCGGATTTCCACAGAATTAAGGTTCTGAATTCCAATAAACCATAATCCTAATATCTCTTTATTATAGACTCTAAATTCCATTTTGGTTAGACTCCGAACATTTATTTTCTTAGATTCCGATCATTATTTTTTCTTATGCTTACATATGTTTCATTATAAAACGATGCGGTCTATTCAGTTACATATGTTTTGTTATAAAATGATGTCGCCCATTCTTTTTCTCAAAAAGTGTTGGTTTAGTGACACGTGTTCAAGTCCCTTCAAAATTTATGGAAAATATGACCGTTGGAGAAGGGTGCCCACCGTTCCAACAGAGCCTATAAATAGGATCTCATTTGAAAGTGCTAAAAACTTTGACACAGATCTTTGACATCATTGCATACATGTTGTTGATGTAATTTCTAGAGAGGGAGGCTCTTATAACCTCTCATGCTTCGTTAAAAATGTTTGAACAACTATTTTAGACATTTCCTTATGTAGACTTGATTTGTGAGACTCCGAATTTTGGTGATTACATTCGAGGGCTTTCGGGGATTGGAAGACAGAGGTTCCAACACCTTGAAGTTGAGGGCTTCCTTTCTGAGGAAGATAGAGGTGTCGACTACCTTATAGTTGAGGGCTTGTGGGGATAACAAGACAGAGACTCCAATATTTGTATCGAGGTCTTAGCCTGGTCTGGGTAAGACATACTTTCTTGAAAGAATAAATCAAGGGACCCATATCCAGGGTTATTGGATACCCTTCTCTTTGGGTTAAAAGATTTATATCTTGCTACTTTTTTTTGTTATAAGTATTTCCACTGCATTTTTTATTGTAAGGAATGTATGAAATTCTTATATTTCTTTACACTTGTACTCTGATTAATTTATATTGTATACACTTTAAGGTAGAATCTCATATTGTAAACTTTGGTTAAGATTCATTTTCTAGATCCATATTACCGGAACCTATTTTTTGGAATCACATTCCCGATTTAAGAAAGTGTATATAACTAGATGTTTTTAACTTCATACTCTGTCCCAATATATCAATTGGTGTTAGAGGTGTTGTAAATTTTCATAGGTTTACTTTTTTATACATAGATATTTCCATATTTAGGGAAATTTTTAAAGTGTACAATTCACACCCCCTCTTGTATATTGAGAATCTACATCATTATTTCGATCAAACAATTGGCATCAGAGCGGGTCTCTCAAGTACTTATAATCGCATATAAGTTTTTCTTGCTCAGTTTTTCATTTTTCTATATTTTCCTTGCTTAGGAATATTTTTCTTGAATCCTAAATTTTGTGTTTAACCAGTTTTTGTGTAGAAAGATTTTCTTAAGGATGGGAGGTTTGAATGTTGGTTCCATTGAAAACCTAAATCCTACCAGACAACCAATTTTTTATTGAAATGATTATGAATACTGGAGAGATAGAATGAAGACTTTCGTTATCAATACTAGAGTAGAAAACTTTGTTATTCTTACTAGAGGTTATAAAATTCTTGATAAAAAAGTGAGTGCTTTCACTAATCTAGGGAAGCATGAATATCAATTAAACTATAAGGTACACTATACAATACCATGTTCAATGACTAAGAATATATATAGCCAAATTTCTTCTTTTGAAATAGCTAATTGTATATAGAAGAAACTAGAAGTTACTAATTTTGTTACATCTAATGTTATTGAGACTAAAATAGCTATATTGAGAGCATAGTATCATAGTTTTAGTGTTCCTTATGGAGAACCCATTTGTAAAGTACAATAATGATTTATGACTATTGTAAATAGCTTACAATCTATGGGAGCGAAATTTCTGGATGATGAAACTCTTGTGGATAAGATTATTGATATTATTCCCAATGAGTGGGAATCAAAGAGAACATTTATTGATGAGAAAATGTAGGTCACTAAAATTTCATTAGATTAACTATTTGGAACTCTTCTTCAACACAAAACCAAGATGAAGTTATATGCTGACAACGTCAAAAAGAAGAATGGAAAAGGTAATGTTTCTTTTACTAGAACATCAATTCACATGAAAGCTAAGTATCCTGAGAGAGTAACTAGATCCAAGTACAAGAAAGTAATTATCCAATCTGAATCTAGTGAGAGTGAAGTCTCAGAGAATGAGTTAGAAAATCTTGCTCGAAGTATGAACAAGATATCTAGTCAATGAAATTTACAATCCAAGTATAAGAAGAATGAAAGGAAAGATATGAATGATTCAGAGGTCATGTGCTATGAATGCGAGAGAAGTTAAAAAATTAGATCTAATTTCCCTATGCTCATAAACAAATAAAGAAAAGAGAGGAATTCTAAAACGAATAGTATGAAGTATTACAAATCTAGAGCTATGAATGTTTTGAATGCTAATGACACATGGAGTGCTAGAGGTGGTGACTCTTCAGATGAATCTTCTTATTATGAATCCTCGGGATAGAAGAATCTTGGTCTTATATCCAGATTACCTATTAACAATCATTGTTTTATGGTTAAGGTACACAATGATGAATCATTGACCAATGTTTCTTTATATTCAAATAATAGTAAATATTTGAACTCTTTGGATGAAGAATCTTCTTCTGATGTAGAAAATACTTTACCTACCTATGAAGAAGTTTCTAGGTTTGATTAACACCATGAGATTGATAATTCAAACTCAATAAAAAAACATGATAAGGAAAACTCTAATAATACTATTCTTACTAAAGAAATATCAGATCTTTCTAAAGATCTTGATAAGAAAAATGATGATTTTGTAGTTATATCAAAAAATCATAAGGAAGTAAATACTAAGAATAATAAACTTTCTAAAGATCTAGAAAAAGTAGTATCTATGAAAAACGTTTTCGAGACTAGATCGAGTTCAAATATAATTATTTTTTAGATAAAAACATGGTTATAAAACTCACGTCTGAAATATTTTCATTAATTAAATTTTTGTCAAACTTGACCTTAGGTAAAGAAAATTTTGATAAGATGTATTCACAAATATGACCCTTAAGAACCAAATCCAGATTTGGTTATACCCATGCAAAACCATGTTTTAGTAGAAATGATTTTGTTCCTAAAAGTGCCCCATTTTTTTCCAAATGTCAATGTGGTGGTCACTGGGAAAATAATTTTTTTTAATCAAAACACAATCATTAGGTTTTCATAAGGCTTACTACTCTAAGAAGATGTGTGTACCCAAAATTTTCTTATCTAAAAATCTCAGATCCAAAAAATTTTGGATTCAAAAAGTCTAATTCTTTTCTTATTTTTAGGAAAATAGGGAATGTACACACAATAATACTTGATACATGGATAGTGGATGATCCCGTCATATGACTGGTAAAAAATCCATTTCTAAAATATTATCAAGACGAAAGGAGGAAAAGTAACTTTCAGAGATAATCCTCGGGGAGAAATTATTGGTAAATGTAATATTGTTCTTCTAGGTAAAAACATGATTTCAAATGTGTTGTTTGTAAAGGGTCTTATGAACAACCTCATTAGAAAAATTCAATTATGTGATGAAATATACCTTGTGAATTTTAGGAATGATAAGTGCTTGGTACATAATTTCAAGGAATATTTTTTCATTATGACCATAGGCAAGAGAATGTTTACACTTTGAACATATAAGACCTTAGGATCCAAGACATACCTTGCCTAAGTGAAATGGAAGATCGTTCTTGGTTATTTCATAGATGACTAGGTCACTGTAACCCTAGAAACTTATGTGAACTCTATAAGAATAAACTAGTTAAGGATCTACCAGATCATAGATTTGACTCATCTAAAGTTTGTGATCCTTGCCAATATGGAAAGAAACAAAAATCTAGTATTAAATCAATCAGTGAAGTCTCAACAACTGATGCATTATAGTTGGTGCACATGGATCTTTTTGGTCCAACATAAACTGGAAGCATTTGAGGAAATTACTATATTTTTATTCTAGTTGATGATTATAATAGATTTACATGGTTCTATTTTCTAGCAAAGAAGACTGAAGATTTTTCCTATTTCAAATGTTATAGATCCCATGATAAAAATGAGAAAAATCTTCCACTGAAAACTATACATCGTGATCATGGAGGAGAATTTCAAAATTCTGATTTTGAAAGTTTTTGTAGTGGAAAAGGTATTACTCACAACTTCTCAGCACCGAGAACTCCTCATCAAAATGGTGTAGTTGAAAGAAGAAATATAATTTCTCAAGAGATAACTAGAACTATTTTGAGTGAATAATATATAGCTAGAAATTTATGGGCTGAATCTATAAGTACTTCTTATTATACTGTACATATATTTTTGATTAGACCTTTTCTTAATAAAAATCCTTATGAGTTATGGAATGGTAGAAAACCTAAACATTCCTACTTCAAGGTTTTTGGTTGGAAGGTATTAATCCTGAATACTAAAGATAATCTACACAAATTCACACCAAAATCTGATGAAGGAATTTTCTTAGGCTACTCCACAACTTCTAAGGCTTATAGAGTTTTCAATAAAAACACTTGTACTATTGAGGAAAGAGTAAATGTAAAATTTGTTGAGTCTGATACTTTTGTTTTTAAACCATCCCAACCTACAACCTTAGATGTGTTCTAAAAAACTTCTTGTCAAACATTGTTAGAAGATCATTTGATACCGAAAATGTTCTACAAGATACTTCTGAATCATTTACCCCAGAAGACATTCTACCCGATGTTGATGAACAGGTCTTACAAAACACTAGTCATGTGTCTCATAAGAATCATTCCGGTGATAGTATCATTGCTAATGTCAATCAACCTGTAAGGACTAGAAGTTCCTTATGAAATAAAGTAGAACATCTAGAATTTCATTCCCAATTGGAACAAAAAAAGTACCGATGAAGCTTTAGGTGATGATGATTGGATCAAATCCATGAAATATGAACTTAATGAATTTTAAAGAAATAATGTTTGGACCTCGGTTGAAAGACCTAAGGAATCTTCTGTTATTGGAGTAAAGTGGGTCTTCAGAAATAAGTGTGATTAAAATGGAGTCATTGTTATAAATAAAGCTAGACTTGTTGCTAAATGATATAATCAACAAGAGGGAATAGACTATGAAGAAACCTATTCTCTAGTAGCTAGACTTGAATCTATTAATTTTTTACTTGCCTTTGCAGCATTCTTCATTTTTAAACATTTTCAAATGGATGTGAAATCTGTTATTCGTAATGGTTATGTTCAAGAGGAAGTTTTTGTTGAACAACCACCTAGATTTGAAGATACAGTACATCCTGGTCGTGTTTTTAGACTTACCAATGCTTTGTATGGCCTTAAACAAGCCCCACGAGCCTAGTATGATAGGATTACATAATTTTTACTTCAAAATAACTATGTTAAGGGAAATATAGATCCATCCTTTTTATAAATAAAGATAATAAAAATGTTTTTATTGTTCAAATTTATGTTGATGACATTATATTTGGTTCAACTCATGAATCTTTACCTTATTATTTTGTAAGTCTAATGAAATCTGAGTTTTAGATGAGTTTGATGGGTGATTTAACATTTTTTCCTTGGTTTTCAAATTTATCAAAAACTAAAGGATCATATATATCTCAACAAAAGTATATTAAGGATCTTCTTAAAATGTATGGATTTGACAACACTAAAAGTATTTGTACTCCCATTGGCACCTCAAACACACATGATCTTGATGAAGCTGAGAAACCAGTATATCAAACATCATTTAGTGGTATGATAGGAAGCCTACTATACATGATAGCCAATCATTCAGACTTAATGTTTTCAGTATTCTTATGTGCAAGATATCAATCCAATCCTAAGAAATCTCATTAAAAGGCAGTGAAAATAATTTTTCACTACTTAAAGAGAACCATGGATCTAGGATTATTTTATACTCCTGGAAATAATTTTTTCTTAAAAAGAATTTCGAATGATGACTTTAGATTATGTAGAATGGATAGAAAAACTACATCAGTAACTTGACATTTCTAAGGAGATTCATTAGTTTCTTGGTCCCGCAAGAAGCAACATTCTGTAGCACTCTCCACTGATGAAGCTGAATATGTAGCAGTTGGAAATTGTTTTTCTCAAGTATTGTGGATGAAACACACACTCACAAAGTATGGATTGAGTTTCACCAGGAATCAAATATTGTGTGATAACACAAGTTCCATTTTCATTAGTAAAAACCTATCACATCACTCTCGTGCAAAACACATAGATATTAGGCATCACTTTCTTACAGATCACACACTAAAAAGTGAAATTATTCTTCAGTTTATCGGAACACAAGATCAACTTTCTGACATTTTCACATAATATTTTACCTTCCAATAGATTTGAATATTTTAAACAAAAGTTATAAATGATAATTGTATGGTAATCCATCATCATTAAATTCCTGTTGAATAATTATCCTTACAGTAATAAACTCCTTTTCATAGGGGGGAGTACATTTTCATGTTAGCATAATCAAAATTTTCATAGTCAGTTTTTTTACTAAGCATTTGTAATCAAAATTTTCGTAGTGTGTCTCTCAAACTTTTGTAACTAAAATTTTTGTAACAAGTTTCTAAAATTTTCAGAACTGAATTATTCGTATCGAAATTTTTTAGAACATAATATTTCAGAAAGGGAATTTCTTGAACTGAAATTTTTGTAATGAAAATATACGGAACTGAAATTTTTAAAATGAAATTTTCATACTGGAACTTTTGTAATGAAATTTTCGTACCGGAACTTTCGTAAAAATATTTTCATACTAAAACTTTTGTAATGAAATTTTTTTACTGATAATTTCATAATGAAGTTTTTCGTAGTATATTTTTATTAGTTAAATTTTCCTCAAGAAGAATATTACCAATTACAAAAAATCATTCTAGCCAATCTGAATGGTATGATTTCCTTACATAAGTATTTGTAATTATATTTTACATGCTGGTTTTTTATGTGTTTTAAAATTTTTCGGATTCTATTTTTCCGAAATCTGAATGTTTTTCTTAAAACCTCAAAAGATCGGAGTGATTTTTTCCTTACAGTTTGTATCTCAACTATCATATCAAATCTCAATGTATCTTAATTGTTCGATCAACCGTGGAAACTGAACCGTCATCTCAACGCCTATATAAATGGGACCACCGAGGGTAGTCCCACATTTGTTTTTCAATGTTTTCACATCTCGATGCCCTAACTCTCTTCTTAAGGACCATTTCGATCTTTCATTAGCCAGTTCTGAATCCTCCATAACTCTCCATTCTGAATATCTATTGAAGATACTTCCCAAGATATGTATACCTCAAATCCAATCTCAAAATGGTTAGTTTATAAGGAGAGGTTAGTACATCCATGTTTCTTCAAGTTTTATTCTCTTATATCAAAGAATATATAATTGAATGGCTGGGAGGAGGTTTTCTTATCAAAGCCAGAGAAACAGGATCCTTTTTTAACAGAGTTTCTTATCGAGTTCTATGTTCTGTTTCCTTCCTTGAGTAAGATGGAATATATTTCTTTTCTTACAAGTCGTATGGTATGACTTACAAATTTTCTTACACCAAGGCTGCAAGCTTGGTGGGCTTGTCTTATGAAGGTGAAGCTGAGTTATGTTCATATAAGCTTCTGAATGATCAAGGATGTTTCAAAAATGTGAGGTCATTGAAATGTCTTGGACTTAAAGATGTAAATTCTTTTAATATTTCTTATCTCTCTCCGAATAATCAGATTCTAAAGCTGTGGGTACAAGGTTTTCTCATACCAAGAAGGGGAGGTATGGATAATCTCCAAAATAGTGACATTTACATCCTAGATTTATTGGTAAATCTAATGAATATAAACTTGATGAGGCATGTATTTCTTACATTTAAGAATATCAAAGAAGAGAATCTGAATGTTCAAATCATAATGTATCCGACCCTAATTTCCAAACTTATCATCAAATTTCTTGATTCATTCAATGTTTATTACAATTCCATGAAAATAAATTTCAAGGTAATTATAGTAAGTGATGATACATTAAGGAGGATGAAAATGGGTTTTTCTGATGAATCTGGAGAATTCTATCCTTTACCAGAGGAAGAGGCTGAGACCATTCTGGAAAATTTGGTGAAGGCTAAACCAGAAAAGAATGATACTAAGAAGAGGAAGCATAAGGAAGTGGTTGCTGAAGACAAAACCCCCAATGGTAGGAAAATTCAATATGCACCACCCAAGAAAAAGAAACAAAAATCCTACCCTATTGAAGTGGCTGCTTAGTGGAGGGAAGACAACGAGAAGAGAAAAGAAGGGGATCCACAGTTCGGATTGGACCCTACTGAGGATAAATCCTTAAGAGAAAGAGCTGTGGATGAGTTAGAAAAACAAGAGAAAGAAAAGAAATTGAAGAAGAAGATGTCAGAAGAAGAGATTGTTCAATCTCTTTTGAAAGCAACTGAAATAGCCTCTGAGAAGATTCCCATTCTGGAATCCTTTGATGTCAAATCTTTACCAGAATCCCCTGGCAAGAAATACCCCACTCCGGAAACATCCAAAGGGAAAGATGTTGTTGAATGAACAGAAGAAGAAGTGGTTGAGAGTGTAGCATAAGATTAAGAAGAAGAAGAAGGAAGTGATGATATGGATGAATTGATCAAGAAATAGAATATTACCAAGAAAAGGATGAATCCCCAAAATTATTCACTCCAGAAAAGGGAGTTGAGAAATAATGTTAGAAGGATGATGATAAGGAAGAGGATTAGATGAAAATGTTTTATCTAAAGAAGATTCATATGAGAATAATTATCATGAAGAAGGAATAGAGAAGGGGAAAATAGATGAAGACCAGATTGTTCAACTATCAGAGAGTGAGGAAGAATCTCTAGATGACCAACCTATTCTGAAAACTGATAAAGGTATGAAAGTGCTCATGGATACACCAACATAAGATATATTTAGGAAGAAAGAGGTTGGTGGTTCTTCTAAAAGGAGGCTGGTTCAAATTTAGGAAGAAAAATCTCCAAGAATGTTATCGGATTCAGAGTCATCAGCACATGGTCATGATTTTGTTGTCGATTCATTGAAAAAGTTGGTGGACACTATTCAAAAATTTCCCACTATAGACACCAGATGCCAGATGCTACAACATAGTTTCAATCAGAAGTCAGAATCCTTATCCATGGACATGGATAAGTGTGTGAGGATTGAATTTGACCATAGAAGTTTTCTTATTAATTATTATTTACACAGGAAATCATGCAACAAAATCACTTTGTGGTCTAAGAAATTTGAAGACATGGCTATGTATGATAATTTTCAGAATGAGGTAAAATATGAGTTTGACACTAAGGATAACAAGATTAAGAATCTTTAGGATGAGTTGATCATTGAACAAAGATCTTGGAGTCAACAAGTGAAGGAACTAGATGATAAGGCTAACTCTCTTGCTCCAAATTTTATAAGGGATAGATATCTCAAGATTGAGCATGAGAAAAGACATTTAAAGAAATATGAGTTATTGAAGATACATGAAGAGGCCATGAAGGCTCAGGCAGAAGCTTTGAATGCTCAAGATGAATGTATAAAAGCTTTGGAGAGGCATGCTGAGGAGGATTGTAGAGATTTGAAAAAACTAAATTCCTTGTTTTAGAAGCTGATCCTGAAGGAAAAGAAAGACAAATAAACCCACTATGATCTTTTTTTTGCATTTTTCTTTCCTTGTAAAAATTTTCTCAACTCTATTGAAAATTTTTGTGGTTCTATCTTGTCTTTTTATGTACTAATGTTTCATGTAGTTTATTTTTTTTTCATTCCCATATATTCATTTTGAAAATCACAACGGGGGAGAAGGTAAAAGAACTACTAAAAGAGGAGAAGGATAAATTTTAAAGGGAGAAGGAATAATTTCTAAGAATAACTATCCTTAAGTAAGGGAGAGTTCTCAATACAATTCCTTCATTCTAATGAAAATTCCATTCCAGAAATCCAGAATACAATCCTTAGAGTTCCAATGCCTAAGGGGGAGTTAGTTGTATTCACTATCATCCATGAACAAATGGAGATAAGTTTTAATATCTATGTCTAATGAAGTTCTTCAATGTCCTTATATTTTTTTTGAATGGTTATTTGTGCTTTCCAAAAAGTGGGAGATTATTGAGTCAATAAGGTTTTCCTTATGATTTTTCAATTATTTTTTGTTATGAAAATCACAAACACCATATATTTAGGCTAATATATATTTTACTTCTCTTTTGAAAATTTACTCCCTTAAGGAAATTTACCCTACCCTATATTTCCTTATACATATCAATATTTTTCTTAAAAATAAAAATCGGATTCATATCTAAAACATCAGAATCATATAATATTTATATATGAAGCATTCTGTTATAGGATCTGAATCCTAGATATGAACGGTAATGAAATTCCAATCTGAATTCTGGTTACGAACTCTAATGAAGTTCCATTCCAAATTCTGGATACGAACTCTAATGATGTTTCATTTCGAATTCTGGATACTAACTCTAATGAAGTTCCATTCCGAATTCTGGATACGAACTCTCATATAGTTTGACTTCGAATTCTGGATATGAACATTCATATAGTTCCACTCAAAATTATGGACTCCGAAATTCTATGATTTCAACTCCGAACTTTTATGAGTTCGAATACGATCATTTATGAGTTTGACTCCTAACATCTATGAGTTAGAATCCAAAAATTTATGAGTTTGACAATAAACTTTTATGAGTTTGACACCGAACTTGTATGAGTTTATCTCTGAACTTTTATCAGTTCGACTCTGAACATTGTATGTTAAGATTCTGAATTCTTGTAAAACCAGATTCCGAATTTCCATAGAAATTCAGACTCCATATTTCCAAAGAATTCAGGTTCTAAATTACCATAAAAATAATCAGAATATCACTTTATTACAGACTCTGAATTCCATTTTGGTTAGACTCGGAATGTTTATTTTTTTAGATTCTGAACATTAGTTTTTCTTATTCTTACATATGATTCATTATAAAATGATGTCGTGCATTCAGTTACATATGTTTTTTTGTAAAACCATATTGTCCATTCTGTTTCTAACTAACCCTTGGTTTAGTGACACATGCATAGGTCCCTCAGAAATTTATGTAAAATATGATTGTTGGAGGACGGTACCGACCAATCCAACTGAGCCTACAAATAGGAGCTCATTTGAACGAGCTCAAAACTTTGACACTGATCTTTGACATCTGTGCATATATGCTGTTGAATTAATTTCTAGAGAGAGAGGCTCATATCAACTCTCATGATTCGTGAAGAATGTTCGAACCACTTGTTTAGACATAGCCTTGTGTAGACTTTCTTCGTGTGACTACGAATGTTGGTGATTACATTCAAGGGCTTCCGGGGATAGGAAGACAGAGGTTCTAACACCGTGAAGTTGAGGGCTTCCATGCTGAGGAAGACAGTGGTGCTAACTACCTTATCGTTGAGGGCTTCCGGCGATAGCAAGACAGAGACTCTGATCTTCATATCGAGGGCTTACCCTAGTGTGGGTATGACAGACTTTCTTGAATGTTTAAATCAAGGTACCTTTATCCAAGGTTGTTGGATACCCTTCTCTTTGGGTTAAAATATTTATATCTTATTACTTGTTTTTGTTACAAGTTTTTTCGCTGCATTTTTCATTATATGGAAAGTATAATCTTCTTATATTTCCATACAAATGCTCTCTGATTACTTTAGATTCTATACGCTTTAAGGTAAAACCTCATATTGTAAAATTTGGTTATGTTTCATTTTCTGGATTCATATTTCCAGAACCTATTTTTCGGAATCACTTTCCAGATTTAAGAAAGTGTATAGAACTAGAAGTTTTTAAATTCATACTTTTTCCCAATCTTTCAATTGGTGTTAGAGTTGTTGTGAATTTGATTAGTTTAACTTTGTTAAATTATATATTTCCTTATTTAAGGAAATTTGTAAAGTGTACAATTCACCCCCCTCAGGTATATTTAGCATCTACATCATTATTTCGATCATACAATTGGTATCAGATCAGGTTTCTGAAATACTTATACTCACATATAAGTTTTTCTTGCTCAGTTTTCATTGTTTTATATTTTCCTTGCTTAGGAATATATTCCTTGAATCCATAAATTTTTGTTTAACATGTTTTCATGTAGAATGATTTTCATAACGATGGTAGGTTTGAATGGTGGTTCCATTGAAACCTAAATCCTACAAGACCTCCAATTCATAATGGCAATGATTATGAATACTAGAGAGATCGAATGAAGAATTTCATTATCAATACGAGAGTAGATAACATTGTTATTCTTACTAGTGGTTATAAAATTCCTCATAAGGAAGTAAGTGCTTTCACCAATCAATAGAAGCATGAATATCAATTAAACTATAAGGTACACAATACTTTTCTATGTTCAATGACAAGGAAAATATATTTCCAAATTTTGTCTTGTGAAACAGCTAATTGTATATGGATGAAACTCAAAGTTACTCATTTTGGTACATCAAAAGTGATTGAGACTAGTAGAGCTATGTTGAGAGCAGAGTATCATAGTTTTAATTTTCCTTATGGAGAACCCATTTGTAAAGTAAATAAAATATTTATGACTATAGTTAATAGCTTACAGTCTATGGGAGAGATAGGTCTGGATGATGAAGCTCTTGTGGATAAGATTATTGATATTATGCCCAATGAGTGGGAATCAAAGTGAAAAGCTATTGATGAGAACAGGAAGGTCACTCAAATTTCTTTATATGATCTATTTGGATCTCTTCTTCAACTCAAAACCAGGATGAAGAGAGATGCTGACAACATCAAAAAGAAGAGTGGAAATGGTATTGTTCCTTTTACTACAACATCAAATCATATGAATGTTAAGACTCTTGAGAGAGTAACTAGATCCAAGTACAAGAAAGTAATTATCCAATCCGAATCTAGTGAGAGTAAAGTCTCAGAAAATGAGTTAGAAAATCTTGCTCGACGGATGAACAAGATAGCTGGTCAAAGAAATTTCCAATCCAAGTATAAGAAGAAGGAAAGGAAAGATAATTAAGATTCAGAGGTCATGTTCTATGAATGTAAGATTAGTGGACACATTATACCTGATTTCCCTATGATTAAAAAGAAAAAAAAGAAAAGAGAGGCATTCTGAAAGGAATAGAAAGAAGTATTACAAGTCCGGAGCTAAAGAATGTTCTGAAAGCTAATGACACCTAGTGTGCCAGTGGTGGTGACTCCTCAGATGCATCTTCAAATTATGAATCCTCAGGACATAAGAATGTTGGTCTTATAGCCATATTATCTATTAACATTCATTGTTTTATGGCTAAGGTACACAATGCTGAATCATTGACCAATGTTTCCTTAAATTCTATAGATAGTAAATATTATAACTCTTCATATGAAGAATCTTCTTCTGATGACTAAAATACTTTACCTACCTATGAATTAGTTTCAAGGTTTGCTGAACATCTTGAGATTGAGAATTAGAAACTCAATAAAAAACATGATAAGGAAAACTCTAGGAATACTATTCTTACTAAAGAAATAGCAGATCTTTCTAAATATCTTGATGTGAAAAATGTTGATTTTGTAAGTATTTCCAAAAATCGTGAGGAAGTAAAATCGGAGAAGAATAAACATTCTAATGATCTAGAAAAAGTAATTTCTAGGAAGAATGTTTTAGAGTCTAGATCTAGTTCCAAATTGAATGATTTTGAAGATAAAAACGTTGTTATACAACTCAATTCATAAATATTTTCCTTTAATAAGTTTTTTATCGAACATTACCTTAGGTAAAGAAAATTTTGTTAAGATGTATTCACAAATACGACCTTTAAGAAATAAATTCTGATTTGTTTATACCTATGCAAATCCAACTTTTAGTAACAAATATTTTGTTCCTCAAAGTTCCCCATTTTGTACCAAAAGTTAGTGTGGTGGTCACTGGGAAAAGAATTGTTCTTTAAACAAAACCCAATCCTTATTTTTTCATAAGTCCTATTTCTCTAAAAAGATGTGGGTACCCAAAATTTTGTTATCTGAAAATCTCAGATCCAAAAAATTTTGGATTCCGAAAGTCTAATTCTTTTCGTATTTTCAGGAAAATAGGGAATGTAACAACAAGAATACTTAGTACATAGATAGTGGATGTTCCTGGCATATGACTGGTAACAAAATCTATTTTAAAAATATTATCAAGATGAATGGAGGAAAAGTAACTTTTGGAGATAATGCTCAGGGAGAAATTGTTGGTATATGTAATAATGTTCTTCTTGGTAAAACCTTGATTTCAAATGTGTTGTTTGTTAAGGGGCTTAAGAACAACCTCATTAGAATATGTTAATTATGTGATAAAGGATACCTTGTGAATTTTAGGAATGATAAGTGCTTAGTACATAATTCCAAGGAAGATTTGATTTTTTCTGCCCATAGGCAAGAGAATATTTACACTTCGAACTTAGATGACCATAGGAGCCAAGACATACATTTTCTAAGTGCAATGGATGATCATTATTGGTTATGGTATAGAAGAATAGGTCACTGTAACCCTAAAAACTTATGTAAACACTCTAATAAGAAACTAGTTAAGGATCTATAGTAGCATAGATTTGATTCTTTTAAAGTTTGTGATCCTTGTAAATAAGTCAAGCAACATAAATCTAGTTTTAAATCAATCGGTGAAGTCTCAACAACTGATGCAATTGAGTTGGTGCACATGGATATTTTTGTTCCAACACAAAGTGGAAGCATTGGAGGAAAATAAAATGTGTTTGTTCTAGTTGATGATTACACTAGATTTACATGGGTCTATTTTCTAGAAAAGAGGTTTGATGCTTTTTCCTATTTCAATAGTTTTAGAGACCATGTTAAAAATGAGAAAAACCATCCATTGAAAACTATACATAGTGATCATGGAGGAGAATTTCATAATTCTGATTTTGAAAATTTTTGTAGTAGAAAAGGTATTACTCACAGCTTCGCAGCACCGAGAACTCCAAAACAAAATCGTGTAGTTGAATGATGAAATATAATTCTTCAAGAGATAACAAGAACCGTGTTGAGTGAATATTCTATAGGTAGAAATTTTTGGGATGAAGCTATAAGTACTGCTTGTCATACTATAAATCGAGTTTTGATTAGGCCTTTTCTTAATAATTCTCCTTATGAATTATGGAATGGTAGAAAACCTAGACTTTCCAACTTCAAGGTTTTGTGTTGCATGGTATTCATCCTGAATACTATTGATAATCTACACAAATTTACACCAAAATCTGATGAAGGAATTTTCTTAGGCTACTCCAAAACTTCTAAGACTTATAGAGTTTTCAATAAAAACACTTGTACAGTTGAGGAAACAGTACATGTAAAATTTGATGAGTCTGATCCATTTGTTTTTAAACCTTCCCAACCAACATCCCCAGATGTGTTTTCAAAAACTGATTATCAAACTTTGTTAAAAGATCCTTCTGATAAGGAAAATGTTCAAGAAGATACTTCTAAACATTTACCCCAGAAGACTTTCTACCCTATGTGGATGAACAGGTCTTACAAAACCCAAGTAAGGTGTTTCATAAGAATTATCCCAGTGATAGTATCATTAGTGAAGTCAATCAAACTATAAGGACTAGAAGTTCCATAAGAAATGAAGTCGAACATCCAGCATTTCCTTCCCAATTTGAAGAAAAAAGCACTGATGAAGCTTTAGGTGATGATGATTGGATCAAAGCCATGCAAAATAAACTAAATGAATTTGAAAGGAATAAAGTCTGGACCTTGGTTGAAAAACCTAAGGAAACTTGTGTTATTGGAGTAAAGTGGGCCTTCAAAAATAATTGTGATGAAAATGGAGTCATTGTTAGACATAATGCTAGACTAGTTGCAAAAGGCTATAATCAACAAGAGGGAATAGACTATGAAGAAACCTATGCTCCAGTAGCTAGACTTTAATGTAATATTTTTTTAATTGACTTTGCAACATTCTTCAATTTTAGGCATTTTCAAATGGATGCGAAATATGATTTTCTTAAAGGTTATGTTCAAGAGGAAGTTTTTGTTGAACAACCTCCTGGATTTGAAGATACAAAAATTCCTCATCATATTTTTAGACATACGAAATCATTGTTTGGTGTTAAACAAGCCCCATGAGCCTGGTATGATTGGGTTACAATATTTTTTTATCAAAATAACTATGTTAAGGGAAATTAAGATCCAACAATTTTTATAAAAAATATAAGAAAACTGTTTTGATTGTTCAAATTTATGTTGATGATATTATATTTGGTTCAACTCAGCAATCATTAAATGATTCTATAGCAAGTATAATGAAATCTGAGTTGGAGATGAGTCTGATGGGTGATTTAAAAATATTCACTGGTTTTCAAATGTCAAAAAAACCAGAAGGAACCTATATATCTCATCATAAGTATATTAAGGATCTTCTTAAAAAGTATGGATTTGACAACACTAAAAGTATTAGTACTCCCATTGGTACCTCAAACACACTTGATCTTGATGAATTTGGGAAACCAGTAGATCAAAAATCCTTTAGAGGTATGATATGAAGCCTACTATACTTGACATCCAGTCATCCAGACTTAATGTTTTTAGTATGCTATGTGCAAGATATCAATCCAGTCCTCAGGAATCTCATTTAAAGGCAGTGAAAATAATTTTTCTCTACTTAAATTGAACCATGGATATAGGATTATTTTATACTTATGGAAATGATTTTATCTTAAAAAGATATTCGGATGCTGACTTTGGTGGATGTAGAATGGATAGAAAAAGTACATCTGTAACTTTTCATTTCTTATGAAATTCATTAGTTTCTTGGTCCTGCAAGAAGCAAAATTCTGTTGCACTCTCCACCACTGAAGCTGCATATGTAGCAGCTGGTAGTTGTTTTTCTCAAGTAGTGTGGATTCAACACACACTCAAAGAATATGTCTTTAGTTTCACCAAGACTCAATTTTTGTGTGATAACACATGTGCCATTGCCCTTAGTAAAAACCATGCACATCACCCTCGTGAAAAACACATAGATATTAGGCATCACTTTCTTAGGGATCAAACACTAAAAGGAGATATTATTCTTCAGTTAATTGGAATTCAAGATCAATAAAGTGACATTTTCACAAAATCTATACCTTTTGATAGATTTGAATACATTAAACCGAAGTTAGGAATGATAACTATAACACAATCCTTCTTCATTAACTTCTTGCTGATCAATTATCCCAACATTAATAAACTCCTTTTCATTGGAGGAGTACATTTTCATGTTAGCATAATCAAAATTTTCGTAGTCATTTTTTTTCAAAGATTTTGTAATCAAAATTTTTGTAGTCAGTCTTTCAAACTTTTTTAACTAAAATTTTCATAACGAGTTTTTCAAAAAATTTGGAACTGAATTTTTCGTAATGAAAATTTTCAGAAATGAAATTTTTATAAATATAATTTCTGGGACTGAAATTTTCGGAATGAAAATTTTCCAAACTGAAATTTTCGGAAGGGAAATTTCCGGAACTGAAATTTTCATAATTAAATTTTCATACTGGAACTTTCATAATGTAATTTTCGTACTGGAAATTTCGTAATGAAATTTTTGTATTGAAACTTTCATAATGAAATTTTCATACTGAGAATGTTCGTAATGAATTTTTTCGTAGTAAGTTTTTCTTAGTTAAATTTTCCTCAAGAAGAATATTACCAATTATGAACAATATTTCTATCCAATCTGAAGGTATGATTTCCTTACTTATGTCATTGTAATTATATTTTACTTTATGGTTTTTTTATTTGTATTAAGATTATTCAGATTCTATTTTTCATAAATACAAATGTTTTTTTAAACCTCAAAAGATCGGAGTCAAGATTTCCTTGCGGGTTGTATATCAACCATCAGATCAAATCTCAATATATCTCAACTGTTCGATCAACCGTGGAAACTGAACCGTCATATCAACGCCTATATAAAGTGGACCCCTAAGGGTCTTCCCACATCAGTTTTTCAAAGCTTTCAAGTCTCGAAGCCCTGACTCACTTATTAAGGACCATTCTGATCTTTCATATACTCGTTCCGAATCCTTTATAACTCTCCATTACGAATGTCTGTTGAAGCTACTTCCTAAAATATTTTTATACCTCAAAGGAAATCTCAAAATGGTTAGTTTGCAGGGAGAGTTTAGTACAACCACGTTTCTTCAAGTTTTATTCTCATATATCTAATAATAGAAAATTGAATTGGTGGGTGGTGGTTTTCTTATCAAATCCAAAGAAAAAGGATCATGTTTTTATAGAGTTCCTTATTGAGTTCTAGGACACTGTTTCCTTCCTTGAGGAAGATGGCAGATATTTCATTTCTATCAAGTCTTATGGGAAGACTTACAAATTCACTTACTCCAAGGCTGAAAGCTTGGTGGGGTTGTCTAATGATGAAGGTGTGTTTTTTTCACATAAGCTTACGGATGTGAAATGAAGTTTCAACAAAGTGAAGGCATTGAAATATCTTGGAATTAATGTTTTAAAGTCTTCTATAATTTCTCCTCTCTCTCTGAATAATCAGATTCTACAGCTGTGGGAACATGGTTTTCTCGTACCAAGAGGAGAGATAAGTATAATCTCAAAAAAATTGACATTAACATCCTAGATTTCTTGGTAAATCTAAGGAAGATAAATCTGATGAGGCATGTTTTGATTATAGTTAAGAATATCAAAGAAGGGAATCTAGAAGCTCAGATCATAATGTATCCAGCCTTGATTTCCAAACTTATCATCAAATGTCTTGATTAATTCAATGTTTCTTGCACTTCCATGCTATGAAATTGCAAGGTAATGCTAGTAAGTGATGATACATTAAAGAGGATGAAAATGGGGTTTTCTGATGAATCCGGAGAATTCTATCCTTTACCAGAGGAAAAGGCTAAGACCATTCCAAAAAATGTGGAGAAGGATGAACCAACAAAGAAAGTTACTACGAAGAGGATGCTTAAGGATGTGGTTGTTGAAGACCAAACCCCCAAAGGTAAGGAAACTCAATCTACACAACCCAAGCCAATGAAACAAAAATCCTACCCAAATGAAGTGGATTATATGTGGAGGGATGACAAAGAGAATAGAAATGAAGGGGATCTACAGTTTGGATTGGACACTGCCGAGGCTGAGGCCTTATGAGAAAGTGCTGCAGATTAGTTAGAAAAATAAGAGAAATAATAGAAATTGAAGAAGAAGATGTCATAGGAACAAATTGTTCAATATCTTTTGAAATAAACTGAAATAGCCTCTGAGAAAATTCATTTTTCGGAAACCATTCATGTCCAATCATTACTAGAAACCCCTGGAAAGAAATACCCCACTCCAGAAACGTCTAGTGGAAATGAAGTTGTTGAAAGAATAGAAGAAGAAGATGTTGAGAGAGTAGAAGAAGAAGAATAATAATATGGAAGTGATGATATGTATGATTTGATCAAGCAAGTAGAAGATTATCAAAAAAAGGATGAATCCGCAAAATTAGTCACACCGGGAAAGGGATTTGAGAAATAAAGTAGTAAGGATGATGATAAAGAAGAGTAATAGAAGCAAAATTTTATATCTAAAGAATAATCCAATGAAATGAATTATCTTGAAGATAGAACAAATAAAAAGAAAATAGATGAATACTAGATTAGTCAACTATCAGAGAGTGAGGAAGAATCTCCAAAATGATGATCCTATTCTGAAAACTAATAAAGCTAAGCAAGTGCTATTGGTTACACCGAAAAAAGATATCTTTTGGAAGAAATAGTTTTTTGGTTCTTCTAAAAGGAGGTTGGTGCAAATTGAAGAATAATAATCACCTAGAAAGTTATCGTATTCGGAGTCATCAACACCTGGTTATGACTTTGTTGTCGAGTCATTAGAAAATTTGGTGGACACTATTCTGATATTTCCCAATATAGACTCTAGATTCAAGATGATGCAACATAGTTTGAATCAAAAGTCATAATCCTTATCCATTATGATGGATAAGTATGTGAATATTGTAGCTGACTAGAAAATTTTTCTTATTAAATATGATGTAAACAGGAAATCATGTAGCAAAATCACTTTTTGGTCTAAGTTAATGAAGACATGGCTAAGTATGAAAATTATCAGAATGAGGTAAAAGATTCCCTTGACATTGAGGATAACAAGATTAAGAATCATCAGGATGAGATAATCATTGAGCAATTTTTTCGAAGTCAATAAGTGAAGGAACTAAATAATAAAGCTAACTCTCTTGCTCAATATTTTATAAGGGATAGAGATCTTCGGATTGAGCGTGAGAAAATACATGTAACGAAAGATGAGTTATTGAATATACAGGAAGAGGCCATGAAATTTCAGGAAGATTATTTGAAAGAAATAGATGAAAGGATATAAGCTTTGGAGAGGCAAGCTGAGGAGGATCAAAGATATTTGAAAAAAATGAAAACCTTGATGAAGAAGCTGATTCCGAAGGAAAAGGAAGACAGATAAACCCACTCCGATATTTTGTTTCATTTTTCATTCTCTGTAAAAATTTTCTCAACACTAATGAAATTTTGGGTGGTTCTATCTTGTATTATTATGTACTAATGTCTCAGTTACTTTATTTTTTTCCATTCCCTTCAATTCTTTTTGAAAATCACAAAGGGGGAGAAGGAAAAAGAACTACGCAAAGGGGAGAAGGAAAATTTTAAAATGGAGAAGGAAAATTTCTAAGAAGAACTATCCTTACATAAGGGGGGGGTTCTCATTAAGATTACTTCATTCTAATAAAAATTCTATTCCGGAAATCCAAAATACAATCCTTAGAGTTCCAAGGCCTATGGGGGAGTTAGTTCTATTCAGTATCATCCATGAGCAAAGGGAGATATGTTTTAATTTCAAAGTCTACTGAAATTTTTCAAAGTCCTTATATATTTTTTGAAAGGTTGTTTGTGCTTTCCAAAAAGGGGGTGATTTTTGAGTCAATATAGATTTCTGTAATACTTTTCCTTTCCTTTTTGTTTTGAAAATCACAAACACCTTATATTTAAGAAAATATATATTTTATTTCACTAAGGAAAATTTCCTCGCTTAAGGAAATTTAATCTAACCTAGAATTCCTTATACATAACAATATTTTTCATAAGTATAAATATCAGATTCATACCTAAAACCTCACAATCATATAATATTTATATATGAAGCATTCTGTTTTAGGATCTGAATTATGGATATGAACTGTAATGAAATTCCAATCCAAATTCTGGATACGAACTCTAATGAAGTTCCATTCCGAATTCTGGATACGATCTCTAATTATGTTCAATTCTAAATTCTGGATACGAAATATAATTAAGTTCCATTCCGAATACAGGATACAAACTCTCATATAGTTCGACTCTAAATTCGGGATACGAACATTAATATAGTTTCACTCCGAATTATGGACTCTGAAACCCTATGAGTTCAACTCCGAACATTTATGAGTTGGACTCCGAACATTTATGAATTTGAATTCTATCATCTATGAGTTCGACTCCGAACATTATGAGTTCGACTCTGAACTTCTATGAGTTTGACTCCATACTTTTATGAGTTAGAATACGAACTTTTATGAGTTCAACTCCGAAACTCTATCAGTTCGACTCTGAACATTGTATTTTCAGATTCTGAATTCTAGTGAAACCAGCATTTGAATTTCCTTAGAAATTCAAACTCCAGATTTCCACAAAATTCAGGTTCTGAATTCCAAGAAAACTGAATCCGAATATCTCTTTATTAGAGACTCCGAATTCCATTTTGGTTAGACTCCGATATTTTATTTTATAAGATTCCAAACAATAGTTTTGCTTATTCTTACATATGTTTCGTTATAAAACGATTTCATGCATTCAGTTACATATGTTTTGTTATAAAACGATGTCATCCATTCTGTTTCTAACTAACCGTTGGTTTAGTGACACGCGTATAGGTCCCTCCTAAATTTAAGTAAAATATGACTGTTGGAGGAGGGATCCAACCATTCCAACCGAGCATATAAATAAGAGCTCATTTGGAATAGCTCAAAACATTGACACTGATCTTTAACATCTATGCATACATGTTGTTGAAGTAATTTCTAGAGATAGAGGCACTTATCAACTCTCATGCTTCATTAAGAAATTTGAACAACTTGTTTAGACATTTCCTTGTGCAGACTTTCTTCGTGCGACTCCGAATGTTGGTGATTACATTCGAGGGAATTCGGGGATAAGAAGACAAAGGTTCCAACACCTTGAGGTTGAGTGCTTCCTTTCTGAGTAAGACATAGGTGCCGACTACATTAAAGTTGAGGGCTTGTGGGGATATCAAGACATAGACTCCGATCTTCATATCGAGGGCTTACCCGAGTGTGGGTAAAACAGACTTATTTTAATGTATAAATCAAGGGAGCATTATCTATGGTTGTTGGATTCCCTTCTCTTTGGGATAAAATATTTATATCTTGTTACTTGTTTTTGTTACATGTTTTTCCGCAGCATTTTGTATTGTAAGGAAAGTTTAATATTCTTATATTTCTTTACACATGTACTCTGATAAATTTAGATTCTATATACTTTAAGGTAGAATCTCATATTGTAACCTTTGGTTTTGTTTCATTTTTTGGATCCATATTTGCAGGACTTATTTTTCGGAATAACTTTCTAGATTTATGTAAGTGTATAGAAATTGAATTTTGTAACTTCATACTTTCTCCCAATATTTCAATTGCTGTTATAGGTGTTGTGAATTTTCATAGTTTATCTTTGTTAAATATATCCATTTCCTTGTTTAAGGAAATTTTTAAAGTGAACAATTCACCCCCTCTTGTATATTGAGCATCTACATCGTTATTTCGATCCAACATTGTTAGCCATGTTCTAAAAAATAATATAATCCATATTGAACATTAATATTTACAATAATAGGAACCAAAACCTATACACATCAGTTTGTCACTAAATCAATTTACCTAAATACTATATATAACATTAGTTGGGATTTACCAATAAAAAAACTATATATTTTACATCATTATCTTAAAACATTAAATCTCCCAATAGTCTCGAAACACCATGAATATATTGGATAAAATATATGATGACTATATACAAATCAAATTTATATTACTATACTTTTACATATTTCTCTCTAATTGAACAACACTAGTCAATCTTCTATATTTGTTATAGGTTATACTCATCTTCAATACATCTTCAATGAACAACTTAAAAAAGGATGACATCAAATTATTTTTTTGGGAAAACATGTCATCATTTAAATATTAGTTAGAATAAATTAATTTGAGAAAAATTAATCAAGGACATAATATTTACACATGGGAGTTTCATAAATGGAAATAATTAAATATAAATACATAAAAGTGAAAAATTGATGTATATCATAATGGTGAGAAAACAAATATATGTTAGGTGAAAAAAAAGATATCATAAATAGAATTATCATAAAAATTGAAAAATAGGATTATAGATTGATATTATAAGTTTAATGAAAATAACATATATGGAAACAACATAATTCATTTCATTATTAGTGTAAGTCAATGATCATTTCCAAGAAAACTTAACACAATGTACTCGGAAAAATTCACATGCACTACGAACAACAATTCAGTAGATGAAAATGAACACCAAATTATTAGATGACTATATAATTTTCTACTACCTATATAATCATATTAATTAAATAATTATATATTCTATATGTTTAAAATAAACCATATATAATTCAAATAATTAGAAAATATCAAATTTTGGATAACTGATTATTAATTTTTTCCTAAAATATAACAAAATTCTATATAATAAATATATTATAGATAATAAATAATTAAAATATTTCAAAAAACTCAAATTAATAATGAAATAATGGTATTTAACATGTGGTTTCAATTTAAAATGTGTTAAATATAAGCAAAGGAAATGTATAGAAAAATAAAGAACAATATTTGTGATACATAATGAATAGAGTAATGGATAAGTTAATGAAAGAAAGATAATATTTTATACCATTAGACCGAAATTGATCCTATATGGTTTCCATAAATAATTTAAAGGTTTTTAGTATATTCCCTATTTAAAAATATTTAATTAATGTGGAAAACTAAATAAAATAAGAAATTGAAATGTTCTAGTAATTTGGGTTTTCATAAACAAGGGAATATAAAAAGGAAACCATGTATGTATAACACCAAAAAATGTAAATTTATAAATGAATATATTTATGTACTTTATAAATACTGTAACATTACATGATATTAGAATAGATTATAATGAAGATATATAAGGATAATGGACATACCAAATGTAATAAGGGTGGTTCGGAAGATCCATTATGGTCATAGTGACCATGAATCAACTACCCTTGAATAATAATCTCATTATATTTTTTTGTATCCATAAATTGTAAAATATTATAGAATAAAATAAAAATTGGATATATATATATATATAAATAAAAAATATGAATATAAATTATTTATTGTCATAAGTATCTAGGAATAAAAAATTTGAGAAGAAACCACTTACGAACATAGTATTTAAGGATTATGTGACATATGAAAGAGTTTTACATGTTATAAATGTAAATCATAAGAAATAATTTCAAATTTAAATAAAATGAAATAATATTTAATATAATACCAAATTTATAAGAATAAATTTCATGATGAACAACAACATCTCAATACATGAATATTTAGTTAACATGAAGTGCAATCCTCAAGCCCAGATTCTCTACATCCATGTGTATGAATTCCATAATAATCAAATTTCAGATATCAAAAACATTATTATGAAATCATTTTATTGAAAATAAACTACTTATATTTCATTCTTTTTCATGAGATAATTATGTATTTAATAGTTGTCACTAATTTAAAATTACATGAGTGGGTTTTGTATATTTTTCTGAACCCTCCATGATATATTTTATTAATGTCAAACATTTTTAAAAAAATGATTCACATTCTCCTTAATTTTATAAATATACATATATTATTTTATTATACTGATAAGTAATTAATAATATAATGTAGGATATCCAAAAGAATATTATTTAAATAAATGTTCCTAGATATATTCCGTTTAGGAAGGTATATTTGTTAGGGTCATTTATTTTTAATATACCTTATATTATGTTGAGTAATACCTTTTAATAAAATTAATTTTATGACTAATATAATTATTATAAATTACATTAAAATTAAATTGAAAACATGCTAGGTAGTAATGGGTGTAAAATTATTTCATTTTTTTGTTATAATCCACACAAACATATGGATGATTCTCTAATTATTCATATAATGAGAGAATGGATGACTATAAAATAATTTATCCATTGAGAATCAAAATATTGTTAATAATATATTGTGTTTAATTAAATATATCAGTTAATAAATCATTTTAATCGGGTTATGAAACATAGAACATCTCATTCAAAGGAATTGTAGTCTACATGGACACATAATGACGTATAAATATTTGGAATGGAATTAGGGGAATTATAAAAAAAAGTCATAATATTAATATAATAAATTTTTATAATATTGATAATAAATATTTTGTTAATAATTCTTGGATATATTTTAATTGAGATGGTAGAATATGATTTCAATTAAAAAATATTTTTCTAAACCTGTCCGCCAACATTAAATATTCTCCCTTGGGAAAGACATTACGTTTATTTTAAATTTCATTTCAGTAGGAAAAATGATACTATGATGTGGGTACATGGAAAAATATAGACTAGGGATGAGTTTTTACTTAGGAAATTAAATACAAATATTATATAATGTGGGTGGTAATGAAGGTATTTATTAGTGAGATTATTGGAATCATTATATTATGATAAAAGGGAATGCTAGTGTTCACTGATAAAAAAGATCCAATAATGGATAATAATGGAGAGGGGATGATAAAATTATTATAAATGTCTCATCCATCAAAAAAATATATGACATTAACATTATTTTGGATTCTTACAATTTTTTATACATTTTTTAACTAAATTATCATGTACCATGATAAATAATTATTACCTAAGAAATTAATTATTTGAAAATAAAACTACAATTTTCTTTACTAGTCAATTGGAACCAAATATTCATAATTTTTAATCAATTTATTCTAACATTAACTATAAGGTATATAAATTAATTTTAACATTAAAACTAAAAATTCAAAAAAAAAGTATAATTCTATGATTAATAGTACTTTCTATGATAAAAATATAAATTCATTTGACAAAATAATATAAATAATAATATTGTTAAACAATATGTCTTATATGTATTAAAGATAATATATCATTTTATTTTGTTAAATGTTATCAAAAATTAATAATTGTATTAAAATAATTTCTTAGAATAAATTTGTATGCATGTCACATAATTTTACACACTGTTTATATATATTGAACATTATATTATCAAATAAATAATTTCATATGTCAAATAAATTACTGCTCATTAAAAATTTATTTGAAAATTTTATTTATTTTATAATTTATTAAAAATTCAAAAATACTATTGCATTAATTAAAACCAGTATTTTTTACTCTCTATAAAAAAGGCCAATTTATATAAAAAAATTATCCCAGAGTAATATTTTCAATATATACATAAAATGATTTAAATTTCATGAAATTAATAATCTAAAATTTATAAATTTATATTTAATATGATTATATTATATATTGTGAAATCATTTTATTGAAAAAATAAATAACTTAAGCATTATATTCATCTAATATCATTTAATAATAAGTTAAAATTAAAATAGTGTTCATAAGTTAGTTTGAAAGATTATTATTAAGATTATATTTTTCATGTAATTAATATATTTTAGTAGTTAGAATACTATGAAAAATAATAATACTTTTTTAAAAAATTCATCATCATCAATGATTAGTAGTTTCAATCACATTTCATCAAAAATTTATCTTCTAACCCATAAATTGGATCAATAAATAAATAATTATAATGTTGTTAAATGAATTTAAATAATTTATTATATAAAATATATTTACTATCACATTATTATTAAAATATTTTTTTTTTCATATTCATATTTATTTATTATTTTTTATCAACAAATCAAATTTTTTATTATGTTATATAGTGATCCATTTTGTATTGAGGTCACATGTGAATTAAGTTATCTCAAAAAGTAGATTGATTTTTGAAGGATTAATAGTAAAATCTCAGGGAATTACATTCTCCCCCCATAAATAATTAACTTCCAAAAACACATAGTTATGATATACTAGTGAACCATAAAATGTATTTATATATGGTAGATATTAATAATGATTTAATTTAATACCCTTTAAGTATATCATTCTAATATAATTTTATTATCTATAATATGGATTTTCTGACTAATGATTTTAGAAAATAATATAGAATTATTCTTTATCATGGCCGATATAATATAATTTTCATCATAATGGGTTCCTTAATCATCAATTAATTTGATATATTATCACAATATTGAAATGAAATGTTATTTCCTCAATACAACACAAAATTTTCCCTCAACTTGGTGGGAACTAATCCATTTCCAAAATCACAAATAACAAATCCAATGTATTTATATTATTCTTTGAGGGAAACATTTACCCATTAATAAAATAATAGTAAAACTAATTTTTTTAATAATACATCAACATTTACAAATAGGCGATCTTTTAAATTTCTGTTAAGAGATTTTAAAAATAATACATATGGTTGAACAAGAA
Organism: Viscum album; assembly: GCA_963277665.1. Classification (NCBI taxonomy): domain Eukaryota; kingdom Viridiplantae; phylum Streptophyta; class Magnoliopsida; order Santalales; family Viscaceae; genus Viscum; species Viscum album. The sequence goes on along the minus strand of OY728160.1, from coordinate 792,531,944 downwards.
TCAGATTTGATACTCAAAACTATTTATTGGATGAGAGTTCATTGTCACTCAATTTCATTTTTAGAAAAAAACTAGTTTTTTGGGGTATATATACTAAAATGATAGCATATTCCTTGAAACCGGTTATGTGTATAATCCTATTTATCCTTCAGATCTAGGAATTATCATAGATAAGTACAATGTTTCCAATTTTTTGACACTGAATTATTAAAAAATTTATATGATGATCATTATTTTTCTCCTATTTTTCAGCATAACAATTACTTTTTCCTTGGGATATTATTGATCAAATACCTAATTTACCAAACATAATACAACTTCAATATCCTTTAATAAAATAAAAATTCATTCTCTTACAATGTCATTCACATAATTAGAGTCAATTATTTTTTTCTTCATCATCATTATAAATTGAATACCATCAGTCTCTATCAATATCTTATTTTGTGTGTTTGGATGTTAAAAAAAATATCACAAAACATGATAAAAAATTTTTGTAAAAAAAATTCCTCACACCACATAAAATACAATTAGCTATATCTTTCAATGAATTTTTAAAATATATACAGATTAAATTTTTAACCTGATTCACTGGGATTCAAATATTTTAAATCAAAAGGTGGTAAAAATGATTGATGAAAAATAAAATATATATGAGAATTATAATAGATTATCACATGATAACCCAGCATCAATATGTGTTTCAAATTAAAACTAACACCTTATCAATAAGTTTTATCTGAATCTATATCATATTAACCTATATTTCATTTGGTTAGGGTCTGTCTTACACATTAAAAAAATCATAATATACTAAATATATCTAATTTTATTATAAATTGAACGTTATAGAAATAATAATATACCCAATTAGTATGTAGTGAGTTTTATAGTCTAAGGACTACTCAACATGTTCATTGTGATGATAAAGTTGATAATTAACTATCCATTTTCACGGTGATTACCCCAATGGTCATTTTTTAAATATATACATAACCATTTTAGTATTCATACTATGATGTAATATATGGAATACCATATAATATTTAATTTAAAAGAACATCAAGATGTTATATCGACCTAAGCATCATCCATAGGGTTTTACTTAATGTTCTTTATTACAATTTTAAAAAATAACTACACTATTCCTAAAAAAATAACTCAGAAAATATGTTCTACCAATTAATCATCCCAAAAACTATACTCTGTGTTCTGTACTATATAAACTTTCTATAAATCATTATTTTGATAAAATATGGAATTAATATATATAAACGTACAAAAATTTCACACCATTCTAATAAAGTAAATATTACATCCCACAATAGTATCATTATCCAAATAAAAGATGAATTAGTGTTTGTGTGTGTGGAATATATATATATATATATTATTTTACAAATATTTTGGAGTTTTTATAATCAATCAACACTTGTACACCATTTAATCCTATCATATAATATAATCATATTTATTTCCTAATGAATAAAATCATAAAATGGTATTAGCTTAGATTATCATTAATGAAATAATTATAAAAATCTAAACAATGTTTATATCATTATAATCTAAAAAATTATTTCTTAGTGAAAAATATATTACTAGTGGGAAATTCAAAAAATTAAAAATGGGGCATTATGAATCCTACAATGGGAATAACTATAGGAAGTTATTTTTTCCGAAAATATAATTATATTTAGATTAATTTCATGATATCTTAAAAAAATTAATTATAAACACTGAAACAATACATAATAGAATGATATCCTAAGTTCATGTAATATAAAATATGTGTAAAACATAATACTTTATATTATAACAATAGTTCATGTCACAATACAATTAAAAAACATACTGTGAATGGGAAACATCCAATGTACCATAAATATTTTCTCATGAGTTGAAAACAATAATCAATGCATTAGTAAAGAATATTGTATCACCCATAGATTTTTCAAATAGTAACATAATGTTTTATAGATTTCATGAAATACAATAGAATAAAATATTAAATCATAGGGTAATAATTTACAATTATTTTTAAATAATATATACAACTACAATAGAATCGATTCATGAAACACATAGATTATATGAAATATGATTCTATAATAAAATTTTATCATTTAAATATGACCATTATTTTATAGCCTTTAAATTTGAAATTACGAATAGAACTAAATAAATTAATAAAAATATGTGGATATTCATGTAAATAATAAATTAAATTATTTCTATTCATTACATGTTAAATAAGGATAATTTTAATTTAAAAGAAAGTTTTTCTAAAAACCCAGATATTTCATTGAAATTATTTTCATTTTTTAAGGTTTAATTATGATATATTATTTTTTGTACATATTTTTTTTAACATATAATCTATAATTCTATCATAATATGAAATTTATAAGAGGTTTATGTTTTATAAATGTTAGGATAAGTTTCATTTTTCTATGAATAGTGAAAAAACAAGCCCACACTGAAAATTTCCATTAACTTTTAATTATTTACATAGATGAATTATATTATAAATTTGTTTTAAATTATAATTTGATAATGAAAATATAGTACATAAATATTCTATCATTTGGATCAATTTAAAAATGAAAAATTATGTTAAAACCTTCTATTCATTTGACAATTCTATTTTAGAAAACATACATTTTTTCACGTATTCCATTATAATATTTATTTGATTATTCCACTTATATGAATTGAATGTCGAAAAATGTATTAAATATTTTGACTAAAAATTACTAAAATTATATAATAATTTAATCATATTTTTTAAAAAATTGTAATTGTGAAAAAAAAATTAATGTTAATGTGAAAATGGATTTACTATGGACAAAATCATCAATCCTTGGTCTAATGGAAAACTAACTTGGAAACTGATGTGGCTCATTTTTCATCACAAAATTTCCATGATTATAATATTGATTAATTAATATTTATTATATTATATTTATGAAATTACTATACTTAAATAATATTAATATTTCATATACCTTCGTATATTCCATTGCATTTTAAATTTGATAACATCACTCATGTATACTAGAGGCTACCGCCTCGTGATGTAATGTGATTCATTTTTAACTCAAAATCTACATAACATTTCATAAGGATAAAAATCATTAATATATATGATATATATGACAGGATATTTATTATGTAAAACTAATATATCAAAAAATTCAATACCCATTCACTCGTTAAACGAATGATAAAATTACTGATGCGTACTAATGACCTTTCATCTCTATGAAATGTTGTAATTCATCATCATTTTCAAACATTCATAAATGATTTTGAAATTGAATCAGATATGTAAATATTATATTTATATATTTATATCAATTTTCAAATATGATATATTAATATATATATATATATATATTATTCTCATGAACTATAACATTCATGACGAAATGTGCTTGGGAAAACCGAAAAATGTATTCCCAAAATAATGAAAATAACAAAAAAAATCATCAAATAAGAGGTGAAATTCTATAATTTGTTTACTTGTCATTTTATAAATTTGATTTTTTTTATGGTAATTATTTTAGAATTTTACAAACCACTATATTTGATATAGAGTCATGTTTGATCGTTTGCATACATGAGCTAATGTTTTCCCATCTAACTTTTACTTCTATAAACCATAATATAAATTCCCCACTCATTTAAATTGTCATGTGTTTATAATTACATTTATATTTATTATATAATGTTTCAATTTATCTTCATACCATTAAAATATTCCTATATTTTCATTTCATTTATAGTTATTATGATTAAAAAGCTAACAAAATAGTAATGGATTATTTTATAATATCATGATTATTCAATAGTGCTTATGTTTATGTCTACTAGGGGTTAATAAATATATATTTGTATATTAAAATGAATAAAAGTTATTCCCCAATTTTTACTAATGATCATTTTTATGAATTTTTACCATTTTCCATAATTTGGTTTGTCACGACCCGTCCCAGTAGGGGCCGTGTCGTGACTCCCCAAGCCCGCATCTAATAGACCAGGGGCTAGTGAGTAGCACTGAGTAGGAATATTACTACATGGGAGGCATTTCATATGAACCTGTACACACACACACATCTCCATTCATACAAATTTTGAAATGTAAAAACCACTCAAGGAAAAAATACACGCATACAACTAAACCCCACCAACAATGTACGACAGAAATTAAAGTACTGAATGTGAACTGTGCCAGAATACAAGACCACCAAAACAAGAGACTAAAAAAATTGAAAAGTCCAACCTGAAAACCCTAAGAGGTACTAGGATAGCTGCTCATAGCCTAATGAACACCATAGACTATAGGGAACTCTGAAAGCCAGGTCCTGTCCTAGTCCACCCTGGACTCTATCAAAAAAATGCACATCTGCACAAGACACGACACGTGTGGGCAAAGCCCGTGCAGTGGTGAGTATAACAATACTCTGTAGAGGACACAATAAAAACACAATGAAAGTACAGAAAGGAATGTCACAGTCAACTCTACACAGTATATGTCTACTGAACAGGTAATAGGAAATCACAATCAAGATATACTCAAAACCAAGACCTGTAGTCTAGAGACAAGTCATAGAACCACATACCCCCAATAAGGATTCTGTTCGAATATTTTCATGATATACTCATTTTGGCATAACACACTCCATCAGTCGGGTTTCTCTGATAACTTCCGTCTGAGAAGTATTGTTCATCAGGAAACGTCAAGAGAGGTAGATAGACTCATTATGGGAGACAAAACCCTAAGTGTGAAAGATCACGATACAAAGAATCACTCATTATGGGGGACACAATTTTGAGTGGTAATGATCATGATACACAGATAAGGATCACATAGAGGGCCATGGAGGATACTGCAACTCATCCGGATTCACCACAATTGTAATTCACCAGCTTCGTAGAGGATTAACTCTCGTTAGAGTTGGTCACGTCGATTCCTAACTCTACATAGGGTCAGGAATGGATATAGGATCTTGCTTTTGGCCTCTTCGAGGGATGCCGACTCTATCAAAGAAAGTCATGCTGAAGGGATCATTATCCTATATAAGGAAATGATGCCCAATTATCAGGGGAATGAGAAGAAGGGGAACTAAACCATACTAAAGATATGTATGATACAATGAATAAGAAGACCATGACATTTTCCACAATGTACATGGCGTGTAGTAAAGGTACACATTCTGTCGTTTGAACCCAGGTACTGCCCATGTAAAATTGCCTATGTCGTAAGGCTGGTCATGTAGAAAAATTTAGTATAATGGGTGTAGTACGGTGTACACGCCATGTCTGAGTGACTGGGGTCGGCTCCGTGCATGCATTACATGTGCATGTGCACGACCTCAACCCATGTGTTCCAACCCGTGAATTGGGTACACGGGTTGCCCGATGTTACTGGCCTCGCCTAGCCATTTGATGGAGTACATGAACATGTACTCCATCACGTGGTTGTGTTTCCCCTGGATATACATCGAGTGCTGCATAGTCGCTCCTCCCATGCAACATAGAGGGTATACACCATGTTTCGAAGAGGTGTAGTCCATCCCATGTGTTTGTACCTTCTAATATACATGTCGAGCTTCGAGGAATGTCCAACATGCCATGTGAACATGGTCATACGTCGTGTGATTCCTCTCTGACTCCTAAAACCCTAGTGGTCGTGGCCATTACTACAAGGCTTGTTCTTCGGATGAACACGCTGTGTATTACGGAAATTTCCAGAATCACGGACATTCCGCTGCCGCGCCTTCCGTATTGTCCGTTCATCGATCCATCCATATGATTTCCTCGAAACTCTGGATTCTAGTACACCCCAACGTTTCAAGGTTTTCTCTAGTGTTTTGGGCCTCTGATCGGCTTCGAAAAAGTTTTTTGATCCACGCACATGAAGAACGGTCGGTTAGCGAACATTCCCTATCTGGTTCAATTCGTTGTCTGTTATTGTCATCTCACCTCCACTTGGCCATCATGAAGTCAGATCATAAATTTTCGATTGTTGCATTGCAAGATAGGTGCGAAATGTTCTTATGTTCGTCGCCTCACAATGAACGTGAAGAATACACAAGTAAATTAATGGCGGAAGAAACCAAAATCAGAAAATTGAGGAACGAACCTCCACCGTCGTTTTTCACAGCATCAATATTATCATGTTAGTAGGATTAAACAGAGCAGAATCGAACAACAATTTATCATGGATTAATTCAATGAAATTATCTGAACAAATATCTTCCCCAAAAATGTTTGAATCTTTGGATCAACATGTTTCCATTTGATCAACGTTCATCATTAAAAACCTAATAACAGGGAAAAATAATTGAAATAAAAAACCCTAACATTTAATAAAGGATCGATTTTTGATGAAACAGTTGCACAACAGTCATCATTGAGATCCTTCAACTTCATTGGTGCAGCAATTCACAGCCTTGATTCTTCATCGTTCCTCGCCGAGAGTTTTCTCATGGATCCACGTATTCTCCAGAGTTTTCACCCAAACCATGCCAACGAGCGACATCCCAATAAAAAAGGAAACATGATTGGAATTCCATTACACTACAACATTAATGGGTTAGTGTTTCTTTTTATGAGACATTATGACATGACATTAAATATTGATATAGCTACCATGTCATTTCGCTACATCTGATGTTTCCAAAAAATAATATATATGAGAAATTTATTTTATTTTAATTTTACTAAAAATGTCCGAAAATGAATGTTTTCCCTCGACGCACACCGATCAAGGTTATAACCATTCATAGGTAAATTCGCCATCCCAGACGCAATGGTTCCCTCATATTTTTAATCCGGGCATCCATTCGGAACCTGCCACAACTGCGTACATTTTCGGACTCACTTAACTTAAATAAAAAATTTAAACCACCATTCCAAGATCACTTGGCCTAAGAATTATGTGTCGTATCTATGCCTAGACATGAAAAAATTCCACATAAAATTTTAAAAAAATATGTGTAATAATATGAGGCACTAAATTCTCCCCACCTTGGGGATTTTCATCCCCGAAATTCCAAAACAAGACAACTCAAAAAAATTGGGGTATTGAATAGGGATCAGAGCCTCCCGCTCCCACGTGCTCTCCTGATGATTCATGTGCTGAAACCGAATTTGCACAAAGGGAATTGATCTCCCACTAATTATCATCTACTACGAATACACGATCTCCATTGGATACACACCAAAAGTCACTCCATCCTCAGTGTACATCTCTCCCCATTAGATCACGTGAAATGGGTCATGCACGTACCACCCCAGCTATGACACATGGATGAAATCAAGTACCTAATGAAACTGTGGTGGAAGAGATAGGGATTACGCCACCTCACTGACCCTGAAAAGTATCTAAAAAGTTCTGATGAACCTCGGAGATATCGTGCTACCTCAGCCAAATCTCCATAACCCTTGACGAGGAGATACCTGAAGGAAGATGTGGTCTCCCTCTTCGAACTCTAGAGGTCTCCATTGTCTGTCAGCATAAGACTTTTGCCGACTATGTGCAGTATTAATACGCTCCCGAATCATCCTCATCATCTCGGTAGTGGCTTGCATCATCTATGGACACATGAGTGCGGACTCTTCGAGGTCAGACCAGAAAAGTGATGATCGGTATGGTATCTCATAAAAATCCTCTAAAGGAGCCATACTAATGATGGAGTGATATATGTTGTTATATAAAAACTCCACCATGGGTAGGTGGTCCTCTCAACTATGAACAAAGTCCAAGATATAGGCCTGTAACATATCCTCTATAACCTTAATGCTCATCTCTATCTTACCATCAATCTAGGTATTGAATGTCACGCTCAAGTGTAGATGAGTCCCTAAAGCCTCCTGCAATCCCTTCCACAATCGTGATGTGAAATGGGCATCTTGGTCCCAGAACATTGTCAAAGGGATGCCATGAAGCCGACCTATCCCCTACATATAGAGGCATCCCATGATCCTTACGGAACTCTGTTACCTGATTTCTAGAAAGTGGGATGACTTGGTGAGTCGGTCAACGATCACCCAAATGGAATCATTCCCCTTGGATATCTATGGTATGCCTATCATGAAGACCATCCATATTCCATCCCACATCCACTCTGGAACCTCCAAGGGTGAGCTAATCCTACTGAATCCTGGGGCTCAGCCTTCACCTGCTGGCATGTAAGGCATCGAGAAACAAACTCTGCTAATTCCTTATTCATGCTTGACCACCAAAACTACCATCAATATCAGGATACATCATTGCGACTCTAGGATGTACCTCAAAAGGGGGGTGCATTGAACTCCCCCAAGATCTCCTCCTACAAATCCACAGGTACTACAGTGTGTCCTCAAAAAATATGTACGTGCTCCCCACCTTTTGATTATCCATCAGGAGAATTTCTTGTGGATAACTGAGCACATAAAGCCTCCCAGTCATCATCCCCCATTTGTGCATCCCTAACTCGCTGTAAGAGTGGAGGGGTGACAACCAATGACAGTAGGTAAGATGCATACTCTCTGTCCATAAAGGACAACTACAACGTGGCCAACTATTCTACCACCTCATTCAACAACTACAAGATCGACCTTCGGCTAAGATCAGTTGCCACCTTGATTCACTTCCTAGGTGTATAGATGATCTCGAAATCATAGTCTTGTAAGAACTATAGCCAATGCCTCTACATCAGATTCATTTCAATCTGTGAGAAGATGTACTTGATGCTCTTGTGGTCAGAGTAGATGATGAACCTCTCACCCATAAGGTAGTGTCACCACATATTCAATGTGAAGACTACTGCATCAAAATCGAGATCATGGGTCTCATAGTACTATTCATGTCGCCTATAATGTTGTTAACCATAAGAAATCATTGCCTGCCTCTGCCTCAAGACACAGCTAAGACCGGTCTCTGATGCATCGCATAAAACTAAGTACTCGACACCCTCATCTTGTAATGTAAATATTGGGGCACTCTTCAATCTCTGTCTCAACTGCTCAAAATCCTGATGTCACTTCTCCGTCCACATGAAGGGTTTCCCCTTTTGGGACAAGGCTATCATTGTTGCTGATATTCAGGAGAAATCAAGAATGAATCTTTGGTAATATCCCGCCAACCCGAGGAAGCTCCGCACCTCCATCATGCTCCATAGTGGCTACCATGCTAACACTACCTCCACCATGGCTGGGTCCAGAGCTACACAATCTATTGGGAAGAAATGTTCGAGAAAGTGGACCTTCTGAATCCAGAACTGGCACATCGAGAGATTCCCATAAAGCTGGTTCACTTGTAGTATATCTAGAACCATCTGCATATGTCTCGTGTGATCCTCCTCTTTCTCTGAGTACTCAAGGATGTGTTCGATGAAGATCACTATGAACCAGTTGAAGTATGGCTGGATGATATGGTTCATCAGTCCCCTGAACATTGCGGGGGTGTTTGTCACACCGAAAGGAATCACCATGTACTCATAGTGATCATAGCGGCATTTGAATGTTGTATTCAATATATCCTCATCCCATACACATAATTGGTGAAAAAATATTCAATTGTAAATCTTCGAGAACCATTGGGCCCATATTAGCTGATCTAAGAGGTCATCGATCCTTGAAAATGGATACTTATTCTTCACCGTCCCCTAGTTCAGGCATCGGTGATTCATGCACGACCTCAAACTCTCATCTACATTCTTGGAAAACAAGAATGGGGCCAACCACAGTGAAACACTGGGACTCACGAAACCCTTTCCCTTCAAATCCTAAAATTGCACCCACATCTCAAGAAGCTCTGTGAGAGCCATCTGATATGCTGGTGAGGAAATCGGTGTTGTCCCGGGGTGTAAGGTGATGTAGAACAGTATTTCCTAGCGGGGAGGTAATCGTGGACCATCTTCAAGAATGACGTCCTCATACTCTACCACAACTACTGGGAACTGAGAGTTCCCAACATTTAGTGCTCCGAGTGTAATGCTAGCCATCTCATGAGTGATCGGCTGCACCCCCTCTGCATGAGCCCATTATGTCATGACTGGGTCTCCTTTTCTCCGATAATGGAAAACCTTGTCCCATCATAGTTGACACACTGCACTCTCCAACTAAAACAGTCAATCTGGGCATGGACTGAGGATAACCAATCCATAAAGAGAATTATGTCGTAAGACCTCGACACTACCACCATGAGGTTCCATCTGAAACACTCACCTCCAAGGGTATGATCAAAATATCAGAAAAAGTATGTGATCATCGAATCTCCTCCTACAGGTGTCTCCAAGTGTAAGGATCGAGTTAACAGTTGTACCAGAATCTCAACGTTTCACACATGAAATATGGTGATGAAGGAATTATTCTCACCTGTTTCTATGAGTATGAAAACTAGGGTATAGAAGGCATAGATCATAACTTGTATCATCCCTGGAGCCCTTGGTCATATTCCTCGACCACAAGAAGGTATCCCCACAACTGTCCCCCAGCTCCCTGAGCCTCGTGCGATCCTCCTAGGGTGGTGGTGGAAGTATGTCGAAGAATCTACCACCACATGTAGCAATCCCTGCTCCTCTGCCACGTCCGCCACCTGACGGGTCTATTTCCTCAATTCTCTGGCTCTAACTGGGTGGCCTATCCACTGCTTCCCTGGAAGCAGCTCGATGGGTCGGATAGTTTCAAGAGATATGTCCCCTACCGTCGAACGCATAGAATCGCTTCTCCCTTGGCTTACTAGAGCCTGCATGAGAGCCCTAGATCGTCGATCCCCTATCTTGGGTCCTCCTCTTATGTCATTCACATCTTGATCCATGTGTCTGACGTCAGCTCCCTATGGCCGAGGTCTCCACACCTGTCTGTCTACTTCTGACTATCGTCGGATTTCTCTGGTCCGCCAGGAAGCTCTCGATAACCAAGGTCCACTCTAGCACTCCAACATATGTCAAAATTCAGAGAGGCATGACCCTAGCTTGTATGTCTCGTCGTAGACCTTTCTTGAAGGTCTGAGCCCTGAAGTACAGATCCCTAACTATATCCATCGAGTACTGGGAACGGTTGGTGAATCTCGATGAATAGTTAGCTACCTTCAAACTGCCCTACTGAAGATGAAGAAGCTCCTGGATGCATTCGAAACTCAGTGTAACTAGAGAGAAATCCTCCCTGAAGAGTCTCTCAAACACCCTGAATGAAAGAGAATCCACTTCATGAGAATGTGTGGTTAGAATCGACCATCTTCCCACCTATCCCTGAAGAAGGCTCACTCCTAGGATCACCGTCTAGTCTACTAGTGTTCCCACAAGATGAAAAACTCTCGTCACCACCTTGATCCAGTCCTCATCAACTTGAGGATCGGGATCGCCTTGGAACCATAGGGGTATTTGCCTCTAGAACTCATGGAGTGCGCTCAGCATGTGCTCTTGGTCGGTCAGTTCTGTAGTTACCATGGGATTCTCCACTGGTGGTAGTATAGCAAGTGCACCACCAGGTAGCAACAACTTGAGAACTGGTCCTTCTATTGATGTCTCATCACTGAGGGGGTCATCCTCGTGATCATTCTGATGCATCCTAGCAGGTATGTGTCACAGATTCATCCTATATGGAAACAAGATATAGCATGATTAATGAGTATATCTAGATAGATTACACAATGGACATGGAAAACAAAACCCATTTCTATATGATGCACATACCATTATTTTATTTTCCCAAAAACTGTGTTTTTATGTACCGATTTGAAAAAAAGGTTATCAGAGTCCTGGTGTATGGATACGGCTGCTGCCACACCAACACTTGAGTCTTTAGCAATAATGCCAAGCTCGAAACACTTAACAATGTTTCCCCAACCCAATCTCACAGACTCTTGGTCCTAAGGTAGAACCGACTACCTCCGATACCACTCTGTCATGACACGTCCCAGTGGGGCCCACCCTGTGACTCACCAAGCCGGCCTCCAATAGGCTCCGGGATGGTGACTAGCAAAGTGTAAAAATATTACTACATGTGTGGCATTTCCTATAAACATGTACAAATGCACACATTTCCAGGACTACAAATGAAGAAATATAAAAACCACTAATGAACAAACTGCATGGATATAATTAAACCCAAACAATAGAGTACGAAGGAATGTAAAGTACTGAATGTAAACTAGGCCAGAATACAAGCACACAAAAAAAGAGTCTGAAAAACTGAAAAGTCCAACATGAAAACATAAAGAGGTACTGGGACTGCTGCTCTTAGCCGAAGGAATGCCTCGGCCTTTAGGGATCTCAGAATGCTCAGTCATGTCCTGGTCAACCCTAGAATATATCAAAGGGATTCTCATTTGCAGAAGACACGACACATGCGGGAAAAGCACATGCAATGGTGAGTATAAACATACTCCGTAGAGGACTCCAAAAAACACAAATAATGTACACAAATGAAAGGAGAAGTCTTCTCTACACAGTATAAGTCTAAAGAAAATATAATAGGAGATCACAATACATATATAATCAAAACCCAAACCAGTATTCTTCAGAAAAGTCACACAACTGCATACCCCGACTAGGGATTCATTTCAATGATTTCTACGAATTTCTCATTCTGGGAGAAAACACTCCATGAGTCTGGTAGCTCTGATGACATTCGTATGAGAAGTAATGTTCGTTTGGAAATGTCACAAGAGGTAGATACCCTCATTATGGGAGACACAATCCTGAGTGGAAAAGATCATGATATATAGAAGCACTCATTATGGGAGACACACTCATGAGTGGGAAGGATCATGATACACAGATGATGATCACTGCCAGGGCCATGGAGGATACCATGACTCATATAGATTCACTAGGTAGGTGATTCACCAGCTAGGTTGGGGATCAATGCATGGTAGAGTTGGTCACGTCGATTCCTGACTCTACCAAGGGCTAGTAATGGATAGAGGATATCACTTCGGGCCTCTCGGTGGGATTCCAACTATATCACAGATAGTCCTGCTGAAGGAATCATACTCCTGTATAGGGAAATAATGCCTGACCATTAGGGGAACGAGAAGAAGGGGAAATAACTAAAAAGAAATATTTCTAGGATACAGTGAACAAGAGGACCCTGACATATTCCAAAAAGTACATGGCATGTAGAAATGTCTCACGCTATGACGTCTAACCTCGGGTACTGCCTGTATACAGCCGCCCGTGTCATAGGGATGGTCATGTAGAAAAATTTAGCACATGATGTGTAGTATGGTGTACATGCCATGTCTGAGTGACTGGGGTCGGCTCCATGTACGGTGGCCATGTGCCCGTGAATGGCCTCAACCCATGCATGCCAACCTTTGTATTGGGTATACGGGGTGCCCGGTGTTACTGGCCTGACATGGCTATGTGATGGAGTCCACGGTCGTGTACTCTATCCAGTGTCTGTGTATCCCCTAGATACACACCGAGTCCTACGTAGCCACTCCTTCCATGTTGTTTAGAGGGTACATGCCGTGTTCTGAAGCCGTGTAGTCCATCCCATGTCCCTGTACTTTCTAAAATACACACCGAGATTCGGCGAATTTCCAACACACAGTGTGACTGGGGTCACACGACATTTGATTCCTCCCTATCCCCCAAAACCCTAGCCGCTGCCTCCATTACTACACATAGTGTTCTTCAGAAGTACATGGTGTGTATTCTATAAATTTCCAGAATCGTGAACATCCACCGATGCACCTTTCGTGCTGCCAGTTCGTCGATCCAGTATTTCTGATTGCCTCGATACTCTGAAATCTAGGTTTCCCCGACGTCCCGAGTTCTTCTCCATTTTTTTGAACCTCTTATTGGCTTTGAAAACACATTTTGATCCACCCGCACAAAGAATTTTCAAAGATCAATCTCTCCTAATATGGTCTGATTAGTCATCATATATAATCATTACACCTCCAATAGCCCATATTGATGTCATATATTCAATTTCGGATCATTTTGTTGCAAGATATGTGCACAAAGTTCGGTTGTTCATCGCCTCACAATGAACGTGAAGAACTCATGAGGAAAAGAAAGGGGGAAGAAATAAAAATTAGAAAATCGAGGAACGAACCTCCACTATCGTTCGTAACGGTATTGATCCGCTCATATTAGTAAGATTTATCAGAGCAAAATCAAACTAAAATTTATCATGTATTAATTCGCCGAAATCATCCCAACAAATTACTTCCTGCCAAAATGTACGAATATGCGGATCAATATATTCATTGTTGATCCACGTTCATTGTTCAAAAACAAAACCGGTTAAAGGAGAATTGAAATAAGCACCCATACCTTTTTTGAAATGATCAATTTTTGATGAAGGGTTATGATGTCACCATTGTTGAGATCCTTCAACTTCATTGGCGCAGTGATTCACTGCCTCGATTCATCGTAGTTTATTGCCTAGAGTTTCCTCCAAGGATCCATTGATTCTCCAGAGTTATCTCCCAAACCATTCTAACAAGAGGCACACCAATAAAAAGGGAAACATGATTGGAATTACATTACACTGTGGTATTAATGGGGTAGCATTGTTGTTTCAGAGTATTTATGACATGATATTTAATATTAAAATATTTTTCATGTCGTAGTGCTACATTGGATGTTTCCGCAAAATAAAATAACTTTGAAAATTTTATTTTATTTTTATTTTTATAAAAATGTCTGATAGTTAAATTTTTCCCATGACCCACACCGATCGAGATTAGAAATTTTCATAGGTAAATTAATAATCCCTAACAAAACAATTCCCTCGTATTTTTAATTCGGGCATCCGTTTGGAAACTGGCACAACCGCACACATGTGCCAACTCACTTAACATAAAAAAAATCAATCCACTATTCCGGGCTCACTGGGCCTCCGAATGATGTGTCTTCTATGTTCCTCATATTGTAAATATTCCATATAATATATAAAAACAATACACGGAAAAATTTGACACTACATTGTAATAAAATTATTAGGAAATATTTTTTTTGAAAATATGAATTTTTTTCTCAATTGTCAGAAATCCTTTTTCATAAAATACAATTTTTTAAAAAAAATTATGAAAAATAATATCATAGTTTTAAAACTCATTTTTAAATAAATTTTTACGAATTTTTAATTTTTTATTTTAACTATTTCAATCTTCATGTAATTTTGAAAACAATCCATATTTTGGATTTAATTAAAATGAATAGAGGATTACTTGTTTTTGCGTGAAAATCATTAACAAAATTTTCAATGCTCATGACCATTCAATGTTGTAATTATTATATTAAATATATTAAAAGGTTATATAAAATAATATTTCTTTCCAAATTTTTTATATTTTTTATAAATGTTTAATTTGATAATATAAAGGATATTTTTATAAACAATGTTACTAATGATATTTTATTTGTATTTATTTTCACTAATGACATAAACCCTTTATTTTATATATGCTTAACTATGGATATTATCTTTTGATACCAACATTATTATTTATCATGATGGTTTATGATTAGTTTGGTTGGGAGAGTATAATTTTATTATAACTCACCATTTTACATTGAATGATTTATGGTTATGATTATTTATTTGGGGATGAATAATAGTTTTTTATGTTTCATTATTATGTGAATGATTTTTTAATTTTTATTCACAAATTCCAAAAATAGTAATTCATTAAACATATTATGTGATGGTTTTTTTTCTTTTAGAGCCCCTAAATGCATCAATATGAATCATTTGACAATCTAGATTTGGTTTTGGCTGAGGCCATTCTCATTCATATATATATTTTGGAGAAATTACTTGTTGGTATGTTATATATGTACAAAATTATGCCCTATATAATTATGAATTTCACTATTAATATGTGATTAATCTAGTATTTTTAAAATATATGAGTAATATTTCAAGATAATGATACCATTTTTTTAAATTATTCTATATTTGTTTTTTCGTTCAAAATAATGCTCATTTTAATGATTAAATTTAACAAGCTTCATAAATTTACTATTCCATATTGAATATTCATTAATTATTAAAATAATCAATTATATGCACAAACTAATTAAGAATATGAGATCACCACAATCTTATACATTATTTTGCTAATGATATTTGGATGTGGGCTGTGCTTGATACAAAGGGATATGCTATAAAGAATAATGGATTTCTCATAGAAACTAATTACTGTATTTTATATTTTTAAATTTAATAATAATTAATATTATATATTGTGTTTATAGGGGATAATAAATTACCCATTCCATTTGAATGTGATAGATTATATATTATTATAATTTAATATAGTAAAAATTTGATACCGGCTAATAGAGTCTGGTTCACATTTGTTGGTATCATATGATGTTTAATATAAACCATTAGAACATGACTTATGAAACAAATTAGATAACCTAACCATATGATACAATATGATGATATTTGTATATGAATATCTTATTTTTTTAAGAATAAATTTTGTCAATTTTTCTAGAAATAAATCCTTGCCTAGATACACTATATTGGAAATGTTGTTCCATATATGTACGAAGAGATAATTACATTGAAAATGGAAGATTTTTCTTCACTAGATCATCACATAGTTCACAAAACAATTACCTACTACATACATTGTTTGACACACCCCAAGGGATATGACTAGGATAATTCTTTTTTTTACACCCAATTATGATGGACGTTAAAAAAATAATATCTCCAAGGAAAGAAAATTTATGATTTTGTGATAAAATATGCATAATTTTATCCGTTTTTTAATTTGCTCTCTATTTTTTCTTAATTATGAATTATGTTTTGTAAGGATATGATCTTATAAAGTATATTCCATTATATATAAATTTTTATAATAAAAGTTAATGTGAAATGAGTTAATGCATTTAATCCGAAGAATGAGTTAGACATTATGTTAAGGGGATTATGCTAATATTTTGATGAAATATTATATCCCAAACATTATCATCAATCATGTACACAGTATCATGTGATCCCAATAAGGGGTAGTAATTTACAATGTATTATGAATTTTAAATGAATCCATATAATAACTGGACTATATAGAATAATGGATTTGGGGAAAAATATATAGAGGGGTTTTCAAATATGTGATTATTGTACAAAAAACACCGTGGAACATTCTTGATGGGAATGGTAGATAGCTACATCTTGATAAAAAAATTACAACATAATAATAAATATATGGGAATTGATGAAATTTACAATGATTAATACTTCTAAAATAAGAATAAGGCGTACCAAGAATATGAATACCCTATATGTCTAAGGAATATATAATAAAATAAGATAAGAAGAAAATGTAAATCTTATATTATTACTAAAAATTCATTGGAATGATAAATATTCATGTGTTTCTATTCAATAATAATGTTATAAAATTATTTTAATCAATGATATTTGGGTTATTGTAATTTTTAAATGCATAATGATTTTACAATATTAATATTTCACTACCAATTTGAAAATATGTGTCGAGTGGTAAATTGAAAAGAGATTCATTAAAAATGTAAAATTCCAAGGAAACAAATTATTGAGGGAGGGTAATGGTAAATTTGTGCCAGATATTGATATAAAAAATGAAAAATAGGTTTTTATTATGGTATTGGTTACCATTATGGGTTATGAAATAATTTTTTAAATATCGGATATTAATATTTAGAAATATTATAAAAATTATATCAAAATTATTTTATAAAAAAGAAAACCCACATATATTGTAACAAACCATCACATATAGGAAGGTAATTGAGATTGAACCCAAAATCTAATGATGATATTCTTTTAGCTCATACCACTTACCTACGTGATGTACTTGTTAATATATTATTTTTTATTTAAATGATTTGATGGAAAAATATTAGTCTTCATCTCGTTGTTCTATTAATGAGGGTTGGGGAGTAATGTATTATTTTATCAAATTATGATTACAATATTTGGTTATTGAAAAATTAATAGACATGAATATAAATGTGTCACACTTTTATGGGTCATATGTTCCATTAAAATTTAATTTTAATTCTAAAATAAATAAAATCATCATCTTGGATTTTAATTTTCTATTGTAATAGATGATGAAGGAATCGATTTAAGTAAATCAAAAATATTAAATTATCCATATAAAAAGAAATAAAGTCACCAAATATTCTTATGTTCTTATTCCATATGGAAAATGAAATCACCAAGTCTTTTGAAAGTAACATTAATGAAAAATGTCACCAATTACCTTGAATATTGATGAATCAAATTTTCACCTGAGTCATCACATATTTATATTCTTTTTTCAATTAACCACATATGGAGGAACATATAAATTTGTTGAATGATCTATAAAATTTATTATTAATAATTAAGGATTATTATTCTCTTCTATATCAATGATTTAATTTCATATTAATGTTCCCATACATGGATAGCTAATAATGTGTTATTAAATAACACCTCCATACATCCTTTTGTCTCATGTTAAGGAAATGTTTTATAATCCATTTTGATGACATGGGTTTTAAAAGATGGTATTTTCAAATGTATAATCCTTGATTTTCGAGATCAATATTATAATTCAAGGGTTAAATTGATTTAATGTGGGTGATTTTTACCCTTTGGGATTTAGAAAATAGTAATATCATGTTAGATATCATGTATTCAACAGAAAATAAAGTATGAAAGATTATATAATATTTTCATCCCTTATTATTGATTTTAGTTAAATCATATATATTCTTTTGGTTTGTATCCATTTCATGTAATACTAGTTTTACAAGAAACATGTCCCCAATTAAAATATTATTATTTATAAATCCCTATTATAATGAAGCTATTATATTGGATGGTAAAAATAGTACTAATTATATTATTAAAATTATATGTTGTATAAATTTATAAAATAAAAAAAATTCTTTTAATTGATTATCAAGAATATAATAATTATTGGAAATTGGAAGAAAAGTTTTCTACAGAAAAAAATTATTTTTCAATGAAATCAATTTCATTACATCTTGCATAAAGCGATGATGTCTTTGAATACATAGATGTTATAACATTTTAGTTGAATATTGAGCACATTATAGAAGTAAAATCCCAAGGGCCATAATTTTATATATATTTTTTGAAACAATGAACACATTATTTTAGTTTGATGAATGTTCTTCAACATATCCATTAATGATCTTCCCCTTTAATTCACATACATATAACATTTATTAATAACCAATGGTATGGAAGAATAATAAATGGGTGAGATAACATTCTCAGAAAGGGATAATAAATTAGATTCAAAATAAAAAAAATATAAAATTATGATAATATGATCATAATATATGAAAATCACACCATGAATAGAAATGATCATAATCATGAGACACAACATAAATATTAAAAGTTCATAATATATGAATCATACATGGTATAAATCATCATAAATCAATCATGAAACATAATCTCATGAAATATAAGTGTGGAAGCATTAAAATTGTATAAAAAAATTCATGTTTCATGGTTAACCATACAGACCATCAACATAGTGTATCATGACACACATATTTAATTTTTTTCGATCGGACACACATGTTTCCCAAAATAGATCAGGATGCACCTGTTTCCCATTTTGGATAAAGGCACACATTTTTCCCTTGTAGATAAATCACATAATTGTTTCCCATTTTTATATTGTGAGATATAGATCATTAAATAATGATTTATAGGGGATAGATGTCCATTCAATTATGTTTAAAAATAATACATACATCTTCCATAAGATAATTGAACTTTCATTATAACATGAACTATAAAAATTGATTCATTTTAAAAACATTATGTCATAACCAATGATATTATTGGGGTACCATAATCATTTTATCATATCAATTACATTTCAATATAGATAGGACTCATAATAATTTCATCAAAGAATAACATATAAAAGGAATCATGTTTTGAAATCATATAACATATTTTGAGAAACAGGTGTCCTAAATACAATTCCAGCAAAAAATAAGCCATTTTATAAATTATTTGAAATTTATTCAGGGATTATAAACATAGTACATCATAAAAAATATCAAATTAAATAATATTATATGGAGATGTAATTTTATAGATCACATGTAATATAACGTATCTTTGAAAATATATTCATACATAATTAGATCATCAAAATAAATTACACTGAAACCACTATGAATACATATATACAAATAATGAAAATCAGTTAAAAACATTTCCCACTGAATATTTTCTTTCTTCTTAGAAATATTTTTTCAACATAATCCTTTTGTAACCATTTCCCTTTGAAAATATCCTTATAAAATTATATACGAAATTTTTAAATTTGATTCAAAATTTTCTGGAATAATATTACATTACAAACACCATATAGAAAACTAATTTCAAAAATATATTTAAAAATATCATATAAAAATAATGTTAAAAACATTTCAAGTAATCTTTAATGAGATATATATGGATAAATCTGTACATGTCAAACATTCCTTTATCATTATCAAATGTTTTGGAAAGTGTCTTGATTAGAATACAACAAGGATATTCATTTGAAAGAAATATTATTAAAATGATAAAACATGGTTAAATATATATTTTAAATATAATAGTTAGACATTTTTTAAAAAATATTTATAAAACAATATTTTATAAAATAAAAAAATTCCGGTAGAATATATAGATAAAGATTTATTTTTATAAATAACAATAAAAATTTTATTATGTTCCAAATAGTTAAAAATGGTACTGATACATTGGGATATAACTTATAACCAAATGACACGAAAATTCATGGTAATTCATTAGATATGTTTCAAAATAGTTCATCAATGGAATGATAATGTAAAAATATATTCATAAATTTTGAGATTATTGAAATTAAATGTAACATCTATGGTAAATTTGAATCAAAAATATATAGAATGACTAATTTTAAAAATAATCATTATGTATCATGAAATTTATTATATTAATGATATAATATCTTAATGGTAACCCATATATATCCTAGAATAATATAGGTGCATAACATGACATGTTCCTCAAAGAATGAATATTGAAAAAAATTTAATGATTTGGTAATATTTTAACCATAAATACCATGAAACAAATAACATCAAATGTATATGAAAATACTTATAAATTAATTGGTAAACATAATATAATAAATTAATGGTATGATAAATTCCATAAAAAATAAATGGGTGGTAAATAAAATGTAATACTAATAGAAAAAAATGCTACAAGATAACCATTATCTTAAGCAATGAATTTATTTGTACATGTTCAAAATTTTTATATTATAAGTTTTTGGTTATTGTAAATCTATTAGACATCGCTAATATATTATATAATACCATATATTATTTTATAAAGACATTATATTACCATTTGATTAACAATATCATGTTAATGTTATGATTTTGTGTAATACATGATTTGTTTTTTTTTTGTATATGTTTTTTATTTTCATTCAGGATACACATACGTAGATTAATATATATTTATTTTAATAATTTAAATAATTATATAAATTCATTATATTTATATGTATAATAACATGCAAAAAATCAATATGAAATGGAAAACACCATCCATGGTGACAACCGGTTGCACGTACATATGAACATTGTTTCTGTTTGATTTTTAGTATTGAAATAATGAATGTAAATAAAATATATATATATATATATATTGAAAATATCATTAAAGAATAATTAATATTTAAATTAATTCAAATAATATTTCTAAAACTATCATTAATACAATATATTTAATGTTTGAATAAATCACATTGCTTTGAGAAGGTGGTTATCCACATATCTAAATATGAAGTTATCATATTTAATAATAATGGAATGAATTAAGGTATGTTTTTTTCATAATTAAAAAATAAAAAAGAAATTATATATATCATACATATCAAATAACATTTATTTACAGAATTATTCCAAACTATGATTGGTGGTAGGAGAAAACAAGAACCCCATCATTTTACGAGATAGTAATCCATCATACACACGAATTTTTATTTTGTTACCCATTTTATTGATGATTCCACAGGTTTTTGTAAAATACATAGAATAAAAAGAATAAATGTATATTTTTTATACCAAGGTAATTCTGTAGGATTTTAATAATATATATGTAGGATTTGGGTAATGTATATAAAACAAATGATCTTTTAGAAGGAATTTTCTTCTTCATTTGATATTTTTATTTGATTTATAACATAGGAATAATTGGTTATTCTTTATTCCCAAATTAAGGATAAAAGGACGTTATTATATATTTTGTGAGAGTATTATATATTTTCCTGACTGAAAATATGTTTATTTGAATATGTGAGCATGTTAGTGGTGTGATTACCCTATTATTCAGGGAGGAGTGTCATTCTTGTGGATATAAATTGGTAAACACAATCTAGAGGTAGAGAATACATCATATGCCTCCAAAATGGTTAATACTTTATAGAATGGAGGAAATGGTATAAATGAGACATCTAATGGCTTCTGAACATGTTTTTAGTGTATTTATATTCTCATTATAATTTTTAACCACTACGTAATCAAATTTTTACCTTAATCAATGTAATAAATTTTATTTAATTTATAAATTATTTTATGTCAAAAAATCATTTAACTAACTATATATTATAAATAATTTTATTTCTTTTTATAGTATACATTTTTTTCAAATTATTACAATATATGTGCTAGAAATTAATTTCAAATTATTTAACAAATGTGCAGCAAAAAATAGGACTTTAAAGAGAAAAATTCCTATAGACTGAAATGTTTTTATATCACATATCATTTTTAAATCATTTAAAATGAAATAAATTGAATAATTTGATATATATGTTTATAATGTAAACTATAAAACCAAAATATTTTTTTTCGTTAAATAAAAAAAATTATACCAAAAGGTAGCCATCAATTAAAATATATTATTATCACGACACGTCTCCGGCAACCCATGCCGCGACCACGCCAAGCCCACCTTCCATAGCCTAGGGGCTGGCGACTAGAACCAAAGGCGTAATTCCCTAAAACTAAGAAGTAATTTTCTTTTATAACCTGTAAACACATGAAACCGAGAAAAAGATGGAAACAATACACTAAGTAAAACTGTACAACAAAAGTGTGCATAAAGAAAAAGATGCCGGAAATACATGCCCAAATGTAAAGTACAAGAAACTGAAAGTACAACTGAAGAAAAGAAAAACTGTGATTGGGTCGTCCTCTGAGGTTCCTACTTGAAGGGCAGGTACAAATCACCTCCTCAACACTCCACGTCCATCCATCTCCTCCGTATACTAACACTCTGTATGGTCCAACTCCAGGTATTGTCCAGTCCTAGTACACTCAGCCTCGGTCAGTGTTGTCTGTCGTCTACATCAAACACACCAAGGTGCGAGAATTGCCCGTGTAGGGGTGAGTATAATGATACTCAGTTGGAATCCCGAGACCCTCAAGGTCCCAAAAAATCCATCAAAAATAAACTAAAACATATGAAAACAACAGATAAATCCACATAGGAATATTTCCATCCATATACCTATGTTATCAAGAAATCCAACTCAATCATGAGGAAATCACAAAATAAACTGACTTAAATAAACTACTATTTTTATTCACATTTTCTTAACAACAGTTGCTGGAGAACTCCTCCTCTATGAAGTACAATGGGCCTTCCATGACACCAAGGCACTTCCTACTAACCTTGGACTGCTAAGGTACTCGTCTTGTCGAGTGCTGTGGGTCTGTTGCTTCACTAAGGCGCTCCCCACAATAGTCTTCCACCACAACCAGGCACTCCCCCTAATAGCCTGTAGGGGTACTCTTCCTGTTGAGTATAGCAGGTCTTCCACAGAAAACAAGCGCTCATCTACAGTGGGTCTTCTACGACACCAAGGCGCTCCCCACTGGGCTAGTCGAGTCACTCAGAGTCAATCGGTCAGCAGTCGTCAACTCTCAGTAGACAACTAGGTCTTTTCACTCTACCCACTCGCCTCTAGAAGTATCCAATCCACGAGATGCTGGACGATACTTCAACTGTCACGAGGTCCCATGTAGTAGTATTTCAAAGGTCAACCGCATCATAGATGTATCAACACAACAGATGACACATCAATCAGACGCCCGGTCTGTGAGTTATTAGAATTTTAGTCACGGGGGCCCGGTTGGATTCATGCGCAATCCAACCCGACCGTATCTTAGCTATACCCCAAAATCTAGTGGGGTATGTTCAATGGGACCATCATGTTTCATGATTACCAGGACTGCTGACGGTTTGTCAAACAGACACCCAATGCCAAAGATATGTCCAAAAGAATGCAAAGGGTCATAGTGGCTCTGGGTCCAGTCCGACATTGTTGGATTGACCCGGCCCGACCCTGTCTGGGCCGAATCAATATGGGTCATCCCAACCCGACCCGTTGGGTCTGGCCCAGCCTGTTGGGCCTTGCCCAGCTGGCCGCGATGGTTCGTGGAGGGCCATGAGAGTGCGGACTGGCCGCAGGTCGGCGCAAGGGTGGTTCGACCCTGAGGGCGCTGTGAGGGAACATGTCAGTTCGGTTGAAGGGCCTCGAGGGGTGCAGGAGGCTAGCTCAGCCATGGAACCACATGGGGCACAGGAGACCATCTCATCCAGGGCGCTGCGTGGGGTGCGGGAGGGAAACTCGTCTCGGTGCCGCAAGGGGTGCGGCTCGGGCGGCTCGACCTGGGAGGCCGAATCCAGTACGTTCAGTTGCGGAAGGAGGGCACATAGAGTCGCGGTGTGCGTGGGTTTTGGGGATGGAATTTTTTAGGGCGCGCGGGGCACATGTAGTCTGGGAGACGCTGGTGGCCTGGAGGGTGTCGTAGTTCATTCAGGGCGGCAGATCCGGTTCGGCTGACAGACAGGGTGATCTGGACAGGTTCGGAAGGTTCAGTCGGGCACGGGGAACGACATGGGTGGCACGGACGGGGGGGGGGGGGGGGAGTGTGGTTGTTGCTAGCTTATTCGGGGCACGGTGCTACTCGTCTTATTCGGCTAGCGAGTGGCACGTGTCTCGGAGGACACAGGTAGCGCGCCCTTTTCCTTCTTGGAATTCGTCCTCTAATCACCTCATCACCATTCCAAAGAACTTCAGAAACAATAAATAGGGAGGGGTCATGCCAGGTTGGATGGGCCTGTATCCTTCATGATCAGGGTGATATAAAGTGGATTAATTGTTTCATTAATTATAAAGAATTAACAATAAAAAATATAGAAGAAAAATCAATCCAACACTGCACATCTTCACACAAAAATAATTCCCAACCCGCAACGAAAAAAATCCACAACGATTCATTACTTTATAAGGGAAGAATTAATGGAATAATATTAAATTTAAATAAAACCCAAACCTTGATTGATGTTCATCAACATTGGCACGACAAGGTGGATGTCAATTCATTGTAGAAAAGAATGTCCAACATCGAAGGAGGTTCTGAGGAAGAATGTCGAAGTCATTCTTTGTCGGTGGAGCATCTTTAGTCTGGAGATGATGTTTTTCATTGGAAGATGAATATCTTCATGGAAGCCTTCTTCCATTCTCTCTCCACTCCCAAGTTCTTCCAAAAAGAAGTGATACAAAAAAAATGATAGATTCAAGTTATCTATTAATTAGTTTTTGGCACAAAATTCAGAAATATTCAAATAAATTAATTGATAAGATCAATTAATTAATGGGGAGGATTTGGGACATTAATTTAGGGGAGTTGGAACACTTAAGAAGGGAGGTGGTGGCACCATTAATTGGGTAGTGGAGGTCAAGAGACTCTCACTCATTTATGATAGAGTTGAGTGGTTTCCCTCATATAATTGGACAGTTTAGTCCCAGGTTGTCCACACACCATAACCTATCATGAGAGGTTTGGTACTAGTGGACCCCACCACCATAACCTCTAATGGGGGGTTATGGTGTGGGGGTCCCCACCGCCAAATTCCACAAGGGTGGATATAACAGATAAAAATAATTTAAAACATGTGTTTATTTTATTTTATTATTCCCACGAAAACCCAAAAAATAACATCCTCCCATGACCATTTGTCGTCAAGGTGAAAGTCTTCGTATGTGAATATTGGCGATGCGAGTTCAAGGGTGCCCTTAGATTTAAATTTTGAGCACCGATTTAAAAAGTTATAAAAACTCGCTCATACTTTTACAGAACGTACCTGAACTAATCTTCTGAAATTGATTCCGAGAACAACGGGTCCCAGAATCACATTCCCTCAATTTTCTCAGACTCGTATAATTCCCATTTAATTAAAAAAAATTCATGGAAATTTTGGGCTTTTATATTCTCCGCACCTCAGGGCTCTAGGTCCGCATTAGCCACAACTCATACTAAAGGAACAAGTGGTGTTACTAAGCCTGAATCGAAACTTCCCGCTCCTAAGTGCTCTCCAGGAGGTTCACGTGCTACCATGGAATGCATACAAGAGGTATCGACCATCAATGATGGACCTTCTCCAGCCGAACCTCAATCTTAACTGGATCCTTCGTAAAAGTCTCCCCATCATTGAATTCCTGCAAACCATGGTCGATGATATGAGAAGGTTCCTGCACGTATCTCCTTAGCCGGTATACATGGAAGACGTCATGCACCCAGTGAAACTAAGGTGGCAGATCTAGGCATTATACCACCCCTCCAACCATGCCGAGGACCTGAAAATTTCCGATGAATCTCGAATATAACATTACGCCTCGGCCAAAACTCCATAGACCTCATCTGGGTGAGACACATCGAAAGAGGTGGGTGCCATCCTCAAACTCTAGAGGTCTCCGTCTCCTGTTAGCATACAACTTCTGCCTGCTCTGTGCAGTGTTCATCCACTTCTGGATGATATGCACCTTCTCTGTGGTATCTCGTACCATCTATGGTCCCACTAGTGCAAACTCCCCTGGGTTGGTCTAGCACAAAGGTGATCTTTAAGGTATCCCATACAATTCCTCGAAAGGTCCCACAACAATGATGGAGTGATAGTTATTATTGTATGAAAACTCCACCAATGTCATGTGATCCTCCTAGGTGTGAATGAAGTCCAGAAAACAAGCACGAATCATGTCCTCAAGGTTTTGAATGGTCCGCTCAGTGTAACCATCCGTACTAAGGATGGAAGGCGGTTCCCAAATAACGATGCTTCCTGAAAGCCTCCTACAACCCATTCCATATCCAGGAAGTAAAAAGTTCATCACGATCAGAGATAATCGTTTTGGGTACTCCATGTATACACATAATATATTACACTTAGAGGTGTCCCAATATCATTATAGAACACTACTCTTTGATCGGTAAGAAGTGGGAAGACTTGGTGAGTCAGTCGACGATCACCCAAATCATGTTGTGTCCACTGGATATGCCTGGATGTCCTATCACAAAGTCCATGGATATACCATCCAACTTCCACTATTGGACCTCTAATGGCTGAACCAATCCTGCTAGTACCTGATGCACTGCCATCACTTGATGACAACTGAGAGATTGAGAGGAAATTTCAGGAACTACTTTCATCATTTCAGACCACCAGTGTTTTCATCATAGATTCGGGTTCGTCTTCACCACACCTGGATGTACTACTAGAGTGGATATGTGGATATCCATCAACACTTCCTACTGAAGTGACATGGGTACCATAGTACATCCTCTAAAGAGTATGACGTGCTCCCCACATTCAGAAAATCAATCAGGAGCATGTCTTATGGATATCTGAGCATGTCAAGTATCGCAGTCAGTGTCCCCATGTTTTGACTCCTCGACTCGCTAAGAAAGTGGGGGAGTGACTATAAGATACTAAATGAAGGATTCTCCATCTCTCTCCATAAATGATATCTTTAAAGTATTGAGGTACTATGTCACCTCACCTAGTAGTTGTATGCCATCTCTCATACTGAGTGCATCTGCAATAATGTTCCCCTTCTCAGGAGTATAGACTATCTCGAAGTCATAGTCTTGAAGGAACTCACTACAACACCACGGTCTCAGGTTAAGGTCATTCTGAGAGAAGATATACATGAGACTCTTGTGATCAGAGTACAAGGTAAAATTATCGCCCATTAGATAGTGTTGCCACATCATCAAGGCGAAGACCACTGCTGCTAGCTACCTGTCATGGGTAGATTTATTCTACTCATGTTGTCTTAGATGATGAGAACCATAAGGGATCACTAATCTCACCTAAACCAGGACACATATGATTTCGGTCCCTGATGCGTCACAGTAGACTATGTACCCAATGCCATCCTTAGGAAGCCTCAAGATGGGGGCACTAGTCAGCCACTACCTCAGCTTCTGAAAGCTCACCTGGAATCTCTCCGAACACAAAAAGGGTTTCACCTTCTTCATCAAGGCTGATAGTGGTGCTGCTTGTAGAGACCAGAAGCT
Source organism: Viscum album (assembly GCA_963277665.1). Lineage (NCBI taxonomy): Eukaryota > Viridiplantae > Streptophyta > Magnoliopsida > Santalales > Viscaceae > Viscum > Viscum album. Next base: position 792,503,538 of record OY728160.1, on the reverse strand, counting down.
TGACGTACATGAACATTACATTAATTTTGCGGAAAACTTAATACATAAAAAAACAGATACACAAGGACCGTAATAGTTTATTGTCTTTGGAAACATGGAACATAATCTTCTAATCGTGGTGAAAGATCTTCAACATCTCCCATAAAGATCTTCCCCTTTTTTTCTTACCTAAAACCTTTCTTTATATCCTGGGGGAAAGAAAACATAAAAAGGGTGAGCTCAATTTCTCATTAAGGGTAAGAATGGATAAAATAAAACATACCATATACATTTGAACTTAAAAACATGAACATAATGTTTAAACATCAAAACCTTGAGCAATGACATAAAACATGGACGTACGTAAGGCATAGATCATAAAAAACATTACGAATGATAAAATAGCAAGGGAATAAAACATGTAATTGTGGAAACCATTCAGAACATGTCATGATTTCCATAGTAGCCAAGGCATTGCTGCCAAGACCATCTTGGTGGACAAAGTCCCTTTCTGAATCGAGTTCACTCCTCGTATCAGCCCAGTAACACTGAACCAGATTAACTTACCATAACAGCCATGTCTATCTCATGAGATATAAATATTTACCTAATGAATTTGTGGGAGACATAGGTCCCACCCATCTCATAATGAAATAATTCTTACTTGTGCCACAAAATAAACATACATCATTCATAATAACCCAATAATTAAAATGGGTTTAATAAACATCATCCAATCCTCACATAATCCATATAAAAGAAATGGATATCATCTCATAATAAGAAAAGTGAAACCATGTAAATCATATAGAAATTACACTTGAAACATACACATGTGAAATAATGTCATCTTAGATGAAAATGGTTTTGATAAAACACTTTAAATGAATTCCTGAGGAAAATATCGTTTTTTCTTCAAAATCATTTTCTTTTCACAAAATGTCATGCAATTTTAGAGGAAAAGGTTTTTTTTAAAATATTCATGAAATATTTTGAAGGAATCTTCATGAAAATAAGGCTTTATAAAACCATAAAAATCCTTTCATGCCATATACGTTAAAAAACATTCTTATCGTTCTTTTGTCGGAAAAGTCAAAAAAGTACCTCGTAACATAAACAAAAGAATGATTCCTTACATAACATGTATTAAAAGTCAAAAGTGGGTGAAAATGACTTTAAACATACATGAAACAATTTTTAGGAAACATTGAAATTTATGATAACAATAACCCCAGTAAATAATTACAAATAAGCAATCTCGGATAAAAATGAGATTTGCAAAATTATCCCTTACCCTAGGTCCGATATGCTTCGTACGTATCTAAAACCCCCATATAATGATTTAAATAATGTTATTGACTTATTACAGAATCATATTCATTGTTATTATATCATATATGGTTCACTAATGGCTTTATATTACCCGTTCTTTTGTAAATTCATGTTAAAGTAGAGTTTTGGGTATAATCATCTCATTTGTCGTTCGTGTTTTAACTTGTAATTATTCATATGATTACTTGGATCATGATTACTTTTATCCAGAATGTAAAACATGATTTATATATAATATATATTCAGAATATACATATATATAATATATCGATAGATGGAAAGAAATACACCATTCATGGAGATGGTAGGTCATACGTATGGATGAACGCTTTTTTCGTTTCCTTATTGAATTGAATGGGATTAAGTAGATGACATACATATATATATAAATAAATCCAGTATCATTGTTATGTCATATATTTCATGATTACTTATTATATATACTTTATAATCATTCATGAATGGTTAATCATTGAGAATGAATCTCATCGCGTCATAGAGACGGTAGTCCGTACATACGCACGAGCGATGATATCATTCCCATGATCGTGGAATTGTATTCAAGTGTATGTGTAATATTTAGGAATCAATATCACTTTACAATAATACTATATAGTCATTATTTACACCATTATACCCATCCAAGTAAGGTGGTGGTGGAAAATAGATTACACCACGGCGTGGAGACGGTATTCTGTACGTATGCACGCGCGACGATTTCATTTTCCGTAGGATAGATAAATTGGGAAATAGGTTTGATTCATAAATATAATAACATATCAGTATATGAGTGATATGGATGTTATTACTTCATAATGAAATTACTAAATAAGAAGAAGTGGAAGAAGAAATAAAGTTGAAAGAATCGGTAACGAACATTACCTCTTCTTTGAAGCGCCTCTTTGAGACCTCCTCTTAGGGACCTAAAATTGGTCATTGAAGAAGACCAGGACCTCTAGGATGTATCTATGGAAGTGGAGAAGAGAATTTGGCAGGGTTTTTCCAAGCATGAAGGCTCAAATTGGTGTGAGGAAGAGAGGGAGGAGGTTCCCTTTTATAAGGGAGGGGAGGGTCACCTTTGGAAATCATAAAAATATTAATTTATAATAAATCTAACCCACTTAAAAACCTCAAAAAATGACTAATATTAGAATATTAGATGAGATAGGGTTTTAATCTCATCAACCAATAAAATTTAGACAAGTAAGGAATTTATTTTCAACATTATCTTTAACACCCCAGGTAAATAAAGAATATGACATTTTCATATTTGTCCATATTTGTGAATAAAATATTAATATGACTTTAAATGAGACGCTATGCTCGATGGCGTACCCAACACGCAACAACGAGTTTCTTGGGAATCTTACGTTGCACTCTAATAATAAAGTAATATTATTTTAAATGGTAGTTAACATATAGCTGTTGTATTGGCGGGAATGGATATAAATAACTAAAATATGATTATATATGTTTTTAAATGTTTTTACATTTATCTAATAAAAGATAAATGCTTAAAATATGGAAAGAATTCAATTTTAGGCGTATAGGCCCTAGTTTTCACTAAAGGTTCACTTATCACCTTTTGATGGTGAACCGTCAATAAATATAGTTTTGTTCACTCTTATACATTCTATTGGACCAAATAAAACTCTTCTTAAGAATCGGGACATCAGAATTTACTTTGTGTAAATTTTTGGTATCTTTCTGATAATGTTCATTTTTTAATAAATAGTGTAAAATGTTGTATTTTAATTCAAAACGACTTTTTAATCTAATTTATTTATATGATTATATTATCTTTTGAATTGTTTTTAAAGTTAAATTAGAATATATTTTTACCATTAAATCTAATAGTGGTCATTGGAATTAATTTCACTTGGAAATCAGACTTAAACTAGTGTCAATTTTTTTATACTTATTGTTTCATAAAAACACACTATTTGCTCTGACAGTGGGAATTAATTATTAAATTAATTAATGTGACTTATATGTTTTTAATTTTTTAAAATAGGCTTCATTTTTGAATTCGGAATATCAAATATAGCTTAGGGTGAATTTTTGGGATTTTTCTGAAAAACTTCAATTTTTGATGAATAGTGAAACCACTAAGTCGTACTTATAAAAACTGAATTTTCCATTTAAATGAAATTTTGCGATATTAGTGTTTTTAATTTCAATAATCCGACATAAATTGTTGTCATTAAGAATTATAATGTGGTTCAATGGGATAAAAATATTTTTTTTGTGAATAGTAACTTATTATGTTTTTATTCGCGATTAGAGGTAATTAGTGTAGTTTATGGTAAGAATAATGTTTTAATAAAATTAAATGACCTAGAAACATGTCCTACCCTAATTGGATGTGTAATGGCCGACCCAGAAAACCCATTGGTCAACTTGGGGACCCCATGAATCCACATTGGTTGAAAAATGACATTAATATCTTTTTATTTAAAGTTAAAGTAAAAATGAGACAAACATGAAATGTTTTACTAAAACAATTTTTACATGGGGTTATACAAATAATATTTTTGACTATAAATATTCATTGGAAATATAAAAATATTCCCTACATCATAGTATTTTTTTTATAATTTTTAGACATTATATAAATTAAATTATTTATGACATCATGATGAAGCATCGATGACCTCATTATTTAACGATTTAAATAAAATGGAACGATATTGTAATATCTAAGACCTAAACATGTCTAAAACCTATTGTATGAGTGTATTTCTAACCCTTATCACCTTATCCTCGAAATACAGCAATGTGGGACCTTTAAAATCTGAAACTCCTTTGAAAATAAAGTAACATTTTGTAACTTTACATGAGTGCCCCTCCTCTCCTCTTATAAAAGGCCCCCACCTCTAACTCATTAACCACACTCCCAAAGCCTTTGGCTCGGCCAACCCCTACCCATTTTGTCTCTCCACTTCACTATATTACTCCTTTAATCATCACTTTGGGCATAAGTCTTCCCAAGGAAGCCTTTGATCTCAAACCAAAGGGAGGTACCGAATTTTAAGGTAATTTCTTCACTTGTGTCCTTTTGTTTTATTTTGCTTCTCCAACCCCCTAAACTCTTTTTATTCATTTATTTTGTAACAAATACAGTATATTAAATATACTAGGATGTTGTTATAATAAGGATTCGAGCTACACTTACACACACCTACATCTAATGGTTAATGAACATACTATTTCCGTGGATGGCGAATTTCTGCATCCCGAAACGATGATTGTTCAACATTCTTCTAACACCATCAAAGTTGGCCATTAAGATGACACTATATTTATATATGATATCTAATATGTTTATGTTTTACTTAAGCTTATTTATTTTTCATTTATGGAGTACCTTTATGGTTTCCATTATGGGTAAACGCGATATATTGATTTAAGGAAGTGCGGACTACAGCCCCCTCAAAGTGATTTGATTCGTTAATACCATATGTGGTACGTATAAAGGTTATATTTAATGATATTATATATGATTCCATACTGGAATTAAAATACTATTATGTATCATTATGTTTCAATTCCATTAAATATGAAATAGAAATGGAAGTAGCGTTCATGCGTACGTACGGCTTACTGTCTCCATGAACGGTACATTTCATTTCTTATCTCAAAATGTTATGTAATATTATAAGTACATATATATAATGAATATATAGGTAACATATTACATCTAAATTATGGATATCATTCTGGTATTATAACATATATATATCTCTCTCATTTTTTTTTAATTCCATTAATATGACAAAAAATGAAAGTAGCGTTCATGCGTACGTACGACCTACCCTCTCCATGAACGATGCTTTTCGTTTTTTCTCTCCAAATGATATGGAATAGTATAAAATGAATATTTACTAGATATATATGATATTTTAATCATTAATACTATTATGGAAATTATTTACATATAACTATATGGGCAATCTTTTTTCAAACAAGTTCATTTTTGACTCATGTACCAAACATCGGCAAAAACGTCTGATATGAACTAACATTATTAAACAATTATTATAACATTATAATATGTGATATGACCTGAATAATAATATCTAAAGGAGGTACATAGGAAATTATTAATTGACCAATGTTTATTATTCAGGAATATAATGAAACGAAGAAGACAAGTTGGACTTGAGGTAAGGGATCCTACTCCTTTCTTTCTTTTTAAGTACACTCTTTTATGTCATTCCTTCTATGCTCATCTTTCTTGTTATTGGGATGTTATTTTATATTACTCTTACTTTAATTTTTATGTTCATATGATGAGAGACCCTATTCTCTCTCATCAATCCATTTTGGAAGTTTCTAGTGGCGCCGTTAGGCTGCCGAATTTTCGTAAGAGATCTAACCTTTCTCTTTCTCATTATGTACTACCCTTTACGTCACTTATTTTAAGCTCCTATTTGTTATGATGGGGGATGTTATTTCATATTCCTCTTATGGTACATTTTTTTGTATTGTGATGAGATACCCTATTTGATCTCATCAATCCATTTTTGGAAGTTTTAAGTGGCGCTGTTAGGCTGCCGAGTTTTCATAGGTGATTTTTCATCTCACTTTTATTCCCGAGAGATTTATGCTACATTTTCCACAATTTCCTTTGAGTGGTGTATGTACTGACAATTATTTTACTAATTGTGTAATATTCGTTCATTTATGAGTATTTACATCAATGATGTATTGTCCTTCTTTCACGGGGCGTATGTTTCGAAAGATACCAATGTCGGTAAGGGAACCTTTCACCCTCCTCTTTTTAAAATACATATTTTGTTATGTCTTTTAATTCACATAATATTATTTTGGGATATGTTCCTCTATATCCTTATTGATGTAAATTTTATGTCCAAGTGATGAGATACCCTTTTTATTTCTCATCAACTCTTTTTCTGAATTTTGAAGTGACGCTGTTAGGCTGTCTAATTATTGCAAGGGAACTTCTTAACCCAATTTCGATTCTTTGGGATAAGCTTGTACTCCTTGAATATGTCGTTCTATGAATATGTGTGAATAACCTCTGATTTTTTTACACTTAATATCCACTTATATTTGGTGTATTAGTTTGTCACACATAATTATGTAATTGATTTATCCTTAATCCAAGGATACCATCTTTGTATGGGACTTAGTCTCAATCTCCTTTCATTGAGGCATATTTTGTTTTATACACAACCTTCTTTTATACAGTGTATAAACCCCTTTGACTTTTACAGTTATCTGAAAGTAATTTTTTTTATACAAAGCGTTTTACTAATCGACAAAAGGGAATGTTTTGTCATACGTATGCGGTGCCAATGACTTCTCCGCCGCCGTGACCATTATTTGAGTTTTGGCTTCCTCTACAAGCCATACCTTCTTTTTAAAAGAAAAATAAATACCATGTTTTACTTTTCTTTTATTTTGGTATTGAAAATGGTTTTCATAATGTTTTTATATCAATGTTCTGTATTGATATCTTGTGATTGAAATGTGGAAATGTTATGTTTCCTTTATGCATGTTTTATGTGAGACGATTATGTTGAGGTTCTTGGGCATTGTTATGTAAACGGGTGGTTCCGTGATAAACTAAGGGCAGGTGAGCCCAATATAGCTCTCCAATGCATTGGGTAACGCGAAGGAGTGAAACTTTTAGGTTTCAGTGAAGAGATTTAGGGAATATACCGTGATGGGTATTCCAAACGTAACCAAGAGGGTTACTCCCTGCGTAAGAAAGTTATGAATTCCTCAAGTATCCTTTTATGTCTTATGATTTCGACGATTTATTCATGATTTTATGAGGTATGTTAAAGTGGCTATGTTTTATGGGTAAAGTATGATTTCATTCTTATGTATATATGAACTCATGTTTCCTTTCCATATTTTTATAACCCTTACTGATCTTTTTATGCTCATCCCATGTTTTTGAAATTTTTTTTACAGGTCATGGGAAAGGTACATGACGTGATGATAGTGTCAAGGATGTGTCAAGAAATAATCCGTGTTTTATTTTAAATATGTTTCCGTTGATGGGAAGAATTAATACTGTCTTTTATGTAACCACTTTGTTTAAATGTGGAATGTAATGCAAGTTTAATGATCTAATTCTCTAAAACTCTAAACCTGAAAAGTCCTAAATGTGTAATCTTGTAATAACTCATGATTAAGTAAGGTTTAAGGCTGGGGACATATAGTTGGTATCAAAGGTCGGTTTAGATAACTTTAGAGTTTAGGGTATTATTTAAGCATAAGTGGCATTGCCATAATGGTTTGGATTTCAGAAAGAGTCCTAGTTTTAGATAAAGTGAATGAGTAAGTGTATCTTAGTGTTTACCTTCCTCATTAGTACATGATGGTTTTTTGATATAATCACACTGACATTTCTATTTTTAGTGAATGGATGGATCTATTAGGCACCAAAGAGACAACAGGTTTGAAGGAAACTGTAGTGGTTCTATAATTAAGATACACGATAAAATGGGGGATTCAATGTAGAAATTCGTGGTTGTTATAAACCAACTATCAAGGAGTCATGATCAACCACTTGAACCTTGGTATGATATTTAATGAATTATGTACGAGATGACCAATCGATGTGGAAGTTTAGGTAATAATTATAAAGGTAACCATTAGAGTTTATATTATCCTTACTTTTGAGGTAATTATGGGTTACTATATGTTATGATGGAAGTGAAAAGCATGAGATAAAATTGAGGTCAAATTATGTTATGGTTATTTTTGAAGATTTTATCTCTTTTTGGGGAATTATTTGAGAATTATATTGTTTTGGAAAAAGGACAACATGCAGACCGTGTGACTACCCATCGCGTTAGACAATGCTGCGGGAATCGAACCCACAACCAAAGTGCGACTGGTATTTATCGCCTAACACTGGACTACGTGAAGTCTCTGGTTAGTTTGACTGATTTTTTTTAGTTGTATGATTTTAAGAATTAATAGTAAGTTGATTTTGGGTTATTTATGAAAATGATTAACCTATCATGGAGGATATGTTATTAGGTTAATTACTTTTCAATATGAGACTTTAGGAGAAAATGATGTTGTTTTGGAGATAAATGTTACGATTTAACTTGGAAGACTATGTGACTAAATCCTTCAAATATTTGGATTTCAATCTTAGATTGGTTTACTTTGAAGAATTTTATGGACAAATTGTTTATCGGATGGTCCTCGTTGAGCTTTGGGTTTTGTTGGAAAAATTTTGGAGGTTAAGCATAGATTTTCTTTTTAAAGGGTTATCCTTTTCTGGATTATCTTACCTTGTACTAACCTTTTGGGTTTTGGTTTTGGTTAAGGTCTAAAGATATGGGAAGTATACAGTTCTCTTTGGTGGATTAGGTGATTCTCTATAAGTTGATTATAGTACTCTTAATGCGAACAAGTCTCCCTAAATACTCGTCTTTTGGAAAAAAAATATGAGTTTGATTAAGGAATCTAGTAAATGTTGAAAGTAAACATGATAAGTGATTATGTTTCCTTATGAATAAATTCCTCAATAAAAAGTAACTTAAAACAAAAAAAATTTCTATTAACTTTTCCTAATGGGGAATCGAATACCGTTTAACCCATCACATGTTTGTGATTTTCTTATGGTTAATTTTCTCCTAGACATGTTAATTATCACTCTCCCTCAAGAACATGACCCTTTGATTTTTCTTCCATGTCCATGTTTTTCTACATTGAATCCTAGTATGGGTTAACTCGGGTGACCTCTGTACTTATCTTCCTTTATTTTAAAGTGATTGTTTTACCGACTCTTGTTCCGATGTGGGACTTTCAAGGATGTTTCCAAGCTCAATTTTAAAAATTGTGAGGACACAATTCCCAATAGGGGGGAAGGATGTAACACCCCAGGTAAATAAAGAATATGACATTTTCATATTTATCCATATTTTTGAATAAAATATTAATATGACTTTAAAGGAGATTCTATGCTCGATGGCGTACCCAACACGCAACAACAAGTTTCTTGGGAATCTTACGTTGCACTCTAATAATAAAGTAATATTATTTTAAATGGTAGTTAACATGTAGCTGTTGTATTGGCGGGAATGGATAGAAATAACTAAAATAGGATTATATATTTTTTAAAATGTTTTTATATTTATCCAATAAAAGATAAAGGCTTAAAATACGGAAAGAATTCAATTTTAGGCGTATATGCCCTAGTTTTCACTAAAGGTTCACTTATCGCCTTTTGATGGAGAACCATCATTAAATATAGTTTTTTTCACTCTTATACATTCTATTGGACCAAATAAAACTTTTATTAAGAATCGGGACATCAAAATTTACTTTGTGTAAATTTTTGGTATCTTTCCGACAAATTTCATTTTTTAATAAATAGTGTAAAATGTTGTATTTTAATTCAAAACATCTTTTTAATCCAATTTATTTATATGATTAAATTATCTTTTGAATTGGTTTTAATGTGAAATTTGAATATATTTTTACCATTAAATCTAATACTGGTCATTGGAATTAATTTAACTTCGAAATTAGACTTAAACTAGTGTCAATCTTTTGATACTTACAGTTTCATAAAAACACGCTATTTGCTCTGACAACGGGAATTAATTATTAAATTAATTAATGAAACATATATTTTTTGAATTTTTTAAAATAGACTTCATTTTTGAATTCGTAATATCAAATATATCTTAGGGTGAATTTTTGGGATTTTTCTGAAAAACTTCAATTTTTGATGAATAGTGAAACCACTAAGTGGTACTTATAAAAACTGATTTTTCCGTTTAAATTAAATTTTTCCATCTTTGTGTTTTGAATTTAAAAAATCCGACATACATGGTTTTCATTAAGAAGTAATATGTGGTTCAATGGGATAAAAATAGTTTTTTGGTGAATAGTAACTTCTTAAGTTTTTAATTGCGATTAGAGGTAATTATTGTAGTTTATGGTAAGAATAATGTTTTAATAAAATGAAATGACCTAGAAACATTTCCTACCCTCATTGTATGTGTCATGGCCGACCAAGAAAACCCATGGGTCAACTTGGGGACCCATGAAGACACTTTGGTTGAAAAATGACATTAATATCTTTTTATTTAAAGTTAAAGTAAAAAATGAGACAAACATGAAATGTTTTACTAAGACAATTTTTACATGGGGTTATACAAATCATATTTTAGACTATAAATATTCATTGGAAAGATAATAAGATTTCCTACATCATAGTAGTTTTTTTATAATTTTTAGACATTAAATAAATTAAATTATTTATGACATCATGATGATGCAGCGATGACCTCATTATTTAACGATTTAAATAAAATGGAAATATAATGTAATAGCTACGACCTACACATGTCCAAAACCTATTGGATGAGTGGATTTCTAACCCTTATCACCTTATCCTCGAAACACAGCAATTTGGGACCTTTAAAATCCGAAACTCTTTTGAAAATAAAGTAACAGTTTGTAACTTTACCAGAGTGCCCCTCCTCTCCTCTTATAAAAGGCCCCCACCTCTACCTCCTTACCCACACTCCCAAAGCTTTTGTCTCGGCCAACCCCTGCCCATTTTTTCTCTAAAAATCCCTCTCTTACTCCTCGAAGCCTCACTTTGGGCAGAAGTCTTCCCAATGAAGCCTTTGAGCTCAAACCAAAGGGAGTTACCCGATTTTAAGGTAATGACTTCACTTGTGTCCTTTGGTTTTATTTTGCTTCTCCAACCCCATAAACTCTTTTTATTATTTTATTTTGTAACAAATAATGTATCTTAAATATACTAGGATGCTGTTATAAGATGTATTCGATCTACACTTACACACACCTACATCTAATGGTTAACGAACATACTGTTTCCGTGGATGGCGAATTTCTGCCTACCGAAACGATGATTGTTCAACATTCTTCTAACACCTTTAAAGGTGGTCATTAAGATGAAAATATATTTATATATGATATCTAATATGTTTATGTTTTACTTAAGATTCTGTATTTATCATTTATGGCATACCTTTATGGTTTCCATTATGGGTAAACGTGATATCTTCATTTAAGGAAGTGCGGACTACCGCCCCCTCAAAGTGATTTGATTCGTTAATACCATATGTGGTATGTATAAAGGATATATTTAATGATATTATATATGATACCATACTAGAATTAAAATAATATTATGTATCATTATGTTTTAATTCCATTAAATATGAAATTGAAATGGAAGTAGCGTTCATGCATACGTACAACTTACCGTCTCCATGAACGGTACATTTCATTTCTTATCTCAAAATGTTATGTAATATTATAAGTACATATATATAATGAATATATATTTAATATATTACATCTAAATTATGGATATCATTCTGGAATTATAACATATATATATCTCTCTCATTTTGTTTTAATTCCATTAGTATGACAAAAAATGAAAGTAGTGTTCATGCGTACGTACGACCTACCGTCTCCATGAACGGTGCTTTTCGTTTTTTATCTCCAAATGATATGGAATAGTATAAAATGAATATTTACTGGTTATATATGATATTTTAACCATTAATACTATTCTGGAAATTATTTACATATAACAACATGGGCAATCTTTTTTCAAACATGTTCATTTTTGACTCATGTACCAAACATCGGAAAAAACGTCTGATATGAAATAACATTATTAAACAATTATTATAACATCATAATATGTGATATGAACTGAATAATAATCTATAAAGGTGTTACTTAGGAAATTATTAATTGACCATAGTTTATTATTCAGGAATATAAAAAAACGAACAAGACAAGTTGGACATGAGGTAAGGGATCCTAATCCTCTCTTTCTTTTTAAGTACACTCTTTTATGTCATTACTTCTAAGCTCATATTTCTTGTTATTGGGATGTTATTTTATATTAATATTACTTTAATTTTTATGTTCATATGATGAGAGACCCTATTCTCTCTCATCAATCCATTTTGGAAGTTTCGAGTGGTGTCGTTAGGCTGCCGAATTTTCATAAGAGACCTAACCTCTCTCTTTCTCATTAAGTACTCCCCTTTAGGTCACTTCTTTTAAGCTCCTATTTGTTATGATGGGGGATCTTCTTTCATATTCCTCTTTCTGTAAATTTTGTTTTAATGTGATGAGATACCCCATTTTATCTCATAAATCCATTTTTGGATGTTTTAAGTGGCACCGTTAGGCTGCCGAGTTTTCGTAAGTAATTTTTCATCTCACTTTTATTCCCGTGAGATTTATGCTACATTTTCCACAATTTCCTTTGAGTGGTGTATGTACTGACCATTATTTTACTCATTGTGTAATATTATTTAATTTATGAGTATTTACATCAATGATGTATTGTCCTTCTTTCACGGGGTGTATGTTTCGAAAGATACCCATGTCGGCAAGGGAACCTTTCACCCTCCTCTTTTTAAAAGTATTATTTTGTTATGTCTTTTAAATCACATAATATTATTTTGGGATATGTTCCTCTATATAATTATTGATGTAAATTTTATGTCCAAGTGATGAGATACCCTTTTTCTCTCTCATCAACTCTTTTGTTGAATTTTGATGTGACGCCGTTAGGCTGTCTAATTATTGCAAGGGAACTTCTTAACCCAATTTCGATTCTTTGGGATAAGCTTGTACTCCTTGAATATGTCGTTCTATGAATATGTGTGAATAACCTATGATTGTTTTACACTTAATATCCACTTATATTTGGTTTATTAGTTTGTCACAAATAATTATGTAATTGATTTATCTTTAATCCTAGGAGACCATCTTTTGTATGGGACTTCGTCTCAATCTCCTTTCACTGAGGCATATTTTGTTTTATACACAACCTTCTTTTATACGGTGTATAAACCCCTTTGACATTTACATTTATCTGAAAGGAATCTTCTTTTTATACAAAGCATTTTACTAAACGAAAAAAGGGAATGTTTTGTCGTACGTATGCGGCGACAATGACTTCTCCGCCGCCGTGACCATTATTTGAGTTTTGGATTCCTCTACAAGCCATACCTTCTTTTTAAAAGAAAAATAAATACCATGTTTTACTTTTATTTTATTTTGGTATTGAAAATTGTTTTCATAATGTTTTTATATCAATGTGTTGTATTTATATCTTGTGATTGAATGGTGGAAATGTTATGTTTCCTTTATGCATGTTTTATGTGATACGATTATGTTGAGGTTATTGGGCATTGTTATGTAAACGAGTGGTTCCATGATAAACTAAGGGCGGGTGAGCCCGATATAGCTCTCCAATGCATTGGGTAATGTGAAGGAGTGAAACGATAAGGTTTCTCTGAAGTGATTTAGGGAATATACCGTGATGGGTATTCCAAACGTAACCAAGAGGGTTACTCCCTACGTAAGAAAGTTATTAATGCCTCAAGTAACCTTTTATGTCTTATGATTTCTACAATTTATTAATGATTTGATGAGTTATGTTAAAGTGGCTATGTTTTATGGGTAAAGTATGATTTCATTCTTATGTATTTATGAACTCATGTTTTCTTTCCATATTTTTATAACCCTTACTGAGCTTTTTATGCTCATCCCAAGTTTTTGAAATGTTTTTCACAGGTCAAGGGAAAGGTACATGATGTGATGATAGTGTCAAGGATGTGTCAAGAAAGAATCCGTGTTTTATTTTAAATATGTTTCCGTTGATGGGAAGAATGAATACTGTCTTTTATGTAACCACTTTGTTTAAATGTGGAATGTAATGCAAGTTTCATGATCTAATTCTCTAAAACTCTAAACTTGAAAATATACTCAATGTGTAATCTTGTAATAACTCAAGATTAAGTAAGGTTTAAGGTTGGGGCCTTATATTATCAACTTTATTTATTTAATCAATTTAATTTTATTTGTGGTAATAACATTCTAAATTTTAAATTAAAACAAATAATTACTTATTTGTTATGAATTGTCCATTATTGGATACATTATAAAATTCTATACCACATAATTTAAAATTTAAAATTTTTAAATATTTTTGTGATTTTTAAACAATTTTGTAATATGTTATTTTTATAAAATAACAATAGTGTCAAATTTGACACTATTCATTTATTTGAATTTAAATAAATTATATACAAAAGGTATGTTCGAAATAAAAGATTTAATAGATTCATAAAAGGCCATATGTGTCTAGAAATGTAGTGGATCACATTAAATAGTTCATATAATATTTATTTTATTATTTTTAAAACCATTTATTTGGTTTATCTCTAAATAAAATAATTACTACAACATTTTTGAATTATTATTTAATATAATTATATATTGCATAAGAATTAAAAATAAAATCATATGATGAAGATAAATCTATTAACTTTCACAATAATACTTTTACTAGAATTTATCATCTTAAAATCACAATATTTAAATTGTTATATTTATTACATTATAAAGTTGACAACTTTGGCATCATTTATAATAAAATAATATAAGTGTCATAATCACATTAATAAGGATCCAAATTGTCAAAAATTCAGCCCGTCGATGATTAGGGTTTATATATACACTAATAATAAGTTTTGTGCAGATTTTTGGGCCTTTTGATATGTATTAAAATTTCAATAAAAACTATATTATTGATTTTTCAATAAATAAATAATTTCTGCATCATTAATATATAAGATAATAATGTAATTAAATAACTCTTAAAAATTACAAATAAATTACTATGACAAAGAAAAAAAATTTATATTTCAAATGAGTATTTATAACCGAATTTATATTCTGTATAAACTTATATTAAAATATACATTAATTATTAATGTTGAGTGAGACATATTTCACTTTTCTTTTAAATAAAATAAAATAAGGGTCTTAATCACCTCCATGTGGGTTCTAATGGATTCAATTTCAACCTAAGACTTATGACAAATTTTAATCATCCAATTGTATTAGGACAAGTATTAGGATAATTTTATAATATTATATTTACCCTTAATTACCCAAATTACCTTTTACTATGGTAAATAAAATTTACCGTTGTTACTATTCATAAAGCCCAAAAATAAAAAGTAGTCTATTAATATAATTTGGACCCACTGATTCCAAATATGGAATCCATTTTTCCAAATTCAATACACAGAAGTTGCAGGAATTAAATTAAAAATAAATCCCATTGTCGAATGAAAACGGGTTTTTGTTTAAAACATTGCAAAAGATTGAATTTATTTAACCTACGAATTCAATGTAAAATCAAGGCTAATGAAATAAATTATATTAAATAGTAAAAATATATTCTATTTATACTTTATAACAATTCAATATTATTATTTAACCACATAAGTTATTATGATGACAAAAGTTGTTTTTAATTAAAATATATCGTGTTTTTACTATTCATTAAAATATGAAAATTATCAGAATAATATGAACATTTTATCCAAGGTAAAATTTTATATCCTGATTCCAAATAATAATTTTATTTTGTAAAATTTTACTTATAAACATGTCAAAAACTAGATTTAAAGTGGGTCCGCCATCAAAAGGCGGCAAAACTGCATTTTTTTAAAAATACTTATTTTACCCGAAAAATTTATTTTGTTCTTATACTATGTTCTAGAAAATGTGTTAGATGAATAATAATGGTATAAAATTCAAAATTTAGTTAATACTATTCATAAATTCTAGTTCATAATAATATTATAATAATATATCATTGTTTAGAAAAACCCGGCATTGCGTACAACACGCGCTATCGAGGAAGGTCGCGATTGCGTGTAATGCAAGCCAAGTCAGGGATGCGTGTTGTGAAAGAATACTTCATTGTTTCATATAAAATCATCCTATGATATTTCATTTATACATTTAATATATATATATATATAAACACACACACACTCAACATTGCGTAGAATGACAATTATAAACCGAACATGAAATTGTGTGTAACACGATCCGAGAATAGCGTTTCGTATACTGCAAGCTAATACGGTGTTGCATATAGTACAAGCTAAACTTGGTGTGCTGTATAATTGCAGACATCAATGAATGTAAAAGAATATTTTTCATAAAATATCGAGGTGTTACATTCTACCCCCCGTAAAATGATTTTCACCCTCGAAATTCGTCGGGGTTATAAATTGTTTACTATTCATAGAAACCCACATCGTAAAAAGGAACACTAAATCTTAATTTTAAAAACTAAAGTATTAAATGCAATGATTACCCAATGTAACTCATCATTGGGTTTCCATATAGGAGAACATAGGTGAAAATATGGATAAGGAAGAAAAATCTAACCATCATGTTCTGATGGAGAGTGGTAGAGGACATGGCTATGAAAAAGCCAACAATCACAAAGCCATAAATTTGTAATGATCTAGGGTACCATCTGATTCATCGGATATAAGGTCACTAGGACAACATTTTTGGTTTTCAAGATCATTTCTCTAATGATGAAGAATTTTAATTAGAATAAATACTTACTTTATTTTGGTATAATCTCACTATTGTTCGTGCCTTGAACAATTTCCCCTTCATCTCTTAAATAAATGAAGTTGAATTTGATATTTGTGAAGTGTTAGCAGATCTTGTGATAGAATGACGGGTCATTCCATCATTCTCAAAAAAAGGCTAGAAAAAGTTATTAAATATACATAAGTCAATCTATACTGAGATTAATCATATATGTTTCCTAAAATGGACTTATACTTCATATATCATAATGCATAATATAATAAAATTAGTTTCTACTAACCAAAGACTTCCAGTAGGCCAGTGGTAAGCAATAAAGGCCAGTCGTACTTCAGTTGTTGGTATGATTCCCACAGCCTTGTCCGATGCGATGGGTTGTCGCCCGTCCTACAGGTTTTCCTTTTTCTAAAACTACATTACTATAACATCCCATCAATATTACCGAAAAAAGTTCAATCCTTAAACAATACTAACTTATGTCCAACATAATCCATTCCAATCTTTAGGCTTATGTAAAATACTTCGGTCCAAACTCATAGTATAATGAAAATGATTACTTGAAATGTCACATAAAAATCACATGAATGTCGTCATTTATACCCCATATATCATAAGATATATGTTGTTGGTCAAATTAATAACATTTCATTAACTTAATCATGTATTCTCTTGAAAAATGAATACCCATTTAACCTTAGTGAAAACATGAATGCGGTCAAAAGTTAACTCTTTCCACATAAAAAAATCCTAAAATATCTATATAATCAAACAATAATATCACTTAGTCCTTATATCATTCATGAGCTCATGAATACAATCAAACATCACATTATCTTCTTATCCCTTCATTATGCGCATATCATCTACTTTCCAAAAATACTGGTAACATTCATCACACACTTACAAAATTTAAGGAAAGAAAAAAGTGTAACAATACTTAGATGTCTCTTTA
The DNA here is from genome assembly GCA_963277665.1 of Viscum album. Taxonomy (NCBI): domain Eukaryota; kingdom Viridiplantae; phylum Streptophyta; class Magnoliopsida; order Santalales; family Viscaceae; genus Viscum; species Viscum album. Next base: position 792,485,837 of record OY728160.1, on the reverse strand, counting down.
TTCCATAGTACCATGAGATTACTTATACAACATTACACTTGATAAACATGTAATCATTCCACTACCTCCATAAACCATTGATCGAGCTTCAACAATTCATTCATCTCCCATATCATTTTTAGTCTCTTCATCATCATCAACATAAATATTACCCATACGACGATACTTATTCTCTTGATGAGACTTTCCCTTAGGGAATTGGTTTTCATAATTCATCTACATTCCACATTTAAAACATTTAACCATTGTTGATGTTGTAGAAATACCATTATCCTCATCCATGGTGTTAACTGAACCTTTTCCTTTGCACTTACTGGCTTTATGTCCTTATTTTCAACACCCAAAGAATCTTCCAGTTCCTTTGAAACAATATCCTTGATGCCTTTTCCCACATGATTTACATAGGGGAAATTGAACATTCTTTCTTCTATGATCATCATGAAACTCCATCTTTCTCTTATTAGCCGAGTCAGGAAACTTACCAAATTTGAGTTTATTGATGATATTATGAGATTTCTGATTCGGCATAATAATGATGCTTGGACTTCCAAATCCAGTTTAATTTGGTTGCTCATGAATAATATCATTCCATTGTCCGTTATATCCTCCATTATTGTGAATCTTCCCTTTTCGAGCCATTTTCAAAAACCCAAAAAGAATAGTGTGAGAGGAAAAAATCATGCTAGGGAAAACAACATAGTAAGGGGTGAGTAAACTAAATATCTAACATCTTAGGCTGAATTCTATGATCGTTACTGTAGTTCTAGGACTATATCCTATATGTATTCTTATCCTTAGTTATATCCCTAGACATACCTTAGAAATATCTCTAGGGATCTCACTAACGTTTTCACATCCTAGTTTCCAAAGGTTGACTAAAACTTTCCTATGATACCAACTGTAGATACCCGAAGCTTGATGTACATGAACATTACATTGATTTTTCGGAAATCATAATACATAACAAAAATAGACACACAAACATTGTAATAGTTTAGTGTCTTTGGAAACATGGAATTTAATATTCTAATCATGGTGAAACATCTTCAACATCTCCCATAAAGATCTTCCAATTTTTTTCTTACCTAAAACCTTTCATTATATCCTGGGGAAAATAAAACATAAAAAGGGTGAGCTCAAATGATCAGTAGGGTTAAGCATGGATAAAATAAAACATACCATATACATTTGAACTTAAAAACATGAACATAATGTTTAAACATCAAAAGCTTGAGCAATGACATAAATCATGGAAGTACTTAAGGAATAGATCATAAAGAAACATTAAGAATGATAATATAGCATGGGAATAAAACAAGTAATTTTGGAAACCATTGATCACATTTCATTATTTCCATAGTAGCCAAGGCATTGCTTCCAAGACCATCTTGGTGGACAAAGTCCCTTTCTGAAACAAGTTCACTCTTCGTTTCCGTCCTGTAACACTGAACTAGATTAACATAGCATTCCAGCCATGTCTATCTCATGAGATATAAATCTTTACCCAATTCATTGAAGGTAGATAGAGGTCCCACCCATCTCATAATGAAATCATTCTTACATGTGCCACAAAATAAACAAACATCATTCATAATAACCCAATAAATAAAATGGGTTTCTTAAACATATCCAATCATCACATAATACATATAAAAGAAATGGATATCATTTCATAATAAGAAAAGTGAAACCATTTAAATCATAGATACATTACACTTGAAACATACACATGTGAAATAATGTCATATAATATGAAAATGGTTTTGATAAAACACTTTAAATGAATTCTTCGGGAAAATATCATTTTTTCTTCAAAATCATTTTCTTTTCACAAAATGTCATGCAATTTTAGAAGAAATGGTTTTTATTGAAAATAGTCATGAAATATTTTGAAGGAAGCTTCATGAAAATAAGGCTTCATAGAACCATAAAAATCCTTTCATTCTGTATACGATAAAAAAATATTCTTATCGTACTTTTGTCGGAAAAGTCAAAAAAGTACCTCGTAACGTAATCAAATGAATGATTCTTTACATACCATGTAGTAAAAGTAAAAATTGGTTAAAAAGGACTTTAAACATACATGAAACCATTTTTAGGAAACATGGACATTGATGATAACAATAACCCCAGTAAATAATTATGAATAAGCAATCTCAGATAAAAATGAGATTTGCAAAATTATCCCTTACCTTAGGTCCGATATGCTTCGTACGTATCTGAACCCCCTGTATAATGATTTAAATAATTTTATTGACTTATTAAAGAATCATATTCATTGTTATTATGTCAAATATTGTTCACATATGACTTTATATTACCCGTTCTTTTGTAAATTCATGTTAAGGTAGCATTTTGGGTAAAATCGTCTCATTTTTCGTTCGTGTTTTAACTTGTAATTATTCATAAGATTACATGGATCATGATTAATTATATCAAGAACGTAAAATATGATTTATATATAATATATATCTAGAATATACATATATATAATATATCGATAAATGGAAAGAAATACACCGTTCATGGAGACGGTAGGCCGTACGTACGCAAGAACACTGTTTTCCTTTCCTTATTGAATTGAATGGAATTAAGTAGATGACATAAATATATATATACATAAATCCAGTATCATTAATATGTCATATATTTCATTATTACTTATTATATATATTTTATTATCATTCATGAATGGTTAATCATTGAGAATGAATCTCATCGCGTCGTGGAGATGGTAGTCCGTATGTACGCACAAGCGATGATATCATTACCATGATTGTGGAATTGTATTAAAGTGTATGTATAATATTTAATAATCAATATAACATTACAATAATCATATATAGTCATTATTTACACCATTATACCCATCCAAGTAAGGTGGTGGTGGAAAATAGATTACACTACGGCGTGGAGACGGTATTCCGTACGTACGCACGCGCGATGATTTCGTTTTCCGTAGGATAGATAAATTGTGAAATAGGGTTGTTTGATACTTATAATAACATATAATTATATGAGTGATACTGATGTTATTACTTCATAATGAATGAACTAAAGAAGAAGAAGTGGAAGAAGAAATAAAGTTGAATGAATCGGTAACGAACATTACCTCTTCTTTGAGGCGCCTCTTTGAGACCTCCTCCTAGGGAACTAAAATTAGTCTTTGAAAAATAAAATGACCTCTAGGATGTTTCTATGGAATTGGAGAAGAGAATTTTTCAGGGTTTGGCCAAGCGTGAAGTCTCAAATTGGTGTTAGGAAGAGAGGGATGAGGTTCCCTTTTATAAGGGAGGGGAGGGGCACCTTTGGAAATCTTAAAAATATTAATTTATAATAAATCTAACCCCACTTAAAACCCCCCAAAAATGACTCATATTCGAATATTAGATGAGATAGCGTTGTAATCTCATCAACCAATACAATATAGACAAGTTAGGAATTTATTTTCATCATTATCAACTTGATTTATTTAATCAATTTAGTTTTATTTGTGGTAATAACATTCTAAATTTTAAATTAAAAAAAATAATTACTTATTTGTGGTGAATTGTCCATAATTGGATACTATATAACATTTTATACCATATAAATTAAAATTTATAATTTTTATATATTTTTGTGATTTTTAAACAATTTTATAATATGTTATTTTTATAAAATAAAAATAGTGTCAAATTTGACACTATTCCTTTATTTGAATTTAAATAAATTATATAGAGAAGATAACTTCGAACTATAATATTTAATATATTCATAAAAGGTCATATGTATCTAGAAAATTAGTGTATCACATTAAATAGTTCATATAATATTTATTTTATTATTTTTAAAACCATTTATTTGGTTTATCTCTTAATAAAATAATTACTACATCATTTTTTTATAATTATTTAATATACTTATATGTTGGATAAAAATTAAAAATAAAATCCTATGATGAAGATAAATCTATTAAAATTCACAATAATACTTTTACTAGATTTTATCATCTTAAAATCACAATAGTTAAATTGTTATATTTATTACATTATGAAGGTGACAACTTTGGCATCATTTAAAATAAAATAATATAAGTGTCATAATCACCTTAATAAGGATCCAAATGGTCAAATATTCGGCAAGTGGATGATTAGGGTTTATATATACACTAATAATAAGTTTTTTTCAGATTTTTGGGCCTTTTTATATGTATTAATATTTCAATAAAAACTATATTATTGAGTTTTCACTAAATAAATTATTTCTGCATCATTAATATATAAGATAATAATGAAATTAAATAAATCTTAAAAATAACAAATAAATTACCATGAAAAAGATTAACATTTTATTTTTCGAATGAGTATTTATAACCTAATTTATATTCTGTATAAACTTATATTAAAAATTCTTTAATTATTAAAGTTGAGTGAGACATATTTCACTTTCCTATAAATAAAATAAACTAAAGGTCTTAATCACCTCCAAGTGGGTTCTAATGGATTCCATTTCGACCCAAATATGACTTATGACAAATTATAATCATCCAATTGCATTAAGACAAGTATTAGATTTATTTTATAATATTATATTTACCCTTAATTATCCAATTTACCTTTTACTATGGTAATTAAAATTTACCGTTGTTACTATTCATAAAGCCAAAAAATAAAAAGTAGTATATTAATATAATTTGGACCCACTGATTCCAAATATGGAATCCATTTTTCCAAATTCAATACACAGAAGTTGCAGAAATTCAATTAAAATTAATCCCGTTATCGAAAGAAAATGGGTTTTTGTTTAAAACATTGCAAAAGATTGAATTTATTGAACCTACGAATTCAATGTAAAATAAGGATAATGAAATACATTATATTAAATTGTAAATATATATTATATTTATACTTTAAAACCATTAAATATTATTATTTAACCACATAAGTTATTACGATGAAAAAAGTTGTTTTTAATTAAAATATAGCGCGTTTTAACTATTCGTTAAAATATGAAAGTTATCAGAATAATATGATAATTTTATCCAAGGAAAAATTTTATATCATGATTCCAAATAATAATTTTATTCTGTAAAATTGAACTTATAAACATGTCAAAACTAGATTTAATGTGGGTGCGCCATCAAAAGTCGGCAAAACTGAATTTTTTGAAAAATACTTATTTTACCCGAAAAATTTATTTTGTTCTTATACTATGTTCTAGAAAATGTGTAAGATGAATAATAATGTTATAAAATTAAAAATTTAATTAATACTATTATTAACGGCTAGTTCATAATAATATTATAATAATATATCGTTGTTTAGTAAAACACGGTATTGCGTACAACACACGCTATCGAGGAAGGTCGTGATTGCGTGTAACGCAAGCCAAGTCAGGGTTTCGTGTTGTGAAAGAATCCTTCATTGTTTCGTATAACAGAATCCATCCATATTTCATTTATACATTGAATATATATATATATATACACACACTCAACGTTGCATAGAATGACTATTATAAAACAAACATGAAATTGTGTGTAACACGATCCAAGAATAGCGTTGCGTATACTGCAACTAATACGGTGTTGCGTATAGTACAAGCTAAACTTGGTGTGCTGTATAATAGAAGACATCAATGAAAGTAAAAGAATATTTTTCATAAAATCTCAGGGTGTTACACTACTTCTCTGGAGAAATCTGGAAGAAATCTCTCATAGTAACTATCCAAACCAAGGAAACTATGTACTTCCATCACACTCTTGTGTGGATCCCAAGAAAGTCCCGCCTCAATCATTGCTGGATCCACTACAACTATAGCCTCTGAGATGACATTTCCTAGAAATTTAACCTCTTGGATCTTGAACTGGCACTTTGAGAGTTTAACATTAGCCAGTGCTATCAGATTGTGTCATGTACTAGCCACAAATGGTAGGCATGCTCCTCCTCAGTAGTCGAGTAGATAAGAATGTATTCAATGAAGAATACGACAAAGCCATCGAGGTATGGCTAGAAAATCATGTTAATGAGTCCCATGTACTCTACAGAAGTTTTGGTTATGCCTAATGGAATAAACAAGAACTCATAGTGGTCATAATGACATTTGAAGGAGGTCTTCTACACATCATCATCTCGTACTCTGAGCTGGTGATATCATGATCTAAGGACTATCTTTAAGAATGATCGTGCTCCATTCAGCAGATTAAATAGGTCCTCAATCCTCGAGATTGGGTACTTTTTCTTCACGGTCAACTTGTTCAGGCGTCGATAGTCAACACAAATCCTCAAGATCTCATCTGCCTTCGTGGAGAATAGAATCGGGGATACCCATGGAGAAACACTGGGACCGATTAATCCCTTCCCCTCCAAGTCCTCTAGCTGTACTCAGAGCTCGTGAAGCTCCGCATGAGCCATCTGATACAGTGGTGTAGATATATGTGTCATCCAAGGGTATAAGTCAATGTAAAAGTCCACCTCTCTATGAGGAGGTAAACCAGGAACATCATCAAGGAAAACATCCATGTACTTGTCCACCATTGTAGGATAGCTTAGACATTCCACATCAACAGCACTGTGGGAAAGGGCAGCCTACTGATGAGTGATCATCCGCACTCTCCTCTGGTAAAATCAATCCTTTGATTTAAAGGCTCAATTCTCACCGGTTAAAGTATGCATGGTCCCACCAATGTAGACATACCACACATTGTGCATAATATAGTCTATCTAAGCATGGACTATAGATATCCAATTCATACCCAAGATGACATTGTAAGGCCTCGACACTGCTATGAGGAGATCCTAGCCGAACCTCTTGCCTCCTAGAGTAAGCTCAATCTACCCCCACCCGTGTGTAATCATCGAATCTACTCCCATAGGAGTCTGTAGCCGTAAGGATCAAGCCAACAACTCTAATGGCTTCTCTGAGATCCGAACTAGTGTAGTGGAAATGAAAGAGTGACTAGAACCTATGTCTATAATAACTGCAGCTAAGGAGGAGTAGATATATATCGTACCTCATATCATCATCAGAGTGCCATGATCCTATGCCACAACTTTCTGGAGATGAGCTATAACATTTCAACCTCATCCATAGGGTCGGGGTAGACCTCCTAGTGGTGGTGGTGGTAACACCATGAATCGCCATCCACCACCAGCTGCACGACTGGCTTCTCTTCAACGTCCACATACTCTATGCAGACCACCTCAATCGCTTTTCTGTCTCTGCCTAGGCGGTCCTTTGACCATCTGTTGATCATCTGAATGACGGGTTGGACAGTCACGAGCCATGTGACCTTGCCCGCCGCATGTGAAACACTAACCTCTCCTGGCATGTATGACTCTTCTCTGGGCAACCCGTACAACCATTCCTTAGTCATGCGGATGTCCACCTATAGGTCTTGTTCTCTTAGACTTCTGAAACATATGTCTGCTGCCAGCTATAGAAGACTCTGCTATGTGTGGACTGGTGGTGGATCACTCTACTAGAGACTACTCAGTAATGAAACTCTCTACTAGAAGGGATATCTCTAATACCCCTTCCTATGTCGGGAGGCTGAGTGAGATCACTGAAGCCCTGATCTCCTGCTTGATTCCCTGCTCGAAGGTCTGAGCCCTAAAAAATGGGTCCCGAACCATATTAGTGGAGTAGCATGAGAGGTCAATGAACATTTCTGAGTACTGAGCTACAATCATGAATCCCTATTGAAGGTGTAGTTTCTCATGTATGTTCGCTGCACGAAGAGTGCATGGGACAATCTTTGTCTGAAACCTGCTTTCAAAGTATTCCAAGATATGTGGCATCTCGTCGTGAACTTGGAGCATCAAGCTCCACAATATGAACGCTGCTTCCTATAGAACTCTAGCAGGAAGAATCACTATGAGTTCGGCTGGTGTCCCTATCAGTTGAAAAACTCTCACCATAGCCTCCAGCCAATCCTCATCTTCCTACGGGCCAGTCTCTCCCCTAATCCTAGGTGGCCTTTAGCACTAAAACTTGTGCAACGTGATCACGTGACATTCACAGCTAGATACTAGTGCTAGGGGCATTGGTTTCCCAACTGGTAATGCTACCACTGGTTCCTCCAATGTAAAAGGTCCCTTTAACAAGGCATCTTCGCTCGGTGGGCTATCTGTGCGTACAACTCTCGGGACTCTAGATTGTCGTCCACGGGGAAGTATCCTAAAAGAAACCAAGGCGAATCAGTCAAAAGATTATACCTGGTGAGTTGATATGGTTGAGATGACTTAATGAATTTTTTTGAAAACACACATGATATTAAATTTTTCATGCACTGAGTTGGAAATTAGAAGTCAGTGTCCTAGTGTATGGATACATCGGCTGCCACACCAACACTGGTCTCCCTGAACAGAAAACCACACTCACTACACTTAAAACTATTTATTCATAAAAAAGATCATAGTATTATGTTCTTCAGTATAACCGACTCCTCTAATACCAATGTTTCACGAACTTTCCCATGGGGAACGTGATGTGACTACCCCAAGCCCGCCTTCCATAGTCATAGGGCTGGTGACTAGTACCAAAGGCATAATTACATAAAACTAGGAAGCCATTGCCATTATAACCTGTAAACACACACAAAAGAGCACAATATGGAAGCAAAACACTATGTACAACTATATAACAATAGTGCACTGAAAGAAAAAGGCGTCAGAAATCCAAGCCCAACTGTAAAGTACAAGAAACTGAAAGTACAACTGAAGAAAAGAAAAATTGTCATTGGGTCGTCCTCCGAGGTTCCTACCTGAAGGGTAGGTACAAATCTATTCCTCAACACTCAACGTTTTTCTGTCTCCTCCATGTACCGACACTCCGTATGGTCCACCTCTGGGTGACGTTCTGTCCCGGTACTCTCAACCTCAGTAAGTGTTGTCAATCGTATACATCCAACACAATGAGGTGCGAGCATAGACCATGCAGAGGTGAGTAAAACGATACTCAGTAGGGACCCTGAGACCCTCAAGGATTCCCAAAATCCATCAAGGATAAACCACAGAGTATGAGAACCACAGATAACCCCACATAGTTATATTCCGATACATATAGCTATGTTATCAAGTAATCCTTCTCGAACATGAGGAAAACAAAAAAGCTACTGGCTCAGCTCAACAAGGATTTTTATTCACTTTTTCAAAACCACGGCTGCTAGAGAACTCTTCCTTTGTTGAGTGCAGTGGGTCTGCCATGACACCAAGGTGCTTCCCAATAACCATGGACTACTGAGGTTCTCCTCCTGTCAAGCACCATGTGTCTACTGCGTCACCAAGGCGCTCCCCACCGTGTGTCCACCGCCACAACCATGCACTCCCTCTAATAGACTGCAGAGGTACTCCTCCTGTAGAGTACCACGGGTCTGCTGACAAAACCAGGTGCTCCTCTGCCAGGGGTCTGCCATTACACGAAGGCGCTCCCCACTGGGCTAGTCGAGTCACTTCGAGTCAATCGGTCAGCAGTAATCAAGTCTCAGCCAGCTACTAGGTCTATGCATCTGTCCGCTCGTCTTTGAAAGATCTATTCCACGAGATAATGGTTGATAATCCAACTATCATGAATTAACATTTATAAGTATCTCAACGGTTTGTCACGTCATTGAAGTCTAAATACAACAGACGACATGTCAATCAGACACCTTGTCTGTGAGTTATTAGCCTTTTAGTCCCAGGGGCCCGGTTGGATTCGTGAGCAATCCAACCTGACCGTATCTAAACTCTACCCAAACCCTAGTGGTGTATTCTCAAAGAGACCATCATGCTCTCAGATTAATAGGGTCGCTGACGGTTTTTCAAATGGAGGCCTGTTGCCAATGATATGGCCAAAAGAAAGTAAAGGGTCGTAGTGGGCCCATTCCCGATCTGACACGGTCAGACCGACCTGGCCCGACCAAGTCTGGGATGACCAGGCCTGTGTAATTTAGACTGGGCCAACCCTTTAGGTGGCCTAACCCATTACTTTTGGCTTGGCTTTCTGGGCCCATCCCAGCCGACTGCGAGGGCTTGCAGAGGGCTGTGAGAGCGCGGACCAGTCGTGAGGGCGCGAACTAGCCATGGGTCGGCGCAAGTTATATTCAGCCAAGAGGGAACTACGGGGGAATGGGATAGTTCGGCTGAATCCCCAAGATGGGCATCAGAGGCCGGCTCGGCCGATGCGTCGTGAGGGGGGCGGGAGGCTGACTCGGGTTGCACCACAATAGGTGTGGCTCGGGCGGCTCGACCCGGAGCCCGAGGCCTGTTTAGCCTGCGGTGACATGGGGCGCGCGGAGCCGCGGTTTTCTTGGTGTGCACGAACGATGCATGCATGGGGAGCGCGGAGTCCAGGAGGTGGGGGAGGCCGGGAGGGTGGCATTGTTCGGTCAGGGCAGTTTAGCTGGTTCGGCTGGAAGACGGGGTGGCCGGGACCTATTCAGCCAGTTCGGTCGGGCGGAGGGGTAGCTAGGGCAGCACGACTGGGGTGTGGCATAGACGTGGCAGGTTTGGACAAGGCACGGTGCATCGTGGGTCACGGAGGCCGCAGGTAGCGTTGCCATTGCCTTCGTCTCTTTTGTCACCTCATCTTCATTCTGAAGAACATCACATACAAGAACTACAGAGGGGTCAATCCATGTTGGTTGGGCCCGCACCCTCTGTGTTTAGGGTGGTAGAAATTGGATTAATTCTTCTTGAATTACAAATAATTAACAAGAAATGAAGATAGAATAAAAATAAATACAACTCCCAACATCTTCCCACAAAAACAATTCCCAACCCACAAGGAAAAACATATAGAACGATTTTTTTATTTAGAATTGAAGAATTAAATGAATAATAATAAATTCAAATAAAACCCCTACCTAGATCATTGTTTGTCGATGTTGGCATGAGAAGGTGGACGTTGATTCGTTATAGATGAGCGCGTCCTACATTGAAGGAGTTTCCGAGGAAGAAATTTGAAGTCGTTCTTCGTCGGTGGAGCGTTCTTCATCCGAAGATGACGTTCTTTGTTGGAAGATGAAGTTATTTGTTGGAAGTCTTCTCCCTAGCTATCTCCTCTACCAAGTTCCACAAAAAATAATGTGATCCAAGACAAAATAATAGATTCATGTTCTCTATTATTTATTTGTTGGCACAAAATTCAAAAAAAATTATATTAATTAGTTGATATGCTCAACTAATTAATGTGAAGGATTATGAACAATAATTTAGGGGAGTCGGCACACATAAGAAGGGAGGTGGTGGAACCACTAATTAGGTATAGGAGTTCAAGAGACTCTCACTCATTTATGATGGAGTTGAGTGGTTTCGATTATATAATTGGGGGGTTTAGTCTCGAGTGTTCCCCACACCGTAACCTCTCGAGGGAGGTTTGGTTCAGTTGGGTCCCACCACCATAACCTCTCATGGGAGGTTATGGTTTGGTGGTCCCCACCTCCAACATCCACTTGGGTGGTTATAGGAGATAAAAATAAAATAAAACATGTGTTTATATTATTTTATTATTCCAACAAAAACCAAAAAACTGACTTCCTCCCCCGACCAACTGCCATCGAGGTGAAAGTCTTCATAGAAAAATATAGGCACTGCAAGTTCAACGATGCCCTCATATTTCAATTCTGACCACTGGTTCAAAAGTTATTAAATCCCACTCATAATTTTAATGAATGTACTCGAAAAAAACATTATAAATTGATTCTGGGCACACCGAGCCTTAGAATCACACGCCTTCAATTTTCGCAGACTCGTAACATTTCTATTTAATTAATAAAATCAAGGAAATTCCAGGTATTTACATGTATTTTCCACTATTAATGTATAAATAAACTATTACAAAGAATAATCATCATTAGAAAATTTAGAAATGAATAATTAAATATGATATTTATTTAAATAATTTAAATTTATACTATTTCTTATTTTTTTTATTTTCTAATGAAGTACATAAAAATTTGTTCATTTTTGAATATAGTATTTCCAAATATATATGAAATTTTCAAAAATTTAATGTATTATCACAAATATGTTTTATTTATATAAAATAAAAAATAATATTTTCGAATTATTTAGTACTATTCCTATTTCTATTTTTATTAGCTATGTTTTAAATATTACAATAAAATTATTATAATATAAAATTCATGTTTCATAGAATCTCATTGTTACATGTAATAAAATACATGTTGTGGAAATGTGTAGTGAAAACATATATCGTTGTATCATATAATAAGAGAGTAATTTTCTTTTATCATGAAATTAAATACATCATCAAATTTAATTCAATAAATAAATCATGAAAATTAGAGTGTTACATTCACCCCCCCTAATAAAATTAATTTAGACCTAGAAATTTTGCTAGTTAGTAACTAGTTTAATACTTGAAAGTTGTATTATTGGAAACTAACATCGTATAAATGAATACAAGAAAATTCATTAAAAAATATATAAACATAATAGTTACAGATATTAAAAATATACTAGGTTTTCACATTGGAGAACATATGTAAGGAGTGGATATTGGATAGGAGGAAAACATATATAATTAATGAGAGTGATGATGATTGCTACTCACAAGAATGTGAATTATCAACTGAATGTTAAGGGCTAAAAAATTGTTATACAATATTATTTATAAGACCATGAGTTCAAAAATATTAAAATGGTATTAATTTAAATCATTTTAAATACCCATTACCTATGTTTATTAATTGTTTTACCTTCTATGAACATAAGGATATATTCATTATTTATTTTATTATTTTTTCATATGAAATGATTTAGCCTTTTGTTGTGGTGGGTCGAATTTTGGAATCATCCCATAACCTAATCAATTGAGTTGTATTTTATCATCCCAGATTCAGAAATAGATGATGGGGTAGAATGATAAGTCATTCAATTAGTTATTAGATAAAATAATAAAAAATTATTTATCACAGTCATTCAACATTAATAAATCTATATATGCTTACATACTATTTCAGTCTGGAAATCTCCAAGAATATTTTTTCATCAAATTTCCATAAATTATTAACTTTATAAACCTTATAAAATTAGGAAATATATAATATTATAAATAATTTGGTGAAATTTCTCATCCTCTGCTTAAAATTGATCTGGCATATATCATAAAGTAGCAAGTAGTGAAAACATTCAAAATATGTGAGTACCTTTATCATTAATTCTCTTGAATCATGGTAAAACCTGAATTAATATAAAACCCTATTTAAAACATAAAATATTTCTTATTAAAAAATTTATTTTATATATTCCTTATGTCCAAAAAATAGTTGTAAACTTCATTTTTGAAAAAATACACTAAATTTTCAAAATACCAATAACATTTTCCAAGGTAATTAATACTATAGAATTTACATTATACATATAAATCATCTATTTAACCAAGATAACAATAATTTTCTAAAAATTAGAGACACATTATGTGTTACCATACATTAATCAAAACATCATAATTACCCGAAATTCTTTTTATAGGTGATTAATATCAAATAAAAATTCTTGACAAACCATAAAGACAATCATATAAAAAATCATATTATAATTATTTATTCGAATAAAAATAATAATTATATTCATAATCATATACACATTAATCATCCCTCTTTATTCTTAAACCATACCTATTGATTCATAATAATATTCTGTAATACTCCTTTAATAGATTATGAAATATGAAATCTTTTTATAAGGATCATCAACCTCAATTTATTCATGATTATAATATATAATATAAGAAACATTGATTGGACCAACCATACCATTCACATTTCATAATCAACATTATCATCATTCCAATTATATCCCATATTCCAACAACCAACATTATTCTATTCCTGATATTTACCCATAGGAAATCAATTTTCATCATTCCTTTAAATTCCACATATTAATATTTTAATCTTAAGAATATAGTATATAGTTCTTTACATTGATGAAAACCAAAATCCATATGTTGATAAAATATTATCTTGGAAGAAATCCACATAATCATGATATAATAACTAGGGATTATTAAATCATGAAACCTAGTTTTAAATATCTAACACATTAGGAATATATTTATAGGAATCCTGAATAACAACATTATAAATATCCCAAGGAATATCACTATTTTTTCATCATATATTTAAAAAGGAGACTAAACCATTCTTTTGATCAAAATTATAGCAACCTAGACTTTATATAAATTGATATTATATAATATTAGAAGACTCATAATCCAATTAAAAAATTATATGCCTGAGGAATGTAATAGTGTATTTTATTTGTTATCATGAAATACATTCTTCTATTTTTGTAAAATATTATCAATAACATCCAATGTGATATTTCTATTCAGTATTCCTACATAATAATTTTATTGATAACCTAGGGAATGTAATTATATTAATTTTTTGAGCTAAAACAACCAGAAATATTAAATGAAATAGATCCATAATAAAAACAGAAACATAATGTAATGTGACCATGAGAATTGGATTTTATAAACCTACCCTACATATCAGACATTATAATAATGTGACGTGGAATAATTATTTTGAGTTTATATGACATGAATCATAGGGGTGATAAATCATTTTAAAACAATCTTGAACAATTAGATCATAAAAATAAATTGTCGAACAATTATAACTATGTAAAATAATTTCATTTGACAAGTTTAACCAACAATTCCTTCAACATAGTGCATTGGGACACAGAAGTCTCACATTTTTTGATTAGAAGACAATTGTTTCTCATAGTTAATTAGGACCCCCCATGTTTCCCATTTTTAATCAGGACACACTTATATTCCATTTTGGATCTAGACACACATATTTCAAATTATCAATCAACACACAAATATTTACCTATATGGATAAGCCCCTTTGACATTATTCTATTTATTATATCATGAGATATAAATATTTAACAAATTAATTAGAGATTTATATAGTTCTCTTCCACCACTTAATGATATCAGACATAAATACGAATCAAGATAATAAAACATGAATCATACCGTGGACAATAAAAAGATACGTGTTACATTAACATTATTTCATAACCTATGAAATGAAATGGGTATAATATTCATTTCATCATTTCATTACCTATTTAATATATAATTGTATCTTAATAATTTGTTTTAAAATAATAACTCCTTAAAAGAATCAGACCTTAAAATAATATAATTTTTGGAAGGAAACAACCATTCATAAACTTCATTTCATAAAATCATAAGCCATTAATTAAATAATATTTATGGTGTTTTTTCATAATAACCATAGTATAATTTAATATATTAAAATTAATATCATCTTATATGGAGATGGATTTTCAATCATCACTTTGAAAACATATATAGGAATAATGAATAATGATTTTAAATATTTAATGATGAAAGAATTGTTTCTTCTTTAAAAATGATTTAATAATTATAGAGATTTTTTAAAAAAAATCATTGAAAATTAATATAGAAACATATAAATAATGCGTTGAAATCATATAAAAACTTTATGAAAACCATTTTCATTGAAATTAAATATTACCAAATAAATTTCATTAATAATCGGAATGATATTATCATTTAACAATAACCTTGTAAACTATAATAGAAAATTTAAATGAAATGGAAGTCCTTAAATCCATACATTATGAAAATTCATTTTGTATCATAAAAATAATATAAAAGTGACTTTATCAGAAAATAGAAAGAATATTCCTTTTAAATAAATTTTTTAACGAGTTAAAATATGGGTAAAATCTATTTTACACATATTAATAAATAATTTGTTGTTTTTTCTTTATAAAACATTGTTTCAAAGATAAATCAAATTTTAGACTGAAGAGAGATATAATGTTATATTTTATTAAAAAATATTATTAATTATATTATGTTACATATAGTTTAAAAATTAAACCCAAACATGGAGATATTATTTATAAACATAGGGTAAGAAAAGTAATTTTTTAGATAAAGATCGTAATATTTCATTAATGGATTAATGTTGATAACCAATCTCGATAAATGCTAAAATTGCAGTAATAAAACGTTTCATCTTTAGTAACATTGAATCAGTATACTTTAGAAACAATAAGATTACATGAAGTTTAAAATATCATGAAATTCATGATATTTTTTATATAACATTAAAAACATCATCCTATTAACCTCATTGAAAAATATAGGTACATAACATATCACGTGCCTCAAAAAAGGTAAATAAAGGCAACATTCCATTAATGGTTTGGAAACATTTGAACTGTAAACCCCATGAAAGATATATAAAAATTTGGATATGTAAATAATAATTAGTTTATGTATAATAATATTATAATATATTATTTTGATGTATATTCACTACACAAAATAAATAATGGGTGAATAATGAATTAGTCTTCTATAAATAATATTTCGACTAGCAAACACTTACCATAAGTCTCCACTTTCATTATTCATGTTCAATCCTCCTGTATAATAATTATATGATTATATTAAATAAAAAAATTGACAATATTATCATATAATATATCATTATTTATTTTATTATCTCATTATGTAACCTTATTTTTATAAATATTCCATGATAAGTTTATGTTTCATGTAATAACCTCTTTTTCTTCATATATGTTGTTACTTGTAATTCAAGATCATCATAAAGTGATCAATATTTATTATTTAAATAATTAATAAATGATGTAAAAATATATAAATTCATAATATAATAATATAAAATAATCTATCAAATATCGAAATATGAAATTAAATACTTAGTTCATGGAGATGATAGGTCGTATGTAGGCATGAATGGTGTTTATGTTTCATAATCGCTTTGAACGAACGAATGTTAATGAAATAAATTACTATATTTATATAATATAATTATAATATAAATATTACTTAATATATGGCATGAAATTTTACAGAACTAGTACTTAATACAATCAATGTAATGTGTGATAAAATCACATACATTTGAGGAGGCAGTTGTACACATGTCCAGAAATGATGTTATCGTAATTATACAATATGGAATGAGTGAAGGTATGTTTTATGTAATAATATTAGATATATATATATATAATGAATATAATATAAATAATATTAATTAATTTTATAAATCATAATTCCAAAATATGAGAGTTGGTAAAGGAAAATTTAATGAAATGTTTTCACGAGATAGTAGTCCACCATACACATGAACGCCAAGATCCCTACCTTTTTTATGGAAGTGTGTATAGTTTTAGTAAAAATAATTATAATAAAAAAATAAGTATATATAAGTTATATAATTTATAATATAATTATTTATTAATAATAATTTATGGGGTAGATAATGAAGATAAAACAATACTTTTTGTGGATGGATGTTATATCATATTTGTATAATACCTTTTGGTATTTACCAAAGGGATAGAAGGTTTTATTTACTCCCTAAGTTAGGAATATGTATTGAGGTGAGGGAATAAGATAAAATATTTTTAAAGGGGTTTTATGTGCCAAAATATCATTAGAGGTGTGAGGATGTTAGTTATAGTGACATCCCTATTATAGTGGATGAGTTTTTGAATTCTTGTAAATATAAAAAGGTAATCCCCATTGAGGGGTATCCCTTACATAATGTGCCTATAATAAGATTTAATTTTTTAGAAAGGGGAATATATGGACTAAATATTGAAATAAAATGGATTTTAGACATGTTTCTACGGTATTTGGCCAATAATGTTAATGCCTAACCACATAGTAAACTAATTAATACCTTAATCATTATAATTAATATAAATTAATTTTATTTATTTTTCATTAAAAACATGTGGAACATAACATAAATTGTAAATAAATCTAATAAATAATATTAATTAATTTTTTCCAAATTATTACCACATAATATGAGGATAGTAATTTCAAATTGTTACCATGAACGTGTCGCGATTTCAGGTTTTTAAAAGTGAAAAAAGTTCAAAATTTAGATACATTTTTATATCAGATATGAATACGATAAGGGTTCATATGACCTAATTTGTAATAAATTATGTAAAATATATATAATTAAAATTGAAATACAAATTAAAATATTATTTATTTAAATAAATAAATGATAAAAAAAATTCCATTAAAATTCATTAATTTTTCCTTTCATAAAAAATGGAATATTTTTGAAAAATACCAAAAAAACAGTAAGAATATTTTGACATTATTAATTAAAATATAAAATATATTTTAAATATTTAAATTTATAAAATTCACTATAATTTATTTTATTATTGTTCATATAAGGACATAAAAATTATTTTACTTGGAAAAATCAAATTTACAAAAATATAATAAATTCAAAAAAATAATGTTTTATCATAATTATCTATTATGTATTTAAAATTTTATAAAAAATGTTTATAAATTACTTATTATGATTTATATAACGAATTTTAATGCGTATGTTATAACTCTATCATTTAAATTGTTATAATAAAACAATGGTGTTTCATATAAACTCTGTTTTGTTTATAAATATTGGGGATTCAGAGTTGTGTGTAGTGAGAAAATGGGATGGTTTGTGTATAATGAAATAATACCTCATTGTAATATGATATTAAAGAAATTAAATAAAATTATTTCACTTAAAAATAATTCATAAAAACATTGGGTGTCACATTCTACCCCAATGCCCCATTAAATGAATTTCTCCATCCAAATTATTTTGTTGAAGAAAAGGATTAATAAATGAAATTTATTTTCATAAAATCCTAAATCATTAAAATGAATAATATGTATTCATTTTAAAAGAATTGTTGGAAACATAAGGGTTATGTAGAGTGAAACATAACTAGTATTCCATATTGGGGAATATAGTTCTGGATTGATGATTTTATATGAATGAAAATTATAAATAATTATAGAGAGTGATAAATATCACTAATAACATGAATAAAAAATTTAATGTAATTTTAAGGGAATGATAAAAAATATATCATATTATTTATGAGACATTCTCTTCAAAATACATGAATTTATTATGATAAATATTTATCAATATCATTTTCCATGAGTTAATCAATTATTTTACCCTTCTAAGAAAAATGGAAATATTCATAATGCAATTTATTTGATATAATTAAAATGATATGTTACTTTTCCACATCTTTATTTCCACTTCATACGTTACTCTATGAAATGAAATTAATTTTATCAACACTAATAAAAAAAATAAATGATAAGGTATAATGATGAGTCATTCCATCCGTCATTTGTTAGCATCATAAAAAAATGGTTATCACAATGTATTTAACAAGATAATTCCTCTTATAGTCCGATAATTATTTAATCCCACAAACATCTTCTGATGTTTAAGTTACATGATACACAATTTGTTAAACTTATAACCCTTCCAAAATCAAAAAAATCCAAATAAATAGAAATAACATTACAAAATTTATCAAAATCATCATAAAACTGATCCCCCATATATCATAATGTATCTTTTGGTTTCCACATTCCAATAATGTGAATAACATTATCATGTATTGTCTTGAAACATGGAAATATCGAAAATTTCCATAAAACCATATTGAAAAATTTATTCTTTATTATTCAAAATATTTTTGTATATATTTATTAAATCCAAAAAAGGTTGCAAACATTTTCTGTGATAGAATAGAAATTTTTTCAACAAATCAATAACCATTTCTAGGGAAATAAGTAATATTCAATTAACATTATCCATATTAGTCACCTCTTTATTCGAGATGACCTTAATTTTCTGTAAATCAACGACACATTAAATGGTTACCTTCCCATAACTAAAATATTCCATTTCCATTAAATTCCTATTCAAGTTTATCAGTTTAATTTGACATAATATTGATCATATTTAATGAGAAACTTTTAATGAAAGAATGAATCTCATTTCATTAATTATGTTGTATTCCACATGTCCATAAACAAACTAAACGTATTGACAAAAATTTTCTTTCATGAATGTATTTTTTAGGTAGTAATTATAGTATCATAAATAAATAATTTTTATTTTTATATAAATAATATAAAAAAATAATCCAATCATAATTCCAAGTCATGGGAGTTAGTATATGAAAAAAAAATTCCATGATTCTGTTCGGAAGTAGTCCATTGTACAAATGAACAATAATATTATTAATCATTTATTATATGTGTGTGTAGGTTTAGTTATAACACTTATAATAACTAAATATTTGTAAATTGATTATTAAGATGTTATTATATAAAAATAAAATAAGGAATATTGATGTGTGGGGAATGAAAATAAATTCATAAATATAATAAAGGGATGTTACCTATTAAATGGATAATTCATTTTTTGATTTGCACTAAAGGAATAACTTCATTTTCTTTCATCAGAGAGAGAGAAATATTGGTTGATATTAGGGAATATGGGATATTATTATTCAGGTTATGGATGAGCCTAAATTTCCTGAGAGGTGTGAATATTTGAGAGAGGGTGATTTCCCTTTAATAGTAGATGAAATTTGGAATTCATGTAAATATAAAAAGGTAAACACTATTTAGAGTCTCCCTTAAATCATGTTCCACAAAAAATTATCAATTTCTAAAAAAGTAGAATATGGTAGAAATACTTTCATAAAAGGATTATGTACTGATCTCTATGGTATTTGGCCTTATATTACCAAATTTAACGACTATGAAAACTCGTATTTATAAGTATCAATGTAATTAATTATATTTAATTTCATTAATATTTTTTGTCAATACTTATGATGTGCATAATATGTATTATTAATTATGATTATTCAAAATATTGTATCCATTTTTTATATTATAATTAAATAATAGGAATCAATTAATTTAAAATTATTCCCGTATATGAGTCGTGATAGAGAGTTTTTAAATAAAAAGGTTCCAAATGTTTTAAACTATTCATTATAATATTTAATGTGAAATTATTTATAATTAACATAATTGGATTAATTGATATAAAATTTATCTAAATACCCAATCATTTAAAATTTTAAAAAAAATTACTATATATATAAACAATATGAAAAAATATTCTTTAATTATAATTCTATATTTTTAATGTTTATCAAAAAATTATATATTTCATAAAATCATTAAAACTCACATTATTATAATTTTTACACTAATAGATTAAAAATTGTTTTATATTTTATGTAATTAAATTTTTATAAGTTTATAAATTTAAATCTGTTAATTTTCACCCATGTAGACAAAAAATGTTCAATTGACAAAATTGTAAGTAAAAACATATAAAAAATTTAAAAATATTTATATTTTCTCATAATTATGGTTTATTTATGAAAAACAATTAAAATAATATTTAAAAATTAGTTCTTAATTTTCATATTAAATTGTCTAATGGATACATTATTAGTATCACATATAAATTATTAAAATAATAAAATAGGGTTTCAAAGAATCTCAGTGGTGTCTGTAACATAATCCACTTCAATGTTATTTTGAGCACATATTACCTTATTATAGTATATAACTAAATCATAACTTTTTATAGAATTCATTGAAATAAATCAATGAATATTAATTTATTTGAACAAATAACTCATAAATATAATGGTTTAACATTGAGTAATTATTAAAAATTAATTTTTCACTTCTACAAATAACATTTGATTAAAATAAAATATTGTTGAAAAAAAAAATTCGGGTTTTTTTGGAAATTTTATGAGAATATTTATTTCTTTGATAATTAATGCAAAATGTTTACATTTAATGAAAAATGTATTTTTATTTAAATTATATAATATGTTAAATTATAATTTTTGGTTTTGAAAAATAGAATTACAGAAATTATAATAATTATAATTCAAATATGTTTAGAGTAAACAATTTCACATTCAATATTAAAAAAAATCTTTACTAATCAGAGTATTCTCTTCCAAAGCTATATTTTCCTCCTGTATTCAAGTATAATTCAAAATAGAACACTCCCAGTTATTTGAATTCAAATTAAAAAAATAGATTCAATATTTTTAACAATAATTTTTTTTATTTAATATTATAATATTAATTATTTAGATGAAATGTATAGGGAAAAAAATATGATTGAATTACCATGTTTATTGTAAACATTTGTCATCCCTGGAATTAAAATATAAATAAAACATTTAAAATTTCTTAAAAATATATATAATACATTTTTATAGAAACAATTAATCATCATAATAAGAAAAAATATAACACAAGGTTATTTGGATTTTTTTTTCATGTGAATGACGTTATCATTTTTGATAATAATAAAAAATTACCAAGTAATTTCTAATAGGGTTTCCTTTATACACTTATAAAATCAAAATCCCCTCCCCTAAATTATTCACACCCATGAATAAATTTCATTTAATAATAGAATAAAAAATATCTAACAAATATCTTGATACATAATCAATATATTTTCATTCTACTGAAATACCCTCCCTTGGGTATTTTAAACGATATTTTAATGATGTTTCTAATAGGGAAGGTTATTATAATAACAAAGCTCATACAATTAATTTTTTATTTTACACTTTCAATTATGTTTAATATAATGAAATATTATAAACATAGTACCATGAATATATTAATAATTCATTATGTAGATGTAATATTATTTATCTCATTATAATTGCATCAAATAGAACCTCATATCATCAATCATGTGTACGATGGAATTTTTTACAGTGAACGTATGTAGTTCATTTTCCGTTACAAACATTCATAGATGAATTTAATGATCGAATTAAAAATGTATATGAAATTAACTATATTATTATCATTATTTAATTTTAATATCACATTTATATTTTTAGATTCCATTTTGGTTTCAATATGACAATGTCACTGTTCTGTACGAAGAGTTTCCACTTTAAAAAGTGGCATGATTTTTTTCACTTATTCATTAAAAGGAATAAAATATGGAAAATATTGTAAAATATATGTTATATGTATGATATTATATTTACTTTTTATAAATAATATATCACTAGCCTCATTACCCATTAACTCATTAAAGGAATTATATCTTCTCTTGAACCAGTGTATATCATATAACCTCCAATATGTGAATTGAAACCATTTCCTCATTAAAAATTCATAACCTATTATAAAAATATATCTACCATGTTCAAACGATATTAACAATATTATTATATTTTTTGAGAATATATATATACACACACACATGCATAAAAACTCTCATGAAAAAGCACCCATGGATAATTAATGCAATTAACAACGGAAGCAATGAAAATAATAATATATTTTTAAATAACCAGGGGTCACATGTTATAAGATGTTCATAAATGATATTAAAAATATTAATATATTTTTTGTATAAATTAATATCATTATTATAACCCTTATATATTTTGTACAAACCCATTCAAAGGAAATCATACATCAGTTAAATGTTTCCCATCACAATTATACTTCATTGATAAATATTCTATATTCAACAATTATATTGTCAATAATTTGAATATACTAATATTTTGATAATTTATCTCATCAATCATTTAATAAAATTTTATAAATTTTTTCATTTGATGACATTTATTTGTTGTTTCATATGATTCATACAATAATTATGTGGTATGTGTTTATTTAACACTCTCATCAGTATTTTAGATTGATTACATTTACATATCCAATGGGGAAATATATTATAATTAAATAAAATAATTATTATATTTTCATAATATTTTTGTATTCATGAGAAATTCCATGTAATAATTTCATTTCCCAAGTCACTGATACTAAAAAAAATTTGTTATTTTTCATATAATGTTCCAAAATTTTTTTCTCTCTCTTAGTTGAGTAATAATTTTTCATTAAGAAATTTATAAAAAAATAGTTTTTTAATTTTTTTCCAATTAACATATTATTTAAAAATTTTCCTATATTTTCTTTGTATAAAATATTTATAAATAAATTTTTATGTTTTTTTAATTTAAAACATAATATGTATTTTAATTAATATTTTAAAATAATATTTATTCTAATTGTTTAACAAGAACAAAAAATCTAAATTTTCCTAACAAATCATCATATTAAATATTATATTAAATTATTCTAATGGTTACATTGAATGAAAATTAATTTTAATTCATATTATTTATAATTTTTTTAATTTTGTTATGAAATGTTTTTTTCAAAATGAAAAGGATATTTTTATAACAAATATTTTAGTAAATTTTTTATTAGATATATTTATAAATGAAAAAAATACTCTATATAACATAAGATCAACTAAATATATGTTTTAATTATACCATATTTATTATTTAATTAGATGGATAAAAATTTGCACGATATAAGATTTAATGTTTTGATTCATACACCATTTTACAGTATATTTTTTAAGATTCTCTTTACTAATTTGTGTAATTATTAATATTAGGTATCTTATTATTTTAACAAAATAATATCGATTTTTTTCACCCCATTAATATGAGGATTTTATTGGAGTTTTTAAGTGATGCCTATAGCCTTCTATACCCTATTGGTGAATTTATAGGTCTCATGAGAATAACTAGATAAGATTTTAGTCGATGTCCTTCCCATTTAATGTACATTTTATTTTTAAAGTGTAATTTATTTTAGTTATTTACCATGAGATATTTTTTATAACGTCATTATTAATATTTTCCTATATACTCTTACCCTTACAGAGCATCTGAGCTCAACTATTAATTTTTTATTTAACCCATTATACTATAATTTTTTGATTGATATTTAGGGATATTGTATGAATGAAATTTTTTTTATGAATGAAAACAATTTTATACTTTATGTTTTTATTTTATATATAGTCCTATGTAAATATATTTTACATATACTATAAAAATATTTATTCATCCAGGATAAGGTTCTTTTTATTTTATGCATTTTTAATATTGTAGACACAGAATCCAGGCTATTAGCATTGTGGTAGATAAATATATAATCCTTTGTACGAAAATCACATCATAATATATACATTCACATGTTCTTCACATGATTAAAATATATAATACATATATCATAAGAGAGATATAAACCATGAAATGGTATAGTGATTTTCATGACCCGTCCTCGGGACCTGTACCGTGACTACCCCAAGCCCGCCATCCATAGTCTAGGGGTTGGCGACTAGCACCAAAGGCATAAATCCCTAAAACTGGGAATTAATTGCCTCAATAAATTATAAACACACATAATAGAGTATTAGATGGATGGAAAACACTAAGTAAAACTGTATACAAAAAGTAGTGCTGAAAAGTAATGGGGCCGGAAATACAAACCCAACTGTAAAGTACAAATACAATAGAAAAGGGACAAAAATAGATGAAGGTGTAGATCAAATCCTAGATTGTCCACCATGGATCCTAAATAATGGGTAGGTACAGATATCCTCAATAGCACTCGACATCCGTCCATCTCCTCTATGTACTATCACGATGTGTGGTCCAACCCCGGGTACCATCCAGTCGTAGTCCACTCACACTTGGTTAGTGTTGTACATCTTCTGAAAACCACACAACGAGGTTCGGGCATAGCTTGTCTAGTGTTGAGAATAAAAATATTGTATAAGGACCCCAAGACCCTCAAGGTCTCACAAAATCCAATAAGGATAAATCACAAGGTATGATATCAACAGATAACCTAACATAGGTATATGTTCATACATATACCTAAGTTATCATGTAATACACCTCAATAATGTGGTAAACACAAAAGATACTGACTCAGCTCAACCAGGATTTTAATTCACTTTTTCAAAACCACAGCTGCTGGAGAACTCTTCCTCGATCGAGTAAAGTGGCCCTTCCACCACAAACATGCGCTTCCCACTAACCTTGGACTGCTGAGGTACTCCTCTGGCCGAGTACCATTGGTCTGTCATGCTAACACATCGGTTCTACCAACTGTCTGTTTTCCACCAACTTCCAGATCCTCCCCTAATAGCTTGATGAGGTACTTATCTTGTTTAGTAATGCAGTTCTACCTACAACTACTAGGTGTTTCTCCTTCATGGGTCTGTCGCCGCAACCAGGCGCTCCCTACTAGGCTAGTCAAATCACTCCAAGTCAAATCGGCCAAATAGTCGTCAGGTCTCAGCCATCAACTAGGTGTCCACACTCCGCTCACTCATCATCAAGAGGGTCTGATCAATGAGATACAGTTCGATACTCCAACTGTCATAATGTCCCAAGTAGAGGTATCTCAAAGGTCTTCCTTGTCATAAGGGTCTCAACGCAGCTGACAGAGTGTCAATTTGATGCACAATCTGTGAGTTATAAACTTTTTAGTCTTGGTGGTCTGGTTGGATTCGTGTACGATCCAACCTATCCGTATCTAAAATTACATTGAACTCTACTGGGGTATACTCAATAGAACTATCATGCTCCAAGAAAACCATTGCTGCTGACGGTTAGTCAAACGGTCATCTGGCGACAATGATATGGCCAAAGGATGTAACAGTTAGTAGTGGGCCTGGGTCTAGTCCAACTTGGTAAAACTAAACCGGCCCAACCTGGTCTGGGCCGACCCAGTCTGGGAGGACCCGATTTGACCTGTTGGGTATCGCCCGACATATTGGGTGGGGAAACCTGTTAGGTTTGGAAATATTTTCTCAGCATGGCCGAGATGACAGTGAGGGTGGTTTGAGCCAGAGGTCATCGAGTAGGAGGCTCTGTCTGGAGGCCAGGGCCGGTTCGGTCGACACCAACTTCGGCACGGCTTGGGCGGCTTGGCCCAGAAGTCCAGGCCTTTTCGGCCAGAGACACCATGAGGGACTCCGTTGGCTGGCTCGGGAGGCTGGCGGTAACCAGGTAGGGAGCACGGGAGGTAATAATCTTGTAGGGCAGGGCGCGACAGGCCGCGATAGGCTGCACAGGGGGCGAGAAGGTCAACGGAAGGCCGCGTAGGGCACGAGAAAGCCACGTGGGAGGCTGGAGTCAGGTGGACCGGCGACCGAGATATGGTCTGGTAGGCCGGTTCAGCACGGCTCTCGACGACGGTGTTCGGCAGGGTGTACCGGTGCTTTGAGGGGGCTGCGCGATTCGTGGAGGCCGTGTGAAGCGCGACCTTTATTGTTTCTACCTTCGTCACCATGTTGCTGCTTCATCTCCGATATTTCAACATAAACAACATATGTAGTGGGATCAGGCGACGTTGGATTGGACCACACCATCCGCATTTTTAGTGGTATCAATCGGTTCATCAATTTAGGAATGATGAACAACAATTATTTAAAACCACACCAAAATTTCATTTCAAATGATGATGAGAAAATAAAATGAATAAAACAAAAATTTAAACCCCCTACAATTTATTTGTAATTCAATATTTGTTGACGGAGTCACTGATGTCGGTCGTCGAAAACATCTCATGACAGTTGGAGTTTAAAAGAATAAGTAGAAGATTTTCGGTGTTCTTTGTCATCGTTCTTCATTGGGAGATGGGGTTCTTCATTGGAGAACTCTAATTCTCCCAAGCTCCTCACTCAAAAGTTTCTCCCCAAAAGAGAAATACCAACCAAAATTAATAATAAGTTATTTATATCTTATTAATTTGTTAGCAACTTGTTCAAATTGGTAGAATTAAATTATTGGGCTCTACCTAATTAATTCATGAGTGTAGGCACAAAATTAAATTGGGGAGATCACGAGGCTCCATTAGGGTGGTGGCACCATTAAGTGGGGAGATCAAGGGGATTCTCCGCATTTAATGGGGAGTTCAAGGGGTTTCAACCACAGGTGGTCCCCACCACTTTAATCCTCTCATGGGAGGTAATGTTTGGCAGGTCCCACCACCATAACCTATCATTGGAGGTTATGGTATGGTGGTCCCACCATATACTCCCATTTGGCGGTTTTAACCACCAGACACCCAAATTGCGTCTCTAGTAAAATAAAGTGAAAACTCACTTAATTCTATTATTTTCCTTGAAAACTCAAAATATATTTTCTAATCTCAACCAACATCCATTGAGAAAATTGTTTCCTTAAGATAATACTTCTACTACGAGTTCAACGGTGCCCTCAGATTTCAGTTTCAAGCACTGGTACAAATGTTATAAAATCTTGATCATACATTTACTGAAAAAACCCGAACAAAATTTTAGAAATTGATTTCAGGCACACCGATCCTCGGAATCGAGGGCCGTCCATTTTCACAGACTCATAAAATTCCCATGTATTTAAGAAAAAAAATTCCACAGAAATTCTAGGTCATTACATTGTCCCCACCTCAGTACATTACATCCCCATATACTACAACTCAAACTAATGGATCAAATGGTGGTACTAATCATGCATCTGATCCTCCCGCTCCCATGTGATCTCTTGGAGGATCCCGTGCTTCCAAGGTACGTGCACAAGATATGGAGACCGTCCACTCAGGACCCACTCCTGTCGATCCTCAATCACCACTAGAAACTCCCTGAATGCTTCCTCATCGTCGATGTCCAGCTCTCCATGGTCAATGATGTGGGAAGGCTCATCCACGTATCTCCTCATCAGAGATACATGGAAGACGTCATGAACCGGGTGAAACTAATGTGGAATAACCAAGCGTTATGCCACCTCGCCGCCACTACTGAGGAACTGGAAAGGCCCAATCAATCATGAAGATAAGTTGCTTCCTTTTCCAAATCCATGTAGACATCGTTGAGGTGAGACCCATAGAAAGACATGGTCACCATCCTAAAACTCCAGAGGTCTCAGTCTCTTATCAGCATTTGACATCTTCCTACTCTGTGCAGTCTTCGTCAGCTCCTGGATGATCTGCACCTTCTATTTGGTGGCTTTTACCATCTCTTGTCCCAGTAATGCTGATTCCCTAGGGTCTGTCCAGCACAGTGGCGATCTTCAAGGTCGACCATACAAGACCTCAAACATTTTCATCCCGATGGTGTATTGATAGATGTTGTTATACGAAAACATGACCAAAATGTCAGTGATCCTCCCAGCTGCAAAAAAAGTCTATGATACAATCATTCAGCATGTCCTCGAGGGTTTGAATGTTCTGCTCGGTCTGACCACCTAAATGAGGATATAAGGTAGCGCTCAGACAAAGTTGTATCCCAAAGGCCTCCTGAAACCCCTTCTATAGTCGGGAAGTAAATCATGAATCACTATTGGAGAAAATATAATAAGGAACTACTTGTATCCGTACAATCTCTTTCATGTAGTGGTGTCCCAATCTATCTACTAAAACCTACTCTCAAATTGGTAATAATTGGGCTGACTTGGTGAGTAGGTCGACGTTCACTGAGATAGAGTCATGTTCCCTGGATGTACATGGAATGATCGTCACAAAGTCCATGGATATCCCATCCCACTTCCACCCTAGGACCTCTAAAGGCTGGACCAAGCCTGCTGATACCAGTTGCTCTGACTTCAATTGCTGAAAAGTGAGGCATTGAGAGATAAACTCCACTACCGCCTTCTTCTTTCTTGGACCCCAGTTATGTCATCAATGATCCTATTAATTCTTCACCACTCCTAGATGTACCGCTAGAGGGGATGTGTGTAAATACTTCAACACATCTTCTTAAAGATCTACTGGTACCAGGATATTTCTTCTGAAGAGGATGATGTGCTCCCCACCATCATAAAATCAACCAGGTTCCAGCCATTTGGATATCTTAGCACATCATGCCTTGCAATCAGCGTCTCCAGGTTGCGTCTCCCAGACACACTGATGAAATGGGGGAGTGACTATAAGGGACTGTAGAAAGGCTGCTACATCTCTTTAAACTAAAGGTATATGTAAAGATGTTAACTACTTTATCGCCTCACCTAGCAGTTGTATACCATATCTCCTACTAAGTGCATCTTCAACAACATTCCCCTTCCCAAAAGTATAGAATATTTCTAAGTCATAGTCCTGGAGGATCTCAAGCCAATGTCGTTGTCTCAAGTTTAGGTTCATCAAAGAGAAGATATACCTGAGACTCTTGTGATCAGAGTAAATGGTAAGACATTCTCCCCTCAGATAGTGTCACCCCATAATCAAGTAGAAGACCACTTCTGCTAACTCTAGGTCATGGGTAGCGTAGTTCTACTCAAGTTGTCTCAGCATATGAGAACCATAATAGATCACTGCTCGCTCCTGCATTAGGACACACCCGAGTACGGTCCCTCATGCGTCGGATTAGACTATGAACCCTATGCCTTCCTTTGGGATCTTCAAGATGGGGGTAGTAGTCCACCTCTTCCTCAGCTCCAAAAAGATCTTCTAGCATATCTCCGACCACACAAAGGGTTTCCCCTTCTTCGTCAAGGCCGATAGTTGTGCTGCAACTCTGGTGGAGTCTGGAACAAATCTCCAGTAGTAACCATCAAAACCAATGAAACTCCTCACTTCAGTCACATTCCTCGGTGGATCCCAAGAAAGTACTGCCTCAATATTTGTTGGATCCGCTGAATTTCCAGCCTTCGAGATTACATGACCCAGAATGTGAAACTCTCTTATCCATAAGTGGAACTTCGAGAGCAAACCATAAAGCTGGTGGTCTTGAAGTGTGTCCAGTACTACTCGCAAAAGGTGATAATGCACCTCCTCGGTTGTCGAGTAGATCAGAATGTCATCGATGAAGAATATGATAATGTGATAGAGGTGTGGCTGGAAGATACTGTTTTTGAGTCCCATGTACACAATTAGATCCTTGGTTATGATGAAATTCATAACTAAGAACTCTTAGTGTTCGTATGGACATCTAATGTTTGTCTTCTGCAAATCCTCGTCTCGAACTCTGAGCTGGTGATATCCTGATCTGATATCAATCTTTAAGAACCATCATTCTCCCTTCAGTTGAGCAAAGAGGGCGTCAATCCTCCGGATTGAGATATTTTTCTTCACAATCACCTGGTTATAGTGACGGTAGTCGACAAAAACCCTCAAGCTCCCATACGCCTTCTAGGAGAATGAAATCGAGGCTGCCCAGGGAGAAACACTAGGCTAGATGAATCCCTTCCCCTACAAATCCTCTAGCTGTACCCGCAATACATGAAGCATAGAAGGAGCCATCCGATTTTCTGGTGTAGATATCAGTGCCATCCCGGGGTACAATTCAATATATAAATCCACCTCTTTTCGAGGAGGTAGGCCGATGACTTTGTGAGGGAAACAATCTGTGTACTGGTCCACCACTATAGGATAAGTCATTCTCACCACATCAACTGATCTGCAGGTAATGAATTCCAACTAAGGAGGGATCGGTTGCACCCTCCTCCGAGAAAGTTCGTCCAACGCTGAAAAGGATCCCTTATTACCATTGAAGGTGAACCTGGTACCATCCGTGAGGACACACCGCACTTTGTCCCTAATACAATCTATCTGGGCATGGACTGTTGATAACCAGTCTATACCCATGATGACGTCATAAGGCCTCGATTCCACTATGATGAGATCCCTAGAAAATCTATCTCCTCATAGAGTAAGCTCACACTGTCGGCACCAGTGCATAATCGTCATGTCTTCTCCTAAAAAAGTCTATAGACGTACGGGTAAAGCCAACGAATCCTTCATAATACCCGAGATTCGAATGAGTGTAGTGGAAATAAAAGAGTGTCTGGAACCAGTGTCTATAAGAACTGGAGCTATGATAGAGTAGACACATATTGTACCTCAAATCATCTCTGGATCGCTATGATCATAAACCTTAGTAGCTTGGATCTGAGATCACCCCTTTCCACCTTCTCCTTGTGGTCGATGTTGGACCTCCTGGCGGTGGTGGCAGTAACACCTCGAATTGTAGTCCACTGCCTACTGCACGATGCACTCCTCTGCCACGTCCACCTACTCCCTACGGACTGCATCAATTAAAGCACTATCTCTACCTGGGCGGTCCTTCGACTCTTCGCAGATCATCCGAACGGTAGGATGGATAGTCACGAGCCATGTGACTATGCCCACTGCATGAGTAACACTATCTAATCCTAGCATGTCTGGCTCTGCCTCCACTGCAGGTTCCCCAAACAACCGATTCTGAGTCATGCGTTCATCCACCTATAGGTCTGGTCTGCTTTGACCTCTATGACATCTGTCTACTGACATCTACAGAAGACTCTTCTGCATGTTTACTGGTGGTGGGTCTCGCTGCAGGAGACTAGTCATCAAGGAAACTCTCCACTAACATGGATCACTCTAATACCCCTGCCTATGTCGAGATGCTGAGGGAGATCATCGAAGCCCTGATCTCTCACCCGAGTCCCTGCTTGAAGGTCCGGGCCCTGAAGAATGGGTCATGTACCATATCAGTGGAGAAGTGCGAGAGGTCAGTGAACCTCGTTGATTACTGAGCTACAATCATTCTACCTAGCTGGAGATGTCTTAGCTCTTATATCAGCACTACTCGTCAGGTGGCTGGAACAAACTCTGCCTAAAATAGGCTCTCGAAGTCAGCCTAGAGTAGCGTCATCTCATCATGCTCCTAGAGAATCAAGCTCCATGATCTCCCTGTTTCTTCTCGAAGGAGACTCGTGACAAGGAACTCCATAAGGCCTGCTGGTGTCCATGCCAGTCTTAAGACTCTCACCACAGCCTCTAGCCAATCCTCAGCCACCTGTGGGTCCATATCTCCCCTGAACTAGGGTGTCCTCTAGAAATAGAACTCATGAAACATGCTCAAGCGACTTGCATCATCGGCTACTAGGGCTGGTGGCATCGGTGGCCCAATGGGTAGAGGTACCACTGGTTCCTCTGTTGGAAAAGGGCCATGCACCGAGGCCTTGTGGCTCGGTGGGATATATATACATACAACTCTCGGGGCTCTAGCCAGTCGTCCACAAAGAGGCATCCATAAAGAAATTGATGTATCCCGGTCAAAATATTTATACATGGTGAGCTAACCTGGTTGAGCTGACATAAAGAAATCTTCTGAAAACATAAACGCAATCAGTGTTTTCATGCACCGAGTCGGAAATTTGTAGACAGTGTCCTGGTGAATGGATACGCCAACCGCTGCACCAAAACTGGACTCCCTGAACTAAAAACCACACTTTGTAACCTTAAAAATATTTCTTCACAGAGATGAATGGTTACTATCCTATGTTTTGTGGTAGAACTGACTCCGTTGATACCAATTTTTCACGACACATCCTCGAGACCCGTGGCATTA
Source organism: Viscum album (assembly GCA_963277665.1). Classification (NCBI taxonomy): domain Eukaryota; kingdom Viridiplantae; phylum Streptophyta; class Magnoliopsida; order Santalales; family Viscaceae; genus Viscum; species Viscum album. Next base: position 792,452,752 of record OY728160.1, on the reverse strand, counting down.
CTATCCCAAGCCTGCCATCCATATGCCAGGGGTTGGATACTAGCACCATAGGCATAAATCCCTAAAACTGGGAAGGTTATACCTTTATAATTTATAAAGAAAACAGATTATATGTTGAGAGAAAAACACTAAGTAAGACTGTATACAAAAAGGAGTGCTGAAAAGTAAAGTGGCCGAAAATACACGTCCAACTGTACAGTAGATGTAAAACAAAAATCGGACAAAAACCATTGACAGCTGTAGAAAAGATCATCGATCATCTACCAAGGATCTTACCTGAAGGGTAGGTATGGATAGCCTCCACATTAATCCATGTCCATACGTTTCCTCCATGTACCGTCACGCCATGTGTTCTACCTCTGGGTTCCATCCTGCCCTAGTCCACTGAGTCTCAGTTAGTGTTGTCCGTCATCTGAAACCAAGACAATGAGGTGTGGGCATAGCCTGTGAAGTGGTGAGTATAATGATACTAAGTATGGTCCCTGATACCCTTATGGTCTCACAAAATCCAATAAGGTTAAAAAATAAGGTATGTAATCAAAAAATAAAATAACTTAGGTATATGCCCATATATATACCTATGTTATCAAGAAATCCATATCAATCAGGATGTAAACACACAAGTTACTGACTCATCACAATGAGTATTTTTATTCACATTTTTGAAACCATGACTGCTGAAGAACTCCTCCACTATCATGTATTGTGGGAATGCTACTGCAACCAAGTGCTTCCCACTAAACATAGACTATTGAGTTACTCCTCCTGTCGAGTATTGTGGGTCTGTCATGCTCACATAGAGGCACTCCCCAATGTGGGTATGTGGCCAACTACCAGGCGCTCCCCCTAATAGCATGTAGAGGTACTCCTGATGTCAAGTACCGTGGGTCTAACGCCAACTACCAGGTGCTCCCCCTAATAGCCTATAGTGGTACCACGGGTCGGCCACCACAACCAGGAACTCCCCATTAGGCTAGTAGAATCACGCCGAGTCTAATCGGTCAAACAGTTGTCATGTCTCAGCTAGCTACTAGGTCTCCGCACTCCGCACGCTCATCTCAAGGAGGGTCCTCTCCATTATCTACATGTAGACACACCAAATGTTGTGATGTCCGGTGTTGAAGTATCTCATATTTCATCATTTTCATAGGGGCCAAAACACAACAGACAACATGTCAATCGGACACCTCATCTGTGAGTTATAATCTTTTTAGTCCTAGGGGACCGGTTGGATTCATGTACGATCCAACCTCAAAGTATCTCAACATTAACCCGAACTATAGTGGGGTATAATCAAAGGGACCATCGTGCTACAAGAAAACCAGTTCCTCTGACGGTTCATCAAACGGTCATCTGGTGCCAATGATATGGACAATGGAAGTAATGGACTGTAGTGGGACCGAGTCTGGGTCGACCTGGTCTGGGTCGAACCGGTTTGACATCTTGGGTCTGGCCTGGCCCATTTGGTGGGCCAACCAATTAGGGTTTTCATGGTCCAGTAGACCCGGGCAAGTAGACTTTGAGGTCGGTTCGGCCCGGAGGACACTAGTAGGAGGCTCGGTCCAGAGGGCGGGGCCGGTTCGGCCGACACCATGTGGGGCACGGGTTGGGAGGCTCGACCTAGAAGGTCGAACAAGTTTGGTCCGTGATTCTATGAGGGATTACTTGGGCCGGCTTGAGAGGTCGGGAGGCCGGAGACAACCAGGAAGGGTGCGCGATAGGCCTTGGGCAGGCTGGCAGGGCATGGCCAGTGGCGTGGGTCACAGGTAGGCCACAGACAGGCTGCGTGAGAGGCCGCACGGGGTAGTGGGTAGGCCGCGATGGAGGCCGCGGGCAGGCGGGCCAGTGGCCGACAGCTGGGGGGCGGCCGGGCAGGCCATTTCGGCGTGGCTAGGGCTGGCACAGGCTGACGATGTTCCGCCAGGAGCACTGGTGCGCCGCTAGGGCAGTGCGATTCGCAGAGGCAGCGGGTAGCGCGACTTTGTTCATTTCCACCTTCATCACCTCTTTTCCGCTTCATCGCTAAAAGATAAACATATACAAGATCAGCAGAGGGATCAGGCCACATTGGATTGGCCCACACCCTCCGCGATTATGGTGGAATCAATTGATTCATCAATGTAGGAAAGATGAACAACAATTATTTACAACCACACAACAATTTATTTTCAAACGATGATGGTAAAATAAAACGAATAAAAAACAAAGGTAAACCCCCTAACTTTGATTCATCGTTCAATGTTCATTGATGAAGTCACAGAAGTTGGACTTCGATGACGTATCACAATAGTTGAAGCTTCGAGGAATAATTTGAAGAAAGTGGGCGTTCATAGTTCAGCATTGGGAGATGGGGTTCTTTGTTGCAGAACTCTAATTCTCCCAAGATATCCTCTCAAAAGCTTCCCCCCAAAAGAGAAGTGAAAACAAAATGAAATAATAATAGATTGATATCTTATTAATTCATTAGAACCTTACTCAAATTGGTAGAATTAAATTAATGGGATCCACATAATTAATTCATGACTGTAGGGGAAAAATTAATTAGGGGAGATCAAGTGGATCCATTAGGGTGGTGGCAACATTATGTAGGGAGCTCAGGAGGATTATCCCCACATAATGGGGAGTTCAAGTGGTTTCATCCTCGGGTGGTCCCCATCACTATAATCCTCACATGGGAAGTTATGTTAGGGTGGGCTCCACCACCATAACCACTCATGGCAGGTTAATGTGTGGTGGTCCCACCTCCAACTCCCATGAGGAGGTTATAACCACCAAATACCAACATTACATCTATAATAAAATAATGTGAAAAGACATATTATTTTATTACATTCCTCAAAAACACAAAATCTATCTTCTACTCTCGACCAATTGTCATTAAGATGAATGTCTCTTTAAGAGAATATTGGCGATATGAGTTCAATGGTGCTCTCAGATTTCATTTTTGAGTACAGGTTCATAAGTTATAAAATCCCACTCGTATGTTTGCTGAATGTACCCGAACAAATCATCAGAAATTGATTACATGCACACTAGGCCTCAGAATAACGCACCTTCCTTTTTTACAGAATTGTAAAATTACCATGTATTTATGAAAACCAATTTTCCATAGAAATTCATGGTGTTCACAGCGATCATAAAAATTATAAATCAATTATTGATTGTTATATCATATAGTATTCCCGGATATTCACATTTCAATTACTTAGTGATTTTATAGTTCATGGAGTTCCATTTTAGAAGAAATCTTTATACGTGTTGGTAATGTAAGGATAAACAAATGAATATCGTAGGTGATAAATTATGAACTAGTGAAAGGATATCTTAAATATTAAATGATATTATTATTTTTCATTAAAATTTAATTGATTAAGGTTGTTTTTCTATGAAATAAATTTTTTTAATATATATTCGCTGTTAAATAATAATTATGGAATATGGAACATTATATTAAATAAGAAATATAAATTTTTCATAAAATAATGATTAAATGAATGATTTAATTTTTATGTGGACCCATGAATTTTTATTCATAATATATAAATGGATATCTAACAAGTATTTTAATTATGAAACATATAGAATGAATAGTGGATGTGCATGTGATGATTATTGGGAAAGTGGCTGAAAAATAGTGAGAATTTTTATCATTAATGTAATGAGTTTTGTTTCAAATATCCTATTCTAAAATAGTAATAATTGAATTAAAAATAATTTATTAGATATATATTAATAGATATTAAAATAGATTTAATTTCATGAATAATATTAAAACATATAATATTTCCAATGTATATAGAAAATGCAATAATACAACATGTTTTCAGTATGGAATAACTTTCCTTTAATTAAAATTGATATAGTAAAAAACCATAAAAATATAATTCATAAATAATGAAACTTATTAAAAGGAGTTTAAGTGATTGAAAAAATAAAATCCAAAAAAATATCAGATGTTCAATACAATACAATCATGAGTAAGAACATACTCAAAATATAATAATAATGATCATGTAAATCAATCAAAAATTGGGAATTGAAAATTGGGATAATAAGAAACACATTACTCATGTATAAATTAGCTTTTAATACGCAAATAACATCCTGAAAAATAGAATAAAATTACCTGTTGGATTTATTAATAATATATATCTTATATTTTAATTTCCATGTTCTATTAAATATTTTTTGTTATTCATTTATTAAATATTTTTAACATATTTCATATACATGAGTTGATTCTATCAATTTATTTGTAATATCTATGATATATTGTTGTTCATAGTCAAATAAGTTGTAAATATTATTGTAATCTCTATAATAATATATGTGTATTTATTTATTATTTTATTAAAATTTTTAAAAATTACCATAGTTCTTGCACAATGGGGTCAAATTTAGAATGGTGTGTTGATATATTGATTTTTTATGGTTATGTATAGAATGATCATTTATGGCTAATATAGAATATATTATGTATAATTTTATATTTATAAAATAATTATTTTTATATAAATATAATTTTATAATAAAATTTCATTTTTTAGTCTCATTAAAGATATACAGTTATTGAAATTTAACTACATTGTTCTATCATGGTGGTACTCTCCATGTACCCAAAAATGATATATTCATGTGTAAAAAAATGTGGGTGGTGGAAAATAAATTAATTTTCTACTTGATAGTATCAATAATTATAGAAATTTTATTTTAAATAAATAAATATTATTAACCATACATGTAAAGTGGTTATAACACATAAAATAAACTATTCATGGAGTCGGTATTTCCCATGTACACAAGATGATGTCATCATTTTTCGAATAGTTTGGTGAGTCTCAAAATTGGATATTTAATTTATATAAGAAAATGTAATAATAAAAATTATACTCCTCTTTCAATATTTTCAAAGGTATATTTTAAATGCCTGGGTAGAAGTTCAAAAGAATTAGGAAAATTCAGTTGAGATCATTACCACTCCCATTTGATTTTCTCTCTCAGGAAACCCATTAAGGATCCTTAGTAAAATATATTAGAATGATTAGGGATTCAGGGACATGGATATATTCTTAAATAGGTAATATTTTCTAATATTCATGTAGATAGTTCATTATAATTATTGGAAAAGTTGGTTATTGATGGATTGTATTAATAAGTAACTTGAGTAGAATATATTTAACAATATAATGTGTGAACTCACAATACAGGGGTAAAAATATTAAATTTAATGTATAATAAGAGAAAGGGTTTGAGGTATGGTCATGCCAACAACTATCCTATTAATTCGATTCATTATTTAAATGTTTTATCGTTTTCACACCCATGTATCAACCCTTTTTAAAATAGTTTACCATTACATTTGTAACTAATTTCTACCTATTTAATTCTTTTTTATGTGAAAAGTTTATCAAAATTTATTAAATAATTAATAACTTATTTTTTTTTAAAACTGAAATTCAATTTTTAAAATAAAATTGAAAAGGGAGATAAACAATACTTTCAAAATTATAACAGATAACACATAAAAATAAAATTTTATTGAAAGAGTAGTATAATGACTAAAATAATGGATTGGGAAAATTATTAAATATATTATACATCCATTATATTATCTTGTATATTATTATAAAAGAATATTTTTTTTATTCTATATATAAGAAATAAATATTATTCCACCAACTGATTTCATAATAAATGGAACCATCATGAACAATTTTTATCATAATAGAAGATTACATTTTATAATATATTAATCAGGGGTCTTCAAAATTAAACCTTCAATTTTTTAATAAATATTTTAATTCCTAAAATAATATATATTTTTTGAAAATAAAAAAAATTATCTTGTACTGAGGTCATGAAAATTATGAGATCACCTATGTATTAATAATGTCTAAATTATTAACTATTCAATTAAAAATAAATCATTTCAGAAAAATAAAAAAAAATCACCATAATATAATTTAGAAATTATGTACTCATAAATGATGTTAATTTCATCAATGCAATAATCTATGATACATTCATTTTTACTTCATATTAAAATTAAAAAATTTAATGAAAAATAAAATTTTTAAAAAAATAATTTGTTTAATATTAAAATTTTCTATTCTTATTTAAAGTTCAAATTTTATTAAATCACTATTAATATATTTTTTTTCAAAAATTATTATCATATTCGCCTTTTAAAATATATAAATTCAATTTATCAGGTAAAATATACATCCATTTCAAACTTTTTCTTAGATAAATATCCCCATTCTTGTTTAATAGTTTTAATCATATTTATATTTATATTAATATTATAAAACAAATATAATCAATAACTCAATAATAATCATTATATATTATGAATTTAAATGTTTTTAAATATAATATATATATATATTATATCTTTTTTACTCAATTATTTCTTGTAACTTGTATTCTTTTATTGATGATTCAGAACATATTAATGTATTTTTAAATCGTATGGAGTGGTCTGTTTTCATTTTCACTCTTTTATAAAGAATTATATCAACTAATTAGATTTTATTAGGAGTGATATATAGTAAAATAACGAGATTCTATAATATCTATTTTAATTTTTTCACCGTAATAAATATTCATAAACAATATGAAATACGAAGTTGCAAAAAATATATTTATAATAACTATATACTAAAACTATAACAAAAAATTTCCATACAACTACCATATATGATACCAAAATATATCTTCATATCACATTAATATATATTATTCCACACTAAAACATAATAATATGGACTATAAAAAATATTTTACAACTAACATTTGCTAAATAACACCAATAGTTTTTATGAAATATATTTTATTAAATAATTTTTTGTGATATATTTTGTTACATAAAACATAGATTTTTAATTTATTATTATATTCTATAAATATTTTAATTTAAAATTGAAATATATAACATCTGTGTTGAACAAGGTGGAATTATTTATAAAAATTTTAAATATTATTTATATTTTTTCTATATAATAAAATAATTTTGATTTAAAAGTAATTTGTTTTATGTAAATTAATTTTATGTTTGTCAACAACTATTTTATGAATAAATAAAATATTTTCAATTGTGAAAAATATTAAAAAGCAATTTTTCAAAATAATCAGTAATATGTTTAAAAATTAAAATTTACTATTAAATTATATATGTGATTAATATATTTTGAGGGAATTTTAATAATTTTCAATAATGGTATCATTTTTGACTAATAATACAAAATATGGACTTTTATAAAAAGATGATTTTTCCTTATATCATATAAATGTTACATTGGAAATTATGTTGTTTTTTAAAGTAAAATTACCAAAATTATATTATTATTATTAAGATTTATGTCTCATAATAAATTTCAAATTAAATTAATATATTACAACATTAATTAGTTATTAAAATATTCACCATTTAAATCTTCTTCTTTATCACATCTATGAAAATCATATTAAATTAAAATTTTATATTATTTTAAATGATTTTTTTAAAAGGAACCAAATTTGAAATCAGTATAAATAATATTACATTATAATATTAACATAATTTTTGGCCTAAAGGAAATGTAAAAATGTTTAAAAATTGATAGCACCTTCTGAGGTTAAACCTAATTTAACATTTGGTTTAAATAAAAAATAAGGATTAATGTTAATTTTGAATTTTTCCAAATCCCATTAGATAGACAGTTTTAGACAATATATCTTTCATGGATCAATAATTATGAGTTGGGGTTCCTTTTGTATTGTTGAAAATGTGGGTTCACTTTTTTAATTTTATATATTCCATGTGTGTCCTCTCCCCCACTAACAAATGATCCCCCATATCCTATCCATTGAAATATACCCAAACCCATTAAACTAAAAAATACCTAAAAAAATATATTTCATTATTCTATTCTTATATCATATAGTCCTTATCATTATTTTGAATCCCACCTATGTATGAATTACATGTAACATTATATTAGTTCACTAAGAGGAGTTATAGTCCATTACAACAAATTATCATTCTTTTTCATCCACTATATCATTCAGTTGTTCTAATATAATGACAATAAAATAAAATAACTACCTCCTATATTTTGAGATCATATTATGTTAATTTTATTTTCTATATCTTTATTTCCTTTCATCCAATGGTAAATGAAATCATTGATCATATGTATAGTGGATTGACCACTTATAAGAAAATATAATTCATTTCCTTTTATTGATTATCGTGAAGAGATAAATTTCGGAATTTAATTTTATATATTTTATTCGGGAATTTTATATGATTAAAATATATAATATTACATATACCATAAAAAATGTTATCTATTTAGGAATGATAACATTTATCATATGTTGGTGTTGACTAATATGTCCACGAAGCATGGTAACATGGTTTTCTTTTCAATTTTACTATGATGGTAATAAGTATAAATTATATATATATATATATATATTAGTTTTATAACAAAAAATATAATTAAAGGTGCATTAATATTAACTTCTTTCCTTACATCCATTGTGAATATTGATGAAATATTTATTAATATGTATATACTATCAACTTTAAGAGTATTTTAATTAATTAAAAATTTCATGGTTAATATTCTAGAGTGGATGAAACCATTATTTATGTAATAGGACCAAAAATACAAAACTAAATGAAACATGAAAAATGAATATATTATTGATTGAAATGCAAGTTTAAAAACCAATTATTAATAAAAAAATTGAAAATTTTATAATAAAATATTATTTAGTATTATATATTTATGTATGGTTCGTGAATATATTATTAATAAATATATATTTATTATAAATAAGGTTATAATGTCTATGAATAAGGCTAAGAATTAAGGTAAGGGATTTTTTTATCACATCAATTTTTATCAGACATAATAGATATTGGTCATATGATTCTTTTGTGTGGTGTATATACTGTGCATGAATTTCTTTTATGATTAATATCAGGCAAATAAATTGATATAAAATCAACATTTTGTTCTTTATCTCAAGAGGAAACATATCAAATGTCAGTAATGAGGGGAGTTTTTTTTATTACAATCTCATTTTTTGTAATATTATTTATGATTATGCTTCCAATAATGATATATTATGAACTACCACATAAGATAATCATGAAATTTCTATTACTGAAAATGTAAATATAAATTATATTATTTCTATTAATATGATTCTCTTTATTATCTAAATATTAAAAATTATTGTATTTATGGGAAAACAAAATTTATCTATCTCTTAGGGAAAAAACCATTATATATCAATGAAAATGATTTCAAAAAATATATTGAAGAATGTTTTTATTATTATACCAATCATTAATTAAAATATAATTTGTTGTTTTTTAATTTTAACAAAATAGTATAAAAGGAATTATTTTTCCATTTTCCGAACATGGATATTTTTAACATGATACAGAAATTGTTAAATAAAACATTATTTAATCATTTTAAGTATGAACAATATTTTATACAATAATCACTAATAAAAGATGTGAATATTACATTAAAATATACCATTTTTATGTTAAAATAAATGCTTTCAATATTAATAAATAAACTCATCCATTTAATAGATTCTTTTTTATAACAGAATTGTTTTCATTACATATTTATACTGATATTTTAATGGAATTTTTATCCATCAAAGCCAATATTATTTCTCATTTCTTATCAATTTTAATGTATTCTATCCAATTATACCAAATATAGTCTTCATATGAATGGTTTATGATAATTAAGAAGATATCTTTTTGAAATCAATTCTTTTTATATGGGTTATTCTATAAAGAATTCAAAATTTGATCATGAATACCATTTCATTTGAATGGGTTCTACTATGATTAAATGATTATAAACCACCAAACTTTTTTATGGGTTTTGATATGTTGACTATTTAATGATCATACTGAATAGTCATTTGTGGATTATTTGATTTGTGGGACCCATATTTATGTAAAATCCATTGGGTAATGATTAATACTATATGATAATCGAGTGTTTGTGGGATATTATCCAATGAAAGAAAAAGAGAGTACATATGAATATATAATATTCATGAAAAATATGTTTCATGGGATCTTATCCCAAGCCTGATATAGATTCATGTGTAGTTATACTAACCCTATAAAAGGTATAAGGTTTTGTTAGGTGAATCCTAACTTCTTATGAATGTCTTCGTGGGAAACCATGATATATAGGTTAATAAGCTTTTATATATTCCAAAACTCTTTTTATTATTCCAATGTTATGAAGTTATAGATCATGTATATTGATTCCTTTATGATTATGGTATTGTAAATGTAGATTCCAAAAGATTTACTCACATAGAAATTACATTACTTTTGCGGAAAACTTAATACATAACAAAAACTAACACCAAAGGACCGTAATAGTTTAGTGTCTTTTGAAACTCGGAACGTAATCTTCTAATCATGGTGAAAGATCTTCAACATCTAACATAAAGATCTTCCCCTTTTTTTCTTACCCAAAAAATTTCTATATATCTTGGGGAATATAAAAAATAAAAATGGTGAGCTCAAATGGTCAGTAAGGGTAAGTATAGAGAACATAAAAAAATTCATAAACAATTGAATGCAAAAGCATTAACATAAAATATAAACATCAAAATCTTGAGAAAAGACATAAATCTTGGAAGTAAATAAGGCATATGTCATAAAGGAACTTCAATCTTGATAAAATAGTATGGAAATAAATCATGTAATTTTGGAAACTAGTCAGCACTTGTTATGATTTCCATAGTAGCCAAGGCATTGCTTCCAAGACCATCTTAGTGGACAAAGTCCCTTTCTGAATCGAGTTCACTCCTCATTCCATTCCTGTATCACTGAACCAGATTAACTTACCATTCCATCCATGTATATTTCATGAGATATAAATCTTTACCCAAAGCATTGGAGGGAGATATATGTCCCACCAATCTCATAATGAAATCATTCTTCCATGTGCCACAAAATCATGAATCATTCATCATAACATAACCCTTGTAATAGAATAGGATTTTTAAACATTATGTCATCATAACATAATCAATATAAAATGGATACAACTTTATCATAAGACGAATAAAACCATGTAAATAATGGAGACATTATACTTGAACAATAAACATATTAAAAAATTTCATTTTAGATAGAAAATATTTTTGGTAACACTTGATATTAATTCTTGAGGAAAATATCAGTTCTTCTTCAAAATCATTTTCTTTTAAAAAAATGCCATTAAATTTTAAATGAAAAGGGTTTTGTTTAAAATAATCTGGAAATCTTGTAGTGTAAGCTTCATGAAAATGAGCCGTTATGAAACCGAAAAAATTTGTTCACACCGTATAAGTTAAAAATAATATTCTCCTCTTACTTTTGTCAAAAAAGTCAAAAAGTTCCTCGTGTGGTAAACAAAAGTAAGATTCCTTTCAAAAAATGTTGTAAAATTAAAAAAATTGGTAAAAAGGCCATTAATCATAGATGAAATTTTTTTTAGAAAATAGGGACATGGATGATAACAAAAACCCCAATAAATACTTACGAATAAACAATCTTTGATAAGAGGGTGATTGGAATAGTTATCCCTTACCTTAGGTCTGATATGCTTCGTACGTATCCAAACCTCCTGCATAATGATTTAAATAATGTCATTGACATATTATAGAATCATATTCATTGATATTATATCATATATGGTTCACTTATGAATATATATTACCCATTCATTTATAAGTTCCATGTTAAAGAGCGTTTTGGGTAAAATCGTTTCATTTGTCGTCCGTGCACTGACTTGTAGTTATTTATATGATTACATAGATCATGATTAATTAATTACAGAATATAAAACATTATTTATATATAATATATATTCAAAAAATACATATATATAATAGATCGATAAATGGAATGAAATACACCGTTCATGGAGACGGTATGTCGTACGTACGCATGATCACTGTTTTTGTTTCCTTATTGAATTGAATGTAATTAAGTATATGAAATAGATATATATGTACATAAATAAAGTATAATTATTATTTCATATATTTCATGATTACTTATTATATATACTTTATAATCATTCTTGAATTGTTAACATGGAAAATGCATCTGATTGCGTCGTGGAGACGGTAATCCGCACGTACGCACGAGCGATGATATCATTCCAATATTTGTTGAATAGAATTGGAGTGAATGATCTAATATCATAGAATCATTATGATGTTATAATAATTATATGTATTTATACTTTACACCATTATACACTTTCAAGTAAGGTGGTGGTGGAAAAAACAGATTACACCACGGTGTGGAGAAGGTATTCCGTACGTATGCACGCGCAATGATTTTGTTTTCCATAGGATGAATAGAAGGTTAAATGGAATTTTTTTAATATTTATAATAACATATAAGTATATTATTGATACTTATGTTATTAAAATATAATAAAACAACTAAATAAGTGGAGGTAGAAGAAAAAATAAATTTGAAAGAATCAGTAACCGATATTACCTCTTCTTCGATACGCCTTTTTTAAACCTCCTCTTAGGGCACTATGATTGGTCTTTGAAGTAGACCAGTACCACTAGGATGTTTCTAGTGAAGTGGAGAAGAAAACTTGGATGGGTTTGGCCGATCACAAAGGCTCAATGTGGTGTGAGGAGGAGAGGGAGGAGGTTCCCTTTTATATTAGAGGAGAGGGGCACCTTTGGAATCCTAAAAAATATTAGTTTAATATAAATTTAAATCCCACATAAAAACCTCCAAAAATCACTCAATTAGAATATTAAATGAGATAGGGTTTTAATCTCATCAACCAATCAAATTTATAAATTTTTTGATCTTATTCTAACTTTTTCACTTTGATTTATCCTTATTTAATCTATTTAAGTTTATTTGTGGTAATAAAATTCTAAATTTTAAATGGTTATAAATAATCACTTATGGGTTGTTAATTTTCCATAATTGGATAATTTATGAAATTTTAGACTATATAAATTTCAATTTATAATTTTTAAATATATTTGTGATTTTTAAACAATTTAATAATATGTTATTTTTATAAAATAACAATAGTGTCATTTTTGAAACTATTCATTTATTCGAAATTAAATAAAATATACACAGAGGATATATTATAACTAAAATATTTAGTAGATTCCAAACATGTGAAAGTTGTCTAGAAAATTCGTGGAGCACATTAAATATTATATATAATATTTATTTTAGTATTTTTAAAACCATTTATTTGGTATATCTCTTAATAAAATAATTAGTACAACATGGTTTTATAATTAATTAATATACATATTTTTTGCATTAAAATTAAAAGTAAAATCCCTTTATAAAGATAAATATCAAAGAATTTATAATAATAATTTTTCTTGAATTTATTATCATAAAATAACAACATGTAAATTGTAATCTTTATTAAATTATGAAGGTGACAACTTTGGAATTATTTAATATAACATATTAAAAGTGTCATAATCGCCTTAATAAAGATCCAAATGGTACACAATTCGTCCCGTGGATGATTAGGGTTTATATATACACTATTAATATGTTTTGTGCAGATTTTTGGGCCTTTCGATATGTATTATCATTTCAATAAAAACTATATTATTGATTTTTCACTGAATAAATAATTTCTGCATCATTAATGTATAAGATAATAAGGTAATTAAATAACTCTTAAAAATTAAAAATAAATTACCATGATAAAGAAAAACATTTTATATTTTATATGAGTATTTATAAACGAAATTATATTCTATATAAACTTATTTAAAAAATACTTTAATTATTAATGTTTAGTGAGAAATATTTCACTTTCCTTTAAATAAAATAAACTATAGGTCTTAATCGACTCCAAGTGGGTTCCAATGGATTCTATTTCGACCCAAATATGCCTTAGGACGAAATATACGAATCCATTTATATTAATACATGTGTTAGGGTAATTTTATAATATTATATTTACCCTTAATTACTTGATTTACCTTTTACTATGGTAAATAAAATTTACCGTAGTTACTATTCATATTCCCAAAAAATAGTTTCTTATTAATACAATTTGGAACCAATTATTTAAAATATGGAATCCATTTCCCTAAATTAAATACAAAAAAGTTGGAGAAATTAATTTAAAATTAATCCTGTTGTTAAGAAAACGTGTTTTAAAAGATAAAACATTACAAAAATATTGAAATGTTTTTACCTATGAATTCAATGTAAAATTAATGTTAAAGACATAAATTATATAAAATGGTAAAAATTATTCTATTTATACTTTAAAACCATTAAATATTATAATTTAACTATATAAATTATTGTGATGAAAAAAGTTGTTTTTAATTAAAATATAGAGTGTTTTTTACTTTTCATCAAACTTTGATGGTTATCAGAATAATATGAAAAATTTATCCAAAGTAAATTTTTATATCCTGATTCCAAAGAAGAATTTTAACTTTTCAAATTTAACTTATAAACATGTCAAAAACAAGATTTAAATTGGGTGCGCCATCAAAAGGTGGAAAACCTGCATTTTTTAAAAAACTGATTTTACCCGAAACATTTATTTTGTTCACTTACCATGGTCTAGAAAATGTGTAAGATGAAAAAAAAATGTTATCAAATTCAAAATGTAGTTAATATTATTCATAACTGCGAGTTCATAAGAATATTATAACCATATATCATTGTTTTGTGAAACACGGTATTGTATACAACACACACTATCGAGGAATGTCGCGATTGTGTGTAATGAAATCCAGGTCAGGGTTGCGTGTAGTGAAATCTCCCTTTGGTGTTTCATATAAAATAATTCAACACTAATTTCATTCATACATTAAACAAAATCAATACTTAATGTTGCATAGAATAATTTCTACAAAACGAACCTGAAATTGTGTGTAACATGAGCCAGTAATAGTGTTGCGTATACTGCAAGCTAATACGGTTTCTCTTATAGGACAAGCTAATTTTGGTGTAGCATACAAAACAAGACTTCAATGAAATTAAAATAATGTTATTCATAAAATCTCAAGGTGTTACATTCTACCCCCCTTAAAATTAATTTCTCCCTCGAAATTCATAGGGGTTATGAATGTTTTACTACTCAAAAGTTTCATTAATATAAACCCACATCGTAAAAAGTAATATCAAAACAAATCATTAAAAACTAAAGTATGAAACGTAATGGTTACCCAAATAAACTAATCAATGGGTTTCCACATAGGGGAACATAGGTTAAAATATTGATATGGAAGATAAATATAACCATCTTGTTCTGATGGAGAGTCGTAGAGAACATGGCTATAAAAGATACAACAATCACATAGCCATAGATTTTTGATGATCTAAGGTATCATCAAATTCATCAGATATAAGTGCACATGGACAACATTTTTGGTTTTCAAGATCATTTCCCTAAAGTTGAAGAAATTGGAATTAGAAGAAATACTTTCTTGATTTTGGTACAGTCTCACCGTTGGTCGTTCCATGGAAAATTTCCACTTCCACTCATAAAGAAATGAAGTTTTATTTGTCATTCATGAAGTGTTAGCAGATCATGTGATAGATTGATGGGTCATTCCATCTGTCTCAAAAAGAAGGTTAAAAAATGTTATCAAAATTACGTAAGTCCATCTATAGTGTGATTAATCATATATGGTTCCTAAAATGGACTTATACTTCATATATAATACTTCTTAATATAACAAAACTGGTTTCTACTAAACAGGGACATCCTGTAGGCAAGTGGTAGGCGACAAAGGCCTGTCACACTTTGGTTGTGGGTTGGATTCCCACATCCTTGCCCAAGCCGATGGGTTGTCGCCCGTTATGCATATTGTCCGTTTTCTTATGCTACACTATTATAACATTCCATTTATAATATAGAAAAAAGTTCCAACCTTAATGAATTCTAACTTATGTCCAAAATAATCTATTCTAATCTTTAGGTATATCAAAAATTCTTTTGTCCAAGCTCATTGTTTAAAGAAAACAATTACTAGAAATGTCATCTGCCGAGCAGGTGAATACCATCATTTACACCAATATAATATATATCTTGTTGGTCACATTCCAATCATGTGAATACCTTAATTATGTATTCTCTTGATAAAAAATGAATACCCATTGAACCTTAGTGAAAACATTAGTGATGTTAAAAGTTAACTCTTTCCACCTACCAAAATCCCAAAATTCTGTATACTCAAACCATGATATCACTTAGTACATATAACAATCATGATCTCAAGAATACTATGAAACATATTATTTTCTCTATATCCTTTCATCATGTGCATATCTTCTTCTTTCCAAAAACATCTGAATAACCATTCATGTTTACCAGTACCATTCAACATATATTTCAAATAAATTAGGAAAAATAATAGTGTAACAATCCTTAGATGTTTCTTTATTCCATAATAGCATTAAATTACCTATACAACATAACTCCTGATAAATATACAATCATTCCACTACCTTCATAAAACATTGACCGAGATTTCATCATTTTATTACTCAACACTTCTTTCATATCACTTATCATTTGTAGTCTCTTCATCATCATCAACATAAATACAACCCATACAACCATGTTGTTTCTCTTCATGGGATTTTCCCTTAGGGAATCGATTTGCATAATTGCCATACATTCCACATTTAAAGCTTTTAACCTTTGTTGATTTATTAGAAATAACATTATCCTTGTACATTGTGTTAACTGATCCTTTTCCTTTGAAATTACTATCTTTGTGTCCGTCATTTCCACACCCAAATCATCTTCCAGTTTCTTTGAAACATTCTCTTTGATGCCTCTTCCCACATGATTTACATGATAGAGATTGAACTTTCCTTCCTCTATGATCATCATGAAACTCCATCTTTCTATAATTAGTTGAGTCAAGAATCTTACCAAAGTTAAGATTTTTTATCATATTATGAGATTTCTGATTAGGCATAATAACGATGTTTGGACATCCAAATCCCATTTCATTTGTTTTCTCATAAAGAATATCATTCCATTGTCCATAATATTATCCATTAACACAAATCCTCTTATTTCCTGCCATTTCCTAAAACCCAAAATGAGTAGTTTGAGGCAAGCATCATGATAGGGAAAACAAAATAATAAAGGCGGAGTACATTCCATATCTAATATCCTAGGTTTAATTATAATATCATTATCATAATTCTAGGAATATAACCTATACTTATACCTAACCATAGAGACATCCCTAGACATACATTAGAAATATCTCTAGGGATTTCACTAATGTTTTTGCATCCTAACTTCCAAAGGATAAATAAACCTTTCCTCTGATACCAACTGTAGAGACCCAATTATTGACGTACATAGACATTACATTACTTTTGCGGAATACATAATACATAACAAAAACAGACACCAAAGGACCGTAATAGTTTAGTGTCTTTGGAATCTCGGAATGTAATCTTCTAATCAAGGTGACAGATCTTCAACTTCTCTCATAAAGATCTTCCCCTTTTGTTTTCATACCTAAAAACTTTCTATATATCTTGGGGAAATGAAAACATTAAAACGGTGAGCTCAAATGCTCTGTAAGGGTAAGCATAGAGAACATAAAACAATTCATAAACATTTCAAAGCAAAACCATGAACATAAAATCTAAAAATAAAAATATTGAGAAAATACATAAATCTTGGATGTACGTAAGGAATATTTCATAAAGGAACATCAATCATGATAAAATATCATGGAAATAAATCATGTAATTCTGGGAACCAGTCAGCACTTGTTATTATTTCCATAGTAGCCAAGGAATTGCTTCCAAGACCATCTTAGTGGACAAATTCCCTTTCGGAATCGAGTTCACTCCTCATTCCAGTCCGGTATCACTGAACTAGATTAACTTACCATTCCAGCCATGTCTATCTAATGAGATATAAATCATTAGCCAATACATTGAAGGGAGATATAGGTCCCACCCATCTCATAATTAAATCATTATTCTGTGTGCCGCAAAATCATGAATCATACATCATATCATAACCCATGTAATAGAATGGGATTGTTAAACATCATTCCATGATAACATAATCCATAAAAAATGGATACAATTTTAGCATAAGAAGAATCAAACCATGTAAATAATGGAGACATTATAATTGAAACATAAAAATATTAAATAATGTCATTTTAGATGTAAAATAGTTTTGATAACACTTGAAATGAAATCTTGAGGAAAATATCCTTTCTTCTTAAAAATTATTTTCTTTTCACAAAATGCCATGTAATTTTAAAAAAAAGGGTTTTGTTGAAAATAATCATGAAATCTTGTAGAGGAAGCTTCATTAAAATGAGGCATTACGAAACCGTAAAAATTCGTTCACGCCGTGTAAGTTAAAAATAACATTCCCCTAGTAATTTTGTCAGAAAGGTCAAAAAGTTACTCATGTGGTAAACAAAGTAAGAATCATTTCATAACATGTGGTAAAATTAAAAAAATGGGTAAAAATGCCATTAAACATACATGAAAACATTTTTTTAAAACAGGGACATTGATGATAACAAAATCCTCAGTAAATACTTACGTATAAACAATCTCGGATAAGAGCGAGATTGGAATAGTTATCGCTTACCTTTGGGCCCATATGCTTCATACGTATATGAAGATCATTTATAATGATTTAAATAATGTCATTGACTTATTACAGAATCATATTTATTATTATGATATCCAATATGGTTCACTTTTGACTTTATATTATCCATTCTTTTAGAAATTCTAGGTTAATGGGCATTTTGTGTAAAATCATTTCATTGGTCGTCCATGTTTTGACTTTTAGTTATTCTTATCATTACGTAGATTATGATTATTTAATTACAGAATATAAAACATGATTTATATATAATATATATTCATAATATATATATATATAATAGATCGATAAATAGAATGAAATACACCGTTCATGGAGACGGTAGGCCGTACGTACGCATGAACGCTATTTTCGTTTCCTTATTGAATTGAATGTAATTAAGTATATGACATACATATACTTGTACATAAATACAGTATCATTATTATTTCATATATTTCATGATTACTTATTATATATACATTATAACCGTTCTTTAATTGTTAACATGGAAAATTAATCTCATCGCGTCGTGGAGACGGTAATCCGTACGTACGCACGAGCGATGATATTGTTACCATATTTATTGAATCGAATTGGATTCAATGATATAATATCATAGAATCAGTATGATGTTATAATAATTATATGTATTTATTCTTTAAACCATTTTAACCATCCATGTAAGTTGGTGGTGGAAAAACAGATTACACTATAGTGTGGAGACAGTATTCCGTACGCACGCACACACGGTGATTTAGTTTTCCTTAGGATGGATAAAAGGTGAAATGGGGTTGTTTCATATTTTTAATAATATATTATTATATTATTGATACTTATGTTATTACTATATAATGAAACAATTAAATAAGAGGAGGTAGAAGAAGAAATAAATTTGAAATAATCGGTAGCGGATATTACCTCTTCTTCGATACGCCTCTTTGAAACCTCTTATTAGGGCACTAAGATTGGTCTTTAAAGTAGACCAGGACTTCTAGGATATTTCTATGTAAGTGGAGAAGACAAATTGGTAGGGGTTGTCCGAGATTGATGCTCAAATTGGTGTGAGGAGGAGAGGGAGGAGGTGCCCTTTTATAACGGAGGAGAGGGGTACCTTTGGAATCCTCCAGAATATTAGTTTAATATAAATTCAAAACCTACATAAAAACTGCCAAAATGACTCAATTCGAATATTAGATGAGATAGGGTTGTAATATCATCAAAAAATCAAATTTATACATGTTTTTATCTTATTTTAAAACTTATCATTTTGATTTATCCTTATTTAATCTATTTAAGTTTATTTGTGGTATTAAAATTCTAAATTTTAAATGGTTATAAATAATCAATTATGTGTTGTTAATTTTCCATAATTAGATAATTTATAAAATTTTAGACTATATAAATTTCAATTTTTAATTTTTAATTTTTTTCTTATTTTTAAACAATTTAATAATTTGTTATTTTTTTAAAATAACAATAGTGTAAATTTTGACACTATTCATTTATTTGAAATTAAATAAAACATACAAAGAGGTTATATTTGAACTAAAATATTTAATAGATTTCTATCATGTCTAATTTTTTTCTATAAAATTAGTGGATCACATTAAATAGTTCATATAATATTTATTTTAATATTTTTAAAACCATTTATTTGGTATATCTCTTAATAAAATAATTAGTACAACATTTTGGTATAATAATTTAATATACTTATTTTTTGCATAAAAATTTAAAAACAATCCTTTTGGGGAATAGAAATATCAAATATTTTATAATAATAATTTATCTCAAATTTATCATCTTAAAATAACAACATGTAAATTGTTATCTTTATTAAATTATGAAGGTGACAACTTTGGAATCATTTAAAATAAAATATTATAAGTGTCATAATCGCCTTATTAATGATCCAAATGGTCAAAGAGTTGGCCAGTGGATGATTAGGATATATATATACACTACTAATGAGTTTTTTTCAGATTTTTTGGCGTTTTGATAAGTATTACTATTTCAATAAAAACTATATTATTTATTTTTCACTAAATAAATAATTTATGCATCATTAATGTATAAGATAAAAAGGTAATTAAATAACTATTAAAAATTACAAATAAATAACCATGACAAATAAAACAATTTTGTCTTTCAAATGAGTATTTATAAACGAATTTATATTCTGTATAAACTTATATTAATAATACTTTAATTATTAAAGTTGAGTGAGACATATTTCACTTTTCTTTAAATAAAATAAACTTAAGGTCTTAATCACCTCCAAGTTGGTTCCAATGGATTCAATTTCAACCCAAATATTCCTTAGGACAAAATATAAGAATCCAATTATATTAATACAAGTTGTTGGGTAATTTTATAATATTATATTTACCCTTAATTACCAGATTTACCTTTTACTAAGGTAAATAAAATTTATCGTAGTTACTATTCATAATGCCAAAAATTAAAAAGTAGCTTATTAACATAATATGGAACCTCTGATTCCAAATATGGAATCCATTTTTCTAAATTCAATACAAAAATGTTGCAGAAATTAATTTAAAATTAATCTAGTTGTTAAGAAAACGTGTTTTAAAAGTTAAAACATTGCAAAAGATTGAAATGTTTTTTCGAGTGAATTCAATGTAAAATTAATGTTAATGACATAAATTATATTGAATGGTAAAAATATATTCTATTTATACTTTAAAACCATTAAATATTATAATTTAACCATATAAATTATTCTTATGAAAAAAGTTGTTTTTAATTAAAATATAGTGTGTTTTTAATTTTCATCAAAATAAGAAAGTTATCAGAATAATATAAAAAATTTATCCAAAGTAAATTTTTATATCCTGTTTGCAATGAAGAATTTTATTTTTTCAAATTGAACTTATAAACATTTCAAAAACTATATTTAATGTTTGTGCGCCATCAAAAGGCGGGAAAACTGCATTTTTTAAAAAATACTCATTTTACCCGAAAATTTTATTTTGTTCACATACCGTGTTCTAGAAAATGTGTAAGATGAAATAATAATGTTATAATATTCAAAATTTAGTTAATACTATTCATAATTTCTTGTTCATAATAATCATATAACCATATATCTTTTTTAGTGAAACCCGATATTGCGTACAATAGACACTATCGAGGAAGGTCACGATTGCGTGTAATGCAAGCTGGGTTAGAGTTGCGTGTAGTGAAATATCCCTTTGGTGTTGCGTATAACATAAATCAAAACTTATTTCATTTATACATTAAAAATATATATTCTTAATTTCGCATAGAAGAATTTCCACAAAACGAACTTGAAATTCTGCGTACAATGAGCCAAGAATAGTGTTGCGTTTACTGCATACTAATACGGTGTCACGTATAGGACAAGATAAATTTGGTGTAGCATACAAAATAATACATAAAAAAATTATAAGAATACTCATCATAAAATATCGGGTTTTTATAGTAAAAATACTTGATATTTCCATGACTCGTGATTATGACTTATGATTTGTATATTATGGGTTTCAAATGTAATTATATTGTTCTAATACACTCCTTGTAATGTTATGTTTATTTATTAAAAGTTTAAACATACATCGAATATGTTTTTAACGACTCATATGTATCATTTATTTACATTTTTTATAATGATATAACTTATGATATTTATAAGAATGTTTATTATTATTAATAACTCTATTAGAGATGATATTGTTCAATTATGAACATATTTTTATACATCAATGTTTCTGAAGGAATTATACACATATCATTATATCTTGTATCATTATTTTATATAATTAATATCAAAATATTAATATGTGTTATATATGTTTAAGAATAATGGGTTTATTTTATTTTTTATTTGAGAAAAGGATTGGTTATCCTTTGGAACTAATACTCAAAAATATATTCATATTACTTTGGATAAGTGTAATTATAAATAATGGTTAGGAAAAGTGACTTACAATTTTTGTGAAGGATAATTTATTTGATTTTAAGGAAATTAGATACTTATTCATATTATATAAGTGGTTGAAGATCTAAAATATTTTATACTATGATTAATAATAATGAAAAATAGTGTATTATATTGGAATATTTTATCACACGATGCACAGAAATAAATATTTCTACACAACTAGTTGGATAATCCCATGTGATATGAATTTGGAATTCAAAAACTCTTTATGAAAAATCATTATGTGTTTTAATAATTTACATTATATAATATTGTTTAATATTATGTTTCATCTATTGAAAAAGAAGGTGCCATGATCGAGGAATCCTCTTAATGAATGATCATAGTGATCAATAATTCGTGATTGGCATGGTTAACATATTGGTCATATAATGGGATAGAATATAGATAATTATTATTGATTTGGTAACACGTATTCTCAAAAATTTATATAACCCATGTGAGAATAGTTATATTTTTTTATATATATCATATAATATATAACTGTATGTAAATATTTCATTTAATATTTTTATGTTTAATTGGTTTTTAAGACCCATAATGTCTTGTTGACATTGTAACATGTCTATGATTTTCGTTAGTGAATGTCTTTAGTAATTTTATTGATGGAAATATTTTTATTATCCCTAAAATTGAATTTTATGGTATATTAGTCTTATATTGTATTTCACCAAAAAAAATCTCATATTAATTCCCTTGGAAATAATGTATAGTTTGATATTTCATAACAAAATATGAACATTTAAATGGGAAATGATAAACATGAACATCTTTTAAAAAATAAACACATTATATGGTTCATGTTTAGTGTTAAAAAGGTGTGATTATCTTTGATGTTTTAGGATAGACTCAACAGTGAAATGTTCATATTGTGTTGGAGTTTTGTATGCCTTTTTATAATATTTTCATAGTCATTAATAAATTTTTTATGTTGATTTCTCAATAAAACTAATACCTAGTGCCACACATATTTCAATGATTACATAAATAATATCTATTATTAAGATTCAATATCTTAATATAAAGACCAGTAGAATCATGAAAAGTGACTTAAACATATCTCACCTTTGGGAAAACCAGATAATTTTATATTATGAAATATTTAATGATGCGACCGAGTACTAATTTATGATAATTAAAAAAATCACAATAAATAATACATATTCTCTACCCATTATTGATGATTTTTTTGACCAACTATAAGGATCACGATATTTTTAGAATAATTTTATTCTTCTTGGAAATCATCAATTGAGGGGTAGAAATTAGGATATACTAAAAACAATTGTTTATATGAGATTTATTAATATAAATATATAAAAGTGACATTAATTCATAATAATTCTTGAAGAAATTTCATAGATGAAATAAATACCGGTTTTAGATTTTATAATATTTAGTTTAGAGTAGTCATATATGATTATAATATTATAATTTTCATATAATATTAATATCGTGTAGATAAATTGATAATTTTTCACATGAACCAATGAAATGAGAAACAATATGAAAAATTTAAAAAGCATATTTTTTTGATAAATTGTTTTATATTTTGGATATATTATATCTAGTGAGGGTTTTCTGGTTCGTCAATTAAAGATGAATTTTATCAATCCTTTGACTAGACCTACCATGATGACTATGATATATTGTTTTCTTAGTCTATATGGATATTATTGATGGATTTTGTAAATGTATTCGAACTATCCAATTAACTCATATTATTAAATCATTATGAAGTTATGTTCTAATAGATATATGATTATGAGGAATGTTTCTAGAAACTGAAGAAAATATTAATTATAACTCATTTTCTTACATTTCCTAATATTATAGAATCATATGTATTCAATACTGACTCTTTGGATATGTTGTTATCATGATTTATAAAATATACCAATATGGTGAAAACATATTCCAGTTGAATCGATAATTCATGAGAAAAATTATACATCATAATATGTGGAGTTAACATCTATATTCCATTCGTTAAAATATCAAAAATTATATACATAGAGAAATTTATGATATATATATATATTATTCTAAAACTAATTATTTCAATATTATATTCACTATGATGGAGTTGAATGTGCACCATATAAAATGTTTGGAGATGGTTAAAAATTTTCACAACAAAATAATTTTACACCATGAGAATGTCAATAAGGTCGTTGATGATTTGGAATGAAATGATAATTATATAATATATTTTATGATGATAAAAATCACATATTAATGTATTTTTGCAGAATATTTCTCATAATCATAATGGATGGGTAGAAATATTTTCTCCCACGATTTACAGTTATACTATCTATCTAAGTAAAAATTAATGAGGAATAGAAGGATGCAAAATAGTTTTAAATGATATTAATAAATCTTCTTGAGTAAAACCTCAATTGTGATGAGACTATATGGGTTTTGTTTTTTTTGTGTTCCCTCCAAACTAGATTTGAATATGGATATGTAAAAAGAGGCTCATATATTTTCATTAAATATTCTTCTTATAATTACAATGAAGTATAGTCACAATAAACTGTATATCTAGTGGGATGGAATGAATTGATATATTGAAGAATATGTATATTGGTGATTTGTATTTTAGAAGGTTATGTATGATAAAAAATGTATAAAGGAATGGTATAACCATTACCTATAAAATTATGGAAATGTTAAAAAATAAATATATTCTATGTCATCAAACTAATCCAAATATCACAAGTGAATTATTCCATCTGGGTTGTTATTGATTACATTAAAAATTCAGCAAAATGCATCTATATTAGATAATATTTTTCATAAGATCACTCAACCATGTTATTAATTAATTAATTGATAATGTATAATGGATTACAACATTTCATATTATCAAATCAGGATATAAAAATGTATACAATTTTTTAGATAAGTCAACAACAAGATCATGCGATTTATTTTTGTTTCATCTTTATATATCAACATTATAAATATTTTCATTCTTATAAGAAAAATCAAACTGAAGTGGAAATTGTTATATCATTTTCTACAAAATAGAATGGTACTTAGTATTATATACCTCATTTATTTATGTTTTAAAATAATAAATTCATTCACTGGAGAATTTAGATAGATTATTATAAATCCTTATATAGAAATAAGTTTAGAAATAAAATGAACTAGGATTATGTTAACGAAAAAATATGGGGATTGACGCTATTTAAATAAATTATAGGGAATGTAATACAGATTTGACAACACATAAAGGTAAAGAAATTTTAGTTGAAATGATATGATAAAAATAATTGGCATGATCTAAAACATGATATTGGTGTAATTGTGTTTCTTGAAATTTTTCCATGGATGATGTTAATGTGATTCATATAAACTTGAAAAAATCAGTAGGTAAAAAATTAAAAATATAATTATTGTTTATATTAGGAAGATAACATATATATTAGAACATCCACCAAACCACTCTAAATTTCATGATTTCATAGACATATCTATCCAATGAAATTACATATCTAATCCAATAATTCTATTGAACCCAAAAATAATACTAATAGAAAACAAGATTGTTTAAGAAGAACATTTATTGTAAAGACTTTATCATTGAGAAAACGTTAAAAAAACATGACTACTAACCTTGTTAATATTTTTTGGTGAAAACACTCATTTGAAGAAGATACATTGTAACATGAGGATATAATGATGTAAAAAAATCCCCAATTTATTGTATATTAGTGATTAATTTCAGGGTTTAATATCATCATATTTTTTGAATAAGGTAATAAAAGTATTTTGAAGAAATTGTTATTTTGGAATAAATTAAGTTTCATCAATATCTTGCATTCCACAGAATCACTAGTTTTAACGAATTGTAATATGTAATTAATATTATTATTTAAATAATAATATTATAAACTAGACATTAAAAATCAAGTAATGAATAGGAAAAAATAAAAAAAATTGCAAAAAAAAATTTACAATGGTTTTATATAAATAACTTATATTTTTTAAAATATTCTTTAGTATTGTATTTATATTACTGATAATTAATATTATCTCATAATATTCTTGTTTAAATTTTTCTGAATTATTATATAAATTATTATATGAAATATTTATTAATTTTTTTAAAAAAATAATCATCATTTTTTAAATATAAATTAAAAAATTATATTTGACAGTTTTTTGGGATTTTCCACCAAGATATATTTTTAAAAAATAATTAAATAAAATTATTTTTATATAAAACTGGTGTAATTTTTTATGCATTTCAAAGAAAAATTTTATTTTAATTTTTTATAAATCATAATTTGTACGTTTATATATTTATTAATCCTATTTAGTCTATCTTAAAAATTTTATATTGAATTTTTATGTTAAAATATTATATTTTTATAAAGTCATTCTCTTGGGAAAATAATGCTTCTTTACCTGTGGAGGTATAATTATAAATTATACATACATAATTATTATGATTGTAATTTGGATAACTGTATTCTATATTTTTTAAATGAATAAATAATATTATATATAATTGATAAAATAATTTTTGATCAAAATAAATAGTAAAACATAAATAATAAATTTATGTTGTTAAGGTTTAAAATGGTTCATTAGGGGTTACAATGAAATGTAAAGGAGAAATGACCTATAAACCTATAAAATTAAATTTTTCATATATTTTGACATTATCACTTATTATATTTTATAATAATCAATATTTGATCATGTTTTCATTTTTTGACATATAAACACGTTTTTTTTTCATGTATTTCAAGTTTTCCATATCTTTTATATATAATAAGTAAAAGCCTCTCCTTTATTATACAAACATACAATAACCATTGATTCAAAAAATGACCAAATCCAAGATTCATTCACTTACCACATCATGGAGTCCTTTTTTATTAACCCATCCAAAAAATTGTTTTGGTGTGATCTTATAGGAGTTATCTAAAAATATAATATATTCCTTAAGCATGTGTTTACATTTTATTTGTTCCTATTTAATATTAAAATATTCATCAAAAACATTGTGAAATTAAATCAAAATATCTAAAATAACTATATTTTATTAAATTAATTTAATTACCAATATCTGGGTAAACATCAATCAAGTGTGAGACAAAACTATTGTTCATGTGTACTGCGGACTACCTCTGCCTGAACCAATGTAATTTATTTTTCATCAACGCCTTTAATGGATGGATAAATTGATGGATTTGATATTTATCTATGTTATTAATGATTATTATATTACTATAAATTTATTATATCAAATATAAAATATTACAATACGATGATTTTGGACATGATAATGTGGCTCATGCGTATGTGTATAGTGCTGCATCTTCGATGGGATGTGATATATTTTTCATTTTATTCTAAAATGGACCAAAACATGGATATATAAAATAAATATATATATATACATGATATTTATGTTATAAAAATGATTTAGTAAATTGGTAATATGAATTAATTTCTTTCAATCCATCAATCAGAAAAATGTAAAAAACATTATTATGTATGTACGACCTATTTTCTCCACGAATGGTGTAATTAATTCTCTATCACCATCATAAATTGATTATATTAAGGAAAATATAACTAATATATATGAAATCCATATCATGGTTAATATTGCTGATGTTATGTTATCAGGATCAATGTAAAATGGATGAATATACTATACCAAAACAAACATGAACGATGATGTAGTTATTACCTAAAACATGATTTTAATAAAAATATTTAATAAATAAGAAATGAATTTTCATAAATAACCCATATATTGTATGATATATATATTTATGGGTTTTGAATAGAATTATAATAAAAAATATATATATTACCCTCTTTATTATTTACAGGGATGATATTTTTTATTATGAATTTATTTAAATGAAGTTCACAAAATTTACATGTGATATGTTATAATGAATTGATAAGATGTTTTGGAAACCCATTTATTTTCTATGGGTTATGAAATTTTGGATATTTATGAAACCCATTTATATTTTAATTTTTTTTGATATGATGAATGATTCATGATCATGTCACAAAAATAATTTTACGATGTGTGAGACCTATATATTATTCCAACGAATTGGAAAATGAATAATTTTATATTATTTTAGAGAGAAAAATGAATGTTATCCAAATACATCAAGAGAGGTAACATGTGAGTTTATACTGAGCTCAAAAAAACATGGTTTATGGTAGGTTATAATATCTCATGGAATGTACATTTTTGTTTATCCTATCATTAATTATTTATAATGGGTGTTATCCCAAGGATAAAATTTAATGAATGTCTTGAAGGTCCCCTTGAAATAAAGTATTTATACTTATATGTACGATACAACTACATCTCATATACCGATGTTGTTATTTTTCTGCTAATATTTTCAGATCCCTTTATGATTAATGGTTTATGAATGGTCTATATATATATTCCATGACCCAATTTTATGATCTTATATATGAATGGTATGATATGATATGTTATTATCATGTTCTCATACCCTTATTCTCATATTCTACTAATATCATTCATTTTCACCACTACAGATAATCTAATACAACAATTTCTTATGTTTTTCCCATGATATGAAGAATGGTATGATTTATTTTATGGATAAGTATAACATTAGTTATTAATATCATTGTTAATGATTATTTACATCAGTTATGAACCACTTTTTTATGTATCATTTTTTTAAAGAAACTTGACCATGCAGAATCAGGCTTAGATTGTAATAGCCTTGAACCCTCCCTCCCATAACATGTGATGAAATATTTTCATATAAATTATTTTCTTTAATGATGATAATTTTGAACCAAATACTTCACTCAAACATTAAAATATAAAGTGTAAAAAATGGATCCAATTCATTTTATAGGTCCTATTACATTTAGATGTTTAGATAATAACAACAATATAATTCATAGAAAATTGACAATACATTATGTCATCTAAAATCCAGCATAACTCATCATTTATTTTTCATATTAATACACCGTAATATACAATATATAATATATTGTAGACTTAATTATTTTAACATCATTCATTGAAACCTTGGGATGATTAAAAATGTGATAGGTGAGCTCAAATACTCATAGAATTATTATTTTTTCTCTCTAATAAGAATCTTGGCAAATGGAAAATCACAAAAGAAATCATACCCATCAACACCTGTATGATAAAATTTGAAAACCTAGAAATTTCAAGAGTAATCATAATTAAAAATAATTTACCATATGATATGAATTTTGATCATTTGAAACATTATAGACCAAAAAATTAATGAAAAAAGCACATTCCTTGGACATTATTTTCCATTCAATAATAAAATCACTCTTAAAAACAGATTGACTATATGGGAAACTTCTTTACCCAATACATTGGAGTAATATCATAGGATCACCCATCATAGGTCCTGGATCCAACCATCACTGGTTTATCATGGAACTATCATTTCTTGGTTTATAATTTTAACACTCGTTATTTGTTTATAATATAACAACACATTATTATTTTATAAACATATCCATAAATAAAATTTCAATGTACCATTTCAAAATAATAAAAAATAAAATATTAAATTCATCAAAAACTCAATGGTGCAACTATTAAACCCGTTATAAACCGATTTAGCTATAGAAAAGAAATATGTTCTATAAAAGTCACATTGAATCTTGATTTACCTGTGGAAAATAACTATTTTCCATAAAAATATATTTCATATATGATTAATAGGTTGAAGTAAAATGGGTTTCCTACCAATCACCATGAAAATTATTAACATTTGGAAATGAAAAAGGGTTCATAAAATTTTTTTTAAAAAATTATAAAATAGTGTAAACGAAATGGGTATCATTACAATCACTCAGAAACAATATTATTATAGAAATTGAAATAATTGTGTTGATATCATTAAAAAAATACCATGTTGATGATATGTAAAATTACTAGTTATTAATGTTTATGAATAGAAATTACATTTAAATATAAATAATTTTTTTAGGAATATACCATTTTCATTTATAAAATATTAATTTAAATTGGAAAACATTATCGAATCCTTTTTAAATATAATATAACCATGAATGATTAAAGGGAAAATATTTTAAAAATAATTTAAATAATTTCTTATCAAAAAATACATTTCTTCCTCAGAGAATAAATTAATGAAAATATGAGAACATATTTAAGAAAATAATGTTATAGAGGAAAGCATGTTTTCGACCAATAAATGATTTTTCATAAAAATAGTAACTTGAAATATTGAGTACATAATGAGATAAAAACTAAGGTAAACATGTATTCTCATTACATTAAAATATTATACTAAATTTAATAATATTGTTCTAATGTTATATAACTTGATTTCAATATTTGAATCTTAATTAAAAACAATCCTAATAATTGATGAAATTATAACAGTAGATTTTTGAAATATTAGATTCATTGAAGTGTATTACATATGAAATAATATAATTAAATGGAGCTTAAAATCTAATTAATATAAGAATATTAATGAAATAAAATTTCAGTAGAAAATAATATACCCCTCACATATAATACAGGTTTATAACATAAGAAATGTCCAAATAAGGGATTTTTTTAAAAAAATCCCTTAATTTCAGGGATGATTGAAAAAACCCCCCTTGAAATTAATATAAACAAATTAATATCTCAATCCCCTTAAATCTAGCCAAAATATTTGTAAATAAATTTTTGGGAATTTTATACACCGAACAAGAGAAGCTACTTTTGAATATTGGACATGCCTTATAGAAATAAGTATAAACCATAAATCCCTTTACCATGAGTATGATTTATCTAGCAGTTTACGTGACATCATTAATTATAAACTGACGATAATTATTTATTTTAATTAAAGACATATCTAATCATTATATTAATTTTATTTCAAATTTTAAAAAAATTAAATATAATTACCCAATCAATTTATTTGAAGATGGTTTTTTTGACCATATCTGGCTTCTGTGAAAAATACTAACATTGATAGGATAACTAAGGTCGAGGTGTAGTAATTTTAAAATATCCAAAAAAATAATAATAAAATAATTACAATATTTATAAATCTATTTTTACTTTTAAATTCAATCGGGAAATATGGTTTTGAAAAATAATGAAATGTTACAATCAGTGAAAAAGTAGGTCGTATGTTCACATCAGTATAATTCTCCTTTTTAATGATCATTAGAAAATGAAGGAAAGTAGTAACTATCATTATAGAGTGACATATATATAAGAAACCCAATGTAATTTAGTAATACATACTTATATATATATTATTGTTTTCATGAAACAAAAGAATCACATCTCCTCGAGGAGGCGGTAAGCCAAAGGTCCACAAACGATGTTACATCATTTTCAGTGTATAAAATTGTAAGATAAAATTATATATTACATTTAAATAAAAATAAATATGTAATTAATATCATAATTATCTCATGTATATCATATTTTTTTGTTATATCCATAGTATATTTAATGTAATGAATGAATTTGTCCAATTGCTTCGAGGAAGCGGTAGTCCAAAATTCCATAGACAATGTAATAGTATTCTCAAAAAATGGATGTCATGAAGGTATCTGTAATGTAATAGTTAAAACAGATTAAATGAATCATAAATATCATAAATTTAATATAAAAATATTATGTCCATTATTATTCCCAACCATGATGGGTGGTAATGGAAAAATAAATGATACTGATTCGTGAAGTTGTTCTCCGCCATAAATACTAATAACGAGTGTGTATCCAATTTGGTAGACATGTGTGAAGTTTTAAATCATACCCTAAACGTAACCATATATTAGTTTATTTAATATAAGTATTTTTTTGAATAATAATTATAGAAAATATATTTTGGGGTGTAGTAATAAATTTAAAAAAAAGTGATCATTTATGAATGTTACATATTATCTGGTTAACTCCCTTTCGATTTCACCAATGTATATACATGGATTTCCTTTTTCACAAATTCAATCTTATAAAATGATGGAAGGAAATTTGGGAGTTTATATTGGAAGGTTCTAGGAATTCTAATTCTCTAGAATAGTTTTTTTAGAGAAGTATAGTGGGAGGGCGATTATAAATGTGGATGAGGACATATATGGTATTATTACAAATAATTGCATTCTATCATAAATTTAATTTATTAACATGGGTTAAAATTAGAATACTATAGAATCCTATATGATACATAATTAAATAAATGTAATAAAATAATTTTCAGATAATTTTTGGGGTAATTTGAATACATTATATTCTATGATTAATCATTTAGTATGCCCATTTTTTCATAATTCAGAATAATTATTTTGAAGCACAATTACTAATCACATTGGTAAAAAGTTAAATCTTTATTATTGTAAAATAAAAAAATATTTTGATTCCCAGTATAAAATACCTTTTAACAAATTTAATTAATATATGTTGAACAATATTATTTACCATTCAAACAATAGATGTGATGGGAAATATGCTTTTTGAGGTGAAAAGTGTCTAAAAGTCTACATTATTTTTCGAATAAAATTTAATATTAAAATTATTCAATTTACATAAATTGAATTAAATGATATAAATTTTATCGATTTATACTTTAAATAATTTTAAAAAATATTATAACACAATAATTGTTTTTGATGAAAAATAATGTTTCTATTAAAATACAATATATTTATTTATTCAACCAAAAAATATGTTTCCTTGAAAAAAATTCACCAAAGTAATTATTTATAATAATAATAATAATAGATATTTTTACTTTTAAATTTCATAATCTGTGAAAATTTATTTTTAATATATGTCTTCAATTAAATGGTCATAAAACATTCTTTTAGAAAATGACAACTTCTTTATTAATATTGGACTTGTTCTTATTTTATGATTAAAAAAATTTCGATTGGCAAAAAATTATTTAATATATATGATATACATTTAATTATGATCAATCATGAGTAGTGATTTATTTTAATTACTAATATTTAACTTTTTTTGTATCACAAAAATATTTTTTTGAATTTTTTTTATTAATCAATTTTTTATTCTCATTTATATATTATTATTCTTGATATAATGTAGTATATATAATTTTTTTAACAATATTTTCATTATTACATTAATTCTATTCATTTTCACCATTCCTACATCTAGGTGATAACTAATAATTTAAATATTAATGATATATTTTTATTTCGTAAAAATCAATTTTTTACCTAACACCCATTATCAAATAAAACAGAAATTGGGTGAAATGAAAGATAAAATTTTCGTTTCATGTGTTGAAATAAATATTATTCATTGAATTTTATTCAATATAATAATTTATTTAATTTAATGTGAATGAGGATATTTCATCAAATCTTATGAGGTTACATCCAAGAACATTGAAATAATTTTTTTCCAAAAAATTCATCTTGGTTATCGAAGGGTTAAACTTTTTCGAATTAGATTATTCAATTAAAAATAATAAAAATTAAGTAAATGAAAAATATTATAAAAATGTAAAAAAATAATCAAAAATTCAACATTATATAATATATATCAATATTTATATAGTGGGAGAAAAATTGTGGGAAATTAAATCATGGTAATGTAAGATAGATATAACAACCAATGTCAGATAAAGAGTGATAGAAATCATGGTGAAGATAAATTTATTGATAAAGTGAAATAAAATAAAATTTCATTAAAATATTCATTGATATTATGAGAAATGATTATTGTGGGATAAAACAGAATTATAATATAGGTTTTCTAATCTCAAATAACTAATTCACAATTTAGACTATCTATATATTTGAATATACTTACCTAACATGTAATATTGCATATATTCACCAATTTTTTAAAACAATATCTATAAATATTTACTAGATTATGATTATTCATTATGAATTCTATTTTTTACTATAGAAATAATATATAATATAAAATACCACAGATCCATAATTGATATAACATGCTACTATTCACATACATAGACACTACAAAAAATTAATATGGTTGTTACATGGTGTGATAATATCAAAAAATACTAAACATTATTATGAAATAATAATCATAAAAATTAACTAGTAATGCATAAATTTCAAACCTCATAATGTTCTGATTAACTATACTTAAAATTATTCAAATATTTCTTATCTATTATTAAAACCCCAATGTTAGAAATATTTTAATATATATTAATTCATGATTAAAAAACCATTATTCCTAAAATAAAATATCATACATTAAAAATATGAACAAAATATTTACCTTTAAAACATTCATACAAACTAGGACATCATGAATACCAGTAAGATGTATGAGACCACTACTGTTTTACCATCATGGGATTAAGACCCACTAACTCAAATAATGTGATGGGTTATCACAAATCACATGGGGTGGCGCCTATTATTCATATTAATCCTAAAAAAATTATTACACCCTAGAAACACTATCTTTTGATCTTAGGGACTTAAAATACCTCATCCTAAAAAATTATTCCAATAATCATTAATGAATTTATTATCTCATCAATTATAACCTAATTGGGGTCTCTTTTACTGTTAACCTATGATCACACTTAATAATATTGACTTATGAAGGTATCCAAATGTTTGAAGAACACTGCACTTGAATCATTAAAATATCAAAATATTTATAAAAATACCATTGAGACCAACTATTAATGTGGTGAACCCCGCACTCTCAAATAATGCAGTGAATTCCATTACATTATATTATCATATTTCGTATCGATATTTTTGAACCAATTTTTTATTATAATCCAAAAAAATTAGAAAGAATTATAGAATCACTTAAAATGAAAAGATGAAACAAATTTGCATGATGTAATCAAAAAATTACTAATACTCATTATTACTAGGACTATAAAATATTAAATCTTTAGAAATAAAGATTAATCAGAATTAATAATCATGATCCATGTAACATCATTCATGATCTTTAGAATAAATATAATAGAATATAATTCATTAATACTACAAGTAATTACTTTGGAAATAAATTTCACTTCGTTGTTACAATAACTATTAAAATTGAATTCTTAAATAGTCAAATTTTATACCCAATTAATTGTATGCTTATCACATACCAATCTATAATTTTTTTTATTGTATAACACATCATTGGATAATCATTGGATTATCTATAATCAGTTTATATTTTGACCTCCCATAATTGGTTTATAGTGTAACCAACAATAATTTTTAATATCCTAATCAACTTTTATATTTGTAAGTCCAATTAAATAAAGAGTTCACATAAAACCCTAAAATTCAACCTAAAATCATATGAATATCCATTATACCATTTATAAAATTACTAAACCATATAAAAACAACATGTTCTAAAAAATATCTTCAAAATATTATTAATATATAGATAAATATGTTCTACAATAATCTCTTTGAAATATAATTAACATGTCAAAAATAACCAATCATATAAATAATATGTTTTAATAATTAATTACTTTTGGAAAATAAATGGGTTTCATAACAATCTCTTTGGAACATGATTAACATGTGGAAAAAATTGTGTTTCATAGAAATTTAATTGTATAATTTTTATTCCATACCGAGAAAGAATGTGGATGATAAAATTTCAAATATACCTAGATGATGATAAGTAATAAAAAGGATTGTATATATTTATTTATTCAAATTTGATTAAAAATACATTAAAAATATTTTGAGATAAGTAACCTTCTCATTTCGAAAATCACTTTTTGAATGATAAAACATTTTGAAACATATTATTATATGAAATTAACATTCAATGATTATAGAGAAGTATTTTTAAAATCATTAAAACATTTATTTTGGATAAATAATTCTAGTCATCAAGAAAACATTTTAAAAAAAATTTAAAAACTTTTATTTATAAAACATTTTTTTTGGAAGGATGTTTATTTCGGTTGAATAAATTATTTTTCATTAAATATATTATAAAATCGTGATACATGAATATAGTAAAATTAATGGAAAAAAATATTCTTATGAAAAAAATAATGTATAATAAAATTCATGATAATTTTGTTTTAGTAATATCAAAAAAATTCAACATTTCCAACTTAATTTCAAACAATCATGATAAATGATAATATTATAATAGAAGACTGTTACCAAATTGGTAAATTTTAAAAGTATCCATCATAAAATAAAATAATTAAATTGAAATTATAATATGAAGAAAATAATTTGTTTCCTGATATAAAATTTTAATGGATCATTTTATACACTTTATAAA
This sequence comes from Viscum album, assembly GCA_963277665.1. Classification (NCBI taxonomy): domain Eukaryota; kingdom Viridiplantae; phylum Streptophyta; class Magnoliopsida; order Santalales; family Viscaceae; genus Viscum; species Viscum album. The sequence goes on along the minus strand of OY728160.1, from coordinate 792,415,806 downwards.
GTGTATATGTTTGCAACATAATATATATCTAAAATAAAGAAAATTGTGATAAAAAACGTTCGTCTTTTATATCATTGAATCCATAAGACCCCAAGAAAAATTTATCCTCAAATAGATATGTAAATACCCATTTTTTATCATTTTTATAAAATAAATTATATATAAGTATATATATATATAGTGAAATATGAATATTGAACAAGTCTCATAGAAATCAAAGTGAAATTTGAAATATCCATAACATGAGTCTGATTATTGATGATTTTTATTTGAAATATGAAATAATTAACATGTGTTAACTATTTTATTTATTGAATACATTTTCGAAATATATTATAAATTTTCATTTCCATTTTTGAACTTAAATAGTAAATGATCTATGAATATGGAATTAGTCACATACAAATCAAATAAAAATTAGAAATATCCGAAACACGAGTCGGATTCTTGATGATAGTTATTTACAATACTAAATTATAAAATAATGTTAATTATATTATTTATTGAAATCATTTTCCATTTATTTATTTTTTAAATATTAAAATATTATATAAAATTATTTAATCAATTAGTTTTACTTTAGATGTTTTGACCATATTCTGTTTACGTTTCTAAACTGACATCAGTATTATATTGAGGTCTATAGGGTCAATATGTAAACATATAAAAATTAATAATCATTATTTTTTTCATATTTATATATCTATTATATATTTTGATAATAAAACATTAATAATGGTCAACAATAATGAATTAACATTGTGGTCATGGTGTCGATGGTTCGTACGTATGCATGCATTATGTTCCAATATTTCAATTATCATTTTGGAAAAACTTTATGAATCATTTATCAGTCTAGAATAAAAATTATTCTTAAATATAATTTTATTATTTATAAAAAAATTTATATATCATTCATGTCAGGTGGTTGTGAATAAGAAGAATCACATAACGTTAGGGAGGTTGTAGTACACACATTCATGAATGATGTTATCACCATTTCAATGTATAAAATGGTAAAAGTAAAATGATATATTATATTTATAAATAAATTATTTTAAACATATTATAATATTTTTTCATTTATATAATATATATTAATTAATTACTTACATTATAAATTGGTTGTAAATCATGAACTAATGACATCTCATTGATTATGTGGTTGTCCACACATCCACAAACGATGTTATCATATTAACACGAAAATGAAATATTGATTGTATGTTTTATATAAGTAATATAAGAGTGTAATGATATTTAATATATCATACTTATAAAATATAAATATTTTTTTCATAATTATATCAATCCTTTAAATCATGTAATGTATGAATGTTTTATATCAATAAGGTAGCTAATAGTCCACCTTATACACAAATGAAGATTATGTATCCCATTAAATAGAAGTATATTATGTTTTGGTTCATAACCATAATATATAAAGTATTATTATATATATAATAATGATTTTATTATATAAATATGATATAAATATAATTTAATTAGTTTATAATGAAATAAAACAAAAGTTATTGTTGAAAATTGTTACCTGTTTTTCGAGTAATTTCATTGGATTTTCATTAAAGAACATCCATGATATGATTAAAAACAGTGAGGCCTTTAAGATCATATTTTGGAATATAAGACTTTTTTTATCAGGTTCTGAATGATATAAAATTCATTTGATGTGTGAATATATGAGGAAAGTGGGAGACCTTTTATAAATGGATTAGATTATAGACATTGTATTTTTTAGTCGAATTGTGTGTCACCAACATTTTACATGTGAACCTATGGACCAAATAGGATTATTTAAAAAATAGAGATTAAATTATTGAAATATTACCATATGATAATTTTTTAGACAACATTATGGTCTTTTGACCCCTTATAATATAGGTTTAATCATTAAGTAATCTTATTTCATACCTTTATCATTGCTATTAATTTTTCACTTGTTCCACTAATTGCATTGGTAAAAATGAAATTTTAACATATAAAAAATTAATCATTATTAATTTTTTAAATATATAATCCATTTTAATAAATTCACAGCACAAAAGTTTTATAATTTGATTAAATCTAAATGTCACAGATGTGATGTGAAAAAAGGGTTTGATGGTGAAAATTTCTGAATGTGGAATATGTTTTGATACCCTAAATCATTGTGAAAATTATGAAAAATAAATACAATAGATTAAATGTTATAAATATTATCATATATTAATTTTAAACAAATTAAAAATATAATATAAAAATATGCCTTTTTAGATGAAAATGTTATTTTCAATTTTAATTCATTATTTTTCAATATTCAATAAAAAATATTGCTACCCCAAAAAAATTTAACAAAAAGATATTTTCTATATTAGAAATCAAATAAAAAAATTAATTTTTTCACATAACAATTAATCATGTGAAAAAATTAGATTGATGTCAAATATTCCATCAAAATTATTTAAAACTAGCCTTTAGAAAAATACATCTTTTTAGGATTAAAAAAGTTGTCTTTTATTTTATGGGATATAAAAACATTGGATGAATTTAAGAACATTTTATTAATATATAAAATTTAAATATCATTAATATAATTTAGTGGTAGTGATTATTTTCATTTATTAATATATTATTTCTTTATGTGAAAAAATTGTTTTAAAAATATTTCATTTTTATTCATTTAGTTTTTTATTTCCATTTCCTATTAATCAGTCAACAAACAATTCTCTATATATAAAATTGTAAACTGTAGTATAATAATAAATTTAATATTGTTCATATTTTCAAATAATATATCTAGGTGATAACTATCATATAAAATTTAAATAACATATTATTGTTTTATAAAACATGTTTTTGTGTGAAATACACATTATCAAAAAAAAACTGATGTGGCATGAAATAAAAAATAAAAATGGTGTATCATATAATTAAAGAAAAAAATTTCACTCTGTGTCTGTAAATATATTATATTTGAAAAATTAATTTTATAGAATATATTCAATAAAATCTAATGATGTTACATCCTACCACATTAAAATGAATTTATCTTTAAAAATCATATTTTTTTACAAAGAATTATTTTTTTTCCATTATTGAAAATGAGATCAAAAAAATTAGTTAAATAATGAAGTCTCAAATAATTCAAATTGGGAATCATAATGGTCTCTTATAGAGACACATGAATATGATTTTATATCGTGAGAACATTTTAAAAAAATTAAAATGTGTACATTGATGAGAAAACTAACATCGAAATACATATAGAAAGTGATAGAAAACATGGTCATTAGAATGATAAGGATAAAAAATACATGAACCAGACTATCTTAAAAAGTTCATTGAAATCATAATAAATAATGTTAGTGAGACCAAAAAAAATTGAAGTCATTTTTCCTGACATTTAATGAATCCTTCAACGTATAAACATTAAACGTAAGGAAATATACATACATGACAAGTAAAAGATTATAAATAAACAAATTTCCACCACAATAATATTTTTTTTCTCGTGAATATGAGTATTCAAAATGAATTTTAATATGCAGAAAGCATAATAATAAGATTTTAACTTCCACATATCCATAAAAGGGATGATAATTTTATCCTCATATCATTATAAATAAACCAAATCATTAATGGTTAGAACATGGTAATTTATATCTTAAACGAATAAACATTCATCAAATAAAATATTATAAAAATGTCAACAATATTGTTAAATATCAAACCAAATAATCCCATAACTTAATATCATTACAATTCATTTACCATTTCATAAATAATTTCAAAACGTAAATATTAGAAGGATTTTATTGTTTACTCCTCAATGATAAATAATCCATTATTATTAAAAAAGTCCATTTTTTACCAAATTAACATTCCATTTACCAAAATAAAATTCATAATAACTAGGAAATCATAATATCCAATTTTAGTGATGAATCACATATCGTCATTAAATTCTATGTCGAAGACCCACTCCCTCAACTAATTTTATGGGTAGTCACCAAGCATTTGGGTTTCCCAAATTTTTCTTTTAATCATGAAAAAAATTTCTCAATAAACACATAATTATTATTCTAGGGTATATAAATAACTTATTCCCAAAAAAATTTCATAAAATGTCACCAATCACATTTAGATATCAATATATAATACCTCAATGGTTTCTCTAATTCGTTTAACATATAATGATCCTTAATATTATAAATTATTTATGGTATCGATAACACTTCATATAACATCACAATAAAAAAAATATGCAAAAAAGTTATATAATCCAATCGTTGATATTAACTATAATAGTAGAGAAACCACACAACATGATCCTCTACAAAAATCCATAATTTTAAATTCCATGACTTGTTATAGATATGTGTGACCCCAATTTTTCTTCTAAACCTTAATTCATAAAAACCGTAATTGTGTATCACATATATTGTGGTGGAAGGTATTAGTATGTAGTATTACTGAATTAGGAATAACTCATTCATAAACAATCCAGAAAAAATTAAATGATCATTTCAACCTATTATCCCAGATTTTATTTTTCAGATTAAGACATTATGATTATACATATGAAATAAATTCTAGAAATAACTCCTTAAGTATCTTTCATTTATACCTGTGGAAATGATAAAATAAAATAGGTGATCATTGATTATTACTAATGGTAAAAACAATCATTAAAAAATTTAATGTCATAAATTTAAATAAGTGTGCACAAGATTATGATGATATAATAATCGAGTATGTAAAAATCATAGAATATATCATACCCCTAAATACATACATCGTCAAATATTAAACTATAGAAATTTTAAGATTCATTATATCTAGTAATCACATTCTCTGTGATGTTAATCTTGTTCGTTATAAACATTTGGAATACATAGAATTAATAAAGAAAACATATAAATTCATGGGTCATAATTTTCTCCCAACTGTTACAATTAATCTTACTAATATTATAACTATATAGTTTTCTTTAATGCTAAATTCATTATAGGTCAATCATAACCACAAACATCATTAGTTTATCATGAAGCCACATATTATTGGTATATAATAGGACCACCCATTATTGTTTTATTACGTGATCACCCAACCTCAATTTATAACATAACCACAAATTATTGGTTTATAAAGCATCCTCCTTCCAAAAATACAAGTGCATTACCATATCATAACACAAAAAGTCATTTACATCCTTAAAAACTCTTAGGTACAACAATTAACCTTTTTATAACCTAATTATTCCATATAAAATAAGCATACTCATTATGAATGTCTTAAAAACATGATTAATATATAGATAAAAATTCCTTCACTATTAATCTCTTTGTAAAACTAATAACGAATAGAAAATTAATATTTTTCATCACAATATATTTTAATAATGGTTAAAAATTAGAGAATAAATGGGTTTTATAACAACCTGTTTGGAACTTGATTAACCTGTTGAAAAGAAACACTAACATAAAAATAACTTTGAAACAATGTTATTCCATCCATAAAAATAATTATGATGACATCAATTACAAATATCCCTAGTAGAGGATAATTTAACACATGGTTCATTCATATTAATGAATAGAAATTTTATATAAATATATTTGAGAACTATTTTTTTAAATAACATTTTAATTTTGAAAACATAGTTTTCAAAGATAAATCATTATAGACCCCATTTTTATTTTAAAAGAAAATAAAAATACATTAAATTTTTTAAATATTTTTAATTTTTTTATTTGAAAAAAAAAATTAAAATTTTATCAAAATATTTTTAGGATACATTTTTTATAGAAAATGTTTAATTAACCGAAACATTAATTTTCCCAAAAAAAATTATTCGGAAATATTAAATACATTTTGAGATGAAAATGAAAGTAAAAAATTATTCCAATTAAATAAAATGTGGTCAATAAAATTAATTATAATTCATTAATGGCATATCATAATATTTCATTGTAGGAGGATTAATTATAAATAATCATGATAAATGATGATTTTTTAAAAATTGTCTCGTACCATATTGGTTACATTGAATTATTATCATATTGAAGGAATATAATTAAATAGAAAATTAAATTTAATAAAAATAATAATATTTTTATATTACACATAAATATATAATTATGTATACCTAAAATAAAATATAGGTGTAAAACACAACAAATGTAGAAAAGAAGAAAAATTGTGAAAAAAATGAATTGATGATTTGTTATCTTTTAAAATATAAACCCCATGGAAGTGGTATCATAAAATTTATTTTTAAACGCCCATTAATTATTTTCAAAATATTCAAAAATGAAATTCATGCTTAATATATACAAAAAAAATAAAGGATTTTTTAATATGATATATATATAACAAAAAATAAAATGACACAACAAATCATTTACCTTGACTGTGATTCATCACATTTTTAATTATATAAAAATTAGATAAATATTCAATATAATGAATAATTTTTAAAAGATAATTAATAATTTTATTTTACATAATAAAATTTTATATACAATTAATTTATCAATTATGTTTATGTGGTATTTTTTTACTATATTCTTCTTATATGGTATGATGTATGTACAAATGAGTAACATTCCCATTTTTAAATGATCATTATGGAAAGAAAGTTTGTAAAATTTATTTTTAATTTTAAATATTATTCCCAGAAAAATATTTTAGTTAGTATTACACACATATATATTCCATTATTGTGGTGAGGTGATGAAAAAGAAGAACCACATAACATTGAGGAGGTAATATTCCACCCATCAGTGAACATCATCATCACTTTTTCATTGTGTTAAATAGTAAGAAATATATGGAATATTATATAAAAATATACTTCAACATATACATAATTTCATAAATATTTCACAAATTACAAATATAATTACTAAACCATAATTAATTAATTCAATGTAATGAGTGAAAAAATCAAATCACTCTGAAGAAGTGTTATTAAAGAAATCCAAAAATGATTTTATCATATTCCCAGTAAATGGAAATCATTAATGTGTGTGTTCTATTATAATTAATTTATAATAAATCCATCATAAATTTAATATAAAAATATTATTTAAATGATTATTATCAACCATTAGATTTAAAAAAACAACATATGTCATCGATTCCTGAGGTGATACTCCACCACACACACAAAAACTGATTGGTTACACCGTTTGATTATAGTTTCTGTTGATGTGGGTCATAAACATTACATAAAAAATATTATTATATTTAAAATAGTATTTATATTTTATAATAATTATATAATAAAATTTAAGGGTTTATAACGAACTAAAAAAATTCTTGTTGATGAATTTTACATTATCTTTTTGTGACTCAATTATAGTTTTCACTAGAGGACATAATTGGTTTTCTTTTTGCCCAATGTGATTCTTATAATATAATATTAGGTGCTTTGGGAGTTCATTTATATGTGTTCTGTATTAGAAAAAATTCTTTATTTGTGTGAGAATAAGAGGATAGGGGGAGGCCCTTAATAAGCAGGGAAGAGGATGTCCATGGAATTCATGAAAATAATTGTGAGGTCCCTTCATTTTACATGTGTACCTGTGTTCCACAGTTGAATTTTATATATCTATTTTTGAAAATTGGTCTAAATATTTCAATCCAATAAATTTTATATTTGTTTTAGTTCATTTTTACACCATATATTATATGTTTAATCATTAAGTAAGGTTATTTTTACGTTAATAACTATTACTAATTTTAATTTCATTCAATAATAGCAGTTGTAATAAAATAAGTTTAAAATATTAAAATTATGAAAACCATTATATCAATATAATTTCACATAAATAGTAGAATTCAATTAAAAATTAATATCATAGACATGTTGGTAAGTGGGTTTTTAATGTTATAAACTCATAATGTTTACTATATTTTAATATCTAATACTGAATGAAAATCATTAAAATGACCTTAATTGGAAAAAAATTACTGTGTTGAACTAATAATACATTAATAAAATTTAAAAATTAAGATTTGAAATTATAAATAATTTCAAATGAAAAATAAATTTTCAATTAAAATAAATTTTTTTCACTATTAAAAAAAGTAACAACCTTTAAAAAAACAATATCCATCAAAAGTATAATCTATTATCAATTTTATAATTATGAATTTTAATTTATCAAATAATATTTATAGATGTTTAATTATTTGGTTTTAGGACAACTCTTCCATTAAAAGGGGTTCATACTACGTTTCAGAACAATATAGCTTTTGATGTATAAAATTTAATTTGTTCATATTTATTTGCAATTATACTTATTTTAGAATTATAAAATATTTTATGGAATGTATAAAACATAAGTTTAAATAAGATCATCAACTAGTAGTGATTAATTAAATTTATTATGATAAAATTCCTTTGTATTTATAAACATTTTTTGGTTTAAATATTACATTTATATTAAATTTTTTTAATTTCATTTATAATTATTGGATAAAAAATTAATAAATTATAAATAATTATTTATACCATATTTTGTAAAAAACTGAAGTCTGTACATTTTCATTATTTTAATTTATAGGTGAGGACTATCATATTAAATCATATTAGTATATTTCTGTTATGATAAACATGGTTCGTCATGTACTTCATGTTATCCACGAAACCCAATGTTACATACAACACAATATAAATATTGTTTTTAATATAATGTTATCTATACTAGAAATTTCATATTAATCAATATTTCAAATAATTATAATTAATTTAATGTGGATATTTCATTAAATATCTGGTTGTTACATAGATCATAATGATGTGTAATAAAATTTCCTATATTATGAATTGGTATCCATATGTATGACTTGTGGGTTATTGTAGTTGACACCAAATTTTGTATCTAATTTTAATAATAAAATATCTTTTTTGAAAAAATAAGGGTATCATGGAATTATTTATTTTGTTATTTTCATGTAAGAATAAAAGTCACCCCAAAAAATTAATGTATTTATCCTTCCATTATGACCTAAACAATATAAAAATAAAAAAATTTAATGTGCACATGTTACCCTTAATTTATTTCATTTAAAAAAAATCTAAATCATTTTTAGGTCTCCATGTCTCGCAATCCATTGTTTTCTTTCAAAAAATAATTTATTAAATACTAAATATGATTATATTTCAGATTACCAAATATAAATAGAATCATAATTAAAATCATTTTGAATACATAAATAATAAATATCACTACTGTCCCACAATACAATTAAGATATCATTTTCTATTTTATATGAAAATTCATATAGAAACCATATTTAGGAAAACATAATAATATTTATCCACAAATGAACAACATTAATGATCAATGAAGAATCCTCAAAGGTTATACTCATCGTCATTAACTTGGGAATGGAATCATAAGAAAGGGGTGTTAAAACAATCATTAAGGTAAACATTAATTAATTTTATAATGGTTGGATAATAATGATATAATAAGACATCATTGCGGTTAAATTTCATTTTAAATTAATGTGTTAAAATAAGATTGTTCCATAAATCATGATACATAGATATTTAATATAAAATTGATTGAAATAAATTATGTAATGTGATTGTAAAAAAATCATGGATATATAGAATTATGTGATGATATCATGTTTTTATTGATTCATGAATATATGGAAATAACATAGAATGTGACATAAATGGAATATCATTAGATTAGAATATTATTTAATGAATTAGGGGGATATATATTTCCATTAAAAAAAACTCATAAGAAACAAATAATAAGTGTTCCATAAGAGGAAAATAGACCACTAATAAATAATAATCATTTTTAAATACCTGATAAGGTATTGTGATTAATTATATTTTATTATAGAATAACTAAAGGATATATCATAATGACACCAATGGGATAATGAAATTAAACCACATTTGTCATTAATATTGGAATGAAGAATAAAAATTGAATATTGATTTCAAATTTATAAAAATTCATTATAATTATTTTAAAATTAAGGATAAAAAATATTAAAAACATATGTCGCACATTATTAATTTAATATAGGTTATTATTATAGAAAGATATGATTAATTTATTTTAAAATAATATCTAAACTAATATATTTTATATAAAATAAGGATTAATTTGATGATAAATCCATGTTTGAAAAATAAAATTATAAATGGGACATCTAATTTTAAATGAAATCGTGATGTTCCCTTAAATATAGTTTACAGAATAGAAAGAATAATTAAGGGAACATGAAAAAGACACTACCCACTAAAAAATAAGGATAATTTTAACAACGCATATATGAATGAATTATACATTTCTATTAAAATTAAATATGTTATATAAATATAGTATAATAGGGAAAATTACGAAAAATATACAATCTAATATTATTGAGGGAGTTTTGGAATATCCCTTAATAAAATATGATTCATGATCTATGTACTATTTTTAATGAGATTTATAAGATAGGAATGAAAATAAATATAAAAAATTTATTCATTTATATGTTATCATAGGAAAGAAAAAACTATACATATAATTATAATATTCTAATATAACACTCATAACTAATTATATTGAAATTGTGTTCGTGAAAAATAGTTACCTTTGTTATTCATTCACACTACATGTATAATTAACATAATAAATTATTTAAATATGTTTATTAAAAATTAATACGATAATTATTCCATAATATTTCATTATTTATGTTGTTTTTATCATCACGTTTTATTCATTCATTAATTATTCTAAAATTCTACCATTTAATTAAGGTGGTTTATTAAATTTTTATGAAATATCATTAATATGTTTTCTATGGTCAAATGTTTATTAAAATAGAATCTAAATATCCATAATTATATAATTTTATTTTTTTCTATTAAAATAACTTCCAAAGATTATATTACCAAATATTTTCCAAAATTAAATAAGATTACAAAATGAGCCTTCATATCTCCATTTCAGGTGGATATATTCAACATGATAATTTATTATAAATACTAATAATAAAATCTACACTTCTAATTTTTCTAAAAATGACAATTTCATAAAAAATATTTTAATAAATTAAATAGATTTTTATATTCGTCCATTATTTCTTGCAATGTATTATAAAATAAATTTTCTATGAGGTGACTGTATGCACCCACACTTGGATGGCATTATCATTATTCAAAGAAATAACTTTATATATGACTGATGAAGTAGAAATATTATAATTATAATAATTACAATAATTTAATATATTTTATATTATTTCATTATATATCTATATTAAACTATTCATGTAAGGTGGTCATGACACATTGAAAAGATCATTTTTGTGGGTAGAAGTCTGTATGACCAAGTAATGAGGTATTCATTATTATAAGATTTTTTGAGGGAGTTAAAAATTATGTATTATATAAGTATACTAAAATTTCATTATATAAATAATACTAATTTTATCATTCTATCATATTATAAAAATATCTATGAGGAGGAAGAATAAATTATTTATGAAATCTCATATCATAACATTATATATACCATTGGATGTTCATCTATGGGAAATATATTACGAAAAAATATTAAATATTTAAAACAAAAATGATTAAAGGATGTGGGAGTATGGATGGTAAAATTCTTAATACTCATTTTTTCACGAGAATGATTTAAAACGAGTTGGTAATTGGGGTGGTGAAGCATGGAATTTGTAATTTAGCGCAATAATTTTTTATATAAAATGTATAGTAACAAAACAATTTTGGGGTCAAGTGTATCAAATGACTAAATATAATTGATTGTAGGATTTTCAATGGTAAATAAATCCTAAAATATATATATTTAAACATTATAGATGTTTTATTCCTTGATAATTTACAATTACAAATTTTTTTATATTGATAACTTATTTGTACCTTATTAATGTAATATTAATTCCAATGAAATGGGCCTTCCAAAACAATGTGGACTTGCTATGTCCCAATCAAAAATATATTTAATAAAATAAAATTAATATATACATGAAAAATTAATTTTAATGTTATCACACATTAAATTAATTTTTTTTTAGATTCTAATAATATTGATCCGGAAAAATCATGTTGAAGGTAAAATTATCATATTTTATGATTATGATAATATTGATCTATTTGATATTATAAAAATTATAGTTTTCTATCTTCAATATAAAATCATTACTTAATTATACATTTAGAAAGAATTATTTTAATCAGAATATATAATTTTCATTAAATTAGATAAAATTTTAATAGTGTTTTCACAATGTAAAACAATAATTTTTTAAATTCAACCTAATAATTTTAAATCAATTATTTTACAGGATAATTTTTTTGGCAATGATTTAATTTTTAATTTTTTTTATTTCAATTTCATTGGGATATAGTCGTAAAATCTACTATAACATTAAAAAATGTATCCTCAATATTTACCTAGAAAACAATTATTTCAGAAAATTAAAAAAATAACCCATAAAATATTATTATTATTCCAAAACACTATTAATTTTATCAAAATGAAATTTGAATATTTTAGAAATAAATTTTTGTAAAAAGAGAAACAAATATATTTAAAAAAATTTACATAAGAAAATAAATATATTAAAATTATATTTTGTTATTCTTATTTAATATTAATTAATAATAATATTGGTGTTATAATATTATTAAAAAAATTGATTTCTTTATTTAGATTCTTTATACATCAAGTTAATCAAAATCAAATGGTATTGAAGTAATATGTTTATCCTAAAAAGGATGTCTTTATTATTTTATTACATTAGTTGAAATGTATCAGTGAAATTGTAACGAATAATGAACATTCATTTTTCATAAAGATGAATATGAAAAATAAATATGAAATTGATATTTTTATGTTTCTACCATCTTAATATGTACTAACATAACCTATCATGCTCTTTTTATAATACATAATCTTAATAAAATAATCAGTGGCAATAATTGGTGGTTGTTCATCTTTGGGAGAACACATGAAAATATCTATAAATCTATAACATCTCTAACATATTATTTTTATCATGACATAATTAATGATGCTTGGAATTGAATTGGTCTATAGAAAACAATAGTTATTCCACCTCCATTAAAATCAAATATATATTATCCTTCTAATAAAGAATCCTATAAAATAATGAATCACTTATCCTTTCTACATTGTTGTCATAGCGAGGTTAGTTTTATTTATACCCATGAATTTAATATCTATATAATAATAAAAAATTTAATATTTTTGTTCAAAACTAAATTAGTTCCAATTTACATTGTTTTTGTGTTTGATGAATAATAATAAAATTTTATTTATTTAATGTTATTATATATAGAAAAATCTTACTAAATTACATACCATATAATACTAAATTTCAACCCAAAAGTTTTAATTATAGTGTATTACTTATAATTTAGAAGAGTATCTAAAATATAAACACACTAAAATATATAATACCAGTAGACATTTCAACATTAAAATAATCAGAATTATAGAAAATTCCATATGAATTAATCAATCATAATATGAATTTTTTTCACAAATAAATCATGTTAAATATAACTAATAATCAGTTATAATAACAACTATAATCTAATTAGATTTCCAATGGATGTCATAGTAATCCTTATAATGAAATTTCATTATACATAAATTTTAAATATAAAATATTTTTTCGCTATTTAATAAAATAAAATTTATTCTTTTTGAATTTAAATAATACATTTTAGAAGTCACATAAATTCATCTAATGTAATGGTAATGAGTCATTTATTTATCATTTCCAAAAAAATGAAGTATATTCATATTCCAGAAATATAATAATGACATCAAAAAAAATTTCATTTATAAATGAATATAAATATATATTTCAAAAATAATACATTACAAAAGACTTATATATTTAAAAAGTATTGAAATAGTGAACCTAGACTGAAAGTTTTATCACTATCCACATTAATAATATAAATTTTATTGACATTCATTTATTTCTATGGTCCATGTGCTAGTTGATGGTTATTTTCATCACAATCCATTAGAATGGGGTTCGGGATTTCAATGTTCCGAATTTTTCAAAATACAAGCAACTGATTTTATAGTGGATATTTTATTATAAAATTATTAATCTATAATATTTTTTGTGAAAAAATTATTTTTCATCAGTTATTTTTTTCATGAGACTATACATTACAATAGAAAAAATATTCCAATTATTTTGATTCATTACATTTGGTGCCTCTTTGAAAATGTTTTACATGAATGAAATTGAATCTTTATTATGTTATCTTCATCTTCACCCATGTTTACATGATAATCCATCATATATCATATATGTTGATTTTGGAAATATATCAATGTTAACAATCATAATGATAATTCTAGATAAATTTTAAATAATAACAATATGATTTCTAACTAAACCTCAAATCCTATTTTGATTCTCATTAGAATATTTGTTGCATCACCCATGTAAAAAATTATAATTTAAATATCTCTTTAATTCTAAAATTGTTATTAATAAAAGTTTTTTGTACAATGTATTAAAATATTATGATTTTTATCATAAATATAATCATTAATTACTCAACCATGAATTTAATTAGTCATTAAATACTTCACAATAGATTTCAGTTTTTCATAAGTCTCTCACATTTCAGTCAATTTTTCATTAGAACGAGTTCCCTTATTACTCCCTACAAAACGTTATGACATAAAAAATCAATATTAATTTGATATTATTGAAAATATTATTCTCTAATGTGAAATTCCCCCAAATGATTTAGGGTTAAATGACTAAATGATATTAATCATGTCCACAAAGTGCACCTTCTCTTTCAGGATCATGTTTGATTAGAACTCCACAGTTATGTGTGATTTTCCTGGAGATGTGATCACGATGGTCGACCTCCTGGGAAGTTTCATAGGGTGTGCATGAGTGAGGAAAAATAACACTAAAAAGTAATTTTTTGGCATGTGGGGCCAATCATTATACATATGACCAGTTCAGTCATGTGGGTGGGCCACACGGTGGGGATCGCGTGTCAGTGTTGACCAGTTGTTACATTTGGTATCAGAGGTGGTACGCAGCCTTAAGTGTGATGCATAACCTGAGTTGATATGTAGAGCTCCCAACGAGGATGTTGTGCTCTGGGGGGGGGGGGTTATTGTAACACCCCCAAATGATAATGGGTTAAATGACTAATTGATATTACTTATGTCAACAGGGTGAACCTTCTTTTTTGGGAGCCTCTCTAATTAGAACTCATGATAAAGAAGGGTGACCGACTGGGAAGATGCCCAGGATGTGTGGGAGTGTGGAAAAAACACACTAAAAATGACAATTATTGGCCTTTGGGGACAATCATTAGTAATTTGACCCATTCAGGAAGGTGGGTGGGCCCCAGGGTGGGGACGATGTGTCAACAGGGCAACTAGTTGACGGGGCCCAATTGTTACATAATGAATACCGCCTATGATTGACTAGATGTTTTCATAGTCCAAAAATATATAAACCCACGGAATATCGATATGATACTCAAAATTACATTTCCACGTTTGGTAACCCTGATAGAACATTCATAAAAATTTATACACATTCTAGAATATAAGGGAGTGTGAAATTACTTGAAAAGAGCACAACATATACATTATATAATAATTTGGTGTCTTTAATATACACCATATGGTTGGCGAGGCCCAGTTGTTACATAATGAATACCCCATATGATTGACTAGTTGTTTTCTTAGTCCAACAATATAAAAACCCACTTAATATCAATATGATACTAAAAAATACATTTTCACTGTTGGTAATACAGATAGAACATTCAAAGAGATTTATACACATTCTAGTATATAGAGAAGTGTGAAATTACATGAAAAGAAAAACACATATACATTATAGAATAATTTTCTATCTTTAATATACATACACTAAAATATTATATTTTAAATAATATTCACTAAACCAAATAACCAAAAATAATGAAACAAAAACTAAATGATAATAAAACCCTTCAATAATATCAACCACATAACCCTAGATCCACACTCTCAGGTCTGGTGATGAACATATTTTTAATAAAAATAATTTTTTATATATTCTGAGATGCCATAACAAAAAAACATACTTCACATTATACGCAAAACACAAACATTAGATCTCAAAAAAATATCTAAATAAATTTATCATTAGGATTAGGTTATTTCACAAATTTGTATATAAGAATCTTAATTTTTAAAACATGATAATTTTTTTACATAGTCTGGATTTACTATAAAACCTTTTAAACTCCTTATATAATATACTCATTATAATGCTATGAGGAATGAAAAAAATGGGTTATATGAAATTGTTATTAATTGAGAACATATTTATATGAACAAACTGAAAATGTTATAATAATAATATAAAATATGAGCATGGAATAAATATCATATTAAAATTATTATGAAAAATTTATATTTCATGATAAGTTATAATATTATAATATGATTTCTGAAATGATAAAATACAAAATATGGAATAACTGTGTGACATAATATTGTAATATTGGAATAAGGGAATTATATCATGTAATAAAGGATTCATAAATTTTTTTCAATAATATAAACCATGAAATAATTATATTATTTCATTGATCACCACCAACACAACATAACATATTGTACTTAGGTTATCCACTAATTTCACATTCATGGAATCCCATGAGATGAAAACATTATCCAACAAATAAATGATATATAATTATAGTCCTACCATCCTAATAAAAATATTCATGTGAGTATTTTTTTGATTATAAAGAAAAAATATATAAATCATAAGCATGATCAATCCAATGTGAAATAAGTTTTTCATAATATTATCTCAAAATAACGAAATTAAATATTAAAAGGGTTCCTGTAAAAAACGAATTATAAAATTTAAAATTTTTATATAATATAACAAAATTACTTCATCATATATTCTGAATGTATAAAATAATCCTGGTAATAATTTTAAAGGTAAGGATAAGAAAATGAAACCACATTAGTGATACAATATAAACTGAGTGGTAAATCATTCCAGTAGTGGAGACTATTTATTTACATGTTAGTAAAACTTGAATAAGTGGGGATTTATAAACTAATATTCATCACAAAAATTAATTCATTATTATAAATATTCATTGATGGAGGAACATGATATGAAATAATAAATAGTTACACTATTAGTAATTTATGCTTATATCAATGGGATCATTGATAATAGAACATAAAAAAATTCTATATAAATGAAATTTTATTTATGTAATCAATATAGATAAATATAGATATATTAAAAATATATAAATATTATTTTTAATATAAAATTAAATATTATATATTAAAAGGGAGGAAAATATAGAGAAAGTGTCACCCAAAAGTACTGATTGTGGTTTGTTAGATTTCTTATGAACATCAAAATTCAGAATTTATAGAACATGTACAAAAAAATTTTATTGAATAAATAATAATATCGGAAAAATTTATTAGGATCAAAATGATACAATGTTATTATATAATATACCCAACATATAATATTGAACCTAAAGATGATTAATCGTCACTAAATGGAGAAAATTGTGTGAATAAAACCCAATTACCTTAGGTCCTCATTCGCTCTCTGTGTGCCCAAAACAAGGTGAATAATCAAATAATGTTTTTTGAAAACATTATTAATATACATTTTCATCTATATTTAATTT
Organism: Viscum album; assembly: GCA_963277665.1. NCBI lineage: Eukaryota > Viridiplantae > Streptophyta > Magnoliopsida > Santalales > Viscaceae > Viscum > Viscum album. Next base: position 792,398,057 of record OY728160.1, on the reverse strand, counting down.
TATTTTGTCTCTTTTTTATAAAGTGTTGTTTATTTAGTAAATATTTTTTATTATTCCGGTTACATGATGTTGTTAAACCAATTTCCGAATGACTATATTTGTATATTTTCCATGGGAAAATGTGTTATATGGTGATATTTATTCAATAGAATATTATAATTTTATACACATTATTATTCAATTATAATATATATTATAAATTACCAAAGGTTTCCTAAAATTGGAATAATCTATGAAAGGATCCTTGAAATGTTCATAACACGACCCATCCTTAGGGCCCGTGCCATGTCTACCCGAAGCCTGCCTTCCATAGGCTAGGGGCTGGAGACTAGAACTAAGGTTTAATTCCCAATAAAAAGGGAAGGCATTTCCTTTGTAAAGTAAAAAAACACCACAGAACAAGCAAGCACAAGTAAACACTACGTAAAACTGGGTACAATATTACGTGCGGAAAAGAATGTGGGCCAGAATACAAACCCAAATTGAATGTAAAGTACAACTGAAAAAGGGAGTACATGAACTGAAACATAAGTCGCAACGTCGAGCCATCCACTGGAAGTCCCACCTGATGGATGGGTACAGATATCCTCTACAGCTCCTCTAGTCCAGTCGTCCGCTCGGAGTACGTCCCACCCAGAGGTCCACCTCCAGGTACCGACCTACTTAGCAAGCCTCAACCACGATCAGTGTTGTCCGTCGTCTGCAACCAACACAACGTAGAGCGGGAATAGCCCGTGTAGGGGTGAGTATATGCTACTGTGTAGGGACCCCGAGACCCCCAAAGGTCTCCCAGAATCCACAAAGGATAATCCACAAAGTAAAGATACAATCACAAAGTAACATCCAAAACTACATATGTATATGCCCATAAATATACCTAAGTCATCAATTCTCGTTCGGCTCCAACATCCGAGCCCATGTACAACCCAGTCCACACAAGAAATCGTAACCCAATTTACACAGGAAAGCATAATGTAATCCACACAATATATCAAGTCAATCTTATCGAAGATAAATATTGAAAGTCAAGACTCAGATCACACAGGTATACTTCTTCGTAAGACGATAGAGTTGATCCGATATATCCACTAATTCATCTAAATTATCGGACCCACACAGGATCGATAGGTACTAACTCCTGCAATGACCCACAAAGGATCGATAGGTACTAACCCCCGCAATGACCCACACAGGATCAGACCCACACTGGATCGGTATGCGCTGGCCCACACAGGACCGCTGAGCGCTGACCCACACATGATCTGACCCATACAGGATTGGTAGCACCGACCCACGTAGGATCGCTGAGTGCCGTAGTCGTCACCGTCGAATCCACGGAGGATTTTTGTATAGTCGTCATTGGCATCGCAGTTGCAGCCAGCTCTAGGGTTCCTGCACACAGCACAATCGTTTTGGAAGGGTTCACTCCACAAGCCGAGGGGATGATACATCAACTGACACGAAGTCCGGAGTTTATGTATCCAAAAGTTCCGTATCGTCAACAGGAACTCAACGTCATAGACGGTGCGTCAATCAGATTCCCGGTCTGAGAGTTATTGGCTTTTTCGTCAGAGGGGCCCAGTTGGTTATTAAGTCAAAACCAACCTGACCGTACTTCAAATTCATCCAAACCTCGAGTGGATTATGCCAAATGGTACGTCTCACTAAGATGAATCCAACAAAGTCAACGACACATAGTCGGACGTTTGGAACTCATGTTATAAGTGTTTCCACGCCTAGGGCTCGGTTGGTTTCGTGTAAAAACAAACCCGACCAAACCCAAAGTTCTCCGAAACCTTGCGTGTAATATACCAAAACGACCGTATCGATCCAAGTATCGCATCATAGCAGACGGTGCATCGATCGGAGGTCCTCATCCCATGTTATGGTAAAAACACCAAAAGAGGTCCGTGAATAGGGGGTTCGTGCCCGGTCTGACCTGGCCCGATACCCCCTGGGTCGGCCCGAATGGGATCAACCCGACCTGGGTCTGGGTTCGGCCCATTAGGGCACGGCCCGACCTAGTGGCCCGTCCTAGCGGCCCAGCCTAGCGGCCCGGCCAGGCTCACTCGGCCTGGCCTGTGGGGCCAGGCGGCTCAGCCGTAACGGCCGAGCGGAAGGGTGCAGGTGGCGCGCTGCCCCCCTGTGTGAAACCGCGACACCCATTAGGGGGGGCGCTACTACTAGCCAGGTGGGGGTTACAACCCCCGACCCTTTGTGGAAGCCGTCCGGCCAGGTCCGGGTGGCCGGTTTCTGCCACCGCGGGACCTCCTGGGTCCCACTCTCCTGCTCCGGCGCTGGCGGCCGGAAGCCGTCCGCCGCTTCTTGCTCTGCCGTGGCCCGAGGCCGCGGCCTCTTCGACGTTTTCTTGCACGGCGCGATGGTGCCGCTGTTTGTTCGACTTCAACGGCGCGGCGTGACGACGCTGCGCTTCTTCGCCCAATCTTTATTATTTTCCATGTGGTGCACCGGCACCGCGCTTCCTTGTCCGTGCCGCAATCAAATCAACAATCTAGGGGGAGGAGGGTCTTCCATGTTCGTGCAGTCTGACCCCATCTCGTTATGTGATATCAGGCGGCTCAAAAAAAGATGATAACCAGCGACGAATGTAATCACGAAGAAAATAATAAATAATCCCCAACCTCGAAGAAAAAGATGAACAAAGGTTCGTCGCGGAATTGGACGTCATAGACAAAGGAGTCGCGGAAGGGGGATCATCGCGTCACGGAGAAAAGATTTGTCGGCATCGCTTCATCGATCTCTGAGGATCCAGCGTTCTTGGCGACCTTCATCGGAGGCCGGCGTTCTTCGTGTTCTTCACATTCTTCGTCGAGGAAGGAGCGCATCAAGGCTTTGAGTGATTTCTCTCAGGCCCTCGGGCACAACGAACCCCTTTAATAAAATAGAAATTGTCTTATTTTATTAACACAGAAGCCAAACGTTTTGAAATTCAAAAAAAGAATCAATCAATTAATTGAATTAATTGAGGAGTTTAAACTGTCCAATTAATGAGGAGTCTAAAATTCAGTTTAAACGAATGAGTTGACTTACATTTAATGGGGGGTGTGGGTGCGTTACCTAATTAAAGGTTGGGGTTTCGTGGAAGTTGAAAAGGTGGGGCTCGTGTGGGCCCCACCCCTCAAAAATCCTACCTAGTGGAGTAGGATATAGTTGGTCCCACTTCAACCACATAGATTATATTAAACAACATTAAATAAAATTAATTGGTTCCCCATTTTATTTTATTCATTTACTTAACCCAAAATTTAGTAACCACACTTGAGAAAACGCAACTATGGAAAAGGTGTTCCAATGAAATTACCGGTGCTGCGATTCCATTGGTGTCCTCAGATTTCGATTCTGAGCAACGGTTCAAAAGTTATGAAAACCCTCTTGTTCGTTCACTGAACGTACCCGAGCTAAAATTCGGAAAATGTTTCCGGGCACACCGGGCCTCAGAATCAGGTGCCTTCATAAACTGCGATCTTGTAAAATCTCAAAGAAAATTATGAAAAAAAAATTCTCTTGAATTTTATGGGAATTTAACATCCACATTAGGCTTTTATGTTTAATAAGATCATTTACATTTATTTTCAATTATATAATTTCCCATATAATCAATCTACAATAATACTATATTCAAAAATATAATTTTCATAAGATAAATAATTTTTTCAATTTTAGTAATGTAATGAAGTAACCAAATATCAAATTTATTATTCAATCGAGGTAGTAATTTGCACATATGTAGAGATAAAACAAAAAAAAATTATAACATAAAAAGAAGCTATAAAGAAAAAAAATTCTATTTATTGTTGAAAATTAGATTATAAATATCATATATCATTATTTAATTACTAAAATATCCCAATATTTCAACATGAATATCTCCACTAAATTGTTATTATATTTTATAACATGTGATATGTAAAACAATGATTTAATGACCATTACATATTATTAATTAAATTAAATTTTGTTAAAGTTCTACTTGAAATAAAGGGTGTAAATATAATTAATTAAATTAAAAAATATATATCCAATCGTCTCTATAAATAAAATTGTGTTAATTAGTTTTATAGAAGTAAGTACTAAATGTATAATAAAGACATTTTAGTCATCCAAAATACATTATATTCAAAAATTATTACTATTTATTTTTGACAGAACATATTAATTTTTTTATCGGGATGATACTAATTATCTAAATTTTTTTATTTTGGATTACATGATTCCATATGGTTAACCCCATTCATTATTATTCCCATTCCTTGTATTTTATTTTACAGTAATGATTGTAGGATCAGGTTCACCCAAATCAAGGAAATTTTGGATATTTAAAATGTCCCATTGAATAATTTATTTAAAACATTAAATAGTTCCTTTTGAATAATCATAATCTATTAATCTCATTGGAGTTGACGTTATTCTTATAATTTTTATAAACATTTTAATAAATATAATTACATTTCAATGGTAACTATATTCATCGAGTTATACATGTTTACTATAAAATTATAATCATCGATTAATAATAATTTAATTTGATAAAATCAATTTCATATTTTTTATCCAGATCTAATTTTTTTAAAAGGTCAACTTTATTTTTTGTCGTTATTATTAGTACCACTAGAGAAAACAGTATATTCTTGGTAAGGGTAAAACGAGTAGAACATGTTTACAAATATGATTTATGTATATATTAATAATCAATACAGAGGTATATATTTTATTGGATTATTTATATTCATCCAAAACATTCATATAATATGTTATGGAACTTTTGTGTGGAACGTTTTGGTAAGGTCCATTATATTATTTTATAAAATTGAAAATCCAAACATTAATATTTAATCTATTTCTCTTCCATAATATTATATGACTGAGATAAAGAAATGATATTGTTGATAATTAAATATCAGATTAGATCTAAATAATTTTAATATAATAGAAATGTATTCTTAATATCTATAGATGATATATTTTCCTTAATATCTTACTAATTGAAGTCACAATGATTCTAATGGAAGTAGAAAAATCAATTAAATTGTTTTATAAAATTTAATTTTTTAATTTTTTTTATTATTCTTCATCCACCATATTTTTTGATAGATATGATCTAATAATTATTTATTTATTTTTATATATAAATTAATTTTATATATTCATATTTATTTAGAGAAGTATTCTATTATTAGTTTCGAAAGATTTTTTAAAGATATTGTATGTTAAGTAATATTTTATAAAATGGATATAAATTAAAAAATATATATTAGATGAATTTAGTAGGATAATGTATGTAATATAAAAACATTTACATATAGGTCAGATGTCCTTTTATAGTAACTTCTAGAACACATTGTTTATAAAAATGTTGATATCATGGTAGAAATTAAATATGGGTAATAAAGGATAAACGTATAGATAAATCCTAAAAAATTACCTAAACATGTATAATTTATATTTTATGAAATTATATTTACTTATATCCAATGTTTATTATAAATGTATCAATTTTCATTGGAAATTGTCAGAAAAATAGTTTATATTAACTTTGTACATTATGTAATTCTAATAGTGGCCTCCCCTCATGTATTGATTAATATTACCTCTCTACTTTTCGTTATAACACTATAGCGAAATAGTTTGACCAAACATTATAATAGTAAATTATTAACATGTGGAAATATATTGTAAATTTAGTGAATTATTAAAATTCCATCAATGGAGATCATATGGAGAGACCTGATGGTGAATCATCAATGACGACGTAGTCATCTAAACCATAATTTTTCATTTTATTTATTCTTATACAATTTTAAAATCCTATAGGACCATGAAAATATTATAACATCAATATCAAACATATACCTTATGTTTTTTTTATTCATAACCATTATTCATTTTCATTCAATCTAGTGTAAATGAAAACCTCAATCGGGAGTATGTACAACCAACAGTCTCTATATATGGGTGTCATTAATTTTTCCACACCTGTTTACAAGGATGGTTATTAAGATGTATTTAATGTATGTATATTATATCCCTGTAAGTATTTTTAACATGAGAACTATAATATGTTACATAAATTTATAACCAATAATTCATTGTAAAATGAAAACATCTCTTGGGCATATTTAGAGACTAACACCTTCTTAAAGTGATGTTACTCGTTTCTCATGACCCGAATTCATGAATGAAAAAAAATTGTATAACATTTATAAAAAAGGTAATTTATTATTATTATTCTTGATATGACGAAATCATATCATTGGGTAAAATCCCATAACATCTAAACCAGAACAGGTATGAAAAACGGAATAGATAACACCCCATATAATGATTTTAATAATTATTTATCAATAAATGGGTGATATAATTTCATAATGGAAACATATATTGTATTATTAAAATAAATATATTTATTTTATTGATTTATATCATTTATATAAAATATTATAAAATAATATAACATCATATATTATTTAATTAAGACTGGAGGTAAGGGTTTATTGCCTCAAAATGCATTTTGAGAGAATTTTTTTTGTCGAAATATTCCAACATGAGGTGTAAATGAAATACATATGACATGAAATATCACTAATAATTATTAAATAATGTTATTAAGTTTTCCATGTAATTTTTTTCATCAAATTCTTTATTATTCAATAGTTACCAATGTTGTAGGGGATTTCTGATAAAACCAAATTATTTCTAGAGTGATTATGTTCTCGTTTCGATCAGTAATGTTATAGAATGCTTATATTTTAAACCACAACTATTTTTTTATCGTATTTTTTTATATTTTTATAATTAATTTATTATATTATTCATCGTTGAATCAAAAATAATGTTATATGTAAGATGCTTTATAATAAATACATAGTTTCGAATCATTCATTCCAGCACTTATTATTCAATGTCAATATTCTCATTAAAATTATTCCCTTATTGATCATAATATTATATATTGATATATTAGTTTTATTTTCAAAAATTATTTATTTATTATAAAATTACTTATATGTAATTTCATACGAATTTTCTGAACAAGGTAATTTATTCCAATGGATTAAACATTATTATTTTTTTGATTGGCATCACACATAATTACACTTTTTATGTTTTCAATATTATTTACATTAATACATCCTTTATAGGATTCCTTGGAAATTTTCTATTAAAAATTCTATAGTTATTTTCAATTTTATTGAATTTCTATGAAAATTGGATAGTATTTTTTCTTGAAGGAATAAAAATAATTGAAATGTCATTTATAACACTATTTGTAAATGATGCTAAAATGATGTTTTTTTGGATTTTATGATTAAATATTATTTTATAAATTCATTTCATTAATATTATTAATTTATTGGTTGTTAATTTATTGCCATCCATTATTTATAATAGTTTATGCCTTATTTTTAATCATCTACATCATATTGATCATTTTCTTCAAAAATCTCAATTATTAATTGGATAATAATTTGTTCATTCAAGTATATATTTTATATATCATTTTTGTATAATAAGTAATTTATATTAAATTTATTATTTTATAATCATATAGTATTACTATATATGGTATACGTTGAACAAATATCATTAATTAACAAATATAATTTATTTGTGATATATTTATGTTGATAATTTTTTATTAAATGTATATTAATTATGACATAAAAATAATTATAAGAATGAATTATGTAAATCATAAAATATATAATGAATTAAATTTACATTCACAAGAAGGGTATGTACTTGTAATTGATGTTAAATGAATTATTAGATTTGGTGCATGAGATAAAAAATTCATAATTCCATAATAGATGGGAATTTAATTTACCCTTACCTAATTATTAAGAAATATTTCAGTGACTATAAGGCTCAATAATATGATTATTGATATCTTAGTTGTGGTTTTTTTATCTATAATTTCCATAATTTTGCAATAAAAAAGGAATCATTTTTATCCATTATCTAAGTGATATTTATGTTGATATAATCCATAGATATTCATTGAACTCTTGTTGTTTATTTTCTGCAATTTGTTTTAATTATATACCCTACCAAATTAATTATTCACTATTTAATCATCTTATCATGATATGTACATAGCCACTATTAATAATGTGATCTAATTATTTATTTTATTCAACATTATAATGGAAATACAGAATTTAATTATGAATGTTTTTAATAACTCATTAATTTTTCATATGATAGGTATTTATATTTCTAATGTAACATATGAATATTATATATATATATATATCTAGTTTTTTATGTCTCCAAAACTGACCAATCATGCATGGTGAGATCTTTATTATTATTTATAAATGTAATATTCCAGATAGTGTATCTGTATTTCTAAATTTTGTGTGTTATAATTACTCTCTAGAACCTATTATGAATAATAGTTGTGAAATATAAAACATAGTACTCACAGTAGAGGTAGTTATCACATATTCATGAAAAAATACTTCTATAATAGAATTGTTTTAGATGAATATGGGAAAAATATTACATTAGTACAATAAAATATATGAACAATAATAATAATGTTGGTATCATACAGTCAGTGATATTAAAAATTTAAGGGGTGGAAGTGGAAATTAATTAAGAGAGATCAACTGAAAACACAATTAGTATATTTAAGGTTGTACCTGTGGTGAATATTATTTTAAATGATTTTATAAAAAATGAAATTATTTTAAGGAATTAATTAAAATAATTGTATTCAAATGATAAATATATATGGAATAGTGGATATATAAATAAAAATATTATTCCATAAGAAAATTTTAATGTGGTTGTGTAATAGTATAAAATGGATCCTTATGAATACTCACATCAAATAAACATGAAATTATTTGTTTTAAATAATTATTTCTATAATTTTATAGAATGAATACCAAACCATCCATGTTCGATGATGAAGATGGAAATCCATTAAAGATGTATGGCAGATGAAATTTAGTTATTGAATCAATAAAAACAATTGATACCCTATTAATGCTTATTTAAAGGAATCTGACCATCTCTTTAATTAATTATAAGAAAAAAATCAACATTATATTTATTTAAATACTCATGAAAATGAATAGAAAAAAATTTATTTTTCATATTTAATACTAATGAAGAACAATCTCTCTCATTTTGCAAGATTACAAAATGAAAAGAATGAGTGGATTAGATACTAGAGTATAAGAGAGATAAATAATGATAATATGAGGAATATTATATCAGGAATTATAATACAAAAAAAACATAGAATTTTATGAAAATTATTGTATGTATTTGATTAATCTATTGGCAGATATGATTTAATAGAATTTAATGGTTTAATAGATCCAATTGGAAGGGTATTAATGAATGTAAGACCCATGAAAAATACCAATATTTTGATATCATTAGGGTGGCCATGAGTATCTGGTTAGCACAAAAGTAAATTTGATTGAACCGAGAGTGTTTCAATATCAACCTACTAGTAGTATCCTTTAAAAATTTCATTTATTTTCATAATGCATCAAAATTTTCTGGAACGTTCATAAAATTTAGACTTAAATGTAAGCCATAAATTCATGAATATAGTTATCTAGAAATTAAAATACAATGCTTCTTTATCATTCAAAACTAACTGACCAAGTATTATAAAGAACATTTTCTATAATTTTTAGGATCAAATAAAATCGATAAATAAAATTATTTAGCATGATATATTCATCAAGAACATTTTTTTAATGGAATTTAAAATTATAATAATTAAACAATTCTTTAAAAAAATTAATTAACGAATTATATATGTTTTAAAAACAACATTAACCATATTTCAGTTGAGAATATTCTACAAGTTTTACTTTTCAATGAAAAATTATTTATTAATATTTCTAATTTCTAGATTTTTCAAAAAATATAGTTATCAATAAATCTAAACACATAATTATTTATAGTATTCTAAATTTCATAAATTATGATCATTTTTTCATTAAATTAATAATCACCTTATAATTTGATGATACATAATAATAAAAAAAATACTTGATATATACAATTCCATCATAAATATGTTATTTTCCATAAATAATCTCGTTAGTAATCCTACAGAAGTATTGTACTAATTAAAATTGATATATAATGTATATTTAATTATGTAATAACTATCAATGATTTTCACGATAGAGGGATGAATCCATCATTCTTTTTGAAATATAAAACCATTGATTCTACCAAAAAATATTTTAACGAAATAATAAAAAATGAAAATATCTCAATATTTGAAAATAATATTTTACAAAATTAAAATTTTACACCACATTTTCATTACAGAATAACTCATATGTTATATTAAAAAGACTCAAATATAATTTGAAATTTGTCTTTGATAAATTAAATCATATTCTTCTATAACCATAATGTAGATGGTGTGGGCCAAAAAAACAAGGCACATACCCTCTGCCACTTCAATCTAGATGTGGACCTCGATAAAAAATTTCCAACATGATGGTAATGAAAAATGGTGGCTCAACCTATGACTGTGGCAGGAGGAAGTGCCGTAGGCACAAACAACAACATGAATAGACATTAAAGTACGTTCGGTGACCCGTGGAAGATGCTACTGTTTCACCATGTCGGTGGTGGCCGGTGGTGGCTATAGGAGACCCATGGAAACCTACCACAGGTAATATAAGGTTGTGCACAATGGTGTATCATTCCAGGCAAGGGAGGCCGGCCCATGCCGGCCATGGAGGACATTGGTGGAACACGTAGGCACTGACGGCAGAAACGGCCCCTCCCAGCAGGCCGTAGAAAGAAGGAGAGGAGTGCCCCACACTGCACCGCCTTGGCATCATCCGATCTTCCAAATGGCCCACCGGTTAATTGAGGTGGGGATATGCCCAACTGGATGGTGAACAACCCCGCATGTTCATGGCCAGTGGGGCAGACCGAGCTGACATGGTACGAACGAGCGGGCCAGACCCACCAGGCTATCAAGGCCCACGTCCTGGACCACCGAACAGAACTGGGCTGACACTGATGGACTACAATTACTAAACCTGGTATACCCTAAGTGGGACGGACCCGAGTTGGGTCTGTTGGACCTCAGGACCCATTGCGTTGGGCCGACCATACCGAGTCGGACCGGGACGAGACCCAACCTGTCATTGAATAAAGAAATAACTATAAATGACCAATCATGTGTTTGTTCGACATGTTGTTAGTATTAATGAGATCCCTTGTGGGTAGCAGACTCTAGTTATATCTCTTTGGGCCTGACCGAGCCGGGCTGGACCGAGGTGCGATCACCCCCGCTTCACATAAAGGGGTGTAACTAACACACCAGGCATCCGATGGACATTCTGTTTATGGCATACAGACCCTAGTTAAAAGGAATCACTTTTGATATACTCTAATAGAGTTTTGGTGAATGTTTGAGTATGGCCGGGATAGATCATGCACCAATCCGACAAAGCCATCGGCACTAAAATGCATATAACATACAGACTGGGCGTCCAATTGACAAGTAATATGTTGAATTGGAACCCTTATGACATAACATATAATCATGTAACATCATAGTTTGACTTCATGATAGTTGAGTTATGGCTGATGGCATGAGGATTAGTTCTTACAAGAGTACTATAAGCGGTAATACAGTGGATGAAAGTGAGACGGAGGTTGGAGACAGGTCTTATAGTGTTTAATACTGAGTGATCATGTGTGGGTCATCCCTGATCTTGTGTGGGTCAGATACTTTGTGGGTCAACACTGAAAAATGCTGTGTGGGTCAGTGCATACTGATCCTTTGTTGGACATATCTTGTGTGGGTAAGGTCTAAGGGAGCCTATGTGGGTCAACACATACATATACAATATGGGTCTGCGCTCGACGATCTTGTGTGGGTTGGTGCATACCTATCCTATCTGGGTCATTGTGGGTGTTAGTACCTATCAAATCTGGGTGGGTCAGATTAGGTTTGGATCATTGTGGGGGTTAGTACCTATCGACCATTTGTGGGTCAGACTCTGTATGGTTAGCTGTAATACCTCTTAACAGAAAAATATGATCTAGCTTTGCGATTGATCATCTGTACTTATATAAATCAGTAATACCTATGTGAGTTGATAATTTTACCTTTTTATTAGTACAAGTGTATATGATTTACCTTTGTGGTGATATCTCTGTGGTGATACTTGTGTGGTACTATAACCATATTGATGATATATTCATGGTGTTACATACGTGGTTCTTTTAAATTCGTTGTTTTATCTTCGTGGTGTTACATGTGTGTTACATTTACCTTCATGGTGTTACATTTGTGGTTTATGCTTTGTGTTATTCGTCCCTCTTGAATAAGATGAGCATATTTTGATAACATAGGTATATGTTTGGTCATATACCTAAGTAGAGTTGATGATTTCTTAGAGCTTTTTGATTGAGGTCTGGATAGGTTTTTTTTCCCTTGGTGGAACTCTGAGAGACCTTCGGGGTTATAGGGGTACCTACTGAGTATTTTTATACTCACCCCTACACGGGATTCAATAGAACCTTGTTGTGTTATGTGTTAATAATGAACAAACATTGATCAAGGCTGAGGGGGTCAAGACTAGACGGTGCTCAGAGATGGACCATTTGACATGGCATCACGTAGGACTATTGAACATGAACTGTACTAACCCTTTAGGTGGGATCCTCAATGGATGATCCATGAGCTATTTTTCGCTTTTTAGTTGTACTGGTACTTTCATGTTGGGCTTGTATTCCGGCCCCATTAAATTCAACACACTTTTTTACTAAAGTAGTTTATATCGTTGTTGCCTTTTGTCGTACTTGTGTTTTTGTGTGTTTGTATAGGTTAATAGGTAATTTTTTCATGTTAAGGTATACTCCTTTCCGGTGATAGTCACTAGCTCTTGTATTATGGAAGGTAGGCCTGGGTTATCAAATCATGGGCCCTGAGGGACGGGTCGTGAAGGTTTGTTTACAAATGATCTTACTCTATTTATTTTCACCAACAATAGAATGACCTCTATCAAGATACCAAATGAGGCTAAATGATGTGTTTTTAACAAATATATTATTTGATCACACACAATCCATATACTATGTAGCTACTTGGATATTCATTTCGAAGAATATTCCCTATAGGAAATTATGAAAAAAAATTAGTTTTCTAACCATAATTTGGGCCCAAAAATATTATGTAAGAGATATTTTATAAAACAAAATTAAATTGGAAGGGATATTCTAGAGTAAAATTTGAAGAATGAAATATTCAATTTATCCTTCAAAAATGTGATTTTTTTCAATAACATTCATAAATGAGGTACAATATTATAACAAATGAAATTGAAAATTTTGTATGGAGATAAAAATTTTACAAAACTGTTACTACTTTTTTGATACATTAATTTTTTATATAAAAAACCCTATATATATTTATCATGACAATATGAATATAGAATAAATTTTTTACTTACCTTAGGAATATATTACAAGATAATTTTTTGTCTATTTTCTTATTATATTTTTCATCATTAGGTTTGTCTTTATGAAAATCCTAAATTTACTTTAAAATTATATAATAATACTTTTTTCCATCATTATATTTCAAAAACATTTGTAATATCATGTTTCCATTATTTATTGATATAATTTTTTTGCAATTTTCTTTCATTATTAAAAATTCCTATTTTCATTGAAAAGAAAATCATTCTCATTAATGTCACATTTTTATTTATATTATTGTAATTTAAATGAGTTTCATGTTAAAAAACCATCTTTGATCATAAATTCATACATCACCTAGATCTTTATAATTTATTGTTACTTGATGATCAATAATTTGTGGTGAAATTTAGCTTCTATAATAATTTAATCAAGGATAGTAGGAACATATGGATTATATCAGTTGAGTGTAGTGATGAGAGATTTTCATCATTGGAACACCATGTTTATACCTTTATTTCCATTTCTTCTCCTTCATTTACTTCTTTAACTATTGGGACTCTCTGGATTTAAGAAAAAAAATCATTACAGTTATAACATCCTAAATTTTTTTGTTGATTTTTTTCTATCTATTCGAAGTTGAATACATTTTTTTTCATTAAGAACTTAATCATCTTATTGGAATTATGATAAATCATTTTTTTATATATAGATGATAAATTTGAATTTACTTTTATGAAAATTGTATTAATCTATTTTTGGAAATTTAATTCCTTCCCTACTTTTGATATTAGTAATATCTCATAGGCCAAGTGTGACAATATGTTTTCTTATACATTCATGTTTTGACATCATTTATTTCTTTTATTTTTTCTGATAAAGGGTTCTTTTGAATTTTTAAAAAAGAGACATAACTTCATTATATGATAATCTATTAAATTATCAGCAAATAAAAAAATCAATCCACTAAAAATATTTGTGAAATGATTAAACAGTTTAGGTGAACACTAATTTTGATACATACTAAATCATTGAAAATAATTTTGGTTCAAATAAATATATGTTTATCTTACATTATTATTATAGTCATGGATAATTTATAATAAAATAATAATTTTAAGATCTGTTTAGCAAAATGATACACAAATAATTTTATTTTATCAAAAACAATATTATAGGGGAGTTATTATGTTATTGTAAATCAGGAATGTTTCAATATATTGTAGGTCTATTTATATTACCTGTCTTTAGTAGGGGTATAACCAGAAGTTATAATTCTATGAATGAGATATTCTATACATTAATGAAATCTCAACAGACTATTTTCCAGTAAGCATAGTTTTTTATATCAGTGTGATGGGTTATTTCTACGATGTTTCCATAAAAAGATCCTTGAAAACCATAGGTTGATTTCATATTAAATTAATCATTACTTTAATGGGTTATAAATTTATATAGAAAAAATTTCAGAAAAAAAAATTCTGTTTAAGAAATGATTCATTGAACGGGATGAATTTCCCTTTAATAAAATTTAATAAATTAAAAAATAATTTGATTGATTTAGTAAGAATGATGTAATAAATAAACTAAATATATATATAGTGAATCAAAATAATAAAATATATTTAATAATTAACCATAAATTATTAAATAGGTTTTCTATGTATTATAAGATGTGAAAAAATTCACACTCATATAAAAAGATCATGGGTGGATTTGGTTAAACCAATTCTTTTAAACATTTTAAAATGAAAAATGATTTTTTTAAGTTTTAGTGAGTGAAATGTTATAAGATGTTTGACACTTTGTCAAATGTTATTTATTTAAGACAACCCAAACATGAATTTCTTTTTAATGGTTATTTCTATAAAAACAATCACCCCATGCATTGAGGGTAATTTTGAAACAATTCAAACCTATTTTGAGGATTGTTAATGAACCAAATCAAACAAAAAATAAGATTAATATAATAAAGAACAGTGAAGAACAATATCTCTCCTACAATAATATAACAATAACGAAATATTTTTCGTTATGGATACAAGATATTAAAATATAGTTAGAAAGATAAATCAATGAAAATGATCTGTTTAATTATTAACAACGTAAATTTATCCTACCATGAACATAAGAGAAGATATTTATATACATGGGGGTTCTACGAGATCTAGATAATTTGATGGCAAAAAAGATGAGATGGGATTAAAAATATAGAACATGGCGGTCACCTCTAGTTGAATTTATTTGAATCTCAGAAAGATCCTATGAATTGATAGTTGGACATAGAACGTATAAGTGTTCTATATAGGTCACATTGTATAACTAGTGGTACCCACCGTGTAGTTGTAATCAACTATTGGTGGAAAACTAAAAAAATCATCTTTCTCCACATGAGGCCCTTGAATGGTCAGGAACCATCAAATATATCTTTATAAAAATTAAACATTGATATTTATGATATTAAATTTATGGAAACAAAAAATAGTTTTTATAATCATTCAAAACTACCTATGAGAGTGAGATACTCATACTGAAAATTAATACCCCTTCAAATTATTTCTAATATATAATAAAATAATTCTATATAAATTAGTATTTTTTAAATAAATTTCTAATTAAATTAGAGAAATTGGTTTTTCAAGATTATGGTATTGTATAATTGGATAATACTTTATTTTTAGTGGATAAAATAGTTGGTGATAGTTGATATTTATATTTGAGATGAGTGGATTTTAAATATTAATATAAATGGTAAGGTCACTATTCAATTGTTATTTGGATCCAATAATAGATAAAAATGGGTTTGGGGAAGGTTTATGGTCTATGAATCCTCAACCGTGGACAAAAAAAATTGTTTAATATTTTTCATGTCTTTTTCTATGATATTATAAATTTTATCATTTCTTGGTTTATCGTGGAAACTAATTTTATATATTTAATTTAATATTAATTTCTAAAAATATTATGTGACAATTACAATAATTGTGATTTAATTAATAAAAATATTAAATATTTTTTATAAAATAACAGCTTTAGGTGTGACAAAAATTATATTCAATAATGTCACACATAAAAAATAAAAATATATTTTTATTTTTTAAATAAATTTATGTCCATTGTTATTTTAATATATATTTTAAGCTCACACTTACCAAATAATATTCTTAATGATATAGTATCAGTAAAATAATTATTTACCCACATTCAACAAAACAATATTATTTATAATATAGTTAAAATATATTATTCAAATTAAATACTGACATTTTAATTTACAAAATCAATACAATTTATTAAAATTTGAATTATAATATTTTATATTTTTGCTATTTAATTTGTACACAACATTATTATTAATATATTACTAATAAAAATAATATATTTTATATTTAATAATTTTATTAGTGTGATTTATATTGTATTTTTGAAATAAATAATTTCTAGTATAAAATTTAATTGTATTTTATTTGGAAACATTAAATGGATTTTATCTATATATTCAAATAATAGAACATTATTTTACATTAAAATTCATAAAGTGAAAATAATTTTTACAATATTAATAAAATTTTATACAACGTATTAATATCTACTTACCTAACCTCTTAAGATCTCTGCGTAATACTTAATCTTAGGAAAGGCCTAGGGGTCCACTATGGGAATCAGTAAAACTATCAGGGATCCCAAAAAATCAAAAGAAAATTGAATGTATGAATTCAATTATATAGTGATTTAAGGGTGTTGGAATGGTCTTCGACAATATAAAACCAATTACCCTCAAAATATTTTATATTCTCATACATGTGATATTCATAATCAATACATATTTTTCTTGATAAAAGTTATTATTATTTCTACATTGTTTTCATAGTGTAGTAATTTTTTTATACCTAAAAATTTAACTAAATCATTATTAGATTAAAATTTAATTAATTATATTTTACTGATAAATAATATAATATTTGGTACTATAATTTAATGAAAACTACTAAACATAGTATATATTTATTATAAAGATAAATGTTAAAATTGAATGGAATTGGATAATCCCGCTTATATGAATTACATCATAATAATTTTAAATATAACATAAAAATAAAAATACATAAAGATATGTAAAAGATATAAATGAATAATGATACAATTTCTAGGGATATATCATCCCCATAAACTTATCGATTAATTATTTTTTCTCAAAATATTTGAATCACAATACTATGTGTAATTCTAATATTTTGAGTAAAACATCCACCATGATTTTGTATCAAAACATCAATAAGAGAATTATTTTTCTTAGGGAGATCGTTTTAATCGTTCCCCCAATTGATAACCATTGTTTTTTTAAAGGATATTTATTTCTCTATTTCATTGACTAATATAAAATCTATACATAAATTGACAATACAATTCCCATGACCCATCAATTCAAATAAATTTTTAAAAAAATCCCTTTTATGAATCATATTCCCATAAAAAATATGTGTATCTATATAAATTAAATAAAATAAAGTTAAAACCACGTGTTTTTATCTAAAAAATATAATTGGTGAAACTAAATATGATGTCAGAAATACCCGAATTCATATTTGGGGAAATGGTTAACCTTACTCCAAATTATTTTCACAATCCACGTTTATAATAATCATGTTTTATGATATTACTTATTCCTAAGGTCTAGGTGGTTTTTCAAATCATTAAACTTATTAATATATTAAATGAGTTCAATATATGGAATTGTTCTCAAATTACAAATATTTAAAACATAAAATTCCATACAGATCTTTATGAAGAATTTATTTTTCATCCTTCTAATTGAACTATTTAATTTTTCTTAAGTAGTATATTTTAAGATTCACTTCATTAACAGAGATGAAACATTTTCCATTTTCATTGAGACATTCTCTTTAGAACCTCATCTCATATTTATCAATAGATGTAAATTAAAAATCTTTTCTTTCATCACCTCAAAATCAATGCATCCATAGGAAATTTTCCTTCAATAATTTTGAATGAATACAAAATATAAAAAGTTCAAATTATTTATCATAATTCATAAATGATCAATAGGAATTAAAATTATATTTATTAGTCAATATCATTTCCTATTTAAATTTTTATTTGAATAGTCATCACCTTATCAATTACACCAATTTTTATCTCTTCTTCACCATTCTCATACTATTACAGAATCCAAAATGGGATAACATGATTTATTAAAATCAAAAAAAAATTATAATAAATAATATCATGAAGAAGTCAATGGTGGAATTTCATATTCATTATAACCATAACATAAGCATTTATATCACCATAATTCACTCATAGTCAAATATATGTTTCATTAGACAATTTTCCCCCATCCACCAGAATCAAAAAACATAATATAATAAATCCATTATAATCTATCATAATTATTTTATGGAAAATAAAATAATATCCCAAAAATGTGCCTAAATAGAGTGTAGTAATAGGACTACCAATCATTCACCGAGTGAAGATTATGTATACACTCAACCAACAATTTTAAAGGGGATAAACCCATAGGTTAATAGTGATTGAGTTAGATCAACATTGCTACACCAAAAGGGATTTAATTTATTATAATCATTTCAATATTAACTTTTCGAAACATCATATATTTATTGTATTCCTCATAATTTATTTTGGATTTTCATTAATGATATTTTTTCATAACAAAAAAATATTACTAAACTCACCTAAAATAATTATAAAACCCAACACTAATGCCTAATAAAAGTACCTAGAACCAAAATCCTAAATATAATATTAATAATACATTTATTAAATACAATATATAATAAATAATTTATCTTCCAAGAAGAATATATTTATATTTCACACAATTATATTAAATTTCATACTAAATATAAAAATAATATCCATATATAATTAATATACGAATTTATGTTTTTCATAAATATGTATATGGTAATTTTATTTTATAAGAATTGAATATTTCTAAATAATTCAACCCGCTAGACCTAATTATGGAATCCACATAGCATATACCCAATTTCACGACCTATGAATTCAATAGAATGATATTAGTATAATAAATATCTTATTAAGGTGAATCATATAAACATATAAACAAGGTTTAGATAATATGAATAAAAAAATTGAATTGGATAAATATTTATGAAAAAGTGCATGTACGAATAAGTGTATTCCATAAGTCCTGATACTAGAACATTTTATCCCAAATGAAAAAACATTTTCAATAAATAATATTGTGAGAAAAGCATAAGATCATGGAATAATTTAATAATATCATTTGTTCATTGAATTATATATATATGGAAACAATATAAATCAGGATGTCATAAGCCCGTGTCAAGGATAAATTACATGACAAAATAAAATAGAATTCCCAAGATAACCACTCAAGTCACAATTATAAAGTCTTATGATATGAAGAAATTGTCCACTGAATTAAGGAATATTTAATTTTGACCCCACAAATCACATCATTAGATGAAAAAATTATCATATTCCACATGACTGAAATAAACCAACACAACCAAAAGCATGATCCAAACCATAAGAAGGAATTGAGTTACATGATACTCTCTAAATGTATAACAACATGTTTTATCATAAATATTACAAAGATAAAATGTATATAAGTCAATTTATATTTTATTATTTCACATACGAAATGGTATTTATCTTTTATTTATATTTTTAAAATATCATGATAAAGACTCAAAATGAATGGAAAGGGAATAGTTCTGAACATTGATGATATATTATATATCTATTAAATAATCATTTCTTGAACGATGAATAATATATTCCATTTGGATAATAATTAAACATTATATTTTATAAAAAATGGATACTTTTAAAATAAATTCATGGCTACATATATTATATGGGGTGGTACAAGAGATAAAATCTGAAATAAAGGTGTTCCCTTTTAATGGGTATAATTAAAACAGAGAAATGTGGTGGGAAGTTAAAAACCTTTTATTAAAAATTTACTATAATATAAAATATGTATATATTAAATGACTATTTATAAAAAATATTAATGAAATAAAATAGATTATGAGAGTGGAGTCGGATATAAATGAGGATTGTCTAGAAGATCACTTATAATCATCATGACTCAGGATGTAGATTAATCTTGAAAATTAGATTAATGGATAAAAATTTAAATTCCCCAAGGAAAATAAGTGGACATAAATAATAGTATAACAATGAGGAAGAAAATATCGACCAGATAGGAATAAAATTCATTTAGAACAACTATAATTCAATGAATGAAATTTTTGTTAGAAAACCATTACCATACTTCCTGATTGACACCATGTATGTAGTTAAATTTATATAATATCCTATTATGGTTATTAAAAAGTATCACATATATCAGTCATATGATGGCGTTTAGTCAATATCTCTTAATGCTTATTTATATATTAATAATGTTAAATTATGTTATAATATAAGTTCTAAATATTCAAACTCATTTTGTATAATTTTATTTTTATTTCATATACATTAAATGTATAAAGTATAAATTTTTTTCCAAAATGTGATAAAATTAATATAGGTTTCATGAAATGATTGTTTTTTATGATTAATACTTTATTTATTATTAATTTTTAAAAAGAATAGTAATATATTTGTTTAATAATAATATATTAATTAATCTTATTTGTTTAAAATTATTTTTTTAAGGATATCCTTCTGTGGAGGTAATGAAATAGGAAATATGTTCTTCCAAAAATGAGGAAACCACAGATATAATAGGGTGAAAGTACAATTTTTTAGTTATATTGTTGGGTGGTAGTTGAAAATTTAATTTATAATTTAATAGTATTAATCATTTGAAAAATATAATAATTTTTCCATAAAGAACTCAATTGAACGGTCCAACTGAGGTTGTTGTTAAACATAGAATCCATCATTTGTTGAGGAAGAAATCAAATATACTGAAGAAAACATCTTTATTTTTGAAATATTTTTAGTTGATGAAATAATATGAATATTACATTATCATAACTACATTATAGAATATTAATAATAATTATATTATCATAATTTTGTTTAATTGAAGTTATTTTTGGTGGTATATGTAGGAACAATAATGACCCTATTTGATAAAATTACCTATCACGTTAATTTCCCCCCTAGAAAAGCAACTTAAGGCTTCATAACATGATCTAATGAAAATATCATGGATTAATAGATATGGGGAGGTGGTTTAGGAGATGATATTAAAGTATATGGATGAAGGTAATTCAATAGGATGTGTTGTGACACAAGCATCATAAATGAAAATTTTATAATATTTTGTATTTATATTAGATAGATCTCATAATAATAGGTTACCATAAATATTAAATAAATAGTGTCATTTGAGTAATTGAAACACATTCATAATATTTAAGTATATATACACAAAATCTCCAACAACATCATTCTCATATAGTACCACTATCAGACACACCCACTTGAAACATATATTCAATAATTATGTAAATAGATAAATATATGAGTGGTAATTCATATTGTTATTAGTGGAAGATATATTAGATAAAAGGAAATGATCATAAATGAACGTAATATATCAATAAGTGTGTGTTAATATAACAAAATAAAGAATCACAAAAATTATTTCTTGTATCATTCCTCATTAATCAAGGATAAATTCATAAGTGAATGGGATAATCAATAAACATTCATGAACTATGAGAATATATCAAAATAATAGGACATAAGTATTTGGTATACACATATAAATATAAAAACATTTCAATTTTCAAGAATAATTAAAAAAAATATTATAATATAAGATAACCCATATAGGATTGGGTTTATTCAATATTAAATAATTTATACAGTGAATGGTCACTGCAAACATTATAAATTTGGACTTCATCCCTTACTAAACAATTTTCACTCCCCATTATATCTTATAATATCTTAGGATATATAATTTTATAACAAGTTCATTGAAGAAATATATAATTCCAAAACTACCAATTAACAAATTAAAACCATATATATGTGTTCCATAATATCATTAATTTAGTTATTAATTAATCATACAATAAGTTTTCTATATGTAAATGGATTCCTAAGATCTGAATAATGAAATAATTTGCCTAAGGGAATGTAATCGTTATCCTTGAATCATCCCTATAAATAATAACAAAAATATATCTAGAGATTGTAATTTGATGGAATCTTGTTATCATATCTCTTGTGAAGTATATCAGTCATAATGTATATTCATAGAGACAAAAATTTCCATTATAATAATAATTTATCATTTCATGGAAAAATTAGGAATTTTCATTTTCATTTTGAATAATTTATTAAAATTTTGTGCATATTGAAAAACATTTTATTTTTGAAAAAAAACTGTCGAATAATTTAATCTTTTATTTATCTGAATTCATATTCATAAAAATGGGGTAATTAATTTTTTCAGTTTATAACATAAAAATATTCATTTCACATTATTATATAATGTTAAATATTAGATTTTTTTTTGAAAAAACATTGTTGAAAGTATTTCCTTTAAAACTTTCTAAATAATAAAAATGTTAACTAAAAGGAAATTTTTAACAAATGGAAAAAATGTTACAAAACATCATTACCATAATGTGAATAACATTGATATGGAAAATAGTTATTTATGTCCATTAAAATATTAATAAGTCCGTATTTTCAAAATTATATTCATAATCAATATCAATTCTAAAAAAATGTAAATTTTAATAGTAGAATACATTTAAATAATTAAAAAATTATAAGAAAATTTATATTTTTTAAATTAATATGGATCATAAATTCCTCCATGAAAATTAACCATGAGAATCATTTAGATAAATGATATTGTTACATAAAAACATACCATAAGACTCTTCCTTCTTCATATGCATTAAATCAACATGTATAGTAAATATAAATTTATTATAATTCTATTATGTGAAATATTCATAAAAAATTATATATAATTCCATTATTATTAATTATTTTTATATTGATAATAATATTTATTAAATTCAATATTTTATTAATTATTTTTCCATGTTTAATGCATGTTCTAATTTGAATGCTATGTTAGTTTTAGTATTTTTATGGTTAATCATCTATATAATATTTATATCTTCATAAGTAACATATTTATTAAGATAATATACTTTCATAAAAATTTATAAAACTCATTTATTAAAAATTACTATCATCACATCATGGAGATTGTTTCCCATCTGTATACATGAGTGATGTTTCAACTTATTGGTCAATAAAAAAAATAATGGTGAAAAAATAAATCAAAATTATAGAGTATTAATTATATAATATGAATCATATATGTTCATTATATATATTCTTATGTCCATACATATATGGTGGACATGAAATATGAATCAATTCACTTTGTGGAGGTTTTTCTGTACACATTCGCACAAATGGAATTATCATTTTTCCTAACATGTAATGGTTATAGAAAATTATTATACCATTAACGGAAAAATTTCTCAAAATATTAATGATACTTATTAAATGTTATTTAAATGGTTATTTAATATTTTTAAGTGTTTAAGGAATAATAAAACATAAAATATATCAATAAATATGAATACATCATGTATAGAAATACACCTTTTCAATACACCTTAATCAATGAACACTTGGCCCTTTGGAATGCATGAATGTTATAAAAAATGGTAAAATAATTTTTAAATGAATATGTATAGGTATTTTGAACGAAATACAGAACAAATTTTAGATGAATTTTTGAAAGAGTACATCCATTTATAAGTGAGGTGACTAAAAAAATAAAAATTTAAGAAACTAAAATATAATAATGTCTTGTATATGTTAATGTGTACAAATTTGAATAATAGATTTTATACAATATATTTTATGATCAAAATATCTCCGACCAGTTTACTTTAGATTAAATTATTTTATATTTTAAATGTTATCTTTTTCATTAACCCCTCCTTTACTCATTTTTAACCTAAAATGTCCTTACAATTTTAACCATAGTTAGTATTCTCTAAAACAAAACGTAAAATATTCCTCATATCCAAATTCACATTCGATTACACTAAATATGAAGTCAATAATATCCAGTTTTATTCATATACTATTGATCATTTCATTTTAAAAACAGATCACAAAAATAAATTAAATTATCATCAGAATACTATTTTTTTAAAATAAAATATAATTTAATCTCAACACATTATTATTAAAACACATTAAATAAAATTTTAATAATTTTTAAAATATGTTATACACATAATTAATTTAAAATATTCATCACTTGTGAATAGATTAATTTATTATAATCATTCGACCATTCACTCTAATAAGCATTAATTATATAAAAATAAATTTTTAATATCACACGATTTTTTTTTTATAATTAATTTATATTTTCTTATTTTTATTAAAATGTAAACTTTTTTTATAATTAATATATTAATAGTGTTAAATAATAAATATATATATATGAAAAAAGAATTCTAAATACTATAATACATCCAAAATTTAGTTTAAGATCAATAATATATCCTAAATTATTGGTAAATTTATGATGCTAATTACATTTATTCTAAATAACTTATAATTTGAATATATTATTTAATATTTAATATTTATTCACGTATGTTCATTATTACCTATCTAAATTTTTTTTAAGATGTTAAATTAATAAAATATTAAAAAAAATATTTTCAACCCTCGGATTATAACATTCTAATCCCCTTATAATAATTTATTCCATGAAGATAAATTACTCAATAAAAAAAATAGGGGAAATATTTAGGTCATCGTATCCTTAGGTTATCCCAATCCTTTCCCAAATTTAAGATTTCACAAGGGAACAATATTAAACTAAGTTGTAATATTCTATAATATTGTATCTCTATAATTTATGATTCCTACAGGATATTATTCATGAGAAATATCATTCTCCAATTATATAACCTCTTAGTTTAATTAATGTGATGAATATTCCATAGGATTTCACATTATAGAACCATGGATCAGAAAATGATCTTGTTAGAGGTACATAGGATGTATAAAGTGATATGATGCCATTCCTATGTGATAAATAATAAAATTTTTGAAAATATACCTGGTATTAAACTTCCCATATTATATAAATATCTTAACCGTATTCCATGGTGAAATTCATAGAGTCAACTTATTTCCATTTTTTAAATAAAAACGTAGTTTATGGTTATGGACCTAACACTTCAATAAAAATTTATATTCTTCGATATTAATTTTAATGAAACAATAATTGTACATCATTTCATCATATAAAATAGATCACAGTATAATTATTTCTCAAACATCATCATTTCATATTATAGTCTTGAATGTCTCTCCCTAGAGGTATTCATAATGC
Source organism: Viscum album (assembly GCA_963277665.1). NCBI lineage: Eukaryota > Viridiplantae > Streptophyta > Magnoliopsida > Santalales > Viscaceae > Viscum > Viscum album. The sequence goes on along the minus strand of OY728160.1, from coordinate 792,372,205 downwards.
TTATTCTGAATCTTTAATGAATGGAATTCTTTTAAGCCATCCACATAGAAAATCAGAATTAAATTCTCCCAAAAAATGATTAGGTTAAGAATATCTTCAAAATATTAAAAATATATATGAGGATGACACACTATTATAAAACCAACATCTATATTTAAATTATATTCACTAATTCTAAATAACATAAATGTGTACCACTACTATTTATTGTATATGATTGAGAGTTGTAATATTGAAATCATAAAACATCCAATACGTATATCATGGTAACATGATCATGACCGAACATATTTCTTTATATAATGAGATGTGACTATTTGAAAAGGTGATTTACTACAACCTAAATAGATTTTTTTTAATATTTCCTAAGGAGTCTATGATGAAATTCATGGTGATGTTCTCAAACATCCACTATGGTATGGTGAATGTTTCTGTATTTCAATAGGCATAAGTCACTCATCGATAAACTTTTTACTGCTATCAACCAATATATATACTCTTGAATTTCACACTTTTAATTTTTTCACTATAAAATTTCATTAATATCTCTATATATATAGTCACTTCAAAGAATAATAAGTGATCGGGAAATTTGAGATTCACGAAATATCTCTATAAATTCTAGTATTTATGTTAAGAGCACTAAATTATTGAACCTTATAACTACACAATGTCATAGATATAATCTAAAACTAAGCATTCTTTTTTCGTTAGTTGATCTATTATGTGAACCAATTTAATCTACAATGAAAATCCTTATTTATCATTATTTATAAAATGATGGCTTATTTCTCCTATCCTTAAATTTTTATGTTTTATCCTCTTTATATAATTAATTATTGGACCTCATTCATATATAACCATGGAATACCTATTATATTCTTTCCAAATAAGGTAATCATCCCCCACATTTAATGTCCCATGGTAGTAATGTATTGAGCCGCATTAATCATTAGTCAAATAAAACAATTTTCATTATAGTGTATTTAACTCTAACTTTATAAATATATAATACAATATTTTAATATCATTATATATATAAATTTTTCCTCCATAATGATTATATCTAAATAATTTAAATAATAAATAATTCTGCTGACTACACAAAATCATGTTTTCAGTATTATAACTCATTATTATTAAATTTCAATAAGGAATAAGTAGTCCTCATATAATTCTAAATTTGGAACCAATCCATTGAATACCATTATCAAAATAAATATATCAAAAAAAACAATATCTAATATAGTTTTGTTTTAATACATATACACTAACACCTATTACATTTATCTCCTTCAATTTTCAATCAAATTCATATATAAAGAGGAACATGAATGCATTTCATCTCACATATATTGCAGGATTATATATCCAGGATAAATATCTCACTATGAATAAATAGTGTCCACCCAACCAAAATACTGAATCATTGGCACCATTGTTAGTCTTATCCATTTCATAATATATTTCACCATTAAAGGATACATCATTATACCCCCACGTGAGATTATTATATTAATGAATGAAAATTTTTCAATCTAAAATTAAAAGAAGAAAATTTCGTAATACAAATTATCCATTATCCATGTCATTAAAAAAATTCCTAAAATGATATTAAAAATCAATACGTATCTAGAAAAATATATCAATACCATTTGTAAGAACTACCAAAAAGAATCAAGGAAATATCTAAAAAACTCTACTCAACAAATCCAATAAGATATTAAGGAAATTATTATATATGAGTGGAATTCTTAAATATTATTAATTACCAATCATGATATAAAATTAATTATTTTGTACACCCTCCATATAGTCCCATAAAATGATGATATATCAAATGAGGGGAAATCATATAAATTAATTCAACTATATAAATATGGAAAGAAACTGTAATAGTGTCATAATACATTTTCATATTTGTGATTTTATTATTTTCTTAATGATAAATTTATGGATTCATTTACCCATATTTAATATTTAAAAAATGAACTGCTACACAATATTGGGATGCACTATGTAATATGAATTCATTTTTTATAATCTTCTTGAGGGATACTTTAATTTTTACAACTCAATTATGTAAAATAATTATGTATTAATTGAAATAGATTTATCATGAGGTCTATGTTATATTAGTAACAACACTTTTGTATTTGGGGTAATACAATGAATGTATCAATGAAATATATAAAAATATTCCCAATCAATGGGAATGATGTCTATGATTACATTCTAGAAAACAATTTTATAGAAATACCCATGGTGAATAAGAAATGAGTCCCAAAAAATAGATTTAATTTCTGCTAAACTGCAATATATATACACAAATCAAAATATGTTAATTGGATGAATGAAAATATCAATTATATTTTCCCATATATGATAATTCTATTGGTATCTATATAATGACTATCAATCAATTCGTAATAAGAAATGAAGTAACAATAATAATGAAAATATTAATATCTATATGGAAATCAAAGTTTAAAATATTAATAGGACATACCCAACTAATGAGTGGTGGACATGTATTCCTCAATTATCATGATCCTTTTTCGAAATTGAAATAGAATACTCCATATCAGCGCATATGAGTTATCACATTGATGGTGGAATATACTATGAAAATAACAATGTAAAAAAAATTGCTGACAGACTATTAGTTATTCCATATGATGAACTTCATTCACTCCATCAAATCATTATTTTTAATCATAAATTAGTAGCTTTATTCCCTTATTTTACACATATAATGCTACTTCTTGTTTCATTAAAACATTACATGAGCTAATTTTTTCACCATTCACTGAACAATTGTATATGAATCAGCAAAACTCAATGGTATTCATCAATTGAACCAATCATTAACTCAAATTTTACCATATTAGCTATTTAAAAATACTCTCACTAGTTGAGGTTGTTAATTAAAAATCAACATACCAAGTCAGGAATAAAAATAATATTTTTCATTCAATATTTTATTCTAATTGGTATATTTTTTGGACAAGAAAAATATTTTCTATTATACACATTGTTATTGGATTGGATCATTTATTCATCAACTTAGTAACATAAAAAATCATATGTTGAATATAAAAAATTAAAAATATATGTTAAAAATAAAATAATAATGGAAATCATCCTTATGAAGTCCAATATTATAAAAAAAATATTTGACACCACAATAAATATTGTTCATGTCATATCAATATGACTTATTGAGGGTTTTCATAGATTATATTCACTCATTCAACATAAATTTATATAAATATAATATATTTTAACAAGAGTATTTACAAAGGGTGTTTCAAAATATGTCTATACATAGGTATCATTCTTTCAAATTAGGTGAATATTTAGTTAATTATTATCAAGTGTTTTCATTCTTTGGAAATCTACTTTTATCTTTGTTATGGTCTATATAAACTTGATGGTGTGAATATATGGATTTAATTTTTAAGAAATAATGAATCATATATGTTGAAAATTATTAGATATTTCATCATATTCTTATATATATCCGCATGGTTTTCACAAATTAAATATAATCCCAATGACCAAAGGAAACTAATCTGTTATCTAATATTAATTAACATGACCTAAGCATCATAAACAAAAATATTTCCCCATTTATATGAATATTTTATATATATATTCTAACAATATATTATTTATTCTCATTTTGGTTAACTGATAATGAATATTAAATGTATAATAATATAATTTAATAAAATATCCTCATTATATCCCATAAATTTCTAATCATATTGTACACTACATAGATATGCACTATGAAAAACTATTCATCCTAATATAGAAAATTTAAAGTATATGAATTGGTGAGATGAGATTCTTATAAATTATAAACATGGGATAATATTATTAATGATAATATGTGAGGAAAATATATTCATATTCTATATGAACAGATTATCGAAACGTGCAAAATTTATTCCCAATAAGAAATATATTATTAATCATGAATCATGGAATAAAAAATTTTCATAAAAATTTTATAAATTAATATGACTATTGAATCATTAATAATCATTCATGACACCTGATAAAATATCATAACTACAAGACATAGTTTTTGGGAATACATTGAACCATATAGAAAAATTTTCATTAGCACGTCTAGTATATATGATTATCATATTGAACAATATCCCACAATGCATTGGGTCCAACAATTATCCCTTCATTGCCTTAATGATACCTTAGTACTAATAAAAATTAATTGGATGTAGTCCCATACATAAATGGGTTAACTCACTATTCCATTCAATATTATTTCAAGATATATAAACTATTTGAATATGAAATGGAGGGGTTAATAATTATTTTCTAACCCATCAAATAATGAAAACCATTCTTATGTGTTCCAATAGACCATAAAAGTTATATAAATGAATTATTGAAATATAAAATGAAAAGAATATTATTTCCTATTTATTTTATCATAACATGATTTACCTTAGAGAATGTAACAGGTTTTAGGGAATCATTATAGAGAAATCATCATCAAAATCCATATAAGGAATTCATGATGACGGTATAACATGATCATATCCCTATTGAATCATAATAATTCATAATTTATAATTATATGGATGATTTATACCGTTAAAATTACATTTAAATATTTCATTCAAATATATGATAATGACTTTTTATTTCAATATCATTAAAAACAATAAAATTCTAGAATATTCATAAACTTTTTTTAATGAAATTACCATGGTTTCGTACAATGTAAGATTAAATTAAATTAATATTCATGTTCGTAAGAAATTTTTTTCAGGATGCATAAAATAAAACATACATTTTCATAGAAATTTTTAAAATTTCAAATCCGAGTTATTCATATTTCTTTAATAAAACATTTACAACTCTATAAATGATTTCAATGTTTGTGGTAATGACCCATTTAAAAAATTTAATATATATATATGTAAATTATATCAATAAAAAGTATTTATGATCATTTATATTGAATAAAAACCATATTCGTACAATAAATAAATTATATCATTTAATTTTCATTTTCATATGAACTACTATTAATATGAATTATTACAATTAACATTTTTGTTAAAACTAGTTGGATATACATACATGTATTAGTTCAATGGTTGTATTCATTTCTCCATGTTATTTTTACATCATTTATATAATTTTAATCATCTCAGAAGATGAATATCTATTTATTATATAAAATTATATAGTTATTTTAATAAATTTGGGCTGAAAAAAAATGACTTGAATCAATTTGTGGAGATTGTTTTCCATAAGTATGCATGAGGGATGTTCCCACATTTCTATGGATATAATGAAAAAAGTTATAATAATATCTCATATATTAAAAATAATAATTATATCCATAATATCATATATATTTATATATTCATAAATCTTTCCATAGGAATATCCTTGTATAGAATTTATGAAAAACAATTCACATCACTTCGTTGTGGTTATTGTCCACATATTCGTACAAACAATGTTTTAATTTCTAATTGGATGGAAAAGTTGAATAAATTTTTATCATGTTAAAATAAATAATAAATAAATATATTAGATAAGATGATTTATTAAATTATATTTTTATATGGGTTTTAATGGAATTTATGGAATAACAAAACTAAAAATAAATAGATAATCTTATTTAGGAAACCTACATTTTCTTAGACCTTCTCCATTCAATGATTGATATTTTAGGAACTCCAAAATCAATATGAAGTTGAGAATAATGTCTAGTAATGTAATTGTGTAGGTATTGGAAAATAAATGTGGTGAAAATTATTTAATGGAATGATTGAGAAAACCCGAATTTTAAATTTTAGGTGGATAGAAATCATGTAAATTCATAATACATTAAAATATTATATGGTCATCATCATCTGAATTTCGAAAAAAATTTCCACTAGTTCATAGTTAAGATATTTAGACATCATAATGTCATAATTCAATCAATGATAAATATATTTAACTATTATTTTAAATATATTCATTTTGTTTAAACCCCTCATTAACCATTATAATCATTAATGTGGGATACATTTTTTTACTATAGTTACAATTAACTATTCCAATAAATAAAAGTATAATCGTTATAAAATATATAAATTATGATTTTAAATTTTGGAATCCATTCTCTAAAAATCAATTTCTATAGGTGTTAGAAATTTAGTTTAGAGTATTTTCATAAAATATAAAGAAAACTATTTTCAGAAGATATTGATTTTTATATATAATACTAAATTTCTTCTAATTTATTCTTTATAGAACCCCAAAAATGTATCTCACTTTTTTATTTAGTATTATAAAATAAAATTTCATTATAATAATTAACTTGATTAATTAAATAACATGTTATTTTAAAAACAAATTTCACACATAAAAACAATTATATAAGAAAAATATCTTTCTACCTTCAAAAGAATTTATTTCCATTTAGATCACATTTATATCCATTGAATACAATGTATTGATGTGTATAAAATTAAATTATTATTACAAAAACATTTAATAAAATAATGATAAAAATATTTATTAAAAAATAAAATACAAAAAATGGATGTTTACTAACAATAGTACTCACATAATTAATTTGATGTAGTTTTGATTAATTAAATTCAATTTACATATAATATAATGTATTTAATTTTATAATTTATTTGAATTATTCAAAGAGTTTAATGGTACATTTCATTCAAATAAATGTAAAAATATGAAATTTCTTAAAGAGAATATATATTGTTTAATATCACAGTGTTGCAGAATGAATGTGAAAAAACATTGTAGATAAGATTTATTTATAAGATAGAGGCATATAATTTTTAGAACAATATAAAATCAAATTCACTATTCATGGGTTAGGTAGATCCAATAACAAAAAGTATTTTTCGGGGTGGATTAAGGTTGATATATCCCCAATTACTCATATTTATATATTTTTTAATGTTATTTTTAATTCTTTTTCTTTTATATTAGTTACTTTAATCGTTTTTTGTTTTTATCATGTTAGGTAATTTTATCCATTATAATTTACTTTTAATGAAAAAAATAAAATTTTCCATACTCAAAATTTTTCTTCTACTCATTTCACATATATGGTATTTTTTATCGAATAAACATTGTATATTTTAGAAATATATAATATATTTATAGTACACAAGAAACATAAATACTATTTTTATTAAAAATACTTTTGCATTTATTCAAATTTTTTATTAAAATTAAAATAATAATTAAATTTATTCTTACAAGAATAATTGGATTATTATTACAAAAATCATAGATAGGGTATTCAAAAAAATATGATTTAATATAGATAAACATTAAATAAATGATAATTTTAGAAAACAATTATTATGGTAGACTATTATATATGTTTTTAAATTTTAAAAAATTAGTTATTAAAGTTCAACTTGTATATATATATATATAATTATACATCATTAATAATTTCATCTGGTGATGTAATTTGTATAAATTTTTATCTCATATTTCTCCCATGATATGGTTATAAATGCTAAGGAAATAGTAAAAATTACATTTTCCACTAATAAAGTATAAATAAATTATTTCTTAAATATAAAAAAACCATTATTTGTTAATGTTGTTATTATATGTCCAAAATATAATATCATTGTTGAAGGTTATAATTGTAACACCCCAATATTTTATGAGAAGTATTATTTTTAATTTATTTGATGTCTTGTTTTGTATGCTACACCAAGATTATCTTGCGCTATACACAACACCGTATTAGATTGTAGTATACACAACACTATTCATGGATCATGTTACACAAAATTTCAAGTTCATTTGATAGAAGTTATTCTACGCCACATTGAGTGTATATATATATATTCAATGTATATATAAAATATGGTTGGATTCTATTATACAAAACAAAAAAAGAATCTTTCACTACACGCAACCCTGACTTGGTTTTCTTTACACGCAATAACGACCATCCATGATAGCGTGTGTTGTACACTATACCGTGTTTCACAAAACAATGATATGTTATTAAAATATTATATAAACTAATCGTTATTAATAGTAATACCAACTTTTTGAAATATTTAAAAAAATTATCATTCAAAATGGACTCAATTTTGGATTCGAAATATCGAAATTAGCCTATGGTGATATTTTTGTATTTTTCTGTAAACATTCAATTTTTGATGAATAATGGAAATCCTGAGTTATTGGTTGAAACTGAATATTTATTTATTTCACGACCTATCCTCAGGGCCCGTGGAGTGACTACCCCAATCCCGCCTTCCATAGGCCAGGGGATGGCGACTAGCACCAAAGGTGTAAATCCCGATAACTGGGAAGGCATTGCCTTTATAAAAGTATACAAAACACCACAGAGTACAAGAAGAAGAAAAACACTATGTATAAAAAAGAAGCACTGAAAAGTAAATGGGTCAGAATATTAACACAATCAAAAGTACAGCTACAACTAAACAAAAGTACAGCAGAAAAGAAAAACAGCTAGAAGAAAGGTAGAAGCTCCCGGGTCGTCCTCCACGGATCCTACCTGAAGGGTAGGTACAGATAGCGCAACTCCTGGATCATCCACCACGGATCCTACCTGAAGGGTAGGTACAAATAGCACATCTCCTGGATAATCCACCATGGATCCTACCTGAAGGGTAGGTATAGATAGCATCCACAACGATCTTGCTCGTCAACCTCCTCCGAGTATCGTGTCGCCGTGAAGTCCAACTCTGGATACTGTCTCATCGTGAGGTCCACCTCCAGGTACTGTCCAGTCTTCGGACACTCGGCCTCCGTCAGCACTGCCCGTCATCTGCAACCAACACAATTAGGTGTGGGCATAGACCATGTAGAGGTGAGTATAACGATACTCAGTAGGGATCCCGCGACCCTCAAGGTCTCTCTAAATCCAACAAAAGTAACCACAAAGAAGATCTCAACAGATAACCTCTACTTTGATATATACCCATGCGTATACCTATGTTATCAAGTGACTCATCTCAATCACGAGGAAACACAAATACTATGAAATCAACGGATAACCACTTCCCATGTATATGCCCATACATATACCTAAGTTATCAAGTGACCCTTCTCAATCTTGAGGTAAACAAAAAGAACATAGACTCAGATCAAACCAGGATTTTCATTATCGAAACCGTAACTACTGAAGATCCCTGTCAATGGAGTTCACAATGGTCCTATCATGACTCCGAGGTACTGCTCACTATCCTAAGACTGCTGAGGTACTCCTCCTGTCGAGTACCTCAGGTCAGCCACCGAAACACAGTAGTGCTTCCCGCTGGGGTATGCCACCCAAAAACAGTAGTGCACACCCCCCTAATAACCTGCAGTGGTACTCTCCGGATGAGTACCGCAGGTCTTCACTGTCACACAGTAGTGCTCTGTCCGCCATGGGTCTGCACCCAAACAAAGTAGTGCTCCGTCCACTTGGTTAGTCGACTCACTCCATGTCGATTCGGTCAAGCAGTCATCAGGTCTCAGTTGTCTACACGGTCTCCGTACTCCATACGCTCGTCTCCGGGTGGGTCCGCTCCACGAGCTACAGGTCGATACTCCATGTATCTGAAAGTTCCACAAAGAAGTATCTCAACGGACTTCCTAGACATAGGGGTCTCAATGCAACAGACGACGAGTCAATCGGATGTCTGGTCTGTGAGTTATTAGCCTTTTCGTCCCAGGGGCTCGGTTGATTTCGTGTGCGAACCAACCCAGCCGTATCTGAACTGTACCCCGAACTATCATAGGGTATACTCATAGGGAACATTTCTCAACGCGATCACCAACTTTGATGACGGTTCGTTAAACAGACGTTCGGTCTGAAAGATAACAGCTTTTCTGTTCTAGGGGCCACGTTGGATTTCGGGTATAATCCAACCCGGTCACTATCCAAATGAATCCAAAACTCGGGAGAAGAATTCCAAAAGTTCCATATCATCAAGAGGATTCCAACAATGTCGAAGGCATGTCAATCAGACGTCCAGTTCTCAAGATATATCCATATCCGCTCCGAGGGCCCGGTTGGTCTCCTGTTCGAACCAACCCGAACGTACCCAAAGTTATCTGAAACCTGCGAGTTCATCAGTGACCTCATATTTCAATTCAGAGTACTGGTATAAAAGTTAGAAAACCCGCCTGTTCGTTCACTGAACGTACCCGAGCCTAACTTTGGAAATTAATTCTAGGCACACCGGGCCTCAGAATCAGTCGCTGTCAGAAACTGCTTTCTTGTAAAATTCCAAAGAAAATTAAGAAAAAATTCCCCATGAATTTTACGGGACTCTACATTACTCCCACCTTAGGGATTTACGTCCTCGTAAAGCTTCAACACAAACTAAGGAAACAAAAGTGGTACTAAGCAGGCACATGAGCCTTCCGCTCCCATGTGCTCACCTGGAGGTTCCCGTACTGCCAGTGAAAGCGCACCCAAGGAATCGACTGTCCTCGTAGGATCTGCTCCTTTCGATATTCAACCTCTACTGGAACCCCGCAAAAGTCACCCAATAGAGAAAGTCCACTTTTCCATGGTCTATGACATGCGTCGGAACAAGCAAGTATCTTCTCATTTGAGATACTTGGAAGTCATCGTGCATCCTGTGCAATAGAGGTGGATGGGTCAAGTGGTAAACCACGCCGCCTACCCAGCTAAGGACCTGGAAAGGTCTGCTGAGCCTTAGAGATTACTTTCCGCCTTGGCCACATCTCTGTAAACCTCATTGAGGTGAGACCTGTATAAGGATGTGGTCGTCATCCTTGAACTCAAGAGGCTTCCTGTCAGCTCTGTGCAATCTCATCTACCATTATCCATAGGTGATCACTGCCCACTCCTACATCAGGACTCACCCATTTCTGGTCCCTAATGCGTTGCAGTGAACTATGTAACCAACGCCCAAAAGCTGGGCGCACTGATCAACACATCTTTTGAAAGCTCTGATGGAAGTGGTGCTGAAACTCTGGAGAATTATGGAACAAAAGAAAGTTTTTCCATATCCTGATTGATCAAATGCACCCTCTTATGAATGATTCCATCCTGTGATTCCTAGGTTTTCCTTATCACCAACCAAGAAAAACCCCATTCCAATGTTGTAGATAAACCACAACCTTTTTTCCTAATATAGTCAATTTGTGTATGAACTGTGGATCCAATCTAGACTCAGACCAACGCCATAAGGCCTCGATGCTACCACCAAGAGATTCCAACCAAAACTCTCACCTTGTGGGTCAGATCACACTATCGTCATAAGTGTGATTGTCGAGTCTTCTTCCAATGTATCTCCAGACGTGAGGGTAGAGTCTACAAATTAACTAGAAACACTAGGTATGGGACATGATTCGTGGAAGGAAGGAATGATTCGTATCAACGTCTGTTACTACGACATCTTTTAGTGGACACAGACTATCCCTCAAATCATTCTTAGAGCCATTGGGTCACTCTCCTTGATCGCATGCAGCTAATCTCTTTCCCTCCCCTCCAGCACCCTGAGCCTAGAGGGTACAACAAAGGCGGGTGATTGTAACATGTTGATATGTACACCACCTCATGATTCTATCCTAGCTCTGCCTCCACGTCTGCTACTCTGCAGATTCATATGTCCTTAACATTTCCTCTTTTTGAAACATTCGCACACCCAAGTCTCTGAGACTGGCGATAGTTTCCAGCTTTCACACTGGTATCCTTCACTGACTACATCCATTCATCAAAAGAATTCTCAACCAAAATGGTTCTTTCTAGCACCCTTACATTAGTAGGAATGTATAGAGAAAGGAGTGCTTACTCGAATATCCTTTATACAAACCTCGCTCAGAGGTTCGAGCTTTATATCACTGATCTAATCGTATTCATCGAGTACACGGAATGTTTGGTATGCCTCGATGAATACTCAGCATCCGACTCGTCACCCTGCCGAAGCTTTAGAAGCTCAAGAAAACTTTCATCCACCTCCTCAAACCAGTCCTCAGCCGCCTAAGAGTCGGGCTCACCTCATAACTTAAGGGTATCTGATGTTAGAACACATGTAAGGCAGTAAGCCTACATGTTTCACCTACAGGTACCGCCAATTGTAACTGCAGACCAACAGGTAGTGATGTATAGCTAATACACTACCCGAAGGCACTATCTCAGGCATCGGTCCACGTACCGAAGCCTCATCGCTATGCAGACCATCCTCATGGTCACTCACTGGAAAAACTAGTATCCAAGTCCACCATCCACTCTACTGATGTCTCAGCTAGGCGGAAAACACTAGCAATCGCCTCCAGTCAGTCCTCTACTGTCTAGGAATCTACCACGCCTCGTATCCTAAGAGGCCTCTACTGCTGGAACTCATGCAATGCGCTCTGTCAGCGTGCACAGTTCGCTAGTATGGCTGGTGGCATCTTCCGCCCAACAGGTGGTGGTGCTTCTGGTACACCACTTGAGTGTGCCAACATTGTAAAAAGGGTCCCGCACCGGAGCCTCATCGCTCGGTGGGCCATCATCACGTACTATCTCATAACTCTAAATGACTGTCTGTGTGGTGACATCCTAAAACGATGCGACATGGTTAATGATTTATACCTGGTTAGCTGACCTGGATTGAGCTGAATTTAAAACCTTTGGAAACACACATGCAATCATTGTTTTCAGTCACAATGTCAAAAATCAGAAGTCAGGTTCCTGTTGTACGGATACGTCGGCCACCGCACCAACACTGGACTCCCTAAACTAAAAACCACACTCGGTTCCCTTAACACTTTTTCTTCAGAGAAAGAAAATATCAGAGTTATAAGTTCTGTGGTAGAACTGACGCCTATGATACCAATTTGTCACGACCCGTCCTCGGGGCCCGTGCTGTGACTACCCCAATCCCGCCTTCCATAGGCCAGGGTATGGCGACTAGCACCAAAGGCGAAAATCCCGATAACTCAGAAGGAATTTCCAATATAAAAGTATAAAAAACACCACAAAGTATAAGTGGAAGTAAAACATCATGTACAAAAAGGAAGTGCAAAAAAGTAAATGGGCTGGAATACAAACCCAATCGAAATTACAACTACAATTGAACAAAAGTACATCAGAAAAGACAAACAGCTAGAAGAAAGGTAGAAGGTCCTGGGTCATCCACCATGGATCCTACCTGAAGGGTAGGTATAGATAGCGCAGCTCCTAGATCGTCCACCATGGATCCTACCTGAAGGGTAGGTACAGATAGCACAACTCCTGTATCGTCCACCACGGATCCTACCTGAAGGGTAGGTACAGATAGCCTCCACAACTCTCTTTCTCATCAACCTCCTCTGTGTATCGTCTCTCTATGAAGTCCAACTCCGAATACTATCTCGTCATGAGGTCCACCTCTCGGTACCGTCCAGTTATCAAACACTCTGCCTCCATCAGCACTACCCATCGTCTGCAACCAACACAACAAGGTGCGGGCATATCCCATGTTGGGGTGTGTATAACGTTACTTAGTAGGGACCCCGAGACCCTCAAGGTCTCTCTAAATCCAAAAAGGATAACCACAAAGAAGATCTCAACAGATAACCTCTACTTAGGTATATACCCATACGTATAAATATGTTAGCAAGTAACCCATCTCAATCATGAGGAAACACAAAGATTATGAAATCAACGGGTAGCCACTACCCAGGTATATGCCCATACATATACCTAAGTTATCATGTGACCCATCTAAATCTTGAGGTAAAAAAAAGATCATAGACTCATCTCAAACAATGATTTTCATTATCGAAAACGTAACTGCTGAAGAGCCCCATCTCTAGAGTGTACAGTGGGTCTGTCATGACTCCGAGGTACATCTCACTAACCTAAGACTGCTGAGGTACTCCCCCTGTCGAGTACAGTGGGTCAACCACCCAAACACAGTAGTGCTTCCCACCGTGTATGCCACCCAAACACAGTAGTGCACACCCCCTAATAGCCTACAAATGTACACACTGGATGAGTACTGCGGGTCTGCCCTGTCACACAGTAGTGCTCCGTCTACCATGGGTTTGAACCCAAAAAAATTAGTGCTTCATACACTAGGATAGTCGACTCACTACAAGTCGAGTCAGTCAAGCAGTCGTCAGGTCTCAGCTGGCTTCACGGTCTCCATACTCCGTACGATCGTCTCCAGGAGGGTCCCCTCCACGAGCTACAAGTCGATACTCCAAGTATCTCAAAGTACCACAAAGAAGTATCTAATAGGACCTCCTCTCCATAGGGGTCTCAATGCAACAGACGGTGCGCCAATTGGACGCCCGGTCTGTGAGTTATTAGCATTTTCGTCCTAGGGGCCCGGTTGGTTTCGTGTGCAAACCAACCTGGTGGTATCTCAACTGTACCCAGAACTCGCATAGGGTATACTGGTAGGGACTGTTTCTCAATGTGATCACCAATGCCGCTGACGATTCGTCAATAGTACGTCCGGTCTGAAAGATATCAGCTTTTCCATTCTAGGGGCCCAGTTGGATTTCGGGTATAATCCAACCCGGCCACTATCCAACTGCATCCAATCCTTGGGAGAAGAATTACAAAAGCTCTGTCTCATCAAGGGGATTCCAACAAAGTTGATGTCACATCAATCGGACGTCCGATGCTCAAATTATATCCATATCCGCTCCGAGGGCCCAGTTGGTCTCGTGTTCGAACCAACCCGACCATACCCAAAGTTCTCCGAAACCTTGAGTGTAATATACCAAAACGACTGTCTCGATCCATGGATCACATAAAAACTGAAGGTGCATCGATCAGAGATCTGTAGCCCACGTTATTGGTGTTTGAACGGAAACTTCCCGAAAATAGGGTGTTCGGGCCCGGTCCGACCCGGCCCGAGACCCCCCCTGGGTCGGCCCGAACCTGGTCGACCCGTTCTGGGTCCGGGTCTGGCTCGCTTGGGCACGGCCTAGCCCGGCTTGGCGCTGGCGCTGGTGCGGGGCAGCGCCCACGTGGCCAGTGGGTGTAGGGGGGTTACAACACCCCATGGTCGGTCGCCGGTCGCCGACGCCGCCGCGCCGGTGAGGTGCAGCGCCGCTGCCTTCCGCTGACCCAATGGACGCACTCTGGTGGTCCGTTTTGCTCGTCGCCTTCGCTAATAGTCCTCCTGGGACTCGACCTTCACTTCGGAGGCTTCAGAATGACTTTGCGGCCCTGTTTGTCATCACCTATCAATCCGCGCACAGCATTAAACTAGCGGAGTCTTCGAATCGCCTTCGCATCCCCGACTCCGGCCGCAGTTTTGCTCTGTCTCAACGGCGTGGCGCGACGGTGCCACGCACCCTTGCCATAATTCTCCATGTTTCCGCGCGGTGTCATTCCACCATGCCACCGTTGTTCGTGCCGCAACATAATCAACAACAAGGGGGAGGAGGGTCAGCCGTGTTTGTGCGGTCCGACCTCCTCCCATTATAATGATATTTAGTGGCCAAGAAATAGAAGTCGACGTACGACAAATAAAACAAATAACCCCAACATCAACCATCATAAACAAACGATCCACGGATCAACCTAGAAATGGTTGGTTAGCGCTCGTCGTTCTTTTATCAAAGATAAAGAGAATACCAACGATATTCCCCTACAACCTCTTAAATAAAAAAATCATACAAATATTTCCAACAAACAAAATAAAACATTCGCGGATCAACATAATGATGAGTTGATCCGGGTTCTTTGTTTTAGAAGGAACAACCAAGGGAATAATACCATTCTCAAAATAATCCCCCTACCTAGAAATTGACTTCACACATCATCGAGTCACGGAAGTCGAACGTCGCAGTAGTCAGGTGTCTTGGAAGAATGGTGTTGATTCTGTCATTGTCGAAGGAGGAGTCGTTGATGTAGACGATGCTCCTCACTAACGGTGCCTTTTCCCTTGATGCAGAGGAAGAAGAAGAGTTGAAGGCATGAAGCATTCTTCGCCGGGAGAAGATGTTCCTCATTGGATGGTCGGTGTTCTTATTTTTAAGAGACGAACACCCTTTATAATTTCACTAGAGCTTTCCCCAAAATCACAACACAAAAAGTGCCAAAACAAAATAATGGCCAAGCCATTATTTTATTCACCCAAGTTATTCAAAATTCAAACAACTTAGTTAATTAATTAAATGATAGAATTCATTGATTAACATGTTTTGGCAACATTTAAGTGGGAGAGAGAGGGAGAGGATGATTTTCCACAATTAATTACAATGAAAGTTAATGAGGGGTTTTAAGGTGTTGAGGGAATGTGAAAAGTTGGGGGATCGTGTGGGCTCCACCAACAATAGATATTTTTACATGGGAAGTTAGGTGGGGTGTGAGCCCCACCTCCAACTTCCTTTTAGAGGGAAAACATCCAGTTAAATAAAATTGTTTCACAACAATTATATTTATTTCTTATTGAATCCCCAAATTTTTATCTACCACATACGTCAAAAGGCAACTCTGGAAAATGTCTTCATAAGAAATTACCGGTGTTGCGAGTTCATCGGTGCCCTCATATTTCAATTCCTAGTACCGGTTTAAAAGTTAGAAAACTCACTCGTTCATTCACTGAACGTACCCAAGCCTCACTTTTGAAATTAATTCCGGGAACACTGGGCCTCGAAATCAGGCGCCATTAGAAACTGCATTCTTGTAAAATTACAAAGAAAATTAAGAAAACATTTCCCTTGAATTTTACCAGTCTCTACAATTTAAATAATCATTTATTTTATTTAAATTTATTTTAGGTAAAAATAGACCCATAATACTTATATAAGTTCAATGTAATTCATTGGAGTCATTTTATAATAATTTTAGATATATAAAAATTTTATTGAACTTTTAACCGTCTTTTACCCACCTCCTATGAGCATTTGAAATAGTACATAAAACATAATTTTACCTCTTCTAGGAGTTTAATTTCCAAAATCAAAGAGACAAGGTTAATATCAAAGAGAAAAATGTGGTTCAATAAGATAAATATATTTTTTTGGTAAATAGTAACTTTTTATTTTTATTAACCATGGTTAAAAGTATATAGTGTAATTAAGGGTAAAAATGATATTATTATTACCATAAAACATTTCAAAATTCTATTGGATAAGTGAAATTCGACCAAAAATAACCATAGAAATAATATATTACTCTTTAGGTCTACATGGGTTATATTAGGACACTTATTGTTATTTTATTTAAAGAAGAGTTAAAAGAGGTAAAATCAATGTTTAATAACTAAAAAAGTTTTAATATGGGGTTATAATAAGATAAATTTGACTATAAATATTCATTATAAAAATAAAAAAATTTCCTAAATAATGGTATTTTATTTATATTTTTGATAAATTATATGATTTAATTTATTTATTACACAATGATGATGTAGTTACTAACTAGTTAATGAAATATTAACATAATTGATGTTGTAAATACCCAAGTAACTATAATTTGAGACTTTTTTTAATTCCGCTAATTTTATAGTGTAATTTAACATGTTATTATTGATTTAATTAATTTTTTTGAACTAACCCTACTATTATTATTTTCACAAAAATCAACTACCAAATAGTTTCAAAATTGACATAAAATAGTATTTAAAACAAATATTATAATATTAATTGTTATTATATACCTAAAAATATAAGGTTTGGTCAAATGACTTAGTTAGGATTATATATATTAATAATGAACCACCTGGGGTGTGTTTGGCTTGTTATATTATGTTTATTTACCATATATTGAATGAAAACAAGAAGACACAGTAAAAGATAAATTATTTAAAGTAGAGATAAATCTAAATTATAAGGTTAAAATAGTAACATAAACTTGAATAAAACCAACTGGTTGAGAGGGTTCTGACCGATCCCCACTTTAGATTTGAAATAAATCAGTTTGGAGCTATTATAAACCGAATATCACTTTATTATAAAATAATATTTTATGTTTTTTCTAAGGCGCCCCTCTCCTCCCTTATAATAGGGAACCTCCTCCCTCTTTTATTTACTCAATTTTGAGCATTCATTCTAGTCCCACCACTCTCCATTTCCCTTATCAACATCCATATAAACATTATAGAGGTTCTGGTCTCCTCAAAAGTCTAACTCTAGTGCCTCAAGAGGAAGCATAAAAGAGGTGCGTCTAAGAAGAGGTAATCTCTTCTACCGATTGTTTCAAGTTTTCTTTCTTCATCAACTTCTTATTATTTAGTTATAAATTAATAAAATCAGTATCACTAATATACTGATATTTTATTATAAATATAAAACCACCCCATTTCACCTTTTATCCATCCTATGGAAAATGAAACCACCGCTCATGCATATATACGGAATACCGTCTCCATGTCGTGGCGTAATATGTTTCTCCACCACCACCTTACTTGGATGGGTATAACGGTGTAAAGAATAACTATATATAGTTATTATAACATAATACTGATTCTGGGATATTATATCATCCAATCCAATTCAATTCAATAAGTTTGGGAACGATATAATCGCTCGTGCGTATGTACAGATTATTGTCTCCACCACGCGATGAGATTCATTCTCCATCTTAACCATTCAAAAATGATTATAAGGTATATATCATGAATAATAATGAAATATATGAAATGATAAAGCTAATTTATTTATGTATATATATATATATGTCATCCACTTACTTCCCTTCATGTAAATAAGGAATGGAAAACATCGGTCATGTGTATGTACGGCCTACCATCTCTATGAACGGTGTATTTCATTGAATTTATCTATCTGTTATATATATATATATATACTGAATATTTAAGATATATAAATTCTGATTTACATTATATATATAATTAAATCTTTATATAGTTAATAATAATATCAAGAACACAAGTCCATACATGTACGATAAATAAAATGATTTTACCCAAAACAATGCGTTAACATGAAATTTAAAAAATAATGGGTAATATAAATTCATAAGTGAACCATATATGATATCATAATAATGAATATTATTCTGTAATAATCCAATGACATTATTTAAATCATTATATAGGAGGTTTGTATATGTACTAAGCATATTAGACCAAAGGTAAGGGATAACATTTCCAATCTCGTTTTTATCCGAGATTGATTATTCTTAAATATTTTTAGGGGTTATGATTATCATCCATGTCCATGTTTTCTAAAAACGTCTTCATAAAATGTGTACTATTCTTACATATATTTTTAAAGTCATTTTTACCCTTTGTTGACTTTTTACCACCATGTAGAGAAGGAATCATTCCTTTGGTTACCATATAAAGTACATTTTGACCTTTCTAGCACAAGTACAAGAAGAATTTTTTTAACTTATACAGGATGAGAGGATTTTTACGATTTCATAAATACTTTTTTAATGAATATTAATCTACATGAATTCATTGTTATTTTCAATAAAATCAATTTCTTTTAATATTTTTTGGCATTTTGTGAAAAGAAAATGACTTTTAAGAAAAGAGGATATTTTCATCATGAATTCTTTTCAAGTGTTTTATCAAAACCATTTTCCATCTAAGATGACATTATATAATATGTTTATGTTTCAAGTATAATATATCCATGATTTACATGGTTTAACTTTTCATATGATGAAATGATATCCATTTGTTTTATATGGATTATGTTATGATGGGATGATGTTTATGAAATCCATTTTTATTCATTGGGTTGTGATAAATGATTTATGTTTAGGTTGTGGAACCAGAAAGAATGATTTCCTTATGAGATGGGTGGGAAAAATATCTCCCTACAATGCATTGGGTAAATATTTATATCTCATGAGATAGACATGGCTTGAATGGTAAGTTAATCCAGTTCAGTTATATAGGACATGAATGAGTAGTGAACTCGATTCAGAAAGGGACTTTGCCCAATAAGATGGAATTGGTAGCAAGGCCATGGCTACTTTGGAAATCATATCAGGGGATTAATTTTTTTTCCAAAATTAAAATGTTTTATTCCCATTCTATTTTATCATTATTGATGTTTCTTTATGACCTATTCCTTAAGTACTTCCATAATTTATTTCACAACTCAATATTTTGATGTTTAAAATTTATGTTCATGTTTGGATGTTCAAATGTATATGGTTTGTTTTATTTTCTCCATTCATACCCTTAATGATCATTTGATATCACCCTTTATATGTTTTCTTTTCCCTAATATATAAATGAAGGTTTTAGGTAACAAAAAAAAAGAGAAGATCGTTATGGGTGATATTGAAGATCTTTAATCGTGATTATAATATTATATTCCATGTTTCTAAGGACAATACACTATTACAATCCTTTGTTGTCCATTTTCTTTATGTATTAGGTATTCTGTAAATGTAATGTATCATCCATGTACATCATGTTTGGGGCCTATACAGTTGGTATTAGTGGAAAGGATTAGTTATTCTTTGTAATCTAGGATGCAGAAACTTTAGTGAAATCTTTAGAGATATTTATAATGTAAATCTAGGGATGACCATAAGGATTTGTATACATAAAGGTTATAGTCCTAGAATTACTATAACGATCTTATAATTAATCCTATGATGTTATATATTGAATATAATCCACCTTTATTATGTTTTTTCCTAACATGATTTTCTCCACTCACACTGTACTTTTTGGGTTTTAGACAATGCCTAGAACCCGAAGGAACCATGTTGATCAATGTAAAAGACAATGCAATGATTTTCCTCCTGAACAAACCAATGTTATGGGATATGGTGTGAAAAATCTTATTGCTATACATACACAAGCTATGAATCATTCTGTACTTCCAAATGAGGAGAGAAAGAAACAATATTCTACTGAGTCCTTCATGAGGAAACATCCACCTTCGTTTAGTGGGTCGTCTGGTCCACTTGTTGCAGAACAATGGATTATAACCGTTGAAAAGATATTTTCGATAATACGCTATTCAGAACATGAAAAATTCATTTTCATAGTTTACTAGTTAGAAGGGGAAGCAGACCAATGGTGGACTCTAAATAACAATACAAGGCCCCAAGATGAAATTGAATCCATGGAATGGGATGAGTTCAACAACATATTTTTCAATAATTACATCCCTCATATTCTTCGAACAATGATGGAAAGGGGGTTTCTTGAGCTTAAGAAAAATGTTGATGATTCTGTTGGTATATACGAAGCGAATACTACAAGTCTTTAAGGTATGCATCCAGATTTATCATCCAACCTGAAAGTAAAGTTGATCGATTCATTAGTGGCTTAAAAAAATTCTTCTAAGGGAATTATCTTTATGACACGTTAGTAACTATGATGAAATTTTTTGTTGTTCTATCAAGGTAGAACTGGAAGTTGGTGTTACGTATCCATCTCATGGTTTTGACAAGAAACAAAATATGGAGATTAAGGAAAATTCTCAGAACACTGGTGAAAAAAAAGAGAATGTTTCTTCATGCTCAAAGTGTGGAGAGAAGCATGGTGGACATAGTCTAAAAGGCACTAGAAAATGCTTCAATTGTGGAAAAGAAGGTCATCGAGCAGCTCAGTGCCTATGTAATGGGAAAAAAGTTTCTAATGACGTGAATAGATAAAATACTATAGAGAACGCTCCACCAACACATCAATGCTTTAAGTGAAAGGAAATGGGGTATTATTCTAACCAATGCACTAATCCAAGGTTTAATGATGACCGACATCAACAAAATCTTATGGAAAAGGACAAAGGGATGTTACATGCGATCACAATTGGTGATGTTCAGTATTACAACAATGTAGTAGAATGATTATGTCTTTATATAATGGGATTACGATATAATTTTGTCGAATCTCATTCATAGTATCGTGGAATATTGTAATATCTATGTATAGTTTATTATGATTTTCCATAATTATATGGTACCCGTAACAATGAAAAGTGATTGAAATATTTTTGGAAAGAAGATGATATGAGAATAATGAAGGGATAAGGAGAAAATGAAATGTTTGATATTATTCATGAGCTCATGACTGATTTATGGACAAAGTGATATCATGGTTTGAGTATATAGAATATTTGGGATTTTTGTATGTGGAAAGAGATAACTTTTGACAGCATTCATGATTTCATTAAGATTCTATGGTAATTAATGATTCAAAAGAATACCTGATTAAGGTATTCACATGTTTGTAATGTGACCAATAAGATATATCTTATGATTAATGGGGGATAAATTATGGTATTCATGTTCTTTTAAGGTGACCTTTCAAGTAATAGTTTTCTTTATATTATGAGATTGGACAAATGTATTTTGGATAATCCTAAAGATTGGAACATATTTTGATGGAAATCAGACAGTATTATTTAAAGATAGAACTTTTTTTTCGATATTATTTCTGGAATATTATAGTAGAATAGTTTTAGAAAAAGGACAACCCATTGGACGAGCGACAACCCGTCGCGTCGGACAAGGGAGTGGGAATCGAACCCACAACTGAAGTGCGACGGGCCTTTATCGCATACCACTGGCCTACAAGAATTCCCTTGTTTGTATAAATTAGTTTTAATTTATTAAGTGGTATGATTTATGAATTATAAGTCCATTTTTTGAAACATATATGAATGATATCACTATAGATGGACTTATGAATATTTAATAACATTTGATAACATTTTGTTTGAGAAAGATGGAATGACCTATCAATCTATTATATGACCTGCTAAAACTTTACAAATGATAAATTTAACTTCATTTATTTAATATATTATGTGTAAATTGTTAAAGGAATGATCAATGGTCTGATTGTACCAAATTCAAGAAAGTATTTCTTCTAATTCCAATTTTTTTCAACTTTAGGGAAATGATCTTGAAAACCAAAAATTTTTCCCTATTTCCCTCATATCAGATGAATCAGATGGTACCTTTGATCATAACATGTTTATGGCTTTGTTATTGTCGGCTATTTCATAGCCATGTTCTCTACCACTCTCCATCAGAACATGATGGTTGGATTTCTCTTCTACGTACATATTTTCACCTATGTTCTCTTTTGTGGAAACCTAATGATTATTTAATTTGGTTAACCGTTACATTTCAAAATTTATATTTCAACGTAATGTTCTGTTAATCCTTTTTACGATGTGGGTTTCTGTTAAATAATATTTCATATAGTAAACCATTTATAACCCATATGAATTTCGAGGGTGAAATTCATTTTAATGGGGGTAGAATGTAACACCATGAGATTTTATGAGAAATATTATTTTTAATTTATATGATGTATTGTGTTGTATGCTACACCAAGATTATCTTATGCTATACGCACCACCTTATTAGCTTGCAGTATACACAACACTATTCTTGGATCCTGTTACACAAAATTAAAAGTTCATTTTATATAAGATATTATACACAACATTGAGTGTGTGTGTATATATATATTTAATGTAAAAATGAAATATGGTTAGATTATATTATACACAACAGCAAAGGAATCATTCACTACAGACAATCCTAACTTTTCCTGATTTACACGCAATCACGACCTTCCACGATAGCGTGTGTTGTACGCAATACTGAGTTTCACTAAACAACAATATTTTTTTAAAATATTATATAAACTAGTTGTTATGAATTGTAATATACAATTTATTATATTTTATAAATTTTTTCTTTCAAAATGGTTATCATTTTTTTATTTGGAATATCGAAATTTTCCTAGTGTGAAATTTTTCATATTTTTCTGAAAGCTATCAATTTTTAATGAACAGTTAAAACACTAAGTTATTGGTTAAACTCGACTATTTATTGAAATAATCAATTATTTTATTTAAATTTATATTATGTCAAAATAGATAAATAATACTTATATATGTTCATTGAGATTCATTGGAGTAATTTTATAATAATTTTAGATACATTAAAATATTATTGAACTTTTCACCATCTTTTACCCAACTCATAAAAGTATTTTTCAATTGTACATAAAACCTAATTTTACCACTTCTGTGACTTTAATTTTTGAAATTCGAGAGGAATGGTTAATATCAAGAATTAAAATGTGGTTCAATAAGATAAAAATATTTTTTTTGAATAGTAAGATTTTGCTTTTATTTACCACGGTTAAAAGTAAATAGGGTAATTAAGGGTAAAAAATGATATTATTATTACCCTAAACCATTTATTAATTCTATTGTATAAGTATAATTCTACCAAAAACAACCTTAGTAATAAAATAGTATCCATTAGGTCTACATGGATTAGATTATGAGACATATTATTATTTTATTTAAAGAAGAGTTAAAAGAGTTAAAATCAAAGTTCAATTACTAAAAAAAAATTAATATAGTTTTGTACATAAGATAAATTCAACAATAAGTGTTAATTAGAAATATAAAAATATTTCATACATAATGGTATTTTATTTATTATTTTTAGACATTATTTAATTTGATTTATTTATGACACAATGATGATGTAGTAATTTTTTTATTAATGAAATATTAACATAATTGATCTTATAAGTACCAAATAAATTTAATTTTAGACTTTTTATGAATTACACTTATTTTATAGGTTAATATGACATGTTAATATTTATTTAATTAAATTTTTTCGAAAAAATCATAATGTTATGATTTTCACAAAAATCAATTACCAAATAGTGTCAAAATTGACATTAAATAGTTTTTAAAAGAAATATATTATTATTAATTGTTATTCTATTTCTAAAAATCTATGGGTCAGGAAAATGAAATAGATAAGGTTATATATTTTAATAATGAACCACTTGGGGTTAATTTGTCTTTTATAGTATGTTTATTAACCATATAGTGTAAAAAACCAGATGACACGATAAAAGATAAAATATTTAACATAGATTTAAATCTAAATTATAAGGTTACAATAGAAACCTAATCTTGTATAAATCCTATTGGTTGAGATTATTTAGACCGATATCCACTTTATCTTCTAAATAAATAAATTTTTAGATATTATAAACCGAATTTTACTTTATTATAAAATAATATTTTATGTTTTTCCTTAGGTTCCCCTATCCTCCCTTATAAAAGGGAATCTCCTCCCTATTCTATTTTCTCAATTTTGAGCTTTCAAGATCTACCAAAAACTGCCCATTTCCCTTAATTATATCTCTAAAAACATTATAGATGTTCTAGTATCCTCAAAAGTCCAACTCTAGTGCATTAAGTGGAATCGTAAAAGAGGTGCGTTGAAGAAGAGCTTATCTCTTCTACCGATTCATTCGACTTTTCTTTCTTCTTCATCTTCTTCTTATTTATTTAAAAAGTAATAAAATCTGTATCACTAATATAATTATATGTTATTATAATTATGAAACAAAACCATTTCACCATCTATCTATCCTATAGAAAAATATATCATCGTGCATGTGTACGTACGGAATATCATCTCCACGTCGTGGTGTAATATGTTTTTCCACCACCACCTTATATGGATGGTTATAAAGGTGTAACGAATAAATATATATAGTTATTATAACATCATACTGATTCTTATATATTATATAATCCACTCCAATTCAAATCAATAATTTTGCATACGATATCATTGCTCGGGCGTACGTACGGATTACCGTCTCCATGACGCGATAAGATTCATTATCCATGTTAACCAATCCAGGATGATTATAAAGTATATATAATAAATAATAATAATAAAATGACATGATAAGGTTCTAGATTTATGTTAATATATATATATAATATATTTAATTCAATTCAAGTTAATAAAGAAAGAAAAACATCGTTTATGCGTACGTATGGCCTACCGTCTCCATGAACAGTGTATTTCATTTCACTTATCTATCTTATATATATATATACTGAATTTATATGATATATAAATCATGATTTACATTCTGGAAGTAATTAATTAATTATATAAGTAAAAATAATACCACGAACAATAAGTCCAAACAGGTGCGATAAATAAATCGATTTTACCCAAAATAATGATTTAACATGGAATTTACCAAAGAACAAGTAATATAAAGTTATAAGTGAACCATATATGATATCATAACAATGAACATGATTCTGTAATTAGTCAATGACATTATTTAAATCATTATATAGGAGGTTCAGATATGTACGAAGCATATCGTTCCTAAGGTAAAGGATAACTTTTCCAATCTCATTTTTTATCCGAGATTGTTCATTCATAAATATTTACTGGGTTTATGATTATTAAACTTTTCCTAGTTTTATATAAATGTTTCCATAAAATTCAGACTATTCTTCAATATATTTTTAAAGTTATTTTTACCCTTTCTTGACTTTTTACCACATTGTATGGAAATAATCATTCCTTTGGTTACCATATAATGTACTTTTTGACTTTTCCTGCAAAAGTACAAGAAGAATTTATTTTTTGTCTTATAAAGAATGAACATATTTTTTTGGATTCATAACGCCTTATTTTAATTAATATTACTCTACAATTTTTTTTATTTTCAATAAAATCCCTTTCTTTTAAAATTTCATGGCATTTTGTGAAAAGAAAATGATTTTAAGAAGAGAGAATATTTTTCTGATTAATTATTTTCAACTGTTTTATCAAAATCATTTTCAAGATAAGATGAAGTTATATCATATGTGTATGTTTCAAGTATAATATCTCTATGATTTATATGGTTTCAGATTTCATATGATGAAATGATATACATTTGTTTTATATGGATTATGTTATAATGGGATGATGTTTATGAAACCCATTTTTATTCTTTGGGTTATGATGAATGATTTATGATTACGTTGTGGCACAAGTAAGAATGATTTCATTATGGGATTGTTGGGATGTATATCTCACTCTAATGAATTGGGTCAAGATTTATATCTCATGAGATTGTCATGGAAGGAATGGTATGTTTATCTGGTTCAGTGATACAGGACTGGAACGACGAGTGAACTCGATTCAGAAAGGGGCTTTGTCCACTAAGATGGTCTTGGAAGCAATGCCTTGGATACTATGGAAATCATATCATGTAAATAATCATTTTTAATAATTAAATGTTTTATTCCCATGATATTTTATCATGATTGATGATCCTTTATGACTTATTCCTTCCGTACTTCCAAGATTTATCTCACAACACAATATATTGATTTGTAAACATTATGTTCTTGTTTTGAAGTTCTAATGTATATGTTTTTTTTATTTTCTCCATGCTTACCCGTAATGAGAATTTGAGCTCACCCTTTATATTTTTTCTTTTCCCCAGGATATAAAAAAAGTTTTTATGTATGAAAAAAGGAAGATCTTAATAGGAGATTTTGAAGATCATTCACCATGATTAAGATATTATATTCTGAGTTTCAAAAGACACTAAACTATTACAGTTCTTTGGTGTCTCTTTTTATTATGTATTAGGTGTTCCGAAAATGTAATGTAATGTACATGTATGTCATGTTTGGGGTCTGTATACAAATTTTAGAATTTTTAAATTTTTCATTAATATAAAACAATAAAAAAATAATGAAGTCCTTTATCCTGAGAAAATAAAATTTTAATATTATATATCTTAATATTATTATTAAAGAAAAATTAAAAATTATATTGGTTTTATTATACTATACATACTAATAATAAATCTTATATATATTGTATTTACTTTTATATATATCATAGATATTCAATCAAAAAATATCAGATAAA
Organism: Viscum album; assembly: GCA_963277665.1. Classification (NCBI taxonomy): domain Eukaryota; kingdom Viridiplantae; phylum Streptophyta; class Magnoliopsida; order Santalales; family Viscaceae; genus Viscum; species Viscum album. The sequence continues at coordinate 792,344,574 of OY728160.1, read as the reverse complement.
AAATTTCAAAATTATTTATATAGAAGTATTAATTGAATATTATCCATGAAATTTTTTTAAAAATATTATTTTTGTTTTAAAGATAAATTTTAAAATAATTTTATGCCTTGATAGTTGGGGATTTATACATGAACATTTAGTTTTTTCATGTAAGAACTAGTTATAAGATATCATCTTGTGGTCATTGTGGCTATTGGTTCACAAAAATGGATCTCATGGAAATTAATATACTAATTAAAATTTATTGAATATTATTTTTCCCACAAAATAATTTTAATAATTTTAATTAATATTTCTCTACTAAAAACCCTAGACAGTCCACCAATATTCCATGTTTGAAAAAGTGATCTTTATATGTAATTATCAAACTAAACTATGTCATCAAATATAAATTATTATTAGTTTAAATAGTTCTTTTACATTCATATATTCTCAATAATTTAATGACTATATTAAAATGGAAAATTTTCATTGATTTATTTTTATGTAAATTAATTTCATTAGTTCATGGTTTTCTAATGAATGTAGATATAAAATAATTTATTCACATATATGAATAATATAGAGTCAAATTTTTTGGTTCTATAAGTGAATACAAGAAGAACTTGCGATAAACATGAAAAAACCCATAGACATAACTATTGAGTAAAATACTTCTCAGACAATATTATCTATATTGAACAAAGAAATGTATAATATATATTCCAAAAAAATTGAGGATTTGAAAGCAATAATTTCTAAAAAAATAGAGAAATTATATTACTATAATCATTTTGGTTAAAAAAAATTTCATTTTATCCATAATTTTAACTCTCATTCCATCTCACATTCCACAAAAACACCATGCATCATGATATAAAATAAATAGGTAATTACTCATCCATGTAACAAATTCTCTCGAAAATAAAGAATCTCCATAAGATATTTCATGATACTCACATTCTTATTCATGTCCAACTATCCTTAATCAATTACATGGTATTTGTTGTAATGATGAATGAAAATAAATATTACATGCATTAAATCCTCAACTCACTCCATTTAGGGTTTAATGGGTAACATATATTTCACCTTAACAATCCACTCTAATAATGGAAATGGTCTAATACACATAGTGTAATATTTAAAAAAACTATCTACAACCCATGATTGGATGAAAACCTAAAATATTATTATAACAATAAAAACCTATATGAGTCATATTCATAGATATAATTTTGATTTCATCGATTGGTGATAATATTTTATTTTCTCTCAAATTACTAAATATTACATGAATATAACAAAAAATAAAATATTATTTATAGATAATTAATTGTAAAAACTCGGTATAGTATATTGGTACTGCAGAAAAACACATATAATTTCATACATGTTTTCATCCAAATAAAGAGTATTTTTTATATGAATACTCGAACAATGAATAATTGATCACTATAAAGAAACAAAAAAAATTCAAAAAATCTGTCTTCTGGTGTATATATTGATAGTTGTATCTTCATATCCATTAAAGGATAATAATAATATAAAAAGAAAAAATGTAGATCATATCATTTGTTGATATATCTCAAACAATGATAATGATAAATGTTCGTATCAATCATATATAACCATCATCATAACATTGTAAAATAATATACACAAATTCCATGTAAATTCATTGAAAGTAATCAACCATAATTATAATAATAACCTCTATACCTTTAATATAATGCATTTTCAATGTATAACAACCAAATGGAATAATATCCACCAAATGATCCATGAGTACTTTAGAAAAATCATTTATATGGATATCTTTTATTATAATTGAATGTGAAAAAGGAATCAAAGATGATAATAAGTTTCATTCTAATATTTAACACATTTATAGTAAAACAGTTAGCTCTTTTATCTAAAATTATAATATATTTATGGGGAAAAATAATCTCCATCATATAATTTTTAAAATTGGAAAACAATTTAGGCACACTATGTGATAAACTATATAACTATGGGAGAATAAACCCCTACATGGACTATAAGAGAAAAAATCCCTAAAATTTCTATTGATTCTCATCATACTAAATACACTCATACAATAAATGAAAATGAACTATTACATGTCATATCACCTCCCTCTGATGTAATACATAAATAAATTCCTTCATCGACTGAGATAATGGATTACTGTGTTTTCATGTATTGTAGAAAATACCCCTGTTATCATTTTCAAACTCAACATATAAATAAATAGTTTAATCTATTATCATCCACTAATCTATTTCCTCATGAGATTCAACTATATATTTTTTCCAATATACATATATAAATTTATATTTTTCATATACCTTTTGTATATTATATTGTTAATTAAAAATTAAAAAAGATATATACCAGTATTAATTAATGAAAACTAAAATTCCAGGATGAAAATATATACTATATGGTATTTTTATTAATGATGTACACAATTTTAACCATAATGTGATAATAACCCCAATATATTTCATGAAAAAAAATCATCAATATGAACTCAATATCCTTGTTTTGGAGTTAGAATCATATGGGCATAACAACTAATACACACATAATTGTAATTCTAAATCATTCTTCTATATGACACATAGACATGGAAAATATGAATTTCATTGAAACACATACTTATGTCCATTAACATCTAAAAAATTATAGGATCATGAATTAGTTTAATTACTAATTATTATCCTTTTGTCATTTTAATCAAAATTTTATACCAATTTATATCCATATATCTGGTAAAATTTATTTCTTAATAAACAACTCAAATCACTAAATACCCTATCTTTTTTAAACTTATTAATATTATTTATGATTTATTTATAAAAAAATTAAAATGAATATGAATAATTAGTTTTCAATCATATAAAAAAATAAAATAATGTAAACCTCTCAAGATAAAGAAGGAAAATGATGAATATACCCCATTAGCTAAGCTACCAAAATTTAAATATCTACCATTTATCATTTTTAAAATAAATATATATGAAGAAGATGAAACAGTTCATAATTTTATGATTGGATCATTAATTGTGTGTACAGATAATAAAAATTATGTTCCCCAGTACACTAAATCACACTGTTCTTATACCATAAAAGAGAGAAATATATTTTCTTAGAGGGAATCCATCACTGAACTCATTTAATTCGTACCACATTGTAGTCATCACTCAGGGAATCAATCCTCCCATTACCATCCCATTGAAAAAGGGAATGAAAATATATTCTAACATTAAGATTATAAATAAGGGAAATAAATAATTTGGAATATCACAAACCACAATAATATAATATTGTGGAGAACCTATATATTAGAAAATAAATAATAATATGTAATGAATAAATGTTTTCAGATACTATTTGGTTATATATATATCTAATAAATCATGATTTATTTTCATATAATCTGAGGTTAATATATTAATTACGTGATATAAACACTAAAATATGATTAACATTTGGAAATGAATATTTTATTTAAAATATAAACAAAGAAAAAAACAAGAAAATTCCTCAAAATATAAAAAATTGATTATATATAAATTTTTTATTATCTATAATCCATGATAAAAATCCAAATGACATTGAATTCATAATTATTATTCCTCAAAAAAGAATTCAATTAATTCACACAACCATAAAATTTGTAGACCATCTTATACAAAATTTCTTGAGTTAGGTATGAATGAATATACTATTATAATCTTTGTGTAATATATGTGTTCCATTTATAGTGTTTTCTCATTAAATATTTCTGTTTTACTATAATTTACCTTGCGTTTTCCCATGTAAAACATTTATATAGCGATTAGGCCATTTAGATTAATTTAATAAAGGATCCAATTTAAATATAATTATGTGGATTTTTTATTAGTTTACTCATTATCAATATCTATTTAATATTATGTTTCAATTATTATTTTTCATCTAATTGTATAATGTTGGACCTAGTATTTATTTCATGTAGAAAATTATATATCATCTATCTATAATCTACATCATCGTGTGAAACTGTTATGTAGTACCACTGATTTTTATTTTGTTATTATTATGAACATCCCTTTTCCTATTTAATCATATATAATTAGGTTATGCGTGATTTATTCTATGGTCTTTAACATCATATTCAATTTACTATTATAATGTTATCATAATATGTATTCAAAAAAATACTTTAAAAATATCAATTTCAATGTCCGACCCTAGTATTTTATTAAATCTATTTCAAAAAAATTATTAAATTTCCTAATAAGTATAGATTATAATAATTATAGAAATTAATAAAAATAATAAATATATAAAAAATATAATTTAGATATTAATTAATTTTGGAAAAAAATTAATTATATATAAGAAATTAGTAATTTATTTATTTTTCAATTATCTTCTAAATTTTAAAATGAAAATAATATGATATTTTTAATAAAATTTACTATCCCACTTGAAAAATTTATTTTTATGTTTATGGAAAAATAAAATCATTTTTAATTCGTTTTCAAAGGATTTTGATGTTTTGTTATGATTGGTGGGTATTTATTAATGGTGTAGACTGATGTTTTTTCTCTTTAATGTCCAAATCAACCATTTTTTTGGATATTTTACCAACTATATTTGGGTTGTATTCTATAAAATATTTACGTATATATGTATGCTTGAACTGGGATTTAAAATGACTATATAATTATTATTATTTCATTTACAAATATTTATTTTTAAAAATTACAATATTAGATTATGATGGCCAAATTTTAAGGAATTTTGTTTGAGGATATTTTGTTTAAGACTATATATAATGTAGGGAGATGTATAATTCCAATTTCATTAGGTGTGGGGTATTAATTAAATATAAAGTTTGGTTTTTTGTGATGTTATGGATATATAATACGTTTATATAACTAAATACAAAATGGATTTATCATACAATGGTATTTATTTAATCAAATATAGGGGTTGAGTCTTTAAAATTCAAGCTCATGTGGAGAGATGACAATACCAGAGTAATGGTTATTTTGATGAGAATAGTACTATGACTCTTATTTTCTAATATCTATAACAAATAAGGATTAGAAAATTTAATATTTTATATTCTATATTAGTGTTAATTCATATATTTTAACTGTCATATTAGTGCATGGTTTTTGTAGATTTTGAATAAATAGATAGGGATATTTCATTATCTCATAGTAGTTCATCACAGGTGTCATGTTAATGGTATTTAATGTCTATTTGAGGACACAAAACAAAATGCTGTTATTCATAACCATTATACAATAAACAATGTGGACCACAAAAAAGGATGTATAATCTATTTTGTAGGCCTCATGTTTGGATTATGGATTTAACCCTGATCACTATTTTTATTTACTAGTATCCATATCATGGTTTGGTTCAGTGAGGTTTCCCAAAAAATAATTCATGGTATTTAATTTGGTATGAAATTTATAGAGTTTAATTAAACCCTTATAATCTCTAACACTTCACATAATTATACCAAGTAATATTTTTTAGGATTATAACCACGATAACTGTGTGATGGCATGATGCCCGAACAAAGGTTCCCCCTTTATCCATTAGGTATATTTATTTTATATATATTTCTTCTTAGTAGTTTTTGAGGATGTTTTCTTCAAGTATTAAGAATTATTTTCCTTTTCATTAAGGAGTTATCGTTTTTCAGTGGTTGTTATAGGTACCAATAGAGTTTATTGGTGTTAATACTTTATTTATTGCATTATTATGATATAATTCATTAAAATTACTAGAGTTAGTGTATTTTGTATTATCCCATTAATTTAAAAATAATTATGAAATTATAGTGATTTAATTTTTAATTGGATGGATTGTATATGAAAACAAGAAAAAGATATGTCCAAGAATAATTTATTTATTTGGTAATAGAATTTCAAAATAGATTTTAGTTATTTCCTGTTGGTTTTATATGTAGATCTATCTTAGTTAATACAGATTTTATGTATGGAAATTTGAAACTATTTTTCTAGTTTAGAATAATTTTTATTCAATTTTAATCCTTGAAATATGGTCATGAAATTTTTATATGAAATTTTTATTTTTGTTAATGATTTGGGTATTGATCATAATAAATTCATAGGGAGGAAATTAATAATTTTAGATAGTTTTATGTGATTGACATTTGGTTTATTATTGATTCATACTATTGATTTAATTTTCCTTATTTTAATAATTTTTACTTTGTTATGGATGTTTTTGGGTAGTTTATAGATGTTGAAATGTTGTTCAGAGACGTTTTTGTATATATTTGGGCATATTTTACATGGTGTGTTGTAGTTATTTCTTTGAGAGAGATCAAATGATGTAATAGTTGTTTTTCTGTTAGGTATTCTGATAGTTTGATTATTATTTTTTATATATTTTTGTTTTAAATAGTGAATAATGAAGTGTTTTGGGATTTACATTCATGATATCATAAAATATAGTGGAAAATAATTAATTTAGTAATTATTGGGATCTCAAGGGACTATTGCTTAATGAAATAAATTGGCAACGGTAATGATAATTGTTTTAATGGATTTAAAAAATGCTATGACATTACATATACTTAATAAATGTAATAATAATTGAAAAACTTTATTTAAATTGTAAATATAAAAATTTTAATGAAAATAAAATAAAATATGAGGTATGGATTTTTTTATTGTAACTGTTTGATTTTGGATGTGGATTATTTTTTTATTATGTTGGTGATGGTTATTATTAATAGTTAGGGAAAAATGTATGTTGTTAGTGATGGATGTATCAATTTAGCATGATATATTTTATTTTGAATTCATGGATGAAATATATATATAATATCATTTTGATTTATGATGTGCCACAACAAAATTAATATATCATTACTAACAAACAAATGTTTTGAGGTCCCACACTAAATCCCTCACTCTCTCTTCAAGATATATCAAAATATAGAATGGCCTGAGGATATAATGAATAAATAATTAAATCATGTTTAAATATGGAACAAAAATATATATGATGTGTTAATGATTATGAATATGTTTTGGTATAAGGTGGGGGATGTCCATGGTTGGAAGATGGAATGATTTCTATTTCCTGCATGATCACAAAACAATAATGTGATGTGATTGTGATGTTCATTGATTGTGTGGGAATATGTCTTTGTGAAATGAAATAAGATGTGCTATGTGGTTGGTGGTGGTAAAGATGATATAGTTTTAACTGTGATGTGAGGTGTGGTTATATCATAATATGTTTATATGATATTGAATGATGAACTAAGTCATTTTTTGTTAGATCATAACATAGTTAATGAATATGGAAATAAATTATAATGTTTATTAATGATTAATATAATATTTTTATAATATTAATATATATGGATTCGATGGTGTGTGAGTGAGAATTATTATGTTGGGGTTATATTTGAATTATTATCAGAGTGTTTGAGTTCTGTTATTGGTTCATTTATAAATTAGAATTAATCCTACAAATTATCATTATAATTCCTGAAGATGGCCTTATTGAGTATAATTTTACTCACACCAATATACATTTGTTTGTCTGTGTATGTCGGTATGTCATGATTCTTAGAAGGATATGCTAACTAACCTGGGAAGTATTATATTTTTTCTTGGCGTTTATATAAGAGTCAATATTATAATATTTTCTTTTGGTATTTATTTTGGAGTATCATATTTTTCATAAAATATAGATTTATTTTTATAGTTTTTTAATTTCATATAATATATTTGATAGATGGATTCATTTTTCATGTTCTTAATATTATGAGGGTATTCTCCCCCTCTAAATATGTTTATACCCTTAGTGGTTTTCACCTTTAAGTGATCTTTTTTGGGCTAGCTTCACGAGTCACCCTCATATTATTACTACTACGAGAATGGGTTCTATAATGACCCACACTTGACACATATGAATATTGATTTAACCTTGAGTAATACTGAATATATTATAAAAATAGTCTACAGAAGGCTATATTAGTTTAATTCCTTCAAAATATGTAACAGTTTCTTCTATTTTATTTAATGATCTTCAACATCTCCCATAAAAATGTTCCCCTTTAGTACACCTACCTACAACCATTATTTATAACTAGGGGAAAAGAAAACATATAAATAGGTGAGATTATATGATCCTTAAGGGTATAAAAATGAATAATTTAGGCATATCCTAAAAAATGGTATCCAAACGTTTTCATGAAAATAAAAGACCATATAGATCATAATAAAATCATGGATTTATTTTTTAACAGTATATAAGACATAATTCATAAGGGAATAAAAGATCATATACAATGAGAATATCACATTAACATATGATATGAAATTGTAGAATACCTTTAATTTTGTAACATTGTGATCATTCAAAAATAGTAAGATGATGATTCATTAAATTTATGACATGAAATTATGTCATCACGTAATCATATAGAATTGAAAAAACTGTGTTTACACATAAATTGATGGACATAAAATTCGGGTCTAGCCCTATAATTGTAAAAAAGATATCACATTCAATTGTAACATATATACCTCATGAGTTTTCAATCCTTATTCAATTCATTTGAGGGAGATACATGTCCCACCCATCACATAACGAAATCATTTTTATGTGTTCCAAAAAACATAAACCATTCATCACATCATTACCCAAGGAATAAAACGGGTTTCCTTAAATATAATTCAATTCTAGAATAATCCATTTAATAAATGCATTTAATAATAATATAAACATAATAACCCAAGTATAGTTATTGTAAACATGAAATATATCCCTATTAAATAATTAGATATTTGAGGGAAAATTATTTTATAAAACACTTGGAATTATTTCCCAAGAAAAAAATCATTTCTTCTTCAAAAATGTTTTCCATTCATAAAATAGGACGACATTATAAAATAATATAATTTCATTGATGATAATTTGGGAATAATATAAGGGATTAATCTTGTAAATGTATTGTAATGAAAACATAAAAATTTATTCACGTTGTGTATGTTAAAAAAATCACGTACTTGGGTCGGATAAATCAAAAGTACCTCATATCAAAAATTATAAAAGATTCCATTCACACTATTTAAAAAAAATCATCCATGGGTGAAGTGAAATTTAAATAATTGTAGATGAATAAAAATTATATATTGGAATATATATTTTGGAAACATGGTCATTTATGAAATATATACTCCATTAAATACTTATGTATATAAAATATCTGATACTAATGCTATTTAGATATTACATATTTCTTTAGGTTGAGGTTTATTCATATGTTTCTGATCCTCTTGTATAAGTATTTAAATAATTTCCTTAACTTATTATATAATTATATTCATTTTTTCAATATCATATTTGATTATATAATTTCAAATTTTTAATAACATTATTACTTATCCTTCGAGTATTAACTCCTTTATTTTCTTATGTGTCTTTATATTGGATATGTTTATCTTCATTATATTAGTATATAGTTGTATAATTTAAAAAAAATGATATCAAAAAATATATTTCACATTTATTCATTGTAAAAATTTATGTAATCATTATTTAATGATAATAATGTATAATGAATCACGTCGCATCATGGACACAATACGCATCTGTACGCATGAGGGATTATATCATTTTCATAATTGTTGAATGGTATTGAAATCGATGGTATATATGTTATTACCTAATAAAAATATTATTATAAGAATCATATATATTTAATATTTCTACCATTATTCACAACCATTTAAGGTGGTGGAGAAAAATAGATTACACCATGTCGTGGAGATGGTATGTTGTACTTATTAATATATGGTGATTTTATTCTACATATGATGGATGGAAGGTGTAATATGGGTATTCCATAACAATAATAACATATAAGAATATATATTATCAAAGGGTTATTACTTATGAAAAGATAAATCACATGAAGATGATGTATAATAAGAAATATGTTTGAATGATTCAGATGATGAGATTACATCTTCTTTGACAGTCTTTATTTATGTCAAGGTACTAGAGGTAAACATTTCAAATGACCAGAATATCATGAATGATACTAAATAATTTTATAAGGTAAATTGGTAGAGGATTTCTAGAATTTAAGCCTCAATGCTAACATATCTTTTGATGGAGGATTCCATTTAATAATTGAGGTTTGGGGAAAATATTGAATCTCTAAAAATATTAATTTATAATTAAAATCATAACTCATTGAAAAAAATAAAAAATGATATTATTTCGATATGAGACGTGGTAAGGCAGTAATTTTATCCACAAAAATGTTACTAGTCTATTTTTAATTCAATTAAAACATCGTAATTTCAATTAACACTTAATTATTCAAATTGTGATTTCACTAAGATAACAAATATTTCAATTTTAAAAAGGTAAAATATTTACTTACATGATGTTAATTAGACTGAATTTATAAAATATTACAGAGTATAATTATAATTATATATTATAAAAAAAATTAGGATTTTTTATTAATTTAATAATACATTACATTGATAAATAATCAATAGTGTCATTTTCAACATTATTAAATTTATTAATTTTTAAAAATAACAAGATAAAATGTTATCCTCAAAAAATATATTTTATTATATCCATAAAGGGTAAAGTTAGTCTATAAAATTTTATTTATAGAATATTTAGGTCAAAATCAGTTTATAATAATATTTATAATTACAATAATTTGATATTTTAATTAATAAAATAATTACTATATCTGTATTGTGTAATTATTTAATATAATTTATTTTTGGTAAAAATGTAAAATAATATATGATAATGATGATAAATTTTATATAATTCTTAATAAAACTTATATTATAATATTTCTTTAAAATAATACTATAATAAAAATTGATATGGTTTAGAACATCAATGTGTGAACTTTAACATCACATTAAATAAAATATTACATGTGTCATTATATTTTTTATATCACTATAAATGGTAAATAAATCTTCCTTTGGATGATTTTTGATGAGATATAATCTACCAATAATATTTGGTCATGTGACTAAATATTTTAATATTTATTATTATTTTAATTAAAAATAATTTAATTGATTTTTCATCGATTACAAAAAATTGGTATTATTAATGTAAATTAATTTAAGGTAATTATTATTTCCTAAAATTTAAAAATAATAGATGAAATATGAAAAGAATTTATATTTCAAATTATTATTTATTGTATAATATATATCTATAGAGACATATGTTAAAAATTAAATAATTATTAAAATTTTGTAAAGAAATATTTCACTTTTGTTTTAGCGAGATATATTAATTGTACAAATCTCTTCCAAGTGGCATCCAATGAAAACTATAATGACCCAAGGATGATTTATTTACAAATAATTAAATCCAATGATATTGTAAATACTATTAGGGAAATTTATTCGTATTATTTTTAACATTATTTACAATATTTACTCTTTTACTATATTAATAAAAATTATCAAAGATAATATTCATAATATGCAAAAATAAAAGAATGGTATTTAAATAATTTATACCTACTAATTCAAACTATATAATAATTTTTTTCAAAACTAAGAATATAGATGATATAATAATTAATCTATAATATATATTATAGTAAGAAAGGGAAACATTTTTTACAATATAAAACATTACAAAAGTTTGAAAAATAATTTCATCTAAATTCAATGTAACAATAATTCAATTGACCAGAATGATATTATTTGAAAACAATATAACTTATTTCTACTTTAAATAAAACTAATAATATAAATTAACTAGATAAATTATTTTGATGAAAAAAACTATTTTCAATTGTAATTTAGATTATTATTATTACTCATAAAAACTAATAAGTTGTTAGAAAAATATAAAAACATCAACCAATTTATTTTTTTATACATCAATTCTAAATAATAATATAAATTTTTTTTAAAATAATGAAATATGTTAAAACATGATTTAAATTTGGTGTTCTATCAAAAGGAAATAGAAAATCATTTTTTAAAATTTATCTTCTATCGGAAAAATCGAATTTGTTCTTATTTCATCTGTACAAAAAATATAATATGAATAAAAAATTAGATTTAACACATATAACATTTATATTAAATTTATAAAATCCATGAAGATTTATTTTGGTATTTTATAAACTCGTTGATTTTCATTTATGAAGTCTTTCTGAAAATTATTTTCATTTATTTAAATTTGTTTTTTTTCATTTATAAATAATTTATAACAAAAATATATATATATAATTATATTTAAAGAATATTTTCATAAATGAGTTAATATTTTTCTTACCCACCTTTATAATGGATTGTGTATAATGTAACATAATAATATTTTCCTCTTCAATTAAACGCAGTCTTGTGTGAAAAAACAAACTATCAAAACAACATGAATTTATATGTAACACAATGAAAAATATTGGTGCCTATTAAAATAGCTTAGGAAATGATTCATATAGCACAAGGATATCATGGTGTACACTAAAACCAAATACATAAACAAATTAAAAAATTATAATAAAATAAAAAATGTAAAATAAAAAATCTATATAATATAATTCTCACACTGTTACGTTATAACCTCCTTAAAATTTATTTTACCCTCTAAATTCCTCTATGTTATAAATGGATTAACACATACAATATTATTTCATAGAATCCCACTTTAAAAAATAAATAATAAAGAATCATTTTAATAAATAACGTGATAAACATAATGATTACTCAACATCACTCATAAATAGAATTCCACATAAGTGAATGTTGGTTGAATGTGAAAACAATGACATGGTTGAGTAATCGAACTATCGAGTCGTGATAGATACTGATATAGAACATCATTATGAGATATTTTAAAATCAATAGAAATAAATCCAGAATTATGTATAGGACCATATAATTCATTTGTAAATAATTTACACGTATAAATTTTTTTGTTTCAAGATCTATTCCAAAGAAATGAATAATTAGAATAAAAACTAGTACTGAGTAAGAATATTCTCATACTTTCTAATTACCTTGATCAATTTCCACATAACATCTTATAATAACAAATAAATGTGAATTTTCCATTCCTTAACAATTACTAGATCATGATATCTATATATTCAATTAAAGATTATTCCATTTGTCATTTTTATAAGAAAAAGGCAATCAAATGTTATCCAATATACAAAAGTCCACTAATAGTGAGATTATAATTTATTGTCACAAACAACATCAATAAATTTAACATAAACTAGGAATAAATAAATAATCATACAATTTTTCTAAAAAAATATCCAAAAAATAAATAAGAGGTGAACTCAATAATTTTTAAATTTATCTCCCATGTCCCATAAGATATATATTATTTGTAAAATTTCAAACAATTGAATGACCTTAACAAGTATTTATATTCTGTAAACCATAAATCCAAAAATTATAACAAAATAAAAAAATTCATCATTAATAATACAAATCATATAATTATTTTTATATGTCAAAATTAAGGACAATTTATGGATTATCCTTTCCTTAATGATGTTTTTTACATAAATATATGAATCACTTTTTAGTGTTAACGGGACCATTTAACGTATACTCAGAAATAAATTTGGAAAAACCAAAGTGAAACAATTATTCAATAACACCATCAATGTTATTATATAATGTTTTCCTAGAATACCATTACAAAAAAAAACACAATCATTCCATCACATTATTATTTAACTCTACATCGCTAATATTGATCTTATGTTATTTCCCATTTTATCTGTACATAGAAGGTTTTCTAACATCAATCGTCGTCCATAACTCTTGGGTTAGGTCCTTAGTCATCATAATTCCACATTTCCTTCCACTCTTAGCATTGATGTTCAAGAGGTGAATCTTTTTGAGCATTCACTCTATTTATTTTACACTTTATACCACTCTGACACTCTTTTGTTCAATGTCCAATATACTAACAATTGATGTATATTATTGTTCCATTCTTCCATTTACATGAGTTCTATTTTTCACATTTTTAGCATGTAATATATTGAGAGTTTGTATTCACACATTGTGGAATACCACTAGAGATTCCTTTAATCTCTATATTTATTTTCTTATATCCATAGACTCAAAAGTTACTAATACCAATATCCATTTTTTGTTCACAATGTACGGATTCTTCAATGATTTCATTATCCCTTATGTATAAGGCTTTTCATAAATGTGGATCTTGGAAACCAAATAGGCATCAAAATTTTGTTTTTGTGCTTATCATTATCCCTAAGAATACATTTCATCTATTGTAAAACACTCTTCATATGAACCAATAGATTCATATACCTTTTGATTAATCTCAATGTATTCCATATCCTTTTTTCTTCATTGAATGTGATGGAATTTCTCAACAATAATTTTATATAAATCATCACATTAAATTTATTCAATTTCATCCTGATACCTAGTGTTTTTAATAAGATTAAAAATATGTTAAGGTTCACCTTATAGATGTTAAATAACCAACAAAAATTTTTCATGTTCGGAACACTAATGTGTATAAAATTTCTTTTTATTGGTACTAATTTATTGTTCATCAAAATTTTAATCAGAATGTCCAAATGAAAGAATGTGGGTGTTTCTTCTTGAAGGATTCAATATTATTTTGTTCCCTTCTCTTATAATATAGATATCCCACATGATTTAAAGGATTAGTGAGTGTAGTGACATTATTTTTGATTAGATCTAGAATAACATTTGGTTGTAATGAATGAAAATCATTTTATTTCCCTTGTAGTCATCATTAAAAAATGTTACAGTACGTTCCATCAAATGAATAAAAATAAAAAATAGTTTGAACAACACTAATCATATTGGAAACAATATAATCAATGGAAATATCATATGTTTAATCCTAGTTAATCCATGATCATTAATAAGATCTACATTATACTTATACGTATCCTTACAGAAATCCCTAGACATATTAATATAAATATCTCTAAGGTCCTCACTATTGTATTTGAATCCTAGTTTCCATTGATTTACTAACCCTTTACTCTAATAACAAATCTAATGACCCATGAATATCATATATGAATATTACATGACTTTTGAGGAATAATTAATACATTATATAAAAATACATCCAAGTCCATCCTAGTTTAGTGCCTTTGTAATCATGGAAAACATTCATTAAATTTGGTGAATGATATTAAACATCTCCCAAAAAGATTATCCCCTTTAGTGCTACTACATAACACCCTTCATTATAATCTACGGAAAATAAAACATATGAAGAGGTTATCTCGGATGCTAAGAATGGGTATAAAATGGAACTATACAACAATGTCATGTGAATAAGGGTATGAGAATATTATTGTGAAAATAAAAGACCATACACTTTATAAAAAAACCATGGGAGAAATTTTTTATAGTTCATAAGACATGGATCATAAGGTCCCTTGAGATTATAACATTAACATAAGACATAAAATTCTGGAATACACATAAACATGAAACTCTGTTAACATTTATATATTGTAATGGGATCACTCTTACAATTTAAGATATGAAATCATGACCTTGACTTTACATAATTAAATGAAAAAAATCATTTCCATGAATAAAATTGTGGTCATAAAATCATGTTCCACGCATAAAATTTTGAACATTAAATCAGGTTCACAAATAACATATATTTATCATGTTATAAGATTCAATGTCAAATGCATTGGAGGGAGATATATGTCCCACACATATAATAGTTAAATAATGATTATGTGTTCCACAAAAAATTAAATCAGTTATCATATCATAACCAATGGAAGAAAATGGGTTTCCATTCATATCATTACATCAAATACTAATCATCTAGAATGAATCCCATCACATCGTTGAGATAGTAAGTCATACATACACAAGAGTGATAATATAATTACCTTAATTACGGAATGGTATGGAAGTGGATGGTATATATATATAGTTACATAATCAATATTTTGTTATAATAATCATATATAATTATTATTTCTATCATTACACATATCCATGTATGATGGTGTTAAAAAACAAGGTATATCATGGAATGGAGATGCAATGTTGTACATACTCATATGTGGTGTTTTCATAGGATGGTTTGGTGGTATAATGTGGTTTTCAAGTTACAATAAAAAAATATTTAAATATATAATGTATTATTTATTACTTTATAATGGTTAAAACTCCTTAAAGGCTAGGTTGTGGAATAAATAATTTTAAATGAATTAGTAAAGGATATTTACTCTTATTCTAGGAGATTCCTCTTGGTCAACTCTTATAGACCGTAGAGTTTGTCTTTTGAGAATACATGTAAATATTAAATATAAATAAGAATTTTTAGAAAGTAAATGGGTAGGATATGGAAAATCTTGATGGATGAATGTGATTTGAGTTTTGAGGGAGGATGATCTCTTTTATTATTGAGGGAGGGACATATTTTTAATATAATAAATATTAATTTATATTAAACACAAATACCCATCCAAAACCCCCAGAATTTAATTATTTTTGAATATTTGATGATATAAAATTGTAATAATTTCAACTAATAAGTTTTACATAATATTTTATTTTAATTTAAACCTTATTCTTTTAATTAACACAAATTTATTATATATATTTTTTAACTATGGTAACAAATATTTTAATATTAAAAGGGTAAAATATTTTCTTATACGGTGTAAATTAGACCTTAAATTAATAATTTAGATCGTTTTACCAAATATAATAATTTTTATAAATATTTTAAAAAATTTTACAATTTTTAAATAATGTAATAATACATTATTTTGGAAAACAATAAATATTTTCAATGTTGATACTATTCAATTTATATATTTTTATAAATATTAATATAAGAAGTTATCATTGAAAAAATATTATATTGTACCAATATGGGTGAAATAAAATCATTAAAATTTATTGGATATTTTAAATATCACAAATTATATTTCTTATATATTTTTTAAAAATTAATTTATTATTTCCATTACTAAAATACTTAGTACATTTGTTTTGTGTGCTTAATTAATAAAATTATAATTTCAGAAGGAAATAAACAAAATATTAAAAAATAAAGATAATTGTTATAGATTTTATATGTATACTTATAGAGGATTATTACATCTGAAAAAAAAATATTAATATATATATATATATTAAAATTTTAATGTGAAAATATTAACATAAATTTCAAAAAATATTATAAGCATCATAATATTTTTCATATGGATCCAAATGGTAAATTGGCAATCCCATGTATACTTATGGTCATGATAAAATTTAAATAATATTGGTAATGTTTTTTATAATTTTAATATTTATTATCATTTTAATAAATAATATTTTATTGTTTTGTAATAAATTAATTTATTTCTCCATCATCAATGTATAAGATTTTAAGGAATCGATTTAATTATTAAAAATTATAAATAATTTAGTATAATAAATACAAAAATATTATCATCCTAATGAGTTTTTATTATATAATTTATATTATGTATATTCTTGTATTAAAAATTATATATTTAATTAATATTGAGAACGCAATATTTAACTTATCATTAAATAAAATAAATTAAATGTTCCAATCAGATCCATGTTGATTTAGAAGAATACCATTTAGACCTAAGGATGATTAAGGGAAAAATAAATTCATCCAATGATATTATGAAATTTTTTAGTTAAATATTATCATATTATTTTAAACCTTAATTACATAGTTTAGAGTTTTCTTATATTAAAAAATTTAGCAAAGTTATTATTCATAATTACAAAAAAAGAACTATTTTTAAATATTTTGGACCTATATATTTAAAATATAGAATCCATTTTACAAAATTAAAAACACATAATATATAGTAATTAGTTCTAAAATAAATCTCGTTGTTATAATATTAAAACATGTTTTAATACTTAAAACAACACAAAAGATTGAAATATTTTTACATATGATGTCACTGTAAAATTAATGAAAAATAACCACATGAAATTAAATGATAAAATATATTCTATTTATACATAAAACCCATTAGAAAATATAAATGATCCATATAAATTATTTAGATGAAAATAATAGTTGTTAATTGAAATTAAGTATATTTTTACAATACAACAAAATCATGAACTTATCAGAAAGATATCAAAAATTAATCCAAAAAAATTTATACCTAAACTAAAAATAAAAATTTCATTTTGTCAAATAGAAAAAAAAATTATATTAAAATTTATTTTTAATGGGTGAAACATCACAAGGTGTCCAAACTACACTTTAAAAAAACATCAGTTATCCACTAAAGTTAATTTGATCTCAAATAATGATTAAAAATATAAGAATAATTTGCAAAAATTAGGCTCAATATATATTACATATTTATCCCATTATTAAAATTAATTAATAATGGTTTTATTATTTTATAAAAACACGTATTTTAATTTAAATATTCTTTCAGTAAAAACATTTCCATTTATTTTAAATGGGTTTTCTTTTTAATTTAAAAAAAACCTCTCTAAAGAATTACCTATATATTCATGTGTAGTGAATTTTTTCATAATTCAATAAAAATTTTCATACCTACATTTATAATGGAAATGATATAATGTAACCTATTAATATTTAGTTGTTTAATTAATCTTGGTCTTTTGTGAACCAAACTATATCAAAAGAACTTGATATTGTGTTTAACAGAACCAAGCATAGGTTTTTTTATACTCCTACCTATGCCAGTTTTCTATGTAGCATAGTTTTCTCTTGGTGTAGCGTACAACAAAAGATATCAATTAAAAAAACATAAATAAATGAATATAAATAAAGTAAAATAAAATAAATCTAAATCATAAGAATAATTATGTGTTATAGGTTATCATTAGGTGTTTTCCTTAAGATATATTTATATAGATGATAATGTGATAATTGAATGATTTAGTAGTTATAAAAAATTGAATATTACATGGGTATTTATGGAAAATATTATTAGTCAAATAAATTCATTGATGTAGCATGTTCGACTAGTTATTACACATGGGATTAACTACCACTATGATCTAACATAATGACTATAAAATATTGAATTCCATAGTTTTCATAATGATTATTGTGTATTAATGTACTTGGATATGATCAAGAATCATTTCTTATTACAATTGTGGTTAAATTTGGGGGATTTTTTTGGGGGTGTAAATATATTGTAATAAAATCATCACAAATAATTTTGATTTTATAAAAATTAAAATATGGATATCATCATATCATATGATGGTTTCCATTAATAATTTTTGTGTTCCCTATATATATATATATATAAATATATAGTATGGTGATGAAATTTACTGTATGTAGATTTAACGAGATATGAATGATGAATATTTAATGAAGATGTTGTGTGATATCTAGTTCCTTAGTCTATAAATTTATTAAGGGTATGATGTTGATATGAAAAAAAACTATATTGATTAAATAGATATAATATTTAGATTGATTTTTTATTCATATGATCACTAGGTAATAATAGAAATTAGTCATTAGATATGATGTATGTGCTTATAGTGTATTTTTATTATTTTGGAGTGTGATGAGTCTATGATTTCATTTGTATTATAATATAATTATTAAAATATAGAAATTAATTCACAAATAATGAATTTAATGAATAGTTGGTGTTTCATGATCGTATAATATGTGACAATAGCATATAATAACTCATGATTAAGTTCAAAGATTATCTCCAAATTATCACATATTAATTTCTAGAAGTAGATTCAAGATTGTGGTATTAATATATTGAGTTAAAAAAACAGTTTATAATATGATGAACACATTTATGTGTCCAATAAATTTTGATTTTTTAAAGTTGGAATATGCGAATGATATGATTCATGTCTATATCAGATCACATCAAGATGGCATTAATTATAACATGCCATAGATAAAATCTAATTATTCATGATCATATAAGTCAGAATAGTCAAGGATTAAATTGGAAAAGAGTTGGCATTATTAGATTCATTGAAATACACTTGATCTTTTAGATCTATTTGATCCACTAGACTCTCTATTCTATTTTTTCCTTATAGAGGGAACAAAAAACATCAATATCTTCTATTAAGGAGTCCATAATATAAGTATTGATCTGTTAGATTTTAGTCAATTTATTGAAGATATATAATGATAATTTTACCTCCTTGATTTTAATGTTCCTTTAATATATAAAGATGAGTGCAGTCAGGGGTTTGACTGGCATTAGGTTCGATGATGTAGAAGATCAGTGTGTGGAAAGTTTTATTCTCTACATATACCAACAAAGTTTGTGCCAATGACAATTTGAGGTTGAATATACATAATAAACTATAAAAATAATAGCCAAAAACCTACAATAATAGTTTAATTGTATTGTGTCTATAGATAAATAGATAGTTACATTTTAATAGAATAACATAGAAATATGTAGCCTAAAGCCATGTAAAATGCATCCCGTGGAAATATGGTCCCCATTTTACACCTTTTTGTTGAACTACTATCATACCCTAGGATATAGTCCTATCTCCAATCATACCTCCACACTGATTATCACCTAGCTATCCTTAATCCATTCTTTATTCATGTTTATCTCCCGAAGTATCCATGATTTACTAAAACTCCTCCATTTGGTCCTCATGAATCTATCCCATTCTCTACCCCCCCTATCACAGTTTATTTATAAATTTGGTATATCGGTCAATCAAACCCTATTCATCTAATGAGTGGACCATGCACTAGTTCTGAAACTGATTTGTCATTCAGATGGTGTGTGGGCCAACCCATTTTCTTTATATGAGTGGGGCAAAAAATTTGATGAATCTGAGGCCATCAATGAGTGATACCTACATCGAATGGCCCATATATTCTCTACGAAAAATACTCCTCCCACTAGTCATAATCAATATTCCTTTTTATCCACAAGGTTGTGTTAGAATGTCCTCATTTTTGTTGAAGGATTATCATAAGTATTATGTACAATAATATCTATTCATCTTTTGTAATTGTGGATTCAATTATATTTTATTTTCTCCAATAGAAAACATCTTATGAAGTAGGGTTTTCTACTTATTCAAATTACTAATAATTTATTAAACAAATAATGGTTCTTTATATCATATTATTAGCCTCTCCATTTTCCATTGTGTATGATTTTTCTTGTTTTAATTTTTTTTATATTTTACTTTCATATTTTTATTTATTAGGGGTTATTTGACTGATAACATAATGAATGATTTCATGGATTTTTTCATTATATTAATTTGGTTTGATTATATTATATGTGTCTTTGATATCAGATGACACAAATACATAGTTTAATGTTTGAAATTTCTCTTTCATTTTATATTAAACAATTTTTTTATAATAATTACTCTATAAATTAATCATCGTATATTTATTGTTAACATATTCCATCTTTATTGTTTAATATATGTATTATCCAAAGGAGTATTTTCATTATCATAGGAATTTATTATTAATAATTTTTATGTTTTTGGTTTTGATGTTGATTCAAATATCAACATAATGAAATTTTCATAATATGGAATCTTTTTTACATGGAATTACACTTCAATATGGAATACTGTATAATTTATTAATATATTCCTTATTGATGAATAATATGCTGTAATATTTTTATGATGAGGATTCCATTAGAACTAAAATTTAAGTCATGAACATGGATTTTTCGAAAATATAAAGGATATTTATTCAATATAACATTTTATCTGCTTCCATTACAATTAAAATTATGTCCAATTGAATAGAAAAAACCATTTTTTCAGGTATGAATTCTATGGATCATTATTTATGAAATAAATATGAAATATAAAAATATTTCTCAGTATTATATATAATTTATTTATAAGTATTATTTATTCAAAATCCTTGGAAATTTTTATATAGCATATATTTTTTAATTATATTTTTTCCATCTCCCCTTTTGATCATTTTTGTTTGAATTTTCCACATTTTCTTTTATAATTCTTTTATCAATTCATAACAAATATTTATTATTATTTCTATCACCATGAAACTAAATGAAATAAATTTATATATCTAATATCATATTGAATATTATTACTGTTGTAAATTATCATATTATTATTCTTATTAATATCGATTGGATTATACATATCCAATAATTCATATATAATTTTAAAATATTAAAATATATGTTGCATACAAAATATAGTTTTTTTCCTTATGATTATAAAAAATTATGTTACTTGATTATAAATATAGTTAAATAATTCCGTACCTATTGTAAAATTGATCATTCATCTGAATATAATTTTAATTATAACACCCAAATAGCCTGAATTCCTTAATTTTTATTTATTTTTGAAAACCCCTTTTATGGGATGAGGAGGAACCCTTACAGGGCTCATAAGTTTAGATATTACATTGACCATAGGCTTAAGAGTCGTTAGATGACCCAAAGGTCTTACAGAATTCAATAAAACTATATCCACAAAGAACTACCCCTCTCCAGGCTCTACATCATGATGGTAGATCTCTACTGTCACATGGTCGTCCAGATAAGCTTCTCGTGCAAGCAAATACTGGTCTCAAGGGAATTTTCGTAACCTACCCTTCTTCCAAATCAGTTGGTTTTGCTCTAGTGAGTGCACCAACTATGAATCCTCCTCTGGGGATGCTCCATTCTATAGATTTGATATACTATTAAGGTATAATTGTTCACTTCCTTCTTACACTAATATGGCTTTCAGTCATGATTTTTATTTTGAACATATATTATTTATTTATAAAATCATTTAAAACTATTTTGACCACATTAATTAAAATTGGGACATACACTATTCTTTTTTTCAAAAAAATATTTATATAAAAATAAACATGCTTCATCATTATTGCATTTCTTCCACATTTATTATCATTATATTTTATCCAGTGATTGAAAATTTAATCAAATTTCCAAGTTCCATATAATTAATATTTTATTTTATGAAAAAAATATAAAACATCATTTTTATTTATATTTTTCTATGGTTACCTAAAATCAAAATGTAGAAGCATGATATTTTTAGTCATTCCATTCACTAGGTTGGGATATTCATTGGTAGATGACTCTCAAAATATTTATTTTATTCACTATAGAAAATTTTATTTGATTCTCATCACATTTTTATCTAATTTTATACTATTTTTTTATACATTATTACCTATAGACAAGAATTTAGAATATTAATTAATAAAAATGATGTGATAAAAAAATTATTTTGTATAATTCACCAAGAGAAGATACAAATGTATTATTTCAAAATAATAATTTAATTTCAAATTTAGATCACTCAAAACACTATTTGGAAACAACAGTTTTTTATTACAATTTTTTGAAGACATGACTATAGTAATCTCATTCTATACAATATTTATATTCGAATTATTCCATATCATATTGAGAGATTATTTATTACTCTTAGAAATAATTATATTGTTCTCACTCTTATTACTGATTCTTTCAATAAGATCATCAGTAATTTTTACTTTTATATAATAGAAAATCATGTTATATAATCATGATTTCCATCAGTCCCCATTTAACATGTTTGATTTTAAGGATTGAGAATTATTTTCATTCCAGTGCGTAATTTTTTTTCATTTTAAATGGTTACTCTATATATATTTTTTCAATAAAAAATACATCTATTTTTTCATCATAGGTAAATTATTCATTATTAAATCTTGTTAATATATCATCATGACTACATTATGTTGAAGTTGGATTTTCTTAATAATTTCTCAAGAAGGAAATATTCAAGTTCATTTCAAAATTAATTCATTTTGTTTTTTTTGTGTTTTTTGTAGATCAGAATTTATCCTTTAGTTGATATGAATATTCTTAGTGTGTAGTATTTTTATAAATTTGAATGTGGACCTAGAAAAGCCAAGACATAAAAAAGATGAATATTCAATATAATCTGGTGGTCATTTCATAGATTCCAATTTCAATGATCATATAATGATGTTTCTATCAATGATAAGGGTGAATCAATATTGTTATATATTATTCAAATATAACCATTACATGTGTATCCCCTATCCACTTATTATTTTAATCGATGTTAACATTTTCTTTATTTATTCTTTAAAAAGTGTAAATGAAATTATAAATAAGATTATTTTTTAAAAAATATCAGGAATTTTTTATTATTTTCACCTCCATAAGGATTTATCTACCCATGGTATTTTAGGGTTATTATAAATTTTCATTGATTTATTTATATTACTAATGAAATAATTAGTAATGTTGTGTCATTAATCTCATTTTTTCGAATAATAAGAAGTTACATTCTTGGTTATTCATCTATATTATAGCAAACAAGATATTTTATATGCCATGTTATATAGAAGGGAAATTGGAAACATATACCACATTGGATAACAAAATCAATATTCTTCATGACGTATAGCAATTATGTGAGTTTCTACATGAACAATATGTTTAATTAGTAAAATTTAATATGATAGACATCAAAGAATAACATCCCGAATAGAAAAGTCATTGAAAAAGGTCTTATTATCCTCTCATTTGACTTATTCATTATTAAAGGTATGAATTATTGTCGATATTTTTTCTAACTTGTAGCAAGTGTTGTAGGTTTCCACATGAAAAATATTATTTGAATGAAAGTGAAATGGCCCAGACTACTCAGAACATTATCATAAATATATCAATCCTTAAGAAAGGTCACAGTCTCCCCTCTCTCTATTCTTATTCAGGATGAAATGTATGAATTATTCATGAAGCAATTATTTTTCTAAAACTCATTGATATTATGAGTCTATAATTTATTATATTTTTGTTTTCCATTACTCTCTCATCTAGTTCTAGAACATTTTGTATCATGCAGTTGAACATACACATCGTTAATATTTAATTTCTTCAATTTCTGGGGGAGGATTTCCTTTTTCATCATATTGAGAAGCATATAATTCATCTATATATTTAAGGTCATTAATTAACATTCCTAATTAAATGTTATTTTATATATATATTATTTAATACTTTTGAAAATACATATATTTTACAGATTATTGTCATATCATCATTAATCACATAGTCAAATATCCAAAAAATTTAGATATTTTAATAGTTATAGGAAATTATTACACACAAATTCATCATACAATATAATAAATCATATGGTCATTATTTTTTTAAAACATAACGATAGTGTTCATATCATTTCCAGTAGTTATCGGTACATAATATGAAATGAAATTCTATTCTCCTTGAAACCATTACATTTTGTCTTAATAATAAGGAAATAAATCTCCATGAACACATAAAAATATATTTACCCACCTTCTAAACATATAATTACATCATTAAAAAATTTAATATGTCCACCAAAACACATATAGTGGGATTCCACTTACTCAAATGGGTTGTCAAAATAAAACACGATATTCAGCATTTAAAAATTTCCATTATTATCCCTTTTTTTGTCATCATAATTTTTACTTCAAACACATGAATATTATCACACCAAAAATTATGTGACACATTTTTAACGATTGATTCATTACCACA
Organism: Viscum album; assembly: GCA_963277665.1. Lineage (NCBI taxonomy): Eukaryota > Viridiplantae > Streptophyta > Magnoliopsida > Santalales > Viscaceae > Viscum > Viscum album. Next base: position 792,318,956 of record OY728160.1, on the reverse strand, counting down.
ATAAATCACATTGTGTTGCAACTTGTCGATATAGCTCTTATTTTAAAAAAATGATTTTTTTCACTTGTAGTTCAACGTAATAAATTGTGTACCCTTAAAAAGAATAACGTTTTATATCATTGTGATTTATTGATGAATTTTGATTTAATATCATTTTTAATAATCTCTCCAATGTGTTTCTCATCATCTGATTTATACAGTCACAAAATGATCCTCTTTCGAAAGGGAGATTTAAATAGATGAAAAGTAAAGTAAATTTCATCTCATTGGAAGTATCAAATACATTTATATTTTATCATGATGAATTATTTTTAAATAATTTTATCAAAAAAATTAAAATACATTGGGATTTATTTTCTAAATAAACCATCATAATCCCTAAAATTATTACTATTTTATAATGGGAGTTTTTCCCAACTGTTAACCACTATGTGGACCCACACATGTTTATTATAAACACTATTCACCTACTAAAATGCACCGGCCCACACACTCACATCCATGTATAGTAAATCCCATAAATTCATTCAAAAAGTGTGCAACATGTCTCTAAGAATGGTTTTATAATATTATAAAATAATAGTATTCTAATATATTTTATATTACATAGAGTTCCCCATTTTTTACTCTAATATAAATTTATGATTTACTATAATACATAATGATCTTGAAATGAAATTGAATCGACATGGTAGTATAAAACATAAAAATCAATGCGTTTATTATGAATGGATTTACTATAAGATTCATTTGTTCCTTTAATCCATGTCTCTTCACCATTCATTCAATATTTTTACATTCAATTTTTTCATTATTATTCCTACCATAAAACATAATTCATTTACAATTATTATAATAAATTATAAAATTCATATTTTCTTAAATTAGATCATATGATAATATATAATTTTTTCATAACTCATTTTTCAAGTAATAAATTTTTCGTTATGAAATATTCCAAGTTTTCATTCCAGTTTTACTATTTATTAATTTAACTTTATAACTCGTAATCAAAAAATTATTATGGATAATGATTTTACACTATATTTCAAACTGGAATGTGTTATATTCCGTAATCAGTTTAGTTATGTTGTGAGTTACATGAACAGTATTTATGCAATGAATCTGGAAATTAATCTGTAAATGAATAAATTGGTAGAATAATTTTATAATTGTTGGATAATTCACCATTAATCGAGATATGTGATAATGAGACGTTTTTTACTGATGATTAATAATGGAATTAATTAAATTTTCTTCTGACTATTTTGACTAGTCTTTTTCTTCATATTTATTTAAAAAAATTCAAATAATTCATGATGGTACTATAGTTGTATGAATTTCGAGATAGTTATAAGAATTAGTGTGAGTGTGTATGTGTTTTGGATTCAATGTTTCTAATACTTTATGTATGGAATCATAATTTTTAGTATTCTTTATTATTTTATATATTCACATTTTGAGACTGAATAAACGTTTGATTAATGATGATTTGGAAAATAAAATCCAAGAGGATATCCATAAGATGGGTTGTGTGAACCACATGTCTGAGGTATTCCAGGAATACATTTTTTCGATTTTGATAGTTTTTAATGATCATAAATATAATTTTTCAATTTTGTTGAAAAAAATAAAACTTGTAATGAATGACATCCTTCATGGTTACTATCATGAAGATTGAGTCATTGTTTTTTCTTCGAGTTTTTGTTTTAGTTACTAGATTTCTTTTAAAATTTATAAGTTCATGTATAAATTAGTTTTTTTTGGTGTCATGTAGTATTTTGTGTTTGGTAGATAGAATCTCAATGATCCCACATAATTTCCTACAACTAATTATTCTAAATAATGGTTTGGTACTAGAGGTACATGTCCTTTTCATTGATAATAGTCTTTTTCGTATATAATTATGATAATGTTTTGATTTTTTTTCTTTTTTTTCTGCATATAATTTGTTTTTCCAGTCCTAATAGGTTTAATGGTAAAATCCCTATGTATTTTATTTTTTAATTCATTTCCATTGACTTCCAATTATCAAAGAAAATATAATTATAAAAACATTTGTTAAATATATTTTTATTGAATGTTACATTTTAAATTTAGTTTATTGTTATAATCTATTAGATCAAGGAGGTTTCACATAAACACATCATACTCCCAGGTTAGATAATGATCTTCCTACTATATTGGGTCCAAAAATATTCATTTCTTTGGGATAAAAACACTTCTCATAGTGGATTTGGGTGGCCATTAACTATAGATGTTGAATGTTTTGCATAATATTCTCATTGTAATTAATTATTTGTAATTTGGTAATTTTATTAGGATGAATGAAGTTGTGATTTTTTAATTGAAATAAAGTTGTTATAAAATTCATTTATTTTCATATAATCCTATAAAATTGGTCAATTATGGTGTTGATATCGGGTCTACTAAATGTTATACCAAATCTTGGAAAAAGACATGTTAATCTATAAATGTACCCGAAATAGATATTAGAATAATATTATATAATCCCAATGTACCTAGAGAATATTTATATTTTTACATTATTCTTAATCAATACTAAAATATTCATTATTACATATAATTATTATTTATTAAGAATATTACCGTGATTTGAGGATAATTTTGATAAAATAGAATTGGGGACATTAGATTATCTTTATGGTGTACCACAAAATTTCTTAAGATAGTATTCTATCATCTTAATAACTATCAACCATTTCTAAAATAATCATTAACTACATCAAAATATCAAATGGGTTAATTATATCTAATATCCTTTTTATGGTTTATTGAATTTGTGAAACATCTCATCAATATCTTTTAATACATCTAGGTAATACTCTATGATTTTTCATATAATCAACCCAATTATATTGAATTCAGAAAACCCAAAGTAATGAATGATAAATTCATAATATAATATTTTTAAGAGAGAATATATATTTTTCCAAAATGACATTAAATTTTATATATTTGATATCATTATATTATATTACTCCCTTATTATATTCATTATATTGATTAAAAGTGTCGATGTGCCTTCTAAATTATTCAATTATTTCAATATTCTATAAAATTTATTAATATTTTTAAAACATATTTTTTTGTCCTATTAATTTCATATTATATTTATTTAAATTTTAGTAAGTCTAATATGGAATATTATAATTCCTTTAAACATTCTCAGTACCTCTTGTTATTTTAAACCACTTCTATGTTTTTATTCTATTTTATTTATTTGTAATTTGATTTTCCAATATCATGTTGCATTTCTTGAAATATTCTTGAGACCATTCATTCTAATTTACTTGAAATTATTAAGGTTAATAGGGTGTTTTTTGTTTCTATTAAAATTTTGTGGATAAATTACAATAATAATTGTTAATGTCATGATCAACCCCAAATATAGTACTTTATTTTGATTAATTAATCTTTCTCCATTGAATGTATTCTAGGATATGATAAGTGTAGATTTTATTTCATAAAACATTCCTACTCAAATTATTTATTTATCTTTGTGTTCATGGTCGAATATAATTTTATTTCTTTTTTTCCATTATTGGAATTAAGGTCATCATATTTTTATTATATCAGTATACTATGGTTTTCTTATAAAACATATTGAAAAAATTATAAAAAGTCCACATGTATGAAATTGATTTTTATATTTAAAAATCATAGTTGAAATTAACCTAGAAAATAACTTATATAGGTGAATATATGACGCTTCTTTGAGGAATCAGGTTACATAAATACATAATAGAAAATGATCTTGTGTTCTAAAAGTATGTTGAGGTTATGGGTTCATGTTCTCATTGAAGAAAATTATAATTATAGTATTGATAGCCCAAATAGTATTAGGTGTAGGGTGCATGGGACAATAGATGGTTTCGGGTACCGTGTAGGGTGTAGAAGGTGCAATAATCATGATTTTATTATTCCTACTAAATAGATTATATAACCACAATTTTAATCCAAAAAAGTATTGATTTTTTTTATAATATGGTCGTTGTATCCTTGTTTTCAAACCATGGAGAAGACCTATATCAATGGTTTCATCCATGTATATTTTATTATTCCCACAATTACAATCCATGGGAAAAAATTGGCATCGAATTGACTATTTACATGGGATTTATACATTGATATTTCCTTATTATGAATCATCAAGACCATTTCTATAGTTATGGCCTTATTTCCATGATAATAAGATATCGGATCCACCAAAAACATGGCTCTTATTTATATCCTTATCTTCTTGACCTCTATCTAATGTTTCAATCCCAGAAAAAATTAATGATTTAATATTAGTGTTATAATATAAAATTAAATTAACAATGTGAAAAAATGGATCATTTTCTTCAATTGGTTTACCCACAATAGAACAAACCGTAGTTCATATAATTAAATATAAATTTCAAATATCAATATCTAATAATGCCATATCAACATTAAATATATAGTATTATGATCCATTTTATGATTGTAAATGTTTATTGTATTTGGAGACTACATACACAATATTCATAGTAAAGGAATGATCTTAAGAACACCTCATAATGATCATCTCACATAGTAAACATCTTAAGCATACCCTATATAAAATAAATTCTCAAAACCTATGGAAAGGAAACCTAATAAAGGGGGGGTCCCAGATTCTCAATAAGGGTAAAAAAGGGAGGAATAAATGATCATGTAGACATAAAATGAGAATTAGGTTATGGGAAAATGATAATCTCATTTTAAAATACATACGCAACATATAATTGATCATAATATTAAATAATTTAATAACTCTTATTTGTTAATGTGACCTAAATAATAATGAAGTCAAATATCCTGGGCCCAAAAACGTTAATATACCTATAAGAAAAAATATTTTTAAATACATATAATTATAGAAAATGAATTCCTTAGCAAGGGATCATTTCCAATACTAAAAAATTATGTTGGATTAATTCCCCATATTACAGTATCCTTAGTCTTGGTTCAATATTAATACAATCATGTTAGAAAATTTCCCTTATTGAACTCATATCACACATCATTCAATTACCTCTTATCTAATGTTATATAATCATTCACAAATACATTAGTGGAATATATAATTTAATATCCAACTATTAAATAATGAAATTCTTAAATAGCTGATCGACAAGATCCTAGAAAATTAATCATTTCATAACGTTATAACCCATTGAATGTAAAAAATTTCAATTAATGATTAATCATTTTATTATATTTTAATATAAATAAAGGAATTTTGTTATATAATTGTATCTTCATATCTAAATTAACCACTAGTTATGAATTGAGTTTCATAGAATAATTCAAATATCATATGAATAAAAAACTATCGAAATATCTAATGGTGATGACATAACTAAACAATATCCTGGGTATGACATAAGTAACTTCAAAGAACATATTATTGATATAAAATGAAATAAAGTAATAAGTTGAACGTTTAATTGGTTAAATAATCTTATGAATTTGGAATTACATATTTGAAATATTATAAGTATCAAAATAATAATGGGAGATATTTCTTTGAATACAATAAGAAATAAAAAAAGGATTATCTCAATAATATTTTTGTCTTGATATCAGGATATTTCATTCATATCATATACCTTAAAACAAATAGTACATTCATGTTTTATGTAAATGTTAATAACAATTTGTTTACAGAATGAATAGAGGATTCCTTTTACACAATATTTAAACAAATAAATGTGGAAAAAACATATCTAATGACTCCTATGATAATATTGAATAATCTATAGAAATTATTTTTAGAAACATTTTATACAAACGTAATTGGATGTTTTTATTAAAGATTAAAAAAATGATATATTTCCCTAGGCATATTATTTTAGTATCTTTAGTAAATAATTAGAGGAGAATATACTGAGAACACGTATTCTCAAGTAATAACTAGAGGGTAAAATATTTATGAAATTATTTAGAGTGAGATCATGAAATTTCAATAACATAAACAAAATCATAAAAAATAAAAGTAATAAATATATTGTTACATAAACCTGTAAAATTATTTTAACCATTCATAAAAATATCTAAAATATCCTAGTGATTAAATATTAATTTTTTATACATTTATAATGGAGTCATGTTACTACTTATAAAATCTTAAATTACGAATATATTATGCTTAAAATAACCTTGAAATCTTCACAAAAGGATATCAAACCAGAAATTATAGATACTGGAAAATAGTTCTCAATCCCTATAGGCTTGTGACCACCACCAATGAATCAAAAAACAACTAAAGGGAATGGTTTATCCTAACAGAAAACAATGAAATGGAATACAAATATACATAAAAAAGAGAAATATTGGTAGTGGTAACCATATTCCCCAACAGAATGAATATTAAAGAAATGATATAACTCAAAATTAGTAATTACAACATAATGTAGAGGAACCAAATCACGAAATACCATACCATAAAAATAAATACACCTTATTATTGTATGATAATATTATCCCCATCTCAAATCTATTTTCCTATACTCAGTGGATATAATCCCCTCCACCTCCCCAATGATCCATTCATTCCCTATAATAAAATACATACTAAGGGTTGTGCACTATGGAAGGTGTGTGTGGTGTTTGAGAAACACTGACATTGAAGTATCCCAGCCATGTGTTCCACACCAGGTCTTTGTTAAAAAATTTAAATAATACTCAACTTTTAAGAAATCATGTCAAGACAAATGTTTACAATGTTTCTATATCATAATTATAGGAAACCATTTAACATCTCTGTCATCAACATTTATGATATAATCCTTCTAAATTTATTAATTAATTTTATTTAGATCAAATCAGCCAAACCCAAAAACAAATCCTTTAAATATCAAAATAATTCCATTTATGTACATGAAAAAATTTTATACGACATTGAAAATGTAGAATTACCCCATTGATCATTACATGTCATGATATCAACGACACTCATACCCTCAATATAGGAAACAACACTAATAAATCACATAGATAGATGCATCAAATCTAGAGTGTAATGAAACACCATAGAATGTTAACCTCAAATCATGATTTTAAACCCCCAATAAAGAGATACCAATGAATCATAAGTACCCTTTCTGATTGAATCCACTAAGAGTACCAACAGAAGTATCCTATTACAACACCATCCATTTAGCTACTCCATGCATCCCATGTTCCATATATTCAAAACTATTTCATCAAAACCATTTTTTCATTACAATTTCAAAATACATTTTACAATGATTTTAAAATATGATTTATTTTAAAAGAAGACCAGGGTAGCCCCATATTTTATAAAAAATACATTTCTACACATACAAATAAATTCATCCAATTCATTTATGAATAAATTTATACAACAATATAAATAATGATCATCCTATATTGTATATGTATTGAATCACCTTCTTCAATTTAAATTCTCACACACTCAATACATAATCCTGCAACAATGAAGATAACAACAAAAAAAGTAGATAACCATTAATTAATCACCATATATTATAATAAATTTAATAATAAAAAAGGTTGGTTGGAAGAACAAAACACAACATACCTATATTTAACATACACAACATACCAAAACAAACAAAAGTGTTATTATCTAGATGAGGATCATTAAACGAAACTATAAAAGACAATGATGATTATAATTGATGACCAATGGATTCAATACACATTAATAATATGTTACTAAAATAATTTACAATGATAAATTTGAATGGTCATTTACACATATAAGTGAAATGTAATCATAATAGTGACCATCTTCAACATTTAAGGATCATATTCATCAACATTATAATTTTTATTATAGGAAAGGATAGCTATAGGGAATAAAAATAACTCATTCCTATAGAGGATGAAAGTAATATAGACCAATGGGAATTAGCCCAAATCAAGTTCACCCCCTCGGGCTTCTATAAAGAAGAATTAGAATGGAAACTAAACTGGGTACTAGGGGCCACATGGGATGCCAAGTAGTATGCCACAGTGTTCCCCTCCCGCATGGTGTGGGTGACTATAATGTTGTCAATCAGAAGGGGCTTGCATTTCCCAATGATGTAAGTGATTTAACAAGGTATATATCCTTTACCTATCAATGAATCATTAATAGTCAGATAATCTACATCTACCTAGTAAATGTGAATGTTCTTTTCTTGCATATGGTTAGACCTAAGAGAATAGATCCCCCCTCAAATTGGACAGAACTTTCACTCCCAAAGTGAACTGTGAATGCCAGGACGACACTCTTCTTAGCATCGTGGACCACCCTGCCTCCGCACATGTCACCCAAGACAAAAGAATCATCAATTTTGAGATTTAAGATATCCTCATGAAGAGAACACATAATACATCACCCCCTAGAGGATATTTGAGGAACCACAGCCACAAGAACACATAATAAGAGAATATAAGGTCCCTCCTTCAAAATAGAAAAATAGAAAATCAGAACAACCAGCTTACACAAAAAAAATTTCACTATGGGCCTACTAGTGAAACCAAAACCATAAAACCAAGCTTAGTTCTTTTCTTTCCATAATCCCAAACATCCCACATTAAATATTAAGGAATTCACTAAATTATCCACATATGAACTCTCAGAAACCAAAAACAGTGATCTAAAAACATGTAATTATGTGATCTAGTATTAGATTAGGTCTCCATATTCATATGGGAGAGCCCTATTATCGATAGGGAATATGATACATATAAATTATAAAACACATCAACTATGATGTTCCCTACAATTAAAATACGTGAGAATTAAATTATAAGATCCCATCATTTTATTGGTTCTTCAATCTTTTATTTTCTTATTTAATATCATGTTCCTATAATTTTTTTTGCTTTTAATTATTTCTGCTGGATTCTCATTTAGTGGCATAGTTTGTTTTATAGGAAATAACCTGATTTTTAGGGATTTATGTTTTTTTAATTTTTTTAAGTCAATTTAAAATGATTTAAAGGGAATTGTGATGGTTTATTATTAGTTTTGAAGGTTTTGGTTGTGGTTGTGACTTTTTGTGGAAACAATGATTTATGATCCCTGCATGAAATTTACACATCTTATAAATTCCATACAAAATGATTATCTACCAGAAGAATAATTATTAAAATGAATACATTTTTTCAACTAGTTTATGGTTTGAAATGGTTTGATGAGATGAATCTACATTAAATGATGAAAAATGATTAAATTGTGTTAAATTAAACCGAGGAAAAAAACTCATAATAACCCATAATTAATATTTATATGTTTTGTAATATATTTACATGGACTACATTTTTCAGTCTATTGGATTTTAAATCCTCAGTGAATATGTTATATTCATTCAATCTATTGAATATTATCTATTTTAATGAAAATGTTATTTATTAGTGATTTTTGATCTATGTCCTCCTTTTTAGGTTTCTTGTTCTTGAAATAAATCACTGGTGAGTTATTTCTATAAGGTTTTCCGCAATTCATTCTATTTCTCTTGTTATGTTGCTGTATTCACCTAACCATTGTTTGGTTAGGTTCTGATCGTGATATTATTTTATCTGGGTTCCTTCATGAAATCTTTTTCGCCATTATTAATTTTTGAGATAAATAGTATAAGTTTATTCTGGACACTATTTAATAGTTGGTGCACTAAAAAGAACCCATATTATTTTTAGTTGGTAAATGATGTGAAATTTTGTGATTTAACAAGCACAAGTTTCACATTAATTAATTGAATGATTAATGATGATAATTCTTACATTAGATTATTCCCTGGCTTCCTTTTGAGTCAATTATGATGTGAAAAAAGTTGTGGATATCTCTTTGTTGAGTGAATCCTTGAAAAATAAAGAATACTATAATTCATTAATGTGTGGTTAGAATGACATGAGAATACATTTGATTAATTGATACTGAATCACGTTGTTAATTGGAATTAACATATAAATAACATTAAATAATATGATTCATGAGTGAACTATGTTTATAAGATAAATGGTTTTTATATTTAATAATTGAGGACTAAGATGACATATTGTTAAATCATGGTTGTTATAAATTTTCATTTAAATGATGTGGTAATTATTATATAGTGGGGTTGTACGATTTTCAATTTTAAATAATTATATAGAAATCACATCACCGTTTCTAGAAATAACTTTTATATAGAGGGATTGACCTAGTTTAATGATTTAATTATTATATAGAAGAAGATTACAATATTCAAAAAAAGATTAATTGTAGGTATCTATTCATTTTTAGTGATAATAAAATGATTATTATTATTAAAGGCATGGTTGGGGAACATTCCCTGAATTATTCCAAAATCGTAAAACATTAAGTTGATTATTGAATTATATTATAAAGATCATTTAATAAATAAATTATATCATTATTTTATGTACTTATTTTTTGAATGATTTTTTTAGATACGAAGGTGTGAGACTAATATTTTTTAATCACACCCTATTAGGGCCAAAATTTGTTACAAAATAATATTACATTGATGTTGGATTTGATTAAGAAAATGAACTATTATTCTTATTGTTTCATGTTTTATGGGAATAAAATCATATGAGAGATTGAAATTTGGTTTTAAATGATGGCCTTTTGAGTTTATTTTTCTTATCATTCATTTCATTATATTGTATTCATTTTTACATTTAGATATATTTTAGCTTGTCATAATGTGATTCAATATTAATGGTTTATGGGTCTACCCTTTACATACAGTTTGTATGAATTCATGTCATATGCATTATTTATTACTCTAATAATTAATATTGTTTTTCATTCATGAATTCTGTAATTATGTACCATGGGGAATAGTCTCCTCAATATATTCATCACACCAATGCTATTAGTCCGCAAACATTGGTATATTGGGAGGTGGTATTGTATTCTCTTAACCATACTTTTATAGAGAATATAGAGAGTTCAATGTTGGTGGACATTAAAAAGTTGAATATAAAAATGAATATTTTCCTTTTCTTTTATTTTACTATAACCAAATGTAAAATTGGAAGAAAGAAGGTGTATGTACTTGGTAATTAGATTGTTAATGAGTGTAGTTAATGTATCTGTGCAAAAATAAATAAATGAAACTTGGTTTTTTGTTTCTATTAATGATGTTCACTACAAAGTTAATGGTAATTTAAAACAGACTGATCCACATGTTTTGTTATAGTTTTAATCCATTACACATATAATCTTGGCCTAGTATGGTTCAATATGAGTACACATGAATCATTATGGGCACATAAGGATATACTATATTTTAATTTTTTATGACAGTGACATAGTTATTACAAGTGATATTTTTTCCTCTATTAAATAAAAAATGTTATACCTGTTATATCAATTAAACATAACTGAAGGTACTATTATGTCATGTTATAACACTTATAAAAAAATTTTATAGGGACCATAAACCGTAGTTTTTATATTTTTTCCCATGTTGTGGTTATAATTATTTAAATTGTAGTTCCTTGTAGTGTGTTTTCATGTAGATAAAACAAATCCTCATCATACTTGAGTTGAGCATCAGGATATTGGAAATTACCATGCTCCAGACACCGTTGAACTAACGTTTAGTATATCTATTAAGGAGAATATATATGATTATCTTCATGGAAACTTTATTAATGTCATCTGATCTGTGGAAATGGTGACAATTTTTATTATACCTTCAATTTATGAGCTGACCAGAGAGTTTTATGTAAATCATCAATATGCATTCATTGATTAGGGAGGCTCTCCAGGCATTAGGTTTTGAGATAAATTCGTTCCAAATGATCATCAAGAACCTCTAAGAACCCATAGAAACGGTTGTGAATCATTATAAGAAAATAAATCCTGGACCAGCTACGTGTTTAGTTGGAAAATCTAGAAAAATTTGTGGAAAATGATATTTATCAAGGATTGAAATAAAATAAAGGTTAATAAGAAACTTTTATTAATATACATAGTGGGATAAAAATTATCATGAATTCGCGCATCTAACACAAGTGGCCATGTAATTGATGGACTATATTGGATTCTTCAATAACTTATAACTCCTTACAACATCATAATGTGCTAATGGGATCTCTAGGGTGAAATTTTTTTATAATGGTATTATTTATCCAATCCAGACCCAGTAATATGTCTTTATCTAGAGTATATTTTTAGATTTTTGGAATTTTAATCAAATCACATATGGTGATCTATGAAATACCCTGAGCAGTGGTCATTCTATATAAATAGGGTGAATTAAGAGACCTTTTTGTGGAAAATAATTGTATATATGGATGTTTTATCCAGGGAAACAATGGGATGAAAAGTAAGGGAATATGAAATAATCTCAGGAATCAATTCTCTTAAAGACCTATTAGTTTAGATAGTCAACCCATAAGAGGCATAAATGTCTATATCTTATGATGTCATTTCATTCGTATGGATGGATGGGTCATCCATAGATTATAAGTAATATCTTGTAATTAAAGAACACCAGATGGGGTTTGCGACACCCTGAGATTTTATGAGAAGTATTCTTTTTAATTTTTTATGTCTTATGTTATATGAAACACCAAACAAATCATTCACTACACACAACACTAGCTTTGCGTGAGTTAAACGCAATCGCGACCATCCTCGATAGCCTGTGTAGTACGTAATACCGTGTTTCACTATGGAATGATATATTGTTATAGTATTATTATGGAATTACTGTTATGAATATTATTAACTACATTTTTAATTTTATAACATTATTATTCATCTTACACATTTTCTAAAACATTTTATGTGAACAAAATAAATTTTTCTGAAAAAATATGTATTTTTCATGAAATGAAGTTTTGTCACATTTTGATGGCGCACCCACATTAAATATAGTTTTTTAAATGTTTATAAGTTCAATTTAACAAAATAAAATTCTTATTTTGAATCAGAATATAAAAATTTACTTTTGATAAATTTTTCATATTATTCTGATAACTTTCACATTTTAATGAATATTTAAAACACGCTATATTTTAAATAGAAACAAATTTTTTCATCGTAATAAATTATATAGTTAAATTATAATATTGAATGGTTTTAAAGTATAAATAGAATATATTTTTACAATTTAATATAATAAATGTCATTAGAATTTATTTAACATTGAATTCATAGGTAAAATCATTTCAATCTTTTGCAATGTTTTAACTTTTAAAACTCATTTTCATAACAATAAGATTAATTTTAAATTATTTTCTACAACATCTGTGATTTTAATTTTGAAAAATTGATTCCATATTTGGAATCAGTAGGTCCAAATTATGTTAATTATCTACTTTTTATTTTTTTATTATGAATAGTAACTACGGAAAATTGTATATCCCATAGATAAAGGTAAATCAGGAAATTAAGTGTAAATATAATATTATAAAATTACTCTACCACTTGTCCTAATATAATTGGATGATTATATCTTACACTAAATCATACTTTGGTTAAAATGGAATCTAATGGAACCCACTTGTATTTGATTAAGACCTTTTATTTAGTTTATTTAAAATAGTGTAAAATGTGTCACTCAATCTTTAATAATTAGATTATTTTTTATATATATTTATACAGAACATTAATTAAATTATAAATATTCATTTGAAAGCTAAAATGTATTTCATTATCATGGTAATTTATTTTTAATTTTTAAGAAATATTTAATTACCTTAATAGCTTATACATTAATGATTTAGAAATTATATATTTAGTGAAAAATCAATAATATAGTTTTTATTAAAATAAAAATACCTAAAAAAAGGGCAAGAAACTTGACCAAACCTTTTTGGTCGAGTATATCTATACCCTACGCATCCAAGTGTCAATTTGTGTACCATTTGGAGCCTTATAAAATCGATTAGTACATTTATATTATTTTAATGATGTTATTTTAAGATGATAAATTCGAGTAAAAATATTACTATGAATGTTTTTATATTTATCATCGTCATAGAATTTTATTTTTAATTTTTATGCAACTAACAAGTACATTAAATGACTATACAAAAATTATGTAGTAATTGTTTTATTAAGAGATATTTCAAATAAATGGTTTTATAAATATTAAAATAAACAATATATGAACGAATTAATGTTCTCCACAAATTTTCTTGATTCATATGACATGTTATAAAACTATAAAACATTTTGGTTTGAATATATCCTCTGTGTGAATTTTATTTAAATTAAAAAAAATGGATAGAGTCAAAATGAACACTATTGTTATTTTATAAAATTTACATATTACTAAATTGATTAAAAACCACATTAATATTTAAAAATTATAAATTGAAATTTATTTGGTCTAAAATTTCATAAAATACCAAAACTATAGATAATTAATTATTTATAAAATATAAAATCTATAATATTATTACCAAAAATAAGTTTAAATAAATTAAATAAGGATAAATCAAAATGATAAGGTTTAAAATAAATTCCCAACATGCCTAATTTTTATTGGATGATTATATTACAACCTTATCTAATCTAATATTAGGATTTTAGTAATTTAAATATTTTTTATGTGGGGTTTGATTTATTATAAATTAATATTTTCGAAAATTCCAAAGGTGCCCCTCTCATTAATTATAAAAGGGAACCTCCTCCCTCTCCTCTTAACAACACTTTGAGCCTTCATGATCGGTAAAAACATAAATTTTTCCCTTCTCAACTTCACTATAAACATTATAGAGTTTCTGTTCCCCTAAAAATACCATCTCTAGTGCCTTAAGATGAAGCATAAAAGAGGTGCGTCGAAGAAGAGCTAGTCTCTTCTACCGATTCTTTCATGTTTCTTTCATCTTCAACATATTCTTCTTTAGTTGTTTAATTATAAAGTAATAACATCAGTATAAATAAAATACTAATATGTTATTATAAATATTAAATAACCTTATTTATCCTTCTATCCATCCTATGGAAAACGAAATCACCGGGCGAGCGTACGTACAGAATACCGTCCCCACGACGTGGTGTAATATGTTTTTCCACCACCACCTTACTAGTATGGGTATAATGGTCTAATATCCTTTTTATGGTTTATTGAATTTGTGAAACATCTCATCAATATCTTTTAATACATCTAGGTAATACTCTATGATTTTTCATATAATCAACCCAATTATATTGAATTCAGAAAACCCAAAGTAATGAATGATAAATTCATAATATAATATTTTTAAGAGAGAATATATATTTTTCCAAAATGACATTAAATTTTATATATTTGATATCATTATATTATATTACTCCCTTATTATATTCATTATATTGATTAAAAGTGTCGATGTGCCTTCTAAATTATTCAATTATTTCAATATTCTATAAAATTTATTAATATTTTTAAAACATATTTTTTTGTCCTATTAATTTCATATTATATTTATTTAAATTTTAGTAAGTCTAATATGGAATATTATAATTCCTTTAAACATTCTCAGTACCTCTTGTTATTTTAAACCACTTCTATGTTTTTATTCTATTTTATTTATTTGTAATTTGATTTTCCAATATCATGTTGCATTTCTTGAAATATTCTTGAGACCATTCATTCTAATTTACTTGAAATTATTAAGGTTAATAGGGTGTTTTTTGTTTCTATTAAAATTTTGTGGATAAATTACAATAATAATTGTTAATGTCATGATCAACCCCAAATATAGTACTTTATTTTGATTAATTAATCTTTCTCCATTGAATGTATTCTAGGATATGATAAGTGTAGATTTTATTTCATAAAACATTCCTACTCAAATTATTTATTTATCTTTGTGTTCATGGTCGAATATAATTTTATTTCTTTTTTTCCATTATTGGAATTAAGGTCATCATATTTTTATTATATCAGTATACTATGGTTTTCTTATAAAACATATTGAAAAAATTATAAAAAGTCCACATGTATGAAATTGATTTTTATATTTAAAAATCATAGTTGAAATTAACCTAGAAAATAACTTATATAGGTGAATATATGACGCTTCTTTGAGGAATCAGGTTACATAAATACATAATAGAAAATGATCTTGTGTTCTAAAAGTATGTTGAGGTTATGGGTTCATGTTCTCATTGAAGAAAATTATAATTATAGTATTGATAGCCCAAATAGTATTAGGTGTAGGGTGCATGGGACAATAGATGGTTTCGGGTACCGTGTAGGGTGTAGAAGGTGCAATAATCATGATTTTATTATTCCTACTAAATAGATTATATAACCACAATTTTAATCCAAAAAAGTATTGATTTTTTTTATAATATGGTCGTTGTATCCTTGTTTTCAAACCATGGAGAAGACCTATATCAATGGTTTCATCCATGTATATTTTATTATTCCCACAATTACAATCCATGGGAAAAAATTGGCATCGAATTGACTATTTACATGGGATTTATACATTGATATTTCCTTATTATGAATCATCAAGACCATTTCTATAGTTATGGCCTTATTTCCATGATAATAAGATATCGGATCCACCAAAAACATGGCTCTTATTTATATCCTTATCTTCTTGACCTCTATCTAATGTTTCAATCCCAGAAAAAATTAATGATTTAATATTAGTGTTATAATATAAAATTAAATTAACAATGTGAAAAAATGGATCATTTTCTTCAATTGGTTTACCCACAATAGAACAAACCGTAGTTCATATAATTAAATATAAATTTCAAATATCAATATCTAATAATGCCATATCAACATTAAATATATAGTATTATGATCCATTTTATGATTGTAAATGTTTATTGTATTTGGAGACTACATACACAATATTCATAGTAAAGGAATGATCTTAAGAACACCTCATAATGATCATCTCACATAGTAAACATCTTAAGCATACCCTATATAAAATAAATTCTCAAAACCTATGGAAAGGAAACCTAATAAAGGGGGGGTCCCAGATTCTCAATAAGGGTAAAAAAGGGAGGAATAAATGATCATGTAGACATAAAATGAGAATTAGGTTATGGGAAAATGATAATCTCATTTTAAAATACATACGCAACATATAATTGATCATAATATTAAATAATTTAATAACTCTTATTTGTTAATGTGACCTAAATAATAATGAAGTCAAATATCCTGGGCCCAAAAACGTTAATATACCTATAAGAAAAAATATTTTTAAATACATATAATTATAGAAAATGAATTCCTTAGCAAGGGATCATTTCCAATACTAAAAAATTATGTTGGATTAATTCCCCATATTACAGTATCCTTAGTCTTGGTTCAATATTAATACAATCATGTTAGAAAATTTCCCTTATTGAACTCATATCACACATCATTCAATTACCTCTTATCTAATGTTATATAATCATTCACAAATACATTAGTGGAATATATAATTTAATATCCAACTATTAAATAATGAAATTCTTAAATAGCTGATCGACAAGATCCTAGAAAATTAATCATTTCATAACGTTATAACCCATTGAATGTAAAAAATTTCAATTAATGATTAATCATTTTATTATATTTTAATATAAATAAAGGAATTTTGTTATATAATTGTATCTTCATATCTAAATTAACCACTAGTTATGAATTGAGTTTCATAGAATAATTCAAATATCATATGAATAAAAAACTATCGAAATATCTAATGGTGATGACATAACTAAACAATATCCTGGGTATGACATAAGTAACTTCAAAGAACATATTATTGATATAAAATGAAATAAAGTAATAAGTTGAACGTTTAATTGGTTAAATAATCTTATGAATTTGGAATTACATATTTGAAATATTATAAGTATCAAAATAATAATGGGAGATATTTCTTTGAATACAATAAGAAATAAAAAAAGGATTATCTCAATAATATTTTTGTCTTGATATCAGGATATTTCATTCATATCATATACCTTAAAACAAATAGTACATTCATGTTTTATGTAAATGTTAATAACAATTTGTTTACAGAATGAATAGAGGATTCCTTTTACACAATATTTAAACAAATAAATGTGGAAAAAACATATCTAATGACTCCTATGATAATATTGAATAATCTATAGAAATTATTTTTAGAAACATTTTATACAAACGTAATTGGATGTTTTTATTAAAGATTAAAAAAATGATATATTTCCCTAGGCATATTATTTTAGTATCTTTAGTAAATAATTAGAGGAGAATATACTGAGAACACGTATTCTCAAGTAATAACTAGAGGGTAAAATATTTATGAAATTATTTAGAGTGAGATCATGAAATTTCAATAACATAAACAAAATCATAAAAAATAAAAGTAATAAATATATTGTTACATAAACCTGTAAAATTATTTTAACCATTCATAAAAATATCTAAAATATCCTAGTGATTAAATATTAATTTTTTATACATTTATAATGGAGTCATGTTACTACTTATAAAATCTTAAATTACGAATATATTATGCTTAAAATAACCTTGAAATCTTCACAAAAGGATATCAAACCAGAAATTATAGATACTGGAAAATAGTTCTCAATCCCTATAGGCTTGTGACCACCACCAATGAATCAAAAAACAACTAAAGGGAATGGTTTATCCTAACAGAAAACAATGAAATGGAATACAAATATACATAAAAAAGAGAAATATTGGTAGTGGTAACCATATTCCCCAACAGAATGAATATTAAAGAAATGATATAACTCAAAATTAGTAATTACAACATAATGTAGAGGAACCAAATCACGAAATACCATACCATAAAAATAAATACACCTTATTATTGTATGATAATATTATCCCCATCTCAAATCTATTTTCCTATACTCAGTGGATATAATCCCCTCCACCTCCCCAATGATCCATTCATTCCCTATAATAAAATACATACTAAGGGTTGTGCACTATGGAAGGTGTGTGTGGTGTTTGAGAAACACTGACATTGAAGTATCCCAGCCATGTGTTCCACACCAGGTCTTTGTTAAAAAATTTAAATAATACTCAACTTTTAAGAAATCATGTCAAGACAAATGTTTACAATGTTTCTATATCATAATTATAGGAAACCATTTAACATCTCTGTCATCAACATTTATGATATAATCCTTCTAAATTTATTAATTAATTTTATTTAGATCAAATCAGCCAAACCCAAAAACAAATCCTTTAAATATCAAAATAATTCCATTTATGTACATGAAAAAATTTTATACGACATTGAAAATGTAGAATTACCCCATTGATCATTACATGTCATGATATCAACGACACTCATACCCTCAATATAGGAAACAACACTAATAAATCACATAGATAGATGCATCAAATCTAGAGTGTAATGAAACACCATAGAATGTTAACCTCAAATCATGATTTTAAACCCCCAATAAAGAGATACCAATGAATCATAAGTACCCTTTCTGATTGAATCCACTAAGAGTACCAACAGAAGTATCCTATTACAACACCATCCATTTAGCTACTCCATGCATCCCATGTTCCATATATTCAAAACTATTTCATCAAAACCATTTTTTCATTACAATTTCAAAATACATTTTACAATGATTTTAAAATATGATTTATTTTAAAAGAAGACCAGGGTAGCCCCATATTTTATAAAAAATACATTTCTACACATACAAATAAATTCATCCAATTCATTTATGAATAAATTTATACAACAATATAAATAATGATCATCCTATATTGTATATGTATTGAATCACCTTCTTCAATTTAAATTCTCACACACTCAATACATAATC
The DNA here is from genome assembly GCA_963277665.1 of Viscum album. Lineage (NCBI taxonomy): Eukaryota > Viridiplantae > Streptophyta > Magnoliopsida > Santalales > Viscaceae > Viscum > Viscum album. The sequence continues at coordinate 792,299,170 of OY728160.1, read as the reverse complement.
CTGCAACAATGAAGATAACAACAAAAAAAGTAGATAACCATTAATTAATCACCATATATTATAATAAATTTAATAATAAAAAAGGTTGGTTGGAAGAACAAAACACAACATACCTATATTTAACATACACAACATACCAAAACAAACAAAAGTGTTATTATCTAGATGAGGATCATTAAACGAAACTATAAAAGACAATGATGATTATAATTGATGACCAATGGATTCAATACACATTAATAATATGTTACTAAAATAATTTACAATGATAAATTTGAATGGTCATTTACACATATAAGTGAAATGTAATCATAATAGTGACCATCTTCAACATTTAAGGATCATATTCATCAACATTATAATTTTTATTATAGGAAAGGATAGCTATAGGGAATAAAAATAACTCATTCCTATAGAGGATGAAAGTAATATAGACCAATGGGAATTAGCCCAAATCAAGTTCACCCCCTCGGGCTTCTATAAAGAAGAATTAGAATGGAAACTAAACTGGGTACTAGGGGCCACATGGGATGCCAAGTAGTATGCCACAGTGTTCCCCTCCCGCATGGTGTGGGTGACTATAATGTTGTCAATCAGAAGGGGCTTGCATTTCCCAATGATGTAAGTGATTTAACAAGGTATATATCCTTTACCTATCAATGAATCATTAATAGTCAGATAATCTACATCTACCTAGTAAATGTGAATGTTCTTTTCTTGCATATGGTTAGACCTAAGAGAATAGATCCCCCCTCAAATTGGACAGAACTTTCACTCCCAAAGTGAACTGTGAATGCCAGGACGACACTCTTCTTAGCATCGTGGACCACCCTGCCTCCGCACATGTCACCCAAGACAAAAGAATCATCAATTTTGAGATTTAAGATATCCTCATGAAGAGAACACATAATACATCACCCCCTAGAGGATATTTGAGGAACCACAGCCACAAGAACACATAATAAGAGAATATAAGGTCCCTCCTTCAAAATAGAAAAATAGAAAATCAGAACAACCAGCTTACACAAAAAAAATTTCACTATGGGCCTACTAGTGAAACCAAAACCATAAAACCAAGCTTAGTTCTTTTCTTTCCATAATCCCAAACATCCCACATTAAATATTAAGGAATTCACTAAATTATCCACATATGAACTCTCAGAAACCAAAAACAGTGATCTAAAAACATGTAATTATGTGATCTAGTATTAGATTAGGTCTCCATATTCATATGGGAGAGCCCTATTATCGATAGGGAATATGATACATATAAATTATAAAACACATCAACTATGATGTTCCCTACAATTAAAATACGTGAGAATTAAATTATAAGATCCCATCATTTTATTGGTTCTTCAATCTTTTATTTTCTTATTTAATATCATGTTCCTATAATTTTTTTTGCTTTTAATTATTTCTGCTGGATTCTCATTTAGTGGCATAGTTTGTTTTATAGGAAATAACCTGATTTTTAGGGATTTATGTTTTTTTAATTTTTTTAAGTCAATTTAAAATGATTTAAAGGGAATTGTGATGGTTTATTATTAGTTTTGAAGGTTTTGGTTGTGGTTGTGACTTTTTGTGGAAACAATGATTTATGATCCCTGCATGAAATTTACACATCTTATAAATTCCATACAAAATGATTATCTACCAGAAGAATAATTATTAAAATGAATACATTTTTTCAACTAGTTTATGGTTTGAAATGGTTTGATGAGATGAATCTACATTAAATGATGAAAAATGATTAAATTGTGTTAAATTAAACCGAGGAAAAAAACTCATAATAACCCATAATTAATATTTATATGTTTTGTAATATATTTACATGGACTACATTTTTCAGTCTATTGGATTTTAAATCCTCAGTGAATATGTTATATTCATTCAATCTATTGAATATTATCTATTTTAATGAAAATGTTATTTATTAGTGATTTTTGATCTATGTCCTCCTTTTTAGGTTTCTTGTTCTTGAAATAAATCACTGGTGAGTTATTTCTATAAGGTTTTCCGCAATTCATTCTATTTCTCTTGTTATGTTGCTGTATTCACCTAACCATTGTTTGGTTAGGTTCTGATCGTGATATTATTTTATCTGGGTTCCTTCATGAAATCTTTTTCGCCATTATTAATTTTTGAGATAAATAGTATAAGTTTATTCTGGACACTATTTAATAGTTGGTGCACTAAAAAGAACCCATATTATTTTTAGTTGGTAAATGATGTGAAATTTTGTGATTTAACAAGCACAAGTTTCACATTAATTAATTGAATGATTAATGATGATAATTCTTACATTAGATTATTCCCTGGCTTCCTTTTGAGTCAATTATGATGTGAAAAAAGTTGTGGATATCTCTTTGTTGAGTGAATCCTTGAAAAATAAAGAATACTATAATTCATTAATGTGTGGTTAGAATGACATGAGAATACATTTGATTAATTGATACTGAATCACGTTGTTAATTGGAATTAACATATAAATAACATTAAATAATATGATTCATGAGTGAACTATGTTTATAAGATAAATGGTTTTTATATTTAATAATTGAGGACTAAGATGACATATTGTTAAATCATGGTTGTTATAAATTTTCATTTAAATGATGTGGTAATTATTATATAGTGGGGTTGTACGATTTTCAATTTTAAATAATTATATAGAAATCACATCACCGTTTCTAGAAATAACTTTTATATAGAGGGATTGACCTAGTTTAATGATTTAATTATTATATAGAAGAAGATTACAATATTCAAAAAAAGATTAATTGTAGGTATCTATTCATTTTTAGTGATAATAAAATGATTATTATTATTAAAGGCATGGTTGGGGAACATTCCCTGAATTATTCCAAAATCGTAAAACATTAAGTTGATTATTGAATTATATTATAAAGATCATTTAATAAATAAATTATATCATTATTTTATGTACTTATTTTTTGAATGATTTTTTTAGATACGAAGGTGTGAGACTAATATTTTTTAATCACACCCTATTAGGGCCAAAATTTGTTACAAAATAATATTACATTGATGTTGGATTTGATTAAGAAAATGAACTATTATTCTTATTGTTTCATGTTTTATGGGAATAAAATCATATGAGAGATTGAAATTTGGTTTTAAATGATGGCCTTTTGAGTTTATTTTTCTTATCATTCATTTCATTATATTGTATTCATTTTTACATTTAGATATATTTTAGCTTGTCATAATGTGATTCAATATTAATGGTTTATGGGTCTACCCTTTACATACAGTTTGTATGAATTCATGTCATATGCATTATTTATTACTCTAATAATTAATATTGTTTTTCATTCATGAATTCTGTAATTATGTACCATGGGGAATAGTCTCCTCAATATATTCATCACACCAATGCTATTAGTCCGCAAACATTGGTATATTGGGAGGTGGTATTGTATTCTCTTAACCATACTTTTATAGAGAATATAGAGAGTTCAATGTTGGTGGACATTAAAAAGTTGAATATAAAAATGAATATTTTCCTTTTCTTTTATTTTACTATAACCAAATGTAAAATTGGAAGAAAGAAGGTGTATGTACTTGGTAATTAGATTGTTAATGAGTGTAGTTAATGTATCTGTGCAAAAATAAATAAATGAAACTTGGTTTTTTGTTTCTATTAATGATGTTCACTACAAAGTTAATGGTAATTTAAAACAGACTGATCCACATGTTTTGTTATAGTTTTAATCCATTACACATATAATCTTGGCCTAGTATGGTTCAATATGAGTACACATGAATCATTATGGGCACATAAGGATATACTATATTTTAATTTTTTATGACAGTGACATAGTTATTACAAGTGATATTTTTTCCTCTATTAAATAAAAAATGTTATACCTGTTATATCAATTAAACATAACTGAAGGTACTATTATGTCATGTTATAACACTTATAAAAAAATTTTATAGGGACCATAAACCGTAGTTTTTATATTTTTTCCCATGTTGTGGTTATAATTATTTAAATTGTAGTTCCTTGTAGTGTGTTTTCATGTAGATAAAACAAATCCTCATCATACTTGAGTTGAGCATCAGGATATTGGAAATTACCATGCTCCAGACACCGTTGAACTAACGTTTAGTATATCTATTAAGGAGAATATATATGATTATCTTCATGGAAACTTTATTAATGTCATCTGATCTGTGGAAATGGTGACAATTTTTATTATACCTTCAATTTATGAGCTGACCAGAGAGTTTTATGTAAATCATCAATATGCATTCATTGATTAGGGAGGCTCTCCAGGCATTAGGTTTTGAGATAAATTCGTTCCAAATGATCATCAAGAACCTCTAAGAACCCATAGAAACGGTTGTGAATCATTATAAGAAAATAAATCCTGGACCAGCTACGTGTTTAGTTGGAAAATCTAGAAAAATTTGTGGAAAATGATATTTATCAAGGATTGAAATAAAATAAAGGTTAATAAGAAACTTTTATTAATATACATAGTGGGATAAAAATTATCATGAATTCGCGCATCTAACACAAGTGGCCATGTAATTGATGGACTATATTGGATTCTTCAATAACTTATAACTCCTTACAACATCATAATGTGCTAATGGGATCTCTAGGGTGAAATTTTTTTATAATGGTATTATTTATCCAATCCAGACCCAGTAATATGTCTTTATCTAGAGTATATTTTTAGATTTTTGGAATTTTAATCAAATCACATATGGTGATCTATGAAATACCCTGAGCAGTGGTCATTCTATATAAATAGGGTGAATTAAGAGACCTTTTTGTGGAAAATAATTGTATATATGGATGTTTTATCCAGGGAAACAATGGGATGAAAAGTAAGGGAATATGAAATAATCTCAGGAATCAATTCTCTTAAAGACCTATTAGTTTAGATAGTCAACCCATAAGAGGCATAAATGTCTATATCTTATGATGTCATTTCATTCGTATGGATGGATGGGTCATCCATAGATTATAAGTAATATCTTGTAATTAAAGAACACCAGATGGGGTTTGCGACACCCTGAGATTTTATGAGAAGTATTCTTTTTAATTTTTTATGTCTTATGTTATATGAAACACCAAACAAATCATTCACTACACACAACACTAGCTTTGCGTGAGTTAAACGCAATCGCGACCATCCTCGATAGCCTGTGTAGTACGTAATACCGTGTTTCACTATGGAATGATATATTGTTATAGTATTATTATGGAATTACTGTTATGAATATTATTAACTACATTTTTAATTTTATAACATTATTATTCATCTTACACATTTTCTAAAACATTTTATGTGAACAAAATAAATTTTTCTGAAAAAATATGTATTTTTCATGAAATGAAGTTTTGTCACATTTTGATGGCGCACCCACATTAAATATAGTTTTTTAAATGTTTATAAGTTCAATTTAACAAAATAAAATTCTTATTTTGAATCAGAATATAAAAATTTACTTTTGATAAATTTTTCATATTATTCTGATAACTTTCACATTTTAATGAATATTTAAAACACGCTATATTTTAAATAGAAACAAATTTTTTCATCGTAATAAATTATATAGTTAAATTATAATATTGAATGGTTTTAAAGTATAAATAGAATATATTTTTACAATTTAATATAATAAATGTCATTAGAATTTATTTAACATTGAATTCATAGGTAAAATCATTTCAATCTTTTGCAATGTTTTAACTTTTAAAACTCATTTTCATAACAATAAGATTAATTTTAAATTATTTTCTACAACATCTGTGATTTTAATTTTGAAAAATTGATTCCATATTTGGAATCAGTAGGTCCAAATTATGTTAATTATCTACTTTTTATTTTTTTATTATGAATAGTAACTACGGAAAATTGTATATCCCATAGATAAAGGTAAATCAGGAAATTAAGTGTAAATATAATATTATAAAATTACTCTACCACTTGTCCTAATATAATTGGATGATTATATCTTACACTAAATCATACTTTGGTTAAAATGGAATCTAATGGAACCCACTTGTATTTGATTAAGACCTTTTATTTAGTTTATTTAAAATAGTGTAAAATGTGTCACTCAATCTTTAATAATTAGATTATTTTTTATATATATTTATACAGAACATTAATTAAATTATAAATATTCATTTGAAAGCTAAAATGTATTTCATTATCATGGTAATTTATTTTTAATTTTTAAGAAATATTTAATTACCTTAATAGCTTATACATTAATGATTTAGAAATTATATATTTAGTGAAAAATCAATAATATAGTTTTTATTAAAATAAAAATACCTAAAAAAAGGGCAAGAAACTTGACCAAACCTTTTTGGTCGAGTATATCTATACCCTACGCATCCAAGTGTCAATTTGTGTACCATTTGGAGCCTTATAAAATCGATTAGTACATTTATATTATTTTAATGATGTTATTTTAAGATGATAAATTCGAGTAAAAATATTACTATGAATGTTTTTATATTTATCATCGTCATAGAATTTTATTTTTAATTTTTATGCAACTAACAAGTACATTAAATGACTATACAAAAATTATGTAGTAATTGTTTTATTAAGAGATATTTCAAATAAATGGTTTTATAAATATTAAAATAAACAATATATGAACGAATTAATGTTCTCCACAAATTTTCTTGATTCATATGACATGTTATAAAACTATAAAACATTTTGGTTTGAATATATCCTCTGTGTGAATTTTATTTAAATTAAAAAAAATGGATAGAGTCAAAATGAACACTATTGTTATTTTATAAAATTTACATATTACTAAATTGATTAAAAACCACATTAATATTTAAAAATTATAAATTGAAATTTATTTGGTCTAAAATTTCATAAAATACCAAAACTATAGATAATTAATTATTTATAAAATATAAAATCTATAATATTATTACCAAAAATAAGTTTAAATAAATTAAATAAGGATAAATCAAAATGATAAGGTTTAAAATAAATTCCCAACATGCCTAATTTTTATTGGATGATTATATTACAACCTTATCTAATCTAATATTAGGATTTTAGTAATTTAAATATTTTTTATGTGGGGTTTGATTTATTATAAATTAATATTTTCGAAAATTCCAAAGGTGCCCCTCTCATTAATTATAAAAGGGAACCTCCTCCCTCTCCTCTTAACAACACTTTGAGCCTTCATGATCGGTAAAAACATAAATTTTTCCCTTCTCAACTTCACTATAAACATTATAGAGTTTCTGTTCCCCTAAAAATACCATCTCTAGTGCCTTAAGATGAAGCATAAAAGAGGTGCGTCGAAGAAGAGCTAGTCTCTTCTACCGATTCTTTCATGTTTCTTTCATCTTCAACATATTCTTCTTTAGTTGTTTAATTATAAAGTAATAACATCAGTATAAATAAAATACTAATATGTTATTATAAATATTAAATAACCTTATTTATCCTTCTATCCATCCTATGGAAAACGAAATCACCGGGCGAGCGTACGTACAGAATACCGTCCCCACGACGTGGTGTAATATGTTTTTCCACCACCACCTTACTAGTATGGGTATAATGGTGTAAAGAATAACTAAATATAGTTATTATAACATCATATTGATTTTTATATTTTATTTCATCCACTCCAATTCAATTCAATAATTATGGGAACGATGTCATCGCTCGTGCGTACGTACGGATTACCGTCTCCATGACGTGATGAGATTCATTCTCAATGTTCACCATTCAAGAATGATTATAAAGTATATATAATGTATTTATAATTCAATATATGACATGATAAAGCTAATAGATTTATATATATATATATCATCTACTTACTTCAAATCAATTCAATAAGGAAAGGAAAACACCATTCATGCGTACGCACGACCTACCATCTCCATTAACGGTGTATTTCATTTCATTTATCTATCAATTATATATATATATACAGAATATATATGTTATATAAATCATTATTTAAATTCTTTAAGTACGTAAAACATGATATATGTAATAATAATATCAATAACAACAAGTCCAAACACGTACAATAAATAAAACGATTTTATCCAAAACGCTGCTTTAACATAGAATTTACAAAAGAACAGGTAATATAATGTCATAAGTGAACCATATATGATATAATAACAACGAATATGATTATGTAATAAGTAAATGAAATTATTTAAATCATTATACAATAGGTTCGGATACGTACGAAGTATATCAGACCTAAGGTAAGGGATAATTTTTCAAATCTCATTTTTATTTGAGATTGCTTTTACGTATGTATTTACTAGGGTTATATTTATCATCCATGTACATAATTTTTTTTTCAAAAACTATTTACTATTCTTACATGTATGTTTAAAGTCATGTATACCCCTCTTTTACTTTCACATTGTGTTATGGAAAGAATCTTTATTTTGTTTACCATAGGAGGAACTTTTTGACTTTTCCGACAAAAGTACAAGGAGAATGTTTTTTAACTTATACGAAATGAACGAATTTTTACGGTTCTATATCACATAATTTTCAAGAATATTACTCTACATGTTTTCGTGGTTATTTTCAATTAAATCATTTTCTTTTGAAATTGTGTGTCATTTTCTGATAAAAAATGATTTTTAAGGAGAAATGATATTTTCCTCAAGAATTCATTTCAAGTGTTTTATCAAAACTATTTTCCATCTATAATAATTTTATTTAACAAGTTTATGTTTCAAGTGTAATGTATTTATTATTTACATTGTTTGATTCTTCATATGATGAAATGATATGCATTTGTTTTATATGGATTACGTTATGATGGGATGATTTTTATGAAACCCCTTTTATTATTTGGGTTATGATGAATGATTTATGTTTATTTTGTAGAACAAGTAAGAATAGTTTCAATATGAGATGGGTGGGTCATATATCTCCCTCCAGTGCATTGGGTAATGATTTATATCTAATGATATATACATGGATTGAATGGTAAGATAATCTGGTTCAGTGTTACAGGATTGGAACGAGGAGTGAACTCGATTCTGAAAGGGACTTTGTCCACTACGATGGTCTTGGAAGCAATGCATTGGCTATTATGGAAATAATATCATGTTCATAATGGTTTTCCACAATTACATGTTTTATTCCCATTCTATTTTATCATTATTGATGTTCTTTTATGATATATCCCTAACGTACTTCCATGGTTTATGTCTCTGCTCATGATTTTGATGTTTAGATTTTATGTTCATGTTTTTCCATTAATATGTTTATGGATTGTTTTATGTTTTCTATGTTTACCCTTACTGAGCATTTGAGCCACCCTTTTTATGTTTTCTTTTCCCCGGGATATAAATACATGTTTTATGTAATAAACCAAAAAGGAGAAGATCTTTATGAGAGATGTTAAAGATCTATCACCCTGATTAGAAGATTATATTCCGAGATTCCAAAGACACTAAACTATTACATTCCTTCTATGTTTGTTTTTTTATGTATTATGTATTCTGAAAAATTAATGTAATTTCCATGTACATTAATATTTTGGTCTCTATTGTTGGTATCAGAGGAAAAAGCGGTAGGAATGTATCTGATCCTTAGGAACTCTCACATGTGAGCGTTGGACGAAGCATGGATCTCCACCCAAGGGATTAATGAGGAATTGGATGCCACTATGGATGGTGGTGTGTCCCACCCATGGGGTGTAGCCTCCCATTGAGTGCCCTGATGTGTATCAATTATATTCCACTAGAAGTAATTCCATACATCTACGGTTGGTATCAGAGGAATGGTTTAGTCATCCTTTGGAAACTAGGATTCGAAAACATTAGTGAGATCCCTAGAGATATTTCTAAGATATGTTTAGGGATGTCCCTAAATATAAGTATAAGTATAACTTATATTCCTAAAATTATGGTAACGTTCTTATAATTTAACCTATAATGTTAAATATTGAAGGTACTCCCCCTTGATTATGATTTTTTCCTATCACACTATTCTTTTTGGGATATAGAAAATAGATGGATACTGGAAGATTTGCTATAAATGAGGATATCATGGAGAATTGAATGATATTATTCATGAGAAAGAAAATTAAAAGGGATTTGTATTTTCAAACATTGTTATTATAAATAATCATAAATCTCATAATATGATCAACAATCTCATCTTTGGTAAGTTTCCTAACTTAGATAATAAGAGAATGAAAGAGTTTTATAATGATCATAGAGGAAAGAAAGTTCAATTTCCACTATGTAAATCATGTGGTAAGAGGCATCAAGGAGAATGTTTCAAAGGAACTGGAAGATTCTTTGGGTGTGGAAAAGGACACAAATCCAGTAATGGAAAAGGAAAAGGTTTAGTTAACACCATAGAAAAGGATAATGGCATTTCTAAGACATCAACAATGGTTAAATGTTTTAAATGTGGAATGTATAGGCATTATGCAAACAAATTCCCTGAGGGAAAGTCTCATGAAGAGAATCATCATGGTCGTATGGGTAGTATTTATGTTGATGATGATGAAGAGACTACAAATGATATGTGAGATGAAAGAATTATTAAAGCTCTATCAATGGTTGGAGAAGGTAGTGGAATGATTACATGTTTGTCAAGAGTAATGTTTTATAATTAATCTCATGGTACTATGGAATAAAGAGACATCTAAATATTGTAAAAATATTGGATTTTCTTATGTTTTTGAAAGTATATGATGAATGGTACTGGTATCCATGAATGGTTATTCAGATATTTTTGGGAAGCATCTAATATGCACATAAATAAGGGACAAAGAGATAATGAAATGTTTGATAGTATTCATGAGCTCATGACTGATATCAAAACAAATTGATATCATGGTGTGAGTATATTTAATTTTTGGGATTTAGGTATGTTCAGAGAGTTAACTTTTGATTTATTTCATGTTTTCACTATGGTTCTATAGAAATTTATGAGAAGACGTGATTAAGGTATTCACATGTTTGGATTGCAATCAACAAGATATATCATATGATATATGGGGGATAAATGATGGAATTCACCTGCTTGTTATGTGACATTTAAAGTAATTGTTTTCCTTATACTGTGAGATTAGACATATGTATTTTGGATAAGCCTAAAGATTGGAATGGACTATGTTGGACATAAGACAGAATTGTTTAAGGATCTATTTTTTTGATATTATTTCTGGAATGTTATAATAGAGTAGTTTTAGAAATAGGAAAACCTGCAGGACGGGTGAAAATCCATCGCATCGGACAAGGTTGTGAGAATCGAACCCACAACAGTACTATGACAGGCCTTTATTACCTACCACTAGCCTACAAAAAGTCCCTGGTTAGTAGAAACTAGTTTTATTTTATTAAGCGGTATGATAGATTAAGTATAAGTCAATTTTTGGGATCATATACGATTAATCTCACCATAGATGGAATTATGATATCATTTTTCTGATAGAAACAGAGGGGATGACTTATCATTCTATCAATCGATCTGCTAACACTTCATGAATGACAAATTAGACTTTATTTATTTAAATATAGATGAAGTGGAAATTTTTCATTGAACGACCAAAGATGATATTACACTGAAATCAATTGAGTATTTCTCCTTATATAAAAATTCATCAACCTTAGGGAAATGATCTTGAAAACGAAAAATGTTGTCTTAGTACTCTCATATCTAATGAATCATATGGTACCTTATATCATCACAAATTTATGGTTTTGTGATTGTTGTCTTTTCATAGCCATGTTCTATACCACTCTCCATAAAAACTTAACGCTTAGATTTCTCTTCCATATCCATATTTTGACCTATGTTCTCCTATATGGAAACCCAATTATATGATAATTTGGGTAACTTTTACTTTTCATACATTAGATTATAAAATTAAGTTTTATTATTCTTTTTTACAATATGGGTTTCTATGAACGAAACTTTCAAGTGGTAAACAATTTATAACCGTGAAGAATTTCGAGGGTGAAATTCATTTTATGGTGGGTAGAATGTAACAACCCGAGATTTTATGAGAAGTATTATGTAACACCCTGAGCTTCCACAATACGCTTCTCATTCAATAATGCAATAGCTTGCATTGTACGCAACTTCGAGTTCTAAAACACCGCGACTAATCAAAGTAGCCGTTATGAATAGTAATAACCACTTTTTAAAATTATAGAAATTTTATATTTCAAAATGGACTTCATTTTTGGATTCGGAATATCGAAATTAGCCTATGTTGAATTTTTGGTATTTTTCTGAGAACTTCTAATTTCTTATGAATAGTGAAAAATACTTAAAAACAACATTTTTAATCAAAATAATTTATAGTGATAAATTATACTATTTAGTGGTTTTAAAGTATAATTATAATATATTTTTACCATTTTATCCAATGGTGGTCATTAGAATTAATTTAACATTGAAATTGGACATAAACAATTGCCAATCTTTTGATATAAATTGTTTCTTAAAAACACGTAATGTGTTGTGACAGCGGGAATTAATTATAAAATTAATTAATGCAACTTATATGTTTGGAATTTTGTAAAATAGACATCATTTTTGAATTCGGAATATCAATTATAGCTTAGCGTGAAATTTTGGCATTGTTTTGAAAAACATCAATTTTTGATGAATAGTGAAACCGCTAAGTGGTAGTTAAATAACTGATTTTTCGTTTAAATGAAATATTATCACTTCTGTGATTTGATTTTAAAAAGTCCGACATAAATGGTTGTCATTACGAAGTAAAATGTGGTTCAATGAGATTAAAATAATTTTTGGTGAATAGTAACATTTAAGTTCTTAATCGCGATTATAGGTAATTAGTGTAGTTTAAGGTAAAAATAATGTTTTAATAATATGAGTTGATCTTGAAACATGTCCTAACCTAATTGGATGTGTCATGGACGACCAAGAAAATCCATGGGTCAACTTGGGGACCCCATGGAGCCAATTTAGTTGGAAAATGACATAAATACATTTTATTTAATGTTAAAGTAAAAAATGACACAAACATAAAATGTTTTACTAAAACAATTTTTACATGGGGTTAGACTAGTCATATTTTTTACTATAAAAAGTCATTGGAAATATAAAAAGATTTCCTACAACATAGTATTTTTTTATAATTTTTAGACAGTAAATAAATTAAATTATTTATGACATCATTATGATTCAGCGATGACAACATTATTTAACGATTTTAATAAAATGAAAAGATAATGTACAATCCATGGCATAAACTTGTCCAAAGACTATTGGATGGGTAGATTTAGAACCCTTATCACCTTATCCACGAATTATATAAGTGTGGGACCTTTAGAATCCGAAAATCATTGTATAATAATGTAAAATTTCCTTACATTCCAAGAGTGCCCCTCCTCTCCTCTTATAAAAGGCCCCCACCTCTACCACCTCATTCACACTTTAAAACCATTTGGCTCGGCCAACCTCTGACCAAATACTCTCCCAACTTCCCCCTCTTACTCCTAGAAGCCTCAATTTGGGCAGAAATCTTACCAAGGAAGCCTTTGGCTCAAATCAAAAAGAGTTACCCGATTTTGAGGTAATGTCTTCTCTAATGTTGTTTTGTTTTATTTTTCTACTCCAACCCCCTAAACTCTTTTTATTAATTTCTTTTGTAACAACACCAATATCATAAATATACTAGGATGTTGTTATTATAAGTATTTGAGCTACACTTATACACACCTACATCTAATGGATAAAGAACATACGGTTTCTATGGATGGAGAATTTCTGCCTCACGAAACGATGATTGTTCAACACTCATATAACACCTTCAAAGGTGGCCATTAATATGTCACTATATTTATATAGGATATATAATATGTTTATGATTTACTTATGCTTCTGTATTTCTCATTTATGGCATACCTTATGATTTCCATTATGGGTAAACACGATAATTTCATTTTAGGAAATGCGGACTACCTCCCCCTCAAAGTGATGTGAATCGTTAATGCCATATGTGGGATGTATAAAGGATGAAGTAAATGATATTGTATATGATATTATACTGGAAATATATTATACCTTTATATAATTATGATTTCATTCCATTAAATACGAAATAGAAATGAAAGTAGCGTTCAGGCGTACGTACGGCTTACCGTCTCCATGAACGGTGAATTTCATTTCTTACCTCTAAATGTTATGTAATATTATAAATACATGTATATACTGGATATATATGATATATTTGATATCTACATCATGAACATAATTCTGGATATATTGGATATATCACCACATGAACAACTTGTAACTATAAGAATTTTATTTTTGACTCAAGTACCAAAGATCGACAAAATGACCGTTATAAACTTAAATAATTACATAATGTTCATAACATGGTAATAAGGGATATAAAAGGAATAATGAACATGAAAAAGGTTCTTAAGTAATTATAAATTAACTCTCATATATTATTCAGAAGGTTAAAGAACGGTCGAGTCAGGACAGGACGCAAGGTAAGGGAACATCTTAACCCAACTTCCTTTCTTTTGGTAAATCTCCTACTTCCAAATTATGTCATGATGTTATTATGTCCTATTTTGTATTTTTACTTTCTTTATGTGTACCTATAGTTAATACACATAATAGATCTATTTTATTTTAAAAATGATCTTTTTAAGGACTTCGTCTCAATCTCCATTCATTGAGGCATATTTGGTTTTATACACAACTTTCCTTTATACGGTGTATAAACCCCTTTGACTTTTACGTTTATTCTAAAGGAATCTTTTTATACGAAGCGTTTTACTAAACGACAAAAAGGGAATGTTTTTATTTCCGTACATATGCGGCGACAAAGACTTCTCCACCGCCGTGACCATTATTTGAGTTTCGGCATCCTCTACAAGCCATCTTTTTTTAATGAAAATTAAATACAATGTTTTAACTTTCTCTTATTTTGGTATTGAAAATGTTATTTAAAGAGTTTTTATTATATCAATGTCTTGTATTGATATCTTGTGATTGAAATTTGGAAATTCTATGTTTCCTTTTTTCATGTTTTATGTGATACGATTATGTTATGTTTTATGATATGTTTGAAACTATTCATATGAGGAATGCATTGGACTTAATAAGTGACGGGTGGAGCCCGGTATAGCTCCTTGATGCATCGGCAGGTCTCATGAGAAAAACAACTTTCTTGGCATGAGGCCTTGACAAAATCTTATTTGTGGTCTTGGCACGAGGCCTTGACTACGTGGTTATGATAGTCTGGGATTATGAATTCCATCATTATGAAAGTGGTTATTGATATTGCATGTGATTATTCGACCAATAGAATATCCATGTGAAGAAGTAAATGGAATTATATCATTTTACTTTTGCCATATTATGTTGATGTTCAAGTTTAAAAGGCTTTTGTTTTAGTTATACATTTCCTTAAATGATTATGTTTATTTATGAAAGCTTCCTCAATATTGTTATCCTTACTGAGCATCTGAGCTCACCCCTTTCAATGTTTTAATATTTTCCAAGATGTGAAGAAGTATTTTATGAATGACCTGTAGGGATAGTCAGAAGAGGATATGAGTGTGGACTATGGAGACTTTTTTATTGTAGATTTTTAATTTATGATGTAATGTAACATTTATGAATGTATCTAGTGTTTCCATGGCTACTAAACCAATCGGTTTTTCGAGACTTGATCTTTTGTGATCATGCCAATGTTAGGAAGTAATGCACCGACTCTGGGTAGCTGGGGTCGGGGCATTACAGTTGGTATTAGAGGCAGTTTAGTACTAACCTTGCAAGCTAGATTTAGATAAACTCTGATTAGAACACATAGCCCAAAGATAGACTTTGAGGATTAGTATAGAAGAACTTCCTTGAATTTTGGTATTATAGAGATTTTGTGAGTTTTCCGAGCAATACATCTCTGTCTGGATACGAGCAGGTAGAGGCGGCTCTGGCACAGAAGTACCTAGGGGTAAAACCCGAAAACACCGCTTTGAGCTAGACTCAAATGGGAACTGGTGCACGACAATGGGCCTTGCTGCACTCTTGGTTACGAAACTCCCAGGGGATATGCTTAGGATAATTCTCGTTTTCTTTACAATCCACTATGAAGGGTTATGATTATATACTTCCTCAAAGAAAACATTCCTTTTTATGATTATGGATTATATCCATAAATAGTACAATTTATGTAATGTGTTTTACAAATATGGAATTTTTTATTTTAATTAATAAAGTAGTCTAGTTTATGCAATTGTTTAGAAATGGCGCCTAGTGGAAGGAATGGAAACTGTATCAATGCACGCACTCCGGGCAGGGATTTCCCTCCTGCTCAAGATAATTCTTGTGGATCTGGAGATACAACTGGTTCTGATCAACTTATTACCATACTGGGACAACTCACTCAGGTTATGAATAATAACCTTACTCGTATGGAGCACCCGGATCCGCAACGTGGAGGATCAATGTTAGACCGCTTCATGAGGCAACAACCACCAACATTTAATGGGGGTACAAATCCGTTAGTAGCTGAGCAATGGATAAACTCCTTAGAGAAAATATTCCACGCCTTGGGGAGTAGCGAAATGGAGAAGGTTATCATGGAATTTTACCGCCTCACTGGAGATGCCGATCAATGGTGGTCATTGATTCAAAATATAAAGGCAGATGATGTCGTATCGAATATGGAATGGAGGGAGTTCAAAGATATTTTCATAGAAAAATACTTTCGTCATGACCATCGAGCCGATATGGAAAGACAATTTCTGAGTGTGAGACAAAAGGAGGATGGAAATGTCGCAAAGTATGAGGCCAACTTTACAAGGTTGGCGAGGTATGCTGCAGATTATATACGTAACCCAAGAGGTAACATTGATCATTTATTTGATGGGTTAAAACCATTTCTCCGTAGAGCTTTAGTATCACAATCTTTCTCAACATACGAAGATATTGTCTCATGTGCTATCAAGACAGAAAAGGAATTCTCTATGTCTTATGACAACAAAGTAAAGCAAGAGAAAAAGAGAACAGTGGAACAAGAGACAGATAAAGGGAAAAAGGGAAAGAAGGTTTTTCCATTATGTGATAATTGTGGAAAGAATCACCCTGGTACTTGCCTAAAAGGAATGGGAGTTTGTTATAAATGTGGAGAAAAAGGTCACCAGGCGCGTGATTGCTAGGGAAAGAAAGAGGCTATCAATGTTGAATGCTACAATTGTAGGGAAATGGGGCATTATGTAAATGAATGTCCTAAGCATCAGGGAAACTTACATCAGAAAAGGCCAAGGGATCAAGGACAATCTTATGTCGTTACAACAGTTGAAGCAGAATAACTAATGTATTGGTGCATTTAGACTCATGGATTATATTCTGGTTATTTGAATAATGTGATATATATATATATAAGGATTGTACTGAAGTACTTGTTGTTTCAGTAGGGTTTTAATATGATGAAGGTAATCATATTTTTAGTATGTGACAATAAGAGAAACTTTACTTTGTTTGGGGAATCTAATAAATTGATTTTGGAATTTAGAGACCTTTTAGAGAATGTCTGTATAGAGGTATTTTGGATAACTATAAAGGTTGGAGTGGATTAAGTTGATCTTTGGATAGTATTGTTTAAGGTAAAAAAATTTATGAAGATTATTTTTGGAATATTATACTACTATAGTTTTAGGAAAAGGACAACCTGCAGGGTGGGGCATAACCCGTCACGTCGGACAAAGCTGCAGGAATCGAACCCACCACCATATTGCGACAGGCCTTTATTTCCTACCACTAGCCAACATGAAGTCCCTGGTTATTACAAAATAATTTTACTAATCTAAATGGTATGTGTAAACATTTGGAACCTTATACAATTAGGATATGTATAATATTTTTGAGTTCTATTATCTTTTTGAGTGAAAGATGAGTTGAAGGTTGAAACTCTAATTGTCAAGCATAAATATATATATACCTATCTCTTATTCAATGAATAAATTAATTATTAAACTTTAGTAAAGGGATATTAAAACAAAAAAATGTGTTATCCTAATACCTTATGTCTTGTTGAACTGATGATATTTTAAATCAACATAGATTGAAGGCTTTGAAGCCCTCAATTTGACAGTTGATTGTGATTGATGACCTCAATCACTCCCTACAAATATTTACGTTTTTCATCCAATTATATGTCTCTAATTTCCACCAATGTTATCCTAATCGAGATCATAATTGGGTGGTGAATTTTTCAATTCCCTTTCCCTCTTATTAAGGCTAAATTTTATTAATCTTATTTCTGATGTGGGTTTTCCACAAAGGTATTTTCTATTTTCAACCTTTTATTTTCCATGAAAAATTTCAAATTGTGAGGACGCAATTTATTGAAGGAGGGGAGAATGTAACACCCCTAGATTCCACAATACTCTTCTCATTAATTAATGCTATACCTTGCATTGTACGCAACTTCGAGTTCTAAAACACTGCGACTAATCAAAGTAGTCGTTATGAATAGTAATAACCACTTTTTAAAATTATAGAAATTTTATATTTCAAAATGGACTTCATTTTTGGATTTAGAATATCTAAATTAGCCTATGTTGAATTTTTGGTATTTTTCTGAGAACTTCTAATTTTTTATGAATAGTGAAAAATACTGAAAAATAAATTTTTTAATCAAAATAATTTATAGTGATAAATAATACTATTTAGTGGTTTTAAAGTATAATTAGAATATATTTTTACCATTTTATCCAATGGTGGTCATTAGAATTAATTTAACATTGAAATTGGACATAAACAATTGCCAATCTTTTGATATAAATTGTTTCTTAAAAACACGCTATTTGTTGTGACATTGGGAATTAATTATAAAATTAATTAATGAAACTTATATTTTTTAAATTTTTTAAAATAGACATCATTTTTGAATTTGGAATATCAATAATATCTTAGGGTGAAATTTTGGCATTGTTCTGAAAAACTTCAATTTTTGAGGAATAGTGAAACCACTAAGTGGTAGTTAAATAACTGATTTTTCGTTTAAATGAAATATTACCACTTCTGTGATTTGATTTTGAAAAATTTGACATACATGGTTGTCATTAAGAAGTCAAATGTGGTTCAATGAGATTAAAATAATTTTTGGTGAATAGTAACTTTTAAGTTCTTTATCGCGATTAGAGGTAATTATGTAGTTTAAGGTAAAAATAATGTTTTAATAATATGAGATGAGCTTCAAACATGTCCTACCCTCATTGTATGTTCCATGGACGAACAATAAAATCCATGGGTCAACTTGGGGACCCCATGGAGCCACTTTAGTTGGAAAATGACATAAATACCTTTTATTTAGTGTTAAAGTAAAAAATGACACAAACATGAAATGTTTTACTAAAACAATTTTTACATGGGCTTATACAAGTAATATTTTTGACTATAAATAGTCATTGAGAAGATAAAAATATTTCCTACATCATAGTATTTTTTATATAATTTTTAGACATTAAATAAATTAAATTATTTATGACAACATTATGATAAAGCGATGACCTCATTATTTAACGATTTTAATAAAATGAAAAGATAATGTACAATCCAAGGAATACACTTTTCCAAAGTCTATTGGATGGGTATATTTCGAACCCTTATCACCTTATCCACGAATTATATATGTTTGGGACCTTTAGAATCCGAAAATCATTGTATAATAATGTAAAATTTCCTTACTTTCCAAGAGTGCCCCACCTCTCCTCTTATAAAAGGCCCCCACCTCTACCACCTCATTCACACTTTCAAACCATTTGGCTCAGCCAACATCTGCCCAAATACTCTCCAAAATTCCCCCTATTACTCCTAGAAGCCTAAATTTGGGCATAACGTTTCCCAAGGAAGCCTTTGTCTCAAATCAAAAAGAGTTACCCGATTTTGAGGTAATGTCTTCTCTAATGTTGTTTTGTTTTATTTTTCTTCTCCAACCCCCTAAACTCTTTTTATTCATTTCTTTTGTAACAACACCAGTATCCATAATATACTAGGATGTGGTTATAATAAGGATTCTAGCTACACTTACACACACCTACATCTAATGGTTAAAGAACATACGGTTCCTGTGGATGGCGAATTTCAGCCTCACGAAACGATGATTGTTCAACACTCATATAACACCTTCAAAGGTGGCCATTATGATGTCACTATATTTATATAGGATATATAATATGTTTATGTTTTACTTATGCTTCTGTATTTCTCATTTATGGAATACCTTATGATTTCCATTATGGGTAAACGCAATAATTTAATTTTAGAAAGTGCGGACTACTGCCCTCTCAAAGTGATGTGAATCGTTAATGCCATATGTGGGATGTATAAAGGATGGAGTAAATGAAATTATATATGATATTATACTGGAACTATATTATACCTTTATATAATTATTATTTCATTCCATTAAATACGAAATAGAAATGAAAGTAGCGTTCATGCGTACGTACGACTTACCGTCTCCATGAACGGTGAATTTAATATCTTAAATCTAAATGTTATGTAATATTATAAATACATGTATATACTGGATATATATGATATATATGATATCTACATCATGAACATAATTCTGGATATAATGGATATATCACCACATGAACAACTTGTAATTATAAGTATTTTATTTTTGACTCAAGTACCTAAGATCGAAAAAATGACCGTTATAAACTTAAATAATTACATAATGTTCATAACATGGTAATAAGGGATATAAAATGAATAATGAACATGAAAAAGGTTATTAAGTAAATAGAAATTAACTCTACTTTATTATTCAAGAGGTTAAATAACGGTCGAGTCAGGACAGGACGCAAGGTAAGGGAACTTCTTAACCCAGCTTCCATTCTTTTCGTTAATCTCCTACTTCCAAATTATGTCATGATGTTATTATGTCCTATTTTGTATTTTTACTTCCTATATGTGTACCTATAGTGAATACACATAATAGATCTATTTTATTTTAAAAATGATCTTTTTAAGGACTTCGTCTCAATCTCCTTTCATTGAGGCATATTTGATTTTATACACAACTTTCTTTTATACGGTGTATAAACCCCTTTGACATTTATGTTTATTCAAAAGGAATCTTTTTATACGAAGCGTTTTACTAAACAACAAAAAGGGAATGTTTTTCTTTCCGTACATATGCGGCGACAACGACTTCTCTGCCGTCGTGACCATTATTTGAGTTTCGGCTTCCTCTACAAGCCATCTTTTTTTTAATGAAAAATTAATACAAAGTTTTAACTTTCTTTTATTTTGGTATTGAAAATGGTTTTTAAATTTTTTTTATTATATCAATGTGTTGTATTGATATCTTCTGATTGAAATGTGGAAATGTTATGTTTACTTTATGCATGTTTTATGTGATACGATTATGTTATGGTTTATGATATGTTTAAAAATATTTATATGAGGAATGCATTGGACTTAATAAGTGACGGGTGGAGCCCGCTATAGTTCCTCGATGCATCGACAGGTCTCATGAGACAAACTAGTGCCTTGGAACGAGGCCTTGAGAAAAATCTTATTTGTGGTCTTGGCACGAGGCCTTGACGACGTGGTTATGATAGTCTGGCATTATGCATTCCATCATTATGAAAGTGGTTATTGATATTGCATGTGATTATTCGACCAGTAGAATATCCATGTGAAGAAGTAAATGGAATTATATCATTTTACTTTTTCCATATTATGTTGATGTTCACTTTTAAAAGGCTTTTGTTTTAGTTATACATTGCCTTAAATGTTTATGTTTATTTATGAAAGCTTCTGAAATATTGTTATCCTTACTGAGCATCTGAGCCCACCACTTTCAATGTTTTAATATTTTCCAAGATGTGAAGAAGTATTTAATGAATGACTTGTAGGGATAGTCAGAAGAGGATATGAGTGTGGACTATGGAGACTTTGTTATTTTATATTTTCAATTTAGGATGTAATGTAACATTTATGAATGTATCTGGTGTCTCCAAGGCAACTAAACTAATCGGTCTTTCGAGACTTGATCTTTTGTGATCATGCCAATGTTACGAAGTAATGCACCGACTCTGGGTAGCTGGGGTCTGGGTGTTACAGTTGGTATCAGAGGAAGTTTAGTACTAACCTTGGAAGCTATATTTAGATAATCTCTGATTAGAGCACATAGCCCAATGATAGATTTTGAGGATTAGTATAGAAGAACTTCCTTGAATTTTGGTATTATAGAGATTTTGTGAGTTTTCCGAGCAATACATCCCTACCTGGATACGAGCAGGTTGAGGCGGCTCTGGAACAGATGTACCTAGGGGTAAAACCCGAAAACACCGCATTGAGCTACACTCAAACGGGAACTGGTGCACAACAATGGGCCTTGCTGCACTCTTGGTTACGACACTCCTAGGGGATATTCTTAGGATAATTCTCGTTTTCTTTACAAACCACTATGAAGGGTTATGATTATATACTTCCTCAAAGAAAACATTCCTTTTTATGATTATGAAATATATCCATAAATAGTTCAATTTATGTAAAGTGTTTTACAAATATGGAATTATGTATTTTAATTCATAAACTAATCTAGTTTATGACATTGTTTATAAATGGCGCCTAGTGGAAGGAATGGAAACCGTATCAATGCACGCACTCCGTATAGGGATTGCCCTCCTGCTCAAGATAATTATTGTGGATCTGGAGATACAAATGGTGCTGATCAACTTATTACCATACTGGGACAACTCACTCAGGTTATGAATAATATCCTTACTCGTATGGAGCACCCTGATATGCAATGTGGAGGATCAATGTTAGACCGCTTCATGAGGCAACAACCACCAACATTTAATGGGCGTAAAAATCCGTTAGTAGCTGAGCAATTGATAAACTCCTTAGAGAAAATATTCCACGCCTTGGGAGTAGTGAAAGGGAGAAGGTTATCATGGTAGTTTACCGCCTCACTGGAGATGCCGATCAATGGTGGTCATTGATTCAAAATACAAAGGAATATGACGACATATCGAATATGGAATGGAGGGAGTTAAAAGAGCTTTTATTAGAAAAATACTTTCCTCATGACCATCGAGCAGATATGGAAAGACAATTTCTGAGTGTGAGACAAAAGGAGGATGAGAATGTCGCAAAGTATGAGGCCAACATTACAAGGTTGGTGAGGTATGCTGCATGTTATATACGTAACCCAAGAGGTAATATTTATCGTTTCTTTTATGGGTTAAAACCATTTCTCCGTAGAGCTTTAGTATCACAATCTTTCTCAACATACGAAGATATTGTCTCATGTGCTATCAAGACAAAAAAGGAATTCTCTAAGTCTTATGACAACAAAGTAAAGCAAGAGAAGAAGAGAATGTTGGAACAAGAGACAAATAAAGGGAAAAATGGAAAGAAGGATTTTCCATTATGTGATAATTGTGGGAAGAATCACCCTGGTACTTGCCTAAAAAGAATGGGAGTTTGTTATAAATGTGGAGAAAAAGGTCACCAGGCGCGTGATTGCAAGGGAAAGAAAGAGGCTATCAATGTTGAATGCTACAATTTTAGGGAAATGGGGCATTATGCAAATGAATGTCCTAAGAGTCAGGGAAACTTACCTCAGAAAAGGCCAAGGGATCAAGGACAATCTTATGCTGTTACTACAGTTGAAGCAGAATAACTAATGTATTGGTGCTTTTGGACTCATGGATTATATTCTGGTTATTAGAATAATTTGATATATATATATAAGGATTGTACTTCAGTACTTGTTGTTTCAGTAAGGTTTTAATATGATGAAGGTAATCATATTTTTAGTACGTGACAATAAGAGAAACATTACTTTGTTTGGGGAATCTGATAAATTGATTTTGGAATTAAGAGAACTTTTAGAGAAAGTCTGGACAGAGGTATTTTGGATAACTATAAAGGTTGGGTGGATTAAGTTGATCTTTGGATAGTATTGTTTAAGGTTAAAAAATTTATGAAGATTATTTTTGGAATATTATATTACTATAGTTTTAGGAAAAGGACAACCTGCAGGGTGGGGCATAACCCGTCACGTCGGACAAAGCTGCAGGAATCGAACCCACAACCATAGTGCGACATGCCTTTATTTCCTACCACTAGCCTACAGGAAGTCCTTGGTTATTACAAAATAATTTTACTAATCTAAATTGTATGTGTTAACATTTGGAACCTTATACAATTAGGATAAGTATAATATTTTTGAGTTTTATTATCTTTATGAGTGAAAGATGAGTTGAAGGTTGAAACTCTAATTGTTAAGCATATATATATATATACCTATCTCTTATTCAATGAATAAATTAATTCTTAAACTTTAGTAAAGGGATATTAAAAAAAAAAAATGTGTTATCCTAATACCATATGTCTTGTTGAACCGATGATATTTTAAATTAACAAAGATTGAAGGCTTTGAGGCCCACAATTTGACAGTTGATTGTGATTGATGACCTCAATCACTCCCTACAAATATTTACGTTTTTCCTCCAATTATATGTCTCTAATTGCCACCAATGTTCTCCTAATCGAGATCATAATTGGGTGGTGACTTTTTCATCTCCCTTTCCCTCTTAATAATGGTAAATTTTATTAATCTTATTTCCGATTTGGGTTTTCCACAATGGTATTTTCTATTTTCAACCTTTTACTTTCCAAGAAAAATTTCAAATTGTGAGGACGCAATTTATTGAAGGAGGGGATAATGTAACACCCCTAGCATCCACAATACGCTTCTCATTCAATAATGAAATAGCTTGCATTGTATGCAACTTCGAGTTCTAAAACACCACGACTAATCAAAGTAGCCGTTATGAATAGTAATAACCACTTTTTAAAATTATAGAAATTTTATATTTCAAAATGGACTTCATTTTTGGATTTGGAATATCAAAATTAGCCTATGTCGAATTTTTGGTATTTTTCTGAGAACTTCTAATTTTTTATGAATAGTGAAAAATACTGAAAAACAACTTTTTTAATCAAAATACTTTATAGTGATAAATTATACTATTTAGTGGTTTTAAAGTATAATTTGAATATATTTTTACCATTTTATCCAATGGTGGTCATTAGAATTAATTTAACATTGAAATTGGACATAAACAATTGCCAATCTTTTGATATAAATTGTTTCTTCAAAACACGCTATTTGTTGTGACAGCGGGAATTAATTATAAAATTAATTAATGAAACTTATATGTTTGGATTTTTTTAAAATAGACATCATTTTTGAATTTGGAATATCAATAATATCTTAGGGTGAAATTTTGGCATTGTTCTGAAAAACTTCAATTTTTGATGAATAGTGAAACAACTAAGTGGTAGTTAAATAACTGATTTTTCGTTTAAATGAAATATTACCACTTCTGTGATTTGATTTTCAAAAATCCAACATACATGGTTTTCATTAAGAAATAAAATTTGGTTCAATGAGATTAAAATAATTTTTGGTGAATAGTAACTTTTAAGTTCTTAATCGCGATTAGAGGTTATTAGTGTAGTTTAAGGTAAAAATAATGTTATAATAATATGAGATGAGCTTCACACATGTCCTACCCTCATTGGATGTTCCATGGTCGAACAAGTCAATCCATGGGTCAACTTGGTTACCCCATGTATCCACTTTAGTTGGAAAATGACATAAAGACCTTTTATTTAATGTTAAAGTAAAAAATGACACAAACATGAAATGTTTTACTAAAAAAATTTTTACGTGGGGTTATAGAAGTCATATTTTTGACTATAAATAGTCATTGGAAATATAAAAAGATTTCCTACAATAAATTATTTTTTTTATAATTTTTAGATATTAATTAAATTAAATTATTTATGACATCATTATGATGCAGCGATGACCTCCTTATTTAACGATTTTAATAAAATGAAAAGATAATGTACAATACAAGGCTTACACTTGTCCAAAGTCTATTGGATGGGTTGATTTATACCATAATAACCTTATCCATAAATTATATAAGTGTGGGACCTTTAGAATCCGAAAATCATTGTATAATAATGTAAAAGTTCTTTACTTTCCAAGAGTGCCCCTCCTATCCTCTTATAAAAGGCCCCCACCTCTACCACCTAATTCACACTTTCAAACCCTTTGGCTCGGCCAACCTCTTCCCAAATACTCTCCCAACTTCCCCCTATTACTCCTAGAAGCCTCACTTTGGGCAGAACGCTTCCCAAGTAATACTTTGGCCCAATCAAAAAGACTTACCCGATTTTGAGGCAATGTCTTCTCTAATGTTGTTTTGTTTTATTTTTCTTCTCCAACCCCCTATACTGTTTTTATTCATTTATTTTGTAACAACACCAGTATCCTAAATATACTAGGTTGTTTTTATAAGAATTATTCTAGCTAAACTTACACACACATATATTCAATGGTTAAAGATCATACGGTTTCTGTGGATGGCGAATTTCTACCTCACGAAATGATGATTGTTCAACACTCATATAACACCTTCAAAGATGGCCATTAAGATGTCACTATATTTATATAGGATATATAATATGTTTATGTTTTACTTATGCTTCTGTATCTCTCATTTATGACATACCTTATGATTTCCATTATGGGTAAACGCGATAATTTCATTTTAGGAAGTGTGGACTACCACCCCCTCAAAGTTATGTGAACCGTTAATGCCATATGTGGGATGTATAAAGGATGGAGTAAATGATATTATATATGATATTATACTGGAACTATATTATAACTTTATATAATTAT
The DNA here is from genome assembly GCA_963277665.1 of Viscum album. Lineage (NCBI taxonomy): Eukaryota > Viridiplantae > Streptophyta > Magnoliopsida > Santalales > Viscaceae > Viscum > Viscum album. The sequence continues at coordinate 792,272,398 of OY728160.1, read as the reverse complement.
GATTTCATTCCATTAAATACGAAATAGAAATGAAAGTAGCGTTCATGCGTACGTACGGCTTACCGTCTCCATGAACGGTGAATTTCATTTCTTATCTTTAAATGTTATGTAATATTATAAATACATGTATATACTGGATATATATGATATATATGATATATAAATCATGAACATAATTCTGGATATAATGGATATATCACCACATGAACAACTTGTAATTATAAGAATTTGATTTTTGACTCAAGTACCTAAGATCGACAAAATGACCGTTATAAACTTAAATAATTACATAATGTTCATAACATTGTAATAAGGGATATAAAAGGAATAATTAACATGAAAAAGGTTCTTAAGTAAACAGAAATTAACTCTAGTTTATTATTCAGGAGGTTAAAGAACGGTCGAGTCAGGACAGGACGCAAGGTAAGGGAACTTCTTAACCCAACTTCCATTCATTGGGTTAATCTGCTACTTCCAAATTATGTCATGATGTTATTATGTCCTATTTTGTATTTTTACTTTCTTTATGTGTACCTATAGTGAATACACATAATAGATCTATTTTATTTTAAAAATGATCTTTTTAAGGACTTCGTCTCAGTCTCCTTTCGTTGAGGCAAATTTGGTTTTATACACAACTTTCTTTTATACGGTGAATAAACCCCTTTGACTTTTAAGTTTATTCAAAAGAAATCTTTTTATATGAAGCGTTTTAAGAAAAGACAAAAATGGAATGTTTTTCTTTCCGTACATATGCGGCGACAACGACTTCTCCGCCGCCATGACCATTATTTGAGTTTCGGATTCCTCTACAAGCCATCTTTTTTTTAATGAAAAATAAATACAAAGTTTTAACTTTCTATTTTTTTGGTATTGAAAATGGTTTTTAAAGAGTTTTTATTATATCAATGTGTTGTATTGATATCTTGTGATTGAAATGTGGAAATGTTATGTTTCCTTTATGCATGTTTTATGTGATACGATTATGTTATGGTTTAGGATATGTTTAAAACTATTCATATGAGGAATGCAGTGGAATTAATAAGTGACGGGTGGAGCCCGCTATAGCTCCTGGATGCATCAGCAGGTCTCATGAGACAAACTAGTTTCTTGGCACGATGCCTTGACAAAATCTTATTTGTGGTCTTGGCACAAGGCCTTGACTACGTGGTTATGATGGTCTGGCATTATGCATTCCATCATTATGAAAGTAGTTATTGATATTGCATGTGATTATTCGACCAGTAGAATATCCATGTGAAGAAGTAAATGGAATTATCTCATTTTACTTTTGACATATTATGTTGATGTTCAAGTTTAAAAGGCTTTTGTTTTAGTTATACATTGCCTTAAATGTTTATGTTTATTTATGAAAGCTTCCGCAATATTGATATCCATACTGAGCATCTGAGCTCACCCCTTTCGACGTTTTAATATTTTCCAGGATGTGAAGAAGTATTTTATGAATGACCTACAGGGATAGTCAGAAGAGGATATGAGTGTGGACTATGGAGACTTTGTTATTGTAGATTTTCAATTTATGATGTAATGTATCATTTATGAATGTATCTAGTGTTTCCAAGCCTACTAAACTAATTGGTCTTTCGAGACTTGATTTTTTGTGATCATGCCAATGTTACGAAATAATTCACCGACTCTGGGTAGCTGGGGTTGGGGCGTTACATATTATTTTTAATTTTTTTTTTGTCTTATGTTATACGCAACACCAAACTACTCTTTCACAACACACAACACTGGATTGGTTTGTGTTAAACACAATCGCGACCTTCCATGATAGTGTGTGTAGTACGCAATTCTGGGTTTCACTAAACAATGATATATTGTTATAATATTATTATTGAATAGCCATTATTAGTAGTATTAACTAAATTTTGAATTTTATAACATTATTATTCATCTTACACATTTTCTAAAACAAGTTATGTGAACAAAATAATTTTTTCGGTTAAAATAATTATTTTTAAAAAACAACAGTTTTGCAAACTTTTGATGGTGCTCCCACTTTAAATCTAGTTTTGACATGTTTATAAATTAAATTTGACAAAATTAAATTCCTCTTGGGAATCAGGATATAAAAATTTACTTTTTATATATTTTTCATATTATTCTGATAACTTTCATATTTTAATGAATAGTAAAAACAAACTTTATTTTAATTAAAAACAATTCTTTTCATCGTAATACTTTATATGAATAAAATATAATATTTAATTGTTTTAAAGTATATATAAAATATATTTTTACCATTTAATATAAGGTATGTCATTAGAATTTAATTTACATTCAATACATAGGTAAAATCATTTGAATCTTTTGCAATGTTTTAACTTTTAAAACCCATTTTCTTATCAACATGATTAATTTTAAATTAATTTCTAAAACTTCTGTGATTTAAATTCGGAAAAATGGATTCCATGTTTGGAATCATTAGGTCCAAATTATGTTAATAAGGTACTTTTTATTTTTATTCAATATAAATAGTAACTACTGTAAATTTTATTTTCCATAGTTAAGATAAATCAGGCAATTAAGGGTAAATATAATATTATAAAATGTCATTAAAACCTGTAATAATATAATTGGATGATTATATTTTACCCTAAATCATACATGGGTCGAAATGGAATCTAATGGAACCCACTTTTATTTGATAATGAACTTTTATTTAGTTTATTTAAAGGAATGTGAAATGTCTCACTCAAACTTTAATAATTAGATTGTTTTTAATATATTGTTATATAGAACATTAATTCGATTATAAATACACATTTGGAAGCTAAAATGATTTTCTTTATCATGGTAATTTAATTGTAATTTTTAATAAATATTTATTTACCTTAATATCTTATACATTAATGATGTAGAAATTAATTATTTAGTGAAAAATCAATAATATAGTTTTTATTAAAATAAAAATACCTATAAAAAGGACCAGAAACATGAACAAACATTATTGGTCGAGTATATCAATACCCTAAGCATCCAAGGGTTTATTTGTGGACTATTTAGTGCCTTATAAAACCGATTTGGACATTTATATTATTTTAATGTTATTATTTTAAGATGATAAATTCGAGTAAAAATATTATTATGAAAGGCATTATATTTATATTCATCATTGGATTTTATTTAATATTTTTATGCAACTAACAAGTATATTAAATTACTATACAAAAATGATGTAGTAATTGTTTTATTAAGAGATATATCAAATAAATGGTTTTATTAATATTACAATAAACATTATATGAATTAATTAATGTTCTCCACATATTTTCTAGATTAATATGACATGTTAGAAATCTATTAATCATTTTTGATTTAATATATATGATGTGTGGATTTTATTTAAATAAAAATAAATGGATAGTGTCAAAATGACAACTATTGTTATTTTATAAAAATAACATATTACTAAATTGATTTAAAATCACTTAAATATTTAAATATTATAAATTGAAATTTATATGGTCTAAAAATTAATTAATTACCCACTTGTGTATAATTCAAAACACATAAGTAATTATTTATATCAATTAAAAATCTAGAATATTATTTCCACAAAATAGATTATATAAATTAAAAAAGTATAAATCAAATTGTTAAGGTATAATATAAATTCCCAACAAGTCTAAATTTTATTGGATGGATAGATTACAAAATTATCTTATATAAGCTTTGGATTTGAAACATTTTTGAAGTTTTTATGAGGGTTTTGATTTATAATAAATTAATATTTTTGAGGTTTCCAACGGTGCCCATCTCCTCCCTTATAAAAGGGCACCGCCTCCCTCCCCTCTTCACAACACATTGAGCCTTCATGATCGGCCAACCCCAGCCCATTTTCCTTCTCATCTTCCCTAAAAACATTATATAGGTTATAGTCTACTCAATAGACCAACTCTAGTGCCATAAGACGAATCTTAAAAGAGCTGCATTGAAGAAGAGGTAATGTCTTCTACCAATTCATTCAAGTTTCTTTCTTATTCAACTTCTTCTTCTTTAGTTGTTTCATTATAAAGTATTTACATAAGTATCAATAATATACGGATATTTTATTATAAATATGAAATAAACCCATTTAACCTTCTATCCATCCTATGGAAAACGAAATCATCACTCGTGCCTACGTACGGAATACCGTCTCCACGACATGGTGTAATCTGTTTTTCCACCACCACCTTACATGGATGCATTTAATGGTTTAAATAATAACTATATATAGTTATTATAAAAGAAAACAGATATTGAGATATTATATCATCCATGCCAATTCAATTCAATAATTAAGGGAATGATATCATTGCTCGTGCGTACGTACGGATTACCATCTCCACGACATGATGAGATTCATTCTCCATGTTAACCATTCAAGAATGATTATAAAGAATATATAATGAATAATAATTAAATATATTAAATGATAAATATATTATATATATATATATATATATTTCATCTACTTACTTCAATTCAAGTCAATAAGGAATGGAAAACAGTGTTCATGCGTACGTACGACCTACCGTCTCTATGAACGGTGTATTTCATTTCATTTATCTATCTTATATATATATATAATGAATATATATGATATATAAATCATGATTTACATTCATAATTAAGTGAAACATGATATATGTAATAATCATATCAAGAGAAACAAGTACAAACACGTACGATAAATAAAACGATTTCCCCCAAAACGAAGCTTTAAAATAGAATTTACAAAAGATCGGGTAATATAAAGTCATATTTGAACCATATATGATATCATAAAAATGAATATAATTCTTTAATAAGTAAATGAAATTATTTAAATCATTATACAGGAGGTTTTGATACGTAAAAATCATATCGGACCTAATGTAAGGGATAATTTTTCAAATCTCATTTTTATCTAAGATCGGTTATAAGTAAGTATTTACTCGGGTTATATTTTTCATCCATGTCCAATAAATTTTTTTCATAAAATGTTTAATAATATCCCATGTATTTTTAAAGTCATGTTTACCCATATTTTACTTTTACATGGTATTATGGAATGAATCATTCTTTTGTTTACCATACAAGGAACTTTTTGACTTTTCCGACAAAAGTACGAGGATAATGTTTTTTAACTTATACATCATGAATGGATTTTTACGGTTTCATATAACCTAATTTTCAAGATGCTTTCTCTACAAGTTCTCATGGTTATTTTGAATAAAATTATGTTATTTTAAAATTGTGTCACATTTTGTGAAAAGCAAATTATTTTTAAAGGAGAAAGGATATTTTCCTTAAGAATTCATTTCAAGTGTTTTATCAAAACTATTCTCCATCTAAGATGACATTATTATGAAAGATTATTTTTCAAGTATAATTTCTATATTATATACATGGTTTTATTCATCTAATGATGGAATGATATGCATTTGTTATATATGGATTACTTTATGATGGGATGATGTTAATGAAAACCATTTTATTCTTTGGGTTATAATAAATGATTTTTTTTATTTTGTGGAACAGGAATATTGGTTTCAATATGATATGGGGGGACATATATCTCCCTCCATTTCATTGGGTAAATATTTATATCTCATCAGATAGGCATAGATGGAATGTTAAGTTAATTCGGTTTAGTGTAACAGGACTGGAACGAGGAGTGACCTCGATTCAGAAAGGGGCATTTTCTACTACGATGGTCTTGGCAGCAATGCCTTGTCAACTATCGAAATCATATCATGTGATTAATGGTTTTCCACAATTACATGTTTTATTCCCATGAAATTTTATCATTATTGATGTTTCTTTTTGATATAGTCCTTACGTAATTCCATGATTTATGTCTCTGCTCAAGATTTTGATGTTTAGATTTTATGTTCATGTTTTTGCATTCAACTATTTATGGATTGTTTAATGTTCTCCTTGTTTACCCATACTGAGAATTTGAGCTTACCATTTTTATATTTTATTTTCCCCAAGAAATAAATAAATGTTTTAGGTAAGAAAACAAAAAGTGGAAGATCTTTTTGGGAGATGTTGACAATCTTTCACCTCGATTAGAAGATTATATTCCATGTTTCCAAAGGCACTAAAATATTATGGTCACTCTGTGTCTGTTTTTTGTTATCTATTAAGTATTGCGAAAAACTTATGTAATATCCATGTACGTCAAGATTTGGTTCTCTATAGGGTTCGAGACATGTACCAGAGACTGTGAAAGACACATGCACACCTATGAAAACTGTTAGATGGTGTTCCTCTAGAAGTTTAGGTTGTGTCATCGAATGTGGTAACCTAGTTCTTGATTGAATGTACATGGATAATTTATTAAGGTAAGGGAGACATAATAAATCCTAAGGAATAGGGGATAGTTTTCATCAGGATACCGTGACTACCCTGACCAGTGTGTATGAAGGACCATGTACCATTGGATGTATGAGTCTTTTATTAGCTAAACTATAATTAGTTATTTATACAACAACATATGATCCATTTTTATTAACATTTTTTCCAAATGTCTTGGTCTTGGTTATGGAAAATTTTAATTGTGTTCTAATAATCGATACACCATTCAATGTGTACATAGAGAATATCAAACATTGGACACAATGTTATCTTGATATTAATTATTACAATTTCAGTTAGGAACCATTTTTATAGAAATAAAACCTCTGAATTTTGTTCATGGAATTCATTAGATATTTTTATAATAATATTATATTTTCAATTACTAAATAATAGTTTTAGTTTTAAATTTAAAGGAGGTAGTAATTTTAACTTGGGTGACTAGGATCATCAAGTTGGACATAATGGACATATTCAGTGTAGATTGGATTATCTCATGGTTAATAAAGAATATATTTTCCAAGATGATAGTGTAATGAACATGGATAAATTCATAATAAAGGTTGAAATATTTTTCTGTATATCGATCTTCTTACATTCTATAGTTTGTCTCTTAATCAATAGATCATGTTCATGATCATTTTGGTGTCATGATCATAGACAATATCCAATAATAATTATAAATTGTAAATACTAGGGTAATATGAGATGAAATTTTAGTTTGAGTATCTAGATTTAAATTCTTATATACATCTTAGTGTGTGTTCATTAAGTTCTCCAATTTTTATGTGAAGAAAGCTGATGGAACCTCATGCATCTTTATGAATAATCGTTGATTGAATAATATAAAAGTCATGAACCAAAATTCCCTTCCATGTATTGATGATATCCAAGATAAGATGGGAGGTGTTGTAATCCATTGCAAAATTAATGTGATATAAGGGTAAGAATAGTTTATTGTGATACCAAGTGACATAATTCATATAGGATTTAATGTCATGCATTTCTTTTATAACCTTATATTGATGTCATTTGATTTGATAAATTCATAGGTAAAATTCATAGACCTTTTTAATCTGATCTTTCATACATTTTTAAATTGTTTTTGGGTGGTTTTTGATTATGATATATTAGTGTACTCACAATAAAAAGATTATCATTACCATAATATTGACATCCTCATGAGTATATTGATATTTAATTATCATTAGACAAGGATAAACAAATGTATAATCAATTATATAATGTGATCATATCTGGGAATTTCATGTCATAGGAAGGATTTTTAGTGGACCTAATGATTTTTTTATTGCAGTATCAATGGTGTGACCCAAAAATGACTTAATGATTTAATGTCTTTTTTTCTAGCATGTGATTATCAGCACATTACACTGAACATCAACCATATGGAAGCAAGAATGAATGGTAAGACGTGGAATTTTGTGATGTTTTGTTGTAAGAATCTTGCGAGCAAAATTTTGGATAACAATTGGATGAGCAAACCCTTGAAAAATAATGGAATAGTTAATTTCATTATATGTCTCTATAATATTCTATAAACTAAAATTATTTAATTATATAGAATCTATTTTTTAATTGAATATTGATTATAGAAATGATAGTCGATACTATAATATATCATGGAAGTGAAATTAAATTCAAATTGGTGATTTGTAGTATTAACCACTGAATTCTATCAGGTGATATTTTGATGTCATAGAGGTTTTGAATTTTTTATTAACCATGTTGAAATGCTGATATATATGTATTGGTCTAGATTCATCTTATATATCATATATAGTTATATTGTAATAGTTTCATGCTTTTATGAATATATAGAGTGCCTAAACAAATTCCATGCTGAAATAATTATATAAAGGGATATGATCAGTATGAAAAAATTCCATAATAAAGGGTAATACCCAAATGATTAAATGATTATATAGAGGTATTTTCCTTTTTATTTTCATAATACTATAGTTATTTGTTATGGATCAAATGGTTATGTTACATGCTAATTGATATTATAGTATGGTGAAGAAGCTGGGTTTCTATATGCTTATATTAAGTTGATTAATTAATAAGACTATTTTTTATTTATTTCATGACCTTAATATCTGAATGGTTTTGTTTAAAAATTGTAGTGTCAACCATGATAATTTTAATCACATGTTATTCATGATAATATTTGGTACCTCGTTATATTACACATATACATGTTAAATACATTTAATCATATTTATATGTTTATTGTCGTGAATTTTGAAATTTAGATACATTTAATCATTTTTATTTCATGATTAATTATTATTTTATTATTTTATTTATCCTTTTATATAACATTTTTATGTTGTATTGTTTTCACTATTTTTCATTACTCATATATTTATTATTACAAAATATTATAATGTATTATGACTCCATAAAAGGGGTAGATGCTCCCAATTTTTTTCACATTTTCATTGCTACAAGTCATTGGCCACAACCACATGGGGAGATGTTATTGAAGGCACATAAGTAAATTGAAATGGACACATAAGCGAGTGTTAGATCGTAGTATGTTACATTCATGGTGTGAACACACATTTCAGGTCATGTAATCCATGAAACACAAGAACTACAAAAAACACATTTCATCCAATTAAAAAAATGTATATTTATCATTTGAAAAAATGTATTATTTTGAAGGATTTTAAACCCTTCAATAAATGAATCAATTCACAACATCATATTTACACAATGTGAATTGGATTCAAGTAATGCAAACATGTAACACCTTGTATATATTCATGAAATCATCCCAAAGTCCTAAAAATTTTGTGAACATTTTTTAATGAGTGACATCCCATTTAATGATATTTAATCATTACATATTGTGTAATCACCGAGAAGTAAAAAATCTCCAAATCCATCTTTAAAACAAAAAACCAGAATTGTTATTCTCTGATCATAGGGAGACAACAAAATACATTATCTAATATATACCAATAATCCATTAAAACAATGAACTCAAACATCATAAAAATTATGGAATTATCCACCATATAATTATCTCAGTGATTAAGAGTCCCAAAAACCCAAATATAAAAGGAAATGATCAGAGAGAAGTGAAATACATGAATAATGTTAATGTGATGGAAGAATATCTCATCCGCATGTCAATCCATCAACAAGATGTCAAGCATAATAATAATTTAAAACATTCATCGAATATACTAGTCTCCCATTAAAAACTCATTCTCCCAAGTCTCATGAGAATTTGATTTGTGTCTCCATAACACTATGGAAAATAGAATCAATATTCCAAACAAGAATTTCAATAGAGAAGAAATGGTCTCTATTAGTTCTGCTTCAATATAAATATAAATATCTAAATAAATATTTTCTCAACTCAAAATATCAGAAGGCAAAATATGGAATTACATGATCTATCATATCTGAAAAAAAATAAATAATTCATATCTACTGAACCAACAATGTATACTAATATGTAGTCTTCCCAATAAGAACAGTGACCTCAAAGGGTATAATATATCATGTGTAAATGTTTCCTTACATTTAAAGAATATGGTTACCCATACAAGGAGAAGTATTCATGAGATCTTAGTCACCAACAAAAAACACCAATGAATAATACCAACACCAAACATATGATTTATTACATCTCTGAGCTATTACCAAATGATGAATTATATCTTGAATTCTTTCCATGTCTCCTGAAGCATACTTGGTCCCAAAAAAGATAGTTCAACAACAACTTTCAAGCAAGGAGGTGATCATGACCTGGACCCATTCGATGTTTTGAATGTAACAATTCTGATCAAAAAATATTATATATATATATATCTATCATTATAATAAAACTATACATTCCCAAATGGCTATCCCATGATCCCCCAAAATGAAATAAACAAGTACATATCATGTCATCTTTGATATGAGTATCATGCTTTATCTGTACATCTCATTATGAATGATAAGTTGTAATCATCCTAACCTATGTCTCTGTTACAACACGGAGAATACTACCAAACTATGAAGTATACCTATGATCCCTATAAAAATAGTTGAAAAAGTAATACCATATAACATTATGATATATTGAACATACATATTACCCATATGTTCAACTTTTGTGATCTCAATAATTAAAATTTCATGGATATGATGTTTTTAGCTAATTAATCAACACACAAATAGAATCACTCCCTCATAGAGTTTGAGGTAATTTCTTAAAAAATTCCATGGAACCTCAAACCATTTAAAAACAACAATAGATGATTCTAGACCAAACCAAAGGGTTTCAAAATAACTAACCAATTAAATTAATAGATTTTTCAGTGGGACACCTCTTCGGTAATTTCATTATTCATACCCTACCACTACAATAGTTATCACATGTTATAACACAACTTCATAGTCTATTGATTAATGTCCTGTAAGGAAATAAGGAAATACAAGAAAAATAACCTCTAAAAATATGGGAACATAAACTATTCTACAAGTTGAATAATAAAATCTAAAAATGATAGGGAAAATAAAAATGGTCATTCTAATATAACGGGTTCCCAAAATTCCCCTTATATTGTCATCAAACAGCAGACCTGACCGAATAGAAACATGCAGAGATAATGATAACATAACACCAGTCAAGACCATTCCTAAAAATCATATTGAGAATCCTGATGAAATAGATCGAACATCCTTATATGGTTATACTCTTTATTGGATTTTACAGTATCCTGCAATGTTAATTTTCTACAGAGACAGTCTTCAAGGAAATTCCTCTTCCCAAGGATTTAGGAAATATTGAATTAAAACATATTCAGTTATTAAACACACCATATCTGAGTGTTATTCAATTATTTATGTGATATGATATTTTTTAGACTCTTATGGTGAGAAAATACTATGATTAATTGCCAAAAAATATAGTATTTCTTACACATAAATGCATGGAAAATTGTGATATAATAAAAAAAGGGTGGGGTAATTATTTTCATGGGGTTGTAATTTGGGATGTACATTAATTCACCAAATGAATGACCTACTTATGAAATAAAACCAATAGAACCACTAAATTCATAACAGAAAAAAACATTACACATATCAGGGTCAATTAAGATTTGAATAAAAGATGATGTAAAATTTAAATTCATGTCCCAAAATAAAAGTTAAAAACTTTCCACCCCATATGAATTTCATCACATTATTAGTAAAGCATTAAAGAGAAATTTAAATTTAAAAAATCCTTGATTAATTATTGATAATATCTAGTGATAGTTTGTAAGATAATTCAATAAAATTAATTCTATGGCACTTCTCAATACAAAACGTCATTCACCTTCATAGGATCCAACAATTATCAATTATATAAAAACATTTACCCCAATAACAGAAGTTCTTGAATCCATAAATATAATTTTGATGTATTTAAACAAATAAATAACCCCACATTATTTCCCAAACTAATACAAAATATTTATCAAGATCATGTGTGATCTTGAATAAAGATAAATATCATCCTTGAAAACTAAAAAAATTTACCCCAAATACTAATTTAATATATTATTCATGAAATACATAAAAACAACTGGATAATTAATCAGACCAAATAAATAATTAGATATTAAAAATGGACATACATTCTCTAAAAATCTATCATTGATATATCAGACATCTAAAATCAAAGATGATGATAAAATGAATAACATTAATCATTAAAAACAACATTTCCATAGATATAATTTCAAAAAAACCATACACATGGGAAAAATTTTACTTTCTAGGAACCATTACTTAGATAAAATTTCAGTTTTCTATATTCAACTCGAGTGAAAAATATTCTTTCATGGCCAATATAATAGGGCCTTAACATGGAGAAAAAATAGGAATATTAAAACCAAATTCCATAAGCTCCACCAAATAAATCTTGAGCACTTACATATATACTATTTCATTTCAATATGAATGTATTGAAATCGCATAAATAACTAGCACCGGTCAAATCATAAAATCATTTTTCTAATGATATGACTGATTAATAAATTTTGACCGAAAATGTTAAGAGTCTCCAACAAAATATAATGAAGATAAAAATTAGAATAAACATTATCAGGATTCACTATTAAGATAAACAATAAATTTCTATGCTCTAGGTGGGATGGTCCTTCCTGACCAAACCTCAGATACAACTAACACTAAAACACTCATGAGATTCAATCATCAAAACAAAATGAGACACTATAATGATAACAACAAGCATCATCATTGATGATCGAAAAACTAATGTGTCATAATCAGGATGTCAAATAGATCCATATTGATATCTTTTTAAAAACAACAATAACTCTTTCTCATATATATTTCTCAAATAAGGACACCAAAAACTATACACTTTTCTCTTTTCAGATCATTTTACAAACATCATAAAAATGTAAATTAAATTTATTAAAATATAAATAATATCAATAGAAAAAATATATATATCTTTGTGTGAAACACCAATATGGATTAACAAAGTTTCTACTAATCATATGAAAAATGTGGTACCTCTCACTATCATTGGACTCACAACTACCTCTACTAAATATTCATTAACATTATGATGAAACATCTCCCCTGAAGCCCATTGTTGGTGCCCTATAGTATCTGAATAAATGCCTAAAATGATGTAGCAATTAGGTATGACCAGCTGTGAAATTAACTAGAAGTATATTTATCATTAAATAAACACTATAGATGACCATATAGTTGAAAATAATTAAACATCTTCATAGGTGTAAATAAATAACATTTCCTTTTTTTGGCCATAAAAAAATATATCATATTAGTACTGTTTTAATAATTTTAATTGAAGGTGTAGAGGAGGCCTTACATTGAGAACAACATTCAACACTCTTGATATGAACCTAAAAATTCATATTTACTTTTTTATGTGCCACTGATTATGATAATATGGGGTAGATACAGGTTAGAATAACCAACCTTGGTATCCATTTTTATATTTTCAATCATCCCAGTGTATATCATCCCCTAAAAAGTCCATCGATTTAGTATCAATATTTTTAATATTATACATGGTTGTATAACCTATACTTACTTCTAATCCTTCAACTAGTCTATCTATACACCCTCTATAAGAAAAATTAACATTTTATTCAAACTGATTGGAGTAGTTTGACACATAATGGTCTACTAACTAAAAAGAGTGTAAACTAAAGGCATCACCATAATTTGGTAATATAGAAAAAAACTAATGTAATAATAGAGTCTTTAAACAATTCATTTCCATCCAATTAGTTTATCCTACTACACCATGTAAACCCATCATCAATTGCTAAGATCCCCATGTTTTAATGATTCACACACCAACATGATACTATTATGTGTATCCATAAAATAAAGGATCTAGTATATATTTTCAATCTAATTCTCTACCTCTTGATGTTTATTGGTACCAATAAATAATTGTGGATTCTCATAAGTAAATAACATGATTGATATCTTTCACCAATCTCACAGTTTTAAATCAATAAATTTTTTCTGGACATTCCATTCAATTTTATTGATATCACGAACCACTAACACAATATTCTGGATAATATTGTGACCTGCATGAAAATTTTTGTTAGGATATTTCACTTAACCCACTTGATTAATGAACGGATGATATGTTAGGTTCATACCAATACCCAATAAATTAGATGAAAATATTGAAAAAATAAATAAATTAGGATAACACAATAAAACCAGAAGAGAAAATATGATATTAGGAATAAAATCTCATAATAGGATACAAACATCCCACCATCTCATGGTAACAATACTCTATTCACTGAAGGATCCTTCTAGACACTCACCACTACCTATATATCAATATAGTAAAATCATATATATAGAATAAGTAATTTAACACCATATATAATATTGAGGAAAGACCACATATGATACCAAACTGAGACAAACTTAGCCTGGATACCCTATCACACTCATACATAACCTAAAATTTGAGACACTCAAATAGTGTACCTGATCACCATAGGTTCATGACTAGAACTAGAGAATCATAAAATAAACATACACCGACATGGAATATATAAATATAAGAGAGATATAGTTGATGAGATACAATAATCTAAAATTTGGATTATTAATTGGTTACTATAAAAATTATATGAAGTTAGAACATCCCAAAGTAATGGTCCAACAACGAGGATAACTAAAATTGAAAAATGACTAATACATGAAATATTATGGGAACCCCCCATATCCTACAAACTAGATACCCAAACGCTGCTGACAAAAACTTCAATGCCTCTTAGTAGAAGCAATTCAGTTCCTTGTATCAAAATGCATTCAATGTTATGTGGACCGTTGATGTGGTACACATGGTGTGTGATGAACATGCATGGTATGACCCAACCACGGTGGTTTATATCATGTCTCTATAAGAAAATATATGCAATGATATGTATTAAGGAAAAATTTATTACAAATAGATAAACAATTTTTATATCAAAATAATGTGAAAAAATTAAATTTCCCTTTTTTCGATATTTAAAAAAACATGGTAAAATAGTTCGATTTAATTAATATACATAAAATTAGTTAAATGAACCAAAATAATTCATTATATATCATAAAAAATCCTTGGGAGATTAAGATGAAATAACTCAATCCAAATCACATGTATCATCATGTGATGAATCACTCTTTTTTTGGATATCATGTCTTGTCACACAATCTACACTGACAACATCATGCATCACACTCCTAGATAAATTGCTCAAATTGTTTTGTGGAGGACCCCAACAATTTAACCTCCAAAAAACTTGTCATTTCTATATAATGATAGACGTAGGGTAAATAAAACACCACATGGGTGAACCCCTTGAAAGTATCAATGGATAAGGCCTATTTCTATACATTAAACTTTATTACGTTTAGAATCCCATGTACTCAATATTATAAAATAATTCATAATGATGATGTTGTAACACCCCATAATGATATGTTGTTAAATTAATAAATGATGTGACTCAAGTCCACAAGGCACACCTTTCTTTTTGAGAGCCTATTTGATCAGAACATTAAACTTAATCATGCTTGGATTGAAGTAGGGATGAGGATGAGTGATCTTCTTGAATGTTTCCATGGGTGTGTGTGAGTTAGGGCAAAGCACAATGTAATATAGATGTGTTGGTATGTGGGGACTCTCACTAGTTATATGACTCATTATGGCATGTGGGTGGGCCCTAGTGTTGGGGCCACATTTTTGTGGGGAAAATTGTTGTACTTGGTGCGCTAGGACATGATGACCTCATTAAGGTTGGGTGTCTCTACTGTCATCAGGAACTAGTTATTACATTTGATATCAGAGGAGGAACCCAGCCATATATGTGGTGCACTTCCTTAGGTTGGGATGTAGGGTCCAAAATGAGGGTGTGTTTCTCTTGGGGGGTGGTGAATGTGACCCCGCAGAATGATAAAGGGTTTAATGAATAAATGATATGAATCATGCCATAAAGGAGTCAATTATTTCTTAGTATCCTATAATATTATAATTTCATGGTTAAATGATCTTAGTGTGGAGTAGTGAACATGATGGGTGACTATCTGGGATGTTTTCTATGGTTTCGTTGATTGATGAAAAATAACACTGAAAATGATGTGTGTTGGCCTTTTGGGAATATGATTAGTTAGATGACTCGTTCATTCTCAATGGTTGGAATAGGCGCGTGGGATACATTTCTGTGGTAAAACTGGTGAAATCATATGTTGGGTTAAATGACTAATGGATATGACTCATGTCGACAAGGAGAATCATTCTTTTTCAGGAGCCAATCTGATTATAAAGTCAATGTTAGGATTTCTTGGCATTGAGTAGTGATCAGGATGGGTGACCTTCTTGGTGTTTCCTAGAGTGTGTGTAAGGAAAAATCACACATGATAGGACATTAGTTGGTATTTGGGGACTATCATTAGTTTGATGACATGTTCTATCATGTGGGTGGGCCCCATGGTGGGGACCATA
Source organism: Viscum album (assembly GCA_963277665.1). NCBI lineage: Eukaryota > Viridiplantae > Streptophyta > Magnoliopsida > Santalales > Viscaceae > Viscum > Viscum album. The sequence goes on along the minus strand of OY728160.1, from coordinate 792,256,008 downwards.
AGTTTGCGGGGAATCTGCTGGTGCCGGGAAGACCATGACCTGATGAAAATGGTAAGGAGGCATGTTTGTGCTATCACTGGGATCCTGTTGTTACATTTGGTATCAGAAGTGGAACCCATCCTTAAGTGTGGTTCACTACTTAGGTTTCGATGTAGGGTCGACAACAAGGGCATTGTTATTTAAAGGGAGGGGAGTGAATATATCACCCTATAATGATAAAATGTTAAATTAATAAATAATATGACTCATGTCAACAAGTCACACCTTCCCCTTCGAGAGCCTATCAGATTGGATCATCAAATTTAAGCCTTCTTGGTTTGGAGTAGTGATTAGGATGGGGGTACTTCTAGGATGTTTCATAGAATGAATGTTAATCAGGAAAAAGAATGATGGAATGGACATGTGGTGGCCTATGGGGACTATAATTAGTCATATTACCCATTCATGCATGTGGGTAGGCCCCATGGTGTAGATAATGTGTATGCAGGGAAACTGGTGGTACCTGGAAGGCTAGGGCTCGACGACCATGCTAAGGTGGGGTGTTTATGTTGTCACTAGGACCTTGTTGTCATAGATTCTATAAAATAATATTCAAAAAGCAATTTTTTTAATGCAAAGTTAATTTTATCTAAAATAGGGGAAAATAATATTTTCCCAAAAACCCATCTCTACTAAATAAAATTGATCATTAAATTTAATTTATAAAACAAATTATAAAATAAGATAAATATAATTCTTCCAACACGGTATGGGGATAGAACTTCCTACCTCAATATCAGGTAACACATGCCCCTAATATAGTCCACCAGTATGGATGAATGAAAAAACACAATTTTAATCCAAAAATATATCCTCAAATATTAAAATAAATAAAATGATATAAATATCAAAGGGGGAGGACATGAATAAACATACCTAGAAACACAAACATCACACCACTAATAATACAATGTTTACCCTTCAGTGGAATATCCTCAAATAAATCATTAAAAGTTACTGAATATTATAATCATATAACAATAGATTCATTAACAAAAAATAACGATGCTACCATGTATAATGACAAAGATGTAGAAGAAGGATTACTCACATGGGGAAATGAATCACAACCAATATTGTTGTTTATAATTTGGAGAAGAAATCCTAATAGAGGGGAGGACTCTAAAATCTGTTGGTATAGCTACTATATTGATAGTGTAATGCCCTGACCCCAGTTACCCAGAGTCAAGGTATTATTACATAACATTTGCATGATCACACAAGATAAAATCCGGAAGGACATGTCATTTTAGTATACTTGGAAATACTAGATACATTCATTTCTTTTAAATTACATCATGAAATAAAAACATCAAAAACATTTTGTACCCTTTTGAACACACGTGTATCCTTAGCTTATCCCTACAAGAAAACAATGAAATATATATTCATATCCAGGGAAATTTTTTTTGAAAATGGTGAGCTCAGATACTTAGTAAGGATAACAATACAGCAGAAACATTCATAAATTAGAATAAACATCTAATGAAATATATTATATTAAAACAAAAGCCTTTGAAACATAAACTTCAGCATAATATATCAATGAAAAAATCAATTAATTCCATTTAAATATTAACATGGATATTATATTATCCAAATAATCACATGAAATATCAATACCCACTTTAATAATGATATAACGCATAATTCCAGACTTCATAACCACATAGTCAAGGCCATGTGCCAAGAATAATAATTAGATTTTGACAAGGCCTTGTTCTAAGAAACTAGTTTGTCTCATAAGACCTATCGATGCATTGAGGAGCTATATTGGGATCCACCCATCACTTACTAAGTCTAATGCATTCTTCATATGAAATAGTTTAAACATAACATAAACATTTGTATTAAAACTAGAATAAAAAATGTTAATAATTTATCCATAAACCATGAATGGTATATGAATAAAAAATCCAAGGTCAATCATAATACATGAAATACAATATAGAATATTTTTATCATAATAATTCAATTTCAAATAAACATAAAATCAATCAAAATGATGTTGAAATAGATGAAAGGAATTTTTTTTGAGAATTATATATTTCTATTTATAAATCATATAAAATTATTATAATTATAAAAGAAATATTTTTTTTGGAAAATATTGATATAACCATGTATTGGAAGCTTCAAGGATGTTATAATGGTGGAAAATAAGTTCACTCTCTGTATATGTTAAAAAAAATTCTAAACTTTATTTTGTCAAAAAGGTCATAAAGTTCCTAGTTTGGAAAATGATGGGAAGATTATTTTAAAAACATATAATTTAAAATAATGTTATAAAATAATGTAACCCATTTTCTAGTAATAATTTTAAATGATTTGAAATACATTTTTAAGTAAAAATAGATGTTGTTTATAAATATGACCCAGTAGATACTTACATAAAAACAACCTCAGATAATTAAGAGATTATGAAATTAAACCTTACCTTGTTATTTCCATGGTTGATGGTACATTCACCTCATTTATAATAGTAAATTCCATTTTATTAAAATATAAAATAACTATATACATAAATATGATATCATAAATGATCCTCCAATATCGCTTTGTTAATAATATTTTTGTAATGTCATCAATTTGGGTGTTAACTAATCTGTTTTCCATTATATTCTCAGTTACATAAGACATGTTTGTTAGGGATATGATGTATTTTATTCATATCTATAATGATAATAATTTATTAAACATTATTTGTAATCATAAAACGAATATATTTTTTCAATGATTATGATGTGGAATGAATCTCATCGCGTTCGTGGGGACGGTAATCCGTACTTATGCACGAGTGAAAAATATATTTATATTGACGGTGAAATAATATGTAATTGGACGGTATATCATATATCCAAAATCAGTAACATGTCATATTTATTATTTAAAAAAGTTATACTCATTATTATTTCCATACAAATTATGAAGTGTTTGAATAACAAACTACCCCACGACGTGGAGACGGTAAGCCATACGTTCACGTGTATGGTGACTTTGTCATTCATATGATGCATAGAATAATGAATATGGTAGTAAAATTTTTATAATAACATAATATTATATATAATATATAGGAGTTATTATTTTTGAATGTAATCAACAAAAAAAGAGGATGTGGAAGAAGAAATGAACTTGATAGAGGTGATGAAATATTTACCTCTTCTTTGGGATCTTTCTTTTTATTTGATCAATGGGGATCTGAAGGTTGGATTTATGAAAAATATAAGGCCTCTAGGTTGAATGGATGATTTTTTAGAGGAAATTTATGTAGGTTTTGGCCAGACCAAAAGGCTCTAGAAGTGATAAATTAAGAGGAGTGGAAGCGGCCTTTTATAAGAAAGGCGAGGATCACTTAGGAAAAATATGAAATATTATATTTTAAAAAAATTAATTTCGGTTTGTAATGGAACCAAAATAAATTATTTCGAGGATAAGGTGGGGAGTGGTCGAATACCATTTAACCAATAGGTTTTAGATAGGATTAGGTCATAATATTAACATTATCTTTTAGATTTATCTCTGAGTTAAATTGTTTGAAATTTACCATGTCTCATCGTATTTTTATATTTTATGGTTAAAAAACTCAATATAACAAGACAACAAAACCCCATGTGGTTAATTATTAACATATATAACCATATCTAACTACTTTGGATTAATCGTATATTTTTAGGAATATTATATAAATTAATAAAATAGTATTTTTTTTTAAAACTCAATTATGCCAATTTTGAAACTATTTAGCATTAGGTTTTTGATAGCCATAAAAACATTATAACTTCGAATAAAATTTATTTAACCAATCCATTCTAGTCATATTAACCAAAAAAATTAGTGTAATTCATCATAATCCTCAATATACATTTATTTGTATATTTATAATATAAATTATTTTAATATTTCATAAATATGGTAATTATTGCATGATCATTGTTTCATTAATAAATTAAATTATTTAATATATAAAAATTATAAATAAAATAATATTATATAGGAAGTATTTTCATCTTTCTAAATAATTTATATAGTTGAATTTATATTCTCTGTAACCCTATATTAAAAATGATTTATTTGTTAAACATTGAATTAAATTCTTTTAAATCTTCTTTAATTAAAATAAAAATATATGTCCTAATCTAAGCCATGTAGACCAAAGGGGGTAATATTTTATTCCTGAGATTTGTTTCAGTCGAGTTATACTTATCCAATAGAATTAGGAAATGTATTAGGATAATTATGATATCATTTTTACCCTTAATTACCCGATTTAATTTTCACCATGGTAAATAAAAGTCAAAAGTTTATATTCACCAAAAATTATTTTCATATTATTAAACAACATTTTAATTATTTATATTAATTTTTTCTGTTGAATTTTTTAAAATTCAACTAAAAAAAGCTGTAAAACTTTTTATGGAAATTTTCAACTGTTCCTAGGGGGTGGGTAAAAGACGGTAAAAAGTTCAATAAAATTTATATATAATAAATTTTTATTTAAATAAAATGTCTGTTTTAATCAATATCGTATTTTTTCACTACTCATCAAATATTGAATGTTTTTTGAAAAATCGGAAAAATTCACTATAAGCTAATTTTGATATTCCTAATTAAAAAATAAAGTCCATTTTGATAAATAAAATTTAAAAAAAATGTTAAAATGTGGGTATTAATATTCATAATGGATAGTTTAATTGGTCACGGCATGTTAGAATCTCAAAGTTGTGTACCATGAAAGCTAATGCATTATTCAAAGGGAAATATACCATGTAATATTGGGGTGTTAAATTCTTCCCTCCTTCTAATAATTTCATCCTAGAAATTTCTATAATACTACAACATAAAAATAATCAGGTGGTTCTTCATCATATATTCTTCATGTTCCCACTTTTCATCTTCTATCATATGGTTTCTCCATAAAAAATTTCCTAGATTAGTCATCCGGTTTCTCATCAATTGTTCTATTGTATCATGAATATTGACAGAATATTCACAATAAGACAGATCATGTTTTAGTTAAATTTACACATAGGTGAGTACATGCACTGGGTCAGGCTTGTATTTTCCCAATAGCGATATATGGAACACATCATGATCTTTTGAGAGACTTGGAATCATTGAAATATGATAAGATACAACTCAAATTCGTTCTAGAATTTAAAAAGGTAGTATTTACCTGGGAATCAATTAACCCTTCTTAAAAAAATGAATAACACCCTTCCACGGATATACCTTCACGAAAACATGATCTCCTACCTGAAATTCTAAATGCTTCCTTCAGCTATCGGCATATATTATTTACCTATGTTGAGATTCTTTGATGTGGGTTTGTATATCCTTCACCTTTTCTATCATTTCATCAATTAGTTCTGGGCCTATGAGTTTTCGTTCACCAACATCACGCCAAGAAGTTGTTGTACGACATCTCTTTCTGCACAACGCTTCATACGGTGCCATCTGAATACGTGAATGGAAGCTATTGTTTTAGTAAAATTCAATCTGATGTAAATATTTACCCCACGTAAATTGAATGTCACATGAGAAAGATCTCAACATGTCTTCTAAGGTTCCAATAGAACATTCTGATTTTCCATCAGTTTGAGGGTGTTAGGCAGTGCTCAATCAATGCTCATTATCCCAAGCCTTCTGAAGACTTTTCTAGAATCGTGATGTAAAACAGGGATCACGATTAAAAAAATAGACAGTGTTACTCCATGAAGTCTTACAAAATCTTTAATATATATTCTTTCCATAGTTTCAATTGGAAAAAATTATCTTATATATGGAAAATGAGATGACTTGGTATGATGATCAACACCGACCCATATTTCATCATTCCTTATAGGAGCAATTTGTTTCCCCATTAAATAGCCCATCATAATATTATCCCATTTACAGTTAGGTATGTGAAGAGGTTGCATGACTCCTCCAGGTTGTTTCCTTCCAGATTTCAAATGTTGACAAACCATATAACTAGACACATAATATGCAATATCCCTCTTCATGTTTCCCCACCAAAAATGTTCCTTAAAATATATATACATCATTGTTCTCTAATAATGTATAGAGATTTTAGAGCTATAATCATCATCCAACAATTCACTTTTTAGATCAGGTATGTTAGGAACAAAATTTATATTCCCAAATTTCAAAATTACATCTTTATATATGAAGTCGATAAATCTCCCATCATTCACAGATTTAATTTATTTTGAAATTCTTCATCATCATTCGTAGAACATTTTATCTTTTATATTAAAAATGGTTTGGAAACTGTTTGAAAATTTATTGATTTTTTACCTTCAATGGTTATTCACATATCCATCATTACTGGATCCATGAAAATAGAACCCCTTTCAACTCTCATCTTATTCGAAACTTCGTGACACATTCTTTTAAAAGCATCTTCCACTTTATTTGCCTACCCGGGTGGTTGTGTATTGTGTAATCATAATCCTTGAGGAGTTAAAGGAATTTCCATAGCCTCATGTTTAGTTTTTTTTTTGAGAAAATATACTTCAAACTGTTTTGATCAGTATAAATCTCTCATTTTTCATCATTAAGATAGTGTCCACGTATTTTTATAGCAATGATTACAATTTCTAACTCAAGATCATGAGGGAGACTGTTTTACTCATTTATTTTCAGATGTCTTGATGTATAGGAAGTAACTCTGTCATCATACTTATGGACACAACCATGCCCATTATTTGAAGCCTCACTATAAATAATAAACCCATCGGTCACCAATGGTAGAGTCAAGATAAGAGCATTAAATAATATTCTCTTATGTTCTTCAAAAAATTCTTCACGCACATTTGTCCAAACTAATTTATCCCCTTTTTGAGTATTCTTGGTAAATGGGTTAGCCAATCGGGAAAAATTATAGACAATATGCTGATAATAACCTACTAAACCAATAACACTGTGTGCCTCAGTTATACTCGTCGGTGCTGAAAATTCTTATATTTCTTAGGTCTTTGAAAAATAAACATAGATTCCTAACTTAGAGACAATATTTCCATGAAACGAAATATCATGAATCCATAATTCACACATGATAAACATCCCATATAATTTTTTCCCTTATGTGTCTATAGAATAATGCGCATGTGATTTTCATGATCATTTTATCTTTTTGTTTAAACCATGATATTATCAATAAATACCAAAACAATGTGATCAATATATTGCTTGAAAACTCTATTAATTATATCAAGGAAGACAGAGAGCACATTAGTCATTCAAAAATGAATTACAATAAAATCGTAATGCACGTGCCTGGTTTGAAATGTTGTTTTCATAATTTCTTCCATCTTTACACACAACTGATGATATGCAGATCGATGGTAAATATTTGAATAATATTGATCTCCATGATTTTGGTTGAATATATCATCAATGCTGTCTAGGGGATACTTGTTCTTTATTTTTATATAATAGATCTCCCTATAGTCAATACACAACCTCATATATCTATCTTTATTATCAACAAAAATGATAGGGTATCCCCATGGAGAAAAACTAGGGTGAATAAATCCCTTATAACTCAATTCCTATAGTTGTTTTTTAATTCCACTAACTCCACAATGTCCATTCTATAAGAGGTCTTCGATATGGGACTTGAACAAAGAATTAAATCAATTGAGAACTTAATATCTCATTCTTGAGTATGTCTAGGTAAATACATTGGAAAAACAATAACCTATTCTTTTACAATAGTTACATCCACTATTCAAATATTATTTTCCTCAACCATAATTTTTTCATCCCCTTCATCCCCTATAATTAAATTAAATAGAGCTACTGGGGGAAGATCTGGATAAGAAAATGTAGTGACATTTCTGCTCTAAAGTTAATGTACTACTAATCATCATCGAAGATTGTTACCTCTTTCTTAAACAATAAATTTTTGCATCATGGTCTGAAATCCAATCCATACCAAATAATATAACAAATTCAATAATGGTTATGAAGATGAGATAAGTATATAAAGAATATTTATATGTCCTAATGGGAACTAATTCACAAAACATTGTTCTGATGATACTTCCCTTAGGTGTTTTGACTAAAAACTCCCTATTTAATTAAAAATTGATATTATCTCATTTTCATTGCATACTGAGAAGATATGAAACAATATGATGATCCAGAATAAAATAAATAATTGGCTAAACATGAATAATCCATTAAATTAACTTCCAACACATCTTTTGGAGCTTAAACCTTAGCTATTTTGATCCCATAAGCTTGGCCTTTCACCCTTGTCCTTTTCTGAGGTACTTTCCCTTGTCACTTATGTTATTCCTTTGCGTAATTCTCCTTTTCTCTATAATTGTAACATTCAACGCTGACAGCCTCTTTCTTTCACTTGAAATCACGAGCTTGGTGACCTTTTTTACCACCCTTTTAACAAACTCCCATTACCTTTAGGAAAGTAAAGTGGTGTTTATTCACACATTTACCATAGGATGGATATTCAAATTTTCCCTTCATCCACTAATTTACATTTCCAGAGTACTCAAAAGATATCTTCTTCTCATGCTTTTCATTGAAGTTGTTAGACATAGATAATTATTTTTCTATCTTGATTGCTAATGAGACAATATATTGGTATGATAAGATGGATTTTGAGACTAATTCTTGTCAAAAAATGGTTTTAACACAGAAAATAATTGATAAATCATACTCCTCGGGTTACGTATATAATCTTTAGCATGCATTTCTATCCTTGTAAAGCCATCCACTTACATTGTGACATTTTCTTCTTCCTTTTTCCTCTAACTCAAAAATTGGCTTTCTATATCCGCTCGATTGTCAAGAGGAAATGTATTTATATGAAAATATCATTAAACTCCCTCTATTCCATGTTTAATAATTCTTCATCTTCCTTTGTGTTTTGGATCAATGACCACTACTGATTTGCATCTCCCATGAGGCTAAAAACTGAAAGGACAACTTTTTCCCTTTCACAACTCTGCGAAGCATGAAATATTTTCTCTAAGTAACTTATCCATTTCTCTAATAATAACGAGGTTTTACTCCAATTTATTTGTGGTGGATGTTGCCTCATGATGTGGTCTAACATAAATCCTCCACATTGTGGATCAAGGTGCTACATATGGGTATGTTTATTATTCCTAAACTGAGAGAGTTGTCCTAGTATAATGATAAGTTGGTCATCACCAGTTGCATCATCAGCTCCACTATAATTATCTTGAGTAGGAGGGAAATCTCTACATGAATTATGTGTGTTGATATGGTTCCATTCATTCAACTAGGTTCCGTATCTAAAAAATCTCATATAATAGATTATTTTATGAATCACAATACATAATTCCTCACTTTTTAAACACATAACATAAATTGAATTGTTTATGGATATAATCAATAATAATAAAAATATTTTCTTTGAGTATGTATATACTTATAAACCCTTCATTATTGTTTTTATTGAAAATGATAATTATCCTATTCATATCCCTCGGGATTATCGTAAACCTGAGTACATTAATTCCCATTATCATGCACTAGTTCCCATTCGAGTCTAGCTTAAAACGGTGTTTTCGGGTTTTACCCCTAGGTACATATATGCTAGGGACGCCTCTACGTGCTTGTATCAAGATAGGGATGTATTGCTTGGAATTCTTACAAAATCTCTATAGAATCAAAATTTTATGAAGTTCTTCTACAGTAATATTCAAAGTTTATCTTAGGGTAGTTGTCTCTAATCAGAGTTTATCTTAATCTATTTACCAAGTTTAGTACTAAACATCCTTTTATACCAACTGTAACGCCCTGACCCCAGATACCTAGGGTCGGTGAATTATTACACAACATTGGCATGATCACAAGCAGTCAAATCCTTAATGACTGATTAGTTTAGTAGCCTTGAAAGTACTAGATATAATATTATGTTTAACATTACATCATTAAAGAAAAACATCAACAAATTTTGTCCCATTTTGATCAAACTTATATCCTTATCATATCCCTGAAAGTCAACAATAAAATACTTCTTCACATCCTTGGAAAAATAAAACATAGAAAGCGGTGAGCTCAAATGGTCAGTAAGGATAAAAATATAGCGGAAAATTATCATTAATAAGAATAAACATTTAATCCAATGTGTTGGACTATAAAAATTTCATTTTAAAAATAATATTCAATATAATATCATAATGATAAAATTAAATAATTCTACATACTTTTTCACATGTATATTCTATTAGTCGAATAATCACATTCAATATCAATAGCCATTTTCATAATGATGGAATGCATAAATCCATACATCATAACCACATAGTAAAGGCCTTTTTCCAACAATACAAATAATATTTTGTCAAACGTTTGTGCCAAGAGAATATTTTTTCTCGTGATTCCTACCGATTCATTGAGGTGAAATAGCTAGCTTCACTTTCCAATTACTAAGTCTAATACATTCCTTATATGAAAATGTTTAAACACAACATTAACATTATTATTAAAACTAGTATACAGAATGTAAATACATTATCCATAATCCTTGAATGGTTTAAGAATAACACATCCACATTCAAACATAAATCCATTATAATAATATGGAATATTTCTATCATAATAAATCAACATCAAATAAGCATAAAATACATCAAAAGAATGTTGACATAAATTAAATCATAACATTTTTAGAGAAATATCACTATCTATTTTGAAATCATTTAAAAGTCATATAATTATATAAGAAAAACTTTATTTTGGAAATATTATTATAATCGTGTTAGAGAATCTTCGATGATGTCATAACAGTAGAAAATAGATGCACTATCTATATAAGTTAAAAATACATTCATACCTTAATTTTGTTGAAAATTTCATAAAGTACATTGTTTGGAAAACATCTGAAATCTTTCTTTCGCAACATATATGGTCAAATAAGGTTATAAATGATAATAACACGTTTTCTAGTAAATAGTAAAGATCTTTTGAAATACATTTTTTTGAAAACAACGGTGTGGATGATAAATATGCCCAATAGATTGTTAAGTAAAAACTAACTCATATAATAAAGAGATTGTGGAATTAAACCTTACCTTGTAAATTTCCTTGGTTGAGGGTAAATTAACCTCCTGTATAATAGTTAAATAATAATTATTAAATTATACAAGAACTATATACATAAATATTACATCATATATGATCCTCTAATATCACTTTGTTAATAATATTTTTGTAATTTCATTGTTTCGTTTTAACAGATTTGTTTTCTTTTATAATATCGGTTATATAATCGATGATTATTATGGATAGGATGTATTTTATTAATATACATAATTATATTATGTTCTTAAACATTATATTTAATCATAATGTGAAAATTATTCTTTAATGATAATGATGGGGAATGAATCTTATCGCATTCGTCGAGACGGTAATTTGTACGTAAGCACGAGCGAAAATATCAATATATTGATGGTGAAATTGTTTGTAACTGGGTGGAATATGATATATAATGAATCCATAAAACGTTTCATTTATTATTTACATCAGTTTTACCGCAAATCATTATTTTTTGTATTTTACATAACCACTTTATGGGTTTGTGGGAACCCCACAAATTCAAATCAGATTAAAAAAACAAAACAAACTTCAAATAAAACAATAAAATCTTATACCAACTGTATGGGATCACCAAAAATGAATTGTTTGAATAACAAACTACACCACGACGTGCAGATGGTAAGTCGTACGTACGCACATTTGGTGGATTTTTCATTCATATGATGGATAGAATTATGAATATGGTCGTACCATTTTTATAATAACATATCAGTATATAGAATATACGGGTGTTATAATTTTATAATGATAACAACAAATAAAGAGGAAGTGGAAGATGAAAAGAACTCGAAAGTGGTGATGATATATTTTCCACTTCTTCGAGTTCTTCCTTTTGATTTGATGAAAATGGATCCTTAAGTTGGTTTTCTGATCAATGTAAGGAATCTATGTTTATGTTAGGATAGTTTAGAGGATATTTAGTTATCTTTTGGCCGATCCAAAAGGCTTTGGAGTTGTGAAATTAAGAGAAGGGGAAGTGTCCTTTTATAAGAGAGGTCAGTGTCACTTTAGGAAATGTTTGAAATATTATTTTTTAACATAATCATTTTCAGTTTCTAATGGATAAAAAATGAATTATAAAAGATAAGGTGTATATGGGTTGAAAAACTCTCCACCAATACGTTTTAGATAGGTTTAGGTCATCATATTATCATTATATTTTAAATTTAACTCTTAGATAAATAATTTGACATTTACCATGTCTCTTTGTATTTTTATATTATATGGTTAATAAACCTACTATAAAAATCCAAGAAAACCCCACATGGTTATATATTAATATATAAATCATTTTATAATTACTTTGGATAATCCTTATATTTTTATGAGTATTATATCAATTAAAAATATGGTATTTGTTTGAAAAATTCATTTATGTAAATTTTAACATTATTTAGCATTTGATTTTTGGAAATCCAAAAAATCATCATCAAATCGAATAAAATTTATTTAACCAATACTAACACATCATATTTTCCTTGAAAATTAGTTTAATTATCAGAAGTCTCAATTTCCATTTATTTGGATATTTATAATATCAATTATTTTAATATTTCATTAATATGGTAATTACTGCATCGTCATTGTGTCATATATAAATTAAATTATTTAATGACTAAAAATTATAAATAAAATACCATTATGTAAGACATATTTTTTTATTTCTAATGAATACTTGTAGTCAAATTTATATCGTATGTAATCCTTTATAAAAATGGATTAGTAATTAAACATTGAATTTAACTCTTTTAACTCTTCTTAAATTAAAATAATAATAAATGTCCTAATCAAATACAAGTGGACCTAAAAGGGTCATATATTATTAATTTGGTTTATTTGGTCGAATTATACTTATCCAATATATTTATTACATGTGTTAGGGTAATTATGATATAATTTTTAACATTAATTTTAAATATCTACTTAAAAACGATGGTAAATAAAATTCAAAAGATAATTTTCACCAATAAATATTTTCATCTTATTGAACCACATTTTACATTCTAATATTAACCGAATGTATAATATTTTTGAAATTAAAAACACATAAGTGGTAAAATTATGTTTTATATAAATTTACAACTCCTCCATAGAGATGGGTAAAAGAGGGTAAAAAGATGAATAAAAATTTTATATATCTAAACCTGTTATAAAATGAATCTAATTAATTAAATTGAACTTATATAGGTATAATGTATCTATGTTGACCTAAAATAATATTAAATAAAATATATAATTATTTAAATAAATATTCTGTTTTAACCAATAACACAGTGTTTTTAATTATTCCTCAAAAATTGAATGTTTTCCAAAAAATACCAAAAATTCACCAACATATAAAAACGATATTATAAATTCAAAAATGAAGTCCAATATGAAAAATAAAATTTATAAAATTTCCAAAAGTGGAAATTACAATTCACAACTACTATTTTGATTGGTCGTTGTTTGTTAGAATGTCGAAGTTGTGTACAATGAAAGCTATAACATTATTCAAAGGGAAACGTGTCGTGGAAGCGTGAGGTGTTACATTTTTTCACCCTTCAAATAATTACATCCTTGAAATTTCTTTAATACTACAACAAAAAAGATTTGGGTGGTTCTTCATAATAAGATCCTCTAGTTCCCACATTGCCTATTCCATCTTATGGTTTCTCAATAGAACATTTACATGAGGAGTCATCTGGTTTCTCAGTAGTTTTTCTCTTTTATCACGAATTTTGAGCGGCTCTTCACAATAAGACATATTAGGTTCCATTTGGATTTTCTCATTAGTGAGTACATCTCTTGGTTCAGGAATGTATTATCTCAACAGTGATTCGAGGAACACATCATGGACTATGGAGAGAGTTGGAGGCATTTCCAAATGATAAGCTACAAGTCCAATTCATTCTAGAAATTAGAAAGGTGTGATGTACTTGGGACTCAATATATCCTTTATATATAATCTATTAACACCCTTCCATGGAGATACCTTCAAGAAATCATGATATCATACCTGAAATTCGGAATCCTTCCTTCGGTTATCGGCATAGATCTTTTTCCTACTTTGATCTGTTTTGATGAGGGTTTGGATAAACGTCACCTTTTCCATCGTTTCGTCAATATGTACTGGGCCTATGAGTTTCCTTTCACCATTCTCATCCCAAAAAGTTGGTGTGTGACATCTCTTTCCATATAATGCTTTATATGGTTCCATCTAAATAATAGTATAGAAGATATTATTATAGGAAAATTCAACCATAGGTAAATATTGATCTACATACCTTGTAAGTCAATTGAGCAAGATCTCAACTTTCCTTATAAGTAATAAATAGTCCTTTTTGACTGTCCATTGGTTTGAGGGTGGTAGGAAGTGCTCAAATGATGTTCAATTACAAGGTCCTTCTAAAGACATTTCGAGAATTATGATGCAAAATGGGGATCACAATTAGAAAAAATAGATTGGGGTAACCAGTGAAGTCTTTAAACATAATTAATATATAGTATTTCCTTTTGATCAAGTGGAAAATATTGTATTATAGCATGAAAATGAGCAGACATGGTATGAAGATCTATAAAGAACCATATTATATCATTCCTTCTATGAGTCTTTGGTAGCCCCATGAAAATTTCCATCGTAATATTATCCCATTTCCACTCAGGTGTGGGATAAGGATGCATGACTCCTCCAGGCTATTTCCTTCAAGATTTCACTTGTTGAAAAACCACAAATCATGGAACATAATCAAAAATCACTCTCTTCATGTTGCCCCCACAAAATGATCCTTCAAATATCTATACATATTGGGCTCCCAGGGTTTATAAAGAAATTATATCTATGAGAATCATCCAACAATTCCCTTTTTGGATCATGTATTTTAGGAAAACAAAGTCTCTTCCCAAATTTGAAATTTCTATCATTTTATTCAATGTAGATCAATCTCCGATCATTCCTTGCATTTATTTTCCTTTCAAATTAGTCATCATTACTCTGAGAAATTTTTATCCTTTCTAGTAAATATGGTTTGACCACCATTGGAAAAATTATTTATGTTTCACCTTCCATGGTTATTCCCATATCCATCTTTACTATATCCATGAAAATATGATCCCTTTCACCTCTCATCTTATTTAAAAGTATATGATCCATTCTTCTCAATGCATCTCCCACATTATTTGCCTTCCTCGGGTGGTAGTGTATTATGTAAAAATAATCCTTGATTAGTTCAAGCCATATCCTTTACCTCATATTTAGTTCTTTTTGTGGGAAAATATACTTCAATCTCTTGTGATCTATATAAATTTCACATTTTTCACCATAGATATAGTGTCTCCATAAATTCAAAGCGAAGATGAAAGATATAATCTCAATATTATAAGGGGGGTAGTTTTTCTCATGAATTTTTAGCAGTAGTGATTAATAGAAAATAACTATTCCATTCCATATGAGGACACAACCAGGTATTTCTTTCAAGCAACACTATAAATAAAAACCCAACATTCCACGATTGTAGATTCCAGATAAAGAGAATTAACTAAACATCTCTTCAGTTCTTCAAGACATTCTTCACACACTTTTTTCCAAACAAAATTAACTCCTCTACAATTGATCTTGGTTAATGAGTTTTCCAATAGGGAAAAATTCTAGGAAAAATGGTATTAATAACCATCTAAACCAATAAAACTGTGTATCTCAGTTATACTCAAATGGGCTGGCCATTCATGTATTTACATGGACTTTGAATGATCAACCATGATTTCATCCATAGAGAAAATATGGCCATGAAAAGAGATCTCCTTAATCCAGCATTCACACTGTCTAATCTTTCCATATAATCCATTTATTTAAGAGTCTTTAGAATAATGTGCAAGTCATTTCCATGATCTTCGTAACTTTTGTATTATACCAAGATATCATCAATAAACAACACAACAAAGTCATTAATATATTACTTGAAAACGATATTCAATAGATCCATGTAGATAGACGGTGCATTAGTCAATCCAAAAGGCATTACTGTAAACTCATAATGCCCATACCTGGTTCGAAATGCAATTTTCAGAATGACTTTCTTGTTCACACATAACTAATGATATCCAGATCGAATGTTAGACTTTAAAAAATATATATCTCCATGATGTTTGTCAAATAAATCATAAATGCGAGGTAGGCGATACTTTTTCTTTATTGTTAATGAATTTATCGCCCAATAGTCAATGAAAAATATCTAGATATGTCTTTTTTATCAAAAAAAAAAGATCGTGGTTCCCCATGAATAGATAGTTGGGTGAATAAATCTCATATTACTCAATTCCACTACTTGTTTCTTTAGTTTTTCTATTTCCACGGTGTCCATTTTATAAGGGGTCATTGATATGGGCATGAACTATGAATTAAATCAATGGAAGACTCAATTTATTGGTTTATAGGATGTCCAGGTTAATATTTTGGAAACACATCAATATATTCTTGAACAATAGGATCATCATCTATTTGAACATGGATTTCATCACCAATAATTATTTCATTCTCCTCTTCCTCAATAAATAAATTTACTAGAGCTAATGTGGGAAGCTTTAGATAAGAATCAGGAGGTGATGCTTCTTCTCTAATGATAAGGGACTCTTTATGATCATCGAAAATTTTATCCTCTTTAATTTTACAATAAATTTTCGCACCATGGTTTGAAATCCAATCTATAACAAGGATTATATCAAATTAAATCATGGGTATTTGATGATATGAGTAGATAAAGAACATTTATATTCCCTAAAAGGAACTTATTCAAAAAAAAAATTCTATGATACCTCCCTTGGGAGTTTTTTCTGATAACTCCATTGTTTAGTCAAATTGAAAATATCTAATTTTCATAGAAAACCGAGATGATATGAAATAATGTGATGATCTAGAATCAAATAAAGCATTGGATGTAAAACTCTGAGATTTTATGATGAATATTCTTTTAATTTCTTTTATGTCTTGTGTTTTACGCTACACCAAAATTAGCTTGTCCTATACGCGACACTCTGTTAGCTTGTAGTATACACAACACTATTCTTGGCTCATGTTACACACAATTTCAAGTTAGTTTTGTAGAAATTATACTATGCAACATTAAGTATAATTTTTTTTAATGTATACATGAAATAATGTTTGAATTATGTTATACGCAACACCAAATGGAGATTTCACTACATGCAACCATGACCTGGCTTTCATTACACGCAATCACGACCTTCCTTGATAGCGTGTGATGTACGAAATATTGGGTTTCACTAAACCACGATATATGGTTATAATATTATTATCAAGTAGAAGTTATGAGTAATATTAAATACATGTTGAATGTTATAAAATTATTATTTCATCATACACATTTTCTAGAACATGGTATCTGAATAAAATAAATTTTTCGGGTAAGTTAGTATTTTTAAAAAAATGCATTTTTGCCTCCTTTTGATGGCGCACCAAATTTAAATATAGTTTTTGAAATGTTTATATGTTCAATTTGACAAAATACAATTATTATTTGGAATCAGGATATAAGAATTTACTTTGGATAAATTTTTCATATTATTCTGATAACTTTCATATATTGATGAAAAGTTAAAACACATTATATTTAAATTAAAAAAACATTATACATCACAATAATTTATATGGTTAAATTATAATATTGAATGGTTTTAAAGTATAAATAGAATATATTTTTACCATTTAATATAATTTATGTCATTAACATTAATTTTACATTGAATTCATAGGTAAAAACATTTCAATCTTTTGCAATGTTTTATCTTTTAAAACGCGTTTTCATAACAACATGATTAATTCTAAATTAATTTCTGAATCTTTTGTGTATTGAATTTATAAAAATGGATTCCATTTTTGGAATCAGTGGGTCCAAATTATGTTAATAAGCTAATTTTTATTTTTGGGCATTATGAATAGTAACTACGGTAAATTTTATTTACCATAGTAAAAGGTAAATTAGGTAATTATTGAAAACTATAATATCATAAAATTACCCTAACACTTGACTTAATAATATTGGATGCTTATATTTTGTCTTAAGGAATATTTAGGTCTAAATTAAATCCATTGGAACCCACTTGGAGGTGATTAAGACCTTTATTTTATTTTATTTAAAGGAAAGTGAAATATGTCCCACTAAACTTTAATAATTAATGAATTTTTAATATAAGTCTATACTGAATATAAATTCGGTTATAAATACTCATTTGAAATATAAAATGTTTTTATTTATCATGTTAATTTATTTTTAATTTTTAAGAGTTATTTAATTACCTTATTATCTTATACATTAATGATGTAGAAATAATTTATTTAGTGAAAAATCAATAATATAATTTTTATTGAAATAGTAATACAAATCAAATGGCACAAAAATATAAAAAAAACTTATTAGTAGTGTATATATAAACCCTAATCATCCTATGGCAGAATTTTGGACCATTTGGATCCTTATTAAGGAGAATATGACACTAATAATATTTTATTTTAAATGATTCCAAAGGTGTCACCTTCATAATTTAATAAAGATAAAAATTTACATGATGTTATTTTAAGATGATAAATTCGAGATAAATTATTATTGTAAATTCATTTTTATTTATATTCATAAAAGGATTTTATTTTTAATTTTTATGCAACAAATAAATATATTAAATAATTATACAAAAATGTTGTACTAATTATTTTATTAAGAGATATACCAAATAAATGGTTTTAAAAATATTGAAATAAATATTATATGAACTATTTAATGTGTTCCATGAATTTTATAGACAAATTTGACATGTCAGTAATGTATTACAGTTTTTATTTGGAATATATCTTCTGTTTAGATTGTAATTAAATTCAAATAAATGAATAGTGTCAAAATTGACACTATTGTTATTTTATAAAAATAACATAATATTAAATTGTTTAAAAATAAAAAAATTATTTAAAAATTATAAATTGAAATTTATATAGTCTATAATGTCATAAAGTATCCAATTATGGAAAATTAACAACACATAAGTGATTATTTATAACCATTTATAATTTATAATTTTATTACCACAAATAAATTTAAATAGATTAAATAAGGATAAATCAAAATGATATGGTTTAAAATAAGGTCAAAACATGTCTAAATTTGATTTTTTGATGATATTACAACCCTATCTCATCTAATATTTTAATTGAGAAATTTTTGGAGTTTTTTATGTGGGGTTGGAAATTATATTAAACTAATATTTTTGAGGATTCCCAAGGTGCCCCTCCCCTCCCTTATAAAAGGTCACCTCCTCTCTCTGCTCCTCACACCACATTGAGCCTTCCATCTCAGCCAGACCCTACCATGTTATATTCTCCACTTCCCTAGAAACATCCTAGAGGTCCTGGTTTACTTCATATTCCAATATTAGTGCCGTAAGAGGAGGTTTTAAAGAGGTGTATCAAAGAAGAGGTAATATCCGGTACCGATTCATTCAAATTTATTTCCTCCTCTAACTCCACTTCATTAGTTTTTTCATTATATTGCAATAACATTAGTATCAATAATATACATATATGTTATTATAAATATGAAACAACCCCATTTCACCTTCTATCCATCGAATGGAAATCGAAATAACCGCGCGTGCGTACGTACAGAATACCGTCTCCACACCGTGGTATAATCTGTTTTTCTGCCACCACCTTACTTGACTGGGTATAATGGTGTAATGAATAAATACATATTATTATTATAAAATAATACTTATTCTATGATATTATATCATTCACTCCAATTCGATTCAATAAATATGGGAACAATATCATCGCTCGTGCGTACGTGCGGATTATCGTCTCCACGACGCGATGAGATTCATTTTCCATGTTAACAATTTATGAATGATTATAAAGTATATATAAAAATTAATCATGAAATATATGAAATAATAATGCTACTGGATTTATGTACATTTATATGTATGTTATATAAATAATTACATTTAGTTCAATAAGGAAACGAAAACAGCGTTCATGAGTACGTACAGACTACCGTCTCCATAAACGGTGAATTTATTTCCATTTATGGATCTATTATATATATGTATATTATGAATATATATTATATATAAATAATTTTTTATATTCTGGAATTAAGTAATCATGATCTATATAATCATATGAATAATTACAAGTCAAAACACAGACGACAAATGAAACGATTTTACCCAAAACACTTTTTAACATGGAATTTATAAAAGAACATGTAACATAAAGTCACAAGTAAACCATATATGATATCATAACAATGAATATGATTCTATAATAAGTCAGTGACATTATTTAAATCATTATACAGAAGTTTCAGATATGTACGAAGCATATCAGACCTAATTTAAGGGATAACTATTCCAATCTATCTCTTATCCGAGGTTGTTTATTCGTAAGTATTTACTAGGGTTTTTGTTATCATCCATGTCCGTGTTTTCTAAAAATGTTTTCATGTATGTTAAATGGAATTTTTACCGAAGTTTTTTAATTTTACCACATGTTATGAATGGAAATTTAATTTTTTTTACCACACGAGGAAATTTTTGACTTTTCCGACAAAAGTACGATGAGAATGTTATTTTTAACTTATACAGCGTGAATGGATTTTTACGGTTTCATAACCCCTCATTATAATATAGCTTCCTCTACAATATTTCAATATTATTTTCAAAAAAAAACCTTTTCTTTTAAATTTGAAATGAATTTTGTCAAAAAGAAAATGATTTTGAAGAAGAAAGGACATTTTCTTCAAGAATTCATTTCATGTGTTATCAAAACTATTTTCAATCTAATATGACATTATTTAATATGTTTATGATTCAAGTATAATGTCTCCATTATTTACATGGTTTAATTATTCTTATGATAAAATTGTATCCATTTTTTATGTATTATGTTCTGATGGCATGATGTTTAATAATCCCATTCTGTTACATGGGTTATGTTATGATGTATGATTCATGATTTTGTGGAACACAAAAGAATGATTTCATTATGAGATGGGTAGGACCTATATCTCCCTCAAATTAATTGAGTAAAGATTTATATCTCATGAGATAGACATGGCTGGAATTGTAAGTTAATCTGGATCAGTGATACAGGACTAGAACGAGGAGTGAAATCGATTCAGAAAAGGACTTTGCCCACTAAGATGGTTATGGCAGCAATGCCTTGGCTACTATGAAAATCACAACAAGTGGTGGCTGGTTTCCACAATTACATGATTTATTTCCATGCTATTTTATCAAGATTGATGTTCCTTTATGAAATATTCTTTACATACTTCCATGATTTATGTCTTTGCTGGTGATTTTGATGTTTAGATTTTATATTCATGCTTTTGCATTCAAATGTTTATGAATTGTTTTATGTTCT
Organism: Viscum album; assembly: GCA_963277665.1. Taxonomy (NCBI): domain Eukaryota; kingdom Viridiplantae; phylum Streptophyta; class Magnoliopsida; order Santalales; family Viscaceae; genus Viscum; species Viscum album. The sequence goes on along the minus strand of OY728160.1, from coordinate 792,234,455 downwards.
CTATGCTTACCCTTACTGAGAATTTGAGCTCACCCTTTTTATGTTTTTCCCTAGGATATATATAATGTTTTTAGGTAAGAAAATAATAGGGTAAGATATTTATGGGAGAATTTAAAGATCTTTCACCATTATTAGAAGATTACATTCCGAGTTTCCAAAGACACTAAACTATTAAGGTCCTTTGTTGTCTGTTTTTGTTATGTTTTAAGTATTCCACAAAATTAATGTAATGTTTATGTACGTCATGCTTTGGGTGTCTACAGATAGTATTAGAGGAATGGTTTAATTAACCTTTGGAAATAAGGATGCGAAAACATTAGTAAAATACCTAGATATATTTCTAAGGTATGTCTTGGGATGTCTGTAAGGATAGGTATATGTATAGGTTATATTCCTATAATTATGATAATGATATTATAATTAAACCTAGGATGTAAGATATGGATGGTACCCCCCTTTTATTATGTTGTTTTCCCTATCATGATGTTTTCCTCAAACAATTCTTTTTGGGTTTTAGTAAATTGTAGAAAATAGGAGGATTCATGTTAATGGAGAATATGATGGACAATGGAATGATATTCATCATGAGAAACCAAATGAAACGGTATTTGGATGTCAAAACATCGTTATTATTCCTAATTAGAAATCTCATAATATGATCAATAATCTTAACTTTGGTAAGATTCCTAACTCAACTAATAAGAGAATGATGGAGTTTCTTGATGATCATAGAGGGAGGATAGTTCAATTTCAATCATGTAAATCATGTGGGAAGAGGCATCAAGGAAAATGTTTCAAAGGAACTGTAAGATGCTTTGGGTGAGGAAAAGAAGGACACAACGCTAGTAATTGTAAAGGAAAAAGGATCAGTTAAGACAATGGACAAGGATAATGGTATTGCTAATACATAAACAATGGTTAAATGCTTTAAATGTGGAATGTACGGGAATTATGAAAATCGATGCCCTAAAGAAAAATATCATGAAGAGAATTAGCATGTTTGTTTGGGTAGTATTTATGTTGATGATGATGAAGAGACTAAAAATGATATGTGAGATGAAAGAAGTGTTGAGGAATAAAATGATGATGCTCGGTCAATGTTTTATGATGGTAGTGGAATGATTGTATGTTTATCCATAGTTATGTATTATAGGTAATTTAATGTTACTATGGAATAAGGAAAAATCTAAGGATTGTTACACTATTGCTTTTCCTAAATAATTTGAAATATATATTTAATGGTACTGGTAACCATTAAAGGTTATTCAGATGTTTTTGGAAAGAAGAAGATATGCGCATGATGAAAGGATACCGAGAAAATAAAATTTTTGATAGTATTCAGGAGCTCATGATTGTTATAAGGACTAAGTGATATCATAGTTTGAGTATACCGAATTTTGGAAATTTGGTATGTGGAAAGTGTTAACTTTTGACAGCACTAATGTTTTCACTATGGTTCAATGGGTATTAATTTTTTCAAGAGAATACATTATTAAGGCATTCACATGTTTTGAATGTAACCAACAAGATATATCTTATATGGGGGATAAATGAGGCTATTCACATGCTCGGAAGATGAAATTTCTAGTAATTGTTTTCTTTGTACTATGAGCTTGGACAGAAGCATTTTTGATAAGACTAAAGATTGGAATGGATTATGTTGGACAGAATTCAGAATTGTTTAAGGGTGAAACTTTTTTCGATATTATTGATGGAATGTTATAATAGTGTAGCTTATGAAAATGGAAAACATAAATAATAGGCGACAACCCATCGTGTCGGACAAGGATGCGAGAATCGAACCCACAACCAAAGTGAGACATGCCTTTATCGCCTACCACTTGCCTACAGGAAGTCCCTATTTAGTAGAAACCCATTTTATTATATTATGCAGTATGACATATAAAGTAAAAGTCCATTTTAGGAACCATATTTTATTAATCTCACTATAGATGGGCTTATGTATTTTGGATAACTTTTCCAAACCTTTTGTTTGAGATAGATGGAATGACCCATCATTATATCACTTGATCTGCTCACACTTCATGAATGAAAAATTAAACTTCATTTCTTTAAGAGATGAAGTGGAAATTGTCCATGGAATGACCAACGGTGAGACTGTACCAATGTCAAGAAAGTATTTCTTCTAATTCCAATTTCTTCAACATTAGGGAAATGATCTTGAAAACTGAAAATTTTGTCCAAGTGCCATTATATCTGATGAATCAGATGGTACCTTAGATCATCACAAATCTATGGCTTTGTGATTTTTGGATCTTTCATATCCATGTTCTCTACCACTCTCCATCAAAACATGATGGTTAGATTTCTCTTCCATATCCATATTTTCACCTATGTTCTCTATGTGGAAACCCAGAGATTAGTTAATTTGGGAAACCATTACATTTCATACTTTAGTTCTTAATGATTGGTTTTGGTATTCCTTTTTACGATGTGGGTTTATATTAAAGAAACTTTTGAGTAGTAATCCATTTATAACCCCGTCGATTTTCGAGGGCGAAATTTATTTTAAGGGGGGTAGAATATAACAAACTGAGATTTTATGAAAAATATTATTTTAATTTCGTTGATGTCTTCTGTTTTATGCTACAAAAAATTTACCTTGTCCTATACATGACACCGTATTAGCTTGTAGTATATGCAACACTATTCTTGGCTCATGTTACACACAATTTCAAGTTCATTTTGTAGAAATTTTTCTACGCAACATTACGTATAGATTTTGTTTAATGTATAAATGAAATAAGTTTTGAATTATGTTATACACAATACCAAAGGGATATTTCACTACACGCAACCCTGACCTGGATTGCATTAAACACAATCGTGACCTTCCTCGATAACGTGTGTCGTACACAATACCGGGATTCACTAAACAGAGATATATGGTTATAATATTATTTTGAACTAGTAGTTATGAATAGTATTCACTTCATTTTGAATGTTATAACATTATTATTTCATCTTACAAATTTCCTAGAACATTGTAGGTGAACAAAATAAATTTTTCGGTTAAAATGAATATTTTTCAAAAACTGACGTTTTTCCGCCTTTTGATGGCGCACCCACTTTAAATATAGTTTTTGACATGTTTATAAGTTAAATATGATATAATAAAATTCTTCTTTGGAATCAGGATATAAAAATTTACTTTGAATAAATTTTCATATTATTTTGATAACTTTCATATTTTGATGAAAACTAAAAAACACGCTATATTATAATTAAAAAAAAATTCATCGAAATAATTTATATGGTTAAATTATAATATTGAATAGTTTTAAATTATAAATAGAATATATTTTTACCATTTAATACAATGTTTTCCATTAACATTAATTTTTCATTTAATCAATAGGTAAAAACATTTCAATCTTTTGTAATGTTTTAACTTTTAAAACACGTTTTCTTAACAACAGGATTAAATTTAAATTAATTTCTAAAACTTTTTTGTATGGAATTTAGAAAAATGGATTCCATATCTGGAATTAGTGGGTCCAAATTATGTTAATAATCTACTTTTTATTTTTGGGCATTATGAATAGTAACTACGGTAAATTTTATTTACCATAATAAAAGGAAAATCAGGTAATTAAGGGTAAATATAATATTATAAAATTACCCTAACCCTCGTATTAATATAATTGGGTACTTATATTTCGTCCTATTTCATATTTCAGTCAAAATAGAATCCATTGGAACCCACTTGGAGGTGATTAAGACCTTTAGTTTATTTTATTTAACGAAAAGTGAAATATAACTTACTCAACTCTAATAATTAATGTATTTTTAATATAAGTTTATACAGTATATAAATTCTGATATAAATACAAATTTGAAAATTAATTTTTTTCTCTATCATGGTAATTTATTTGTAATTTTTAAGATTTATTTAATTACCGTATTATCTTATAAATTAATGATGCAGAAATTATTTATTTAGTGAAAAATGAATAATATAGTTTTTATTGAAATATTAATACATATCAAAAGGCCCAAAAATCTGAAAAAAACTTATTATTAGTTTATATATAATCCCTAATCATCCACTAGTCAAATTCTTTACCATTTGGATCCTTATTAAGGCGATTATGACAATTATAATATATTATTTTAAATAATTCTAAAGTTGTTACCTTCATAATTTAATAAAGATAACAATTTACATGTTATTATTTTAAAATGATAAATTCTCAAAAAATTGTTATTATAAAAGATTTGATATTTATCTTCATCGAAAGAATTTTATTTTTAATTTTTATGCTACAAATTTGTATATTAAATAATTATACAAAAATGTTGTACTAATTATTTTATGAAGACATATACCAAATAAATGGTTTTAAAAATATTAAAATAAATATAATATGAACTATTTAATGTTGTTTGGGAATTTCCTAGACATATTTAACATGTTAGGAATCTATTAAATACTTTATTTCGAATATATCCTCTGTGTAGATTTTATTTGAATTCAAATAAATTAATAGTGTCAAAATTGACACTGTTGTTATTTTATTAAAATATCATATTATTAAATTGATTAAAAATCAAAAAAAAAATATTGAAAAATTATAAATTGAAATTTATATAGTCTATAATTTCATAAAGTATCCAATTATGGATAATTAAAAACACAGAAAGTGTTATTTATAACCATTTAAAATTTAGAATTTTATTAACATAAATAAACTTAAATATATTAAATATTGATAAATCAAAATTATAAGGTTTAAAATAAGATCAAAACATATCTAAATTTGATTTTTTTGTGAGATTACAACCCTATATCATCTAATATTCTAATTGAGTCATTTTTGGAGGTTTTTATGTGGGGTTTGAATTTCTATTAAACTAATATTTTTGAGGATTCCAAAGGTGCCCCTCTCCTCCCTTATAAAAGGGAACCTCCTCCGTCTCCTCCTCACACCACATTGAGCCTTTAAGCTCGGACAAACCCTGCCAATTAATATTCTCCACTTCCCTAGAAACATCCTAGAGTTCCTGGTCTACTTCAAAGACCAATCTTAGTGCCCTAATAGGAGGTTCAAAGAAACGTATCGAAGAAGAGGTAATATCCGTTACCGATTCCTTCAAATTTATTTCTTCTTATACCTCCTCCTCATTAGTTGATTCATTATATTGTAAAAAAATCAGTATAAATAATATACTGATATGTTATTATAAATATTAAACAACCCCATTTCACCTTCTATCCATCCTAAGGAATACAAAATCCCTGCGCGTGCGTACGTACGGAAAACCGTCTCCACACCATGGTGTAATCCATTTTTCCACCACCACCTTACATGGATGGGTATAATGGTGTAAATAATAAATAAATATGATTATTATAACATAATACTGATTCTATGATATTAGATCATTCACTCCAATTCGATTCAATAAATATGGAATTGATATCATCGCTCGTGCGTATGTACGGATTTCCGTCTCTACGACGCGATGCGATTGATTTTCCATGTTAACAATTCAAGAATGATTCTAAAGTATATATAATAAGTAATCATGAAATATATGAAATAATAATGCTAATAAATTTATGTACATATATATGCATTTCATATACTTAATTACATTCAATTCAATAAGGAAATGAAAACAGCGTTCATGCGTACGTACGACCTACCGTCTCCATGAACGGTGTATTTCATTCCATTTATCGATCTATTATATATATTTATATTCTGAATATATATTATATATAAATAATTTTTTATATTATGTAATTAAGTAATAATGATCTATATAATCATATGAATAATTACAAGTCAAAACACAGACGACAAATGAAACGATTTTACCAAAAACGCTCTTTAACATGGAATTTATAAATGAATGGGTAATATAAAGTCATAAGTGAACCATATATGATATCATAACAATGAATATGATTCTTTAATATGTCAATGACATTATTTAAATCATTATACATGAGGTTCAGATAGGTACAAAGCATATTGGACCTATGGTATGGGATCACTATTCCAATCTCGCTCTTATCTGATATTGTTTATTCGTAAGTATTTACCGGGGTTTTTGATATAATCAATGTACCAGTTTTATAAAAACGTGTTCATGTATGTTTAATGGCCTTTTTAACTATTTTTTTAATTTTATGACATGTTATTAAAGGAATATTAGTTTTTTCCACACGAGGAACTTTTTAACTTTTCCTACAAAATTACGAGGAGAATGTTATTTTTAACTTATACGACATGAACAGATTTTTACGGTTTCATAACAAATAATTTTCATGAAGCTTCATCTACAAGATTTCATGATTATTTTAAACAAAACCCCTCTCTTTTAAAATTTCCGGGCATTTTTTGAAAAGAAAATGATTTTGAAGAAGAAAGGATGTTTTCCTCAAGAATTCATTTCAAGTGTTTTAAAAACTATTTTCCATCTAAAATGAAATAATTTAATATTTTTTTGTTTCAAGTATAATGTATTCATTATTTACATGGTTATATTCTACTTATGATAAAATTGTATCCATTTTTCATGTATTATGTTATGATGGAATGATGTTTAAGAATCCCATTCTATTACTTGGGTTATGTTATGATGTATGATTCATGATTTTGTGGCACACGAAAGAATGATTTCATTATGATATGGGTGGGACCTATATATACCTCAAATGAATTAGGTAAATATTTATATCTCATGATATAAACATGGATGGAATGGTAAGTTAATTCGGTTAAGTGATATAGGACTGGAATGAGGAGTGAACTCGATTCAGAAAGGGACTTTGTCCACTAAGATGGTCTTGGCAGCAATGCCTTGGCTACTATAGAAATCAAAACATGTGCTGACTGGTTTCCACAATTACATGATTTATTTCAATACTATTTTATCAGTATTGATGTTCATTTATGACATATGGCTTATGTACTTCCACAATTTATGTCTTTGCTCATGATTCTGATGTTTAGATTTTATGTTCATGTTTTTCCATTCAAATGTTTATGAATTGTTTTATGTTCTCTATGATTACCCTTACTGAGCATTTGAGCTCACCCTTTTTATGTTTTCTTTTCCACATGATATATAGAAAGTTTTTAGGTCAGAAAACAAAAGGGGAAGATCATTGTGGGAGAAGTTGAAGATCTTTCACCATGATTAGAAGATTACGTTCTGAGTTTCCAAAGACACGAAACTTTTACGGTCCTTTGGTTAATGTTTTTGTTAGATATTAAGTATTCCGAAAAAGTAATTTAATGCCTATGTACCTCAATATTTGGGTCTCTACATTGGATAAACATGAAAAAACAATTAAATTACCAGCCACCACATTTTTTGGATCTTCAACCCCAGTAGTAGTAATCGCATATGATTGGCCTTTAGCTTATGGCCTCTTCTTAGGTAAGTTCACTTGGCACATTGGACATTAATTTGCATAATGAACCTTTTCTCTACAATAGAAGAATTCAGTATTAACACCCTATTTCATTCCCTTACATTCACGAGCATGGTGTCATTTATCACCACACATGTAACTGACTCTCCATCCCTTCATGTGTGTACTAGGGTGTTTCTCCCCACATTTACAAAATGATGGATATTCAACATCTCCCTTCATCCCTAGATTTCCATTTTCAGAGTTTCTAGTAGATATTTTCATCTCCTTCTTCACATTAATGTCGTAAGACAAAGAGAATTATTTTTCTTCATTGATAGCACACGAGACAATATCTTCATATGATAAGAAGGAATATGGGACTAATTCTCTCCAAATAAATTGTGTTAACCCGCCAAAGAATCAATGAATCTTACTCCTTAGTTTACATATATAATCTGCATCATGCCTTGCTATCCTTGTAATGTTAGCCTAATACTTTGTGACATTCTCATCCTCCTTTTTCCTCAAACTCGGAAATTGTGATTCCATATCCGCTCAATGGTCACCAAAAAATAGTTTTTTCTATGAAAATCACATTAAACTCCATCCATTCCATGTTTGATACTTTTTCATCTTCCATTGGGGTTTGAATCAATAAACACCCTTTATATACTTCTTCCTTGAGGTGATAAACTATCTTGGAAACTTTTTTCCTTTCTCTACTCGCCAAATCATGAAATATTTTTTATAAGGAACTTATCTATTTCTATGCTACTAATGGATTTGTTCTCCCATTGAATGTTTGTGTTTGTTTCCTCATGAAGTGGTCTGACAATGATAATCTATGTTGTGGATCAGGGTGCTCTAAACGTGTAAGGTTAATATTCATAACATGAGAGATTTGTCCTAGTATGGTGATAAGAAAATCATCACCAGTTGCATCGCCTAATCCACTATAATTATCTTGAGTTGGAGGGAAATCTCTACATGTATTACATGCATTGGTATGGTTTCCATTTCTTCCACTGTGCACCATTTCTAAACAATGGCATATAGTAGATTTATATATGAATTATAATACATTATTACGAATGTGTAAAACACTTAACATAAATTGAATTGTTTATGGATATAATCCATATTAATAAAAATATTTTCATTCATAAGTTATATACTCATAAACCCTTCATAATTGATTGTAATGAAACTGGGAATTATCCTAAGCATATCCACCGAGAGTGTCGTAAACGAGAGTGCAACATGGATCTTTGTTGTGAACCATTTAGAATTCGAGTCTAGTTCAAAGTAGTGTTTTCTGGTTTTACCCCTAAGTACATCTGTTCCAGAGCAGCCTCTACCTACACGTATGCAGAGAGGGATGTTTTTCTTGGAAAACCAACAAAATCTCTACCGCACCAAAATTCATGGATGTTATTCTATACTAATACTCAATGTCTATCTTAGGGTAGTGTTATCTAATCATAGTTTTTCTAAATCAATTTTCCAAGGTGCGTACTAAATTTCCTCTAATACCAAATGTGACACCCTTACCCAGTTACGTAGAGTCGGTGATTTATTACATAACATTGGAATGATCACAAAGGATCAAATCCCGAATGACCGATCAGTTTAGTATCCTTGGATGCACTAGACATATTTATAAGGATTAAATTACATCATGAAATAAAGACATCAAAAAAAATTTCCCATTTTTGAACAGACATATATACTTATCATATCCTGACAAGTCAACTATAAAAAACATCTTCATATCCTGGGAAAAATAAAACATAGAAAGGGGTGATCCCAGATGAATAGTAAGGATAAAAATATATCGGAATCTGTTATAAATAAGGATAAAATTTTAAGAAAATTTATTAGAATAAAACAAAAGTTGTTTAAACATAAATTTCAGCATAATATAGAAAAGATAAAATAAAATAATAAAATTTAATTATTCACAAAGATATTGTACTATTCTAATAATCAGATGAAACATCAATAACCACTTTCATAATGTTGTAATACATAATTCAAGACTTCATAACCACGTTTTCAAGGCCTTGTTCCAAGACTAAAAATAAGATCTTGTCAATGCCTTTTTCTAAAATGATAGTTTGTCTCATGAGACAGATCTATGAATCAAGAAGCAATAGCGGGCTCCACCCGTCACTTATTATGTTCGATACATTCATCATATAAAAATGTTTAAACATAACATAAACATTAGTATTAAAACTAGAATATGAAATGTCAATACATTATCCATAATCCATGAATTGTTTAATAATCTGAAATCCAAAGTCAAAAATAAAACATTAAATACAATATGGATTATTTTTACCATAAAAATCCACTCCAAACAAACTTAAAATCCATCAAAAGGATGTTGACATAGATGAAATAAAAACCATTTTTAGAGAAATACATATTTCAATTAAGAAATCATTTAAAAGTCATATAATTATAAAAGAAAACATTTATTTTGAAAATATTCTTTTCAACATTTAAGTGAAGAATCTATGATGTTATAATAGTAAAAAATTTCCACACTCATTTTATAAGTTAAAAAAACATTCATACCTTAATTTTGTCAAAAAGGTCATAAAGTACCTTTTTTGGAAAAAGACAAAAAGATCCCTTTCAAAAATTATATGGTGAAATAATGGTATAAATGACTTTAAATCATCTTCTAGTAAATAGAAAAAATGTTTTGAAATACATTTTTAAGAAAACACGGATGTCGATGAAAAAGAAGTTTTAGTAGATACTGACATCGAAACAACCTCAGATAACAATGAATTGTGGAATTAAACCATACCTTGTACTTTTCCTTAGACAAGGGGATGCTGACCTCCTCTATAATAGTTAATTAATTTTTATTAAATTATAAAATAAATACATACATAAATATGATATCATATATGATAATCTAATATCTTTTTGTGAATAATATTTTAGTAATATCATCGTTTCATTTGTTAACTGATCCATTTTCCTTTATATGATCGGTTATGTAAGCCGTGTTTTTAATGGATATTATTTATTTTAATCATATCCAAGATTATATTATGTTCATAAAAATTATTTTAAATTTTAAAATGAAAATTATTCTTAAATTTTTACGATGGGGAATGAATCTCATCACATTCATGGAGACAGTAATCCTTACGTACACCCGGGCGACAATGTCATTATATTGATATTGAACTAGTATGTAATTGGATGTTATATCATATATAAATAATATATAAAATTTTATATTTATTATTTAAATCTGTTATACTCTGTATAATTCCCATCCAAATAATGAATTGTTTGAATAACAAACTAAAGCACAATATGGAGATGGTAAGTCGTGCGCACGCACATATGGTGACATTGTCATTCATATGATGGATAAAATAATGAATATGGTTGTTCAATTTTATAATAACACCATGTTATATATAATATTATGGTGTTATAATTTTATAATGGAAACAACAAATAATGGGTAAGTGAATGAAGAAATGTATTTCCACGAGATGGTGAGATATTTACCTCTTCTTCAGGTTCTTCCTTTTGATTTGATCAAAAGGGCTCAATATGTTGTATTTATGATCAAAGTAAGGCCTCTAAGTTGAAGTTAGGATAGTTGATATTATATTTTTGTAGGGTTAAGCCGATCCAAAAGTCTTTGGATGTGTGAAATTTATAAAAGGGGAAGTGGCCTTTTATAAGAGAGGTGAGGGTCACGTAAAGAAAATCTTGAAATATTATTTTCTAATAAAATCATTTTCAGTTTAAAATGGCTCCAAAATGAATTATGTGATGAATAATGTGGTTATCAGTCGACAAAATCTCAACCAATTGGTCTTAGACAGGATTGTGTCATTATATTAACATTATCTTTTAGATTTTACTCTTAGCTAAATAGTGTGACATTTACCATGTGTCATTGTATTTTAAAAAATTATGGATAATAATCATAATATAAAAATACCAGATAACCCCATGTGGTTAATTATTAATATATATAACCTTATCTAAGTCCTTTGGCTGAACATTAGTTTTTTATGAACATTATATCAATTAATAATGTCATATTTATTTAAAAAACTCAATTATGTCAATTTTGACACTATTTAGCATTTGATTTTTTGAAATATATAAAAACATTATCAATTAGAATAAAATATATTTATCCAATAATAACATAATATATTAAACTAAAAAATTATTGTAATTCATCTACAGTCTCAATTTACATTTATATGGATATTTATAATATCATTTATTTTAATATTTCATTAAGAAGGTAATTACTACAAAATCGTTGTGTCATAAATATATTAATTTATTAAATATAAAAAAATATAAATAAAATACTATTATGTAGGAAATTATTTTATCTCTTTATTTAATATTTATTTTTGAATTTATATTGTGTGTAAAACTATATCAAAAAAGTTTTAGTTATTAAACATTTAATTTATCTCTTTTAACTTTTCTTTAAATAAAATAATAACAATTGTCATAATCTAATACATGTAGACTAATGGGGGTTATATTTTATTAATAAGGTTGTTTTTGGTCTAATTATTTTTATCCAATTGAATTCTGAAACACGTCAGGGTAATTATGATATCAATTTTACCCTTAATTACCCTATTTTCTTTTAATCGTGGAAAATAAAAGTAAATAGTCACTACTCAGAAAAAATTATTTTCATCTAATTAAACCACATTTTACCAACTGATATTAATTGTCTCTATCATATTTTTAAAATTCAACTCATACAATCGGTAAAATTATGTTTTATGCAAATTTGAAATTTCTCTAGGAGGTAGGTAAAAGACTGTAAAAAGTTCAATAAAATTTTTATATATCTAAACTTATTATATAATGTCTCCAATGAATTGAATTCAACACATATAGGTATTATATATCAATTTTTATTTAAAATGAATTTAAATCAAATAAATCATTATTTAAATAAAAAGTCGGTTTTAACCAATAACATATTGTTTTCCAGTATTCATCAAAAATTGAAAGTTTGCAGATCATTATCAAAAACTCACCCTATGTTATTTTCAATATTAAAAATTCAAAAATGAAGTCCATTTAGAAAATTAAAATATATAAAATTTTAAAAAGTGGGTATTACTATTCCTAATGGCTAGTTTGATTGTTCGTAGTGTGTTAGAATCTCGAAGTTGCGTACAATGCAAGCTATTACATTATTAAAAGGGACATTTACCATGGGATTTTTGGTTGTTATAGATAAGGAAGAGTTTTTAGATGAATATTAACTATGATCCTCCGTATAACACCCTAAAACACACTTCATGATATTTATATGGCGTCAAGCCTCTTTTCACATATTGTAATCCTTGAAACAAAAAAATGATGAATAATATGTCCTCTTAGATTAATAACATGAATTTATACCATTTAATGATTTGAAATATGTTTATAGAGTGTAAAAATATTACATCATAAACCAATTTATGCATAGTATGTACAAAATTTGAACTAGATTCATGATGTATATAATTTTTATTTCTTGTAATTGTTCTCAACATCTTGTCAATGATGTATACATGGTGTGAACATTTTTCACAACTTGAGTATCCCATTAATGACTTGTATTCATGAGACTATGTGAAATAATGTATTAGAAAAAAAAATATGATCCTTTTTATGCCCCATGTGTTAGATTATGACATTTATTTGATTTTATTTAAATAAGAGTTACAAATGTCATATTTAAATATTAATAACTAATCAATTTTTAATGCATGGTCACTGATATGATAAATTAGACTATAAATATTCATTATATATATATATATATGAAATATTTCTAGAAAATTATATATTTTTATAATGTTTTGAAATTAAATTATTATATTTAATTTTTAACTTTGATGATTTACTAATAGATTTATTAAAGGAAGTATAAAATAAATTATATTATTAATATTAAAAGAAATATAATCTAAATTAATTAATGAAATAAACTAATATAATAGATAAGGTATAGTTTTTAGTGAAACATTAGATGTATTTGTTCATCTTTATCATGTTGGTTTGATATTTATAAAAAATGATAATATTTAATAGTCACTAAATTGACATAAATTATATTTTAAAATATATACTATATTATTAATTGTATTTAAAATCATAAAAATCACTAGTTGAAGTAACTGACTAGTATAGTATTAATTTCACATAAATTTATTATTTTAAATATTTTTATTCATTTATTTTCTATTCTTTCTTGGTTTTGGGGGATTGACAAGCATTTTGTGTGTGGAAATGGTGGGTTTTACAAATTTTGCTCAAACCACGAGCACATTTCCAGATTTAGAAATAATATTTTTGTCTTTTATAACTACATAATATTTCAACTTTTTTCTTCCATTCTAATACTTCATAGCCTCATATGACCAATTAACAACACCATGTCAATTTAGACAGTTTTGGAATCCATAATCATGGAGGATTTGTGTTCTTATTTAAGGAATAGGGCTTGCATGGAAACCCATTTCATGTTTTAAAAAAATGTTTATTTAATATATTATTAAATTTTAATGATTCTTCAATGATATCACCCTTCAACAGAGCCCAATGAACCTTGTAGAACCTCTATTCTCTTATACCTCTCTTTAGAGATCATTTAATTTGCATATTAGGTTGAAACACCTAAACCATTCACAATTCATTGAGATTTAAAAATATAATTTGATTCCATCATTACAACCTGAGTTTTTACTCATTTTCCACCATTTTAGTTCTCAATGGTACTTATCTTCCTTATTATGAAATTAATTTCAATTTTGTTTGTATTCAAATTCATCTACTAGTATACTGGGGGTGATTTCTTCAAGATCTCTCATGTTTGTTCTTTTCGTCATTCTTCTTCCAATTTTCATAGGGTATCATTCAATTTTCATAGGGTTTCATCTATTATAATCAAGGTTCCTAAATTCAAGAAACTATGGTTTATAACATAGGGTTTCATTCTGGATTTTTCGGTATTTTCATTTGTTTTTAGACTTGATCTAATCCCTTGTGGTGCGGCTGTGGTGCAGTTTGTTTTTTGCACAATGATTCAAGGGATTTCCTAATATTGGTTGGTGATTACAATTTTTATTAAATATTTGTTACTTAGAATTCTATTTTGATGATATTTTCATGTATGTTTAATTTTATTATTTGTAAAAAAATATGGTTTAGTGGTATTTGTAATGAAAATGAAGTAGAAGTGAAAATTTTAAGTGAAATTGGGAGTTTTTTCATTGAAATATTTTCGTGGTTCATTTGGGGATTCCCTATATGTACTTAGATTATTTTATTAAAAAATATTATGTATGAATATAATTTTTTAATTATTTATATCAATTGGTTGTGACTGAAATTTTTTTTAGAATGATGTTTTTGAAGCATATAATATTTAAGTGCCATGTTTGTTTGAAAATGGAGGTTTTAAAAAGATAAAATTTATTGGTTCATATGGGAATTCCAAAAAAACTGATTTTTTAGTTTCATTGATATGGTATCAGGTTGAAATTTATGTATTGGTTACTTATAAGTGTACACATATTGTGTAAAGTGAGGATTTCATGGAGTTTTAGTTGAAAAATAATGTGGGGTTTTGAGATGTTGTTTTGATGAAAATAAAAATGTTTTGTTTTGTGTCTTAAGTGAGGTAGTGTTTTTTTGTTACATTATTAATTTTTTACCAGTATTAGTTTTTTTATATTCAATGTAATGTATGTAGAATGCTGAAATTGATTGAGCATAATGGAGAATGCTTGGGTACCTTTGTGGGAAGATTTGTACTAGTTCGACTAGTGACCCGGATGATTCTTGTCCCTGTTTCACATAATATTATGGGAAAAAAACAAATCTAACTAAACATTATGGATGATTTCCGGGGAAAACTAGGTTATGTATCTACTTCCTACTTGTGGCTTGTGCACGAGAAATTATTGTGACATTGATATTTTACATCGAGGTACAAGCTACATTGGGTTAGAGATTATCTAGGGACTATGGGTGTTCCCTGTTCTAGTGCTCATTGGATGTGTTGTATTTACCCTTATTGTAGGGTTTGTATGGCTATAATAAATAGTATCTAACATTCTATATTTAAATGTGTTAAAATTCTGAATGTTTTATTTTGAAAATAGTTTATAATTGAATGGTGAATTTCATGGAATTTATCGCCATTTTCATTACTTATTAAAATGGTATGTGTTTCACCTTGTATTGAATACTATTTGGAATTTACGGGTGGTATCATAATGTTCATAGTGGAACACCCTTCTTAAACCCCTTGGGTGTAAGTATACCATATTATGTTTTACTCAAGTAATGGAAAAGCCTCTGAAGCAGGTGGTTCAGTTCGTTAGTCCCCTCTTATTGTTTGTTGTTGTTGAGAAAGATCGAGGGTGATGAATCCATGTCCTGGGGAGCCTCTGTGGCTGATTTTATGATTTTTTTATTTTTAGGACCACTTATACATTATTTAGACTATATATTCAGGACACAATTTTTGTTATGTCTGGTTTGTCATGAAAATATCTGATTCCTATTATTTATTGTTTTTAATGTTTTATACTTTCATACTCAGGTAAATCATTTCCAAAACAAATTTACTGATACACAAGAACATTTTCAATCCCATTGGGATAGGGAATTACATTTGGTACTTTTCATGGGATGGATTTTGTGCCTGTAATAGTGGATATTAGATATGGTTTGTGACAAAATGGTATCAAAGGATGCCAATATTTTTGGGTAATATTACTATTTTGGGATATGTCAGGATAGACAGGATTTATGACTTTTTGGGATTCGTGTTTTGGTAATGCGTAGGGTGTGATACCCGCACCTCTTGTGGGAGAACATCAGTTATCTGGGGACATTGGAATTTTTTTATTGACTTCAATTCCATGGGAGACACATGGGCTTCAGAAAACATGTGAACATTAGGATGGGTTGAAGTAGTTGTTTTATTTATTACTGTAATGTGTTTATATTATTTATATTTTACGTACATGATTATAATATCCATAATTTTGGCATCCAATATTTTTTTTGGCTATTTTATTTTGTAGCGACATGCCACCCCTGAAATCTCCAGTGCCCCACGGGAGGAAGACGAAGAGAGATTTCCCTCATTGATTGATCAAAGTCTATTCAAGGTTGTGTTCTAGGATGTTGAAGATCTGGGACAGTGACCGACACATATTCCAATTCCTATTGGGGAAGAAGAGACAAGTCCTAAAAAATATAAGGCTCGGAATTTTTTCAAAATCTAGCCTCCTACATTTAGAGGCAGCATAGACCTCAGGAAGAATAGGAAAGGATCTAAATTATCAAATGAATATGCAAGTTCCAATACCCACGTAAGTTTATTTGGGTGAAATGTGATTTGTTTTTGTTAGAGGTTCCTAGCCATAGGAGGTGGGAATCAGTACTTCAGACTGTGATGAATGAGAAGATGCGTTGGGGAAATTTCAAGGCCATCTAAAATGAACATTACTACATCGAGGTCTTGGAATATAATAGTTTGAGTGAGTTAATGGATCTTTATTAGGGAATCATTTATTTTATTGAAGTACATGAACCATTTCACTAAGTTGGTTAGGTATGCGCCTGATACGTTCTTTAATTAATATGAAAAGGACTAGAGGTTTGATGACGACTTTCGACTAGAGAAAAACTCTCAGGTATTCTTGTTCAATATAATGACCTATATTAAGGTTGTTGAATGGGAACATATGGTTGATATTGACCCTAAATAAGGTCTGGTTTCTTTTATACAATATCAGTAGTGGGAAGTGGATGCTCTTCAGAGATAAAAAGGAAGTGGGAGTATTAGTTGAAGAAGGGGGTGGTAACTCACTGTACTCTTTCAGATAGTTTTCATCTGTATCTTCTGATGCGTTTTTGGTCCTCTCCCACCAGTGTGGGAGACCTAGTCGCATATGAAAAAAATTATCACGTCCTTCGAAGTCTTTTTACACGTGTGGGGGTATGGGCCAATTTAGTGCTTGTGTGGGGTTTCTCATCCACTTTTGAGTGTGGCGTGGTTAGCGACTTGAAGAGGAGGGCAGCTCAATCTAAGCCATCAAGGACGAGAGGATCTCAATTTTTTTGGCATTGTGGTATGATTGTTTCATATTATGTACATAACTAGTTTAGGGCACAACCACAGACTAGCAGTTTTCATCAAGAGGAGACCAGACATCTCCATGTAGTGTATCATGTAGTAGCAGGATCAAAGGAAGGACCATCAAAAGTTAGAGGTACTGTTTTAATTCCTTCTTCTATAGGTACTACTATTTTTTATACTCATTCTACTTTTTAATTCAATTCATTCAATTTTGTGGACACTCTAAACTTGGAAAGTGATATGTAGTATTTTTCAATGGAGTTGGTGACGCTGCTGGGAAAGAAGAAGGAGCGGGATCTCTAGTGTCTATCATGTACGCTCTCCGTGTCAAGGATTGAGATGGAGTGGGAACTCATAGACACATATATTTAATAGTTTGGTGTGATACGTGGAATTTATTGGATAGTTTCCTTCTAGGAACACATTGATGTTGACATGAAGTGATTGAATTTCACGGTACCTAATGGGAATCATCAGTTCTTTCATGGAAAGTAGGATCATCATTTGTGTCATACTGGACATCCAGTCCCAGAGTTGGGAAGTCTTTCCCTATAGTTATTTTCACTTTTGCTAGAGGATGATGGTCTTGAACCTAATGGATCATAACCCATGGTGTGAATATGTTTCAAGAAGTATTCTTGGATTATTTTTCAGGTTTTCTCCTAGAGCGGGATGTGGTGTTCTCGATTGATCTAGAACAAGGAACAC
Organism: Viscum album; assembly: GCA_963277665.1. Lineage (NCBI taxonomy): Eukaryota > Viridiplantae > Streptophyta > Magnoliopsida > Santalales > Viscaceae > Viscum > Viscum album. The sequence continues at coordinate 792,216,180 of OY728160.1, read as the reverse complement.
ATCTTATATCTCTTCCCTCATATATTATGTTCCCCACCGAGTTGTGGTAAATAATGAAATTGCTAGAAATTTTGGAATCCAAAGGATTCATTAACCCCTAATGGTTTCTCCTTTGGACTCTCTTGTGTTGTTTTCCAAAATGCTAAAAGATCCCTCCAGTTGTGCATTTTGTACCAGAAGCTAAATAAGGTTACAATAAAGAAACAATATCATTTTCCTTGAAAATATGACTTGTTTTATCAGTTGATGGGTGGAAGGGGGTTTTCTAAAATTTAATTGTGTCCTGGTTATCATAAACTCAGGGTGAAAGATTCATATATCTTAAAGACACCCTTTCGAAGAAGGTACGACCACAACATGTACATGGTCATGCTCTTTGAATTGAACAATTCCCCAGTGGTCTTTATGGAAATCATGAAAATGGTTTTCCCTCAGTATCTCAATTCTTTGGTCGTGGTATTTTTGGATGACATCATATTTTATTCAGTATCCAAGGAGGTACTTGAACATAACATGTGGATTGTTCTAGGAACATTGCGAGAGAATCGACTATATGAAATGTTTTCAAATAAACATTATACAAAAGGGAAGTCAAATTTCTCGGGCTTGTGACCTCAGAGAAGGAGGTTATGGTTTGCCCTGAAAATATTAGTGTGGTTATGTCATGGGATCAACTGATGATATTGTTTGATATAAAGGGATTTTTTGTCCTTCAATGTTATTACATGTGGGTTTTTGGGATTTATCTCATCATGCTACACCGATGACAGTGCTCACCTAGAAAGGTGTGATGTTTTTATGGGGCCGAGAAAGTCTGGAATCCTTGAAAGATCTGAATCAGAGATTGAAGATCGCCCCCATGCGGATTTTTACAGATTCTGGAATGGGGTATGTGGTCTATTGTGATTCTATTGCTATGTGTCTTGGGTGTCTTCTTGTGCAGGATGATCACATGCTGGTGTATGGCTCATGCCAACTGTGAACACATGAAAAAAATTACCCAAACCATGTCATGGAGTTGGAAACGGTGATTCAAACTTTGAATACATGGTTTCACTACCTCTTTGGTGTGAATTTTTTGGTCTAATCTGATATCAAAAGTGTTTCGAATATCTTCTCCCTGAAGGACCTCAATTTTAGGCAACACCGTTTGATAGAGTACTCGAAGGGGTTTGACTCCGCCATATTTTACCCCTCATGCATGTGAAATTTATTGGAGGATGCCTTTATAATAAAGGTATCAGTGAAGGATTCTAGGAATTCCATTGATGAGTGGGATCTAATGAAACTATTAACTTAAATTCATGTGGAGACCAATGAGAAAAATGGGGGGTGCAATCTTGGAGAGATTTTAGTATAATCTATTTCTGTTGGAGCTAATTCAGTGGGATAAGCCTAGTGATGATCTCTGTTTGTGATTGAAGCAGTCTCGTCATGGTAGGAAGACATCCTCTGATTGGTCATCGTCTCATGAGGGAATCATGTTCTTCAATGGCTCTTTAGTAGTGTCTTTATCTCTGTGGATGGTGGTGATGGAGGATAGCCCCCAATCTTACTGAGCTACTGATCCGAGTGCCCCCAACATGTATAATGATGTACGACTATAGTTCTAGTGGCCTGGAATTATATGAGACATTATGGTCTTCATGTCGAGATGCTACACATGCCAGTAAGTTAAAGAAGAGAATCAATGCCACTCCGGTTTTCTCCAGCCATTACCCATTATACGTGGAAGTGGGAAGAGGATGATATGGATTTCATTTTTTCCCTACCTCATACACCTCAGGGTTGTAATTCCATTTGGGTGGCAATTGAACACATAACCAAATGATCCCAATTAATTATGATCAAAGATAATGCTAAAGTGAATTAGTTGGGATATTTGTATCTTCATATGTTGGTGAAAATCCATGGAATTCCAATAGTAGTTGTCTTAGATAGAGAACCTAGATTCACATCTCATTTTTGGGATGGCCTTTAGAAATCCTTGGTGTCTCATATTTATATAAGGATGACAAACCATCCTTAAGCGGATGGTTAGATAGTGCGAGCGAATCATAATTTGGAGGACATGCTCTGTGCATATGCTCTGGAATTTGGATGTTCCTGGGAGATCTATTTGGGATTGGTTGGGTTTTACTATAATAATAATTACTAATAATTTATTAGAATGGATCATTTTGAGGTTATCAAGGGTTGGTAATATTTTTCCCCCTTTTTTGGGATGAGGTTTCTAAGACCTCACTGTTGGGGCTGAGTCTAGTGAAGAAGACTGCAGAGAAGGCCAAGTTGATCAGGCATCACTAGTTATATATCAGAGTCTTCATAAATATTATGATGAACTGAGTTGTTTAGATCTATTTTTTTTATTGGTGACATGGTTTTATTGAATGTTGACCCATGTTTGGGCTATCATCAATTGGGTAGGTAGCGGAAGCTGACGACGCGGTATAAGAGACCTTTTGATATCACCTATCATATTGGCATGAATGCTTATAGGTTTTCCTTAACTTCTGAATTTACATCCATCCATGACTTCTTTCCTGACTCACAGTTGATGAAATGAAACCTGGATCTATCCCATGTATTGATTTGGGAGGATATAGATATTGATCCTGATATATCTGTTTTTTAGAGGACAATTATAATAGTGGACTTCCAAAAAAAGTTTTTCAGGGTAAGTCTATTTCACTAGTTCGGGTTCTTTGGTAGTATGGGAATGTAACACATGAGACAAGGGATAAAAAGTCAGGGGTTGAGGAAGAGTATTCATTCCTATTTTCAAATCAAACTTTATTTGACTTTCTAGGATGAAAATTTTTCCTGGTGGGAAGAATTTCTGAATACATGAATTTTTAAAATATATTTTTCATTTAATTTCCATCCATTCTTTTTTTGGGGGGTTTCCCATGCATTCTATTGGAAATGTTTTGTTTTTAAAATATGGGCCTAACCGTGAGCCCATTTCCAGATTTAAAAAAAAAAATTGTTTCTTTTATAACTCCTTCATTTTTCAACATTTTTCAAACATTCCAATTCCTAATTGGCCTGCCATATCATATTAAAACAACCATTGAAATATGGACCCTTTTGTAATCCATAATCATGGAGAATTTGGGTTTTCAAGGAATTTTGCAATCTCGAAAGGACATTTCCTGTTTTCTATTAAAATGTTTATTAAATATCTTATTCATTTTTAATGAATTTTTAGTAATTCCACCACTCACCCCAGAAAACTGAAACCAGAAATTCCCCCATTATTTGTTTCGCCTCTTATGATCTAATTTTCTATGCTGATTAGGTCGAATATTATTATTATTTCACAATTCATCCATATTTAAAAACTTAATATGATTCCATCATAACTCCCTCAATTTTTTAATTTTCCTACATTTTAGTTCTGAATTGACCTTCACTTCCTTATTCGATCCTCAATTGAATTTTTTGTTGCTTTCACATTTAGTTACTTGTATATTTAAACATATTTCTTCATGATCCATCATTAATATGGGTCTCCTTCATTATTCTTAAAATTTTCGTTGGGTTTCATTCAATTTTCTTATTGTTTATTCACTAATCCATTAGGTTCTTAATGCATAGAAACTAGGAGATAAATCATAGGGGTTAATTCTACATTTCATGGACTGTTCTTTTTGTTATAGGCTCAATCTATGTCATGTGTGGTGCATATGTGGTGTGATTTGATTTTTTCATAATGATTCAAGGATTTTAATTATTATTGTTGTTGATTCAATTTTGTATTCAATCCCAATGACATATATTTATATGTTTATGATATTTTAATGTTTATATCATTTTATTATTGGTGAGAAAATTAGTTTTAGTGGTATTTGTAAAGTAAATAATATTTATTTTCCATTATTAGGTGAAATTGTGGGGTTTTCATAGAATCTTTTTATTGGTTCTTTTGGGGATGTAGTATAGCTACTTCTATTATTTTATTGAAGTGTATTCGGGTTGATAATAAGTTTTTTAATGTTTATATCATTTGGTTTCTATTGTGAAATTTTTTTTAATGGTGTTTGTGAAGCATATGAACATTAAATGACATGTTTGTGTGAAAATGAAGGTTTTACAAAGATTTCATGTCTTGGTTTATATGGTGATTCCCGAAAACTGATTTTTTGGATTCACTGAAATGGTTATGAGATTCCATTTCGGTTTTGTTTACTTATATGTGTACACAAAGTGTGAAAATTCAGTATTTCAATGAGTTTTAGGTGAAAAACTATTCCGGATTTTGATATGTTGTTTTATTGAAAATTAAAATGTTTTGTTGTGTGTCTTAAGTGGTATAAAATATGTATAGCTAGTGTATTATTTGTATGCGACTAGTAGTACTATTTTTTCTGAAAATAATTGTTGGTATCATTCTAAAATTGTTTGATCAAAAATGGGAAAGCTAAGGTACCTAGTTTGTAATGCCCCAAGGTTCAAGGTTATGTTTCCCTTGGAATAATGAAATAGTTTTTATTATACGTCACTATGAAATACAAACACACCGCTACCAATTAAACAAGCTGTTATGAATATAAATACCAACATTTTAATATTTTATAAATTATATTTTAAAAAATTTATTTTATTTTATAATTCTTTATATCGAAATTATCTTACTGTGAAGTTTTTGAATTTTTCTGAAAACATTGAATTTTTATGAATAGTGAAATCCACTACCTTTCTTGTTTAAAACTGACATTTTATTTAAGTAATTAGTTAAATAATTTTAATTTATTTTTTGTCAAAATAGATACCTAATATCAATATATTTTCAATGTAATTCATTTGAGTCATTTTATAATATGTTTATATATATAAAAAATTTATTGAACTTTTTACCGTCTTTTACCCACCTCTTAGGAGCATTTGCAAAATTGCATAAAACATAATTTTACCACTTCAATGAGTTGAATATCAAAAATCTGAGAGTGATTATTAATAAAATTACATAAAATGTGGTTCAATAAGATGAAAATAATTATTGTTGAATAGTGCCTTTTTACTTTTATTTACCATGGTTAAAAATATAGAGGATAATTAAGGGTAAAAATGATATCATAATTCCCATAAAACATGTCATAATTCTATTAGATAAGTATAATTCTATGCAAAAAAACTTATTAATAAAATATGATACTCTTTGGCTCACATGGATTAGATTAGGACATTTATTAATATTTTTATTTAATGATGAGTTAAAAGAGAGAAATTCAATGTTTAAAAATAAACCATTTTTAGTAAAGTGTTATACACTATAAAAATTCAACTATTAATATTAATTAAAAAAAATATTTCGTATGTAATTGTATTTTATTTATAATTTTATACATTAAATAATTTAATTTATATATGAAACAATGATGATGTAGTAATTACCTTATTAATAAATATTAAAATAATTGATATTTGAAATAACATAATAAATGGAAATGGAAACTTATGATGAATTCAGATAATTTTCTAGTTTAATATGATATATTATGGTTGATTAAATAATTTTTTTTGATTTAATCATGTTGGTATGATTTAAAAAAACAAATACAAAATAGTATCAAAATTGACATAATTGGGTTTTTAAAACAAATAGTATATTATTAATTGATATAATATTCTTAAAAATATTTGGAACAACCAAAGGACATAGATAATTTTATATATATTAATAATGAACCACTTGGGGTTCTCTTGTATAGTTATAGTAAGTTTTTTAACCATATAATATAAAAACACAAAGAGACATGGTAATGTCAAACTATTTCACTAGGAGTTAAATCTAAAATAAAAGGGTTATATAGTGACCTCCTTCTACCTAAAACATATTGGTTGAGAGTTTCTTCACCCATAATCACCATATCCTCCAAATAAATCATTATTGAGCCTTTATAAAAATAAAAATATTTTATTATAAAATAATATTTCAAGCTTTTCCTAAAGTGGGCCTCATCTCTCTTATAAAAGGCAACATTCCCTTCTCTTAATTTAACACCTACAAAGCCGTTTTTCTAAGCCAAAACCTGACCAAATATCCTATTATAAATCCTCCCTTCGACATAGTGGCCTTAAATTGATCATAAAGACAGCCTAGGTATCCCTTTTGATCAAATCCAAAGGAACATCATGGAGAATAGTTAAATATTTCTTCACCTCTTTCAAGTTCTTTTATTCTTCCACTTCATCTTTCATTGTGTTTCAATTATAAAATAACAAATCCAATATCATCTATATAATGTGATGCTATTAAATTTGAAAAAAAATATTCATTATTTTATGAATCATAGGAAGGTTAATGTCATTATACTTGCGTACGTACGGCATACCGTATCCACGTCGTGATGTAGTTTGTTATTTAAACAATTCATTATTTGGATTGGTGCATGATAATGATTATAACTTATGTAAATAATAAATTTAACTTTTAATGATTCTGTTTATATGTTATACAAACAAATTACATACTATTTCACAATCAATATAATGATATTGTTGTTCGGGAATACGTACAGATTACCGTTTCCAAGAACGCGATGAGATTCATTCTCCTTCGTAATAATTCAAGAATAATTTACATTTTATGATTAAAAATAATTTCTTTGAAAATAATATCATTATTTATATGAATTAAATACATCATATCCATAAAAAATATGGATTACTTAACTAATAATATAATGGAAAACAGACCATTTAACACCTGAAACGATGATACTTCTAACATATTATTAACAAAGCAATATTATGGAGTCATATATGATATCATATTTATGTATATTGTAATTAATAATTTAATAAAAATAATTTAACTATTATAAATTATTTTAACGTACCCTCGACCTAGTAAAGTTATAAGGAAATGGTTAATTCTACAATCTCTTTTCTTATCTGAGGTTGTTAATATGTAAGTATTTACTGGGAGCTATTTATCATCCACATCCGTGTTTTAAAAAAATATAATTCAAAAAAAATTACTGTATACTATAGTATGGGTTAAATTTATTCATACCATTATTTGACCATATATGTTTTGAATGAATATTTCCGTCATTTTCCAAACAAGGTACTTTATGACCTTTTCAACAGAAATAAGGTAAGAATGATTTTTAACATATGACGAGTGCAGCTATTTTCTACAATTATAACATCATCAGAGATTCCATTAAAAGAATATAATAATATTTTCCATGTAAATGTTTTCTTTTATAATTATATTACAATTAAATGATTACCAAATAGACAGAGATATTTCACCAAAAGAAGTTTTGATTTCATCTATGTCAACATCCTTTTGATGGATATTATGCTTGTTTGAAGTTGATTTATTATGATACAAATCTTCAATATTGTATTGAAGGTTTTGTGATATATTTGGCTATGGATGTGTTATTCTTATACCATTCCTGATTTATGAATAATGTGTTGAAATTTTGTATACTATTTTTAATAAGAATGTTTGTAACGCCCCGACCCCAGCTACCCAGAGTCGGTGCATTACTTCGTAACATTGGCATGATCACAAAAGATCAAGTCTCGAAAGACCGATTAGTTTAGTAGCCTTGGAAACACTAGATACATTCATAAGTCTTTCATTACATCAAAATTAAACAAACTACAAAAAAACATGGTCTTCATATTCCATACTCATATCTTCACTGATTATTCTTGCAAGTCAGTCATAAAATACTTCTTCACAACCTGGAAAATTTTTAAACATTGAAAGGGGTGAGCTCAAATGCTCAGTAAGGATAACAATAATGCGGAAGCTTTCATAAATAAACATTAACATTTAAGGCAATGTATAACTAAAACAAAAGCCTCTTAAACATGAACTTCAACATAATATGGCAAAAGTAAAATGAGATAATGCCATTTACTTCTTCACATGGATATTCTACTGGTCGAATAATCACATGCAATATCAATAACCACTTTCATAATGATGGAATGCATAATGCCAGACTATCATGACCACGTAGTCAAGGCCTCGTGCCAAGACCACAAATAAGATTTTGTCAAGGCCTTGTGCCAAGACACTAGTTTGTCTCATGAGACCTGCCGATGCATCGAGGAGCTATAGCGGGCTCCACCCGTCACTTATTAAGTCCAATGCATTCCTCATATGAATAGGTTTAAACATATCATAAACCATAACATAATCATATCACATAAACAATGCATAAAGGAAACATAACATTTCCACATTTCAATCACAAGATATCAATACAAAACATTGATATAATAAAAACTCTTTCAAAACCATTTTCAATACCAAAATAAAAGAATGTTAAAACATTGTATTTATTTTTCTTTTTAAAAAAAGGTATGGCTTGTAAAGGAAGCCGAAACTCAAATAATGTTCACGGCGGCGGAGAAGTCGTTGTCGCCGCATAAGTACGGAATGAAAAACATTCCCTTTTTGTCGTTTAGTAAAATGATTCGTATAAAAAGATTCCTTTTGAATAAACTTAAAAGTCAAAGGGGTTTATACACCGTATAAAAGAAAGTTATGTATAAAACCAAATATGCCTCAATGAAAGGAGATTGAGACGAAGTCCTTAAAAAGATCATTTTTAAAATAAAATAGATATATTATGTGTATTCACTATAGGTACACATAAAGAAAGTAAAAATACAAAATAAGACATAATAATATCATGACATAATTTGAAAGTAGGAGATTAACCCAAAGAATGGAAGTTGGGTTAAGAAGTTCCCTTACCTCGTGTCTGACTTGACTCAACCGTTCTTTAACCTCCTGAATAATAAACTAGAGTTAATATATACCTTATTAAGAACCATTTTCAATTTCATTATCCTTTTTATATCACTTATTACAATGTTATGAACATTATGTAATTATTTAAGTTAATAACGGTCGTTTTGTCGATCTTTGGTACATGAGTCAACAATAAACTTCTTATAATTATAAGTTGTTCATGTGGTGAAATATCCATTATATCCAGAATTATATTAATGATGTAGATATCATATATATCATATATATACAGTATATACATTCATTTATAATATTACGTAACATTTAGAGGTAAGAAATGAAATGCACCGTTCATGGAGACGGTAAGCCGTACGTACGCATGAACGCTACTTTCATTTCAATTTCATATTTAATGGAATGAAATCATAATTATATAAATGTATAATATAATTCCAGTATAATATAGTGTATAATACCATTTACTCCATCCTTTATACATCCCACACATGGCATTAACGATTCAAATCACTTTGAGGGGGCGGTAGTCCGCACTTCCTAAAATGAAATTATCGCGTTTTACCCATAATGGAAATCATAAAGTATGCCATAAATGAGAAATACAGAAGCATAAGTAAAACAAAAACATATTATATATCATATATAAAAATAGTGACATCTTAATGGCCACCTTTGGAGGTGTTATATGAGTGTTGAACAATCATCGTTTCGTGAGGCAGAAATTCGCCATCCACAGAAACCGTATGTTCTTTAACCATTAGATGTAGGTGTGTGTAAGTGTAGCTCGAATCCTTCTTATAACAACATCCTAGTATATTGAGGATACTGGTGTTGTTACAAAAGAAATGAATAAAAAGAGTTTAGGGGGTTGGAGAAGAAAAATAAAACAAAACAACATTAGAAAAGACATTACCTCAAAATCGGGTAACTCTTTTTGATTTGAGCTAAAGGCTTCCTTGGGAAGAGTTCTGCCCAAAGTGAGGTTTCTAGGAGTAAGGAAGGAATGTTGGGAGAGTATTTGGGCAGAGGTTGGCCGAGCCAAATGGCTTGATGGTGTGAATAAGGTGGGAGAGGTGGGGGCCTTTTATAAGTGGAGAGGAGGGGCACTTTTGGAAAGATTGAAATGTTACATTATTTCACAATGCTTTTCGGATTCTAAAGGTCCCACACTTATATAATTCGAGGATAAGGTGATAAGGTTTCGAAATATCTTCATCCAATAGGCTTTGGACAAGTGTAAGCCTCGGATTTTGCATTATCTTCTCATTTTATTTAAATCGTCAAATAATGATGTCATCGCTGCATCATTATTATGTCATACATACTTTAATTTATTTAATGTCTAAAAATTATAAAACAAATACTATGATGTAGGAAATCTTTTTAGCTTTCCAATGACTATTTATAATCAAAATTTGGACTTGTATAACCCCAATTAAAAATTGTTTTAGTAGAACAATTTATGTTAGTGTCATTTTCACTTTAACATTAAATAAAAAGTAATTTATGTTATTTCCCAACAAAAGTGGATCCATGGGGTCCCCAAGTTAGGCCATGGCTTGTCTTGGTCGGCCATGACTCAACCAATGAGGTTGGGACATGTGTCTAGGTCATTTCATATTATTAATGTATTATTTATACCTTAAACTACACTAATTACCACTAATCGCGATTAAGAACTTAAAAGTTACTATTCACCAAAAAATTATTTTGATCTCATTGAACCACATTTTACTTCTTAATGAAAACCATGTATGTCGGATTTTTGAAAATCAAATCACAGAAGTTGTAATATTTCATTTAAACGAAAAATCAGTTATTTAACTACCACTTAGTGGTTTCACTATTCATCAAAAATTGAAGTTTTTCAGAATAAGGCCAAAATTTCACCCTAAGCTATAATTGATATTCCGAATTCAAAAATGATGTCTATTTTACAAAATTCCAAACATATAAGTTGTATTAATTAATTTCATAATTAATTCCCGCTGTTACAACAAATAGCGTGTTTTTAAGAAACAATTTATATCAAAAGTTTGGCAATTGTTTATGTCCAATTTCAATGTTAAATTAATTCTAATGACCACCATTGGATAAAATGGTAAAAATATTTTCTAATTATACCTTAAAACCACTAAATAGTATAATTTATCTGTATAAATTATTTTGATTAAAAAAGTTGTTTTTATGTATTTTTCACTATTCATAAAAAAAATTAGAAGTTCTCAGAAAAATACCAAAAATTCAACATAGGCTAATTTCGATATTACGAATACAAAAATGAAGTCCATTTTGAAATATAAAATTTCTATAATTTTAAAAAGTGGTTATTACTATTCATAACGGCTATTTTGATTAGTTGCGGTGTGTTAGAACTCGAACTTGCGTACAATGCAAGCTATTGCATTATTGAATGAGAAGCGTATCGTGGAAGCTCGGGGTGTTACATTCTCCCCTCCTTCAATAAATTGCGTCCTCGCAATTTGAAATTTTTCTTTGATAATAAAAGGCTGAAAATAGAAAATACCTTTGTGGAAAACCCACATCGGAAATAAGGTTAATAAATATATAACATTAAAAGAAAGCAGGATAAGTACAAAGGTCACCCGATATAGCCCATTCTAGGATTCTATGAAAATATGGATATGAAGGAGAAACAAACCATCAAGGTCTGATGGAGAGTTATAGAAAACAGGATTAGGAGAATGTTTAACCACAAGAAAATCACAAACTTGTGATTGGTTAAACGGTCATTGAATCCCCAGTTGGAAAAGTTAACCGACAACATTTTTGTTTTAAGTTACCTTTTATAATGTTGAGGAATTTATTTATGAGATTTACTAAGAACGTAGGGGAATATACATACTTGTTATGTATACTTTCATTCGTTAATAAATTTTTACCACAAACCCAACTTTTACTCCAAATGGTAACGGAACTCAAAAATATTCTATTTATCCTAATTGTATAAGGTTCCAAATGTTAACACATACCATTTAGATTAGTAAAACGATTTTGTAATAACCAGGGACTTCCTGTAGGCTAGTGGTAGGAAATAAAGGCTTGTCGCACTATGGTTGTGGGTTCGATTCCTGCAGCTGTGTCCGACGCGACGGGTTATTCCCCACCCTGCAGGTTGTCCTTTTTCTAAAAATATAGTATTATAGTATTCCAGAAATAATCTTCAGAAAAGTTTTAACCTTAAACAATACTATTCAAAGTTCAACTTAATCCATCCCAACATTTATAGTTATCCAAAATACCTCTGTCCAAACTTTCTCTAAAAGGTCTCTTAATTCCAAAATCAATTGTAACATCAGATTCCCCAAACAAAGAAAAGTTTCTCTTATTGTCACATACTAAAAATATGATTACCTTAATCATATTAAAACCTTACTGAAACCAACAAGTACTGCAGTACAATCCTTATATAGATCACATTATTCTAATAACCAGAATATAATCCATGAGTCCGAAAGCATCAATACATTAGTTATTCTGCTTCAACTGTAGTAATAGCATAAGATTGTCCTTGATCCCTTGGCCTTTTCTGAGGTAAGATTCCTTGACGCTTAGGACATTCATTTGCGTAATGACCCATTTCTCTACAATTGTAGCATTCAACTTTGACAGCCTCTTTCTTTCCCTTGCAATCACGTGCCTGGTGACCTTTTTCTCCACATTTATAACAGACTCCCATTCCTTTTAGGCAAGTACCAGGGTGATTCTTCCCACAATTATCACATAATGGAAAATCCTTATTTCCCTTTTTCCCTTTATCTGTCTCTTGTTCCGCCGTTCTCTTCTTCTCTTGCTTTACTTTGTTGTCATAAGACTTAGAGAATTCCTTTTCTGTCTTGATAGCACATGAGACTATATCTTCGTATGATGAGAAGGATTGTGATACTAAAGCTCGACGGAGAAATGGTTTTAACCCATCAAAGAAACGATCAATCTTACTCCTTGGGTTACGTATATAATCGGCAGCATGCCTCGCTAACCTTGTAAAGTTAGCCTCATACTTTGCGACATTCTCATCCTCCTTCTGCCTCAGACTCAGAAATTGCCTTTCCATATCTGCTCGATGGTCACGAGGAAAGTATTTTTCTAAGAAAAGCTCTTTGAACTCCCTCCATTCCATATTCGATACGTCATCATCTTCCTTTGTGTTTTGAATCAGTGACCACCACTGATCGGCATCTCCAGTGAGGCGGTAAACTGCCATGACAACCTTCTCCCTTTCACTACTCCCCAAGGCATGGAATATTTTCTCTAAGGAATTTATCCATTGCTCAGCTACTGTAGGATTTGTACTCCCATTGAAGGTTGGCGGTTGTTGCCTCATGAAACGGTCTAGCATTGATCCTCCACGTTGCGAATCAGGGTGCTCCATACGAGTAAGGTTGTTATTCATAACCTGCGTGAGTTGTCCCAGTATGGTAATAAGTTGATCAGCACCAGTTGTATCTACAGGTCCACAATAATTATCTTGAGCAGGAGGGCAATCCCTACACGGAGTTCGTGCATTGATACAGTTTCCATTCCTTCTACTAGGCGCCATTTCTAAACAATGGCATAATCCAGATTAGTTTATGAATCAAAATACATAATTCCATACTTGTATAATACTTAACATAAATTGAACTATTTATGGATATAATCCATAATCATAAAAAGAAATGTTTCCTTTGAGGAAGTATGTACTCATAAACCTTACATAATGGTTTGTAAAGAAAATGAGAATTATCCTAAGCATATCCCCCGGGAGTGTCATAACCAAGAGTGCAGCAAGGCCCGTTGTCGTGCACCAGTTCCCGTTTGAGTCTAGCTCAAAGCGGTGTTTTCGGGTTTTACCCCTAGGTACATCTGTGCCAGAGCCGCCTCTACCTGCTCGTATCCAGACAGGGATGTATTACTCGGAAAACTCATAACATCTCTATAATACCAAAATTCTAGGAAGTTCTTCTATACTAATCCTCAAAGTCTATCTTTGGGCTATGTGCTCTAATCAGAGTTTATCTAAATCTAGCTTCCAAGGTTAGTACTAAACTGCCTCTGATACCAACTGTAACGCCCCGACCCCAGCTACCCAGAGTCGGTGCATTACTTCGTAACATTGGCATGATCACAAAAGATCAAGTCTCGAAAGACCGATTAGTTTAGTAGCCTTGGAAACACTAGATACATTCATAAGTCTTTCATTACATCAAAATTAAACAAACTACAAAAAAACATGGTCTTCATATTCCATACTCATATCTTCACTGATTATTCTTGCAAGTCAGTCATAAAATACTTCTTCACAACCTGGAAAATTTTTAAACATTGAAAGGGGTGAGCTCAAATGCTCAGTAAGGATAACAATAATGTGGAAGCTTTCATAAATAAACATTAACATTTAAGGCAATGTATAACTAAAACAAAAGCCTCTTAAACATGAACTTCAACATAATATGGCAAAAGTAAAATGAGATAATGCCATTTACTTCTTCACATGGATATTCTACTGGTCGAATAATCACATGCAATATCAATAACCACTTTCATAATGATGGAATGCATAATGCCAGACTATCATGACCACGTAGTCAAGGCCTCGTGCCAAGACCACAAATAAGATTTTGTCAAGGCCTTGTGCCAAGACACTAGTTTGTCTCATGAGACCTGCCGATGCATCGAGGAGCTATAGCGGGCTCCACCCGTCACTTATTAAGTCCAATGCATTCCTCATATGAATAGGTTTAAACATATCATAAACCATAACATAATCATATCACATAAACAATGCATAAAGGAAACATAACATTTCCACATTTCAATCACAAGATATCAATACAAAACATTGATATAATAAAAACGCTTTCAAAACCATTTTCAATACCAAAATAAAAGAATGTTAAAACATTGTATTTATTTTTCTTTTTAAAAAAAGGTATGGCTTGTAAAGGAAGCCGAAACTCAAATAATGTTCACGGCGGCGGAGAAGTCGTTGTCGCCGCATAAGTACGGAATGAAAAACATTCCCTTTTTGTCGTTTAGTAAAATGCTTCGTATAAAAAGATTCCTTTTGAATAAACTTAAAAGTCAAAGGGGTTTATACACCGTATAAAAGAAAGTTATGTATAAAACCAAATATGCCTCAATGAAAGGAGATTGAGACGAAGTCCTTAAAAAGATCATTTTTAAAATAAAATAGATATATTATGTGTATTCACTATAGGTACACATAAAGAAAGTAAAAATACAAAATAAGACATAATAATATCATGACATAATTTGAAAGTAGGAGATTAACCCAAAGAATGGAAGTTGGGTTAAGAAGTTCCCTTACCTCGTGTCTGACTTGACTCAACCGTTCTTTAACCTCCTGAATAATAAACTAGAGTTAATATATACCTTATTAAGAACCATTTTCAATTTCATTATCCTTTTTATATCACTTATTACAATGTTATGAACATTATGTAATTATTTAAGTTAATAACGGTCGTTTTGTCGATCTTTGGTACATGAGTCAACAATAAACTTCTTATAATTATAAGTTGTTCATGTGGTGAAATATCCATTATATCCAGAATTATATTAATGATGTAGATATCATATATATCATATATATACAGTATATACATTCATTTATAATATTACGTAACATTTAGAGGTAAGAAATGAAATGCACCGTTCATGGAGACGGTAAGCCGTACGTACGCATGAACGCTACTTTCATTTCAATTTCATATTTAATGGAATGAAATCATAATGATATAAATGTATAATATAATTCCAGTATAATATAGTGTATAATACCATTTACTCCATCCTTTATACATCCCACACATGGCATTAACGATTCAAATCACTTTGAGGGGGCGGTAGTCCGCACTTCCTAAAATGAAATTATCGCGTTTTACCCATAATGGAAATCATAAAGTATGCCATAAATGAGAAATACAGAAGCATAAGTAAAACAAAAACATATTATATATCATATATAAAAATAGTGACATCTTAATGGCCACCTTTGGAGGTGTTATATGAGTGTTGAACAATCATCGTTTCGTGAGGCAGAAATTCGCCATCCACAGAAACCGTATGTTCTTTAACCATTAGATGTAGGTGTGTGTAAGTGTAGCTCGAATCCTTCTTATAACAACATCCTAGTATATTGAGGATACTGGTGTTGTTACAAAAGAAATGAATAAAAAGAGTTTAGGGGGTTGGAGAAGAAAAATAAAACAAAACAACATTAGAAAAGACATTACCTCAAAATCGGGTAACTCTTTTTGATTTGAGCTAAAGGCTTCCTTGGGAAGAGTTCTGCCCAAAGTGAGGTTTCTAGGAGTAAGGAAGGAATGTTGGGAGAGTATTTGGGCAGAGGTTGGCCGAGCCAAATGGCTTGATGGTGTGAATAAGGTGGGAGAGGTGGGGGCCTTTTATAAGTGGAGAGGAGGGGCACTTTTGGAAAGATTGAAATGTTACATTATTTCACAATGCTTTTCGGATTCTAAAGGTCCCACACCTATATAATTCGAGGATAAGGTGATAAGGTTTCGAAATATCTTCATCCAATAGGCTTTGGACAAGTGTAAGCCTCGGATTTTGCATTATCTTCTCATTTTATTTAAATCGTCAAATAATGATGTCATCGCTGCATCATTATTATGTCATAAATACTTTAATTTATTTAATGTCTAAAAATTATAAAACAAATACTATGATGTAGGAAATCTTTTTAGCTTTCCAATGACTATTTATAATCAAAATTTGGACTTGTATAACCCCAATTAAAAATTGTTTTAGTAGAACAATTTATGTTAGTGTCATTTTCACTTTAACATTAAATAAAAAGTAATTTATGTTATTTCCCAACAAAAGTGGATCCATGGGGTCCCCAAGTTAGGCCATGGCTTGTCTTGGTCGGCCATGACTCAACCAATGAGGTTGGGACATGTGTCTAGGTCATTTCATATTATTAATGTATTATTTATACCTTAAACTACACTAATTACCACTAATCGCGATTAAGAACTTAAAAGTTACTATTCACCAAAAAATTATTTTGATCTCATTGAACCACATTTTACTTCTTAATGACAACCATGTATGTCGGATTTTTGAAAATCAAATCACAGAAGTTGTAATATTTCATTTAAACGAAAAATCAGTTATTTAACTACCACTTAGTGGTTTCACTATTCATCAAAAATTGAAGTTTTTCAGAATAAGGCCAAAATTTCACCCTAAGCTATAATTGATATTCCGAATTCAAAAATGATGTCTATTTTACAAAATTCCAAACATATAAGTTGTATTAATTAATTTCATAATTAATTCCCGCTGTTACAACAAATAGCGTGTTTTTAAGAAACAATTTATATCAAAAGTTTGGCAATTGTTTATATCCAATTTCAATGTTAAATTAATTCTAATGACCACCATTGGATAAAATGGTAAAAATATTTTCTAATTATACCTTAAAACCACTAAATAGTATAATTTATCTGTATAAATTATTTTGATTAAAAAAGTTGTTTTTATGTATTTTTCACTATTCATAAAAAAAATTAGAAGTTCTCAGAAAAATACCAAAAATTCAACATAGGCTAATTTCGATATTACGAATACAAAAATGAAGTCCATTTTGAAATATAAAATTTCTATAATTTTAAAAAGTGGTTATTACTATTCATAACGGCTATTTTGATTAGTTGCGGTGTGTTAGAACTCGAACTTGCGTACAATGCAAGCTATTGCATTATTGAATGAGAAGCGTATCGTGGAAGCTCGGGGTGTTACAATGTTTATGTTATGATTAAACTGTTTCATATGAAGAATGAATTGGACATAGTATGTGATAGGTGGAGCCTTCTATAGCTCCTTGATGCATCAGTTGGTTTCATTAAATAATATAGTTTCTTGGAACAAGGCCTTAACATTATCTTATTTGTATTCTTGACACAAGGCCTTGACTATGTGGTTATGATGCCTTGAATTATTCATTCCATAGTTATGAAAGTGGTTATTGACATTTAATTTGATTATTAACCTAGTATAATATCCATATTAATAATTAAATTGAATTATTTGATTTTATCATTTCCATATTATGCTGATGTTTATGTTTAAAAGGATTTTGTTTCATTCAAATACATTTCCATAAATGTTTACGCTTATTTATGAATGTTTTCTCTAAATTTTTATCTTTACTAAGCATCTAAGATAACCCATTTCTTTGATTTATTTTTCCCTGGAAGTGATAAAGTATTTTATGGTTGAATTGTAGGGATAGGTTGGGGATATAATTGAGTTCAGAAGGGGACAACATGTTGTTGATGTTCTTATTTCATGATGTAATGTAAAACTAATAAATATATATTGTACTTCTAAGGCTACTAAACTGATAATTAATTTTGGATTTGATCCCTTGTGATCATGCCAATGATTTGTAATAATTCACAAACCCTGGTTTTCTGGGGTTGAGGCGTTACATAATTGGGTAGATATATACTAGCACGAATTGTGATCCGAATGGGATTTTTCAATGTTTCACATAGAATTTTGGGATAAAAATAACTCTAAATAAACTATATGGATGATGTATGGTACCAGTAGGTTATGGCTATGTTCTCTACTAGTGGATCGTGCATGGGAAATGATTTTGAAACATATATTTTACACTTAACTATGAGGTACATTGAGCTCAAGACTATCTAGTGCCTAAGGGTGTTTCCAATTTTAATTTCCATTAGATTTTTAGTATCTACCATTCTCTTAGGGAGTGTTTGGATGTACATTGTAGTAGCTAACATGCCATCTTTAAATGAGTTATCATTCTAAACATTTTATTTTGAAAACTATATATAATTGAAAGTTTAATTTATTGGAAGGTATCGTTATTTTTCATTAAATATTTGAACATCATGATTTCACCAAGTATTTCATAATTTTTTGGAATCATTGGGTGGTATACTACTGGTAATTGGATCACACCCCACATAAACCCCTGAGGAGTAAGTAGACTATATTATTTTTTATCAGGTAAAGGTAAAGCCTCGGAGAAGGCAGTTCGGGTTGTTATTCTTCTCTTATGGTGCATTGTTGTGTAGATGGCTCGAGGGTGATGACCCCTTGTCATGTAGAGTCATTATCAATAATATGCTGCAATTTTGATTTATGATTGGATCTCTAGTACTTTATTTGAATCCATGTATTCAGTTCTATATTTTTCAAATGTGTTGTTTGGTATGAAAATACCAAAATCAAATTATTGATTTTTGTTAATGATTTATACTTTCATACTAGGGAAATTCATTCCCTAACCGAATTTATAGACACCCTGGAACTTTTTACTGCCTGCGGGGATTGGGAATGACCTTCGGGCCTTCCCAGGGTCCAGATTTAATTTCTTTATTAGTGGAAACCAGATTCGGTTCATGACAATTAAATATGAAATAAATGATCCAATTGGGGTTATATTGTCATTTTACAGTAAATATATTAACCACACAGCATAAACATAAAAGAAGACATGGTAAGAGTTAAACTATTTAACTAATGCTTTAATCTAAAAGATATGGTTTATTTTACGTTTTAATCATGTCTAAAACTTATTTTCTGAGAGGATTTATACCCATCATCATATTTTCCTAAAAAAATCAATTTCTAGCCATTAAAAAACCAAATTAATATTTTAATAAATTAATATTTCCTAATTATTCCCAATGTGCCCCTCACATCTCTTATAAAAGGGAACATCTCATTCTCTTTAATTCAAACCTCCAATGCCCCTTGGCATAGCCAGCCACTTCCAAACTCCCCTTCCAACTTCTCTAGCATCATTATAGAGGCCAATATATTGGTATTAATACAATTTATGGCGTCCTTTGTGGAAATAAAAAGAAGACACCTGAAGAAGAGGTAATCATTTTATCCCTTCATTCAATGTTATTTCCATTTTCTAATTCCACATCCTAATCTTTTACCATACTATAATATTAAATCTATAATCTACTAGTTTTTAAGATTATCTGTAAATCATATTCTTCATTATTACATTATATGAAAAACTATACAAACATGTGTGCATACGAATGACTTACCATCTCCACCTGGGGTGTAAAATATTTTTCATCTATACATTATTTCACTGGGTATAATGATGAATATAAATTAATTTAATAATTATTATAATCTGATATTATTTATTTATAATTGATATTCAATAAAAATTCATACCACTAATCCATTATGAAAATGATACTATCGCTCGCACCTACGTACAACTTTCCACCTCCACAAAGCGATAAGACTCATCTTCCACGTTCACCATCCAAGAATGCAAAACAGATCTGTTATAACGATCCAAACTTTACATACATTGTTAATACATCAAAATTGAAGCGCACTTATTAAAATAGATAACAAAACCATGAAAGGAATGTATAGGTATAATGTCTTTAGAAACTGGGAAACATAAACCACTGGTTCATAATGCATCTACATGGTCTCACATTGATTTCATCATATCTAGAGTCCCTTTTGGCATATCCTACTTAATAACCTTCCTCCTGAACTGGGGGAAAGAAATCATACTAAAGGGTGATCTCATATTCTCAGTAAGGGTAAACAAAATAAAAATCTATCACATCATTAACATAACATTTTTGAAATATTAACCTGCAAAAGAAATCATAATTTCATATCATGGGATAAATCATAGAAGTGAAATGTAATCCCAATAATCTTAACATAAAACATTAAACTTTATTTAATACACACATAATCATAGAAAATCATTTCTTATTAGTCAAGACTAATTTCCAATAATATCTTAGTGGAAAAAGTCCATTTCTGAACCGAGTTCATTCCTCATTTCAGTCCTATTTCACTGAACCGTTTTAACCTGCCATTCCAGCCATTTCTATATCATGAGATATAAATTTTTTACATAATGCATTTCAGGGAGATATAGGTCCCACCCATATCATAATGATACCATTCTTATGTGTGCCACAAAATCAAAAAAAATCATACATCATTGCATAACCCATGTAATAAAAATGGGAATCTTAAACATCGTGATATCATAAAACAATTCATATAAGATAAAGGGATTCAAAAAATAAATACATCACAACATAATCAAATTAATTTAATAATAGCGATAGAAACATCACCCTTTATTATCTTATATGGAGAATAATTTTGATAAAACACATGAACTCCATTCTTGAGGAAAATATCCTTTCTACTTCAAAGACACTTTTCCTTTCTTAACATTTCATACAATTCTAAACTAAAATAAGTTGATTAAAAATAATCTTGAAAACATTTAAATTATGTTTCATGGAAATAATGTTCTAAAAATCAATTTATGCCGTATAAGTTAAAAAAACATTCTTCCCGTACCTTGGCTGGAAAAGTCAAAAAGTACCTCGTACGCAAAACGACAAAAGATTCCTTTCATATCTTTTACTATAATCTCATCGAAGGGTAATATTTGATTTAAAAAATTGTATATGGATGGAAATGATATTACATATTGAGTAAACATGGATGTGGATGATAAATATTCCCAGTAAATTCTGAAGTATAAACAATCTCGGATAAAAATGAGATTGTGAGAATTTCCCTTACCTTATGTACGATTTGCTTCATAAGTGTCTGAACCTCATGTATAATGATTTATATAATGTCATTTACTTATTCCAGAATCATACCCATTGTTATTATATCATATATGGTCATATTTAAGCTTCTTATTAGTAATATTTCATTGTTACTTGTTATTTAGGTGTTTATTTCTTTTTGTTCTTATGAGTGTCTTGTCGAATAAATTTTCATTCGTATTTTAGGTTATAGATACCTCATTTCATACTGGTATTAGTGTAATATATATCATATTTATTCATTCAATTCATTTATATAATCATTATGCAATGAAGTTCATGTAGAACGAGTCGCATCACATCGTGGAGATGGTAGGTCGTACGTACGCACGAGCGATGATATGGTTCCCCTGATCGTGGAATCGTATATAAGTGTATGTATACTATTTCAGAATCAATATAACTTTACAATAATCATATATCGTTGTTATTTACACCATTATATCCATTAAAGTAAGGTGGTGGTGGAAAATACATTACACCACAGCGTGGAGACGGTATTCTGTACGTACGCACGCGCGGTGATTTCATTTTCCGTAGGATGGATATATGGTGAAATAGGGTTGTTTCATACTTATAATTACATAAAAGTATATGAGTGATACTGATGTTATTACTTCATTATTAATCAACTAAAGAAGAATAAATGGAAGAAGAAATAATGTTGAAAGAATGGGTAACAGACATTACCTCTTCTTTGAAGCGCCTCTTTGAGACCTCCTTTTAGGGAACCATAATTGGCCATTGAAGAAAACCAGGACCACTAGAATGTTTCTAGGGAATTGGAGAAGAAAATTTGGCAGGGTTTGGACGAGCTTTAAGGCTTAAAGTGGTGTTAGGATGAGAGGGAGGAGGTGCCCTTTTATAAAGGAGGAGAGGGGCACCTTTGAAAAACTAAAAATATTATTTTATTATAAAGTCATATTCGGTTTTAAATAGCTCCAAATTTATTTATTTAGAAGCTAAGGTAGGGATGGTTCGAAATCCTCTCATCCAATATAATTTATACATGTTTAGGTTCCTATATTAAACTTTTAATTTAGATTTAACTTTAAGATAAATAATTTTACTTTTACCGTGTCTTCTTGTTTTCATACACTATAAGGTTAATAAACATTCTATAACAAGCCAAAAGAACCCCAAGTTGTTTATTATTAATATATATAACCTTTTATGATTCATTTTTCCGAACCATAGATTTTTAGGACTAAAATAACAATTAATAATATAATATTTTTTAAAAAAACTATTTTATGTGAATTTTGATACTATTTGGTAATTGATTTTTGTGAAACTCATAACAGAAATATTAGCTCGAAAAAAGTCAATTAAATAAATTCTAACATGTCATATTAACACAAAAAATTATTGGAATTCATAAAAGGTCTCGAATTACATTTATTTGGGTATTTATAACATCAATTATGTCAATATTTCATTAATATGATAATTACTGCATCATCATTGTGTCATAAATAAATTACATTATATAATTTCTAAAAATTAAAAATAATATATAATTATGAATTAAATGTT
Source organism: Viscum album (assembly GCA_963277665.1). NCBI lineage: Eukaryota > Viridiplantae > Streptophyta > Magnoliopsida > Santalales > Viscaceae > Viscum > Viscum album. The sequence continues at coordinate 792,193,230 of OY728160.1, read as the reverse complement.
TTAAGATTTATAATTAATATTTATAGTCGAATTTATCTCATGTATAACCCTATACTAAATATTATTTACTTATTAAACATTGATTTTAACTATTTTAACCCTTCTTTAAATAAATTAATAATAAATGTCATCATCTAATCCAAGTGCGCCTAATGGTTATATTTTATTCTTATGGTTGTTTTTGGTCGAATTACACTTATCCAATAGAATTAGGACATGTTTTAGGGTAATAATAATATCATTTTTACCCTTAATTACCCTATTTATTTTTAACCGAGGTAAAAAAAAGTAAAAACTTAGTATTCACCAAAAATTATTTTTATCTCATTGATCCACATTTTGCTTACTGAAATCAACCGTGTCTCTCGGATTTTTTAAATTCCACTCACAGAAGTGGTAAAATTATGTTTTATGTAAATTTGCAAATTCTCCTAGTAGGTGGGAAAAAGACGGTCAAAAGTTCAATAAAATTTTATATATCTAAAGTTATTATAAAATGACTCCAATTAATTTAATTGAACATGTATAGGTATTATGTATCAATTTTTACCTAAAATAAATTAAATTAAAATAAATATTTATTTAAATAAAATTTCGGTTTTTAAATAGTAACCCGGTGTTTTCACTATTCATCAAAAATTTAAAGTTTTTAGAAAAATGCCAAAATTTCAGCATAGGCTAATTTCGATATTCCGAATCCTAAAAATAATTCCATTTTGATTTTATAAAATTTCAAAAAGTGGTTATTACTATTCATAACGGCTAGTTTTAATAATATTTTAATAGCATATCGTTGTTTAGTGAAACTCGGTATTTCTTATGACGCAAGCTATCGAGGAAGGCCGCATTTGCATGTAAATAATGCCAAGCTAGTTTTGTGTATAGAAAAATATTCCTTTTATGATTTATATAACATAAACACAAAATATTTCTTATAAAATTCTTCGGTGTTACATTCTATCCCCCTTAAAATGAATTTCGCCCTCGAAATTCGTCACATTGTATCAAACAAATGAGGATACCTCTAATTTATCATATCCTCGAGCTCCCATGTAGCTTCTTATAATTGGTGGTTCCTCCATAAAACTATCACCAAGAGAGTGGTCTTGTTCCGTAGGACTATTTCTCTACGATCTAGAATCTCTATCGACTGTTCTTCATAAGAAAGATCTTGTTCCAGTGGTACAACTTCTGATCTGAGTACATGTGAAGGATCGGGTATGTACTTTATCCAGAGAGATACATGGAACACATCGTGAACTTGAGAGAGATTTGGTGGAAGCGCCAATCAGTAAGCTACCTACCTAACACGATCCAGTATTTTGAAAGGACTGACATACCTAAGGCTCATCGTTCCCTTCTTTCCAAATCTCATTACTCTCTTCCAAGGAGATATTCATAAGAACACTTTATCACCAACATCGAACTCTAAGTCTTTTCTTCGGTTATCGGCATAACGTTTTTGTCGACTCTGAGATTCTCTTATGTGTTTTTGAATAGATCTGACCTTATCTGCCATCTCATCATCAAGATTAGGTCATAATTGCTTTCATTCCCTAACATCATCCCAGCAAGTTGGAGTCCTGCATTTCATTCCATAGAGAGCTTCATAAGGATCCATCTGAATACTGGAGTGAAAGCTATTATTATAAAAATATACCACCAAAGTTAGGTGTTGATCCCAACCACCTTTGAAATCCTTTGAGAAATCACTCAACATATCTTTTAATGTTTGAATCGTCCTCTCAGAATGAACATATTTCTGAGGATGATGAGCAGTGCTGAAACTCAACTATGTATCTAGAGTATGCTGAACACTTCGCCAGAACTTTGAGGTAAACCATGGATCCCGATCAGATATAATAGAAAGTGGTACTCCATGCAATCTTACCACTTCCTTTACATATATCCTGGAAAGCTGATCCAGAGAGAAATCCTCTCTAATAGTAATGAAGTGTGTAGACTTTGTAAGACGATCAACTATGACCCAGATAGCATTATTGCCTTTGGATGTTTTAGGAAGTACAGGGACAAAGTCTATAGTTAAGTTTTCCCATTTCCATTCTGGTATGGGTAATGGTTGTAACATCCCCTTAGACTTCTGTCTCTTAGCTTTAACATGCTGACAAACCAAGCATCGAGAGACATATTCAGCAACATCTATTTTCATGCCATCCCACTAGAATTATTCTTTCATGTCCCTATACATCTTCGTGCTTCCAGGACGAATAGAGAATGATGAACTATGCGCCTCATCCAGCAGCTCATTCTTTAATTTGGGGATGGGAGGAACACAAACCCGATTCTTGAACTTTATTATCCCATCACAATCAAGGTTTAATTCAGGAACATTTCTCACCTTATTTTGTAACTCTACATCTTATTTTTGTGCCTCTTTAATCTTCACATGTATAGATGGTTGAACATTCATTTGAGAAATATACGATTTTTCCACATTCAGTATAATTCCAAGATCCATCCTTTGTAAATCGCTAAATATTGGATCTTTTGTGATCATCAACATGGATAAGCTATCATGGTCTTGTCGACATAATGCATCTTCCACCTTTTTTTCTTTCCTAGGGTGGTACTGAATTGAGTAGTCGTAATCCTTAATCATCTCCAACCATCTTATTTGGCGCATATTAAGCTCCTTTTGTGTGAAAATATACTTTAAAATTTTATGATTAGTATAAATATCACACCTTTATCCATAAAGATAATGCCTCCAAATCATTAATTCAAAGATTGCCACAGCTAACTCCAAATCATGAGTTGGGTAATTTTGCTGATGGATTTTCAACTGTCATGAGGAATAATCTATCACTATATCATTTTTCATGAGAACACACCCCAATCCCTTCATGGATTCATAACTGTAGATCACAAACCTTTCTCCACTACAAGGAAGTGTGAGTACAGGTGCACTAGATAACATTCTTTTCAACTCCTTGAAATTATCTTCACACTCCTCCGTCCAAACAAACTTAACTCCTTTATGAGTCAACTTGGTGAGTGGATTAGATAATCTTGAGAAATATTTCACAAAACGTCTATAATATCCAGCCAAAACGAGAAAATTTTGGATCTCAGTTACTGTTGTTGGTCTCGAACATCTTTCGACAACCTCTGTTTTTGCTCGATCCACAAATATCCCCTCTGTTGAGATTATGTGACCCAACAATGCAACTTTTTGAAGCCAAAATTAACTCTTGGTAAATTTGGCATATAGCTTCTCCTTTCTCAGGGTCTTCAATATAATTCTCAAGTGATCTTCATGTTCTTCCTTGATCATTGAATATACAAGAATATCGTCTGTAAAGACTACCACAAACTAATCAAAATAGTCTCTAAAGACTAGATTCATCAGATCCATGAAGATAGCAGGGGCATTAGTAAGACCAAATGGCATAACTATAAATTCCTAGTGTCCATACCTTATACGAAAAGTTGTCTTTGGTATATCCTATGTTTTGAACCTTAATTGATGATACCCTGAACGGAGATCAATCTTTGAAAAGTATTGAGCTCTGCGTAGTTGGTCAAATAAGTCATCAATGAACGAGAGAGGATATTTTTTCTTGATAGTGATCTTGTTAAGTTCTCTATAATCAATGCAGAGTCTCATTGATCCATCTATCTTCTTAAAAAACAGAATAGGTTCTCCCCAAGGTGACACGCTAGGGCGTATGAATCCCTTATCATGATTCTCTTGGAGTTTCTTCTTCAATTCCTGCAACTCAATTGGGGCCATTCTATAAGGTGTCTTTGAAATAGTTAAAGCACTCAGTACGAGTTTTATTTAAAACTCAACTTCACGATTTTGTAGAAGACCCAAAAATTCCTTTGGAAAGACATCATCAAACTCCCATACAAGGGGCATATTCTTAATCTTGAGTTTCTCATGAACCATTTGAGATAAATAACCTTCATTTAGTGTAATCAAGACCCATAAGATGGAAGACTTTTCTACTGGAAGGTTATGTTCATCCTTGCATCGATAGATGATCATAGATTGATCTGGAATATTAAATGTGACTTCCCTTCTTTGGAAATTGATATGATCTCCATATAGAGAAAGCCAATCCATGACATGAATCAAATCAAATTCCACTATCGGAAGGATCACAATATTTTTAGGAAGCACATTCCCACAAACTTCAATAAGAGAATAATTATAAACTTTTGATGCGACTGTTGTGCCATTAGGGGTTGTCACAGCTAACTCAACATCTAATTGTTGAGGTAATATGGTGATACCCTTAGAAAATTCATTAGAAATATAAGAGAGGGTTGATCCAGAATCAAATAAAACATTTTCTACTTTAGAGTGGATGTTAAGTGTACCTTTCACCACTTCGTTATCGTACTCCACATCATTGATAAAAATTGTATGTGACTTTCCATTGTCTTTATCATATAGAGTTTGTTGACGTCGATCATCATAAAAAACCCTTGGATTAGGGAATTGTTTAGAATAATGCCCCATTTCCTTGCACTTGTAACATTGAAGTATAGGAGGTGCACTCTGTGTAGCCTTTCCATTGTTCGCATCACTAGACATCATCTTCCCATCATTGCGGCATTCAAATGCCCGAAGACCTTCCTTTGGACATTTGAAACATTTACTTGTCCCTTTTAGACAACTCCCTCCATGTTTCTTTTCACACATTGAGAATAAGGGAAAAATCATCTTCTTTTCAGTGTGCTCTTTAGATTTTCCTGTGAATTCCATTTTCCTCTTCATATCAAACCCATATGACTGATGGGTTACTCCAATCTCCATCTCATCTTTGAGAGCACATCGAACAATTTCCTTGTAGCTATTGAAGTCCCTTACGGCTAACTCCCTTCGAAGACTTGGTTTTAAGCCACTAAGGAATCAATCAATCTTACTCTCAGGTTGGATAATAATACCAGAAGCATACCTTGCAAGTCTTGTAAAATTTTCTTCGTAGGTACCAACAAGTACATCATCCTTTTGCTTTAGTTCAAGATACTCATTCTCCATCTTTGTTCAAAGAATATGAGGGATGTACTTATTGAAAAATAAGTTCTTCAACTTGTCCAATTCAATGGAATCAATTTCATCTCTTTGCATCGTATTCTTGATAAGATTCCACCATTGATCAGTATCACCTTCGAAACGATACACTGCTAAGATAAAATTATCATGTTCGGAACATTAAAGAACTGAAAATATCTTTTCAGTAGAACTAATCTGTCACGACCCATCCTCGGGGCCCGTGCCGCGACTACCCCAAGCCCGCCTTCCATAGGCCAGGGGCTGGTGACTAGCACCAAGGCGTAAATACCGGTAAAAAGGGAAGGCATTTCCTTTGTAAAGTAAACAATCACACAGAGTACAAGCGGAAGAAGTAAATACTATGTAAAAACTGAGTACAAAAGTAAGTGCGGAAAGTATAAAGGGGCCGGAAATACAAGCCCAACTGTAAAGTATAACTCGAAAGGGAAAACAACAACTAAAAAGTAAAGCTGCTACGCCGGGCTGTCCACTGGAAATCCCACCTGAAGGGTGGGTACAGATAGCTCCTCTGCTCCTCGGGTCCCGTCGTCCGCTCCGAGTATGTCCCGCCCAGTGGTCCACCTCCGGGTACTTCCTCGTCGTCACGTCCACCTCTGGGTACCGTCTCGTCGTGAGGTCCTCCTCCGGGAACCATCTCGTCGTATAGTCCACCTCCAGGTACCGTCCAGTCCTCGAAAACTCGACCTCTGTCTGCACTGCCCGTCGTCTGCAACCAACACAATGAGGTGCGGGCATAGCCCGTGCAGGGGTAAGTTTAACGATACTCAGTAGGGACCCCGAGACCCACAAGGTATCACTAAAACCAACAAGGATAACCACATAGGAGATCTGAACAGATAACCTCTACTTAGGTATATGCCCATACATATACCTAAGTTATCAAGTAACCCATCTCAATCATGAGGCAAACACAAGGTCAAAAGTCTCAGCTCAATCCAGGATTTTCATCATCGAAACCGTAACTGCTGAAGAGCTCCGTCTCTGGAGTGTACAGTGGTCCTGTCACAACTCCGAGGTACTGCTCACTAACTTAAGACTGTTGTAGTAGTCCACCTATGGAGTATTGCGGGCCAGCCGCTACAATCAAGCGCTCCCATGTGCCGCTACAACCAAGCGTACCACTGTCGTGGGTCTGCCGCTACAACCAAGCGCTCCCATGTGCCGCTACAACCAAGCGCACCTCTGTCGTGGGTCTGCCGCTACAACCAAGCGCTCCCCTGTGCTGCTAAAACCAAGCGCACCTCTGTCGTGGGTCTGCCGCTACAACCAAGCGCTCCCCTGTGCCGCTACAACCAAGCGCACCTCTGTCATGGGTCTGCCTCTACAACCAAGCGCTCCCCTGTGCCGCTACAACCAAGCGCACCTCTGTCGTGGGTCTGCCGCTACAACCAAGCGCTCCCCTGTGCCGCTACAACCAAGCGCACCTCTGTCGTGGGTCTGCCGCTACAAACAAGCGCTCCCCTGTGCCGCTACAACCAAGCGCACCTCTGTCGTGCACCGAGTCGTTCGATCAGTAGTCGTCGGGTCTCAGTCAGCTACACGGTCTCCGTGCTCCGCCCGCTCGTCTCTGGGAGGGTCCGCTCCACGAGCTACTGGTCGATACTCCATGTATCACAAAGTCCCGCAAGGAAGTATCTCGAAGGACCACCTCGTCATTGGGGTCTCAACGCAACTGACGGCGCGTCAATCGGACGCCCGGTCTGTGAGTTATTAACCTTTTCGTCCTAGGGGCCCGGTTGGTTTCGTGAGCGAACCAATCCGGCCGTAACTCAACTATACCCCGAACACTCACAGGGTATACTTATAGGTACCGTTTTTCAACGTGATCACCAATGCCGCTGACGGTTCGTCAAACGGATGTCTGGTCTGAAAGATATCAGCTTTTTCGTTCCAGGGGTCTGGTTGGATTTCAGTGCGATCCAACCCGGCCACTATCCATCTGCATCCAAAACTCGGGCGGAGGATGCCAAAAGGTCCATCTCATCTAGAGGAACTCAACGCAACAGACGGCGCGTCAATCGGACGCCCGGTCTGAGAGTTATTGACTTTTTCGTCCTAGGGGCCCGGTTGGTTTTTAAGGCAAAACCAACCCGACCGTACTCCACTTGCGTCCAAACCCCGGGCGGAGTGAGCCAAAAGATCCGTCTCATCAAGAGGAAACTAACAAAGCTGACGGCACGTCAATCGGACGTTCGTAGCTCAAGATATGAGCGTTTCCGCTCCGAGGGCCCGGTTGGTTTCGTGTACGAACCAACCCGGCCGAACCCAAACTATTCCGAAACTTTGATTGCGATAAACCGAAACGACCGACTCGCTCCAAGGATTGCGTTGCCGCTGACGGCGAGTCGTTTGGAGGCCCGTAGCTCAAGATACGACCATTTGAACGAAGTCCGTCCGAAGACGGGGGGGGTCCGGGCCTGGGCCGACCCGGCCCGACCCCCCCTGGTTGGCCCGAACCGGGTCAGGTCCGACTCGGTTGGCCCGGCCCGGCCCGGCCAGGGCCGGTCCGGCTCGGCTCGGCCGAGCGGCCGAGCGGCCGACGCGGGGGAAAGCCGCCTCCCCGCGTGACACCCCCGCGGCACCCGCGGGGTGTCGCCCTGGACACCCGCGGGGTGCCGCGTGACAACCCCATGCCACACGCGGGGTGTCGCGCTGGACACCCGCGGGGTGCCGCGTGACAACCCCGCCGCACCCGCGGGGTGTCGCGCTGGACACCCGCGGCACCCGCGGGGTGTCGCGGTGGACACCGGCGGGGTGCCGCGGGACAACCCCGCGGCACCCGCGGGGTGTCACGCTGGACACCCGCGGCACCCGCGGTGTGTCGCGTTGGGCGCCCGCGGGGCGCCGCCGCCTCCGGCCACCGGCGCCGCCGCGCCGGCGACCCGCGCCACCACCGGCTTCCGCGGGCCGCCGGAGTCGCTCTGGTGGCCCGTTTTCCTTCCCGTCTGCGCCGTTGTTCCTCCCGGGTTTCGTTCTTTACTGTGGGATCATCAAACACCCGTTGCGGCACGTTCCGTCGTCGCCCGCCAAATCCGCAAAACACGAAGAACGGCGGAGGGTTTCCGGGCCGTGTTCGTTTGACCCGCACCCTCCGCGTTAGATAAAAACAACGTGAGAAATTGTTCAACACATGAACCGAAAATTTTAATAAAATAAAATTGTTCATTTGAAACCGGCTCTTAAGTTTTTAAAGAACGTTCACGAGAATATAAAGTGGGGTATTCCAAAATTATAAAATCCCTACCTTGTTGATCGTCGAGCGCGGGCGTTCATCGCGGAAAGGCTCGTCGCGGAAGAGGGGGATCGTCGCGTCGTCGCGGAAAGGCGTCGCGTCGTCGCGGAAGAGGATTTGTAGACGAAGACGGAGGTTGTCCGAGGTGGAACAGCGTCTCCCTTCCTTTGATGTGGAAAGAAGAACGAGGGATGGCATGTCGTTGTTCTTCGGAAGAAGGACGTGACGACGTTCTTCGTCGGAGACCGATTTGTTCTTCACGTTCTTCGTCATTGAAGAAGCTGTTCTTCAAGCCTCCCAAATCCTCCCAACGTGACAAGACTCAAAAAAATAAAATAAGCCCCAGTCTTATTTTATTAACACAAGATAAGAAATTGAATTTCAAAAGAAAAGAAACGATCAATTAATCTCAAAAAATTAATTGTAACAAATTAACAGCCCAATTAAATGGGGCGTTTATTAACCCGAAAAACGCACGGTTGACTTCTTTTAATAGGGGGGGGGTGCGGGTGCGTTACTTAAGAAGAAAAGAAATGGTGGGGCTCGTGCGGGCCCCACCTCACAAATATCCTACCAAGGGGGTAGGATATTCCTGGATAGCACCCTTTCCAGTTCAACTCAGTTCAAGCCGCCTTTAAGTGCCTTCAAGTGGCTTCCAAGTGGCTTAAGTGAAATAAAATAAAGTTTTCGCAAAATTATTTTATTTCTTAACTGTAAGCCCGAAAATTAAAAACCACACCCGAGAAAACGCAACTCCGGAAGAGGCGTTTCTAAGAGAATACCGGCGCTGCGATTTCATCGGTGCCCTCAGAATTTGATTCTGTGCACCGGTTCAAAAGTTAGAAAAACCCGCGCGTCCGTTTAGTGAACGTACCCGAGCCAAACTTTGGAAAATGATTCCGGGCACACCGGGCCTCGGAATCAGGCGTCGTCAGAAACGGCGTTCTTGTAATATTCCAAAGAAAATTAAGAGAAAAAAAAATTCTTTGAAATTTACGGGTCTTTACATTACTCCCACCACAGGGCTTTACGTCCCCGTAAAGCTTCAACACAAACTAGGGATACAAAGGCGATACTGAGAACGCATCTGAGCCTTCCGCTCCATGTGCTCACCTGGACCTTCTCTATCGTGGCCCGGACCACCTCTGGTCCCACTAGAGCTGCTATGATTTCTTCCTTGCTGATAATAGAAATCTGGTCTCATCCCCTGGATGAACCACCTTTTTCGCCTAATACGGTCAATCCCGACATGGATGATACTAATACATACCAAGGATGACGTCGTAAGGCCTCGACGCTACTACCAAGAGATCCAACTGTTACTCTCGCCTCCAAGGGTTGAGTCACACTGTCGGCATCAGTGTGTGGTAACTGGGTCTCCTCCAGTAGATGTCTCACAAGTGAGGGTCAAGTCAACAGTCAAAACTGGAACCTCTTAGTAACAACACAAGAGAGGAAAAGGAAGTAAATGCCACAAGAAAAGGTGTCTTTTATTACTGCAGCTCAAGTACAATGACACAAAGCATCTACAAACATACATCAACAAAACTAGAAGCAACATGAACAAAAGTCTCCAGGTCTGGAGCTAGTCCTGCTCCTGTCCATCTACTCCCGGAGCCCCATGATTGTAGGCCTCAACTGCCTGATGATGAGCTCTCCCATGTCCTCATGTCCCCTGCAGTCGGGGTGGACCGCCTGGTGGTGGTGGTGGCAGAGCCTCAAAGCGTCGCCCACCACCTGCTGCTCGGCCAGCTCCTCTGCCTCGTCCGCCTCCTCCCTACGGACCGCCACGGTCGAACCTCTGCCTCTGCCTGGGTGGCCCCTCCACCGTCTGCTGCTCCTCGGTACGGCGGGTCGGGCAGTCACGAGCCATGTGGCCCTGCCCGCCGCACGAGTAGCACTGCCTGCCTCTCGGAAGGCTGGCTTCGCGCTGTGTGCCCCGCACTGCTGAGCCAGTGTCCCGAGGTCGTCTACCAGAACCCTGAGTCATCCGTCGGCTACCTGCTGCCGAAGACTCCGCCACCTGCCGCCCTGCGGTAGGCCTCGCTGTAGACTCACCCTAAAAGCTCTCGATCAGAAGGGCTCTCTCTAGCACTCCTTCCTGGGTCGGGATGCTGAGGGAGATCAGCGATGCCCTGATCTCGTGTCTCAATCCCTACTCGAAGGTCCGGGCCCGAAAGAAGGGGTCCCGTACCATGTCTGTCGAGTAGCGAGAAAGGTCGGTGAACCTCGCCGCGTACTGGGCTACCGTCAAGCTGCCCTACCGCAGCTGAAGAAGCTCCTGAATGCGCACCGCACAGAGGGTGGCCGGGACGAACTCTGAGTGGAAGAGGCTCTCGATGTCCGTCTAGATGAGGGATGCCTCATCGTGCACCTGGAGCATCAAGCTCCACTATCTGCCTACTGCCGCGTGCTGGAGACTCGCTGCAAGGATCCCCATGAGGTCTGCTGGTGTCCTCACTAATCTGAAAACCCGAACAACTGCCTCCAGCCAGTCCTCGGCGGCCTGAGGGTCCGTCTCCCCGCGGAACCTGGGCGGTCGCTGGTGCTGGAACTCATGCAGTGCACTAAGGCGACGTGCATCGTCAGCGGCTGGAGCTGGTAGCATCGGTGCCTCGGCGGGTATAGGTACCGCCGGTGCCTCAGCTGTCAAAGGGCCATGTACCGAGTCCTCGACGCTCGGTGGGCTGTCATCACGCTCCACTCTCGGAATCCTAGCTGGCTGTCGTCGTGGGGCCATCCTGAAAGAAACAGGTGTGCCACGGTTAGGACAGTATACCTGGTGAGCTGACACAAGTAATCACAAGGAAAACATGAAACACACATGCAATCAATGTTTTCGTGAATTAAGTCGGAAATCAGAAGTCAGGGTCCTGGTGTATGGATACGTCGGCCGCCGCACCAACACTGGACTCCCTGGACTGATAACCACACCCAATATGTGAAACACTATTTCTTCACATAGAAAAGATCAGAGTTCGCGGTAGAACTGAACTCCTCTGATACCAATCTGTCACGACCCGTCCTCGGGGCCCGTGTCGTGACTACACCAAGCCCGCCTTCCATAGGCTAGGGGCTAGTGACTAGCACCAAGGCGTAAATCCCGGTAAAAAGGGAAGGCATTGCCTTTGTAAAGTAAACAATCACACAGAGTAAAAGCGGAAGAAGTAAATACTAAGTAAAAACTGAGTACAAAAGTAAGTGCGGAAAGTATAAAGGGGCCGGAAATACAAGCCCAACTGTAAAGTACAACTCGAAAGGGAAAACAACAACTAAAAAGTAAAGCTGCTACGCCGGGCTGTCCACTGGAAATCCCACCTGAAGGGTGGGTACAGATAGCTCCTCTGCTCCTCGGGTCCCGTCGTCCGCTTCGAGTATGTCCCGCCCAGTGGTCCACCTCCGGGTACCATCTCGTCGTATAGTCCACCTCCAGGTACCGTCCAGTCCTCGAACACTCGACCTCTGTCTGCACTGCCCGTCGTCTGCAACCAACACAACGAGGTGCGGGCATAGCCCGTGCAGGGGTAAGTATAACGATACTCAGTAGGGACCCCGAGACCCTCAAGGTCTCACTAAAACCAACAAGGATAACCACATATAATATCTCAACAGATAACCTCTACTTAGGTATATGCCCATACATATACCTATGTTATCAAGTAACCCATCTCAATCATGAGGCAAACACAAGGTCAAAAGTCTCAGCTCAATCTAGGATTTTCATCATCGAAACCGTAACTGCTGAAGAGCTCCGTCTCTGGAGTGTACAGTGGTCCTGTCACAACTCTGAGGTACTGCTCACTAACTTAAGACTGTTGTAGTAGTCCACCTATGGAGTATTGCGGGCCAGCCGCTACAATCAAGCGCTCCCATGTGCCGCTACAACCAAGCGTACCACTGTCGTGGGTCTGCCGCTACAACCAAGCGCTCCCATGTGCCGCTACAACCATGCGCACCTCTGTCGTGGGTCTGCCGCTACAACCAAGCGCTCCCCTGTGCCGCTACAACCAAGAGCACCTATGTCGTGGGTCTGCCTCTACAACCAAGCGCTCCCCTGTGCCGCTACAACCAAGCACACCTCTGTCATGGGTCTGCCGCTACAACCAAGCGCTCCCATGTGCCGCTACAACCAAGCGCACCTCTGTCGTGGGTCTGCCGCTACAACCAAGCGCTCCCCTGTGCCGCTACAACCAAACGCACCTCTGTCGTGGGTCTGCCGCTACAACCAAGCGCTCCCCTGTGCCGCTACAACCAAGCGCACCTCTGTCGTGGGTCTGCCGCTACAAACAAGCGATCCCCTGTGCCGCTACAACCAAGCGCACCTCTGTTGTGCACCGAGTCGTTCGATCAGTAGTCGTCGGGTCTCAGTCAGCTACACGGTCTCCGTGCTCCGCCCGCTCGTCTCTGGGAGGGTCCGCTCCACGAGCTACTGGTCGATACTCCATGTATCACAAAGTCCCGCAAGGAAGTATCTCGAAGGACCACCTCATCATTGGGGTCTCAACGCAATAGACGGCGCGTCAATCGGACGCCCGGTCTGTGAGTTATTAGCCTTTTCGTCCTAGGGTCCCGATTGGTTTCATGAGCGAACCAATCCGGCTGTAACTCAACTATACCCCGAACACTCACAGGGTATACTTATAGAGACCGTTTTTCAACGTGATCACCAATGCCACTGACGGTTCGTCAAACGGATGTCTGGTCTGAAAGATATCAGCTTTTTCGTTCCAGGGGTCCGGTTGGATTTCAGTGCGATCCAACCCGGCCACTATCCATCTGCATCCAAAACTCGGGCGGAGGATGCCAAAAGGTCCGTCTCATCTAGAAGAACTCAACGCAAAAGACGGCGCGTCAATCGGACGCCCGGTCTGAGAGTTATTGACTTTTTCGTCCCAGGGGCCCGGTTGGTTTTTAAGGAAAAACCAACCCGACCGTACTCCACTTGCGTCCAAACCCCGGGCGGAGTAATCCAAAAGATCCGTCTCATCAAGAGGAAACTAACAAAGCTGACGGCACGTCAATTGGACGTCCGTAGCTCAAGATATGAGCGTTTCCGCTCCGAGGGCCCGGTTGGTTTCGTGTACGAACCAACCCGGCCGAACCCAAAGTATTCCGAAACTTTGAGTGCGATAAACCGAAACGACCGACTCGCTTCAATTATTGCGTTGCCGCTGACGGCGAGTCGTTTGGAGGCCCGTAGCTCAAGATACGGCCATTTGAACGAAGTCCGTCCGAAGACGGGGGGGTCCGGGCATGGGCCGACCCGGCCCGACCCCCCCTGGTTGGCCCGAACCGGGTCAGGTCTGACGCGGTTGGCCCGACCCGGCCCGGCCAGGGCCGGTCCGGCTCGGCTCGGCCGAGCGGCCGAGCGGCCGACACGGGGGAAAGCCGCCGCCCCGCGTGACACCCCCGCGGCACCCGCGGGGTGTCGGCCAGACACCAGCGGGGTGCCGCGTGACAACCCCGCGGCACCCGCGGGGTGTCGCGCTGGACACCCGCGGCACCCGCGGGGTGTCGCGCTGGACACCCGCGGCACCCGCGGGGTGTCGCGCTGGACACCCGCGGCACCCGCGGGGTGTCGCGCTGGACACCCGCGGCATCCGCGGGGTGCCGCATGACAACCCCGCGGCACCCGCGGGGTGTCGCGCTGGACACCTGCGGCACCCACGGTGTGTCGCGCTGGACGCCCGCGGGGCGCCGCCGCCTCCGGCCGACCCGCGCCACCACCGGCTTCCGCGGGCCGCCGGAGTCGCTCCGGTGGCCCGTTTTCCTTCCCGTCTGCGCCGTTGTTCCTCCCGGGTTTCGTTCTTTACTGTGGGATCATCAAACACCCGTTGCGGCACGTTCCTTCGTCGCCCGCCAAATCCGCAAAATACGAAGAACGGCGGAGGGTTGTCGGGCCGTGTTCGTTTGACCTGCACCCTCCGCGTTAGATAAAAACAACGTGAAAAATTGTTCAACACATGAACCGACAATTTTAATAAAATAAAATTTTTCATTTGAAACCGGCTCTTAAGTTTTTAAAGAACGTTCACGGGAATATAAAGAGGGGTATTCCAAAATTATAAAATCCCTACCTTGTTGATCGTCGCGCGCGGGCGTTCTTCACGGAAAGGCTCGTCGCGGAAGAGGGGGATCGTCGCGTCGTCGCGGAAAGGCGTCGCGTCGTCGCGGAAGAGGATTCGTAGACGAAGACGGAGGTTGTCCGAGGTGGAACGACGTCTCCCTTCCTTTGATGTGGAAAGAAGAACGAGGGATGGCGCGTCGTTGTTCTTCGGAAGAAGGACGTGACGACGTTCTTCGTCGGAGACCGATTCGTTCTTCACGTTCTTCGTCGTTGAAGAAGATGTTCTTCAAGCCTCCCAAATCCTCCCAACGTGACAAGACTCAAAAAAATAAAATAAGCCCAAGTCTTCTTTTATTAACACATGATAAGAAATTGAATTTCAAAAGAAAAGAAACGATCAATCAATCTCAAAGAATTAATTGTAACAAATTAACAGCCCAATTAAATGGGGCGTTTCTTAACCAGAAAAACGCACGGTTGACTTCTTTTAATAGGGGGGGGGGGGGTGCGGGTACGTTACTTAAGAAGAAAAGAAACGGTGGGGCTCGTGCGGGCCCCACCTCACAAATATCCTACCAAGGGGGTTGTCACGACCCGCCCTCGGGGTCCGTGTCGTGACTACCCCAAGCCCGCCTTCCATAGGCCAGGGGCTGGCGACTAGCACCAAGGCGTAAATCCTGGTAAAAAGGGAAGGCATTGCCTTTGTAAAGTAAACAAACACCACAGAGTAAGCAAGAGGAAAGTAAACACTAAACAAAAGCAGAGTACAACTGAAAGTGTGGAAAAGTAAATGGGCCAGTATACAAACCCAAACTGAAAGTAAAGTACAACTCGAAAGGGAAAACAGCAACTGAAAAGTAAAAGCCGCTACACCGAGCTGTCCACTGGAAATCCCACCTGAAGGGTGGGTACAGATAGCTTCACTGCTCCATGGATCCCGCCGTCCGCTCCGAGCACGTCCCGCCCAGTGGTCCACCTCCAGGTACCGTCCTGCTCTGCAAGCCTCAGCTAAGGTCAACGCTGTCCGTCGTCTGCAACCAACACAACGTAGTGCGGGCAAAGCCCGTGCAGGGGTGAGTATAAGCTACTCAGTAGGGACCCCGAGACCCCTGAAGGTCTCTCAAATCCACAAAGGATAAACCACGAAGAAAGGTACAATCACGAAGTAACAACCGACACTGCTTAGGTATATGCCCATACATATACCTAAGTCATCAATTTCAAATACGCACCAACCTCCGAGCCCATGTACAACTCTGTCCACACAGGAAAGTAAACGTATTCCACACAGGAAAGCAAAACGTAATCCACACAGGATTGCACAACACAATCCGCACAGGAAAGAAATAGGATTCAGCTCACACAGGTATACATCTTCGAAAGACGATAAAGATGATCTCTGATCCATCTAAGTCGTCAGACCCACGAAGGATCGATAGGTAACTAACCCCCGCAAAAGACCCACACAGGATCGGGCCCACGTAGGACCTGTAGGCGCTGGTTCACACAGGACCGCTGAGCGCAAAGACCCACACAGGATCAGACCCACACAGGATCGGGCCCACACAGGACCTGTAGCACTGATCCACGTAGGATCGCTGAGTGCTGTAGTCGTCGTCGTCGAATCTACACAGGATCTCTGTACTGTCATTGTCGCAGTCACAGTAGCAGTAGTAGTAGTAGTAGTCACAGTAACAGTCGCAGCCAGCACTAGGGTTCCCGCACACAGCAAGCTCGTTCGGAGGGTCCGCTCCACGAGCCGAGAGGCTGATACATCAACTGTCACAAAGTCCAGAGTTGATGTATCCAAAAGTTCTATATCGTCAACAGGAACTCAACGCAACAGACGGCGCGTCGATCGGACGCCCGGTCTGAGAGTTATTGGCATTTTCGTCCCCGGGGCCCGGTTGGTTTTTAAGGCAAAACCAACCCGACCGTACTCCACCTACGTCCAAACCTCGGGCGGAGTATGCCAAAAGATCCATCTCACTAAGAGGAACACAACACAGCTGACGGCACATCAATCGGACGTCCGTAGCTCAAGATATGAGCGATTCCGCTCCGAAGGCTCGGTTGGTTTCGTGAAGGAACCAACCAGGCCGAACTCAAAGTAATCTGAAACCTTGAGTACGATATACCGAAACGACCGTCTCGATCCAAGGATCGCGTTTCCGCAGATGGTTTGTCAATTGGAGGTTCGTGGCTCATGTTATGGCCAAAAGACCGAAACTGATTCGAAACGGGGGGTTCCGGGTCCGGGCCGACCCGGCCCGACCCCCCCTGGGTCGGCCCGAACCGGATCGACCTGAACCGGGTCGACCCGACCCGGGTCCGACCCGGCCCGGCCGGCGGCGCGGCGGCCTCGCGCCGCACGGAGGCAGCACGCGGGGGGGGGGGGGGGGGGGGGGGAAAGCCCCCTGCTTCTTCAAATGGCAGCGCGGCATAGCCGCGCTGTTTTGTCAATCAACGGCCCCCCTCCTGGGGGCCCGCTTTGAGGAGGATCCGGGGGGCCGCCTGGCCCCCCCTCAAGGAAACCGCCCCCCTCTTTAATGAGGGGGGTTTTTGAGCTGGCCGGGGGAATTTATTTCCCCCGTCCTTTGACCTTCCGGCCGGCCAACTGCTGGCCGGTTTTCTCCAACGGGACCGGAAAATCCGGTCCCCTTTTCGGCTTCCGACGCCGGTGGCCCTGCCGCCAGTCTCCTCGTTCCGCCGCGCCCCGGAACCGGCCGCGGTGTTCGTCGTCCGGCGCGGTGCGACGGCACCGCGCCCCTCCGCCGCGCCTTCGATTCCCCTTGACGCGGCGCGATGGCGTCGCGTTGTTGATGATTCTTCCCCGGCGCGGCGCGATGGCGCCGCGCAAAATAATTGTACGATTATCCGCGTGGTGCGACGGCACCACGCCACCTTGTTTCCACCCGCAAGGTAAGTCAACAAGAACGATGGAGGGGGGTTCGGCCGTGTTCATGCGGTCCGGCCCCCTCATGTTAAACAAAACACTTATATAAAATCCTTACGTTAGTCATGCAAGAACCACGAACAAGGATAAATAAATAAACAAAACAACAACCCCTAACTTGGGTATAGGTTCAAAGATTTGTCAACGTCCCGCGGAAGACAACGTCGCGGAGGTCGGGCGTCGCGGTAGTCATCCGTCAAATCCGATGACGAAGAGGTGCGTCCGATGAGATACATCGTTGGCGAATATTTGTATGCCGACGAAGGGAGTCCGAGGAGGAAGCGGTGTTCCCTCTCGTTGACATGGAAGACGAAGAAGAGAGGAGCGGCGTTCTTCGTCGGAGCTTGAGCGTTCTTCGTCAAGCTTGAGCGTTCTTCGTCAAAGACTGAAGAAGGAAGAAAAACTCTCAAAAGCTCTCAAGATGGCTAAGAGTTCTAACTCAACAAAATAAGCTAAGAGCTTATTTTATTAAGTCAATCCAAACCATTTGAATTTCAAAGGTTTGAATTAAGAAAACTCAAGCCATTAATTAACCAACTTGCCATCTTAAATTAAAAGGGGAGTTTAAGGGAGAAGATGAGAGGTTTAGGTTCGTGTGGGTCCCACCACACTTAATCCTCTCAAGGGAGGTTAAGTGGGTGTGGGTCCCACCCCTAACTCCCTTTGAGAGGAGTTAACCTACAAAAGTAAAATAAAAAGAATTCCACATTTTTTTATTCAACTTTTTATAATTCTCCCAAAAACTAACTTTCGTCTCGCAACAAACGCAACTTCCGAAAAGGTCTCCTTAATCGAATATCGGCGCTGCGAGTTCATCGGTGCCCTCGGATTTCAATTCCGAGCACCGGATCAAAAGTTAGGAATTCCCGCTCGTTCGTTCACTGAACGTACCCGAGCCAAACTTCGGAAATTGATTCTGGGCACTCCGGGCCTCGGAATCAGGTGCCGTCTGAAACCGCGCTCTTGTAAAATTCTAAAGAAAATTAAGAAAAAATTTCCCTTGAATTTTACGGGTCTTTACATTACTCCCACCTCAGGGCTTTACGTCCCCGTAAAGATACATCAAAAAACTAGGGAAACAAATGAGGGTACTGAGCACGCATCTGAGCCTCCCGCTCCCATGTGCTCTCCTGGAGATTCCCGTGCTGCCATCTGATGCGCACAAGAGGAATCGATCGCCCACGTAGGACCTGCTCCTGTCGATCCTCTATCTCCACCGGGACCTCCGTAAAAGTCGCCCCATTGTCAACGTCAAGCTCCCCATGGTCAATGATGTGTGTCGGGTCGTGCACGTATCTCCTCAGCTGGGATACGTGGAAGACGTCGTGCACCCGGTGCAACTGAGGTGGCAGAGCCAGGCGATAAGCCACCTCGCCAACCCTGCTGAGGACCTGGAAGGGTCCGATGATGTGCGGATATAACTTGCCGCCTCGGCCAAATCTCCGAATACCGCGTCGAGTGAGACCCGCAAGAAGACGTGGTCTCCATCCTCGAACTCTAGTTGCCTCCGCCTCCTGTCAGCATATGACTTCTGCCAGCTCTGAGCTGTCCTCATCCGCTCCTGGATGACCTGGACCTTCTCTGTCGTGGCCTGGACCATCTCCGGTCCCACGAGTGCTGACTCTCCAGGGTCTGTCCAGCACAAAGGTGATCTACAAGGTCGGCCGTACAACGCCTCGTACGGTGCCATCCCGATGGTGGAGTGGTATCTGTTGTTGTACGCAAACTCCACCAAGGGTAGGTGGTCCTCCCAGCTACGACCAAAGTCGAGGACACATGCGCGGAGCATGTCCTCGAGAGTCTGAATAGTCCTCTCCGTCTGACCATCCGTCTGAGGGTGAAAGGCTGTGCTCAGACGTAGCTGCGTCCCGAACGCCTCCTGTAACCCCTTCCAAAGCCGGGAAGTAAAGCGAGCATCTCGATCGGAGACGATAGATGATGGCACACCGTGGAGCCGCACAATCTCCTGAATGTAGAGACGTCCCAAGCTCTCCCCTGAGCCCTGCTCTCTGATGGGTAAGAAGTGTGCCGACTTAGTGAGTCGGTCAACAATCACCCATATGGAGTCGTGACCTCTGGAAGTACGTGGAAGTCCAGTCACAAAGTCCATAGATATGCCATCCCACTTCCACTCCGGAACCTCTAAGGGTTGTACCAAGCCTGCTGGTACCTGATGCTCTGCCTTCACCTGCTGGCAGGTGAGGCATCGAGAAACGAACTCTGCTACAGCCTTCTTTATGCCCGGCCACCAGTGCTGTCGTCTGAGGTCCTGGTACATCTTTGCCACTCTAGGATGTACCGCCAAAGGAGAAGTGTGAAACTCTCTCAGCACTTCCTCTATCAAAGCGACTGGTACCATGGTATGTCCTCTGAAAATGATGTCGTGCTCTGCTCCAAGGGAGAAACCATCAGGTGCCTGTCCCGAGGATATCTTTGCACGCCGTGTCTCACAGTCAGCGTCCTCACGCTGTGCCTCCCTGACCCGCTGCAGTAGTGGAGGGGTGACTGTGAGAGACTGGAGGAAGGCTGCTCCATCACTATCCACGAAGGATATCTGCAAAGAGGCTAGCTGCTCCGTCGCCTCCTCAAGTAGCTGAATGCCCGTCCTCCTGCTGAGGGCATCGGCTACTACGTTCCCCTTCCCAGGAGTATAGACTATCTCAAAGTCATAGTCCTGGAGGAACTCGAGCCATCGCCACTGTCTCAGGTTCAGGTCCTTCTGAGAGAAGATATACGTGAGACTCTGATGATCGGAAAAGACTGTAAAGTGCTCGCCCATCAGGTAGTGTCTCCATGTCTTCAGAGCGAAGACCACTGCTGCTAACTCCAGGTCATGGGTAGCGTAGTTCTGCTCATGCGGCCTCAACTGACGTGATCCATAGGCGATCACTGCCCGCTCCTACATCAGAACACATCCGAGTCCGGTCCCTGATGCATCGCAGTAGACTACGTACCCTACTCCCTCATCGGGCAACCTCAAGATGGGTGCGCTAGTCAATCTATGTCTCAGCTCCTGGATGCTCTGCTGACTTCTGTCTGACCACACGAAGGGTTTCCCCTTCTTCGTTAAAGCTTTGAGTGATGCCGCAACTCTAGAGAAGTCTGGCACGAATCTCCGATAGTATCCAGCTAGTCCCAAGAAACTCCGAACCTCAGTCACGCTCCTGGGTGGCTCCCAAGCTAACACAGCCTCAATCTTCGCGGAATCCACAGCAACTCCCGCCTCAGAGATAACGTGTCCCAAGAAGTGGACCTCACGTATCCAGAATTGGCACTTCGAGAGCTTACCATAAAGCTGGTGCTCTCGGAGTGTGTCTAGTACAACTCGCAAGTGATAGGCGTGCTTCTCCTCTATCATAGAGTAAATCAGAATGTCGTCGATGAAGACCACGACAAACGGATCGAGGTATGGCTGAAAGATCCTGTTCATGAGAGCCATGAACACTACTGGAGCATTGGTTACACCGAATGGCATAACCAAAAACTCATAGTGGCCATACCGACATCTGAAGGCTGTCTTCTGCACATCCTCGTCTCTGACTCTGAGCTGATGATAGCCTGACCTAAGGTCTATCTTCGAGAACCACCGTGCTCCCTTGAGATGATCAAAGAGGTCATCAATCGTCGGTAGCGGATACTTGTTCCTCACTATCACCTGGTTCAGGCGACGATAGTCAACACAAAGTCGCAAGCTCCCGTCCGCCTTCTTGGCGAACAAAATTGGGGAAGCCCAGGGTGAAACACTGGGTCGGATAAACCCCTTGCCCTGCAAGTCCTCCAGCTGTACCCGTAGCTCTCGAAGCTCGGCGGGGGCTATCCGATATACTGGAGTGGATATCGGGGATGTCCCGAGGTACAAGTCAATATAAAAGTCTACCTATCTGCGAGGAGGTAGCCCTGGAACATCGTCGGGAAAAACGTCCGCAAACTGATCCACCACTGCAGGAAAACCAGGACTCTGCACGTCAACTGCTCCAAGGATAAGGCTAGCCAACTGATGAGTGATGGGCTGTCCTCTCCTCCGCGGAAGTCTATCTTGTGCTGCTAAGGCTCCCTTCTCACCGGTGAAGGTGAACCTGCTCCCGTCGGTGCGTACACATCGCACCTTGTGCCTAAAACCGTCAATCTGTGCATGGACCGTAGATAGCCAATCCATGCCCAAGATGACGTCGTAAGGCCTCGACGCTGCTACAAGAAGATCCCAGCCGAAGCTCTCGCCTCCTAGAGTAAGCTCACACTGCCGGCACCAGTGCGTAATCGTCGAGTCTTCTCCCGTAGGAGTCTCTAGTCGTAAGGATCGAGCCAACGGCTCTGTCGGAATCTCCGAGCTCCAAACAAGGCCAGCGGCTATGAAAGAGTGACTCGCTCCTATGTCTATAAGAACTGCAGCAAGGGTGGAATAGACACAGATAGTACCTCGAATCATCTCGGGTGCGCCGTGGTCGTAGGCCTCTGCTGCCTGGAGTTGTGCCTGTCTCTGCCCGCCAGCTCCCTGTGGTCGGGGTGGACCTCCTGGTGGTGGTGGTGGCAGAACCTCAATGCGTCGCCCACCACCGGCTGCTCGCCCAGCTCCTCTGCCTCGTCCGCCTCCTCCCTGCGGACCGCCACGGTCGACCCTCTGCCTCTGCCTCGGTGGTCCCTCAACCGTCTGCTGCTCCTCGGCACGGCGGGTCGGGCAGTCACGAGCCATGTGGCCCTGCCCGCCGCACAAGTAGCACTGTCTGCCTCTCGAAAGACTGGCTCCGCGCTGTGTGCCCCGCACTGCTGAGCCAGTGTCCTGAGGTCGTCTGCCCGAAGGTCTGGTCTGCCTGGACCCCTGAGTCATCCGTCGACTGCCTGCTGTAGATGACTCTGCCACGTGCCGCCCTGCGGTGGGTCGCTGTGCTGGTGTTGACTCAGCAAGGAAGCTCTCGATCAGAAGGGTCCGCTCCAGTACTCCTGTCTGAGTCGGTATGCGGAGGGAGATCAGCGAGGCCCTGATCTCGTGTCTCAAACCCTGCTCGATGGTCCGGGCCCGGAAGAATGGGTCCCGTACCATGTCGGTCGAGTAGCGCGAGAGATCGGTAAATCTCGTCGAGTACTGGGTGACTGTCATGTTGCCCTGTCGCAGCTGAAGAAGCTCCTGGATACGCACCGCACGAAGGGTGGCTGTGACGAACTCCGAGCGGAAGAGGCTCTCAAAGTCCGTCCAAAGTAGAGATGCCTCATCGTGCACCTGGAGCATCAAGCTCCACCATCGTCCTGCTGCTGCGTGTAGTAGGCTCGCAGCGAGGATCACCATGAGGTCTGCTGGTGTCCTCACTAGACTAAACACTCGCACCACTGCCTCCAGCCAGTCCTCTGCTGCCTGGGGATCCGTCTCCCTGCGAAACCTGGGTGGTTGCTGGCACTGAAACTCATGCAGTGCGCTGAGGCGACGTGCATCGTCAGCGGCTGGCGCTGGAAGCATCGGGGGCTCAGCGGGTAGTGCTACCGCCGGTGCCACTGCTGAAAAAGGGCCCTGCACCGAGGCCTCGTCGCTCGGTGGGCTGTCGTCACGCTCGACTCTCGGAACCCTAGCTGGCTGCCGTCGTGGGGCCATCCTGAAAAGGAAACAGGTGCGCCACGGTCAGAACAGTATACCTGGTGAGCTGATATAAGTAATCACAAAGAAAACTTTGAAACACACACGCAATCAATGTTTTCATGCATTAAGTCGGAAATCAGAAGTCAGGGTCCTGGTGTACGGATACGTCGGCCGCCGCACCAACACTGGACTCCCTGGACTGATAACCACACTCAATACGCTAAATATTATTGCTTCACATAGAAAAGATCAGAGTTCGTGGTAGAACCGAAATCCTCTGATACCAATTTGTCACGACCCGCCCTCGGGGTCCGTGCCGTGACTACCCCAAGCCCGCCTTCCATAGGCCAGGGGATGGCGACTAGCACCAAGGCGTAAATCCCGGTAAAAAGGGAAGGCATTGCCTTTGTAAAGTAAACAAACACCACAGAGTAAGAAAGCGGAAAGTAAACACTAAACAAAAGCAGAGTACAACTGAAAGTGCGGAAAAGTAAATGGGCCAGTATACAAACCCAAACTGAAAGTAAAGTACAACTCAAAAGGGAAAACAGCAACTGAAAAGTAAAAGCCGCTACACCGAGCTGTCCACTGGAAATCCCACCTGAAGGGTGGGTACAGATAGCTCCACTGCTCCACGGGTCCCGCCGTCCGCTCCGAGCACGTCCCGCCCAGTGGTCACCTCCAGGTACCGTCCTGCTCTGCAAGCCTCAGCTAAGGTCAACGCTGTCCGTCGTCTGCAACCAACACAACGTAGTGCGGGCAAAGCCCATGCAGGGGTGAGTATAAGCTACTCAGTAGGGACCCCGAGACCCCTGAAGGTCTCTCAAATCCACAAAGGATAAACCACGAAGAAAGGTACAATCACGAAGTAACAACCGACACTGCTTAGGTATATGCCCATACATATACCTAAGTCATCAATTTCAAATACGCACCAACCTCCGAGCCCATGTACAACTCTGTCCACACAGGAAAGTAAACGTATTCCACACAGGAAAGCAAAACGTAATCCACACAGGATTGCACAACACAATCCGCACAGGAAAGCAATAGGATTCAGCTCACACAGGTATACATCTTCGAAAGACGATAAAGATGATCTCTGATCCGTCTAAGTCGTCGGACCCACGAAGGATCGATAGGTAACTAACCCCCGAAAAAGGCCCACACAGGATCGGGCCCACGTAGGACCTGTAGGCGCTGGTTCACACAGGACCGCTGAGCGCAAAGACCCACACAGGATCGGACCCACACAGGATCGGGCCCACACAGGACCTGTAGCACTGATCCACGTAGGATCGCTGAGTGTTGTAGTCGTCGTCGTCGAATCCACATAGGATCTCTGTACTGTCGTCGTCGCAGTCACAGTAGCAGTAGTAGTAGTAGTAGTCACAGTAACAGTCGCAGCCAGCACTAGGGTTCCCGCACACAGCAAGCTCGTTCGGAGGGTCCGCTCCACGAGCCGAGAGGCTGATACATCAACTGTCACAAAGTCCAGAGTTGATGTATCCAAAAGTTCCATATCGTCAATAGGAAGTCAACGCAACAGACGGCGTGTCGATCGGACGCCCGGTCTGAGAGTTATTGGCATTTTCGTCCCCGGGGCCCGGTTGGTTTTTAAGGCAAAACCAACCTGACCATACTCCACCTGCGTCCAAACCTCGGGCGGAGTATGCCAAAAGATCCGTCTCACTAAGAGGAACACAACACAGCTGACGGCACGTCAATCGGACGTCTGTAGCTCAAGATATTAGTGTTTCCGCTTCGAAGGCCCGGTTGGTTTCGTGAACGAACCAACCCGGCCGAACTCAAAGTAATCCGAATCCTTGAGTGCAATATACCGAAACGACCGTCTCGATCCAAGGATCGCGTTTCCATAGACGGTTCATCAATCGGAGGTCCGTGGCTCATGTTATGGCCAAAAGACCGAAACTGATTCGAAACGGGGAGGTCCGGGTCCGGGACGACCTGGCCCGACCCCCCCTGGGTCGGCCCGAACCGGATCGACCCGACCCGGGTCGACCCGACCCGGATCCGACCCGACCCGGGTCCGACCGGCGGCGCGGAGGCCTGGCACCGCATGGAGGCAGCACGCGGGGGGGGGGGGGGGGGGGGCAAGGCCCCCCGCTTCTTCAAATGGTGGCGCGGCATAGCCGCGCCGTTTTGTCAATCAACAGCCCCCCTCCTGGGGGCCCGCTTTGAGGAGGATCTGGGGGGCCGCCTGCCCCCCCTCAAGGAAACCGCCCCCCTCTTTAATGAGGGGGGTTTTTTGAGCTGGCCGGGGGAATTTATTTCCCCTGACCATTGACCTTCCGGCCGGCCAACTGCCGGCCGGTTTTCTCCAACGGGACCAGAAAATCCGGTCCCCTTTTCGGCTTCCGACGCCGGCGGCCCAGCCGCCGGTCTCCTCGTTCCGCCGCGGCCCGGAACCGGCCGCGGTGTTCGTCGTCCGGCGCGGTGCGACGGCACCGCGCCTTCGATTCCCCTTGACGCGGCGCGACGGCGCCGCGCAAAATAATTGTACGATTATCCGCGTGGTGCGACGGCACCACGCCACCTTGTTTCCACCCGCAAGGTAAGTCAACAAGAACGATGGAGGGGGGTTCGGCCGTGTTCATGCGGTCCGGCCCCTCACATTAAACAAAACACTTATATAAAATCCTTACGTTAGTCATCCAAGAACCACAAACAAGGATAAATAAATAAACAAAACAACAACCCCTACCTTGGGTATTGGTTCTAAGATTTGTCAACGTCCCGCGGAAGACAACGTCGCGGAGGTCGGGCATCGCGGTAGTCGTTCGTCAAATACGATGACGAAGAGGTGCGTCCGATGAGATACGCCGTTGGCGAATCTTCTTATGCCGACGAAGGGAGTCCGAGGAGGAAGCGGCGTTCCCTCTCGTTGACATAGAAGACGAAGAAGAGAGGAGCGTCGTTCTTCGTCGGGGCTTGAGCGTTCTTCGTCAAGCATGAGCGTTCTTCGTCAAAGACTGAAGAAGGAAGAAAAACTCTCAAAAGCTCTCAAAATGGCTAAGAGTTATAACCCAACAAAATAAGCTAAGATCTTATTTTATTAAGTCAATCCAAACCATTTGAATTTCAAAGGTTTGAATTAAGACAACTCAAGCCATTAATTAACCAACTTTCCATCTTAAATTAAAAGGGGAGTTTAAGGGAGAAGATGAGAGGTTTAGGTTCGTGTGGGTCCCACCACACTTAATCCTCTCAAGGGAGGTTATGTGGGTGTGGGTCCCACCCCTAACTCCCTTTGAGAGGAGTTAACCTACAAATGTAAAATAAAAATAATTCCACATTTTTTTATTCAACTTTTTATAATTCTCCCAAAAACTAACTTTCGTCTCGCAACAAACGCAACTTCCGAAAAGGTCTCCTTAAGCGAATATCGGCGCTGCGAGTTCATCGGTGCCCTCAGATTTAAATTCCGAGCACCAGATCAAAAGTTAGGAATTCCCGCTCGTTCGTTCACTGAACGTACCCGAGCCAAACTTCGGAAATTGATTCCGAGCACTCCGGGCCTCGGAATCAGGTGTCGTCTGAAACCGCGCTCTTGTAAAATTCTAAAGAAAATTAAGAAAAAAATTTCCCTTGAATTTTAAGGGTCTTTACAGGGGGTAGGATATTCCTGTATAGCACTCTATCCAGTTCAACTCAGTTCAAGCCGCCTTTAAGTGCCTTCAAGTGGCTTCCAAGCGGCTTAAGTGAAATAAAATAAAGTTGTCACAAAATTATTTTATTTCTTAACTTTAAGCCCGAAAATTAAAAACCACACCCGAGCAAACACAACTCCGGAAGAGGAGTTTCTAAGCGAATACCGGCGCTGCGATTTCATCGGTGCCCTCAGAATTTGATTCCGGGCACCGGTTCAAAAGTTAGAAAAACCAGCTCATCCGTTCACTGAACGTACCCGAGCCAAACTTTGGAAAATGATTCCGGGCACACCGGGCCTCGGAATCAGGCACCATCAGAAACTGCGTTCTTGTAACATTCCAAAGAAAATTAAGAAAAAAAAATTTCCTTGAAATTTACGGGTCTTTACATAATCCATTGTTCAGCAACTAATGGATCAGTAGACCCGGTAAATGAAGGTGGATGCTGCCTCATGAAGAATTCAATAGAATGTTGCTCATTCCTTTGCTCGTTTGGAAGTCCAGTATTATTCAGAACTTGAGAAAGCTGTGTGAGCATGGCTACATGTTTTTTCATTCCATCTCCCATAATGTTTGGTTGCTCAGGGGGACAATCATTTGATTTCCCGTCACATTCTGCATTAACACATTTCCATCGAGTTCCAGCCATTGACTAAAACCAAGAAGAATAGTGTGAGAAACACTGATTATAATTGGAAAACCACATAATCAAGAATAAAATTTTTCACTTAAGGTATTATCCTAAGTTATTCGTGGCCATTTCTAAATCACTATTATTTTGTTCTATGCTTAGACTTATCCTTATGATTCTTACTAAGGCTTTCACATCCTAGTTTCCAATGGTTGACTATACCTTTCCTCTGATACCAACTATAACGACCCATACTTTACATACATTGTTAATACATTAAAATTGAATCAAACTTATTAAAATATATAACAAAACAAAGAAAGGACCGTATAAGTATAGTGTCTTTAGAAACAGGGAAACATAAACAACTGGTTCATAAAGCATCTACATTTCCTCCCATTTATTTCATCATATCTAGAGTCCCTTTTGACATATCCTACTTAATAACATTCTTCCTGACCTAGGGGAAAGAAAACATAAAAAAAAGGGAGCTCAAATGCCCAGTAAGGGTAAACAAAAGAAAAATCAATCACATCATGAACATAACATTTTGGAAATATTAACCTGGAAAAGAAATCATAATTTCATATCATGGGATAAATCATAGAAGTGAAATGTAATCCCAATAATCATAACATAAAACATAAAACATTGTGGAATACACACATAATCATAGATAATCATTTCTTATTAATCAAGACTCATTTCCAAGACTATATTAGTGGAAAAAGTCCATTCTTGAACCATGTTCATTCATCGTTTCAGTCTTGTTTCACTGAACCGGTTTAACCTGTCATTCCAGACATGTCTATCTCATGAGATATAAAATATTTACCCAATTCATTGGAGGGAGATATAGGTCCCACCCATCTCATAATGGTACCGTTCTTATGTGTGCCAGAAAATAAAAAAAATCATATATCATTTCATAACCCATGTAATAAAAATGGGAATCTTAAACATCGTGACATTATAAAACAATTCATATATGATAAAAAAATTCATAAAAACAATTCCATCACAACATAATCAAATTAATTTAATAATAGGGATAGAAACAGAACCCTTTATTATCTTATATGAAAAATAATTTTGATAAAACACTTGAACTCCATTCTTGAGGAAAATATCCATTCTACTTCAAAAACACTTTTACTTTCTTAACATGTCATACAATTCTAAACATAAAGAAGTTGATTAAAAATAAAAATGAAAACTAGTAAAGTAATATTAATGTAAATAATGTTCTAAAAATCCATTTATGGCATATAAGTTAAAAAAACATTCTTCTCGTACTTTGGCCGGAAAAGTCAAAACGTACCTCGTACAAAAAACGACAAAAGATTCCTTTCATATCTTTTACTCAAAACTCACCGATGGGTAAAATTGGATTTAAAAAATTGTATGTGGATGGAAATAATATTACAAATTGAGGAAACATTGATGTGGATGATAAATATTCTCCAGTAAATTCTAAGGTATAAACAATCTCGGATAAAAATGAGATTGTGAGATTTTCCCTTATATTAGGTCTGATTTTCTTCGTCAGTGTCTGAACCTCCTGTATAATGATTTAAATAATGTCATTGACTTATTCCAGAATCATACTCATTTATATGATATCATCTATAGTCATATTCTTAGCTTCTTACTAGTAATATTTCATTGTTACTTGTTATTCGGGTGTTTATTGCTTTCTGTACTTATGCGTGTTTTGTCGAAAAAATTATTATTCTTCTTTTAGGTTATAGATACCTCATTTCAAGAATGTTATTAGTGTAATATATATCATATTTATTCATTCAATTCATATATATAATAATTATTCAATAAAGATCATGTAGAACGAGTCTCATCATATCGTGGAGACGGTAGGCCGTACGTACGCGCGAGCGATGATATCGTTCCCATGATCATGGAATTGTATTGGAGTTTATGTATACAATTTCAGAATCAATATAAATTTACAATAATAATATATATTTATTATTTACAAAATTATACCCATCAATGTAAGGTGGTGGTGGAAAATAGATTACACCACTGCGTGGAGACGGTATTCCGTACGTATGCACGTGCGGTGATTTCATATTTCGTAGGATGGATATATGGTGAAATAGGGTTTTTTCATACTTATAATAACATATCAGTATATGATTTATACTGATGTTATAACTTCATAATGAAACAACTAATGAAGAATAAGTGGTAGAAGAAATAAAGTTGAAAGAATCGGTAACATAAATTACCTCTTCTTTGAAGCGCCTCTTTGAGACCTCCTTTTAGGGCAATAAAATTGGTCGTTGAAGAATCCCATGACCTCTAGGATGTTTCTAGGGAAGTGTAGAAGGGAATTTGGCAGGGGTTGTCCGAGATTTAAGGCTCAATGTGGTGTGAGGAAGAGAGGGAGGAGGTTCCCTTTAATAAGGGAGGAGAGTGGCACCTTTGGAAAAACTAAAAATTTTATTTTATTATAAAGTCATATTCGGTTTTAAATAGCTCCAAATTGATTTATTTCAATGCTAAGGTAGGTGTGCGTCGAAATCCTCTCATGAAATAGAATTTAGACAAAATTAGGTTCCTAATTTAACCTTATCATTTAGATTTAACTTTAATTTAAATAATTTTACTTTTACTGTGTCGTCTTGTTTTCTTACACTATAAGGTTAATAAACTTACTATAACAAGACAAAAGAACCCCAAGTTGTTTATTATTAATATATATAACCTTATATAAGTAATTTGGCCGAACCTTATATTTTTAGTAATAAAATAACAATTAATAATATAATATTTGTTTTAAAAACAATTTTATTTCAATTTTGATACTATTTGGTAATTGATTTTTGTGAAAATCATAACAGAAATATTAGTTCTCCAAAAGTTAATTAAATCAATACTATCATGTCATATTAACATATAAAATTATTTTAATTCATAAAAAGTCTCAATTTACATTTATTTGGGTATTTATAACATCAATTATGTGAATATTCCATTAATAAGATAATTACTGCATCATCATTGTGTCATAAATAAAGTAAATTATACAATATCTAAAAATTACAAATAAAATTTCATTATGTAAGAAATCAGTTTATCTTTCTAATTATTATTTATAGTCAAATTTATCTTATGAATAACCCTATATTAAAAATTATTTACTTATTAATCTTTCATTTTAACTATTTTAACCCTTCTTTAAATAAATTAATAATAAATGTCATAATCTAATACAAGTGGGCCTAAATGGTCATATTTTATTCTTAAGTATGTTTTTTGGTAGAATTACAATTATCCAATAGAATTAGGACATGTGTTAGGGTAATAATAATATCATTTTTACCTTTAATTACCATATTTATTTTTAACCGTGGTAAAAAAAGTAAAAAGTAACTTTTCACCAAAAAATATTTTCATCTCATTGAACCACATTTTACTTACTAACATCAACCGTGTCTCTCAGATTTTTTAAATTCCACTCACAGAAGTGGTAAAATTATGTTTTATGTAAATTTGCAAATTCTCCTAGGAGGTGGGTAAAAGACGGTCAAAAGTTCAATACAATTTTTATATATCTAAAATTATTATAAAATGACTCCAATGAATTTCATTGAACTTATATAGGTATTATGTATAAATTTTGACCTAAAATAAATTTAATTGAGATACATAATTATTTAAATAAAATTTCGGTTCTTAAATAGTAACCTAGTGTATTCACTATTCATCAAAAATTGAAATTTTTCAGAAAAATACCAAAATTTCACCCTAGGCTAATTTCCATATTCCGAATCCAAAAATGAATTCCATTTTGAAAAATTAAATTTATAAAATTACAAAAATTTGTTATTACTATTCATAACAACTAGTTTAAATAATATTGTAATAGCATATCATTGTTTAGTGAATCTCGGTATTGCGTACGACGCAAGCTATCGATAAAGGATGTGTTTGCGTGTAAAGAAATCCAAGATAGTGTTGTGTGTAGTGAAAGATTCATTTTATTATTTATATAAAATAAAAAAATATTTCTTATAAAAGTCTCAGGTGTTACATCTAACCATTTGGATGTGATTCCTTCTAATAATATGAAGGTACAAAAATAATGCACAGACTCTGTGAAACTGGGTTTGGGGAATTAAAATAGCCATATTGAGGGGACATATAAATCAAAAAAGCATTCAAATGATGTATAAATAATGAAAAATTTATTTAGTTGGTTACACCATAGGATTACCATCCAATATAATTTAGTTTACATGATTCCTTACAAGATTTTTTTGTCGCTACCTAAGCTTACACTCCATATTCTTCACCATCACCCTCACCCACATCATCTATAACACACACACACACACACACATATTTGATTACGTACAATTCCCCTCACCATGATAAATTTTTCAGCTCAACGAGTTGTTGGGAGGCGAATCAATGTAGTCTTATTTCTCATTTAATATTTTTATGTATTTTCCTCATATATGGTAAATAAATTTTATATTTATATTTAAACTCCTCGAATCACTAGTATCTTTTGTTTTAAATATATTAAAGTTAGGAATTTAATTGAAATTAAAATGAATTGAGGTGTCATGAAATTTTCTATTTTTTTGGGTGATTTGCGAATAATAGGAATGTACATTTATGTAGACAATACTGAAGAAATGATTATTCTTCATTTCTCAAATTTAATGGAAACGTTATATCATGATTTCATGGATGTGATTCATCCACCTTAAAATAACTATAAAATAATTATGAATCTTTCGAATAATCTCATGCTAAATCAAGAATGAGTTGTTCAGATTATTCATGGAATCATGGGTGGAATTAAATTTGATCTCATTCATTTTTATTCTCCAAGGTGCATCACTTTTTCCTAGATATGGAAAAACTAAATTTTATAATGAAATGGATAAAGTGTAACATCATTATTGTTATGGTAATATTCATGTAACACATAAATATTTATAAAAAGTTACACATTTATGTCTATTCATTGTTGTTCCCTTTAATGAATTTATCTATAGTTGGATACGGAAAATTATCCCACCAATTTGTGAAACTAGAATATCATTTTCAAAAAAAATTCACTTAATATGATGAATCATAGGAAATTTAAATATTTTTGAGAAATAAATGAATTAGGATGGTTTGAGGAACATGATTGAAGTTGTGAAATGTATGCTTTATATCTTGGTTTCATGTATTGGGTTGTGAATGTAGTGTGACTACCTCTACAATACATTTCATTACTCACTGAAAAATTATAATATTTTTAATCATAATAGCGATGAATCCCTTATGAATAGAACATTTAATGAAAATATACAGGTCATAATGAAAATAATATAATTTTGGAATCATGAAAAACAATGAGTGATTTTTTGAAATATAAAATGACTTGGATCATTTTTAATACTGATCGGTATGAATGTAATTTTTGTTAAAATAATCTATTTTCATTATATATATTTTATTAAAACAGACACCATAACATTAAATTTTACACAATTAATTTGTGAAGATTGAATTGGAATTCCACAATCTGTATTTTTTTCTAGATTATTTTATGATTCCAATTCCATGTGATGTTGAACTGAATTATATTTTTTTACATTAATTAATTAGATATTTATAATTATTGATATCAATATGGAATTTAATTTATATTTTTAACATAAAGATAATATATTTATATGATTATAAAATACTAATGGAAGTTCATTTTAATGAATCATCGTTTCCAATAGTATTTAAAAATAATTACTCTGTTATTTGATTATATGTTTCATTTCATAAAAATAGTTATTACATGTTATTAATTGATGGGATATCATTTATTATTAAATTTTTACTTCAATATTAATTTATATCTTTATGAATGTTGGTAATTAAAGTAGTAATTAATGTTATAAAACTCACAGGTTTCCACATGATATATTGTTGTAAGCTGCCCTTCTGTACTTGCATATAAAAAAATGATGTGTTTGTGAATTATGCTATTGAGTTTTGAATATGTCATATTCTATGCTTCTGAATGAATATTAGGATGAAATATGTTGAACACTCTTTCTCTATGGAATACCTAAAATATTACATGACATTTATTTAATTATATTTTCAACGTGTTCCATATTGTTAGTATAATCATGTGGTTCAGAATATTAATTACATCATTTTAAACACATTATCAAATCAAACCCACTAATCTATATTTACCAGAATATTCAACATGTTGGTGTTTTATAAATTCATAGAGGTAGATCCTTGTAATTTGTTTAGTGGATTAGGGGAAAGATTATTTTGATTCATATTAATTGTGGTTATTTTAAGCCATGAATGGTCTTTTGAATCTTTTAATGTAGAGAATAATAAATTGGACATATTTAGAGTAACAGTAAAGGATGATCTGGATGATTAAAGAGATTAATATTTCTAGATTGTGTTCATCAATAAAAAGGTTTTATCATTATCATTTTATTATGTTTTCAAGGTACCAATTTTTTTTGTATAATAGAAGACAAAGATGAAACCAAATGAGTATAATGTTTATACAATGAATAAAACAACTCATTAACCATTTTGCACTTATTTCTTGAAAACATTAGTTAATTACATTTTTTTATAAATATCCTCATTTATTGTTTTAATTTTGTAATATAGTTTTTATTTTTTTGTATAAATTGAGATTATTGTTAAAAAAATTTATGGATTTTGATTAATTTTTACTATTATCCAATCATTTTTAAGAATTCAAGTATTATAATCCAATTTATTTATTAAATTTAATTGATATCATGATTTTAAATCATGTATAATTGAGAATAATGTATAAAAATTATCATTTGTGAAAACTATTTATTTTATTAAACAAATTGTCTATGTGGATAAATGTTTTATATTTTTATCACATGTATTCCTTGAATATTTATTGAAATCATAATTGAGCGTGTATAAGTGTCATCATGTATTTGTTTGAAAATGGAAAAGGAACTTATAAAAATTAATCATTTTATTAGATTCAAGTGAGAGGGAGAAGATGTCATGATTATAAAAAAACTAATTTTACTGGTCTCTACATAATTTTTTTCACTCATGTATTTGGTGTATAATACGGATTATCAATTGGTAAATTATTGATAGAAATGAATATAGAATGTATTTTTTAATGAAGTTGATAGATATTGGTCGATATGTTTTGAAGCCCGAAATTTTTTTGGTTGATCCTAACTAGGTGTTTTTTACTTATTAACTCCATGAACAATATGTTTTTCTGATTTATATATACATAGATACAGATTCTGCAAGAAAATTTCATAGATTTTGGGATAAATTTCTTAAATAGATCTAGGATATATTTAGAACCATTAGACGATGTATTATATCATGTGTTTATTGGTACGATTCTTTGGAGAGTGTGAAAAAATGTTGTAAGGTAGAGAATGAAATTTTATTTAAACATCTTTTATTGATGTGGAACAATAATGAAAGAGTCTAAATAACATTACTAATGTAGATCTGTAAATGAACCCTAAATTAATAATTTACACACTACACCCTTTGGGAGTGAAATTTATTTACAATTATCAATCAGATTTAATTATTACGACAAAGAATTTGTTGGATGGAGGGTTGAATAACATTAATTTTGTAAGAATGTATGTAATTTTCTTATGGGTGGAAAATATTTTAAGTGGGTGATATATTGTCATCCTCTGAAACAATCATACATAGAGAGATGGTATTTAGAATAGAACCGAGAGACATCCCAATGACATATCTAATAGACTAAAAGAACCTTCAAATCTATTCTAATGGGATGTCTAAACTTCCTTTATATTTCTTTTATGTAACCTTGTTTTTTGATGAAATACATTTTTATAGAATATATTAAAACAAAATTCCTTATCATTTTTATTGTATTTTAATTTACTCAGTTATTTTCGTTATCCACAGGCCATGTTATGTTGTATGTGATATATTATTTCTACTCACTTATTTTGATTCATATTGTTACTCCTTATGTTAACTTTTTATCCCCAATAATCATTGAGGATATGGTTTTTTCTATTTCCCATTTTTGTTTATAAATATTCGAAACAAAATTTATCTTGGATTTTTTATTTTTTGTCTAATATATATTTTTTTAAGTTGATTAGTTTTGTATTATTACAGCTATATATAATCACATCTATAAATGTGGGACCACTTGAGAATAGAATAGAAATATTTGGGAAACATTATATCTTGTTATTTAAATTATATTTTCATTAAAAATGGATCTTTTTCAAAAAAAAATCATGTCATTTTATTATCACTATCAGGATTATTCACTATAAATTCAAACGTTAATTTGATTTGTTGATATTATTGATATATAAGGAACAATTGGTCATCAGATATGGATATACTCCTTATGGATTCAGGTAGATTCATGTTGATCTGTTTTCCATTATCACTAATCATGTTGAATTCAAATGAGATGAAAATGAAACATGTTGGAATTAACGAGGTGAACCCGAGATATGTTATGTGGAGTTCAGTTTTGTAATTGGAGAATTTTATTGAGGACTAAACCCAACAAGGGGGATAGATTAGACCAAAAAGTTGGATATTGGATTCGGGTTAGACTATCCAATGTAACATAAATTTTATATGTATATAGGTTAAATTCAACTAAGGAGGTGACATGGGGACCCAATAATTGTATTAATGCACGTTTTCATTTTTATTTAAAATATGGAAAATATTTTCTTAAAACATTTTTTGGTTTGAACCACTCTCATGTGATTTGTTTAGAAATTATTCTCTTTGTTTCTTCTCTACGTACCCATTACTAAAAGAAATGTATTATTATTCAATTTTCTATGAACTATTCTTATCATATATATATATATATATATTTGTTTGTGTGTGTGTTCATTTTTCTTGAAAAGAAATTTTTTATTGAAATAATTCCTTTTTGATTTTTAAATAATGGATTAATAATCATTATCTATCAAATTTCTTCCACTCATCATTATCTAGAAGAATAAGTCCATTGGACCAAATGAAATATTAGTGAAATAATATTCTAATACCATATTTATTTTATTTTCATATGTTTCTTATCGTATAAATATAATTTATTTTCATTAAATATAATATTTTTTGA
The DNA here is from genome assembly GCA_963277665.1 of Viscum album. Classification (NCBI taxonomy): domain Eukaryota; kingdom Viridiplantae; phylum Streptophyta; class Magnoliopsida; order Santalales; family Viscaceae; genus Viscum; species Viscum album. The sequence continues at coordinate 792,156,900 of OY728160.1, read as the reverse complement.
TATTTGATTATTCATTTTTTAATAATGTTCTAGTAATCATTATATGTTACATTTCATTAACATTTATTTATTTGGTACCATATAGCCTTTTACCTAGGATGAACTATAAATTATATATATTCCTTCACTCTTCAACACCGTTATAGAGGTATGTATACATTTACACATATTGAAAACAACTAGTGTACATATGCATCAATCATAATATTTCAAAAATAAATATTTTAAATATAATATAATTTTGTTATTTTTTAGTTACATCATTTAAATTATACACAAATAACTTATTATAATTGAAAAATGGATGACGAGTTCTCATTAAAAACTATCAAGAGTCAAATGGAAGAGATATGAAAAAAATTATCTATTTTTTACATTTGTACCTATTGTGAAATATCATAATTCATAACATATCACCATAATTATGAGTTATGGGAATTAGTTGGTTTATATGAAACTGGTTTATAATTGTTATTATCCATTTCAACCTTGATTTTGACACAAATAAAGGAACTATAAAATTTGATGCAATACAATCCAACATATGTACAATTTTCCACTAATGATGTGGGTAGTAAAGTATAATATCTAAACACAGATTAACTATTACATATTTTAATCCAATGTATATGTTTTATAATCTATATTCCATTATCTATGTTCAATGATCTAATATTTTTTTTGAGAAAATAATAGGTAATCAGCATTTTTATGATTAAAAAATCTCTAATTAGGAATCTATGTTTAATAATCTATAAGGAACTAAGCTTTCTATGTTTTATAGACTTAACAGACACAACTTACATATTGTGTAATTTGATCAATCTTCTCCATGTCTTTGTCATACATTAATGAACACTAGTGTCAAATTTTTATTATTACATGATTACACTTCTGGTTTTTTGCACTCAATTTAATTTTTAATCAATTAATTATATTAAATTATATTGAAGTTATTAAAAATGAAATTTAGAGTCAATGAAATTCATAAAATATATTATATATATAATTCTTTCAAGACATCATAGATCCATAACAAACTAGGTTAAATTGTTTTATTTAATCATCTCAAATTAACTAGATTTTGACGAGTTGAAGAAATAATTTTGTAGTAGTCAAGATGAAGAGATTATTTGGTTTATTAGATTGATAAGTAAAATATACTTGTAAATTATCACATTATTGTAAAACATTTCATATAATAGATTTTTTGTATGTTTTATTTTTTAGGAAATTATAATAAATTGATTTTCATAATATTATAGCAGTGGAATATTCAATCTTCTAAATTGATTTTTTATTCTATACTTTGCAACTAATTTTTTATAAATAGATTTGTCTTATATCCAATGATAGATTGGAAATGAACTCCTTCCATTCATAAGTTCTAGAACTGGGATATTAAAACATGAGTGGGGATTATTATCTTCTATTATCCACCTTGATTCAGAATTTGGGATGACCTGCTTCACGCAATCAAAGTGAGATGACTATAGGTTTGGTTTAAAATATGTGTGGACTACATATCCATTATATACCATGGAAACCGAAACTGATGTGTTAAAAAATAATGTGAATAAAGAAGTTTGATAGAGTATTTGTGATTTATCATGGAGAGTGATAATGTTTAAACATGTTTTTAACATGTTTCTTATCGATTGGTAGATTTTATTCGACATTTAATAATTTTTAGTTATGTTTGATTCTTTTTCAAAATAAGAACTATATTTTCATAGTTTCATATATGATAAATTTTTATTTATTATATAATAATTAAAATAAATATTATATATATGATTTTATTAATAAATATAAAAACAAATTTCTGCAATAAATATTTCAATAACAACAGATAATAAATTATTTAAAATGAAATATAAAAATTTATATTAATATTGGAAATTAATTATAATACCATATAAAATAATATTGTTAATAATATTAGTCGTAGAAAAAATCATCACAATCAGATTATCATGATATAATTTTTTATATAAATATGTTACTAGTCATTTTACCAAACATATATATTATCCTATTTTGTTGTTATAATTTTAGTAAAATATTTTATATGTTATAATAACTTTTATGAAAATAGTATTTACCAAAAATATAGTGAGAGGGATATATTTTTTCTTAAAATGATTTACTAAGCTAAAAATAAATTTAACATATAGATTAAACACTTTTGAAAGAAAATATATTTTGTAGTGGAGGTAAAAAGAATGAGAAAATTTATTTTTCCAACATCCTAGTGTAATAAATCCCGCCCTATAAAAAACAATTATTAATAATGTTATTTGTCACTTATTACTCCTCATGTCTACATCCCATATTTGTTTTACCTATAATTATTGGTATATTATTATATTAGATAAATTATTCAAATAATCAGATTCATAATCCCTTCACAATCAATAGAGTAATTATAAAAACTCTTCATATAGTGACCAACAAAACTCCAACATAATCTTATCTCATGGACTCGAGGTCATGTGGCCCAATTGGTTATTGATGGACAAGATGAAATATGGAACCATGGCTAAATATGGGATCATAATAGTCCATTTGAATTTATTATTACAATAATTATGGTATCATTCCTCGGTATAACATAAATTACAAAAAAACCCTCCTATAATAGCGCTAAAAATACTGTTGTAATTCTACAGTACCATTTTTTGAATAAGGGATTCATACTGGATTGTGGGAAAACATTACAACTCACATATTCCCCTCAATACATAATATATTAAACAATGATAACATAATTTTTACTAATTTTATCGAATCGTATCCACAATGAGGTCAAAAGATAGTGTTATCCCATAGGACAATAAATGAATGTTTTAATAAAGTAACATTCTTGATTAATTTAAATTGGGAAACAATATGGATTTTTAAAGGTTTTATTTCAATTCAATCTTTTAGAGAATGATATAAAAAGTTAAATATATATATATTTATTTACATATATATAATTATTAGGGAATGAGGTTGATCGTCGAATGATAAAGGGTACATGCCCAAAATAATGGGCTTGAGACCTAGAGTGCAATAAAAATTCCTAACCACTTAGAAAGGAAACAAAAATAAAGAACATATATAGTTTTAAAATTTGTAAATATGTTTTTGTAAAATGGTTGTTTTAGAGACGTATTTCAATGACTTTTCCAGATCTAGGAAAATAAGAGTGGACCCATATGGAAATATGTACGAGAATTATACACCATATGTTTATATGTCACACTCTACACTGGTTCTATAAATCAAAGATAATAAAATAGTGCACATAAATATGATCAAATCGGATATATATTAACCCAGTATACTGTTAAAAATATGAGGTGGCCATTATTCAATTAGTTTCACCACATGTTGCTCAAACTAGCCAACCAACAAGAATCCAATCAGATCCTCGATCCCTCCTAACAATATATAACCCCATAACAATATAAATTGAAAATTTTTTCCCTGACACTGGATTATTGGATTCATATTTTCATCTAATATATTTCATAAACAAAAAAAATTGTTCATCAAATAACACTTCCCTACACCCTAACAAATAATTCATTTCCCAATATATATATTGATGAATGCTAAAACAGTATCTATAATCCAAAATGAATTTCCAACATCACAAAAATGATATATGATTAATATTGCTGACTACCAAGATAATATATGAAATATCCATTGGCCTATAATAATTTCCAAAAATAAGTTTTAATCCATGACACCAAACTATATTTTCATAATTTCCATACACTAGTAAACATATGTGAAAAATCCATTATAAATTATTAAAATTTTTTAATATATCTCTTTATAAAATAATAAAAATTGATTTTTTTTAAAATGAATCACAAAACTATGTATAACCGTGATATATATTATTGATGAAAATTATTGTCACACATGGTAATCATTAATAAAATAATGAAATATAATATTAAATAAAATAAAAAATATAATTAGAACATATCTTCAAAAAAGTTAAAATACTTTGAACATGAAATACATCTCACCATGATTTATTATGAATATTAATCATGATAATATATATGGAATGGATGAAAATAATAAAAAAAATATAATGGAAATGTTGATAGAGAGTAAATAGACTGAGTAGTTTTTATAATGATTGTAATATATTATATTGGAATAAAAATTTGGAAATATATACAATGTTATAATAATTATAGTCCTTAGATGCATGATCCTTCAGTATTTCTAATGGGTTGTTTTATAAATGGAAATAATATTATAATATATGAATGGTAATAAAAATATTATTTATATATAATATCTTTTTGTAAAAATATATATTTTTGAGTTACATATGATAATAATAATTAGTATTAAAAAATAATTTTATGAATTTATAATATTAAATTATTTATTTTCATAATAATTTATTGATAAAATTGTAGGTTTATATGATGAAAATTTATTTTTCCATATATGTTATTAAAATTATTTGACATTTAATTATGAAATATTTTAATAAACTATTTTTATTATTTTTTATAATATTTTTTATCATAATATATTGATCACCACAAAATGATCAATGAAGTTGAATAATTAAATTAGGTATATAAAATAATATATTATCAATAATTTAATTTTAAGTTAATATAAAAGTAGATTATAAAATAATGTAAAAAATCCCACATTAAAAATAATATATATATATTCAAAATAAATATAAATTTTAAAATTTAAAATATTAATGAAATTAAATGAATTTATAATTCTGCATTTGACCATTTAAATGATGTATATGGTTTATTGTAAAAAGGAATAAGAGAATACATTCAATTTTGATTTCTAATGTGTAATAAAGAGGTAAATAATGTAAAACAAGATGTGCCATGGATTTATCATAATAAAAATGAGAATTATGTTTTTCAATATCATTGTTTTAAGACTGGGTAATTTTTATAAGTTTTACTCACATTTTTATAATAACTCACCAATCATCCATGTGATTCCATCGTGGAACCTCACATTAAATTAAATTCCAATGATATGTCCCTCATTTACATCTATAAATTAGATCTACTCTACCATCTCAAAACCAAACATAACAATAAAGTTACTCTATAAACATTGAGACCCTTTCCCTAGTACCTGAGAGTTGGTGTTTACATTTTTATATTGGTTCAATATCATAGAGATGACATCTCGAAGGACTAAATAGTTTTTAATTATTTATATTGATTATAAAAACATGAATCTATAATTACATTTGAACATGTGAAATAAATCATAGTGAATGTATATATTCCATATAAAAGTAACTTATTCATAACTTTTTTGTTCTTATCCTGGGGAAATAAAATAAAAATAATGTTGAGCTCAGTTGTTCAGTTTTAGTTACATAATGAAGAATATATCATTAATAAATAATGAATAATCAATAAATTATAATCAATATGGACATGTGAATATCATAATAGAAATTCAATTTAATAAATAACATTACCATCATGATAGATGAGAAATAATAAATTTTGGAAGGTAAATAACAATAAAAAATTACTTTTAATCAAGATAATATATATAAAATTATTTAATTATAATATCAATTCAATAATCTAATGGATAATAATATTTAAATTTTTAATGAGATAAATTATTAATTTTAGTTGTAATGATATGAGAAATTATTCCATCAATATTATCACCTTTCACAATGTGGTTTAAATCTATATCAAAAATCCCACTTAATACTACCTTACTTATTTATCTCATGTTAATCTCAATGCATCAAGGGGATATATAATTACAGGCTCCAACCATCACTAAATGTCTTAAACATTTATCATATATTTAATGATCTATTTAATTCATGAACATAATGCCTTATCAATTAATTTCAATAATGAATATTCAAATTTAAATAACAATGTTTTTCCCCACCCAATTATATAAATTTAAATGTAAACAATTTTATATATAAATAATTTATGATTTAACTTTTTCAATGATATATAATAAATCTATTTAGGATAAAATAACTTCCTACGAAAAAATTAGGTTTATATTTCAAGTCAATGTTAATTATTTCAGACATTAATCACGAATGGTTATTTAAATTCATTCCCTACTTGAACTAATAAAAATCAATCCATATAAACAATAATTATGGTATCATTATAGAATATCATGATTAGAGTATATTTAAAATAATTTATTATTGTTATAGAAGATGAATAATACAATTAAAAGATTATTAAAAAAATTCCTGAGGAACATTCCTTTTAACATTGGAAATCAGCTAAAAATTATTATTTATAATAATAAAAATAAAATTTTAATTAAAAAATAACCTTTCAATATTATAAAGGATTATTTAGAAAAATGAATGATCATGACATCTAAAAATATATTATCATTCATATTATGTAAAAATAATGATTCCTGTCACAAATTTTTTTTAGAAAAGTCAAAATTAAATAATTTAGAAAACTAAAAAAATATTCCCTTGACTTTTTTCTTAAAAAATATCCATTTATGGTCAAAAATTACATTATAAAATAATATTCAAATAAATTTAAAATTTTTTTGAATACAAAAATTTTCATAACAATGACTTTCAAAGGAGTCGAATAATTTATTTATGTTTTTTTATAATAATTTCAATAACATTATGTAGCAATGTGTATAAATTTGTACTATTACATAAATAATTCATGAATATCCACGGTCGAATATTATTAGTAATGTTTGTTAAAATTTAAATTATTTCAATAAATGGATATTCAAGTATAAACACTCTGTAATACAATGATATTGGAACATTAATATTATAACACTATCATCACATTTGATTTATTTTTCTAATAAAAGTAAAATCATAATATGAATTTATAAATAAAAGAAATATAATTTTAATTTATGATATAAAATATCTTTGTTAGAGTTAATAAGCCTTATTAATGTATATATGGGTATAGAATGACTTATATATTAATGATGAAAATTTGAGGCATGAAACCCTTGTAATGATCGTAACATTACAATGATAATTAATCAATAAATTGATTTTGTGTATCCAATTTATATCAAAATAATATAATATAAATATATCATTATATTACCAAAAGTCCTAAAACACATAATCTATGTACATATAAGATAACTCATATGTAATATATCCCAATAAAATGAAATTGATGTGTGACATTCAATACAACGTAATAATTTTAAAGTCCAAAATTTCGTGTATTATAAAGTTAATATCAATATATAAAATATCATAATTTCAGAATTATTTATTATTGTAAATGAAAAATGAAAACTATATTCGACATATTAATTTTTTAGCTACAAGACATTATAATATGTCTCAAAGAAAGAAAATTGAAGTAAAACCCCTTACATCACACAACCTTTCAGTTGATCATAGTTTAACCTCAATTATAAATATTTTAATAAATTTATTAATTTGAAAAAAAAAATCATATTATATGTTATAATATCTTATATGATCATATTATATCATATTAGAACCCATTTGTTAAAAATCAATTATTATTATTGTTATTATTATTATATTTTCTGTCAATTATATGTTTTCTCACATATGTATTGTAATTAATGTTTTATTTATTATGTATAGGATATAATTACATATTACTAAGAACTATATCGACGGTGGAAATATCATATCTAATTTTGGGTATAATCTTTTAATCTATTCTAAATAGGTTGACATATAAAAAGGGTTACATCGCTTCGTATAGATAATAAAACATATCTAAACATGAGCGAAAATATCTTTCCCTTAATAGGTTATAGGGTTAGAATAAAGATGATATATTAATTGAAATAAATAATATGATTACATATTTATTTTATATATTAATCATTTCCATCATTATGACTATGCATGATAGTAAGTAATTAAAGGCAAATTATATTAGTTCATGAGTATGTATTTTTCTGTACCAACGAGCAAAGGATTTTATTCCCATTTGATGGTGAATGGGTTAAATAAATATAATTACACAAACATACTAACATATAATTATGCGGTATTTATTTTTTTCATTTCATATATATTAATACATAATTGGTGGCATAAAAACTATGAAAAAATGGAACATGCATAGTGATGAAAATTACATTCTCTTAACCGATAATCATATACATAAACTATTAAGGACTATAGGGTTGTTAATTTGGAAATAAAAAACTTCTAGATTTTGGAAAATGAGTTTCAGATTAGAGTTTGGTTGGGGTTGGGAAATTCAATAACTAGATCAGTGTGAATAATTTAGAGGAGGGGGATCCCAATTATAATTGAGGAGGAGTAGAGTTTGTGTAAATTAAAAAAATAATATTTATTAATGGCATGTAAATGTCAAAAAAAATTCACAAAAAATATATAAATTATATATTTTATGGAGGATAATATTATATAACATCTACATAATCACATATACACTTATTTTATAAATGTTATTCTTTTTCCTATATGTTTTCATACTTTAAAATTTTTATTTTTCACCGTAGTAGTTAGTTTACCTATCCTAGTTAATTTATCCTTCAATTATAAAAAATATTTATCATTAAAATATATTTTTCATCCAGTAATTCTTAAATTTATATTATTAAATTTCAAATTCAATGACTAGAGAAATATGTTTAGAAAATCGAATATATTGCGTAAAACCCCTTTTTAACCTTAATCACAGTAAAATATTTTTTTAGTATTTATCGATCATTATGGAATTTTTTTTATTTAGATCATATTATATAATATTATTTATGATTATTTATACTATGGATTAAATTTTATTAAATTCATTTTACATAATTTGTAGAATAATATTTCTAAACAAACCATAAAAATGCGTTGAAAACCCATTTTTTCAAGAAATGTGTTTTCCATTAATTTGATTATCATACATTAACAATTATAATATATTTCATATATATATATATTTAACTTAATATAGTAAGACATATAATCAATAAATTTCATGTAAATATTTCATTAGTTTAAGTTATGATAACTAATTGTAAGGGAGAAATATTAAAACATTAAAAATAGTTTACAATTTTTTGTGTTTATAAAGGAAAAAATATAGCTATTTCTAAAAAGTTATAAAAAATATAAATATATAAAAAATTTGATATCTTGATATAATATCTGATTCATTATGGATCATTTAATAAATCCCAATTTAATGAAATGAATGACATTTATACAAATTGTAATTTCATTATTAACCTTAATATTATTGTACTTTGAAAATAAAAAATAATTCATCATAAGAAAATTTTGGAATCATTATTTACAAAACGATTTTGTGTGAAAAAAATAATAAAATCTATATATGCTAATGATGATTTTAAAAAATAAAATTAAAAATAAATTTTTTAATTGTATTTTGAAAATTAAAATGACAATATTGAATATTTTTTTGATTATTTACAAAGAATATATCAATAAATTTGAAATTTTTTGTAATTATATATATATATATATATATATTATTTTTGTAATCTAATTAAAATCATTTAATTATAATTTAATGTATTAATGATAATATTTGTAAAATATATTTCACGGGACATTTTTTCTTTGATTTTAGGTGTCATATATATTATAATTCATAGTGATAATAATTTAATCTTTTTTTGTGTTACATTTTCCCATACATCAATAATTTAACTCAACATAATATAAACAAATAACAAGAAATGAAGTGGTTGAAATGTGAAAATACCGTTGTTCAAACCCTATATCATTAAAAGGGTAAATAAACCATCATCATATATGTTGGGAAGAGAAATATTACGGTCATATTCAATATAATTTATGCTCCTAATAGGTATCATGATCTTATATGTTTTTAGTTGGATATTTAGTTCCTTAAGAATAACATTGATGGTCGATGGGTTATTCTTTGTGATTTTAATTAGAATTTGATACTCTATGAAAAAATGTGCTATATTTCTAACCCCATTACTTCCCAGGAATTCAGATCCACTATTGATGATAATATTTTGAGTGTTGTTAATATAGTTGGAACCACTGGTATTGGAGGAATTTCAAAGTTATTGTGGTAATAAATTACGACATGACTTCTGTTAATGAGGCTCTTATAGATACATGGGAATCCATTTCAATCATAAACATATAAAAACACAAAAAATGATATCATAAATGAGTTGTTTTAGTTATTAGTAATAATTTTAATTCCCTCCTCCCTTTCATGTTCCATAATTATTGGCTGACCCATCCAAAAGGTGGTATATTAGTTTAGGATGTTTAGGGTTCTGTGAATTTCATATAAAATGGGGTTTCATACATCCTCAATATAATATTATTAAAGTAAATATGAAAAATGGATTATATATAGATCTATTACTATAAATAATTATATATCCCTTATTGAGGCCTCTCTATAGATCATTCATAAGAATAGAATATTCAATTACTTCTCTGATTTTATTTTTAGAGAAACTAATATATATTTTCAGCTTAATAGTCTCTTGAATATTATGGATTCTATTTAAATATATTCACTCAAATATAATTGGATTAATTTTGGGGATATAAACTATATATTAATAAAAAACATTAAAATAGATTGTAATGTTTATAAGAAATTAGATTTTCTCATGAATGGGGATCAGATCTAGAACAATATACATGTCCTCTTGCAGAATGTTGTATATTGCTACATGGATATTATTAATGGCACATCCATCATCAATAATCATGTGTGGGGTATTCATCCATAAAATTTTAATCAAATGTAATATTCCATAAATATCTATCATTCCATTGAACCATAAATCAAGAATGTGGTTTTTGTATTAGGGTTGATAACTATCTTTGTCCCGACTGATCCAGTAACTTCTTCTTTGGATCATATTCCGAGACCATTCAAGATGATGTATAATGAATTGTTTTGTATTTATTTAAAGTGTCTTCCCAACCTCATAGGTAAATTTTCATTTATATTTCCCTTAAAAATGATAATTACATATACATTATTTTTTTTTGTATGGTCAATTGGTCAATACCATGGATAAATATATAAGTAATATTCTCAATAATAGATTATGCAAATTATTTAGTTTTTTTTTCATATAAATTTTGATTCATAAATATAAAGGAAATATATAATGGCCACATCACTACCTCATAATGTGTCAATATTATCAAAATTTCCACTATTGGAGAGAAAATATATCATAAACAATATATCAAAAAAACTATTCATATGATGGTTTGGGATTTCATATTAAGAATCATTCTTTGTTTTATTTTATGGACGATTTCATTAGCATGATTATCATCACCTGGGGTTTTTATCATGATTATGTTATAAAAAATAGCTACCTTGAGGGATATGTTAACTATCCTAGATGATTAATATAGTGTGATCCACATTTTGATATTATTAATTCCATTTTTTTGGATTATCTATGTAGGATTTTCTATAATTGAACTATTAATGGGATATTGAATACTATATGTTCAGGTATGGGAATCAATGATCCCACACATCTTCTTTATGATGATGTTATTAATCTCATCACCCATGTGAATGATAGGAAAATTAAGAACATCCATAAGTCCCTCTTACATTATGGCGATGTTTTTGGTCCGGAAGTTAGTAAGAACAATGCCATTGCCTATTTTTGTCTGTATATTAAAACTAGATAGAAAATTGATATTATTATATATTTGGAAATCAAAGAGGGATTTTTTTAGTTAATTTAAGTTTTTTTCCTTTTCTCTAGGTAATTTAATAATTTTCAAAATTTTTGGAATTATTATTCATATCAAATGGAATATTACAACATAGAAAAGTAAATCATTATATATATATGGTCGTGTTTCTTTTGATAAATATGTAATCACATAAAAAAATATTTTCATTTATGGTGTATAAAATGTTGTTTCTCTCATCACGAGTGTTAACTTTTTCATCGATAAATTTCTTTTTAGTGTCTGAATTTTAAAGAATATGTTATCTGTTGTCCATTGGAATAATATATGTAGGCCTTTATAGCTTTGTGTCTATGAATCAATACTATTTTGTGCTTTAATCAATTATTCAAAGATTATTTTATTTGGAATCATTTAATAGAAAATATATAGGATCATGGATATTTTCTTGTTATTATTATTAATAAGATGAAATAATTAAATTATAGTCATTTTCAATCCTTAGTCTTACATCCCTTCAAATCTACTTTCACATTGAAGGATTCCCAATCATGATGGTTTTCATCGAGGGATTCATGACATAACATCATGACTACTTATTATATTTTTGTTTCATTTATTGATTCTATAATGAATAAATGTACAAATGATTATTTATATAATTTCATCTGGGATGAATTCAATAAAATGGAATATATTCAGGAAAACATTAAATACTTTGTACACAGATACTACTTCTCATCATGTGGTGACATTTAGGCATGATATCCTACTATAGGTTTCATCCTCCCCTCTATATTATTTTATCATCATTTAATTATTTATGATGAAAGTCAACAGTTCATTAGGATATAGAATAGGTACATATTTATCCTATATCATAATATTCCTTCATGAAATTGGGTGAATTAGAATATTTCAAATATAGAATTTTTACAAATCTATGGTATTTCATTTTTCTTAGCTTGTGATCTCTGTCAAAATCATATTGAGGACATTAATCTTTAATTCTTGAGTTATTTAATTTTTTGTCTATTTGGAATGTTATATAATATATAATAGAAGAAAATTTTTCTTTTACTTCCATTACGTTGGATTTTATCAGCAGATAACTAGATATTCCACAATCTCGTAATATATTCTTGATCATCTAGGTTATTGTAGAAATGTTGGAAACCATTACCTAGAAGCCTTTGATTAAATTGTTACATGATTGTGTTTCTCTATTTCCTCAAGTATCATTAGATCATCTATTAGATTATTTCTATAATTCCAATGTAAATAAAAAGGATTATTGTAACAATTCAATTCATGACGTATCTATCCATAGATGAAATCTCAATAATGGTATCTTTCATTCTCCTTCAGGAAAATTGTATTTTTCTAACATCACCCTTTTCAGGATGGAACTAATACAAATGGATCACATTGTGGTAATAAGGGTTCATCAGGTAATAGAGATATTTTTTTGGATAACAATGGGGATGTATTAGAATGTCTTCATGGTTCATATAGATTATTTTATTTTATTGAAGTTTAAATTATCTTTATTATCATTGAGATTGGGTAATCCAAACAAGTAGAGTGCGGAAATCTTTGGGTTGAATGTTATTCACCATTGTGGTAAATATTATCTGAATAGGCTCCACTCAAATACTTTGGATGTTATATAAAATATCTTTCAATTTCCTGTATTTCCATTCAACCCTTTATTACATTCTCAACCATATCTATTTGGAGGCATATGATCTGGTGAATGGCCTTTTCAACAAAGGTGTTGATTGAAATAATTTTATATGGTCCAACAATATTTCGATTGATATAATTATAATTTTTAATGGAATATATATAATCTTCATTTTTTAGACTCTTAGGAAATGTATTACTTCCTTATAAAGGCAAACATACTCTTAACGGATTGTTCTCATCTTACCACAAAAAATGCAATATGGAATGATACATTACTAGGATTCCTAGTAAGAGAATATTATTTTTATGTTAATATTGAAACCACTATAAAATGTTAAAATAATTATAGATAAGTATATATTTCATTTATTAAATTTATTTTATGATCGAGGGAATGGAAAGAACCAAAAATATGAAATTTGGGATTATTTAAATGATCATTTATTCATCAAATACAAAACTAATATGATATCATTTTTTCTCAAATCAACTTCCTAATGTTGAGGATTTATTTTAGTATTAGGGAATATAAGAAAATATAGTAGGATGAAATTTATATATTTCATAAGAAAAATTTCATCTACTATCCAGTATTTAATACATGACCACATCTACAGTTACTCAAGATAGTCAATATCAAATATTGAGGTTTTATACATAAAGTAATAAAATTAATTTTTGATGGATATAAATATCATAAAATAATTTATAGGTTATTGAACCCATCATTGAATATTGACCTAAACTAAAAAAAATTATATAAGTTAAGATAATTATAAATGTATATAAATACTCAAATTAGGAAATAATAGAGTATACATAAAAATTTACACTAAATGGTCATCTTAATCATATGTTATGGTCTAGGTGATCCCATATTAAATAAATAAAACAAAAAAAATCAGAATTAAAACAATATATAAATAATTTTGAGGGCATTAATCCCCTTATATTTTCATCACCAATGAATAAAAAAAATATGAGTTTATTAAGACCATATCTGACTAATCTCCATTATTTACCTTTTTTGACCAGGAATTTTAAACACATGTGAGATGGAAGGATTGATATTTATTTCATGAACTAATCATTAAATAATGTGGGGATATATTCACCATGTAACACTTTTGGACCACTCTTTCAATGCATTGAAAAAATTTCTAAATCTGATTCAACACATAAAAATTACCAATTGTTATAAAAAACATCCTTATTGAATTAATTTCTCATAATTCATCTTCATATTCCAAAAAAATTTCAATATAAAGGTGAACACACAAATTACCAAAACAATGATATATATGAAAAATACATGAAAATCTTGATGGAACAGAATTCTCACTGCATCACCATCAACATTTAAATTGATCTATAATGGAATTGATGGAATCCATTGTAAATAAATCATCATCAATGGTTATATAGGATTTAATTACACACCTAATGAAAATAATATATTATGATCATTGGTAGTATGACACATATCATCAACCTACACCACATCTTTCACACACACACATATGTGTTAATTAAGATCCATTCAGGAATATTGATTTTTTGGTCCTCCAAAATGCAATCATTTCAATTCTCTCCCCCATGGAATAGAATCATCACAAACCGCATTATAAATTATATTATTACCCTATTTAGTATGTCAACACCGATATATACCACTATTAAAATCATGAAAAATTATTTTTCGTACATATAATGATATTGAACCTGATTCAATAAAATTTCTTATGTCCGTAAATAATATCCTATTCCATAAAAAGGAGTAGTATATTTTCTTTACCATTGAAGAATATGTGGAATGCTGATGTAATATATTGTCTTGTTATCTCTATTTTCTCTTGGGTGTTCAACTTATTTTTTTAGATCATCCATAATAGAAAATATATTGTTGTCTTTATAAAGGGAACATAAATATTCTTCAACCATGATGGTGACTTGGTTGAGGATGTGTAGTTCATCTTATTGAATTATTTTTTACTAAACTAACCCATTATTTAAGACATCCATATATATTTATTTGATTTATGAAAATAAAAACATTTTATTTAATTACCAAACCAAATTATTATATATACCTCTAGCTAATAATTTTCATCCAAAATATAATTGTTTGCCAAATAGTAATATAATTATTAAAAATTTATCAAAGTGTCTGTTTCCAAAAAAAATAATATTTATCGATAAAATATATGTTTCAAAAATATTGTCATACTGTCATGGAAATTATATAGAACTTGATATACGTTACATCATATTTTCAATTAGGTTCTTTGATTATGCCCTAGTTTCATTCCTAATATGACGATTTTTCACCTAAAATATTGGTTTTCCCTTCTATGAAACTATAATATTTTAATTACTATAGTTCTCCAAAATAATATTTACATACAATTTAGCCAGCATCAATGATATTGAGTACTTTATAGGATATGAATACATTTTATCTTATGACCTTAATATTTTAAGGAATTCATCCTTAACTAATTATTCACTAAAACATATACTAAACCCTTGGGTTTTCCATCCGTACAGGTTGTAAAAATAACATTAAATCGTGATAAACTATGGATAATGAAACACCTAAAAATATGGTGTATAAAATTTGATGATATATTCAACCCTCAAATCATAAACCCATTTTTTATCCATAAATATTATCTAAATGATACATTAATATATAAATTCCTC
Source organism: Viscum album (assembly GCA_963277665.1). Lineage (NCBI taxonomy): Eukaryota > Viridiplantae > Streptophyta > Magnoliopsida > Santalales > Viscaceae > Viscum > Viscum album. Next base: position 792,140,801 of record OY728160.1, on the reverse strand, counting down.
TTAGAGTAAAACAATCCATATATTATTCATGATTATTATAACCAAAATACCAATATTAAAAATACTTCCACAATATAGTTCACGAATCCAAAAACATAAATACATTAACCCTTTTACTCTAATTTTTTATACAGCATAGAAAATCTATGGAAATTATCTAGTAAAATACATTATAATGGTTCAATATGAAATTGTTAATTATCCATATCATATCCCCTAGGTGTGTCATACTAGGTGTTCATCATTTCACATTTTCGTTCACCATGTGATGACCGATTCATGCCAAATGGTTCTTTTTGTGTAATTTTCCTTATATAAAATTATTCTAGAGCCACATCCAAATATTTTATCACGATAAGGATGTATTACTAGGACAATAACATAATTTAATCCATACCAATTCATTAATTTGTTATCATATTCATTTAATTAATGTTAATTTATATCATTGTGTTATGTTCACCAATCTATGGTATCATAAATCATGTACTCAAGGATTCTACTAATCATTATATTATAATATATTTAATGACCCAGACCCATGTAGGAAATAGTTAGTGGTTAATTTATTACATTGGTGCTACATAATTCATCCTTGAACACATTTAAATACTTATTCATTATATATTGAGGAGTTGAAATAATAGGGATGATTTTAGAAGCTCATTGAGAATTATTTGGAGCATAAAATATTATTACTTAATATGCCATAAACTTTAATGTATAATTAATATATATATGTACATATCCGAACCCAAATTACATCTTATAAATAACAGGAATAGTTTTTATATATATGGCATTATCAATATGTATTCGTAAATAATATAACAAATATTCCATTTAATAAATAACATTACCAAAAAAAGAATCCATAGATAATAGAAATGAAATATTATCATTGATTATAATAAATAAATTATTAATATATGAAAATATTATAAATAAGCATCATGAACTCAAACATAATGGTATTTATAAAACTGAGACTTTTACAAAGAATGATTAAAAATATAAGAACCCCCCCCAATTTAATTCAAACATACTGATTTACCTCATAATAATATCGATGAATCATGGGGGTATATAATTAAAATCAACACCAATCACTACATGTGAAACTCATTCTTTATATTAGGAATATCCAATTTAAATCATATTAATTATTCCATATTAGTAAAATTTTATATTTATAAAATAATAAAAATAAATACTTTCCCCATCAATCAATTATATTTAAATGTTAATAACCATATTTCAAAATGATATTTGGCATAAGTATCTCTATATTAAAATTTATATTTAGGGGCAATGAAATATCTGATGATCAAAAGAAACATAATATATAGGGGGAGATTTAATGACATAAAAAAATAATCATGTAAAATAATTATAATATTTATCCGTGTAAAAGGGATCAAAATCTATCCATTAAAGGATAAAGATAGATTAATATCAATATATCTCTTGTGTTGTTTTTTAAAACTAATGTATAATTTTCATTGATGAATAAAAATTTCATAACGAGTTATTTAAAAACATTATTGAAGAAAATTTAATTTTCAAATGGATTTTAATGCTTAAAAATGTGTTATCTACATTATGAGACAAATTTTTTTTTATAAAAATTACATTTTAAACATGTAGTGGAATATTTAAAAAAATAGATGAATACGATGACTGAAAATTTATATTTATGCTGAATTTTCTAGAGACAATTTCATTTTCCAAATACTAACCTATAGACAAATGTCCGTTATTTAAAACAAGATATTTGGATTCATTTTAAGTCATTTTAAAAAATAAACGTTATTCGTAAAAATGAAACAAAAAAATCAATGAAAATTTTGACTAATATTTTTAAAAAGATTTTAATTTTGAGGAAAATGTTTTTCGATATAAGAAAAATATGATGTTAGATTTTATTAGAACCCATTAGTCTATAATTTTTATTACCAAATATTTGAAAATGTTACTATTATTTAAAAATACATGAATAAATATAATATTATAAATAAAAATTTATTTATTATAAAGTGATCAAATGATTTCAATCATTTAAAACTCTAAAATAAACAATCCTGAAAAAAATGAGATTGAGACATGGTTCCCCTAAAATATATTTATTTTTGAATCATAAGATCTTTAAATGTAATAATATATAATGAAATATTATATTAAATGAACATAAAAGTATTACTATTAAAAGATATAAAAGTGATATTAGATACATTTCATTCAATATGATATGGTTATATCACGACATACATCCCAATGAATAAAATTGCATATGAGAAACCATTACATTGATCATAATAAAAAAGCAAAATTAAATAATTTTTTGATAAAGTGTATCAAATATACATTAAAAAATTATTAAGTAAAAAAATTATATATTTTAAAAAATTATGCACATTATTATGTGATATTGAAGACTATTAATGAGTAATATAATCAAATGGAAATTAATTGAGATTATAAATTATTTAACACATTGTAATTCTCATATAAAATAACCAGAGATTAAATAATATAAATTAAAAAAAATTACCATTGATTTAAATTGATATTGATATTAAATCTACAATGAGTTGTATGGAAACTGTATTATGAAATATGATGTATAAAATTATAGTATGACAAAATGAAACTAAATTGAGAAAACTTCCATTTCCTCATACTTGATTTAGTTTGAACATGATTTAACATCCTATAAAATGATTCTATACATATTATTTTTTTACGAATTAAAATCTTTAGGATTATAATATCAAATTTTAACTTATTATATAATTATACTAACAATTATATAATAATATTTTGTTATAGTTGTTTTTTTAGTTTATAATTTCCCTTTTTTCGGATGGGGGATTTTTATGAAATTTTTTGTTATTGTGTATTGAATATATATCCATCATCTCTATAGTGATATTTAAGTTATAAATACAATATTTAAATTATTATAAATAATTAATATAATTTAATATGGATTATATATATTTATTATTTATTTTATAATGATTATCAATGTCATTTTTTGATGGAAAACAAATTAAATTAGTTTATTAGGTGATTGACACCTGTACTCATGAGCGATGAATTTTTATCAAATTATATATAGAAGGGGATGGTTTATTATTATTCAACCAGTATAATGAAATTTCATTATATGTGATATATATATATATATATATTTATTTATTTATAGTATAAGTATGACGATATAATATATAGTCATAAATAAGATTATAAATGAAATAGATTTGTAATAAAAATTAACATAACTAAAAAGAACCTATAATTCATTTTTTATACCGGATTGTGGGGATTAAATTGTAGGAGGAAATAATATAAAAAGTGTTTGAAATTATATCTGGGATATAATATTTATAGTTTTTTCGATCATGATGGATTTATTTTTTTCATAATTAAAAAGATGGAGTTTTCTTTTATAATTGTGGGGGAGCATAAATCTTTTAAATACCTAACACTACTTAATACATTGAAGACACAGACACCCAAAGCGCCTCTAAAATTGTTTAATAATTTATTAAATGGAGGTTATGGTCTAAAAATATATCTATCAGATTAATAGAAACATATTTTATAAATGGTTGTCATTATCCGATATTTATTATTATTTTTACGAAATTAATTTTGAATTTGATAATTTGTTTACTTATCCTAGGTTGTTAAAACATTAATATTAAAAATATAACATCGATATAAAATATTGTACTATTTCATCATTATATTAAATAAATTTATTAAATAATAATATCACTTTTGTGTGAAATCAATATTAATTGAACCACATTTAATGTGAAAACTCACTTTTAAAAATTAATCTTTGTAAATAAATTTTAATGTCACAATAATTCATTATATAAAAAAATAATTTGAAATCAATGTAAAAAATTTAACATCAAAATTATGAATTTTTAATCCATATCATAAATTTAAACTCAATGATATGGAATAATTTAATTTACAAACACATCCAAAAGTATTATTGAAAACGTGTATTGAAGAAATTTGTTTATCAATCATAATATGAATAATGAATATGATTTAATAGATTTAAATTCTTATAGTACAATATTTAATATATAATTACATTTAAAATTTTATTTATTAGTAGTTATTTTATCAAATTTAAATAAATTTGTATCATCTATTAAAAAATAGTTTTCAGAAAAAAATGTTTTAAGAATAAAATTAAAATTAAACAATATTTTGGTATTAAGAATATTCAAATACCATTATTTATTTTAAATAATTTTTTTTACATAAATTACTTTTTTATAAGTTTCAAATCATAATTGTAATTTATAATTAAAATATTTTACAAAATAAATTATTATTTTACCAAAAATGATATTTTTCTCTATTCACTAAAAAATAAAACATTTAAAAAAATCCAAATACCTAATGAAAATATAATATATAAATTAGGATTTCAAAAATTATATAATTTTTAAAAAATAAATTATTAAATTTTAATATATTTAATATATTTTAGTATAAAAAAAATAAAAAATTAACTATTTTTTAGGAATTTTTATTGAACATAAATAAAATTGTACCAAAAATTTATTAATTTTTTCCAATAATTTCTTAATAAATTTTGATTTCTTATGAAATATATATTGATATAAAATTCATTATTTATTATATTGTTCATACACTTTAATTATGTTGCTATGTTATAATGGTAATATATAAATTATATATTTTATGTGTCTTATAGGATGTGTTTTTCCTCTAAAAAAAATCAATCATAATTCCCTTTAATTATAATATAATGGGGTCACACTGTCCAATTTTCCTCTCAATAATTTATATTATCATTTTTCTATACCATTTTTTTGATATGGTTTCCTATAACATTCTGTGCGAGGAGACCATCTTTTGGACGAATGAATTCCTCGAAATGATAATGAAAAACCCAATAATGATTAATCCCAATATTTTTCAATAAATCTGATCATTGAAATTATAATTTAACTTAATGAAATATAAAATACATATATTAACATTTATTAAAATTTTATTATAATATGTATTTATTTTTCTGATCATAAACACAAATTAATTATATCAGGTTCCTATTTTTGTAGGTTTAACAATCTAGATGAACAATTTTAGATATTTATGTAATGAAAAATAATTAAAATTAATTATGGATAGGTTTTTATGTTATTGATTAATTAATGATTTTACTTGTTATATAATGGTAATATTAATATTTACTCAGTATTAAGAAATAATAATATGTTTATTTTAGACAACTAAAACACATAGATATGGGTTTTTTCATTAATAATCCTTGCTAAAAATTAGTTGAATGAACCTGTAACATTAACAATAATCATGTATTTTTTAATATAATTAATTAAACATTCATGATATAATATACATAAAAACATGGAATTAAAAAAAATATATTTATGCTAAAAAATGATTAAAAAAACTATCACCAATGATTAATATAATGATATTTTATTAAATTCCCCTCTAAAAATGATTAATTAAATTTAAATAAAGCTTAAAAAATATATATGGTTCCAAAATATATATCAATGAACCAATTATTATTATAAATAACACTATAGTACATATAGCCAATTGAGAACTAATGATAAGGTGTATTTGTGACATCACACATTACATTGATTCCTAATCATTCCTCTTTGAATATTGCCATAAAAAATTGATTATATCGTTCATAATATTTTATATTATTTAATTTCCTCCTTCATTTGTGGAAATTACATCTTGAGATTAATCTCAAATTATTTTTTGGATTCATTTTTTGATTTAAATATAAAATTGTTAATAATAATTCACATATATTTTAATAGCCCTACCATTTCAAAGAACATATTCTTTCTCTTAATTTTTTACATCATTATATTGAATTATAATTATTTTTCATCAAATAATCTTTTCATAAATATTCAAATATATTTTAAAAAGATGTCTGTATTAATGTTTCTTTGATTTTTATGTTCCTCATAATATAATTAATTTTTAGAAAAAGGAATATCATTTCACAATGATCAATTTTTCATCTTCGACTAATTTTTTATTTTAAATTTCCTTTATTTCATTTAATTTTTCTAATATTGAGGAATAATTAAAAAAATTAAAAAATTCATTATTCCACCAACTAAAAAATTCATTTTCAATTGAAATATTCTAATTGATGTGAATGTAAAAAAGGTTTTTTATAATATATATTTTCTATGATATATTTTTCATTTTCATTTTTATTTATATATTTTCAATATCATATAGATAAATTTTCACAGACTACATTTTATTTATTTTATACCTCTTTTTGGATATAGAATTTTTATTTCCAATAATATATTTATTGAAGAGAAAATATTGTAAACCGTTGGGATGTGATATGAAACAAATTTTCTTTTTGTAGGGTATTCATGATTGAATAATCATTTATTTTATGCGGAGACCATATTTATGGTATATAATAATTTTAGGTATGGGGATTATGTAGACCAATAATTCAATGGGTATAGATTTTATTTCTCCAGAGATTATTTTAGAAAATAAGTTGTGATAGTTGATTAAGATTGGAAAACATCTAGTGACAAATAGTAACGTTTATTGATGAAAAGAAGTATTTTTGGAATATGCACTATGTTATTTTAATATCAATTTTTTTTATGAAATAATTTTTTTTTAAAATATTTATTCAATTTATTTTGTTACACATTACATTGAGTAGTTAATTAACAACAATTTATTAAAAATAAAATTATTTAAATTTCACCTTTATAAAATTTTCATTATAATTTCATGTATGAATAAGAATTCATAATTTTAAAAAATTATTTTTATTAATTATATATATATATATATCAATTTCAAAAAATATTTCATATTTTTTATTATAATGTCATTAATTAATTTAAAATAACTATTTTATCAAAAAATGCTTCTATTACATTTTCGTGATAAAATAATTAAATTAATTTTCCAAGTATTAAATAATTTATTTGAAATATTATTAATCTTACATTAAATATTCTGGAAGAATTTATCATTGATTAAATTTTTTATAAATTTTTAAAAATATTACTTCATTAATAAATTGTAAAGAATTACATTTTTTATTAAAACAACCCTTTCATTGAATGAATTTAAATTAATCATTCCATTTTATGATGGTTTTAAATGCGATATTGGTTTATCTTTATAATTACTATTACCATTTATTTCATTGGTATCAATTTATTATTATATAATTTTATTTTTAAATTTTATACTTATGAATAATTTTTCATTGGAAAATTCCTTTTTTATCACATGTGAAGGTTTGAATTTAAATTATATTTTTCAATTACAGTAATAATGTTTGTAAAAATATATTCTGTATTCAAAATTATCATAAAAACATTATTTTAAACTTTAAAATTATTATTATTTCAAAATTAATTGTAAAAACCCAAAAATAATTATTTACCACTATTATGGATAAAATGGGGTTACTCGGGAGTTAGAAAAAAATTATAACATGAAAAATGATATTTAATCTCTTCTAAAACCCTTTGGAAGGGCATATATTGGAATATTACCATCAAATGTATAATGATTATCAATTTATGTTTTTTAACATAAAAACAGAGTTACAATTATTTATTTTAAAAAATTAATGTCTGACATCTCTCCCACTTTTAAAAGTCCACCCCTATATTATCCTCTTCTCAAAAACACAACCTATTAGGTTGTCCATTACCTAAAAAAATTACAATCATATTTAACTCCCTACATCCTACAAAACATATTTTAATTATGAAATACTCTAATGATGTATTTGAGTATAAACCATAATGTTCTATCTATATTATAAGAGGTTCAAACGTGTACAAAGGAAGTATAGACAAAAAGTATAGTGTTTTTTATTCAAATTGATTTATTTGGGACATAAGTAATATTTAGATCCAATATTTTATTATGTGATATATATTACCAATTTGAAATTTAATATATTGAAATTAGTTTTTGCAGTGATATTTAATGACCATTTATTTGTATTATTTCATCATTCATACAATTTATATATTATTAAAATGGTTTGTTATGGATGTTAAAATATCATTATTTATCATGATACGTTACGATTAAACATTTTATGATCAACTATTATGAAATATATATCCAAATAAAATCATGTAACTTATTATACCTTGGTAATTTCATTAGAATACATGTTTCCTATTTATTTTAGTCTCATTATATTCAATAAACCTAAAGATAGTTTTACCCAAAAATGAAATTATTTTTCTCATTGGTTGAAACCCAAATTTTGCGATATATATTTTTTCCCAAATATAATTTTTTGAAATTAATTTTATTAATACACTCAAATTAATTTTTAATAATATTTTAACCCATATTATAATTTTTTAAAAAATATTTTACAATGAATTTTCAATATTTTTTCTAGAAAATTCCACATTTTCTTTTTTACAAAAAATATAAGGAATATTTATTTTAATGTATATGACAAGAATGGTGATTTATATCATCATAAATATCTATTTTATAAAATATTCCATTAATTTTATCAAATAATATATTCAATGAAAAGTATATTCACAATGGTTTTTCAGTTTCACAATTAAAAAGCTGATCTTTAGTGTGACAATGTTTTTTTCCTAAAGAACATATCAAATAAATTATTCCTGATAAAATTTCACATAAAATTGAATTCATTGATGTTACTAAATATTAATTATAATTTGATGTAAGGATTATAATTTTATTTTTCCGCAATTTTTTGGCGTTTATGGTTACATTATTTTTATGAAAAACATTCCCTTTTCCTTGAGTTTTTATGATGAAATGATGAAAAATTTAACTAACTAGTTCTATTCCAAACGTTATGATGGGATGAAATATTTTTGAAATCCATTAAATTTCATGTATTATGATATGGTGAATTTTTTATGACTTTGTGGGACACATATATATTGATTTCATTATGTTATTTGTGGGATATATATATATATCTTAATATTTTGGGAATATAATGATAACATATTTATAAAATGGACTGGAATAGAATGTTAACCAAGTTGAGTAAGGGAATTGTTTTATTATGATAGTCCTAGGAGTGGTCCATGACTAATAAAATGGTTTGGGGATGAAAACCATTCCATATTTATAATCTTGGAATTGAATCCTTTTTAATAATGGAAATGATTTTATATATTTAAGTGTGCCCATCAATTCGATGTCTTATGCTAAATTCATGATTCCTTTCGTTATGTTATTTTAATATATAATTATTAATGTGTTATGAGATAAAAAAAATTATTCCATATGATTTTTTATGAATCATTATATACCAAAATACTTTCCATCTATTGTTATTATCTTTTCATACCCTTACGTTCTTGATATATTGATATCTCCCTTGTTTTCCATTATTATTCATTTGACCCCTCCATTTTTTATGTTTATTTTCCCCAATTAAGATGAACAATATTCTGTATGATATATCTAAGAAGAGTTATAGTTATAAAGAACATAGTTTTAGATAATGAATTATTCATAAGAATGACTAGATAATGTTTTAGTGTTTCAAAATTCACTAGAAATAAACTATTATAGTGTGGATCATTATATTTTGAAGTGCATATTGGTCTACTAAGGTGTAATATTTATGAATGAGATGTCTTTGATTCTATAGTTTTAATCCAACCATATTTTTCTTAATCATTTTCATATTATGAAGATAAATCTTTATTTATAATAATTGGGATAATTTTATGTATAAGAAAAAAATCATATAAATTTATTAAAGTATATTGATAGTGATATCTAAATAATAACCGCACGATATAGAAAGTAACGTTGTATATGGATCTCGAATAATTTTACATAGTGGTAATAAATATCAAATTCGAACATGAATATGGAATCGATTGCCACTTTGTGGATGAAAATATGTCTTATAGTATAAGTGGATTGACATTTCAAGAAGGTATGCTTTTGAAATTTACAAACACATTAAGAATATATTAATGGATTTTAATATTGGAAATTCCTAAAATAGATCATGTAGATGGTTTCATAGATTAAAAATAATCTATCATTATTTGTAAATCATATATTTTATTTTTCATCATAATGTGTTTTCTGACATTGATTATTGTCACATTCACTATGTTTTTTTTAGTAAATTGGTATAACAAGAAGAAACCATGTAAATTTTGATTGGGATAGAAATTGAAAGGATTATACCCTATTTTTTTATGATGAATTATGGGAGTTGTAACGAAAAAAATCATATTTCAATGATCACAAAGCCTTATCAAGAAATGAATAATTTTGATGAGAAAAATGATAAAATTAGTATAAAAATTATATTGAGCCATTCATAATGAAATAACCACATTATTTTTGGGTTATGATGTTTAGCTAGTTGCTGAGAAGAACGGTCATTAAATTTGAAAATATATTATCTTTTCTAAAAAATTCATAAAAAAAATTCATTTCGGATTTATATCATCTAAAATGTGATGCATATCAGTAGTGGAATTTTATTAATAATACAAGTAAAAAATTTGAAATACAATAACTGTTATTAGGTCAGAATAAGTATATATGATTAGTTGTATTCATTAGATATATTCATGGAAAGAATATTATTAAGGAATTCATTCTTTTAAATTAAAAGTATAATGAATCTTTTTGTACCTAGGATGCAAATTTAATAATACCATCCCGTTATGATTCCAATATTATCATCCAAACTAAAACTATGTTTTTGAAATTATCCAATGTATTAAATCCAATTCTAGAGTATTGAACATAATGTACATCAGTGGTAGTGAAGAAATTGTTCAGTGTTCTTTCATGCATGAAATATAAATTTGGGATGAACATATATCAAATGGTTTGGCTTAAAAAATAAATATGGAATTAAATTGAAATTCCAAATCCCATGGAAAAAATAATATAATTTTCCTAAAATTTCAAATTGTGGAATAAAATTAAAGAAAAGTTTAATTAATAGGAATGATAAATGTTTTATGACTAGAAAGGAATGTCATTGAGAAATTTATTTATAGTGTGATTAATAGAAGTTAAATAGTTATATTAATAGTTTAAAACCTCTAAAGAATGCACCACACATAGTCATGTGTTTGAAATTGAAGCAATATTGGAATTATTATGACAAAATAATTGACATTATGATATTATAAAATAACATATGATCTGTTATTAGTGAGATGAAAGACATGACCTTTAGATAAAGATGATATAGATCACATAAACTGTATTGGTCATGATCCCCATTCATATAGAGAATTTATTATAGAATGATAAGAATAAATAATACACAATGATATGCCTAATTTAAATATTTTAATTGATTAATATCTAGAATAGTTATGCTATCTCACACAAAATATTGATATTATTTTCTCAACAAAAATCACACATAGTGCCACAATAATTTCAAGACACCATATAGAATGTATTATACCGAGTTTTAATAAATGATGGAGAATGTACAAATATGATTAATATAGGATTAATTTGGAAATTATTCCACTTTATGGGGAACCTGTTCTTTTTGTTGTGAATAATTATGAATCTTTGATTATATTAATTTATTGTCGAGATTTGAAAAATATCACAATAATTAACAATTATCCACTACCTCTTATTCATGACTCGTATCATCCACGTCACTGATCTCAATAATTTTCTATAAATGAAATTATCCCTTTATATTGTAAATGGATGTCCTTTAAGGAGTATATACCCATAAAATCATTCCATGCAAGATCATAACTCTATGAGTATATAGTAACTCATTTTGGTGTTATATAATCACATTGTATATTCATGGATATAATTGTTTAAGTATTTTTGGATCACTGGGATTACTTTTCTGTTGTCTTTATAAATAATATTATATTACTTTCAATTATAATTTAATGGAATAGAAATAATTTTAGGGTAGTTAATAATACATAATTGAAGAAGAATATGTATGAAATATTTAATTAATATGAATGATGGATAAAAAATGTTTCATTTTTTGAAACATAATCTCAAGTGTTGGAATATCAGTGGATCCATCAAAGGATGATGTTACTGAATTTTGGCATAGACCAACAAACTTGATTGGGATTTTATATTTTCATATATTGGATAGATATTATAAAATTATTTCGAAGAATTTATCAGGACTATATTACCAACATAAATTGTTAACTCAAAAACGAAAAATGATCCTTTAAAATGATTAAATTGTGGAAAATATGACGGATCCTACCAAAAGGTTTTTTAGTACAAATATTCTTTGGATACCCTATTGTGGAGAGGGATTGATATATATAATTATTTACCAATGGAGGAATTGGGTAATATTCTCAAATATAATGATATAATTTTATAATTTCTTTTATGAAAAATAATGATTAACTAAAAAGTAACTAAAAAATTATTTAGATTTAGCTTATGCTATTTTTTTATTAATATTCTGAATCAATATCTATACTAAGAAAACTATGAAATATATACAAACAAAAAATGATTAAAGTATATATTCCTATATAAAGGGTTTTAATATATTCCATATAAGATGGTTGGATCATATTAATGATTTTGAATACTAAATAAATTATCTCAATGTTAAAGAAGACTAACAATTTGATGCTTTGAGTTGGAAATATCACACTATTTTATCCATTATGGGGACAAAAAATGTCCTAAATCCATATATTTTCATGGGACATATATTGAAATCATCGATAAAGGTGATAGATATTATATTTCTTAAATAAATATCTATATATCGCTCCATGTGATGATTAAAGTGGTGTATAATGAAGATATAGAGCTGTAGAAAAAGGTGATAAATATTTCTAGATTTAATTTTAATATTTATAGAATGATAATGTTAATGAACTTTTTATTATTTATTTCTTTACTATGTTTTAATAAGTAACATTTAGAAGTGAGTCATAACTCTTCATTATCTACTCATTATAGAAGTTGAAAGATGTTTTGTTATTTCACATTGTTTTTATAAATGTCTTGAATGAATAAATATATGAAAGAATATGATTCTAGGTGCATAGTATGATAGTATGTAATGTTTGACAGATAAAATTACATGGGTATGTTACAACCATTTCCTATAATAGAGTTGAAATAGGATAAAATCTTCATAGATTCAAATGTATTAATGAAGAAAATATAATGTTTATAATTCTATATAGGTTGTAGTTTACTAACATACAATGTTATAACACTTTGCCAATATCATAAAATACACCCCTCATGATTTTATTTCCCAAATAATCATTATGTATGATTTGTGGTATCGTGGAGTAACTCATTCTATTGTATCTGATCGGGATTTGATGTTTCCCTCTAATTTTGGGAGAAATATTTTAAAAATTAAATGATATAGATGCAGTTTTCAACCCTACTTATCATATATATATTTAGGGTTTTTAATAGAGAATAGTTGAAACCATATAGAATATTAAGTTATTTTGTTCTAAAATTTCAATGGTGTTTTGGATCAACACCTTCCTATAGTTGTGTCCTCTAATGAAAATATCCTTCACTCAAGAACTATGATGGATCCTTATGATGCAATATGTGGAATTAACTGTATAATGAAATATTATGGTATTATGTTAGTGGAATAGTATTATATGTTTTATAGGTAGTATAAGATATTTTTATGATGATTATATCCATTCATAAACATAGAAGGGTTGATAAAACTCAGGAGAAAAAGTATATTGATAATCTCTTGAGGTATCGAGAATTTTATTTTTTTAAGGTTGTCCTAAACATAAATCAAATAAAGAAAGTTATGAAATTTTGGAATAAATTAAAAGTAATCCATGGGTATATCTGTCCAATTGAAATTCTTGATCATATCTAGATGTTATTATATATACTTTTACTTCCACAAAACATCTCTATATCCCTTGATGTGTTCCATTTAACTCTACTATGGAAGTATATACACAATCCTTCACCCATTTTGAACTCAACGATTGAATCATTGGATAATGTAAAATATTATGATTTAGTAGTGGGGGATATTTTGAATTATATAAATTATATTCTTTGAAATTCTACCAGTCACATGGTCATTGTTTTTTTGTGAATTAACTAGTTTTAATAAAACTATGTAGGTAACTGGTCATGTAATGAGAAAAAGGTATTCGAAGAAGTTTGTACCAAACTAAAATTTTTTCAATGGTGAAATTAAATTTAATATATCATAATGTAACATGTTCATAATTTAAGGAATATTTTTCTAAATAAACTTAATTTTATGGATACATTCCATTATACAGAAAACCATGTTTTTAATGAACCATGATATTTTGTTAAGAAAATTATTTAATCATTACTATTAGATGTTAAAAATATATGTAATAATATGAATAACTTTTTTTATATATTTATGTCAATTTTTCTTTGTATTAATAATATATTGACAATTAATAATTTATTTCTTGTAATGTATTATATGATTCAAAAATAATATTTTCTAAACAAACTAAATCTAATATAATTTGAGATAAAATAGGAAAATTAATTTTTTTAATATTTATAAAAATAAAATGAGAATATAATGATCATTTTTTTTATTTTCCATGTCAATAATATATTTGAGTCAATTTTTAGGAATTCCCTAAAGAGGTTTTTTTCTTGCTCAATATTAATGAAATAATAATTTTTATCGACATCTACCTTTTTCATTAAATTATGAGAAAGACTTATTTTATATTAACATTGTATTAAAATTGTTGTTAGTTAAATTGTATATTAATTAATCAAAATTAGTTTATTGAAATCAATTTCAATATTAAATTTTAAATAAGGACTATTAATTCCCTTAAAAAATTTCTCATCAGAAAACATCATCTTTATCATTTCTATGTCATTAATATTTAATTATTGTTTTCCAGTTATTGGAATAGAATTTTGAAAAAAATTTATTAAATTTTTTTTAATAAAAATTAATATTTTATATATGATCCACATAATTTTTTGTCACATAAATTAAAAAATGGTAAAATATAATTAATGTGGTAATTGGTTAAATGCGTTTAATAACATTTATTCTAAAAACAGAAGGTGTAAATGATATATAAACATATCCAACTCCCATTAGTTTTCCAACATTAAATCTTATCACATGAATATATCAATAATGAGTAATTTTATGAGACTATAGTCATCTTAAAAATGTGGGAACAACTTATTCTTTTAATTAATTCCTTGTGTTCCCTCTCCCCCACTTATAAAAGGCCAACTACACACCTCTCAGCTTCACGATTACATACAACTTCAACCCTAGAATTTGATATCCAAATATCTTATTCACTAACCTCTCATATCCTAGAGTCCTTAATTTTTTTTACTAAATCCTCATATTGAGATTTTATATATAATAATAATGGTGTTCTACAATGAATTGGATGCTTGACCATACGCGTCAGATGTTTAGAACTATAGTAAGGGATTTCTTCCTCAATTGGATTTTGTTTAGAGAGATATTATTTCAACCAAACATATTAAATTATATGATAAATATATATATCCATTTTATTAACTAACATCATTAGTTTATTTATTCTCTGGATATTTTAATTTTAAATAATGAAAATCAATGATTGGTATTGTGATTCAAAAGCTTCCCAAGTGGTAGGGGATTGATGTTAAAATATAATTACATATGAAGATTTTAATTGTCAATTATTTGGAAGATGAAATATGATGAAATATTTATAACAATCATAATTATTTTCATTATCCAATTTTCATTTCTTTATAATGCATAATTTCCATCCATTTTTTATCACTCTTTTTATAAGAAGGTGGATCCAAGCCATAAGGACAATGAAAAATTATTATAAATTAAAAGGATATAAGAGTCTAAAAGATGGAAATATATTACAATATTAGTAATGAATAGGGGATTAGATCATCAATAAGATCATCAACCGTGGTAATATCTCGATTAACCCCCTTATTCGCATGGAAATTAGCAACCATGTTAGCTTCTCAATAAAAATTAGTGATGATGTAGTTGAAGTCAAGAAGAGTGCGGATACAGATCATCTAGTGAGTGGTGATTGGCCACACAAGATGAATCACACCATTCCAAATTTCTCGCACAGTGTTGGTCGAGTCACTCTAAAACCAAATGTTGATCCAACATTTCGTTGGGAAAAAGAAACCACATGAATCATACTCATCATTTCAGCTTCCAGATAAGAGACAATTCCAAATCTACTATAGAATCATCAAAGGATCTGACCAGCTCGATTCATAAAGATTCCACCACAACTCGTAGGGCCCAGATAGCCTTTGGAATCACCATCCCAATTAACTTTAATCCATCCATGAAGAGGGGTGTGCCAAAAGTATTCGAAAATGCGGTAATATTTGCATTAATTTCCATCAATATGAAGTCATCAAAGAATGCCGAAGTCATTCCCTGTGTTGTTGCAGTGTACCTTTTGGATCAAATCACCTTCACGTATGGAAATGAGAATCCACATATGCCCTACAAGATGACATAATGCGCATTTATTATGACTAAAAGAATTTCTATCACACCAGATCATCTAGTGAAGCTCTGTGACTGCATCATGGAAAATATTTTTAATCTGTTGATAATTATCTATCTATTTACATCTCTTTAATTGATATTTTATAGAGTCATTAATTAACTACCTATAGTTAAAAATGTCAAAAATATACATCCAAAGAGTAGAAAATGTGGCATAGGAAAGAAATAGATGATTGTAATCCTCTCTATGTTGGTTTCAGATAACATTTAGAACAATGTTGAATGCCATGAAATTGAAGGTGATCATCAGTGATGATCCTATTGTGAAAAATCCGCCAGATAAAGGTAAATATTGATGGTTTTATCCTAGGTTTCTTATAGAGTTTTATTCTCCAAAATAACTTTAGTATTTACAAAAATAATGGTTAAAATAGTTTTTTTAGATAAGAATTCCATTATTAGTAGGTTCCCATACTATGAAATCATCAGTGATGATGAAAGTATTGGTATCAATGAAGTTCGTGAAGTTGTATGGAAGATGACCATTTTGGTAGAAGAGGACATATATGATGGAGAGTTTGTTGTTCTCAAGACATTGGTCAAGAGAAATTCTAAAAATTTAAGGTGTTCTAGTACAATTATCTGACCAAAAAATAAATGAAGTTTCTCTAGATACCATCCATCAGGTATTTATCATAATGGAGGAAAATGAAAGTTCTATAGAAGGCCAGATATATGAGGAAGAAATGTTATGTTTCCTTTCTTAAGTTTCTCAAGAAATATATTTTTAAGAAAGATAGTTGAGTTAGAATTATTATGTGGGAGATCCCAAGTGAGCATGGCTTGAAGCGCCTCATTAAAGAGTTTGAGACATTAAATTCCAAAACCTCATTTATCAATTGGTTTACAAGAGGTTAACCATGTTATAGTGACATGTTTCCTTTCAACTATGCTACATGTCAAAAAAAATTAAATAATGGTATTTATTTTCTTAATAATACTAAAAGGGATCATGTAGGCTATCATAGAGTATACCATTTATGAGATAATGGTAGATTTTCCAATACAAATTATACCATCCATAGAATGAGATTTTCCCTTCCGAAAAGAATGTTGATTTGTAACCTGATTAGAAATATTAGAGAAGTGTTAAGATTTAGGTCTTCCCCAAAAAGTAGGGACACCAAGTTATTTAAAATGATGAGATCCCTACTTTATAACTAAGACAAATAAAATGGTGCATTTTATATTAGGTGGAAATTTAGCCCAATGAAGATAAGAGATTTGTTCCAGAAAATAAAATTTACAAAAATCACTTCCTAATAAGAAAGAGATTATTTGAAGATTCAAATGTTTCCTTTATCACCATGAAGAAAAAGAATTATATCATTAGTATATATAACTAGTGAAAGAGAGAAATCAAGTTACATGACACATGAATGGGATCAATATTATTTTGATCAACAAGACAAGTGAGTAAACAACTATGATAATACTCCACAATGGGGAAATGATAGTAGAGAGGGGATCCCCGTATCTTGCACCATTTGTGCATTAGAAGTATCCTCTAGGAGAATAGTTGAACAAAATGTAAATGTAATCTAAATTATATAAAGTTATGATTGTAGTGATAAATGAATTTCTAATAACCAAAATATTTAAGCAACATAAAGATAAAACTCTAGTCCATTGTATCAAAATATTTTCAAATGTCAAGTTGAATAGTAGTATTACCTCATCTGTTGACATTGTTTAAAGAGTTAAAACAATCCAAATCAAGAAAAATGAAATTTTTTGTTAGATCTACCATTGATAAACCCAAATTGATTCTAGGAGACTATTTTATCCGTGATAGACAAGAGCCTATTTGAAATTATTTTTGTAATGATTTTGTAAAGGGTGTTGATGAGAGAAAAGGGCATAAAAAATGGACCTCAAAAGTACTATCAACATTGGGTATTTGAGATAGGAATTCTTATTTTTACCTTGGGTAAGAACACCATTAGTGGAAAAAGGTTTGACAAGCACGCAAACATCAGATTGAATAATATTCTCTTAGTGCAGGATGAATCCATTTTTAAAACGATCAGGTCTTATAGAATTATCATGGTTTCAACTAATGAAAATATGATTAATATCATGATATAGAGGACTGTAAAGAAGAAAGGTGTTGAATTTATCATTGAAATCCATTGGAATAATCCCCGGTAAGATCTACTTTTTGTTTTCAGATCCGTTAAATATAGATTCAAAGTAATTAATAATATGGATAGAAAGGTCATATTTATTGTCTAAAATGTTTTCGCCATCTTGTAGAGTGGAAAGAGGAATATAGGATCTATATGATATTTTAAGAGAGTTTGAGAACGTAGTATTTATAGCACCATCATAATCCATTTAACATTGAAGGCTTCCTTCCTCATGTTCCCCATTATTGTGAGTAGGGAGTTGAGCTTTATTGTGGTTTGGATTTCTATATTTGGAAAATTGTAAAATTAGAGATACTTCTGTGGGTTTGGAGTTGGTTGATCTCATTATCAAGGAGTAGGATATCCTTGTTTATTTTCTTGGAATACAGGCAACACCAACCTTTAAGAATATATTTAAGATAATTTAGTTTGAAATAGCTGTAAAAGGAATCATTATAACGTGCCATAGAAATCCAAACAAATATAATGATTTCAGTACATTCAGTGTTTGTGAACCAAGAATTATTGAATCTAAAAGGAAGGGTACATTTTGAAATGTCAGAAGGGAGAATGACCATAATATAATGGTGGTCAGAGTGGAGCTTATGAAGTGTGGTGCATGGAGTTCCAAAAATCACATGTAGTAACAATCGTAAAAGCTCAATCCAATTTTAAGGCAACCATACTATTGTAATTATTTCTATAGTAAGTGTATTTAGGGCCCATAAGATTATTTTCAATGATATTGTTTTCTTAAATAGTGAATTAGAATTATCTCATAGAGATCCTAGAATGTGAGGGATCTGTTTTTTTCATTTGAGTTGAGGACAATAATAAAATCTCAAATAACTAACCAAGTTGTGAGGATGTTATTACTTATAGAAGTATGATCATTCCAGAGGGGAAATATAAAATTTTATCTATTTTTTTCATAAACAATGGATAAAAATTGAAGTTCCTTCGAAAACAAAATAAAAAGTGAAGTTTTGATCCTTGATTTTTAATATATTAATATTCTGAATAGAACAGTGTGAAAAGATCAATAGATAGTCAAATAGGGAGGTATTTTTTGTTGCACTATTAATGGAATATCCATGATGATATAAGTGTGGAATATTGGAGGACAAATTGAATTTTGGATCAGAAATTGTAAATAACATTGGGCTTTGAATATTAACCACTCTTTTTTATACAGAAAGTGTTCCAGAGTTAGAAATTCTATGACAATTCCAAAGAACAATACATTGTATATATATATATATTATATAAAATTTCAATTCAATAAATTCAATTGATTTATTAATTTTAAATGAATTTTATGGATGTATATAGTAATGATATATTATATATATATTTTTATTTGTGTAATTTTTTTCCCTAAAGGATTATTTATCTAAAAAAAATCTATAATAAATGCCTTATAATATTTTAATTGGGTTAATTATAATAAATTAATAGATAATAAAAAAAACATAAAAAATAATGATTAATTTAGGATGCCTTTGGATTCATCTATATAAGTGGATGTTATCATATCCTATTGGGTTTTGTGTGTTGTGTGATTTTTATAATATTATGCTAAAATTGCTTCTTCTTGATAATCCATTGGTCTCATTTGATAAAATCTTATAACCACATCAAATATTTGGAATCCTCATGAATCGTTTTTGGATCCATTGGACAATGTATTAAATTTGATGTAGTATTTTATGATTTACTTCTCCTCGTGAAAATTCATATTCATTATGCACGGAAGAATGTTCCAAAATATTTCTATTAATGAATTCAGTGCTCATTATTATATATTATTATATATAAATTTTTTAATTGATGACAAATATCTTATGTTATGGTATTAATTAAAAAACAATTGATCATTAGAATATCATACATAGCCTATCAGCGGTTTCTATGTAGTTTCATTATGAATATAATGTTCTTTAATCCATTTATTCTATGGGAAAAAATGTTTTCCTAAATATAAACATCATTCATATGTGTGAATATAATTTCCCATTTAATAATACCCATATATATATAATTTCTTCCTAATAATATCCTCAATATTTTATTTATTAAAATGAATTGTGTAATGGTAGTTTTTTTACATGAAGGGACCTGGGTAATGATATTTGGAGTTATCTCATATATGATTCGTAACATAGTGGTATATATGGATTTACACGTATTCATTTTTTTATTTGAGATATTTTTTAAGGTTACCTGATGTTATCCTTGACACATAATTTATAGTATAATTTGTAACCATTAAATAATGATTTATGTTAAGGAATATCCTTTACATAAGGGACTCAGGTAAGGGAAATCTATCTATTACCTCTATGTATTATAATTTAGTCACAATAAATAATGGTAGATATTAAATTAACATTATGTATGATATTATTAAACATTAGTTACCAATAGGTAGGTTTTTTTCTACTAAATCAGGTTTTGAACAGTATGACTTTGGAATATTAGATTGAATATTTATGATCCTATGAGATGAATAAGCATAGGAATATTGGTGCCAATGAGCCTCGATGAGGGGATTTTAAAAACATTTCATAAATTTTATCACATTTTAATATTATATTTTTTAAACATTGAATAAATGACAATAATTTTCTCATAATGGATATTTCATATTGTTATGTACTTCAGAACATAATTTTTACCTGATGCACGACCTAAATTTTTTTTATCACTGGTTGTGGGGTTGGAGGGGAGTCATTTATAAGGTATAAAATTGAGGTTAATAATTCAAAAAATTTATAACAATATTCCAAAAAAAATTCCCATGATAGAGAGGGTCCAAACCACCCTCCCATTTAGAGTGATGGATGAATTATTGAAAATCAATGGATAATAGTCATTGTCTATCTCCATTCATGACTAAAATCACTCAAAGATCATGGTACAGTGTATTTACAGTGTGGATCGACCCCCAATGATTCATAATTTCACAATTATTTAATATTATTTGAATATACCATCTTGATCACGTTTTTGATATATTTTTATAGGTTTTCAGAAAACTATAATAACAGTTCGAGATCCACATAGGGTTGATATGTAGGTTTTATGGAAACCTTAAGTGATTCAAGAGACATATAAGGAAGTCCCATTTGGAATTCTCTGAACACATGGTTTGTAGTGATGGGTCACATGATATGTGTTCTACCTAATAAAGGGAGATCATCTTGTTGGAATTACTCACAATATACATGGAGAATACAACATTTCGTGGGCCAAGATCATTTAATAGATGGAAATGTAAATGATCTATTTGTCTATGGGATTGGCCATGAAAAACTACATGTCCATAGAAGCATAATAAAGGTTATTTCAATAAAAATGGACATAGGATGTGGTCATGATGCAATTAGCCTCAACACGTTCTGTTCCTACAACACACACTTTTTACTTGACAAAAATGGTTGGTATTATCATGGAAGAACATGTCCATGATATCGGATGAGATGAGACATAGTATTTAAAACATATACAAACCATGTAATATCATAAGGAAATCAATGACAAATAGAAAAACTAACTAATAGTAGTTCATACTGGGTCAAATGTATAGTAGACCATATTACCATAAGTTTAATTTTTTTGGAGATTTCATCCCAACATGTATCATTCATTGAGGCTCTGATTTGTTCATGTGAGTAACATATCCTAAACGGTTTATACCTAAATCAAGAAAGCTTCCATTCTGGAAACTTTTTAGATATTAAATGGCACGATTATACAATTACATTGTAGAAGCTATGCTTAATATTGGTTGGTGATCATTGTGAATCACTAGGTCAATGTCGGGATTGAAACCATTCCCTACCATCTTGGGATATGAGTATCCTAGTCTATTAATGACGATTGAGTTGTTCTCCCCAAATATAAACTAGTTTGGGTACCATACATGTTTTTTTGTTTCAATGTGGGGTATGAATATCCAGATTCTCCTTGAGATACAATTGACCGTCCCATTGGATTGGAGGGGTTGGCTAGAGAGATGATGAGACTGGTACTCCCCAATCATATTAGGGATAGGGTTTCCCATTCATATTGTATTGGTATTGATGAAACCAAATTTACCAAGTGTGTGGATCCTCTACCTAGAGAGTATTAATCCTTTGTTCTATGGAAACACCCAAAGACTTTACAATATTTTCTATTTAGATTAAATATTATTTTTGGGCATGATTAAAACACATAGTAATGCTTATTCCACACACAACACAAAATTAGCTTGCATTACACAGAAGATCATGTTCAACCTTCTATTAATGGTGAACCTATTTTTGGAATTAATATTGACACATTTATAATATTTTTCATATCAAATATAGTTTTTTAATTTTGATTTTTTAAATTATCATTAGGTGAATTATTTTTATTTTTCTGAGTTGTATCATTTTATGATAAATAGGTACAAAAAATCATTTCAGTAAAAATAATACTTTTTTAATTAAATAATAATTAATTTGAAATTATATTTGAAATTGGATGTCCGAGTGATAATGGATAAATTATAACATTATGAATCTAATGGAGGTAATTAGAATTGTTTTATATTAACATGTTGTATAACGACTTATTGATATTTTGAATGTTTTTAACTTTAAAAATACACTTTCATAACACATCTATGTGATTAGCATTAAACATAATTTTTACACTCATATGATTATAATTATCCAAAAAAGGAATTGACGATTCCAATCAGTATAATATTTTTGGTAATATAATTTCAACATTTTTTTTCAAAAACTATATTAAATGTGATTAAAATTAATTTTGGTGATTAATTTAACATTATGATTACCAAGAGTCTAAACCCAAATCATAAGGGCCAAAATGATTTGGAATCTAGTAAATAAAAAATTAGATACCAATAGACTGACCAAATAACCTTTTTTAAATTTTATGGCTTATTTAGATATTATTTAATCAATGTGACAAATATATATTATTATGTAAGGAAAGAAACCAAAAAGGAAACATCCATCAAAATTAAATTTTATAAAAAATTTATATGTGATATAAACATAGTATTTTTTATTATAAATATATTTTTGAAAGATAAAATTGTTAATGTTATCATAATAATTTATCACTAAATTTTTATGATGATTTACAAACCTAAATTGATTACGAATCACCAAGGTATTCATTAATTAGTAAATTAGAAAATAAAATAAATGATTCTATAAATATTAAATGTGAAGATAATTTAATGAATAATTGTGTTTAATTTTTTAATTTAATATATCATGTAAAATATATTTAAAACTTATATATTTGAATTATAATATTTTATTATTATTTTAAATGTAATGGTAAATAATTAATGTAAAAAATTACATTATGGTTATTTTAAAATTAATGAAATTTTATTAAATGATTTAAAATGAATAATAATCCCATGTTATATCAAGTGATTTTAGAGTGATATTAAATATTAAGTATCGTATTTAAATTGAACATTTATCTTACATTATTTACTTATCTATCCATATAATGTGAAAAAACTTTCAACACGGATCACATTTATGAAATGTTTTATCCCGTCACATGTTCTTTTTATAAAATAAATTTTCAAGACATATGGAATTTTTATATTATAAGTAAAATATCATATTAATTAATCATATTTAATATATTTTCTACTAAATATCACATTTTTCAGTTTTAATGGTTAAATTATTTGTTTTGAAATCTATATGATTTAATAAAAAACATATTGATAAAATTTGAGAATCATTGATGTTCTGAGAAAAATTAATAAATTGAGAATATTTATTTGTGGTGATCAATTTTATAGGCCATTAATACAATTTAATACAATTTTAGAAACATTAGGTATGGTAGACCTGCAATTCATGAAGACACTTTGGTATTTACAAGAGTTCCACTCCCCCTCACCTGTAAAAAGAATGGCATTGTACCCCTTCCTCACACAACTCAATACACATTGTCTCATGCGTAATCATCCCAAATAGTACCCCAACTTACCTCCATGAATCCCAGAATCCTACATGTTGGATAAAATGCACATAAGGAAGACATTTTTTTACAAACCAAATGGAGTGAACTGATTAAGAGGTGAAAATTATTTCAAGATCTTCTCATTTATTTATTCCTCTTCCCCGTAATTTATAGTGATTGCAGATTTAAATATTAACAATATTATAAATAATATACTAAAATTGTGTTATTATAATTTTTCAACCTACACATAAACTCACATAAATCTTACTGGTAACAAACATACTGTTTACGCGTCCAAAAAACAACATCTTCATGAAATATTGATTGTTCATTTTTCTGTTATTATCGCTACTTTGGACATTTTGATAGAGAAAATATTTATATAAGTTATTTAGTGTTTTATTATTAATTAATTATTATGTAATTATTTTTTAAAACCTTCCATTATAGTTTAAATTTTGTTTAAATATGATAACATCATTTGTGGTTGTGTGGGATGCCGCCTCTTTGATGTTTTGTGATTCATTCACACTATACGTGGAATGTATATAATAATGATTAAATTAATATAATGTGATAAAATAATGGTGTATATGATATTAATGAAAATAATACCAATTTGGATATATAATATTTTATTTTATTTATAAACAACATCATATAGAAAAAGTTATATTATCATTTGTTGATGTGTGGACTACTACCTCCTCAATGTGATCAGATTCCTTTTTAATACCAAAAATAATAAATAAATATAAATTAATTAAAAATATTGAATTTATGATATAAATACAATTATTTAATAATATTTTATTACTTGCCTTCCTTGCATAACAATCATTAAAAACATTGAACGTTACTCAGTCATTTGTATATCCTATCGTCTATATGATTGTAATGTCATTTAATTTTTTTATAAAAATATTTAATAATATATTTTAAAAGTATAAATGATGTATATATATCATTATTATATCATTATTTAAATTTTAGTGATGTTATATAATGAAAAAAATACCATATTTGAACTAACAATATTTCATTTGAGACATAAATTGAATTTGACCAGAACATATGATGAAAATTTAACTGAATCTGTTGTAGTATAATACATGTTAATTAGTTAGTTAAAAATAATGAAAAACCTGAGAATGTTTTTGAAAAAATAAAATCATTATCAGTAGTAGATTATTTAGTAAAATAATGACACATGAGACAAGATAGACTCAATGTAACTGATTTTGATCCCAATTTTCAATCCATTGAAAATCAATTATTATTATGAACATAGTTTCTTTTAAATGATGTATATAACTCCTTTAAAATTTTATATAAATAATCGCCTTATTCTAAAGGTATTATAAGTTTAATGTAATAATATTACTCAAAGGGTATTATGATCTATAAGAGTGAATGTGGTAATGGGATAGTTGGGATGTTTAAAGATGATTTTTCTCAGGATTGTTTTAATGGCATTTCATTGGTATCAACATTCCCTACATATCCTAAATGAAGAAGGTTTAATTAATAAGTATCCTTTATTCAACTCAAATATTTTGCAAGATACATTATTAATTTGATATAAAGAATTATTTTGATATGTAAGGAAAGGGTTGTCAGTCCTTTATGGTAATATATACGGGTTGGGGATAGGTTAATCAAATCCCCTAGATGCATCAGTAGTCTCATGGGATGAAATTAAGTAGAAATTTTTTTTCCTTTTTTATCTTGTATTTTATAAAATGTATTTTTAATTTTCCTGACAGTATATTTACGGTTGGAAAACCAAATTAGTTTTTAACCTATACGTTTTAGCCCATCTGGTAAATAGTCTTTTGGTAATGGTTCAATGTAACATGTAAACAAGACATACAATAACTATGAATTTTATTCATTGAGAACGTAATTATTTATTATATATATTATATTTTGTGTAAAAATATTAATATGTATTACTTCCATTCATAATTATATTAATTTTCAATTAAGTATTTGAATTTCATACCATAATATATTGATATTTCTTGATGTAATTAATTGATTGGAATGTGTTAACACTTATTGACCTTTTCGTGATGGTTTATTTCCAACAGTTACTTATCTATTAACATTAAATATCCTTGCTAATCAATTTAGTTCACCGTTGTTATGTTTTATTTCCCCATGTTATGATGAAGAAATATTTTAATAATAATTCAAGGATGTAGTTTATATCATTTTATTATGTATCAGGTTTTTATTTAATAATTCCAAATGTATTATTGGTATCATGTTTGTAATTTCTATTTATATGACTACAACACTAATCATTATTTTAGGATTATATTCCCTATAATACATCCAATCTAATAAAATAACACACCACTCCCGAACATCTTGGGTAAGGGAGTTACAGTTGGTTTCAATGAAAGTTTAACAGGATCTTTAGAAAATAGATTCAGAAGACATTTAGAAAGATACATAACAATAATATAGAAGTTGTAGAAAATAATAGAATAAAATCCTAGAATTATAGTAAGGTAAATAATATATGGTTATTATTATAAATATATCCCTATATAAATACTAAAAGTGGGCATGATTCTATTACAGATGTTACTAAGAGTAACAACACATACAAGGTGTTTCAGACCAGACTCAGTGTAACCCGGTCCATGACAACAGGAAATTATGCACTATTAGTTTGACAGTACTATCTTACATTCTTAGGTTAATTAAATTTTATTTTTAAATCATCAAGATGGATAAAAAAACTAAATATAATCTAAATAAAACATTTTCATGATTATTAGATTATCTATGCATATATTTTTCATTTGTTAAGTGTTTCAATATGTTTGGTTTATATATTAGTTTATACATTTATCAAGTATATTTAAATATTTAGTAATTGAGCATATCTGGATGAATTAGAACTCCACTAGTTCATGTGATCGAAAGAGTAAAATCAATCATATCTTTTATGGTCTTAATCCACAATTTTGATGTGAAATATTTTCCAAAATAATATCATTATATAAATAAATAAAATCTTGTTCTATGGATAAGTGTAATGATTTATAAATTTACTATTTATTATATTGATGAAAATTTTTTAGTGTATGTCATAGAAATAGATGTATGAAGGGATGAAGGGAAATGTTTATTGTCCAACATGTGATAATTATAAAATGAAACACCCAAGAACATGAATAAATGGACTGGGATTTTTCTCAAAGAGTGGAAATAATGGAAAACATGACTTTGATTTAAAGTGTATGAAAATTTTATCCAATGTAGAAATATTCAAGATGAATAAAATGGGATACTATGGAAATCAATGTTTAAATAGTCAAATGAATATATCAAAAATGATGCTCTTAGAAAATGGTTAAGTTATTCTACTTCCATAATTAAAGAGGAATAATAATATTCTTATTCAATTATTAATTCATGTGAAAACTTCATCAATTATTTACTAGTTATAAGGATTGTGGAATATATAGAGAATCAACAACATTACATTTTCAATAAGGATTTGAGATCATATGTTTAATGGTACCATGAAATGTTATTCAGTACAATATAATTATTTTTAGGAAACACATGGTTGAGAGAAAGAAAACAATACATATGTTCCAAATGTTAAACCATGATGTTAGGTTAAATAATTCATTTATTTTGATACGGGATGAATACCTTTAATCTAGGTAATATATTATTGAAAAAGTGGTTCATGCTTTAATTGATGAAGATTACAACACTTTTGGATTTACAAAATATACCCAATAACATGTGTTCATTTATGTACTAATGAATAATATTTGTTTCAAATTATTTATTATGTTAATTCATGTTATTAACATACTTCAAGAGGATACATGATGAAGGGTTTAATATATTTTGTAGGTGATGATTAAAGATATACATAATATTTATTGAAGTATATATAAATTACCATAATCGAAATTATGTAACTATACTAATTTTTTTTGTATAAAATCCTTTTATAAAATATAATATTTTATAAAATGGTTTAAGATTCAATTTGGATTTAGTATTGGATATTGATATATTACATCACATTATAATGAATTTTTTTCTATTAGACAAAGTAGAAATAGTTTACGGAATGACTGAAGGATATGATTCTGTTTATGAACTAGAATTGTATATTTACATATATATAATGAATGACTTTATCTACTATATTTAAAATGGTATTGAAATAATTTTTTTTTACAATTATCATCATTTTTATGAAATGGAAGACATTTTTCACATCTCTATATTTATTTGTGGTAATCAACATTTATTTGAACATATAATCTATCACTATCCATCAGAACATGATATCCTGATTTCTCTTCCATTTTATGGTTTCCACTAATGTTATACTTTTCTAAAGATTGGTTTTTTAGTTAAAATAAAATTTCATTTTCCCTCATATTATTATTCGGTGCCATTGAGCCTATTTATGATTCTAGTCTTTAAATAATATTATTTGATAATATTAATACCTTGATCATGTTTACATTGGGAAGATTCTTTTTAATTAAGGTAGGGATGAATATTAAACATTAAAAAATTTAAATATTTTAAATTATTTATAATTTTTTTGTTTGTATGGTTTATACAGACTGTAAATATAATGATACTGAAAACATTGAATTAGATTTATTTACACAAAAGATTGAGTCTTGCAATATTTTAATGGAATATATATTTTAAATATTTAATTAAACACTTTTTTAAATATTATTTTTTAAAATAAACATTATTTTTAAAATTTGAATGAAGTTTTTTTCTTATAGTTGGTGCTTGTTATTTTTATAGATTATCATTTTTTATTAGTAGTAAAAAAAATAATGTAATTTAGATTAAAAATGATTTATCATTTATATAATTATTAAATTTTAATTTTAATTTTAAATTTGTTATTACGGTCTAAAAGGATTATTTATACATATATTAATCCAATGCTGTTCAATGTAATCTTTTTTATATTTAAATTGGTTTTACATAATTGATGAAATTTTTATTGTATTATTATAAAAACATGCTTCCTCTCCACGACTATGGGATTAGTGTTAATATATATTTTATTACATTTGTTATATTAATTTATAATAGTGTATGTATCTAGTTATAATAAATATAATATAATAGGAATAAAAAGATAAATGCATTTTTTTACAAATAAGACTGGTGGAAGTGTTAAACTTTTATAGTAGTGATTAAGGAAAAAATAACCCAATAATGTATCTAACCATTATCATAAATGAAAAAAATTATGAAGAATATAGTTAAGCTATTTTAATATACCTAGATATGAAATAATTTTCGATTAATACACAATACATTATGAAAACTCAGCCCTGAATAAAATAATAGTTTACTAGATTTGGAAAATTGTTAAAAAATTCTTCTATCCTTGTGGAAGATCATAAACATCTCCCATGACAATATACACATTAAGTAAATCTATATTAAAATTTTCATCATAACATGTGGTATGGAAACATAAGA
Source organism: Viscum album (assembly GCA_963277665.1). Taxonomy (NCBI): domain Eukaryota; kingdom Viridiplantae; phylum Streptophyta; class Magnoliopsida; order Santalales; family Viscaceae; genus Viscum; species Viscum album. Next base: position 792,110,504 of record OY728160.1, on the reverse strand, counting down.
AATAGGTGTGTTCGGATTCCAAGTATGGGTAAATAATGGAAATGTGTATGTATAACAATAACAAAAGGTTATAGAACGTGAGAACAACTTTTGAAGATCATACGATGCATTTTTGATATCATAATAAATATTGTTAGTTAATAAAATTGATCATAAATAAATGGAGAACATAATCCATCAAAGCATAACATAGGAATAAAACATCAAATTTGGTAAAACACATAATAATATAATAATATTTCCATATTTTTCATGACACTACTGCGAAGACCATCCTGGAAGTATGGGATCACCCCCTATACCATCTAGGATGTCATGGTTGAATCCCATGGTCTTCTTAGTAGCGTGAGTTCACACCTCATACCATCTTGGTAGTCATGGTTCAGTCTCATACCCATCTTAGTATCATGGGTCCACTCCTCATACCTTCTTGGTAGTAATGTTATACTCCCATTGACATCATAGAAGTCTTGGTTTACTACCAATACATCTCATTATATATAAATATTTACCCAACACATTATGTGATATATTGGTCCCACATGTCTCATAGCTAAATGATACATACATGTGCCACTAATCATGAAAAATTATATCATAATCCTTGAAATTAAAAGGGTGTAATAATCATTTAACATATCATAATCTATGGAAAATATTTAGGTTTCTTAATCATTTCATCCAAACCCCAAAACATGATGGAAACATATATTTTATAAAACATAACATGTGAAAGACAAATAGACTTCATAAACACATAACCCATGAAAAAGAAACATATTTCATAATCATAAAACAAATAAAATATAAACCGGTTTCATAAAGACCATGACATTAATCTAACCCATGCGTAGATATGATACTAATGTTTCTTTTAAATCATTTACTAGAAAGTAATGTGTAAAATCAATAGATTCCATATTAGATGGAAACGAATGTTGAAATATCTTCCAAAAAATATTTGAGGAAAACTCATTTCATTTTGAAAAAGAAATTTGTAATATATAAAACCATTTGATATTAAATTTTAGAGAAAATACATTTAAAACATATAAAAAATACATGAAATAATGTGAAAAATATATTTCTTAGAATATTATAAAACAATCATCAAAAAAATTAGTTTTTGTTTGATTGCAAAAACATTTAAAACTAACTAATAAATCATAATGATATTTTGAAAATTACTTCTTTAAGAATATTTTGAAAACGTAAAAACAATTATTTAAATGTTTTGAAAAAATATATTCCTCGAATATTCATTGAATTTTTAAATTTAACACCTAAAAACATTTTGAAAATTATTTTCATAGAAAAATACATTGAATATTTATAGATAATGCTATAAATCGTTTTTATTGCCATTTTCCTTGAAAACATTTAAAATAATCATAAAATTGTTTTGAAACTCATTTCCCATTGAAAATTTAATATTAATATTTAAAATGGTTTGTAATTATTTTACATCAGAACCTTTAAAATAAACATAAAAACATTTTAAAAAACAATTTTCCTAAAAAAAGTTAATATAATTATTAAAAAATTCTGTAAAACAATTTAATTGAATATAATTTTAAAAAAAATTCTCCAAAAAAAGAATATATCATGAAATGAAATATTATATGGATTTATGGTGGTTAAATGTGTACATGTCCTACTAGGTAAAATTAATATTCATTTTTCACAGAAATAAGGATATAAAATTTACTCATTCAGAATGAAACATTATGCTTCCATTGAAAACAATTGAAAAATAAAAAAAATAAACAAATTGCATATAATTATCATAGAATACTATTTAAATAATCTAGGAAACCATTTTTAGAAAACACTGTTTCGAAGGAAGATAGATTTCTGACCAAAGGGAGGGTATAGTCGGGTTTCCATAAAAAAATCATTTTTAATTATCCTATATATATATATTTATAAACATATACTACTACCTGAATATAGAATATATAAATAGAGGATAAATAATATTTAAAATTTATTGAGATATATAATATAATAATTCATCAAGGTAATCAGAAACATAAATAAGCATTAACTAAAATTTTACTGTCTGAATAAACTCTTATGACATGTTAACTTGATATCATACTCTCCATGTATTATAAGTAAATTATATAAAGCATAAAATATCATGAAATGAATTTTATTTATGATATAACTTGTATAATGGATGTATATGCACCTCAAAAAAGAGTATCAATACATAACAAAACATGAGTGTCAAAGAAGAAAAATTGAGACAACATTTTTACCGATTTGGTAACATTTAAAACAAAAACCCAGTGATTGAATGTTCATAAAATGGATTTTTTAATAAACATAAATTTAGGAATAATATACATAGAATAAAATCATGGTAATTACTTAAAACACAGAAAATGAATGAGTGGAGAGCATAGCTTGTATCTCATTGGAATAAAAAGTGAGATGAAATCCCCTTACCATGCAACTTCAATCTCTTCCTATGCATTCAATCCACCTGTATAAAAAATATTAATCTATTAAAATTAATTTAAAAATGGTATTATTATATAAAATATGATATATGGTTTTATTATGCCCTTATACTACACTATTTTTAAAAATTCAATGTTAAGGTTTCACTTTGGGTAATATTTTCTTGGTTATTCACGTGTCTTTTTTTTGTAATATCTTTGATATTTATACTTTATATAATGATTCATATAATTTTGAACATGATATAAATAATATCTATACATATAAAGAATATTTTCATTATAAGAATCTATAGAATGTATAATTATGAATCATAATACACTATTCATTGGGACTATTGGTCGTAGGTATACATGAATGTTATTTCCATTTAATTTTCATATTGATATAATGATAGTAAAAGACATATATATATCTATGTGTGTGTGTGGGTGGGTGTTTATATATGTTTATATGTATAATTATTAAAGTAGATTTATTATATTATATATATATATCTTATATATTCACTATAAAATTCGTAATTAAATTTACATGGTGTATGAATGAGTCACATCGCTTGGAGGAGTTATTGTCCATACATCCTCAAACGAAATTATTGTATTAACACAAAATAGAAAGTAAAAATATATTTGTTGTAAATTTCAATAAATAACCATAATTACATTTTTAATTAATTACATGACATATATAAATATATTTTCCATTATAATATCAACCATGGTAGGTGGTAATGGAAAAGTGAACAATAATCTTTTCTCAAGGAAGTAGTATGCCATACAAAGAAATATAATATTCGTTAAACATAATATTTAGTTGTCAGTATGTGTAGGTCGAACCATTTTTATAATAGAATCATAATATATTGGGTATAATAGTGTTTTAATAAAAATATTAAATAAATATATTTCTCAAGGAGGAAAAGGAAAATAAAATTAAGTAATTGATAGAAGACGTAGCCTCTTAATTGGGTAACACCTTCTTGATTTGTTCCAAAAGTCATCCTTCGATTTCATTGTCCCCTATTTATGTATTCTAGGGAAAAATTAGGAATTTTTTTAAGTATAATGGAAATATCTTGCCCAATCTTAAGTGGATTGAGATGTGTTAAGAAGTGGGATAGTTTTTGGCCTTTTATATGGAAGGAAAAGGACACACATCAAATTTCAGAAAACAAGTAATGTGTTCATATTGTTTTACCTATCCAAAGTCATAAAAACAAACATAATAAAAATTAAATATGTATCCAAAATAATTATCACTAAATGGGATTATGATAAGTGGCTAGGTCATTTGTTCCCATATGATGGAGGTTTAGTCCCTAATTAAGAATAATTTGACGTTAATCATTGGAATTAATTTTAATCACTTTAAACAATATTTTTTCTCAAAAAAATTATAAAAAAGTACTGAAGATATTATATTGATTAATATGGTGTGTGTTGGATTATATTAATTCAGATCACAGAAGTATAAAAATTAATATTAATGCTCACCCCATAGACATTACAAAATTACAGGTCTCTTATTTAGAAGGAAGTTCAAATGAATATTAGTTTTTAAAATTAAATTTCAAAAAGAAATTTATTGTAATGAAATAAATTTTAATAATATAATTAAAATTGATCTAATGTGACCCAAAAAAAATTAAACATATTCTAAAAAATTGTTATTTATTTTAACAAATAATCAGTTATAAACTAAATCAATGTATTTTTAACTGATTTTCAAAAAATTAATTTTCATTGAAATATTCCAAAAAACCATAAAATAATTTTGAATTATTAATTAATAATGAAATTTGATTTATCAAATACACACAATAAATTTTTTTAAAATCAATTTTTTTATTAATAGTTGTTTATTCGACAAAACAATATTATTAAAAATAAATGTGATTTAACAAAAATATTATCAATCGTTATAAAAATATTTTATCAATAAAAAATAATTGTAAATAATATTTGAAATTTTTTTATTACTATACATCTAAATATTTTTGATAGATTATTTTAATTAAATCATGTGAAAATATTATAATAATAAAATGATGTATCTTAGAAACATCGGTCCTGCGTGTAATGTACTCCATGTCAGTGTTGTAGGTAGTACAATATAGGTTGTTATTGTGTGTGTTTCCAGACATGTTGGTATTTCATATAGTGAATGGAAATTAAGTATTGCATGTAGAATAGTCCAAGTCAGGGATGTGTGAATGGGATTTTTGAAAAAAAATTCATATATATATATATATATAACTATTTCTAGAGTGATGTGAAACATAAAATATCAAAATGATTAATTCATTTGATTAAATAATAATTCACAAAATATAAAACTATTATATTCTACCCCCATAAAATGAATTTATCCCTCATAATTCATCTGATTTGACAAAGGTTTACTTATTCAAATGTTCATCCATAGAAACCCGCATATTAATAAAGAATAATAAAACATCTATCAAAAGGAAAATTGGATAATAATGGTTAAACATTTAACTGGGTTTCCACATAAGAGAATATATGTTGGGATCAAATATTGAACATATAAAAAAACATAAATATGTATAGGGATTTATTGAGGACATCAATTACAAAAAATTGAATGAACAATGAAATATTAACGGCCTCAAATTCCAATAGTTTTGATGATTCATAAGGCCATCGGTTCAAAAAATATTAAATTATTAAGAAAACACCATTTTTATTATTGTAGTTACATTGATTAATTAGTTTTGGACCAATAACATAAAAAACACACTTTGATGATATTTTTCTATAATTTTTTTTTCATTAATTATTTTTTACTTTATAAATTACCAATTTATTGATTAATTATATTAATGGGAATCTAGAAATTAACTTTGATGTCTGAAGTGATAAAAAAAATTTAACTGATCTTAAAGCCCGAAAAAGAATAAAAATCAGAACTATTTTTTTATAAATAGATTAAAAGGTATAATTGGTTAATAAATTAATCTATATACATAAATTGTAGCACTTATGTATCCTCAAAAATACTTATTAAACTTAAATAATTACACATTAAACCTTACATATTGTTTGTTAGTGGTAGGTGTGAAACCCTTATCATTATTCAGTTATGGTTTCAAGACTTAGGGACTCGCCGAACCTAATTGGTTTTCACCCAAAATATGTGATGTTTTTTATTCATACACTATTTTAATTTCTAAAATATGATAGACATCCTTGAAATATGTTTAATCACTAAATATACATTCAACCATTATTTTCAATACATCCTCATTTCAAAACTAATTCCTTAGAGGTTTTACATAATATTTTCATTAATGGTTAACCATATTATCATTATAAAAGATGAAAATCCAAATCAATAGAATGAAATCCATGAAATTATCTTATCATTAGTTCCCCCATATAGCACCAATAACCAATTGGTTGTCACATTACAAACGATTGAATTCCCTGATCATATATTCTCTTGAAATATAGTAATAACATAAAATACCCTAAATACTTACTGAATACATGAATTCATTCTTATTACATAGAGTAATGGATATATTATAGAAGTAAAATAAGTTATGAAATCTCTCCATGATAACACAAATTACTTTTCAACAATTACTTAATTAGATCCAAAGTAACAAGAATCATCCACTTTTATATTCATATGCCAAATATCATTATCCTAACAAAACTATCATATTGAAAGTGACATATTAATGGTTATATTTCCCAAAATCATATGATTTTCATGGATGTCACAATAACACTATGTCAATATTCTATCCCATTAGAGAAATTCAACATGTTCGTGTAAATTTGTAGTGCTAAAATAATTTAAACAATCCATATATATTTCACTATTCATATAACATACACCATGAATCAAAATAACCAAAAAAATTGACTACTTCATCTTAAATCCACTGAAAAGACTACCTCATCATAATATCTCATTCCTTTTACATTTCTATTGCAGTGTCTTCATCATAAACAATTTAACAATTACATGGACCACCTTACTGATCATTTTTTGGACCTTTCCCATAATACACTGGGTTTAATAATGACCATTTAATCCATGCATAAAACACATAAACCTCAACGATGACTCACGGAGTCCAATTTTATTATCCATTTTGTTAACCAGACACTTCATTTTCTCTTACAGTCACGTGAATTATGTCCTTCTTTACTACAATCAAACCAAATTCATGTTACATTAACACATTCACATATGTGATTCATTCCATAGTCATAACCAAAATGAAACTTAACATTCTTTCCTCCATGTTTTCCATACCCAAACTCTTAGTGTACTCCATATTTTTCATCCTTGGGGATTCCGAGAGTTGGTTATCGAACACATTGTTAATCATGTTGAGTAAAAACTAATTATTTTTGGTCATGAAATCTATCACTCAAGTGATCATCCAACATGACATGTCATAACAAAATCTCCATTCACATTCAACAACAATCTAGTTATTTTAGTTTCCATCCATTGGTTATGAATAGAAGCTTAGTGTGAGGATTACTTATTATAGCATAAAACCACAGAGTCATGAATATAATTACAAATAAGTTTTCTCAATCCAGATATCTTCCATAATCATGGAAACTATATGTTTATAATAAGTTAATCAAAGACAAATTGTATTTAATTTTTTCATAACAGTTCATGAAGTGTTTATGTAATTCCTAAAACATATTCTAGGGTATTGTCAAAATAGTTTTGGAGCAAGCCCCATTATTATGTACCTGATTCACCTATGTTTGGCTCAAAAAATCATGTAAAACTATTACCCATAGGTACAAATTTTCCAGATCAACATATACTTGTAGTATCCATACATGGATTTATTTCTTGGAAACAACTCACTATATCCTTCACCAAAATTCCAGGACATTTTTTTATACATTAACTCATACTTACACTTATCCTTATAAAAAACCCTAGAAATATCCTTATAAATATTATAAAATATCTCAATAATGTATTGTCATCTTATTTTACAATGGGTGAGTAAACCAATCCCATGATACCAACTATTGATAATAACACATAATGTAAAAGGGTATTTCATCTTTTAAAATGAATACTAGGTAAATTAAAAAAATTCCTCAAGACTATAACAGTTTAGTGTATTTAGAAATGTGGAAGAAAAATCTTCTATCCTAGTGGAAGATTGTAAATATCTCCACAGAATATCTCCATCATTTCTACTTCTACCTAATAACATTCTTCATAACCTGAGGGAAAGAAAAATAATATATGGTTGACCCTAGATACTTAGTAATGGTAAATAAATTAAATATATAAGTATATCATGAACAAAATGATATGGAACTTGAGAATAAAATTTTTATATCATACAATACATATTATATATAATATTAAATATAGTAAATTCATATTAAATGAATAATATGTTAATGATAAACATAATACACGAAATCACAAAAAAGGAATAAAACATTTAATTGTGGAACTACCTAATCATATAATATTTTTTCCATAGTAGCTAATGAATTTCATCCAAGACCATCTTGGAAGTGTGATTTCACTTCCCCATACTATCTTGGTAGTAATTTTTCACTACGATTTATATATATGTATCATGAGTTGACTCATCAAACCATCTTCGAAGTCATGGATCACTCACATGGGAAAAATAGTATCATGATTTCACTTCTCATGCCATCATAGTTTTCATAGTTCACTCACACCACCATCATAGTATTCACAGTTCAATCGCAAAACAATCATAGTCTATCTCTTGAGATATAAATATTTACCAAATGCACTGAAGGGGGATATAGGTCTAACTAGTCTCTTAGTGATATCATACATACATAATCTATAAATTTATTAAAAATTATATCATAACCCATGAAATTAAATGGTTATCATAAACATGATAAACTATCATAACTAGCGGAAATGTTACATGTTTCATAATAATTTAATCAATGGAATAAATACTGAATGAGAAATGGATTTCTTGAACATATAACATGTGAAAGGGAAATGGATTTCATAATCATATAATCGAATAATGAGAAATAAAATTCATTAACAAAAAACCTCTGAATGTGAAAAGGGTTTCTTAAAAAATGACAATTTAAATAAATAATTCATTAAAGGGATAGGTATGTAACCTATAGATCACTTAATATAATGTAATGAGTTATATCAACAAATTTCATCATATATGGAATAAAATTTATCAATATCTTTCTTTAAAAATGAGGAAAAAATATACCCTCTTCATTGAAAATGTATTTTTAATACATAAAAACATTTGATAATATGTTTCATAGAATATTCATTTAAAAATTAAAAGGAATACAAGAAATCTTTTGAAAACCCATATCATAAAAAACAAGAAAAATAATCTTCAATCCCTTTTGAAAAAATCACTTTGAAACCAGTTTGAAAAATTATAAATATATCATAGAATCATATTTAAAAATACTTTCTTCGAAATTACATATAAAACATATATATAGTGCCTGAAAATATTCTTAAAAATATTTTACATCAAACAATATTTAAAACTTGTAAAAAAATCATTAAAATGTCCTAAAAAAATTTTCCATGACAAAAAAGAAACAAATAACTAATGCTTTAAAATGTTTTGAAATTCAAAATCCAGGAAAATTTATAAATGAAGCGTGAACACGTTATGAAAACCAATTTACAAGAAATATTATAATTGATTATCAATTTTTTTGTAAACCATACATCATTGAAACATAGAAATAAATCTTGAAAACATTCTAAAAACCATTTTACTGAAAAATAAAATTAAATATTACTGAAAACATTTTGAAAACAATTTTCATTGAAAATAGATTTAAAAATTATATTCATAAAAATAACTTTTAAAAATTATAATAATAATCAAAGGATTTATGGTTGAAAAATCCATATATGTCATACTAGGTAAAAATAACAGTCCTTTTACATGGTAAAAAGGATATAAAATTTCGTCATTTAGAATGAAAAAAGAAGATTCCATTGATAAAATCAATAAAATAAAAAATGGTGAAAACTATTTTTAATTATCATAGTGTATTAGTATAATAATCTGGGAAATTGTTTTTTGAAATATTTTTTTTATGGGACACTTTTTTCTGAACCAAGAGAGGGTAATGTCAATCATTCATAAAAACCAATTCTTAACTATATTATGCGCCAAAGTGTATAAAATAATACTAATACTGTGATATAGGATTAATAAAAAGTTAATATGAATATTAATTAATGATTTTATATATAGAAAATAATAATTCATCAATGAATGATTACAACTAAATAATCATAAAAATTGAAGTGATTGTCTTAATAAACATTAATAACATGGTATATTGGGATAATAATCTTAATGAAATAATATAAATTTACATTTTTCATTAAATATCATGAAAATAATTATATTCATCATAAAACTAGTAAAAAATTAGTATATACACCATGATTAAGAGTTTAGGTTCATAGCAAATCTCGATTCCCAAGGAAGGAAAATTGAGAGAAAACATTTTTACTGATTTAAATAATTTTTAGCTAAAAACACAGGATTAATATTTATAAAAAGACATTTTTATTACCCATAGAATTATAAATAATGTATATATAATACAATCTAGTTTATTACTTACTCCACAAAAAATGATAGTGTGGTGGTCATAGAATGTATCTCCCAAAAAAAAGTGAGATGAAATCCCCTTACCTTGTGTCTTGACTCAATTTGTACGTGTTCAAACGACCATTATAAAAAATATAATTGTATTATAAAACTTATAAAGAAACATATTTTTATATCTAATACCATATATGGATTTAATATAAACTTAAATTACATTGATGTTATCAATCCTATGTGAAGGTTTCACATTGGGTAATATTCGCAATATTTTTCACACATGTCTTAATTTGTTATATAATTTTTATTTATACATTATATCACAATTTCAAGAATTTAAAACAAGATATAATTTTTATTTATATAATTTTTATTTTTATTATAAAAATATATATAATATATAAGTATGAAACAAAATAAATCATTCATGGAGATGGTAGGTCGCACGTACGCATGAATGTTATTTCTGTTTAATTTACAAGTTAACATAATGATAGTAAATGATAGATATGTATATATATGTATATATAAATAATTTTTAAATTATATTTATAATCACACACACACACATATATATATATATATAATAAATATTCATTTAAAAAATATTTAATGAAATCCATGAGGTGTTTGAATGAATCATATTACTTCAAGGGGGCGGTAGTCGACACTTTCTTGAACAAAATTAATTTATTAACCCAAAATGGTATCTAAAAAGTTATATGTTCTTAAAAGTAATACATATGATTAAAGAAGTAATGAATTTATTATATTAAATAAAAAAACATTTCCAATCATAATTTATACCATGTTATATGGAAGTGAATAATGAACAATAATCATTTCGTGAGGTTGTAGTTCATTCTATACTGAAACAATATGTTTATTACCCAATAGAAGGAGGTGTGTGTAAGTGTATATAGAATCATTTAAATTAAATGTTCCTAGTATTTTTTGGATATTATTTTTTTAATATAAAAATATAATAAAAATAGTTGTATGGGATGGAGAAGAAAAATAAAACAAAGGACTCCAGTGAATACGTAAAATCTAAATCAAGAAACTCTATTTGCATTGTGCCCAAATGATTATTTATATTGCCTTTATCCTAGTGTAAGTATTATATGAGTATGGTAGGGATTTTCGGAAGTTTATTATTCATATATTGTCCAAACCTTATAGGTTTTATATGTTTGAAGAAGTGTGAGAGGTGGTATACATTTATAGAGATGGAAAATGACTAAAATTGGAATTTATTAAAACAATTGTGGTGTACATAGGTTTTTACATAAAAAATCCATACCAAACCAACCTAAATAACTAATTTAAGGTTTATGGCCGAATAATGTCAATAAAATTTGTTTTAAAAAAGTAAATAGGTCATTTGGGCTCTTAATATTGTGGTTCAGTCCCTAAATATAATTAATTTGACCTTAATCACTATGATTAATTTTTGTAACTTTTACATGAATTTTCGCTCAAATATAACCACGATTAAATCGAAATATAAATATTATACTGATTAAAATGAATCATTTTGGTTTTTTGAAATACATTTGTTCAAATTAAAAAATTTAACATCAAATCTAATCCTACAAGTGAGAAAAAATTATGTGTCATTAAAGTAGAAAGATGTTAAAATTTTTAATATATTTTTATATTAAATTTCAAAATGAAATGGATTATAAAGATTTAAATTATATTAATAGATGTAAAATTGGTATAATTTTAACCTAAAACAAACTAAATTTATAATTTTAAATTAATAATTTTTTAACTGAAAATGTAGATAACAACTAAAACAAAATAGTTTTAACTATTTGACAGAAATGATGTTGCTTAGAAAAATACCAAAAAGTCTCCCTAATATAATTTCATAAATATAAATTCAATTAATGATGTTTATTTTATAATATATAATTTCTAAATGATTTGGAAATTTATTATATTATTAAAAGTTGATCATTTAAGAAAACAAATTGTTTAAACATTGAATGGATTTACCAGAAATCATATGTTTCATTATTTATATTATTTATCTACATAATAAAATTATAAAAAATATTTGAAATTTACTTATTACAATTCATATAACTATGTTTAATAGATATGTCAAAATAATCTCCTTTAAAAAATTATTATATTAAAATTATGATTCTTGGAACCATCGATTTATGTGTGACGTATTCCTAGTCGATGCTGGGTATAGTGCTAGACATGTTATAATATAGGTTGTTACATGGACACATATGTCACAACCCATCCTTGGGGCCCTTTCCGTGACTACCACAAGCCCGCCTTCCATAGGCCAGGTGCTGGTGACTAGCACCAAAGGCGTAAATCTCAAAAAAAGGGGAAGGCATTGCCTTTAAATAAGAAAACAAACACCACAGATTACACAAGATGAAGTAAATACTAAGTAAACTGAGTACAAAATTATGTGTTCGAATGTAAATGCGCCAGAATAAAAACCCAATAGAAAGTAAAGTACTACTGAAAAGAAAGTACATCAGCAGAATGTAAAACAGCATCTCTGAATCGTCCTTCTGAAATCCCAGCTAAAGGGTTGGTACAGATAGTCCCCTCAACTCCTCGGTTCGGCCGTCTGCTCCGTGTACGTCCCACCAAGTGGTCCACCTCATGGTACCATCTAGCTCCACAAGCCTCCACCTCGATTAGTGATGTTCGTCGTTTGCATCTAACACAATGTAGTGCGGGCATAACCCGTGTAGGGGTGAGTGTATGATACTCAGTACGGACCCCGAACCCCCCAAAGGTCTCTCAAAATCCACGAAGGATAAACCACAAAGGAAAGTTACAAACATGATGTATCAATAACACTACTTAGGTATATGCCCATACATATACCTAACTCATCAGTTACAGTTCGGATCCAGCTCCCAAGCCCAAGAACAACCCAGTCCACATAGGAAATCACATCTCAATCCACACAGGAAAAACAAGTCAACCACATCAGGGATAATGATTGAGAATCAAGACTCATCTCACATAGGTATACACTTTGTAAGGAAATAGATATGATCAGATATATCTACTGATTCATCTAAGCTATTAGAGCTAAGTAGGATACAAGACCAGCTAAGATGTCGGACCCACAAATGATACAAGACCAGCTACTCTTTCGGACCCACATAGGATACAAGTACAGAGTCAAATACTTCCGGACCCACATAGGATACAAGAATAGTAGTCATTTACATTGAAACCATGAAGGATCCTAGTATGGTCATCGTCGTTATTGAACCCACGGAGGATCCATGTACAGTCTTCCTCACTGCGGAACCCACGGAGGATCCAAGTGCAGTCATAATCGTCGAAGTTGCAGCAAGCTCTAGGGTCCCCGTACACAACACACTCAATTACAGGAGGTTTCGCTCCACGAGCCAATGGGGAAATACATCAACTATCAAGAAGTCCAAAGTTGATGTATCAAAATGTTCCGTCTCGTCAAAAGGAACTCAATGTGATAGACTTCATGTCAATCGGACACCCAGTCTGAGAGATATTGGCTCTTCCGTCTCAGGGGCCCGGATGGTTTTTTAGCTAAAACCAACCTGAACGTACTCCAGCTGCTTCCAATCCTCGAGCGGAGTAAGACAAAAGAAGTTTCTTACTATGATTAATTCAACAATGTCGACGACACGTCAATCGGACGTCCGGAGATTATGTTATAAGTGTTTCCGCTCTGAAGGCCTGGTTGATTTTGTGTTCAAACCAACCTGGACGTACACAAAGTTTTCCGAAACCTTGAATGTAATATACCAAAAGGATCATCTTGATCCAAGGATCCCAATTCAATTGATGGTTCATCGATCGGAGGTCTGCATCCCATGTTATGGGAAAATGACTAAAAACAGTCCGAAGTGGGGGGTATGGGCCCGGCCTAGCACAGCCCCGTAGGGCACAACCTGGCCTGGCTGGGTGCGGGTCGGCCAGTGGGCAGAGCAGGGGGGGCACGTTTCCCCCCTTAGTGCTGCACGGACGAGGCATGCACCGAGTCCTCCTCCTCCTGATCTCGCGCGGCCGCGGTATCTGGTCGCCCGCTGCCGCGGTGGTTCCTCTTTGCAGCGCGTCGGGGTGCCGCCACCTCATAGAGTTCGGCTGGTGCCGACCGCCGCCTCCGGCCGCTGGTGCCACCGCCCCGATGACCCACACCGCCGGAGATGTCTGCAGGCCTCCAGAGCCTCTCAATTTGTCCGTTGTTGTTTCTGAAAGCACCTGTGGTCCCCATGGGACCCGTAGATTACTACGAAGGCCTCCAATCGCCATTACGTCCTCACTTCGCCATCGCCAATTGTTCCACAGAACAAGAACACAGAAATGGTGAGTCGAGCTTGTTCGTTAACTCACACACACTATGTTAGTGGTTTGAAACAACTCCCAACTATTTCCGCAAATATTAATCCCCAACTCGCAAATAATAGTTTGCGGATCAAAATGATAATTTGATTGTCCGCATTCATGTTTTAGAGGAAAACAAAAATGGGAGTATTTTCATTCTTAAAATAAAACCATACTTCGATAGGGAAGATGATCATCAGCATCACGTTACACATCATCGCGGGGAAGTGGATCGTAGGTGTCGCGATACACAGCGTCGCAGAGGAGTTGATTTGGCGGTACGTTGTCGATATCTGAAGAACCAGCGTTCTTCATCGTTCTTCATCGGAGGCTGATGTTCTTTGACCAAAGCTCAAGAGTTTCTCCCACGTTGTGTCCTTCGCCAATTCTGCTCTCCAAAAAATAAATAATAGGTTCCATCTATTAATTAATTTCACACATAAAGAAACTCTCTTAAATTAATTCAGGAAGGGACAGTGAAGGTTCCCTTTTTAATTAAACGTGTTATCTGTTAAATTAAATAGGGTAAAGAGGAATGTTCCACATTAAATATGAGTTGAAACAATTTAATGGATTTAGGTGACATTAAAAAGAAGGTTGTCAAATTAAATGGGGGTTTACTAATGGGTTTATAGGGAATTAAATGGTGGTGGTCGTGAGGACCCCACCTCTCTAACACCCACGCTTTGTTAGTTAAGTGGCTTTCGGCCCCACCTATAACTACCAATGGGAGGGAGTAAAATCTCTTAATAATAAAAAATTGTTCTGACAATTTTTTATTTATTTCTTAAAAAATTCCCAAAAAATTAACTTCTCCTCTTTTGTGAATGCAGCAACGGTAAGTGTCCCATTTTGCTATTACCGGTGCTGCGAGTTCATCGGTGCCCTCAGATTTTAATTCCAAGCACCAGTTCAAAACATACAAAAACCCGCTCGTTCGTTCACTAAACGTACCCAAGATAAACTTCCAAAATTGTTTTCGGGAACCTCGGGCCTCGAAATCAAGCGCCGTTAAGAAACTTTGTACACGTAAAATCTCAAATAAATTTAAAAAAAATCCATGAAATTTAAGGTTCTTTACATTACTCTTTGTTTCCCTAATTTATGATGTAGCATTACGGGGATGTATATCATTGATATGGGAGTAATGTAATGACCAGTAAATTTCAATAATTTTTTTTTATATTATTTTAGATTTTACAAGTACGCAGTTTCTGACGGCGATTGATTCTGAGGCCTGGTGTGCCCAGAATCAATTTTTGATGTTTATCTCGGGTACGTTCAGTGAACGAACGAGTGGGTTTTTCTAACTTTTGAACTGGTGCTCGGAATTAAAATATGAGGTCACCGATAAACTCGCAGTGCTGGTAATATCTTAAGGGGACACATACCATAGTTGCGTTTGCAAAAGAGGAGAAGTTAATTTTTGGATGTTTGTTTAAAAAATAAATAAAAAATTGTCGGAACATTATATTATTAGTAAGGGAGGTTACTCCCTCCCATGGATAGTATTGGGTGGGTCCTATAGCCACTGAACAAACTAAGAGTGGGTGATAGAGAGGTGGGGTCCACACTACCACCACCATTTAATTCCCTCTAAACACATTAGTAAACCCACCTTAATTTTACAACCTCCTTTTTAATGTCGCCTAAATCCATTAAATTATGTCAACTCAAATTTAATGTTGACCCTTCCTCTTTCCACCTTTTAATTTAATAGCCAACACATTTAATTTAAAAGGGGACTGTCACTCTCCCTTCTTGAATTAATTCTGAAGAGTTTCATAAGATGTGAAATTAAATAATAGGTGGAACCTATTATTTAATATTGGGAGAGCATCGTTGGCGAAGGAAAGAAGGTGGGGGAAACTCTTGATATTTGGAAAAAGAACAGAAGCCTCCGATGAAGGACGACGAAGAACGCTGGTTACTCAGAAATCGACGAAATGCCGCCAAATCCTCTCCTCCTCAACATCGTGTACCGCGACACATACGATCCTCTTCTCTATGACGTCGTGTACTATGACACCAACAATCATCTTCCTGTCGAAGTAGGGGATTATTTTAAGAATGATAATACACACATGTTTTTTTCTTTTAAAACATGAATGCCACCAAATAATTATCAAGTTGATCCACGAAATATTATTTGTGGGTTGGGGATTAATATTTGCAGAAATTGTTGGGAGTTATTTCAAACCACTAACGTGGTTGGTGCGGGTTAATGAACAAGACTGGCTCACCATTTCTTTGTTCTTGTTGTGCGGAACAATTGGAAATGGTGAATCGAGTCCGTAATGGCGATTGGAGGCCTTCATAGTAATCTACGGGTCCCGGGGGGACCGCATGCGATTTTAGGAGCAAGAACAGACCACCAGAGCGGCTCCGGTGGCCCGCGGACATCTCCGGCAGTGCATGCGGCCGGAGGCAGCGGTGCCCCGATGCGCCTCCAAGAGGAACTGCTGCGGCTGAAGCCGCGGTGGCAGGAAACCAAATCCCGCAGCTGCGTGGGATCCGGAGGAGGAGGACGTGGCACCCGGCGCATCCATGGAGCGAAAAGGGGAGAAACGCACCCCCCCTGCTCGGCCTGCTGGCCGAGCCAGCGCACCCCCCCGGCGAGGCCGGGGCGAGTTGCCCGGACCAGGCCGGGCCGTGCTCAGTAGGGCCGTACCCAGACCCGGGTCGGGTCGACTCGGTTCGGGCCCACCTAGGGGGGTAGGGTCGGGTCGGGCCGGTCCTAGACCCCCCCACTTTCGTACTATTTTCAGTCATTTTCCCATAACATAGGCTGCAGACCTCCAATTGATGCACTGTCAGTTGAATTGGGATCCATGGATTGATAAGGTCGTTTCGGGGTATTACACTCAAGGTTTCAGAGAACTTTGGGTATGGCCAGGTTGGTTCGACAAGAAACCAACAGGGCCCTCGGAGCAGAAACACTTATAACTTAAGCTCCGGACGTCTGATTGACGTGCCATCTACTTTATTGAATTCCTCTTAGTAAGATAGTTCTTTTGGCTTACTCTGCTCGAGGGTTTGATGCAGCTGGATTATGGTCATGTTGGTTTTAGTTTAAAAACCAACTGGTCCCCTGACACGGAAAATCCAATATCTCTCAGAACGGGCGTCTGATTGACACACCATCTGTCGCGTTGAGTTCCTTTTGACGAGAAGGATCTTTGTGATACATCAACATTGGACTTCCTGACAATTGATTTATCGACCCCTTGGATTGTGGAGCGGACTCGCCTAGAATCGAGCATGTTGTGCGTGAGAACCCTATAACTGGCTGCGACTGCGACGATAAATGAAAAAACACAAAAAATACATGAAATATAATTTTATAATTAAAAAAATTATCTAATATAATATTCATCAAAGATATACGAAGTTAAATATAGATAATTATGTATTTATTTGAATATCATCTTGGAATAGGTTATTGAAATTTAGAATTAATATAATGATTATCCCTATATACATAATTCAGTCAGATATTCTTGATCATGCATAGAACTAGTATTATTACACCGTGATAACACAAACTCTATACCAATTCCATTTTTTATTCCATGTATTTTTTTTATGTAAAAAAATATAAATCAAATGTAATGAAAATTATAGTTGTGGAATTTTTCTAAATTCACTATCCCCAATGGCCTGGAGTCAGTGTCGTACATTAATACATGGGAAAAGATACATGAACCAAATCATAAAGGTCTGATCAACATAGTGGTTTTGGATGCCTAATTACATAAATGTACATTTCATTCAATCTTTAATGTAAATAAAATATATAAATATCTTTTGGAGAACCCATAAAATTTTACAGTAACCCTAAAATTCATTGATAATATACATCTTTACATCCTAGCAAAAAATAAAACATAGAAAGGGGTGATATTGGATTCTTAGTAAGGCTATGTAATACATAAGAAGCTAAACATAAATAATATTTCATGTTTAATGAATTAAATCACATTCCATTAGAATATAATTTTGAGATTAATTTGTAAATAATAAAATATAAATATATAATGTCATATAAACAATCACATGAAACATAATCAGGGATATTATAATTGTTGAATAATCTCATGATTTATCAATTACAAATAGAATAACGAGGTAATTAATAATTATGTTAATCTAAAGAATTATGTGGAGGTATTATCCAATAAAATTGAAAATTATTGATTAACGCACCGACCAAAATAAATTCGTATATGGGAATGTCCTCATATAAGTTTATATTTTTTATCTTATGAGACATATTGATGCATCAAGGGTCTATAGCGGTCCCGACCCATCACATACTATTTCAAATTAATTCTACATATTAATGGTTTATTCATAATATTCATATACATATTCATTATGAATAGTATTCCCTAATCTATAAACATAATAACTAACCACTAAGAGTAGTATGGTGAATGGTATCAAGACTATGCATCTGCAGTCAAACATATCATACACCTTTTAAAAAATATGTTAGAAGAAAATCATAAGAGATAAATCTGAAAAAATTAATATGATTTGATATATATGTTGAAATATATTAATAAACTATAATATAATCATTGAGGAATTTTTGACTGATATACTATATTTTACATTCCAAATAACATTTCTTATTGAGAAATCATTTTTACTTTTCATAATTGTTCATAAAAATGAGAAATGAAAAAATATAGTTTTTCATGAAAAAATTATATATTTTACAAATATAATGATGACTTATAATATATAATGTATGCTACGTCAAAATGGGTAATAAATATAGAATATCCCTTCAATCAGTCTTGGATGTTGGGATGAATTGAGAAGGGAACCCTATTATACATGGATTTCCCCCATAAATGAATGATGAACTAATCTGGATACATGATATTGGAACATGTATATATAATTTATAATAATTATATAAAAATAGTTAATAATGACATATGTCTATAGATGGATAAATTATTACCCAAATGAAAATGGGGATTCTGGAAGAATCCTTGACTTATATCAGAAAGTGGTCTACACATGGCAATAACGTCCTAGATAGTAAAAATTAAATCCATTAATATAAGGCCCCAGCCTTATAACCTTACTTAATCTTGAGTTATTACAAGATTACACATTGAGGATATTTTCGGGTTTAGAGTTTTAGAGAATTAGATCATAAAACTTGCATTACATTCCTCATATAAACAAAGTGGTTACATAAAGATAGTATTCTTCATTCCCATCAATGGAAACACATTTAAAATAAAACATGGATTATTTCTTGACACATCCTTGACTCGATCATCTTATCATGTACCTTTCCCTTGACCTGTGAAAAACATTTCAAAAACTTGGGATGAGCATAAAAACTCAGTATGGGTTATAAAAAAAACATGGAAAGGAAACATGAGTTCATATATACATAAGAATGAAATCATACTTTACCCATAAAACATAGGTACTTTAACATACCTCATAAAATCATGAATAAATCATAGATATCATAAGACATAAAGGTAACTTGAGGCATTCATTACATTCTTACGTAGGGAGTAACCCTCTTGGTTACGTTTGGAATACCCATCACGGTATATTCCCTAAAATCTCTTCGGAGAAACCTTAACGTTTCACTCCATCGCGTTACCCAATGCATTGGAGAGCTATAACGGGCTCACCCGCCCTTAGTTTATCACGGAACCACCCGTCTTCATAATAATGCCCAAGAACCATAACATAATCATATCACATAAGACATGTATAATGGAAACATAAAATTTCCACATTTCAATCACGAGATATCAATACAACACATTGATATAAAAACATTATGAAAACCATTTTCAATAATAAAATAAACGAAAAGTAAAACATGGTATTTATTTTTCTTTTAAAAAAAGGTATGGCTTGTAGAGGAAGCCGAAACTCAAATAGCGGTCACGACGGCAGAGAAGTCGTTGTCGCCGCATACGTACAACAAAAACATTCCCTTTTGTCATTTAGTAAACGCTTCGTATAAAAAAGATTCCTTTTGAATAAACGTAAAAGTCAAAAGGGGTTTATTCACCGTATAAAAGAAAGTTGTGTATAAAATAAAATATGCCTCAACGAAAGGAGATTGAGACGAAGTCCCATACCTCGTATCCGACTTGACCCGACCGTTCTTTAATCTCCTGAATTACAAACTTGAGTTAATCTCTACTTGATTATGAATCTTTTTCAAGTTCATTATTCCTTTTATACCATGTTATGAACATCATGTAATCAGTTAAGTTAATAATGTTCATTTTGTCGGTATTTGGTTCTTAAGTCAAAAATAGACTTCTTACACTTACATGTTGTTAATTTGGTCAAAGGTTCATTATATCCAGAATGGTATTCATGATGTAGATATCATATATGTCATATATATCCAATACATACTTGCATTTATAATATTACATAATCATTTAGAGGTAAGAAATGAAATGCACCGTTCATGGAGACGGTAAGCCGTACGTACGCATGAACGCTACTTTCATTTCTATTTCGTATTTTATAGAATGGAATCATAATGATATAAAGGTATATTATAATTCCAGTATAATATCATATATAATAACATAGTTCCATCCTTTATATGTCCCACATATGGTATTTAACGAATCAAATCACTTTGAGGGGGCGGTAGTCCGCACTTCCTAAAATGAAGATATCGTGTTTACCCATAATGGAAACCATAAAGGTATGCCCAAAATGAAAAAAAACAGAAGCTTAAGGAAAACATAAACATATCATATATCATATACAAAAATAGTGACATCATAATGGCCACCTTTGAAGGTGTTAAATGAGTATTGAACAATCATCGTTTCGGGAGGCAGAATTTCGCCATCCACGGAAACCGTATGTTCTTTAACCATTTGATGTAGTTGTGTGAGATTGTATCTCAAATAAATCTTATAACAACATCCTAGTATATTGAAGATACTGGTTTTGTTAAAAAGGAAGTAAATAAAAAGAGTTTAGGGGGTTGGAGATGCAAAATAAAACAAATGAACATGAGAGAATGAATTACCTTTAAAAGTGTAACTCCTTTTGATTTGAGCCTAAAGGCTTCCTTTGAAAGGATTCTGCCCAAAGGGAATCCTCTAGGATGAGGAGAGGGATGTGGAGAGAGAAAATGGGCAGGAGTTGGCCGAGCCAAAGGCTTGAAGAGTGTGTGAAATGAGGTAGAGGTGGGGGCCTTTTATAAGAGGAGAGGAGGGGCACTTTTGGAAAGTAAAGAAATATTACATTATTTGAAAATGTGTTTAGGTTTTAAAAGGTCCCACATTGATATATGTCGTGGATAAGGTGATAAGGGTTCGAAATATACACATCCAATAAGTTTTTGACATGTGTAGTTCATATATATTACATTATATTTCCATTCTATTTTAATCGTTAAATAATGATGTCATCACTGCATCATTATGATGTCATAAATAATTTAATTTATTTAATGTCTAAAAATTATAAAAAAATTACTATGATGTAGGAAATCTTTTTATCTTTCCAATGAATATTTATAATCAAAACTATGACTTGTATAACCCTACTTACAAATTGTTTTAGTAAAACATATCATGTTTGTGTCAATTTTACTTTTCCATTAAATAAAAATATATTATTGTCATTTTCCAACTAAAGTGGCTCCATGGGGTCCCCAAGTTGGCCCATGGCTTGTCTTGGTCGGCCATGACTCACCCAATAGGTGTAGGACAAGTTTCATGGTTTTTTCACATTCTTATAATATCATTTTTACCTTAAACTACACTAATTGCCACTAATCGCGATTAAGAACTTAATAAGTTACTATTCACCAAAAAATTATTTTAATCTCATTGAACCACATTTTACTTCTTAATGAAAACCATGTATTTCGGATTTTCAAAATTCAATACACATTAGTGGTAAACTTTTATTTAACTGAAAAATCAGTTTTCTTGATTACCACTTAGTGGTTTCACTATTCATCAAAAATTGAAGTTTTTCAGAAAATTACCAAAAATTCACCCTAAGCTATATTTTATATTCCGAATTAAAAAATGAAGTCTATTTTAAAAAATTCAAATCATATAAGTCACATTAATTAATTTAATAATTAATTCCTGCTGCCAGAGCAAAAAGCGTGTTTTTACAAAACAATAAGTATCAAAAGATTGACACCAGTTTAAGTCTAATTTCAAAGTGAAATTGATTCCAATGACCACCATTGGATAAAATGGTAAAAATATATTCTAATTTAACTTCAAAACCAATTCAAAACATAATCTAATCATATAAATAAATTAGATTAAAAAGTAGTTCTGATGTAAAATGCAGTATTTTTCACTATTCATTAAAAAAAAGAACATTGTCAGAAAAATACCAAAAATTCACACAAAGTAAATTTTGATGTACCAATCATAAAGAATAAGTTTATTTTGACAAACATAGTTTATAAAATTGTCAAAATATAGATTCAAAAATGGTTTTCCATCAAAAGGCAGTAAAACAATCTTTTAAGAATATTAGTGTATTCCATGCATAAGATTGTATTTATTTTCATTTTAAGCCTCTATAACACTATCTTACTCATTAATAGACATAGATAAAAATATCTATTATTCATTACTTATTTGGGATGTTGCATCCTTCCCCCCTTTAGAAAATTGCGTCCCCGCAATTTATTTACTTATCGAATAAATGGGGGTACTTATCCCTCATTGCATTTTCAGATTCCCATGTTGCCTCTTCAATCATGTGGTTTTTTCACAAAACCTTTACCTGGTGAATCACCTTATTCCGTAACACTTGCTCCCTATGGTCAAGAATCTGGACTGGTTGTTCCTCATACGATTGGTTCTCTTCCAGATGAACTACCTCTGGACTCAAAACATGAGATGGATCTGGCATATACTTTCTCAACATCGAAACGTGAAAAACATTGTGTACCTGAGATAAACTCGGAGGTAAAGCCACTCGGTATGCAACTGATCCAACTCTCTCTAGAATTTCGTATGGCCCAATGAACCTTGGACTCAACATTCCTTTCTTACCAAATATCATCACACTTTTCCAAGGAGAAACCTTGAGAAAAACATGATCACCTACCTCGAAAGATAGATCTTTCCTCCGGTTATCCGCATAACTCTTCTTCCTGCTCTGAGCTGTTCTCATGTGTTTCTATATCAGCTGAACTTTTTATGCCATCTCTTCTACAAATTCTGGTCCCATTAACTTCCTTTCACCCACTTCATCCCAGAAAGCTGGAGTGCAACACCGCTTCCCATATAATTCCTGAAATGGTGCCATCTGTATACTGGAATGAAAACTGTTATTATATGAAAACTCAACCAAAGAAAGATGTTGGTCCCAACATCCCTGATAATCCATAGAACAAGCTCGTAGCATATCCTCCAATGTCTGAATTGTTCATTCTGACTGCCCATCTGATTGAGGATGAAAAGCTGTACTAAAATTTAATTTAGTACCCAACGACTTCTGAAGGCCTTTCCAAAAGTTAGAAGTAAACCCGGGATCACGATCCGATACAATGGAGAGAGGAACCGCATGTAACCTGACTATCTCTTTAAGATACAAACAGGAAAGATGATCAAGAGAGAAAGTATCTCGTATAGCACGGAAATGAGCAGATTTGGTCAAGCGATCAACAATAACCCAGATTGCATTATTACCTCGAGATGTCTTCGGTAATCCAACAACAAAGTCCATGGATATATTCTCCCATTTACACTCTGGCACTGGTAAAGGCTGAAGCATCCCTTTCAGTAACTGCCGCTCTGATTTAACCTGCTGACAAGTCAAACACTTCACAGTAAAATCATCAATATCTCTTTTCATTCCATCCCACCAGTAATACTCCTGCAGATCTCTATACATCTTAGTACTTCCCGGATGAACTGAAAACGGAGAACTATGAGCTTCACATAACAAATCTCTCTTCAACTGTGAATCACAAGGCACACACAATCTCTTCCCAAATATCAAAACATAATCATTATCAATGTTGAATTCAGGCAACTTACCTTTCTGAACCAGCTCTACCCTTTTCTGCAACTCACTGTCTTGCTTCTGTGCTTGCTTGATTCTATCTGATAGAGATGATCTCACTGATACCTGAAACAAAACAGAAGGACTTCCTGCACCAACAACTTCTATACCAAAGTTCATCAAATCCTTAACCAAAGGATCATGTTCCAAACGCAACATTGTTAATGAAGCATTACTTTTTCGACTCAAAGCATCAGCCACTTTATTTGCTTTTCCCGGATGGTAATGAATTGTACAATCATAATCCTTGATTAATTCCAGCCATCTCCTTTGTCTCA
Organism: Viscum album; assembly: GCA_963277665.1. Taxonomy (NCBI): domain Eukaryota; kingdom Viridiplantae; phylum Streptophyta; class Magnoliopsida; order Santalales; family Viscaceae; genus Viscum; species Viscum album. The sequence goes on along the minus strand of OY728160.1, from coordinate 792,085,685 downwards.
TGTTTAACTCTTTCTGAGTGAATATATACTTTAAAATTTTGTGATCGGTATAGATTTCACACTTTACTACATACAAATGATTCCTCCAAATTTTTAAAGCAAAAACAACAGCAGCTAATTCCAAATCATGTGTAGGGTAATTTACCTCATGAGTTTTCAACTGTCGTGAAGCATAAGAAATTACCTGATCATTCTGCATTAGGACGCAACCAAGTCCTTTCAATGAAGCATCACTGTATATAAAAAACTCACCATTCCTGGAAGGTAGTTCCAAAACTGGAGCATTCACCAATCTTCTTTTCAATTCCTGAAAACAATCCTCACATTATTTTGTCCAGATAAACTTAACACCCTTCCGAGTTAGCTTAGTCATTGGACTAGATAACCGTGAAAAATTTCTAAAAAACCTTCGGTAATAGCCCGCCAAAACAAGGAAGCTATGAATCTCGGTTACATTTGTGGGTCTTGGCCATTCTTCTACAACTTTTGTTTTTGCAGGATCAACAGTTATTCTATCTTTAGAAACAATGTGACCAAGGAATGAAATTTGTTGCAACCAAAACTCACACTTGCTGAATTTCCCATACAGTTTCTTTTCTTTTAAGGTTTGCATGATAACTCTTAAATGTTTTTCATGCTCCTTTTTACTTTTAGAAAACACCAAAATATCATCAATGAAAACCACCACAAACTTATCCAAGAACTCATGGAAAATTCTATTCATTAAGTCCATGAATACAGCAGGTTCATTGGTTAGACCAAAAGGCATTACTACAAATTCATAATGTCCATATCTCGTACGGAACGCGGTCTTCGGAATATCTTCCTCCTTTACCTTCAGCTGATGGTACCCCGATCTCAAGTCAATCTTTGAAAAAAACTGAGTTCCCTAGAGCTGATCAAACAAATCATCGATATGAGGCAAAGGATATTTGTTCTTAACAGTGATATTATTCAAGGCTCTATAATCAATGTAAAGTCTCATAGAACCATCTTTCTTTTTAACAAATAAAACAGGAGCACCCCATGGTGATGTGCTAGGTCTAATGAAACCTGTCTCTAATAAATATTGCAATTGCTCCTTCAACTCTAAAAGTTCAATTTGTGCCATTCGATAAGGGGGTTTTGAAATTGGCTTAGCATCAGGAACTAAGTCAACAGTAAACTCAACTTCCCGATCTGGTATTATTCCAGGCAACTCATCAGGAAAAACATCAGGATACTCATTTACCACTGGCAAGTCATTAATCTGAATAGTTCCTTTATTTTCAACGACGTGTGCAAGGTAACATTCATTTCCATCTTTTACAGGTTTCTTGGCCTCTTGATATGTTATCAAAAGTAAGGGTTCATTCTTGTAAACAAAATGAAAGTATTTCTGAAAAGAAACTTCTTTAGCTCTACAGTCAATCTTAGCATGGTAAATAGAGAGCCAATCCATACCCAGGATAACGTCAAACTCTACTAGAGGTAGAACAATAAGGTTTGCAAGTAGGTTCTTTCCACAGATAAGGATAGGAAGATTCTTATAAATTCTTTTTGCCTCGACAGTTCCCCCAGGTGATTTTACCAAAAGTTCAGGAGTCATTTCTTGAGATGGTATTCCCATTTTACTAGAAAAGGTTTCAGAGATGAAAGAATGTGTAGACCCCGAATCAAACAACACACTGGCATAATCTGAAAAAACAAACAAAGTACCTGATACAACTTCATTTGATGGCCTGACATCTGCTGAAGTAGTTGCAAAGGATTTCACCACCCCTTTCTGCTTGTAGTCTAACTGCTTCCCATCACTCAAGCTCCTTGTCGGACACTCGTTTGCATAGTGACCCATCTCATTGCACTTATAACATTTCACTAACTGTAAATCAAATTTGTTCTTACCTTCACCTTGATCCTTTTTAGTTCAATCACGAGCCTTATGTCCCATCTTACCACATCGGTAGCACTTCCCAGAATTCAAGAGACATTCCCCAGCATGCCTTTTTCCACATTTATCACAAACTAGAAACTTAGTTCTCTTACCATCAGACTTTTTTGAAGAATTCTTACCTTTCTCCTGCCACCTCGGTCTCTTCTTCTGCTGGTTGTTATAGAACACTTCGTCATCGGCAAACTCCATTTCCACCTTCTCAGCACATCGAACAAGCTTTTCTTAACTTTTAAACTCACGAGAAGCTAATGCCCTTCGATATTTTGGCTTTAATCCTGAGTAAAAACGATTGATTTTACTATCAAGGTCCCAGATAAAATTTGGAGCATACCTTGCCAATCGAGTGAACCTTTCTTCATAGGCAGCCACTGAGTCTTCCTTTTGCCTCAATTCCAAGAATTGCTTTTCCATCCTAAGTCGAACAACCTTAGGAAAATACTTCTCAAGAAACATACCTTTGAATTCATCCCAGTCAAGAGCATCAATCTCATCGGCGTCCCTGATATTTTTAATCATAGACCACCACTGATATGCTTCACCCTCCAAACGGTAAATAGAAAGACTAACCTTTTGATTGTCTGATCACCCCATGACATAAAAAATCTTTTCCAGTGCTTTAATCCACCCTTCAGCTAGCACAGTGTCAGATGATCCTCTGAATGATGGTGGATGTTGCCTCATGAAATGTTCCACCACTGACATGTTCCTCTGCGGTTGGTCTGGCTGATCTCGTTAATGGATACCACCGCCATTTATCGCTTGATTCAACTGCGCCATTACTGCAACAAACTGTTCAGTTCCAATTCCGACCATTTCTGGATTCTGATTCGGAAGGTTATTTCCTTCTGTATTCCTTCCTAGCACTGCTTCCATGTTTCCTCTGCGGAAAACCATTCTGAACAAACATGTCTTAGATAAAGCAACATGGTAATCCATAAATGCTATATCATTTCAATCATATTATAATTTAACACTTTCCTAACTCCTAAATTTGTGTAAACCGACCTCTGATACCAACTATAAGGCCCCAGCCTTATAACCTTACTTAATCTTGAGTTATTACAAGATTACACATTGAGGATCTTTTCAGATTTAGAGTTTTAGAGAATTAGATCATAAAACATGCATTACATTCCTCATATAAACAAAGTGGTTACATAAAGATAGTATTATTCATTCCCATCAATGGAAACACATTTAAAATAAAACATGGATTATTTCTTGACACATCCTTGACTCTATCATCTTATCATGTACCCTTCCCTTGACCTGTGAAAAACATTTCAAAAACTTGGGATGAGCATAAAAACTCAGTATGGGTTATAAAAAAACATGGAAAGGAAACATGAGTTCATATATACATAAGAATGAAATCATAATTTACCCATAAAACATAGGTACTTTAACATACCTCATAAAATCATGAATAAATCAAAGAAATCATAAGACATAAAGGTAACTTGAGGCATTCATAACATTCTTACGTAGGGAGTAACCCTCTTAGTTACGTTTGGAATACCCATCACGGTATATTCCCTAAAATCTCTTCGGAGAAACCTTAACGTTTCACTCCTTCGCGTTACCCAATGCATTGGAGAGCTATAACGGGCTCACCCGCCCTTAGTTTATCACGGAACCACCCGTCTTCATAATAATGCCCAAGAACCATAACATAATCATATCACATAAGACATGCATAAAGGAAACATAAAATTTCCACATTTCAATCACGAGATATCAATACAACACATTGATATAAAAACATTATGAAAACCATTTTCAATACTAAAATAAAAGAAAAGTAAAACATGGTATTTATTTTTCTTTTAAAAAAAAGGTATGGCTTGTAGAGGAAGCCGAAACTCAAATAACGGTCACGACGGCAGAGAAGTCGTTGTCGCCGCATACGTACTACAAAAACATTCCCTTTTTTCGTTTAGTAAACGCTTCGTATAAAAAAGATTCCTTTTGAATAAACGTAAAAGTCAAAAGGGGTTTATACACCGTATAAAATAAAGTTGTATATAAAATAAAATATGCCTCAACGAAAGGAGATTGAGACGAAGTCCCATACCTCGTATCCGACTTGACCCGACCGTTCTTTAATCTCCTGAATAATAAACTTGAGTTAATCTCTACTTGATTATGAATCTTTTTCAAGTTCATTATTCCTTTTATACCATTTTATGAACATCATGTAATCAGTTAAGTTAATAATGTTCATTTTGTCGGTATTTGGTTCTTAAGTCAAAAATAGACTTCTTACACTTACATGTTGTTAATTTGGTCAAAGGTTCATTATATCCAGAATGGTATTCATGATGTAGATATCATATATGTCATATATATCCAGTACATACTTTCATTTATAATATTACATAATCATTTAGAGGTAAGAAATGAAATGCACCGTTCATGGAGACGGTAAGCCGTACGTACGCATGAACGCTACTTTCATTTCTATTTCGTATTTTATAGAATGGAATCATAATGATATAAAGGTATATTATAATTCCAGTATAATATCATATATAATAACATAGTTCCATCCTTTATATGTCCCACATATGGTATTTAACGAATCAAATCACTTTGAGGGGGCGGTAGTCCGCACTTCCTAAAATGAAGATATCGTGTTTACCCATAATGGAAACCATAAAGGTATGCCCAAAATAAAAAAAACAGAAGCTTAAGGAAAACATAAACATATAATATATCATATACAAAAATAGTGACATCATAATGGCCACCTTTGAAGGTGTTAAATGAGTATTGAACAATCATCGTTTCGGGAGGCAGAATTTCGCCATCCACGGAAACCGTATGTTCTTTAACCATTTGATGTATTTGTGTGAGTGTGTAGCTCAAATAAATCTTATAACAACATCCTAGTATATTGAAGATACTGGTGTTGTTACAAAGGAAGTAAATAAAAAGAGTTTAGGGGGTTGGAGAAGCAAAATAAAACAAATGAACATGAGAGAATGAATTACCTTTAAAAGTGTAACTCCTTTTTATTTGAGCCTAAAGGCTTACTTTGAAAGGATTCTGCCCAAAGGGAATACTCTAGGATGAGGAGAGGGATGTGGAGAGAGAAAATGGGAAGGGGTTGGCCGAGCCAAAGGCTTGAAGAGTGTGTGAAATGAGGTAGAGGTGGGGGCCTTTTATAAGAGGAGAGGAGGGGCACTTTTGGAAGGTAAAGAAATATTACATTATTTGAAAATGTGTTTCGGTTTTAAAAGGTCCCACATTTATATATGTAGTGGATAAGGTGATAAGGGTTCGAAATCCACCCATCCAATAAGTTTTTGACATGTGTAGTTCATAGATATTACATTATAGTTCCATTTTATTTTAATCGTTAAATAATGATGTCATCACTGCATCATTATGATGTCATAAATAATTTAATTTATTTAATGTCTAAAAATTATAAAAAAATTACTATGATGTATGAAATCTTTTTATCTTTCCAATGAATATTTATAATCAAAAATATGACTTGTATAACCCTACTTAAAAATTGTTTTAGTAAAACATATCATGTTTGTGTCAATTTTACTTTTCCATTAAATAAAAATATATTATTGTCATTTTCCAACTAAAGTGGCTCCATGGGGTCCCCAAGTTGGCCCATGGCTTGTCTTGGTCGGCCATGACTCACCCAATAGGTGTAGGACAAGTGTCATGGTGTTTTCACATTCTTATAATATCATTTTTACCTTAAACTACACTAATTACCACTAATCGCGATTAAGAACTTAATAAGTTACTATTCACCAAAAAATTATTTTAATCTCATTGAACCACATTTTACTTCTTAATGAAAACCATGTATGTCGGATTTTCAAAATTAAATACACATTAGAGGTAAACTTTTATTGAACTGAAAAATCATTTTTCTTGATTACCACTTAGTGGTTTCACTATTCATCAAAAATAGAAGTTTTTCAGAAAATTATCAAAAATTCACCCTAAGCTATATTTTATATTCCGAATTCAAAAATGAAGTCTATTTTACAAAATTAAAATCATATAAGTCTCATTAATTAATTTAATAATTAATTCCTACTGCCAGAGAAAAAAGCGTGTTTTTACAAAACAATAAGTATTAAAAGATTGACACCAGTTTAAGTCTAATTTCAAAGTGAAATTGATTCCAATGACCACCATTGGATAAAATGGTAAAAATATATTCTAATTTCACTTAAAAACCAATTCAAAACATAATCTAATCATATAAATAAATTAGATTAAAAAGTAGTTTTGATGTAAAATGCAGTATTTTTCACTATTCATTAAAAAAAGAACATTGTCAGAAAAATACCAAAAATTCACACAAAGTAAATTTTGATGTCCCAATCATAAAGAATAAGTTTATTTTGACAAACATAGTTTATAAAATTGTCAAAATATAGATTCAAAAATGGTTTGCCATCAAAAGTTAGTAAAACAATCTTTTAAGAATATTAGTGTATTCCATGCATAAGATTGTATTTATTTTCATTTTAAGCCTCTATAACACTATCTTAATCATTAATAGACATAGATAAAAATATCTATTATTAATTACTTATTTGGGATGTTTCAATTTATTAATTAATTAATAACATTGTATACAATAATTAGAGTAATTATTGTTTTAATTAGTTAATTTATGTCCTTTTATGGGTTATGTTTGTTAGTTTCATCTTTTGGGAGTATTAGCTTTCATGGTTTTCATGATCAGTTCTGTAGTTAATATGTAACAATGATCTTGTAAAATGTGTACAATTAACATTAACTATAATTATATGTTATTAATTATATTATATAATATTTAATGTTATTTTATAATTTATATTTTCATGATATGAAAATTATTCATTATATATAACTTTAATGATAATCATTAAGATCCATTTTCCAGTTTTTTATCGTCATAAAATATCAGTATCTTATTAATTAATATCAAGTATATATATATATATATATATAATAGTTATAGGCTAATAAATAAACTATAATATTTATGATAATATATGATTTAATAGTAATTATGGTATCTTTTTCAAACGTGATGGTGTTAATGGAATATTAAAATGCATCATCCTTGATGTTAGTAGACTGTCACATCATATGTGATGTTTTTATTTATAGAAAAAAAGTAAGAGATACAAGATTTTTTATGGATTCTACATTAACATGTTATAATTATAGTATATAAATGATACTTGTGTTATCATAGCTATTTATAATTTTTATGTGATGGATGGATAAAAATATAATAGAAATTCAAAAGAAAATAAATGAAAATAAAAAGGCTTTTTACCTACAAAATTCCCCTTAGTGAGATCATTTATAATGGGATTGGTGTTAGTAGTTGTATTAGAAGAAAAATTATAGATGTGGGGTTGGGGCTTGGGAAGATGATTTGGAATAATATATACATGGATTATTTCATGTTTATTATGAGGAGAATAGGATGGGAGGTATGGTATTTATAGTGGTTGACAGGGGTGTTTTTTTAATTGTTTTATATTTGATTATTATATTCAATCAAGAAATATAATAAGTTTTTAATTATAATAATATATATTAACATAATGAAGGAATGTTTGATATTATGGTTCATACATCATTCATGATATATTTAATTGTTTATTTATCTTATAATGCATATATATCCTAAAATAAGTATTTCAATATAAAAATATTTAGGTATTTCAGGAAAATCAAAAAATTAACACTAACTATTTTTTATTAAATATGAATTATAAAATGAACTCCATTATATGAAAATAATTTTATTAATATAAGAAATTTAATTTTTAATAAAAATAACATTTATTTTAAAAATAAAGTTTTTAATACTATAACTGCCATTAAAAAACTCACTATGGTATCATGAAATTATCATAAAATCATAGGGAAAAAATATAAATATATGGATGTATTTTATTAAATTAATTTTTCATTTAAACAATTTATTATCTATAAATATTTATTTTAATACATTTGACTTATTAAAATACAAATAGATTATTAATTATTTTTAATATATTAATTTAAATATAATACAATATTATTATATAATAATATCATTTATGATTATCATAAATTTTATTTATTTATACAAGGGTTTTGTAAATATTCATTTCCACTGTTAACAATTCATATGTTTCATTGTAGTATTATTATGGTCATGTTACTATTTTATTGGTATAAAACCCTTCACATCTAGTAATACCTCATATTTCATTTATTAATTCATATTTCTTTTTATGGTGGTTTATATGTGATTTTATATTTTTTACACTCTATAAAATAATTTTAAAAATTAAAATTGGAGTAATATAATTCTAGGACATTACATTGTCCCCTTTTAAAAAACATTCATCCTAAAAAATTCTATACCGTCAACACATAAAAATACATGGAATTTGTTTCATCATAAGATCATTAGTATCACACATTGCTACTTTAATTTTATAATTTTCCCAAAATACATTTACCAACGGAGCCATCTAATTCCTCAACAATTTTTCTTTGTGTCTTGAATCTGGATAGGCTATTCACAGTATGATAAATATTGTTCTATATCATTTCCTTTTAATGTGAGTACACACATTGGGCTTGGAATGTAGTTTCTTACTAAACAGATGTGGAAATCATTGTATAATTTTGATAATATAGGTTTTATTTCCAAAAAATAATCCATAGCTCCAACACTCTCCAGGATTTAAAAAGGTCCAATGTACTGGGGTATTAGTTTATGTAACGACCTGGAAATTCTAAGTAATTTTTTTAATTACATAATATTTTTTTGAGAATGTGAAATATGAAGGTTCATGATTATGAGGCCTCGAGTTACCAGAATGATCTGTCGATGTTTTGTTAAGCTTTAATTAGCACACTTAAGCTGTTTTCTAAAAAAAAAGTGGAATAACTCTAAAACGGTTACTCAGATCCGATATATGAGGCCATTGTCTCTCTCTGGATTGCAGGATTACCCTAACTACAGCTTATGTTTAGATAGCGAGGGCCCCCTGGGTGAAAACCCAAAGTTGGCATAACCATAAATAAAATAATTAAATAAATTATTTTATTTTTCATATACTTATTGTAAAATACATACCCATTAAATGGTAAACCGGATTAGAAATCCAAGAGTACCATTGAGTGCGTTGGGGCTTGTTCCACTTGGGCAATGCCCAACCTCAACCGGACCGGGTCAAGGGTGTCTGGTAATAATTCTCTGAACTTTTTTCGCGTACTTTCTATAAACGTAATATCAGATTTTTATAAACTTTAATCTGGTGCTCAGAATTGAAATCGGATGGCACTGTTGAACTCACAACGCTGGTATTTACTTAGTAGGAATTTCATCTAGATAGTAGTTGGTCGAGGGTGAATATTTGTTTTTGGGTTTTTCGTGAAGGAATAAAATAAAAATAAAATTGTGAAAACATTTTATTTTTACTTTAAGCAATCATGTGAATAATTTGGATTTTCATAAATTGGAGTTTTATCTTATATGTTGATGTTTAGATGTTAGACCCACATACCTTAACCTCCATTGTGAGGTTATGGCAGTAGGGACCACCCGAACCTTACCTCCCATGAAAGGTTATGTTGGTGGGGACTAGGCGGGATTAAACTTCCCATTTAATTGAGAGAAACTCATAACTCCCCTCATTAATGTGGTTGAGCCTCTTGACTTCCACCACATTAAATTGTGCTAACGCACCACTTTATTATGACAATGTGAATTAATTGGCTTGACTCTTTTTAAATTTAATGTAACAGTGTCGTTTGAATTTAGGAAAGTTCCTATTAAATGATCATCATAAATTCCAGGATCATTACTTAGCACTCCCCCTCTTCTATATATAAGGAGTTTGTGAGTAGGATTAGGGATGGATTCACCATGCGACGTAGCGCAAGTAATTTTATGTGACACCCAACACATGGAGGATTATAGTCTCCAAAGAAGAACGCATCACCGATGAAAAATGATGACCTCTTTCGACCTTCTTCCTCGAGTCTTCTTCCGATGTTGGACGTCCACATCTTCGACTATGAAGAACTAATAGACAATCCTAGAATTGGAGGTGTGTGGCGGACGATTTGATCATCGACAACTTCACATCCTTCCTTCTTACCCTGACATCATCCAGTGAAAAATAGTAGGGGTTTATTCATTTATTTTTTAACACATCCCATGTACTCCCCTCTTTATCCAATGTAGTGTTGGTAATAGAAATTAATGATGGATAATGGGAATTGGAAATATCTTCCATGAACATTCTGTTTATGTTCTTGGTGAACTTAATTCTATCGCCATATTGCGGAGAGTGTGTGCCAAACTAACATGGACCGTCCTCTCTCTAACCCTTTTGTTGTTTTGGGGTGTTTATCGAAATGGAGGAAGGAGACAACAGTGTTGACAGATACAAATGTGATGAAGGCAACGATCACACCACCTGCATCTTCTGTGACCCACGCCGCCCCCGCGCCGTTCAAGCACCTCGGCCAAACCATCCCGCAGTCTTTGCCCTTCCGGCTGCGCCGCCCCAGGTCAGGCCGCGCCGCACCAACTACCCATGTAGCCAGCTTTTGAACCCCCGACAGAACCCGCGCCCCACATGGAACCATGCCCGAGTTGGCCTACCGCACCCCTCACATTGCCCCGAACGAGATAACCTCCCTCACCACTCATGGCGCCCCGGTCGAACTGGCTCGCTCCCTCACGAAGCCTCTAGGCCGAATCGCCCATGCTTATCCATCTGGGAATAACTACCCTCATGGTCACCCGATGCCGGTCCGCACCCTCACATTCGGTACGTGCCCTCTCAGCTCTCGACGGCCCCTCGCGGCCTACTGGGCTGGGCCAAACCCAATGTGTTAGCCCACCCAATGGGCCAGGACAGACCCAATGGGTCGGGCCGGGTCGACCCAAACCGTGGCATCCTAGACTGTGTCGGGTCGGGTTGTTCCGACCAGGTCGGAGTGGACCCGGGCCCACTATGACCCTTTACATTCATTTGGCCATATCATCAGCACATGGCATCATTTATATGATCCGTTAGTGTTGTCGGTAATCGCGGAGCATGACAGTCCTTTTGAGTATTTTGCAATGAGTTTTGGATTATGATGGGAAATGGTCAGGTTGGATCGAGCATGAATCCAGCCGGGCCCCTGAGACTGAAAGGCTAATAAATTAGAGATTGGGAGTCTGATTGATGCATCATATGTTGCGTTGAGACACCTATGATGTGCCATATCTTTGAGATAATTTTTAATGGGACTTTGTGAAAGTTGTAATATCGACCAATCGCTCATGGAATAGATCCCTCCAGTGACAAACGAACAAAGTGCTTAGACCTAGTAGTTGTCTAAGACTTGACAACTGTAAGAACATTTGACTCAGAGAGACTCTACAATCCTAGTGGGGGGCGCCTGGTAGTAGTGTCATACCCAAAATGGGGGAGAGCTTTTGATGACACGACAGACCCACGGTACTCGACAGGAAGAGTAACTCTGCAGGCTACGAGGAGGAGCGCCTGGGTGTGTCAGTAGACCCAGGGTGGGGAGACCCTCTGTGTGACACATCAGACCAACGATACTCAAAAGGAAAACTATCTCAGTAGTTCAAAGGTTAACGGGAAGCATGCATGGTATCGCAGCATTCCCACTGTACTCGATTGACCAGGAGTTCTATAGTAGCTAAGGTTTTGATAATGTGACTGGGGACGTTAGTTGATATTACCCCTAAAACATAATCTTGGTTGAGCCGAGTCAGTAATTTTGTGTTTTCCTCATGATTGAGAGGGATTACATAATAACTTAGGTATATGTATGGGAATATACCTATGTAGGGTTATCTTTTAATTTCATAATTTGTGGTTTATCCTTGTTGGGTTTTTTGAGACCTTGATGGTCTCGGTCTCCCTACTAAGTATCATTATACTCACACCTGCACGGGATATGCCTGCACCATGATGTGTTGGATGCAGAAAACGGACAATTCTAATCGAGGATGAGAGTACCCGGACTAGACGATAGCCGGAGGTGGACCATACGGCATGACGAGACACGGAGGAGACATACAGACTTGGTGTGATGAGGTGGCGATTTGTACCAACCCTTCCGGTAGGAACCTTGGAGGATGACCCATCAGTAGTTTTTCTTTTCTTCATTTGTACTTTTAGTTTTTTGTACTTTAGAGTTAGGATAGTTTTTCCGGACCTTTTAACATCCCCTAATCTTTTTTTATAAAGTTTTACCTAGTTATTTTTATCCATCTTTATTCTTTGTTGTGTATGTATATAGGTTATAAAAGCAATTCCTTCCTAGTTTAAGAAATTATGCCTTTGGTTCTAGTCGCCAGCCCCTGACCTATGGAGAGAGGGCCTGGGGTAGTCACGACATGGGTTGTGGGGGACGAGTGGTGACAAATTGGTATCAAAGGAGTCAGTTCTACCACAGAACATAGGAATATGATATTTTATGTGAAGCAATACTGTTATGTGTATTGAGTGTTGTTTTTAGTTCAGGAGTCCAGTGATGGTGCGACGGTCGACGTAACCAAACACCAGGACCCTGACTTTTGATTTCACACACATTACACAAAAACCCTGATTGAATGTGTGTTTTAAAATGTTTTCTTTAAGTCGTCTCACTAGGTCAACTCACTAGGTATTACATTTAACCGTAGTGAAACTGTTTCATTTCAGAATGCCTCTACAAAGACAACTACATAGTGTCCCAAGATTTTTACACATGGATATCCCACCGAGCATTGAGGCTCCGGTGTAGGTCCCTCTTACTATTTTGGCTCCTTCAGGTGGTGTACCAACTGCACCAACACCCATTTGGTAGTGACTAACACCAACTACACTGGTAGACAGTGCATGCTGACTGAGCATGTTGCTCGAGTTCCAGTAATACAATACTTCGAGGTTTCATGGTGAGATAGTTTCCAACGAAGGTGAGGGATGACTAGAGGAGGATGATAGAGTTTTCCACCTACTTGAGACACCAATAAAAAAGATGTTGATCTTAGCTACTAGACTCTTTCAGTGAGAGACCATGAAGATGGTCTGCAGAGTGATGAGGCTTCAGTACATGGACCATTACCCGAGATAGTAACGTTGGGTAGTTTGTTAGCCATATCACTACTCATTGGTCAATAGTTACAACTGGTGGTTCTGGAAAAGGACACATATAGGCTTATTTTCTTACACATGATGCAACATCAGATACACCACATGTTTCGATTAGAGATGATTCACATTCCACTGAGGACTGTCTTCAGGAGGTGGATGAGAGTTCTCTAGAGTTTCTATAGCTTCAGCAGGAAGACATGTCGGTAGATGAGTATTCATTGAGGCATACCGATCAGTCCTGGTACTCGATGAATTGGATATGTTCAATAATTCAGAGCTCGTACCTCAAAGAGAGTTATCTTTAGGGACATCTAAGGTAGAACTATTCCTCTATGAATTCCTACTTATGCTAGGGTGCTAGAGAGAAGCATTGTGGTAGAATATTCTTTGGCTGAGCAGAAGTATCCAGTGAATTTTAGTAGTGGGAAATAAGGAATCTGGAACTATTCTTAATGTCTTGGGAGTGAAAAAATGATTTGTGATGAAGATTTGATAGGGACAGATGAATCTGCAGGGATACAGACTTTGAAGTAGATCTAGGGGAGCATCATGAGGTGTTGTACATTTCAACATGATACAACCACCATATTTTTGGTCCCCACCAGGCTCATGGAGCTAGAGGATGAGGGGATTTGAGTACCAGCATCCTGTCAAAAAGTGCGACCCTAGGGATCTAGGAATGATTCAAGGTACGATTTGTGAATACTACTCGCTATAGTATCAATAGACGTAGGTATAATCATTCCTTCCTTCCAAGAATATTTTCCAAGAACTAGAATTTCTGGTTAAACCATTGACCCGACCCTCACATCTAGAGATACCTTTAGAAGGAGACTTGATAATTACACTTATGTAGATGGTGTGATCAGTCCCTTAATGTGAGAGTTTTGGTTGTAAATTCTTGGTGGCAGCATCGAGGCCTTATGTCATTAGTTTGAGTATGACTGTACATCCACAATTCATACTCAGGTTGACTATATTAGGAAAAAGGTTTTGGGTTATATACAAAATTGGGATGATATTTTCCTTAGTCAGAGAAAAAGTAAAACTAGGCAGCACATGATAAACTCAGGCATAGGAGGGTGTATCTAATCACTTGTTAGTCGGCCAGCCTCACCCTCATGGTAGCATGAGTTATAAGTTTTTAGATCCCTAAAGGAATAGCTAGTGTTCACCTAGGATTGTGACTTAATGATATTCTATACCTCTGTGAAGGGGAACACGGTAGCAGATTCACTCCATAAAAGGTTTGGCCAGGAGCTGTTGAGTGAGTCGGAAGAGTAGCTAACCGCCTGCAGATATCCTTTGTGTATCATGTTGGAGCATGTTTTCTTTAGTCTCTTATAGTCACTCCCCAACTACTTCAGTGAGTCAGGGAGGCGCTATGTGGGGACACTGACTATGATACTAGATGAGCTCATATAACCCTAGTACAAAAAACTGATTGATTTTCTAAAGGTGGGGAGCATGTCAACCCCTTTTGAGGATGTACCATGGAATCACGGTCACTTCGCGATGAATTTACGAGGGATTTACACAAATCCACTTTATTAGTACATCCAAGAGTGGAAAAGATGCACCATGATCTTCGACGATAGCACTGGTTGCTAGGAATGAAGAAAGTAGTTTCATAGTTTGTTTCTTAGTGCCTCACTTGTCATCAAGTGAGAGCAGAGATTCCGGTTCTAGCAGGCTTTTTTCAGAATTTATAGGTCCCAGAGTGAAGGTGGGATGGGATATCAAAGGACTTCGTGATTGGACATCCACATACATTCAGGGGGCGTAACTCTTTTTCGGTGATCGTTGACCGACTCAACAACTAAGTCCACTTCTTTCCTATCAGACAGCATGGTTCAATAGATATCATGGGATACCTCTATGTGCAGGAGATTATGTGGTTAAATATAGTACAGTTGATTATTTTCACTGATCGTAATGCATTTTTTACATCCCATCTATGGAAGGGGTTTCATGAAGCTTTTGGGACACAGCTTCGTTTGAGTACCGCCATACATACTCAGACGGATGGTCATACATAGCAGACCATTTAGACCCTCGAGGACATGTCGTGTGATTGTGTCCTTGACTTAGGTCATCTATGGGAGGATCACTTTCCATTAGTGGAGTTTTCATTCATTAAGAGCTATCACTCAATCATTAGGATGGAACATTTCGAGGTGTTATACAAGTGACCTTGGTGATCACCTTTGTGTTGGACTGACCTAGGGGAGTCAACACTGGTGGGACAAGAGATGGTACATGCTACCATAGAGAAGGTTCAGATCATCCATTAATGGATAAAGACTACATAGAGTAGGTAGAATTCGTATGTCGATAAGAGATTGAGATCTCTGTAGTTCGAGGATAGTGACCACGTATTTCTATGGGTCTCACCTCGATGAGGACTATGGAGATTTGGATGAGGTGGAAATTTATCTACGACATTCATAGGTCCTTTTTAGGTCCTCAGCAGAGTTGGAGAGGTGGCATACCACTTAGCTTTTCCACCTCACTTGCACTGGGTGCATGACATCTTCCATGTATCCTATCTGAGAAGATATGTGAATGACCCTTCTCACATCATCATCCATTGCGAGCTAGACGTCGATGATGGGGTTAATTTTATGAATATTTCAATAGATATTGAGGATAAACAGGTGCGATTCCTTTGAGGACAGACGATACATCTGATGTGTGTTCATTGTCAATATGTGATCCTCCAGAATAGCACTTGGGAGTAGGAGGCTCAGTTGTGTGTTGAGTACCCCCACTTGTTCGCATAGTTGAGTTGTGGCTTATGGGGACGTAGAGCCCTGAGGTGGGGAGAATGTAATGACCAATAAATTCCATGTAATTTTTTTAATTACATATGAATTTTTTGAGAGTGTGAAATCTTACAGTGCTCGATTCTGAGGCCCGGAGTGCCCGAGAATGATCAGTCAATGTTTTGATATGATTTAATTAGAACGGGTAAGCAGTTTTACTGAAAAAGTGGAATAGATCTTAAACAGTTACTCAAATCTGAAATCTTAGGGACCTGTTGTGCTCAAGATGGCAATTTTACCCTATGTGTGACTTATGTTTAGTCGGCATGGGCCTCCTGTGTGAAAACCCAAAAATGACATATCTCTAAATAAAATATCTTTATAAAATATTTTATTTTTAAAATTCTTATAACTCACAAATGGTAGGTCAGATTAAATATTAGAGACCAATGATGAAGTTATGAAGCCATGATTTAGTTAGGTAGATACTAACTTTTTCCGGCATGAGGGAACAATGAAAGTTAATTTTTGGCCATAAATAAAATAAATATGTATCATTTATTTTATTGTAAAATCCATAACATTTAAATGGTAACTCATATTGGAAATATGAGAGTAACATTGGGTTCGGTGGGGGAATTATTCACTTGGGCAGAACCTAATCTTGACCAGTGAGGGTCAAGGGTGTATGGTTATAATTTTCTGATCTTATTTTCAGGTACTTTCAGTAAATGTATGTGTGGGTTTTTATATGTTTTAAATCGGGGCTTTGAATTGAAATCTGAGGGCTCCATTGAACTCACCGTGCTGGTATTCTCTTAAGGAGTCAGTCATCTCGACAGTAGTTAGTCGATTGTGAATGTTAGTTTTTGGGTTTTTCGTGAAAGAATAAAATAAAAATAAAATTGTGAAAATATTATATATTTTTTTGAAGCACCTGTTTCATTCTTTTGGATGAGGGAGAACATGAGTTTTATCCTACATGTGGATGTTTATATGTGGGTACCACAATAACTTATCCTCCCATGTGAGGTTATGGTGGTGGGGACCACCAAAGCCTATCCTCTCATGAGATTTTATGGTGGTGGGGAACACCCAGGATTTAACCTCCCGTTAAATTTAGATAAACTCTCAAATCCCCCCATTAATGTGGAGGATCCTATTGACATCATCCACATTAAATTGTGCCAACACAACACTTTATTATGTCAACATAAATTAATTGGCTTGACCCTTTTTAAATATTAATTAACAACGTCATTGGAATTTAGGAAGGTTCTTAATTAATGAACTGTCATAAATTCCATAATTGTACATACCTCTCCCCCTCACCTATATATATGGGTTTCATAGGAGTATTTGGGATGACATAACCAAGCAGCGAAGCGCTAGTAAAGTGCTATGAGGCCCAACACTTGGAGGATTACACTCTCCAACGAAGAACACACCACAGAAGAAGAACACTGACCTCCTTTGACCTTCTTCCTTGGGGCTTCTACAGACATTGGACGTCCACACCATCAACTACAAAGAACCAATGCATGAGCCCAGAATTGTAGGTGTGTGTAAGATGAGATGAATGTCGACAACTTCACCTCCTTCCTTCTGGCACCAACAACATCAAGTGAACAAATGTAGGTGTTTATTCATTATTTGACTAACACATCCCATGTCTCCCCTATTTTTACATTTCAGGGTTGGGAATTGATATTAAAGAGGTATAATTGGAATTGAAAATATCTTACATGCTCATTCTGGTTTATGTTATTGATGAACCTCAAGCTATCGAACTAATGTGGAGAGTGCGGGCCAATCTAACTTGGAACGTCCTCTCCATAACCCTTGTGTTGTTTTATGGTGTTCTTCAAATTGGAGGAAGGTGACAACGATGTTGAAGGTGAAGAAGGAGACGAAGGCAACGACCATGCCACCCGTGACCTCTGGGCCCACGCCACCCCCGAAATGTTCCGGCTCCTCGGCCGGACCGCCCCGCGGTCCCTGCCCTTCCGACCGAGCTGCCCCGGGCCACGCCATGCCTCCTCGAACGCACCATCCATGTCCTCTTGATCCCCCGACCTAATCTGCACCCCTCGCGGCGCACCGGCCTAGCCGGCCTCCCTCTCCCCTCGCGGCACCCCAGAAAAGGCGGCCTCTCGCACCCCTCAAGGCACCCCGGTCCCCCACCCCCTTCGCGGTGCCCCGACCGAACCGGACCATGCACTCACGTCTACCTCAAAGAAAAATCACCCACATGGTGCCCTCCAGACCGAACCACTCTCACACTTTTCCACTGTCTGGCCGAGCCCGCTCGGTTTTCTATGGCCCCTCACGGCCTACTGAACGGTTCCAAGCGGGCCAAACTGAATGGGCTACCCCACCCAACGGGCTGGGACAAACCCAATAGGTCAGGGTCGGGTCAACCTGAACCATGTCGGGTCGACCCGAACCGTGTCATCCTAGACTGGTGCAGGCCGAGTCGGTCCGACCGGGTCGGACCGAACCATGGCCCACTAGGACCCTTTACTTTCATTTGGCCATATCTTTGGCACCAAACGTTCATTTGAAGAACCGTCAGTGATGCTTGTAATCATGGAGAATGAAGGTTGCATTGAATATATTCCACTGAATTTTGGATTGAGATGGGAAATGGGAAGGTTGGATCGAACATAAATACAACCGAGCCCCTGGGACTAAAAGGATAATTACTCACAGATTGGGCGTCCGATTGACGCACTGTCTATTGTGTTGAGACCCCTATGATGTGGTAGACCATTGAGATACCTCTTCATGGGACTTCGTGACTGTTAGAGTGTTGGCCAGTAGCTCGAGGAGTGGATTCTTCTTATGAGGAAAAAGAAGAGTGTATAGACATCGTCACTAGATGATACCATATGATTGATGACCATTTGACTCTGAGAGACTCTACAAGCCCTATGGGGAGCAACTGGTTCTGGCGACAAACCCATGGTGGAGTATCGCTTTTGGTGACGTGGCAGACCCACACTACTCGACAGGAGGAGTACCTCTGCAGGATACGAGTGGGAGCACCTGGGTGTGGCGGTAGACCCGTGGTGGGGAGTTCCTCTATGTGACACAGCAGACCCATGATACTCTATAGGAGGAGTACCTCACCAGTTCAATATTATTGGGTAGCGCACTTGGTGTCGTTGTAGGCCCATTGTACTCGACTAAGTAGAATTTATACAGCATTCGAGGTTTTAATAATATGATTGGTGATGTTACCAGATTGTACCGCTAAAATAAAATCCTGGTTGAGCCGAGATAGTACATTTATGTTTTCCTCATGATTGAGATTAATTACTTAATAACATAGGTATATGTATGGTCATATAACTAAGTAGGGTTATTTATTGATTTCATAAATTATTGTTTATCCTTTTTTGGATTTTGTGGGACCTTATGGGTATCGAGGACCTACCACGTATCGATATACTCACCCCTACATTGGCTGTGACCGCACTTTTTTGTGTTGGATGCAGACGATAGACAGCGATGATCAATAATAAGAGTACCGGGACTGGACGGTACCTGGACGTTGACCATACGGTGTGACAATACATGTAGGAGACAGAAGGACATGGAGTGCTAAGGAGTCGATCTCTACCTACCCTTCAGGTAATAACCACAGAGGACAACCCAACAACAGTTTTTCATTTCTTCAATTGTACTTTCAGTTTCTTGTACTTTACAGTTGGTCTTGTATTTCAGACCCTTTTTACTTCTAGCACTCTTTTGTTATACAGTTTTACCTTGTGTTTTGTATCGAGATTTGTGCTCTTTTTTGTGTGACTATAGGTTATAAAGGAAAATCCTCCCCAGTTTTAGGGAATTATGCCTTTGGTTCTAGTCTCCAACCCCTTGCCTATGAATGGTGGGGAGGAGGTAGTCACACCACGGGCCCCAGGTGACAGATCGTGACAGCTTTTTTTTCTTCCCAAAAATAATAACAGTCTTTAATATATGTACTTTTTAGAAAACATGATATCCCAATTGAAATTACTAAGCCATCATTTGATTATTGGCATATATCTTTTTGTTAATTTGACCTGCTTTGATATGGGTTGGAATAGTCTTTACCTTTTTTTGTTTTCTCTACATGTTCTAGACCAAGAATCATCCTTCAACTAGCTCCATCTGAATAATTAAGTGCACGACATCTCTTGACATATAATGCATTATATAGCCTCATTTTAATACCTTGATAGATACTAATACAGTAGGAAAACTACACCAAAGGTAAATATTGTTCCCAGATTGCTTGAATGTCAAGCCAGTTTGATTCTAATTGGTATTATAATGTTTTGATCATCTTTTTTGACTTCTTATCTATTTTATGATGATAATAATTGTTGAAATGAATCTCTGTATAGAAGGCTTTCAGAATAGTTTTACAGAATTTATGTGTAAATAATCCATCATGATTTGACACAATTTAATTAGGGGCTCCATTATATCTAAAAAATTCAATTATTTAGTGACGTTCAACGAAGTACATTTGAAAATTTTACCATATATCTTCAAAATGTGCTGATTTGGTAATATAATCAATAATTACACATATTTCACAATTCATTATTGGTCTTTTTGTTAATCCAGTGAAAAAATAAATTGTGAGGTCATCAGATTTTAATGTAAAAATATGAATAGTTTGCATAAATCCTTTAGGATGTTGAAATTCAACATTCACTTGTTCAAAGACTAATCATATTAATACATAATCATCAATTTCCTACTACATATTTTCCCAATAGAAATTTTCCTTAAAATTTAGATACATCTTAGTGTTTCCAATGTCATTAGATAATTCGAGG
Source organism: Viscum album (assembly GCA_963277665.1). Taxonomy (NCBI): domain Eukaryota; kingdom Viridiplantae; phylum Streptophyta; class Magnoliopsida; order Santalales; family Viscaceae; genus Viscum; species Viscum album. The sequence goes on along the minus strand of OY728160.1, from coordinate 792,065,005 downwards.
TATGGGAATCATTCAACAATTCACATTTTTTCTCAAGTACAGGGGGGTTACATTGAATCATCCCAAATTTTATAATTCAATCCATATACACCTTGTTTTCCATCATCTAATAATTCACAGCATAAATTGAATTTTGAATTTATTATCATCATATCAATACCATTTAATCATTTACATTAAATATTGTTTGACATCCAATTGAAAAAATATTGATATTTTACCATCCTTGATAATTACAAAAAAAATTATTGATCCATGTACACATGATCCTTGTCAGTAATATTTTTGTTCAGAAATCCATGATCATTATTGCTTAATTCCATTTCTACATTATTCAACTTTTCTAGGTAGTATTGTATTAAAAAATAATAATCCCATATTATCTTGATCTAATTACTTTTCCTCATGATGAGTTCTTTCTATGAGAATATATATTTTAAATTATTTACGTATGTATATATCTCACATGTTTCTCCATTTATATATCTTACTATATATTTAGATTAATTATTTTTATTGATTACTGATGAAGATGTGTTAGATTGAACTATTCATCAAGTAAAAACATCCCTGATGCATTGTTAATGAAACTATAGTTATTAATTATGATAGAGAATTGTATTTTAATTGATTCATCAATATAAATAATAAATCCACCATTTCTCGATTGTAGATTAAATATTGGATCATTTTCTAATATCCTCCTCAATTTTTTAAAACATTATTCACATATATTAATCTGTTTGAGCATAACCCCGTTACATGTAATATTTCTTGTGGGTTAGATAATAAAGAATCTTTTGGAACAAAATTTACATAGTAACTTACTAAACCAATGTAACTATGTACATCAGTTATGTTTTTTAGATTTCACCATTCCAGAACATCCTTTCTCATTATCGGATCAAATGAGATAATGTCTTTAAAGACAACATGGCCATGAAAAAAATAATTGATGAAACTATTCATATATTCAAAACATGCAATATAATTCATATCTTATTTAACTATTCATAATAATATTTTATTGAAACTCATGGTCTTAAAAGGTTTTTGACTATACTATGATGTCATTAATCAGTACTTCAACAAATTAATCCTGATATTTATTGAATATATTGTTCATTGGATCCATGAAAATTGAGTATGCATTTGTCTGCCCAATTTTATTAATATAAACTCATAATATCCATATATATATTGAAATTATATGTTTGTAATATCTTCCTTCCTAACACAGAGTTGATGATATCCAAATCGAAGGTTTATCATTGAAAATTTTTATCTCCAGGAATTTGACAAAATAAATCATAAAATTTTGGTAGGGGATAATTGTGCATTATTGTAATAGAATTGATCACTCTATAGAAATTGGAAATCCTCATGGATCTATCATTCTTCCTGGAAAAGAGACTAGGGTATCCACATACAGATACACTCGGATGAATACATCCATTATTACCCAATTCCTCTAGTTTTTTCTTCACCTACACTAATTATGAAGTCTCCATTATATATGGATATATTATTATAAGACTTATACCATGAATTATATTCATAGGGAACAAAACATCCCATGCTGGAGGATGTATTATTAAATAATGTATAAATAAATTAATAGATTCTTTCGAAAATGTTACATATCCAATATGAATATTTAATTCCTCATCCATAGATGATGTTTTCTCTTCCTCCCTATGAATTTTATTTAGATGAACTATATATGTTTGGTCCAGATACTGTTGAAATGATTGGGATTCTGCTATAATGATAAGGGACTACACATCTTCCTCAATAATAATAATTTCCACTTATTAATTTCTTTTCACATTAAAATTTGATATAAAGGCAATACTGGGGAATATATTATGGTAAATCATAAGTATGACACTAATGTCAAAAAATAACGATCATTTCTATTTAATAAAGGGGGCGGTTGGGCTAATTTTTTTCATTGATAATTCCCCTATGTGTTTTGATAGATAACTCCATTATGAAAAAAAATTCTCATATTCTAGGAAAAAATAAATGATATAAAATAATGTGATGATCTAGAATATAATAAAGAATTCACTATGTTTTAGTAAATTATTAATCTACCTTCTACCACAACATTAGAAACTTCAACCTCTGCATTTGTGATCACATAAGTATTGAACTTCACTATTATTATTTTCAAGTGAATTGTTTCATTACTCTTAGGAAAATAACTTACATTGTGTCCTATATCACTTAAATTATAGAACTGTACAATCATAGACTAATTCTTTACCCTGAACTCTTTATCATGATGGTCTTTCCCCCACACAAAAGTAACAAACTCCTTTTCCTATTAAGTAGGAACCGTGTTTTTCCTATCTACAAGTACCACACATTGTACAATATTATTTTTATTATTTCCATTATACATCTCTTAAACCTACACCCTCGTCATATATTATATTACATTATGAAAACAATAAGTTCAAAATTCATTTTTTTCCTTGGTAACACATGAGACGATATCATTTTATGATGAGAAATATTGGGAGACCCATGCCTTTTAGAATAATTATTTTCACCATTGAATAATTGATCGATCATTCTATTAGGATTATTTTTGTAGTATCTGTAATTACATTCTAACAATATATTTTTTTCACTTAATAATTTGAATCATTTTCATTCTCTTTTTTTCTAACTCAAGAATTGTCTCTCAATATTGGCTTGTTGTTCTAGATGAAAATAACTTTCAACGAACATTTCCGTCAAATAATTTCATACCATATATTCAATTTAATACTCCTATTATGGGTTATAACCATAAAACATCATATATAATCATTACTTGAGATATGATAAACTACCATGATAACATTCCCCCTTTCATTACATTCTAATGTAAGAAAATTCGTCTCTTCAGAACTTATCCACTCCTCACCTACAAATGGATTATTAGTCTTATTTATTGGTAGAGGATATTGTCTCATAAAGTGTTCAATCATTTCCCATTCACATTTTGGATCAATATGATCTATACAAGTATAGGTATTTTTCATAACCTGAGCCAGCTATCTGAGTATAGTTATAAGTTGATGATCACCAGCCACAACTCTTGTACTAATATAATTATCATACATAGGTAGGAAATACCAATATGGGACACACAAATTAATATTTTACACATTCAATCGGTTGGGATCTATTTATAATAATATAAAACAATAAATGATGTTATGAATCACAATACAAAATCTCACACAAGAAAAACAATTTACATATATTGAAATTTGATACATATCTAATATTTTAATTCCAAATTTGGTTTCATTGTGGACATAATTACTTTTAATTCATTCCCAATTGTTTATTAATTTTTTGAATTATTATAAAAATTTCCATCAGGGGTGTCAAAAAATGTGTAATTTGTATCCAATTTTTAAGTACCATGTCACAGAAACTCTTGCTCGGGACCCCGAGTTAGAGTTATTACCAGTTTGAACATTTGATCCTTATCTATGTCCACTTTTAGTATCTATATATGGATTTATAATGACAATGAAAAATATAATATCTACCATACCAAAATTATTTAATATTATTCTATGATTATAATCATTGTCTATTTTAGGGACATTTTCCCAAATTTATGTTTTATAATTATTGTTTTTAAGGATTCTAATAAACTTATTGTAATAATAACTATTAATATTCCAACATAATTGTCATGGAGTTGATGCATTACATTAATAAATTTTCATATATACATGACTTGATTACCAAAAGACATAATAGTTGAGTAGTTTTTATGCCATATTACATACATGTTCATGGTATTAGAACATGAAATGTAATAAAATATAATAATTTCATTAGTAACACTAATAAAATCATACAATTTCCATGCAAGTCTTCAATAATAGACATATCTATATCATGATAAAAATAAAATATTATAAATGGGTTATCTTAAATACTCAGTAAGGGTATGTAATATAGAATATTATAAATATAAAAATTAATTTACGGTGATTTAATTAAACTCATTTAAATAGAATAAAATATTGATCATAATATCATAATAATAAAATTTTAATAAATAATGTCAAATAAATTATAACACTACACAAAACTATGGGTATTCTAGTAGTTGAAAAATGTCAGGATTTATCAATTTGAAATTTTATAATTACAGAATTCATAATAATGGAGATATAAAAAATAAAATCTAATCCTCGTACAAGACATCTGAAAATAAATGGTTAAATTCTTAGCGACATCCACATCTAAAAATTGGATGGCCTTAGCCATATCCATATTTGTTTAATCTCAATAGACCTACTGAAGCATAGTTGGGTTATACAATACCCCAGTAATCACATTAAAATTATAATGTATACCTCATATGAATGTGGTTAATCATGATGAAGATATACATATGAAATGTAATTATCTTTACCAAACCTGTAATCATAATCACTAACCATTATGAGTAGTATGGTGAATGGTATCATAACAACACATTCACATTCAATCTAATCATAAACAATGTAATAAAATATGGTTGATGAAAATCATAAGAGATAAATATTAATATATAATACGATTCAATTTTATTTAATATATGAAAATACATTAATAAAATCATTCATTAATTATTTAGACAAATACACTTTTTTACATTCAAAAACATGATTTCGTTATGAGTATTAATTTTTAATTATCATGATTTTTTTTATAAAACTTGAAATGAAAAAAAAAATCTGTAGATTTTTTTTTTAATTTTAGAAAAAAATGGCTCCTTATAATATATTTTGTATTTTAAATAAATATATGCAAGAAAACGAGAAATTCATTTTAATTGGGCTTGCTTATTATTAATAATTGAGAAGGTAACCTTATAGAAAATATATTTTCCCATAAAATAATGAATAAATGGTCAAGATAAATAATTTTGGAACAGTTACATTTAATGTAGAATAATTATATTAAAATAATAAATAATTACATTTGTTTAAATATGGAAAGAAATTAACCAAAATGAAAATGATGATTTGGGAAGAAACCGTTAACTTCTGTATAAGAGTGTTTTTCACACTATCTTAATGTCCTAAATTATAATATTAAATACATTAATTTATAAATATAAAACCATTTCTACAATAATTTGTCTAATTATTATTTTATGGATTTCAATTATGGCTTTATTATGCATAGTAATTTTTTACTTCGTCGTTTGGGAGCATTTGTTTTCTGGGTTTTCAAGATCTGTTCTCATGTTTATAAGTAATTAATTTCATGTAAAATGGTAAAGATTATCCAAAAAAGGAATTATATGTTATTATTAAACATACATATGGTTAAATGATCTTGTTTTTTATTTTATTTCTGATATAAATTTGATTTATTGATAGATCATTAATGATAATCATTAAGATCATTTTGCGGCAAATCTATCATCCCGAAATTGATTTGTCTTTTTAATTAACATCGTGTATTCATATAATAGATCCACAATACTAATGACAATATAATATTTAAATTAATAATTTTCAAACTATAATAATTTTTTTTAAACCATGAATGCGTTAATGGGAAAAGAAAATACATTATCCATTATGTCAATAAATTGACACATTGCATATGATGTTTTCATTTATATAAAATATAGTGAGATAAAGCATATTGATGTTGGATATTCAATTAACATTATATATTTATATTATTTAATTAATATTATTTTATTATGACTCTTTGTAATGGGAGGTGAGGGATGGATATGAAAATAAAGTAAATTGAAAATAAAATTAAAGAATTGAATAAGGATTTTTACCTCTTAAATTCTACTCCTATAGGGGATTGGTTTTTATATTTACATGAGAAAATTATCTCATAGATGTGGGGTAGGGTCTCACATTAATTATTTGGTATAAATTAAATGAATATCAAGTCTTGGATTGTGTGATGAGAAGAGATGGTTCGGGGTGGTATTTATAGTGGTAGAGAGGGGTGTATTTGATTTTAATATTCATTTGTTTATTATTCTAGATCGTGACTATGAATTTTTTTATAATTATCAATATATATATATATATATTAAAATAATTATTTTAATTTCTATATTATGGTTCTAACATAATTCATGACTCATGGAATAATATATTTATCCTATAATGAATATATACGATAAAATACAATATTTGATTATACATAGAAAATTCATATTTTTTAGAGAAATAAAAAAATATCAACCTAAACATTTAAAAATATGTATAATTAAAAAATGAAATCCATTTTATTAAAATAATTTTCTAAATATGTGAAATTTAAATTTTAATTAAAATTACTATATAATCGAAAAGTACTGATTTTAATATAGTAACTTATTTTATAACACATTTAAAATTTAACTAAGCTCTCATAAATTTAACATAATATAACAAGAATAAATTATTTATTATTAATATACTTTCTATAAATAAATTTAATTTTAATCCTTTTTTAATCATATTTTTTAATTAAATATTTTCGAATTATGAAAATACCATCAAATAAAAAATGATTTCGAAAATAATAAATAATTTATAATATGATATAATTAGATAATAATTTCATTTATAATATGCCTAAAATTTATTTATTTTTTCTTGAATCTGGTTCATATACATTTGTCCAGTTTACTATTCATTTGGGTTGAATTACTATTCCTAAGGTCAAGATATTATTTTATCGGCATAGAATCCCAAATATCTAGAAATATGTATTTTTTCATTAAATAATTTATAATGTTTGTATTGTGTTATATATGTTTTTTATGAGATTTATTCTATATGAAATTTTTACAAGAAGGAAATTTTCATTATTGATTTCTAGGTCATTAAAATTATAACATGAGTAATATATTGAGGATAAACCATTGGTGGTCACACATCGAATAGATAATGTATTTTATAACAAGAACACCAATCTGATAATTACTCTATAAATGAAAAAAAATGTTTTAGGATGTAATGAATGGACCTAAATATAGGACATGTTAAACAAAAAATCAATTTTTCCTAAGAGTAATGGAATTTTTGGGAATAAATACATTTAATGATGCATGAATGTAATATCCTATGATTTTCCACATGAATGTTATTGTTAATTATATATTTAATGGAATAATTTTTTCTAATATAAATTCTAATCTATAATTAAATATTATATAATTTATTGGGAATAATATTATATTAAATGGAAACCATTAATAGATTATGATAATATAATATAAAACATCATTTAGAAATGTTATAATGGAATAAATAAAAAATAAATAAAATTACATTGATAGTGAAACTATTATCCAAAAAGTACTCCATAATTATTATAGAACATGATTTAAACTATATAATGTAGTTAAAATAATACCAATATAGTAGAGATTTTAATTGATGTGTAAATATAATGAGTTATTTTTGTAATTTACATAAAACAAAATATAGCAATGGAATATAATAGTTATATATAATGTTTTTGGGAATATGTTACATGTAAATATGGACGATATAAATATATTCATTAGATATATTCTCATTTATTATATCAAATTGTTCTTGTTTGTAATCAGAAACAAAATTGTAATTGAGGAATGAAATATTGAAGTAAAATTTAATTTAAAAACATTATTATAAAATGTTTATATTTAAAACATTTAATTTTATTATTATCATCATTAATAAATAATGATTTCATGTTAATAAATTTTAAAGGAAATTTTTTAATTTCAAATGATATATAGTACCAATGGATCTGAAGATTCTTATTTAATTTTAATTCAATTATTATTTATTCATTTTATGTTTTAAAATTTTAATTTTTCAATGAAATATTCATTATCCAGTTTATGTATTTTTTGATTAATATGTTGATTAATATTAAAACATGATTCAAATTAAAAATATATATTAAATAAAAATATATTAAAACGTATTTAATTGATAATAAATTTAAAATAATATTAATGAATGAAAATTTCAATATATGTTTGTACTATAAAGAAAGTATATATATATTAAATGTTTTCAATTATCATTGAAATATTTTAAATTGATTAAAAATGTTGAATAATATAATTAAAATTATATTACTTGGATTATTATTTTTTTATAACAAAAAAAATTCACCATTATAAATAATTAATGAAGGTAAAAATAGCTTAAATTGGGTAACATGAACTGGTAAAAATTTATAATAAATAAAATGATATAAAATTACTTTAGAATACAATTTATATGTTTTGGAATAAATTTTACAATACAAAAAAATTGTTCCTTTACAAAATCACCTAACAGCATTGTGATATAATCATTTAGCTCCACCAAACAAATATACAAAGGAAATGATCCACATTCTCAGTTATAAAATTAGATCTCCCCCAAATAAAATCATAAAAAATAATTTTATTTCATCTTGATAACATACCAATTTTCCTCTCGAAGTTAAAATTTATTTATATGCTTACTTATGTTCCCCAACAGGTGTATGGATTAATTTATATCAAATAGGTCATCTAACTAAAAATTAAATCACTTGAAATGAGTATTTTCCAAACCCAAATCAATTGACCAATAAAAAAATCCATATATATCATCTCCCAAAAAATACATCAAATAAAAAAAATCCATTAAATCATTATAAAAATCATATAACGACATTGTAATTAAAAATTATCTTCACTAAATGGGCATAGTGATAAGTCACACCATGTACTTTTTTGGATGGTTAAACATCATACATGAATGATGCACTAAATTTTTGTCTTTGGTAAATTTAGAAAATTATTATTTATAATATCTTATATTACTTTGTTAATTGTAATAATTGATTACTTGAATGAAAATAACACTTATCTCATTAATAACATACACCTTTTATCCATTAAAAAAAAACAAAAAATATTACATGTTTCATTATTATGCTTCATACCTAAAAAATATATGGAATAAAATTCAAAAATCATATGTAATCCATGAACACAAATTCCAAATTTTTTATTGTTTAAGAAAATTAACGTATGAAAATTATATATTAACAGAAATTATTAGACAAAAACAGGAAAATAACTATTAAAATTAAAACAAAATCGAACAATATTACCTAATTAAGAGTTAATGACTAGTTCATAAATGAAATATAAATATTATAATGAAATTTCAAAATAAAAACATGCTTCTAAAAAATATTTTTAATTAAACTATTATTATTATTATACTCATGTTTATAACACATCTGACCAAGTGGAGATCCATACTAGAAAAAAATCCTAACTTATTGTGTTTCCATTAATAATAAAAATTACTCATTGGTAATGGTTTTATTGGATTATTTTATTATATAATATAAATAAATTATAATGTATATACTTTTTTTCGGGGTATATTACATATTCACATTCATTTATTATTCATTTATTTTTTATATGTTTTTCTTAAAAATAATACATTAGTACGAATAATTTATATCTTTTCAAATGGGGTTTTATCTTATTTATATTAATTCATTAATAAATTAATCTTACTTTCCGTAATATTTTGATTGAAAATATATACCATTTTTTATTCTATTCATATTTCAATTTAAATATAGGTAAATGTTCATAAATTATAATCCACTGTAGAAACCATCATGTAATTTAAAAGAGTGATTCGTCTCCTAAAATAGTGAGCTAGTTGTAGTGGATGAAAGTGTTATAAGGGAGGTAATGTGTTATCCCTTTTATTCGAAGTGTGAATAGTGAAAAGTAAATATTTATTTTATAATGCATTTCATAAATACTAAATATTGACATATATTGGTATGAACAACACATAGTTAGTGTATGATTATTGTACTATCCCTTTGTGGTGAACCATGTAAAACTATTTTGTTGTCTCTCTCTGTGTGGATGTTTAATTACATCTCATTACCATCACCAATTTTAATTATTTTATACAAAAATTAATACAACATCCATATATTTAATAATAAATATGAAAAAAATTCTTCATACATACCCTATCAGGGTGTTTTGGGGTCAAACAAATGATCTTATAGTTGTAAAAAAAATTCAAAATCCAAGTTTCTTAAGAATTTTTTGAAGGAGACTATATTCATGTGGAAGAATTATCAAACTTAACGTTTTATTTTAATTTATTTTCCTAATATTTACCCACATTACATCCTCCAAAAAATCATAATATCGATATTTTAATATATATATATATATATATACGAGAATTTTATTTTCTTAATGTAATATCCATAATAAAACCTATTATCCCCTTGTTTTATTCTAATAATGAAAAAATCATAAGTTAAGTGTCGATTCACGAACATTGTGGATAATGAGTTTTCATGATCCATTACAGCCTTCATAGATGGTCATGAAATGATTAGTATGGTTTGATATGATGTTAATATGCATATTATATGTAATATTATGTTCAAGAATAATCATATATATATAATAATAAATAAAATGATACATGTTTGTTACAATAATAAACACCACCAAAAAAAGTATAATCATTTTCATCAAAATTTTATCTAAGTAGTCCTCATTATTAAATATAACCAAATGAAATATGATACCACTTGAAAAATTATTTTTATTAACAATAACAAAATTTTAATTCTGGATTTTTTCAACCAATTGAACTTAACTACTTGATTGTACTCAAGTGAACCGACCATAAAAGAGTGAAACATAGGTTCTTTGAAAAACTAATTTTATCATCAAAACATATAGGAATGGACAAAAATGAACAGAATAAAAATATAACATCTAAAATATATGTTTCATTGGATCAAAATATTGGAATTAATGAATCTAAATTTATATCCTAATACATTATGTACATGTGAATAATGATTTCATACATAAAGTATCCATTTTTCGTCCCATTAATATTTATTTCTTATTTATTATATATCCACCACTTATAACTTTATTGTAATACCAAATTTTTTTATTAACATCAATAACTGAATGTTTAAGTAAATATCCCTTTTTATGATATCATGGATATTATTATTATCTATTATCTGTACTAATTTTACATGTGGGTATTATATTGAATGTTTTATTAACTCTATAGATATTGGTAAATATGTATCATCTGCTAAATAGGGTTATTTTAAAAATGTATATTATTCTAGAATTAAATCTATATATTTATAATTATATGTACTAGTTGTGATGGGTGGGAACTAGCATTGTATATCCCCTCAAGTAATTGACATCTCTCAAGAGTCAAAATAGTTAGTGAAAACCCCTTTCTTATTTATTTCCAAGGAGAAGTGGATTGGTTTCTACATGATTAATTATGTTTACTTAAGTTTCATCATGATAATAGTAGTTTTGTTCCAGATATGTGATGTCATATTATTAATATTTTCTTTCATTTACTATTCATTTATTACTATCATTGATATTTTCTTTATGACATTATCACTGGATTCATTTTCATTTCCAATTTATTTATCAAATATAATTTATTTTTCAGTTATTAATCCTCCCATATTAATTATACCATATTGATTATTATTCACCTATTAGGTATTGGAATTTCTACATTATGTATCCATTACTAAGAATTTATGATCCCACATTTATTTATATTTTAACCACTTTATGAAGATAAATTCATTGAAATATATTCAAATATTTTGTTTCTTTCCGATTTAATATTCTATGATTAATTAAAAATTCAATAAGGGAACCATGTCTGTATCTAGTTCTCCAGTACTACTAATCTAATAGTATTTTGGTAAAGTGGCCTATTATATCTATTCCAATGTAATAATGTAATTCACCAAATCATGGATACTGGGTTTTGGGTCATTATAATGATTTATTTTTGTTATTCACAGAAATATTTCCATCAAAACCTTATCAAAAGTATTATTATAGTAATTAAATGAATTTGTTTTGAGGGAATGAGTTAATTAAATAGTGAATGGGTTGTGTGGGATTGTTCTATAAAATCTAATGAATATTACACATCATATATGTAGTTGTGTATCTTGGGAACTACATGGTAATAACATACGGTGATATGATATAGGATAATCTGATTATTTTATTCATGGGTTATAAGTTATGATTTCTTTATCTGGATTCATTGGGACGGATTATTTTGGATAGATATAGATCTAAACACCATACTTTTCGAGAGATCATAAATTTAGTGGTGAAGTATGAGGAAGATTCCCTTGAGGATTTTTTTTATATTATGTTATCCATTTTATGTGATACATGGTGAGAGTTAAATTTTTATTCTAGAATAGAAGTGTAATTATCTAGGAGATAATGTGGATTCAGTAATGTTGGGTTACTTTAGATTCATTTATTTTTATTCATTAGGACATGCTCTAGGGAGGGTCTTACTGAGTATACTATTACTATCAACCTATGTATATATTAAATTTTTTCTTATTATATTGATAAATATTTAAATGATGAAGGATATTAAAATCTCATGGGTTTTCAAGAGCTATTTGGGATTTATGTTCAATCTTTTCCTTACCTATTTGTACTTGTAGTTGTTTTCAATTGTTTTAGCACTGTTTGACATCAAATGATTTCACCTACTATTTCATTATGTGAATATATTTAATTAGATTTATGTTGGATGATTTTTCTTGTCTCTCAAATAATGATTCTATTGTATAGGTTGTTGTCTCCATATTAATATCCATTATACCCTCAGTGGAAGTCACAAACCGGTGGCCTTCTAGAGTTTTATCTCAGGTAGTAAATATCTTTTTCTGTCATTAATTACTTGAATGGTGTAAACTATGGGAGGGGAGGGATTTTTAGAAAAATAATGGAAATACTTATAGATCAATAAGGTCTTTTTTCAACAAAAAATATTAATTTTATAATACTTTATTAACATTCTACATTTAAAAATATTAACAATTTAAGCATAATTTTAATGGTTTCATGTCTGATAATACAATATTATTTTCAATATATTGATATTTTTTAGTTATAATTATATAGAAAAAAATTATAATATGGAATTGTGTAAAATAATATATTATTTAGTAATTTTTTATTAATTAAAAATGTGAGGTGAGTATTTAGATCAAATTTTGTAACAAATGTTTATAGTGAGCTCATTAAGGTAATTGTAGAACACCTATCATACCATCACATATTTTACAGGGGGTAGGAGATAACAAATTTCTATATGTAATTTACTATATTCAATACATACCTGATTATGGATCAAATGGGGCCTCTACAGCCTCCCGTGTTTGATGATGAAATTGAAGAGGTCTTACCTATATTGAAGAATTATTTTCAATAATATTTCTCAGTTTAATCATAATAGAAATGAACTATTAATGAAATTTTTCATATGATCAATATATTTGAGTGTACATACATTTCAATATATAAATAGACAAACTCATGAAAATTTTTATTCTTTTATAAAATTAGAAACAATTAAGTTTATGGGGAGTGAATAGGAGGAATGAATAACCATTTATGAGATGATGGTGTTTGCTCTTGAATTAGAATCTACCAAATATGTAGAGACTAATTCCCAATAACCATTGGATATTATGGTGAAGCCAATTCCTCCAAAAACCATCACACACGTATTCCAATGGATGATAGCAGATCCAAAAGGGAATAAGTTATATTCCCTCCCCTTTTCTAATAAACATATTTTATTTTATGTTTTTCTAGGAAAATAAACATTCCATTTCTTCTGATTTTCAAAAATCTAGATTTTACCTCATGAAAATTATGATAAAATTTATATGTATGTTCACCTATTATAAACCCCATAAATTATTTTATTTTTAGAGATGAATATATCATCATTTCTTCAGGTTGTATAAACATGGGATCACATGGGGAATGTCATCAGAGTATTTTCATTTCATATTTTTTATTTTCATTATTTTTACCATGAAAATATTTTATTATTAATTTGGTTTTCATTATAATCAAAGTATGTTGTATAAAAAATAAATCCTAACTCAAGACACTAGTAAAAAATTAATGTAGACATTATCAGTCCTTCTATATTTCCCATTACCTATATTTTTAGTTTTTTTCATTAAATAATCAAGTGAATTTTAAATATGGGTAAAATGAAATAATAATTCAGATTTTATTTTCTCTAAATTAAAATTTTCTTGTTTAATATATTTTATAATATTTTTCTCCAAATTATTTAATAATATTTTTGAGTTGAATATGAAATATAATTCAATTTTCAATGTAGATATACATATAATACTATTCTAAAATTAGAAATGATGTTATAAATGAAAATTATTATTGTAAAAAATATTTAAAATGAATTGAATCACAGTACAAATCATTGAGTAACAATATTTTTAGTATAAAAATTCATTCAAAGATTCACCAATATAAAATATATTAGGTTATATAATTTTAATTAGACTTGTTTTAACAATAATGATTTAAATATACATACATCTAGATAACAAAAACAATTTGTGTTTATGTGTTAATTGTGAAAAATATTATCCTTAAATCGGTGTGAACTGTAATATGACAGGTAGTTTTTTGAACATATATTTCATTCCTCTACCATCAATAATATACTTTGCTGAATCCTATTTTTTGGAGTTACATAGTTAATGATTAAAAAAAATTTAAATAACTATAATTAAAATGAATTTAATTCATAAAAGAGTGTGAATAGTTTTTTGTTTATTACCATATATATAATAGAAGATGAATTGTGAACTCTGATGAATAATGGAATGTAGATTTATCTTAAAAATTTTATTTTTTAATCATTAATTGTTAAATTAAGATGCAATTTCATGATTAGAATTAAGACTATAAATTTCCCAAAAAAATCATAATAAAATATATCATCATAATTGATTAATAATCATCGTGATTCATAAAAATCTATGTCATAGTATTTTTGGTTTAGTGTCTATGAAAATATGGACACTTAAAAAACTGGTTCTTAAGGGAGGTAATTCATCTTACACCATATTCTTTAAGAAATTGAAACGCTGTTAGAAATAACATATATAATAACATTAAAACAATCAAGGGGTAATACTCCTGATGGAATCATGAGATCTAATTATTAGTAATGTTAAATATAGTAGATATAAACATATAAATGGAGTAAATGTATGATAATATGATAATATCAATGTAAAACCATACACCACATTTCATATAATATAAACGTGATTATTTGAATAATTCATTGAAATTCAAGAGACATGAATCACAATTAAATCAATGTTCATAATCCATGAGAGCATAAAATTTTCATAACACATATATTTATGGATTACTAATAAATATAAAAAATCATTTCATATGTAGTTCAATATATATTTCCATGAATATCATAGGGTAATTGGTTAACATCTCAAACAATCATTGTAATCAATATTAAAACCCACGACTATCATGGTGGAAATATTACCTTACTAAAATGGGTAAGAACCCAATTATAGTATTTTTATTCTCAATGTATATCCATCATTACCCAATTATTTTGAGGATATATAGGCCCAACTCATCACATAATATATATGTTTGTGTGAAACATGTCTATAAAATAATCCTAGTATCATAACCTTTAGAAAAGTAACGGGGTTTCAAAACATTTCACCAAAAAATAACATTTGGAAATTAAATAGGATTCCTAATCATTTCATCATTTCATCAATTTATACCATATAGAAAAAAGAAATGGGTTTCATAAGAATTATATAATGGTATAAATTTTTGAGTATAAAATATTTTCATAAAAATCATATCAATAATAACATAAACCATTCATATCTTGATAATTAATGGAATCCTTAGATCATATCCCCATAATAACATACAAAATATGAAAGTATGTCATTATATATGTAATTTATTTATAAATATTACATGGATCATTTCACCTATAAAATAAAGTATAATTGAAAATAATATTAAGTAATAAAAACATCCAAATAAATTTGAAAATTATTTTATTTTAAAAATCAATTTGAAATATTTAACGGAATATTCAAACCACTGATCAGATAATGTGGGATGAAATATTTGTTTTGTCTTACTCATTACAAAACGAAGCATCATTTCACATTTTTGGTAAATCCAAAATAGGCCTTGTTTGAAAAATGACATAATGAAACATTTGTATAAATTTAGTAAAAATTAATACATCGATACAAATTATTTTAATAAAGTATTGATATAATTTTAAAAAATCATTATTAATATTTGTTAAATAACAGATTATAGGAGAAAAGGGATTTTTTGAGGGAAGTGATGAATTAAGATGATTTTTCATATAAATATAATTTATTATCTTATGCGCCTAAAGAGTGTCGAAAATGAATTTTGAAAATTTATTGAATTGAAATAACCTTAGGTGAATAAAATTCATGTTTTTATTTAGATATAAATCAAATAATGTGATCTTAGGAACAATAATCTTAAGAAATTTTCAAAAACAATGAAATTGTAACATAAATTTATTACCACATTTGTATCATTGAGTCATAATCTCCATGAGTGAATATAAATATGTTACGAATATATTATTTTCATAATATAAAAAATTCATTAATTTTCATGGAAAATTGTTGGTATATAAAAGTCCTAAAAATGTTAGCTGTATAACATATAATATATCCCAATGAAGAAAAATTGATGCAAAAAATCCCAAACCATTAGATTGGAATTACATCAACAACATAAAATTATACTATTTATTAAAACTTCTATTAAACTATAAAAAAATATATCATAGCTTATATGATTTAAATATCAATTTTATTACCTTTTTATTAATATGTCATTATTAATGAAACATTTTAAGAAATAAATACAAATATTTTTTTGGATATTTTGGTATTTTATTTTTCATACCATATAAATTAAGAGTGGTAAATAACTATGATTTTTTTATAATAATTTAAATATCATATATATTAATTTTATATGTATGTAGAAAAAATTATAAATGTTGGGTATATAAAAGGAAATACATCATTCATAGGGATGGAAGGTTATACATACAGAAGAAATTTTTTCCCTTTACGTAATAGGTTTAAATAAAGATAATTAAATAATATATGAACTATATATAATAATTTCGATTAAATATTATTAAATTTTTTTAAAAAAAAATACCATTATAATATACCATGAAGAAAGTTTGTGAGAAATGAATAAGATCACATCAGGAGCAGGTAGTACTTTGTTCAGAAGAATAATGATATCACAATTTCTTTAGATATTATTGTAAGAATGTATATTTAAAATTAAAATTTTAGAAATATATTTATTTCTAAAAAATATTATATTGAAATTTTGTTCCTCATTGTGTCCAACTGTTAGAGGTTTGATGAAAACATTCCACACTAGTTTGTTATGTGGTAGGATGACATTCACATGAGAGACATTATCATTTCCCATTTATTTTATGTGGTGATATATATATCTCATTATAAAAGTATAATGACATACAATTATATTAAATATTGAAATATTATTATAATATCATGTTATACTTTTACGGTAATGAGTTTGAGGATGAAACAAAATAAAAAGGCTCAATAATGATCATTACATGTTTTTCAAGAAATATCCTTCAGTTTGAATGAAAATACATAAAAAGATATATTAATTATCAAAATAATACATATAGGATGTTATTGATTAATTTCAGAATGGATTTAGGGATGTATTAGAAGAATAAAATGGTATTGTATATGGAAGGGGAGAAGAGATGGGATCACTTTTAAAAGTGAGGGCGAGTTCAACACTTTCAGTTTATGAAATGAAACATTTATCCCATGTTTTACATCTCTATTAGTAAATCATCTTATTTGTATTATTTTTAATGGTCAGGTATGTATATCCTCTATTGAGACATAAGAAACACATCATATACTTGAGATGAATTTTGTGGCAGCACCTAATGATAAGATGTTGTCCCGACATGATCGATAATTCAAAAACAATAATATGTATATAAGGTTTAGTATTCCATTAATTTCCTACATTATAATACTATTCCATGGATATATTAATTTGAATAACAAGCCACAGACATCAAATTTTTTATTATAATTAATGATATATTTATTTCATTTACATATTATAGAGTGTTTAAATAAATTTATTTCCATAGTACGATTGAAATTTATTACAATAATATTAATGTTAAATTTGTTTAATTATGTGTGGATATAAAAAAAATTTAAAAAATGAACAAATATAGATGAAATTGAGGAGAGAAGAAAACACTTCATGTTGTGATGTGAAGCGGCATAGTTTGACACTAGAGAAACGAAGGATTTTTGTGATGAATTATGCCCATAGAACACCTCTAAGTTCCATGATTAATTTACAAGGATAAAATTTATATTTCTAGTTTCAAATAAAATATTAAATTACAGTTAATGTTTCAAATTAATAAAAAATTACACGACACTAACCAAAGACATTATATGAAGTGTATAAAAAGTATTCTGAGGAAGTCCAGACACTATCACATCATGAATCTAATTCACACCTTTAATGCTACCCAAAACACCTTGAAATGTGATTTGAATGAGAATTTTAAGTGATTTTAAATAATATACTATCTACTAATGAATTGGTCCCACTATAGGTGGGATTTTTATTGCATTAAATTCCTCACATTCCATAGGGAAGTCTCTAAATCTAGAGCAGAACTGATAATTCTAGGAGATCTCGAGAGAAAATATCTTAGTTTTACACTATATGATTCACACCTATTCTATATCTCACTAATTTTAAGCATTTTTTAATTTATTTTTTTTCATTCCCTCATACTCTACCATGACTATGATGAGGGGTGTAAAACCCACCTTATTAATTGGTCATGTAAGGAAATGGGGAAGCTATTTTTGGATCCCATTCTTATTATTTTTCATCTATTTGTTTTAATATGATTTATTTATCCAATTTTAATATATTTTATCATTTAATATTTAGCATTTGATAATTAATATGGGTGGAAATTAAAAAATTGAAACATATAAAACCCATAACATAGTCATGAACTTTTTTTTATTCTGGGAAATGAGGTTTTAATATGAGATCAAGACAAAATCTAGATGGAAGAAAAATAATAACATGACAAATAGAACTATGATATTTAATTTGTAAGGAATGTATACCATGACCATTGGATCCACCACACCTCGAATCTATCACCAAACATGAATTAGTCAATTTAATTTCTAAAAATCCAGTGATACCTAAATACTGATAATATAAAACAACGAGATATCCTAAAATCATATTTCCAAATAAATAGAAAACCTCATCGTCATTTATTTCATTATTTTAACTATTTAAGAAGCACCAATAACACATTTTTACTTTTCATAATTTAAATTCATTTCAAAACCCTAATTATATTAATTCACCTTCTGGATCAAATTTAAATAGAACAATTTGAAATACTATATTATAATTAAATAAATTTAAAATATTATGTTTTATCAAATGTTTTATTTTGATTAAACCCTATATAAATAATGAAACCATTTTGACTCAACACTTAATATAGTAAGAATATATATTATTTTGAATTTTATATTCAAAGTTTTATTTCAAAATAACTCCAACCATATCTTAAATTTATTTTGTAATCTTTGGTCCCTATTTCTTTCTTTAACCATATTCATTAAAGTATTTTATAGTAATACAAATTATTACATAGAGGGATTCATAATGATCCATTTTAATACTCATGTGAAATTAATTGTTTAATGAAAAATAATATAGAATAATTTTTTAATTCCAACCTCCAATAAAAAAGAAATTAAAAGAACTCATCATATCATATCGGGTTTGAATTGTTCCCTCCGAGTGATCATTTTATCTGAGGACAACATAAAGTGGCCAAACATAACTCAATATCTAGATCCATTTAATCAATTTTCCCTAATTTATATTTAAAAATGTATTCTGAATAGATATAACATTTTTTGGTAATCCATTTGATCACACTGTATTGTGAATTTATACTCTCACTAGCTTATTTGGAGATATATATTCTCTGAAAATGATAATGTTTGAGTACATTGTATATCGTTCGACTATAACCATCATATCATTTTTAACTTTATAATTATTTGGGAGTCTAAAGACCAAATCCATGGTGATGTTTTGAATTTACATTAGGTTATGTGCAATGGTTTCGATCCCCCCTTACAATTTTGTCTCTCGTCTATAACATGATGAAATATATACACTTGAGATAAAAAATTAACAATATATTCCTTCATTCCATCGCAAAAAATGAAGTCTTACAAAGAATTTTACATATTCAAACATCCAGGATGAAATTTTAAAAAAATATGAGGTTCTGTTGACAAATCCAGTATATATGGACCACATAAATGGTTCCTGAAGCTTATCATTTTAACATGATCAAGGTGAAACAAGAGAACACTTATAAAATTATTTTACACTTTTACATCTTTTCTACACCATGTTAACCGTTACCAGGGAAAATGATTCAAAATTAAAATGGAGATGATAATAAATCTCTCCTTAAATTATGTTATATATATCTAACCATTTAAAAACATTAAATATTTAATATTTTTTGGTAGTCATCATGTATAAACTAGCGAGATCCTTTCAACTTAATGAATCTAAATCTTTGTTCTCAATACAAGAGTTATAATGATTTGATTAGCCATAATTATTATACATTATTAATAATATTATATAGAAGTTATTCAATTAATTATGTGAAAATATATAGTATAAAATATATTGTTTGGAATATATATGAAACTTTTCTGAGTAATTATAATGTCTCTATATAATTAATAAAAACTATTGTAGTTTACTCCAAATCATGGTTTGGGTAATTTTTCTCATAAAACATCAATTTAAAGAAATCTTAATGTATAACCATGTCATTAAACATATGAAATTATCATAATCACCTCATGGACGAATCACTATTCTAACATATCATGCTTTTAGAAAGGTATGATTTTTTTTTAAATTTTGATTAAAACCAAAAAAATGCACCTAAGGGCCGATTGATTCTCATAATGAACTGAGGTCATAGCGTTATAGGTTGGTTATTGTATAGATACATGTCATATATGTGGTACATAGTATGTAAGTTTAATAAATAAAATGTATTAGATACATTATTTCTAAGGGATCAATTAGGCCCCATGCATGTCGTGAATTTGTTTTTCATAAAGGGGAGAAAACTAAGTGTTACCCAATGTGAAAAGAATACAAACCATGAAACATTCCAAAATATTTTTATAAATGTTTCAGAGAATAATATTGATTGAAAATAATATTCTTTTCCTTCATATAATGATACATGAGTGAGATCCCCTTTGAAAACACCCCTAGAGTCTTCTAATCTTCATTTACATGAGATCTATTTCTCAAACTATTGATCTTGTTGGATTTTCAATAGTAATCACATTCATCCATTTTCTTCCATCCCTTATTTTTATTCTTTCATTTTCATTATTTTTCTGATATGATAGACCCATGTTTTGGAATTTTTTTATATTCGGTTTTTTCTACCATTCGAGTTTGATTTCATGTCCAAAAATGGATGAGAAGAGTGATACAGGGTTAAGGTAAGTGCTCTTGTAGTATTTCCATAAGTTCGAGTCATTTTATATTATATGTCATCATTTGACACACTTTAAACCTGCACATGTTTCCAAAAACATAATTTTTTACTTATTCTAAATTTGTATCCCATATAGATATTACCTAGTAATTTTTATATTGGTAAGGGGTTTCCCCATATCAGCTAGTGATACCCCTTTGGGTTTTATAATGTGAATATCCTTAATATATGAAATGTTTATTTCTATAATCCTCATACTCTGTTGTCTCATTTTGATTCCTACATTGACCAACTACCTATGTTGAAATTCATATAAAGTCCCATTTACCAGTGTTATGAAACTTAATTAAATGACAAGATATATTGAGTACAAAATAACCCATGTCATATGTGAAATCGTGAATGGTAATATTTATATATACTTCTGAAACGTGGGTTGGGTGTTTCATATACCTGTGATACTCATGATGTACATCCCATATACATATGACACTAGAGCATGAAGTATGATATGTGTATGATTCACAAGATGCTTATCCAACTTACATATGATACAATTGAAGGAAATCCAAACTATTTTTTGCAGACTAAGCATGGAACCCAATTATAAATGATATACTCATGACATTACACATGTACACATGAGATGTGCCTCAGGTCCAGAATACTATTAGTATCCATTTATATGGATATTTATAGGACTAAGTATATTTAAACAAAATTTGTTTACATGATGTTAATTTTTCTTAGAGCATCCATCGTCGGATAAAGTAGTTAGTGTCTTTCTCGTATTCTTAGGAACCACAACATAAATGTTAACATATTACATATTGGTTATAATATTATTCATGCATTATTCAATATACATACTACAGTTCGATTTTACTAGACAATATTAGTGGTGTTATATTGTGTGTATCTCACAACCCAATCAGGCTACCCTTCATACAAAAGAATATTACATTCTTATTGGTGTAGATAATGTGAATCACCTAGCTTCCAATGATTAATTTTCAGTACTAGGATGATTTACATTCTTATAGTACCAATCCTATGATTGTGTTTCTAGTATAGGCATATTGTGAAATTTTTTATTATTATATAGAATATGGTATTTTATTAATTTTTTGTTTCCCATATAGTACATTTTATAATAGCTATATGGCATGATCATCATCATCACATATTTATTATAATTCTACCTCTACCTGGTTATTATATGTGGTTTATTAATTATTCTTCTACTTCTTGTTTGTTATTACATGTACTATTTATAATTTAGTATATACCATTGTGTCATACTCTACCCATGAGGGAATTTTCTATCAATGGACACAACCAATTATACCATTTCATGTTTGAATCTGATTCAATATGAGGAGGAACATTTGAGATTATGTAACCTTCCATCTAGTATAATTTTTTAGTTTTATCATAGGAGGAATACTATATTGTGAAATCATTGGAACTATTTTTTTTTCATAGAATTGTTTTATTATATAGGGTAATATTTTGGGTTTGAATTTTGTAATAATATTGTGCCAAGGAGTAGAAACCCCACATGAAAATGGAAACCCAAACTTTCTCAGATTTGATAATCTGTTTTTGTTTGTACAAGTTACTGTTTCATGGATTTCAACATTTTTTTACAGAAGTTTTATTCTATTATTATTAATGATTTTATTATAATTAGGGATTTAATAATTCATTGTCCCAATATTGAAAGGTGGTATCATTTCAAGGATCATACTATGAACATTTTGAATGATATGACATGCATTTTCTTCTTTCATTATTTCATTCGAGGATTAATTTTTGTACGCTTTATCATTTATATATAGTTACTTCTTTGATCATTATTGATGCGGTGTTCTAATATTACATGTAGGGATAACATAATTGGATTAATTAAAGTTCTTTAAATAATCAAAATGTTTTTTTACCACATATATTTATGATGAAACAATAATTAACCAATTTTCACATGCCATGTCAATGATGTCAAAACCCCCTCCCCCTAATGAGTTCAACACCTTCACTGAAAATGTGTGAAGAATAATAATTACCCGCAGTGCCTAGCCTCCAGTAGGTGTCCGGGTGGTGACTAGCACTGAGGGTGTAATAAACACACTGATGTGAGGTATTAACCACTAAGAGAACACATGTGAAAGCGGGAGATAAGTCAAACACTAAACAAATTTATATCCCAATTCAATATAAAATAAATAGCAAGTACACTTATATAAAGTCAGGAATGAACTATTAGAAAAAATGGGAAATTATTTATACTAAAATAAATTAATACAATATCAACCATGATGCCTGAACATCTCTTATAAACCCTATGAATATTTCTACTAGCCCGATCTTCATCCTGCTCTAGGTGACCTGAATGTAGTTTATATAACATCGGGTTATTGTAATATTATAATATGTTTTATCCTCTCGAAAGCCTCTCATGAAAAATTAATGAATGTTGTATAAAGCATAGTAGAGAACATGTGAAACCAGCTCGTCACTGAATAGACAAACTATGTTCCAAAAATCACCACGGCTAATTTCACAGAGTATCATATAATAGAGTACAAAATATAATAAATAATATCACGAGTACCCTGAAACCACATCACCACTGGTGTGTCACTTTTCCCCAATATCACACAACCGGAGAATCTCTATCCCAAAATTTTGGCTCAATGACAGCTTGGCAATCACCACAACATGAACCTCATGTAACACATAGGCCTTCCCACACACAGTTAGATGATACAACACACAACACACACAACTAAAAGTTTCTAGGTAGTTTGTGGGAGCCACCACATCCTACATAATGTGTATCAAACATCTGGAATAATTACTTAAGTTAATACAACCCATACACCGAGTAAGGATCCTGAAGCCATCATAGCCTATACACAATATACCAATATATATCCTAGGATAATATGTAGAAAATATATTTCTATGAAATATAATCAACCAATTACATCCCACTAAATACATATATGTGGAAAAATATCCATCATTCATACTAGCACATGTAAATTGCTAGATAATAGAGTGGGATGAATGGTGGAATCATCGATTAATCCACCACCCGAGATATCAGGGAAAACAACCCCTTGGGATCATAATCTTAGGGGTTGATGTCGCCCAAAATTACATGGTGGAGTAGAATATAAAAACACAAATGTACATGTTATAATATAGCTCACAACTACACTACAGAAAAACCTATTCTTATACTCAATTGAAGCTATCATCTCATGGACTCCCACCTACCATTGATAAGACTATATATCCAATCAGTTTAAAAAATTTAAAGAGAATTATTTAATAATATTGTCCCTTTATATCTATTTCATGTTATATTAATTTAATCTTTAACCATTAATTAGCCATTTAAAATTTTCATATTACATTTTATTAGCATCACGAAAAATGGACCATGCACTCCATGAATAACCAAACTGAATCCACAGCTTCCTAGAAGTACATCCTCATTAATTCATCATAGAAATATCCAAACTCATGGGTTTATAATCATTTATTATATAATTTAATTATTTAATTATCACTTTTCCATAATTACATGTATTCTATGAAAAAAATCATGTTACCAAACAAATGGTGATCAACATGGTGTATAGATGAAATACTCGTTGAGTCCTAAAAAATTATTATAGAAACATATAACCATCCATCATAGAGAAGCTAAGAATAGATATCATGTGTAATACATGACATGTCTTCACCACTTTTGAAAGGATGGTAAGAAAAACTATCATCCCAATGTAGTGGGAAAAGTAAACAAGACATGAAATCAAATTATTAACAATAATTAATCATTCACATCTATGGGTAATTCTAGATTCAACCCATTAAATAATCTCGTGTGTCCTCCCTAACACCCATAATCACAATCTTGTGTGTTTCACCACTCTAGCCATCCACTAATTTGACAACCACCTCTAGCCCTACCAACCCCTACAAAATAAAACATTCATCCATCCTTAGCTCTTTGAGGATAACACCACAACCCAATTAATAATAAACAAACAACGTAACTATTATGATCTTATCCCTGAAACGGGTATTCCACCTTCACACACAATGAGCACTCACAGCTCCAAAGTAGATGGTTCTTGGCATTTATAATATAGTAGGTAACTCAGAACCCTACAAGCTATTATATTAATCACTAATCCAATTGTTTATTCAATATACAATTAACTGTTAAATTAGAAGAGGTATCAACTATGTGAAACCTAGACCACAAGCTCTCTCAATATATACAAAATTAATTGAATAGTTAATTTTAATTTCCTTTAATCAAAAAAATAAAAACAATTCAATTTGATCAATCAATTAAATTAAAAAATATTACTTCAATAATTTGATTATCATCAACTTACAACCCAAAAAATTGGATTAATTAACATTCCACTTTATCATTAAGAAATTAATATACAATTAATTTTAACTCTATGTTTTCTAACAATTTTCATCAATGAACATCCTAACAAACAATAAAATCATATAAATCATAGTATCTAACAATTCAAGTTGAAATTACCTCACTTATTAATTGATACCAATTCTTTATCTCTATTTCATATATTTATTATGTCAATTACATTTTGATCGAGTTTCTAAATCATGATAACCTTACAAATGCATGTAAATAAACAGAGAAGACAATAATCAGATAACTCTAATGGTTTTCGATGTTATTTTCACAAGAATAGACCAACACATTGGATCACGATCACCTCTCCTGCAATAACTTAGGTAAGATATTTACCAAAAACTCAGAGTTTCACCAAATTAGGGGGTGAAAATGAATCATGAAGAACATTAAGGAAAACATGGTCCCAGTTACAGCACAATCCATGAATCTTATAATAAATAGTGGTCTGGAAAATCTCGAACCATGGAATATAATAAGGATTTACAATATAGGATGCAATATTGGCCCTTTTTAATATATAAATGAAGCATTAGTTTAAGATACATTGGATTTTACATTAATATCATATCTTTCAATGATCACACAGTTTGACAAAGTTAAAACCGTAAGTCCCTTAATAAAATTAAGATAGGGGATATTAGATCTCAATTTTCATTAAATATCATAGAAAATGCTTCGAATTTTTTTAATGTCAAATTAAATGATACAAGGGGAAAAATTATCGGAATCCAGAAACACTATTTCCTGAGTCACCTACACTGTTAGATGAGTTACCGTTGGATGAATCATTATTCCATGAGTAACTATCCCATGTACTATTGTTCCATGAGTCACTGTTTTATGATTCATCATTCTGTAAGTTATTGTTCAGTGAGTTGTCATTCTATGAGTCATCATTCCATGAGCCATCACTCAGAGTGCTACTATTAAGTGAGCTACTGTTCTTCAATATACCATTTGGTGAGTTATTATTCGGTAACATATCTTTTAGCATGTCATAATTCTATGATCTATCTATCGTCAAGATATCATTTAGAATATCATCATTCGACGAGTCACCACTGGAAAAAAATAATTTGGGAAATTCATGTAATGAATCACTTTTGTCTCCCAGAATGCCTAAAACACCAATTTTTCAAATGGAATGGACTAGATTGGACCCTGCAACTATATCAGTTACCTCTAAAAAAAATTCTAGAACTATATAATAAAAAACAAACAATGATAGGAAATATAATATTGATCCTTACAATATCCACCCCATAAGGTACCTCTCAAAGATCTCTCCACCATTGGTGACCAACCAATACCTCTATAAAAAACCATGAAACCATGTTGTAAGGCCATCCAGCTTCTAAAAACACTCTCTGGGTAGATACCTCTCAAAAGAGAGAAATACTCACCATGAAATAAGTTCAAACCATCTCAAAAATACTATAGGTATAGTGATACAATATGAGAAACATTACAATACAAGGGCTTAACATCAAACAACTCAAAGTACTGAGCGCATATCTGCGACTCGCGTTCCGAGGTACTCTCTTCCAAGATTGGTACTTTTTTCCATTATAGGATGTATTGATAAGGGTTTACAATGGAATGATTTTTGAACAATATCATGTGATGTAGAAGGAAAAAATGATTCCCTAAAACAACAATTGATATTGTTCAAAAATAGAACAAAAATCAAGGCCCTCTCCACAAAAAACTTGGTCTCTATAGACGTACACCATTAGATGCCTCAACTATGATTCATTCACCTGTGACACTAGATATCCATTCACCATCATCTAAAAAGGATTACCACTTCCCCCAATTTCTCCAATATCCTTATGCAATGTTGAAATTTCTTCTATCACCCTCAACGAATCACTAGATTCATTAACATCATCATTGTATGGATTCATTCTTAGAGTTTCATCTAATGCCTTCCCCTTTCCATGTGTATTTGAAATTTCAAGTCAAAATAATATTAGAACTCCAACCACTAAAACCGGAACAAGATAGAATCATGTTGGGAGAAAAAAATAACTTATGCTATTTTGATAAGTGAAGACCATAGAATGCTTAAAAATGAGGTATTGTATGCCCAACATTAGTTCAAACAC
This sequence comes from Viscum album, assembly GCA_963277665.1. Lineage (NCBI taxonomy): Eukaryota > Viridiplantae > Streptophyta > Magnoliopsida > Santalales > Viscaceae > Viscum > Viscum album. Next base: position 792,036,800 of record OY728160.1, on the reverse strand, counting down.
CACTACCACCAACTCATGATCATGGTTTGAATAGTTACATTAATGAGGAAGCATCTTCAAAAATCCATACGAAACAATCAGTCTCTACTGCATCAGAACACAGCCTAACCCTAGACATGTAACATCACATAAAACCATTAAATGAACTCCTTCGTCGGTAAGAAAAAGAACCGGATCACCAAACATCTTCTCATTCAGATACTCAAAATCATTCTTACACTGATCATTCCACACAAATATATGATCCTTCCTCGTCAATTCAGTCATAGGAGTCGCTGCCTAAGTGAAATTGGATATGAAACTTGTATAATAAGTTGTAAGAACATGTAAAATTCACACATATACCACTAATTTGGTGGATTCCCAAAAGAAAAATACTTCTCTCTTCGATAGATCCATAGATACTCCCTACTAAGATACAATGTTCCCTAGGAACCAATGTTATGGAGCTCAAAACTCCCACATCAAAACATCATAAACATGTGATTTCCATGAAGAACTCTAAAAACATAATGTAGATGAATGATATGACCTTTAACATACCTTAATTACACAATTATTTAATCAATTAAAACAAATATGAAATTACCCAAGAACTCACAGAACACACCATTGATTAACCCCACGAACACATCATGATAATTCATTATTTCAAATGACATCACCAAGAACACATAATTCCCAAGATGACAACAGATATCAGTATTCAAGATATCGTCATCCTTCAAATGCATCAGATGATATCATGAGCAAAAAATGATCTTTTAGGAAAAAAATGAACCCTTCATTTGATTGAACAAATCATTAATATAGGGAAGTTGATATAAGTTCTTCATATTCATTTTCTTCAATCGACGATAATTATCACACAACCACAATCTTCCATCAGTCTTATTCAAAAAAAAATAGGTCCATCCCATAGTAACACACACATGTGAAAAAATCACACTACAATAGAACATCAAGATGTATACACAATACTCACTCTCATATGGATCCATACTCTATTGAGACATCGAGATAAAATACACACCTAACTACAGGTTAATCCCAAACTCGATCTCTCTTCAAGTGTTAACAATAAAACTTCTTCTAGAAAGAAATCAGGGTACTCATCCATGAACATAAGAATCACCAATGTTGGGACATCTAAAGAACTCACAATCATCTCTTCCATCTATGATGACAAGGACTGAACATGGATATGACCCAAATGAGGGTCTCACTCACCAATAAATACTATTGACTCTCCATTAGAATACAAGAACACGTCATACCTTTTGAAGGAATCCACAATAGATTGAATTGAATGAAAAAAATCAATGTCAGTTATGAAATCATATGGTTTTATAAAAAAACCTATGAAATCACCCCAAGAGAAGTGCGACCCAACCACATTCTCCAAGCCTCTATATACTTCAATCAAGATAGCTCGACCACCATCTTGTGTAGTCAATGAAAATGGATTTCAAAGCATCTGTACCTAAGTTTACAATTCAAGCACTATGGTAAGAGATATGAAGGAGTGTATCACTCCTAAATCAAATATGGCATACACCAAAGTATAAAAACAATAAATGGGTTCATCGAACTCCATCTAGAATGGCCGAAAAAAGCAACATCAATGCATGAAGTTAAATAAATCAGGTTCCATGGACTCTATGAACTTAATTATGAAAACCAACATGGCCAAAATCTTCTCTATAGGGATGGGGAGCATCCCAGGGATATCCTATGTCTACCCAATCTATGCTCTACTAATCCAATGATGGTGAAAACTAATTTTAATTCCATGGATAAAACATCCTAAATAATGAAACCGGATGCCGAGCAATGATAAACATTGAGTTATTTGGATGGTGTTTCACTCTATCTATTGATAAAATCAACCTCTACAATAAAAAAAGAACCTTATCCCTTCTAATAGGCCTGAGAGATTTCCCCTATAGAGAATTGATGTAATGAGGGATGGGACCTATCGTTGGCTGATTGGAAACACATCTTTTCTAAAAACATAGAACAACAGACCATAACATGGCTTTAGGTGGAATTAAATCCACTCCCCTACTAGGAAGATACAGTTATTGACGACTTTCTATCAGTTACAATTAACTTCTTTAGTACCTCGAGATATGTCATTAGCATAAATGGGGTGACATCGCTCTGGATCTCTAGACGCAATGTGTTCATGAAATTAAATTCCAAATACTCCTCATCTATAAAATGGTATGAAGAATATCTAATAAGGATCCCAAAGTGGTTCCCAAACTCCCCCACACTAGAGATCCACTAAAAATATGTATGAAGCTTCAGTCAATTAGCCACCATTGTGGTCGAAGCATGAAAATCATCTCTAAACATCTCTTGGAACATATTCAATGATATCACTGACTCCTCATGATCCATATGGAATTTGAAACACCACTTCATCACTACCCCACACATTATAGTCATTACTAAAGACACTCAATTCTTTTTTTGAGCATAGATATAATTTTAAAAATTATGATCCTCGCCCAACCAATTTTCCAGGAATAAGTCTAAAACAATCCCATATACTTCATTAGAAATTAAAAATGAAAATATATCCAATTTTTACTCAATGTTTCATCATCATCAACCTCCACTATTAAGATATATTCTAGTGAAAACTACTAAAAATCTTCAATGTAAACCTAATGTGGACGTTAACCAAGATCCTTGACTATAAAATAAAACAAATAGTTTGTTCTCCTAAACCTATAATATGGAATAATTAAATATATAATAATTTTTTTATTCTTTTTAGGAAATCATATCCAATGATCATCCCACTCAAAAATCGGAGCAACGAATAATGATGCATTATCCTTTCCTTGGTCAATACCCTGCAATATGTGACACCTCTCTTATTAGCCATTGTAAAATTAATGGTATGTGCATCATATCATAGCGGTCCATAAATACATATTCTCTAGCTTGTCTCCAATATTTAAATCACATTCTAAACATGACTGACACTGTTTCCCTACCGACCCATGAAACCTCACCTCTGGTTAAATACAAAATACATCATATCCCACAAACCGTACTCCAATACCACTATGTAATGACCACTACCCCCAATATGGACCCATTATATGAGAAAAATGAAATAGGAGAGATAATGACATCATATCTTGCCACCAGTAGTCCATAGGTTAAAGAACTGTAATGAGGGTATAATAAAATCACAGATGGGAGGAATTTACCTATAAGAGAGAACATGTGAAGGAGAGAGTTAATAATGACACCAACAAAATCTTTTTTAGAAATCAATATAAATTTAAACCGATGTAATAATATTTAATGTCATGAAACAACAACTACAAGTGAAACATAAAACAATAAGTATTAATATAATGTTAAATATCAGTAACCCAGAAGCCTGAATATCTCAAGTAAAGAAAAAAATATTATCAACCATCCAAATATCCAACCTAATACATGTGACCTAAAAATTGTTTATATTATGTTGGGTCATTATAACAGTATTCTCAGTAGTGTCCTTCAAGGTGAATCATGTTCAAAAGAAATGAAATCATGCTAAAACACAATGAACAAAAAGTAGAATCCATTAGACACCTAGAATGAATAATAATTTGTTTACCTCACCATGGATATTATCAAAAAGTATCAGAAATAAGATTATATAATATAAAAAACAATATCAAGAGTACCCCACTACGACTTCAACACTGGTTTTCCTATTTTCCCCAATGTCTCAAGTCTTGAGTATCTCTCTCAAAAAAGGATAGGCCAAAGAAACCTAGGCGAGATCCAAAATATGATCCTTGTAAAACCCAAAGGCCTTTCAAAATAAACTAGGTAATAGAACCACCATATCCACACAACCATAAGTAACTAGATAGTTTGTAGTATCCATCACATGCCACAACATTTATCATGCATCGGTTATTATTACTCAATCCATTACATCCCATACATAGGGTAATGGTCCTCCAACCATCACATCTTATACACATTATACCTATAGTTGTCTAGGTTAAACTATATATATAATACATGTATCTTAAATAATGAAAATAAATTACATTCTTATACAATCATATTTGGGTAAAACTAACCATTGTTCATACTAGAACATGTAACTACCAAAAAAGATAGTGGGACCAAAGGGGGGAATCAGCCATCCATCCTGTCCTGGGGATGTTGGGGAAAACACCTCCAAGGGTTTATAATTACATTAGTGTCAATAACTTGAAATAATAGGGTGTTGTAGAATATATGAATATTAATTAAGATGAGAAACTATTTCTCAAAAAAATGTTGTGGGGAAAGACTTATCATATACTCAAATGCAGATAATGTCTCTCAAACTCCTAGATTCCACGGCTAGGACTCGATATGTAATCATCACAAAAAAATCTAAATAGATTTATTAAATCATCTTGTCCATTTTAATCAATTTCACATTATGTTAATTATTTCAACAAAATTCAATTAAATATTAACAGTTTCTACATTACAATCCTTTAGCATCACAACAAAGATCAATGTCATCTAAGAATAACTAGACTAAGTCCAAAGCATCTAATAAGTACAACCTTAGTATTACATCCACAAAATATCTAAACCCATGCGTTTATAACCATTTATGTAGTATTTTAGTAATATCATTATCACTTTCCAATAATTATAGATATTCTAAAAAAACTATATAATCTACAAAAAATAAGTGGACCAACATGGTCAGTTTATGAACTACTAGTTGATTTTTAGAAATTTATAGCTGCAGCGTAGACCCTTCCATCCTCAAAAAGGTAAAAACGAAAAGAAAATGGAATAATCAATGTTTTATAACCTATTTTGAACGTAGGGTAATAATAACTATCTTCCTCATCTAGAGGTAATGATAAAGTAGATAAAAAAATATGATGAATCATTCTGCCTTCACATATCTGGTAATCATATCTTCAAACTATTCCATTAGACTTGGTGTCCTCTCTAGCACACACATGCATAAACTGGTGCATCTCTCCACTCCTTGTTTCAACTATGACCACCAACATCTATGGGCCTCCATACCACCACATATTGAAACAAACCACCAGGATTACCAATCCTAGACTCACAACACAATAAAAGTAGTAGGAAATAATCAATATAGTTCCTAGGCAGTAGCCCCTAAACAAGAAATTTAGTCTTCAAACAGAATACATACTCACCAATACAATTCATAAGGTTCTTCTCCTATATAATCAAGTGGGAATATCATAACCCTACATGTAATTATATTTATCAAATAACAAGTTACTTATTCATTTCTGAATTAACTGATTCATTATCACATGTTCCAACTATGGGCAGCTTAAACAACATTCTATCTCATGAAATCACAAATTAATTAAAAAATTAATTTGACATGAAATTAATAAACATGAATCCACATGCTTCAAGTTCATAAATCTATTCAATTAAACATGCTAACTACATAAATTTTTTTCATCAATATAAAACAACAACAATAAGATTCATTAACATGATTATTTATCCATATCCAATTAATATACAATTAATTACATAATTACATTCTTCACCAATTTATATCACTAATGACATGATAATCAAGGAAATAATCGATATCACACTATCTAGAAAATAAATAGGCAACAATATTTCTATGAAATTGATACAAATTCATTATATCCAGTTTATATATTTAAATTGTCAATTCTAATGCAATCTGATGGAAATGTCAGATAAACCTGATAGTTTCATGAAAATAATTATTGAAGCCACAAATACCTAACCAAAAATGGTTTCGACATTATTTTCATAAGAAAATTCCAACATAATGAATCACGATCACCTATCCTTCATCAACTTATGTTTAAGAATTATTGACACCTCCAGGTTTCAAAAATATATGGAGTGTGCAAGAAATTGGATTAACTCTCAGGGAAACACGATTCTTGTTAACACAATATGCTTCATTAAAATGGGAAAGAGTGTTTTTGGGAATAATATAACAATAAAAATTAATGATGGAAGAACATGGGAGGAATATACCTCATCCCTTTTGAATTTCTAAATAATGTAGTGGTATAAGATGTTGTAGACAATCCATTAAGATCAGATATATAAGTGATCCCAAAGATGGACCATGTAACAACATTGGGGGCCTTAGTAAAATTATAATATGTGATATGGGCTTTGAATTAGACTAAAATCCATTGTAACGTTGCTTTAAATAAATTTTACATCAACTAATACACTAAAAGAGGCAGAACTTTTGGATGATAAAATCAAAGTTCCGAAGTCGCTACAACTGTTGGATGTGTTTCTATTGGATGAATCATCGTTCTGTGAGTCTGGGTTCTGAGAGCCATCATTCTGTGGGTCAACATTCTGCGATTCAATGATTGGTGGGTTGGAATTCTATGGGTTTGTATTCTGTGGGTCAGTATTCAACGAGTCACCATTTGGATAGTCTTTGTTCAAAGAGAGTCCATTCAGTGTGTCTTTGTTTTGTGAGCCACTTTTCTGCGAGTTAGCATTGGAAAAATAGAATTTTGGAATACTCATGGATCAAGTCACCTTGGTCTCCCAGAATTCCTCAATCCCATGATTTTTACAAACAAATGGAAAAGATAGGTCTTTAAAATTACACAAGAACCACTGGTTTTTTGTGCTGAAATACTAGTTGTGTTTATTGTAAAATTGAAATTTCAATTTAGATATCAATTACTTCTATAAATTGGTATTTGTATTTTATTCAATTAATTCACTATACATGACCTATTACATCTGGTTATTGAACGGAATGCCCAGGTCATCATTTAATGATGTTCCCATTATATGTTTCTTGGAGATTGGGCCCTTATAGGTTGTGAATGGTGACACATCTATTGGGATTGTGATATTGTTATATGAATAAAAATAATAATGCAATTTAATAATTTTAAAATTAATTTAATATATTTAATATGAAATTTGGGTTCCCATTGAAATTTAAATGGAGTATTAATCTATAAAATTCAACTAGAACTCTATATACATTAACTTCTACTTTATTATATAAGACTGTTACCATGACTCTACCTTTGGGTGGGATTTTTTATGTGTCTATGGGGATCAGATGTAATATTTCTTATCAACTAAACCTGGATTTATGAGAAATCATATATGAGTGTTGTTTTTATAGGATGATTTTGTACATATTGCTTAATATTTTTCAATACCATAATTACTATTAAAAACTATATTAGGAATGTAATTGTAAATTTTAGAGCTATATCACCATGAAGTCCTCAAGGTGTACACATGAAGAGTTGTAAAAATCATGCTCCATAGGTGGTGTTTTGGATAAAACAACATTACCTATTATTTTTCCACTTCCAAAACATCATGTTCATCCTCTACTAGGCACTAATTCCCAATAACATTTTATATTTATGCGATACATTTATTGTATAAATTTATCTATGTTATATGAACTTACTATGGAAAAATTCATGTTGGAATATCAATATCACCATCATGCAACGCTATTTTGGGATTGTGGTCCCTAGCCAAGTGACTCATGAATAAATTCTATTTTATCTATTTTATAGAACATAGAGACTTATATAGAGTGGATTTTTAATATTTCTATGTTTATACAATTTGGTTCAACTAAGAATTTGGTTAATTCCATTACCTAGATCATACCTCACAAGTGTGTGGTCTTGTGGGGATTTCAAATAGCCTTTTATGAATTCATTTACCACAAAACACTAAGTGAGGACCAATATATATAGTATGTGTTCTTACAATATGGTGTTATGACAGAGAATGATTATATATCTCATATCACCATAAATCAAAATTTCTCATGGACACTAATCGGCGATGAGCTGGAAGCTGTGAGACATTTTGAGGATGGGATTGTGTACACTATTTGTTTATAGGTTAATTTTTAAAGGATAACCTCTATTTATATGACAGTAAACATGGACCACGTCATATAGATTAGCCAGAGTGATGGATGGTATTTTATATAGGGTTTCTCAGCTTTGAGATGGGGTGATTGTTATTCTAGTGTAAGGAATAGCCATTTCGAAGGTACATGAAAGTGAATATATTACCAGTTGACAAAAAATTATAGTTATATTGTGTGTCACTGGTGTAGTAAGGTATTCCATAAAAATGATGGTGTAGAAGGAACCCAATTAACAAGTTGTCTTGTGGAAGGATTGGTCAAATTCAGCATTTCATCTGATTTTATACTGCATTTCATAGTTAGAATATATCTATACAGACACCGTTTGCAAGTATGGGATCCATTGAACCATAGTAGGCTGAGGGGTTTTCTATTACATACCAATCTAGATGAGTATAATTTCATGGTCAAGGTAGTTATACAACATTGGTTCATCACCACTCAAGACGACATGCTAAGGTTAGTCATTCTCCACATAAGGGGTGTGGAATGGGCTATATCTATATAGTTAATCAACACAAGAGGAGTATTGTCTAGTGGATTCTATTATTAGAGGTACTAATCTTATATCCTCTAATTTATCATCATCCTTGTTTGGTAAAAGTTTATCACAACCTTGTATATTTATGTAATATGTTGAATTTCTAATCCTAAAAATGGAATACATAAAGGGTGTGATATATATTGAATCATAGTTTTGGGTTCAATCAGAGTGTAAAATCTAGTACATGGAGTTCCCCTTGAGATACATGGGTATTGAATCTTTTGTATTATAATTTTCCCCAGGATGACTAATTTCAAAATAATTATTACTATATAATATATTGTGCCTTACCATGAAAATATTGATTTCTATAACCAATTGATGTCGTTTACATCACCCAAGTAACATTCTCAAGTTATAATTATAGAATGGGATGTCACATAATGTTAGTAAAGACTGGAGAATCATGTGTGGGGAGGACTGAATTTCTCAGATTGATGGTTTGTTTATAACTGATCTGTGAATGACTGAATGGTATTCCATCATGTTATGGATTATCTCATAAACTCCATCCATAATTTCATATCATGATTTCATCTAGTGAGAGAACATTGAGAAATGTGAAATTCATCATTGATACATAAAAAATTGAAATAAACGGTATCCTTGAGTGCCTATTAAAATATTAATTCTTCATAACATGGGTAATGAAACATAATAAGGGTGATCACAAATGCACAATAAGGGTATGTAAAGTGAAGTATAAAATTGAATCAATATATATGGAAATTTAAATATATTATTATACATTCTTTAAAAATTACAAGATAACTCATAAATAATGTGTAATGTGAGAAACTGAAACACATATCATAATTCAATAAAGTGAGAATTAAATACATCCATAGATATGTCAACTAAAATTTCGTAGAAAAAAAATTAATAATAATAAATGAGGGGTGTTGATTTCTTGTTGGATGTCATGTGTCAAAATCATGAAAACCTTTTACCATCAAGATCTTTTAAGATGATACAATAAAACATATATAGAAATCTGTTTAATTTGGCCAACTTATTTGTCTCATAATAACTTATCAATGCATCAGGAAGATAAATAAGGTTCGGGCTACAACTGTCATTTCCAGTCAAAAGAAATATTAATATTTAAAAATCTAAAAAACAAATATACCTTATCAAATATCGAATGAGAAATATAGATCTTTCAATAATTCCCTAATGATAAAATAATTATTAAATTAATTACCATATAAAAATGGTATATGGTTTAAGATATACTATTATCCACTGTATAAAAATATGGGTCTTAAAATAAATTTACAATGATATATGATTAAAATAAATTTATTTCATCATGGAATGTTTACAATCAAAAAATTAAGTGAGATAATGAACATTTGAGGAGAATAATATTTAAACATTCCATATTGTCCGATACCACATTGAATTTTATTTATAATTTTCTCCATAAGGGCTTGACATATATTTAAGAATTAATTATCATGAAATTAAGAGGATTCATGATATGGTAAATCAAAATGGGAATTTGGTCAGGCAGAAAAAAAATATAGGTAGTGAATATGACATTAATCTCACGTATTTTAAATGTGAGATGCAAATCTCATACCTTATCCTTCCCTTTTGTGGTATTTAGAATAATTTTTAGTGGTTTAATTTTCAATAAAAACTAAACATATAATCACAATAATATTTAAAATATAATATATTAACTTATTAAAATATTCTATTTCATATATCTTAAAAGTATGTTTTTTTGTAGTTAATTTCCAATTTTAATCAATTACGATTTGACTTATTATTTGTTGTCATTATTTAATATATCATAGTATAATCATCTCATGAATTTAAAACCAGATTAATGTATTAAATATATTTATTACATATATATTTCTAATATTTAATAACATTTGGATATTATAAATAAATAACATTGTACATGGAGACGGTAGGTTGTATGTACAAATGAACGCTACATCTATTTGTTCATTCAATTAAATGAATTAAAAATAAATGATTAATATATATTTTACCGTTTCCTGTATCATATTTATGATTTTATATGTTTCATTTTTTGTTATAATAATCCTGTATATGTTCTACGTATGAAACAAATGATTCATATCTCTTTGAGGGGGCGACAATGCACACTTCCTCAATCAAAATTGTCATATTTACAGACAATGGATTCATAAAAGAATGATATAAATAAAAATATAGGAATGATAAAAAAAATTATAAATAAAATATATAATATATATAAAGTTTGTTTCCCTCATAATTTCCACCATGAGAGGTGTTAGGGAAAAATTGAACAATCATCGTTCAGTGAGTCTATATTTTACCGTACATAGAAAAAACTTATTCATTATCCATTAGATGAGAGTGTCTGTAAGTATAGTTAGATACCATATCCTAAAATTATCCCAGTATATTTTTTATTCTAGTTTTTTGTATATAATCATATAAAAATATGATTATTTTTAGTCAAAATGTAAATAAAATTAGAAAGCATGATAGAAGGAATTACCTCTAAATCAGGTAACTTCTTTTGGATTATATGAAAATTATTTGTTGGAAATATTTATTACATAATGGATGATTCCAGGTTTAGGGGAAGAATATTTGGAGACGATATGGTAAGGTATTGTCCAAACATATGGGGGTTTAGAGGTGTTAGGAATGGGGGCAGGTGGATGCCTTTTATAGGGAATGGGAAGTTGATCTTTTCTAAACAGAAAATGGAATTAAATAATGAGTAATATATCATACATAAAGAGCCTCCAAAATAGAAAAATATTGGATAAAAATAGAATAATGGTAAACACAAACCACAACCAGAAAAAATATGTGAATTTTAAAAATTTTGTTCCTTAAATGATAAAATTGCAAAAATTTATCTTTTTGGTTTTTATTAAAGAAACTAGTTTTGTAATATAATTATTTTAACAATTAAAAAATAATTTAATAAATATTTATTATAAACTCTAGATATAATGAATTATAAATATTATATACAAATTATAATATAATATTTCCATGATTTTAGGTAGTTAATTTTAAAACATGTGCATGTGACAAGCTATAATGCTGCTTGAAGACATATCGTGTTAACAACATTTTTACAAATATATGGGTCAAAATGTTAAATATAAAAGATAAATTGGTCCATTAATAGACCATATTTAATATTTATTTACACTTAATAATTACTTAGAACACTATTGTAATATTATTAGTTTTAATTTATTTTATAATATTCATTTGTATTAAAATAACAATAATGTCCATTTTAATATTATTTGTCTATTGATAAATTTAATTAATCAATATTATATTGTAACTCAAATATATTTTTGTTTAAATGTGTATAAGATGAAATATTAATATAAAAAATAAAACAAATACATCAATTAAATTAACTAGCTTAGCTTTTAATATTTATAGTATCATAAATTTATGTTAATTATTAACTAAATAATAACAACATTGGCGTCTCTTAAGCATTTTAATTAACTAAATAATCAATATAATTTATTGGTAAATAATTATGATATAAATAATCTATTTATAATACAAAAATGGTTTGTATAGGAGAAAAAGGGATGTATTTTACATATATGGAAATGTAATAAATGTTAATTTTAAGGAACATTTCTTTTTTATATTTTTTGCTTAATTAACCTATTATATATGGACCATTGATTTAATAATATCCCAATAACCATATATTTCGAACCATGTTGGGAAATTTTAAAATTATTAGAATCCATTGGATTTTTTAAAAGTATACAATACATTTTGGTCCTAAATTTTACAGTTTTTTCCTTTATTATGCAGAATCGTAACTTAATCAATAAAATTAATCATAATCACATTCACTTATAATTTTGGTCAAAACATTATATTGATCTTATTATACCTAAAATATCACAATAATTAAATATTTGTTTTTAATATTTTAAAATTTCAATCATAGATGTGGGAAAATTATGATTAACTATATTCTAACACACGAGGCGATAAAAAAGGTTTTTAAAGTAGAAAAACGTTCAAAAGTTTGTTACATTTTTATATTCAATTTTAAATTAAATTTTTTTAAAATGAACATAATTTTATAAATTGAGGTATAATTTATATAATTTTACTCTAAATTAAATATAAAATACATTTTATCATTCATAATTATTTAATTAAAATGGTTATTTTAACTAAATATCAGTAACTTTCACTATTCATAAAAAAAATGAAGTTTCATTGAAAAATATAAAAAATTAATCATAAGATATTTTTGACATTATGAATTCAAAAATGATATTTATTTTAAAAAACTTAATTCATAAATGTTTTAAAATTTAATTTTAAAATAGGTTCGTCATTTAAAGTTGGTAAAACATGGTTTTATGTGTAACGCAAGTTAGTTCAGTGTCAGATGTAGTGTAATATGAAAATTGTGTATAATAAATGCCAAAAAAAATAATGTATAGTTATTATAAATGGAAAATATATTAATTTTTGGGGGTGTCACATTCTCCCACCTTAATTAAATTGTATCCTCGCAATTTAAACATGAACACAGTAATCTATTGATTGAAAAGAAACTACTTTTAAAACCCAAATTATAAAATGGTTCAATAACATATTTTCTTAATAAGAGATAAATAAAAATTCAATGGACATGTATATATTTTACATTGTAGGAGAAAATATGTGGAAAATTGAAAATTATAAATGGATGAAAAATCTAACCATCATGTTCTGCTGGAGAGTTCTAGAGAACATGTTCAACTGAAAGTTGTTGACCACAATACCAGAAACCATAGTTGTGAATAAATATAATTAATATAATAAAAATTAATGATAATAGGAATATTTTTTGGTTTAAAACCATTTTTCCTGTAGTTATGGTATTCATTCACATTATAAAAATATCAGTAAATATTCAATTCTATAAGAAAAATTTTTTCCCTTGATTACGCATTGAATAATTTTTACTTCATCAATTTTCCCATGATAAATAATAGAGTGAAGTAATACATTATTGTTTAAAATATAATCTAATTATAATCATACACCATTTTATTTAATGTTATATTTTCAAAAATATTATGATTCATTCACTTATAAATGAGAGTCACTGAATTTCTGAAATGTACTTATCATATAACATTAATCAACATGAAGAAGATATTAATTTTCACATTCCAAACTTGTGAAAAACATCATAATGTATCATATTGAGATATGGTATTAACTCATATTATAGAAAATGATTCAATAATCATTATTCTTTAATTGGTGAACATGTTATTTGATATATTCATTTAATCCAAATGTTTTTTAAAATTTTTTAAAGAGAGAATAGACCCAAATGGACAAAAGGACTTCTTTTTTATTGTTTTTTATAACCACCCATTCATGGGATTAGGGGGAACCCTTACAAGGACTATAGGAATAGATAATACACTTCTCATAGGCTTGGACACATAGGTCTCATGAGAATATTTAAGACTATGACTACATGAATCCGAACCTCCCCATCATCTGAATCTTGACCATATCTCCTCATTTTCATATATGATTGGCTAGAATGTCCATGTGAAGAGGTTCACATGTGCGATACCGATGTTAAATATCATACACTCTCAATATTACAAATCTATTTTCCCTACTCTGGTGAATGTGCCTTACTCTTGAATCCTCCTCTGTATCGATTCCTTGTAGACACTGTCCGTGCAATGAAAAATCATGTGGTATATAAATCCTTGAGGTATCCCGAAGTCCATGCGGTGGCCCGAAGATCATAAGGAATCCAATCCCAAATCGGTGGCCAAATGTGATTTTTTTCTGGCTGCTATTGTACCTAACATTACCCACCACAGTACTGATACTATAAAACTACTGTACTAGAACTATACTTCTTCAGTTCCTTATATAATGAAGCTATAATACCTTCTATTGTAATGCTTCATTGACCCCATAATTATTCCTCTACTTGGTTTTGAACCTGGGTCTCATGGATGCACATAGAGAGACCTCACCAATTGGGCTGAGGCGCATGCACAAGAGCATAGAACACTTGTATAAATGTATTTAATAACATCCAAGTTATTTAGTACCTATCAACATCATTAATATATTCATCATTATCATAACATCAAGAATATATTGACGGTTTTCTTTTCCTCAATCATGTCTTTTCAAAAAATTGTATCTTTCTATAGAATACATTTTCTTCGTTCCATTTTACATATGATCTCAAATCCTTAACATGAATGTACTACAATAAAATACACATATATTCCATAATTCTTATAATTGGTTAATTGATGATAAAATATTCAAACAAAATAATTAATGATTAATCATATTCATCATTTATCTTTATCTGTGGTAGTATCAAAACATCATCACTATCCAAAAACAATATCTAGGGTATATTCCTTTGAATCTTGTGACATTTATAAGAATAGTGTATCTACTCCTTTTAGTTTAATAATTGATCTTTGGAAACTATTTTTTACACATGAAATAAAGATCTTGGATTCCTTTATCTCCATAATTTTAACACACTCTCATTCCCTTAAACCATTTACCAGTGTGATTTTTCCACAGTTATCACATGTGGGAAAATCATTTATTCCCTTCTTCCCATTATCCAACATTTCCTC
This sequence comes from Viscum album, assembly GCA_963277665.1. NCBI lineage: Eukaryota > Viridiplantae > Streptophyta > Magnoliopsida > Santalales > Viscaceae > Viscum > Viscum album. Next base: position 792,021,646 of record OY728160.1, on the reverse strand, counting down.
AATCATCCCCTTATTCCCTTAAAATTTATTGGGCTATGAATTTTTTTTACTTTTATAACTTTCAAATGATATTATTTCTTCACATTATGAGTGTACTTGTGAGACTATCTCCTTTTGAAATGGTGTCTTACAACCATGAACGGTATGATCGTTATTACCCTTTACATCATATAAACTGGTGGAGTTTTCCTTCTTTCTACTGGGAGTCATTTTCAAAAAAATGGAATATTATGGACTACAATATGTGGTTATTAAATTTTTATAACACTAAATATGGAATAACATATAACATTAAATTATGCATCAAAAATCCCAATAACCAGAAACATTTGTTACTCTTGTAAAATAATTACTTATAAATATATCATTATGGTAGGTAAATAAAATATTAATCATTCTAATAATATCCTTTAAGATTGTTAAACTAGATGCACAATAAAGAACATTTTCATGTTCCATGTTATCCCAAGTCATTCCTGGAACAACGTTTCAGGGTTGGTAATCCTTTGAATATATGTTCCAGAACCAAATCCAATTTTAAAATCCAAAAAAGGAATTTATTTATATGATTTACCATATAATATTTACTCAACTGAAATTCTAGGATGTTCCTCTAAAAATATAATCAATGTCTACCTAAGGGTTTTTATCCCAAATGTAACATTTCTAAATCTTGTTTCCATGGTTTTTTCAAAACTTCCTTTGATACCAACTATTATTCCCTGACCCCAGATGCACAGATAAAATACATTATTACATTATAGTGTCATTACTACAAAGAATTAACTCCCAAAAAAACCCTATGGATAAGTTGTTTTGGAAATCCAGATTACATACATGATATCTATAATACATTGGGAAACATGAAATACAACCATAATATATAATAACATGTAAAATCTAAATCTTTGAATTCATATTCAATGAAACATTCCTCATATCTTGTAGAATGAAACATAATATGTTTGAGATTAAATGATGAATAAGGGTATGTATAATAGAAGAAATAATTAATCAATCCATATGGAAAGGTAAATAATTGAGTAGAAATTCTATAAAAATAACTAAATAAGGTATAAATAATTTTCCACATAAGAGACTAAAACTGATTCCATAAATTAATAAACTGATAATGAACTACATCTAATGATATGTTGATGAAAAATCTCATGGACAAAGAATAAATGATAATAAATGAAGGAAATTTCATTCTAATTAGACAAAAGGTATCATGCTCATGAAAACATATCGCAGTAAAGACCATTCACCAGATGTTTTACAACATGGATGAAAACACTTTTAATTTGGACAACCTATCTTTCTGATGAGAACCTATCGATGCATAGAGGAGCTATATTACATCCAGGAAACACCCATCATTTCCAGTCAAAATAATTCATCATATTTAATAATAACAAAAACTAATATGAATTATCAAGTATCTAAATTGAATGATAAATACAGATCTATCAATAATTTATCAATAATAAAATAAATTTTAAATTTTACCCCTTATAAAAATACATTACATATTAATCAATACTATTATGTATTATATTAAAATATGGTTATTAAATTAAATTTATAGTGAAAAACTATTAAAAATAACTAATTAAATTAATGGATGTTAACAATCAAAAATTTTTGTGATATTAAGATCATTTGAGGATAATAATCATTAATCATTTCAAAGTGTACCATACCACTTTGAAACATTTAAATCATAGTATATAGAAAACTATTTCATTAATTTTAGCTATAAATATTAAAAGAGTAATATGATTCATGATATGGTATATAGAAAATTGTATTATTTATGGAACATAAAATAATTAAGTACTGATTATGAAATTAATCTCATATGTTTAAAAGTGTGATTAAAATTCATTACCTAATACATTATTTTTGTATTATGGTATTCAGCATCATGTATAGTTCTTTAAAATATGTCTGATACTAATAAATGAACCACAATCTTGTTTATAATATCATATATTAACTTATTAAAATATTTTATTACATGTTTTTTAACACACATTCATTATTTTAACTATTTTGGTTGTTAATTTCTAGATTTTTCAAGTATGGTTGTCTTGTTATTTTTGTTTCTTATTAAATAGAACACATTTTCATCCATTATAGAATGTAAAACTGAAGAAATTATCATATATATTAAGTAAATATGTAGTTATTATAGTCCATATCATTTATAGATTAAAAATGAAGTGAACCATCCATTGATGCAGTAAGTCATACATATACATGAACGCTACATCCATTTCAATGTTGAATTAAAATAATTAAAACTAAATTATCAATGTGTATTATAAAATTTCCAGTATCAAATATATGTTATATATGTTGAATAATTTTATTATAAATGTCTTTTATACATTACATGTATGTATTGAACAAGTCTTATTGCATTCTGGGGGCTGTAATCTACACATTCTCAATTGAAATTAGAAAATTTTCACATCATGGATTCATATAGGTATGTTATAAATAAAAATTATAGATTCATAAATAAATTATAAATAAAATATATGTTATATATCAATATAGTTTCGATCATAATGTATACCATGAAAAGTGGTAGGGAAAAATTGAAGAATCAATATTCAGCGAGGCTGTATTTCTACAATCAAAAAAATAGTTAGTTTTTTACCCATTATATGTGTATGTTTGTAAGTGTAGTTTGAATCATTATCATAACAACATCTTATTTTATTTTATATATTTTTTTTAATGAAAAACTGATTTCATGAAAATATTTCTTCTCAAAGGGATGACTATAGATGGAGGGTGGTATATTGGGAGACTACAGGGTATGGTATTTTCCTAACGTACATGGTTTAATAGGTTATATGAATGATAAGAGGTGGTGGCCTTTTATAGGGAAGGGTATGTGGAAATTTTATAAATACCAAATGGTATTCAATAAGGTGTGGTATATGATACCTAAAGATCCTCAAAGATGAAAATTATTAGACTAATGGCGAATAATCATTGAGAAAATCCACATCCACAATGAAGATATCATCATTTCAATTATTTTGTTCCTTATCTTCTATGATTCCAAAATTTAGTTTTTTATACAATAATCTTGTTTTTAAATATTATTAATTCATCAATTAAAAATAAACTAATGTAATATTTATTTTATAATTTCGAGATAGTGAATTATTATTATCAAATTTAATTTATAAAATTAAATTTCCATCTGTTTTGGAAATTAATTTAAAATTGGTCCATGCGACATGAAAAAACTCTACTTGAACCCAGACCGTGTTAACAATGTTTTTACAGTGTGTAGATCAATATATTTTCTTAATATATTAAATTGTCCATTAATAGAACATATATGATATTTATTAACACTTTCAAATCACATAGAAGAATATAAGTTTTTTATTAATTTAAAATAATTTTATGATGATATTTTTTATTAAAATAAAAATAATGAAAATTTTATCATTATTTATATAATGATAATGTTAATATATCGAGATTATATTGATATTAAAATATTTTTTTAAGTTTTTAACATTATATATTAATGTATAAAAATAAATTCAGTAATTTAATCGATTATCATCACTTTTAATATATATAGTATCACTTATTTAAGTTATTTATTTACTAAATAATCACTACTTTGAAGTATCTTAAGAATTTTATATAAATAAATTATATCAAAAAATTATTGATAAATTATTATGATAAAAAAAATATTTACCTTACAAAATAGTTTCCAGAAACAAAAATATGATGTTTTTACATATCTCAAAACATTCCCTATGTAAAATGTAAGAAATTTTCATTTTTTTATTTTCCCTTAATAAACCTTTGATACAAAAATGTTACATTTAATAACTCTAAACAATCATATATTTCTAACCAATTTGGGAAATGGTAAAAATATTTGTAGTAAATTGCTTTTGGATAAGTTTCCATGTAATTATAGTCTTTAATATTAATGTTTAGTCACTTGTTAAGGTTAATCATACCTTAATCAACATAATTAATCATTATCAAATTCAATAATCATTTTGGGCAAAATATTAAGTTTATCCTATTAGAAAAAATATATCGTACCAACTAAATCAGTTTAGGATGGATTTTTAAAATTCAAATCTGATAAGTGGGAAAATAAATATTTAATCTAATATTTCATATAGGAAAAAATAACGGGTTTTAGAAGTATAATTTTTTTTAAAAGGTTATTATTTTTTTATTTTAGTTTTTAAAATAAAAATGATCATAATGATCTAAATTGTATAAATTGATATATTATTAATCTAATCTGACACTAAAATAATATAAAATATAATTTATCATTAATTATTATTTAAATGGAAAGGATATTTTCTGTAATTTTAATTATTAATCCAAAATGATGTTGCTTAAAAAATCCAACAAATGTAACATAAGATAATTTTTAAATTATGAATTAAAAAATGATGACTATTTTTAAAAATAAATTTCATAAATGTGTCAGAATTTAGTATTAATATATTTTATCCATTAAAAGTTGATAAAACTCAATCATTCATGTAACAGAAGTTAATTCACAATCATATATAGCATATGATTAACTATTAGTATTTAGGATTTTGGAAAAAAAATATTTATTATAAATTGAAAATATTTTAATTTATTGGATTATCCCCCTAGTAATTGAAACCTTGTTATTTTCTCTATATAATATAACACCTAGAGAGAAAAATGACCTGACGGGGTTGTTAGAAGACTTAAAGGTTAAGGGTTTTATAAGACCACATAATTTTCCATGGATTTCACCTAACCTCTTTGATAAGAAAGATAATGGTGTGATTTTTTCTCCATGATCTACATGATGCTAGGCTACTATAGTATGCATGCTCGATCATCAAGCATAACTCACAAAATGTTCCAACATAGGTAAGACTTCTATATATAAGCTTTTATCTCATTCGGCCTTATTAATGTGATTTGTGTCTTTATAGATCTGTTGTATCATTTTTTTTCACATCTATCAGTATTTATTTTTTGTTGTCATTTTGGATGATATCACGTTATATTCTCACACACAACATGAACGTTCCAAAAAAATTGATATCATTTCAAATACACTTCAAGAGAACTAGTTATATGAAAGAATCTCCAAATTACAATTTTTTGTTTTATGAGATTCAATAAATGAGTTATTTTATATTATATGGTGTTTTATTTGTTGACCTAAAGAAGGTGGGTTTAATGGATTAATATTTGAAGATGATGAATTTCTACAAAATAATTTTTTTCATGGGAATAAATATATGTTTAAGGACTATTATTCAGGAATTATCTTTCCTATTAGATCATTTTATGATCTGAAATAAGTTTTTTTAATGTTATTTACTCCAATGATTGTGACAAAGACTTCTAGGAGTTGAAAGAGAGACTGACGTTAGAACTAATCATGATTCTTATTGAGTCTGGAAGTGGGTACACTATTAATAACTATTCAACCATTTACTACCTCTTAAAAAGATTTAATAACATAAATTAACATATAATACAACCAAAAGGATTGATATTAATTGTATTTTTGAAAATTAGGTTCATTTCATTAAAACATTAATCATAGATAACAACATATTTTTTGAAACGATTATTAGCATGATTGAGAATAATATAGTATTGGATAACCAAGAGAAATATATATCAAAGTGGAGAATAATAAATCCCATTAAGGTAATATATATGGAATAAAGTAATAAATGTTAGTAAATAAGAATATCAAGGTAATAAGAAGTCTTTGAATAATAAACATTAATGATAAGACATCATATATCATTATAACATAAAGGAAACATTGGAATGTGGAAACATCCTAAAACACCTCATCATAGATCAAGGATAACTACAACAGAATTATAATTGAAAAGGTCACATAATTGAATAAGATTCCCTTCGTGTACCAACATGATTTACAATGATAATAAACATTAAAAAATGCATTGGAGTGTTATATATTTCTAGGATCAGCTATCACTGTTATTTCATTATCATTCATAAGTGTGCCACATAGATCATATATAATGTATTCATTCATCATCAGATTTTATTTTATGAAACAAGAGTGTGAAATAAATAATTTTAAATCTACAATAAGTGTTATTATAATTGACTACTTGTGAAAACCCATGATTGAAATTGGGTGTGGAATTCACCATGAATTTATTTTGGAAGGGAATCTCATGGTAAAATTTCTACAACGTAATGGGGTTGTGTAAATATTCAGGGAAGGAATTAATGAGACAAAAATGGGTCTCTCAACATGTAGAAATCAAAATGAATTCATGGGGATGTTTTTAAAATATACCCCATAATTTGCAATTTAAAACAAAAGGGAATAAAATTAAGATAATTTAGGAATAATGGTAAGAAATCGAGGGTCACATTCAAAATATTGGTGGCCTCATGACATCACATAAAAAGTCATAAATTGGGATGATGATATAGAATAGGAAATATCTTAAATTGGACACAAAATGTTTCAAAATATGGTCTAGGGAATTCATATTTTAGAATTTTTAAAGGAAGATTAGAAAGAATAACAATATTAATGAAACACAAAGTTATTCTTAACCAAGAGGGAGGTCCCTAAAACCATGTTGGATTAAAGGGTGTCACACAGTGTTTCAATAAACCCATTGAGGGAATGTGACAGTAAAACTACTCTATAGTTTACCGTATAGGTTATTTCATGGGATCTGCAGAGTTTGTCTAATTATGTTCATATCCTATATGGGGGTTGGATGTTATATATTTCCATGGGGGTGATTTTAGAGAGTTTGTATTATCATTCACATTTATTGTCTAGTTTATATATGTTATGTTGTGTGAGATGCACATTTTTCAAAGGGTTAGACAAACCAATGGGGAAAAATTGTGTTCGTAGTTAAAAAAAATAAAAACATAGTCATTACTTATATTATTAGAACTCTCACCCATCCAATATCCACTTCTTAATGTATATATTCTATCCCTTGAGTTTCCCACTTAAATTACATATCTAATGCATGGTGGCATCTCCCTCATCAAGAATCAGAATAAAATTGCATCACTTTTTCTATATCTCACTTGGACCATCAATTTTCGTATTCCTTGTTAATAAATTATCATTCATCACCATAAATTAAAATTCCATGTGATATTATATACACTATTTATTTGGTGTTTTTTATTTTTCAAATTTCTCTCATGTTGTCTCATACCAAAGGTCGATAATGGATGAGTAATTCTTCATTGGTGTAAGTTAGTTGATCTATGTATTTTCTCATAATATCCCTCAATTATATAATATAATTAAGTTACTAAATACAGGATAATTTCCATGAATTGACTATTATATTTAAAAATATTTATCTAAATTCTATTTCAGTAAATTATTTTTTATCATTATTTAATGTCAGTTTATAATATTTTTCACATTGACTCAAACCATACCTTTGGTGAATTTTTTATATTCCTTTATCCTTTACACCTTGGTATAGATATTAAAAAACATTGTTATGTGGCTTTACATTTCTATTAAATAATTGAAATTATTATATAAAACATATCAAATTATATGTTGCATATATGGATCACTTGGTTTTTTGAAATTCATCAAATTATGTGTGATTTTCATGATGGATAGACCAAAATTAACTAACAAGAATTTTACTATGGCATGTAAAGTAATGTGACCATCCTTACTATAGTAATTGAGATAAAAAATGATACAATAATGATGAATAATACTTTTTTTGGATATTATTTGTGTATTTTTTAGTAGTAAATGATATGTGATTAAAAAAATAAAATTTGTTATGTAAATATATTAAAATAATCATAATTATTATTACTATGAAGTATTGATTGTTCATTCCTAGTGCATGAACGTTTTGGGCATAATGCTTTATCTCCTATGACATGAAATGTTGGACTTGATGCATCAAATCATTTATTTGGATAATAGGAATGTCGTCCTTTATCATTTATATGGGACTGGTGGATATTATATCCCTTATCATTAATATGAGACAATTGGGAATGAGACCCTAAATATAAAACTAATAATGTTTGATAATATTTAACTTATCATTCTTTTGAATCATTTGGTCTTGACATACCTTTTCATTTATCTAGTATTATTTGCAATGAATCCCTTAATGATTTTACTAAGAATGATGGTCGTGAAATCACTTTTCAATCTTTTAAAACATTTGGTCATGATGTCCACTTATGATTAAAATGAAATTGTTGGTAGTAAAATTCATTATTTAATGAATTATACTTGTATGTTTTCATTATGTAGACACATGAGTCAGAAGCTTCGAGTCTGCACTAATGAATATATATTTTTATATAAATCTATTTATTTATATATATATGATGTAATTTCTATAGACTTTCTAATGTGGGATAAAGCATGTATGGTTTGTTGAGTGTTACATGGAGAACATGATCCAAACTGTATTTTATTTTATATATTACACTACTTATTATTAGAAATGTATGATGCTTAAATATATAATCATTGAGTGGAAATACATGAGATTCCATTTTTTGTGGAAAATATTTGTTTACCAACACCATGTTTGGCCAATAGTTTCGAACCCGAATTGAACTAATGGTTTCAAGTTATAATCTAGGAGTATTCTTCATCTTTTAAAACATTACAGAATTGTATTTGACATCGATATAAGTTACGAGAATGAACTCAATATACCACTGGAATTAGATCTTATATTAGTTTATACCCTATCAATATAGACATGTCTTATGTAATTAAATTCACATAATATATTACTTGTGTTATTAGTAATATCATGTTCATGTGTGGTTATATTACTTGTAACTGTCCACATTATTCTTATAATGATCAGAAATTCTTATTTTTCATTATACATATATACATATTACACTATAATATATTTTTTATTTATTTTAATACTATTTTTATTTCAATAGATGATATTGTCTCCCCACAACACAATACATAGATCCTTGATCCTAATTAATATGCTCTGGTGTATATTGAAGTGATCATGAGGCCATGCGACCAAAAGAGACTACTTACTTCTATGTAAAATAGGATAGGGAAATTATAAAGTCATATCAAAGATTTATTTTAATTATATTATAGTTATGGTATAGGATCACTGAGATTAGAAACATGTAAAAAATATCAAATACGTGATTTCTGGATCAGATCAATGACCATATGGGGAATCCCATGTTTCCTGGGATATAATTGTTGTATATATTGATCACTATTTTAGTTGATTACTGTTTAACCTTGAGTGATTGAAACACATTCAATGGTAACTGATCAATGATATTTCTACATTTCTCTATTATAGAAAGGAAATATTGTTACATGAATCATTATAAGGAATTAGTTTTTCACATTCCATGAATTTGTGGTGATTTTGCATACAATTATATTATGATTGTAGGTAGTCATCTTAAGTCCATGTACTTATGAATGATATAACATGTGTTGTTAGTATTATGATTATGGTTGCAAAAATAAATTTTCTAAATAATAATTACTTTCTTATCATATATATATTTTTATTTAATTCTATGTATCTAATTTGATAAATTTATGAAATGATATCCTTTTTTAAATTGCATTTTGAAATGGGAATAATTGATTTTTTTTGAAAAATTCATGTTTTTTACATATGAATGATAGTTAAATGGTTTTACCCTTCCATATTAAAAAACCATTTAACTCTATAACTCGAGATTTAAAACCTATATAATCAAATCCTTAAATTTTGACTTTACCTTTGTAGATGAGTTTTATAATAAAATTCCTAGAATATAAAACCAATGAGGGTGTGTTAAAATTATAATAAGATTACTATAAAGTGTTTCATAAAAAATGGGATGCAAATTTTAATTTTTATAGTGGGGCCCATAAAATATGGGAGTGTAACCCATATATCTGATCCCAACATTGTCATTATGGTACCCTCACAAGTCACCATTACGTTAAAATGCCTCAGTACATAGACCCCTAGGGGTTTAATAACATTTAATGGGATTTTTATTTTAATTTTCATCATCCACCTATATAATTATTTATATAAATTAATTATGGAATATTACTAATCATATTCCCCACAAATGATATTTTACATTAGTTGACATTGATATTGTTTTTTATCCCCTCGTTAAATTGAAATTATTATTGGAAACAAAAAATTTGTTTTTTCTATAGCTTGGAGTCTAAATTTTCACCAACTAAGCCTGTTATGATAGATTAATGATAAACTAGTGTTTCATTAATAATAAATTATGAGGTAGACATTATATAACTCTATATCGAGTCCAATAAATAATTTTTTAATAATAGTTTGAAAAAAAATAAGTTATAATGGCTACATTACATTATATATTTCATATCCGCATTAATAATAAAAAAAATGTGAATCTATGTAATGTAATAATTATAACCTCTAATGTTATCATTTTTTTTGACAACACATGTTTGAGTTAGATGAGATCTTTATATATATGTTTCCATTGATCGGAACACGGATTTTTATCATAGGTTTAGTAGGTAATTAATATTGGGTTTAAAATTTTGTATAAAATGTATATCCAAGTATATTTTATGGAATTTCACTAATTCAAATGAATAATTCCTTAACTAAATAATGGGTCAAATATTTTTAGTAGAACAACTGATAATTGAATGCTGATAATATTTTGAGCTGAGTTCATAAGATTCCAATGTGTTTTTATTCTTAATTTGAGTATTTTATGACAGATACATCATGAAATAACACTATAGGTAGGGTGTATTTGTTGAATAGTTGTATATGAAAATAAAATTTTTCTGTTTTCATGTATAATTTTATGTTATAATTATAAATCAAAAGGTTTCTCAAAAAATGAGCATGACACTATATCTTGATTCATAGAAGGGCATGCCATTAAAATTATTTTGGAATGTTTTTATCACCAAATGGGGATGATTTATTAATAATCTTTTGCATTACACCTTTTTTGGGTGATATTATATGGTTGTTAAAAGTCATGTAATATGGGACCTTTTGTGTTATTTATTTCTCATGTGAGAGACCATACATCCAGAATGGAGACAAATAATCAAATATCTTTACCAAAAATCCCCATGAGTCAATGGTTTATGTAATAAATGGGAACATATGAAGGACATCCCCCCATTCATTAAGGACTCATTTTTGTGTTATGATATTTGATGTATACCAATTTAGATAAGAACAATATTATGGTCCAAGATATTTTCATTGTATTCATTGGGATATCTACAGTTTGGTGAAGCACCTTTGGAGACTGTGCATCAAGAATGGATTCAAAAGGAATCAATAATTAGGATCATGGAACTAGTTGACTTGTGTTTTTGTGGATGATGTTTGAATTTACTCAACTAAATCATAAGGAAAATAATTTTTCGATAAATAAAGACACATGTGAGGTGCCACTTACTATTGTGGAGTTCTAATGGAGCTTTAAGAAGCTTAAAACTAACATGTTATGTAGTAAAATATTCTTAGATATGTTTATGATAGATGTATGATGTCATGGTTCTGATGATGAATTTTGTTGTAGAAGTTTCAGACCTAATATATATTTAATGTTTATTTCACACTACTTTCACGTGGTACATATTAAATTATAGATCAATGAGTGGTCATGTGTGAGAGATGGAGCAGTGGTTTCAATAATTGACACACGTGGGAATTGAATCCTGAAGGTTTGGGTGAGTGTAAAAATTGGTTCCCCTATTACGAGGGATGATATGAATGTTGAATTGATATTCTGAAATGATGGACTCATTGTTGCTCCTATACATTCATAATCAAGAGAAATTGTTGCAGTAATTGTTAAAGGAAAATATAGTCTAATTTTTTTATCATGGATCAGGAGAAGAATAACACAGATGTAAATGAGATCTTAGTGCAATCATTATTTGGTGTTGATTATTCAGAATACATTAACACATACTGAGTATGTTGAGTGAGAATTTACTATACATTGAGCTAAATAATTATCTTGTCTGATTATATAGAAGGAATCCATGGGAGTCATGAAAAAGGAATACTATAATATTATACATATTGTGTTCAATTCAGCTTCGGTCGTATGAGGGTGAAGACCCTCATTGTCGATTTTGGAAACATGACGAATAACATATGAACTATAGATGTGATGCATGAAATGGTGTTTGATGATGATTATGTTATTTATCAAGGATTAAAGGGTCATTTTTGATGCCATTAGCTATATATGGATATACTAGTCATGATATGTGATGTTTTTTATAATTTTTTACTAAATTGTGACATCTGTTCTACTAATTTGGGGAGATGGATATCAATCCCTTTTCATCAACCCTCATGAGATATGGGTCTTAGGAAATTTGAATACTTATAAAATTATTGTTGTGGAAAACGTATATATTTGAACAAATTGAACAATGTAAGACATTATTTAATATTGAATTCCATGTACGGTATCAATAATGGAATGCCTTAATACAAAAATATTTGTTAGGCCAAGGATTTATTTTGATGATCTATTGGTTTTGGAGAAGATATGTTTTTCTTATTATCTTGTGAACCGGTGATAATTATTAATAGGGTACAGTTTTATTAAAATAAACAAATATATATGAGGTACATTTTTTGGTGAGAATGTATAGAATTATATCTGTATGCACTGCGATGAAGGATTTTAGAATCTAGTAGTAGTGAAACATTGAATATTGAATCTGAGTGTTTATGAATGTAACCATATGTAATATCATTTTTGTGAATTTCTCAAATATTTAGATCTATTAAGTTAGGAACCATATCTATATTACCATTGCTATGATAAATGTGAATACTAGAGTGTTAGTCCATTATTTAAAAGAAATTTATGGTTCAATTTGTATTAGTATGAATGATTAATGTTTTACCATTTGCATCAAATCTTGGGATAAGTTTAGATTCCTCATATGTTATATATTAAATGATATGGGGACCTCATAAAAACATAGAGGGTTTTTGGAATTCAAAATTCTCACAATTGGAGCACCATCATTGGGAATTTATGGTTTAAACATATAACCTATGGTAGGGAACACCATTAGCTGGTTGATAAATATTGATAATTTTATAACCATGACAATGGTTACATGGGCTTTGGTAAGTGATGTATATGTAGTTTAAAAAAGGTTATAACCATTGAATTGATATTTAATGGAATATGTACCACATTTTTAAGGTTGTTTGATATATGAGTACCAAGACCATGAAGGAATGTTTATCATTTAGTTTTCACTGGGGGATTCATATAGATGAGAAGTCCTTTTGTAGGTTGGTTGTAATGTCATGTGGTTTGGAAAGTGGAATGTTAACAATAGATATTGATATTTCCAAATTTATTATTGAAATAATATTAACCTAATCTATAAATTAGAATTTCAATAGATGAAAAAATTTAAAATGATTTTTTGGATGAATTTTATTGCTGGAGATGTGTCTCAAAAGGTAATATTAGTTTCAGAACCATTATTATATAATAAATAAAATTTTTGAATGATAACACTACATGGGTACTTCGTTCATGATTAATGAAACCTAGGTAGACTACAATTTTGAATCACAGGGTTCATCAAAACAATTCTATTGGTTCAAAACAACAATGTTTATATCATAGGTTATTACATGGATAGTCAAATCATGCAATCTTAGTTTCAAGTCTATGAAAATATTGGACATTTTTTATAGAGGTGTGTGAACTAACAAATCATCATTTATCTAAAAGTTATATTATCCCATCTAGGGTGTTGAGGAGGTATAATTACAATGGTGTGAATTATCCATGGTTTGAGTAACCAGGTGGGTGAAGCATTCATGGTATTTCATATGGGATGTGTGACACACAGATAGAAGACATTCATCCAAACGATGAAGGAAAAGTATGTGCCCCATTAAAAATTTGGGGAAAATTTTATCCCTTCCACCATTTAACATTTACCCCTCTAATCACATCAACCATGTGGAAAAAATCTTCTCATTAAATTATCCATATTTCATATCTTATTAATAATAGTGACCACATATTTTTTATTTGAAATTTGAATAAAATATCATCTGTTTAATTGGATCACCCTCAATAATTCTATTATTCCTCTACCTTTATATCTTATTTTTTATTATAATATGGATGTTATTTTCCATGCCTATTTACATTCAGTATTTTCATTGAATTGGACGATTCATTAAATTCATATCATTTTTTCTTTAGCCAAAGAATAAGAATGGATGAAAAATGATTCATTGATATAAGGTCTGTGTCCTATGTATTTTCCATAAATTTCTTCCATGTATATAATATTTTTTTTGGATACATGATTAAAATTCAATGTTTCAGCTCTTAAAGGTAAAATTAATTATGAAATAACTAATTCATTAAATCATTTAGTTTTTGTTTAATAAATTAAAATATTGGATATTTTTTACCTCACATTGAACCATAAATTGGGTGTGTTATTTACATTCTCATTAACCATATTCCATGTCTAATATTCTGATACAAATTTATATGTTTTTTAACATGAATCATAATTAACTAATATAGATAAAATTAATTTGTTATTTTATAAGTTTCCCATACGTATAGTTTATATATTAGATTCTTTATATTATACATGATTTTTCATGAATGTCAAAATAAAAAAAATTAACTTGAATTAAACTATTGATTGTATTGTTACATAGAGAACCTCTACATTTTAATTGAGTTAACAAATGAAATAATTTTGATGAATAGTATTATGTGGAATGGTTTTTCCAAAAGAAATTTTATATCAAAATAAATGTTAAATTATTTGAAAACAAACATGGATTATATTATTTAGAATGAGTATTAATTTTTTTAGGCCATATTGGTAGTCCAACAAGGGTTAAAAAGGTTTTTACAAGATGCTTTACATTCCCTTATTGGGAGATTTTATAAATGATGCGTCTCATAATTTATTTGGATATTAGGATTGACATCACATACCCTCTGTATAAAAATATTCATAATAACCTCCCTTATCATTTATCACGTATCACTCGACATGAAATATGTTATCATTTATCTGATACTGTGGGGAATGAGATCACTTATAATGAATCTGAGACTATATGGAACAATGTGCATTATCATTCAAATAAGACTGTTGGGAACAATTTATCATATAATTCCTTATGAAATATTTTTCAATATTTCCTTTATCATTCATTCGACATCGTTTGTAATTTCATCCCATATGTAATGTATGATACTTGAATTTTATCTATATGTGAACACATGGGTCTTATGTGTCAAGACAACACCAAATATTCTATATCTATAATTATATATATATATATATATATATTGTATTAAATTAAGGTATATGTTATAGTTTATTCTAAATAGGGTAAGGTCATTCCAGTGTTTCATAGGGAATCTGAGATGTCATGTGTAATATTTTTTACATTAAATGACTTATTATTATACCTCCACAATGTGTCATCTTTTAATTAGTAACTAGATTTAAATTAGAATTAATTTCTGGTGGACTACTATGTTTTATTGGTACTATATTCAGGATATTGTTTGATTAAAAAACATCCCTCATTATTATACATCAATATCATGGAATATGAAACATTCTGTTACTCTTAAAAGACTATATTTTTATATAGAGTACTGGGATGATCAGGGACTATGGATTACAGAAGTGTTTGTATTTTATTTCTTTCAAAATTATCATTATATAAATATATTCTTTTTACAAGATGAATATTTAATACATTATATTTTTAGGCATATAATTTTCCTGCATGGTTTCACTATTTGGCGATGAGAGTATTTTTTCTATAAAGATAGTTGTTTCGACAATTTCAATATATATGTCAACCATTGAAATTACATTATTATTAAATCCAATTTATTTTGAAATATATTAGGCTTTATTTCATATCCAATGCAACACCTAAATTGTTTATGTTTTTTTAAAATCAATTTACCATGTTCGATATTTTTTGTCACATACCCCAGTATCATAAAATAAATAAAGAAATATTATTAAAATATTATTATTAAAAATTATTTTAATATCCTAGATATTTGATTGGATGATATGTATATGAATATATACTTAAAAACAAAATATTGTTTAATAATATAAAAAATGTTACCAATAAATTTTAAATTATAATATATATTTTTTGGAAATTGAAGAATTCTTTTTCTAAAAAACTATATTTAAAAATAATGTTTTACCTCAATAAAATAAAAAACCATTATATCAAATTTTTTAAATATATTTATATATTATATATTCAATAAAATATTTGAAATCACATGATGTGTTACGCAGATATCAGAAAAAAATAAATGCAATTTTACACTTTAAAAAAATATTAATCTTAAAAGAATTTTCTTCACCTTTTATGTATATATATTAAAAATAATTTTTGAAACGTTTAGAAGATTTATTTTAAAATTATATTTTTATTTTTTAAATCATTATGTAAAAAAAATATTAGAATGAATTTTTGTGATTATTCTAAAAACTGTAAATTTTATATGAATAGTGAAAATGCTTATTTTTTAAGAATTATGACCTATATTACGGATTTAAATGAAAAAAAGACATTAAAGTTGTATTTAAATGAAAAAATTTGACATTTAATAAATATATTAATCTAATTTAGGACATTGAAAAAACGCATTCATTTTGGATATAAAAACATGTTAAACATTTTGAAAATTTTACCTTTGAAAACCGGATTTCTCATTGCATCTGTGGGATTAAATTTTAATTAAATTTTTTCAAAATATTGGATTCATATTTGGAAAAGTATTTCAATGTTTGATATTATAATAATTCATATTATATAATTTTATAAACCTAATTTGTCAACATAAGTTACAGTAACAACTATGGAAATTATTTACGCTGACTTTTATAAAAATATGTGTATTGTGGGTTAAACTGTAATGATAATCATTACAAGGGGCCCAAAATATTACCAATAAAACTGGTATGGAAATATTTTGTAATTATATATTTTTGATTGATAATGGTTTATTTTTAATACATATAGATTGTGATAAATGAGGGTTCACTCTTTTCATTTTTAACAACATAAGAATTCCACTCACCTCACTTATATAATGCCACCCACTCTCCACACCCATACTAAAATCCAAAAAAAAATTCATTCTTCCAATAAAAACCCAAAAAAATAATTAATTTTACAAACTTATCTTAGTACCCACATTTATTTTCAATAATTCAACCTATTAATGATTTTGGTGTAAATCAAAAATGATTAATGATGAATGGGTACATCCCTAATTATAAAAATTATATTATTTATTCCTCAAAAACAATTAATTTTTACTAAATCATTATGATATAACATCCTCACTGTCATAAATATACTAGGTGTTATTATTGTATGGTAATATCCTAAATACATCCCAAATTCAATCAAATGGGGTATAATCATTACTTTTGTGTGTGGTAGAGTACCCCTCGTTGAAGTGATGTTATTCATTACCATCACCACCTCTCGTAGACGGATATAGTTATGGAATAAATTTTTATACATGATATTTATGATATAATTATAATTCAATAATAATGATATCACTTTTTTCAGTTCTGCATTCCACTCTATTGGAATATGATAAGGTCATTCATGTGTACGACAAACTACCTCATAATCCAGTGAAATAATTAGTTCACACAATTCAAAGAAGGTAATAAGGATAGGTTTAATGATAATTTATTATATATTAAAACAATGAAAATTATTTAATGATAATAAATTACTTATGTTCTTTCTTTATTTCCATTGATAAAATGTACACATCATTACTACAGGAATATAACATAGCCTCTCCATCAAGAGAGTATTTCGTTTTCATTCATAGAATTTTATATAACACTCTAAATAAATTTTTAATGAATATATAATATATTTATATCATTATTTAAAATATCATGATTATGGAACCCTGATCAATGTACTAGTTCAAAAAATAACACATCAAAATATACACACCAAACAATGTAGTTTTTGCCTAAAACGTGAATATAATGTTGAATTGTTAATATAGTGGTAATAAAATATTAGAAGTTAATAATATATATAATTATACAATAATGTATGATTTTTTTATATATTCATTATAAATATATGTTTATTTTCTATGAGTTTAAATCATTTATGAATGAATTTGACTATGATGGTATGGGATTTTTATCTCATTTTTTTGACTATGTACAAATGAAAAATTCACCACATATTTATTGTACGTATTTTATAATATTTCATTGAATATATTATCTAAATATTATATATTATATAATTACCATTTACATATCTATTTTAGGATCACACTTTTATGATTTTTATTTCTCAAATGATACCAACAGGATATGTGATTTTTTATCAATTTACCTTCTTTGATTCAAATGTTGTGTTTTGCAAAAAATATTCTTCTATGATGTGTACATACAACCCCCTTAAAAAGTAATATCTTGAATTTATTTATTCTCATGGTATAATGACTTAATTTATTATAATTCTTTAATACTGAATATTTTCCCATGTAAAAAAGGTGTTAGGAATTTTTTAAAATCTAATTATTTATAGTGACTGATCATTATTATGGTTAAAATATTGAAATAATATGTTATTTATGGTTTATACTCTTGTATTTTATTTTCCAATAGTTACTAATAGATAATACATTTTTTCTATTCATTTTCATATCTTATTCACTCATGAATTCAAAATAAATTAATATTAATTACCCTTATTTCTCTACTTTGTTGAAAACTGGTCATTGAAACAAAATAATTACTTTTGAAAATGTTTGTATAATCCTTAAAATTGGGTTTTAATTTAAAATTTAATAATTTTTTTCTATTTTATAATATTCAAAAATGGGATCTTCTTGTGATTTTACAAAATATTATTTATTGGATTTTAAATAACATGTGACGATAATCATTGTTTTAACATTTCAGATATAAATATAATTTCATTATATCATGAACAATGTTTTTTTAAATCATATTTTATATGATATCTTGGTTATTTTAAATTATAATTACATTATAATTATTTATTTCCTAAATTGTTTTTTTCAATTAGAAAATATATTTTACTAAAAATAGAAAACTGTATATCTTATATTATTTTCATATAATATAATTCCCAAAATATGTTATGATTTTTTATTTTGATAAATATATTTTCAAAATCTAAAGGAGAAATTCATCGTGAAATGTTTTAATTTTTTTAATCATACTTGTTAATTTTTAATGTCTAATATCCATGAGAAGTATTTCAAACATGTTTTTATTAATTCTTAGTTTTGAAAAATGATTTCAAAAATGAATATATATTTTTCTCTATAAATTCATTAAATGAAATTAAATCCTGTTTAATATGTTACGTTGGTTTTTTTTAAATATTTCGAATCATTATTTGATTAAAAGACATTTTTTAAAAATAGAAAGGAAATATTTTTCAATAGATGGTCAATGTTTTATTTCAAAATATTTCTCCAACTATGATGATATTTATTAATGCTATTATTAATTTTATGGGATATGATTATAATTATAACAAAATTATTATTTAATTGGATAGTCATCTTTTTCACTCTGAAATGTTAATAAATCCAATTGATATTTTATTGGTTATACTATTGTGAACTAATTAAATGTTACGAAAACCCATTTTATTTTTACCAGTTATGGTTTGATAATATTATAAATGTTTTATAATGTTATGGATCCCTAAATTAGGTTTTTAGTTATGATATATGTTTTTCAAATATGGACGTCCAATAAACTAGGTAGAGTTTTATATCTCATTAGATACTAATGATGACCTGATCAATCATATAGATAAACTATCAGAAATTAGTGTGAGAAAATTTATTATATGAAATAGGTCCATCTAGATCGATGATGAGAAATAGTGTGTCCTAATACTCTATGGGAAATAGGTCCATTTAGCTACATAATGGGGAAAAATTCATTATTCCTGACCAACTATGTTAATTTATATAGTATTTAACGTTGAAATATGAATCAATTATATTTATTTATAATTGTTAGAAAACAATATAAATTGGGATTATAGTTCATGATTGAATTATAATGATTAATCTGTATTATAATACATGTTTCTGAAATTAAAATGTTTTCTGATATGACTGTTGTTTTTTTCTATGTCCGGATTGTTATGATCTAATTATGTTATTTTATCTGTT
This sequence comes from Viscum album, assembly GCA_963277665.1. Lineage (NCBI taxonomy): Eukaryota > Viridiplantae > Streptophyta > Magnoliopsida > Santalales > Viscaceae > Viscum > Viscum album. The sequence goes on along the minus strand of OY728160.1, from coordinate 792,001,309 downwards.
TCATAGCCTTATGAATATCTTAATATTTTATATGGTCATAGGTTGATATCTCTTATATTTACAATTATTTATTATCTTATCTCATCTATTCTTTTAAAACCATCCCCACGTTATAATGAATGGTTTATATAGTGCATTTCTATGAAGCGTAACATGTGAGAAGATAATTTTTTTTATATTTTCTTGAGGATTCAGGAAATATAAAGACTCTATATTAGTATAAAAACACACTAAACTTTTATTTTCCTCATAAACATGTTTAAAAATGTATTAAATAATAATTTAAAATTATGGGATATTTATGTCTGATAATCCAGGATCACTATTTTTATTAATAGAGGAATAAATTAGTTATTATTTCTAATGTTGGAGGGAAAAAATTTAGTTATATCTCTTTGTAAATTTCTAAGGATATTTACATTTATATGAATAAGGATATGTCAAGAGACATTTCAAAGTACATGATAATGTATTTTATTTTGGGAATATTATATAGAATGTGGTTTCCTAGAAAATACATTATTTTCCAGATATTAAAATTGAATATGTTTCTATAAAAATAGTGATCTAGGGATTGTACTTCTAAAATTATTTCACATGTATAGACTCGATTGTAACCTCTTATATTTCAGTGGGATTTTCTACACACATAGTTTGACAGTCCACTAGGATATGGATTTTAAATTCCAAAAAACATAATAAACCACAATAGATGTTTTAACTATATCATAAATTTGAGTGTATTTAGATAATCCTAATGTTTTATATTTGGAAAAAAAATGTTTTGGTATATATAATTATTTTATGTAATTATTTATGACAATGTTGTTCTACACTATTATTATTTAATCTCAAAATATATCTTTTGGTATTAGTTGATGGAATAAACAAAAATAAAATAGATCATAGAAGAATGTTATATACAATCGGTTGATGAGAATATAAAGTGGATAAAAACCAGAGAGAGTTTTATTATGTATATGAAATATCAGTTATCAAGATATAATATTTACAACAAGAACCTTTACTGATTCATATACTGATAAAATAAATAAAGGATAGGGTTCATTGAGATTTTATGTTGGGGGGACCATAGAGGAATGAATATTTTTTTATGTGTGTCAATATTGTTAGATGAACCACCCATATGGATGTCTTAGTGGATCATTAATGCGATTTTAGTTTTAAAAATAACAACATAAAGTAATAAATTATAGAGTAAAAATGATATTTTCGTATAATGAAATGGATTAGAATAATTTTCACCATAAGGCTTAATAAATAATTAATTTTTATGAAATATTTAGTATAAAAGGATATTGGAAATTGATATATTATGGATAATGATAATGAAGTGAATATGGTAGGTAGTGTGGTTAATGGTTAGAATGTGGATGATTAAGAGGCAACACATCACATGTGAAATGTATGGGATGTTGTAACATTTTTTTTAAAATTTTAGTATAATGGTTATTTGGGTTTGGTGAATTTTTTTAAATGATTCATATTACATATTTTTTCATATAGGTATTAAGTAATAATATGATAAATATTACCAAAATGTTTGAGAAGTAAGTGGGATTATTGAAGTGTTTATGAATTTTTATTCAAGAATTATATCATATAAATCATGAAATATACATATATTTACAAATATTGTTTTATCATTACGGATTTTAACATATATATTTAATGGGTTTTCTGACTTAAAAAATTTATTTAATGTAAAGGTGATATATTTATTAATGGGAAATAACATTTAATATGTTTTGGATTTTGTGAAAAGGGTGTTCAGTTTAGAGAAATAGATCATTGATATGAATAAGGAAATATGAATACTATTTATGAACTTAGAAATGAATTTTTATTTGTGGAAAATATTTTAATTCTATCATTGATGCAGTTTATTGCATAACTGTATTTAAGTAATATATTTAATAATTTTTAGTCTTTTAAATTATTGTTCAATTATTTATGTTTTTATTAATGTTTTATGATAATTTTATATATTACCATGAATTGGGAAAATATAATACTAATTTATTCACATATTATTATTTTTATAATAATAAATACATTATTTTAAATAGGGAATTAATTTAACATTTATTTTAGATATTTTATTGACATTATATATAAATTTTCAATATTGGAAGGTTTGTTAGGTTACCCATTTATGTATTATTTTATGTTCTATTCCGGATGAGGTTTTGGATATTAATATTTTATTTCATAGTATAAATATTTATTCATAACATGTGGTAAAAAATTATATTATTTATAAAGATAAAATTACAGAATTATCATTCCTTTTTGTTTTTTATTTAGTAATTTGACATGTAAAATTCCTCTTATATAATAAATGATGACATAGAAGTTGATCAAGGAACAACCAAAATATGATACTATGATTATAAAATGGAATAGAATCAAGTAAGTATAAAATAACATTAAACATTACCCAATATTAGTAAAATTATAGTTAAATAAAATTTGCTCTTATTATCACCATTTTTGATGATATCATGGAATTTTTCACACATCAATGGTTTATGGATTTACAATCAATAAAAGTCTTCTTAAATTGTTATTTACAACTATACATCAATATTTGGTTGTTATTTTTCACTTCAATGTCCATTTATCGACTTCACGCATGTGTTTAACTAATTGTAACCTTGAAGGTTTATTACAGATTGACATCAGAAAACCTATTAATTTTTTTAGAGGATATTTCATAACCCATATTACTTTGTTAGTTTTTAACAATGTTATTATATTTTTTTAATCCCTTAAATAAAGACTATATGTTCATATTGTAAGGATTAAATTTTTTAAATTGGATAGATGTAATACCTTGATATTTTTTAAAATATGTTTTTGAGTTAATATATCCTTTTTGATATTTTCCATTATACACAACAACATTTTTAAATAAAATATTACATATTATTAAAATATTATTATTAAATTTGATTATTATTACCCTGACATTGGAATTATGGATAGGAATAGAATTTAATACATTAAAAAATATGTGTTTTACATATGTATTAAAAATTAAAACACTGTAGAAAATTTGTTTAGAAATAAAAATAAAAATTATTTTATAATAATGGATTTTATATGAATGAAAAACAAATTTTATGAAATGAAAATATTTTTTCCCAATGAAATTATACATTAATCTTTACATGAATTATAGTAGTTAATTATATATATTATATATTATATAAAATTTCTAAAATTCATATTATGTGTTTTGTAGATAATATATAATAAAAATCTATTTTGATGCTTAAAATGTATTATTCAGAAAAGTAGTTTTTCAAAATATATATATATAGTAATAATAATTTATAAATAATTTTAAAAAATAATTCCTTAAATTAATATCATTATTAAAAAAATCTTGTAAAAATAATATTAGATAGATTTTTAAAAAAAATTCTGTAGTAAAAATGATTGTATTTGTACAACATTGTAAATTTTTTTAAATTTTTTGAAAAAATAAAGTGATTTTAATATTAATATAAAATAAAATTTACATTAAAAATAAATCATTGAATTTAACAATTTTTTTCTATTTGTTTTCATTTATAATTTTTTATAAAAAATTTTAATCTTTTAAACATTTTCTCGTTGAGAATATGCTTTCTTATCCCCTCTCTAATTATAATTTGAAACTAAATTGGGACAAATTTTGAATATAATTTTGAAATAATGGATTCAATAATAAAAAAAATATATTATTTATATAGTTTCAAAATTTCAACTTAATTTTTGAAAATTATTATTATAAAAAACCGAATAAGTTATTTAGTATGATTATGTTATAATTTCGTTTAACATGGGGTTAAACAAAAATTAAAATAGTTAATGATGAAATAAAACATATCCAGTAAAATTTATTTGAAATATTTATATAATATATATAAATGGCCATATAATTTCCATTTTATAGCCCTATTTAATGTATAAGACGTGTTTATACGTAATTTTTAAAATATATATATAAGTGGGTCAATCACCTCAATTATTAAAGGACACACATTCCCCTTTCATCCTCACACTTCCAAAACCATTTGGTTCAACAAATAACATCCCATGTGACTTCAATAAATATGTGATATCATCTTACAATATATATATATATATTGGTTATAAATTCATATTATGAATCCTTTAGTTAAAACCAAAAGAAATTGTCTAAATATTTTGTAATTACTCTAATAAATAAGTTTAACAGGGTCACTCCTCCACATCCATAATTATTATCAAATCTGAAAGATATAATAAATTAATTATATTTAATATGATGATATTATATTATGTTAATATCAAACCATGATTACTTCTCCTCTTTAATTAAAAGTGTTACAAAATCATCCATGTGAGCTGTGGAAAACCAACCCACGAACCAATTTTATTTATTTTCCATCACTACCTCCCACTGCTAGATATAATGATGTATTTATTGTTGATATAATATATTGATGATTTTATTATCCTTAGGTAATCATTTTATAACATGTTCATCATTACATTCCATTATATTATAATATGATAATGTATTGTGTGTGTACGAAGACTACCATCACATAAAAAAATGTAATTCCTACATACATTACATGGAATATAATAATGTATGATTTAATGAAAATTAAAGATATATATGAAAAAATAAAATTTATTTAATATTAATATATAATTTATATTGCTTTCTTGTGTTCCATGAAGAAATTAGAATGATCGTTTATGTACATGTATGGGCTTCCATTTCCAAAAACGATGTATTTTATTTTATATTAATAAAATATATGGACCAATATAAATACATGTATAAATAATATATATTATATTAATATAATGGATGAAATTATGAATATTATGGATACTTTATCAATTTAAGGGGAAAAATATCAAATCACAATCTATACGAAAAACAATCCATTTATTTCCCATGACCCGATTTTTTACATTTAATAATAAATAATAAATAAATTAATGATCATACGTAAATATTATATGGTATGATATATTAAATTAATGGTTGTGTAATATGCGTATAATAAAAATAAATTTTTTATTCATCTGTTTTGAGCATTTATGAAATAAGTCAATACTTATGGTAAGGGATTTCCAGATCAATTTTCATATCCCTAGGACTAATTCCATTTTCAACAGTAATTTATTTTAAGTGTCTTATAATCATCCCAGGATTTTATTTTTATATTATTATATAGAAATTTACTGTATTAAAATAACCATTTGAGAGCTCTATTTCACTGGTTTTGTGGTTTAAATAATACCAAATCATTATGAGATTTTAGTATCAATTCTCATTCATTGAAACATTTATTGTTTTATGAAAAAATCATCTATTATGGGGGTTTTTATAGAACAATTGATATTTGATATCTAGAATTTTTTTTTATATTATGTGTTTAATCTAATTTTTTTTCTTGTATGGTCTTACCATTTAATGATACAAATGTGATAAGGATTTTATGTCACAATAGAATCATTTATCTAAATTACTCATGATTATTCTTCTATTTATGGAATAATATGATCTAAATCTCGATAAAAAATATACATTATTAAAATATATTTCTTTTTAAATAAAATCATCCCTTCATCTTTCCACTCATAATGTTGCCATGTTTTCAATAGAGTTTTTACAAGGAAAATTGACTTTTATTATTTGTACAAAAACATTTATTTCTAAAAACTGATTTTATAAAAAAGTATTAAACATCCATGGAATGTTTATAAAATAAATATTTTCCTATGTTTTACTTTAAATAAAATTACATCCTGGTATTTTTTTTAAAATACCCTATTTAATTTTTCTAAATATTTAAAATGAATATTTATTTTAATGGTTATGACATTAATTGAATTTACCATAGCCATTTCCATTAATTAATTTTCTTGTTCTTCCTGATATTTTCAAGGTTGTTTTGAAATTAAATTTTAAAATAATTTATTATGTTTTGAAATTAATTTTTAAAATAATTTATTATGTTTTGAAATTTATTTTGAATCATGGAGATTATATTTTCTATAGGAATTTTTTAAAATTATATTTGTGAAATATATTATTTGTTTAAAATTTTATTTTCAAATAATATAAATCCCGAGAAAAATTCTAAATTATTTTTATAATATTTATTTAACTATTTCAATGTTTATTTTTATAGTAAATAAATCCTACTTTTTAAAAAAAATGTTCTAAATGTTATTTTCAAATTAGAAATGATGTTTTCCAAAGGAACTATATTGAATCATTTTTAATGATTCTTTAAAAATTTTACTATTTGTTCTTAACTAATTATATTTTCAAAATGAATTATTTTTTAAATAGTGTGTTTTATTTTTGAAATGTTATATTCTTGGATCAATTTTATTAGTGAACTTTGAAAATCAGTTACCATCTCAAATTAAATCCTTTGTTTTTACTTCAATGATATTAGTGAAAATATTGAATGATACAATCATTCATCTCTATATATATGGTTAATGTTTATATTAATGAAATTTTTAGGAATCCCATTTATTTTTCATGGGTAATTCTATGTTTAGTTGGTGAAATGTAAGATAAAAACATTTCATTACCAAGGAAATAATGTTATAATATCATGAATGATTAATGATTATTTGTAACAGATAAGTATAAATCATTTTGGGAGATTTGTTTGACCATTTTCGTCAAAATATTCATCAGATAAATTCATATATATCATGAAAAAATATGAAAAAAGTATAAGGGGTTTTCCTACTGTGCAGAACAGGTGTGTCTTACTCTACGAGGGAAAATAGATGCAACATTGTCCACATTATAAATTGGTACACCCAAATAAACTATTAGAAACTAGTGATTCCTAATCCACAGTGTGAATGATGAGATAAGTCCAATTAGAAAATTTATATTGCCATGGTAGTTATCCCTGATATATGAAATGGTATTCTATAATAATGATTAGAAATGCATTATGACATAATATTATGATTCCTGGTATATTTAATATTATTTCCCCATATTGTGGTCCCTATTTTATTAATTTATAATGTTTTATACTATGGGTCATGTATATGATTAATCTATGTTTGGATATGAACTACATAAGTTATTTTCACGGTCAAAAACATTTTTTTATCTTATTTAATCAATGATCACATATTTTTATCTCCTACATTTATTATTTCTAAGATTCTATTGTAACACTTTTTAATGATTGATTACAAGTGTTATAATTAAATATTTAGGAATTCCATGCCTATGAATAGTACTATGTAAGATGATATTTTCGGGAGATGTTGATGATATTATAATTAAATATGAATATTTGATTTCTAATATTGAAAGACACTATAATATTATGATCCATGTGAGTGTTCTTATGAATGTTTTTGAATATTCCTATAAAAATATTTTATATTTATGTATCAAAACTCTAGGTTTATGTACCCACCATTCCATCCCTAGACCATCAGTCTTAGTTAGTAGCCTATGGAATGATAGTAGGTGAACATGAGGCTACATGTCCCAGTAGGATAGTTTACTACTGAGTCACCCATGCCCAAAAATTATAATATTTGAGATTAATCATCAAATTTTGATAAAATTCCTAATTAGTAATGTCCCATTTTTCACTTATACTACACCCCAATCCTTAAACATGTCTTACATCAGTCATAGAATTATATAGAATTATTTAAATATCATTTTTTTCATTACATATTTATCAATAGTAAAAATTATATTGTAATGTTTCTTGAACCATAATTTGGATAAGATATATTCTCTCACTAATTTATATATATTATATTCAATGTTTTTTTTAATTTTATTAATGAAAGAAACATTATAATTTATTTAAAATGTGAAGGATTCTAGAGTATTAAAATAATATTATATACTTTTTATCATATTGATTCATTCTATGTACCTGTGTTCAAAATAGAAAGAATCAATATCGAATTAGTTCAAGAAATGTGAAATTATTACACATGGTGTGTATTTGTTACACCTGATATCTACTAAGATTATCCTATACATGGTAAAAAAAACTACATAACATGTAACATTTATACACAATATATAGTCCTTTATTCAAATATGTACCATATATTTCAATACACATTCTACAAGAATGGGGACCATGTAACTCTGATTCAACACACTATATAGTCCTTGTTCAAAACAAATACTCAATTATTTTCTATTCCATGGAAATTAGATGAGCCCTTACACATGTTACTCAGAAATAAAGAAATTAATATACATTTTTTGTAGCTAGATAGTACTCAATGTGTATATATAAAAACTAAGTACAATATATTATTAATTTATCATACTACATAAATGTTATCAAAATGTGTTCTACGTGTCATTCATTTGAATTTTTACACACAATGTTATGAGTTATATATATATATATTAAATATCCAATTGAATTCTATTTAATATAATGAACTATATATCATGTTTGATAATTAATAATTTTACTACAAAACTGATATTGTAACATAACACAAAACATAAATTCCATGTGTTTTGTGTGTCATTTATTCAACTATAGAAACACCAAGAAATTACATGATATGTAATTTCTAGGAGACACTACATGAATGAGAAGTGTACAAATGTATTAGATGTTGGGTAGTTCAAACATGTACATGTTGTGTTACCTTGAAGAAACATGTATTGATCAAATGTAATTTTTAATTTGTATATTTTCATTAAAATTATTATTTTTTGGGTATCTCAAAAAATATCTTCTTATAATTAAGATAAAATTATTGATCAATAAAATAATATATTTAATTTATTTGAGTATTATTTAAAATAAACTATATTTATTATAATTGATACTATGTTTTCACTTTTTAATTCATAATTAGTCTGAATTAGAATGTTTTGGAATTTTTTGAGATCCCCTGATTTTGGAGGTGGTTAAACAATGATGATGTGGAATAAAATACAAGAGAGTAAAATTGATGGAAAAAAAGAAAGCAGTAACCTGAACCATTGAATGGTTCTAGGGTTTTATCCCTTGATCAATTGGTATTTTAACATTTACTATATAAACATACAATTTTTAATATAATATGATCATTCGACATTATTATTTTATTTCTCTAAAGTACATGGCTTATATAATTATGGAAGATCGTTTCATGATCAAATGAGTTAATGAATTAACCATAATTCTTTTTTAAACTATAATATATTGTATTATGTACATGTTTTATCTATGACAGGGTTAACCATTTAAGAAAATATAAATTATATTAAAATTATTATAAAAAAGAAAAAATATATAATTAACACATTAACATATTATATATATATATATATATTATGTCTATATATCCTTATTGTAAAATGTTAGAAATCAAACCATAGAAAGAAGTGCACATCTAATGAATATGGGTTTAAAGACATAGAAATTATGTGGAATTTTTTTTCTTAAATACATGGGATATTTATGAGTCCGCAAAAATTTCAGTGCTTGGTTCTGAGGCCCTCTATGCCCTCAATAAATTTCCAATGTTTTGTTTGTTTACGTTTAGTAAATGTACGAGTGGGATTTTATAAATTTTGAACTGTTTCTCGAAACTAAATTCCAAGGTCACTGTTGAACTCGCACCATCGATATTCAATTATGAAGTCTTTCACCTCAACAGAAGATGGTCAGGAATTAATGTTAGGTTATGTATTTTTATAAAAAAAATTATAAAATAAAGTGTACAACACATTAATTTATATTAATCATCTATGTTAGTGATTTTTGTTTAATAACTCCGAAAGGGAGTTGGAAGTGAAACCGCCACACCCTAACCTCCCATGAGAGGTTATGGTGGTGGGGCCCACCCAACCGTAAACTCCCGTGAGAGGTTACGATGAGGGGACCACCCAAGATCGTAAAATCTCCATTTTAAATAATAGGGGTAGGGATCACCCAACCAATATTGATGGGGGTGATAAAACTTCTCAACTCACCCCCATTATTGAGGTAGATCCACGTGAATTCCCCAATAACCCATTAAATGGGGGGAAACCCCCTTGACCACACCTAATTAATCCATGTCAAGTTTCATGAATTATTTAGGTTGAGCCACATAATTTAACTCTCCAAATTGTTTTTTTGTGCCAACAAAATATTGGATGACCCAATCTAATATTATTTCACATGGCATTTTGGTGGAACATGAGAAGAGGATACCATGGGAGGATTAAAATTCTTCTAAAGAATAACACTCATCTCAATGAAGAACATGAAGAACATAGATGGTGATTTCTTCTTCGAATTCGTTCCTCGAATCCTACCGATGTAGAGAATCTTCTGCGAGCTGACGCAGCTTGGGATTGGGACTACATAGGGGACGCAACAAAACAATGATCTCTTTCATCTACCTTCTGCAAATCCAATAACGAACTAAGAATGTCAAATCAATGTTAGGGTTTTGTTACTTATTGAAGTTGTACCTTTTTCTTACCTTCTTCAAAGGATAACAAGGGGTTGTTGAGAAAGTATTATTGATCATATTCTTCTCATGATGAGCCAAAGGATCCATCCCTAAAGGCAGAGGGTCTGGGCGTACCGAACATGCCCCAACATCCTCCGTTGATTTCTATCATATTGTGATGTTATTTGGAATGGAGACCTTTCAACGATGAGGCGACGGAGGCAACAACATCAAAGGCTGCGGTACCCAGGGCCTCCGTAAATTTGCACCGCCAGCCCGTGCTAGGCCGAGCTCCACCAAACGGGTGCCCTTCCAGCGTCAGTTCGACCTCCTGTCGCCCTGCTGCGACCTACTGGCCACTACCCCATCCTGTCCAGCGCACCCATGATCTGGTCGGCGCCCTACAGGCGCCCCTGCGGCCTGCCCGGCGCCCTGAATACGCCCCCACGACCTCCCAACATCCTACAGAGGCATGCCTGGCCCCTTATTATTCCTCCATGACACCCCTGCGCCCTAACCGGCCCCTGCCAAACATTTATTGACACCATCGCGGTCTGCCCGGTTCCCTGCCAGTGCCCCTACGGCCTGCTCGCCCCTGCCTCACCCTACCCGGCACCCTGTCGGCACCCTTGCGGCCTGCCCGGTACCATACATGCTCCCCCACAGCCTCCCGATGCACTTGTGCGCCCTGCCAGCACCCTGTCGCGCCCTGGACGGCGCCCACGCGGCATGCTTGGCACCCTGTCGGTTCCCCCGTGGACTCCCGGTGGCCTACCATGGCCTACCTAGCTGCACCTGATCTGTCATCCGCATGTGCCACCCTGATCCAACCTCCCCCGAGCCAGCCTCAGAACTACCTGCACGCTCTCAGTAGAGTCGGTGTCCTACCTCCCTCAAGGCCTCAGAGGCCGAGCCGCACCAGGTCGTGCCCTCGCAACGATAGGGGACGAATTGGACCCATGCATTGGCCGAACCGCCCCCACAATTTGATTGGTCGGGCATAGTGAATCGGGCCAACAATAGAGGGATGACTGATCCAATGGGCCGGGTGAGACCCAGTAAGTCTGAGCAGGTCAACCCAGACCAGGTTTGGCCTAGACTAGGTTGGCCCGAGTCTGTCTGACCTGGTCAGACAGGACCCGGGCCCAATATTGACCCCATTACCTTCTTTGGCTATATCATTGGCATCGGACAATCGTTTTAAAAACCATCAGTGGAACCGGTATTCTATGAGTGAAGACTTCCCTTTGAAAATACCCCATTAGAGTTCGGTGTGTAGTTGAGATATGGTCAGGTTGGATCGTGCACGAATCCAACTGGGCCCCTAGAACAAAAAGGCTAATAACTAACAGATCTGGTGTCCAATTGAGGCACTATTTGTTGCATTGAGACCCCTATGACATGGAAGAATTATGACATACTTCTATGTGTGACTTTGTCAAGGTTGGTGTATTGACCAGTAGCTGTGGAGTGGAACTTTCGTAGATGAGCAGACATTTTTGCGGGAATCTAGTAGCTGGCTGAGATTTGAAGACTACCGATCTATTCAACTCATAGTGATTCGACTAGCCCAGTGGGGAGTTCCTCTATGTGAGCGCGACAGACCCACAATGGGGAACACCTTTGTGTGAGAGTGGAATAACCATGGTACTCAACACGTGGAGTACCTTATCAGTCTATGAGGGGGAGCGCCTCTGTCTGAACGTAGTAGAACCATAGTAGGGAGTGCCTATGTGTGAGCATGGAAGATCCATGATACTCGACAAGAGGGGTACCTCCGTAGTCCATGTTTGTGGGAAGCACCATTGGGTGATGTGGAAGGCCCACTTTAATCGATAGAGTAGGAGTTCTACAGTATCCTAGGGTTCATATTGATATTATCCCTAGAATAAAATCTTGGTTGATTTGAGTTAGTAAATTTGTGTTTTCCTCCTGACTGAGATGGATTACATGGTAACTTTGGTATATGTTTGTGAATATACCAATGTGAGGTTATCTATTGATTTCATACATTGTGGTTTATCCTTGTTGGATTTTGTGAGACCATGAGGGTCTCGAGATCCCTACTGAGTATCGTTATACTCATCCCTACATGGGATATGTTTGTACCTCGTTTTGTTGTTGTAGACGATGAACAACGCTGACTGAGGCAGAGTGTAGCTTGACTGGATGGTACCCAGAGGTGGACTACTCGATGTGATAGTACAGAGAGGAGACAGACGGACGTGGAGTGCTGAAGAGGCCATCTGTACCTACTCTTCAGGTAGCAACCCCAGAGGACAAACTAGTAGATGCATTACTTTTCTTTAGTTGTACCTGATTTTCAGTTTCCTTGTACTTTACGGTTGGGATTTTATTTCTCACCCCTTTTACATTCCATCACTTCTTTTGTATATAGTTTTACTATGTGTTTTGCTTCCATATTTTACATTGTTGTGTGTGTTTAAAATCTATAATGGAAATGACTTCCCAGCATTGGGATTTTCTCCTTTGGGGTAGTCATAGGAAGTGTCATGAGGATGGGTCATAGAAAATTGGTTTCAGAGGACGTTAGATATACTGCAGAACATAGAACTCTGATATTTTCTGTGAACTAATATTGTTAAGGGTACTGAGTGTGGTTTTCATATTAGGGAGTCTAGTGTTGGTGCAGCGACTGATGTATCCATAGACCACGACCCTGACTTCTGATTTATGACTATGTTCATAAAAACACTGATTGCCTGTGTGTTTTCAAATGTTTCCCTTATGTCAGTTCAACCAGGTCAGCTTGCTAGGTATAAATTTTGATGTGTCGCAACTATTCAGGATGCCTCCACACAGATATGCAGTTAGAGATCCGATAGATTACACAATGATGGACAACAGAGCGATGAGGATTTGGTGTAGGTCCCTCTTATTCTATTTTCACCTTTGGGTGGTGTACCAGCAGCACCACAACCTGTTGGGAAGCATATTCCAATAGCTGCACTGGAGTATGGTGCACACCGACTACGGGCATTGCATGAGTTCCAGCGGCAGAGGCCATTGAGGATTCGAGGCGAGAGAGATTCCCAGGAAGTAGAGGACTGGCTGGAGGCAATTACTATAGTTCTCCACCCAGTTGAGACACCCATTGAGCAGATAGTGATCATAGCAACTAGTTTTTTCTGTGAGTGACCATGAGGTTAGTCCGCAAAGTGATGAGGCTTTTTTTGTGTTTAATGTTGACCTAGATTGTACCTTAAGGTAGTGTGTCAGCTATATCAATGTCTGATGTTCAGTAGTTAAAACTGGTGGTACCGGTAGATGAAACATGTAGTCTTAGTTCCTTACATGTTTTTTAGCATCAGATACCCCTAAGGTTCCATGGAGAGCCCGACTCATAGGTGGCTAAGAATAGGCCTGAGGAGGTGGATGAGAGTTCCCTTGTGCTTGTACAGCTTCTTCAGGACAACATGTTAGTGTCTGAGAATTCATCGAGGCGTACAGATCATTCATGGTACTCAATGAATACATGAATACCGATCGATGTGTGTTTAGGGCATCTGAGGCAACACCTTTTCTCTAGATTCTAGATAAAACCTTTGCAGTGGAATGTTCTTTGGCTAATCAGATACAACCAGTTGATGTTAGCAGTGGGAATGCATGAAATTGGATCCAGTCTCAGAGACATGAGAATGAAAAATGTTTCAAGAAGATGAATTGGTGAGGACATATGAATCTGCAGGTCATCATACGTGGAAGCATAGCTAGGAGAGCATCAAGAGGTGGTGTAAATTTCGACATGTTACAACCACCCACCTTTGTAGTCCCTGCAAGGCTCAGGGATTTAGTGGGAATGGAAAATAGTAGATGCTTGCGGTCAAAGATTGTGACCCAAGGGTTCTAAGAATGATTAGAGGTACGGTCTATGTCTACTACTAGCATCTCTATTAATAGACATAGGTACCAATCATTCCTCCCTTCCACAAATCTTGTCCCAAACCTAGATTTTATTGTTAAACCATTGACATGACCATCACGTTTGGAGATACCTTTGGGAGGATACTCGATAATCAAATTTGCGTTGATCATGTGACATAACCCTTGTGGTGAGAGTTTTTGTTGGAACCACTTGGTGGCAGCGTCGAGACCTTACAACGTTAGTTTGAGTATTTACTGGTCAACCATAGTTCATAAAAAGATTGACGGTATTAGGAAAAAATGTTTTGGTTTATCTAAAACATTGGAATGAGGGTTCCCTTAGTTGGTGAAAAAGTAATCCCATGAAACCCATGTCATACTCATGCAGGGGAGGGCGTAGTCGATCATTCTTGAGTCGACCAACCATACCCTCGTGGTAGCAGGCTTTATCAGCATTCAGATCCAAATAGGAGTGAGAGAACATGGAGACATCTTTACAAAATTTATTTCTAGGATTACCCACCAGGGGGGGCTTCTGCTTTGGATGGATACCATTAGAGGTTCGTTCTAGAATTCTCCAGAGTAACAACACCACTATCAGCCTTGAAAAATAATGGTCAAACCTTCATGTGGTCAGAGAGATTACAGTAGATATTTCAAGAGCTGAGGCACAGGATGACTAGTGCCCACATCTTTAGGAATCTAGAGGAAGGCGTAGGGTACATAGTTTACTATGTTGCATGATGGACCGGACTTGGGTGTGTCCTGATGTAGGAGTGAGAATTGATCTCATATGGTTCTTATCAACTGATATAGCATGGGAAGGACTACTCTACCCATGTAATAGAGTTAGTAGAATTGGTCTTCACCTTGAAGATGTGGGGACACAATCTGATGGCCGAATGTTTTACCATGTACTCTGATCAAGAGAGTCTCAGGGATAACTTCTCTCAGATGTATTTGAATCTGAGACAACTATGATGGATTGAGTTCCTCCTAGAATATAACTTTGATATATTGTATAATCATGTGAAGGAGAACATTGTAGAAGATTCCCTCTGCAGGAGATCTGGAAAACAACTGCTAGGAGAGGTGACAGAGTAGCTTGCTGGTATAAAGATATCCTTTGAGGATTGTGATGGAGCATCCTTCCTACATTCTCTTACGGTCACTCCCCCACTCCTTCAGTGAGTCATAGAAGCACAACATGGGGATGTTGATTGTGATACAAAACGTGCTAAAATATCCACTGGGCAAGCGCTTGATAGATTTCATGAAGGTGGGGAGAAAGTTATCCTCTTAAGAAGATGTACTATGGTCCCTGTGTCACTTAAAGAGGAAGTTTTGAGGGATTTTCACTAGTCACCTCTAGAAGACATCACTAGTGGCTATCATTGAAGAAGACAGTAGCTTTGTTTCTCTCTCGATGCCTCTCTTTTCAGCATGTGAAGGCGGAGCACCAGGCATCAGTAGGCTTGGTACAGCCTTTAGAGGTCTTAGAGTGGAAGTGGAATGGGATATACATGGACTTTTTTATGGGTATTCTACGTACATCTAGGGGTCATTACTTGATTTGGGTGATCGTCGACCGAGTCACCAAATAGGCGTGGTGGCATACCCCTTGGATCTTCAACCATAGTTGCACCGGGTGCATGATGGCTTCCATGGATCTCAGCTGGGGAGATATGTGAATGACCCTTCCCACATCATCGACCATGGAGAGTGAGACATCGATGACGGGGAAACATTCATGGAGGATCTAGTGGTGATTGAGGTTTGAAAGGAGTGGGTCCTTCGTGGATGGTCGACACCACTGGTGCACGTTCGCTAGTAGCATGAGAACCTCCAAGAGAGAACATGGGGGAGGGAGGCTCAGATGCATGCTCAGTACCCTCATTTGTTACATTAGATAGAGGTGTAGCTTACAGGGACGTAAATCAATGAGGTGGGTAGAATGTAAAGAACCAGAAATTATGTGGAATTTTTTTTTCAAAAATACATGGGATTATTACAATTCCGTGAAAATTTACACCACTTAATTATGAGTCCCGGTGTTCTTGGAATCAATTTCTAATGTTTTATTCGAGTACGTTCAGTAAACGTATGAGCGGGATTTTATAACTTTTAAACCAGTGCTCGGAACTTAAATTAGAGGGCACAATTGAACTCGCATTGCCAGTATTCACTTCTGAAGACATTCACCTCGACGGTAGATGGTTGAGTATAAATGTTATTTTTTTGGCTTTTTTTAAGAAAAATAATAAAATAAAGTTTACAACAAATTATTATATATTGAGGTACTATTTGAGTGATTTTTGTTTAAGACCTCCACATGGGAGTTGGAGGTGTGACTGCAAAACACCAACCTCCCATTAGAGGTTATGGTAGGGTGGCACAGCAGAGCATAACCTCCCGCCAGAGGTTACGATGTGGGGACCACCTGAGACTGCATAACCTCCATTATAAATAATAGGGGTGGGGACCACCTAACCCTTATTTATGGTGGAGGATAAAACCTCTCAAATATCCCTCATTAATGAGGGAGAGCCACATGAATTCCCCACCCCCATTAAGTGGGGAGAACCCCCCTTGACCTCCCCTAATTAATCCATGAAAACTCTCATGAATTAATTAGGTGGAGCCACATAATTTAACTCTCCAAATTCTTTTGTTGTTCCAACATAATATTAGAAAACCCAATATAATATTATTTACCATGGTATTTCGTTGGAACTTGACAAGAGGAAAGATTGGGAGGATTAAAATTCTTCAAATGAAGAACGATCCTCCCAATAAAGAACATGATGAATGCCGACGACAATTTTTTTTCATCGACTTCCTTCCTAGAATCCTACCGACGTAGAGCATCTTCCAGGAGCCAACGTAGCTCAGGATTGGGAGTACATGGCGAACGTGATGAACAACGAGCTCATTCGTCTACCTGCCCCAACTCAATCAACGAACGACGAATGTTGAATCAAAGGTAGGGGGTTTATAACTTATTGATGTTGTACCTTTTTCTTACCTTCATTAAAAGATAATATGGGGTTGTTGTGAATATATTATGGATCAAATTCTTCTCATGATGATCCAAATGATAAATCCCTAAATGCAGAGGGTAAATTCTATCCTAACATGGACCGACATCCTCCATCAATTTCTCTCTTCTTGTGATGTTCTACGACATGACGATATACCAATGACGAGGCGATGGAGGCAATAACGACAAAGGCCGCACTACTTGCAGCCTCTGTAAATCGTGCCACCGGCCCATGCCGGCCCGAGATCTGCCGATCCAGCACCCTACCGGTGCCCCTGTGGCCTTTCGGCACACTATCGCGACCAGATCAGACCCTACCGTGTCCTATAAGCCCCCCCTGTGGCCTACCTGATCCCTGCTGGGCCATGCCCGGTGACCTGCCTGCGCCATGCCGGTGCCCCCACGGCCTTCTCGGTTGCATGTCGGTGCCCCCGCGGCCTGCCCAACACCCAGCCGACGCCCCTGCGGCCTCCTGAAAACCTGTCGCAGCCTTCCCGACCCCTACCGCATTTTCCTGATCCTCACGCACCCTACCCGGCCACTGTCGCACCCTGCCGAACGCCATCACGGCATGCCTGAAGCCCTTCCAGCACCCCTGTGGCCTCTTGGTGCCTGATCATGGCATACTCAGCCCCTAGGTCTCCTGTCTGGTGCCTTACAGCCTGCTCGGCTCCTGTCATGCCCTGCCCTGCGCCCTACTAGCGCATTCTCGGACTGACCGGTGCTCTGCTGGGGCCCCCACGGCCTCCCGGCGCCATACTACGCCCTACTGATGCCCTACGACGCCCTGCATGGTGCCCCCGCGGCCTGCCCGGTGCCCTGTCGACACCCCCACAGCCTCCCGACGCCCTGCCGCGAAATGACCGGCTACCCCCGACCCGGCCTCCGCTCGACCCATCATGCTCCCAGTCAAGTCGGTGCCCCATATCCCTCGTGCCCTCCGGGTCGAACCTCACCATGTTGTGGCCTCACAAATCTCATGGATGAACTTTTCCCGAGCTCGGGCTGAACCGCCCCTGCAGTTCGCTCGGCCAGGCCCAGCGAACCGGGGCAAACGTAGTGGGCAGACCCACCCAACGGGTCGGGTCAGACCCAATGAGTATGACTGAGTCAACCCAGACCAGGTTGGCCCATACTAGGTAGGGTGGAGTCGGTCCTACTAGGTTAGACTGGACCCAGGCCCACAATTGACCCCATTACCTTCTTTGTCTATATCTTTCACACCAGACGATCGTTTGACGAACCGTTAGTGGGGCCGATATTCCGGGAATGAAGCCAACCGTTTGAGAAAATGCCATTTGATTTCAGCGTATTGTTGAGATACATTTAGGATGGATTATACACGAATGCAACCGGGATCCCGGGACAAAAAGGCTACTAACTAATAGACCGTGTGTCCGATTGATGTGTCGTCTGTTGCATTGAGACCCCTAAGACGTGGCAGACCATTGAGATACTTCTACATGGGACTTCATGACAGTTAGAGAATCGACCAGTATCTTGTGGAGCAGACCTTCCAGAGATGATCAGACAATTGTTTGGGAACCTAGTAGCTAGCTTAGACTTGACAACTCTTGATAAATTTGACCTGGAATGATTCTACTATCCTAGTGGGGAGCGAATCTATGTGAGAGCCGTAGACCCATGCTGGGGAGAGCCTACGTGTGGGAATGAAAGAACCACATTTCTTGACACGTGGATTACCTCAGCAAGCTATGAGGGGGAGGAAAACTATGTGATCTTAATAGGCCCACAGTTGAGAGAACCTCCGTGTGAGCGCGGTAGATCCACGATACTCGATAGGAGGGGTACCACAGCAGTTCATGATAATGGGAAGAGCCTATGTGTGATCCGGAAGGCCCACTGTACTTGATAAAGGAGTTCTCCAGTATCATAGTGTTCATATTGACACTACCCCTAGAATATTGTCCTGTTTGAGTTGAGTCAGTAACTTTGGGTTTTCCTCGTGATTAAGATGGATTACTTGGTAACATAGGTATATGTATGGGAATATACCTATGTGAGGTTATCTGTTGATTTATTTATTTTTAGTTTATCCTTGTTGGATTTTGTGAGACCTTGAGGGTCTCGGGGTCCTTACTGTGTATCGTTATACTCACCCCTACATGGGCTATGCCCAAACCTCATTGTGTTAGTTGCAGATGACGGACAACACTGACTGATGCAGAGTGTAGCAGGACTAAATGGTACCTAGAGGTGGACCACTAGATGTGATGGTACAAGGAGGAGACAGAAAAACATGGAGTGCTGAGGAGGCCATATGTTCCTACCCTTCAGGTAGGAAAAACTGAGGACCACCCAGTAACTTAATTACTTTTCTTCAGTTGTACTTTATTTTTAGTTTCCTTATACTTTACAATTGGGCTTGTATTTCCGTCCCCTTTTACGTTCCGACACTTATTTTGTATATAGTTTTACTTAGTGTTTTGCTTCCATATTTTACTCTATTTTCTGTGATTACAATTTATAATGGAAATGCCTTCCCAGCATTGGGATTTATTCCATTGGTGCAAGTCTTCAGCCCCTGGCATATGGAAGGTGGGCATTAGGTTGTCACGACATGGGTCTTGAGGATGGGTCGTGACAATTAGGGTTCTCTCAAATATCATGGAATTATAACATGAATATATAAGTTGAAAAAACATAGTTCACACAAATGGTTATCATCAGATGTAGGAATTTGTGTTTCTAATATAAAAATGATGAGGAAATTCGATTAATAAAATTTTGGATTGGGGATCCCACTCAAAATAATAAGAAATTGTTAGTAAATTCATTTATCATTAAGAGTACCAATCAATAAAAACTCAAATTTCATTAACACATCATGTCAATGTGATAAAAAGGGGTATATGGATCCATTCCACAATAATTTACATGGAATATGATATTCTGATGAAAATTATTAGGGATATTGTGTTTCATTATAATATTGAAAGATTACTAAATATAATATATTATTTATTTATTTAATTTTTTTAGATAATTTAATTTTTTTTATTATCTTATTTATATAAAATGTAATAAATATGACTTCAAACATATCATCTTGATAAATATATGATAAGGATAACATTATCAAAGAAAAAAATTACACTTGTGGGAAAAGGGATTAAACATTATCTTAAACCCTAAAGGGATATATTATTTTCTAGAATAACATGTTCTTAATGAAAATAGTAAATATTCTAGAAAGGGATAGTTTGCTATCTATGAGAATCATTTTAATAATTCCACATATGTTCATTATTTCTTCTTATCATCCATGACCAATGACTTTCTAAAGAAACACGAGGACATGGATGTGTATAATGTGATATATAACCTTTAGTGTCTCTATCATGGAAATTTGAGATAATTTATATACTAGATTAATAATAATTTTTTAACAACCCATCATGGAGAATTGTGTCCTTCAAGGACACATATGGTCAAGGTTGATGGCTATATTGAAATCTTATAATCACAGTAATTAATTTCCAAAGATATTTTTTCATTAATGGCATACATTTTTGACACAATAAATGTCTAATTTTGATAATAATTATAGAATAAAAAATAATAAATGTTGTCTTTTGTAACATTTAACTATGATTCAACTTTTTGAGAGGGACATGCGGTTTGAAAAACACTCAGTCAGAATGGAGATTATGATAACTGAAAATATAAAAAATGGGCCCAAGACTAATAAAAATTCTAAGGATCTTGAGAAAAATTCTTCTAATAATAGGTAAACCCTGAGAAAGGTATGTAAATATTACATAGTGTTTTTTTTAATTTGGAAATTTTTTTAAATAGAATATGATGTACACTCAAATAAAATTGTATGATAATGGTGGTTTTGTTTTTTGTGTGTACTTTTTTAATATCTTCACATTGGGGTTTATATACATGTTTTTAACAAAATATGTATCAAAATAAAAATTAAAACAAAAATGTTGATGATTTATATATGATAGGTGGATTTATGGGTTTTTAATAATGTGATGTCTACTACATAGAGCATTCATCACTATCATCATTCGATTCAAACATGAATCATATTTTTTAAGAGATTGTTAATAAATGACGACAATTACAATGGGAAATTTGTTTATATCATATCATTATAGGAATGGTTTTATTTTAATATTATAACGATAAAGTTGTTTCTATTACTATTAATATATAATACATGTAATTTTAAATTAAAGTAATGGTCATTATATAATAAATTTCAAACACATAAATTCTAAATTGATGACAAATAATGTTATTACAACTCATATATCACCAAAATATATAATCACTATCATTATCTAGTAAATTATTAGAATTTTACAAATAAATATCAATGTAGTTATTTTGGAATTTAGTATCTAAATCAAATTGAATGATGTTGTTAATAATTATATGAAAAAATGACCAAATCACCTTTTTTTGGACATGGTTAAAGGGAAAACGATATACTAAGATTGGAACATATAGATATTTGTAGACTATATGTATGAAAAAATAATTGCTTTTGTTCTTATATCATAATATTTACAATTAAATTATGTAATGTATTTGTGTGGGTTCCACTAAACTAGTTCCCCAATCCGGACCACCAAAAGACATCAGGAATGACTCATCATATTCTAGACTCTATCAACTAGAATCTAGGGTCAAAATGTTTTTTACCACAAATGAAATTTTTACCCACAGTTTTTTGGGGAACCATGGGAATATGTATTTAAGGAATTAAATTCTATGGGAAAGACATAAATTGATGCTTCTCCAAAAAAATTAGGTATATGTAAAACTTATAGCCTTTGTTTTTAGAAATCCATGTTTATATTATTCATAATAAATTGTTTTCCTCTAGAAAGACCTATAACTAGTGTGTTTCTGAACCATCGAAATAGATATTCTCGGGAAAAAATAATTTCAATATATATCCATGGTTCGACCAAGTTATGGGAATAGGATGACCGATTATATATTCATAAATATAGAAATATTAATATATATATATTGTATATATGAATATAAATTATTGATAGAATAGTGGTATAGTCACTGGAATGTATGGGGAAGTTGTTGGGATAAAATCTATGAGGGTGTTTTTCTAAAAATGAAAAATATTTACATTTTGACACAATAGTTGTTATAAATCTATACACATGGTTTGGTAAAACCACAAATATATTTATATAGATAATAAATTCTTATAAAATTTTATTAAAACCCATGGGTATGGGTCACACATACAAATAGTTTGACAAAATCTTAAGTAGCGGTATATACGGATGGCTAGAATCCTGATTGTTCATAGATACTTGGGAATAGACTATAGCCACAATTTTTTAGGGTATACCCATGGATTTGAAGAATGAGAATAGTTAAAAATTTGAATAGTGAAATGGATCTTTGAGGAGACTATAATATTATATTATTGTGCATAACCAGTTGTTTATAACCAACTATCATATACATCAGATTCAATGGACAGTATAAATGGCTTGAAAATTCTATAATAAAATTAAATGAAAATGATTCATGAATTATCATGTCATACAAAAAACAAACCACCCAATCGGATAATTAGATAACATATCAAAAAGAAATGAAACTATATAAGGTATCCACCTCATAACTGATCAAAAAAACTCCATTCACATGACACTACTCGAGATATTCCGATCGAAAAAACATTACTCAATGCATGGCCCTGCCTAATCATATTTATACAATAAACACATGATAGCTACTCGGTTATCTACATGCAATATAATCCCATTATACGTTTTGGTAAAACATAGTTAACAACCACAAACAGTGTATAAACTAAATACCAATCAGTACAGAAATTAAATAAAATCCCAATAACAGAAATATCCATCTAGTACTTACTATATAATGAGTTCTAATGTGTTACCTAGAACCACCATGTGAGAAATGGACCAAACATTTCCTCTAAAATATAACATAAATGTTACATTCCATATTCTTTCAAAAAGGATTCTCCTAATCTATCCACTCAGGGTATCCTAAAGCCTACATCATTAGTACCTAAATAATGTTAAAAAGTAATTACTATGTAGAATTTCATTCAAATATCGAAATATAATATCAATTTTGTAATTAAATATGGATGTGACTTCCATATAATTCTTAACCATATATCAAAACTACTAATGCTGATAATAATCATTCAGTCTATCAGCCCATCACAATTCAAAATTTTAGTACCTAATAATTCCATCCAATAACCATATATAAATAATATATAAGGTTCTCATACAATCACACTAGCCAATACCAAGTAAAATGATCATCTTTTTTTCAACATTTTTCACATGGAATTTTATTGTCCCTAAGACAATCAGTCTGCAACTAACCATGAAGTGTACTATCATTATTCAAATCCTTAGTCTCGCACAATGTCCATAGTATACTCTATCATCCAGGATCATTGGTCTAGAACTAAAAAAAGAATATTAATTCTCCAATACTATGATTTAAAACATATCTATTAGAAAACATAAAAAAAAATTCAATGACCATCTATAAATTATTAAAACACAATAAGGTCTACATGGCCTTCAAAAATATACATTCTTTAATAATATTTTTTTTTTCAAATTCCATAATTCTATGTCAAACATATTCAGTCTAAATTTCAAAATCACACATTTAACATGGTTCTTTATTACTAAAAAAATATACTAAAGATTAATTTTCCATTAAAATCCCTTCATGTTCAATTATCCCATTTTTTCCAAAACATCCACACACAAATTTATTTGTTTAGAATTTATATTCTTAATAAAATCCCTTTTTACATGACATAGGATTCAAGAATAAATACCCATGTCAATCAATTCCAGGCCACCCCTAAATGTGTAGGTCTTCCACCTTGGAAATCCATCATGGTCAATGTAAATTTTTCCCATTAAAATCATAGTAGTTTTCATCACATACCTTTTTAAAATAAAAATTTTGATTCAATTTTAGACGCACTTAAAATCACCTTGTGGTAAAATCCTCTTATAAAACCAAGAATCATTTTGAAAAACATATTTCCCCTATTACCACCCCAAACTGGGTCAATATCATTAAAAACATTTAATCCATTTTAAAACATTCATCTAATATTTATAATAACATACCATACAAATCATTCAACTTTCAATAACGAGAACACAATGTGAGTGGCCATAGGTTATGTTTTGCATCACCATGGATCCAATGGTATCTGTTGATTGTCCAAGGTATCCTTATAATGAAATTGAAAATCTTCAAATACATGTGCACAATAATAAAACACATGGTCTATAAGGAAAAAAATTTAATATATATATGTAACAATTATCAATAATATGGGTAAATATCTTATACCACATACCACATGATCAATTCTATCAAAAATACATTCACATTATATAAGAATCTACATGTCCCACACTTAAACCGTCAAAAACCCTCATCACACAAATAAGGTCTCCATGACCACACAATCCATAGCCTCAAAATATTAAAACATCAAGGAAATTCATTACAAAAATTATTTTTAATTAGTTAACTGAATACATCCTTGTAAATAAGCCAAAAATATCATTGGGTTCTCATCTCTTATAGAATCTCCTAGAAAACATTCTTGATGGTCCCCAATGGATAACTGATGCATAAATCAGTAAAATTAATAATCAGAGATAACTAATTGAATGTATATTTTATTATTAAAAAAAATAGAAAATAAATAGTGGTCACATACCTCAATGAAAATCCTTGAAAATAATATATATAATCCATCTCAAAATATCATCCACCAATGTTGATGAAAATACACAAAATAAATAGTATATTCCACCTGGATCTGATGAATTAATCAATGAAACAATTATTAGGGAACACCAAAATTAGATATAAACAATAGGAGGGAAAAGGTAGATCTCCAGAGGAATATTACTCACCATAAACACCAATGGAATGCCTTTAAAACCACTTTTTAGAGAGTCTTGGATAAGTTATGTTGAGAGGGGAACCGACCATTTGTTCTAGCATACAAGAGGGAGAGAATATGGGGGGGAAACAAAAAATCTAAGAGTTTAAAAATCATAAAAATTATAATTTTAATGAAATCGTAGTTACCTATATTGTTTGTGAATATAGTTTTCCAAACCGTGTACCAATTGTACACATCGTACTAACCATCACCAAACCACCACATGGCTAGGCCACACATTTTAAGAAACTATATGTAAACGGTGATGAATGAACAAATTCTATCCTACAATAAGGTGAAATGTATTTTTGAAACCCTATTCATCAAATGATCCATTTCTTATCGCCTCCTTATAATAACCCATTTTACCCTTCTACTTTGAATTTCCTACCCCAAACCATGCTCTAATGTTGAAAATATACCTTCCCATTTCACTATAATAGAAGATCTTCTTATGAAGTAGGATGATTCATGGTTTCTCGTATACCTTTATAACCAGAAAATTAACAATTTCTAGAAGAATACAATCTCAGGAAAATTAACCTAAATCCCTTGAATCACATCAAAGCTAGTTATCTAAATTTCATGCAACCTTACACATATAATGAATATATTTTGAATAATTTAAACATAAAAATCAAATTTTTTTGACATAAATCAATATTCCACCCACCCTGTAATGATCTAATTTAAATCCCATTATAAATTGTTGATCCAATTACACACGATATCTTATAACCACTATAACATAACACTTCTAATGCTCGAGAACACTCTGTTTTGATCCACCTACCATAGCTAGAATATTTTGTTCACCACATTATTTCAAAAATCCTCAATCACATTTCGGTAGCTTGAATCAATAACCAGGACCAATATCCAAATCCATTTCCTCATCTGGTCACCACATCAAACACACGACCATTACTGAAACCAATAAAAATTGTCATAAACCTAAGACAATATACCAGAAACAATAACTATAACACCACCTGATAATTCACTGATCTATGATTCTTTTCCCCAAAAGATAAAACATATAACCACTAACTACTAATAAGTAAAACCCTTGATATAGGAAACCCCAACCAAACCAGATCTTTTACTCCTACAACACACCTGACAAAGCTATCATTCAACCATTCTACAACACAATGTAGAACACCAATCTTCATTTTTACCCAACCTCATTATCAAAAAATAAATGAAGATGATTCATACACACAATCCTTACAAAACTAAGAACATAAAATATTTTCCATGAAATCATTACTCAAACCCAAATAGCATATATCATTCCCAAAAGACACACTAGAGGTCGGTTATAATTTTCTACACCCAAATAATGTGTTAACTAAACCAAAACAATAATTGGGAAAATTTAAAAAAAATTGAGTTCTATGATTAGTTATTTCACCATTTCATAGAATAAACAAACCCTTATATACAATGGCATTTCACAAAAAACCAAAACATAACCAATGGTGTGCATACTAGAACCACATTAATGACCACATCATGCATGAAATAAAATTATGGATTGAACATCAAACATGACTCATTTGTCCATCTACATTGAAATTTTATTCTAAACAAAGAACATAATGATATTTTTTGGCTTCATGGACCACCCCCACCAAGCCACAACCATATCCACACTCTAATGAACATTTCATACTTAGGGTTGTTTCTATATGAATAGAACATCACTAGAAACCATATTAATGGTGTCCTCACAAAACCACATTGAAAACCACAACCACTACTACCAACGATCCAATCATTATTGAACCAATAATTCGATGTGTCTATCCCGATCCCTCATGAGATACCAAATGTGGAATCAATTATTTGAAAATGTCTAAATCTGAGCACATGAAACATGGTATTCCTTGACATCTGGTCCATATTGAAAAACAAAGACATTAATAGTCGATGGTGCACTTATCACTACACAGATACACATACACCACCACATGAGCATAACCTGCTTGAGGATCCTTATTCAATGAAAATACAATAGGGTAGCAAGGTGTGTAGCCATTTAAATACCAATGTACAAAGGGAGATGTAAATTGACAGATAATGATTGTATCTATGCTAATAGTATGCTAATATTTCCTTTATAATCACCAGCACCCAAAATGAATTTATGATATCACCCACATCTATATAGAAATATAAAACACATCTAAAAGGATCAGGCCTTCCCATACAAGTTATCATCATCATAACCACATTGAAAATCATCAATCTCATAGTCTTGCACAAAAACACACCATCCAATATTTATTTCCTTCAACATTAAATACAAAAACCCAATTAAACAACTGATAACCAACCACTCATGCATAAAATATTACATTAAAACATATCACTAAGAAAAACCCATATGTTACCCCTCCTCAAAAATATATTTATGACTCCAATGAGTCATGATATTTGAATCTATAGATCACTAGAACTATCCACTATCCATAACAGTAGTACATGCCTATCTCTAATAAATAATAAAACCCTGGGATATCTTCAAATCCAACAATGAATCACCAATAAAAAAACCACATACAAAACAACTTAATTCCTTAGTATCAATATATATTTATACTATGTTCATCTATTATATCATTGTGATCCTCAAGATGGATCTAAATCATACCAGGAGGGGAACCTAACATGTCCTAATCTCCCAGAACCACACATTACACTAACTCTTCAACACCCCAATTGCCATTTTATATAAATGACACCGAAAAATCAAATTTCCTCTTACTTTGAACATTCTAGGAATACCTCAATTACATATCCTTCATCCAGTGATAACCTACACACCTAAAAACACATTCCCTTGAGCACCTCTTTCACCCTATGTTCAACTCATAACCATTAAGAATAACTTATCCCCATAACCATCACCTAGGCCAGACACCCAAATAAACTTACAACCCTTAGATCCAATCACAATTATAAATCACTTGACTATTTTTCTCTTCCTCAATTCTAAGGGGATACCATGTGCTAACACCCAATAAAAGGTTTCTCGACTTATGCACAACTATAAAGTGTATGAAAATCCATACATGCCTCATGAACCCAAAGCCTACATAACATTACCAACACCTATTATAGGTCAATCACAAAATCCACAGCCATTGAATCTGAAATCCGTAATGATTTGCACATGTTTTTTTAAGGCTGGGGCTGAATCCTCAATTTATTATTAAAGAAAAGACCTCTTTAGACTGGGTTGAGGGTCACCCATTACATATCCTGAAGGCCCAAGTCCAAGTGGCCTGCATACAAGGCTAGAAATCCATTTTTTTTGGCTCAAAGGACCCCTCAGTGAACAGTACTACTACAGTATCTGCGCAACAACATTACCTGCTACAGTACCGCCGCCGATACAGTACTCTGCTATAGTCCCTCCACCACTCCAGTGTTGCCACTGCTATAGTGCTCGGGAATTCCCTCCTGCCCGGATTTGCAGATGTTAATTAGGTTCAAAAACCGACATTCAAGGCTACGATAAAATATTCTATAACACAACATTCATCTAATATGCACCTGTTACAACATCACATGACATCCATGAGTCAAAATACCATCATATGTGGTCCCAAAACATAAACTATACACATTCTAACTAACATCATTGGACAATGTCTCTATTATACTCTGAACATCATCAAATTGAACCACTCATTGGAGGACCATAATATTAAAAAATCATCTTTATAAGGCCTCCCACAACGGTCCAACAACTAATCAATTACACCACACTAACCCAACAACAAAATTTCAAAAACCATACATGAGATTCATATCGTCCCCTATAACATAGGGTATCTCATTATATATACAAATAACCTTCCATTAGATGTAAAAAAATATAATTTTACACTATAAGGCTTATAAAATTTCAATACCACACTCATAACATAATAAATGTTTTGAATCATGTATTCTAAAGTGTCAAATCTAAATCATGGGCCTCTTGCTACCGTCTATGAGCTTGGAATGTTACACAAAACATAAAATACCTGAATCATGTATGTCAGTCAAACAAAGAATATATTAAAACTATAGAATCACAAAAAAAACAAAAACCCTAAAAATTTAAATATCTTATTAGATTAGTTGGTTTTGATGAAAAAACCTGGTATCCATAAAAAATCCCAAACACATTCATATATCATCAATCTGTTAAACCCAAAATACTAATATAACAATGAGATAAACTATAATAATACCATGTTGTAATGTCATGGTCTGGGTACCACTAAATCAGTGACTTAAGTTTGACCATCTCAAAACCTCAACCACACCTCCTCATATTTGATAAGGTGTTAACTAGAAGAAGGTGTCTAAATAATGGAACATTATGGAGACTATACCCCCATATCAGAGTACACAACCCAATGTGAATAAATAATCACACATATTAATGTAAGAAAAAATAATAAATTCATTTAAACAAGAAATAACTAAACGCAATGGAAATTATTCCCTAATTACCATGTAATCAAAACAACGATCCTCTATGAGGAAAATGTATATTGAATTAAAAAAAATTATAGAATCTAAAAAGCTATCTATTTAATAACCAATCTGAAACCATCCAATAACCTGATACCACTAGAGTAATATCATTTATTGAATAAGGCTCAACATGGTCTTTATAACAAACCCATGCAGGAAAGTAAACGAGAGATGCATGGGAAACCGTGTCAAATGGTGGCGAATGATGGGGTGAATAAATCAATGTAGGATTCCACAAACTATGTCAATATCAAATGCTATTCATTAAATAAATTAATTAAAAGTGAATTAAAATGAAATCACATCTAGTACCTGTTATCACACGAGTTCTATGGTTTCAACGTATCTCACTAAGTGGTCAATTTTCAAAACCAATTCTCTAAAACATGACATGGAAGGTAGATATATTAAATGTGCAGAAAGGGTTTCAAAATTCTCTCCACTAAGGGAAGCATGAGTCCCAAATTCTAAATACCTGCATAATGTACAAAATATATTAGTAAATAGAATGAAACTAAATTATCTAATGAAAATTGTCTTATTAATATCAAATGTGGCTTAACCTCAATACAATTATTACCCATATATCAAATTATTAGTATAAATACTAATAATATTGTCTTTTAACCCATACAAATTCAAAAATATAGTTTCATGGTTCTCCATATCTAAAACATATATACACAACAATATTGTTTCCCAAATCATCATTTTTTTACATTCTTGGGATAAGGTGACTCAATGGATCATCCTTTTTCACATGGAATTCAATTATCACCCATTTCATCATTCTTGAACAGACCATAAAGAATTCATGCAGTGTCCATTTACTAATTATTACCCAATTACAATAGTATACACTCTATACATGAAGCATCTATCCGACACAAAAACCAGTCCATCATTTCTCAAGCACTAACTATTTCATAATGACCATACCTACTATTCATGAAAAAATGATGATCTTAATTTGAAAATTACCAATTAATAAGTCAATATGACTATTAAAACTAAACATAACCCATATATACACACACCCAAATTTCATATTCTAAATTAAAAAGAAGAAACATACACATTGAAAATTTCAAAACCACACTTTAAACATGGGTAATTCTTTTTGAAAAAAACATATGTCCCAATTCATACATTTCAATCAAACGCATCTAAATATCTGTTGATGAGTTTTCACTAAAATATTAAATATTTTCTAAATTCATTGTCATAATTAAATTCAAAATAAAACCCATATTTATATGTAATAAGACTCATCAAAAAACCACCCTATCATCCACTTGCATTAAACCCCTCAAAGCATGTGTCTTCCCCATTTTAAATCCTTCATGTTCCATCAACATCATTTATCTTGAAAAACAATATAGGAGAAACCACACACCAATATCAAATAATCATTCACAATTACTTTTAATACTATTTATCATCACATTGAGGTTAACCAATTTATTAAAAAAAGTAATAATTTTCTAAAATATCATTCCCACATTGACATACTTAACCTGGTCGATCAATCTACACAAATTTTAAACGATTTCAAAATTATCATGGAATTTTTATAAAATAATGTCACACTAATCATTAAGCATTCAAAACCCGGCACACCTTGTGTGTGGCCAATGGTCAGGTTCCACATCACCATGTATCCAATGGAATCTGAGGATTTTCCAATCTTACCATCTAAATAATAAAAAATATGCTCAGAAAAGTTGAATGAAAGAAACACATGGTCTCTAATTCATATTGTGAAATTCATATATAAAAGTGACCTTCAATTAGGAAATTTTTTTAGACAACCCACCTCATCAATGAAACATTATAAAACATTTTCATAGCATAGAAAAATCATTACATCCCATTCATAAACTATCCCAACCCCACAACATCCAAAAAATCTCATCATGATCACCCAATCCTTAAACACACACAAAACAACCTAAATTTTTTAATTAGAATAATTGCAAGGAATTAATAAACCAACAAATATATTTTCAAGAATTCATCAAACAATACACCATACCACCACATAGAGAATATCTAATAAACTATCATGGTAAGTCTCGAATGGATCCCTAACACCAATATTGGGAAAATCTATAATAATCAATTCGTAATTAACAGCTAATCAAATTAATCCATTTAAGAACAAATGAAAAATTATTACGGTCACATAAATAAACCAAACTCCATGAAATAAATGAACACTCAATATCAAAATCTCCTCCTCCCAAGAATAAATAAATACTAATGGTAAATTTAAAATTTGACTTTAATTTGGTAAAATTATCCAGGTATGTGAAACATTAGAGATAAATAAGAATATGGAGAAATGAGATAAACTAATGAAGAGAACTTTCTTCAAACATAAAAAGAAAACCACAAAAAAACATCTATAAGGATGTTTAAATATTGGAATATAAGAGGAGATCTCTTATACAGTTTATGGACTTGGGTGGGAGTAAAAATAAAGTGGTGTCAAAGAAATATTCAAGTAAAAGTATTTTTAAAAAATGAATTTTACTGAAAATTTTCCTTGAGGTATGGCTTGGAAACACTATTTTCTGAATCATGTCCTAATCGGGTGTAACCTATGCTTAAATACCCAGTCCCCACATAGTTATGCGACATGAAATGAAAAATTGATGACCAACTTCTCTGAAAACGCTTCCTCTCAAATATAACAAGGTACATGGTTAGCCAATGGTGATGACAATACTACATTGATGCCATTATAAACAGTTCATCTATGCATCATTCTTTACTTAAATAAACAATAATCAATCCCAATTAATATATGTTGACCAATCTCTTAGAATAAACTAACATGCAATTAAAAATTGTCACATGGAAAGTTTAATAACAAAATTCCCATAATTTTTTTATGACAATGTATAACATATTCATGTAAATTAGATTTCATTCCATAATAATAGATACATACATCAATTTAACCCCAAGTTTAAATATATTATATTTCATGGTACAATCTTCATTTAGTTTATTTTTATAGAACATATAACCATTAACTACCTAACCATTGTACGATAATACATACACACTTATTCCTATGGCTGGCAATCAATGTCGTTCTGAAATTAAACCTTATTTTTGGTTTTCAATATATGTGGGAAATTCTATTCAGTAATAAAAAACATAAATGTGGGCCTACTCCAAATAAGTAATATTGAGTTTGACCAATTATCATCCATATATTTCTCCACCCACCAGCCACCCAGAGATATAAGATTTCGGTAGACAAATTCATTCCACAATAAAAAAGTTTTCAATACGTAATTCAATGGCCTCTCACCAATATAAATCTCTTCAATAAAACCCTTATATAATAATAAATTTTGACGCACACTTTAAAAATCATTATACACTTTTTAGTGGGGTATATCCATAAATAGTGTTCAAGACACCATAGTCGAATCTCTCTTAATAAGTGAATCATCAAAGGAACAATAATATCAAATTATATTTGTTGGAAGAAACCTTCCAATTCGAATATTATAGACGAAATTTAAATTTTTAAAGTCATAAATTTAAATTAGTATATAACATTGATACATATATCCTTGAAGAATAATCATTGATTGGTTAAGGTAGTAAATAAAGTTTTGGGAGAAGTGATACATAAATCAATAGTAATTAGATCCTACAGAAAAACATGATAGTCAATTGATTTCAGACCCTTTAACTTTATTTTGTCCATTTACATGATTTTGCTTATATTTAATTAATAAACCTATAAAACCCTTACACAATCCAAAATCATGTGAAACTAATATATCTCATTCCTGGAATGAGTGTATGTGGCTGCAAGAATAAAAGTTTCCTTTTCACCCTTCACTATCACCAACTCATCTTATTTTCCAATGATAATAAGTTCCATCCTATCCTTAATTCCATAATTTATTCTGGGTCCACTTTACAACTTTTTTTTGACAATAACATATACATTTTTTTTCAAAATTTATAACCTCAAGAAAATATCCATCGTATTAAAAATTCCAGTATGGAAATTAATAAAACTGATCACAGTATCTAGCCAGAAATCTTATTGTTTTTCAAAAACATTCTTCCAAATGAAGATTTCATATCTTTTACCATAACAAGAAGTTGATCACATTATATTTGACATAGAGTTGTATGTTTATCTAAGAATTTATAAAATTATTTCATATAAGATTGATAATTATGATGTTGTGGTATAAATCTGTGATATCCCAGAAACATGATATTAAATGAATAATTCAATTTAATTTACTATGTACCATGTTTGCAACTAGAGAAAGGTTGGGTTCATTTAATGATATATCCTAAAAATATTACATTTTGTAGATT
The DNA here is from genome assembly GCA_963277665.1 of Viscum album. Classification (NCBI taxonomy): domain Eukaryota; kingdom Viridiplantae; phylum Streptophyta; class Magnoliopsida; order Santalales; family Viscaceae; genus Viscum; species Viscum album. Next base: position 791,967,014 of record OY728160.1, on the reverse strand, counting down.
TATATTTATCATTATATACAATTTGAATCTCAATATGAAATCACAATTTCTATAATCATTATACAATGTAGCACCTTAATCCCACATTAATTTCAAATCCTCAATTTGGGGTGACAGATAAAAATCAATATCATTACCCTGTTGTTTTAGTCCTAATAAATTAATAAATAACAGGATGTATTTTAATTTCTTGCACAACCATAATGGAATGTTATAATTTACCAATATAAGTGGACATGTAATTTGAGTGATGGTTTGAAAACCGATTGGAATCACTCAATATATATATAATGAAAAAATTAGGATTCATGGATTATTTCCTACATTAGGATACATCTTATCTATTCTATTTGATTAATTAGAGTCTAATTGCTGAGATAGTTTTGATTATTTATTTCTTGTATCTGTGTTCCACGTTAATTCCCTTATTGTCCCTTCGCTACTATATAGGCACTAAAACCTTGACATTATTGGGATTCATTATAAATCATTCAAATTATGGGATTTAACTTTCATGTATCAAGAAGAACTACCCATTGAACATTTTTTTCTTTTTGGTCCTTCTAAAACATTATACAGTTTTTTGACGAAGGAATTTAATATTTCAGTGATTAGACTCCTTGAGCATATAAATTATTTGGTGTCGTATGTTCATTTTAGTTTTTCATTATGTTCTAGGATCATGTTATTAAAGAGAGTAACTCGTTTCCTAAATCTATTATCATCCAATCTGTTGCCTAAATTGATATTTTAAAACATTAATACACCAATGAATATTATATATTTATTTAAAAAATCATACAATGATATCATTTCACAACTCATTGACCAATCAAATAATTTTTGGCAATCACGAAATTAATATTCAACTATGCATTTCATTTACTCAATAAAATCGTCATCTTTATTCACATGTGTAATAATAACATTGATATTTTTTTCATTTATCCACACATTAAATCATATTAGATGATACATAAAATATAGTGTTATACATATTGTTATCTACAATAACTTTTTTTCTATGTTTATTAATAAATTAATAACATTGATCCATTACATGATAGAACACATATTCTTCTAACTCATATAGAATATTTTTTTAAAAAATTTAAACCATGAAAACACAAAAAAAGAATTTGAGAAGGTGTATATACATTACATTTTGTTAATTTCATTAACTGTTTCACTTCATCATCAGAATATTTTGTGAAAGAAATGGAAACAATTCAATATTTATTCCGGTCCATCATATTTTATCTGTTAATATTAATATTCAAAAATATAATTACCCAAGAGATGTTAAATTAGGGTCCTCACCCAACTATATATCACCATTTGATGATTTAAAGGATATGAATCAAGCAATAACATCCACAAAACTATAAAATATAAGAGTGAACTAAGTCCAGAAGATCCCCCCAACCAAACCAATCAACGAGATAACATTCATATTGCATTATAAAAATATAATTTGAAATTTATTAGAAAAATAAAAATTTTCTATATAGTTTTACATAATAAGTAGGAACACATAATATTGTGTCAAAACCATTTTTAATATATTTCAATTAAATGAAATAAATAAATGGAAAATATTTTCTTCCATAAATACCTCTTGGTCAAATAACATTTTAAAAATATGATATTAGGCTATTTCATGAAAGCCTAATTTTGAAATACCCATTTCAAAACTCAAAGTGGTTTCCATCTATCAAACAATTTTCTAAAACATGTCTGAAAACCAACCATTTCTACAAAACTAGGTATGGTGGACTAAAACACCATTTTACAAACTTGTCCATTCTTAGAGATTCAAATATAATATTTTCCTTATTTTCAAATTTTAGAACCCTTTTCTAACACATTGTAAATATAGACTGAATACTTTTGAAAATAATGCATTCCATTTTTTCATTCATTAAAATCCTTTCAAAATCCTTTCCAAAATATCTAAAAACCCATAGAAATAATGAATAAAGAACACATTCGTGTACTATTATGTCAAGACACAAAAACTAGGTCAATAATAATAAACATCCCTACATTAGATCAATAGAAACATTTTCAATACAAGAATAAATGTTTCTTGATAGTGTCACACCTTTTATGAGAAATCATATTTCAAGAAATTTTACATTGGTATTCTATATTAAAAATATGTTTTTTATTAAGAGAAATTTTACCATGTATAAAATCTATCTCAATCTATTATTTGGAAAAAATTTATTCATTCACCATACAGACTCATATAGGAATTTACACAACCTATTCATCTACTATTAAAAAACATTCAAAGAAAAAATAAGTATTAAAAAACTATCCACCAGGGAATACAATCCCATTTGAAATAATCCATCTCATTTTAAAATCATAGAACTGTTTTCTACCCCAAAAATTTATATAAATATATTCCAATGATTGTATTATTTTTAAATATAAATATCATTGTTTATCTCGCAACATTGAAAATAAAAAAAATTCCAAAAAAATTCCCCTTTTAATTCACCCAAACTTTTTTTTGAAATACAGTTAAAAAATTTATAATTTTTAAAAAATATAGTTCTTCATTAACACTGATTTTAGTGCCAAAATATTTCACTAAAAATACATTGGGTCGTTCCCCTAAAATTTTTTAATCAAATATCAGTCCATAACAAGGTATTAAACAACATGGAAAACCCCATTCATTCCTCATGGGATCCCATATAGGCATATGTATTAAAAGGATAAACATTCAAAGCTACAATCACATAAAGAGAATGAAAATATAAAGGATTGAAAAATTCTGGGAAAACACTATATAAGTATTTTAGAAAAAGTATGACGACATAATAAGTAATGAGGAGGACACATTAAATCTAACCATAGTATTTCTGTAATTGACACATAGTCCTATTATAAAGATAATGATCCATTGAATGGATTAATAGTACTATAAAGTGAATGGAAATATTAATGGAACATTACATCAATATCATATTACCCATGGAATATGACAAATGTCATCATGTTTCATGTTTTTAAAGTAACTAGTTTATAATAAAATAAATTAAAAGATATAAGGGTGATTTTGGTAAGAGAGGATTTCATTGTTATTTTTCAATTTAATATTCCACTAAAATATCACTATCCATGTAGCTTTTCTATTCCTCTAAATATCAGTGCTTGAACATTCTATAGTGCATTTATTAATTTATAGGGGGTTATTCAGCCTTTAGTACTTAATATTTTCAAGAAGACTAATCCAAATATAGTAGAAATTTTTCTTTCACTATAGGAAATTTCCATTTAGTAAATCATGGAAATTAATGATTATTTTATAGGTTATGTTGGGAGATTTTTCATTCCAATTGATTTTATCATTCTAAAAGTTGTGGAAGATTAATATATAGTAATAATCATTGGATGAAATATCATATCCTTGAGAATTTGTTTTCTTTAATTTTAATCTACTATAATTTATTATTTTAATTGTAGGTATGAAATTAAAATTTTTGAAGATGAAATAGGTGAATCATTTATACTAATAAGAATATTATTATGTATATATCACTAATAATGAGGATATTTTATAATTAAAAAAATCTATTAAAGATAATTGTTTTACATTCTTGATTGATGTAAACTCCAAATCAAATACTATAGAATGTTTTTAGAATATTGAATAAGATGAAAGATTTACTATAGTATATCTATAATCAAGGAATATTTTACCCAATTAATTCTCTTTATTTTTCATCAACCTATGTTAGAGCTATAGATATTCATGACAATCATGAAGAAAACATTGCTAGTATAATTTTAGGAAACAGTTGGGTAGGAAATGGACTATAAATATCTATAAAAAATTTCCATGGTGTAGTTATATATAAAAAACAAGATGGAGAAAATTATGGGGACATTGTTGTAATTTAGATAATAGTTGATTATGATATTGAACTCGAAGTATCTTTTCAGGGCATTAACATTGTGATGGTGAAACTAATGAAATATAATGGATTCTAATATATTCCATGTTCATTATCCTATAAAAAATATAATATAAAACCTATCGTAAAAATTGATATTTGATGACATAAAAAATATGAATAATTTGGAAATTTGGTTGAGACATGTCTCATGATTGAATAATAGTCCTAGATAATTGATGACCTAAAATTTTTAAGGAATGATCTAGTAACAAGAATAATGTAACTGAAAATTTTGCTTTGGATGTGGTAATCAATGTGTAATGATTAAGAGATGCTTCTAACTATCAGAATGTGAAAAGGAGGAGCATTTGAAAAGGATATGAAAGATGAAAATGAGGTATAATATGAATTTATATAGAGGATAGATATAGATAGAGTAATAATTTTTTTCCCATATTAATGAAATTTTAACCTATGTAATAATCATAAAAACAAATCTGCAAAAGATGAAGAAAAAACATAATTGAAAAATTTATGGAAAATGAAGCATTTAACAAAATAAAATATAATAACAAACCAAATATAGTGATAAAATGTCATAATAAATACACAAGATATTTGGTTTTATTATTGTGTAAATAGAAGGCCTAAAAATTTTGTTCTCTAGAAAATAAGAACCATATGGCTAATGAGAATAAAAAATATTTGAGAATAATCTTTTATTAATGATATTTTTATAGTATCAATTTCAATTTTTTAAGGATATGTATATAAAGATAATTATTTCCAATATCAGTATTTATTGCATTTACCAAAACAAAACTAATGAGAATGATCACAACTATTAGAAGTGTCATCTATCAGGATAAAATGATTGAAATATACAGGTAAAAGCATCACTAAATAAAAAAGGTTGAAGTAAAAAATGATAAAAACCTTATCTACAACTGAGAAAAACAAGAAGTCTTCATGTTATGGGGAAATGATAATGATGATGGAGATGGAGATAGAGGGAGGTGGTGCAAGGAGAGAGTGAAGAGAAGAACCGATAGATAATAGTGGGGCTTTAGTGTGGTGGAGCAATGGCCTGGAGGTAATGCAGCTAGGTGAGAGAGGCGTCTGATTGTAGTGGGATTCATTAATAGCAGTGATGATGTAGGGCTTTGATATTGTTGTTGGTCGGGAGTCGAGGATCGATGTTTGTGGAGTTTGGAAAGAGTGGTTCCAATTTTGCAGTCAGCTTTTGTGAGATCTTGATGTGTGAAAAAAGATGTCGAGTATTTTGGTTCATTTATAAAATCAGATAATTATTTTATCAGTGCTACATCAAAAGAACTAGGAAATATATATTGTTAATAATTTCATTAAATTATCATATATACTTATTTATGATAGTAAATATATTTTTTTACTTATAAATATAACTATAAATAAATAAATAAAAATTTATATTTATATATATAATAAGTATAATATATATATATTAAATATATTTATATAATTATATAAACATTTTAAATTATAAATATTATAAACAAATAAATCTATATTTATAATTATAATATTATAATCAATATGTTAAATATATTTATAATTATATATAATAAATATATGTTTTATAAATAATTTTAAATATAAGTATATTTATATTTAACAATGTAAATATATATATTTATAAATAATTATATCTACAAATAAATAAATACTTATATATTGAAAAAATTATAAATTAATGATAACTGAATTTAATATACTTATGTTTTATAATATATATAATTAATATAATTATTATAAATTTATAATAATATAAATATATCTATAAGTTTTACAGATATATTTATAAATATTTTTGATTATTTATAAATATTTATAAATATTTATAAATATATTTATTTACCTACAAATATTAAAAACAATATATGTTTAAAATTTATAATTTTTAAATATATACATATATAATTATAAATATAAAGAAAAATATATTAATTTTTAACAAAAACATTATAATAATAATAAATTTTTAGTATATATATATATATTTATTTATGTTTAATTAAAAATTAATAATAAATATTTATTTATTTTTATATAATTATATTTCACAATGCTATTACATGCTGTCGTGTGTTTGTTTGCTTTGGGAAATCTCACCTTATTTACATTACATCACTACAGTTCTCAATACTTCCTTGTCTGCTAGTGGTCACTAGGGGATCGTCCATCCTATTGGCTTTGATGCAGATTCACATTCAGGTTTCACGATCTTGTTGTTGTTCCAAGTGATATAGAATCAAATTCTTCTTCGAGATGGCGTCTACTGATGTAGATATGGGTTTAGAGCACTTTGAATCGTATAGATTTTTGGATGGTTCAGCTCCCTCTTATTTCAAGGAAGGTCATGGTGGTACAAAAATTAATCTTGAGTTGAATTTTTTGTTTCCCATTTCTGTTTTGGCTTCAAACTACAGCACCAATGAACATATCTGATGGGATCTAGCGGCCTCCATCCTTGATCAAGGCCATTTTTATTCTAAAAATTTCATGATGAAATAGGTATTGTTGTGAGATATTTTCATTGATAGGTTCTTACTTCGACTCCATCATATGAGTATGCACTTAGTCGACCTATTTCCCTCATTTAGGTATTTTATCACTATTTATTCCCCATAAGAGATAATGTTGTTCCTTTAACAGTAAACCTAGATGTGGTCTCTGATAGTTTGAAATTGGGGTATTTTTGTATTCTTTATCATTTCATTTTTCCATATGGATTGAAGACATAGATGGTTGGGGGTCCTATATTGAATCATTCTAGAATATGGGGATTCTTTGATTAGAAATGTGGCTCATTGGTTCCATGTTTTTATAACATAATTTTCACCTCTAAAGAAATAAAGAAGAAGGCTTTAGTTTTTTACATAATATCTCTCAATACCAGTATGCTTCTCTTACATGAATGGGATAAATACTTCAACCCACATGAGGATGGAAACACATATATACAGCTCTAGTTGATGGTTTTTTGTCAAAACTGGCTACTCTGGCATTCTCAAATGATTCATGAAATTAATATTTCAATTGGTATTCAGATCAAAATGGACCAAGATACTAAAATGAGCAAATTTTGAAATTTAATGTCATTTCTAGTTTAATTTGACATATATTCCTCATTGGTTGATATGATTTTTATCTATAAAGAGGATGATGATTTGAATCGTTATACTGAGTATTAAAAAGTCCCATGTTTCAGCTCGATTTTCAAAAGAATTGTTTAGGATGTTTTGTATTTTAGGATATCACTTATCTTTTCTTTAATTCATAGTATTGGAAAGGAGAAAAATATATATTTCAAAATTCTAATGAAATTTTATCCCATAGATGGAAATACATCTATTCTATGGAAAGATGTCAATATGAAATCTATTAATGGAAGGATGATGAAGGTAGAAATTAAAAGGTGATTTTTTCCTTTAATATAGGACAAGAATATGGTCAATATAAAGGATATTTTATTTGTATATAGGACACTAACATGTAGAATAAATGGTTTGATAGAGTTACTTAGGATCCCTTAACTCATTATGATGTGTGGAAAAGTTAAATTTTTATTGGTAGAGTTTCCCTTGACAAGAAGTTGTGTAGTCCGAATCATTTGGTTGATATAATTTAATTCCTTTTAGAGTTAAGAATGAGAGATATTGATTTGAATTCTATAGTTAATGATCAAATTCTTCCTAAACTAACTACGTCAATCATTATAGTCAAACAAAATACAATTGATATTATGGATGCTTATGATTTGTCAATGGATTGGAGTATATTGAGAGGGAAGCTTCATTATAGGACATATATGATATGCATGTGTTAATGAATTTAAGAAGTGTTAAATGTAAGTGAAATTTTAATAACAAAGGGGTAACAATGGTTCATAGGAAACATGTATTTGATTATAATCCTGACGATGTATCTGATAAGATATCTACTAAGATAAAGATTGTCACAGAGGTTAATAGTTTTGAGGTACTTGAGTCTACCAATGCTGATGCCAGTCATTGGTTTAATGAAATTCGTGATGATAAAAAGTGTGGACATGATGTATTCAGGCATCAGAAAACCTGGAGGTGGATTTGGCATTTAAAAAGATTGAGTATGAGAGGTTGGGAAGACTCAAATATAGGTTGTGGGAGATGAATGATTTATTCATTGGACCAACCCACTACAGGGAAGGTGAAGATTAAGGAGTAGTAAATTTTCCTCCTTAATTAAAGGAATTCACATTCAGAATGGAAGTCTAGTGAGGATGATAAAGGCTTTCTTCTTGATTTGGGTAAAGATTTTGGAAATTTTTTTGTTGTTGTTTATTCTTATAGATGTGGGTGTTACTATTTTTTTTACATCATCTATCTTTTACATGACTATTTACTTGAGATTAATTTTAATAATATGGGTATTAAACCGAAAATATTTTGTTGTATTTAATTATAACTATTAATAAATTTATATTTATTTTCAATTAAGAAATTATAATAAATAATTATATATTTATAGTTATTTATACAAATATTTAAAAAATTATTATATAATAAGAAATATATTCATTATATTTAAAATCTTATTAATATATATAATTAATATATTAATTATAATTTTATATTGATCTAAATATATATATGTATTTATAATTATAATTATATATATCATTATTTATATTAAACGATTTGGATATATTAAGAAATATATATATTTAATTGAATATAATTATAAATTTATGTTTATAATAAATATATTTATTATAATTTTATAATTATATATATATAACAATAATTAGTAGAAATGAATATATTTATAATTATTTTTTTATAAATATAAATATAAAAAATTATTATATATGTATCTATTATAATTTTATAATTTTATAATTATATATAAATATTTATTTATATATATAAATATAATTAGGAATAAATATAATCAGAAATTATTTATATATAAATAAAAATTCCAAATTAGATTTGTAATTAATGTATTTATTATTTAAATATATTTATTTTTTTTCCTAATTATTTATCAGAACATGATAGATTAAAATCTATCAAATTAATATATCAAATACCTTGTAATGTATATATTATATAAAACTAGTCATCACATATAGGGAAACATGAATAACAATAATCGTGTAATGAATAAATGAACATTCTTGATGAATACATAACATATGAATGTAATTTTACTAAGACATCAATATATTCTTTCACTAAATTCAAAAGAATAAAATATGTTGTTAAATATTTATTCATTTATTTCTAATTTTAATTATGAATACATATATTTATGAAGTATTTATATATTAGTATAAATATAAAATATAAAATATAAAATTATAAATATAATACATATATTTACTACTTAATTTAAATTTTTATAATACTATATTTATTTTAATATATATATGTAGATAATTATAATCTTACAAATAATTTTTGAAAGGATTATATATATATATGAATTTTTAACAAATAAATGTTATTTATAAAATTTTTTATTTACTGTACATAAATTAATTTTTTTAATATAAATATAAAATAATTATATATATTATTTATATTTTATTTAAAAAAATGTAGTGGTTCTAATAATAGTGCTGATAAATCAACCTTTTATAAATGCAAAAAAATCTCATTAAAGGGGTAAAACGTTATTAATTATTTTAGTCACCAATGATAATGCTCTCTTTTATCATCGTTTTTATCATAGCATTGATAAAGTCTATTTCTATTATTACACCAATCGGTGGAAATGTTTTTTTTTTCAGTCTGATTAATTTAGAATGTTTAAAAACAACTTTTATAATGTTTTTAAAATTATATTAATTTATATAACAACCATATTCATATTTATTATAACATTTATTATCGTCTTATATCATTTTATCATCCATTTCATCATAATATTCCTTTATTACACTTTTTTGACTGTTAACTTCCTCATTTTATTATGCATGTTTTGTAATAAATGCCGTGGCTGTTTTGGAATGTATTTAGTTAAATTATCTTCATAATGATAATAATCTAAAAGATATAATATTTATTCATTATATATATTTATATTATATTTCTTTAATGTTGATCAAGGTATGTGAATAGCATTGTGTCATGGATATGGAATGTCATACGTACGCACAAGTAATAATATAATTCCTTTAGAAGTGAAAAGGGATGGAATTTTATGGTATATGTTTTTCCAGAATAAATATCATGTTATAATTATAATATATATCTATTATTTCAATCATTATACACTTCTATGTAACGTGGTGATGAAATTTTTTTTACTCCATGGTGTGGAGATGGTATGACATACAAAGGAACACAAAATGCTTTCATTTTTTCATACAATATATATATATATATATATATATATATTACAATATTATTGTTTCTTAATCATAAAAATATATCATAATTTAATAGATATTTGATTTATTACTTTAAAATGATAAAAAAAGATAATGTGTATGTGGAATAAAAAATAGTCTTGAAAGATTTAGGAAAGATGATTACCTATTTTTCAGCCAACTACCATTATATATTTTTATAGGGAATCTAGGATTTTTCTTTTGAGAGGACCAACACATATATAATTTGTGTTGGGATTGTTGTGATTGAATTTGGTAGGGAGTTTCTAGGAATGGAGTTTCAATGTAATTTGAATATGTGAGGGAGGAAGAACCCTTTTATAATTGAGGTGAGGGAAACTTTAAGAATATCATCAAATATTATCTTATATTACATTCAATCTAAATCTGAATAAATCCTAAAGGACATGTGTTCAATTATAAGATATTATAGTAATATAATATTAAAAACCAATATATTTTATATATGTTTTTTCCTTATTGAAAACTGGTCATTTTGAATGAATATTATTTAACTGTTTGAATTTTATCTAAGGTGCCATCATTTTCAATTTTAAAAGGATTTTTATTCTAACATATGGTATTTCAGTTTAACCAAAAATGATAAAATAAAAAAAATTATAAAATATTTTAATTAATTTTATTTTTCAAATGTTTAATGGTTTTTAAATAATAAAAATAAAATATTATTTTAATACAATATCATTATTCTAAATTTTGATAGTATTTGGTACTTATATTTTAAAAAATATAATGTTATTTACTTAACTTCTAACTAAATATTTTATTTATACCTAATAGTTCAAATTAATCTAATAAATACCTATTTATATATAATAATGTCAATTTATATTTATTTTAAAACATTTAATAATATTATTTTGATTTCTAAATTAATAAAATAATTACACCATCAATATTCTAAAAGTATATAATTTAAATATACATATACTAAAAATTATACATAATATACCATGAAGATGATGAAATCTAATAGATTTTGTAATATTATTTATAGTAGAATATATCCTTTTGGTAATATTATACTAAAAATCATTTATTATTTATTACGTGAATGTATCTTTGAAATTTTACTAAATAAATTATTACAAATTCCAAAATCTCATCTTTGGCCACAAAAAAGTCAAATATAAATTTTTCCCTAGAAATTATTTTTTATTATTTTAATATTTCAATTTTATATTTTTTAATAACATAAATCTTTCCCTAAGTGGTACATAAATGAAATTTAAGATAAATAATGTGAAATAAAGAGTCTTTATTTAATTTTAATAATTTATATGTTGTTTTCATTGATAAGTGTCCATTAAAAAAATAATTTTTATATATACATTTAAAGGGTTTTATTATATTAATTCAATTTTTATTCAATGAGTTAGTGTCATTTAATAGTGATTAAACTTTGGTTTTTGACCTAAATATTCAAATTTACATTTTACTATGTTAATGACTGTTTTTGGAAGGATACGTTTCATTTTAGAAAAAAATTAAACGAACCTATAAACTATATTTAGACGATATGAATCCAAAAATTAATCTAATTTTTTATAATTAAAATCACTAAATAATAAAATATAATTAAAAATAAATCATGTAAAACACCATGAAAAACACTTCTTCAAAAAAATGACTTTTTAAAACACAAAATTAATATATAATAAATTCGTGTATAAAATAAATGTAAAACCTATAATAATATTATTTTAAATTAAATTTAAACCAATAAAATTTAAATCTTATTCTAACAATAATATTTAATTTTAAATAATTTAAATTAAAATAAAATTTTATATAATAATAGGTATTTTCAATCTTCGTGAAAAGATGTAACATTAAAGAAAAGTCCATCAAATCAAAGAAGAATAATATTGATATTCTTATTTCAAAAAATAATTTTAGTTTTTCACATAAAAATAAAAAAAATTAAAAAATATTAGTTATGAAAAATTCTCCAATTAAAAGGTGGAAATTATTCATTTTACAAAAAATCACTTATTTTATTTAAAATTGGGGGTTTTCATAATTTATGACTAGGAAAAATATTGGATGAATTAAAGAACATATAAAAAATATACCTTCAATTAATAAAATTTAGTAATATATATTTATTTTATTTTTTATGATAAATTTAATTTATTGGATAAGAAATTATTTTTAATAAAAACATATTATTTATTTTGAATTTTTTTTTGATTCATATATAATTATTTAATATCCCAAAAATTCCCTTTTTATAATTTGTTTAATACTTACTCATTCCATGCATTCTAATAGTTGGGTGATAACTTTCATAGTATATTGTTTTTTAGCAAAATTCAGTCTCGCATCTAACAATAGCAATCGAAGAAACATGGAATTGTGTGTAAAAAATAAAATTATTATATTGCATGTACCAAATGTTAATATAAATATTTTGTAAGTTTAATGATAAAATTTGGGTTTTGTTTATGTAATTAATAACATAGTGTAGTGTGAATTGTAATACATCAATGAAGATAAATATATTATATAAAAACAATTTATAAAAACATGATGTATTAAATTCTACCCACATTAATATGAATTATGCCCTCAAAATTCCATAATATGATAAATAATGACGATACCTTTGCCTCATAATATTCTCATGTTCACATATAGCTTCTTCAAAATGGTTATTTCTCTAAAAAACAATTACCGTATAAGTGTTTCTTTTTTGTACAGCTTTATATATATTATATAAAATATCTAACAGTTTTAATTCATAATAGTCACCTTCCTCCAGTGGTATGATCATTGAGTTTAGCACATGTGAATGATCAGCAAGATAATTCATAATATATGACACGTGGAAGAAATCATTAACATCAAATGTATTTGGTAGAATCTCAAAATGACAAGCTACCATTCTGATTCGATTATGAATTAAACAAATGAAATTGCCTCATTCAAATTTGAAATTACACATCAAACATAAATGGTGGATGTTTGAGAATTTCATTGTCAGGATACCACATCATAAAAAATTAATACAATAATATCATTTAAAAAAGGAATTTTGGAAACATATTAATTATCTAAATTATTTATGAATTGGGTTTTCACATTGGAGAACATATGTGGTAACTGAATTTATGAAGATAGAAGATAAAACTAACATTCACGTTTTGATGGAGTGTGATATCAAAAATTGTTTTTATAATATTAATCATCAAATAATGATAAAATTTTGATGATTTAATGGATATATTTATTAATTTGGTATCATGTTAATAGGATAGCATTTTTTTCATGATACCTTTAAGGATATTGAATAATTTTTTCATGAAAATAATCATACATGATTTCAACTCAATCTCACTATTTGGTTATTCCTTGATCAATTTATGCTTCATCTATCATTTTCATTTGTGATGGTGATGTTGTAATTCCTAAAGAACATGGGGATAATAATATCCATAATTGGGTGACATGTAATTTATTCTTTCTCTATATATCATAATTACAATATTTTTTTGAACTAAATTTTAAATAATAATATTTATTTATATGGTTTTTAATATATTGATCTCTAAAATATATACCAATATTTGACTTATATAATTACATATATTGTTAAACATATGAACATTACTATGGATTGAAATACAATAATTTCAATTGAAGTTCTATATACATCCAAAATTTATATATCATATATCCCCCAAACATCTCATCATAGATAGTAATTGTTACACACAAGTAATTTTAATGAAATTACCATGTTCCCTCATGTAATATGTTAACAACACTAATTACGATAAATACTAAGATAAAAAATTCATTATTTCAAAAATTAACTCTTTACTCATTCTATACATCATAAAATTATATAAACACAATCTGTTGTGCCATAATCCACCCTTTCATTAATTACATTATCATAAATATTACCCCATATATTTTATCAGATTTTATCATCTCATTATCACATTATTATTCCAATATCATTCACATTTTAATTCTTACCATTCCATTATATTTTTATCCAAAAATATCACCTTTTGACATCAATCACTTTTTCGGGAACTATTACCATTCAACATATACATTGAAATCCATGAATAAAATCTAAAATGGAGAAATAATTATATAATTCACAATTCCATTAAAAAATAAATGTTTTTATACATCATTATTCTTGACATCCAATACATAAAAACTCAATAATTATGTGACAATGTTTTCCTTCTGAACATCACAAATAGTGATCGCTTACGATTAGCATGTTTCTTTTCTCCTCAGAGGATGATGATATCAATCAGCATTGATAGACCATTTATTTGGGAACTGGTGATCATATTGAACATATTTCATACAAATAAAGCATTGATGTTTGTGAGGTTTATTATTTTCATCCATTTATCTATTTTCATAATTATATATATTTTTATCATAACATCATCCTTAAAATTTCAAATGATCTTTTTCAGAAAACATGGATCATTTACCAGTCCCATATTTACAATTTACTCTACATTTATTTCAACAAATTAATCAAAATGGAAAAAATATATTGTTTTCTAAAGGGATATTATATTTTCCATTATAACCCATAATACATTTATTTTCATAAACATGAGATAAATATGAATGTTTACAATCTATTTCCACTTTGATGTGAAATTTGACTATTTAGTCATGTCTATCGAGGTCCTTTTTGGATAGTATACTTTAAATACATGTTTTTAAGCCAATTAATAACATGATTTACTTATTAATGAATAAAATATTGAATTCATACATGTCCCTAGATTCAATTTCATCGGTCTATATTTTATTCTTCATTAGAGTCCACCACTAGTCCTCTACTACTTATAAATTATATACAAAAGAAATGATTTTTTTCGAGTTCTAAAAACTAAAGGCAAGAAAATTTATTTTCAGTGGAACAAATCCATTATTCATCAACAAGTTGATTAAAATAACCACTGACAAAAAATTGATGTTACCTCAAGAAGAGATGAATAGAATTTTTTCCCTACTATATTCATTTCAATTCTAAAATGATTCATGGATTGTGTGATAATATAAATAATATTTGTCTTTCTAGTTCCAATAACACTTGGTCTCTCATGATGAAGATTGTTATATTTCCAATTGAATTTAGCAGTAACATGGTTCCTTTGGGTTCTATCTATTGACTAACACCAAATTTATTTTGTGATTACCAAAAATCATATTAATCATGGTAAATTATATTAACATTATGAAATGTTATTTTTTATCCAGATTTAACCATGATCATTACCAAAATTCTAGGATTGGGACCTATACATTGATTTACCCTTATATATAATACTGTGGTTTATCCTCAAATTTTCTTAAAGGATGAATAAAAATTTACATTCATTCCAACTATAATGAACCAATTAAAATTTTCATAGTCTTCACATAAATTTTTTGGAATAACACATACATTTATGACTCAAATCACCAAATATAATATTAATTTATTGCATTTGGATACAAGGAACAAATAATTATATTTTGGTACAATATCATCAATATATCCCAAAAATATATTCCCCTTTTTTATTCCAACCAAAAAACATTACTAATAACTAATGACAAAGATAATATTTAATGGTTTATATCAAATTCAATGAATTAGTAAATAAATCGGATATCAAAAATTATATAATTATAAGTTATAAGTACAAAACAAATATATTTGAAAATGTTATAATGTATATGAATGTACAAGATATCATGTCCGGTATTAAATCATCAAATTTCCTAAAGAATCAAATTATATATTAAATGTAAAATTAACATAAGACATGAAATTATGGTATACATATAAAAAATGAAAATAATTTATAACACCATCATAGAGGAAAAAATCCTTTACTAAACCAATTTCATGCCTCATTCCAATCATTTGTTAACGAACTTTTATAAATCATATTCCTATCATGTCTTTCTGAAACATGTTTACTCACATTCCAATCATGTATTAGTGAACCAAGATTACTCTTGTTCTATTCCTATATTACCAAACCAGGTTCATTTGTCATAATATTTATGTCTATCTAATGTGATATTAATCATTAACCAATGTATTGGAAACAGATATGGGTACTACCCTTAACATAATCAAAACAAAAAATTTGTGTTTCATAAGAAAATATATCACTCATCATATTAGAAACCATAAAATGGAACGGGATTCATAATGTTGTCATCAAAACATATCACATAGAGGAGAAAAATAATTCATTTAGATAAATCTAATACAAACATAAATCATTACAGGAAGAAACATAATGGTATATTTTAATAATTAATCATGTCAAAATCCGTAACACAAAATTTCAATATCATAGATATTTAATAATTTTTAGATATCACTTGAAATCATTCTTTAAGAAAATATTGTTTCTGTTTCATAAATACATTTTAAATCATAAATCATTTACCAAAGTAATATTATTTAAAATTAAATTAAAAAAATGTAAATGAACAATAAAAAAATAACATACAAATTTTTAACAACTTTTTCATAAAAATTTACTTGAATATCAATTTAAACACTTCTAAAACATTTATAGAAAACGTATAGGTGAGGGAACACAAATTTCTAACTAAAAATAATTACAATAAATAAAATTTATAATACCATGGAAAATTATATTCTTGAAAAAAAAATTTAAAATGATTATTTACAATCTATATAAATGAATATATGTGCATAAAATTACGTTTTTATAATAAAGAAACATTAAGACAAAATACATTAAAATTTTGAATCATTTGATCCATAACCCACATGAAATAAAGTTAAAAATTTTATTGGTAAATATGAATAAATATAATTATAAATATTATTTATTTAATTCTTGTTTTCTATATACCCAAAAAAATAAACGAGTTCTCAATATTGAATAAGCCTTAGAAAAATTAATTTTATATTAAAAATCACCATACAATAGGTTAAATTTCATTCGTATGTTTTTTATCCTTCTATATAATGGTTTAATGAATGTTTTTTATATAAAATATCTATATTCATATTTATTGTATCATATATTATCCACATATATCATCTTATCTAACATTTATTAGTACTATTACCACATTACCAATCATTATAATGTTATCTAATTCATTTTTCAATGCATATTTTGTTGTACATGTATTTTTTATTATGTATAAAATATATATCCTTAAAATAATGAAATATTATAAGGTAATATATATCATAAATAATCTATATATATATATATATAAAATAATTTTTTAATTGTGATCATGAAAAATTAATCACATAACTTCTTAGAGACTGTTGGGCGTACAAATATCTGAGTGATGGTATCATTCCCATAACGATGATAGGGGAGGGAAGTGGATGTTATATTTTTTTAGAATCAATATTATATTATAGTTAAAATTTTAATATATTATTGTATTCATAATACCAATATTAGTATATTTGTGATGGATAATATATTACACCACTGCGTGGATACGATAAGTTTTACACAAACATGTGTGGTCACATCATTTATCTATGGATGTATAAAATATGGAATATTGTTGTTATATAATCATAATAACATATGATAATATTTTATTCTTGTATTTTCTTTTTTATAATGGTATTAAAACATTTTAATTAAGTATATGAATAAATAATCTTGGATGGGTCAGTAAAGAGGATTAAATATTCCTCGAAGAACTTTTTTTGATCTTCTATTAGAGAATCTAGTGTTAGTCAATTTAGAATTCCAAATCCTCTAAAATGTAGATAGGGATTATTATATTATAAATTGAGGTTTATGGTCAACCATTATGGCTAAATGAAATGTAAATTATTGATTGAGTTGTTTTCTTTATATAATTTATGTGAGGGGCACCTTCAGAATTTCCAAAAAATATTAATATAGATTTGAGAAAATATCTATAAAAATACCTCAAAATTATATTTATTATAATAAAAAATATATATTACTATAATAAAATCATCCAATATAATATTGAATTTTTTTTGGGATTATTATAAACATTTTCATTTTTAAAAACACTTCATAAACATATTTAAATTTCAATTATAATAACACATTTATCTTTATAAAAAAGTTTAAAATATTTTATATGCGATGTAAATTAAAAAAAATAATCAATTGTTAATAAAACATTATAATATATTATAATTATTTTTTAATTATTAAATATATTTCATTATTTTTAATTAAATTAATAAAATATTATTGTAACAGAATATCAGTAGTGTCATGTTTGACACTATTCATTACATGGACTTTTGAAAATTAAAATATAACAAGATAAATTCAAAATAAATATTTATTAAATCCCAATGAGTTCTAGGTAGTCTATAAAACTCATTGATCAAATAAATTGGTGGATATTATTTTTATTTTAATAGTGTTTGACAAATTTATTTGATTATCCAACTAAACAAATAATTTTTGCATAGGTTTTGTGTAATTATTTAATATAGTTGTACAATTACTAGAAATATAAAATAAAATACATTGAATAAAATAAATATTCATTATTTTATAAAAATATTTTTAGTCTAATATATCTTTTTGATTTCTCTATATTAAAAATTAAATATTTTTTTGAACATGAGTGCGACTTATTTTAATTATTATTAAATACAATTAATATAAATATATTAATCTCATATTTGTAGCCAAAAAATCTAAATATAAATTTATATCATGAAAATATTCGTATTATGTTAAAAACATTAATTTATATTTGACCATAACATACTTATTTTTCTGTGGGGAAACATAATAGATATTTAAGCAAATAAAGTAACATTTTGTGAGTTTAAATTGATTTATATATTATATATTTCATTTTCATGGACAAAATTACAATTAAAAATGTAATTTCAATCCATTAGTGGTATGTAAAGAATTAAATTAATTAAAAAAAACTTTTTCATGTGATAGATTAATTTTATAGTCTTTAATAATTTATTTGTTTGCATAAATTACAAAATTTTCCATTTATATTGGTTACGGAAATTTACATTGGATACAATTTATACTAGCCTAAAATAATAGAAACTATTTAATAAATATAGATAATATTAATCCAAATTTAGAAACCATTTTTAAAAATTGGAAACACTAATTGTTAAGATTTTAATAAAAACATCTTTTGAAATACCACGAAAAAATTTTATTCGAACGATTCTAAATTAAAATAGAAAAAGTTTTTTAAAAAAATCCATGTAAAACACCCCTTAAAAACATAACATAAATATATTAAATTAAAATTTACTAATTGAAAATTAAAAATAATTAAAATTTTATACTTACCTTAAAATTACTTTCATTGAATATATATTTTTTAATAATAATTAGATGATTCACAATTCATCTAAATATAAATGATTTATAGAAAAAACACAAAAAAATCACCTTATGTTATATTTAATATTGCAATTATAAAAAAATATTTTTTTTGTAAAAAAACTTATAAAAGATTCAAATTTTATTTTTAAATCCAGACTTCTATAAAAAGTCCAAAAAAACCCATTTATAAAAATAGATCATTTTATGATTAAAAAATGGTGTTATTATTAATATATGCATATAAAAAATAATGGATAAATTAAAGAACATTAATAGAATATAAAATATAAAAATTTAGTTTAGATCATTCAGTAATAGTGATTAAGTTATTTTATTATAATAAAATGCATTTATTAGGAATAAAAACAGTTTTCCATAAAAGCATATCAATTATTTTGAATTGTATTTTATCATCCTTTAAAATAAAAGGTGTCCAAGGAATTAATTTGCTAATTTATTTAATAATTATTAATTTCATCCATTCAAATTTCTGGGTGATGACTATCATTGTATAATTTTTTTTGAACACTATCTTTTATGTGACACATTTTATCACAGGAAATTGACATTATATGTTATAATATCAATAAATTGTTTTGCGTGAAAAAAAAGATAATATAATTTATAAAAGTAGTGATTTAATATATTTATGCTATTTATAATGTAATAAAACATGGTTTATCTTCCAAAAAAATTCATTAATGAATTTACATTTATTTGAAAAAATAAATCATGTATACACTGGGAGTCAAATGTAATAAACATTTAGAATCAATAGTTATAATATTAATGTAATTAAATTTCATTAAATTTTCTATGAAGATGGTTAGAAAGCCCAATAAATGATTCATTTTAAATGAATTCACATTTTTGGGATACTTTGTAATGATGAGTAAAATTATGTAATAAAGTTATCATTGACAATTTTCTATTATATTATTCAAAATTATGTGGGATAATATTTAATATATATTTCAGAATGATTTGTTATAAATTACATATGGTATCTTATCTCATCTTAATTATACTGATTTTCATGAAGAACACAATCCATATATTTTTTATTTACATGGTAAAATTGGATTTTCATTATAGATGAAGGAGTTATTAAAGGGTAAAAAATTTCAATCTCAGTCAAATCTAAAGACATATTTGATATATGTGATAATGTTGGTGAATAGTGTTCAACCATAAATATCTATATATTTTTCTAGGATGAATTTGAAATAGTTGGTCATATAGTGGAGGTTATATATGATGATTTCTTTTTAATATAGGATGATGACAATAATATAGTATATATTTATTTAATTGATTGTATATTCAGTTCTCATTAAAAATATATCATATTTTCATTTATAATTAAAAAATTATTCTAATTTCTAAGAAATATTTTATAAAACAAGAATTTTATTAATATAATATATTAAATTAAAACATGACATATATTATAATCAATGTAGTAATGTCATTAACTGATTTATTATTAGATAAAATCAAAAATTCCACAACCCATACGATATTATATGGCCTATTTCATATACAACAACCTACACCCGGTATGATCCCTACATAGAGTATACTCCTATATCCATAAATTCATTCGATCTGATTTGATTGTATACTCATTAGGTATTCATCACACATCTAAATAATTAAAATATAATATTGTATTTTATAGATCCTTTATTGGAAATTATGGGTATTCTCAACTATTGAAATATTGAAATATTTTCCATCAATATGGTACTCTATGGAGACCATTATAAGGTAGTCATTGTGAATTGTAAGAATAATTTATTATATATATAATAATTTGGGAATATATTTACATGAATTATTTTTATAATATATATTTCCAAGCAGTTCTCAAAAAATATTTTGTTTGTAGTCAATAAATAAAAATAACAAATACATATGATTAAATTAGATATTTAGATTATATCCACTTCTTCCTGATAGCATATTGGATAGTAAAGATCCCGGATCCTATTTTGGTAGACATCCAGAATTTGGTGATAATGGTATATGTTGTGATTTCAAAATTTTATAAAATTTAATATTACATATATGATGAATTTATTATGATATAACAAAAAAATACTGAATTTTTTTGGTTGTTTATTTTTAAAAACAGAAAATATTAATTTATATTCCCAATGGATTTCATTTTATATTATTAAATATGTATAAAAACCCTATAAGGAACGTAAAACCAATTTCTTTTTTTTTAGTTCATTGAATTTTATACCTCACACAACCAAATAAACTTTTGATAATCATATTATGTTATTTTAATCCATCACTATTAAATGATGAACTACTATTGTATTGCACTATGTGGTTCTAAACTGCCTAAAATAATTGATTTATAAGAAATAAACATAAATATATCAATAATAATAATTTATTTTTCATAACATTATTGATGGTGGTTGTAACTGCCACTATAATTCACAAAATTATCCAGGAAAAACCAAATTCCTTTTCTAATAAGTTGTTCACAAATGAAAAATATTTATGAATCTAATTTAGTTTTATATATAAATATAATGTATAAAATTAAAAAATGATTAAAATGTTACATATGAAACCAACTGTGGTATATAAAACAGCGACATATTAAAAAAATTCTTGTTATATTCTATTTATTGTATATTTATTGTGACATATGATAATAGTATGTGACTTTAATGTATACCTATATCCTATCATATGATTCCTTGTTCAATAAAAAGTTATAATTTATGAAATGTATTTCAATTTATATATTTTTTTAGTGAAAAATTGATCATATGAATGTTTTTAATATTGATGGTTTTCTTTTCCATGTTTAATTGTTTCAGAGATTAGTTCCTCATCTATGACGAATAATGGGAGCTGATATGGACAATTCATGGTGGATATTATCTATAAATTTGATTAATATCATCAATCTATTTTTTATATTTAGATGTTCATCGTCAAAAATAAATGTGAATTATTGGAAGGTCATTGACCCATAGGAAAAAATTTATACTGAATCACACACCCAAAATGTTAATTTTTGGTATCCCATACACACATGTTATTAAGAAAATAGAGAAATGTATAATTTTTATTTTATTTTGTGGTTGTAGTTCCACCAATTACCATTATTAAATAAATGACCATTCATCTATTATAGAAGATATTGGTAGGATTTCCAGAGAAATAATTTATTAATTACTCTATTTTTTCCTATAATATGTGTTAATTATAACTTATGTGTTAGTAGATCCTTATTAACACTTTGGAACATCATTTGGTGTTATATTATCTACCTAAATTCATTGATATATTGTTCTCATAATATTTCTATGACACATCATTCACCATGAGATTACTAACATATTAGTGACTCATTAAATTTTCATTATTAATTAAGGAGTGGTGAAGATATTTCACTCTTAATGTGTGTTAAAATTATGGGAGTATCATCACATTTAGAATTGAAATACATTGGTATGATAAAAAAATAGTTTGGATATAATGGATTCCATTATTATATATTTATTTATTACTTCTTCTGTATTATTTTTCATCAATTGTGAACATTTATTTCACTAGTCATACTTTTAATAATCATTGTGGGTGGCCTGTACAAAAGTATTAACCCCTTATATTGGATCATTTTTTGACCAAAATATATCATTAATTACTTCACAATTATATGTAATAATGGTTTTATTGTTGGATTAGTTTAATGTTTAGAGGAATACAAGGCCTTCTAGTGACTCAAGGCCCAATTATATACTATATCGATTACATTTGATCAATATATATCCTTACGTATAGATTATCATCCCATTGGTTAATTATTATTATATTGTATTCCTAAGTAACATTAAATATTTTTTCATTTTTATATTTCATGTTAATTATGTATTCCACAATTAAACCGTAATTTTAATTTCTATGTATTTTGACTATATTTATTTTATATATTGTTATTGTTTATTCAACATATTTTTGGTTATCTGCACTTGATGGTATCGTCTCCCAACATATTTTATATAGAAAATACACACTTGTTTATAGAATTTGGATTATGTGTATTTTTGCCTAAGGTCATATGATACAATTGGCCAATAAAAATTAAATTTTTCATGATAATAATGTTATATTAATTCTCATTAAAATCTTTTCTATGACTTCTCCAAATGTTTATTTACGTTTTCAAGATTATTGGGATAATGAATCCACTTCATCACATGATAATCAATTTATAAATTATAAACTAATAAAATACTACTTTTTTCTGAGTGTATATCAATGCATATTGAATCATTTTTTCATCCTAACATATCTCCAATATATTATTAGAAATATAAACTTTATACCCGGTAGATTCTATAAATGAAACACTTAAAAGGCCTACATCTATAAATCACGATCTTCTATGTTATCAAATAAATGATAATATATATTTTTATAATGTACCTCACTGACCTGATCTACATGATTTCATTATCCTTAAAAAAAATTTAAATTAAATACCTTGGATAAGGATATATAATTTTTTTAAGGCTATTTATATTCACACAATTTTAATTCCCAAAAATTCTAAAATTTAGGGAAAAATCGTAAATAATAATAATGAATGTATTATGATTAATGTATAAATTTTTATTAGTAAACTATAATATTTTAATTACCACAATATTATTTGTTCATTATTACATATTAGAGTTCCCATTTTTGCCTTTTATTATTATTATATTATACAGAACAATATATGATCTAATTTAAAAGTTTCCCTTTAAGACAAATGAAATCATAAATAGTTACTAATTTACATTTCATCTAAAAACAAAACCTCAAGATCTAATAGAACTTTATCACAAGATAATATAGCTAGAAAACCTCATAGATAGATTGTAAACCAATATACAACCACTGATGGCCCCATCATATAGTCCTTTGTATAGTGACCATCACTATGGGTATATGATACAAAAAACATATTTGGAATTACAATATATGATCACTAAAAATAAAATAATTCCACTAATCAAAAATATATATTTGATAAACACATTATAATGGCATAAAAAATAGTTGAATGTAATATATCTAATTCAAATACATGGAAATTACGAGGACAAATAACACATAAATAATGATATATTATGTAACATCAAAAAAATTACATTACCATGAGCGTGAAATATTTTTAAAATTATATAAATTCATCTATAAGATTTGTAAAATAATTTTATTAATATATTGTTCAAAATAAATGTATAATTCATTGGTCACAACAATGAAATTATCTTAAAAATCATGAAGATGTACATATTTTTTCAATAATGGTGATTAGAAAAAAACATGAACTAGACCAGGTATTTAAAATCTAATCCCAAAAATAAAACACCCTCTACATACATAAGAAATGTATATATATTATATTAAAAAATATTGAAAGTGTACTACCCATCACCAACTATTATACAAATCCAGTCACCAACACATCTGAATGTATAACATCTTATTATAGTCAAACCATATTCTATACCCATATAAAATAATAACATAATCTTAAACAAATAAAATCCATATACCATATCCATAGAACATATATTTGTAACACAACCATGTTAGATCATTCAAAAAACCAAAACCATCTCCAAGATGAAAATTAAAAACATGAAAAGAGATTTAGCCATCAATTAGTTTTAAAAATATTCCAGACCATGTGTTTTGATTGAGTGCCAAAAAACAGAATTGTTTTTTGTTAGTTATTCAACTCATGAATTGGGTTGAGTGATGTAACATGAAATTTATAGGAATATAATAAATCAAAAATTCAAAACTAGGATCCACATACTATCAAGAAAACAATATAATAAAAACATCATCACAAATTCTTATACAACATATTTATCTATTTTATAATTAATTAAAAAACCAAACCCACCAATATAACAATTCAATTAACAATTTCATTCATTAATACAAAAATTTCACATAAAAACATCATCAGTCCCATACATCTATAAACTCAACAAAACTACATTGTTACCAGGTTAATGAATTCATTTAAAAATAGAAAAATTAAATAAAATATGTGAAAACATATTTTTATGAATACAAAAATAATAACTAAACCACCCCCCTATGTCTAATTTAAAATATATAATTAATATTATTAAATTATCCACCCAAACCTCCCAAATCCTAATTATTATATTTTAACAATATAAAAATAGGAAATGTTTAAAAATCATCCTTTTTAATATTATTCTAGAGTCACTAAATCATAAGAAGAATAAACTCAATTCTAAAAATTCAAATTATGATGGATATCCTCTAGAAATTTATATTTTATCACATGAGATTATTATTTTATTACATTACTCCATAGAAACCCATGATAATATATGTTATATAATAAAATGTATAATCAAGTAATAATTTCTTTATCTTACTACATTCTTGTGGCTTAAATGATCATACCCAAAAATTCATGAGATAATAACATTTATGTTTCAAAAAATCCCATTGATTACAAGGGTCTCCTAATAAGAGATGAAACTAAATAATGGAGACAAAATACGTGAATACATAAATAAAATATAAACAAAATAATAACACACTATATTACATTATATTGTAATTTAGTTCTGTCACCCCAAAAGCAAAATTTCATGGCAAAATTATCCCTTATATACACTAATATAACATTTTCATGAAATCTGTAACTTTAATGATATCAAGGGAAACTTGGTTTTAATATATACCATTACAACATAATTTTCCTGAATCATAGGTATATTAATATCTATATTGTGATCTAATTGATCAAAAAAATTATTATCAATCTCTTTTTTGAATTCATATTCAACTTGAAATAATTATTTCATGATGGAATACACTAATTTATAATTAATGATCCTCATGAAACTGCAATATAAAAATGTTTTCAATAAGCTCACAACAATAAAAAAATTGTTACATAAGAATCTATTTCCTCATTAAATTATTATGTAATTTACTAAAATGTTAAATAATAGAAAAATAGATTGTGATATTATAAGAAATAATGACCGGTTATGAAATCATTATTCCACACATACACAATGGTCAAATATTCATTATAGAAAAATATAACAATATAATGAATGTAATTATGTGTTAAGTTTCATGTGAAATCAAAATTATCCCCATTGTCAACTCATAATATTCCTTATTTTTATCTTCGTAAATATATAAAGGAACTATTATACTGAAAAATGATATCTATATATAACTTTTCATATGATACTAAATAACGAATAGATGAAATTATCTAGAATATGTATACAAAAATAATGAAAAATACTTTTTGAAAAAAATATGCTAATTCAATGTGTATTTATATTTAAATGTTTATTAAAATAAAGTAATTTTTTCACTAGTAGTATTTCATTGCAGTTCATTATGGATAATAACATCTAATATTTATAATGATGTAGTCCACTATTTCTTGTATAAATCTTATATATTATTTTTTTATTCATTTATATTATGTATTGTTCATTAGATATATAGAAAAAATATGATAAATTATAATATAATAACATAATTGAATTTATTATTATATTCATATTATCTTACAAACAGTAAAACAGTTTCTATATATACCATTATATTAAAATTTAATATTTAACTTCTGAAAATATAAATTATAATAGATTGGTTGAAACATATTGTTCATCCAATTTAAAAAATAATGATAATTTGTTTTAGTTTCCAGAATCTGTAATTATTCACCACAAATCATAATAATGGTGTTAAAAAATAGGATAGATAGAAATGAAAAATAGTTTCCTATATATATAATGTATCATGTTACTAACGATATATATGAAAATGAATTTAATCAGTTTTATTTTCATTCATATAAATTTCTTTTGTTTTTAGTTATACAATTTTTATTAATTAAATAGTAGTTGTAAACATTAATCTTTTAATGATTTTATATTTGATAAATAGTAGGAAGGAAAATTATTCATTATGTTCTAAATCAATTTTAGTAAATTTAGTAAATATGTTAATAAAATATTTATTTTTCCATGGGATGACTTTTATTTTGTGATATAAGATTTTTTAAAAATAAGATTTTTAATAGATCAATTAATAATCCAATGAGATAATTTATAATATTTAATATTAATATATCATATAATCTCTTTTAAAACTTATAAAAAATATTTTTTTTATTTAGTACTGTAGGTATCTAGATTCTAGAAAAATGTGGATAAGAATTTTTTCTATTTTCATGGGTAATAAAATATTACACCAAAATACTGTGAGTCATGATATTATTTTCAAGTAAATAGTAAAATGTATTATAAATAATTAATGTATTTTCTATTTGAGTTAAAACCATTATTTGGGAGTTACTATATAACTTTTGAAGTTATGTAGTTACATTAAAATTCTTATAGAACTACATAGTTATAGTTAAAAGTAAATTTAAATTCAAATAAATCATATTGTATATTTAATAGTGAACATGTTGAATCTTTTGAAAAATAGTTTCATTATAATATACATCAAATACATGAAGAATTTTTTAAAAAATCAATTTTGAATGTGATGTTAAAGATAACAATTTTCATCAATTTTAATATTTCTGATATTATTTATTGAAATAATAACTACTAATAATGATTTTGGTAACATTGTAAACATGGGAAATATAATAAGCAGTTCCAATGTCGAATAAACAAAAATATAACTAATCCCTAATATTTTTATGTGAATTTCATTCACAATTGTCCCCCTCTCTCTCTACTATATATTCTCTTTACATTTTCACTTCTCCCATGCTCACTATAAAAAATCCTATAAAAATTTAACAGTGAATAATTTATCACATATCTACACAGAAATTGGATTGTTCCACTTGATTCCATTCAAGGTCCACATCACCCATTCACTCCCTTTCCATTTCTTTCATTTCCTTAAAAATCTATTTATTGGATAAAGGTAATATATGATCCAATTTTTTAGTTTTACTAATATGAAATTATGTCGTGATAGTTTATACATAATATAATATTATCATTATATTTACAATGATGACGTTGATATAAATAAAACAAATTATTGAAATAATATAATGAAATATAATATTTTAGTTTTTATCTATTCTGATAATTAAAATTTGTTACAATTTTAGTTTAATGATTCAAAAAATACTAATACCATTTTTTGGGTTTTTTTAGATTTATTTAAGCTATAGGGGTGTGAATATAATAAAGAAATTTAATTTTATATCTATAATAGTTTTTAGAAAAATTAAACTATTTATCTAATAATAAAAAAATGAAACAATGGTAAATAAGAAATATAAATTAACATATAGAGAAACAATTTATTTTTTATTAAAAAAATTTATATAAAATAATAATATACATATAGTAATATTAAATATTTTTCTACAAATATATCACTAAATACCTACAATGGGTGAATGTATTTAAATTGATATTTTATAACGACTCATCCTTATTTGATTTCATAATCTAGAATTTTAGTCAATAACTCACTTCCTTTCACATTACAGATCTTTTCATGTTTATATTTTTAAAGAATTGGGATATAACACAGAAATAAAATTCGACAATTATATAGGTCATATATGATTAAAAATATATACTTCATCCAAAATAGAAAACATTTCATATAAAACATTTATTATTTTGAAAATGTTCATGATATTTAAATTTGATTAATTCTCTGATGTACACATCCATATGACCTTTTAAAGTCACATAAAAACTTTGTATGAGAAAAAAAATACAAGTAATAGATATTAAAATAAATAATGGAAACATTAATCTATAAATACTTGTAACATATGAAATAATTTTCAAAAATACATACAGGTCACCCATATTAACAATCATTGTAAAACTAGAGAATTCCGTGAGATTTAAAAAAAATAGATAACATGAAAAGAACCATAATGTTATCTTGGGGAATTATATACATAATCTTTTAACCCTATCAACTCTCATATAATTAATAACCCTCACAGTTAACATACAATGTAACTCCCATGGCTACCTTGTTGTGTGAGCATCACAGTTACACTTAGTGTAAACATACGACCGACCTACCACTTATATGTAACCAATTAAATGGAGGGAGATATAGGTACCACCCTTTATCATAAAAAAGAGAAAAATTAACAGGAAATAATCAAACAAAATGAACTAATTCATAAAAAATATTCTTTTGAATTTTGTAAAATTATAAGTTCAAAAAAATGATTTTACAAGGTAAGTCCCTTACAAAAACATATAATTGAAATACAAATCGATATAATTATATAGATATCTATATAAAATAAAAATAAACTTAATAAAAAATAATATAAACATAAAAACTATCTCATAAATGATCATATAAGAATTTAATAAAGGAATTCGAAGGTTAAACCAATGAATTTAAATTGGGATAAGAATTCACATACCTTAGGTTCTCATACATAAAAACTAATTAAAACACATATATAATGTATAAAAGTGTGTTAATAATATCTTAAAGAAACATATTCATGTTTATAAATCCTTATATCAGTATTTCATAATATAATTTCACCATTTAATTATTATTATTGTGTTCATTCAATGGTTTTTTGTATGTTTATTTCATGATTTACATGGAAACATTGTATATGATTTTCTTTTCATATAGAAAAGAAATTATATTAGAGGAATGAGATGGTACTCATATTTTTATAGAATATTTAATTATAAAAAATTCATTTTTATCATATATGATGATTAATATTTAATTAAAACAATATATATATTTGATTATATAGTTTGTGTGGTTCCTTTATAATCATGAAATTTTTTCATTATATAATATAATTTATTGCATATAAGTACATTTCATAACATAATATTGGTTACATCATTCACTTTACATTATGATTCAACAATAAAAAATTTTATATTTTTATATTATATGGATTTAATGGAAATTGAAATCAAATCATCCACAATTTTGGTAAATGACACATCATGAACAAGGTTTTTTCTTTTTTATTTATAATAAGTTGAAGAGGATAGGAAGAATGATGATGAAATTTTTACATAAAGATGAAAAAATAAATAAAATATAAGATTATTGACATTTAAAACCTCCTAGATAAGATGAGGGTATTTGATTATAAAAAAATAATGGAATTGAAAACAAAAAAATGAAAATGAATGAGGATTCTTACAAATTGTTCTCCTATCCTTGAGTTCCTCTTTAAGGCCGTCAGTTTTGGATTTTTGGTGAGACAAGTAGGTCATTGACATGGGTAAGAGACTTAGGGAGGTTAGTTGGTATAACTAAGACCATTATAAATGTTTTATTTGTTTTATAGGAAGAGGGGAATGAGGGTGGTATTTATAAGGGAGAAGATGATGGATTTTACATTATTAATAATTATTTTAATATTTTTTTCCAAGACTTTGAATAATCATTATTCTTGTGAAAAAATACAAAATAGAGCATGGGAGTTATAAAAAAGTGGGATTACACCATTAATGATGTAAAAAATATTGTATTTAATTGATAATTTGTATATACGATATTTTACTATATTTTACTATCCATCCAAAAATAAAATTTTTCTAAATATACCAAAAAATTACCCTAAATATTTTTTAATGTGTAAAACTCAAAAATGAATTCCATTTTTTAAAAATAATTTTCTAAATATGATTATTTTAATTTTTATTCAAAATAATCTTTTCATCCAAAAATAACAATTTTAAAAATATAACTGATTTTATATTACCATAAATATTTATCTAGATCTCCTTATCTTATAACATGAAAAAGTCAAATAATAATATGATATATTTTTTATAAGGTTAATATTATGATTCATCTAACTATTCATAAGGTTATGCTACTATTCACTAGAAAACAATTTGGTTCTATCAAAATCTAAATAGCTTACTGATCACAATTATAGATGACTATTTTTTGAAAATGAAATCAAAGAAGCGTAATTTTTTTAAATACTAGTTTTATCTATTTAATTTAATAATTTTTTTCTTCATTTCAATAAATTTTTAAATATTTTGGGAATTATATTCTCCCCAACTTTTAGAAACTATATCCTCATAATTGTATTTACATATTAAACAACTGGTTATTCATTTCCCTCATATCATTTTTAGATTCCCAGGTTTCTTCTTCAACCATGTGGTTTCTACACAAAACCATTACCTTGTGGATTAACTTATTCTTCAATACTTATTCCCTTTAATCAAGAATCTGGGCATGTTTTTCTTTTCAGAATATTTCTATTCTAGATGAATATTTTCTGGGATCAAGACAAGAGATGAACGTGGAACATACTATCAATGAATTGAATCATAAAAAACATTGAGTACATGAGATAAACACAGATGGAAAGATAAATGATAGGTAACTAGTATAATATTCTATAGTATTTCATATGTTCCAATGAACCTTGTACATATCATTACATTCTTACCAAAACACATAACACCTTTCCATGAAGATATTCTATGGAAAGCATGATCAAATACCTCAACATAAATGTTTTTTCTCTAATTGTATACAAAACATTTCAACATGCATTTAGATATTTTTATGTGTTTCTAGATTATCTTCACTCTCCCTCCCACTTAGTCTACTAATTATGGTCCCATAATCATACATTCCCAAACATCATACCAAAAGGCTGGAGATCAATACCACTTCCTATACAATGCCCTAAAAGGTGCCATCAATATACCAAAATTAATACAGTTATTATAAGGAAAATCATCAAATGAAAGATTCCAATCACAAAATCCCAGGTATTACATTGAACAAGCACAAAGAATGTCATCAAACACCTGAATAATTCATTCTTACATCCTATCTGATCGAGGAAGAGAATATGTACTAAAATTTAATTCTGCACATAAAGACATTTAAAGGACCTTCAAAAAAAATTAAGTAAACTTGGGATATTGATCAGATACAATGTATAAAAGAACTCCATGTAACCAAACAATATTTTTTAGGTACAATTGAGAAATATTATCCAAAGTCATTTTATCTCCAATAGGAAATAAATTTGTATATTAAGTCATTCGGTCAATAATAACCCATATTGCATTATTACCCGAGATGTATATGTAGTCCCACTACAAAGTCCAAGGATATATTTTCCTATTCCCAATTTGGTACTAGTAATGGTTGAAGAATCCCTTTTGGTATGTAACTCTCTACATTAAACTATTGACTTTTCAAAGACATCATATTAAAATATTCAATAACCTTTTCATTTCATCCCATCATTAATACACCTGATGTTCTTCGTACATCATAGCAATGCCAAGATAAATTGAAAATGGAGAACTATGTACCTCATTCAATAAATATTTCTTATATTAGGAACCACAAGGTACAAACAATCTTTTTCCAAATATCAAAACACACTGTTTATTAGGGATAAATTATGGAAATATACCTATATTAACCAATTCTACATATTTCTATAACTCACATTATTACCCATGTTCTTGCTTAATAATATCTATAAATTATTAATGCACTAAAGGTGGAAACAAAATAGATTTATTTTTCAAAATAAAAACTTCTATGGAAAAATTCATTAAATCATTAATCAATGGGGTTTTCCCAATCATATCATAGTTAATGATGCAATATGTTTTCAACTGAAAGAATTCAACACTATTTTTTTAATTTCCTCTATTTTAATTGATCAAGAAATCATAATATATTATAATTTTAGGATGTAATATTTTCCTCAGGTATCATTTATTCTCAATTAATATATACATTATTATATTAGGGTTACAATATATTTGATATTTCACTTCATATAAATAATGCCTACAAATTTTCAATGAAAAAAACCATAACAACCAATTCATATTTTCTGGAGCGTTAAATTAACACATGAGGTTTTAGTTTTATTGAAAAAATAGATATTATGTTATCATTATGCATCAAACAACTGAAAAGTCCCTTCAATGATGAATCACTGTTGATAACAAAATCATCATTTCAAGAATGTAACCCCAAAACTAGAGCATTCAACATTATATTCTTCAAAAAATGAATAAAATATAACATTTTTTTGTCAAATAAATTTTACCAAATTCATGTTAACATAGTTAGTGTTCTATGTAACAATGAAATGTTTTTAAAAAAATCATCTGTAATAACCAAATAATCTCTAAAAATTGAAAATTTATGTAAAATTTGTAGTTATTGGCTATTAATCAACCTCATTTGTTTTTATCTTATAAAATGTTATTCTATCTTTATTTACTTTGTGCCCTGGAAAAGAAATCTATTGCGACCAAAAATCATAGTATTTGAATTTTTCATACAATTTATTTTAAATTACAGTTTGTAAAACAGCCATTGTATTTTTTCATTCTTTTATTTACTCTTTGAAAATAACATAATTTCATAAATAAACACAGCCAAAGACTAATCAATGAACTCATAAAATATAATGTTTATATGATCCATGAATACTCTTGGTGAATTAGATTACCCATATAGGATAAAAAATAATAGATAATGAATGTATCTAATATGAAAAGTAGTTTTCATGATGTCATCCGCCAACACCTTCAGCTAATGGTATCTATAGCTCAAGTAAATTTTGAAAAGTATAGATCTCACATGAGTAGATCAAACAAGTCATTAATATGCTGAAAATAATAATTATTTTAAATATTGATGTCATTTAAGGCTCTATAGTCAATTCAATGTCTCGTGGAACCATATTTCTCTTTAATGAATACAACAAGAGAACCACATGGTGATGTGTTATGATGAATTAAACATTTATCCAAGAACTCTTGAAACTAATTTTTCAATTAAATAAGTTCGATTTTTTCCAATTGATATGTGGGTTTTGAAATTGTCTTAGTATAAGGAATTAATTTAATGTTGAATTCAACATCTCGAACAGCTATAAATCTATGAAACAAATAAGGGAAGATATCAAGAAGTTCATTTTCCAATGGAAGATCATTAATCTCAATAGTTCCCTTTTTTCAACAATACTGAAAATGTAACATTAATTTACATCATTCAATAGTTTCTCAGTTTCAAGATAAGTTATCCATTGTAAAGGTTAATTCAGGTATACAAACTTAAATACTTTATGTATAATAACTTATTTAAATCTACAATTAATATTAGCATGATAAACATAAAGCCAATCCATACACTGAATGACATCAATCTATACTATGAAAAAACCAAAAAGTGTTTCAGGTAATGTCTCTATGCATACCATGATAGAAATATTCTTATTATTCAACTATAATATGATATGTCCCTCGTGTGTTTCAACAAAAAATTCCAGTCTAATTTTTTGATGTGATATTTCCAATATAACAACAAATTACTCATAAATAAAGCAATGTTTGGACGTCATATCCAAAATAATTAGAAATATCTGAGTAAACATACAAGGTACCTAATACAACATCATTGGTTGGCCCTACATCTACTAACATAGTCTGAATGGTTCTCAATAATCCTTTATTATTAAAGCATGTCTTATTTGTATCATTCAGATCTATATTTGTGATTCAATTTGCATAATGACCCATCTCACAATATTTAAAACACATTATTGTTCTCTTATCTGGATTTTTATTGAGATCATATTCATTATAATCTTAGGCCATATGTCAAAACATTCCACATCAAAAACACTTCATGGTTTTGGTAAGACATTCTCCAGGGTTAATTTTTCAACACTATTATCAAAATTAAAACTAGACATTCTTACTATCAGATTTTATTGATTGATTATTACTCATCACATTGAATATAGATCTCTTCTTATCATTATTTACAATATGCACATCCTCATCAGAAATGTCCATTTATACCCTATCAACACATCAAAAAAGTTTCTCATAACTATTCAATTCATAGGGGGACAACTCCCTTCTATACCTTGGATTCAATCATGAGTAATCATAGTTTATTTTTCTATCAATATCTATAGTATTATTTGAAACATACCTCATCCTCCAGGTGATGTTATCATAATAAAATAACACTAAATCATCCTCTTTATACTTTAATTCATAAAATTTCTTCACCATCATATGTCAAACACCCTTTAGAAAATGTTTTTTAAGGAAGATACTTTTAAATTCATCCCACTCTAAAGCATCAATTTCCTCACTATCTTATATATCCATGACCATTGAACACCACAAAAATATTATCCTTCAAAATGATATGTTAAAACATTTAAATTATTATTATAATAACATCCCATAAAATGTTATATCTTTTCAAGGGATTTAATCAATAATTTATATGCTACTAGGTCAGAAGATCCCCTTAAATCATCAGGGTGTTACCATATAAAATATTCCACTCTCATCATGCTGGATTGTGTTATATCTATATGATATATTTCATGGATTCCACTAACATTTATTTCTTGTTTTAGGTGATCCATTACCATCAAAACAAATTTAATCCAATTCTATGCATTCCCAATTGCGGATTTTATAAGATATCAGCCCCTAGGTTTCATCCATCTTCTGCATCGCTGTTTCTTCTATAGGAAACCAATCTATAGAGACATATCATAGATAAAGAAACATCATAATCTAAAAATTCTATACATATTTAACTTATCCATAGAGTAAATATCATTTATCGTATTCCATTGACAACATCTTAACCCCTATAGTTATCTAAACCATCCTTGGATACAAAAATTAAGGACCCTTTTTTATTATAGTACATAATCCTGATTTTCAGTCAAGAACTAACATCCTTTCACATTGAGGTTCATTTAATGTTTACTGTTTTTGAGAATTGGGATATAAAAAATACGTAACATTCACCAATTATATATATTATATACAACAAAAATAGTAACCATTTATTCTTAAATATAAATCTATTCAAATAAAACATGTTTCGTTGAAAAAACCTCATCACATTTAACCTGGATTCTTTATTTCTATTAATAATAATTATAACCAATGAAAATCTTTTAGAAATGTGGGATGATTAATAGAAGATAAAAAAGTTATATAAAAATTATCAACGAAATCATTAGTACCTTAGTACTTTTGAGGTATGAAATCATTTTTTTAATTTTATACACGTCACACATGTAATCAAACTTTTGAAAAATATGGTTTATAAAAAATATAAGAAAAACATATAGAACATGATTAGAACAATAATGGTATCAGGGGTCATTATAGCCATACTATTTTAACCCTATCATCTACCTTATATTTTTCAAGCCTCACAAATACCATACAATATATCCCTCAACACTACCTTATTATGAAACCACAAGAGTTAAAATTTGAGTAACCATATGACAAATCTACCACATACACATACCCAATGTGTTGGAGTGGTAGATTTTTCAAAACATTCATGATAATCATTTACCATGAACAATAACGTAATCAAGAAAGATGAACAATTTCATGAAAACATTTCATTGGATTTTTTTAAGTCTATATGTTTAAAATTGGAATTTTTAAGAAACGCCCCTTAGAAATAACTTATAATTGATATGTGAATCAATAGAACAAAATTAATATATTTATACAATATAAATATACCTAATCAAACATAATAAAATAAAATTCATCCTATATATTATTGTAAAAAATAAAATTAATGAAGTAGAAGGTTATCCTAAAGAAGGTAAATTGGGTTGAGAATTCACTTATCTCGAGTTGCCTTACAAAAAATATGTATAATAATATTTTATAATGGTAAAATGATTGTTATTAATACTTTATAAAATCTTTTTCATGTCTATAATACCATATATGATCATTTTATTACACTATTTAACCATTTAATTATTAGTATGTTGTTGCTTCCATTGTTTTGCATACTTTCTTTACATTATTTCCATGACCGATATGTATTTGATTAGCTTTTATAATAGAAAAGTAATTTCTTAAGTGGAATGAAATGGTACTCATATGTTTCTCGAATATTAAATGATTCCAAAAATCATATTTTTATCAAATATGATGATGAATAGTTAAATAAAACATTAATCATACTTGTTTATATCAATTTTTGTCATTCCTCGATAATCATGAACTTGTATCATTATATAATTTAATTTTATGCCTAGAATTTCATTAAAAAAATATAATATTTTGCATCATACAATTTGAATTTTATTTAAAGTATTAAAGGGTTACATTATCTGATTTGAATAATGTAATACAAATTGAAATAACATCATCCACAATTTGGATAAATAATACAACACAGATAATGTTTTTATATATTTTTAGAATAAAGGAATGTGATAGGATGAAATATGGTTAATTTTTATATGTGAACATGAAAAAATAAATAATATATATGATCATAGAGATTTTATACAAATTTTATAATGAGAGGGTAATATAGAATAATAAAATAATGAAATTTAAATGAAAACACATGAAAATGAAAGAGGATTCCTACCTATTGATATCTTCTCCATGAGATCATCCTTAAATACATTGGTTTGGGCCTATTTGTTAGACGAGTATTTTTTTTATGTGGTGAATAGACATAGTGAAGGTATATGGTATAACATAGACTATATTCACAGCTTGATAACTATGGTAGGAAATTGGAATGAAGGTGGTATTTATAATGGACGATATGAGGGATTTAACATTGTTTTAATCATTATAATATTATTTTTAGAGTAAGTCCATGAATAGTTTCTTTTATTTAGATAAAAATAGTAAACAATGAATGATAGTTCTTAACAAGGGGGCTTAAATCAGTCATGATATAAGAAAAAATTAATTTAAATGATAATTTTTATATATGTTATTTTACACTATTTCAATATGCATAAAAAATTCAGATATTTCATAAAAAATAATAAAATTCACTCTAACCATTTTTTGAGGTATAGAATTAAAAAATGAACTCCATTTCTGGAACATAATTTTATAAACATGATAAATTTAATTTTAATGTAGGCTAATATTTTATTCCAAAAATAAAAATTTTAAAACTATAAATGAATTAATCACCATGGAGAATAAATCAAGATCTTATTATTTTATAACCATAAGAAATCAAAATAATTATATGATATACTATTCAAAAGGGTCTTATTACTATTCATATTAATATTTATAATGATGTGTTTTTATTGACCAATAAATCATGTCGGTTCTATCAGACTCTAAATACCATACTGATCACAACAGCAGATGATTTTTTTTTTGAAATTAAACTAAATGTATTTGAAAAATTATATTTAAAACACTAATTATAACTTTCTACATTAAAAAAAGTTTCATGTATTTTAATTAATTTTCTAAACCATTTATTTTTAAATTATTAGTGGTCTATAATAAATAATTACATTCTAGTGTATAGTTTTTGATATAATTGATAATCTTGTGTTATATTGATTTGACGATACAATTGCATAATTAATCATAATTAATATGATATTAAATTAATTTTTTTTGAAGTGAAAATAGTAAAAACATATCAATGTGATCATATATTAGTTTAGGTTATTCCAATGTTTTTTTTAATTATTAAAAATAAAATAAGAAATATTTAAAATATAACAAGAAAATAAAAAAATAAATGTAAATAAATCCACAATCTCTTATCCTATGGATTGAAAATAGGAAATTTTAATTTTGATGTAACAAAATTTACATGCATGCTATAATATAAAAAAAGTAAAAAAGTAATTATTAACTTTGAAATAATTATATATAATCACAAAAGAATAATTAATCAATCAATCAAACATTGGATGAGTGGTCATGTGCTCATAAATACTCCATGATCCCCATTCATTCCTACTTCAACTCCATGCTAGAAGGATAATCAAAATATATCGAAAGATATCATGAACTAGAAAATGATATTGTTAAAAAGAAATTGATGTAGAATGTCTCATGGAATCCTAAAATCATTGACACGACATGTCACTCAACATTTACAAGGCTTCTAGATGAAATGTTACTCAAAGTCAACAAGGCATCATGTGTAAATGTGATTTGAAAATCCCAAAATATCGAGAAAACAACTCACTCAACATCCCCAAGATATCAAGATGACATGTCACTCAACATCCATAAGGTCATCGTACCCCAATGTTGTTGCCACAGGTC
Source organism: Viscum album (assembly GCA_963277665.1). Classification (NCBI taxonomy): domain Eukaryota; kingdom Viridiplantae; phylum Streptophyta; class Magnoliopsida; order Santalales; family Viscaceae; genus Viscum; species Viscum album. The sequence continues at coordinate 791,927,122 of OY728160.1, read as the reverse complement.
GGGCCTCAAGGCCATCATGCCCCTGCATTGTGCTCAGGTCCATTGCCATTATCATCACAAGTTGTGCACACTTCCCCTACAAGGGGTAGTTATAACATGATGGTCCACCTATTGTTAACACTAGAATAATACGGATACACAAAGAGTTTACTGACATTTTAATTTTTCTTAATTTAGTTTAAATTATTTTTCCAAACAATTTATTTTTTGTCTTTAAGTTATTTTTTTATTTTTTAGTATTTTAGTTATTTTTAATATTTTTTAGTTAATTATATATTAATTTTAGTAATTTTTTATTATTAGTTATATTAATTGTATATATTATTAATATGTAGTATTTAACACTATATTATTAATAAAAGTAGTTTCATTAATAATAGTATTTTTTTATTCAATTATATCAACATTTATATTATTATTTTTATTTATTTCATATATTAGTTTTATATATCATTTTGAATATTATTATTTTTAATAATAGTTGTATTAATATTATTAGTATATAATTCTTGTTATTATATTAGTATTTATTAGTGGTATTAGTGTTATGTATATAGATAATAATTTTATCTAATTGCTAATTGTATTATACCAATTTACCTAATTATATATAAAAATATATACACATATATACATATATACATATATATATAACCTTATCATTAAATTATATTTTTTTCTATAATTAGTTTAATATATGTTTATTTAATTATAATTATTTTAATATATGATTATATAATTATAATTCTATTAGTATTATGTATATAGTTAATAATTTTATATAATTGCTAATTGTATTATACCATTTTACCTATTTATATATAAAAATATATACATATACATACATACATACATATATATATATATAACCTTATCTTTAAATTATATATTTTTTATAATTAGTTTAATATATGTTAATATAAATATAATTCTATTATTATTATTATTATTTTAAATATTGTTGTCATTCAAGGCTCTATAGTCAATTCAATGTCTCATGGAACCAGATTTCTCTTTAATGAATACAACAAGAGAACCACATGGTGATGTGTTAGGATTAATTAAACTTTTATTCAAGAACTCTTGAAAATATTTTTTCAATTAAATATGTTCCATTTTATCCAATCGATATGTGGGTTATGAAATTGTCTTAGTATAAGGAATTAATTTAATATTGAATTCAACATCTTGAACAGATATAACTCTATGAAACAAATAAGGGAAGATATCAAGAATTTCATTTTCCAATGGAACATCATTAATCTAAATAGTTCCCTTTTTTCAACAATATGGAAAACATAACATTAATTTACATCGTTCAACAGTTTCTCAGTTTCAAGATAAGTTATCAATTGTAAAGGTTAATTCATGTATACAAACATAAATACTTTATGTATAATAACTTATTTAAATCTACAATTAATATTAGCATGATAAACATAAAGCCTATCCATACACTGAATGACATCAAACTATACTATGAAAAAACCAAAAAGTGTTTCACGAAAAGTCTCTATACATACCATTATAGAAATGTTCTTATTATTAAACTATAATACGATATGCTCCTCGTGTGTTTCAACAAAAATTTCTTGTCTCATTTTTTGATGTGATATTTCCAATATAACAACAAATTACTCATAAATAAAGCAATGTGTGGATGTCGTATCAAAAAGCATTATCAACATATGAGTAGACAAACAAGTTACCTAATACAACATCATTGGTTGGCCCTACATCTACTAACATAGTCTGAAAGGTTCTCAATAAACCTTTCTTATTAAATCATGTCTTATTTGTATCATTCATATCTCTATTTGTGATTAAATTTGCATAATGACCCATCTCACCACATTTAAAAGACATTATTATAATCTTATCTGGATTATTCTTGAGATGATATTGATTAATATCTCATGCCATATGTCAAAACATTCCACATCAAAAACACTTCATGGCTTTGGTAAGACATTCTCCAGGTTTAATTTTTCAACACTATTATCAAAATTAAAACTATTCATTCTTACTATCAAATTTTATTGATTGATTATTACTCATCTCATTCAATCTAGATCTCTTCTTATCATTATTTACAATGTGCACATCCTCCTCAAAAATCTCCATTTATACCCTATCAACAAATCAGAAAAGTTTCTCATAACTATTCAATTCATAGGAGGCCAACTCCCTTCTATACCTTGGATTAAATAATGAGTAAACATAGTTTATTTTTATATCAATATCTATAGTATTATTTGAAACATACCTCATTATCCAGGTGAATTTACCATCATAAAATACCACTAAATAATTCTCCTTATACATTAATTCATAAAATTTCTTCTCCATCATATTTCGAACACCATTTATAAAATGTTTTTTAAGTAAAATACTTTTAAATTCAGCCCACTCTGAGGCATCAATATTCTCACTATCATATATATCCATGACCATTGAACACCAAATAAATATTATCCTTCAAAATGATATGTGAAAACATTAAGATTATTGTTATAATAACATCCCATAAAATGTTATATATTTTCAAAGGATTTAATCCAAAATTCATATGCTACTAGGTCAGAAGATCCCCTTAAATCAAGAGGGTGTTACCATATAAAATATTCCACTCTCATCATGTTGGATTGTGTTATCTCTATATGATATATTTCATGGATTACACAACCATTTATTTAGTGTTTTAGGTGATACATTACCATAAAAACAAATTTATTCCAATTATATGAATTCCCTATTACAGATTCTTTAGGATATCAGCCCCTGGGTTTCATCCATCTTCAGAATCCCTGTTTCTTTTATAGGAAACCAATATATAGAGGCATATCATTGATAAAGAAAAATCATAATCTATAAATTCTATAAATATTTAATTTATACATAGAGTAAATATCATTTATCTTATTCTATTGACAACATCCTAACCCCTATAGTTATCTAAACCATCCTTGGATACAAAATTTAAGGACACTTTTTTATTACAGTACATAATCCTGATTTTTAGTCAAGAACTAACATCCTTTCACATTTAGGTTCTTTTAATTTTTAGTGTTTTTGATAATTGGGATATAACAAATATATAACATTCACCATTTATATATATTAGATAAAACAAAAATAGTAACCATTTATTCTTAAATATAAATCTATTCAAATAAAACATGTTTCATTGAAAAAACATCATCACATATAACCTGGATTTTTTATTTCTATTAATAATCATTATAACCAATGAAAATAGTTTAGAAATGTGGGATGATAAATAAGAAATAAAAAAGTCTATAAAAATTAGTAATGAAATCATTTGTACCTTATTACTTTTGACGTATGAAACCATTTTTGTAATTACATACATGTCACACATGTAATCATACTTTTGAAAAATATGATTTCTAAAAAAATTCATCATAACATATAGAACATGATAAGAAAAAAAATGGTATCAGGGGTCATTATAGAAATAATATTTTAACCCAATCATCTACCTTATATTTTTCAACCCTCACAATGACCTTACAAAATATCCCTTAAGACTACATTATTTTGAAACCACCAGAGTTACAATTTGTGTAACTATATGACCGAACTACCACAGACACATACCCAATTTTTTGGAGTGATATATAGTTCAAAACATTAATGATAATCATTTACCATGAACTATAACTTAATCAAGAAAGATGAACAATTTCATGAAAACATTTCATTGGATTTTTTTTAAATCTATATGTTTCAAATTGGAATTTATAAGAAACTTCCCTTACAAATAACATATAATTGATATGTGAATCAATAGAACGAAATTAATATATGTATACAATATAAATAAAATTAATTAAACATAATAAAAACAAAAATTCACCCTATATATTATTGAAAAAAACAAAATTAATGAAGTAGAAGGTTAACCTAAATAAGGTAAATTGGGTTGAGAATTCACTTAACTCGAGTTGTCTACCAAAAACATGTATAATACTATTTTATAATGGTAAAATGATAGTTATTAATAATTTATAAAAAATTATTCATGTCTATAATACCATATATGATCATTTTATTAGACTATTTCACCATTTAATTATCAGTATGTTGTTGCTTCCATTGTTTTTCCTACATTCTTTATATGATTTCCATGACCAGTTTGTTTTCGAATAGCTTTTATAATGGAAAAGTAATTTATTAAGTGGAATGAAATGGTACTCATATGTTTCTCGAATAAAAAATGATTAAAAAAATAATATTTTTATCATATATGATGATGAATAGTTAAATAAAACCTTAATCATACTTGTTTATATCAATTTTTGTCATTCCTCGATAATCATGAACTTGTATCATTGTATAATTTAATTTTATGCCGAGAATTTAATTAAAAAAATAAAATATGTTGCATCGTACAATTTGAATTTTATTTAAAGGATTAAAAGGGTTTTATGATCTGATTCGAAGGATATAATAGAAATTGAAATCACATCATCCACAATTTGGGTAAATAACACAACACATATAATGTTTTTATATATTTTTAGAATAAAGGAATGGGATAGGATGAAATATGGTTAATTATTATCGGTAAACATGAAAAAATAAATATTATATATGATCATAGAGATTTTATACATCTTTTATAATGATAGGGTAATATAGAATAAGAAAATAGTGAAATTTAAATGAAAACACAAGAAAATGAAAGAGGATTCTTACCGTTTGATATCTTCTCCATGAGATCATCCTAAAAGACATTGGTTTTGGCCTATTCGTTAGACTAGTAGGTTTTTATGTGGTGAAGAGCCTTGGTGAAGGTATATGGTATAACATAGGCTATATTCAATGCTTGATAGATGTAGTAGAAAAGTGGAATGAAGGTGGTATCTATAATGGACGATATGAGGGAAATAACATTTTTTTAATCATTATATTATTATTTTTAGAGTAAGGCCATGAATAGTTTCTATTATTTAGATAATAATAGTTAACATAGAATGAGAGTTCTAAACATGGGGGCTTAAATCATTCATGATATAAGAAAAGGTTAATTTAAATGATAATTTGTATATATGTTATTTAACACTATTTCACTATGCATAAAAAATTCAGATATTTCATAAAAAATAAAAAAATTCACTCTAACAAATTTTTTAGGTATAAAATTAAAAAATGAACTCCATTTATTGAACATAATTTTATAAACATGATAAATTTAATTTTAATGTAAGCAAATATTTTATTCCAAAAATAAGAATTTTAAAACTATAACTGATTTAATCACCATGGAGAATAAATCAAGATCTCATTATTTTATAACCATAAGAAATTAAAATAATAATATTATATACAATTCAAACGGGTCTTATTACTATTCATATTAATATATATAATGATGTGTTTTTATTGAACAAAAAATCTTTTCAGTTCTATCAGACTCTAAATACCATACTGATCACAACCGTAGAAGAATTTTTTTTGAAATTCAACTCAATGAATTTGAAAAATTATTTTTAAAATGCTAGTTATAACTGTCTACATCAAACAAAGTATCTTGTATTTTAATTACTTTTCTAAACCATTTATTTTTAAATTATTAGTGGTCTAGAATAAATATTTACATTCTATAGTATAGTTTTTGATATAATTTATAATCTTTTGTGATATTGATTTAAAGATAAAATTGCATAATTAATCATAATTAATATGATATTAAAATAATTTTTTTGATGTGAAAATAGTAAAACAATATCAATGTGCAGATAGATTAGTTTAGGTTATTCCAATCTTTTTTTGAATTATTATAGATAAAATTAGAAATGATTAAAATATAACAAGAAAATAAATAAATAAATGTAAATAAATCCACAATCTCTTATCATATGGATTGAAAATAGGGAATTTTAAATTTGACGTAACAAAATTTACTTTCAAATTTATATAAACTATTTTACTATTTAATTTATTCACCAAAGCGTCAATTTGGTTTCAGAATACTTATAAAAAATCAATTAAATAGTTATAATATGAGGAGTAGTTGAGTATACATCAATTATAAGCATATCTAATCATGTTATTAAATTTATAATCAAAAAAATTAAATATTATTAATAATACCAAATACATATTGTTATGTTATGATATTATTCTTTATATATTTTATATATATATATTATTCTATAATCTATTTTTTATTATAACCTTATTCATACATACAATGAACATTATATTTTAAATAATAAATAAATGTTTTATTACATAAAAATTATTCTAGATGGATTGATAAATTTTTTATTGTTATGTGTGTCTTTATAACTATGTGTTCCTCATTTCATGATAGTTTATATTATTTTTATTAATTAATCATTAATTTTTTTTATCGAAATGTAATTTATTTAAAAAATTCTTCAATTGTAGTAATTTTAATAGTATTTTGTATAAAAATTGTAGATGATTTATTTTTGTCTTTCTTATTACACATTAAATTTATTCTATTTAACTTTTTATTACAAAAACTAAAATTTTCAAATTCTATATAAATTTTAAATTTCAATATTCTCCACGTAGGATATAATTTATACAATTTTATGACAACATATATCAATTATGAAATTATTAAATTACATATAATTTGTATTTATAATTAACTACAAGGATAAATAATTTTTATCATAGGATATAAAGACTGATGCTAAAAATATTATGTAGCATCCCTAATTAAAATATTAATTTATATTCAATTTAAAATAACATACATTATACACAATATATGAAATTATAATGTTGAATTTTCATAATATATTGATGATTTTATTTTTATTTAACAATGATTCCATAATAATATAAAAATATTTTTTATATCAGAATTGAAAAACATTGAAAAGATTCACTTTAAAATATAATGATACACTATATTAAATGTGAGATAATTTTTATTTTATTTCTTATGGTAAAATATAACTAAATAAATGGTTTAATGATGGAATTTTACAATATGTGACCATATGTTAGTACATGAAATGATATTGGGAATTAGCTTATTTTATCTACAGATCTCACTTGACACAAACCAGATATTTTATTCAAATTACTACTATTATATATATGTTAATCATCATATACTAATTAAGGTACTATAATACAGTTTATTGTGTATAGAAATACTAATGATCTCATCTATAATAATAATGTGTTATGTCATAATGATTAGAAGTGTATCAATAATAAAACAATTTTTTTATCAATATCAATAAGTGGATTTATCATTTATAAAAATCCATTCAGAATTTTCCCATAAAGACAATATTGGATCCATTATCAATATATTTTTTTGACATTTAATGTAATCTAATTTTTTTTATACATTATGAATGATTTCAATAGACTATAATAACCTCTATTTTGTTTTCCAATAAACAAACTACATCAAATAATAAATTTATACTAATGTTATCATCATGATCAATAAATGTATATTAGAATTGGAATAATGAAAATAAAAAATTATGTATTGTTATATATAAACATATTTTTCTGTTAAAACTCATAGTATTTATAATAATTATTATAAAGTTAAAAATTATAATATAAAATGAAAAAAATCTATATTTATAATGTGAAATAATTATATGATGTTTTCAAAAAAAGATAACATCATTTCCTTTTGTATGAGTAATATAAAACTAATAGAAAATTATATTTATTTTATTAATTACATTTATTAAAATAATTAATAGTTTCATAATGAAAAAATACACATTATGACTTTCCAATCACGAATAAAATATTCATCACTTGTGGATCATTCCTAAAATTCATAATCAAGTCAATAATTCTTTCCCAGAGTTATAGGGTATTTTTATATGAATATTATAGTTTTTAGAATGTTACAAATATATTATGAAATTAAAAACTAAATATTAAAAAGAAAACGTTTACATTCATTAATTCGTGAAAATTCACTTATAAAAATAAATTCTTGTTAAATTTTATATTTCAAAATGGAATTTATGATCCATAATAAATATTTTAAAAATTGGGATTTGTTTTTTCAAAGTTATATGTTTGTGAAAAACATTTTTAATTTATATTTTTCTTTGAATGGAAAAATTATTATCGGCAATCATGAGCCACAAAATTTCAGGATATCATGAATTTTATCCCTACTAAAAAATAAATCAATTTTTATTTTCATATAAATTGACAATGAATTAATATAATTTCCCTAGATTTAAAAATGTTATATAAGAAATAAAATAAAATATCTCATAATAATTAAACATGGTGAATTTTTATCATGATTCAAATACAATAAATAATAATTATGTTAAATAATTTTATATATCATAAACTAACATAAAACAATTTCCATGTCATTTATTTTGAATTTCATTTGTTTTATCTTTTTTATCATAAAGAATATATTTTTCATTAAATTAATGAATAAAAATATGATTGATTAGTTTTTTGTCACAAAAAAACCATCACATATATTAATAATGTACATATTATTTCAAATTGTAAAAATTTAATCACCATACTTTTTATGATAATTTATTTATAATAGTATCATATTTTCTTACATTAAAACACGTGACATATCCCTTGAACTGAAATGTAACATTACTATTAGATACCATAACTTTTAGTCAAACCGAAAACACCATAATACCAATTTTTTCATGTTAATTATTATTTGTATGAAATTATTATATGATAATTCTTAATAATTTTCATAAAAAAATGTTCCATTTTTTCATTGTATTAAACACATGATACAAATTCTAATATCCATAAAAAGTCAAAATGAAAAAAAAAATATGTCATCCTAACAATTATATGACCCAAAATGATATACATTTCATTATTATATAAAAAAAGAAACTAAATAAATTGATATTTATTCACAATAAGTATTGGTAATATTAGAAAAAAAATTCCTTGTTATATGATTATTTAACTGAATTACCCCCACAAAAACAGGTCATGCATCCTTAATATTTATATTCCTTCAATAGGATAGAATAATGTGTGGGTTCTTTATAAACATATGAAATTTTACTAATATGACATATTAATATTTTATGGACAAATCGGGGGTTTTTTACTATTTGAATAATTGTAGATGATATAATAATTGAGATTTTTTATGATAATAATACACAGATCTCCTCCATTTGACTACACTAGCAATGAAAATGAGATATGAATCACTCTAGCAAGTCAAAATAGATTGAATAATAATTTATACAGTGTTTCTTGATAATTGATCATATTTTTAACATTTTATTGGGTTTTTTGAACTAATATGACAATGTTAGATATCTATTCATACTAACCACCACACACATTTGATTGATTTTTACATCAATTATACCTAATTGAAATTAATGTTAACTTATATTTCTAGAGAATGATGATAAATGATACATCTTTTCAAGACTTCAATATTGTATTTTTTATTTTGAACAAATTTAATAAGTAAAATCATAAGATATTCTTGATTCCATCCATATACATAGAGTGTGGAAATACATTTTGTTCAAAAGAATATGTAATCAATCTATGATACTTTAACATGAAGATATTTTTAGGATTCAAATACATGGAACACATAATATAAAAAAAATTATAAATAAATAATAGTGAAATAATGATTCCTGAAATATATAAATAATGAAAAAAATAAAAAAACCATCACATTCATCAATAAAGGGATCATATTAACCATGAAATTTTTTTATGGTATCAAAATAGTTTTAGGAACATATAATTTAATTTTCACAACCGGTACAAGTGGGACCCACACCACACCACCCCAAGCTCGCCTCTAATAGGCCAGTGGCTGGTGACTAGCACTGAGTACGAATATAACAACCATAAGAGGAATTTTCTATATGCCTATGCATACGAACACATATCCAGGACCAAAAATGATGAAATTTAAAAACCACTAAGGAACAAAATTCTGACATAAAACTAAACCCCATAAAATTTCAAAATAGAATGTGTCTTGTGGAATGTAAAATGGGCCAGAATATATTCCCCCCTAACGAAGGAGAATTCAAACATCAATGTCCGACCTATAGTAAAAAATGGTACTAGGACTGTTGTTTGTTGTTATTGGAACACATCATCCATCAAGGAACTCATAAATCAGTTTCTGGTCCTAGTCCAGCCTGGACTATGTTGAAAGGCCACTCGTCTTCACAAGACACTACATGTGTGGGAAAAGACCATACAAGGGTGAGTATAACAATACTTAGTAGGGAACCCCGAAATCCACAAAGAAATACACAAAGTAATTGTAAAGTCAACTCTACATAGTATATTTCTATTGAAAACATATTTAGAGAAACCCATCAATATATACTTGAAATCCAGACCTGTAGTCTAGAGACAAGTTTCATGACTACATAACCACATTAGGGATTTAGTTTAAGGATTCTATGAAGAACACATCTAGGAGTACTCACTCTATGAATCTTATAGATCTAATGATGGCCTTTAAAGAAGTACTGTTTTTTGGGAGAATCAACAAGAGAGATATAGATGCACTTATAAATTTGAGGAGAGAATATATTCACTCATTCGAGGAGAACAAAATCCTAAGTGGGAATAGATCACGATATACATATAAGGATCATTTCGAAAGACTTTTTAGATACAATGACTCATCCAGAATCACATGATTAATAGGGGATCAACATCATGTAGGATTAGTAACATGGATACATAACACTACCTTTTGTAAACAATGAATTTAAGATCTCATTACAGAACACTTATATGGATATTTGACTCTATCTCATAATGTCATGCAGAATGTATCATACTCATGTGGATGGAATGAATACATGACCATAAGGGGAAGGATAAAGTGTCACTTACCCAAAAGAATCATGTCCATGGAATTGTGTACAAGAGGATCATTCCATGTAAGAAGAAGTACACATCGTGTATAAGAGTGATATGTAGTTTCTTTTAACCCCAAGTACTACCTGTGTACAATGACCTGTGACCTATGACTTTTCATGCAGAAGAAGGTATACACAGTTTGTAAGAGTGAAACACAACACGTTGTCCTACTTAGGTAAAAATCTATATTCGCTGGCCATGTGCACATACCCAGAATCAACCCATGAGTCTCATACCATGATCCAATGCATTGGGTGGTCTACGTATCAGTCAGTATCTTGTCATGTGGTGGAGTACATTCCAGGTAATCCACCCTAAGTCGGTGTATCTTCAGTGATACATGCTGATTCCATGTATGGACCCCCACGACATGTGATGATGGTCACACACCTTGTTAGATTTTCCCCATTCCTATATCTTCTTCTATTGTTTAGTGGGGCCAAGTTGGAATTTTATCTCTTTATCAGGCTATTTCCATCGCCGTGTGCATTGTGAAAACCATTTTCGTCACCAAATGACCGTACATAGCGTGTTCTACAGGTTACTCTACATGTTGATCATGATTTTATAGAACACATTGTTCATCGTCGCCGCACCTTGGGTACTCGTCTAAACCATGATCCTGTCATCCGATCATCACGATTCTAAATTTATAATGTCTTACATACATGATTAAGTTGTTTCTAGTATTTTCGGACCACTTTTCGAAGCCGATAACATGTTTTGATCAACAGACACGAAGACCGCTTGATGAAAGGTCCACCTTAATCTATGATCATTTGTCAACTACCGTCACCGTCACACCCCTATAGGTTTTTGAAATGAGAAATCTCTGATTTGGGATCATTGAGATGAAAAAGGTTGTGCAATTATCCATTGTTCATAAACCCATGAAGAATGTGAAGAACCCAGTGTTAATAGGGATGAATATACATCAATTAAAATTGAGAAATGAACATGTTCCCTCATTTTTCATGATTTCGATCAACATCTGTTAATATATTTAACAGGATAATCAAAATTAAAATTCAATAATTATCATAAAATCAATTCCCCAATCAAACCCCCTAAAAAAGTAAAATTAACACCCTCCCATAATAACGCATGATTTGTGCATAAACCTATTTAGGGGTTGATCCACATTAGTTTTTTTTTAAATAATAGAGAATAAATAAATCCAAGATAAAAAAACCCTACATCAATTTAGTTAAAGAACGACTATAGTGTTGCGATCGTTGGAAAGGTTCGTGGAATCCAATATGAACTGATCGATCACGTCATCGATGTCCGCCAATGGGTTCTCCTCCAAAGGTCCAATAAGAACTCATATCTTTATTACACACATAAACATGATTTAATACAAAAATATGAACTTAATACAACCCATATGATCCAGAGTACTAGATTCTTTAGGGATTAGAAACATTGGATAATAACTTAATAAAATAAAACCCAACATCTTTGTTGAAAACTTCTTTTTCCTTACCACAACATTCCTTCATACTTCCTTTGCATGGGATTACCTGAGGACATGAATAAGAAATTGGTGAGCTATATAGACTAGTAAAGGAGTAAATAAGGGATAAAATGAACATTAAAATACATGATATATAATAGGCATATCAATTTCGCATAATAGAAACATGAACATAAAGGCATGATATAAAATGATTTTAATAACATGGAAATTTGGCATCAACATTTAACATAGAATTTTCATAACCCAAGGATCATTCCACAAGGATAATTATTAATCCATCATTGAATATTAATTCTCATGATTAAACTGTCATTTCACATGAAGTTTCATGATAGTAATATTTCCTGAATACATTAGAGAACCATCAGGGCTCACCCTTCTTGATCATTTCATTTCATGCATAAGTGTGCAAAATGGATCATATAACATGGGATCATTATTCATGATAATTAAATTAATGATTATGGAATAAATAATTCATGCATAAAAATATAAAATCAATATGTAAATGTTCATAAAGGTTAATAATCCTGACATTGAAATGTGAATTGAATTCACTACACAATGACTTTGTATTGAAAAATCTCGGTGTAATTTCCGCAGTATAACGATATTACATAAGAATTCAATAAAATGGTAGATGAGAGAGAAAGGGGTTCCGAATCATATTTAATTTAAATTAATAGAAATTTAGACATAACGAAACATGTCCAAACATATTTAATGGAATATAGATTCATAAAAAAAATTCATGAATTTAAATGAAGAGAGAGAATTCCATTAATGAATTTTTGCATGGTAATGAGTGAACATGGGAGGCACTAATGATAGTTAAAGGGGTATATAATCATTAAAAAATAATTTGGGATGTATGGGTGAGTTTATAAATAATATCCCATCTTTTTTAATTGAAAATTAAAATCTATTGAAAAATAAAGAAACATTGATAAAAATAAGAACGAAAGAAATCCCTTGCATGGATGTGTGATATCAAAGGCTTGGGAGAGGCTTGGGAGATGCTTCGTGGGAGCTTTATCACCTTGGGAGGATTCTAGTGTGATGAGGGTAGATGATAGTCGATCAGAAAAGGTTTTGAGTGATGTGGAAGTGGGAGATTGGGTGGATTTATATAGGAAATGAGATGTAATTCGTTATTATTTTGGTTGTAGACACTTCAAATTAAACTAATCAAAACCACAATCCAACCCTTGGTTTTTGATTATGGGTTTTTTTATTTGGAGTGTACAAAATTATTTTAAATTTCCAATGGCTGAAAATATTCAAATATTAGGCTTTCTTTTGTGAATGTGAGTCACACTCTCAAAAAAAAATTAAAAAGTTAAAATGTTTTATATGTCTTGGAGGGTCTACTAAGGCACCATAAAATTAATAAAAATATCTAAAATAAAATTATTATAAATTTAAAAAATATATTTGGCGAAATAAAATTTTATAATATTTTATTAAATCACTATTGGATCATTATGAAGTTATAAAATATTTTATATATTTATAAAATATTTTATTTTTACCCAAATATTCATCTCACTCAAGAAATTAAGAAAACTTCACCATTGGATTATTTTTATTTCATGATTCCAAAAAATAATATTCATTTTATCAATAATATTTTTTAAATATGTGAACATTCAAATTTAAAATAAAAAACGATATTTTATGGAAATTCACAACTTTTTGAAAAAACAACTTCCAAACAAAAATAACAATTAAATTTTTATTCATAAAAATTATATGATCATTGATAATTAATAAAAATTAATTTAGTAACAATATTATATTAAAATATTATTTAATTAAAATATACATTAATATTAAAAAATAGATTTCTAAATTTAATATTAACTAAAATAAAATATTTTCTTTTAAAACTATTTACAATGTAATAAAATTAATTTATATTCACTAAAAAATTATGGACATAATCATAGTGCTAGAGTCTTGTTACATAACATTTTATAAAACACACATAAGACAATAGGGTATGGTGTGCGATGGTGACATACTCATGGGGAGGCTCATATAACATTGCTCGGGTGGTAACCTCTATTAACGTCTACTTCCCTAGTAGGTGGTTCTGCTCAATCTTAACATGTTGAAGCTCGGATTGGGGCTTGGCCAAAAGTTATTTCAAGTGATGCAACCTTTTATCCAGGATCCGACAAATGGTCTTTGTGTTAATAAATTATACTAGTTTATCCCATCACTTCCAATTTCTAAGTAAATTTGATTTGTTAATGCCATATACTTATACTAATTATCTATCCACTGTTCAACAATTATATTTGAAATTGTAGTAATTTAAAATAGTATTTTAAAATAAAAAATCCAAGTAAAGTCATATTTTATATAACCATTTAAAATAATAAAACATAAATTTAGAATTATAGAATTTTCAATAATAAAATTTATGGTCGTTACAATATTCCCCCTTAAGAAATTTAACCCTAAAAATTTCTTATCCCCTCATCTAAATAGATCCAGGTAACTTTTATTCATCACTTCCTCTCATTCCCACATTTCCTCTTCAAACATGTTGTTTCACGAAGCCACATTGATAAGGTGAATTATATTATTTCATAGAAATGTTTTCCCAAGAATCTAATATCATCACAATATTCTCTTCATTGTAGAGGTAATTCTCCCAAGTTAGAACCTTTGTATTGAGTACATGTGATGGGTCAGGTATGTACTTCCTCAAGAGTGATTCATATAATACATCAGGTATTTGTGATAGTTTTGGTGGGAGTACTAGTTGATAGACCACAACTCCAATGTGATCAATGATCTAAAAAGGGCCAATGTAAAATGGACTAAGAATTATCTTCTTCCAAAATTTCATAACATTATTCCACAGTGATATTCATAGGAATACCATGTCTCCGACATCAAATTCTATATCTCATTGACGATTTTCAGTATGTCACTTTTGTCGACTCTGAGCAGCTTTAATGAGTTGCGGTATGGTCTTATTCTTCTCCACCATGTCTTCGACCATTTCTATACCTAGGAGTTTTTTCTCGCTAACATCAACCAAACAAGTTGTTGTTATACACCTCATCCCATAATGGGCTATATAAGGATCCATTGGAATGCTTCAATGGAATCTATTATTGTAATAGAACCCAATGATAAGAAGATGTTAATCCCATCATTCTTCAAAATCCATTAATCCTGATCTCAACATTTCCTCATGTGTTTGGATAGTCCACTTAGATTGGACATCAGTTTGAGGATAATAAGTTATACTGATGTTCATCTCAATATCTAGATAATGTTGAAGATGATTCGTAAACATATAGATGAATATTAGATCTCGATTTTATAAAATATATAGTGTTAATTCATGAAGCCTTACCACATCTCTGATATATATCTGTGTTAGATGGTCAAATAATAATTCCTCATGAATTGTAGTGAAGTATGACATTTTAAAAAACAATCCATAACAACCCATATATAATTGATTCCATTGGATGTATTCAGATGTATGGTGAAAAATTATATGGTGATGTTCTAAAAATTCCATTTTAGTAAGGGTAATGGTTACATCATCCACTTATAATTATTCCACACATCATTCACATGCTGACATACCAGGCACTTTGATTTATAATCAGTTATCTACTTCTTCTTGTTATCCCATTAATAAATCTCATAGAGATCTTAATAAATATTTCGGTTTACTTGGTGAATGGATAAATTCAAACTTTTTTCATCATCCAAAATTCTATTCTTCATATCCAGATTGTATAGAACACATAGCCTTGTCCCAAATATCAAAACTCTTTCATCATTAACATTGATCTCCAAGGAATTAAATTTTCTTGAAGTTTCCACTTTCTTTTTAATTCTTACATTATCCTTTTGAGAATCATTTTACCTTTCCAGAAGAAATGGTTGATAAATAATTGTTTAAAGGATTGATGACGTTAACTTCTTTATTATTCTCATGTCCTTCTTCATCAAATCTCATAAGATTGGAACCTTTACAATTCTCACCGATGATATAATCTCTTGTCCCTTTCTATATATTGAATTTCCCACCTTGTTTACTTTTCCAGGGTGGTAATGGATTGAGCAATCATTGAATTTTATTAGCACTACCCATCATTGATAGCACTTTCTCAACTAATTCTATTTGAATATATATATGTGGATCTTGTAATCTATATATATTTGACACTTCCCTAGAAAGGGGAAATGTCACAATATATTTAATGTGAATATTACTGAATCCATATCCAGATAATATGTTTGTTATCTTTTCTCATGATCATTAAATTTCCTTGAAGAATATGCAATGACATTTTCATTTTTCATCAACATGCACCCCATTCTCATCATTGAAGCGTCTACAAATACAACAAAAGTATCTCCTATTATTGGTACTGTGAAAAGGAGTGAAGCGATAAGACTCCTTTTAATCTCCTTGAAGGTGTCCTCACATTCATCAATACAACAAAACATGACACACTTCATTTTTATCTTGGAACAAGTTGTTGAAAATCATAAGATATTTCTCATAAAAATGCGGCAATGTCTAGAAAAACCTAATAAGTTACAGATATATGTTACTAATGTTGGCCTCAGTAATCCATATATTATAGTTGACATGGATGGATCCATAGATATAGCATTACTTATGTTGATATGACCAAATAATGATACCTCCTTTAACTAGAACTCACACTAGATGTACTTGGAATAGAGCTACCTCTTTCGCAGGGTCTCTTGTATAGTTCTTAGATTATCCTCATTCCCATCCTTGGTTTTGAAATATATTATAATATATTCAATAAAAATATATCATAAATATGTTTAGGTAATATTTAAATACTCTATTCATAAATTCAATGATGATTTCTGGAGAATTATAAATTCTGAAATGCATTACTATGAAGTCATAGGGATCGTACCTTGTATAAAAAGACGTCATGGCGATATCATCCTTCTAATACTTTCTTGGTAATATCTCGACCATAAATACACATTGGAAAAGTATTTTCATCCATGTATCTGATTGAACAAGTAATCAATTCATGGTAGAGGATATTTTTTTATCGTGATTTTTTTGAGCTCACGATAATCCATGAAAACATGCATTGAGCCATACTTTTTCATGATGTAGTGGATGGGGGAACCCCTTGGTGAATCACATGGGAATATAACACCATTATCCAGATACCGCATAAGTTTGCTTATTAATCTCCTCATTCTCCTTAAATTACATTTTTTTTGAATCTTGCTTATTGTGAATTCCCCATGTTTAAGATCAATTTTGAATTCAACATCTCTTGTAAGAAGAAGACCAGGTAATTCATCAGGAAACACTTTGACACATTTCCTCACAATATGAATGTCTTAATGGATGGGTGATTCCATAGAATCAATCATCTATGTAATATATTCATTCTCATAGGGAAGTTATATCCATTCTTGAGATGATGGTGCTCATAAAGATGCATCAACCTCCCTGCACTTAAACAAGATCAAGGGTGGACTCGCCATATGTAGTGTTATTTCCCTCTTTTGACTAAATATTTTCCATCTATATAAATAAATCCAATCCAATACATGAACTGTATCAAAAAACACAAAATTCAGTATGGAAATGCTCTCTGGGAAGTTCAATCTACTAATTGGGATAGGGGAGGAGATATATTCAAGGGTTGTAACGATTTTCCAATTTTCCATTCTCATAGACTTCTTAACTTCTATGATTTTTGGTGGTGTTAGTATTGATCTACTAAACATTAAATATATAAATTAATTTTTATAACTACAATCCAAAAATCATAGTCACTATTGATTAATTAATAACTAGATTATGTGTCACCACTTCATTGTCATGGATCACATTGGTGGTAATGATGGGAAAATCTCACCCTTTCTTCCTTGGAGGCTATTGGTTGCATCTGTAAACCATTGGTTTAGGGAACTTGTTTTAAAAATGCCTCAGTTATTTGTAGTTGACGAAATGAACAATTAGTTAAGGGTTAAGAGGAGTGTTCTTGTCCTCTATCATAGTTGCAGGTTTTTCTTGTCTTCAGTTAATGGAATTGGGACCCTATCTTCCACTCTTAAATAGCATCCTTGTCCCCATTAGGAAATTTTCGGTCTGCTTCTTTCATCACGTTTGGCAAGTGGGTGTGGGATTTCATTTGTACACATTGATTTATCAATCGAACTGCCTGAATTGAAGTTGAACTTATGCTTCTTATGCCCATGATACACCTGATATTCATCAATCTCCATTTCAACTTCGATGGAACATCATACAATTTCCTCATAGATATCGAAGTCATGAATCACTAGGGTATTATATTGTTAAGGTTTCATCCCACCAAATAAAATTTCATCCTTGCATTCGGGGGTAACATCGAAGTCAGAGACGTATTGTGCATGGCTTGTGAAAATTCCTCATATTCATGAATATATTTGTCATATTTTTTTATTTAAGGAATGGAAGTACCTTTCCATCACAAGTCTTAGTGTGCGAAAAAATTATTTATCAACAAACATTTTATAATAATCCATCAATTTCAGCACCACAATCACCTCCTCATACCTCGTATTTTGGATCAATGATCACCATTGATCAACTTCACCATCCATATAATAAGCTTCAATAATAACCATATCTTTATTGATACATAGATGGATGTAGAAGACCTTTTCAGTGGATTTGACACATTCATCTGATATTGAGTTATCAGATGACCCATTAAATGTCGGAGGCCTTTGACTCATGAATCTCTCTATTGTGACTTGTTATTTCACGAGGTTTTTGGTGGGGGGGTGGGGGTTTAATGTTCTTCTTGAATAATTTATCCATTTAAAACATGAGTTAACTAAGATAGTTTCATGAATAAGTTAGTGATTCCCTCTCCCATCAGATTGGGAGTCTCATTATAAGAGTCACCTCCTTGATATTCACATCAGATGATAGTCTGATTCCTCCTAGTACAAACCATTGATTTCAATAAATTGAAAGTTAGGGGTAACACAAAAAGGGAAATCCGATTACATAAATTGATAACATATAAATTACACATATTTTTATAAATAATGAATTCTTTGGCATCCATCTTTGTTATCCATGATCTACAACCCAACATATATTCTTAGTGTCATTTATTTAGTTAACTTAAAAATGATTCATACTATGGTTATGAATATACAAAAAATATCCGTCGAGAGTATTATAACTAATACAGAATCATGCCCCATTTTGATCCTCCACTTCCCGTTATGGTCTAGCTCAATGTGGGGTTTTTAGGTTTTACTCCAGGATACAACTCTTCCAGAGTTGCCTCTACCTGCTCGTATCCAGATAGTGTTGAATTGTGCTGAGAAAACAATTACTCAATAATCACCAATAATTAGGTATGTATTTATTATACTTATATATTTACTTAAGGATTTCATTATCATTTTCTGATACTAATATGAAAATTAATTGAACCTATATTCTGATACCAACCATTACAACCATGATCTTTATCACAAAAACAAACATGACTTATTAAATAAAAATAAAACTAAAAAAACCAAGATGATTGAGAGTCATAGTTTCTTTGGGTCATAGGAATAGTACATAACAACCTAGAACATGAACCACAACATATTTATTGAAAACATTTTTTACATGAGCATAAAATTACTTCGTACTTATTATTGCATGGGATATATTGAGGACATGCATAAGAAAAGGGTGAGATATAAAGCCCAGTAAGGGAGGAATCAAGGAATAATATGAAGAATACAGTACATGTTAGGAAAATAGTCATATCAAATGAGCATATGAAAAAAATGAAAATAAAGGATTGATATGTCATTATTATCATAACATAGAAATGTGTCATCAATCTTTTTCATGATATTAGCTTGAGCCACAAATAATTGTAAATGTACCATGTCTAAACACTAATTTCACATGAATTATCATGATTCAACCCTCATTTCACATTAAGTATCATGATACTAATCTTTACTAACTGAATTCGAGCACTATCAGGGTGAACCATTCAAAATCAATACATTTCATGAATAAGTGTGCATCATGGATCATATAACATGGATTCATTATAGATGATAATTGATTACACAATAAGTGAATGTGAAACTCATACAAGAAAATCTATAATCAATGAGTAAATCTGCATAAATTTGAATACACTTGATTAGAAAATAGGCATGGTATTCAATACACGATGAATTTTTCTTGGAAAATTGCTGTGTTATTTAGCCATTATAGCAGCGTGACATAAGAATTCATAAAAATGGTTGAAGAGATAGTAAGAGGTGTCTCATCATACATACTTTAAATGTACAGTAATGGGGTCATATATAAACATGTACCAATATATGTAATGTAATTTAGATTCATAATAAAAAATAATTGCTTGAATATTAATGAAGAGAGAAAAATACCTTATGTAATTTCGTAATAATAACAGGTGTACATATGAGGTTTTAATGATAGGTAAAAGCGTATCTCAACATTAAGAACATTAGGAGGGATGTATGGGAGAGGTTAAAATCATACCCCAACATTTTTAATTGAATAGACAAAGGGATAACAACATAATAAACATGGAGAAAAATTAGAAATGAAGACATCCCATACTTGGAGGTGTGATACCAAAGGATTAGGAGATGCATGAGAGAGGATTCCTAGGAACTTGGGGTTCCTTGGGAGGATTATAAGGAGTGGAGGTCAGAGGTTAGTCAAGATCCAATGTTTTTTAGTGAAGAGGAAGTGTGATCGTGGGTGTGTATATATTTTAAAATAAAGGAAATTCATTACTATTTAGGTTTTTGAAACTGCACTTTAAAAAAATAAACACCACAACTGAAAAATGGGTTTTCCCCCTATATTTGAAACATGGCACTAGGAAACATGATTTTATATGTCAAACTTACGAAATTATTAACCAATTAGGTTTTTTTTTATGGTGAGGTGATTCACTTTTTCAGAAAAATAAATTTAAAAAGTATATATGTTATATAAGTTTTGAAGGTCTACTAAGGAACTATAAAATTAACCAATAAAATCCAAAATTACATTATAATAAATTTTAAAATTATATTTTCTAAAAAAACATTTTATTTTATTTTATTAAATCACTATTAGGTCATTACGATTTTGTGAAATACATTTTATATTTATAAAATATTTAATTTTTTCCAAAAAAAAGATGATTGTCAAATAAATTGTGAATAATTCACCATTGGATAATTTTTATGTCTTGGTTCGTAAAATTATTTTCATTCTATCAACATAATTTTTGGAATATTTTCATTTTAACTTTTAAAATAAAACTGATATTTTTTAAAATTTCACGGGTTTTAACAAAAATTGCTTTCAAACAATAATAATGATTACAATTGTATTCATAAAAAATATACAATAATTTATATTTAAAAAAATTAATTTAGTAATAATATTTCATTAAAATATAATTAATTTCAAAAATCAATTAAATCATCAAAAATATATTTCTTAAGTTTATATTAAATAAAAATAATATTTTTTCTTTAGAAACTATTTACAAAGTAATAAAATGAATTTATATTCTCTATTCAAAAATAATGTACATAACAATAGTTCTAGAGTCTTGTTACATAACCTATTATAACACCTATATAAGACCAATATGTAAAGTGTGTGATCGTGAAATACTCTGGAGGAGTGTCAGATAACATCGGTCGGGTGGTAATCATTATTATCTCTCACTTCTCTCATAGGTGGTTCTACACAATCTTAATGTGTTAAAGAACCAAATGGGTATTGCAATGTGTGAAGCCTAGTGACACCAACTACATTCTATGCTTCAAAAAATTGGATTCATACGGAGAAATTCTACTAGATGAGCCCATGAAATCTTTTATCAGAGTGAATTGGATTTTTTGAATCCCAATATTTATACTAATAATGTGATCATTATTCAACGAATATATTAGAAATGTAAAAAATTGATAAAATTATTTTAAAATCCAAAAACATAAAACCAAGGATGTTATTATTTTATATAACAAATTTACATATTAATACATATAAATATTTCAGGAAAAAATTTAATTTATAAATGTTTGGGATGTTACATCTCCAATTGAAAACCTCAATTCAGAAGGCTATGCAGAAAACCCAACAAACTTCTCATATATAGATATTAATAGGGGAGTATTAGGTCGATGCGTTTAGGGAATAATTTAAAATGAACAAAATATTCTATGTTATTTTATTCAATTAAAAAGCCTGAAAACCAACTTCGGTGACTGACTTGAACTGGTCAACGTTTGGTCCCACCTATGGAAAATTGGCTACACTGAAAATAATTGTTTCCTTGGATTTCATTTCTGGAAACTAGTTTAAATATTATTCCTATTTTTCAGGAAAACCACTTTTACATGTAATTCATTGTTTAATTTATTTCAAACATTTATTATGTGAAGACCGGGGCTAATAATCACACCATATCGCAAAGTATGGTCCTTAAATAATTCAATACAATATTTATAAATAATAAATGGAAAATAAATTTCATTACATTCTCTACACATTTGGGAATTATGTAACAAAAAATCAAAACAAAATTCTGCTCAAACATATGTTGGTATTGTGCGCAAATATGAGACTCCCACTCATACATGCTCTCCTAATGATTCATGTTCTACTAGAAGACACACTAGGGGAATCTCTCACTCTTGAAGGATCCTCACATATCGATCCTCGGTCTCCACTAGGTAATCTGCAATGGTCACTCCATCCTCCATGTCGAGCTCGCCCCCAGCTGATCACTTGCGATAGGTCATGCTCGCACCTAATAAATTATGACACATGGAAGACATCATGCACCTCGTGAAACTGCATCTGTTGATCTAGGAAGTATGCCACCTCTCCAACTCTTCACATTATCAAAAAACTTATGATGAACCATGGAGGTAGCATGTCGCCCCGAATAAATTTCTTCCAACCCTCGTCGAGGTGAGACTCGAAGGTAGACATGGTATCCCTCCTCAAAGTCCAGTGGTCTCTGTCATCTGTTAGCATTAGACTTATTCTTTCCCTAGTATGTCTTCATCCACTTCTGGTTGACATATAACTTCATAGTGGTATCTCGCACCAGCTCTATACCCATGAGTGCTGACTCTCTGGGGTCGGTGCAACAGAATTCTGAACGACAACTTCACCCATATAATTAATCGAATGGAGCCATAAAAATGGGAGATTGATTCATGTTAATGTATGATAACTTCACAAGTGTTAACTGGTTCTCCCAACTATAGCCAAGGTCCATGATACAGGCTCCAAACATATACATCAGAACCTGAATGGTCTTCTCCATCTGACTGTCTGCCTAGTGATGGAAGATCATTCTCAAGTGTATCTTAGTCCAATATACCTCGTACAATACCTTCCACTATATAGATATGAAGCAAGAATCAAAATCTAAGACTATAGTTGATTGGATTCCCTGATGCCAAACTGTCTATTACATGTCAAGTCATCCTAATATCTCTATGGATTGTTTCTCTTGCATTGCTAAGATGTGGGATGGCTTGGTGAGTCGGTCGACGATCACGAAGATGGAATCATTTCCATTGGATTTACATGGTTATAGTTTCCTGAGGAATATCGATATTAAATCCCACATCCAATCCATCACTTCTTGGGGTGTTTTAACCCTTCATGAACCTAGTGCTCGGCTTTAAACTACTTCCACATAAGGCATCAAAAATCTCACTATAATAATTCATTCTTCATACCTATCCATAAGAACATACACCGAAGGTCCTTATATATTTTACCACTCCAAGATGTACTTCCAAGGGGGATGTATGAAACTCCCCCATAACCATCTCCTATAATTCCACTGGCACAAATGTGTGTCCTTTGGAAAGGACTACGTTCTCCCCGCCTTGTGAATAACCGTCAAGAGCATGTCCTATAGATAAATGAGGACATAATGTCTTGCAGTTGTAATCCCCAAGCATTGCCTCCCTAACACCCTATACAAGTGAAGGGTTGATAATAATTGATTGTAGATAAGATGAGTCATCCCCATCCATTAAGTGAAATTGGTGTGAGGAAAACTGCTTTGTTGAATCACTCAACAACTACGAACTTGATATCCTGCAAATAGAATCTTCCACATCATTCCCCTTTCCAGGAGTATTAATGATTTCAAAGTAATAATCATGGAGGAACATTAGCCATCACCTATACCAAAAATTAAAATCCTAAATTTACAATATGTACTTAAATCTCTTGTGGTTGGAGTAGATGACAAAATGATCACCCATCAGGTAGTGTCGACACATCATCAATGTGAATACTACCACTTCAAATTTACGATCATGGGTCATGTAGTTATACTCATGTGAACATAGCGAGTGATAACCCTATGAAATAACCACATGTCTCTACCTTAAAACATAGCCAAGCCTGGTCCCTAATCATCACAAAAAAATACATACCTGACACCCTCCTCTGGAAATTTCAAGATTGATGCAATCTTAAAGATCTACCTCAACTACTGGAAATCCTTATTAAACATATTTTTCAATTAAAAAGGATTCCCCATCCGGGTTAAGGAAGTAATTGGTGTTGATAACTGGGATGAATTTGGGATAAATCGATGGTAGTATACTCCCAATCCTTGGAAGCTCTCCACCTGTGTCATGTTTTGGGGTTGCTACAATGCTAACATCAACTATACCATTTCCAGGGCCACTCCTACTCCCTATTCAGATATAACATGTCACAAAAAGTGGACCTCATTCTTCTAGAACATGCACATCAAGAGCTTCCCATAATGATTGTGATCTCAGAGTATGTCTACAACAATCATTAGGTGTCTTCTATGATCCTCCAATGATGGTGAGTACACAAGGATGTTGTCATGGAAGACCACTACAAACTGGTGCAACTATATCTAGATGATTCGGTTCATAGGTCCCATGAACATTGCAGGAGCGTTAGTCTTGCCTAAGGGCATCAATAGGTACTCGTATTGATGGTATAATCTTATGGAATTCATCGTTGGAATTTCCTCATCTCTTACATGAAGCTGGTGATATCCTATTATGAGGTCACCCTTAGAGAACCAATGTTCCCCTCTCAGCTGATCGTAGATGTCATTGACTCTTGAAAATGGATAATTGTTCTTTATCATCACCTGATTCAGGCACTGTTTGTCCACACACAACCTCAAACTCCTATATGCCTTTGGGGAAAACAAAAGTACGGTTTTCCAGGGAGAAATAATGGGTCTTATGAAAACCTTAATCTAAAAATCCCCCAATTACACCCTTATCTCACAATGCTCTATGGGAGCCATCCGGTACGCTGGTGAGGATACGAGTGTCCTCCCATGGAGCATGGAAATGTAGATGTCAATCTCCCTGCAGAGAGGTAATACTATAACGTCTTATGGAATGACATCCTTGTACCCCACCACTAACACTATGAATGGAAATATAATGACATCTAATGCTCTGAGGGTATGTCTGTCCAACTCATGAGTGATCGAAAGAACCCTCATATGAAAAAAACATTTATTTTATACCTAGACTTCCTTTTCACTAGTAATGGAAAACTTCATTACATCACTTTAGACCCACTCCACTCTTCGTCTAAAGCATCAAATCTGAGAATGGATTGAGGATAACCAATTAATATGGAGAATGATGTCATAAGGCCTCAACACTGCCAAGAATTTGTTCCAACCAAAACTCCTGTCTCCATGGGAATGACCACAAAATCTACAATTATATGGAAACATCGAGTATCCTCACGTAGGTGTGTCCATGCATCAGGTTTGAGTCAACAACTCTTAACAAATTTCATGGTTTCAAAAAAGACATTCGGAGAGGAAGGAATGAATATGAAAATTTGTCTATATGTATAAAAAATAATGTAGAAAATTCAAATATCATACCAAAAATCCACTTTGGAGTCCGTAGGGTGTACACTTCAACCGCATGTTGTTTTCCTCTCCACTATCCCCTAGCTCCCTAAGCCTGGTCCTGATGTTCTGGGGGTGGCGGTGGAAGTAGATCAAAGTGTATTCCAACACCTATATCTCTCCATGATGGTCTAACATGTATACTCCATGGATGGTCTATATGATCTACTCTATGCCTCAACCTCATTGGACAGTCCACCGCCTCACTATCAGTTTGTTAATGAATTATATAGTATCTATAGAGGTGTAATTTTCCATCCCACGAGTAGCATCACATCTCCTTAGGCTGATTGGATTCAGCCTGAGTGCCCTCGACTGTCGATCACCTTACTTGGTTCCTCCTATGATGTCTCCCATATCCTGATCCATGTGCCTGATGTTAGTTTCCTACTTCCATGGTCTTCTCACATGTCTGTCTACTGCTCACTACCTCTATCATTCTATAGTCTTCCATGAAGATCTCAATCACCATGGACCAATCTAGAACTATGACGTAAGTCAAAAAGAATATATCCGTGAAACTAGATCAGATGTCCCACAGAATACCTCACTCAAAGTTCTATGCTTCGATGTATTTATCCCTA
Source organism: Viscum album (assembly GCA_963277665.1). Lineage (NCBI taxonomy): Eukaryota > Viridiplantae > Streptophyta > Magnoliopsida > Santalales > Viscaceae > Viscum > Viscum album. The sequence continues at coordinate 791,900,144 of OY728160.1, read as the reverse complement.
ACCATATCCATAAAAAACTTGGTGAGTTTAGTGATACCTGATGAATAGTTTTAAACTATCAAATTGTCTTTGCTAGAGATGTAGACAATCCTGTATGTGCATTAATATTTGTGTAAATAGATAAAACTCCTCCCAAATTAGTTGCATGAACACTATCCTAGAATGTGTCACCTCATCATGAGTCTGTGTGGTCAGACTCTTGCATCATCCCCAAGGAACCCTGAACAAGGATCGCTCATAGGATTATCATCTGGTATGATGATCTCATATCAAGATGAGATACTCTACTCACTACATCAAGCCATTCCACTTCCACCTGAGGGTTGGACTCACCTTGGAACCTGATTGGTCTCTGTCTTTGAATATTATAGAATTCGCTTAGCATGTTATTCTCATCTGTTGGTAAAACATGTACAACGTGCTTCTCCACTAGTGGTTGTATTGTAGGTGTTTCAGATGGATGTAAAACTTGGGGAACTATTTCATATAGAAAAGCCTCACCACATAAGGGAATAATCCTCATAATCAAGTAGCTGAATTATAGGTTGCATGCATCCTGGAGTTATCCTATAATGAAATGATACATACCATGGTCAACAAGTATATCTATATAGAACACACCAAAATCCATGGAAAACACCAAACACTCTTATATGTTTCCTGAACCATCATTTTATTTCCCCTGAACTAGTGTTTTCATGTACCATTTCGAAAAGTAGGAAACATGGTCTGGGTGTATTGATATGTCAGTCGCCCACACCAACACTGCAGTTCGTGTCTTGAATGCTGAACAGGAACGGTTAAAACTATTTCCTCAATCCAATATCACAGACTCTTGGTACCAAGGTTAAACCAACCACCTCTAATAGCACTCTATCATGAACTGTCCTAGTGGGTTCCACACTACGACTCCCCATGACCACCTCCAGTAGTCCAGGGGGTGATGACTATCACTGATTAAGAATATCACTAACCATGGAGGAATTTCCTAATTACCTGTACACATGCACACATCTTTATGTCAAAAAAAGATGAAATGTAAAAATCAATAAGGACCAAGAATCATCCATACATCTAATATCATCCAACATAGTACAATAGATATTATTGTGTGGAATTTAAAATAAACCCAAACACAATACCACCAAAAGAAAAAGTCTTCAAAATTAAAAGTCAAACCTATAAGAAAAAAGTGGTACAGGGACTACTGCATGTATTCGTAGGAACGCCTTATCTAGAAAGGATCTCAAAAAACACAATATATTCCTAGTTATCCCTGGACTCCATCAAAAGTACCCCCGTCTTACACGACACAACACGTCCAGCCAATGCCCGTGCATGGTTGTGTATGAAAATACTCAGTTAGGAACACCCAAAACAACAAAGGAATACACAATGATAAGGTACAGTCATATCTACATAGTATATGTATACGAGACACATATCAAGAGAAACTCAACTAGATATACTCGAATCCTTGACCTATAGTCAAGAGATATGTTACATTACCGCATACCCATTCTAGGGATTTATTTTGAAGATTCCTCATATCAATCATCCTAGAGAACTCTCTCTTGGAGTCTGATAGCTATGATTACATTCATCTGAGAAGTAATTCTCATCGATTGAATCCATGAGAGGTTGATTGATACACTAATAGATCTAAATAGAAAAAAATGGACTCATTCTATGAGATCACACTCCTATGTCGGAAAATATCATGCTACATAGATAAGGATCGCTACCATGGCCTTAGAAGATACTTTGACTCAACTATATTCACATACTATGTAGAGGATCAACGTCTTATAGGATTAGTCACATTGATACATGACTCTACCTATGGCCATGAATGGATAGTGGTTATCGCTACAAGACTCTCGAGGGGATACATGACTATATATTGGAATATTTGAATGAAGGGATCATACTCTTGTGGATAGAAGCAGTATGTGACCTTTAGTGGATTGATAAAAGTTGAACCAAAATAAAATAATCTCATCCAAGAAACAATGGACAAGAATATCTAGCGATGTAGTGAGAATTACATGGCATGTTGAAGAGTCACACGCCAGTTCCATTGAACACACATATATCCCATGTACAAAAAACAGTTTTGTAAGTCTTGTTGTGTAGAATATGGAATATGTGGCATGTAAGAGTGAAAAACGACGTGTTCCACAACCCGATGAAGACTATGTGTATGATGTCCATGTGCTCGTACAATGCATCTAGCAGTGTCTCCCAAAATGTGTACCAATACTCTAGGTGGTCTCATTATCTATCCATATCTGGACATATGGTGGATTAGAGGTCGAGTAATCCACCTCATGTTCATGTATATTCCAAAAAAAATTCCAATCTGCGTTAGAACACACACATCATGTGATGATGGTCACACACTATTTTACAGTTTCAGGTCGCCTGAATCTTTGTCCCCTGTTGGGTGTGGCCCACATGTTGTGTCCTTCACCATGTGAAATGCCAAAAACCTATCTATCGCGAACAAACCCTACATGGTGTGTTCTTTGTGATACAAGTCATGTTGATTGATATTTTCTAGAACACGTAATTTTTTATCGCCGCACATCATGCACTCCTAAGATTCATGATGTGGTTGTATGATCACTACGATACTCCATGACTGATGTTATCATGACACCTCAATATAGGTTTTATTGTTTTTAACCTCTTATCAGCCCCAAAAAAAAGTTTTGATACACCTGAACAAGGAATGCTCGAAGGATGTTCCTCCTTGATCTGAACTGATTCATTGCCTGTATTCGTCATCGAACCTACACTAATTATTCACAAAGATTGACCTCTGATTTCGGATCATTGATTGTGATATAGACATACAATAATCTATTGTTCAAAAACCTATGAATAATCTGACGAATGTGAGGTTAAAAGGGAGGAAGAAAAATAAATAAATAATGGTTGAACACACCTCCTCCATCAATTTTCATGGTGTTGATTGACTCCCATTAATATTTTTTAACAACTGAATCAAAATTACAATTAAAAATTTATCTTAAAATAAATTAACAAAAAAACCCCCCAGTGGAATATAAAATTAAAACCCTACAACAATAATGCATGATCTGTGGATCAACATGTTTTTTGGTTGATCCACAATCGTTGTTTAAACCAAGAACGAGGAAGAAATAAAAAAAAATATTAAACCCCTACCATGATTTAATTAATGAAGGATTCCTACATCATGATTGTTTGTGAGGTTCATTGAATATGGTATGTGTTGATCGATCACACCATCATCATTCGCAAAAGGGTTATCCTACAACACTCCAATGGAGAACCTCAATTCACAGGGTTATGTGGCTAACAATACTAAATTTCCATAACAAGGTATTAATAGGCGTGAATATGGACTCTTTATTTAATAAATCATTTAAAAGAAGTAAAATATTTTATTTTATTTCATACCATTTAAAAATTTCCAATAATAACTCCTACAGCTGACTCACATTGGTCGATGTTAGGTTTCTCCTAAGAAAAAGTCGCCACTATGAATGCAATATTGCCCTCATATTTCTAATATGAGCATCCATTTAATCGTTATTCCACTTTTTCTGGAAAACATCCCTCACATTATATTTAGAGTTTAGTTTCATTCAAACATTATTTTTATGAAATTTTTCCCTCCGAATCTCATGCCTTCAAAATTCATGGTATCATAATAATTCCATATCATATTTTAAAAACCCATTGAAAATTGGAGACATTACATTAAAAATGTCAAATCTAAATTTTAATTTGATATTTAAATATTAAAAATTAAAAAAACGATAATATATATATCAATTAGTAAGTTTAACTACATTTTTGGGATAGAGAATACATCATAAAATTACTAATTAAATAAATATGGACATATAAATTTCCTAGTTTTGGACTATGAATTGAAATAAAATAATATCTAATGACATATATTTAAATATTAATATATTTATGAATATACTAGAATAGTGTTTCATCTCTTGTAATCAAATTTCTATATTTTTTATTTCATTTTCAATGAATGAAATACTAATCATTTCATTAGAATGAAACATGAATAAAATAAAATAAAGATGAAACAAATTATAAAATATATTATTTAAAGACTCTCTGACATTTAAAATGTCGTTTTTACTTGTTTGAGATGTATCTCATGTTACAACCCAACATGTGTAACCTGGTTATTTTCCCGCAATTTTTCAAACCCCAAGGAAAAAACTAAATTCATAATTATCATGGGATAGAAAAATTATTTGGTAATTCAAACATACTCAATTGTTAAATATATAAACTACAGAATTAAAAAGTATTTGGGGAATTCCAATGTGAAATTTGACTTGTTATGTATATAGGATGATGATTTAATAAAAATGGAATATTCACATTGAATTATATGTGATATCCAAATAATGTAATAACTAAAACTACAAAATATTATAACAATAAAATTATGAAAATTCAATCACCCTAATATGTAGTCATTTAATTCATAATAACATGATATACATACAATATAACATATTCATTAAAAAATAATTGAGGATTAAAGGTTAAAGAGACCAGAAATTTAATTTTTATCCATTATATATTATCATTGATTTTATGTAGAAGAAACCAACTATCCATCTCGTTATTCTATGAAAATGTACTTCTCCTACCACACAATAAAGACCTATGACAAAACTAGGATGATCTAATTGATCATGTACATAATCTTTAACTTATTTATTTGATTTAAATCCTACACACCAACAATGGTTTTAGATAATCTATTGAATAATATTACCAATAGGATTTTACCATGATCCATAAAAATTATATTAAAAAACAAAACCATTAAATACCATTTTGAAAAAATGTTATACCAATACAGTTTTTATTTTTGAAAAATAATATAAAAAATGTGGGACTTTTTTTTACGTTATAAAAAAACATTATAATATATATTACTAAGAATGATTTAACAAAATAAAACTGTAACATTTTTTAATATGAACAATTATTTTTAATCTAATATAAATAATCATTATTTTATGACAATAATATTTACACATACATAATATATGGATTATTTATTAGTTTGATAAAACATATGAAATACATAGAAATAAAATTTATAATAACAAGTCAAGGAACTATTAAATCTATTTCATGGTATGATATAAAACTCTTATATCCTATAACATTATCATGAATATAGAAAATATTAAGTTATTTATATATAAATACAGATATTAGTATTGTAGAATATATTATACTCTATAAGGAATATGATATGAATCCATTTGGTTAAATATAATATTTTTGAAACAATATACATAGGTCGACATAAGGCCATGAGACAAGGATTATCATTACCAGAAGAGGAATTATTCCACAAGATATCAAGTTAATGTCTAAAAAATGAATAAGAATGGGTATATATCTACATTAACTTAGTAAATTGTTGTGGGATGATATAGGGATCATTGGTTTAACATGAGAATATGCATAAAATAGTGGTAATTATGATTATGTATAGAGGATAATGAAAGATCTATTTATATTATAGGAACATAATTGTATGGTACTACCCTTATTGTCCAAATCACACATGAAATTAACCCATATAGAACCATAATATATCCACCCATGTAGGTAGTGAAAACCTAGATATGGTGATGAGAAATAATGAACATGGTGGTAGGCCACCATGGAGGCCACTATAATAATAATTATATTTTGTATAATTCGACAACTTTTATAGGAATACATTCCCTTGGTGATATTACAACATAGTGACCCCTAAAACAATGATAAAGTAAAAAAATGAGATATATATTCTTACACTATGACCCCTACCACTACATGATTGAATATATATGTGTGTAGTAACATTAGAAGAACCCTACCTCCTTATTAATGTATTACTAAGTTGTTATATAACCACATTGAGTCCTCTAAAAAATACCAAATACCTTAATAATAATCATTCCCCACACGGAGATAATACAATCATATATTGTAAGCCAACATTGAAATACCTAAAATCACCTAAATCAATACATATCCAAAAAAATTCTTATCACCATGGGAAATGATTCACATATACATAGGGACTCCAAATTTTATTTTTGGACTATAAGAATAAATATTTAAAATATTTATTCATTATATCATCAAATTAAAACCTTATAAAGGTAATAATATAAGTATATATATATATACATTAGAAAAATGTATTATATTGAACTACTATATTATTTTGGAAAACATGCATCTTGTTCGGATATAGGAACCAAAATATATTTAAATACTATTTATGTACCACAATGATGATTGTATGTTGTAAAAATCACTAATAATCGAAATAGTTATTATGCATGTGGAAATAGTTTCCATGTAAAAAACATGTGGGGATAATTCTAGTATTATAAAATTGCAATAATGATTGTAGATGTATCCCATAATATGGTAATAGGGGTCACCATGGTATATATCCCAACAAAATAGTTCATGGATACTATCCATACCATTATTTTGATGTGATGAACCTATGGGAATATCCCTTAAGGGTACTTCATTGATTATGTCATCCGTAAAGGCAATTCCTATTATTTTAAGCTATAACAAATGGATTTGGGATTTTTTTTATTTTATTATCACCTGTGGATGTAATTCATAAACTGGTATTAATATAGATATATGATGTAATTATATCTACACATACACATAGTTTTATCTCACCATCCCCCAATTGAGAAAAATCATCCAAATGTATAATTCACCATCCACTATCGTTACATTTTTAAATAAAAATTTTCAAGTAGTTAATTACTCATAAATTAATTTCTTACTTAGATACCCAATGTATCCCATTTAAATATAAATATATGTGAGAAAAACATTAATATATTACCATACTAAATAAATAAAATATATAAAAAAACTCACATATAATATTCATAAAACCATCAGAAAAATAATTCATTGTAAAATTTTATTCAGCGAAATATGATTCGTAGAATACAATTCCCTATCTACATATACCATATCATAATGTTTAAATTTGAAAATAATTTAAAAATGTATTGAAATGATTTATTTAATTCTCTAAATATAAATTTATTTATTTAAGGATTTACATAAATATAAATAACAACCCATTATAAATATAATATGATTCATAAAAAATAAAAATTAAACATAGTAATGATAGAAGATAAAACATTTACTTTCAGTATTAATACCAAATCCAAGCATTTCGTAAAAAATTACATACATGAAATAAAAAAATTCAATGATATTATCACCAATGTTATGTTACATGGTCTTTTTAATTCATTATAAATTAAACTGTTAAAACCATTTTTATTATTTTGGAGGATATCATGCTAAGAATTTCAATGAAACCTATGAGGATGTAACTATAACTATGTAAATAAAAGTTTTGTGACTGTGGAAAATAAGCTCTACATGTAGTTATATATAAAACAGAATAAGGAAAAAAGACCATGAAATAGTTTCATACATACAATATAGATTTTATATCAATGAATAACGACATTGATAAATAACCACATAATGTTTTAGAATCAAAAGGTGTTATATTGTACCACCAATTGGTTTTCCAGGAATCCAAGGATAATATACATTATTCCACCATAGGGTAAGGTGATGATTCCTTAAAATTATAAATCTATTAGTGAAATTAAAATGAAAATTCATTTTATATAAGAGGGTAATATGAATGTTAAAGGGAGAATAAGTATATGGGTTATAAACCTAAAGGATTCAACAAAATATAACGAGGAATAGTAATTAGAAAATAAAGGGGAAGGTATATTCATATAGGAGGATGCCCAAGAAGGATCGTGTAAAAAATAATGTATAAAGGATGTGTACTAAAAAAGGGAAGCTAAATTTTTTAATATTATGAAACTGGGTTATACACTCAGTTTGGTCACATATATACCCTAATCAATAATCTAATAATGTGCAGTCACCAGATTCAAGAAATTACCCAATGAAGTTATTAAGTATGGTTACCGTACCTATTTGAAAAAATAGAAAAATATTCTAAAAACAATAAAATATAAGAATTGTACTATAAAAATTAAAACTAATAGTAAAAAAAAAATTTCACTGAATAATCTAACCATTGTGGTAACAATTCTATCCACCACAACACTTTCAATAACCAAAATTTCACATTAACCAATTAGTTAAAACTATATTCTCTAGGAGTCCACTTCATTCCCTACACTAAAAATGTCTAATTCATTAGTGAATAATAAAACATGTTATAAAATATCCACTACACAATTTATATAAAAATAGGAGTAAAACTAATAGATATTAAATTATTAATCAATTTACCTTGATATTTTTCATCAATCATGGATAAAATAATGTAGGTGATTCATTTAAATTGTTAAATAAATACTATGAAATGAATTGTACCAATATAGAAAATGTATCATCCATTATTAGTCATCAAATAATTTATTTATTCAATTATATAATATTTTAAATGAATAATACATTTATAATTTTTTTTATTCTTTTGACATGAAAATTAATTAATCAATGATATGAAAAATGATTAAATTGATAATTTAGTTACCAAATATGTGACGAAAAAATGGAACAAAAATATGGAAAATATTTTAATACAACAATTCATAAAGAAGATTCTATTCTTTATAGGGGATTAATTTGGATTATCAATCCATATACAATACATTTGAAAAAAATATTTATTATTACAACAAACATAAATTTAGAAATAAATCATTTGAAATGGAACAAACATTCAAAAAATTATACATTATGACTTTTGGAAATCAATGCATTTTTTGGAGAGTGATTTGAGGTGATTCAGATAGTAGATGTTGATTATTTACTATATAAAGGTTAAATGACTATTTTTCAAGATCAATTTTTTGAGTACATGGAATTTTAATGAGTATTGTGGGTATTTCATTTTAAAGTGATGATGGAGTTATGGTTTGAAAAAACTATTTTTGAGGGTGCTCATAACATGTTCATTCAAAACATCATATTAAGATCCAAAATATTAAACATGGTTCCTATTGATTTAAGGTCAAATCCATTTATAATATATAAAGTGTGGTTATAACAACCATTTATGTTTTAATGGGGGGTCTTACACCACCGTATTTACAGATAACAAAAATTGCTATTAACTGGTTATCTTTCAAATTGTGATGTTTTTTAGGGATACATTGTTCGTTCATAGTATATAATAGGGTGTAAGGTCAAAATACTTTTTTTGAAAATTTCTATGCCTTATAAATGTTTATAAACTTCATCCAGTAGGTATAAATCAATATGATTTTCGTGATTACATGATGATATATAAATCTATCAAATCCCATTTCAACTAAGGTTGATATGGTACTTTTTCATTTCAAAACACTTTCATGAAGGTCTCCATGTTATATATAATCGTGGATCACCCTCATCATTAATTCAATGATCATCCATTTTTTGAACTGTATCTTACTTATGGACATATTATGATTATCTCTAATAATCCCCTTATATTTTGAATTTTATTATCAATTTTATTATATTTTATCAAATATAGTACGACTTTTTAATGATCTTATTTTTCTAAATAAAATTTTGATATTACGATGTTGAGTTACTTTTTAATTGAGAGGTGTTTAACATAGTTCATGCTGATAATTTGTTTTGATTAACTCATATTGTGGGTATCCCCTATTAGGTTAAAACCCAAGTGTTTTTATTTTTCTCTGTGTGGTGGTAATGTTGGTAAATAATGGTATCTAGAAAAAAAACTGTCCTCTATTTTTTTATTTCTTATACGATAGAAATATAAACATCAATCACTTTCCTAAAACAATATATAAAATTGAAAAACATGAAATAGTAACATAAATTTTACTTTTTTATCGAAATCACATATTGTCCTCTGATCATACCAAGGTGAAGAGATGATGTACTGAAATTCACTATAGTTAACTACTATTATAATATTCAGGGAGAACTAAATGCATCCCTTTTTAAATAAACATCATACTCTGAACCCTCATTACTCATTCTACTGATGTGAACACAATGATAAACACAAATGAATTTATCTCTATAACACATCTCGAATTTTGTTCCATGGAAATTTGTGTGACATGAATATCCATTTTCATTTAAAATTTTAAATCCACCTTTTATTTTTGATCCTTATACTTTAAATATACTATATTGTATATTTTTTCTTATAGGGTTCACTACTCACCATGTCATTAAACCTAGTGATGCCTTTTCTGTGTTTCTACAACATGATAACATAATATATTTTAATATTTAATTCTCTTTTAAAGAATATCCTTATACGATCATTATAGACCAAATAATCCCATACACAGGCAATGTCAACACCCTCTCTTTAAGATTTCTACACATCACGGAAGTCTTTTTTGAATAAGTGGAAAAAATAGAGGAATTATTATTCAAATAAATCATACCATAAGTGAATGAAGTGATTATAATGTCTTTATAATTTCAAGGGTCTATAAAAATCCACTAATAATAAATTATTTTTCACCCCTTCATTAAAAAAGCATCTATGTAGTTATGAAAACATTTTTATAATGAACTCTTATACTCTAAGCAAGATTGTGGGAAAAAATTCAATTTCCAAAAAAAGTTACTACAATATAATTGAAAATGACTACAATCATATGTGGTCACATCATCATTATACTTGGTTTGTATATATTTCTAATATAAAACCTAGTTTAAATGTATTCTCTAACAAGTCACATTATTCTTTTATGTTGTTTTCCAAAATCACATATGTTTCACATACTCCATATTTAAAAACAACTCAATGACCTAAATTTCTCATCCATGAATTTGAAAAACAGAATTATTTATAATGTTCACTAAATATTTATTTTTAGATACAATGTGGCCTTTGTTGATCAATATTTTTTTTGTATAAACAAAAATCCAAAAAACTCAAAATAGAATTCCATATGATTATTTCAAAAAATATCCCTATTTGTGTATTTTGAGAAATAATTACAACAATTTAGAACCATTTAATTATATCTTGGTGGAAAATCTCCCCCACATACTCTGTCAAAAACCATTAAAATAATTTTATTAAATATATAAATCAATGAATTACTCAAAATATAATATAAACCCCTATGTGTTGGTTTTAGAGTGAGAAACATGGGTGTTATGAATTGTTCATCAATTAAAAATGTTCAACTATAAACCCCCTCATGAATTCATCGATGACAGTAATTAATTTTTAATTACAATACCAATTATCATTGTTCACGAATTAAAATTGTAGTTTAAATTTGGCACATCATATTACTACTAGTTTAACAACACATCATTAACATATTTGATGAATTACACTAAAATATACATTCCTAATATTTCATTCCTGTTAAAATAGATTAATAATATTCATGTTTTGTAGAAATACCCTATATTTTTGACTCCCCTTGGATTATGATTGAATGTATCTCCATTGTTATAGAATTATTTCAATGGAATTATACCTCTACATTTACAATCTAAAAGGAAACTCCATCATGTTCAATAATATAGATATAGAGAAAAACATTTAATGGAAATAACTAAAAAAAACATGGTGTGGGGATTCAATATTGATACATTTTACACGATGGGGAGGGTGGTCAACTAGAAACTACTGTCAAATTGATGGAATTCACAAAATTCATGGTGTATAACAATTTTCTTTATATCAGTAAATTACTATATTATAATAATATACTAAAACATCAATAAAACGATGATATAAATTTTCAATTAATATAATAATGAATGATTTAAATGTTATTATCCCATTGTTAAGGGACCAGATAATTTACATTATTTAGATAAGATTAAATATAAAAATATATTCTTGTTAGAGAAATCAATTTTTATTCCATGACTTCAACTACTATTTAATTCATTTTAAATTTTTAAATTTATACATTTCTATAAAATATTCATAATCTGTGTTTACAAGATGAATGTAGTTCTATTTTATGTTACTAAATGATGTATAGATAACCTAATGATAAAATAACCCATATAATGTTCACTTACTATCATCAATTTAACTCGCCCATTCTATTATTGTATGAAAAAAACACATGTTCTAATGTTAAATAATAAAACATTATTATATCCACGATGCCTTTTATATATCATTGTAATCCAGTTTTTTGGAAAAAAATATCTTCATTTGGGTATAAAATAATACCATGTATTATATCAGGTTGATATAAAATTTTCCATATCAATATTATGTAAAAAATGTACAAATTATCCTACAATATTCTTCTATATTATAATTCTTACCTTATTCATTTCATGATAATATCATCTCTGTAGCTACTAAAGTATTCATATCCGTAGAATTATTTAATATATATATATTCCATTAATCAAGAATAATATTTGGGTTGGGAAATTATTTTTTCAAGACCGCATTATGTCAATTAATGTGAAAAGAAAAAGAATAATATCACCAATCATTGACATTTTTTTCATACATTTTATGAATCATATATTATTTTCATCTCTTCTTTCAATAAACTTAACATTATTTTAGTGATAGACATTGTCACCATCATCAATTTATTACATTCATTGATGATATATATATATATTCTATTCAACTCATCAAATTTGGAAATAGATCATATTCAAGTACTAATCATGTAATTAATACAATTATATTGGGGCCTATTTATACCCCCACATTTTCTTATTTATCCTATGAAATATATTATCATAATAGTAAACGTGAAAAAAACCCTTTTATAATGTAATCATATTCTTCATGAGAACAATATAAATATAATTATTTAACAATTATATAGAAGTCCTTGAATATATTTTACACTTTAATTTCTCTAAATAACTAAATTGTATATTCCCTTGAAACTAGTTAAAATGATTAATCTATACTGATGCTATTATTCAAGGATATTCTCTTACATAGAATTTTCTTTATCTAAAAAATAACCATTCCATATTCATATAGTGAGTCACAAATAACCTAATTTTTCCCAAAAAAAATCATGTTGGACATCATGAATATTTTCACCCATGTGATATTATTATGGATTTAGTATATACGGTTATTCATCACCTAAAATGAACAATCAACATATAATTTTTTTCAAATCCTTTCAACACATATTGTGATGAATATAAATTCATTCATGAAACATATATTTCATTCATTCACTATAGTATTCTAATAATAAATGATAATATTTTAATGAATTGCTTAATCTTCATTTTGTGTAGATACATGTATAATACCATCCTACATATGATCTGTGTGTTCATCGAAATTTTATATATGGACATATTCTCACACCAATCTACATAAAAATACATCAAAATCATCAAATAAATAATCATTGTTTTGAAAATTATTTTTTTCATTTTAAATGAAAAATATACCATTAATATTAACACCTAGAAACATATTCATATTGAAACATTAATATGTTTTATTTTTTCCCATATAGAAATGGAATATCTGTTAATATCGATGAGGATCTGAATTCATGAGTTTCTAATAATTGATAATGAATGATAAACATCCATTTATATTAAAGTCTGTATATGTTAAGTTTTTTCGATACAACAACTCATGTGGTGAGTTCAGATTATTTAAATAAAAACTAATTTAAATATTGAAATATGACAATACTACTTCATTCCACAACATTTAAGGTGGAGATTTTTCATTGATTTTCATTCTGTCAGTTTTTTATCCATTTTATCCTATTTTTCAGAATATTTATTGATGGTTCTTATTTAATTTGATTTATTTATGAATTCTATTCTTCTTGAAATTAAACCCCAAATTTTATAAGTGAAATCGATACCATTCTCAGTCTGGAAGAACTATTTTATTTTTCCATAATTCTATTTATAATTTCATCGATACAGTGTTTTTCAAAAAAACACCACTTGAATTTGTATGATGAAAAATTAGTTTTTTCCTATTTATATCATTAATCTATATAAAATAACATGTATATATATATAGAAATATCCTATAAAGACAAATCTAAAAACATCAAAATTTTATAAATCATGTACTGTAAATGATTCATTTATTATTTAATTATATTATTGATAAATAGTCATCCTTTTTTAAAAACACAGTCACATGTGTTTATGATCATGTATTACTATAGAGATATATCAATCCATATTACTCTTCACAGAATTATCTAAAACATTTAAGATCAAAAGACAATGATGTTTATGCCACAACTTTTTATTGTATTCTATATATAGAAAGAACATAGATTCTTCTCTACTAAAAATGTATATTTTTTGTAATTTGTTATTAAAAAATATAAATAATTTATAACTATTGAAAAATTTATGCCATCCAATGCATTTATTGCGCCATTTTTCCCTCTTTAATAACCACCACCTGTATGTATAATCCTCCTATACATGATTTATTTTCTTATTCCCTTGACATCACCCTCATGTTACTCATCTAAATCATTTCGACAGATTATGTTGAATTTTCATTTCATCATCATCATCATCATGTGAACCTCTATGAAAATTAAACCTTAAATACTATGGTGTTTTGGGGAATTAAACTCGGATAACATGTTTAATTATTCTTCTTCATTAAAATATTACAATAATAATTATTTTTATCACTCAACTGAATATACCTCAATCTTTATCCTGGTGAAAATATCTATATTTTTTAAAAAATAAAATCTTAATTTGATTCAGTTGTGTTCTAAAGAATACATTAACAAAAAAATTATTTTGGATAATATGTATAGAAAAATTAATGAACATATTGATAAACTATAATCTAATATTAATTATTCCATAAATGATTTGAATATGGTGTCAAATAATACAATTTCCAATAATATTTTTTTATATGTTTAGTTTTATAATAGTTTTAGTTATACATATTAAAATACTTTGAAAAAGTTCATAATCATAATATAAATTATAAAAATAATATCCACTTGGACTGTTAACCCATGTGTACAATAAGGTCTATAATTTTGACAACAAATAATGATTTATTTAATAAAGAACACAACCTTCTAGGCTTATTAACACTAGGTAAATTTGTACTAGATATTAATTCCACTGCATATAATTATTTAAGAATGATATTTCATGGATAACCAAATAAATTATCCTTTATATGATCATAATGATGTTATAATATACATAGAATTATCTATAATATTTATCCACTATGTTTTCATTAATTTCTATAAAAAAATTAAACATATTAATAACTTGTTGATTAGAAAATATTGAGGTTACTCAATATGAATAAAAAATTTATTTAATTATTTTACATGAATAATTATTTGTTAAAATATAGTAATAAAAAGAATAAAACTGAAGGTTTAGTGTCATAAAATATTAGCTACATAATAAACATAATTTAAAAAACTTGTTATTATATTTAAGATTTACTAAATGTTAACCTCCTTTTGAATTTCTCACTAGTAATACCCAACTCATTATCATAACATAATATTTATTATTAAATACAATGAGATAAATACTAATAATCATATTTGGGTTCATGATATGTATATGTGTTTCTTACCAAAATTGAGATATTTGAACATAAAAATTTGAAGACAGACACACACAAAATATCATAATACAGCAGTGTTCATAACATAAGTATCTTCAAAGAAATAATAAGTTTTCATAAGCATGAACAAATGAATCTTTTTATTGGGAATCATGTACCACAACCTATTTCTCATAGTGTATCATGCATCAACAATGTATTTATTATAATTGATCAGCCTTCACTCAATTATTTACCTTAGTTGGTCAACCGTTACAACTCATTTCCCTTTATGTCATGAAATATATTACTATACATAATTTTGTAATAAGATATCTATGGCCCATAAATAAAGGAATAAAAAACCTAGATATTTTATCCATAATATATATAATTTAACTTATCATTAAATCCCTAGGTAAAATATGGTGTTTATTCCTCTCATCATTAAGATCCCATGGATCAAAAAAAGGTTTTTTAAATATTTATTGATGGTATGAATGAAATAAAAAGTAATAATTTAAAATGTTTATACCCACTACTCAATTTCCTTAATGGATTGTTTTATAAGAATAATTATAGTGATATTAATTAAAATTAACTCCAATGGTAATATGTACTTTAGATATATCGATTACATTATAGTTAAGTCGTAAATCATCTTCTATAAAGATATTTTTTATTTGGAGTAAAATATGATGTTACAGTCAAATAGAAAACATGTATTCGAAAGGGTCAGTATTGAAAAATTAAAAATGATGGATTTTAAGAATGATTTTTTTAAATTAAATTTCAAAATTTAAATATCAAAAATAAATACTAGATTTAAAGTTTTATTTAATCGAATTTAATATATTTTATTTTTTAAAATTAATCATTAAAAAGATCATTTAAATAGACAGAAAAACATTATAATGGATAATGAAGTAATCTAGAATTATATTTCATATAAAAATTTTATCTATATTTATGTATCCTTAAAATAGATATTTTTTCATATTGGTGATTTTTAAAAGGAATTTTTTATTTTAACATTGAATGATAATATTAGGGTGGAAGAAATAATTCTTAAAATCGATTTCAAAGATGAATCATTTTAATTGAATGATTGGATATGAGTTAAGATAATATCTCCATGAAATTGTAATGAATGAATTATATAATATATGTGTCCTAAAAGAAATTGAAAATGAAATATCATAAAATTAATGATTTTATTTATAAATAATGGACATTTTGATTTCAATATACAATATAATGAGAATAACTTTATGAAATAATAATCATATTTTATGTATATGAAAATCAGAAAAATAACCCCTTACTATGTTATATCGCATAGTAGACTGAAAACATTGATCTTATATAAAAAATATAAATATCATAATATTATATTTTAGATTGTTATTCAAAGCTATAATCATTTATAAATTTAATTTATAATTATAATCTATATAAATATCTATTAGTTATTATTTATTTTCAATATTATGTTTCATTAATCCTGATACTTTTGAACATGTTTTATAAGATCATAATTGTTCTTTTTTCTTCAATGAAATATAAAAAATATAAAATCATAAATGGTACTGAATTCTGTGCTTCATAATAATTTATATTTTTATAATTTAATTCAATTTGAGAATTTTCCTTGCCGAAGATGTGGGTGACATGCATGTTTTAGGGATCCAAAATAAATTAATGATGATGTTTTAATTATTGAGTTTAACATAAATATTACCTTTAAGTAACATAAGTAAAATGTATGATTACATATTGATATCATATATCATCTGTACTTATTTTATCATGGTCAATAATAATAATTTTTAAATAAACTGTTCTAGTGGGTAGTTACATAGAACTAAACATCAACATAATAAAATTAATTGATGGTTATGAAAAAAATTTATATTTCATAAAATATTAGTATAATAAAAGAATAATGAAATTATTTTGTTAATTATAATGTATTAATCATTATTTAATTAATAAATAATTAAGGTAATAGATGAAATTTCAAATATATTACCTCATGAAGGATGTTGTCTACAAAACACATAAATAACATTTTCAATTATTGAAGTATTAGAAGGAATGAAGATAGATTATAATTGTTATACACATAATAATAATTATATTATATATGAATTTTGTTCCCTTTATAAATTTTAAAATCAATAAAGAGATTCATAGAGGAAAAATGATGTCATTGTATTGTGGAGACCGTTGTCAGAACAACCAACAATTAATGGTTTTCTTTCATAATTGTACATGGTAACAGTGTTTAATAGTTATAAAGATAGAATAATGAGAGGAATTAAAAAAATTTAAGATATAATTATATATTAATGAAAAAACTTTATTTCAAATTTTATTATATAAAGAAAATTTAATCAAGAAAAAATGTGTACTATCATTGAAATTATTTCATTTTCATGGGAGGATAACCAAGAAATTTATATCGTAAGATAATTTATTATGACCACATATTCAAGGAAAAAATAATGGTATTAATTATAGATGAAAAATTGTTAATATTAAATATTAAAACATATTATCTACGTTCTATGGACTCTATGGTGATATAAATGATTTGTAAGTTCTAAGAATAATATTTTTTAACGTATTTAATCCTTATATAAATATGAAAAATACATAACATTTACATAAGACCCCAAAATGGTTTATAATACATTGGTTGAATATTATAACCCCAAACATTTATTATTAACATATTTTTAATCATTTTTTATATCCACTACCGTTAAATGTTTCACATTTTATTTTTTTGGCATTACCATGGTAACTAATTTTTTATTATTTAATTTTAATTAAATATAATTAAATTAAGATGATCATTATTTGATAATTATTGATATCTAGTTCTAATTATTTTGTTAATATTTTTATGAAAATATTTCTTATGTAGAAAAATAATATTTGAACATATCATATATGATATGAATATAGTATTTTTATAATTGATGTTTTTTAATCACAACTTTTTCATCTTTGATAAATTTACCAATTTATTTGATTTCTTTTATTTTGATTATACTATTAAGAAAATATAAAATATTTATGTGTTAAAATAATCAATCTAAAACACAATTTTAACCAAAATGATATTTAATTTAATGAAAATTGTTAATACAGATTGATTAAATTGAAAATATTTCATAGGGTTTCTATAATAATAAATTCATTTCAGAATATATATTTCTTAGAATAATTTATATTGTACAATGGAAAATAGATAACATGTTTTTAAGAAATTTTAACTTCATGATATATTCTTAATTGATATGTTTCATGTAAAAACAATACATGTCACTATAAATTTGAGAAATTTAATATTGAATGACATCAATAATTTATTTTTTCATAGTGTTGATATGTATGAATAGAAAACTTTTAAATTTTTTAAAAATCATTTTTTAATATCAATAAATTTATAGATTTACTTAAAAATAAAAATATAAAAGAAATTTTTTTTATTGAAATTTGATGTTATTAAAAAATAAGTTTTCGTTATATTATTTCATACAAATTAATAATTTACATAATTTT
Source organism: Viscum album (assembly GCA_963277665.1). Classification (NCBI taxonomy): domain Eukaryota; kingdom Viridiplantae; phylum Streptophyta; class Magnoliopsida; order Santalales; family Viscaceae; genus Viscum; species Viscum album. Next base: position 791,880,946 of record OY728160.1, on the reverse strand, counting down.
AATATATTAGGTTGTTGATTATAATACCATATATTATCATAATAATTATTTAAATGATGTAAATTTTTTTAAAAAGATAATAGATATTTGAGAAAGGATAATAATTTTTTTCTTTTATTTCATTATTAAAAATATTAAATTATAAGTGATTACTATTTTATATATATAATAGGTTCATTCATATAATTATTTATTTTAAATTATCATCTAATATCAGTCATATTGTTTTCGTATTATATTACACATTGTAAAATTCATTAAACACAATTTTATTTTTTAAAAAATACATTAAAATACCAGGTTACATTGGATGAAGATAGAGAGGTTTCATATCGACTGTATCATGCATAGATGTTAGATGAAACATAACTTGAAATTGTGGTGTTGAAATTGTCTTGATATTTTCTTGAGTACTAACATGTAATATATTGGATTAACTAGGATTCTCTAAAAGACATGATTATCATGTAATGGCTATTCAAAATTTAGTAGAAATGTGGGAATGTTTTTAATGGGTGTGTTATTATATTTTTTATATTAAATAGTGGCATGGTTCTTGAATGCATGTACTTCGAATAAATTCAAAGATGTGGTCTCAAAATATTGAGTTGTCTTGATTTCATTTTTATAAGTGAGAAGATTTATTTTATAATTTTATAATTTGAATATACTGATTTCTAGAGTAGTGAATTATATTTGGTGGAATAAGGGTTCTTTTTTATGAAATATCTCACTGATATTTCTAGATTTATTTTTTTCTTATTTTAAAATTTTAATTGTTTTGATTCATAGGGATTTAAATAATTCGAAAACAATATAATATATCAACCAATATATTTAAAAAAGTAAACATGTTTTCAATAGACATTAGGTTATATTGGTAGATATATTGTCACTTATCAATGATGAATTATTTGATTTTTGATAGTAGGAATTCCATAAACCTATTTTCAAATAATTTAACACCATATTGGAGTTTACGTATCTCTTGTGGGGGTAGTGGGATGACCATTTTAAGGAGTTGATATATTTTTGTTTGGAAATTATACTTTTTCATGGTGACCTTTTTGGGGTTTATATCCACACAATAATAGATTTTGTTTCATTGAGAATGGTTTTTATAATTCCATATATAATCAAGGATTAAAATATTGAGAGATTGTATTTAACATTATTGTGGGTATGTAAGATCTATGTCAGGGTCATGGGTTTTCAAATGTGCGTACATTAACATTATGAGTTGAAAATGGGTAAATTAACTCCCCTACATCATTGTGTTCCTTCGAAGGTGTTTGGGTCGATGGTCGTAAATACCTTCTAAATGGTTTATAGAATTAAAAATTGTTTAATCCATTGTTAAAAACTATTCAAATTATCGTGATTAATATGTTTAAATTATTGTTTCAATGTGTAAAATATTTTATAGAACATTAATATGGGCATTAACTAACATATTGGAACCCAAAATGGAATAGATAATGTTAATATATTTCTCTCTGTAAATGGGTCTCATCCACATCATTGACTAATAATTCATTTATTTTAATTTTCTTAATATTTATTTAATATTTTTTTGATTAACTTTAGTGATGACCGTATATATCAAAATAATAAGATTCATGTTTTAAATCCCTTCATCGATCTAAAAAAAAATTCTCACCATTCTGAATCCTCTTCTGATCTTTGTGTTCCCCTTCATCTAATTGTTTTATTGAGGCGGATATATTTTAACATTTGTGGTGTTTATTATAGTAATTAACAAAAGTTTTTTGGGATTTTTTTCCTTTGGTGGATCATTTTATATTTAGTGGTGAACTATCATTGGATATATTTTATTTATAGTGTCTCATCGTTGAATACTAGAATGTGAAATGGGATTTCATACATATCATTCTTCCATTACATATGACTATGGATAAACAATTATTATTTTTTCAATAATTACGTCATTGAATTAACCAAATTTATAAAACAAACAGGACTATTTTAATAAATATGGGACGCTGTGATTTTAATGTTCTTTTCATAATTCTATTATACAGTCTTGATATAAATGAATATAAATTTTTATTTAATTAAATAAATTCATTTATTCTATATTGAGTATATAATTTACAATTATTGAAATATCTAATATATTTAAATAAATAGATAAAAAGAATTTTTATTTTAATTCATTGCAATTATCGAAACATAGAAACAATATATGTATGTTTTTACACAATGTATTGATATAAGATGATATTATAATTAATAAGGGGTTGTTAAAATGAATTTCCCTATATGTTTTAATTAATTTATACAATTAATGATGTTATACTTATTATCTATGTAGTGGAATTGGATTGTTTTGTTTCATAGGTCATGTTATTTTTAGTATCAATGGAAGAAGAAACATTGCATGGGTATTATTTCAGTGTATTGATTGGTTGTATTGGAGGTAATCTGATTTTTTTAAAGTTGATAAAAAAATTTGTGGAATTTTTTTCTGGGGATAACTTTCTAGTTGATGAGGTATTTTCAAGGGATAGGGTTTTGTGAATCAAATTTTCCCAACTACTAGGTTTAATAATGAAATTAATAAATGAATAGGTGACTAATTGGTTGGTAATTTTTTTATGGGTTATCAAGATACAATAAATAAGAATTTAATAAATGGTAAATTTCATTTTGAATCATGAATAATTAAATGAAAAATTAGAAGAATTCTAAAAATTTATGTTAATGATTAATGATTTTTTTATATTAAAAATGAATAAATTATTGTAATATTTTTGTTAATGTTTGAAAAAAAATTAATAATGTTTTTAATCAAAATATATGTTTTATTTGTTATGTGGTTATTTATTATAGTTATTTATTGTTAAAAATTGTGTATAAGTGTTTTTATGTGGAATCTAGTGGAGATTAACTTTTAATAGATGTTATAGTAATCAATACAGTAAATTACTTACATTACACTAAGGTTAGTTTTTTTTTATTACTATTTATTTTTTATTTTATTATTAAAGAAAGTTATTAATTAAAATATATTTATATAATATTTTTTTAGGATATTATGGGGTCAATGTATCCTTAAAAAATATCCATAGAATATTTTAATTGTAGAATATTTTTTGTGTGTATCTAACGTAGCTTGACAGCCAATGAAATCCATTCAATTATTTTATTGTTATTTGGAAGTATAACATCAATCCCATATAGATTTCATTAGTATAAATTCAAGGATTTATTTAATGAAAGTGTATATAACATTAATCGAAATATTTTATTAATGTTACTGAAACTTGGAATAATGGTTAATGGTAAGGTATATTCTCTTCATGTAATAAAAATCTTGGATATTTTTTATTAGAAGATAATGAGTTTTGTTATTTCAGATTGAGTGATCATTAGTGTAATGAATATAATATTGAATATCTTATCTTCCTAAAAATATTTCTCATAGAGTCAAGGTGTGAGCACCATTTTTTGAATATGGAAATTCCCTTGACTTAATTATGAATCATTTTGTAGTGGGTTAGATAACAAGGTAGGAGAGCATCATTTTTATCACATGTGGTCTTATTCTGGAAAACCCTATTGAGATGGATGCCACATAAACAATTACATAGGTTATTTTTTCATTTTACATTACAAGTTGATTCTTGGATATTCTCTATGATGCATCTAGGTTTTCATCCACTACTATTATTTAAAACATTTTTAAATAATAAAATTGATTTTAATCGAAGAATCTATGTTTTAAAGTAAAGTGTTTCATTAATTTTTAATTAATAAAATAGTTAATAATACATATAAAATATTTTCACTATTTAATATTATGATACATGATTATGTAATGTCCAAATAGCTCAATGATACATTTTGTTGATGAAAAAATATTTTTAGTGAACTCAATATTATGTTAGGTTTTTAATTTAATATGGAGTGAGATAAGCATGTTTTTTAATTTGGATAATTGATCATGCATCATGAACAATGGAAAAGAGTGAATCAATTATCATTTAAACAATGAATCATTGAGTTACAATTTGACTTCTTGGGTTAGAAGAAATTATATTTTGAGACAATGTAATTTCAACTGTGAATTATAAAAAACATGATCTAATAAAAAATAATTCATCACCCAAAAAAGTATTAAATTATAATTAAACTCAAATTCCTACTAAATCATTACTCAAAATGTTATTTTTGTGTGTATATATATATATTATTCTATCCATTCTACATTACCCACATCATAATGTCACCCTATCCAGTGTTACACTGACCTAGTTCCACACCAAAATATTCAATCCATTATCAAACAACACTAGCCCACAAAAATAAATAGAAACAATGTTGTGGGATAATGTATTTTCATGTGGAAAATTTAAAAGTAATTATATTATATATTAAGCTAATACTTCTTATATTATGTAAATTCGTAATTTAAATTAAATTACATGATTTATTGAATGAATTTTTCATTTATAGAATATATTAAAGATGGATATTTTTTGTTTTATCCTATATTTATGTAGTTTTTTATATTAGTTAGTTTTCCATTATTTGATTAATTTTTTTAAATGTTTTATCAAATTTGAATAATATGATTTGTTTTTATTTTATATATTTATTATAAGTCATATCGAACATAATTATATGTTTAGTGAATATTCATTTTATTGGGTTTTTAATCTTTCTTAACCTCACATTGGAAGTTGATTTGTGAGATTAAAATTTAGTTTGAATGTTTTTATTATTTTAGTAGTCGGAGTTATCATGAAAAGAATTCATAATTGAGTGAAATCTCCTTTGGGTTATTGACATTGATTTAGATAACCCATAATCTGTGTGTTATATTTGTGGTTATAGAATAGTGAGGAATTTGGTTTTTTCTAGGTTTATTAATCTATAGATCATAATCATCATTTAACTCTATGAATTTTAATGAATATTTTATTTAAATTATTCATGACATGAATTTTGATATGTAATAATATTCTTATTATATATTTAGGATTATTAAAATAAAATTACTAAAAATTGGAATATTTAAATAGTACTTCGATGGAGACAAAATAATTTAGTAGATGGAAAAAGTTTTTATAAAACAAAATATTAAAATAATATAAACATATTTAAATAAAAAAATAAGAATAATGGTTTCATGAGATGCCTATGGTTTAACATGCATACAATTATATTATAATACTAAGACTTTGAATAATTACCTATAAACTAATGAGTGTAATATACCATCATATATAGTACCAGTATATATCTCAATCATTATATATGGGAATCAATATTAGTTTTTTTCTATTATCTTATCTAGTTTGAGTCATATAATCGATTGATATTCTCTAATGATTCTGATCATTATTGTAGTAATTCTTCATTTTTTCACTTGAAGGTAACCCTAATTGTTAGTATTCTTGATGAATCAAGTCTACTGGACCCATATAATAAAATTGGATATATATTTTAACAAAAAAATATATTCAAGAGTCATATATAACATAATAGATGTTTTTTACTATCAAATATATTCAATTCTTATTAATCTTTTCAAACTAGTACATATCATAATAAAATATGAATCATGGTAGATTAAATAATTATGATTCTTGGTTGATCATTTATATTTTGAATATATTATTAAAAAACATTTATGAAAAGTTATCATATATGGTTCTATACAATATATATATCTATATTATAGATTACGGCTTCTTTCATGTTAGTCATATTGATCTCCCATATAAGGTTTTCTTATAAAATGGATATACTATGGATTATATGGAATATGAATATTACCAATGAAAATAATTCAAAAAATATTAATTTCCATGATATACTGATTAGTTTTACAATGTATAACTCAAGGGAATCTTATATCAGGTGTGAATCAAATAATTTTGCTGATAAAAACATATTCAATCATTAGAGAGTATTGTTGAAGCTAGAAGATGATCTTTGTATAAATAATTTTGGACGAGTCTCTTTATTAGTAGCTGAAAATTTTGACATGTTATTTACATGTGTATTAATACTTGAATTATAATAAATTTCATATGTTTAATTCATAAATATAAATATTATTGATATATTATATTCGTAATTTAAGAGAGTCATATTCATTGGCAATGAAAATAGTTATTTCAAATATAATGATGAGGTTTTTATGGTATATTGAATATGATAAATGGATTTTAGATTCTAGATATGAATATAGCTATTTATATCATTCTAAATAAGGAGGCCATTATTGATTCTAATATCATCAACCCATGGAATTATTTCCGTGTACTTATATGTTAGAAACACATTGTATGAAACCCCTGTAGATGGAATTTAATAATCATTATATTATGAATCATATACAATTTACGAATATTTTTATATCGAATTGTGATAATAAAAATTATTAGTAAATTAATGAAAATAATTGTGGTGTTTTTGATCTCGACCCCTGTGATATAAATAGGCCAATGAGTACTTAACAAACATGTGGTTTTTTGAACTTTAATACCTTTACTGATGATTTTTTTAGTATGAATATGTGTTCTAAAGGGAAAATTTAATGAATATCTTGGAAATTTCTATATTATTCAAAATTAATCATGGAATTAAATTGAAATTTTATTGAAATTTTTTGATTATATCATCGGAGCCAATACTTGATCCAATAATTAATTAATATTTTGTGATGTTGTGATGTTTCATCAAAACTGTCTCCACCTAAAAAAATAAAATTTAACTCTATCTCTATAAGGTGGAATCCTACAGAATTTGAAATTGATCAATTAATAATGAGGTAATGTGACTTTCATATTAAATTTGGGTGTTTTGTTCTAAAAAATATAGCTTTTGTAGTAAATTATCTTCTATAGGAGGAAACCATCTAGATTAAATATGAGATATGAAATGGGAAATATAAAATTATTTCTTTTATAAATATTAAGGGAAAAAAACCTTTTTATGAAAGATAGATTTATTAACAATTTATTTAAACTGGGAAAATTATTATTTTCTGGTTATCCCATGAATCATTCGAATATTATTTCAATAATAATTCAAAATTATTTTCACATACACTTTATCCACGAGAAATATCACATCAGTAAAGGAGTTTTTATTTGGTGATATTATTAAAATCTATGGAAATTCAATTGGTTTCCTCCTACATTAACAATGTTTGGAATATTGTGGATGAAGTAAATGGATTGTTACCAACATGGATGAAGTGGGTTTCCCAAAATAAAAAATACATTAATAGAATAATATATACAAATAATAAACTACATATGAAAATATATTATAATAAAACTCATGTTATTAACTTTTATGTAAGATTTTTTATTGATTCAATGATTATATTTATATATATATTTGTTCCCATAACAGATTACATTGATTTTGATATACATAAAATTAATATTAAAAAAAATTATATGAATTTAGTTAAATATTTATTATCATAATACAAAATCATTTTGATATTCTAAAGGATTTTGTTATGGTATATCGGTTGTAATAGTCTATTAACAGGTTTATGGAAGCATCTCAGAGTTTTCACATATGGATTGATGATTAAGACAATGACTTTTGGTTCAAAAAATTATAAAATAATATTTCATATAATATAAATTGTATGCAATATATTTTTTATGTTTCATATATTTTCTTTATGAATACCGATTGATATGGATCTAAGTTGATTATAAAACTCTATAAGGATACATAAAATGTTAATATGGAAAATATTACTACTATATATCTCTCTAAGTTGGGATATTTTTCATTTTTATAGGTTTTATATCATAGGGTTGTTTTGTATTCTTCGAAAGAGTTATAAAGTATTTAATGAATTCCATATGCTCCTATCATAGGATATACCATGTTTCAAATATTATATACTCAATATGATGTAGCATATACCATTTTAATTACATATAAATTCAAATAAAATACTTGTTATTATAGTTGGATTTATATGAAGAACAATATTATGTTGTTGAGAATGAATGAGGATGTGTTTTTGATCTTTTGGAGTGATTTATATCTTTTTAAATGGTTAAATGTATTATATTTTCAAATTAAATATATATTATAAGAAATACCATTCTATTTGTATGTTATTAAAAAAGTGTTGATCTAATATTTTGAAAATGTCCACATAAACCAGTATATAGGTAGTGACAATAGACGCACAATACATAAAATCATTAGATATTGTTATGTAATCTATTAAGATCAGAAAGTCTATCACTAAAAATATGGTAGATCATAGAATTTATAGATAAATTTATATTTATTATATCAAAAATGTATTTATTACATTTTTTATATAAATATAGTTTTACCAAACCAACTAATTGGTCCATTAAAAATATTGTCTCATATAATATATGGTCGATAGAGATGGTGTATATATATATTGGGGGAAAATAACAACATATTATATATATTCAAGAAAAAATCATCATAGAAACAAAATTAAGGTTATCTATTATTTTTTTGGGATATATACATGGGATATTTTCTTAATTGGTAAAAAATGTATCCTGATTTTTCAATAAATACATTCTTAGTTTATCATTCATTAATGTGTGATGTAATTTATTTTACATGGACCTTTAAATGGAAACAATACCTCAAAATATACCTTGACATTCCCTTAATTGATGATCTTGAAAATCATTAATGGGTTGTGATAACAATGTAAAAGTTATAATTAATATAATATTGTAATTATTATAATTGATTTATTGAGATAAAATTATTAAATTCATGTGGTTGTATGTGGTGATTGTTTTCATGGAAATATCATCCAATTTATATCTCATGGGATAAAATATATTCATTAATATTTATAATGTTGTATTATTATAATAATATCATTTTGTGCTAAAAATACTAGGATACCTATTATAATATGATTTATACAAATAATATATCCAAATAAAATAAATTATGACATTGAAAATAAGTTTGTTTTTTGATAGGTTTTTAATCATTTTATCAATTAGAGAATAAAAAAGACAATATTTTCCACTCAAATAATGGTGATAGACATATGGAGGTTGATTGTATTACATTGATGAATTTCATTACAATGTTTCACTGTGTCACATGAAATATGTCTTCCTTATTTGATATAATACATTTTATGATCTCATCATACATATAAAATTAATATTTTTTATTCATTTAATTTTAAATTTTCTTTTAAAGATTTTACAAAATTTAGTTGACATATATATCAATAACATGATTCATATTTTTGGTCACTCAGTTTCAATGAAAAAGGAATTTTATAGGTCAGAATGTTATGAATATAATACATAATTTTGTGGAATTATATGTATTCAAATATGAGTATGTGGGATGAAGATAACATTCTAGACACTTGTAGTTGTAGTATAACTTATTTTTTCCCTAGTATACTATTTTCATAAATATATAATATAGGTATTTATTATTCAATGTAAGTGTCACAAGGTAACATATAGAAAAAAATTTATAAAATTAAATAAATATTAGTTTTGAGAAAATATTTTTTCCAAAAATTAAATTATCTAGATAAAAAATTATATGGATAAATCTTTGGTTTGATTCAAAAAGTGATGTCATTTTTTTTATAAATTCATTATGAATTTATATATTTTCTGGTGATTATAGTTTTTTAATAAAAAAATATGTACAAGATACAAATGTATTAAAGATAAATATGGGGGTATTATACTTAAATTTGATCCTTAAATTACTTGTGTTCCAATGTAGTGTAGTGTAAATTTGATGAATCTTGAGACAATATTTCTTCCAATGTATAATATTCATAGGTAATATAACGTCCAATCCACTCATGTATCTTTTTCATCAATTTAAAATAAAGGATTTCATTCATTAATGGATTTTATAATTCATTGAGAAGTCCAATGATCATTACATAAACAAGAATCACAATTTTTTTGATATGGATGATGCATTTAATGTAATAAAGTTCATAATTAGAATTAAATTAATATAGAATGGGTATTCAAATTTATTTTTGAGTGATCCAAAGTAACATTTAAACTTATAGGAACCTCATTCTTTGAGGAATACTATTTATCAATATATAGTTATGGAAGAACCCCTATATTATTATTTTATATCTCATGAAATTATCATGGATATGTTATCAATTAAATTATATATATAGGTATTAAAAAAAATATTTTCTACTATCGTGATTATTATCAAAAGAAATACACCTATATGAAATCGATTGTAGTTATTATACAAGAATTTTTTTCTTTATTATTCCATGGGTTCTAATTATTTTTGACATATTCGATTTTATATTTGTTTCTTTTGCAACCGTGATTCATAGAAATAACACCAAAAACCATAACACAACACCACCATAGACATGTTTCCTCAGAAATACCAATATGAGTACATTGTTTAACATTATCTTCCGCATAATTTAATATAACAAAAAACAATATGGTCGATTGATCTTTCATCCCTACTATATCTTTAGATATTGTTCTTATTATGATGAATAATGTTTCTAGGGGTATATATATGTGTCTATTGATTGAATTTATAATATATATATATATATATATTTGCCCATGTTTTTTTTGTTTTGATGTGGATATATGTCTGGGGACGTACATTGTAGTGTAGAGCATGATGTTGGTGTCCCACATGTTCTTCTTACTCCTATATTAAGAGTTTTTGATTTACGGATGTGATGTGGTATATGGTAGTTTATATTTTTTAATGGAATTGATGTTTTATGTTATTATCGTGATATTTAGATATTTAATTGATTATTTATTAGGTTTTTATTTTTTGTGTCTGAGAGAATGTAGATTAGAGGAGTTATGTTTTTTAGGTACCTTTAGAGTATATTCATTGGTATTTAGTTATTATAGATGACTCAGCTGTTAGATAAAGATATTCAAATTTTGTGTACATGATAGTTGACAATGAATAAGTGTTCATTGATCAATTTTTTTTAATTGTGTAATTTTAAGGCTTCTTTAACATTTTAATGTTGATTTTGGGAATGATACTGTAAAACAGTCAAGTATAATAAAAACAGTTGTTATAAATATTTTTTAGAATATTATGTTTGAGTTTTTGACAAATATTGAATTATAATATAATGACTCTTATGGGTGGTGTGATGATTTACATTTATAATGGTTTCAATTAGTATTTAAATTTATTAATTTATTATTATGTGTGAAATTAAAAGGATTATAGGATATTTATTTGATTTTTTTTGGATTTTATTGGTTAATTATTTATATTCAAGAGATTACATGGGTGAATTCCACATTATTATTTGTTTTAATAACTATGATGTTAATAACTAACACATTTCCAATTGGATGATGGTTTTAAGGGTCGTTTTCCTCATCATATCCAACATAAGAGGGGTATTATTGGGGTGGGTAATGAAATGAACATAAATTATATTACAAAGTATACATTCTCTTAAATAAATTCCATGAAGTATATGACTTCTAATCCATGACTATAATTGAAGTAATTATAACATTAAACCAAAATATATTATGTTTTTCTACAGTTACCTATCATTAATTTGTTACTAATTATGGAGGGACACATTACTATGAAATTATCCTATTATAATTATTTTTCATATCATCAATTATTTATATCTATTTAACATTGATCCATAAATTGGATATTATTTAAATTTGAAACAATATATATAACAATAATATTCCTTTAAGAATAAAATTTAAAAAATTATATATGACTAAATTTTAAATATATACTACTGAAATTTATTATTTATTGATAGACATTATTTTATTCCATATATTTCAACATTTACATAACAAAAACGTTTTATTAAAAGTATATGATGTTGCAAATAATTTACATCAATTTATTTGAAAATGTCACATATTTTACTAGACTCAACATGCTTCCATTTTTCAACAGTACACCCCAATTCCATGCATCCCGGTGACGTGATAAGAACATTATTTCCATTGAATGGGTGACAATATATAATATATCCTTATACGATAAGAATGTAATTCTAATTGAGTATCTCAGCTATAACAAGTATATCACTGAAATTCCATTTCATAGTACAATCATATTTAATATAATTTAATTAAAACATATTATATGAGAAAATTAAAGAAAATAAAATCTGTTCAATGTGTGAACATCTTATTTATTATCGAAAAAATTAGATATTTTATGAAATGAGTTTGAAATTAATATAATACTTATTATTATGTAATTATATTAAATATATAAATAGTTTAACAACATTTTGAAATCGAAATAAAACATTAAACCATAATTATGGATTTATTTAATTTTTAATTAATTTGGGCACTGTTTATAAAATTTTCTATAACATTTAACATAGTTCATAGAAAGTAAAACATAAATATGATTTTACTATATAAATAAAAAATATCAATACATTCAGAAAATTCATCATAGGTTTTATCTAATGTAAATAAAAATATATAATTAAATTAACAAGAAATAATTTTAAAACATAATATAAAAATTAGAGTGTTTTATATGGATTCCTAATTTTATGACTACGTGAAAAAAACCATGCACTATACCACTAATTACTAATTGACCCTAAAATATTTTTCCACATACTTACTAGGAATTTTCTTTTAATTTCATGTTAAACATACAATACTAAAATTCCTATATTTTTTAATAATACCATTTTAATTCCCTAGAAAAATCACTAAATATTCACGTGAAATATAATATAAGTAATATAACATAGAATATATCATGAAAAAATGAATAAAACACTTTAAAATTATATTATAAATTCCATATCATTTGTGCAATCTCACAATTTTTATTAAAAAATATTCTGAAAGCACTCTGTTATAGATTAAATTGTGTATTCATTTTCTAATATTACACCTTAATTAATTATAAAATATAATAATAAATGGAGTTCTAATACCATTTAAAAGTAATTTATCCTATGATATCCTAATATAGTACTTGAGTTGTTAAACTACGATACCTATGTGTGTTATTGATTCCCATAGTTAGGCCGTAAGGGTAATGGAATCAAACATACCCAATCCATAATTATTTTTATCAATGAAATAATAACCATGTCATACTAACTTAGAATCTTGAATGAACTCTAAAAAATATAAGTTTCTATAAAAATTAAATATGCACATTTAATGATTATTGGTATAAAAATAGTTTACTTTCTCATTGTAACTCACATGATAACACTAATACTCTTAATAATGAACAATAATAACTTGCAACTATAAGATATCCATGTACATAACATATAAAAATAAAAAATATAAATGAATTAATCATGGATGCCTATATAAGGTTGTAATTTTGAAATATTAAAAATGGTATTAAAAATCATCAACTAAATGACACAAATGAAATAATAAATTCATATCTATTTTCATGGTAAATGAACTATATTATTCACACACTAAATTCATAAAATGGATTTAATATTATCCATGAAAATCAGTAATCAAATAATTACTTACATAATATATAAATGAAAATATATACAAGATATTTTTCTATGTGTGTTATGATAATAATTTCTATTATGTATCTCACATCATGAACTTTAAAATTAATATTAAGAATTAGGAAATATAATTTCAATTATAAATAAAACTATATATACTTTTTCATGTAAAAATGAAAACAATAAAAATAGGTTCTTTAGTTGTCAATAATAAAAAAACCCAAAAATCATATCAATTTGATTCACCAAAATGTATTTTATCTGATGAAACTATATTATGTTCATAATTAGAATATACTTTTTAAAATAAATGAAATTAATTTAATTTTAAAATAAATAATCCACATTCCATATTAAATAATTCACCATGGTTCAGGGAAAAATTATATATACTTTTGGATCACTTGAATTATAATAATTAGAAGAACTATAATATAAAATTAATGGAAAATAGAATATTTTATATCCAAAAATATTTGTTGAATAAAATGTATAATAAATTAAAAAATAATAATTAACATAGTGTTATAATAAATAACAATGTAACATGATCTCTACGTCATAGAGTATAAGAATATCAAAAAAAAATTAATTGGTGTAAATAAAACTAAAATTAAAAAACTATAGAACCACACCTTATTCATGAAATTACTATCATGTAACAAAACAACATGTATCAAATTGAAAATAAAGGAAATTACAAATGTGGAATCATTATTATGTATAGACTATGAGGCCATAATTTTTTGTTCACTCAATTTACCCTCTCCAGCATCCATTAGTAAAAAATATTCTAACAAAATCAACAATATTCAACTAAGGGACCCTATATACTTCATAATATCACATATTAATTAAAATGTACCTCTATTTCTTATATGGATACCCAACACATCTCATTATATTCTAAATAGAGCTTAAAAAATAAAAACAATTAATAATATATATCAGATAAACCGCACCTCACTACATAACACCCATTCAATGAATTTTACATTAAAAGGATAATATTTTCTTGTATTATATTATATTTATAAAATTATAAATAAAAATACCCATAATGGAAATTGAGATTCATTCAATGGTATAATGAATAATATTTTTGTTGTTATTTATTTTTCACATGGGAAAAATGTTTTTTAATACCTCTATTAAATAATTATATATATATAAAGAGTAATATTCAAATAAGATATACAATTAACCACAATAAAATGTTTTGTATCTATGGATAACCATTAGAATTTTTTTCTTCATAATGAACCATTTTTTTCATATGAGAAATGGGATCTATTTCATTAAAAACATAATCATTAATAATATATAAAATAATTATAAATACTATTAAATTATTCTATGAAAATATTTTTTATATTTTAATGAGATGAAAATATTTTGAATTTCCAAAAAAATAAATCAATAATATAGTATATCTTCAATCATTAAATGATGAAAATACCATTTTTTTAATGAAAAATTAATTAAAACAAGAAATTATATCTGGTAGAAAATTTAGAGATATGAGCAATTATCCCATGGATATGGGTGAAATAATAAATATTATAGGGGATAATATCTTATTTAAAATTCAACATACATGTTATGATTATCATTAATATTTTATGTGGAGCAAATTTACAACTAATAATTCATTAAAAGAGTAAAATTTTATGTTTTTATATTTTTAAATACTATTACAAAAATAAAAATTAAATTATTATAATTTAATAAAACAATGACTTTGTTAAAATTAAAAAAATAGAAATTTTAAACCAATGGTGACTGAAAATGAATAAAAAAATGTTTTACTATCAAATAATAATGTCTTCAATAGAAAAACAATTACTCTATTAAATGATATGTTCAATATAGAACTTTTAAGACAAATTCGATTGTGGATCTATATACCTAATCAACGGAATATATCATACTACTATTATTGTAATGTGTTTTTTGTTTTATATATATCATAAGGACTATAATCATATCCCTATAATTTTCTGACTAAAATTTTTTATAGTAGATGTCTCCAATACTGAAGATGATAATGATCATTGTATTTCTATACATATATTTCCTCTATCTAAGAAATTGGATAATTAATAATTACAATGTTAATACTAATATAGTTATATAAAATCCTCATATTATATATATATATCATAATAAGAAATATTTTTGATGAACAATGTTAAACTAATTATAACAATTCTCTAAAATAAGTAATTCAAAATATAAAAGGAGATAAAAGAATAAAATTTATCCAATAATAGTATCTATGTGTATATTTTCTAATATCACTCATGTGGTGGCTCTTTTTTTATAATTCATTTAAGTATTCAATAATGTAAAAAAATTCATCTCTCAATAATATTTTTAAGTATATCATATGTTACATATATATTTATATACTTGTTTGTTTTTTTTATATGCCAACTGTGTTATTTGGATCCATTATGTTTGTTATATTCTAAGGATATTTCATAGTGTTGATGCTTTGATAAGATTATTTACAAAAAACCATAATATTTTCTCTTGTAATTTATCTATCATTTATTTTATTATTTACAAAATAAATGATTAAACAAAATCCCTTATAAGATCATTTTCATATAAACATCATCACAATTTTTCTAAAAATTATTAGAATTAATTAATTGAATCAACAACATCTAAATTTGTATTAATCACATTACATGAATAGAAAATAGATAAGTTGAAGTATTTTTTATGGATAAATTCTTTTATATTTAAGGAAAAATCCACTTATTATTCATTTAATTTCCCTTCTATTGATAAAAAACATTGGAATAAATATTAAATTCTTGTAAAATATATAATAAATTTTATTTGAATATGGATATAACTAAATTATTTTTCATTCACTATTTTTATAAATATCACTGTGATTTTCATTTTTAAATAGAGAATGTAAAGAAAAGAGAATAAAATATGGAGATAAAATATATATAAATACAATTTAGAATGATAGAAATAATTATGTTTAGAATTTTCCAATCATATGATTTTTGTCACTTCAAATACAGAGTATATAATCATATAATCAAAATAATTATTATACCATGGGTTGTGTAAAGAAATATTTCAATATCAATTATACTTCAATAGTATTTTTGTTTTTAATGATTTCATATACGATGAATTTAAATGATGACATTTGAGTTCTAAAAATTAGTTTTGATCTTATCATGATTATTATATTAATATATGTTATCTCTGTATATTATAAAACATTAAACATAAGCCTCTCTACCAATGGTATACAATAGTTATTTATTTTGATCTGATAGTCTGGTTATTTCTTAAAGTTAAACCTTATGATTTAAGGATGGCTCTTATAGCTTCTTATGATGAATTATAATATACGTACATATAGTGAAATATACCTTACATATAATATAATTAATAATTATATGATTTCGGTGTGAATAAATATTCATGAGAAGTAAAATGATATAAAGTTTTTTTATATTCCAAATGTTAAAATTTTTTCCCTTACTATATGAGTGGTCTATAATGATTATTCATAAAAATTGTGTTCAAAAATTACAGCTTAATTATTCCTTTAAAAAATATAAATTTGAAAATTTTTTTATTGAAAATATATATTTATTTTTACGAAAATATTTATTTAAATCATTCCCCAAATAAAATTTTATTGAATATGTTATATAATAATACAATCATATATTTAATTAGATGTTTTGTAAATGAAACCTCAATTGATTTGTAATTATATAAAATAATTACAAAATAAGAAATTTATATATATTTTTTTAATTAAAAACTAGTGATGATTAGTGTAATCATATATTAATTAATCATTTATTTAATGGTTTGATTAGTGCATTCCAGGACTAGTTCAAAATCCAATGACCAAAATATTTTTTGTCTCGTATGCTAGATACATATGATTTTATATTGCATAAATTATGATGATTTTGAAACAAACATGTCTCCTCTTGAACCTTTTTTCGATATATCATATAACCTAATCAACTTACAATGATGTCAAATGGAAATAGACTATGGGTTGGTATTCAATTATCAGTAAGGGACACATTTTACCTATTTATAGAGAGTAAATCAATAAAATAAATAAAAAATTAGTAAATAAGTAATAGAAGCGAAAAACATCATGTGACCACAAGATAAAAAATCATGACCGACCATCAAGTGACACGATAATGGAGCATAATTCAAATAAATGAACATAACAAAATAGTATAGAAAATTTTAAAATATTATATCATTACAGAATAAATAATTATATCAATGAAAATAGAATATCATATATATTTGTAATAGTTTTAAAATATGAATTATCATTTATATGTAGTGGAAAAAATATAATCATAAGAAAACAATGTGAAAAAATCCATGTATTTAAACTAATAAAATTTATGAAAAAACATAATTGAGAACAACCTTCATATTTATGAGAAAATATATAAATATCCTATAATAATTATCTCATGAAATATATAACCACAAAAATTTCATGTTAGTTTGATATATGACCCCACCGTTCTTCATCCATATATACGATTTAAACTTAATTTAAAACAATTTATCATTAATTACCCAGTGGATGAAAATGGTTACCATTAATATTCCTTATGGTATAAAATAAAAAACATTATACCTTGATACCAAATACATGATCTTATAAAAAGAAAATATTTATGGTGATTCATGGATGATTTTTTATTATAGTTGTATATAATAAAACGAATGTGAATTAATAAAATGGTTTTGTGCAAAAAATCATAATCACATCTCCAAATGATGTGATTTCTGTGTAACATTATGGAATCATTTTATTAATGAAAATGAAATATGTTAAAATATTTAATTTAAAACAAATTATTTTAAATTTAACTATAAAATAAATAGGTCATATAAAGAAATAAATCATTTTTAATTAATATATGATTATTGAGTGGAAAGGCCTTTGAATAATTTTATAAACAATTTTATGATAAAAATAAATTTTAAAAAGGACATGGGAACCTTCCTTTATAAATAAATGGAATTAAAAATTTCATCTTAGGTAAAATAAAATTTTAGTTTTTTAATAAAAATATAATACTTCAGTGGATTGTTATAATATGTATATAGAGATATATTATCCATTAATGGGATGATTATTATACTTGGAAAATTAAATTTTCACATAACATATTCATCATGTAATAGGGATTTTATATGAATCATGATCTCCTTATAAATAAAAACATAATATAATATAAAATAAAATTTGATACAAGAATAAAAGAAGTTTTGTTTAAGAAATACAATTTATTATGACACAAGTAAATGATTTGAGTCTTTAAAACCCCTTACAAACATTGTAATAATCCAATCAAAGTCCCCACAATATGGAGAGAATGAAATTAAAATTAAAATATTTTTAGTAAAATATAAATAAGTAGGTATTATGGCATTTATAGTGAATACAAAACCATTAAAATTATTTATGGAATAAATAATAAATGTCTTTCAATGAATGGAAATTAATATTAAATCCCATAACATTACTCTAGATTGTTTAATATTTCCTTAAATTCTATATCAAAAAATTAATTTAATAAGCTATTACAAAACCAAATAAATTCAAAAAACAATTATAAAATTACTTTACAAATATTCACTTCATGTATTTTATTTAGTTACAATATATTTACAAAATTGAGTGTCAAAATTCTCCATCAGTTGAACATGTTTTGATTTTAATGTGTCTTCCAACACTAACTTCCCAAATGTAACAATTCCTATATGAAACTATGTACAATTATATAAAATTTATAGTAATATATAAATTTTTTAATTTCATTTATGAAGTATTTTGGTTAGGTTTTGTGATTAAAAAATTGAAGATGATGATATTTTGGGGTGATTAATGAATACTGGGTTATATAATAATGAAATAAATTCATTTTGATATTATAGCTCCAAAAATATTACAATATTTTAAATAAATTATTATAACGACTTATTATATGATGTAATTGTTTTTAATCAACAGTTACATAAACGTTACAATAACACTCTTTAGGGTGTTTAAAAATGCATTCAATAGTGTTTTATAATTATTGAATGAGTAATATTATGATATTATATAAGGATTCAACATCTATTATATAATATTTATAGTATCATATTATCATATATATTTACTACATGGATTAATGAGACTATAAATGATGTGATGTTTTGAAAAATGAGATTATTTTTTCGTAGAGGTGGTAGTCTCCACATACCAAAGATTAATAATAAAATTTCTCAAAGAACTGCAAGAATGATGATATAAAAATATTACTAAATTATTAATTTAATGTGATACATAGAAAACATATTTATTCACCAATCCAACCATGATACATTACTAATGATGTTATGATGGAAAAAACGACATTGTGTCTTTGATTGGTAGTCCACATAAACAGATGTTTGACATTATTATATTTTTTTGGATTGAAATGTGTTTAGATTTTTTCACCATTATAATAATGAAATATATGTGTAATATATATAATAATACTATTATATTTACATGTAAATATATTATTTTACACTTGATTAGATAAAAATATATTGTTAATATATGGTAATAGTGATGTATGAAGATTGATTTTTCTCCTGGGAAGCTCTTTTTAAGTGATGTCCTTAAAAATATACAATTAAAATATGTTAATTAATGTTGGGTAAGGATTTGGGTAATAAAAATGAAGAGTTTCAATGATTAATTTTAAACACCCAATATCTTTGAATGGGTGTTTACTGAATCCTTTTATGATATAAGAAATGTGGACATTTAGAAACACATATAACAATATTAATAATTTAAAGAAAATATTCAAGGGTAAATTTTAAAAAACAAGAAAAATTAGTGATTTAGGAAAATATAAATTTTTAACCCCACTATAACATTTCATTAAATAAAATAGAATAATTATTTGTGTTCTTTTTTGACTTTTTATCATTTACCAAAACTAACAATTTCATTGGCATATAATATTCAATATTCCAAATGAATATAAATTCCCAGAATTTAATTTATATCATATTACATATTTTGATCATATTATTTAATTTATTATGTTATTTTTCCCCTAAAATTTCAAAAATATTCAAATGATACATTTATGATAAGCTAATATAATCAAGTAAAAATATTTTTTAAAGAATTGAAATTTTAATGATTTAAATTTTCTATTGGATAAGACTATAATATATACTAATTGAAATAATATAACATTATTTATAACAAATGAAAGAAATGGATTAAAAAATTCCTGAAAATCCAAAACAATATTACACGATCTAACTACTTAATTTGAAGAAAATTCTGCAAATATAGTTTTTAATTTATGTATGAATTTAATTTAATTTTAATAAAATACACGACATGGTATTATAAGTTAAAATAACATTTTCGAATAAATAATGTAAATCATTAAAAATTTATTAAATTAAATAGTTTTGTTTTTAATTTTCTTAGAAAAAATTACAAAAAGGTAAAATAATAAAAATTATTATATAGGAAGAAATGAATTTTTCCATCTAAAATCAATCAATTATTGAATAAAAAATTAATAATATATAATCTTTTATTCGATTAAAAAACCATTTTATAAAATTTAATCCCTAATTTTTAATTTATCATTTATTAAAAAACCATAATATGAATGAAATAGTTATTATCAAAACAACCCTTTTAAATATATTATAATGTTATTTATTTACAATATTAATTTTTTATGTTTTTACATAATAATATTTCACATAGATTATTAAAAATACTATTTTTATATATTATATGGAATTGACCTTAGTATTAGAGTGTGTTGCATGATATCAATCATTATATCAGTTATAAATAATGTAATATTTGTAATCATAAAATTATAACACCCATTAAATAAATTAATCCATGAAATTTTATTTCATTATAGAAAATAAGATAAGGTACATTTTTATAATCTATTCCTTTTGATCCCATGTATGGTCCTTTAACATATTATTCATTCATATAATTTTTACTAGATGAGTGGTCTTGGTTCACAAATGATTGTATTTTTTATAAAAATTTATCAATAGTAGTTCCATATAAGAGACATCATGTTCTCATCAAAATTACACTAAATTTAATACATAATTTTTTTTATATACACCCTCAAAATATATGTTAATACATCATTTTATTTGGAGATATAATTATTTGGTGCAATAATTAACCTATTTCACCAACATGATTAAGGTTCTCGAAAAGATCATGGTTTCCAGGGATCAAAATCCTACGCTTTTAAAATATAATAACCTTATTCACTATTTATATCCAAATTATTAACTAATCTCTTACTTAAATCACAATATTTCACTGAAAATTTAAATACATATATCATTAATATACATTGCGCTGAAAAATTTCCCACTTAATTGAATAAAACATCAATTTTATTTATTTAAAAAGGCTAGGATATATAATCTTACTATCTCTAAATGGATATATAAATATTCTAGAGCCATTTCATTCCCCATAAGAATCCTCATATCATTCAATATGAATTATATAATGGAATAAAATATACGAGAACTCTACCAAGTGATGTTGTTGATCCCAACCTCCGTGTAATTACATCAGAGGATATCGTATTATATCATCACAAGTATGGTTGGTTCTATAAGTCTGGCCATCTATCAAAGGGTGATAAGAAGTACAGATACTCAAATCTATCTCAAAATATTTCTGATGATATCTCAATTATAATCATGTAATCCCTCAATCTTAATTATATTAAATAATATGTTTTACCCAATGAAGACTTAAAAATTATCTTATTTATATCGTAGGTTGCTTTTTAATATATAAATCAAATATTATGTTGATAAAATATGATTAAATTATAATTATATCTTCTAGAACACACATAACATCATGCAACATTTTTTTTCATAGTTTCACATAAAAAATTGAGGTAAATTTTATTAAATTTTTACACTTGTATAGGTAATGGCTTTCAAATATCCCTTTAATTTTGTAGCACATACATCACCTGTGGAATACTAACCATTGAGGTGATTTTTCCTGATATTACACTTCATGTCATCCCACAAAATGTTTTTTGTATCTATAATAGTCTTTGTGATTTATTAATGATCCATGATTTTCATCTAAAAGATCCGTCATTAGTTTTAGTATTGATTTGACACAAATCCATGTTCCAAACCATATTTCCTTACCTTTATTATGGGAAACACTAGAATACTCACTACTTTTTTTTAGTTGCACATCCCCATAATTTTATTTCCTTATCTTCTCAAAATGGATGTAGAAAATATATTCTTTTGAATGATATGAATTTCATAATAGAATATTATTTCAATATTTATCAAATTTAAATCCATGAGTGTTAAATATTTTTCAATAATTATCATGGAAGAATAAAATGATCATTTCTTATGAGGTAATAAACCACATTGATTGCCTCCATATGGTGGAAATATATTAACCAATCATATTTCTTGTTTTAATAGAACAATATACCTGGTCACACATTCAAATAGTTATTTGTGTATAGATATATTAGGATCATATTTTCATATAAATTTCCCAATTATCATCATAGATAAGAGTACAAAAAATTAAAATGTAGGGAATATTGTCCCCGATTATATATCAATAGATATGTAGTTGTTATCATGAGACATTTATGTATTTGATAGACACGAAATATTGATCTTATTCTACCTTATAACACTTTCCAACACCATTAATGAAGATGAAAAATATATCAAAACACTTCTCCACATCATAGTAGTGCTTGTAAAATAAGTCAATACCACAACTTTTTATAATATAAGATGTTTTATTTACATACCATTGTCTAGAAGATCTTCAATCCTTTTTAGTATAGCATGCCTATTATATTAGATAATCATGATATGTTTCTGAAATAATATTTTTCATATGATTCTAATATATGAAAACATATGATCTTAGTAGGAAAAGTTAGTGTCAACCATTTCAATTAATATATTTCCTTGATGTTTCCCGATATATACACTATATATTGATAACATCACATTATAAGGATACACATTTCATCCAAAATTCACATACTATAACCTTTACATATAAATTTTCATTTCGTAAAATCCATTGAATAACTCCAAAATTCTTAAGTATATCATCCTTTATCATTGAAAATATAATAATTTCATCAGCAAGGAATATAATTTTTTTTCAATGTAATCTCAAAATACCATATTCATAAATTAAAATTAAATAATGATCATATTAAATTCCAAATTTCATCATTTTTTATTTATAGTGTCTATAGATTTTGATTTATTCTATATTGGGTATAATTTCATTATTAACTGAAAAATGATGATATCTACATCTTAGTTCAATATTAATGACTAAATGGGGTCCAATGAGTTGATTGAATAGTCCATAAATATGTCTTATATGATACATTTTTTTGAACATCATTTTTTGAGCATAGGGTAGTATATAAAAATATGCATTAATCCTTCATTAATTAATAAAAAGGGGTCAGGTTCACCACATGGTGAATCACTAAGAAATATAAAACCTTTCTCAAAATTCTATTTATATTTATTCTTCAATTTCATCAAATAGATGAATTAATTTCTATAGTATTTAATTTACATAGAAAATTATAAAAGTATGAGCTCAATTGAAAAATCAATGTTATCCTCTTGGGAAAGACTATTTAGTTTATCCCAAAATATATTATAATATTGACATATAATTGAAATGTCCTTAAACATTACTTCATCCTCAATCATTTTACCCAAGAGTCCCAAATATTATTTTTACAATAACCCATATTATTGAGTTTTACACTATAGAGACCTCATAATAATAATTTCACGAATATTTAACCACAATGTGGTATGGGAGATTAAATGATATCTCATTATCCTATAAATTTATATTTTCTCTATATTGTGATAATAAATCCATACCCAAAATAAACTAAAATTCAACAAAGGGATGATTAACCAGAACTGCATGGGATATCCTCCTATAAAATTCTATATAAGAGTTGTTTTATATCATTGATGGTATCAACGATTCAATGTGGGTTTCATATAATTTTAATTATCATTGGATTGAGGTATTAAATCATTATTTATAGAAAAATTACGTGATAAGTAACTAAAAAATGTTTTAAATACCCAAACACACTAAACTGTAAGATTTATTGTAAGGCAATCCTATTAATAAAAATTTTATTTTCTAAAATCAATATATATTTAAATCAGTTATCATAATTTAAAAATATACCTTTACTAAATCAATCCATATATCCTGAGAGTCGTTAAATAAGTGTCCACTTTTTGGCCCACTCATAATGTATTTAGGTGATGATTTATTATGTTCTCATCCACCCATTTTCATTGTTATTTCTCCTTGGAGAATCTATTTAATTTCAATTTTTTTATTCTAGTATAGATGCAATTATAAATTTTATAAAAACCAAATAATATCTATATTATTGAAAAATTGGTTTTTATCTTATATATTGAACAATTATAAGAGTTATCAACAATTGTTTCTCTAAAAGTATCCATAATAACTTATCCTTAACACTTATACTGAATGGGGAAACCGAATAAAATCATTCCCAATCTATATATATATTTCATGGTTTAATTATAAAATTTCACAAACTACCACAAAAGAAACATACAACTTGTTTTAAGGACTTATAGACGAGCTACATCAACATGTTACTTCAAACTAGTTATAACCATTTCTCAATAACCATTATCCTCTATACCATCATCTTAGTATATCATATGACATTATCATCTTTATAACCTATGGACTATAAATATATGATGTTGTTAGTTCGAATGAAAAAAAATGTTAACTTAAAACTAGTTATAATGGTTAGATAATTAAAATTGGCGAATATAGTAGTAGATAAATAGGATAAATATTTATCATGAGATCATAGGAGAGAATGAACTTAATTTTTTATTAATGATAGTGGAATATGAATATAAGACCAATTAAGGGATATATAAAGCTTGTCTTAAAAAATATAATGTACAAGAAATTAATAAATATGAATTAGGATTATATTTACAACCTAGAACATAATAATAAATACTCATTATTGAAAAATTGGTAGAAAAAAATATACACTTATTATTATAAACATATTCATAAAAAAATATTGTGAAAAATTAAATGTATACTCAACCATTTTATATGGATCTTATCGGAGTATATCCACCATTTAATAAAATTAATAAATCTAACTACATAGAACAATAATTATCCAATCATATATAAAATATTTACCAATGAATTTTATAACAATATTTGACCCACCTATAATAATATGTACATATGAGTTCCACATTAAATCATAAAATATATCATAAATAAAACATTTGATAAAATTTGGTATTAGAACATTTTTATTATGATTAAAAAAACGTGGTCATTTGATAACAATGACATGATCAACCCAAAATAATGTACATGTAGTTTCCTAAACACACATTATTTGTGGATTGTCAATTGAAAATGAATCATAATTCATTATAATATTCTAAAAAAATTTAATATAATATTAAAATATATATTTCATTAGTCAAAATCAATAAAACTATTTTTATAAATACTGAAGAAGCATCCTCAAAATTTTCATTTGAATGGAATATCAATATTCCATATTGAAAAAATGAATAATATGATAAAATGTGATATATAAGGGTACATGTTTTGATATTTGGAAATAAAATACATTGAAATATTTGAAAACATCAATATTTAGAAACTGAAATGGTTAATAGGATATGAAATCAATAGTTTTTATATAAATGGGAATATAAGTATATTTGGAAATAAAAAAATTTATTTTAAACCTAGGATATTTTAAATTTTGAAATAAGTAAGAAAGAATATATTGAGGGAATATCAATCATCCAATATAAGAATACTCAAAAAAAGTATCATTTCTACAAAATTATATATTAATTACATAATAAAACCTTATATTGAAACATTATATCATAATAAATAATGTCTCTATTTCATATGACTTGATCATAGGTTGTATTATATTTTATAAATATTTTTTTTAAAAATATAAGTTATTTTTACCCAAGGGAAATATTTGACTCATTAAAACACCTTATATCCTAGGTAAAAATTAAATCAAATTCCACATCAATGTTAGAGACTGAATGTAAACCTCAAACAAAAAATTAAGGATAATTATTCATATAGTAAATTACAATTTGATTATGCAAAGGAAAAAAATATTAATTGGTGAATAAATATTTATTATGTATCAATATTATTAAATTTTAATCAAATCCCTTACTTTTAGTTCATCTAATATAAATTCATAATATTCAAATATATTTCAAAAAATAAACCATCAAAGAACAATTTAATAAATTTATTATTTCATAAAACAATTTTGAATCTAATTTATAAATATTTATCCCATGTATATTAGTTATTTATATACTATTTGAAAAAACATGTCTTAAAAATCATTAATATTTTGAAATAGTTTTTTATTAGTGGATTTTATCATCTTTATTATTCCAAATTTAATCATTTATATAATATACTTGGTATTATAATATATATTTTAATATAAATTTAAAATTTAAAATTTATTTTCATAATTGATTTGGAAATGTTTTTTGATAATGAAATGGAATATGATGTTAGTTTAGTAACTCTAAAGATAAAAGTTTCGATATTAATAACATGATTTTATATTGAATATATTATTATGATATTGTTTACCCAAATAAAAAATTCCACACGCATCTGTGACATATTCATTGCAGCATCAATCATGTTGTTGGTAAAAATGACCAATACAATGGTGTGTTATAAAGATTGAATGACAAAGAGAATTTTATTTTATAATCTTAATATATTTTTTAATTAATATGTTTCATGAAATATGTATCTTATATATTGCATAAAAAGTTCTTTTATCCATCCCAATGGGGTGTTTAGGATAAATAGAATTTATTATTATGGACATGGTAGTACCCACAATCAAAAGATTGAAGATTTTATTTCCCAATGAGTGGGTATAATTATGATATATGAAAATATATAATTTTATAATTTATTGTCCTTTATATACATAATATTTAATAATAATATCTATCCATTATAAATCTAGTTATTTTTGGTTAATTAATACAAACCACATTTGGTTTTTGACGTGGTATTTCAAACATATGATTAGTCGAAGTTATTTCATTTTCTTAGTGTAGATAATGGTGTGAATATTTAATAACTAATTAATATCAGGAAATTTATGTAATATAATGATAATTAATTATTGGAATAGGATGTTTTATAACTTATATAATGAACTAATATAATAAAATAATACACTAAGATATACTAACAATACCATTGGATGCTAAAATATTCCCAGGGAAAATTCATTTAAATTATAGTCCTCAAGAAAACAAAATGTGACTAAAATAATATTCTGGTGGGATAGAAATTACAAAAAATAAAAAATTTGGAGTATAAATGATGAATTCTATGGTGTGGTGTATTTTTGATATGGGGGAAGTGAAATCCTATTATAAAGGAAAAAATTGAATCATTTTTAAAAACTAATAAACTGATAATAATTTCTTGACACTATTAAAGATTTAATGACATAAAACTAGTCAAACATGCATTTTTTAAAATAAAAGTTATTATATCCTCTCATAAATTAACTCTATGATAAAAAAAAGATTTGATTTCAAGCTTCATTTTTTAATATTATTATTTCAATAAATTTAAATTTTAAATTAGTAATATAATTTAATCCTTAGTAATTAACATTAATCAACTTCCTTAATTTTTTTCTCTTATTATCGAACCGAGTCATTATTATTTTAGATTTATAATAAATTAAAAAAATAAAATTTTTAAAACTATGTAAATTAAATTCTCAAACAAATGAACTAAATTATATAATAAGAAATTATAAAAAGTTTCAATTATTGAGATAATTATTTATGTATAATTTATAATTCAATAAATCATTGATTTGGACTACATAAATTGAATGATTAAAAATTAAAATTTTGTTTCATTAAAACTAAATAGAAAACTAAATTTAACCATAAAAATACATAATTAGAGGAAAAAACAAAAACAAGTTTCTATTGAGTATAATTTTTAATTTTTTTAACAAAATTGGACATTTTATTGTAAGATAAAATAAAATATTAAAATTAATATTTTTATTTTATAAATATATATTTTATTAATTTTAAATTTATTTTATCTTTTATGATAATATTACATACGTTAAAATTCAAAAAAAAATTCGAAAGGACATTTTTTACTCAAAAATAATTACATAAAAACCTATTAAATCATAAAAAATAAATTTTCATGAATAGAATATAAAAATTATAATTATATTATAAAATTAAAATTTTAAGTTTTAAATAAAATATATTATACAATGAAAATGAATTTAATTGAAAATAACCTTATTTAATATTCACTAATATTATATATTTACATTATAATTAATTAATATTTTATCATTATAAAAAATATTATATATTATATATACTATTAAATTAATATTTTGTCATTTTATCATTAGGTAGTGCATAAAATGAATTTTATCAGTCACAACATCAGTTTTATAAGTCAGTAATATTTGTTTGATTAAAAAGTGTCAATAAATTTTCCTTCCAAAACAAATGGATCATCATCCAATTTTGTGTGTTTTTAATGTTAATGATCAACTAGGATTATTGATCATTCAATAGTATGATATTATAATGGTAAAATATTATTCGAAATTAGAAACAAGGGTAATGAAAAAATCATGATATTCATACTAACAACCCAACAAAATCATCAATGAAAAACTGATGAAATTTCTTCCAACATAGTTAGATAAGTTTTCATTGCCATAATATTGATTATATAAAAATTTACCTGATGATAATTGTTGATTAATAATTCTAAACACCAGTTTAAAACATTATATTCCATGAAAATATAATATGGACATGAAAAAATCATCAATCTGATTCTCAATTCAAATAATGTGGATTTTTATAACTATTTTTTCATTATTAAGTAAATTGTGTCATAATTGTTTGTTCATATATCATTTGGTATGTGTTGGACTTATAGAAAAAAATATAACATCCACAAAATATTGAATTATTAGTATTTATCAATAAATAATATGTGAGTTCATTTTTCATACATTTCACTTGGGAATAATAAAATCTAGCTGCTATATATAATGATTTAGTATCTATAAATGGTACATATTTTTCCTTCCATGTAAAAAAATACCAAAAAACTAACCTAATATTTTAAATATTGTATAAGTATTATTTCTCTCTAATATACAATAACTAATTACAATATTTTAGTAACATTTTTAATTAATCATATCTTTTAAATAAATAATTTGATGATATAATTAACATTTAAGGAAGTGTAAAATATTTTTTTCCACATTTATTTGTTATTTAAAAGATATTATTGAGGTATCTCAACAAAACACAATGAGAACATAATTCTTGGTTATAATTCATTATGATAAATTAATATGCATTAATTTTTTATGTATATTTTTAAATGATCATTTAACATATTCATTATGTTATTGTTTCATAAAAGTTTCCACAAGAGTAAATATACATGATTTATTGTCATAACCAAAATGTTGGATTAAATATTTAATACATTTTTTATTATTTATAATAATTCCTCTTATATATTTGGTAATTTTAAAATGATGAAAAATATTTAGTTTAGTCATCATGCTCAATTAAAAATCATTTTTTACATTTTTATAAAAACTATTAAAAATTTACATTCAATTGAAGAAAATAAATTTCATAAATAAATATATTAATGATGATTATAATTTTAATTATTTTAATTATTAAATGTGTTTTTATAATCAATTTTAATAAGAATGTATGTTTATTTGAATATCTTACCAGTCATTCATTACATGATCTTTGAATTTCCAGTAGTCCATCATGTACTTTGATCATTTAAAATACATTTTCCAAAAAATGAGTTTCTGCAAAACTTTCATGTTTAAAAAAAATCCATTTCAATATATATTTTATAAAAAATAAATTTTATATAAATCATAGATAATATAAATTTAAAATTTAATATGTATTATTGTATGATTTTTGAAGATTTATATATTATTATAAGTGAAAACGATCAAACAATTATTTGGGTTGATCATAAAAATAATCATTTGTAAAAATCCTATCATTATTATGAATAATATTTTCATTTTTATGATTTTTTTTTGTCAAACAATATCTCTCTCAAGTCTCTTGAAGATCACTGTTTTTCATTCAACTATGGAAGAATAATTATTTTTTAAAAAATTGTTATAAATTATTACATAAACTTTATCTATCATTTATCACCCAAACTATTATTAATCATCATAGGTTAAATTGTGATAGGAAAGAAATGTTCTCACATTGATATCTATGGTAACTTATATTTCAAATTTGTTAACATATGCCGCCAATAATATTATCATCACAATATATCCATAAGATCAAATCATTTTTGTGTTTTAATGTTTTATGATAATAAAATATTGAATATAAACCATTAATTAATTTTTATTCTAGGGACTTAAAATATTGGTTTCTATCTTTCGAACGATTTGAAATCAGTATATGTGAATCACCCTCTAGTAAAAGGGAAGCAAGATATTCAAAATCACCATCTGGAGGATGCACTTCTAGAGTATTTTCAAAATGAAATGATATCATTCAACAAAATATGTGGGAAAAATATCATATGATTCACTAGTTACATTATTAAAAGTTCTACATACCATACTGGTGGTAGAATAACCTATAATATTTCATTCATCTACTATAGGATAAAATTTATATATTATATATATAATATAATTGATGGATATTTTACACAAAAATATGACTGTGTTAGTAATATACGTCATTATTATAATAAAATATGATAATTTTTTTATAAAAATTATATTGTAAACTGAATTTATATTATATATTGATGTATTCAAATCCATAACAATATTTTTTCTAGATAAAACATTCTTATTGAAAAATATTTGACAAATTTCAGAATTTTGTTTTATATTTTATAAGGATCAAAAACTTTGAATCAGTAAAAAAATTCCATTAGGTATAAAACATGACTTTTATAGAATTATTATATAACTCTTGAAATTTTTTGTTTAACATTTATTTATTTTATCATAGTGATATGTCTTCATGCACATTTAATCAAGTTAAACTATGATGAATTGTGTCTTTTTTTCATTTGGATGGTCATTATCATGCATGTTTGTAGATATAATGAATCTTACCTATAAACATTGACCAAATGGATTTATCATTCATATCAGCAGAAGATAACTATCCTCGAATAATTTATAAATGATGGTAATAATTTGTATAAGAAATAAAAAATCAAATAAATACATCTATTTCATACCAAATAATAATCACGAATGATGGTTATTTCACATTGTATATTTTATATAATTATGAATTTTCCACCAGTAATATATTTCTGTTTTCAGAAGATAGAAATTCTATCAGTTAAATGTCTTGATAAATCATTTTATATATAGAATTTTTCATGTATTGGTACGAGGACACATTCCCCGACAAGGATATGGCTATGTTCTTATTAACAAAAAATCAATGTGTCTAGTTTCATTAGTAAAAAATTATTTTATGATAATATATAATCCTAAATATTCAAATAGGAATAAGTGATTGTTATTTATATAATAATTCCTTATCAAAATGTGAATAATGAACATTCTCTAGTGAAAACGAATAATTCCATTGACCTCCCCAATGATTTATTATGAATATGGTTTAAGAATATGGGAAATAATGATTTTATAAAAAACTTATATTTATCATATGTATAACCAACTCCATTATAAGCTGTATATGTTTCTATTTTAATATATATTTTATTGAAATTTCCATCAAAACAGAATAATTAATATACGAAATTCTGTTAAAAAATATCTTTTGATTTAAGCGTACCAAACGAAATAAAACACCCCAAATTCTGGTAATCATTACTTATATCACTGGAATTTATATTTACATTAGTAAATAATTCTAATTTAAAAAATAATATTATATATTTAAGTTGTTAATTTTTCAATTCTATTATTATACACAGTTTTTTACTTTGTAAAAATAATATGTACTATCCATGAAATTATATTCATTTATAAATTACAATTTCATAACAATCCATTTTAGATGTAGTAGATGATGATTCCTTATCTTTTAATGAGTGATTATTTTCTTTAAATAATTGGGTTTTTATTTAATTATTTGTTTCATTTGAATAATCCTCATCACAATTATAACAAAATGTAATCTAAAGCCTAAATTTTAAATGATTCAGTGGTTACGTTATCTATAAGATATTTTAAAGTTGTTGGAATATTTAAATGGAATCTAACTCTTTTCTGATTTATATTACCACATTTGTATGTTGAACTATTAGTTGATATGTCACCCTATCATGTAGTCTACATATCTATATCATTTAAAAATTTAATTCCATTACCTTAAAAATATAATCTTATCTTTTTATCAGACTTCTTTTGTTTAAGATATTATAATCTAACATTACATTAAATATTGAATTTATTATAAATATAATCTAATGATTCCTTTATATAATTCTTATCTATTATATATTTTGGAAAAGTATATTTTAAATTCATATTATTCACGTTCTTATATAACATCATTATGATATGATAATAGAAAATATAAATTTCATCATATCTATTTTGATATAAATGATTTCATTTTAACTATGAAACATGATATTTATGAACAATATAAGCATTAATAATTGAAAGAGAAGTATTTTAAATATAATTTTAAAAAAATTATACAGTATCATTCATTTTATCATTATTAACATATCTTACAAGTATTCATTCTTTTTTTACGAGAAAATTTAAACAACAAAATTTTTATGTATAGTTATTATTACCACTGATAATTAACCTCATTGATTGAAATTTCATTTGTATTCTATTAGAAATTTTTTCAATAAGTATATATTTTTAAAATTATTTCTCACCCAAAAATTTAATGTAATTTTGGGTGGTTGAAAAATTATTTATTACATTGGGATGATACTTCACCCTGTATAAAATTAAAATACATATAATTTACTATTACCATATCATTAATATTTTCAAAAACAAAGAAAATTTAAAAATTTATTGTTTTATTCTATTTATATTCATTTTACTATTTCATATTATGATATCTATTTTTCGATGTCGTTGGTCACAAAATATAAAATGTAATTGTGAAAATTATGATTTACTTTATATTTCAAGTTATCATTATTATATAAATGAAAAATATATATCGCCAAACAAATTTATTTTTATGTCAATAATATAATCTTTTCTTCTATAGTATTGATAATAAAATAAAAAATATGATCAGTATGGTGATCATAATATTCTTCATCATAAAAAATGGTTTTTATTGTTTTCTAATTCATATGCGTTCCTACCAGAAAATATTCCCTCACACAAAAAATATTTACAATAACAATGTCATGACCCATCCTCGGGGCCCGTGCCGTGACTACCCCAAGCTCGCCATCCATAGGCCAGGGGATGGCGACTAGCACCAAGGTGTAAATCCCGGTAAAAAGTTAAGGCATTGCCTTTGTAAAGTAAACAAGAACCACAGAGTAGCAAGCGGAAAAGTAAACACTAAGTAAAAACAGAGTACAACTAAAAGTGCGAAAATGTAAATGGGCCAGTATACAAACCCAAACTGAAAGTAAAGTACAAATCCAAAGGGAAAACAACAACTTAAAGTAAAAGCCATTACACCGAGTTGTCCACTAGAGATCCCACCTGAAGGGTGGGTACAGATAGCTCCACTGCTCCTCGGGTCCCACCGTCCGCTCCGGGTACGTCCCGCCCAGTGGTCCACATACAGGTACCGTTCTGCTCTTCAAGCCTTAGCCACGGTCAACGTTGTCCGTCGTCTGAAACTCACACAATGTAGTGCGGGCATATCCCGTGTAGGGGTGAGTATAAGCTACTCAGTAGGGACCCCGAGACCCCCGTAGGTCTCCCATAATCCACAAAGGATAAACCACAAAGGATAAATACAAACATGAAGTAACAAACGAAACTGCTTAGGTATATGCCCATAGATATACCTAAGTCATCAATTCCAATACGCTCCAACCTCCGAGCCCATGTAGAACTCAGTCCACACAGGAAAGTAAAATTATTCCACACAGGAAAGAAAAATGAAATCCACACAGGATAGCACAACTCAATCCACACAGGAAAGCAACAGGATTCATCTCACACTGGTATACTTCTTCGAAAGATGGTAAAGATGATCTCTGATCCATCTAAGTCGTCGGACCCACGAAGGATCGATAGGTAACTAACCCCCGTAAAAGACCCACACAGGATCGGGCCCACACAGGACCTGTAGACGCTGGTTCACACAGGACCGCTGAGCGCAGACCCACACAGGATCGGACCCACACAGGATCGGGCCGACACAGGACCTGTAGCACTGATCCACGTAGGATCGCTGAGTGCTATAGTCGTTGTCGTCGAATCCACTAAGGATCTTTGTACTGTCGTCGTCGCAGTCACAGTAGCAGTAGCAGTAGCAGTAGCAGTCGCAGTAGCAGTATCAGTCACAGTCGCAGCCAGCACTAGGGTTCCCGCACACAGCAAGCTCGTTCGGGAGGGTCCGCTCCACGAGCCGAGAGGCTGATACATAAAATATCACAAATTCCAGATTTGATGTATCCAAAAGTTCTGTATCGTCAACAGGAACTCAACGCAATAGACGGTGCGTCGATCGGATGCCCGGTCTGAGAGTTATTAGCTTTTTCGTCCCAGGAGCCCGGTTGGTTTTTAAGGAAAAACCAACCCAACTGTACTCCACCTGCGTCCAAACCTCGGGCGGAGTATGCCAAAAGATCCTTCTCACTAAGAGGAACTCAACAAAGCTGGCAGCACATCAATCGGACGTCCGTAGCTCAAGATATGAGTGTTTCCGCTCCGAGGGCCTGGTTGGTTTCGTATACGAACCAACCCGACCGAACTCAAAGTATTCTAAAATATTGAGTACGATATACCGAATCGACAGTCTCGATCCAAGGATCGCATCGTCGCTGAAGGTTCGTCAATCGGAGGTCCGTAGCTCATGTTATGGGCAAAAGACCGAAGTCGATTCGGAAACGGGGGGTCCGGGTCCGGGCCGACCCGGCCCGGCCGGCGGCGCGGCCCGGCACGGCGGCGCGGCCCGGCATGGCGGCGCGGACCGGCACGGCGGCGCGGTCCGGCGCAGCGGCGCGGCCAGGGTGCCACTCGGGGGCCATGAGCGGGGGGCAAGGCCCCCGCCCTTCCTGCTGGCGGTGCGGCTGGATGCTGCGCCATGGATCAAACGGCCCCCCCTCGTGGGGGCCTGCCTTTGAGAAAAACGAGGGGCGATCCCCCCATTTGGTGTAACCGCCCCCCCCCCCCCCCCCCCCCATTATGGTGGGCCAGTTTTGGCCAGCCAGGGGAATTAATTCCCCAGGTTCTTCTCTCTTCCGGTCAGCCCGACCTGGCCGGCCGGTCCTTCCTCAACGGGACCAGCAAGGCCGGTCCCCCTTCCGACTTCCGACACCGGCGGCCCGACTAGCCGCCGGTCTTCTCGTTCTTCCACGACCCGGAACCGGCCGCGGCCTTCATCGTCCGGCGCGGTGCGACGACACCGCGCCCCTCCGCCGCGGCCCCGCTCCGGCCGCGGCGCCTTTGGTTTCCTTCGACGCGGCGCGACGGCGTCGCGTTCATGATAATCTTTCCACGACGTGGCGCGACGACATCGAGCAATATTTTCCATGTGATTCCCGCGTGGTGCGACGGCACCACGCCATCTCGTTCATCCACAAGAAAAATAATAATATTCAAGAACAAAGGAGGGGGGATTCGGTCGTGTATGTGCGGTCCGACCCCGCTCTCGTTAGACGATAACACATAAACATTTATCCTCATGTTTGTCATGCTATAACCAAGAACGAGAATAAATAAATAATCAACAACAAACCCCTACCTCGGTTTCAAGAACGATGATCGTCAACGACCCACAGAAGACGCGTCGCGGTGGTCGGCGTCACGGAAGAAGGACGTTGATGTCGTGAAGCGAGGATTCTAAGCTCTTTGACGGCGATTTCGTCTCGGGAAACCGTCGCGGAAGAGATGACGCGGAAAGAGACGTTGTCGGTGTCGCGGGTATGGCGTCGCGGAAGTTGATTCCCGAGAACATGGCGTTCTTCGTCGATGTTGAAGGTTCTTCGCGTTCTTCTATAATGTTTGAAGAAGATGAAGAAAGCTCCAAATTCTCTCAAGGTGGCTAGAGAATTCTAACCAAATAAAATAAGCTAAAGTCTTATTTTATTTACTCGACCAAAACATTTTGAAATTCAATGGTTTGAAATTAAACAACTCCACCCATTTAATAACCAAAGTTTTCATGTTCATTAAAAAAGGAGTTTAAGGGAGTTTAAAAATAAGGTGAAGAGTTATGCTTTTTGTGGGCCCCACGACACTTAATCCTCCAAAGGGAGGTTAAGTGGATGTGGGTCCCACCTCTAACTCCCTTTGGGAGAAGTTAACCAACAAGTCAAAATAAAATTTGTATTCCACAATTTTATTTAACTTATTCTAAATTCTCAAAAACTAACTCTCAACCCGCAATAAACGCAACCTCGGAAAAGGTCTCCTTAAGAGAATATCAGCGCTCCGAGTTCATCGGTGCCCTCAGAATTTGATTCCGGGCACCAGTTCAAAAGATAGAAATTCCCGCTCGTTCGTTCACTGAACGTACCCGAGCCAAACTTCGGAAAATGATTCCGGGCACTCCGGGCCTCGGAATCAGGTGCCGTCAGAAACCGCGTTCTTGTAAAATTCCAAAGAAAATTAAGAAAAAATTTCCCTTTAATTTTACAGGTCTTTAAATTACTCCCACCTCAGGGCTTTACGTCCCCGTAAAGATACATCAAAACTAGGGAAACAAATAATGGTACTGAGCACGCATCTGAGCCTCTCGCTCCCATGTGATCTCATGGAGGTTCTCGTGCTTCCATCTGATGTGCACAAGAGGGAACCGATCGCCCACGTAGGACCCGCTCCTGTCGATCCTCTATCTCTACTGGGACCTCCGTAAAAGTCTCCCTATAGTCAACGTCATGCTCCCCATGGTCAATGATGTGCGTCGGGTCGTGCATGTATCTCCTCAGCTGAGATAAGTGGAAGACGTCGTGCACCCGGTGCAACTGAGGTGGTAGAGCCAGGCTATAAGCCACCTCGCCAATCCTGCTGAGGACCTAGAAGGGTCCGATGAAGCGCAGAGATAACTTTCCGCCTCGGCCAAATCTCTGAATACCACGTCGAGGTGAGACCCTCAAGAAGACGTGGTCGCCATCCTCGAACTCTAGTGGCCTCCGCCTCCTTTCAGCGTTTGACTTCTGCCGGCTCTTAGCTGTCCTCATCCACTCATGGATGACCTGGACCTTCTCTGTCGTGGCCTGGACCATCTCCGGTCCCACAAGTGCTGACTCCCCAGGGTCTGTCCAACAAAAAGGAGATCTACAAGGTCGGCCGTACAACGCCTTGTACGGTGCCATCCCGATGGTGGAGTGGTAGCTGTTGTTGTACGCAAACTCCACCAAGGGTAGGTGGTCCTCCAAGCTACGACCAAAGTCGAGGACACATGCGCGGAGCATGTCCTCGAGAGTCTGAATGGTCCTTTCTGTCTGACCATCCGTCTGAGGGTGAAAGGCTGTGCTCAGACGTAGCTGCGTCCCGAACGCCTCCTATAACCCCATCCAAAGCCCGGAAGTAAAGAGAGCATCTCGATCGGAGATGATAGACGATGGCACGCCGTGGCGCCGCACAATCTCTTGAACGTAGAGACGTCCCAAGCTCTCCATAGAGACCTGCTCCCTGATGGGTAAGAAGTGTGCCGACTTGGTGAGTCGGTCAACAATCACCCAGATGGAGTCATGACCTCTGAAAGTGTGTGGAAGTCCAGTCACGAAGTCCATAGATATCCCATCCCACTTCCACTCCGGGACCACCAAGGGCTGTACCAAGCCTGCTGGTAACTGATGCTCTGCCTTCACCTGCTGGCAGGTGATGCATTGAGAAACGAACTCTGCTACAGCCTTCATCATTCCCGGCCACCAGTGCTGTCATCTGAGATCCTGGTACATCTTCGCCACTCCTAGATGTACCCCCAAAGGAGAAGTGTGAAACTCTCTCAGAACCTCCTCTCGCAAAGTGACTGGTACCATGGTATGTTCTTTGAAAAGGATGTCGTGCTCTGCTCCAAGTGAGAAACCATCAGGTGCCTGTCCCAAGGATATCTGTGCACGCCGTGTCTCACAGTCAGCGTCCTCACGCTGTGCCTCTCTGACCCGCTGCAGTAGTGGAGAGGTGACTGTGAGAGACTGAAGGAAGGATGCTCCATCTCTATCCACGAAGGATATCTGCATAGAGGCTAGCAGCTCCGTCGCCTCCTCGAGTAGCTGAATGCCCGTCCTCCTGCTGAGGGCATCAGCTACCACGTTCCCCTTCCCAGGAGTATACACTTTCTCAAATTCATTGTCCTGGAGGAACTCGAGCCAGCACCGCTGCCTCAGGTTCAGGTCCTTCTGCGAGAAGATATACCTGAGACTCTGATGATCAGAAAAGACTGTAAAGCGCCCGCCCAACAGGTAGTGTCACCATGTCTTCAGAGCAAAGACCACTGCTGCTAACTCCAGGTCATGGGTATCGTAGTTCTGCTCATGAGGCCTCAACTGACGTGATCCATAGGCGATCACATCCCGCTCCTGCATCAGAATACATCCGAGTTCGGTCCCTGATGCATTGCAGTATACTATGTACCCTACTCCCTCCTTAGGCAACCTCAAGATAGGTGCGCTGTTCAATCTCTGTCTTAGCTCCTGGAAGCTCTGCTGACATCTGTCTGACCACACGAAGGGTTTCCACATTCTTCGTCAAAGCTGTGAGTGGTGACACAACTCTAGAGAAGTCTGGCACGAATCTCCGATAGTATCCAGCTAGTCCCATGAAACTCCGAACCTCAGTCACGCTCCTGGGTGGCTCCCATGCTAACATAGCCTCGATCTTCGCAGGATCCACTGCAACTCCCGCCTCAGAGATAACGTGTCCCAAAAAGTGGACCTCACGTATCCAGAACTGTCACTTCGAGAGCTTACCATAAAGCTGGTGCTCTTGGAGTGTGTCTGGTACAACTCGCAAGTGATAGGCATGCTCCTCCTTAGTCGTAGAGTAAATCAGAATGTCGTCGATGAAGACCACGACCAATCGATCGAGGTATGGCTAAAAGATCCTGTTCATGAGGGCCATGTACACTGTTGGAGCATTGGTTACGCCGAAAGGAATAACCAAGAACTCATAGTGGCCATACCGACATCTGAAGGCCATCTTCTGCACGTCCTCGTCTCTGACTCTGAGCTGATGATAGCCTGACCTGAGGTCTATCTTCGAGAACACCCGTGTTCCCTTGAGCTGATCAAAGTGGTCATAAATCCTCGGTAGCGGATACTTATTCCTCACTGTCACCTGGTTCAGGTGATGATAGTCTACACAAAGTTTCAAGCTCCCGTCAGCCTTCTTGGCGAAAAATATCAGGGAAGCCCAGGGTGAAACACTGGGTCGGATGAACCCCTTGATCTGCAAGTCCTCCAACTGTACCCGTAGCTCTCGAAGCTCGGCGGGGGCCATCTGATATGCTGGAGTTGATATCGGGGTTGTCCCGGGGTATAGGTCAATATAAAAGTCTACCTCTCTGTGAGGAGGTAGCCATGGAACGTCGTCGGGAAAAACGTCTGCAAACTGATCCACCACTACAGGAAAACCAGGACTCCTCACGTCAACTGCTCCAAGGATGAGGCTAGCCAACTAATGAGTGAGGGGTTGTCCTCTCCTCCGCAGAAGTCCATCCTGTGCTGCAAAGGCACCCTTCTCACCGGTGAAGGTGAACCTGCTCCCGTCGGTGCGTACACATCGAACCTTGCGCCTAAAACACTCAATCTGTGCATGGACCGTAGATAGCCAATCCATGCCCAAGATGACGTCGTAAGGCCTCGACGCTGCTAAAAAAAGATTCTAGTTGAAGCTCTCGCCTCCTAGAGTAAGCTCACATTGCCGGCACCAGTACGTAATTGTTGAGTCTGCTCCCGAAGGAGTCACTAGCCGTAAGGATCGAGCCAACGGCTCTGTCGGAATCTCCGAGCTCCGAACAAGGGCAGCGGTTATGAAAGAGTGACTCGCTCCTGTGTCTATATGTACTACAACAAGGGTGGAATAGACACAAATAGTACATGGAATCATCTCGGGTGCGCCGTGGTCATAGGCATCTGCTGCCTGGAGCTGTGCCTGTCTCTGCCCGCCTGCTCCCTGTGGTCGGGGTGGACCTCCTGGTGGTGGTGGTGGAAGAGCCTCAAAGCATCGACCACCACCTGCTGCTCGGCCAGCTCCTCTTCCTCGTCCGCCTCCTCCCTGCGGACCGCCATGGTCGACCCTCTGCCTCTGCCTCTGTGGTCCCTCAACCGTCTGCTGCACCTCGGCACGGCGGGTCGGGCAGTCACGAGCCATGTGGCCCTGTCCGCCGCACGAGTACCACTGTCTGCCTCTTGAAAGACTGGCTCCTCGCTGTGTGCCCCTCAATGCTGAGCCAGTGTCCTGAGGTTGTCTTCCTGAAGGTCTGGTCTGCCTGAACCCCTGAGTCATCCGTCGACTGCCTCCTGCAGATGACTCTGCCACGTGCCGCCCTGCGGTGGGTCGCGGCGCTGGTGTAGACTCAGCAAGGAAGCTCTCGATCAAAAGGGCCCGCTCCAGTACTCCCGTCTGAGTCGGTATGCTGAGGGAGATCAGCGATGCCCTAATCTCGTGTCTCAAACCCTGGTCGAAGGTCCGGGCCCGGAAGAATGGGTCATGTACCATGTCGGTCGAGTAGCGCGAGAGATCAGTAAATCTCGCCGAGTACAGAGCGACCGTCAAGCCGCCCTGCCGTAGCTGAAGAAGCTCCTGGATACGCACCGCACGAAGGGTGGCTGGGACGAACTCCGAGCGGAAGAGGCTCTCAAAGTTTGTCCAAAGTAGAGATGCCTCATCGTGCACCTGGAGCATCAAGCTCCACCATCGTCCCGCTGCTGCATGCAGTAGGCTCGCAGCGAGGATCACCATGAGGTATGCAGGTGTCCTCACTAGCCTAAAAACATGTACCACTGCCTCCAGCCAGTCCTCTACTGTCTGGGGGTCCGTCTCCCCACGAAACCTAAGCAGTCGCTGGCGCTGGAACTCGTTCAGAGCTCCAAGGCGACGTTCATCGTCAGCGGCTGGTGCTGGAAGCATCGGTGGCTCGACGGGTAGAGCTACCGCCGGTGCCAATGCTGACAAACGGCCCTGCACCGAGGCCTCGTCGCTCGGTGGGATGTCGCCATGCTTGACTCTCGGAACACTAGCTGGCTACCACCGTGGGGCCATCCTGAAAATGAAACAGGTGCGCCACGGTCAGAACAGTATACCTGGTGAGTTGATATAAAGAAATCACAAAGAAAACTTTGAAACGCACACGCAATCAATGTTTTTGTGCATTAAGTCGGAAATCAGTAGTTAGGGTCCTGGTGTACGGATACGTCGGCGGCCTCACCAACACTGGACTCCCTGGTTTGATAACCACACTCAATACGCTAAACATTGTTGCTTCACATAGAAAAGATCAGAGTTCGAGGTAGAACCGAACTCCTCTGATACCAATTTGTCACGACACGTCCTCGGGGCCCGTGTCGTGACTACCCCAAGCCCGCCTTCCATAGGCCAGGGGCTGGTGACTAGAACCAAGGTGTAAATCCTGGTAAAAAGGGAAGGAATTTCCTTTGTAAAGTAAACAAGCACCACTGAGTAGAAAGAGGAAAAGTAAACACTAAGTAAAAACAGAGTACAACTAAAAGTGCGGAAAAGTAAATGGGCCCGTATACAAACCCAAAGTGAAAGTAAAGTACAACTCGAAAGGGAAATCAACAACTGTAAAGTAAAAGCCGCTACACCGAGCCGTCCACTGGAGATCCCACCAGAAGGGTGGGTACAGATAGGTCCACTACTCCTCAGGTCCCGTTGTCCGCTCCGGGCACGTCCCGCTCAGTGGTCCACCTCCAGGTACCGTTCTGCTCTGCAAGCCTCAGCCACGATCACCGATGTCCGTCGTCTGCAACCAACACAACGTAGTACAGGCATAGCCCGTGCAGGGGTGAGTATAAGCTACTCAGTAGGGACCCCGAGACCCCCGTAGGTCTCCCAAAATCCACAAAGGATAAACAACAAAGGATAGATACAAACACGAAGTAACAGCCGACACTTTCCCATACGTATACCTAAGTCATCAATTCCAATATGCTCCAACCTCTGAGCCCAAGTACAACTCAGTCCACAAATGAAAGTAAACGTATTCCACACAGGAAAGAAAAACAAAATCCACAGAGGATAGCACAACTCAATCCACACTAGAAAGCAATAGGATTCAGCTCACACAGGTATACTTTTTCGAAAGACGATAAAGATGATATCTGATCCATCTAAGTCGTCGGACCCACGAAGGATTGATATGTAACTAACCACCACAAAAGACCCATACAGGATCGGGCCCACACAGGACCTGTAGGCGCTGGTTCACACAGGACCGCTGAGCGTAGACCCACACAGGATCGGACCCACACAGGATCGGGCCTACACAGGACCTGTAGCACTGATCCACATAGGATCGCTGAGTGTTGTAGTCGTCGTCGGCGAATCTACTATGGATCTCCGTACTGTCGTCGT
Organism: Viscum album; assembly: GCA_963277665.1. NCBI lineage: Eukaryota > Viridiplantae > Streptophyta > Magnoliopsida > Santalales > Viscaceae > Viscum > Viscum album. Next base: position 791,837,413 of record OY728160.1, on the reverse strand, counting down.
CGCAGTCACAGTAGCAATAGCAGTAGCAGTAGCAGTCGCAGTAGCAGTAGCAGTCACAGTCGCAGCCAGCACTAGGGTTCCCGCACACAGCAAGCTCGTTCTGGAGGGTCCGCTCCACGAGCCGAGAGGCTGATACATCAACTTTCACAAAGTCCAGATTTGATGTATCCAAAAGTTCCGTATCGTCAACAGGAACTCAACGAAACAGACGGCGCGTCGATCGGATTCCCGGTCTGAGAGTTATTAGCTTTTTCGTCCCAGGAGCCAGGTTGGTTTTTAAGGAAAAACCAATCCGACTGTACTCCACCTGCGTCCAAACCTCGAGAGGAGTATGCCAAAAGATACGTTTCACTAAGAGGAACTCAACAAAGCTGACGGCATGTCAATCGGACGTCCGTAGCTCAAGATATGAGTGTTTCCGCTCCGAGGGCCCGGTTGGTTTCGTATACGAACCAACCCGTCCCAACTCAAAGTATTCAGAAACATTGAGTGCGATATACCGAATCGACCGTCTCGATCCAAGGATCGCATCGTCGCTGATGGCTTGTCAATCAGTGGTTCGTAGCTCATGTTATGGGAAAAAGACCGAAGTCGATTCGGAAACGGGGGGTCCAGGTCCGGGCTGACCCGGCCTAGCCGGCGGCGCGGTCCGGCGCGGCGGCGTGGCCCGGCACGGCCTCACGCTCCGGCACGGAGGCGCGGCCCGGCACGGAGGCGCGGTCGGGCGCGCCGCTCGGGTGCCATGCGCGGGGGGCAAGGCCCCCGCCCTTCCTGCTGGTGGCGCGGCTAGATGGCGCGCCATGGATCAAACGGCCCCCCCTCGTGGGGGCCTGCCTTTGAGAAAAACGGGGGGCGCTGCCCCCCTTTGGTGTAACCGCGACATCCCCCCCCCCCCCCATTATGGGGTGCCGGTTTTGGCCAGCCGGGGGAATTAATTCCCCAGGTTCTTCTCCCTTCCGGCCGGCCAGACCTGGCCGGCCGGTCCTTCCTCAACGGGACCGGCAAGGCCGGTCCCCCTTCCGGCTTCCGACACCGACAGCCCGGATAGCCGCCAGTCTTCTCGTTCCGCCGCGGCCCAGAACCGGCCGCGGCCTTCGTCGTCCAGCGCGGTGCGACGACACCGCGTCCCTCCGCCACGACCCCGCTCCGGCCGCGGCGCCGTTGGTTTCCTTCGACGTGGCACGACAGCGTCACATTCATGATAATCTTTCCACGGCGCGGTTCCACGGTGCCGCGCAATATTTGCCATGTGATTCTCGCGTGGTGCGACGGCACCACGCCATCTCGTTCATCCACATGAAAAATAATAATATTCAAGAACAAAGGAGGGGGGATTCGGCCGTGTTTGTGCGGTCCGGCCCCCCCTCTCATTAGACGATAACACATAAAAATTTATCCTCAAGTTTGTCATGCTAGAACCAAGAATGAGAATAAATAAATAATCAACAACAAACCCCTACCTCGGTTTCAAGAACGATGATCGTCAACGACCCGCGGAAGACGCATCGCGGTGGTCGGCGTCACGAAAGAAGGACGTCGATGTCGTGAAGCGAGGATTCGAAGCTCTTTGACAGCGATTTCGTTGTGGGAAACCGTCGCAGAAGAGATGACGCGGAAAGAGACGTCGTCGGTGTCGCGGTTATGGCATCGCAGAAGACGATTCCCGAGAACGTGGCGTTCTTCGTCGATGTTCGAAGGTTCTTCGCGTTCTTCATCAAAGTTTGTAGAAGAAGAAGAAAGCTCCAAATTCTCTCTAGGTGGCTAGTGAATTCTAACCAAATAAAATAAGCTAAAGTCTTATTTTATTTACTCAACCAAAACATTTTGAAATTCAAAGGTTTGAAATTAAACATCTCCACCCATTAAATAACCAAAGTTGTCATGTTCATTAAAAGAGGAGTTTAAGGGAGTTAAAAAAGAAGGTGAAGAGTTATACTTCGTGTGGGCCCCACCACACTTAATCCTACCAAGGGAGGTTAAGTGGATGTGGGTCCCACCTCTAACTCCTTTTGGGAGAATTTAACCAACAAGTCAAAATAAAATTTGTATTCCACAATTTTATTTAACTTATTCTAAATTCCCAAAAACTAACTCTCAACCCGCAATAAACGCAACCTCTGAAAAGGTCTCCTTAAGAGAATATCGGCGCTGCGAGTTCATTGGTGCCCTCAGAATTTGATTTCGGGCACCGGTTCAAAAGATAGAAATTCCCGCTCGTTCGTTCACTGAACGTACCCGAGCCAAACTTCGGAAAATGATTCCGGGAACTCCGGGCCTCAGAATCAGGTGCCGTCAGAAACCGCGTTCTTGTAAAATTCCAAAGAAAATTAAGAAAAAATTTACCTTGAATTTTACGTGTCCTTACAGACAAAAACATTCAGGTATGAAAACCATGGAAAATATTACAGTAAATTGGAGGAAAAAAAAATAAAAAACATGTTTATTCCATATCATGTATCAAAAAAACAATAAAAAATTCAATAGATCACTTTTTGTAAACTAAATATAGACACATTCTAGTCCTTAATGTATTCCCAATGAGGTAGTGCAAGGAAAATATTTTTAAACAATCATTAATGTTTTATACGAGACTCATATTTATAGTACCAATGATTTGAAAAATATTAATCTATTAAATTCACTATAGTTATTTTATCAACTCTAAAAATACACATAACATATTTAATATTAATTTTTTTAATATATAATACAATTGTATACTATATTTTATAATTTAAGGAATATAATTTTGTTTTTATTAGAAAATAAATTTTTTAAAAACTATTTCAGATATATTCCATAGAAAACAAAATATTCCTTTAAATGATATCTTCAATACCATAATTTTAAACACATTATTGGTTGATATATACATGATCTAGGGTATCTATGGCATTAAAAATATTTTTCGGTATCCATAATTTTATACCCATTAGTATGTGTATCATTCTATCCTAATTTGATATAGACCATGCCTATCAATTTAATCTCTCCTCTACACTCGAGATGATCCTCAGTTATATCTTAATATCCTTAGAATACCTCAATAATAATAAACGGTAAATGAAAGATAAAAATATAAAAACAATGAAATTTAATATATTAATAACCTTAACTAATTCATCATGTTAAAATAATTATTAAACTCGACCTCGAGTATTCTTTCCAATACACTAGAGATTGTAGAATAGTATTAAGGGTTTTAAGGGGAACAATGGGGAGACTGGATCCTGAATAAAAGCAAGAACTAACAATTAATAACAATATCTGATTATATTACACAATAACATTACATAGAAAAAATATACATGTCATTTATATAAATTATTTTCAATAATATTTAGAATCCCTCCTTATAAAAACAAACCAGAAGGATACCCACTGAGCCCCTCACATATAAAAAGAAATAAAATAAAATCTCTATAGAGACTCTATATCTATGACTCCCATATCTAACTAAAATACTTAATAAATAAAGGATATCATGAATAGTGATCAAATCTTATTCTAAAAGAAACCTATATTTATAAGAAGTGTATGATTCTATAATATCCATGTGTCAAGAAAGGCTATGTAGGATTTTTATACAACTCAATAAGTCTCCCCAATATGGTTGATTAACCAAACAGAAATACTTAGTGTTTATTTATGTAAAAATAGAAATATAATATAAATAGTAAATATAGGACTGTGGCATATTAAATTAAATCACCATGTATGCCAAATCATTAAATGATTATTCATTGAGTTGTCGTGATCTTAACAAGCCCCAAAGAACCCTCGATTTCACATTCCTTGAAATTATTCTAATATTAATAGAAGAGTACTAGTACTGATATGTAACTTATTATTGTTTTATTAATTGAAATTTTATTCTTATTATTATGTCATATAATCACATTAAATTACAACACAATAAACTATTATGTACTATGTGGACTTTAAACATTATTTGTTCATTTCTGTGGTTTGAATATTGAACATTTGACATACCTAGTGGAGATGAGTAATCTATTTAGAGTCACATTAAACACACATAATATCTTTTGAATAGTAACCTACACTATTGAATATTTAATTTCCTTAAGAATAGTGATATGACTATTATAAATTACAGATATTACAAATTAATGGTAACATCCCACATGAATGTATAAAAAAAATTTTGGCATTATATATGTTATAATATTTGTAGAGTAAGGTATTTGTATTTCTTAAGTCATAAATAATTTAATAAAATTAATTAATTAAAAGAAATTTTTTTTGTAGAAGGTGTTTTTAAATAAAAAATTATATGTCTTCATGTTTTATGATTATTTTATATGACCTTATTTAATTTTCGAAAACATTATAAAATCAGGTATAATTTTATTATCTGTACTTTTCACGAAAATTATGATTGTAATAACAATTTTAATTATTTATATATCAAAAATTATTTTTTAAAAATGCAATTAATTTATCTATTTTACACGTCAAGATATGGTTATGGTGAATTATGGGTATTTTTCTATAACAAAATAATTTTTATGAATTGGGAAATATTGTAGTTACTGTATAAATACATTATAATCTAAATAGACTATTCCTAACATCATGGCTAATGTATAAAACCATAGCTCAAATTAACATGCAATTAATACTATTTTTTGTACTAGATTCCTCGCTTTTTCAGGGATTTATGGAAATTAAAAAACTAAGGGATTAAATTTTATAAATCCATCCTCTCCTCCAGTATAAATTTCACCACTCATTTACCCTTCCCTTCATTCATATTTAGACTTGTTTCTTGCCTAAATTATACCCAAATCACACTATAATATCCTCCCCTACGTTGAACATCCCTGTTTCTCTACTATTGATTAATACTCTCCCCTGAAGTGGCTCCCAATAATGATTGATACAAGTGGTAAATTCCTCTTCAATTCTTTTACTTTCTTCTCATGTTCATGTGTTTTATTTTCTATCCTTACCTCTTCTCATCCAAATGTTATGAAAACTCCAGTTCCTTAAATGTAATGTAATTTTGTTATGATAAAAGAAGAATTTATTATCATATATCCTTTACTCTTATTTTACATAGTATGAAAGTCACCATATGATATGTGTTATTTTATAACATTCAAGGACTATGGGTTTTCAATTTATTTTTCCATTTTAAATAACTCTCATGAACATATTTTTATTACGGCTCAACCATATTATAATGTATTATAACCTATGTATGGCTCTATAATAATTTTGTAATCATGATATCATATACAATTCAAAATGTGTTCATAATTATAAAACCCTACAAATAATCCCAAAAAGATCTCAATAACTTTTTTTATAAGGTTTTATCTTCACATCATGTAATGAAATTAAATTTACATCCTTCTAAACATATGGAATTTTAATAATTAAATATAATTCAAACTCCGTAAAAACACTTTCATAATACATGAGTATTAGAAAAATAATATAAATGAATGAATCATTAAAATCAAGGAAGAAAATTGACCTGAATATTTAAATTGAACATCATAACCAATTAAAATGGTCAATAATGAACACAAAAATGTTTAACTATACAAATTTCATATATAAGGTGTTCGGGAAAAATTTATTAATGAATCTAATTTTATTATTCATTTAATTAATATCAAGTGGATAACATCATCAGACATAAGGTAAGGGATCCTGTAAAGACCCGTAAATTCCAAGGAAATTTTTTTCTTAATTTTCTTTGAAATTTTACAAGAACGCAGTTTCTGACGGCACCTGATTCCGAGGCCCGGTGTGCCCGGAATCATTTTCCGAAGTTTTGGATCGGGTACGTTCAGTGAACGGACGAGCGGGTTTTTCTAACTTTTGAACCGGTGCCCGGAATCGAATTCTGAGGGCACCGATGAAATCACAGCGCCGGGTTTTGCCTAGAAATGCCTCTTCCGGAGTTGCGTTTTCTCAGGTGTGGTTTTTAAATTTTGGGACTTAAGGTTAAGAAATAAAATAAAGTTGTTACGACAACTTTATTTTTATTTTACTTGAAAGCCACATTAAGCTGGTAAAGCTTAGTTGAAGCGGATAGGGTGCAACTGAAATATCCTATCCTCTTGATAGGGTATTTGTGGGTGGGGCCCGCACGAGCCCCGCCGTTTCTTCCGCTAAGTAACGCACCCGTGAAAACCCGTCAAAGAAACTGAAAGTCAACTGACGCGGTTTCTTAGTTTCTTAACAGACCATTAAATTGGGCTGTTTCTTTCGTCCAATTAATTGGGCGGTTTCTTTGGTAAATTAATTCTTGGAATTAATTGTTCGTTTCTTTTTTTTAATCGTTGCTTGTGCGTTAATAAAATAAGATTACTCTTATTTTATTTTGGGTGGAAGCTTGTGGCGTGGGGAGAATTTGGAGGAGAGCGTTCTTCTTCGGCGAAGAACGCGAAGAACGCCGGCCTCCGGCGAAGAATGCCGAAACCGCGGAAATCAACGACGCTTCTTCCGCGGCGTTTCTTCCGCGACGATCGTTCCTTTCCAAGCGACGTTCTCCCTTCGGACGCACCTCGACGACAACGGAATCAACGACGTTTCTCCGGCGACGTTTCTTCCGCGACGATCGTCCTCTTCCGCGACGAACTCGCGAGCGACAACGCTTGAGGTAGGGGTTTTAAACCTTTTTAAAGTTGTTGATCTTTCCTTCGATCTTGAAGGTTCTTTTTTTTGTCGGCCCTTGTTTCTGAATCTTTTTTATTTTTTAAAAAGATTGTGATGGATTATCGTTCTAGAAAGGCCGATTGTTATCAATCTAATGCGAGGGGGGTCGGGCCGCACAAACACGGCCGAACCCCCCCCCCCCCCTCCTTTATTCTTGTTGTTTCTTGCGGATGGAGCGAGATGGCGTGGTGCCGTCGCACCACGCGGGAATTGTACGGCAACTATTGAGCGGCGTCGTCGCGCCGCGCTGTGGAACGAAATCAAACAAGATCGAGACGCCTTCGCGCCACGCCGAGAAGTCGTTCAAGCACGCGACGTCGTCGCGCCGCGCCAAAGAGGCCGCAGATTAAATTAATTTTATTTTGTTCTTGAGCGCAGATTGACGGGCGATGACAAACGAGGCCGCAAGTTAATTTTGAGGCCTCCGCAGTGAAGGTCGGGTCCCCGGATGACCGTAGGCGCAGACGGGAAGCAAATCGGACCACCGGAGCGTCTCCGGTGGCCCGCGGAAGCCGGCGGCGGCGCGGGTCGCCGGCGCGGCGGCGCCGGCGGCCGGAGGCGGCGGCACCATGCGGGTGTCCAGGGTGGCACCCCGCGGGTGCCCCGGGGTTGTCTGGCGACACCCCGCGGGTGTCCAGGGTGGCACCCCGCGGGTGCCGCGGGGTTGTCCGGCGACACCCCGCGGGTGTCCAGGGGGGCACCCCGCGGGTGCCGCGGGGTTGTCAGGCGGCACCCCGCGGGTGTCCAGCGCGACACCCCGCGGGTGCCGCGGGGCTGTCAGGCGGCACCCCGCGGGTGTCCAGCGCGACACCCCGCGGGTGCCGCGGGGCTGTCAGGCGGCACCCCGCGGGTGTCCAGCGCGACACCCCGCGGGTGCCGCGGGGCTGTCAGGCGGCACCCCGCGGGTGTCCAGCGCGACACCCCGCGGGTGCCGCGGGGCTGTCAGGCGGCACCCCGCGGGTGTCCAGCGCGACACCCCGCGGGTGCCGCGGGGCTGTCAGGCGGCACCCCGCGGGTGTCCAGCGCGACACCCCGCGGGTGCCGCGGGGCTGTCAGGCGGCACCCCGCGGGTGTCCAGCGCGACACCCCGCGGGTGCCGCGGGGCTGTCAGGCGGCACCCCGCGGGTGTCCAGCGCGACACCCCGCGGGTGCCGCGGGGCTGTCAGGCGGCACCCCGCGGGTGTCCAACGCGACACCCCGCGGGTGCCGCGGGGTTGTCAGGCCGCTCGGCCGAGCCGAGCCGGACCGGCCCTGGCCGGGCGGGGCCGGGCCAACCGGGTCGGACCCGGTTCGGGCCGACCCAGGGGGGTCGGGCCGGGTCGGCCCGGACCCGGACCCCCCCCCCCCCGTTTTCGGACCATTTCGGTCAAATTCACATATCTTGAGCTCCGGACGTCCGAATGACGTACCGTCAGCTTTGTTGAATTCCTCTCAGTGAGACGGAACTTTTGGCTTACTCTGCTCGAGGTTTGGATGCCGACAGAGTACGGTCGGGTCGGTTCGTACACGAAACCAACCGGGCCCCTGGAACGACAAAGCCAATAACTCACAGACCGGGCGTCCGATTGACGCGCCGTCTGTTTCGTTGACTTCCTCTTGATGAGACGGAACTTTTGACATACTCCGCCCGAGTTTTGGATGCAGTCGGAGTATGGCCGGATTGGATTTTACCCGAAATCCAACCGGGCCCTTGGAACGGAAAAGCTGATATCTTTCAGCCAGGACGTCCGTTCGACGAACCGTCAGCGGCGTTGGTGATTGCGTTGAGTAACGGTCCCTTTGAGTATACCCTATGGGAGTTCAGGGTACAGTTGTGATACGGCCGGGATTGGTTCGCACACGTAACCAACCGGGCCCCTGGGACGAAAAGGCTAATAACTCACAGACCGGGCGTCCGATTGACGCGCCGTCTGTTGCGTTGAGACCCCTATGATGAGGCGGTCCTTTGAGACACTTCTTTGTGGGACTTTGTGATACTTGGAGTATCGGCCAGTAGCTCGTGGAGAGGACCCTCCCGGAGACGAGCGTGCAGAGTACGGAGACCGTGTAGCCGACTGAGACCTGACGACTGCTTGACCGACTCGACTCGGAGTGAGTCGACTAGCCCAGTGGAAGGAGCGCCCGATATTTGGTGGCAGACCCACGGCGGACGGAGCGCCTGGTAGTTGGCAGCAAACCCGCGGTACTCGACAGGAGGAGTACCTCAGTAGGCTATTTGGGTGAGCGCCCGGTATTTGGCGACAGACCCTCAGCGGACGGAGCGCCCGGTAGTTGGCCGCAAACCCGCAGTACTCGATAGGAGGAGTACCTCAGCAGTATTAGGTTAGTGAGCAGTACCTCGGAGTCGTGACAGGACCACTGTACACTCTAGAGATGGAGCTCCTCAGTAGTTACGGTTTCGATAATGAAAATCCTGGTTTGAGCTGAGTCAATGAATCTTTGCATTTCCTCATGATTGAGATGGGTCGCTTGATAACTTAGGTATATGTATGGGCATATACCTGGGTGATGGTTATCCGTTGATTTCATGATTTTTGTGTATCCTTGTGATTGGATGGGTTACTTGATGACTTAGGTATATGTATGGGCATATACCTAAGTAGAGTCTGATGTTACTTCGTGATTGCTGTCTTTACTTTGTGGATATCCATGTTGGATTTAGTGAGACCTTAAGGGTCTCGGGGTCCCTACTGAGTAGCTTATACTCACCCCTACACGGGCTATGCCCGCACTTCGTTGTGTTGGTTGCAGACGACGGACAGCGCAGATCGCAGTTGAGGCTTGCGGAGCAGGTCGGTACCCGGAGGAGGACCACTGGGCGGACGTAACCGGAGTAGACGACATGACCCGAGGAGTAGAGGAGCTATCTGTACCTACCCTTCAGGTAGGATCCGTGGTGGACGATCCAGGAGCTGAGCCATCTGTACCTACCCTTCAGGTAGGAATCGAGGAGGACGACCCAGGAGCCGCTTCATTCTTCCAGCTGCTGTTTTTCCCTTTCGAGTTGTACTTTACAGTTGGGCTTGTATTTCCGGCCCTTTTACTTTTCTTCGCTTGTGTTTACTTTTCCGCTTGCTTACTCTGTGGTGTTTGTTTGCTTTTGTAATGGCAATGCCTTCCCAGTTATCGGGATTTACGTCATTGGTGCTAGTCGCCAGCCCCTGGCCTATGGAAGGCGGGCTTGGGGTAGTCACGGCACGGGCCCCGAGGTCGGGTCGTGACAGATTGGTATCAGAGGTGGTCGGTTCTACCGCCGATTCTGATCTTTCTTTCTGTGAAGCAATAGTGTTAAGGGTACCGAGTATGGTTTTCAGTTCAGGGAGTCCAGTGTTGGTGCGGGCGGCCGACGTATCCATACACCAGGACCCTGACAACTGAATTCCGACTTTGTGCACGAAAACACTGATTGTGTGTGTGTTTCCAAAGTTTAAAAATGTCAGCTCAAACCAGGTCAGCTCACCAGGTTTAATCGTTTGACCGTGTTACGATGTTTCTTTCAGGATGCCTTTTCTCGGACGACCAGCTTTAGCCCAGAGGGATGTGCGTACTGACAGCCTGCCGACCGACGAGGCTTCGGTTCAGGGCCCTCTTGCAGTCGAGGCACCAGCAGAGGCACCAGTGGTACTACCATACGTTGGGCCACCGATGCAACCAGCCCCAGCAGTAGGCGATGCACGACGCTTGAGTGCGCTGCATGAGTTCCAGCGCCAGAGGCCACCCAGGTTCAGGGGAGAGACGGACCCGCAGGCGGCTGAGGATTGGCTGGAGGCTGTGGTGGGAGTCTTCAGGCTAGTGGGGACGCCATCGGACTTTATGGCGATCTTTGCGGCTAGCCTTCTTCAGGCAGCAGCAGGCAGGTGGTGGAGCCACTTGTTCCAGTTTTTCCGTGGGATGGCCTTCTCTTGGGAAGACTTCGAGACCTCCTTCAGGTTGGAGTATGTGCCAGTAGCTCTACACCCCGAGCGTGTTCGGGAGCTGCTGCCTTTGTCGCGTGCTTCTCGATCAGAAGCCGAGTCATCTGTGGGCAGTAGACAGATAATGCAGAGGCCCAGAAAGACCAGACCAGCAGTTGGGTGATCTCGGGTTTTAGGACCGGTGGTGCAGGGCACCCGGAGTGGGATCAGAGCTAGCCGTGCAAGGAGCAGGTTGTGTTACTCATGCCGCGGAAAGGGTCATCTGGCACGTGACTGTCCGACTCCCGATCCGCAGGCTTTGGGGGAGCCACCGAGATAGAGGAAGCGAAAAATGCTTGAGCAACAGTAGAACTCTTGGAGCAGGTGGACAGGAGCGGAACTAGTGGATACGTCTCTTGTACTTCTAGTTCCATGTTTGACGTTGTATTCGTGTCTTTGTATTATGAGTTGCAATAATAAAGAAGACACTTATCTCTTGTGATGTTTGCCTTCATGTCCTCTTTTGTGATGTTACTGAGTGGTCCCGGTTAAACTGTTGACTTGACCCTCACTTTCGAGATTTCAACTGGAGCAGACCCAGTGACCTCACACTGATGCCGACAGTGTGACTCGACCCTTGGAGGCGAGAGTGACAGTTGGATCTCTTAGTAGTTACGTCGAGGCCTTACGACGTCATCCATGACATGAATGCATCCTTCATGCCAGGATTGACTGTATTAGGCAATGGGCGTGGTTCATCTAGAGAGGGGATGAGACCAGGTTTCTCTTTTCGGAAAAGGAGAAATTTTAGCAGCTCTTCCAGATCATATGCAAAGGAGGTGCAGTTCATCCAGGAGCGGATGAAGACTGCACAGTGTAGTAAGAAACAGGAAACCAGTGCCAGTCTTAGAGACTCGGGCATGTTAAATGTTTCAAGAAGAGGAAGCTTAAAGGACAGATGAATCTGCGGAGTAGCAGACGTGGAAGTGGGGCCTTGAGAGCAGCAGGTGGTGGTGTACATCTCAACATGTTACAACCACCCGCCTTTGAAATCCCCGCCAGGCTCAGGGAGCAGGAGGGCTGGGAAGGAGAGTAGCTGCATGCGGTCAAGTAGTGTGACCCAGGGGCTCTAAGAATGATTCGGGGTATGGGCTATGTCTACTATGAGCTGCCATATCTTTAGACATAGGTACCAATCATTCTTTCCTTCCACGAATCTTGTCCCAGACCTAGAGGTTCCGGGTAAGCCGTTGACTTGACCCTCACGTCTGGAGATACCTTTGGGAGGAGACTCGATAATCACACTTACGCCGACAGTGTGATCTGACCACGAGGTGAGAGTTTCGGTTGGAATCTCTTGGTGGCAGCGTCGAGGCCTTGCGACGTTGGTCTGGTTATGGATCGAATTCACAGATCATACCCAGGTTGACTGTTTTAGGCAAAAAGGTTGTGGTTTATCTACAACGTTGGGATAGGTTTTCCTTGGTCAGAGAAAAGGAAACCCTGGGCAGCTCAAGATAAACTCATGCACAAGAGGGTGTAGCCGATCATTCTTGGGTCGACCCACCTTACCTTCGTGGCAGCAGGAGTTTTGAGTTTCAGTTCTAATCAGAAATGGAGACCTCTGAAGTTCGAGGATGACGACCACGTCTTCTTACGGGTCTCACCTCGACGAGGTTTATGGAGATGTGGCCTGGGAGGCAAGTTATCTCCGAGGTTCAACGGACCTATCTAGGTCCTCAGCTGGGTAGGCGAGGTGGTTTACCGCTTGGCCCATCCACTTCAGTTGCACTAGGTGCACGACGTTTTCCACGTATCCCAACTGAGGAGATACGTGCTCGACCCCCCTTCGCATATCATCGACCATGAGGAGCTAGACGGTGGCGATGAGTGTCTTATACGGAGGTTCCTGTGGGGATCGACGATCGACGGAAACGGATCCTAGGAGGATGGTCGATTCCTCTTGTGCACTTTCTTTGGCAGCGCGGGAACCTCCAGGTGAGCACATGGGAGCGGAAGGCTCAGATGCGTGCTCAGTACCGCTTTGTTTCCCTAAGTCTGTGGTGAAGCTTTACGGGGACGTAAAGCCCTGTGGTGGGAGTAATTTAAACACTCGTAAATTTCAAGGAAATTTTTTTCTTAATTTTCTTTGGAATTTTACAAGAACGCAGTTTCTGACGGCACCTGATTCCGAGGCCCGGTGTGCCCGGAATCATTTTCCGAAGTTTTGGCTCGGGTACGTTCAGTGAACGGACGAGCGGGTTTTTCTAACTTTTGAACCGGTGCCCGGAATCGAATTCTGAGGGCACCGATGAAATCGCAGCGCCGGGTTTTGCCTAGAAACGCCTCTTCCGGAGTTGCGTTTTCTCAGGTGTGGTTTTTAAATTTTGGGACTTAAGGTTAAGAAATAAAATAATGTTGTTACGACAACTTTATTTTTATTTTACTTGAAAGCCACATTAAGCTGGTTAAGCTTAGTTGAAGCGGATAGGGTGCAACTGAAATATCCTATCCTCTTGATAGGATATTTGTGGGTGGGGCCCGCACGAGCCCCGTCGTTTCTTCCGCTAAGTAACGCACCCGCGAAAACCCGTCAAAAAAACTGAAATTCAACTGACGCGGTTTCTTAGTTTCTTAACAGACCATTAAATTGGGATGTTTCTTTCGTCCAATTAATTGGGCGGTTTCTTTGGTAAATTAATTCTTGGAATTAATTGTTCGTTTCTTTTTTTTAATCGTTGCTTGTGCGTTAATAAAATAAGATTACTCTTATTTTATTTTGGGTGGAAGCTTGTGGCGTGGGGAGAATTTGGAGGAGAGCGTTCTTCTTCGGCGAAGAACGCGTAGAACGCCAGCCTCCGGCGAAGAACGCCGAAACCGCGGAAATCAACGACGCTTCTTCCGCGACGTTTCTTCCGCGACGATCGTTCCTTTCCAAGCGACGTTCTCCCTTCGGACGCACCTCGACGACAACGGAATCAACGACGTTTCTCCGGCGAAGTTTCTTCCGCGACGATCGTCCTCTTCCGCGATGAACTCGCGAGCGACAACGCTTGAGGTAGGGGTTTTAAACCTTTTTAAAGTTGTTGATCTTTCCTTCGATCTTGAAGGTTCTTTTTTTTGTCGGCCCTTGTTTCCGAATCTTTTTTATTTTTTAAAAAGATTGTGATGGATTATCGTTCTAGAAAGGCCGATTGTTATCAATCTAATGCGAGGGGGGTCGGGCCGCACAAACACGGCCGAACCCCCCCTCCTTTATTCTTGTTGTTTCTTGCGGATGGAGCGAGATGGCGTGGTGCCGTCGCACCACGCGGGAATCGTACGACAACTATTGAGCGGCGCCGTCGCGCCGCGCTGTGGAACGAAATCAAACAAGATCGAGACGCCTTCGCGCCACGCCGAGAAGTCGTTCAAGCACGCGACGTCGTCGCGCCGCGCCAAAGAGGCCGCAGATTAAATTAATTTTATTTTGTTCTTGAGCGCAGATTGACGGGCGACGACAAACGAGGCCGCAAGTTAATTTTGAGGCATCCGCAGTGAAGGTCGGGTCCCGGGATGACCGTAGGCGCAGACGGGAAGCAAATCGGACCACCGGAGCGTCTCCGGTGACCCGTGGAAGCCGGCGGCGGCGCGGGTCGCCGGCGCGGCGGCGCCGGCGGCCGGAGGCGGCGGCACCCCGCGGGTGTCCAGGGTGGCACCCCGCGGGTGCCACGGGGTTGTCTGGCGACACCCCGCGGGTGTCCAGGGTGGCACCCCGCGGGTGCCACGGGGTTGTCTGGCGACACCCCGCGGGTGTCCAGGGCGGCACCCCGCGGGTGCCGCGGGGTTGTCTGGCGACACCCCGCGGGTGTCCAGGGCGGCACCCCGCGGGTGCCGCGGGGTTGTCTGGCGACACCCCGCGGGTGTCCAGGGTGGCACCCCGCGGGTGTCCAGCGCGACACCCCGCGGGTGCCGCGGGGCTGTCAGGCGGCACCCCGCGGGTGTCCAGCGCGACACCCCGCGGGTGCCGCGGGGCTGTCAGGCGGCACCCCGCGGGTGTCCAGCGCGACACCCCGCGGGTGCCGCGGGGTTATCAGGCCGCTCGGCCGAGCCGAGCCGGACCGGCCCTGGCCGGGCGGGGCCTGGCCAACCGGGTCGGACCCGGTTCGGGCCGACCCAGGGGGGGTCGGGCCGGGTCGGCCCGGACCCGGACCCCCCCCGTTTTCAGACCATTTCGGTCAAATTCACATATCTTGAGCTCCGGACGTCCGAATGACGTACCGTCAGCTTTGTTGAATTCCTCTCAGTGAGACGGAACTTTTGGCTTACTCTGCTCGAGGTTTGGATGCCGACAGAGTACGGTCCGGTCGGTTCGTACACGAAACCAACCGGGCCCCTGGAACGAAAAAGCCAATAACTCACAGACCGGGCGTCCGATTGACGCGCCGTCTGTTTCGTTGACTTCCTCTTGATGAGACGGAACTTTTGACATACTCCGCCTGAGTTTTGGATGCAGTCGGAGTATGGCCGGATTGGATTGTACCCGAAATCCAACCGGGCCCTTGGAACGGAAAAGCTGATATCTTTCAGCCAGGACGTCCGTTCGACGAACCGTCAGCGGCGTTGGTGATTGCGTTGAGTAACAGTCCCTTTGAGTATACCCTATGGGAGTTCAGGGTACAGTTGTGATACGGCCGGGATTGGTTCGCACACGTAACCAACCGGGCCCCTGGGACGAAAAGGCTAATAACTCACAGACCGGGCGTCCGATTGACGCGCCGTCTGTTGCGTTGAGACCCCTATGATGAGGCGGTCCTTTGAGACACTTCTTTGTGGGACTTTGTGATACTTGGAGTATCGACCAGTAGCTCGTGGAGCGGACCCTCCCGGAGACGAGCGTGCAGAGTACGGAGACCGTGTAGCCGACTGAGACCTGACGACTGCTTGACCGACTCGACTTGGAGTGAGTCGACTAGCCCAGTGGACGGAGCGCCCGGTATTTGGTGGCAGTCCCACGGCGGACGGAGCGCCTGGTAGTTGGCAGCAAACCCGCGGTACTCGACAGGAGGAGTACCTCAGTAGGCTATTTGGGTGAGCGCCCAGTATTTGGCGACAGACCCTCAGCGGACGGAGCGCCCGGTAGTTGGCCGCAAACCCGCAGTACTCGATAGGAGGAGTACCTCAGCAGTCTTAGGTTAGTGAGCAGTACCTCGGAGTCGTGACAGGACCACTGTACACTCTAGAGATGGAGCTCCTCAGTAGTTACGGTTTCGATAATGAAAATCCTGGTTTGAGCTGAGTCAATGAATCTTTGCATTTCCTCATGATTGAGATGGGTCGCTTGATAACTTAGGTATATGTATGGGCATATACCTGGGTGATGGTTATCCGTTGATTTCATGATTTTTGTGTATCCTTGTGATTGGATGGGTTACTTGATGACTTAGGTATATGTATGGGCATATACCTAAGTAGAGTCTGATGTTACTTCGTGATTGCTGTCTTTACTTTGTGGATATCCATGTTGGATTTAGTGAGACCTTAAGGGTCTCGGGGTCCCTACTGAGTAGCTTATACTCACCCCTGCACGGGCTATGCCCGCACTTCGTTGTGTTGGTTGCAGACGACGTACAGCGCAGATCGCAGTTGAGGCTTGCGGAGCAGGTCGGTACCCGGAGGAGGACCACTGGGCGGACGTAACCGGAGTAGACGACAGGACCCGAGGAGTAGAGGAGCTATCTGTACCTACCCTTCAGTTAGGATCCGTGGTGGACGATCCAGGAGATGAGCCATCTGTACCTACCCTTCAGGTAGGAATCGAGGAGGACGACCCAGGAGCCGCTTCGTTCTTCCAGCTGCTGTTTTTCCCTTTCGAGTTGTACTTTACAGTTGGGCTTGTATTTCCGGCCCTTTTACTTTTCTTCGCTTGTGTTTACTTTTCCGCTTGCTTACTCTGTGGTGTTTGTTTGCTTTTGTAATGGCAATGCCTTCCCAGTTATCGGGATTTACGCCATTGGTGCTAGTCACCAGCCCCTGGCCTATGGAAGGCGGGCTTGGGGTAGTCACGGCACGGGCCCCGAGGTCGGGTCGTGACAGATCCTATCTATTTCACTTTTATTCAAGAATTTACTCTATTTCATGTCCATTTATGAGTAATATATAATGTTGGGGGTATGATTTCAAATATTGTGCATACATCCCCCATGATGTATAAGTGATGAGTTACCCCTTTCTCTCTCATTTATCTCACTTAATTACACCTGCTACCATGTCGGTATTCTGAAAGGGACTCAACCCAATCCTCCTTTGTTCATTCAGGTATCTATATCATTATTTTACCAAAATGATGTTATATTACCTTTTAATTTAGTATCATAAATTCTGTTTACATGTACGAAATTCATTTATAAATAGCCTTTAATTATTCTCTTTTGGGGATATACATGTATTTATGTGATTCACTACTCAATACATCCTGATAAGAAAATTTGTTTTGGGGGAACTTCCCAAATTCTTAATGGGTTTCATGTGCACTTTATATTATGTTTGAATCAACCATTTTCCTTATAAAATCATTATTTTTTATTATGAAAAAAATTCATTCTTCACTTATGGTTTTATATAAATGATTTTCCCTTTTCAATTATAATGGCTCTATAATATTTTCATTAAAACATCACAAAAAATGATTTAAATGAAAAATTTATTAATTACATTTTTTACATGTTTTAAGCTTTACATGACATCACATACCATTATAGGATACTATTATACCCTTAATAATGTCCATGAATATTTTAGTTCGTTTCTTTTATTGATTCGTTTATGATACACTGATTTGTTATGGTTTAAGATAATATTATAGTACCAAATTATTTCCATTGATGATTCTTATGTTTATGTATGATTTATTTTGAATGATTGCTTATATGAAAAACATATTCAAAAAAAGTTAATATGGTTGTACCCAGATATTTCTCCAATGCATTGGATAATTTTTTGTCTCTTGAGATGTTATATGCGACGGTCTTGGTGGTTATCCTTGCCTTGTGCTACAATATATGATGATCTCGGTGGTTATCCTCGGATTGGGATACCATGTGAAATGGTCTCGGAAGTTATCCATGACTTAAACAAGAGTAATGTTTTATGCTTCTTCCATATTACTACGCCTCCACGTTTATATGATTCATTGTTATTTTTTTTATTTCATTTGTATCATGAATTTATTCAATCATTGAACGCCTTTAATCCCTTCTGATAATACTTTGTTCTTGTGGTTATTCCCATGCTGGGATCTTTAGCTCATCCATTTGTTTGTGTGTTCTATATGGTACTTTATGCTGTTATTTTACCACAATAGAATTTAGGAGCTCAATTTAAATATTAAATTAGTTATTTTTTCCATTTTTTCAGTTTTATGTTCCTATACATCCAAGACACTAGACTATACGATCATGGGCTTGTACTCTGATGTACAATTATTCTTAAAATAATTCAATGTTACTTGTAAAAGGATAGGGTTTTTATACTTGGTATTAGAATATGGTCTAGTTGGTTTTGGAGATTATGAATATAGAACATTATTAAGAACCTATAAGATGAATCTATGTATAATAATGAAATCCCTATATTTTGGTATGTATAGTGTAAGTGGATTATCAAGAAAATAAATCCCTATCTGGATACAAACTAGTATAGCTGGATCTAGAACATATGTATCTATGGGTAAAACATATAAAAATTACTTTTATCTAGACTCAAATCGGAACTGGTGAATGACAACGGGCCTTGATACACTCTTGGTTTGACAGACCTATGGGATATGCTTTGGAAAATTCATGAGCTCGGTACTACCCATTATTAATTAAAAAAAGATCCCATAGTAATATATGATATGAAATAGAAAAAAGTATAAGCTATATTGAATCCTAGTGAATTATAATTGAGTATAAAATCATCATTTTCATATTTATATTCTTTTGTTCAACATTTTATTTTAATGTTCAATAGTTAACTATTCAAGCCTTCCAATTGTGTATTATTTTACTTTGGTAATAGAGGAAAATAAATGAACTCGTTAGAATAATAAATGTGATAGGGAGTGTGAATATTTAGATTCTGATATTATAAATAATATGGGATCAATTGATCAAAGATTTATGACATAACATTCTCAGATAGATCTAATTAAAAATAATAACATGAATTAGGTGGTACTCTCTCCCCCTTAATGGAAAGAACATGATTCCATTGACTAATTCATGTGGAAAATCCCTCCCTTGTTTAGTGGATCATCTTGTCCTCTCCTCATGAAATAGTGAATAAAATTCATTTATAATATTTTATATTTCCTCAGGTGCTCAGATGAAGGGAAAGTCGTACTGGAGGACAATGTTGTTGATAAAGAAGCAGATAAATTCTTGAACTGATCAAGAAAATGGATCCTTTGGAATAAATTAATTCCATTTATTTGGTGAAATTCATGTGAATGTTCCCCAATAAATATTTTCCTTGAACCATTTGTATCAAGATAGAGATAGTTGCTCAAATTTATGAATAAGAAAGATGAGTCAGTCGCGTGGTATGAAGAAAACATTATGGGGATTTCAAGGTATGCCTCTGGCACTGCCATCAACACCGAAAACAAGGTGGATCACATCATTGGTCGACTAATGATGAGTCTATAAATGTAATTGGTGATTGAATAATTTAACAACTATGAAGAGATTGTCCATTGTTCCCTTAAGGATGAAATGGAGATCGGAAACTGTTAGTGGTATCATTGGATCGATGGCCTGAAGAGTGAAATAAAATATAAATTTAGTGGTACTTTAAATAAATTTCCCAATAGAAAGAAGCCTGATCAATCCATGTGTTAAAATTATAGGAAAAAGCATCCCGAGAACTGTCTATATGGAAACAGTAATTTCATAAAATGTTGAAAGTTAGGACATATGCCTAAAAAAATTGATGGGATATGAAGAATCCCACTAATGTTGAAGAAATAATAATTTCCCAGATCAACACTCACCTTGTAGTGAAATTTTACAACTGCAAGGAGCATGAAAATTAGGTGAACAATTTCTCTAAGTATATGGTTCATGAAGACCATCAGCAACATACTCTAAAGAAATGTGGAAGTGATTCTACTGTGACGAAAACTAAGGAGGATCCAGAAAATGAGGTGGTGATAGGTACACTGGTTAATTATTCTATAATTTCAAACACACTAGTTGATTTTGGTTCTACACATTCTTTCATATCATCCATGATTAGTAGTTAATTTCATACACCACCACAAAATTTGTTGGTGATGTAATTTATGAAGACATAGAATGGGGAAATTATAATGTAAAAAAATTATAACAACTCCCTAGTTAATGTTTGTGGATTGATCCTCCAAAAAAATCTATTCATACTAGTTTTATTGGAGCCAGATGTTATTATGGGCATGGATTGGATGTCATTCTACAAAGGCAACATCAACTATCAGTAAATATAGAACACTCTCCACATCTTCATGAATCCTATAGTTATATACATGCTTAAGGTCGACGAAAAAACTTCTATAGAATCATTACCCTAATTGAGGATATTATGTCCTTATGAGAATGAATAAACAACTCAATTGATTGAGATAATGTATATAATCATGTTTGAAGACTATCCCATCAAGGGGGATTACACTAATTTATTTCCTGGAATGTTTTCTAGTCTTCCTCATGATTGATTGGTTGATTTCTCAATTTAACATCTTCATGGATCTTTGTCGATATCAAAGACAACATATAGAATAGCCACCAAAGATCTGGATGAGCTGATGAAGCAGTTACAAGAGAATATATATAGAGATTAATATTCCTTAGTGATTCACTATTAGGAGATTCATTCCTCTTCATTAGGAATTTGGATTGATCAATGTGCCTCTGCATTGATTATCGTGATCTCAATAAAATCATGAGAAAGAATGAGTATCCCCTACTACATAATGATAACGTGTTCGATCAGTATCAAGGGGCCATTTATTTATCTATGACGCACATTCGGTTAGGATTCACTAATTAACAGTGAGGAAGGATGTTATTCCCAAGGCTTCCTTTTGAAAGTGTTATTTTCACAATGAGTTCATAGGGATGCCCTTAGTACTCTCAAATTCGCTAGAAATATTCATAAATTTAATAAATAGAGTCTCTATATATTACCTAAACAATGTTGTGGGAGTCTTTATTGAATATATTCAGATATAATCCAAGTGAAAGGAGGAACATTTTGTGCATTTGAATACTATGTTAATGATTTTGTAATAGGAGAACCTATATTCTATGTATAGAAAATGTGATTTCTAGAAGGGTGAATTAACACTATTCGGTATTGTTATCACCAGTAAAGGGATATCTGTGGTCCCTTCCAAGAAAAAGGAAATCTATGAGTGGCCTATGTCAACATATGTAATGATGTTTAGTGTATTTAAGGTTCGATATAGGTAATATCAATGATTTGTGGAAATTCAGAAAAGGTTGATAGAAATTATTAATTGGAAATCATCTGAGATTATTATTGATGGGGAATGAATAGTATGATTTTGGTCACAATTATTTGTTCCATCTAATCCAAAGATAATGGAGGATTTTTTGAATGGAACAAATCATAAATCATTCTCTATTCACCAAGGGTGGAAAAATGTGTATCAAGATCTCTAATATATCTTTTGTTGGACAATATAAAAAACGTGATTTCTGAGTATACATCAATGTTCCAGTTATATCCCCAACTGAATGTTGAAATACATAAGACCTAGGGGTGACAAAACAAATAACCAAAAAAAAAATTCATTTGGAAGAACACCAACATAGACATGTTCTCTGTACATTGAATGAAATCCAATGGAAAAAATTTTATATGGATCATTGTGGATTGTGTTAAAAAGATAGATCAATTTATCTCAATTTGAAAGGATTTCTAATTGGATCATCATGGATAGATATATATCAAATAGTTTTTAAGGATGCTTTGAGTAACAAAATATATTGTATCCGATAAAGATTTGAGATTCATCTCAATGATTTGGAAAAGTCTTCAAAAATCACTAAGCACTAAACATAACATCAGAACAACCTATCATCCTCAAATTGAAGGACATTCATAGAGAACTATTCATACACTAGAAAACATTTTGAGAGCATGTTATATGTATAAATAGAGTAAGATACCGACATCTTCCCTTGGTTGAATATCTCATTACAATAACAGTTTCCATTCGAGCACCCAAATGGAACCGTATGAAGCCCTTTGTGGGAAATTGTGCAGAACACTGGAATGTTGGTAAAAAGTTAGTGGGCATAATATATTATGACCTAAAATGGTAAAAAATTCTGTAAATGGTGAAAAACATTCAGTAGCACATCAAGGCAGTCCAAATTTTAAAATAGAGAAATGAGGACAATAATGGATGATATCATGAGTTCAAAGATGGAGACATGGTATTTCTATGTGTTTCTTTATCGAAGACGATCATGGTTTTTTAGAACGAAATGAATGATATGTCCTAGGTACATCATCCACTTTTATATTATTGATTATGTAGGATTTTTGGCCTATAGACTAGCACTTCCACCTACCATGTCAAAATTTTACAATCTCGACCATGTATCGCTATTAAGGATGTACGTACCAGACACTTTACTTGTACACTCTTTAGAGGTGGTACAGTTGGAGAATGATATTTCTTATGAGGAAAAGCCAATGAAGATCTCGAATCATAGAGATAGAGTTATACATAACAATATTACTCACCTACTCAATATATTATGGGGAAACTATAAGTATGATGAGGCCACATTGGAATGGGATGAGGAAATGAATGAAATGTACTCACACTTGTTTATAGATTAGAATTAAAAACAATGTTTCAAAGGAGAAATTTTATAAGAGGGAATAATATAATGACTTAATTCTTTATAAATGGAAATTAAATTCATTTAATTATTTCATATAAACAAGTGAAATCATAACAAAATTTACAACTTTTTACAATGTGATCAATAAACACAATTTTTTCACTTTTGTGGTTTGATTTTCAAAACATTTACACACACTATTTCTATTATTATTCTGTTTGGAGTCTGATGGAACAAAGTTAATTTTTTGTGGATAGTATACAACCCCTATGATAGTTACATATTCTTAAAAATATAAATATGACCATTATGAATGTTAAATCCTAAAAAAGAATGGTAACCTTAGATTTGATTGTATAATTAAATTTTAGGCATCATATATGTGATAATATGATCATCGTATTATTATTAGTATTTTTTATGTCATAAATTATATATTATAACTCATTAACTAATTTAAAAACAAATTATTTTCATATATGGGGTTCATAAATTAACAACTTTATGTCTTATGGGTTTAAACGACTTTTATAAGACCTTATGTAATTTTTGAAAACATTATAAAATCAGATATTTTTTAAATTTAGTAATTTTCAAGAAAATTATGATTTTAAATATAAATTATCTTATATATATTTAGGAATTTATTTTGATAAAATGGTGTTTAATTTTTGATCCTAAATGTTCAAAAATATTTTGGGTGAATTTTTAGGATTTTTCTAAAATACTTGTTTTTATATGAATAGTGAAATATAGTAATTTTCAGTTTATATATACATTATAAGATAAATATACTATTCTTAGAATCTTCGATGATGTTTGAAATAATTTTTCAAATTCTCATGAAAATATTACTATTTTGGTCATGGAATCATAAATATTTCTGGTCTTGAGGGAAATTAAGTAACAAAAGAATTAAATATTATGAAATCCCTCCTATCATCTAATATAAATATCACCCCTCTGTAACTCTTCTATTCAATGCTATCTAGAATTCGAACATGCCTAAATTATTCACAAATCTATCCCCATGATCCTCCCTCATGGACAACAGGACATAGTCTCTTAAAAAAATGATATCCTCTCCCCTTAATAGGCTCTCAAAAAATATTGATTCTAGATGTAAATTCCTCTATTCAACTCTTTTTCAATTTTTTCATGTTTGTATGTTTTGTTTAAAATCCTTAGCTATCCTCATCCAAATGTAATGAAGTATCAAGTACCATAAATTTAGTAGAATTTTGTTATGATAGTGGAATATGTTATTATCATATCCCCTTTACATATCCTTTATGGTACTAGTGAAGACACCATCACTGATGTGTTAATTAACCACATTCAAAGTCATTGTGTTTTCAATTTATTTTACCATCTTCGATTCATGTCATAAAACAATTTTTTAAGGTTGATCTGGATTATAATTTAACATATAATATGTATTTTTCTATAATATTTTTCTACACATGATATTAAATTACAATGAAAAATGTGTTCTTTGTAAAAAACCTCTAATAAACCCAAAATTTTCTCAATAATATTTATATAATGAATCAGCTTCATTCTGTGTAATAAAATTAAATTTACAACCTTGTAACCTTCTAGATATTTAAAAAATAATATAACTCCAATTTTGTACAACCAGTATCATCATACATGCCAATCTGAACATTAATTTAATTGAATTGATCAGTAGAACCAAGGAAGCAAGCAGACCCAAACAAAACAAATTGAAACCTCATAACTAATCAAATAGTCCATGAATGATCTCAAAATGTTTATACTAACTAATTTTCATATAGAAGAGTTTATGGAATTATTAATTAATGAACATTATTTTTTAACTCTGTAAAATAATATAAACTGGGGAACGCCATCAGACATATGTTAAGGGATCCTCTATATTTAACTTTTAATCAGGAATATCCTCTATTCAATGACTCATGCTAAGGACATGTTTTATTTTTCACCCACATTACTTTAGATCCATGTTTATAAGATTCCATGTTTAATATTTTTTATTCCAAATTTTACATGCTTTTTTATATCATCATTTCATGTCTTCCTTCCCATGATCTAATGCGTTGTTGTTATGGCTATTCCCTTACTGTGCTATATAGCTCTTCCCTTTGATATTGTGTTCCCCATGGTAACCTATGGAGATTTTTTCTCTAAATGAATGTTAGGATCTCAATTTGAATATTAGAAAATAAATGTTTTATTTAGTTCCATATATTCATTTTTATGTTAAAACTCTTCCATGACACTAGAATTTATGATCCTCGAAATTCAATATAATGTATAATTATTCTTAAATTCATGTAATCTTGAATGTAAAAGGCTATGGTCTCTATATTTTACCAACAAAAATAATAATAAAATTCATAAAAAACCAACATCGATCATCACCCTATAAATTTACATCAAATAATTAATGTTTTTCTTTATTGAAAAGAAACATGACCCAGACCTATAGTGGTTGTTATTACTAACACCCAACTCTGCACCCTAATGGGACCATTATTAAAAACACCATAGACCATCCTTATTAATCTTTGTTGGCTATGTTTTTTGAAACCTCGTTATTAATTTATATGGTTCCCATAAAAGTATCATATAGATTACCTATTATGCCCATATCTTTATATGGATTTCATTTTACATGTTATTGGTCATAAATAATATTCCTTTTAAAACACCCATATCCCTTATTAATATGATCTTATACATGTATCAACCATCTTGAAACAATTTCATCCCCATATCCAATGATTTACACACCCATATTGCCAATCTCAGGTTAGTAATTTTTTAAACAACATGTGGACAAAAAGCATAATAGACTATATTGTCATCAAAAAACCATTCATAATTTTTATTACCCATTATATCATCATACATAATATTCAATGATCTATATAACCAAATATGAACAAAGTGTTGAACCTATTATTTGATACATAGTTCCACAATCTCTGAAACAAAATATGTTTTAAATGTCATAACCTAGAATAATAGGAAATATTCAGATCAAATCACATGATTCTCCACATACTAACCATTATGATTTCCATCAAAAAGGTTAATCATGATTTTCTTTAAATGTTTCGTATCGAAAAAGGGTTATCATATAAGAAACCATAAAATATCATCATAAATCATTGTAGCTACACTTGTGATCACGCATCGACATTGTCTTAACATGACACATGAACACACAGGTGATCAATAATCGAACATGGTTTTATAACCATCCAAAGACAAACACAAATACATTTATGAAATGGTTGACCATCAACGGTTGTCATCATGACATTTTGCAAGGGTCCATTAGGGAACATAGAACATTGTACAGTGAAATATGGCAAAGTTTGTTTAATTATATATAACTCAGGCCTCATCCATTAATTATTAGTTTTTTGTTCCTAGAACCCATGATGACCATCATTATTTCTCTCCAATGGTGGGAACCACATAAATCATGCAAATAAACATGAATTAATACCAATGTGTAGAATACATGGGATGTCCCACATCAAAATGAACAAAATTCAATCAATTGAATTTATAATGTCAAAACTTTAGTCTATCCAAGTCCATGTGGCCTTCATTGAACTCCAATAGTACCAATATCATTCAAATCATTATATATAAATAATTATAAATAAATAATTATTATTTAAATTATTGAAAATAGCATAATGAGGGTGAGAAAAATTATTGTCGAAGGACATACCAGATGCCACTGCCTAGAAAGAAGCTCAACCAACCATCTATGGAAGTTACCTTACATTACATTGACACTAAATAAGGTAAAATAATTATGTAATGGAATCAAAATGGAAAATAATTTAATAAAATAAATTAGATCCTTTTGATGAAATCATACAATTGAAATTCATTCAATATATCTCAAATCAATTTCACATGTTGATTTACAAGGGATATCCCCTCACCATGATGATCAAATGCGTAGCTATCTTGAAAAAATAATTTAATATTGTGTTGAATTTATATTAGATCTCAGCAATCCAAATAAAATAACATTTGATATATAATGGATATTTCATGGTGAATTTAGTAATATCTATGAAACACAATGGATAAATAACACCATGATAATCCTTCATAATATAGTGCTATAGTATCAAAGAATAGTAAATATTGGAAGAGATCTATGTTGTAAAGACTATCCATTATCATCACAATTCTCAAATATGGGTTAAATAGAATTTATTTTTCGGGATATATATTTATTCCCTTCCTTTAAATCTTCTATATATATATATTACTATATATTTTCACTACATGAATCATTTCTCTAAATCATTATTATTTGGGGAAAATAACCCACTTGGTTTTGACATCATGATTCATGGAATTATAATATGATTTAATCCATGATTTATTAGTCACTACCTCACATCCCTATTTTCACATCCTGAACCCTCTCAAACCTCCCCATGAACCCTATTTAAATTTTCTATACCATATTCATTACAATAAGTGGATTTTTTTTATCTTTTATTGAAATCCATGATCCATGAACACTCCTATGATGATATAATGGACCGATGTTTATTCACCTGATCCTTGAATCGTGTCCCAATCGAACATATTGGATTGTTAAAACACATTAAAAAATATTCCTAATTATTGTAAATATAAAATTTCATTCATGAAATGAATATCTAAAGCATCATATAAAAATTAAAACATTTAATGACGTAAAAATTTAAAATCAATATAATATAGAACATCCTATCCAAGAGATTGTATGGATGTAATTTAGAAATGTCACATGATCATACATTATCCTCATTTACATAATGTTCACTATGTTCCATCCTCGAAAACTAATTCAACAAACCATGGGAATTCAAATACCAAATATTCCATCAGTATCTTACTATTAAAATCATTTATATTAATTATAAATAATTAAAATATCCTTATAATATCAAAAAGAACACATGGAAATCAATTTATAAACTTGCATATCAATGTTCCCACATATTCTATAGTAGTCCTTTCTCAAGTCATTCTGTGGAACTAAAATAATAATATTTTCCCCAATTGTGATTCCCAAACCATTATTCCACTTACCATAAGAATTTACTACTATAAACAACAATTTTTTGTTCCCCTAACCCACTAACAAGTTTATATTGGATATTCCTAACATGAATATCCTCTACCATGTGAAAAATAAATAATTAAAACCATTTATATCCCCTATTAAATTATTTTATATAAATTCTCAACAATTTAAATAATGAATCCACAAAAAAATAATTTATCTCAAACTTAGTGTTTCACTAACAACCAAACATGCAGGGTATCAATTGTTCCATGAACCATTGTACCACCTTAAAATGATTTCCAAACTCCCCCCCCCCAATTTAACCCTTAAAATATTCCATCGCATTCGTTAACCAATAAATCATGGGAAATAACATTCATTCACTGATTGAAAAATGCACTGAATATTGGTTTCACACATGAAACATGTCAACAATAATAAAATGATAAATAATTATAACAAAACCTCATTATATGTTCTATAAATAAATAAGTATCCACATCCAATGGAACCATAAGAAATTAATCCCTTTCTGAATGATACTAAATAATTTAATACACCATATTCATTCCAAAAATGACAATCATGATGTGTTTTGAAAAAATATCTTCAGGTATCTAGGTAACACCACTTAGTACATTTACATCCATGTACCTAAAATGATTCTAACCGTAAGATACCACTACCCATAAATCCCCTTATCATGATACAATAAGTCCCAGGATAATTATTAAAATGTTCCAAAATATATTTCATAGTCTAAAAAACATCAAAATAATTTCATTGGTTCATTCTGCAATCATTTCACCCTTTATAAGGCTCGAAATCTTGGTTTGGACAGGGCACTGTGAGGGGGGCAGGACACCGCATTGGCCGAGAGGCTGTGAGGGAGCTGGGCCTCTGGCTTAACCAGGAGGCCGTGAGGGAGCCGGATCAGGGAGGAACATGGGTCGTGCCCAGTGGCTAGAAGGAGGTTGGTTCGAGCAAGGCATGGATACTGCATGCAGGAGCGGTAGGGAGGCGTGCGACATTGCCTTCTGGCGGCCGGGAGGCACGCGGCCAGGTAGGCTGACATTCAAGAGGCACCCGACCTGGTGGGCCGGTGGCTCAAACATACGGGTAGGCTGGCGGCCGGGAGGCTGGGAGGCCGGCGGCAGACGAGAGCTAGGGAGTGGGGGACAGCGACAGTGTTGGTGGGGAGGCTCTGCTGGAGGGACGCGGGTCGACCAAGTGTGCTGGAGCGCAGCGAGGTTGGTGCAGTTCACGGAGGCAGTGGGTAGCGCGACTTATGTCATTAATGATTCTGCCGCCTCGTTGCACCATCTCCAATTTGAGGATCAATCATAAAAACAATCAGTGGAGGGGTCGAGACATCTCGTTTTTTCCCACACCCTTGGCATTTAAGGTGGTATCAATTGTTTCAACTGGGGGAAGAATGTTGAACATCAATTATTACTACAATCAACCACAATAATTCCTTCAATTCAAAGGTGAGATAAGGAAAGAATAATTACACAAAAAAACACTATAACATTGATCGTAGATTGTTTGTCATTGACAAAGTTGTGGAATTTGGTCATCGAAGATGTCTTTCGATGGTTGGATCTTCGAGGAAGAAGTCAATGAAGGTCAGTGTTCTTCATTATTCATTTTTCATTCATCGTTTAGGGATGTGGTTCTTCATTGGAGAACACTAATTCTCCCAAGCTCTACCCTCAACGGCTCCCACCAAATGATTAATTCCAAACAAAAATATTAATATATTTTCTATTACTTTATATGAGGGCACAAAATTCAAACTGAGATTTAAATTAATTATATAGGCTACCTCTAATTAATTAAACGGGTTGGCAGAAGAAATTAATTATTGGAGATGAAGAGACTCTCCCACATTAATGAGGGAGAGTTGAGAGGTTTTACTATCCTCCATCAATAGGGGGTTATGCCCCGTGTGGTCTCCAAATAGTAACCTCTCAAGGGAGGTTATGTTCGGGTGGGCCCCATAACCACAACATCTTATGGGAGGTTAAGGTGTGGTGGTCCCACCTCCAACTCTCATGAGGTGGTTTTAACCATCAAATAACCACATGGGTGATCTAATAAAATAATGAAAAATGGATTTATTTTATTACATTCCACAAAAACCGAAAATCTATCTTCTACACTCGACCAACTAACATCATGGTGAAAGTCTCCTTAAGTGAATATCGGTGCTGTGAGTTCAACAGTGCCCTCAGATTTCAATTCCGAACACTGGTTAAAATGATATAAAAACCCGCTTATACGTTTACTGAATATACCCAAACAAAATTTTAGAAATTTATTTTGGCCTCACCGGGTCTCAGAATCAGGTGCCGTTTATTTTTCAGAATCTCAAAATTCCCATGTATTAAAAGAAAATTGTCCATTGAAATTCTAGGTCATTACAGGCTATGTAGTATAGTATAACAATAAATATATAATCATGAAATAAAACATAATATCTAAAACAATTACCAAGATATATCACATTATTCCACTAGTGATCAGTTTCAATAAATATCATCACAATAAAGATACAATGTATCAAAATAAGGAAAAATTGTAAATATTTAATAAATATTGTAATATAATCATAAATCCTTGATGATAATTTTTTTTAAAAAATAAAAATAGTATCATGGATACAAAGTTATAGTGGTGATGGTGAATTACATGTGGCCACACAATCA
The DNA here is from genome assembly GCA_963277665.1 of Viscum album. Lineage (NCBI taxonomy): Eukaryota > Viridiplantae > Streptophyta > Magnoliopsida > Santalales > Viscaceae > Viscum > Viscum album. Next base: position 791,807,157 of record OY728160.1, on the reverse strand, counting down.
CAGACACACACACAGACACATGAATTCAACCTTTATCCCCTGGTGGTTCACATCAACCCATTGTACATGCTGTAATTAAGGACATTTAACATTGAAAATATTCATTAGGAAGGGTTCATTTAATTAAACAATACCAATTCATTAATAATTATTTTATTGATATTATTATCCAAAAATCATCATGATAATTATATTTGTTCACCTAAGGAGGTGGACTCCATGATAATGATAATAAATTTTCATAAATTTGAAATGGAAGACTACAGGAGACCACAATCCTAAATTGGAGAGAACTTCCATCCTATAAAATATATAAAACATCATTCGACTACATCATAATATATTATTCCTCCATCAAATGCCATAAGAACCCATCTCATTTTAAATAAATAAAAATAATTTATTATGAGGAAATCATATTAAATTAAATTGTTATATTAAAAAAATGCTGAGTAAATGAATAATTGATGAATAACTCACTAGATTTCAGTCATTGGATAGAACTTTATCTGGACAAAAATAGAAGGTTGTTTATGTTTTTCTAAAACCATGCCATGAATAATCCTTATTGTGCGCTAAAAAAAGAAATATGATAATGAAATTAGATTATTTTATACCAAACCAATGAAATACATTTAATTTATCTACCTTAAATAATATCATTCATCAACTTGAAATATCCTCTCACCATTCCTATATAACATCTCATCATCCTCAAAAAAACAGACTTGATTTTGTAGAATTATCATCTTGTTTTTCTAATATCAATAGAATATTGATTAATGGATGGTGTATATTTTTAATATAATTTGGGGAAAAATGGATTAAAGAGAATTAAACCAAGAAAGTATAATATTTAACATAAAAATTATATTTTATAGATAAATAATTGATTTTTTAGGTCCTACAAGATTCAAAAACACTGATTTCCCTTCATAATTATCCTATGTGATTTAGGAGAATGGATTTATAAGATGATTTATTTACCATATCACATTAAATCCTATATAAAAAATCAATGATTAGTTCATGACCTAAAACATAGGTTCACATTTTTAGTTTTAAATGAAATGTCTTTTTAGGCCTATCCAATAAGTGGCATGGTGTGACACTGTGTTTCAAACTATTATTTTTAATAACATCCAATTGGACCCATTTTCACATCATTAACCCTATAGGGGAAACCATGAAACCTCTTCAGATTTTTAATACACTATTCACTATATGAATGGGCTTCTGTATAACTTTCCAATAGTCTCTAGATTCCATAAACTTCCCTAGAATCATCTTAGAAGCATGACTCATCTTTCTGGCCTTATTCCCCACTCTATACCACTATATGTAGATGTTAAAACTCCTAATACATCATTATGATTACACATTGTGAAAATCAAATTTAACAAAATAACATCCATGGATAATTCAATCGTGTTACATAGTAATATGTTATAATAATAACCTCTCAAAAAAATTTACTCTTATAAGAAGCACTTTGAAAAAAATATTTAATTGATCGGAATAACACTTAGTAATAAGAAATTACAAAATTTAAAACGTACAATAAAAATCGTAATGACTAAACATAAATATTTTTTATTTCCATATTCCCATTCATGTAGGTAGTTATATATTTTAGGAAAATGTTTTGAGAGACTAAAAGAAACAAATATTGAAAATAATTGAGTCTTTTGTAACTATATCTATAATGAATTCATTATCTATCAATGGACATATCACATTCCATTATGTTCTGATTGATATATATAGAACTAATATATTAATATTTAAAAAATTATTTTTTTCTATCATTAATGTTTATATATTAATGATTTCACAAACAATGTTATATTTAATGATATTTTAGATAACATAATGATCAATCAAAAGAATAACTTAAATAAAAACCATGTTTGATCATTTTCATATAATGTGTACATGTATTTTCCTAATAATGAAAAGAATTGAGTATTTATCTAAATAGAATATAGCTTCCAATCATTTAATACAATAGTTAAAATAATAAAATACGTATATTTCACAAATCAAAATAAAATATTAAGAACCAAATAATGAAAATAATTGAATCAATGTGAATGTAACTATATTCCAAAAAATGGAGAGGTAGAAGATGACATAGAAGAACAATATAATCTATAATGAAGGATGATATTATATTTCATCCATTGAAAAAAACAAATTCAAAAAAAACTATAGAGAACCATGACCAATGGAAGATGATATAATATAGAAATATTGGTGATGTATTAGGGTAATATATAAAATTTATCATACCCATATGTTGAATAACTACTACAACAGAGTATTAGGGAAGGGAGATGTAAAGGGGTCAATGGAAATGGATGAGTCTAGAACAAATGAGATTGGAAGGTAGGGGTTCCCAAATATAAAAGGTAAATTTTGATAAAATCATTTAATTTTGGTACTAATTCATGATTTGGACACATGTCTAGTGTAACACTGTATAAAACCTTACATAGCCACTAGTATTGGAAAATTAAGCCAATAAGTTAAATATTCAATATAAGGGTTACCATGAACCATAAATATAAAATAAGGTAAATATTGTATCTTGTATATAATGATATCATAATTAAATGATTTATAGAACTATTTCATCTTATATATTCCCATTAGCTTTTAGTATTGAAGAATTAATGAATTAGAAAATCATGTTAACTATTAAATTCCATGTCATTCCCATCAAATTGATATTTTTCCACTACAATGAAAACTGCTTAATCTATAATAATTCATAAATATCCGATATAAATTTTTTAAAAATGTTATTATTCTAGACATTAAATTTCTATTACATTAAAATCATTATTAAAAATAATGTCCCATAGTTCTTGATTGTTTATTGTGTATGTATACACCGTATATACCAAAGCTAGCATGTCACATTACATATTCCAAGAAATCAATGGGTTATTCTAGGAAACATTGGCCACTTATTATTTCAAATTCATTAAAAATATTACATAATTTATATGATGAAAATTACTTAATAATCATTCCATTTTAATCTATTGACACTCATATTTTAATAACATGTATATTGATTTAAAGTATTTTGTCACTCAATGAATGGAATAAAATTATATATAATTATTCCAAAAACTAAAAATGTAAATGGTAATGTGTATACTATTAATTTCATGAATTCCCAGGTCGATATATAAAATTATATGATCATAATACTTCTATAAAAAGAATATTTATGATTTTACAACATTTATTGTAATGTTTTCGTAAGTAAACACATAAATAATAGTGGCCATGTATTCCATATTTATCCTTAAAAAATAAATATAAAAAATAATCAATATGTTACCATTAAAGATTATAATGTGTTATGATATGAGCTTATACAAAAATATTAATATTGACAATATAATAGAGGCATCCATATCAATAGAATGATGCAATTCTTGTTGTTCGGTGTACATTCAAAGTGTGTGGTTAACAATACAAAATGATTAATAAAACATACATGAGGATAATATGTAACAACATAGATTTTTTTTGAATATACAATTTAATAAAATAATAAGGTAATGTAACTCAATTAAAAAATGTTGTTTAAAAATAATATTCATAATTAAAATAAAGGAAATTGATTTATGAAAACCCATTATGGCTTGGGTATGAAATTAATATAATGATATTGAAAGAGAGATAATGATATAGAACATAAAATTCCATGAATATAAATTGAATTAGGTTAGAATATATCGAATAGGTATTATATACAGTATATACATGTAAATAGGTACATTAAAAATATATATCACAATTTATTGAACATAGGACCATAACCATTACATGTTTTATATCTTTAGAAATTAATTATATTTAAAAATTGACAAAATATATCTATTTAAAAAAATATTATTACATGAATATGGTAAAAAAATTCCTTAGTTAAGAATCACCCTTTATAAATGATAATATGCTTCACATTACCAAATATGTCTTATGAAATTAAATTGGAGGTAATGAACCACTTACACATTTTTAATCATTGGAAATATATATTTATGGATGGTAGAACACGGGATTTATATTTAGATCACAAATAATTTACAAAAAAATATAATAAATATATTCCATAAGAAATATATATTCAACTAATTAATGAAATTCAATTCATATCATACCACAATAAAGATAAATTTATATTCCATTATAATTACTATGACTCCGGATTCATTTTTGGCATGTCATTAATTTCATATATAACCATACAATATTTCTTAATAAAATAATTAAAACCCACATTAAAATATATAACATTTCATATGCTTATTTTGAAACACGATAATTCAAATATAATAAATTGTTTTAGGTTATTTTAATTATAAATTCTTAGGATATTTATATTTATTTTTTAGAAAAGTACAATGATGAATCGTTAAATTCCTAGTTTCTGTATTGATATGAATTATAAAAATAAAAAATAATCATTATTTTAAATTATTAAATATATATCATTTTTATTTGTACAATTATATAAGTATGGTTTATGAAAAAAATCAGGAATATGTATTTTTGGTTTGTTTAATGATTAGATGGTGATATATTAATAAGTATATTATCTACAAAATAAACCATTAAAGGATGATTAAAAAAATTAATTATATATTATTATACAATATTTTCATTAAATCATATTCAATAATAATTCATGTAATAAATATTAAATTATCATCCACATGAGGGGTCAATTTGACCGAAATAGGTTTATTTTATAAACTTTAAATGAGTACATACATGTTTTTATATAACCTGTCTAAAAATTTTATATATTCATAAAATGTAAATATGTATTATTTTAATTCATGAATATAATTCATATATTCTTCTAGGATTGTTTCGGATTGAAAATATAATTTATAGTACATGGAGGCGATAGTCCGTATGTACGAATGGTTAATAGTTCTAACTATCATGAAATGGGATAGAACGAACATATGTTATAAAAAAAAGTTAATAATTAAAATATTTACATAAGAAATATATTTTTTCATTTTTTATATGAATGTATATGTTATTTATTAGTTTTCATGAGAATAAATTAAAATCGTATTTGATGATGTGTTAGTCATCATGTACACACAATCAATGTTGTTTGGTTTTTATTTGGGGATAGAAATGATTAGAAACCAGTATCTATATTTATATATTAACATTAAATAGAATTAGTAATATTAGGTTATTTTTGTTAGTATGTATAGATTAATTTTAAATTTTAATGAATAACAAAATCTCATGTTGATAACATAAACTTCTTCATCAACAATTCATCCAAAATTGACTATATTGGAAATATAATTTGGAGAAGTAGTATATAGAAATGATAAAGGACTATAAGAGGCCTTATATTTCATATTTTCATGATTATAATAAATATAGTATGGGTGGAATAAATGTGTTGTTGTGTCACCCTGTATAACTATTGTAAAACATAAATCATGAGTGTATACATTACTTTTCAATAATTGTATATAATAATTGAAGGGAAAAAGGATACAAAATTAGAGAAATTTATTTATAGATGTATTTTGAAAAATATAACACTCAAAAAATCATTTTGATGTACAAATGTGGTTGTTTATGAATTTGTTTAACATTTGTATCATTTACACAAATGTACTCTTACAAAGGTATTAATTTTTTACCATCATAATTATTTATTACTGAACCAAATTAAATATTACATTATGAAATAATTTTAAATATATTATTTAATGAATTAAAATAATTCCATGAAATTTTTTTTAAGAGAGATAATTGTTAATATCTAAAAAAACACACCTGACACGTAAAAACCCATTTATAAAAAAATGAATTTATATAAATAAATTAATTTTTTTGGATAAAAATCAATTATATTATTTACATTTATTTATGAAATAATTTTATAAATAAAAAATTATTTTTCTTAAAAATCATTACAATACATAATTTATCAAAAATAATATATAATTTAATGATTATTCCACAAAAATGTTTTACATTATTGAATATTACAAGAGGAATTAGTTTTTACATTAAATGTTTTTCTATATTTTAAATTTTATTTTAGAATATATAATATTACTAATGAAATAATATTTCTAAATATAATAATTGTTATTATGATTTTAATTTATTCATTCTTCTTTATGTACTCATATATCCTATGGTTTTACTAAAAACAATAATTTTCTACTACAAACCTACAAATCAAATATTTCATATAATTACCAAATATTGATTATATTCTAAGAAACATTTCATGAATCAATAAATAATGTCAATTTGATAATATTCCTATTCTGAAATTTAAGAAATTATAAATAAGGAAAGCAATAAAGGACAATTAAAATAATTATCAAATAAAAATAACATTTAATATTATTAACTAATATATATTTTATATACATTCAATTTGTAATAAAATTTTGTTATATATTTTTTTAATAAAAAAATGTATACATACTATATTTAGAAATAATAAACATCATAAAATCCTTTTTACAAAAAATATATTTCTAAAATAAATAAATTAATTAGTTATTTTACTATGATAATTAAAGTTTTTTAATTAATTTTTATGAATAATGAGTCTTTATATATATATATATATATTTCAGTGTTTAGTTAACTAAATTTTTAATTACACATTATAAAACATCATTTTGACAATTATATAATATGTAATTATTTCTTTTTGTTTGGTATTGTGTTCCTTAAAATATATAAAACACAAATAATTTTTATTTAAATAAAATATTAAAATTAAAATCCAAAGGTGTTACATTCCCTACCCTAACAAATAATTAAATTAATTTTCACAAGTTTTATATCATTTAATATAATTAAATAGTTAATTGAACTCAAAATATAGATAAAATAAAAGAAGTAATTTATAATTAAATACCAACATTTTTTATTTAGATTCTAAGAAATACCTGATTTTGTATTAAGTCCTATATAATAAAGATTATATCAATAGAAAGTTCATTGTCAAAATCATTAGATAATTGTGGGATGTTTTAGGATATGAAATAAGATTTGATAGTTGAAAAAAATGATGTGAACCTTTATTAATTTGGACTAATCCATTCCTAAAATCAATGTGGAATTATATTTTTTGGAGTAGGGATAAATCATTTAGGACTCAATTGTCAGAATCCAATTTAATTTATATTTTACATTAGATAAAACACGTATATCACCAATTGTTTGTATTAATAATTTTATTTTACATTAGTCTATTAAAAATAATAAGGCATAAGGAATCAGAAAATCCTGAGAGATAAATCACTATCCACAGTAGTAGTAGTTGTTTTATTGGATTTTACTTATTTCCATGGCATATGAGGTTGTTTCTACCAATTTTCCTCGTTTTCCATTTGAATGAAATATTGATTTATATAATTCTAAATTTCCACAAATATGTTGTAGTTAATTATTATGATATCACCCTTTCAAAATAACCCATTATCATGGTATAATTTAACATACACTTATAGAATAAATGGTCTTCCTTAGAATAAATCCATGCGGAATTTATTCACACAGTCATGACATGATAGAAATTCAATATTCATTCCTTCATCATTTTTATTACACAAAAATCAGTAAGACTCTATCCATATATTTTTTTTTGTATATTTGGGTACTCAAAAATGATCATGTTATTAACCATAATTTATTATTTTTTTCATAGTCAAATTTTTTCTCCCTCTATAAATAATCTCAGTAGGTTTCACATTAGGATAACCCAGAATTTCTATTGTATCATTTATCAACATGGTTTCTTTCAGAATATTACATTGTAAAAAATAGTTTTGTTTACCGTGATTGGTGAAAATTTAACTCTATTACATAATTATTATAAAATAATTACATTGAACTTCATTTATAGTATATAAGACTCTTTGAAATAATTAAATTTTATTTTTGAGAAATCTAAATCCCTCATAATTGAAGGTAATTTTCATTAGGTTGATTCTTATAATTATATATTTATAGTATAAAATCATAATATATGATTAATAATTTTTTTATATAGAAACTGATTGAAAAACATTTACCCATAGAGAATGTGGATCCATGTGTTCACTCATATGATCTCTCTTCATGCACTAAATTATGATCCTGTTGTTTCTCAACCAGATTTTTTGAAGTTATTATCCCTAGATAAATATGTTCCACCATCACATCCAATTTCCAATATCAAAATAATTATTAAATTCTTAGTAAAACAAGCATAATAAATTTATTTAATATAAAATATATTCATATATATATATACTCATCCTTAGGGATGTCTCAATTGTTCTTTTATCATAATCCTAAAAAACTATTATCATATACTATATCAAAATTCTATAATGGGTTATTTATACCAATGAAATAATGAGAAACAATAATTTATGAAAATTTATGGATAATTATATATCGTAAATTAATCAAAATAAAAAATGTAATCCAAATACTACACTAAAAATAATTAAATAATCTCAAACATAATTATTCTATAATGACATGATTTAGTAGAAATACTTCATGACATTAATTACCACAAAGATCTAGTCTTGGATAATTTATGAATTTAAAAAAACAATATGTAACAAATCCAATGTATTTCCCATCCATTGGAAATTGTTCTAAAAATCATAAACTAATTAATCAGAATTATGTCTTCAATATTTCTGATAACTTCTCAACATAATATATTTATCTACATATGTAATGTTTACTACTAATATTTATAAAATATGGAAACTAAAATATAATAATGGTAAATAAACTCCAAACAAGTGTAATCCTAATAAATAATTATTATACATCATATGTGTCCATATGTAGATTATAAAAAATAATGTAGGTATCATTAAAAAAATATTTCCACAATATAATTAATATTAATGCATAATACATGCTTGGATAATAATTCAAATAAATAGGTGGTATGCATAACAAAAAACAAATCCTTAGTAAGGAATTATATATATATATATATTCATACCCTATACAATGAAAACAATATCTTAAAAGTCATTAACTAAATATCACATCCTTATCTATTGAAAATAAATATTTTTGGTATAAATTCACCAATATAACTATGTTATTATTTCTCATAACATCTACTGATGTATAGAGGTACTATTATAGGCTTGAACAGTCACTAATTAAGTACAATTAATTCATCATGTGATTAAATAAATTTGTTTTAAAATATATAAAATAATTCCCTATTAAACAATATACATCTGTATTATGTTAAAATATAAACTCTTTTTCCATATTTCCCAAATAAATAAATTAATTCTCATAATATATATGAAAACATGAAACTAACACCATAAATATAAATAGATAGATGGTTAATTCAATAATTTAAAATATAGATAAATTTACTTATATTTTCATAAGTCATCCAAATAAATAATTTCGAGGGTTAAACAACGGATAACTGAATATTCAACAAGGAACCTAATAAATAATCATGGATAAATAGAATATATTTATTAGTATATAAGTAATGAATATTTTTATTTCTAACTGTTCACAATTAATGCTATAATGTTGAAAATATTTGAATATATAATAATAGTTATATCCATTATACAATGTAATTTAACCATATTAGTGAAATTATAACATGGTAGAAGGGCATAATACATTCATTGTATAAGAATGTCATTATAAAACAAGAAGGGAAAAAATAATTCATGAGGATGATGATTTAATCTATAAAAAAAGTGGAAGTACTATTTTATATAATAAAATTGTATTTTTAATTAATATTATTCATTAATGTTCCAGAATTTTTATTATTACCCAGAAAATGGAAATTCAGTAATGAAAAACTCTAATTTGTTGTTTAAAAAAGAAAATAAATGCACCCCAAAGTTAGATCATGAAATAAAATGTGAATTTACATGAATAATAATAAAATAATAATTTCATATATAATGTTAATTGTATATACAACATGAAAATATATATTCATATATTTCACAAAACATGTATTATAGATTTGAAATTGAGACTAGAACCGATACAAAATTGGTATGTTATGAATTGAAATCCATTGGAAGAAAGAAGAATATATGGATAGTTAACCCCCATGAATTATATAATAATGGTAATATATATCCACTTGGATAAAATAACATCATATCAAATAAATTATGATAAAAATAATGAAATATGTCTCATGAAATCCTATCTGAGAAAGAAACTCAAAAAGTTTCATAATTATTCGAATTAAAAATACAGAAATAATTTATTTAGGATACAATTAGAAAGAATAATCATTAAAAAATATATATTATAAAATAATTATATGTGGAATATATACACCCGATTTGAAAAAAAATAGTGGTATATATACATGATATATTAGTGAAAAAAATTATAATACAACAAAATCATACCACGTGTCATGATTAGATCTACACAAGAACTTTCCCTAATTTATAACAAAATGTATACCAAAATATCCACGTTAAGACCATAATTATTATCAATAACCATATATACAATTCTTTTATAATTAATTTAAATTAATATAATATATATCTATAGTTTATTTCCGTCATCAAGTCATATGAAATTTTAATTTTATGCTTATATATGAAACATGGTGGCAGGGATTATTCTTACTTATTGGTTAAAATATCCTAATTAACAAATAATATAAGAAAATAAAATCATCTATTTTCAATGATTTTTCAAATATCATTTTCAAATATAAATAAAACGATTACATATTTATTTATACATATTATTATAAAAACAAATTCAACGATTATATCTATGATAAATGGTTATGTTTAATGAAACCCATAATTTTATTAAGTTGGTAGCCTACATGGACACATGAACAATGTTTTTTTGTTTCTCTATGTAGTTGGAAGTAATTTATTAATATATAACTTATTAATTAAAAACCATTTAATTATATTAATAATATTTGTTTTAATATGTTACAATACATAGAATTTTCATAGATGTAAAAAAATTAGAATAAATGGATATGATGTTATAAATAATAATTATAATAATATAATATTTCTCTTCAAAATATCCATCAAAATAGATGCCTTATTTTCTCAAATGACAATAGACTTATAAAAACATGATGGAATTATAGTATGATAAGTTCCATTTTAAATTTTACAATTCAATATAAAAATGGTGGACTGATGTTGTCATCAAACCTAGGATTTCCTGACAAGCCACCGACATTTTTTCACCAAAATTACTAAAACTCATCATGAAAATCAACAATCTTGTGGAAAGAACCATTTTATCACAATTGAACAAGTAGGATTTATTTAAACAATGTTAAATATAAGAAACATAATCAATATAAAATGGATCCTTTCCTGAGGTCTTCATATAATTGATGACCATGGAAAAATAATCATTTATTCTAAACAAAAAAATACAATAAAAAATGGAATTAAGACCAAGGTAAATTAAAATATATTACAAAAAATTTCACAAAAAAGATAGAAATATTTTTAAATAAATAGTTTAAAATTCCAAAGAATAGGGAAAACATGAGACAAATTTAGAAGTCCAGCCTGAATAATTCACCACATGACCCCACTAGGCCAACCAATATAGGTAGGAAACCCAAACATATTCTTATGATTTCCATGTCACCACCACCAACTATATATCACCAATTTTATAATAAATAATTTTATAAAGAAAAAATATAATATATAACCTTGATCATGTAGTTATAATTAATACTACATTCCCATTGACGTCAATATTTAGGGTGTGAGCCAAATGCCAATTTCATTTATCCATGAGTCCAATACATTTCATTTATAATTAAAATAAGTCCCCCATTTTCGAATTGATAGTAATTTCAGTTTTAATTTCATTCATTCAAAATTAAAATGAATATAAAAAATCATCTATAATTTTTATATAACCCAACATTTATTAAATATATATTCATGTGGATTTTTAAAGGTGATTTGATTTCAAAAAACAGATAAAAAACATTTTTTAAACTACTACCATTTAATATAAAAGAATTTATCCCATAAATTTTCATGTAAATAATCGCTTTAGTATTCAATATTTAAATTAAAAACAATCTATTTTCAATGGAATCTGTTAAAAAAAATACTAGATTTAAATGTATAGAACATTGCAATTTTTAAAACTCGTCAGATAGACATACTACAACAGAATAGGCTATAGAAAAGATAATAGATTACAAGTTCAAAATGGTCATAATAAAAGGAATATATTAAGGATAATAAAGCCTAATTAAAATAATTCTCATGAATTAACACCTAATACCTCAAAATAAAATCAATGTAGGTGATAAATAACTCACATTCTAAGTAATAATAAAGAGGTATAAAAAGGTTACATATCCTTTGTAAAAAATCTATAGATCATTGAAATGAGTACCAGACATGAAAAATGTGTGAACAATTTCTTATATGTTAACATTGATATATTTAATTACATTAATAAAAATCAAATATTATAATTTGTTACAACCACCCAGCCAAATCAAAATATAATAAATGGTCTACAATCTAGTGCATAATTAATAATTATGACATCCAACATCCCTTTAATCCCCTGGTTATAGACTCGGTATCCTAATGTCATATTAAATATCAATTCAAGACTTTAAAACATTTACCCTAATATGATTATCATAAGGAACAATGGTTATAAAACACATAAATTTTATGACTTCCACGACTAACCCACCCCAATAAATCATTATATCTTATGAAAACAACAAAACCATATATCAGAATTCATATTATATTAAAACATACACAAAAGTATAATGATAAAAATATGAATCAAATTTGAGGAAAAAATCATTTCATAAAAATCATTAACATAATGATCCAATCGATCCTTTCATATATAAACAAAAATAGATTTGTTTATAAATCCCTTTTATTGAAATAAATTAAAAAACCATGCACATTAAAATGAAAAATGACACATTATACTAATGTAGAATAAAAACAAACCATTCAAATCCTTCGACAATACACATTTTAAAAAATATTCCAAAAAAATCATATAAAATATATCAATCATCAATATTCTTAAAAAACAAGGCATTATATAGGATAAATAGTAAAAAATTATTCAATCCTCCTAATTAAAATAAGGTAACACAATTAAATCAAGGGAACTATTTAATAATAATGATAATGACACACCATAAATAATTATTTATCTAATTTAAATTTGGGGAAAACTTTATACATGGAATCCCATTTAAAAGAAAGAATAATACTCAATTTAAAACATAATATTTTAAAAATATCATGAAACAAATCATATTTTACAGAATATATTCAATGTAATTTAGTCAAATTTCATGACTTTATTCTATTCCATTAAAAAATATATTTATTTTCACCTAAATCATTTACTCTTCTAGATGATATATAACATAAAAAACAAGCAGACCCTCTAATAATAACAAACAAGGTATTATATACCCAATTATGTGTGTTTAAAAATAATTTTCAAACATTTTGAAACTAAGTAAGTCATTAATAGAACGAAAGTGTATTGAAAAACAAAACATATCAAGAATAACATTTCACCTATAAATGGAAGAAAAAAAATCAGAATACATGGAATTCTCCATCCACATTGAAAATAAAAAATTAATTTAGAAAAATTTTAACCGTACAAATCATCCAATTCTTGCCTATTTGGTCAAAAAAAGACTATGAAAAGGAATAGAACCAATAGTAGAATAGAGGAAAATCCCCTAATAATAAATTTTTTATAAAACCATCAATAAATCAATGTAAATATTTAGTGTTTTATGTTAAAGGGGATATGGTGGGATTAGAGTGACAGCATATATAAGGGGTTAGAGTTGGGGATTAGTTGATGAGAAACCCCAAATAGAAAAATAAAAAGGATATAAATAACCCAATAAAAGTATATCAAACAATTTTCATTCCAAATTTACATGTCTATGCTCAATCCATTGGATATTTTCTTTCCAATCAGCAGAGGGGCCTCATTGATTTATTGCAGGGGTTTTGAATCCAGGTAAACAACATGTGTATTCTTAAAAATGAATTCACAGATCAAAAATAATTTCTATTTCATGGATTCCCATGAATTTAATATAATTATATTGCAATATAATTTCTCAAAAAATATAATATTTCTACCCATTAATACTAAAAAATCTAGAAAAATATGATCCACATTATAAAAATCATGAAAGATACATCTCATGGAGTTATAAATCTACCAACCATTAATCATTATTCACAGATAATGTCTACTCTGATAAATTAATTAATATATATTAGACAAATGTAAATATATGATTATAACCCCAATGATAAGGATCTCATTAATTTTAAACTCCCATAAACGGATAAAAAAATCTATGACCGTGAAGGAAATCTATTTTGGATAACCTGAATAACCAATTATTTTCAGACCATCTAAACCATAGAGATTATATGAATGGATTCCTAAAAACATTAAAATTGTTATGAGTAGTCTTTTGGAACAATCAAGGTTATAGACTATAGAAATATGGAACATAACAACAAAAATAACTCTAATGTTACTCCTAAATAAAATGGGATAACATGGAGACCATCGATATGTCATGAAATCACATTTAATTTATTATATAATAGTGAAAAAACCATATAACCAAAAAGAAAGGATGATTATATCTGAGCACCAATGAATATTCTATCCCGAAAAATCCACGAAAAACTCAATTTGATAGAATTTTCTCAAGAAATAATCCAAATAACAGCAGGACAAAACATCTAAAAACACACTCCATTGAAATTTGAGAATCAATAAAAACAACAACTCTTAATCAAATAATGGAATGACCATTACATTTTATCACAAGATACATAGAGGGTAACTCAGTGATAAGTAATAAAACACCCACTAATAGGGATCTAGAAAAAACCAACAAACATAGTATCTCATTCACTATACAAGATAACAAAAATATCCACATTACCTATTCAAACACCAATCCATAACAATGTAATTCATCATGAAAAATTCAAACAATGATCATCACCATGAGAAAATTGTAAAAAAACAAAATTCATAATAACATTTAATATTATTAACACAGTGTTATTAGACCCTAAATCTATTATAATAATAGAATATTGGTACACAAAAATAAGGAAAATGCCCACTGAAATAGGAATAATAATATAATTCACCTAAAATAAGAAAACAAAATTTGAGAAATGCAATTTAAGAAACACAAAAAATAACCATTTATATAAATAATCATGTTTATGATTCTTGTTATGGTATGGTTGTTTTGACATAAAATACCTCTTTAGATGACTATGGTAGCCACACAAATAGAATTTTCTTATAGATATTTAACAAGATTATATAAAATTACTATACATACCACAAGAAAAACACAGAACAATTTTGTACATCCTTTTCATATAAACACTCCTACATACACTAGATGTGGTTACAATCTTACTTAGGATAGGATTATCTATTGAAAAATCATCAGTAACAATGGACATATACATAAATCCCATTATGGAAATTAGACATCAAAAATTCAATATTGAACTAAGTCATATATGAATGAATTTGGAAAATAACCAAAACATCTATGATTCATCAGCGTCCCACTCATGATATAAAAGGAATTTTTCCAACTGTACGACACGTTTCCTATTTGGATCAAATGTTTCAAAGGGAATTTTACTATTTGTTACCATATAGGTTTAGTATTGAATTATTGATAATAGTGAGACTTCATGGGTTTGAATGCATAAAATTTGTGATTTGAAATTAGGGATGTGAATTGGTATTTGTCTGTATTGTTTTGATGATTTTGTATGTATTAAGTTATATTTCTGTATTATTGGAGTATTCTCGAAAGGGATCAAGGTTCAGGAGAAATATTTTGAATATTTGATGTGCCTGTGGTTTTTAGATTATTATTTAGAATAGAATGATATAGAATCAAAGATAAATAATGGGATTTTATAAATAATGTGAGGTAAGACAAGAAGCTCTTTGAGGTTGTGGAGGGTCTAAAGCATGACCCTTGGGCTATGTATAGTTCCAAACAAACCATGTACATAGAAATATATTGGATTAAGTTCTAACAGCATCATTCGTACAAGGTTTTTCAAATAGTGCAGAAAAACCATGTAGTTATTTATAATTTGGTTGTAGGGGCTATCATGGTTAACACATGATTTGGTAAAAAAATTGGTGAAACTATGTGATTTAATGTCCTTGGATATACCAAAATGCATGGTTCTTCATCAATGTTTAGACAACCTTAAGGACAAACTCTTCAGCCACCCAAAATTTCCATTAAAAGATTCTTTACCAATTTCCAATCTATTTTTTTAGTCACCCCTCCTATATCTCTCCCTCTTATTCTCAAAAAACATGTAAGGATTCTCCTCTATTCCACTTTAAATCATTACTCACCATGCAGGTGATTTGGATTTGTTTCATTATAATTTAATGTGAAATCCACCAACTAAAGACTTTCATGGATCCTATTACCCATTATATATAAATTTTGTGTTCTTAAATTTATTTATTGTTGATAACTCCACCAGATCATGTTAGAATCATAATATTTTCATGTTTTTGTTCATTACCAGGAGTAAATGTGGTCCCATAATCGATTCATTATGTTTTTTATAATTATTTTTGAGGTATGCTTCATGTGTGAAATTTCATAGTGTTTTATGAAGGATTTATTTTAATATGTGTTATAGTAGTTATCTCCTCATACGGTATTGGAATAGAATAAGGAAACACTTATTCCATGTGTATTAAGTGGGAGGTTCGCTTTGATTTTTAAGAAACAAGATGGCCTCGTGAGTCTTAAATCATTATACCATTCTATATTTTCTTAGTTAATTTATTATAATTAATATAATTTATTAATTACTATTGATTAGTGTAATACTGGAGATTGGGTGAACATGATGAGCTCATTTTGATGAGGGGTTTTTTTATATTAACTGGGATGCCCTAGATGAGCCCAGCAGTCATTAGAAAAGATTACGAAAGCCATGATGATGAGGTAGGTGGCATATGAGATTGAACCATAGTCTTAATAATTGTATTATATTTTCATTATTATATATTTCTTATATCTGATTTGTTATTATCATTATTCATTGATTAATAAATTTATTTTCAATTTAAAATATTAACTTGGATATTCAAAATATCCTATTAGACATGTTTGGATGTGAGACTATACTATTGGCCACCCATGTGGTGCACCGACCCTTGTAAGTGTATTTTTTCATGTAATTTGTGTTAAAAAACTTATTTTTTGGATGTTTAGAATAATTTAAAATGTGTGAATAGGGCATTGATTCAATTTATTATGTTAATGGTGGAAATCAATGGTTTGAATAGATCCATGTTTTAAAACGATTTGTTTTCATCCACCTGTTATATAAAGATGGGGGTTTTAATGTACATCAAATGTTACATTGGAATTGGAAGATGGTTTCCTTTTTTGGAAAAAATGATTGATTTGATTTTCTTTGGTTTAAAAGTAAATTTAAGACTCTTTCCTTATATTGTATTCAATGTAAAAGTGATGTATTTTAAAATTTTGATACGTAAATGTATGACATGGTTGTTGATTTAGTTTCCATAGAAAGTTAATAACAGTTTCAATTTATTTAGGAATGTTTGTTATTGATGGTCCATGGGGACCATAATTCATTTAATATCATTAAAAGTGTTTTTGTGATTTCAATTATCATTTTGTATGGTTATGATGTTGATCATGGGTAATTAAAAATATGATGGAATGGTTTATGTATTGGATTGATTGTTTGAGAACATGTATTATACAATATCTATATTTTCATATTGAGGAACTTGAAAATAATAGTAATATTCATGGTTTAAGAGGGAGATAAAGGATATACAAAATTATGGTATACCATGTGGAAACGGATGTTGTTCTGATGATCATTATCATTATTCTAGGCTATATGTATTATCTAGGAATGAATATTGTAATTTATAGAAGGTTGTTGGACTGATTCAATGAGAACTTCTATTATCTATCATTATCTATTTAATAGATACAATGATCAATATC
Source organism: Viscum album (assembly GCA_963277665.1). NCBI lineage: Eukaryota > Viridiplantae > Streptophyta > Magnoliopsida > Santalales > Viscaceae > Viscum > Viscum album. The sequence goes on along the minus strand of OY728160.1, from coordinate 791,788,982 downwards.
TAAATATATATTTTTGTATATTTTTAGGTTCACTATGGTTGTTCAATCCATTATTGTTATTGATGTTGATATTTTATTTTGATACAAGGATTATGATCAATGTACTGATGGATTGGGTTCCATATATTGGTAATTTTGATGTAGGTTTGATTATTACCTGGGTCGAGGGAATGGTTAATAAAACATACCCTTTTGACACATATAGTTGAACATCTTATGTTATGAATTAAATGATGGGTAGTTTTATGTTTGTTTCATTATACAGTATGTGAACATAGCACCCTTGGTATAGTGGGTTCTAATTGATATGGTTAGTTCCTTAGTTTTTATCTCTTTTTTTATTATTAATTTTTTATGTTTCCTATTTATATGAACTATTACAAAAACTGGTAACTGATTGATACATCATTGTTGCATGATACTATGTTTTTCTCATATCCAAATCAGGTTTCTATTAAACTTGGGTGATAGTTAAAGTCATACATGATTATTTTAGGAACATTTTTGTAATAACGAATGTGTTAACAATGATTTGGTAGCTTGGGATGGGTGAGGATATTTGTAACTCTATGATATTTTATTTGTGATGTCATAGATCCATTTTGAGTTTCTTTTTATTATTTTATGAGGCATTATTATCATAGTGGGAGATTTTTTGTATATATAGAATGTCCATTCAGGTATTTACTGTATTTAAATTTATTTTATCATTTTCAGTTATTTATTCCTTCTATATAATCTAATGTTTGTTTTGTTATGTAATTTACTTCTACCTTCGACTCCTATATAAGGTATAGTCGCCTCACATTCAACATTATACCTCCACCACCAGTTCACAACATCTATAATTTGAGGAGGAACACATGAGTTCAATAGATGAAGCATCTCATGGAATAGACTAGGTGGATCTCATGTTGGGACATTAAAAATTAATAGCATAAGACTTTTAATTTCAATGTATTTTATTATTTGTGTTTTTATTAATTGGTGATATAAAATTTTTTCAGAGAATGATACGGTTAATGAGCTCATTCATCATGAACACCTCTTCTAGTAGGATGTGTCAGTTACCAATGATGGGGTTTCAATTCAATATTATGATTTTACCATGAATATTATATAAGATATGTTAAATGAACAATTTTTTTGGATTTCAGTGAATACAATGTAATTTAGTATCTTTCCAGTTGGAAAGTGGCAGATTACTTGGATTTCCCTATTCTTCTATAATGAAATGAGTCATATCAATAATCATGCAATGGAACATGGGAACCATATGTTTTCAACCATATAAGGTGTCATTTTATGTATTCTCATCGAATGGTATCATAGTGGTATCTATAATGAAGCCCTTAGAGGTTAGGAGTACGGTGTGGTCCCCATGCTTGGTTGGTATAGTGTCACACCCCGACCGTGCAGTTTTTTTTATTTTATGACTTCTTTGACTTTAAATTTTATTGTTGCGGTTCGTGTTCAGAATCGGACCAGGTTTTTGAGTTTTGTTAAAATGTGCGCTTTTTGACACGACGTCGTCGGGCACGTGAGCGGAGCCTGTTCTGGAAGCCCCGCGCGTCCCTGCCCGGTGTGTTTGCGCATCCCGTTGTCTTCGAATTTTTTTAATAGTTTTTATATTTAACGCGCACATCTATTAGTATAAGTTAATAATTATTTTTATTATTTAAGACGAAATGAATATTTTTATCATTTGATTATCATTATCATTATTATTTTTATCATTTTGTTATAAATAAATAATTACTGAAATTTTATTGTTGCAGAAATAGTCTAACCATTATTAAATATGATTTGATATTAATCTGTATTATTGTTATTATTATTATTGTAATTTATTATTATTATGATCATGATTTGTTTTATTTAATTTTATTTTTTCCTTTTCTTTTATTTTATTTTTCTTCTAACCCTAGCCGGCCAACCCCCTTATATCTTTTCTCTCTTCTCCCCGCGGAAGCAGCCGCCTCTTCCTCCTTCCTTCAACGCAAGAAGCCCGCAACACCTCTCCTCATCCCCTCTTGCAATAGCAGTGCCCCCTTCCCCGGCTTCGGCTCATCCTGGCGCTCCGGCCGCTGCGGCTTCCTGCGCAGCTCCGGCGACCGCCTGTTCCGGCCCCGGCTTCCCGCCACTGCGCCAACACCCCGACGGCTCCCTTCGGCGCCGCTTCGCCGCACCCCCGTCCGGCTCCCCGGCTTTGCCCCGCACAAGCCACGAACTCCCCTGCTTCTCTTTCTTTTTTCTAGTTTTTCTTTTCTTTTTTTTTCTCTTTTCACGCTGCTGCACCTCCGGCGCTCGACCTGTCCACCCCACCCCTGCCGGCCGCTCAGTTTTTTTTTCCTGCCCCCTGCCCCCCCTCGGCTCGGCGCGACACGGCGGCAGCACCCGGCGCCTCCCCTATTTCCTCCTGTACGACCCGGCCTCCGCCTCCCATTCCAGTTCAGCGCGCACAGCCAGCACCCCTGCACCCCCGCCGATCTGCCTTCCTCTTCTCCTCCCGCAACAGCAGCGACCACCCCTATTGCCATCTCCCTGCAGCGCCAGAGTGCCCCCATAGCACCATCCTTCTCCCTTTAGTGCTCCAGCACACGGCCCTCCAGCCGCCCAGCCGCTGGTTCCCTCTCCCGTTTATCCCTCTTCCCACACCGCCGGCCTTCCCTCCGGCACCGCCTCCGCCCTCCTGCTCCCTTCCGGGCCACTCGGCCTCCTCACCACATACAGACCTCCCTCACGTCGCCTCTCTCTCGGTCGAGCCATCCGACGACCACCTGCGGCGCACTTACCAACCAGCACCCTCCTTGCTTCGAAGCCACAGCGTGCACGCCCTGCCCGCACCCCTTCCTCTTCCTGGTTTCCCCACACAAACTCCGGCGCCCCTTCCCTACTTGTTCCAGCCCGCACGATCTTCCCCCGGCCAGGTTTTTTTTTTCTTTTTTTTTCTTTCTTCCTTTTAATTATTTATTTGGTTTTATCTTGTTATGATTATTAATGTTAATGTTATTGTTATTATTATCATCACTACAATTATTATTATACTTATTCTTATTATTGTGAATGTTATTATTATTATTATTATTATTAGTACTTTTATAATTATTATTATTATTGTTTTTCTTATTATTATTGTTAGTATTATTACTCTTATTATTATTATTGTTATTATTAATCTTATTCTTATTATTATTATTTTGTTGTTGTCAATATTATTATTATTATTTTTTTTATTATTATTAGTGTTATTATTATTATTATTATTATTATTACTATTATTATTATTCTTACTATTAATATTATTATTGCTATTATTGTTGTTATTATTATTAATATTATCGTTTATATTATTGTTATTATTATTATTATTTTGTTATTATTATTGTTAATATAATTATAATTATAATTATTGTTATTATTATTATTATTAAACATATTACTATTATAATAATTGTTATTATTATTACTATCATTATTCATATTCTAATTATTATTACTATTATTATCTTTATTTTCATTATTATCATCGTACTCTTGTTGATGGTGGATTTTTATTTGTTGGCTTAGGACTTTTAGGACCGGCGCAGGGCGTTTCTGAGTGCGCGCCATCGCCGCGCTTTGTCTCCGAGGTTCCGTCGTCGCCGCGCTTTAGTTCAAGGTGAGCGTTTATTCCCGCCGCTTGGTTTCGAATGCTCTGGTGAGTTTTGGATGTGTATAAGTCCTTGATATTGTTTATGCAGAGTATTAGACTTTGTCACGCAGTCTCGGACACACGTCGTGTCATCGCGCCTTGCTTCCAAAGTCGTTTTGCCGTCGCGCTTGGTTTTGAGGTAGGTTCCCTTTGCACTGCTTTTAAAATTTAAGTTATATTATTTCATGCTGTTTGCGCACACTAGTTGTTCGAAATAAATATTTTTTAAATAAGTGATAATATACAATAATTAAATTTTAATATAAGATAGTTAATTTTTAAATGATTATTCAATGTCAAAAGGAGCCGTTTATTTTATACAGGTCACATGAAACATCCTTTTGACGGGCGGACACCCAATAATGAAAGAATGCCCGTTTGGCTTTTAAACATAATTCACGGAATGTAAAACAGAGTTCTGGTTTAATGAGAAATGATTTCTTTTGAAGCGTGAACAAATACATTGGTTCGTTTGAGAAATTGCCCGGTTGGCTCTTAAAGTTTATTTGGAAAAGAAAATGGTTTGGTTTGGTTTATAAAAATACTGGCAACCTGTGAAGTAGTGTTTTGTGGATTCTTCAAATAGTTTTAAACTGGTTTTGGTAGTAATTGTGAACTGTATTGAATGCCCGTTTGGCACTTTATGGAAAGCGATGGAAATGTTTTTATAAAAACCCTCTTAGGACGACTCTCATGCCTTGGTTGCGATTGATTGTTTGGGAGGCCGCGCTTAGAGGCTCCCGGGTACTTGAGTGGAAAAAAGGCATGAGGTTGTCCCATGGAGTGGCTCGGGGAATGCCTGTTGTTCTTTATATATAGATATATCCGATTGGATGCTCGGTTGGCATCGGTTGGCTCACCCCTTTTTCTTAAACACTTGAGACATGGGAATCTGGCATATTGAGAGAATATTCTAAGAACGATTGCTGCACTGGTAGGTTATGGTACTGACCAGTGGCCCATAGTAGGTGGATATATTGGGTTTATTACTATGGGATTTGCCCTCGACCTGCCTGTGAGTGGATGGTCGAGCGTTTTGTGCGTTTTGATTTCATCGTGACATGTCAATAAGGATGATTTCTCATGTATTGGGGTCTTCTGGTTTATTCTCGATCTCCTAGGTTCACCCATGTCTATTCAGCTTTTGTAGCTTGCAGTAATGATTATGATGCTCACGTGTATACTTACATTGCCCTTGCTGTATGTTTTACTTTGTGCATTCTGGCATATTGTTTTCCTTGGAAACTGATAAATTGCTTTTTAATGGGTTTCTAAAAATTGTTTTCAAATGGAAGTGTTTAATCCCTTTTGTACAAATTTGAAAATTTAAACATCACTTTCCCCTTTTTCTTGAAATGTCATTGGCACTAATGAAATGAACACGAATTTGGAAAATGGCTAAGGGCAATGATTCGTACTTTGTTTTTAAGTAGAATATTATTAAAAACATACTTTTATAGATTGTAGTTCAAACTTGAAATGATGTTTCTTTTATTTTAAAGGTAGTGCATTGGGAATAGATATCGGTCTAGCCTACTGAGTTTTAATACTCACGCCTATAGTTGTTTTCTATTTTTAGTGTTTGTGCAGGCTATAGCTTGAGTGCGCTCGCCTAGGGCGACGCTTGATCGTTGAGTCGGAGAGCGACCCACGAGGTCGCACAGAGTTTGTTCGCACGTCGTGTTTGGTTAGTTTGTTTCCTGTTTGTTTCTGTTTATTCACTTTGTTTAGTTTACCTTTTTCTGCGCTGCTCTGTTTTATCTTTGCATTCTTATTTATTTATATTGGGCGAAATCGTTCCCACAATCTCTAAATGATGCCCTGGCGCTTGTCGCCAGCCCGGGAGGATCGGGAACGCCTCTCGGGCCATGTCGCGGACCAGCTCGGGTGACCGGTTCAGGGTCGACCCGGGTTGGTTCGTGACAAAATGGTATCAGAGGAGGTTTGCTCTTAGCAGACCTCACTTTTCAGAGCGCCCTTTGTTATTTGGGATATCAAGGTAGATGGAGTAGGATTGTCGGGACTTGAGGGGTAGGTGCGAGAAGAGCGTCGCGAACTCTTGCCCGTACTGATCCTCAGGTTTCCATGGGAAGTCCGGTTTAATTGGTTTGTTTGGGTTTTTATAGAAATGTTTTGCGATTGGGGTACGACAAATGGAGTTGGGCTAATAGTCCTAAGCCGCATGGCCTGGCAAGCCATGTGGATCTAGGGGCATGGTCCAAGAAGGCTCTCTGTGTCAGTGGCGTGTTTGGCATATGGCCGCCAACCATATGGTCAAGTCACCCACTGACACTAGTCCCCTGTTTGATTTGTTTTGGGTTTCCATTGATTTCTGAAAGTGGTTTGAATCAGAAAAGTTGTTTTTGAAAAAAAAAGTGTTGTTTGAAATGACATGTTTAATTTGTGGATTGTTTTAATAGAAGTGGTATGAATAAATTGTTTTTGGGAAAATGAAGTTGCTTTGTTTTGGCCTTGGTGTTCCGATGAGTGCTCACATGCATTTTGGTGTGTTGGAAATGTGGATGGATGTTTGGTATGGTGGATGGATGCCCTGGGTGGCACAGATACATGCATGTGAGTGAGACTCTAAGGGATACCAATGGCGAGAGTTTAACTTACCAAGATTGTTTTAAATTAAAGATGTTTTCAAAGAGAAAAGTTTTGATGTTATGATAACTTGTTTTCTCGGATTTCGAGCTTTTCACCTATGCAGTGTTTGATTTTGAGGTTGTTATTCATTCGCTGAGTTGGCGTTGATTGGGTTTTTGACCTTTCCTTGTCCAGCGGTTATCCCTTTGAAGCTTCGATGGGTGATCGTAGTGCAGTTGATCAACCTAAGGATTTTATGCTTGAGTTTCGGAAGTTGGATCCACCTCTCTTTTACGGTCAAGCAGAAACTTCTATGGCAGAGGATTGGATGCAAAAGATTGAAAGGGACTTTAGCCTCAATGAGTTGCCCGAGTTGTTGAAGGTCAAGTTTGCGACCTTCATGCTTGATGGTTCACCGTGGATGTGGTGGAAGTCAGTGTCTCGGAACAAGCCTCGCCAAGAGGTTACTTGGGAGTTTTTCAAGGCCTCGTTCATTCGCCAATATTTCTCTAAGGAAGATAGGGTGAGAAAGGGGATGGAAGTGTGTTGTCTGCAGCAGGGCGACAGATCCGTGTTAGAATATTTCCAGCGCTTTGTAGATCTAGTACCTTATGATTCAGAGTATGCCACGAATGACCCCATGAAGGCTCGACGCTTCGAGGCGGGTCTCCGCCCTGATCTGCAGTCGAAGGTTTCAGAGTCCAACCTGACTTCTTTTGTTGATGTGGCGAGACAAGCTTTTCGTATTGAAGCCGCGATGGCAGGAGTGCTCGAGGTAGTTCTCCCTCCTTCGATTCCTATGAGCACTGGTGAAGGTTCTGGAAAGGAGATGAGTAAGCAAATGGAAGTGGATGGATCAGGTCGTGGAATCAAGAGGCCTTGAGATCTTTCATCAACCCCTTCGGAGCGAGAGATTATTGTGTGTTATCAATGTGGCAAGCGGGGTCACAAGAAGTCATCGTGCCCAAGCGCTCTGAAGCCCTGCCAGGCGTGTGGACGTCTGGGTCACTTGCGACGATTTTGTCGGGGCGTTGCAAGAAAGCGTCGCAGAGGGTGTTCTCAGAAGTAATGTGCTATTGGGTCTTTGTTCAGAGTTCTTGGTGTAAGTTTCCTTTTAGTTTAAGGGATCTTTTATCGTTGTAGTTATACTGGTGGTGTTTTGGGTTTGAAATGTATGGGAACTTCATGGGTCTTTTGATGAACCTCGACTTTCAATGCTGGTGTGTTTTAATTTTAAAATCTTGTCCATCAATCTGTCAGATCAAAAGATGTATGTATCTCATTGGGATTATCAGAACCTGACTGCGAGGCAGAAGATGCTTCATCCATCAGAGCTCCAACCAAAAGGTCTCGGAGGGAAGCCGGCGCGTAGTCAGGAACCCCCGGGGGGGAAAATTTTATAGAGTCCGGTTAAAGTCGCGCCTCTATCATCGTGGTGAGATGGTTTTGGTGTTGTTGCTCTGGTTTCTTTGTCGTTGTAGTTTTCCTCTAGTCGCAAAGCGCACGATGGACATATCCCTCACGTAGTGTCGGGAATCGTGCCTCTTGGATGTAAGTTGCTGATCAGTGACTTTGCATGGGCCACTGATGTAAATCGGTTGCGGCCCTGGTTTGGGTCCATCCCGAAGTGATGGGTCGTGAGTAGTCATACGTCATAGTTTTAGTGATTTGATCCTTGGTCCCACCCTCCCCGCCCATGGGGTTAGGGTTTTAGTTGCGCAAAGTATCCATTTAAGCTTCTCCCCCTTTTGGACGTGAGTAAGTGGTTTAAATGTTTTTGCAGTGCTTTTATAGCTTGAGTAAGGCCCGGTTCTGGCCTAAGTTGGATTTCTGGTTGGTCGCTAAGAGGTCAGTCCTTTTATGGTGGGGAGACCCACCATGAGTCTTTTGGGTTTTCTCTTAAGTCGTTATCAAATGCTAGTCGAGTTCTTATGGTGGGGAGCCGTTCGGGCCTCCCTCTGTTGGTGATTCATTTCGGGCAATGAGGTTTAGTTCCGTTGGTAGTCGTTGTGAAATCCTTGAGATAAGAGGTTGGATCGTGTTCTGTGAAATCCTTAGGTGTTGATCGATCGACTGGTTGGTGTGGTGGCTTTACGGGGGCGGAAAGCGTTATGGTGGGGAGAATTGTCACACCCCGACCGTGCGGTTATTTTTATTTTATGACTTCTTTGACTTTAAATTTTATTGCTGCGGTTCGTGTTCAGAATCGGACCAGGTTTTTGAGTTTTGTTAAAATGTGCGCTTTTTGACACGACGTCGTCGGGCACGTGAGCGGAGCCTGTTCTGGAAGCCCCGCGCGTCCCTGCCCGGTGTGTTTGCGCATCCCGTTGTCTTCGAATTTTTTTTAAATAGTTTTTATATTTAACGCGCACATCTATTAGTATAAGTTAATAATTATTTTTATTATTTAAGACGAAATGAATATTTTTATCATTTGATTATCATTATCATTATTATTTTTATCATTTTGTTATAAATAAATAATTACTGAAATTTTAATGATGCAGAAATAGTCTAACCGTTATTAAATATGATTTGATATTAATCTGTATTATTGTTATTATTATTATTGTAATTTATTATTATTATGATCATGATTTGTTTTATTTAATTTTATTTTTTCCTTTTCTTTTATTTTATTTTTCTTCTAACCCTAGCCGGCCAACCCCCTTATATCTTTTCTCTCTTCTCCCCGCGGAAGCAGCCGCCTTTTCCTCCTTCCTTCGGCGCAAGAAGCCCGCAACACCTCTCCTCATCCCCTCTTGAAACAGCAGTGCCCCCTTCCCCGGCTTCGGCTCATCCTGGCGCTCCGGCCGCTGCGGCTTCCTGCGCAGCTCCGGCGACCGCCTGTTCCGGCCCCGGCTTCCCGCCGCTGCGCCAACACCCCGACGGCTCCCTTCGGCGCCGCTTCGCCGCACCCCTGTCCGGCTCCCCGGCTTTTCCCCGCACAAGCCACGAACTCCCCTGCTTCTCTTTCTTTTTTCTAGTTTTTCTTTTCTTTTTTTTTCTCTTTTCACGCTGCTGCACCTCCGGCGCTCGACCTATCCACCCCACCCCTGCCGGCCGCTCAGTTTTTTTTTCCTGCCCCCTGCCCCCCCTCGGCTCGGCGCGACACGGTGGCAGCACCCGACGCCTCCCCTGTTTCCTCCTGTACGACCCGGCCTCCGCCTCCCATTCCAGTTCAGCGCGCACAGCCGGCACCCCTGCACCCCCGCCGATCTGCCTTCCTCTTCTCCTCCCGCAACAGCAGCGACCACCCCTATTGCCATCTCCCTGCAGCACCAGAGTGCCCCCATAGCGCCATCCTTCTCCCTTTAGTGCTCCAGCACACGGCCCTCCAGCCGCCCAGCCGCTGGTTCCCTCTCCCGTTTATCCCTCTTCCCACACCGCCGGCCTTCCCTCCGGCACCGCCTCCGCCCTCCTGCTCCCTTCCGGGCCACTCGGACTCCTCACCACATACAGACCTCCCTCACGTCGCCTCTCTCTCGGTCGAGCCATCCGACGACCACCTGCGGCGCACTTACCAACCAGCACCCTCCTTGCTTCGAAGCCACAGCGTGCACGCCCTGCCCGCACCCCTTCCTCTTCCTGGTTTCCCCACACAAACTCCGGCGCCCCTTCCCTACTTGTTCCAGCCCGCACGATCTTCCCCCGGCCAGGTTTTTTTTTTCTTTTTTTTTCTTTCTTCCTTTTAATTATTTATTTGGTTTTATCTTGTTATGATTATTAATGTTAATGTTATTGTTATTATTATCATCACTACAATTATTATTATACTTATTCTTATTATTGTGAATGTTATTATTATTATTATTATTATTAGTACTTTTATAATTATTATTATTATTGTTTTTCTTATTATTATTGTTAGTATTATTACTCTTATTATTATTATTGTTATTATTAATCTTATTCTTATTATTATTATTTTGTTGTTGTCAATATTATTATTATTATTTTTTTTATTATTATTAGTGTTATTATTATTATTATTATTATTATTACTATTATTATTATTCTTACTATTAATATTATTATTGCTATTATTGTTGTTATTATTATTAATATTATCGTTTATATTATTGTTATTATTATTATTATTTTGTTATTATTATTGTTAATATAATTATAATTATAATTATTGTTATTATTATTATTATTAAACTTATTACTATTATAATAATTGTTATTATTATTACTATCATTATTCATATTCTAATTATTATTACTATTATTATCTTTATTTTCATTATTATCATCGTACTCTTGTTGATGGTGGATTTTTATTTGTTGGCTTAGGACTTTTAGGACCGGCGCAGGGCGTTTCTGAGTGCGCGCCATCGCCGCGCTTTGTCTCCGAGGTTCCGTCGTCGCCGCGCTTTAGTTCAAGGTGAGCGTTTATTCCCGCCACTTGGTTTCGAATGCTCTGGTGAGTTTTGGATGTGTATAAGTCCTTGATATTGTTTATGCAGAGTATTAGACTTTGTCACGCAGTCTCGGACACACGTCGTGTCATCGCGCCTTGCTTCCAAAGTCGTTTTGCCGTCGCGCTTGGTTTTGAGGTAGGTTCCCTTTGCATTGCTTTTAAAATTTAAGTTATATTATTTCATGCTGTTTGCGCACACTAGTTGTTCGAAATAAATATTTTTTAAATAAGTGATAATATACAATAATTAAATTTTAATATAAGATAGTTAATTTTTAAATGATTATTCAATGTCAAAAGGAGCCGTTTATTTTATACAGGTCACATGAAACATCCTTTTGACGGGCGGACACCCAATAATGAAAGAATGCCCGTTTGGATTTTAAACATAATTCACGGAATGTAAAACAGAGTTCTGGTTTAATGAGAAATGATTTCTTTTGAAGCGTGAACAAATACATTGGTTCGTTTGAGAAATTGCCCGGTTGGCTCTTAAAGTTTATTTGGAAAAGAAAATGGTTTGGTTTGGTTTATAAAAATACTGGCAACCTGTGAAGTAGTGTTTTGTGGATTCTTCAAATAGTTTTAAACTGGTTTTGGTAGTAATTGTGAACTGTATTGAATGCCCGTTTGGCACTTTATGGAAAGCGATGGAAATGTTTTTATAAAAACCCTCTTAGGACGACTCTCATGCCTTGGTTGCGATTGATTGTTTGGGAGGCCGCTCTTAGAGGCTCCCGGGTACTTGAGTGGAAAAAAGGCATGAGGTTGTCCCATGGAGTGGCTCGGGGAATGCCTGTTGTTCTTTATATATAGATATATCCGATTGGATGCTCGGTTGGCATCGGTTGGCTCACCCCTTTTTCTTAAACACTTGAGACATGAGAATCTGGCATATTGAGAGAATATTCTAAGAACGATTGCTGCACTGGTAGGTTATGGTACTGACCAGTGGCCCATAGTAGGTGGATATATTGGGTTTATTACTATGGGATTTGCCCTCGACCTTCTTGTGAGTGGATGGTCGAGCGTTTTGTGCGTTTTGATTTCATCGTGACATGTCAATAAGGATGATTTCTCATGTATTGGTGTCTTCTGGTTTATTCTCGATCTCCTAGGTTCACCCATGTCTATTCAGCTTTTGTAGCTTGCAGTAATGATTATGATGCTCACGTGTATACTTACATTGCCCTTGCTGTATGTTTTACTTTGTGCATTCTGGCATATTGTTTTCCTTGGAAACTGATAAATTGCTTTTTAATGGGTTTCTAAAAATTGTTTTCAAATGGAAGTGTTTAATCCCTTTTGTACAAATTTGAAAATTTAAACATCACTTTCCCCTTTTTCCTGAAATGTCATTGGCACTAATGAAATGAACACGAATTTGGAAAATGGCTAAGGGAAATGATTCGTACTTTGTTTTTAAGTAGAATATTATTAAAAACATACTTTTATAGATTGTAGTTCAAACTTGAAATGATGTTTCTTTTATTTTAAAGGTAGTGCATTGGGAATAGATATCGGGCTAGCCTACTGAGTTTTAATACTCACGCCTATAGTTGTTTTCTATTTTTAGTGTTTGTGCAGGCTATAGCTTGAGTGCGCTCGCCTAGGGCGACGCTTGATCGTTGAGTCGGAGAGCGACCCACGAGGTCGCACGGAGTTTGTTCGCACGTCGTGTTTGGTTAGTTTGTTTCCTGTTTGTTTCTGTTTAGTCACTTTGTTTAGTTTACCTTTTTCTGCGCTGCTCTGTTTTATCTTTGTATTCTTATTTATTTATATTGGGCGAAATCGTTCCCACAATCTCTAAATGATGCCCTGGCGCTTGTCGCCAGCCCGGGAGGATCGGGAACGCCTCTCGGGCCATGTCGCGGACCAGCTCGGGTGACCGGTTCAGGGTCGACCCGGGTTGGTTCGTGACATATAGTGTCTTCAGAAGGTCAATACGATGTGATGAAAAGATCATTCTACCCCTTGTGGATTGAATTATTGGGTTGTTAGAATGTCTTCATCCTCTAGGGAGTATTCTATTGTGTAAATTTTAGGGTGGAATGAAAAAAATTTCATGGAAAGATTATTAATGTATGGAACCTTGGGGGCTGGGATCATAGAGAATGGGTTATTGTTTTTGAAATTTTCTTTAAGGAAAAGAAATGAAAATATTTATGTCTTTGGTCTTGTGGGCATATATGAGATAGATTAAATCATGGGTTAATACACCCTGTGAATTTCTATACATGACTCAAATATTTGCAGATGTTTCCTGTTGCTTTCATGGCTGAATAGAGAGATGTACCAATAGATTTGTGACTTCTATTGGGTGCTTTTAACATAAGTGGTTTCATCATAATGTTGAAACTATCTATGCATGAGGGGTTAAATCTAGTATGAGGAATAACATGAAGGATTCTTAGGGAATTAGAGATAGTGATTTTGACTTTTTGTGGTTTTATCCATGTAGTTGGTTTCCATAAGGGAGGTCTTTTTTGGGTCCATATATCTAGTAATAGGGTTGTATATGATTGTTCCTCGTAGTTATGGAGAATATTTGTAGAACAATGAGTGGTCAATCAATGGTTTTTTAATGTGAAAATATACTATATGGATAGATACCCTCCATGTGTGTTCTTCTATTTATGAAAATTGTGGAGTTATCATGTTTTCTTAAAATGAAAATTGATTGTAGTGTTGTTGTTTGGTAGCATGTGTAGTTTTTGATAGAAGGACTCATTTTATGACAGCATCAATTAACACTTGATGAATCTTTAGAAATGTGATGAGAGTGTTCATGAGATTATTTGGCCATTTGAATGAAAATAATGAAATTAATTTTAAATGAATTGTTCATGTATTGTGGCTTTCATTTCATTTGGGAAATCATCGAGGTTTATATAGGATGGGTGTGGAAGAAATGAGAGGATGAAATGGATTATTTTAGGGGATTATTATATTATAGTTCAAAAATCTGAACTCATTGGTGATGTTAATAGGATATATAGTTTTCTTATATAATATTTTGTAATAGTTAAAAATTAATGGTATATTAATGGTACATGAATATGGTGAAGGGACGAATAATTTGGTTATTTGATTAGACATTAAAAGAGGAAAAACTTGGGGTGCTTTAGTAGGTAAAGAATTCATGAGTAGGTTGTCGAACTATGTATATGTGATTAAATTATTATGAGAATGGTGGTCTAGTAAAATTCACTAGTTAACATGTCCCAATACGTAGATTAGGAATTATAAATGGGTGAGTGGTGGTGGTATTTGTTTATAAAATATTATCATACATATTTTTATAATGATAATGATCAATATCATGAAACCATTATAGTTTTTTGAATAGATCAACATATAGAATCCTATGTTATCTATTATCATTGGTTATATGTAGGGATTCTTCAAAGTTAAGCTCATTTAGCAGTGGGTGTAGAGTCATATGGGGAAAGTGAACAATTGACATTTTAGAAGTGATGTCCATGAGATGCGACACGTGTGGATGAATACCACATGTTCTATTCTGAATTTTGGGGATAGGTGATAGTTTTTTTGTTTTCTTTCTCAGGTGAGGGAAAAATCTACAGAAAATATTTCTTTGTATCATTGGTTTGACTGTGAGACAAAATGGTTGAACGTGTTTAAGTTTTCCAATGAAGAAGACACTCTTTTAGTTGTAATTGATGTAACAGTATTGGTAATATGACTTTCATTCTATATTATTATTGGTTATAAATAATTGGGTACGGTTAGGGAATTATGGAATTTAGATTCCATTGAAAATTTATTTTCTTTTTGATTCCATTAATATTGGAATTCTTATTGGATTTTGGATGTGTTAGCTTATCATGTTGTGCATTATATTCAAGCATGAGTTTGTTCTAGACAGTTTTTTGCATATGGAAGCCAGTCAAAAGTTTATTTTTTTGTTGAATCTCCTTATGTTTGCTGACATAGTAATTAAAAATCAAATAATAGATCACAAAAATTAAGCCTTTTATTTTGTAAAGGAGTCAAGATCATGGTTTTATCATGAGTTTTTGTTCAATTGGGATTTTTGGGTAGAAATGGTGTTATGTATCAAAAGATGGTTCTTATAAACTGGAGAGTACACTAGGGGAGAAATATTTGTCCATGAATTACTCGGGTTATTTTTTTAATTATTTTTTTAATTTTATGGGATTGAGAATGTTCCTACAAAGTGTTTTGGTTTGGTGGAAAATATAAGGTCATGTTTTTTTACTATTGGGGTCAATGGGATATGGGTTTTGATTTTTTGGTTTTTTTTGGATATCAACAACAGAATGTTGTTTTTTATACAATATGGTGAATGATATAGGTCTGAAGGTGCACAAAAATGACCTTTTGGGATTATCGAGGATTATAAGAATTGTTGTTGAGATATTGTATTATCTCATGTTTGGTTGGATGAAATGATTCTAAAATAATTTGAATTTTCATTACCAGACATTTTTAATGTTGAATAAATATTGGGACTGATATTATGGGAGTTTTATTACATCAAATCATTTTTTATATGTGTAATCAGGCCTGTGAGGTCTTCAGGTTAATGAATAATCGTTAAATGTTTCGGTTTAATTTTTGTGAGTTTTAGTGTCTTCATTGAACAGTTTATTGTTTTGTGTGCATAGTTTAGTATAAATAGTGTGAAACCGTGATGATAATGTTTTTTTTTCATTTTGAAATTATTAATGTTTATTTTAATGGTTATATTATGGTTTTGGTTAAACCATGGATGGAAATATGAGAAATCGTACCATTTTTTGGTGGGTCTAAAGTATGGTCAAAGTCAACACATTATTTTAGATAAGAAATGATCCTTTATACATGTGGGAAAAAATGATTACAGGATGGTTGGTGCATGATTTTTCAAACAATGTTTCCCAATTATGCGGGGGAGTGAATGTTTTATTTCATGAGTTTTCATTTATAGTGCATGGTTTTTCCATTCTATGAGAAAAAACAATGTGAGTGGTGGCCACAGATATGGACACTATGAAATTTGAAAATGGTTACGGAAATAGTAAAAAAAAAACCTGTGTGGATACAGATAATTTCATTAAAATTATTTTTTAACAATTTTACCTTTTGGTATATTTTTATTCCCCTTCACATTGTCTACCTATTTCAAAAATGAACTAGCAGTTACTTTTCCACCCTGCTAATATTCCCAAGCCTCACAAAGAGGTGATTTGGTGGTGTATTGTAATCTATTTGATGTAATATCAAAACTATAGTGGAATCCATGATCCCTATTCTCAATTCCATATCATTTTTGGTTTCTATGGTTTAATTATTATTTATCCTTAAACAATATCAGGGTTGAAATATCCATTCTCCATGGGGATTTTTGTCAGCCGAGGTATAATATTTATCAACCTGGATTAAAGAAATCAATGGGAGATGTTTCAATATGGTAATAGTCCATGGAGATTTTTAGAATATTTTAATTTATTTTTTATTAAAATAAACCTTTAATTTTAATTAATTGGCCCAAAATGTGGTTGTAGTTAGCTTACGAGTATTTATTGAGTAGATGGATTTTCATTTAGTAGATTATGATTGAACATTGGTTTTATAAAATTAATCCATGTTGAATTTTTGTAAATTATTTCATTATTATTTATTAGTCTAAGACTAATACTTCATTGATTGTGATGATATCATTTGGATTATAAGGGGTTTTGATGATTTTTTGAAGGTCCTTGATGAGGACACCGTGTAATGGAAATATTTCATAATGGATCAATGATGATGTATGTAGTGTAATGGATTTACACATACTATTAGTAATTGTTTTATAAGTTCAATAATTTATATTCCATAAGTCGCATGTCTTAAATTATTTGTCTAAGGATTTAAAATATTTGTTTTGACATTTGAAAAACACAATGGATCTTTGAAAAATATCATTATATTTGTGGGGCTGTGAGACCAGATTTATGGATACCCATGTGGTTCTCTGACTATTGAAAGTGGAATGGATTAAGTGTTATTTTTCTCTATAAAAATTAAAATGAAACTTTTAAAAATGTTTAGATTATTCTTATATTTAATTGAATCACGTTTGAATGTGAATGGGGAAAATAAATGTTTTGATATGATATTTTTTCTGAAATGGTGTCTTTAATTCAATGTTGTTTAAAATGTGTGGGTATAAAATGGATAAAAAATTTGGATTCATAATGGTTGTGTGGGGTTTTTTAGGTCAATATTATTTGATGTATCTTGTTATTTTATTATTAGAAATATAACTTGTGGCACTTATTTAGTATTCAAATTTAATGGAAAATGTGTTACACATGGGTATTATTTAATCTTTAATAAGGGTCTAAGTTTTATTTCCTTATAATGTAATGAATGGTTAGTCTTTGTTGAGGTATGTTTATGTTTAGAAGGACTTTATGGATATAATTTCATGTTAATGATTTAAAAGTTTATTTTTCCATATACATTTTGTATGTTCATGATGTTGAGAATATGTATGTCAGAATTATGTGACTTTGTAGGTGAAATAATAATGCTCCAAGAATGGTTACTATACTATAGATATGTTGTCTAACTATGTCATTGGATGCTGATAGTATACATTATGTATTAATAACCACACATAGGAGTTGTGTGATAGTGGTATAACTTTTCAATAAAAATGAAAGACTAATAATTTTTCTCATTTGGATGGGCTAGATTTATCCTCTTGGGGAAATTGATGTTTTTTTATAGACGGGTGTGGGACTCAGGTTGTAGTCACTAATATTATGTTTTATTATTTGTTTAATAGATACAAAATTATATATCAATAATGACAGTTTTATGTACGGTTAGGTACTATTTGGAGGTTTTATCCCAGAATGTTATTTATGGTTATATTTTATTTATATTCTATACATATGTTCTAGGATCTAAATACTCAGTTACCATGGATTAGAACTATGGATATATGTATTTTTATTAACCATATAGAGTTCAAAGGTGTGACCCCCCTATGAAATCATACATTAGAACCTATTATGTTTTTTCTCATATGATGTTTTGTTTTTTGTTGTTTGGTTTTCCAGATTGTACCCTAATCATCCACGGTTTATTATGTACTAGATAAGCTGGGGAGTTCTTAGGAATATATATACTTTTCTATTTATTATCTATTCCATTTTTTATGAATATATTGATTATATAATGGGTAAATGAGTTATAATTTTTTGGTGGTGTCCAACATATTTTTACTCACTCCCTCCATCGGCCACAGTTGCACTTGGGTACATGGGAAGTTCTCAATTATTTATTGTTGATAAAGATTTGTGTTGAAGACTGCATTTATAATGTATTGTTCAACCATGATAGATTAATTGTATTAGTTGATTAGATGTGATTGTCCTGGGGATGATATATATTCTTGTATAGTTTCTTTTATTTTGGTATGATATATAATTGTTCCAGTGTTTAGTTGATTGTTTGTATATAATGGTTTTTTTGGGTCATTTTTTCATTTAATTTAATTATATCATGTTTTAGTTATTTTCTCATTGCATGTACTTTGTTTTGTATGATGTTTTATTTTTTATTTCTATTTGTGTACTCTAATATAATGGTATATTCACCGTAGATTTAAAACTATACCACCACCAATTGTTAGAAGCCAATGGTGTACGATGAGACACTCTTATGTCATGGGGTGAACCATCTTTAGGAACTATTTCAGTGTCACCAATTTTGGGATGTTTCATTATTGAAAATTTTAATATTGTCTTTATTCATCATGACATCTTGAAGAAAAAATAATAATTCCCTCCTTTTTAAATTTTCACACCACAGAGATAATACATGTGGATGAGGTTGGAATTGAAATCTTGTTAAGAAAATGCATCAAATTGGTTTTTGTGGATTGCATGTTTCCACTAATATGAAAAAAAAGCTTATAATAATATAGTGGTTCTCTATGAACATGAACACTACAAACCATCCATATGACCACATGTCATTTAAATCATTGTTATCCACTCTATCAACTCGTTTGATCAATGAAAACCCCTATACAAGAGTGTATATTGATTTAGAAAGACTATGACAATATCTACAAGATAAAGAGTACAATTAAATAATACTCTATCTATGTTTGGGTAGAGTCTGAGCCTACAAGCCAACTATTGCATCACTAGAATAACTAATATATTTATTCTATTACATACTTGTCAAATACTATCTATTTTTTATGTTATTAAACAAAAAATATCAATAACTACAATTCCCAACACAATAAAAAAAGGAAACTGTCAAATGGGATAATATTAGAGAACATCATTACCATCCCTATAATTAAAAATCATCAGATGTCCTTTGTTATATTTCAAAACACTGTTACTATATATAAAAATTCACCTTCAAGTGTTCAATTCAAAAAACATAAGTTATTTTTGGACCCCCAATAAATGGAACCAAACTATTGAAAACCAGGTTTCACCTTTCAACCACTAAAACAAATATCATTCACGTTTTTATAAAAAAAACCAATCGTTGAATATTTATATTTTTTCAGACCCATTTTATTGAATTACATACTATATTAATCCATGAACTTTATTTAATGAAAATAATTACTACCTAAATAAGTTATCCACATAAATCCCTTTTGTATGAGTTGAAAAATAATACATATATAGTAACTCTTGTACCACACTGATGGTATTCAAAACAATGATAGACATCAATATATAACCAATGGATTTCATATTTTATTAAAAAAAATTTTAAACCCCAAATGATTCACATGCTTTTACAAAATCATAACTTATAATTGAGAAATCTGATTTAAAACCATCAATATAGGGTGAATGTAACTAAATTTATCCACTACTAATGGGACTACCCTCAGTTTTATTAGACTATGTTCCAATAATGTGGGAATTATTGGTATGGGGTGCACATCGATTTATCAACCGTATGCCAACATAATCAAAAACTTTATTTCCTATATTTTAACCCCATGATTAGTAATTTCCATATATATCTAATAGGGTCCTCCTAAAACTCATTATAGAAACCTCAAATTTCATAAAATCTCATAAATGGAAAAAAATAAATCAATAAAATAAAAAAAATATGACCCCAATAATGATTGATGTATAACATTACAAAGATATATCCATGAACTCACATATAACTAGATATGAAGTTACAATTATGAAATCTTTTATCTACATTTAATCCCAAATAACAAGATGTATGTGAATCCTTTCTATACCAAACTGACCAAAGATTTCCAAAAATTGGTCATGACATGATCTACCACATAGCTCAAAGCATAATCCCAATCACCCCTGGATGATTACATCACAGATGAATCATGATTTATCATAAGTAAATTGAATCACCCTCATTAGGACAATGAATATAAGTAGTTCCTTATAGAATCCCAACCTTAATTGTTCTTACAGATGACATCTATTCCATAGTAAATGAGAATAACTAATGTTTTCAATTGAAAAATATCATAAAGGTTAATATAAATAGATTATTTTTAAATAACACATAACCAATAGAAAACCGTTATTATAATAATAATTTTAATTCCCAAAATTGGAAATTAGTAATTAAAAAATTCTGAATTCTATAAAGATGATACACCACATGACCCAAATGGAAAAAAATATTCTGGTGAAAAAAACAACATCTCTATGTAACACTCAAATAAAAAACATTTAATATTAAAATCCTCCAAATATAGAGTTGTAATAAGGAAACCTAAAATTTAGACCCAATGACTTATATAACAAAAGAAAAATATATATTTAACAAATTGAGTTATTTATAAACACTATATTTCATCAAATAAATTTAATCATTTTATTATTTTCATTACACAGTACACTGGATTTAGATTTCCTTACATGAAAAAAATTAGATTTCATTACATGGAACACTATGTTTATATTGCATTATAGTCAATACAATGTCTACATTTTGTTTTACGAATCACTAATATTAAATAAAACATATCATAATTTTAAAATATTAATAAATAAAAATAATAATTATTTAAAAGAAATTGGAATTTTGGGTTTGAACCTGATTTAATAAATTATAAAATATTTTATTTTAAAATTTTTTAAAAAATGTTATTCTGTGACCAACTAAAAAGAAATTAAAATAAAAATTATGTGGAAATAAAGGCAATCATTTTCTAAAAAACTATTTTAATGTAGAAAAAACGTTTTATAAAAATAAATAAATAAAATATCATCTGCTAAATTATTTTAATGAAATTTTTATATTTTATTTCAAATATAAATTTTGACATTCATTTTATTTGTATTTCTAAAAAGAAGAATATGATTGCCCCATTTTTATTCATTAAAAATTGTATTTTTCTAAAAAATTAGTTTTATTTTCTTTTTCATAGTTTTATTAAAATAATGATACTTTTATAGAACATTTATGATTGAATAAATTTTAATTTTTAAATCATAATATCTGAATTTTTATATGTTTTTTAAATCATTTAAAAAACATAATTTAACTAATT
Organism: Viscum album; assembly: GCA_963277665.1. NCBI lineage: Eukaryota > Viridiplantae > Streptophyta > Magnoliopsida > Santalales > Viscaceae > Viscum > Viscum album. The sequence goes on along the minus strand of OY728160.1, from coordinate 791,767,733 downwards.
TTATTTATAATTTTTAATCATAATTTCTGATTTTTTATGTGTTTTTTATAATGATACCTTTATGATTGCCCCATTTTTAAAGCATAATTTCTCATACTTTCATAGTTGTTTTTTATGTCTTATTTTCGTTTTATGAATTTTTATTTTTATTTTATTTTTATGTTTTATTTTTTGAATATGATTTCCCCATTTCTGAACATTTATATGTTTCATAATTTCTGAATTTCTGAATTTTTATTTTCATAGTTTTTTTTAATTTGTCATATTTGTTTTTTTCTGAATTTTTATTTATGTGTTTGTTTTTTCATAGTTGTTTTATTTGTGTTTTATTTCTGAATTTTTATATGATAATTTTATTAGTATTATTTTCTTTTTATGTTTTTTAATTTATTATTAACTAATTTTTATATATTTTATTGTTTCTTAATTTTTTAGCTAATTTTATTTTTTATATGTTTTGATAATTTCTGAATTTTTATTGTATGTTTTTTTATATTTTTATTGTGTTTTATTTTCTGAACATTAATATCACTATGTTTTTTTAACTAAATTTTTTAATTTAATGATTAATTTTTATATGTTTTATAATTTTTTTTACTTTTTTAATAAAGGCAATCATTTTTTAGTTTTTTGATAAATATGTAAAAATAATCAATTGTATTTTTAAGACTATATTCCAAATAACTTATGTTCATTGAAAAATGGTATTTAAAAATATTTTTAAATTATATTTAGTTATATTATATACTCATTAATACAATTAATGTCATTGAAATACCTTTTCATTTAATTTTGATATAAAACTTATGTAAGCATTGGAATAGTTCCTCTTTGAAGGCCTATTATCCAATCATGTATGTCGTAGTAGTTTTCAATTGAAAATATTAAACTTCAATGAATTTAATTTGGAATATGGTTTAAATAAATAGAATAATAATAATATCTATTATCTGATAATGAAATCTTTATTTTAACATAAAAATTACTAAATAAAAAAAAGAGTGGTCAAGGTAGAAATGGGATTATCAGGGGTTAAACTAAAAAGATAAATGATAAAATGACCAAAAATATTATAAAGAATATATTAGAGGGACATATTTCTAACTATATGGCATTATTATATATAATTATCCATTTTTACCATATTTCATTTCTTAAATAAAACTTTTATGATGGGACATAAAAGTATATTTATTTTATAAATATGATAATAGTTTCATTTTTTAAAATTTTTAGATAATGTAATCATGATTACATTAATAATAATGAATATAAAATATCTAAAGATCTACGAAAGATACTGAAATTATTACCCATAATGTGACTTTAATAGATGGATGTTATTAAATGATTTAGAAATATCATAAGTAAATAATATATTATGATATATATGTGTGTGATTTATCCTATAATACATTTATTAATAATTGTATTTGTTATAATGTATTTTGAAATGTTTATGAAGGAATTAAAAACCTAAGGTAAGGGAGTTCTATTTCCTCTTTTATATCTAGCAGACATATGAAAATTCAATAATTGTTTCCTAGTGTAGTGTATATATATACCATTTGACCTGTAATATCATGAATATACTCCTATTCATGATATTACATGAATCATTCGATTTTATAACTTATTGGGATGCATTATTATATATATTACATAAGCAGTAAGGGACTCAGGCATCACATTTTACATCCATGAGATCCATGAAATATTCACCACCATATAATTTTATTTTGTTCATATACATCACATGAATTAATTATATGATTAATATAGACTATATTCTGGTTTTTATATATGTGTTTTAGTATAACCCTTTCATAGGTATTTTGTTTTAAATGATTAACAAATTGGTAATCGATTTATGTAAAAATTTATTCATTCACCAAAATTGTTTATTATTATGTCTACTATATTCATATCATGTTATATAACTCTAAATGGCTAGAATTAATTTTATTATAATATAAAAAGACATGAATATTTAATGTATTAGTTCCATTTTACACTCTTTGTATGTTAGAAAATTCAACAAAATTATTTGAGGAAAAATCACTATTATTTTCATTTTAGTCAAAACCCTTTTATCACAAATAGACATGTATTCTAAAAACTTTTTCGGAAATTTTCACTATCCTTCCTATATTTTTTTATTATAATTTTATTTTAATTTTTTTAATTTATGTATAATTTTTATAATGAAATTTTCATTTCATTTCCCGTACAATTCCAGTTTGGATTTCACCGAAACAGTGATTGGAATCATTAATCTAATGATTAAAGGGAGAAATGAATTTCTCAATATCATGAAAATTATTTTAATTTTATATTAATTTATATTATTTCATGGATATATTCAAAATGAAAATACATCATTTTTTAGGTTAATTTGTATTGAAAATTTATTTTCAATTAAAATTTATTTCCCCCATGAAATGTCCCGAGTCGGTTTTAAAAATAAATATCCATACAAGATGATATTGTTTGATGTAACATATGATATTATGGGTTTCTGAAAAATGAATAAAATGAATATTAAATATTTAAATTTTTTATCGTGAAATTATTATTATAAATCCCATTTCACTTCAAGTCTTTACACTATTATTTTTTATGAATCCAGATAATTTTTTTATGTGTTGTTCCATAATAAAATGACAAAATGATTATGAAACCCATATCATAACTACTAGTAATGATATGATGAAATGTTTATGTAACCCATTTTATTTAATAGGATATAAATAAGATAAATTACTATTGAACTTATGACACTCATATATATGATTTTAATTTTGTTATGGTTGTTCCATTATTACTAAGGATATTGGATACATTACAACCATTGAAGGGTGGGACCTGTAACTCCCCATAATGAATTGGTTTGATACTAATAAATAATGAGTAAATATTTTATGTATGATCTTTTTTACATGTTCACATTTTTATGTTTGAACATGAATACATATTCAAAATTTTAACAAACAACCAAATAATGTGTTATTAATTTTCAATGTGAACCGGATTAAATTTTCATTATGTAATTTTGGTTCCAAATTACCTTTTCATAGTGTTGTGGATGAACCCGATTAGATGTAAATTATTTTATTTTTGTACATATCATTCAGGCCCTAAATCACATTTATAGAATTTGATTAATGTACAAAAGATTAGGTTATGGTTATATTTCGTGTCGTCACAAGATGAGTTTACGTTGTTTATATTTATACATATTGACAATTTCTTAAGCTTATTTGTATTAAAAAAATCATTTCCTATGCCCATGTTATGAAATCAATGATTATGTTGATTGATCTACCTATTTTATAGCTCTTCAGAACAACCAATAATGTTTCAAAGGAAAATGATATTACTAATTGATATACAATATAATATTTTCATATGTTATACTAAGGTTTACATTCACTTATGTTTATGTTATTTTTCTATATCACATTGATTTCTCATTACTGAGAATATGATATAACTTTTTTTTAAGTTTCCTTTTCCATAGTTATGAAAAAAATTTTTACATAGGTTTTGATTGTTATTATAAATAAATAAGAAAAACATTAATTGAGATGCATATGATCATTCGCTGAATTATAATATTTTTTACCTACTCTCAAAATACATTACACTATTATGGAACTCATGAATTTGTTTGTATAATTCATTTAATATTATTTTAAAATGATGTAATATAAAATTCTGAAAATCCTATGTATATATACCCTCAGTTATAGTAGATGATTATTTATGATTTTGAATCAATGGTAAGAAAACATTCATGCGGTCTCTCTTTATATTTCTTATTACATGTCTAGGGATTTCTATAAGGTTACGTCTAAAGATGAGAACATGTATTAGAAATGTAATGTAATTTTGTTAAAGGATACAAAAAGTGGTTTTTATATAATTATATCTATTTCTATATTTATTTAGTTGAGGTGGAAGTAGATCATTGGTTCTTAGGGATAGTATGTCTGAAAATGGTGCGTGGAGATGGAATTGATCATAACATAGTGAATTAATGTGACCCTTATTGCAAACTAGGTTTAACACTCCAATGGTATGTGCTATAGAAATTTAGAAGCTCATTCTGAACAATCATATTGGAAAAAATTGTATAATTTATATGAATTTCCTATGATAAAATCCAGGATTTTCAATTTTAAAAATAATGTTCCATGGATTATACATCTTATATGGGATATTATCATAATTTTGTGTTTATCTAATATTATTAGTGTTACTCAAACATGATATTTGGTTTTATTTAAGGGATAAAACCAAATGGAATCATGTTATCATTGAACTTGTTGGAAAATTTGGTGATAATGAGTATACAAATAACATGATGACTAGAGGGATATATATTTTGATTAGGCCTAATCAATTATCTCAACTCATGATTAACAATATAAATATCAATGAGATTCCTAACACCTTAAATTAAAAAAATGAAATTTTATGAAAGTTCATGTTGTAATGAAAATAGAGGATATAATATCTATTTTTATACATATCTTGACGGTGGGATAAAAAAATTATGAATATCTCAAATGGATGTGATGATTTTATCCTTTATGAAAAAATTCCATAGAATGAAAATTATATTGGAGTATAATTTATTATGTGGGGGAAAATGGGAAATTTACAGATAACTTACATAAAAAATAATTGTCTTATTGAATATGGAGGGAACAATTAAATTCCAATCAATGAACTATAATTATTTAGATCTTATTCAATTTGTTTAATCAAATATGTTTTCAATGTTCTTTTCCCATTTTATTTTGGTTATATGAATATTAAAATATATATGAATTTATTTGGCATACATGTCAGAATTAAATATTAAATTATTATTTAGGGAATACATCATGAGTTTTTGAGTCTATGGAAGATAATTATTTCAATGTTTTTGAAATCTTTTTTAGTTTTTAATTATAGTTATTGTCTCGTGATTATGGATATTTTTAGATATGTTACTTCCAATAAATAATATGGTATTGAGGTGTAATTCATTTTTACAGACATAAGATTAATGGTGTTTGTAACCTATGAGGTTTATAATATCTTTTATATTCATCTAATTAAAGTTTATTGAATTTTTAAAACATTTTAATTAATATATGTTTGAAAAAATGTTATCCCATAATTCATGAGACATCCTTTACCATATGAAAATGATGTTATACTTATAGCCAAAACCAAATGGAGAAAACGGTGTATCTCTTAACATAGGTATACATGAAATTTTATTCCTATAATCAAATCTTAATAGAGATATTTCTGAACATGTATCTCGATTTATAGTATTTCTACATGTCAAAGATGAGGGAAAAGTCTAAAAGGATTTTATAACCTATATACAAACAATGAATGAAATTAGAAGAAATAAATATAGTTTTCCTATCAGACTCCCCCAGAATATATAATGTAAATAATGTTCTAAGGGTTATAGTCAATCTCCTTATAAATTCTAAAATTTTTTTTCTCTATTCGTGAATATTTCTATTTTGATATGTTTTATAGGATAGTCATTAATGATGGTAGAATAAATTCTTTGACAAAAAAATTATATTTCATCAGATCAGTATCTAAAATTTAAAATGACCTTTTTGTGAAGTCCTAAGATATATATTAATGAAATTTTTTGTTCTAGAAGGGAATATTAACTTCAAATAGATGGATGACCTAAGTGAATAATTTAAAACCTATAGTTTATTATAAGACATTGATCTATATATTTCATAGGTGTTTGTTTATCCAAGCATTCCCCAAGAAATGTTTACATACATCAATATACATCACAGAAGAATTCATATAGATCCTTGTAAATTCATTTTTGGGATGTAGTGTATAACTCAAATATACATAAATGTATTTTTAGGAACATATATATCAGATCCTGAGATATAAAATGATATTGATAAATATTTTATAACCACATAGAAACAAACACTTGAATAGATGGTGAATTGTTTACACAAATAATCATAAATCAATTCTATAATTTGATTTTCATTAAATTATTATTCTCTGAATCTCGTAGTAGATGAATAATATGAATGAAAATACTATTTTGTAACAGTCCCTTTAAAACTATTGATGATATTAGGACCATAGATTATCACTTGGTTCTTCGACCAAAATTATATCAGATTTAGGATTTATTACATGTATTAATATTGAGGACGTGTATATCTAATACATCACATGTAACGAACATGGAGAGAATACCATGGGAACATGATCTTTTTATAGTCAACAATTAGATGTTAATGTGGATCTAATAGAGATTGTTCGATGAAACAAGACCACTCTATTAGTTAATGTTTTTTTGTAAATCCAAAATATTAAGGTATTATTGTGAGAAAATAATGATGTAATGACGTAGAAGTATCTTCATTTTTTTCTACAAATGAAATTAATTTCAATGGAGGATTTATTTTTAATAGGGGTATAATGTAATTCCACAAGATATTTGGGAAATAATTTCATTCATAAAATAATAATCTAATTGATATTATCATTACATGAAACAGTGGGTTTAGGTTTCATTACAAGAAACACTACATTTATCTTTTTTTTCATGAAAGACTGGATTTAGAATTCATTACACAGAACATCAATTTTATCTTGGTTTACACACAACACTATCTTTAACAAAATTTGGTTTACTATTATTTTATTATAATTTTAAATGATAATTCTATTTTAGTTGTCACTATGGTGTGTTTGAATAATATAAAATATATTATGAAAAATAATACTATACTAATTTATATAAAATAAATTTATTGGTGTCTTAATAAAGAGACAATAAAGAAAAACTATTTAGAAATAAAGGAAATATCTTTATGAAAAAAAATTCTAGAAAAATGCATTTTTCAAAAATAAATTCTTTTATGAAAATGAAATTGAATGAATATTTTTAATGTAATATATATATTACTTATTCAATTAACTCATTACCTTTAATATTATATATTTATATATAATCGATATGAATAAATCCAATTTCATGCTCAGAAATGAAACTTTTCATTAAATATTTTTTTTTTTCATTTTTGTCACTTATGAAAAATGAATTTTTTAAATCATTTAGAAAATTTATTTGTGAAAAAATATACAAATTTTAATCATAATTTATGAACCATTTTAGTGGAAACTTTGTAATTTTTTCTATAAATATAAATATTTTGATGAATAGTGAAAAAAATTCAATTTTATTTGAACACTACATTTGGTAACTAAGATTTATATAGCTACATTATATTTAAAATTGGTTTTAAATTAAATATTTTGAAAAAGAATATATTGAATAATACAATTTAGTTAATTTAGATTATTTAACTTTTAATTTTGATAAAATATCATTCAAATAATTGGAATATTTTCTCTTTGAAAATAATCATTCTGACCACTTCTAGAGGATTAAAATTAAATATTTATTTTCCAAATAATTGAATTAAATTTTTTAAAATGGATTACAGAATTTTAATGAGAATATTTTACATTATCTAAAAACTAAATCATTATTTTAAACCATAATTTAGACAATAAATAGTAAAAATTACTTACCTTGATTAAGATACAAATTGGTTTAATAAGTGTTATACTTAAATGATAAAGGGAAACATGAATTTAAAACATGAATAATTTATATTTTGTGGATTTATGTAGACCCTATAATTTATAATACTAATTATTACTCTATTATTGGCCCTTTATTCAAGTTAAAAACATGGGATAACTATTTTATATTCAAAATATTTAGTGTGTCACACACCTGACCAATAAAAGCCCACCCCTATTCTCATATTTTTAGATAGTAAAACCCATTAGTTTCCTTCAATACATGAAAAAATTTACATTAAAAAACAGTATATTTATATTTTAATACTTATATTGTTCATAAATTTATTGTGGGAAGGATTTGGGTGAAATCCTAAAGAGGAGACATGAAAAATATGTGGCATTATTTGTGAAGAATTTTTATTTTATTTGTTCCCAAACCTCTATAAATAGTTCCTGAATTATACTAATATATTAAATAGATAATTGGTGAAATAATTACAATAAAACAAACACACACATTTCTCACAGATAGGCCTAAACTGGAGGTCCCAACCCCCACAAGTGAAAACCCACCCAACATGCCACATTTATGACATTATATATTTTTGGCTCAAAGGCCCAGCGGACATGAATCCCATTAACTAAGTCATAGACCAACCATTGGATGGATCGAATTCCCTTCATGTATCATTTTTTGACACCTCGTAAACATAATTACAGCAACACCAACCATCTTTGGTATAAAAATTCTTAGTGGCCCAATTTTGGATGAATAGTACTATTGATATAGTACATCGCTACAATAAATAATACATTACCCTATGCTATAGTAACTTGTATAACACTACAATAGTACCTAAATGATTTTTCTCCGACATGGATTTGAACTCATGTATTATGTAGGATTAAGAGGGTCATTTAAAAATGAAAATATTTTTTTATGTTAAGGGGATAAGCTAAAACCAACAACAAATATATCTAATGTCTTATGAAATCGGAATTCCTGTGTAAGGAGGACTTCATCCTGGTGAATCGATGTTATTTTTTTCCATTACCAATTAAAAAACATGATAATGATGATGTATATAATGTATATAAGTGGTAACTATATAATTGTTATACCCCTATAGTATTTATTAATTTTTTTAATTTTTAATTTCCATTTTTTTGGTATATGATATCATCTCTTATCATTATGGAATACTAGTGCCTTATAAAATGTTTTGATTCGATTTTCACTAATGATTTATATGGAAGATGATAATTACAATGTTAATTAATACATGATATATAAATGATAAAAATATGGTATTATGACATACTTTTTGTATTCAAAAAACATATAAATTAATTTCATTCCTTTTCACTCAATGATTTTTGATAACATCGCTTGTGTATGTGTAGAATACCACATTCACAAAGTGATTTGACTCTCTATTTTCACAAAAAAAACTAATGGATTATATGTATATGTACATTTTAAAAAATAATTTGTTATATATTATATAATTATGAATATATAAATATAAAATATTAAATACCTCATTCAATACAGATCATTGGAAAATAGAAATGTTAGTTTTGTGTGTGTATAAAATATCGCATATATGAATGAAATTTATGTATTTTCAAAATAAAATTAATTATTTGTAATAAAATTACTATTTTTATATAAAAATATAATTATTTCATGATAATTATTCTAGAAATGTTAGAACCATGATCAATTTTGGATGATAGAAGATAATAAGTGAAACCATATATGAAATAACTAGATATTTCCCAAAAAGTGACATTATCATTTAATTTTTAATATATGGTTAATAGAAGGTAAAACATAAATTAATTTCTATACAGTATATATATTTATATATGCTACTCCAATTTATTTATAACAAACAAATTTTTATTAAACAAGAGGTTCAAACTTGAATGAACAATGTTGAGACAAAATGTAAGAGATTTATATTCTCTCTCTCCTTATTGGGAGACAAATAAAAATGCACCACTCATTTAAAAAATGAGGTGTATAAACTACCCCATTTACATGTTATATACTGAATAAAATATATTTCATTATTTAATTTTTTTATTATCTGTTATACTTTATTATGTATTAGGATTAAAAAGAATACAAGATTGGTATGGGATTCTCATCTCAGTTTTTACAACTATGTGCCACATGACACATTCATCCACTACGTTTTTTCATATTTTGTGTATAATTACTATTATTGTACATTATAAACATTTTTATAAAAATTATTGTGATTACATATCCATTTATGGATCTACCATTCCTGGAGAATATGTTCCAAATGATTACCTATAAGGTAATGGATTTATGTTAATATATCATCATTTATTGTGGGTAATTTATGATTATGTACCATATGTTGAACTAATATGATATAAAAATAAATAATTCGACTAAATTTTCTTCTCCTATAAATATTCATTATATTTTAAATATACAATACCATTTCCAGTATTTTCACTCATAATAGTTGATATATATAATAAAAATAATTATAATTTCCCTCTTCAGTCAAAAAACCATTTTCTTCAAAAATAATTTTTGTATAAATATTAATGTTAAAATTTATTATTTTAAATCATAAATTTACTCATTGAATACATTTTTCCAATATTTTAGTTTATTAAAAAATTGAAAAGAAAACTTTTATCTTTTTTTCAAAAAAATCATAATAGGAATTTTCAAAATCTATTAAAGGAATAATTATTATTATGTGTTTAAAAAGATAAACAATTGTCTCTATCATGACTATTTTTTATTTAATGATTCAATTATAATTTTCAATTTTATTTTTTTAAGAAAATAAGATTATAAATTAATTTTTTTTGTTTTATAAATTTATTTTCAAATTAAATTTACTTTCCTCGCGAAATGATCTCATTGTCTTTTAAAATAATTATCAATTGAATATGATATCATATGATTAATCTTATTTGTATATGTGTACATAATCCAAGTATATAATTATTTTATATTTTTGAATTGTTTATCATGACATGATTTTTGAGAAACATGTTTGTCTTCAACAGGTTATACTATGGTCAAATATATATGAATCCCACTAATTATTCAATTCTTTATAATGGAATTATATCATGAAATAATTTTGAATAATATATCTTTTCCATATGTTATTGTATTATGTAATGTTTAGTAAACCCATTAATTTTATGGATTACGATAATATAAAAGTTTTATTTTCTTCTGGAAGAGAAATATATAATTTTTAATGTTTGATAGTGTTTATTATATAAACGTGGATGGTGGTTGCATTATATTCAATAATTTATGGAATTATATCCCCATAAAAATAATTAGTTGAACAATGATAAATCATAACTGAATATGATATGCTTGTGACAACATGAATTTTTTATGAATTATTTTTTTTCAAAGGAATTAAAATTCATGGATAGAATTAGTGTAATGCTACACCAAATCACGCTTAATTATATATTTAATATATAATAATATATTTCTTAATATATTTCACAATAATTTAATGTATTTGTAGATAATATATCAGAATAAATCATATTTTACATATAACAATTGGTATTTATTGAATGGTATTTTCACTAGAATTTATTTGGAATAATTATTATAAATCTAATTTATGGAATATTTATAAATTAAATTCAAAAAATAATCCTTAATTTTTAAATTTTAATGTGCAATAAATTGATGATTTTATTTGAATTTCATAATATATTCATTTTTTTAAATAGTAATAAATTACTAGATTTTAATTGAAAAAGTTATTTTTGATCAAATTATTTATATAATAGAATTATCTTTTATATTAGTTATCTAGTTGAATTAAACTATATATATATATTAATCTAATTTAATCCACATTAATTTTGTTAATATTTATATTTTATATAACAAATTGTAATATTCTTAATATTTTCACATAAAAAACCCACATTCACACCTTATGAGCCTGATTAATTTTAATATAATTTCTACCACATTTTTTTTGATATAAAAATATTTTTTATATAATATTAATAATAATATATTCTAATTTCTAAAGTAATTATTTATTGGAAAATATATTCACGTAATAGGAAAAATTAATCATGGAGTTTAAGAAAAAATAATGTTTACCATGGGGAAAATCATTGAACTTAATGGTAAAATGACATAAAAGGTTTTCAAAATCCAATTTGAAAAGATATTTATACCTTAAACCTTAATTATTATAATTTAATTATTTATTTAATCATTTTTATGTAAAAAATTGGGTACACCTAGCATAATTTAAAAAATTCCAGGTCTGTCCTTTCCCCCACTTATAGACGGCCAACCCTTCTTCCCCAATATTCATACAAATTAAATCAATTGTTTCATCCAAAACCTACTCAAAAAATTTTAAAATACATAATATCAAATTATAATCGAATTATTTATATAAAATATGTCCATGTAAGGCATTTGGAGAGAAAAATTGTGATGCATGAATATTATGTAATGATCACTAACAGATGTTTCTGTTTTATTTCATCATAAAACCCATTCAATTATTTTTATATAATTATTATATAACAACATTATAAAATTAAATATACATATAAAATTTATACATTATTATTATAACCTACAATGATACACATTTCCATTATACAGGTTATGAATTCATCAATCTTTGAAATGACAGACTACTACCTCGCAAACCGCTGTCATTTATTTATCCATTACCAACATTAATAGTCAGTAATAATGATAAAAATACTATTTATATATGATATATATAAGTTATCTATTTTTGTTTCATTTTTGTATGACACAAGAAATTATGCATTCCCTTTTGAGGGAATGTTATAACATCATTCATGGGTATAGTAGACTACTACCTCACGAAGAAACTTGATTTGATCTTGATTTTTGTGGAATGTGTAATGAATTTGTTTAATATAAATATGTTACATATATGAAATAATTATTATTCATTTACAAATATATATATATTAAAATTATTCTTAATAATACGACTAGAAAATCAAAATATAAAACTTACGTATATACATCCTACCGTCTTGAGGAATAGTGTAATTCATTTCCAATCCTTAAATTTTATGGATAACTATAAATGGAAGTATAATAGATATATATGATATTTATATCATGTTTTTACATTAAATTAGTGATAATATCATGATCTAAGTAAGTAAATCAAGATTAAAAATTCAAAACATTTATAATAATCAAAACTACATATTTACATAACCATAAAATGAACATATAATTTTTAATAAAAGAAAATATAAATCCATAATAATATCATATATGGTTATATTTATATATTAATATGGTTTTTCCATATTTTTATAATAAACTTAATTTAATATTACAAGAGTATTTGAAGATGTACAATGGAATACATGACTTATAATAATGGATTTCCATCTCACTTTTATTTTTTATGAGTCGTAATCCATATTCACCACATATATATTGTACATGGTGTTTATACCACCCAAGGATGTATTTTATTATTATTCAAATTATTGTTATTGGAAATTACATACCTAATTTATGATATCTGTTTAATGGGGTTTATAGTTGAAATGATACCAAATCTATAAGGATATTTTTCTATATATTTACAATATTTGTTATGTAAATTATGTTATTCATTTATATTCATTAATTATATGTATATATAACCACATTGAACAATAATATCACATAAAAAATTAAATACTCATGACATTTGATGTATTTTTAGTTTTATTATATCATGTGGATAATGAATCAATGTTGCCAAATTGGATAGTATTTATTTTAACAGAATCATCAATTATATATACTGTTTATGATTATTATTTCATTTGGGAATTACAATGATCCATATCTCAAATATTCTTATTATTATCTCTCACATATGGTTATTCCTATAATATTCATGTAATTATACCATCTTCCCAGAAATTTCATGTAATGATAATTAATAAAATTTATTTTAGAACAAACCCACTATAGTTCTCCCTTTGGTAAAAAATATGAGTTATTACAAATAAATATTTTCTAAAATGGTTTTAAATTATTTTTAATTGATTTTTTATTCTCAATACTGTGGAAAACTGTTTTTAAATTATTTTATAATAAAATATATATTATATTATTTTCAAATATCCATCTATATGTTATTAGTATATTTTCATTGAAAATTATTTTCAAAAATATTATATTTTTTAAAACTATTTTCAATGTCGATGTCATATTTTCTTCAAAAATATTTTAAATTACCCTTTAAAAAATTCCATCAAATATAACATCCATTGGTTTTAACAATGCCTTACTATTGATATTATCCATATATTCCTTTCATATTAATTCATTGAATGGTTTATTTTATGATGGAACGATTCTTATAAAACCTTTTTCTTTTACAATGTTTAATTGTTTTCTAAATAAATTTATGTGATGCTAAGTTATTTTACTTAGGATAATCATGATATTAATGAATCCTATTGTTTTTATTATTATTTGAATATATTTTTCAATTTAATATTTCTTATATTCAAGGTTATTGATTGTATAATCGGGTGGCCCAAATAGCATATGGTATCCCATTATAGAATATATAATGGGGTAAACTATATATTATTAGGTAAAAACATCAGATATTATATGATGATGTGTCCTAGATTTTTTAATGTTATCCAATTACATATTTTACAATGGGGTGGCCTAGATAGGCATGGGTAGGCCCAATATAGAATATTTTAAGAGGAGGATTAGATAGAACTATAAGATATGGTTATAGCATACACGATGGATGTGCCATCGTAGAACTCAAATTCAAAGAGAAAAATTTGTGTATCTCTTGAGATGGACATGGATTGAAAAGGGAATTAACCCAATAATGTAAAAACTGATTCCACTTGGGATGTTTTTGTGTCCCATACAAGAGGTGCTACAGCCTATGCATGAACTAAATTTCTTTTTCACAATTTTATGCATGGTCCTTATTAAAAATTCACAATCATAAGCTTGGACTTGGATTAATTTAATTGATATTATCTGAGGGCCATATTGCATGTCATTAAAATAATAAGAAGTCCAATTTCTTCTTAAAAAAGTTCATAATGTTTTTAGATCATGTGTATTCTAAAATTCTATGTCTTATAAAAATTTTCATCATCCATGAATCATGTTGTCTGATTTCCATATGATTCAGGTTAATCATCATTTATTTGTAGGATATTTTATCCCGATATTGTCCTCGCATTATAATACCTCTAATCTCATTTAATTTTTTCAAATCATCATTTTCACCCTTTATGATCTTTTGATCTCACCCATTAATATATTTCATATCTCCATGTTATGAAGGAAATATTTATTTGTGTATTCTTGGAAAGAGTTCTAGTTGGGGAGATATTTTTGGGTTATGTTTTAGTTACACAAATATGTTATAAGATTCTGATTCAAATTTTCTAATGGAACTAAACTATTATGTTCATATTCAATATGTTTGTATAATAAAATGAATATTCTACTAAAAACATGTAATACTCTTTTATAAAATGATTCGATCACTATTGTTGTTATTAGAGTAATTGGTTAATTTTCTATTGGAACCTAGGGTGGGAAATACCATGTGATATCCCTGGGGATATTTTTAAGGATTTTTCTAGGGATATCTCTAAGTATAAGTATATGGATAAGTCTATCATTTGGAAAATGTTTTGAACATTTGTAAAAGGATATAGAATGTGGTTTCCTAGAAATACACCAATGTATAGATACTAGATTTTTTTTGTGGATTTGGAATATATAAGAATAGTGGTAACAACCTCAATGTCAATATATTGACCCATGAGAGTTCGATAATTGGTCAAAAAAATAGTACATGCATCACACATTGTTTGAAACTTCTGTGGGAAATTATTTTGAAATTCAAAATCTCTATACGAATAGTCAAGAAATATTTAATGATATATTGATTATTAAATAAATATTATAATCCTGAGTTGAATTATATTAAATATAGTATCATCATTTTGACATCATATAAGTGAGTTACCAGGACTATGGTGTTTCCCATTGGGACTAGTGGTACTAACACAATGATTTATTGTTTTAGTAATTGGGAGGAATGAAAATAAACTAGGTTAACATTGAATGTAACAGAAAATTTTATAATGAGATTCAAAATGGTATGATGAGTTGACTAAAGGATTTTGTGATTATGACTAATCAACTTTCACTAAACATGAATAACAATACATACCTCCACCAACTCTTAGAATCCATGAATATGATAATGATACAGTTCTCTATGAGATATTGTTATGATAACAATGGATGAATGAATCGTAATAGAAATATTTTTCAAATAAATTTAGGAGAAGAAATCATTTAAATATCTATATGGAATGATAATATGTTTTATGTGTGGTGAATAAGGCCATAACGGAAGTATTTTTTAAAAGAAGAAGAGTTTTTTAGTGAAATGGATTGAAATATTGGTATCACAAAGGTATTATTAATAGTTAAACGTATTATATGTGGAAAATATATAAATTTTTAAAATCAATTTCTTTAGGAGGAATCTCGTAAAATAAAATCAACATAGTATTTTGAGTAATAGTTTTTCTTAATAATTACGTAGAGACTGCCAAAATAATAATGAAAGGTATGCTTATTTCTAATATAATTGATTACTATCAGGATTATATTGTGCTTTATTAATTTTAATGCATGAATAACATTTAATATTATAATATATGGGTATCAAATAATAATATGATGAATCCTATTAAATGGTTTTAGAAATAAATTGGATGAGTATATTTTATAGTTATTGGATTACAAGAATTATATTATGTGAATCCTAAAGTATATGTTTTAGTAATGATTATAAACAATAATATAAATGATGATTATTAGATATAAAATTGATTTAATATAATAGTCATATTATTATTAAGGTGAGGTAACTTTTAATATGTTATTATTATTGAGAAAATTCTATTTATCTGAGTTAGAGATATAATTTATATGGATGACGTAAATAGGATAGTTTTAATTACAATTGGAAATTATTATTAATTTTTTTTATAATTTGGTCTGTGATATCTTGTATGGTATTAATAAATATATTTTATTAAATCAATATATCAAATAATATTGGGGTTTTTATGTTATAAAGAAGAATGTGTGTTTTCAATATGGTTTTTTGGTAATTCAAGTAGTTAACATTTTACAAGAGAATACATGATGAAGGTATTGACATTTGTTATGTTGAAATCATGATCTACATTATGAATATTGATGATATATTTTAAAATGATTTTTGGATATTTAGTGACCCTCTTAATTTTATTAGATTTCTATTATTCGTATTATCTAAAAGCATAACCATTTATGAAATGCTTGTATATTAACATTGAATGAGCTTATATATTTTTATTTACTGATTTCAATATAATTAAATACTCATATTGGAAAACATATGATAAAAATTTTCTATTTATGATAAGAAAGTTTATATAGAATTAATCATCTTTAAATATATTGATTTTATAAATTGTATATGCATTAAGCATAACAAATCCACCATCATTTCTATGTGTAAGAGATGATGTGTAAATAAATCATGGAAAACTAATGGGCGACATTGTTATTTGGAAATGGAATTATATAATTTATTTATTAATTCTTGTGAAAATTCCTCAATATTTGAAAAACATTCTTGAAACATAAATTTTATCCAGGTACTTTTTTTGATGAATAAAATGATCTCTTAGATCATTAGATTTTTATGTGTTTGGGATTGTTAACTTTATATTAATAACCTTATTTATTGTTATTATTTGAATCTATCACTCTCTAAAATTATATATTATTTTTTCCATGTCCAAATCTCCACATCCCACAATTGTTCTTATTTGAGGAAACAAATTTTTGAGTTACTATGGGTAACTATTATGTTTCCAAATTTTAATTATTAACTGATGTTTCGTTATACATTATTATGAAGTCAATTTCAATTAAATGAACATTAAAATGCTCAAAAATTGATGAACCATATCAATTTTATAGATAAAATAACTATAACAGTGTATGGGGGATAATATAACACCAAAAGTTTTTATGAATTATGTTTTTTTTAAAAATTAATATTCATTCATATATTTTTTGGAACACTACATAAAGTAAATATTTCATTATAAAACACTTTAGGTTATAAATTAATTACATACAACATTAATTTTATAATGAGGTACATGAAGAAGTAATTTTTTCCTTGAGTTACATGTAATACCATTTTTTGATTTTGATACACAAAACACCAATCATTGCTTTCATTGCACAAAATATTAAGTTTATAAATAACATGGAATATTTTTTGAAAAAATGGTATAGTCATTATATTTTAATTGGAATGGTGCATATGAAAAAAATTATATAAATTATTAAAACATGTTTTTGGACTTTTCATAAAATGGATTCTATAATAACTAATTTACTATAAAATTATGTAAGAAATATTTGAAAATAAGGATTCCCCTTTTCTAAAAATTGTTTTTTCTAGGAACCTTAACACTTTTTTCCCAATAAATTAAATAAACCTATATTAATGAAATATTTTTGAAAATAAGATATAATATATATTAATTAAACATTTTATAAATAAATTTATGTGTTTTCTAGAAAACATATATTTATAAATCAAATATTATACAAAAAAATATTAACTTTTATATAACATTTGTATACCCTTTTAATGGAACTCATTAATAAAATATAATTTTCTAACACTTTTAAAAATTATATTTATAAAATTTAATATTATTTCATGAATAGGAACAAAAAATATATATTAGGGTGAATTTTTATAATTTTTCAAAAAATATTAATTTTTTGATAGACATTCAACAAAACTGAATTTAAATTGGAAAGTAATTTTTTTTGAATTTATTATATATATAAATTATATAGTAAATTTAATTTAATATATAATTAAATATATTTAGATATATTAATTTAATTTAAGTCATTTTAATCAAGTTCATGGAGAAATTTGAAAAATAAATTGTAAACTTTATGGTATTTTACATTAAAACCCAATTTTATCACTATTTCCATAAGACAAATATGAAATTAATTTATAACACATATGTGAATTAAATTGAAATAAATGTTTTCAAAATTTTAAAAAAATATAGTTTTTAATTTATAATATTTAAAACTAATTTATTTATAGAAATGATTACTGGAAACAGTAAAATTTAATCTCGGAGATTAATAGTAACATACATCCTACAATAAACTAAAAATTAAATGCAATGAAAACAATTAATAGATATTTTTCATAAAAACATTGTATTTTAATATTTTGACCTCATCCATACAAGGATCGAATTTAACTCATTATTAATTGTTTTGCACAATCATGGTTACACCCAACTTCTTTTCAAAAATTACAATATTATCATCTCCCCACTTATAAAATTATGCCTCCAATATCACTTTATTCACATCATAAATAAATGTTCGATCATCTAAGACCTAACCAAATCACTTAACGACTTTATTTCAGTCTAAAAAATTCCATTTAATGATTTTGATTTTTTCTTAAACCCCTTATGTTAGCAAGATTTTGAAGGGTTTCATTGAAGCCTAAATCAGATGAAATATTATAACAATTTAAGGTTTGTGGGATAGTGCATGGTCGGTGCATGGTTTTCTAAAACCATGAGTTGTCTCATGGAAAACCATGAAAAGCATGGCGGTGATATTTTTCACGATTGGTGCATGGTTTGGAAAATCATAAACCCACATATATATATAAATGAACCACATTTAAAACAGGTGCATGACTAGGGTGCACAATTATTTTAATATTTGTGACCATACCCAACTAATATTGTGTATAAGAAATAATTAATCAATTTTTTTTGAAAAAAATTCTAGTATCCCAGTACATATACCATTCAAGGACCTGTACAACTCATATGAGATTCCCCCTTCCATGAACACTCCTAATAACAGATCTTGAACTATCGATACCCTCCAAGGAGTGGATCAAGGATTGGGGAATTGTTGTTGATCCTCTCTTAATTAGATTTCGATTTATATTCTCTATCTCCTATTATCTCTATAACATCCACCCAATGGTTATTTTCTTATCTATTATTGTGATAGGGTCCAATGTACTCAATTTTTGGATCTTAAACCTAGTATTGAACCATAGTTTTTTGGGTATTTATTATTTTATTATGATTCCTATTAGGGTTGGATGATTGGAGATCTCATTATTCCATGTTTAGGAGGTTCCATTATTATTACAAATTATTAATAACCCTGTAATTTCTAATTTATAATAAAATGTTGAATTAAATACTATTTTCATTTTAAATGAAATTTCATTCACTCTATTGATTAAAACACCAATACCAGTGAAATTTGGTTTTTAAAATTTTAATTTAACCATGAAATTGGGAAAACACCCAATTATATTAAAATGGTATTTTAATATCATATTTATGGAAAATTGTGGAAATTTAAACATGTGAATTCAAATTATGATATTGATTGATATTTTTACAATTAAATTGGTGAATTTAATTATAGAAATTGAAATGTGAAATTGAATTATGAAATGATTGAAATTTATTATTTGGGAATATTCATTTAAAATGTTTTACAATAATTCGTTGTGTTTTATCATAGAAAATGGAATATTTTCAATAAATCACCATTATGTTTTTTAAATAATAAAATATACTTTTATTATTATGAGAATTTTAATTAATAGTATTTTAGGGTTCCATAAATTTTTTTCCCCAGATTTGATTTTTAGTAGATCACGTTTAAGGCTAGGTAGTTAATAAGTTTTTTGGGAAATGCATTCTATAATTGGAATTTCCATGAAATTGATTAATCCTTTAATACTCTAACATTAATTGATTGGATATTTTTTTTCCTCAATGGGATGTTTATGATTCCAATTTGACCATTGTTAACAGACATGTTCACACATTTCCATTATCATAATAAAAGTGTGTGGGGAAGCCATAACCTATAACTATGTAACATCTTGTAAAACTACCATGTTTCTCACATGTTTATACCTACAATATATAAATTTTTTATGTATTTGTAAACCGATTGACCGGCCTTATTTATATATATAATAAATTATACATATGTATTTTTCCTTATGCCAATTTTCAATATTTTATACCATTATTTAATATTTAAATCATGATTTTATTAAATTTTATTTTGAAATTCCAAACCAATTTATTTAATATAAAAATAAATTTATTTCGTTGATAAAATGTGGAATATCATTATACATTCCTGATTATACCTTATTCGGACTATAGATGACATTATACCTATCATATTATGTGTTTGATGATTATCTTCACCCACATCCTAGTAGTAGTAAAGCACCACATAAAGGTGGTTCAAACTATTGATCCACAAACATTGTGAGTTACATTAGTTATGACTTCAGAGGTATATCCTATTTTATAGTACATTACTATAATAATTTTTATGTAATACATGTTTTATTATTTGTATATTTTCCCTTGTGGAGTTTTTTATATATTATTATATGTTTCTTCAATGTTTGTTGAAAAATATTTTTCACAATAAATTTGTTTGATGCTAGGTGCTAGTACCTAACCCAATGGGATTGGGTATTCCCTTCAGTATATTCCATTACTATCCCAGTTATCAGGTTACAAAGGTACCCGAGAAACTGTGTGATAAAATGGTGTCAAAGGGTGATTTGTTTTGAATATTTATGTGTGTTAAGTATGCATTTCAATATACTTTTCTGGATATAAGAGTTATATATGACCAATTTCCTAGCCAAAAACAAATTTAATGAACATTTTGTCACTATTGGTGGTTATAGGAAGACATATTAATTATAAATTATAGTATTATCATTGATTTCAATTTTGATAGATGGAAATACAAAACTCGTTGTGTATATATTCAAATTAATTTCCATTCTTCCTCTATTTATGTATTAATATATATATTTTATTATTTATTTAATACGAATTATTTAATCGTGCATTTGAGAAGACATGAGAATAAGATATAAGAGATTGTCTCTACTAAAATCAGTGATAAATTCCCCTTCCGTATCTTAATGTGGAAGAGGTTATCATGAAGAATTTCTAAGCTCTATGACATGCACCACCACCAGCTCTTGTTTAGTAATTATCTAAAGAACCTAGAAGGAATGATATATTTTAACCCTCGCATGTGTTATTTCTATATAATCCTCTAGTGCTCAAATGCTCTGATGATATTAAAAATGATGATGAAAGATTAAGTAGGATTGAGCATTTTTTCACATTCTTGGAGACACTTGATTAAACCATGATGTATTTTTCCTGCTTCATTCTTAAAGGATTTAGATATTTAAGGTGGAAAATGATGGGGCTGGAGAAGAATCATGATTTCATAGATAGTAACAACATAAAAATTCATTTCATAGATCGGTTCAATCTACAGTCAATTTGTCGTCCAAGAACACTATGTTCTTCAAACATGAGATAAATTACATTACCATGACAGAGTATGTAATAATTTTTGGAAATATCATGATTTTAGAACATGATATAGAATCAAACATGATGATAAAATATTGTTGGATTGATTTGACACTTTGATAGGATATTATATACTAGGATATCATACTAAATAATACATCTTATTATGTTGTTATAGATATTGGTTTTGTGGTTTAAATGAATCTTGACTGAAATTATGGAATGTCAAGAGGTTTGTCCTATCAAATTTTCATTCAATGTTAATTTATTGTAAATTGAAATTGAGATAATTTCCTTATTAGATCTCAACTGTAGTGTTTTTTTATATCTTCTAGTTGATTGAAGTGGTCAATTTATTTTTTGATATTGTGGAAAGCTAGAGAATTCATAGTGGGTTCTCACTGAGAAACCAAAAATGTGATTCTTCAATGCATTTTCAAGTAACCTACATAATTTCATCCATATTGTTCCACTCCTCATAGTTTCATCAGTTCATTATATACTTCTATAGATATGAGAAAATAATATGCTTCATGGGTATAATTGTTTTAGAAAAAAGCATCTAGAATGAATATTCTTCAAACAGTGGAGGAGTATCTCATTCCGACAACTCTAAGAGGTACCATCACTATAGCCTCATCATTACTAACCAATTTATTTGATACTAGCTTTTCCCATTTTGTTTTTCAACTCTCATTTTTTATCTGTTAAATATTCATATATATCATTTATCTTCTGAAATAAATATTTCTACTCACTTTACATTGAAGAGATAGAAGGGTCTTCATATTGTATCTTGTTTTTTATTTATATAAAGTGTTTATCATTCATATAGTTTTCATGTAGTTGGAATGAAACTAATATTTATCATTTTCGATATTGATTGTCTCATTTCAAAAAATGACTAGACCAATTTTTATTGTAATCGACTCTCCTTCAGCAAACCCAATGGTGTGTGTCGTGTCTTCTAAGTGGAATAGGACCCATGTTCATGTAGATTCATATCTTTTTTTTGCGTCAAAATGTGATATTTGTGTTCTATTTTTAAATGGAGTTTTAATTATTTTGGAGTAATCTCCCTCTAGTTTTCAACAAGATTCCCATAAAGATTCCTTTGACATTATATTTTTTATCATTGGTAAATGAGATGGATTTTTCTAATAATTCATTTCCTGGTACTCAACCTATTTCTATTCCCACTTATTGCATGGAAACCTATAAAATGTAAATGATGAATAATTTTTTTCTTATTATTATAGATAATTTTTTATACAACTGTGTGTGTCACCATGGGATGTGTAATAACCAAAAAATTCATTAATAGAAATCCATATTAATCTAATTAAATATATTTTTATGTAAAATGATTATATAGAAATTTAACATCATTGGTTTTATGTTTCTATATTTTAAAATACATATATGTATTGGGACCTTTTCTAATATATTTATTGAACAGTAATCACATGATTTGTATAAATATAGGGCTTTAACAAATCCAATTTACTCACTCAAAGGAGGTGATGGCCTCATCCAGTAGACATGCCCCATATGAAGCCCATTTTTTTGAGCTCAGAAATGAGGTGTCATCATTGGACTTTTCTATTGACGAATCTCATGCTGAGCTTGAACATGTTAAGCTTGAGGAGAACCGACTATGGGAGAAGTGGAAGTTATTAGAGAATACCAACCGAGTGACATTATCTGAGCCACCTCAAGATTATGTCACCATTAAACATCTTAACCATCAGTCTTAAGTGGTGTTATAAGGGGATATGTAAATGACCCTAGCACTATGACTATGTACATTATTTTTATATTAAGAATGTTCATTCATTTTATTATTGTTACATTGTATGTTGTTTTTAAAGTAGAAATAGTATTTTTATTTAATATTAAACTATGAAATATATTTTAGTGGAATAATGGTATTTTGAATTATATAATATTTTAATAAATTACAATTATAATTAAATTACTTTTTATTTCATATAAATGATCATAGAATTTTATGAATGCAATTGTAATATTTATTATGGTTTGAATGTTTTTTTGTCAAAACCCATGACTTTTTGATAAATATTGGGTATTACATTAAAATAAATAATTCAAATATTTATCAAATTGTTTAGATAAAATGAGTATTATTTTTTGATTCAAGACATCAGAATTATCCATTATTGAATTTTTCAAAATTTTCTGATACAGACGAATTTTTCGGTTAAAATTAAATATCATTTAAATATATAATGTGTTTTATTACATCATAATGACACAATAGTGATGGAATAAAATAATATAATCATTATTTTCGGCCAAAATATGTTTTATCATTAAAATAATGTGATCTTGGGTTAGTTTGATTTATTTTAAAAAGCATTAGTCTAGCCATCAAGGCTTATAAATCATTTTGTCTTTTAATTTGTTTTCCCTAAGAGTGTGACTCAGCTCCACCTAAGAAACCCTATTGTTTTAAGAATTTAGGCCATTGTCCTTATAATATATTGATTTCCACTCCCATTTTGAAAAAAACATGTTTAAAAACAATGGGATATAATGTGATTTTGCTTTGTATAATGTGAGGTGTCCCAGACCTAAATAATAAATAATTCCCTCTCATTTCCTATATAAACCCACCCAAGCTCCCACTTCATCTTCAATAAAATCCTCTGGAGAGGCCAACCCCTGACCTCATATTTATATAATATTCCCATTTTTCCTCAATTTACCAAGAGGCCTCTCGCAAACCACCCTCAATCCATTGGGATCACACTTCCAAGTAAGGGATTTCTTCCTTTCCCATTTTTTTCAATTTTCTTTAAGTTTTAATGCCCTTTTTTAGTTAAAAATGTTGGGGTATGATTTAAAACCTCCCCCATAATTCTATCTTTATTTTTGGATACTGGGTGGACTATTTCTCTCTCATTAAGTCATTTCATGTACACTCGTTAAAATGTCGAAATTCCGATAGAGATTTCTCTATCCTCGTTTAAATCCATGTAATTATTTTGTAGTATGCATATAAATTACCTTACATTTATTGTGGGATGTATCTATATGACCCCCATTGATGTAAATTTCATGTAAATATTATGATACACCATTTTCAATCCCATCAACAGTTCTTATGAATCCTTATGTCACGTTGTTATACTGGAGAAATTGCACCACATTGATCCAAGCCAATATCATTGTGTAGTTAACACCATACCCATTTCTCTATCAAGGGAATTAAACGTTATGAACATATTGTATTGAATGATACATTCATGTATTTATTACACACTACATAATCGTGGAATAACTTATGATGTTTATTTATTCCCTATTATATGATCCATGTGGCTCACTAATACATTAAAAGAAATGTTTAAGAATGGGGTACCCTAATAGCACTCCAATTAATTGTGTAATGTTATGTATCCTGATACGTCATGTTCAATGAGTGTTGAATCATGATAATTCATGTGAAATAAGGGTTCACTCATTCTTCATGTTCAATGAGGGTTTACACATGCTCCAGGTGCAATGATTATTGACTCATTCTAATTCAATGTTTAGTGGTGTAGCCACATTTCCATGTTATGATTATCATGCTTTATTTTGTCTTTATGGTCATGATTCCCTTATTATCCAGTTATATGCCTATTTTATAACATGTATTGTATTCTTAATGGTATTCCATGTCTATTCGCTTACTGGTCTATATAGCTCACCCTTTCCTTATACATGTCCTCAGGTTATCTCATGCAATGAAATGTAAGAGGGAAACAATTGGTAATGAAAAGGATATTTTCAATAAAGATGTTTTATTTCATGTTTTAAGTTGTTATGTAATGATCTTAAGTCACAAATACTATAGTCCTCTTAATCTAATGTGTTTTATAATGTGTAAATTTAGTAATAAATCATGTTTTAGTGGGTAAGAAAAAGTGTGGTTGTTATAGGAAGTGTCAGATATATTTCATAATAAATTTGATGCTTAACTCCACCCTTTTTATTAATACTGAAAACTCAATAGATTTATAGTGAATAAAAAATATTTATTTTCATATATAGAAGATCCATTTGAAATATTGAAGGTTTTGATGTTATTCTTATTATTGATGATTGATCTGGGTACCATCAATTGGTAATAGAATAATATGAAATTATGAAAACCTACATTTAGATCATGTATGAACATTATGAGTAAAATTACATGCCATTGGTCTAAACCATTCATGATAATTGTTCATTGATTTTATGAATATGATTTTCTATGTGTATCATGATGCATTCATTGAAGCATTTTTGGATGAAATCTTGGTTTATTCTATGTATGACGAGGTTTATGTTGGTTGTCTAAGAGAAGTTCAAGAATTATATACAAATCGCTAAATTTATTCAAGAATTTATAAAATAATTTTTAGATTTTGGAAGTGTATTTATATGGACATTTAGTAGTAAACTATGATATATCTGTCAATCCTAATAATGTAAAATTTGTTATGAATTGGGAACAACCATATATAATTTTTTTTGAGATTTGGGGATTCTTCGGTCTGGTTCTCTATTATTCAATGTTCTTAATGATTTATAGATTATCAATTCATAAATAAAAAATATTCCATGAAAATGAGTAAATTTTCCTTGGGATAAATAATGTTAGAGTTCTGTTTATCGATAAAAAAATCATTTTGACTATATTGTAGGTACTATATCTTCTTGTGGTTGGCTAGGTCTATTTGGTATTATATTATGCATCATGTTATGGTTTGGGAAGAATTATTATCAAATTTTATCATGTAGTTATTTATGACATTCATCAGATTAGGACACGTGTCAATATATAAAAATCCCATGAACCTAAACAAGATGTTTTGATTCACATGCCTAATAGTTGGAAACATTAGCATTAACAAGAAAGGTCTATTGTGTTTCCATACCATTAGATATTAGTTATATCATGTCCCAATAATATATTAATCTATTCCAGAGGTGTAGGGAGAAATATTTTTAATCATTCATCTTTGATATCACCTATTATGTTGGTGAAGGAAATTTAATTATAGATGAATTATGAAATAAACATCCATCATAGGCCTTAAAAGTGTATTTAGAAGAGGGGTTCATAATGTATATTTTTTTAGTAGCTATTTGGACCCCATGAATCGTGGGATGAAGTTTTATTGTCTTGAGATCAGTTGATATCCCCATTCATTAAATTATTCATTAAGAATAACTGCTTGATGATGAGTTATATAACATTATAGACACTCTTTGTGGTGGTGAGACTGTTCATAAATATTAATTATCCAATGTGGGAATTCTATGCTATCAAAATTACTTTGTAGTGAAATTAGTGTTATAGATAGAAGTTATAGGGCATTTCTATAATTCCCAGTGGCAAGTACACTTTGGAAGCACCAATACTTTATTTGTCGTAGATCATCGATTTTGGTGACCATGTATGAGAAGTGGAATGGTTGAATATTTCTCACATTATTATACATCCCAAAAGTTCTAGAGTATGCACCATAAACATTCATGTTTACTTCAGCCATATATAGTCCCAAAAGTTTTGTAGGATAATATCATTATGATAGTTTTTATTTTGTTTTTTATACCAAATGAAAGAAAAATATGATATGGCTCGTAGACAATTGGATCACATTATAACCATTAGATATAAATCCATATCCATGGAGTTGGGAAATCACTATGTGAGATAAATTTTTTTGTAGAATTATGTTCTATTAGATATAGTTTCTGACATATATCAATGTTTCATTTCTTTTTGTAAGATTGTAATTCAAGAGGATCAATGATATAAGTTCCATATGAGAAAAAAATAAAATCTGTAGTCATATGGATTGATAGAATGTTATTTTTTAGGGATATTATCATCTTTTATTTTATCATCATTGGTGGGGCTTGAGATCATGAATTGGTGATTGTTGAGTATTCTTATAACAATATATTCTAGTCTTCAATAATAATGGATCCTTTTGTGGCCTTATATGGCTAGCCAAGTAGACCTTAATTGAATTGTATTGATATTGGTGAATGTTCAGTTGGATAATGGATATTTGATTAAGAGACATCCAAAAAGATTTAATTGATTCAATAGATATTGTTGACAACATAGTTAATTTATATGTTTTATTATGATCATCCTCATAGACTGTATGAATTTGGAGTTTTGACCTGATGTTCTATAATGTTTCACACCAGTTGGGTTTTTGATATCTTGGGATGAATGGGAAAAATTATTCTCATATTGTGGTGCCTTTTATGGTTTTTGAGATGGTGGGAAAAGTTCCAATACATTTAAAACTTACTCTAAAGATTAAATCAACACATGATGTGTTCCATGTATCACACCTCCATGAGTTTCTATATGATCCATCAACTATTTTCAGCTGGGGAGGTCTAGAGGTTTGACCTGATTAATCCATAACAAAATGACCAGTCTGAATATTTGATTCTAAATCCAATGTACATCATGGGATGAAAATAAATTTGGATTGAGTGATGAGGATATATAGTTCTGATAATCATGAGTCATGGGAGAGGTTTGAACTGATGAGAGAGAAGTGGCATCATTTATTTTCATGGAAGTGTCTCAGGGTGCCTTATGGGAATTGAATATTTCTATGGTGTGGAAGTTGTAACACACTGTTACCAATTTAAGTTATTGATAAAAACCTATTTTTAGAATTCATTAGTTTGGATTCTTTTAATTGTTAATTGGGTGAAATTATAAGATTGATGAATGTTTCTAGGCTGTATCAGGGTTGGCACACATTTTTACCAAACCACACGTGATCTCAAAGAAAACCATTCAACCCTTTAATTTAGGGTTTTTCTTGGTTGAAGCATGGATTGATAAATTATGTTCCCATTTAGGAGAAACCATATAACCCTTTTAAAATATGTGTATATCTAGTGGTTAAATGTTTTTCTATACCATTTAGATCATCTAATCTATTCATACATATTTGAAATAATTAATCTGATAATTGTTTTATAAATTTTGAAACCCACTTTTGGACCCCCAACAGACATGTATAAACCAATTGTCATTTATTGTTCCAATAGTACTCACAATATTTGTTCTTTCCCTTAACATTATCCGATAAAATGACAAAATCCTTGAAAAATGGCCTTCGGTCTTATCCTAGTTATTTTCCTCTTCAAGTTCATAATTACTTGTTAACTGTCTCTCTATACTCTTCCTTATATTTTTCTTGAACTCCATTTTTGTTGGAGGATATAATTACCTATTTTGGGGTCTTGAACAGTGGTTTTATCAATTGATTCATTTTCTATCATTGTTTGTTGATGATTCCAAATTAGGGTTTTGTGATTTGAGATATCGGGATCCTGAGGAAGGTGGTTTTTTCACAATTGCCAATTTTTTTATCTATAAATTTCTGGAAGTAAATTTATTTTTTATTTAAACTTAATCAATGTTATCAAAGTAATCTCATTCAATTAATATATTAAAAACATAATTATAATAAATAGGGGTTTTAGGAATTTATTTTAGGCATGAAATTTGGGAGACCCCAATTCCATTGAATTGGGATGTGATTGTGAAATTGATGGAAAATTATGGATAATATATTTTTTAATTGAAATTATCAGATTCATGTATATTTTTTAAATTAAAATTATTTATTTAATTGTGTAAAATAAATTTTAAAATTTAATTTGAATTAATTTCAATTCCATATTTTGGACTATATATTAAAATAGTTTTTGTATAATCCATTAGGTTTTATCTAATTAAGAATCATGTTTTTATAAAAAAAATATTTTTATTATTAAAAGGAATATATAAATTTTTATAATGAGATAATGGTAATTAATTTTATTTTATGGATTATTATTATAAAATCACTATCATTGGTTTTTAAAAGAGAAAATTAGATCCTATTTTGTTAGTTAGTTATTTGGCACAAACCATCTAATATTGGAATATCCAAGAACTATATTGATACATTAGAACATTAACCTAACCAATTTATAAAAATTTCTTCCTTGGTTGGATTTTGATGAGTCCTCTTTACCTGTGTTGTGGCACATGTGTACACATTTATGTTATCTTTAGAAAAGTATGTTAGGATTCCATAACATGGAACTATCTACCTTTTGTCATATAACCATGTCACTCAGCTCTTTTGATATTAGAGATATAAATGAATTACAAATATTATATACTATTTTACATGAATTTTGAATTTATATAAACAATATTATAAAAATATTTATTCAATCCATTTTTTTAAAATAAATACCATCTGTTAAAATGTAAATAATGATTTTTAAAATTTTTATTTCAAAATTCCAGACATGTTAATTTAACAATAAAAACTATTTTTTTGGTAAATTAAATGTGTCATCTTATTATTGAATAATTGGGTATACAATTTTGGAATATTTTTCTCACACCATATTTTTCCCTTTTAGTGATTTTAAATTTTCTCATTCTAGGATTTGGAAGATTTAAATCACCTTTTGGAGGTGGTTGTAGATGTTGATCTCCGATCATGGGGTGTTGAATCTATTGGGACTTCAACTGTTTAACCTATTTTCAAGAAATTGTAATATTAGTTTAGGTTGTTATAACTATTTGACATATCATATAATTCTCACTATGGAATTTAGGATATTGAAATATTAACATTCTTTTCATTAATTTATAAATTTTATTATGTAATAACAGTTCTCACTCAATTTTTGTATAAAGTGATGGTCCTGTCACCAACCCTTGGGGACCATTAATCCCTTAAAAAATGTGTCATTGTCGGCCCATTTGATAGGATAATAGGGTACTCAGACTGGTTCAGGATACTATCATCCTAGAATCCATTGATTTGGTAAAAATAAATATAATGAAGTCCATTAGTGAAATAAGATAGGAGGTTCCTAGAGAAGATACGATTTTCATTTGTGTACATTGTCTACTAATTTATTACTAAAAAATAATCAACTAATTATAATTATTTATTTTATAATAAGAATATTATATTTATTATTATGTTATGGTTTTATATTTTTTATTTTACATAATATCAAACACACTTCCATCAAATTTCCTAGTAATTGATCATTCCTATATTTGTCGAACTACCACCTCATGAGTCGATGCCATTCATTTTTCCTTCACCACAAATAATTGTTTGGAATAATGATATAAATTATATTTTTATAGGATAATTATTATATAATTATTATCATAGAATTATTATATAAAAAATTCCATTATTCATTTAATTATGTTTGAAAACGACAACCTCTTTTATATGTATTGCAGAAAATTGCCTCGTAATGTGATATGATTCATTCACACATTAAATAGAATGTATTGATGATGTTTTTAGTTGAATTATGTTACATATATGTCATAGAAATTATAATTTAATTATAATATACATAAATATATATTTATATTATTTAATTTTCTTTCATTCTATAATAATAGAAAATTGAAATATTGTTAATGTTTATGTATTGGGTACCATCTCCATAAACGGGGTACGTCATTTCCTATCACTAAAATTTATGAACTAATCTAAATAAATATTATATATATATATATTATATTTATATAAATTTAGAAATTTTGTATATTATGATATAAATTTTAATTTATTATTAAAAATAATTAAAACTCAAAACACGTAAAAAATCTACAGCATTTATTAGACGAAACATAATTTTAACATGGTTTTTTTTCATAAATGTGAAATATAATGTCATATAAAAAGATTATATGGTTTTATATATACAAACATTTTTTTATTGATTTATAATATACTTATATTTATTATAATGGATGTTTTGAAGAAGAATTATTGATTTCAAGAAAGAAGTTAAGATATTTATATCTAATTATTTTTGTGATACAAATGCCATGTTCTCAAAATATTTATTATGTGTGGTGTGTTGAACACACGTTGATGAATTTTATTGTTAATTTTCGGATAATTTTTCAAATTTATATATCTAATTTAGGATCGTAATTTCATGGTGATAATCTAGTTAAAATTACTAATGTGGTATGTTGAGTTTTTTCTCTTTTGTTTTTTGTTTTATAATATATATGTTATGTTATACACCAATATTCATTCGTGAGGAGTTTATAAAACCCCTTATACGTGTAATATGACGAATTTTCCCAACCTCGTGAAATTTTATGTATTATATTTTTTTATTCCTTTTTGGGTATTATGAGTTAAAACTTTTAAAGTGGATTGATTTTATTTCTACAATCTAATCATTCATCGAGATTGATTATTATTATAATTACACGAATAAAATATAATGATTAATATCTCAAAATTTAGATTAATCATATTGTCAAATATTTATTGATGATTTCATAAAATAATGGTATAAATTTTACACTCCATTATTCTTTGGATAATTAATATTTTCATAAACAAAAATGTTATTTATGTCTTCCGTGAAAATTCTATGTTCCTTAAAATAAGTTTATTAAAAATGCTTTCAAACAATGTTTTATAAAATATAATTTAATCTCATTTTCAGGTAATTTTTTAAAACTTTTTTATCCTTTATAAGTATTAAAAAATTATTTGAAAATATTCCATTATAATTTTTTAATATTATTCTGAATGAATAAAACTATCAAAATGTTTTAATTCTAAAAAAATAATTTTCAAAATAGAATGGTTAATTTCCTCAACACATTTCATAAATAATCCTTTAAAATAAATTTTACATCGATAATTACATCTGTAGGTGTTACCAAGTACATGGGGGGATATGATCAATATATAAAATTTATATTCTTTCTCTTAATGGTTTCTGTTTTGAAATTATGATTCTTATGGAACAATTTTCTTTTCTATGGGTCGATCTTGCCCAAAATTTATTCATAAGAGAATCATTTTCATATCATGGTACAACAATGTTATGAGAGGATAATGACTGTTTATTTTTTATTTTTTATGATCATAATAAATAGAATTTTAATTTATTTATTTTTTGATTCATAAACATTATATATAGAGTGGGGTGACCCAGATAGTGTCACATAGTACCATTATATCTTATACAATGTTGTGTCCCAAATAATATTGGTTGTGCCTTGTAGAACATGAAATATATGGTGGCTATGATAGCATTG
Organism: Viscum album; assembly: GCA_963277665.1. Taxonomy (NCBI): domain Eukaryota; kingdom Viridiplantae; phylum Streptophyta; class Magnoliopsida; order Santalales; family Viscaceae; genus Viscum; species Viscum album. Next base: position 791,734,414 of record OY728160.1, on the reverse strand, counting down.
GGTAATCCTATTACAACTTATATGATGTGTTGTTGCAGATATATTCATATAATCTTGATACATATTATAAAATGGAAACCCAAAGTGCATTAGGAGAGCCAATTATAGTGTAAATGATCGATGCACCAAGACAGAACTCAAATAAAATGGGTACATATTTATATATGATGAAATAGACATGGATGGAAATGGGAGGGAAACTATTACAACAAAGCAAGGGTACCACTTGGGATGGATGTGTGTCCTACCTAGGAGGAGTATACGCCTATGTGTGAACCTAGTTACATGTTCCCCAAATCCAATTTTTTCATTTCCAAAATATACACATTAAGGAGAAGTGGGAACAATTACAAATTACATGTCATAATTAAAGACATCAAAAAAACCACATTATTAATTTAAAATATCATAAAAATACACATTACTAATTTGAAATTCTAATCATTATCACAACTTTAGCCCTATTTCTTACGCAAAAAGAGGCCACATGCCTCCTGGACTGTTACAAAAATTGTTGTTGTTGATGTGAACACCATCTTCTCAAGAATCGTTGCACCATGATAGTAACACAAAAAAAATAACAAAAGTATACCCAAGGCTACCAGAATGTCTCAATGCTATTAAACATCTATTGTGGAACAAAAACCTAGCACACCACTACATCATCATGTTGTTTGAAGGACACCGTCATCCACATCATGTTCTTATCATCAGAATAAGAACCATAGAAGGCAATCCACCAGAGAAAAAATGTCAAAGAAATCGCCATGATGCTGGTAATCTCAAACAAACTACCCAAGAAATTATCATGTTCACCACATAGATCTACCTATAATAGAGAGGTGCAGTTCTTGAGAAAAGAGATGAGAAATGTGTGGATATAGACTGGTCATAATTCCAATGAGATTAAACAGAAAATGTTGTCTCCAAGTGACAAATTCGACCCCACCAAAAATAGAAACAACCATCAAAGAAAGAACCATTAGTGAATAAACCTCTATCATATAAGAATTAAAATTAATAAATGGTGAAAATAAGGTTCTAGAACCCTAAATGGAAAGGAAAGAAGATGTTGAGAAGACTTACGACCACCAAACCATTATGCACAAAACCATTGAGTACTTCTCACTCCAGATCCGACCTAGAAAGGAGTGGTGAATCCTATGGTTAGATAATTGTTTTGTTGGCTGGGTAAGAAAGAAAAACACCTTCTCCAAAACAAAATACATGAATCGGGCTAGGATCAGACAAAATGTGGTAGAGAGTGATTCGAGAGAAATTGGGGTTCGCCAGAAGCTATTGTGCAAGAGAATGATAGAGAATATGTGGAATTATTTGGAAATATCTCACCATGAGAGGTAGGTGATATGGATGAATCTATGACACTAGGGAAATTAACATTATTAGTGAAACTATTTTTATATACACATGTTTAGAATGTTATAATCTAATGTGTATTCTAGAGGTCTACGTATAATATCAATATTATGCTATGACCACTCATTTTCATTTATTTCATTATATTAAATGTATTATGAGCATCTAATATGTATTATATTATTCATTATTGTAATTTTTTATAGGAATGGTACAGTTTCCCAATCATTTTCTCATGTTCGCATGCCCAAATAATTATTTCATGCATAATTATCTTTATCTTTTCCAATTATTAATCATTTTATATCTATATATCATGTTATACATTTTCATTGTTAATTATTTAGGTATTATGTAGGATATTATTATGAATAATATTAAAGGGGATGTTCATAATGGGATATTTTGAATATCTTTAACAGTATTAGAAGATTATGTTTCCATATTTAAAAATTCAATAAATTAATGTGGTCCCCAGAAATGTGATTCTATAATGAAATGAATATTAATCTAATCTAATGTAATATCCATTTATGAGAATCAATGGTCTCAATAATGGATGAATCTTATTAAATATCCACAATGATTTGAATAAGAAAAAATAAATTTTCAGAGTTTTATGAGTTAACTTTATTACATGATCATAATGTTATGCAGGAACATAATTACATGTTCACAATGTTATGCATGAACCTGATTACATGTTTAAAATTTTAATCATTAAACTGATTACATGTTCAAAATTTTATTCATGGAACATTATTTCTTGTACATAATTTAATGTATGTTTTGAGTTTCATGTTTTGATGTTTATTTGAGGGCCTTATTTACAATAATTAATTTCATGATTGAACTTATATATATATATACAGATTCAAAATGATATAATCATATGCTTATGGTCGAATACCTTTTATTAATACAATTTTATAAAACAATGGCTCCTGATCTATTATTTTCGTATTATTAATGATTTATTAACTACCAATAATTAACTCATGACTAGCTATTTGGATCAATTATATAAATTGAATGATTTTCATATGATATTCTCATGTTATCTTGCCTTTATGTTCATGTCAATCTTAACTATCTCCCTTTTTCCCTTAAAAAAAATATGATCTCAACCTTTATAAATATTATTTACTTATGGATATGAATAATTCATTAATTTAGGGTATGATTGTGATGAGTACTAAAAGATAAGATATTAATGGGTGATGATTAAGTTCTTTTACGTAATTTGAGTATTTTTAACCTATCTCTAAATACACTAAACCATTATGGTCTTCATGAGAATTTTTTTGTAATTTATTTAATATCCATCCTGAAATATGTAGTATTAATATATGAAAATCTTGGGTGACTGTAATATATCCACTCACATGAATAGAAAGGGTATGAAGAAAATTCTTATAATATTATACAATATGTCTAATAAATTATATTAATAATTAAACAATGTACACAAGATAGAAAATAAAAATAAAATACCTTTGAAATTTAAATATAATTAATGGAAATAATTATACCATTCTATTAATCATTTCATTAAACCAAAAACATTTATAATACATGCCACAATTAGGACTAACCTAAGTGATGTCATTCCAAAAAAAATCCATAACCCTTTGTAAAACATAATTTATTAAAAAAATAAAAAAATTAACCAGAAAAGTTTCATTTAATATACACATTTAAAAATTAACCATCAAAAAAATATTTATTTTCCATGATAATGATTACCAAGGATTGCATTAAAATAATCATCTCTTTACTATTTTAATATTGAAAACACAAATACATACACTTGATTCTAGGAAAGGGAACACATAATATATTAAAATTTCATTAGGGTTATATGGTACTAAAAATAATAATTAACGGAAATGTATATAAGAATAATGATCATTCTTAAATAAAAAATACATAAAAATATTTTGAAAGACATAGATAACCAAATCAAATTCTAATAAAAGATAAAGTGGACTAATATAGGATATATACCACAGGGAAACCACATGCGGCTTATTTGCAGTGTTCTTGACATTTAATAATGGAACAAATTTCTGAAAAGATAATAGAAACATGTCCCATCCCTTGAATCATTTTAAAATATTATCATTAGATAAAATCCCTTGTTATTTCATATTATTCTGTTAAGGGAATCTTGAAAGGTTATAACTGTCAACTATTATAGCCAACGTCACATAGCACACAACGTATTATTCAAGTACCCCTCAATCAATAAAAAATAGAGTCCAAAAAATATAAAAATAATTTGAATAAAATTATAAACATAAGAAACAACTAATTAATACACATCAATAATATACCATCCATATCCAACACACCCCCATCAATAATGACGATGTATCACATCAAAATTTTAAAATAACATAAACATATACGATAGAATCAGTTACTGGAAATACTGATCAAAAAAGATAAATTAAAATAATGGGACCTTTCTATATACTTATTTTTTAAAAAAATTAATCACTTTGATAGTTTATGGGACACATATACCTTGTATTTTTATGTTATATAATGTATCGGACAACAAACATTGAGTATAAATGACAAACAATATATAAAATAGTTATAACATGGTCATTACATTCATGAGTATCAGAGGTATTTAATATGTTATAAATTACATATATACTACATATGGAATAAAAAATATTGATACATATTTAATATTTAACCAATAATTTTTTGGTAATGCGATGTTATTAATAAAAATTTTATATTGTTCAAAAAATTATTTTTATTACCTTCAATGAAAAAAATATTATAAATAATTTTCGAACATTTAAAAAAAATTAAATTATAAAATTAAATTAATTTTTTAATTTAACATAAGAAAATTTAATTTTGGAATTTTTTATTATTATTCATAAAATACTAATTATTAGGTGAATAATAAAGGATATTAATTTTGGTAAATATTTTTTTATTTTCATCAAATTAAATTATTTTAATGACAGATTATATTTTTAAAATGATTTAATGTAACATAATAATTATTTATCTATATTTTAAACACCTAAAACATATTAATAATAATTATATTATTTTTTTGAAAATATTTTATTAGTATGAAAATATGTTTTTTTACAAATTTTTATTAATGTTTATAATTATAATCATTTTTAAAAAGTTATAATATACCACTATTAGGATTTATTTTCATTAAATATTTAAATTACGACAAAAAAATTAATTTATATTACTAATATAATTATTATTATTATACATATATGTAATATTAAATAATATTCTCTTTTAAAAAAATTATACTTCTAAAAAATTGATTTCCCATTTCATCTATAATATTTTTCTAAATTTAATTGTTAAAAAATTTAAATTATTTATTTTGAAAAATTAAATAAAATAATATATAATAATTTAAAAAAATTATTATGGTCAATTTTTGATATTTTTCTGAAAATAATATGTTCTGGTCGAATAGTAAAAAATATTGATATTTCATTGATATTTCATTATGTTTAGTCTCTATGGGTATTAAATGAGGAAAAATGGATTCATAATTGGGAATCTAAATATTTTTATAACTTATAATATGTTCAAATTAATATTTTATCAAAATTAATAGTTAACATACTAATAAATAATCACCACAATAAAATAGAAAATAGATTTACCTAGGGCTAAAGAACCAAGATAATGGTGAAAATTATATACTAAGATATAAAACACACATTGGATAGCCATCTTTTGACCACATCAATTTTATCTAGAATAATTCATTTTTTAAAATTTTATATTTATGAGACTGGGGATATTATTGAAACATTACAAAATATTACATGAGTGTCGGTCAACTCTCTTTTAAAAGGCTACACCGCTAATTTGTTATTCATTTATTTAATTTCTATTGTATAATTAAATAGATCAAAATATTGATAACCAAAATCCATCCCCCCATCCAAGAATAATTATATTGGGAAGATAACCTACCTAAGAAGGAATTTGGGGAAATACAATGAAGGATACTCGATGTATAGGTAAATGTTGTTAATGAGTATTTTTTATTTATCTTAATTCACAAACTCATAATATTCTAATTAAAAAATAAAATATATTAAACTCATTATATTTCTTATAATGGGATATTTTCATATCAATTTAATGACATATATCCACCACCACATCCATCAAATGTGTAATAAAATCAATATTTTTGTGCACGTTACGAAATGATGTAATTTAGTTTTTCATTTCAAAAAATCACCCTTGTGTATGGTGAAGAATCATATATTTATAAATTATATACATAATATAATTATAACTTCATAGAATTTATATCATATACACATTTTTTCACTCCATATGGGATGTGATATTGTCTCTCATGTTTACGGCGGATTATCGCTTCCTGAAGAGATGTGATTCAATTTCACAAATTCATTAAATTTAATATAATAAGGGTATAATTAATGGATATATGTGATTGAAATGACATTGTTATGATATTACTGATAAATTTTAAGTTATTAAATGATAAATTATAATAAATTTTTTAGATTAAAAAGATGAAAACATCATTCATGTACATGAGGACTACTAACATCAAAATATGATATGTCCCCTTTTACTCACCACAATACATGATTAAAATATATAAGTATATATAAAAAATTAGTATGGTATATATAATATTTGTATCTTTATATAATGATAATATATTACCTACATCCTTTACAAAATGATCACTCACTAATGAAAAAATTACTTATGCATTCATATGGCCTACCATATACACATTCTTAGTGTACATCATTTCTCAAAAATAATAATTCATGATTGATTTTAAAATTTATGTTTATGTATAAATATTATAATTATACAATTTTTATTATTTTTTATAATATTTAACTATACAATTTTCATATAAACCAAGATATTTATAATATATCGTGAATGAGAAAACAAGGATATTAACCCCCCAAACAAATAAAAATAATGAAATACTATTAACCAACCTATTATAAGATTCCATAAAATAAAATTAAATATTATTATCAATAATAATATGTTTCATAATTATTAATTAAAATTATTATAACCTCTACAATGTTGGATCAATAATGATTAACCAAAATGAAGTGTAAGGTAAGGTATTTCAGTTCTATCTTCAAATTATTGGATTCAAATTTCTATTTCACCACTCGTACCATTTGTGTGGGGTATATAATTCCCATTTGACATATAATATCATGAATCCTATTCCATTGATTATATTTAATGGTTTATTTTAATTTTATTTTATATTTTAGATTATTATAAAAAATATTACTAATGGGGTAAGCTATTGTAATCTCAATTTTCAATCATTGAGGATTAATTCATATTATACACCTATCTTTTTTAAGAGTTATGTATTACCCATTTGGTATGTAATATAATGAATTTTTTATTCCGGGGATATTTTTGGTTTTATTTAATTTTATCCTTTCATATTTTTTCTGATTCAATGTTAGTAAATGTGGTATTATTTTTTTTGTTACAATATCGACCTTTATCAAGATTGTTTAGGATTTTGTAATATATTATTATTTTTATATCAATAATTCTATTGATATTTATTATCCAATTTTTATTATTTATATTTTAATTTAATTTTACATTATTTCAAATTTTGGGTATATAATACAATTAATAAATGTTTTTCTATGAAATGCCTTCTTTATTTCCCCCTTTAATAGAAAAACAATTTTTATCAGAAAAATATTTTCTAAAAATTCCTATAAAAATGTTTTAATAATTATTTCAATGATTGACCGTAGAAATGATAAATATATTTGAATTTTTAAATACTTTATGTAATGATTCCTGATGAACTTCAAAATATTCCCATTCTTATTTTAATAAAAATGTAATACTATTTGATATTATAATATGTATGGTATTGATATAATTTTTTACTGTAATTGCAATTAAATAAACTGAATATTACTTTATAAATTTTTCATGCAGTTTTAAAATAAAATAATCCTCAATGTATTTTATTTTTTTCAAAAAGGAAACTCAATTTTCCTTTTCAGATGTTTTAAATGATTTTTATAGATTACTTTTTATGTTCTGTAGTAGTTTTCAAAGAAAATAATTTTCACATTTTTTTGAATCATACATTTTAAAAAATTATTTTATGAATGAAATGATAATTTAAAAAAAGAAATGTTTATATATATTTTATTGGGTTTTCAATTAATTAGTTTGACCAATAATTATTGTTACATGTGATCTAATTGGATTTTATTTTTCTATATTATCCACAATCATCCTCTTGATGGAATATAATTGTTTCATTGAGATTATTATAAATAGATTTAAAATTATAGGGGACAATCATGATTCAAATAGATTTTTATTGAACCTGTTTTATTTAAATGCATAAGTCATGTTACAATGAGATTATTATAGAACTCATTTCTCTTCCACCAGTTTATCAATTTTCTAATAGATTACTGTTTAACTAGATTTGTTTCCATGGTTAATCATTTGACGAGATGAATATTGGTTTTTGTGTGTTTTTTAATTATATCTAATGTATATTAACATTACTTTGGTATGTTATATATTATTTGCGACGAGGAGGCATGGATAGTGTTGGGATACTACATTACGTTTTTTACAATGGGGTGGTTGATATATCACAACGTGATCCCACATCAACTTATATGAGGGGTATCAATAAATAGCATCGTGTGAGCCCATTATAGATTACAAATTTAGTCCACCAAGATAACACTCCAATTAATTGGGTAATGAGTTTTCCATATAGATAAATATATTAAATATTATCTTTATCGTTATAATAATTTTAATGTTTCTATATTGGTTCTTAGAAGATCATGTTCCATGATTCTAATACATTTCAACAATAACATCCATGATTTTATAATGATTTTTTAATAATATTTATATAAATTTTATCATTATTATTGCTTTTCTGACTCCTTCCATTATAAAAGGCTTATTTTATGTTACATTTTTTATTATTCAGTAATTTATTGGTAATATATGTCTTCTTATTGTATCATTAAAACGGATTATGATGTCAGAAATTTATAATCATCTCATACTCATAGATTGAATTTAATGGTTAATAATTATATTTATTGTTTCTTATAAATTCATCTCGCACTTATTATGTTCTGATTTAGATATTTAATTAATAAAAATAATGAATTAATTATGTCAATAAGTATTTAAAATGGATGATTTTGACTCCAAGTATGTAATATGGAACGATGGGTAAACTAGGAATGATAATATATTGAATTTATGGGAATAGTTTATTAAAGAGTAATGGTTTATTCTAAAAGACACTAAAACAAATATGTCCATGATAATATATGTTTTCTATTTTCTTCTTCTGATTTTCTAATGTTTTGATTGAAAACAATGTATCATAAATTTCGATATCACTACAAAAATTTAATGTTTATGATTTATATATGATATGCATCAGTGTAGGATATGGGATGTGATAGCTGTTATAATATGTTCATTTAAATAAAATTTTAGATTATGTTTTTTTTCATTTTTCATTGACTTAAGATTTATAGATACTTTCCTTTGTCCATAAGAATATATGTGAATATAATTTAAATTTAAAATACACCCCATTAATGTTTTATGTGACGTCTTCCTAATGAGATTGATAATGTTTTAGAATATATTACTTGAGTTTGATGTATAGAAAAATATGTTTTTAACATTATTTGTGCATTTAAATGTTTCCAGATAAAACATTAATGGTATATAAATCCATTATGGTTTATTAGATCTAGGATATTTAGGTAATTAAGAGAAACATTTTATCGTATTGGTAACCATGTGATAGATGTGTGACTGCTTAACAATATTATTATTGTTATTTCAAACGGATATTTCAATAATTTTTAATGATATCTATAAATAATGAGATATATGTTTAGCTTAAAAAACACATTATTGATAATTATTTTGAGGTTATATTGGTTATAGGGTTCATCATTCACATAATTATTTTGTTTAAACGTTTGGTATTATTGATGATTTTTGATGATTAATGTATCATATGATGTTTGGTTTATTTTTTGAATAATATTACTATGTTCTACCTAGTTTAGTTTTAGTTAATTTTCTCACATAGGGAGAATAACATGTTTTCCATTTTATGCACATATGGCATTAAGAAGATGATTTTTATGTTCTTGGGAATAAAAATTCATTATGAATACTCATATTTTAAAGTAACATATGAAATTATAGTAGATATTGAAATAAGGATATAATTATACTCATGATGTAAGTATATATACTTGTTCACTTAGTCTAGATGGTAAATAACTTTCCGTCTATATGAAAAGTAACATGAAAAACATGGTGTCTTATTACATTCATATATAACTAATCATATGGAATTTTATTTCATAAAAAAAATTTGGTTTAAATTATCTTATCCTTCAATTGATCATTAAATTTATTTTTGATCAATGTATTAGGTCACTATAATTAATTATTTTCAAATTTCTATAATGTTCAAATAATTGCCTCTCACATGTGTTCTTCTATTTGGTGAACAATTTATTTCATATTCCATATTGCCTATATACATATCTTCATTTGTAATTAATAAATTTATATAATATACCTATTAATGATGGGGGTGTACAAAAAAGTTATTTTAAAATGTCCATATTATTTTAAAGAGATAATGTCCAAATAGGAAAGTTGTAATTTATTAAATTTGATGGGATTTAACACCCCCATGATCTCAAAGGAATAAAATTATGTTTGATTGTGCTAGAAAAATGAAACATAGAGTTTGGAAAATAATGGACCATCATGAGACATTATTATATTATTCATTTCAAATACATTTAATCTATCTGTGGGATTATGGAACACTTAACCCTGAGATTTTTATATTAAAATTTTAAATCTGAATCGACCACTTAACTTAAGAAACAAAGAATTTATTTAACGATTATAACCTATCTATTATATTCATGGATAAAAATTGTAAAAAATTATTTAGGGGTTATATATATATATATATCTATATATACGAGTCATATTCAATATGAATTATTTATAAATGTTTATTATATAACAATATAAATTTCAGTAAAGTAATTTTATTGGTAGAAAATATGTATTATTCAAAAATTAATTTCATAACATTTCCTAAAAAAATAATATAATTAATTTTATTAAATATATATGGTTTTCTAAATAAAATAAAATTGATATATTAAATTTGAAATATAAGTATAATTTTTTTGCAAAATTTTCTGAATTTTTTGGAAATAATTATTTTTCAGTGACTATTGAAACATAAATATTTATTAAGAGTACACAATATCAATAAATTTAAAAAAATTAAATGTAGTATTTACATTATTATATTATTTAATGTAAGAGAATTATTATTTTCTTTTAATTAAAATTCTCAGTTTCGTTTTTGTAATCATTATATTGTATATTATTATACTTTTTTTGTGGTTTAATGACATGATATTTTAAAAAAAAATTAGAGTGATCAATGTTTCTGCATATTCATTTATTAATGTTAAAAATAGTTAGGTAATATTTTAAATAAATTAATATTTTCTATAAAAAAATATTTAATTAATATTCATACAATTATCTTTTTTAGGCATAGATTTTAATGTAAATTTATTTTCTGTTAGAAAGTAATACACTTCTCGAAAAACCACATTATTTTCATAAATGAGGGCTCTATTTTAAATTTAGTTTTATATACATGAAGAAAAATTATTGGAAACTATATAATTTATATTTAAACTCATATTATAAAAATTTATTCTGGGTTTTTTTAATTAACTGAATAGAATATTTTTTGATGAGTACCGAAAATTAATGAAATTTAATTGAAAACAATATTTCTATTTATATTATTTATAAATTAAAATTATATTTTATATTTTTTAAAATTTTATTTAAATTAATTATTATATAAATTCATCAAATATTTTTGTTTTAAAAAAATAACATTTAATTTTCATATAAAATCATTATAAATAATTGATCTTTTTCTCTTTGAAAGAATGCATTCTAGACTTGTCTTCTTATTGATTTTAAATTAAATTATGTGACCTATAATAATAATATTTCAAAAAATTGATTCGAAATTTTGAAAAAATAATATTTATAAGATCTAATTATGTCAACTAAATTCTAGAGCATAATTAATAGGCAAAATGGTTCAAAAATAAATACCATGGTTAAGGTAAAATATGATTTATTGAGGGGTTGACCAAAGATTTAATGGGTAAAAATGACCAATGAACATTTCAAAAACCATTTTTCTAGACATATTTCGACCATGCCTATTTTATATTCTACAATTGTCCATTTTGGAGGTTTTTTCATTATAAAAAACATTGTATGATTGAATCTTTTCGAAAACTAAAATTGTGCCTCTCACGTCGCTTATAAAAGTCCACCCACTATCGTCCATTCTTAACACATTAAAAATATTTAGATCAACCAGGACCTACCTAAATAACATACCAACTTCAATTCATATAAAAAATGAACACATAAAAGCCGAAAAATATTCCATATATAAAAATTATTTTATTACATGATCATTACTTATAAAAATTTCTACAAGCATCATTTAGTTTATGAAATCATCATTCGTGTGTATGATGGAAAAAAGTCTCACAAATCGATTTCATTCAATTTTACATTACAACCTATCATGATATGAAAAAGTTATTAATATAAATAATATATATTATATATATTACATTATTATATATTATTATTCATTATAATATATATATATATATATCATTTTACATTTAATTTTGAAGGGGATATGGTTGCATCACTCATGTATATGACTGACTAATATATCATGATGTGATGTGATTTTTATTCCCCTAATTCATTAAATGGAACATAATAATAGAAAATTTAATTAATATATGTCATATAAATTAAATAATTATTATATTAATCCCATTTTTAAAAATAATTTAAAAAATAATATAGAATTTATTTTTTATATTAGTATGATGATAACATCATTCACATATGTGTGGACTACTAGCATCACTAAGTTATATGACCCTTTTTTCATCTCCACAACACATGTATGATATATATATATATATAAGGAAATAATATGTTTTATAATATATTATGGTCATTATATAAATATAAAAAATTATCTACCATCATTCCATAATGATCATATATAATTTGAAATGTTACTCAAGTGTACAATTTGACTACCATCTCCATAATCGTGGCATACATTTTTTATTTAAAAAAGTCATTAATAATTTGTAGAAAATATTTATTTCATTAAAAAATAAAAAAATTATCAAATCATTTTTAATTTATAGATTATGTAACAATGTTATATTCAAAAAAACGGAACATTCATAAAAATGCATGATTGAGAAAAATATTAATTCATACCTGAAATGAAATAAAATTTATTTTCAAACATGTGATAATTTGTTTTAAAGGATTAATATAAGATATTATAATTATAGATATTTTTTATTAATAATTTAATAACATGTAAAAAATAACAATAATTTTTTTTAAAAATCATCAACCAAAAAAAGCATGTGGAATTAGATTTCCAGTCTCTCTTGTAATTTTGGGAGACAAATGATAATTCATAAGTAATTTTTTTTTGTCCTCTATATAATATAAATTTGAAATAAAATATCATAAATAAAATTAATTTTAGAAATATTAATATTTCATTTGATGATATTATTTTTTTGGTATTATAATTAAAAATTTTATTAATTGAGTAAGGCAATTTTCTCTCAATTTTTCTTCATTGACAGTTATGTCAAGCTATAATCCAATAACAATTTATGAGTTGTATATACACCACCTTTGACATGTAATTTATCCAATTTTTTTATTAAAATTTTATTTTATTTTTTATTAAATGATATTATTTTATAGGGCTTATGATTCAATATTACCATAGTGGAAAAACATTTATGTTAAAATCTCATCATTTCTACTAAATATTTTTTATTAATTCTCCATTTTTGAAATATTATGATAAAAATCAAATAAACACTTATGGATATTTTTAATCTATGAATATTGATGATATATTCATATTATAGAACATTTTTCCAAAATATCATCCAAAAAGTGTTGACAAAATCATTTTATAAAAAATCCTCTTTATTAATCTCTTTAATTAAAATTATTTTCCCTCAAAAATAATTTTCTCAAAATATATTTTCAATAATGTTTTTAGAATTATTTGAATGACTCAATAAATTAATTTTTACAAATATTTTAAATTTGAATAATGTTTTTACTATAATCTTCTTTCCATTTATCTAATAATTACCATTATTTTCTTACCAACAATTAGAAATGAATATTTTTTTAAATGCATATGAAATGAAAATTATATCCAAATACCACAAAATTTATTTTAATAGAATAGTCATTTAAAAATTTTCTATGTTATTTTATATTAATTAGAATTTAAAAATATGTTTAAAAAGACATTATTAAATTGGAAAGGGAATTTTTCAAAATAAATTGTGTAATTATGTTTTAATGAATCCATTAAATATTCTAATGTTGTTTTAAAAGAAATTAACTTTAACAATATTTATTGAATTTTTTTTATAATATTTAATTTTAAAATTAAATTATTTTTCAACAAATACTATTTAAAAATATTTGAATTGTATATTGAATTCATCAATGTCGACAAAACATTTTGTTAATTTTTTTCTAATGGGAATTTATTTTCAATAAAATTCATATTCTTTCTCTTGATAGACATAAACTATTTGAAATATACTATTATGAAACTTGTTTCTCTTCAATAGATTAATATTGTCTCAATTTGATATTTATTGAAATGGTTTCATTTGCACAGGTTAACCATGATTCAATGATATTGAATTGTAACCTATTCCTCCTCCATGTTGTTATCAATTTTGAAAAAAAAAATGATCTAATATCATTACCATGGGTTGATCAAGTCATGGTTGGAAAAATAGGGTTCATGATTTTTATATTTATGTTTAATCTCTCTGTAATTTTTTTTATTGGAAATGATATAGGAAGGTTATCATAAATAGCATCAGGATAGCCTTTTACAACCAATATGATGGGAATTCCAGATAGCATTAAGTGTGCCCGTTAGAGCATATGTGAGGGGGTGGAAAAGATATCCCCAATTTATAACATTGTATCTCATATTATTGGTTCCCCAACATAGAAAAAAATTTAATTATTGGGTTTGTAGCCTTATTTAATCATTACAACCAATATCATTATTGACTGGGTAGAGGGAGACCCATTACATACCCTGAAGACCCAATGACAAGTTTCCTAAATTCAAATCATAAAAGCCCATTTTTTTCCCTAGTGGTTCCATCAGTGAATAGTAACAATACATTACCTAGCCTACTATATTAATGATGTTTCCAATATAGTACTACTATAGTTGTAAGGGTTATATAAAAATTCAATGATGAAAATGTTCAAAGATAAAAAGTCATTTTATCTAGCATTTCAATGAGATTATAATATATCCTTTATGAATTTTTTAATCACATGGATCATGATTATTTATTCCTTTGACTTTTAATATTGTTAAATCCTTTATCCTTTTTTAAAAATAGTTGAACAAGTTATAGTTTGGTATGGGTTTTTTCTTTATTCACTATAATTATACCGAAAAAATCTTATTCTCTACTTATAATTAATTATGAAATTTCATTTTTAACAGTAATCTTTCCCTTACTATGAATTTTGGTAAAAAATATATATTTTGTTACACCTAGTATATGATCTATTATGTTTATGTATGTATTACATGAAGGGTATCATATTTATCATGTTGAGGAAAAAATATTGAATATGAAAATATGGGCGTAGTGGGAAAAAAATCCTATTGTATTAAAGGGTATCTTTTGTGTAAGAGTTTTTCCTAATTATAAAAATCCTCAAAACTAAAAGCCCCATAAGAATTCAAGATATCCAATTTTAATTTTTTATATTTTATTCTTCATTATGGATTAAAATGGGTTACAATTTTTGCTATCAAATCCAAAATTTTATGGATTGTGATTTTATGGCCAAATCTAGGAGTGTGGTTTCCTTGCTTAAATAGTACCCGTATACGAATATCACTCTAATGAATCAAAATAATTATTTCCTTAAAATACAAGTATAATAATAAAATAACGTATGGATCCACTAGGATGAATACATCAATAAAAAATAATTCCCTTAAGCTAGAAAATAATCCTTACAATTATATAAACATATAATATTCCTTGCAAATCATTTAAAAATAATAATAAAAACCCTTCTTTATATGTAAATCAGATATTATACTAATGAAAATAAATAAAAAAAATTTAACCCCATTTCAATCCAACTACAAAAAAATTTAATTCTAAAAAAATAATTATCATGCATTAATATTCCCCAAAAAATGTATGATTTAATCAAGGAAAAATAAGATAAATTTAAAAAACACCACTATAAAAAGGTATCATAATTAAACTAGGAATCCTATTTAAGTAGGTGATAAAACCCCATTATTATTAGGGGAGATTATTTTAAAATATATGGAGACAAATTATAATAAATGAAACCCTTATAATACAAGAACACATCACTTATTAAAACATTATTTTTTTCAAAACATCATCAACATAATTTATTTTCATATAGAAAACCATGAATGTAATTTTAACACACACCTTCACTATATAAAATATAATTTAAAAAACATTCATTGAAATAGTCCATTTAACCATTAAGTGTAATAGGAAAATGAATAAAATTTATAGAACCATTGATAAAAGAAACTATGTTTCCTTTTTCACATAGAAAACCATGAAGGTAATTGTTTCACACTCCTTCACTCTATAATGTATGATTTAAAAAATTATCATTGAAGTGGTCCATTTTCCCATTAATATAATGATAAATCATATAAAATTAATAGAACCATTGATAAAAGAATACTGTGTATCCTTCACCTCATTTGATTAGTTAGAAAATAATATTTAAACAATATGAAACTGTACAAATAATTAAATATTAAGAATATGAATGGAAATACCTATCTCAATATGAAATAAAATGATAACATTGAGATGAAACAATAGAATTCACATCCAATAATGAATCATCATCATTAAAAATAAATCCCCATAATTTACAAAAATACTATAAATGAAAATATGAAAACCATGAACATCTATATTTAGATAAAAATAGAGAAAATGATGAATAACAGAGTAGAATATATTAAAATCCCATATATTTTGATTTGGGGATGATACCCACTTCATGTCACTGAAAATATAACATGGAGATTCTTGGAGTAGTAAATGTTGGACTAGAGAGGTTACAATCATGTGGGGTTTGATTTTGTGGAGATTTATAGGGAAAACCCAAATAAAAAACCGAAAATGATATAAATAATCGTATTTGAATGGTCTCATGGTTTCCATGAATAGTTTACCATCTCATTAGTTTATAATCCCAATAAATAAACTGTTTCATTGAATGATCAACTATTATTTAATCATAATTTATGTTTACTCATTTCCATGAATTATTATAAATTTATTCCAAGGGACAATTATATTTCAATTGATTGAATAGAAACTCAAATTAATATGTAAATGATAAACATGTGTGATATATTATTAATTTATAAAAAATATATATATTTACATTACCATGTAATTACTCTTATTTGATGATATATTTGACAATATCTCCTCAAACAATATTTAATCTATGTGATCTGTATCTAGAATCCATCTAAATGAGGTCTGAACATGACTAATAATCTTTAAACATCATCTTAAGAATCATCAGTTTGTACATTAGACTCTTCTAGTTTTTTACATTTCTCAAGGTTGACCGTAGGTGATTTCTTCTTTTGGGAGAAATAACTCTTAGTGTTTTCTCATAAAATTTACAAGGAATGATAAGAGAAAAATATATATATCTTGATCCCTATCAAGGTTATGAGATATTATAACTATATATATTATAAAATTTATTTTCATTTTTAGTATAATATAATTAGATATTAATTTAGGAATGTTTTGGGTTGCTAAAATTCCCGCTAAACACCTTAAGTCATTATAATTCATTTTTTACCCACAGAAAATAATAATAATAATAATAATATTTTCCTTAATTTTGAATGTATTTTATGTTTATTGAAAACCATATCATTTATATTATTCCCATTATAAAAATTAAGATCAATCAACATACAATACCGGCATTTACCTAACATTCAATAATGAATATATATTTAATAAATAATTTTTTCATGATTATTATATTATAAATATAAAAAACAATTATATTCCCCTAAAATAATATTCAATTATTATTATTATTATTATACTAAATTTTTTGTTAGAATTTCATAAGATTTATTTATATTGATTAACTATATCAATATTAAAATTATTTGTTAGCACTAGTTAAATTCATTAGATGAAATTACATAGGACTATGGATCAATATAATTTGTGGACCTCTTTGAATTTTTTAGTGGCATTTGGAATGAAAAAAAAGTCCAATTTCATCATATTGAATCATTCAACTTAACCAATTGATAATGAATTTAAATTCATACTGACATAAATCTTCATACGATCATTTAATATGTTATATAATCACTTTATCTCAATACATCAAATTAGGATGGATGAATATTGGTTCCTTTAACATATATGCTAGATGTATCTTTTTTTCAATCCCTAAAAATTATCACCCATTAAAAATTGTAAATGGATTTTGTAAATGTTATTTAGTTTCCATCAACTAGACTATGATATCAAATTTCATCATGGGATAGAAGGGGGAAATTTATTTTTGTAGTATCCATAATTGAAATATCACAGTTGAATAACCCAATGTATCCTATCCCATCATCAAAAAAATTAATCATGGTTTTTTTCAATAAATCAAAGTTTTTGTGTCGTTATATCTGTTAATTATAATTTTGAGGTATAGTGGTTAATTAATATGTCTTTATATAGGAATATCTAATGACAGATGGAAATATGAATTTCTTATCTAACTTGTCTCTTCTCAAAACCTCATATCATGGGGATTACAACCTGTAAACACAATAAGAATGTGTATGTATGTATACTGATCCCTCTACCTCTAGAACAATATATTATTTATTCCCTATTATTAAATATCATTAATATGTAGACCTTTACTCAAATATGACGTTCTAGATCCAATATATTCTCATCATTGTGGGGAACAACTCTAAACATTGAGGAGAAGATATATACATATGAAATTATAACCAGAACAATTCATGTAGATCAAATATAATTATTTTATGAGAAAAAATAGTTAATAATGAAACAATATATTCATGTTTTAAACAGTTTTTTTATATTCAACCAACCCCAATAGACTCCCACTATCACTAGAGCAAGTTGAAAATTGCGTTCAATCCACCATCTCCCACAGGAAACTAATCTCTCTACATAGATAATTCTTTCTTAAATAGGACATCAATTATTTCATCCATTTATACTCTACACACTACAACATATCATAATTGAACAAAATTTTGGAGGATATAAAATATTTGAATTATATGATTTATCGTTTAGTGCGACCTTATTTCAATAGAGCGATCCATTAATGTAGTGTTACCATTGTAAAATTTCATTACATCATTAATTATACAAATATAATTAGTTTATCATACTTGGTTGTGAATATGTACTAGTTCTTAAGACATATTATATGCCAAAATATTTTTAGACTCGAATCTATAATAGTTAACACCTAACCTATTTATTCCCATCCACCTCAAATTTCAACCATTATAAAAAATATATATATACTACATATTAATATATATTTTTCCATTTAAATACTCAAATTTATTTAACACCATCAGACATGATCTTAATATAATTCATATTATAGGAACTTATAAATAGATTTTTATTAGATACATAATCATAATTTATGTAGTATTACAGTGTTGTTCACATATTTCATCTTGATATATTCATATTATGTACAATTTATAGGTGACATATAAATTTTATATAACATAGAATATACCATCAATATTATGAAAAAAATAACACCTAATTTTAACTGGGGGTTTATTTTTATAGTTCACATGGTATATGGTTGTTGATGAATGAATGTGTTAAATGAATACAAGATGATAGAGTGTGATATATACGAACTCATGAAAGTGAAAAATAATTGATGTCATGTATGTGTGATATGTGTGATCTCTAGAAAACAAGAAATAACTAATCTCATTCAATAATAACTTGCCTGATATTGAGAATATGTGAATGGTATGATATCATGAATGACATTATAGTTTGATATCATAAATGTGTGAATATATTATTTTTCAAGAGGGAGAGAATTATAATCTATCGGATTGATAATGTATAAACATATCTTTTGGAGATTTAATTCCTAAATTTAAAATATAGTATAATCATGCAACACATATGATGGAATATCATTTTTTTCAAATTATCTTGAATATATATATCATTAAGATCATAAACACAATCCAAATATGGAAATTAAGGAGGTATCTTAAGGACATTTGAGATCATGCTACCAAATTACTAACATTTAATCTTGTGATGAGATCTTTTGTATGTGTAGTAGGCATTGGATCTCATGATGATATATTACAAATTTCTAATTATTTTATAAGTAAATCCTAATGTATAATCTAATAAACTATAGAAAACATCATGTTCCATCACAAGATTCACATTTTGTCTCAATATAAGATCATGTTAAGTGCATGATGCCATTTTTTATGGAATTGAAATGGTTGATTGTTCACAATTTGTAGAGGTAAGGTGGTGGATTTTCATATATAAATACCAACTGGAACATCCTTATTAAATTATATTATTTTTTCAAAACGTTTTATACAATTATTGGTATGCGAATGTGTCTCACAGAGAGATATCAAGACTTATTTTTGTGGATAGATAACCCATAAGAGTATACATGATGGACATTACTTATGTTTTGTTAAGGTTTTTAACAAAGTATATTTCAATTCATGAGTGTGTTTCTAAACCAGGATATCAAACATTTAAATAATTGTGTATAACACTAGGGTCTTTCCAAAATATCTAATGTTATATCATTCTAGGATCTCACGTAATGTGAGAAAAGGTCCATACACTAGGATATTGAGAAATAGTAGACCAAAGGATCTCATGAAAAGGTATGTGTCGGGATCTTGCGCAATAGTATACTCCAGGATCTCATAAAAGGGGTTGTGCATGGGGGTCTAACACATGGGTATACCATGAGAATATTGTGCATGTACATACACACATATAATACCCATGTAAAAAGTGTTTTTCACATGTCAAATTTTATTAGTATAAATAGAAAAAAATAGATAAACGTCATTTGAAAATACTTGCCAGAGAAGTTTATTCACCACTACATTCATGGATGTGAATGGGATGTTCAAAATTTCATGATGATCTTACCAGTTTAGAGCTAATTATTTTCTCTATAATAAAGGGATCTTTTTTACCATTGACTGCATAAAGGTAGTGCATCATCTTGTTGTTTTCATATAAGTAAAATATCTTTCAAAAAAAACTTCGAAGTGGAATCTACATCAAATTCAGAGAACATTTATTATTTCTAATAAACATACCCACATTTACCTAAATAGTTTGTTGATCTTTTATAGATTTTTGAATAATATATATAGAAGGAAGTTATCCATTTCACTAGTAGTGGTTCATGGATGCAAAGTTTGAGGGAGTGACCCTTAACAAGTAGTGAGTTTCCAATAGTATTTATAATGATATAGATTATGGGAATATATGGTATTTATCATGAACATTATTTTTAATTGAGACATTTTATATTTTTTACCTCATCACATTGAGATTTCATGCTCCTTGTACATAGCCCAATGATAGAAAACCATGTATAAAAATGTGTTTTTATATTCATTCTTTCATGATTTACTATTTATGAATTATCTAAGATAATGTATGAAATGATAAGATAAATATAAAAAATAAAGAAAAATTGATGTGACCCAGAAAATAAATATATCAAGATCTAGTAGTGCATGACGGAATTTAGAAACGAATATTTATACACTAATGATCTATCTACAATTGTATGTAGACACATTTTGTATCCAACCATTTGTATCCGAGAAAATATTAATTTTTTGGTCTCACACTTTATTTAGTCTACTATTGTCAATGATTTTTCTATTTTATTTTATTATTACAAACAATAGAGAAGAAGATATATAATATGAAGAAGAAAAAGTCAGTTATCATTCATCAATGATTAATTTTATGTGGAAAAAGTGTGATTCAATTTAAGGAAAAAATCGATGTACTAAAGAGATGATTAAATGAATCATATAGAAAATAATATATACTCACATAAATGATTCCATTGAGGTGAGTGAAGAACCTGATATTAAATGTTTTGATGAAACTATAGAGGAGGCGGAAACCCCAATAAGGGAAAAAGTTTATGTTTACAATGAAAAAATTATAACAACCATGCTCTTTATTACATACATAAACATGATTCAATACATAAACATGCACTAAAAAAAATATTTGGATCAAGTGTTCTAGTGTCTTGGGAAATTATGAACATTACATAAAAACATAAACATTAAATATAATATCATTTTGAAAAATTTCTTTTATATCACACTACATTACTTCATACTAGCATTTCAAGGGATAACATGAGGACATGCATAAGAAAATGATGATCTATAAATCACAGTAATGGAGTAAAAAAGGCATTACAAGAATAATAAATTAAATTTTAGGCAATATAAATAAAAATAGACCATAAGAGAAAGAGGAACATAATGCCATGATATAGACTAATTATTATAACATATAGATGTGCCAACAACATTTAACATGATGTTAACATGAGCCAAGGACCATTTCACATGGGGAATTAGTAAAACCTCATTGCACATGAATTATCCTGAGTAATACCCCCTTGACCATGAATTATTATGAGTCTAAACTCATTTCACATTACGTATCATGATACTACTCTTTAACTAATGCATTAGAGAAGTATCAGTGTACACCCTTTATAAATATTATATTTCATGCATAAGTGCGCCACATGGATCTAATAACGTGGAATCATTAAACATCGTCATTTATTACATGAAAACGTATTGTGTAATACATACATGACAATATATAATCCATAAGTATGTGTGCATAATCATGAGTACACATTATATTGAAATTGTTATGGTATTCACTTACACGATGATTTTGGCTTGGAAAATTTTAGCTGCATAACAAAATCAACTAGAATAAGTAAAATTGGTTAATAATAGAGGAAGAGGTATCTGATAATTTATACATGAAATTTAAAGTAACGGGGTCATGTAACATAATATCCCAACCTACGTAGTGGAATTCTGATTCGTAATATAAAATAATTACTAGATTGTAAATGAGACGTGAGAAATTTATTACAGATTTTCTATAAGGTAACGAGTGTACATGGGAGGCATTAATGAGAGAGAAGGGGGACTATAATCATCCAATAATCAGGAGTTCTGTATGGGGGAGGAGACAAAACACACCACAACATTTGTAATTGAATACAGAATTTTATCACAACTCAACAATATTTGGAACAAAATGGGAAAGGAATAAATACCTTATGGTAATTTGGCATGGTAACAGATGTACATGGAGGCATTAATGCAAGGGAAAGCAGTATCTCATCATTCAAAAATAAGGATTGAAGTATAGGTGATGTGTGAAATCATACCCCAAATTTTATTTATTGAGTATAAATGTAATTATATTGTAATGAATCATTCACATAATTAAGGAAGGAAGGTAATTGAGGATCCTTTTCATATAAATATGATTCCAAAGTATTGGGAGTAGATTATTTTGAGCATGAGGAACCATGGGAGGATTATATAGGGATAATGGAAGAGTTTAGTCAAGAACAAAATGGTTTGAGGGAAATGTAATGGGACGTTGAGTTGGCTTATAAAGGAAAATAGGCAGGTTTTTTTATTATTTAGTTTATGGACACTACACATTAAACTAATCAAAACCACAAACCATCCCATGATTTTTTAAAATGGTTTTTTCCAAATGGGAGTGGAAAAAAATATTTTCAATGGCCAATGTCTGATCATATTAAAATATTAGTCTATATTATGTGGAGGTGACTGACACTTTCGAGGAAATCGTTTTGAAAAGGTAAAATATTTTATCAGTCATGTATGGTACAGAAATGACCCATAAAATTAATCAAAAAAATACACAATAACATTATTTTAAAGGAAAAATATTTGTTTCGAAAAAACATTATATTGAATTTAATTACAACACTCTTTAGACATTATGATGTCATAATAAACATTATATATTTAAACAGTATTTAATTTTTACCCAAAAATTCGACTGTCTCAGAAAATTAAGAACAATTCCTTATTATATAATTTCAACATCATGAATCCAAAAATGATATTCATTTTTTATAATATAATTGAATAAATTTTTTAATTTTTACTTTTAAAATAAAAACCAACATTTATCAAAAATTCATTTTTCTTGAAAAAAATACCTTTGAATCCATAATAAAAATTACAATAGTTTTCATAAAAAAATTATGTGATCATTAGTATTTAATAAAAAAAAATTTAATAATAATATTTTAATAAAATTTTATATAATAAAAAATTCCAAAAAATCATAATAGTAAATTTCATAATTGAATATTAACTACAAATATTATTTGTGCTTTAAAACCCATTTAAAATTTAACATTAATAAAATTAATGTATATTATTTGTAAAAGAATAACATAATCATAGTGATATGGTCTTGTTACATAAACCCTTATATCACCCACATATAACCTAAGGGTAAGGGGTGAAAAGGTGATATACACTAGGGGCGGATTAGATAACATTTCTAGTGTACTAATCTTTATTAACATCCACTTCTCTTATAAAAGACTCTGTTCAAACACACCATGTTGAAGCTCGGTTTTTTCATGGTCAAGAGAGAATCTCAATAACACTACCTTTTTTCTAATCACCAACAATATGGATTTACATGAAGAAATTCTATTGGATGAGGCAATGACATCATTTGTCTTAGTAAATTGGATTGATTGAATCAATATATTTATACTAATCAAATTAACACTATTCAAAAACTATATTAGAAATGGAAAAAATTATTTACGGTATTTTAGGATCCATAAAATTAAAACCAATGAAGTGAAAATGTTTTATATAACCATTTTACTAAATAAGACATTTACATTTAATGAATAATCCATAATAAAATTTTTTTTCATTATAATATTCCCCCATTAAAAAAATTTCCATTAAAATATATTTTTCCGACACTATAATTGATGATAGTATCTTTACTAATTCACTTTATCAGATTCCCACATTCCATTTTTAATATTGTGGTTTCTCCATGACACTATGACGAGGGAAAATTATTTAACTTCTTGTTACTTTTTCCCGATGATCTAATTTTATAACTGGCTTCTCTTCATATGAGATGTAATTCTACAATGGTATCATCTATGGATTTAGTACATGTTATGGTTCTGTTGTTTACTTTATCAATAGTGATACATGGAATACATCAGGTACGTGAGACAGGTTTGATCGGTGTTCTAGTTTATAGTCCACTGGTCCAATGTGATCAAGGATCTCAAAAGTGTTGATGTATCTTGGACTACACTTTACCTTGCTCCCAAATTTAATAACAATTTTCTATGGTGATATGCAGAACAGTACCATGTCTCCAATATCAAACACTAGGTATCGTTGATAATTATCAACATTTCCCTTTTGTCCGCTTTGAGTAGATTTAATATGTTGTTGGATGGTCTTAACCTTCTGTACCATTACATTGACCTTTTCTGAACCTAGGAGTTTTCTCTAACCAGCATCATCCCAACATGCCAATATTCTACAAATATCCCAATAAAGTGCTTCATAACAATCCATTTGGATGCTTGAGTGGAAAATGTTATTGTTAGAGTACTCAACCTGGGGAATATATTGATCCTATCATCCATTGAAGACCACTGATAATACTCTCCACTTGTCCTCATGTGTTTGGATATTCTACTCTGATTGGCCACTAAATTGAAGATGAAAATCCGTATGGATCTTCAACCCAGTATTCAGAGTTTGTTGGAGACTATTCTAGAACATAAAGTTGAATATTGGATCTCAATCAGACAAAATTGAAAGTGACACTCCAAGAAGCCTTACCACTTCCATATTGAATATTCCTTCTAGTTGATCAAATTATAAATCCCGCTGAATTGCAAGGATGTGTGTAGTCTTTGTATGATGATCCACAACAACCCATATAGCATTGTTTTCTTTGGATGTCATTAGATGTCTAGTGAAAAATTATATGCTGATGTCCATCTATTTCCACATATATATGGATAATGGATTCATCGACCCCTTATACATTTTTCTCTCAGCCTTCACCTGATGACATTCCAGGATCATTGTTGAATATTCATCGATCTCCTACTTCATTTAATCCCATAAATAATTCTTTCGATGATATTGATACATCTTTCTATTTCGTCTATTAATGGAGAAATTCAAACTATGTGAATCATCATAAAGTTCATACATTAAATATAGATTTTATGCAAGACATACTATTAACCTAAATCTCACAATTCCTTCTTAATAAACATGGTTTTTTGAGGATTTTTCTTTTCTAATGGTTTTCACATTTTTCTGAATTCCCACATCATTATTTTGACAATCCTTTAAAATTTCTAAATGATACATTTGAGAATTCCTTTGTGATTTGATTGACGATGTTCCCTTATTAATGACAACCAAGTCCAACTTCATCAAATCTATGATGATTTCGTTCTTTTCAATTTCTCCTCAATGATAGAATCGATGGGTCATTTCTACATTGAGAATCTACAACCTTGTTTAATTTCCCAAGGTGGTAATGTATTTTTCAATCATAGTATTTGATCTTCTCTAATCATCATTGTTCAAAAAAATTCATGTATTTAAATGTGAATTTATATTTAAGGCTTTTTTTGATCCATTTATATTTCACATTTCTCCTCAAAGAGGTAATGTTTCCATATTTTTTAATTCAAGATTATCGCAACCAACTCCATATCATGTGTTGGTTGATTTTTCTCTTGAAAATTCAATGTACTTAAATCATAGGAAATGTCTATTTTTTTCACCAATACACATCCTAGGACCTTCATTTAATCATATCTGAATACCAAAAAAATATCTCCACCTATGGGTAGTGTGATCATGATAATAATGACAAGCCTCATTTTGAACTCCTTGAAGTTATCTTCACATTCATTAATGCAGGAAAACATGATACCCTAACGAGTTATCTTGGTAAGAGGGTTTGATAATCATTAATACATTTTAAAAAATTCAACGATAATATCAAGCTAACCTTAGGATGCTATAGATATATGTCCCCATTGTTGGCCTCAACCATCCCTCAATTAAATTTGTCTTGGGGGGATCCAAAGTTATCCCACTGATGGTGATGATATGAACCAAGAATGAGATCTCATTCCACCAGAACACACACATGTTGTACTTCGCATAAACTTCTCCTTTCAAAGGGACTGTAGTACTATGCATAGATTCTCATCATGATCTTCCATGTCATTGGAGTATATTATAATATTTTCAATTAATACAAACACAATTTTTTCAAGGTAATCTCTAAAACTCTATTCATCAAGACTACAAAGATTTTGGGAGAATTAGTAATTATAAAATGAATTAATATAAATTCATAATTCTCGTACCTTGTACAAAAAGTAGTCTTGGGGATATCCTCCGTTTTCACTATTGCATGGTAATATACCGAAACCAGATCAACCTTGCATATGTATTGTGCTCTAGGTAGCTGATAAAAAAATTCATCAATTAATGGCATAAGTTACTTGTTCTTTATTGTGAATTTTTAGATCTCACAATAATCAATGAAAAGGAACATTGAACCATCATTCATCTTGACAATGAGGACATGTGCACCCTATGGTGAACCACCTGGGCATGTTAACCCTTTATCCAGATTTTCTTATAGTTTTTTCTTTATCTCCTCAAGACACAAAAAAATCATTATATATTATGTCTTGAATATTGTAAATTCCATGACAATAGGATCAATTTTGAATTCAATAAATTTTCTCAGAGGAAGGCCAAAAAATTCCTTTGGAAAAACTTTAGTAAATTTACACACAATAGGATTCTATTCAAAGATGGTTTCTTCCTTAGACTCAATCATTTGATCAAGATATGCATGCTCATTAGGCAGTGATATTCACTATTGAGATGATGGTGATATAGAAGATACATCCTTCTCATTGCACTAGTATAGAACTAGGGGCCGATTCACCATATGGAAAGTGATTTTTATCTCACAAAACATTATGTTGGCTCTATATAGGGAAAGAAACTTCTTGCCAAGAATTGCATCAAATTCCACTACATGGAGTACGATGTGTTTCATTGGAAAGTTCAATCTAATAATTGTGAAATTCAAGGAGTTATATTCATGAGATAAAATGATTTCCACATTTTCCGTTCTCACTGACAACTTCACATCCAAGATTTGTGGTGGTGGTGGGATTATTCTAATAAAAATTTCGAAATAATTGAATGCCTAGAATCATAATCAGGAAGAACGTTCATTATTATTGAAATAATAACTTGATTACATGTCACCACATCATTTTAGGGATTCACATATATGGTTGTTATGGATGAAACCCACCCTTCCCACCTTGGAGGTTTTGGGTTGCCTGAAAAACCCTTGTCTTGGGGAACTAGTTTGAAAAGTTCCCTGGTTGTTGGTAGTATAAATAGTATATTTTATTAGGTTAAACGGAAAATTTTAGGTTATACTAAAAAACTATACAACTCTGTCAGCTCGGTTATGGTTATGACATATTTAATGGAAATTTTTACCAAATATATATTGTTTGAAATAACAAAACCATATGATTTAATTTCAATGTGTGATTTTAATCTAATGTTATCCTTAATTTTTTGTATTATTTTTGGTACAATTTGTTTGATTAAGAGATTAAAATATTTTAATTAGTAGAATATTTTTGAGTGTGTCCAACCCCTCCCATATAAAATGCATCCACATCTCCTATTCTTCTAAATCTACACTTTCATTATACATCAAATTATACCTATCAATATACCATACTAAAATAAATCCCCATGACCAAGAGATCATGGTTAGATCAGAATACCATCTATTAATTGTTTAATTTGTTTGTAAATTGATGCTTCTCAATCAAATGGTATATGTATTTACTGACTACAATAATTTTTATTTCTTCTTTTACAAAATATAAAACCTTTTTATACAATATAAAATAATTAATCCATTATTTTTCATATTAAAAATTCCTAATTTTATAATGGATCATCATTTTTCGAACTCATTTACATTAAATCATAATGTATTGTATCAGTCATGCATTTGTGTAGACTACAACCTCCTCACATCCAATTAATTTGTTTCCCATCACCTCTTTAAATGAATAATATATAAAATAAATATACTACCAAAATATAATACATATTTATTGATTAATATTATATAAATTATTAAAACATATACATTGTTCATGTAAGACTACCATCACACAGAAAAAATCATAGAAAAGTGACCGATTTTCACAAAAATATTCAATTTTTAATGAAGTAATTACTTATAAAAGTAAAATAAGTATATTGATTCAAATAAATTAAACATTTTAAATTTTATTTATAACCAAAAAATAACTTTCATTTCTAAATGATATGTTATATTTAGAGTTTTAATGAATCGTGTTGAACTATTAAACAATAAAACCAAACATTACAAGAAGATACTTATACTCAATATACAATTTTCTAATAAATATTTCTCTTTTAAAATAAATTTTTTCTCTTCATATAAAATCATCATTTTTCCCCTTCTTTATCATTTTCTCTATTTTCAACTAAAACTACTCAAAATTAATTTAAAACATATGATGATCACTGAATCATAGTAAGAGATATAAAAAAAGGAAATTATTGGTTTAGTAGACAATAAATACAAATATAATGTTTACGTTTATCAAAAAAGTCAACTTTGAATATGAAATAAAAAATTTATCAATGAAATAAATTAAAAATTTATCAAAAAATATCATTATAACCCATAGAATGAAATCCAAACTCATTTTGGTGACATGGAGTATCATAGAAATTAAACCCTTTCAACAATATTAATTTTAATAACCATAATTCAACTTAAAATATTATTTTTTAAAATTGAATTGAATATATATAATTGGGCCAACCTTCATATAATTGACATAAGGTAGCATATGTGCTCCAATGGGGATCAAACCTTCTTATAATGTATTTTGATATCACTCGTGGGATATAATGGGGCAGAAACCATCGTATATGTTGTATCGGGATCAACTGTGTGCTATAATAGGTATCAACCCATCATATATGTTATATTATGCTCACCCATTTCTCATATAATTCTGAGGTACCATTTAATGAACAGAACACATTAATTTTAAAACCCATTTGAAATAAAATTTTAATCCCTATTGTAAAAAACCCATTAAATCAAAAATATGATGTTTAAAAAAACATTTTCATTTAAAAATAACGATATTTATTGATAAAATATATTTAATTCCAAAATATAAAAAATATATTAATTTAATAACAATATTAACAATTAAATGGTATATAAATATAAAAAAGTATTTATTATAGATGAATAGTTTTTCTCCATGTTCATTAAGAAAAGAACATTCCTTATGTCTTTTTAAAAAATGATCAATAACAAAGTAATTAAATTATTTCCATCAAATCCATTTTTTTGAATTAAAATATAAATAAAATTTATTATATAATTATTTAATATAATGTTATTTAAATAATATTTTAATGGATGAAATGATTTTTAAATTATATCTCTAAAAATTTTAATGATTATTTATCAATAAAAATATCCCAATCTAATATGATTTATTTGATTCATAAACACTATGAAGGAATAAATTACAAAAATTATGTAAATAAAATTAGTATAATTAAATTCACGGTATGATATGTGAAAGGGGATATAAATACAACTCATAAAATATGGATGGTTTATGACATCAATACATACCTTAATGAAATTATATTGAGAAGAAGTCCCATATAAATATCATATCATGGATATAGGAATTGATGAAATGAATAAAATAACTCTATCCTCTAGAAATACACATAGAAATAGTGGAATTAGGAAAAAAGTTATTCAAATTTCATTTCATGCATAATATAATGTAGGAATAATCAAGAAGTACGATTTTAACCCATTGAATGGAAATTGGATTAAGAAATCCCAAACCATGTTCATATAATTGAATTTAGAATTAATCAATTTAGAGATTATGTGTATCAAAAAATAATTTCCACGGAAATAAAAGTGATAATAAAAAATAAATTAAAAAATTATGGAAGGAATGAATAATTTTGTGATAATATAAAAAAAGTAGACATATAACCCAATGAATGGAAATTTAGTTAAGGAGTCTCATACCTCATGTTTGACTATCTCAAAATGTCTACAAAACCTCTTGTAGAATTGTTTAAATATTGTTTATAGCTCATTATATATATATCTATAATACATTATGTTATGTTTTTATAACCTCTAATGACCCTTTAATTAATAATATTTTATTAAATTCTTGTTTTTTTGTTCCTTTATTTCCTTTTTTCATGATCAGTTCAATTTCGTACAATTGCTGATGTTATTATAAAATGTAATTACAACTTTATAATTTTCATGAAATAGTACCATTGAAAAATAGGATTAATGGTCCCATATAACATTTTTTTCTTATATGAGTGTAATTCATAAGTTAAATGTTTTATGATAAATGTTTAGTTTATTTTGGTGGGTTTTCTAAATATCACAAACTAATTATGATTTATTTAATATTCTGTTTATATATTTTTTATAAATCCTTAAATTGGATATTATATACATATTAAAATATTTCAATCTAGAGTTATATTTTTATGTCTATAAATAAAGACATAAATTAAAAATTAACCAAATCATTATTCACGTAGGTGATTAACTAAAAAAAGAAGGGCAAAAAATTCATTTCTTTTGATAAGGGGATATGATAAATGAAAATGATATTAGATATTCCATTATAAAACAAAAAAAATCTTGTATTTAGAGAATTTTTTAGATATATTTAATTTATGGATTATGGTGGAGAGGAAAATGTTGAAAACTAAAAGAAACATATAGGTTAACTTTTAATAAACTGACTCTTGAATATCTCCTACATGAGAGCCACTTGAGGACCAGTGATTTTGATTTTTAGTGATAAAATCAGGACATGTACATGGGGAGAAAGAGTAGGAGAGGTATGGGATGATATTTGAGGATATAAAAGGCTTGTTAGTCGAAATGGGTTTGTGAGTGATGTTATTACTATTGGAGGAGAGGTATATTTAAGAGATAAAAATATATAAAATTTTCAATTAAATGTATTCCACATTGAGGTGCTATAATATAAATGACTCTTTTGAGAATTGTTATTCTTATGTATATTTAGGGTATAAAAATACCTCAATAAAATAATAAATTTGGTATTTTTTATGTTTTTTATGAATTTACCTTCTTGTCATTATCCTGGTTTATTTTTAACTTATACCATGGAAAATAATTTTATTCCCATGGAATATGTTCTCAATCTAAAAAATACATTTACAATAAATCTAAATATGTATCTCCCAATTACATATATGTTATCTATTTTAAATATTTGAATTCAATAAATTTTAAATTTATATTTAAAATTAATCTCATGACCCAATGAAAAATCTGGTTCTCTATGTGAAATGTTAAAAATATTAAAATGGTTTAATATCCAATTTCAATGTCAAAGTAATTCAAATAAAAAATATAGTTCATATATATATAATTGAACTATTTAAAATTTAAAACCAATTTTAAATATACTTTATCTTTATAAAATATTATAATAAAAAACACTTTTCTAAGAAAATACATAATTTTTTACAATTCACAAATAAAATTAAACCTATTGAACAAAATTCAAAAAATTAACATACAGGTAATTTTGGAATAATGATATCATAAATTTTATTTTCTCAAAATAAATTTATAAGTGGGACAAAATTTATAATTTATATATGTTCTCTATCAAAAGAGGGTTGCAATGTCTTTTAGAAAAATATAGTTTTTTATGTTCAAAATTGAATTTATTCACCTTAATCACAATAAATGTATTGGATGAATTATAGAAAATTTATAATTTAATACGAATAAAATTCATTAATATTATTCAATAATAGTTTTTATTTTCAATTATTTTTATACAACACTATTTTAGGAAGATATATTTTTTTATGAAATTATTTATATTGAATATGTTTTTTCGTTTTTAATTAATTATTAGACAATAAATTAATATTATAAACAAAAGTAAAATTTATTTTTAGAATTTACTTTTTCACATTTATTAAAATAATTACAATTGATATTTTATAATAATGGCATTTTAGTAATAATATTTTAGTAATTTGGTTTAGCATTATGTGGTATGTCATGTATTACATTGTACATATTATTTCATTTTAAAATTTTTTTGTGTTAAAATTAAAAATTACAAAATAGTGATAAATAGTAATATATATATATGAATATAATTTTATTATATATCTGTAATAAATCTATATTTATTATACAATATATTTCAAAATATATGAAGTAAGATAGAACTTTATATAAGGGTTTCTATTTTAGATGTCATTTTTGTGGGACATATACAATATTCACAAATTGTTTCCTTATGTGATGTATATTTAACACTGGAATGATTATAATTATTATTTTGATTAAATTATGCATAGTTAAATATCCAACTATGGTTCTAATTTCCAATATATTTTTAGTTCACAAATTTTCGAAGTAGTAAAGGTTTATGTCACAATCTTATTTCATTTCATTATTTAATATTGTAAAATTTTCATTATTGGAAATTATATAAATATAAAACATTAACCCATATATATTTTATTCTAAAAAAATTATTTACATATTTTTTATTTGTTAGTTACCATTTTTGGTTAAAATTTTCAAGGAAACATTTTTAATGAAAAGATGACATTATTTAATCAATTCAAAATAAAATTTTACAATAATGTTCATACACTACATAAATTAATGAAATTTATTTTTTATAATTTATGTATTTTTAAATTTCAATTTCACTACCTATTAAATTAAATAGAATAATTAAATTTTTTAATCTTTTTATGTTTTCAACATATGTTTTTTTTGGATTTTCTACTAGAGTGTGTGTAGTTTAAAAAATTATATATAATTAATTATTTTTTCAGCATCCATTATTATTATTTTTATAGAATCTAACATTTTTGTTATAATTTATATTTTTTATTAAAAAATTTTTTCTTTATTATATGAATATTTAGAAATAATTTTATCGGAAAAATATATTCTATTTTTTTAATGTATGGATTCATCAATTTTACAAAGGTATTTCTGTTGACCCCAACCACAGAAATATTTTACCAGTGCCAACAATATATGAATGGTTTAAGATAAATGGAATCCCAACCATATTGTCTAATTTTTTTGGTAGTATTGGTAAAATATATTCACTCATTATTTCCTATTACATTAGAATTGACCAAATATAAATTTTTTTTTTTGGAAAATTTCATTATTCTCTCTAGAATTTTTGGGAAATCCTTTTTTTAGTAATAATAATGAATTTTAGTTAATAGAAACGAAAGTATTGTGATATCATATTCTCAATAATATTTACTTACAACAAAATCTATCATGAATCAATATATAAAAATCAATATAAAAATGAAAATAACCGAAAACATGAGCCATTTTATCAATAAAGATAGAATGTAATTCCTTAAAAGTAAATATATTTGTAAAATATCAGTCATAAAAATATAATTTAACTACCAATTAAATAAATTATTATATATAAGAAATAATGAATATGGAACATGAAAACTCTATTGTTAAGATGTATCCTCAAGAAATATTACAACTACTTATCAAAAGTACATCAAATACATTTACCTTCATGAAACTTCATAGTAATGTAGAATTCTACATATATAAACAAATATAGTATGGCCATATGATTTATATCATTAGAATTATTAATTCATCTCAGGGCTATGTATATATAGGGACTACCCATCACATAATGTGTAATGAATTTATCACATATTGAATAATATATTTAGTCCATGTCTAATATTAATTATCATTATGAATCCTTATTAATTGTGAAATATTGATTTATCAATATTTCTGGAGTTTATAAAATAAAATTTAATGTAAATTATTTCCTATTAAAGTGATATATGGTTTAAGACATAATCACATTTGTGATAATTTTTATTGATATTTTGGTGAAATAAATTGTCCAATGATCACAAGAATGTGAATAATTTTAGTGAGTTAATGTCTATAAAAATGAGACATGGATTTGATCATAAATACATTCCATGGTAAAAACAATAATAAATAATCCATATGAAGAATATGTATGGAATAAGTACAAAATATACCCATTTGAGTAATAATGAAGGGTTTTTTTTCATTGATGAATTGTAGTACAAAAAATATATCTTTAAAAACATTATCGATTAATATATCCTTTTAATTTTGAAAATAATATGTTTAAAGGATGAAAATTTTTTAATAATAATTTATTTGAAAATTAATTTAAAAAAATGAATTTTAAATTCTTTTATCACTATAATTGGATAGGAATGTTCCTTATTAAGAAAATGACTATAATATTCCTTTCATATTTTTGATAATATTATAATAGGAAGAACATTGAAAAATAAATAAGAATTTTTTAATTTATAAAAATTAAATGGGAAATTATTTATTTAATACATCATTTTGTAATGTGGAAAAATAAAATATATTTTTAAGTAATGGTTTAGAAGGAAAACTAATAGCAGGCCAATGAGAAAACGAATTTCAGAATTTAATAAAAAATATATATCTAATAATTTAATTGATGTGTTTTTAAAAATGGTGTTATTAAATTATAATATCATGAATAAGAAGTGGATATTAAGAAAATGTGATAATTAGTAAATTATAAAAAAATTTCTAACATGATTTCAATAACAAACATTCTCGATTAGAATTTGATTATGAAATAAATCAACACAAAGACAAAAAAAATGAATTGATAATGCATATATAAATCCATTATTTGTTTCACCTATAAATAAAAATAAATGACCTCTATATAAAACACAGTATAATCAAATGTAATTGTACACATAATCATTTAATGACCTAATCAGCGATGTAGAAGTTAAACCCAATAAAAAAACTGAGTTGAGAAATCCCTTTCCTAACACTTCTATTCGATTAAACATTTATTGAAATTTGGTATACAAGTTTTAAACATGTAATTAACTTTCACTATAGAAAATTATTATTTAAAATATAATATTTTATCATATTATCACTTGCTCATTAATAATCATTCATTATTTTCATTTTTACATGCGTTAATTACGTTATTCAATTTTTCATTTTTTTTTCAACAATGATTCATTCCTCTCACATACTAAATATTTTTCGAATATATATAATAATAATAATGAAATTATTATGATATTTCAAAAAAAAATTACTATTAAACACAATCTTGAATGATGGTTATGAAAAATGACATCTATTTTGATCATTGAGATGGTATACTGTATATACGCTTCATTATCCTTTCAAATTTCCAATGACCATTTGGGAAAAAATATACTTAATATATCATCATTAAATAATTTCAATAATATCATATATAACATATTATATATATATATATATATATTTCTTCACAGTGGTGTTGAGATGAATAGAGAGTGGCATCGCTTCGTGAAGGCCGCAGTCCAAGCATAAATTGACAATGATATTATCATTAGGTGAGTGAAAAGGTACTGAATAAAATTATATATTTCATTTTAAGGATTAAAAATAAATAATAACTATAATAATTATGCCATTTATAAAAATTATTTTCATTAAATTTATCCTTTTCTCCTTCCATGTAAAGAATTGGTTTACGAAAAAACACATGACATTATTAGGAATTTGTCTTTCATGGAAACACGGTAAATAATCATATCTCATTCAAAATAAAACAATATAAGGTATAAATTAAATAATTACACCATTGATTTTATTTTTTATAAATATAACCTGTATATTGTAGATTCATCGTCACACAAATTTTTTAGACATGTTAATGGAAAAATGACATAGGTTCATGAGGTGGTTGACTATCGTACACATGAATTACTATTTTATAAATCATCTAATTAAAGAGTGTTGTGTCAATAAGTTTTTCTTATGAATTTTCCATTCCTTAATGTTTTGAAAATCACAAA
The DNA here is from genome assembly GCA_963277665.1 of Viscum album. NCBI lineage: Eukaryota > Viridiplantae > Streptophyta > Magnoliopsida > Santalales > Viscaceae > Viscum > Viscum album. The sequence continues at coordinate 791,697,390 of OY728160.1, read as the reverse complement.
CACTCTTCATGAAAGAAAATTTTATTTTCATATGTTTTATCTTCACAAGGAAAATTTTTCTTCCCCATCAAAAATTATCCTGAACATGTTTCCATTGAACATATTATAAGTATAAAATTCAGTTTCATATACAAAACCTTAGAATAATTTATATACATAGATATAGTGAATTCTGTTTTCAGGATCTTAATTGAGGTTCCATGTTCTCTGAATTCAGTCTCCAATCATTTATATGTTCAATCATTAAACTTTTATAAGTTTGGAATCAGAGTTCTTTGAATACAGACTCCAAACATTAATGAGTTCAGACTTGAAATATTTATGATTTATGACTCTGAGTTCTCTGAATTCAGACTCTAAACATTTATGAGTTATGACTCCGAGATCTCATAAATCAGTCTCCAAACTATTATGACTTCTGACTCCGACATCTCTAAATTCAGACTCTGAACTTTTATGATTTCTCACTCAGTGTTCCCTGAATTCAGACTCTGAACATTCTATGTTATGAATCCAAATTATTATTAATCTAGACACCTAATTTCCTTGAAATTAAGACACCAGAATTCTATAGAATTCAGGATCCAAATTCCATTGAAGAGAGAATCTGAATATCTATGTGTTTTAGGCACCAAATGGATTTTTTATTAGACTCAGAACTTTCATTTTTACTTATACACCTAAAAAATATTTTATCTAAGAACACATAATTTTATTCTCATGTTTTTGTTATAAAAATATTTCGTTCATTCAGTTACTAACCAACCGTTGTTTGAGTGACACAAGTACAGGTCCCTCTGAAATTCAAGGAAAAATATGACTCTTTGAGGAGCGAGCCAACCATTGAAGACGAGCCTATAAATATGATCCTATATTAAATAGTTTATAACATTGATGACCAAATCAATGACACTATAGATTACATGTTGCTGAAGTGATTTCTATAGATAAACTCTCATGCTTAGTGCATACTAAACAACCTGTTCAGAATTTCTTCGTGTGACTATGAATGTTGCTGAGTACATTCGATGGCTTCTGGTGATAGGAAGACAGTGGTGTCAACTACCTTGATTTTGAGGTCTTGCAGAGATAGAAAAGCAGACTTATATCTCCTATCGATGGATTACCCTAGTGTGGGTAAGACATAATTTCTTGAAAGTAAAAATCAACGGACCTTTAACCAAGGTTTTTCGATACTCTTCTCTTTGGGTTAAAGTATTTACCACTTGTTACTTGTTTTGTTTCATGTTTTCCACATCATTTTGTTAGTTGAGGAAAGTATAACTATCTTATACTTACTTATACATGTACTCTGATATAGCGAGTTTCTATATTCCTTAAGGAAGAATCATTATCTTTGTAAAAATTTGTTAATTTTTATTTTCGGAACTACTTTTCCATAATTACATTCTCTGAATCCAATTTATGGAATCAATTAAGTTAGTATAACATACTTGTTTTGTGAATTTATATTGTTTATACTTGTTAAAAAATAGAAAGGTTTTTAACCAAAATTTAATGTTCTCATTGAACTTTTGATTTATTAAATTAACCCCCATTATATATATAGAACTTCTACAGTAGCATTTTGATCCCACAGTTTGTATCATAGAGTAATACCATACTACATACCAACCTAAAAATTGGTATCAGAGGTCCGTCTCTGGAATACTTATATTCATATATAAGTTTTCTTGTTCATGTTCACATTTTCTATATTTTTCTTACTTAGGATATTCTAATCCTTTTTTACAATCTTTTATTATATACAAGTTTGTTGCGGAGATTATTTCTCTTAAATTGAAAGGAATGAATGATGGTTCTATTAAAAACATAAATCCTACTAGACCACCTATTTTTGATGAAAATGATTATGAATATTGAAGAGATCGTATGAAGACATTCATTATAAATACTATAGAAGATAATTATGTTATTCTTACTAGAGGATATAAAATCCCTGAAAAGGATGTTAGTGCTTTCACCAACCAAGAAAAGAATGAATATCAACTGAATTATAAGGTACTCAATACATTTCATTGTTTTATAACCACAAAAATAAATATCCAAATCTCGTCTTATGAAGAAGAAAATTTTATTTGTAAGAATATTGAAGTTACAAATTTTGGCAATTCCAAAGTTATTTAAACTAGATGAACCATGCTCAGAGACAAATATCATGGTTTTTTTCTTTCCTTATGGAGAACCCATATGTAATATTGAACCGAGATTCATGAATATTGTTAATATTTTACATTCTTGTGGTGAGAAAGGATTAGATGATTAATATCTTGTGGAAAAAATCATATATATCATTCCCAATGAGTGGGAATCCAAGAGAACTGCTATTGATGAGAATAGAAAGCTTACTCGGGTTTATGTTGATGAAATTTTTGGAACTCTTCTTCAACATGAGACTAGAATGAATTGATTTTCTGATAATATTATGAAAAATAATGATAATGGCAGTGTTTCTTTTATTACAACTTCAAATAATATGAAATCCAAGACTCATAAGAGAGTCATTAGATCTAAATATATGAAGATTATTATTCAATATAAATCCAATGGAAGTGAGTCTTCAAGAAATGAGTTTTTCAATCTTGCTCGAAGGATGAACATGATTTTTGGACAGAATAATTTTCAATCCAAATACAAGAAGAAAGAAAGGAAAGATAAAAATGATTCAGAATTCACATGTTATGAATGCAAAATAGTTGTATATATAAGACAACATTGACTTATGATTAAGAAATAGGAAAGAAAGAAAAATTATTCTGAGAGAAAATTAAATAATTAATATAATGAAAAAGCTAAGAATATCATGAAAGATAATGACACATGGAGTGCCTGTGGTTGAGACTCTTCACATTAGTCATCAGATTACAATTCTTCTAGATAGATGAATCTTGGTTTAATAGCCATAATACCTATTGAAAATCATTGTCTAATGGATAAGGTACACAATGATGAATCCATGACTAATGTATCTGTTAATGATAATTATAGTAATGTTTGATATTACAACTCTTATGATGAATAATCTTATTCTTTTGAATAGAATACATTTCCTACATTTGAAAAAGTTTCTAGGTCCTCTATGCTTTATGATAATGAGAATTCAAAACTCAAGAAAAAATGTGATAAGAATATTCTTTGAATAATATTCATACGAAGGAAATATCATATCTTTCTAAAGATCTTGATAATAATATCCATGATTTTTAATGTATTTCAAAAAATCATAAGTGAGTAAATTAAGAGAAGGTTAAAAATTTATAAGGATCTAGAAAATGTAATATCTAAGAAAAATGTTGTTGAGTATAAATATAGTTGTAAAACCATGGTTTTGGAAAACAAGAACGTTTTTATTAGACTGATCATAGAAATATTTTCCATAAGGATGTGTTTTTCAAACAATACATTAGGTGTGGAAAAGTTTGATAAAATATATTCTAAAATTTGACCTCTTAGGAATAATTCTGGTTTTGGTTATACATGTTCAAAATCGATTTTTAGTAACAATTATTTTGTTCCTCAAAGTGCTCTATTTTTCACTACGTGTCAGTTTGGTGGATTCTGGGAAAAATGAAGTTCCTTAAAAAATCATTTATTTAGGATTTAATAAATCTTGTTTTTCAACGAAAATGTGGGTGCCTAAAATTTTTCTTTCTGAAATTTCCGAATTCAAGAACATCTGGGTTCTGAAAGTTTAACAATCTTATTTTCAAGAAAGTAAAGACAGTTGACATAACAACAAATGGAACATGGATAGTTGATTTTCCCAACATATGACTAGTAACAAAAAATTCATTGAATGAAATAGCAAGATGAAAGGAGGAAATGTTTCATTCACAGATAATACTAAGTGGGAAATTATTTGTATATGTAACATTGTTCTTCATGAAAAAACATTTATTTCAAATGTTTTATTTGTTAAATGTTTTAAGAGAAACCTTATTAGCATAAACCAATTATTTGATGATGGTCACCCTGTGAATTTTAGGAATGATGAGTGCTTAATACAAAATTACAAGGAAGTGTTTATACTTTCATCCCATATGAAATAGAATGTTTACACACTAAACATACAAGCCCTTAGGAGCCAAGATCTAACGTTCCTTAGTGCAATGGAAGATCATTTTTGGTTGTGGCATAAAAATCTATGACAGTGTACCTTACAAACCTATGTAAACTCTATAAAAAATAGACTAGTTAAGGATATACAAAATCATAGATTTGATTATTCAAAAATATTTAATACTTGTAAATATGGAAATCAAAAAAATTAATTTATAACTCAGTTGGTGAAGTCTCAACCACTAATGCATTAAATTTAGTGTATATGGATCTTCATGGTCCAAACAAACTGGAAGAATTGGAGGAAAATATTTTGTGTTTGTCTTAGATGATGATTACACCAGATTTATGAGGTTCTATTGTCAAGAAAATAAATCATAATCTTTTTATAATTTTATATTTTTTAGATGCATGTTAAAATTGAGAAAAACCTTCCTTTGATAACTATTAATAGTGATCATAGAGGTGAATTTTAAAATTCCGATTTTGATAATTTTTTAAGTTGAAAAGGTATTAATCATAACTTATCAACACCTAGAACACCTCAAAAAATGGTGTTGTTGAAGGAAGAAATAGAATTCTTCAAGAGATAACAAAAATCATGTTGAGCGAGTTTTATTTAGACAAACATTTTTTGACTGAAGAGTATGTACTTCTTGTTATAATATAAATCTATTTTTGATTAGATGTTTTCTATATGAAAGAAACTATGAGTTATGGAAGAGTAGAATACCTAGAAATTCCTACTTCAAGGTTTTTGGTAGAAAAGTGTTCATTCTAAATACTAAAAATAATTTACACAAATTCACACCAATATCTAATGAAGAAATTTTCTTAGGTTACTTCAAAATTTCTAAGGATTATATAGTTTTCAAAAAAAAATTCATGTACTACTGAAGAAACACTACATGTGAAATTTAATGAAACTGGTCCTTTTATTTTTGAACATCCTCAACCTACATCTTAGGATGTGTTTTCAAAAAATATTTATCAACCATTGTTAGAATATCATTGTGATAAATAAAATGTCAAGGAATATAATTATGAAACAATTACCAGAGAAGATTTCCTACCCTATGTTGATGAACAGGTTTTAAAAACCCTATATTAGTTTTTTCTTAAGAATCATCCTAGTGATAGTAACATTGGGGATGTAAATCAACCTATTAGGACAAGAATTTCCTTATGAATTGAAGTATAAAATCAAGAATTTCATTCACAATAAGAACTAAAAGTCACTGATGGAGGTTTAGGGGATGATTATTGGATAAAAGCAATGAAAGATGAGCTAATGTAATTCGAAAGGAATAATGTTTTGACCATGGTGGAAAGACTTAATGAAATATATGTTACTGGAGTAAACTGGGTTTTCATAAGTAAGTGTTATGAAAATGTTTTCATTGTAATAAAAAATGATAGATTGGTTGCTAAAGAATATAATCAAAAATAATGAATAGACTTTGAAGAAACCTATGGTATAGTTGCTAGAATTGAATATATTCACATTATAATTTCCTATGAAGCATTCATTAATTTCAAACATTTTCAAATGGATATTAAATGTTCTTTGATAAATTATTTTGTTCAAGAAGATGTTTTTGTTGAACATCCTTTTGCTTTTGAAGTTCCAAAACATCATTAACAAGTTTTCAAACTTATGGAATCATTGTATGGAATTAAGAAATCCCCCCGATATTGGAATGATAGACATAAATGTTTTTTGCTTCAAAATAACAAAGTTAAAAGAAAATATTGATCCAAACCTTTTTATGAAGAAAGATAAGAAAAATATTTTGATTGTTCAAATTTAGGTCGATGAAATTATATTTGGTTCAATTCAGAAATCTTTAACTGATTCCTTTGCATATCTAATGAAATATGAGTTTGAAATGAATATGATGGGTGAGTTTACATTTTTCCTTGGTTTTCAAATTTAGCAAAAACAAGAAATAATCTATATATCCCAACATAAGTATTCTAATTTTCTTCTTAAATATTATGGACATGACAACACTAAGAGTGTAGGTAATCCCACTGGTACCTCAAGTTCACTTGATCTAGTTGATGTTGGGAAACTAGTAAATTAAACATCATTTAAATGTGTGATTGGAAGTCTAGTTTATATGACATCTAGTCATCCAGACATAATGTTTTCAATATGCTTATGTGCAAGATTTCAATACAATCCCATTGAATCTCATTTATGGGCAGGGAATATAATTTTTCGGTACATAATGGGAACTAGTGATCTTTTACACTTTTATACTTCTAGAAATTATTTTGTTTTAAAACGTTTTTTCAGATGATGAATTTGGTGGGTGTAGAATGGATTGAAAAAGTCCATATGGAATTTGCAATTTCATAAAAGATTCATTAGTTTCTGGGACATAAAAAACAACACATAGTATCACTTTCCACTACTGAACCTGAATATGTAACAACTGGAAGTTGTTGTGCCCAAGTGTTGTGGATGCAACACACACTCAGAGACTACAGAATGAGTTTTACCAAAAAATAAATTTTTTTGTGAGAATACCAGTGCCATTTCCCTATTTAAATCTCTTCTTATCACTCTCAGGAAAAACACATAGTTATTAGGAATCATTTTCTTAGGGATCACACAAAAAAGGAGATATAATTCTTTAATTTATCCTAACAGAATATCAACTTGTTGATATTTTCACAAAAACATTACCTTCTGATTAATTTGAATACATTAAAAAGAAGGTAGGAATGAAAAATGTATAGTAATATTCCATGTTAACATCTTTTTGAAACATATCTCCTTAGTGTAATAAACTAATTATCATAGGGGGAGTACATGTGTTTGATATATTTCAAAAAGAAATTGTAGTCTAATATATTTCGTAGTCTATAAATCATTCAATTTTATTCCATTTCTAAATTTTTTTAATGATGATTTTTTAAATTGTCCAAAAGTAGACTTTATAAATTTTCATAATTATGGTTTTTTACATTTTCATAATTACGATTCTGAAAATGGTTAAAATGAATATATTCTATGTTTTTTGTAATGAAGATTTTCTAAAATTTTTCGTTGTTTGTATTTCAAAAAATTTCATAATCGAATATTCGGAATAAAAGGTTCATTAAGAAATTGTTTTCCTCACTAAGAATAATCTTCCTGGAAATCCGAAAGGTATGATTCTTTCTTGATTTTTCATAATCATCTAAAACTTGTTAGTATTTTTCTTTTTTTCTTCTTTTTCCCTTTTGGACTCAATTTTCTTTAAATCCGAATGTTTTACTTTAAATCCTCAAATGATCAGATTCTACCAAATTTCCTCGCGGCTATCATCTCAACAGTCATATCATATCATGAAGTTTGGCAGCCATTGTATCAATCATGGAAGTTGAATCATCCCCTAAATTGTATATATAATGAACCCCTATGGTTTTCCCACATCGAAAATCAATCCTTCAAGTTCTGAATCTCTGCCCTTCTACTTAAGACTGTTCCAAACATCTCTGATATTTCTCAAATCTAAATGTCAAATAATCTTCTCAAAAAGGCATGTCAACTATCATGCCAATCTCAAAGTGTCTGGTTTAGAGAAAATGGTTGGTGCATCCAAATTAATTTTCAAAGAATAATTCTATCATCACAATGAACATCAAGTCTAATGGATGGGAGAGTGTCTGTGTATCAAATCCAGGAGCTCAAGATTAAGTGTATCCTAATTTTCTATTTCAATTTTATTAATCAATGATTTTTTTCAAGGAAGAAGGTAGAGATAAGTTCTCTTTCATGGAATATGGGAAGAATTATGCTCTTTCATATACCAAGGGTACCAATTTAATAGGAGTTCCTTATAAGGGTGAGGCAGTGTTTTGTTCCCATAAGCTACCGGATGTCCATGGAAGTATTTTTATGTTGATGGATATGGATTACTTCAGTCATACAGATGTTTAGACTCCAAATTTTTTTCACTTATCTATTAATTTTTGGATTCACTAATTATGGGTTCAAGTAATCATCAGTTCGAGAAAAGGGGACAAGGATACGTTGAAAAAGTATGACATGTTTATCTTGGATTTCATGGTTAATCTAATGAAAAATTGACATGCTCAAGAATATTATGATTATAATCAAGAATATAATGAATGGAAATCAAAATGCACAGATTATTATGTATCCAACTATTCTCTCAAAGCTGATTCTTCGGTTTTTAGAGTCTTTCAAAATTGCTTGTACTTCAATGCATGAAATTTCAATGTCATGTGTGGTAATTGATGATACTCTGAGAAGGATGAATGTTGGATTTTCTGAAGAATCCAATGAATTTTATGATTTAACTGAGGAAGAAGATGAATCCTTATCGAAGAAATAGTAGGTCGTTGAGACCTCTTAGAATATAGGAAGGAAGACGAAGATGAAGGAAGTAGAAGAGAAGGAAAAAACTCCAGCAACCAAGGAAACCCAATTTGCACCACCAAAGTGTAAGAAACAAAAAACCTATCCAGACGAGGTCATATAAATGTGGAGGGAACACAAGAAGAATAATAAAACAGGGGAGCCTTGTTTTGGATTGGATCCTACTGATGAAAAATCTTTAAAAGAGAAGACTACTGATGAGCATGAGATGCATGAAAAATAAAAGAAACAAAAGAAGAAGATTACTGAAGCAGATGTAGTGAAATCACTATTTAATGCTTTAGAGAATGCATCCAAAAATATTTCGGTACCAAAATCAATCTTGGAATAAGATTTACCTTAGAATCTGGGAATTAAATATGTGATTGTGAAAAAAGTCCCAAAAAAGTATTGGTAGAAGAAGAATAATTAGAAGGAAATGGTGACACAAAAGATCTCATTAAGAAAGCTGAGGATTTTTATTATAAGGAATGCCCTACAGAAAAATTATCAATCTAAACATATCAAGTCAAATCATCAAAGCTTTCTAATTCTGGAAAGGATGAAGAGAAGGATGAAGAAGAAGAGAATAATATATCTTAAGAATAATGTTTTAATCATGATTTTGTTCATCCCAAAGATGCTAAGGTAAGAGCTAATAAGGAAGAGATTGTGGATGAAAAAATTGTTCAGTTATCTGATAGTGAACATGATTCTACTGACCAAGTGGAATCCATTCTAAAGGTTGATAAGGTAAAACATGTGTTTGTTGATATTCTTATTAAAGCTATTGTTATGAAGAAGGAAGCTGGTGGATCATTAAAGAGGAATGCTGCTGAGTTAGATAAAGAGCCCTCACCAAGAAAAATCTCTGATTCAGAATCATTATCCCCTAGCCATAATTTCATAGTACAGTCCTTGCAGAATCTTGTTAGAACTATCCCTATACTTACAAGTATTGATTCAAGATTCCAAATGATTCAACACACCCTAAATAAAAAAAAAAGATTCAATATCCATGGTGATGGATAAGTGTATCAAGTTGGAAGTAGATTTAAAATCATTTTTTTAAATTACGAAGCCCACAAAATATCTTGAAAGAAGATAACCAGTTGGTCAAGATAAACTACGGAAGACATGACAAATATTTATGAGTTAAAATATATTTTTAAGGATGCATTTTATATAAACGATGATAAGATGAAGGATCTCCCAAATATTTTTTAGGAGAAGCTTACTCTGGAACAGAATTCCCGAATTCAATAAGAGGATGATCTGAATATAATGTTGTATTCTGTTGCATAGATATGGAAGAGAGAAAGGGATATCTAGATTGAGATAGAAGAAAGGCTTTTCATGTAGGAAGAAGTACTGAAGGCTCTGGAAGAGGTCCTTAAGGTGAAGGATGATCAAATCAAATCCTATGAAAATAAATCATAGGAACATAAACATCTTCTCAAGCGATTAGAGGATGATCACAAGGAGCTCAAGAAGCCCAAAACTATTGTGAATAAGTTGATGCTGAAGGAAAAGTAAGGATAAAAATTTTAAATTATGATATTTTGTTGTATTCCTTCCTTGTACAAATTTATTCAAATATAATGATATTTTTTGGATTATCTTCATATTTTTTGTTATATAGTACTAATATTTCATCTACCATATTATCTTCTCCATTATATATAATCCTTTTTGGAAATCACAAATGGGGAGAAAGGAAAAAATGAAAACTATGTAAAGAAGAAATTTCCCAATGTAAGGGGGAGTTCATCTAAGGGGGATTTCATATCCAAGAAGATTTTTATGTTTAATAAAATCCTAAGTCTCAATATGGAAATCGAGAATATGATCCTTAGTGCTTCCAAATCCTAAGGGGGGTTTGTATTTTTCAACATTTCCCATGTGTTAAGGGAGATAATTTTTGTTTTCAGAGTCTAGAGAAATATTTTCTATTTCCTTATATTCTTTTTTGTAAGAATGCATGTGCTTTCCAAAAAGGGGGAGATTTTTGAGTCAATACGGTTTCCTTATGACTTTTCCATTCCATCATTTATTGAAAATCCCAAACACTCTTCCAGAATGAAAAGTTCAATTTTTGATGTTTTATCCACATAAGGAATATTTTGAATCCCGAAGGAAATGTATCCTTTCCATGTTTTCATTGTTCATATTCTAAGTATAAAATTCGGTTTCATATCCAAAACCTCGTAATAATATATATAAATAGATATATTGCATTTTAATTTCAGGATTTGAATTCAGGTTCCCAGTTCTCTAAATTAAGACTCTGAACTTCTCATGTCATGTCCCCCAAAGTTGATTTCGTAATTACCCCAAGCCCGCCATCCATAGGCTAGGGGCTGGTGACTAGCACCAAAGTCATAAATACCTAAAACTGGGAAGGAATTTCCATTATAAAACGTAAACACACACACAAACAGAGTACAAGTAGAATAAATCACTAAGTAAAGTAGTATAACAAGTGTTCTGAAAGTAAAAAGGTCTCGGAATACAAGCCCAGCATATAAGAATAGCTACAATTGAAATAAAGTAAAATTGAAATGTCAAATAAATGAATGGTGAAGTAACTCATGGATCCTCCACTGGGTTCCTACATGAAGGGTAGGTACAGATTTCCTCCTCAGCAGTCCATGTCTATTGGCCGCTTCGTGTGCCATCACGCCGAGTGTCCACCTCTGGATACCGTCTAGTCCTCGTACACTCTGCCTCGGTTAGCGTTGTCTTTCATCTGCATCCAACACAATGAGGTGAGAGCATATCTCGTGCAGGGGTGAGTATAACAATACTCATTAGGGAACCCGATACCCTCTAGGTCTCACAAAATCAAACAAGGATATATCAAAAAGAAATATCTCAACAAATATTCTTTACATAGGTATATTCCCATACATATACCTAATATTTCAAGTAATCAATCTTAATCATGACGAAAACACCAAGTTCATTGTGTCAGCTAAAACCAAGATTTTTATTCATGATGAAGAAAAAACGGATTCTGGAGAACTCCTCCTCTGTCCAGCGAAGTATTCCTACCATGATTCTGAGGTGCCAGTCACAAACCTTAGACTGCTTAGGTACTCCTCATGTCGAGTACCGCAGGACTACCACCTCACAATATATTGCTCATACGCCATGGGTCTACCACCTCACAAAGTACTGCTCCTCCACCATGTCTCTGCCACCTCACAATGTAGTTCTCCAAACTGGGCTATTCATGTCACTCTGAATTGAATCAGAGAAGTACTCCTTGGGTCTCAGCCAGTTATAAGGTCACAGTATTCCGTATGCTCGTCTCCAGGAGGATACACTCCACGATCCACTGGTCGACACTCCAACTATCACAAATTACCATGAAGAAGTATCACAAAGATATTTCACGTCATAGGGATCTCAACGCAACAGACAGTGTGTCAATCGGATGACCGGTCTGTGAGTTAATATCCTTTTAGTCCCGGGGGCCTAGTTGGTTTTGTGTATGAACCAACCCGAACGCACTCCATATACGTCCAAAAAACAAGTGGAGTATGCCAAAATATCCATCTCAAAAAAAGGAAACCCATTTAATTGATGGAATATCAATTGGACATCCGGTCGTTATGTTATAAGTGTTTCTGCTTCGAGGTCCCAGTTGGTTTCGAGTTCAAACCAACTCGGCCATTTTTCCGAAGACGTCCCAAAATCACTAAGTGTAATGAAAAAGGACCTCCTCGTCACAAGGGTCCTATTTCTGTAGACAACACATCCATCGGACATGCGGCCTTTCCGAAATTCACATTTAAGTGAAAAAGGGACCGTTTCGTTAGGTCGGATGGGATGACGGGTCGGGTCCACGCGGTTTTGGCTGGTCCACCCCGACAAAGGTGTCGGACAGGCTCGATGAGTCACGCAGCATGGCCCAAGTGGCACGGCCCGACCTAGAGAGGTGCAGCCCGACCCGGCCCGGTGCGGCACGACCCGGTGTGGCGTGGTGGTGCGCGCGACCTGGCTGGCTCGACTAGCTGGCCAAGCGGTTCGGGGGGCGCGACCCCTCGGCTGTCCGAACCTACGGTGCCAAGCTGTTCTCCCCTTCCCAAACTGGCCAACTCGACAATCATCCTTCTAACACAATCGGCCCGCACGGCGGGCCTCAACTCTTTTGGGGGGGTGCCCTGGATCTGCTCTGTGCGGCCAGCCGACGGGCCTGCCTGTTTTCCATCCCTGTGCCCTCTGGGCGTCGCAGCTCGCCTCCGCCGAGCTGGCCAACGGGCCGTCCGGTCCTTCCATCGAAGCGGCCCGCAAAGGGGGCCGCGGTTCCCACTAAATAGCCGGTGCACTGGCTCTGGCTTCATCCACCGCAGCCTATGCTGGCCGCGGATCCAGAACCCCGGCACGGCCTGACAGCACTGTGTTTCCTCTGCCACGGTCCGCTTGGACGTGGATTTTCCTAGCATATATGATGATGGCCCTTGTTCCTCCAGTGTCTTCCATGTTCCGCCTCTGATCTTCGGTTCCAAAAAAGATCAAGTTATAGGGGTGGGTCATCAGACTGTCTTCGGCCCGTGCCCTCTGCGTTAAGAGATTGCAGTAGGTTGTCAAGAAATATGTTCAATAAAAAACGAAGCAAAATTTTAATCCATTAAAAATTAACTTCATTCCCCTACCTCGCAATGATGTCACACATTGTCAAACTACAGAAGACGAACATCGTGGTGGACAGATGTCGTGGAAGAATGGAGTTGATGTCGATCATTGTGTCTGCCTCGCACTTCATATCTGAGCTTGAGCGTCTGAGACTCGTCAGAATCCGATCATCGTTGATGGATTGTTCTTCGTCGAGGAACTTGGAAGGACCATTGTTGGAGAACCATTCTTTATCGGAGGTTTAAATCCTTCTTTTAATTTCTCCAGAGGTTTCCCAAAAAAAATTGGAAAGCTAAAATTATGTGAAGGCTCCCCAATTTAAATAGATAAGTCATGCCATTTCAACATTCAAAACACTTCATTAATTAAATGTGTTGGAAATTATTTAATGAGAGGGAGATGAGGTGAAATATCTCATAAATGGGAGAGTTGTCAACATTAATCAAGGGAGTTTAATGGGATGATTAAGAAGTTTAGGGGAAGGTGAAAGGTTGGGGATCGTGTGGGCCCCACCTTTCAAATATCCACACATGCGAAGTTAGATGGTCGTGGGCCCCACCAAAAACATTATGTGGGAGGTATTAACATCAAAAGTTAGAAAATAAAATATTTCTAACAATTTTATTTATTTTAAACTAATTCCCCAAATATTAAATCTCAACCCGCATAAAACGCAACTGCGGTAAAGGCACCGTTAAATAATTACCAGCGCTGCGAGTTCATTGGTGCTCTCAGATTTATATTCCGAGAACCGATTCAATAGATAGAAAAACGCGATCGTTCTTCTACTGAACGTACCCAAGCTAAACATGGAAAATTGATTCTGGACACACTGGGCCTTGGAATCAAGTGTCACTAGAAGCTAAAGACTCGAAAAATTACCAAGTACTTAAGAAAAAACATTCCATTAAATTTACGAGTCCTTACATTACTCCCACCTCATGGATTTACGTCCCTGTAAAGCTGCAACACACACTAGGGAATAGTAAAGTGGTACTGAGAACGCATCTGAGCCTCCTGATCCCATGTGCTCTCCTGGAGGTTCCCATTATTCCGTAAAAGTTAAGTAGAGGAATCGACCATCCACATAGGACCCGCTCCTGTAGATCCCTGATCTCCACTGGGACCTCTGTGAATGTATCCCCGTCATTGATGTTCAGCTCCCCTTGATCAATGATGGGGGTCGAGTCATGCACGTATCTCCTTAGTTGAGATACGTGGAAGACATCATGCTCCCGGTGCAATTGAAGTGTAATGACCAAGTGGTAAGCCACCTCACCTACCCTGTTGAGGACTTGGAAAGGTCCGATGAACCTCCAAGATAACTTTCTGCCTCGGCCACATCTCTGTAGACTTCGTCAAGGTGATACCCGTATAAAGATGTGGTCACCATCCTCGAACACCAGTGGTCTCAATCTCCTATCAGCATAGAACTTCATTCCTTTTGGTGCCTTCTTCATCTGCTCCTTGATGATCTACACCTTCTCTGGTAGCCTCAAAATGGGCGCACTGGCCATCCTCTGCCTCATATCCTAAAAATATCTGTTGGCATCTCTCTGAACTCACAACGGGTTTTCCCCTTCTTCGTCAAAGCTAAATGTGGTGCAACAACACAGGTGAAGTCTGGCACAAATCTATGTCTGGCCGACACATGAGTGTTCGACTACACCCACATATGCAACATTCCATCTTATGCCTCTTGGGGTTTCCTTTTTGCCGACCAAGGAAAAACTCATCTCAACATTGTTGGTAAACCACAACCTTTTTTCCTTATACAGTCAATCATTGTATGAAATTTGGTTGCCTAGTCCATGCACAAACTAACGTCATAAGGCCTCGACGCTGCCACCAAGAGATTCCAACTAATATTCTCGCAAAAAGGCTCAGATCACACCATCAGCATAAGAGTGATTATCGAGTCACCTCCCAAAGGTATCTTTAGATGTAAGGGTCATGTCAAATACTTTATCCAGAAACTCAAGGTCGTGGATAAGATTCGTGGAAGGATGTAATGATTCATATCAATATCTGTTGTTATGGCGGCTAATAGTAGATATAGACTTTACCCTGAATCATTCCTAGGCACTTGGTTCACACTCCTTGACCGCGTGTAGCTACTCTCTACCCATGCCCTCCTACTCCCAGAGCTTGTCGTGGAATATAATGGTGGGTGGTTGAAATATATCGAAATGTACACCACCTTATGATTCTCCTGTATCTCTGCTTCCATGTCTGCTATTCTTCAGATTCATCTATCCTTCTTCCTCTTCTTGAAAAATTTTACACGCCCATGTCTCTGAGACTGGGGCCAGATTCTTGTTTTCCTTCTGCTAACATTCACTAGATGTATCCATTCAGCCTAAGAACATTCAACCAAAATGGACCTCTATAGCAGCCTAGAATAATTAGGAATTCATAGAGGAAAAGTGATAGCTCAGATGTCCATTAAACAGAAAACTCTCTAAAGTCCGAGTTCTAAATCAGTGATCATAACGTAGTCATCAAGTACCAGGAACGATTGGTATGCCATGATGAATACTCAGCTACCAACAGGTCATCCCGCCAATGCTGTATAAGCTCTAGAAAACTCTCAGCCACACCCTCAATCCAGTCCTCAGCCGCCTGTTAGTTGGGCTTGCCTTATAACCAGAGTGGTATCTGATGTTGAAACACTTGTAAGTCACTCACAAGGAAACACTGGTAGCTAAGATCACCATATTCTCATCTAGTGTCTAAACTAGGTTTAGAACTCTAGAAATCTCCTCCTATAAGTCCATTGTTTCCTGGGAATATCTCACGCCTAATAACCTCGGAGGCATCTACAGCTGGAACTCTTGCAATACGCTCCGTCAGCGTTTACCATACACTAGTACAATTGGTGGCATCTACTGTGCAATGGGTGGTGGAACTGCTGGAACCCCACCGAAATGTGCCATCATAGAAAGAGGGAGCTGCACCAGAGCCTCATCACTAGGTGGGACGTCATCAGGTACTCTCTGGGAACTCCAAATTACTATCTATGTAGTGGCATCTTAAACAGATGTGACCTGATCAAACGATTTAAACCTGGTGAGCTAAATTGGTTGAGCTGACTTTAAGAAACTTTTGAAAAAACACACACAATCAATGTTTTCGTATACTGAGTCAGAAATCATTATTTAGGGTCCACGTGTATGGATACGTTGGAGGCCGCACAAATACTGGAATCCCTGAACTGAACACCACAATCGGTACTATTAACACTATTGCTTCACAGAAATAAAAATATCAGAGTCCTAGGTTCTACGGTAGAACCGACTCCTCTGATACCAATTTTTCACGACCCATTCCCCAGGGCCTATTTTGTAACTACCCCAAGCCCTCCTTCAATAGGCCAGGGGCTAGCGACTAGCACTAAAGGTGCAAATCCCTACAACTGGGAAGGCTTTGCCTTTATAAAACATAAACACACACACAACCAGAGTACAAGCAGAAGAAAACACTAAGTAAAGCTGTATAACAAGTGTGTTGAAAGTAGAATGTGTCCGGAATACTAGCCCAACAAAGATGTATAGCTAAAACTGAATGAAAGTAAAACTTAAAAGACAAACAGTTGAATGGTGATTCAACTCCAAGATCATCCTCTCGGTTCCAACCTAAAGGGTAGATAAATATTTCCTCCTCAAAAGTCTATTTCTATCATCCCATCTGTGTGCCGTCACGCTGAGTGTCCACCTTTGGGTACCATCCAGTCCTCATACACTCTACCTCGGTCATCGTTGTTCGTCGTCTGCATCCAACACAACGAGGTGGATGCCTATCCTGTGATGGTGTGAGTATAAAGATACTCAGTAGGGACCCCAAGACCCTCATGGTCCCACAAAATCAAACAATGATAAAAAACAAAGAAATATATCAATAGATAACCTTTACATTGTAATATTCCCATAAATTTACCTAAGCTATCAAGTAACCCATATCAATAATGAAGAAAACACAAAGGACATTGACTCAGCTCAAACTAGGATTTTTATTCACGATGATGAAAACACGGCTACGGGAGAACTCCTCCTCTGTAGAGCGCAGTAGTCCTTCCAAAACTCTGAGGTGTCACTAACTAACCATAGATTGTTGAGGTACTCCTCCTGTCGAGTACCGCGGGTCTTCCACCACACAAAGTAGTGTTACTCCGCCATTGGTCTGCCACCTCACAGAGTAGTGATCCCCCCTCATTTCCTATAGTGGTACTCCTCCTATCGAGTACCACGGGTCTGTCGGCTCACAATGTAGTGCTCTGTCATGGGTCTTCCACCTCACAATGTATTTCTCCCCACTGGGATATTCAAGTCACTCCTAATCCAATCAGACAAGCAGTCATCAGGTCTCAGCCAGCTACAATGTCACCATATTCCATATGCTCGTCTCCGGGAGGATCTACACCACAAGATAGTGGTCGAAACTCCAAGTGTCACTAAGTCTGGTGAATAAGTTTGACAAAAATCTGTCATGTAATAGGTATCTCAACGCAAAAGATGGCACGTCAATCGGACGCCCGGTCTGTGAGTTATTAGCCATTTAATCCTAGGGTCCCGGTTCGTTTCGTTTACAAACAAACCCGACCGTAATCCAAATACGTCTAATACTCAAGGGAAGTATGCCAAAAAATATATCTCAACAAAAGGAAACCATAATAATTGATGGC
Source organism: Viscum album (assembly GCA_963277665.1). Taxonomy (NCBI): domain Eukaryota; kingdom Viridiplantae; phylum Streptophyta; class Magnoliopsida; order Santalales; family Viscaceae; genus Viscum; species Viscum album. The sequence goes on along the minus strand of OY728160.1, from coordinate 791,679,613 downwards.
ATGTCAATCGGACGTCTGGTCTTTATGTTATAAGTGATTCCGCTCCGAGGGCCTGGTTGGTTTCGGGTTCGAACAAACCTGACCATTTTTATGAACTCATCCAAAACTCACTAAGAGTATCCCAAAATGACCCCCTTGTCACAAGGGTCGTAGTTCCACATACAGTGCGTCAATCGGATGTTCGTTCTTTTAGAAATTCACAAGTAAGTGAAAAGGGCCCGGTCCGTTAGGGCCGATGGGAAGACGGGTGAGGTCGACTCGGTTTTGGCGGGTCCGACCCGGCAAAGGGGTCGGACAGGCCCAGGGAGTCACGTGGCCTTGCCCAAGGGGTGCGTCCCATCCCATTGTGGCGGGGCACGGCCAAGCCCATCTGGGCGTGGCCCGGCTGGGCCTACCGACTGAGCGGTCAGAGGGGCGTGGCTCCTCGGCAGTCCGAACCGGCACCGCCAAGCGGTGCTGCCCTTCCCAAACCAGCCGTCTATGCTGGCCGACATTGTAGCATAGGTTTCCGGAATGGAGGGTCGCGACTCTTCCCATGAGGCGCCCTATAGGAATTGTGGATCTGCTCCTCTTGTCCGGACGATGGGTCGGACGGTTTCCCAGCGTGGTTCCCTCCTGGCGCCGCTTCTCCCCTTCGCCCTGCCCGTCGACGGGCCGACTGGTCCATCCGTCGAAGCGGCTCGCAAAGCGGGCCATGCCTACAGCTACAAAGCCGGCGCGACAGCGCCGGCTTCCTCTACTGCGGCGTACGCTGGACGTGGTTATGCATCCCCGGCATGGCGCAACGGCACTGTGCTTCCTCCGCCGCAGCCCACATGGCCGCAGCTTTTCCATGCTTATGCAACGGCGGCCCTTGTGCCGCCGGTCTCTTCCGTGTTCCGCCTCCGATCGTCAATTCCAAAAAAGATAATGTTTTAGTGGAAGGTCATCAGACCATGTTCCTTTGGCCCTCTCCCTCCGTGTTAATCAATAGAAATAGGTTGGACAAGTAATAAGTTCAACAAAAATGTAGAAAAATTTTAATCAATTAAAATTGAACTTGATTCCCCTACCTCTCAAAGACATCGCACGCCATCAAACCATGAAAGACTAACATCACGGAGGTCGGACGTTGCAAATGAATGGAGTTGACGTCGATCACTGCATCTGCCTCACACTTCATATCCAAGCTTGAACTTCAGAGACTCATTGGAATCTGATCTCCATTGATGGATTGTTCTTCGTCAAATATCTTGGAAGGCCCGTTTTTGGAGAACCATTCTTCTTCGGAGTTATAAAGCCTTCTTTTAATTTTTCCATTGTTTTCCAACCACAAAATTGCCACTACAAAATTAAGTGAAGGCTCCCCAATTTAAATAGATATTTCATGCCATTTCAACATTCAAACAACTTCATTAATTAAATTTGTTGGAAATTAATTAATTATAGGGAGAGGAGGTGAAAGATCTCATAAATGGGATAGTTTTCAACATTAAACAAGAGAGTTTAATGGGGGGGGGGGGGTTTAAGATGTTTAGGGGAAGGTGAATGGTTGTGGCTCATGTGGGCCCCACCTTTTAAATGTCTACACATGGGAAGTTGGATGTTTGTGGGCCCCACCAACAACTTCCAATGGGAGGGATTAACTTCCAAAGTTATAAAGTAAAATTGTTATAACAATTATATTTATTTTAAACTAATTCCCAAAACATTAATTCTCAACCCAATTAAAATGCAACTGCGGTAACTGTCCCCTTAAGAAGTTACCGTCGCTTCGAGTTCATTGGTTCCCTCTAATATAAAATCCAAGCACCAGTTCAAAAGATAGAAAAAAATGCTTGTTCGTTTACTAAACATACCTGATATAAACTTTTGAAATTGATTCCGGACACACCGGGCATCAGAATCAGGTGTCTTCAAAATCCACATACTTGTAAAATTCCAAATTATTTATGAAAAAAATTTCCTTGAAATTTATGGGTCTTTACAGAAGTTTTATGAGTTTAGACTTTGAAATTATATGAGTTCTAACTCGGAGTTCTCTGAATTCAGACTTTGAACTTTTATGAGTTCAGACTCCAATAATTTATCAGTTCTGACTCCATGTTCTCTAATTTCAGACTCCTAACTTTTATGAGTTCTGACATATTTTTCTCTGATTTCAGACTCCAAACATTTATGAGTTCTAAATCCGCGTTCTTTGAATTGAGGCAGCGATCATTTATGAGTTCTGACTCTGAGTTCCCTGAATTTAGACTCCGAACATTCAATGTTCAGAATTTGAACTCATATGAATCCAGAATCCAAATTTAATTGAAATATAGACTCTAGAATTCTATAGAATTCAGTTTCCAAAATCCTTTGACGATAGATTCTGAATATCTATGGGTTTTAGTCACCAAATTCTTTTTTTTAGAATATGAACTTTTATTTTTCGTTACACTCCGAAAAAATGAAATTGTGTAAGCACCCCTATTTTTTCTTAGTCATTTTTTTTGTTCTAAAATGATTTCATTCATTTAGTTACAAACCAACCGTTGTTAGAGTGACATGTGGACAGTTCCATCCAAAATTAATGCAAAAATATGACCATTAGAGGAGGGAGACGACCAATGAAGATGTGCCAAAAATAGAATTTCATTCGAATGAATTTATAACATTGATGAACAATTCTATTACATTAGAGATTACATGCTGCTGAAGTGATTTCTAGAGAGAGACACTCAAGATTAGTGTGTACATAACATCTTTTTCAGAATTTCTTTGTTTGACTCCAAATTTTGCAGAGTACATTTGATGGTTTCCAGGGATTGGAAGACAGAGGTGACGACTACCTTGAAGTTGAGGGCTTTAAGGGTTAGCAAGACAGAATCCAATCTTCTTATTGAGGGCATACCCTAGTGTGGGTAAGACATACTTTCTTAAAAGTATAGATCAAGGGATTGTTATCCAAGGTTGTTGGATAACATTCTCATTGGGTTAAAAGACTTACTACTTGTTACTTGTTTTGTTTCAATTTTTCCGCTATATTTTGTTGGTTGACAAATGTATAACATTCTTATACTTCCATATACTTGTACTCTGATTTAGTGAAATTCTATACACATAAAGGTAGAGTCTTTATATTTGTAAACTTCTCTTAAGTTCCATTTTTGGAACTACTTTTTCGGAGTTACATTCTCGGAATCATATTTCCAGAATCTAGTATGTTAGTAGAACTTATAGGTTTTGTGAATTTAACTTGTTTAACCTTGATAAACAATAGAAATGTTTCTTACTAACATAAAAAGTTCTCAATGAATTTTTAAAGTATAAAATTTACCCCCTATTGTATATTGAGCATATACAGTATCATTTCAATCCTACAGTTGGTATCATAAGTGGATATATTACTCCATATAAACATAATAGAGAGAATATTATTTGGATCCTATTATTTATTTAAAATATCCCAATATATGTAATTTAATGTGGTTTTTATATTAGTCTATTTTAATAATAATTTAATGTGGTTGAAAAATAATTGTAGTGATGTTCATTAAATACCATTATATATTCACTTGAGTTTTGGCCTAAGAGAATGTGGAATACATTTAGGAAAATTTCAGAATCCATGTGACGAGTCTGATTAGGAATATGGTGCCTAGAATGCCTCAGTGCTGTTATATTAAAAATATTAAATATATTTTTTAATAGGCACTCAATTTTCATTGAAATGTTGAATGAATCCTTATATGAGAATCAGACCATACATATAATGATGTGGTTGAGTATAGAATGTGGTTTTTACTCATGGAACCATATAAACCTCATGGATTAGGATTATTTTATGAAGGCTTGTTGGTTGGTTATTTGATGATTTCAGTTTATTAAGAATAATATTATATACTCCCCCAGCCACTTCTCATGCAAAAAAAATGATAGGTGGTCTTTTTCCCATAGAGAGCTATATCCCAAGGCCAACATGGGGATAAAAGGTTCTATTGAGCCACTTCTTTCTCTTATGGTCGTTATATTATTTGGAAATAACTCATGATCATCACATTGATCCCACATACTATTCTTTTCTCATAAAGGTCGGAGGATTTTAGTTTAATGTCTTCGTCCATTATATTGTGGATTGTTTAATTTTTTAAAAGACTATTTATTATAGCTAAAGATTCCATGGGTTTGATATATAGGATTCATAGAAACCATGGTTATTTGGGTGGCTTATAAGAAATTTCCATTTGGAATTAACAATCAAATGGTTTGTTCGGTATGATTAAATTCCATATATTCTTTGCATTAGAGGAGGATGAAATTTACTAACTACACACCACGTACCGAGGATACATGATGTGTAGTTACCCATAGTTGCATTGATAAAAGATAAGTACTCATGCATTGTGTAAGAGACAAGTTCATGTGAGATTACATGGCAAGAGTACATAGACACGGTGGGATATACACAAGAAAGGGAAAGAGTTATAACCAAGGAGCATTTTTTACTATGAAACTCTATGTTCCAGTGGGTACACTGTGTGTGCGAGACATGGATGAACATACCATGTGGGGAATTCCATGTCCAAAGGCCCATGTGAGGTAAGACACATCATGTACAAGCTATAAAATCTATGTAATCTCACAAGGCTAGCCATGATATATTGGAGAGGGCACTTCTTGGTGTTCAGGAGGATTCCCACACTTTTTATACCCTAGTACACATCATGTACATTTTCATTATAAGAATTTATGAAAACAAATATCCTTTATCGAGGATCATATTTGGTCTTCTGTGTTGTCTTTTTAAATAAGTTATATATTTAAGGAACTATGATGGTCATGTTTTTTTTTTGATTTCGAGATATGATTAAAGGTGATGTTGTGGGTTTCATGGGATATTATGCTTTGGACCATCATCAATTGATTGAGTCCCTTTGTCTCTCCTGATGAAGTTAGAATGTATAATTAAATCCCTAATATAGGATTGTGACAGCCTAGATGTAATGGAGATGGATAGATATATAATATAAGTATGTATAGTTCAGGGTGTGATCATATTTTGTGTCGTTTCCTATGATTGGTGTCATTTAATATCAGTCCAAAAAAACACATACAAAAATCCCCGATCTAGTAGTATATCCTAATAAGGTTTCTAGAATCATCATTTATATAAATCCCTTCATTGAATTTTTTTTCTATTGTCAGTAATTAAATACCCTACCCAGAATGCAATTTTAGTAGGGATTGTGGTATAATTAAATGTATGATCTCATAATTTATTACTGGTACTAGGTGGGTATTGTGGGATCATCGTGACCAATGAAAGAAGACTGACAATCCCATATCAATTTGATATGAAAATAGTGGTGTCAAAAATGGATTTTGGGGTCCCATTAGTAGTCATAGATGTGATCCCTTATCTATATGACATATGTGGGCTACCATGTCTATTTCATAAACCCCCCAGTGGATATTTTTTTGAGTAATCCCCAATATGAGGAAATGTGGTTTCAATAATACAATTTTCTTTTCTTTGTCCCCCGAGTTGTTTTGGGAGTGATCCCAATTCTCAATTACTATACATAACATGGTTCCAGTTTGGTTATTAGTATCTAACAAAATGGATGGTTGAATAATCATTTTTGGGTATCAAGATCCTCTATATTTTGACATGACATTATATGTGTAAAGATATGTTGGGAATGTTCTCGTAGATTAATGCCACTCAGAATGATGGATGTTCCCTCATCTTTTTTACACATGATGGGTCATTATCTCTCAAATGTTCTATCCTTAATATAAATTTTGTTCTCTAGGGAGTGTATTATTTGTAGAAATGGTATCTAGATGGAATTTCTCATAGAGCGATGTCAATGGGAAGCATGTTACCTTTGAGTCACATGTAAAATTGTGTGATTGACTAAGAGGTTGGTACATCTTGAATATCAGAGTTTGAGATGAGTATATCCATTTTGATTTTACATTTCCTTGGGGAGATGAAAAATGTCATGGTAAAAACCCTTTTGGATAAAAGTAACTAGTTTAATTTAGCCGATGATGTGCGAGAAGGGGATTCCCTCATGGATGGGTTCCCTATGACTGTGTCGAGTGGAATGTTTCCATTCAAATCATACCATTTATTTTGGGCGTTTGGGATTCATATTGGGTACAGTTATAATCACCCATAAATTGAATTTTTTAGGATATTTATGGGACCACCATTTAATAAAAGAACCCTCCATCTATATAGGTTGGATTCATATAAAATTGTTTGTCATGATTGTATTTTTTCCCATTTTTCCCATTTTATTTACTATGTATTTGTGATATATGTATGTGTGTACTTATTTTCTATTTGTTTTATATATTAACTATTTCATGTAGTATTTCATAGGTGAATACATTCAGGTACCATAGTAATTGTCATCCCTTGTGTGTGATATTCTGATCCAATTGTACAATCTTGTCCTTGACCAATAAAGGGGTGTTTGTGGTGTAATAGCCCGAGATTTTTATGAGATAGTTTGTTATTTTTATTAAATTTATGATTTTTTGGTAAAATAAAACAAGATAAAATTGTGGTATGTGATAATAATGGTTTATTTTTTGGTATACACAACACAATTCTAGGATTCGGTTACACACAATTTCCAGTCCTTTTGATTGTGTTTGTTTCATAGAATATTGGGTTTATGTGACCAACTAAATATTATTATGATAAATTATAACCTATATATTATTATTGTAAGTACAATTAATATTAAATTAATTATAAAAATATTCTCTACACATGATTATATAATATTTTTTTGGGTGATAAATTAATTATAAATTAAAATAAATCAATTTTTAAACAAAGGGAAATTTTTTCTAAATAGACATTATAAATTCAAATAATTGTGTTTATAAAATAATAATGTCACCGTAGATATATTTTCATAAATATATATATATGTAATATATATTCAATATAATATCATAAAATAAATTATATATTTTTTATAGACATGATATAAGAACAAATTAAAATTTCTAAATGAATGAAGTATATTTTTTAAAAAATTTATTTTCCCACATTTTGAGAGAACATAGATTTTAAATCCTCTTTTAAACATATTTTTATATTATATTTTAAAAAATAATACTTAACATTATATTTTTTTAATAAAAAAATAATTTTTTATGAATTTTTTATATTTTGGATATATGATTCAAGTGTTGTTGAATAATAAAAATATACTAGAATTTAGTGGAATAAAATTTTCCATTAAAATAATTTAAATGGGTAAGTTATATTTTAGTATTGTTTAAATGTATAAATATATTAGATGTTTATTATTCCATATAATGTATTTAATTGGAATTAATTGTACATTTAATTCATATTTAAAAACAATTCATTCTTTTGGAATGTTTAAACATTGAAAACATGTTTTCTGGTTCCGAAAATGATATTTAATTTAAATTAATTACCATAAAATCAATGTGTTGAATTTGGTAAAATGGATACCATATTATTAATTTCTAAATTTAAATTTTGATAATATATTTCGTTAATTTTTGGGGATTATAAATATCTACTGTGGTAATTTTTATTAATATGGTAAATGTGTAAATCAAGAAATTAAGAGTATAAATAGTATGATAAATTTACCCTAAAAGTTGTCCTAAAATATATTGATGAGAGTTTTTCAATATAAATCATTCATGGGTAGAAATGTTATTATTTAGTACCATTTTGGATGATATTATGACCATTAATTTATTTTATTTTAAGAAAAGTTAAACATGACATACTAAAATTTTAATAATTATTTTATTTTTATATAAGGATATTCATAATATAAAATTGACCATAAATACTTCATTGAAAGATAATATGTTTATATTTATCATGGTAATTTATTATTAATTCTTAGTAAGTAAATAATTAAATAAAATTCTTGTACAATTTTGATGCAAAATTATTTAATTGATAAAAAATAAATAAAATAATTTTTATTAACTATATTGTAACCATTAAAAACAAAAGAAATATCACCAGATATTATTAGTTAAGTATATCCGGAATGAAAAAAAATACAAGGATCTAGTCATTGACTATTTGGAGCCAGCTCGAAATGATTATGATAGTGATAATAAGTTATTTTTAGTGACTTCAAAGTTGTTGAAAATATTTTTTAATAAATATAACATTTTTATGTAGGATTTTACAGAATAAATAATCGACTATAGGTATTATTTTAAAATATAGTTGAATTATAATTGTTATTGTGTTTTATTTTTAATTTTTACTTAATAATAAATATAGTAAATATTTAGAAAAATATTATGTAGGAATTATTTTATTAATGAAAATATCAAATTAATATTATTATAAAAAGTTAAAACAAATTAATTTGGATTATTAACAAATAAAATAAGTTTTCAAGATTACCACGACCCCCCTATGGATATTATACTATATTTTTTCAAGTATAACATGTTTTCTTAATATTTTTAAAATACAATAAATTGAATGTTGTGAAAATTGAAATTATTTACTGTCAATAAAAATATATATTATGAAATACTTTATATATCATAATTTTTTTAAAAAAAATATAATAACTATTATATGTTATATAAGGTAATAAATTATTAATTTTTTTCTAATTAACATCAAATAAGTAAATATTTCACTTTTTAGATATTAAAATATTTTTTACCTTAGTAGATGAATACAAAGTATTACTAGGTTTTAAATAAAAGGATAAGGTATAAAATGATAAAAAACATGTCTAAACCTTATTGGAAGACAATATTAATAAATTAAATTGTCTCATCATAGAAAATAGGATATGTTTCTTGTTTTTATGGGTTATTATCATTGTTATAAATTAATATTTCTTGAGATTCCTATTGTTACCCTCACATAAATTATAGAAGGTAAAATCCCCCCTCACATCATCACTTCAATTTTAGCCTCTATTCTCTACCATACCCTATCCATTTCCATTAAAACATCCATAATTACATATTATAGGATATTTTGATATCAAATGATCAACTCTAGTGCCTTAAATATGTGATATAGTGGAAACAAGTCGAAGAAGAGGTAATATCACCTAAAGATTATTGTAATATTTTATCTACTTCTACTTCCTCTTAATGAGTTCTATCAATTATTTCTACTTCAACTTCATATTCATGTTATGGCGTAATACTTTATTAACCAAAACATTACATTTATGGGTATAATGATGGGTATGATATCTATATATGGTTATTATTATTAGATTTTTATTCCACAACAATATATATACCTTCTACTTCCATATCATTCCACAATTAAGAGAATGATACCATCCGTTATGAGTATGAACGACCTACCATTTCTATGATACAATATGATTCATACTACATGACCTTAATTAAATAATGATTATATAAATTTTTATAATGAATAAATATTATATATATTCAATTAATAAAATTTATGAAATTTTATAACTATAACCTAAGAAGATTAACAAGAACTAATCTGACAAAAAATTAGTAATAATATAAAGTAGTCAATACATGAAGGAAGAGTAAAAATGTTACTAAAAAATTGGGAATAATATGAATATTTATGATATCCTAAAAATGAATATGATTCTAGAAAATGTAAATCAAATTATTTAATCAATTATACATGAGTATGGAACATGTATAAAGGGACCTAAACCTATGGTATGGGATAATTTTATCAGTCTCATTATTATCTGAGAATGTTTATATGTATGTGTTCGCTAGGTTATATTAATCTTCAATGTCATGTTTACTAAATATGTGTTCCAAAATATTAATTTTCTTATTATATAGTATTTAAAATAAAGTTTACACTATGATGAATTGGCATTAAATAAAATGAAAGGAATCTTTGTTCATTTATTATAAGTTATACTTTTGACTTAACTGAAAATGTAGGAGACAAATTTTTTATTTTTAATTATATTTGATTAAATTATTTTTATATTTCATATAGCCTTGTTACTATGAGGAATAACATACAATATTTTGAGTTTATCATTGATGAAATTCACTTCCTTTAAAATTTCAAGGTATTTTAAAAAAAAATCAAAGAAGAATGGATATTTTTTAAAATAAACAATTTCAAGTTTTCTACCAAAATTATATTCTATGTATTGTGAAATTATTTAAGAGGGATATGTTTCTTGTTTACTAACCATATTTAGGATTTATTATTTTTATTTTATTTATGTTACCTATTTTTCTTAAATTGATTATGTTATGGTGGAATGATTTTTAAGGAAAATAATTTTATTCACAGGGTTATGATGTGATAAATGGTTTATGTTTTCGGGGAACACATAATAAATATTTAATTATGATATGGTTTGGAATGACATAATCCTCCAATGAATTGGGTGTGTATGGATAACTCATCGATTATATATGTCATGCATGAACCTATCATCTGATTCACAAATTTAGGGGTGGACCAGGAATTCATGTCCATATTTAGATACTTAGCCAGTGGTTATTTTACTTCTCTATATGATTTTTCAATGTAATTGTTCCATGTAATAAAGTTAATGAGTGAAACTATTACAATTTTTACATGTTCACAAATTAACATCTTCTTGTGTATTACATAATTTCATGTCTTATGCTACTTTGTTGTTCTATTTGGATTATTTTCCTTCATTCCCTTATGATTTGTGTCTTATGAACTATTAAAACATTATTACATGATTTTTTATATGTAGTGTATGATATTTGTATTACATTATCATGTTCTCAAACCCTTATTTTAATGATATGCCTACATATTTTCATTTCATATGCTTACTGAGCATTTGATCTCCCCTCTCCGTATGTTTTCATTTCCTTGGGTCAAAACAAAAGGTTTTATATTGGTTTACTAAAGTGGATGATATATATGTGAGATTATGATGAAGTTTCACCATATTATAATAGTGTGATCAATTTATCCAATTTAACTAAAATGAAATATTATTTGGGGGTTTATTTTTATATTGTATTGAGTATTCGGTAAAATTAATGTAATATTCATGTACATAAATATTATTTCATTACAATTTTAATAAGAGAGAAAGTTAAGTTAACCATTGAAAAACAAAATGTGAAAACATTGATGATATCTATAGATATATTTATAACAATATTTATTGGGATGTCTCAATGGAGAAGTCTATATTTTGGATATAAATTTGTTATGATAGTGGATTACCCAGGATAAAACCTAAAATGATTTTATTGATTATGTATTTTTCCAGTATGATTAGTGTAGTTCACAATATTCATTTACTTTTAGTCAATGTATGGAACCCAAATAATCTTTGATAAGGGTGAATGCTATGGTAAATGCAATAGGTTTTCTTCTGATCAACCAAATGTAATGGGATCTGTAACACAAAATAATATCCTTATTATCACACAACATATAAATTATTATAGACTTCCAAATGAGAATTATAGGGAACTCCAATGTTTTGGGTCCATCATGAGGCAATGAAAACCATATTTTATTGGGTCATTTGATCCACATGATATTGAATAAAGAATCAGTACCAATTAATAGATATTCCACTTACATAAGTGTTATAAAAAATAATAAGTTGTGTTGAATTTTTATCATCTAGGAGGTGAAGATAATAAATGGTGGACACATATTAAGAAAACTATAGATCAAGAGAGAATTAAACATGTGAATTTGGAATATTTTAAATCAATATTTTTTATTATGTACATCCCCCATATTATATAAACATTGATAGAGAAAGAATTCCTTTATTTTAATAAAAATGATATTTAATATATTATTATATATGAGGAAAATTTTATAAGAATTTATAGGTATTATATTGGGATAATCTTTATCCCTGAATGAAAATATAACAAATTCGATAGTGGCCTAAAACCAAGTCTCCAAATGGGCTTATCAATGAGGGACATTGGAAGCGATGAATTAGTCATCCATTTTTTTCACTAAATGTGAAAATCGAAGTTAGTAACTCCATAGGCCATATATATATATGACAATGAATATAGAGGATGATTAAAAATCTAGTGGCTTTCCACAAGTATAGAAGATAAAGGCTCAACCATCTACTATTAATCAATGTGGAAAAGAGCAGTAAGGGGAATTCCTAAAAGGGATAAAGAGATTATAAAATTGTTGGAATCCAATAAATTGGGATAATGAGTGTAAGATTAATTTATATAGGTTATTCAATGGAGTTAAGTATAAAGAAGATAAACACCCATAAATGATTTCTATATGGCAATTGAAATGGTTAATTAAGTTATCCAATGACCTAATTCAAGGTTTATCGATGAAGATCGATGTTAGAACCCACTTATGGGAAAAGATAATGGAATATAACATGTGATAACTATTGTAATTGTAGTGTAAAAAACGATGTGGTGTAATTATAGAGTGTTTGTGTAATCGGATTTGAGAACAATGTTGGGGGATCATTTTTATGGTATTATGGAATAACTGTTTCATACTGGTTTTAATATATTTATTTAATATTGTATGTAGAATAGTATAAATAACCATGAAATGTGATCCATATATTTTCTTTGGAAATATCGAGATTCAGGTATGGATAAGCATTAATATGTGAATAATTTGGGGATGAGGAAATAAAGAGATTCTTGATATAATCAATGATGACATCATAGATTGAGTTAGAAATTGTCGACATATTGTATATTAAAAATAAATACATGATAAATACATTTACATTTTGAAGTGGACAATAAATTGATATGTTATGATATATGGGAGATACATTTTTTTACAATGAATATCCCCACATTCTGATGTTTTCATTTTTTAGTTTTTAAAATGATTACAAGGTTATAGATTTAGGGACAGATTACGTAACTATTCTAATGAATTTTTTTATAATACATTATTATAAATCTATAGTTGTACTTTTTAATATCTGATAACCTGTGATAACATTTTTGTTGCCAAAATTATTTGACGAAATGTCCTACCATTCTATTTATGGGTCCAATAATCAAATAATTCTTAATGAATGACAATTTCACATTCATTTCTATGAATAAGAGATGATGTTTAAAGTGATCAAGTCTCAAATAAAGTACAGGATTGTGCTAAATCAACTACATTTTATCACCATTATTCTTCTCTATATAAAGGATTCTAAAACCATAAAAATTAAAATAATACATTTTTTACCATTGAATTAAATTTTCCCTTTTATCGTCTTGTATTTATGGATTTTGATTGTAAATGGAATCCTAATGATGATTTCTATATTCCATCAGAACATGATAATTATATTTCTCATATTGGTCTCTATTTTCACATTCCACCTATGTTCACCTACATGGAATCCTAGTTATTTGTTACTTTGGTTAAACATTATGTTACTCACATTCATCTTAAAAATGATGTTTTATTATTTATTTTTCCAACATGGGTTTCCATGAATTACCATTTCAAGTGATAATTTTTTTTATAACCTAGATGGATTTTGAGTGTGAAATTCATTTTTAGTTGGTATAATGAAAGTCATTGATATTTTTATAATATATACTTTTTTATTCTTTTATTCATTACTGACTTGTGTTGTGTGATAAAATAAAATATCCTTTTGCTACACACAACACTGGATTAAATTGTTGAATATTCAACCCTATTGTTGGCTTTTTTTACACACAATTTAATTTTATTTTGATATATTTTGTTTCACATAAGGATGAGTTTAAGAGAATAAATAAATATTATTTCATTGCATTATACACTAGACATTACAATGGTTGGTATGCACTATATTAACAGAATATAGAAAAATTCATTACAAATGATTATATAATTAATTATTTTGTAAGAAATTAATTTTAAAACAAATTAAAATAATTTATATATAAATGAAAATGTTTTTCCAATAGAATATTTAAATGAAAATAAGTGAGACTATAAAATAATTAAATCACTTATGATGTATTTTACTAATAAAATATATATTTAATATATATTCTATATAATTTTTTAAAATTCATCTTATATGTTTTCTTGTCATGATATAAGAAAAAGTTTTATTTTATGGAAAAATGATGTATGTTCCAAAAAATGATGTTTTCCAACCGTTTGATGACAAATCCATATTAAATCAACATATTTATATTATTTTTATATTATATTTGAAAAAATTGAACTTCTCATTTGACGCAAGAAAAAAAATTACGTTAGAGGAATTTTTTATATTTTTCTTTATAAGTTTCATGTTTTAATAAAAAATTAAAATATACTAAATTTTAATTGAAAACAACATTATTAATTTAAATAATTTTTATGCATAGGTTATATTATTAAAATGATTTAATTTATTGAATTATTATATCATTATAATTTAATATCATATAGGTCATTTTCATTACTTTTAGATTCAATTTAAATGTGAATGAAAATAAATCATTTCCAATTATTATTCTTTTAAAAAATGTTTTCTCATATCAAAAACAAGAATTTATTTAATCAAATTACAACATGTTCTATGTTTTTAATTTTTGAAAATTTGTTCTATATTTGTAATCAATTGGTCAAATTATATAAACATTTTTCTTTTAATTTTGCCCATTATGAAAAGTAACTTAGTTAATTTTAACAATATGGTAAAAGATTAAATAATTTTATTAGAGGTAAAAATTATATCATAAAATCAATCTAACACCTTTACTAATATCAGTGTATAAAATTGATAAAAACTAAGTCATCTGTTGTTTTAAAGGGTATTCTTTAGAGGCCTCATGGATGATATTATAAAATTATTTTATTTTATTTAATTGAATGTTAAATATGTATTACTCAAATTATAATAATTATATCATTTTTAATATAAGGTTATAAATTGAGAATTAGTACGAACTTTTCTTTGTCTGTATACATTACCATAAACATTGGGAGGACATGAACCATCTCTTTATGATGTTCTTATATTGAAGGCTGTATGTGGAAGGATCTTTTGATGTTTTTGATTTTCAAATACAGATGTTTTCTACTATATCAGTATTTTAGGCAGACCTTCTATGCCACCCTTTATCCCCTATACCCCTGGTTCATTTCCAAGATGTTGTTGTGGAGGTGGATCATTCACTCTGGATGGAATAGAACATGGGACATCATGATGGAGGTTGTTTTGATTTTATGTCTTCTCTTGTTGGTATTTTGTCTATATTGAAAAATTTGTTTCTACCTTTATTGTTTTATTGTCACAACTCGATTCATGAATTTTGATTTCTCAGGTATGTTATAGGTAATGGACTTTTCCAGTCTTCTTTTGGAAGAATGTATGTGATTTGAAATCCTACATTATTTTTTTGGACTAAAGTAAACATTGATGTCTCTCCAAGAGGGAATCCAGGTCCTTCGGCTTATGGATTTGTTTTTATGAACCATTTAGGAAATGCAATGGGAATTTCCATTGGACTTACGGTATTTACACCTACTTGGATGCTGAGATTCTAGACCGCACCACATCTGTAGACCTCAAAATGAAGAGGGGTATGAATAATATAGGGTTAGAGTAGGATTCCACCATGGTTGTTAATGCAATAAGAACATCTTATACTCACATCCTTTGGAGACTATATAATATATTTGTTGATTGTTTAGAGTTTTTATCCTATATTAATTATATCATTACCCTTGTTTTTTGGGATGCGAAATGCTCTAGTTAACATTTTGGTGAACAAAGGTGCTAATGGGGGGATCCGTTTTGGTCTTATAACATTCATTCTGATGTAATACCTTATTTTTAATGGCATACATCTAATCATCCTTAATTTGGACTAGTTTGATGTGTTGGATTTATTTTCATAAAGGGCTATGTTTTTTGGAATGTGGTCACCATATTCAAAATTATTAATGGTTATAGGGAATGTAAATTCTGCTATAAATAATCATTTTAGAGCTAAAATATTTTTATTCTTCATGGTAATTTTTTTTTATTTTTAGAAAATTATTAATTACCTTAATGGATTATACATTGATGATGCTTAAATTATTTAATTGATTAAAAAACCATAAAATAATTTTTATTAAATTAAATTTAAACATTAAAAATTTAATACACTTTAAAAAATCTTATTTTCGATTATATCTCGACAATAATCATATGAGGGTTGATTTATTTACCATTTATAGATTTATTGAAATGGTTATGACACTTATAAAAATTTATTTAAAATGAAGTTAAAGTTGTACCATTCATGTTTTAATAGATATAAAATTTTGAATATAGGATTTTTAATAATAACTATTATATTATATGTATTATTATTAAATATATAATAATTATCTATTTTATTGTATTTTATTCCATGTTATTACCAAAAAATTAATTATGTTAAAAAATTACACAAAACAGATGTAGTAATTATTTTATTAATAGAAATATCATATTTATGTAAATAAAAATATTAAAAAAATATAATTTTGGATAAATAAAATATTCAATAAATTTTATATATGAATATTAATCCTTATATATATAATAAAATAATTATTTTGAGAAAAAATCATATATTGTAATTTATAGAAATCAATAAATTGAATAGTGTCAAAATTGACATTATTGATTTTTTATTAAAATATTGTGTTATTAAATTAATTATAAGTCATATTTTCTTTTATAAAATATTTAATTACTATTATATGGGGTAAAATTTTGTAACTATTTCATTTATGGTCTAATTGACATCACATAAGTAAATATTTTATCGTTTTTACAATAAAATATTTTGTTAAATTAGTCAAAAATTAAATAGAATAACTATTTGTTAATTAAAAGTATAGGGTTTAAATTGATAGTATATCCTTTATGAAACATATTGGATGATAATAATAAAAAAAATATCATATAATATTTGAAACTAAGAAACTTTGGTTGTTTTTAGATCATCTTTTATTTTTATTATAAATTAATATTTTTGGAGATTCCAAATTTGCATGTCACCTCAATTATATAAGGAAACATCCTTTCTCATAACTTCAATTCACATTAAGCCTTCATCATCAACCATATAGCATAATGTTTCCTTATAAACTTCCTTATTTCCATTATATAGGTTATGGTGTTATAAAGAAACCAAATCTATTTACTTTAATAAGATATATAGAGCGAACTCATCGAAGAAGTGGTAATCCCCTCAACCAAATCATTCAAACATATTTTATCTTCTACTTAATATTTTTATGTTTTATCCTTTATAATGTAATATATCATGTATAAAATAGATTATGTGTTTTTATTATGATTATGTAACAACCATTTTCCACATTCTATCTATCCTTCGTAAAATCAAATCACTATACATGCAAACGTACAGATTACCATCTCCTAGATGGTGTTTAATATTTTTTTCACCACCACCTTACATGGATGGATATAGTGATTGAAATAAAGACTAAAAATGATTATAATAATAAGATATTGATTCTGGTTTAATATATATTTCACCCACTTATATTATTTTCACAATTATGTCAACGATATCATTGCTTGTGCGTATGTACGACCTACCGTATCCATGATAAGATGTGATTCATTAATAATCATATTAATTAAAGAAATATTATATAAATTTTAAAATTTTATTAATATGATATTTATTATATTAATAAAATTTTAAAAATGATATAACAATCACATAAAAATATGAATATGAACTTATCTAAGAAAGCAGTGAAGATAAAATAAACCACTTAATACCCGAAGGATGAGTAATAATGTTATTAACAAACCATAAATTTTTTTTTCATTTACGACATCATAAAAATTAATATGATTCTTCGAAAAGATATTGTCTTTATTTAAACTCATATATTTGTGGTTGATACATGTAGGAATTAACCCAGACCTATGGTAATAGATAATTTCACAATCTCATTATTATCCACAAAATTTTATATATAAGTATTTACTATGTGATATTTATCACCGATAATGGTGATTCATAAATATTAATTATAAAATAATATTTATATTCATCTAAAAATATAAAATTTCTATATTAAAGTTTTAATATATTTTATTTAATGTAATGAAATGAATATTATATAATTTATAATAAGAGGTAATTTTGACATATCTGACAAAAGTGTTAGAAGAAATTTTTTATTTATGTTATAAAAAATTAAAATATTTTTAAATTTTTAATAAACCAATATCCATGAATAATACATTATAATATTGAACTGTTATATTCAAATAAAATATTTTTCTAAATATTTAATTATATTTTAAGAAGATATAACATTTTCAACAAGGAAATGAGAGTTTATTAAAAAATTAATTTCATATTTTCTATCAAAATTATTTTTCATATTATATGGAATTATTTAATTGGTTTACACTTCTAGTGTACTATAACTATTACTGTTTCATTGTATTTTTTTCTATTTAATAAATCCAATTTTTAGGTGGATTGTGTTTTGATGGAATAATATTTAAGGAATCCCATTTTATTCCTAGTGTAATGATGTGATGAATGATTTCTATTTTTGGGGGAACACATAAGAATGGTTTCATTTTTATATGGAAGGGTAATATACCTCCCTCCAATAAATTTTATAAATATGGATAACTCATGGGGAATATATCTTATGAGTGAAAGTGATTTAATGTTCACAAATCTATGCATGGACTTGGATTTCATGTCCATAATTTTATGTGTGCGCTAGGTTTTTTTCATGTCCGTATGTTTATGAAAGGCCCTGATTTCATGTCCTAAATTTAATTAGTGAACCTATTACAATTTATAAATTTTAAAAAATTGGAAAGTTTATGTTTATTCCAAAATATCATGTTAAATGAAAATATATGATCTCATAAAAAATGTTATTTAATTCCTTTATGATTGATATATTATGAAATGTCAAATATTTATTCAATTATTTTTCATATGTATTGTATAATCTTTTATTTTCATGATAATGATGAATTACCCTTATTTTAATGTTGTGCCTATAATTTATTATTGCTTTACTGATCATATTAACAAACATATTTCTATGTTTTCTATTCATCGGGTTATAATGAATGTCTTTAGGTTGGGGTACTAAAGTGGAAAATCCTTAGAGTATATGTTGAAGATCATTCAAAAAATTATAAGATTGTGTTCCATGATTCTAAAGGATCTAAACTAATACAGAAATTGGGAATATTCTTGTATAATATATTAATTTTTTCGTAAATCTAATGTAATTTTCATGTATATTATGTTTGGGTTGTTAGATAGGGTTTCACAGATCAAACCCATGTTGGTTGGTTCAAGACCATGTGGTGTTACAACATAACCCCCAATGGGAGTTTAGTGTTATGAGATTGGTTTGTCTTACATTGAAATATTTAAATGGTGTTATGATATTTTATTTTATATTTAAGAAACCAGTGTTAGTGTAAATGATAAGAAATCCATTTAAAAGGACCCTGATGACATGATTTTCAGTACAGTTCTTTATGGCTGGGGTCATAAGTAATTTCTATTACATGAATCATATAGGAATGGGTTGTGGTATTTAATTTTATATGTTGAGTCTACTCCCTAGATATACTCCCTGACTATGGAATTTAATTATTTAAATTCAGTATTACAACATAATTATATCGAGACAGCATTACACAGTTGGATTGTGATGAATATCCTCTCTAAGACAATACTACATTTCTGGGAACTAGTTATGAGTTTGGAACTATATTTGGTTTATCGTTTTATCAAACACCTGATGAGAAGAATATTGTAATGATATTGTTGGCCACATATGAACACTCTATGAGTACAATAAAATAGTTCTGGAGGTTTCAACCTCTGATATTTCTTAGGGATCTAGACCACCAGGTAGATAACGACTGCCTTGAGGCAGTCATGTATATTTCCGTTATTATGTACAACTATTGATTAATTGGTGGTCCTAGAGGAATTTCTGCAACTGGGTTCTTCAATTTAATGTTGTCTTCAGGTGATTAAATCACATAATTAGTTGATTCTTAAATGGGAATATTTTCTTATGTTCTCCAAGGAAGTATTCTATCCGGCCTCATTGAGGTTGGTGTATATCTAGTTTTTTATATAGCATTGGAATGATATAGTTTCTATAGAATAATTATAATTGTGGTTCACATAAATGTAATATTATGTCATTTATGTACATAAAAATCAATTTTTTAGATAAAATACCATTACTAAGGTCTTTCTCAATATGATCAAAGTCATTGTCATCCCACTGTGCATTCCCGCCTATGATGGTGTTCTTTAGAGGGGATTGGTTATGTGGATCCTTCTAGATGGATATACACCAACTGTTAGTGCTAGTAACCTAAGAGCAGATACCACTACATATTTTAATTTATGGTAAGATCATGAAAACTTTCATGTGAGATGCATGCTCATATGATCCCAAAATGGATGGTCTAGGTCGTAGGGCTATGAGGCCGATACTAGTTAGCTGCATGAGAGGTTATGTTACTCTTTCAATGATGATAGATATATTTATAATGATGGTTTATTCCATAATTAAATGTATAGGGCGGTGGATGGTGGACCACCCAGGTAGTGTTTCATCATGAGCATGGTGTTTTATAGTAAAATGGACTAACATATAAGTTTGGATTGCATCATTAGTTGGGTGAGGGATTGAGATACCACAACCATAAGAAGGAGGACCATTCTACACTTCTGTAGAGGGGGATATGGTGGATGACTGACATAGAAAGTATAGGCCTATTAACTGGTGGCTCAAGTTATAAGTATATGTATTCACAGTAACCTATCTACTTTCATTAATATTATTTATATACACTATTATGAGGTACTGTATTAATTCCACTTCATCCTAGATCATTCTCTATTTGATGTAGGGCGTTGATAAAACTATATGTTGGTGTTGTTTGATTTATCTAATGGTGCATGAGGAATAGGGAATCTTCCCTCAATGAGACACGTTTTTATGTGATAAAAATTTTTTGGGGTAGAGATTTCTTCTTGATGTGGATAGCATCGAGGTGTAGTGGATGAGTCCCTATGAAAAGATTTTTCACACTAGGGTCTCATGATTTTGGTTTATACAAAGATGGATGGGGAAGAAAAAATGATAGAAAATATGTAGACCTCTATTTTTTTATTACTCTCATGTGCTCAGCATTGGAATGGTGTGAGAGATGCTTGAAGAGGATGTGGTTTAATATGACTTGTCTTCAAACTCTAAAGAATTAAGGATGCCTCCCCCACTATGGTGTTTTGAATAGAACTTGTGTAAAACCATGTTAGTGAGTTATTTTCCCCCAAACAGAACACTATCATGGTTTGGTGGATGATTTTCTTGTTTTATGTTAGGGGAATCTATTTTTCGATGACTAAAACCATTGTTGATCATATTTGGAGTTATTGGAGATTTCTATCAATCATGGTTGAGGTGACATGTTCCCTCTATGTTGAAATATTTCAACCTTGTTTTAATTGGATGATTTATGTTGTTTGGACTTTGTGGTTAGTCATGACCCATCCCCCAGTGCCCGTGTCATACTACCACAAGCTAGCCTTCCATAAGCCAAGGGTTGGCGACTACCACCAAATGCGTAAATCCCTAAAAATGGAAATTAATAGCCTTTATAATCTGTAAACACACAAAACACGATACGAACGCAAGTAAAATATATAATCAAAAGAGTTCTGAAAGTAAAAGGGGCTGGAATACAAGCCCAACAGTAAAGTTACAAGTACAACTGATGAAAAAGAATGGAACAAATCTACTGGATCATCCTCTGAGGGTCCTACCTAAATGGAAGGTATAGAATGACTTCTAAGCACTCCACGTTATTCCTTCTCCTCCGAGTACCAACACGCCGTATTGTCCACCTCCAGTTACAATCTAGTCCTGGTAATCTCAGCCTCCGTCAGCTCTGTCTGTCTTCTGAATCCAACACAACAATGTGCAAGAATATCCATGAAGGGGTGAGAATAACGTTTCTCACTAGGGACCCTGAGACCCTTAAGGTCTCACAAAATCCATCAAGGACAAACCACAATGTATGAAATCCACAGATAAACCTACATAGGTATAATCCTATACAGATACCTATGTTATTATGAAATCCATCTCAATTTTGAGGAAAACACAAAAGTAATGACTCTACTCAACAAGGGTTTTATATTAGGGGTAGTATAAAGAAACATCCCAAGTAACATTATCAAAACCTCGGCTTCTGCAGAACTCATACTCAATCGAGTAAAGTGGGTCTGTCGTGACCCGAAAGAACTTCCCACTATCTTTGGATTGTGGAGGTACTCCTCCTATCGAGTATCGTGGGTTTTCCGTGTCACATCGACGTGCTCCCAACTGTTGGTCGGTCACGTCACCAAGAAATCCCCCTCATAGCCAGCTAAGGTACTCCTCCGATCAAGTACCATGGGATTACCACGTCACCAAGTGTGCTCCTCCAGCATAGGACTATTACGACACCAAGGCACTCCCCACTGGGATAGTGGAGTCACTCCAAGTCAAATGGTCAGTAGTTGGTGGGTCTCAGCCAGTGACTAGCTCTCCGAACTATGCTCGCTCATCTCTTGGAGTATCTGCTCCATGAGTTTCTGGTTCCATACTCCAACTATCACAAACTCTCACTAAGATGTATCTCAAAGTTCCACCACGTCATAGGGGTCTCAACGCAACAAATGTTGCCTCAATCGGATGCACAGTCTGTGAGCTATTATCCTTTTAGTCCCTGGGGCCCAGTTGAATTCATTCACAATCCAACCTGATTGTATCTCAACTATACCCCAAACTGTAGTGGGGTATACTCAAAGTGGCCTTAATTCTCCATGATTTCCAGCACCAATGACGGTAGGTCAAACGGACGTTCGGTGCCAGAGATATGGCCCAAAGAATGTAAAGGGTCGAAGTGGGCCTGAGTCCATTCCTACCCAATCTGGGCCGACCTGGTTCAGGTTGCCTGACCTAACCCATTGGGTATGGCCTGACACATTGAGCGGGCCAACTCGTTGGATTCGGCCCAGCCTGCTGGGCCCAGCCCAGCTGGCCGCGAGGGGCCAGCGAGGGTCGTGAGGGTGTGGACGGGCCACGAGGGCACTGAACGGCCATGGGTCGGCGCGAGCGCGGTTCTTGTCGGAGGGCGCTACATGGGGGATGAGCCCAAAGGGTGACGCAAGGGAGGATCCTCTCCGAGAGTAGGGCTACTTTGGTTCATAGGGTTTCGGCGTCACGACACGGGGCGGCCTGACCGGCAGATGGCACGACCAGGGTGGTTCATCTAGAAGGTTGGGGGCCAGTTCCACTGGGAGGCTAGGGTATGGCACTGTCGGGGTGGCAGGGGGCAGTTTGGCTGACAGACTACACATCAAGGGTAGCCCGTCCCGCCTGGGGGTGGCCCGGCCAGAAACGTGGAGACCGTGGGGGAGGTTCATCCGGGGTGCCGCGAGGGGGCATGGCTGGTGCGACTAGGGTGTTGTGAGGGTTCGTGGCCTGTTCGGCCTGGTAAACCCCGGGGCACGTGGGTCCGGTTCGGCTCATATGGGATACTGGTGGCACGACTATTGCCATTGTCACCTTTGATGTCATTTTCTCTTTCCTCCATTTCAAAGAACACCACAAAGAAGAACGGTGGGGGCGGTCCATGTTTGTTTTCTCCGCACCCTGCGTGTTTAGAGTGGTAGCAAGTGGATCATCAAAAATACAAATAAATAAAGAGCATGGAATATATTTTTAAACATCAATTCTAATAATCCTTCTATAATTTCTACTTACAACACCGCAAAGGAAAAGGGGATAACATAGAAAGTGTTAATCATATAATGAATAAACCCCTAAAACTTCCCTCCTAATTTATTCCCAACACACAAGGAAAACATCTGATGATCAACTTGATAATAAGTTGATCAACATTATTTGTTTTTAGAAGAAAATAATCAAGGGAATAAAATAATAATTAATTAAAACCCTACCTTGTTCTATTTTGGTTGACGTTGGCATGAGAAGGCGGGCATTCATCGTTGTATAATCTTTCTCCAAATAGCTCCTCCTCTCCCCAATTACACCAAATAAAAAATATTTCAAATAATAAAATGTGTTTCCCAAATTAAATCATAGGCACAATTCAAAATGGATAAAATTAAATTGTCACAATTCAGTGGTGTGTTGGAAAGATTAATCGTATGTATGATGGTGCAATTAAGGTGGAGGAGGTTAAGAGGCTCTCCCTCATTAATTGTGGGATTTTATGGTTTCTCCAAATTAAAGGGTGGGTTTCAAGGGGGTATAATCTTGGGTGGTGCCCACCTCCATAACCTCTCATTGGATGTTATGGTTTGGGTGGTCCTCACCCCCTTATCCTCTCATGGGAGGTTAAGGTCTAGTATACCCGACATCCAACTTCCACATAGAGGTTTAGTTTTGGTGGACCCAAACTGAAATATCCACATAAAATATCAAAATAAAAAAATGAACTTTCTTTTATATTATTATATCAATGAAAACCCAAAAACTTACTTTCTCCCTCATCCATCTGACATCGTGGTGAATGCCTCCTTAAGAGAACATCGGCACTGCATGTTCAATGGTTCCCACTAATTTCAATTCTGTGCACTGGTTCAAAATTTATAAAAATCAGCTCGTACGTTTATTGAACGTACCCAAAAAAACATCAGATATTTATTTTGGGCAAACCAGGCCTCGGAATTAGGTGTCGTCAATTTTTGAGGACTCGTAAAATTCCCATATATTAAAAAAATTACATGGAAATTCCAGGTCTTTACATTCTTCCCACCTCTGGGCTCTACATCCCCATAAACCAAAACTCAAAAGAGGTAAAAAAATGTTTGGGTATTGCACATGCATCTGAGCCTCCAGATCCCATGTGCTATCTTTGAAGTTCTCATGCTGCCAGCGAATGCACTGTAGAGGTATCAACCATCCATGAAGTACCCACTCCTATCCATATTTAATCTCTACTAGATGCTCCTTAAAATCCATCCCATTATTGACATCCATCTCTCCATGGATGATGATCTGAGAAGGGTCATGCATGTATCTCCTCAGCTAGGATACTTTGAAGACGTCGTGTACCCTGTTCAACTGAGATGGAAGAGATATGCGCTATTCCACCTCACAAATGTTGTTAAGGACCTGAAAAGGTCTAATTAACCTTCGAGTTAACTGGACGCCTCAGCCATATCTCTTTAAACCTCATCGAGGTGAGACCTGTAGAAAGACGGGTTCGAAAACCATGAACTCCATAGGTTTGCGTCTCCTTTCAGCATAAGAATTTTTTCTACTCTATGCAGTCTTCATCCACTCCTAGATTATCTGAACCTTTTTTGTGGTACCCCATACAATCTCTTGTCCCACTACTGCCGACTCCCTTAGGTCAGTCCAACAAAAGGGTGATCTGCATGGTTGCACATATAACGCATCAAAAGGTGTCATCCCTATGGTGGAGTGATAGCTACTGTTATATGAAAACTACACCAAAGACAAGTAATCCTCCCAGTTATAACTCAAGTCAAAGACACAAGCTCAAAACATGCTTTTAGGGTCTTAATTGTCTTCTTAGTCCGACCATCCTTCTGTGGATGGAGGGCAGTGCTCAATTGAAGCAGCATCTCGAAAGAATCATCCAACCCCTTCAATAACCATGAAGTAAATCGTGTGTCACGATCAAAGATAATCATTGATGGTACTACATTTAGCCGCATAATCTCCTACACATAGAGGCGTCCCATGTTCTCTAATAAACCATGCTCTTTGATCAGTAGGATGTTGGACGACTTGGTCAGTCAGTCGACGATCACCCAAATTGAGTCATGTCCACAGGATGTACGTGGAAGAACCATCATGATGTCAATGGATATCCCTTCCTACTTCCACTCTAGTACCTTTAAAGGCTGAACTAAGCTTGTTGGTACCTGTTGCTCCTCCTTCACTTGCAGACGAGTGAGGAACGAGAGATACACTCTACGACTGATTTTATCATTCACGGCCACCAGTGTTGTCACAATAGGTCCTGGTACATGTTCACCACTCCGGGATGGACCAATAGAGTGGATGTGTGGAACTCCCTCATCACTATCTCATGAAGTTACACTGTTACCATATTATGTCCTCTAAAGAGAATGGAATGCTCCCCACCTTTAGAAAATACCTCAGGTTACTGCCCTGTTGATATCTAAGAACGTTGAGCCTCACAGTTAGTGTTTCCATGTTGCACATCCCTAACGCATTCATGAAGTGGGGGAGTGACTTTAAGAGACTTTAGAAAGGTTGAACCATCTCTGTCCACAAAGTATATCCCCAAAGCATCTGGATGCTCTGTCGCTTCACCTAGAAGATATATACCAGATCTTTTTCTGAGTGAATCTGCAACAATGTTCCTCTTCACAAAAGTATAGACTATCTCAAAGTCATTGACATGGAGGAACTCAAGACAATGTCTCTGTCTCAGGTTCCGGTCCTTCTAAGAGAAGATATAACTGAGACACTTGTGATCAAAGTACATGGTAAAATACTCCCCCATCAGATATTTTCAACACATCATCAAGGTGAAGTCCACTGTTGCTTACTCTCGGTCACAGGTAGCATAGTTCTGGTTATGACATCTCAAATGTCAAGTACCATATACAATAACTGCTCACTCTTATATCATGACACATATGAGTCTAGTCCTAGATGAGTCACAGTAGACTACAAATACTTCACCTTCCTCTGGAATCCTTGTGAGGGGGCACTAATCAGCCTATTCCTCAGCTTCGGAAAGATCTTCTAGCATCAATCCTAACAAACAATGGGATTCCCCTTCATCATCAACGATGATAGTGGAGCTGCAACTCTGGAATAATCTGGCACAAATCACCGGAAGTATCTAGCCAAATCTAGGAAACTTCGTACTTCCATCACACTCCGGGGTGGCTCCCAAGAAAGTATCGCTTCAATCATTGCTAGATCCACTTCATCTTCAGCTTCTGAGATGAAATGTTCCCAAAAGTGAACCTCTCAGATCCATAAATGGAACTTTGAGAGAATACCATAAAGCCGGTGCTCTTAGATTGTGTCCAGGACTACCTATAAATGAAAGGCATTCTCTTGCTTAGTAGTAGAGTAAATTAGAATTTCATCGATGAAGACTTCAAAAAAGCGATCGAGGTATGGTTGAATGATAATGTTCACGAGCCCCATGAACACTGCTAGAGCATTGGTTACACCGAATGGCATAAACAAGAAATCATAATGGTCATAATTACACCTGAAGTTTGTCGTCTGCAAATCCTCATCTCATACAATGAGCTACAGATAGCCTGATCAGAGGTATATCATCGAGAACCATCGTACCTCCATAATCTTATCAAAGAGGTCGTCAATCATCAAAATTGGGTAATTGTTCTTCAAAGTCACATGGTTCTGGCGATGATAGTCGACACAAAGCCTCAAGATATCATCTGACTTCTTATTGAACAACATCTGGCATGCCCAAGATGAAACAATGGGCCAAATAAATCCCTTCCCCTGCAATACCGCTAGTTGTACTCTAAGATATATATGCACTACAGGATCCATATTATATGCTTGTGTAGATATTAGTGTCATCCTAGGGTACAAGAATATGTAAATTCCCACCTCTCTGCGATGAGGTAGACCTTGGAAATAATTAGGGAAAACATCTGTGTACTGGTCCACCACTACTGGATAACTCGGACTCCCCACTTCAACATATCCAAGGTTAAGGATAGACAATTGATTAGTGATTGGCGTAACTCCCCTACAAGAAAAACCATCATGTGCTGCAAATGATCCCTTCTCACCGGTGAATGTAAACTTGGTCCCATCTGTGAAGTCACACCACATTTTTCTCCAAATATAGACAATCTTATCATAGACTGTAGATATCCAGTCTATGCCCACGATGACGTTGTAAGGCCACGATGCCACTACAAGGAGATCCCAGCCGAAGAACTCACCTCCTATATTAAGCTCACACTACCAAAACCAGTGCGTAATCATCAAATCTGCTCCCGTCGAAGTCTCTAGCCATAAGGATTGTCCCAACGGCTCTATCAGAATCACCAAGTTTAGAATGAGGTCATTGGAAATGAATGAATGAGAGAAAAATGTGTCTATAAGTACTGAAGCTATGGTGGAGTCGACATAGATAGTACCTAGAATCATCTCGGGATTGCAATGATCATAAGCATTAGCTGCTTGGAGGCGAGATCTCCCCTGGCCACCTGCTCCCTAAAATCGGGGTGGACCTCCTCGTGATGGTGGCAGTAACATATCGAATCTTCACCCACTGCCAGCTACACGACCAGCTCCTCTGCCACATCAGAATTCTCCCTAGGGACCACCTCAATCGAATCTATGTCTCTTCTTGGGTTTTACTTCGATCATCTACTGATCATATGATGGGCTGGTCGGACAGTCGCTAGCCATGTGACCCTGACCACCCCATGTGTTACACGGCCCGATCCGGACATGTCTGGCTCTGTCCTCAGTGCCCCGCATAACCGATCCAGATTCATGTGGTTGTCCTCCTATAATTTTGGTCCTCTTGAGCCTCTGTGACATTTGTCTACTACTAGCTATAGAAGACTCCACTGTTTCATGAATCGTAGTGGGTCACACTCCTGGAGTCTTCTTAGTAAGGAAACCCTCCACCAAGAGGGATCTCTCTAACACCCCTACCTATGTCGGGATGCTATGTGAGATCACTGAATCCCTGATCTCCCACATGAGTCCCTCTTGAAAGGTCATGGCCCTGATGAATGGGTCCCACAACATATCTTTAGAGGACAGTGAGATGTCAGTGAACCTTGTTGAGTACTGAGCTACAGTCATGATACCCTATTGCAGATCAAGTGACACATGTATGATCCCTACACAAATAGTTTCTTGGACAAACAGCACCCGAAAGAGGCCCTCGATGTCATCCTAGAGATGTTTCACCTCATTGTGGACTTAGATAATCAAGATCCAACATCTGCCCAGTGATTCGTGTAGTAGGCTAGCAGCAAGGATCAACATGAGGTCTGGTGGTGTCCCTATCAGTCAAAAATCTCTCCCCATAGCCTCCAGCTAATCCTCAGCTTCCTATGGGTACATCTCTCCCTTAAACCTATGTGGCCTCTGGCGTTGCAACTCGGGAAACGCGCTCATGTGATGTGCACTCTCTCATGTTGGGGCTAGTGACATAGGTTGACCAATGGATAATGGTACCATTTGTTCCTATACCGGTGCCTCAACTGGATGAGGGACCTACACTAAATCCTTGTCACTCGGTGTGTTATCAGTGTGTACAATTCTCAGATCACTAGCTGGTTATCTGTGTGGAGGCATCCTGAAACGAAATTGGTGCACTAAGGATAAAAAGTTATACCGGTTGAAATGACCTGTTGAGATAACATAAAGAAATATTTTGAAAACACACACGCAATCTGTGTTTTTAGGCACTGAGTAGGAAATCATAAGTCATGGTCTCCGCGTAAGGATATGTCGACCACCGCACCAATACTGGTCTCCCTGAACTGAAAACCATACTCACTACATTTAACACTATTTCATCATAGAAGAGATCAATGTCTTATGTTCTGCAGTAGAACTGACTCCTATGATACCAAATTTTCATGACCTGTCTCCCGAGGCCCATGCCATGACTAC
This sequence comes from Viscum album, assembly GCA_963277665.1. NCBI lineage: Eukaryota > Viridiplantae > Streptophyta > Magnoliopsida > Santalales > Viscaceae > Viscum > Viscum album. The sequence continues at coordinate 791,649,939 of OY728160.1, read as the reverse complement.
CCCAAACCCGCCTTCTATAGGTCAGGGGCTGGCGACTAGCACCAAAGGCATAATTCCCTAAAACATGGAAGGAATTTCCTTTATAACCTATAAATAAAAACTGCAAGATACGAACACGAGTAAACTATATAACGAATGAAGTGCTGAAAGTAATAAAAGGGGCCGGAATACCAGCTAAGCAGTAATGGTACAAGTACAACTGAAAACAATACAACTAAATAAAAATAATAAAAATAAGCTACTTGGTCTTCCTCTGAGGTTCCTACATGAAGGGTAGGTACAGATCGCCTCTTCGGCACTCCATGTCTATCTGTCTCATCTGGGTAACGACACACCATATATTCCACCTATGGGTACCATCTTGTCCTGGTACTCCCAGCCTCTGTCAGCATTGTCTGTCATCTGTATCTAACATAACCTAGTGCATGCATATATCATGAATGGTTGAGTACAACGATAATTAGTAGGGACCCTGAGTCCCTCAAGTTATCAAAAAATCCATCAAGGATAAACCACAAAGAATTAAATCAACAAATAACCCTACATATGTATATTCCCAAACATATACATGTGTTACTAAGTAATACACCTCAATCATGAGGATGACACAAAACTACTGACCCACCTCAGCTAGGATTTTATTTTCGGTGTAGTATCATGTAATTTCACCATTCATATTATTGAAACCTCGGATACGGTTGAACTCCTACTCAATAAAGTACAATGGGAATGTCATGACATAAAATGTGCATCCCACTAACCTTGGACTACTGAGGTACTCCTCATGTCGAGTACCGTGGGTCAGACATGTAAAACAGAGGAACTCCCCACCGTGGGTCTATCGTATCACCAAGCGCGCTCCCCCTAGTATCCTGCAGTGTTACTCCTTCTGTAGAGTACCATAGTTCTACCATGTCACCAAGAATGCTCCTACATTGTGGATCTTCTGTGACAGAAATTCCCTCCCCACTATGCTAGTTGAGTAACTCTGAGTCAGACGATCAACAATTGTCAGGTCTCAGCCAGCTACTAGGTATCTGTACTATGCTCTCTCATCTCCAGGAGGATCCGCTCCATGAGTGACTGGTCGATAATCCAACTGTCAAAAATTCCCATGAAGAAGTATCTCAAATGTCAATCTTGTCTTAGGGGTATCAACGCAACAGACGGCACATCAATTTGACGCCTGGTCTATGATTTATTATCCTTTTAGTCCCGGGGGCCCATTTGGATTTGTGCATGATCAAACCGGATTGTATCTCAACTATAACACAAAATCCAGTGGTGTTTAGTCAATGTGACCTTCATGATCCATGACTAACAGTTCCACTAACAGTTTTTCAAATGTACATCCAGTTCCAATGATATATCCAAAACAAAGTAAAGGGTCGAAGTGGGCCCGAGTCACGTCGGAACTGGTTGGACAGAACCAGCCCAACCAGTTGGGTATGGCCTGGCACGTTGGGTAGGCCAGCCTATGGGATTCATCCTAGACTGTTGGGAAATGCCAAGCGGGCCGTGAGGGTCCACAGAGGGTCATAAAAGCATGGACAGTCCGTGAGGGCACAGACTGGCCGCAGGTCGGCATGAGGGTGGTTCGTCCTGGGGGCGCCACATAAGTGGCTTTTCCCAGAGGGAGCCCCGAGGGTGGGTCATCCTGGGGCGCGGGGTCGATTCGGCATGTAGGGTCGTGGGGGCTTGGCCAGGAGGCTGGGGTTTGGTTCAGCTGGGAGGCCAAGGTGTGGCACTGACAGGGTGGTCGGGGCCGGTTCAGAAGGTCGACGGAACATCCAAGTCGGCTAGGCCCACCTCGGGGTGGCTCATCCAGAAGGGCAGAGACCGCTGGTGCAGTTCGGCAAGGGTGCCACGGTGGGGGGGTGGGTGTGGCTGGTTAGACGGGGGCACCGCGAGGGGGATTAGGTGGAACAAACATTTCCTTTGTCACCTTTAACACCATTTCTTCCTTCCTCAGTTTCAAAGAACACCACAAATAAGAATGTTGGGGGTGGGGCCATGTTTGTTTGACCTTCACCCACTATGTTTAGAGTGGTAGAAAGCGGTTTATCAAAAACCCAAACAAAGAACAAGTATAGAAGATATTTTAAAACATCAATTCACAAAATCCCTTGATAATTTATATTCCCATCCCTGCTAAGGTAAAAAGAGGGGAGAACATGGAAAGAGTTAATCAAATAATGAATAAACCCCTCTAACATCCCACCACAATTTATATTCAACCCGCAAGGAAAAAATCTGCAGATCAAATTGATAATAAGTTGATCTGGGTTATTTGTTATTAGAAGGAAAGAATCAAGGGTATAAAATCATATGTAATTAAAATCTCTAACATATTTGATGTTGTTTGAAGTTGGTGCAAGAAACAAGATTTCAATTCGTTGTAGACGAACACATCCTACTTCGATGGATGTTCTGAGGAAGAAGGTCGATGTATTCGTTGTTATTGGTAGAGGAATCATTCTTCATTATATAATATTTCTCCCAAGATCTCCTCCTATCCCGAATTCTACTAAATAAAAGAGATATCCAATAATAAAAAGTTTTTCCCCAATTTAAACCTAGCCACAATTCAAATTGGAATATATTAAATTGGATCAATTAAGTGGTTCATTGGAAAGATTAATTGTTTGTGTATTTCCACAATTAAGGTGGAGAAGGTTTGGAGGCGCTCCCTCATTAATGTTGGTAGTTTGAGGTTTTTTCTAAATAAGGGGGGGGGGGGGGTTTAAGAGGTTTTAATCCTGGGCGGTCCCCACCACCATAACCTCTCATGGGAGGTTATTGTTCGGGTGGCCCCCGCCACCTTAACCTATCATGGGATGTTAGGGTCATGTGGTCACCACTTCCAACTTCCACATGGAGGTTTAGTTTCGGTGGACCCCTCCAATAATATCCACATGGAAGCTCAAAATAAAATAATATGACGTTTATTTTATTTTACTATATCCTCAAAAAAACCATAAACTAACTTTTTCCCTCCTCATCTATCGTTGAGATGAAAGTCTCCTTATGTGAATACCAACACTGTAAATTCAACGGTGCCCTCATATTTCAATTCCGATCATCAATTAAAAAGTTATAAAAACTCTCTTGTATGTTTACCGAACGTACTCAAACATAAAATCATAAATTGATTCCGGGCACACCAGGCCTCGAAATCAAGTGCCGTCAATTTTCGCGGACTCCTAAAATTACAATATATTAAAAAATATTACAAGTATATTTTTGGTCATTACATGTTTCCCTATATTGTTTTTTGGAAGAACACAATGGGACCCTTACTGATTTTGCATTAATGAGAGTACCTAGGGTGTTTAATTTTCCCCATATTTATAAGATTGGAAATTTTTGGGAAATATCTTTATAAGGTAGGGAGAATTTAATAACTTGGGTTTTTACATATATGAATTTGGAATTTTTTTCAGAATATTTCTAAATCTATGCAGTGAGTTTGTCAAGGATTATGAGGCTAGATGACCCTAGGTGTGATGATACTAAATAATAAAATATATTTTATTAGAAATTCATCGTTTCTATTTAAATTTTAAAATATACATTAGTGGATTCCATGATCAGAAATATGGGGTATGTTTTTAGAACTTGGTGTTTACAAATCATTCCACAGAAACATTATTGATGGTTGAATCTCAGTTGAACAGGTATTGATGGGTGTGATGATGATATTAGATTATTAAAAAACAATTAATATACACCCCAACACATTACCACTAATAAAAATGAATAAAATATTTTTACCCTTGATAATGGATTAGTATAGGTTGATTTGATGCGAGGAGGTGGCTTTTAGCATCTTTTTTGTGCTATTTCTCACCAGATCATACTTCAGGGGCTGTCGAGCATTAATTTGAATTCAAATATTTGATGTCCCTAATGTGGTAGGTTGATTTCATTTTAAGTCATGGTACACAATTTGATTATATTATTTATGTGTTTAGTGTCCTTTTCAATCATCTAGATACTAAAAAGTGGTTGGTCTGTTTGATTCATGGAAAATCTACACTGATTTGGGTGGATCATAATGTAATCAATTATATAAATTATTGATAACATGGAATTTAGGGTAGGGTCACCCACTTTTTGTTTTTACATAATGGGGAGGATTTATTTTTGTCACTACACATATTGTTCCAGGGTTAAAATAATGTAGTTACCTCCGGCTGAGAGACTAATAGATACGGATATAGGCATTGTATAAGAGACAAGTCCATTTGAGAGTATGAGGCTAGAGTACATGAAAAAGTTTTTTCAGAAATAGCCATGGGAAATGATCAAAATAAATTTGTTGTTTATTTATAAAATTCCATGTACCAGGGGTACACGTTGAGGGTGATGCACGAATGGAAGAAACATGTGTGGAGGTACATACACAGAGGCTCGAGTGAGGTGATACACAACATGTACATGCTTCAAACAACATATAAGCTCATATGGATATACCAGACGTATAATAGAGGACACAGGTTGGTGTTCAGGTGGAGTCACATTCCATGTTGACCATACAACCTATTTTTTATATTTTATTTTGGATAATTTTTCCTAGTGTATCTGCTTCTTCACACAAATGCGTTAGACGTGTCTGAAAAGTATCCAAATCATTGTTCCACATAAGGAATAATTGTGGCCACATTTTTCAACTTTTATATGTGATTCAAAGATTTTTTGGGTTTCTTGGGTTTTTTATTTGTATAACTACATCAGTTGAGTTAGTCTGGTAGTATATATTTATTATCATATAATGTTGAATGACGTAACAGGTTCATGAATTTTATCCCATCGATAAGATGAACTTTTATAGAATTATAATATCCCACATTAAAGGCCATAGTAGAATCATCTCTCATATCATTCCCATATATTGGGTGAATTGTATTGTTATACCCAACAGTACACAAGAGGAGATCTTGTATTTTGCAGGATATCCCAATAGGGTTTTTTTCAAATCAATTGTTATTAAATCCCTAATATAGAGGATGGTTTCAATAGGGTTATCACATCATCATGTATAAAATACACTACTCATATAACAGTTTCAATAGAGTGTTTAGAATAATTTTTAGTATGATTCCATAAATAATGAGTTCTACTTGGCGAGGCTTTTAAAATATCATGGACCAACACAACAAGGGTGATGATCCTTTGTCTGATTTATATAGTATCCATTGATGTATGAACGAGATTATGTTGTCTCGTGGTCGGTCCTGGATGTGATCTCATATCCAATTGATATCCATTGATTACTGTATTGGTTTCTCAGTGTCATTCTATAGTGGTGGGAGTATTCCACTATTTCTGTAGAATAAGTCACGGTATTAAAGACTGGGTTCAATGTATCCCCCAATGGTTCCTATAGTGATCCATATTTTGTGTGATGAAACATATCATAGTTAAAGTTGGGTTAGTAGCATCCCCAATCAAGGATGGGTTAGCTCTTATATCTTAGTATCATGATGCCATATGATCCATATTGACCCTCTTTGTAGTGAGTTTTCACATGTTTATTATCATGGATATATGAAATAAGGGATAGTGGGAATGTTACATTTAATTATAGATACTTGACATAGTGTTATCTATTAAATGTGAAATCCTAGAAGGAATATTAGTTCCTAGATTTAGTGTATCTTCCAAAAAAAGTGCTATATGCAATATTAGGGCTCATGGGGTGAGTTCAATAGGTAGAGTGTAACCTTTAGATTTGACTATAATCATGTGGTTGTATACTAGGTCCAATCCTTCGGAAAATTATTGTCTAAGATGAGTATTTATAGGTTGATTATATGTATCCTCTTAGTTTTGTATCCTTTTTAAATTGAAAAAACATGTGGATAATGATAACAAGTCATTTGTATATGAGAAAATTTGAGATGGATTTTTTCTCTCCTTTGGGTACCCTCTTGGTGGGTAGAGTGGAATGTTCCCTTTTAGTTACTCTATTTTACATTTAGTATTTTGGAAGAGTACTATTTATTGTTATAATCATCACTCAATAATAAATTCCCACAGTTTTTGAATCATCTTTAGACCATAGACATATCAAATCAATCCCATGATTAATCATGTTAGGATTTGCTTAGTAGTCCAGAATAACCTGGGATTTTACAGGAGCTTGGTCATGATGTTTTCTGATAGTTTAATTTGAATATGATCTTCTCCCATTAATAATGATGGAAATTCTTAAAATTTTATTTTTCATGGGCTTTTGGATTTCAATTTTGTAATTCTGATGTACATTAGTTGTTTAATAGTTGTATTTATGCATTTCGTTTCCATTTATATTATCTATATAATGTTTTATGGAGAAGTATATGTTTTTTTTGTGAACAAGTTACATAATAAATATTATCCAATGCATGTGATATACCTACTAAACAATAGATTCTATCACCTGACCATGGAGGAGGGCTTTGGAATATTCATATTTATCCCCTTTGGGTCAGTTCATGATACATTACCCATTTTTCAGGTGCCCTTAATATGTTTTTCACCAAATCCTTCTAATGCAGGATTTCTTCCCATAATATGTAATAAAAGATGAATGTGTTGAATTTTGGGAATTGATTTGGGATGGTATTGGATGAACTAATGTGGATTGAATCTGAGCTTATGAGATGAGATGTGTGTCCTATAATAAGTGTCTTATGTGGTGCACTTGTATTTTTTTGGGAATGATACAATATTAAAATCATTTCTATAAGGACACAAGATTCCAAATTCTGAGATTATCTATCATAAAAAAGATAAGCAGGAAATATTAATAAAAACTGGGTGTTGGAAAACATTGTAGTTCATTTTTCAATAATTCCTCTTATTTTAACCCAAAGGTAAATAAATTTTTACCTTAACCATAGTAATTAATTTTTACTATTTTCTCTATTCATTATGGTAAAAAATTATGTTGAATGTAATAGAAATTGTAAATAATTTGGTTTAAAATATGGAGTACATTTTTAATATTTTAATTATTAAAATTTGAATATATTAATTTAAAATTAACCAAATATATTGGACATGAATAAAGGATTCAATGTAAAATATTTACAATATTACATGTTTTTATATAAAAAATCAATATAAAAATTAATACAATAAACTATACTGGAATTATTGTTATAATATTTATCATATTTTACTATAAAAATATTGAATCATGAAATATAAAATGATATATTTTTTAATTGTAATGTTTTTATCTTAAAATTTAGTTTTCACTATTCATGAAAAAATGAATCATTTATAAAAATTATCACAAATTATACATAAGTTCATTTTTTAGTATGATTTTAAAAATGGATTTTATTTCTCCAAATAAATTTGCAATAATATATAAAACTGTATTATATATTATTTTTTTAAGTATTGTGTAATCTACCATATAGAAATGAAATATTTTTTTGAATATATTTATTCCTCATTTTACTGATTATTGTTTTATTTTTAATAAATAGATAAATAAAAAATGTGTAAAAAATATATTTTCAAATGTAAGTTAATACTATTAAAACCCACCATTCATAAAACTATCTGAATATTATCATATTATATTATTTGAATAATATGGCATGTTTTATTCATACTAGGTGTTAAGAGTAATGAAACATAAACAATTTTTTGTGTGTAACACAAGATGACATAATATTTACATATAACATAATAGATAAATGATATTGAAATTATTGGAAAAAAAATATACAAATGGTTCTTGGGGCTGTAATATTTTGTTAAAATTTGGGTGTTGTGTGTTACAAATTCTACTGAATATAATGTTATTAATTTTTTAATTTTGAAATTTCATATTATCCCCACAATAAATAAATTTAATCTTAACAATATAATCGTTATATCTATAATCAAGGGTTCTTTATTTGATATTTTTATTGAAAAATGACATCCCAAAATGATGTAATAAAATGAACTATTAATAAGAAAGGATGGGGAGTACAAAGATCATAAAAAATACAATGGAATAAGTTTTTATGAAAAATAACATTCGCAAAATGTTTAGACATGGACATTGGGGAAAAAATAATAATTATAGGGAGTTACATTAGATATTGATCTCATGAAATTGAATTACTGATATAAATTTATGGGTCTCAAAATCATGAATCAATCTTTATTTAAATGGCCATATTGTTCATAAAATATTAATGTTATAGGAAAAAAATTAAGTATCCCCTTCACAAGGTTGCAGAATTACATTAATATCTAATCGTATAACGAAATATATTATCATTTTATGTTTGTGTTTTAGAAGTAAAATATCAATATTATGTTTGGCATTAATCAATTTTTAATTCATCCCTTACTCTATTAAATTAATATTAAAAAAATATTTTTTAACCCTATAGCACAAAATATATCATTTTACGAATCAAAAGACACAAAAATGATAGAACAATATTTATTTATTTCCCAAACTACTTTAAAAAACAAATATGGTAAGGAGATGTTATTAAATATCCATAATTCTCAATATAGTGATATAATATATTAAAATTCACTACCACATCCAATGTTCAACATAAAAAATTTAATAATTTTTTAACCTTATATTCCTTAAAAAATGTTAACTTCTAATACTTTTGAAATAAGGTCACTAAATTTCTAAACTGAATGTACCATTAATTCCCCAACAATTTAAATATCTTTTAACTGTCAAATTCCAAACATGTGGATAACATCATCATGTATTTTTTTGAAATATGGAAATGATCTAAATTTCTATTAAACCACATTGAAAATATAAATTACTCTTCATTACATAATAAAAAAATATATTGTTGGATATAGTCCTTAAATTCAAAGAATATTTAAAATTAATTATGGATTATATAATCTAATTTGAAAACAAATCATTAATCAATCATAGGTAGTCATTAAAATCTATTTTTATTTATTCAATTCAATTAGGTATTATCTGAAATAATTATCTTGACATAACGAAAATATTAAGGGTTTTATTCCCCTCAATTATATCTATCTATAGATGTCCCACATTTTACTGAATCACATTTATTTTTCATCAATAATTTTCAACATATGTATTTTAATATATATTTGAAATGCACTGTAGGGAAATTCTTACATATTTTATAATCCAAATAACCATTATATCATTTAAAAAATACAAAAATTACATAACCCATAAATGATAGAAAAATACACTAATCATTCCAATTTTTCCAGGGATAGTGTATTAACGTGACCATTATCTAATATAATATCTTGAGGTATATTACATTGAAAATTGATACATTGATTTACATAGTGTATAATCTACTTATAGTTGAATCATTGTACATTTTCAACTTATCTTAAACCCATTCCATAACACAAACTATTGATTTTCTATCCACGTGTGTAAATAAACATATGCCTTTTAAGAGAGAACATTTTTTGATTCATTCCTCTATTAAAGCATGTTGAAAAATATTTTTTCCCCTTGTAAACATTTTTTTATATCTTCATCTTCTTCAAATTATGTACATAAAATATTTAATACAATGAAAATTATATATTTATCATGATAGAACATTATACTATGACCTCATGTGATTAGGATGTTTTGGATACTATCTCCCTTTCAAATATTATCTTAATGACATTAATGGATTAATCATTCTATCTATTTGGATCATGTACATTATTTTAGTTCCCATTAAATCTTATAATCATAATTTTAAATTGATTGCATACATGAGATAGTATCATATCATTGTCAAAAAAAATTATAATCTACCAAAAATAGATAATTACATAACAAAAATTGAATAATTTTTTTTATAGATATTCCCTTAATCATCAATAATGTTTTTAAACTAATTATTTTCAAATCATTCAAAAATGTTTTTAATGAAATATGAATTATCCTAAATATACCATAATGGGTATCAAAACTGGTGAATATTATATCTTATTGTCATTCATCATGTGATTATCAACACTATCCCAATGTTCCCTTTAAAATGTTATTACCACTAGTCACCTCAAATATATAAACACATCTTCATGTAGTATCTAAAAAGGAATATATTTTTGAGAAGACCCAAAAAATATCTTCATTTCAAAAATTGAAGGATATTCATCTATGAAATTAATCATTCTGAATCATAGGACTATAATATCTAATATATATTTTTATATATGTACTTCACACGGTGTGTTCTAAACATCATCTGATACAAAATGTAGTGACCCAAACATAGAAATATGTAGTTGGTGGCTACATTATTACATTAGATTAAGATACAAGGGATTATATCATGAATGCCTAAATAGATTATTAGTCTTGGTAAAAAATATAAATTAATGATTCACATAATTAATTTTAATACATAAAATAAAGAATATTTATTTTTTGGGAATATCATTATCCCCTCTATATATTCTGGTACATCATTCGTAGTTCACATTATTGATTCCTGGGAAAGAGTATATGTACTATAAAGGACCCACATACCAATACATTTGAAAATTATACAACATATATCGAATAATTTATTATATTTATGAGTAATATTTCTTATCATAAAGTAAGAATTTTGAGTAAAAAAATAATTTCTCTATACACCCTTAGTCAATCAGATAAAATTCTATGTAAATCCAAAAATGGGTTAATGATGTAAGTTTTAATAAATAATCATAACCTCAATTGATGATAAGGATAATTACTTTAATGAAACAAGGATTTGAATGATAAAATATTACTTCATTAAAATGGTCATAAACCATCCAAATGAATTTTAATGATGTTTTGAATACAAAATATACCCATTTTAAAATATTAAAGTGTTATAATCATCGATGAAATTAAGTATCATAAAATTAAAATTTAAAATATTCTTTTGGAAAATATCTTATTTAATTTGAAAATATAAAAAAACATTGTTAAAATTAATTTATTTTATTTTATTAAACTAATAATTTCATAAATATTGTGGAAAATCCATTAAAAATATCCTTGTAATATTTTAAAATTATCTTCCATGAAATGATGGTGGGTAATTCCATACATGTCATACAATGTAAAAATAACATTTATTTTGCACTATAAAAAGCTTATAATAGTTTCTTCTTCTTATGTGATCATATTATGTGTTATTCATTAATAAAATTTCATTATTTAAATTGTTTCATACTTTAATTATAACAATTTCTCATGCATATTTTATTTTTAATTATTATGTTCTTTCTCATATTTCATTATTTAATCATCACTATAATAATGATAATTAAATTATTATTATATATTTAAATCAATTTTACATTTAATACCAATAAAAATCGATCATTATGAAAATTGAACTACGTTTCAATATTGTATATGATATATCATACATATGCATTAGAAAATTTTCTTCATTCTAATGATCATTATTGGAATGATGAATGTAATATATTATCATTACATATTGATAATAATATGACATATTTTATATTATGAACCTATATATGTCTTCTATGTTGTATGGTTATGAAAATATATTCACCTCACATTATTAAGGTGATAATCGACACATACAGGAATGTTGTTATCATCATTAACATAGTGAAAATTTAATAAAGAAAATGATATATTATTTGAAATGTTTTGTAAATATGTCATAGATATCACATTTATTTTATTTATATCACGTATAATTTTTATCTTCATAATTATTAGGTTCTTTGTAAATAAATAGGGATTGTATAATCATGTAGCATCCTGAGGTGTTTGTTCACCATACACATGACTGACTTAATATTCTATCAAATATAATGCGTGATATAAAGGATTATATGATATAAAGACTATAAGGGTAATAATATGTTATAAATATTATATATATACTTTATATAAATCATCATACCTAACCTTGATCATTTTTAATAGATAAATGAATTACATCCATTTGTAATTACTTTATTTTATAATCATGTTTTAAGAAATAATGTATGTAGAGAAATAAATATTATAAAAAGATTCATGAAAGATCATTATCTATTCTTCAAGTATCATTATTAAGATTTCACCAATGCCTTCCTTGGATGGATTTATGATCAAAATAAGGTTTATAGGATGATTGGATGGATTTTTAATTGAATTGAGTATATCTTTTCCAATAAAAATAGTTTTATTGATTTGAATATGATATGAGAGTTGATTGAATTTGATAATTGGGGTGAGAGGTTCACATAAATTTATTTTAAACATTTTCAATCCTAACAAATTTTATATCATGAAAAAAGATGATAAATTATAAATTTATATAAAAAATAATGTATAAGGTGGAAATATTTACATCTAAATGGTTTTAGATATTTTGGTAGGTTATTTAAAACCCATAACATTTTAGCTTAACCCTCGATAATTCCATTTTTATATTAACTATTATCATTACTTTTTATTGTTTTTAAATATTAATTTCAGTTCAAAGATTTTATTAACTCATTTGAAATTATGAATTTTTATGTTCCCAAAATATTAATCAAATTTGAAATATTTTATTCATATAAATTTAAGATATCAGTTTCAAATTAATCTCATGAACAATATGAGAAATCTATTTTACAAAGAGAAAATTATTAATATCATTCAAGGTATTTATAAAAAAAATGAACATAAAATTTATTATAGCGACATATAATAGATTATTAGATATAAGAGTGATCTTATTTTAATTTTTAACTAATTGAAAATATAATTTTATATTTTTAATATTATAATAGAAAATCCATTATCAATAAAAAATCAGTATTTTCACACATCTTCATAAAAATAACATTCTCAAAAAAAAATCCAATAATATCCAAAAAATAATTTTCATATACATATTAATTTAGTTAATTTAATTTTTTCAAATATATTTTCTAAATTTGGTTTGAATTAATTTTATATATTACACAGAAATATAATTTAATCATTTTTTGAAAAAAATATACCTTCTGAAAACATTTATTTTAATTTAATTATTTACCCTGTTAATTTTAATCAATAAATATCAAATATATATGATAAATATATAATTTAATATTTTATTTGATAATTTTATTAAAAATAATTTCAACGGCTATGTTATAAAAATTATACAAAAATAATTTATGAATAAGTAAAGATTAATTTAAGGATGGTGTTGTGTGTAAGGAAATATAATCTTAGTGTGTCATTTAATAATATCTAAAATAAATGAATTTAGTTATGGAATATATTTAAGTGATTATATTTATTTGTAAATTAACATATAATAATTTATAAGATTTTATATTTTATTTTGATGATGGTTTTTCATGTCTCAAATAATTGAATATAACATTCTTATAACAAAATTTGGGGGTCATACAATATTTTATATCTATATAATGATTTTTTAAAATTTTATATGATTTAATATGGAAATGATCCTATGATACCATAAAATTTATTTATATTTATGTATTTTAGTGGTGATGATATACGTATAATTCAATGAACTCATTTCATTCCTATGGGTTAATTATGTTATGATGAAACTTTTATTAAACCTATAACTTTTACATGGTTTATAATATGAAAAAATATGAAATTTTTATGAAACAAAATTAATTTACCTTAGTTATATTATTGATATATGATTTTTTTTATATTGTTATGAAAATATGTATGATTTTCATTATGTGATGGGTGGTCCTGGATTATATAACCCTCAAATATATTATGTAATGATGGATATCTTAATAGATATTATAGATTAGAATTAAGAGAGAACATTTTTCTATAATGGACCATGTACTCTATTAAAGGCAGGAGTGTGATCCTTTACTATGTAAATGATAAAATGGTGAGTAAAACCCTTCCTCTATAATTTAATTACTAGTGATCCATGAACAATGAAATAAAATTATATGATTATCATTATGAATTAAACATATGCATTGGGAATATTATATGTTATCTTAGATCATGATTTATTATTTTTGACTCCTCCAACTTATTACTTATGCCTTTTGATGTGAGAAAATAATCATCCCATGATTTATGATTATTAATCTTCTAGTGACTCTGTATAATTATTGTATGTTATGATCACATCATCATACATTTATTCTTATATTATACTCGATAAAACTAATTTATTGATATATCCTATGTGTAAACGTACACCAAATATGATATTATCTTTTCCATTTTTTCATTTTCTTTGGTTATGAAGTATGTAATTAAGGATGCTATTATTAAAAATGTTCTATGAGAAAATATTTTTGGGGGAGATATTGAAATTTATTATTAAAATTAATTATTTGTCATGTAGTCACCAATGGTTCAAAAATTATATTGTTCACAATTCATATTTTTTAAGAGATTTATTTAATATTGATCTAAAATAATGGAAATTTTAACTTTGAAATTCATTGGTCCCCTTAATCAAAATATTATTTATACCAGAAAACCTTGATGTATTTGTTTGATGGTATGTTCTTTTTGTTGAATTAAAAAGTATGATTGTTTAAATAAAAAATTTAATGGATAAGAGTAGCATTCATGTTTCTACTTTATAATGAGTTTACAACTTGGATAAATAAAATTACTCCTTTTTTCAATAACAATATATGTTATCAATATTTGTTGAAAATTTACATTTACACGATTTCTCATAAAAAATTATTATTTAATTCATATAATGTATTTCAATGATACAGGACCATGATTATTGATTAAAAATAGCTTAAATTGGGTTTAAAAATCATTTATATTGAATATATGAAAATAAATTGGTTAATAAGGAAAATTATATGGTAGTTTATTTTTATTTTTTAAATTTCCATAAATGTTAATAATATGTGTACATATTCAATAATTTTCTTTAATATTTTAAAATATTCCAAAAATTGGGTTTCTTAATTTTATAAATGATTAAATAAGTGGAATTTGTTTTGATATAATGAATATTTTTCACAAAAAAATTGAATTTTTTAAATGAAATTTCTTATTTTCATGAATATCAAATATTTTTAATTATGAAGTAGATTATATGAAAATCCATGTAAATTACATTTTAATAGGATATTATTATACAATATATATGAAATATTAATGATTATTTTTTATGTAATGTCCAAAATTTCTTAATTAGATTTAAATTGTGTACTACTATATTTTAAAAAAATCATAAAAATTTGTTTATCTCATCTCAAAACTAATCTACGCTTAATTTATCTTGTTAATTGTTTTTTTAAACTAAATAAATTTTTAATATTATTAATATAATTATGATTTTTTTAAAATATTTATTCAATTTATATAAATCTTATGTCATGTGTATATTGTACTGACATTCAATAGGATTTATCAGTGGCCTAAAGTCTTCGATTAGTAAATAATGAAAGGGTCGGTTATATTTTATACCATGGTTTCAGTTGTCATTATTTAGGTTTTAATATGATTTATGAGATTTAGATGAATGATATTTGTATTCATTATTCCTAATATTAATTTATCAATGTTTAAATGTAAATGGATTTTAATTTTTGGTATTTTACAAAAATAATTAGTTCTATAAAGAGTCATACATTAATATGATTTAGAAATATTAATTTGTTTGTATATATAGGTTTCTAACATGAATTGTTTGATGAAAACATATATGAATGTAAAAAAGAAGATATAATAAATGGATTTTAAAATCTATTACAAATATAACTTATTAGATCCACTTGAATTAAAAAAAATTAAAAATCACAGTCATTATTATTAGAAGGTTTATGACAAAAATAAGTGTCTATATATTATTTTATATATAAATTGAATTTACAAGAAAGTAATAATAATATTACTTTTCTATACATGTAGTACAATTTTATCTACACTTATATAGGATATCATAAATTTAGTTATACATAAGGAATAAATAATGGAAAATCCTTTTGATAGATTAGGAATTGTTTTTAAAAATTAATTGTCCAGGAGTCAAATTTTTTTGAATTTGTATGATGGCCAATATAAGCCGCTATGTGATGAAAAAAATTACATAGATTACTAATTATATATTCATATTTTAATCATTATCCCATAAAATATATTATATATAAAAAATGTGTCATAGTTTTAGATGGAAAATATTTATTCAAAATCAGTAAAAATTTATGTAAAAGAATATAGTGACATGGTGAATGATTTTATTTTTACAAAATTTTATCATCAATAATTATCATGAAATTTAGATTTAAAAAGTAAATCATGTTTAAGGAAAGTGACATAACAATCAATTTAAGAACAAAAAATTAGTTTCAATTCAAAAAATAAATTAATATTATTTCATAAAATAAATCATCATAATCCACAAATATATGAAGATAATCCCATTGACAACTATTATTATAGTAATTTTAGTATATATTATCGTGGCATATATATATTAACTCATTTTTCAATGAATATTAAGATTTTAATGTAAAATGCATTAATATATTATTTTTTTACGATGGTCAACATGAAATAAATTAATAATGAATAGTTTAGATGTGAGTGATATGATGTTTCAAATGATATCATTATGTGTAAGATAGGTAAGGGTAATTCAATATCATTCCATATAATCAATATGGTTATGTGGGTAAATGATTTGAAGATATTGGGGTCATTTTTCTGGATTGATGAAAATAAATATTCCATTCTTGAATCACTATATAATAGAATAAATAATTTATTTGAAAATGAATCACGTTATTCTTCCTTAAAATATTATAGCATCTACTAAATATATTCATCATTTTATTTTAATATAGGGGTGGGTCATGCTCTATTTCAATATAAATTGAATAATAATTAATAGGATTAATTTTTTTAATGAAGGATGAGAAGAGTTATCATGGTTTGTCAAATCCATCAATCGAGATTATTCAAATAACATCTAAAGAGGGGAAAAGTTTATAATATGGATAATATCAACATTAAAAGTTGATATTCCAAAAACTTCATTTATTTATGTATAAAAAATCATAGAGAGTCCATAATTGGAATTAATTTTATAAAAATAAATTCTTATAATTTGAAATATATATTTTATATATTATTGAGTAATCTAATTCCATGAATAACGTTCATTTCTATCAAATTTTATTTTATATTGAACATAATATTCAAGAAAATTGTGTTTAGAAATATTCCAGATGATATCTAAGAACATGTATTTCGATTTAATCCAATTATCTATTATAACGCCCCAACCCTAGTATCCCAGAGCAAGTGCATTATTACATAACATTGGCATTATATAAAGAATCATGTCCCGAAAGAAAATTCAGTTTAGTAGGATTTTAATTACTAGATACATAAATAAGTTTAACATTACATCATGAAATAAATAAATATAATTGTGACCCTTTTGAAGACCCTTATATCGCATAGCCTATATATTCAGGTTAATCGTAATATACTTCTTCACATCGTGGTAAATGTAAAATATAAGAAATGGGTGATATCAATTGCTCAGTAAGAATAAAAATATAGCAAAAACTATCATAAATAAATATAAACATTTATGAAATGGTATAAGACTAAAACCCAAGCATTTTTGACATACACATTAGCATAATATGGAAAAGCTAAATAAAATAATTCTATTTTATTATTCACAGGAATATTCAACTAGTTGAATAATCACATGTAATATCAATATCCAATTTCATAATGATGGAATGCATAATTATGAACATCATAACCACATAGTTAACTTCTCATCCCATGACTAAAAATAAGATTTTTTCAAGGCCTTGTGCAGTGACACTGGTTTTTCTCATGAGGCTTTCCAATGCATCAAGGAGCTATGGTGGGCTCCATTAATCACTTACTAAGACAAATTCATTCCTCATATGAAAATGTTGAAATAGAACATAAACCTATATTTTAAAACTAGCATATGAAATCCAAATTATTTAACCATAAACCATAGATGTTATATATATGACACATCCACATTCAAACATATCACAAAACATTCAATACAATATGGAGGATTTTATCATAATAAATCAACATCAAATAGGTGTAAAATACATCAAAGGATGTTGCCATAGATGAAATAAAAACTATTTGAGGGAAATATCTCAATATATTTTGAAATCTTTTAAAAGTCACAAAATTATAAAAGAAAACATTTATTTTGGGAATATTTATATAATATTGTAAGGTAATCTTCAAACATGTTATATCTGTGGAATATATCCGCCTCACCTTATAAGTGAAAGAAAAGAATTCTTTCCTTAATTTGGTCGAAAAGGATGTAAATGACCTTGTTTGGAAAACGATGGAAAGATTCCTTTATAAAAATTATAAAAAAAATTAAAAAATGGGTATAAATGAATAAATCCAATTTTCATGGGAATATTAAAAATGTTCTGAAATACATTTTTAAGAAACATAGATGTGGGTGATAAAATGGTCTCATTAGATTCTCACATATAAACAATCTCAGATAATGAAGATATTGTTGAAATAATCCTTACCTTGTACATTTCCTTGATCAAGGGTACAATACCATCCTGTGTAATAGTGAAATAATTTATATTAAATTCTATAATAATCAGGTACATAAATATTATATCATATAAGATCTTTTAATATTTATTGGTTAATAATATTTCTGTAGTGTCGTTGTTTCGAGTGTTAACAGATTCGTTTTCCTTAATATGATTTGTTACGTATTCCATTTTTTATAAATAGTTTTTAATTGATTTATATCTAGAGTGATACTATGTTAATAGATATTATTATGAATCATAACATGAAATTTTTTTTTAATGGTTACGTTGGAGTGACGAATCTTATCGTGTTCAGGGAAACGGTAATTCGTACGTACGCAAGAGCGACAATATCATTGTATAATTAGAGAAATCATATGTAATTGGATGTTAATCATATATACATAATCAATAAAAATTTATATTTATTATATAAATCATTTATACCCTATATTGAATCCATCCCAACAATGAAGTATGGAATAACGAACTACACCATGAAGTGGAGATGGTAAGCCGTACGTACACATGTATGGTGACTTTTCCATTAAAAGGACTTATCAAATAATGAATATTGTTTTAAAATATTTAAAATAACATCATAGTATGTATAATATAATGTAGGTATTATTTTGGTATGGAAACAACAAAGAATGAAGAAGTGGAAGAAGGAAAGATCGTGGAAGATGTGATGAAATTATTACCTTTTTGGGTTTCTTCCTTTTAATTTGATCAAAAGGGATCCTTAGGTCAGCATGTAATCAATTTAATTCCTTCATGATGAAATAAGGGTATTTGGGATGATATTTTATTAGGTTTTGGCTAAAAAAATGGATTTGGATGTGTGGGTTTAAGAGAAGTGGAATTACCTTTTTATAAGAGAAGTGAGGGTCACATTAGGAATATTTTGAAATAATAATTTATTATACAATCATATTTTGAATATAATGGCTTCAAAAGGATTTATTTATAGGAAAAGGTGGGTTAAGGTAGAAATTATCTCAACCAATAGGTTTTATACAGGTTTAGGTCACCCTATTAACCATATCATTTATATTAAACTCTTAGTTAAATAATTTATATTTTACATGGTATTCTTGGATTATTATAATAAATGGTTAATAAACACACTATAAAATGAAAGAGAACCCAAAGTGGTTAATTTTAGACATATATAACCATATATATGTCATTTTGTCCTAAAATTTGATTGTTTGGAATATTATATCAATTAATAATATAGTATATGTTTTTGAAAAAACATTATTGTCAATTTTGACATTATTTAGTATTTGGTATTTTTGAAAGTCCTTACAACATTATGACTTCGAAAAAAATATATTTAATAGACCCTAGAATTTTATATTAACCTATATATTTTATTATGGCATCAAAAGTATCAATTTACATTTGTTGTGATACTTATAATATCATTTATTTTATTCATTCATTAATAAGGAAAATATTTCATCACTATTATGTCTTAAAGAAATATATTAATTTTACTTATTAATATTATAAAAAAAATACCATGATGTAGGAAATATTATTATATTTATATTGAATATTTATAGTTAAATATATCAATTATATAACTTCATTTAAAAATTTATAAACAAAAAGATACATGCTTATTTTATTATTGTCATTACATTAAATTAGTTAATATAAAATGTCATCATCACTCCATAGTGTCTCCATGGGGTCCAAAAATAGACCCAAGGTTGACAATGTCTGGTAATGTATCATCCAATTTGGATAGATCATGTGTTAGGAAAATTATTATATTATTATAATATTATGTTTTACTCCTATTTACACGATATACCCCTTTATCACGGGAAATGAAATATTTACTAAAGTAACTATTCATAATTTTTAAAAATAAAAGTTACCTATTTACACAATTTTTTACTCCTATTTCAAGATATAGAATCCATTTATTTAAAATTCAATACACAGACATTACAAAAAATAATTTGAAATTATTTTTCGTTCTTAAATAAACAAATATGGGTTTTGAAGAAGTAAAAAACTATAAACTGGTTGACATGTGTTTCTGTACAATTAAATTGTGAAATTACATCAATTAACCTATAATATAATATAATGATACTATAAAACTAGTAAAATCTATAATTTAACACTATAAAATATTTCTATTAAAAGAATGTTTTTTTTAAAATTTAGTGTTTTTACTATTCATCAAAATATAAACAGTTATAAGAAAAGTACTAAAAAATTATCCAGAACAATTTTTTTCATGATTATAATGATGAATTTAATTTCATAAAACTGAATATATATATGTTTCAAATATAGTATTTAAAATGTGTCCATTTTTTTGAAATTTATCGATCACCGATTGAAATTGTGAAGCATTTCGAAACCGGAAATGTAAGATCAATCGTAGGCGACGAGCATCGTTGAGATAGTGAATGTCGAATTTGTGATTGATGATTATAATAACAAATGGAAATACAAATACAGAAGAAATACAAGAAGTAGATAATATAATATATATCAAAAATTCAATCTCATTTCATTAATATATCACCATATTTATAGAGTACCTGAGATCTAATCGAACAGTGATAATATGAATGGTTGGCCCTTAAGAGGGAAATTAATTGGGAATAGAGGAGTCATTATTATTTTCATAATTATGAAATCCATTAATAATTTTTCATAACACTCTCCCTTAGATGTCATAATTTCATGTAACCTTATTTAATCTTCACTTAAAAAACACTGTGGGAAAAATAAGTGATTCCAAAATAAAAGAATTCATTGTCATGATACCTCATTAAAAACCTTATCAAGAAAACCCAGTGGGAAAAAACCTGACGAAGGGAAAAAGAGTGCAGTGTTCCCAAATCCCCCTTATTATATCCTTTAGTTGTGTCTTCAGGACATCAATTAATATTATTATTTAATTATGTCTTCGAGACATGGGAGGAAGACCAAAGGTAATAATGAATTGACTCATTGAAAATTATGACTCATGGGGAAGACCAACAATTAATTATAGATATACATAATAATTGATAACATTCCAATGAATATCTGTTATGAAGTATTATTGCCTCATTGAAACCCACATTAAGGAAAAACCCTCCCGGGGAAAACACTTGATTAGGGAAAATAGTACAATGACATCAAGTCCCCAGAGTGTTTCCTCGTTAAAAAACATTATCAGGAAAACCCAGTGGGAAAAACATGACTAATCGAAAAATACTACGACAGTTACATCTCCCATTCATAATGATCATCATTTATCTCTTATAATTCCAATGATCAATTCATAACAAAAAAATTCAGTTTTTAATAATGGAATAATAATAACTTATACCCTTTATATTTCAATAAATGTGGAAGAACATTAACTTGCATCATAATATGATTTATTGTCATTTTCAAGGTACATATTCACATGTACATTTATATCCTTCAGAGGTTAATAAAATGTGAATTTATATTTAATCCTTATGGGATAAGTATGTTCTTCATCAACCCCTTATGTATGAAATCCGTCACTCTTGGAAGAAAGAGATATAATTATATAGGGTAAAACCATTCCAAAATTTAATATTTCATCTTCAGGATGATTAATTCAAAATACAAGGACATTCCATGTAATTTCATGATCAAAAAATTAATTGATTTTAGAACTCTTCAAGAGTTTAGATGTTTTTTCAAAACACATTAATAATATCATGAATACAATGATTCATACAAACAATGGGATGTTAAATTCAATTTATATTTTTCCTTAACTTAATATGGATAAATCTTATTCAGTTCACCACATAATTTTTCATATTGGGTGAGAGTTTCATAATTTTGAATATGATCCAGGCATTTCGAACCCTTCTGGGATTCATATAAATATCCAAATATACAAGGAAGAATATTTCTTATAATAATATCATTGAAATTCAATAGTCTTTATAGTTTAGATAATCAATCTAGAACATTATATATTGAACATTTCATAAGATCCTCTAATAATTTTGGTCAATTATTATGATGTCGACATCTAAAAAAATCCATTGTCATCAATGAGTTTTAAAAGCATTTATATAAAATATATCATCAACAACATTTGATTGAGATCTCATACTTTTTCTCGTACTAGGGTCACTTCAGGGACAACATCTAAAAAAAATAATGTTGTTGATATATTCATTTTCCTCTTCAAGGAAAAATATATTTATTTCATTCTACTCATGATGAACAATGATTTTATATAATCATTTCAACCACATTTCATGTGTGTATAAGCAGACTATTGATTTCCAACACTTTACATTCATGTAAGTGTTGTGAGCATCTTGTCTGCAGGACCATATATTATATGATACTCAATATTAATTTTAATCAACATGAATAACAAGAAATTTATACTCACCAGCAGCAAATAACACATGTGATCATTTATTGGATGCATCTTTCATATAGATGGATCACATGGTGGGCGCTCCCCATATATACTTATTCACAAGTATATGGGAAATTTATTTCCATAATAACTGCTGATGATATAAATAATTTACCTCAAAATGGGTACCTCACGGTAAATTATTATTCAGCGGGAATTCATAATGACTTAATGGTAATAAATTCTTTGATAATTTTGTATACATTTATCCATTAAATAAATTCATCATTCTCCCCCTGATGGATGTCTACTATGTTATCAATAAATCGATTCTCATGTATACTTTAGTCAATATCTTTCATTATAATAGATCCCAGATGGCCTAAATCATCATGTCATATATTTGAAGTGTCAGGATCAGTAAACTTCTGGTTTACCATTATTGATTCGATTATACATAACAAATTCTGTATAATCACTTTTATGAAAGCTTGTTACATATTGAGGTACCTCTTTTGTCTCTATATGATATTAATTTTCATGAATACCATTCATATATCTCGTTGAGACATTATATATAACAAAGCATTAAGAATTTGTACTATCAGGTAGGAATACATTCGCTCTTCTATAGTCATTTATTAAATTTCACTACAAGTAAATATACTTATATGAGCATATACTAACACATATATGAGTTATTTTGATGAATTTAATCCAAATAATATTTTTCTTCAAGATTGACACATATAAGATATTCTGGATCTTTCATTTTGAAAACTCATATTTGTCATTATAATTTCCTCTAATGGTGGTTGATGAATTCATAATATAATCATAATGGGTTATGCCCATCTCCAAGTGGATTATTTCCTAGTTTATAACATCGGGCCCAAATATTTTGGAACTTCGGGTCCATATATTATTTTACAATACATCTACCTGGGATAAGAGCCCCAACATCTTTTAAACCTGGTGAATGTTGTAGCGAGAACCAATGTGGAAGAATCTTTTGGATTCATGACACACCTTATCATCATCCAAAATTATAATTCATAAACAAAATTCACTTTATCAAATGAATGATAAATCATTTGGTCAAACGTCATCAACCCTCAAATATTCAAGATATCATAACTCATAAAAAAATCATGAATAATTTCATTCGCTTCAAGGAATAAGATATAGTAATTAATAATACATTCAGATTGGGGAATGAATTCATTCATCGGATTACATGATCCATGAATGACAATTTATTGTTTATCAATAATGATCATCCTACATAAAATGTAAATTTTATTGTTTATGATGATCATTTCTTTAACCACTTCTGCTGGTAAAATCATTTTCATAATATATATCGGATTATCAAAACTATGTAATTCAATCATTTCATTTATGAATTATATGATCAACAACATCCACTTCCGGGGATATATGAATTACATGAGATGATATTGATAATCCATAAGAATATGATTAATAATAATGTTTCCCATGATATTTTTGTTGTGGGAAAAAGAAATGATAAATGAAGATATTCTTCAATATAATGTTAAAGCACATTATTTTCATATCATCCTTCTTGGATGTATTATTTTATAAATATTCATAAAATTCATTGTGCTCTGTATATATATATTGTCATCAAACCCCTTCTGGTGGTTATATTTTTTATTATTTGTTATAAACAAATACAACACAATGATCATATGGAAAACAACATATTCACTTCGAACTTGATTTATAAAATCAGGTATATTTTCATTCACTTTAGGGAATGAAATAAATAATTTTTAATAAATATTCTAATTCACTCTATGGAACATAATAAAATTATTTTTTCGAGTATTATAGTGTTTTCAAGACAATTGCATGAATATTTAGTTCCGCAATTTCATCAATTTCATCCAATTCGGGGGATTAATATATATAAAACATATTTACACTTATTCATCAAGAATATTTAATTTCTCTAAAACATTTTATAAGAAATAAAATAAAGAGAAGTAATAAAACAAATATATACAAATATTAAATGTAAACATCATCTCCATCATGAACCTTTATATAGCATAATCAAACTCGACACCTTCTAGGTGAACAAGAAATAATAGATATGAAATTTCATGGTTCATGCAATGATTAGTGAACTTCGGATCGACGTACGACAGACACATGGTGATCATCAAACTTTGGATCAACGTACGACAGGTATAAGATGTTCATAAAACTTCGTCTCGATGTACGACGGGTACGCGATGTTCATCAAACTTCGTCTCTACGTACAAGTGGTACGCGATGTTCCTCGAACATCCACATGACGTACAACAGGTATGTGATGTTCATCATTCAAGGGCTCAACGTATGATGGGTATGCGATGTTCATCATTCAACAACTCAATGTGCGATGGGTACACGATTTTAATCATTCAAAG
Source organism: Viscum album (assembly GCA_963277665.1). Classification (NCBI taxonomy): domain Eukaryota; kingdom Viridiplantae; phylum Streptophyta; class Magnoliopsida; order Santalales; family Viscaceae; genus Viscum; species Viscum album. The sequence continues at coordinate 791,624,604 of OY728160.1, read as the reverse complement.
GCTCAAAGTACGATGGCTACATGATGTTCATCATTCAAAAGATCGACGTATGATGGGTACGTGATGTTCATCATTCAATGGCTCGACATACGACGGGTACATGATTTCATCATTCAACGGCTCGACGTACGACGGGTACGCGATGTTAATTATTCAACGGATCAACATATGACGGGTACGTGATGTTCATCATTCAACTAATTTTGTGGTGTAGTTTTTTATTCATTTGATGAATGATCTTTTTGTCAGTATCGACCACATCAGTTATTAATCATACACATTCTCTCTAGGTAATGAAGTGAAATTTGTCTACCGTGAGTCATTATAGCTCTTCAGGAGCTCATTATTTTTCCCGCAACAAAAGATTATGAAAATCATATATTATATTCAGATTTATCAAGAGGGGAAAGATAAATGTAAAAGTATATTACATGTAAAATAAAAGTCACCTTTTTGATGTAGCACTTCGAATAAGTGGAGTTGATGCGCATGCGAAAGAGTATCTCAAAATAAATATGTTTATAAAAACATATGACATACATTTTTTCCATGAGATTTTTCTTATACCGATGATGTGGAGGAGTATAGAGATGTCACAATGCGCTACGCAAAGAAGATGATCGTGCTGATAATGTGTGGTAAAATTTATCGAATGCCGATTGAAATTGTGAAGCATTTCGAAACCAAAAATGTAAGATCAATCATAGGTGAAGCACATAGTTGAGAAAGTGAATGTCAAATTTGTGTGTGATGATTCTAATAACAAATGGAAATACAAATACAGAAGAAATACAAGAAGTATATAACACAATGTAGAGCCAAAAGTCCATCTCATTTCATTTACATATAACCATATTTATAGAGTACATGAGATCTAATCCAACAGTGATAATGTGAAAGGTTGGCCATTAAGAGGGGAATTAATTGGGAATAGAGGAGTCATTATTATTGTCATAATTATGACACCCATTAATAACGTTTCATAACATTCATCATTAAAATACAGAAAACATGTATTTTTAAATTAAATACATTGTTTATATGAAAAATTGAATTTGTCCTTATATTATATATAAGAATCGAAAAAGAAGAATTTTTAAATTATATTGTATATATAATAAATTAAAATTGAGGTTATTAATATTCATAACTGCATTTTAATTGTCTATTTTGATGGGTCGTGGTGCATTTAAACTCGGTGTTGCATACATCACATGTCATTGAATTATTCAAGGAGAAATGTATTGTGGAAGCTTGGGGTGTTACATTCTTCCCTCCTTTAAAAAATTACTTCCTTGTAATTTGAAATTTTTCATCGAAAATAATATGAAAAAATTGAAAATAAATTCGATGAAACCCACATCAAAAATATGGTTAATAAATGTTAATCACAATAAGAGTTGAAGGGAAACGAAAAATTCACCACCCAATTAAATTTATAATAGAGAACAATTTATGAATTTATAATTGGAGGAAAAACACAAATATTTATTAAGATTGATTGATATCATAAATCAAAAACAAGTGACTAGAAAATTGAAGGCCTCAAAGCCATAAATCTATTATGATTTTAAAATATCGTTAGTTCAAAAAAACATAATGTATTAGTAATTTTTTTTGAAGTCCAATACATATTGTGAAAGAAATATTTTCTTCATAGAATACGCACAAAAGAATACAAGATATGTAGAGTTCCAATTATTAACTAATTTCTTCTACAAACACATCTTTTAATCAAAAATAAAATAGAACTCCAAAATATTCTATTTATCATAATCTAATTGGGTTACAAATATAAATATATACCATGAATAAATTTATTTGTAATAACCATGGAATTCCTTTTGGTGATTGGAAGGTTATAAAGCCTTCTCACACTTTGGTTTTGTGTTCGATTCCAACAGCTTTGTCTCATGCAATGGGTTATCGCCCAACTTGTAGGTTTTTGTTTTTCTAATACTATAGTTTTATAATATTCAAAAAACAATCTTAAGAAATGTTTTAACCTTAAAAAAAACTATCCAATGTTCAATATAATCCATTCGAACAATTAAAGTTATCCAAAATACTTTTAACTAAACTCTCTGTAATAGGACATTAAATTCCAAAATTAATTGTAACATCAGATTTCCCAAACAAAATAATGTTTTTATTTATTTCAAATACAAAAAATATGATTACCTTCATCAAATTAAAAACATATAGAAAACTAACAGTATTGTAGTACAATATTTATATATATATATGACATTCATCATATAACTAGAATATAATTCTGGAATACAAAAACACAAATACATTAATTATTCAACTTCCACTATAATAACATTATATTCATGTCCTTTATCCTATGTCCATTTTTTAGGTGTGTTTCACTGGAACATAGGAAATTCATTTTCATGATTCCCCATTTCTCTTCAATTTTATCATTCAACATTGACAACCTTTTTCATTCCCTTGTAATCATGAGCTTGGTAATCTTTTTCTCTACATTTCTAACAAACACCTATTACTTTTACGAAAGTACCAGGGTGTTTCTTCCCAAAATTATCACATAAGGGAAAATAATTATTTCCATTTTCCCTTTATCTGCCTCTTGGTAAACCGTTCTCTTTTTCTCTTTCATTACATTAAAGTCATAAGACATAAAGAATTCTGTTTCTGTCTGGATAGAACATGAGACTATATCTTCATACTATGAGAAGGATTGTCAGACTAATAGTCGATAGAGAAATGGTATTAACCCATCAAATAATCGATCAATCATACTTTGTGGGTTACATATATAATCTGCAACATGCCTTTATAACCATGTAATTCAAACCTCATACGTTGCGACATTATCATCCTCCTTTAGCCTCTGGCACTGAAATTGCAATTCTATATCTGCTTGATTGTCACGAGGAATGTAATTTTCTAAGAAAAATGATTTAAAATACCTCCATTAATTTTTTTATAATTATTCATCCAATTTTCTTTTTTGAATTAATGATCACTATTAACATGAATCTTTTGTGAGGTTATAAACTGCCAGGACAACTCTTTCCCTTTCACTTCTCCCTATAGAAGGAAATAATTTCTCTAATGAACATACCAATTTCATAGGTACAAATGGATTTTTATTCCCATTTAATGTTGGTGTTTTTTTGCCTCATTATGATGTCTAACATTGATCCTCCGTGTTGTAGATTAGGGTTCTCTATATAGGTTATGTTATTATTCATAACGCTTGTGAATTATCCCAGTGGGATTATAAGTTGTCCACCACAAGTTGCATCACTAGCTCCACTATAATTATCTTGAGTATGAGGGAAATACCTACTGGTATTACATGCATTGGTTCAATATCCATTTCTTCCACTAGGCGCCATTTCTAAACAATGGAATGCACTAGATTAGATTATGAATTTATATACTTAATTCGACACCAGTGAAATACATAACATAAATTTAATGTTATTTGCATATAATCCATAATCATGAAAAAAATATTTTATTTGTGTTGGTATTTACTCATAAATAATTCATAATGGTTGGTAAATAAAATTTGAATTATCATAACCATATCCCTAGGGTGTGTCCTAACCAATAGTGCAGTAAGGCCCATTGTTGTGTACCAAGATACCCTGGTCCAATCCTGAAAATCCTTTTCATTGTTTTCACATTATGGTAAATCTATGCTTGAGCTGCCTCTACCTTCCAGTATCTAGAAAAGGATGAATTTCTTGAAAAACTCACAAAATCTCTACGTTACCAAAAAAATTTATTGTTATTCTACACTAATCATCATAGTATATATTAAGAACATATTCTCTGATATGATTTTTATAAATATATTTTCCATGGTTTTTATTAATCTTCCTATGATACCAACTGTAATGACCCAACCATATATTCCCAGAGTTGGTGATTTATTACATTACTTTTTCATGATACAAGGAATCTTGTCCGGAAATACTGATTAGTTTAGTAGCCTTGGAAGTACTAGAAACATACATAAGATTTAGATTATATCCTGAAATAATAAAAACAAAATTATGTCCCCTTGGAACACTCATACATCCTTTAGCCTATTCGTGTAGGTTAATCATAATATACATCTTCTCATTGAGGTAAATTTAATACATAAGAAAGGTGTGAGATCAGATGCTTGGTAAGGATAACAATATAACAGAAATAATCATAAAAAGGCATAAACATTTAAGGGAATGTATATGAATAAAACCCAAGCCTTTTAAACTATAACATATGTATAATTTGAAACAAATAAATCAAATAATTACATTTACTAATTAATATGGATATTCTACTAGTCGAATAATCACAACTAATATCAATACCCAATTTCATAATGAGGGAATGCATAATGTCGAACATCATAACCACATAGTCAAGGCCTCATAACAAGAATACAAATGAAATTTTGTTAAAGACTTCTTCCAAGACACTATTTTGTCGCATGATTCTTACCAATTAATTTAGAAGCTATGACAGGCTCCACCCATCCCTTACTACATCCAATGATTTCCTCATATTAAATGGCTGAAACATAACATAAACATCAGTATTAAAAATAGCATACAAAATGTTAATACTTTAACCATAAACCATGAATGGTATAAAAATAACACAACCATAGTCAATAATATCACAAAATATTCAATTCAATGTGGAATATTATAACAAAATAAATCAAATTCAATTAAATGTAAAATCTATCAAAGAATGTTGACCAAGATGAAATCAAAATTATTTGAGAGAAATAACTCTTTCTATTTTGAAATCATTGAATTTTCACATAATTATAAAATAATTAATTTATTTTGTAAATAATATTATATTCTTTTAAGGGAATATTTGATGATTTTATCACATCAGAAAATAGCCGTAATTGGTGTATAAGGTAAAAAATATTCTTTCCTTAATTCTATCGAAAATTTCGTAAAGGAAATTATTTGTAAAATGAAAGAAATATTAATTTATAAACACTCTAAAAAAGGTCAAAATGGTATAAATAAAATTAACCCATAGTCTAGTAAATAGTAAAAAAATTGAAATGTATTTTCAAGAAACACAGATGTGGATGTTAAAGGGTCCGAGTAGATACTCATGTATAAACAACCTCAGATAATGAAGAGATTTTTGAATTAACTCTTACCATGTAATTTTCTATGATCAAGGGAACATTAACCTATTTAATAATAGTTATATAATTTTTATTAAATTATACAAGTACCATAGACATAAATATGATATAATATGTGATCTTTTAATATTGCTTTGTTAATAATATTTGAGTAATAACATTTTTTTGGGTTCTAACTGAATATTTTTCCTTTATATGTTTTGTTACATAAGGCATGTATGTAATGGATAGGATTTATATGATTCCTATATATATGGATATTAATTTTTTAAACATTATTTTTAATCATAAAATGAAAATTATACTATAATGGTTACGATTGGGTAATTACTTTTATTGCATTCGTGGAGACGGTAATCTGTACGTACGCACAAGAGAAAATATCATTCTATTAGTGGTGAATCATCTGTAATTTAATTTTATCTCATAAATAAAGAATCATTAACATGTTTTATTTTTTATTTACATCAAATTTAATCATTATTACTCACATACATATAAAGAATTTTTGAATAATGAACTACCCCATGATGTGGAGCTAGTAAGTTGTATGTACTCACCTATGGTGACTTTCCCATTCATAGGATGGATAGAATAATGAATAGGGTTGTAAAATTTTTATAATAACATCATATTATGTATAATGTACTGTATTTATTATTTTGTTATAGAAATAAAAAAGAAATAGGAAGAGGAATAATAAAAGTACTTAAAAGAGGTGATGAAATTATTACCTCTGCTATGAGTGATTCCTTTTTATTGGACCAAAAAGGATCCTTAGTATGGATTTAGATCAAAATAGGGAATATAGTTTGACGTGAGTGTAGTAGGGAGTATATTTGAGGATGGGAATTCTGAGCCAAATTGATTTGGATGTGTGATTTTGAGAGAAGATGAAGTACCATTTTATAATATAGGTGAGGGTCACTTTAGGAAATTCTTGAAAAATTATTTTATTATCCCATCACATTCAATTTATAATGTCACCAAAATGATTTATTTAGTGTCTATGGTGGGTTAGGTTAGGAAAAAATTCATCCAATATGTTTTAGATTGGATTAGGTCACCATATTAACCCTATATTTTATATTTAACTCTTAGTTAAATAGTTTAATATTTACCATGTTTTTGTGTATTATTATAATTAATGGTTAATAAAAATACTATAAGAAGACAAAAGAACCCCAAGGCATTCATTATTGATATATATAACCTTATATATTTCATTTGTCTGAAAAATATATTTTTTGGAATAAACTATCAATTAATAATATAGTACTTGTTTTTACAAATCATTTTTTTTTTCATTTTTGACACTATTAAGTATTTGGTTTTTTGAAATTTAAAAAAAAACCTTATCACTTTGAACCAAAATTATTTAATCAACCCTAAAATTTAATATTACCTATAAAAATCTCATATGGCATAAAAAGTCTTAATTTACAATTATATTGATATTTATAATGTCATTTATTCTATTCTTTCATTAATAAGAAAAATATTTCAACATTATTATCTCATAAATAAATATATTTATTTTATGTATAAAAAATATAAATAAAATATCATGATGTAGAAAATAATTTAAAATTTATAATTAATTTTCATAATTGAAGATATAAATTATATAACATCATATAAAATTTTATTAAGTAATGATACATGTTTTTGTTATTTTTGACTTTACTTTAAATTAATTAATATAAAATGTCATTATCACTACCATGTGGCTCAATGGGGTCCCAAAATCAACCAAGGGACGTCCATGGTCTTTTATGTATCATTAAATAGGGTTTAAGACACATTTTAGGGAAATTTTGAAATTAATATAATATTATTTTTTACTCTTATTTACCATATTTACCATTTAACTGTGGTAAATAAAATATTTACTGAAATAACTATTCATAATGTCTAAAAATTAAATTTACCTATTTACACAATTTTATCCTACTAATTATAAAATATGAAATTAATTCATAAAATATCGAAACATAGATTATTGAGAAATTAAATTAAAACTATTTCGCGTTGTTAAAACCAAAACGCTAGTTTTTATTAAGTAAAATCTATCAAAAGATTATTTTTGTATGATTTTAATGTGAAACTACATCCAATGAACTAAAATATAATATATTGATACTTTAAAAATCCTAAAATTTATAATTTAACATTATAAATTATGTTGATTAAAAATGTTGTTTTTAATTATAATTTAGTTTTTTCATTATTTCTCAAAAATGAATGTTATTAGAAAAGTACCAAAATTTTATCAAAACTAATTTATTATGTACTTCTTGTAAATTTGAATTTAATTTAATAAAACATAATTTTTTAAAGTTTCCAATATTGGATTTAAGAAGGTTTCATCATTAAATGGTTGAAAACTGTATTTTTTTTAAAAAATACATTTTTTATCTGAAAAATTGATTTTGTTCTTATATTATGTATTAGAAACAATAAAGATGTAACATCACAAGTAAATGAATAACAAGAAATATTTCATATTTATTAATATCTATGAATTAAATATTAATTTTACGTTAAAGGGGTATCTATGTTCGATTGCATATCCGATACGCAACAACAGGTTTCTTTGGAATCTTACGTTGCACACTAATAATATAATATTATTATTTAAAATGGCAGTTAACTCCTAGTCATTGTATTGGAGGGAATGAATGAAACAGACTAAAATATTATTATACATGTTTTTTAGATGTATTTAAATTATCCAATGAAAATTTATAGGCTTAAATTGTGAATGAATATAATTTTAATCATAATTTACATTAAAAGACCAATTAATCTCCTTTTAATGGAGAATCCTCTTTATATATAGTTTTGGTAACATAAATTATAACTTAAAAAATAAAATCCTTCTTTATAATTGGGACATCAAATTTTACTTTTGGTAATTCTTTGTTAATTTTTTCATAATGTTCATTTTTTAATGAATAGTGAGAAATAATGTATTTTAATTCAAAAGTTCCTTTTAATCTAATATATTTATATGGATAGATTATATTTTGAGTTTTTTTTAGAGTGAAATTAAAATATATTTTTACCATTTAATCCAATTTTGGTCATTGTAAATAATTTCACTTTAAAATTGGACAGAAACAAGTATCAATCTTTTGATAGTTATTGTTTCTTAAAAACACACTATTTGTTTTACCAATAGGAATTAATTTTAAAATTCATTAATGCCACTTATATGTTTTTTATTTGAAAAAATAGAAATCAATTTATAATTTGATATATCAAATAATTCTTAGGGTTAATGTTTTGTATTTTTTTGAAAAACTTCAATTTTTGATGAATAGTGAAAGCACTTAGTGCTAGTTAAAAAAACTGACTTTTTCATTTAAATAAAATTATACAACTTATGTTGATTTAATTTAAAAACTCTGACATACATGGTTGTTAATATGATGCAAAATGTGTTTCATTAAGAATTTTTTTTTGTGAATATTAACTTCTGACTTTTATTTACCCCGATTAAAGGTAAATTAGGTTATTCAAGGTGAAAAGAGTATTATAATAATTAAAATTTACCTTAACACTTCTCTGAAACTTATTTAATGAGTAATTCCCAACGATGGGCATCCTTGGGTCCATTTTGGGACCCCATGGAGGCACTTATTAAAGATAATGACATTATAGATTAATTGATTTAATGTAAAGACAAAATTTACATTAATAAAAATCTTTTATATATTATTTTCTCTATGGTGTTATTTAAGTCCTATTTTACTCTATAAATACTCATCATAAAGATAAAAAGATTTACTACATGAATGTAGTTTTTTATAATTTTTAGACCTCAAATTAATTTATGTATTTATGACACAATAATGATGCAGAATTTACCTCATTAAGAAATGATTTAAATAAATAAGATTATAATGATTAATATATTATCCTAAACATGTCCAATTCTGATTAGATGATTTTACATCGAATATGAATCATCTTATCTTTGTCTATAATGATTTTTGGACCTTTATAAACCGAATATCATTATATAATAAAATAATGTTTTCACACTTTCATATAGATCCCCTCCTATCCATTATAAATGGAGACCTCTTGTATCTAATTCCACACACCTCTCAAGCCATTTCGCTCGGCCAAACACTACCCAATTAAGCTCCCAACATACCTCTCCTCACCCTAGAAGCCTTACCATAGGCAGAAGGAACTTCGAATGTTCTTTTGGTTCAAACCAAAGGAAGTTACCTAAATTTAAGGTAACGATTTCTCTTAAATTGTTTTCATTATTTTACTTCTCCTACCCCTAAACACTTTTTATTCCATTATTTTGTAACAAAACTAGTTTCCTCAATATACTAGGATGTTTTTATGTGATGTATTCTAACTACACTTAAACACACATCAATCTAATGGATGAAGAACATAATGTTTCTGTGGATGGATAACTAAGGCCTCACGAAACGATTATTGTACAATTACAACTTACCGCCTCTCATGGTGTCCATTATTAGGGAACTGTATTTATATATGATATATATTATTTTAATTATTTCCTTATGCTACTTTAATTCCCATTTTTAGTACATCTTTATGGTTTCCATAGTGGGTATATATGATAATCTCATTTGAGGAAGTGCGGAATACCGCCCCCTCAAAGTGATTTGATTCGTTAATGCCTTATGTGGGATTTATAATGGATGGAGTTACGATATAATATAAGATATTATACTGGAATTATAATATACCTATGTATAATTATGTTTTATTAAAATTAAAATAAAAATTTGAAATGAAAGTTGTGTTCATGCATACGTATGGCTTACCGTCACCATAAACGGTGCATTTCATTTCTTACCTATAAATATTATTTACCATTATAGGAAACATGTATATTCTGGATATATATGATATATATGATATCAAAATCATGAATATTATTCTGGATATAATGATCCTTTGACCACATGGACAACTTGTAAATATAACGTGTTCATTTTTTACTCAAGTACCAAATATCGAAAAAATGAAAGTTTTTTACTTAAAGGATTGCATAATGTTTATAACATGGTAATAAGTGATATAAAATGAATAATATACTTGAAAAAGGATCTTAAGAAAGTATAACATACCATTAGTTTATTATTCTAGAGATTAAAGAATGATCGAGTCAAGTCGGACACGAGGTATGGGACTTCGTCTCAATCTCCTTTCATTGAGGCATTTTTAGTTTTATAGAAGACATTATTTTATACGGTGTATAAACCCCTTTAAAATTTTATTTTATTCAATGGGAATATTTTTATATGAATATTTTTACTAAACAACAAAATGTAATGTTTCTTTAACATAAGCGGTGTGAATAAACTTTCTACCACCACAAGTATTATTTGATATTTGGATTCCTTAACTAGCAGGAAAGTTTTTAAAATGAAAAATAAATACCATATACTCTTTTTACATATTTTGGTCTTGAAAATTATTTTGAAAATGGAGTTTTTATTTCAATATCTTGAAATTATATTGCAATGTGGAAATGTTATCATTCCTTTATTCTTATGTTATGTGTTATGACCATGTTATGGTTCTTGGGCATTATTTACGGATACAGGTGGTTCTGTGGTAAACATAGGGTGGATGAGCCCGAGATATCTCTATAATGAATTGTGTAATGTGAAAAAGGTAAACGTGAATGTTTCTACTAAGAGATTTATGGAATATACTGTGAGGTTTATTCCAAAGTAACTCCATATGTTGTTGTGATAGCTATAATGTAAGTATGATATGAATGTCACAATTTACCTTTATGATTAATGATTTCTACATGTATTTCATATATCATATGATTTCATGAGGTAAGTAAATGATTTATGTTTTGTATGTAATTACGAACAAAAGTTTTGATTTTTTGATTTATAAACCTTACTGAGCTTTTTATGCTCATCCCAAGTTTTGAAATGTTTACAAAGGACATAAAGATGAATAGGGTCAAGGATGGGATCAAGGAAAAGTAATTAAGTCTAAAACATGGAACTAGACAAGACTATTTTTTTCATGATATTTTGTTCTATGAAAAAATGGAAACTATGTTGATATGTCTACCATGTAATCTTTTGAGGTGTAATAGTTATGTCCTAATTCTCTAAAACTCTATACCAGAAATGATCTTAAATGTAAATTATTCATTTAATTCAGTATTATGTGATGTTTAAGGCCAGGTCCTCATAGTTTGTATCAGATGTCAGTTTAGATAACTTTAGGTGTTAGTGTATTGTAAAATTATATCCATAAAGCAATTTATGTTAATATCAACATCATATATCATTTCCAGATCACCATGTTGCTTCACCTAATATATTTTTGTGTTCAGAATGGTTTTCCACAGAGGAAACAGGGTACCTGTGTGGGGATGTCATCAGGAGGAAGACAACCTTCCAAATCAGCAACCTGATATGGTCAGAATTGGAACTGAACTATTTGTTGAAGCGATGGAATAGTTGACTCATGATATAAATGGTTGTGGTATCCATGTAAGAGATCATCCAGATCAACCACAGAGGAACATGTGAGTAGTGCATCACTTCATGAGGAAACATCCCCCATCATTTAGAGGATAATCTTATCTAGTGCTAGCATAAAGGTGGATTAAAGAACTAGAAATGATTTTTGATGACCTGGGTTGTTCAGAATATCAAAAGTTTAGTCTTTTTTATTACCATTTTGAAGGTGAAGCTGATCAGTGGTGGTCGATGGTGAAAAATATTAGGGATAGTGAGGAGATTGATGCTCTGGATTGGGGTGAGTTCAATGGTTTGTTTCTTGAGAAATATTTTTCTAAGGTGGTTTGTCTTAGTATGGAAAAAAATTCCCGGAATTGAGGTAGGAGGATTACTCTGTGGCTGCTTATGAAGAAAAATTCACTCGACTGGAAAGGTATGATCCAAATATCATATGATATCTTGATAGTAAAATCAACCATTTCTACTCAAGATTAATGAAAATGATTCGAAGGGATTAAACTTCTCATTAGTAAAATATTTATGAATTTTTTTTGTTGTGCGGAGAAGGTGGAAATGGAGTTTGCCGATGATCATGTAATTTTTGACAAACAATAGAATAAGAGGTCTAGGTGGCAGGAAAAAGGGAAGAACTCTTCAAAAAAGTTTGATGGTAATAATGTTAAGTTTAATATTTTTGAAAATTGTGGTAAAAATCATGCTGGGGAATTTCTTTTGAATTTTGGTAAGTGCTACTGATATGGTAAAATAGGACATAAGGCTTGTAATTGCCCTGAAAAATATTAGGGAAATGGTAAGACAAAATCTGATTTACAAATAGTAAAATTTTTTAAGTGCAATGAAATGGGTCATTATGAAAATGAGTGTCCAGCAAAGAACTCAACTGATGGAATGCTACCAGACTAAAGCAGAAAGGGGTGTTGATATCCTTTGCAACTATTTCAGCAGATGTTGGGCCATCAAATGAAGTTGTGTCAGGTACACTATTTGTTTGTTCAGATTATTCCAATGTGTTTTTTTGATTAAGGGTCTACAGACTCTTTCATTTATAAGATGTTTTCTATTAAATTGGGAATTCCATTTCATGATATGAATACTGAACTTATAGTAAATACACCTGGAGGAAATGTTGAGACAAAAATAAAACATAATAACATTCTTTTCCTTGTGTGGGGAATGAATCTACATGAAAATATTATTTTTCCCTCTAGTATAGTTTGATGTTATATTTGGAATGGATTGGTTTTTTGGTTATCATTCTAAGATTGACGGTAGAGCTAAAGAGGATTCTTTTTAGATTGACTTTCAGTTTGTATACAAAAATGAACCCATGTTGTAGATAACATATCAGGAAGCCGAGAAACTAGTAAAAGATGGAAATTAATGTTACCTTGCACATATTGTTGAAAACAAAGGAAAATTTCAGATTAATGATGTTCCAGTATTAAATGAGTACATTGATGTTTTTTATTGATGAGTTGCCTAATATTATACCTGATTGGGAAGATGAATTTACTGTTGACTTAGTTCCTGATGCTATGTTAATTTCAAAACCCCCTTAATGAATGGATCAAAATGAACTTTTAGTGTTAAAGAAGCAATTCTGTTAGTTATTAGATAAAGGTTTCATTCGACCTAGAACATCACCATGGGGTGCTCCTGTCTTTTTTGTTAAAAAGAAATATGGTTCAATGAGTCTTTTCATTCATTATAGAGAACTGAATAACATCACTGTAAAGAATATGTATCATTTGCCTCATATCGATGATTTGTTTGATCAGCTCCAGGGAGCATAGTATTTTTTGAATATTGACTTGAGGTCAGGGTACTATCTGTTGAAAGTAAAGGAATAAGACGTTCCAATGACTGTGTTTTATACTAGATATCACTCTTATGAATTTTTAGTTATGCCTTTTGGGTTAACCAAAGAACCTACTGTATTCCTGGATCTTTGGAATATAATTTTCTATGAGTTCTTGGTTAAGATATTGGTTGTGTTCATTGATGATATTTTGGTTTATTCAAAAATTAATAAGGAACATGAAATTCATTTATCAGTTGTCTTAAAAACCTTAAAAGAAAAAGAAACTATTTGGGAAATTCAACAGGTGTGACTTTTGGTTACAAAAAATTTCTTTCCTTGGTCACATATTTTCAAAAAATGGCACAACTATTTCTCCTGGTAAAACGAAAGTTGTTGAAGAATCACCAAGACCCACAAATATAACTGAGATTCATAGTTTTCTTGGTTTGGAAGGTTATTACCGAAGGTTTGTTGAAAATTTTGCACGGTTATCTAGTCCAATGAATAAGTTAACTTGAAAAGGTGTTAAGTTCTTCTAGGAAAAAGAATGTGATGATTGTTTTCAGTAATTAAAATGAATATTGGTGAATGATCCAGTTTTGGCACTACCTTCAAGAAATTGTGAGTTTGTTATCTATAGTGATGCTTCTTTGAAAGGACTGGGTTGTGTCATAATGCAAAATGATTAGGTAATTTCTTATGCTTCATGTCAGTTGAAACCACATGATTTAAATTACCCTACACATGATTTTGAATTAGTTTCTATTGTTTCTTATTTAAAAATATTGATGCATCATTTTTATGGATTGAAGTGTGAAATATATACTGATCACAAAAGATAGAAGTATATATTCACTCAGAAAGAATTGAACATGAGACAGAGGAGATAGATGGAATTAATCAAGGATTATGATTACATGATCCTTTATCATCCGGGTAAAGAAAATAAAGTGGCTAATGATTTGAGTCCAAAAAGTAATACATTATTAACCATGTAACGTTTAGAATGATATCCTTTGCTTTTTGATTTGATTAACTTTGGCATAGAAGTTTTTGTTGAAAGAAATTATTATTTTTTTGTTTCAGGTGTCAATTAAATCATCTCTATCTGATAGAATTAATCAAGAGAAAAAGGAGTAAAGTGAGTTGTAGAAAACGTTTGTGTTGTTTCAGAAGGGTATGTTGCCAGATTTTAACATTGATAATGAATGTGTTTTGAGATTTGGAAAGCGATTTTGGGTGCCTTGTGATTCATAGATGAAGAATGAGTTGTTATGTGAAGCTCATTGTTCTCCATTTTCAGTTCATCCTGGCAGTACTAAGTTGTATAGAGATCTTCGGGAGTATTACTGGTGGGATGGAATAAAAACAGATATTGATGATTTTATTGTGATGTGTTTGACTTGTTAGTATGGTAAAGAAGATAGACAGTTAACAAAAGGAATTCTTCATCCTTTACCAGTTCCAGAGTGGAAATGTGAAAATAAAACAATGGACTTTGTAGTGGGATTACAAAAGACATCTCGAGGTAATAATCCAATCTATGTTATAGTTGACCGATTATCTAAATCATCCCATTTCCTTTCTATTAGAGATAATTTTCCTCTAGATCAACTTGCTCGGTTGTATGTTAATGAAATTTTCTGGTTTCATAGATTTCCCCTCTATATTGTATCTGATCGTGATCTCAGGTTTACTTATAACTTTTTGAAAGTCCTTCAGATGTCATGGGGTATTGAATTAAATTGTAGTACAACTTTTCATCCTCCATCAGATGGGAAATGAGAATGAACAATTCAAACATTGGAGGATATGTTACGTGCTTGCTTGATGGATTACTAGGGATGTGGAGACCAACATCTTTCTTTGGTTGATTTTTCTTATATAAAATATTTCATTCCAGTATACAGATGGCTCCATATGAGGCATTATATGGAAAGCATTGTCGAACTACAACATTCTTGGATGAAGTTGGTGAAAGGAAGCTGATGGGACCAGAATTGGTAGAAGAGATGGAAGCGAATGTTCAATTGATTTAGAAGCACAGGAGAACAACTCAGAGGAGATATAAAAGTTATACAGATAACTGGAGGAAAGATCTTTCTTTTGAGGTAGGTGATCTTGTCTTTCTCAATGTTTCTCCATGGAAAAGTGTGATTAGTTTTGGAAAGAAAGGAATGATGAGTCCGAGTTTCATTGGATCTTATGAAAATCTAGAGAAAGTTGGACCGGTTGCATATAGAGTGGCTTTACCACCAATTTTATCCCATGTACACAATATTTTTCTTGTTTCAATGTTGAGAAAGTATATTCTAGATCCATCTCATATTTTGAGACCAGTGGAAGATCAGTTGGAAGAGAATCTCTCTTATGAAGAACAACCAGTCCAAATTTTTAACCGTAGAGAGTAGGTGTTGTGGGATAAGGTAATTCACCAGGTATAGTTTTTGTGGAAAACTTTATGTTTGAAGAGGCAACGTGTGAATCTAAAAATTCAATGAGGGATAAATACCCCCAAATATTTTGAAAAGTGAATAAAAATTTTGTTGATGCAATTTTTCCAAAATGGGGGAAGGATGTAACATCCCAGGTAAATGAAGAATAAAACATATTTCATATTTATTAATATTTGAGAATTAAATATTAATTATACTTTAAATGGGTTGCTATGTTTGATAGCATACCCGATATGCAACAACGAGTTTCTTTGAAATCATACGTTGCACACTAATAATATAATATTATTATTTAAAATGGTACTCAACTCCTAGTCATTGTATTGGCAGGAATGAATGAAACTAACTACAATTTGATTATAAATGTTTTTTAAATGTATTTACATTATCCAATGAAAATTTATAGGATTAAAATGTGAATGAATCTAATTTTAAGCAATTTTTTTGTAAAAGGCCAACTTATAACCTTTTAATATAGAATCCTCTTTAAATATAGTTTTGGTCACATTAATAGATTTTATTTGACCAAATAAAATCCTTTATTATAATGGGTACAACAAATTTTAATTTGGGTAATTTTTTGGTATTTTTTTGATAATGTTCATTTTTTAATGAATAGTGAAAAAATACTGTATTTTAGTTCAAAAGTGCCTTTTAATCTAATTTATTTATATTTTTAGATAATATTTTTCGTTTTTAATAGAGTGAAATTAAAATATATTTTCACCATTTAATCCAATTTTAGTCATTGGAATTAGCTTCACTTTGAAATTGGACATAAACAAGTATCAATATATTGATAGTTATTGATTCATAAAAACAAACTATTTGTTTTAACAATGGCAATTAATTTTAAAATTAATTAATTCCACGTCTATGTTTTTAATTTGGAAAAATAGACATCAATTTTGAATTTTGAATATCAAATAATATTGAAGCTGATTGTTGGAATTTTTCTGAAATACATCGATTTTTATGAATAGTGAAAGCACTTAGTGGTAGTTAAAAAAACTAACTTCTTTATTTAAATGAAATTTTACCACATATAGGGATTTAATTTCAAAAATATGACATATATGGTTGTTATCAAGTTATAAAATGTGGTTCATTAAGAAAAAAATAATTTTCGGTGAATAGTAACTTTTGGCTTTTATTTACCGCAGTTAAAGGTTAATAAGGTAATTTGACGTAAAAAGAATATTATAATAATTCAAAATTACCATAATACTTGTCCAAAACATATTTGATGATTAATGGCCTAACATGGGCATCCTTGTGTCGATTTTGGGAACCCATGGAGCCACTTATGAATGATATTGACACTTTAGATTAATTGATTTAATGTAAAGACAAAATTGACAATAACCAAAATATTTTAGTAATTAATTTTTATATGGTGTTATATATGTCCTATTTTCAGATATAAATACTCATTGGAAAGATAAAAATATTTCCTACATGATATAATTTTTATAATTTTTAGACCTAAAATAAATTAATGTATTTATGACACAATAATGATACAATATTTACCTCATTAATAAATGATTTAAATAAATAAGATTATAATGATTAAAATATTTTCCAAACTAGTAATATTCTAACTAGATGATTTTATTTCGAATATGAGTCATCTTATCTTTGACTGTAATTATTTTTGGACCTTTAGAATCCGAATATCATTATATAATAAAATAATATTTTAAAACTTTCCTAAAGAGCCCCTCCTCTCCCTTATAAAAGGAGACCACTTCTATCCAATTCGACTCACGTCTCAAGCCATTTGGCTCGTCCAAACTCTGCCCAATTAAGCTACCAACATCCGATTCCTGACCCTAGAAACCTTACCTTAGTCAGAAGCCACTTCAAAAGTCCATTTGGTTCAAAACAAAATAAGTTACAGAAATTAAAGGTAACGATTTCGATTAAATTGTTTTATTTTATTTTAATTCTCCAACCCATAACTCTTTGTATTCCATTCTTTTATGACAACACAAGTATCCTAAATAAACTAGGATTTCTTTATGATAAGTATTAGAACTACACTTACACAATCCTCAATCTAATGGATGAAGAACCAAATGTTTCTGTGGATGGAAAACTAAGGCCTCACGAAACGATGATTGTACAATTACATCTTAACGCCTATCATTGTGGCCATTATGATGGAACTGTATTTATATATGATATATATTATGTTTATGATTTAATTATTCTTCTGTAGTTCAAATTTATAGCACACATTTATGGTTTCCATAGGAGGTAAACACGATAATCTCATTTGAGAATGTATGGACTACCACCCCCTCAAAGTGATTTGATTCGTTAATTACTTATGTGGTATATATAAAGGATGGAGTTAATGATATTATATATGGTATCATACTAGAATTATAATATAACTATATATCATTATGTTTAATTACCATTAAAAAAATAAATAAAAATGAAATTAGCGTTCATGCGTACGTAAGGCTTACCATCTCCATGAACGGTGTATTTCATTTCATAACTCTAAATGTTATGTACTATTATAAAAACATGTGTATAATTGATATATATTGTATATATGATATCTAAATCATGAATATAATTCTGTATATAATTTACCTTTGACAACATGGACAATTTTTAAATATAAGGTGTTCATTTTTTACTCAAGTACCAATTATCGACAAAATGAACGTTTTTAACATAAATTATTGAATAATGTTTATAACATGGTAATAAGTGATATAATAGGAATAATAAACTTGAAAAAGGTTCTTAATAATGTATAAATTCACTTTATTTTATTATTAAGGAGATTAAATAATGATCAATTCATGTCAGACACAAGGTAAGGGACTTCGTCTCAATCTCCTTTCATTGAGGCATTTTTTGTTTTATACATGACTTTATTTTATACAGTGTATAAACCCTTTTTACTTTTCATTTTATTCAAGGGGAATATTTTTATATGAATAATTTCACTAAATGACAAAAAGGGATGTTTTTTTGTAACGTAAGCGGTGACAACGACCTTTCCACCACCGCGAGTATTATTTGTTTTTTGGGTTCCTTAACAAGTCGTAATGTTTTTAAAAGGAAAAATAAATACCATATACACTTTTTACGTATTTTGGTATTGAAAATTAATTTGACAATGGATTTATTATATCAATATCTTGAAATGAAATTGAAATGTTGAAATTTTAACTTTCCTTTATGCTTATGTTATCTGTTAGGATCTTGTTATGGTTCTTGGGAATTATTTACGTATACGGGTGGTTCCGTGATAAACCTTGGGTGGGTGGGCCCGAGTTATCTCTCCAATGCACTGTGTAACATGATGGAGGTAAACATGAATGTTTCTCCTAAGAGATTTAGGGAAAATACTGTAATGTGTATTCCAAAGTAACTCTCTATGTAGTTGTGATAACTATAATGTAAGTATGATATATATGACCCAAGTTACCTTTATGATTAATGATTTCTACGTGTCTTTAATAAATCTTATGATTTCATGAGGTAAGTAAATAATTTCTTGTTCTGTATGTATTTATGAACAAATGTTTTCATTATTTGATTTATAACACCTATTGAGATTTTTATGCTCATCTCATGTTTTGAAATGTTTTCAAAGGACTTAATGATGAATAGGGCCAAGGATGGGATCAAGGAAAAGTCTTGTTGACTAAAATATGGAACTAGACATGACTCTTTTTTTCAAGAGTTTTTATTTTATTAAATAAATGGAAAGTGTGTAGATATATATAACTTGTTATCTTTTGAGATGTTATAGTTATGTCCTAATTCTCTAAAACTCTAAACCGGAAAAGATCCTCAGTGTGAATTATTCATTTAATTCAATATTATGTCATGTTTAAGGTCGGTTCCTCATAAAATATAAATTCTAAAACTATATGGGATATAAATAAAATTCCAAATGTGGTTATTAATATTAATAACCACTTATTAAATGGCTAGTTTGATGGGTCATGGTGATCTTGATCTTGGTGATGCTGTCAACAGACATTATTTAATTATTCAAAGAGAAAAGTAGGGTGGATGATTGGGGAGTTATACATAACATATTAGAATCAAATATAAGGATAAAAATATATCTTAAATCATGTAATTGTATATCTCTGTTATTTATTCAAATATATGGGAAAGAGTTACCTACACATAATAGTTTCATATTTTATAAAATAGAATGTTATTTTAAATTTTATTTCTAAACAAATTAAAAACCAAAATATCATATGGTTTTTTTTATTTTATTTTTCAAATATTAATTAATATAATTAGATTTTATTCCTTATACAAATTATTCTGTCTCAAAAAATTATATATAATAGTGAAAAAATAGTTTTAGGGACGATCGAAGGAGTATATAATAATTTAGACAGGTAGAAATTTAGATAAATAAAAAATTATACCATTAGAATTAAAATTTTATATCACACTACATCAAGTAATATTTTAGGTTGCCTTTTTATTAACGATTTTTACATTACTAATGGTATTTATACTCATTTAAAAAATGATATTAATGATAATGTTTATTGTAAAATTTATTATTATTTTTAATTATTTACATATAATAGGTTTTATTAGACAATATAATACATTAAATACAAATAGCAGATGTTGTGATTTAAACAGTTATGAACAATGTGATTAAAAATTTAATAATAAGCCTTATGAATCAAATATCTATAGTACATCAACAAAAATAATTCAACATATATTATCAAATTAAGTAGATTGATTGTAATATTTTTTAGAATCTCTCATATTTATGTTGTAATGAATTCGATTTTTTAAAATATTAATTTACAATACGGTATAAATTATTTTCATGGTAAGACGATAAGAAAACATGAGATTCTAATCCCCATAGAACGCCCCATTTTTTTGAAATATAGTAAATTTATATTACATCACACATAACCTTTTTTCTGAAAATATGAAATAACTCTATAATGTAAAATCAAACCGTAAATATAAGGCATTTCATGGGTTCAAAGTAAAATTTTTACCAATGGTGTCGCAAAAATTATAAAGGATTTCAATGATTGGTTAAACGTCGATGTGGGAAAATAATTAAATATTTGAATTTATTTATTTATTTATTTTATTTGATGACACTATTACCAAATCATATATTCTATTTAAGAATTATTTCAAACATTTTATATTTTTGGGCACACAACCCTAAGAATTATATTGGAGCATTGGATAATGCTTTGGTAAATGACAATGATGGATTTAAGGTCCTTTGCTCTAAAAAATTTAAGGATCTCACAAATGATATAACATAGATCTGACCTTCATCAACTATTGATTCATCTAGATGAAGTATTTTGATTCATATGAATTTATCCACATTTATTTAAACATATGATTAATGTAGATAAATTAAACTAAATAATTTATTCATAGATATTTTGTATTGTGGGTAAGAGATATAAATTTTCCATAATTGGGGAATTATTTATTGACATATTAGATCTCTTTGTTTCTAACTCTTACGGAAAAGAAGCATGAATCATAAAATCATATGTTGAGTTTCATTCTGTGTATTTGTGATTTTTCATTTCTCACCTGTTTTATTCATTCAGGGTGGGAAGATCATTTGTCACATGATTTGAAGAATACTAGGTAATTAGTGATTTTGAACATATTTGTTTGTGTAACAGATTGAAATTGAAGATATATGTTTTTTTATGATAATATCATGATACAATAGTGAAGAAAGTTGTTTGGTATTATATTTTTGATCCCTTGTGTTGGTTCTAGAATGATATCATTAAATTAACCAATGGATAGGTTTTCCCCAAAAATTTGTGTTGATGGAAATTGAATCATTAGTTATTATTGAGTGATGTAGACCCAAATCCATAATTTTTATTGTGAAAATAATGTGATTAAATGTCATGGAATTGGTAGAGTTAGAGTCTTCATGAATATAATATAGATTTTTGGAATTTCTATAATACCCAATGTGTAACACATGATCACTTACCATGTCAGGAGCCATGACTACATCACTAGGGTTTCACATCACGTTAGGTATTATAATGTGTGTGACCCTTGTCACACCACATGTGACTCAACATAGATAATTAGTGTGTATCATGGAGTATATATGTCCATCCACATAAAGACATGACTCCCTGTATAGGACCCATATATTCATAAATAAACATGTTCAAGAGTACATGGGTGTATACCATCTTTTTACATAGACACAAATATTTGAATCAGACATCATACATGAGTAGAACATAAGGATGAATAGATATTGCATGTAGTATCATTAAATTTTATGTACTCTTAAGGAAGAGTTCTAGGATCCCTTTCCTTTTCATCATTGATATGTTTGGTTTTGGTATGTCTAATTTAATAATTATTTAAGGGTTTAGAATGGAGTAATGTAATATGAATTGGACAGTGATCCCCTCAATTGAGCATTACATTTTGATTTATTTATGGGAATACCTCAGAGAGGCCAATCATGGGAACCTAGCTTTTCATTAATTCCCAATGTGTATTTCTTGGAATCACCATGAACAAAAATATTAAGGTTTTGATCCCCTATGTTGTGGCTTAATCCAAATTGTGTAGTTAGTAAAACCAATTTCTTTTGGTGTTGTTACACAATCAGTTTGACATATGTAACCGATGTTTTTTTTATTTTTATATGTATACAATGGCTGAAAAAGGTGTGGGAGAGTTTTAAAGGGTTTTGGGAAGGTTTTGGCTCATTTATAAGGATGTACGGTTTGCAGACGGTTTGTGTAAAACATGCATCTTGTCTAGGAATCCTTGTGCAAGGAGGTATTGTTAATGGGTTGGTGCACGATTAGTGTTAATATTTTGAGTATTGTTTTATGAACCATGTATAAACACAATAATGTTGTGAATTTTGATATTGTGGGGCTATTTCCCCATTTGGGCCTTCAGGCCACCGATTTGGTCCATGTTTCCTTTAATTCCTTTGGGCCACCCTCGCCTTCGGGCTATTAAGGCCTTCGGGCCACCTCAAGAGCTTTGGGCCACATTAATTATAGAGACAACCCAAAAAATCTACAATGAACATTGTCCATAAAGAGGATTAGCAAATAGATTTCACCATATTAAAAACTAGACCTATTGTAAGAATGTGAGGGTATGGCACCTGCCATCGGGAAAAGCCTATGTATGCTTGGGAAACCTACAAAAATAGCCCTGTGAAGGTGGAGAGCGGATTTCATGGTGATGATGCTGGGGGTGGCTATTCCATGTAGTTTGTGTCGGTTGTATGTAAATTTTGAATCCTACAGGCAATGAATTCCTCTAATTCCCTACGGTCCATGTAATAATTATTCCTACAGGATTTGTAAGGGTTCCACCCCACCCCTTGAAATGTGGATTATCAAATATCAATAAAAAATGAAGACCTTTGTGACATTGGATACAATGGAATTTCTCACTACTAGAGCACATTTTTCTAACTATGTGAGATCCATCATGAATTTTTATCAGTCACAAGGTTAGTATAAAATTTATCTAATGGTGTTATCTAATAGTTTGTGTCATTAAAATTGGGGTTTAAACAAGTGGACTGGAGATATACCGTAGACACTCCATTACTTTTACAAAACAAACCCAGCATGGTATTTCATTTTCTTAATGGTTATGAAGGATCTCCCACTCATTTAGGAATTTTTTTAAAGGGTTTTGAAGGGTCTTTGATGGATAATCTTTCTTAGTAAGTGTCCTCACTCAGTTGTTTTATTGTTTTCTTTAGGTCTAGTTCCCTCTCTCCCATTTTTCTAGATCTACTTCCATCACGTGTACATCTAGGGTTTTTTTTCCAATAATGGAATGATTTGGGATTCTTTTTTGTTGTAAGATTGATATAAATAAATTTTGAGGATGTTTCAATCATATTTAGTGTGTTCTTGTGTGTGGGTTCAATTTAACCAAGCCCTAATATTGGTGGCATTACTCTATAATAAATTTTTCTATAACTATATGGATTAATATTATATTATTTGGGATTTTTGTAAATTCATTGTTAATGGGATGTGGAAAGATTTATTGAAACAAATTTTTTCAAGATTTTTGGATTTTTGGGAAAATGGGCGTTGTGAATTTTTCATTATTGTTAGTATTTAAAAGGATTATTTTAAAATCAGTGGATTGGTTGATTTATGTAATATAGTCCATTGAAAATTTTCATCAATAAAAAAATTCACTTAATTTGTTTTGGCATCCAAAATATTTTATGTGTGGTTGTAAAAAAGGGGTGATGATTGAAATGGTATTGGAATATTTGTTTTAATTTTTGATGTTCTTAAGTGATAGTTTGTTTTGGAAATTGTTTCATAGAATAACATAGAATATGTTGGTTAATATTATCATGATAATTGTTGATTGGAATGTTATTTTTTATTTGGTAAATTCTATTTTATTGTTTTTTTGGATTATATGATTAGGAATGTGCTTGATTGGATGGATTGTATGTGAGAAGATCCATGATATAAAGGGGATTCATATTTGTTGTGGAGGACCACCATCCAGTCTATGTGGGAATAAACTACCTCTATAATTAATGGTGTATGTGTTTAGATGTAATGTTTCACCTTCACGGTTACACCAAACTCATGTGAGAGTGTGTGGATGTTGGGAATATAGGTGGAATATGAATGATTCCATAAAAGGTGAAATGGGTTTTTTCAATATGTTTATGGAAAATGGTTAATTAAATGTTTGGTTTCATTCTATAGTATCATGATGATTTGGGTAAAAAAGTTTGTAATGGTGTGTTTATATTGCTTAAAAATTCTACAAAGGTTATTTTGTCCATATAATTTTTTATATAAATGCGATAATGGTTCAATCAGAATGGTGTGTTTAGGGAAGATATTTGGGGAAACCTAATGATTTTTATTAACCACCCTTGCATTGATCATTTTTTTCATTTTTAAAATTTTTACTCTATGATATATTTAAATGTTAAATCATTTCATTTCATTATTGATTCAACATGATTCTTGGGCGGTATTGTATTCCTAATGGCATGTTGATTATTTTGGATCTATGGAATCGTATAAGGACTTATTATTATTTTTTTGTTTGTTCTTCTACATGGTAATCTGGATTTGTAATTTTTATTTTTTTGTCTTTCTTTCGTTGTTATATATTAAATCACTATACATGGTTTAAGTGAATCATGTATTAGTTTTTGGTAATGGCTCATTTGGTTGTTAGTTTTTATTACAAGGGAAAATCTTCATCCATTTATCATGAAACCCTCATAATTTATTTCTAGACATTAGTGGATTATTGATGTATCTTAAAGAAATGTACTACTTCTACCTCTACAAAATCCAATCTGGAGGTCTGTGATGTTACATGTGGTATTAGAGCTAGGTATCAATCTTGGTGATTCAAGTTGTGTTAATGAAGAATTATTCAGTGGTGCATTTGATAGTGAAGATATTTTATATTTAAAATAATTACATGAATGGTAAAATAATTGTTTCCATTCTAGTTTTGTGGAAATATGGTCAAATTTAGATGGAAAATTTTGAGATGGAGAAATATATGGACGATTAGTTGTCTTAGCTCTTTCTACAAAGCAATTATTTTCTATTTTGGGAGGATGGAATGTCCAATGGTTTGTAGAATCCATCACATGATGGATATTAGTATGTAACACATTATTATTCATATATATGTATAAAGTGTTTGGGTATGTATTGGGATATATTAGAAGTGCATTTGGAAGATTATGGGGCTTTTCTTAGGACTCACAGTTTAAGCGCAGTTTATGGAAACAGTGTAGCTTCTCCAGGAATCCATGGGAAAGTAGGCAGTGGGATTGGGTTGGGGTGTGGATATGGTGCATGTTTTAAGCATGATATTATAAACCATGTGGATACCCAATTATTTTTTCCATTTTTATATATAATACATTTCTATTTTGGCCAATGTGTTTCATACCATGTAGGAGAAATATGTTGGGAACCTCTTAAAGTAAAAGTAGTAGTACGTTTAGCGTACATTTTTACTAATAGTCCATGCTATCCATCTAGGAAATTATAAAGGGATGTTAAAATTTATTTGTGATTTGGATTTAACCTAGACACTCCATTACTTCTCCCACATGAACAAAACCTTGGATTTCTTCTTCTTAAGACTTAAAGTGACATTTCCGATCATTTTCGACTACAATTGAATGGTTTTTAATGTGCATTGATAGAGATTATTTTTTGGTATGTCCCTTATATTTTTTTTTGGGATTTTAATTATATACAGTATTATATATCTCTATCTACTTATTTACTTCATCTACATCCATCACATGTAGATATGCGGTTTTTGTGGCATTTAGTGGTATTATTTTGGCTTTATAATGTTATGGAATGAAATCTATGGTGATTTTCTGGTTATTTCACCAGAATTTGGTGTGACATTGTATGCTGGGTTGATTTTTCTAAACCCCAAGGTTGTTGCATTCACTATCATCTCCACTTTTATAGAAGTAAAATTCATAATTTCATACTTGATGGTTTTTTTTCTAAAATTTTAATTTGAATGTGATCTATATAACATAATTCAAACATATTTTTTGATGAATAGAAGATTTTGGAGAATATGGGTGTTGCGGTGATATATTTTGTGTTATTGGATTTTAAAATATAAATTTTAAATGAAATGGAATGGTATTTTAATGGAAAATTTTTTATGGAAAAGTTTCATCAATAAAAGGAATTTTAATTAAAACTTATGTTAGTATGGAAAATGGATTATGGATGGATGAAATAAAAGAGTAATGATTGAATTGGTTTTGGAATTTTTTTAATGGTGATTTATTTACGAGACAGTTTATTTTAGAAATGTTTTTAGTATAATGTGACATGTTTGGATTGATATGATCTTGGTGAATTTTTATTTTCATATTATTTCGGTTTTTTAAAATTTTCAGTTCTTTTTGGTTGGATTTTGAGTTTTAGAATTCAATATAATTGATATATAGTGGGTGGGAAGAAAAACTATAAAACTTTGTTGGATAGTTGAAATGGAGTCCCACCAACACGTATATGTTTGTGTGATGTACCACTAAAATTGAAGTTGGATTGGTTTCTGATGTGAGTTTTTTCCAAAAATGTTTCCACCGAGCTCAGGTGTGTTCTTTTGGTACTAGGAAAATGGGTCTAATATGTGTGAAGTCATGTAATGAGAAATGGGTTATTCCAATATGTGTTTGGAAAATGGTTAATGACATTTTTGGTTTCTTTCTTGGGTATTTTGATGATTTGGGTAAAATGGTTTAGTAAAACTGTGTTCAGATTGATAATTTTTTTGGAAATGGTTATTGATTTTATATAAACTATATTATATAAATGGTATAGTGGTTCTAAAATAGTGTTATGTTTATGGAATTTATTTCAGAAAAACCTAATAATTATTATTACTAACTACATTAATTGGAACATTGCTTCTTTCGCAAAAGTTATACTCTAGGACACATGTAAATGGCTAAAAATCTCATTTCATTTGTGTTTCAACATGATTCTTGGGTGCTATTGTGGTTCCCAGAGAATGTATCATTGTGTGGATTTTTTGAGATGTTTCATGGATTGTTTTGTTATAGTATTTTTTTAATATTTTTTGATATATGATAATGGTATTTTGATGTTTGTTGCCTTTTTGGTGTCTGAAAAATGTTTTATCATAATACATTGTTGGAATGCATAATATAGTAGTTTTTAGTGATGACTCTTTTGGTAGGGATATTTTATTTCAATGGAAAATCATCCCCCGCTTACATTAAGCCTCAACATTTATTTCTAGCCCATGCCATCATGGGGATGTCTTAATTAAACCAGTTTCACTTCCACCTCTACTCAATCCAATGAGTATGGGTGATATGTAACATAGGGGATCCATATCTGTGTATATGTATCATATTGTTTTCGACCTATACTACATATGGAATGTCCTGTAAATTATAAAATTTTTGATAAATTCCATTAGTTTTATCTTTCTTGTGGATTCCATTATCCTAAAATATATCAATGTATAACTATTTTGCATGAATCATAGGCTGGAAATATGATTTTTATCTTACATGAGAATATGTGTCTATAATGAGTATTTATCAAAGTTATTGATATATTTTTCTGACATATACATGTAATGAGCTTATTAATATTATTGATGTTATATATATAGTGACTAAACTTTTTCCTATTTGGTATTGATTTACTGACCCATGTTAGTGCTTGGATCAATTATGTTGTGTTTTATACAGATGTCTATCTATATTATAGATCCCAAGATGGACTTTTACCATACGAATAAAGTAAGATGAAATGACCAAGGTGTGTTACTACAACAACATTAAAATCTATCCATTTCCACATTAAATGTTTTAATTTTCATCAGTTTCATTATTTGAGAAATTAGTTGGCTACATTACTTTCTAGTATTATGTCTTCGCACTCTTATGTTGAGATTTTAGATATATACATTCATGTTTATCCATTATTTTAAATTTTATCATTGTATGGGATTGGTTATGTGTCTGTGTGTGTGTCTAGGTATATTGGAATATTTCCTCCCATTTGTGTGGTGTTCCTACTCGACTATGATCACCACCCATGGAGTATTAGCAGATGGCTTGTTCTAGTCTTGTAATGGTTCCTATTGGGATGGGTTGTAATTGATTGGTATCTGAGGAATCGGTTCTACCTTAGCTCTAGTGACATTGAGATTGGTTTGGGGAAATAGTGTTATGTGTTTTGTGTTGGGATCTGAGACCAAGAATTCATTGTTTGATATGAGGCCACATATCCACACCCCTAAACTATGATAACCTTATTCTTGACATTGTGCATATATATTTTGGTTAATGGAACAATACTAATAAATTCATTTAAAAGAAATGGTTTTTGATTTCTTTGTCTTTATTCGGTATTCTCTATATATACACCTCTTAAATAAGGTACACATAGTTTTTAGGAATCTTCCAGGAAACTATTCATCTACCATTTAGTATTTGTTTGATTAGTATGTTCTCATAATTGATTAAGAATTGATTAAAGGACCTTTTGGGGAGGTTTTACCTCTATGTAGTGCATTGTTCTACTAAAATCTAGACAGAAGAAAATGGAAATGGTATTACCAAAATATTATGTATGTGGGATAAGAATGTTTCATGAGTTTCAGTAACAATGTCCCTTTAGGTTATGGGGTGAAAATTGAATATAGGCGACTTATTAATATATTGAAGAACTAACATTAGTATTTCATCTAGTTGGGAAACCTATATTATAAATGGTGTTCACATAAGTGACCCTTATTCATTGATATACATGATGATGGTGATGGTTAGTGACCCACTAGTATGATAAGGTGACTCTTTCATGGGAAATTATTGAGGAAATTTTAATTGAGGAGTTTTCTCTAAAATGAGTTTCGGTTGTGTGAATCCAAAAATCGTCTGCAGCATTACCAATGTTGTATGGCTATGGTTGAGTATTCATCTATGGTTAGAAATGTCTCTTATTACATAGTGTATATGGTTCCTAATCATTTATATTGTAATTGTATCATCATGTGAGGACATTACAGAGGCATCTGATCCAACTGAATATCTCTTGAAATCTCAGCATATGATGGGGTTCATGGGTGTTCATTAGTAGTAAATCATTTCATAGATAATCATATGTATATTGTTGGTGTTGTTTGTGGGAAAATTGAAGTAGAGGAATCTTTTGATGTGATTCGATAATAAAAACAGCGACATATACATGTGATTTATTATAGGATACTGTCACAAGTTCTAGATACTATGGTTTATGGCTCATAGGATTGATCTAGTCTTTATAGATATAGGTAATGTGACTATTATGATGCTTGAGTACATATTTCAGAATCTATTCTGACCCAACGTGCGGTTATTGGGAGGAAGTTTCAGAGAATCCAATTACGGTGTAGCGGTAGGAATGGGAACAACTATAGGTTAGTGGAAGAGGACGAGGATCTTGGAGAAATGTGGGTTGTGGAAGACATTATGGATTGTTCCACCGCAACCTCAAGTTGGTCCATTCTAGGCTCCGAGACATCATGGATATATTTGAGGGTATCAATGACTAATTGACAGTTATGATCCAAATTATCTAGTGATGTAAAGAAGAACAATATCTATCTTTTCTACCTTATATCTTGTAATGATAGATATAGGTTCGAGTAATTCATTCATAACAATTATCTTGTTTAAGACTTAGTGATTTTGATGTATCTCCAAGCTCAACCCTTTCTCCTAGAGACTCTAACCCAAGGTGAATTAATGATCAAACACTTCTTACATTAGTGTGAATTAACACATGGTGTTGAACGATTAAATTTCAATCATATTGTATAGTAGATGAGGCCTTCTTCCTTTTTCTTTCATATAGACATATTATTTATAGTTCATGCATAGAATGACTATATTATGTAGAGGATGTCGTTTTTACACTGTGATTGGATGTGGTATTCCTTTGAGGTTGAAAATGAATTAAATAAAGATAATGATAGACTACTTTGTAAGGGGATGCAATTGATTACTCATTGGCTAGCTAGCAAGACCTTTGGTTTAGTGGATGCCATGATTATCCAGTTTCATGCATTTGTAGAAAAATATGATGTATTCTATCCTATGTGTGTTCCATTATTACCTCACCACTTCTATATAGACATATGATTTTACCTATACCTTATTATATCCCTGATATCATTTCTATCATTTATGATGGCTGCCTCAGAGCTTTTTCTGATAAGGGATTAGTTTTTGGACTTGATGAGGAATGAAATTTTCAGAACTAGTGTTTTTTTGGGTTAGCCCTTATATTGTTCATCAAGATGGTAGTTTGGATAATAATATTATAATTTCATTACTATTTAGTAATCCTAGTGAACATAATGAACATATATCCACTAATGTGGATCAATGATCTATTTGACCAATTGATAAGGATACAATGGTTCTAGCAGATTGATGTTTGATTTAGTTATAATATGTTTCAATTATAGGATGAAGATGTACATAATAAATCATTCATATTTATACATGGTCAATATGAGTATATTATGATGCAATATGGAATGATTAATTCTCAAAATATTTTCATGGGACTATTAAACTTGGTCTTTTAGCCCTTATTCAACAAATTTTTGGTATTATTCATCGATGATATCCATATTTTGGTGTTATCAATGTGGGAGCACATGAGATACTATAGAACAGTTCTAGAATACTCTGAGTGTACAAGACTTGTGACTATAAATTGAATTTCTATTTCACGATTCAAGAGGTCCCCTTTCTGGGAAATATTTTCTCAGTAGATATTTTATCAATGGACCTAGTAGTAGTCGAGGTAGTGTTATCGCGTGAAAAGACAAATAATATGATAGATGTGAGATAATTATATGGGATATCGATCAAATATTAGAAATTCAAACATCATTACTTTAGAAATTAGGTACCGTGATAGATATGAATTTTTAGGGGAAGCATTTTTGTTGATAGAGTGGATCCATCAAGAATTCTGAGAATTGAGGTAATGATTAAAGATCCCTCCCATCACGAGAATTCTATATGAGGGTGTTGATTATGCACTATTTACAAATGAATCCTATAAATGGATTTGTTTTACTCCAATTTTTAGTAAGGTGATGATTCTCAATCATTCAGGTTATTTGAGACCAGATGAATTGCACTACATGACCTGAGATATTGAGTTAGTAATAGTAGTCACCACATTGAATTTGTGGTCACACAACCTGCTGAGATAATAGTTTTTCACAAATTCTAAACATTTTTCAGTCAATTATATTTTCTCTTAAACGTATATTAACATGATATATATTTGATAGATAGATTTCATACAGTGTTAGGCTTTTGTTAATTTCTATCCTCTGGAGAATGTAAATGTGGTAAGAGATGATCTCATCCTGAGATCTAGTCTGTATATACTGCGTGATCCATCACAAAAGATGGAATCTTTTCAGATATAATTAGTCGAAATTTATAGAGAAACAAGCTTCTAATAATTGGATGTTAACCCTATTCATCTGTAGTATTTTAGGGATTCATATCATGGGGAAACGGGCTATGAGACCCTATGTACTAAAAAATATATTTTTGATATGATTTTGATGGATTTTACAATAGTGGGAACAATGTAAGCCTATTCAGAGGGTGCATGATGATACTATATACATTATGAGAGGAGTGTTTTAATATATATTCATAAATAACCATATTCAATAAATCATGATGTTGTAGAGATTTATGAGGACCCCTAACATCAGCTTTACTGTCCATGTATGAATATGGGAGAAATAGAGCTTGTGTTTTAATGCCTCGCTCATTAGCATGTGATGGCCTACAAGATAGTTCCATATTTTTTATCTCAACCCCTTGATTTTCAAAATAATATGTGACATGGGATATCCATTAACTTGAGGAAGGTTATAACTTTTATATCATGTCTACATGACGTCGTATGGATAATCATAAACTGACTCACCATGTCAAACCACATATTTTGTATTCTAATGCAGAGTTAATAGATATAATGTGACAATTCATTGTTTAGTTTATAGTTTACCTACTTGGAGTTTCCTTGATAATAATTTATTAAAAATATTATCAATTGAAATCCTGGGTAATAGAGGTATCGAAGGAGGAATTTGTGACATAGTTGTGTTTAAGCCTAGTGTTTCACTAACCGACAAACAACCAGACTAGTAAGGCAATTCTGGTCTTATAGGGAATAATGTAGGAATTCATTATTCATTACATTATTATATGTAAGGATTTCCTTCTATTGGCGGTGTTTTTATAAAACAAATTATAAAATTATAGCATATGAGCATTCCCATAACCACTATACTTTAGGATCCAAGGGGAGTCATCACTTATATGCAATGAGTTTTTATGAGACATTCAAGTGAATGTACAGATCATCGTCGAGCAGATGAGGACTACAAAAATATATCAAAATTAATATGCATAATTATTTTAGAGAAATTTGGATTTTTAATATGGATATTATGTTTCTCTAAGGGTTTCACGTCAATGTGCAGTATTGAGATTTTTCACAGGAGGAAAGAAATATATGAGATTCATTTCCCATTTCATGATACGATATACATTTGGATAGGTAGTGATCCACTGGGCTCAAATAAAATATTTAGAACATGAACATGAATAATTAATTTTTTCACTTTTGAGGAGGTCCGTGAATGTATATTCACATTTTATCAACTATAGTGAAACTAAAATAGATGGTGAAGAAACCATTGATGATTCCCTAATTGGGAGTTAAGTATCTGATGACATGTGACCCCAATCACAAGATGTCTGACTCCACATTGAGGCTTACCATGTATCATGGAGGATACATGACCAACCATATACAGACAGAACTATCCATTCAGGGACATGAAAATCCATATATAGACATACTGGAGTATAAGGGATCATAAATTTAGTGTACTCATACAAGAATAAGGGAATGTGATGTCATATATATATTTGTCCTCCTGCTGAAATGACATATTGTGTACTACCAATACATTTCTTTTACTCAATAAAATATAACATTGATCCCTTGACCTCATCATCCTAGACATGTTTAATTATGTTATGATCCCCTGATCCATTCATTGAGGGTTTATTGAGGAATCAAATCATATGATGTATATTTTTATCCAATATAAGGAACACATATCTTGGATAGAGTTGTGGGAATCTCACCATGAGGCCCAAAGTGAGATCCTTTATCAAAATCATTCCAATGCCTGGGTTATTTATATCATCATAACTAAAACTACATGGGAATCGACCCCTACAAAATGGATTAATCTGAATTTGGTTTATGTTATCTTCCATGGAATTAGGTGTGATTCCCATATATATATCATTCAATTTAAACATATATTGTGTAATTATTATAGTGATATCCAATGAACATGACATCGAGTACAGATTCATTCATTGCTATCAAAATCATTGAGGTTGTTCTCCTGTATGAGTTCTATATTGAACCACTAAAAAAACATGGTCTTATAATATAGTTGTTATATTACATTGTACCATGTGTCTACTATGAGTATATCTGGATGATTTTTTTATATTTCACTGACATATACTTATAATTAACTAATTATTATTCATTATTCTATATATGTAGTTATTTGAGGGTGTCATAATCAGTAAGTTTATACTCCCACATACATGGTATTTTCCCACATGTTCCATGAATTATATAGATGACTTACCATTTTCCGTAGTAATAGAATCACAAAGACTACATAGAGGATTGTGAGTTGGATGGTCTAAGTTTTATTCCTACAGTAACAATGATAGAAGTACTCACCCATATTAAATGATGAAAATATCATCAGTTTCTTTTTGTGGGGATTCATTACACCACTATTATTTCTGGTACTATATTTATATTCTTTAATTATATGATTATATATGTATGAAATAATGGTAATCATTTTTTTAATTTTTTTATTATATGGGTTTGGAGTTGTGTGTGTGTATATTAATAATATGGTAAGGAATCCCATGAGTTTTATTAGAGGATAAGTGTAAAAATGACCTAAAAACTATTCGAATACACATATTATTGACATATTACAACCATGTATCTTCTGTATTTAGATAAAACCACATTTTTATGTTTTCTAAATGATAATAACGTTGTTATTTTTTAGTCTTTTCATAAAAAATAAGTCATCTGTCAGTCACCACTCTTACAAAATGTCACCCACACTCCACACTTATTATAACATTTAATCCTATGGAATTAGGATAGGACCTGTCCAAATCACATCCATTATTCTACCCCCGCACCATAAAAGGATTATTTTTACAATAAATATAACATATGAATGATTTCTTGAAGACCTACGAAGTATACCTGATGATGTGGTAATGTTCTTCAAGGAACCTCTATATTTTATTAATTTATAAACTAAAATAATTCATCATTAAACCATGATGATATTATATCCTCATTATAATCAAAATACTATGTTTTTATAATTATTTCATGACAAAAAACAATATCCAATTCAACTGAAAGGATTATCAGATCATCATTCATTTGTATGGTGGTCTTCCTCCTTAAAAACTGACGAGACTAATTTCTTCATTGCATCCTCTCTTGTTAGGTATTGATGATGATTATAAATTATAGATAACCTATTTATAACATATATATACCATTGGAGTATTCAAATCATATATTCCATTTCATGTTCATTTTTTAGGATTTCTAATAACATCACTCGTGTGTAAGGTGGATTAATGACTCAGGAAGCAAAGTGATTTTTCATTCTTAAATGATCAACATGGATGTTTAAAAAATTAAATGTGTGATTATATTCTATATAAATTATGTAATTATGATATTACTGAAATATATATCCTTCTATAAAAATAATATACCATTTTTTTCATCCTTTAAACTCACTCAAAATCGTTCATGTGCATCATCACTACCGTTTTCATGAAGCAATATCGACCTATTCTAATACAACAACACATTGATTATATATATTAGTATATTATATGATGTATATGTTATTATTATTAGTATTAAATTATAACATATTACTTATATTCATTCAATAATTATCATGAGAAAATGGAAACATTTA
The DNA here is from genome assembly GCA_963277665.1 of Viscum album. NCBI lineage: Eukaryota > Viridiplantae > Streptophyta > Magnoliopsida > Santalales > Viscaceae > Viscum > Viscum album. The sequence continues at coordinate 791,588,979 of OY728160.1, read as the reverse complement.
TCATGAGTGTCTATGACATTCCATCTCTATGTTCATTTCCTACATCATTTTTCAAAACAAAACTTCATGATTTCATTTAAAATACAAATTAATGTGAAAATATTATAATTATTTCCTGATTAATTGTATTTATATGATTAATATTTATAATATGTTCCTAAACATTATATTCAATGACATAATACATATAATAAAAGAAGGAAATTAACACAAAAAATAAGGATTATAGTGAATTTTTATTAATAAAAGGTTAATAAGATTATCAGATATGATATAATAAATATTAAAATTACTTTTTATTCTATTAATAAAATTTTTAATACAATTATATATGTGTTTAATGATTATAAAATTGAATTTAATCATGATCTAATATTTTTTTACACTATATCAATTCATTAGTTTAAACTTCTTCATCACAGATTATGCCATTATAATATTATGATTATAAATATTTTTTTTATTATGATGTATTTTTACTTAATTAATATGGATTTATAGTTGAGACATGTTAAAATTTCACTCAATTTTATAATTAATATAATCGTTTATTTAAAAATTTCATTATAAATGGAATTTTTTTAATTGAAATTATATTAAACTAAATTATTTTACCATTTAAAAATATATTAACATTAATTTCATAAAATATTTATATAATGATAATTTTTCCAAATATTAAAATGTTCCATTATTTGGCACATAAATTAATTCTGAAACGGTTGTATGAATATCTGTATTCATTTCTCCATTATGAAAAAATTATTTTTTCATAAAAACCATGTTTTTTACAGATGTCATTAGAAGTGATTTAAAACATAAAAAATAATTTACAAATTTTTTTACCAATTTTAAAATTATAAAAACATTTTAACAATAAAATATTTTATTTTCATAAAAAATTTATGATATCACTTTAAATGAAAATGTGATTCGAATCATCTTGTCATTTTCAAAACAAAGGGAATTTTTATTCCCTTTTTTGTGAAAAAGAAATGTATGTTTTTTACTTTTATGGAATTTATTGAAATACCCACCATTAATTCATTGATTATTCTATTGTAATTTCATTATTAAATTTTTAAAGATAATGTTTTCTCTAATATTTGGGAAATTTTTATATCATTAATTTTTTTTCTGTGAAAAGAATTTTCAAAATGTATTATTTTAAAAAAAGTTATTTTAATAATGAAATGTATGTTTTACATTAATTTTATTAAATATATTGGTATGTTATTTCTATTTATCAATCCCATAAACATATTTACACACCCATCATATATACATATGTTAATAAAATTTTTCATTATCAACCAATATGAAGGCTTTGGAAAGAGATAACTCTACAAAGATAATATATTTTGGGTTTTGGGATTATTTATGCATGGTGTTTTCAATTTATGTTATATATTTCATCATCTATGGTAATTTACATTATGTTTCATTATTATATTATCTAATATGGTGTATAATTTCATTTAGAAATGTTATCTAGAATAAAAAATAATAACTACATCAATGATCATGATAAAAATTGTAATAATGATCATTTCACTAATGTGAAAAAAAAGAAATTTATAGGGGAACTAGTGTCCCATGAATTCTTCTCATATGAGGACATAATATCATGTTATAACAAGCTAGAGATATTATTTTCGATTTATTATATTATAAAGTGTATTGATGTTAAAATTTTGATTCTAGATATGAATAATTATTAATAGATGGAGGTAATGAAATATTTTCAAAATGTGTTTAATTTTACAAATAAATACACAAGTTCATGTTTAAATGGAATCCTACATTTCTAAAACCATTGATAGAAATACATTTGTACATGTGATTTAAAGGGTAATAAAAATGAATCCAATGTATAATGATTCACCTATATATATATTAGATATAATACTTAAATAAATAATGAAAGTTTCAATGGAATATACCTCAGTATAAGATAATATATCATGATAAAACTTATACTCTTACAACAGAAAAAGTGTAATGACTAATTTTCCTATGTTTTTATTGAAGGATTACTTCATTTTAGTATTTAATAAATTATAACATTGTTATATGAATTGTGAAATATATTATGATTGAACTATAGTACATTATCTTTAAAGATTTTAAAGCTTATGTTAAATTGAACAAAAAAATATGAAAAATGACTTCATGGAATGTTTCACTTCATTGAAAACAAATGATTGGGGGAAAGGTAACATATAATATTTTATTGATGTTGAGATAATGATGTTGGGATAAGAGATGACTCATAATGATAATTAAATCGTATTTTACAAAATACCATGTAAAAGACTATTTTATTGGAAAAACGTAATTTATACTATACTTATTGCAGTCTATAACATCTTTTCACTAAAAAAATATATCCTATAATAGGTGTTTTAAATATATAATAACGATTAATTATAATAATCAATAATTTATCTTGGAAATTATTGTTATATTTATGCTTCAAAATAATACATGATGATGGATTTCGAATGTTTTGTATGTTATGGTTAAGATCTAATTTATATTTACTGGGTGATTAATTGTATGCACATTTTAAAAATTCCATAACTATATTTATAATGTTATTGAACTTATTTTTTGAAGAACGTATGTTTAAAAATGTATGGAATGGAATACGTTGGCCAAATGATGATTTTTTAGAGACAAATATATTATTTACTATATAGAGATATGTTTCATGTCGTATTCCTTATATTAAAAATATTGGATTTGGAAAATGTATTGAGAAATTTTGAAATACATTCCACTCTTCATGGAACATGTGATCAATTGAATGTTTATTTTAGTTCTTTAGGAATAAAATTTCATTTCATGGATATTCAAATCGTAAAGTAGGAATTGAATTTGAAATTTAATTAATAAGAAATAAGGGAGGAAATTCTTCTCATTAAATATAAAAATATAATTTATTTATATATAACTATAGTCATTGATAGTAATATAATTACTCAACAATATAAAAAAGACCCTAATACATTAACTTTATCCTATTACATTCTTTTCTGATTAATCAAATCATCTTCTAAATAAAAATATATTTATATATTGTAAGACATTTACATTCTATAAATCACTCACATTCTTATGATCAATAACCATAATAACTTTATATTTATTTATACATTCTATCTATCTATATATCATCACTTTACAACAATTTTCACCAATATGGATTCCTAGTCACATTTTATTCAATGTTTTATTTCTATACTCATTAATATATTATTGAGAGGATTTATTATTATCTATTCTTATAATATGGGATTTTAATAAATTAATTTTATAATATTAAACCATTTATTATCTTTATTAGGTTTAAATATTGAGAATCCAATTTATTTATGTTGTTAAAAACGTAAGACCATGTAATTATAAATTAAGAAATTTTATTTTATTAAATATTTGATACACAACACAAATTAGATAATGTAATATAAAATAAAATTAATTTACGATATATTTATTTTTAAATAAATTAAATATCATCAATATGTTGAGCTACATGTGTCTTTGGGATTATTTTTCCTTATAGGAAACATTGTGTTTATCTTTCATTTCATTCAATACTATGCATAATCAAATGGTGGCATGTTATTGAAATATTATTATAAGATGATTTTCACCACAATGTTGAAATGAATGGTAGATATTATATTAACTTACATATAAAAGTATATTATTTACAAAAATTTATAATTTATCTATTTATCAAAAAAAATAAAAATCATTTATAACAAATAGAAATGTTTTCTATAAAAAATATTTTTCATAATGTTGGATTAGTAAACCTTCGTGAACAAAAAATAAAATTAATTTTAAAAACATTTAGTGAATTTATATGAAAAATTTTCGTAATTTTTTAAATTTTAATATCAAAATTATCATTGGGTGACTATGTTAGATTTTACTGAAAATTTATTTTTATGAATAATTAAAAATACTAAATGTTAATTGAAAACTACTTTTTTGTTTGAATTACATATAATGCTAAATTATATTTTCTATTAGTATTAAATATAAAATTTATAAAATTTATATCAATTACTCCAATTTAAATAATTGGAATAATATTACCATTAATTTTGATATAAAAACATATTAACCATTTGAACATGTTCTGTTTGAAATCCTACATTCACATTGTGTCTACGAGATTAATTTTAAATTTTATTTTTCCTATTGTATGAATTATATTTTTAAAAATTATTATATACATCTAATTTTAATTATTATAATCACTAACATGTTAAATTTCAATTTTTATTAAAATTAATTCATAAAATAAAATTATTTAATTAACATAGTTATGAAAAAAATGGATTTTTGAAGTTAAAATAAAATGATATGGATTAAATCTATATATATAATTTTACAACACACATTAGATAAAAATATATCAACATTTATATTTTATTTGTTATAATTCCTCATTTTGGAAGCTTGTGTAATGATAATTACATTTGAATAATTGAATCATTTCAATAAATTATAAACGTTCCACTCACCACACTAATAAAAGGTCACACCCTCTCTCATTAAATTTACATTATCAAACCTATTTGAATTAGAATAGGAATTCCAAAATATCATCCCAAATTCCTTCCTCTAATCCTATAATCCTTAATTTTGTCATTAATCAAAATTATAAATTAATTCAAGAAATCTTTAGTACGATTCATGAAGAATATGTATTATTTTTCAATGAGATTATTTTTTATTTATATGCCTAATTAAATTCATATTGATCCATGATTATAGGTTATCCATAATATATTCTATATACTGGGTTTTTCTCATTATATTAACATGACCTACTACTATTTACACATCGATCATATGTTTAATGAAATCAACAATGGTTTCTCTAGTGGAAACATCCTTGCGAACAAATGTCATTCATTTTTCAATTTACAAGACTATACTATGGGTATGAGGATGGAAATAATGTATATAAATATATATACATATATATATATATATGATATTTATGAAATATTTATACCATGTGAGTCCTTATATATTACATACATATTTATCGTCCTTTCAGTTTGATAAATTATAATGTCACCCATGTGTGGGTTTTACTACTATCTCCTTAAGCCATGTGATTCTTCATTCAAAAAAGCATCACAAGGAAGATGATAAGTAAAAAATTAATAATTATATATGAAATAAATGCAATTATAATGATCTCCATGACATATTAATCATATATTAAATATAATATATCATTTTAGATCTTATATGATCACTCAATTAATGATGATAACATCATTCATGTACATGTGGACTACCGCCTTCTCAAAGTGATATGTCTCTATTTTCATCACAACATTGCATTGTTGATATATATTTTTGACCTCACCTATTTTGATAATTCCAATTTTTCTTTCACATACTTTTATAATCCCAAATAATATCTATATATTCATTCTTTCAATCTTTGACATTCTATTATCATGTTGATAATAATATCAAACTAATCTTTGAAATATGTTAATCATTGTTTATCTATGTTTATATGAACTTTGAAATAATTCTAACTCAATCAGCATATGTGGTTCTTAGAATAGATAAGTGTAATGTCCACCGGTATGCACATAGTTACTGATACAGACAAACATAAACCTACTGGTTCATAGTCTACCGATAGACAAAGATTACCAACAGACTGAATAGACCATCACTGAAACAGAATCATAGCTACCGGTTAGTATAAGTCCCCTGGTAAGTACGTCACTGATAGAAGAAAACCTACCGATAAAAATAGAGCTACTGATAGAAGTTGTGATACCTATAGAAGTAGAGGTACCAATAGTACACTTAATCACTGGAACAGAATGGATCTACTGCTACTGGTAGAAACGAGCTAACGGTATGCACAAGCTACCGATAAAATGTCTACATATAAGTATAGTTACCGATACAGATAGTCACCGATACACTAATATACCGATATAAGTGAGTTACTTATAGAAAAAACAAGATATTGATATATAAAATCTACCGATAGAAGGGGTTATCGGTACATAGAGAAACTTAAACACTGAGTAATTTCTACTGATACAAGGAGCTACCGGTACAAGAACAAAGAGCTACTGATAGGAGATCACTGCTATACAAAGTCAACCATTACATATCTACCGACAGAAGGCTACTAATGAAAGACTTACCAGCCACTTGTACTTAATCTCTATATTCTCAGTATTATTTATTTATTAGAAACAGTCATATTTGATGATTTTAATGCAATAAATGTTATTTAATGATAGTTTTTGGAATGTCAGGGAACCATACCTCGTACCTGTAAAAATTTAATCATTCCCATTACCGGAGCTGAAAGCTATAAATGGGAGGACAAAGGCCGTGAAAAAAAAAGTGCAACATAAGGGCTGAAGAGTACGAAAAAATGGTTCATACACACAGAAAAGAAAGGCCATATCCATACTGGAAGAACACTGAAATAAACGAAGCCATTAATTCTAGAATAAAACACAATCTTCACCATAGTCAAGAAGTGAAGAACTACAATGAGCTCTTCATACACTCAAGTTGATCAAACTGAACATGTCAAAAACGACCCTCTTTTTTTCAGACAAAAACCAGAGAAGCACTCAGAACCGTTCCTGATCAATCAACGGAGACTAGAGTTGCACTTCACATCACTAGATAATTCTAAAACTCATATCTACTCTCTTAGTGATTCATTTATTTTCATTTTGAGTAGTGTGGATGCTCTGTATATTTTACACACACACTGTCTCATGTGCCAAACGGATAGATTTTTAAATCCTCACACAAACATTCTATAACTCTCTTGTATCCCACTGTGGATAGTGGTAGAGGTCATGTAGGACCTATATAGCTTGTGTGTTATTGTTCTTCTTCCCACGTAGAACTGTGGTATAGGTATTAGTACTTGGACAGTCTTTTCACTGATTTTTATCACAATGCAGGGTGTGGATAAAATTTATATAAATTGTCTGAGGGGACAAAGTCCCGGTTTGAGACTGAACCTCTTGTTTAAAACTGTTGTTCTTACTTATTTTTGTTTTAGCTTATACTGAATATTTCACTGCTAATTAGATTGAAATACAATTTGTTTTAAAATTACTTTGATTGTTAATCTATAAAGTGTTTATATATATTTTAAATCAGTAGGTTAGTTTAAAAATCTAATTTAATATTCTGATTAAATTAACTGTTACCTAATCAATCTTTTGAGAACCTAATCAATCTCTTATAGATTTAGAAATTCACTGCATTTTTACTTAGTTTTTAATTGGGTGATTTTAATAAAAATATTTTACACAAATTTTTATTTTCTACTCAATTCACCCCCCCCCCTCATGAGTATCCACTCCAACCAACATTTGGTATCAAAGGATTGTTTATTATTAAAGGTTTTTGAAACACTCGGTTTTTCAACTGTGATTTTAGTTGTATCTTAAAGATCATATAATTATGTTAGTTCTAAATTTTATCTCTTTAAATATATATTTTCTAAAATATGATTATGGATAATATATTAGAAGGTGATTCTACCGACAGGCCACCATTCATTAATGGTACAAATTATGCTCAGTGGAAACTAAAATTGAAAATTCATTTAGAGAGTATGTGATTTTATATCTCGACTAAAATCGAAACTCAATATATGATTACAGAAATTTAAATAACTAATTGGGATGAACCTATGAAAACATCATAAAACAATAACTATAAAGCAATGAATGCCATGTATTGTGCTTTAGGAGATGAAGAATTCAATCACATGTATGCTTGTAAAACTGCTTGTGAAATCTGGGACAGTTTGGCTATTTCACATGAAGGAACAACTACTGTTAAGGAAATGAGATTGAATACCTATACTATTAATTATTATAATTTTAAAATGAAGTCTGATGAACCAATTTTTGACATGTATCTCAGGATCAATGAGATTTTCAACACTATGAGCTCATTTGGAAAAGATGTTCCTGTAAAAGAACAGATCATGAGAATATTAGGATGTATGAAAGACAGATGCAGTGGAACATCAGTTTCAATTAGAGAATCTTGTGATATTGGTGCTTTACCTGTTTAGGAATAAATTAGTAAGCTTATGATGTATGAAGAATAACTTAAGGTATACAAGGAAGAATACGATTAACCAAGGAAGTACTCAGTAACCTTAAAGACATCTGATTCAAAGAGAAAAGAAAAGGAGAAAGATCACATACATACTTAAATCTCAACAGGTGAATGTTCAGATTCTGACAGTGATACTGTGATAGATCAAACAGCCAGGAGATTTAAGAAGATATATTGGAAGAATAAATTTTTCAGGAAATCAAATTGTAAGTAAATGTATGACAACAAAGGTCACTAGAAGAAGGACTGGAAAAATTCTGATAAGAGTGATGAAGTTCCCTACTATGAATGAAAAATAAAAGGCCACATTAAGATAGACTGCCCAAAATTAAAGTTCAAAAAGAAATATTACTACAAGGACAATGAGTATAAGAAAACTATGAAAGAAACATGGAGCACATCAGAAGTTAGTTCAAGTGATTCTAATTCTACTCAGGATGAAAAATCTCAAAAAGCTAACATGTGTTTTATGAAAAACACATCACAGGTAACACTGGACACTCCTTTAAATTCATATTACTCTTCAGTGATTCTGATTCTGAATCTGAAAATAAGTTTAGTGAAGAGGTATTTTAATATAGTTATATTCTAGAAGAAACCTGTAATAAATTAAAGGACAAGTATAAATATTTAAATAAACATCACACTTGAACCGGTTCTATTAAATCCATCCTTGATAAAGAAAATGAAAAGAATGCTCAATTACTAAAGGAAAATACTGAACTGAAATTGTCTAATGAGAAATGAAAGAAGGAAATTGAAAAACTCACTAATGGAAAATATACAATTATAAAAAAATTAGGAAATCAAGTGGCACCAAAATATACCATATTAATTGGCTACCATCCTGGAAAGAAAAAATATTTCTAAACTAGATTTATTCCTAAATATGGACAAAATGTTGCTAGTTCTAGTTCTAGAAATTTATATGCTTCAACTGGTTATATATATGGTTATAGATCAAATGATGTTTATTTTTCGAAATATATCGATTCTGTAGATTATTTGGGACACATAAGACAAATCTGGGTACCTAAAGCATTGATTGCTAACCTTTTTGGACCCAAGAAAATCTGGGTACCAAAATCATTTTATGTTTAAACCTGTTTTGTTGGAGACTTGCTTGAAAAGCTCCCATAAAAAGTTATTGTACATGGGTAGTGGATTTTCAAGTCACATGACTTTAGTTTACTCATTCTTAAAAAGATTAATCAATGTTTATGGAGGTCATGTCACCTTTGGTGACAACACTAAAGAAATGATCATCGGCCTAGGCCCGATTGGTAACACTGATTTAGTTTTAATTTCAAATGTTTTATTTTTTGATTGATATAAGTATAACCTGTTAAATATTTCTCAGTTTTGTTATGATGTTTTCAATGATAAATTCAATAGTGATTATTGTAATGTTTTTAATTCTAAAAATGATTTACTATTTTCTGCTTTGAGAAATGAAAATGTTTATGCTTTTGATTTGAATTATTTAACTAAACAAAATGTTACTTTCTTAAATTATTTTCATAATGATTCTTGACTATGGCATAATAAGATTAGGACTCTGTAATGTTTATTCGCTTAGAAAAATAACTAGGAAAAACATAGTTAGAGACCTGCCAAAACTTGAATTCCCAGCTAATAATGTTTGTAATCTTTGTCAAAAGGAAAAGCAACATAAATTTTCTTTTAAATCAATGAAAAAAAATTCAACATCTCATCCTCTTGAGTTGGTTCACATGGATTTGTTTAGACCCTCTTGATTTTATAGTTTAAATTGGGAGCACTATGACTGTGACTTAGTAGATGACTTTTCTAGATATACTTGGGAATACTTCTTAGGTCACAAAAGTGAAGCACGCTCGTATTTTGTAAAATACATTAAGCCTGTAGAGAACCTTATTGGACAAAAGATTAAGACCCTAAAAAGTGATCATGGTCGTGAGTTTGAAAATTATGATTTTTAATCTTACTGCTCACATAATGGATGTAGTAAAAACTTTTCTGCCCTTTGGACACCCCAACTGAATGGTTTAGTAGAAAGAAGAAATAGTACCCTTCATGAAATTGCAAGAACAATGCTAAATGAATATGACCAGGCTATTTATTTTTGGGCTGAAGCTGTAAATAAATCATGTAATATTATTAATATAGTCTTGATCAGACCTATTCTAATGAATACCAATTATGATTTGGGGAACCATAGGTAAACTAAGGTTAATTACCTTAGAGTTTTTGGATGCAATGTTTTTATTATCAATACAAAGCATAATCTTGAAATTTTTTCTTCTTAATGTGATGACGTAATTTTTCATGAATATTCAATTACTATCAAATCCTATAGAGCCTGTAACAAAAGAACTATGTATGTGGAAGAATCTATTCACATAAAATTTGATGAAACTGATCCACATGAACCTAAACCTTCTCTTGAAAATCATGAAGAATATTTGTCTCTTATGAACCATAATAAAAAATAGTGAACCTATTGTAAAGACATCCAGTTCTAGAAACTTTCTAGAACCCGATTCTGTTGAATCCGAACATAGAGAAGAAACTGAAATTTCTAGTCCCACCTTTACTAGATCAACTAGGATTCTAAAGAATCTTCCTTTAGATGCTGTTGTAGGTAATATTGATAGAGGGACATATACTAGAGCTTTTCTAAGAAACCAGGTTGAACATGAAGCCTATATTTCATAGCTAGAACCTAAAAATATCAATGATTCAATTAATGATTAATTTAGGGTAATGGCGATGCAAGAAGAGTTAAATCAATTTGAAAGAAAAAAAGTATGGGAATAAGTTGAGAGACCTAAAAACACTATGACCATTGGCACTAAGTGGGTTTTTAGAAATAAAGATGATAAATCAAAAAATATAGTTAGAAACAAAGAAATATTATTTGCACAGGGATATAGACAAGAGGAAGGAATAGACTATGAGGAAAACATTTCCCCTGTATCAAGATTAGAAGCTATGAGGATTCTACTTGCCTATGCTGCTCATCTGAATTTCAATTTATATCAAATGGATGTTAAAAGTGATTTTATAAATGGTTTTATAATTGAATATGTTTTTGTTGAACAACCACCTGGATTTACTTATCCTCATTTTCCAAATCGATTTTATAAGCTATCTAAATCTTTATATGGTTTGAAACAAGCTCCACGAGCATGGTATGATAGAATTAGAAATTTTCTTATTTCAAAAGGTTGTACAAAAGGAATTGTTGATCCAACTCTCTTTATTAAAAGAATTTATAAAAGAGTTTTTATTGTAAAAATTTATGTTGATGATATTATTTTTGGATCTTCTAAAAATACCTTATGTATAGACTTTTCAAAGAGTATGAAAAATGAATTTGAAATGAGTTTAATGGGAGAAATCAAATATTTTCTTGGATTTCATGTTTTCCAAAATGAAAATGATATTGTTTTGAATCAAAATAAATATAAAAAAGGATCATTTAAATTTTTTTGGTTTGGAAAACATTAAATAAAGTGATACACCTATGAGTACTGTCTATAAATTTGATTTAGTTGAAACCGGGAAACCAGTGGATCAAAAAAATTATAGAGGTATGATTGGAAGCTTACATTACCTTACTATTAGTCGACAAGATATTATATTTAGTGTGTGTATGTGTGAAATATTTCAAGCTAATCCTAAAGAATTAGATTTGATTTCAGATGAGAAACGTTGGCAAGTATAACCCTGTGTCTCACTCTAAGTACAAACATATTGATGTAAGGCACAACTTTTTAAGAGATCATTACCAAAAAGGTGATATTACTATGAAATTTATAGGTACTGAACATCAATTTGCTGATATATTCAAAAATAAATTAATCTCGGATAGGCTAAATTACATTAGACATGAGTTAGGAATGATAGATCACTATTATACCTCACCGGTATGAGACCTCACTGTCATACCTCACCTGTATCAAACCTCACTATTATACCTCACTTGTATGAGACCTCTCTGTTATACCTCACTGGTATGAGACCTCACTATTATTACTCACCAGTATGAACCTCACTATTATACCTCACTAGTATGAGACCTCACTATTATCCATCACCTATATGAAACCTCACTATTATACCTCACCGGTATAAAACCTCACTATTATATCTCACAGTATGAAAGATCCCTATTATACCTCACCAGTATGAGACCTCACATTTATGCCTCACTAGTATGAACCTCACTGATATACCTCACTGATTAGTGGACCTCGCCGTTAGGAATTCTCAATGGTATAACCTACCATTAAGTATTCATTGTTTTAAACATTTAACTAGCTGCCAGAATTTGTATTGTTTATACATTACTTATTATATTTTAATTATTTTTTTTATGAATCCTAAATGATAAAACGAAGTCCTAGTTACTTCTCAATCCACCGAAATTTTCCATTACCCCCAAGCCTTAGCTCTCGAATTTGGTGAAAAAACTAAGTTCCTTGAACCATAGATTGGGAAAACCAATCTTCCTACTGTTAGAGATGAAATTGATGAGATGAAGGTGAAGAAGTGAAAGATAGAGCTAGAAGAAACTAGTAGTTTTAGTAGAACATGGCCGGGGAGGCAACCAGTGAACCCGCATTTACAAAATAGATATATTTTGATCGAAAAAGAGTTATGCGTGGAATTGTTGTTATCTAGAATATCATTAGTTTTAGAGGTGCTAGAAGGTCAGAAGTGAGTATAATGATTTTCCAATAACAATGGAACATACTATCCAAATCTAGTAAAATAGTTCTATGATTTTTTTAGTTTTGAGTTATCCGATGATGAAAATAGAATAGTTTCATGGGTAAATGGAATGGAAATAGCCTTCTCATATGTTGAGTGGCCTGAGTACCTGAGAGTACCACATGAAAGTGTTTTTGGATATTCATCGAAGATATTACCACCTACAACTTACATATTTGATTATGAGACTGCATTAGAGGAGCTCACTGGTAGTGGCAAGTAGAGAAAGGTGGTGGCTGCTGAAATGGATGGAGAAAACATACTTTTGATCAAATTTGTTCAACATGTGATAAGTCTAAGAAGTGGGGACTTTAAAAATTTGAGATATCAAGATATCAATTTTCTATATCCCTTGAGACATGGTATGAAGGTGAATCTTTGTTGGCTGCTAATGATTCATATGGAGGATATGACTAGGCCAAATTCAAAGATCGATGCTTTATTCTTCTCCAAGGTGATTTCGTTTATGATCAATGTAAAAGGAGTGGCTGAGTCTTAGGATAAGAAAGTAGTGGTACGAAATTTTTTTTTATCACAAGCACAATGTGTATGTACATGAAGATAAACTGGATCCCATGGAGAGGAGAGTGGGTTACTAATGATAAGAAGTTATATGATAATTTCAATCCTATGGATCATCCTTCCAGGCCTAAGGATGTTAGGGATCCTGGCCTAGGAAATGATGAATTAGAGCCATGTTATATTGATAATTTAGAATAGGAAGATTCCTCTATAGTAAATGGAGGAGATCCCGACTTTATGCCTAGCCAAACTCCTGATGTTGCGTCAAAAGAAAAGGAAAGTGCGTCTTTGAACCTACCTAGTAAATAAATTATTTTGTGTGTAAGAAATGAAGAGGCGCCTATGGATAAATAAGACCAGTAAAAATCAGATTAGGAAGAGGATGATCTAGAAAATAAAGATGATGTTCACACATGTGAAGCATATGTTTACATTAGCCTGAGCCGTAGTCCACTGATTGGACATTACCTAATTCCTGCTGAGGAATTTGATGAAGTTGATAAACCTATTCCTATTATTGAGGAACCTCCTTCTATTTCAGAAATGAACATGGTTGTGGATGATTCTTTTAAGGATGAAAGAGTTGCGAAGGATGCCTTTTCTATACAGGAGAATTCACCAGTTGATGGGGAGCATCCAACCAGATTTGGAAGTCCTTCAATGGCTGTTGAGATTGAAGACTGGGCAGAGGACCCAGGGTTTGTAGTTTTTGTATTGGATTACCCAGATTCTGATAATGAGACGTCCCTTTGAAGACCAAAAGTCAATTATGATATTCAGTCTGGGATATTACGTGAATATGTGGTAAGAATACATGATCTGGATAAGCTAAAGTCTGATCTGATAGTCAGTTTTGTGGAATAAGTAAAGAGAATGGAAGATTCACTGGTGTCATCTATTTAGACTATTATGTATGACCCTGTGGAAAGTATAGTTTCTAAAATATCACTTGTTGTTGTTTTTTCTAATATAGTCACAAGGGATGACTTATTTTCCTTGAAGGATGAGATGAAAGAGTTTCTGAGTGCTTCTGTTTCTAAGTTAAAGATTCAACTTGTGGAAGAGATGAGCAATTTGGAAACGTCTTTTGAATTCTCTCTTGGTTGTAATGCCTCATCCATTGTGGCAGAGATAGTAGATGATATCACAACATTCTAGAATAAGATTTCTAGCTTTCTAGAGGATGTTGAATTTCTAATGAAATTTTTTGTCTCTCTGGAATTCTATAAGAGTTAAAAATATCATGCAGACAAGGATTTGGTCTATGTGAAGAGTGTAGTGAGGCATATGGATTTAGTTTTTGAGGGATTTAAAATATCATTGTAGATTCATGTCGGTGCCCAATAATATGCAGTGGAAAATCATATTAGTGGACTAAATAAGAGTTCGTGGAAACTATAACTTTCTCTATTGGTTCTTTTGTTTCTATACCTTTAATATAATTTGATCAAATTATAGATTTAATGAAGGAGGATCATGGTTCATCATAAACAAGTAGATCTGTGGACTCATCTTCCATGACCCAAGTGGTTTCTACCACAAAAGATATAATGAAAAATGTTCATGATTATATGAGAGAAGATTCTGCTTCTCAGAATGAAGTAAAAGACAAGGTAGATTACTATTTCCAAAGGGTTTACAACAAGAATCATCTCAATAATCATTTAAAACTTCTATTAGAAAAAAACACGTTACCTCTAGTTAATCAATACTTTAGATAACTAGTCAGTAAGCTTAGTGAGTTGACCCCTGCATTGGAAAAATTCATCGAAAACAAGGATGATTTCATTAATTACATGGAACGAGGAGGAGGAAGTATTATGGATTTCAGAAATATCTTATTTCTATTCTTGCATGTTGATGCTCGACCAGTGATTATTCCTCCATCTTTACCTGCCTCTGCCACTACGATATCTCCTGCTCAAATGACCCCAGCCCGAGCCCTCAACAGCCTTACTCCTATGATTACTCAAATAGCTACACAGTACAGGCCATGAACTATTTTAGTATCTCATCCTCCTCTGATCATCTCTGGTGTTCCTAAGCCTCCACCTGCATCCACCACACCTGAATCCTCTTCTGATCCCAATGGTAAATCTCATTATGAGGATGTGGATTGATCAGTGGAAATTTTTTTTGATAGGAATCACTTGTATTTCTTTTTTTATGTATTTCTTTGTATCTGGTTTCTCAATGAAATATATTTGTTCATTTACTCTCCGTTACTTGTCTTCTCCTATATTTCCTTTTTGTCCCACTTTTTTCTAATCACAAAGGGGGAGAAAAACTATCTTTGGAAAACATATCGGGGTGATAAATAATAACTTTTTTGATAAAGGGGGAGAAATACAATCTTTTATAAGCTTAATTAATTTCAATCTGAAACATTTGTTTCATATTTCACCTTTTGTACATGTGTTTTATAATATATTATTTTCTCTAATACAATTTTATTTAATTCAATATCCTCTAATACATTACGGATTATTTTTGGATTATAATATCACAACTCGTGATCATCAAAAATTGGGAGATTGTTGACCTCACCTATTTTGATAATCCCAATTATGCTTTCACATACTTTGATAATCCAAAATAATATATATATATCAACTCTCTCAATAAATTACATTCTTTTATAATGTTGATAATAGTATCGAAATAATCTTTGAAATATGTTAATAAATTTTTACCTATGTTTATATGAACATTGAAATAATTCTAACTCAATCGGCATATGTGTTTCTTAGAACAGATAAGTGTTAAGTCCACTGGTATACACATAGCTACTGATACAGATAAATAGAGACCTACTTGTACTTATACTACCGATAGACAAAGATTACAGATAGACTAAATAGATAGTCATTGAAACATTAATAGAGCTACCAGTATGTACAAGTCCACCTGTAAGCACGTCACAGATAGAAGCACAACTACTGATAGAAGCAGAGCTACCGATACAAGAAGTGCTACCGATAGATGAAGAGCTACCGATAGTACACTTAATCACTGGTACGGAATAGAGGTACCGCTACTAGTACAAACGAGATACCGATACACATATGCTACTGATACAAATTTTACAAATAATTATAGTTACTTATATAAACAGTCACCGATACCCCAAGCTACTGATACAAGCTAGTTACTAATAGTGAAAACGAGCTACTGAAAGATCAAAGCAACTGATAGAATGAGTAATCGGTACATAGAGCTACTGATACAAGGAGTAATTTCTACTAATACACAGAGTTACGGGTAAAAGAACAAAGAGCTACCAATAGGATCTCACTGCAATACAAAGTCCACTGTTACATATCTACCGACAGAAGGCTTCTGATTAAAGACATACCAGTCACTGCTACCTAAACACTATATTCTCAATATTATTTATTTATTAAGAAACAGTTATATTTGATGATTATAACGCAATTAATGTTATTTAATGATAGTTGTTGGCATATCAGGGAACCATACCTTGTACCTGTAAAAAGGTAATCATTCCAATTACCGGAGCTGAAAGCAATAAAATGAAGGACAAAGGCCGTGAAAAAACAATTGTGACATAAGGGCAAAAGAGTACTAAGAAATAGTTTATACACACAAAAAATAAAGGCAAAATTCATACTATAAGAACAATGGACATACCAGAAGCTATTCATTCTAGAAGAGAACACAAGATACACCTTAGTCAAGAAGTGAAGAAATACAACGATATCTTCATACACTCAAGCTGATCAAACTAAACATGAAGAAAACAACCCTCTCTTTTTCAGAAAAAAACCAGATAAGGACTCAGAACCATTCCTGATCAATCGAGGAATTCTAGAGCTGCACTTCACATTACTAGAGAATTATAAAACTAATATCTACTCTATTAGTGATTCTTTTATTTACCTTTTGAGCAATGTGGATACTCTGTAAATTTTACACACACATTGTATCGTGTGCTAAACTGAATGATTTATAAATCCTCAGACAAACATTCTATAACTCTCTTCTATCCCACTATGGATAGTTTTAGAGGTCATGTATGTCCCAGATATCCTGTGTGGTATTGTTCTTGTCCCATGTAGAACTTTAGTAGAGACCTTAGTACCTGGAAAATCTTTTCAATCTTGTTTACCCCGATCCAGGGTGTGGATGAAATTTATATAAACTTTTTGAGACGAATATGTCTCGTCTTCAGACTGAACCTCTTGTTTAAAACTATTGTGCTTATTCATTTTATTTTTAGCTTATACTAAATATTCCTCTACTAATTATGTTGAAATACAATTTGTTATAATGATACTTTGATAGTTAATCTAGAATGTGTTTGTAACTATTGTAAATCAGTAGGTTAGATTCAAAAGCTATTTTATTATTCTAATTCAATTCACTGAGACCTAATAAATATTTTGAGAACCTAATCAAACCCTTACAGTTTTACAAATTCACTATAGTTTAACTTAGTTTTTAATTGGGGGATTGTAATAAAAATGTTTAACAGAAACTTTTATTTGGTACTCAATTCACCCACCTCTTGAGTATCCACTCAAACCAACATATATATATATATGTGAATAAAATATGGAATAGATGATATTATTATATTTTTTTAATGAAAATTCATTACTTAAATTTTTCTAATAACTATTATTTCAATATAGAAACCTTACTCATTAAAATTCATGGCCTACATTCTCCAAGATATTGATGAAAATAATTTCATATAATTGTCATTAATGATTTATTTTAAAAGTATAATTTATGTAATATATTATTATTATTTAATGATTATTATTATATATATAATGAAACTATATAATATGTGTAACAACAAGATCCTTAATAACAAAACATGCATAAAAAACATGTCAATTAATGCCATAAAATGAAAATAATGAATGACTATTAATGAATTGGGGATATAATAATCATGTATGATATTAAAAATACTAATATAGTCATATTTTATTTTCATTAAATGTTTAAATAATAATAAATAATGTTATCGAATGTTCGATTTAAATGAAACATGAGGTAAGGGATATCATAAGTCAATTTTTTTACATTTTGTTGAACATTACACGATTTATTATTCCAATATATGATTTTGTATATAATTATGTTTTATATCCATATGATTTATTTCCACTTAATTTATGTGGATTTAATATTAGAACACATAATAGATTCAATTATTAATTTTGACATTAATTAAATGATCACTGTAAGGGTTTTTTTATATACTCATTCTAAACGAGATTTTTTATTCTTAAATTCTGTTTGATGAAAATTATTTTATAATTACTAATAGACATATTTAATTTTAATCTCAAAATTTAATTCGTTTTACTATAAAAAAATACTTCAATTTTTCCTCTATTTGGTATTAAAATAATTTGATATTTTTTTAATAAAATTCCACTTCATTTATTTTGTCATTTGGAAGTCTGTTTCTTCAATAAATAAGGTTTCTAAAACAAATTCTAGTGTTTTTTAAACTGGTAAAATTATTTATAAATTATTTATATATTTTAATTTTTTAAAAATAATTTTAATGAAATATTATAATTTTTTTTATAATTTTTTTTCATTTACTGAGCATGAGAATAGAGTCATAATATAATTTTTGGAAAAACAAAAGCTAAATTACATTTTATTTTTCAAAATTAATATTATTTTTATCTTGAAAAACATGTGTAGAAATACCAACTGCTATATTATTTGAAGCTTCACTTGCAAGATAAAATTAATCATTTTAAGTAATATTTGTTTTTCAAAATTCATTAAATTCATATTTTGAAAATGAATTTCAATGAAATTATTTTAAATATATTTTTTATTTTTGTTTTTTTATTGTGAAATGAATATTTTAAAAAAAATTGAAGGATATTTTTTTTCATATATTTATAAATTATAAAAAACCATTAATCTTACTATAATGGGTATACGCTGTATTGATGTTTTCCTTGTTCTTCATTTGGGTGATTTATGTTCAATTGACTGTGGAATGTATTAACATTCACATGATTCAATGTTGCAGTCACTAATATCCACATTAAATAGTCCCATTTATGTGATCATAGGACATTAAATATACCTTAATTACCTATATAATCACCAAGTATATGATTCTTTCATAATATATATATAATTTCATACATATGTTGTTTTATACATAGTGTTATTTTATTGTCTTAAGAAATATTGATAAATATGTATTTCATACTCAATATATATATTTGATGATAAGTATTATTATTCATAAATTATAAAGATGAATTGATGTATGAGTAATGGGATTCACCTAATTTGTTGGGTGGGGCTCAACGTTTACTTAGACCCTCGATGCATCAGCATGTCTCATTAGACATATTATTTGGAAAATTAGAGAAGTTTATACCTTTATTTGTAAACCATTTAGTGAAGGTTCTTGATAGATGTGGTAATATATGAGTTTTACAATGTAATTTTAATATATAATGATCATAAATCATGAAAGTAGAGGTTTTCATGTGACATAGAAATGAAATCCGATAATTAACCATTTTATTTATTGAGAATTAAGTTACATTATTAGCAATGATATTCTTTCCATGATATTATCATTAGAGGAATTATATTAATAATTTATTTATTTAAATAAATGTTTTTATAGTTATTTATATTTCAATATTGATTTTTCGTTACTGAATCATGATTAAATGCACTATACATAACCCTTACAAACTATTTAATCACTACCTTATATTGTTTTCAATCATATTAATCCATTATATGTAATTTAAGTTGTATGAAAGAATATTATAAGGGGAATAAAAATATTCTCCAAAATTACGTAGTATTTTATATATCAAAATGTAACATGGTATTCATGTATATATATATATTATCATGAGTATTATACTATTTAGTTCTATGGGATTGGATTCCTTTTATGTTATTCAACACTAATAATGTTAATATTTGATTTAGGTTTCTAGAGTTGGGGTAGCTATAACAATTAGTGACTTATTACAGGCATCTCACTCATCAAATACAATTATTTTAATTATATTGGTAAAATATGTTTCTAGGGGAAATGATCTTATCTTCTAATGATCACATCCATATATATTTTTTGATTAATATTTACCCCATTTCGATATTAACGTCACAATAGGTCAAGAATTAATCCAATTTAGAAAAACATTTTCATTTTTGGATTTCAGAAAATATTATTGTCTATTTTGTGTATGACATATATGATTCGGGATTAAATTTTATGTTGATAAAATAATCATAATAGAATGTTTGTGTTGGATTCATAGTAAATAAATGTATTGAGATTTATTACCATGAAAAAATTATAGGAAGTGTTCGATAAAATATAGATTTCACGTTTTTCATATATCATCAAAATTATCATAATTGTAGGAACTCATGACCATTTCTAAATTTTTCAATTGAAAAAATGGGATTTAGTACCCATATCCACAAAAATAAATATACATTAGGAAAACTACATTTCATGGGGCCCTATATATTTCCTTATTATTTTAGGATATGGCTTTTTTCACTCGTTCATGATATATTGATATAGATTATGTATTTTGTTGTCACTCATAAAATTACAATTGTGGGATGGATTAAATATTATGTATCAATTTTAGGTTCCAATATTTTGGGAAAAAATATATATTACATTCCTTCAGGAATAGATAAATTTAAAAATTTCGGTACATTTCTATGGACACCTCAAATCACTTGTACATAAATGTCAAAATATATTGTAATTTCCACATAACCATTAAGATATATTTTTGGGGAGCTTATAACAACCACATAATCTAAAAACACAATATTAAATCTCAACCCAATGTTATTTTTCCTAGAATAGTGGTTCAATTATTATATGAATGGATATTGAAAATATATATCATAAACTATAAATTTGTATTATAAATAAACAATTTTTTTAATAAGATTATATTTTATAAATGATCAATACATAATAACTAAATTACCACTTGGAAATATTGAATAGATGAGTCTTGTTACTCCAAAAAATAGGAACTCCTGTCATTATGGATAATATATGAAAATGAATTCAATCAATTTTATTTCATTACTATATATAAATAAGGATGATAAATAAGTGGTAATTAAATAATTCATAAATTATTTCAATATTATCATTACACTTCTATAAATCAGAGTCTCTCATTCATTTATGTTCACCTATTTCATGAACATCAAAATTTCAGCACAAACTATAGTTCCCTACATTCCTTAATAATTCTCCCCATCCAGAATTTAGTAGTTTATATAGAGATTCATTAATTCATGGAGTACATGGGTTTACTAATATAAATTTAAAGGTCGGACGTTATCTATATACAATGTAAATGTCCACTAATTAAAAAAAATTATTTAAGGTTTTCTTGGGTTCGAGCATCAGTTTGTGTTATCAAATGGAAAAATATGCAGTCATATCAGGTGAGTTGTATAATTGTTCATTGTTTCATATAATTTAAAAAAACAAAATCTACCAAACTAATTTCCATAAAAAACTATCTCCTAGAACTCATTTCAACCCTTTTCAATTAGGTATTATACTTCATAAAATAAACTCTAATTATGTATTCACCAACATATCACCATTTTTTGGAATATATTTCTTTTATATTTTATATAGAAATTATTTTCAGTTGATATATATACAAAAATATGATTTTAAAATCCATGTTTAATGTTTGGTCCAAAATAGAAATTACTAATGAGAATGTTACTATGTTTTTCCCATACATCCAAAATAGTCTACAGAGGAACCATGGACCAAAATCATTATCAATTAGATAAAAATCTGTAATGACCAAACAAATTATATGGGTAGTTATGAATATATTTTATTTTAATGATTTTGACCAAAAAGTGAATTCATGGTCTCAATGGACCAATAGGGGTAAAATATATATGTATAATTTAATTATATTGTATAGGGGTTTTTATTAATTGTTTATATAATCATAATAACAATATTTAGAACCCATATACATGAGAATAAATTATGTAAATGTTATTTTTTCAGGTATAAACAATCTTTAAAAAAATAGTCATTATGATGAATACATAAATACAGATTGGAATTTCTTGTTGTAATGGATGAAAAATAAAGAGTAAAAATTTCATTTAAAAAATAATATACATTTTTCTCACAATAGTGTTGATTATATGAATGTATGAGGAAAATAATATTAAAAAACATATTAATTAATGATTCCAAAACCAGAAATCCACACATAAATAAAAAATTATCATCATTGTATATTATATGTTTTATGATATGTTTTTCATTCAATATTTTAAATTAAAACTATTGGCACCATGAAATGCGTCAAAAAAATATTCTAATTGATTCAATACACAATTCAAGAGCATAGATTGTTTTTTGAGCTACAATTTTATAGGTCGTAGATCCCGAACAGAGTTACAGTTATGGAGTATTGGACATTTTAAGATGGGCTCGAAAACAAGATTGTAGAGGAAATTCCTGGAGCATCTTCTCGGAGCCCATTCTTGGAGAATCTTTTTGGAGCTGACCGAAAATATATTTCCTTTGTTGTGCCTTTTTCCTTCATGAACCCGTACTAATGTCTGTACTTTGGGGATCCCCTTTTCTCTGTGGTGAGCTCCAGAAATGATGTTGACCTCTGTAGCCTATAAATAACAATCTCACCCCCCTTTAGACGCATGGTTACCCCATCCATTTGGTGACTTATCCACCATTTCGTGTTGCTCCCCACCACATTGAATGAGGGATCACCTTCTGGTTGTTTTAGGATTTGCGATGAATTAATCCTTTTCAAAAAACCCCCTAAATAAATATAGGTCTTCTAAGGTGAATCCATGCTCATTTGAAGCCTGCTCTTATATGAATCCACATTCCACCTATGGAATACAATTATTTGAGATACTCCACACACCATGAAACTCATTGAGTTGAAATATTCCATTGGGTTTAATTCCCATGTCGTGAGTCGAGATTTTCCTCATCAATTCCATGATTGGATTGAGTAGAATCATTCTTTGGGAAACTCATCCAAACCCCATCACATGACTTCTATACCAGGTTGAACCTGAAAGGGATACTATTGCATAAGTCCCAACACCATCCATTTCAAGGCTCTTTATTCCTAATAGTTCTCTCTACATGACAATAAATTATAGCACACCTTGTGTGACAAACATTGGATGCCTCTTTCTCCAAAAAAGAGATGCCTTAAGCTCAATACATTAGATTCCAATAGTTCTATCTACATGACTATAAACTATATCACAGCATATGTTACAAAAATTGGATGTATCTTTATCCAAACAAGAAAATCCATATGAACCAAGAATGAGATGCCAATGGTATTCTCTATATGACTATAAACTGTAGCACACCCTATGAGGAAAACATAGGATTCCTCTAGATCCAAACAAGAGATGACTTATGCCCCGGGCATGAGATTCCAGTCGTAATATCTATATGACATTAAACAGTAGTACACCTTTTGTGGAAAACATAGGATGCCTCTTTCTCTAAACATGAGATTCTTTATGTGCCAATCATGAGATTATAATAGTCCTATAATCATTACTTTAAACTGTAGTACACAATTCCATTCAATAATTGGATACATATTTTTTGAAATAAGGGGATCCTAATGTGCTGGGAATAATATGCCTCATTCCATGATTAATATGGATTAATTTCAGGAGCATTGGAATTAGTGCCAGTATTCCACCACTCCACCTCATGCTTTGTGTTTCCTATATATGGATCTTCATCCTCTTTCAATTCTGAAGGGACCCCCTAACTGTAACATCCCAATTAAATAAAGAATATGGAATTTTTATATTTATTTGTTTTTGTAACTATTTATTAATTTTACTTTAAAGGTGAATCTGTGTTTGATGGCTTACCTAATATACAACAACGAGTTTCTTTGAAATATTACGTTGTACACTAATATAATAATATTCTTATTTTAAATTGTAGTTAACGCGTAGGAATTTTATTGGCATGAATAAAAAAACTAACTAAATTATGATAATACATTTTTTTAAATGTTTTTACTTTTATCCAATAAATTTTAGGGGCTTAAAATATGAATAAATCAAATTTTAACCAAAAAATTCTAATATTTACTAAAATGCCAATTTACAACCTTTTAAAAGAAAAACCTCACTAAATATAGTTTTTTTTCATATTTATATGTTGTATATGACAAATTAATATTGTTCTTTAGATTCGGGACATCAAAATTTAGTTTGGGTAAATTTTTGGTATTTTTCTTGATAATGTTCATTTTTAATTGAATGTTGAAAAATACTATATTTTAAATAAAAAGTGAATTTTAATCTAATTTATTTATTATATTATATTATATTTTTACATGGTATTATAGTGTATTTATAATATATTTTTACCATTTAATCCAGTTTTTTTCATTGTAATTAATCTAACTTTGAAATTGGACACAAACAAGTATCAATCTTTTGACAGTTTTTGTTTCTTAACAACACTATACTTGTTTTTTCAAGGGGAATTAATTTAAAATTAATTAATGTAACTTCTATGTTTTGAATTTGGTAAAATTGACATAATTTTTGAATTCAGAATATCATATATAGCTTATGCTGAATTTTTAGTATTTTTCTGAAAAACATCAAATTTTTATGATATGTGAAACCACTTAGTAGTTTTTAAAAATACTGGCTTTTTTAATTTAAATGAAATTTTACTACTTCTGTGAATTGAATTTTGAAAATTGGACATACATGGTTCATTTTAGCAAGTAAAATGTGGTTCAATAAGAAGATAATAATTTATGGTGAATAGTAACTTTTGACTTTTATTTACCACAGTTAAAGGTAAATAGGGAATATCAAGGTAAATAAATATAAAAATAATAAAAAATTTACTAAACACTTGTTTTAAACTTATTGCTGGAGTCATGGACGACCATGGGAATCATTGGGTAAATTTTGGGACCCCACAAAACCACATAAAATTGATAATGAATCTTTATTTTAATTAACATAATGTAAATAAAAAATTACATAAACAAATACCATCTAGTAAATTAGTTATTACATGGGGATATATAAGATATCATTTCGAATATAAATATTTTTTGGAATGATAAAACTATTTACTACAACATGGGAATTTTTTGATATTTTTTATACATAAAATATATTAAATTATTTCAGGCACATAAATGATGCATTATCTTCATCATTAATAAATGATTTAAATAAAAAAGATAATAAATATTAAAATAACATCCAAAACCTCTCCAATTATTACTAGATGAATTTATTTCGACCATGAGTCATCTTATCATCTCCCTTAATGATTTTTGGACTTTTAGAAAATGAAATTTCTTATATAATAAAATAATATTTTCACACATCCCTAAGAACCCATCCTCCCCCCTTATAAAAGTCCCTCAATTATAACCCATTCCTCAGACCTCTCAAGAACATTAACTTGTCAAAACCCTACCCAAATAATCTCTAAATTTATTTCAATTCCTTCTAGAAACATTACCTTAGGCAGAGGGCACTTCAAAAAGTCATTTTGGTTGAATCCAAAGGGAGTTACCCGAATTAAAGGTAACAGTTTCTCTTAAATTCATTTCTTTTTATTTTCCTTCTCCAACCCCTAAAAACATTTCATTACATTATTTTAAAACAACAACAGTATCCTAAGTATACTAGTATTTTTTTATAAGTATTCGAACTACACTTATGCACACCTCCATCTAATGGGTAAAGAACAAACTCTTTCTGTGGATGGAAAAGTAATGCCTCACTAAATGATGATTGATCAATTATCTCCTACGACCTTTTATGGTGGCCATTATGATGAAACTGTATTTATATATATGATATATTTTATTTTTATGTATTTTTATGATTCTATATTTTTAATTTATATTATACCATTATGGTTTCCATTATGAATAAACGTGATAATTTCATTTGAGGATGTGTGGACTACCATCCACTCAAAGTGATATGACTCGTTCTTACCATACGTGGGACATATAATTGATGGAGTTATTGAAATTAAATATTATATAATACTAGAATTATAGTATACCTATTTATCACTTTGTTTTCATTCCATTAAATATGAAATTGAAATGAAAGTAGAGTTCACGTGTATGTACAGTTTACTGTCTCCATGAATGACGCATTTCATTTCTTACCTCTCAATGTTATGTAATATAATAAATATATATATATATAGGATATATATGATATATATTATATATAAATAATGAATATCATTATGGAAATAATTTACTCTTGACCACATGGACAACATGTAATTATAAGTGGTTCATTTTTGACTCAACTACCAAATATCGACAAAATGACCATTATTAACATAAATGATTACATAATGTTAATAAAAAAGTAATAATTGAAAGAAAAGGAATAAAAAACTTCAAAAATATTCTTAATCAAATATAAATTAATTTATGTTTATTGTACAGGATGAACAAGGAACAAACAAGTCTTGTCAGAAACAACGTAAGGGGTTCCTTATCTCAATTTTAATTCTGTGATATTTCCATTATTCAGCACTTATTTATTGCATGTGGTGTATTGTGTACTGCCTTTTATATATATTATCATTATTATTTTTATATTCATGGTATTTTGGTATTCATTTGGTGGTTATTAACTTTAGTTATTTGGACAAAATTGATTATAACGTGGTAAGGGGTTTTCATCTCACTTCGTATTCATGTGAGATTTATCCTATATTTACCACAATTTCTATTTGTGTGGTGTAGGTATGTCCCGTTATTGTATTCTAAGTTATAAATAATTTAATTTATGGGTAATTAAGTCTTCATTTTATGATCCTTCTTTCATGAGGTGTATTTTTTGTAAGTTACCAAATTAGTAAGGTATCCTTTCACACTACTATTTTTAAAAGACATAATTTTTTATGTCTTTTAATTTACATCTCCTTATGTTGGGATATGTTATTATATAAACTTATTGATGTATATTTTCTGTCCATGTGACAAGATACCTTTTTTTCTCTCATTTACACATTTTCTAAATTTTAATGTGACGTCGTTAGGCTGTCAAATTTCTATAAGGGAACTTCCATAACCCAATTTCAATGCTTTGGGTTAAACTTATACTTATTTATTATTCCATGATATGAAAATGTGTGAACTACCTATAATATTATTGCACTTAATATCCAATTATATTGGGAGTATTTTTATTTTTCACATAAATGTATGTCATTAATTTATCATTAATCTAAGAATATGATCTTTACAAGGGACTTTGTCTCAATTTACATTCCATGGAGACTTATTTGTTCTTATACACCAATTAACTTGTATATGGTTTATATTCTTTCCATAGACATATTATATCATGATCCACTTTATTATCATTATATTGTAATGTTTTGATTAATTTTATTCCTCAATTTCTTGTATCCAAGAGACTCTCATTTGTTTATGAACTATTTAATAAAAATATTGTTTTAAATGTTTTACAGATTTATTATTCTAAATATATCTCTTTAATGTTAATATTTTAAAAATTGTTTTTTTCATTTATTTATATGGACATTAATGTTTTCAAATGATAACTTATATACAAGTTTCGAATTAGTATGGGACACTTTGATTAAAAAATCACATTATTAAATGATTTTGAAAATAATTTGATAAAGGAATGATTATGTCAAAATCACTAAATTATATATTGTGATTGCAATGTGGAAATTTTTTGTTTACTATATTCTTATTTTAATTATTTTGAATATGTTATGGTATTTGGGCATTGATTATGTATACAGGTGGTTCATTGATAATCCTAGGGAGGGTGAGCCCAAGATAACTCTCTAAAGCATTGGGTAATGTGATGGAGGTAAACATTAATGTTTCTCCTAAGATATTTAGGGAATATACTATGATGGGTTTTCCAAATTTTACTCCATATGTAGTTGTGATAGATAAAATGTAAGTATTTTATGTATTCCATATGTTTCCTTTATGATTTCTGATGTAAGTTTGTTCTTCATAAATCTTATGATTTTTTAAGGTATGTTATGATTAAAAAGTATTGGTTTCATGGATTTTTATTTATTAATGGGTAAATGATTTCCTTCCATATTTTTTTAACCCTTACATAGATTTTTATTCTCATCCCATGTTTCTAAAAAAATTTTAATAGGTCATAATGATGGGGAGGGACAAGGATGATATCAAGGAAAAGTCATGATGTCTAAAACATGGAACTAGACATGTTACGTTTTAAGAGTTCTTATTTTATAAAAAAATGGATACAGGGTAGTAGTTTCTACTTTTAATATTCAAGTTTTTATTTAATAATTCTTCCATAATTCTATAAAACTATAATCCTAAAAAATCCTCAATGTGAAGCCTTGACATAATTCAAAATTATGTAATGTTTATGATCTGGTATTTACGGTGGGTATCAGAGGTCTGTTTAAATAACTTTTGAGGTTAGGGTTTATTTCAAACAGAAGTGAAATAACCATAATGGTTAGAATATTAGAAAGGTTTGTAGTTATTTTAGAGTTTATAAATGGTTATTACATTTTGGGGTGAAAAATCAAAGGTACTAGATAAGATTTGAGGATAAATTTTGTTATTGTTATTCTTAAAGAATTTGTCTCATTTTTTGTAATGTTATGAAATTTTATATTTTTTGAAAAAGGGAAACACACTGACGGTGTGACAACCCATCACATCGGAAAAAGATGGAAGATTCTAAACCACAAACAATGTGCGGTTGAGATTTATCACCAACCACTAGACTACTTGAATTCCCAGGTTAGTTTAACTAATTATTTTTAGATAATGATTTTATTTATCAATAATAAGTTTATTTGGGATTAAATGTTTTAACAAATGGAAATTCTTAGAACATAAAAAATTATTTGGTGATTATGTGATAATGTTTATTTTGGAATACATTCTCTCTTTTGGGAACACTATAAGCTTAAGGAAAATATAATACCTTGGGATTTAAATTGTGTATTATTAGTTGAAATTTTCTTTTGGAAGAATATATGTTTTTATTGTGGAAAAAAAGAGATTTTGGTTATTTATGGAAATGATTAACCTATCATAGAGAAAATGTGATTATGTTAATTACACTTCAATATGAAACTCTATGAGTATTTGATGTTTTTGAGGTTAAATATTAAGATTTACTATGGATGACAATGTGATTTAAATCCTTTTGAGTTTTGGGATTCAACAATAGTATTAATTGTTTTGTGTAATTTTAAGGAAAATTGTCTATTGAATGGAATTTATTAAACATTGGGTACTTTTTGTAGATTTTTGGAGATTAATAGTCGTATTTATTTTTATAAAAGATTATCTTTTTGGGGGATTATATGATCTTTTACTAACCATTTCGGTTTTAGTTTGTGTCTAAAGACAAGGAGAATATATAGTTCATATTTTTGGGTTATGTGACTCTCATGAAGTTTATTATATAATTTTTAATGTGAACAAGTCATCCTGAATACTCATCATTTGGAGAAAATACAAGTTTGTGTTTGAAAAATAGTAAAGGAT
This sequence comes from Viscum album, assembly GCA_963277665.1. Lineage (NCBI taxonomy): Eukaryota > Viridiplantae > Streptophyta > Magnoliopsida > Santalales > Viscaceae > Viscum > Viscum album. The sequence goes on along the minus strand of OY728160.1, from coordinate 791,558,908 downwards.
GAATGTCTTCCTAAAATGTAAGTATGTTTCCTTATGTTTTTCGTTAATATCATAAATAGATATCTCAATGAAAAGAAACATAAAACAAAAACGTTGTTTTTTTACTTTTTCTACTAGGGAATCAAAGACTGTTTAACCCATCAAAAGTTCGTGATTTTTTGGTGGTGATATTTAAATTAATCATGTTTTCTATAACTCTAAATTAGAAATTTATTATTTGATTTCTCCTCAATATCCATGTATTCATGGAATCCTAGTATGGGATATCTCGGGTGACCATTGTACATATCATTCATTCTGTTAACATGATAGTTTTATTAACTCTTTTTCTGATGTGGGACTTTGAAAGATGTTTCCATGCCAATTTTTAAAATTGCAAGGATGCAATTCCCAAAAAGGGGGATGGATGTAACATCGCAGGAAAATAAAGAATATCATAGTTTCATATATATTAATAATTGTAAACTAATTATTAATATTTCTTTAATGTGGGTTCTATATTTGATGGATTACATGATATGCATCAATGGGTTTCTTTGAAATATTATGTTGCACACTAATAATATAGTATTATCATTTTAAATGGTAGTTAACGCCAATCCATTTTGATTTTAGTGAATTAATTGAACTAACTACAATATTAATATAAGTTTTTTAAATGTTTTTACATTTATCAAATAAAATTTAGGGGATTTATATATGAATGAATCTAATTTTAAGCACAAATACTTTAATATTCACTAATTGATCGATTTGACACCTTTTGATGGAGAAAAATATTTAAATATATTTTAGGTTATTTTATATGTTTTAATTCACAAAATAAAATTCTTTTTTAGATTCACGATATCAAAATTTAAATTGTAAAATTTTTTGGTATTTTTCGGATATTGTTCCATTTGTAATGAATAGTGAAAAATACTGTATTTTAATTCAAATATGCATTTTAATATAATTTTTTTATATGGTTATATTATCATTTTAATTGGGTTTAAAGTGTAATTATAATATATTTTTAACATTTAATCTAATTTTTTCATTTTAGTTAATTTCACTTTGAAATTTGACATAAACAAGTTTCAACCTTTTGATAGTTATTGTTTCTTCTAAACACGCTATTTGTTTTGACAACGAGAATTTATTTAAAATTAATTTATGTAACATCTATGTTTTTAATTTGGTAAAAATTACATCATTTTTTAATTTGGAATATCAAATATAGCTTTGGATGATTTTTTTGGTATTTTTCTGAAAAACATCAATTTTTTAAGAATAGTGAAACCACATAATAGTAGTTAAATATAATGAATTTTGTATTTAAATGAAATAATACTACTTTTGAAAATTTAATTTCTAAGATAAAACATAAACGGTAGTTATTGGTAAGTAAAATGAGGTTTAATAAGATGAAAATAATTTTTGGTGACTAGTAACTTCAGACTTTTATTTACCGTGGTTAAAGGAAAATATGGTAATTCAAGGTAAATAGAATATTATAATAATACAAATTTAACACTAAACTTGTTTTAACCTTGTTGGTTGATTCATGGCCAACAATGGGAATACTAGGGTCAATTTTGGGACCTCATCGACCCACTTAAGAGTGATAATGGTACTTTATTTTAATTAACTTAAAGAAAAGAGAAAAATGACAATAACCAATATCTTTTAGTAAATTAATTTTTAAATGGTTTATTGATAGAGAAAATATTTTAATTTAATTTATATTTCATATAATTGTTTTAAACCCACAAAAGTGTTCCTCTAAGATAATTTTTTTCATTTTTATGATTTTGGTGTTATTTTGAGCTGAATAGTAAAATTGGACAATTTTGGTTTTTTGACGGTTTTAAATTATTTTTGTATTTTTGACCTAACATTATGTAAACTAATCCGAATTGAAAAATTCATTCTTTTACAGATTCTACACATCCAGGTCTTCATTTACTATTTTTGAAAAAAAAAAATTAATCAGCCATATGGAAGCTCAAAAGAAGATCAAAATTGGGAGAAAAAATTTTGTTTATAGTTCTGCTTTGTTTTGGTGTGGGATCCATAACTCATTCATGGTGGGCCGAAATGTTGTGATATTCACTGGGTGGATGATAAAGGAGTTTTATAACATCTTTTATGTAGTAATGGCCAATGTATTAGGCCGTTTGAGGGTCCATTAAAGCTTCCTAATCAGGGGGTTGGGGTTTTGGAGAGTCTGACTGGATAGAATAAATGATCAAAGTCCAACGACCATAACTCTCGAAATACAAGTCCATATCCACTGAGATTTTGAGGAGAATCGACCAGGAAAATTATGAACAACATTGAATAAGGTCTCAACGCGTTAATAGGTCATTTATTGGGTCAAAAACGCAAAAACATTGGTGGATAGAAATATGGATATAAAAGGAAGAGAGCTCCTCCTCCTCAAAGCATCCCATATTCCATCCCATTCCTTCTGGGACACCACAATCGAAGACTGAAGGAAGCCAAGGGACACCTGGGGAAATTCTTCTTCAGCATCATTCTGTTTCTTTTTTTATTTTTCTTACTTGAAAATGTCTCTCCTCTCCCCCATCATCTCTCTTACCCCATCCATGGAGGGGTAGTTTCATTTGAGTTATCAGAAAGAGGGGAGGCTTGACATATGTGTTGTGTTTGAGTTCTTGATCTTGAAATGAATAAAATTTATTCTTCTTTATTATAATGGTTTCGATTCTTAATTTAGTATTAAATTCCAAATGCGGTAGTGTTATGTTTTTGTTTCTGAAATTATAAATTGCTTTGGTCGATGATCACATCTCCCACCACCCAATTCTAATCTGTATACGGTGGAATAATATTAGGGTTGGTGGTGATTGCTCGGCGGTTTTCAAGCACATGTCTAGGATTTTATTTTGATATCATGGTTTATTAGGGAACAAAAATTCTAGGTCTGGGATTGATCAAATTAATCAAGAGACCTTCTACAACCCGAAGAACATTGGAAGGAGGATAAACCAATCTAAGGTTTTAGAAATGAAAATTATCATCACATCTATCGGACTAAGGGAGAGAGAGACTCGGTAGATTAATATCTCTATTAACAATTTAAGGAAGAAGAAGAGTTAAAATTTGGAAACCATGATGGAACAACGCTAGGTCTAGACGAACCCAATCCTATCACCCTATTTATCATTTCTTAAAATCAATCAATTTATATTATTCGTTTCTCTCATAGTCATTCAAATTAATTAAAACCAATATTTTTAAGAAAACCAACAGAAAGTGACAACCTTGTTTTGTGTGCACTCCTCTTTGAGAGACTACCAAGGATCAACTGCTATATTATACTTAGATAAATAAAATATTGTTTTACCATTCCCCACGATAGGCGTGCATCAAACATTGCACTGTTACCGGGGAGGCAGTGCCACAAAGCAATTTTTTTTAAAAAACAATCTATTTTGAATGACCCGTAGTTCAAATAGCAATTTATTAGAATTCAATCAATAAATTGAGTGCACAAATACCAAATTGTGAAATCAAAATCTTCCCATATATATTGAAGAAATCAATCTCACTGATTCAAGTGATACCTTGAGTGAAGACTTTGAACCTTTAATAATGGTTGTAAATCCCAACTGAACCCTACGTGACATATGTGCACCTCAATTTGCCAACCAAAATTATCAAATTTCAATTATTGCCTTAGAAAATGATTTTGAATTTCGAATTTACATGGTCCAAGATCATCCTAAATTTCATGGTCTTGTAGGTGAAGAACCGAATCGACATATTCAAGAATTCATATATGTCTTCTCCAGCATCAATCCTCCAGCAGTCGTAGAAGAGCATGTGAAGTGGAGGGATTTCCCCTACTCACTAGAGGGAGCAGCGAAGGAATGGTTGTACAGTCTACAACCGGGGGAGATTAGTGACTGGGATGATCTAAAAATGCTTTCTACAAATATTCTTCCCAACATCCAGGAGAACTGAAATAAAGAAGGAGATTTATGTCATCCATCAATCAAATGGAGATACACTCTATGAATACTAGGAACGTTTCAAGAAGCTTTGTGAACGTTGTACACACCAAGAAATAGAAGAGGACCAATTCCTTGTGTGCTTCTACCAATTATTTCTTGACAATGACAAGAATCTACTAGACGCCTTGTCGGGAGGAGCCCTCATTGATAAATCACCTACAGATATACGAATTCTGATTGAAAATATTGTACAAAATTAATAGCATTTTGGCACTTGAGGTACGATCACCAGAGGAATCCATGAGGTAAGAACATCTAATTCAATAGATTTAATTAGGAATGAAATGGGTGAACTCACCAGGTTGGTGCGACAAATAGATGTGAACCATGTGAAGGAATAACAATGACCGAATCACGTATGTGGTTTATGCTCTTTTAATTCTCATTACACTGATCAATGTCCATAAGTGCAGGGGACAGAATGTTGTGCTGCAGCCTATCAACAATGGAAATACCAACTACAAACCCAACCAGGGTATGGGTTTCAAGAGAACCAATCCAGAGCACCTTTTCAGCAGCAATATCAGAACTCAATACCATTCAAACAGCCTTATAAGAAGCCCTTACAACAACAACAAACTATCCAACCACCACCTTTCCAGTGGAAGAATTATGAGAAACCATCCAGATGTACACCGACAAATGATGACCAACAACTGAAGACAAGAGTTGTAGGAATAGAAGATAAGATAGACAAGATATCTGATCAATTTGGAAGCATTATGGATGCTCTCTCCAAGAACCAAGGTAAGATTCATGTACAAAAAATTCCCAATCCAAAAGAGAATGTTAGTGCAGTAACAACCCGAAGCGGGAAGGTGCTCACACCACCAGAACAATGTGAGTATGATGAATCTAGGGAACTTGCTGAAGCATGTCCTATCAAACGAAAAGATGGAGTCAATATAAAATTAGAAAGAACAAGGTTCAAGAAAGAATGACTGGGAACACCATTCTAGAAACAACAAAGAGAGAAAAAGGATATCCCATCACCATTCCCATCAGCATTGGACGAGTCAAAGAAGGGCGAAGAAGAACTAATTCAACGGGAAATTCCGGAAACAATCCGAAAAGTTGAGATTAACATTCCACTCCTGGATGTAATTAGGAAAATCCTTAAATATGAAAAATTCTTGAAGGATCTGTGTACTAAAAGAAAGAGGCTAGATGGAAATAAAATAATCAACTTAGGAAGAAGCTTCTCATCATTGATCACACCACCGATACAGAAAAAATGTCACGATCCAAGGACTTTCTCTATTCCCTGCACTATCGGTTATTTAAATTTTATTGATGCACTATGTGATATTTGATCATCGATAAATGTGATTCCTCACTCATAATATTCCTATTTGCCAATCGGAGAACTAAAATCAACTCAGGTGGTGGTACAATTAACAAACAGATCCATCGTTTTCCCATCTAGAGTCGTTGAAGATGTACTTGTAGGAGTGAGAGGATTAATATTTCTAGTAGACTTTTAGGTCCTTTCCATGTTGGAAGAACAAGAACCATCCCAATCTCCCATTATCCTAGGGAGACCATTATTAAAAATAGCAAGGACAACCATCAACGTGCATGAAGGAACACTCACCATGGAGCTCAGAGATAGAACAGTACACTTCAATATTCTTGATACGATGAAACACATATCCAGTAATCACTCACTTTATGAAATCTCCCATTATGAAGGTATAGAACCAATTGAAGACTCATGTATGCTTCATGAATTTTTATCTGTGTGAGAACACTCTTAATTTGTATTTTATAACTCCCATGAACCTGAAAATTTTGATATCATGTTGGAGGATGATGTAAAATCTGATTTTTTCGATGATTTGTTAAAAGGAAGTGAGATTATTCCTGAGAATTCATCATTAGAAGTAGAAAACCTAAATGCAATATCATCCCTTGAAAAACCCCCATGTTTTGAGCTGACACCTTTTCCATGTGCCGTGAATTATGATTACCTAATGGAAGGAGAGAAATTTCCAGTAACCATTGCCAATAACCTATCCCATTCACAAGAACAACATTGATTGACATTCTCAAAAGGAATTTCAAAGCTATTGGATAGAGTTTTGGTGATATTCCTGGTATCAAACCTATGGTATGCTCTCATGGGATATTTTTAGAATGTGATTCTCGACCAGTTATACAACCTTAAAGAAGACTCAATCCCACAATCATGGAGGTAGTTATGAAAGAGATTGAGAAATTGTTAGTAGCTGATATCATTTACCCAATCTCTGATTCTCAATGGGAAAGCCCAATTCATGTAGTCCCCAAGAAAACTGGCCGGACCAATGTTACAAATGAATGAAATGAACAGATCCCCATGAGAATACAAAACCACTGGAGAGTGTGTATAGGTTACAGGAATCTAAATCAAGTTACTAGAAAAGATCCCTTTCCTATTCCATTCAGTGATCAGATTCTTGAAAGGTTAGCTGGAAAAACTCATTAATATTTTTTAGACAGATTCTCAGGATATTTTCAAGTACCAATTGCACTAGAAGACCAGGAGAAGGAAACATTCACCTGCCCTTTTGGAACATTCTCCTACAAAAGGGTGCAGTTCGGGCTATGCAATGCCCCAAGTACATTTCAATGGTGAATGGTGAGTATTTTCTTGGACCACATTGAGTATTTCTTGGAGGTGTTTCTTGATGATTTCATAATTTTTGGAAATTCATTTTATCATTGCAAGGGAAATTTGGAAAAAGTTTTGAAATAATTCATTGAAAATAACCTTGTCATAAATTTTGAAAAATGTCATTTCATGGTTAAAAAAGGGAAAGTGGTGGGGCCCATAATTTCAAAAAATGGGATTTAGGTTGATAAATAAAAATATGATGTAATAAATTTCTTGCCATATCCAACTTGTGTCAAACATGTTAGATCATTTTTAATGCATGCATGATTTTACATAAGATTCAACGAGGATTTCAGTAAGATTTCTCTCCCTCACTCACGACTACTTTTAAAGGATGATAACTTTAATTTTGATTGTGCATGTAGGGAATCATTTTATGAATTAAAGGAAATCCTGATAACACCACCAATAATGCATCCACCCAATTGGGATTACCCTTTCGAGCTACTTTTTGATGCATCCAACCAAGTAGTGGGAGCCGTTCTGTCATAGTGAATTGACAGCAAGCCTCAAGTCATCTCCTATGCATCAAGCACCTTGGATGCAACACAAATAAATTACACAACCACAGAGAAAGAGTTCCTTGCAGTCATTTTTGCACTAGATAAATTCCGATCATATCTTCTGGGCACTAAAGTTGTTTTCTCTAATCATGCAGCTCTTAGCTACTTAATGAAAAAGGCGGATGCTAATCCACAGTTGGTGAGATGGATGATACTCTAATAAGAGTTCAATTTGGAAATCAAAGATAATAAGGGGACTGAAAATAAAGTGGCTTATCATCTGAGTAGACTACCCAACACCGCTGAAATTGAAATACCAAAGCAGAACCCACTTAATTATTATCTTCATGGAGAACAACTCTACATCATCAACAATGAAGTACCATGGTATGCCAACATTGTCAACTATTTGGTAACATCCCAGGTACCCTCTCTTCTATGCTCTCATCAACAACATAAGCTTAAATCGGAATAATGATTTTACATTTTGGAAGACCCATTTCTGTGGAAAATTTGTAATGATAAAATCATAAGAAGATGCTTTCCAAGAAGTGAAATTGAATTAGTGTTTGAATTTTGTCATAAATTATCTTGTGGAGGCCACTTTGGACCTCATAGGACTTCCTGAAAATTTTTAGAATCTGGACTCTATTGTACCTCCTTATTCAAGGATGCATATGAATTTTGTAAAATATGTGAAAAATGACAATTTTCTGGTAACATATCCAAACGAAATGAAATTCCACAAAAACCAATATCTTTTTGTGAAATTTTTGATGTTTGGGGAATAGATTTCATGGGACCATTCCCAATGTCATTTGGAAATTAATATATTAATTTGGCTATAGACTATGTTTCAAAAAGGGTGGAAGGAAAAGCAACCAGAACTGAAGATGCAAAAGTTGTTTGTGATTATTTCAGGGCTACTATTTTCTGTAGGTTTGGCGTGCCATGAGAAATCATTAGTGATCAGGGAACTCATTTCTGCAACAGTAAAATGGAATCATTGCTGACGAAGTATGGGGTGCGTCATAGAACATCTACCTCATACCATCCCCAAACAAATGGCCATACAGAAGTCTCCAATAGAGAAATCAAAGCAACTCTGGAGAATACTGTTAAACCCAACTGGAAGGATTGGAGGCAAAAGTTAGATGATACATTATGGGCATACAGAACGGCCTACAAAACACCAATAAAGATCATTCCCTATAGTTTGATCTATGGAAATAGTTTCCACATTCCTGTGGAGTAAGATCATAGAGCCTACTGGGCGGTTAGATAGATGATTATGGACATTGAGAAAGCTGGGAAAGAAATAAGATTGCAGTTTCAAGAGTTAGAGTAAATTAGAAGGGAAACATTTGAAAACTCAATGATCTATAAATATAGAACAAGGATGGCCCATGACAAGATATTTCAACCAAGAACCTTCAACCCTGGAGATCACATGTTACTCATCAAATCCAGACATAAGATAATGCCAGATAAACTTCATTCCAGATGGAAAGGCCTCTTTACTGTTATTTATGTATACCCCTTTGGTGCTGTGCAGATTCAAAAGGAAGGAGGAGTAATCCCATTCACTATAAATGGGTAGAGGCTAAAGAAGTTCCATTGGACCATACCTCAAGAACCAATGTTGGAGACCACACTCCATCACCCCGAATACAAATGAACAACTACCAAGTTGCATCATTCCTTTACACTTGATTAAATTCAGAAACTTCATCTTTTTGAAACGTACATAAAATATTCCATTTACATGCATTGAGGACACTGCATCAATTAAGTGTGTGGGAGGGAATCTTGTATTCCAGGAGATTTTTCAAAAAATTTAATTTTATGTTTTTTGTTTTGTCGAGCCAACGTCATTAAACAAAGGTGCTACTGGGAGCCAACCCGCATTTTCCCCCATTGTCCACTTATCTTCTTAGTCATTTACCAGCATGATTGAACAAGAATGCACTATCAATTGTTTTAAATTTTATATTTTTGGTCCATTAATGAATAATTTCTAGTGGAATTATACGTCTTGAAGAAAAGAATCCATTTGATAGGGGAGTAAGAGTTTCAATTCTATATTATCCATCCTCATTGCCTACATTTTTAGTCTTTTAATGAATTACTAAAAAAAATGCATGTCCATTCTTGAATTCATGTTTTACTTGACTTGTCTAGGAGACATGAGTTTCATAGAATTCCAGTGATTCCATGTTTTATATTTCAATGCTAATCATATTGAATGATTAAAATGGATAATTGGATGATTAAAGTGAATCAAGGATATTGAAATAAGGACTCATGATTTGAGGGAATTAATTGATTCATGTAAATGAAATTTCCCTTCCATTTTTCATTCTTTGAATTTCTGAAATTCATGGTAATTAATTTTTTATTATTAATCATGCCATGATGGATTTTCCAATATCATATTCTCATTCTAGAGATGATTTCTAGACCAAAAATTTCCAATTATATCTTGAGCATATTTCTTGAGTGATCTTGGGACGTGGCACCTGCTAGAACTTGTATTGAAACTTATCAAATATATGACAGTACAAAACCACATTTAAAATTATTGAGGCATTACATCGGCTAGCCACATAATTACCTTAGACCCAACCTTACATTTATCCTTTGATTTCCCATAGAATCCATGAATTCCCATATAGGTTTAAGCCACATTACAAGCTGATATTTCCTTACCAACCCACACTTTTAGTATTTTTTCATGGTAATTCATGTTTTAGTGTAGGGGAAGGGCCTTTCATGTGCGTTTATTCGGATATATATCATTTTTGGGTGGTGTAATGTGTGTGTAATCATTTTGGGAAATGTATTATTAGAAAATTGGCATGAGTCATCATTTCATTATGGTTCTTTCATTACATCGAGTTCTCCATCAAAAAAATTGTGAAAAAAAATTCAAAATAAATATGTGCCTGTTAAGAGCTTTACAAAAAAAGAAAATAATGTTGGGCCTTTCTAGATCTTTGAAAAAAATACAGGGAGAACTTGGATGATATTATTCTTTGTAAATCATTTATTGACTCATGACCCATGTCATTAAAAGGCCAGTCATGTTGTGATTCACATTTCAAGCGGATTTGAGTGACGTTCATCATGTGTTTTCACTTGATTAATAATGAATTGTATGTAATATTCAAACCACCTACTTATAGCCATAAATTATTTCAATCATTTACCCACCAACCCTAAGCCATAGATTCATTTAAACCTTTATTGCAAGTCCTCGTGATTTTATGTGTGTTTTGTATTTACAAAGTGTAAAAAAATAGTTCCTTTACAAGACTATGGGTAAGGAAAATGTTCTCATGATATGAGAATAACTACACTATTAATTGTATCATGATTGATGAGAAAAAAGATTAAAAATTAAGGTAGAACATGATTTGTCATGTTTAATAATAATAAATTGAGAAGTTAGAATGAATGAAAGGAGAAGCTCCATTATTATTCAAAGGGAAAAAGTAAAATCCATGAATTGATTATTTCAATGAAAAATGGGAAATTAAATTGGTATTTTTGTGGAACTGGAAAATTAGATTGTACATTAATAATCATTTGATTTTATTTCATCTGAAATTTAAATATTGGTGACATTGGTGCCCTTTAAATACCATGATGAGATTTTATGCTTGAGGACAAGCAAAATTTAAGTGTGGGGGAATTGATAGAGAAAATATTTTCAATTAATTTATATTTAATATCATTTTTTAAAACCAAAAAAAGTGTTCCTCTAAGATGAATTATTTCATTTTTATGAATTTGGTGTTATTTTTAACTGAATAGTAAAAATGGGCCATTTTGGATTTTTAGCAGTTTTAAATTATTTCTGTATTTTGGATATAAAACTATCTAAAAAAAATAAAATTGAAAAATTATTTCTTTTACGGATTCTACACATCCAGGGATTAATTTACTATTTTTGGACAAAATGTTGAATCGGCTTTATGGAAGCTCAAAAAAAACTCACAAGTGGGAAAAGAAAACTGTTTGCAGTTCTGCCTTGTTTTGATGTGGGATCCATAACTCAATAATGGTGGATCCAAAGGTTATACTATTCAGTGGGTGGACGCACAAGAAGTTTTATAACATCTTTTATGAAGGAACGGTTGCGGGATTTAGCCATTTGGGAGTCCATTAATGCAACCTAATCTGGAGGTTGGCGTTTGGGAGTGTCTGAGTGGACATAATAAATGATCAGAGTCAAATAACTATAACTCTCGAAATACAAGTCCAAATCCGCTGAGATATTGAGGGGAAACTCCCATGAAAATTATGAACAATATTTATAGATGGATCAATGCATGAAGATTTCATTTATTGGGTAAAAAAACGAAAACATTAGGAGGACAAAAATATGGCTATAAAAGGAGGAGAGCTCCTCCTCCTCAAAGCATCCCATATTCCATCCCATTCTTTCTAGGAAACCACAATTGGAGACGGGAGGAAGACAAGGGACACTCAGGGAAATTTTTCATCAGCATCATTCTGTCTCTTTATTTTATTTTTCTTTACTTTAAAATTTCTCTCATCTCCCGCATAATTTCTCTTACCCCATCTATAGAGGGGTAATTTCATTTGAGTAATAGGAAAGAGGGGAGGCTGGACCTATGTGTTGTGTCTGAGTTTTTGTGCTTGAAATAAATAAAACTTCTTCTTCTTTCTTATAATGGTTTCAATTCAAAATTCAGTATTAAATTCCGAATGTGGTAGTGTTATGTTTTTCATTCTGAAATTATAAATTTCTTTGGTCGATGATCACATCTCCCCACCACCCAATTCTAATTTGTATACTGTGGAACACGATTAGGGGTGGGTGGTTGTCAAGAACTTGTGTAGGGTTGTATGTCGAAATCTTGGTTTATTAGGGAACAAAAATTCAAGGTCTGTGATTTCACTAAATAATCATGAGATCTTCTGCAACCCAAAGCACATTGGAAGGATGATAGACCAATCTATGGTTTTAGAAAGGAAAATTTTCATCACATCAATCTGACTAATGGAGAGAGAGGACTTGGTAGATGTATCTCTCTCTTACCAGTATAAGGAAGAGAAAGAGTTAAAATTTGGAAAACATGATGGCACAACACTGGTATATCTGAACCCAATATGATCACCATCTTTATCATTTTTTAAAATCAATCAATTTCTGTTATTTGTTTCACTCATAGTCATTCAAATTAATTAAAACCAATCTTTTTAAGAAAACCAACAAAAATTGACAACTTTGTTTTGTGTGAACTCCTTTTCGGGAGGCTACCTAGGATCAACTACTATACTATACATAGGTAACTAAAATATTGTTTTCTCATGCCCCATGATAGGTGTGTGTCAAAATTTGCGTCGTTGACGGGGAGGTCGTGCCTCAAAGCATTAAAAAAACAATATCTTTTGAATGAATTGTAGTTCAAATATAAATTTTTTAGAATTTGATCAAGAAATTGAGCGCACAAAAACCAAATTGAGAAATAAAAATCATCCCAATGATTTCAGTGAAATCAATCTCACTGATTCAAGTGATACCTTGAGTGAAGACTTTGAACCTTTAATAATGGCTGTAAATCCCAACCGAACCCTACGTGACATATGTGCACCTAAATTTTCCAATAAAAATTATTAACGTGAAATTCCTACCTTAGAAAATGATTTTGAATTGTGAATTAACATGATCCAACTGCTTCCTAAATTTTATGGTCTTGCAGGTGATGACCCGAATCGACATATTCATGAATTCACCTATGTCTGCTCCAGCTTCAAACCTCGAGCAGTCGCAGAAGAACATGTGATGTGGAGGGAATTCCCCTTCTCACTAGAGGGATCACCGAAGGAATGGTTGTACAATCGTCAACTGGGGGAGATCAATGACTTGGAAGATCTAAAAATTTTCTTTCTACAGTGATTCTTCCCAACATCCAGGAGCACTGCAATAAAGACGGAGATTTATGTCATCCATCCATCATCTAGATAAACAATCTATGAATACTGGTAATGTTTCAAGAAGCTTCGTGCGAGATGTCCACACCATGAAATAGAAGAGGAACAATTCCTTGTCTGCTTCTACCAAGGATTTCTTGACAATAACTGGAATATACAAGATTCCTCATCACGAGGAGCCCACATTGATAAATCACCTACAGATATACGAATTCTGATTGAAAATATTGCACAAAATTAACAGCAGTTTGGAACTCGAGGTACGATCAACAGAGGAATCCATGAGGTAAGAACATCTGATTGAGTAGATTTAATTAGGAATGAAATGGGTGAACTCACCAGGTTGGTGCGACAAATAGCTGTGAAACATGAGGAGGAACAACAAGGACCGAATCAGGAATGTGGTTTATGCTCTTCTAATTCTCGTTACACTGATCAATGTCCAGAAGTACAGGGGAAAGAACGTTGTGCTGCAGCCTATCAACAAAGGCAATGCCAACCGAAAACCCAACCAGGGTATGGGTTTCAACAGAACCAAGCTAGAGAACCTTTTCAGCAGTAATATCATAACCCAATAGCATTCCAACAACCTTATCGGAATCCCTTACAACAACAACAAATATTTCAAACATCACCTTTCCAGCGGAGGAATTTTGAGAAACAATCCACAAGTGCACCGAAAAATGAATACCAACAGCTGAAGACATGAGTTGCGGGAATAGAAGATAAGATTGACAAGATAGCTGATCAATTTGAAAGTATTATGGATGCTCTCACCAAGAACCAAAGTAAGCATCCTGCATAAAAAATTCCCAATCCAAAATAGAATGTTAGTGCAATCACAACCCGAAGAGGGAAGGAGCTCACACCACCAGAACAATGTGAGGAGGATGAATCTAGGGAACCTACTGAAGCTCATCTGGTCCAACCAAAATATAGAGTCAACAACAAAGTATAATAAAAAGGTCAAGAAAAAAAGACTGGAAACACCATTGTAGAAACAACAAAGGGAGAAAAATGATATCCTGGCACCATTCCCATCAGCATTGGTTGAGTCAAAGATGTGCGAAGAAGAACGACTTCAGCGGGAAATTTAGGAAACATTCTGAAAAGTTGAGATTAACATTCCATTACGTGATGCAATCAGGAACATCCCTAAATATGCAAAATTTCTTAAGGAGTTGTGTACTAAAAGAAAGAGGCTATATGGAAATGAAAGAATCAACTTAGGAAGAAGCGTCTCAGCATTGATCACACCACTAATACCGCAAAAATGTCAAGATCCAGGGACTTTCTCTATTCCCTACACTATCAGTTCTTTAAATTTTAATGTTGCACTATGTGATCATGGAGCTTCAATAAATGTGATTCCTCACTCAGTGTTTTCATCTTTATAGATCAGAGAACTAAAATCAACTCGGGTGGTCGTACAATTAGCAAACAGATCCACCTTTTTCCCATCTGGAATCGTTGAAGATATACTTGTAGGAGTGAGAGGATTAATCTTTCCAGCAGATTTTTTGTCCTTTCCATGGAGGAAGACCGAGAACCATCCCAATCTCCCATAATCCTAGGGATACCATTCTTGAAAATAGCAAGTAAAATCATCAACGTGCATGAAGGAACACTCACCATGGAGCTCGTAGATAGTAGGGTACACTTCAATATTCTTGATACGAAGAAACACCAATCCAGCAATCTCTCACTTTATGCAATCTCCTATGAAGAATGTATAGAACCAATTGAAGATGCATGTATGCTTCATGACTTTTTATCTGTGGTATAACACTATTCATTTGAATTTTATAACGCCCATTATCTTGAAAATTCGGATATCATGATGGAGGATGAGGTAAAATATGATTTTTTCGATGATTTGTTAAAAGGATGAGAGATTATTCCAGAGAATTCAACATTAGAAGTAGGAAACCTAAATGAAATATCATCCCTTGAACAACCCCCATGTTTATATCTGAGGCCTTTTCCATGTGACTTGAAGTATGCTTACCTAATGGAAGGGGAGAAATTTCTAGTAATCATTGCCAATAACTTATCCCATTCAAAAGAACAAACATTTATTGACCTTCTCAAAAGGAATGTCAAAGATGTAGGATGGAGTTTAGGTGATATTCATGGAATCAACCCTATGGTATGCTGTCACAGGATATTTTTAGAATGTGATTCTTGACCAGTTAGACAACCTCAAAGATGACTAAATCCCACAATCATGGAGTTTGTTAAGAAAGAGATTGAGAAATTTTTAGCAGCTGATATAATTTACCCAATATCTTATTCTCAATGGGTCATCCCAATTCATATAGTCCCCAAGAAAACTGGCCTGACCACTTTTTCAAATGAAATAAATGAACTGATCCCCATGAGAATAAAAAACAACCTGAGAGTGTGTATAGATTACAGGAAGCTAAATCTAGTTACCAGAAAAGATCACATTCCTATTCCATTCATTGATTAGATACTTGAAAGGTTATCTGGAAAAACTCATTATTATTTTTTAGATGGATTCTCAGGATATTTTCAGGTACCAATTGATCCAGAAGACCAAGAGAAGACAACCTTCACCAGCCCTTTTGGAACATTCACCTACAAAACGATGCCTTTCGTTCTATGCAATGCCCCATGTACATTTCAACAGTGTATGGTGGGTATTTTTTTGGACCACATTGAGGATTTCTTGGAGGTGTTTCTTGATAATTTCATAATTTTTGGAAATTCATTTGATCATAGATTTGGAAATTTGGAAGAAGTTTGAAAACATGCATTGAAAAGAACTTTGTCTTAAATTTCAAAAAATGGCATTCATGGTTGAAAAAGGGATAGTGTTGGGGAACATAATTTCAAAAAATTGGATTGAGGTTGATAAATCAAATGATGATGTGATAAATTCCATTCCATATCCAACTTGTGTAAAACATTTTAGATAATTTTTAGGGCATGCAGGATTTTACAGAAGATTCATCAAGAATTTCAGTAAGATTTCTCTCCCTCTCTCAAGATTACTTTTAAAAGATTCTGACTTTAATTTTGTTTGTGCGTGTAGGGAATCGTTTTTTGAATTAAAATAAAGGCTGATAACACCACCTATAATGCATCCACCCAATTGGGATTACCCTTTCGAGCTACATTGTGATGCATCCAACCAAGCAGTGGGAGCCACTCTATCACATAGAATTGAAATAAAGAATCAAGTCATATCCTACGCATCAAGGACCTTGGATGCAACAAATATAAATTACACAACTGTATAGAAGGAGTTCCTTGCAGTAATTTTTGCAATAGATAAATTCTGATCATATCTTCTGGGCACTAAAGTTGTTTTTTTTCTGATCATGTAGCTCTTAGGTACTTAATGAAAAAGGCGGATGATAAACCATGGTTGGTGAGATGGATGCTACTCTTATAAGGGTTCAATTTGTAAATCAATGATAATAAAGGGACTTAAAAGAATGTGATTGATCATCTGATTCGACTACCCCACACCGCTGAAACAGAAATACCAAAGAAGAACCCACTTAATTATGAGCTTCCTAGAGAACAACTCTACATCACCAACAGTGAAGTACCATGGTATACCAACATTGTCAAATATTTGGTAACATCTCAGGTACCCTCTCATCTAAGCTCTCATCAACATCATAATCTTAAATATGAATCAAGATTTTACATTTGGGAAGAGCCGTTTCTGTGGAAAATTTGTAATGATCAAATCATAAGAAGATGCTTGCCAAGATGTGAAATTGAACCAGTGATTGAATTTTGTCATAAATTACCTTGTGGAGGCCACTTTGGACCTTATAGGACTACCCAAAAAGTTTTAGAATCTAGACTCTACTATCCCACCTTATTCATGGATGCATGTGAATTTTGTAAAAGATGTGAAAAATGCCAATTTTCTTGTAACATATCCAAACGACATGAAATGACACAAAAACCAATAACTTTTTGTGATATTTTTTATGTTTTGGGCATAGATTTCCTGGGACCATTCCCATGTCATTTGGAAATTCATATATTATTTTGGCTGTAGACTATGTTTCAAAATGGGTGGAAGCAGAAGAAACCAGAACTGATGATGAAAAAGTTGTTTGTGATTTTTTCAGGGCTAAAATTTGCTGTAGGCTGGCGTGCCATGAGCTATCATCAGTGATCAGGGAACTCATTTCTACAATAGAAAAATGGAAGCATTGCTGAAGAAGTACAGGGTCAATCATAGAACATATACCCCATACCATCCCCAAACAAATGGACAAGCAGAAGTCTCAAATAGAGAAATCAATGCCATTATCGAGAATACTGTTAAAACCAACTGGAAGGACTGGATCCAAAAGATAGATGATACATTATGGGTATACAGAACAACCTACAAAACACTGAGAGGGATGAGTCCCTATAGATTGATCTATCGAAAAATTTTCCACCTTCCTGTGGAGTTGGAGCATAGATCCTACTGAGCAGTCAGAGAGATGAATATTGACATTGAGAAAGCTGGGAAGGAAAGATGATTGTAGTTGTGGGAGATAGAGGAAATTAAAAGGGAATATTTTGAAAACTCAATGATCTATACTAAGAGGACAAGGATGGCCCATGACAAGATAATTCAACCAAGAACCTTCAACCCTGGAGATCACGTGTTACTCTTCAAATCCATACATAAGATTATGCCAGGTAAACTATGTTCTATATGGGAAGGCCCCTTTACTATTATTCATGTATACCCCTTTGGTGTTGTGTAGATTCAAAATGAAGGAGGAGGAAACACATTCACTATAAATGGGCAGAGGCGGAAGAAGTTACATGGGACCGTACCTCAATAACTAGTGGAGGAGATCACACTCCTTCACCCTAAATACAAATGAACACCTACCCGGTTGCATTATACCATTACACTTTATTTAATGCAGTAACTCCCTATTTTTAAAACTTACAGAAAAAATTCCATTTACATGCATTTAGGACACTACAACAATTATGTGTGGGGGATGGATTCTGGTAGTCCATGATATTTTTCAAAAAATTTAATTTTTGTTTTGATTTGTCGAACCAATGACATTAAACAAAGGTGCTACCGGGAGGCAACCCGCATTTTCCACCACTGTCCACTTGTCTTCTTAGTCATTTACCAGCATGATTGGACAAGATGGCACTATCAATTGTTTTCATTTTTATATTTCAGGTCCATTAATGAAGAAGTTGTAGTGGTATTATACGCCCTAAAGAAAAGAATCGATTTAACAGGGGAGTAAGAGTTTAAATTCTATATTATCCAACTTTATTCCCTGCATTTTTAGTCTTTTAAAGAATTAATCAAAAGAATTCATGCCCACACATGAATTCATGTTTTACTTGACTTTCTACGAGACATGAGTTTCATAAAAATCTAGTGATTCCATGTATTAGATTTCAATTTTAATGATATTGAATGATTAAAATGGATAATTGTATCATTAAAGTGAATCAAGGATATTTAAATAAGGACTCATGATTTGAGGGAATTAATTGATTCATGTAAATGTAATTTCCCTTCCATTTTTAATTATTCAAATTCCTGAAATTCAAGTGAATTAATTTGTTATTATTAAGCATGCCATGATTGATTGTCCAATATCATATTTTCATTCCGGAGAGGATTTCTAGACCAAATATTTCCTATTTTATCTTGAGAATATTTCTTTAGTGATCTTGGGATGTGCCACCTACTAGAACATGTATTGAAACTTGTAAAATCCATGACTATACAAAACCACATTTAAAATGATTGAGGCTCTACATTGGCTAGCCAAATATTTACCTGATACCCACCATTAAATTTATCCTTTGTTATCCCATAGAAGCCATGAATTTTTATATAGGTTTAATCCACATTACAAGATGATATTTCCTTACCTACCCACACTTTTAGTATTTTTGTATGGTAATTCATGTTTGAGTGTGGGGGAAGGGCCTTTCGTGTGTGTTTATTGGGATTTATATCATTTTTGGGTGGTGTAATGTGTGCGTCATCATTTTGGGGAATGTATTATTAGAATATTTGGAATGAGTCATCATTTTATTATGCTTCTTTCATTTCATCCCTTTCTCCGTAAAAAAAGAGAGAAACAAAATTTCAAAATAAAGTTGTGTCTGTCAGGATCATTACAAAAAAAGAAAATAATGTTGTGCCTTTCATGATCTTTACAAAAAAACAGGGATAACTTGGATGATATCATACTTTGTAAATCATTTATTAACTCATGACCCATGTCATTAAAAGGGGAGTGGTGTTGCGATTCCCACTTATAGGGGATTTGAGTGAGGTTCATCTTGTGTTTTCACTTGATTAATCATGCATTGTACATAAGAGTCAAACCTCATACTTATAGACTTAAATTATTTCTATCATTTACCCACCAACCCTAATCCATAGAGTAATTTGAACCTTTATTGCAAGTCCTCAAGATTTTATGTGTGTTTTAACATTAAAAAGTGGAGAAAGTAGTTCCTTTACCAGCCTATGGGTAAGGAGAATGTTCTCATGATATGAGCATAACTCCACTATTAATTGTATCATGATTGATGAGATAATATATTCAAAAGCGAGGTAGATCATGATTAGGAATGTTTAATAATAATAAATTGAGAAACTTGAATGAATGAATGGAGAATCTCCATTATTGTTCAAAGGGGAAAAGTAAAATGCATGAATTTAATGTTTCATTGAAAAATAGGAAATTTAATTTGTATTATTGTGGAACTAGAAAATTTTATTGGACATTGATAATCATTTGATTTTATTTCATTTGAAATTTCAATATTGGTGACATTAGTGCCCTTTGAATTCCTTGTTTAGATTTTATGCTTGAAGACAAGCATAGTTTTAGTGTGGGGGAATTGATAGAGAAACTTTTCTCAATTAATTTATATTGAATATCATTGTTTTAAACCCAAAAAAGTGTTCCTCTATGATGAATTGTTTCAATTTTATTATTTTGGTGTTATTCTGAGCTGAATAGTAAAAATGGCCCATTTTGGATTTTAATAGTTTTAAATTATTTGTGTATATTGGCAATAACATTATCTAAACTAATCAAAATTGCAAAATTCTATTTTTTTCAGATTCTGCACATCCAGGGTTTATTTTACTATTTTTTGAAAAAAAGTTGAATTGGTCATATGGAAGCTCAAAAGATTATCACAATTGGGAGAATGAAAATTGTTTACAGTTCTACCTTGTTTTGGTGAAGGAACCATAACTCATTCATGGTGTGCCCAAATGTTGTGATATATGGTGGGTGGATGCGCACGGAGTTTTATAACATCTTTTATGAAATAAAGGCCGTGGGATTTGGCCGTTTTAGGGTCCATTAAAGCTTCCTAATCCGGGCATTGGCGTTTGGGAGAGTCTGACTGGACAGAATGAATGATCAGAGTCAATCCACCATAAAACTCGAAATACAAGTCCAAATCCGCTACTAGTTTGAGAGGAAACGCCCAAGAAAATTATGAACAACATTGAGGAAGGGCTCAAGGAGTGAAGAGGTCATTTATTGGGTCCAAAACGTGACAACATTCACAGGACATAAATATGTCTATAAAAGGAGGAGAGATCCTCCTCTTCAAAGCATCCCATATTCCATCACATTTCATCTCGGACACCATAATAGGAGATGGGAGGAAGTCAAGGGACACACGGGGAAATTCTTCTTCAGCATCATTCTGTTTCTTTCTTTTATTTTTCTTTACTTTAAAATGTCTTTCCTCTCCCACATCATCTCGCTCACCCCATCCATAGAGGGGTAGTTTCATTTGAGTGATCGGAAAGAGGGGAGGCTTGACCTATGTCTTGTATTTGAGTTTATGTGCTTGAAATTAATAAAATTTATTATTCTTTCTTATAATGATTTCAATTCAAAATTTAGTATTAAATTCTGAATGCGGTAGTGTTAAGTGTTTTATTCTGAAATTATAAATTGCTTTAGTCGATGATCACATCTCCCTCCACCCAATTCTAATCTATATAATGTGGAACAAGATTAGGGTTGGGTAGTGATTGCTCGACGGTTGTCAAGAACATGTGTAGGATTGAATGTTGAAATCTTGGTTTATTAGGGAACAACAATTCCAGGTCTAGGATTGCTCTAATTAATCAACACACCTTCTACAACCCTATGCACATTGGAAGGAGGATAGACCAATCAAAGGATTTAGAAAGGAAAATTATCTTCAAATCTATCTGACTAAGGGAGAGAGAGGACTCGGTAGATGAATCTCTCTCTTAACTGTTTACGGAAGAAGAAGAGATAAAATTTCGAAACCATGATGGCACAACACTAGGTCTAGTCGAACCCAATCTGATCATCGTCTTTATCATTTGTTAAAATCAATCAATTTCTATTGTTTGTTTATCTCATAGTCATTAAAATTAATTAAAACCAATATCTTTAAGAAATCCAATAAAAAGTAAAAAACTTCTTTTTTTGCACTCCTCTTCGGGAGACTACCTAGGATCAACTGCTATTCTATACTTAGGTAAATAAAATATTATTTTTCCACGCCCCACGATAGGCGTGCGTTAGTTATATTAGTTAAATTTTCGACTATAAATATAATTTGGAAAGATAAATCTATTTCCTACATCATAGAATTTTTTTATTATTTTTATACATAAAATAAATTAAATTATTTATGACAAAAAAATAGTGCAGTATTGACCCCAATAATAAATCATTAAAATAATAGATATTATAAATATTAAAATAACATCCAAAAACCAGTCCAATTCTTACTGTATGAATTTATATCTACCATGATTCATTTTATATTCGATCTTAATGAGTTTTGGACCTTTATAAACTAAAAGTACTTATATAATATAATAAAATTTTCACACATTCCAAAAGAACCCATCCTCCCCCTTATAAAAAGACCTCACTTCTATCTCATTCCTCACACCTCTCAAGCCACGTGGCTCATCTTAACCCTTCCCAAATAAGCTCTTAATATCTTTCTCTTTCTCTTAGAAGCCATAACTTAGGAAGATGTCACATGAAGAAGTCCTTTTTGATTAACCCAAAGAGAGTTACCCGAATTAAAGGTTACAATTTCTCTTAAATACTTTTATTTTATTTTACTTCTCCAACCCATAAAATATTTTCATTCCTTTCTTCCAAAACAGAACTAGTATCCTCCATATAATAGGATTTTTTTATGAGATGGATTAGGACTACACTTATACACACCTCCATCTAATGGGTAATTATCTTATTGTTTCTATGGATGGAAAACTAACGCCTCATGAAACGTTGATTGTTAAATTATCTCCTACCACCTCCTATGGTGGCCATTATGATGAAAATGCATTTATATATATGATATATATTAGTTTTATAAGTTTTTATGATTCTTTATATTTAATTCATTTCTTACCGTTATGGTTTCCATTAAGAGTAAACTCGATAATTTCATTCGAGAAAGTGTGGACTACCGCCCCCTCAAAGTGATATGACTCATTCTTACTATACGTGGGACTTATAAAGGATGGATTTACTGAAATTATATATGATATTATACTGGTATGACAATATACCTATGCAATTTTTTATTCCATTAAATATGAAATTTTAAGGACAGTAGTATTCATGTGTACTTACGGCTTACCATATCCATGAATGGTGCATTTCATTTCCTACGACTAATTGTTATTTAATTTTATAAATACATATATATACAAGATATATATGATTTATACAATATATAAATCATCAATATAATTATGTATATAATGTAATATTGACCAAATGGAAAACATGTAATTATAAGGTGTTCATTTTTGACTGAAGTACCAAATATCGACAAAACGACCATTATTAACTTAAATGATTACAAAAAGTTTATAAAATGGTAATAAGTGATATATATGGAATAATACTCTTTAAAAATAATCTTAATCAAGTGTAAATTAACTTAAGTATATTATTCAGTAAGACCAATGAACAAACAAGTCATTTCAGACACGAGGTAAGGGGTTCCTTATGTCACATTTAATTTCGTGAGATTTACTTTATTCACCACTTATTTATTACATGTGGTGTATTGTGTACTACCATTTGATAGATATTTTCATGATTACTTTTATTATAATTGTATTATGTTATTAATTTTTTGGTTGTTAACATTGTGTCATTCGACTAAATTGATTACAATGTGGTACAGGGTTTTCATCTCAAATTGTATTCATGTAATATTCTTGCTATATTTACCACTATTTCCTTTTTATGGTGTATGTACTACCCATGAATGTATTATACATGTGAAGTACTTTAATATATCGGTAATTACATCTTCATTGTATGATCCTGCATTCAAGGGGTGTATGTTTTGTATGTTACCAAATCGTTAAGGGAACCTTTTACCCTACTCTTTTTAAAAGAAATATTTTCGTTTTGTCTTTTAGTTTACATATTATTATGTTGGGATATGTACTTATATATCCTTATTGATTTAAATTTTATTTTCATTTGATGAGATACCCTTTTTTCCCTCATCAAATCATTCTCTATATTCTAATGTGATGTCGTTAGGCTATCAAATTTCTGTAAGGGAACTTCCTTAACCCAATTTCAAATATTTGGGATAAACTTATACTTCTTGATTATGTCATTCTATGAATATGTGTGAATTGCTACAGATTGTATTACACTTAATATCCAATTATATTTGGTGTATTCTATTTTTTCACACAAAATTATGTCATTGATTTATCCTTAATCTAAGGATATGATCTTTTCATGGGACATTGTCTCTATTTACATTCCATTGAGACTTATTTGTTATCATACACCAATTAACAATTATATGGTGTATATATTATCCATTCACATATTATATCATGATCAACTTTATTCTCCTGATATTATAATGTTTTTATTAATTTTATTCCTTAATTATTTATATTCAGGAGTCTCTCATTTCGTTAGGAACTCTTTAAAAAAATTTCATTTTAAATATTTTATGTATTTATTATTCTAAATATTTCTCAATAATGTCCATTTTTTTTAAAAAAAATTTAAGGATTCATTTAAATGGACATTAATGTTCTCAAAACATAATATATTTAAATGTAACAATGTGGTATGGGACACATTGATTCAAAAATATCTTTAATAAATGATTTTGGAAATTTTTTGATAAAGCATTGATTATGTCAAAATCATTAAATGATATGTTGTGATTGCAATGAGGAAATTTCATCTTTCCTTTTTGCTTGTTTTATGTGTTATTAATATGTTATGGTTTTTGGGCATTGTTTACGTATATGATTGGTTCTATGATAAAACTATGGTGGGTGATCTCGAGATAGTTCCCCAATGCATAGTGTAACATGACAAAGGTTAACGTTAATGTCTCTCATAAGAGATTTATGGAACATACTATGATGGGTTTTCCAAATGTGGATCCCTATGTAGCTGTGATAGCTACAATGTATGTTTTTTATGAATGCCCTATGTTACCTTTTTTATTTATGATTTACGTATGTTTTTCATAAATGTTATGATTTCGTACGATAAGTTTTTATTGGAAAGTATTGGTTTTGTTGATTTGTATTTATTGATGTGTTAATTTTTTCTTTTTTTTTTAATTTTATAACCCTTACTAAGGTTTTTATGTTGATCCCATTTTTTTTAAATGTTATCCAGAGGACATAATGATGAATAGGGTCATGGATTCTATCAAATAAAATTCATGTTGTCAAAAAAATTGAACTAGACATGTTTCTATTTATGTGTTTTTTTATGAAAAATTGATTCTGGGTAGTAGTGTCTACTTTCAATATTCAAGTTGTCCTATAATAGTTATGGCCTAATTCTCTAAAACTATAATCCTGAAAAGACCCTCAATTTGAAGTGTTGACATAATTCAAGATTATGTAATGTTTATGGCCGAATCCTTATACTAACGGCCCAGTCCCATGTCACATCAGCACAACTACCGTTATTTACCAACAGCCTGGATGACTTTGGATGACCGTTTGAGTCAGCTCCAATGTTTTGAACATGGTCAACAGTCAACAATCATTTGTTTATCCCCATTCAGGATAACAAGCTATGTATTTTGTATTTGAAACACGGTCAATAGTTATCCTCCATCTCCATGCCACCTTTACAATGTTCCAAATGTTAGGAATTTTATTCACACTTTTTATCTCTCTTTGTTTGGACTGATTCCAACACCCTTGGTATTATCCCTATTGTGCCCAAGAACATAGGTATAGGACATAATTATATTCCTAACCCACCAGTGAATTTGGATGACCCCATAACTAGACACAAGGAAGACATTATGGGAAGCATCCACTCATAAGCCCCATTCCCCATTGTATCACTTTAGGAGAACACAGGGAAAATTCCTTGTCTAATCCCCCATCCACCGTTGTCGCTCTATAGTGGCACCCGAGCATCTTCCATGTGTAATCTCGATTGACCACACATTGTGGCATCACATTTTCATGATGATCGTCAGGTATGTTGTTGCCTCTTGTTTCTCACAAAAAGAATGACTGATGTGAGCTTAGAGTAAATAGTAACCATGTCATCATTCATGGGACGCCTTAGCTTGTAATCACCAGACTCAATCCCATACTATGGGGACATAGATCTTTACCATGTCAAGGTACGTTGGAAGCCTCAATGGGGTTCAATGAAAACATATACATGATCTGAACCCCCTTAACATCAGTTCACCTTCGTATCACATGATGTTAAACAACATTCATTATCTCGAACTATGTGGACTTTGATCCTTTCCAAGGAAAGGTACGTATGAATCCAACTTGAGGTTCAAGCCCAACTCTTGTTGGTCCTAAGCCCCTTCATGTCAGTTCACCACACCATCATGAACTGTGTGAACTATGATTCTTGGCAATGCATGGTACGTAGGAGGCCTCCTCGAGGTCCAATCCCAAAACCCATTGGTCCCTACCACTTCACATCAGTGCACCCTCATCCTACATAACTTTAAAAAGTACGCCACTTTTTGTCCTTCATGACACGAAACTATCCCCCGATTGACAACATGCCATTGCGATCCCCGTCCAGTAGGATGTTGTTGTGTTCCCCGATTGATGGTAAGATGTTGGACAACCATTCATTGGTATTCCATTGTAAAACCCAACCAGTGGTAAGATATTATCAAACCCATATGACGTTAATACATTATGTTCCCCAACCGACGGTAAGTTGTTGTGTTCCCCAAGAGACGGTAACCTGTTATAACCCTAAACAGTGGTATTTCATTGTAGTTTTTAATCCAAAGTAAGCTATTTTAGACCCCCATGTTGGGACCCACATCTTTGGTCCACCCCATGAGTGTTAGACCATCCCGGCATGCTAACTATTGGTAAGCCCCAGTATCTCGTCGGGTCACTATCCTCTTTGCACACACCAATTCTATACCCCAATCTGAACTACATGGAAAATGATTCCCTATACAGGGTTATGTAGGAGGCCTCCCTAATTCTCATGTCCATCACCCATGTTTTATCATGGACTTTCCCTTGAGCCTATGACTTTCGGGAAGATCACGACCCAACCTAAAGGTCTTATTTCCACCATATACCACCCATACATCCATTATAATGGGTTGCCTCCTCCGGAGTTCCATCACCCCCAATGAACTACGTAGATTTTGATTCTAAATGAAGAAGATAAAAAGGTGTCTCTTTGAAGCTCAATACCATTTGTATCGTCACCATCTCTATGGTTTCATCTCATTATTCATCCACCACCATAAATTTATATACCCCTTGATTATTACTTGGGCCTTCACATCCCAGTGATATAATGTCATTTTTCCCATAGTAGTTCCTTTTGGAACCCTGGTATCTAACCATGAATATTACCCACACAATACATAACCATACAACCATGAGTATCTCTCTGTTGATGGTCTGCTAACCACGCGTAAGACCGAACAAATCTTCCGGTCGCTATCCTCTGCACACAACCTGATTCATCACCACTTCAAACAACCAGGGTTATGATACTTTTCATCTACATAGGGTATGTAGAAAACCTCTCTGAGGTTCAATCCCAACCAATGGTAAAACATAGTGTTCAATATTCAGTGGTACACTATCCATGATCAGCCATCAGTGGTGTCTAGATCAGCTTTCATTGTGTAACATTTCCCTATATGGGACGCACCACTCGGTGTCTACTCTCATTGGGCATTCTGACCTAGGAATTCAGTGTTTCCCATTATGGGGGTGCACTCTTCTTAATCATTCCTTAGTAGTGTCCAAATCACCCTTCATGTGGAGATAACTGCCCTCTATAGGACATACCACCTCAGATCCATCCTCAATGGGATTTCAGATCAATCCATCTGATAAACCATCTAGGTTCTCTCTAATAGGGTTATACCAATCTGATATGTCTCTATGAGATGTTTTTATTTCCATCATACCATCCCATCAAGATGTTAAACTCATGGCCTACCGCGTTTTAAACATGATATTTCTGAGGAAACCCTCAAAAGGCACGCCTTTGGCATAGCCTTCCCCGCTAAACGTTAATATCACAGCATACCCCATGTTAAACATGGGATGTTGAGAAAACCATCATTGACTTTCCTCTTTCATAAGATACCCCATGACTGACATGGGCTTCCCCAGGTTATGTGCCATTGATATTCACTCTTATGAGGATGAATATAGGTTCCCCAAAGTCCATGCATCTAGATATGCCCAGAAAATACTAATGTTATCATCTCCTCCGTCCAATGGTTTCTACCATATCAATACCCAATGGAATTCCTAGATGGATGTAGTGTAATTTACTGGTGTCCAAAAAGACATGGCACCAGGAACGAGATTCATGAACAATGACTATAATCATTAAGTGGGACCTAGACCAGGAAAAAAATTCTGAGGAGGAATCCATAGAAGGGGGAACTGAGATCCCATCATCCTATTTTGATCAAGGAGAAAACATCCCTGAAAAAGTGATAGATGTCCCCCATCTTTGGAAATCAGGAATTAGGGGAAATTGTAGACCTCATCAATAGACAGATACGTTCCCCGATGAAATTTATAGAAACTGAAACAAAAATATAAAATTTAAAATAGTGAACATAAATTTAAATTATCGTTGGATCACCCCCCCCCCCACCACCATAACTGAAAATTACTAGCCTCAATTAAATCTTAGGTAATAAGAACATTAGATAAGGATAAAAATAGTACAATTATGGAGGATAAATACAACCTGGATTTGATTTTTATGAAAAAGAAAAAGATAAATAATATAAAATAATACAGATAAAAATTTTAGAAAAAAAACTTAATTGATGAGGAAGGAAGATAACATTTTTTGGGTCCTCTATGCGCTAATATGGGTGTTATGGTTTTATTACCATTATTTTAGTATCAAATAATCTTCCTCAATTCAGATAAGAATTTGGTTTCTTTCAAAACAAATATAATTTAGTTTTTCAAATTTTATTAACCAAAATACAATTCGTGAGGTCCCCATGAGTAAAAACATGTTTCCCACCACCAGTCAAGTTCGAATTGGTTTGTAAATAAAGGGTGAGAGGATGTTGTAGGGTCAATATATAACTTCAAAAAGAGGTGGGGAAGCATCTACCATATTTATACAATCAAAACCCTATAGTACATCATTATAATACTTTTAAGGAATCATTTACAATTATAACAATATCTATCTAACAACCCCCTCTTCATTCATATTGCTCTATTTGTTTAGGTCATTCACAACATATTCTTCTTAATACTTATTCAGTGAATTATTTCAAATTAATTTTTTGGTATATAAAAAAATTTCAGAAATACAAATATTTAATGTGACATATTTTAATTAAATATTTATCCTTAATTACAATATTATAAAAATAATTTAGGAAAAAGTATATCCCATATGGGTTTTTATGGAAAAAATTTATTTTTGGTAATTTAATTAATGATTTATAAAATAAGAGTACTGATAATACATCCAAGAATATCGATAATCATATTTTTATTGAGAATTATGTACTCTCTATAACCAATTAATACATTTAATACATAATAATTATTGAAAACATTCCTTACATACCCATATTATTCCATCATACATAAAAATACATGGGGTAATATATTGACATACATAATAAAATGGTGAGTTATAAAACCAAACAAAGTAATAAACAAAGAATAAAATTAACAAATTAATACATTTCAGGATCTAGGAATATAAATAAGGAATAAAATGGGTGAATATCATAAGCCTAATCAATAAGGCTTTATATATCATGATAATCATAATAAAAACATGGGAAATGTTTAAACAACATAAAACAATGCATCATAAACCCAGGTTAAGGATAAAATCCAATACATAATGAAGGAAAAAAGGACAATGATTTATTTGGATCACTATCTTATCCCTTTAAATAAATCTCCTGAGACTAAAATGCAACCCAATGCATCATAGTGCTATATAATTTTGAGTTTACCCATAACTTTTATTTAATTCTCATGCTTAAGAGTTCCACATAGCTCATAAATTATGTGATATTTTACTGTCATATTTTATTACATGATCATGGATTCTGGAATAAATAAATGTATATAACAAATAAATGAATTAAATTATTATAATGGTGAACACTTATTAAAATAAATGGGAATGTGTATTCATAACACACTTGTTTGGCACGTAAAATCCGAGTGGAATTTCTACATCATAACAGCGTTTCATGACGTTTCATAAAATGGGTTGATGAGAATTTGGTGTTTAATACCTGGGAAACCTAATTTATAGTAATATTTAAATGAAAAAACATACCCCTATATTATGAAATGGAAACCGATGTCATAAGATAATAAAACAAACTGAAAAAGGAGGATAAGGAAAGGATCCCTTTCCATAAGAGGGTGATCCAAAACTCCATTGAGGATATTATTACGGATTATGAGCACCATGTGATGACTCTATAGAAGGGTGTAGACAATTTAAATGATCCAAGATTATTTATGTATGATAAATGGGTTCTTGTGTGGCTTTATGTATGAAATGTGACGGAATTCATTGTTATTTATCAAACATAGGTTTAGAACTCTATTTAACAAATTAACCAAATCAAAACAGGACTTCCACATTTTTTTCAATGGTATATATAACATTTGGGTGGAATCAACTATCTTTTAAGAAAATTTACAATATTATTAATATAATTACATTTATGATGTGGAAGAGAGTAATGTTTATAATTAAATGATTATATATCCTTATAATATATTATAGGTTATTGAGGATTCATTAAGTGGATTTTAATTTAATCAAAAAAAATTAAAATTATATAATTTAACAAGGATAATATATATTTTGTCATTTATTCCTTATATAAATTTTATTACACCATTTTCGGTTATTATTATGTTATAATACACACTATATATTAATACAGTATTTAAATTTTACAAAAAAACATCCATTTTCATAGAGTATTTTGAAGTATTCACCATTTAATATTTTCAAAAATATGATTGTTATTTAATATTTATTTTATCAAAAAAAACATTCGTAATATTTTAATTGTCACTTTTAAAATAATATGCAACATCAATGGTGAATTTCTACATTATTTTACAATAACATTTTGGAACCCTATAAAAAATACATTTTTCTTCATAAAAATTCTGTGATCCTTTATATTAAAAAAAAATTATAAAATGTTAATATTTTTTATATAAATTATCCATTTCAAAAATAGATAAATTTATAAATTCTTTAGTAAAATTTTGTTGTAACCCAAATATATAATATTTGTTTTATTATATAAAATAAAATATCATTTATAAAGTAATGATGATAGAATGAAAAAATATTCATTATTATATAAATGTTGCATATTAATATTTTTAGGGTCTTGATACATATCCCTTTAATACTCAAAAAATCTCCCAAGGGATATGTTGTGTTACCATGAGAATTTTATTTGGTGTTTCATCATACAAGGTTGAGGACATGATCGTGATGTGCTCAAAATTATCCAGTATATAGTTTTTCGTAGGATGTTGTTATTGCATCTTATTGTTGGATTGGTCATTGGAAAATCTCATTGATATTATCTACATTTTAATATCCTATAAATTGGATTTATAATGTATGATTCTAATATTTATGTAAATCACTTCTATATACACATTCAATTGGATTTTTCAAAACCCTATATTTATACTAATATTATGATCATTGTTGGAACGATTTATTATCAATATAAATGATAGTGAAAATTCATTTATATTTGATAGTATAAAATAAAAACAATTTTGTTTTGGTGTAATATATTCCATAATATATATAATATTTAATTTAAATAATCGGAAAGTGTATTTTTAATTATTAAAGTTTGACACATTACAACAGCCCTTGATTAGTAAATTTCAACATAAAAATTTTCATTTCACGCAATAAAAATATATGGTTGCTTTTGTCTCATCACTTCAAACTGGTTCCTACATTTCTTCTTCAAACATGTGGTTTCTCCACAAAACATTAACCTTGTGAAATATGTTATTTCATGAACATTGTATCTAGTTGATCTGATCATCATCGACTACTCCTTACATGAGAGATAATTCTCCAATGATACCACCTCTATTTTGAACCATGTTAGGGGTGTAGAATGTTCTCTCTCAATATGGATACATGGAATATATCATGTTGTTATGGTATGATTGGTGGAAGTGATAGTATATAGGCTACCTCATGTGATAATCATATAAAGTGACTGCTGCATGTTTGACTATGAATTCCCTTATTCACAAATTTCATGACATTCTCCCATAAGGGTATTTGGAGGAATACCATATATCAACCATCACAATCTATGTCTCATTAATTATTTTGATCATATGTCAAATTTCAACTCTTGTTTTCCTTGATGTTCTACGGAATGGTATAGAATATTTTCTCTATTTCCTAAAAAATTTCAGGAACAAACTATTTTCATTCCCGAACATCATCTCAGTATGACGGTGTTCTTCATCCCTTCCAACTAATGGTTTTATAGTGATCCATATGGATTCTTTAGTGGAAATTTTTATTTTATGAAAACATTTAAATAGAAATATGTTGATCGTATCCTCCATTCATTTCTATTGATCATGCTCTCAACATGTCATCTAGTTTCAAGAGAGTCTGCTCCGATGGGAAATCATATTGGGGGTTACATGTCATGATTATGTTGAAATCTATTATTAGAGAATGTTAGAGACTATTTTGGAACATGTACATATATAATGGGTGTCTATTTGATAAAATTTATAGTGGTGTCCCATTAAGACTCACCAATTACTTAGTGAATATCATTGAATGTGGATTGACTATGTAATCCTCTTGAATTGTGATGAATTTAGAAGTATTTACTAGATGATCCGCCATACCCATATAAAATTATTTCCTGTAGATGTAATTGTAATACCAGTATCATAGTCCTTGGTGATGTTTCAACATTTCTATGTGGCTTTGGGTAATTGTTTTATCATCACCTTGGATATTTTCATATCTTCTGCCACTTGCAGATATACATGACTTCTTGATGTGTATTAAAAAATACAATTCTTCATATTGTCCAACAATAGTGATCTAATATATTTTAAAAATTGATTTGTCGAACTGAGAACTTTTCAAGCCGAGACGTCGACTTTTTCCATTGTTCACTTATACGCACTCATCCTTCACCGATGAAATACCATGATTTGAGATACTGCTTTGCACACCATGAAACACTTTGAGTCGACATATTTATTTTGTTTCATTTCTCATGCCATGAGTTGATATTATCATCATCAATTACACAAGTACCATGATTCAACCAATTTAGCATACAACTCATCCAATCACCATCACCTAAATTCTATACTAGGTTCAACCATAAAGGGACATTATTGTGTAAGTCCCAACACCAGCCATTTCTATGCACCTTATTCTTATTAGTCCTCTCTAAATCACTATAAACTATATCACACCCTCTGTGACAATCATTGGATGCATCTTGCTCCAAAAAAGAGATCCCTTATCCTCCAAACATACGATTCTTATAGTTTTCTCAACGTGACTATAAACTATAGCATGACCCATTTGACAAACATAGGATGCTTCTTGCTCCAAATAGGAGATGCCTTATGCACCATAAATGAGATTCAAATAGATCTCCTTATATGAATATAAATGGTAGCACACTCTAAGTGGAAAACATAACATTCCTCTTTCTATAAGAAAGAGATGCCTTATTCACGATGCATGAGATACCAATAGTCATATCTATATGATTTTAAACTGTAGTACACCTTATGTTCCAAAATTAGGATGCCTATTGCTCCAAACAAGAGACTCATTATATTCCAAGAATGGTATTACAATAATCTTATCTACATGAATTTAAACTATAATACAATCAATCATTAAATAATTGGATTCCTCTTGTTCCAATTAAATTATTAATTATGTGCTAAGCATAAGATGCCTCATGCCATGATTATAGTTGTGTAATTTCATGAGAGTTGGATTCTATTCAAGTAATCCACCTCTCCACCTCATGCTTCATGTGCCCTACATTTTGATATTCATCATTCTTCATATCTGATGGGACCACCTAATGTCCTTGTCCCATGACACATCATCTCACCTACAGTTTTGGGTAAACACCCCGGATGACCTTTGATGACACTTTTAGTCAACTCATGTGTGTCGAACACGGTCATTAGTCAACAATAATTTGTTTATCCCTTTTCAGGATAACATGGTATGTGTATTGTATTTCGAACATGATCAATAGGTATCCTCCATCTCTAGGCCACCCTCACAATGTTCCAAACATCAGGAATGTTATTCACACATTTCATATCCCTTAGTTTGGACTAATTACAACTCCTATGGCGTTATTCATCTTGTGCACTAGCGCATAGGTGTAGTCATTAATTTTATTCACAAACCCACCAATGAGTTGGGATGCCCTCATAGCCTGACAGGAGGAAGAAATTATGGGAACCATCCATTCTTAATACCCATTCAAAACTGTCTCTCTATAGCGGCACCTGAGAAACATCCATGTGTAAGGCTCCATCCACCGTTTTTGCTCCTTAGCATCACATGGGGAACTTCCACTCAAAATCCCAATTCACCACCCTACAAGGCTACACTTTTTCACCATGGTTGACATGTCTTTTGTTTACCCTTGTTTCTCACACCATATATAACTCACATTAGAATAGAGTAAACAGTGACCATGACCTCCTTCATCTTCCTCCTTAGCCTGTATGCCCCAAACACCATCCCAAACATTGGGGTCTTTGATCCTTTCCAAGGAAAGGTTTGTTGGAAGACTCACTGAGGCTCAAGACCAACACCTACATGATCTAACCACATTCATGTCTGTTCACATATATTTTGAAGGATGTTAAACTACATTCTCCATCCTGAACTACATGGACATTAGTCTTTTACAAGTCATGGTACGTAGGAAGCCTTTCTGAGGTTCAAGGCCACAAAATATTGGTCCTGACCAACTTCACATCGGTCCACCACAACATCCTAAACTACACGGAAATTGATCTTTACCAATGAAATGTATGTAAGAAGCCTCTCAGAGTTTCTATCTCAACACACATCGTTCCCTACCACATCACATCATTGCACCACCGTCAGACATGATGTTAAACTGTACACCCATTTTTTCCCACATGTCACTAAATTTTCCCCCAATCAATGATAAGACATTGAGATCTTCATCCATAGGTAAGTCAGTGTGTTCCCCGAATAATGGTAAGCTTTTGGAACCCTAATCAATTCTATGCCATTGTCAACACAATCAAGAGTATGTTGTCATCAAACCCATTTAATGGTATGGCATTATGTTCCCCAACTAATGGTAAGTCGTTGTGTTCCACAAGAAACAATAAGTTGTTAGATCCCCAACCAGTGGTAATCCATTTTAGTCATTAACCGACGTTAAACCATTGTAGTCCCCCCTATTGGCACCCGCATCTCTGGTCTACCCCTTGAGTATCCGAAAAAACTCGGGCTTCTAAATATTCATCATCCTTAGTATTCCACCATGTCTATGTACTCTTCACACACCCAAAATATATAACGACACCCAAACAACATAGAATTTTATTCACTATCATGGGGGTATGTTGGAAGCCTCCCTGAGGCACAATTCCATCACCCATGTTTCAACCTAGTCTCTCACTTGAGCCTATGTGTTTTGTGAAGATCATTCCCCAACCAAAATTTCCTATTTCCTCTAGATTCTATTTATACGTCCATTCTCTTGGGTCGCCTCCTTAGGAGTCCCTTCACACCACCAAACTACGGGGACAATGAATCCCTACCACATGGATATGTAGGAGGCCTATTGAAGGATCATTCCCAACACTACAGTTGCTATTACTATGGTTCTATCTCATTGTCCGTACACTCTCAATAATTCATATCAATCATGATTATTACCCATGCCACAACATCCCAGTGAGAAGAATTCATCTATCTGAATGTCATTCCTTAGGGAACTGGGGTAGCTGAGCATCCATAAACCCCACATAATATATAACCATCCAACAAAGTGTATCCCTCCTGTGATGGGCCGCTAACCCCATGTAAGCACCTACATTCTCTGGGTCGCTGTCCTCTTTGCACACACTGATTCACAACCCCTTCAAAAAACGTGGATTTTGATCACTTTCTTCTACATAGGGTACATAGGAACCTTGCATGAGGTTTAATCACAACCAATGGAAAACCATGGTGTTCCCCATTCATAGGTACATTGGCCCTGATCTTCCCTCTGTGGTTTCCAGATCAGCTTCCATTATGTGACATCATCCCTTTATGGGACACACCACTCTGGTTCTTCTCTCATTGGGCATTCTGACCTATCCATCCGGTGTTCCCCATTCTGGTATGCACTCTTCCTGATCCTCCCTTAGTGGTGTGTAGATCATTCTACATGGTGTGATATCTTTCCTTTTTTGGACATACCACCTCATATCTATCCTCATTGTGTGTTATGATCCATTCATCTGGTAAACCATCCAAGTTATCCATCATATGGATGTACCAATCTGAGTTGTCTCAGTGAGATGTTATGATAACCCTCATACCATCTTCGCAAGAAGTCAAACACACAACCTAACTCGTTTTAAAAAAGAGAGGTCTGTGGAAAACCTCGGAAGACACGCCTCTGTCATAAACATATACAGTAGAAGTTATGCTCACAAAATACCCCATGTTAAACATGGGAAGCTGAGGAAAACCACATAGACATGCCTCCTACATAAGATCCCCCATGACTAACTCAGTATGCCATGGGTTCTTCTTCCTTGAGATTCACTCTTATGAGGAAAAATACTGGTTCCCCAATTTACACGAATCCAGATATGCCCCGACATGCATGATGTTGTCATCTTCTAAAATAGAAGTCTGATATCTTGCCGAGACCCCATGGAATGCCAGGGCATATGTAATGTAATTAACTGATTTCCACAAAGATATGGAACCTAGAATGAGATTCACGAACCACAACTCAATTATTTATGAGAGACCCAGACCGAGGAACAATTTCCAAGAAGGGATCCATTGAAAGTGGAACCTACATAGCATTATCCTATTTCGATCAGTGAATGTATGTCCCTAAATATGAGATGGATGTCACCCACCTTTGGATAGCTAGAATGCGGGCTAATACTCCAAATCCAATACATGTAGATTCATGCCCCATCAAAAGCATCAAAAACAAAAACAAAAAACTAATATATGAAATAATGAAGACAAATAAAAATTATGGATGGATCACCCCCAACATTATTGATAAATACAAGAACCAATAAACACTACTGGAAAAACACCCTATACCAACGGTTTGGAGGACCGTCTCCAAGTAAGCTGTGACAATAGGTCTATACCAACAGTTTTGGGAAAACCATTGGTACAAACCTATACCAACGGTTTTGAAAACCGTTGGTATAATTAATATGAAAATCTATACCAACGGTTCTCAAAACTGTTGGTATATGTATTTCAAAAAAACCATTTGGTGGGATTTGATCCGAGGACCTCTAGTTTATAATTGAATGACTTAACAAATAACCTAACATGACTTTTGTGAACATAATATCATAAATATATATATGTATTGTCATAATTATTTTAAATTTTGATTTATATAATGTTCTCGGTAAGAAGAGTCGATAGAAAATCGAAGGACCTATACCAACAGTTTTGAGAACCGTTGGTATAGGTCCTTTGATTTTGGGACCTATACCAACGGTTTTGGCCAAACCGTTGGTATAGGGCCTCCATAATGGACCTATACCAAAGGTTTTGGACAAAACTGCTGGTATAGGTCCTCTATAATGGACATATACCAACGGTTTGTCCAAAACCGTTGGTATAGGTCCATATAAGTGACCTATACCAACGGTTTGGCAAAACCGTTGGTAAAAGTCATATTTACAGTAGTGAAAATCTTACGCACTAATAACCTAAGATAAGGATAATAATCATATAATGTGGAATGATAGATACAACTTAGTATTGATTTTTATAATGGTGAAAAAGATAAATAATATTAAATAACTTATGAAGACATCTAATTAAAATAATCCAAATAATTTTTTTTGTCAAACAAAAAACATAAATTGATGATGATGGAAGATAAAATCTCTTGGGGAACCCACCACCCATATATGGGTGTTATGGTTTCATTTAAATTATTTTTGTATCCAAATTATCTTCCTCAATTCATATAATAATTTTTTTTCATTCAAAAACCAATCTATATGGTTTTTTCAAATCTTATTAACCAAAAATAAATTTTGAGGTCCCTATGAGTTGAAAGCATTTTTCCCACCCCCTATCTTGTGATAATTTGGTTGTAAATCAGGGATGAGAGGATATTGTAGGGTTCATCGTTAACTTCAAAAAGAGGTGGGGATATTCCAACCATATTCTTACAATCACAACCATGGAGTGTATCTTTATAATAATATTATGGCATCCTTTACCATTGGAACATTATCTATCTAACATCCCCATATTAATTCATATTGTTTTATAAGTATAGTTCCCCCACAATATATTCTTATTATACACAATATTTAGTGAATTCTTCCTCTTTAATTTTTTTATCATGGGAAACATTGAAAAATATAAATATTTCGTTTAACATATTATAATTATAAAATCATTGTTTAATTTCAATATAATAAAATTAATTTAAGAAAAAA
Organism: Viscum album; assembly: GCA_963277665.1. Taxonomy (NCBI): domain Eukaryota; kingdom Viridiplantae; phylum Streptophyta; class Magnoliopsida; order Santalales; family Viscaceae; genus Viscum; species Viscum album. The sequence continues at coordinate 791,520,478 of OY728160.1, read as the reverse complement.
GAATATACCATATGTGTATTTATGAAAAACATCTTTTTATTAAATTTTAATTCAGGATTTATAAAATAAGAGTACTAAAAATACATCCAAGAATATCGATAGGCCTATTATTATCAAAAATTATGTTCATTATATAAACACTTAATAAATTGAATATATAATAATAATTGAAAGCATCCTTTTAATGCTCATATTATTCCTTCATACATAATACAACATGGGTTATTATATTGACATACATATGAATTGGGTTAATTATAAACCCCAATATGGGAATACATATAAAATTAAATCAATAAATTAATATATTTTTGTATCTAGGAATTTAAATATAGAATACAATGAGTGAATATCATAAACAAACTCAATAAGGATTACTATATAATGATAATCATAGTAGAAACCTAGGAAATTTTAAAACAACATAAAACACTAAATCATAAAAATATGTGAAGAGAAAAAGTATAAGATAATGAAGGAAAAAGTACTATGATTTATTTTTTTCATTATCTAGTCCATTTGAAGACATATTATGAGACCAAAACACAAACCAATGCATTAGATGGCTATATAATTTTGAGGTCACCTGTAACATTCATTTAAATCAATTTCATTAGTGTTCCACATATATCATATACCATAAAATCCTTTATCATGATATTTTAATACATGATCATGCATTATGGAATGAGTAATTATATGTCCCTAATAAATAAATAAAATGTGTATAATGGTGAATACCCTTTAATGTAAATGGGTATGTCTATTCACAACACATTTGTTTGGCATGTAAAATTACAGTTGAATTTCTAAAGCATAATAGTGTTATATGAAGATTCATAAAATTGGTAGATGATAATGGGGAGTCTCATAATTGGGACATCAAATTTCTAGTAATACAGAAATGAAAAAACATATCCCAATATTATGATATTGAAATAGAATTCATATGATAATGAATAGAATTGAATAATGAGGAGAAGGAATGGATCACTTATGATGATAGAGTGATCCCAAATATCGATGAGGATATTATTTTTAGATTGGGAGATCCTTTAGATGATTATAGAAAAGGGGGTAGAATAAGGAAATGATCCTTAATTATTTATGTATTCTAAATGGGTTCATGTGTGGATTTATGTAGGAAATGTGTGCTAATTCATTTTTTTTCTCAAACGTATGTTTTGAACACAATATTACAAATTAACAAAAAAAAACATTGACATTGTCTTATTCAATAGTTTATATAAAGTAAGGCTATATTTAACTATTTCTTTTTGAAAATGTCCGATATTATTAAAATAATACAATTTATGTTGTGGAAGAGAGTAATATTTATAATGAAATGATTATAAATACTTAAAATATATTATATGTTTTTGAGGATTAATTAAGGTGCTATAAAATTAATAAAATAAACATAATATTATATAATTATATTGGGAAAATATATATTTGGTCATGAATTCCTTTTTTGTATTAATTACATCATTATGGGTTTTAATAAAGTCATTATACACAACCTATATTAAAATTGTACTTACTTTTTACAAAATAATATGACTACATTAGATTATTTTGAAGTATCCATCATTCGATAATTTCAATATTATGCTTGATAAATAATATTTATTTTCTAAAAATTATTTGTGAAATATTTTAATTTTCAGTTTTAAAATAATAAGCATCTTAATTGAGAAATTCTATGTCTTTTTATAATAATATTTTTCAGAACAGTATTAAAACTATATTTTTCTTCATAAAAAATCTATAATTATATATATTTAATAAAATTTATAAAATAATATTATTTTAATATTAAATTATATATTTAAAAAATTAATTAATTTATAAATTCATTAATTAAATTTCATAGTTAACCAATAATCTAATATTTGTTATATTATATCAAAATAAAAAAATAATTTATAAAGTAACGATAATATAGTGAAAAAATATTCACTATTATATAAATTATGTATATTATAATTATTAGGGTATTGATAAATATCCCATTAATAAAACTTAAAACTCTATAGGGTTATGTTGTTTGTCCATGATATTTTCATTTGATGGATCATCATACAATGATTAGGTCATGATCCTGATTTTCTCAAACTTATCCTACGTATAGTTTTTCTCAAGATGTGGTCATTGCATCTCATTTTTGGCTTGGTCATGGGACAAATCACATTGATACTATCTCCATTTGGGTGTCCTATAAATGGGATTTATATTATATGATTCTACCAGTTGTTTCCATAACTTCTATTTCCTATTTAAGTTGGTTTTTTAAAAACCAAATATTTATACAAATCATATGATCATTGTTGAAAATATATATTTTCAACATAAATGATATAGTAAGATGAATTACATAAGATATATTATAAAAAATCCAATGATGTTATCATAAAATTTATATCCATAATTTATATAATAATTAATTTAATGTAATATCAAGGGTAATATTAGTTTTAAAATATCGAGTCATTACTACATTCCTCCCTCAGTAAATTTCGACCTAAAAATATTCATTTCGCACACTCAAAAGATATGGTTGATTTTATCTAATCACTTCAACTGGTTCTTACATTTTTTCTTTCAAACATGTGGTTTCTCCACAACACTTTGACATAGTGAATTGTTTTATTCCTTGAACATTGTATCTATGAGACGAGATCTCCACGAGCTACTCCTTGTGTCAGAGATCATCCACCAATGAAACAACCTTTGTACTAAGAACTTGTGAGGGGTTTAGTATGTTCTTCTTTAATATGAATACATGGAATACATAATGTTCTTATGGAAGGATAGGTGGTAGTGGTAGTTGATAGGCTACCACATGTGATAAGGATCTAAAAGTGACGGATGTTTTTAAGACTATGAATTCCCTTATTCTCAAATCTCATCACATTCTCCCGAATGTGTATTTGGAGGATTACCATATACCTGCATATAAATATTTTAATAATCAATGATTTTTATCATATGACTTCTCTCAAATCATATTAGAATTGAAGTCATGTGGAATGGTATCAAACTTTTTCACTCTATCCTCAACCATTTCAAGAAAAACTGTTTTCATTCCCAAAAATTATCATAGCATGATGGTGTTATACATTCATTGAATCATATGGATTTATAGGGATACATTTGTATTCTTTAGAGGAAAATGTTATTAAATAAAAACTAGAAAATATGAATATGTTGATCCCATCCTCCATTGATATCTATTGATCATACTCTCAACATGTCCTCTAGTTTCTAGATAGTCTACCTATATTGGCCATAATATTGATGTTGAATTTCATGCTTATATTGAAATTTATTTATAGTTTCCAAGGTGTTCGATGATGTGACTGATGATTCTACTATTACTACCCTAGAATATACCTACTGTGAGATGTCATTCATTTCATGATTTATTTTCAATAATAGATTTGTGTTCTTTCCATTTTGTTCAGGGGTCCCTACTGAGTAATGTGTTATTCAATATACCATGGGATTCATCCGTGCATGTTGTTCCGTGTGTAGACGACCGATATTTCTACAGGGGTGATTAGGGAAACATGACTATTGGATTATACCATAGTTGACTTGGTTTCCTAAGACCAAGAGGGGCCATGTCAGACTGGTCAGACATGAAATACTACATTGGAATCCAATAACATCACTACTCACACAAACAGGTGTAGTTTTCTTCAGATGGCCATTAGAGTTTCCTTTTTTTATTTTGTTTTTTTCAGTCATTTATTGGGATTGTATTCAATACCACTCACATTTAGTGGTATTTTCACCCAACCAGCTTTTAGTTGTATTTGGTTTCCCCATTTTACGATTTGGGTTGTGGTTGGGTGTGTGTGCCTACATGTAACTAGGAAAATGCCTCAAACATGCAGGTTGACACATTTAGCACTAGTCGAAAATCCATGGCCATTGGGAGGCAAGATTGGGATAGTCAAAACATGGTCCATAGGAGATAGGTTGTTATAAAGTGGTATTAGTGTGTGGTCGGTTCCACTACAATGACCAGGAGTCGGTGTTTTGTTTTGGGGAATCAATGTTAATTAATGCAAGTATGAAATTCAGATTTGTGGAGTCTAGTGTTGGTGCAGGGTCCGACTAATCAATACATCCAGACCATGAACTATTATTTTCAAATCTATACTTGAAAACAATGGTTTCATAAGTATCACCCTATGATATTTTGAATAATATTCAACTCACTGGGTATAATCTTCTAAGCGTGGTACATCTTGATCTATCTCAAGATTCCTCCATGTGGATGACCAGCTAGGATCACAATACACAATCATGAGGAAAAATAACCTAGAGATGAGGAATCTATTTAGGGACCAGTGATAGACATGGCCCACCATGTGGTATACCAGTGTTACCACCACACACTAATATGCCATCAGGCATATCATCAGTGGTTCAAGAGGATTCCTCTTACCAGACCGAGTCATAGATTACTCTTTTAGCACTTATCCATTAGGCATAGGGATCGAATGTGTGCCACATGAAATTTGGGAAATGATTACCTGAGAAGTTGGGTCTGTAGGGCATATGGATTACTGGTGCACAATGTATTCCATGGAACTATATGGTTCATATGAGGGAACATGCTAGTTTTCATTAGGGTATCATTTACTATGATTTTTGTTAAAAGGGGTCCTCTTGGGGAAAATAGTCCTACCATTCATGTTATAGGGTAGGAGAGGAGACAGTTATACAATATCAAGGCATATGACCCCATGAATCTAATGATGAATCAATGTAGGTTTTGTGTATTTATACTTTAGATGTAGTACTAATGGATACCTATACTATTGATTTACGTTTTCTACCACATTTTCTTGTTTGATACGTTGATGTAATAGTAAACAACATTGAGTTGAACTTCACATTTAGAGAATCCTATTGGAGGTGACCCAATGAACACAAACTAGTTCAAATAGTGTGACATGACTCTTGAAGGAAAGAGTATCAGTATGGATCTCTTGGTAGAAGCGGCGTGTCTTTAATATGTATATTTTGGTATGGAGTAGTAATGTTTGTGCAGTGAATGACAGTATTAGGCAAAGGATGTGGTACCTCCATGGAGATTGATCTAAATTTCCCTTTATTGGTAGAGGTGAAACTCTTGCAACTCTCGAGGGACTCAGGTAGTAGCGGGTATATCCAAATACTATATATTTGGCTTGGTCAACCCTAACTGATGTGAATATAATGAGTAATCATGTTCATTAGTGAGAGTAGAGTATAAAGATTCCTCCCTTGAAGATGTTCCTTGATTACCTATTCAGTGAGGGTTAATCTTATTCTTTGATCTGTACCCTAGGATGACATTGATATCCACAAAAGCATATCATATTACTCTTGCATACAATTGTGAATTTTAGGTACATCTGGAAGACTATTGAATGGATTAGCTACATGCGTTCAAGGAGTATGGTCGAAGGGCTCCGTAAGTAATTCTAGTACGATCTATGTCTATGACTATATTAGTTATAAATACTCATAGGTTATAATAATTCTATCTTGTCAGGAATATTGTTTATAAACTAGAGTTTTTGATTAATCTATTGACTAGAAAGTTACATTTTGAGATACCGATGGGAGGAGACACAATAATAATGCATATAATGATGGTGTGATGTGAGCCTTTAGGTGAGAGATTCAGTTGGATCATCTTGGTGATAGCATTAAGTCCCTATGACTGGTCATCCACTTTTCATGGTCATATTGATAGTTTTAGGAAAAAATGATGTGGTATATCCAATGAATTGGAATGAAGTTTTCAAGGTCAGCTAAAAAAAGGGAATCCCATGCTGGACATGATAAAATCACATATAAGAGGGTGCAACTGATCACTCTTTAGTCGGCCAACCTTGCCTTCCTGGTAGTAGATGTTTTGAATTTTCACTTCCCAACATTATATGCAGAGTTCAAGACTTTCCCTTAAAAATATGTTTCCTGGGTTACCTTCCACAAGAATAAGGACTTCTATATCTTTCTATGCCTTGATATAGCCCGGATATCAACATCAGTATATCGGTGTGATTCCCTAGAGCTTCAGAAGAAGAGGGAGTTGGTGGGAGATATGAAGAGGAAAATCATAATATGACCCAGTGATCTAGGTTATGTGTGGCTTACTATCACTTTAATCATGTTTCATGGGAGATCCAGTTCCCACTACCAAAGGATTGGAGGGAACATAAAATAGTTAAAAGTGGTAGTATTTCGCGTGGATGAAATGGAGCCCGTTGTTATTTCAGCAGTTGAGAAAGAAGTGATGGATCGATTACCTTCAAGACTATGACATTTAGATAGTCTATAATACTAGAAAAGGGAATGTGGTGGCATACATGATCAGCAGTAGGTCTGGTTTATAGCTACTGATTGAGGAAACGTAGCAGCTTTCCATGATGCAAATATTCTTCATGGATGATAATCAAATAGTTTATCTTCATTCAATGACAGCCACTCCCCCACTGTTCTATAATGTTAGGGAGGCATAGTTCTTGTATTTTGACTACTAGAACCGACGTGCTCAGTTAACTACAAGAAAATATCCTAATAGATAGTCGATAGGTGGGGAGAACATCATTCATTTCAGAGGACACACTGTGATACCAGTGACATTCTGGGAGGAGATGTTGAGAGAGTTTTACACATATCCTTTGGTGGTACATCCTAGTGATGTAAATATTTACTAATACCTTATACTTTAGTACTGGTGTCCTTGATATTGAGACACATTGAGTTTGTGGATAAATACTATGTTTTTCATTGTGTCTCGCCCCAACGGGGATTGAGGATTTTTTGTCAGGGCAAGAAATTTATCAATAATATTTATCAGATGTTTTCAGTTTTAGAATGGAGTGGTGATGTGTCATACCACATTTATCTTCACCCATAGATGCATCGAGTGCCATATGTTTTTGATTTTTTGTAGATGAGGAGGTAAATGCATGACCCATCGCACATCGTCGACTCTGGTGAGCTTGACATTGATAATGGGGAGATATTTTCTATATTCCCAGTGGAGATAGAGGATCGACAAGAGTGGGACCTTCAAAGATGGTTTATTATTATAGTGCGTTTTTATTGGTAATACAAGAATCTCTAAGAGAGAACATGGGTTTAGGGGCCTCATATTCATACTACGTTTCCCGCATTTGTTTGATTTTCCTTTATTTTGGCATTTGAGGATGTAAATCCCCATGTTCGGGAGAATTTAATGTCCCTAAATTCCCAAGTAATTTTTTTATATGAAATTATATTATGACTACACGCTCTGATGTCACGTGATTCTAAGGCATGGAGTGCTTAGAAAAATATGTCAAAAATTTTAACCTTTAAATAGCACATATCAGATGTTTTCTTGCAAAAGATAAATTCTTCCAAAAGGGTTGATATGATCATAAATATGAGTTAACCATTGTATTATGGATGGAAGGGCCACCCTAGGACCTAATTAATTTTAGTCGGTTCATTCGAGCTGTGGGAAAACCTAGAAATGACATAATAGTAAATAAAATAATTAATTAAAATTATTTTATTTCTCAAATTCTTGTAACTCTAGAGTGGTGAATCAAATTAAAAATATGAGAGGATCAATGAACTCGTGAGGGTATTCCTTTGTTTGGAAGACCCTAATATCAACTAGTGCGGGACAAAATTTGATGTTCATTTTTGGATGTGAATAAAATAATTCGGTAATAATTACATTATTTTCAAACAAATATAACTCATAAATGGTATCTCGGCTTAATAATCTAAGGGAACAATTAATCTCATGAGGGTGTGTTGTAACAACCGAGATTTTTATGGTAAATATTTTGTTTTCATACTTCATTAAAGGAATCATTTACTACACACAACACTAGCTTGGTTTTCTTTACACGCAATCACGACCTTCCTCAATAGCTTGCGTTGTACGCAATATCGAGTTTTACTAAACAATGATATGCTATTAAAATACTATTAAAACTAGCCGTTATGAATAGTAATAACCATTTTTTGAAATTTTATAAATTTTATTTTTCAAAATGGACTTATTTTTTGGATTCGTAATATCGAAATTATCCTAGGGTGAAATTCTAGTATTTTTCTGAAAACTTTCAATTTTTGATGAATAGTGAAAACACTGGGTTATTATTTAAAAACCGACTATTTATTTAAATAATTATTTATTTTATTTAAATTTATTTTAGGCCAAAATTGATACATAATACCTATATAAGTTCAATGTAATTCATTAGAGTCATTTTATAATAATTATATATATATATAATTTTTATTGAACTTTTGACCATCTTTTACCCACCTCCATGGAGAATTTGCAAATTTACCTTAAACTTAAATTTACCGCTTTTGTGAATGTAATTTAAAAAATCTGAGAGACACGGTTCATTTCAGTTAGTAAAATGTGGTTCAATGAGATTAAAATAATTTTTGGTGAATAGTAACTTTTTAATTTTATTTACCACGGTTAGAAGTGAATAGGGTAATTACGGGTAAAAATGATATTATTATTACCCTAACACATGTCCTATTTCTATTGGATAAATGTAATTCGACCAAAAACAACATTAGGGATAATATATTACCCTTTAGGTCCACATGGATTAGATTAGGACATTCAATATTATTTTATTTAAAGAATAGTTAAAATTGTTAAAATTAATGTTTAATAACTAAAACATTTTTAATATAGGGTTATACATAAGATATATTTGACTATAAATATTAATTAGAAATCTAAAAATATTTCATTCATAATGGTATTTTATTTATAATTTTTAGACACTAAATAATTTAATTTATTTATGACACAATGACAATGTAGTAAATATCTTATTAATGAAATATTAACATAATTGATGTTCTAAATACTCAAATAAATGTAATTTGCGACTTTTTCTGAATTCCACTAATTTTCTAGGTTAATATGGCATGCTATTTTTTATTTAATTAACTTTTTTAAAACTAATCATTCTATTATGATTTTCACAAAAATCAATTACCAAATAGTATCAAAATTGACATAAAATATTTTTTAAAACAAATATTATATTATTAATTGTTATTATATTCTTAAAAATATAAGTATAGGCCAAGATACTTAAATAATAATAGGTGTATCATGAATGGACCACTTTGGGGTATCTTGGATGTATATGGTATGTTTATTAACTATATAATATAAAAATACAAAGTGACATGGTAAATGTCAATCTAATAAACTAAGAGTTAAAACAAAAAGATAAGGTTAATATAATGACCTAAAGATTTTTATATTCTATTGGATGAGATAATTTCGACCCATACCCTCCTTAGCTTTTAAATTGATCAATTTTGAGATATTAACAATCGAATATGACTACATAATAAAATAATATTTTTAGTTATTCCATAGGTGGCCATCTCCTCCCTTATAAAAGGGAACCTCCTCCCTCTCCTCCTCACACCACATTGAGACATAAATCTCGGCCAAAACCTACCAAATTCACTTCTAAAATTCACTATAAGCATTCTAGAGGTCCTAGTCTTCTTAAAAGACCATCCCTAGTTCCCAAAGTGGAGGTTAAGAAGAGGCGCATCAAAGAAGAGGTAATATCCATTACCGATCCTTTCCAATTTATTTCTTCTACAATGCCTTCTTCCTTAGTTGTTTCATTATGAAGTAATAACATCAGTATCACTCATATACTTATAAGTTATTAAAAATATGAAACAACCCTATTTCACCTTCTATCTATCCTATGGAAAATGAAATCCCCGCGCGTGCGTACGTACAAAATACCGTCTCCACGCTGTGGTGTAATCTGTTTTCCACCACCACCTTACTTGGATGGGTATAATGGCTTAGAGAATAACTATATATGATTATTGTAAATTGATATTGATTCAAAAATAGTACATATACACTCCAATACAATTCCACGATCATGGGAATGATATCATCACTCGTGCGTATGTACGGAATACCATCTCCACGATGTGATGAGACTCATTCTACATTATCTTCATTGCAAAATGATTATATTAATGCATTTAATGAATAAATATGATATATATTATACTAATACCATTCTGGAATTGAAGTATCTATAATATAAAAATAACAATTAGAATTTATACGACAAAACACACATAAAAACAAAAAAGCAATAAACACCCGAATGACAAGTAGCAATGAAATATTACTAATACGAAGCTAAGAATATGACCATTTATGATAGCATAACAATGAGTAAAATTCTGGAATAAGTCAATAACATTATTTAAATCATTATATAGGAGGTTCTGAAAAGTACGAAGCAAATCAGACCTAAGGTAAGGGAAAATCTCACAATCTCATTTATATCTGAGATTGTTTATACTTTGGTATTTTCTGGGTTGTATTTATCATCCACATCCATGTTTCCTTAATATGTAATATTATTTACATCTGCCTATAATTTTTTAAATCCAGTTTTACCCATTTGATAGTTTTTAGTAAAAGATATGAAAGGAATATTTTTTCGTTTTTAGTACAAGGTACTTTTTGACTTTTTCGGCCAAAGTACGAAAAGAATGTTTTTTAACTTATACGGCCTGAATGGAATTTTATGAAATTATTTCCATGAATCTTCCTTTTCAAGTTTTCAAGTTTATTTTTAATCAACCTCTTTCGGTTTAAAATTATATGACATGTTAAGAAAGGAAAATGTTTTTGAAGTAGAAATGATATTTTCCTCAAGAATGGAGTTCAAGTGTTCTATTGAAATTATTCTCCATCTGAGATAATATTGGGTTCTATTTCTATCCCTATTTTTACAGTGTTTTGATAATTTTATGATGATATTATTTTTATGATGTCCTTTTATCTTATATGGATTTTGTTATGATGGCATGATGATTAATAATCCCATTTTTATTACATGGGTTATGTTATGATGTATGATTTATGATCTTGTGGAACACATAAGAATGGTATCATTATGAGATAGGTGAGACCTATATCTCCTTCCAATTCATTGTTTAGAGATTTACATCTCATGAGATAGAAATGGTTAGAACGACAGGTTAAACCGGTTCAGTGATACAGCACTGCAAAGAGGAGTGAAATCAGTTCAGAAGTGGACATTGTCCACTAAGATAGTCATGGAAATGAGTCTTAAATATTTAGAAATGATTCTCCATGATTATTTGTGTATGACACAAAGTTTCATGTTTTAAGTTATGATTATTTGGAATTAAATTTCACCACTATGTTTTATCCCATTGTTATGATATTATGATATATTTTGCAGGTTATGTTTTCCAAAATGTTATGTTCTTATGAATATGAATTTATTGATATTTATTATAATTACCCTTACTGAGCATTTGAGTTCACACTTTTGTATGTTTTCTTTCCCCAGGTCAGGAAGAAGGGTACTAAGTAGAATATTCCAAAAGAGACTCTAGATATGATGAAATAAATGGGAGACAACATAGATGATTTATGAACTAGTTGTTTATGTTTCCCAGTTTCTAAAGACACTATACCTATACAGTTCTTTCATGGAATTCTTATATATTGTAATAAGTGTTCTTAAATTATGAATTAATAACAATGTATTTAAAGTATGGGTCGTTATAGTTTGTATCAAAGGAAAGGAATAGTCAACCTTTGGAAACTAGGATGTGAAAGCCTTAGTAAGAACCCTAAGGATATGTCTAAGCATAGAACACAATCTTAGTGTTTTAGAAATGTCCATGAATAACCTAAGATAATACCTTAAGTGTAAAATTTTATTCTTGATTATGTGTTTTTCCTATTATATTTACTATTGATCACACTATTCTTCGTGATTTTAGTCAATGACAGGAACCCGAAGGAACAGTGTTAATGCGGAATGTGATGGGCAATGCAATGATTGTCCCCCAGAGAAACCAAATGTTATGGGAGATGGAATGAAAAATCTTGTAGCCATGCTCATATAAATTTCTCTTGCTATGAATCATGTAGGAATTCCAAATGAGCAAAGGAAGGAGCAACATTCTGTTGAATCCTTCATGAGGTAGTTCCCACCTTCTTTCAGTGGGTCTACTGAGCCATTCGTTTCTGAACAACAGATCAATACTACTAAAATGATATTTTTAGTTCTTCAATGTTCTGAGCATGATAATGTCATCTTAGGATTATATCATTTCGAAGGTGAAGCTGATCAATTGTGTAATATTATCAAGAATACAAGTCAAAGGGATGAAATTGAATCCATAGAATGGGAAGAGTTTAAGAACCTATTTTTCAATAAAGACTTCCCTTGTATTCTTTGAACAAATATGGAGAAGGGGTTTCTTGAACTGAAGAAAAAGGATGATGAATCTGTTGGTACTTAGGAATAAAATTTTTACAAGACTTGCACGGTACGCTTCTAGGTTTATTATCCAACCTGACAGTATGATTGATCGATTATTAAGTGGCTTAAAACCACCTCTTCCAAGGGATCTTGCCATAAGGGACATCAATAGATATGAGGAAATTGTACGATGTGATCTCAATGTTTAGATGGATATTGGAGTAACCCATCAGTCATATGGGTTTGATAAGAAGAGGAAAATGGAATTCAAAGGAAAATATAAAGACCACATTGAAAATAAGATGGGTTTTCCATTATGATCAATGTGTGGAAAGAAACATGGAGGGAGTTTTCTTAGAGGGACAAGTAAATGTTTCAAATGTGGAAAGGAAGGTCATCAGAAATTTTAATGCCACAATGATGGGAAGAAGTTGTCTAGTGATGCGAACAAAGAAAAGGCTACAGAGAGTGCACATCCTACACTTCAATGTTACAAGTGCATTGAAATGGGGAATTATGCTAATCAATACCCTAATCCAAGGGTTTTTGAAAATGATCGACGTCAAAAAACTCTGAAGGCAAAAGACAAAAGAAAGTCACATGAAATTTATATCAGCGATGTGGATTATGTTAATGAAGTGGTGAAAGGTACAATTACCATCCACTCTAATGTAGCAAAGGTTTTATTTGATTCTGGATCCACCCAATGTTTTATTTATGAAGAATTTTCTAATGGTATCGCCGTATTACCTCATCAATTAGATGTTGAGTTAGCTATTACAACCCCTAATGGCACAACAGTCGCATCAAAAGTTTATAATTCTTCTACGGTTGAGGTTTGTGGGAATGCACTTCATTAAAATCATGTGATCCTTCCTATAGTGTAATTTTATGTGATTCATTGAAAGGATTGGCTTTATTTATATGGATCTCATATCAATTTCCAAATAATGAAAGTGAAATTTCATATTCTAGATCAATCTATGATCGTCTATCGATGCAAGGATGAACATAACCATCCAGTGGAAATTTCTTCCACCTTATGTGTCTTGATTCCACTAAATGAAGGATATTTATCACAAATGGTTGGAGAGAGACTCACGATTAAGAATATGCCAATTTTACGTGAGTTTGATGATGAATTACCAGAGTAATTGCCGGGTCTTCCACCAAATAGTGAGGATGAGTTTTCAATAGAACCCTTACCGGGTGCTTTTCCTATTTCAAAGACACCTTATAGAATGGCCCCAATTGAGTTTCATGAATTGAAGAAGAAACTCTAAGAGAATATTGATAAGGGATTCATACTCCCTACTGAATCACCTTGGGGATAACCTGTTATTTTTGTTAAGAAGAAAGATAGATCAATGAGACTCTGCATGGATTATCAAGAACTTATCAGGATCACAATCAAGTACAAATATCCTCTCCCACGTATTGATGACTTATTTGATCAACTACGCGGAGATCAATACGTTTCCAAGATAGATCTTTGTTCAGGGTATCATCAATTAAGGGTCAAAAGGGAGGATATACAAAAAATGGCTTTCTGTACAAGGTATGGACACTTTGAATTTATAGTGATGCCATTTGGTCTTACTAATGCACCTGTTATCTTCATGGATCTCATGAAGAGAGTCTTTAGAGACTATCTTTATCAGTTTGTGGAAGTCTTTATGGACGATATTCTTGTCTATTCAAAGAGCATGGTTGAACATGAAGATCACTTGGGAATTGTATTGAAGACCCTATGAAAGGAGAAGCTTTATACCAAATTTACCGAGTGTGAATTTTTTCTTCAAAATGATTCATTTTTGGGTCACATAATCTCAAATGAGTGGATATCTGTGGATCCAGCAAAAAAAGTGGTTATATAAAGATGGTCGAGAACAACAACAGTAACTGAGATCCAAAGTTTTCTTGGTTTGACTGGATATTATCGACGTTTTGTGAAAGATTTTTCACAATTTTCTAATCCACTCACCAGGTTGACTCCAAAAGCAGTTAAGTTCATGTGGACGAAGGAATGTGAAGAGAATTTCAAGTAATTGAAGAGAAGGTGATCCAGTGCACCTGTACTCACACTTCCTTGTAGTGGAGAAAGGCTTGTGATCTAAAGTGATGCATATAAGAAGGTTCTGGGGTGTGTTCTTACGAAAAATGATACGGTGATAGCTTATGCCTAACGACAGTTGAAAATCCATGAGAAAAATTACCCAACTTATGATTTGGAGTTAGCTGCGGTAATCATTGCATTAAATATTTCGAGGCATTATTTTTATGGTGAAAGGTGTGATATTTATACTAATCATAAATGTTTAAAGTTTATTTTCACGCAGAAGGAGATGAATATGTGTCAAAGAAGATGGTTGGATCTGATTAAGGATTATGAATGCTCAATTCATTACCACCCTGGGAAAGCAAACAAGGTGGAAGACGCATTAATTTGACAAGACCATGCCAGCTTATCCATGATGAGGATCACAAAATATCCAATATTTATGGATTTACAAAGGATGGATCTTGGAATTATAATGTAAGGGGAAAAATCTTATCTTTCTCAAATGAATGTTCAACCATCTATACATGAGAAGATTAAAGAGGCACAAAAAGAAGATGTTGCGTTAAAAAAGAATGTGAGAAATGTTCCTGAATTCAACCTTGATTGTGATGGGATAATAAGGTTCAGGAATCGGGTTTGTGTTTCTCCCTTACTAGAATTAAATAAGGAGATGCTGGATGTGGCTCATAGTTCTTCATTCTCTATTCATCCTGGAAGCACGAAGATGTATAGGGACCTGAAATAGTACTTCTTGGTGGGATGGCATGAAGAGAGATGTTGATGAATATGTCTCTCGAGGCTTGGTTTGTCAGTATGATAAAGCCGAGTGATAGAAGTATAAGGGGATGTTACAACCATTACCCATATCCAAATGGAAATGGGAAAAAATCACTATGGACTTTGTCACTAGACTTCCAAAAACATCCAAAGGCAATAATTCTATCTGGGTTATATTTGACCGCCTTACGAAGTCGGCACACTTCATTGCTATTAGAGAGGATTTCCCTCTTGATTAGCTTTCCAGGATATATGTAAAAGACGTGGTAAGATTTCATGGAGTACCACTTTCCATTATATATGATCATGATCCTAGGTTTACCTCAATGTTTTGGAAAAGTCTTCAGCATACTCTGGATACATAGTTGAGCTTCAGCACTGCTTATCATCCTCAGACAGAGGGTCAGTCTGAGAGAACCATTCACACTCTAGAAGACATGTTAAGAGCTTACGCTATGGACTTCAAAGGTGATTGGGATCAAAACAAAACTTTGTTTGAATTTTATTATAATAATAGCTTTCACTCCAGTATTCAGATGGATCCTTATGAAGTTCTCTATGTAAATAAATGATGAACTCCAACATACTGGGATGATGTTGGGGAAAGAAAGCTATTAGGACCTGATCTTATTGATGATATGGAAGAAAAGGACCGATCTATTCAACAACACATAAGAGCAGCTCAGAGTTGACAAAAAAGTTATGCAGATAACCGTAGAAAAAACATAGAGTTTGAAGTGGGTGATAAAGTGTTCTTACAAATATCTCCTTAGAAGAGTGTAATGAGATTTGGAAAGAAGGGAAAGTTAAGACCAATGTATATCAGTCCTTTCGAAATACTGGATCGTGTTGGGAAGGTAGCTTACTGATTGGTGCTTCCACCGAATCTCTCTCAAGTTCATGATGTGTTCCATGTATCTCTCCAGAAAAAGTACATACCCGATCCTTCACATGTACTCAGATTTGAAGTTGTACCGATGGAGCAAGATATTTCTTTTGAAGAACAGCCGATAGAGATTCTGGATCATAGAGAAAAAGTTCTATGAAACAAGACCACTCGCTTGGTGAAAGTTTTATGGAGGAACCTCCAATTAGAAGAAGCTACATGGGATCTTGAGTATATGATGAGGGAGAGGTATCCTCATCTGTTTCTTACGAAGTGAAGAATTTCGAGGGAGAAATTCATTTTAAGGGGGGTAGAATGTAACACCCGAGATTTTTATGAGAAATATATTGTTATTATACATCATCAAAAGAAATATTTCACTACAGAAAACACTAGCTTGGCCTGCTTTACACGCAACAAGGCCATCATTGATAGCTTGCATTGTACGCAATAACGAGTTTCACTAAACAACGATATGATATTAAAATATTATTAAAACTATACGTTATGAATAGTAATAACCACATTTTGAAATTTTATAAATTTTATTATTCAAAATGGATATCAATTTTGGATTCGAAATATCGAAATTAGCTTTGGGTGAAATTTTGGTATTTTTCTGAAAACATTCAATTTTTGATGAATAGTGAAAACACTGGGTTACTATTTAAAAACCAACTTTTTTAAAAAATAATTATTTATTTTATTTAAATTTATTTTAGGAAAAAATTTATACATAATACATTTATAAGTTAAATGTAATTCATTGGAGTCATTTTATTATAATTATATATTTATATAAATTTTATTGAACTTTTGACAGTCTTTTACCCACTTCCTAGGAGAATTTGCAAAATTTATATAAAACATAATTTTACCGCTTTTGTGAATTGAATTTCAAAAATCTGAGAAAAATTGTTAATGTCAGTAAGTAAAATGTGGTTCAATGAGATGAAAATATTTTTTGGTGAATAGTAACTTTTTACTTTTATTTACCACAGTTAAAAGTAAATAGGGTAATTAAGGGTAAAAATGATATTATTATTACCCTAAAACATGTCCTAATTCTATTGGATAAGTTTAATTCGACCAAAAACAACGTTAGGTATACAATATTACCCTTTAGGTCTACATGGATAAGATTAGGACATTTAATATTATTTTATTTACAGAATAGTTAAAATAGTTAAAATCAATGTTTGATAACTAAACTTTTTTTAATATTGGGTTATAAATAAGATAAATTAGACTATAAATATTCATTAGAAAGATAAAAATATTTTATAAATAATGGTATTTTATTTATAATTTTTAGACACTATATAATTTAATTTATTTATGACACAATGATGATGCGATAATTATCTTATTAATGAAATATTAACATAATTAATGTCATAAATACTCAAATAAATGTAATTTGAGACTTTTACGGAATTCCACTAATATTATAGGTTAATATGAAATGTTAGTATTGATTTAATTAACATTGTTCAAACTACTCATTTTGTTATGATTTTCACAAAAATCAATTACAAAATAGTATAAAAAATTACAGAAAATAGTTTTTAAAAAAATATTATATTATTAATTGTTATTATATTCATAAAAATATATGGTTCGGCCAAGATACTTATATCATGATAGTTTTATCATTAATGGACCACTTGGGGTCGCTTTGATGTATACTGTAATTTTATTAACTATATAATATAAAAATACAATGTGACATGGTAAATGTCAATCTAATTAACTAAGAGTTAAAACTAAAAGATAATGTTAATATAATGACCAAAACATGTCTAAATTATATTGGATGAGAGTATTTAGACCCATAACCTCCATATCTTCGAAATAAATCAATTTGGAGCAATTAATTATCGAATATGACTTTATAATAAAATAATAGTTTTAGTTATTCCAAAGGTGCCCCTCTCCTCCCTTATAAAAGGGAACCTCCTCCCTCTCTTCCTCACACCAGTTTGAGCCATAATGCATGGCCAAACCATGCCAAATTCTCTTCTACACTTCCCTAGAAACATCCTAGAGGTACTGGTTTTCTTAATGAACCATCCCTAGTGCCCCAAGTAGTGGTTAAGAAGAGGCGCGCCAAAGAAGAGGTAATATCCATTACTGATCATTTCCAATTTCTTTCATATTCATCTTCTTTTTACTTAGTTGTTTAATTATGAAGTAATAACATCAGTATCACTCATATACTGATATGTTATTATAAATATAAAACAACACTATTTCACCTTCTATCCATTCTATGGAAAATGAAATTACTGTGCGTGCGTACGTACGGAATACCACCTCAACGTTGTGGTGTAATCTGTTTTCCACCACCACCTTACATGGATGAGTATAATGGTGTAAAGAATAACTATATATGATTATTTTAATGTTATATTGATTATTATATAGTATACTTACACTCCAATACAATTCCACGATTATGGGAATGATATCATCGCTTGTGCGTACGTACGGAATACCGTCTCCACGATGTGAAGCGACTCGTTCTACATGATCTTAATTTCATAATAATTATATAAATAATTTTAATGAATAAATATGATATATATTATACTACTACCATTCTTTAAAGGATGTATCTATATTATAATAACAACAATAAGAATTTATTCGACAAAACACGCATAAGAACAAAAAAGCAATAAACACCCGAATAACAAGTAGCAATGAAATATTACTAATACAAAGAGAAGAATATGACCATATATGATATCATAACAATGAGTAAAATTATAGAATAAGTTAATAACATTATTTAAATCATTATACAGGAGGTTCAGACACATACGATGCAAATCGGACCTAATGTAAGGGAAAATCTCACAATCTCATGTTTTCTAAGATTATTTATACTTTGGTACTTACTGGGGTGTATTTATCATCCACATCCATGTTTCCTCAATATGTAATATTATTTCCATCCACCTACAATTTTTTAAATCCAATTTTACCCATTGGTGAGTTTTTAGTAAAATATATGAAATGAATATTTTGTTTTTTTTAGTACGAGGTACTTTTTGACTTTTCTGGCCAATGTAAAAAAAGAATGTTTTTTTAACATATACGGCCTGAATGGACATTTAAGACATTATTTCCATGAAGCTACATTTAAAAGTTTTCAATTTTATTTTTAATCAACTTCTTTTAGTTTAAAATTATATGACTTGTTAAGAATGTAAATTTTTTTTGAAGTAGAAAGGATATTTTCCTCAAGAATGGAGTTCAAGTGTTCTATCAAAATTATTTTCCATCTAAGATAATATAGGGTTCCGTTTCTATCCCTATTTTTACATTGTTTTGATTATGTTATGATGGAATTATTTTTATGAATTCCTTTTATCTTATATGGATTGTGTTATTATGGCATGATGATTATGAATCCAATTTTTATTACATGGGTAATGTTATGATGTATGAATTATGATATTTTGGCACACATAAGAATGGTATCATTATGAGATGGGTGGGAACTATATCTCCCTACAATGCATTGGGTAATGATTTATATCTCATGAGATAGACAAGGCTCGAATGACAGGTTAAACTGGTTCAGTTATATAAGACTAAAAAGTGGAGTGAACTCGATTCCGAAATGGACTTTGTCCGATAAGATAGTCTTGGAAATGAGTCTTGACTAATAATAAATGATTCTCTATGATTATGTGTGTATGCCAAAAATTTTCATGTTTTAAGTTATGATTAGTTGGGATTACATTTCACCACTTTGATTTATCCCATGTTATGATATTATGATCTCTTTTGCAGGTTATGTTTTCCAAAATGTTATGTTCTTATGAATATGATGTGATTGACATTTCTTTTGTTTACCCTTATTGAGAATTTGATCTCACCCTTTTTTATGTTTTCTTTCCCCAGGCTAGGAAGAAGGGTTCTAAGTTGAATATTCCAAAAGGGACTCTAGATATGATGAAATAAATGGGAGACAATGTAGATGATTTATGAACCAGTAGTTTATATTACCCAGTTTCTAAAGACACTATACCTATACAGTCCTTTCATGGTTTTGTTATATGTTGTAATAAGTGTTCTTAAATTATGAAGTAATAACAATATATGTAATGTATGGGTCTTCATATGTGTTCTGATTATGCAGAGCCTAACCATGACCGACATAGGTTAAGGTTGAATTTTAATTTTTTTTTACTTTTGTTAGTTACGTTTAGTTAATGTGTGAGTGGTATTATATAACATTTAAACTAGTGTTCGGATCAAAAACATGAGGGCACCGTTGAATTCAATATTCCATGATTCTCATATAAATTACATAACTTCAGCTGTAAATGGCCGAGTCAAAAAGTAATTTTTTTTACTTTTTTATAAATATAATAAAATAATTTAAAATAAATATGTAATTTTTTGTCCCACAAATGGGTAGAAGATGGCGACTCTATAGTGCATTGATGAGGTGATGGAGAGAATCATTAATGGAGTTTTAATAATGGATCATTTGAAACTGAAACGTTGTTACCATGATTTCTCACTAAATGTGTCTCATTAAATTAGGGTAATTTAATGAGCATTATTAATGGGTGAAGCATCACTTCACATTAAATTTTCATGAAATAAATCAATGTGTGGGGGTTGGGAATTTTTCCTAGAGGTTTCTCTAACAAAACACCTATGAATTTCCTCTAAAAAAATGATGAAGAATACTAGTGAGACTCCACTGACTATGACGAAACATAATGAACAGATCTAGTAGCAACAACGACATCTTGAATCCTTGAGGAGAAATACTTCAACATAGAACATCAATATGGTAGGGAGTGTAATTGATTTTGGCGTTCTTCTAAGTTCTTTTCAAGAAACAACGAACTCAGGTCAACCCACAAATAGCTTGACCCACATTTCATACATTTATGTTGGAGGGTAAAACTTTTGGGGATATATTTATACAATGTTATGATTATTATTGTATTATCAAACAAAAAAATCCGCGTACCTCACCCTAGATTATAATCCTTTATCGTGAAGGGTCCGGGACGACACGAACAAGGGCCAATCACCTCTGATTTTCCATTCATGATGGTAGCATTATCAAATTGATGGTGAGGGGGGTTTAATGACATAACTAAGAAGAATAGATACTCTAGAGGGAAAACATGTAGTCGGAGTGAAAAATGGACAACTGATGCACATATGGTGGTCCACCAATGGATATTCCACCACGTCGGTGGCAGCAGAATGCACTAACCACATGCTGCTATGTGGGAAGGAGGGTTATCAGCAATGCCTGCATCTGGGTGGAGTGCCATTCCCATTGGTGCACCACAGCAGCTTCCGACTGCATCCATCAGGGTGCGGCATCGAAACATACATCACATGGATGGAGAGTTGTGTGGAAGAGGGTTTCATGTATCATGGATACCTAGTTCAGATATATATTTCACAGTCTGTTAAATGCGTTTGGAGGTGGAAGAATTATGGAGTCCCATGGGGAAGAGGGGATCAGATGTGACACATTTGTCACATCTCGGTCAGCCAGCACACCCTAGCTACCTCATGCGGCATGGACATGGGCTGATAGGCTGCGTCGGTTCCTCACCCAATGGGACGATCATGAGAATAGTGGGCCAGACCCCATCCAACAGGTCGGACCCTCACCGACCGTCCGAACTCTCACCGAGAGTCATGAAATGTGTTGTTAGGTTGCACTCGTGCCCTTTGGGCTTAGTCAAACTGGATTGGGTAACTAGACAACCCAGCAGGCAGCACCCCTCGGTCAATCCATGGTGAGTACAACTAGGCCCATGGGAGCAGACCCAATTGAAATACTGGACAAACCAAAAACCTTAACCGGTCAGGTTGAGTTGGTCAATGTTTTAAATCAAATTTTGTGGGAACATAGTGTCTGGTTGGTCCGGTTGGATTAACCAGATTGGGCCGAGCCTAAAAGAAAATGAGCACGGGTTACTAAAAATCTAATAACATGCAGACAAAGTGTTTGGTTGATGGTCCATTTGCAGATAGAGAACCCTTGTGACGTGGTGGTCTTTCTGAGAAACTGTATGAGGGATTTGGTGGGGTTGGAATATGGCCGGTATGGATCATTCTCGAATCCAACATGTCCATTTTCACTAAAATGTAGTTATTTTGAAAATCGTACATCCAATTGACGGGACTTTTGATAATTTTGGACCGTCGTGACGATAAAAAACTTTTATAATGCTCTATGGTTACATTTATCGAACTTGAGATGTGAATAATGGCTTGAGGACTGGTTCTCCATGGTTTTCTACTTACAGAACCCTTTGATTGGATGAGACATGAGGAATTTTGACTTTGGACTATGTATGACTCAACTATGGCCAAGTGAGAAACACTTTTCTATGACATTATAGGCCCAAAGTGGGAAGAACATCCCTATGACATTGTAGGCTCATGGTATGAAATGAGGAGGAGTACTATAGTTGGCCATGATTAGTTGAAAAAACTTATCTATATCTTGGGAATCCCACAGTGGGAAGTGCTTCATTGTGAGTTAGTATGACCACATAACATAGTGGGGAGGTGTACATATGTGGTCCATGGTTAGTGGGGTGCACTTATTTGTGACACGGTAGGCCCACTAGACTCATTAGAGGAAGAGTTATCTAGAAACCGAGGTGTTCGACGATGTGATTTATTTTTCTACTGTTACTACCCTAGAATATACCTAGTGTGCGATTCCATTAATTTCATTCATTATTTTGAGGAATTGATGTGTGCATATTCCATTGTTTTGGGGGTCTCTATTAAGTACTATTTTACTAACCCATACGAGGGCATTTCCTGAACATGTTTTGTCAGGTGCAGATGACCGACATTTTGATGGGGGTGCTCGGGGAGACTTGATTGATGGATTCTATAATAGTGGACATGGTGGCCTTGGACCGGGTGGGGCCCAGTAGGACTGGGCGGACATGACACACTACTTCGGGTTCCAGTAGCTTCAATACTCTCATGATCAGGTGGGGTTTTCTGTGGATGATCAATTGAGTTTTATTTTGGTACCTTTTTTTTATTTCATTGTTGGTTTTTTATTCCGACCCACCAACTTTCTATTTTACTTCAACTCATCCTTGTTTTCGTGGTACTTGTTTTCACTTTTCAGTGTTTTTTATGTGGTTGGGATTGTGTGCACATATATAGACTCAGTAAAACGCCTCCCACTTGTAGGTTGATGCCTTCAAAGCTAGTATATATCCCATGGACTTTATGAAGTTGGAATGGGGTAGTCACGGAATGGGCCCCAAAGGACGGTATGTGACATTACATTATATTAACTAAATTCTATTATAATGATAAAATATATAATAATAATTGAAAACATACCAAATGTAATGAATAATGTTCAAAAGAATCAAGATAAATAACACTTTTTTATTTAATATATATATTCAACAACTAATATACATGTAGAGAATAATAAAAAATGATGTTTATAAAAGGGTACATATATGAATTTGGATATGTAATATGTGAATAAGAATTTTGGTTTTTATGCTACAAAATAATGTTCTTTTCATGAGGTCATAAATTAAGTTAAGGGGTTCCTGTTTCAAATATATATTCTTGTAAAAAATTTCTTATTATTGACCACAAACTATTTAATAAGTTTTTATTAATGAATAATAATTTTGTATTACCATAGTCATTTTTGTAATATTTTTTTTGTTCAATATAATTTTTTTTTAAACAGGCATCCATTCCAATACTATCGTGTTTCCAAGGGGTTCTAAAACCTCAAATTTTTTATCATTGGATTACATGATTTAATATTTAAATTTATCATTTGATGTTTTATTTATACAACAAAATGAAAAAATTTTATTTTATATCATCCATTCTTTTTTAGGATTTAATAATCATAATCAGGATTTAATTATCCAATTAATCATTCTTAAAATATTATTCTTCTAGTAATGGATTCAATGATTCAATTCTTATTACATGAAGCAAGACTCTTATTGTGAAATTTTTTTTCTTCAATGTTGTTTATATGTCCTTTTTATCTTATTATATTAGGAACTATCTTTTATAGTATTTGAACACTACTGTTAAACTCTGTATCCTTCATGATTTTTGATTTGGAAGATACTCAATTGATGTTGGATTATTTGTCTAATTCCCAATTCCTTGGGACCTTTTGATATAATGAAATATATTGTATTTTATAAAGTGGATTCACATCCATATTTCAATTAATTATATATAATAAAATTAATTTAATTATATTTTAAATTCTTGGTACCAACATAATGTTATTCTGTTTCTCACTATTCCATTAACATAGAGGTTATTAGATTCAAATATTATTTTATTGAGATAGGATTCATGTTTCCCACAAGATTATTATTTTTTGGTTATAAATTAACCTTTAGTAAATTTATAAAAACCATCATAATTAAATAATTTGGATGATTATACTATTGGATATCCATCACTACAATTGTCTTTCAAAAACATCATCTATTATAAAAATTGTTTTCTATCCAATACCTTTCTTTTTTAACATTGTATATTTAATTCCATCAAATGAAGGGTTCATACCATTATTTTATACATTGATTGATTATAGAAAATATTTACATAACTACATACCATTACACCATACATTGTTAGTTTAGGTATTATTTTATATAATATTACTATATTTCATGATAAAAAATGGACTAAAATATGTATATTTTTCATTTCAATATAGAATTTTTTTGATTATTAATGCATGTGGCATTTAAATTATATAATTTAGTCATTCATTACGACGATAAATTCATTGGAAATAATTAGTGATTGTGTAGTAATAATATATATAGAAACATGTAAAATTGACCTGACTCATGAGGAAATCACTCCTTGTATTTTTTATATTCCTACCCTAAATACAATATTTCCTTGAGAAATGGTCTCGATTGATAGATCTTGATGTCTAGCATCTTTATTCTTTCTAATTGTGCATTGAAATACCAGTATAAAATTATGTTATTTATTTCTATGGAACCATTCATTCTTTTACATGTTATTTTATATATTTGTTGTGTTATCCATAGATTTATTTCATGTTTATGTGTTCATTTATATTTCATTTTATGTATCTTGTTTATTCCAGTCACATAATTTATATTTATCATATTATTAATTATGATATTTGATTGTATATCACTTAAATTTACCATTTTTGAGTTCTGGATCTCACCCTCCTTATGTTTTCATTTCCCCAAGTCTTAAACAAATATATTTTACATGTTATGTCAAGAAGAATAAAATTGTGTATAATTTTTATGAAATTTTTTAGAAATTTTATAAATTATGTGGATTGTTATATAGTGTAAAAAATGTCCAATTAATGAGAATGACATTGGCATTATGTGTTAATTTTCTTTAAAAAGACTCTAAAAAAAGTAAAATATTTATGGGATGTATAAAAGTCATTACATTTTTTTGTATTTTAATTTTTTATGAGTGAAATTAGGTTGTTTCAATTCATTACAAAGAAATTATGTAAAGAACGTTTTTAGTTGATAGATTTTGGATGTAGGGGTATATATGACTATAACAGAACCCATGATAAAAAAGAGATAAAATAAATAATTGATAATAATATATCTCATCTCATATAGTTGTGTGAAATTACATCATAAATAAAAAAGGAGGGAATCTTTATTACGATGGAATCATGTTTGGATTATTAAAATTTTATATTTCAATATTCAATTATTATTATTTATAGAGAAAAAGGTATTCAGTTCTTGGAGTCTTATCATCCTCATTTCTTTTCCATGTTTCATATTTATTTATTGGTTACCTAGATTACTTATATAATTTATCTATGGAATATTTGATGGCCTCGACTTATTTTTCATCTATGACACATAGAATTAAATTTCCATTGATGTCATGAATAATTTATTCATTTCCTTTGTGGATATTTCATATTACCATTAAAAATAAATTTTTTGTGGATATATAAATTTAATATTCCATGATTTTAGATTATATAATATTTTTAGAGTAATTTTGTGTTTAATTTCGTGTGGCACACATATCATCAGGATTATGGAAATTATGAAATAATATTATATTATATTGACAATTTTAACATAGTTTTTAAATTGGACGGTATAAATATTTATTACTACATTATGGAACATATATATAATTTGGTCACATAATAAAAACCAATTAACTAATTCCTATGAAATTTGAAATTACTTTTTATTATTCATTATATTCTTTAAAAAACCTCTTTTATTTAAAAATTATTTGTATCTCATCATTTTTAAAAAATATTATATATAATTTCTACCATATATAAAATTATAATTTTTTAAAATGGGTATTATTTTTTAAAATGTTAATTTAATATAATATTAGGATTAAATTTTTTTATTTGTTTGTAGTGTTCAATATTTCAGAGAATAATAAATAAATTAGATTTTATAGAAAAATATTTATTATTTAAATGTATATAAAAATAACCATGATATCTTGAATTTGTTTTAATAAAATATATATCATATTAATTATATATTATATTTAATTATATTTAATTCATCAATATGGCTTATTTTGATATAAATAAATTTTTAAATTTAAAAATCATTTATGATGAAAATAATTTGACATATTGATTGGAAGGATTATTGATTCATGAATTTACACCTATTAATATAATGGAATTCAGTAAAATTGATTAAATTTTAGGAAACATATTTTATAATTTTTTTTAGGAACGCTTTATTCTTCACTCATTATGAAAAATATCCATTTTAAAATTTTACATTATAATAATTGATAAATGTAATCAAATATGGTTAAAACTAATGTTAATATATATAAAATACATTTCAAAATTGTCTTATAATATTTTTTATTAGTTAATATTGAAAATAATCTTCTTATATTATAAATTAATTTATTTTGGGATCATCCTCTCATTAATTTAGTCCATTACATTATTATATATAATAAATAATTCCAATATATCCCTTTATTTAACTTAATGATTACAAAATAAAATAAAATGTATAGAGACAATTAATTTATGGTTATAAATTATTACATTATATATTATTAATTTCATTCATTTAATTTTTTTTACATTTTTAGTGATAAAATTATTTCTATATAATCTTACACGACGTCAAAACAATGATTCAAACAAATGCAAAATGAAATATATGATGTCCAAAACATTAAAAGTAA
Source organism: Viscum album (assembly GCA_963277665.1). NCBI lineage: Eukaryota > Viridiplantae > Streptophyta > Magnoliopsida > Santalales > Viscaceae > Viscum > Viscum album. The sequence goes on along the minus strand of OY728160.1, from coordinate 791,493,162 downwards.
AATTTTTATAGAGTCATAGTTCTAAAAAAGATTTTCATAAAAAATATATTGTTATACAAGGGATGAATATTTATATTTCAATAATATTACTAGGTTTTTATTTTTTATATTTATATATATGGATAGCCAGATAAGTGAATTTAATGGTAATTAATGTTGAATTATATTATATTACATGATTTAAATTTTTAAAAATATTATTTATCTACATGTTAATGGGATATGATTTAAAATATGAATGGTTATCAAATTATTGTTCACTTTTATTTTTATAGAAAATTTCTCAACAAATATAAATTAAAATACATTTGTATCACAATAATTGTCAAAAATGGTATTCACCAGGATAAAACTATGTGATAAGGATAAAATAGTCGTATAATCTAGTAATGAATTTATTTTGTGATACTATTTATAATTTCATATGAACTATATTTTAAATATATCAATTTTCCTACAAATGGACATGAAAATTAAAATATTTTTATTTTAAACATTAACCAATTCCATGGTTGCTATTCAAATCTCTTGTATAAAAAACACCACTCATATATTACTCACAATTAATGATCTACATAGATAATCCAATATATATTCAAAATACCTCAAGAACATCCTCCACTTGTCCAAGAGGATTTTTCTCAAAAAACGATAAATATAAATGAATATGGTATAAGTCAATTGTGGTTTTCCAAACATGAGGTATAACTTATAATAGAGTGTTTTCATTTTAATTTCTTTTCAAGACCTTTATAATATTATATTATGATAGTAATAATTTCAGCCATTTATATAATTTATTAAAAAATATTAATGAATTTATTATTATTATCTATTTATTTATTGTTTTTATTTTTACCATTATTTTACATTTTATAAAATATCTTAAAGGAATCATAATATGAATTTACTAATGGGAAATTTTTTACCAAGGGATTGAACTGGATATTTTTTTGACACATACTATATAAAAGAATATTCACGTCATCATGAATATTATTTCAATATAAAACATATTTACATGATTCCTTTATTTGTGTTAGTGGAATAAAATTACAAATACTATGGAAATTATTAGATTTTAAATTAGTGATTTCAAAACCAGAAAGGTTGTTTCGAAATAAAATATGACACAATTATATATTAAATTTCCATTCATAAATGTAAAAATACATATGATAAATATTATAATTTTATTTAGATAATATATTATGATATAATCCACTATATTTTGATGGATGTTCTCTAATCATTTTTATTAGGGAATGTATTTATGTTCTTTATGTTAGTTCATCTAATACATATATTTATTTATTATTATTAAAAATTAATTACATAATACTGTATATCTATATGATGAATTAATTGAAAATTTTAAATTATCGGTTTTCCTGTAATTACATATCACTTTAAGGAATCATTATGTATCATTAGAAAAAATATGGATTGTATTTGGAATATTCCTTACCCCGTTATGTATAATGTCTTGGAATGGGAACTTAATGTTAAGTTTAAGATGTTTGTAATAATTGACTCTATCATTATGATATTAGAAATTGATTCACTATGATTATTTAAATAGTTATATTATTTAGGTATTTGTTTGATATAATTCTATTATTTTATGGAATTATTTTTCAATAATTTATTAGTGAAAAATTATTCATGACATATATATTCTATAATATCTTCTATAGTAAGAATTCCACTTATGAGAATTTTAATATTATTAATCTATTTTTCTCCTTGTCCATAGGATTTTAGTAAGTGGAAAATGGATGAAATGAAATTATATACTATATTAAATAGTAATATTCTCAAATAATATACTATTTTTTATTTTATTTTAATATTAATGTATATATATTGACTTCTAGTGATAATAAAATATTTGATGTATCATGATTCATAAAATTGAATATAGATCAAATTTAATAATTTAACCACTAAAATTGAAATATTGGGATTGGTTTTGTAAAATTTAACATTAAAATATTGTGTTTATTTGGTTTTTATTAATGGGTTTTATTGAGTTTGCTTTCTGAGTAGTCATCATATTCAATAATAGCTGGTCGAATAGATTTTGAATATATTCAATCTTAATTTCAAAATATTATCCATTATTTTATTATCTCATGCTATCATTTTGATGTGCCCTAATAAGAATCAATATGTCTTAAATATTCCAAAATATAGTGAATTATAATATAACACATGTTGTATCGAGTTCACTATGTATGTTTTATCCATTGACAATGTTAGTAATGTGATGTTGTCATGGAAGGTTGTTGTATAGTACATCCAAGGATAGAAAACATAGAAATTATAATTTCAATATGATGTTATAATTTCATTATTATTATAAGATGTAACATTTCATGTTTGCATTATTTTTTATATTATAAAGATATATTAAAATAGATCAATGTTTGATAACAAGGAATAAATGAAAAACTAGTCTTAAATAAACAATAAAATATTATTTTTTATATTTTACCAATATAACAAATCAATTGATTTAGAAAGAATGAGTAATATTTACTATTTATGAAATATTTATTAAGGTTATAATAAATACAAATGTACCGAATAAATGTATGAAAATAAACAATCAATCTTTTGTAAAATAATTTTCTTCATTATAATATATTTTTTTCACAAATGGCTTCTGCTTATTTTCATAAGAGAATAATATAATAAATTTCCAATAAATATTTCTAATTTATTTTTTAAAAATGTTATAATTTCATCATTCATGATATCAAAATTATGGTTTGTGGAAATATTAATATTTATCAAAAAATCATGATTTTTGAATGAATACAGAAAAATAATTATATTTAACGAAAATAAATTTTTTAGTATATTTCTAATATAAATTATTTTTTGATAACTTTTTAATAATATAATAAGTAAATTTTGAATTAAATTTATTCAATTAGGTGTGTTTTTTACAGAATTTTAATCAGGATTTTACATTAAATGCATTTTAATTTTTAAAAACTCATTTATTAGAAATAACTATTTTACCATAGTTTTTTGTGAATTTATTTAAAAAATAAATTCATCCACTTATTTTTTTAATTATATAAAATTGATTCCATATTTTTAATTAGTGGATCTAACATTATAATATCGGTCCCTTTTTTGGGAATTATGAGTTGTTTGAATGAAATATTTTGTTACCACGGTTACAATAAATTATGTAGTTATGGGATAAAATTAATATGATAAGGACATGAAAATGACAATAAAACATGTCATAATGTTATTTTATGAGTATAAGTGAAAAAATATAATATATTATTTGGTTATTTTACCTTTTCCCCATTTGGACAATACTATATGTTTAGTTATTATTTTTGTAAATCTTAAAACATCACACTCTTGTTTTTAATGTCTATTATATATCTAACATATATATAAATGTAGGATATCTTCTATTTAAAATTCTAATTGAAAGATAAATTATTTATTTTCAACATGATAATTTATTTATATCATTTAGTTAAGAAATAATAACCTTATATTTTTTCCCAACATTGACAAAAAAATTTCAATTAAAGGAAATATAATATAAATTATTTAAAAATATTAAATTGATAATAATAGTAATGAAATAATCTTAATAATATAATTTTATAGATAAAAATATCATGTTCGGTATGTAATAAGACATTTAATATGAAATTAAATTTTTATGATGTTATAAAGGTCAATGATAATGAAAATTTCTAAAGTTGATAGTATTGATGTTTTATGAGTATTTTTTGTTAAATCATTTATAACTATTAAAAAGATATTCTAATAAAATATCATGTAATGTTGTATAAAATATAACACATGGTAAATTTATGGAACATTTTAATATTTGATGTGACTATCATAAACCTCAATGATTAATTTTTTTTTGTTATGGTAAGGGTGAAAAAGACAGACATGGTGTTAAAACCACATGATAAGGGCAAAAAAGTGTCAAATATAGGTAAAATTTATTTTTATTACGGTATATGAAATGGTAATACTCATATATTAATAATTTTTCAAATTGGAATCATTTTGATATTTACATTAAAAAATATTATTTTAATCCATCATGAATTTCAAATATACCCCATATTTTTAAAGAACACCACATATTCCCATTTATTAATACATAAAGACAATTTATTTGTCACTATATTCTTAAATAAATACCTGATATCCATACCTATATTCTAGAAGATGTAGTTTGTTAATAATTAAAATCCTTGAGGTATTTTGTTTTTAATAAAATGATATTTTCTAAAAAGGGATGAATAGTATTAACCAAAGATGATAATTTTATTTCTCCGTCCACCTACTTCAAATATTATTTAATATTGATAAATAATAAAAAAATTATCCTTAATATATTGAGATACTATTATGTTAATGATATTATCCACAATTCATATCCTCTTCCACAAAATGGTAAATGAAACCATTGTTTGTTTGTATGACAGACTATTGAATCACAAACTGATGTAATTAATTATCAACCATTGTATATAATGGATTTATTATAATGATTTAATTAATTATAATATATTATGTTTTTGAAATATTTAATTATATGATATTATTATATTTCACATACATTTTTACTTTTATATTCACTAATAAATCATAGTGGTGTTTGATTATTTATATGGACTACCACATCCTTGAAGAAATGTAATTTGTTTTTAATTCCTACATCATATGGAATAAATATAGATACGTAATATGAAATATATTATTTTACTATGATCATATAATGTTGAAATAATTCTTATCTTCAATATATATTTATCATAGAAAAATGGAAAATGTACTCATGCGTACATATGGACTCCCATCTCCTAGATTGCGATCTAGTTCATTTTCCATAATTATATACAATGACTGTATTTAAATATAATGATATTGTTTTAAAATTGATATTTATGTTTGGATTATTATACAATTTATTAAGTAATAATTAATTCATTGACCTTATTCATCATAATAAAGTTAGTTTGTCCTTATCAAATGCATTTCATCAATGTATCAAACATAGACATAAATGATTACATAATTGATAAAATCATGGTAATAAGTGAAATAAAATGGAAAATAATATTAAAATTGACTATCATGAAAGTTAATAATGAACATATATTTATTATTTATGAAGATAAATAATTTATTTTATGAGATAGAATCGTGGTAATGGATTTCATATTAATTTCTATTCTTTAAGGTATATATTACTTTTATGTATCAAATTTCATTTATTTGGTGAATATACACACCATTTAAAATTTCTGACCCTAAATAAATCATGATTTATGGTATTTTACAATTAAAATTTAATTAATTCATTAAATTTTTTTCATTTGATTTTTTTGCAATTTTAAACTATTTTAACACAATTCCCTTCAATTTTATTGTAACTCTTCCTCCATGACTTTAATTTTAAATGGATATGTGTAAATTTGTAATTAAATATATTTTTCCTGTATTTCCACATCTTTATGGAATTTATTTTAAAAAAATTAACATCACCAATTTACCATCAATTAACTGATATGATCATTTTAAAGGTTATTTGTGTGAAATTCCATTTCATCGGGACATCTAATTTTGATATGAACCTTTCATATTTACAAAGTGTATATAATTCCCCATTTACATAATATAGATTTAATATCATTATATTAATTATGTTTAATGATTAATTTGATTTTATTAATTTAACGGGATTATAATTAAAGAGTTATTAAAGTGGAAAAGGAAATATGTTACAATATCTTGTTATTTCAAGATTATTTATGTTCAAGGTTCCATTTATAGATATAAAATACTCTTAATTTCATTAATAATATATCTTCTACTATCCATTTATTTGTAATGTGTTCTAATTTTATTCATTTCAACATTCCAACATATTAATATTTGAAACATGAATAAATTCAATTGTTATTGATACCAATATTAAATCTTCTATGTGATGGATAATTATTCTCCTCAACATCGATGCACTCTAAAAGGTTTTAGAAAATTTTATATTCCAAATTTTGATGACTTCTTATTTTAATTTCACATGGTATCCGACCCTATTTTAATTATTTTATAGTAGATTAATAGTATTTCAAAAATTGGTCCCTTTAGAATCAATTTTTAATTTTTTTTAATTTAACGTTTAATATTAATTTTTATTTCATGAAATGTTTTTAGATAATCATATAAAATATATTATTTCATTATTTCATTATATGTTCCAAAAGAAAATTACAATAAAAAATATTTTCCGATAATTTTAAAATGAAAATTTTGTAATAGTAATTTACAAAGTGAAACTTTTATTTCCAATATTAATTATTTAAAGGGTATTAACCTTCATTAGTATCAATATAACATGATTTAACATAATCTCTATTCAGGATATTTTTTAATGATATAATTGTAATTATTTCTACTGATGGGTTATCATTTTTGAAATGATATTTTCTCCGAACTCGTTTTTTCATTATTTATTCATGGTATGAATGAAATAATTTTTGTTTTATTTATTTCTATCAAGATAAACAATATCTATATACTTAAATTTGTTTTTAGTTTTTTTAATAGTTATTGATGATGGGTGGTTCTATTATAGAAAAAAAGAAGGATATCCTAATATAAGTCTCAAATGAATTGTGCATGGGGACAATGTAATCCGATTAGGCTTCTCATTAGATATTATCAGAATACAATATGTTCATTATTCAATTAGAAACCATGATGTTTTATTAATGTGTATCCATGATGTATATTATATGGTTAATTGTAATGGGTATCCCATTATATATATATATATGAAATTAATTCATAAATACACCTATCTTATTTAGCAACTCATGTAATGGTATTTTATAGAAACATTATAATGAGAAAAGGGTGATCTATGAGATTATTTTCAAATGAAAATATGTGATACATTTTATGGGTAATAATATATGTATTTTTATTCCATTGGAATGACTAACATCACATTGTTCATGATCACTAATTAAAATTATCTTTACTTTGTTTAATATTTATTTAATGTTTCATGATAGACTATCCCGATTTTTATGGGTAGTATTGAAATTATTATATGTTCATTCGAATGTATTATGAAATAATAACCTTTTATTCATATTATTCTCACAAATTACATAGAATTGATAATAATTATATTTATCATTTTTTAGAATTTGATATCACCATTATTCTATTCTGTTTCCCCCAAAATAGGAAGTACGATGAAAAATTAGATTGTTGATGAAGTATTCTTATTGGATGAACATTTTTAAAGATGATGAAGTCATAATATGAATTATGAAAATTAGCGAATAGTTTTAAAATAATATATTTATATCAATTTTCATTTTTTTCATAATAAGGTTTCCTAAATTTAATATAAATATAAATTTAAAAGTTAACTACATATATAAGTGATAATATTATTAAAATTATTGTTGTCTTATTCAAATGGAATAATTTTGGAAAAATATATCGGTACCACATTCATATATTTAATTCATTTGTGTTAATCATCAAATAAGAATTTTTGATTTCATGTTATTAATAGTTGTATCAGTTAAGGGTTTAGATAACATTCTAAATTGGGATTTGTTTTCATGTAACAATATCTTAATTGTTATGGACAATATAATGGTTTTATAATTGTTATGTGACTTATAAGTTCAACATCATAGAAAGACCATTAATTTTTATGAAATTTTATGGTGACTAAAATAATTTTAGGGTACATATTATTTTTTCAGCTATAGATATCCTTTAGTTATAGAAATAATAATTATTTTATTATTCATATTTGAATTATATTATTCAAAACATTAGTATCATAAATTGGATTTCTGATTATTCGAGTTATTTTTGAAAATGGGTAGCAAATTTTGGTGGACATGCTTGTTCATGAATATTTTGATGAAGTTATGTAAAAGAAATGTAAGGAAATATTTAGTAAGAAAATGGTTATTTTTATTGCATTACTGAGATTAAATTATTATTTAACCATATATTGATTTATCCTTTTTGGAAATTATCATAACCTTTCTTTATAATATCTCAATTTGTATAATTTTTCAGTAAAGTATAAATATATTATTGTCCTTTTATTAAAGTCTATAATCAGACTAAATTTTATTTTAGTTCATTAGACATAAAAAATTGATCTTCAATAGTCATTGTATTTTAAAAGGATATGATATTGGATGAAATTGATAAAATGATGATATTCTACATGTCTAGTATATCTATATTTATGATCTTATTCAAGATAGTATATTAATTCATTAACTCTATGGAAAAGTATATTGAAAGAATATAACTATCATATGGACTTTTTTTTGAATATATTGTATCTTCACCTATTGTAGATATACTATTTTTTTCCATTATCTTTCTCACTACCCTAATATCAATGGTTATCTATCAGTCCATGGGGGTTATTTTTCTCTAATATACCAATATTTCCACATTATAGTAAATATATCTTATTTGGGAACATTGTTTGTGGTTATATTATATGAGCTTTGTATTTCTCATTCCCTCTTATTGGGAATAGTATTTATTATCCCTTTTTATGATCTTGTTTTTTTAAACTAGTAAATTCTTATTAAAATCCATTAAACTATGAGTTTCAGTGAAAATATGGATGGAAATATTTTATTAAAGGTGGATTCTGTAATAAATTTATATTTTAATTGAATATTATGTAAAATATTGTACAAGAGATTCAATATCGATCCTAAGAAAACAATGAAATATAAATATTAAAATTTGATCATTGTAACATATATATGAAATTATATTTTATGAAAAATATTAAACAATTTATGATGTATGGATAATGGTTATAGTCCTTAGAAAGGTACTTATGAAATCTTATAACATATGAACTCAATTTTTAGTATATTTGTTTTATTCATAAAAAAATTCATTTTGAAAAAAATGGATTTTAATGAACCCTGTGAGAGAATTGAATAATTAAATATTTGAAAATTTATAAATTATATCTCTTTAAATTGATATCATGTTTTAAATTTACAAATGAATGTTTTGCTATGATAAAATTTTATGATTTTTCTAAAATGTAATATTTATTATGAACAGTGGAAAAAAAACTTTATTAATTTAATAATGAGGTTCCTTTTAATGTATTTAAAAATTAAAAATATATTTTCTATAACATTGTAATTTTTTTTAATTTCAAATACTGCAATTAATACTAAAATTAATTTATTATAATTTTGTTCTAAAACAGAATTTGTAACGGTTTTTTTCAGAAAAAAAATTTATTACATTACGTTTTTATGATTTTTTAAATGTAATTATTATAAGTATTTTTTTTCAATTTTTTATGAATGATTCCATGTTGAGAATCATTTTTTCCAAACTTAAACAATACAACACTTTCATTCTTGAACATTATAAATAGTAACATTATTACTATTTTACCCCCATAGTCATAAATCAGGTAATTCATGGTTATGATTTTTTGAAAATGAATAAAAATGACTATATTACCTGAACATAAATTATTTTATTAGATTATTTCATCTACAATCATCCAATAATCTATTATAGAACCATTATTTTCTATTTTCTTGTGATTAAAACATTTTTAATATTTTATGAAATGAATTTTGAAAAACAAAAAACACTTTGTTTTAAAAAATATAATATTATTATGTGATTCTAAATAGTTGATATGTTAATAAATAAATAGAAATTTTAATTTTAAATTTTATATATTAACCGAGGAAATTTTTTTTATTAGACTTATTACTTTCATTAGTTGTTTACTGAACACTCATTCCATAATTACCCGATTAAATTTAAAATAAAGTAACAGATATAAAAGTAATTAAATATAGCATAATAATAATTATTGAATGTGAAAAAAACTTATTTTATATTCAAATAAATTTTTAGGTATTTATTAATATATTTTACTGATATATATTTCTTATTGAATCTATAATATTTAAAATAACTAAAATGTAATTATATTTTCATTAATAATATTATATGATAATGGTATTTTTGGTAAATTAAATAAATTTAGAAAATAGCATCTTATCATGAAATTGATTATAATATATATAAATATAAATTTTGGTTGATTTACGGGCTACTATTCCATTTATATAAACTATCATGATGCTCATACAGTTGAAAACAAATTTTCAACTATAATGGATTAATGTGTTACAAGTGGGGATAAAACCCATAATTAAGGTGAAAAATATTCAAAACCTACCAAAATATAATTTTATGAAATTATTCAAACTCATAATCCTAAATTATTCTAAATTTAAAAATTGATTCAATTTATCATTAAAACTTATTTATATTATTTTGACAATTTATTAATTTACAAGAGTACCCCTCCCCTCTATTAATAAAAGGGAAACACTGTTTTCGATATATTCTGAAAAAAAACCCTTTTTGGATAACCAAAAATCTAGAAAAATACCTATTTAACATCCCACCAAACATTTTAGAGGAATTATTTTTGAAAAAAATACTCATCATTGGCTTCATATAGTGTTAAAAAAGAATATTTTCTACTCATGAGTTATAGTATTGAATATATATTTTATTTCTGTTTCTTATTCCACCTCCTCAGAATCACCTTAAAGCAATGAAAAATTATTAATCTACTATCTAACATATACTAAAATTTTATTATGTTAATTTAATTAATTATAATCATCTCCAGATCAATGAAAATTGAAATTAAACCATAATTCATGTGTACGGAGGACTTTCCAACTCACAAACTAATGTTTTATGTTTTCAATCACCATCTACCATATGTGGCTTATAATAGTTTACATACATTATATATATAGTATGAATGGATTATTTCATATAATTAAAAATTAATATATCTTTTGTATTTCTTTAAAATTCATTCACTGAAAAGTATAATGCCGTTTGTGTATATGCATGGACTACCACATCCACAATGCGATGTGAATCCTTTACCATCACCACAACTCATGGATTATATATATTAATATATATAATTACATAATATGATAATTATAATAATATTATTGATATATATAGAGAAAAAGTGATTAAGTTATATCAATAATGATCATTGTGGAATGGAAATGTTAATTATACATATATAAGACCCACATTCTCTATGATTGTAATAGAGTTCATTTTATGAAACCATATTTAATTGACAAAATTACAAGTATAATATATTTAAAATAATTATAATTATATAAAAATAAATATTATATAAATGATTTAATAATGACTAAATTCGCTATAGCATATCTACCAATGTTATTTTTGATGGATTAACCGAATATCACAAAAACATATTATATAAACATAATTGATTATGTAATTGTATATAACATGGAAATAAGTGAAATAAAAGGGACATTAAAAAATTGGTTAATATAAATTTATTTAATTAATATTCAATTATTATTTAGGATGATAAATAACACACATAATGATTTTGAAATGTGGTAAGGGAGTTCTTCCTGATTTTTCTTTCATAGGGGAATATGTAATTATTGTTCACATATATTATTTTATATAGTTTATATTAAACCCTATGAAATGTTATATAATGAATCTAAAATAATTAATTTTATATTTTTTATCAAATTTAACATCATTATCAAATTGTATTTTTTATGATACCGTCCAGTAAATGGATTCTTAACTCATTGTTGATTAATTCGGTTAGTACACTTCTTTTTTAACAATTTTATTCAATTATTATGTATGAATTTATATCTAATTTTATGTAATATATATTTGTAATATTTATTAATATATTAACATTTGTATCAATAATATTACCACTTTGATAAATTCCCAATTCAATGATATAAACCTTTTATGAGTTATTCAACTCAAATTCAATTTCCATGTGACATATATTTATTACATGAACCACTCATCTTTTACAAATATTATATATTTACCCATTGACATAAAAAATATTTAATATCCATATGTTGATGATATTTAATGTTATATTTAATGTTTTTTATTAAGGGGTTTACTATTAAAGTGTCAGTTGCATTAAACATGATTAATATATCAATATCATTTATTTTTGGGAATTTTTATGTTTGTGTTTTTATCAGGGAAAAATGATGCTATTTATAAAAAATTTATTTTTTATATACACTGTTATGATTTTTTATTATATTTGTATCCTCAAACTCCTCCCTTTTTGAGCATAGAATAAATAATATTGTTATTTTTACATGATACTGATCATGTTTTTTCTTTTAGATTGATAATCATTCACTTACATATTTATTTCTTTTAAAATTATTTCTAAAATATATTTCCCAATTATTAATAATATAATAAATCTATCAGAATTTGTATTTTAAAGGATTTTTAGATGTTTTTAAAAAGAAAAATTGATAATGATATCCAAATTGGTCACATTATAACCCACTTGAGTAAATTTTTAATATGTATATTTATCTTCATTGTTAAAAACATTATAAAATTCCATGAAATCATAGAAATTATTATCATTGATTCATCATTTATAATTTTCCATGGTTAATTTGATATTAATATATTTTGATAATATGTTATTTTATTGTTTTTTAAAAATGAATTTAAATATATAGGGTTAATTTTCATCAAGATTTATTTTAATTATTTTTAATGGTATTTTTATTCATAAAGATTAACAACCCATTGTGATATTTATGCTCCACATGAGATATTTTATACTGATACCATCTAAATTTTTTTAGAATATATAATGATTTTTATAGATATTTTCATGGAACATATTCTCCCTCTATTAGTTAATCATGTTATCACTTAGATAATTAATTTTTCATAGAGATTTATGATGAAACACAAGGAATACATACATTATTTATGTTATGGTTAATAGGAATTTTTTATAATATGGGGTGGTACCTTTATAATATATGATTTTTAAAGTGATTTATTGATATCAAATGAATAGGATAATGGTCCAAATATTTCGATTTTTATTATCAGAAATTATTTTGTGAATAAAAAGTGATGGTTATAATAATTGTAACTATGATTTTTATATTATTTTCAACCATGAAGGTTATTATATGTGTGACCATTAATGATATCCCGTTTATAATATTTATATGAGAATGATTCCTAATTAACCATATAGGATTTATATATTTTATCTATGGGTTTTTAATGGAATTATTATTGTTGGTAATTAGGAATCCTGGAAATTATTATCAAATAAAAATATATGATCATATTTATAGTGAAATTATTATATAATTTTTATGATTCCTTTGATGAAGGTTTACATAAGATGATTCATGATTATTGATTCTATTGTCTCATTTAAATTTTAAATACATTATACTTTTATTGATGATTAATAGTCCATATAATGAAGGGAATAAATTCCTTAAATCACAATTCATGAACATTTATTATGTCATCATACCCTTATTCTCAACTTATTCTCTCTAATGAAATTTAATTCTGAATTATTATGTTTTCCAATACTAAGAATTAATGATGACCCATATTTTGATGGACTTTCTCCAGGTTATGATGATTTATGATATATTTTCAGAAACATGAATGTTTTCTTATGTGATTATATTTTTTGTATGAGTTGAAGAATTGTTATTGAGGATAAAAATCATGGTGTAGTTGGAATAATAGAAAATTGAATTCATCATTGTTTTTTACACAATGGTTTTTACTAATTCTCTAAAACCCTAAACCATGATGTCCTTTTACAATATATGTAATCCAATAATTCAAATTTTTTTGTCAGGAATTAGGACAGAAAAAATTTGGTCACATTTATTTGTATTTGATATATAAATACATTTTCATCATTTTTAGAACTCAATCTATGAGTAAATATTATTTTCAAATAAAATTATAATAATCACATGAAATTTTATTAGATAGTAGAACAATAGTCTCAATAACACAAAAGATGTATATTGGTTCCTTAGATCCCTTGGGTTTACTCCATTAATATATTACTATATAACCATAAAAAAACAAATTCAGGAATATGAGGTTGACAATATCAACTAAATTATAAAAAACATGTTTTAATCATTATAATCAATCAAATCACTTTAAATATTTCAAATTAATATGTATTATGTAAATAGTGGGGATATTAACATTGAATTACATTGTAAAAATATTGAAATTAAGGGGTTTTTCTCTAGTTTTATATTTCCCATAAAGGGGGTTTTTAGTAAATGGAATGGATACCCTTTCATGAATCCTATGAAAGAATAACATAACCCAATTTATACTAAATATCAAATTTTTCTTTAGGAATTTTTATTATAGTTTATTATTTATTTAATTGAATAGAATAATTTCTTAATCATCTATAAATACAAATATCTCATAGATATATAAATTAAATGGATCTAATTAGAAACTTCTCAATGTTATTTATCAGGAATATGTCATGGAACATGGATGAAGATGACATGTATGGAAAATATACACATTCATCATTGATTTTATTTAGTAATATTGAATAGAATGATCTTTTAATAAAAATAATATTTTTTGACTACTTTGATTATATTAAATCATTGCTTATCCCCTCTAAACCCTTCAATCACAACTCCCACACAATTATTCAAATCATATAGGACTGATTCTCCCTAACTTGTGAATGGTATTTTGATAATATCATATCCCTAAACAATGTCACCTATGAATGTACTTGTTTTAGATATTTTACTTGAATATCATCATTTAAAATTCTTACATTGAATAAATATTTCATTAAATCATCACTAAATTGTCTGCATTATTATTATTTCCAAATGTTTCTATGTCACTAGTTAATAATTTTAATTGTTTATGTAGTTATGAAATAATTATTTATTTGGAATATATATATTATATATATGATGATTGTTAATATTTTTTACATTAAATTTATGATATTATAAAACCTAATTTTATTCAGTTTAATTAAACCAATAAAATTATTTTTAACTTATATGTGAATTTAAAAATTACGATTTCATATAATATTAATTAATTTAGAATAATATGGATTAAATATGGGTTTAAATTTTTTATAGTTCTACTGATAGTGTGACATTGGGTTAAACATCCAATTTTCCAAGAATAATTTTCCTATCTAGATAAGTGGGTATAGGATACCTATCCTAATAAATATGTATACATAATGGTTTGTATTTTGAATGATTTTAAAATTAGTTTAGAATCATACAAGAATATATAGATTTTATAGGATTAAAAAATGCGATATAATATTTATGTGTGATATCCATGTAATGTATATAGAATGTATGAGATAAGTAATTCTTTATGAAATGTGAAATATGAAATTACGTGTATACTGAACACATTTCAAAATTATGATAATTAAATAATGATTACCCATCATAATAAATTTTAAT
The DNA here is from genome assembly GCA_963277665.1 of Viscum album. NCBI lineage: Eukaryota > Viridiplantae > Streptophyta > Magnoliopsida > Santalales > Viscaceae > Viscum > Viscum album. The sequence goes on along the minus strand of OY728160.1, from coordinate 791,477,695 downwards.
GAATTATATTGAGTTTGGTATGAAAATATTGGTTTCCCTAATCATTTGTGATATATATCAAATGAAAGTTTTTTTTATTTTATCAGAACTATGGAAAAACAATTTTTGGTCTCAATTAAATAGAGTTCATATAATCCAAATGATGGTTTTGTGAACTTTTTTTCCAAATGAATTTGTAATATTCATTTCTTATTGGATTTTCAATAACATCTCATGTTCATAATAGTTGGAGAAGCCTAGTTAATAACCATATATATCATAATATAATCATCCTAAAAGATATTAACAATAATTAAATGGTCATACTTCATATCCAATATAGTAAATCCTGATAAATTCCATTTATTGACAATCCCCTAATGCTTGTAATACAATTCTAACCACTTTATGATGTACACCTCCCACTAAAATCCTTGTGTAAGAGAAGGTGACCCATACAAATCCAAAAGTATTATAAAACCTCCATAATGGAAAAAAATTAATAATATAGTGGAATAATGTACTACAACATCTACTTTATATCATTACAAAAACATAAAACATGATTCTTTATAACAATTTATGGTTATCTAATAAATAATGTCAGATGTTGAGAATTGGTTCCAATATTTTACATATGTAGTATAGTAAATAACATATTTATATTTCATTATATATCATATATTGAACACATAATTAATCATATATCATGTATACAATCTAGTAATTATCCACCATAATTAATTTTATGTAAATACAACCCATTTAGAATTCATGGAAATATTTAAAGAACACAATATAATATTTTGGTTCTCATATTATACAATATGATATATGAATCACATGTATTTAATGATTTTATTATATTACATTTTATAATAAAAAATATATTCATATCACAAATTATGATCCATAAAATATAATTTTATATTATTGATTTGTTTTAAATCTTATATTCTCCAAATTACAGTAAAATCTAAAAAAACATTATTAATAAATTCACATCTATTTGTGATTACATAATAACTAAGTTAGATATAGATTTTACAACAATTTATTAATTCTCTAATATGATATTTTATCGAAAATTTAATCCTTGTTCATATATATAATTATGTAACCATGTAGGCCTTTGTAGCATAGACTACAAATATAAATTCACTAATTTAGTAATTTAGGAAAATAACATCATTTAAGAAATTATAAGTTCTAATATTGCTATAAATGTTTATAAAAAATATAACAATGAAATTCATATATCTATATAAAATTTCCCACCATAAGATGTATCATATAAACTATTATATAATATTTTTTTATGACAATAGGTCCTACTGGACATTGATCTTGTCAATCTATAATAAGATACATGATACATTTTCAATTCACTATGTATATGAATCATATAGAACGATTACAATACATTTAAACCAAATTTAGTAAATAAAAAATCAGAATGATCATAAATTATAATGACCATGAATTTCATGAGCTGCTCAATTAGTGAAACAAATGAAATTTTTTCTCATGCATGTGGAAAAGCCCATATTTTTTAAATATAATTGATGACATGAATATCAATTTACTAAACCGACATCAATTATCTTATCCGCAAGGATATCATAATATAGGTATCAAAGCATAATGGTTGAAAAGATATGTATCTTTTAAACCATAAGTAATAATTATTTATTATATGAATAGTCCCCAATTTATATAGATTATTATATGGATGTTGACATAATATATTTTGTGGTTAATTCAAGATATCATGCCCCTATATATTATCTGAGAACAATAACCCTTATAATACATACATGGTTATAATCACACTAATCGTAGTATATCAGGACAACCAAGGGAACATTCTAATGATCATCATCACTGAATAACTCAAATTTATACAAATAATAAAATGTAATTAATGATACATTGACATTAAATTTAATATAATATTCTGATATACATTAATGTCATCAAATAAAATGTATCATGGTTTTAATATTACAATATTCATCAGGACTCATATTCTTTTGATGTGTTATTATATTTATAGAGGATCAGATAAATATTCAGCAGTAGTCACATAATAGATCATTACAGTTCCTCTATAAACACTATCGTTAATGAGAACATATTTTTGAATGAATTTATTATTTTTCTTATGAGACTAGTGTTTCTTTTCGGGGAAAGAGAACCATTGTTTTCATAGTAATCCTTAATATACCAAATCATCATTAACAACCATCCCTTATTCAGTAATATAATTTTTTTTCTAAGAAATATCTTATAGAGTAAAAAATTTATAGATATATAATACCTATGTTATCATGTATGAAATCGTGTAGTGTATGGAATAATTATAGAAGATAAATAGATTTTTTTGGTAAAGTAGAAAATAAATTTTAGATCATATATAATCATTGATCGGTAAGAATCATGAATTTTATTAACATTAAACAATGATATATTCCTTACCTTCAATGAAAAAGAGCATATCCTTCTAACCCATTGTGTTCATAATGCTACTATAAATAATAATCATGTGACATTACCTTTGGTTTGATTGGTATCTAATCATATGGATAAATAACAAAGCTACAGTTTTCTTGAGTACATAACATGGGAACCATTATAAATATTATAGAATATGTATAATGAATTACATCATTCCCTTCTAATTATTTATATTTATATTTAATCATTGTAAAATCTATGACAACAAACACTAGTAAAGACTAATTCCTCATCTTATCCATGATATATTAAACTATAATATTACATATATATGTTTTTTAAATTACTCAATGGGACCGTATTGATATTTATCTACACATATTCAAACCAATATATAGGATTCTTCATAGATAAATATTATTAAGAAAAATATTCATTATCACAAATTTATATAATGTAACTTTGGGATATCATATCACATAAGGATTTTGTACACAACAAAAAATAATATAAATTTCAAAATATCCTAATTATATTACTAATGTACATGAGAATACTTTAATTAATTTCACAAACATACTCTTTGATAACATCATTAATGTGGATTTTTTTACTCTCAGAATAATTCCTAAATATAAATGGATCAATACAAATTGACTACCACAGATGACACATTTGGAAAATCAAATACAATATCTTATATCGTTTATACGACCTAGACAAAATTATAATTATAAAATAATTTTTTAATATTAAATTTATATGTCTCATTATCAAAATGATATATTGTAAATAAAAGTATATATATGTAAATTATAATCAAAATTATGGAAAATAATGATAAAAAATCATCATTTTTAATTTCATTATAAATATTTTCCACTAGAAATGATTTATCTATAGACACCCTACTATCCTTGTCAGTTTGACTTTCAAATACCCTCATACACCATATGGGTGTATCCCTTTTAAGTGAATCTTTGATTTTGAAAAAAATAATTACATTACATATAAAATATTTCATAATTAATCGGTTTAACCAATCACTAGACTCAGATATCTAATTTTTAAATTATTTTTTTGTAGGATCATATTTTCTGATAATAACCTCATAAAAATGTTCCATTTTAAAAATAAATCTCTTATTATCATAATTATTTATAAAATAACATAAAAGATAATCTATAACATGAATTAGTTAGTTTTATATAACACTTTTTAGGTCAATCCTAACATAATTTTTAAGAACACAACATGATTATTGATATTTATCATCTATATGATCAAACATAATTATATTGACTCTTTGATTCATGTGATCCATCCCAAGTAAAACACAATATTAAACAAAAAAACATTATATAGGAATATAAGTACCATCCTTTAGTTTTTAGGATAAACAAAAATAATAATATATTTTTTAAAAATCATAGGTTTTTAATAATCCATACAATGTACATATTCTTGACAAAACAATCTTCGTAAAATAATATATGGGATGTTTTTTATTCCATATTACATATAGTGTCTTTATTATTGGATTTGATGGATTAAAATTATGTATGAATACATATGTTTCATTAGAATACCCCTATAGTAATATTTTTAGGTCACAATTATTCATATTGATAAAAAATGGCTTGATAAGTTACAATTAGTCATCTGAAGCAAGTTCTTCAATTATTGATTTCTAGGAGGAGCAATTTCTTAAAAAATTCCACTATATTTAAGATGATCATAGAATTTAAAATCCATGTAATAAATGATATTTGATTAAAAAAATTTGATACCCATATCAATATTTTTTATGTCTATGATTCCTTCGAAGAAATTTTCTTGGATTCTTTATTGAAATAGATAAAATTATTTGTTACCCTGAATGAAGGTATTGTTATAAAATATCTATAAAAATGGTAAGCAATTTCCCTAGTTACGTCACTACAACATATGAGGAAATTGTTTGTTTATTTATTGGAAAGGCCATAAATCAAAAAAAATCCACTAGATAGAGTTATGTGATAATGTAAAATGAGTCTAAAATATTTTTCATGCCCTTCAACCATTGGTCTATGAGACTCCATAAGAGATGAATTTTACCATTTCATACATCTTGTAAAATAGTGGTATAATAACTTTTAATCCAAAAATTCCCTAAAGATTCTCCCTTGGTAATGTTATAAATTTCATGACACTAAGAATTTCTTATTCAAGGGATGGAATGATTCCACATCTGTCATGGTTGAATAGAAGGACATTACAACTATGATCTTGGAAGATAAAACCATCTCCAAATGGATCCATGTTCCCCTTTAATGTTTCACCTAATATTAGTTTTATTCTTCTTGAAATGTGGACTTTTTTGAGAAACTCAATAGTCTAAATAATTGATAATAGTTTCCAATAATAAAAATTCATCTAGACACATTAAATTCTTAAAATGAATTTAAATAGCTATCAATGTGGTTTAAGTTGAATTACTTGAATGAAAATATAACCTTTTGAAAATTATAATTTTTTTAATAAAGTAATTGGTAATATAAGAGGGAGTACTAAACATACTATATAATAGATAAGATTATATGACTCATATTTGAGCTTCATGATCTGTTACTAATATATTTCACAATAGAAAAAATATCCAAACAATGTAATTTCGTTAGAATTTGTTATGAAATAACTTAACCAAACACATTCAAGTGTAGAAACATTTAAACACAAAACACTACATATAATAAATAATATAGAATATTCGATTTTCCATAGAAAATAAAAAAATATTTAATCACATTTCAAAAAAAAGGTGATTAATATGATTCAATTATTTTTGAATCATTTGATTTAAAAAATACAACTATACTGAGAATTTCGATATATTTATCATTATTATGTAAAATTTGATATTTAAAAATATAAATTGTGTTATATAAAATATTGGACTACTTATTTTTAATTTAATAGACCTGATTAACATCTTAGATAATGAATAAAATATTTAATACATTACTAATGATAAACAATTTCATTCATTTATAAAAATAATGGTTACTTCATAATAATGAATTTTAACCGTATGTTAACAACATTATATTTTTATATTATAATTTTTATTAATAAATGAAGATAAAAAATATTCTTACATACTATACTAATCATATTTATAAAAATTCATCATGAGATCAAAAAACCAATTTACTATAACATTCACCAATCTAACTATTTAAATATTATTCACCCTTCAAAAATTATCACTTATTATTTAGTCTTTTTTTATTGTAAAAAGTTTTAATGGACACCAAAAAGAAAATATTAGTTATAAAATCACAAAATAAACACACAAAGACTATTTATACATGAAAAAAAACTATCAACAAATGATACTAATATTACAAAAATTTACATTATACTATACGAGATACAAAAGGATAATAAATTTTCATTGGAAAATATATATATAATACATATTTAATAGTTATTATAAAATTTTATATTTATTTATTATGAATAGTTCCACACTCCCCTAATGTTCTCTCATGGGTCTATAATCGTCTCTACCCTCCTTCATGTAGGATTTCGAGCACTCCCCAGCGGCGATGGCAATTCCTATTCCGTCTGATCCATGTTTTCTTCCCTCTTCATTTTCCATTTCTTCTCAAATGATATCAACTTATAGGTAAACATACTCCTACCTCCATGAGTTTCTTGAAATTATACTCTCCCTACCCTCCTCTTCTAGTCTATTCCACCATATATCCCCACTTTGGTCGGATGTGTTAGTGTTTAGATGGGGTTGGGATTGTGGTAGTGGGAATATGGGAAATGGGGAAACCTATGTTCCATGTAATCTTTTCCAGAATGATTGTCGTTATTTTAGGGGTTTATTCCCATTTTACCCTTAATTGTCTTGTAGTGGATCTCTTAGAGTTTCGACCCTCAGATCCCCCTCGGTTCTTTTTTTAGGGCTTCAACCAAAATTTCCACATTCTCATTCCAGGATGGTTCATACTTTTGAATGTTTTGGATATGTTCTAGGTTTTACATTAATCGTTTTGTCCATCCCCACTTCCTTATATCTCCTTCCTGCTCTATATTTATGTTTCCATTATCCCTTCTATGTTGGTTGGGTGCACTATTTACCAATGAGGTTTTGGGACGTGTTGGTGGAGTGATACTCAGTTCTAGGCGATGCAACTAGTCATGGATGTATTCAAATTTGTGGGATAATGTGGTGAAGATGGTAGTGGTTATGGTTTGTGTCATCTCTGTGGAGAGACTTAATATTTTGTTTCTAATGGCCTGTGTTGATAGTGTGACATAATGGTGACATGGGTTTTCTCACTACCACCATCAATGGTTTCTGGTGATTTTCGATATGGATGATAATGGTAGATAAGGTGGAGATGGTGGATTACGGTAGCTAAAGAATCTGGTCAATCTTATGACTGAATATTATGTGTCAATTTGTGTTTCCTATGGTGGTTTTGTGACCAATTTAGTGATGATAGTCTCCCCATTTTATTTAATTTCAAAAAATTTAATGGATTTTTTGGTTTCATTAGTGACAATGTGGAATGGATATCTAAATTACATGGATGGAGGATATATATGGTGCTGGTGGTATGTTGATTTTTTTTTTCTAATTTCAATGTTGGATTTCTAACTTTGAATATGGTGTTTTTTGGTTTTTTTTATGTGGGATTTGTGACATGGATCATTAAATACAGTTCCCACTTTTAAAAAATTAGTCTTATATAAAATAAAAAAATGTATTGTGGATAGAAAATTTGAAAAATTCCTTACGGTAAATTAATTAATGAATTCTTATTAAAATTTGTTCCCAACAGATCATTACCTTTTTTGGAACAAGAACCATATTTCCTTATGTAATGACACCACTAAGCTGTTAACCTCATTACATTATCAATTTAGATCTACATATTTTAAATAATATAATATATGAATCTTGGATAATTGAGTGGCCATATCTCTTCCCATATACATAATATATTTAATATAAAAAATTATTAAAATGGTATCATAACTATTATGTTATCCCTACAATGTCGCTCCTAAATATCAAAAAATAATATTGTTACCAAACCCTTTTATTTATCCCCATCCAACCTGACTAACCCAAGTCAATCCATGTGGAATATTTTATATCATGATCCTTCTAGGAATCATGATAGATTTCTTGAAATTTTTTTATCATTATATGAAAATTTTTATTTATCCTCTTCATCTTAATATAATTCCCATGGATGTCAAATCCAAAACCATCCATTTTATGTAATTTCATTTTTTAGACCTGTATATTTGAATTCAGATGAAATGTTTTTTTTAAAATTAACTATTTCATACATTAAATTTATATGTATATTGAACCTAAATGTGTAACACAATACATAACTCAATATTTGTATTAAATTCCCAAATATAAAATGATAACATATTCTCACATATGAAAATAAATCTAATGAAAAAGGTACATGAAACCCTAACATGTAATTATTTATTATTATTTGAAATTTAATCCCCATAATAGTGTGCATGGATATATAGTTATCTTACCGTGAGTTCTCAATATCTGGAATAATCATCATGGACATTGAGAAGTCTGACCTAAATTCTCTCTACCCATGGTTTATTACTCAATAGAGATTAGAATTACATCAAATCTCAAAAGCCTATTATATCTAAACCATTATAAAATACTAAATTAAAGACAATAACATAACAAAATATATATTTCAAAGTAAAAGATAACTATTTTTCATACTCATCTAGTAATTCATGGATAAATTTTTCTAAAAAAATAAATTTATCATATAAATTTATAAATTAATAATATTCATTTCAGAAAAAACATTTATATTATTAAATATCTAAAAGAAAAAATATATATATATTTTAAAAAATGTGACATTAATTTTAAAAATTAAAAATTACTTTACTTATAAAATTATTAATTTATAACCCCAATATCATATCCCATAAAAATAGATTATAAAAAATAATAATTTTATAAAATGTAATGAAAATTTTATTCATTAGTATGATATCATATTTTATAATAAATAGTGTTCATTTATATCATAAATGTTGGTACTCTCATAGAAAACTAATTCCATTGTTACTGGTTTCAAATAATATTTCTATGTTATTCAATATCATATAATGTGATGACCTATATTATTTATGATCTTATCACAAAATCATCATTATATTACAATACACCTTTTTCTAAAAACACAAAACACATTTGTTAAATATGGTAAGAGTAATATTTTTCCTATTACATAGTAAAATATGGGTATATAAAGAATGATTTTTTTTTTCAAATTAATTTATATATTATAAAATAACATAACCACAATAAAATAAAATATGAAATCAAATTTCATAATGTTATTGAGACATATCACATGACTAAGATGACCTATTGGTGAGAACCAATATTTTAAAAAAAGAAAAAAGAAAATTGATAACGTTTTTGAATGGGGTAAGGGAAAAAACATGCCTATTAGACAGAGGCACATTAACTCAAAGTTTAGTGCACTGAAGGCCTAATGGGATAAAGACCCATACAAAAAAATGTCCAAAAACCAAATCCAACCCTAATTATCCACACAACTGATGTAGAATCATGGAGTATCCAATACCTATCTACCATTAAGGCTATTGATTACCAAAGCCTGGATCCATCATATATACTCACCATCCCATTCCATCATCAACCGTTGCTGAAACTCTCCATCCCGAGCAATCATCCACTTCTATATTTTTTGTGATGACCACAGTCTCCTACTCCACCCTCTACCATGGATGGTGATAGAAGACCATGGAATTATCCTCATATATGATGACATCTTTGCATAAACATCCTCCTTTTCACATTTTGTCCTTAATCAGGAGGTCACCACAAAACATCATCTCCAACAGAATCCCCTAATGAAAATTTGTTCCCCAGATCTACCCATGGACCAATACCCGCCCAGACCACCACTGCACCAGAAGAGAACCATCACCCCAGCCAATATGATCTAAGAGACAATGGATTCAATAGATCTAGAATAGATCTAGATGCGAGACACTAGATCTGAAGGATTCACTACTGCCTAAGCTGCCACCAAACCCGAAGCCACTGACATACCAAATTGTCTACCAATCGTGAAACTCCAAGTTGAGATGCCAATGAATTTTTTTATGACTTATAATTTAATTATTTTGGTATTTTATTATTTTATATTATTCATAATGTTTTCAAGTGTTTTGAGATTTCAAAAAAAAGTAGGAGGTTCGTTTTACTATAGAATGTGATGTAATCTAGAGAGGTCGCACTACAAACTAAAATATTTAATTTATGAAATTTTTATGGAATGTGTTGTTGTTTCATAGGAAATAAGACACATACAAAATGATTATATAAAAGGTATAGTGTGAGGTAGTGTAATTTTAGAAAATACCATTATAATAGTGATGTATATGGGTGGTTTATAATGTAATAAAGATGTTTCGTAAGGTTTTTTTGATTGATAAATATTATCAGCTGCAGGTAATGAGTTAGTGAATGTGTGGATCATGAATTTACATTGTAGCACAGTGAATACACGTGTTTGTATTGGATGGACAAGTAATAATTTGATATAAATGTTTTTTCTCCTTCGTCATTGATCCAAAAAGATAATTCTGCAGAGGTGGCCTATGGAGTTGTGGTCTTCCAAGGTATAAGGTATACATTATCAAATGTGGTGGTCCAGCATAAATTTTTTGTTAATAAATGTTTCTCCACCTTAATCATATTATGTACCCTATAACATAACCCCCATTACATTTTTAAATTGAGAATGGTTATTATAAGGGATGATAGTCCCACAATCTTCCTTAATTATGTGCCCTGTATTAATCAATATGTTAAATATTAAAATTTTATTTCATGAATTTTACCATGTTTCAAGATGCATACCAGGACAAAAACACCATAAAAAATAAAATTATATAAATAAAAAAATAATACATCTTGTAAATAGTAACATAACCCAAATAAAAAAATATTTGAGTCTTAGAGATTAGCTATATAAAAATATTTTTTTAATAGATGTATACATTTCATCATAATTTTTATAATATAATCATTTTCATAAAAACACCACATGTTATAATAAAATTTAAAATTTAGAAGATGTAAACATAACAATGGGTGATCATAAACAATCATTAATAGAAAATAGACATCATAATATATTAGATTATAATACAGAGAAGAATATATAGAGAATGGAAATATAAAAAGAAGAGATCATATTACCATGTCTGAAAATAATAATAAATGATAGGTAACAGAAGATCATAAAGTGACCATTATGGAAATTTAGTGGAAAAAATATATTTCATGAGAAAATTGAAAATTGTGTAGTATACATAAAAAACGAAAACCACAAAACATATAATTTTTATTCAAATAAAATTTGTCTTATAATATGTAATAACATTAGAAGATATATATATATATATGTATTATAACATGGTAAACATCAACACTTTGAACATCCATTTGAATAGAAAAACATGTGTGTCTAATAATATTATTACCATAACTATTTAAAAAAAAACATTATTTCCATGTTTGAAAATGTGACCATCCCCATCATACCAATTATTTTTTGAACTAAACCCATTGTTTCCTCACTTGATTATCTCAGGAGATATAATATTTTATAATTTAATTAAAGTGAAATATAGGACCTCGTCAATCCTCTTTCATAAATATTTGTTAAACATAATTTCAACACTCATTAAATATTAAATTAAACAATGAAAAATAATGGCTTTCATATACATTCTACATATATCACATAACAAAATCATAATATATCCTAGAATATAGAAAATATTATTTTTTATAATGAATCATATCATAGAATAATATAGAGGATGATAAAATCACAACTTCATGAATATATTTTCTTAGAGGGTAATGAATGAAGTAAATAGAAACCACTAAAAAACATTTATTGTATCGATATACAAATTGAAATCAAAATATTTTTAGAGGAATGAAAGCGATAATTTTGGAAAATAATAATATAATTAGTTATAAATGAATAATCATTAAAATTACATAATTTTAATCTAAAAACAATGAAATATATTACTTTTAAATTAATATTTAATAATTGAGAAAATAAAATATGTAATGTTTAAAAATAGATGTAAAATAACTTGTTATTATATGTTTTTCAAATAATTAATAATAATGATGAATTTTAAAATTAATAATTCATTATTAAATGAAAGTGAAAATTATTGGAATAAATTTTCCTTTAAAATAATAAATAATAATGTATCCATGATAAATATATAAATGTTTTCAAATGTTATTGTGGAGTGGATGATAAAGCATTTTATTTTTAATGGATGGAATACCTATATGAAAATAATAAAATATTCCTATAGAATGTCCAAATATTTATAAAGGATAAAGAATAATTTGAATTATAATGTAATAAGTTTGATAAATGAATCATTGGAGGAAAACACAATTTTACATTCCATTATTAAAATTATAACATTTAGGTTTTTAAAAATAAATACTTGGAAAAAATGAAAATAAAAATAATTTTTGATTATTTATAAGAATAATAAATTTTAACAAATCCATAAAATAAATTTAAAAGACGAGGTTGGTTACAGACATTATTTCATAAAATAATTCTGTGTGCATCTTAAATTCATCATAGGGTTTAATAGGTAAATTATTAATGATAAATGACAATGATCAGTGAATAAGAACCATAAAAGTGAATTGAGTAATGAAAACCCCTAATGAATTTAGTTTTTACTGAATCAATATTGAATTAAATAATGAAACAAATTTGGTTCGATAAATTCCTTTGATTAAATAATGTAGTATTTATAAATAAATTATTGGGTTCTATATACACTATATTAGTTTGAAATTTTTGAATAACATGATAACATGTCTCTAGGTTGTGATGTTTAGATAAAAACCCCCAAATATTTTGAAACATTTGAATCAAAACCACATTTCCATGTTAAAATGAAATAGAATGATAAATTTCATTAAATATAATAGAATATTTATATAAAAATTAAAATGTGATTATTTTGTACACCATACAAATATGAACATTGTGTATAACAAAAACATGTTCCAATGAAAACACGTAAGATGGAAACCACTATAAATGTCACCATATTTGACACATTGATCATTTTTAAAATAATTTATTGGAATATATTATAAATATAGAAAAACTAAAATGTAAATAAAATTTTATACAATCATAATATAAAATATTTTGACCTAGACGAATTGGGTTCAATAATAACAATTATTACTGTATGTAGGTAAAATGTGTAATGAATACCCCTTATATAATAGGATTAATTAATATATATAACTCCTGAAATAAAATATAATTATTTTTTAGTTAAAATTATGTGATCAAAAATAATTAATGAAGTTATATATCCAATCTTTATTATATAGACAATTTAAAAAAATGTAGTTTCACATAAGAACAAGTGTCTCAATGATGGATGTTTAGAGTTGAAACCTTCACCTCTTCCCCAAATTGTAAGTTGACATCTCTATTGATTTGAAAATAATAACTATATTTAAATCATTCATATTTATAAATAAAATTATTTTATGATTTTCATTTATTATCATTTTCTATATATATTTCATTGTTTTTCATTTTTTTCATACATATAATATTTAGTGTTATGAGAAATTATAGTAGTTCTATTAGATAAATGTAAATATTCTTTCCTCATCCACATTTAATCATAAAAAATATGTTATATTTTATATTATTGTTCATTTTAATGATTTTATGGAGTTTATGTTTCATTAGGAGAGAACATTAATATTTATCAAAATAGAAAAACTTAAAAATGATGTTTTTTGGTGATTTTAAAATTTTGAAGGTTGTTTTGTAAATTAATGAATAAAATGTTTTAAAAATTGTTAATGAACCAACTAAAATATGAACATGGAAAAATATATATGATATTATACACATATTTATGTTTTCTTAATAATATATAAATTAATTTGAATTTATTTTTCATATATGATATCAAATCAATCTAATCCTGAACAATCATTAACACGATTAGAGAGTTCTGTTTGGATGTCTATATTTTTTTAATAATATCATTATAATGGAATCCTAATGATATTATATTTATATTTATATAAAAAATAATAAAAAAATATTATCTTTTGATTTAACAATTATATACTTTTGGAACATAAAATATTATATATTTAATGGATGTGGAAGACTAGACAATACATGATTGCAGTTTCCCTTAGTAAATGAAATAGATTATTGGAGTTGGATTGTAAATGATAATTTAACTTTCATAAAAAATTATATATATATATATATATATATATAATATTTATTCACTGATTCCATCATTATGAATACCCATGATATGTTGTTTTGAAATATCGTAATCATCTTTTGGAGAGGAAATAATCAATACTCATCCCCAGTCACTAATTATTGTTTGTTATTATAGAACGAATAGGATAAATATTTGTTATACAACTTTAATAATGAAAAATAAAAACATTTATTATTTTAATTCTATTATTTTTTTATGGATATGTTTGGTTTTTAAATGAATGAAAAATTTGGAAATTTAAAGAATGATGTTATAAATATATTCGGATCGTGAACCTCAATTTGATAATTGAAAAATATTATAGGTAAATATGATACTTTTTTACACTATGGAATTCAGCGTGTGTATATTTCTTCTTAGGGAGAGTATTTGAAATGAATCATTTTATTCATAATGATAATTCCATTTGGTTTTTTTTTCTACTTTCAGATTCCTATGAGGAAAAATTTGTAATTTTACACTATAATTTGATCTCAAGTATATTTTATGAACAAATATAATGGCTACTAATAGAGTTTGAAAACAATAAAATTAGTATTTTGAAATTACACAACATTAAAATATTGAAGGTATTGTTTATATTTATTAATTAATTCATGAAATATTAATTTGTTCAACACATGTTTTCTTTGAGATATCTTTTCAATTGGGAATCGGAATATGATTGAACATTATTCATTGAGTCTAATAAGGTGTGGGAGTATTTATATTAAAAATAACAACATTATATCTGATATTGGAATTTGTTTTGAGCACCATTTTCTATTTTTGTCTTCAATTTCTTTTACCTATTATTTTCCTTCAATCCCCCTCGATTCTCATATAAGGAACCATGTATAATTCTCTATGATATTACTCGGTTATAAAATTGAGATTATAAGTTATATATATATATATAATTTGTTGTCATGGAGATATAGAGGATTTGGATCATAATGATGCATCTGTGCAATACATATATGAGAAAATCATTGGTAGATTCCAGTCAAATGAATCTAATAAATAGGTTTTAGTTGAAAATACCTGTTGATTTACATCATTGTATTATTAGGACCCATTTTGGTTTCTATGTAATTTAAATGGGTTTGATCTGTGATTAAATGTGGAAAATTACAATTTTGATCCAATTATAAGGGACAATGTTTATGAAATCTAGATCACATGAAATTTGGTTTATTTAATACATTCGATGTAGGGGAATTGTTTTTACAGTCCAAACATCTAGAACATTTCTATTATATATATGTCATGTATGAGAGCGTGGAACAGAAAAAAACATAGGAATTCCATGTGTTGTATAATTACAGGTATCCATTATAGCAGTATAAAATGTGTACATGTATTACACACCACATACTTTGGGATTACATTCCAAGTATATCTGAAGTATATGCAGTCATGGGGATTTACTGTTTCATTCAATGCACATTTGTATTCATGATATATACTCATCTATATCTATAATTTTATGGTTGTTCTTGTTTTTTGAAACCAATATTATAATTTGACATATGTGGAGGCCATTTTTAGAAATTATCATTATAAATAACGATGGTGGAATCCATTGGGTGATTTGAGGACTCTGTAATTGTTTTTTTAGAGTGGGAAAGCACAAATGGAGTGATTCTTCTTCGATTAAAAAAATGCATTTGTATTTTGTGATTGAGACATGGGATGAGAATTATTTTTATGGATGAGTATTTTAAAAGTATTAATTAAATTAGAACTCTAATATCCTCATATTATGTACCTTGTGGTGATCCAATTATAATAGGATTTCATTGTGACATAGAAAACTGAGTGGGATAGCTATTCAGGCCAAACATCTATGATACCTTAAACTAAGATTTTCAAGGATCAATATTCATTTTTTGATTCATATGTGTCTCTTCTCCCAAGGACCCCTCCCTTATTAGGTGTTCCAATATTATTCAAAGATCCCTTGGGTTGTTAGAGATGAGTGTTTTAATGTTTTTTTAAAAAGAGTCAATTTTGAAATGTGGTTTCCTGGTTGGATTTCTATAGTTTATGATCCATCCTTGAGGACCACTGATGTGATTCCTCCTCATATTTTATAACCCTAACGATATTATGTGGTATTCCTCTTGTTACATATGATTTCAAATCATCCCATTAGGGATTCCACATTCTATATACTATTTTCTATTATCCCTAGAGGGATTCCTTTTATTATGTGATGACATAGAGGAACCCCATTGGGATACCTTTAGATATCTATGGTCCTTCATGATTAGGAGTAAGAAGCCTCCCTAATATTTGGTATAAGGGACCAAGTAGGTGAACCGATGAGTGAATTGGACTTTAATGTTCACTATAGATTTGGGTATAGATGTTATAAATAGTGACCAATGAACCTAGTAAAATTTTTATCACAAGGAGATATTGAATTTTAAAATGGTTCATGAATTTGACCAACCTCACTCAAATATTTTATTTTCCCACTCTGTTACTATTGATGAAGCTTCAATTTTATATTATCTCCTAATTACTCAGAAAATGATATATATGTGGTCCGATTTTATGATGGGGATACCTATAGGTACATCCTAGGTTCTAGGTTTTGAGCCACATGGATTGGATGTTAACCAAACAAGATTATAAGAATTTATTCTTACATTGAAACTTATGATACCTATGGATTTCATATTCAAGGTATTGTTTTTGAAACACAATTTGTAATTAGAATTATTTTTCGCATGGAAATTATAGAGGATGTTTTTTAACATGTATTATTTCTCCTCTTATACTAAATTGTAATGAATTTTGAAAACTCAAAAGGATCCAAGTGATATAATATGATGCAAATTTTGAGTATTTATATTAAGAAAATGATTCTAATATGACTGCATATTTTTGTCGATTTCATACATTGATGCATGTTATGCTCAATAGGTTTCATTAAAAACACACTTATATTACTCACCTAACATGTCTTGGAGTGTGAAATCATTCTATTTATTGGAAGGATTCTAAGTGTTATCTTTTATGTAAATGAAATTCCCTACATATCACCTAAGTGTCACCCCCTTTCAAATTATCCATGTTTTAATGTATTAGTTTTAGATTGATCATGACTTATAACATAGAAATCAGACTAGATAGCATTTGGATATTGTTGTATGACATCTACCATTGAGATATGTAGGATGTACAGATGAATCCTAGTACTATTCATTTTAGTTTCTCACAGTGAGTATGGATTATCCTATGGTAATGAATTTTCTTCCCATGTGGTGACATTTCTTTCTCAGATACATTTTTAGAAACGAAAACACATGTTATTGTTGATTATTATTATTTAAACAATGATAAATGTGATTATACATGGATTAAATAGTGTGATATAAAACTCAATGAATTATTCAAATGATATTAAATAAGTTATGGTATCAAATTAGAGGATAAATTGTTGAATGGGTATAGTACATTTATGTTATTGTTTCATTATTACAATTTATTCTCTCCAATATATGGGAATATTTAATGAGCATGAAATTATATAAGTAGGTTTTTCATTCACTCATAGAGGTGAAAAAATGAGATTATTTCTCCCCCTTGTTATGTGAACCATTGATTATGTTCACATCATATGTTGGAATATAAATTACAATTACAAGAATGACATATATAGTCGAGGCTTATGGTATTATGATCAAGTGGAGTCACACTTGTGGATTTCTAGGATTGAGATGGTATTACTCTACAGTTTCTTGGAGGCATTGTTTTTAGTTTAATATAAGATGGTAGTAGAGCCTAACACATTTATTTTATTCATTTTATTCACTCGTGTATATTTGACTAGCTTTGTATAATTCCATTTTTTTGAAATTATTTTTTTCCTTTAGTACATATCATTCTTATAACATTATGATTATTTATTTCATTTTTATTATGATTATTCATTTTTTAGATGTTTTAAGTAATTTCATTTATTTCTTACTCAGATACCGCTAAGTAGGATCCCCATAAACACACCACTGGACCTCACTACTAGGTGGTATCACATAAAATATGGAGAGCCCTCAATGATACCATTTTTGAATAAGTTTAGCTACAAGTTATAGATTGGGTTGGGATGTGAAAAAATGGTTTTGATTATTCATTTCAGGATATATTAAAATATTTTATTTGGAAGACATGAGTAATATTATCATGTTTGAACATATGAATAATATTAAAATGATGTGTCGATAAAATATGATCTGGTAAGAACTCATGGTTTCATGGGATTTCAGATTTATTTTATAAATATTTGATGTTATATTTTTATATAATTTTTTATTAAATTAATGATAATATGATGTGGAGTTTCTGATTTATTATTAATTTTTTCCTCCTGTCCCATTGGAAGGACTGAAATTATTTTTTTCCCATTTTTCTCATGGTAAAGATGTATTTGATCATGAACTATATTTTCTGAATACGTCATTGTAAAAAAATATGATAATAGTAAACCAATAATAGTGTTTATTTTATTACATTGGAATTGGATACAACTGATGAAATCATGAATGACAGAATATTTTACTCATCCAGGGAAATAGATACTTAATTGAATTTCAGTTTATAAATGAGAACATGTAAAAAAGTGTACTGAAAATATAAAATCCAAGATTCCTGAAATCATGTGATGATTCATTCATTATATCATGGGGGAAGAATGAAAAATAAGAATGTAAGTAAATTATTAATAAATATTACATTCAATGGAAGCTATAAAAAACTAATGAGTATTTTTCAAAATATAAATATTAAAAAATATAAACAATTTCCATTTAATCAATTGCATGACTATCATGTTTAGATAAGGAATAATTAATATGAAAGGTAAATAATTGAACACACTTCCCACATAAAAAATAACAAAATAAGAAATACATCCATGGATAATATATATGAAATAATATCATGGATAATAATAGATGAATTCATAATGAATGAACTACGTTATATTGGATGAGATGATCTCAAAAATCATTATATATTTACCATTAAGACCATTAAAAAAATGGATCAAAATTATTTCTAAAAACATATTTAATTACAACTTATTACATAAACTAATGAGACTATCAATTTATTGAGGGATAAATAATTATAGGAACCACATTTAAATTAATTTCCAACTCATTATTCATTTATCAAATGATTGATTTTATTTTTAAATCAATATTATATATGAATAAATACCTTTATTGAGTGAATAATAATAATTTATCGACATTTCCCCATTCAATAAATAATATATAATGTAAAAAATACAATATTTAAAATAAATAAATTTTATGTAATATAAATAATAATGATTAATATTAGATATTTTTGTTGGAAATGAAATGTTAATTATAGCATGAATGTGAATATTTCAAAAGAAAAATTATTGAACACTATAATGTGTCAACAAATGAGAGTATATATAAATAAATCATTATAAAAAATTAAAATCCATAAAAATTATATATAATTATGGTAGTATTATAATAGATCCTTAATTGAGTTTACATAAAATAATTGTTTATTATCATTGAGAAAAATAATTTCTAAAAAAAAATTATCAAAAAATTGTTGAGAAAAATACTTAGTGTACATTGAAAATCAATTTTTAGAGTACTAAATATGTTTACAACATTAGGAAATTATTTTTAGTAGAAAATAATTATTTAAATGTATGATTTGGGATTTTTCTAGTGAGTTTTAATGATTTTGTGAATGATTAATTCATGTCAGATACGTTAAAATAATTTCCCACTTAAATTTTTTAAAAAAATCAAAACATGCACAGTTCAAAAATTGATAGAAAAAATCCATTTTTAATTTTTTAAGAACGAAATTATGGGTGATAATGACTTTTAGAAATCATTGTAATAAATATTTGATATTTTATTCATATTACATGGAATTGGATGCAAATGTGTTTTTGACCAAATACAGAAATGAAGTGATATTTTATTAAAAACATTTTCTCACCCATTTTATGATAAAAAGAAATGATAATTGAAATAATTATTTTAAAAATAAATAATTAAAATAATATGTTTATATAAAATTTGGTTCATTATAAAATTATCAAATAATATCATTAAATAGAAATTGTGCATAAACCGCCATGATTAAAATTACACTAAAACATATATCATTAAAACTTATGAAAATTTTGAAACACAATCCACATTAAATAGATTAAATCATATAAAAATTAAAATCCATTAATGTTACATGATTCATGATATATCATATAAAAATTATAGTATATACCACTCATGAAAATAAATAATTTCATGATGCCAAATATCTCTAAATTTGGTGGAAACTCAGATGAAATCACTTGTAATGATCACACAATTGAAATAAAATTTAATTAAAGAAGTGAATATAATGTTTAAAATTTTAACTACAAATAATGAAAGTGAAAATAAATTATATATTAATTAAATTTAAATACACACAAAATATTAGAAAATGAATGAAAACGAAGAATTAATATAAAACATTTGAAAATAAACTGAGTACTGAAATTCCTTACCACTTGGTAAAATTCATACGAAATCCTCATGGATAAAATTACTCAAATTGAAATCTAATATACCATGAAAAATAAATTATTAATGATATTACATGTTATTGGGGTAGTATATACATCATACAGAATATATTAACAACATAACATTTTAATATTACCCAAAGAAAGAAGATTGTTATAAAGTTGTTTAATTTATGATTCCCCTTAGGTGATCATTCATTATTTTCATGTATAATGGATTCATACATGATATTATTTTATATTATAAGTGTTATAATATTTATATTATCTCATGTGACCACTTAATATCATCTTACCAGAGATTCATTAATAATATTTTATTTTTATCATTGTTTTAGATGCCAATTTTCTTATTTTTTCATTTTTGGGTTTTTAAAAAATTTTATATTCTAATTTTTAGGATATGGATCCATAATACATAGATATATATTATTTTTTTATGTATAATTATTAATCATTAAATAAATTCTTATAAAAATTTATTAATTTTGGACATTGAAAATGAATCGCATCACTTCATGTAGACGGTAGTTCATATGTAGGTAAAAGTGATGATATAATTCTTTAATGGTTGAAAGTGTAATTAATTGAATGATATAATATATTTAAATAATAAATGTTATGTATTTTTTATAATATAAATTCATAATTTAAAACATTTTGACTATCAATGCGAGTACCTGATCGAAAAATTTTACATCGGTTCACGAGGCAGTAGTCCATAGTACACATTATCGATTTCAATGTTTCCCATTTGAGGGTGTAGGAAATTGTTAATTATATTTTCATAAAAATAACATCCCAATATATTTTAAATAATTGTTTTTTATATATTATTTTTGAGACATAATATAATGTTTAAATACTAATAAAAAATAAATATCCTGACAAATAATATTAAATTATCATAGATTACAGTCATTCAGATCTACTCTTAACACCACCAGGGTTGGTCTTTTGGGTTTCCTAGAAGATCTATTATGTGTATAACTATGTTGTGGAGACTATGTTTTCGTTTTTATTGATCATCATTGACTGATTTTTCTGAATATGTGAGGAATGTAGTTCCCTTTTTTAATTGAGGAGGAGTGGAGTTATGATATATAATAAAAACTATTCAACAACAGGACGTCACTCTCACCCCAAGTGAATCATAAACTGATATATAATGGAGTGTACAAAATTATATAACCTGAAACACATCCAACACATAAAATTAATATTTTTAATTGCATGTTCTTCATTATCCTGTATATTTTCATACATTTACCATTCTATTTTTTCCACAGAAATTAGATAAAAAAACATATGTAATATAATTGTTAAAAATAAAATAAAATAATAATTATTAAATAATTAGTCCATAATTATCCTAAATATAAAATTAATTTAGTTAAATTGAAATTTTATTTGTGAGGAAGTTTAATTTTATCAAAAGTTTATGTAACACTCAAAATATCATTTTTTCGTTAATGGTGACAAATAAATTTTAATCTCTTTATTATTATGTATTAAACAACAATATTGACACTATTATATAATATTAATCATTCTGAATCCAAATATTTATGTAATGACATTGATTTTACATGTATTATATTGGCATGTCATATCAACTATTTTCAAGAGAAAACACTAAGAAGATATATGATAATGAGGCCCGATGTTTGCGGAATAAATCAATGCAATATATTCCAATATATTAATTATAATGATACAATATTTACTAAAAAGTTCCATAATATACAAAAAGGGTCCCAAATCACCATTCCATGGGTAATATTGTGTTTTAAACATTGACATTACACTTCGTGTGATAAAATGTTTTTTTGTCCTAGGTAGTTTGTGGAATTTTCATCAAAGGCATGAAAATATATCAAATATTTATGTAATTAATTTTATATAATTTCAATTGATGCATAAATTTTAGATTCTATTAATATAATATTAAAACAAATTCCCCGGGATAACTGCATACCCCTAGATATGTCTGAGATATCTTTATAGGATCACACTTAGATGAAAATAAGCCTAATCTTTTATTGATGATTGGCATAAAACATAAACGAGGATCTCTCCAATGATCATGATGAAACTCCATTATATTCTATAGATTGGGATAAATCATGGTATAATGTTTCTTGAGTATCGTTTTCATTCCCCATTGTTAATTCTAATTGAAAATATAGTTCAATTGAGAAACAGTTTGATCGGTGGATCGTGTATATTGTTGAATGGATTTTTATATGGATTTTTTTTTTCAGAATGTCATTCTGATTATTGAATCTTGATTATTGTTCAATAAAATATAAACTGATATCAACATGAATCCCCATAGAGGTCAATTCCTCTATATATTTCTTATGCTTCTCCCCCCTAATTTTTTTATCCCCTGAATGAGTTATTTGTATTGGCCCATAGTTTGACATATCCTAATGAATCAATAGTTGTGAAATAAATTCAACGAACAATGATCCAAAATTGTAGATCTTGGATCTTCTTGACCAGGAGGATGTATGATAATGGGAGCAGTAGTAAATAGGTTGGTTTTGGTTGTATTATATTCTATTCTTTGCCATAAATCAATGTATCCTGAATGATCCCATTTTATAAATGGATTTTATGATCTAAACCTATTTTTCATCAACATCGAGGATCATAATAGGTGGATCTATGAATTTATTTTCGAGGTGTGGCTAAACATGGTGGATGAATCATGAAATAAGAAAACTGATTCCAAATATTGAGATATATAATAATCCTCATGACACAACATTTATCACGTTTCCAAATTCCATGTGGGACCCTCCCTGTGGAAGCAATAATTACAAGATAGAGATATGTATCAAATGGAATTTGACCCAATCATAGGTCTTGTGGTCCCCATTCATTTCTTTACAAGTACGATGGCTTTTACAGATACATTAGTTGGAGTACACGGGTTATATCATGCTCTCTACTCCTTTTATTACAATTTACCTAGACCATTACCTTGAAAAATAAGATTACAATTTCACATGTAAATAATATGGGAAATCCACCTACCATATATTATTATATGGTCATTCCATGAGACACATGATGTTCAGATGTCTAGAATCAATGAACAAATGAAATATCAGGTAATCAAAATACATGTTATATATTCCCATGATGTTTTCAAAAAGACCATGTCCTCTGTATCATGGATAATATTAGTTATGGTATATTACCCTTATAATTTAGGAGAGGGTTAGTGTGGAATTTACTCATACTCATAGTACGGTGATCCATTTTAATATGAATTCATATATAGTGAATTTTGAATCCAATATTCCTAATGTGAGAAACTCTATTCATTTTCATCCAGTATGTAGAGTAATTAGTACCCTTGTGACCAACACAATGTGGGAACTGATCTTGTACATAGTAGGTTGATTCTTTTTGAGTTGTTTTTATAACCTGTGAAATTGGGATTGATCCAAATTTATGTATCATGTCACACTATATTTTAATTATAAATGTGACTCATAACTTTCATTACCTCTTATACAGACGTCATTAGTTATATCAAGATCCAGAGTGTGTTCCCCTAGATGGCTGATATAAGGAATCTTAAGCTATAATCCTTGGTGGGACTACTATATTTTATACATACCTTTAGACTATATATTATTGTTCTATGTATCTTGATATTATTATTATGTCTGCTATTGACATATAACTATGTAGACCTTACTATATATATTTTGTTGTATTCTTTGTGGTTTCAGGGTGAGTAGTTGGTTATTGAAAAGCTCACTCTTACATGGAATTTTCCTTCTAATTTATTATTTCATAATTATGTTCGAACTTATGATAGAGTCTTCTATGTATCATCTTCATACGGTTCATAGTTATACGATATAGACTGAATTTTCTTCCTCTGCTACCATGATATTTTTCCATCTTCTACTTTTATGTTGGACATGTTTTTAGACTCATTCTGTTGGGATTGTGTGTGGTGATGTTTAATTTGATTCAATTTTTTTACTTTGGCTAGGTTAATTAGATGTATGAATTCCTTGTTGATTAGTTTTTTTACATTCCAATATGTTATTGTTTTGGAGATGAGTGTTTTTATATAGATAAATATGATAATGACTCCCATGTCAGTGATATGCCTTCTAGATGAATGTTTCCTTCAACTGTCTAATTATATTTGGGCATGGAGATTCACTGCACATGACTTTCTAGGACAGGTTAAGATAGAGTGGTATAAGAGAAGTCAATTATGTTGTAGTACCAGAGGCTGCGATATTTGTTTTGTGGAAATAGTGTTTAGTGATTTCAGATTAGCTTATTGTCCAAGGATAACATTTTTGGTGTAGTGGCAGACAAATCCAAACACCATAACTATATTCACGAGATTTTTTACTTGGTACATGTGAACATTGGTTTCTATCCCAGAAAATTATACATGCATCATGTACATGTTTGTTAGGGTTTCCATGTCCTCCCTTATTTATTTATCCATACATAATGCTTAGCTGTGGTAAATCATCGATTTTATTAGAATTCATCTGCGAGGTTTTCCTGCCATGATAAAACATTATGATCGTGAGAATTTTATAATCTATTATGAGGAAAAAAAATAAACGGACTGGTTGTAAAGGTGATACATAAAGTTAGTTCACCAACTATACCACCGCATATAGAACTCTTGATATACATCTAATTCATGTGGTTGAGCCTAATTGGGTCAACACACTTCACCAGTATCAGTGATAGTGAATCATCCAGTTCAAATATGATCCCTACACCTAGGTGTCTTTGGAATGTCTTGTGATGATAAACCAATTTATCTGTCTGGTTAGGACACCATCAAATCTGATGTTGGTACTGGGGGACATCCATTTTTATGTATTAGGTTTTTGAGGGTAGGGGTTAGTGACTCCATCATATGATGAGGTGACTATATCAGTGTCCTGGGTTGAGAATCTTTTTTGATGGGTATCCTCCACATATATTTTGAGGGTAGTACATATACATGAGCTAATTTGTGTCCATCATGTAGTAAGATAGTAACATAGTATTCATTGATGCGTATCTGCACCTCCATGTTCTCTATGGATATGTTTCATTATCAGTTCCTAAATGATTGTACCTATTATTGAGTAATTCATAGTGATATATGATCTATTGAAATCCCTTTATGAATTCCTAATTGTGATAGGGTTCAAGATTGAGATGTTCTTGAAGATTGTTTTTTGGGATTAGTAGATAAAAATATTGGTTGTTGGTAGTGGGAATGATGGAGGATATTCGAGAAATTGAAGGGACACAAATTCCATCATAGGGACTAATACATGCCAAATGTGTCATTACAATGTCCCAATACATATAATATAGAGTTCAATGCTCCAAAAATGGGTCCAGGTAACTAAGAGAGATGTAGTGATAATCATCTAATGGAAGGGGTCATTTGGAATGAAATTTCCTAACACACCTGATAACTAACAGAGAGACCATGAATGGGCCATCGAGGTAGAGTAAGCGGGAGGAGATAAAAAAATTTCAAATGGAATGATTTCATGGAGGATATAGTAGAGAAGGTAGTGGTGGTAGAGGCTTTAATTTGACTCCACTGATACCCAAAGGTGGTCCACAATATTATAAGGGAGATTGAGGATGGGGTTGACAAAGATCTAGGATATCAAATAATAGGACCCAGAGTTATCTGTAATGATATGAGGTACGGCCTGTGACATTCATAACATTGATGTTGTATTTATTAACATAGGTTATAGTCATTACATTCATTCCACATATAATGAATGAGATTTAATGATTCGGTTTTATCCATAAACATGAACATTATATCTGGAGACTCTTACTAGAGAATAATTCACACACATGGGATGATAGTTTGACATCACTATTTAAGGATATAGTTTCTATTGGTATCTCTCTATAGCCATGTTGAGTCCTTTAGATAGAATATTAGGTATGAGATGGTTATCCAAAGTGCATGCCTAGATTAATTATTTTAGGTGAATGATTTGTTTTTTCCATAGTAATGGTACTAGGTTATCCATTGTTGGTGAAAAAAAACACAAAATGAAAAATATGGTCTAATGAATATAAGGGTGAACCCGATTACTCAACGATTGGAAAGGATGATTGGATGTAATGAATTATTAGTTTCCTATGGTGGTGGTGGATTATGAGGACACATTCCTTATGTATGTTCTATGGTTACCTCCCAATGGAAAGATGGAAATTTATATTTATCTACACACTTGGAAGTCACTGTTATATTTTCTAGCATATTGTATGTCTCCTAGATATATTAATGAGGTCTTGATATAATTATAGGACATAATGATGTAATGAATTTTGAGACACATATTTCACCCTGAGTAACCCATGTGTTCATTTCCTAGAATGTAGACATGATATAGAGGTTGTGTATACACTATCGGCACTATGACTAGGATACAATGAAGAAAAAATATCCACTTATAAGGACCGATGTCCAAATTATTCATTTGATAGTGGAATACTCATACTTAAAGGTTGGACTCTATTCAAGATATAATCAGCTACAATTACTATATTGAGATATAAAGATGACAATATTGATATGATTCTATATTAACTATTAGTGTGATTCCATTTTCCTTGATGAACGCTCTATTTCTATACATGGGACCTATGAACCAAATATTTTAGCCTTTTATAGACTAGTCCATGGATGTCTTCATTGAAAATATCCTCCTGTAAATATAATCTAAGGAGGAACATGTAAATCCCAAAATGATTGTTCTTGATGTAATATGAGAGAACATGCTTTACGAATTATATCAGTGTTTATGTTCCTGATTTATGATTTCGACATTCCGGAACACGTAATCTCAACATATGATGTGCCAATATACTGAACCATTTGCTAATGCAGGGTCAGCCTGGGATCCATCAATGATTATTATAGAGGCGCAAAGCTTTCTTGGTCTAGAATGACATTACCAAATATTAATACTATATTTCATCAACATATCATTACTAATGACAACTTTGACACGAAAAGGGAATCATTTATTGTTGACATAGAGGTTTCATCATACATTTTAGTAGTTGATGAAGAAATGGATGTGCCCTTCCATCATTAGATTTCCTATTGAAGGTGTCGAGTACTAGTGTTTTGTGATACATCTAAATTTTTTCTTGTTTTTTATAAAATAAAAAGGTAGTAATTGATTTTTTTGGCTCACGTAATATGATTATATATGAGAAGAACGACATGATGCATAACATTGAGTTATTAGTAGTTGTTTTGACACTAATTATTAGGTGACTGTAACTGATGGGAGAGGGGTTTATTATCAATTATGATGAAAAGTGTCTCAAAAATATCTTATCTCAGAAGGATATTAATTTTAGAATGATGTAATGGATAGTGTTCCAACTATATTATTGATTTGAGATTATCTATACACAAATGAAGTGGAACATGATAAAGATTCTATTTTTATGAGATCATTTTCTAAATGAGGTGTCATAAAAAATTTCATCATTCTACATATAATTTTTGGAACGATATGAGGTTGCATGCCATTAGTCGATGGTTTTCATCTGAATGCTCCAATATTCATTCTAGGAGGAATTACATGGAGATGTAGACAATGGGGCCCTATGTACATAGATATCAGTAGACAATATCTGAATATATTTTTTAAATGTAGGTCACTTTTCATTCATTTCATAGGATGAACGATGAATGAAAATGAAATTTTAAGAGGAGATTTCTAGATAGTTTCATAAATCTCGTTCAGTGGTACATCTAGGCATGGAAACTATGTAAAGTGACCAATGATGTCATTTTTGGTGGTCAGGGATAAATAAATGAGTTGTAGAGTTTCCCTCTCATTGACTTACTTGAATGCTGGTGAAGTGTGAGAACCACATTCCATTAGGATTATATCTACACCTTGAGGTTATATATAGGATATGGTATGGTGTTTCATTATATTAATGGTTGTATTTCCATGTATATTAATTGGAGAGTATTCTAGATGGGTGATCCTAGACCCATTAGCCATGTCAAACACCTTATTTCTATTCTGGAGATGATTTCAATAGGAAGTGTGGGATGTGACATAACATAAGAGATAATATAAATCAATGGAGTTTTATTGATATTTATTTCTGATCATGATGATATCTTATCATTATATTTTTAGACATGATTAAATAATGATTTTGGGACTCAATTATGCATGAGAACAACGTTGCAGCACCAAAATAATGGCCAAATTGAGAATACCATTCAGGTTCATGTGAAAATCCATCATTCTTGAATAATGGAAATTAGACATAGTTGGAATGATCTCCTACCACTGGTGGAGTTTTAATAAAAAATTAGCTATTATTCCCCCATCATAGGAAACCATTTGAGTATTTGTATAGAAACCCCTTTAGGTCACCACATTGTTTAACTAACCTAGGAGAGTCTTCACTAATGGGACCAATGTTAATGAGAACTACTACCTAGAAGCTTAATATCATCATGGAGTATATAAATAATTCATATATCCATTATAATTTTTATGTAAAAAGAATATGGACATTGGAGTTCTAGGTTAAAGACCATGTGTTCATATGAGTTTCATCACAACGTGGATTATTGATATCTTAATGGGGAGGAAATATATCATCAAGATTCATTGGACATTTCATGATATTTGTATAGGATTTGAGAGGTGGTTCACCTAGTATATATACATCCCCAGTTATATAGATTAAATTATTTCTTCAATGTGTCACATAGAAGGAGGTATATTCTTGAACCATCACATGATATTGACCAGGGAAAGCTAAATATCAAAGATGGAGCTACTATTTTCTATGTAACTAGTTTATATAGGGGATCAAAAGGGGAATATCATATATTGGTGAGTGATTTTTTTGTAGATGTATAGTGGAACTAATATAATATTTGGTAGATAATGTGGTAGTGGGAGGATAAAATTCATGATCAATACAAACATATCAATAAGTAACCATTTCTATTTACATTTATGACATATATAAAAAAATATGGAGAATTTAATAACATATATTTTATATGTATTCTTCATCGATATATAATGGATCATTTTCAAGAACATGCACTTAGACGGCGTGCAATTATTAGGGTCGATGTTCCTAGAATAAATGTTCAAAATATATTTCAATATATTTAATTAATCATTAACACTATTTTACAAAAAAATGGGATTGACATCTAAATTGGCCCCGTATCAAAATCATGAGGGTAAAATTCAATTACGAACTTAGGATTTTCCCTATGTTTGATGAAAAACATGCTCAGTATTAGGTTTATTTTGGAAAAGTCATAACGGGTGTGAAAATGAATAAAATAATTAAATAATTTTTTTTATCGTAATGATAGAAGATTACATAGATAGACTATTTTGATAGATTTTACATGATAGATGGATAAACCTGTAGACAAATGAGAGGTATATAGAGGATCTATTTTAGATAAACATCTAACATATCTTGGATCCATGATAAACATAATCTTCGATCAATGTATTATTAAAACTATCCCAGTGAAACTTTTATCTTCAATAGATGTTGATATAAATTGAGATATGATGTTTTTTTTATTTTACCTTCCACATTAATAATTCCAATAATGAAAAAAATTCAATAGAATGGCAGTTTTACCTGTGGATAATCTACATTGCTTGATGGGGTTGGTTAGGAGATTTTTTGGGAGATTTTTTTTCATGATTTATAATATTTATATGGTCATTCTAATAGAAAATAAATGAGATCAATATGAACATTGATCTTGGTATATTAATCTTGATTTCTATTGGTATTTTATTTCTTCATTTCATTATTCACCACATGTGTAGTGGTCTAGAATTACATCTATTGGACAATAATTGATACCTATCAGGGCACTCCATGGGTGGCTACACCCCCTGGGCGGGACACTCCACCATCCACAGTGGCATCCATTTCCTCATGAATCCCTTGGGCGGAGAGCCATGCTTCGTCCAACACTCACATGTGAGAGTTCCCAAGGATCGGATACATTCCTACCTCATTTTCCTCTAATACCAACTGTAGAGACTCGAATCTTGACTTACATGGACATTACATTACCTTTTCGGAATACTTAATACATAACAAAAAAAGACACACAAGGACCGTAAAAGTTTAGTGTCTTTGGAAACTCAGAATATAAACAACTAATCATGTTGAAAGATCTTCAATATCTCCCAAAATGATCTTCCCCTTTTTTTCCTTACCTAATACCATTATGTATTTCCTTGGGAAAATAAAACTTAAAAAGGGTGAGCTCAAATTCTCAGTAAGGGAAAAAATAGAAAACATAAAACAATCCACAAACATTTGAAAGAAAAAACATCAACATGAAATCTAAACATTAAAACCTTGAGCAAAGACCTAAATCTTGGAAGTACTTAAGGCATATATCATAAAGGAAAACCAATCACGATAAAATATAATGGGAATAGAACATGTAATTGTGGGAACCATTCAACACTTGTTATGATTTCCATAGTAGCCAAGGCATTGCTACCAAGACCATCTTAGTGGACAAAGTCCCTTTCTGAATCGAGTTCACTCCTCGTTTTAGTCCTGTAACACTGAACCAGATTAACTTACCATTCTAGCCATGTCTATCTCATGAGATATAAATCTTTACCCAATTAATTGGTGGGAGATATAGGTCCCACCTATCTCATCATGAAATCATTCTTACTTGTGCCACAAAATAAACTTAAAAAATTCATCATAACCCACAGAATAAAATGGGTTTCATAAACGTCATCCCATCATTTCATAATCCATATAAAAAATGGACATTTCATCATAAGAAAAGTGAACAATGTAAATCATAGAGACATTAAACTTGAAACATAAACATATTAAATAATGTCATCTTAGACGGAAAATGGTTTTGATAAAACATTTGAAATGAATTCTTGAGGGAAATATACTTTCATCGTCAAAATCATTTTCTTTTCGAAAAATTCCATGCAGTTTTAAAATAAAAGTATTTTGGTGAAATTAGTCGTAAAATCATGTAGAGTAAGCTTCATGAAAATGAGGTGTTATGAAACCGTAAAAATCCATTCACGTCGTATAAGTTAAAAATAACATTCTCCTCATACTTTTGTCAGAATAGTCAAAAAGTACCTTGTCTGGTAAAAAAAAGATTCCTTACAATCCATGTAGTAAAAGTCAAAAATGGTTAAAAATGTCTTTAAACATACATGAAAAAACTTTTATAAAACATGGACATGGATGATAGAAAAAAACCCCGTAAATACTTACGAATATGCAATCTCGGATAAAAATGAGATTTGCAAAATTATCCCTTACCTTATGTCCAATATGCTTCGTATGTTTCTGAACCTCCTGTATAATGATTTACATAATGTCATTGACTTATTAAAGAATCATATTCATTGTTATGATATCATATATTGTTCACTTATGAATTTATATTACCCGTTCTTTTGTATGTTCCATGTTAAAGCAGCGTTTTGGGTTAAATAATTTTATTTATCGTATGTGTTTGGACTTGTTGTTCATTATATTATTACTTATATCCGGATTTACATAATTATAGAATATAAAATATTATTTCCATGTAATATATATTTCAGTGTATACATATATATATATATGATATATCGATTAAATGAAATGAAATACACCGTTCATAGAGACGGTAGGCCATACGTACGCATGAACACTATTTCCGTTTCCTTATTGAATTCAATGAAATTAACTAGATGACATACATATATATACACATAAATCAAGTATCATTATTATGTCATATATTTCATGATTAATTATTATATATACTTTATAATCATTCATGAATGGTTAACATAGAGAATGAATCTCATCACATCGTGGAGACGGTAGTCCGTACTTACGCACGAGCGATGATATCATTCCCATGATCATGGAATTGTATTGGAGTGTATGTATAATATTTCAGAATCAATACCACATTACAATATTAATATATTGTTATTATTTACACCATTATACACATCCAAGTAAGGTGGTGGTGGATGATAGATTACACCACGGCGTGGAGACGGTATTCTGTACGGACGCACGCTCGGTGATTTTGTTTTCCATAGGATGGATAGATGGTTAAATAAGGTTATTTCATACATATAATAGCATATCAGTATATGAGTGATACTGATGTTATTACTTCATAATGAAACAACTAAACAAGAATAAGTGGAAGAAGAAATAAATTTGAAAGAATCATTAACAGACATTACCTCTTCTTTGAAGCGCCTCTTTGAGACCTCCCCTTAGGGCACAAAAATTTGTCTTTGAAGAATAAGAAGACCTCTAAGATGTTTCTAGGGATGTTTAAAAGATTCTTTTTTTTGGGTTGTCCAAGCTTGATGTTTCAAAGTGGTGTGAGGAAGAGAGGGAGGAGGTGCCCTTTTATAAGAGAGGAGAGAGGCACCTTTGGAATAACAAAAAATATTATTTTATTATAATGTCATTTTCGGTTCTTTAATTTCTAAAAATTGAGTTATTTAAAATCTAAGGTGGGGATGGGTCGAAATCCTCTCATCCAATAGAATTTAGACAAGTTTAGGTTTCTATTTTAACCTTATCATTTATATTTATCTTTAAGTTAAATAATTTTTCTTTTACCCTGTCTTCTTGTTTTCTTACACTATAAGGTTAATAAACATAGTATAACAAGCCAAACGAACCACAAGTTGTTTATTATTAATATATATAACCTTATCTAAGTCATTTGGATGAACATGAGATTTTTAGGAATAAAATAACAATTAATAATATAATATTTTTTTAAAAACTATTTTATGACAATTTTGACACTATTTGGTAATTGATATTTGTGAAAATCATAACAGAAATATTAGTTCGAAAAAGTTAATTCAGTAAATACTAACAATTCATATTAACATATAAAATTACTTTAATTCATAAAAAGTCTCAAATTAAATTTATTTGGGTATTTATAACATCAATTATATCAATATTTCATTAATAATATAATTACTTCATCATCATTGTGTCAAAAATAAATTAAATTATTTAAAGTCTAAAAATAAAAAATAAAATACCATTATGTAGGAAATCGTTTTATATTTCTATTGAATATTTATAGTCGAATTTATCGTATCTAGAACCCTCTATTAAAAATGATTTACCTATTAAACTTTGATTTTACCTATTTTAACCCTTCAATAAATAAATTAATAAAAAATTTCCTAATCTAATCCAAGTGGGCCTAAATGGTCATATTTTATTTATATGGTTTTTTTGGTCGAATTACACTTATCCAATATAATTAGGACATTTTTTACGGTAATAATAATATCATTTTTACCCTTAATTACACTATTTACTTTAAACTGTGGTAAAAAAATGTAAAAAGTTTCTATTCACCAAAAATTATTTTCATCCCATTTAACCACATATTACTTACTGACATCAACCATGTCTCTCATATTTTTGAAATTCCACTCACAGAAGCGGTAAATTTATTTTTTATGTGAATTTGGAAATTTTCCTAGGAAGTTGGTAAAAGACGGTCAAAAGTTCAATAAAATTTTTATATATCTAAAATTATTATAAAATGACTCTAATGAATTACATTGAACATATATCAGTATTATGTGTAAATTTTGACCTAAAATAAATTTAAATAGAATAAATAATTATTTAAATAAAAAGTCTGTTTTTAAATAGTAACCTAGTGTTTTCATTATTCATAAAAAATTGAATGTTTTCAGAAAAATACCAAAATTTCACCCTAGGCTAATTTCGATATTCTGAATCCAAAAATGAAGTCCATTTTGAAAGATGAAATTTAAAAAATTCCAAAAAGTTGTTATTACTATTCATAACAGATAGTTTTAATAATATTTTAATATCATATCGTTGTTTAGTGAAACTCAGTATTGCGTACAACACATGCTATCGAGGAAGGTCGCGATTACGTGTAATACAGCCAATTTAGGGTTGTATATTGTGCAAGACACCTTTTTTGTAGCATACAACTCAAGACATCAACACAATTAAAAATAATATTTTTCATAAAATCTCGGGATGTTACATTCTACACCCCTTAAAATGAATTTCGCCCTCAAAATTCGTCGGGGTTATAAATGCTTTACTACTCGAAAGTTCCTTTAATAGAAACCCACATCGTAAAAAGGAATACAAAAACCAATATTTAAAAACTAATGTATGAAACATAATGGTCACCCAAATTAAATAATCACTTGGTTTCCACATAGGAGAACATAGGTGAAAATATGGATATTATTAGAGAAACCTAACCATCATGTTCTGATGTATAGTGGTAGAGAACATGGCTATGAAAAAGCCAACAATCACAAAGCCATAGATTTGTGATGATCTAAGGTACCATCAGATTCATCAGATATAAGAGCACTAGGACAACATTTTTGGTTTTCAATATCATTTCCCTAAAGTTGAAAATATTGAATTAGAATAAATACATACATGATTTTGATACAATATCACTTTTTTTCATGATTTGAAAAATTTACACTTCATCTCTTAAAGAAATGAAGTTAAAATTGTTATTCGTGAAGTGTTAACAGATCATGTGATAAAATGATGGGTCCTTCCATCTGTTTCAAACAAAAGTTTAGCAAAAGTTATCAAATATACATAAGTCCATCTATGGTGAGTTTAATCATATACGATTCCAAAAATGAAATTATACTTCATATATAATACTGTTTTATAAAATAAAACTAGTTTCTACTAACCAGAGACTTCCTGTAGGCCAGTGGTTGGCGATATAGGCCAGTCGAACTTCGGTTGTGGGTTCAATTCCCACAGCCTTGTCTGATGCAATGGGTTGTCACCCGCCCTGCAGGTTTTCCTTTTTTCTAAAACTACATTACTATAACATTCCATTAATAATATCTAAAAAACTTCTATCCTTAAAAAATACTAACTTATGTCCAACATAATCCATTCCAATCATTAGGATTATCCATAATACTGTAGTCCACTCTCATAATATTGTGAAAACGATTACTAGAGATTTCATATAACAGGCATGTTAGTAACATCATTGATCCCCATATACCATAAGATATGTCTTGTTGGTCACATTCCAAATATTAGAAGGTCTTAATCATGTATTCTCTTGAAAAGTGAATACCCATTGAATCATAGTGAAAACATGAGTGTTGTCAAAAGTAAACTCTTTCCACATACCAAAAACCCAAAATTCTATATACTCAAACCATGATATGACTATTTCCTTATATAAATCATGAGCTCATGAATACTTTCAAACATTTTATTTTCTCCTTATACCTTCATTATGCGCATATCATATTTTTTCCAAAAATATCTCAATCACTTTCCATTGTTACCAGTACCATAAAATTATTGAAAACCACAATAGACCAATACATAAATATTCCAATATTCCATGATACTAAATACGACATTATTTTAGAATCCCATTACATAAACACTTAATCATTCCACCACATCGTTGTCAAATTAAACATCTCCAATAGTGATCGCATGTGACTTCCCTTTGTCCTTTTCCTTAAGTGGTTGCTCATGTTGATCATTATTTATGTTGGATTAGGGAATTGATTAGCATAATGACCCATTTCATTGCACTTTAAGAATTGAAGTGTTGGTGGTGCGTTCTCGGCAGTCTTTTCTTTATTCACACCATTAATAACCCTTTTTCCATTACATAGACACTCAGCTGCTCGATGACCTTATTTTCCACAATTAAAAATTTTCTAGTCCCTTTAAGACAATATGAACCATGCTTCATTCCAGACTTTGAGCATAAGGAAACATTCATCTTCTTTTCACCATTATTATGAGATTTCTAATTGAACTCCATCATTCATTTCTTGTCAAAACCATGAGATGGATATGTAACACCAACTTCCATTTCTACCTTAATAGCACAATTCACAATTTATTCATAGCTACTGATGTCTATTATAGATAATTACCTTAGAATATTTAGTTTTAAGTGACTGAAGAATCAATCAACTTTACTTTCAGGTTGGATGATAAAGATAGATGGATACCTTGCAAGCCTTGTAAAATTCGCTTCGTATATACCTACATATTAATCATCATTTTTCTTTAGTTCAAGAAACTCCTTCTCCTTATTTGTTTGGAGGATACGAGGGAAGTACTAATTGAAAAATAAGTTCTTGAAATCGTCCCATTCTATGGACTCAATTTCATCTCAGGGCCTTGTATTCTTAATTAGAGTCCACCACTGGTCTGCTTCACCTTCTATACGGTAAACAGTTAGAATGAATTTATCATGTTCCGAACAGTGAAGTATGGAAAATATCTTTTCAATGGTATTGATCCATTGTTCAGCAACAAGTGGATCAGAAGACCCATTGAAAGATGGTGGATGTTGCCTCATGAAGGACTCAATAGAATATTGTTCCCTCCTCTGCTCATTTGGAAGTCCAGAATGATTCATAGCTTCTGTAAGTATAACAACAATATTTTTAACTATAACTCCGATAATGTTGGTTTGTTCAGGAGGACAATCATTGAATCGTCCATTTCATTGATCAACACGGTTCCTTCGGGTTCCAGCCATCGTCTAAAACTCAAAATGAATAGTGTGAGAGGAAAAAATCATGCTAGGGAAAACATAATATAAAGGGGAGTACCCTCAATATCTAACGTCTTAGGTTAAATTATAAGATCGTTACCATAGTTCTAGGATTATATCCTATACGTATACTTATCCTTAGGGACATCCCTAGACATACCTTAGAAATATATCTAGGGATCTCACTATAGTTCTTGCATCCTAGTTTCCAAAGGTTGACTAAACCTCCCTCTGATAACAAATATTGCGGTCTGGAATTACTTCCTGTGGACTATAATTGATACCTATCAGGGAACTCCATGGGTGGCTACACCCCCTGGGTGGGACACACAACCATCCCCAGTGGCATCCATTTCCTCATGAAGCCCTTAGGCGGAGAGCCATGCTTCTTACAACGCTCACATGTGAGAGTTCCCAATGATCAGATACATTCCTACCTCCTTTGCCTCTGATACCAACTGTAGAGACCCGAATCTTGATATACATGGACATTACATTACCTTTTAGGAATAATTAATACATAACAAAAAAAGACACACAAGGACCGTAATGGTTTAGTGTCTTTGGAAACTCGGAATATAAACAACTAATCATGTTGAATGATCTTCAATATATCCCATAATGATCTTCCCCTTTTGTTTCCTTACCTAAAACCTTTATTTATTTCCTGGGGAAAATAAAACATAAAAAGGGTGAGCTTAAATTCTCAGTAAGGGAAATCATAGAGAACATAAAACAATCCATAAACATTTGAAAGCAAAAACATGAACATGAAATCTAAACATTAAAACCCTGAGCAAAGACATAATTCTTGGAAGTACGTAAGGCATATATCATATGGGAACATCAATAAAAATAAAATATAATGGGAATAAAACATTTAATTGTGGAAACCATTCATCACTTTTTATGATTTCCATAGTAGCCAAGGCATTGCTACCAAGACTGTCTTAATGGACAAAGTCCCTTTCTGAATCGAGTTCACTCCTCGTTTCAGTCCTGTAACACTGAACCAGATTAACTTACTTTTCCATCCATGTCTATCTCATGAGATATAAATCTTTACCCAATGAATTGGAGGTATATATAGGTCCCACCCATCTCATAATGAAATCATTCATACTTTTCCACAAAATAATCTTAAAACATTCATCATAACCAAAAGAATAAAATGGGTTTCATATATATCATCCCATCATTTCATAATCCATATTAAACAAATGGACATTTCATCATAATAAAAGTGAACCATGTAAACTATAGAGACATTAAGCTTGAAACATACAAATACGAAATAATTTTATCTTAGATGGAAAATGGTTTTGATAAAACATTTGAAATGAATTCTTGAGGAAAATATCCTTTCATCGTCAAAATCATTTTCTTTTCAAAATATTCCATGAAATTTTAAAATAATTTTTTTTAAATAGTCATAAAATCATGTAGAGTAAGCTTCATGAAAATGAGGCATTATGAAATCGTAAAAATCCGTTCATGCCGTATAAGTTAAAAATAACATTCTCCTCGTACTTTTGTCAGAAAAGTAAAAAAGTACCTCATATAATAAAAAATATTCCTTACATACCATGTAGTAAATGTAAAAAATGGTTAAAAAGGACTTTAAACATACATGAATAAACGTTTATAAAACATGGACATGGATGATAGAAATAAACCCAGTAAATACTTACGAATAAGAAATCTCGGATAAAAATGAGATTTGAAAAATTATCCCTTACCTTATGTCTGATATGCTTCGTATGTTTCCGAACCTCCTGTATAATGATTTAACTAATGTCATTGACTTATTATAGAATCATATTCATTGTTATGATATCATATATGGTTCAATTATGACTTTACATTTCTCATTCTTTTGTATGTTCCATGTTAAATCTGCATTTTGGGTTAAATCGTTTTAGTTATCGTACGTGTTTAGACTTGTTGTTCTTGATATTATTACTTATATCCAGATTTACTTAATTCCAGAATTAAATACATGATTTAAATATAATATATATTTTAGTATATACATATATATATGATATATCGATTAAATGAAATGAAATACACCGTTAATGGAGACGGTAGCCCGTACGTACTCATGAACGTTGTTTTCGTTTCCTTATTGAATTGAATGAAATTATGTAGATGACATACATATTTATACACAAAAATCCAGTATCATTATAATGTCATATATTTCATGATTACTTATT
Organism: Viscum album; assembly: GCA_963277665.1. NCBI lineage: Eukaryota > Viridiplantae > Streptophyta > Magnoliopsida > Santalales > Viscaceae > Viscum > Viscum album. The sequence goes on along the minus strand of OY728160.1, from coordinate 791,438,358 downwards.
ATATATACTTTATAATCATTCATGAATGGTTAACATGGAGAATGAATCTCATCGCGTCGTGGAGACGGTAGTCCGTACATACGCACGAGTGATGATATCATTCCCATGATTGTGGAATTGTATTGGAGTGTATGTATAATATTTCAGAATCAATAACACTTTAAAATAATCATATATAGTTATTATTTACACCATTATACACATCCAAATAAGGTGGTGGTAGAAAATAGATTACAAAACGGCGTGGAGACGGTATTCCGTACGGACGCACGCGCGATGATTTAGTTTTCCGTATGATGGATAGATGGTGAAATAGGGTTGTTTCATACTTATAATAACATATCATTATATGAGTGATACTGATGTTAATAGATCATAATGAAACAACTAAAGAAGAATAAGTGGAAGAAGAAATAAAGTTGAAAGAATCATTAACGGACATTACCTCTTCTTTGAAGCGCCTCTTTGAGACCTAATCTCGGGGCACCAAAATTGGTCTTTGAAGAATACAAGGACCTCTAGGATGTTTCTAGGGAAGTGTAAAATATACTTTTTTCGGGGTTTTCTGAGCTTGATGTCTCAATGTGGTGTGAGGAAGAGAGGGAGGAGGTGCTCTTTTATAAGAGAGGAGAGATGCACCTTTGGAATAACAAAAAATATTATTTTATTATAATGTTATTTTCGGTTTTTAATAGCTCCAAATTGAGTTATTTAAAATATAAGGTAGGGATGGGTCTAAATCCTCTCATCCAATAGAATTTAGACATGTTTAGGTATCTATTTTAACCTTATCATTTATATTTATCTTTAAGTTAAATAATTTTTCTTTTACTCTGTCTTCTTGTTTTCTTACACTATAAGGTTAATAAACATACTATAACAATCCAAACGAACCCCAAGTTGTTTATTATTAATATATATAACCTTATCTAAGTCATTTGTCCGAACATGAGATTTTTAGGAATAAAATAACAATTAATAATATAATATTTTTTTAAAAACTATTTTATGTCAATTTTTACACTATTTGGTAATTGATTTTTGTGAAACTCATAACAGAAATATTAGTTATAAAAGGTTAATTCAGTCAATACTAACATGTCATATTAACATATAAAATTATTATAATTCATAAAAAGTCTCATATTACATTTATTTGGGTATTTATAACATCAATTATATCAATTATTCATTAATAATATAATTATTGCATCATCATTGTGTCATAAATAAATTAAATTATTTAAAGTCTAAAAATTAAAAATACAATACCATTATGTAGGAAATATTTTTAGCTTTCTATGGAATATTTATAGTCTAATTTATCGTATCTATAACCCTCTATTAAAAATGATTTACCTATTAAACTTTGATTTTAAATTTTTTAACCCTTCTATAAATAAATTAATAATAAATGTCCTAATCTAATCCATGTGGGCCTAAATGGTCATATTTTATTTATATGGTTTTTCTGGTCGAATTACACTTATAAAATATAATTAGGACATTTTTTAGGGTAATAATAATATCATTTTTACCCTTAATTACCCTATTTACTTTTAACTATGGTAAAAAAAGTAAAATGCTTCTATTCACTAAAAATTATTTTCATCACATTTAAACAAATTTTACATACTTAAATCAACCATGTCTCTCATAGTTTTCAAATTCCACTCACAGAAGCGGTAAAATTATTTTTTATGCGAATTTGGAAATATTCTTAGGAGGTGGGTAAAAGACGGTCAAAAGTTCAATAAAATTTTTATATATCTAAAATTATTATAAAATGACTCTAATGAATTACATTTAACATATATCGGTATTATGTGTCAATTTTGACCTAAAATAAATTTAAATAGAATAAATAATTATTTAAATAAAATGTCGGTTTTTAAATAGTAACCTAATGTTTTCACTATTCATCAAAAATTGAATGTTTTCAGAAAAATTCCAAAATTTCACCCTAGGCTAATTTCGATATTCCGAATCCAAAAATGAAGTCCATTTTGAAAGATTAAATTTAAAAAATTTCAAAAAGTGGTTATTACTATTCATAACGGATAGTTTTAATAATATTTTAATATCATATCGTTATTTAGTGAAACTCAGTATTGCGTACAACACACGCTATCGAGGAAGGTCACGATTACGTGTAATGCAGCCAAGTTAGGGTTGCATGTTGTGAAAGACACCTTTTTTGTAGCATACAACACAAGACATCAATAAAATTAAAATTTATATTTTTCATAAAATCTCGGGGTGTTACATTCTACCCCCCTTAAAATGAATTTCTCCCTCGAAATTCATCGGGGTTATAAATGATTTACTACTAGAAATTTTCTTTAATAGAAATCCACATCGTAAAAAGGAATACCAAAACCAATCTTTAAAAACTAAAGTATGAAACATAACGGTTACCCAAATTAAATAATCAATTGGTTTCCACATAGGAGAACATAGGTGAAAATATGGATATTTTTAGAGAAACCTAACCATCATGTTCTTATGGAGAGTGGTATAGAACATGGCTATGAAAAAACCAACAATCACAAAGCCATAGATTTGAGATGATCTAAGGTACCATCTAATTCATCAGATATAAGAGCACTAGGACAACATTTTTGGTTTTCAATATCATTTCCCTAAAGTTGAAAATTTTGAATTAGAATAAATACTTACATGATTTTGGTACAATATCACTTTTGTTCGTGCTTTGAACAATTTCCACTTAATCTATTAATGAAATTAAGTTGAACTTGTTATTCGTGAAGTGTTAACAGATCTTCTGATAGAATGATGGGTCCTTCCATATGTTTCAAACAAAAGGTTAGCAAAAGTTATCAAATATACATAAGTTTATATATGGTGAGGTTAATCATATACGATTCCAAAAATGAAATTATACTTCATATATAATACAGTTTAATAAAATAATACTAGTTTCTACTAACCAGAGACTTCCTGTAGGCTAGTGGTAGGCGATAAAGGCCAGTCGAACTTCGGTTTTGGGTTCAATTCCCACAGCCTTGTCCGACGCGATGGGCTGTCACCCGCCCTGCAGGTTGTCCTTTTTTCTAAAACTACATTACTATAACATTCCATCAATAATATCAAAAAAACTTTTATCCTTAAAAAATACTAACTTATGTCCAACATAATCCATTCCAATCTTTAGGCTTATCCATAATACTACAGTCCACTCTCATAATATTGTGAAAACGATTACCAGAGATTTCATATAACAGGAATGTTAGTACCATCATTGATCCCTATATACCATAAGATATGTTTTTTTGGTCACATTCCAAATATTCGAAGGCCTTAATCATGTATTCTCATGAAAAGTGAATACCCATTGAATCTTAGTGAAAACATGAGTGCTGTCAAAAGTAAAATCTTTCCACATACCCAAGACCCAAAATTCTATATACTCAAACCATGATATGACTATTTCCTTATATCAGTCATGAGCTCATGAATACTGTCAAACATTTTATTTTCTCCTTATCCCTTCATTATGCGCATATCATATTTTTTCCAAAAATAACTCATTCACATTCCATGGTTACCAGTACCATAAAATTATTGAAAAACACAATAGACCAATACATAAATATTCCAATATTCGATGATACTAAATACGACATTATTTTGGAATCCCGTTACATAAACACTTAATCATTCCACCACATCGTTGTCATATTCAACATATCCAATAGTGATCACATGTGACTTCCCTTTGTCCTTTGCCTTAAGTGGTTGCTCATGTTGATCATTATTAACCCTTGGATTAGGGAATTGATTATCATATTGACCCATTTCATTGCACTTGAAGAATTTAAGTGTTCGTGGTGCGTTCTCTACAGTATTTTCTTTATTCACACCATTAACAACCATTTTTCCATTACTTCGACACTCAGCTGCTCGATGACCTTCTTTTCCACAATTAAAACATTTTCTAGTCCCTTTAAGACAATATTCACTATGCTTCATTCCCGACTTTGAGCATAAATAAACATTCATCTTCTTTTCACCATTATTATGAGATTTCTCCTTGAACTCCATCTTTTGTTTCTTGTCAAAACCATGAGATGGATATGTAACACCAACTTCCATTTCTACCTTAATAGCACAATGCACAATTTCTTCATAGCTACTGATGTATCTTATAGATAATTCCCTTAGAAGATTTGGTTTTAAGCGACTGAAGAATCAATCAACTTTACTTTCAGGTTGGATGATAAAGCTAGATGGATACCTTGCAAGCCTTGTAAAATTAGCTTCGTATATACCTACATATTCATCATCCTTTTTCTTTAGTTCAAAAAACTCCTTATCCTTATTTTTTTGAAGGATAAGCGGGATGTACTTATTGAAATATAAGTTCTTGAAATCGTCCCATTCTATTGACTCAATTTCATCTCGGGGCCTTGTATTCTTAATTAGAGTCTACCACTGGTCTGCTTCACCTTCTAAACGGTAAACATCTAGAATGAATTTATCATGTTCCGAACAGCGAAGTATGGAAAATATCTTTTCAATGGTATTGATCCATTGTTCAGTAACAAGTGGATCAAAAGACCCATTGAAAGAAGGTGGATGTTGCCTCATGAAGGAATCAATAGAATATTGTTCCCTCCTCTACTCATTTGGAAGTCCAAAATGATTCATAGCTTCTGTAAGTATAACAACAAGATTTTGCACTCCATCTCCCATAACGTTGGTTTGTTCAGGAGGAAAATCATTGCATCTTACATTACATTGAAACAACATGGTTCTTTCGGGTTCCAGCCATTGTCTAAAACTCAAAAAGAATAGTGTGAGAGAAAAAAATCATGCTAGGGAAAACATAATAGTAAAGGGGACTACCCTCAATATCTAAAATCTTCGGTTAAATTATAAGATCGCTACCGTAGTTCTTGGACTATATCCAATACGTCTACTTATCCTTAGGGACATCCCTAGGCATACCATAGAAATATATCTAGGGATCTTACTATAGTTCTCGCATCCTAGTTTCCAAAGGTTGACTAAACCTCCCTCTGATACCAACTATAGCGGTCTGGAATTACTTCATTTGGACTATAATTGATACCTATCAGGGAACTCCATGGGTGGCTACGCCCCCTGGACGAGACACACCACCATCCCTAGTGGCATCCATTTCCTCATGAAGCCCTTGGGCGGAGAGCCATGCTTCGTCCAACACTCACATGTGAGAGTTCCCAAAGATCGGATACATTCCTACCTCTTTTGCCTCTAATACCAACTGTAGAGAACCAAATCTTGACGTACATGGACATTAAATTACCTTTGAGGAATACTTAATACATATCAAAAAAAGACACACAAGGACCATAATAGTTTAGTGTGTTTGGAAACTCAGAATATAAACAACTAATCATGTTGAAAGATCTTCAATATCTCCCATAAAGATATTCCCCTTTTGTTTCCTTACCTAAAACATTTCTTTATTTACTGGGGAAAATAAAACATAAAAAGGGTGAGCTTAAATTCTCAATAAGCGCAGACATAGAGAACATAAAACAATCCATAAACATTTGAAAGAAAAAACATGAACATGAAATCAAAACATTAAAAACTTGAGAAAAGTCATAAATCTTGGTAGTACGTAAGGCATATATCATAAAGGAACATCAATAAGAATAAAATATAATGGGAATAAAACATGTAATTGTGGAAACCATTCATCACTTTTTTTGATTTCCATAGTAGCCAAGGCATTGCTCCCAAGACCATCTTAGTGGACAAAGTCCCTTTTTGATTCGAGTTCACTCTGTAACACTGAACCAGATTAACTTACCATTCCAGCCATGTCTATCACATGAGATATAAATCTTTACCCAACAAATTGGAGGGAGATATAGGTCCCACCCATCTCATAATGAAATCATTCTTACTTTTTCCACAAAATAAACTTAAAACTTTCATCATAACCCAAAGAATAAAATGGGTTTCATAAATAACATCCCATCATTTAATAATAAATATAAAAAAAATGGAAATTTCATCATAATAAAATTAAAACATGTAAAATATAGAGACATTAAACTTGAAACATACAAATATTAAATAATGTTATCTTAGATGGAAAATGGTTTTGATAAAACATTTGAAATGAATACTTGAGGAAAATATCCCTTCATCGTCAAAATCATTTTCTTTTCAATAAATTCCATGAACTTTTAAATTTTTTTTAAAATAGTCATAAAATCATGTAGAGTAAGCTTCATGAAAATGAGGCGTTATGAAACCGTAAAAATCCATTCACGCCGTATAAGTTAAAAATAACATTCTTCTCGTACTTTTGTCAGAAAAGTAAAAAAGTACCTCGTATAATAAAAATTATTCCTTACATAACATGTAGTGAATGTAAAAAATGGTTAAAGAGGACTTTAAACATTCCTGAAAAACTTTTATAAAACATGGAAATGGATGATAGAAATAACCCCAATAAATACTTACGAATAAGCAATCTCGGATAAAAAATGAGATTTGCAAAATTATCCCTTACCTTATGTCTGATATGCTTCGTATGTTTCCGAAACTTTTGTATAATGATTTAACTAATGTCATTGACTTATTACAGAATCATATTCATTGTTGTGATGTCATATATGGTTCAATTATGACTTTATATTTCCCGTTCTTTTGTAAGTTCCATGTTAAAGCAGTGTTTTGGTTTAAATCGTTTTATTTATCGTACGTGTCTAGACTCGTTGTTCTTGATATTATTACTTATATCGTGATTTACATAATTCCAGAATGGAAAAAATGATTTACATATAGTATATATTTCATTATATACATATATATATATATATGATATATCAATTAAATGATATGAAATACACCGTTCATGGAGACGGTAGCCCGTACGTACACATGAACGATGTTTTCGTTTCCTTATTGAATTGAATGAAATTAAGTAGATGACATACATATATATACACATAAATATAGTATCATTATTATGTCATATATTTCATGATTACTTATTATATATACTTTATAATCATTAATGAATGGTTAACATTGAGAATGAATCTCATCGCGTTGTGGAGACGGTAATCCATACGTATGAATGAGCGATGATATCATTCCCATTATCATGGAATTGTATTAGAGTGTATGTATACTATATCATAATCAATATCACTTTAAAATAATCATATATAGTTATAATTTACACCATTATACACATCCAAGTAAGGTGGTGGTGGAAAATAGATTACACCACGGCAGGGAGACGGTATTCGGTACGTACGCACGCGCGGTGATTTCATTTTCCGTAGGATGGATAGATTGTGAAATAGGGTTGTTTAATACTTATAATAACATATAAGTATATGAGTGATACTGATGTTATTACTTCATAATGAAACAACTAAAAAGAATAGGTGGAAGAATAAATAAAGTTGAAAGAATTGGTAACAGACATTACCTCTTCTTTGAAGCACGTCTTTGATACCTCATCTTAGGGCACCAAAATTGGTCTTTGAAGAATAAAAGGACCTCTAGGATGTTTCTAGGGAAGTTTATAAGAGAATTTTTCAGGGTTTGGTAGAGCTTGAACGCTCAAAGTGGTGTGAGGAAGAGAGGGAAGACGTTCCATTTTATAAGGGAGGAGAGGGGCACCTTTGGAATAACTAAAAATATTATTTTATTATAAAGTCATATTCGGTTATTAATAGCTCCAAATTGTGTTATTCAGAATATAAGGTGGGTATGGGTCGATATCCTCTAATCTAATATAATTTAGATAGGTTTATATTTCTATTTTAACATTATCATTTAGAGTTAACTTTAAGTGAAATAATTTTTCTTTTACCGTGTCTTCTTGTTTTCTTACACTATAAGGTTAATAAACTTACTATAACAAGCCAAACTAACCCCAAGTTGTTTATTATTAATAAATATTATCTTATCTAAGTCATTTGGCAGAACCTTAGATTTTTAGGAATAAAATAACAATTACTAATATAATATTTGTTTTAAAAACTATTTTATGTAAATTTTGACACTATTTGGTAATTGATTTTTGTGAAAATCATAACAGAAAGATTAGTTCGAAAAAAGTTAATTAAATCAATACTAACATGTCATATTAACATAAGAAATTATTTTAATTAATAAAAAGTATCAAATGACATTTATTTGGGTATTTATAACATCAATTATGTCAATATTTCATTAATAATTTAATTACTGCATCATCATTGTGTCATAAATAAATTAAATTATTTAAAGTCTAAAAATTAAAAATAAAATACCATTATGTAGGAAATATTTTTATATTTATAATTAATATTTATAGTCTAATTTATCATATGTATAACCCTATATTAAAAATGATTTACTTATGAAACATTGATTTTAACTATTTATCCATTCTATAAATAAATTAATAATAAACGTCCTAATCTAATCCAAGTGGGCCTAAATGGTCATATGTTATTACTAAGGTTGTTTTTGGTCGAATTACACTTATCCAATAGAATTAGAACATGTGTTAGGGTAATAATAATATCATTGTTACCCATAATTACCATATTTACTCTTAATCGTGGTAAAAAAAGTAAAAAGTTACTATTTATCAAAAATTATTTTCATCTCAATGAACCACATTTTACTTACTTACTTCCATCATGTCTCTCGGATTTTTTAAATTTCACTCACAAAAGCGGTAAAATTATGTTTTATGTGAATTTGGAAATTCTCCTAGGAGGTGGGTAAAAGATGGTCAAAAGTTCAATAAAATTTTTATATATCTAAAATTATTTTAAAATGACTCTAATGAGTTATATTGAACTTATATAGGTATTATGTGTCAATTTTGATCTAAAATAAATTTAAATAGAATAAATAAATATTTAAATAAAAATTCGGTTTTTAAATAGTAACCCAGTGTTTTCACTATTCATCAAAAATTGAATGTTTTCATAAAAATACCAAAATTTCACCCAAGGCTAATTTGTATATTCCGAATCCAAAAATGAAGTCCATTTGGAAATATGAAATTTACAAAATTTTAAAAGTGGATATTGCAATTCATAACAGCTAGTTTTAATAATATTTTTATAGCATATCGTTGTTTAGTGAAACTCGGTATTGCGTACAACACACGCTATTGAGGAAGGTCGTGATTGCGTGTAATGCAGCCAAGATGGGGTTGTGTGTTGTGAAAGACACCTTTGTTGTATCATACAACACAAGACATAAATACAATTAAAAATAATATTTTTCATAAAATCTCAGGGTGTTACAACATGTTTTATTTGTATGGCCAATTATTTGACATATCTAAATGAAATGTTCTATTAATAATAATTTCATAGCATAATGAACGATATAGTAGATCCAATAATCACATGACATAATGTTTGTGAGATCTTGGTTGAGGTGGTCAATATGGATATTTTGTTTTTGAATTTGATGTTCATAAGTTTTTAAATGCATATTGATAAATGAATTAGTTTTTAAGGGAATTGGTTATTAAAAAGAGCTCATCGTCAATGATGAGGCTTGGACAAGGTGGATTCATGAATTTCTAGGTGAGTAATGGATCAAAAATGTTTTAAAGAGAACTATAAAATAATTATTTTCTAGATTTTGAGTTAGGTTAACATCCAATGTTATGAAATGTAACTCATAAACACACATCGTGTGGTCCACATTTGTGAAATCAACATATACCCTATTCGGTACACAAACATAGTTTATATTTCATGTGTTGGATTACACTATGTACTCCATTTAATGTTCATGGTACTGAAAATTATATGGGAAAAAATGTGTACTGGTACACAAGCCAATTACCCATGAAAAATTCTATCCTTGTACTTTTACATGTACATAGATTGAGTCACGGGCCATTTACATGGGCATGACACAAGGTCAAGGGCATGGTGTGTAACCCTATTGTATTCCATTTACTCTTAAGATAATGGATCTAATTTCATTTACTATGTAGCATGGACAAGTCATTTAGTATATGTTCCCCTTATTCTATTGCTGAGGGATAGTAGTAAATTTCCTCCTACCCTGTGATAGTGTTCCCTTCAACAGAACATCATTGATATAGTTGTTGGAATCCTTCTGTGAGGCCTAAAGTAAGACCCCCTATTAATCTTAATTCAATGTTTGGTGTTCCTGGTATCATCATAAACTACACTATGCGGTTGTTAGTCATATACAGAGAAGGTTAACATTGATTTTATTTGTTGGTATACCCGATGGAATTGGTCATGATCCTAGTCTATGTATTTTATTTCTTCAAAATAAACATTTATTGGAGATACACTAAGAGAATTACATATGATAAGTACTTCCTCAATGCTATTAGAATCAAGAGTATGTTATCCAGAACAAATGATATGTGGAATCACCAAGAAGAAATCTCATGTTAGAATAATATGGTTGGGTCTTACCTTTGGACTATATGAATTTTGGAGCATATCTGAATCTTCTTGTTATCTGTGTGGTAGACATGTACCTATGTAGAGATTAATGAAGTTCTTTTCCTATATGATTTGGGGATTAGGGAAGTTCTACTAGATTTTTTTATACTCACCGACCAATGGGTTTATCCGGAATATGATGATTCTTGTGTATATGAAATACCATTTGATAGAGTCCTTGATAGTCAATGACCAAATGACTCTTTGAGATAAAATAATGGAAGAGTTCTATTCATAATATACCACGATAGTACTCCCATATATACATTTAGGTTAGGATTACTCTCAGTCTCTTTATGGTGAACTATAATTTGTCCCTTTTTATATTATTTACTTCTTATCACACTCTATTTTCACTATTTTGATGCATGAATGCATGGTTTTTTAGTTTCTTACATTCCATCGTTGCATAGGTTTGGAGATGATTTTGGGTGTACATGTACTTATGTTATGGGCTCTCGTGTTTGGGATATGCATATTCAATTCAAGTCGAAAATAACTGGCTAGTTGGTGGCTGGCGTGGGAAGTCATGACATGGGCCCCACTCAGATAGTTCATGTAAATTTAATCAATTTATATGAAATTAAATTCTCAATTTTTTTAAATGTCATAAATTGTGTAGAGAAATAAGTATTTAATAAATGCATTTTTCCAACATAAGGTAATATTTAAATAACTATATGAGTTGTCACCATTATTATATAGGCCAAAATTAATTAAAAATCATATATAAGAATTACATATTGTATATATATTTAATTATTAGTGGTTATTTTAAATAATTAAAATGATTATCCTTATTCAATTAAAAATAGTTTTCCTAAAATTTTTTCCACACCTAAAATAAAACTTGTACAAAATTTGTGTATAATGATGATTAAAATAAAATTATATATTATCAATATAACAAAATAATATGTTTTTTTAAGATATATCTATTTAGAATCATCATAATACTTATATTTTACTAATTTTTTTAAATAGAGGATATAGTTTCACTAAAGTCGTATATTTCAGTATTCACTAAAAAATATATATTTTTAGAAAAATCACTATATTAAGCAGTGTGATAATTTTTTTATGATAAATAAAACATTGGAGTGAATATATATTAACAAATTATATATTATTTGGAAAAAAAATGTTATATGATTTTATATTAATGATTATTGAAAATAATTTATTAAAAATATATATTGTTTTGATGAAAAAATGTATATTATTAAAATATGAGTGATTATTTCTATTAATTTATTATTGATCATGTTATTTATATATATATATATATATATCAAAATTCAATTTTTATATTCATAAATAATAATTTGAAAAAATTTAATAATATTAATATTTAAATAATATATTTAATGTGTCATTAAAGAATGAGGTTTCACATTTGTTATGCTATTTAATATAATTCACATCTTTTAAAATTCATGGGTATTGTATACCAAAATCTATTGAAGAGACTAACCTTATTTAAAATAATATTCTTTAAAATACAGGGGTTCTAACTTCTCCTTAACTCTAATAAATTTCCTTCTCACAATTTGGACTTTTACTAGGAAATCAAGGTTTGGGAATTCAAAAATTCTTTTTTTAATCTAACATCATTAAAATGAAAACTAAATATTGTATTTATATGAGATAAATTATATTATAGATATGATATAAAATAAAAGATAAATTGGTTTCTATGTTTGTGAAAATTTATGGGATATGGATATATGGACATTGATGAAAACAATAAATAATTATAGAGAGTGATAGAGATAATCCATCAATATAATGTTAATTATTGAGAGAATGTTGGAGGCATTAAAAACATAAATCTATTACAATTTAATGATCATTTATTCATCCAATATAAATTTAATTGGAATTTTTTTCAATATCTGTCTTCCTGAATTTGAAGAGTTATTTTTCTGTCTATGAATATAAAAAATATATAATTACTCAAAACCTTTCTATTCCATATTTATAATTTAATCATTTGAATGTTCTTCAATAAATATAACAAAAATATATTTATCTAATTAATAAAATCCTATATGAATTTAATTATTCCTGAAGGTGTACAATTATATTTTAATAAATTATATGACACTTAAACAAAGGAAAATTCTTTCTTTCTACTAGTAAATATTTTACAAAAAACAAATGTTGAATAAAAGATAATATTATAAATTAATATCTAAACATTCATGGTAATACCAAAAGTTAAAATAAATATCTTTCCCTAAAATTCATTATGTTATAAAATCATATTAACCATAGCTTCATATATGCAAATTTTAGGTGACACAACATTACCTCCCTTTGGTAATGAGTTTATACCATATTACATGGAAGATAAAAAAATGTTTTCACCGCCTGCAGGCGGTGCCGTAGGGAGGCCCAACCGCGGGCGGTGTGGATGCTATATTTTTTAAATCGCTATTAATATAGATTAAATAAATTTCCAAAAAATATATTTATTATTCTCATAATTAAATAATTTCCCCAAATCATATTTTCGAAATAAATATTTTTCAATATCATTTTTTAGAAAAATAATTAATATTCATTAAAAATTATTACATTAACATAATTTATCATATTAACTATAATGTTTATTTTTACCAATAAAAATATGTCAAAAAAATATTATATCAAAATTTTCCAGATATCAATTTGACATAATGATATACTAAATCGAAGAGTTTTATTTTAGTAAATGATTTATTATAACTTACATAATCATTCTATATTCCCATAGCATGAATTTTCTGAAGGGGTAGCTATTAAATTATCCATTTAATAAAACATATACATAAAATACTATTAATAATTTAGATTAACTAAAATTATTAATTCTGAGCACCTATTGAAATCTATCATTATGGTTTATAAAATAAATATGAATTATCCTTAGAATAACCCTCAGGAATGTAAAACTAGGTGTTATATAAGGTCTGTTATCGTGTATTAGGATATGTTCAAGTAACATCCTAGAGTACCATGACTATTTTTTTTCTCAAAATTTTCAACTATTCTATAACCACATCTAATTTTCATATCCATAAAGATATATATTATTATGAAATCATTCAAAACATCATCATCAATAAACATTATGATGTTTTTCTAAAATAATCCTCAATTTATACAATAGCTATATGATAAATAATAAATGTTTTTTATTCTTATTCCCAATTTTTCTATTAAATTATATTTGATAAAATTTTTAATTACCTCAACCATTGTATCCATAAGTTGGGGGTTACTTTTTTAAATATTAAAAATATAAAAGTAATGTGTTTGGAAGGAAGAATTTTTTTAGCTTTATCATAAAATAATATACATACCTGAATATCACATTACAATAGATATATTGAAATAAAACTTAGTGAAGTAAAAAAATCATATGTGAAATAATTTTATAATTACTTATTTATATTATAGTGAAATGAAACAAAATAATGGTGAGTTAAAATTCAATGTAGGTGTTATGTACTATGGATTATATCAAGAATCATCCCCTCATAATAAATATATACTTACAAATAACTATAATTCCATTCCATTTAATTAATAATTTTATTATGATAATAGGATATGGAATAATCTCTAAAGAGACGAAAAAAACTAAACAAATATGCCATCAAATCAGTAACTAATGAAAAACATTCATCCACAAATAATATATATGAAATAGTATCATAGATAATAATGAATGAATTACTAATGATTAAAATTTATAATTTTGAACTTCTTGATCAAAAAATTTATGAAACCTATATCATAAATACCATTAATAATATGGTTTATAACACTTGGAAAAATCTAATTTTTCCATTATTTACTGATTCAACTCATTATACTACTGATCAATAGTATGGATTTTTAATTCTGGTCTCCACCCATCAATCAATGATTTAAACATACATCATATCTCAAATTTATAATTAAAATCATTAATAAATATTTTTTGTCAAAAAATATCCATAATGATTAAGTTATATAGATTTACATATATTTGACTACTAAATTAAAAAACATTAAATGGAAAACAAAATATTTATTAATTATATATGGTTTAGGTAATAAAAATATCATTGATTTATAATATGGACATTTTGGGGAAATGAAATGTCCACTTACCATAAATAGTTTATATTTCAAGGTAGAGTTAACTATAAAAATGAATTAATAATTTCAATAATTTCAATATATTTTCTAGTCAAACTGATGGTAAATGATACATATATAAAACAAGGATGGTGTTGTTACACCATTTTTATTAGGAATATATGTTAAATAATTTTTCTATCATTTATGAATAAAATTACTATAAATCACTAGTTAAAAATGTATGATGAAAATATATTTTTAAGATTTAAAATAACTTAACTAAAACTAAAAATATCTATAATATTTTGAAATTTCATTTGAAAAAAATATAAATTTTAAGTAATATTAAATGTATCTTGAGTCTTGATGCTGGTAATTTTATGTTCATAACATGTATGTTTAACATGATTTTGTGATATTTTTTATAGAAAATTCAATAAATTACTACTTAAAAAAATATTGTTTATATAAAAAAATTGTTTATAATAACAAATACTGATTAACATGTATGTAGATAATAAAATTTAAAATATGAATATTTTCTAGAAACCATGGATTTGGAAGATAATGATTTCTTTACCGATCTTGGAAATGAATTCGGGATTTTTTAAAAAACATTTTCAAAAGAATTATATCTAATAGAGAAAGTAAAATGATATTCTTACAAAAAATTGGATAATAAAATGACATGGATTTACTATTAAATGATAAAATAGATTCCTTAAATATAAATTCATGAATAAACAATCCAAATTAAATTTTGATTAAAACACAAATCTTTACCACTGGTGTAACATTTGAGCCATAAACCACATGAAAGAGATAAATTATAAAAAATTATGTAAAATTTAAATTAGAATATTTTGGATATATCATATCAAATTTGTGTTATATATACATCATAATAATAAATATTCATATAATACCAAAATGAAGTATAAATTCTTACAAAATCTCTAAAAATGTTCACGTTTTTTATGTAACAATTAATGATAAAAGTTATTATGTGAGTGTAAAAACTATGTACACAAAAAATGATAATAAAATATTTAATTGTAAAACTTTTTGACACACATAATCATATATATGATATAATATATATAAATATTATAACCCCTTGAAAACAAAATTGATTTATGAAATTACATACCACATTGTATCATTCAATTAAAATGATGATGGATTAAATAATTAATTTAAAAAAAACACATACTGTGAAATATGAATTACATTAGATATTACATGATAAATGGACAATACGTACACTATATTTGGGAAATTAGGCAAGTAGCATTAAAATATTCCTCAATGATGGGTAGTTGAGATGATGTTTCTTACCTATGGTTTCTCTTTAGTATATCTTATTTTTACCTCATGTATAATACTTATAATCATTATTTCCATTTATAGTAGAACCATATTAATTACTATAATAGAAGATATTTTCCTTTTATAACATCATTCCAAACAATAATTAATAATATTTCATTATTACAATTCTTTCTAGTACTAGCTGCCTTGTCTTCTCTTGCATGTGTTTTCATGAAAGATCTAGTTATTGTGAATAGGATAAATATACTTGATATCCCTGTATGTGTTAATGATATTAATACCATATATAATGGTTTAATAAAAATTTATAAACACTAATGAAATTTCTAAATTGAGAATTAATTTTATTTCAATATGGATATGGTTGGTCACTCAAAGACACTATTGTTTTAATCATTACATTAATGGGAAAACTCCAAGGAACTAGATGGAATATTATGATTAAAGATTAAATTTCATGTCTTATTTAGTATTTAAATTAATTATTTCCATCATTGTTACTATATATTAGAGTTGGTTCTTGAAAAAACAATATGCATGATTCTATAGGGTTCATGTCCATTTTATACATAATGGATTTCATTGTTTATCATTTTATAGAGATGAAAGTGATAAATATTATTAAATAGACATATTAGAATAAGAAAATCTGGGGGATTTATTTTTTTTAATTATTTTTATTATTAATAAAAAATAATATGTGGAAATATGATAATGAAAAAGATTGAGATTCTTTATAAATACTTCAATCTCTTCGACAAACAACTTTTAGATCACTTCTAAAGAACACTAGATAAGAGCTTTTTGGAACAAAAGAAGTTATAAAATTTGTCTAAGGATTTTTTTGATATTTTTTTGATGTATTGGTATTGAAAAATGGATTTAGAGGTATGATCAAGTGAGAGTAGTGAATTAAATTTTATAATTGAGGATAGGTGTATTTTTTTGTAAATATACGAAAATATACAATAATGGGTAGTCACTATCACCACAAAATCCTAAAAAAATTAGAAAATAATAGTTTTTAAACATTTTCATCATTATCCTAACTCTTTTATTAGTCTTTTAGTTTTTTCAAAATTCTAATTAGATTATTCAATATATGTATTTTATCATATAAATTCAAATAAATTGATTAATTTGAGATAATTTGGATCTAAAAATATTATATATGAATAAAATTTATAAAATTCAAATTCAAATTGTGTGGAAAAATAATTTTATCAAAGCATAAGTAACACATAAAACCTCGTTTTAACAATTATCATTTTAAATATATTTTAAAATCATTACAAAAACCTATGAAAAACTTTTATCTACACTATCCAATATAATATAATGTCATATAATCCAAAATATGGATTCTATTTTTATTTAATTATATTTATATGAATTGTTAAATTTAATAGAAAAATAATCCCTCAAATCATGTAGAAAAATTGAATCTGAAGAATTTCATTTTTCTTATATGAAGTTCTCATGAGTTAACTTTATAACTACTGATAATTATTATATGGATTTAAATTCGTGCTGTATTATATATATTCTAAATTTTTTATTTAAAACATTACATATTTGGGGTTATTATTATTAATTACAAATGAGGAAATGTAGACATTTAGAAATAGTATCTTGTAATTAAAATAACCATATATAATATTGTGTATAAATATGAAAATTATAATATTTAAAAAATAAAAATATGAATAAAAATATTACTTTAAAAAATTGAGATAAAATTATAATAATAATTAAACTTTTTAGATAGTGTATTTTTTAAAATGAATGATAGAATTATAAAAAGTTAAATATCTCACTATTATCTGAAAAACAAATATTTTATAAACCTCAAAATATTAACTTATGATATTTTTGATATGTTGATTTTAAATATAGATTTAATTATAAAATGTATTATTTCTAAAATTGGAAAAAAGGAAATTTATTATGTACTAACAATCTGTTGTAAAAATAATGTTTGAAGAAAATTATTTTTTAATTTAATAAGTTGATTTTATTTTACTATGAGTGACTTATATCAATTTTTTTATTGGTATCGTTATATATATCACATAATTCATATAAACATACTTATATTATCATATTCAACATATGGGTATTAAAAATCAAGTATAAATGATATTTTTTGTCGGTGGTTTTAGCATAGTTTATTGGGTCGCAAATGATATCAAACATAATGTACTTATTTAAAAATAGATAGGATGTTTGTGATGAAAATGATCAAATAATTTAGATTTATAAAAACAAAATATACTATAAAATGTATTGGTATTACTATCCACATGTTGTAGTCCTACTAGTGCATTATTTTACTTATAGGGACAGAGAAAGTGTCCCCATGTGACGAGAATACATAAATAGTGGTTTACTATATTGGTTCAGGGTTGTATTATATTCAATTATAACATCATTGGTTGATATTTCCTCTCCATGGAATTAATTTTAATATATTTTGAGACATTTTATGATGATAACAATGATCCAATCCTCATGCATAAGATTTAGATTATCGATGGGGCCCACGGTGTCCATTTATTTGACTCCTACTATTTTTTTGATACAAATATTATGTTATTTAATGTTACATTGACAATTTATATGGAATATTCCAACTTATAATTGAATCTAATAAAAAATTATAAATCTGTGTGAGTTTACTATGGAAAAAATAATTTGGATGATACACTATGTATATCATTTACCCACATAAAACAATGTTATTGTTTTATTACATTTTATTACACCATTTTATTTTTATTATTTCCTGATTAAACTAATGGATCATAAAACCCTACATTTCATTGTACCATCTATATAACTACAATATATTTATTAACCAGCCATCATATATGGTTTTATGGTCAGAATTTATTTTGTGATTCGAATATGTACCTGTTGTTTGTAGTGAATAAGGACCTTGTTGGGGTATTAATATAGATGTATACCCCATGTGTGTCACCACATAATACTTTATATTTTTACATAATAAAATATTATTGTAAAAACCCTTTTATAGAATCAAATGGATTTTTCAGTCCAACTAGAAATATTGTTTGAAGGTGATTCAATTTAAATTGCTTCTTATAGATGGTAGTTACAATAGGTTTCACTCTAAATTATTTATTATAGAGTCATGGAAAATATATCTCAATCGTATTATTATGGTGAAAAAATGAAGAGCATGACTCTTGGATATATACACTCACCTAACATTGAGATCTTATTATACATCTTGTCTTTATGTGATCATGCCCAATATCATACCATTGTCCATATTACAATTGAAAATAATCATCTATGCATCATGATTATTAAATAAAAGTTTCTTAGGATAATACATATTGGTGGTTTCACTCGGGGTGTGGTATATGGTAATCCTTATTTCGAGGAGTGCAATATTAGATGTTTTGGGTTTGTAACCATCCTTAGAAGTTGAAATTATATAGTTTTCATGTAAATTATTCTAGGGAAGTGGGAATAAGTGAAATATTGATATTGTATGATAGAGATAATGAATTATATTTTGTTCATTAAATTCCATACATCATGGAGGGAAATAGGTTGGGATTTGACATCCTAGTCAAATTGTTTAGTGATAATAAGAATACACATTTCATCGAGATTATCAAATAAATTTTGGCTGAACATATTTCGAGATGGCGTTGTTTTGTATGTTTTCAGATAGATTACTGGATGGTAATGGTCAAGTAGTTATCATGATTATCATGATTATTTTATAAAGTATGTTTTACCTAATATTCTTCTATAGGATAATATTGTTTTTTATGGGGTGGATATAAAGTCCATTAATTATTTAGACTGGGAAATTTAGTAGGAATTTGAATTTTTATTCAAAATTCTCATGAGTGGTGAAATTATTATTTTACGCTTTTATATTTTCTCAATTAATTTATTTAACACTAAATTTTTACAATAATAGTGTTTTACCACTAGGATATGAGTCTAGTAGAATTCCCATCCTTTGGAATTTTCACCAAATATTTAACATTTAATATTTAATTTATTAAATTATAATTTATTCGCCATAGATCATTTGGATATATCATTTCCGTTGATGTTACTACATATATTACATCACAATAATATATTTTTATGTGTATTTTTTTTCATATTTTAGGAATAACCATGAGTCTGGAGATGGGGTTGTGCTCATAATGCCTTTTTATATTTCCTTATATTCTTTCTCTATTCCACCTTAATATCAAATCATCAACCATGATTACCTCTTATTACCCATATGAGATTCATCATCTAATTACCTAAATAAGAATGTATTAGTGTATAATTATATGTATATATAGATGAATGGAGTAATCTTCGTGGATCTTGGAGTGATCTGGATCATCATGTGATTGTTTCGAGGGTCAGATATGCGAGGGGGGGGGGACCATCCGAAAATTACACCCAAATGTACTACATTAGTGTTTTTAATAAAAATTCCAATAGATTAACAGTTTTAAAGTTTTCGAGAAAAAGTTTTACAACTAAGGTGTACCATAGGTTTAATCTATGATTATACGGGGAACAGAGAGTTTCAGGCTGATTGTATGGTTTTATAATCAAGGAATACAAATCAAATAGCTTGGGGTCCCATGAACACATTATGTGTACTCTAATTTTTTTGTGAAGATAATTTTTATAACAACACATCATGAAGATAAAATTACATTCAATGTAATATTTCATTGTGAGTAGCCTAGTTCATGGCCTAAAATCTCATGTATGGTACATGGAAATATAAAATACATAGTTAGACCCATTGTTTATAAATTCTATGTATGAGTATACGATTTGAAAAAGGCGTGTCCATTTAATGTGTGCTAAACAGGATGGTACCATGTATAAGTTTCACATGACTTACATTTCATACTCACATGAATCATTGATAAGCATGTCATTTATTACTCAAGTACACACATAAGTGGGGGATTGATGTTACACAACACATTCCTTGGTAAAAATAACATATATTTTATTATAAAAATCATAGAATTCCCCTAATCCTTCCCTTTGTAGTGTTATTCATGTTGTAACACCATTCTGTTAAATTTGAACATAAGAGGAGTCTAGTTTCTGATATTTTATCACAAATATTCTGACGGTGGAATCCATGGTGTTATTTTAGGATTCTAGAATAGTATTTTGGGGAGATTAAGCATGAATAGACACTTTATTCTTATAGTTAATAAATTTAGCCTTATCTTGTGAGTGATACTTGGGATGAGACCCATTGGAGGGTTTTGGTTTTGATTTATAGGAATTCTATTAGAGATAAAAGTTCCTTATCATGAGTAATTTGTGTCCATGTTTGGTTATATGGAGTGGTTTACAACATCAGGTTAGGGATATGATGGGTGTTATGACCAACATAGAGTGATACCATCAAATGAGATGGTGTATGATGTGTCTCTTGCGGTTTATTCTTATATGGATATCCCATTTTTGAAACCACCCTAATATGGTACTCGGTATTTATCACCAAATTCGGTGAGTTATTAGAGATGGGTCATGGGATGTGATTTCCCTGAGAGGACAATTTAAAATAGGGGATCCCATGTGGTAAAACATCACTTATGATTTAGCCTATAACATCCACTCTGGGATGTTGCTTCATATTTTCTATTCAAAAGGATCCCATGTTGGATGCCTTGAATTGCATGCCCTGTCCATGGATTCTAATGGGTATTCCATTGCATATATACTATTTTCTAGGATCCCTAGAGGGATAACATTTAATTCTTTCCTAACATAGAGGATCAAAAATAGGATTCCTTTAAATTTGTGTGAATTTTGAGGATCCCAAAATGGTGACCTATATTATATTTGATGTTGGGTACTCGGTAGGTAACCTAGTGTTTGAATGAACCTAGAAATCATCTTTTTTTCTATATATGGAAATATATGTAAATGTAAAATCTATAATAAATTTCTAATCCCATTTGGATGTGGTAGAAATTGTGGGGTTCATAATTTATCTATCCCCAATAATTTATTTTATTCTCACACTAATTTAAAATGGATATAGAAACAATTATTTCACATGATTAATGTTACTCGGCCTTTGATAATGATGAGAAGTGATTTTATGTTAGTGATAACTATAGATACATACTGATATTTTTAATATGAGTTATACGCATTGTATTTCACCAAATAAGGATTTCTAGATGTATTACTTATGGACTATCTTATGTTCCAAATTGAATGATACTAATAATTTTTCAAAAATGAAATTTAACAACTTGATTCATACCAACATAGGGATTACCTCAGAGGCTACATAGAGTGTCAAATAATCCATACTATATGATATATACCTGGTAATATAATTGAAAAGACCCAAAGTTTTTAAATGGAAATTCCCTTCTTATATTTATGTCATAAAATAACATGAAATCACATCATAGTGAACTGCTAAGTGATAAGTGACCTTTAAACATTTGTTTTTCTGTTCTGTGTTTGGAATTTTAAAAATATGAAATACATTGTTGTGTTCATGATGATGATTGGAGTCTAATAAAATAAAAATAATTTTTTTGAATTGTAACCAACCCTTTTGAATAATAACATACACTTATGAATATTAATATGACCCTTATGAATAATAAATCATCCATCATTAGATTAACATTACCTATGAATAATTAAATAAAATTTAGACATCTTAGAACGTGAAAATTTGACCGTAGTAAATGCTTTAGTAATTTGTATGTCAAAAATTATTAATTATAATTAATTAATTAATTTAAAAGAAAATTTATTTCCCTAATATGTATTCATAATTTATTGAATCAATGTCTTATTATTTTTAGATAATTTTATAAGACCATTCATAATTTTTGAAAGCACTACAAAAATAATTTTAATCTTAAAAACTGATTTTCAAGTAAATTTTGATTTTGATTAAATATTATATTAATAATACATAGGAAATTATTTTTGAAAAATAGAATTCATTTTTTAATTCTACATGTCTAAAAATGGTTTGGGTTAATGTTTTTGATTTTTGGGAGATACATGAATTTTTTTGATGAATAGTAGAATCCGATTATTTACAATAAATGCTAAATAATTGATTAATTTAGTCATCGATGATGCTCTGCCGATATAAGCCCACTTGGTTCTGGAAAACATGATAAAATTAATATTTTTGGTCAAGCAAGAATAACTATTCCTTGTCTTAGGGGAAATTATTAAACTATTGAAATTTATATTAAGGAAACCTCTCTCCCCTCCACTATAAAAGCCACCCTTCACAACCTCATTTCCACACACCTCTCAAGCTCCAAGACTTCTCTAAACTCTGCCCAAATACCTTCCCTAGCCCCTCCCCCACGTCTTAGAGCTGATAGTCTCATCAAAATACCAATATATGTCCGTTAAGGTGGTTCTCAAGAGAAGGAATCAAGTGGTAATTTCCCTCATTCTTCTCCATTAATTTCTATTCAAGTTCAAGTACATTTCTTGGTCTCTCCCAAACTATCTTAATCCAAATTGTATTGTAACTCCAGTATTATACATATAATGTAATTTTATTATTCTAATGGGATATTATATCATCTAAACCCATTTTCCCTCTTCCTTTTATTTTATTAAAGAGAAAGTTGTTCGTGAGGTGTTAATTTATCACCTTCAAGAAAGCCATGATTTCTTCATCCTTTTCTACCTACAGATCTGGTCATGAATAAAATTTTTTAGTTGGTTCAGAGTATTTTATCTGTATTATGTTCTACTTGATGTTATGGAAATATTCAATGGCCATATTGATAAGTGATATGTAAAAACAAGTTCATTGTGATCCCAAAACCGCCCAAATAGACCAAAATAACCATAATTTAATTCATATCTATGGATTCATCAAATAGAACTTATATAATTCATTATAAGATCATTAAAACTCATATAATATAATTAATGACATGTAATATCATTTCTGGATGTTTACTGATGTTCTACCTAAACTTCAATTTATGAATAGAAGTGAACCACTCAAGAAAACCATGAAAACATACATTCCCGAATAGTGTTTTTAAACTCTATAACTCATCCAAGGGAACATAAAATCACTATATGAAACTATAATGAACAATATTAATGTATAAAATGTTATTTAATTTTTAATTAATGAATATAATGTCATTATACAAGACATTAAAGAGAAGGAAGAATTCAAATACAAGGTAAGAGGAAATTCTTAATCCCATATTTCGTCCTTCAGGTTCTACATCTTTCACTCAATTTTTTATATGTTCACTCCTTAAAGATCATTTTTTCATCTTTGTCTTTACTTTTCTGGGATATAAATGTTTCATAATGATTTTTATGTCAATCCAAATGTTTTCCAAAATTACTCTTATTTTAAGAACTCAACTTTTACCTCACATTCATGGTTGATGGTTCTTGTATCATGTATGTTGTTCCATATTTCATTAGGGAACCCAAATCTTTTGATTTTATTCTTATGAGATCAAAACCATTCCATACCATGGTTTAGTTATTTTCATTTTTGATATGTTTTCTATGTGTCAAGCATGATGATGATAATGTAATTATGTGACGGGGTGTGCCCAGAATTATATAGCACAATATGAATGTTTCAATGTGACCGGTGCGTTTGAAATTATACAGAGCTCTAATGCATTTACTAAATTGATGAATCTCCTGACTAAATTTGAAATGATGTGTGAAAAAGATTCTATCTTGGTTCACAAGTATGTATGGTAGTTAACCACTAAGACATGATGTTTCATTTTTATGCATTACGACGTTTCATGTATTTTATTTATGCTCCTCTCATGTTCACAATATTTTTCCTAGGTTATGATTATGATCACCCAAAGATATATTGTTCTTATCTATCCTCTTACTAGGCTTCTAGATCACCCCTTTTAATGTATATCCTAAGGTGGCTACATGTACTAAGGAGAGTACAAGTTCCAATAAGAAGCTAGAGATGAAGAAATTAAATAAATGTTTATGCTTGATATTGTATTTTTTATTTATAGTCTGAGTTTTCCCAAGACACTACAACATCAGATACTCTATGTGTAATACTATTATGGTTTTTATCTTTAAATTTATGTAATAGTAATGTAATAAAAGGCTTGGGTCGTAATAGTTGGTATCAGAGGGAAGGTTTAGTTAATTTGGGAATTAGGATTAAGTGAACACTAAGGAAAACCTACAGCATGAGACTAAGTACAAATATGATCACAACAATATTTACCTAGGGATACCATATTTAATGTTTTTGGTATAAATTGATTAAATGAATATGTTATTCATGGATTGTTTTCTTATGTTTTGTTCAAACCTTTTTCTATTTTTTAAAATGGTGAGAACCAGGAGAAATCGGGCCAACAACTCGTGCGAGGGGAAATGAAACGATTACCCAAATGACATCCCAAATTATTTGATACATGGAGTAACAAACATCATGGTGATTCTTAACAAATTATCTCAGGTTATGAACAATAACCGTAATAATGGGGAACTTCCTCTTTCACCAAAGAGGGAGAAACTAGCTACCAAATGTTTTATGCGGCAACAACCCCTGACGTATTGTGGATTTCTCAATCAACTAGTTGCACAAAGGTTGGTCAACTCCACGGAGAAGATCTTCTCTGTTCTTCACTATTCCATGACAAATAAGGAGACCCTAGCTGTTTATCGACTATATAGAGAAACCGATCAATGGTGGGATATGATTAAGAACACAATGCTAAGGGAGGAAATTGAAGAGATTGAAAGGGAAGACTTTAAGATAATGTTTCGTAACAAGTATTTACCTAGAAAACTTCAAAAAAATATGGAGAGAGAATTCATAGAGCTCATGAAAAAAGAAAAAGAATCTGTCACAACCTATGAAGAAAATTCGACAAGACTCACAAGGTATTCTTCGGGTTTTGTTATCAACAATGATAGAAAAATTGATACATTCTTTAGTGGATTAAAACCACACCATTGAAATGCTCTTTCAATTCGAGACTTTGAGTGTTATGAATAAGTTTTTCAGTGTGCCCTCATAGTGGAGATGGGTATTGGAGAGTGGTCACATTGCTATAGTGATAAGAAATGAAAGATGTAGATTCATACTGATGGATCCAATGATAAATGTGAGATGAAATCTCAACAACCCGCATTACAAAAATGTGAATGTTTCCCCATGGGAACTACCTCAACGGGACAGGGAAATGGTTCATGTGTGGGAAAGAAAGGAACCATGCACAAGAGTGTCAAAAAGACATGAAGAGGAAGGATAATGTAGATGATGAAAGGAGAGAACCACTAATCGTTCAATGCTAAAACTGTAGGGAGCTAGGGAACTATAAAAACCGGTGCACTAAACCTCGAGCTCTATTGGGTAATCAGCATCGGCAGCCACCAAAACCAAAGGAGCAAGGGAAGGCTTATTCCTTTACTATTGCGGAGGAGGATCATGATAATGAATTCGTAAAAGGTATAATTCCTATTCACTCAAGAATGGAAAAGTCTTATTTAATTCTGGTTCTAACCATTCCTTTATATCATTCATGTTTTATAGAACTATAGAATCGATTCCACAAAACCATGTAATAGAGATATTTGTAAAAACACCAAGGGGTGAAATAATTTCAACAAAAGTGTTTGACTCTTCACCTATTGGCGTATGTGGGAAGATTTATCCAGAAAATCTTGTAATAATTCCATTGGTGGAATTCGATGCTATAAAGTAAATGGATTGGATCTCATTATATAAATCAAATATCAACTGTCAGGAAAAGGAAATATCCTAAAATATTCTGACCATCTCATGCTCCTCTATAAATGCAAGGAAGATCCTGAATCTCCTTTCAAAAATCCTTCAATGGTGTGGGTGTTGATTCTCTATGAATAATAATACCTATCCCAAATGTTTGAGTTTAAGGAATGTGATAACCTTGAGGAAATTCCCAACATGAGGGAATATATTGATGTATTTCCCAAAGAGTTGCCCGAAAATCCCCTGGATCATGAGGTAGAATTCACAATTGAACTCATACCCAGAGATACTCTTATTTCGAATTGTTCCTATAGGATGGCTCCTATCAAACTGGATGAGTTAAAGAAGCCGTTGCAAGGGCTTCTAGACAAAGGGTTCATACGCCCTAGTGCATCGCCTTGGGGTGTGCAAGTGCACTTTCTAAAGAAGAAGGATGGAACAATACAGCTGTTTATCGATTATCGAGAACTCAACAAGATCACCATAAAGAACAAGTATTCTCCCCAAAGGATTTATGACATGTTCAAAAATTAAGAGGAACTCAATACTTCTCTAAGGTGTATCTTCGTTTTGGATATCATCTGGTAAAGGTGAAGAAGGAAGATATTCCGAAGACTGCATTCTGAACAAGGTATGGGCACTATGAGTTTTTGGTGATGCCCTTCGAACTTACTAATGCCCCTGAAATCTTCCTAGATTTGTAGTAGTGTTTATCGATGATATTATCATCTACTCCAAGAGAAAAGAGGAACATGAAGAACATCTAAGACTTGTGTTGGTGACATTGAGAAAGTAGAAGTTGTATTCCATGTTCAGCAAGTGTGACTTTTGGATGAATCAAGTCACGTTCTTGGGACATGTAATCAAAAGTGTTGGAATTTTAGTGGATCCTTCAAAAACAAAGGAAATCTAGGAATGGACCAGGCCCTGTAGTGTCAGATAAATCCATAGTTTTCTTGGATTAGCTGTGTACTACCGATGTTTTGTGAGAAACTTCTCAAGATTTTCAAGACCTCTAACTATGTTAACATGGAAAGGGGTAAAGTATGTATATATAGAATAATGTGAGGGAAGCTTCATGGAGATAAATAGGAGGCTAATAACCGGACCTGTACTCACACTGCTGAAAAGTGGAGACATTTTTTTGATATACAATGATGCTTTAAAAAACTCTTGGGTTGTGTACTCATGAAAAATTAAAATGTGATAGCCTACACCTCACGACAGTAGAAGATCCTTGAGTAGAACTACCCGACGCATGGACTAGAGCTGGCAGCCATGATTTTTTCCTTGATAATCTGGAAGCACTACCTATATGGTGAGAAGTGTGACATATACAGCGACCATAAGAGCCTAAAGTATATATTCACACAAAAAGAGCACAACATTCATCAATGGAGATGGTTAGAGCTAATAAAGGACTATGATTGCTTTATTCACTATTATCCTGGAATGTCGAACAAGGTAAATGATGCTCTAAGAAGAAAATAACCTGCTACTATATCCATGTTGTGGATTGAGAATGACCTTATCTCCATGGATATGCAATGAATGGAATTGGAAATCATAAGGGTAGGGGATATATCATACCTTTCCCAAATGATTTCACAACTAGACATCCAAGAGAAGATTATGTAAGAACAAATGGATGCTGTAGAGATATAAAAGAGGGTGAATGTAGTAAAAGAATGGAATATGCAGGAGTTCCATATCAACGATGATGGTGTGATTTTGTTTTGAACGCGGATTTGTGTGGCTTCATCACCTAGGATAAAGAAGGAGCTATTGGAAAATGCCCGTAGCTCAACATTTTCTATTCATCCTGGGAGTACCAAGACGTTCCGTGATCCTCGAGAACACTTCTGGTGGGGTAACATGAAGAAAGAGATTGTAGAATATAAATCAAGGTGCTTGGTATGTCAACTAGTTAAAGGTGACCGAAAAAAGTCCAAAGGTATGATGCAGCCACAACATATTCCCATGTGGTAATGGGATAATGTAAATATGGACATTGTCACGGGTCTCCCGAAGACGTCAATGAGAAATAATGTGATATGGGTTGTGGTTGACTAACTCACCAAGGCTGCCCATTTTATCACTATTCAGGATGATATATCGCTTGAACAACTTGAAAAGATATATGTGAAGGAAGTGGTGAGACTGCAAGGTGTTCCACTCTTAATTGTCTCTTACTGTGATCCATGGTTCACATCCAAATTCAGGAGGATCCTTCGACATGCTTGAGTACTGAATTAAATTTCAGTATGGCCTATCAACCCCAAACTGATGGCCAGTCCTAAAGGACTATTCAGATGCTTGAAGATATGCTAAGAGACTGCTCTTTTTAATTCAAAGGTGGTTGGGATCAGTATCTCTCATTGGTTGAGATATCATATAAAAATAGCTTCCAATCAAGTATCATGATGTCTTCATATGATACAATGTATGGAAATTGATGTAGAACTCCAACCTATAGGGATGATGTTGGATAAAGAAAGCTACCTGGGACCGATCTTGTTCAAGAGATGTCAGAGAAGGTTCAAGTCATCCAGAAAGACATCAAATCTGCTCAATGTCAGAAAAAGAGCTATGCTAACAACCGACAATTTGACATGGAATTTGACGATGGAGATAAAGTCTTCCTTCGAATATCTCCACAGAAGAAAGTCGTATGATTCAGGAAAAA
The DNA here is from genome assembly GCA_963277665.1 of Viscum album. Classification (NCBI taxonomy): domain Eukaryota; kingdom Viridiplantae; phylum Streptophyta; class Magnoliopsida; order Santalales; family Viscaceae; genus Viscum; species Viscum album. The sequence goes on along the minus strand of OY728160.1, from coordinate 791,408,963 downwards.
AGGGAATCTAAACCCAAGGTATATTGGCCCCATTGAGATCCTTGACCGCAAAGGAACCATGGCCTATCGTCTTGCACTTCCATCGAATATGGCTCATGTTCATGATTTGTTTCATGTATCACTACTGAGGAAGTACATACCAGACCCCTGACATGTACTAATCTCAGAGGTGGTGCATCTAGGAGATGATCTATCATATGAGGAGCAGCCAGAAAAAATTCTGGATCAGAGAGATAAGGTTCTACGCAACAAGACAACCCATCTCGTCGAAGTGTTGTAGAGGATCCATAAGTTTGAAGAAGAAACATGGGTACCAGAAGAGGCTATGAAGGAGAAACACCCTCACCTATTTATGTAAATTGAAATTTCGGGGTAGAAATTTCTTAAGGGGGAAGAATCTAACGACCCAAAGTTGTTCAATGGAAATTACCTTCTTATATATATGTCATTAAATAATTTGAAATCACAACATAATGTACTACTAAATGATAAGTGACCTTTAAACATATGTTTGTCACTTTTGTGTTTGGAATTTTGAAAATCTGACATACATGGTTGTGTTCAAGATGATTTTGAGTCTAATGAAATAAACAAACAATTTGGTGAATAGTGACCTTCCCATATGAATAGTAACATACCCTTATGAATAGTAATATGAACCTTATTAATAGTAAATAATCCACATTTATAGTAACATTACCTATGAATAATTAAATAATATTTAAACATCATAGAAAGTGACAATTTTACCTTAGTAATCGTTTTGAATGTCATAAATAATTAATTATAATTAACTAATTAATCAAAAATAAATTTTTTTCCCCTAAAATTTATTCATAAATTATTGAATCAATTTTTTATAGTTATTATACAATTTTATATAACCCAATGTAATTTTTGAAAGCACTATAAAAAAAGTTTTAATCTTAAAAACTATTTTTAAGTAAATTATTAATTTAAATAAATATTAAATTAATTATACATAGAATATTATTTTTGAAAAATGTTCTTAATTTTTGGTTTCTACACTTCAATAAATGGCCGGGGTAAATTTTTGGGATTTTTCTGAGATACTTGAATTTTTTTATGAATAGTACAATCAGATTATTTAAAATAATTGCTAATCAATGGATTAATTGAGTCATTGATGATGCTATACTGATGTAAGCCCACTTGGTTCAGGATCACTTTATAAAATTAGTTTTCTGGGTCATTGAAGACTCATTATTCATTGTCTTAGGGGAAATTAAAAAACTAATGAATTTTATTTTAAGGAAACCCCTCTCCCCTCCACTCTAAAAGCCACCCTTCACACCCTCATTTCCTAACACCACTCGAGCTCCAAGGCTTCTCTAAACACTTCCCAAACACCTTCCATAGTCCCCACCCCACGTCCAATATCTACTGGTCTCATCAAAAGGCCATGCTTAGGCCCTTAATGTGGTTTTAAAGAAAAGGATTCAAGAGGTAATTTCCCTCCCTCTTCTCCTTTAATTTTCTTTTAGTTCAAGTTCATTTCTTGATCTCTCCCCACCTATAATCATCCAAATTATATTGTAACTCCAGTATTATACATATAGTGTAATTTTATTATTCTAATGGGATATTATATCATCAAACCCACTTTACCTCTCCCTTTTAGTTTATTAAAGAGAAGGTTGTTCGTGAGGTGTTAATTTATCACCTTCAAGAATGACATTCTTTCTTCATCCATTTCTACCTTCATATCTGGTCATGAAACCATTGTTATGGTTGAACCAGAATATGTTATTTTAATTATGTTCTATTTGAAGTTATGGAAATAACATATGGCCATATTACTAAGTAATAAGTTATAACAAGTTCGTTGTGATCCAAAACCACCCAAATTGACCCAAATAACCATCTTTTAATTCTTATCTAATGATTCATCCACTTGGATCTAATATAATTCATTATAAGATCATTAAATATACTGTAATATCATTAATGACATGTAATATCATTTCTGGATTTTTACTCCTGTTAAACCAAAACATCAATTTAAGAATACAAGTGAACCACTCAAGGAAACCATGAAATCAAACATTCTCGAATAGTGTTTTTAAACTCTATAACTCATCCATTTTTTGATATGGTCACTCCGTAAGATAATTTTTTCTTCATTTTATTTTCTTTTTCTGGGATATACATGTTTTATAATGACGTTTATGTCAATCCAAATTTTTTGAAAAAGAACTCTTATTTTAAAAACTCAACTTTTACCTCACATTCTTGGTTAATGGTTCCTCTATCAAGTATGGTGTCCCCTATTTTTTTTGGGAACCCAAAGCTTATGAATTTATTATTATGCGATGAAACCCATTACATAACTTGGGATAGTTATTTTCATTTTTGATATGTGTTCTATGTGGCAATCATGATGGTGAAAATGGTATGATGTTACAGGTGCGCCTGGAATTATATAGTGCAATATGAATGTTTTAATGTGATGGGTGCACCCGGAATTATATAGCACTCTAATGCATTGGGAAATGTGATGAATCTCAGGAGTAAATTTGAAATGATTTGTGAACAAGATGCTAGCATGGTTCAAAAGTATGTGTGGTAGTTAACCACTAAGACATTATGTTTCATTTTTATGCATTGCCACATTTCATGTCTTTTATTTATGCTCCTCTATTGTTCACGATAATTTTCCTATGTTATGATTATGCTCACCCCATGATATATTGTGCTTATCTAGTCTTTTACTGGGATTCTACCTCACCCCTTTGGATGAATATCCTCAGGTGGCTACATGTACTAAGGAGAGGACAAGTGCCAATAAAAATTTACCAATGAAGACATTAAATAAATGTTTATGCATGATGTTGTATTTGTTATGTATAGTCCTAGTTTTCTCAAAAACGATACCTTTGGATCCTTTATCTGTAATATTATTATGTTTTTTATCTTTTAAATGAAGTCATATTAATGTATGAAAAGGCTCGGGTCGATATAAGAATGTTCTCCAGAATTGTGGTGATGATAGAGGATGATGATTGGGCACATTTCTCCCATTCATGACATCAGAGTATCTAAATGTATTCATGAAGATATCATTAATTAATACATATTATTATACCATGTATCAGTTCATTTTTACAATATAGTATGTGCTAGATAAATCTAAGAGAGTGATTTTGAGAAAAATATTGGTTGGGTTCCTAGTGCTATATGTGATATAGAGTGCATTTTTTATGGATCCCTTAATGGTTGTATGATATATGGATTATATGTGTTCGAATTTCTTGATTTCCTTTGGGAGAATAAATATAAATCAATAATCATAGTTATTACTCATGTATAGATTTGTATTGAATGTAGATATATTCCATATTTTTTTTGATTCCAAATAAAAACCTTGCACAAGTCATCATAGTTACTCTAGGTGAGTCAAGATGATCCTAGGGTATGGAATTCTCTACCCCAATGGTGAAATATTTTTTTGATCCATTTTTATCATTATATAAACCATGTATAGTCTCATGGGATTAATGTCCCAATGATCTACATTAGTATAAAATAAATGAGATTAATGCGATGTAACCCAATTACATATTAATTTGATATCAGGTTGATCAAGATTTATGAATCATGGATTTTATATGGATTGTTTATAGTTTTCATATATTAATTTTTCCCACATTAAATTTCATTATCACCTATATTTTGATCATATTTAATGATAATTCATATATTATAACACATTTTAGTACACTATGGGGAGTGTCCTGCCAATATTATTTCTCACCCCATATACTTCAACTATGGTGCGCGGGTCAGCCATTTTTGAGAATTCATGTTGAGAAATGATGAATAATTAATTTTGATAAGACATATGGTTTTGTGATAATAATTATTGGATTATGTGAATTTCTATGATTGGGATAGATATGCTCAACTATTCCTGAGGTACTGGGTATGTAGTTCAACATTCAATTAGTAGTACATCCATTTAATTTTATATCCATTCATTTTATTTATTATTGATTGTTATCAGCATAATGGGATATTACTGTTGTATACATGATGTAATTGTTGGTACAATAATGCATTTGATTATTATATACATATTTACTTTTATTTATTCTCTAGTATAATTATTTACTACTGTTTATGAGTTTGGGTTATTTACACAATATTTTACTCAAATACATGTTATAGACTCCCTACAAGCAGACCATAGTCCCTCCCCAATAGTCAGTAGCTACTTGAGTATGGGAATGCAGGATTGAGGCAATGTATCCAACTATTTTTTTCGACTTGTTATAAAGAGATCAACGTTGGCCCAGGATTGTTTTAGGAAGTGTCCAAGGAAATTTGGAAACATGGTTGTTGTATTGATAGGGTATTTGTGATCCCTTGATAATTATTGAAGAATCTAGAAATCTAAATGGAAAATAATCATTAATGGAAAGAATGTAATGGAAACAAATTAGAAGATTTAGGTGAGAAAATAATATTAATACGTGTAGTTAATTGTTTACAATTTTTTTTCAAGGAATAATGGTAATATTAATTTTTTAATATTCATGCCACCACACATTAATCTATTAAACTCAAATTAATCTTAATTAAATTTAAATTATGTGTATTATTTAATAACTAAAAATGTATTACAGCCATATTACAAATTTTAACCATTTTGAATTATAATGTAGGCTTCATTTATCATAATTCAAATTCTATATATGATAAAATTTCAATTAAATTAAAAAATATAATCTCTGAAGAATTATTTTTCATGAAAATGGAATTTTTAATAATTATGTGTTCATTGTTTTATTTAAAATTTAATCCCCTTTCAATTGAGTTTAATTCCATATATAATACTTATGTGTTTATGTGTTTTATAATAATATTATAATTAGTATTTAAATATGATTTAAATTTTTTTGAAAATACATAATATTTCGATAAGTATTACTCATGGGAAAAAAATTAGTCGAACTAATATTTACATAATGTGAATTTTATGCATAAAATTTATTTTGATCATATAAGATAATATAGAATTAGTTTTATATTATTTAAAATCCATCTCAATTAATTAAATTAATAAAAATAAATTTGAAATAAAAATTCATAATTTATTTAGACACATCTTTAGAAATCAATAATTATGTTCTGTTATGTAAAATATAATTTAATAATTAAATAATGAAATTTAAAAATATATAATGATACATAAAATTAAAATATTTTTGAATTTAAATTTTTGCTATGTTTTATTTCATAACATTCATATTAATTTCCATAATGTAAATCATCACTATTAAAAGAATTCAATTATTTAACCAAAATTCAACAAAATAATTTTCAGCTAATATAACCATAATAAATCATAAAAATGTTGTCATGTTTATATAAATATAAATTTAAAATAAAATATAGTGAAAATTATTTATTCCGGTGTAGTATTTATTTTGGTATATTAACTCTTAAGAAATTATTTGTGCGATTCATAAATATATAAAAATAAAAAAAGATATATTTATAAAAAATAATAATGAAAATATGATATTTTATTAGTTTCTTTTCTATAAAAATTGAGTTCTATATTTAACCATAATTGTTCCCTTTATGTTTATATATATTAATTTATGTATATTTCACAATTCTATTAAAATGATATATTTGGATTATTTATTTATCTATCATATAAAAATATATAATTGGTTGGTTTTTAAGGAATTATGTGGATAATTCCATCAAACATAGAAATTATTAAATTAAAATTTAAAATGAAATTCGATTCATTACATTATACCACCTTAAATTTTTTGCATCAATGATATTTAACTATAAACTACCTCTAGGAAATGATAATGCTAGTGAAACAATTGATATTCCACCATAAATGGCATTAAACTTAACTGGAAACAATATAAAACAATTATTTTACATATATTTTAAATTATTGTGGGGATAATGAGAAATCATACATGCTATTTCAGATATCATGAAAATTATTTACATGAGCATATTATGATTTTCAAAGGGAATATTTTTGGAAATATAATTATAAAACATAAAAATGTGTTCATTGAATTACATTTCACTGTGGATTGTGATTGAATGTTCATATAAACACCATTTATAAAAAATTACTGATTGATATATTATACTACCACTTACTAACAACTAAGAGTAATTGAATGCCTAATTTTTACTAAATAGTTAATTGATAGCCTTTATCTAGGTTCAAACCTACACAATGGGTTTAAGAGGTGCCAAATTCCAACCAATAATATAAACCCTTGGACTAGGAATTTTTTTTGGATATTAATAGATTAATATTAAAATTACACATTGAATATTAGTGTTTTTCTAGGATGAGTTGTATTTTCCTTCCTCATCTTAACAGTCCATTTCATTTTCCATTAATATTTTGATGAATGATATCGTCCTTTACCTTAATTAATTCATCTTGAATTTGACATGAGTCAATTAACTTGATTCTTATTTCGATTATTTTCACATTTATGTGGTTGAATAAAATTTTCTTAATTGACTTGATTTATATAATTTTAATTATTCACCATCAATGTCTTGTTCGATGAACAATGTATTTCAATTACAGTTACAATTTTAATTGTGTCTCATAATTGTTTAATAGTATAATAACCAAATATTTCAGTCTGTCTCCCATTAATATAAGATTATAATTGTATTAATCATTTCATTGCATTTCCCACACATAATTATGTCATTTAATTTTAGAATAAACCATTAATAAAACAGAGAATTTTTGACATGAGTCAAAAAATTAATAATTTTGAGCAATTAATATAATTGGAATTTTCCTATAAAATGTATTTCCCTTTTCTGTTATCACATTTCCCTATATTTATTTTTAATTTCCTATATTGATATTAGTTTGATCTTAGTTGAATTAAGTAACTTTATATTACATTTCTCACCTTATCCTTTAGAAATATTTTGGAAATAAATTTATCATAGTTGTTTTTAATAAATATGGGAATAGTAAATCATATAATGTGGGCGTGTGAAACTAGGTGTTAGTATTAGGGAAAAACATCTTGAAGAAACTTTATGATCATTATATTGCAAAACCAACAATTGTTTTGGGACTACCCATAAGTGAAACTATACCATTGTCACATTTAATTTTAACTTCCATATAGAGATGTATTGTTATGGGTTCCAATATACTAATGGCTAAAAAATTATTTTCAGATATCCTCATTTAACTAGTATCAAATCTAGGTTTTTAAATATAGTTTTCTAAAAATTTATCTAAAATAACATAATTATTTTCGGATAATAAAAAAACAATAAACAAATTCAAATCGATCATCTAGAAGAAAAAAGGACATAAAAAATGCACAAATCTTAATATTTAGATAACACACCTTAAAAATGTCAGATAACCCAAGGACAGAATGGTATTATGTTAGGGATATTATCTAAATTAATGAATTGTTTTCATAAAACATGGATCAACATTTTATTCATATTTTTCGAAAATTTAATGTAATAATATACCTATAAATAAATTATTTAATAATGATAAAAAATTTATTATCCAATCTGTATATGGTTAAACCCAAGAATCGAATGTAAATGTTTTGGTATAAGATTTGATAAAATATAAGGAATAAATTTTGAGTAAAAATTTGGAACTGTATATGTCTACATATATTATAAACTTAATATTTATGGATACCATCATGGTTATATGAGTCTAAGGATGATCATTTTTGTTGACTCCCCTATTGAGTTTTTGTGAGATGTGTGTTTATCAAGAATACAGATACATTATATGGAAATTATAGAAATAAAACCCTTTTGTATTGTAAAGTGTTTAGTGTAAAAGATCATTAAATGGAAATGGATCTAAATTTTTTAACATTTGACTAATGGAACATTTAATCATTAGTATTTAAATTATGTTAGATGTAGAGGTAATACCTTTAAAAGGTTCACACACATATTTTTTATCAGAGAAAATTTCACATTCGATGCTCCATCGAAAATACACATTATAGAAGTAATATATTTTAATTGTCGACACCAAAAATTTCTATATGATTTGGATAAATATTTAATACTAAATATTTAATGATATCTCAAAAATCCTATGATATATATATATATATATATAAGTTTTTTCATAATAAGAATAATTCAAGAACAAGAGTATGGTGTGATATATTTTTCAATGGATTTCAATAGTGGTAAAGGGGAAAAAATTCCTCAATTTTTGTATCCTTGAATCAAATTTTTTCAATTTTAAATTGATATTTCAATTTATGATGAAATTAATGGAAATAATTATAGAACTCCTATGAAGTAGAAATTAGTTTTTAAATGAATTTTTTCTGGGTCATGATAAAGCTGATCATGTGTTTGAAGAGGTTAGAGACATTCAAAAATTAAGAGGGAAATACTAATTTCAAATAAATTTTATTATTATAATAATTTTCAAAATCTATAATTTAATTTTGGTGAAAATTTATTTCTATAAATTTCTATGTTGATGAAAGATGTAATATTGTAAGATGTATATATATTAACTATTTTTAAATACATTAGTGGACAATAACATATCATTTTGAACTTGAACAAAATCTCTATTTGGTCAACTTTGAGTTCCATGTATCTCTCTAAATTATCTTCACACTAGTGTTTAATATGAGGAACTACATGTAGAAATTTTTGATGCAATTGAGAATGTTCTATTAAATAATATCAGTTATCATGTAAATGTTTTTTTGAAAAAAAAATTGGAAGCTAATTTTATAATATATATGAAATGAGGAATAAATATCCTTAGTTTTTTGTTCTAGGGTAGAACATTTTTTCGAATAAATTCATTTAAAGGATGGTAGAATATAACAACCATATATTTTTTGTAATATTTTTCAAATAAATTTACAATCATATAAAAATATAATTACATGAAATTTATAGTTTATATTTCATTAAATATAGAATAGATATTTTCTAGAGTTATATGTAACATTGGGTTTAACTTTATTTACATGGAACACCATGATTATCTTTTGTTACACAAAAAAATGAGTTTTCAAAAACTATGACAAAAAATTGAAATTACTATTTTTGAAAATTCCATTATTAGAATGCCTTTAAATTGGTAGAATAAATAAGAAAAAAATAAACATCTAATATTAATTATAATGGTTATATATTAATAAAACATATCAAAAAATTACCTAATCATTCAATAAATACATTTTTTGTTTTAAAAATACTAATTTCTATTTTTTTTTCAATTTATACATTTTATAAACAATAATTATATTAAAATTTTAATATTTTTAAAAATTACTTTTATAATATAAACATATTTTTTAGAATTATAATATATAAATTAACATAGGGTGAATTTGTTTCATTTTTTATAAACGTTTAATATTTTGGAGAATAGTGAAAATAAGAAATTAAAAATGAAAACATCCTTTATGAATAATTTATGAATAATTTTTTCTATATTATAAGAGTTTTATTAAGTAGTTTTATCACAATTATACATCAATTAATAATATTTTTTTCATTAGAATCAATTTCATATTTAATTAAAATATACACACTTTCTAAATTGTTGATCATTTTCTCTTTATAGAACCTTTATATTACCACTTCTCAGGGATTAATTGTAAATTATATTGGGATAATTTAATGAGATGAATTTGGAAGAATGAATTACATATTTATAATAATCAAACATTATAATATATTATAGAAAAATAAATTTAAATAAAATTAATAGTAAAAACAATAATAAATATTTCCAACAGTTGAGGTAAAAATTATTTTACAATAGGGTTAATCGAAAAAAGATAAGGGTGAAAATTATAGAAATAAATTACAATAAACATATGGATTCCAATATATCAAAAAATTTATTTATATTTATTAATAATAATTCACTATTTTATCATTTTTCCAATATAAAAATGATGCTACACCCTTATATTTTAAAAATATTACAACTCTTCCACTCACCTCACAAACAAAATGCCACCTCCTCTCCCCAACATCCACACCATAAAAAAATTTTCACTCAAAAAATAAATTTCATTTTTATTTTCAAATTTTTCAAACGTGGTTAACCGAATAAGCGGAAGAGTTTATTAATGGGAAAATTCTTTTATTACGGAACCCCGTTCGATTATTTTTTAAAATTGATGATATAATAAACCATTATATGGCACACTACAACATCATTAACTACTATATTTAATTTTTCAATTACCTCCCCTAATAGATCAATATAATGATATATTTTTTGTATATTTATTTAATTAATGATATATTTATGATTCTAGAATTATTTTATCTCACATACCTATATGCATTACATTTCAGGGAAGAGGATAATATCACTTATGTGTATAGTGGACTACCTCCTCACAAAGTGATGTGATACATTCATGCATTAAATGGATTATAATATGTATAATATTAACTAAAATATATTAAAATTGTGAAATAAATATATTTCATTAATGATAATATAACATTGACCTTTCATTGATTCTATATATCTAGAATATGGATGTAACATTCATCCATACACACACCCTTCCATTTATATTAAGGGTGTATTTAATTTTACGTCTCTATAATTTATAAATTACTATAAATAAAAGTAAACGTAATATATATTATTATTATTTCATGAATAAAATTCTAGTGATGATGGAACCACGATAAAATTATCTGATGTAAATTAACAATCAAATCATAAATAAAAAATAATGTAGTCAGGGCCCAAAATACAACTTTGACCTAGATTTTTTAATAAATAGAAAATAAAACGTCATAAGTATGTCATTTATGGTATGAAAAATATATTTTGGTATTATATATATATACAATTGAATTATATTTATAAAACTGTATTCTTACAGATATTATAATAAAATCACGATTATTGGTAAGGGATCTCTATATAAATTTCATTGTAAGTAAAACACATTTTATATTCACCACTAATTATTTTATATAGTGTATATAATTTTCATGAATATATAATATAATTACACAAGAAAAAAATATTTGGGTTTACATATCCATTTTGGGATCCTGTATTCATGGGGTTTATTGTTAAAATGTTAATAAATTAGTAATTAACAATTTCCCTAATTATTTTCATTGATAAATATGTTATGTTATTAACATATTAACATTTATTAGGTAAATATAAAAACCTTATAACATGCACCATAATAAAATTCTATACCCTCTAGATATTTTTTGATTCATTTAATTATTCTTCTTCATGGGGATTTTGTCCTAAATTTTCTAAATAGGTAATTATGACAAGTTTTAATCTCATTTTTATGATTATAATTTATGATTTTTTTTCAATGATAATTTATTATGATCTCTATATCAATAAAATAATGATTCTACTTTTCCTATGGGTAATAATTATATTAATTTGATAATTTTATAGTCATTGGTACTTAAATTAATTGTGTATTTTATTATGTGAAAATGATAGTATTCCATTTTTTGGTATGAAATAAATATTCTTTGAAGACGTTAATTTTTTTTCAATTAAATAAAATGAATTATTATTACCTATTATTTTTATAATGAATTTTTTCCCCTGATATAAATTTTTTAAAATGAATTTCCATATTTCATTTAAAAATTAATATTTTTCTATAACCAAAAATGTGAAAATAAATATTGTTTAATCATAAACAACATGAAAGGAATTTAATAGATTCATTTTATTTGATTTTTTATACCTTTATTATATTATTTTCATAATTTTATACCTTTTAATATATTTTTTACAAATAAGAAATGCTATTTTTCTTAATAAAATTTTTTATGATTTTTTTGGAATCCATAATAAATTTTCTTGATTATTTTAAAAAAAATATTATGAAAAAAATTTCATTGTTTTTTTAGAGTGATTTTTAATGAATTCGTATCTCCACAGTGAAACATTCAATGTGATTTCAAATTAAAAATCAATTTCTATAAATGATAGTATCATATTATTCACTTTATGATTTAATAGGTATATAATACTAGTATTACATTCTTATTCATAGTCTCAATATTTTCGGATGAAATTTTTTTACGAAATCTATTTCGCTTATAGAGGTTATACCATGATACAATTTTAATGAAACCATCATCCATTATTATGATATGATATAAAGATTATCAAAAATATTCATTTCATGAATTATGATATGATGAAAATTTTCTGATCTTTTGGTAGTCATTAGTGCTATTTTCATTATGTGGAAACAAAAAATTATATTTTCCTATAAATCAGTTGGTAATTATTATTGTTTTTTGAGCTTCAATTGTACAAAGGAGGTTATCCAAATCCTCAAAATGTGGGTACCCAAATGGGTAGCCCATTTCTATAATATAGGGTTTATGGTTGGTTTTCTATAGACTCATGTAGGTAAATGGGTGGGGAACCCATGTTTAACATGTTGTGAGTGTCTTGGATAGTCGTTTTTACATAACAATATGAATTATTATGTGATTTCAACACACATATGTTTTATTCTAATGATTTTATTTCATGGATCATGTACTTTAATTTAATATAATTCATATCGTATTTACTACCAATAATTAATCCATAATGGATGATTATGATCATTGAAATAAACCTTATGGTAATCATATTTTATGGTAATATTTTTATACTCTTTTGTAAATTTTATGCTGATGTAGTTCTATTTTTTTTACCATTACTGAGCATCTGAATAGACATTTTCTTATTTATACCTACCTAGGGTTATCAATAAAAGTATTTAGTTTGTTATGTTAATAATGAATATTTAAATGGGTTATCATTATGGATGATTTTCAATAACATTCTCAAAATTATAAAATTCAATAAAAATTCCCTAAAACACTATTCAATTTATGTCTTCATGATTGTGTTATATGACGAATTGAATATTCATATAATGATATATAATATATATATATTAAAATCCTTAGTTTATGTAACCATAATATTATTTGAGATGTACGTTAATATTGATATAGTACTATCATTAAATGATGGATATGTGTTTGAGGATTCTAAATAGTCCCATATATACATGATCTATGAGATTCAATGTGTTTTTTTCATTGCAGATTCAATTTTTAATATTGTAATTGGAAAAAAATTAGATGATTTTATTTTTACCCCCTTTGAGCATTTATCAGTTTCATTCCTTTTTGTTCAAATTTGATATAGATTTATGTATTAATGGATTCAATTATGTGAGGATGGCTTTCCATACCATATGATCCATTCAGTGTCCATGCACATGATCCGAGAAATGATTATGAAAATATAACATGATTGGAACATATAATGTTATCCCAGAAAAGAAATAAATCACGGATTCACATCCTATATGATTCTTATATATAGACCCCATAATAATCGAGTTATTTTAATATATTATTTGTAATCTGAAATGAATCATAGTTGGTCTTAGGATTTCAAAAAAATTTGGAATTGGATTTTGGTGATAATTTATGATGTACCCTTATTTTATGATTTTTTGGAATCATTTTTGTATGAAAATTTATTATTTTATGAAAACAATATTTTCACTAAAAATCAAAACAACTAGGATTGGATATAAAATTGATTTATTTTAACAAAATGATTCTATATTAGTGAAATCCACATGAAATCAAAAAAATAATTTTTCTTTAAACCATTTGTTTATCGAAATTAAAATACAAGTGATGTTTTGGAACATTCTAAATGTGTTAGAGGTTCTGAACTTAAAATAAAACTTCAAAAATATTGAATGACTTCGATAAAATAAAATAGATTTTTCCTATAAATTCATGATTTATGATTTTGATTTTTTTATGAGAAAGATAATTATATTAATTATCTAAATTTTTTTTTATAATTTTTTGAATTTTTTATTTATCCTCTAATTTTACTATTTTGAAATTATTTTCGGGCTCAAAAAAATAGGCATATGATTTTATAATAAATAATTTTTTTAATTAGAAAAATTATTTATTTTGTAGATTGTTTTTTTTGTTTTTTCCCATAATTAATTTATGTATTATTTAATATGATTTGTGGATCATGAATGGGATGTGTTCATGTTTTAATTTACATAACATACAACTCCTATAATTTAAATGATATAGTTGTAGAGTTGTTATCTTTATGTGTTACCCAATTTATATTTTTGGTAAATCAATGTCATCAAATAGATTGGAAGGTGTTTTTTTCTCATCACATTATTATAGTACTGTATCATGTAATTATATAATATGATTATTTCGTAGAGTATTTAATTAGAATGTATTTAGGTTAATTTGGGATGATTATATGGTAAAACCATGGTTACATGTTTCAATTTTTGAAAATATACATTCATGTAATTTCCGTTGTGAGTGTTTAATTTGTTGTTGTCGTATTATGAGACTATTTTCTAGTGATTTGAGTATATTTTTAATTTCTATTCATTTAATTAATTCATTTGATTCTCATTTATATTTCTACTCAATGATAGAGTGTGTCCCTATGTTGTTCATGTTTCAATTTTTGTCATTCATGGTTTTTTGGGATGCCTGAAATATAGAGCGAGTTATATATGAATTTGGATTGAAGTTTATGATGTGGGTAAAGAGTGGTTGTATAAATGGGTATTTGGGATATGGATATTTTAATTTAAACTATCTGAGAAAAAAATTGGGGCCTTTTTTCAGGATCCATATATTATGGTGTTCTATATGTTTGAACCAAGGATATAGTATATATTTTTTTGTGAACCGATTATGGAAATATAAATAATCTTTTGAAGGCATGTAATTTACTTCTAATATTAATATTTTTTTGTGTGATGGTTTTTAATCACAATATTGGGATCATCAGATTCTATATGGAGTTAGGGTCTATAGAATTTCCATTTTAGAGGTTAATCTTTTTATGAATTAGTGATTGTTTCTTAGTTTTTTATTTATGTTGCTGAGATTGTATAGATAGATTATATATTATTTTATCAGTTTATTTTTTGAGATTATTTTGAACAAGATGAGTTTTCCACGTGTTTCCACTGTTTTAGAAGAAATTTAAATGATTTGGAGGCTTATTTTTGGTATTTATTTTCCTAGGTATTCATGAATGGAATTCTTGGAGATTATATTATATTAGTTTGTTAAATTTTGTAAAAAAAAATCAAGTAAATTTTACTAGTAATTTGAGGATTTTTTCTTGATATCCCACTATTTATTTCCCAATACCTTAACTTAAGAATTTTTGGTGCATGAAGGTTACTTTATAAGAGATATTTTGACACCCCCATTAAAATATTTTGTCATTTGATAATTGTTTTTGGGTAATTATAATGTTACACGTGTTCCCCGACGTTTTCCTATCATTATGTTGACTATAAAGAACATTCAGGCTAGGTTTTATTTAGGTTATTTTGTGATGTTGAGTTTCCATGAACTAAACCCTAATTTTGACACTATAATATTTCTGGGGAATTGTGTAGAGAAACCATATAGATTTTATTATTCTATGGTTGAGGCTATGTAATGGTCAGCATTAGTATATATATGGGTAGATGGATATTTTATTATGGAGTTGTGTGGTGGTGGGGTATAATAGTGATGGAGAGTTTGATAAGGAGTAGTGGTTATGAAACTACACATGGTAGAGGGTATTCTATAAAGGTATTCAAGTTGAATGATCCACATTATAGTGAGGGGTTTCACAATTTTGGAATGGGGGATCATTTGAACCTATCCATTACTTATTTTTAAACCTCATCGCCATATCCCTAAATATCATGATAAAGAGATTCAAAATATTTTGGTGTTATACCATCATATATGGCATAAAATGTTTGACGTGTTGTCCAAGAATAAAATTTTGGGGATATATTTGTCCCCCTTCTAATAACAGGGCGTTCTACCATTATACATTATTTATATTTTGTTTCATACTTGTGGTGTTAGAAGGGACGTCCTTATATTCAACTTAAATTATTCTAATAGATTAACTCCTTGATTCTATGTGGTTAAATGTTTCTATTCTCACATCTGCGTTCTTTATTCCCTATAACTTCATACCTAATTAATTTCCCTCCTCCTAATATCCCTAATAGCCAATGGTGTTGATTTTAGGTTTCTAGTATGTTTTCATTTTATAAATATTTATCTTAATGGATTGGGAGGGTGACTTATTTACTGTTTTGGAATTCACTCTTTATTAAGATTCATTTTAATGTTATTCCATATAGAATAGGTTGGTATTTCAATGAAATATTATTTTTTATACATTCCATGTAGTTAATGGATGTCTATTTTTGTTTAAAAAAAATTATATGCTTGTGGTAAACACATGATGAGTTGTCAATAATTTAACAAATTAAAAATCCCTAACATAATTTTATTTTATATGGATTTTTATTTTATTAAGATGATTGTGATATGTGATTTGGTTTTGAGGAAATGAAATAGAGAATGTAATAAATGGATTTTTTAGTTTTTAAAATGATAATGGAAAATTATTGTTTCCAATGGAATGATTTTATGTTATAATGGTTTTCTTGAGGAAATTTCATTGTCGGACTAAATAAAATATGATTTAATTACTAATTCGTTTAGTGATATTTTAAAATTTTTAATTTAAATTTGATTGTTTATAAGGTGATTTGAAGTTAAGGTTTTATAATTAGATATAATAGGAAATTTTGGCATGAAATATCTAATTATAAAAGTGGAATCACATTCCCTGTGTGCCTAGAAAAGACTATTTGGATTTTTTACGTTAATTTTTTATGACTACAGTATACTAATATCATCCCTTTATTATGGGTTTTTATTTACCAGAATATTATTTAACTGTGGGGAATATATTTTATTATATATCAATTTTGATATTCAATATAACGGATGAAATGAAAGTGAATGTTTTGAAGATGATTTTGGATGTGAAATTGGTTTTTTTATTTTTTAACAATTATTTATTATTGTGATGTATATGTGCCTCGCATCATCGACTCTAAATTTTTTTACATTTTGGGATCTTATCATGATATATAGTGTGTTGGGATGTGTGTTCTACTTTTAATGTGTGTAATCACGTCATAGTATTATTGATATGTTTTTCCATCTATGTTCATTACATATATTTTACTCTTTGGCGTAAATGGGGGTGGAATGGGATGATGTAGTTAATATAGTTCACTAGTGACTGATCCATTTGTAAAATTACAGTACAAAATATGTTACATTTATTAGATATATGCTTGATAAATGGGTACATTTATGATTATATAGGTTATTACATTCCAATATTTGTTTGTTTTCCCTATTTTTGGAATAAATTACTCCATTTCATTTTTTCTCGTTATAATGCTTCATATTTATATTAGAGCATGAGGTTTTTTACCCAATTCTGATTTTTTATTTACCTTAAACTATATATAATATTTATTTTTATTTTATAACTATAATGGGATGATATATTTGATAATTTACATCTATAAAATAGGGAAAAGGGGTGGTTTTTTCAAACATTTCAAATGTTCTTCATTCTTAGTATATATAATTTTATTTAAAATCATGATTTAATTTTTGGGTTTGAATCATATATTTTAAAACTAAATTTTAGTATTTTTTTAAAATTATATTTCTCTATTTTTAAAAAATTGATGTCATAAAGTGTGTTCTTCATTTACAACATTTATAATAGTTGAAAAGTGATAAAAATATCTATATTATGTTAAATGATTAATTTTGAAAATTTTATGAAGATACATTAATAATCTCATTGGTGATATTATATTAGGCACATTCATCTCACTCCATGAATTTATATCATTTTATGGGTGTGTATACAACTCCCTACTCAACTATTACGAACCCATTATTTTATTTTCGTTAAGATATTTTGTGTGAGAAGTTTATTTTTTGTGTTTTTGGTGAGTTTTTGTGGGACATGTATTGTTTTTGTAGCCATGAATGATTAATTATATTTTCATGGTGTTTCATCATCTATTTTGGATCATCATTGTATATATTTATGGAAGTGTTTTATTATGAAGTCATTATGTTTATGGATGGTGTTTTTAAATTTAGACAGATATCTATTACAACTATTCATTTTTTTATTTGTATAATTTTCTTATCATTTAATTTTGAAGGAAAATATGTCCTAGGTAAATATCTATCATTCCGGATTCTTGGTTTTTACTAATATTGGTTCATATGATTATAAAATTGATAAATAATTATGATGATTTTATTATTGTTACCCAAGAATATGTTTATAACCTTAATATTATCTAAAACGTCCATCCATTATACTATTAAGCACGGTTGGGAGTCCTCTCTGGTTATATTATTATGGAACGATAAACCAATTTTGATATAAGAGGGCACTATGATCCCATAAATCTTGTATTCACCTTTTAATAATTAAATAATTATTTTAGAGGAAGTGTTTTGTTTAACATCATAATGAATGAAGTACTATAGAAACAAATGGGATGTTTCAAATGATTTTTTAGTTCTCTATTAATTAAAATAAACGGTTGAGCTACAGATTTGATCATTTGGCTGATTTCATACATTATATAACAAAATATTATTTTTTATATATGAAAAGTGAAACAACTCAATAAACATATTTCTTTTATTATTATGTTAATAATCCATTTTAATGAATTATCACTAATTGAAATTAGTTTAAATGTATTTATAATAGTATTTTCACCTGATATAACATATTATTTTTCATATGATAAAATATGATATATTATGGACATACCTTTTATGTTGTTATATATAACATTTCCGATTATATTCTTGAATTGTGTGTCAAATATATTTACACTGATTGAATAATTTAAAAGTAATTATTTTTTTGTCATATCCATCAATATTTCAAATAATCAATATTATTCTAAACTAGATATACTCACGTATTAAGTGGTGAGATAAGTTGGGTTATTCATAATAACATATTGATCATGTAGTGTTAATATTCATAATATATGTGGTCATTATTTCAATGGGAGTGCATTCAATAATATTATATATTAATATGATATAATAAAATATCATCTAAGAAATATATATATATATATATATTCATAGATAATTGATGGAGTCCAAATTATTTATTTTATATCATTTTTTTATTTTATTTATATTTTAAAAGATTAGTTTGTAAATGTTTCAATAATTATCAAGGAGAATAATTATAATCATAAGGGTTTGGATGATATATAATTTTGAATCCATAATTATCATTCATGGTAAATATATACAAACATTTCATCACACATTAGTTTTTTCTTTTAAAAACATATAGTTAGAGAATAATTAATTACTAATATGTATATGAACATGTTATAAATGGTTTAACGTTTTATAAATTGATGTTAAGCCAATATAATCAACATTTAATTTGTGTATTATTAAAATAATTAAACAATTAATAAAATGACCCCCAACAAATATGGACATTATTTCAATTTATTATATAAAAATAATGCATTTTGTTTCATGATTAATAATATGAGTTTTTCTTTATAAATTTTTATTTAAGGAATTATAAATATAGTGAATGTTTCATAATTTTTTTATGGATTGTCTAATTTATTATTTAAATCAAATAATGGACCTGATACTAGATTATAAAACCATATTTTTTGGTACAAACACCTTATGAAAACATAATATAAATCTATATAAAAACTTTTGTGATGATTATTATCCCATATAAATTTATAGATGACTATTTTATAAATGTGAATATTTTTTATTTGGAATATCGATATTAAAAACCATTTGATGAATAATTTAATGGAAATGATGACTGTTGGATATAATTCCCAATGCATTATATAAAAAAATATATATAATTTGTAGATATGGGTATGTACTGACTTTTATTACTGACCTTGTATAGAATGATTATGTGTTTCTTATATGATATATGATTCAAACCTTAGAAATTGCAGGGATTTTGAAATTTAGTGGTAAATCATATTAGTAGACGTATTTATATTTTCACATCAGATAGTTTTATTGATTGAATTATTTTAAATATCTATATCCATGTGATTGCTCACATATAAAATTGGTTATGAATGATGTGATTTATAAGATGTGTTCCATGTTTTTATAATTACAAAATAATGTTTCAATTACACAACATTTTATCAATTAGTATTAGATTGATTATAAGATGAATGAAACCTTAATAGAGAACATTTTAAATATATTTTTGTCATTGTAATATAGTGTTATATGGTTCTCATATTCCAATAGTAAATATTATCTGTATACAAAATAATATTTAAAATAAAATATTATAGTATAAAAAATTATTCATTTAGTGGTAGCATGATGTATTCAAAATTATCGACATTTTATAACTTCATAATGATGAGTAGTGTAATTTTTGTAATATAAGTAAGGCACTAGATTAGGATATGTTAATGTGTATTTTTATTGACCATGATGTTTTTATTCATTGTTGTAAAATTAGAGTTTTATGGGAAATATTGAATTTTTATATTGGAATATGAACTTATTATTGGACCAAATGTTATTCTAGTGGGACCATATATATATATATATATATATATATCTCTTTGTGTGTGTTTGTGTATCCATGATTAAATTCACTAATGGAAAAACATAAAAATCCATCATTGATTTTGATCAAAAATCAAAGAATGAATAATGATTCCAATGAATGGTCAGATGCACTATTTGGAAAGACAAATTATCCTAACATGTATTTTGAATAATATTAGGATATATTATTTCATTTTATTCTCATTATAACAATTCCAAATTCATCTTACAACTTTATTATTGACCTATTAACATTGGTGTGAAATTGGAAAGATGTTTCCATATAGATATATTATATTCATTTTCATAGTGTACATAAATGAAAAAATGACATTAATTTACTCACTATTATCCTCACTTGATATTATTCATTCATATACACTATAAAGACCCCATATTTATATTTTTTGTTTGAAGTAAAAATTTTCTGTTTATATTGGTTGTAATGATACTAGGTAATGGGGAAGAGTTTAGAAATGTGTGATTATTAGTTTATTTATAAGGGTTTTCTTGGAAATCAATTTTAGATGTGGTAAATATTCTACAATATTGTTACCTTGTATTTTTGACATATTTTTATTTTTATATTGAAAGAATTTTTTTTAAAATAAAATGATTCAAAAATTATTATAATAATATTATATAGTATATTATTTTTGAGATTTATTAACCTTAAAGATAATATAAAAATGGAATTTTCACATTTCATATTTTTTTTGAAAATTATATTATTTTTTAACATTATGATATTTCTTAGGTGTTGTTTCTTTTTTATCTCTAGTGATATAATTATCTAGTATAATAATCAAGAATATCATTTGTCTTATGTTTTTTACATGTGTTAGTTAACAAAAATTCATGTAAATGCTCCTCATCAGGATGACAATGGATGATTGAAAATACCACTTTAGAGTGAGGTATTTTTCCATATGATAATAATCTTTTTGGTTATTTCATACATTAATGGTTTGGAAGAGAATAATGATTATATAAAACAATCAGGTTGGCCACCTAAATTTTTTAAAGTGTAATGGGTTTTTTAGAAAGATCAATTTGGAATTTATCGATAAATTAAATGTTTATTTTTTCTAGCATGATTAAAATCATTTTTGTTATAGTAATGTGAAATTATTTTATATTGTTTTTTATATAAGTTATTTTAATTTTTCTAAAAAACATTCAAATATTAATTTATTTCAACATCCAAAGGGTGAAAATTATTTATTTGGAATATATTATTGATTCTTATTACTCTCCCCCAACTCACATTACTTAATGGGTGTATATATTAACTACGGTATCAAAGATTCAATATAAGTACATTTTAATTTACTTGTGATAATACATATCTATAGTGGTGGATCTAAATTGGTAGAAGACATTGCCAATGATTGGTGGGTTCAATTATGTATGGGGAGATGCAAGAGTCTTCTGGTAACTCAATATTTTTACATTTATATTTGTTGCTCATTTAATTATTTTATTTTCAAATATATATAAATTTTTTATGTCGAAAATGTATTTATGTTTATTTCCATCATTTCAAATTTAAGTATTTCATCATAAATATCTTTTGTCGCCTTAAAATGTTCATTGTTACTTTTTTTGTAGGTGTGGGTATATCGGACTTCCTAAAACCTCATGATAAAATTGTACATACGTTCAAAAATAATTACGGATAGTTAATTGAGGTAAAACCATCCCTGGTGGGTATAAGAATTATCCCACCAAATTTAAATTCATCTATTAAGTATTAGAAGGATGCACCTCTAGTTTATTAAATGTTTATTTTCACTATTTTAAGGTTAAGAGACTTAGGTAGATTTAGGATGTTATATTTTAAATTTAATTAATTTAAATAATTTAATTTTTAATTAAATATTTTTTAACAGGAGAATGAGTTTCAAATAAAAAAATGATTTATTATAAAAATTAATACCTATCAATTATCTTTTATATAACTAATGCTAACCCATTTTCCTCTCCAATCTTAATATAATACCTCTTTTCTTAAAATTTATACTATAATAAAGACAATTTGTGAAACCTTAAAAAACAAATAAAATATCCTCTATATCCACACATGAAACCAAACACATATTAAACTTCTAATTTTTTCTTATTATCCCAAAAAATAATTACTTATGATTAAATATTGTCACTCTCTATATATTATACTTCCATTTGATTAATATCATTTTTTCCATCGATTACTATGAACTCCTTTATCACTCCACAATTTATTTTATGATTCCAACGAAACATTTCTACCAGAACATAATTCTTTAAAACTGCAATTAAATTGATAATGAATTTATTGTGATTAAATAATATCATACTCATAAATATTGATTCATTATAATTACATTAAAATATGAACATGAACATGAGGTTATACATCCATAAATATACTCATTTTTTTATTCAAAATATCTTAAAAAAACTTCTTTCATGAAGTGAAAATTTTTTCTCCTATTTTTTATTAATTAAAATATGATTTCAATTGAGTTCATGTTTTATTCATATCCTCCACTAACCACATTTAACTTAAACTAACTTGATTCCCATATATATATATATCCTCGTTTCAAATAAACTGAAAAATACATACAGTATCCAAATTACCATGACCATAAATATGATGTCACTAATCAATTTCAAAATATAATATCATATCAATAATTTCATCCACCTTTTTTATTTATGCATGAATATTTGGAATTTATTAATTTCTAAATATCATATATTTTTTATGTATTTCCTTTAAGAAATCACTATTTATTGTATCGCTTTCTATTATATCTATATTCACTCCATTGATGCTGGTAATATGTATGTTTGGGTATACTATTGAAAATTTAAGAGTTAAAATAAGATAATATTGTCCAACTCAAAACAACAAGAAAGGTTTTTTTACAAAATTATATCCCAATATCAACACTATAAATGATATCGGTTAACAATAAAAAATAAAAAATTCCTATTATTCAATAAGTAGTCCAAAAAACTGTTGTGATGATCAAATCGAATGTTCCAGATAGTAGGTCTTTTCATCATGGATAGTATCATATCCCACATAGAGTATCCCTATATAATGGTTTATCTCTCTAAATGACTGTGATTAAATAAATCTAAATATTATATAATTAATTAGGTCACAAAATTAATTATATTCCACTATTTACTAAATAAAATATATTTCAACATATATATAATGAAAAAATCACATAATTATAATAAAGAATAATTGGTTGTTATATATGTTAATGTGATATAATTTTTCCCACTATATTTTTCAACCAACCCAATAATTATTTACTGTAGTTAAAAAACAATCTTATTTAAATAAGGAATTGTGGTTTAAGACATAGGTTATTACTTAATATTGTTAAAAAAATATTTCATTCTATTATATTTGATGAGAGGTCATAGAAAGATCATATGAAAAATAGTAATTAAAATAAAAAATTAACATTTCTACTAATAATTTTTGGTTGTTTTGTATGATAATAATAATTATGAAAATGCCAAAAGACTCATGACATCATAGTTTATCCATGATGTGTATAATAATGGATAAAATATGTAGTATTTTCTAAAATTCAAAATGATATTTTAAAATATAAATAATCAATTAATGAAGGGAATATGTAGACCGTTATCGAGTGAGTAAATTCTTATTAAAAATATTCATTAACATTACAAAAGGAAAAGTCCCTTTTAAATATCTATCCATATATTTAGAAATGAGAATTTATGATATTTTGTGTTTCTAAGAGGTTCTATGATAAAATTATATATATCATAACTATTCATTATATATATAAAAATTCATCCAAATCCAAATATGATAAAAATAATTTTTTTTAAACATTGATTAAGCTCTACTAAATCCATAAAAAAACTATGTATCAAATGAATAAATTTCAATAAAATTAAAGATGCATCATTCTACCTATTAGAAGTATTATATAATTTGAATTATTACATGAAAGAAATTATATAATGAAATATTATATTTGTTTCTTAATCCATACTATATTAAAAAAATTATTGAGTATTTTGGTAATAGATAATGTCTCCATCAATGGTCTACAATCCCTAAAAAATAAAAAAAATTATGATTATAAAATAAACTAATTAATCATATTTAATATTCTTATGGAACTAATGTAAATAGGATATGATAAATATATCACATATATTTTATATTTCATTGATAAAAATGTAATATTTAAAAAATCATAAGACACATAGACATAATTAGGGTGGTAATAGATTTTATATCATTGATAATGAATATTATTTCTACAAATATTACCACAGGTTAAGAAGTTGAATCCTAAAACATGTTTTTTTAATAAATATATTTTTATTTCAAGAATTATCTCCCAAAAACAAAAGTGTATAAATACATGTGTGACATATAATATAATGAATATTATTTTATACATCACATATGTACATATATAATATATTCATACATGAAAGTACATATATCCCAAATAAAATAAATATGTAAATTTTAAAAAAATACAGTCAATTTTCAACTCTCTATGTATATTAATTGTGATGTATATATTCATATAATATCATTTATCTAAGAATATAATAATATCCCATAATAATAAAATATGAATTGATATGATTTTCATTCCATAATCAATATGGGTGCAAGATGTCTTATTATTTATTATATGGAAAAACAATCTTATTCAATTTATAAAAATACTAGAAATTTAAGTAACTAATCTAAAACCCTATAATTAGTTTAATGAAACTATTGTAATAATATTTCATTAAAAATATGATGGTTGATATGTTAGACACATTTTAATACTCTAGTCCTATGAAATACTAATATGAATAAGATCAAAGGCTACTAAAGACATACATATATGGCACTAAATGGTTTATTCTATATTAAGATCAAAAATGAAAATTATTTATACATGTTTATTAAAAGTTATTAGTGTGACAATAAATAAAAACATAGTAAAATTCATCTTAAAAATTCATTGAATAAATTGAATTTCCAATTTTAGTTACATAATTTTTATTTCATATATTATATTTTTTCATTTTATCAAACTAATTTTTTTATAAACAAATTATTCATATAATAATGATTGTTTTAAAAGTTATATTTTAAATTGATGATGGATAATGTAATGAAAATATTAATTTCCATTGAATATATTGAAAAACATATTTAAAGGAGACATATTATATTTGATAAATTCCATATATTAAAAATCATAGGACACATAATTTACAAAGTTTTTACATTTTTTTTTGTAAATTTTCAAAGAATCACTTATATTGTCATCTATATACAACAGAAATAATATTCATATTGGTATAACATTAATGATATTGTATATATAATAGAAATTTTTATCTCATTTAACGAAAAGATCTCTAATAAATTATTTGAGGAGAAACACTTATTTCAATAATAGACCTCATCATCCTTAAAAGATCATTTAAAATATATGTTTGTGGGATCCATACAATATTTGTTACCCATTATATGATATTAGAATATTTATGAATAGATTTTAAGCACAAAGACATAACTAATTATCTAAATATTCATTTTAATCATAGAATCTTATATTATTATAAAATATTTCAAGAACTTATTCACCACCCAATAAAACAAAGAAAACATATTTACCTATTCTTACGTTCTTATTTTTAATCTCAACAAAATTATAATATCATTAATCTGAATTAATTATATATGTATAATTAATTATCATTCTTTATAAATTACCATTCATAGTACATGGAATACATGATAGGTTTCATTAATGATTATTAATAAACCCTTCTTCAAAACCACTATGGTGATTATCTGTTGAAAATTATATGTACTTGTGTTTTAACTGAAACAATGAATTATTTTTGATACATCTTATTATACAATTTGTAATATTATATTTTTTTCTCTCACAAATATTTTACTAAAAAAATATCACTGATAAGCATTTGTTTATTTTATAACTATAATGTTATTTTTTTTTAAACTATATCTTGCACATATATCACAAGAAATAATAATACTGAATCAGACTAGAGATTGAGGGTTTTATATAAGATTAAATATTTCATTTCATGTATTTCATCAGAGAAATTATCATTGCCTATTTTTGATAAAATATATTACATAGTTTATAATTTCACTATATTTGGTGTTCCTGTTACTACTCCTAAAATGACAAAACCCGTTGTGGACAATATATAATCCGTAAAATTTCACAAATATATAAATATATATATTATTTTATATGAATATTAAATGTGAAATTTTACGATGTATTCCATAAACATAAAGGTTAAGAATTAGTAGATATTATATGTATAATAATCTTATTTCCCAAATTATCCTCAATATATCCCATAATGTTCTTTTCATATATAACACTTATTAGAAAAACAAAACATAATAAATTTAAACATTTCATAGGGAAATAAAACATAAGAAAGGTTTATCTCTAATACATAGAATGGAAAAACATTAAAGATAACTATTGATGGATATATATAAGAATAAGATAAGAATAAGTGTATGAGATCGTGATCAAAACATATAATATTCATACCCAACATATAATAGATAATAATTATGATACACTCCAAAAAAATATAATTTAATAATAAATGAATCCTATATTTGTGAAACAAATAGAATAAAATCATGAATCATTATTAAAAATAATAAGAATAAAAAATGTCATAAATGTTTGTAACCATCATTGGAATACAATCAAAATTATACGTTAATGTTTTCTACCAAGGATATAATATCATAGATTACTAGAAATAAATATGAATTTTCTCTATCATAATTTATCATTCGTCTCTAATTCATTCCCAAATCATAATGGGTCATGACCCGGAACCTATTTCTCATAGTTGATTCATAACATCTAATTATTCCCCATAATTAATTCATGATATTTTCATATTTTCCAAATTATATGGAATGATATACAATTATAATTATATGTATAAAATAATCATAATCCCTTCCTATATGTTCCACAATATTATTAATCATTGATAATATATCTCATGGAAAGGAAATGGGTTTTATAAAAAATTTATAATAACAACCATAAACCATTCAGGAAATAATAAAGATGATATAATTATGACATAGCCTGTAATAAAAATGTAAAATAAATTGATTTCATCTTAGATAAAAATTACATTAAATGATATCTATAATATTTCTAAGAGGAAATAAAATATTAATTTTGAAATTATTGCATTAATATATGAATTTTTTAAAATATGAGGTAAATAATTCATCGAAAAAAATCATGGAAAATGTTATAAAAATAATCTAATCGATTACTTCTGAAGATTTTGAGAAATTTTATACATTTAACATTTATAAAAAATTTAGCAACTAATTATTGCTAGAAATTAAAATGTACACCATTTAAAAAATTAAATACTCTTCCTTTTAAACCATATTGAAAAAATATATCAAGGGATAAAATGTATTTAACAAATAATATGACTATATGAAAATTTTATTGAATACCTTTTAATTAAATCATCAACTCAAATAGATGATAGTCTCAATCAAAGACGGAATTAATTCTATTTTTTTGAAAATATTTTATCAATAATTTGAAATTCCAAAGTGAGTAAAATTGTAAAACATAATAAAATATATAGAAACAGCTGGAGGACAATAAAATTACAAGTTAATCGTTAGAATTAGATCATTAAATTTTGTCAAATTATAAAAAACACTAAAATATAGTGAGGATGTAAAATTATACTCTTATATCTTTGGTGTCTTTTGATTCATAAGACCCATGAAATAATAACATAAAAAATATAATGAAAAAATAATAATCCTGAAATAACATGACAAAGGGTATGTATTTACACATTTTAAACAAACAAAACTCATATAATATAAAACTTTTTTCAGTTTTTTATTGAAAAAATATATTCTACAACTTTGGTAATCAAGGATTTTAAACCTCATGAAAATCTGGACTATATAAGTATTTTTTAATTACGCATACATATCATGAAATGAATAATAATAAAATTCATGGGATTTAAATATAACAAAAAATGCATTTTGTGGTAAGTATGGAATTTTCTTGAAGAAAAAAACTGGGAAGTGAACCCTATACCAAATAAATGGATTTCATTGAAATTACTACAACATTCTCCTTATTGTTGTATATAATTTTAAATTTTCATTATTCCTTGAGGGGAAGGTCTCTAAGTGAGGTCAAAATCTCTAGGTTGTTGGGATTTAATCTATAATGTTATTATTGAAGGGCTTGGATAAAATACAAGACTCATGAATCCTGGAGAAGAAGGGACATGTTGAATCATTTTTCAAGGGAGGGATATGACATGAATCAAATTACATAACTTATTAAATAAAATGTACATATATATGATATTCATTTAATATATAACCAATTGACCCAAAATTATAATATTATATGTGATATGGTCAAATAAACTCAACCAAGCTTATTTTGATAATATTTCGATATGATTCAAGATGTATTATTTTGGTAAAGACGTATCATTTATGTCAAGACAAATTATTTCTTCCAAACCAATTTAAAATCATTTTAACACCATCCATGATAATTAAACTTTTTTAATCATGATTTAATAGTTAATTGGGAACTAATAACAGGGTATTTATAAATGATTGTTCATACGACGACCCAAAGATAGAATTTATTTAAATAATTTTATTTTTTAAGGGCCAATAAAAATTAATTACACTATAGTGTAAAGATGAAATAAATATACTTTTTAGGAAAATAGATGATTTAAGAGTAAAAATAATGTAAAATTGAAACATATTAATAAATTATCTTTCATGTTTTTTTGTATTAAAAAAACTAAAAATAGGTTTTCAACGTTTTTTGAAATCCATGAGGGAATAAAATCTTCCAACAATTAAATTTTATGCAATAAACCAAAATTAGTTTTTAATTTAAATAAAATATAAAGTGGCTTCCAAAATTAAATATAGTGTTCTAAATATTAACATAATTAGTTGAATATAATATCTTATATAGTAATTAATAACTTTTATAAAACCACAGTAATAGAATATGAAAATTTCATTAGTTAGATATATTTTAAAATTCTATCCTATGGTTTTATTACAATTTTTCCCTATTTTTTGAGGTTTCCAAACATTATTGTTGTTATTATTAAAAATAAAACACTAAATATTAATTGTTTCATAATTTTTAATCTATTGGTCCTTATTAGGGTATCCATTATTCCATTATTTATTTTAACGAGTGGTAGAAATAAATATTAAAATTAATAGTTAAATTGAAATAAAATAAGGTTTATTAAAATATTAAATTTATTTAAAAAATGATCATATAATATGATAATATATAATGATTATTCAAATTTAAAAAATTATATTAAATATAAATAAAAAATATTACCTTACATTTATATCTAATAATGTACAATGATAATTTTAATGATAAAAAATGGAAATCTTAAAAAAATTGGCATTTTAGACTATTCACTAAAAATCCAATCTTCTTAAAAAACCATAAATTTATACCCTAATATAATGTTGATATGGTGAATTAATAAATTATTTCATCTTTATAAAATAATAAATCTAATTGTGTTAATGATAATTATAGTATAGAAAAATAAATAAGAATCATATTTCATTAAAATTTATTTTTCATTAACAAAATTATTTTACTAAATATTTAGTTCAAATATATTATGAGTTAAAAAATTAAATTTTTATTAAAAAAATATTTGAATAAAAATTTCAATATTTTTTAATAATATTACTAGAAATTAATTTCACACCTTTGTAATAGCATAGCACCATTCATTTTAAACATGGTAATGTATGTCACAAAAGTAATTGATCACATTAAATTTTCTAAAAAGAATATAAATTTTAAATTATTATTTCATATAATCTAAAAAGAGTAATTATATTATTCCATCCCATTTTTTACCTTGGTAATCAGTGTTTAAATATTTGAAATAATATTTTTTATAAGCCAAATCTTACAAAAGGGTAATAAACAATACTTTAAAAATTGGATGTAGAAAATTTGATGGTTTCATAAAATGGAAAATAATCAGGTTCCAAGACATGTAAAATATTGTTGGTATAATAA
Organism: Viscum album; assembly: GCA_963277665.1. Classification (NCBI taxonomy): domain Eukaryota; kingdom Viridiplantae; phylum Streptophyta; class Magnoliopsida; order Santalales; family Viscaceae; genus Viscum; species Viscum album. Next base: position 791,378,157 of record OY728160.1, on the reverse strand, counting down.
AAAATAAAAAACAATGATAAAAATAAAATCCTTGAACTAATAGTGAGTGAAATAGAACATGTCTATATGAAATTTAATGAAAAAAACTATAAATTAATTGGGAGTGAAAATGAGATAAATTTCATAAAAATAAAAGTGAAAAGATAACATTTTACTTCAATATCTATTTACGAATGTTGATTTAATTTAGAACTATAAGTATATGGTACATTATATATTATACTTTATTTCTTTCTAATTAATAAGAATAATCTTATCCTATAGTTTTTATATATTCAATATGATGTATATATAATCAATTACACTATGAAATGGATGTTCAAGAATAGTATTTCACACCAAAAGCAATAAAATTATTTTTTATTGAATCATTAGATCCATATTTCATTCATTATTCCCCTAAAAATTTACACAAACTAACATATTGAGCATAGGATATCTATTACGGATAAAAAATAAATTTATAAAATTAAAAATCAATATAAAAAACAAATATTCATAATAATACATAACATAAATATTTAATGTTAACACTGCAATGAAATATGATGAACCCAATTTAAAACCAAATAATTAGTAATATTTACTCACATTATTTCTAATGATTAAATTAAAAACATTTCCTAAATCAATATAAAGTATCTCAAAAAATCACATATCAAATATGTGAATACATATATTCAATTAAAATATGATTATGAATTTAATCGCAATAAAACATATATGAATCCATTTATTCTGCCAAACATTATGAAAATTCTTATTCCCTATATAAAATCATATTATATTTAATATATTCTTTAAAATCAAAAAAACGAAGTAAACATTATCTAGGTTGACATAAATCAATATTTCTTGAAATAACATTTTATTTTAAGGCCACCAATAATATCCAATTTACATTATCTATGTAAAAAATCACTATATGTAAACTAAAAATATAGTCTCAACATCATTCACATGTTATGTGTTATATTTCCCTTAATCATGTGTTAAAAAAACATATCACATTTACAACAAATCAATTTTCTTTTTTGTCAGTTCCATTGTATATATTCGTCCTAACCCATGAAGAAAAACATTAAATGAACTATCATTAGATGATTCAGGATTCATATAAAAAATCATTAATAAAAGATTTATTAAACATGATTATCAAATATCAATATATAATCCCTTGGACTAGTTAATTGAGTTATATAATTCAAATGTTACCATTATATAATACATTGAATTACATTGAAATTAATGTCATTATTACATTTATTTATATATAAAAATCACATTAAAATTCTTTGATGATATTCCCATGATTTATTATAACAATATACATGACATTTGGGTACCTAATTAATCATTCCTCTAAGGTCTTCATGAATGTCCAATTTTCTTTTACTAGTTCAATAATGAAAATAAACCATGTATAAATTTTTAATCATATAATGAGATAATTGATGAGACATTGTCATAATTTTATACATTATTTGTCTAGTATCACTTTTTATATACGTGTTACAATCATTATATCTTCTATAATATATTTTTTAACATGAGTCCTTATAGTTCATGAAATTGAGTAAAACTAAAAATTTATTAATGCAAAAAATCAATAAAATTATGTGTGGCAAATCATATTTCTATTAAAATAATTATTGATAAACAATATATTTTGAAAAAATATTTTTTGTATATGACACATTAGGTTTAAAAAATTTCATTCCTGGTCAATGTCAATACAAATCATTGATAATGGTCTATAATGTAAATTCTAATTATACAATGAATATCACAATGGAGTGTCTAGCAAGCCATATAGTTTTCAAACCACACATCATACACCAATAATTATTAGGTTAACAACTCATCTAGCTCTGTAATATTTATTACCTGAAGGATCATTTTTTTAAAATTCATATCCACTTAATATTGTCCTGATATAGAAATATTTTCTTGGAAAAAAATCTCAAAACTAACAAATCCTTATTATTTTACAAAATACCGAGAATTATATATTGCGTTATCAACAATAGTATATATCCCAAATATATAATGATTTATTAAAATCTTCTATGAAAACAACAATTTAAACTAAAAATATTCAAAGAAAATATTAAATAATTTGAAATAAATATTCAATACATAACGTCAAAATCCATGCCGAAAAATATATGTTTTATATCATTAGAGTCTAGATAAATAATTATCTTATTGCATGAATGATATTAAATTTCTTCCACAATTATCTTATCAAATAGATCATTTACTAGACATAACTTACTTATAATAATGGGATAGAAAACAGAATAATGTTTTATCTATGATTCCAAGTCTCTCTAAATGTGGGTAATATCAATCGATGTTCATATATATAAATAAGATAACCATAGATGTATTAGATCATGATCAAATTATAAAATTAACACAACCAATCTATTATGGATCATAATCATGGGAAATGGGAAACAAATTTATAATTTTAGATTTAATGAATCATAATAATGAAAAATTACCATAATTCAATCATAAACCAAGAGTTCAATTAGGAAAAATAAAAACATTTCATAAGAGTGTTTCACCATAATAATAATAGAAATTTTATCATATATAATGTTTCCCTATCAAAAACATCATTTAATTTTAGACCTAGAATCAATATGTATATCTCATATTATAATGGATCAAACATCTCCACATATCTATCATATAAAAAAATAGCAGGCATTACAACCTCTATCCAATTGTGGATTGAGATAAAATACTAATTTCTATTAATTTTATCTTTATATATTAATCATTGTCTAAATCAATTAGAGAATATATAATTAATTCCCCAATTACATAACCATAATCCAATTATATATGTTCCATGATACCAGAAATCAACTATTATATAACCAATAGAAGGGGAGCAAGTTTCACTAAAAAATAATCATCATAATCATAAACCCTTATATACGGAATACAGATAGTATAATTATAAAATATTTCTATACAATCATATAAAACATTAATGTATGTCATCATTGAGTAAAATTCCATAGAAATATATTTGGAATATTTCACATTGAAAATTACCATTTTCATTTTGAAACCACTTATTTAAAATATATTAATTTACAAAATATTATTGAAAACATTTCATTTTTAGAAAATCATGTAAAAATGTATATTATGGTAATAATAATAGTAAATTTAAGAGGGATTGAAAATGACTTCATGTTTATAATGTTAAAACATATATTCCTTCCAAATTTTTGGGTAAAACGTAAAATTATATTCATTTAATAAATGAATAAAAGATTAATTTAATAAAAAAATTTAAAAATGTATGTCGTTATTATATATGACTTTAAAATCATAGGACAGTTTTATAAAATTTAAAAATCATTTTATGGAAAACATAGAAAAATAAAAAAAATATTCCATCCCAAAGAGGAAACAAATTTTGTCAATTAAAAACAAATTTTCTCATTCTCTTTCAGTAACAATAAGATTAAAATGGTGTTATTAATTGATAATCTAATGAGTAACTTTAGGTGAATAAAATTAATAATATTTATGATAGGTAAAACATTAAATTTAATCATTTGATTATTAATCAAATCAATACATGAAAAAATTTATATTATAATATATAACCCTTACCACATGGGGGATATTTAAACTATTAAAAATTGATATAATAACTACATATAAAACAAATAATATCATTAACATAACAATAATCATGTAATTTCAAGTCAACATGGATGTATATACACTTTTAAAATTTTAATAATTTCATAACAACCAACATGACTCAACCAAATAGGGTTTGGTTGTAAGGCAATTACCACTTTCATAATCATTTAATAAAAACCTCATGAAAGACATAACCATTAATGTACATGAAAATCATCCTAATTTTCATTAAAATAATTATAAAATTATTTAATGTGTAGCATATACATCAAAAAAATGTTGAATATGTCATATGACTCATATAAATAAAATTTATATGAGAAAACATTTCCTAAAACTTGACTTTCGTCAAAATTAATATAACCTCCTCGATGTTGATAAAACTCCTTTTACATACACCTTAATTACATAATATATTTTATTTAGGAAATACCATAAGCTATAAGTCATGGGGAAGGAAGATAATGTGGTATAATGGTATTTTTTTTGTTAATTTATAAGTGTAAAGAACTGTAATGAAGATAGGTGAGATGTAATCATTTTATAGTGCAGGGAAATGATACACATTAAATTTCATAAAAAAAATTTATATACAGTAATCATGTCATGTGGAACCTACAAATAAATGAAAAAAATAATGATATTAGATAATGTCTAAATAGTGTATACCAATCACATTTTCAAAACATTATGATAAATTTTATTTCATATTTCCAGGATTAACCATTTTAAACACTTTTCTAACATTAAATGTGATTTGCATAATTTTTTTACCATTATAAAAAATATATATTAAAAAAATTAATTACACAATATATAAATTTTCACATGATTATTCAAACATTTTAATCCATTATAAATTTTTTAATTTTTGAAGATGTAATATATTTAATTTTTTATGTGATCAATAAATTCGTCATTATATGTTTATAGGAAAATACTAGTATTAAGAGTAAAATAACATAACATTTATTAAATGTAATAAATTGATAGCCAATATTTTTTGGCAGAATAAAAAAAATATTTTTAAAACATTTTTTGTAATCCAAAACCCAATTTCATTTTACAACAATGAAATTAAATTGAAATACAAAAACATTTTCATACATTGAATAAAATATTACTAATCATTACAAAAGAGAATATTCAGTTAAAAATTTCAAAATAAGGATTCAAATTTCATTATTAATTTCTTTACAAATATAATTGGTTGATAAAAACTCAGAAAATAAACCAATTACATGTGATAGAGTAAATAATTTTTTTCCCCATTTAGTAATCCAAATTTTGCTTCTTTTACTGATGTGACAAAAAATTATTATTTTCACCATTCATAGTGATTGAAAAATAAAATTGTTAAATTTGAAAAAAATGATCCCCTTCAGTCCTAATATATAAATGAAACAAAAATAATAAATTAGAATAATTTTCATAAATCAATTTAATATAAATCCAATAATTCAATGAAATTTAATTTTTAGAAAAATGTATTTTTGTCAAAAATATGAACATGTTATAAAATTACCTATAATAATGAAACCATTGTATATAATTATATTATATATAATAAAATAAGGATTTTATATCTTTCTGATTAAATTAAAATAAAAATGAGACTTTTTTTAAAGGATGTGATGATTTAACTAATATAAAAATTTATCATGATTTTCTATAAAATAATTATTCTCAAAAAAATCCAAAAATGTCCCCAATTTTTTTTGATATAGATAGTTTAAAAATAAAATCCTCTTTATAGAAATATATTTCTTTATATTTCAAAAAAAATTTATAATATTCACTCACAATAATCAATAATAATTTTTTAAAAAAACATATTTTTAAAGCATAAGATGATTTCATAAATATTGTGTACTTATATATTATTCATTAACAAGAAAATATTAATTAACTCATTTTTTTATATATTTCACGATGCAGTTATTCATTCTCATATGAAAAAATTTTATAACTATGTTAATATAAACCAAGATTCATTTTAATATTATTGTGGTGTTCCATTTAAGTTAATGTGGAATTCCAATTTCATTAAATATAAATATATTTTAAAACTTTGTTGTCTTATATCCAACATTTCCATATGTAATCTATTTATTTGACTAAAAAATTTCATGAAATTGGATATGGGGATGTGACTTACACCAAGTAGTCATGACATAGAAATGAGTGTTTCTATCCAATTGTAAATGTAAAAACATACACAGAAACACACATATCCATACATTCCATAGAAATAAAAAATAAAAAAATGATTAAAATAATCATACATTACCCCAGTAAAAAAAATTGTTTATCGAAATCCATAAAATAAATCACGGGGTGAATATTTTCTAAAAAATATATTTATGTCGAACATAAATATTAAGGATTGTAATTTCTTAAAACACATAATTTTATGTTAGTCTACAGTACTACTACCACATCCACTATGAATTAGCCAGAACCTATATACCAAGATCATTTTAAATCGTCTATCATGTTCATATGTCATGACACATTAAAGAAGAGAATATGTAGTGCATAATAGTAATATACAAAGTATGAAATGAATAAATTAAATATTATTAAATCCCAAAGATTGAGTCACCACAATAACATAATTTTATAGTTAGGGGTAGAAGAAGAACCCTGATATTCTAAATGTTTAATTCAAGACTGGACATATATTCTAAATTTTCATAACTTCCCTTGGATTTTGAAATTACAAAGAGGTCGTAGATTTACCAATTCAATTAATCACGGTATACTCTATATAAATATATTATAAGATAATGTTCCCATATTAGTGTAGGGTGGATGATAATTCCAATGAAGGATAACATACAACAACTATGATTATTAGATAGGGGATATTATACCCTATTGAAAAAGGATTTGGTTCCCAATATCATACCAATGGAGTACATTATATTTTAACCCATATTTAAATTTCTTCCATATTTTAAGGATCAACATTTATGGTAAAATTAAAAAAAGTATGGATTATGTGAAACTTTATATTTGGAGTTGTTATGGGTTTTGAATATGGCATGTTTCTAGATTTAGGTGTTTTTTATCTGATGGTACATCATGTGTTTCCAAATAAACTAGATTATGGCACATATGGGTATCTAGGTGTGTAAAAATATCACATGACATTCTAGCTGGATTACGTTACCTGAACTGTGGTCCCATAAATATGTTCACTTTTTATTTACCTCAAACTAGAAACCTTTATTTTCACTAATGAGACACATAGTAGTTGATTTCTCAAAATAAATATAATTCATTGGAAATATCATTCGAATTCACAATAATTTCACCTTAAAATCACTCATAATGTTTCAAACATATAATTTTTGACATGAAAAATCCAGTACACATCACTAGTGTCTGGAATCCTCAAATAATGATAAAGAAAACAAAAATTAATATCAACCTCTCATAAAAATAGTAGCCCTCATATTATCCGTGAATTCTTATTTGTATACATTAGCTTATACTATTCAATCATCTATAAATATGAATCAAAACTATGATCCATGAAACTAATAATCCAACATGGAAGTAATTATTTTGTGAAGAATCGTTAAATTACATGCTTAAATGAATACACGTAAATATTGCACAAATTTTGATGGGGAAATCTAGAAATAAAAATGTTTAATGAAAATGAAATAATAATTCATAGTTTATAAATTTTATATAGGTAGAATATGAAAATAAAAATATCCAATAAAAATTAAAATTTAATGAAATTCTAGGATCATTATTCTGGGTAAACAATATATTAATAGTTCTGTGGATGAACCAAACATCAATAATTCTCAGAGATAAGTAATCCATATCAGTAGTGTCATAAATAACATGATAAAATAAGTAAATTAAAATGACCTACCTAAATGTTGGATCATGATCTATAAAACTATGAAAACATGTATATTTTGATAGTGGTGTTTATTAATTCCAAGAACTGATCCAAAATCCATCCACATTCATCATTTATGTCTCTATAGATAGAGGATATCCCCCACTCTACATATCCTAAGGTTATATGATAAGTAAAAATATTGGATATAGTGGGCATTGAATAATTATTTACATGTTTAGAAGAATATTTGAAAATTTAAATTGTTTATTACATTATTACTTTTTATTTCCTCTAATATATGTTCATGAATATGCACCAACTAGAGTTCTGATGTGAAGAAACATTATGTTGCACCAATGATAAGCCCACCATTTTTATTCAATAATGGAATATTTATTACAATCAAAGACTCTATTATATATGAAAAAAGTTATAAAATAAATTATACATGTATGTGATTCAAAATATATAATATCATTATAATATTGATATTAGGGTTTTTCCATTCATATACTATATGAAAACTCTCCAACTATCATTATTTTTATTAAATTTCAACGGATTTACATATAATATCATGATTTGTTACATTCTCCACACCGTCAATGATTTTTTATAAAAAATTCATACATAATCAAATAAGCTAGGTTACTAATCACACATCTAGTTATCTTGTCCCCATAATCTCCATTAATGACATTCACACATCGAGAGAACACACACAAGGGGAATCATCAACCCAAAAATTATCAAATCATGTCTATCCATGATTTGCATTGGTACTCTAAAATTATAGCTCAATCACTAATAAACACCTCACCCCAATCAATAAATTATGATCGATCATGCACGTTTCTCTTCCGCAGTGAAAAATGAATAATGATATAAAATTTTTCTATCTATTGTGGTAAATAACATATATAATCAACATCATCAATATTTAACTTAATATTATATAGTCTTATTAAACTTGTATAAAAATTCACAGCCCCAAGTATCTTTAAACCAAACTAAGTATTGTCCATTTGGAACACATTATTTCATTTTATCATCTCCAATAACCACATTTGACAATTCTTGTAAGTCATATGTTAGCTCTATGAAGTCCTCATGTTAACATAAAGTATATTTATATTATATATTGTTGTTCTCATCTATAATTGTTTCCCAAATTATTCATGACACCACTTACAAAAAATATGAATTAAATGTCTTTTATGATCCAAGTAAGTCATTTTGGGAACTATATATACCAATATAATCTTGTATATGTATATGAATCCATGTATATTCAATAAAATGTTAATTTTGATGGAATTAAGGTGGGAAAACATAGTTATTTGATCTTTGATGACATAGATGGAGAAATGAAACAAAAATATCCATAGAATTCATGTTTTGAAATATATGGATATACTATCCCACATCACTTTTGGAACTGTAAGGGGTTGGTTGAACTCTTCCAGATCATAATGCCCATCATTAAAAAACATTTAAGTGAGTCATAGAGAGATGAAATCCAAAACATTCTTCTTCATCTCTGCACACTAAAAAATATCCACATATATTTTCATAAATCATTTCCCATTAAGGATATACCAACAACTGATATGTATGTAACACTTTTAGAAACTACTCTAGATGTTTAAAGGGAACCATGGACCATCAATGGAAGAGTATAACATTATCCCCGTGTTCAGGGAATTGATAAAGTGCATATCCTATGAATATATGGTGGTTTAATACATCACTTTAAATATCTCAAATTTGGGCATCCATCAAACATTTAATAAGTATAGGTTTCAAAATCATCATTGAATGTAATTTTGTACTGCCCATAGATACCATGTAATACAATAAAGTGGCCAACATCTCTAATGAATCAACTAGGAACATGTAATGTGATATCATAATAATATCATCTTACTACACAATTCATTTCCCTAATGAATATAAAATATAAAATTGATACTTTAGTATGAACTATATCCAACACCAATATAATATATTTAAACTTATCCTGGTGATGACAAACATGAGACACTTTAAGGATTAATAAAAAACCCACATACAAAGAATATAGTACGATCATGTTTTTATGTTGAACATTATAATATCAAACTCTAATTTATGTGTTTTTTTGTTCTCATCATGGTGTATCAAATTACAATATCTATAATCTTTAATTTACTCCATTTTTCTAACAAATTTAAGAGACAACCTATTGGGTTATTATTTGACACCACATACTCAACAAAATATTATAACTAATGCAGTATAGGATTTATTTCAATCATTTTTTCCAAATCCAAATAGGCCATATATAAATACTATGATAAAAAAGGTATCCCCTTCTGGGTCAATAAAGGAAATGGTTCTATATTCATAAATATATATAGAATGAATATATACTAATAAATATATTATACAGTGAGGTTTTGTAACTATATTATTATCTTGGATGGATACTATGCTAGCACTAGAATGATCATCATTTGGTATACTACAACCCCCCTATGGGATATCATGTCACATTATTTGGACCTATCATATATAGAACTCACACTCTTATAGTTTCACAAGAATTATATAATCGTGAATTATATTCAATATAACCTCAAAATTATCCACATGAAATTCTTTTGACTTCAAAGAAATGGGGAAGTATCTGATAATGACGATAATAAATTGTTCTAATAATGGATAGAATATCCTACTAAGGGATCACATAAAAAATAATGGGGAACTCAACACACTGATATTCATGAACTGGTACTCATAATTGTCATAGTTAAATTATAATTTTATGAACATAATATCTTGTTTTGGAACCTATTTTTGGTGACATCAGGATAGAGGTCAAATGTATTCAAACTCTTTTTCCCATTTGGTTCCATGGATATCTTATCGATTTTCAGAAGCCGATAGTTATTCATGAAAAGTACCTAGATTAAGATAATTCAAGTACATACAAAACTTGAGTATCTATGTCTCCTTTTTAGAAAATAATGATGGGGATAACCATGGGAACAGTTTTTTAAAAAATAACTTCATATGAAGATCTTCAAATTTTACCATCAAATTCCAAATATCATTATTTGGCTTCTGATATATTTACAAAGTTATTATATTATCCCAAATGTAAAATAGTAATATTAAATTCAACCTGTTGAGGAGGGGGTACAGTAGTTACATCCCTATGGAAGACATATGGGTACTCAAATACAATACTTGGGAACTGAACATATAATATGTTAGCTTTACCATAATTATATATATCCATAAGATAGTTAATTTTCTATATGCACCTTATAATGATCCCAAAATACCGTATCATGTTTTATTTTTTCATAATTAATATAAAATATAAAACCATCATCCCGAATTCAACAAAATAACTATTATAAAAAAACAATTTTTTAATTTTTAGAAGATATATTATATATAAAATGAATTATATCATGTTTTATTAATGTATATATGTAGATGTAACCTGAGAAATAGTTTCCTCATACGGAAAGGTCATAATATTGATTGAAGTGAGTGAACAAAAAAATTAACATGATATGTGTCTCTAAACATATATTTAATGCTAATGGATATAAATGATAATAATTTTCTTAAATAAGGGATAAGATAAAAATTTAATGGATCATTAATGTTTTATATAAATTTATAACAAGATTGAGATGTAGAATATCACACATCAAATAATTTCAGGATCCTCTAATTCATATTACATCACTAATTGAAATTTTTTGTTAGCATCCAGCACCCGAATCCTAATTTATACCGTATAGAGGTTCTGGTTTTACTATTGATTCATAATTTCATCGACCTACTATAGCTCTAATAGACCCTATATATTGTTTTAATCATTATATATCAACCATTTCACATAGCTTCCAACAACATGGTGACCCTACTACATCATTCTATTTATTATCACATGGAAGGATTAGTTGTGGGATTCCATATGACACTGAACCGTAATCACAAACCCATCTTATCTATATGGTTAATTTATTTTCTCCATGTTCCCCACACTAATGATCACAATGTTTGTTCTTGAGCATGTGATAGCTACATAAATTTTACTCCAAAATCCTATCGTCTTCTTTTCATAGGTGATGACTCTACAATATGAAAAATACATACCTACCCCACCATTGAAAAAAAAACCACTGCCTTTAGGGATCACTATAGAACCTAGATATATATAAATTTGGAGTGGAACTACTACAATTCAAACATCATAGAAAAATAAATTCAATAACACTAACACTCAGATGTACACTTCATTAACGATGTTAATAGAGTTCTAGTTGACGATGATGACCAAAATTGTATACTCAATGAATAACATTCTACAATATTTCAGGTGAATAATCTATTATATGAATACTAATAATATATTAACTAATATAAAAACCTAAGTAAACATATTCTTAAACTAAATCCATGGGAGACTCATATCCTGTTGTGTTTGAGACAACAAAATTTACCATATTCTTATTGAGATATGAATAAGACTAGAAACTAGAACCAATATAATGTATAGAGTGGTCCTAAAAAGAATTATACAAACACCATCCACTATAGAAAGTCCTATAAATTCTATAGCTGTAGATATTCCTACAACCAATGCAGCCTTTACAAATAAATCAGTTGAAGAATTATTGTTTTATATGAATCTTCATCCTGTAAATCATGCAAGATCTTCTTACCATTATTACAGGAATTTTTGGAATGCACTACAAAATGATTATCTGTATGTTGTTTGATTAGTGGATGTATTTTTGAATATCCACTAGAAGTAAAAAACTCTTAAAAAGGCCCCTAAGTAATTCATAATTGATAATAGCACCACTATCATGATCCTATAATCGTATACATGATAGTTTATTATAATATTACATTCTTTAATAGCTGATATATTCCAAATTCAAAGACCATATCGAGAGAGATTAATATAGAAGGAAATTTAAATGAAAAACCATCCTTATTTGATTTATGTTCTTTTATTTCTCAAGAAAATATTTGTCTATGAATACAGATTTAATAAGTGACATAACAGAATCCTGGTGAATGTAAATTTCTATCAACGAACAATATGTATTTTACCTAGATTAATAACCAAAATTGAGACAATTAAAAAATGAATCGATTAATAAAAAACCCATCATTATAACCCTTTTATATCATAAATACTTCACAAGATCTTATTTTCTATTTACACTATAAATAATCACAACACATTGGATCCCAAATAAATAATTCTAAGACAAATATTCCACTAAAATCCTATCTACAATAGGATATGAGATGTTGAATTTAAATGAGTAAGAATATCAAATATATGGGAGCCCATTGACTAATGTATCTCTACGCATGAACATTTATCACCACAAAACACATAGAAAATAATATTATTAAGCAATGTGAATAATTTATTTATTAAATAAAACTAGTTACCCATAATTTTGTATTACATGTGACAAAAACCATACAACTAAAAGAATATAAGAAAAAAATCAAAAATATAGTATAACATAACAATAAGATAGTGTATTTTATATGAACACAATATATAGTATTAAACAATGACTATGTAACCTCTTCTACCATGCACCCCTAATCCCCACCCACATTGGGTCTACCTAGATCACTACCAAACATGGAATCATCATTATAAGATATGTCATGTGTGGTCATTACCCATGTGGGGTTGAGTATATACATACCTAATAGACCCCAAAATCAATAAGAAGTAGATCATGAATGGAGATACACCTCAACCCCATAATCAATGGAGTAACGATTGAATAAAAACCAAGATAGTCCGTGTTGATTAATAAACCCTTAGATCATGATTTTAATCACTATATCTAACACAATGGTTCCAAATTCTAATGATAGCCTTTTATTTATTTGTTCTATAAACCTGTATAAACATTTTACAACAAAAATATATGATACCTCTCCCATTTCAATGTAGATATAACAACTAACCTAATAGAGGATAATATTCTCCATAAATCATATTAAATTATTTTACATTGACCCTAATTATAGTGAAATCATTAACCCATAAATGTAGGAAAATTATAATCTTTTATGGTCTACTAGAGAAGAAACATCACCACTAATATGGTGAATGATTGTTGAGCCAATATCTGTTTTGAAGTGGTATAATGTTCTTTAATGTGACTCTCTTGTCAAGGTGGTTTTCTAAAAATTAATAATCCTTCATATCCAAGACTAGTATATTAATAAAAATTAATTTCATCGAGGATTCATCATCTTGACCATAGTCACTATCACTAAAAATAAATCATCAATCACATTCTATATGAAAAAATGCATATTTAGAAATGTTTGATGGTCTAAAATCAAACCAATGTGATATTGAAAATGTGTGAAAATAGATATAGATAATTTCAACCCTAATAGTGAACCTTGCTGTATTCTGACACACTTAATTGAATATTAAAGTTGAACTAAATAGCATGTGTGATGATCAACACAACATGTGGGTCTAGGTTTCACTATCAAAAACTGAATAACTACCTAAGACATGGATCACCGAGTATTGAAAATGTATGACACAAAACACATGGAATATTTATTCAAATTGGTTGGTTTTTGTTTACTTTTAATACATGAAGAGTTTATTGGTTATGGTAACATATCATGTGTTTTCAATGTCAGGGCCACCATATATTTATATCCAACTCAAATCCAAACATCACACCAACGAAATTCAAAATGTCTGTTCTTGTAAACTAAAATCCATGTTTTGGGTTTTAAAAATAATTTTCTCTTGGCCCATGTGTCATCTAATAATTTATTAGACCCTTTTATTTTGTGTCCATGATTCAATGAAATTTCACCAAATCTTTTTTCCAATGATTTTTTATCAAGTTAAATCTCTTTTTAACCAGCAATTTCTAGACTACACTTCTACTAAGGGCTGTTTATTTCTTGACATGACCTTAATTTTGTTGTATATAATAATATATTCATCATTTATTTGTATTTATAATTAATTATCCTCCACTTATACATTATATGATATATTTAATACCCAATAATGATCTAAGAAAAAAATTAATGTTCAAAAAACATACTGGTTTGTTATAAAGGTAATAATTAATGTCCAAACAAAATACTTATGTTGAACACCTAAAGAATAGAGGAGTAAATACATTAACCACAAGGGTGAGTATTAAATAATGGACGTCAAATGTTTTTAATATTTTTGGTAGAAAAAATGGATTATTAATTATGGATATTAAATTATATTGTTGAATATATTATAAATTTCTAATTCAATGAAATGTTACATTAAAATGGCCTTAAATGATCATGTATGGACTTATATTTTAGATAACAGATCCACGGTCACATATAAATAATTAATGGTGTAAACCTGAAAAGGCAATACAAATATGTTCCTTTTTTGGAATAAAAATGGTGAGTAATGAATATACAAGGATATAGATGACATATTCCATTGATATTGATTGTTGAGCCATGATCTCTTTTCATTATTCATTGATTTCACTCCCCAAAGTGGCACTCTATTACTCTCAATCTCTATGGGTAATATATATACCCATAAAGAAAGGATATAAAGGTAATTAATTAATTATTTTATAGGTTTTAAATTGATTTTGAAAATTATATTAACAATTTAATTTATTTAATTTAATTAATCCAATATATGATCTCGGATTTCAATCTACCAATTGTCCAATGGGAACAACCAATAGATCATGTGTATTGTGAATCCCAAGTTTTGGATTAATTGTAACTACTAATTATTAATATGAGAATATACTTAGTATGACTAAAATATTTATAAAATTACGTTCTGTGAGAATGAATAAAATGAAAATTTTAAATATATTTATATCATGGGATATGTGACACCATAAAAACCAAACGAAATCCAAAACTAAAAGAAAAAATATTAGTTGAAATATTCAAAGTGTGTTATTAAAAAAATGTGATTTCACGACTTCCATGGAAAGAATAAGGTTATGAAAGGACCTTTTCACAAATTTATTTTTCTGAAATATGATGATTTAAGTGCTTTGTGAAAGACCATATATGTTTTGTGAATGATTGTATTACGTTTGTGTTGTTTTGGAGAAAATATGGGTGTTTAAAAGGATAATGGTATATCATGGTGGAAGATCACCAATGGAAGATCATTTTTCTCATAGGTCACTGATGGTATATTATTATAGAAATATATCAACAAAAGTGGATCTCTAGATGTATATCACCTTTGATATTGAATTTAGGTGGTAGATTGTAAATTGTATATCTATATAAATGAATCATAAACGATAGATCATTATGATAGTAGAACAAAAATGGTGAATCACTTCAGGTATCATAACAATATAAGATCATTCTAGTGTTATATCACCCATGGTACATCGCTTGGGGTAGATCACCAATAGTATATCATTCTATGATAGATCTGAAATAGTTGACCTATGGTGGTATATCACTAATTTTAGATCATTCTAGAATTAGATCAATAACATTTTTTCATAGGAGGTGGGTCACCAATGGTGTATATCTAGAAATAGATGACCAAAAATATATAATTATAGAAGTATATAATGAACATTAGATATCTAGATATAGATAACTAACTTTAGATCACCCTTCAATTAGGCCACCAATGGCAAATTATCATGGTAGTAAATCCAAATTTTAGATTTCTAGTTATTTAGTTATCCATTAATTCCCATTTTCCCTTCAATAATTTTATTTTATTTAATATGGGTTCAATATATTAATTGATGGATTTGAAGTACATTTTAATTTTCTACAGTTATATCATATATTTATTAAAAATATATTAATTCCTTTTAATGGTTCATCTATGTAGATATGATGACATTATCCATTAATTTGTAAATAAAACTATATAAAATACCAATGTGTTCAAATATGATTGTTTTAATGATATGATCCTTACGTCATCTATTATTGTATTGCATCCTCTTGATTCTAGGGGTTTCTAAGGAATATTCTCATAGATTTATGGATCTTTATCGATGTCATTTGATTATGTTCCTTGTAGTTTTATTCCTCTAGTGTTCCCACCCCAATTCTGGTGATGAAGATTGAGTAAATATTATTTCTTCCAATTAAAGAATTCCATCAGTTATCTATTATTTGTATCATCAGGGGATATTTTTTATGTTTATCCATTTATAAATGGTTGCTTCTAAATTATTATTGATAAATTAATTTTTGTAAAAAATTTAATAATTTTCTGGAAATATAAGAATATGATTACTATTTTGATATTATTTTACTATAAATAATTTATATGTGAAATTTATTTTGAAAATTAGGGATGATGGGGGTAATTTGAGGGTCTACAGTGATGTTATTTTTCTAATTCTTGTATTATTGTCACTAAAAAACCATTAAATATAATTTCTTATTTATTTATACTTGGTTAATGAATTTTATAACCACCAATCTGAGGTCTTCTGTCATAATTTGATTTTACGAATTAGTAGAAATAAATAAAATGAAAAAATAATTATCAATAAAATTATATTTTTTGGATGAGGTGGCTCTATATTATTGATTATTGGTGATAATGTAATGCATGTGAAATGAATATGTTGTGGGGTATGTGGGTGTAGTAGATGTGATGATATTTGTAGTGTGGATTGGAAGGTGGTTATGTTGCGGTTTTACAAAAGGGATGTGAAAAGGATTACAATGTGATGGAAGTTGGATGTGGATGTTCCTATTATTTGGTTGATTTTTGATTCCTATTGTCTGTCGTGTTTTTCTTATTTTACACTATTAATTAGAATTAACACATATCAAATAATTTGATGTAAATAATAAAATAAATTATAAGAAACTATAATGTATTTGTGTTAAAATGGTGGGTTCTTAAATTTTAATTAAAATTATGAATTCTTTTATTGAACTTGTATTTTTGAATTTAAATGGGTTGGTATGGGAAAATTTTTAATATTTAATAATGATAATTAAATACTAACATTTTCATCGTGGATTTCCCTTTTTTTTATATATTATAGTTTTAGTTTTTTTAGTGGTATTGGAGAATCTAGTGACATATATTTATCATTTTATGATCCCTTAAGACATGGCTTGTTTTTTAATCTATATTTTTATACATTTTAAATTACTCTTAATTTATATATTCATTATATCAATGATGTGCCCCAATGGCTAACATCAATATATTTATATACTAATGGGGGGGGTTTCCCATATCTAATTTGGTGGATGGATGGTGGGATACCCGCTCATCCATGTTTTTGCTTCCAAATAGAAGAGACATTAATTATGTATGATGGTATATAGTTAATAATTATGATGTCAATATATGATGTTTGTTAGTGTGATGGATCAAGTGTCTTCAGGTGAGATGTAATCAGATGGCTTATTGGAAGATACTATCGTAGATGGATGTGGTCACAATGTTAAAACACTTCATGTTCAATATATCATACAATAATTTTAATGTTATTTGGTGTGATTTTTATGTTTCTTTAGGTGGTATGTGATGTAAAATGATGTGAAGGCCTAGATTTGTGGAGGTGGGATGTGACATGACATGTTATAAAAGATGTGGGAGCAACTAGACAAACATCATTGTGATGTGACAGTATAAAATCAGTGGGAAAGTGGTCTGAGAGTACCATATCATCGATATATATTAAATTATTTTACTATAATTGGATGTGTTATTTGGTGAGTTATCCTAGTTGAGGTTTGGTTTGGTTATTATAACTATATAGGTGATGTTTTGATTGAATATATGCTCGGTGATGCATAACTATTCACTTCTCTTATTAGGATTATAGGCATTGGTTTTACTACAATGTGTTTTTTATTCCCACATAATATACGTAAATGGTTTTTTAGATTTTCAAAAGGACTACATGGATTATGATGGAAATTACAAGCATTCATATTTGGATAATTTATATGTTGAATCATTATATTTAGTTTCTTACAATAAGGAATTATATTTTTATAACATTCATTTATTCATGCATTGTGGGATAGCTTTTGGAATCCATTATTGAATTATATGTTGTTTTCATTGATTCATTCATCTTATCTATCATTCCCTACTAGAAAAATGATATATATTGATGGACGTATATACGTAGTTAAATTAGAAAATATAGGAACTTGGATTTATCCCCCTATCTAAGACCTATCACAGCCTCATGTTTCTCACATAATATGTATCTAGAATTGGTAATGGAAAATAGGTTCCATGGAATCCTACAATCATTGTCTCAATCATAACATAGATGGGTATTACCAATTGGATGTCATGTGAGCAGGATATACAACCAGATAAAAGCGTTGATCAATGATATAATTCTTTTCTATGTACACAAATAGAATATACTCTCTACTATATGAAGCTCAGTCTATGTTAATTTGACTAAGGATGTGAAACTAGAGAAATATAATTCATCGGGTAGTTCTAACAGACTATTTGAAATTATATAATTCAATAAGGGTACTGGAATCTTCCTTGGAGATGTAGTTTATGCTATTAGAATGTTAAATAGGCTTGTGATCAATCACATATACATAAAACATATGTGGCACATGGGGAATATAGTTTCAGACCTCCATTCATCAATGGAAATATAAAGGGATTAGATATCCTTCTATATTAACCACGTGTCAATTCCCCCTGAGGGGGAAATTTTTTAAAATCATATTCTATATGAATACATTATATTATACATATCTAATTTAATTCATTATCTATGTTTCTTCCATGTAAATTTTATTTATAATAATCTAAAATTTTTAGTGTTTTTGTATGTGTTGAAAAATATGTCTATATGCTTTATAACTCCACTAGAAAAGATATCCATTAAAATTGAGTCCCATTTTTATGCCTCTAGGAGTAATTGATCTCCTAACTCTATGTGATGCTCCTCTTCCCTTTCATCCGACCATTCTAGTCATCATGTACATATCCCTGATCTCTCATCCCTTTCCAATTGCCTCCAAAAATATTCTCTGTCATCCGGGAATCTTTCATCCAACGCCATGTTGTTCATCTCCTTCTCCATCTCCTTCGACATGTATTAATTATACATTTGCGTTTTGGTTAGTAAAAACCTAATCCTTCATTGAGAGGACCACAAATGAGTGTTACAATTAACTCAACATCGATTTGGTTTATTTTCCAAACACTATATTTCTATTAGTGGACCATGCATGAGTCTTTTAGATAATTCCATCAATAGGATGGACATGCGTTTTCCGACCACAACCTTTTCTATGAACCATAATCCTCCCAATCGTCATAGCTATTATTCTTCATTAATCCATGAGATTTTTTTGAAACATCCTAGTTTTTTGTTAACAGATATTTTTATGTCATATTTACTCAATTTTATGTTAATTTTTTTGTGTTTTGGTTTTAAATTAACTCTGATTTTCTTTAATACACATCGATATATAAAATATGATGGTTCAACATTGTCAAAAGATCTCAGATTAATTCCAGTGAAAATTGTTTCATTGATTCCATATACTTTTCCTCTATAAATTGCATAGGGTAAGATATATATTTTTCAATCTTTTAATCTTAACTTTCATATTTTTTATCAATAATGTTTAGTAGTTTTTACTTATTTCATCATGTATGATAACATTGATTTTTTTTTATTTTCATCCTGTTTGATTATATCCTTAATTTCGTTGATTTCATATGACATAAATAGTATGATAAATTTATGAAATTTGTCCTTCATAATGGATGATTATATGTTGTTATAATATTTACTAACTAAATAGATCAACAAAAATTTATTATTTTTATATTTAATCATTATTATTTATAATATGTATTATAAAAAGGCATATATTAAGTCACATATGATCATTTTTTTATTAAATTTTAGTTTCATGGTTTAAATGATAATTAAAAAGTCACCCAAATCAATTTTAAAAAATATATGATCTTTTTTTCATAGAATAAATTAATAATATGGAAAAAAATATTCATCTATTAATATGTTTTTATTGTAGAAGAATATACTACAATAATTTTATGAAAATTCTTCCATTGCAGGTAGATATAATGTAATTCATTTTGATTTTTCTAGATTTAAAATAAATAATATTCAATATCCTTTCTCATCCCCTTCTATTAATAATAACATTAAATTAAAAAAAAGTGAAAACATTTTTTCTTCTAGGTATGAATTCAATGGATCATTATTTATAATATACCAATGATTTCTATACATGTATTACCCTATTATAGATGAGTTTTTTATGATAAATATGTATTCAATATATTTATTAATTATTATATATATGATATTTTTTATCTCCGTTTTTTAAACAACGCGTTTTCATCTATTTTTTGTGTATTAATTTTCTCACATATAAATTATTATATGATTTTCTCACATCAATTCAGATTCTTATTCTTATGTATATGATCATGTACTAAGATAAAATATAGTGACACTTATAAATTGATCATGAATATTTTTTATTTATGATTAATCATATGATTATTCTTATTCATAAAGTTAGGATTACTCAAATATATAATAGAAAAATAATATCAACTATTATAATATATATTTCAGTAATAGAATGTTTTTCTTTAGCATGTAGATTCTATCAAAAGAAACAATCATAAACAATAATGTGTTTACTAAAAACAATGTGTTACTTTCCTTTTTTACAAAATTTGATTTTATCATATAATTTATTTAGCTTGTATTTTTTTTTCTTGTTTTCATTTTTTATTTATTCTATTTTTGGAATAATTTGTTTTACTTATTCTTATAAGAACAATGTTTTGCATACATTCATGATATAAATATATAATTATCAACCATCTAGTTAAAATTCTTATCCATATCCTTATGTTTAAAGATACAATATAATTCATATATATTTTCAATAATATATTTCCTATCATCGAAGTATTGATCATAATACATCTCAGAAAAAAACTTGGGTATATCACTTTCATATTCATACATTTGATATTTTGCCAATGTATACCTATTTCTTTCTTTATTACACTATTATGGGTTCCACTCTTTATTTTGATTTTAAACATACAATATTGTATTTGAAAATCATGTACCACTCCTTTCACCATGTTAATTTAAATTTTAATAGATTGTCATTATGTTTTCAAATCAATTTGATATAGATATATAACATACCATCATCATTTTTCCATTACTCAGCCTTGTTTTTTAGACTTCCTTTTTATTTATTTATTGATACAATATTCCGATTTTTATGTTCCATATAACCAAACAATTTACCTAATAAAAAACATAAAAATTTATATTTTTTTTATAATTATATTATTTCCCATAAATATAAAATATGGTGGAATGATGTTTTTTGAATTTCTTGATAAAATTTTACATATTAATAAGGAAAAATATCATAATCATTATTCTAGTATATATACAAAATGTGATAGGATTCTCATCAAATCATAATGTATAGTTTCTTAAATTTTAATGTATACTTTAAATATTTGCATATAAAAATTTATGATAAAATAAAAAATTAATGTTTGATCAAAACTCATTTAATGATTATTATTATAATTCTTCATGATATGGTAAAAATGAATTATTTAAATTAAATAATTTAATTTCCAAACAGGATCACTCCACTAATAACTATGTTAATTCATAGATTATTATTTAATATTTATGTGAACAATTGACTATATTAATTTCATGCACAACAATTTTATTTTCAAAATATTTCCAATTCATATTGTGAGTGTAGTTCTCTTTAAAAACTATATTAAAATTTCCCCTGGTATTCTTTATTCTTTCAATATGATCATCATCAATATGTAATTTTTATGTAATAGAAAGTCAAGACCACTACATTAATCTTCCTTGACATCCAGTGAAATTGGTTTGATGGAAATGATTGAGCTTTATTATTGTTCTAATTATAGGCATAATTTTTTTCTTTGAAAATATATTTTTATTCTCCTGATTTAATCTGGGAAAATCCATATATTATCTAGATCATTATTAAATTCATTAATTCAATTGATTGGTTGAATATCATCATGAATTCCCCATATTAATTTCGTATTTTCATCACCTTTTCAATATAAGGAAATAATTAATTACATTATATACATTTAATTATTTTGTTCTTTTACGTTTTGTGGTTTATTAGAATTTATTAATAAGATTATATGATTCCTATTATTGTGTAGTCTATATAGCCTTTATAAGAGGACCAAAAAAGAAATATTGAAATAAGATTATTATTCTAAACAATAATGTGTTATTTCAATGATATCAATTTATATGATTGTTTAGTGATGTTTTAGATATAATTAGTGGGAGAATCGATGTTGGTATACTTGTAGTTTAATTTCCCTTTATACATTTATAACCTCTGAAAATTTTAATTCATTGTATCTAAACATTTTATTTGTATCTTCTTATGTTATGGTGAATATAACTATAAATATGTTTTTAAACAAAAAACAACACCATGATTTTTTTGTGGTGTAAACCTCAAGGATTATTATATTATACTAGGTATATCATGGATATTATCGATTTCACATATCGTATTTCTTATTAGAAATGTAAAAATGAGAAAATATTTGGCATTAAACCTCTTTTCCTAGCACTAACCAGGTAAAATATATATTATCCTTATATAATTCCTAACTGAAATGGTTTAAATTATTTTTCCTATTCCATGTTCAAAAAAATTAAAAATAAAAGCATGTATAGCTTCTTTCCCACACAATCGATATTCTTCTAAACATGCATCAAACATGTGGGTAGCCACAAGAACAATATCATTATATTGAAAAATCAAATATGCTACGCTTAACATAAAATCATCCAGAATATAAAAGTCATTGAAAAGGTTATGATTATCCTAATCATATAATTATTTATTGTGAAAGGTATGAATTATCTTCAATATTATTAATGACATATAAGAATTAAAGTGGATTTTCATAAGAACATCAAGATTATATAGAAAATATTAAGATGTTAGACTTCTTATAACATAATATAGAATATAAAAATTGTTAAAAATGGTCTGGTTCTCCTATAATCCTTCTTATTCTATATGAAAGGTATGAATATTTGTTGTGGAATTTGTTTTTCTATAATGGATTGATATTTTGAGTCTGAAATACGTTCTTTTCTGGTTATCCGTAACGATATTCTATATTTTTATAATTTATAAAACCATGCGGTATATTATACACATATTCATTAGTCTAGATATTTTATTTGGGGGTTTAGGTTATTGTTCTTCAACATAAAATACTATGAATAATTGTTAATTTTAATATTAATTGAATTAGTATTCATAATTATATTATAATTTAAATATCTATTATCTAACACATCATGAATAATAGTTTTTTATATATTTTTTTTCATGTTTTAATAAATCCCATAGTAAAAAACACTCATATGTTATTTATATGAATACATTTTGGAATTCCTTATACACAACATTTTAATATGATATTATATCTCAAATGATCATAAATTTTCTAAAGCATAACCAAAACATCCATATCATTTCCAATACAACTCAGTACATACTACCCAATGAAATACTCATTCACCTAACACCATAACCTCATGTAGTTAATAATCATACTAATCTACCCTTTACAAGACCATGTCAACAATTATTCATCCACTACATATAAATATATTACCATTATTCACAACTACAATATCTCCACCAATTCTCCCACAAAGGGTATCCATTTTCTTAAACGATCTCTCAAAATCCATGAAGATATCATCCATGGTTACTTGTCCACAATTTTTTTTTATTTCTTGTCACCATCATTTTTAATTCAGACCCATGAATACTTCCACAGAGACAATTCTTCAATACATGTTTATTATATCAATTAATTACCCTAAATCATCAAATTGTGTAACATCTAATTCATAATTCTCCCTTATTTATAAATGTATGAATTTTAAAATTGCATATTCAAATTTTTAAAATGAGAAAACAAAAAAGAGATTAACGTATTATTATATTGTTTATAATCCAAAAAGCATTTTTCCTCATTTTTTAATCACAAATCAATAGCGCTTTAATTTTTTGTTGGAAACAACTATAATGTGATCCTCATTCATAAGATAGTTTAAGGATAAGAAATTCTAAAGTTCAATTTATCCAATTAAATGTCTAAAATAAGGCTATATTTGAAAAATTAGAATATATTTCACATAATTTTTATCAAAAATATTAGAATACATGAGGATTTGGTTTCATAATAAACCATTGTAATCCATTAACATATGTATGATGTGTACTCGGATTCTATTCTCTTAGGGGATTAAAAATTTCCACCCACACATGTGGATAATAAATAGTTTTCACCATCATATTTGCACTAACCCATAAACATAGATTTATGTATAATGAATCCCATAAATTCACTTCTAATGGGTTTTTCCTATATTTGATCATGGTTCTGTTATCATCGAGATGAAAATGATGTTCAGATTGTTGATATTAACTGGATCTAGACATTATTTTTCCAAATATTAATGTATTAATTATTAAAATACATACTGATCATGAAATGTAGATATAATAACATAATATCATGAGACCCCAAAAATTAGTGTCTTAATCACTGAAATATTTATGATCAGACCCATATATGCCTCTATTATGGATCTATACAACTATAATTCAACAAACTCATGAAGATATATTTTTATTGTCCTGATTTCTTCAAATATAATTTGTTTAAAATAGTTATGAGTAATGTTTTAAATTTTTATTCTAATTTATATGTTATTTAATTATAAAATTGTTTTATAACTCATTTTTATGATATTTATAAATTGTTAATAAATATGCCATAGTTTGATTAAAATTTAAATATTCATTATATAAATTTCATAACTCATAATCCATGGATTATTAGTTGGAAAAACCATCTATGTAGGTACAACTATAATATGAGATGTTTCTTAACTAGGTTGATTATATTGTAATTAGATGTTGTATTTATATATAATGACGTTTTAAATAATTCCTTAAATTCTTTCATAGGTTGATTAATTAGGGGATGGTTGGTAATTAAACATGACATGAAATATGGTATATCGATAGTTCTTTTACAAAAGTGTAAGATTTGTATTCATTAAATAGTTTTCCCAATATTTTTACAGATTTTGTCTTTCATAGTTATTCGTGATGTTTCAAATCATATCGGAATGTATTGAAGGTGTTAAATTATAAAAATTTTATTTCTATAAATAAATGTGTGTGGGTGGGTGTGTGTCTATTTATATATATAAGATTTAGTACATCTAATGATTGGTGTATGGATTCATAATTTCAACAATTACTTAAATTTAGGTATAATTAAATTATGAACCTAAACAACCATTTGTATAAGGACTATTTGGACAATTTAATCCTTGGGAATAGCTATAATTTGCGATGTGTGACCCACAAGAATGAGGTTTATTGGTATAAATTTTTTTCCTTTTTTATAGGTATTTAGGATCATAAAAAATATTTATCAAAAAACAAGAAAAACAAAAATTCATTCATATATGATAGACATAAAGGTTCATTTCATGCTATATTGAGTCACTATTTCCTCATTGAGTTTTTCATATATTTTTGTAGTCTGGAATAATTTCTTTTTATTAGTTATTGTGACATGGTTTTTAGAAAACAAACAAAAATTTTGTCATATATTTTAATTATTAGGGTGCTGCATAATATGAGTGGTATAGTAGGTAGAGTATTAATGATCCTATAGAGTTTTTTACAACTACTTATTATAAATAGAATATTGTGATTTAGAAAAAAATTGTTTCCCTAATAACATTTCATGGAATCTGTAATTAAGATATATTTTTCTTTTTTCCTTTTTGTATGCGTACAAATAGTGTTTTAATTTATGATAGCTTTCATTACAAAATCTCTATATATTTACCTATGCAATCCATTCACTTATTAATTCTTATGATCAATAAATTTCTAAATATTTTAATTTTCTAATCATATTCAAATTCAATTTTAAAAGGGGTAAGGAATATATAGTTTTGATATTTTAGATTAGAGATGATTCGCATAACAAAAATAATTCTACCATCTTATAAATGGATCCTACCTCAACATTTTTTCAATTGAATTAAATTTTGGTGATATAAAAACTTTTCATAGTGGATTTATGTGTAAATATGCAATAGATGTTGAGTGACTTTTGTGGGATACAAATTTTGAACATTTAGTTATGTTTCATATATTATTATAATGAATTAACGAGTGATTTGATGATTTAGAAAAAAATATGTTTGCATATTCATTTATTTTTATGTGATTCTGTAAATTGGTACAATCGAAGGGTTTGATATCCAGGAAACTATATCTAATCCTGATTCTTGGTTAATGAGAAGATAAAATCATTATGAAAATGACAGGGCTATTTTCCCAAAAAAACATATAATCCTTTAGTGCGATACATACATTCCATTTTCTTCATGACACATAATCCATACTACATTGGTTTAGAATAATAATAAGTACAACTTATTAAAAAATCACTCAATTTAAATGTTAATTATGAGAAAATAGAATTCATTAAAAAAATTATTATTATATGGTGTACCATTAAATATACTCAATATTTGTTCAATCTTTCTAACAATTAGCCCTCATGTATACAGTTTTTTTGGAATTGGGTCTATAGATAAAATGTAAAAACTATATTTTGTATCCTTTCATTTAATTATTTGTTTTTGGAGACATACAATCCACAACTTTTCATATTTGAAGGTAATTCTCTATAATGATTCAGGTAATCTACCTAAATCAGTTTCATGTAAAAAAATCTAAATCCATGAATAATTCATTTATAATATTATTTTTCTTTAAAGTTTTCATATTATTTTCAAAAATTTCATTACGTTGTTTAGTTATTCTCACATTATATATTATATTGCTAAATTATTTTGAAATTTTCATTGATTCAATGTGTTATTTTACAATCAAAATTATTCATTTATTATAATATTCTAGAATTTTTTATTTTTTTATTCAAAAAAACATGGTCTTTTAATTACAAACTCATTTTATTTAAATTATAGTTAGTTCAAAATAAAAAAAAATAGTTTTTTTAAACATTCTAAAAAATATCTGGCATGGATTATGTTTTTTTTATGAATCACATTGTTAGAATATTCTTGTACATTATTTTTTCCAATCTGTTTGTGAAATATGATGATTCATTCCTAGAATCGTGCATGAGATAATTATTTCTACTTTCACTTGAAAATATAAAATTTTATTTAGTCCTTTATCTTTCATATGTAAATTCTCTTGATAAAATCAAATTAAATTTTATCAATCTCATGAAAAACTACATATAAAATAATTTTTTATTTAAGTGATGTTTTCATAATTTATTTTATTCCATGCTATATGAATTGTTTATTATCATAAATAATTCATTCTGTATAATATTTTTTATTGGTCGGCTTTGTTCATGTTCTTATAAAAATGATTTTTTTCTTCCATATTAATATATTAAAAATCAAGGATTATTTTTTATATTATTTTATTATGATTTTATTTTCCATCACATATAGAAAAGTTATTATGACGATAATCATTTATGAGATGAATTTTGAAATTGATTAATGTTTAAATTTATTTGTAGAATAAATATAGTAAGTTATGATGGTGTCATTTCTATAAGAAATAATGTCACACAAATACATAATTTTACATGATAATGTGATACAATTGTAGTATCATGGTTCATTTCTGGGTTCTCTTTACAACATATTAACTAATAATTATTACTAGATTAAATAGACTAAGTGGTAGGGTGAAGGGTGTAATGATGGATGTAAAGTGTTATGTTGGGTGGGGTAAGTAGTGTAAAAATTCTATTTTATTCATTTGGTTAGTAGACTATAGAGACATAGTTGTAAAACATTATAATAGAGCAGCTATTTATTTTATAAAATGATGGTTGAAGACACAGTTTCAATATTCGGCATTATACCTATTCGGATCGCTTGAATTATATCTATTATCTTATTTCTATTTTACAAACCATGCCTATAAATCTTCAATGTATTATAAATTTCAATATATTTAAGATGAAAAATAGGGATATTTACACGTTTCAAATTCATTGATATAGTTTGGTCTCAAATTCCATTCCAAAAGGAGCATCATTCCACCAAATCATGGTTATTTCTTAGAGCCACAGTATGATGACCTATATACATGTTTATAAATTGTGGTTATTGCATCAAATTCAAATAGTGGATATTTACTAATCCTAAATTTTCATATGTTAATATTACATAATTTCATTGATAAAAAAGATAAAAACATTACACAATGATGATCCAATGGTTTAGTGTCTTGGGAAAACTAGGACTATGCATTTCATTTACAACATAAATCATAATCATTTATTTAATTCCTTCTTCTATAGCTTCTTATTATCCCTTGTTTTCTCCTTAGTACATGTAGTCTCCTAGGATATAAAAAAGGGGTCTCCCATATGTCTTAGTAAGATGATATATATGTTGATGAAACAATATTTTATTGGTTGAGATTAATTAAAACATAATCATAATTAGAGGAATACTAAGATAAATGAATGTAATATGGAAATTAAAAAAAATGAAACATCATGTCTTAGTGATCAATTAACATAAATATTTATGAACGTTGATAGAATTATGTTCATGAATATAACAAATTAATCATCATATAAATCAAATTACCAAAATCATTGATTAAATATATATTTCTAGGAGCACCCGTCACATCTTATCATTTACATTGGGTTATATAATTCTATGTGAACCGATAACATCATAACATTTACATTATAATGTCTGCCACTTAGATCATATATTAATATTGAAATAATAAATAACCCAAGGAATAAAATGGGTTAAAATTTATAAATCATACATTCAAAATCCTGGGATCATAAATGAAATACGTAATAACATACTTGATAATAGATTCATCAACTTTCAGTAAAGAAGAGGAACTCTAAAGAAGTGTTTTTTTGAAAGAATAGTTTTTTTGAAAACATTTTATTTTTCATAACCCAATTATGTAACCTTTTTATCCTAAAAAATGTTTAAAAATTATGATTAAATGATATTCAAGGAGTATACACACAAAAATTTGGGGTAAATATGGAAAACCAAAAGAAATAGAGTTGGATTCGACAAATAACATATCATTTTTTTCAAAATGATCTTTCACATTAATATATTATTTAATCCCATTAGATTCATTATTAAAAAAATAACAAACCACATATACATGAATCTGATTTATTATAGTTTTATTATATTTTTTATTTTCTTTTTTATGAGTTATAATGTGTTATATTATCGTTCAATGGAATCCATTTTAGTGGTTTTCATGATCGTTTCAATTCTATTCATGAATTATTGTTAGAGTAATGTGTATAAAAATATTAATATTTTTTTATCATATGATAATATTTATATTCTATAAATTTATATTAACATATAATTAATTTGTTCATATACCATGTGGACTATTAATTAGAATAATGTTATTAATGGTAATTTTATGTTAATTTTTTTTTGTTTTTTGAAAACAACATACTAGTCTTGGTTTATCATTTAGTATTAGGTAAAAATTTTAGTTCAGAACACAAACGTTGTATTACAATAGACATTGAAATATATTTTAATCCCTTTAAATTTATTTTTAATATCCATGATATTTTTAAATAAAATGAAAGTGTATCGCCCACAATGTTGGTAAATTAACACATCATGGGAAATGATATCATTTTTATAATAATAGAGAGAGAGGGAAGATTATTATGTAGTATACTCCATTAAAATGATATAATTCCAGAATATATATGTTACTGGAGTTATCCTTCCATTATAAAAAATGAAAGGGATGTGATAATAAGAAAATATATTGTAATTAAAATTCAAATAAAAGAAAACGGGGGATGATTTTCTTAATGATTTATTCAATTTATATCCTCATGAATGAAAATATAATAGGACTTTTTATGACATTGGGTGATCCATAATTTGGTGATGTTGAATGGGAATATTTTTTAGCATAATTCTGGCAACGCTCAAAGCTTGAGTGGTGTAAGGAGAAGAAGGTGTGTGGGTTGGTATTTAAAGTGGTGAAGAGGGGTGTTTTCTAAATATTGTAATCATTGTTTTATTATTTTTCTCCCAAAAGGAAATAGTTAGGTTTATTTTGACTATGATCAGTAACTATTCCATGTGATTTTGAACTATTGGTCACTTACATCAACCATGACTCAATCATGACTCAAAAATTAATGTTTTTTTCATTTATCATAAATTATCATATTTTCTATTAAAAAACTCATGTATTTCCGAAAAAATAACCCTAACCTTTTTAAGACATGTATAATTCAAAAATAAATGCCATTTTATGATAATAATATTCCAGATATTAATAATTTAATAGGTAATTAAAATCTTCATTTACCTAGAAAATATATATTTTAAAATAATAACTAATTTTGTAACTTTATAAAAATGTACATGTTGTCTCATAAAATAATAGTAAAATAATAATATATCAAAAATTTAATTAATGAAAACATTTTATGAAAACAAATTTTCTTTAAATTATTTTATTAATCATTAATTTTTAAATAAATATTTATGTCTTATTGAAATACCAATAGTTAATTAGTAATTTATAAAACATTTACTAACATATAATATAAAATAATTAAACCATGATTTTATTTATAATATGAAAAATATTTATTTATAATTAAATGAGTGTGGTTACTATCCATTTGGCAATTTTACTATTCATTAGTTTCTTATTAATATCCTAATGGTCAATGTACTATTTAATCATCATTAGTTCCTTCACTACTGTAAATATTTCTTATTTCATTAATTTATCATTTATAATGTTTTTTGTGGCATATAAGTGCCTTTATCTATTTTATACTATGTGAAACTACTATAAGATGAGAGATATTACATTTGTTAAAAATTAGGGTTGTTACATTCTTCCACCCTTTTGGAATTTCAGCATTGATTTTTTGTACATAATCATATTTGGTAAATTCTCATTCAACTCCTCATACAGTTTATATGATTCTTATTAATACTTATAGTTTATACAAAACACATTTAAATGTTGTGTTTTATTGTTGGGTATAACCTTATCTCTTTAATATAAAATCTATACTGGCTAATCCTCAAAGTAGATATCATCTTCCAATTGTACCACCTCTGAGTTCAATACATTTGATGGATCCGGCATGTAATTATTTAAGAGTGATATGTGGAACACATCCTGAACATGAGACATAATCTGTGGAAGGTCAAGCTGGAAAACCATGGCTCTTATACAATCAAGGATCAAAAATGGGATAATGTATCTTCATCTTAAATTTATTTTCATTATGAACCACATGACCCTCTTACATGGTGGTATTAAGAAGAAGAATTAATCTCTAGTATTAATATCCAAGTCACTTTGATGGTTTTCAAAATTATTATTTTACTGGCACTGAGAATCCTTGATAATCTACTTGATGTATTGATAATTTTCTATCATCTATTTACCATGATCTGGTACTCTTAAATTTCATTATTCAACTACATCACAACAGATTAATGTTCTTCATCCCATTCTATAAATAGATTCATATAGAGCCATATTGATTTTCTAGTGGATGAAATTGTTGTAAAAGAACTCAACTGAAAGAATATAATGAACCTATAAACTATTAAAATCTAAAGAGTAGAATATTAAAATATCTCCAATCATTTGAATAGTCCTTTCATATTGTCCATCATTTTTGGGGTTATAGGTCGTTCTGTAAATCAGTTTAGTTCTCAATTAATATTGATGAATCCTCCCAAATTTTGATGTGAACCTCATATCATGATCAGAAAAAAATGATTAATAATTTCATGAAATATCAGCACTTCTTTCACATATATCATATAAATTTTTCCATGTGATATATCTTACCAAAGAGTGATATATTGGGTATACATGGTGAGTCGGTCCACAATAACCCATATCAAATTGTTGCCTTTCGATGTCTTCAGAAGACTAATGACTAAATATATAGTGAAATTCACCAATTTCTACATGGTTATAGGAAATGGTTTCATCATCACATTGGAATTATATCACACTTATTTAAATTTCTAACATATCAAACATCTTGTTATATAATCAGCAATAAATTTTTTCATGTATCCCCACCTGAACTATTCTTAGAGATCATGGTATATCTTGGTAATCATGGCATGAATAAAAAAGCTGACCTATTTGACTTTTTTTAATAGCACGGTTTTTATCTCAGGTTATGAAGGAACACAAATCCCCTTTTCAAATTGAATCAATACTTTATCATCAATTTGAAACTCTTTTAACATCTATTTTATTATACCATTCTCCCTCTTCTTTAACACTTGATTATCCCTTTGGGAATCATTAATATTTACATGGATAGATGGTTGGGCAATAATTTGGTCTTGGTAAGATGTATTCCATACCATTAGGATTTTTAAAACTATCCTTTTCATATCCATGAATATATTATCTTTCTCAATCCAACACATGGGTAGAGTTTCAAATTCTTTTCTCCTAAATGGTTAAGCTGCCTTGTTTACCTTTCATGAATTATATTGAATAGTGAAATCATAGTTTTGGTTACCTCTAACAATATACTTTGACACTTGTTGAGATCCTTTTGTGTGAAGATATATTTTATGATCTTGTGATCATTTTATATATCACAATTCTCACGATATAGGTAGTGTTAGTAAATTTTAAGGGCATAAATTATAGTTGCTAGAATTATATCAAGTGTTAGGATATTATTCTCATGGATCATAAATTTTCATAAGGAATAGGCTATAATATAATAAAATTTCATTAGTAAATAACTCGATACATCATTTGAAGAATAATTGTATATGAAAAAACCTTCTCTTATTTTTAATAATCTGAGTACACGTACAGTGTTCAGCCTTCCCATAACCACCTTAAATCATTCCTCTCATTTTATAGTCCATATGTACTGTACCCCTTTCCTTTTAACCATCATTTTATATATTGTTACTAATAAGAAATTTCACAAAAAATGTCGATTATAATCAGCTAATAAAAGAAAACTACATATTTTTCGGAAACTGGTGGTGCTCGGCCATTCCTCAATTGCCTTTTTAGGGGTCAATATAAATTTTCTCACTTTGGATCAAAGGTCCCATGAATTAAAATCAATCCATTAAAACGTCACACTTTCTAAAAGTGGAGTAAAAATTCTCATTCCTTAACATTTCCATCTGAATCCCAATATTTTCATTATGTTACTTTTTCTCTTAGTGTATATTATAATATCATCAATAATCACTAATTTTTTTTGTAGATATAACTTCTAAATCCTTATTAATCAAATCCATAAAGATTATAGAAAAATTATTAAGTCCAAAGGATAAACTAAAAACTCATACTGCTGATACATTATGCGGAAGACAT
The DNA here is from genome assembly GCA_963277665.1 of Viscum album. Classification (NCBI taxonomy): domain Eukaryota; kingdom Viridiplantae; phylum Streptophyta; class Magnoliopsida; order Santalales; family Viscaceae; genus Viscum; species Viscum album. The sequence continues at coordinate 791,343,974 of OY728160.1, read as the reverse complement.
TCTTCTGAATATATTAGTTATTTAGATTTTGGAGATGATATTTAGAATGAAGATCCACCTTTGATAATTATTGTTCTCATCTACAATTATTGAACAATTCCTCAATATTTTTAAGAGGATAATCGATAATTTTGTTGATCTTGTTGATTTTATGATAATCAATACAAAAATTTAATGATCCATCTTTCATATAGACAAAGAATACTAGAGCACCCCAGGTTGATGCAGTATGGAATATGAAAACATTATCAAATAGCTCTGGAATATGCTTATTTAACTCCTATATTACGATAGGAGTCATCCAATAATGACACATTATCATAGAAGATTCTCTATGTATGATTTCTATTGATAAATATACCACATGATTTGGGGGAAGCATGGGTATATATTCCAGAAATAAATCCCGGAATTTCCCCACAATGTGAATTTCCTCTACTTCGATACAATGCTCTAACTCAACCATTTTTCATAGATATGATTCATCATAAGGGATTGACAACCAAACCAATGAATGATTTTACAATATGAGTACTAAACAATTCCCAATGTAGTGTCGAATTCAACAAAGGAACATATGATGAAAATTTTTGTAAGAATCATCCCACATACACTAATAGGTGAGGTTTCAAAAACATTGAATTCAATGATATCACAATTTTTTTTTCGAGATATCTCTACTTCCAGGTTTCTAGGCTTCAATTAAATAGTTAATAAAAAGGTTAATTATATAACGGAATGCATAGTATAATAATCAAATTATGATTTTGAAATTCTAGAGTTAATATGAAGTAAATATTTTTTTAATTTGTTTACATTATCCACATCATTATTATTGACAGAATAATAATTTCCTTTAAAAGTTTTTATTGGTGTCGGTTTGTGATTATAACCCTTGAGAACAGATGGATCAGTGTGCTTGCTTACATTGCTACATTTCTCCCTGCTATTTTAGCATTAAACCATGGGTGGTTCTCCCTATTCCACCACCAAATTATCTAACATCCTCAATTATTTTAGAAATTTTATGATCTTGGTGGCCTTATCTCCCAAACATTTACCATTACCCTTTACCTTTTTGGAAATTCCCTTGACTATTCTTCCCATATTTTTGACATGTGGGTGGTTGAGCTTTCTTTCCAACATTATTATTTGGTCCACGAACAAGAAACACCAACTTTATTTTCTCAACACCATTACCATGTGAGAATTATCTAAACACTATATCCTCCTTGAGAACACATTGAACAAATAATTCAAAACTCACAAAATTCATGAATTTACATAGTGTTTCTATGGTTTAGTTCCAAACCACTACAGAATCATTAAATATTGTAATCAATTGTGTTAACAAAATCCCACACATAGCTTTAAATCCTTGTGAAATTTTGGCATAGTACATGGTAGACTATAATTCACATTACATCACCTATATAAATTATATCTCTATCATTTTATGAATAGTTATAGGGATATACTTGTTATGAAATATTATCATAAAGTTTCCCCTCTCTATCTCTTCAATTTCATCCGTCACCAATGTGTTTCTAATCAAATACCACCCTTCATCAGACTGTCCACATAGAAGATAAGTATAAGGATTCACCTTATATATCATAGTAAAGTTAAAACATCAATGATCACCATCATTGATATGAACCACTATTCTACTAGTAGTGGATCAGGTGATCCAATAAACGTTGGTGGGAGTTTTCGTATAAAATAACTAAAAGCTAGTTTCTGCCTCATTGGTGAAGGAGGTATTCAAATATTCTTTAGGTTATTTTCTATAAGATAATGTAATTTGATAAGCATCACCATGATATTTTTTCCTAAACCTCCAAATGTATTATGGATGTCATTCGAGAATTGTTGTATTGTCCCTCACATGTGTTATTAGCATGGTTTCTCCAATTCCCACAATTTTCTAAAAAATAAATGGTTAGATCATAACATAAGACAACAACTAAAGAATAAATAATGTATTAATCTTTTAAATTTATTATAAATTCATATATTCTTGGATCCATATTTTTATAATTTTTATAAAAACTGATCGTCTTGGGTTCTTAATCATATGTAGTCTCAAAATAAGGGTTTTAAATATGGTTTAATAGTCCTAATAAACAAATTAATTAAACATTTATATGATACTATCATTAGAGACCCTATTTTTTATACATTACTATTACATAATTTAAGTGAGACATAAAATAAAAACATTCTACAATGTTGATCCAATGGATTAGTGTCAAGGGAAAATTATGACCACTATAAAACTTTAGAACATAATTCTTAAAAAATTATATAATTAATCCTTCTATAGCTTCATATTGTCTCTTATGTTCTCCGTAGTACTATTAGTCACCTGATGATATACATAAAAATGGGTTTATCCAAAAATCACATTAACAAAATAGATAATACAATGAAACAATATGACTTGGGGTGAGCATAATTTCAACATCATCATCATGAGTGGATGCATTAAATAAATCCATTGAATGTGTGAATTCATTAAAATGATACATATTATCATAATGGTCAACTACCACACATAGTTGTGAAAAAATATAATGTAATTATCATGCATATTTCACATTACTTATGAGATAAATCATATTACCCAATGCATTGAAGCACTATATAATTTCAGGAGCACCACTCACATCTTTTTATTTACATTTCACGATATAATTTTGAGAGAATTGTCACATCATAAAAATTAAATTATTATGAATTCCACATGAATCATATTAAAATCTGGGGCATAAAAATTTTATCATCCTATGTTTTTAAAAGGAAAAACAATTATCGATATTATAATTGATACACGACATTGAACATAAATGAACAACTAAATATTATTATTTAAATGATAGTTATCACCTATCTATTAAAATGGAGGGAATGAACATTGTTAACTAAATTATAAAAAAAATTTATACACATGTATATATAATGAATCATTTGTTACCAAATTAACGTGAAATTATACTAAAAACTAATTAAATATGAAAGATGTATTTTTATGTAAACATTTTAAATTTTAATAGTCCTGTGAATAAAGTAATAAAATATTTTTTCAAATTATATAAATGAAATATTAATTCAATATAATTTTCAAAATTATTATTATATATTTTATATATATTATATAAGAAGAAATATAATTCAACGGAGAAAATTAATGTTTTTTCTAAAAATATAATTTTACTATGTTTTTTATAGGGAACACATATTATCATTATTTTTGAAATTTTTAGGTGTTCTATTTGTAAAATATAAACTTATTCATTTGAATCGATAAATATAAAATTATATTGGAAGAATTTTTTGTATTTTTATGATAAAATTTATATTTTAATGAATAATGAAAAATACATCATTTAAAATCAAAATTGCATTTTCATCTAAAAATATTGTGTTTGGAATTTCTAAATCAACATTATATAATTTTAACCATATGGTCCAAATTAAATAAATAGGTCAATTTTATTATTTGAAATAATTAATAGTACCTTTATAAATTTTTTATTACTATGATTAAAGGTAAATAAGCTAATTAAAGGTAAATATAATATTATAATAAAATAAAAATACACTTAAGCATGTAATTATTTACTTGGATGAGTGTAATACCAACATCAGAATACATAAGGATATATTAGGACCACATTGTTCCATCTGTATGACTTTACTGTTTTTGTAATATTATATTATATTAATACTCATTTTTGTTACACTTTTCTCTTAATAAAGTAACGTATTTTAATATGGAGTTATAAAAGTGGCCTCATATACTATAAATAATAATTAAAAATATTAGAAGATTCATTACATCATTAAAATTTATTTATAATTTTTAAAAATAGAATAAATAAATTTAATCATGATATAACAAAGATATATTAATTTCATAATTAATGAATGACTCAAATTAATGATATTAAAAATATAAAATAAATGTGATTTGACATAATTTATGACATGCACTAGTTTTATTGAGATTTACGGTATGCAAGTGATGATTGAAGGTAATTTTTTCACATTAATATTGATTTTATGATATTTTTTTAAAATTCAACTAATGAATAGTTTTATAATTGACCCAATTATCATTCTAAAATATAAAATAGTTTTTTAAATTTTATAAGATATATTAAATAAATGATTCATACAAAAAGTTTATATAAGTATTAAAAAATTATTAATTAATCCTTTATTTCTGTTTTGGAATGATTTGAAAATTATTTTAACCATCAATGTGTAAATTACTAAATAAATTGATATGATTTAAAAGTTGTTAAATAAAAAATATAAGGATTAAAAAATATTTAAAACATTTAAAATTATAATTATATGAGGATGATTTGACAAAATATGATATTACCTTATAAATAGACCATTCTATGACTATTTTTGGATATACTACGTTTTAATAATATTTTAATGATTTAGATAACTCCAAGAATGAACCTCAACTATCATATAAAAGGGAACACATTCCTCTCTATTAGTCACACTTAAAAAGAATTGTTTGTTCATGATCTACCAATACTAATTCCTATAATCTCTACCCACATATTTAGGACATAGTTTATTAATAAGACCCTCCTTAAATGTGTTCTTCACATGTGATCAATCGAATAAGATATGTCATTTTTTTTGTTATTTCTATTTTATTTCATCATCCACATCCTTCATATATCCTCCAAAAATGATCATATAAAAACGATAGTTTAGTAAATATAATGAGATGATAATATATTAATATCATCACCTCTATCAATCTCAAATTTAAACAAATGGGAAACAAAATTTGTGTTTCTGTGTACGGTGGACTACCATCTCATGAACTATTATAGTCTATTTTGCATTACCATCTTTATTGATTGGTAATACAGTTCGAATTAATTTTCATTTTCGATATTCATGACATATGAATCATTATACTATAAAATACGTCAATTAAATTCTTACATTCCATGCACATAAAATCGATATCGTCATTCATGCAAACTTGTGAACTATAACCTCCACGATGTGATGTGATTAATTTTTTTAACTACAACACATGTATGATATGTTATATATTTTTAAATGATTAATATGAAATTAATTATATTATTATCATTATGGAATGAAAAAAATGTAAATATAATTTTTCCATAATGAAAAATAAAAAATGAATATGTTACAAAGGCATTTGTACGTCTTATGATCTCCATTGTTGTAATGCTGTTCATTTTTCTAATCTTTAATAAATGAATTTATTTAAAGGTATATTATTTATAGTAAAATTATTCTTATTTAATGATTATTATTCAGGGGATTATTTTCTTATGAACTCATGGACTATTGATATCCACCCATGTTCATTTTTGACTCGATTACCGAATATCGACAAAATTACTGATATGAAAATGAATAATTAAGTAATTTTTATGACATAAAAATAGTGATATAAAAGGAATAATAAAATTTAAATATGATATTAGGAAATTCAATAATTAATATAATATTTTTATTCAAGATGATAAATATTTTAAGTGATGAGTAAGACATAAAGATATTGATTTCGTCTCAATAACATTTTATCATGACATTTCATTATGATATTCTCTATTATTGTTATATAATATATATATATATTCCCTTTTAGTTTTATTATTCATATTATATCTAAAAATTGTTATTTAATGATTTTTAAAGTGATCTACATTCATGTGGCTTATAATATATAGTTTCAAAGTGGAATGGTACTCTTTAACAAAAATTCATTATTTTATGTGTTTTAAAGATTTATTCCTCATAATAATTATAATTAATATCAATTGTTTCAAAATAATTTTATAGATTTAATTACATGGACATAAATTTTTTAAAATATTAATTCTCATATATTAATTTAAATGTTTCAAAGTTGTTTGTGACAATTTGATTCAAAAATATATTCTATATATGTATTAAAATGTGTTTCTTAAATTTAATGGTTATCTTAAACATGAAAAAGGAATTTTTGGATTAACATGTTGAAAATGGAAATATTATATGTGTTGGTTATTGGACATTAAATGGGTTTGAAAAATATATCTTATATGAATGTTTGAGCACTATTATAGCTCACAGGTGAGCCCGATATTACATATACGAAGGGTTGGGCCCCATTATATCTAATGAATGTTGTGTGAGTCCAATATAGACTATTAAATGTGTGAGGATCATTATATATCTCCAATGTTTTTGGTATTATGTAGGTGGAAGTTGACTATATTGTTATTCCATTTGTAATTGTGGTTGTAAGAGTTATATGGTAATGATTTCTTAAGGCCCCTATATAATTTTATATTCATTCTAATATTTTTTTAATAAATTTTTTTAATGGTTGTTAATTTTTTCACATGAATTATTATTTGCATTATTTTCCAATGTTACAAAGCTTGTGTTATATTCCAACATTTTAAAAGGTTTTTAGGAGGTCTTAAGATTTGTAAGGACCTAGAAGATTCCTTGTTGAATGTATGGATGGCATTTCAGGAAAAGAGAACGTTTTCTATTCAAAAAGGCTATATATTGGTTAAAAAAGTGGAAAGCAAGTGTAATATACCATATATAATGTATGAATCAACCTTATATTTTTTCTAGTTCTATAAAACAAAAAATTTAAATATCCTTGAATTTGATATTTAGTTCAAATTCACTAGAATGTGATTTGTTTAATGATGGGACATTTTAAAAATAACCAATAGAAAATAATGGATTTCATTTAGTAAAGAATTAGTTCATAAATATTAGGATACATAATAAATTATGGAATAACAGACATGTTATAAGATTAATAATCTTTGACTTAAGAAGAAGTAATCTTGATATGTGTGTTTTTTAGAAAGGATGGTTCTTTTGGAAAACATTTTGTTTTTCATAATCTGAATAATAAAATATCTATCTACCATAAAGGGTAATATAATTATGAATAAATGATATTTAAGAAAAATCCATAATGAAAATGGGGTGAAAGAGGGAATCCCAAATGAAATAGGGTTGGGTTCAAAAAATCCCTTACCATTTGTCTAAAAGCATCCTTCAAATTAATGTGACGTATTATAACATAATAGTAATTAATGAAAAAATATATATATTTTATACATCAATATAATTCATTACGGGTTTATTATGAACTATTATGGTCTTTTAATGAGTTATAGAGTTTCATTTTATCATTCATGGTCAATGATTTTCATGGTTATCCTGATTATTTCACTTGTATTCCTGATGGGAAGTTCGCGTAAAATGTGGATAAATATCCAGAATTTTTATTTTCTGTTATTAATGATATAAAATAAGTTAAATGATCTTATAATTCATTTTTTTATACCATGAGTATTATTTAGTAGATAAATGTAAATGATGCTCGTTTTTGGTTAAATTTGGCAATTTTTCGAGAAAAACAACCAACTCTTATTGTTTTATAATTTAGTATTATGTTTAAATATTAGTTATAAGACATAAAGGATGTCATGTAATACTAATTAAATTATGATATAAATTATTTAATTCTCTTATTAACATCATTTTAGGTGTTCATGGGAAATGACACTGCATTACCCATGATGTCAGCAAATTGAGTGAACACAAGCGATGATTTAATTTTTAAGATAAAATAGAGAGTGTAGAGATATTCATGTCAGTTCACACATAAAAAAGATATAAATCTTGTATATTTAACATATCAGGGTTAACATTTCATTCGGATGAAGTGAGGTGAATAGAGAATAATTACATAAATTTAAATTGAAAGGAAATTAAATGAAAAAGATAGAGGATATACCTCTTGAATTATCCTATTGAGATCCTCCTAATAGAACATAGAACTAGTTTTTTATGCGGCCAAGGGCCCTTAGACATGGGGTACTGGCTAGTGAATTTTTCAGGTAGAAAATATGAATGAATAATTTCTTTATAGGTGTGAGGATAGGTGAGTGGGTTGTTTTGTATTTATAGTGGAGGACAGGGGTGTTTTCTAATTATTTTAATCATTAGTTTATTATTTTTCACAGTTCATGAAATAGTGAGGATTATATTGAGAAATAAATATATTAGTTAATGAGATTTCTAATGAATGATTATTTACATCATTTTATGACTCATTAATGACTAAAAAATTTAGGTTTTAGCTTTTTTCGCAAATTATCAATTTTACCATTCACCAATAATTCAGGTATTTGAAAAAACCCCCAAAATTCACTTTAAAAATTTTCGAATATGTAAAACTATAAAATAAAAACCCTTTCATGAAAATAATTTACTAAATATTTTTATGTAATAATTTAATTAAAATTATTAGTTACTTAGAACATGCATATTTTAAAATTAAATATTATTTTGTAACACTTTAAGAAATTACATAAGGTAACATAGAATTATCATAAAAAAATAATACATCCAAATATTACGTAATGAAATAATTTTATGAAACTAAATATTATTCTATAATTTAAAATTAATCATAATCCTCTAATTAAATATTTATGACATATATTATAACAATATTTAATTGATAATTTATAAAAAATTTATTTAATTAGACTATGATATAATTATACAATGATTTTATTTATAAGATGAATAAATATTATTTATACATGCAGGGGTGTAGTTATTATCAATTTTATATATTTTTTATTAATTATATTCATATTAATATCCCTAAGCCTGTGTTACCTTTTCATTCGTATTGGATCCTTAAATTCTAGAAACACATCATATTTAATTAATTTTTCATATATAATTTATTTATTATATAATTGAAGTGATATTTTGTGATTTATGCTATGTAAAATTTCAATAATAAGGGGTAAATTCCTTTGATAAAAAGTTGGGTCCTTACAGGATCCTATCTTATTATAGAGGGTAATGCCTCCCATATCATGAGATTTTTTTACTCTATATAAAAAACTCAAACCCTAGGCCTATTAGATGAATTATGGGGGTCATTATATCTCCCCCCTCATTGAAAAAACTTTGGAAGGAGGGGGACATGACAGAGTGGAATCAACGGTGAATGTTGAAAGATAGGATGGAGTTTAGAGTTATGAATCGTGAGGACTTCATTTCTTGGTGTGTAAATATTTCTAGTTGAACATGGTGTGTAACAAATTATAAGGATATTGGAGAAGACATGGTATTTTAATGCCCCTGATCTAGTGCATAAATATTTAGATTATTGAATAACCATGAGAGGTTGCACTACCTGAATTATGTATACTTTTAAAATATTAATGCATCATGATCAATTGTGTTCAAGTAAGAAATGATTTTTTTGTTATTTAAAGGTAAATATATTGTAAAATTAGATAAATAATACAAATAAAATTACATACTATTGAGCATAGGAAATTTTTATTCCCTTTTAGATATGGATGGAAAGTTTTTTCCATGTCTGTCTCGTTGAGTGGTTGTTTATAATAATGACCCACATGAACATAAAATGGTTTATCTAGTTGAGTATTTTGATCACTGGTACATGATATTTCCACTGATTTAGCATCATGATTTGGGATAGTATGAGTGAATAAAATCTTATGTTGAGATAAATAGAAGGATATATGTTTTAGGGATCACATTCAGTTAGATATTTCCACTATAGGAGTAATAAATGCTCTTAATAGTTATTAATATATGAGGAGCTAAACATTAGTGGTGGATGTTGGAAATTTTCTGAGCAGAAGGTTGAATATTATTACAATTTCTAAAATCTAAAATATATTCTGGAATAGTTCCATTCACAAACCATGTATTATATAAATATGCAAGATCTACTACCACTTCTGTTGGGGGGAATCCATGTGAGGTTGTTTGGGATCAGGATTAATGTTATTATATATTTTTTTTTTACAATTTATCATGATGAGGAGTCTCATGTTATATGTCTTGATAAGGAATTCCATTATTCGTTCTAGTACACATTTCTAGATATAATTTATCCTTTATAACTATAAGTTTATAAAAAGGATTAATGATTTATTAGATGCACTCATGAGGAAATTTACAGAAATAAGGGAACCAATAGGGTTCCTCGAGGTGAATAGTTTTCACGGGTAGGTATCAGCGTATCCAAGCCAACATGGTATTGACTATATGAGAGTTTAACATTATAGAAACCTATATAAAATTTTGTGTATTATGGTCCAATCCTCATCCTAGGGACATTATAACAACATTCATTCATCTATGGGTCTTTTGTACATCATTGAGATCTGTTATGAATGTATTCTCATGAATGGTTTGGTAGTAGTGTACATGTTCAACATCATACTCAGTCATAGTAACCATGAGGTCATTTCAGTTGTTTGGTAAATAGGTTTATTCTCTAGATATGGTCGATGTGGAAGGTAGAGGACGACCTCAAGAATTTTAATGTGTTATGGTATATATAACTGAGCATTCTTGTGGAGATGATGATTAATTGTGATTTGAAGAAGATCTTCGTGGATAGTTTCAAACAATATAGGTAATTCTACAAACATGGCAAGATATCAATGTAAGTAAAATCATTTTATCATATACCTTTATCTATGGTATTATATATTCAAAATCTTCACAATACATTGTTATACCTAGTATAGTTTTTTTGGAACTATACATAGATTCAATTCCTATTCACCTAGTGCTCACTACTCTAGTTATATTTTTTATCATCCTCCTTGATGTTTTGAAGCGATGTAAACTCATGATGGGGATACAACCATTTTTCGCAGATCATTTTGTTTTATATATGAATCCATATGATGTAATAATATTAATTAATTGGTTTTCACTTATATATTCTATTATCAATTTATTCTAGGGGAAAATTTGGTTCTTATATGTGGATGACCAAAATGTGGATCCTGACAGAGAACAGGGTTATTATGGGAATAATCATCATATATAACCCCTTATTTATTTGATGGTTGATATTTCTATAGATCAGTGTACAATTGGATAGTTTGGATCCACAGGGTTTTGGTGGTGCTCCTATTTATTTTCTTATATGATTTTATGTCATTTCATCCCCACTGTGACATTGGGTTTTCGATAGACATTCATCAGCGCGCTTCTCTAATTTTGATAGCTATTAAATAGATGAAACCTTCTAAGTTGTAGGACTTAAATATCTATCTATATGGTCTAATGCATACGATTTTAATCATTACCAACATTTCATTGTGGTGTTCTCTTGTGTTTTACAAAAATGTATATTGTAGTTTAAGGTTGTTCAAGAATGCCGATGGTTATACTAGTTGATTATAATAAAACAATATACTAATCAAAGTAGGGACGATATTTATGAATAGTTTAGGGGAGATATTTGTTCTCTAAAATGTTCAGTGGATTGGATATCATGACTATATGGTGATGACTAGATATGTTTATAAGACTACCAAAAGATATAGGTATGGGAACTTTGATTTCATGGTCATGATGTTATGAGTGAGTAATGCACCAACTGTGTTAGTGGGGCTCATCAATGGTATGTTATTTGTATTCTTGGTACCATTTTTTTATTCATCAAATATATATTAATATACACAAATATATAGGATTAGAATTCAATTCCTCTCATAGATGTTCTACAGGTTCATCTACGCAACTAGGTCTGTGGAAAATTGTCAAATTGTAAGTATTGGATAGGACTGGTTCCTTTTTTTGGGCATGTTGTATCGTAGCTAGGTGTGGATATAGACTGATCAATGTATGAGGATACAATTTATTGGGATGAACCTATGAATATAGAAGTGGTAAATAAAATCCATGGTATTACAGTTTATTATAATAGGTTTCTACCAGATTTCAATAGTATTATAACAATGTTGATATCATTGACTAGGAAGAACTATTCTTTCATATTTAATCACTAGTACTGGGAAACATTCACCAACCTAAAGGGGATATGGGTTAGAGCTACATTACATAAATTTCCTAATTAGGGATTTATGTTTGATGTGTTTTTTTATTATCCCTATCTGGGATTGGGATGTGTGTTTATTTAAAATAAATAGATGATCTCTTATGGGACTTGGTAGTTATTTCCCCACAAGTATAACTATTCCAACTGTTATTTGAAACTAGTATATGATTTTTTTCAAAAATAAATTAGGTGGGATTCATTACTAGGTAGTGATATTTGGTTTTCATTGACCACAATATCATGAGGTATATCTTTCAATGGAATTATTTAAACCCATAACAATGATTATGGATGGGTTCACATCAGAGAATGATTAAAATATCCAATACACCTTTTAAAAAAATATTCAGTCTAATGATTTGAGAATAAAGTTATAGAAGGATGTTTTTCAATGTTATGGGGATTCATGGTGTGTTAGAGATGATGTGAATGAAATATACATAAATTTATGTTTGATTGATGGAGAATGATTCATGTTTTAGATAATGGGATATTCATATCTACTATACCAAATTAGTTATTCTTTGTGGGAGAAACATAGGCATAAGTGCTTTTTGATCATGTTGACCAATGTAATTCCCCAAGGGGATGGTCATTGGATGGTCATTACTAGAAGATTATTCTTGGGAGTTTTCATGCTAAGTATATATTCATAAAATATTCCTTCATTAATTTCATTTAAAAAATTCATCATCACATCCATTAGTTTCCATTCTTTATCACGGCCTAGGGAAATTTTTTGTGGAATATGATTAAATGATTATTAGGGGTTTTTTATATGTGTATCATTTTCCAGTAGATAAATGATGAGAACCATGTTCCTAGTGGGGTGTTGTATCCATGTGATTTTCTGAAGAATAAATAAGATGAATATCTATGTAATTAATCATAGGATTACTTGAGTTCCAGAGCTTGATATTTTATCGTTGTTATCATGGATTAGTTGATGATATAATCCCACTTTCTAAGAAATATGGAGTTGGGTGTACTGGATGTTTTGGAAAAACATGTATGTGAATGAGGCGGCATAGCTTCCTGATGTCTTGATGAGTATGTTCTCATAATGGGAAGAGAAATTTAACTAGTTATTATTTAGTTAATTTTAACATGATATTAGAACTCAATTACACCATAGAAATGATTTACACAGTTAGAATTATTAGAATATAGTGTAGACTAAAAATAAATTCAGAGGAATTGATAAAGGAATGTATATCAGATATCATCTAATTATGGTCACAACACCTACCATTTTTTCATTTACTTATTAAAATTTCTATCATTAATACATTAGCATATTCAAAATTTAATCTTCGTATGAGGGTAAATTTAATTCTCTTCTTTTCTAGGATGAGGATGGGGGTCCGATATACATGGACACAATGATATAATAATCATAATAGATAATTCTTAGTTGTTTCAATAGGGTATGAAAGATGTACCATACTAGAAAAATTATTATACATATCACATAAGGAAGACATTTGAGTCTGATGTTGGTGACCATGTGCTCTTAAAGGTTTCCCTTCAATAGGGGTATCAAATATTTGAAAAATGGAGTATACTACCACCCTTGTGTTTTCTTCCTTATAAGTAATTGTTAGAACCAGAGAGGTGGATTACCATTTTTATCTACCCTTTTTATAGGGATATATTCATGATGTATTTTAGGTATATCATCTCTGTTTGTGACATCATGATTAATATCTTATCATTCACTAGGGAGAGTTGGCTATCGAAGATGATTTTTTATTTATGGATCATCTAGTGGATTTCCATGAATGTTAATATATCTTTTTGTGAGGACAAACTATTCAATTTGTTTTATGTTCTATGATATCATGGTGGTTGAGAAGAGGGTACATGGGAATGTGATAATGAAATGGTTTCCCAATACCTAGAGTTTTTTTTGTTTTAATTTTCCTTCTCTTTCCTTGTTGGTACTCTCATGTAGTATTAATCATTATGTTCTATAGAATGTGTATTTTTCATTATGTATTATTATTCATAATGTTTCAATGTATGAAAATCATATTAGGTTATTTCTAATAGTGAAAAATTATAATACTATATGACTATACCTATCCAGGAATGTTTGTGACACACAGTGCAAATAATATGATTACATGGGTGAAAGAATTTCATGATTCTTATGTTCAAGGTAGTGTAAATTGTTGGTATTTTTTGGACACTAGTTTAGGAAATTTTTTTTGGGGTAGCATTTTTTATGTTATGAAATTATGAGTCATATAGAGTGATGGTTTCCCAAATGGTTCATCTACTTCCATAAATTATGGTTTTGAATTAACTATGATAAGACTAGTTTGAGAGGTATATGATATAACATATTTGACCATTCAGCAAATAGATTTTTGGATAATCATTGGATTAATTTTTATATAGAAATTATAATGGTGTTTGTGGATAATGGGAGGTTTTTAGGGGTTTTGGAGGAAAAGATATGGTTTTGATGATTATGGTAGGTCATAGATGTAGATCACCAATGGTAGACCATTCAATTGATATTTCACTAACAGTGGGTCTCTTTTAATATATATTCATTGGTAGATCATTTTTTAATATACCACAATGAGAGATATAAGGGGGTAGAAAACCATTGGTAGATCATTACAGGAGATGATCAGAAATGGTAGTGCTTTTTGGTATAACACCAATAATTTAATATTCTATGTGTATATCAACAATTGTAGATCTCTGATGGTAGATCAACAATTTTATTTCACTCTATTGGTAAAAAAAACTGTATATCTCTAGCTATAAATCAACAATGGTATATAATTCTAGTGGTAGATTTCCAACAATAGATATAATATAGTGATCAATAATGATATTTCATTTTGTTAGCTGATCACTAATGTAAGATATCTGGTGGTATGTCATAAATGGAAAATCAATGGTGATAGATCCCAAATGATATATCATGATGGTGGTTGGTCTCTAACTATAGATATCTAGTGGAATATCACCATAGGTATATCATCCAAATGGTAGGTCAGTAATGTTAGACTGGCCTAGTTGTATATTCAAAAAGTAGATATCTAATGATTTTTATTTTTTAAAAATATATTTTTGTTCACATTTTTCATTTTATATTATAAAAATTATTTCATTACATTAATTACATGGTTTGAAATCATTATTAACGGAGTATAATTATATTATTAATTTTATTAAATTACTTGTATCGTGTAATTTTTACCCCTCTTAGAGTAGATTATATCGTTATATAAAAGTCCATGGAAACCATATCAAATCTAATTGGATTATAGTTTAATTTTTCTGATGTGAATATAATTTTATCATTCATTATTTGATTTGTTTCTATCCAGACAGGATGTTTCAGAGTGTTCTCCCCATGGATTCATGGAACTCTATCACTATATTAGGATCAAGTTTATAGTATGTGTGGCCTTCAGTATGTGAACCCATATTTCTTGTACAAAAACAATTTTTAAATATTCATTATTCTAGTACATTAATTTTCTCACTTCTCAATTAGTATTTTTCATGCATGGATGGTTTCTTATATTTTTCTATGAATAAATTGTTTCATAAAAAATAAAAGTTAAAAAATAATTAATTAAGAAAAGTTAATATGGGTCATGGGAATGATTGAATTTTAATTTCTTTTTGATATGGTTTTGATATGTAAATTTTATATGTTAAATGTATGAAGAATTTTGTGACTATTGAGGTTCCTTGATTTTACTATTATGATGTGATTTATTGAATGTAGGGTGTGTGGTTGTTGAAATCGCCTTAAATGTAGTATTCTAATTATGTGTACACTTTAAATGAATTTGATTACATGTGATCTTATGGGTTGGTTGTTAAAGTCCATTAATAAATAAGTAGAATTGATTGAAATCTTCCATTACTATGATGGAAAATTGTATGGGTTTTCTGGTCTAGTTGTGTGTTGTTGTTCGGTTGTGATGATGATATTCATCGGTGTTTTCTATTCTGTGATGTGTACGTGGTTATTGGATGTTTTATGGTTGTGAATTATGAATTATATGTTCATTGTTGTATTTATTTTTTGTAGGGATATGAAATTTTTTAAGATGTGATGGTTGATAGAAGTGTGTATGGTTTTTGGGATGATTCATTGTTTCTCTAATTTTTTTTTGTGATGCACTTGGTTCACGTGTTATATTTAAAGGAAAATGAATTGGATAATGTAATGTAAAAAATAAATCAATTTTGAGTAAACTATAACAATATGTGTGAAAAAACAGTCGGTTGTTAAATAAGAATTGATGAAATATAAATTATAATTGGAACATTTATTGAAAATTAAAATTGGTTGATAAAGGAAAATATGTAATATAGATTATTTATAATTAAATAATTATATATGTATCATGGGTAGTGTTTTTATTATATTGTGTTCTACTGATATTTTTGGATGCGATAGTTGAGAATCATAGAAGATATTTTATTCCCTAGGTCTAATCCATTAGGTTGTGGCTACTGGGTTGTGAATCTATATGTTTATATATATATATATATTATATATTCACAATTAATTTTTATATTCACCCCCATGCCGAGATCCATATTTGGAAACCCATATATTTGTATATTTTGTGGCTATTTTTTCAACATCCCAATAATAGTTGAGGTGAATCGCTACCACGCTTTCCAGATCCATCTTCTAGGAATTGGTGACATGAAAAAAGTGTGGTGGACATAAGTTAAATGTGTTTATTAATATATATATATTTAATGTTGTTGTGATGAGACATGTGTCATAGGGAGATATGTGATGAGATACCATATGTTGGGGTTCATGCATCGTAGGTGTATGACATGATGTTGAATTCCTTAATGTTCATGATACTCTACTGCCCTGTCTATGTGACATGGTGTGATGGATGATTTGTTTATGTAATGGATATGATATTAGGTGTTGTGATGGCCCTGGTGTCTACATGAGGGATGTGATGTGATGTGATACAAAAGTTGTAGGATTCCCATTACATATGTCACTAAGATGTGAGAGAAGAAAATCAATGCGAAATAGGAATGGGGTATCCTATCAATGATATTCCTAATATTATATTATTAAACATGGATGCATTATTTAGTCAGTAATCTATGAAAATGATGGGTTAGGTCAGTTTACCTATATATTTAGTGTTTGTTTCTACTATTTTTTGATGAGTGCATTAGTATTAACTTTTTACATTTTCATGAGAGAATTTTCTTATCCTACCATGTATAATTATATACAATCACATTGTATATAATATTATTTTTAGCTATCTAGGAGGATTATGTGGAAAATAGTAGACATTACAAGATTAGTATATTAGGAAATTTAATTTTACATATTCAGGTTATTTTTAGGTTTTGGCATTAGAGATTTTATTGGTATTAGTTTTATCTATACATGAATTATAACACATATATTGGATTATTTTATATTATATAGTGGTAATTCTTGTGTTTGATTCTTGTTATCTGCAGATAATATTTTTAATAGATGCTAATTCCTGCTATATCATTATATTTTTATACCCATAGCGCTTCTTCCACCCAAGGACATATTAGTGGTGGGACACGAAAGACAATATATCTCTCCACTCTTTACAACAACATCAGTTAAATGTGTTAATCACATATACTCCCAATGGTTCCTTGTATATTAATAGGATGAATTTAAAATGAGAGAATTATTTGTCATAAATATTTCATAACAACTTAACTATTTTACAAAAATTTATTGATTAAAAAATTAATCTTAAAGTATTAACCATGTTTTATATGAGTTCACACTATATATTTTCACTAAACCACCCATGTACATATTAAATTAATAAATAATACAACATGCATTTGAAGTTTCATAATATTCTATCAATGTATGTCGTATATATTATTTTTAAAAATTACATAATTTCATAGGAAAAATCCCAATGAATATTACAAAGGGAAGGTATCAAAGAGACCCAAACACAATGTACAAACATCATAAATTGATTTTGATTAATATTAAATACATTTTTCTATTAAAAGTACACAAGGACCATGATAGTTTATATATAGTTGATAATATACCGAATATTTATTTATTTGATAAATTTGCTTTAATATATTCCACAAATGCTTTACCTCCTGATACCCATCATAGTTATTTAATACACACATTTTTACTCAAAATAAATTTAAAATTTATCCTAAAAAACGGTGAGATAAGATTCTTGTTAGTGGTAGACATATGAGATTTCAATTTTTGATCTTAACTAAGAATACTATACATATAATTTTGTTATATCAAAATTATATCCTACAATGTTCATGCACAATTATTAATATATATTAAATCAAGAGTCATGAAATAATTTTATATTATATGACAATATATGAACCATATGAGTTTTTTATTATCATTAATAAATCATGCTCAATTAGAGAATATCATTACCATATTAACATATCATAGGAAGTGTGTAAAATAAAAATAACCATATAAAATAATTTCATTATAGTAACACAGAAAACATTTTAAAGTAAAATCATTATATTTGATAGTGTGTCTGGCATGAAAAACCAATAATGTTATGGAATGAAATATCATAAATTTGTAAATTATTTCCAAAATTTTAAACAAATTAAATCAATGATATATCTTAAAAGTCTTGTGATATTGAGTTATCATGAATTTCATGCAACAATTAATTTCATCGATTTCTTATGTTATATACAGGAATGTGTTTTAGATTACACAAATATAATATTATAATATTATTGTTTAATATAATATTATATAACCTTGAAATAAAATTTTTAGTTATGAATAACAATAAATATATTATAAATATATGTGTCATAAAAATATAAAATTAATTCATTGTTTACCAATAAAATAGAAATATATATTGAATATAATTGAATATAAATGAAAAGTAGTTATGATCACAAATGTTTTTATCCATAAAAATGAAACTAATTAAAATTATTTAACGATATAAAGGGAATGTATATATAAAATATTAATGAAAATATTTTTGACATTCATCGAATATGTTTGGTATTCATAAAATATGAACAACATCAATTTTATACGTAAAAAGATATATTTTTTCTAAATGATATTTTACCGCAAGAAAATGGAGATCTAGTTTCAAATGAAATTTTATAACATTGATAAATACTATATATCAATATAAACCCCTTTTTAAAAATATAATAAAATTTGGTTTGGGTGAATTTTTTGTATTTATTGTGATGTTTAATTTTTTGATGAATTATAACAAATATTAAATTTTAATGAAAATGATTTTTTACAGTAAGTTTTTTTATAGGGATATATTATTTTTATAATACTATTTTAAAGAGTAATTATTTAAATAATACATAATTTAATTCAATATAGTTCATGACAAACAAATTACCATTTGAAATTTATATAAATACATAGCCACCTATTAAACATTTTCACTTTAGAAAACCGAATTGTCATGGAATCTATATGATTAATTTTAAATTATTTTGAACCACATATCTGATGGGAATATAGAATAATGGATTCTATATTTAGTGGAAGAATTATTTATATATATAATATGATGAATTTAGTCTTTTACAAAAAAATATTAGTGAATGTTGTTAAAATTAATTACACTTATTAAGAGAAAAATTTCCTGGACAAAGGACTAATCCATAATCTGAAGGATTTAAATGACATTGAATATTTGAAAAAATATATTGTATATTCAGCTCTTGAAAAAATAATACCTTTTATATAATTGTTATATTTATTGGATCCACATATCATGGGAAAACAAGAGTGGGATTCCCATTTTAATATTTTACAAGAATGTAACTCATTCTCTATTATTAAAAATCACCATCCCCTCTCACATATTGACACATATTAAACCATTTGGATCACCGAAAATCTTATAAAATAATATACCAAAGATTATACCCTCAAAATATATTCCTTGTCACGACCCGTCCTTGGGGCCCATTTCGTGACTACCCCAAGCCTACCTTCCATAGGCCAGGGGCTGGCGACTAGCACCAAAGGCGTAAAACCCGATAACTGGGAAGGAATTTCCTTTATAAAAGTAAACAAAACACCACAGAGTACAAGAGTATGTGATACACTAAGTACAAAAGAATTTACTAAAATTAAGTGGTCCAGTATACAAACCCAACTAATATTAAAACTACAACCGAACAAAAGTACAAAAGAAAATACAAACAGCTGGAAGAATAGAAACAACTCCTGGGTCGTCCACCTCTGATCCTATCTGAAGGGTAGGCACAGATAGGGCACCTCCTGAATCGTCCACCACGGATCCTAGCTGAATGGTAGGTACATATTGCCTTCACAATTCTCTCACCCATCTTCCTCCTCTGAGTATCGTCTCGTTGTGAAGTCCACCTCCAGATACTGAATCGTCCTGAGATCCACCTCCGGGTACTGTCCAGTCCACGAACACTCAGCCTCTATCAGCACTGCCCACCGTCTGCAACCAACAAAACGAGGTGCGGGCATAGCCCGTGCATGGGTGAGTATACGATACTCAGTACGGACCCCGAGACCCCCAAGGTCTCCCTAAATCCAACAAGGATAACCAAAAAGAAGGATCTCAACAGATAACCCTTACTTAGGTATAATCCCATACTTCTAACTATGTTATCAAGTAACCCATCTCAATCATGAGGAAACACAAGTTTATTAAAATAAATGGATAACCACTACCTAGTTATATGCCCATACATATACCTAAGTTATCAAGTGACCCATCACAATCATGAGGTAAACACAAAGGTCATAGACTCAACTCAAACCAAGATTTTCATTATCGAAACTGTAACTGCTGAAGAGCTCCGTCTCTAATGAGTAGAGTGATCCTGTCACGACTCTGAGGTACTACTCACTAACCTAAGACTTCTGAGCTACTCCTCCTATCGAGTACCGAGGGTCTGCCACCTCACAAAATAGTGCACCTCCATCATGCATCTGCCACATCACATAGTAGTGCTCCCCCTCACAACCTACAGAGGTACACCTCTTTTCGAGTACCGCGGGTCATCCCACTCACAATGTAGTCTCCTCCTCCATGGGTATGCCACCTCACAAAGTATTGCTCCCCACTGGGCTATGCAAGTCACTCCGAATCGAATCAGAGAAGCAGTCATCAGGACTCAGCCAGCTACATGGTCTTCGTACTCCATAAGCTCATCTCTGGGAGGGTCTTCTCCACATGCTACAGGTAGATACTCCAAGTATCACAAGTCCCATTAAGAATTATCTCAAAGGACCACCTCTTCATAGGGGTCTCAACGCAATAGATGGCGCGTCAATCGGACGGTCGGACTGTGAGTTATTAGCTTTTTCGTCCAAGGGGCCCGGTTGGTTTCGTGTACAACCCAACCCGACCGTATCTCAATTGTACCCCGAACTCACATAGGGTATACTCATAGGGAGTTTTTCTCAGCGTGATCACCAACACCGCTGACGGTTCGTCAAACAGCCGTCCGGTCTGAAAGTCATTGGCTTTTTCGTTCTAGGGGCCCGGTTGGATTTCGGGTTCAATCCAACCCGTCCAGTATACAACTTCATCCAATCCTCAGGGGATGTATATCAAAAGTTATGTCTTATCAAGATGAATTTAACAAAGTCGACGTCATATCAATCAGACGTCCGTAACTCATGTTATAAGCGTTTCAGCTTCGAGGGCCCGATTGGTTTCATGCTCGAACCAACCCGGCCATACCCCAAGTTCACCGAAACCCTGAGTGTAATATACTGAAACGACCGTCTCGATCCAAGGATTTCACCTCAAAGGATGGTGTGTCGATCGGATGTTCGTAGCCCATGATATGGGAAAAATACCGAATGTGATCCAAAAAATGGGGGGTCTGGGCCCCGTCCGACCAGGCCCAACCCCCCCTGGGTTGGCCCGAACCGTGTCGACCTGACCCTGGTCCGGTTCCGACCCGGATGGGCGCGGCATGGCCGGGTCCACTCGCCCCGCCCCGGCCTAGCTGGGGGGGGGGGGGTGTGCTGGCTCGGCCAGCGGCCGAGTAGGGGGGAACCATTCCCCCTTTCTCACACCACGGACGCGGCGCGCCTACCACATCCTCCTTCTACGGATCCCGCGTGGCCGCGGGATATGGCTGCCTCCCGCCGTGACTTCAGTGGAGGCGGTTTATCCTGACGGCGCGTAGGGCGCCGCTGCATATTGGCGGCCGACCGCTGCCTCCGGCCGTCGGTGCCGCCGTGCTGGTGAGGCGCGCCGACAAGGTCTTCCGCGGACCACCAGATGCGCTCCGGTGGTCCGTTTTGCCTTCCGTATTCACCAACGGTCCTCTTGGGACCTTCTCTTCACTGCAAAGTCTTCAGAACACCTCTATGGCCCGTTTTGTCGTCGCCCGTCGAACTGCACACCAATAAACAAACTGCGGAATCTTCGAATAGCCTCGGCGGCCCCGACTCCACCCGTAGATTCGTTCGGCCTCAACGGCGCGGCGCGACGGCTCCGCGCTTCTTAGCCGCATTCTTCTTCATTCTTCACGATGCAGTTGCACTGCGTGCCTTTGTTCATGCCGCGACAAACACAACATCGAAGGGGGAGGAGAGTTGGCCATGTTCGTGCGGCCCGACCTCCTCCCTTTATAATGATAATAGGAGGTGCAAGAATAATACGATGAAAATCAAGGAAAAATATTCATGAATGACAAATTAAAACCTACATGGATATTTGATGTCATGCATCGGACGTCACGGAGAACGGTGTCGCGGGGGTCGAACGTAGATTCTATGGACACCAAGGTGCGTCCGAGGAGGAAACGACGTCTCCTCACTTATTGCGGAGATAAAGAAGGAAGGTACGCTTTCGTTGGCGATGACCACCGCGGTCGGCGACTTCTCCCTTGTCTCGAAGTAAGAAGAAGATCTTCAGTGTCGTGGTACATAGTGTCGCGGAGAAGAGGATCGTCGGTGTTGCGTTACATGGCATCACATCATCTATCCCCAAGGAACTAGAGTTCTTCATCTTCTTTCATCGTAGGTCAGCGTTTTTGGTCGATCATCACGTTCTTCAACGAGGAAGAATGTTCATCAAGACTGGATTATTTCTCCCCAAATATTATCACACAACATACATCCAAAATAAAATAAGGTTTCCCTTATTTTCTTCCTCATGTCAACTCGTTCAAAATTCAAAAAGAATCCACGAATTAATTAACGCGTGGTGACCAATTAATGAGGCGTTTAATAAAAAAAAAACGATAGTTGACTTCGAATTAAGTGGGGGTGAAGGTGTGTTAATCAATTTCAGATGAGTTTACAAAATTAAAGAGAGAGGTGAGGAGTTATGGAAAAAGAGAAGGGGTGGTGCTCGTGTGGGCCTCACCACAACTTTATTCTCCCAAGGGAAGTGAGAAACCCAATGGGTCCCAGTCCAACTCCCAATCCTTGGAGTTAAACCACAATATAGAGAGAAAACTTGTTGTGACATAAAAATTAAAAATAAAATTGTAAAACAATTATATTTTTATTATTCACTTTTTCTTAACAACTCCTCTCGAGCAAACGCAACTCCAGAAAGAGTCTTCGTAAGCAAATACCAGCGCTGTGAGTTCATCAGTGCCCTCGGATTTCGATTCCATGAACCGGTTCAAAAGTTAGGAAAACTAGCTCGTTCGTTCACTAAACGAACCTGAGATAAACTTCGTAAATTTATTCCGGGCACATCGGGCCTCAGAATCAGGTGCCGTCAGAAACTGCATTCTTGTGGAATCCCAGTGAAATTAAGAAAAAAATTTCCATGAAATTTTCGGGTCTTTACATTACTCACACCTCAGGTATTTATGTCCCTGTTAAGATTTAACACAAACTAGTGATACAAAAGTTCTACTGACCACGCATCTGAGCCTTCCTCTCCCATGTGCTCTCTTGGATATTCTCATGCTGACAACGAAAGTGCACAAGAGGAATCGACCATCCTCGTAGAACCCACTCCTATCGATCCTCAACCTATACTGGAACCCTTCAAAAGTCACCCCATCACGAATCTCTAGCTCCCCATGGTCGATGATATGCGTCGGGTCAAGCACGTATCTCCCCAAATGAGATACGTGGATGTCTTCGTGCACCCGGTGCAACTGAGGTGGATGGGTCAAACGGTAAGCCACCGCACCTTCCCTGCTGAGGGCCTGAAAAGGACTGCTAAACCATGGAGATTACATTCCGCATGTGCCACATCTCCATAGAACTCATCGAGGTGAGACCCATATGAAAACATGGTCTCCATCCTCAAATTCCAGTGGCATCTGCCTCCGGTCAGCAAAAGTCTTCTGTCGGCTCTGAGCTGTCCTCATCCGCTCCTGGATGACCTAGACCTTCTCTTTCGTGGCCTAGACCATCTCTGGTCCCACAAGAGTTTCTATGATTTCTTCTTTTCGGATAAGTGAAATCCGGTCTCATTCCCTGGATGAACCACATTCTTTGCCTAATACAGTCAATCCAGACATTAATGATGCATTCATTCCATGGACGACATCGTAAGGCCTCGAAATTACCACCAGAAGATCCAACCATCACTCTCACCTCTAAGTGTCGAGTCACACTGTCGGCATCAGCGTGAGGTCACTAGGTCTCCTCCAGTTGGAATCTTGAAAGTGAGGGTCAAGTCAACAGTTTTAATCGGGACCTCTCAGTACACAAAAAGGAAGGAATCAAATGTCACAAGGACAAGTGTCTTTTATTACTACAGCTAAAAGTACGAAGACAAAAAACAACAACAACAACATAGAACTAGAGTTACCAAGCACAAAAAGGTATCCACTAGTTCTGCTCTTATCCACCTGCTTCCGGAGCACTACTGCCTTGTCCATGACTTGGATGTTTCTCAAGAACCCGCCACTTCTTCTGTCTCAGTGGCTCCTCCAACGCATGCAGATAAACTATGAGGGGAGTCGGACAGTCACGTGCCATGTGACCCTTCTTACCGCAGGAGTTAAACTATCCGTTTCTGGCACGCCTGGCTCTGACCCCACCCCGAGTGACCCGCACTACAGATCCTAAAACCAGAGATCTCCCATATGCTGGTCTGGTGCTCTTGGACCTCTACATCATCTGTCTACTACCTACTGATGACTCGGAAACTGAAGGAAAATCATGCGGAAAAGGAAGAAGCTCAATAACATGCTCGGGGTGTAGATCCACTGGTATAAACTCCACACTGAAGAAGGTTTCAACATCTCCCCATGTGACGTACATCCCGTCGCAAAATAGGAACAAGTGGCACCACCATCTCTCAGTCGTTTCCTGAAGGAGTCCGGCAGCAAAGATCACCATGAAGTCCGCTGGTATACCCACTATCCGAAAAACTCCCACCACAGCCTCCAACCAATCCTCAGCTGCCTGTGGGTCTGTCTCTCCCCGGATCCTGGGTGGCCTCTAGTGCTGGAACACATGCAGCACGGTCATGCGGCGTGCATCGCCTACTACTGGGGCTGGTGGCATCAGTTGCCCAACGTATGGTAGTACCGCTGGTGCCTCAACTGCAAGAGGGCCCTGTACCGAAGTCCCGTCGCTCAGTAGGATATCAGCACATACATCTCTTGGGGCTCTTGCTGATCGTCTGTGGAAAGGTATCCTGAAGGAAACATACGTGACACAGTCAAACGATTTATACCTGGTGACCCGACCTAGTTTGAGATGTTTTAAGGAAAAACCTTTGGAAACACTCACACAATCAGTGTTTTCATGAACAATGTCAGAAATCAGTTGTCAAGGTCCTTTTGTATGGATACGTCGGTCTCCCGCACCCACACTGGACTCCCTGAACTGAAAACCACACTCGGTACCCTTAACACTATTTCTTCATAGAAAGAAAATATCAGAGTTATAAGTTTTGTGGTAGAACCGACTCCTTTGATACCAATTTTTCATGAACCGTCCTCAGGGCCCGAGCCGTGACTACCCCAAGCCCACCTTCCATAGGCTAGGGGTTGGCGACTAGCACCAAAGGCGTAAAACTCGATAACAAGAAGTCATATCCTTTATAAAAGTAAACAAAACAGCACAGAATACAAGCGGAAGTGATACACTAAGTACAAAAGAAAGTGGTGAAAGTAAGTGGGCCAGAATACAAACCCAACTAAATGTATAGCTACAACTAAACAAAAGTACAACAGAAAAGAAAAACAGCTTGAAGAATAGAAACATCTCCTGGTTCGTCCACCTCGGATCCTACTTGAAGGGTAAGTACAGATAGAGCAGCTCCTGGATCATCCACCACGGATCCTACCTGAAGGGTAGGTACATATAGCCTCCACAATGCTCTCTCCTGTCTGCCTCTTCTGTGTATCGTCTCGTCGTGAAGTCCTCCTCCGGATACTGAATCGTCGCGAGGTCCACCGCCGGGTACTGTCCAGTCGTCGAACAATCGGCCTATGTCATCGCTGCCCGCCGTCTGCAACCAACGCAACGAGGTGCAGGAATAGCCTGTGCAGGGGTGAGTATACGATACTCAGTAAGGACCCCGAGACCCTCAAGGTTTCACTAAATCCAAAAATTATAACCACAAAAAGGATCTCAACAGATATCCCTTACTTAGGTATAAGCCCATACTTATACCTAAGTTATCAAGTAACCCATCTCAATCACGAGGAAATACAAGGTTTTTAAAATCAAAGGATAAACACTACCTATATATATTCCCATACATATACCTAAGTTATCAAGTTACCCATCTCAATCATGAGGTAAATACAAAGGTCATAGACTCATCTCAAGACAGGATTTTCATTAACGAAATTATAACTGCTGAATAGCTCCGTCTTTGACGAGTATAGTGATCTTGTCACGACTCTGAGGTACTGCTCACTATCCTAAGACTGCTGAGGTACTTCTCTTATCGAGTACCATGGGTATGCCACCTCACAAAGTAGTGCTCCTCCTCCATGGTTTTTCCACCTCACAAAGTAGTGCTCCTCCGCCATGGGTCTTCCACCTCACAAATTAGTGCATCCCACTAGGCTATGCAAGTCACTCCGAATCAAATCGGACAAGCAGTCATCAGGTCACAGCCAGCTACACGGTCTCCGTAATCCGTACGCTCATCTCCGGGGGGTCCGGTCCACAAGATACAGTTCAATACTCCAAGTATCCCAAGTCCCATGAAGATTTATCTCAAAGTACTACCTCATCATAGGAGTCTCAACACAATAGACGGCGCGTCAATCAGATGCCCGGTCTGTGAGTTATTATGCATTTGGTCCGAGAGGCCTGGTTGGTTTCATGTACGAACCAACCTGACCGTATCACAACTGTACCCCGAACTCATATAGTGTATACTAATAGGGACCAATTCTCAACGTGATCACCAACGCCGCTGACGGTCCGTCAAACAGACGTCCGGTCTGAAAGTTATCGGATTTTCTGTTCTAGGGTCCTAGTTGGATTTCGGGTTCAATCCAACCCGGACACTATCCAACTATGCCCAAACCTCAGGGAAAGTATGAAAAAAGTTCCATCTCATCAATATGAATCCAACAAAGTCAACGGCATGTCAATCAGACATCTGGAGCTCAAGTTATAAGTGTTTCTGCTCCGAGGGCCCGGTTGGTTTCATGCTCGAACCAACCCGGCCATACCCCATGTTCTCCGAAATCTTGAGTGTAATATAAAAAAACTACTGTCTCGAACCAAGGATCGTACCACAACTGACGGTGGGTTGATCAGACGTTTGTATCCCACGATATGGGAAAAAGACCCAAAGTGATCCGAAAACTGGGGGGTCTGGGCCCGGTCTGACCCGACCCAACCCCCCATGGGTCGGCCCACACTGGGGTGACCCGACTTAGGTCCGGGTCCGAACCAGCTGGGCACGGCCCGGCTCGGACCACCCGACCCACCCCAGCCTGGCAGCGAGGGGGTGCGCTGGCTCAGCCAGCGGCCGAGCAGGGGGGAACCGTTCCCCCCTTTCTCGCCCCACGGACGCGCCGCGCCTGCTGCATCCTCCTCCTCCGGATCTCGCGCGGCCGTAGGATCCGGCCGCCTACCACCGTGGCGGTTCCTCTTAGCGGTGCGTTGGGCGCCTCCACTTTTTTGAGGATGGCCGGTACCGACCACCGCCTTTGGCAGCTGGCGCCGCCGTGCCGGCGTGGCGCGCCAGCAGGGTCTTCCGCGGACCACCTGACGCGCTCCGGTGGTCCGTTTTTCCTGCCGTCTTCTCCAGCGGTCCTCCTAGGACCTTCTCTTCACTGGTATGTCTTCATAACTTCTCTGAGGCATGTTTCTTCATCACCCGTCGATCCTCACACCAATAAAAAAACTATGGAGTCTTCGAATCGCCTCTGTGGCCCCGAATCCGGTCGCAGATTCGTTCGGCCTCAACGGCGTGGCGCGACTGTGCCACGCTTCTTCGCCACATTGTTCTTGTTTTCTTGCAAAGAACTTGCGCCGCGTGCCTTTTTTCACTCCATGAAAAACACAACATTGAAGAGGGAGGAGATCTGGCCATGTTCGTGTGGTCTGACCTCCTCCCTTTATAATGATAACAGGAGGCGCAAGAATAATACGATGAACGACAAGGAAAAATATTCAAGAACAAGAAATTAACCCCTACATGGATATTTGACATCACGCATCAGACGTTGCGGAGAAAGACGTCATGGGGGTTGGTCGTAGATTCTCTGGACATCTGGGTGCGTCCGAGGAGGAAACGACGTCTCATCACTTATTGCGGAGATGAAGAAGGAAGGTACGTTGTCGTTGGCAATGACCACCGCGGCCGACGACTTCTCCCTTGTCGCAAAGGAAGAAGAGGATCGTCGGCGTCACGGTACACAGAGTCACGTCGTCGATCTCGGAGTAACATGCATTCTTCTTTTTCTTTCGTCAAAGGCCAGCATTCTTCGTCGTTCATCGCGTTCTTCAACAAGAAAAAATGTTCTTCAAGACTAGAGTATTTATCCCCAAATCGTCTCGCACAACATACAACCAAAATAAAATAAGGTTTTTCTTATTATATTCCTCCTGTAAACTCATAAAAAATTCAAAAAGAAGCCACGAATTAATTATAATGTGTTGACCAATTAATGAGGCATTTAATAAACCAAACAAAAACGAGAGTTGACTTGGAATTAAGTGGGTGTGCCGGTGCATTACTCAAATTAAGATGAGTCTAAAAAATTAAAGAGGGAGGAGATGAGTTATGGAAAAAGTGAAGGGGTGGGGCTCGCGTGGGCCCCACCTCTCCTTTATTATCCCAAGGAAAGTCAGCAACCCAACGGGTCCCACTCCAACTCCCACTCCTTGGAGTTAAACCACAATATAGAGGGAAATATTGTTGTGACACAACACTTAAACCACTTAGAAAGAAATAAAAATAAAATTGTAAAACAATTATATTTTTATTCCTCGCTTTTTTTAACAACTCTCCCCGAGAAAAAGAAACTCCATAAAGGGTCTTCATAAGCAAATAACGACACTGTGAGTTCATTGGTGCCCTCAGATTTAAATTCAGAGCACTGGTTCACAAGTTAGGAAAACCCGCTCGTTCGTTCACTGAACGTACTCGAGCTAAACTTCGGAAATTGATTCCGGGCACACAGGGACTCGTAATCAGGTGCCGTCAGAAACTGCGTTCTTGTAAAATCCCAAAGAAATTAAGAAAAAAATTTACTTCAAATTTATGGGTCTTTACATTACCCCCACCTCAGGGATTTACGTCCCCGTAATGCTTTAACACAAACTAGGGAGACACAAGTTGTATTGATCACGCATCTAAGACTTCCGCTCCCATGTGATCTCTTGGAGGTTCCCACACTGCCAACGAAAGTGCATAAGTGGAATCGACCTTCCTCGTAGGACCCGCTCCTGTCGATCCTCAACCTCTACTGGAACCCTGAAAATTTCACCTCATCGCCAATGTCTACCTCCCCATGGTTGATGATATGCATCGGGTCAAGAACGTATCTCCCCAGCTGAGATATGTGGAAGTTATCATGCACCTGGTGAAACTGCGGTGGATGGGTCAAAAAGTAATCCACCTCACCTACTTTGATGAGGACCTGAAAAGGTCTTCTGAACCTCGGAGATTACTTGCTACCTCAGCCACATCTCCAAAGACCTCGTTGAGGTGAGACCCATATGATAACATGGTCTCCATCCTCAAATTCTAGGGGTCTCTGCCTCCTGTCAGCAAAAAACATCTATTGGCTCTGAGCTGTCCTCATCCACTCTTGGATGACCTAGACCTTCTCTGTTGTGGCCTGGACCATCTCTAGTCCCAGAAGAGCTGCTATGATTTCTTATTTGTGGATAATGGAAATTTTGTCTCATCCCGTGGATGAACCACGCTCTTTTCCTAATACAGTCAAACTGGACATGAATGATGCATTCATGCCATGGACGACATCGTAAGGCATCGACATTACTACCAATAGATCCAATCATCACTCTTACCTCTAAGGGTCGAGTCACACTGTCGGCATCATCGTGAGGTCACTAGGTCACCTTCTGTAGGAATCTCAAAAGTGAGGGTCAAGTCAACCGTTTTAATCGGGACCTCTTAGTACACAAAAAGGAAGGAAGCAAATGTCACAAGGACAAGTGTCTTTTATTACTGCAGCTCGAAGTACAAAGACACAAAAACAACAACAATAACATGGTACTAGAAGTACGAAGCACAAAAAGGTATCCACTAGTTCCACTATTGTCCACCTGCTTCCGGAGCTCTACTGCCTTGTCCACTGCTCAGATGTTTCTCAAGCACCCGTTGTTGCTTCTCTCTTGGTGGCTCCTCCAAGGCATGCAGATCAACTATGCGGGGAGTCGGACAGTCACGTTACATGTGACCCTTCCTGCCATAGGAGTAACTCTGTCCATTTCTAGCACGCATGTCTCTGACCCCACCTTGGGTTCCCCGCACTACCGATCCTAAAACCCAAGATCGCCCATCGACTGGTCTGGTCCTCTTGGACATCTCCATCATCTATTTACTGCCTATAGATGACTCGGATATTGATGGAAAATCATGCGGCAAAGGAAGAAGCTCCTGAACATGATCGGGGTGTAGATCCACTGGTATAAACCCCACCCTGAAAAAGGTCTCAAAGTCTCCCCATGTGAAGGTCATCATGTTGAAAAACTGGAACAAGTGGCTCCACCATCTCTCAGCTGCTGCCTGATGGAGGATAGAATCAAAAATCACCATGAAGTCCGGTGGTGTACCCACTATCTTGAAAACTCCCACCACAGCCTCCAGCCAATCCTCAGCCGCCTGTGGGTTCATCTCTCCCTGGAACCTAGGTGGCCTATGGCGCTGGAACACGTGCAGCGCGCTCAAGATGCATGCATCGCCTACTATTGGGGCTTGTGGCATCAGTGGCCGAATGTATGGTATTACCGCTGGTGCCTCCGCTGGTTCCCCGACTGTAAGAGGGCCCTATACCGATGCCTCATTGCTCGACAGGCTGTCAGTACATACATCTCTCGGGGCTCTGTCTGATCGTCCATGTAAAGGCATCCTGAAAGAAACATACGTGACACGGTCAAACGATTTATACTTGGTGAGATGACCTAGTTTGAGCTGTTTTAATGGAAAACCTTTGGAAACACACACGCAATCATTTTTTTCGTGAACAATGTCGGAAATCAGTTGTCAGGGTCCTGGTGTAATGATATATCGGCCGCCCACACCAACACTGGACTCCCTGAACTGAAAACCACACTCATTACCCTTAACATTATTGCTTCATAGAAAGAAAATATCATAGTTATAACTTCTATGGTAGAACCGACTCCTCTGATACCAATTTGTCATGACCCATCCTCGGGGCCCATGTCGTGACTACCCCAAGCCCGCCATCGATAGGCCAGGTGCTGGAGACTAGCACCAAAGACGTAAAACCCGATAACTGGGAATGCATTTTCTTTATAAAAGTAAACAAAACACCACAGAGTACAAGCATATGTGATACACTATGTACAAACGAAAGTGATGAAAGTAAGTAGGCCAGAATACAAACCCAACTGAATGTATAGATACAACTGAACAAAAGTACAAAAGAAATCACAAACAGCTGGAAGAATAAAAATAGCTCCTGGGTCGTCCACCACAGATCCTACCATAAGGGTAGGTACAGATGGCACAGCTGCTGGATCGTCCACCATGGATCCTACCTGAAGGGTAGGTACAGATAGCCTGCACAACTCTCTCGCCCATCTGCATCCCCTGAGTATCGTCTCATCATGAATTCCACCTCCATATACTGACTCATCGTGAGGTCCACCTCTTGGTACTGTCCAGTCCTCGAACACTCGGCCTCTGTCAACGCTGCCCGCCGTCTGTAACCATCACAATGAGGTTTGGGCATAGCCCGTGCAGGGGTGAGAATACGATACTCAGTAGGGACCCCGAGACCCTCAATGTCTCACTAAATCCAAAAAGGATAACCACAATGAAGTATCTCAACTGATTACCCTTGCTTAGTTATAAGCCCGTATTTATACCTAAGTTATCAAGTAACCCATCTCAATCACGAGGAAACACAAGGTTATTAAAATCCACAGATAACCTCTACCTAGGTATATACCCATACATATACCTAAGTTATCAAGTGACCCATCTCAATTGACCACCTCATCATAGGGGTCTCAACGCAACAGATGACACATCAATCGGACGCCCGGTCTGGGAGTTATTAGCCTTTTCGTCCGAGGGGCCCGGTTGGTTTCGTGTACGAACCAACCCAACCATATCTCAACTGTACCCCGAACACACCTAGGGTATACTCATAGGGACTGTTTCTCAATGTGATCACCAACTCCGCTGACGGTTCGTCAAACGGACGTCCGGTCTGAAAGTTATCGGCCTTTCCGTTCTAGGGGCCCAGTTTGAATTCGGGTTCAATCCAACCTAGCGACTATCCCACTGCTTCTAGATCTTAGGAGAAGTATGCGAAAATTTCCGTCTCATTAATAGGAATCCAACAAAGTCGACGACAAGTAAATCAGACATCCATAGATCATGTTATAAGCGTTTCCGCTCAAAGGGCCCGGTTGGTTTTGTGCTCGAACCGACCTGGTCATACCCCATGTTCTCCGAAATATTGATTGTAATATACCAAAACGCCCGTCTCGATCCAAGGATCGCACTGCAACTGATTTTGTGTTGATCGGAGGTCCATATCCCATGATATGGGAAAAAGACCATAAGTGATCCGAAAAATGGGGGGTCTGGGCCCGTTCCGACCCGGCCCAACCCCCCAAGGACAGCCCGAACTGGGCGACCCGACACGGGTCCGGGTCCGACCCGACTGGGCATGGCCCGGCCTGGCTAGGTGGGGGTGTGATGGCTCAGCCAGTGGCCGAGAAGGGGGAACTGTTCCCCCCTTTCTC
The DNA here is from genome assembly GCA_963277665.1 of Viscum album. Classification (NCBI taxonomy): domain Eukaryota; kingdom Viridiplantae; phylum Streptophyta; class Magnoliopsida; order Santalales; family Viscaceae; genus Viscum; species Viscum album. Next base: position 791,310,621 of record OY728160.1, on the reverse strand, counting down.
TCCCCATGGACGCGGCCCGCCTGCCGCGTCCTCCTCCTCCTTATCCAGTATGGCCGCAGGTTCTGGCCGCCTAACGCCGCGGCTTTAGCCGCGACGGTTCCTCCTGGGAGCATGCTAGGCACCGCTGCATCCTGGCTGCCCGCCGGTGCCGGCCGCCTCCTCCAGCCGCCGGCACCGCCGTGCCGACGGGGCGTGCCGGCATGGTCTTCCGCGGACCACTGGACGCACTCCAGTGGTCCGTTTTTCCTGCCGTCTTCTCCAGGGGTCCTTCCAGGACCTGCGCTTCACTGCGAAGTCTTCAAGACACCTCTACGGCCCGTTTCGTCATTGTCCATCAATCCGCACATCAATAAACAAACTGCGGAGTTTTCGAATCGCCTCTACAGCCCCGACTCCTGCCGCGGATTTGTTCGGCCTCAACGGCGCGGCGCGACGGCGCCCCGCTTCTTTATCGCATTCTTCTTGTTTTAGGGCGGTGTCGTTGCACCGCGCGCCTTTGTTCATGCCATGAAAAACACAATATCGAAGGGGGAGGAGATTCAACCGTGTTCATGCGGTCCGACCTCCTCCCATTATAATGATAACTTACGGCGCAAGATTAATACGATGAATGGAAAGGAAAAATATTCACGAACAAGAAATTAACCCCTACATGGATATTTGACGTCGCGCATCGGACGTCGCGGAGAACAGAGTCGCGGGGGTCGGACATAGATTTCGTGGACATCGGGGTGCATCTGAGGAGGAAACAACGTCTCCTCACTTGTTGCGGAGATTAAGAAAGAATGTACGTTGTCGTTGGTGATGACCACCGCAGACGGCGACTTCTCCCTTATCGCGGAGGAAGAAGAGGATTGTCGGCATCGCGGTACATGGAATCACGGAGAAGTGTATCGTCAGTGTCACGGTACATGGCGTCAAGTCGTCAATTTCCGAGGAACTAGCGTTCTTCGTCGTCTTTCGTCGGAGGTCAGCATTCTTCGTCGTTCTTCGTGTTCTTCAACGAGGAAGAACATTCTTCAAGACTACAGTATTTCTCCCCAAATCTTCTCGCACAACATACAACCAAAATAAAATAAGGATTCCATTATTTTATTCCTCATGTCAACTCTTTTAAAATGTCAAAAGAATCCATGAATTAATTAACGTGTGTTGACCAATTAATGAGGAGTTTAATAAACCAAACAAAAAAAGAGATTTGACTTGGAATTAAGTGTGGGTGCGGGTGCGTTACTCAATTTAAGATGAGTTTAAAAAATTAAAGAGGGAGGTGAGGCGTTAGTGAAAAAGTGAAGGGGTGGGTCCTGTGTGGGCCCCACCTCTCCTTTATTCTCCCTAGGAAAGTTAGCAACCCAATGGGTCTCACTCCAACTACCACTCCTAGGAGTTAAACCACAATATAGAGGGAAAACGTGTTGTGACACAACACTTAAACCACTTAGAAAGAAATAAAAATAAAATTGTAAAATGATTATATTTTTTTCCTCACTTTTTTTAACAACTCCTCCTGAGAAAACACAACTCCTGAAAGGGTCTTCTTAAGATAATACCGGCATTGTGAGTTCATCGGTGACCTCAGATTTAAATTCCAAGCACCGGTTCAAAAGTTAAAAAACCCGCTCGTTCGTTCACTGAACGTACCCCAGCTAAACATCGAAAATTGATTCATGAGCCATCAGAAACCGCGTTCTTGTAAAATCCCAAAGAAATTAAGATAAAAATTTCCTTGAAATTTCTGGGTCATTACACTCCTATCCTAGTGATTAAATCCATCAAATGGATTTTTCCATATAAACCATAAATAGTTACCCATATATGAGGTAAAATTTTTAAATGATCACTTTCATTTTATTTCATTCTCCACCCCATAAATTTAGATCATTTACTATATAATTACTTAATTATCCAAAATTGAATCATCTGTTTCTTATTACAATGTTTATACATACACATACAAATTCTTCCATCTTATGGGTAATGAACATACCATTCCTGTGTATGAAAGAATACCATATCGCATATGGTTGATTGTTCATTCTTTCATAACCACCTATCATGAGAATATTTATTGATGGAAATAATTTTATATACGTTACATGTTATATTTATAATGTACTTATTCTTATTTATTGTTTATATAAAAAATACATGTATTCATTCCATGTTGGGGGATTATGAATACATCAATTGTGGAAGGGTGGAAAACTGCCTCCTTAATGTGAGGTCATTCATTCCTATTATACGTGGAATATATTTTGGGTGGTATTGACAAACATATGTGACATATATGAAATAAATATTATACTTGATTTATAATATATATATATATATCATTTATTTTTCATTCATTTAAATACTAAAAATAAATGAATGTAGCATTTATGTTTACGTATGAGCTACCATTTCAATGAATGATATTTTTCATTTCCTATATTATAATATTATGTATTATTATAAATATTTATGTTGAATATGTATTTATTTTATATCATTTTTAAATTATTTATATGACCAAATAATAATCTAATTAATAGGAACAATAACTAACATGTCATGTCATTCTTAAAAACTATGAAATTTACACCTTAAATGGTGAAAATAATTAATGATTATTAAAAATTGATTAATACGATATTATATTAATATTTAAAATGTTTTCTAAATTTATTATGGTTATTTTCTATGTTTTTAATATGTTTAAAAACATTATACATGATATTAAAGGATATTCACCCAAAAAACACAATGTAATGAATTATCATCTCACTTTTGGCATATGGGAGATAAATGTCATATTCACCATTTCCATGTTTTATATAGTGTATATACTAAAATTATTGATATATTTTATCATAAATTAGTTTTATTTCATGGTATTTTGAGTCTCAATTAGAAATATATTTTCTATTTGTATTTTAATGAAAAGATATCTTGTATAAAATAATTTCATATCCTAATTCATTTTCATTATGTTATTTTACATCCTTGTTTTTATTATTATTATAATATTATGAATATAATAAATTCATAATATCATATTATTAAATTTAATCATGTTTTTTGTGGTTGTAAATTCGACACAAAAAATATAATCATTTATTTATTCTCACAACAACATTATCATCATTTCAAGGGTTCACTACACAATCACATTTTATTCGGGATTATATGAACATGAATTTACATTAAAACTAATTCTTTTATCATTATTAATAAAATAGATTCATTTTACCCTCCTCCAGTTATTCATAGCAATTTTTATGTATAGGATCAATTTTTTAACTATAAATCACTCAAACAATTATAAAACAAATATTAATTAAATTTTACTTTTATATATATTTAATTGGAGAACATATTTTTAACTACATTTATGTCAAAATTACACAATAAAATATTTTAACATTTTCAAAATATTTGTAGAGAAATTATTTCCTATATTTTCTTTTCAAAATGTTTTTAAAGGAATATTTTTGTGTCCACTAGTACATGGAATTTATCCATCCTTTTTACCATGAAAAATAAATGTCCCTTTTACCATATATGACATGTAAGAATTTAACCACTGTCACTTCTTTAAAACAACCTTTTCATGTTAAAAATATTTTAATTTAAATGAAAAATCTATAAACAATTATCTTAAAAATAAAATAATTTTCAAAAATAATCATAATCTAAATTATGTTTTCATCAAGATATGCTTAAAAAATATTTTATATGAGTTTTATTAATCAATGAAAAATACCATTATTTTACTAAACATTCAATATGTTATTTTAAACCATCCTTACAATTCATTTTGATGTTTTAGGATTTATTTTTTCAAGGTTATTATTGAAATTCACATCATTGATTACATTGTAGTCCTGTTTAAATGGTCAATTTCATGTGATAATTAAACATTTAATTTCACATTATTATCCATTTCATTTATAATGTATAATATTATTTACAAAATCATATATCATTTTATTCATATGGTATTCCATTTTACATTTATTCTATTATATGGGGAAATACTAATAAATCTATGTTCTTTATTCTATAAATATTTTTTATATGGAATATTTCTATTTTAAAAATAGATTAATTTATTGGGGAATGTCTTTAATGTGCCATGAGAGGTGGGGCTCAGTCATTATATATCCCTGCATTTCATAGATAGGTTCCCATGAGTAAAATTAGTTTTAAAAATTAAATTGATTTGTACATATCATTTTAATAATTCTAGAGGATAAATCATTATAGAATATGGATTCTTGTTCCACAAATGCGACTTCTAATTATAAAAAATTGTCTATGTTTTGATTCAGTGTTTATTATCCCTAATATTTTCAGTATGAAATGGTCTATGGATGAATTTCATTATCATTTTATTGATTAAATGGAATGAGTTTTTAGTTTCCTAAATTTCCATGTTGATTATGATTTATCTAGTTTTTTAAATGTAACGTTTTTTCACTTATTTAAAATTTCATATTGTATATTCACATCCTTCATAATTTATTGATTACATGGAGTATGAGATTAATTATTTACCTTTCCTTATTTATTATTTTCATTGTTTAAATATTTAGTTTTCATTTACATAAACTTAATAAGAATTTTTATTCACCGTTATTATGATTAATTTTTCTACGTTTCCATGAAGTATGATATGAAAAATATTAAAGGATATGCTAGATGGAATAATGTTATTATATTTGAAAAAAATATGTTGTAATTTGTGTATTCATTTATAACATAAAACTCACGTATGTATCTAGATTAATAAGTCTACTAAATATCTATTTTCTTCGTAATGTAGTATACCAATATCTTATGTTAATTAAATGGTTGTAGGAACTGGATCTATGATTTAGTAGTTCGGTTCTCTACAGTTTGTTTTATAGAATTATTAATAGAATCCTTAGAAACAATATTTTTTAAAACATTGATTATATTAAATAACCATAACTTATAATTTGAACAAATTATAGTATAATGTTATAATAGTTTGGTTAGGTAGAGATTATCTGGTTTAACTATAAATACATAACTTTATGGATATTATATATTGATGTTATTTTTGAAAATATTTTCCTAGGTGTGAAAATTCTAGAATGGTTCATCTGTCCTGACATGACTATAACCTAGTACATGATAATTGGTCAAATAGTGCACTCGGTTTAAAAATACCTAGGGATACACTTAATAGGATTCATATTTTATTTATAAACAACAATGAACGATTTTTAGAGATAATTAAAATAATTAAACAAGGTTAAAACATTTACCAAATATGGACATATGTTCATATAAAATGAATTATTTATTTAGGTGTTAATGTTTTATTGAAAACCATGGTTAAAAAAAATATTTAGTAGTTAAACATATTTCAAGTATGTGCACAATATAGTCAAAATTATATTAATATGGATTTACATTAAGGAAAACAAGTATATTGGGTTACAATCCATCATATTCTGCAAGGTGGTATGACTTTAAACAATGACTGAAGAATAAAAAGAGTTTCATGCATACTATAAGCCTATGTGATGTCATGTTTAACATAACATTATTTTTAGATAAAAAATTTGACGAATAAATAATAATGATGAAATTTTAGTACCATGTTTGAAATTTAAAGATTAATTTGTTAATCATATAACGTTTTGGAGAATAGTCTTAGAAATATGTAATTACTTTACATATAGATTTTATTAACTGAAAATATTGATTTTAGGGCTTCATTAATAAAATCTCATTCTATGATAACAATTTAATAGAGTAAGAGAATAATTATAATTTGATAAGATAAATATTGAAACATGGAATTGTTCACACCCTATAAATATTTACCCATATCGTCTAAGTATATATTTTCACTTTCTGAATTTTCTTCCAACATTGATACAGAGTTATATACTAATCCATGAAGCATTTTTACATAACATTATCACTTATTAAAAGGATATATTGTTAAATAATATCATGATTTGGGATGGCAACAAATTTTATTTCAAATATTAAAGCGTATATTACATATATTTATTTTAAATTTCGAGGAAATTGTTTTTATGGTAGTGAAAATGTAATGTTACAAAATTATAATGTAATAACAGTGTATTCAATATCTTGTATAAAAGATAACACTAAGCACGCAAGGAAATTTAATACAATGAGACATTAAAATATATTTAATATTTTTAATAAATCCAAACCATAATATATCTCACAAATCACTAGTGAGTGAGCATGTGTCACACAAAAAAAAATGTTTTATTAATTGATTATGTTAGATTCATGATGAGCTTTACCAAACAAAAATATATAACAACTATATTATTATTTATTATAATATGATAATCCACAGATAATATATTGTTTTTTACGAATTTTACTCACTAAATAATTAATATTAATGTCTTATTAAAATATAAAATTAAATCATATGGTACCAGATAATTAGAAATAAATATATAAACCAATTGAATATAAAATAAATGTTTTTTTGTGCACAATTGTTTTTTATCCCAATAAATATAATTAATTACTATAATTTATTAATATTAATAAAATAAATAATTCATATATTGAATAATATCTGTTTTAAATTGATCTAAAATATATCATTATCATTAAATAATAATAAATGAAATTATACACATAAAAAGTAATATTTTTATAAATACAATTTTACTAGAATATAAGGGGGATCCGTTTTGAAATCCTATTTTGAAACATTTGAAAAATTTATATATTAAAATGATATTCATTTTAAAAATAAAAATATAGAAATTATTTTATTTCTATTTATTTATTTTCTTGTGATGTTTCATTTTTAATGAATACAAAAAAATTCTAAATTTAAAATAAATTTTTTCACTTAATATTTTATTATTATGAATAAGATATATTTCTAAATGGTTTTGAATAATTATTAGATAAAATATATATCATATAATAATTTATATGTATACGTAAAAAATTTACATTGAAATTTGATATAATTTTTTTAAAACATTATAAAACATTTACATTAAAAACTTGCATTATCGTCGCATATATGTGATTGATATTACATTATTATATTCCAATTTTGTGATTTGAATTTGGAAAAATTATTTTTAATATTTAGAAAAAAATTTATGTTTTAATAAATTAAACTCCTTTTTTTTTCCAAAATAAATATTGAAATTGATTAAAATTATTTACAATTATTAAGAGATAAAATACATTTACAAAGGACAAACACTTATTGTTAAGGCCCAAAATGACTTAGAAACATGTAAAAAATAAATTAGTGGTTCTAATATATACCAGTTAAAATTATTGATCGAATATAATTCCTTATTGTATAAATTTACAGGGTAAAAATATCTTATAAATTCTCTTATCAGTAATTTAAATGATTTCCACTAATCCTCCACTATAAAAAGTCACTTACCCTTCAAAAATATTTACACCTATAAAGATATTTGGCTCAAACAAAATATGATAACATAATATCACAATATATCTCCCATAATCTTAGCTACCTCACCTTAAGATTAAATATAACCCTGGATGAATTTTGTTATAAACCAAAACAAGTTATCGGATAAGATGTAACATTCATTACTGATCACTTTTGTTATATTTACTTCTCTAACCCATGAAGTATTTCTTTTTACATTATAAGATAATAATATCAAATACCCAAATTACATAGATTTTTTTTATTATAAGGTTTTTACTTACACTTAAAAACACATCTATTTAATGGGTAATGTACACATCGTTCATGTGTACGGTGGACTACCGTCTCACGAAACCATGATTGATCACTATTTTGTACAAACTATCATGATGGGAATTATGATGAAAATTTTATTTATTAGTTATATATGATATTTATTTTTTTTATTTTACTAACATTAATTTTATATGAATCATAAATTTTCAATTTTCATTTTTTGGGAATACTATAACATCATTTGTGGAACTGTGGACTATAGCCTCCCCAAAGTAAAGTGATACATTGATGCTACACATTGAATGTATTAAAGGATATATTAATAAATATATCTGACATATATGAAATAATTATTAAACTCTAATAATAATAAATGTATATATATATATCATTTACATTTCATACATTTCACTAAAATAATGAAATGAATTAGTGTTAATGCCTACGAATGACATACTGTCTCCATGAATGATGCATTTCATTACATATCTCCAAATAAAATGGATGATTCTAAATTCCAATATCATGAATATATATGATATAGAAATCATTATTTATCATTCATTTGATGATAAAATTAGGATATAACTTTTACAAACAACTAATAATATTTCAAAACATACTTCAAAAACTAGAAATTAAGACATTAAATGTTGAAAATAAATATTGAATACTAACAAACAGGTAACAAGATATTATAAGAAGATTATATATAATATTATAAAAATGATTTTCTTTCTAGAAATAGTAATTTACATGTATAAAACAATCATATCAGAGTATAGATAATGTTTACAATAAAAGAAACATATGGTATGCGATTTTCATATCACTTATTACATCAATGAGATAAATGTCAAATCCACCACTTAATTAATTTTTGTTATGTATCTACAACCCACTCTGATATATTATATAATTAATTATTTTATATTAATTATATATTTAATATTAATTTTAATAATTTGATTTTAATAAAACGTTACGAGGGGGTAATGAATTTTGTAATCCTATTACTTTTCATAGGGTTATATTAAATCCTCATTGTTCTTAGTACTATATGATTATGAGGGTAATATATTTTTAATATTCATTTTTTATTTGAAATTTTCTATATTTATTTACATTTGAAACACAAAATTTATCCATTCATTTATTCTCACATAAACTATATGATATTTTCAAGGGTGTACTTCATTATCTATTTTTGATTGGGATTAATTGCACATGAATTTACATTAGTAGAAATTATATGATAATTTTTCATTAAACCCCATAATTTTTATTTATTGTAGTTATTAATTAAATTTTCCCTGTATAGTACAATTTTTACTATCTTTGGAATAGAAAATGTTTTAGAAAATGTTCTTATGAAAATGTAACTTTATATATCTATTTTGTTTGAGAACTAGTTTTCTTATAAGAAATTTTTATATTAATTTTTTATATTTTAATAAAAAAATTAAAAATTTTAGTTAATGAAATGTTAAAAAAATCATTGAAAAATGAAATTATTGTAATCTTATATTTTCTTTTTGAAGAATTAATATATCTAAAAATTTTGTCGTCCAATAGTAATGTTCTTTTTACATGGAATAAAATTTAAGGATTTACCCACTTAATATTCTTCAAAGAACCCTTTTAAATTATAAAAAGTATCTTTATATGAAATTATTTTCCAAAGTTATTTTAATTGAAATTTAATTTCACAATGTGTTTGAAAATAAAACTTATATTTTCTTCATTAATATATTTAAAATATCATTTTTAAAGAATTTATATACATTATTGAAAATAGTACTTTATTTTTATTAATTTAGGATATATCTTAATTAATCCATCATTATTATTACTCTACATGGTTTGTTATTTATTTGGATATGATATTATTGACACACACTTCCATTATTCCTTTTTAGTTACCTTTAAATATTCAATTTCCAATTAACATTGATCATTGAATTTATCTTAATTATCTATATATTTTTTCATGGATGTTATTATTAAAAAAAAATATCCCATTTTCTAATATGTTATTTACAATTATTATTATATTATTTTCTATGGAACTATTTATGACCTTTAATTCTTTAATCAAAATAGATATTTGATAAGGAATAATATAATTATTTAAATTTATTATTTGATATATGGAATTATTTGTACATGTAGGGATAGTTGGGGCCCAATCCTTATGTAACTCCATTATTCATAGACACTTTTTCATAAGATTATTTAGTTGTAAATGTGAAATAGGATTCTACCTATAGATTTAAACAATAAGGAGGATATATCATGATAATATATGTTTTCATTTCTAACAAAAAGGATGCCAAATAATAAGGAATATGCCTTTATTTTGATATATTATTTATTATCTAATAGATTTTCACTGTGAAAATTTCTATGGATTAATTTCATTATAATTTTATTGTTTTTGTGGAGTATATTTTATTTTTTGTACATTTACATATATAAAATGATATATTTATTTATTTAAATTTCATGTGTTTTATGTTATTTACCTTCCCGTATTTTATGTGCACTTCCCTCTATTATTCGATATCATGGAATATGTCTTTCATTATTTACCATTATAAATTATAATTCCTAATGGTTTATTATTTTTAAAACTATACATATACTTACTGAGAATTTGAGATCACCCATATTTTTATTTGTTTTCCATATTATTCCCCAATGTGTTCTAGGAATTATATGCAAGGATTTTCTTGATTTAACAATTTTATTATTCACAAAAAATTATATTCTAATTTTTTTTCATTTATAATACAAGAGTTCTGATTTTATCTAGTTGACAATGTGTACTAAAATATTTTTTCCGTTATAAGTGATATACCTGTATATTATTCCATTGTAATGGTAGTAGGAACCAAATAAACGAATTTTCATTCTCGTTCCCTAGTATTTGTTAGTCCCACTACAAATATTATCATAGGGGAAACATTCCCATATATAATTTAGTCCACTACCCTTCTGGGATTTACTTAGTCATTTTTTACTCTTAATACAATCATAGTGGAAATATTACCACACAAAACTAGGTTCACTCCACATTTTTGTCTGTAATATCACATGAGAACGTAATAATTTCCCTTTTCATTTAAAGGATTCAACAGACCAAAAATTATCATAATGAAAAGCATATATATGCATGACATAATATCATAAAATCATTTTTCATATCAATATAGCCTAAAATGTGAATAAAATATAGTTTCACAAAAATTAAATCAACCTATAATAACATGACAACCACAATAAATTACATAGAAAATATCATTACTTTATATTTGTTTTTATTTATAATATAAATACATAGGTGTTTACATAGACTTGAAATATAAGTTTAAATATAGTATTTCATTTCATTGAAAATATAGGGAATATCAACATATTTTGGTATCATTAAAATAAAAACAATTCAAGTATATTGATTTATTTATTAGAATTTATAATAATCATGGTATCATTGAATATAATAATAATATATATGATTATATATGAATATGGTAAAATCCATTCCATTGAAAATTGTTAAAATAAATAATAACTTTAAACTTTTGATAGATTGGGTAAAGTTATCAATTCTACAAAATTATAAGAATATTTCATTTAAAAAACATGAAAATAATGTCAAATATATTTTATATAAAATATAAATTATTAATATATTATTTAAAATAACATTCAAGAAATCATTTTTTTAACATGGAAGTGGAATAAAAAGTTCATTGAATAAATATAAAACAATGTTAGAATATGATAAAATAAATTATCTATAATTTTATGTTATAAATATTATAAAATAGAAAAAAAATATTTTAAAAATAAATAACATGAGAAAGAAATAAATAGATTTTATTTAACATATAAATTTCATATAACCTCCCTTTATAGAAATTTAATATATATAATATTGAATATAAATTATAATCTATCTTTAAACAATAGGTTATGTTGAATCAATCTTAATATACATCCAAACAACATTTATGAAAAATATATATTTATTATAATTATTCTAGAAATCTATCAATACATTACTATACATGTATCATTCATTTATAAATTTTTATTGGGTTTTAACTAATATTTCATCTTTAAAATTATTATTCCAGTGAAAACTGATCTATTTCCCAAGCATGTTTTTGTATTATAAATTCCTTATTTTACCCTTTTTATGGTTTCATAATCTATTATATAATAATCTTATTATTACTATCATATTTAGTCATTATATACACTTTTAAAACCACTAATATAAAAAGGTAATGAAAAATGAAGTACAAAACATCTGAGAGGATATATTATGTATGCAAGCCTGAGTGATATTTATCACATTTCAATATTTAGAACAAAAACTATAATTCACCATTCCAAAATACAATTTTATCCAAAATAATATATATATATATATGACTTATATCATTATGCCCTATAATTTAATATGTTAATTAAAAACCAATCAAATCGATTTATTGATGTACTTGTCAACACATATGAAATACTTGAATTATCATTTTATAGTGGATTGGAAGGAGACAAAATATGGATGGAACAACATGATAAAATAAATATTATTTTAAATATAATAACTCAATTATGTTTCTATGGCTATGGAACATTTAAAGCTCATGAAATAAAAATCAAACATGAAAATGAGTAGAAAGAACATAAACCTCTTCTTCTCGAATCTTCCTTTGAAAAACACATTAAGGATTCTAAGATGGTTCTTTTGTTAATACACTTAATGTATGATAATGAATAAGGATTTTGGGAGAGAATGTGGGTATATATTGGTTGAGAAATAGATGAAATTTTTGTGTAGATGGGATAAGATGATTATTTTTTATAATTGAGGGGAGTGACAAAGTTGTAATTCTCGTCCATAATAAAGTATTATAAATTCACCATCCTTGGAAATTTGATAACCCAAACCATCATGTATAGCCTAGATAGTGCTAATTTGAGTGTGAAACCCTAATACCTTATTCAATAGGCCTCGGTAGCCCAAATTTCTCCATTCGTGATTGAGTGGTAATAGTTTAGTATATTCTACATTAGGACTACAATTTTTAATTTTACAGTTGTCGTTTATTGGATTGGAATTTATAAAATTAGTACTAATATATTTCATGATAGGATATCAATATTCAGAATTCATTTTATGTATGTATGATGAAGGATCCATTCAAATGGTCTCTATAAACTATATTTATTACTCGGTTCTAAAATGTACCAGATTTATGGAAACCAATGTTTCATTTATAATATTTCAGGGGTTTTCAATTTCTATTTCATTAATGAGTTAGTTCCCAAATTAATAATGTGATCACTATACATCGTGATAATAATCAATGTGTCTTTTTAATGAAACCCAGAATCATTTCAAATACAATTTCATAATGATGAATATTTGAGGGATGATGGATCTTTTTGGGGACCAACTTATGATATGTTTCGTATTGGTGAAAATATTAGTTATTCAAAATATTTATTGTTGATTAAATAAATAAGTGGATAAAATTTGAGGTTAATTAAATATTGGGTAGTATATGGATCTATCAGGTCAAAGAAATGATATATGTAGCATTACCATGTTATGCGAGTTCCAATTATTGGGACTACAAATGTTCTAGGGAAAGCTACACCCATAGTAAGTGAAGTGTTCGATTCATGTGGTGGAATAGATTATATATTTTTGTAAAGACCCCTAGAAATATAATTATTTTTATATAAACTAGTTTACATCCTAGATAAATATTTTTCTTCTATTCTGCATATAAATGAGAACATATGTACAGTTCCTTTCATGACATTCTACGATAGTGATCGCCTAGAAATTGTGGTTATCCATACCATATTTATAAGGTTATAGATGATTATATTCTTTTCTTCAAAGGGTTCCCTTCTCAGTTATGATAACTTATTGTTGGTGTTTTGGGATTTTAGGTATCCCTATGGAAACACAAGGCATTTGTAGAGAATCATATAGGAGATGTTCGATTTGACATTAAACATTTATATAATATGGAATTTTCCCCCAAAAAAGAAGTGTTACTATAATGAAATATAAAACCATATAGGTTAGTTTTTAGCTCTAAAATAAGACAGTTTAGAAGTGTGTCTGATGATTTCCATAGATTTTTTTTAGTGTAAAAATGAGTAGGATAAATTCATGTTATTGGTGAAAAAGAATGTAAGGGAGATGAAAGACTTGTGAAGGAATACAATATGACCTAGAGGATTCTCTTGTGTATTATGTTATGTTTTGTTTTTTCACTTCTCTTGAAATATATTTTTTACAAATTCATAATCCAATTTCCACAAACAAATTCCATGTTTTAGATCTGTCAATACTAGTGGAGCCTTTCTACTTGCCACTTTTGGTATAGTCTCCTTCAAATGATTATTTGACATTATACAGTTATATTGTATGTGTGATTTGTCTCTGTGATGTGATAGAGCTTCTCATAGAACTTTTGATGGCAATGAATGATTCCATATGATGTTTTCCTCTGTAAGAACTGGTTTCGTACTGTCCATGACCATAATACAATTTATAATCGATGTTTTTGTGTACCAGAGTATGTGGTATATTATTTTCCTTCACCAATGTGAATGAATCACTAGATTAAGAGTGTGATCACACTTGATTATAAGTAAATCCTATTTATTATCAACAATCTTTTATGAACCATGGAGTTATAAATTCTATGTGTTTTGAGTTTAATGCGATGTTAAAATAGAAAGAAGACATCTTATCATACAATCTTTCACAATTACAATCACTAATAATGTATCCATACATCATAGAAATTTGTGAGGGATTGATAAACAATTTCACCACCAAAACTTATAACTCAATAAAGATTCATAACATAAAGGAAAAATTAGAGGATGCGAACATGAGGGGATTTGTATGAACCATTTTTTTTCATGGAATCCCCCTGAGGATTGTGATGTTTTGTCCTCGGTTTCACTCAAAGGATCACCCAAACATGTTTTCTTAAGAGTATAATGGGAGCCTAAACATATGATATAGGATTTCAACTAGAAATTTCAGCCCATGTTGTTCTCGAGGGGAGACTATTCCCTCATTTCAGAGTAAAGAATAATTGATATAATAAATAAATCGAATATATGAAAAATAAGGTATCATTATATCTCATTGGATGGAGGAAAAATGGTTAAAAACTCACAAAACTGTTAATAATAATCAATCTATAGAAATATAATCATAAAAAATGATGATGATATATGTCATGTATTAAAAAAACTGAAAACTAGTATTCATTGTATCAAGATATACAAGATATACAAAAGAATCAGTAATAACGAGAAAATATCAAGTATTCTGATCACTAGAACTCTAATATACTACAATTACTAATCCAAATTATTCACAAATTATCACACATCCAAATAAGGTTTCATACCCATTTTATAAAAATGTAAGCATGTAATCTTCCTGGGTAACAATACTGGCCCGTATTGTGTGTGACATAAATCTATATAGGACAAGACCAATAAAAACTATACCAAACTGTATTTCAATATAAACGTAAATAATGTACACATATAATTGTATTTTACGATACAATATATGAAGGTAGATACCCTGATAACCTCTTCATCCATAGCTGGTATTTGTACATGTAATTATATAATTATTTATGTTCTAGATTAAAAAAATAATTTAGGTGTGGTGTAGACACCACAAAAAATATATAATGATAAGAATAATAAAGGATCAAAGGAACACATGGAATCTTATAAGAATATAATAATGAAAGTGGATCCATGGAAATAAATATGGAATACATAACCACAATATTAAAGGAAACACATATTAATAACATTTAACCTCTCTATTAGGTGACTGAATGTAGTATAATAGGAAAAATATATGGTAATCCACCCTTAATTGTTCTAACCAAGTACAGGTATCTCATCCATGGTAAAATGGGAAAAGAATGATAGGGCCCAGTGGGGTGAATCCAAGGCACCACCTTTCTAAAGACATAAAGCTAAATCCATGAATTGTATCAATGACATCCAAATATCAAGATGATTGAAATGTGATCCAACAACATCATACCTGGAATCATCATGTAGTCATGTACCATATTTGAAAGCTGATATCTCACTTGAAATCCGTATTATAAAATCTATATAGTGTCTTCTGAGTAATCAAATAACTTCCTATGGAATTTATGGTTGGCTCAATTCCATCCACTAATATAAATAATTAAGTATAAATATGAAATAAAAATCCTATATGTATTTCCTTATTTTATTTAGTCCATATAATTATCATGCCATTTTATAATTCAATTAGGTAATTTTTAACCTTTTATTTGTGAAAAAAAGTTATTAATGACATGAAATCATTTATTACCTGATTTATTATTATCTTTGTAGTTTTTTATCCTTTGAAATTCTTATACAAGATAAGACACTCTCAATTTATGGAATCATTTAAAATTAATTTATAATCATTTTGTCTAAGTGTAATATATTATATACATTAAATTTAACATTTTAATGTTTCATTAATTGGTTGTAACATTTACCTTATTATGGAATATTTATAACTAAATATTTTCAATCCTTTATACATTAATTCATTTAATTATAAAATCATAAATTTATCGAGGCCAAGTCATATCACACATGAAACGTTTCATATAAATATAAAAAAAGATAAAATAGGAATAAACATGGAAGAATCCCAATCTTTGTTATGATTGGTGTGGTCATAACATCATATGATATGGTAATCCATTAAGAACAAGGATTTATAATACGAGAATGATTTTTATAAACTAGGAAAATGAATATAATAGGCAATGAGCATGGGAATCAGTGAATGGATATTTATGATAGTTTATAAAATGATGAGTCTTGAGGGTTGTGTCCACGACCACTAATAGTATATTCATAGCACTCTAATCATCCAATATCATCCCTTATTTTGGTATATATTGGGGGAAAATGGGGGAAAAGATAAATTCCCTAAAAATATGGCATTTAATCAGGTGAAAATATATCCCATTTCAGATAAAGGAAAATGAAAAATGGAGAAATTTGGTTGAATGGCTTGTATAGATGAATCCAAATAGTCTAATTGATCTCTAACATTTGTTCTAAAGAAAAACCAGGATACGATGCATTGAATTGAGGATGATAAGAAAATCATATGGTGGAATGATATTTTCAACTATTGGAAATATAGAAATAAGAGTGGACGGTTTGTTTAATTAGAAATACGGGAAAATGTACATTTTACCAAAAATATCTAGTTTGCACAATCTTGATGAATGATTGGAAAAATTGTTCTACAACCATGAACCTCTCAATTCATATGGTGGGATACCATATGGCTTCATCCAAAAAAATTTAATAACCATGTGTAAATTGTGATATACGATCAACTAAAAACAATTCCTACCACAATAATGGTGAGAACGTCGAGTTTCCTTAGTTCCTCCAACTATTTATCTTTTAAAATACCTATTTATAGCCCCCACGTGTATAATAAAAATATGTGTAGTGCGTCACACTATTTCAACTAATCAAATGGGTGAGACCTTTTATCCACTGGTCTAGTTTCTGAGATCTAATGAAGCCTTGGACACCTATGAAAGTGTCATTAAATCAATATAAATCCATAATAGGTAAATAGAAAAGTAGTTAATCCAATTTTAAGTAACAATACCTTTTAAAAAACTATACAGTTAATGTATTTACTATTAAAATATCATTTCCCAACTTTATTTTCTGAGGGAGGTCCAAACATATCTAACAATGACTCTAGACACTGATCACATATGTTAGCCTCCTTCTCCATAGTTTCTTTCAGTAACTGACCATACTACCATACAACTTTTATTAAAGGGATAGGATGAAATTTAAGTGTATTCTTACTCTAGTAAGCGATTCCTATGGGACCATCCTAGAATTAAGCATTATCATCTAATTCATCCTCCTCATGATCAAGATTAAGATATTTGTCATCATGATAATGGAAAATTTGTGAAATGTTTAAGAATTCATTCATGGAATAGGGTCTATGAGGTAGTAGAAACTGACATAAGACCAAGTTTAATCTAACTAGAAAAGCAAAAAAAAAATGAAATAATAATGAAATACAGTCCCATTCCTTGATATCTATCTATTACTATTCCATGGAGATACCCATATGAAAAAATTACCCCCGACCTCAAATTCGAGACATATACGATATAGATCGTCATAAGATTTCAATCTTCAATGAGAAGTAGACATGCATATTTATATCTGTTAAACTTTCTCTGATGTCCCCTTCACAATAAGTGGACCAATTAAAATTTCCTATCATTTCACTAAGTAGTGTATGGGTGAACAGAATATCCTACCATAAGAGGCCTCATGGGGAGACTACAATATTTTATCCTAAAATATATAATTTCAGGTAAAACTGATGTGTTGGAAAATATTATCCAATGATCTTGAAAATACTATATGAATGCTTGAAAAATATCTCCTAACACATGTACCATATATTCTGACAGACAATTATAATGATGTTAAAAATAATTTATCAAAAGAAACAATGCACCCATAAATCATTGTACCCATTATTAGAACATCGACGACAAAATAGTATCCATATATGAAATGATAGTAACTAATACACTATGTATCCATACAATCTCATAGAAAAATATTCCACAAAACACATCTATTGAGAATGTCTCCTTAATTACAGGGAAGTGGGATATCTTTTTCCTGACAATCCATGACTACCCTAACAGTGTCTCTACCTCGTGGAAACCTCATTAATTCATCTAAAAAACATATAGAATATGTTCCCATTTATATTTTTTGGATAGGAAACTACTCTAATAAGATAGTAGGTCAGTGGAACTCTACCTTGACCTACTGAGAGGTGGAACACCTAGTGATAATTAATTTCATTTTATGTTTCATCATATGCCAATGATACTTGCATCACATCTGCCTGTAAATTAGGAAGATTCATAGATTAACTTCCTACTGAGAAGCATGTAACTATCACATTGGTTCCTCTATCATATATATAGTAACCAACATAAATGAATATATTTATATGATGTAATATCCATAAACATAACAATTCTATGTTTGGTCCCCACCTAAAGTACTTTTCCATAGAACCAAGCCTTCGGGACTAAAAATTTTATGCTCTTCACCCTATCAAGGATGGTAGATGTAACTATAATTTCTATTATATATGAGTGATCATGAATATCATGAATGTATAGATTTTCATCTCAAACCAATATCATAAGATTTCATTCATCCCTATCTTCTTTCACTACATGTGTCTATGTTTTCAAACATAACTCTTCTTCAAACACATCTCCATTTACAAGCATATTGTATGTTTCGACAATAAAAAAATGAATGTTGTCAATTGATATATTGTATCTATTTTTTAATTGATGATATTAAAACATATATTTGAGTATTTTATGGTTCTTAGACACCAAAATATTATTACTAATATGATAATGTGTACAACATCATAAGTCAGAGTCAATTTCTACTACTAATTTTTCATGTGTCGGGTAATTATACATGTGAGGTCCAAACTAGCAAGACCTATACACCACGATTCTATCCTCTTATACCATAACTACAAATAGATTGATTCTTACGTCATAAAAATACATTGTATATCCTCATCTAGTATTTTATTAAATCATAATATGTTCTCATGTTAGAATTCCATTCTATAATTGAATTGTCTTCTCACATACATATGACAACATTAACATGAAAAATATCTTTTAACAACTATTAGTGGGTGAATAATGGTGTGGAAAGTCATGTATGAATAACATTTAATACACATATATCCCCAAGAATATTCTTATATCAAACATGTTTTTCGGATCCTTTTAGGAAAGAACATGATTTCTATTATATAGGATAAATGATACTCCAGATTCTGTGATAATTATAATGGGGAAGTGAATTTTATCGATACAAAATTCACAAATAAGAAACATGGTATAATTGTGATTCTATATCATTGTATTCAAAAAAAATCCTGGTTAAAAAAATGGTCTCTATGAGTATGAGAATATAATAATATATTCTCACCCAGACACAATGAAATAATAATTTTGATAGGGATTGAAAAACCAATTCAATAAATACATAAAAATAATAGGAATGTTATTAAATTCTAGAATAATAAATATATAATCATAATTAAAATACCTACTATGAAAATATTTACAGGTGATGTAGGACGTCATAAATCTAATAGGATGTTAGCCTAATCATAGGTCAATCATTAAGAATAAACTACCACCTTGGAGCTGGTCAAAGATATCATTTATCTAAGTTTTTGGGCATCGATTCATAATAGTAAGAGTGTTCAACATATTTTAATACATTCCTAAACTATGGTTCCAATCATATTTAAGGGTGAAATGATCATGTGATCACAATGAAGAAGTGATTGTTCAACTAATACCATTATACTTTATGACCACAAAATATTTCTTGAGCTCTTGTAGCTCAATAAGATCCAACATATATAGAGGAATGGAAAAAAAATATTCTCTGGAAACAATATCTATCATAAACACTACCTCCCCTAATGACTAATTATAAAAAAATCGAGAAGGAATTTTCTTCAATGATAAAATATGGGATGAAAAAGTTGTAGATTTATTCCCTACTACTATTTGAAAATAATATAAAATGATGTGGAAACTCCCTACATACCATGATGCTACATTCTAGTTCGGTTATCATGTACATTCCACCCACACCATTGGAGAAAATAACTACACTACTATGATGTAAATGAAACCTATATCAGTAGAAGTACACATAGCTATGGTAAGGTATCATCTAATTCAACACTATAATGAAATATAAGTGCATCATATCGAGAAAAAATTGGCCCCAGAAGAAATGATTTTTTAACACTATAAGGGAAAAGTCCCAGCATTATTGTATTTCCTCCGACTACACTCCCAACATTGTGTTCATGTTCATTACTCCATTAAAGTACATGATTTCCAAATAATTTCTTTACACTGTCACTAAGAAGATATAGGTTTCTGGGAACTAGTATTGAATAATGAATATACACTAGTTGAAGACACTATATTAGTACCTAATAGTCAATATGATCATGAAAATTGATCTATGGATATCTCCATTAATCCATGAAAATAACTTAATCTATGACATTATGCGATATTTAGACTGCACTGAGAACCTCTACTCAATAGTAAGTGATAACCAGATAATTGGATACCATGGAAATGACCTCAACCTTGTATATTCCTTCTTGTGCTTTTCCCAATCCATGCATCATGCAGTCTAACAAACTGCGATCCTAATCGTTGGGTCACTATGGATAATCTTCCAATAGAATATAATGGAATAGACCAACATTATCTCAGAAGATTTCCCATAAATGAGTAAGAAAAAGAATCTAGTGGGTCACAATCACACTGAGTCTTAATATTTACATTCCTCCCATGGTGATGGCATATAACCAAACATCCTTTGTAGCTTCTCAAGCTACCACTGCTATGATGAGTAACATAATAGGATCAATTAATACTACTATAAAACTGATGCCCCAACATGGAACTAAACTAATGTGACAATAACTATTGCCTTATATCTGTTTTCACTATGTAAGAAGTAATTGGTTCCTAATATCTTCATATTTATGTATTGGAAACAAACTCAACTTTCTATTGAAGGAATACCATCTCCCCTCATCAAATCATATAACACATGATATCTTGTTACCAAATATAATTTTTGTGATGCTCAGAAACATAATAAAATTATATAAACCCTCCATGACTAGCTTAGCTCCCAACACTATTATTCTGAACTCTATAGTTCAGTCAGGTATCAGTGGCTTTGGAAGGATGTAATCATATATGGTAGTCTAAAAACATCCCAAACCAAAACCTGATGATGATTAGCTTTGGTAGTGGCATCACACAAACACTTGGATGAATCACAAAGTATATTAGTGGACACTCACCCCTCATCTATGTAGAAATATCTAGATGATAACGATAAAATGATTGTCCTACATCTAAAACTAGGTAGCCTATGGACCACTATCCCTCAAAAATATGTGAATATGATGATGCTAAAAATCATGATTCATATCATCCATAATAGGTGAAGGTCATAGGGCACCCAAAGTTGAATTTACAAGACTTATAAAAAATAATGAAGCTAAGAGTTAGTGCCTAAATAATATAAGAAAAAAAATTAATTTGTAACTAATTGTATTAAGACCGGGGGATCACGTCCCGCCATATATGGTTCACGGTCTTCACCACCCTCATGGTGCATGATCTAAGGACATTATGGTAGAATAACCTGACAAATTCCATGAAATTGCATTAAATAACATTTAAAATACATAAAATCTGTAGAATATGTAGATCTTAATAAAAATGCATCACTAACCATGGTATACTACCTAAACTAGGAACATATATGGTAATCATATTAATAAGTGTTTGAATTTATTTTACCCAGTTTCTTGTAGGTGAAGGGCCATTTACACTTATCCTCTTCATTTACATGAAACCAATTTTTTATAACAAGACTTGATTTTCATTTCTTTTTTAATTTTATAATATATATATATATATATATCCTTGTTTGATTAAGACAGATAACCATTCCTATTGAATATGGTCATATACTATTCCCACTGAATTTCACTCATGTTTAATATCCACTCAGCCCCATCTATATTCAGTCTCAGAATGTAATGGGTGAAATATTAGGATCCAAATCTATAAAGAAAAAAATCCAATCAAAGAGGGACTATAAAACTAATTAATTGAAATAACCATTCACTCTATCATAGACAATAACACCACTTTTAACCAGAGGTATATAACTGAAACTTGTAGTAAATAGCTACTTAGGATGCCACAATCATTATATAAATGAATATAATATTTAGATTTATGCTTACTAATTAAATAAATAATTCACCACTATATAGTAACAATTTACCATCACATCCACATATAATATCCATGCCTCAATATAAAATCACATGAAATATAGGCAAATACAATTAATGAAACGATCGTATATGGTATTGAATTTTCCTGAAATTTGATTTATAGGTTCTAAAAATGATGAAGGATTAATGATTCATTTACATTAGCTCATTTGTATAAGGATAAAATGAAATATTCAAAAACATTAATAATTACCATCAAATATCATGTGAATCACCTAGTAGTGGATTTTTATAAACTATGTTAAGAAAATTATATAACAACATTTTTAATTCTAGGAAACATAGAATTTACACCAAATATGGGTTATCTATACCCGTGAATGGGTTATAAAAAAGTCCCAATGTATTCCTATTTAAATTAATATTGTCTCAAAATACTATATTATTAATTTAAAGTATTGAATATTTATATGTGATGTCCCAACATCATTTCAACTATATGGTTCCATAAAAAGGTGTGCCACATGGCCTCAAGTGTGCCACCCCATATGCAAGAGGCTATCAGCTAGTAGTGAGGGCCGTGGGTGTGTCCTTAGGGAGACTACTCTCTTATATCAGTGTGGAGAATAAAATATTTAGTAACTAGATAGAAATAACAGAATAATAAGGTGTATCTATAACTTAGTGGATATAGACATAAATGGTAACCAACTCAGTAATCTTATTGTAATAATCAATAACCAAAAACTGAATCATAAACAAAATTTTGATGAGAAATTTCATGTCTCTAAAAAATAAAAACAATATGCATGCATGGATGTAAAAATAAATGCTATTAAAAATAATAAAAAAGAATCCAATGTATTCTGGTGTCGAAATAACTAGCTGAAACATTTTCATCAATGATCTATCATATCAATGATAACAATATCATGTGTCCAAATATAGATTATTCCACTTATCAAAACGTGAATAATTGTATTGTTCCCATGTTCCAATTGTTTTTATGATAGGGAGTGAGATATATCTCAGGAATCCACCACCACCAACATCTATACCATCTAGGTCTGTAAAGATAAACTAAAACAATGTTTAGGTATAATAACGGATGAAATGATAGCATAATAATTTAAATAACCCAATTATGCCTTTATCCTAAAATTGTGTATGAATATGATATCATTAAATTTTTTATTATCTACTTCATATAAATAAGTATTCAGAGGTGTTAAAAATTAAAAATATATATTGATAACAATAGTAAAGGATCCTTGGTATGAAAAGGTATCCAATATGATGATAATAATGAAAGAGTATCCAAGGTATAAACCATGGAATCCTTGATATATATGGTCAAACTAAGTCATTTTTTATAACATGAATCCTAACTATAAGGGTTTTGAGACTCAGAAATGTTTTAATTCTCTATGATTTTTTTGATTAATATTTCCAACTAGGTCTAAGGATACATCAAAGAAATAATGACCAATGCATAACTTCGAAAAATTTGGAGAATTAATGTAACCAGATGTCTGAATACACAGATATATATCCATGTAGTGTATCCAATTAATCTAAACATCTAGAAGATAGAAATAGGATCCATTTGAATAAATATAGGAATATAGAAGTTTATAAGGACCTTTTTCTAAGGTTTGTATCTCCCATCAGAGCCATCTCATTGACTTATAATGATTCCCAATAAGTTCTCAAAGAATTCCTTTAAGAAAAAAATGAATGATCAAGTCTTACCACAACTATAATGAATAAAGTTTCTATAAGAAATTGGAACCTAATTCACAATTCATTACTTAATTTATCCCTTGAAAAACATGTTCCATCTAAATATTTAATCGGTTATTTCCCTTAACATTCATTATAGTGACAAGGTATATTAAGGAACACCACCAATTATTACATGATTACATGATAACATATTGGGGTCATTACTTTAACATTTATAAAAATTATTATCTGATCTTAGGAAATTAAACAATAATCAATTATTTTAAAATCAACTAGACAAAGTGATATATTTAATAATCCTCTCTTTTATCGTATTAAAGGATCATTAATTAATTAGACACTTAGCTAAGAAGGATAAGGTGAAATCTAAATATTTTCAAGTTATTGATAAATTTTTCATTTATTGTTGAACACTTTCATTTATCAACTCCAACTCATAGAACACCCAAATGGTGGGATAGTTAATCGTAACTGTTGATATATGACATAAAAAATGATGCACCCTTCTCAGGTTGATCATCCTTGTTGTCATAAACAACAAGAAATATATAACCAATTTTTATTAATGGTTTGGAAGATGAGAATGATTATTATATTCATGGAATTTTAATTTAGTAGGAAACTCTTGAAGAAATAGTATTACTAAAACAATTTTTATAAAACTCCTAGAAATGATGGATGAGTAATATACCACCACCATATACCCCTAGAACTCTCCTCTTCTTGTGTTGACCAATATATTTGATTGGATAAATAGCTAATGTAATAGTAAAAAAATTCCATACAAAGATTAAATGGGTATCAAATTAAATAACAATATAATGGAAATGAAAAATAAAAAATAGATCAAGATGAATGAAACACATACTATTAGAAATATAATAGGACTAATTGATACTTAATCTGATCATGGATGTTGAATGTGCATAAAAAATGATGAGGGTTTTTTTATAGATCCATATAGGAGAAATATAACATTCCCCATTTGAAATAGGGATATAAGAGTGAGGGTTATGTTCAATTATATTTATGGGGAAAATGGCCATTTTACCAAAAATATCTAAATCATATTGTTTGGTCTCGTCGTTTCCAAAACACTATTCTAATAAGTCATCTCCCAATGAATATATAGGAACCCCACGTGGTTTCATTTGAATGTAACGAATAACTATGCACAAATAGTGTTGCATGCTTTTCTTAAAACTGTAGGTACCCCCATATGGCCATGATCCTCATGATGCCTGATAGTAAAAATACCATAAATTTCATCAATGAAATATACCTTATTATTAATAAGTCATAAAAACATAACCTAGAAAATCCAGTAAGAAAGTCAATCTCACAAATCAAGAATTGAGTGTTATATATATAAATTAATAACCTATACCATTGGAATATTAACACAATTGTTGTATTAGTAATATGACTATTATGAATAGTAATATTGATGTTATAATAGTAACCAATCATTTTATATTATAACTAAAAATTTGGAATTTTATAAATGAAAATATTATATAATTCTATCATGGTATAAGAAATTTTTTTTAACAATGATAAATTATGTTATTCTATTTTTGTTAATGTTAAATATTTATTATAAATTCTATAATATATATAACTATTTAAACTAAAATTTATTTTTATAAAATAAATTTACTAGTTAATATTATTTTTATTATAATATTAATATAATTTTTTGTGTGCTTAACTAGTATTTCTATGTGTATTAAAATTTATTATAATATCAAAATCAATATTTATGGCATAAATGATGAATTAAAATAGAAATTAAATTTCTAATATGTAGAAATTTATTTATATAAAATGGAGACATTTTTTAAAATATACAAATCGAGAAATATTAATGGTGAATTATTATGATTTTCATAATTTTGATTATTTTTTGGTGAATAGTTAAATAATTAAATTTATGGTATAATATAAATACATGAACATATTAGACATGGATGATGATTTGATGATGTAGGTACCAATTTATTTTAACTATCATATACTATTGTTTGTATTTAGTCTTAGGAATCAACAAATCTGAATATCTTGAGCCAAAACCATAAACTATTGAACATAACATTAATTAACACCCAACTCCTCCCCCTATAAGTGCCACTACTCATAACCTTTTCTCTTGACAAAATCTAATAATTGTATCCTTTAAATATTATTCCCAATTATATTTCCAATAATAATCCCATTATCCACATGTTTGTCATCTCAAAAAATTATGAATCTAATCTGCCCTAAATATGTTCTCAAGGAGACAACATTCATGAGTTAAAATCATAAATCCTTCTCTTTTAATTTCATTACATTTGTTATCCTATGCTAAAATCCCCTATAAAGGGGGAATGATAACTCTAGTATCATATATATACTAAAATTTTATTATATATCTAACATAGATCATCAAAATTCATCTTTCCTCTCATTACACAAAAAATAAAAGTGTCTGTTGTTATATATTGACACCTCCCTATGATACCATTTTCTATGTCCCTTTAAATATCATTAAATTATGTGGGAAGAAAGATGTTACAATGCCTTAAAATACGTACCCCAGACGATGAAGGATGGAAATAGATGTTGAAGGGAATGAATACATTATTGAAATGATTTTCCATATCAGAATAAAATAACTAACCAATCCATCCATAACAAAAACAACCTATTATATGATGCATGATGAAAATGAAAGAAAAATAAAATTTTCATTTATCATAATAATACTAAAATCAATCACAACATTGAAATACCACCATATCAATGTATATAGTATAATACATGATAATAAAACTCCAAGACAACCACCTGACTGCATGCTCCCAAGCCCCATGCTCCAATATCTACAAAAATAGCAAGTATCCTGAAGTATTGTTAATGATGTGTGATACATTACCTTGTTTCAGATATTGGATGATGAAATCTAAAAAAAAATAAAAAATCCATAAAAATAGTGTGTAATAATACTCAGTTGGGTTTCCCCAATGACTTCCCTACTCATGCCAATAAGATATAAAAATTATCAACATTTATATAAATTAGATAATATAAAACAATTTCTAAAACTGTTTTTTTAAAACAATATCAAGTGTAGTTTATATCTAAATATTATCATGTTACATATCAACATGGTTTTTTACAAAATAATTTTTTCATAGAAAGAAACCAAACAATTCATAAAGACATCCTCACAAGTTTTATTTTGCATATCTATTCTATTCAATATATAAAAACATTCATGCATCATCATTATAGTTCCATACTGAGAAGTGATTTCTTACTAATCTCTAAATTCATAACCAGATAATTATATCCCATCTTCCATTACTCCTTTGGAACTGAGAATAATATTATATTTCAAAAGATCCTCGTAAATTAAAACATGAACACACACATCGTGTATTCTAAAATCCCACGGTAATATCACCATGAAAAAAATATTTTAATTCCAACAATGTTTCAATAAAATACCCTACTATTGAAAACCATTTTCTATATATCGAACAAATACACCATTCTAAATTATGCTATTGATTTTTTAAACCCTAAAAATTACATAAAAAATCAGTAATATCCCACAAAATCTCAATCCATCACTATAGGAGGATTCAACCATTATAGGAACACTAATTCGAAATCAATTTCATTCAGTTAAAAAAAATTAAAATTAATCCAAATAGAGATGATTTGAGAGTGAATCCACATACCTAGTGTGTTTTGGATAAAATGACAAAACACAAGAAAAACAGCCAAAAAATCATTTTGAAAATCCATGAAGCCACATAAGGTCTCTTCCACAGTCATCAATGAGACCAAACATAAACATATATGGTTAAAAGCCCATTATATCAACAAAAAATGGGAATAGAAATAAGAATCTAAAATATGAAGCAAAGTAGGTCAATGAAAAACATAAAGAATGATGGAGAATGGAAACAGACCGTGATGAATCTAGTTCAAAGCACCATGGCAATTTTTCAGATAACTTCAGAATAAATAGAGTACCTTCCTTTACCATTGGGAAATCAAAACACTAGGTCATTACAACATAAGAGGAAAAACTATGCATTAATACACAAGGATAACACATATCATATTTTCATGGTTATAGTTTTGTTTCACACATGGATAGACCATAAAATTAGTCAACCTAGGTGCCAACCATGGAAAAGACACTACCATAAAGAAAACACTCACATTTTCATCTTGTATAGTCTTTAAACTGTGAACTAACCATGTTGTGTCCATATCCTTAAAAAGGCCAAATACATTTTACCATGTGTATATATTCTCATATGTGGATGAATTGTTTGTGAAAACCATGTGCGAGCCATGTTGATTCCATTGTTCCAATTACTCACTATGCACAATTTTTTATATGTCTTTCATAGTTTCCACAATTTATGCAAAACCCGTGCACCAGATGAAAACACCAAAAAAACATCAAAAGAAATAGATAATAACAAAAAACACACCCTTATAACATATAAACATAAATAATCATAATGAAAGGGTTATATACTAAAATTTAAGGGAGAATCATTCTCCCCATCATCGGTATTTTCATCCCAGTACAATAGAAAACTAATGTTTCTCAGAATGCATTCTATCAATCACACTATCATTTTATTTTATTCATTACCATGTAGCTTCTTGAATCTTACCATGTAACCACAATACCTGAACTAGGCCAATGATTCTTCAATGAAAGACATTATCTTTCATATCCATAATGTGAATGGGGATATGTACCAATGATGCATCTAGATATATGTCAATGTGGTCCTTTTATATAATATGGTTATGTTCAAGCTGATACATTTTCATCTACATTACCTGAAACACATTGTGTACCACCCTGAATCATGCTGGAAAATCCAAATGATATTCAACCTCTCCAGGATATTATAATATCTAAAAACGGCCAATGTATCGAGCGTATAACATTCCCTGCTTCTCAAAAAATCTATGTCGATGCCATAGAGAAATACTCAAGAACACATGACCACTAAATATTAATGAAAACAACCATTGTTGATGATCCTTTGAATATTTATGATGATTCTGAACCATCTACATCCTCTTTATGATTTAATCATTCTTCTTTATTGGTTTATGGACAAGACTCATCCGAACATGTGATGTCTCACATACTTCCACCCATCAAAGTGTAGAATGTCAAGGAAACACACAAAAATGATTCTAAAAGATAAATATTTCCGAGGCCTGAATTTTTGTTATATTAGAACCCATCAACAGAACGTGCCCTTCCCAGGAGCCCAAAAAAGTCATTACACAAGCCTGCAACTTCTATTCAAAATTTTGTTTCATCTGTTCAGATTCGTCATCCCACTAAAGATGATACCCGATTGTCATAGTAATCTTTGTCCCAAGGGATTTATGTAGTGATTTCTAGAAATGATATATAATCATTTAAGCTCTATATGATATAATCAATATTAGTATTACATGTATCTTGAGAACTTCTTTGATTTAGATATTGGATAGATCATCCATCATATGAGTTTCATGGATAAGGATAAAATGGTCAAACATAATAATACAATCTACTATCATACATATGGAATCATATGTATGATCCATTCTGGGGATACATATAAGAAAAGACATATCTATATACTCCTATTTCTACCACTTAATTGGTAAATACAATAAAATACAAGAAATTAAATTATGTCCGACCTTAACATGCTACCAATTTATTCATCTTGAAACAAACTCATCCACCTTCAATTTTATAACGATCCAAAAAAACATATATTTTTGTGATATATACATCTTCTGTATTCCAAAATGAAAATACCTTCTCGAATGGAGGTTCAAATGAAAATGTTTCTCTAGAAATCCATATGGACAACCATTAAATTTCTAAACCACAACCCTAAATTCACATCCATCTTACATCCCTCCATGGTTTCACCACCATACAATTTTGATGTCCAAACCAATAATTATAAAATAGATGCAAGTTTATTATTATCCCTCATTACCAAATCAGTAATAATTTTAATAGGAATTGAATCCTCAACACCACCTCAGTCATCACATTCTACATTTATTTCATTTATGACTAACATCATCTTACACTCATATGAAGCATCCTTTTCCAATTGAGGATATAAATTTATGCATAATGCATCAGTCCCAAAATTTCATTTACCCAGAGTATACATCATGTTAACGTAGAAAATTTGGAGATAGTCCATCCATATTCTTTTACTCATATAAAAATACCATTGTGATAAAATATGTTTTATGGTTTTATGATTTTTAATCATAATAAATTTCTCACAAAATAGATAATGGTTTTAAGTCATCCAAACATGGATGTTTGTTACTAACTCAAAATTTAGTGTTGTGTATATATTCACAGGAACCATCAAATTCCATGATCCATAAGAAAAAAATATCCTCCTTGCATGAGAAAACAATCAAAACAAATAAGTAAGAGTCAATATACACAACATACCCATGTACTAATTCTAGAAATATCAAGATAAGTGCAGATGTTAGGAGAACATTCAAATATTGATAAGATTTGTGGCATTCCTCATTCCACTATAAAAAATATTATACATTTTCAAATATTTTAGTAGAAAATAATTTCATTATATTTCATGAAAAAATCAATGATAATAAAGAAATATACATTGAAAACTCCATTTATTAATTAAATTGATTTTCAGTTACAATGAGATAAAAAAATCTATTTTTTTCAAATCCACTGAATCACCGATTTGAAAAATTTTATTTCCTTGAAAATATACCATTTTATCCAAAAATCACACATCTATATTTTTTCATACATGTGATTGACTCTGTAGATTCCCATCACTTTCAGAATGTGTTCCTCATTATTGTTCCATGTATTTTGATACACCTTTTTGTCATCCAAAAATACAACAGCAACAGATATATGATATCGCTAAAATATCCAATTCATCAGTTCCATAATGCTGACTACTAAATTCATAACACCGAAAGGCATTACCACATATTCATAATGGATATATCTGCTTCTGAATATTACTTTCAGAATATCTAATCTCAAATTCTCAATTGGTGATATCCAGATCACACTTTAATCTTAGAGAACCCCAAGGGTCCACTCAATTGATCAAAACTATCATCAATTCATGGATGTGGATACTTATTATTTATCTTATATTTTAAAATCTTATGATAATCTACATAAATATTAATAGATCCGTCTTCAATCATTATGAAAAAGATCTGTTTTTCCCATAAAGACGTGCCCGACCGAATTCAATCCATACATTCCGGATATTACAAATTCACTTTCAACTCCAATAATTTTATTGGTTCTATTCAATATGTTTTATGTGAGATTATAATGGTCCCTAAAAATAGATCAATCATAAACTACACTTCCCTTATTGGTGGAATCCATATAAATTTTTTGGGAAACTGATCTTGGGGAAAATCCATGACAGTTGAAATACTTCTATTCTTGATCTCTTCTATCGATTAAAATGTCATAGCCTTCAACTGGTAATAGAAAATTTCCATTGTTGGTTCCAAAAAAACTCATTGGAACTATATTTATAACCCCATCTCTTCTTAACAGATTGTCAATATATTCACTGTAATGAAACTAGATATTCCTCTATAATAGTAGATTTGATACTCAAATGTTACAAACTAATCCACACCCAATAATTCATCATAGGCATCCATCTCAAATTGAGATAATCTCAGTTCATCTTAACTCCAAAAAAAGTTATAGAACATTCTGTACATTGAATGGATCAAAATTCTATTTAACATAGATATATTTAATGTTTTATACCAAAATTATTCTTCAAATGTTTTAGTGATATTAAATGCATTGGATAAGTAAAAATATATGAATTCAATGAACCGGTGTCAATAAACACTTACATAAGGTTAGAATTTAATGGAATTGTACTCCTCCCCATAGAATGTACAACCAGATCGTCAACAATATCCCGATCAGATCCACATATTTTTTTATCACTTCATATTTATCATTGGTTTTGTAATAAGATTTTACCTTGTGATGGGTCATGGAATTCATGGATATACAATTGATAACTATGTTCTATTGATGAGACTGATTTTTTTTCCTCATTCAAAAGAAGCATGGAATGCCTTCAATACCTGATAAGTGTCTTGAGAATCTGGCCATAGAAAACTAGAAAATAGCACTGATGATGCTCCAATATTGTATTAAATATGGAATACTATTGGGGGTTTTTTTCACAGTCAAGTTATATCATTAAAAACCATGTTAGAAACATCACACTCTTATTGTGGGTCTCAAATGAATATTCACCAACCAAGATAGTAGATTTTGATTAATGCTCCCACCGTGGATGTAGGAATCCCTCTTCCACTTACTTCAATATTTAGAGATCCCACTATTTCCCATAGGTATCAACATACATCACCCTCCAATACTTACTAATATATCTCCTTCACACACATTTCCTCTTTTATCCATCTCATTATATTTTTTAGTACAGATACCACTTATCTTCGAGTGAATCTCATACCATTGTACTGATTCAATGACATGTTTCTTCAAACATTCACTAAAGCTAGAATCAGGTGAAAAGGTAAATGAATTAATAAATTTGCGAACATAATTAGTGAAAAAAATATTTTCTCTTATTGAGGAAGAAGAATTCTGCCCTTCTCAAAATCATGAACATATTAGGATAGAATTGTTTATTAATAAATTCCAAAAAATCTTCACATCCAAGGCATTGATAAACTTTATCCTTCCCTGTTATATCCCACCACTATAATGTATTATCCTATATAATATATTTTTCTATCTTAACTTTCAACTCTACTAGTGTGCTGGTGAAATCGATGATATGATTCATTATTTTCAGCCACATCGTGGTCATTTCTTGTTAATAATCACCCTTAATAGTGGCGTATTTTTCAACTAGTATTGGATGGAATGATCCACTTTTCATGGATCATCCCCCCAATTACAAATATCAACATCATGAATATCATGAAAGAAACATTATACTAGTTGTTGGTTCATCTGTGGCTCATGTTATTCTTCTAAAACACACCACAATAAACTAACCATTTATCATTTATTTTTTATCAACTGATTTATTTTCATAAAATAAAAAACTGATATGTAAAACCATTAAATATTATGCAACATCATTAATAATATATAATATCATTTCTAGTGAATTATTCCAATTTTACTAGAACATCAATAAGTATGCACAAGTAAACCAACCAAGAAATGTTGAAATCAAATGATCATGAAATGACCGATTTAAACTATATAGCCCATTAAAATAGACATAAATGAAAATAATAAATTTATAATAAATCAAATAAATGTTTAAGAGGTTATAAAATATCTAATTAATGACTATAATACTTTTATCTGGGGTATTATGTTCAATTTTATAATTCATTCAGACATAAGTCGTGTGGATTCACAAACCATACACCATTTCTTTGGGTTATCCCCCTATCATGCAAAATTTCAGTGTGTATAGTCCATTATTGTTCCTCAAATATTATTACATTTTTTCTTCCACTTTTTTATGTATATTAATGTTTCTTTATAAGGTTTTATGAAAAATCAAACAATTATCCAAAATAAAATTCTTTCCAAAACATATTTATGACCTCTAATGTGTGGTTTCTTATTAAATGGAAAATTATCTCTTAGTAAAATTCTGATCACCCATTCTCTTTTGGGAACACATAATTTTATTCATGAAAGGATTACTTATGAAATCACTATGAAATCCATGCCATTCAATGGATTACATCATTCTTATGATTATTATATGTTCTATATAGAATTATTGATTATATTAATATTATGTTGTGTAGGTGGGCCAAAATTATACATCCCACCATTGAATTTTTTAATGTGATGTGTCTCATGGAAAAAAATATATTATTCCTGAATATGGTTCTATTATTTTAAACAATGATGTTATTATGATTATGAATATATGTTATGTTTGAACATGATGCTATATCTGTTCACAACAATGCATGGTATTTGACGACTAAGACAATATGATTAATTGTTATGCATTGACACAATCCATGCACTAATCCAATGCTTCCATAATGATTTTTATGATGATCGTATTTTTATGTTGAAATGAAAAATATAATTCTCCCTCTTGTTATATTTATCCACACCCCTTATTCATCATATAATTTAGATTTTAGCTCACCCCATTTCTTTTATGTATACCCACAGGGGAATCAATGTAATAAGGAAATCATAAAATTTATAAGCTTAAGGAATATTATTATAAATATATGTTCCTATATTATTATGTACATGTATTTATATGAAACTTTGTCCCAAAATCATACACGTTTGACCTTAGATATTAATTTAAGTATTTTATTTATCATCAAATTGTTGTATTTTTTGTCTAACATAAGTATAGTTCCAATATATAGAATCATATAAAGGGGTAGTTAAATTAGAAATTAGGATTACAAAAAATTTAAAAGAATAAGTATTTGTTTCATTGTTTTATAAAATGATAAATATTATTATCCAAAAATATATTCAATTATATTAAATTTCACAAAAGAATAAATTATTAATTTTTTACTTGTTAATATATTTTTTGTTCAAACATTGTGTACTTTAGTAAATGGTTGGATCCATGATAAATCATGCAATAAAAAGTTTGGAGGACAATGCAATTATTTTGTGGATGAAATCCCTAATTCCGTTAATGGTGGATTTCAAAACATCAAGGAGAATTATGAAAAAAACATCGATATTATCCAATAAGATCTTCGATGAGAAGAAAGTGTTCCAAAATAATTATAGATATTTTTTTCTTAGGGAAAAGGATAAAAAATACTCTTATTTCTATACATGTATCAATGATTATATGTGGTCCTTCACCAATATCATCTAAATGGAATATGAATCGTATAGATATTACCTAGATGTAGTTAATGACATCATAGATTCTCATTTTAAATGTTTTCATTCTTATCTCAATCCATCAATGTATGATGGTATCCCACAGGTCAATCAGACATCCTAGTTTGTATTACCTTGGTGATTTTTGAGACAATAAACATCATCTTTGGTAGTATCCAACATGATCATGATATGTGGGATTTAGTGCACTCCTTGAATTTAGAGAGCATTAATGGTCCATATGGTTTCTTATACTACATTTACATGGGCTAATGGGATAACATCATGTCCAGTCCTATTGAGATCATCCTGGATTTCATCATGAGGGGTAGTATCACATGGGTGTCTTGTCCTTCAATAGTGGTTCTTATTCAGAAAGTCATCAACAATATTCTACTAAAAAATTCCACCATATGTGTTTTTAAAATTCATACAATAATGTTATGACTAGCATTATTAATAAAATATGTTCTATACACCTTCACAATTGGATTTACGTGGAGAAATACATATTTATTAGTGGAAGATCCATCCATTATTCTATTGGCCTATGTCATGATATATTTAGAGACATAAACTTAAAAACAACTGGATCCAAAATTTCAATAAATGTATTTATGAATAAGGTGTTTGATAGAGTGGATTAGAATGGTACCATCAATGATATGTTTGATATGGGGTTCTATAAGAATGTTCTAGAGTTGTTTATCAGATGTTATAGCTCCTCAAGGGTCTTAATTAATCTCATGGGAAGGATGTGCAATTTCATTATGTTAGTATGGGGCCTCTAGAAGGGAGATCAACATTCTCCAAACCACATCATCTTTTTGAAAGACACACTTAGTAGATACATTTTTATTAACTTGTCTAATGGTATCATTATTCCCTCCCGGTGAAGGTTAATTCCAAATGATATTTCCCATAAACATTTTGTATATTATGTTTCAATCATTGTGTATGTGAATAATCTCTTAATATACTGCCTTAATAACAAATTTTAGGAGTTCACCAAGTGAGGTGATCATATTATTAACAAGGAAATTAGAAAGTTATACATTTCATCCCAAAAATTGGATATAATTCATAAAAATAAATTGGAATCTATTATAGTCAATATAAAACACATTCTTGTAGAGAATTTGGGGACATCAATTTGACCGGGAAGGGTTTATATTCAATATATTGACAAATTAGTTGAAAAAATATAGTAACATTTTAAATTTGAAAAATAACATCCAATCATTTACTAATAACAAAACTCTCATTAATTGTGTAATCAATTCGTTCCAAATTCTTATACTCTCAACCCTCAGTGTACCCAAAATAATTTAATGAATGATGCATAATATCAACAAAATATATATTTGATTCACATGATTTGAGTAAGTAAAATTTTGTGGAGGGGTAACAAATAGAAAAAAATATGCGGATAGGGGGAATTAATCTCAATTATATTAAAGAACCAATACACTACATGTATACTAGGTTGGTTTGGGAGGAAATATAGGGATGATCCTTATGGTTTTTGTCCATTGGCCTAATTTATGGTCCTATCATGATTTAGCCACATTGTGGGAGCTTAGGTATTTTTTAGAGAATCCATGGTCATGTGTATAATAATCAAAAACACTGAGGACGAAATATAGTCTATATTGAAATAATTTTCTTATTTCGTATGTAGAAAATTATGATGTTTGTAATTATAGGTTATCCATACCTAGGAACATATTTCCCTGATGTTGGAAGTTTCCACACATTTATCAATTCATTCCTTATTCTTCAAAAACTACAAATATGTGGGGACATAATTTTCAATAATGAGCCTCCTAAATTGGTTTTCACAATATCCTCTTATAGTTTTTTTCTTGGTAATGTGTACCATTTCTTGAGGGCATGATCATCTCACTCGTCATCCTAGGAGGAATGGGGAAACAACATTTGTATTCAAGAGATCTGTATAGGGTAATAATTCATTGTTTGGTGTATCATGTGTCCAGTATATGTATTGATAATGAAGTAGTGAGTAAGTTTTTCTTCATATGAAATTTTTTTTCTTGTTATAATGTTCTCGGGATTGAAACTACAATGTAACTATATTTACATTCCAATTAGCTAGGTATATTGTGTGATAAGAATACAAATAGATTCCTCAATAACCCAAAACTGCATTCTACCTATGATGTCCAATTTACCTAGTTTCATGGTTTAGTAACAATTAAAAATGACCAATATTTTTGGTTGGATCATATTAAAATATAATGATGGACCGTATGGTTTTATTTCAATAAATCATGGAATTGAGGAATATTCTACTCTTGAATGGATATTTTATTTTGATCTAGGATATTGGTTTCCGATATAAAGGCCCTTTTAAATCATATGGGTAATTCTCCCCACTCGTCAAATATCTGTCCCTCTAATTCATTCTCCCTATGTTTTTGGGATGTGGTACTAATTGTAACATCGGTGAAATAATGTCCTATAATACTTGGTATGAAATTTAACACCAACAGTTCTAGCATGAATGGTATTTTTTGGGGTAGAGGGGTCATTCATGATAGAAGGGTATTATTTTTAGTGGTTTTCTCAAGTACATGTGTACAGGGGTTCACTTATGATCGAGTCTGATGAATTTTTCAATGGTATTTGACTTCACTAGTATTTAGATCTCTACTTGGAGTCAGGGGAGGAAGATCCCTTGATTATTCATTACATTCTTCATAAGCCTTCCTCCTTGACATAGACCATATGATATCACATACAGAGAATTAATAATCATCAGAGTGATCAGGTGGTGACTTGTCACACATTGATAGATCGAAATAAGTTGGCAGATATCCTAGCCTCTTGAAGAAACTAATCTATATGTTTTTTCAAATTTGAGGTCCCTTAGATCTAAGTATGTGTGTTTAGTTACAACTGATGCACTATGAGTAAATTATTTAACTCGTATATAACATGTATTGTGGTATAATTTTTCTATCTATTTAATAAATATAAATACATTTTTTGAATTTTCACCTATACCATAGTAGACATCATACATTACCCAAGGAAACAACTTTCCATTTTGCATTTAGTTGATACAGACCATGGAAATTTAGTGTATCATAAAATCAAATTCATGTATAACAGTGGGTAAACATAAATGAGAATATCATTTCTACGATACACTATTTTGAGAAGGTCATGTAAATAAAGTGGTCAATATTTTATTGGTCAAATTTCATCAATTGTTGGAATTGATAATGAACACTAAGGAAAAGTATGAAATAGATGAGATGGTGTGGGAAAATTTTAATAAAATATTTATTTTCACGATATTCCAAAAAACTCATCATGAAAAAGAGGAGATCAAATATAAATATATTTTAATAAAAAAGTAGGTGAATCATTCTAGTCATATAGAGAAAACATCAAATGTATACCAAGATATGACTAAGTATATTTATCAATAATTACAGAAAAAATGATAGGTTTTATAGTCATTTATAATCAAAGAATTTAAATGTCCTAAAAATATGATTTTTATGTGTTATGAATGAATTTGAATACTCTAATAAGAATTATGAGATTCAGTTTAGTTAATGGTCCCCTGTTTGTAGATATATTAATAGTGCAGTGGAGTTTCAAACTAGTGGGTCATGTGATAATGGAGGAAGGGGGTCTAATAATCTACGTGTCAAAATTGTGTGAAAAAACATCATGGGGACTACCTCAAAGGATAAGAAAAATTCGTCATGTGTGGGTGAGAAGGAATCTAAGATCGTGACTATTTAATTACCCTGAAATGCATTGTTTAACATAATGAATTCTCTGAGATAATGTGTATTTTATGTAGACATGATTCAATGTTTTATCATAATGATGACATGAAGATTATGCATTTATGTTATACATTAACATGATTGTTGATTTTTTCACAACTACCTATGGTATTTGATGAAAATGACTTGATGATTCATTTTTTTGTATTTCCGCATTCAGTTAATTAATCCAATGTACACCACATAGTGTTTATGAGGATGAAATTTTAATATTATTGTTATTATTATTATGTATAATCATTTCATATTGATTTATGTATTGTATTCATCCCCTTAATGGGATTTTACATCACACCTATTCTTTGATGTACATCTTCATATGACTGTGTGTACTAAGGATAATGTGATATTTTGAAGGGTAATGAAGAATATTATATATATATATATATTATGTAAAAGATAGAAATTTTCCAAATTTTAAATCGAAAATAAGCCATTAGTCCTCAATCTAACAACTATTATGTTTGTTATATTTGTAATGATTTAATATTCATGTTATAAAAGTAGATTGTAAATAACGATGTCCTCAAAATATGAGGAATATTGAATCCCTTATTCCATCATTCATTATTTTAAGAAAACGACGATTACTGGATAACAAGGTTTCCAATAAACATTAAGCCAAGTTATTCCATCATTCGACATGGGTTATGAGTTCCGATAAAGCCGCAATCAATAATGAAACAACTATGGACACATCTGAATTCCATGTTAGGACTAAAAAAATAAATCCAAAAAAATAGTGTACTTATACTTCAATAAAAAACCGAATCTTACAAGGTCCAATTTTTAGTTGAATGATATATTGATGTCTAGCATTCATTAACATCAATTGAACTAGGTGACAATCAAAGAAAATTATCAATCTATAAAATTTATGGTTACTTTTCCCAATTGATATATGTGAAGTGGATTAAAGACTTTTACCACATGAATGGTTATCACCATCTCCATGTTGAAGATGAGTATGTATCGAAGAAGTATTTATGAAGAAACTACTATTACTTTACATTCATGGTGATACAATTTGGATTATTTATTTCCATGAAAGATTTGTGGGACATATAATAAGTCTCATTATATCATCATGGAATAGATTAATTTAGCCTCAATTGATGAAAAGCTATTATAATAAATTTATGAGGATTGGAATGTGATGCACTAGAGGATGGTTTGGATCACTATCCAAGTAAAACCTTATTATGGACATCAAGCATGTCGTCTGTTCTTCGTACCAGAGGACCACTCATTGAGATATGTATTCTCTTTAAAATGAGTGATAGTTGAACCATAAAATGTTGAGTTAATGAATTTTATAGGGAACCCCATATGAAATGTCATAGTACAAAATACCAAGGGTGATGTTTTTCATCCACTATAATTCAATGTTTTGACTTTGTAGTTGACATATTAATGTAAACACCAAAATTTGAGGATTGTACATTGTACCTATTGTTTATTGTTCCTACCCTCTACTTATTTAGTGATTCATGGAGGAACATATTTTGAATAATAATGGATTAATTATTCTATGACTACATATCCATCAGACATGTGTTTTATGGATTTCAAGAAGGAAGGGAAATTGAAATCATTTTTATAAGATGGAAGATGTTGTTAATCATGTGGAAAGAGGAGGTGTTGAGAAGACATAATTATATCCCTTATCCCAAAATGTTGGAGATGAAAATATGTACATGGACACCCTTGAATATTTTGGGTATCATAGGAATTAATAAAAAAATTTATGATTATCTCTAGACACATCACCTATCAGAAATTATAGGATGTGTTTTTTGGATGGAACCGTATGTGGGATGATATATATGTGGATTTATGTAATAGTTTCCACAATTAAAATGTGGATGCAATTATATCAGATTAATTTTAGAAAAATAACAATGTCATTCATCTTCAAAACCATCATTGGTAGATCTTATTAAAGAGTTTGGGACTCAGGTGCCTGATTCCTTCATCATGTTAGGATTATGAATATGATACATGATGAAATTTATAATCATTTGTGTTTTTAAAGAGTGTTTCTAACCAAGAATTATGAATAGGTAAAACAAACCATTTAAGATATGGTTTTGATCCATTAGGATATCATATTGGTTATTTCAAGGTCTTGATGGATCTGATACCGTAGTTAGAGATTGGGAAACAACCATAATACTACTCCACCATCTATGTATGAGAATTAGAGGAATTTTATTGGAGGCATTATGGTCCTCAATTTTAGTAGTTAGATCCCTTAAAATAAAATTAGTATGGTCCAATTATTTTTGTTAGTGATATCTTTGAAAGGTGAAGTATATCAAAGAGATGATGAGTAATTTTAAGAGGCATTGTGAACCTTTGTGGACTGGTGAAGCTGAAATTTTATTGTATTAGGAGAATATTTTTTTACTGGATATATCACCTTTTCATGGAATGAAATGATTTATCTAGGATAAAATTATATCTTTGGGAACAATTGAACCTTTTCTCTACTACTTTGATGGGTTAGAGAATTGGATTAATTCTAGATCCTATGATTTTTATTAGGATGAGTGCATAGAGTTTTCAATATGATTCATCATAGGATACATGTGCTTATATCATTGATTGATGTAATATAATATGAGTTATATATTATGTTTGGAGTTAATAATAATGGGAGTTAAATTATATTGATTATATTTTATATTTAACCATGTGAATTCATGAATTAGGGAAATTTTTTCCAATTATATGTCTGATTTTCAGTAGAATGGAACCCTTAATAAGAGTTTGTGGGAGTGGGAAACCCTGTTAAGATATTTGATTCCTCACATGATGGAATTCATTCAAATTTCAAGAAAGTAAAAGATAAATGTTTGTATAATGTATGACACTAATTTTTGATTTCATGAATCAGAAATAATAAATGTAATATTTATGGACCAGTTATTGAGGCGTTGCAAGATTATGAGGAATCATATTCCTGCTACTGGTATAATAATTATATAAAATATATTATAGCCCCTACATTAATTTTTTCAAAACATAAATGAATTACTCTTGAACAGAGTCTCTGATGTGAAATTTTAGACAATGTATGACTCAAGAAGATAGGTTATACAAAAGTATTGACAAAAAATTGTTTATCATTTGAAACTGAATTGGGGGAGACAATTTGTTGGAGTTTTATATTTTGTAATAAATTAATTTAAGATATTTATTTTTTTGATATAATTAATTATATCCTTATACATCTGAGAAGATTATGAAAATCCATAGAAATATTCACATAATCCTTATAATGTAGATATGATGTGGATATAGATATCATTGTATGATCGTGAACTATGATTACTGATAAATAGATCACATATAATCATGAGACTAGAAATGGGCATAGTGGGACCATCCCCTTCACGGTTTTACATACAGGTTCTTCACCGGCGATCAATGTATTTTCAAGGATGGTTGTTTTCATTATGGTATATTCCCACTATATTAATTAGAATAATTTGAATTAACAATTTTCTATATTATTTCCTTGATTGATCTCATTTTAGTTATATAATTATTTATTCTTATTCCTATAACAATGAATTTTATAATTTTTCCACATTGCATCAAAC
This sequence comes from Viscum album, assembly GCA_963277665.1. NCBI lineage: Eukaryota > Viridiplantae > Streptophyta > Magnoliopsida > Santalales > Viscaceae > Viscum > Viscum album. The sequence goes on along the minus strand of OY728160.1, from coordinate 791,267,714 downwards.
AGATTTTATAATTAGATTTTCTTGGAATAGGATGACTATGGGAAAAAAAGGATGGACACCATTCACTATAACATTGTGGTTTCTTATTTTAACCCTATCTTTATGGAGATGAACATCAATATTTAGTTGACTGCAGATTCAAAAAAATAAGGGAGTAATGATAATTATTTTTCATTATTTGGAATAACAAAACATAGTAATGAATTTAGAATTTGATACTGGATATATGAAGTAGATGTGTGGGAAAAAATAGGAACCAATATTTGGATCCTGTATCAGTGATTATGACATGGAATGAGTCGGTTTCCTAGAAATAGCATCAAATGAGGTTCCTATGAAAAAGATGGCAAGAATACATTCATTGTTGATGATGGAATCTGATGATGGTGAAAAAATAAATGCTATGCTAGCTTGATTTGTGATGTTATAATAGACATATATGATCGAGTATTTTCCAGGGAAGAATGGATAAAACCCATTTTTTGTTATCTATGGAGGGTGGCTTGTATTTTATTTTTTAAAAAATTAACTACATTTAAAAAGGGTGAACACTAATATAAATTTTTAAAAATAATAATAATTCTTAATGAAATAGTGATATTAAGTTGTGTTGTCCCTATGTATAGAAATCGAGAAATTACCTATGCCTTTGGATTATTATTATTATTATTATTATTATTATTATTATTATGTAATTATCATGAATATGCCAAGAGTTAGGTGTGTTATATTGAGGGAGGAGACGTGTCTTATGAACCAGTGACATGGGATATTGGATGGGGTGAATTACATACCACATTTATCAAATTATGTATAATAATAATAATATTATTATTATTATTCTTGTTATTTTGGTTGTTATATCATGTATCATCCATAACTTTGTTATGTGATGTTTAATTTATTGTATATCTTCAACATCTCGATCTTGTCGTTGTAGTGAATGAATCAAGTAAAATTTTGGATATTTAATTATAACTCATTGCATGGTTCTAGGAAAAGATATATATATATATATAAATATATATAATGGAAAATTTTTTGTTTTTCAGCTCATGTAAAAGTTTTCGAATGAGAACAACGAATACCAAGTATTTTGTTCCTGAGGATCTCAGTGGAATTACCTATTTTGACTTTCATAGATGTTTTTTGAATCATATTGTTATATTTAAATTTTTAATCTTTTAATATAGATGATGGGCACCACACATTTTCCAAATTTTTATAGACTAATATATTGGGCTTCACGTAGTCATTCCTTAGTATTATTATTATGTAGATTGTGATAATTATAATGTCCTGGACCCAGATTCCAAATAACGGCTGCGCCGATCCCCGTGGGCTACATAGCCTAAAGCACATATTTTCAACTGCCAAAGGCTACCAACTAGTGGTGAGGGCCCATGGTGTATCCATGGGAAGATTATGCCCTCATTTTCAGAGTATTGAAAATCATAAGGAATATAATGGACAATAAACATGGGATGCAATAATAATAAACAAGAATAATAATTACTGTAATAACTGAATCAATGATGTTATAATGACATGTCTCTAGAAAACAATTAAACATTGATACAAGATAGTAGTAATAACATGTTTCATAATGTAAAAGAAAACAAATGATACTATATGAATCATGAGGTCCAACTCAATCATATACTATCTACCTCTATCCTATTAACATGAAATCAATTATTGGAAGCCTTATGCATCTCATTTTCAATACTTGCAACCGTGTAATATAAAATGGGTAAAAACGACTATTAGAGAGAGTGTGATATATATATCTTAATGCCCCACCACCAATAGTTTCAATAACATTTGGCCACTGAAATGGAATATAGTAATGTGTAGGCATGAATAAATGTATATAACGAAATCATTCTAAATATAACTAAATACCCATTTACTTTATTCACCCCAAGGCAGGTGTCTGAACATGAAACATGTTTATTAATCAAGTAATCACTATTTAATGATAATAAGTCATGTTAGGCATAACCATCACTAACATCACTTCATGATTTTATAAGTATTGAAGGTCCCATGATATAACAAGGCAGCCTGATATAGATATACAATGATGGAGATCTCGGGTAATATACAAGGTTGTGTAAATCTCACTGAACACTAACTCAGTATTATTTGAGTCTAGGTATGGTGTAAGAGTGTAATACAAGGAGAGAAATCTAAAACATTCCAAAATAAAGAGCCTACTGATTCCAAGGTGATCATCCAAGTTAAAATGGGGAAATGTCAGGGAAGGGTGTGATGAAATTTCACCATGGAACCTACTAGTCAATGTTGGATCCAAGCAGTGTATTCTAAGTTTCATGTAACAATGATAAGGACCCTATGATAGTATACCAAACATCCAGGGAAAAGAAAAGAACCCCATTCTATGTGGGTATCCAATTAATATAATCAAATCCATTGTTTGGAGTCAGGTTCTCAAGATCCATGGTATTATCCTCTCAGAATCAATGGAAATCTCACGTTAGTCCATTCCAACTTGATATTGTAATCATGAATTAATTCATTTGGTTCAGGTATTTCCTTCCATTATTATGGACATAATAGGTATTGTATAAAACATTTAATTAAACCATAATTAACCATTATTCTATATTCAATTATAGAGTTTTATTTTGTTACCTATCATTAATATCAAATGGGGTGTTATGTACATTTAACCTTAAATCAACTAATTTTTTTAAGGCCAAGATATATACTCAGTGTACATTCCATTTAACATTTCACATTTAATATTAGTTTAAAAGCACATATAGATGGTGATTGATGTGGTGAGAATACATTGTAAATTTTATTATGCAATTATCCTCAATAAAAATTCATTCATTAATGAAAGGTTATCCTTTGGGATTGTCAAGAAAAGGAACACACAAATGGTGGAAAAATGTGTCAAAATTTATAAAAACCCAATATGTTATAACCTTCAACATGAGGTAGATTGTGTTGTGGATATAACTTTTTATTACAAAACATATATATCGAAAGAGCATAACCATACAATTCTAACAAGTATAATCCAGGAATTTAAATTTAAGAAATGGATTCTGTTGAAATTGGTGGGCCACACACAAACATTAAAAAATCAATGATCTTTAGAGAAGCGTTATTTACCACCCACCATTGGCATGTATGACTCCCCTCCTCCAGTATTGGCCCGTGATTTTCATCGAATCAGAGTAGAAATATGAAAAGTTGGTAAATTCTCAAACATCGAAATCATGGTCTAGAGAAAAATTGAAGAAGAATGACTAAAGGGTATTTGAGTACTTAAAGCTTTCTATGAATCGTAACGAATGAAATCTTGATCCGATTCTGGATGATGGAGATCTCTTGATTCCATGTTTAGATATTCAAAAATTTACAAATGGGTGAAAAAGGAGGAAATCCCACTATTTTATGAATTACGATGAAATAAGAGGATTAATAGATATTTAAGAAAACAAATGGAAAATTACCCATAAAATTAGCCTACATAGGGATTGTCTGCATGGTTTTCTAAAGAATTACCAAACTATTTGAGATTGTTCTACACGTAATGAAATCCTCTGCAAGGTTTTTTCAAACCAGGTGTATGCCATGAATGAGTACCAAGAGAAATGGGGGCATTAGCATGGTTATTCCACACAGCCGTGTTCCAACTATGGGAGGTGGAACTGTCCAAAAAAACTCCATTTTCATAGTTTATTCTAAAACATGTGCAAGGTCTATTTTATCCAAAAACTCTGATTGGGCTCCGAACAAGCCCCAAACACCATTTGGAAAAGCTATAAGACATGAATGATGTCATGAATGGAAAATATATGACACACAAATTATGTCATTCATGGAATAATATATCTATGGTCCTTGCAACTGATAGGATACCCATACGACTCACTATCGAATTTCAAATGGCCCTACATAATGAAGTGACAACTTTACTTGCATCTTTAACCGCCTAATCCCTTGCCCGAGATATAACTGAAAAAAACACAATCAAAAATGTCAAACTCAAGAGGTCATCAATGACAATCAATATAAGATTTCATTCCAGATTGAGTATTAGTCATACTCTTCATGATCAGATGAACCTGTTGTGAAGTCTCTTGAACAATACGAGGACCTAGAAGGGATTCCTAACCTTCCTTTGTCCTGCAAAAGTGTGAACTGCATGGGCTATCATATAAGACCCCAAATAAAGTCATCTGAATTGTAACCTACAAATAATTATTACAGGAGAACTAAATAAGAGGAATATGCTTCTCCAAAGAACTTCAAGAATTAAGGAAACAAGCTCAGAGCAGTTTTTCTATAAATTGTATCATCCATTTTGATTGTCTGCCATTATGAGGGTGAAAAGATATGCTTAAAAGCACATGAGATACCGTTTATTTCTTCAAAGCCCATAAGAAACATGATTTAATATGAGACTCCTGATATGATATGATAGTACACGGAACCCTATATTGTCGTATGATCACATTGTCATACAGTCAACCCATTTCATTAACTGAGAGGGTATCCCAAATAAGAATTAAGTGGGGTGACTTTGTTAGTCAGTCAATGAATAACTAGATAACATCTCTACACCTCAACGAAATAGGTAAGATTACTATTAAATCCATAAAATCGTCTTTTGATTTCCATTCGATGACTGGAAGTGGTTGTAACAATCCTAGAGGTCTCTGCTGGTCCGTCATCACCTGCTGATAGGTGGAACACCTAGTGATGACTCCTAAAATCTCGCATTTCATCTCAGACCACCAATACTAGCATCTCATATGTTGATACATATTTGATATTCTAGGATGACCTACCCATTGAGAAGCATGGGACCCTTTCATCAACTCCTCTCTCATGTTAGAAGGAACTGAGATATTTCTTTGTAGATGAAGGATGTCGTCATTATGTACAGAACAATAGAGAGGTGGGTTATCTACCGAAATACTCTCACAGTGAACAAAACCATTAGGATTTGAAAACCGACTACTCCTTACTTTATCATGGAGGGATTAGGTAACTATTAAGGCAGAAATGTAACACTGATCATGACTATTGTGAAAGTCTTTATGATGGTTAGAAGAGGGGGCCATTAATTTCAATTTCTCACTGGCTTAATGGATATAATGTGTTTCTATTTTCTGACTCAGTGCATAAGCGGCCAAATTCCCTTTCCAAATGTATAGGCAAGCTCAAAATCAAAATACTATAAACATTTGAGCCATATTCACTATCTGAGGTTCCATTCAGGCTGAGAAAAGTTAAACTTACTTCTCTTTTCATTGTATACACCACAATGTTCTCTTCCACAAGATAGTGTCTCCATCAATGTAAGGAATGGAAAACAACTACTAGATCGAGGCAGTGAGTCGAGTAATTTCTCTCCTGAGGCCTCAACTATCGAGATCCATACTCAATTAATTATTCTTCCTACATCAACGCTACTATTCAACCAATGAATGAAGCATAATAGAAGGGGGTATAACCATTACTTTGTTCTTGATGAATTAGAATAGTTTTCCAAATATGCCTCTCATTCAGATCATGAAAGGATTTCTCACATGATTATAGCTATAGGAACATGACACCATTCATTGAATTTCCTGTAAGAGGTGAAGAAATATGTGAAATGTGTTGAATGAAATTCTTGTAAAACCTGGTGATCCCTAAGAAAAACCTAATATCAAACATGTTTTTGGGATTATCCTTGGAAACTATAGCACTGTCCTTTTTTGGGCCAACAGACACACCTAATTCTAAAAAAATAGGACCCAAGAATTGGATCATGTCAATCCATAAGTCACCATTATAAAGTAAGGAATAAATATGATTCTCTCTAAATGTACCTAGAATTATCTCATAATGTTTTTCATGGTCTTTATGAGTGAGATAATACACCAAGATGTCATCCAGAAATACCATGACAAATCTGTCCCAAGAGGGGTGGAAACCCTATTTACCAAAGAAATAAAAAAAAGTGTGTTCATATGGAGAACGGCATAACAAGATACTCATACAGACCATACATTCTATGTAGAACTGTATGAGGTATGTCTGATAGTCTGACTCACACCTGATGATAACCCGATCTCATGTGGATCATTAAAAACACTTTTTCTCCATATATCTGGTCAAAGAGTTCATCTTTTCAAAGAATTTGATCTTGATTCCTGACTGTGTGATAGTTTAACCTTCTATAATCCACACATAGATGAGGATTCGTATCTTCATTCTTAGAAAAAAGAAATGGTGAAACCCATATGGATATACTATGTCTTACAATACTATTGGCCTCTAGGTCCTCCATATGCTGCATGAGCACCTAAAGATTAGTGGGTTCCATCATATATAGAGGAATTGAGGCTGGAGTTTCTCCTCCAACAAGCTCTATGGTAATCTTTACCTCTCTCTAAGGAGGAAATCTTGAAAATTCATCTTGAAAGACATCCCAGAAATAATAATCTACTGTAGTGAAACCATTTAGATATAAAACATGATTATATATGAAAATAATATAAGATTTCACTTCACCTAGACCATGATGCTTCGATTCATCTCTCATATATGGGTTATCCCACAACCTTTTAAATGAAAAATTCTACCTTATGGAAATTTAAAATAAAACATATGGTTAAAGAAATCGTTAATTGTGTGATAGTGTACTAACCAGTCCCTCTTGAAAATGAAATCATAGCCCGTCATCTTTAGAACAAAGTGATTCCACAAGAAAGTATAACTTTCAACCATAATGGGATAGTCCCTACACTAGCGTATGCCCTCTTCCCATATTCTAAATGGTGTATGAAGGGTCATTCCACCATAGTGACACTATATCTCTTGTCGAAGACATTTAAATATATATACAAAAATAAAAGACTATGATGAATATCTATCAAACAATATAGTGAACAAAGTATAGGCTACTAGAATAATACATCATACTGTAGATGGTCCCACAACCTGATCCTTATGTATTGGATATAATGCATGAAACTGACCTATTCTATAGCATTATGCAACAAATTGACAACCACAATCATGATTTCATTGATGGAACTGCTGGGGATTAGGGGTCAAACAGCCAAGACTAGGAGCTCTTCCTCTTCCAGACCATCCAGGGCTAGTCCAGCTCCCCACCTTACGCAGTGCAAAAGAACATTCACATGATGGTTGAGTGGATGCTGATCATTTTACACTCGAAGATAGTGGAATTTCCTGAAAATCACTAAATATGACTCATACGGTGTCAAGACTAACACTAAATAGGTTCTCTATCACATTGTGTCTTTTCATACCTCCATCATCAACAATGATGACACAACACATAGATATCAAACTGGATACTTTGGCTTCATCTTACCTAACGAAACCCTCCAAGGGAACATTTCCTGCCACCGAAAGTAATAATGGACAACTGTGATATTGAAACATTAATCCACATGCTCATTTTATCCCTCATGTTATGTTAAGTGATAAGGGCTTGATCAATTATTTATAAATGGTATGAAAGAAAAAATACATTCACATGTGTTCAGAAGGCATACTAGAGTCTATCCTCAAAAAATTCACACATGTGAATGATCATCACTTGCTAAACTTAGTAAAAACCACTGTAAATTTGTGATATGTGTTGAATATTCCATAACTAACATAGATACCTCATTTAGATGTATGAAATATATGGATCAATGAGATTTCAATGTCTATGGAACGAATTGACATAAAATGTTGTCTAAAAATAAACCCATTAAATGCCTCGATGATGACTAGCCGGGGTAACCACATCCCTCCAATGATAGGGAGAATCTCAAAGCCTGTGTGGTGCTTTCTTGATTCATTGTTCTGGAGGAGATTACAGATGCTCAATAATAGATATCAATTCATCTATACAAAACTCAACAGAAGGAGACCTAGTATCCCCTCAAAATATAAGGGGATGCTGCTACTGAAACTTGTGGGTCTGATGGTCCATCGTAGGTGCAACCCATGGAGCCCCATGAATGGACCACATGAGACGCATGATACTATCATAGACTTGATAATATGTGCTCAGATTAGGTTTAATAGGTGGTTCCAGAAGTTTATGTCCTCGATGTAATATAGGAGGCTTATGCCCCCCCTATCTAGAGCATGGTTTCCCACACCCTTCTGGAAAACAACATGAGGATGTCGTGTCGGTGTTGGTTTCTAAATGTGATGAACACACCTCAGAACACTTATTTTTTAAAAACATAACATCACAAGAAAAAAATGATCATAATAAATATCACTACCTATGGCATACTACCCAAACTTCCCACATAGAGGACCAGGTTTTAGTAAGTTCTCATGTATATGTTTTCTGTCATTTTTATTTATTTGTTAGGTTCACTCATTTAACTTTAATAAACATGACATGGCGGGAAAATGAGGCAAAATGTATTCATAGTTGATTTTAGGATTCATGTTTTAACGAATAGAAATTTTCAATGAATCAGTTCCCATACACATATCACAGGAAACGACTACCATATATTTACAGTATAATGGCACGACTCGGTAATGTACTCACTCCAACCCATAAGGGAATGTACGACTCGTGAACTGAGATGGGAAATCACTCAAACACATCAAAAGTAGTACAGGTACAATCAATCTTGCAATACACCACTTAAAAATCATGGTCATAACAAGCAATTCATTGTATTAAAATTCCATATATGGAATTCCAATATGAATGCAATGTGTATTCTATGTGCATATAATGATTCATGTAGCAATGGTCTTTTCCATTATATCATCGGGATAAGTATGAAATAAATTTCCAAAAGAGTAATAATTAACAACACCACATATCATGTGTGTCATCTAATGGTGAAATAATATCAATTATAAAATGAATAATTTATTAGAAATTTAATGTTGGGTAACAATGGTTTTACCACGAACATGGGTTCCTGATTCCACATCACAGCTTATGATCAAATCCTAAGCATTCCTATTCACAAATCAATTTTATCTAGAAATTAAATCCATAATAGAAACCACCTATGATACTAGTTTGTGATGACCCATGCCCGAATGCCACATAACAGGTTCTGCGAGCCAGGTGGGCCACCTGGCCCCAAGCGCTTCCTCCCAAATACCAGAGGTTTGTTAGTAGTAGTGAGTGCCTAAGGAGTGTCTGTGGGAATACTATGAACTCATTATTAGTTAATAATACAAAATAAGGAATATAATGAATATTAAAAAGAATATGGAATAATAATAAACAATAATAACAAAAATTTTATCAACATAAACAATGATTATGTAATGCCCTATCTCTAGAAAACTCCAAAACGTGGATACACGATGGTTGGGAAAAAATATTGGAAAAAGTAAAAGAAAATAGTCTACTCCAATCAACCTGGGATCCAACTCGGTCATCTGCTATCAAGCTCTATCCTATCATCACACAATCAAATATTAGATGTTTTCTGATTCCCTTTTTCAATACCTACTACAATGTAATATACTATGGGTACCAAACAACTCATGAAGAGGGTGTGATATAAATCTTAATGTCCCCAAAACAATGGTGTCTCTAACATCTATCCTATAAAATGTAATATAACATAATTTCGTCATGAATATATAAATAAATCTATCATTAAAAATATAGCTAAATACCATTGTACCGGCTTTATCCCTTAGGTGGTGTCTGAACATGTAAACAGTTCATTAGTTATGTAATCACCATTTAATGTTAATATGTAGAATGAGGCTTAGAGCATAGACATCACCTTGTGATAGTCAACATAGTCATGGTCGAAATACATAATAGGTAAACCTAATCAAATGTATTCCACAAAAATCACCAACCAAGACCAATGTGATCACCAAGGTAAAACAAGGATAAACAAGGAACAAGACTAATGAAAATTCCCCATGGAACATAATTGTCAATGATGGATCCAAGGAGGGTACCCAATGATTCATGTAAAAGTGAAAAGGACCCTACAATAGTATATAGGGAATCTAAGGAATAGACTATAACCGGAGTATAGGTGGGTGTCATCCTAAAAAAAACCAAATCCTTGAATTGGAATGGGGTTCCTGAGAACCATGGTAATCACCTCTCACAATCCATGGTGAGCTCGAGTTAGTCCATTACTACATGAAATTAAAATTATATAGTAATTCATTTTTTTCAAGTCTTTCCTTCCATTAGTGTGGATATGCCATGTTTTTTTGAAACCATTTAATCATGTGCTAATTTACCATTAATACATATAAAAATAGAGTGGTTCATTCAGTTATCTTCCATCATCAAGGAAAGTGGTTCTACATACATTTAACCTTAATTCAACTTGTTAATTATGTCCATGATATATACACAATAAACATTCCCATTCAAATTTAACATTTAATAATCATTTGAAAGTACTTTCCTTAGGTAGTTCATGTGGTGAGATTCGATGTTACATTCTATTATGAGATTTTAATCAATAATAATACATTAGTTAGGTAAAGGATTTCCTTTAAGATGGTAATGAAAAGTAACACTTGAACGGTGGATCAATTTTGTAAAATACACTACCAAATATGGAATAACCTTCATCATGATTTGTATTGAGTTTTGTGAATAATTACGAACAACTAATCACATATTTTGGAAGTTCAAAACCAAACGATTCTATTGAGAATAATAATGGCATGTAAATTAATGAAATTTGTTCTGATGAAATTGGTGTCCCAAAAAAACATTCCAAAATCAACGAGCACTAGTGAAAAGTTATAGAACACCCACCTTGGTCTTGTACGACTCTCCTCCTCTAGTATCATCCAATAATTTTCCTCAAATCGAATTAGATCTAAGAAAATGTGGAAATTTTTTCCACGATGATATATTGGTCGAGAGAAAAAGAGAAGAAGAATGATTAAAGAGAACTCAAGTGCCTAACATTGTGCATCAAACGCGATGAAAACATTATCAATCGGAATCCAGATGATGGAGATCCATTGATTCAATGTTTATATATTCCCCAAGCTAAAAAAAGGTGTAAATGTAGGAAAATAGTACTGGTTTATGATTTATAATGAAATATGAAGATTAATTGATTATTTCCCGAAAAATTGTAAAAATTACCCAGAGAATTAGCATGCTCATGGTTTTTACGCACTTTTTTTCATCCTGTAAAAAATCGTGAAAGACGGTTCTTCTTAGATAGAAATCCTATACAATGTTTTCTCAAACCGTATGCGATCCTTGAACAGGTATATAGAGAAAAATGGGTAGTGCACATGTTTATTCAAAATAGCCTTGAACCAACCAAGAAAGGTGGCACTGTCCAAATAAAAATCATAATCTGGATAATTCTTTCAAGACAATGTACAATGTATTTTTATCTAAAAAGATGGTTTTCAGACTTTTAACATTCCTCAAAAACTCCTGGAACCTTTAATAACTCATTATGAATTCATATTATGTCCAAATTAATGATTTAGACTAAAAAATAATGGATCTATACATGAGTGAAAAACTAGTTTCGTACAATAGTGAATATCAAATTGGTAACAGAAACGTGTTGTGAGGTGATGTAAGAGGGATTTCTCAATTATTAATTCATAACAGGGATTGGTTGAGTTCATTTCCCTAGTATATTTATATGAGGGTATGTGGGTGATCTACATTCTTATAACCATATTTTGATCACTATTTTGATATTAGTTAATAATTGGGGTTTTTACCTAATTTTCATATGTGTGATGAAACATCACTATTTTATTATTCAATGGTGGGTTTTTTGGGATCATTGTAACAACTAAATCTTTGTAGTGACCACCTCAATTGAAGGAAACATCAAAAAGGTTTGTGTTGTACACTTGTTGTCATGGGAATGATCCTTTCTTAATGAGCTAGAAATTAAGGGATCAAATGATTAGTTATTTTTATCAACTAATGATAATGGTTACTTAGATTAGTTTCATCACTAACAATATTATTAGGGGAGTGACTTATCTTAGACGAGAGATACTGTCATAGATAATCATGTAACTAACATTGTGGATGCGACCTCATTAGAACTGTGTGTCCTTCATGAGAATATATAAATTCAACTTCTTATTATCATTTTATCATTATTTATTATTGGAATTACATTTTGGTTAATCATACCCTAAAATTTATGGTAAATATATAGAGATTTTTCGGTGTCCAACTATTTATTATAATACTAAAACTTTCATGGGATCTTCCCACACATTTCATTTTTCATGAATATGAAAAATCGTTGGATGAAGTTATTTGATATCTAGGATACAGAAATGCATAGTGTAGTAGAAATAACAAGGTTTTAACCTGTAGTTTTGTTTTACATAAAATATCTCTTTCAATTTAGTTTGGCTTGTATTTCTGGTTTTTATTCGATTATATTTGGACCTTTCTACATTCAATACATATCATTTAGTATTATTGTTAGATATAAAGGTACATTTGGATACATCCTCCCATGCATGTGATAAACAAATTCATCTATGGTCATCGACTTGTCCCGTATTAGTGGTGTTGTTGGTCTTGTCATATTGGGATTGCCACATGTCATGAAAGAGAAAATAATTTTAATATGTGTTCAATTAATTTAATACAATTACTATAATGAACTAATTATTATTATGAATAAAAATGAATTTATTCTTATTAAATTCATGAGTAAAGGAATTATAAAATTTTGAAATAACTTATTGAACATAATCTAATAACAATTCATTAAAATTATTTTTCAATATATTGTAATTTAAATCATCCTGGTTAAATATAATTCCATGTACAAGAAAATATTTCTAGAAAAAAAATATTTTTTATATTCAAATGAATTCATATTCATTTATTACAAATTGACATCCAATTCAGTCATTTTTATTGTGTATATAATTTTAATTACAAATTTTACTTACCATATTCATTACATCCAATCCAACAGCTAAGCGATAAATGGCAAATATGATAGTTATATTTCAAGAGTATATTTTATTTTTTTAATCTAGTTCATCAATTTAAATAATGATTTCAAATAAATAAAAAAAATTTAAGAAAAATATATCGTAAAATATTATGTTCTAACATTATACAATGTTCTTATAATTTTTTCATTGACATTTATTCACTATGATATATACAACTGAGGTTTATAATTTTATTGCGTCCATATGCTCATATATAACTTCCAAAAATTCTGATCGCGCTAAAAAATATTGACAAGTTTATGGGACATGATTATAGTAAAATAACTCTTTAATATTGAATCTCCATTTTTTACTCAATAGAGTTATTATTCTCTAGTGGAATGAAATTAGTGTAATGTTCATTGGAATGATTAGGAATGTACTTCCATGGGAGACATACATGAAACACAATATATACATGGGATAGATTATGTGGATGTTCCATGAAATATAAATCCATCCTCACACAGGAAAGAACATCAAATGTACTGACGTATCTTGGTCTCATCTTATACTTCATTACAAATATCATAGCCTTTTTCAAATGAGATATTAAGAGGAATATCTTTTAATAAATTTAAACATTATTTGTCTATAATGAATGTTTGAAATGTATTTCTATCTTATTCGAACTACCCAAATGTGATACTTAATATTTCTATAATTCTCTACCATTTCTTATGTTATCACATGTCCACATATATATCATTCTTCAATATTATCCAATCTCATTGGAGGTCTACACATCCTTTCATATGGGGATTCAAAAGGTTGTATTTGAATTCATTATTGAAACCTATTGTTCTATGAACATATGAATAAATATTTTTTTTAGTACAATCAATATTGACTTCCATAGAACATGTCATAAACATGTCATTTTTGAATCAATTGTCTTCTAAGTCTAAAAACAATATATGAAGGATTTGTAATACTAAAATTCATCTATGTATTAAAATATTGTGGTAAAACAATCTTATGATTCATTATAAAATTTATATCAAAATCAAATATAAAAAAACGTGGGACCTTATGAATAATTACAATTTTATTAAATTATGACATATGAAACTAATCAATAGAGAAATCATAACTCATTTAGATTAACAGTGATGATTTTAAAAGGTACCCCACTACACCCCAGATGCAATTATAGCCAGTATATTTTTTCGGGAGTCCAATTATGAAATTAATATTTATATTCTCAAAATTAATTTCAAGTATAGGTAATGCTTATAACAACCCCATAGTAAATTTGCACTATAACATAAAATTAAGACATGTTATGAATTGATAGAATGAATTAACAATATCTATTTTCACGTTCTCTAACCATCAATATTCATTTAAATCACTATACATCTTCAATAATCCATTATGAATAGGGAGCATTCAGCTATGAAATTTTAAAAAAATATTATATTAATATTAATGTATTGGTAGGATATATAATGTGCTCTAAAAAATTATCATTCCATAAAATTAATTGTTAAATTAAAAAATATTCCTCACCATCATTTATTTTTCCAAATCATTCTTTTGTGTATTTTAATTATCACATAAACATATAGTTGAATTTCTATATGAGAAGAATTTGAATTTTTCAAATCATTATGATTTCAATTACCATATTATTAAGATCTATATGAAATTTATCCCATTTGATAAACTTTTTGTAAAACATTAATGGTCCTTATGACTTAGAGAACCATCAAACAAGATCTCTTATTGATGATGTTAATGTATTGGTATTTCACAATCTTTAAGAAAATAGTATCATCAATATTAATTCATATTTTAAATTTTCCGAGTAAATATTCACATCACAATTATATGATTGGTATATATATCAAATTTTATAATATACAGAAAATACATAAATTTTAATTAATGTATGAATTTCAAATACCAAATAGAAATCATTATATCGATAAGTTTTCTTATGAATTTCTTATTTGTGTGATGCATAATAAATAAAAAATTATTTTTTATGGGGACACATCTCGGTCCCTTCTTCCATGAATCATGGTTGATCGAGAATCCCTTTCAATTTTAGGATAGTATGAAAAAAAATTCACTGAATTTCCATATATTCAATTACAAAAAAATTTCATCGCATTCGTTAATCCTAATAAAACATTTATTATTTTCGTTTCATGATTATTGTGTTATTTTATATCAATAAGAATTTTCTCAAAATGAAGTGGATATATCCATTAAAAACATGATTAAAATTTTTATTAGACAGTAGTATATGTCATTTACATTTCTCAATAACATATATCATTGATCTAACCAATGATATACCCTCACATGAAAATATATCACCATGTAACGAAAAATTTTATAAACAAAATTTACAGATGCTAAAAAAATTTAAACATCAAATCCTATGCCATGTTCTTCATCAGAGTTCAAAAATGATAATTATTCATTTATTTTCCCTTTTGATACATAATATCATCATCTATAATGACAACTAAAAACTAATCAATGAAATATCTAAAGAAACTATTCATTAAATCAATGAAGATAGAAAGAGAATTTGTTAGAATGAATGGCATCATTATAAAATCATCATGAACATAGCACAAATGTAATTCTATAATGGGTATATCAACCTTATTTACCATTAATTACTAATATATTTAAATAAATATGTTCTTTTAAAATTATAGATCTCATCTTAGTTTAACAAAGAAGTCATAAATATATTTTAGTTGATGTTTTTTCGTGATTGAGATGTTGTTTTTGTGCTCAATGACAATTAAAAACTTCATTGAACCAATATTATTCTAAACAAAAAGAATAAATTATTCCCATGTTGATATGCAAGTGGATATGAATCCTTTTTTTGTAGTTTCAAATAGATTATTCTTCAATTAGCATTTCTGAATTTTTTTCGATTATATATATAGGAATTGAAATAGGTGTAACTCCTTGTAATATTTTTATTAGAATATTTTTTTATGATTCAATTGAATACTTTGAAATTATTCATAAAATAAACTAGTATATTTAGAAAAAATTGAAATATATTCAATTTTGAGTTCCTCTAATATGATTGAACATTCAAATACCACATTAAAAGTTAATATGAATCATACACAAAAATTAATTACAATGGGATGTTAATATTTATCCAAATGAGAAAATAAAATCATAAGAGGTTTTTCAATATAAAAATTGACTTTCCATTCATGTAAATATAAATGGAATCAACGTAATGATATCTTATAAATTATTGGAATAATATCAACTTTAAGGGGATGGAGATCACACTATTTGATAGATGTGCATTACCATAAAATTATATTAGAGAATAGTCATAGACATGGGATGTGATCCTCATACCATTAGATATATTCCATGATTATTGAACCTATTATTTTTTATGTAGAGATATCATACACATACAAATTTTATCAGATATAATAAAGTAGGTAAAACCAAAATCAAATAATACATTTTCAATTTTAGACAATATTACATGGGTAAATATTAATAATTTAATTTCATGACCCACTATAGCAGTTATAGTTACATTATTTTTCATATTGTCACTAATAATAAGTTATTATTGTTTAAAATTATTAAAATAAACCCTTCAACTAATGATCATGTTGGAATAATTCGAATTATATATCTTGTTTTACATATTATGTGTGGATTGGGAATTAATGTAATCATTATCATAATTCCTTTCATTTTCATTAATCTTAATATCTTCACTACATTAAATTTTACTATCGAAATTCATTTCACGCTATAATCATTTACCAATCCCTTGGATGAAATTTCTACAATTATTTATTATTATCATATTAAATAAATGATCTTTTATTAACTTCCATACAATATATCCTTAATAATGTTTCCTTGAAACATTATCAAATAAATATCAATAAACCAATGAGATATATTCGAATATCTACTCAACATTTATAATATAAGATCAGAACAATTAATTATTTTTATTAGCTACAAAATAATATTATTCAAATAAACATTAAGAGACATTGTTTTCAACCAATGATGAACCCATAAAAATTAATTTTTCGGTTGTTAGTAAAAAATATAAACAACATACGTATCTTAAAAGGTTCATTAAATGTTCCAATAGATTTATCATCCTTAAATTTATGTTTACCAAATTCCCCTTCCATTATCATATGAACTGTTTGTTGAAGGTAATTAATGATATATACCCCTTTAAATAATCCAATTCCATGGATTAAATTTATTCAACTTGCCTCAAATTATCAATAAGATTCCACCATTGGTATACTTCTCATTCCAAATGATTGACTACTATTTAAAAAATTTCATGATATAAGAAATGGATTATGGAAAATATAATATCTCGAGTGCTTACCAATTTAGTAGAAACTGATGGATCACACAAAAATATAAAATAATAGGCTATTTCCTAATGAAATTCACCTTGGTTCCTTGGTCTTTCCTTTTCAAATTTTTATCCTCAAAATTATCATGCCTTTAGGGTGTCTCATGGGTTTGTCACCAATATTTTTTATTCCATATTTCATGCATTTATATTCTCCAGAGGATAATCATTAGATTTTTAACCCGAATTTTTTTTACCATTCCTCAGCTTATTTAGAACAATTAACTAAAACAAAAAATAATATTTTGGTAATTATGCTGTAATAAAAAGATTGGGAAATCATATAATCATTATAATTAGTGATGAGATGTATAATGTTATGACACATCCTTAAAACCCGACAATAAATTTTGTTTATAATTATTTCATATTATGTTTTTCGTGGGATGAATTATCTTCTATTCTCATATCCATAAAAACCTTTTATTTTCTCTAATTAAAGTGAGATCATTAGGAGGGTGATGCGTTAATTCGATATCTATTTCATTTAAAAAAATTCAAAATATTATTTCATTAAAACTCATATGAGTTTCAATCCAATAAAATATATCTATCAATGTCACCTCATATATATAAAATATAAAAAGATGTATCAAAACATAATATTTAAAAGACTTTGTATAGGGATAATCTCTTCATCATGTTATTTATTCTCCTCATCATGCATTCATTTATAACATCTTCGATATGAAAAAGTCAGCAGAAAGAACTGGTTCAAACCCCTATTAATGAGTTTTTAGTTGAGTTTAGTTATAAGAACAATAAACCAAATAGTATGTTATAAATGGTTATACCCCACAATCTATTTTCTTTTATCATCATCCATCTTGACTATTTACAACATATCGAAAATACATTTCAGTAACTAATTATTCCTCTATCTATTAAATTCCATGCATTGTGTGACAGTTAACCGGTTCCCAATTCCAGTTTCTTACATGACCTCAAGTGAAACTCCTCATATTAGAGATTTTTCCAACTATTAATAATGTTCTAATGAAAAATATTTTGATATTATACCCTATACATTATAGTAAATTAAGATAAAATATAAAAATACCAAACATGTTATATTATTGAATAAAAAAGTATCTCATATAGGAGACCCAAGAACTGGGTAATTACAACTATAAAAAAACAAATAATTTCTTCCATAATAGTCTAATGTGTCAAAAAAATAAACTAATTAATTAAACAAAATATTTTCCCCATAACATGTTACAATAATTTTCTTTGGACCCTTATCTATGCTCAATCCCAACTAACTCTCCTAACACAATGACCATTACCATGTTTAGTCCTGAAAACAAGAAACACTCTTAGGTATCTAATGGCAGCCCATGTATGGTATCACTAGAACTTAGTATTTCAGCCCAAATGATGGATACTACAATATTTTGTATAATAAATTTTTTTATTACATAATATATAAGAAATAAAGAATTATGTGTTGGTAAAAAATGTTTTAATTAATCAAATATATATTATCTTCCTAGGATCCTGGTTCCCACCAATGAACAAACACAACAAACAAGATTCATACTACTCGGAATTCTAAATCATATAAGAAAAAGGATTTAAAATTTTACATCACTTTGGAATTTTTTATTCAATTACAATAAATCAATTTACATTCAATCATTAATTCATGATCCTTTCACATGTCCAAACCAATGGAATATAGAGTATATATCCAACATACTAACCCATATAGATTGGAGCATTAGTCTAAGATATAAACTATATAATAAATTGTTCAGGCCTTGGGAATCATTATGAAATTTCCAAAACATATGGTGACTTATACAATTATCTGACCCATACACTCAATCATGATTTCCATGGTTCATTATTTGTGAATACTTATCACACAATGACAACAAGGGTGAGCCATTTCATTTAATGACATTTCCAAGGGTCATTTTGGCCGATACATTTATCTTAATTACATTACTATAAGATTTTACCATTTATCTATAACATCAACCATAAACCATTCTTCCAAAACATTTAATAAAATTTTCATACTACATTAAATTTTTATCACACATATGCTTATATATCACTTAACTCTGTTAACATTTCGATGATACTACCAACAACAAATAATACCATGTTAACATGATATTCATAATTTCAATCAGTTTAATTTCCTAAAACCTGTAATTCACACTTTAATAACATATATTAGCATTTTAAAATTAGTGGTACACACCATGGGGGATCATATTCGTAGCCTCATAATCATCAATGTATCCAAGGGGGTCGATGAAGTCTCTCACCCATCAAATTTAAGCCTCAATTTACATTTATTACTCAATAGTATCACTCAGAATGGGAGAGAAGTAAAATAACCATATTCAAAAGAAAAAATACAATAAAAAATAGATTATATAACACATACCAAAATATGGTAGAGGACTACTCCTCTATGAACCACTATTTAATTTAGATAATAATACCTCAAACACTAATTGCTTGAAATCCTTTAATATATGGATTATAAGATTCAGAAAAATGAGATAACCTATAATTATTCATGATATATATATAATGGAGAAGATATATAGAGAAACTAGGATATTTGACTTCCAATAAATGGAAATCCAAAACACATTTGAATAAATAGAGGATCACCCTTGATGGATGATCGAGATTTTGTTTTGTAACCCTTAGAGATAGATAAAAAATTGTTGAGAAATTTTTTGAAAATAATATAAATTTTGTATGGGTAAAAGAATCAATTTCCAAAATTTTATGTAGTATAAAATTTTTTAGAATATTTTCTAATCCATGCATGAGGCATGTGGTTCCCTCATTGTTTTTGGAAATTATGCCTCATGGTTTGTCCATCCACCCTCATGGATTGTAAAAGCATGAGCATACCAAGAAAATTATATTATTTTCATAGTTCAAAACAAAGGTAAAATAGATTAAAAAAAATTCATACCCAATGCTTATATTTTTGGAATTTTTGTATTTTATTATATTGTAAAAATATTATGCCTTAAAACTATAATTTAGAAAAGTATACATATGTTCGATATTTAAATTTTCCACATAGTCCATGGAGATAAGTCAAGAAAATATAAACTATTTTTATGAATTAATAGACTTTATAAATATGTGTATTATTACCATGGTCTATATGGACCATATAAATATCCCACTAAACATTCAATGACTTTAACTGTCTAGAAAATTGTGGTGGCGGCCTCTATAAAATGAAATTCAAGCTAATGGTTTGAAATCGAGACCTTTTCATGGAAACAACAAAAAGTTTAATATAATGTTATACCCTATTATAAATATATATATATATATATATATAATTATTTGTATTAATAATCATCCTTAATTATAATATTAAATCATTAATTGAATATAAATTATATTTTACCAATTTTAATTGTTCAACTATTCTCTAAAACTAGGGAAATATGTGAAGGTGGTTAAATAGTTATATAAAATAATGGAAATAAATGTTTTTCATGAGGAATATTTCTATTTTTGTAGAACCCCATATAAATAGTTGATTTTAATGAGGCATATATCCATAGTTTTATAAAACCATTGAAATCATTAAATTTTTATCAGGCATATTCCCGAGATTATATAAAACCATTGAAAAAGGTGAGGTATATATCCAAAGTTAACTAAAACCATGTGAATATGATATTTTAGTGATAAATATTTCCACAGTTCTCTAAAATAATCTAGTTGGACCGTTCAAAAAAATTATATGGGGTTTTGGAGGTTATCATGTACAAAATATTGTCTCCTCATCCATATACTACCATAATTTCAAATATTTTTTCCTTATGTGGGGATATTTGCTATGGGGTTTTTCAAAAATGTCCTCAAAATCATAGTAATATGGAAAATTTTAAATTGTGGTTGTGTATATAAATATTACTTTAACATTGGTATTTCATGGTTCATGATCTACTAGGCCACATTTAATGTTTTCGTAAATGTACACCACATACCAGGAGGAAATAATGTTATGGAACATGGTTAGTAAAAACTATTCTATTACCATGCACCTTTTAGAAGATGTCTTATTTTCCCACATTTTGGTGTCTTCAACCCCACAATTACTTCTAATTCCTCCCATAATCTCCTTAAAAATCCCATTTACCAAATTAATGTTACATAACGATATTTTTTTTTTAAAAATTCCACATATAGTTTATAGATCATACGACCACCCATCATAAAAATGATCTACATCGAGCTATTATAACACGAATCAGTAATCCTGATATTTAAAAAATTATAGGCCAATTGGGCTATATATAATGTTCCCACCCATCTTATAAATGATATACTTTGAGATACTCTACCAAGAATCACTAATCCTCATGTTTTAAAAAATATGGGCCAATGGGAATATATTTCATTTTCCCACTATCATGTTTCCTCAATAAGGTAACCTTTATAAAATAGCACTCGAAAAGAAGATATATTCTTACCCTAAAAAACATTATCACTATGTTCCCCAAGGTGAAATGGTATCTCTTCAATGATGCCTCAGTCACAATCTCAAAATCCTCAACATCAACCCCATTATATTGTTTTAGATATAATATTGAATTTGTGACTAATAGGAAAAAGATGGTTATAGAATTGTAATGTAATGGATTATAATATTGATAATATAATGGTCCAATTCTCTCTGATGTGACAAATAACACCACATATCTAGGTGAAAATTTATTTTTACCCAATGTTTATGGTGCTCCATTCTAAGATCAACCAATTTAAATTCAAAATCACCCATGATAAACTATATATTTTTATGATTTTAATAAATGCATAAAAAATATCAACTCTCATCCATATACATATGATTATGGCACAATTGAACCTACTTTGATGACTCATGTTTGAAACATAGTCCCAAAAACTTTTCTTATCATCACTCCTTCAATCATAATGGAATTTTTCTGGCCTACCCTTGAGAACATCATATATTTCAGATTGAAAAGTCACCTATTGAATTGTTTAATATGAGAACTCCACATGATCTTTTTGATTCTCTTATGTTTTTTCATACTCATTGTCACATTTTATATACATTCCCTAAAACAACTAAATAATACATTCTGATTTCTTTTTCTTCTGTATGTAAATTTTTTTCCTGAAAACACAAGAGTACTATTTACAATATAAAACCCCATATAAAGAAGAATGTTAAATTATGATCCATATTTGAATCAATTATTTATGGAAAACCTAAAAAATTCACATTATCCCAAATAGATTAATCTTCTAACTGATCAACATTAATGTTCTCTCATATTGTAATAAATTTCATAATTTTTTTCAATTGATCAATAATCCCCAATATAGTACATATCGTCGATTTATTCCTAAATAATCATGAAAAAATATCGTCATAAAGTTTAACCACATCTATTATTGATTGGTTAATAAATTTATCTATCCAAAAATATATTATTATTCATTTATATCATATAATAATGTGTAGCACTACATCAAGAAACATGTGATATATTTCATCATTCTTATTCAAAAATAATATCAATGAATTTCATGATGAATGTTAGTGAAATTATGTTACAACACCAACTTCATCGATTGATAATTGTTAATTTTATCCTCATATAAACATTTATTACAATAACACTACATTGAATTTGTATGATCACATCAATATCGATAGAAAAATTAGAATGTATCACCCATGTTAATGTTTCCCCTCAATGCTAGATACCCTGGATACTCATAATCTCTCATATTGATATGTATTATAAATATAAAATTATGGATTTAGAGAAAAATTTCATCCATTCCCTTTCATATTGAACTATTATATTCATCTTAGTCAATAATCCAATAATTATACACTAATAACTAATCATCTAAATAGTATTTGTATTTGTCTTATATCCCCATGAATCAACTGCATTATTCCACATTCCTGGTGTATAATACATCTCTAAATCATAATATCAAATTTATTAAACCCATATTTAAAAAAATATTTCAATAACACTTGGAAATGATGTATTTTGGATCTTTTTATCCGTAAAAATATTAAACCTTTTCACCAAAAAATAATTCATATGTCAATTTAAGGAACATACCATTGTAGAAAACATGATATAATGCATTTTTATTTCAATTATTCATGCCTAATATTCATTGATCCATATTCCATGACTATGTCTCCTTATATCAGCAGTAACCAATGTATGATCAAATATTAATAAAAAATAAAATGTACACATCACCCAATTCAGGTAAGAACCTATTTGGTGATATTATCAAAATCATAATTAATTCCTTGAAGTAATTATAACAAGATTTCAAACATCCATATTTAAATCCCTTTCTAACTAGGCCAAAGAGAATAAATACAATGTGGGGGTATTCATTGATCATCCTTAGGTATTTACCTGCCTTACTTAACAAGAGTTGGATATAAAAAAAATAGGATTATACCAAGAAACAACTGCATGAATATTATCAATGTAAATTGAGACCCCATTATAATATATTATGTGTCAAAAGAAATATAACTTATTAATCCAACATTCACCTAGAGATAGCTTGTGAAATACTATATTCTCACTCAGTGGATAAAAGATGATGTCATTATGTTTGGAATGGCCATCATTAGACTAAGAGTCTATATAGATTCCATTAAAATAAATAAAAAAGATGATCCATGTAAAAGTGTATGATTTTATTAAAAAAATAAGTAAATATAACAGTATAATATGTTAAACCAAAGGGTATCATAGAAAAGTCATACACTATATACATACACATGAAGGACATCCATGGAATATCAGAAGGTGTCACCCTTAGACGATGACACTCCAATTTCTAATATATCATATGGAACACATAAATACCTCTAACATACAATAACATAACCTTAATATGTAGAATAATATAGAAATTATTAATCACCACCTGGTTCATTTTTTAGTAATTAAAACACAAGATCATATTTTAGTCAAACTTCTTGAAAAGAAACAAATATCCCAAGGTTATAAACTACAATGGATAATCATTAGTCATCCAACTACTTAAAATATGTCTCGATTTCTTAAATAGTTTATGTTTCCTTTTTATAATTTTGAATATAGACTAGATCAACTCCTACAATCAGCTCTAATTTGAACTAAACTTATCTCTTTGGGGGATTATTGAAAAATCCCTTAGAAAACCAATGATAGAACTAATCCACGATTTCATTTAATATTCTATGTTCCACTCCCCCACCATCAATAATAATATATTCCACCTCTATATTGAACATACACAACATTCAACACATATTACCTACATGTTAAAATAAGATACTCCATTCTCTATAATGAACATAGGAATCATCTTTAGGATAATTGAATATCAAGCTACATGGTTACAATATGCATTATCCCTCTTTGAAAACCAAACAACCCATTTCCAATATTAGGTAGAAAAATTAAATCTCAAACATGTAAAAGTTCAAATCTATTTAGTGGCCTCGAATCATATAGGATCAATCCTTACATCACCAGATACCATCTCAAAAAACCCCTTAAATTATTTCGATTTAAATAAATACATACGTAAAATCCACCACAAGATCCAAACCATTAATAAACTTATAGGTATAAAATATTTATAACACCATGAATCATAAAATCATTTAAAAAATTAAAATTCAACTTAATCAAACCTCCATCCATCGATTGTCATGCCTTAATTAAAATTTACGATGAATTTTTTACAAATATACTATTAACCTTCCATGTGATCTTATATAAGACTTATACACATTACTTAGCTGATGAGAGAAATATTCTTGTCCTGACATACCTCACTCACACCCTAATTTGTAATTATTAAAGATATCCAACTATTATACTGATACATGGAAAGACTTTCAATTATAGTGTTATATATTGTGCACGGAAATCCAACAACAATTCATAATCGTGGATTCTAAAATATCCTATATAAATTCCTCATACATCCTAAATATATGTAATTAAATTCTATTAGAATACTCTGAAAACACATTAGACTAGTTCTACCATACATAAATCATAACACTTGCTCTCTATCCAAAAATGCAGTCCCCCTTCCAAGGTAACACTATCCACCACCATAGTGTTGAAATTTATCATCATGATGCTTTCTACATTACGAGGATGAGAGAACATATAAACTAGATAAAAATATCTATCCAATACTAAAATCCTCCATTAGGTTCCCATTATAAATGAGATCATGTTTCATTACCTAATCATACTTCCCCAAACAAATGATATTAACCTAGGAATAGATCTCAAATTTACACTAATCATAATTTTAATGCATCATTATATCCAATCAATATTGGGACATCAATTAAAATTTAGCGAAGAGGCCTATACAGTGAATAATTTAAAAAACAACTCTTTTTGGGGCAACTATACAGTAAACTTGGACATCTCATACTAAGAACTATTATCCCACAAATGATTCCCCAGTCTATGTAACATATAATACTACATCATAATGCTCCACAACAGATATGTCAATATTTTGTCCATACTTTCATGAAAATATAGTATCAATAACTCAATTACCATAGGACTAACAAATCCAAGGACCATCACTGGATGTTGCATTTGGAATTTCAAAATATGATAAAACATTCTCATCACAACCATCCCAATGAATAGTTCTATAATTTGAATAAATGATGTGAATCCCTCAATTTATTAAACATATCACTCCCATCAATAATAAATATGTTTTTCTAAACTACTACCTAAGGTTCATTCCCAACAATTTCTTCTTCTAAAATTATAAGTAAATGTTATCATGGAGGTAACTATCTACAATTAAAAAGGAACATTTCCTGGAAGAATAAAAATAATAAAAAGATTATTAAATTATGATACACTATGATCTATAAAAATTACCATCAAATACAGTACCTCGAAAACCGTAATTACAGTATTATAACAATAAAATAACTTCCCAATTTGAGACCATGGGAAACTATAGGTAAATAAGAGATAAATGATTTATAAGGTATATATTTGAAGAAAAAATTAAGTCTTTAAATGGATATAACCTCCATAATAGATTAAATTTTATCCATATAAATTATAACCTTTCAAATTTAAATAATTAGTATCCCTTTATTTCTTAATATTCGTTAAAAAATGTGAAATAGATCAGATCTTCATTTTCAATAACCATAAATTCATATTTGTTTGTTACTAATATGATCCAAGTGGAAAACCCATAATTAAATAAATTTATTCTTGTATAAAAAATATTTTACACCATGATAGCCCATATTTAATAATATTAGTTATTAAAAAATTTAAATGGAAAGTGTTCAATATATTGTGATAAATAGAAAAAATTAATAAATAAACACTAAAAATAAAAATAAAACTATATAAAAATGGGTTTCCCACACATGGATTGTCTTCTCATAGGTATTGGGTCATCAAAAATGGTTTACTTTTCCATGATTAATTTATATTTTTCCTAAATATTAATAAAAACGCAATTAAATTCTTTAATACAACATTTTATCTTCCTTGACGATGTTCCACTAGAAACATTCCATATGTTGGTTTATTATGATACCTTAGGTACACCTTACTATATTTAAAATAAAAATAATATGTATAAAATGTCTAATGAAACATGTGGTGTTACCACACTCTAT
The DNA here is from genome assembly GCA_963277665.1 of Viscum album. Classification (NCBI taxonomy): domain Eukaryota; kingdom Viridiplantae; phylum Streptophyta; class Magnoliopsida; order Santalales; family Viscaceae; genus Viscum; species Viscum album. Next base: position 791,240,628 of record OY728160.1, on the reverse strand, counting down.
ATACAAGATTAAATCCGTAGTTTAAAACGTAATAAATACTAAATAGATATAATAATAAATAATAAGGATTCTCATAACGAAATACCAAAAACATGTCATGTATAACTTTAATAAATTAATGAACAAGCTATGTCATGATAGCCTAATGTTTCAAAATAGAATATTTGTAAATAAATTGTTGGTAGTCCACATAATGGGTCATGATATCTAGTTTAGTTCAATCATCCATTCACTAATCCATGTCAACCAGTTCACACATGGAATTCCCCTTTCCATGTCCTATAAACATGATGTCTTATTAGGTTTTTTATGGTGGCTCGAGCATGGGGTGAGTAAAACTCAGTAGGCCTTGCCAATAGATTCAATAGTAATGTCCATTCTAGTAATATTGTAATCATAAGTATAGATAATTAATAAACAAGGAAATTAAATACGGCCATTTTAAATTATTCAATAACCAATTTTCTATAAGGATTATTGGTTCACATTATAGAACAAAAATATCACACATGATTCAGACCTTGACGGTTGTTTAAATCATATAGTACGAATGGTTCAACACTTTACATCACATGGGTATTCATTAACTAATTTTTTAAAATAATTTCACATTGAAACACATTTCGAAGTACCCATTTGAGATAAAAACCAGGGGACCGTTCTGAATTAGTCTAACATTCAATACCATTAAGATTGGAGGAATAATACATTATCCAAACCATGGAAGGCATCATTTTTTCCTATACCATCGATAAAGACAATCGTAATGATGATAAACATCATTCCAATATCTCAACCATAAATTCTATCATGATTTACATTGTTCATCATTATTGAACAATTATCAAAATGTAATAACAATTATTCAGATTTTAATTTATCAACATTATTATGGCTAATTTCATCTAAGATATTTAACACAATTCCATAATAATCCCATTTTACTAAATATTTGTAACTTCAACTATTAATAATTATTCAATCCATTTTATAACATGCACATGTCACATTAAACATGTATCTATATTATTCGTAATCATCAAATAACCCTATTAAAATTAATACATTAATCCATATAGACCATTATACTATGTCAGCATGCTATGCATAATAAAAATCATCTTAATCTCCAAAAAAATTAATTAACCATTAATCTACTCATTCTTTCATATTAAATGTACCAGTACAACCCATGGGTAACCAATGATCAAACATCTTAATCATTAATAGAAATGATTGGGTTTGGGAATTGTCTAACATATCCCATTGATGGTAATTTAATTTTTATTATTTAAAAACCATTGAATTTTATTTCAAAATTATAACAATATTCCCACCAAAAAACATGATTTATATAAGAAATATCATGTATAAAACCTAAAAAAATTTCATATAAAACCACTCATCCAAAAACATAACTTTAAAAAATATTAAACTAATTAAAAAAATAAAACCATTGATATCAGATTTATATGATTTGGAAGAAGTCGAAAAAACGCAAAATGATTTACAAAAAAAAGAAGTAAATCGTGTCGGATAAATACAATGAACATCAATTCATGAAAAAAATATTTCAATGATCTAAAAATCTCAGGATACTTATTGTTGATTGAAAAGTAAGATTTTAGTTTGTAACCCCTATTCCTAGAGAATATATGGGTGAGAAATTGGTACAAAATTATATAATGTTAGGAAGGTTAAAATTATTAATTTACCTATTTTAAATGGTGTTAATCAAAAATTCAATGAATGAATATCCGTCAAGAATACTATAGATCATACAATCTAAATTCTATTATTTCATCATTGTTGATCCAATTTATAATTACCTACTTCCTTAGATTTTATCCATAAAGAATAAGTATATGTAACATTTTCATGTGTACAACTTCACCAATATCACCAATATATCTCTAGAAAATAGCTGGACTAAAAATTCCAAGTTATCTGGAAACACATAGATATTATCAAACATCTTTATGAAATGTTTATATGGTAATAATACATCTTTTATAATATTTAATATTATCTGTAGGTCAGTGTTCTCTATGAAAAACACATCCATTTAATACACCATATGTCTATGTAAACACTATCTAAATCAGATTCATCTGATCAACCATAGTCTATTGATCATCTATGTAAAGAACATATTTTTATTTCCCTTATTTCATATAGTATATTATATTCCTAGGGATTCTATGTTTGGAGGATCTCTAATTTTCTCTCTACATTACACATGCCTTCATATATTCTTCATTAACCTGTTTTTATTTTATTTGGAAACTCATGTTGTTCTCCTCCGAAAAACTCAACAATTTAAGTATATAGAATAAAAAACAATAAAAACAGAAAAAATCATAAACCCCGTTATATTGGTATACATTATTCCGAAAATAATGGACGAAGAAAGGGATACGAATTTTATTTCATAAATTTCTCATGATAAATTTTACTACCTTCAAAAATATAAAATGTTGGAGTCATCATTATTCCATAATGTTTCAAAATATCTTAATATCAAGGATCTCATTTATGAATTTAATAAATCATTGATAGGTATATAAAAATTAAATAATTTTTGATGAATAAACATAATTAATGAAATTAATGAGTATTGAAATTTTCCACAAACCTTATTCTATTACAAAAGCATTACATCATCTCTACCTAAACTGTCTTTATAAAAACTCATCTTTCTATTTTAAATGATTCGGTACACCCTTGTCTTTCTGCATTAAATATAGACATAAATATATTCATTGAGTAATACATTATTATGTAGATATATTTTATTTCGAAAGCATTTTACTTATGTAGACATAATTTTCCATTATATAATAAATTTTGGTAGGGTTTTTTCTATGACATCATATTTCAGCATATATTCATATTTTTTAAAATATCTTGATTTATCCTACATATTTCGTCCCAACAAATCTCTCTATCTGGTTCCACTCTTTGTATGAGCTGATTAAATTCTTTTCTACTCTATTACTCAGTATATGGAATATCATTTTATATATGACCACTACCTTAGTGATCTACCTTCATACAACAACAAATCAAAGACATTATGTCTCTAAATTTTTTCAAACTCTATTTATCTGAAAAACCTATATATTTACTTATCCATTATATGTGATATATTAACATCAATATCATATCCACCATGTTCCACCAAAAACTTCATTTATAAATATTATGCTTGAAATAATGAATTAATTCCTTGATATTTTGATCATTGATGATCTTTAATCAATCATATGAATTTTTAATATTACCCTTAACTATGAAACAAATCAAATATAATTTTTTTATGTTTTTATTCAGTAAATATATATATTAACATATTTAATAAAATACATCCAACACACATGGGATTAAAAATAAACCCATTCAATTTTATGAAAATATCCCCAATCACCACTATGAAAATTTTATGTAAATATGTCTGATTAATTATTTCTCCCCCATATGTATTTGATATTTCATTCTCCCACTTATTGAAAAAAAAATTCAATGGGATTCCTATAATACATTTGATATATTTTTCTTCTTCTAAAAACATGTGAATATTTTCTTCACATTAGGATAGTACCCATTATTCTATAATCAATTATTCATTAATTACATAACTACATGTCAGTATGGGAGAACATTATATTGAAAATTAGAGTGCTTAATTAAGAAGATCAGTGTTGTACTAATTAAATATTTATCTAAATCTTTTATCATCCCTATTACATTATATTTTTTTAGGTGTCTTATTAGTATATTTTTTATGAAATATCATTTATCATTCAAAATAAATAGATCATAATCATTAATTTTATAAATTCAACTCCATATATGACATAGCTTTCTCATCAATGATTAGCACTCCTTGAATATCTGTTTGATGCAACCAAGGAATATGTAACTTGTATACCTTGATATAATCATTTTTCTCCTTAAGGTGTCGAACTATGCCCTCATCATGACGGTCATAGTGATTCATTAATGATATATATTAATTTTATAAATGAAATACAACACTACCAAAGAACATACAAATATTCTTCTTTAATCCCTTGTACAATAGCCCAAATAAATAAATTTATTTGAATAAAGAGGAACCCCAATGTTTCATAGAAATTAAATTCTATCTAATATTCTTATATTATTTTATAATTCTTGTTTTTATTTTTTTAACTAGAAGTGGATTTTCTTTTTTCATGAAATCACCCATCATAGATTTTTTAATGGATCTCTTCTCATCTATTGATTATTCAAAAAATGGTGACATCTTATTTTTAGTTTTTATAATATCTTCACACCCTTTACATTGTATCATCCTTTTTATTATTTACCCACATACATATAAGATAATAATGTAGTCATTAGTAACATTACATTATTTTTCATAACTATACATTTTCTTCTAGGCCATCAAACAACTATTGAAAAATGGATTATGAGAAAAATTGTTATTATCTTATAAATAATATCTCTTGGAATTTCCATTAGTAATATTTAGTGGTTATAGTATATTTCTTATATTTTTTATTTTTTCTTTATAAACAAATTACAACACATTATTTTCATGATTGAATTTTTTATTCATCACTTGCCTCACTGAATCATTTGCTGTAAAGTCACGTAAAATTCAAGGAAATTTTTTTTTCTTTATTTTCTTTGGAATTTTACAAGAATGCGGTTTCTGATGACACCTGATTCTGAGGCCCGGTGTGCCCGGAATCATTTTATGAAGTTTATCTCAGGTACGTTCAGTGAACGAATGAGCCGGTTTTTCTAACTTTTGAACCGGTGCTTGGAATCGAATTCCGAGGGCACCAATCGAATTGTAGCATCGGTAATTGCTTAGAAACGACTTTTTCGGAGTTGCATTTTCATGGGTGTGATTTTTAAATTTTCGGGTTAAGTAAATGAAGAAAATAATATGGTGCGACCACTTTATTTTATTTCAAGTTGTTTAACCTAAGCTAAAGAGGTTAAAGTAGGACCCATAATATCCTACACCACTAGGTAGGATATTTTTGGGGTGGGGCACACACGAGCCCCACCGTTTCTTTCAACCTTTTCAACCCCCTCCTTTAATTAAGTAACGCACCCGCACCCCCCCTTTTAATAAAGTCAAACCTTTTGTTTATTCTGGATAATAAACGCCTAACTAATTGGGCGGTTTATACTCCTCAATTAATTCAATTAATTGATAGTTTCAATTCATTTTGAAATTCAAATCGTTTCCTTGTGTGTTAAAAAAATAAGACAACTCTTTTTTTATTAAGTTGTTGGGTTGTGAAGGGCTTGGGAGTATTCGCTCAGGTTCTTGAAGTTCTTCCTCCAAGACGAAGAACGTGAAGAACAGGAAGAACACGAAGAATGCCGAACCCCGACGAAGGTAGAAAAGAACGCCGTATCCTTGGAGATCGACGACGCGACGCTGACAAATCCTTTTTCCGCGACGCGATGACCCCCTTCTGCGACGCCTTCTTCTGTGACGTGAATTCCACAATGAACCATCGCTCGACGATTCATGAGGTAGGGGATTTTGGTTCAATTAAATATATGTGATTTATATCCTCGGCATGTGTTTAAAATTTGTCGGAAGCTGTTTAAACTGCTAACGTGGTGGGTTTGGACCAATGAACAAGTCTGAACCCACCGTTTCTACGTTCTTGGTGTGGGGATTGGTGGGTGACAACAAAGCAGGCCACAAGGAAATTTAGAGGTCTTCGCAGTGAAGAGTCGATCCCGGGAGGACCACTGGCGAAGATATCAGGTAAAACGGACCACCAGAGCGCATCCGGTGGTCCGCGGAATACTATGCCAGCGCGCCGGCAGGAAGGTCTGCCATGGCTAAAGCTGCGGCGGCAAGATGCTGGTCCCATGACCGTGCGGGACCGAGGGAGGCAGGACGCGGCTCTCGGCCGCATCTGTTGGCAAGGAGCGGCCCCCACGTGGGGCCGCAGTTTCGTTCAAGGGGGTGGCACCCTCTTTTGCGTGGACGCTGGGCCGGCACCAGCGCGCTGGGCCGAGCCGCCCGGCCGGACCTCTAAGCCGGGCCGCGCCCAGGCTGGGCCAGGCCACGCCAACTGGTCCGGGCCGCCCCCAAGTGGGCTGGACCCGGACCCAGGGGGTACCGGGTCGGGTCGGAGCGGGCCCGAGCCCCCTAATAACGGACTGTTTTGGTCTGTTGCCAATAACATTGACTACGGACCTCCAATCGATGCACCGTCAGTTGATATGTGATCCTTGGATCGAGACGGTCATTTCAGTATATTACTCTCAAGGTTTCTGAGAACTTTTTGTACGGCCAGGTTGGTTCGGATACGAAACCAACGGGGCCCTCGGAGCAGAAACGCTTATATCTCGAGCTTCAGACAATCGATTGACATACAGTCGACTTTTTTGGATTCCTCATGATGAGATGAAACTTCTAGCATGATTCTCCAGAGTTTTGGACACATTTGTATAGGGGCCGGGTTGGATTGTACCCGAAATCCAACCGGGCCCCTAGAACGGAAAGGCTAATAACTTTCAGACCGAACGTCCGTTTGACGAACCGTCAGCATCGTTGGTGATCACGTAGAGAAACTGTCCCTTTGAGCATACCCTATGAGATTTTTGGGTACCGTCGAGATACGGTCTGGTTGTTTCACACACGAAACCAATCGGTCCCCTGGGACAAAAAAGGCTAATAACTCATAGACCTGGCATCCATTTGACGCACCGTCTTTTGTGTTGAGACCCCTATGACGAGGCGATCCCTTCAGATAATTCTTTGTGGAACTTTGTGATAAATGGAGTATCGACCTCTTGGCTCGTGGAGTGGACCCTCCCGGAACGAGCAAGCTGTGTGCGGAAACCCTAGGGCTGGTTGAGACTTGACGACTACTGATCAATCGACTCGGTGTGTTTCGGATAGCCCAGTGGGGAGCGCTTGGTTGTAGCGGCCGAACCATAGAGGAGGAGTACTTGGTTGTAGCGGTAGACCTGTGGTACTCAACAGAAGGGGTACCTCTAAATGATATAAGGGGGAGCGCATGGTTGTAGCAGCAGACCCACGGCAGAGGAGCGCATGGTTGTAGCGGCAGACCTGCGGTACTCAACAGGAGTACATCTGGAGTCTATAAGGGGGGAGCGCTTGGTTGTAGCGGCAGACCCATGGTGGGCGCGCTTGGTTGTAGCAGCAGGCCCACAGTACTCGACAGGTGGGAGTACTACAGCAGACCAAGGTTAGTGGGGAGTGCTTGGTTGTAGCAGCAGGACCACAGTACTCGACAGGTGGATTAATACAACAATCCAAGGTTAGTGGGGCATGCTTGTTTGTAGTGGCAGGCCCAATGTGCTCGACAGAGGCGATGTTCTCCAGCAGCCGTGGTTTCGACATCATGAATAAAATCCTAGTTGAGCTGTGACTATGATCTTTGTGTTTTCTAATGATTGAGATGGGTTACATGATAACTTGGGTATCTGTATGGGCATATACCTAAGTAGAGGTTACCTGTGTGAGATGAATCTTAACTTTCAATCCTTATCTTTGATAATATTGAATTGATATCCTGTGTTGATTACGTTATGCTTTCCTGTCTGGACTGGGTTGTACATGAGCTCGGATGTTGGAGCCTAACGAGAATTGATGACTTAGGTATATGTATGGGAATATACCTAAGTAGTGTCGGATGTTACTTCGTGATTGTATCTTTCCTTTTTGGATTATCATTTTTGGATTCTGGGTGACCTTCGGGGGTCCCGGGGTCCCTACTGAGTAGCTTATAGTCACCCATGCATGGTCTATGACTGCACTACGTTGTGTTGGTTGCAGATGGCAGACAACGTTGATCGTTGTTGAGGCTATCAGAGTAGTCGGTACCTAGAGGTGGACCACTGGGCGGATGTACACGGAGCAGACGGCTGGACCCGAGGAGCTGAGGAGGATATCTGTACCCACCCTTCAGGTGGGAGTACCAGTGGACATCTCGTTGTAGCGGCTTTACCTTTCCGTTTTTGTACTCCCTTCTTCAGTGGTACATTACTTTCAGTTTGGGTTTTTATTCTGTCCCACATACATTCCGCACATACTATTGTACCCAGTTTTTACTTAGTGTTTACTTATGATATCTTGATCTGTCGTGTTCATTTACTTTTATAATGGCAATGGCTTCCCAGTTATCGAGATTTACGCCTTTTGTGCTAGTCTCCAGTCCCTGGCCTGTGGAAGGAGGGCTTGGGGTAGTCATGACATGGGCCCCAAAGACGGGTCGTGAAAATTGGTATCAAAGGAGTTCGGTTCTACCATAGAACTCAGGACTCTGATCATTTCTATGTGAAGCAATAGTTTTAAGAGAATTGGGTGTGGTTATCAGTCTAGGGAGTCCAGTGTTGGTGCGGCGGCCAACAAATCCGTACACCAGGACCCTGACTTCTGATTTCCGACTTAATTTAAAAAAACATTGATTCCATGTGTGTTTCAAGTTTTCTTTGTGATTACATTGTTTCAGTTCACCATGTATACTATTTGACCACGGTGCACCTGTTTGTTTTCATGATTGCCCCATAATGGCAGCCAGCTAGGGTTCTGAGCGTTGTGTGTGACGACAACCCACCAAGCGACGAGGACTTGGTACAGGGCACTTTGACAGCAGAGGCACCGACGGTACCTCTACCCGCCAAGACACTGATGCTACAAGCCCCAGCCACTGACGATTCACGTCGCCTTAGTGCACTGCACGAGTTTCAGTGTCAGCGACCGCCCAGGTTCCATGGGGAGACGGACCCTCAGGAAGCCGAGGATAGGCTGGAGGCATTTGTACGAGTTTTCCGGTTTGTGAGGACACCAGCAGACCTCATGGTGACCCTCGCAGTGAGCCTTCAACACACGGCATTAGGCAGATGGTGGAGCATGATGCTCCAGGTGCACGACGAGGCATTTTTCCATTTGACGGACATTGAGAGCCTTTTCCGCTCAGTGTTCTTCCCTGCCACACTCAGTGTGGTGCGCATCCAAGAGCTACTACAGTTGCGGCAGGGCAGTATGACAGTAGCCCAGTACGCGGTGAGGTTTACCGATCTCTCGTGTTATTCCACGGACATGGTACGAGACCCATTATTCATGGCTCAAACCTTCGAGCAGGGGATCAGGTGAGAGATCAGAGCTTCAGTTGTTTCTCACAGCATTCTAACACAGACCAGGGTGTTGGAGCGATCCCTCTTAGTGGAGATTTTCCTTGCTGAGAAGTCTCCAGCAATAGGACCAACCAGTAGCAAACAAGCGGCAGAGTCTTCTACAGCGGTTAGTAGAAATATGACGTAGAGGTCCAAGAGGACTAGACCTACTTGTGGTCGACCACATGGCACAGGATCGTTTGTGCGAGGCACCCGGGGTGGGGAACGACTTACCATGCGGAGACAGTGTTACTCCTACGGCAGGGTCGGTCACATGGCTCGTGACTGTCCGACCCACCATACAGATGACCAGCATATGAATGAAGGACCTCCCAGGAAGAGGAGGAGGTTCGATAGAGGCAGACCGCATGGAGCAGGAGACTGTGGAAGGGGAGCTGGCTGTGCAGCTGGAGATAGACGACGCTTCGAGGTGTTGCCACCACCACCACCAGGAGGTCCACCCCGACCGTAGGGAACAGGTGGACGTGGGAGAGCTCAGCTTCAGGCAGCTGAGCCCTACGATCATGGAGCTCCGGGAGCAGATGGACATTAGTGGGACTAGCTCCAGACCTGGAGAATTTTGTTCATTTTTCTTCTACCTTGGTTGATGTTTGTTTGTAGATGCTTTCTGTCTTTGTACATTGAGCTGCAGTAATAAAAGACACAATTCTTGTGGCTTTTACCTACCTGTCCACTCTTTATGTTGTTACTACGATTTTTCTAGTTAAAAAACCGTTCAATTGACCCTCACTTTGAGATACCTACTGAAGGAGACCCAGTTACCACACAATGATGCTGACAGTGTGACTCAACCCTTGGATGCGAGAGTAACGGTTGGATCTCTTGGTAGAAGCGTCGAGGCCTAACGGCGTCATCCTTGGTATGGATTAGTATCGTCCATGTCGGGATTGACTGTATTAGGCAGAGAACGTGGTTCATCCAGGGGATGAGACCAGATTTCTCTTATCGGAAAAGAAGAAATCTCAGCTGTTCTTATAAGACCAGAAAGGTCCAAGTCATCCAAGAGCGGATGAGGACAGCTCAGAGCCGGCCAAAGTCTTGTGATGACAGGAGGCGGAGACCACTAGAGTTTGAGGATGGTTAACACGTTTTCTTACGGGTCTCACTTCGAAGTGGATTATAGAGATTTGGCTGAGGCGGCAAGTTATCTCCACACTTCATTGGATCTTTCCAGGTCCTCAGTAGGATTGGCGAGGTGGCTCATTGCCTGGCTCTACCACCTTAGTAGCATTGGGTGCATGACGTCTTCCATGTATCCCAGATGAGGAGATACGTGCACGAACGGACTCGTATCATTGATGATGGGGATACTTTTGCGGAGGTCTTGTTGGAGATTGAGGATCGATAGGAGTGGGTCCTACATGGATGGTTGATTCCTCTAGTGCGTATCAGATGGCAGCACGAGAACCTCCATGAGAGCACTTGGGAGTGGGAGGCTGAGATGCATGCTCAATACCCACTTTTTTCCCTAGTTATTGATGTATCTTTACGGGGACGTAATGTCCTAAGGTGGGAGTGATGTAAAGACCAATAAAATTCAAGGGAATTTTTTTTTCTTAAATTTTTTTCGAATTTTACAAGAACACAATTTCTGATGGAACCTGATTCTGAGGCCCGGTGTGCCCAGAATCATTTTCTGAAGTTTAGCTTGGGTACGATCAGAGAATGAACAAGCTGGTTTTTCTAACATTTGAACCGGTGCTCGGAATAGAATTTTGAGGGCATGAATGGTGTCGTAGCGCTGATAATTGCTTAGAAACACCTATTCTGGAGTTGCATTTGCACGGGTGTGGTTTTTAAATTTTTGGGTTAAGTAAATGAATAAAATAATATGGTACGACCAATTTATTTTATTTGTGGTTGTTTAACCTAAGTTAAAGAGGTTAAAGTGGGACCCACAATATCCTACACCACTAGGTAGGATATTTTTGGGGTGGGGCCCACATGATCCCAACCGTTTTTTCAACCTTTTCAACCCCCCTCCTTTAATTATGTAACACACCCGCACCCCCCCTTTAATAAAGTCATCCCTTGGGTTTATTCTGGATAATAAATGCCTCATTAATTGGGCGGTTTAAACTCCTCAATTAATTCAATTAATTGATAGTTTCAATTCATTTTGAAATTCAAATCGTTGGCTTGTGTGTTAATAAAATAAGACAACTCTTATTTTATTAAGTTGTTGGGTTGTAAGAGGCTTGGGAGTATTCGCTCAGGTTCTTGAAGTTCATCCTCCTTGAAGAAGAATGCGAAGAACGTGAAGACCACGAAGAATGCGGAGAACGCCGAACTCCGACGAAGGTCGACAAGAACACCGGATCCTCGAAGATCGACGACGCGACGCCGATGAATCCTTTCTCTGCAACGTGATGATACCAATTCCGTGATGCCTACTTCTGCGACGTGAATTCAGTGACGAACCGTCTCTCGATGACGCTTGAGGTAGGGGATTTTGGTTCAATTAATCTATGTGATTTATATCCTCAGTATGTGTTTAAAATTTGTTGGAAGCCATTTAAACTGCTAACGCGGTGGGTGCGGACCAATGAACAAGTCTAAACCCACTATTTCATCATTTTTGGTGTGCGGATCGGTGGGCTACAACGAAGTAGGCCGCAAGGGCATTTAGAGGTCTTCTTAGTGAAGAGACGGTCCCAGGAGGACCACTGGAGAAGAGGGAAGGAAAAACAGACCACCGGAGCACGTCCGGCGGTCCGCGGAAAACTCCGCTGGCGCGCCGCCGGGAAGGGCCACCGTGGCTAAAGTCGCGGCTGCTGGACGCTGCTCCTACAACCATGCGGGACCGAGGGAGGCAGGACGTGGTGCTTGGCCGTGTCCGTTGGCAAGGGGCGGACCCAACGCGGGGCCGCGGTTTCATTAAAGGGGGCGGCGCCCCCTTTTGCGTGGTCACTTGGCCAGCGCCAGCGCGCCGGGCCGAGCCGCCCGGCCGGACCGCCAGGCCGGGACGCACTAGTCGGGCCGCGCCCAAGTGGGCCGGACCAGGACCCGGGCTGGGTTGACCCTGTTCAGGCCGACCCATGGGGTACCAGGACGGGTCGGACCGGGCCCGAACCCCCAAATACCGGGCTGTTTCGGTCTGTTTCCTATAACATGGGCTACGGACCTCCAATCATCGCACCGTCAGTTGAGATGCAATCCTTGGATCGAGACGGCCGTTTTGGTATATGAAACTCAAGGTTTTGGAGAACATTGTGTATGGCCGAGTTGGTTCGGATACGAAACCAACCAGGCCCTCGGAGTGGAAACCCTTATAGCTCGAACATCGGACGCCCGATTGACATGCCATCGACTTTGTTGGATTCCTCTTGATGATATGAAACTTCTATCATGCTTCTCCTGAGCTTTGGATGCAGTTGGATAGCAGCTGGGTTGGATTGTACTCAAAATCCAACCGGGCCCCTAGAACAGAAAGGCTGATAACATTCAGACCAAACGTCCGTTTGACGAACCGTTAACGGCGTTGATGATCACGTAGAGAAATGGTCCCTTTGAGCATAATCTATGAGAGTTTGGGGTAAAGTTGAGATACGGTTGGGTTGGTTCCCACACAAAACCAACAGGGCCCCTGTGAAGAAAAGGCTAATAACTCACAGACAGGGCGTCCAATTGACGCGCTGTCTGTTGTGTTGAGACCCCTATGACAAGGCGGTCCCTTCAGATACTTCTTCGTGGAACATTGTGATACTTGGAGTATCGACCTGTTGGCTCATGGAGTGGACCCTCCTGGAATGATCATGTTGTGTGTGGAAACCCTAGAGCTGGCTGAGACTTGACGACTGCTGATCGATCGACTCGGTGTGTTTCGGATAGCCTAGTGGGGAGCGCTTGGTTGTATCGGATGACCCATGACAGAGGAGCACTTGGTTGTAACGGCAGATCCGCGGTACTCAAAAGAAGGAGTACCTCTAGAGGATATGAGGGGGAGGGCTTGGTTGTAGTAGCAGACCCGCGGTACTCAGCAGAAGGAGTACCTCTGGAGTCTATGAGGGGGGAGCACTTGGTTGTAGAGGTAGACCCATAGTGGGTGCGCTTGGTTGTAGCAGCAGGCCCACAATACTCGATAGGTGGAGTACTACAGCAGACCAAGGTTAGTGGGGCATGCTTGGTTCTATAAGCAGTCCCACAATACTCGATAGGTGGAGTACTACAGCAGACCAAGGTTAGTGGGGTGCACTTGGTTATAGCGGCATGCCCAATGTGCTCGATAGAGGATGAGTTCTCCAGCAGCCGTGGTTTCAACATCATGAATAAAATCCTAGTTGAGCTGTGTATGTGATCTTTGTGTTTTCTCTTAATTGAGATGGGTTACTTGATAACTTGGGTATATGTATGGGCATATACCTAAGTAGAGGTTACCTATGTGTGCTGAATCTTAACTTTCAATCCTTATCTTAGATAAGATTGACTTGATATCCTGTGTGGATTACGTTATGATTTCTTGTGTGGACTGGGTTTTACTTGAGCTCAGATGTTGGAGCCAAACGAGAATTGATGACTTAGGTATATGTATGGGAATATACCTCAGCGGCGTCGTATGTTACTTCATGATTGTATCTATCCTTTGTGGATTATCCATGGTGGATTCTGGGAGACCTTCGGGGGTCTCGGGGTCCCAACTGAGTAGCTTATACTCACCGATGCACGGGCTATGCCCGCACTACGTTGTGTTGGCTGCATTTGGCGGACATCACCTATCATGGTTGAGGCTTGCGGTGCAGTCGGTACCTGAAGGTGGACCACTGGTCGGATGTACACGGAGTGGACGACTGCACCCAAGGAGCTGAGGAGGATATCTGTACCCACCGTTCAAGTGGGAGTACAAGTGGATGGCTCGCCGTAGTGGCTTTACCTTTCAGTTTATGTACTCCCTTTTTCAGTTGTACTTTACTTTCAGTTTGGGATTTTATTCTGGCCCACTTACTTTCCGCACTTACTATTGTACCCAGTTTTTACTTAGATTTTACTTCTTCTTTCTTGCTCTGTGGTGTTCGTTTACTTTTATAAAGGCAATTCCTTCTCAGTTATCGGGATTTACGCCTTTGGTGCTAGTTTCCAACCTCAGGCCTGTGGAAGGCGGGCTTGGGGTAGTCACGACACGGGCCCCGAGGACAGGTTGTGACATTTTCATTATTCATCTTCTAGACATTCTTTTATCAAAATAATTATCTCTTGAATTTTTTTGTCATATCTTATTATTAACCTTGAAAAAAACAAATTTAATGGTTGAGACATATTTTACAAACATTACTAGAACATGATCATGGATATTCGAAAACACATGCAGTGACCTATCAATATGGAAATGTTAGATTTATAGTAGTTCTGCTCTAATGATTGTTGTTATTATTTATTTAAAAATGATATGGGTATATTTTTGGGGGAAATAGTCTCAGAATATATAACTTTTTATATAAATAAAATTATTTTTAACATACCCTATTGATCATATAACATTTATTCTCAACCATAGTACCTCTATTGTTTGTAAGAAAAGACGTATATTTATATATAAATTAGATATGGAATTGGCCTTCCATTATGAACCATTATTCTCTCCATCATGATCATATTCAGACTTAACCAAAACTAACATAGCGATTCCATATCTAATATTATTCTACTCATTCTTTATTAAATGAAATATTTAATATGTCGTAAATTAGTCAATATATTTCATATCAATTCTTTCAGCATGATCATTTACGTTCTTTTCATATTTATACAAATTCAATATGTTTTTCAACATTACCAACAATGAATTGTTTATTCGTTATTGTGCCTCACCTAAATTGATGTTTCATATTGATGATCATTATACTTATTTTTTTATCATAAATTTTAACCCAATAATCATTAGTCATATTATGTTTTATATTCTCTTTTTTTATATGTTCATAATTCTAAAAAGTTTTATAATCGGCTTCTTTGTTCAATGTGATCATATCCCTATTGATATATTTTACATCAATATATCCTTTAAAATATTATTTCACAATCCATTATTTCTTTAATATATATTTTTCATAATCTTGATATCTTGATGATGTTCCTATTATTATAACATGTTCTATGAAATTGGATTCACTTATAGATACATTATTGGGTGATAGAACATTAATCTTTCTTATACTCAATTGATTCTTCTACATTCTTTATTTCCATTAAATATATTTATTTTTATTATATTAATGAGTCTTATTATATTATTATTCAGACTGACAATCATAATTCTTCATTTTATGCAATATGATTACAAAATATAAATTATCATAATCATTCTATCACATAAGAGTTTTTTTACCTTTTTCTTTTTAGATTCCCATTTTTTTCCTCATAGATTGAAGACAATTCATTTTTTCTAATTTGATAATCATCAACCATACCATTGAATTATGTGATTATTCTAATATTTCATTATCTTTTAAAATATCATTCAACGGATCTTATGAAAAAATATATTCCTTATTCTTATAAATAAATAATTTTTTTTCAAATTTCATATTCTTGAAGAATATTATGATGTTCAAACAAATATTATCCATATGTATCTTCTATATTTGAATCCCTTTAATCAGTCCAATCCAAAATGATTCTCATATTTTTATTTAAAATATTATAATATTAGATTATTTCAAAGGAACACCAAATAATTATTAATATACCATTGATCCAAATAAATTACTCATTAATATTTTGATAAAGATATATATTGATATCGTAAAATATTCCCATCCAAATCTATATCATTTTATACAGGACATTAATGTTTCCTTTGTAACAGGTTCTCAACATTTCCCAAATTTATTTATTTATTGGAATCTGGATAAATATTTTTTAAAACATTTTTAAAGTGGACATTTAACATGACATTATTATCATTAAAATAGACATAGAAATTTTTTATTATTGTATATATTGATAAAAAAATAATTAATTAGTGTAACTACTTTTATAACTATAATTTTAACATCCAATAAAATATATAGTTTATATGGGAAATATCATTTTTATCAAAATGAGATTTTTCACACCATAATATATAGGAAACCCCCAATTATTCACTAAATTTATATTATTCCTACATAACGGAAATTAAAATAATATTGATGAAACCATTCATATTATTACTAATTATTTGCATGGATTTGTTTGAGAAAAATATCATCTAAGGTGGTCAACCATTATTACAAATCCTTTAGGAGTCCTTTAAAAAATCACCCATTGAATGAATTTATCGAATTTTTCCACTCAAGGATATCCCTCAACCCCACATAATATATATTAAATATAAATATGATGATTAATATTTTATATTTATAAAAATTCTATAATGATGTCCACCCTACCCTATTAGATATTACCCAAAAATGGATTGTTTACTCTTTTTTATTATTATAGGGTTCCATGTAAACATATTCTACACTATTATTGTATTTAATCTATTTGTCTCTTGTTCTACCCACAATAGCCTATTATTCTACCAAACAATTTTATACCGATTTTTATCATATTTAAAATCTTCATTCATTTAATCTTATACCTGAAATCCATAAACTGTTTCAACAAAAGGATACACCATCCAACAATATGATCCTACATCCTCATTGTTGATCCAACATATATAGATAATATTATTTACATATCATTCATCCACAATTATTTTGGATCATTTTTACATGTTCAAATCTTCATGGTTATCCTAACTATATCTTTAAAAGAGTCCAGGTCTTGAAAATCCACCTAATCATTAAATACCTATTTATTCTCAATCATATTCAATAATCATACATCTAGTAATACTCTATCCAGTATTTTGTTAATGATTATCGTTATTATAGAGTACTTTATCCACCTTAACTTCAATATAAACTACATTTTTTAAATGAAACACTAATTGATTAACCTTCATTAGATGAACCACATCATGATTTTCCCAAATTAAATTAACTGATGGCGGATAAAACCTATTTATTTGGTACCACAACAATTATGTAATTTTTGTACTAGTGGATATCAGTTCCAATATATAATAAATGCTTGTCTCTTTATCCTCTTCTTAAAACATGTTGTATCATAGTTTGAATCTCATGTTGTAATATCTCAATAACCTTATTAATTTCGCAATGTATTAACCACAAACATAGCTACTCACATTTATCCTACAACCCCATATTTATGAATATTTTTTTTCAAATAAAAAAAATAATTTACGCATACCCATATGTATTTACATCTCAAATCATATTTAATTTATAGAATTTATTTCCAATATCAATCTGGATTTAAATATATTCAAAAAAAATTATCTAATCACATAATCAACATTAGCATATTAATCATCAAATTTAATCTTCTATAATTAAAAACATTTAAAGAATACTTTAAGATCTTCATAATTAATGAATTTACAATATTTTTAATTCTTCATATGACCTCTTACTAGTGCTGAATAATTAAATGGTCAACGTCTGATATAACATGGTAAGAACTACTCCTTTTATTGGACTCTATTCGGTACACATTCAATTTTCATGATCAGATAAACTCTCCATTATATGATTTTTCTAACAGAACATATTTTGGTTCCAATTAATAGATAAATTATATCCCAATGGAATAAATATTCCCCATATTATAAAACATATTTATTGATACCATCATGTGACATCAAAATGATCAGTTTTAACATCATTGAATAATTATCTATACCCAATATAGAGTGTTCCACACACTATCACTCTATCAATATCCACTATGTATGATTAATATATTAGCACTTCATCTACTATAGTTACACATTCTTTATCTCCACATTCAATGATTGATCACAACATTAGTTGTCAACCATTAAAATTGATAAACTACATGACTGTGTATCTAGAACCTTATACATATTCTTTCTATTTGTTACACCTTTTAACTCCACTATGTAATTGACAAATTCCATTGACCATAGTATGGTATCCACCATGTTTCACCAAATTCTCCCTTTTAAAAAAATATAGGAATATGGAATAACATAATGATAATTGTTACTTCTAATATTACTAAATAATATTCAAACATTACAATTTTTTATCCATTTATATAATAATTCTTATCCCTAACAATTCATGTGTCATACTCTTTAAACACTTATTGAATTATGTAAAAAATGGAACAAAAAATCTCTTGAGAAATTAAATAATATCAAAAAATAACTAATCCACCCTCTTATACCGATAGTTAACACCCAATCATAACATGCATAAACAATGATTTATATTAGATTAATAATAATCATATTTCTGAATAATACATTGATAAGTACTCTAATGTCTTAGAATAATTATAGACTATATATATTATTATATTTTTAAATAAAAAATCCTTAATATTCCCACTATATAAATCCTTTAATTTTACCCCTTTTATATATTTAATACATAAAACCGTTCTATTTACCTTGGAAAAAATTGATAAATAATAATAGGTGATATGATAATCTCAATATGTTTATTCATTATCGAAATTAATCAATGATAATATATAACAGTAATATAAAAATAATGTTTTCTTGAAATGATTATAACATACAATGTTCATACACAATTAATCAAAGTCCATAAGTAAATATTTATTGAATAAGGATTTATAATATTCAATGAGTGGCGTTATAAGTGAATTAAATCATCATTAATCAATCATGATATGTGATGGTATAGTATATATATATGAACATTTTGTTATAATTTTGATATAAATATATAAATATTGAAAATATTTTCATTAGTCATTGATTACTACTATGATAATCATTGTGGAAATGAAACAAATTAGATTATGTTTATCCCACGTTCTATCATTTCCTTTTTAAATGTTGACACTAAAGAATTTCATACTACATAGTGTCCTTTACTAAACAAGTATTAATGTATATTATTTTATAGATTATATAATGACATAAGAATAATTACCCAATTAATTTAAGGGATTCAATATACCAAGCCTCCTGATAATTAAGCTAATTTATATGAAATCAATAATATCATTAAATACATTAATCATTTCATTATATAAAAAACAATGAAAAGAATTAGGTTTAATGAAAATATTTTCATCCCCTAATATAATTTAAAAAAATGATGTTATTATTATGTAAAGACCCAGAAATTCTGTGGAAATTTTTTTCATAAATATATTAGAATTTTACGAGTCCGCAGTTTCAAACGGTGCTTGATTCTATGGACTGGTGTTCCATGAATCAATTTCTGACTTTTTTTGGGTACATATAGTAAAAGTATGTGAGGGTTTTCTATCATTTGAACCGGTGCTTGGAATTGAAATCCAAGGACACCGATGAACTCGCAGAGCCTGTATTCAATTACGGATACCTTTACCGCAAATGCGTTTTATCAGGAGTAGAAGTTAATTATTTGGATTCTTAATAAATTAAATTATATTATGTGTGACAAAATTTTATTTTATGTGGGTGTTATTTTCTCCAATGGGAAGTTGGTGGTGTGGAAAACACAAGAACATAACCCCTAAACTCCCCTTAAACCCCTTAAACATTCCTTGAATTTAATAATCCAACGCACTTTTTTTAATTTGGGTGAACTCTCCACCTCCCTTCCCCTTAATTGTTCCACCATAACTAATTAATGTCTTCATTAATTAATTTGACTTTTTGAATTCTTTTTAAAGGAATGTGAACATTTAAATATTAGGGATCCTAATATTTTATTTTGGTTGGAAATTATTCTCTGGGGAGGCTTTGGATGAATTAGAAAGAACGTGTTCTTCCCACGAAGAACATCTCCAATGATGAATGATGTCCTCTCCGATGAAGAACAAGGAAAATGCTCGACCCCGGAATTGGCAGCGTGTGACGGGAAAAACATATGATGACATCTTCGAATTCTCTTTCTATGACACTGTCAAACGAACATTGAGATCGAGGTAGGGAATTTGATAACTTTAAATTATTTCCACGCACTTCGATGATTACTTTGTTCTGAAATTGAACTTTTGTTATCATATAATGCTGAGGGTGCAGTCCAAAGAAACATTGCATGATTTCCCTCCCTTGGTTTATATTGTTTGATGTTATAAGTGGAGGTGGCGAGGTTCCTTCATGTCACACCGAGTGTAGCGGGATCGCAGAAACATCGCGCTGCGGTGGAAGTGTGGAGGCGGCCGCCTGAGCCCGCCGCCGTGGAGACGGGCAGCAGGACGACTGACCAGCTGATTGGTCGGCCCACTGGAAGACCACAGTGCCTAAAGTCTCCACATAGTGGAGGACCACGGCCCGAAACCGTAGGTTGCTTGGCTGGATAATAACTGGTCAGCCTCATGCCAGCCGGGATGGATGAACCAGCCGGCTACGGCCGACTGGGCATGTGAATCGTGGAACCTACGGCCCACTTCCACAGGCCGCTATGCCGGGGAAACCGATCGGCCGCCTTCCAGCTGGGCTGGAAGGCCACGGCCCTGCGTGGCACTATGTTGGGAGAATTTTGGCCCACTGAGCGGGCCAATTGCGCCAGATAGAACCGACAGGCTATGGCCAGCTGGGCAGAGGAGGGGTGTCGCCACATGGGGCTGTTGGGAAATCCAAACTGGCGCGCAACACGGGGCCGAGTCCTTGGGTGGGCCGCGCCCCGCCAGGCCCTGACGACCCCCCAACCAGGGTGGAACCACTGGGCCAAGACCGCGGTTTGGCCATGCTCCACTGGGTTGGGCCGACCCCCCAGCTGGGTTAGACCCGCTGAGCCGGTTCGGGCCGACCCGCCTTCCCACTAGGCTTGACGGGCTAGGCCGGACTTCACTTAAATTTGAATATCTCCCAGACCACGAGTATGATTGATCAGTCGTCTGTGGCACTGAGACCATCATAACGAGGCTATCCTTTTGTGATACTCTGAGTGAGTTTTGTACAAAATTGTAAAACGGCCAGGTTTGGAATGAGCGTAAATAGAACAGGGGGCCGAAAACAGAAATGATAATAACTCACAGACCGAGTGTCTGATTGATGCACTGCCACTCGTGTTGGGGTTCTTATGATGAGAAGGAACTAATAGATACATAAACTTTGGACATATTGATTTTTGATGTATTAACACTTGAATCGATGAGCGGACCCTCCCGGAATCGAGCGTGCTGTGTGTGGGAACTCAAGAGCTGACTACGAAGACTACTATACCGGAATCCTACGTGGTTTCGACAAAATTGATTACTGAACAAGAATCCAATGTGTGTTCAAGAGCGATGATTACTGAACCGGAAACTCTAGTGGGTTCGATAGCGATGACTACTGTACCAGAATCCTACATGGGTTCGACAGTTCTGACTTCTGTTCCTATATGCTATGTGGGTCCAATAGAGTATCTCGTCCTATATCTTATGTGGGTATGACAGCTTAGCTCGTCCTGTATCCTAGGTGGATATGATAGCTTAGATGAATCATTGACTACATATGAACATATCCATCGCTCTATGAAAAATATATACCTGTGTGAGATTAGTCTTGTCTTTCAATAATTATCATCAATGTGACTGACTTTACTGTCATTGTGGATTAGGTTGTGTGTGGGCATTAGAGATGGATTCGGGACTATGACATGTAACTTAGGTATATGTTTGGGCATATACCTAAGTAGGTTTGGTTGATATTGTGTGTTTGTATCATTTTTCGTGTGGTTTATCCTTTGTGGATTCTGGGAGACCTTCGAGGGTCTCGGGGTCCCCTAATGAGTATCGTTATACTCACCCTTGCACTGCCTATGCCTGTACATCCTTGTGTTGGTTTCTAATGACATAAAACACTGATCGAGGCAGAGAGTTGAATAGTTGGACAGTACCCGGAGGTGGACCACTTGGTGAGATGTACTTGGAGCAGACAGACAGACCTGGGGGGCTAAGTAGGCCATCTGTACCCACCCTTTAGGTGGGATTACCGGAGGAGGACTCTTTAGTTTCTGTTTACCTTTATTCATTTGTACCAACTTTACAGTTGTTTTACATTAATGTTGGTCTTGTATTTCCAGACCCATTCCATTCAACACTAACTTTTGTATATAGTTTTACATAGTGTTTACATTCAGTTGAGTACTCTGATGTTTGTGTTCAGGTTGTGTGTGTTATAGGTTAAACGGCAATTCCTTCACTTTTTATAGGGATTACACCTTTGGTGCTAGTCGCCAGCCCATGGCCTATGGATGGCGGGCTTGGATATTAATGGCACAAGCCCCGAGGATGGGTCGTGACAAATTGGTATCAGAGGAGTTAGTTCTACCATTTTAATTAGATTATGATTCTTTTAACGAAAATAGGGTTATAGGTTTTTGGTGTGGTTATCAGTTTATTGAAATAGGTTTTGGTGCGGTGGACGAAGTATCCATACACTAGGACTCTGACATCTGATCTCTGACTCAGTGCACAAAAACACTGATTGCGTGTGTGTTTCCTTTGAAAAGTATTATTCGTGATTACATTGTGTCAGCTCACTCAGTATACTATTTTAACTATGGTGCACCTTTTTCCTTTCAGGATGGCCCCACGAAGGCTTCCATCTAGGGATTAGAGTTTTGTACGAGATGGTATCCCACTAAGCAATGAGGCCTCGGTGCAGTGCCCCATCACAGAAGAGGAACCAGTGGCACCACTACCCACTAGGCCACTGATACCACCAGCTTCAGCAGCAGAGAGTGCATGCTGCCTGAGTGTGTTGAACGAGTTTTAGTGACCGAGGTCGCCCATGTTTCGTGGAGAGACTGACCCATAGGTAGCTGAGGATTGGATGGATGTTGTCGTGAGAGTTTTCAGATTAGTATGGACAATAGCTGACCTCTTGGTGATCCTTGTCACAAGTCTCCTACATGCATCAGTAGGTAGATGGTGGATCCTCATTCTCTAGGTTCATGATGTTGAATCATTACTCTAGACAGACTTCGAGATTCTCATTCTCTCAGATATTGTTCCAGCCACCATTCGTGCAGTGCAGATTCAAGAGTTACTTCATCTGTAGTAGGGAATCATGATTGTAGATTAGTACTCAATGTGGTTCTGCAACCTCTCACGTTACTCCACAGATATGGTATGATACCTGTTATTCAGGGCTCGAACCTTCGATAAGGGACTTAGGCATGAGATCAGGGATTCGACGATTCCCCTCAGCATTCCGACATAGGCGGGGGTGCTAGAGAAATCCCTTATATTGGAGATTTTTCTCGCTGAGCAGTCACCAGCGGCGAGACCGACCATAGGGAAACACGTAGAAGAGTCTTCTGTAGCCGGTAGTAGATAGTTGATGCATAGGTCTAAAATACCAGGCCATCAGTTGGGAAAACCCAGGATACGGGTTCGGTTGTGTGGGGAACACGAGACAAAGTCATCTATATGAGGAGCAGATAGTGTTATTCATGTGACAGACAGGGCCACATGGCTCAAGATTGGCCAACCCGCCGTGCAGATGAGCAGTAGACAGTAGAGGGACCTCCCAGGCAGAGGCAGAGGTTTGAACGAGGTGGTCCGCAGGGAGCAGGTGGACATGGCAGAGGAGTTGGCCAAGCACCGGGTTGTGGACGACATTTTGAGGCTCTACCACCACCACAACCACCAAGAGGTTCACCCCGACCACAAGGAGCTGGAGGAAAAAGGTAGGATCAGCTCCAATGAGTCGAGGACTATGACAAAGGCGCACCTAAGATGATTTGAGTTACTATCTGTGACTAATCCACCATTGTTTTTGTACATATAGACACATGTGGGATTCATTCTTATATTTACACTTCCCTCATTTGGATTTTGGAGATTCCGATGGATCCATTGGCTAAATTCTTACAGCTAGAGATTCATACGGGAGCAGACTCTATGATTACGCACTAGTTCCGTCAGTGAGAGCTTACTCTAGGAGGCGAGAGCATCGGATGGGATCTTCTTGTCATGGCTTAAAGGCCATACGATGTCATCTTGGGTATGGAATATTTATCCATAGTTTATGCTCATATTGACTATATTAGGTGAAAATTCTAGTGTATCTGCATAGATGGGACCGGTTTTACCTTCATCGATGTTAAGGGAGACTTAACAACATAGGATGGACTTATGCAGAGGAGGGGGTAGCCTATCACACATTAGTTGGATAGTCTCATCCTTAGAGAGGTTGATGTGCGGAGTCCATGTTTTCCTATTGTGGTGGATTAGTACATGGATGTTTTTCCTGAAGACATTCATGGACTATCTCCCCACCGAGAAGTAGACTTCTTCATTGACATGTACCCCGGGACAACCCCGATATCTACTCCAGTATATATGATGTAACCCTATTTTCTTTGTGTGTTGTTGGTATAACTGGAGGACTTGTAGGGGAATGGATTTATCCGACCATGTGTTTCACCCTAGGCATCTCCTATTTTGTGCACTAAGACGGAAGATCAGAACTTGTGATTTTGTGTTGACATCCATCTCCAGAATAAGGTGACCGTGAATAACAAGTAACAACTCCCAAGGATATATGACCTCTGTGATTGAATTAAGGGAGCACGATGGTTCTCGTAGATAGACCTCAGGTCAGGTTATCACTAGCTCAGAGTTTGAGACGTGGATGTGCAGAAAACGACATTCAGGTATCAGTATGGCCACTACGAGTTTTTTTTATTCATTTTGGCATAACCAATGCAAAACAGTGTTCATGAGTCTCTAGAACAAGATCTTCCAGCCTTACCTAGATCTTTTGGTCATAGTCCTCATCGACGACATACTGATTTACTCGACGACTAAGGAGGAGCACACCTACAATTTATGGGTTGTACCGGACACACTCCGAGAGAACCAGCATTATGGAAAGCACTCGAAGTGCCAGTTCTTGATTCGAGATGTTCACTTCATGGGACACATCATCTCTGAGGTTGTTGTTGCAGTGGATCCAGTGATGATCGATGCAGTACTTGCATGGGATCCACCCAGGAGTGTGATGGAGGTGTGGAGTTTTCTGGGACTTGATAGGTACTATTATAGATTTGTTCTAGACTTCTCCAAAGTTGCAGCACCACTTTTAGCATTGGTGAATAAGGGGAAACCTTTTTTGTGTTCAGAGAGATGCTAGCAGAGCCTTTAGGAGCTGAGGCAGATATTGAACAGTGAGCCCATCTTGAGGCTATCGGAGGAGGGTGTAGGGAATATAGTTTACTATGATGCATGAATGACCAGACATGGGTGTGTCTTGATGCAGGAGCGATCAGTGATCTTGTATGGTTCAAAGTAGTTGAGACAGCACAAGAAGAACTATGCCACCCATGACCTGGAGTTATCAGCAGTGGTATTTCCCTTGAATATGTGGTAACACTATCTGATGGGCGAGAATTTTTCAGTATACATTGACCACCATAATCTCAGGTACATCTTCTCATGGAAGGACCTGAACCTATGACTACGGTGATGGATCTAGTTCCTCCAGGATTATGACTTTAAGATAGTCTATATTCCTGGAAAGGGGAACGCTATAGTAGATGCACATAGCAAGAGATTAGACATTCAGCTGATAGGAGAGGCGATAGAGCAGCAGGTCGCGTTGTAGATATCCTTTGTGGATAGAGATGGAGCTTCCTTTCTGAAGTCTCTCACAGTCACTCCTCCACTCCTTCAACGAGTCAGGGAGGCACAACATGTGGACATTGACTGTGATATGTGATGTGCGCAGATATCCTCAGGGTAGTCACCTGATGGATTTTCAGAAGGTGGGGAGCTCGTCATCCTCTTCAGAGGACGTACCATGGTACAGTTGCGCTATAGGAGGAGGTGTTGAGGGAGTTCCACACATACCATTAAGTGGTACATCCAGGAGTGGAAAAGATGTATCAGGACCTCAGATGACATAACTGGTGGTCGGGTATGAAGAAGGCGGTAATAGAGTTTGTCTCATGATGCCTCACTTGTCAGCAAGTTAAGGCAGAGCACCAGCTTTTAGAATGCTTGGTTTAGCCCTTAGACATCCCATAGTGGAAGTGGGATGAGATGTCCATGGATTTCAAGATAGGAAATCCACGTACATCCAGAGTACATGACTCTATCTAGGTTATTGTCGACTAACTCACCAATTCGGCCAACTTCCTACCTATCAGAGAGTAGGGATCAATAGAGAGTTTGGGAAGCCTCAACGTACAGGATATTGTGTGGATTCATGGTGTGCCATCGACGATCGTCTCTGATCAAGAATATTTTTTCACTTCCTGGTTATGGATGGGGTTATAAGAGGCTTTCGAGACACAACTTTTCTTGAGAACTACCTTCCATCCTTAGATGGATGGTCAGACTGAGAGGACCATTCAGACTCTTGAGAACATGATTTGTGCATGTGTCCTTGACTTTGGTCGAATTTGGGAGGATCCCTTACCCTTGGTGAAGTTTTCTTATAACAACAACTACCACACCACCATCATGATGGCACCGTACGAGGCACTGTACGAATGACCTTACAGATAGCCTATGTGCTGGACTGACCTAGGGGAGTTCACACTTGTAGGACCAAATATAGTTCATAATACGATGGAGAAGGTGAAGATAATTGAGGAGCGGATGAAGACTGTACAGAGCAGACAAAAGTCATATACTGATAGGAGATGGATACCACTAGTGTTTGAATATGGCGACCACGTATTTCTACGGGTCTCACAATGACGAGCTCTACAGATATTTGTCCGAGGCGACAAGATGTATCCATGATTCATCAGACATTTTCAGGTCTTCAACATGGTAGATGAGCTGGCGTACCGCCGGGCCCTTCCACCTAATTTTCACCAGGTGCATGACATCTTCAACTTATCTCGGGTGAGGAGATATGTGCAAGGCACGTCCCACATTATCAACTATGGGGAGATAGAAATCGATTATGGGATGAAATTCATAGAGGTCCTAGTGGAGATCGAGGATCGAAGGAGAAGATCCTACAAGGACAGACGATTTCTCTGGTGCGCATTCGCTGGCAGCACGAGAACCTCCATGGGTGCACATGGAAGCGAGAGTCATAGATGCATGCTCAATACCCCCATTTGTTCCCTTTGTGTGTGTTGCAGCTTATGGGGACATAAATACCTGAGGTGTGGACAATGTATAGACTCTGAAATTCCATGGAATATTTTTTCATAAATATAATGTAATTTTACGAGTCCGTAGTTTCTGACGGCGCTTGATTCCGAGCACCGGTGTGCCCATAATCAATTTCTGATGTTTTGTTTGTGTAAGTTTAGTAAACGTTTGTGTGGGTTTTTATATAGTTTTAACCGATGCCCAGAATTGAAATACGAGGACACTGATGAACTCGCAGCGCCAATATTCGCTTATGGAAACCATTACAACAGATGCGTTTTTTCGGGTGTGGACGTTAATTATTAGGATTTTTAATAAATTAAATAAAATTATGTGTGACATAATTTTATTTAATGTTGTGGTTATTTTATCCAATGTGAATATGGAGGTGGGGCCCATGCAAACATAACCTCCCATGGAAGGATATTATATGGAGGGGCCCACATGATCACCTAACCCCTCAACTCCACTTAAACCCCTTAAACTCCCATTGAATTTAAAGATCCAACCCACATTTTTTTAATTTGGCTGAACTCTCCACCTCCCTTACCCATAATTGAGACAACACAAATATTTAATATCCTCATTAATTAATTTGAGTATTTTAATTCTTTTGAAAGGCATGGAATCATTAAAATATTAGGGATCCAATTTTTTTATTTTGGATTGAAATTATTCTTTTGGGAGGCTTTGAGAGAATTAGAAAGAAAGAGATCTTCACGTGAAGAACATCTCCAACGAAGAACTATGTCCTCTCCAATGAATAATGAGGAAGACGCCAAAGCCCGAAATTGGCGGTGTGTGACGACCACAACGTACGATGGCGTCTTGGAATTCTCTTTCAATGACACTGTCAAACGAACATTGAGATCGAGGTAGGGGGATTTGATTACTTTAAATTATTTCCATGCTCTTCAGCACTTACTTTGTTCGACGATGGACTTTTTTTATCATATAAAGGGAGGGTAAGCGCCGAACAAACACAGCCGAACGTCCCTATGATGGTTTATATTGTTTCACGTCAGGAGTAGAGGTGGCGTGGAGTCATCGCGTCGAACGGAGGGTAGAGGGACTATGGTTCCATTTCACCAAGGTGTATATGCGAAGGCGGACGACCGTGATGGACACCGTGGAGCCGGGAATTGGGACGACTGGTCGGCCGACCGGCCAGCCCGCTGGAAGACTGCGGTGCACAACGGCGCTGTGTAAAAGAGGATTACGGCCTCCAACCACAGGCCGCACAGCGGGGAAAAACCTGGTGGCCTCATGCCAGACGGGGTTGAAGAACCGGCTGGCGACGGCCGGCCGGGCTGGATGATCGCGTCGCCCACAGGTGAAATGCGGCGGAGGAACCACGGTCTGCTTCAATGGGCCACTCTGCTTGGCGAATCGGCCGGCCACCTGCCTTCCGGGCTAGAAGACCGCGACATCGCTTGGTTCCACGTGGGGATAATTGTGTCCTGTTGAGTGGGCCGCTCATGCCAGATAGAACCAGCCGGCAATGGCTAGCTAGGCAGAGGAGGGGCGGTAGTAGTTGGTGCTGCCGGGTGAACCGAACCAGCCTCCAGCACGAGCTGGGTCCGCAGGGGGGGGGCTCACCCCACCGGGTAGGGCCGACCCCCAACCGGTTCGGACCACCAGGCCGGGTCTGTGGGTGGGTCGTGATCCACCAGGCCAGGCTGACCCCCAAGCCAGGTTAGACCCACTGAGCCGGTTCGGGCCGACCCGCCAGCCCACTGGGCTTGATGGGATGGGCCCGACTCTTCTTAAATTCGAATATCTCTTAGACCGCTCATCCGATTGACGCGCCATCTATGGCACTAGGACTCTCCTTACGAGGTGGTCCATTTTCAATAATATTACTGATTTTTGGACAAATTTGGAAAATGGTTGTGTTTGGAACGAGGGTAAATCCAATTGGGCCCCTGGAATAGAAGTTCTAATAACCCTTAGACCGGGCGTCTGATTGACTCAACATCTATCGAGTTCGGTTTGTTATAATGAAAGGAAACTACTAGATATATAAAGTCAGGACATCGTGATAGTTGATGTATCGAAACATTACTCGAGTTGCGGACCCTCCCTGTATCGAGGGTGCTGTGTGCGGGAACCCTAGAGCTGACTGCGATGAATAATGTACCAGAATCCTACGTGGGATCGACATCGATGATTACTAAACTGGACTCCTATGTGGGTTCGACAATGATGATTACTGAACTGAAATCCTATGTGGGTTCGACATCGATGACTATTGTACCAGAATCTTATGTGGGTTCGACAGTTCTGACTTCTGTTCGTATATCATGTGTGGCTCCGACAAAGTATTTGGTCCTGTATCATGTGGGATACCGATATCTTAGAAAGTTTTGAATCTTTTTTGGGTCCGACAGCTTCGAGAATCAGTTACTACATCTGATCACCTCCATCACTCTATGAAATATGTATTATTGTGTGAGCTGAGTCTTTTCTTTCAATCATTATAATCGATGTGATTTAATTTACATTATTTGTGGATTGGGATGTGTGTGGGATTGAGATATGGAGACAGGACTATGACTGGTAACTTAGGTATACGTATGGGCATATACCTAAGTAGGTTTGGTTGATAATACATGTTCGTATCTATTTTCTGTGGTTTATCCTTTGTGGTTCTGGAAGACCTTCGGGGGGTCTCGGGGTCCCATACAGAGTATCATTTTACTCACACCTGCACATGCTATGCCCGCACGTCGTTGTGTTGGTTTCAGACAACAAACATCATTAATCGAGGCAGAGAGTTGTAGAGCTGGATGGTACCCGGAGGTGGACCACTTGGCGAGATGTACTAGGAGCGGATGGGCTGACCAGGGGTGCTGAGGTGGCCATCTGTACCCACCCTTTAGGTGGGATTCCAGAAGGATAACTCAGTAGTTTTTTACCTTTCTGCATTTGTACTATCTTTACAGTTGTTTTACTTTACTGCTGGGCTTGTATTTCCATCCACTTTCCTTTCAGCACTTACTTTTGTATACAGTTTTACTTAGTGTTTACATTCAGTTGCGTACTCTGTTATTTGTGTTCAGGTTGTTTGTGTTTTACAGGTTAAATGGAAATGCCATCCCTTTTTATAGGGATTATGCCTTTTGTGCTAGTCGCTATCCCCTGGCCTATGGAAGGCTGGTTTGGGGTAGTCACAGCATGGGCCCCGAGGATGGGTCGTGACACATTAGATCATATCCTAATTGGATCATAACTAAATTTATTTTTATTTATATAGATAGAATATTACAATAAAAGATAATATAAATCTTTTTTCAATATATTAGGAAATGTAACGCCCTGACCCCAGTTACCCAGAGTCGGTGAATTATTTTAATACATTGGCATAATTACAAGGAATCAACACCCGAAGTACCTATGAATTTAGGAGTCTTGCAAAATAGATTACATACATGAATGTTACATTACACTTTATAACATACAAAACAACATAAATCATCTTTTATGAATGCCATTATTTCTTTGTCTTAACCCTGCATATAAATCACAATACACTTCTTGGAATCCTGGGAAAAATAAAACATAGATAGGGGTGACCTCAGATGTTCAGTAAAGAAACAAATACAGAGAATTCATTCACAAATAAGCATAAACATTTAAGGTAATGTATAAATAAATCAAAAGCCTTTTAAGCATGAACTACAACATCATATGTAAAAAATAAAATGAAGTAATGTCATTTAATTATTCACATGGATATTCTACTAGTTGAATAATCACATGCAATATCACTAACAACTTTCATATTGATGGAATGCATAATGTCATACTATCATAACCACATAGTCAAGGCCTTGTTCAAATACTACAGATAAGAATTTGTCAAGGCCTTGTGCCAGGACACTAGTGTTTCTCATGAGACCTACCAATGCATCTAGGAGCTATAGCGGGCTCCACCCGTCACTTATTATGTCTAATTCATTACTCATATGAATATGTTTAAACATTACATAAACATTCGTATTTAAACTAGCATACGAAATGTAAATACTTTCTCCATAAACCATGAATGGTATAAAAATAACACATCCACAGTCAAACATATCAGAAAACCTTAAATACATTATGGATGTTTTGTATCATAATAAATCAACTTCAAATAATCTTAAAACCCATCAAAGTATGTTGACCTACATGAAATCAAATCTATTTGAGAGAAATATCTCTTTTTTTTAAATCATTTAAAAGTCAGGTAATTATAAAATAAAAAAATCACATTGAAAATATTCATATAATCTTGTAAGGGATTATTCAAAAAATTTATAATGGCCGAAAATATCCACACCCTCCATATAAGTTAAAAATGACAATTTTCCCTTAATTTTTGTCAAAAAGGTTAAAAAGGACCTTGTTTGTAATGTGAAGGAAAGATTCCTCTATAAACATCTTATAAAAAGTCAACAAGGGTATAAATTACTTTATCCCATTGTATATAAAATAGTAATAATGATTTGAAATACATTCATAAGAAACAAGGATGTAGATGATAAAGAGGTTTTAGTAGATAATTATGTATAAACAACTTCGAATACTGAAGAAATTGTGAAATAAACCCTTAACAACTTGGTAACTTATGAAACATAAAACCCATGAAAGATGTATGATACAATAAATATGTAAATAAATATAAATTAAAGTGTATTAGAGAAATAATACAATTATGGGCAGTACATACACCACACAAAAGGTAATAGTGGCAATGTGGCACGAATCTCACGGAAATAAGAAGGGAGATGAAAACCGATTACCTTGCACTTTCCTTTAGTCTAATGTTCATTTAACCTCCTGTATGAAGACCATAGTATGTTATTATATTATACATGAACCATATTAATATTTATGATATAATAAATTATTCATTTATGACATTATACTACCCATTTAATAATAATTTCCTTTTAAATTAACAATTCGGGTAATAATTGCTTTCTTTATCGTACGTGTTTTAAATTGTTAATCCTGATGGTATCACATAGTTTATGATTAAAATACTTCCAAAATAAAAAAAATGATTTATATATCATATATATTTAGAATATAAATACGTATAATAGACAGATATATGAAATGGGAAACACCATTTATGGAGACAGTAGTCCGTACGTACGCATAAATGATGTTTCCGTTTTCATAACGTATCGAACAGAACTAAGTGAATAAAATATATTTAAGTATATATATATATATATATCTCCAGTAGAATTATTATGTCATATATTACTAACATATTATTAATATATATATTTATAATCGTCGATTAATGGTGAATGTGGAAATGAATCTCATCGTGTTGTGGAGACGATAATCCGTACATACGCACGAGTAATAATATCATTTAATTAAAGGTGTCTAATTGGATAGTATATTAATTTTACAGAGACATTATCATGTTACTTTTATTATTTATATACATATTACTCATCATTATATCCATCCAAATATCTTAGTGTTGAATAACAAATTACACCATAGCGTGGAGATGGTAAGCCGTACGTACACACACATGGTGACATTAAAATTCATAAGATGGATAGAATAAGGAATATAGTTGAGAAATATTTATAATAACATAACCGTATATAGAAGATATTGGATTTATTATTTTATAATGGAAATAACAAGATAGAATATGTTGAAGAAGAAAGGAACTTGAACGAGGGTGGTGAAATCATTACCACTTCTTCGGGTTC
Organism: Viscum album; assembly: GCA_963277665.1. Classification (NCBI taxonomy): domain Eukaryota; kingdom Viridiplantae; phylum Streptophyta; class Magnoliopsida; order Santalales; family Viscaceae; genus Viscum; species Viscum album. Next base: position 791,207,620 of record OY728160.1, on the reverse strand, counting down.
TTCCTTTTAATTTGATCAAAAGGTCTCATTAGGTTTTATTAATGATCAAAATAAGGCCTCAAGTTTGAATTGAGGGAATTTGGAAGGATATTTGTGTAGTGTTTGGCCGAGCCTAATGGCTTTGGACTTATAATTTTGAGAGAAGGGGAAGTGCCTTTTTATAAGAGGGGTGAGGGTCACATCAGGAAAAGATTAAAGTATTAATTTATTATACAATCATATTCGGTGTATAATGGTTCCAAATAAATTTATTTCGATATTTTATGTGGAAATGGGTCGAAATCCTCTCAACCAATAGGTTTTAGAAAAATTTAGGTTACCATTTTAACCTTATCATTTATATTTAACTATTATTTAAATTGTTTAACTTTTACCGTGTCTTCTTGTATTCTTACTATATATGGTTAATAAACGTACTCTAAACTTCCAATAGAATCTCAAGTGGCTCATTAATGAAATATATAATATTATTTAATCCCTTTGGCTGAACCTTAAATTTTTAGGAATATTATATAAACCAATAATATAGTATTTGTTTAAAATATTAATTTATGTCAATTTTGACACTATTTGGTATTTTGTTTTTGTGAAAGTTGTGACAACTGGATTACTTACAAAAAGATACATTGAATCAGTAATAACATGTCATAGTGACCTAGAAAATTAGTGTATGCCATAAAAACATTGAAATTTTATTTATTTTAATATTTATAATACCATTTATTTGATTCTTTCATTAATAAGGTAATTACTGCATCATCATTGTGTCATAAAATAGTTTTCTTATATAATGTCTAAAAATTATAAATAAAATAGCCAGATGTATAAAATCTTTTTATATTTCGAATTAATATTTATAGTCCAATTTATCTTATGTATAACCCTATATTAAAAATGTTTTAGTTAATAAACATTGAATTTTTCACTTTTAACTCTTCATTAAATTAAATAATAATAAATGTCCTAATCAAATCCACGTAGACCTAAAGTGTAATATTAAATTCATAAGTTTGTTTTTGATCGAATTAAAATTATCCAATAGAATTAGGACATGTGTTAGGGTAATAATAATATCATTTTTACCCTTAATTACCCTATTTACTTTTAACCGTGGTAAATAAAAGTAAAAAGTTACAATTCACAAAAAAATATTTTTTTCTTATTGAACCACATTTTACACCTTGATATTAACCGTGTCTCTCGGATTTTCTAAATTCAAATCATAGATGTGGTAAAATTATGTTTTATGTGAATTTACAAATTCTCCTAGGAGGTGGGTAAAAGACGATGAAAAGATCAATAATATTTATATATATCTAAAAATAATATAAATTGAAACTAATGAATTACATTGAACTTATATAGGTATTATGTATCTATTTTTACCTATGATAAATTTAAATAAAATAGATAATTATTTAAATAATTATTCTGTTTTAAATTATAACTCACTTATTTCACTATTCATCTTAAATTAAAAGTTTTCAGAAAAATACCCAAAATTTACCATAAGATAATTTTGATATTCTGAATTAAATAATGATGTCTATTATACCAAATTCAGAACATACACTTTGCATTTATTAATTTATAATTAATTCCCGCTGTTAAAACCAAAAGGTGTATTTTTATGAAATAATAACTATCAAAAGTTTGACACTTGTTTATGTCCAATTTCAAAGGGACATTACTTACAATGACCATCATTGGAATAAATAATTAAAATATAATCTATTTATACTTCCATTCCATTAAAATTAATAATTTAGCACTATAAATTATTTTGATAAAAAAAGGTGTTTTCGGTTAAAATATAGTATTTTTCACTATTCTCCCAAATATGAAAGTTATCAGAAAAGCACAAAAAATTTATTAAAAATAAATTATTATGTCCCAATTCTAAAGAATAATTTTATTTTGTCAAATAGAATATATAAAAGTTGGAAATATTGGGTTTAAAAAGGCTACATCGTTAAAAGTAGGTAGAAGTTTATTTTTTTTAATAAATACTTCGTTTATCGGAAAAAAAATTAATTTTATCTTACATTATGTCTAAGAAACTCATAATATGGATTATAAAATTATATGTAGTATATATAGTTCAATTATCAGTTAATATTATTCATAACCGCTTTTGAATGACTAGATTGGTAATCTTTTTGTGCGCTCGATCCTAGAGTTGTGTGTAGTGCAAGTTATTAAATTATTTTGAAAAATAACGTACTATAAAATCATGGGGTGTTACATTATTCCCTCATTCAATAAATTGCTTCCTCGCAATTTGAAATTGTTTTTGGATACTAAAAGGTTGAAAATAGAAATTACCTGGGGAAAACCCACATCAGAAATTAGGTTAATAACATTTTGTCTTAATAAGAGGAAAATGAATATGAAAGGGTCACCACCAAATTATGATATTGATAAGGAGAACATTGTTGGAAATTAGAGACATATAATTGGAGGAAAAGCGAAAATATTTATAGGTAGTGATTGAGGTCATCAATTACAAACAAGTGTAAAATTGAGAGACTTAAATTCATAAATCTATGATGATTTAAAATTCCATTGGTTCAACAAAACATATGTTATTAGGATAAAACATTTTTATTAAGATCCCTTCACTAAAGTACGTGAATTAATTTCTTCATAGAATAAGAGAGGAAGAACAACATATACTTTACAAATAGAGTCCCATCCTTTAACAAATTCCAACCACAAACTCATCTTTTAGTCTAAAATATAGTAGAACATAAAAATAATATTCTATTTATCTTATTCTTATAGGGTTAAAAAAAGAATTTATAATTCATCTACCAGATTTTTTTAGATAATAAAGAATTCAATATTCAATACAGGACATCACGTGGGCTAGTGGTAGGTGATACACCCATGTCGCCATTCGGTTGCGAGTTCAAGGCTCGCAGCCTTGCGGGATACGGTAGGTTGCAGCCCGACCTCCGGGTTATCCTGTTAGGGAAATCCAAAAATAATCTCAAACTAGATATATCAAAAATAATTATGTCCAAAATCACATTCCAAAATTTATAAGGAAGGTAAACACAATGAAGATCCTTTTTTCCACGTAAACACATGTGAACGCCTTCATCATCTTTTTTTAAAACACTGCAACATCATGAGTTACCATACAACCTTATTGATTAAATTCATGATTTCTTATTCCTTATAGAAAACTAGATATACTCTTTCTATCCAAAAATTATGTAAACTTTAACAATTATGTAATATGGAAGTCATTATTTAGTTTTAAGGTAGTCAAGAAAATCCAATATAATATGTTCAAATCATTCATGTATTATTCCAAAATCACTACCTCAGTATCAGAACCATATTATGGTTTATCTTTTTCTTAACCATATATTTTCAAAAAATTTAACCTGCTATGTAGTAACATTTCTTGGATCCACAAAATATCAAGTCCTTAATTAAATAGTACTACAGTAAGATCCTTATATACTCTATAATTATTATAACCAGTATATCTTTGATACAACACTCAAATGACATAATTCTTTAATAACAACCTAAGAACTGTAATTCTTCCTCCTCATCTGTGGTAGTATCATAACATGATTATTATCAAATAGCATCATTTTGGGAATACACTGATGATTTGGACATTGGTTTTCATAGTGTCCCAACTCCTTACAGATGAATCATTGTGTGTTTGAAGAATTTTTCTTACCCTTACAATCATATACACGGTGTCCTTTTTCTCCACACTTATAACAAACTCCCATTACCTTCATTCATGATCCAGGGTGTTTCTTCCCACAGTTATCACATATGGGAAAATTATTCTTTTCCCTCTTCCCTTTATCCAATTGTCTCTCTTCCATCATATTCTTCACTTTCTTCCATTAAAGTCATAGGACTCAGAAATTTTTTTACATTTCTTATTAACACATGACACTATTTATTCATATGTTGAGAATACATGGGATACTATTTATCTTCAAAATGATTGCTTCATACCGTGAATGAGATGATCCTTCTTAATCTTTGGATCATTCATATTGTTGGAGTTCACATTCCTTCTACTGGGTACCATTTCTATACAATAGCATAAACTAGGTCAGTTTACGAATTGCAATTAGTAATTACAATCTTGTAAAATAACTCACATAAATGGAACGGTTTAAGGAAATAATCCATAATCATAATTATTATTTCATTGAGTAGGTGTATACTCATAAACACTTCATAATGATTTGTAACGAAAATGAGAATTATCCTAAGCATATCCCCTGGGAGTGTTGTAACCAAGAGTGCATCATGTCCTGTTGTCATGCACCAGTTCCCATTCGAGTCTAAATCAAAGTGTTGTTTTCAGGTTTTACCCCTAATTACATCAATGCCAGATCCACCTCTACCTGCTCGTATACAAACAAGAATTTATTTTCTTGTAAAACTCACAAAATCTCTATATTACCAAAATTCTAGCAATTTTGTCTATACTAATCCTCAAACCCTATCTTAGGTCTATGTTCTATAATTAGAGTTCATCTAAATATAGCATCCATGGTTATTTCTAAACATCCCCTAATACCAACTGTATCACCCCGACCCTAGTTACCCAGAGTTGGTACATAATTTTAATACATTGGCATGATTACAAGGAATCAAGTCCTGAATGACCAATCAGTTTAGCAGTCTGGAAAATAGATTACATACATGAATGATACATTACAATTTATAACATACAAAACAACATAAATAATCCTTTATGAATGCCATTATTCCCTTGGATAAACCCTACATATCAATCACAAAAAACATCTCAGAATCCTAGGAAAAATAAAACATATAAAGGGGTGAGCTCAGATTCTCAGTAAGGATAACGATATAGCATAAACATTCATTTATAAGGATAAAAATTTAAGGCAATGTATAACTAAAACAAAAGCCTTTTAAACTTGCACTTCAACATAATATGGAAAAAATATCATGACGAAATGACATTTAATTATTCACATGGATATTATACAAGTTTAATAATCACATGTAATATCACTAACCACCTTCATAATGATGAAATACATAATGTAAGACTATCATATCCACATAGTCAAGGCCTTCTGCCAAGACTATAAATAATATTTTGTCAAGTCCTTGTGCTAAGACAGTAGTTTGTCTCATGAGACCTATCGATGCATCGAGGAGCTATATCGAGCTCCACCCATCACTTATTAATTCCAATGCATTCTTTATATGAATAGGTTTAAACATAACATAAACATTCATATTTAAACTAGCATATGAAATGTCAATACTTTCTGCATAAACCATGAATGGAATAATGATAAAACATCCATAGTAAAACATATCACAAATCCTTCAATACATTATGGATGGTTTGTATCATAATATATCTACTTCTAATAATCATAAAATACATCCAAGGATGTTGACATAGATGAAATCAAAACTATTTGAGAGAAATATCACTTTTTTTAATCATTTAAAAGTATAATAATTATAAAATAAAAAATTTATATTGAAAATATTCTTATATTCTTGTAAGGGATGATTTGATGATTTTATAAGGGAGGAAAATAGCCTCACGCACCGTATAAGTTAAAAAAATTCATTCTTACTTTCATATTTTTGAAAATATTAAAAAGAACATTGTTTGGAAAGCGATGAAAATATTCCTTTATAAACATATTATAATAAGTAAACAAGGGTATAAATTACTTTAATCCATAGTCTATAAAATAGTAAGAATGATTTGACATTAATTTTTAAGAAACAAGTATGTGGATGATAAAGAGGTCCTAGTAGATAATTACGTATAAACAGCCTCGGATAATGAAGAGATTGTGAAATAAACCCTTACCAATTTGATAACATACAAAACATACACCCCATGAAAGAGGTATCATACAATGAATATATAAATACAAATAAATTAAAGTGTATTACAGAAATAATACAATTATGGGTAGTACATACACCACAAATATGGTAATAGTAGCAATATGGAACGAATGTCATGGGAATAAGGAGTGAGATGAAAACCCCTTACCTTGCACTTTCCTTTAGTCGAGGGTATGTTTAACCTCCTGTATGAAGACCTTAGTATGTTATTAAATTATACCAGAACCATATTAATATTTATGATATCATCAATTTTTCATTTATGACATTATACAATGCATTTAATAATAATTTTGATGTTAAATTAACATTTTAGGTAATAATCACTTTCTTTATCGTACATGTTTTAAATTGTTACTCTTGAGTGTATCAATTAGATAATGAATTAAACACATACAGAATATAAAACATGATTTATATATCATATATAAATAGAATATAAATATTTATAATAGATATTTATATTAAATTGAAAACACCATTTCTGGAGACGGTAGTCCGTACGTACGCATAAACGCTGTTTTTGTTTTCTTAACGTATTGAATGGATATAAGTGAATAAAATATTTGTAAGTACACACACACACACATATATATATATCTCCAGTAGAATTATTATGTCATATATTTAAAACATATTATTAATATATATTTTTATAATCGTCGATGAATGGTGAATGTGGAAATAAATCTCATCGTGTCGTGGAGACGGTAATCCGTACCTACGCACGAGCGACAATATAATTTCTTTAAAGTTGTGAAATTGGATGGTATATTAATTTTACAGTTACATTATCATGTTATTTTAATTATTTATATACATATTACTCATGATTATATCCATCCAAATAACATATTTTTTAATAAAAAATTACACCACGGTGTGGAGACGGTAAGCCGTACGTACGCACGCATGGTGACATTATCATTCACAAGATTGATAGACTAATGAATATAGTTTTGATATATTTATAATAACATCACAGTATATAGATGATATTGGATTTAGTATTTTATAGTGTAAATAACAATGAAAGGAGTGGAAGAATAAAGGAACTTGGAAGAGGGTGGTGAAATCATTACCTCTTCTTCGGGTTCTTCCTTTTTATTTGATCAAAAGGGTTCCTTAGGTTGGTTTTATGATCAAACTAAGGCATGTAGGTTGAAGTGAGGGATGTTGGAAGGATATTTTGTCCGTGTTTGGCCAAGCCAAATGGCTTGGGTGGTGTGATTTTGAGAGATGGGGAAATGACCTTCTGTAAGAGGGGTAAGGGTCACTTTAGGAAAAGATTAAATTATTAATTTATTATACCATCATATTCTGTTTATAATGGTTCCAAATGAATTTATTTCGACCCTTAGGTAGTTATGGGTTGAAATAATCTCACCAATAGGTTTTAGACAAGTTTTGGTTACTGTTTTAACATTATCATCTATATTTAACTCTTAGTTATATAGTTTAACTTTTTCCATGTCTTCTTGTATTATTTCTATATATGGTTAATAAACTTACTCTAAACTTCCATGAGAACCTCACGTGGATCATTAATGACATATATAATATTATTTAAGCCCTTTGGATGAACCTTACATTTTTAGGAATATTATATCAACCAATAATATTGTATTTGTTTTAAATATTAATTTATGTGAATTTTGACACTATTTGGTATTTTTTTGTGAAAGTCTTCACAACATGATTACTTCAAACAAGATACATTGAATCAAGACTAAAATGTCATAGTCACCTAGATAATTCGTTTATGACATAAAAACTTTGAAATTATATTTATTTTAATATTTATAATACCCGTTATTTGATTCATTCATTAATAAGGTAATTACTGCATCATCAGTGTGTCATAAATAAATATAATTATTTAATTCCAAAAAATTATAAATAAAATACAATGATGTAGGAAATATTTTTATATTTCTAATTAATATTTATAGTCTAATTTCTCTTATGTATAACCCTATATTAAAAATGGTATAGTTAAAAAACATTGAATTTAACACTTTTAACTCTTCATTAAATTAAATAATAATAAATGTCCTAATCTAATCCATGTTGACCTAAAGGGTCATATATTATTCCTCAGGTTGTTTTTGGTCGAATTACACTTTTCCAATAGAATTAGGACATGTGTTAGGGTAATAATATTATTATTTTTACCCTTAATTACCCTATTTACTTTTATCCATGGTAATTAAAATAAAAAGTTACTATTCACCAAAAGTTATTTTTAACTTTTTTAACCACATTTTACGCCTTGATATTAACCATGTCTCTCTTATTTTCGAAATTCAACTCACATAAGCGTTAAAATTATGTTTTATGTGAATTTACAAATTATCCTAGGAGGTGGGTGAAAGACGTCGAAGAGTTCAATAAGATTTTTATATATCTAAAATTTTTATAAACTAACTCTAATGAATTACATTGAACTTATATAGGTATTATGTATCTATTATTTCAAAAAATAAATTTAAAGAAAATAAATAATTACTTAAAAAATTGGTTTTAAACTATAACTCTGTGTTTTTCACTATTTATCATAAATTAAACTTTTTCATAAAAATACCAAAAATTTACCCTAAGATAATTTTTATATTCCGAAACCAATAATTAAGTATATTTTAACATATTCAAAACATAGAAGTTTCATTTATTAATTTAAAATTAATTCCTACAGTCAAAACCAAAAGGCATATTTTTAAGAAATAATAATTATCAAAAGTTTGACACTTTTTATGTTCAATTTCAACATGAAATTACATAAAATAAACATCATTGGATTAAATGGTAATAATATAATCTATTTATACTTCCAAAAAATTAAAATTTACATGTTAACACTAAAAATTATTTCGATTAAAAAATTTGTTTCAGTATAAATATATTATTTTTCAATTTTCTCCCCAATATGAATGTTATCAGAAAAGAACAATAAATTTATTGAAACTAAATTCTTATGTCCTGATTAAAATGAAGAAGATTATTTTTTCAAATATAATATATAAAAGTTTCAAATATTGGATTTAAAATGGGTTCATCATTAACAGAATGTAAAAGTGCAATTATTTGTAATAAATACTTCTTTTATCTGAAAAAAATTAATTTGTTCTTAAATTATGTCTATGAAACTCATAATATGGAATCTAAAATTATATGTATTATATTTAGTTCAATATTCAGTTAATACTATTCATAACGTCTTTCGAACGACTAGTTTGTGAATCTTGTTGTGTGCTCAAACCCGGTGTTTCTTGTCGTGCAAGTTATTTTATTACTTTGAAAAAATAACGTACAATGATATCTTGGGGTGTTACAGGAATTATATGATTCCATCAGTGTATGTAAGATAAAATAATCAATAATGATATATTATTTTTGGAAAATAACCATTGAAAAATTTAATGAAATAAAGAAAATAACTATCATTGTCGTATGAAAATCCATTCATGCAGCAAATGGTAGAATATATCTTCATTTTAAATTTTTTTTATATTTAAAATATATCATAAATTGAAAATGAGAAAAAAAGTTATTATAAATAATAAATATTTTGTTAAATATTGTTAAAAATGAATTAAAATTGTCCTTTTTTCAAATAAAACTCTATTATTGAAATAATTTTAAATAATAAGGGCATTGAAGAAAAAGTCAGTTGAGAAAAATAGAAATATTGTTGAATTTTATTAATAAATATTATCTGTTATTTTATGTTTAAAATGGATAAAAAATAAATTCATATTTTAAATGTTCAAATTGTCTTGAAAAGGAAATAATTGATAATTGTTTAGGGTATGTATCATAATATTTTCATCAAAGGAAATATAACACATATACTACCAAAATGAAATGATATGGTAACAAAAACCCTTACCTTATATATCTTTTTTCATTGAGTGAATTAAATCATTAAATAACATAAATATATATTTATTTTAAATTACTTATATAAATATATTCATTTATAACATTCAATGGATAATAAATTTATAATATTTTATTATACATTTTTTACTGATTCTTCCATAGAATTGCCATTCGTGTGAAAACTTGTCTGCATTCTATTCATGTTTTGGATTAATTGGTATATAACTTATTTTGTTGTAATAATTTAAAAATATATAGAATATTAATAATCTTAAAAAATCATTTTTATTTTCTATATAATCTTTTATAACTATTCATATAAATAATTAATGAAAAATGATATACATGATCTCATAAAGATGGTAATATAAACATACGCTTGAAATATGTTATTACTTTTTAATTGATGATAGGAAAAAAATAAATAATATTTAAAATTTATTAATTCATAATAATATCTTTTATATAATATATATTCTTTTAATATATCCTTAAGGAAATCCATAAAAACGAAATGAAGAATGAATCACATCACTCGGTGGATGTGGTAGTATAGATGTATGCACAACCAACATTAAAATTTTCCAATGTTGGTGAAGGAGATATAAAATGGATATATTATTATCATACAAACATATATGTATAGAATAATTTATATACATAATCATTTAAATGTTTTTAAATAATATTTATTGGTGGTTTAATAAGAATGAAAAATTAAAAAATATCTATAAGAACATATAAATCATCTTTGGTAATGGACCTTTTAAAATACCATCATGGCTTCATGGAAGGCTATTTTTTGGATTAAAATAAACTCATTATTATGTGTAAATATATTGTGAGATTATTTTTACTTTTCAGTCTCATAATCAAGAGATAATATTCGGTTATGTGTAGGAGATATTAGGATTCTTTTTTATATGTGAGGGGAGTGGATGACTTTAAATTATCAAGAATATTCATTTACAAAAATGTCAACCTCGTAGGAATACGGATAAACATATATTAAATTTAAATGATATGATGATATATAATTTCATTACACTCATTGAATAAGATATAAAAATATTTTATAATATTTTAATACTTATCTCTTACGTTTAACTAACACTAAAACATCCAACCCATATCATAGTAATTATTTTTACGTCATTTACAATTCATAATGACCAAAAATAAAAGGTTCTCAATTACAAAATTTGATCATGATGATATAAAATAATATAAATATTTTATTATATTCTTATCTAATACGTATAAGGAATACATTTATAAATTTTCATACAAAATATATCAATTGCATCTTTAAAAAAATTAATTATTATGTTTTAAAAAGAATTTATTCATATTAATTTACAATTAAAAAAATAGATTAATGTTATAAAATTTTATTTATTATATGATATAATTTTTTAAATCATTAGTTATTACTAATTATTATTATGAGGAAGAAAATATTAGACATAAAATTATTGTTTGAAATATAAATATGTATACTTTCAATTTTTTTTTACTTTTTCTTATATCACATAAATGTATTCAATTTTTAAATTGATAGTAAATTTTTTTTCCATAATTTTGTATTTCATATTCATACCCACCAATATAATTCCATAGAGATCACTAGAAAAGAAAATTTTTGTATATCAACATTATAACAAAGTTGTTTTATATATGATTTTGTGTGTAATGAAAGTAGTAAAATACATCAATCTTATTTGATCAAAAATATATTATAATATTTTATTTTATTTGTATAATACTTGAAAAAATTAATTCCATTCCAAAAAAATTATTATAATAATGAAAAATATTATCTAATATCCACATGGTTTAGTTTTAGTGGAATAAATCCTCCATTATTCCAAATTTGAGTATGGAAACCATTTTCTCCATTGATATAGCCATGTGATGAACAATTCCTATATATCATATCATTAAGAATTTTCATCATACTCTACTCACTATAAATTCAATATCAGAAATCATTTTCACCAATCATGCATTTCATTATAATTTTTATTTATTCTATATCATTAATATAGTTAATTTGTTTTAGATCATATGTCAAAATAAATTGCTTAATTCTTACAAAAAATAAATATAGTAAAAATAATCAAGATTTATATATGATCGTAAAATTATTTTCTGTTTTTCGTATCTACATTTCATTCCAAAATATTTAGTGAATTAATATATATATATATATATATATATATATCTACTTGTTAATTTGAATTGATACCTCAAAAATAATTCAATCAAATATTTTTTATTTTTACATAAATATATTATCATAATTTAGTAGAAAGAATAATATTATATTCCAATGAGTTGATGATATAAAAATCATCAACACAATATAAATTTGAATAAATAAAAAATTGGATTTAACTTATTAATGTTTTACTCAAAAATGGATATTGAATTTCCATAAATTTTTATTTAAATATTTCATCAAATTAAATCATTTAATTCAATAAAAATATATTCAAAGTATTATTGTGCTAATACAATATTTAAAATAATTTATTTATTTTTATCTGTATAAAAATATTATTTATATTAATAGAAATAATCATAAAGAATCATAATATTTGGGAAATTATCTATCTCAATTTAATCCAAAATTTCATTAAATGATTCACAAGTTTCCCCTTAAATTTTTTTTATTTGCAAAAAATTAAAAATATTATATTAGGTAAATTATTTTTTTAATATATTTCAAAAAATGTTTTGTATAAAATGATCTATGAATTTTTTTTCATAAAGTGATTTTTCTATGACTTTTTTATTTTACTTGTCAACACCAAGTATTATGTAGTTTATCATTTAAAAAAATTTAATGTGATATTTAAACCAAATTTCATTTAAGTTATTTTTATATTTCATGGAATTATGTACTCTATATATAATTGGTTTTCCATTATTTATAAACATTACCCAAATTTGTTATAAACCAACATCACATTATCTTTCACAAAATTCAACTACTAAATTCAAAATTATATTTATAAAAATAATAAAAACATTTAATAATTTTTTTTTCAATTTGTATTATATTTATAAATATAAAACAAAAACAATTTCCAACTAAAAATCACAACAATATATATGTATTCCATGTAAATATGTTTTAGAATATATAAAAATTCATTTAAATTTCCAAAATATCATTTAAATAGTTAAAATTTTTTAAAAAAATTCATTTCATTATAAAGACCATGTTCATTCATATCTATTGAATAATAAAGCATGTTTTAAAAAAATTCTACAGTTTTTCATTTTCCCAAAATGACCTCAACATATTCAAACTAACCATATCATACTATAAAATTTTTATAATATAAAAATATTGTCACATAAAAAGTAATTATATTTAGTTATTTTCATATATATATATATGTGTGTGTGTTATATAAAATGTTCCTCTAATTCTATAAATTCTATGTCAATTGTTCTATGATTTATTTTTTTGTTCCATGCTCTCAAAAAGTGAAATGCATCATTAAATTCAAATAATTTTATATAGAATTATTAAAAACTAATTATTTATGATATATATATATATATAACATTACATTATAATTCCAAATTCTGAATAATTTCACCAAGGACTATGTCCTGAATTCAATTCAAAATTTATTATTGTATCCTTAATGTGGGCTTCTTATTTTATATCCATATGATTTCATTACGATGTAATATAAAATAATTCTAAAAAATATTATACATATATATATATGTACATATATCCCAATAATTTCTAAATTAAATTATTTCTTCAATAAAAGTTTATATTTATTCCTAATATTTTTTTACAATATATTCTATATTGACATGAAACATTATATGTTATCTTTATGAAATTTTTTTATCTGAATATTTCAAAATTTATCCATAATGAATATATTATGATAATCATAATTTTTACTGAAATAATATTTCATGTTACAAACACACACACACTAAGACTGACACACACACACACACATATATTTGTTTGTGTGTGTGTGTGTGTGTGGATTCTAGGAGTCATCACTATATACTAAAGTATATGAATATAATTCTCAAATCATTATTTTCACCCTTTAAAAAAATAATTTCAATGATTGTTCTTTATATTTTAAGGAATTATAAAGATAGATATATTTATTCAAAAAATACTGAAATTGTATATATTTTGTATTTTAAATTTCAAGAACAATTTATAATCTGGTCTAATATATGCCGCTGTGATCTTGTATTTATCAAAAATTATTATCAAAAATAAAATATGAATATTAAATAATTTTATGAAATTTTAATAATTGATTAAAATTTATTATCATATAATGTTATGAGTTTTCTTGAAGACTATTTTTTAGATGTCATGATTTGTTCAATATAATGACTTATATATTTTATTTATATATTATATATCCATAATATTTTATAAGGTTCTAGAAATCATAGTTGTGATCTATTATGTTCTCTAGTTATTTCCCTTAAATTGTTGTATCATGGATAATTATTTTTTGTTTATATCAAGAAATAATTTAATATTAAATTTAAATTTATTTATATGGTTTGATGTATATTATTTATGCCTTATAATTTTTTTTGGTGAATAAATATTTACACAATATAAGTACCTCTTAAATACAAAACAATATTAGGATAAAAATCATACTTTATCTATTTGATTACATTTAATATAGGTGAAAAAATATATATGTATCACCATAGCTTCAATATAGATTCTTTATGTGAGAAATGATATTCAGGGCACATTAATTAATATTCATGAATTTGAAAATTATTCGATTATAGTCATAAAACATCACTTACAATCCATATATTTTAAACAAAATGAATATCCTTCCTTTTCTATGTCTATAAAAAATATTTGCCTCCATAGTGAATATATACTTAAGACTGTTTCGTTGGTTTAATATTCTAAATATAATCACTATTTTGTGTAAAAATCATATTTTTGATTTCACATAACCCTCTTATTATCTTATCAAATAAAATTCATTTTATTTTAATATTTAACACATATATAATGGATTAAAAAATATCATATGTAATTCATTGAATATGATTTAAATAAATGAAATATTTTTTAAAAAATATAAAATTATATATTGTTTATTTAATTTCATCTTTATTTATATTATTAATTAATTTATTGTCTTAATTTTGATTTTTTTCTCAACTCTCATCAAACAAAAATTCATTAATTTCATCAATTCATATTAAAAATTGTTTTTCACTTATTAATATATAATTACTTTATACAATTATCAATATTCCATTTTTTATCCTTCATCTATCACTTTTACCTATACATAGTTTGATTCATTTATCTGAACCATTGAAAAAAACTATTCTCATGTAAAAATCAAGGTACTGAAGGGAATTTTCAAAACATATCTCATTCCCTCCCCCATTTGTGGTTTTAGATATTTATACACATTAATACTCAACACATATTATAATTTAATAATTTAATATCAATACCTTTTAGATATATATTATTAATAAAAATTAATTATTGAGTATGTTTTTAATTCAATGAAAAAATATACAAGAATATCCAAATAATCTAATTTGAGAAAAATCTATTTCTATGAAAATATTGGTTGATCATAACTCAAATAATGACAACAACAAAAATGAAACTCCGCACTAGTTAGCCAAAATAATTAAATCTGTTGGTAAAAATCAAAATAATAGAACTAATTGATAAAATATATTCTAAAAAATACCAACATAATTATCTTATCATGGTGAAATGTTAAATTAATATTTTAGTTTTGCTATTTTTTATAGAAACTATATAATTAAATATTATACTAATTATTTATACCGATAGTAATTTATTTTGAATAAAAATTCACACCAAATGAAATAGAATATAATATAATGTAATCCAATAATATTTAGATTTAAAAATTTACAAGAACTCATAACATATCAGATTTTATGTTGATATCCAATAAATAATATCCATAGCTAATGAATTTAATAAATAACAAATTTTAACAATTAAAGTACCCAAAATTTTCTTATTATTATCTATTTATGAAATTAATATTAGTGAACATAAATAGATATGAATTTTATTTATCAATAGTATCCCCTTCATCTTAATTCCGTTTATATATTCTCCTTATATTATGAGAAAATTTATATTATTTTTTATAGATGAATTTTTAATATTTACACCCATATTTGATTGAAAAAATGAAGCATACAACTGTAAAAGTATATATATTTATATTCAGGGGTGAGTGCTGTTAATTTATTATTAGTTTTAATATCTACTATCGATTATGGTTAATTCACTATCGCATGGATTGATTTGAGTTATAATTTTCCATATCTAATCATTTGATTGATCGTTTCTCCTTTCCGTACACTTTTTATTATCATATTTTATCCCATTCAATCGTGTTTATCAACACCATTTACTATTGGAATATAATTTCATCACTCGGTGGTCTAAATCTCATATGTGGTACCCAATTATCCACATCCTTTAATTTTCATTATTGTCATGCATTTCAGTAAAATTTCTATGAGTAAGGATTGTTCATTTCAAATATTCATCAATTGGGTAGAAATATATTCAATTAGGAATATAATAAATATGTTTATATAAAACAACATCTTTTTCTAAACATAGTAAAAAATTCAATTCATCTCATATTATGTGCCAAATACATTAAAATCAATTCCTATAACAAAAAACATCTATTTGATTAGGTAATGTAATTTGGTAGCTTTGGAACACCTATAATTTCATTTAATCATTATATTGTCTCTCTAAAACAATGTATGCCATCAATTTGTTCATTTTAGAGTCCTAAATACCCTTCATTTATAGATATATATTTCTCCATTGACACCCGTTAGTTTTCATTAAATGTATAGATCATTTAAATTTTATACAAAAATTGGTTTTCAAATATATTTATTATAATGACCCATACTTTATAATTATGGTTATTACATTAGAATTGAAGCATATGTATTTAAAAATATAAAAAAACTATTATAGGACAATATAGGTATGTGTCTTTAGAATTTGGGAAACATAAACAACTGGTTCAAAAATCATATTCATTGTCTCCCATTTCTTTCATCATATCTATAGTCCCTCTTGCATATCCTACTTAATAGCCTTCTTCCTGACCTGGGGAAAATAAAACATACCAAAGGGTGAGCTCAAATTCATAGTGAGGGTAAAAAAAAAGAAATATTTATAATATCATATTCATAAGAAAATAACATTTTGAAAATCATATCCCGCAAAAGAAATCATAATATCATTACATGAGATAAATCATAGTTGTGAAATGTAACCCCAATAATCATAACATAAAACATGAAACTTTGTGGCATACAAACATAATTATAAAAAAATTATTTCATATTAGTCAAGACTCATTTCCATGACCATCATAGTGGACAAAGTCCATTTCTGAACCGAGTTCACTCCTCGTTCCAGTCCTGTATCACTGAATGGGTTTAACTTGATGATCCAGCCATGTCTATCTCATGAGATATTAATCATTAACCAATGAATTAAAGGGAGATATAGGTCCCACCAATCTCATAATGAAACCATTCTTATGTGTGCCAGAAAATCATAAATCCTAGCATAACCCATGTAATATAAATGGGATTCCTAAACATCATTCCATCATAACATAATCCATATAATATAAAAGGACATCATAAAATTAATTACATAATAAAATAATCAAATCAATATAAAAATAGCGATAGAAGTATAACCCTATATTATCTTAGATGGAAAATAATTTTGATAAAACACTTGAACTCCATTCAAGATGAAAATATCCTTTCTAATTAAAAAACATTTTCCCTTCAAAACATGTCATAAAATTTTAAACTAAAATAAGTTGATTAAAAATATACTTGAAAAATTGTAAATGAAGAATCATGGAAATAATATTCTATGAAATCATAAAAATCCATTCATTTCATATATGTTAAAAAAACATTCTTCTAGTACTTTTGCCAGAAAAGTCACAAAGTACCTCGTACTAAATAAACGATAAAAGATTCCTTTCATATCTTTTACTAAAAACACACCAATGGGTAAAATTGGATTTAAATAATTGTTTTAGGATAGAAATAATATTACATATTGATGAAATGTGGATGTGGATGATAAATATTCCCCAGTAAATTCTGAAGTATAAACAATCTCAGATAAAAATGAGATTCCGAGATTTTCCCTTACATTAGGTCTGATATGCTTCATACGTATCTGAACCTCCTAGATAATGATGTTAATAATTTTATTGACTTATTACAGAATAATATTAATTGTTATTTTATAATATATGGCCATATTATTATCTTCTTATTAGTAATATTTCAGTGCTACTTGTTATCCGGGTGTTCATTGCTTTATGTTCTTATGCATGTTTTGTCGAATAAATTCTTATTCATATTTGTACGTTATAGATATTTCATTTAAATAATTGTATTAGTGTAATATATATAATTTTTATTCATTCAATTCATTTATATAATCATTATTCAATGAAGATCATGTAGAACGAGTCGCATCACATCATGGAGACGGTAGGCCGTACGTACGCACGAGCGATGATATTGTTCCCATGATCGTAAAATTATATTTAAGTGTATGTGTACAATTTCAGAATCAATATCACTTTAAAATAATCATATATATTTATTCTTTAAACCATAATACCCATCCAAGTAAGGTGGGGGTGGTAAACAGATTACACCACGACGTGGAGACGGTATTCAGTACGTACGCACGCGTGGTGATTTCATTTTCCAAAGAATTGATAGAAGGTGAAATATGGTTGTTTCATATATATAATAACATATCATTATATGTGTGATACTGATGTTATTAATTTATGATGAATCAAATAAGAAGAATAAGTTGAATAAAAAAATAAACATGAAAGAATCGGTAAAAGAGATTACCTCTTCTTCGACACGCCTCTTTGAAACCCCCTCTTAGGGCACTAGAATTGGTCTTCGAAGAAGACCATGACTTATATAATGTTTCTTAGAAATTTTATAAGGGATTTGGGCAGGGTTTTCCTGAGCTTTAAGGCTCATAATTGTGTGAGGAGGAGAGGGAGGAGGTGCCTGTTTATAAGAGAGGAGAGTGGCTACTTTGGAAACCTCAAAAATATTAATTTATAATAAATTCAAACCCCACATAAAAAGTTCCAAAATGACTCAAATATGAATATTAGATTATATAGGGTTGTAATATTATCAAAAAATATAATTTAGACATTTTGGTAATTTATTTTAAACATTAACAACTTGATTTATCCATATTTAATCTATTTAATTTTATTTGTTGTAATAAAATTCTAAAATTTAAATTCTAATAAATAATTACTTATGTATTGTTAATTGTCCATTATTGGATAAATTATGACATTTTAGTCAATTTAAATTTTAATTTATAATTTTTAATTATTATTTAAATTTTTAAATCATTTTACAATATGTTATTTTTATAAAATAACAATTGTTTAAATTTTGACATTATTCATTTATTTGAATTTAAATAAAATCTACACAGAGGACATATTCAAAAAAAATATTTAAGATCTTCCTAACATGTCATAGTAATCTATAAAACTCGTGTATTAAATTAAATAGTTCATATAATATTTATTTGAATATTTTTAAAACAATTTGTTTGATATTTCAATAAATAAAATAATTTCAACATCACTATTGTATCACCATTAATGATAATTATTTAGTCCCTAAAAATTCAAAATAAATTCACATGATTTATATATAATTTTATTAGATTTCTGGAGACTATTCATGTTCTATGTTTCATGTAGTTTATCACTAATTTAAAATTATTATACTTATAATATTTAAGAGAGTTACATGTTGTAACATTCAATAGTTTTAATGATAATTAAATTATATTAATGGTCAAAAGTCCATAAAATGAATTTAACGAGTCCCTTAGGTGATAGGGGTGGACCATTAGTCAACCAATATAATTTTTCAGGTGTTAGGGTAATTTTATAATCTTATTTTTACCCTTAATTACCCAATTTATTTTGACCTTTAGTAAATAAAAATTACTGTAATTACTATTCATAATATCAAAAATATAAAAGAAACCTATTAATATAATTTGGATGCACTGAATTCAAATATGTAATCCATTTTTCAAAATTAAAAATAAAAAATTTGCTGTAATTAATTTAAAATTAATCCCATTGTTAAGAAAACTGGTTTTAATAGTTAAAACATTGCCAAAGATTGAAATGTTTTAACATATGAATTCAATGTAAAATTATTGGTAATTATATTAAATGGTAAAAAACATATTATATTTATAATTTAAAACCATTAAATATTTTAATTTAACCATATAAATTATTGCGACGAAAAAAGTTATTTTTAATTAAAATATAGTATGTTTTTTCTATTAATAAAAATATGAATGTCATCAGAATAATATGAAAAATTTATCCAAAGTAAATTCTTATACCCCAATTCCAAAGAAGAATTTTATTTTTTTCAAATTTAACTTATAAATATATCAAAAACTAGATTTAATGTGGGTGGGCCATCTAAAGGTGGCAAAACTGCGTTTTTTGAAAAATACTTATTTTACCTGAAAATTTTATTTTGTTCACATACCATGTTTTAGAAAATGTGTAAGATGAATAATAGTGTTATAAAATTCAAAATTTATTTAATACTATTCATAAAGGCTACTCCATAATAATATTATAACAATATATCATTGTTTAGTGAAACCCAGTATTACGTGTTACACACGCTATCGAGGAAGGTAATGATTGTGTGTAAAGAAAGCCATGCTATTGTTGTGTGTAGTGAATGATTCCTTTTCATATAACATAATAAATTAATAAAATATTTCTCATAAAATCTCAGGGTGTTACATTCTACCCCCCTTATAATGAAATTCACCCTCGAAATTCGTCACTTCAAAACAAACAGTTGAGGATACCTCTCCCTCATCATATCCTCAAGCTCCCATGTAGCTTTTCTAATTGGTCGTTCCTCCATAAAACTTTCACAAAGCAAGTGGTCTTGTTCTATAGAACATTTTCTCTACGATCTAGAATCTCTATCAGCTGTTCTTCATATGAAAGATCTTTCTCCAGCGGTACAACTTCTGAGCTTTGTATATGTGATGGATCAGGTATGTACTTTCTCATGGGAGATACATAGAACACATCGTGAACTTGAGAGAGATTCAGTGGAAGCACCAATTGGAATGATACCTTACCAACACGGTCCAGTATTTCAAAAGGACTAATATACCAGGGGCTCAGTTTTCCCTTCTTTCCAAATTTCATTACTCAATTCCAATGAGATATTTGTACGAACACTTTATTACCAACTTAAAACTCTTGGTCATTTCTATGGTTATCTGCATTACTTTTTTGTCATCCCTGAGATCCTCTTATGTTTTGTTTAATATATCATACCTTTTCTTCCTTCACATCAACAATATCAGGTTCAAATAGCTATCTTTCCCCAACTTCATCCCAACAAGTTAGAGTTTGTCATTTCCTTCCATAGAGAGATTCATAAGGATCCATCTGAATATTGAAGTGAAAGCTATTATTATTGGAAAATTCCATCAAAGGTAGGTGTTGATCCCAACCACCTTTGAAATACATAGATCAAGCTATCAACATGTCTTCTAGAGTTTGAATTGTCCTCTCAGACTGACCGCCTGTCTGAGGATGATAAGTAGTGCTAAAACTCAACTATGTATTTAAAGTATGCTGAAATGTTCTCCAAAACATCGAGTTAAACCTCGGATCCCGATCAGATATACTGGAAAGTGGTACTCCAAGCAATCTTACCACTTCCTTTACACATATCCTGGCATGATGATCCAGAGATAAATCTTTACTAATATATATGAAGTTTGCCGACTTTGTAAGATGATAAACTACGACCCAGATAGCATTATTACATTGGATTTTATAGGAAATCTGGTGACAACGTCCATAGTGAGGTCTTACCATTTCCATTCGGGTATGGGTAATGGCTGTAACATCCCCTTAGACTTCTCTCTATCATCTTTAACTTGATGAAAAAACATGAATCGAGAGTCATATTCATAAACATATCTTTTCATTCCATCCCTTCAGAAGTACTCTTTTAGGTCCTTATACATCTTCATGCTTCCAGGATGAATAGAGAATGAAGAACTATGAGCCTCATCCAACCGCTCCTTTAATTCTGGGATGGGAAGAAAACAAACCTGATTCCTAGACATTATTATTTCATCATAATAAATGTGTAATTCAGGAACATTTCTCACTTTATTTTGTAAATCTACATCTTCTTTCTGTGCCTCTTTAATATTCACATCAATAGATGGTTGAACATTCATTTGAAAAAGGTATGATTTTTCCCCTTCCATTATAATTCCAAGATCCTTCCTTTGTAAATCAATAAATATTGGATCTTTTGAGATACTCATCATCGATATGCTAGCATGATCTTGTCAACTTAATGCGTCTCCCATCTTGTTTGAATTCCCAGGGTGGTAATGAATTGAGCAGTCGTAATCCTTAATCAGCTCCAACCATCTTCTTTGGGACATATTCAGATCATTTTCTGTTAAAATATATATTATACTTTTATGATCAGTATAAATATCAAGCCTTTCACCATAAAGATAACGCCTCCAAATCATTAAGGCAAATATAACCACAACTAACTCCAAATCATGAGTTAGGTAATTTTCTCATGGATTTTCCACTGTCTTGAGGCATAAGCTTTCACCATATCATTTTGCATTAGAACACACCCCAATCCCTTCTTTTATGCATCACTATAGATCACAAACATTTATCCACTACAAGGCAGTGTGAGAACAGGTGAACTGGATAACCTTATTTTCAAATCATGACGAGTCTCTTCACACTCCTCCTTCTATATGAACATAAATCCTTTTCAAGTAAACTTGGTTAGTGGATAAGATAACCTTGAAAAATATTTGAAAAATGTCAATAATATCCAGCCAGACCAAGAAAAAATCGGATCTCAGTTACTTTTGTTGGTCTCGACCATCTTTCGATAACCTCTACTTTTTATGTATCCACATATATCCCCTATTTTGAGATTATGTGACCAAAAAATGAAACTTTTTGATGCCAAAATTCACACATGGTAAATTTGGAATAAATCTTCTCCATTCTCATGGTCTTCAATAAAATTCTCAAGTGATCTTCATGTTCTTCCTCTCTCTTTTAATAGAAAAGAATATTTTCTATAAAGACTACCAAAAACTTATCAATATAGTCTCTAAAGTATATATTCATTAGATCAATGATGATAGTGTGGGCATTAGTAAGACCAAATGGAATCACTATAAATTCACAGTGTCCATACCTTGTACGGAAAGTTGTCTTTGGTATATCCTCCCTTTTAACCATTAATTGATGATACCCTGAATGGTGATCAATCATGGAAATGTATTGAGCTCCGCATAGTTGATCAAATAAGTCATCAATGTGCGGGAGATGATATTTGTTCTTGATAGAGATCTTATTATGTTCTCCATAATCGATGCATAGTCTCATTGATCCATCTTTCTTCTTAACAAACAGAACAGGTGCTCCCAAAGGTGATGCACTAGGGTTTATGAATCCCTTATATAGATTCTCTTGGAGTTGCTTCATCAATTCCTGCAACTCAATAGGGGCCATTATATAAGGTGTCTTTAAAATAGGGATAACACCAAGTATGAGTTCTATTGAAAAGTTAACTTCCCGATTTGGTGGAAGACCCGCAATTCATCTAAAAATACATCATCAAACTCTCATACAATGTGAATATTCTTAATCGAGAGTTTCTCTCCAACCATTTGAGATAAATAACATTCATTTATTAGAATCAAGACCCATAAGATGGATGAAATTTCCACTGGAAGGTTATATTCATCCTTGCATCAATAGATGATAGTATATTGATCGTGAATATTAAATGTGATTTCCCTTAATTGGAAATTGATATGAGCACCATATAAATAAACCCAATACATTCTAATAATCACATCAAATTCCATTATAGGAAGGATCACAAGATTTTTAGGAAGTGCATTCCCACAAACTTCAATCGGAGAATAATAGTAAAAGTTTGATGCTACCATTGTTCCACAAGGGGTTTTCACAGCTAACTCAATATCTAACTGCTGAGGTAAAATGGTGATACCATGAGAAAATTCTTCAGAAATAAAAGATGGGCTAGATCCAGAATCAAATAAAACATTTTCTACTATAGAGTGGATGGTAAGTGTACCTTTAACCACTTTGTTATCATACTCCACATCGCTGCTAGAAATTTCATGTGACATTCCATTGTCTTTGGCCTTAAGTGATTATTGATGTTGATCATTATCAACAACCATTGGAAAATGTCATTGATTAGAATAATTCCCCATTTCCTTTAACTTGAAACATTGAAGTGTAGGAGGTGAATTCTATGTATCCCTTTCTTTTTTATTATTTTTAGACATCTTATTCCAATTATTTCGACATTCAACGGCCCGATGACCTTGTTTTCCATATGTTAAACATTTACTTGTCCCTATAAGAAAATTCCATTCTTGTTTCTTTCCACACTTTGAGAATAAGGGAAAACTCATCTTCTTTTCAGTGTGGTCTTTATATTTTCCATTGAATTCCATTTTCCTCTTCTTATCAAACCCATATGATTTATGGGCTACTCCAATCTCTATATCAACCTTGATAACACATAAAAAAATTTTCCTCATAGCTATTGAAGTCCCTTATGGATAAAGCCCTTCAAAGACTTGGTTTTAAGCCACTAAAGAATCTATCGATTTTACTCTAAAGTTGGATAATAATTCATGAAGCTTACTTTGAATGTCTTTTAAAATTTTATTCGTAGGTTCCAATAGATTTATAATCCTTTTGCTTTAGTTCATGAACTCCTTCTCCGTCATTGTTCAAAGAATACGATGGGAGTACTTATTCAAAAATATGTTCTTGAACTCGTCCCATTCCATGGACTAAATTTCATCCAATTTCCATATTCTTAATAATATTCCACCATTTATCAGCTTCACCTTCCACACGATATACTTCTAGGATGACTTTATCATGTTCAGAACATTGTAGAACTGAAAATATATTTTCAGTGGTACTGATCCATTGTTCATCCACTAATGGATCAGAAGACCCGCTGAATGAGGGTGTACGTGTCCTCATGAAGGATTCAACAGAGTTTTTCTCATTCATTTTATATTTTGGAAGTCTAGAATGATTCATATATTGAGAAAGTTGTGTTAGTATGGATACAAGATTTTGAATTCCAGCTCCCATAACATTTGGTTGCTAAGGGGGACAATCATTCCATTGACCGTCACATTTAGCAATAACACAGTTCTTTCGGGTTCCAACCATTGAAAAAAATCAATAAGCATAGTGTGAGAAGCACTAATCATAATAAGAAAACCACGTAATCAAGAATAAAATTTTACACTTAAGGTCTGATCATAAGTTATTCATGGACATTCATAAAACACTAATATTTTTTTCAATGCCTAGATATTTCCTTAGTGTTATTACTAAAGATTTCACATCCTAGTTTCCAAAGGTTGACTATACCTTTCCTCTCATACCAACTATAATGACCAATAATTTACATACATGGTTATTGCATCAGAATTGAAGCATACTTATTTCAACATATAAAAAAACCATGATAGGACCATATAGGTATAATGTCTTTAGAAACAGGGAAACATAAATAACTAGTTCCTAAATCAACTACATTGTCTCTCATTTATTTCATCATATCTAGAGTACCTTTGGAATATCTTACTTAATAACCTTCTTCCTGAACCCTGGAAAAGAAAACATACAAAAGGGTGAGCTCCAATGCTTAGTAAGGGTAAATAAAATAAATATCAATCCTATCATATTCATAAGAACATAACATTTGGAAAATCATAACCTGCAAAAGAGATCATAATATCATAACATGGGATAAATCATAGAAGTGAAATGTAATCCCAATTATCATAACTTAAAAAATGAATCTTTGTGTCATACACACATAATCATAGAAAATCATTTCATATTAGTCAGGACTCATTTCCAAGAACATTATAGCGGACAAAGTCCATTTATGAACTGAGTTCACTCCTCATTCCAGTCCTGTATCACTGAACCGGTTTAACTTTCTATTCCAGCCATGTCTATCTCATGAGATATAAATCATTATACAATGCATTGGAGGGAGATATAGGTCCCGCCCATCTCATAATGAAACCATTCTTATGTGTTTCCCAAAATTAAAAATCATAGCATAACCCATGTAATAACAATAGGATTCTTAAACATCATTCCATCATAATATAATCCATATAACATAAAAGAACTTCTTAAAATTAATTCCATCATAAAATAATACAATAAATGTAAAAATAGGTATATAAACATAACCATATATTATCTTATATGGAAAATAATTTTGATAAAACACATGAACTCCATTCTTGAGGAAAATAACCTTTCTACTTCAAAAAAATTTTCCCTTCTAAAAATGTCATACAATTTTAAACTAAAAGAATATGATTAAAAATAAACATGAAAACTTGTAATGTAAGCTTCATGGAAATAAACTTCTATGAAATCAAAAAAATACATTCATGTCGTATATGTTAAAAAACATTCTTCTCATACTTTTGCTGGAAAAGTCCAAAAGTACCCCGTACTAAAAAAATGACAAAGGATTCCTTTCATATGTTTTAAAAAAAACTCACCAATGGGTAAAATTGTATTTAAAAAATTGTAGGAGGATATAAATAATATTAAATATTTAGGAAACATGGATGTGGATGATAAATATTCCCCAAAAAATTCTGAAGTATAATCAATCTCAGATAAAAATGAGATTGCTAGATTTTCCCTTACATTATGTCTGATATGCTTCGTACGTATCCGAAAATCCTATATAATTATTTAAATAATGTCATTTACTTATTACAGAATCATATTAATTGTTATTATATCATATATGGTCATATTCTTATCTTCTTATTAGGAATATTTCAATGCTACTTGTTATCTGGGTGTTCATTGCATTATGTTATTATGCATGTTTTCTCGAATAAATTCTTATTCCTATTTTTAGGTTATAGATACATAATTTAAATAATGTTATTAGTGTAATATATATCATATTTATTCATTAAATTAATTTATATAATCATTATTCAATGAAGATCATGTAGAACTAGTCGCATCACATCATGGAGACGGTAGGCCGTACGTACGCACGAGTGATGATATTGTTCCCATGAACGTAAAATTATATTTAAGTGTATGTATACTATTTCAGAATCAATATCCCTTTACAATAATCATATATAGTTATTATTTAATCCATTATACCCATCCAAGTATGGTGGTTGTGGAAAACAAATTACACCACGACGTAGAGACGTTATTCTGTACGTATGCACGCGTGGTGATTTCATTTTCCGTAGATTGGATAGAAGGTGAAATAGGGTTGTTTCATATCTATAATAAAATATAATTATATTTTTGATACTTATGTTATTAATTTATGATGAAACAAATAAATAAGAAGAATTTGAGGAAAAAAATAAACTTGAAAGAATCGGTAGAAGAGATTACCTCTTCTTCGACACGCCTCTTTGAAACCTCCTCTTAGGGCACTAAAATTGGTCTTTAGAGAAGACCAAGACCTCTAGTATGTATCTAGGAATGTTTAGAAGGAAATTTTGTTGGGTTTGGCCGAGCATTAAGGCTCATAATTGTGTGAGGAGGAGAGGGAGGAGGTGTCGTTTTATAAGGGAGAAGAGTGGCACCTTTGGAAACCTCAAAAATTTTAATTTATAATAAATTCAAACCCCACATAAAAACATCCAAAATGACTCAAATGTAAATATAAGATGAGATATTATTGTATTCTTATCAACCAATAAAATTTAGACATGTAGGGAATTTATTTTAAACATTATCAACTTGATATATCCATATTTAATCTATTTAATTTTATTTGTTTTAATAAGATTCTAAATTTTATATTGTAATAAATAATTACATATGTATTGTTAATTGTACATAATTGGATTAATTATGAAATTTCAGGCCATTTAAATTTTAATTTATAATTTTTAAATGTTTTTTTAATTTTTAAACAATTTTATAATATGTTATTTTTATAAAATAACAATAGTGTCAATTTTAACAGTATTAATTTAATTGAATTTAAATAAAATCTACCCAGAGGATATATTCAAAATAAAATATTTAATATATTCCTAACATTTAATAAAAATCTCTAAAATTCATGGATAAAATTAAATAGTTTGTATAATATTTGTTTTAATATTGTTAAAACCATTTATTTGATATTTTATTCAACAAAATAATTTCAACACCACTATTGTGTCACTTTTGTTGATAATTATGTATTCTCAAAAAATTATAAATAAATTGACATGATGTAGATAATTTTATTATATTTCGTGAGACAATTCATGTTCTATGTTTCATGAAGTTTATCACTAAATTAAAATTATTATACCTTTAAGATTTAAGAGAGTGACATGTTGTCACTTTCTTTGGATTTAATGACAATTAAATTATTTTAAAGGTAAAAAGTCCATAAAATGAATTTATTCCTACCCTTAGGTGTTAAGGGTCGAGTTTTAGTCATCAAATATAATTTTTTCATGTGTTAGGGAAATTTTATAATATTATTTTTACCCTTAATTACCCGTTTTTTTTAACTACAGTAAATAAAAATTACCATAATTACTATTCATAATATCAAAAAAAATAAAATTAACCTATTAAAATAATTTGGACCCACTGAATTCAAATATGGAATCAATTTTGATAAATTAAAAACAGATAATTTGCAGTAATTACTTTAAAATTAATCCCATTGTTATGAAAACATGTTTTAATTGTTAAAACATTTCCAAAGATTGAAATGTTTAAACATATGAATTCAAAGTAAAATTAATGGTAATTATATAAAATGGTAAAAATATATTCAATTTATACTTTAAACCAAATAAATATTATAATTTAACCATATAAATTATTGTGACGAAAAAAGTTGTTTTTAATTACAATATAGCGTGTTTTTACTATTCATAAAAATATGAATGTCATCAGATTAATATGAAAAATTTATCCGAAGTACATTTTTATATCCTGATTCCAAAGAAGATTTTTATTTTTTCAAATTTAACATAAAAAACTATCAAAAACTAGATTTAATGTGGGTGCACCATCAAAAGGTGGCAAAACTGCATTTTTTAAAATACTTATTTTACCCAAAAAATTATTTTTTTCACATACCATGTTTTAGGAAATGTGTAAGATGAATAATAATGTTATAAAATTCAAAATTTAGTTAATACTATTTATAAGGCTATCCTATAATAATATTATAACAATATATCGCTGTTTAGTGAAACCTGGTTTTGCGTACTACACACGCTATCGAGGAAGGTCGTGATTGCGTGTAACGCAAGCCAAGCTAGTGTTGTGTGTATTGAATGATTCCTTTTCATAAAACATAAGAAATAAAAAAATATTTCTCATAAAATCTCAGGGTGTTACATTTATACTAAACATAATTCCTTTTAAGAAGACAACGTAACATGTTTTTATGATTCAAAAATGTCCAACATGCATCCTTATTAACATATCATACCCTTAGTGTATTAATATTAATGATTAACAACATAGTCTTATTTGACTTAAAATTTCGTTGTGATATATATTCAGATTATTTAATAATATTGAAAAACATAATTTTATTTATCAACCGTAATATTTTTCTTTTTGATATTATTCTATTAGAAAAATACACAGAAATTATAAAAA
Organism: Viscum album; assembly: GCA_963277665.1. NCBI lineage: Eukaryota > Viridiplantae > Streptophyta > Magnoliopsida > Santalales > Viscaceae > Viscum > Viscum album. Next base: position 791,177,894 of record OY728160.1, on the reverse strand, counting down.
CAAATTTTGTACGACATTAATAATTTTATTCTAATTTTCTAATTAATTTTATTCAAAAAAAGAAAAGAAATTTCATAACCTCACCCACTATAATCCCTTCACATACTTATAATGATTATTTTAAGGAATCATTTATACCTACATGATATTGAAAAATATACCATTATATATTATATATTGATTTATTTTCATAATAAAAATCTGGAATTTTAAAAAATTAATTCTTATTATGATCCAACTTTTTATCTATTAAAACAAAAAATTTCTATTAATAATGTTATTATATTTTAAATATATTTTTTACATTATCCCGAGATGATAATTTAAAAAAAATATTTAGATGGATTTATAAAAATTTCACTTTATAATTTATAATATAATTTTCATTAAGAGAAAATATAAAAAATAATTGGAATCAATTTATCTATATATATAATACTATTTAATTAATCTTATCGAGGAATAAATCTAGTTGTATAAATAATTCATCATTAATAGAGAGATAGATATATAGAGAAAATTAGGTGATAACCATTAATCCAAAATAAATTATTACACATTTCGAGAAGGATAATGATTAGTTGTTGTAACATTGAAATGTCATACTAATTTTTTATCTAGATGGAATTAAGTAGTTCATATTGGAGAACTCCACCAATAATTTAAATTTTTATTATGTAAGATAATCGGAACATATAATTTGATTCTATGTTTTAATATATTGGGATAGTTTCATAAAAAAACCTATAAGATTATAAAATTAGTAATCACATATGAATATAGAAAGGTCCTCCTCTTACTAACATGTATGATTCTCTATGAATTTTATACTCATTCTTTTTATAATATTCTAATTATTATTCCAAAATTTTTGGATTGTAATCTTAAAGAGGAGTTAAATACATGTATACTCATATTTATTACATTAAATACATTTTTCACTATTACGTTTTGTAAAATTAATCGAAAGTCTTTAAAATATTATGATGATGATTATATATTTATGTCTTCTCACATCCTCAACATTATAAATTATATAAATATTGATACCATCAATCAAATTTATTTTTAAAAATTCATATATATTCTCTGATAAACATCCTTTTCGTCCATAATACAAGACCATGGAACAAAAACAATTGTTTTATATTACAATGTTAAATATAAATATATTATATTATCCTTGAATCCAAGATTGATATCTATCTACTTTTTTTATTAAATCGATTTTTACTCTTTTTATTCAATTGAGCTATTTTAGGTGATATATTTTTATAACTAAAAAGGAAGAAACAAATGATTTATATTAACATTTAGTTTACATGGAATAAAAAATATTATACATTAATTGATAATAATTAATCACCATTATAATTACACATAAATGAAAAGTGTGTTCTCATGGTACATCATCCTTATCTTCTTTTCAGGTAATTTATTTTAGTTATATTTCTTCACATTACTCCATTAATTATGTAAACATTTTTAATCCATTATTGGATTATGGATCAAGTTTGTAGGTCTGAAAAAATTAATGACATTATATTATCCATTTATTTTTATGATATATACGACATCCTTAATCATAACCATCATGTTATTTGAACTCATAGATTTAGAACTATTCTTATTGTTGTGAAAATATCAAATAAAAATAACCCCCAAAATCATGTGTGTTTTTAATCCATGAATTATTTTAATATTTAGGAATCCTCTTCTATAATATATTATATGTAATTTATAAATTAAAATTATAAAACTAAATTGATAAAAGTGATTATAAGTTTGTACCTTTGATAATGAAAATTTGGAAATTTTTAATTATTTTTTATCATTAAATATTAAAAAATGTTTATTTAACATTGAGAGATTATAATTCCAATTTTATAAATGAGTTTTAAAAAATAAAACATAAAACAATATAAGATTATATATTTATATTCACTGATGAGTGTGGATAATTTATTAATTATTTTTATCATCTACTCTCAAGGATGGATAAATCAATGTCGCACAGAATGATTTGGGTAATAATTTTCAATAAAGAAATCATTTGTTTGATAATTATTATTTTAAGTATACTTTTTATTATCAAAATTTATCCCCATTCATACATTTTTATAAACACCTTTTAATATTAGAATACAATATCATCACTGAGTGGCTGTATTCTCGAATGTGGTAGATAATTAATGAAATCCTTGAATTTTCATCATTTTCAATCATTTCAATAACACATTTATGGGTATGTTTTATTCATTCATATTATTCATAAATTATATTATATTATATCTAATGAGATATATGATAAATAACATTATATAAAAAAACCTCTTCTTCTCAACATATTAAAAAAATTAATTCATCTCATATTACGTGTCCATGTTTTTAAAGTCATTCCCTATGATAAAAAAATATCAATTTGATTACGAAATGTAATTTTAGAGCTTTTCAAAAATTATAATTTCATTGAATCTTCAAATAATCTCTCTAAAATCATAGAAATCGTCAGTATGTTCATTTTAGTGACCTCAATAACTATTAATTTAATTATATTAATTTATTCATTGAAACCCTTAAGTTTTACTTAAATGTAATAAATCAAAAAATGTATATAAAAATTGGCTTATAAATATCTTCATATTAGAAATATTTTCTTTCGAGAAGACAATGTAACAATATTTTATGATTCCACAATGTTTAACATGCATCCTTCTAAACATATCTTACCCTCAGTGAACTGCAATTCATGATTATTTACATAGACCTACATGACATCAAATTTCATGTTTAAATTTATTCATATCATTTAATTATAAGGAGAAAATGTATTTTTATTTATCAATTGTAATAATTTTTTCAATATTATTATATTAGTCAAATATTCAACAATATTAAAAAATATTTTCGAACCACATTATCTTTATAATTTATTTTTCAATTTTACATATTCATAATCTTAAGAGAACTGTCATAAACTCTCCCATTGTAAACCCCGCAAATAATTTTAATTATTATTATAATAATACATTTACATCTACATGATGTTGAAAAACAAAAATATATATACTATATATTGATTTATGTTAATATAAAAAACAATAAATTTTTGAACGAAAAATCATTCTTGTTCTAATCCAATATTTTATCCTAGATGACTTCCAAATTTTCTTAATAAATTATTTATATTTTAATAGTATTTTTCACATTGTCCATAGATGATACTTTATAAAAATATTATGATTAATTTAAAATAATTTCACTTCATAATGAATAATATAATTTTCCTTAAGAAAAATTATAAAAATTAATTAAAAAAATCAATATTTATATATATAACTATTTAATTAATCATCATTGATGAATAAATATATTTGTATAAATAATTAATCATTAATAGTGGAGAAAAAAATATTAGTGGATAACCATTAATCCAAAATAAATTATTACTTCTTCTAGAATGATAATGATTTGTAGTGGTAGCATTGGAATGTAATACTAATTTTTTATCTAGATGGAATTATGTAGTTCTTATTGGATAACTCCACAAAAAAGTAATTCTTATTAATACGTAAGAAATAGGGAATGTATCATTTGATTCTCTATGAGAATATATTTAGATAGTTTCATCTATAAACCCATATGATTTTCCAATCATGAATCACATTGGAATAGATAATGGTCCTCCACTTACTCACACATTTTATTCAATATATATTTCATACAAATTATTTCTATCAAATTCAAATTACTATTAAAATTTTATTATATTATGTTTTATAGGAGTTAAATACATGTCCACTCATATTAATTACATTAAATTAATTTGATACAATTATAGTTTCTAAAATTAATCAAATGTATCACCATTATTATGATGAACATTATATAATTATATTTTCTCCCATCCTCACCATTGTACAATATATAAATAGTGATCCCATCAATCAAATTTTTAATAATAATTCATTAATAATATCGGACAACTATCTTTATAGTCAATAATATTTGACGTTAGAGGAAGAAATTATTAGATATTATAATATTCATTATAAATATTCTATATTATCATTGATACCTAGATTGGCATCAAAATTTTTTTTTAAATAAATAAAATCATTACTATTTTTAAACTATTTTACTATTTTTATGGTTTATTATTTATTACATAAAATAAATACCAACAAAATAATATAATCATTTAATTCTAGTAAGAATAAATATTTTAATATATTAATTGATAATAATTAATAATCAATCACATTAAACAAAAATGACTTTTGTTGTCCCATGTTTAACCATCCTTATCATCATTTAATGTTTTTAGTTTTTTTCTCCACATAATTCCATTCTTCTTATAATCAATTTTAATCATTTCTCCAATTATGCATCAAATTTGATTGTCAGAAAAAGTTAGTAACATTATGTGGTCCTATTAAATTTATGATATATCTAGCATCCGTAATATAAAACGGAATGTTCTTCGAACTCATATCATCAGACCTATTCCTATCGATGTTTGGAAGATCAAAAAAAAATAACCTACCAGATCATGTGTATTTTTAATTCATGAATTCTTATTAAAATTTAAATTCATATTTTATAATCTCTTATATATAATTTATTAATTATAGGTAAAAAAATAATTTTATGAAAAAGAGTATACGACATTACATTAATTAATTAAAATATATAAAATATTATTAATTTTTTATCATTAAATATATCAAATGAACATTATAATTTAACTTAAAAAATTTATAATTCTTATTTAATAAATGAATTTTAAAAAATGAAAAAAAAGTATTGAAGTTTATATATTTTTATTTAGGGATTATTGAAGTTAATTTGGTAATTATTTTTCACATCTACTATCAAGGATGCATTATTCATTATCACATGGATTGATTTGAGTTATAATTTTCCATAAAAAGAAATTAATTGGTTGATCATTATGCCTTTAAGTTCACTTTTAATTATTATATTTAATCCCCATTCACAAATTTTCATCAACACCTTGTGATATTGTTATATAATACCTTCACTCAGTTGTCGTATTCTTAAATGTGACTTCCATAAATTTTCTTGATTTTGAAGAATTATAATCACTCACCTATTGTTAAGGCTTATTCATTCATATTATTCATCTATTACATTATATTATATTCAATAATAAATACAATCAATAAAATTATATAAAAAACATCTTATTCTCATCATATTAAAAATTTGACTCATCTCATATTTGGTTTTCAAGATTATGAAATGTATCGTTATTACAGAAAATATTTTCCTTCTATTGGGAATGCTATTTTATAGATTTTTAACACATATATTTTGACTTAATCTTAAAATAATATCTCTAAAACAATAGAAATAATTTATATGTTAATTTTAGTGACCTCAATACCTGTTTATTTAACGATTTTCATTTCCCCATTGAAACCCATTAGATTTAATTAAATGTAACAAATTGATAAATTTTATAAATCAATTAGATTAAGAATATATTAAAACTAAACTTATTTTCTTTCGGGAAGATAGAGTAATATATTTTTATGATTCAACAATGTCCAATATGCTTCCCTCCAAACATATCAAACCCTCGGAGAATTACAATTCTAGATTAAATTCGTAGATTTAATTGACATAAAATTTTGTGGTGATATTTATTCATAAAATTTAATTATAATTAAAAAAAACTTTTAAATATCAACAATAATTTTTTTTTATATCTTTCTATTCTTCACATATTCTCGAATTTTAAAAAATATTTTAGTACCACATTAATGGATTTTTTTTATTTTCAAATTTTATATTCATAAAAGAAGATAATTGTTATAAACTCATCCACCATAAACCCTTTACATACATTGAATGATTATTTTTATTACAGATTTTTATCTACATAGGATTGAAAAACATAACATTATATAGTATATATATATATATATTTAATTTAATAAAAAAATATTAGATTGTACAATAATTAATTATAGTTCGAATCCTATGTTTCATTTTAGAAATATTTCTCTTTATATTAATAAAGTTATAATATTTTAAAATTTTTATTCACAATATCCATAAATTATATTTTAAAAAATATTTTAATGAAACTATAATATTTTCACTCGATAATTGATAATATATTATTTTAGAGAAAATTTAAATACAAATTTAAAACAAAGATTATGTAAATATATAACATTTTAATTTAACTTCATTGATGAATAAATATAGTTGCATAAATAATTTAACATTACTAGAGAGAGAGGGATATAAAATTAGTGGATAGTTTTTAATCCAAAATATATGATTACAATTTTTTAGAAGGATAATGATTAGTAGTGATAACATTAGATTGCCATACTAATTGTTTGTCAAGATAAATTAAGTATTTAATATTGGGGTACTCCACAAAGAAGTTAATTTTATTATTATGTATTATAGAGGTTGTAATGACCCGGACCTCTCCAGTCCATTACTTTGTGAAAATAAGTTGTTTGAGGTGTTCCGGGATGTCAAAGTGACTTTTCCCCAATAATATTCCAAATTTCCAAATTTATGAATAGTTCTTTCAGTGAACAGTTCTATCAGTAACCTCAAATAGTAAACTCTCTTTCTTGTGCAAAATTTCTAATTCTATGAGCAGTTCGATCAGTGATTAGTTCTATCGGTAACTTCTCTTACATTTTCAAAATTTCTAATTCTATGAACAGTTCCATCAGTGAATAGTTCTATCGTTAACCTCTATCGGTAACTTATAATTTTAGGTGAACAGTGTTCTATCAGTGAGGTTTAGTGAACAGTGTTCTATGGGTGAGTTTTACTGAACATTGTTCTATCAGTGTGTTTCAGTGAACAGTGTTATATCGGTGAGGTTCACTAAACAGTGTTATATCGGTGAGGTTCAGTGAATAGTGTTCTATCGGTGGGGATTCAGTGAACAGTGTTCTATCAGTGAGGTTCAGTGAAGAGTGTTCTATCAGTGAGGTTCAGTGAATAGTGTTCTATCGGTGAGGTTCGTTGAATAGTGTTCTATCAGAGAGGTTCAGTGAGTAGTGTTCTATAAGTGAGGTTCAATGAACAACGTTCTATCAGTGAGGTTCGTGAACTATGTTCTATCTGTGATGTTTAGTGAATTGTGTTCTATCGGTGATGTTCAATGAACAATATTATATTAGTGAGGTTTGGTGAAAACTGTTCTATCAGTGAAGTTCAGTGAACAGTGTTCTATCAGTAAGGTTCACTGAACAATGTTCTATTAGTGAGGTTCAGTGAGTTGTGTTCTATCAGTGAGGTTCAGTGACCAGTGTTCTATCAGAGAGGTTCAGTGTATAGTGTTCCATCAGGGAGGTTCAGTGAACAGTGTTCTATCAGTGAGGTTTGGTGAATTGTTTTATCAGTGAAGTTCAATGAACAGTGTTTCTAGAACGGTGAGGTCTTTCTGTAACCTATATCGGTAACCTCTGATTGTAGGTGTACAGTAACGGTAGGTGTAAAGTAACGATAGGTCTATAGTGTCTATAGAATGGTGAAGTCTATCAGTAACCTCTAATTTTAGGTGTACAGTAACGGTAGGTGTACAGTAACGGTAGATGTACAGTGTTTCCATCTTCCTTCAATTTAACTCCATTGATGTTTCCATTGATGTAAAATACATTTAATGACCTATTTTAAGGACTCTTAAGGAAAATTCCATGAACATAAATCCTATATTATTAATTCTTATGGCTCGTGATATTTTTACTTTTTAAAACCGCGTGGGTTAATGCGATCCTCTTTTAATGGGGAATTAATCGTATCTTAAACCATTGCCCTATTAAATCATTAAATTGTACAACATATCATCCTCCCTTGTTCTTACTCATTTTTCTTGGCTATGAGACGCTAGATCCTTTCAGTCATTCTCATAGGAGTTGCACAATCACACTTTAATCCACTGATTGGTTCTGCTCTATTTTGATGCAACAGAGAAGTATCAGTCAATCATCATTATAAGGTATATTTTATCGTCGTTCCTTCGGGGATCATCTCCTCATGTTTGTCCCTTCCATATTATATCATGTAATCTACATGCTTCTAATGGGGTTTTTCTTGGGTTTTGGATCGTGATGTCGTATCGTGGCATCCTCGGATTGATGTAGTTGTCACGAGAGGAGGATCGTGACCCATTGTGTGGATAAAGAACGTGAGGAACTATTTGAGGTAGGTTATTCGTTGCTTCTTGTTATTTTATGTGCAACTGTATCATTCTAATTTTTTAATCCCACTAGATTACAATAGAATTGGCATAATAAATATTTGAACCGGATAAATAAATTGATATCGATCATATGTTATTGCCTCTTGTTTTTACTAGATTGTGTGATATTTATGGTTGTTCTAGATGGAAATCGGTAAAGAACATAAACTGGGATTAATTGATAATTTTTTGTATAAAGATAAAGAGGCAAGTAAACGAATATGTTCTTTATGTATTTTCATGTTAATCAAATTGGTGATGTAATCATGTTCGTTTATTTGTAATAGCTTAATGATTATGTTTCTTGAATTTGGAACCTATGAATAAAAAATATTTTAATTCAATATGGATTAATGAACTAATTTTTTTATTATTTTTTTAGTGGTTCTGAGTTACCTTGTTGATTTTTAAAGGGCCAAGAGCCCAATTATTGTGGTGTTTGTTTTCCTGCAGCTTGTGTTGTGATGTGATCCTGGATGGCTATTATGATATGTGGGGGCATTGAGGATTTTGTTTGTGGCAGCTGATGAAGCCTAGAGTGGCGAGATGCATCCGTTTATGTATGTGGGTGTCAGGGAGGGCACCAAGGTTGATGGAATGGGATGTATGGGATTGTTGGATGCTTGCTGATTTTTGTTTGGTTGTTTATCTACATTACTTTTCCCCACATCTCAAGGCTACTGGCCTTAAATACCCTTTTTCCGAAAGAGGGGAATACATGAGGGGTATGACATGTGATTTCCATATTTATCTTCTAAAGGATGGATGGGTATATAGTCTTGCTATATGCAGCGAAGACTCGACAGGTAGTACATCTACTCACCATGTTGACCCCCTTGTGTTTAGTAGTGTAGAATGTTTTTTCTAGAATGCATGGTAATGTGGGAAAGTGATTATATAATGAATAATTGAATAAATGGTGTTAACCCATGCAGATGTAGTTACTGGAACATAATGATGAGGTTGTAATTTTGAAGGAACAATTGACTTTGGGTGTGATACTTATGAAACATAATTTGGAATTGTTCATTGTTAATTAATGTATACATGATTAATTGATGTAAAATGGAACTAAAACATAGAATTATATAATCTAATAAAGCTCTTTAAATGGTTGTGTGCATATAGGATACCTAGTCATAGAAGTAGCAGCCTAGAGTTTGAGAGATGTTAGTTGTAGTGTGCCTAAGAGTAGGTTATGCCCATAGTGTGGTTGTGAGTTATAGTATATTCTGTACTTTTTGTGTTTCTATATACTAAACCACCCTGTCAGAAGGGAAACTAACACCCCTGGGATTATGAGCCTTGGGGGTGTTTTCCCCAACATTTCAGTGGAAGGATGGATGACTGACTACCCACTTTGGCCGCTCTCTCTTCTCTTGGTAGTTTCTTGTGCTGTAGGCACATTGGTTAGTTTTCCTCATATATGTGTGTAGAGGACTGTAATGTCTTGTGGTTATTCACACATATATATTCTGGATATATTTTTCTATGGACTTCTATAGGTGTAATGTGTATAGTCTGTGATGCCTTGATGATCCTAACTTGGTGTATGGGCTGTAATGGATTGAGTTATAATACCCGACATATGATACAATTTATGCGAGCTGTGGTGGCTCCCAAACAAAACCTGGTTACTATGGGGTGTGGATGTGGTGGTTTTGTTGCACGAGGTGCATATTTTGGTTCTTCACATAGGTGTCTGTTAGAAAGCCTTTTTGGAGCGAGATTCTCAAGACGTGCGACGTTTGGGAAAAGTGGAAAACCAGTGGGGAAGTAGTTGTGGGGTACCCTTGATATTATATATAATATGATATATTCTTCTATTAATTACTCAGTGATAGTACCCATGATTTGGTTGGGAACTTATTATACCTATTTATGTGACTAGTTAGTTTCACTTGTTATTCACTGTGCTTTATCATGCTTGTATTACTTTTGCACGAGAGGCTTCGGGTAAGATCCAACAGAGTATACAGTTATACTCACTCTATGTATATATAAACACTTTTTTCAGGTCACATGGAGAAGGTTGGATATTAGGCTGGTGTTTACTAGCTTGTGGTTGCAGGAGCTGTTTGGGATTGTGGTTGCTGCTATTTTCACATTCTTTTGGGTACTTTCCGTTTTTCCCCTTTCAGTTGTAGTACATCTTCCTGAAATTTCATAAGTGCACATGGGTTTTAATTTATATTGTATTCTGAGTTGGAGTTGATTTTTTTCTATTGTATCTCTCTCTTCTGCATGTGTTCTCTTAGAGGGTAATGCCACCCATTTTGTGTGTTACTATACTCTCGGTGCTATTTTCCAACCAGGGGCTACTGGAGGTGGGACATAGGGGTCAATATCTACCTTCTCACATTGTCGGCCCAGGAGGGGTACACTTTTTTTGGAAGGGGTCACGACAGAGTGGTATCAGGGGTCTGGTTGAGGGATACTATGGAGTTTGGAGTTAGGCACATGAGAGGTTTCAAGGGTTGGTAGGGAAAAAGTGTCATTCATGTTTAGCAAGTGAGGTAAACACTAGATACCATCTAAGACATATGCGTTTAGGCCCCCCCTGTTATCTGATGTGTGGACCATTATGTTTACAATGGCTACTAAACAAGGTTATACTAGTTGTAAGGTAGAGACCTAGGAAAGGATCATTCATCATTCTTCTTTGTTCCTGTGTTTGAATTTTTAGACAATGGGGTAGGTTAACCTAAAATTAATAAAATAAAACAAGTAATTACATATTGTTGAGTCTTCCAAATTCCATGTTTAAGAACTCTAATGATTGTTATTTTACAGGTATGGCTCCATATCGACGTTCTCATCAGGTTTGCGTAGAAAATGTCAAGTAGGCCATTCCAACAAATCGCCCTAGGGTAGAGGTTGACGACGAAGACACATGGAGGAAGACAATCCAAGAGTTTCACTGCCCAAGTCTGTAGAAGTATGAGGGCTCTGTTTCAGATGCAGTCACGGAAGACTGGTTAGAGGAGGTCGAGATCAGCTTCAGTTCGATTCAGGATTGTAAGGAGCACTGGGTGTCCTTGGTTGTGTCGATTCTATATGGAGCAGTGAGGCAGTTTTGGTTCCTGTTCCACATGTATCGTGAGGAGTTAGCGATCTCATGGGAGGAGTTCCAAGATAGGTTTAGAGTGGAGTTTCTTTCCTCGACTATGAAGGCATCCAGTCTCCAGGAGCATCATAACATTAAAAAGGGGAGCTCTAGTGTTTTATAGTCTGGAATCCATTATATAAACCTTTTACGATATGCTTCAGACCATCTTCCAGATGAGGAGGCCAGGGTGAGGCATTTCGAGGTGGCTTTGCATCCAGAGATCCATCACTAGGTCACCCCATTTATGCTGAAAACATATCATGATGTGCTGGTGAGGGTACAAGTTGTTGAGAGTAATTTTTACAGTACTGTATAATCATTATTAGGGAACCGACATGATTCCTCATGAAGTAGTGTTGTGGTCCGGGGTTCTCAGTTTCCTAGGCAGAAGAGTTTCCTTTCAGCCGGGGGTAGGTCCCAGCCCTTCCCATATCATTTCTGCAGAGGCAGCAACTCTCAGTCCAATGCCAAGGGATAATGTGCCTATTTTTTTGGTGGTCATGGTCATCAGTAGAGGGAGTTCCTGGCCTTTCAAGGTGTTCATCATGCACCTGGAACTTTGCTCCATGTTCCTCTGTTGAGACAGTTCTAGCTAAGGCAGTAGCAGTCAGTTGCAGCAGCTTTAGATTAGCAGAGGGTAGATGAGGTAGGTATAGGATAGCCCCTTGATGCACCCCATCCTCAAAGAGCATAGTATGGTCGTGGTGGTGGTCGTCATTAGGGTCAGAGAGGCTGTGGAGGAGGTCGTGGTAAGATTCATGCTATAGTGTTTCCAGCTCCAGGTGAGCCAGATGTCCTTTAAGGTACCATTTTCTTTTTTTCTATAGTGGTGTGTTCCTTGTTTGATTCAAGAGTGAAACACTCCTTCAAATCACCTACCCCTGTCCATGATTTGGTACTTGAGGTAGAGAGGCTTCTAGGGCCCTTGGCATGGACTATGCCATTTAGAGGTCGAGATGACTGGTTTGAAGTATGTAAAGACTATGAAATAGTTTTGGGGAAACACCGCTCTTGGGTGGATTTCCAATGTTTGTGAATACAACCATATTATGTCATCATATGCATGGATTGGTTGTAGTCGGTGCAAGATATCATGGATTGCGTCAGGAGGAAGGTCATCTTCATTGGTGAGGATGGAGATAATGTGGTGTTTGTTGGTGAGAGAGATCCTCAGATGGGTCATAGTCGCATTCCATCCTAATCATCCATTATGGCTGAGATGATGCTGAGTTCTTCAACGGTTTAGTAGTTGTAATTTCATATGGTCGAAGGGGAGTACCCTGATGTCCTTCTAAAAGAAGTTTTATCATTACCCCCTCAACGAGAGATCATGTTTGGGATCGATCAACCGCTAGTAGAGTCTCGTATCTCTATGTCTCCATATAGGATGGCCTCTTCTGAGTTACGAGTGCTTCGTATACAGCATGATGGTCTGTAACATTGCGGTTTTGTTCCACCACATGTTTCACCATGGGGTGCACCAATTTTTTTGGTGAAAAATTCCCATAGAATTTTGTAGTTGTGTTCCGATTATCATCGTTTAAACAAAGTGACAATAAAGAATCACTATCCTCTTCCACAAATTGATTATGAATTCAATAGAATGAAAGGTGCAAGTTGGTTCTCAAAGATCGACTTGCTCTAAGGATTTCATCATATGTGTGGGATGTTTGAGGATATCCCGAAGACTGCTTTTTTGTTGTCATCATGGGCATTATGAGTTCGTTGTAATGCCATTTGGCGTCTCGAATGCTCTAGATTTGTTCATGGGATTGATGAATGTTGTGTTTCATGAGTTCCTGAACATGTTCGTGCTAGTTTGCATCGATGAAATCCTTGTGTACTCCACACTTGAAGAGGAGCATGCAGAGCATCTACAAGCCAGTTTGGGAGTTCTTCGCCAACGTCAGCTGTTTGGGAAGTTGTCGAAGAGTGAGTTTTGGGCTCAAGAAGTCCATTTCATAGGCCACTTTGTGTCCCAATAGTGTCAGAGGTGAAATGTTTCCTTGATCTTGTAGGCTACTACAGGATGTTCATAGCCAATTTCTCGCGAGATGTGACTCCGCTGATATCTTTGACTAGGAAGGACCAAGCATTCATATAGATTAATCAGTGTTAGAAATCTTTCGAGTATCTAATGTATATGTTAGTAAGTGCTCCATTCCTTTTGTCTTTCAGCTGAGGGAGTTCAGTTTGAGGTTTTTTGAGATGCTTCCCATCTGGGGTTATGCTGTTTTCTCATGCAGTAAATGTCAGTTGTTTCTTATGGGTCTCAGTAGTTGTGTCCCGATGAATGAAACTATGCCTTCCATGATCTAGAGTTGACAGTGATGGTGTTTTCTCTGAAGATGTGGATACATTACCTCATTGGTGAGAATTTTTTGGTTTTCATGTATAATAAGAGTTTGATGTATGCTTTCTCCCAGTGCGACTTGAACTTATGAAAGGGTCGGTGGATGGAGTTCTTTCAGGAATACGACTTCGAAATATCATATACACCTGGAAAATAGAATATTTTACTTTATGCACTAAGTAAAAAGTCATGTAGTGTTGTTGTACGTGAATCCAATGATTCCATGAGAGTAATGGAAGAACTGTCAGCATTGCATCTTGATATGGAAGAATTTGGGGTTAAAGATTGTCTTTTTCAGATGATAGTGTAGTAATATCTGATGTAGAGGGTGGAAAAGTCCCAGTTGGGAGATATAAAGGTGGAGGTTTGTAGAGACTGAGTTGTTTGTGGTGAGGCCCCTAATGGTTGGTCGTAGGATGAACAACACCGATTGTTATATAATGGAAGGCTTTTTGTTCCCTTGATGATGCAAAAGAAGACTCTCAAAGAGTTTCATAGTTCTCCTTTACTATTGCATCCTAGCGTGACAATGATGTACGATGCCTTGAGGAGCCAGTTTTGGTGGTCGTGGATGAAGCATCTGGTTGTAATGTTTGTGTCTCGATAATTATCCTGTAAGAAGGTGAAGGACAAAAATCGTGTTTCTTGTGGTCTTCTACAGCCATTAGAAATTCCCTAGTGTAGGTGGGAGGATATCTCAATGGACATTTTTACTAGTTTACCTTGAGCTCTGAGAGGACATGATGCTATTTAGGTGGCAGTGGATCGTTAAAAAAAGCAGCCCACTTCATAGAAATCAAGGAGTTAGGCTCCATGGATGTTTTTCCGATGCAGTATCTAGAGGAGGTGGTGAGTCTTCATGGAGTCCCTAGGATGATAATTTATGATCGAGATCCTCGTTTTACCTCTAGGGTGAGGAGAGGTGTCCAACATGATTTCGGATCACAACTATGCCTTAACATTTCTTTTCATCCTAAAATGGATGGTCAGACAAAGTGAACCATCTAGAATCGTGAAGACATGTTACGCTTTTGTGTTAATGATTTTGGGGGTTCATGGATGAGACACTTATCCTTGGTGGAGTTTTCTTACAATAATAGTTTCCACTCCAACATTGGTATGGTGTAGATTGATGCCTTGTATGATCGGCCTTTCCGTTCTCCATTGTGTTGGACTGGGGCCAAAGATTCAGAAATTCTCGGACCGAAACTAGAGAAGAATACAATAGAGATGGTCCAGGTGATTTCTGAGAGGACGGAGACAACGCAAGATCATCAGGAATAAAATTATGATCAAAGGAGGAGACCAATGGAGTTTAATGTTGGGGATCATGTGTTTCTGAAGATGACTCGCCGTCGTGGGAAGTAAAGGTTTGGTCATGGAATTAAGCTTTCTCCACATTTTGTTGGGCCTTATGAGGAGTTATCTCATGTTGGATCTGTGGCGTATCAAATAGCACTTCCCCCAAAAATGAGTCGGATACATGATTTTTTCCATGTATCACAACTCCGTCATTATCTTGATGATGACTTTCACTTCATCGATTGGGGGGAGATAGATGTTGATGATGATGCAGCATTTGAGGAGCGACCTGTTGAGATACCAGACCTCAATTAGAAGTTGTTTCACAGGCGATCTCTCCCCTTAGATTCTGTCTTTTGGCGACACGGTGGAATGGAGGAGAGAACGTGGGAACATGAGTCACAGATATATGCTTAGTACCCAGAGTTTTTTGATGTATAACTCTTTTCATGTAACATTGTTCCCTTTGTGTTTAGACCTTTCATGTTTTATTTATGAATTTATTTTGTTTCTTTTGTGGATTTCTCTCTTTTGAGAGGTATCTCGATGGGTGGTTGTTCGGACCCCGTTTCTATTTTTTTCACTTTAGGTTGGTTTTGAATTCTCGAGGATGAGAATGTTTTGAGAGGTATATGATGTTATGGCCCAAACTTATCTGGTCCATTACATTGTAAAAATATGGTGTTGGAGGTGTTCGAGGAGGTCACAATGACTTATCCCAAATAATTTTCCAAATCTCCAATTCTTTGAACAGTTCCATGAGTGAATAGTTCTATTGGTAACCTCTAATGTTAACCCCTCATTCCCTTTCCAAATTCCCAATTCTGTGACCAGATTCATCAGTGAACAACTCTATTGGTTACCTCTAACGATAACCTCTCTTTCGTTTGAAAAATTTCAAATTCTGTGAACAGTTCCATTAGTGAATAGTTCTATCAGTAACCTCTATCGGTAACCTATAACGGTAGGTGAATAGTGTCCTATCGGTGAGGTTCAATGAACACTGTTCTATCGGGGAGGTACAGGGAACATGAATCTATTAGTGAGGTTCAGTGAATGGTGTTATATAGATAAGGATTTAGTGAACAATGTTCTATCAGTGAGGTTGAGTGAACACTGTTCTATCAGTGAGGTTCAGTGAACAATGCTCTATCAGTGAGGTTCAGTGAACAGTGATCAATCAGTGGGGTTTAGCGAACAGTGTTCTTTCAATGGGGTTCAATGAATAGTGTTCTATCAGTGAGGTTCAGTGAACAGTGTTCAATTAGGGAGGTTCAATGAACAGTGTTCTATCCATGAGGTTCTGTGAACAGTGTTCTATCAGTGAGGTTCATGGAACATTGTTCTATCAGCGAGGTACCGTGAATAGTGTTCAATCAGTGAGGTTCAGTGAACATTGTTTAATCAGTGAGGTTCAGCGAACAATGTTCTATAAGTGAGGTTTTGCGAACAATGTTCTATAAGTGAGGTTCAATGAGAATTGTTCTATCAGTGAGGTTTAGTGATCAGTGTTCTATTAGTGAGGTTCACAGACCAGTGTTCTATCAGTGAGGTATAGTGAAAAGTGTTCTATCAGTGAAGTTTAATGAACAGTGTTCTATTAGTGTGGTTTAGTGAGTGGTGTTCTTTTAGTTAGGTTCAGTGTGCAGTGTTCTATCAGTGAGGTTCTGTGAACACTATTCTATGAGTGAGGTTCAGTGGAAAGTGTTCTACCAGTGAGGTTTACTAAACAGTGTTCTATCAGGGAGGTTCAGTGAACAATGTTCTATCATTGAGGATCACTGAATAGTATTATATCAGTGAGGTTCTGTGAACAATTTTCTATCAGTGAGGTTTTGTGAATAGTTCTATCAATGATTTTCAATGAACAGTGTTTCGAGAATGGTGAGGTCAATTGGTGACCTCTATCAGTAACCTCTAATGGTACGTGTACAATAATGGTAGGTATACAGTGTTTCCAGATGGGTGAGGTCTATCGGTAACCTCTAATGGTAGGTGTAAAATAACAGTAGGTGTACAGAAACGGTAGGTGTACTGTGTTTCCATCTTCCTAAAGTTTCACCCCTTTGACGTTTCCTTTAATGTAAAATACATTTAAAGCCTTATTTTAAGGACACATATGGCTGATTCAAAGACAATAAATCCTATATCAATTATTCTTATGGATTGGGATTTTTTTACTTGGTTAAACCATGTGGGTTAAGGCAATCCTCGTTTGATGGGGAATTAAGTGTATATTAAACCGTCACCCCATTAAATCTTCAAAAAGGAAAACATATCATCCTCCCTTTTTCTTCCTCTTTGTTCTCAACTATGAGACGGTAGAACCGTTCAATCCATCCTCTAGGAGTTTCACAATCAAGATTTATTCCTCGGATTGGTTCTGCTATATTTTGATGCAACCAAGCTGTATTGGTCAGTCTTCGATATAAGGTTTGTTTTATCATCATTCCATTGGGGATCATCTCCTCCTATTTCTCCTTTCCATATTATAGCATGTAATCTTCATGCTTCCAATGGGGTTTTTCTTGGGGTATGGTTGGTGTTGTCGTAACATGGCATCCTTAGGTGGATGCAGTTGTCACTAGAGGGGGATCGTGACCCATTGTGTGGATAATGAATGAGAGGATATGTTTGAGGTAGGGGATTCGTTGCTTCTCTTTCATTTATGAGAAACTGTATCTTTAACTTTTTTTAATCCCACTATATAACAATGGAATTGAAATAATAAATATTTGAACCGGATTTATAAATTGATATCAATCATATGTTATTGCCTCTTGTTTTTTCTAGATTGTGTGATATTTATGTTTTTCTTGATGGAAATTGTTAAAGAACATAAACCAGGATTAATTGATAATTGTTTGGATAAATATTAAGAGTCCTTTAAACAAATATGGTTCTTTTAGTAATATGATGTTAATCAATTTGGTACAGTAAGCATGTTCACTTATTTGTTATAGGATAAAGATTAGGATTCCCGAATTTGGAACCTACAAATAACAAATCTGTTAATCAACCGAGTTTACATGATTAACCATTTTCCATGTTACTAATATTTAATCACATAAATATCTAGAAAAACAAAGCTTCATTTGTGTACAATAAGGGCCACCAAAGACCATGATTTTTAGTGGGTAAAATCTCATACAATTCACAACACATAATCATGGATAAGGAGTACATCATAAATATTAATCAAACCCCCGTAATTATTTAATATTTTCTTTTATTATCTTCATTAATGTTTTCTTTCATCTATCCCCACAGAAAAAATAGCATACCAACCCCGCATGATACACACTATGGAGAGATGAAGGAAAAGCCCAACCTGAATGATCATAGATCAACGTGTGTCTCCTGGCGCCAACAACTGGTGATGCATGACTTATAGAGGAGGAACTTGGAAGAATCTACGAATGATCTAGAAAGGCTCCAACACAGGCACACCACTCACCTCGGGAAGGTGGACTCCTAACACACAAAGGAGAAGAAGGAAAAGAGACCAACAGGGAAGAAAATAATTCACATGCGATAAAAAGGTGACATTCTGGTGTTACATGATATGAGGATTTTGAGACGATTTAAATGTGGATCGTGGTTTTATCAAACTTTTAGACGGGTTCACACGATGTAATTAATTGTTTTTTTAATAATTCTCACCAGATGGGTGGCCAAAATAGTTGTGCATTAAAGGATCTAGTTTAAGGGTGGAAAGAGGGTTCATTGAGGGTCTCCCCACTCCCAGGGAATTTAAAATGTAGTTTATGGAACTAAAAATGGCTTTGAACCACATTAAAAAGGATAAAAGGCTTAAAAGTAGTGTTGCGGGAAAAACTAGCGAAGTAAAATCCCGACAACCCTATGTGGATGATTGGTGAGACTGATCTGCGAAACCGATTTGGTGAAACCAATATGTGAAACAGATTTGGGGAAACTGATCTATGAAAGCAATTTGGAGAAAGTGATCTGTTAAATTAATTTGGTATAACTGATCTGTGAAACCGATTTGGTAAAACAGATCTGTGAAACAGATTTGGTGAAACTGATATGTGAAACCGATTTGGTGAAACAGATCTATGAAACCAATTTTGTGAAACCATTCTGTGAAACTGATTTTTTGAAACCGATATGTGAAATTGATTTGGTGAAACCGATCTGTGAAACAGATTTGGTGCAACCGATTGGTGAAACCGATTCTTTGAAACTGATTTGTGAAACCGATTTTTTGAAACCGATCTGTGAAACTGATTTAGTGAAACTGATCTGTGAAACCGATTCTATGAAACTGACATGTGAAACTAATTTGGTTAAATTGATATGTGAATTCAATTTGGTGAAAGCCATCTATGAAACTGATTTGGTGAAACCGATCTGTGAAACCGATTTGGTTTAACCAATATGTGAAACCAATTTGGTGAAACTGATATGTAAAACCGATTTGGTGAAACCGATTTGGGAAACCGAATTACTGAATCCAATCTGTGAAACCTATATGGTGAAACTGATGTGTGAAACCGATTTGGTGAAACCGATCTATGAAACTGATTGGGTGAAACCGATCTGTCAAATCGATTTGGTGAAACCAATCTGTGAAACCGATTTAGTGAAACTGATATGTGAAACTAGTCTGTGAAGCGGATCTGTGAAGCTGAATTGAGAAGATGATCAGTGGAGCTGATTAGTGAAGCTGATCACTGGAGCTAATCAGTGGATTTGATCATTGGAGCTGATCAGTAGACATGATCAGTGGAGCTGATGGGTGGGACTGATCGATGAGTCCAGGACACCCCAACACTTAGAATTTTGGCAACGTAATTCACCAGTAGGGTCTGGGCCATTACATCAGATACCTCTCAAAATTATTCTCACCCATGATAATACAAGAGTTATCAAAAAAACCCATCCAAAAGAGACCTCTTGGGGAAAAATCACCCCAAACAGCCATACAAATCCCAAGGATCGCATTGGCCCAACTCACAGATCAGGGAGTTTTGTCCTCCATGTCATGATACTTTCTGCTTTGGGTGGCACTGACTCTCCCACACGAGATTAATCGCATCGACCTTAATGCATCTTTATTAGGGATTAGGTCCTCCCTTCCCCACATATTAGGAATTTTCATAACCATTCACAAGTTTATAAAACAAAACATCTCATAAACAAACAAGGTCAGCATTACATTACATCAGGTCACAAAAACAAGAACAATAAGGATGGATCAGAACAGCAACTCAAAACATCTTTGGGTTCTGGGAATGCATCTGAGCTTCTCACTCCCGAGTACTCTCCTCAGGGGCACCATGCCTAAAAAAACACGAACCCAAGGGATGGACCATTCGCAAATCACTTTCTCCTTGCGATCCTCGATCCTAAATAGTCTCTCCACGAACATAGTGTCATCCCCTATATCAAATTATCCCCAATAAATTACATGGGAATCATCATGTAGATATCTATGAAGTAGGGGGACGTGGTCAAAATAATGGATCCTTTCCAACAGAGGTGGAAAAGCTAGCTGATATTCCACCTCACTAATTCACCCCAACACTTAAAAGGGCCCGATGAACCTAGGAGAGATCTTTCACCCCTTGTTGATCCTTTGATGTCTACATTGTGTGGAATACTTTAAGGACACATGATCTCCAATCTTGAACTCCAAGGGCCTCTCTTATTAATGGCATACGACTTCTGCGGGTTATGGACTGCCTCCATCCTCTCACGCACAAGCTGAACCATTTCTATTGTACTCCGAACCACCTCTAGGCCAAGAAAAACAGCCTCCCCAACCTCGGTCCAGCACATGGGAAAACGACACGACCTCCCGTACAAGGATTAAAATGGTACCATGCCAATATTGTAGTGACATATGTTATTGTAGGAAAACAATACTATGAGAAAATGTTATTACCATGATCCCCCAAAGTTCAAAACTCCTACCCCTAGCATATCCTCCAGTGTCTGGATGGTTCTCTCTATCTGCCAATCAGTTTGGGGTGGAATGTTGTGCTCAGACGTAGATAGGTGCCAAAAGAATTGTACAATCCCCTCCAGACTCGTGAGGTAATCCGTGCATCCCTATCTGAGACTATGGTCATCGGGACTCCATGAAACCAAAACACCTCATCTATGTATCTCCGTGCTAAGGCATCCACCGCACTCGACTCCTTCATTTCAAAAAAGTGAGATGATTTTTTCAGCCGGACTACCACTACCTAGGTTAAATCACAGCCTCCTTGAATCATGGGTTGTCTTGTGACAAAATCCATCGACATTTCATCGCACTTCCACTCGGATATATATAAAGGCTTCAACAATCCTCTTAGGACACGGTGTTTAGCCTTCACTTTCTGACACACCAAGAACCATGCCACGAACTCCGCCACAACACGTTTTAACCTGGGCCACCAAAATAATTCCCTCAGGCCTCGGTACTACTTGGAAACTACAGTGTGTACCACTACGAGTGAGTTATGGAAAACACAGAACTCCATCACACATCATCTCTTGGACAAACTACATTCCTCGGAAAAGTATCTGATTCTGACCATCCTCCGACCATTCTTCCGGAGCATTACCTTTGTTAACCCGATCACACATCACTTCACTCTCTATGTCTCCCCAATGAGACTCCTCCAACTTCCTTAATAGATAGGACTTCAATTTCGTCTGAAACAGGCATCCTCTACCACCTTCCTCCCATACATCCAGGTGTAGGGAAGCCAACTCCTACATTGCCTTCCAAGTGTCCACAGATTCCTGAACAGCTTCCCTCTATGAAATCCTGCTCAAGGCATTAGCCACAACATTCCCCTTAATTTCAGTTTAAGTGATCTTGATGTTGTACTTCTGGAGAAACTCCATCCACCATAACTTTCCTGTGTTCAGGTCCCAATGGGTGATGATATGTTTCAATCTCTTGTGATATGTGAATATCACAAAGTGGCCCCGATGAGGTAATGCCGCCACAACATCAATGCGAACACTACTTCTACAAGATCTAGGTCAAGGGTGGAATAGTAACTCTATTAAGGACGTAAATGCCTAGACAACTAAGATATCACTCCCCTTTGAAACATCAGCACACACCCTAGGCCATGTCTAGAATCATTACAAAACACCTCAAAAAACAGCCCTTCCTCAGGTAACCTCAACACGGTGGCACTAAACAACTTCCCCTTTAGATAAAATATGGCTTCCTAGAACTGATCACTCTAAATGGTGGTCTGGTCCTTTCTGATCAATGTTGTCAAGGGGAATACAACTCGAGTGAAGTCAGGTACAAACCTCCGATAATATCCTGCCAAACCCAGAAAATTGTGATCCTCTGTCACATTCATGGGTTCTTCCCATGAAACAACCGCTTCCACCATCGACGAATCAACTGCTACCCCTTGTTGATACACCACGTGTGCAAGTAAATGCACTTCTCATGTAATTAACAAGCACATGGACCATTTCCCATAGAGCTAGTGATGTCGATTGATTTACAAGATCATACTGAGGTGCATAGTATGTTATTACACTGATCTTGAGTAGATCAAAATGTCATCAATGAACAGAATGATGAACTGGTCCAGAAACATACGGAAAACAGAGTTCATGAGGCCCATGAACACAACAGGTGCATTTGTAACAACAATCAACATGAATATGAACTCAAACTTCCCATACCTACACCTGAAAGCAGTCTTTAGAATATCACTATCCTTCACCCTTACCTTGTGATACCCAGGTCGTAGATCGATCTAAGAGAACCAACCTACTCCCCTAAGATGGAAAAAGAGATCTTCTATCCT
This sequence comes from Viscum album, assembly GCA_963277665.1. Classification (NCBI taxonomy): domain Eukaryota; kingdom Viridiplantae; phylum Streptophyta; class Magnoliopsida; order Santalales; family Viscaceae; genus Viscum; species Viscum album. Next base: position 791,155,086 of record OY728160.1, on the reverse strand, counting down.
CTTAAGAGGGTAACGGTTCATAACAGTTACTTTATTCATTCTCCGATAGTCTATGCATAGCATGAGACCACCTTCTGGCTTTTTGAGAACAAGACCAGAGCACCCCATGGTGACACGCTGGGTCTGAAAAATACCTTCTTCATCAGATCATCAATCTGGATCCTCAACACCCACAGCTCATAAGGCTTCATCCTCTTAGGATCCATGTAAATCGTATGGGAATAGGGTTGTATGTATATCCCGAACTCAACGTCACGTCGAGGGGGAAGAGTCACAAACTCCTCGGAAAAAATGTCTACGAACTCTCTAACAATTCTTGAAACATCCATCATCTCAGCATCCAATAATTCTACAAAAAGCTCAACCAACATAGAAAAAAGAGGCTCCACACGCCGTATCCCCACCTGACAACACTGCTCGCCAACAAAAGCCACAAACATGCCATCACCATCGCAGAACATGACTCTACTGTGGAAGCAGTTGATAACAGCATGCACAGAAAACAGCCAGTCAATGCCTAGGATGACATCATATGGCTACATTTTTAGTAGAATAAGGTCCCTACTAGACTGATTTGGCCCCAACATATATCTCCATCCTCGAAAAGCATCAAATAGACTGGTAAGAAACCCAACTGACATACTCAACACTAGGGTCATGGTGAGTATCTCTATGTCTTGTATCAATTAATGGGATAGAATGGGTGTAACATAGGAGTGTGATGATCCTGTATCAAATAAGGCACAAGAAAGAGTGATAAACAAGCTTATCATCCCTCAAACGACTTCCGGACCTGCTGGAATTGCTGCCTCTGCAGCATGCAATTGCCAACACCCAACTCCTATGCCTCTCGGTTGTCTTCCTCCTCCCCCAACACACCCTAGTCGAGGTCCTTGAGGAGCACCATGGGGTCGGCCTTATCATGCCATAGCTACTCTCAATGAAGCGTGTAACACCCAAGATTTTTATGAGTAATATTTTTTTTTATATATCATCAAAGGAATCTTTCACTACATACTAGTTTGGCTTACCTTCCACGCAATCGCGACCTTCCTCGATAGCTTGCGTCGTACGCAATACCGAGTTTCACCAAACAATGTTATGCTATTAAAATATTATGAATAGTAATAACCACTTTTTGAAATTATATAAATTTTATTTTTTAAAATGGAGTTCATTTTTTGATTCGGAATACCGAAATTAGCCTAGGGTGAAATTTTGGTATTTTTCTTAAAACTTTCAATTTTTGATGAATAGTGAAACCACTAAGTGGTAGGTTAAAAAAAACTGATTTTTGCATAAAACATAATTTTACCGCTTCTGTGAACGGAATTTCGAAAATCCGGCAGACATGGTTAATATCAAGGACTAAAATTTTGTTCAATGAGATGAAAATAATTTTTGGGGAATAGTAACTTTTTACTTTTTTTTACCACGGTTAATAGTAAATATGGTAACTAAGGGTAAATATGATATTACTATTACCCTAACACATGTAAAAATTCTATTGGATAAGTGTAATTCGACCAAAAACAAACTTAGGAATAAAATATGACCCTTTAGGCCCACTTGGATTAGATTAGGACATTTATTATTAATTTATTTAAAGAAGAGTTAAAATAGTTAAAATCAATGTTTAATAAGTAAATCATTTTTAATATGGGGTTATACATAAGATAAATTCGACTATAAATATTCATTAGAAATCTAAAAAGATTTACTACAAGATGGTATTTTATTTATAATTTTTAGAAATTAAATAATTTAATTTATTTATGACACAATTATGATGCAGTAATTATCTTATTTATGAAATATTGACATAATTGATGTTATAAACACCAAAATAAATGTAATTTGAGACTTTTTATGAATTCCACTAATTTTATAGGTTACTATGATATATTAGTGTTGATTTAATCAACTTGGTTCGAACATATAATTCTGTTATGACTTTCACAAAAATCATATATCAAATAGTGTCAAAATTGACGCAAAATAGTTTTTAAATCAAATATTATATTATTAATTGTTATTCTATTCCTAAAAATCTAAGGTTAGGCCAAATGACTTAGATAAGGATATATATATTAATAATAAACAATTTGGGGTTCGTTTTTCATGTTATAGTAAGTGTATTAACCATATAGTGAAAGAAAACAAAAAGACATGGTAAAAGTTAAATTATTTAACTTAGAGTTAAATCTAATTGATAAGGTTAAAATAATACCCTAAACTTGTCTAAATATTATTGGTTGATAGGATTTCGACCCATCCCCACTTTAGATTAGACATAAGACCCTTTAGAACCATTATAAACCGATTTTGACATTAATATAAAATAATATTTTGAGGTATTCCTAAGGTGCCCCTCTCCTCCCTTATAAAAGGGCACCTCCTCCCCCTCCTCCTCACACCAATTTGAGCACTCAAGCTCGGCCAACCCCTGCCATTTTCTCCTCTCCACTTCCCTAGAATAATCCTAGAGGTCCTGGTCTTCTTCACAGACCAATCTTAGTTCCCTAAGTGGAGGATTCAAAGAGGCATTCCAAAGAAGAGGTAATATCCATTACCGATCTTTTCAATTTCTTTCTTCTTCAACATCTTCTTCATTAGTTGTTTCATGATAAATTAATAACATCAGTATTACTTACATACTTATATGTTATTATAAATATGAAACAACCCTAATTCACCTTCTATCCATCCTACGGAAAAATGAAATCACCGCGCGTGCGTACGTACGGAATACCGTCTCCACGCCGTGGTGTAATCTATTTTCCACCATCACTTTACAAGGATGGGTATAATGGTGTAATGAGTAACTATTTATGATTATTATTAAGTAATATTGATACCGAATTAATATATATATACTCCAATACAATTCCACAATCATAGGAACGATATCATCACTCGTGCGTACGTACGGAATACCGTCTCCACGATGTGATGCGACTCGTTCTACATGATCATCATTATATAACAATTATATAAATGAATTGAATGAATAAATATGATATATGTTACAATAATACCATTCTGTATATAAGGTATCTATAACCTTAAAAGAATAATAAGAATTTATTCGGCGAAACACGCATAAGAACAAAAGGCAATAAAGACCCGAGTAACAAGTAACTATGAAATATTACTAACAAGAAGCTAGGAATATGACCATATATGATATGATATCAATATGTATGATTCTGGAATAAGTCAATAACATTATTTAAACCATTATACAGGAGCTTCTGATACGTACAAAGCAAATCGGACCTAAGGTAAGGGAAAATATCACAATCTCATTTTTATCCGAGATTGTTTATTCGTAAGTATTTACTGGGGTGTATTTTATCATCCACATCCATGTTTCATCAATATGTAATACTATTTCCATCCACCTACAATTGGTTAAATCCATTTTTACCCTTCGGTGAGTTTTTAGTAAAGAATAAGAAAGGAATCTTTTGTCGTTTTTCGTACGAGGTACTTTTTGACTTTTCCGACAAAAGTACAAAGAATGTTTTTTTTAACTTATACAGCATGAATGGATTTTTAAAACATTATTCCCAAGAAGATTCCTTTACAGGTTTTCATGTTTATTTTTAATAAACTTCTTTTAGTTTATAATTGTATGACATGTTAAGAAAAGAAAAGTGTTTTTGAAGAAGAAAGGATATTTTCCTCAAGAATGGAGTTCAAGTGTTTTATCAAAATTATTTTCCATCTAAGATAGTAAAGGGTTCTGTTTTTATCCCTATTATTACATTGATTTGATCATGTTGTTATGGAATTATTTTTATGAATTCCTTTATCTTATATGAATTTATTTATGATGTCATGATGTTTCAAGAATCCCATTTTTATTACATGGGTTACGCTATGATGTATGGTTTATGATTATGTGGAACACATAATAAAGGATTCATTATAAGATGGGTGGGACCTATATCTCCCTCCAATGCATTGGGTAAAGATTTTATATCTCATGAGATAGACAGGGCTGGAACGGTAGGTTATACCGGTTCAGTGAAACAGGACTGAAACGAGGGTTACTCGGTTCAGAAAGGGACTTTGTCCACTATGATAGTCTTGGAAATGAGTCATGACTTACAAGAAATGATTTTCCATGATTATGTGTGCATTCCACAAAGTTTCAAGTTTCATGTTATGATTATGGTGATCTCATTTTCACTTCTATGATTTATTCCATGTTAAGATATTATGATCTCTTTTGCAGGTTATGATTTTCAAAAAGACATGATATGATTTTTATTTCCTTTATTTTCCCTTGCTGAGAATTTGAGCTCACCCTTTTATGTTTTCTTTTTCCCAGGTCAGGAAGATGGATATTAAGTAGAATATGCTAAAAGGGACCCTAGATATGATGAAATAAATGAGAGACACTATAGAAGATTTATGAACCAGTTGTTTATGTTTCCCAGTTTCTAAAGACACTATACCTATACGGTCCTTTGTGGTTTTGTCATATGTTGTAATAAGTGTGATTCAATTTTGAAGTATTAATAATGTATGTAAAGTATGGGTCGTTATAGTTGGTATCAGAGGAAAGGTATAGTCAACCTTTGGAAACTAGGATGTGAAAGCCTAAGTAAGAACCCTAAGGATAAGTCTAAGCATATAACACAATCTTAGTGTTTTAGAAATGGCCATGAATACCCTAGGATAAGACCTTAAGTGTGAAATTTTATCCTTGATTATGTGGTTTTCCTATTATAATTAGTGTTGCTCACACTATTCTTCTTGATTTAGTCAATGGCTGGAACCCGAAGGAACCGTGTTAATGCGGAATGCGATGGGCAATGCAATGATTGTCCCCCTGAGCAACCAAAAGATATGGGAGCTGGAATGCAAAATCTTGTAGCCATGCTCACACAACTTTCTCAAGCTATGAATCATGTAGGACTTCCAAACGAGCAAATGAAGGAGCAACATTCTGTTGAATCCTTCATGAGGCAGCGTCCACCTTCTTTCAGCGGGTCTACTGATCCATTAGTTGCTGAACAATTGATTAGTACTACTGAAAAGATATTTTCAGTTCTTCAATGTTCTGAACATGATAAAGTCATCCTAGCAGTGTATCGTTTGGAAGGAGATGCTGATCAATGGTGGAATCTTATTAAGAATACGAGGCAAAGGGATGAAATTGAGTCTATGGAATGGGATGAGTTCAAGAACTTATTTTTCAATAAGTACTTCCCTCGTATTCTCCGAACAAAGATGGAGAAAGAGTTTCTTGAACTGAAGCACATGGATGATGAATCTGTTGGTACCTATGAAGAAAATTTTACAAGACTTGCAAGGTATGCTTCTGGTATTATTATCCAACCTGAGAGTAAGATCGATCGATTCTTTAGTGGCTTAAAACCAAGTCTTCTAAGGGCATTAGCCATAAGGGACTTCAATAGCTATGAGGAAATTGTTCGATGTTCTCTCAAAGTCGAGATGGAGATTGGAGTAACCCATCAGTCACATGGGTTTGATAAGAAGAGGAAGATGGAATTCAAAGGAAAATCTAAAGAGCACACTGAAAAGAATATGAACTTTACCTTATGCTCAAAGTGTGGAAAGAAACATGGAGGGAGTTTTCTTAAAGGGACAAGTAAATGTTTTAAATGTGGAAAGGAAGGTCATCGGGCATTTGAATGCCGCGATAATGGGAAGAAGATTTCTAATGATGCAAAAAAAGGAAGGGATACACAGAATGAACCTACTACACTTCAATGTTTCAAGTGCAAGGAGATGGGGCATTATGCCAATAAATGCCCAAATCCAAGGGTTGATGATGGTGGTTGACATCAACAAAATCTTAAGGCTAAAGACAAAGGAAAGTCACATGCAATTTCTATCAGCGCTGTGGAGTACGATAATGAAGTGGTGAAAGGTACACTTACCATACACTCTAAAGTAGCAAATGTTTTATTTGATTCTGGATCCACCCACTCTGTTATTTCTGAAAAATTTTCTAAGGGTATCACCATACTACCTCAACAATTAGATGTTGAGTTAGCTGTGACAACACCTAATGGCACAACAGTCGCATCAAAAGTTTATAATTCTTCTCTGATCGATGTTTGTGGGAAAGTGCTTCCCGCAAATCTTGTCATACTTCCTTTAGTGGAATTTGATGTGATTCATGGCATGGATTTTCTTTCTCTACATGGAGCTCATATCAATTTCCAAATAAGGGAAGTCACATTTCATATTCCAGATCAATCTACGATCTTCTATCAATGCAAGGATGAACATAACCTTCCAGTGGAAATTTCTTCCATCTTATGGGTGTTGATTCCACTAAATGAAGGTTATTTATCTCAAATGGTTGGTTGGAAACTCAAGATTAAGAATATGCCCATTGTACGAGAGTTTGATGATGTCTTTCCAGAGGAATTACCGGGTCTTCCACCAAATCGTGAAGTTGAGTTTTCAATAGAACTCGTACCGGGTGCTTTTCCTATTTCAAAGACACCATATAGAATGGCCCCAATTGAGTTGCAGGAATTGAAGAAGAAACTCCAAGAGAATCTTGATAAGGGATTCATACGCACTAGTGCATCACCTTGGGGAGCACCTGTTTTATTTGTTAAGAAGAAAGATGGATCAATGAGACTCTGCATTGATTATCGAGAACTTAACAAGATCACTATCAAGAACAAATATCCTCTCCCACGCATTGATGACTTATTTGACCAACTACGCGGATCTCAATACTTTTCCAAGATTGATCTTCGTTCAGGGTATCATCAATTAAGGGTCAAAAGGGAGGATATACCAAAGTCGGCTTTCCATACAAGGTATGGACACTATGAATTTATAGTGATGCCATTTGGTCTTACTAATGCCCCTGCTATCTTCATGGATCTAATGAATAGAGTCTTTAGAGACTATCTTGATCAATTTGTGGTAGTCTTTACAGACGATATTCTTGTCTATTCAAAGAGAAAGGAAGAGCATGAAGATCACTTGAGAATTATATTGAACACCCTGAGAAAGGAGAATCTTTATGCCAAATTTACCAAGTGTGAATTTTGGCTTCAAAAAGTTGCATTTTTGGGTCACATAATCTCAAAAGAGGGGATATCTGTGGATCCAGCAAAAACAGAGGTTATCGAAAGATGGTCAAGACCAACAACAGTAACTGAGATCCGAAGTTTTCTTGGTTTGGCTGGATATTATCGACGTTTTGTAAAGGATTTTTCACGATTATCTAATCCACTCACCAAGTTGACCCGGAAAAGAGTTAAGTTTGTCTGGATGGAAGAATGTGAAGAGAATTTCAAGGAGTTGAAAAGATGGTTATCCAGTGCACCTGTGATCACACTTCCTTGTAGTGGAGAAAGGTTTGTGATCTACAGTGATGCATCCAAGAAGGGATTGGGGTGTGTTCTTATGCAAAATGATATGGTGATAGCTTATGCCTCACGACAGTTGAAAATCCATGAGCAAAATTACCCAACTCATGATTTGGAGTTGGCTGCGGTAATCTTTGCATTAAAGATTTGGAGGCATTACCTTTATGGTGAAAGGTGTGATATTTATACTGATCATAAAAGTTTAAAGTATATTTTCACACAAAAGGAGTTGAATATGCGTCAAAGAAGATGGTTGGAGCTGATTAAGGATTACGACTTCTCAATCCATTACCACCCTGGGAAAGAAAACAAGGTGGAAGATGCATTAAGTCGACAAGACCATGCTAGTTTATCCATGATGAGGATCACAAAGGATCCAATATTTATGGATTTACAAAGGATGGATCTTGGAATTATAATGGATGGGGAAAAATCTTATCTTTCTCAAATGAATCTTCAACCATCTGTACATGTGAAGCTTAAAGAGGCACAGAAAGAAGATGTCGAGTTACAAAAGAAGGTGGGAAATGTTCCTGAATTCAACCTTGATTGTGATGGGATAATAAAGTTCAGGTATCGGGTTTGTGTTCCTCCCATCCCCGAATTAAAGAAGGAGCTGCTGGATGAGGCTCATAGTTCTTCATTCTCTATTCATCCTGGAAGCACGAAGATGTATAGGGACCTGAAAGAGTACTTCTGGTGGGATGGCATGAAAAGAGACGTTACTGAATATGTCTCTCGATGCTTGGTTTGTCAACAAGTTAAAGCCGAGAGACAAAAGTCTAAGGGGATGTTACAACCATTACCCATACCCGAATGGAAATGGGAAAACATCACTATGGACTTTGTCACAGGACTTCCTAAAACATCCAAAGGAAATAATGCTATTTGGGTCATAGTTGATCGTCTTACAAAGTCTGCACACTTCATTGCTATTAGAGAGGATTTCTCTCTAGATCAGCTTGCCAGGATATATGTAAAGGAAGTGGTAAGATTGCATGGAGTACCACTTTCTATTATATCTGATCGGGATCCGAGATTTACCTCGAAGTTCTGGCGAAGTCTTCAGCGTACTCTGGATACAGAGTTGAGTTTCAGCACTGCTTATCATCCTCAGACAGACGGTCAGTCTGAGAGAACAATTCAAACCCTAGAAGATATGTTGAGAGCTTGCTCTATGGATTTCAAAGGAGGTTGGGATCAACACCTACCTTTGGTGGAATTTTCTTATAATAATAGCTTTCACTCCAGTATTCAGATGGCTCCTTATGAAGCTCTCTATGGAAAGAAATGCAGGACTCCAACTTGCTGGGATGAAGTTGGGGAAAGAAAGCTATTAGGACCTGATCTCATTGATGAAATGGCAAAAAAGGTCAGGTCTATTCAACAACACATAAGAGAAGCTCAGAGTCGACAGAAAAGTTATGCCGACAACCGAAGAAAAGACCTAGAGTTTGAAGTGGGCGATAAAGTGTTCTTATGAATATCTCCCTGGAAGAGGGTTATGAGATTTGGAAAGAAGGGGAAGTTGAGCCCTAGATATATCGGTCCTTTCGAAATACTGGATCATGTTGGAAAGGTAGCTTACTGATTGGCGATTCCACCGAATCTCTCTCAAGTTCACTATGTGTTCCATGTATCTCTCCTGAGAAAGTACATACCTGATCCTTCACATGTACTCAGCTCAGAAGTTGTACCGCTGGATCAAGATCATTCTTATGAAGAACAACCGGTAGAGATTCTGGATCGTAGCAAAAAAGTCCTACCAAACAAGACCACTCGATTGGTGAATGTTTTATGGAGGAACCACCAACTTGAAGAAGCTACATGGGAGCTTGATGATATGATGAGGGAGAAGTATCCTCATCTGTTTGTTACAAAGTGACGAATTTCGAGGGCGAAATTCTTTTTAAGGGGGGTAGAATGTAACACCCTAGATTTTTATGAGTAATATTTTGTTTTTTATATATCATCAAAGGAATCTTTCACTACATACTAGTTTGTCTTACCTTACACACAATCACGACCTTCCTCGATAGCTTGCGTCGTACGCAATACCGAGTTTCACCAAACAATGTTATGCTATTAAAATATTATGAATAGTAATAACCACTTTTTGAAATTTTATAAATTTTATTTTTTAAAATGGACTTCATTTTTGGATTCGGAATACCGAAATTAGCCTAGGGTGAAATTTTGGTATTTTTCTGAAAACTTTCAATTTTTGTTGAATAGTGAAACCACTAAGTGGTAGGTTAAAAAAACTGAATTTTGCATAAAACTTAATTTTACCGCTTCTGTGAATGGAATTTCGAAAATCCGACAGACACGGTTAATATCAAGGACTAAAATGTGGTTCAATGAGATGAAAATAATTTTTGGTGAATAGTAACTTTTTACTTTTTTTACCACGGTTAATAGTAAATAGGGTAACTAAGGGTAAATATGATATTACTATTACACTAAAACATGTCCTAATTCTATTGGATAAGTGTAATTAGACCAAAAACAAACTTAGGAATAAAATATGACCATTTAGGCCCACTTGGATTAGATTAGGACATTTATTATTAATTTATTTAAAGAAGGGTTAAAATAGTTAAAATCAAAGTTTAATAAGTAAATCATTCTTAATATGGGGTTATACATAAGATAAATTCGACTATAAATATTCATTAGAAATATAAAAAGATTTCCTACATGATGGTATTTTATTTATAATTTCTAGACATTATATAATTTAATTTATTTATGACACAATTATGATGCAGTAATTATCTTATTTATGAAATATTGACATAATTGATGTTATAAACACCAAAATAAATGTAATTTGAGACTTTTTATAAATTCCACTAATTTTTTAGGTTACTATGATATATTATTGTTGATTTAATCAACTTGGTTCGAACATATAATTCTGTTATGACTTTCACAAAAATCATATATCAAATAGTGTCAAAATTGACGCAAAATAGTTTTTAAATAAAATATTATATTATTAATTGTTATTTTATTCCTAAAAATCTAAGGTTCTGCCAAATTACTTAGATAAGGATATATATATTAATAATAAACAATTTGGGGTTCGTTTGGCATGTTATAGTAAGTGTATTAACCATATAGTGAAAGAAAACAAAAAGACATGGTAAAAGTTAAATTATTTAACTTAGAGTTAAATCTAATTGATAATGTTAAAATAATACCCTAAACTTGTCTAAATCTTATTGGTTGATAGGATTTCGACCCATCCCCACTTTCTCTTAGAAATAAGTCCCTTTGGAACCATTATAAACCGATTTTGACATTAATATAAAATAATATTTTGAGGTATTCCTAAGGTGCCCCTCTCCTCCCTTATAAAAGGGCACCTCCTCCCCCTCCTCCTCACACCAATTTGAGCACTCAAGCTCGACCAACCCCTGCCATTTTCTCTTCTACACATCCCTATAATAATCCTAGAGGTACTGGTCTTCTTCAAAGACCAATCTTAGTTCCCTAAGTGGAGGATTCAAAGAGGCGTTCCAAAGAAGAGGTAATATCCATTACCGATCTTTTCAATTTCTTTCTTCTTCAACTTCTTCTTCTTTAGTTGTTTCATGATAAAGTAATAACATCAGTATTACTTACATACTGATATGTTATTATAAATATGAAACAACCCTAAATCACCTTCTATCCATCCTACGGAAAAATGAAATCACCGCGCGTGCGTACGTACGGAATACCGTCTCCACGCCGTGGTGTAATCTATTTTCCACCATCACTTTACAAGGATGGGTATAATGGTGTAATGAGTAACTATTTATGATTATTATTAAGTAATATTGATACTGAAATAATATATATATACTCCAATACAATTCCACGAACATAGGAACGATATCATCACTCGTGCGTACGTACGGAATACCGTCTCCACGATGTGATGCGACTCGTTCTACATGATCATCATTATATAATAATTATATAAATGAATTGAATGAATAAATATGATATATGTTACACTAATACCATTCTGGATATAAGGTATCTATAACCTTAAAATAAGAATAAGAATTTATTCGGCAAAACACGCATAAGAACAAAAGGCAATAAAGACCCGAGTAACAAGTAACAATGAAATATTACTAACAAGAAGCTAGGAATATGACCATATATGATATGATATCAATATGTATGATTCTGTAATAAGTCAATAACATTATTTAAACCATTATACAGGAGCTTCGGATACGTACAAAACAAATCGGACCTAAGGTAAGGGAAAATATCACAATCTCATTTTTATCCGAGATTGTTTATTCCTAAGTATTTACTGGGGTGTATTTTATCATCCACATCCATGTTTCATCAATATGTAATATTATTTCCATCCACCTACAATTGTTTAAATCCATTTTTACCCTTCGGTGAGTTTTTAGTAAAGAATAAGAAAGTAATCTTTTGTCGTTTTTCGTACGTGGTACTTTTTGACTTTTCCGACAAAAGTACGAAGAATGTTTTTTTAACTTATACGGCATGAATGGATTTTTAAAACATTATTCCCAAGAAGCTTCCTTTACAAGTTTTCATGTTTATTTTTAATCAACTTATTTTAGTTTATAATTGCATGACATGTTATGAAAAGAAAATTGTTTTCGAAGAAGAAAGGATATTTTCTTCAAGAATGGAGTTCAAGTGTTTTATCAAAATTATTTTCCATCTAAGATAGTAAAGGGTTCTGTTTTTATGCCTATTATTACATTTATTTGATCATGTTGTGATGGAATTATTTTTATGAATTCCTTTATCTTATATGAATTTATTTATGATGTCATGATGTTTCATGAATCCCATTTTTATTACATGGGTTATGCTATGATGTATGGTTTATGATTATGTGGCACATATAAGAAAGGATTCATTATAAGATGGGTGGGACCTATATTTCCCTCCAATGCATTGGGTAAAGATTTTATATCTCATGAGATAGACAGGGCTGGAACGTTAGGTTATACCGGTTCAGTGAAACAGGACTGAAACGAGGGTTACTCGATTCAGAAAGGGACTTTGTCCACTAAGATAGTCTTGGAAATGAGTCATGACTAACAAGAAATGATTTTCCATGATTATGTGTGCGTGCCAAAAAGTTTCAAGTTTCATTTTATGATTATGGTGATCTCATTTTCACTTCTATGATTTATTCCATGTTAAGATATTATGATCTCTTTTTCAGGTTATGATTTTCAAAAAGATATGATATGATTTTTATTTCCTTTATTTTCCCCTGCTGAGCATTTGAGCTCAACCTTTTATGTTTTCTTTTCCCCAGGTCAGGAAGATGGATATTAAGTAGAATATGCTAAAAGGGACCCTAGATATGATGTAATAAATGGGAGACACTGTAGAAGATTTATGAACCAGTTGTTTATGTTTCCAAGTTTCTAAAGACACTATACCTATACGGTCCTTTGTGGTTTTGTCATATGTTGTAATAAGTGTGCTTAAATTTTGATGTATTAACAATGTATGTAAAGTATGGGTCGTTATAAAGCGAGAGCTCAATGATCCTGCTACTGCTGCTGAATGGGTATGGATGGAAACTGATGTTGCTGAGGTGGGCCCTAAACCTTCCCACCCCCACTTTACTACACTATATCCTGGCACTAATTCCAAAGGTACCCATGACTTCCACAAATGAAGCACCATGGACCTAGGCTCGTATGGAAAGGGTGAGGGCCAGGAGTTCGAAACTGGAATTTCTGGGGTCTTCTCTTCACTGGTTGAAACGTAGATGGCCCTGACACTGGAGGCTTGCTGCTGATGGACTTCCCCTTTGACAAACTTTATAGGCTCCCCCCTCGCGGCACAACTCCCAACATGATCATACATTCTACGACTTTAGCCTTCTTCTGGATCTCCATGTATGTCTGTTGGGTGAATGGAGTAACATCATACTGAAGAGATGGTCGGAGTGCCTCCACTAAACGTCTCGCCTGAGACTACTCATCCGGAAAAAGGTAAAGAGAAAAACAAAGCAGATCCTTGAACATGATTCCCAACACCCATACTGACATGCTCCCCTGCAGAAGGGAGAGTATTTACTGCCTCTTCTCCACCTTCATCATGAAAGAGAGGAATTCCGCCTTGAATTCCCTCTTGATGTTAGTCCACAAAACATAATCCTCCCTCTTCTCCCCAATAAATAGAGTCCACCATTGATGGGTTGATACCCGGAATTGGATTACAGCCAGAGGAACCCAGTACTCCATCGGAGCCTTGATCATGCTAAAAGCTATTATCAGCTCCTCTGGCCATCTCTCTGACTCCTTGTCTGAGGTACTGCCTTCATATTTCTCGAGGGTCTACTACTGAAAGGCATGAAGCATACTCTACCACTAACCGTCCTCCTCCTCTCGGACAACCCTCTGCTAATCTTCCATGTAAACCTCCTAGGCCCCGATCTCCCGCACTACTCATGACCTTCATCCATGTGTCATTGCTGCAAGGTAAACAAGGAATGCCTATGCCCGAGTAGTGTAGAAGAATGATTTTAAAATTTTCTTAGACATTAAATTCATTTTAAATACCCAAAATACCAAAGACACACAAGAACACAAGTCATAATAAAGCATGTACCATTCCTGGGGTCTATACCCAGTAATCAATGTAGCCTCACTTGGCCGTTCGGTAGGCCTAGAGTCCTTGCATCAGATCACAGGGGCCCCAAAAATATCATGTGTTAGATGGTCTTCCCTGGCCTATTTCACGCACCACGATTTACTAGCACTGTTTCCATACCATCTCATGAAATCCTCACTATGCCTAACCCCGAGTTCCATCCTATCTATCGACCTCACATTGATATCATTCTGCCATGACCAGCCTTCACCAAGTTGAGAGAAGGGACAGTAGATTGCCTGACCCTTCCTTCATCTAGTTGAAGTAGTGATAATGACCCATAGACTCACCTTCAGTAGGTCACAGAGTGGGGAGTAGCACCAAGGGTATAAAAACAGACACAAAAAATGGAAGCAATTAACCTTTTATTAATAGGATCAAATGATAAGATGGTAAATACCAACAACACCGAAACTGAAGCTAAAAGTAAAGCCAAAAGAAAACAATTCCCATATACATGTTCCAAAAGTTAGTGCTACAAAAGTACATGAAAACACCAAAAAATGTTCCTGAAAAATAAAAACACAAACACAAACTGTCCAAATGTCCGTGCTTGTACGGTTTTGAACGATCCTTGATGTCCTCCAAGAAACCTGAATGTTGTTTATATACATTGGGTGAGTTTACAGGTATACTCAGTCGGGAAATCCAAAGGCTCTCATGAAAATGTGGGAGGTATTCTAATGCCCCATGAATGAATGAGATAATCAGAGAACCTAGAAAAGAAACTATCCACCCAAACCATACCATGGAAGACATTCAAAACAATGCAATTCAAGTAAAGTAATAGTTATAGAACATCAATTTTTCGGTACCCCGTGCCACTTTTCCACTGGTTATTTAGGACATCCTACATGTCAAACCTCTCCCTCCATCCTCACCATTGTTCGATTTGCATCCCCCTGTCCACACACACCTGGGATTCCACAAACACACATCTTGCCCGTAAACACCTGGGCTATCACTACCAAACATCTTGCACACACCTAGGTCTGAACAACTACTGCCACGCTCGAAGACACCTAGGCCTCATCCCAAAGACACATGGAAAACAAACTACCTGCACACACCTGGGCCAACCACCACCCCGTATCCTACCTGAATAATCTATGAAAATAATGGACCTCGGGCCATCACAGCATTCCAAAAGGATCTTGGGATACTCAAGAAAGGGAGAACAAAATGAGCTAATTACCAGCCACTCATAGGAGTGTTGGAAAAAACACCCTCCCCCATGAAATGCGTGTGTTCAGCCCGAAGTTCATAACATGGGTGGGGAGCCAATAAGAAACACAAGAACTAAAATTATATATATATATATATATATATAGGTAACAAGCCCTCATCCCATCCTAGGGTTTCCCAAAGCCACTCATACCCAAGAACCCTTATTACTATTCATTCATAAGAAGCATAACAGCCACAACCCTGTCACAACTCTTTTCAAGAAAACAATTCCCCATTGAACCCATTCAAATTTTTATATTCAAGTAATTCCATTTATGTATATTTTTCTCTACTGGGAAACTATCAGGCATGACCACATGTCAAGGAAAGGAATACATCCAAACAGCAAATTAAGCATTCAGACCCAGTTCTCTTGTAAAGTCAAAAAAACAAAAGGGATCTTTGAGATCCCTCGATGTATGTGAACCAATCCAAGACACACCATACATCCCCACACGACCTCAGATCCAAATTCCAACAACTACAACACAACATAGTATCCCATCCCTATCCACATCGCTTCCCAAGCATTGACCGACAATATCACCAGAACAGAGAAAGGGAGTTTTCAAATTTGAATATGTCATTAATTCAGTTCTATCTTTCTATTTGGTTAACCAGGGTGATCAAACCAGGATTCTTATACACTAGGAATCCATTTAATCAAACTAATTTACATGATTAAATAGTTTCCATGTTACACCCATTCAGTGAAATTAATATCCATAAAAACATAGGTTCATTAGTACACAAGAAGGAACAAAAACGGCCATGATTTTCAGTGGGCATAAGACCATCCAATTCAAAACACATAATCAAGGATAAGGAGTACAACATTAACATTGAGCACAACCACTTCATTCATTAAAATTTTGTTTATTATCTTAATTATGGTTTGGTTTCATCCATCCCCACATTAACAATAGTATACCCACCCCGCATGATACTCACTAAAGAGGGAAGAATGAAAATCCCTAAATGAATGATCAATGATCGGAGTTTTTCTCCTAGAACCAACAACTGGGGATGCACGACTTGCATGGGAGGATCATGGAAGACTATATGAATGAGAATGAAATGCTCCAGCACAGGCACACCACTCACCTTGGGAAGCGGGACTCTAAAAGCACTAAGGAAAAGAATTAAAAGAGACTAGATGGGAAGAAAAGAATTCACGTGTGATAAAATAGCGCGATCCGGGAATTATGGGTTGTGAGTATCTTGAGAGGCTTTAGTGGTGGTTAATGGTTTCACCTCGTAGTTAGATGGTTTCAAATGATGATATTAATTTTTTATTTAATAATTATCATCAGAGGGTTGGCCAAAACAGTTTTACATTAAATGATTTCATTTATGAAGGGAAAATGGTTCCATTTAAGGTCTCCACACTCTAAGGGTATTTAAAACATTGTTTGTGGAAATAAAATCGATTTGAACCACATTAAAAAGGTTAAAAGACATAAAAGTAGTGTTGTGGGAAAAACCGGGGAATGAAAATCCTAACACCCCTTTGTGGCCAATTGGTGTGACTGATATGGGAAACTGATTTGGTGAAATTGATCTATGAAACCAATTTGGGGAAACCAATCACTAAAATTGATTTGGAAAAATCGATCTATGAAATTGATATAACGAAACTAATCGGTGAAACTGATTTTTTGAAACCGATCTGCGAAACCTATTTGGTTAAACCGATATATGAAACCGATTTGGTGAAACCGATCAGTGAAACCGATTTGGTGAAAATGATCTGTGAAACCGATTTGGTGAAAACGATCTGTGAAACGGATTTGGTGAAATCGATCTGTGAAACCGATTTGGTGAAACCGATATGTGAAACCGATTTGGTGAAACCGGTCTGTGAAATTTATTTGGTGAAACTGATCTCTGAAATCGATTTGATGAAACTGATATATGAAACTGATTTTGTATAACCGATCTGCGAAACCGATTTGGTGAAAGGTGATCTGTGAAACCGATTTGGTGAAACAGATTTGGTTAAACGGACTTGTGAAATTGATTTGGGGAAACTGATATTGGAAACAGATTTGGGGAAACCGGTCTGCGAAACCGATTTGGTTAAACCGCTCTGTGAAACCGATTTTGTGAAACTGACCTGTGAAACCGATTTGGTGAAACTGAACTGTGAAACTGATTTGGTGAAACCGACCTGTGAAACGGTTCTGGTGAAACTGATATGTTGAACCGATTTGGTGAAAATGATCTATGTAACCGATTTCGTGAAACCCATATGTGAAACCGATTTGGTGAAACCGATCTGTGAAACCGATTTGGTGAAACCGATCTGTGAAACTGATTTGGTGAAACCAATCTGTGGAAATGATTTGGTGAAACTAATCTGAGAAAGTGAAACTGATTTGTGAAGTTGATTTGTGGAGCTGATAAGTGAATATGATATGTGAAGCAGATTAGTGGAGCTAATCATTGAAGCTGATCAGCGGAGCTGATCAGTGGAGCTGATCAGTGGAGATGAACAGTGCAGCTGAGGGTGGGATTGATCGATGAGTCCAGGACACCCCAACACTTAGAATTTTGGAAAAGTATTCAACCAGGATGGTCTAGGCCATTATATATATACATTCAATTAATCTTCAATTAATCACTCTAAAACCATGGAAGTCATCAATATGATCATTTTATTGACCTCAATAACCCTTTAAATAATGATATTCATTTCTCCATTGAATCCCATTATTTATCATTAAATGTAATAAATTAATAAATTTTATACATCAATTGGCATAAATATATCTTCATTCTAAAATTATTATCTTTAGAGAAGACAACATAATGAATTTTTATGATTCAATAATGTCCAACATGCATCCTTCTAAACATATCTCACCCTCAGTGTATTACTATTCAAGATTCGCTACATACTTCTACCTCACATGAAATTTCATGGTGTAATTTGTTCATATCATTTAATTATAATGAATAACATATATTTATTTATTAACAATAATATTTTTATTTTTCTATATTCTCTTATTAGTTTAGTACACAACAATTTTAAAAAATATTTCATTTCCACATTAATGAATTTAATATAATTTTCAATTTCTAAAATACTTAAAATAATGAAACTGCCATAACCTCACCAACTATATTCCCTTAAAATACATTGAATTATTATTATAATGACACATTTATATCTAAATGATATTGAAAAATAGAACATTATATTGAATATATTGATTTATTTTTAAAAAAAATATTTTGTACAAAAAATCATTCTTGTTGTAATCGTAAATACCATCTTCGATAAATTCCACATTTTCTTAATGAAGTTATCATATTTTAAAATTATTTTTCACATTATCCATAAATGTTATTTTAAAAACATATTATGATGAATTTACTATAATTTATCTTTGATAATGAATAATATAAATTTTCATATAAAAATGTATAACAGATGATTAAAGACAATTATTCTCTCAATATATTACTATTTAATTAATCCTTATAGTGGAATATAGAGTTGTGTAAATAATTCACTATTAATATGGATAGAGATTAAAAATTAGTTGGTAACCACTAATAAAGAAAATATTACACTTGTTATAAGGATAATGATTAGTAATAGTAGAATTTGAATTCCATTATATATTTTTATCTAGAGGGAATTATGTAGTCCTTAGTGTGGAACTCCACAAAAATGTTATTTTTATTATTAAGAAACCCGTAGGGAATGTATCATTTGATTATTCATTTGTATCAATTATTGTTTCTTGAATTAATAGAATGTCTCTCAAATATTATGATGAACATTATATCATTATATTGTCACCCATCCCCACAATTATAAAATATATAAATAGTAATCCAATAAATCAAATTTCTATTTAATAATTCACATATAATATTTAATAATATTTCTTAATATACTATAATATATGACCATGGAACATGAAATTATTATATATTATAATTTTAATTATAAATATATGGTATTATTGTTAAATCTTTTATTGATATCAAACTATTTTTTATTAAATAATTTTTTTAAACTTTTTCAAATAGTGTACTATTTTTATGGTTTTTTATTTTTAAAAAAATGAAACTAACCAAAGTTTATATTATCATCTAATTCAAGTGGAAATAAAATTTTTATAACTTAATTGAACATAATTAAATATATTTCCTATTAAACATAAATTACTTATGTGGTATCATGGTCAATCATCCTTGTATTCTTTTATTGATTTTTTTATTCAATTAATTTTTGTATTTCTATACACTTTTTAATATAAGTTCTTAGATTATGCATCTAATTGGTAGATCTGAAAGGTTAGTAACGTTATATAATTCCTTTATCTTTATGATATATCTAACATCCCAAATATAAAAAATCATTTAATTTGAACTCATATCATCAGACCCATTCCAATTGAAGTTAAAAAATTCAATAAAAATCACCTCCCAAATCATGTTTATTTTTAATTCATGATTTCTAAAAATAATTTGTAATCTCATTTTATAATATCCTCTATATAATTTATAAATTAATATTAAAAAAATAAAATGATTAAACATATTATTTGACTCTACCTTAATTAATGGAAATACAAAAATTATTATTTCTTTTTTATCATTAAATATTTCAAATGAAATGTTTTATTTAACATTAAAACATTATAACTCCAATTTAATAAATTAATTTTAAAAAATTAAACATACAACTAGGGAAGATTATATATTATTATTTATGGATAAGAGTAGTTAATTTTGTAAATATTTATTACATCAACTCTCAAGGAAAGTTTATTCATTATCACATGGATTTATTTTAGTTATAATTTCCCATTAATCTAATATTTTGATTAATCTTTATGCCATTCAGAACACTTTTTATTGTCAAATTTTATCCCCATTAAAAAATGTTTATCAAAAAAAATTTGTCATTAGAATATAATACCATTAATCAGTGGTCATATTCTCAAATGTGGTACCCAATTCACGACATCCTTGATTTCACTTTCTTGTCAAGAATTTCTATAAACATATATTGTTAAGGCTTATTGATAAATATTATTCATAAGTTATATTATATTATATTCACTAAGAAATATAATTGATAACTTCATATATAATAGTCTCTATTTCACAACGTATTAAAAAATATAATTCATCTCAGATTAGGTGTCAATGATTATAAAATCATTCGTTAATTCTAAAAAAATTTGTTTAGAGAATTTAATTTTGTAGCTTTGTAGCACATATATTTTGATTAAATCTTAAAATAATCAATCTAAAACATTGGTTGTAAAAAATAAGTTCATTTTAGAGACCTCAATACCCATTCATAAAATGATATGAATTTCTCGATTTAAAACCTTTAGTTTTCAAGAAATGTAACAAATTAATAAATTTTATAAATAAATTTGATTAAAAACATAATCATAATAATCATTTTTTCTTTCATGAAGACAGTGTAACAAATTTTTTTGATTCAGAAATATCCAAAATTCTTCCCTATAAACATATCATACCTTCAGAGTATTACTATTCAAGATTAAATACATAGTTCTACTTGAAATCAAATTTATTGCTGATATTTACACATATCATTTAATTATAATGAAAAACATATTTTTATTTGTTTACCATATAATTTTTCTTGATATTATTGTATTTTTCAATAATTCATCGATTTTTAAAAATATTATATTACCATATTAATGTCTTTATTTTTATTTTCAATTATTTATATTCATAAAAGAAGATAATTGTCAAATCCTCATCCACATTAAACCATTTACATAATTTGAATGTTTATTTGAAGGAAACATTTATATCCAAATGAGATTAAAAACCATAATTTTATTTAGTATATATTGATTTATTTTCAGAAATAAAATTATTGTGCTATTCAAAAATTAATTATTGTTCTGTCCTATATTTAATCTTGGAATATATTCGCTTTCTCTTAATGAAGATATTTTTTTAAAATAATTTTTCACATTATCAAAATATGATATCTTAAAATAAATAATAGGGTTAAAATATAATAATTTTACTTCATAATGTATAATAAAATTTCCCTTAAGAAAAGTTATAAAAAACAATTGAAAATATTTATTCTACAAATAAGTTAAAATTTTATTAATCTTCATCAGGGAATAAATATTGTTTAATAAATAATTCATCATTACTAGAGATAAAGAGAAAATTAGTGGATTTCCATTCATTTAAACTAAATTATAATAGTTTTTCTAAGGATAATGATTAGTAATGGCAGCATTAGAATGTCAAACTAATTTTTTTTCTAGATGGATTAATGTACTTATTATTTGGGAACTCCACAAATAAGTTATTTTTGTTATTAGGAAATCCATAGGTAACATATCATGTGATTATATATAGGAATATATTGAGGTAGGTTCACCGAAAAACCCATAAGATTATCCAATTATGAGTCACATTGGAATAGAGAAAATTCCACCGCTTACTGACAAGTATGATCCTCTATGAATTTTCTAGTCATTATTTTACTCATTATGTAATTACTATTCAACAAATTTTCTATTGAAATATTTTAGAGGATTTAAATACATGCCCACTCATATTTATTTATTTTTAAATTTAATTGTTACTATTATGGTTTCCAAAATTTATCAAATGAATCTCAAATATTATGATGAACATTATATAAATATATTGTCTCACATCCTCACTATTATAAAATATATATATCGTGATCCCATTAATCACATTTCTGTTTAATAATTAAAACATATTATTTAATAAATTTCCTTATCATCTATAATATTTGACTATGGAAGGAACATATTATAATATATTTTAATTTTAATTATAATTTTATTATATTATCCATGATACCTTTATTGAAATGAAAATATATTTTTTGTATTAAATGAAATTTTTTACACTGTTTAGACTATTTTAATATTTTTTTAATCTATTCCTGATACAAAAATGTAACAAACACAATATTTATATGTACATTTAATTATAATGGGAATAGAAATTTTAATTCATTAATTGAAAATAATTAATAATCTTTATCATTACACATAAATGGTTTGTGTGGCCTCATGGTCAATCATCCTTATCATTTATTCACGTTTTTTAGATTAGTTATTTTTCTACACTTAATTCCATTATTTCAGTAAAAGTTTTTTTATTATTTTTGTCGATTATGCATAACATTGTCAGGTATGAAGAAATTAGTAATATTATATGATCCCTTTAACATTATGATATATCCAACATCCTTAATCTAAAAATTCTTATTCATAAAACTCATATATCCAAAGCTATTCCTATTGAAATGAAACAATTCTATAAAAAACAACTCCCGAATCTGCATATTTTTAATTAATTAATTCTTATAATAATTTTAATTCCTCTTTTTATTCTCCACTATATAATTTATAAAATAAAATTTGAAAATAAAATTGATAAAAAAATAATAAATCATTACCTTAATTAATGAAAATATAAAATTATTATTTAATTTTTATAATTATATATTTCAATAGAAAATTTTTATTTAATATTGAAATAATATAATTAAAATTTACTAAAAAAATTAAAAAAAATTCTTTAATTATGTCTAAAAATAATATAATTTAATTAAAAATTATTTCTAATTAAATTCTAGGAATTTACCCTCTATTTCATTCATATTATTATACAAATCACTTCAATTTATATATCACGTAAATATTGTTGACTAATTAAAAATGAAATTTGTTCTAAAACTATTTTACATATAAAATAAATAATGTTTTCCTCATCAATTTTATTGGTATGTATTTACTAAAATAAATAAATAATAGTCATTTGTTGGATACTATATGATGAAAATGTTTCTATATATTTTTTCATCATTATCTCAAATCATCAACAAATTTTTTAGGTTATTTTTTATATATAGTCTCTAAAATATGTCACCCCATTTTTCAATCATTTATTTGTGTAAATAGATTAATTATGTGCACTGAATCACATAGTAATTTTTTTATGTGTTCAATCCACAACATGTGTAATATTAACTAACATCGTAAGATTATTCTCTATGAAATATTACTTCCATACATTATTTTACTTTTAAATTAAATACAAAATGTTAATTTTTAATGTTTTAATGAAAAAATATTTCAAAATCTATATCCAACTCAAATAATTTCTAGAATAAGAATAATTTTTTTTTGATGAATTAATCTTCTGCAGGTTTTATCATGTAATAAGCATCAGTGGATATAAATGAATCTTAAAAATTAGTTCATAATCTGTTTAAACATACTTCATATCAAAAGTTTTAAAAAATAACAACTATCCTTCCAAAAACTTTCCTTTATCATAAATTTTTTCTATATCACTTCTTATATATAAAAAGTGTTTTGGAATCATTATGTCCTATATAAATTTACCTAAAATGAAAAACCTTTCTGAATAAATAATAAATATTATATTTAGTTTTTTTTTAATTTACTTGAGAAGAAATAAATATAATCTCATATGTTTTTAAATTCCAAATAAAATAGAACTGAATATTTGGCCTTTTCATTCTGTTAACCGTCATCTAAAAAGTGATCAGTAGCCTTTATAATTAGTTTTCTTATTCATTAAACATTTTATAGATATAAAAGATAATATATATATATATATTATTCAATAGAATCAATTTAAATAAAATCACATAAAATTTCGTTAGAACTCCTAGGGGAAGTATAATGCTTGTATAATAAGTGATATTATATATATGTATTCATAAAAATATCTATAAATAAATATAAATTAATAATAAAGAAGGTATATATTTTTTATCATAAATTTTCTTTAACCAAGTAAATAATTAAAGAATTTTTTTTATAATTTATTTAAATTTGTATTGTTTTATCTGGTTTCACTGATAAAATATATTTTCTCCTTATTCCTGAGTCATTTCCATCACAACACATTATACTCAATCTATAATAAAAATTTTTCGATTTTAATAAAACATTCCAAACTCAGGATTCATGTTTTATATATTTATAAATGAATACTACGTTGATTCAAACCACCATATACAATTACTAAACTCTATATATATTCATCCAAAATCATGATATTCATAATTTTATACAATAAACATCATAAAATTAATGTTCATTAAAGTTCATGTTTTTCAAATATAATCATTTATATAATTTAAATTATAGATAATACATATGTCACAAATTTTTGGTTATCCATATTGGGAGATTAATTTCCTATAATTGAACCTTTAACTATCAATTTATCATATAATATTTACTCTATGAATAATTATTAAATTGATATTTAGACATTTGGTAAAAATAAAGATAATATATATATTTACATAAATATTAATGATCATTCCAAACTATTTGAGAGAGGATATGTTTCATATTCTTAGGCTTCTAGTAAACTGTGATTCAAAACATAACTATTAACATTTCTTATGTTCATTAAAAATAAACATTCCTATATTTCATTAGTCACATTAATAAATAATTATATGTGTAAAAATATATGTTTTATTCTATTTCAACAAAATCATTAGATAATATTTTCTATGAAATATTTCTCTCAGCGATAGGAAGTCAATTTTTTGATACTCGTAACCTCACATTAAATTATATTCATGCGTTAAAAAATTTCATTATCTCTATATTAAATAACAATATCAGTATATATATATATATATATATATATTCATTTATTCATATATTAATTTCAATAAAATGAGAATGGTTTTCCAAAAAAATTATACTCTTTGAATACTATGATTTTAATATATTGAATGAAATACTATTTAATACATCTTGGAAAACTTTAATATCCCCCAAATTCATTGATTAGACCACATAAAAGTGAATAAATAATGTTAAGTATAACAATAGTGTTTTAGTATATTAAAAAGATAATTACCATAACATTTTTTGAAAAAATTTGAACGTTTATAATATATATGGATAATATCATCTTAAGTTTCACATTGAACATATTATTTAAAATTTAAAATATAATAAAGAGTTAAATTATTATATTATTTTTTCATATATAATATGTTATTTTTTTTAAATCAACATATATGATATTGTGCTTTATTATTTATTGATTGATGAGTCATAACATATCATAAAATTCTTAATAAGGTGTAATTTAGTAATTCAGACAAGTCATTCCATTATGATGTCAATGATTTGGTTGTTTACAATAAAATTTCAAAAACTTTTACATTCTCATTATTCTACCAGAATGAGAATTCCAGGCTAATATTAGTAAAAATCATAAAAATATACACTAAGATTACTTTGGTATTCATTTTTTAATACATTAAACATTTAAAGGGTCTCAATGTTATTTATCTTAATGACATCAAGATGAATAACCTATAATACATAAATAAAATTACATAATATTTTTCATTCATGTATATAAAACAACACATGTTCTCAAATGATAAAGATGTTACCTTGTTCCAAAAATAAAAAAACAATGAATAAATTTACTGTTAGTCTAATGGATTTATTTTTAAAAATAAATAATTAATTAATTAATATAACTCATCTAAAATATATATGTCACCTCATATAAAATTTTTCATGTTCCATTTCCATCATGATCATACAATTATCTCCAATCTAATTATCAGGTATATCAATAACTATAATTAAGATATTCATGGGATAGAACAAATATTTCATTAGTAGTATGGAGAGAGTAGGAAAAAATATTATATACGTTTTCAATCATAAAAATAATATCCTATATGTACCAAATACTTTAGTTTCTTCTCTAGAGGTGATTATAATGACATCAGTCACATCTGATTATTCTTCTGATACTCTACCTCCTTAATTGTATCGTTTTGGATTCATCCCCTACCTTAGTACCTCCTCCATTGGGAATGAGAATGCGCGCTACAAATCACACCACCAATGATTATAATGATTTTCATTATCCTATATTTTTTAGGTATTTTTTTGTATATATGACTTTTATCCATAATGGAATTTCTATCTTATTATTAATATCATTACTTTTTGTATTTATTTTTTTTAGTTTTTTTATAATCCAATAATGGGGATAATAGTAATGTAATTTACCTATGACATATACCATAAACTCTAATATGTTATCTTTTATCCCACAATTATTGATAAGTTATTATTTCAAAAAAACTTATTTATATGGATTTTTTTTCTTTGATATTGTACTCATTTGGATACAATTTAAGTAATTCTATTTGTAAATTTGATACAATACCTTTGATACCAGATCAATTTCAAAAACATTTATTTTATTCATAATTGTGTATTATAATTCTAAAATTATCTTTTTAGAATTTTGAGCAGACTCTTTCTCTTCAAACATTACAATTTATTCATAATTGTGTTTTACACATGGTTTATAAAATTCTCTGATTAGTGATCATCATTAGGGGAATGATTGTTGGAATAAATATTTTCATTCTAACAAATCTAGTTTCTTATTCATCTAATGAACCTTGTGTTTTTTTAAAATATTTCATTTATTAAATATTATGAGGCTGGTTGTTGAAAAGATCCACTATTAGTTCCAATTGTTCCACCGCTAGATCTTTCTACTGTTAGTAATTTGGTACCACTATATTTTTTCTATCATAGGTATTAACTAATACTTGTGTCTACTACTGCTATAGTGTGCTACCATCAGAACATTCTACCACTAGAATATGATACCACCATGATTAACCACCACTAAACGTACCCCATCTAGGTTCATGACACTACCATATGTGCCATCACTAGGATCATGCTACAACCAGACATTCCACCACTATGCTCATGCATCCTCTAGATGAGCTACCACCAGGGGTGAACCCATCTTTTTTGTACTATTGTTCTTTTCTACCATCATATTTGATCCACCATCATCTTTTCCACTATTAATATTCATGATTTTAATTAAACAGATCAAATGTTTAATTTATGGGAGTTAATGAAGAGGGATTACTTAATTATTATCCCTAACCCATTTCATAGATGCATTGAATACAATGTTAGATTTAGTACGAGGATCCAAAAAATATTTATGATTATCCTTTAATGGGAGCATGCATTTCTATATTTATTTCAGAGGATCTCCCTCATGAAAATCCAGTTACATGTTTGAGAGTGTAGAATTATGAAATTGATCCTCACATGAGATATTACACAATGATACATTTGACAGTGGCAGATTGAAGTACATTTAATATCTTGATTAGTTTCTATGAATAGAAATTATAACTTCACAATACACTGTTTTTCTCACACACTGACTCCCAAGTATGAATAGGATAATACTCGATATTATCTTCTATTTCCTATTATTTGTATACCAATTGAAACTTTTGAACAGTTCTATGTGTGGCATGTGTTTTTTCATTGGTGTTTATTTTTAATAATACCAAAGGAGAGATTGGTTGTATGTGTTTTTTTGTTTCCGAATGGGGATAAACGGAAGAGAAATTATTTCATCCCACAAGGAGAATAAATATATCCAAGGGGATAATGATTTTGTGTTCCTAAATGATTAAAAAAGAAGAAGAAAGAATATCCTAAAGAGAATTATTAATTTTATAAGACTTCTTAGTTAGATGGATACTGATAGAAAAATATAAAGGGAGAATATTTCTATAAACATTTATTGTATATCTCAAGGGAGATGAAATTTTATAGAAGTTATAGAGATTTTTATATATTCTCTAATTTAATTTAAATTAATATATTTGTTACTTTTCATTCCATTTTATTATTATCAAAATGTATAAGATAATTGACTATCTATCTGAATCAGAATCAGTTTCAGTTTGTTTCAAACCACATTTGGCATGACATTCAAGGGGTAAAAAATTTATTATATAGACATGACGGTCTTCATTAAATTAGCAACTGTCACTGACAATCCTTGTAGATTTGATTGAAAATAGATGATCATTGATATTCAATGTTTTCTTCCCCCTTCCTTTAAACTAGATGAGACCAACACCTCATGTGTGGGGGTTATGTATTTATATTCACATGAAAATCAACAATGGTATGCTTCATTATTAAATATCTACATGGATCTATTCACTGGGAAAACTTTTCCCATGTTCACCCTCTTTTTCATACATTTTTTTCCTCTTAGGAAAAAATATATCAATATAGCCCATGTCATTTCTTATCTTATTCTTTATTGAAGAACATTATGTTGAAATTTGTTTAGTTATATCCCCATATCATAACAAACTCATGAAATATATATTTATGCCAGTCATTTTCAGGAAATATTATGAATGGCGTGGGTCACACTAGGCTTCTATAATCTTCTATATCATCTCGAACTGTTCATGGGAATGAACCATTATTTGAATTCAAATAAATATAATAAATAAAAATCCAAAATATTTAGTCACATTCACTGCAGTTTTCCAATTATCTTCATTATGTTTTGAATCATTATCCATTAAAAAATATTAACTATCCAGCCAAAAATTCTTAAAATATCTCCTTTTAAATCCCCCACATAAAATATCATAATATCATGCAAGAATACCTCCATTTAAATTCTTCACATTGTCCATAACTTTGGAATGCTTTTAATCCTCAAAAAAAATATATGTGGCATAAAAAACTATTCAAACATTAAATTTAAGATCTTGAACCACATGACATATAAATTAATTTTTTAATTTTGTTTCGAAACAAAATTAATTTTAAATACACAACAAGGCATGATACAACACTTTTTTATGAAATATTCCCATCAAAACGTCAGACACCATGGATAAATGGCCCTTTTCCTCCACCAAAAAATCCCAATACACCAAAACAACTAGGTTCCAAAAATGATATGAGAATTGACATAGGGATCTCTCCAACATCTTTCTATACATCCATATACACAGGTCCACCATAGTGAGAAGAATGCCTTTAGTGAGTGTCTCCACTATAATTCTTTCCATTATAACATGGGAGAAATGTTTCAATTTGAATATACAATGGAGGAGGCACTGAATTATATGAATTTGTGGTGGTAAGATGATGCTTATAGTGGGGAGCACCATAATCCTAATAGATGTTAAACTATGACACCATTAGTTTTTTTAGATATATGGGTTCTGGTAAACACCCAATGGGGTAGACAAGAGGCCAGGAAAACACCCTAAATTGGTTTTTATATAAGATAGGGTCACAACAGACCTGATAGAACAAAACAACTATTTAAAATTCTATAACAAGGGATCGCCAAGACAGCTGTAGTTAGCGGCACAATGACACAATGTCTAATGGGAAATGAAACAATGAAAAAGATACACCCTATACAATCCATTTACAATTTCATTCACTTCTCCTAAACATGGAAATTTCACTTATAATATTCAAATGGTGTAAAGGAATGTCTTATGGTCAATGAGTATTCCAATTCAGTAATTTTAGTTTAGCTAAACGGGTATGATATGACTATTTATATTATTCAATGAAAATAAAATCTAACTAGACACAAAACAAACACCAACAAGGGACATATAGAAAACTCAAACCAAATCTAAAAATGATAAAGTTAAATATCACTGCGAATTGTTATGAAAGACAGTGCACCACCATTGGAGTGGTTATATTATAAAATAATGGAATTTTATTATCACACAATTCATTGAATTATATTTAACATTTATTTTATAAATCATAAATCACAAATCAAATTCAATAAGTTAAGAAACAAGGTAAACCTAACTATCACAATGAGTTTCTGCAGAAAGCGCACCACTGTTGGAGGGGTTTTATTATAAAAACATGACTTTATTTGTCAACTAAAAAAATTATTCTAAATAATAGTTATTCATGATAGGAAATTCAATATTATTTAGAAGAGTTAATAAATAATCTAAATTTAATTTAAAACATTCTTGAATTAAAGTGGCTAAGAGAGGGACCAAACCTCAAAGTGGAACCATGTCATTCACTTCACCTCTTGGAGATTTCTTACTAGATGATATGGGTCCCCTGCTGAGTATACGCACCTTCACACACATGCAGGGACACATAGCCCCTATAAAAACACATACATCGTCATGATCATGTGTATGGGGATCCATGCACATATTCTTATATGTATATACAAGTCTCCACTCACCACTCTATGAATATATATATATATACACACAAAAGGGCACACCTATCCCCATACGTGCATAATCACTACCATGGATGAGTATTCACATAATAGGGGAACCCAAAAACACATACTTACTTACCTATGCACACACAGGAGAGTCTCCCTTGACTTGAAGACTCAAAACCAATTAGTAGGGATCAACAAACAACAAAAAGGATAGTAGGATCTTTAAAACACATATAGGATGGTACAAAAATATTGAGAAACCAACCATCAAAATTAAAGCCTAACATAGATTGGAAACGGAGAACAAGATCCACATGAACAAACATAAAACGATCCAACACCCTACTAAATACATAATATGGAGTCCAAAGCACTGAAATCCCCAAATACATGAGGTGTGAGACATATATATACCATAAAACCTAACCTCGGATCAAATTTGGTGGATTGAATCTATCTGAACCCCTTCTACACAATTCACAGAATATAACTAGCCCTGATCCATAGAAATTAGTAATTGACCTATGTCGCCGATGCGATAATGAAAATAAAATCAAATCTAAACTAAAACATACCTTTCTAATTTGACTATACATGTCACCGCCCAACATATAAGAACCACAACACCCCATGGGTCATATCATGTTCCTTCAGCCTAGTGGAAGACAGATTTATGTTTCAAAATTATAATAAGTAATATTAGATTCCCATTAATTGACAATTACTCTTCTTATTAATGTTTTATAATCATTTGGCTCATGTTTCAACATAGTTTGGTTTTGTTCGATACAGTTTTATTTCAGACATTTCCATGATATTTCGCTTGCCTTTTTTTGTTATATTATCTTGGACAATTTAATTCATCTAGGTTCTAATTGATCCTGAAATAAATAATAATCTATCATCCATATTAATAATTATATCCATTTGTTCCATATATGGAGTAAAAAATACATTGAAATTATTGATATCATATAAGGAAAATAATACGAGGAGAAATATGTAAAGTGGAGTTATTAATGAAATTCATACCAAATATTGATTTTACATGAGTATATAAATCCCTAAATGCACCAAATAATATTGGGCCAGACAAAGATGGCAGAATAAACCAACCTCAAATAGTGGAAATTGGTGGAAGATGGGCCAAAATGATCCAAACTACATCACCTTCAGCAGTAGATGCCAAATCACGTCTGAGGTTGACCCAATGATCCATGAAACACTCTAGAAACAATGACCAAAGATAGATACATAGAAATTGTAGATTCTTAGAATACTAGTATAATGTCCTTGTGAAGATCACGTATTTTCGAATACACCCCCTGAACCCCCCCCCCCCCGAACACAACCCAACAACCTGAACACCCTTCCACCCCCACTGGACACCCCCACCCCCTTGACCCACCACCCCATGGACACCCCCACCCGTGGACTTTCCAACCACCTAGACACCCCACACCCCTGGACAATCCCACCCCTGGACAACCCCCCATGCCATGGACACCTCCACCCCCTGGATACCACTACACCCTGGATAGCCACCTCACCACCCTGGATATCCCCATACCCATTGGACACCCCCATCCCTGCAAACCACCCCACTCCTTGAACACCCCACCCCTCGACACCCTCACCCCCTTGGATAGCCCCTCCCCCTTGGACACCCCCCACCACTGGACACCACCTAACCCCTTGAATAGCCCCAACCCCATGGAAAACCCCCACCCCCTGGACACCCCCACCCCTAGACACACCCTCAAAATGAGGCATATGTTAATTACAAGAGGAGTCTATGATTGAATACATAGGAACAAAGGGAATAATCTACCTTGATGTGTAAAATGAAAAAAGAGGTAGAAAGACTCTCCCATGTGGCCATTAAAGAGGGATGCTCATCATGGGGTTTTAGTATGATGATTATGCTACTATTCTGGTTGGAAAGGATATATCATATTATATTTAAATAATTTCGAAGTTTTGAATTGATGCTAAAGGATGTTTTTTTGGTTCCTACTTAACCTTATACTGGATTTTCAATAAAATAAAAATGGATTGTTGATAAACATTTTAAAAATAGAAATAATTATCTACAATGTTTATGATAGAAAATTTTACCTGAAAATAAAAACCGTCCATGAAATAGATATTAGAATTTGATTATTAGTTTACATTTCTGAATAATATCGTAAGATATTTCCAAAGGTAAATCAAATGTAGTCGAAGAGGTGTTTTTATGGTGTAATTATGTTGGTCATGAAAATATCTTATGTATGAGTTTTATTCCTAGTAAAAAGAATTTGATTAGTGGAATGATAAAAGAGCCAATACTATCATGTTCTAAACCAGTTCCTACAAATGGAACCACACCTATGATGAAGAAAAACATGATTAGAAATAATGTTTGATCATACAATCTAATGAGTTATAAAATGATAAATGAAAAAAACAGATAGATTGAGAGTTATATAATTGCTAATGTGAATATGGTATTTTCAGACCATAATAAACATGTGAAAGAAGAGAAAACCATGTTTCCTATACATAAACATGTTTATAATTAGAGAAATAAGAATGTGAAAAGAAAATCCAACTGTTTTTATCTAGAAAAAAATGTTCTCTAGTGGATAAAAATACTCATCCAGTGTTATAACATAGAAGTTGACAAACCCACCTTACTACCAAACTTGTAATTATAAAATAGAACATGAATGGAAATGTCACATAACACCCACATCACACACATATATTTTTTCATTGAAAATATTTTTTCAAAAATAATTCTTCATATAGTGTTGTTATTCCCTTGAAAAAATCAACATAGAGAAAATACAAAATAACATTCTTATTAATCACATTTCAAAAAAAATATCAACACTTTTCCCATGTGTTTATTTTATATTTTTAGGAAAATTTTAATCTAGATAACAAATTATAATTTAATAAGATATGGTTACCCATTCAACTATTTTTGAATCCTAAAAAAACAACACATTTTTCCACAAACCAATTTACCTTATCATGGATCACATAAATATTAAGATTGTATTCATTAGATAATATTTTCATTCGAAAATTAGAACACTCGATTCACATGAAAAGGAGATCCATAAAGTATCAATGGTATGAATAATTATACAATAAAATATTCTTATCATTTTTATGACCTCCAAATTATTTTACATATAATATGATAATATTAATGAAACTCTAAACACATAATATTTTTTCCACCTAAATTTTAATGAAATAATGTTCTCGTGGTATATTCTATATGAACATCAAATGATATAAATCTAGAAACACTACAATGATAACTATTTTTCTGTTTTGAGAAAATGAAAATCAATCATATATCACAGATAAATGAAACTATATGAAATGATACAAATTGAATCAACAAAACTCAAACTAAAAAATGAATTAATTAACCATAGAAAAAAGAATATTTGTTAATCACATCCAATTAATAAAATAAATATATAAGGTGATTCTCAACCATAGGGGATCCTCTACATAGGCGAGATGCCTGACCACTAGAGGGGATGCACGACCTTTTCTACCTAGGGGTATTTGCGTCAGTTGAGGGAAAGCTTGACATAGGGGTGGATGTGAAACCTCATAGGGGATGCTCGAATATATGAGGAAGGGGAGTGGGATGCGTGAGCGATGATGATTGGGGAGCTGTGATTGTGGAGAGGTAGGGGGTGTTGGAATGGTATAATGGGAGAACATGGGGGAGGGAGCGGTGTCAAGGGGGAGTCGGTATGGGAGAGGCAGCGAGGGGGAGTCGGGATGGAGAGTAGTGGTTTAGAATGGAGAAGTGGAGCGTGACACGAGGGGATGTTTGTATAGAGGAGGTTCATGAGTGGAGTAATATTAGATAGGTTTATTCCAACAGTTCTTAAGAACCATTGGCTATTGTGGTGGTTTCATCCAATAGTTCACTAAATCTGTTGGTAAAACCAACTTATATTAATGTATACAAAGAGATTCATAAAACAACTAGTATTTCCACTTTATTTTAATGGTTTTTCCAAACCATTGGGAAAGAACTGTTGGTATAAGTGGATTTTTACTAGTGTCTGGATTAATGCCAAATTATCGAAGGTCTTTAGCATTTCATGATTTTAATCATTATGAAATCCTTTTTCGATATGCGGTGATGTTAGAAATGGGGTGATCCAATGACCAAGTGTTGTTTTAGAAACAACAGAATAAGATGTCGAGGTGATAGATGAAGGGTAAGAAGTCTTCAATAAAATCTGATGGTATGAAACCTAATTTTACAGTTTCTGAAATTTGTGCTAAAATGAAGAATGGTGAATGGATTTTGAATTATGGAAAGTTATTCTAATGGATAAAATATGAAATAAGGCTCAAAATTAATATGAAAATGTCATAGTAATGGTTAGGAAAATTTTTATTTATTCTCAGTAAAATGTTTTCAGTGCAATGAAATGGGTCATTCAGCAAATGAGTGTCCAATGAAAAACTCAACTAGATGAAAAATTCCAAACTAAAAAATAAAGGGGTGGTGAAATCCATTGACAGTAATTATGTAGATTTTGGATCATAAAATGATTTAGTATCAGGAAAACTATTTTTTTATTCATTTTATTAAAATATGTTGTTTGATTCAGGTTATACATGTTCATTCATTTCTATGAAACTTTCTTGTAAATTCGGAATCCAATCTCAAGAGATGAATCCTAAACATAATGTAAAAAACCAGGAGTTAATGATGAGATAAAAGAAATTATAAGAATATTCATGTACCTATGTTTGTAAATAATCTAACATCCAACCTTATTGTTCTACATCTAGTAGAGTTTGACGTTATTTTGGGTGTGGATTGGATTTCTATTTATCATGGAAAAATCGACTATAGTTCTAAAATGGTTTATTTTCGGAAATAATTCAAATTTCTATACATCAATGATCCCATACTATTGATAACATATCAAGAAGCAGATAAATAGGTATGTGATGGAAATTAATTGAACTATGGAAATATTCTGGAAAAAATTAACTATTCTGATTAATGATTTTCTAGTAGTTAATGTGTATATTGATTTTTTCACTAGTGAGTTTCCTATTATAATACATAATCAAAAAGTTAAATTTATTGTGTACATATTTTATGATGCTAATCCAATTTCAATACCCCATCATGGAATCACTCAAATAAAACTTTTAGAGTTATAGAAGAAATTGTAGGAGTCGTTGGATAATGGCTTCATTCTACCTAGCACATCAACATATGGTGCTCTTATATTTTTTGTTTAAAATAAAGGAGATTCAATGAGAAATTGAATTGATTATATATCCTTGAATAACATAACTATTAAAAACAAGTATCCTTATCCTCATATAGATGATTCGTTTGATAAGCTCTAGGGTGCTTAGTATTTTTAGACGGTTTACAAGTGGTTGGGTTCCATCATTTGAAAGTAATGGTTGTATACATTCTAAAGGCCACATTTCATACAAGATATAACCCTTCTGAATTAGTATTTATGCATTTTGGGTAAACCAATGAACCTATTATATTTACGTATCTAATAAATAAAATTTTCATCTAGTTTTTGGAAAGGTATGTGGTTTTTTTATTGCTGATATTTTGGTATATTCCAAAAGAAATTAATAACATGAATGTAACATAAGGAATATTTTTCCAATCATTAATGAAATAAAATTGTATGAGAAATTTAGTAAATGTGAGTTTTTTTACAAACAAATTTCATTCTATAGAGACATTGTTTCTAATGATGGAATAATTATTGATCCTTAAAAACAAATGTTGTTAAAGAATGTCCAAGACCCAAAAATAAAACCGAGATTAATATTCTTCTAGGATTAAAAGATTTTTACTATAAGATTGATGAAAATGTTTCATGGTTACCTATCCCACTAACAAAGTTAACTCAATAAAGAGTTATTTTAATATGGACTAAACAAATGTGATGATTGTTTCCACGGATTGAAAATAATATTGGAGAATACTTCAAAAGGGTAATTACCTTCTAGAGATGATGAATCTTGTTTTAAATAGTGATGATTCATTGAAAATAATTTTGTGTGTCCCAATATATAATGATTAAGTAATTTATTATGCCACGTGTTAGTTGAAGAATCATTAGTTAAATTACCCAACACATGACATGAATTTAGCTGTTGTTGGTTTTTCATTAAAAATTGTGAGGCATCATTTGTATAGATTAATTTGTAAAAATATATACTTATCAAAAATATTTGAAGTATATATTCACTCTGAATGAATAAATCATGAGATATGGTGATGGTTACAATTAATCAAGGAGCATGAATTCACAAACCCTTACCATCCTTGAAATTAAAATAATGTGGTTGATGCTTTGAGTAGAACGAGTAATGCTACATTAATCATGTTACGTTTGGAACAATATAATTTGATTAATGACCTGCTGTTATTTGGCATCATTGTTTTTGGTGTATAATATTATACTTTTTTATTTTATGTGTTAGTGAAATCATCTCTAGTCGACAGAATAAAATAATAAGGGAAATATTATAGTGAGTTTCAGAAAAAAGGTAGAATTATTTCATAAGTGATTATTTCTTGAATTTAACTTGGATATTGATTGTATTTTGATATTTGGGAAAAGGTTATGTGTACCTTGTGATTCACAGTTGAAGAAAGATTTGTTTTATGAAGCACTTAGTTCTCTGTTTTCAATTCCTTCCACTATTACTAAGACGTACAGAGATCATCAGAAGTGTTATTAGTTGGATAGAATGAAAATAGATTTTTCTAACTATATTGGGAAGTGTTTGCCTTTTCAACATTTTAAATCAAAGTGGTAGTTACTGAAAGGGTTGCATCATCCTTTACCGGTGCCAGAGTGGAAATGAGATAATATTTCCTTGGACTTCATTGTATGATTAGCGATGATATCTCAGGGTTGTAATGTAATATGGGTTATTGTTTATCAATTGAATAAATCATCTCATTTCATTCAAGTTCTAGACACTCTATCTCTAGATTTACTTTCTCAATTTTATAATAAATAGATAGTAATGTTACATGGACTTCCACACTACATTGCATATGATTATGATTCCATGATTACTTCTATCTTTTGGGAAGGACTTTATAAGTCATTATGTTCTGAATTAATTCATACTACTACTATTTATCGACAAGTAGATGGGTAGTCATAATGAAAAATTCCATCATTAGAATATATGATGTGTTCTTGTTCAAAGGATTAACAAGGAATTTGGGAAAAAAATGAATCTTTGGTTGAGTTTTTGTAGAATAATAGTCTTCATTCAAGTACACAAATCGATCCATTTGAAGCATTACATGGGATGCAATGTCGAAGTCCATCTTTTTGGGATGAATTATGTGACAGGAAACTGATGGGACTAGAATTGGATGGAGAGATGGTAGAAAATGTTCAGTTAATTCATAATGACATGATAATAGCATAAAGAAGGTACAAAAATATATGCTGATAACCAGATAAATGATTTTTCTTTTGAGGTAGGTTATCATATACTGCTCAATATTTCTCCGTGATAAAATGTGATGCATTTTAGTAAGAAAGTAATGTTGAGTACGAGGTTAATTGCACCTTATTCAATTCTGGAGAAAGTATTATACAATTCCTGTAGTGTGTCTTGACCTCCATGTTTCTCTTAGAAACACAATATTTTTAATTTTCAATTTTGAGAATAAATATTTTCGATCCATCTCCTGTTTTGAGTCCAAAAGTAGCTTAGTTGGGAGACAATCAATCTTATGTAGAAAAATTAGTCAAAATTCTTGATGGAAGGGATAAATTGTTGCAGAATAAGGTAATTAATCATGTAATGATTTAATGAAAATACTATATGTTTGATGATGCAACTTGGGAATCATAATTTGATTTGAAGGTCAAATACTCACATTTATTTTATAAGTGAATAAAATTGTGTGGTAAAAATTTCCAAAAGGTGAGAAGGATGTAAAATCACACTTAAATAAAGAATATGGAAATTTCATATTTATTAATATTTGTGAATTATATATTAATTTTACATTAAAGGGTATTCTATGTTCGTTGCCGTACCAAACTCAAAACATTGGGTATCTCCAAAATCTCATGTAGAACACAAGGAATAATTATACTAAATAATAATAATATAATATTATTGTTTTAAATTGTTGTTAACATTTAATTGTTTTATAGGAAGGAACTAATAGAACTAACAATATTTTTATTAACCATGATTGTTAATTTATTTTACATTTATACAATATAATTTAGAGACTTAAAATGAGAATGAATCAAATTTTTAGCATAAATAATCTAATAATCATGTGAAAAACGATTTACAGCCTTATGATGGGGAACCCTTTTTAAATCATGTTTTTATCAATTTTATATGATCCATTTGAAAAAAATATACTCTTTCTTTAGAAGAAGGAAATCAAAATTTACTTTTGGGTATTTTTTTTATTTTTCTGATAAAGTTCATTTTTAAAATAAATAGTTTAAAATAATGCATTTTAAATAAAAATTGTCTTTTCAGCTAATTTACATATATGTTTAGATTGTCTTTTTAATTGGGTTTAATAGGAAATTATATTATATTTTTTTAAATGTATTATAATTTTGTCCAATGGATGTAAATTATCATTGATATAGAAAATAAACACATGTTAATCATTGGATAGTTTTTACATTTTTAAACACCCTTTTGGGTTTTAAAAATGGGAATTAATTTTAAATTAATCTATTAAACATATCTGTTTTGAATTTGTAAAAATGGATTACATATTTGGAATCTGGGGGTCAAATTTATGTAAAAAGATATCTTTTTTTATACATTATGAATAATATAATTAGTAAATATTATTTACCATGGTTAAAGGGATAATCCGGTAAATAGGGGTAAAAAATAATATTATAGTAATATTAAATTACCTTAAAACACATCCTAACCCAATTTTATGATACATTTACGAAAATGGGAATCCTTGGGTCTTTATTGGGACCCCATGGATCCCCTTTTATATGAAAATGACTTTTTATAAAAATTAATTTTATGTTAAGGAAAATGTAAGAAAAAATATATATTTTAGAAAAATAAAATATATATGCTGTTAAATAAGTTATCACAAGACTATAAATAGTAATTAAAAAGATATAAACATTTCCCGTATCATGATATTTTATTTATAATTTTTATACATCATATTAATAAATTTATGAAGGACACAATTTTGATGTAGTGATTACCTTATTAACGAATAATTTAAATAAATGATATTATAAATATTAAAATAAATTTATTTTAAAACTTTTTATACCATACACATACTTTAGAGATGAGTATAAGTTGTTATAATTTAATTAATTATTCTTATTATAATTAATCAAGTTGTTTTGTATTTTTGTAAAACTAATGATATGAATAGTGTCAAAATTAACAGAATTCTTATTTTAATATATAAAATATTTTATTAAATGTTAAAAAATAACAAAAAAAAACTATTATTCTTCCAAATAGTTATCAAAATTATGATATATAATTATTGACTCCCTAATTGGGTATTTATTAATTTTTCATTACAATTTGGATTCCAATAGTGTTAAATTCTTGATAAAATGGTAATTGCAAAAAAGGGTAAAATAAAAATGATATTGACTAAAAAATATCCAAAACCTATCAAATTCTTATTATATGATTTTATTTAGAATAATATTCATAGTATCCTTTAATTTAATTATATGTGGACATTTTGAAACTGAAAATAATTTTATAATAAAATAATACATTCAAACATTCCTAAAGGGCCCCTCCTCCCATTATAAAAGGCCATCACATCTAACACATTTCTCTAAACTCTAAAGCCTCTAGGCCTATACGAAATCTACTCCAATAAGCTCCCAAAATCCTTATATTTATAATATATGCCTTTATCTAGGAATAAGTCATTTAATGGAAGTCTTTTGGTTCAAAATAAAGGGAGTTTCCAGATTTAATGTTAACGTCTTCTCTCTTAAAATTTTCTTTTATATTCCTTACCCAATAACTTGGATTTTATTTTTATTTGTTTATATAAATAACTAGTATCCAAAATATGATTAGGGTTTTTATGAGAATTATTATAACTACTGTACAGACCCGAATCTTGACGTACATGGACATTACATTACTTTTGCGGAATACTTGGTACATAACAAAAACACACACACAAGGATCGTAGTAGTTTAGTGTCTTTGGAAACTCAGAACGTAATCTTCTAATCGTGGTGAAAGATCTTAAATATCTCCCATAAAGATCTTTCCTTTTTTTCCTAAAACCTTTCGTTATATCTTGGGGAAAAGAAAACATAAAAGGGTGAGCTCAAATGCTCAGTAAGGGCAAATAAAAGAAATAAAAATCATATCATATCTTTTTGAAAATCATAACCTGCAAAAGAGATCATAATATCTTAACATGGAACAAATCATAGAAGTGAAAATGATATCCCTATAATCATAACATGAAACTTGAAACTTTGTGGCATGCACACATAATCATGGAAAATCATTTCTTGTTAGTCATGACTCATTGCCAAGACTATCTTAGTGGACAAAGTCCCTTTCTGAACCGAGTCACCCTCGTTCCAGTCCTGTTTCACTGAACCGGTATAACCTACCGTTCCAGCCAGGTCTATCTCATGAGATATAAAATCTTTACCCAATGCATTGGAGGGAGATATAGGTCCCACCCATCTTATAATGAATCCTTTCTTATGTGTGCCACATAATCATAAACCATACATCATAGCGTAACCCATGTAATAAAAATGGGATTCTTAAACAACATGACATCATAAAACAATTCATATAAGATAAAGGAATTCATAAAAATATTTCCAACATAACAAAATTAAACCAATGTAATAATAAGGATAAAAACAGAACCCTTTTATTATCTTAGATGGAAAATAATTTTGATAAAATACATGAACTCCATTCTTGAGGAAAATATCCTTTCTACTTCAAAAACATTTTTCCATTCATAACATGTCATAAGACTTTAAAATAAAAGAAGTTGATTAAAAATAAACTTGAAAACTTGTAAAGGATGTTTCTTGGAAATAATGTTTTAAAAATCCATTCATGCCGTATAAGTTAAAAAAACATTCTTCGTACTTTTTTCGGAAAAGTCAAAAAGTACCTCGTACGAAAAACGACAAAAGATTCCGTTCATTTCTTTTACTAAAAACTCACCGAAGGGTAAAAATGGATTTAAACATTTGTAGGTGGATAATATTACATATTTATGAATCATGGATGTGGATGATAAAATACACCCGAGTAAATACCTAAGAATAAACAATCTCGGATAAAAATGAGATTGTGATATTTCCCTTACCTTAGGTCCGATTTACTTTGTACGTGTCCGAATCTCCTGTATAATGGTTTAA
This sequence comes from Viscum album, assembly GCA_963277665.1. NCBI lineage: Eukaryota > Viridiplantae > Streptophyta > Magnoliopsida > Santalales > Viscaceae > Viscum > Viscum album. Next base: position 791,113,236 of record OY728160.1, on the reverse strand, counting down.
ATAATGTTATTGACTTATTCCATAATCATACATATTGATATGATATCATATATGGTCATATTCTTAGCTTCTTGTTAGTAATATTTCATTGTTACTTGTTACTCGGGTCTTTATTGCCTTTTGTTCTTATGCGTGTTTTTCTGAATAAATTTTTATTCTTATTTTAATGTTATAGATACCTTATATCGATAATGTTATTATTGTAACATATATCATATTTATTCATTCAATTCATTTATATAATTACTATGTAATGATGATCATGTAGAACGAGTCCCATCACATCATGGAGACGGTATTCCGTACGTACGCACGAGTGATGATATCATTCCTATGATCGTGGAATTGTATTTGAGTATATAGATATTATTTCAGTATCAATATTACATTATAATAATCATAAATAGTTACTCATTACACCATTATACCCATCCTTGTAAGGTGATGGTGGAAAATAGATTACACCACGGTGTGGAGACGGTATTCCGTACGTACGCACGCGCGGTGATTTCATTTTTCCGTAGGATAGATAGAAGGTGAATTTGGGTTGTTTAATATTTATAATAACATATCAGTATGTAAGTAATACTTATGTTTTTACTTTATAATGAAACAAATAAAGAAGAAGAAGTTGAAGAAGAAAGAAATTGAAAAGATCGGTAATGGATATTACCTCTTCTTTGGAACGCCTCTTTGAATCCTCCACTTAGGGAACTAAGATTGGTATTTGAAGAAGACCAGGACCTCTAGGATTATTCTAGGGAAATGGAGAGAAGAAAATGGCCGGGGTTGGCCGAGCTTGAGTACTCAAATTGGTGTGAGGAGTAGGGGGAGGAGGTGCCCTTTTATAAGGGAGGAGCGGGCACCTTAGGAATATCTCAAAATATTATTTTATATTAAAGTCAAAATAGGTTAATAATGGTTCCAAAGGGTCTTATTTCGAAGCTAAAGTGGGGATGGGTCGAAATCCTATCATCCAATAGGATTTAGACAAGTTTAGGGTATTATTTTAACCTTATCAATTAGATTTAACTCTAAGTTAAATAATTTAACTTTTACCGTGTCTTTTTGTTTTCTTTCACTATATGGTTAATACACTTACTATAACATGCCAAAAGAACCCCAAATTGTATATTATTAATAAATATATTCTTATATAAGTCATTTTGCCGATCCTTATATTTTTAGGAATAAAATAACAATTAATAATATAATATTTTATTTAAAATCTATTTTGTGTCAATTTTGACACTATTTGATATATGATTTTTGTTAAAGTCATAACAGAATTATATGTTCTAACCAAGTTGATTAAATCAACACTAATATATCATAGTAACCTAGAAAATTAGTTGAATTCATAAAAAGTCTTAAATTACATTTATTTTGGTAATTATAATATCAATTATGTCAATATTTCATTAATAAGATAATTACTGCATCATCTTTGTGTCATAAATAAATTACATTATATGATGTCTAAAAATTACAAATAAAATACCATCATGTAGGAAATATTCTTAGATTTATAATTAATATTTACAATCTAATTTATAGTACGTAAAACCCTATATTAAAAATGTTTTAGTAATTATACATTGATTTTAACTTTTTTAACTCCTCTTTGAATTAAATAATAATAAATGTCCTAATCTAATCCAAGTGGGCCTAAATGATAATATTTTACACTTAAGGTTGTTTTTGGTCGAGATACACTTTTCCAATAGAATTAGGACATGTTTTAGGGTAAAATTAATGTCATTCTTACCCTTAATTACCCTATTTACTTTTAACCGTGGTAAATAAAAGTAAAAAGTTACTATTCACAAAAAAATATTTTCATCTCATTGAACTACATTTTACTTACTGACATCAACCGTGTCTCTAGGATTTTTGAAATTCCATTCACAGAAGCAGTAAAATTAAGTTTTATGAAAAATTCAGTTTTTTAACTACCACTTAGTAGTTCCACTATTCATCAAAAATTGATATTTTTGATAATAATGCCAAAATTTCATCCTAAGCTATATTTCATTTTCCGAACTCAAAAATGAAGTCTATTTTTCCAAATTCATAACATATAAGTTGCATTAATTAAGTTTATAATTAAATCTCGCTGTTCAAACAAACAACATGTTTTTAAGAAACAATATCTATCAAAAGATTAACACTTGATTATGTCTGGTTTAAATGTGAAATTACATTCAATGACCAACATTGTATTAAATTGTAAAAATATATACTAAATATACTTTAAAACCACTAAAATTAATAATTTATCACTATTAATTATTTTGATTAAAAAATATGTTTTTAATTATAATTTACTAATTTTCACTATTCATCAGAATATGAAAGTTATCCGAAAAGTACAAAAATTTCACCTTAGGCTAAATTCGATACTCCGAATCCAAAAATGAAGTCCATTTTGAGAGCTAAAATTTCTAAAATTTAATAAGTGGTTATTACTATTCATAACGGCTAGTTTTAATAATATTTTAATAGCATATCGTTGTTTCGTGAAACTCAGTATTGCGTACTACACACGCTATCGAGGAAGGCTGTGATTGCGTGTAATGCAAGCCAAGTCAAAGATGCGTGTTGTGCAAGATCCTTTTTGTGTAGCGTACAACACAAGACATTAATAAAATTAAAAAGAATATTTTTCATAAATTCTCGGGCTGTTACATTCTACCCCCCTTAAAATGAATTTCGCCCTCGAAATTCGTCGGGGTTATAAATGGTTTACTATTAGAAAGTTTCTTTAATAGAAACCCACATCGTAAAAAGGAATATCAAAACCAATCTTTAAAAACAAAAGTATGAAACGTAATGGTTACCCAAATAAACTAATCACTGGGTTTCCACATAGGTGAAAATATGGATATGGAAGAGAAATCTAACCATCATGTTCTGATGGAGAGTGGTAGAGAACATGTCTATGGAAAAGCCAGAAATCAAAAAGCCATAAATTTGTGAAGATCTAAGGTACCATCTGATTCATCAGATATAAGATCACTAGGACAACATTTTTTGTTTTCAAGATCGTTTCCCTATAGTTAAAGAATTTGAATTAGAATAAATACTTACTTTATTTTGGTACAATCTCACTGTTGTTCGTGCCTTTAACAATTTCCACTTCATCTCTTAAATAAATGAAGTTGAATTTGTTATTCGTGATGTGTTAGTAGATCATGTGATAGAATGACGGGTCATTCCATTTGTCTCAAACAAAAGGTTAGCAAAAAATATTATATACATAAGTCGATCTATAGTGAGATTAATCATATATAGTTCCTAAAATGGACTTATACATCATATGTCATACATCATAATGTAATAATACAAGTTTCTACTAAACAGGGACTTCCTGTAGGCCAGTGGTAGGCGATAAAGGCCAGTCGCATTTTGGTTGTGGGTTTGATTTCCACAGCCTTGTCCGACGCGATGGGTTGTCGCCCGTCCTGCATGTTGTCCTTTTTCTAAAACTATATTACTATAACATCCCATCAAAAATATCGAGAAAACTTCTATCCTTAAAAAATACTAACTTATTTCCAACAAAATCCATTCCAATCTTTAGGCTTATCCATAATACTGCAGTCCACTCTCATAACATAGTGAAAACGATTACCAGAGATTTAACACCATCGTCGATCCCCATATATCATAAAATATATTTTTTTGGTCACATTCCAAACATTCAAAGTCCTTAATCATGTATTCTCTTGAATACCTTAGTGAAAACACGAATGCAGTTAAAATTTAACACTTTCCACATACCAAAATCCTCAAAATTCTATATACTCAAACAATGATATCACTTAGTCCTTATATCAATCATGAGCTCATGAATACTGTTAAACATTTCTTTTTCTCATTTTCCCTTAATTATTCTCATATCATCTTATTTCCAAAAATATCTCAATCACTTTGAATACCACATTAGACCAATACATAAATATTCCAATACTTTATGATACAACATTATTTTGGAATCCCATTACATAAACACTTAATATTTCCACCACATCGTTATCATGTTCAACATCACCAATGGTGATCGCATGTGACTTCCCTTTGTCCTTTTCCTTAAGCGGTTTCTCATGTCGAACATCACTAACCCTTGGATTAGGGCATTTATTAGCATAATGCCCCATTTCCTTGCACTTGAAGCATTGAAGTGTTGGTGGTGCGTTCTCTGTAGTGTTTGCTTTATTCACATCATTAGAATCCCTTTTTCCATTTCTTTGACACTCAGCTGCTCGATGACCTTCTTTTCCACACTTAAAATATTTTCTAGTCCCTTTAAGACAATCTCCACAATGCTTCTTTCCACACTTTGTGCATAAGGAAACATTCATCTTCTTTTCACCATTATTCTGAGATTTCTCCTTGAACTCCATCATTCGTTTCTTGTCAAAATCATGAGATGGATATGTAACACCAACTTCCATTTCTACCTTGATAGCACAACGCACAATTTCTTCATAGCTACTAAAGTCTTTTATAGTTAATGCCCTTCGAAGACTTGGTTTTTTAAGCCACTAAAAAATCGATCAACTTTACTTTCAGGTTGGATGATAATGACAGATGCATACCTTGCAAGTCTTGTAAAATTTGCTTCGTATATACCAACAGATTCATCATCCTTCTGCTTCAGCTCATGAAACTCCTTTTCCATCTTTGTTCAAAGAATACGAGGGAAGTACTTACTGAAAAACAAGTTCTTGAACTCGTCCCATTCCATGGACTCAATTTCATATCTTTGCCTCGTATTCTTGATAATATTCCACCATTGATCAGCATCACCTTCCAAACGATATACTGCTAAGATGACTTTATCATGCTTAGAACATTGAAGAACTGAAAATATCTTTTCAGTGGTACTGATCCATTGTTCAGCAACAAGTGGATCAGAAGAACCACTGAAAGAAGGTGGAAATTGCCTCATGAAGGACTCAATAGAATATTGTTCCCTTCTCTGCTCATTTGGATTCCCAGAATGATTCATAGCTTGTGTAAGTATAGCAATAATATTTTGCACTCCATCTCCCATAACATTTGTTTGTTCAGGAGGGTAATCATTGCATTGTCCATTGCATTGATCAACATGGTTCCTTCAGGTTCCAGCCATCGTCTAAAACCCAAAAAGAATAGTGTGAGAGGCAAAAATCATGCTAGGGAAAACAACATAATAAAGGGGGAGTACCTTCAATATCTAACATCTAAGGTTTAATTCTATAATCGTTAGCGTAATTCTAGTACTATAAACTATACATATACTTAACCTTAGGGACATCCCTAGACATACCTTAGAAATATCTATAGGGATCTCAATAAAGTTCTCGCATCCTAGTTTCCAAAGGTTGACTAAACCTTTCCTCTGATACCAACTGTAGAGACCCGAAGCATGACGTACATGGACATTACATTACTTTTGCGGAATACTTGGTACATAACAAAAACACACACACAAGGATCGTAATAGTTTATTGTCTTTGGAAACTCGGAACGTAATCTTCTAATCGTGGTGAAAGATCTTCAATATCTCCCATAAAGATCTTCCCTTTTTTTTTCTAAAACCTTTCTTTATATCCTGGGGAAAAGAAAACATAAAAGGGTGAGCTCAAATGTTCAGAAAGGGCAAATAAAGGAAATAAAAATCATATCATATCTTTTTGAAAATCATAACCTGCAAAAGAGGTCATAATATCTTAACATGGAACAAATCATAGAATTGAAAATGAGATCCCCATAATCATAACTTGAAACATGAAACTTTGTGGCATGCACACATAATCATGGAAAATCATTTCTTGTTAGTCATGACTCATTTCCAAGACAATCTTAGTGGACAAAGTCCCTTTCTGAACCGAGTCACCCTCATTCCAGTCCTGTTTCACTGAACCGGTATAACCTACCATTCCAGCCATGTCTATCTCATGAGATATAAAATCTTTACCCAATGCATTGGAGGGAGATATAGGTCCCACCCATCTTATAATGAATCCTTTCTTATGTGTGCCACATAATCATAAACCATACATCATAGCGTAACCCATGTAATAAAAATGGGATTCTTAAACAACATGACATCATAAAACAATTCATATAAGATAAAGGAATTAATAAAAATATTTCCATCACAACATAATCAAACCAATGTAATAATAAGGATAAAAACATAACCCTTTTATTATCTTAGATGGAAAATAATTTTGATAAAATACTTGAACTCCATTCTTGAGGAAAATATCCCTTTTACTTCAAAAACATTTTTCCTTTCATAACATGTCATACGACTTTAAAATAAAATAAGTTTATTAAAAATAAACATGAAAACTTGTAAAGGAAGTTTCTTGGAAATAATGTTTTAAAAATCCATTCATGTCGTATAAGTTGAAAAAACATTCTTCGTACTTTTGTCGGAAAAGTCAAAAAGTACCTCGTACGAAAAACAACAAAAGATTCCTTTCATTTCTTTTACTAAAAACTCACCGAAGGGTAAAAATGGATTTAAACATTTGTATGTGGATAATATTACATATTTATGAAACATGGATGTGGATGATAAAATACACCCCAGTAAATACTTACGAATAAACAATCTTGGATAAAAATGAGATTGTGATATTTCCCTTACCTTAGGTCCGATTTGCTTTGTATGTGTCTGAATCTCCTGTATAATGGTTTAAATAATGTTATTGACTTATTCCATAATCATAAATATTGATATGATATCATATATGGTCATATTCTTAGCTTCTTGTTAGTAATATTTCATTGTTACTTGTTACTCGGGTCTTTATTGCCTTTTGTTCTTATGCGTGTTTTGCCGAATAAATTATTATTCTTCTTTTAAGGTTATAGATACCTTATATCCAGAATGGTATTAGTGTAACATATATCATACTTATTCATTCAATTCATTTATATAATTACTATGTAATGATGATCATGTAGAACGAGTCGCATCACATCATGGAGACGGTATTCCGTACGTACGCACGAGTGATGATATCGTTACTATGATCGTGGAATTGTATTTGAGTATATATATATTATTTCAGTATCAATATTACATTATAATAATCATAAATAGTTTCTCATTACACCATTATAACCATCCTTGTAAGGTGATGGTGGAAAATATATTACACCACGGCGTGGAGACGGTATTCCGTACGTACGCACGCGCGGTGATTTAATTTTTCCGTAGGATAGATAGAAGGTGAATTTGGGTTGTTTCATATTTATAATAACATATCAGTATGTAAGTAATACTGATGTTATTACTTTATAATGAAACAACTAATGAAGAAGAAGTTGAAGAAGAAAGAAATTGAAAAGATCGGTAATGGATATTACCTCTTCTTTGGAACGCCTCTTTGAATCCTCCACTTAGGGAACTAAGATTGGTCTTTGAAGAAGACCAGGACCTCTAGGGTTATTCTAGGGAAGTGGAGAGGAGAAAATGGCAGGGGTTGGCCGAGCTTGAGTGCTCAAATTGGTGTGAGGAGGAGGGGGAGGAGGTTCCCTTTTATAAGGGAGGAGAGGGGCACCTTAGGAATATCTCAAAATATTATTTTATATTATAGTCAAAATCGGTTTAAAATGGTTCCAAAGGGTCTTATTTCGAAGATAAAGTGTGTATGGGTCGAAACATATCATCCAATAGGATTTAGACAAGTTTAGGGTATTATTTTAACCTTATCAATTAGATTTAACTCTAAGTTAAATAATTTAACTTTTACCGTGTCTTATTGTTTTCTTTCACTATATGGTTAATACACTTACTATAACATGCCAAAAGAACCCCAAATTGTATATTATTAATACATATATCCTTATATAAGTCATTTGGCCGAACCTTAGATTTTAGGAATAAAATAACAATTAATAATATAATATTTGATTTAAAATCTATTTTGTGTCAATTTTGACAGTATTTGATATATGATTTTTGTGAAAGTCATAACAGAATTATATGTTCGATCCAAGTTGATTAAATAAACACTAATATATCATAGTAACCTAGAAAATTAGTGGAATTCATAAAAAGTCTTAAATTACATTTATTTTGGTAATTATAATATCAAATATGTCAATATTTCATTAATAAGATAATTACTGCATCATCTTTGTGTCATAAATAAATTAACTTATATGATGTCTAAAAATTACAAATAAAATACCATAATTTAGGAAATAGTTTAGCTTTCTAATGAATATTTACAGTCGAATTTATCTTATGTACAACCCTATATTAAAAATGTTTTAGTAAATATACTTTGATTTTAACTCTTTTAACTCTTCTTTGAATTAAATAATAATAACTGTCCTAATCTAATCCAAGTGGGCCTAAATGATAATATTTTACACGTAAGGTTTTTTTTGGTCGAGATACACTTGTCCAATAGAATTAGGACATGTTTTAGGGTAAAATTAATACCATTCTTACCCTTAATTACCCTATTTACTTTTAACCGTGGTAAATAAAAGTAAAAAGTTACTATTCATCAAAAATTAGTTTCATCTCATTGAACCACATTTTACTTACTGAAATCAACCGTGTCTCTCGGATTTTTGAAATTCCATTCACAGAAGCGGTAAAATTAAGTTTTATGAAAAATTCAGTTTTTTAACTACCACTTAGTAGTTTCACTATTCATCAAAAATTGATGTTTTTCAGAATAATGCCAAAATTTCATCCAAAGATATATTTCATATTCCGAATTCAAAAATGAAGTCTATTTTACCAAATTCATAACATAGAAGTTGCATTAATTAAGTTTATAATTAAATCCCGCTGTTAAAACAAATAGCGTGTTTTTAAGAAACAATATCTATCAAAAGATTGACACTTGATTATGTCTGGTTTAAATGTGAAATTATATTCAATGACCAACATTGTATTAAATTGTAAAAATATATTATAAATATACTTTAAACCCACTCAAATTAATAATTTATCACTATTAATTATTTCTATTAAAAAAGATGTTTTTAATTATAATTTAGTAATTTTCACTATTCATCAGAATATGAAAGTTATCCGAAAAGTACCAAAATTTCAGCTTAGGCTAAATTTGATACTCCGAATCCAAAAATGAAGTCCATTTTGAGATCTAAAATTTCTAAAAATTAAAAAGTGGTTATTACTATTCATAACGCCTAGTTTTAATAATATTTTAATAGCATATCGTTGTTTCGTGAAACTCAGTATTGCGTACTACACACGCTATCGAGGAAGGTTGCGATTGTGTGTAATGCAAGGCAAGTCAGAGATGCGTGTTGTGCAAGCTCCTTTTGGTGTAGCGTACAACACAAGACATTAATAAAATTAAAAAGAATATTTTTCATAAAATCTCGGGCTGTTACAACTACACTTTCACACACCTATATCTAATGGATACAATCATGTTGATTCTGTCTACGACGAAGTACGTCCTCATGAAACGATGATTGTTCTCTTTTTACCTACAACCACTCCTGGTGGACATTATGATGGCACATTATTTATATGTTTTATATATTTGTAATTTAATCTATTTTTCTGAATTATTAATTTATTTCATACATTTATGGTTTCCATAATGGATAAATATGATAATTTTTTAATTTGAGGAAGGGCGGACTACCACCCCCTAAAAGTGATATGACTCGTTCATGCAGTACATGCAATGTACAATGGATGATGATGATGAACATATTTATTGTATATAATATAAAATTTTATATTGGAATTATAATATACATATGTTTCACTTTGTTTTAATTCCCTTAGAAATGAAAACAAAAGTAATGAATGTAGCGTTCATGCATACGTACGACTTACCGTCTCCATGAATAGTGCATTTCAATTTTATATATCCAAATGATATGAACTGTTATAAATAAATACATAAGTCATATATATGATATATATGATATCTAAATAATGAATATAATTATGGAGATAAGGTTCTCTTGACCACATTTAAAATTTTAATTATAACATGTTCATTTTGACTGAAGTACCGAACATCGACTAAAAGACCGATATGAACATGAATAATTACCAAATTGTTATATCAACGTAATAAGTGTTATAAAAGGAATAATAAAAATAAATAAGGTTCTGAATCATGTAGAATTAAGTTATTTTTATTATTTAGGGAGATAATGAATGAACAGGACAATTCAAACACAAGGTAAAGGATTTAATCATAATCTCCTTTCATTGAAGCATAACTCAATTTATACACACCTATATTTTATTGGCTGTAAAATAAACCCCATTTACCGTTGAATTTTATTGAATATGTATCTTTTTTGGAAGCTATTTACTAAAGAATGATATGAATTTTTCATTAAAAAATACGCGATGATAACGACCTCTCTGCCACTGCGAGCATCGTTTTATATTTGGAATCTGTAATAAGCCGTAATGTTTTGAAATGGAAACTAAATACCATATACTACTTTTACATATTTTTGTATTGAAAATAGTTCTGATAAAGGATTTATTAGGTCAATATATTAAAACCTTATATTGTGATATCAATTTTGATGTGTTATCTTTCCTTTTTTCTAGATCATGGGTTATGATTATGTTATGGTTCTTGGAAATTGTTTACACATATAGGTGGTTCTTTGATAAACCATGGGTGGTTGAGCCTGATATATCTCTCGAATGCATTTAGTAACATAATGGAGTTTAATTTTAATGTGTCTCCTAATATATTTAAGGAAAAATATTGTGTCGGTTATTCCAAATGTTACTCCAAATATAGATGTGAATGCTACAATGTATGTATGTTATGGATGCCACAAGTTAAATTTATTTTTTGTGATTACTATGTGTTATTCAAAGATATTAGTTTCTTATATGTTATGTATAATAGATTATATTTTTTATGTATTTATGGACTAATTTTTACTTTATTTATTTTGTAATCAATAGTGATATTTTTCCCATCCCGTGTTTTTTAACATGTTTTCATTGGACATAAAGTAGAATAGGGTCAAGGATGGGATCAAGGAAAATTAATACTATTTAAAACATGGTTGTAATCATGTCTTATATTTTAGAGTATTTATTTTATGAATAAAAATTGTATAGTGAGTAGAAGTGTCTACTTGTCATATTAATGTTGTTATGTATAAGTTATGACTTATTTATCTAATGATCTAATCATGAAAAGAACATAAATGTGAATTATTATCTAAATTAAATATTATGTAATGTTTAACATTCAGTACATTTAGATAACCTAGGGATTCATAAAAAAAGGTGATATAAAGGGCCAAGTATAGAAATAAACAATATAAAGAGTCCTAACATGTGAGTCAAATGAATACCATGATATCATATTAGATAATTAACATGTGAGAAAAATATGAAAATATCATAAATAAAATGGTATTATATTATCATGAGAACATATTAATGTGAAAAAAAAATCGTGACATGAAAATTATTCAAGGATAACATAGAATACAACATCTCATGGTGGAAAAATTCTCATAATCGATTAGGTTCACTCCCTATCCCATACATGAAATCTCATGATACAAAAAAACTACTCAAAGAATTATAGGGATATATTATTCCATGAAAACCCATCAAATTAATTTCATTTTAATGAATATGTATTCTTATAATTATTTCAATCATAAGTCATAAAGAGATTAATTATCTAAGGAAGGAAATGAGTTTAATTGTCTTATCATGTATCATAATTTAAATAAATTACAATATGATAGCATATATGATAAGTTCATTATTAAGGTATTACCACATAAAAGGAATTCAGAATAATCATCATATATGTGTTAAAATCATATATACTAAACTTTTGATTCACAGTTTTAAAGAGAGACATGTTGAGTTATATATGAGATGGTTATAACAATATGTAGTGTGTTTGTTAGGATGATCCCTTAACTCAATCTTGATTCATCACCATAATTATATAAAAACATGAATAATAATAAAAATTATTCTTCAATATATTAAAAATATTTACAGATATTATTATTCCATTTATATTATTCATTAAGATTCCATAATAAAATACCTAATCAGTTAAGTTTATGCTAGTTATTTTGATTATGTTCATCATATATATAGAAAATCCCATTAGTATGTTTATTAATGTCAAAGATGTCATTAATTAGTAATATAACGAATTTTAATCTGGATTAAATTATAATTTTTATAGATATATTATGATTATAAAAAACCATGAACAATTGCTATTAAATTGATCTACAATACAATCATTGAGACGGTAGACCATACACATGCATGAGTAACCCTTCCGCTTCTAAATTATCATGATGGAAAGAAAGGAAAAATTATTTATCATTTGAACTATTATAGTTATGATCATATCATATGTTATGATTAAATAAACATACAAATATGATACATCTTCATTAGTAACAAAGAAATGATTGACATCACTTTAAGTGGTAGTATTCCATTATTAACATGAACGAAATTTTAATTTTTAATAGATTCTAAGGTATGAATGTAAAAGATATATTAATTTTATCGAATGTTAAATATATAATTAGTATCATACATTAACACTAAAATAATCCTTACTATCTTTCATTTAAAGAGTGTATGAAATTAATCATGTCACTTCCCAAGGTGGCGGTCCTCAAAACTCATGAGCGATGTTATCATTTTCCCAACATAGTGGAACATAAAGAGGATGTGGGGACATAATTAAAAAAGAATTTTTATATCATATCTATCATATATTAAAAATAAAAATTTCATTATATCTACAAATTATATAAAGTGATGAAAACATATTTACATTAGTTTGTGAGGTGTTATTATGTCATATCTACAAAAATTGTTATCATATCTTAATTGAAAGAGGATAAGGTATTAATAGTTCATGAAAACTACATAAAACATATAATTATATAGTTTATAATGATTTCATAATTTAATTATGGTTTAATAAGTTTTTATATAGGTGGAAGAAGAAATAAAATAAAACACAAGGTTAAGGCTGTTACATGTTCTTCATACAAATTATTTTGGTTTCCAAAAATGTATTCCTTGGTTGTCTATATGATTATAGAATATTTTAGTGTATTATGTTATGGAATTAAATAATTTCATTTTAAATGGTTATATCAAACCATTAGTTCTTTGTTTTGTGGTTATAAGAGGATGACGATGGCGATTTATAATTGAGTTGAGTGGTGTACCTTGTGATTTTGTAAATTATAAAAAAATCATTGGAAAATTAATGGAAATAAAGATAAAAATTTAAAATTAACCATCCTAGGAAGTAATAAGATAAAAATGTTTCCAAATATTGGATTTATTAATTTTTGGGGGTTATTTTATCCATTATAATTTTATTTTAACCACTAGTAAATCGGTTCATTCATTAATGATGAAAAATATTTTTTATTATTTTCAATATTAATTATATAAAAAAAGATAAAAATATTATATGATATTAATTTTTTTATTTAATATGTGGATTCTATTTTTTAATATTCATCTCTATGGTGGGGTATAATTATTGTTAAATTATCCCTATAAATGTGTCGAAAATTGGGTTTTAAGGAAGGGATTATTTACAAAAAAGACGATCACCCACTGATTGCTAGACACATAATCAATGTTAGATAAATATAAATTCATATTTAATGATATATAATCTCTAAATTACATTTAATCGTTTTCTCATTAGGGTTTATTTTATTTATATGAAATTGTGAAATTTTCGAAATTTAAAATATCATTAAAAAAGTGTTTTAAATCCAAAAAAATAACACATAAATATTATCCATTGACGATATAACTATAATTAATTTGATTTCATAAAACATAATAATATGTATGTAAATTATTAATAAAATTAATATACTAATTGGAATTCATTTATAAAAAAGAAATGATAATTTTATAAATATGGGTCTTTTTTAATATTCGAGGAAAAAATAATGGATTTAGAAAAAATCATAATATTAACAATAACTTAATATAAAAATGGTATTTTAAAAAAGTAATTCCATTTAATAAAATAAATTTATAAAGTTTGATAATTTATATAAATTATTTTCCCACAAGATGGTTGTATAAATCAATTTTTTTATAAAATTTTTTTTTATAAATAAATAAACTTCTCATAAAATTGATTGATTAGTTAACAAGAACTTATAAATGAATTAATTTATTTTTTTTAAATTTATATAGGCTTCATTATGTATTTAATCCTATACATACCTACTATTGTTTCCTAGTTTTAATGGATCACATTTAAATTTTAATATAATATCATGATTCTTCTAAATTTATTGTTGCGTGTCGAATTCTTTATTAAGAATACTGCTCTATTAAAATATTTAGATGTTAAATTCATCCAATATAAATAATTTTCATCATGATAATTTAAACCATTTCTCTATAATAATAGAGTTTTCATTCAAAAAATCAATTGAGAAAGCCCCAAAAAATAAAAGGGGTAGATAAAAAGACAACAAAAAATGAGTAAAAGGGAAATATGAAATTATTTACAATAATAGTTTTATAAACAGTTTAAATTTTTAGGTAATTGAAGAAATGAATTAAGAATAAAGATCCATTTTGGATAAAATATTGTAAAATTTCCTAAAGGATTAGAAGCCATCAATTTAACGAAATTGAATAAATTTTCTTATTTCACGATCCATTTCATAGAGTTTTGGGATATTTTTACCTTATTAATTAATAGAATGATGAAATATATATAATTATTGAGATTAATTTCATCCTTTATGTACTATTTACTAAAATTTTATCTTTTTCACTAAATAATGATCATTTAAAATGAGTATCTTTATTCCTAAAGTAACAAAATTATGTTTTATAAATAAAAAATTAAAAAATTTAGTAATTAGGTATTAATAATATTTTTATTAAAACAATAATAGATATATAAATTTAATAAAAACCCCATAATTAAATTATTAATAACGAAAATACAATAATAAATAAAAATGATTAATATTGATAATTTATTAATTTAGTAATTGAGTATCAGAAATATCTTCAATATGTTGTTCATGAATGATGGGTTGGACCACATGTTTTATCTCATACAAATAAATATATATCTCTCCAATAAAAAACATTATTCACCAATAATATATCATTAAAAACCTACTGTTCATATATATATATCATATCAAAAAAAAATTCACAAAATACTATTATTCAGATCAAAGTTATAGAAGTAAAATAGTTTGTATCCACTCTATAATGTCCCCACCATGGTACCACACCCTAGTGCACTAATAAATTATATCTCATGACCTCATGCGGGCCTCCCCTTATGCTTGAGGATGTCTACTATTAGAGAGGGTCAATTGTCAATCATTGCGAGACTATTTCCATTTTATCTATATAGTAATACACTAATGTAAATCAATAAATTAAAATAATTGAATGAACAAATTATATCACAAAAGGAACAAAACCAATACAACATGATGACAAATTAACAATACAATATCAAAAAAATTGTAGATAATCTATGCTAAATGTTTTCCCAATTTCAAAATGAAAACTGAAAAGAAAATACAATAAAATATATGAGTCACGTAATGATCCACTTCCGGTTCCCTAATCCATGACCCATCCCAAAATTAGTCATATAACACAATACATTATCCCTTAACCTATAATAAAACCATGTAATCAATTCAAGTAACCTATTAGACTGCCTGATTAGGGTGTGATTAATACTCAGTAGGCTACAAAAAATAGCGTCTAAAACAATATCTAGTCAATAATAGAGTATGAGTTTATATAATTAAATAAATAATATTCATAATTAAACTATTATTAAATTATCAATTATAATTTATTTTATCACATATGATTTCTTGTGGACACCAGAACCTCAATAATTGATTCATCCTATGCTAGAGTCTAAAATATCACAAATGTATATCATCTTTTTAAATTATGCTATATCCATTCTATACCTAATTTCATATCTCATAATTTAATTATTTCAATTCTATATATCAATCCACATATGAATTTTCCTGTTACCATTAGTCATTTCAATATCCTCCAACTAATTAATTCAGTAATTAATTAACCATATCTATAAATATATTTATATAAACAAATAATTATTCATCTCAATACATTAATTATGTAACAAATTAATTAATCATCTCAATAACTTTATATGAATCAACATTTAATTAATTAACTCAATTTAATTAATGAATTCAACAATTAATTACTAACACAAATTCCTTTCATTATCATAATAATTAATTAAACGAAATCTACATTCCCAAAACCCTATTATTATTTCATCAATTAATTATCCAATTAACAATCACATTATACTATAATTAATTCAATAAATAATTATTCAACTCCATAATTCCACTTTAATATAATTAATTTAACAATTATTTATTGAATTAAACAATATCATTATCATATATTTATTTCATTAATTAGTTATTCCGTTCAAAAATATTTTTATTCTATAATGTTTTCATCAATCAAGTATTAAAAATCAAAAAAACAAGTCCCTCCTTACTAATTCATTAATTAATTATTCTATATATACAATTCAAATAACATTAATTTCACATTATCTACAATTAATTAATTCACTAATTTAATTGACATAATAAAAACTCAATTTTTAATCATCTAATAAAAAAATTTCAATTTTATACACATATTTTCATTCATGAATTTTTTTGGTTTATTATACAAAATATAACCCTATTATTTGCCGAGCGATAACCCAATATAAATAAATGAATATTAGTGGCTCAAAAATTTTGAACGAGAGGTGGATATAAAACAAAAATCATGATAAAAAATAATAATATATGAAATTAAAATATATATCTAAAATTAATCTTCTAGATTTAAATTAAATAGAATTCAAATACCCATAATGAAACTAGGTTTAAAAAATAAATGATTTTGGAAAACATTAATATGAGATCCTCTCCCCAAGAGGGGTGATTATGTCGAAACCATGAATAGAATCCATTGGAAATGAGGGAGTGAGTTATTTGAATCCATTGGGGAGGATGTGTAATTATGGAAGGAAGCCAAGGGAAAAAATCATTTTAATTTTGGTGATATAATGGGTTTATGAAATTTTAGAATGAATTTCTTATGTAAAAAACCTTATTTCATTTTTCATAGGGGATTATAGTTACTCCTATGATTTTTCACATTAAGAAAAATCAGGATCCAACCATATAGTTCTTCTCTATCTGGGGATGCACAGTTTGTTGGGCCAAGGTGCATGGTTATGGAAAACTGTGTGCCAACTGTGCATTACCCTAATTTAATAAAATATACCCCATTTTGAACCAATTTAAAGCCTAGGTGAACCCAAAAAATTTATCATCAAAAAAGTAATACCTCATTTCCCGAATAGGTCATCTCCACAAATGGTCTGGTTCTTACACTATCCCAAATTTATAAGAGCTCGTCCACCAACAGTAATACCAAAGAACTATTATGATTTTCATTTAAAATTATTGGTTCACCAAGACATTATATATCCTTTATTATCCAATTTTTCATCCTAAACACATCCATGATTACACTATACAAAAAATGTATGTGTAGTGTTTCCCTAGAACACATTATAAGTAAGATCTAACATATTAATCAGATGCTCCTCAAAGGACCCATCCATCTCTTGCTCAACATCATTCACATCAATCACTTGAGAAGTGTCTGGGTGAAAGTTTAAATGTTATGAAACATGAAAAACATCATTCCTAGAACTGTATAGAACTAGAAGATAAAATCGGTATTCTACTATCATGATTTTCTCTATAGACTAAAATGGTCTAACAAACCACATCACCAACTTTCCCCGTCTATAAATCATATGGTGAACCAACCTAGTTAACACCATAGGGAATAAATGAACACCTTTTGTAAAAACCAGTATTCATATATGTATATTCACATATAACATGTGTCTACTCTAATAAATATCCATATGATTAGGTATAATCTTCAGTGGTTCCAAATTCTCCTGCACAAGGCTCGGTCACAACAACTCTAAATCGCCTACCTCCTTGGAGAATAATGGTGATCTACATGGACTACTATTATGATCTCCATGTAGTTCCATAGGAATATTATCTGGATAAATATCGATATAATTAGTTCAATAATAGAAATTTATCTCCATTAGCAATTAGTATAGTGATTCCAAATAGCTCTAGAATAAATAGATAATCATGAATACATTATACTAAGCCCATCTACAAGTCAAATTTTATTAAACAATAGCCAAAATTATTGTAATATAATAATTTATTTTAATAAAGCAATAATACATTGCATAACATAAATTTTCAAGACACCAAAAATATTAATCTTATTGGATGAATATTTTTTTTAATTACATGGTGAAAATAAGGCAAGAATTAATTTTTGAAATTTACCTTTCAAAATACGATTTTATTAATAACTAAAATTTTAGTATTTTATTATTCCACATTCTATTTATAATATGTATTAAAAATGTAGAATTTAAAATATAATTCCTATGAAATTTATAAAAATAAATATAAATTTATTTGGATGTAAAATATATAATTTTCAAAAAACATTTGTTTTTAAGAAATTGTTTTCATTTAAAATGATATAATCATTAACCTTTTTATTAATTTATATAATATATAATAATTACTGTTTTATAATAATATTAATAAATTTATATAAATATTGGTAAATAATATATATATATATATATTGTTGTTTCTAGTCTTATTGTTATCAAATTTTTATCATCAGATTTAAAATAAAATTACGGAAAACATGTTTTTAACATCATTTTCAATGTTATTATTAAAAATATTTAATCCAATTAAAAGAATTAAATTTAATATTCTATATTCTATATTTTTAATTAAAATAATTAATATTATTAAATAATTTAAACATAATATTTATTTATAATGAACTATGAAATATTAATAATTAATTAGACTACTTAAGGATAATATGGGTTTTCCATGTGGTTAAACCAACATATAATGGTACGTTTTCAAAATTGATATTGCCAAAAATCTATTTTTCAACCATATATGTACATTATATATCCATCATTAATATAAATAGTAATTTTGAATAAATTGTATTTGTATTTTATTTATGATTTCTTATTCTCTTGATAATTTTCCATGTACATTACAAGAATGTGTCCTCCTCCAATAGAAAAAGGAAACTCCCTCGAATAATTTATTCCCATTTATTCATCCATTTATATCAACAAAAAATTGATTAAATTTATCCAAAAAAATCTCATAATCTTTATATATGATTCCCTATTCAGAAAATACCAATCCCTTGGAATATAATAAGAGATCATATTAGGGGTTCTCTATGAAAAGTTAATCATATTCACTGACAAATTCCTTTTATAAATAATATTTTATCACATTTAATCATGTATGAAACCCTAAAATATAAAAAAACATATATATAAAACATAAAAAAAATGTTATTATGTAGATGGAGTTATCTTTATCAATCACATTCTACACCAATAGGAAATCAAATCCATCACTCATGTTTACATTAGACTACTTCCACATGGATTGATGTAATTGTTACCCTCATTGAATCATATGGATACTCTTAGAGATATAAATATTGAATACAAGTGATATTAAAACTATTAAATAGATTATTTAAGATTAATATATTGTCCAGTTTCTTAACCTTTCATGCACTAAATGAATTATAATGTTGCTCTGGCCTAGGTACGACCTACCATTTCCTCGATGTGATGTAATTCACTTTCCTTGTACATGATTCATGACTGGATCCAAAAGGGCAGATAATGAATAAATTTGATTTTATATCATTACTATAATTTTTTCTGAAATACATATGTATTATTCACACATGAACCATGAATTAGGTGAAAACATTAAATGATAAAAACAAGTAGTTAACACCCTATACAATGATAAAAATCAAATATTATTAATGAAAGGTTGGTATTTTATTATAACAGAAAAATATATGATATTATTATTATTAATATTGGTTTAAATATAATTTTAAAATTATTAAAACCATTTCATAAGATGTTAAACCATATTCAACTAAATCGAAGTATGATTTATGGGATTTTGTGTCATGAATCATCCCTCGAGGCCCGTGCCATGACTACCCCATGCCATCCTTCCATATGCCAGGGGCTGGAGACTAGTACAAAAGGAATAATTCCATAAATATGGGAAGGCATTGCCTTTATAACCTATAATCACACTCAACAAAGCCCCCAACATGATCTGAAACACTAAGTAAAACTGTATAACAAAAAGAGTGCTGAAGGTAAGATGGGCTACAATAAAATCCCAAAAGTAATGTACAAGAAACTAAAAGTAGATGTATAACTGATGAAATGAAAAATAGTCACTGGGTTGTCCTCTAAATATCTTACATGAATGGTAGATACAGATCACCTCCTCGTCACTCCATGTTCGCCTGTCTCCTCCATGTGACAACTTGTTTTACGATCCACCTCCGGGTACCATCCGGTCCAGATACTCTCAGCCTCGATCAATGTTGTCCGTTGTCTGCATCCAACACAACAAGGAGAGGGCATATCCCCTGCAGAGGTGAGTATAACGATACTCAATAGGGACCCCGAGACACTCTAGGTCTCACAAAATCCAACAAGGATAAACTACAAATTATTAAATAAATATATAATCATACATAGGTATATAATGATTCATATACCTATGTTATCTGGTGATCCATCTCAATAATGAGGAATACACATAAAAAATAACTCAGATCAACCAGGATTTTATTCACATTATCGAAACCTCATCTGCTGAAGAACTCCTCCTCTATTGATTATAGTGGGCCTTCCACGACACCAAACACGGTTCCCACTAACAATGGACTGTTGAGGTACTCCTCCTCTCGAGTACAATGGGTCTTTCGTGTCACACAGAGGCTCTCTCCACTATGGGTATGTCGCGTCACCAAGCGCGCTCACCCTCATATCCTGCTGAGGTACTCCCCCTGTCATGTATCGTGGGTCAGCCGTGTCACAAAGCGCGCTCATACACCGTGGGTCTGCCATGTCACCAAGGTGCTCCCCACTGGGCTAGTAGAGTCTCTCAGGGTCATACAGTTAGTAGTAGTCAGGTCTCAGCCAGCTACTAGCTCACCTCACTACGGTCGCTCGTCTCTAGGAGGATCCGCTTCACAAGATACTAGTTGATAATTCAATAATCACGAAGATCCAAAAAAAGTATTTCAAAGGTCCACCACGTCATAGGGGTCTCAACGCGAAAGAAGACATGTCAGTCATACACATGATATGTCAGTTATTAGCCTTTTAGTCTAGGGGGGCCCTGTTGGATTTCTGCACAATCCAACCTGACCATATGTCAAATATACCCTAATCTCCAGTGGGGTATACTCAAAGGGACCGTCATGCTCCAAAATTATAAGCACTACTGCTGGTTCATCAAACGGAAGTCTAGTGCCAAAGATATGGCCAAAGGAAGTTAAAGGGGCATAGTGAGCCCGGGTCCGGTCTGACCCGGTCGGATGGAATTGGCCAAACCCAGTCTGGGCTGACCCTGTTTGGGTCACTCGGCTAAACCATTGGGTATGGCCTGACATGTTGGGTGGGCCAGCTCGTTGGGTTCGTCCCGGCTTTCTGGACCCAGCCCAGCAGGCCGTGAGGGGCCGCAGAGGTCTGAGAGGGTGCGGATCGGCCGCGTGTCGCAGCGTGGGTGGATTGGCCCTAGGAGCTGGGCCAGTTCGGCTTGGAGGGCCACATGAGCACAACTCTTGGTCACTCGGCCCGGATTCTGGGGTGGCATGGCCGATGTCAGTTCGGCCGACGGACGGGGTGGTCGGGTCAATTCGACCAGCGGACGGGGTGTCCGGGGCCCGGGGCGGCTGAGGCCGGGTCGGACGGAAGCTGCGCGGGGCCGGTTCGGCTAGGAGTCCACAACGTCCCAGGGGCACCATAGGTCGTGGAGTCCATAGGTGGATCAACCATTTCCTTTGTCCCCTTCATCATCGTTTTGAAGAACAACACAACGAAGATCATCGGGGGGGGTCGGGCCATGTTTGTTTGGCCCGCACCCTACACGTTTAGAGAGGTAACAAGTGGTTCATCAAGAACATAAACAATGAAGAAGCCTGGGAGATATTTTAATCTTCATCTCCCATAATCTGCTCATCAATTTCTATTCCCTATCCCGCAAAGTAAAATGGTGTAGAACATGGGGAGTGTTAATCAAATAACAAATAAACCCCTGAAAATTACCGCAACAATTTATTCCCAACCTTTAAGGAAAACATACATTTACCAACTTTATAATAATTTGATATGTGTTCATTTTTTTATAATGAATGAATCAATGGGATAAAATCATACATAATTAATAATCCTACCTTGTTTAAGTTTGTATGACGTTAGAGTGAGAAGGAGGACGTCGATTCTTGGTAGACAAACATGTCCTGCATTAATGGAAGTTCCATGGAAGAAGGTCGAAGTTATCGATGTTCTTTATGGTTGAATCGTTCTTCATTGGAGAAGCATTTTCACAAGATCTCCTACTCTCCCAAATTCCACCAAATAAAATAGATAGACAATAATAAAGAGTTCATCTCCAATTTTATTACAGGCACAATTAAAATTGGATTAAATTATTTTTTCTAAATTAAGTGATGTGTTGGCTATATTAATGGTATGTGCGTCGGCAGAATTACGGTGGAGGAGGTCAAGAGGCTCTCCCTCATTAAAGAGTGGGGTTGAGATTTTTCCACTATATCCATTATGAGGGATAAATCTCAGGTGGTCCGAACTACCATAACTCCCCATGGGAGGTTAAGGTGTGGTGTTACACACCACCATAACCTCTCATGGAAGGTTAGGGTCGGGTGGACCCCACATCAAACTTCTGCATGGTTTTTTACAATAGCTAAAATAAAATTTTACATGTGTTTATTGTATTTCATTATCTCCACAAAAAACCAAAAACTATCTTTCACCCTCGACCAACTTTTGTCGAGGTGAAAGTCTCATTAAGCGAATACAAGCACTATGAGTTCAACGGTGCCCTCATATTTTTATTCTGAGTACCGGTTCAAAATTTAGAAAAAACTACCCGCACGTTTACTAAACATACTTGAATTTTTTTTCAGAAATTCATTCCACGCCCTAGGGTTCAATGAATCACCCGCCATCAATTTTCGTGGACTCGTAAAATTCCCATTTATTTAAAAAAAATTACCTGGAATTTTCATCTCTTTACATTCTCCCCTCATCAGGGCTTTATGTCCCTGTAATCTACAACACAAACAAAGGGAACATGTGGGGGGTAATGATCATGCATCTGAGCCTCCCTATCCCATGTGATTTGTTGGAGGTTCTTGTGCTTCCAGTGAACGCACACCAAAGGTATTGACCATCCACGAAGGACCCGCACTTTTCGATCCTCAATCTCTACTAGAACCATCATAAATGTCAGCCCATTGTCGACGTCCTTCATTCCATGGTCGATTATGTGAGAAGGGTTGTTCCGGTATCTCCTCATCCGGGATACATGGAAGAAGTTTTGCACCCAGTCCAACTGCGGTGGAAGAGCTAAGCGGTAAGCCACCTCTCCAACTCTGCTGAGGACCTGAAAAGATCTAATTAACCTAGGAGATAACATACTTCCTTGGAAAAATTTATATAGACCTCGTCGAGGTGAGACCCATAGAAAGATGTGGCCACCATCATCAATCTCTAGTGGTCTCCGACTCCGGTCGGCATAAAACATATGCCAACATGATGAAGTACTCATATTCTCCTAGATGATATGAACCTTCTTCTTGGTAGCATGTACCATCTTTGGTCCCATCAGTGTTGAATCACCTAGGTCTGTCCAAAACAAAGGGGATCTACAAGGTCACTCGTATAATGCTTCAAAATGTTCCATCCCAATGCTGGAGTGACAGTTGTTGTTATATGAAAACTTAACTAAAGGCAAGTGATCCACCCCACTATGACCAAAGTCGAGGACAAAAGCACACAACATTTTCTCGTGATTTGGAATGGTCTACTCCGTCTGACCATCCATCTGAGGATGGAAGATGTTGCTCAAACTAATTTGCATCCCAAAAACCTCCTACAACACCTTACATAGCTGGGAAGTAAATTGTGCATCAAGATCAGAGATACATGTTGTTGGTACTCCATGAATCTTCACAATCTCTTGCACATTGAGGCATCCAAATCTCTCTACTGAACAGTGTTCTCTGATAGGTAAGAATTGGGCCGACATGTTGAGTCATTCGACGATCACACAAATCGAGTCATGTACACTATATGTATGTGGAAGTACTATCATGAAGTCCATGGATATCCCATCCAACTTCATCTTTGGGAATATTATAGGTTGAACCATGCATGCTTGTACATGATGCTCCACCTTCACTTGTTGAAAAGTGAGGCATCAAGAGACAAACTATGCGACCGCTTTCTTCATTCCCAGCCACCAGTGATGTGTTGGAGGTCCTGGTATATCTTCTCCTCTCCTAGATGTACCGCATGATTGGATGTGTGGAACACCCTCCACACTTCCTCTTGAAGTGACACTGGAACCATGGTACATTTTTTGAAGAAGATGACGTGCTCCCCACCATCAGAAAATACATCATGTTCATTTCTTGTGGATATCAGAGCACATCATGTCTTTTGTTCAGCATCCCCACACTACGCCTTCATGAATCACTGAAGAAGTGGGGGAGTGACTGTAAGAGAGTGAAGGAAGGATGCACCATCTCAATCCACAATCGAAATCATTATAGCATCCAGCTACTTCGTCGCCTCTCATAGCAGCAATATACCAGACCAACTGTTGAGTGAATCTACTACAACTTTCCCCTTCACTGGAATATAGACTATCTTGATGAAATATTCTTGGAGGAACTCTTTCTGTTATCGGTGCCTCAGTTTCAGGTCCTTCTGAGAGAAGATATTCATTATACTCATGTGATCAGAGTACGTGGTAAAATGCTCTCCATCAGATAGTGTCTCCATATCTTCATGGTGATGAAAACTACTGCTAACTCTAAGTCATGGGTAGCGTAGTTCTTCTCATATTGTCTCATCTTCCGAGAACCAAAAGCGATCACTGCTTTCTCTTTCATCAGGATTCATCTGGGTCTAGTCCTTGATGCATCGTCGTAGACTATGTACCCTATGCCTTCCTCTCAAAGACTCAAGATGGGGGCACTAGTCAGCCTCTGCTTCATCTCTTGAAATCTCCGTTGGAATATATCTGACCACACAAAGGGTTTACCCTTCTTCCACATGGCTGATAGTGGTGCTGCAACTCTAGAAAAATATGGCAACAATCTCCAGTAGTATCCATATAATCCCATGAAACATTGTTCTTCTGTCACACTCATGGGTGGATAAAAAGCATGTACCGCCTCAATCATCGTTGGATCCACCGCAACTCTATCTTCATAGATGAAATGTCCCAGAAAGTGTAACTCTCGAATCTAGAACTGGAACATTGAGAGCTTACCACAAACCTGGTGCTCTCGGAGTTTTCCCAGTACTACCTACAAATGGTAGGCATGCTCCTCCTCAGTATTCAAGTAGATCAGAATGGAATCTATGAAGACTACGACAAAGTGGTAGATTAATTGCTGAATGATCCTATTAAATAGCCCCATGAATTTTTTGGATTGTTGGTTACACCTAATGGCATAACCACGAACTCATAATGGCCATTCCAACACCTAAAGGTCATCTTCTGCACATCCACGTCTCGAACATTGAGTTGTTGAAATCCTGATCTGAGGTCTATCTTCGAGAACCACCATACTCCTTTTAGCTGATCGAAGCTATCATAAATCCTCGAGAGTGGGAAATTGTTCATCATGGTCACTTGGTTCAGGTGCCGATAGTCAACACACTACCTCAAGCTCTAATAAGGCATCTTGGTGAACAGAATTTGGGATGCCCAGTGAGAAACACTGGGCCGGATGAATCCATTCTCCTGTAATTCCTCCAACTATACCCACAGCTCGCAAATCACCATGGTAGCCATACGATACACTATTGTAGATATCGGTGTTGTCTCATTGTACAAGTCAATATAATTGTTTACCTCTCTACGAGGATCTAGACCTAGGAAATCAACAAATAAAAAATCTGCATACTAGTCCACCACTACATGATAAGTCAGACTCTCCACATCAGCTGCTCTGAGGGTAATTATAGCCAACTGTTGAGTAATAAATTGTACTCTCCTCCGAGAAAGTCCATCATGTGATGCAAAGGCTCCCTTCTCGTCGGTGAAGATAAAACTGGTCCCATCCGTGTGGACACACCGCACTTTGCACATAATACCGTCAATCTGAGCATTGACTTTAGAGAACCAGTCTAATCCCAAGATGATGTCATAAAGCCTCAACACTGGTACTAGGAGATACCAACCAATGCTCTCACCTCCTAGAGTATGCTCACACATCCGACACCAGTGTGTAATCATCCAGTATTCTCCCATAAGAGTCTCTAGCCGTAAGGATTGATCCAATATCTCCATCCGAATCTCCGACCTCCAAAGGTGGGTATTGGAAATAAAAGAATGACTTGAACCTAGGAATATAAGTATTGTTACAATGGTGGAATAGACACGGAGAATACCTCAAATAATCTTTGGAGTTTCATGATTGTAGACCTCGCTACCTGGAGCTGAGCTCTCAATTTTCCCCCTACTATTTGTGGTTGGGGTGAACCTCTTGGTGGTGGTGGAATTAATGTTTCGAACCATCGCCCACCTCCAGTTACACGAACAACACCACTTCCATGCCAGCCTGCTCCCTAAAGACCACATTGATCAAATATCTATCTCAGCCTGATCGATCCTTCAAGTGTCTTCTAAGCAGTCGTACTACATGTCAGATAGTCTCGATCCATGTGACCCTTCCTACCACATGAGTAACAATTCCCACTCCTGGCATGTTTGTCACCACCTCGAGTTCCCCACAAAACCGACGTTGAATCATATGGTCATCCACCAATAGTTCTGGTCCTTATAGACCTCTATGACATCTATCTGCAGCCAGCTATAGAAGAATCTGCTATGTGTCGACTGGTGGTGGATCTCGCTGCTAGATACTACTCAACAAAGAAAATCTCCACTAGGAGGCCTCTCTCTAACTCCTCCTCCTGTGTCGGGATTCTATGTGAGATCACTGATTCCCTGATCTCCCACCTGAGTCCCTGCTCGAAGGTCTGGGCCATAAAGAATCATTCCCACACTATATCGGTGGAGTTGCATGAGATGTATGTGCTCTTCATTGAGTAATGATCTACAGTTATGCCGCCCTGCTATAGATGATGTAGCTCCTATAATTGCACTGTGTGAAGAGTTTCTGGGACAAAATCTACTTGAAATAGGCTCTCGATGTCTGCCCAGGAAAGCATCACCTCGTCATGAACTTAGAGAATAAAGCTCCACCATCTACCCGTTGCTGCCTTTAGAAAGATGGAAACATGAATCACCATGATATCGGTTGTCATACCTACCAGTCAGAAAACTGTCACCACAACCTCCAGCCAATCCTCACCTGCATGTGGGTTCATCACTCCCCTGAACCTGGGTGGCCTATGGCACTAAAACTCATGCAACGTTCTCAAGAGGTGTTCACCGTCTACTACTAGGGATAGTGGCATTGGTGTCCCAAAGGGGAAAGGTACTCATGGTTCATTCAGTAGGGCCTCAACTGGGAAAGGGCCCTGAACATAGGCCTCATCACACGATGGGCTATCTGTGCGTACAACTCTCAGGACTCTAACTGGATGTCTTCGTGGGGGAATCCTGAAAAGAATCAGATGATACACAGTTAAAATGTTATTCATATTGAGATGACTTGGTTGAGCTGACATAAAGAAAACTTTTTAAAACACACACGCAATCAGTGTTTTCGTGCAGAGACTTGGATATCAAAAGTCGGGGTCCTAGCATATGGATACGTCAACCGATGCAGCAACACTGGACTCCGTGAACTGAAAACCACACTCACAACACATAACACTATTTCTTCATAGAAAAGATCAGATTCTTATGTTCTGTGGTAGAACCATCTCTTCTAATACAAATTTGTCGAGACCCTTCCCCCGAGGCCTGTTCCATGACTACCCCATGCCCGCCATCCATAGGCCATGGGCTGGAGACTAGTACCAAAGGAGTAATTCCCTAAAACGAGGAAGAAATTGATTTTATAACCTATAATAACACACAATAGAGACCTCAACTGGATCCAAAACACTATCAAAAACATTATAACCAAAGCGTTCTGAATGTGAAAAGTGCCAGAATACAAGCCCATCTGTAACGTAAAATAAAATGGAAGTACAATTTCAACAGAAAAAAAAGAAAAAGGGTCACTGGGTCATCCTATGAAGATCCTACCTGAAGGGTAGGTACATATCACCTCCTTGGAACTCCACGTCCGTATGTCTCCTACGTGTACCAAATCATCGTATGTTCCACCTAAGGGTACTATCCAGTCCTAATACTCTCATCCTTGATCAGAATTGTCCTCCATCTACATCAAACACAACATGGTGCGGGCATATCCCGTGTAGGGGTGAGTATAATGATACTCACTAGGGACCCCATGACCCTCTAGGTCTCACAAAGTTCATCAAGGATAAACCACAAAGTAAGAAATCAATAGATAACATTAAATAGTTATATTCCCATAGATATACCGAAGTTATCATGTGATCTATCTCAGTCATATAGAAAACATAGAAAAAGAGACAAAACTCAACCAGGATTTTATTCACATTATCAATACCTCGTCTTCTTGAGAACTTCTCCTCTATCAAGTACAGTGGGCATGTCGAGACACTAAGCATGATTCACAATATTTTGGACTGTAGAGGTACTCCTCCTATTGAGTACCATGGGCCTGCCATGTCACCCAAGTGCTCCCCACTGTGGGTCTACTGTGTCACCAAGAATGCTCCCCCTCGTAGTCTGTAGAGGTACTTCTCTTGTCGAGTATTGTGGTTCTTCCACATCACCAAGCGTGGTCCTCTACCGAGGGTGTTCTGCCTCACCAAGGTTCTCCAAATTGGGCTAGTAGAGTCTTTCCGAGTCAAACAGTAAGCATTCGTCAGCTCTCTTCTAGCTACTAGGTCTCTGCACTACACAGACTCGTCTCTGGGAGGATCCGCACCACGAGCCACTTGTCGATACTCCAACTATCACAATGTCCCATGAAGAAGTATCTCAATGGTCTACCATGCCATATGGGTATCAATGAAACAAACGATGCGTCAATTGTATGCCCTGTCTGTGAGTTATTAGTCTTTAAATCCTGAGGGCCCAGTTGGATTCGTGCATGGTCCAAACTGATCGTATATCAAATATACCCCAATCTATAGTGGGATATATAGAAGGGGACCATCATGCTCCAATACTTCCAACATTGTTGATGGTTCATCAAAAAGATGTCTGGTGCCAATGATATGGACAATGGAATGTAACTGATCATAGTGGGCCCAGGTTCAGTCTGACCTGGTCGGACTGACCCGACCCAACCCAGTCTAGGCCGACCCCATTTAGGTCGACCTAGCTAACCCGTTCGATCTAGCCCAGCTAGTTGGGAGGTCCAACCCATTGGGTTCAGCCCGACCAGCTAGGCCCCACCTAGTAGGCCGCAAGGTGCCGCGGAGGGCCGAGAGGGCACATACTGGCCACATGTCACCGTGAGGGCGGCTCAGACTAGGGTGAGGGGCTGGTTTGCCTCGGAGGTGCACGGGGGCAGGGCATGGGCTAGCTCATCTTGGAGGCTGGGGTGGCACAACCGGGGAGGGTTCAGCCGGCTGATGGGGTGACCGAGGCCGGTTCGACAAGCGAACGGGGTGGCTGGGGCTAGCGGATGGCGTGGCCCGGGCGGCACGGCCAGGAAACCGGAGGCTGGTTCAGCTAGGGAATGAATTGATTGGGGTGCGAAGTAGACGGGGCACAACACGGCCATGGGGAAACACGAATGGGGCACGGCGCGGCCGGGGAACAGCTCAGCAGAGTTAGGTTCGGCTGACAACGGCATGGGGGCGGTTCATCCGGGAGGCCGGAATGCCGTAGGGGCGGCACGGGGCATGAAGGCCACGAGCAGCGCTGCCGTTGCGTTCGTCGCCTTCATCGCCATTTCGAAGAACACCACAAACAAGAATGGTGGGGGTTAGGCCATATTTGTTTGTCTCACACCATACATGTTTAGAGTAGTTGAAAATGGTTCATCCAGAACATAAACAAAGATAAAGCATTGATTTTATTTTAAACATGAGTTCCCATAATCCCCTCATCAATTTCAATTCCCTATCACACAATGGAAAAGGGAGAGAACATGGGGAGTGTCAATAAAATAAACATTAAACCCCTACCACATCCCTCAACAATTTATTCCCAACCCACAAGGAAAACATATGCGTATAAATTTGATAATAATTTGATATGATTTCTTTGGTTTTAGAAGGAATGAATCAAGGGAATAAAATCATAATTAATTAAAAACCCTACCTTGAACATTGTTGGTTGTCGTTGGTGCGAGAAAGAGGATGTCGATTAGTTTTAGACGAACACGTCCTATGTCGAAGAATGTTTCAAGGACGAAGGTTGAAGTCGTCGACGTTCATCGTGGATGAAGCGTTCTTCATTGGAGAAGCATTCTACCAAGAGCTCCGCCTCTCCACAATTCCACCAAATAAAAGAGATATCCAATAATATAAATTATCTCCCCAATTTTAACATAATCACAATTAAAAATTAATTAATTTAAATTTTCTCAATTAGGTGGTGTGTTGGTAAGATTAATGGTATGGGAGTTGGAAAAATTATGGTGGAGGAGGTCAACAAGCTCTCCCTAATTAAAGAAGGGTTTTGGGAGCTTTCCTCTCCCACCATTATGAGGTATAATCCTTAGATGGTCCCCACCACCATAACTCCTCATGAGAGGTTAAGGGGTGGTGGTCCCCACCACCAAAACCTCTCATGGGAGGTTATGGTTTGGGCGTTCCAACATCCAACTTTCGCATGTGTGGTTTCAACATATAAAACAAAATAAAAAATGTGTTTAACTTATTTAAATATTTCCATGTAAAACCAAAAACTAACATTCACCCTCAACCAACTGTCGTCGAGGTGAAAGTATCTTTAAATGAATACCAACACTACGAGTTCAACGGTGCCCTTAGATTTCATGTTTGAGCACCAGTTCAAATGATAGAAGAACCTGCCCGCACATTTACAAAACGAACATGAACAAAATTTCAGAAATTGATTTTGGGCACACTAGTCCTCAGAATCAATAATTTTCAGTTTTCAAGGACTCATAAAATTCCCATTTATTTTTAAAAAAAATACATTGAAATTATGGGTCTTTAAATTTTTTCTCAAAATTAAATTCATTGAGATACATGTTCTTTTCTGAAATAAATTTCGTTAAAATGATGTACATGATTCCAATTAAATATTAAACATCATGTATTTTTCATATTCATGGTACTTTAACATAATATTCAAACACACCCTCATTAATGTTGGTTTTTTCTGATGTTTCATAAACTGTAAGGGGAATCATCTCAATTTCCATTCATTGAGGAATATTTTAATAATATGATGCAATTTAATTAATATAGTCTATACACATCCCATTTTTCATTGAATATACTAAATACTTCTAACTTCATTGTATTTTCGGATTCAATTTGAATATTTTCATTTAAAGTTATTTGATATATTGTTACCAAGTGGTAATAAATTTTAAAACTCAATATATTTTCATTGGTTTATATTATTTTTTTTCAATGATATTAAAATATTATGGGTTTAACTAATATTTTATATTTTATATTTTATATAAAAGATTTTTTATATAGTTTTTACACATAATCAATTCATTGATTATTTATCTGTTCACTGGTAGGTTCTTTTTAATGGATTTAATTTTTTTACACTCCAATATTCTATATTATAAATTATAAACCTATGCACTTATAAGTTAAATATTTTCAACCCCTTTTATGTATTTATCATAAAATATATTTATTATTGTTGATTAAAATTTTAATTAATGTCTATTCATTCTAGGTGTTAAAATTAAAATCTTACCAGAGAGGTAAGATTCTATTTTTCAATCTCAGAATATATTGTGATTACATATATTTTCATTAATAAAATATTCTAAATTATCTTTAATAATTTGTTATCATATACATATTCATAATATTTATCATCTAAATTCTTATTTCCCAAACAATAATCTATGTTATTCTTATTGTGAATAATTATTAAATTAACTTAATTCGATGTGAAATTTTCAAATAGATTTTAATACTTACTAGGTATGGATATTTGTGGATAATAAATAATATTCATGAATTAAATAAATCATAACATATATGGGGAATAAATTATACATGATATAATTGGTGGGTTATAGATTTATATAACTAACTGATGCATCAAAAAGTCTCATGATAAAAATAATTCGGCAAAATTAAATGGTATTAATCCATAGGATTAAACTATGCTGCCCTAAAGTATTGATGGTATAAATTTCATGTTGTATTAGATCATGATTCCTGTCATTAATTAATTTCTTCATTAATAATTTATTTAATATTATCTCTGCAATTATTTCAATTATCCACGGATTCACATTGTTCTAAAGTTACTCATTAAATGACATATGTGTTATGTTATTATTGATAATTTATGTTATATGTAAACATTACTGAGTATTTGAGTGCACCCTTATTTTTATCCATTCTCTAATTAAAAGGAGAAAAATTAAATAAATTAGTTCAAGGGTGTTGAATTTTTAACATTACAATGATTTATATTTAATACCATTGTTAAAAGATATATCATGTTTGTATCATGATATCAAATACTACTGAAATTATTGGTCCTCATAATTTTTTCCAAATATCTATACTACTTTATTAATAACGAAATTGTATTTTTGTTACTAGAATCTAGATTGAAATAGTTTCGATAAATGATTTATTGTGAAAACATACATATCTATATTTTAGAAAAAATAGATTAGGGAAAATTAACCCATCATAGTATTTAAGGCATTAAATTTTTTGAATAATATACTATATATTTTGTAAGGTAGAAATTATGTGTCTTTTCCCTGAAATAAATCCATTTTTTGGATATTACAAGTGCATGTGGTTATAGAAAGAATCTAATTAGGTATACATACAAAGAAATTGGTGCATTTCAATTTCACATGATCGTTACTAGGACAACAAAAGAGTTCCCAATATCACACATGTGTTGAATCTCAATGTTTATATTCATTGAATAGGTCAAACATTCAATCAGATCATTTTGATGTATTCTAAAATATTATTATCATTTAAATAATTTTCCTAACACACTATAAACAGTGATTTTATTCAAATCGCATAGTACAAATGTCATGGTAATATGTATGTGTCATGAATACTCTATTAGGATATATAAACATTATCACATTTCTAAAATTATTTTTATTCTTATGTTTCAATTTTATATAATCATTCGTATAGATTGTATATGAAAATTTGATGCAAGAAATTAATATATAGATAATGAAATTATGAATATTTATGGAATGTTGAATTCCATATCATTACATTACAGACTCCACCATTTGTGTCTTCTCTAGATCCACCACAGTAGCTATTCTAAATGATATTATTGGGTTATATATTTTTCATGATCTATATTTGGAATATTTCAACTTTCAATTGAGGATTCAATTTTTGTAAATATGTTTTGTAATGTATTTCTTATTTATTTACCTATACATCCACCAGATAATGAGGTCATGATTTCAATGAAATTAATCCTTAGTTCATTACTTTTATCAAATAATCCCTATAAAATAGTCATTTTTTGAATTAGTAGAGTTGAAAAAACAACTAGACAAGTTATGAGAAAATGAATTTTTACATAATAGTGTTTTACAATTGAAATACCTTATTTTTTTCATTATTAAGAATGGTGGATCCATGAGGTTGTGAATTAATTATATGAAACCAATTCCATTAAATCAAAAAACATCTATCCTCTATCATTCATAGATGTTTTATTCAATCAAATTCATGGATACTTTTATTTCACAAAAATTGAAATTCATTTTGGGTATCATCAACTGTAAATTATTAATGATGTGAAACTTAATTAAAAATCTAGAATATGTAATTAACATTAAATTCCTACCTTAATTCAATTTTGGTTAACTAATGAACCCTCTTTTTTAAAGATCTAATGAATACAAGATTTAATAATTCTATTATATTTTTAATATATTCATTGATTATATCTTTCTATAATATATCATCTAAGAGTAACATGAGAATCACATGTGTATCATTCTAGTGACTCTAAATTGTAAAATTGTTATATTGGGTAGTTTAATTTGTGATCGTTGGCTTTAGAATTTTCCTTTTCATAGACATGTTGTCTCATTGTATGGAAACATAGATTATCCTATGATGAAAAATATAGTTATAGAATTTCTATACCAATGAACATAACTGGGGTATATATTTTAATTTCATTAAAGGTTAATATAAAAGATTAATTCAGTATAACTGTATATGGGATAACCTATTATCCATGTTTTTGTAAATTGGAGTTAGAATCATATAGAAAATGGAATATAAATAATTTTTTAATAAATTTATATAGATATTTCTATATAATTAAATTTTTAACTAACATCAGGAAATTATTGATTATTTCCATGTACTGATGCATCAATGGAGGGACTCAGTTCTTCTATTATAAAAAATCATAAGGCTATTAATTAATAATTATGGCAGTCAATGGTTGTTGGATAAAAAAATATAGGAATTTAAATTTATTAAGGAGATTTAATTGCATTTATAATGATATAGATATAAAATCAATATAGTGAAATATTGTAGATATATCTAAAAAATAAGATCCCAATTTTTTCACAAAACAAGCATAATATAAGGAAAATATGATGTCCTCAAGAAAAAATAAATTAATATTTTTCAATAAAATACCACACATGGAAGGACAATATGGTATTAGTTACATTGAGTATGAATGATCAAGGGGTTATTAAAAAAATGATAGATATGTATCATACAAAAAATAACCTAAAAAAGAAATATATGAGAATTATTTTTGAAGGGGAGATATCACTCACTATTCAAATTACTGTAAAACCTTCTTTTTTAGAAAATGTAAGATTTTCCCAATCTGATAAAAATAATTTCCAGAAGAAAAGTAATGGATTGAAAAATTGGAATCACTAAATATTGTTTATAAAGACGAAGTTCAGAAATTTGGATATAGATTATGTGTTTTATTAATAACAGAGATAAAAATGTAATTACTGGATGATACTCATAGTTAAAATTACAATATAAATCCTATTAGCACCAATATTTATAGGTATTTGAAGGAACATGTTCTATGGTATAACATGAATCATGATATTTTTAATTATATATCTAGATGATTATATTTCCAATAATTGAAGGAAGAAAGACAATTTCCTAGATGTTTCAAGGAAACTGTTCGTTATCCTACATAAAATTATGGTGATATTAATATGGAAATTATCATTATAATACCAAAGACTTCTATTATTTAAAATTAAATATGTTTTATTAATGATATATATATGAAATCAACACCTTTCATCATTATATGATAATATTTTCATCTTAAGGGCCTCTCAATGATCATTATGAATTATGTTTTTATACTTCAGTAAATAAATATTTCAATTTTTTTCATTATCTCGATTGCAAAAAAATATTGTGGAGTCATTATAAGGATCATAGAAATATTCATGATTTGAGAACTTTCTATTGTAATGACCCAAATTTTTTCAATGGAAATTCCCTTCTTATATTTATGTTATAAAATAACATGAAATCACAACATAATGAACTACTAAGTGATAAGTGACCTTTAAACGTAAGTTAGTCACTTCTGTGTTTCGAATTTTGAAAATATGACATAAACGGTTGTGTTCAAGATGATGTATGGAGTCTAATGAAACAAAAATAGTTTTTATTGAATAGTTAACTACCCTTATGAATAGCAACATACCCTTGTGAATTGTAATATGACCCTTATGAATATTAAATCATCTAACAGAAGAGTAACATTACCTATGAATATGTAAATAAAATATACACATCTTAGAAAGTGACAATTTTACCTTAGTAAACATTTTGTTATTTTGTAAGTCATAAATAATTAAATATAAATAGTTAATTAATTTAAAAGAAAATTTATTTCCCTAAAATGTATTCATAAATTATTTAATCAATGTCTTAAAGTTTTTATATAATTTTATAAGACCCAATGTACTTTTTGAAAGCACTATAAAATCTGTTTTAATCTTAAAAACTGTTTTTTATGTAAATTATGATTTTAATTAAATATTAAATTAATAATACAAAGAAAATTATTTTTGAAAAATGGATTTTATTTTTCTATTATACACGTTGAAATATGGTTGGGGTAATTTTTTGGATTTTTCTGAGATAATTGAATTTTTTGATGAATAGTAGAATCCGATAATTTACAATAAATGCTAAATATTGGATTAATTGAGTCATCTAGGATGCTCTACTGATGTAAGACCACTTGGTTCAGGATCAAAGGATTAAATTACTATTCTTTTTCATTCAAGACTCACTATTCCTTGTATTAGGAGAAAATTAATAAACTAATGAATTTAATATTATGGAAACCCCTCTCCCCTCCACTATAAAATCCACCCCTCTCACCCTCTTTTCCTCACACCTCTCAAGATCCAATAGTTCTCTAAATTTGTCCCAAACACCTTCTCTAGCCCCTACCCCACGTCTATGATCTGTGGGTCTCATCAAAATACCATTCTTAGTCTCTTAAGGAGGATCTCTAGTGAAGGATTCAAGAGGTAATTTCCCTCGCTCTTCTCCTTTAATTTCCTTTCAAGATCAAGTTCATTTCTTGATCTCTCCCCATATATAATCATAAAAATTGTATAGTAACTCCAGTATTATACATTAAATGTAATTTTATGATTCTTATGATATTTTATTTCATCCAACCCCCTTTCTCACTTCCTTTTATTTCATTAAAGAGAATGTTGTTCGTGAGGTGTTAATTTATCACCTTCAAGAATGACATGCTTTCTTCATCCATATCTACCTTCAGATCTGGTCATGAAACCATTTTTATGTTTGATCCAAAATATGATATATATGTATTATGTTCTATTTAACGTTATGTAAATAATGTATGGACATATTACTAAGTGATAAGTAAAAACAAGTTCGTTGTGATCCGAAAACCGCCCAAATTGACCCAAACAACCATCATTTAATTCTTATCTAATGATTTCTGCACATGGATATAATATAATTCATTATAAGATCATTTAAAATCCTGTAATATAATTAATGACATGTAATATTATTTCATTATGTTTACTCTTATTCTACCAAAACATCAATTTAAGAATACAAGTTAACCACTCAAGAAAACCATAAAAAGAAACATTCCAGAATAGTGTTTTTAAACTCTATAACTCATCCAAAGGAACATAAAATCACTTAATCAAACCATAATGAAAAATATAAATGATTTAATGGTTATTGGATTTCTAATTAATGAATATAATGTCATTATACATGACATTAAATAGAAGGAAGCATTCAAATACAAGGTAAGGGGAAATTTTCAAACCCAACAATCATCCTTCGGGTTCTACCTCTTTCACTCCATTTTTGATATGGTCACTCTTTAAAGATCATTTTTACATCATTTTAATTACGTTTAGGGGATATACATGTTTTCTAATGAAGTTTATATAAATGAAATTTTTTTCCAAAAGAACTCTTCTTTTACGAACTCAACTTTTACCTCACATTCATGGTTGATGGTTCTTGTATCAAGTAACTTGTTCCCTCTTTCTTTTGGGAACCCAAAGATTATGAATTTATTCATATGAGATGAAAATCATTCCATAATATGGGTTAGTTATGTTCATTTTTTATATGTGTTCTATGTGGAATGAATTATGATGATAATGTTATGATGTGACATGTGCGCCCGAAATTATATAGCGCAATATAAATGTTTCAAAGTGACGGGTGCGCCCTGACTTATACAGCGCTCCAATGCATTGGATAAAGTGATGAATCTCATGAGTAAATGTGAAATGATATTTTATCAATATTATAGCTTGGTTCACAAGTATGTGTGGTAGTTAACCACTTAGACATGATGTTTCAATTTTATGCATTGCCACATTTCAAGTCTTTTATTTATGATCCTCTCAGGTTCACGATCTTTTGCCTATGTTATGATTATGCTCACCCCATGATATATTGTTCTTATCTGTCCTCTTACTGGGATTCTATCTCACCCCTTTTTATTTATATCCTCAGGTGGATACATGTACTTAGAAGAGGACAAGTTATAATAAGAATCTAGAGAAGAAGAAATTAAATAAATGTTTATGCTTGATGTTGTACTTTTTATGTATGGCTCTAGTATTCCCAAGACACTAAACCTTTTGATCCTCTATGTCTTATAATATTATGTTCCTTATCATTAAAATTATGTAATATTAATGTATGAAATGGCTCATGTCTCTATAGTTTGTTTCAGAGGCAAGTTTTAGTTAATTTGGGATTTAGGATTAAGTAAACTCTAGGGAAAACCTACAGCATGAGACTAATACAAATTTTCCCACAAGAATATTTACCTAGGGATCCCATATGTTATGATCTTAGTATAAATATTTTTAAATGAATATATTATTTATGAATTGTTTACTTATGTTTTGTTCTAACCTTTTCTATTTTAGAAAATAGTGGGAACCAGGTGAAATCAGGCCAACAACTCATGTGAGGGCCAATGAAACAATTGCCCGAATGATATCCCCAATGATTTGGGAGGTAGATTTCAAAACATCATGGAGATTCTTACCAAATTATCTCAGTTTATGAATAATAACCATAATAATAGGGAACTTCCAGTTTCACCAAAGAGGGAGCAACATGCTATCGAATGTTTTATGAGGCAACGACCACCGAAATTTTGTCGATCTTCTGATCCACCAGTTTCAGAACAGTGGGTCAACTCCATGGAGAAGATATTTTCCGTTCTACAATATTCGAAGACATAAAAGGTGACCCTAGATGATTATCGTCTAGAGGAAGAAGCTGATCAATGGTGGGAATTGATTAAGAACACCATTCCAAGGGAGTAAATTGATGAGATAGAATGGGAAGACTTTATGATAATGTTACTTAACAAGTATTTCCCATGAACTCTTCACATGAAGATGAATAGGGAATTCATAAAGATCAAGGAAAATGAAGGATAATCTGTCACAACCTTCGAAGAGAATTTAACAAGGCTCGCAATGTATGCTTCGGGTTTTGTTATCAACAATGATAAAAAAATTGATAGATTCTTTAGTGGATTAAAACCACTCCTTCGAAAGGCTCTTGTAATTTGTGAATTTGGGTGTTATGAAGAATTTTTTAGTTGTGCTCTCAAAGTGGATATGGAGTTTGGAGAATGTTCCCATGCCTATAGTGATAGGAAATGAAATATATAGTTTCAACCTGATAGAT
Organism: Viscum album; assembly: GCA_963277665.1. NCBI lineage: Eukaryota > Viridiplantae > Streptophyta > Magnoliopsida > Santalales > Viscaceae > Viscum > Viscum album. Next base: position 791,073,526 of record OY728160.1, on the reverse strand, counting down.
CTAATGAAAAGGTGGGAAGAAAAATCAATGACCCACATGCCAAAAATGTAGAATGTTTCACCTTGGGAACTTCCTCAAAAAGATGGGGAAATGCTTCAAGTGTGGGAAATAAGGTCACCATTCTTAAGAGTGTCGAAAATACATGAAAAGGAAGGAGAATTTAGCCGATGAAAGGGGAGAACCGCCCATGGTTCAATGCTACAACTATATGGAGCTAGGGAACTATACAAACCAGTGCACTAAACCTCGAGTTATCGAGGGTAATCAACCTCAGCAGCCAACAATGTCAAAATAACAAGGGAATACTTATGCCATCACTACTACAGATGTGGAGCATGATAATTATGTTGTACAAGGTATACTTCCTATTCACTCAAGAATAGAAAAAGTCTAAATTGATTCTGGTTCTATGCATTCCTTTGTATCTTTCAAGTTTGCTAGAACTATATAATTGAATCCTCAAAAACATGAATTAGGGATATCTATAAAAACACCGAGTAATGAAATCATTGTAACCCAAGTGTTTGACTCTTCTCCCATTGGCGTATGTGGGATGATTCTTCCAGAAAATTTTGTAATACTTCCCTGGGTGTAATTCGATGCTATAATGGGAATGGATTGGATATCATTATATAGAGCACATATCAACTATCAGGAAAAGGATATATCATTTCATATTCCAAACCATCCCATTCACCTCTACAAATGCAATAAATATCATGATTCTCCTTTAAAAAATACGTCAATTATGTGGGTGTTGATTCCCTATGAAGAAGCATATCTCGCCCAAATGGGTGAGTCGTAGGAAAGTGCCAACCCTGAGGAAATGCCCATAATGAGGGAATACAGGTATGTATTTCCCTATGAGTTACCCTGAATTCCCCCAGATCATGAGGTGGAGTTCTCAATTGAACTCATTCCTGGAGCTACTCCAATCATGAAGTGTCCCTATAGGATGACTCCTATCAAACTGGAGGAGTTAAAGAAGTAGCTGCAAGAGAATCTAGAAAAAGGGTTCATACGCCCTAGTGCATCACCTTGGGGTGCACCGGTGCTCTTTTTAAAGAAGAAGGATAGAAAAATACGGTTGTGTATCGATTATCGGGAACTCAACAAGATCACAATAAAGAACAAGTATCCTATCCCAAGGATTGATGACTTGTTCAACCAATTAAGAGTAGCTCAATACTTCTCAAATGTGGATATTCATTATGGATATCATCAGGTATAGGTGAAGAAGGAAGATATTCAGAAGACTTCCTTCCGAACAAGGTATGGGCACTATGAGTTTTTGGTGATGCCCTTCAGACTTATTAATGACCCTGAAATCTTCCAGGATTTGATGAATAGAGTCTTTATTCGTTACCTCATAAATTTGTGGTAGTGTTTATCGATAATATTTTCATCTACATTAAGAGCAAAGAGGAACATGAAAAACATCTATGACTTGAGTTGGCAACATTGAGAAAGGATAAGTTGTATGCCAAGTTCAGTAAGTGTGACTTTTGGATGAATCAAGTCACGTTCTTGGGACATGTAATCACAAGTGAGGGAATTTTTTGTTTATACTTCAAAGACAATGGAGATCCAGTAATGGCCCAGGCCCTCTAGTGTAACAGAAATCTGTAGTTTTCTTGTATTAGCTGGGTACTACCGACGTTTTGTGTGAAACTTCTCACTATTTTCAAGCCCTATAACTATGTTAACAAGGAAAGGGGTACATTATGTCTGGACAGAAGAATGTGAGGAATGCTTCATGGAGAAAAAGAGAAGGTCGATCACTACACCTGTACTCACACTACCGAAAAGTGCAGAATGTTTTGTGATATACAGTGATGATTCAGAGAAAGGATTGTGTTGTGTACTCATAAAAAATAAAAATGTGATAGCCTATGCCTCATGATAGTTGATGATCCCTGAGCAGAACTACCCGACACATGATATAGAGATGGAAGCCATTATTTTTTCCTTGAAAATCTTGTGGCACTACCTTTATGGCTAGAAGTGTGACATATACATCGACCATAAGAGCCTAATGTAAATATTCACACAAAAGGAGCTAAACATGCGTCAAAGAAGATGGTTAGAGCTAATCAAGGATTACGATTTCACTAATCACTATCATCCTGGAAAGGCGAACACGGTAGCTGATGCTCTAAGAAGAAAAGATCATGTGACTCTATCAATGCTGCGGATTGGGAAGGACCATATCTTCTTTGTCATGAAAAGGATGTATTTGGAAATAATAAGGGTAGGGGATACATCTTACCTTTCCCAAATGATTGCACAACAAACCATCCAGGAGAATATTAAGGAAGCACAAAGGGATGATGTGGAGATACAAAAGAGGGTGAATGCAGTAAAGGAAGGGAAGCTGCAAGAGTTCCATATCGACGATGATGGTGTGATTCGGTTTGTCATGCGGCTTTGTGTGCCTTCATCACCCAGGATAAAGAAGGAGATATTAGACAATGCACATAGCTCATATTTATATATCCATCCCTGGTGTACCAAGATGTACCGTGATCTTTGAGAACACTTCTGGTGGGAGAACATGAAGAAGGAGATTGCGGAATATATATCAATGTGCATGGTATGTCAATATGCTAAAGCTGAGCAACAAATGTCAAAAGGTATGATGCATCCATTGCATATTCAAATGTGGAAATGGGAAAATTTTACTATTGAAATTTTCACGGGTCTCCCAAAGACGTCAAAGAGAAATAATACGACATGGGTTGTGGTTGACCGACTCACCATGACTACCCATTTTATCTATATTCGGGTAGATCTAACGCTTGAACAACTAACAAAGTTATATGTGAAGGAAGTGGTGAGACTGCATGGTGTTCCACTCTTAATTGTCTCTGATCATTATACAGGTTTCACATCTATTTTCTGCAGGATCCTTCAACATGCATTGAGTACTGATTTAAATTTCAGCATGTCCTATCACCACCAAACTTATGGCTAGCCTGAAAGAACTATTTAGACACTTGAAGATATTCTAAGAGCCTGCTATCTTGAATTCAAAGGTAGGTGGGATCATATTCTCACATTGGATGAGTTCTCATACAACAATATCTTCCACTCGAGTATCGAGATGGCTCTATACAATGCTCTGTATGGAAAGCGATGTAGAACTACAACCTATTGTGATGAAGATGGAGAAAGGAAGCTACATGGACCCGATCTTGTTAAAGAGATGACAGTGAATGTTCAAGTTATCCAGAAACACATCAAATATGCTCAATTTCAGAAAAGGTGTTATGCTAACAACTATCGAAGGGACTTGGAGTTCGACGTTAGAGATAAAGTCTTCATTCGAATATCTCCATGGAATAGTTTCATGTGATTCGGAAAGAAAGGGAAGATAAGACAAAGATATATTGGCCCCTTTGAAATCCTTGAACACATAGGAGCCATGTCCTATCATCTTGAACTTCCACTGAATATGGCACAAGTTCATGATGTGTTTCATGTATCACTACTGAGGAAGTATATACCAAACCTTTCAAATGTACTAAACTCAGAGGTGGTGCAGCTGGAAGATGATATATCATATTAGGAGTAGCTCGTAATAATTCTAGATCAGAGAGATAAGGTTCTACAGAACAAGACAACCCATATTTTCAATGTGTTTTGGAGGAACCGTAAGTTTGAGAAGAAACTTTGGAACAAGAAGAGGTAATGAAGGAGAAAGACCCTCACCTATTTGGTTAATGTGAAATTTCGTGGGCAAAATTTCTTAATGGGGGAAGAATGTAACGACCCAACGTTTTTCCATGGAAATTACCTTATTATATTTATGTCATACAATAATATTAAATCACAACATAATAAACTATTAAGTGATAAGTTACATTTAAAAATAAGTTAATAACTTCTGTATTTGGAATTTTGAAAATCTGACATACACGGTTGTGTTCAAGATGTTGTTTGGAGTCTAATGAAACAATAATAATTTTTAGTGAATAATGACCTACCCTTATGGATAGTAACATACGCTTATGAATAGTAATATGACCCTTATGAATATTAAATCATCCAACATAAGAGTAACATTACTTGTGATTAATTAAATAAAATTTAGACATCATAGACAGTGGCAATTTGACCTTAGTAAATGTTTTTGTTTTTTGTAAGTCGTAAATAAATAATTATAATTAATTAATTAATTTAAAGGAAAATTTAATACCGAAAAATGTATTAATAAATTATTTAATCAATTTATTATAGTTTTTAGATAATTTTATAAGACCATACATAATTTTTTAAAGCACTATAAAATAAGATTTAATCATAAAAACTGTTTTTAAGTAAATTATGAATTTAATTCAATATTAAATTAATAATATATAGAAAATTATTTTGGAAAAATCTATTTCATATTTGGATTCTACATGTTGAAAAATGGTAGGGGTAATTTTTTGGTATTTTTCTGAGATACTAGAATTTTCTGTTGAATAATAGAATCTGATAATTTACAATAAATGCTAAATAATGGATTAATTGAGTCATTAATGATGCTATACTGATGTAATCCCACATGGTTTTGGATCACATGATAAAATTACTATTCATTTTCATTCAAGACTCAATATTCCTTGTCTTAGGGGAAATTAATAAACTATTGAATTTTATATTAAGGAAACCCCTCCCCCCTCCACTATAAAAGACACCCTTCACACCCTCATTTCCACACACCTCTGATGTTCCAAGCCTCCTCTAAAATCGGCCCAAACACCTTTCCTAGACCCTCCCACACGTCAAAGAGATGATGGTCCCATCAAAAGACCATGCTTAGGACCTTATGGAGGTTCTCAAGAGAAGGATTCAAGAGGTAATTTCCCTCTGCCTTCTCCTTTAATTTCCATTCATGTTCGAGTTCATTTCTTGATCTCTACCCACATATCATCATCCAAATTGTATTGTAACCCTAGTATTATAAATATAATGTACTTTTATGATTCTAATGAGATATTATATAATCCAACCCCCTTTACCTCTTCCTTATATTTTATTAAAGAGAACGTTGTTCCTAAGATGTTAATTTATCACCTTCATCAACGACATGCTTTTTTCTTTCATTTATACCATCAGATCTGGACATGAAACCATTTTTATGGTTGAACCAGGATATTTTATATGTATTATGTTCTATATAATGTTCTTGAAATAACCTATATCCATATTACGATGTTATAAGTTAAAACAAGTTCGTTGTGATCCAAAAACCGCCCAAATTGACCCAAATAACAATAATTTAATTCTTATCTAATGATTCATCCACATGGATCTAATATAATGAATTATAAGATCATTAAAACTCTTGGAATAAAATTAATGACATGTAATATCGTTTTTTTATGTTTACTCGTGTTCTACCCAAACATAAATTTAAGAATACAAGTGAACCACCCAAGAAAACCTTGAAAACAAACATTACTGAATAGTGTTTTTAAACCCTATAACACATCCAAATGCACATAAAATCACTTAATGAAACCATAATGAACCATAGTAATGTATAAAAGGTTCTTTAATTTCTAATTAATGAATATAATGTCATTATACATGACATTAAAGAGATGTAAGCATTCAGATACAAGGTAAGGGGAAATTCTCAAACCCAAATTTCATCCTTCGGGTTCTACCTCTTTCACTCCATTTTTGATATGTTCACTCCTTAAATATCATTTTTCCATCATTTTATTTCCTTTTCTGGGATATAAATGTTTTATTACTATGTTTATGTCAATCCAGATGTTTTCCAAAAGAACTCTTCTTTTAAGAACTCAACTTTTACCTCACATTCATGGTTGATGGTTCTTGAATGAAGTATGTTGGCCCCTCTTTCATTTGGGAACCCAAAAATTATGAAAGTATTATTTTTAGGTGAAACCCATTCCTTAATATGGGTATGTTATGTTCATTTTTTATATGTGTTCTATGTGGCAAGAATTATTAAGATAAAGTTAGGATGTGACGGGTGCGCCCGGAATTAAATTGCGCTATATGAATGTTTTAATCTAACGGGAGCCCCTGGAATTATACTGTGCTCAAATGGATTGGGTAAAGTGATTAATATCATGAGTAAATGTGAAATGATGTGTGAAAAAGATGATAGATTGGTTCAAAAGTATGTGTGGTAGTTAACCACTATGATATGATGTTTCATTTTTATGCATTGCCACAATTCAATTCTTTTATTTATACTCTTATCATGTTCAGAATATTTTTCATATGTTATGATTATACTCACCCCATGATATATTATTATTATCTATCCTTTTACTGGGATTCTAATCAACCCTTTTGATGTATATCCTCAGGTGGTTAGATGTACTAAGTAGAGGATAAGTTCCAATAAGAAGCTAGAGAAAAAGAAATTAAATAAATTTTTATGCTTGATGTTGTATTTGTTATATATGGTCCTAGTTTTCCCAAGACACTAAACCTTTGTATCTTCTATGTGTAATACTATTATGTTTTTTATCTTTAAAATTATCTAATAGTAATTTAAGAAAATGTTCGGGTCGCTATACCTACCATCCTCAACGTAATTGAAATTACAAATGTATTACTCAAACAAAGGAATACATATTGAGGTTGCACTAATACCAATTAAAGTTGTGAGGGATTAGTTTTTATGTTTCGTATAATTTTCCTATAATAATAGTTTTATGTCCAATATTAAAGTGGAATCATATGAAGCATTATATGGAATGTGATTTAAAACTCCAACTTGTTGGGATGAAGTTTGTGTAAGAAAACAAAAAGGACTGAAATTATTTAAAAAGAAATAAAAACATCATTCCTATTTCAGGCCATATTTAATCATATCAATAATGAAAAAAATAATTCACGTAAGAGGAGGATACATTGTAAATTCTAAAAGGTAGATGGAATTTTGATAAAAGTATCTCCATGTATGGCTGATATATGCATTAAGAAAAAGGGAATACATTCCCTCTGGTTTATTTCCCATTTTGAAATTTTGGAAACTATATTTTCGATTTATTATTTATTTTTAATTAAAATAAACCATTATAATGTTCAAAGAAATTTCGATATATTATTTTTATTGACATTCCATACCCAATTCTGGATCTCACCTCTAATGAAAAGAATTAGAACCATATTTATCTTACTATTAAGAGTGTATCATGATTATTGAAACTAGGGAACAAGTAATGAGAAATTTCCTCAATCAAAATGTAAAGGAACATTATAGAAATAACAAATTGTATTATAGTATATTCAATTGATCATTTTTAATGTAAATGAACAACCATGAACTGTTTAGGGAGTCAAATCAATGAAAAGTTTGAGGAATGCATTCTCGAAGGAGGGGATAATATAACACGCAATAATCTATTATAGTAATATTAAATTCTATTTTATTAAATATATATTAAAATAAAAATCATATAATTTCAATAAATAAAATTATTCTTTTATATGATAAATATTTAATTTCATCTAACTTAGTGAAAGTTAGAATGAAATGATTTAGTTGACTTTCTCCCATAGAAATATTTTTTTCTGAATAATTTTATATGTAAAATTTAATTATTTAACCATTTATTTTTATAATTAAATATATTATGTTTAATTAAAAAATTTATTTACTATAAATATTCTATACTTAAATATATGAACATTTGGGTTTAAAATAATATTTTTCAAAAAACTATTTTTTTTATAAAACTATTTTTAAAAAATAAATAATGTCAATCCACTGTTATTATTTAAAATTTTCTTTAGTTGTTAGTTATAAAGATGAAATTTATAGATTATATATCCATTTATATTAATCTAAATTATTATTATGAGGACTCGTAATCATTTAGTTAATATAATATCATCTTATTTGTGAATAATTCATTTATTGAAAAATCATTTTTGGATATATTTTTTGTGTTTATTAATTAATTAAATTATTTCACATTGATTAATTTAATATGATAGATTTTATTCCATAATTTAAATGATTATAATTATAATTTTTTAATATACTCAACATAATTTTCTGAAATTATGAATAATAAAATTATTACATATTAATTTCCTCAGTTAAGGATAAAATATTTCTACAAGCGGATTAATCAAAATGATAATGGTAAGATTAAAAAATAACCATTTTTAAATATCATTTCATAGAATTATTTATACCTAATCAAAAAAAAAATATTGTAAGGTCATTTTGTTTCATTTATCCTTGGAATAACCATATCATTTTTTATGTTTGGATAAATTCCCAAGTAAATTCCAAGAAGGTATCACCCCCGACCAAAAATTTGAATGAATATTCATAGATCAACCAATCTATGATAAAATATATTAAAAAAATCATTATATATTTTCTTATATTTTTCCTTCCCAAAAGCCTAATAGTAATTTCAATAATAATATATCTAATTGTTGTTTAACTTACTGAAGGTGATCATCTTCACAATGATATTTAATTAGAATATATTTATAACTATGACTCATTTATTGACATATAATGTATAATAAAAAAATTATCTTTTATATACTAAGATTATATTACCAATATTTTATAATATTTATCCACCACATTTTCTATAAGGTGGGAAACAATTCTGCCAACCTTGTGTACGATGGACTATCCCCTTGAAAAATGATGTAATTTGGATTCCATTAATAACACAAATAGATAATCATTATGATTGAAATAAATAATATATATCATACATACTACATGATATTTATTTATTTAAATTTATATATCAACCACTACCATACCCATTATCTAATTACGGTGGTTATATCATTACCCATGCGTACGTATGACCAACATATTTCCACAAATAAATGCTATTATTTTTCAAAAAAAATATTAATGACTTGTTAAAAATGTTTATAATGACAAAATATGGTAATTATATCTTTTATATCACTATTCTTATGATAGATATATATCCTATTCAAAATAACATTATTTTCCATGACAAAACAAGAATGATTAAAATAAGAAACTAACACTCAAGACATTGATAGTAATGAAAATAATATATTGATGGATGGATGATATTATTAGAAGATAATATATTTTATAATAAATAATAACATGAATCTGGAATTAATTGATGATTTTTATAAAACCATTATACAATAGGAAAAATCTCATTTAACTATGGGGAATCTTAAGGTATGTGATTTCATCTAAAAAACATATTTCATTGAGACATAATAAATTTTCTACTGACAAATAATTTTAAAATTTTCATGACATTCCAATTGATAATTTAATATCATATATTATTCATATTTAAAGTATTTTAAATGATACAAAATGATTTCTCTCTTTCATGTTGGTTTTATTATGATATTTCAAAAAGGTGTGGTACATCTACTCTATTTTCGGTCATTGAGTCATATTTTAATTATATTAATCAATTTCATCAATATGCTATTAAGATTTACCCTTTTACATGTAATATTAGAAAAAAATCATATGTCACATTATTTATATTTACAATTTTAATTATTTAATCATCATGATTTGATTGGAATATTCCTCAATGTTATGGAATTTAATAACCCAATTTCATTTTATTGTGTTATATTAAATCCTTATCATCTTTGATATTTTATTATTACTTGTTAGGTTATTAATTATTGTTTTATATTTTATTTCCACTTGATTTAACTACATTATCATTTTATATGCATAATCAATCCATTATTTAATTCTGGCATCAATGGTATGATATTTCTAGGGAATTTTGTATCAATTTATAATAAATTGAGACATATTTCGTATAATACACCTATTCAATTTTATGTAGTGTATATACATCCCCTATGATGTATTTATCAGTATTACAAATATATTTATTTTTAATGTTTCAATTATACTCTATACAATTTAGGGGTGACAATTTAAATTCTACAAAATATGTAATAATGTATTTTATAATCTAACAATATTATTGGATTGTATATATTATCATTAAATTAATCATGTCAATTATTCTTAATAAGCTAAAACAATATAAAAAATACATATTATTCATCATGGATATTTTTATTTACTAAATTACATTGCATTCTTATATATGGTGGTTTATTTTAAATGTTGTTTTACTGATCGAGGAAATTTTTTATAAATACACATTATTTAAAAAATAATTATATTTGTTGATAATGAATAGAGTTCAGGAATTATATCGATTATTCATTATATAATGAATCCATCAGATATGTAGTGATGGGAGGTTACTTTAATTATATGGACCAATAAAGCATCAAAATCACTCATCAAGAAAATCATTTGGATAAATTAAATATTCTGTTAGACATTACTTTAAACATTCATGGAGCATGATCATGATGGTGTTGATATCTTGATTATATATATCATGAAATAAATTATTATTATGTTCTTGAAATTATAAATAAATTATTATTATACATGATATTATTTCATTTATACTATGCATTGTGTAATTTTTATATAATGTTTCTGGTACCATTGAATGTGTGTTTACAAATTTTGCATTACAAATATATTCAGGTATATCAAATCATTATAGTCATATTATTGAATAAATTTTATTCATTTACAATTATATACATTATATTATTGATTATTAATTTTTTTATTTCATGTCTGGAATATAACCCTAACTTGTTTTGAAACATTTACCAGGGATATGAAGAAGAATTAATTAATTGATCCCAAGGATAGAAAAAAAATCCATTATTATTATATATATTTTATCATGAACTAAAATTGGGTATCATGTTTGTCTGGATAGACCAATGACATGTAATTTAATTTTTTCATGGATCATGGCGACTTTTATATATGATAATGTAGAATTGTAAACATTATCGTTTGTTTATAGTATTTAGGTGTGCTAGCTAAAAGTATTCTTATCTTATATAAGAGCTCAATATACACATGGGTTTCTTTAAATTTACTAGGGATTTAATGACCTGGGATTTACTGATATATCATGATGTCATGGATCACTTGAATTATGTTATAAATTTACCATTTCCTTATATAAATGATTAATCATTGTGAGGAGGTTCATTCCCAAAACATCCTGTAAATTTATTTCTTATTTTTTAGGATACATAGTTATTGTTAGAGTTCCTTATCTGGTACACACTTGTATTTCACCCATATCAAAACTGTGTTAGACATTAGAGCCAATGGAAATGATCATAAAATATTTAAATGTGTGTTCAGAAAAACATGATAATTTATTTCTATATTGTATGATCTATATTTACATTATATCCATAACAATAGGCTTCATTATATGGGATCCTGTAACTATAGATGAAAAGACTATTTTACCTCCAAATCATATCAATCTATATAAAAAATTCGATAACAAATTTTTTATTGATTCATATAATTAAAATATATGTAGTGATGTCTTGGATCACTTATCATAGATAATACTTCTACACATCAATCATATGAAATCCATTTTGTTTGGTGGATGGTTTGGATGTCCCTACCTCTTCTATTTCCAATCAATTAAATCAAATACACGGTGTCAATTTTTCTATCAGAGAGTCCCCATAAAATATCAAATGAAATTAAAAAAATCCCTTTGAACATATCATAGAGATTCATATCTCAAAATTCGAAAATATTTAATGAACATTCCCAAAAAATAAAATTTTACAACAGTTGAATATCTTTTATTAAAGTCATATCCAAGTGAGAATAATTAGAGTATGGTTCCAAAAATTTATTATCCTACACCAAAGTAAGAAATTAACTCGTTTAATAGTTAATTATTTCATAATAAATAATTTAAATATTCAACAATATTTATTTCAATCATATTATATACACATATACAATATATGTTATCTCCAATTCAACCCCTGTGACATACATTTAAAATGAATCACAAGAGAATATGGGGCCCTATAAATCCTCCATTTATAATGTATTGTGGTCCAGCATATTCCGAAGGTAGATATTTTCAACCTATCATCATGACATAATACAATGAAAAAAGGATACCTTACATAAGACCTCATGCTATTTGTGGACTTTTCCAAGGAACAAATTCCCTAATAGAGATTACAATCCATGTCAATGATTTTTTTACATTAATATATAAGTAGATCAAATTACCCCTATAAAGAAATTTTGTATATTGACTTCTATCATAAAATAAAAAATAGTGATACCAGAATCATCTTTATTCAAACCATCAAAAATCCTAAAAATAATTCCCTAACTCAGCATTTGTAATTTGGATGTTTCAGTGATATCTTTTCATCTGAATCCCATAGCAATGATGTGAACCCATCTTTTTATTTTTCCTATATATGATGTGAATCATTGAATATTCATTTCTTGAATTAAGTACCGAAAAATTATTATTACTTTGTGACATGTTATGAAAACCAAAAAATTTATCATGGGATTGACCATAACCACCTATAAATAAGACACTCAAACTAACTCTCGAGTGTGGACTTATAATATGGTGAATAAAATTTTCATACCTGTAACATGAATATGATGAGTATATAAAAGATCTTGAAATTAATTTTTGTGGCTAGTTTAAATTTACTTTTCATACATATTGGATATATTTATATAGTTTTTCAAAGTATTTATTAATTATACTAATTATTATTTATAGCATTTCTCAATCCTAGTGTATGATCTTGATCAACACATTGGTGCATTCTCCATTCCATGGGAGATAATTTTTTTAACATGATAGACATAAATTCAATATTGATTTTCCAAACATATGATAGAAAATTTAAATAATTATGTTAGAGTTCAATCTATATAAGTATTAATATAAACAAACTACAACAGTATTGATTCATATCCAAATAGAGAAATTAGTTACGTCTAGTTATCATATCATGAGGAAAACCCAAAATCCCATTAAATTTAAACTTCATACATCTATTTTGACCCCAACATTCATAAAATATTTCCCTCTATGGATTTATAAATAATAATAATCCATACCTTTTTTCATATTGAGATATATAATTTTATATTACCCATAAAAATGTTGACTTTATATTACTATAAATGACATGCGTAATTGGTCCTTATCAAATACAATTATAGTACACAAATATTCGGTTCAACATTGTTTAATATTATAATCCTTTTAAAGGATTCCTAAAAACTAAATTTACTTACATCAGAACAAGTTATTACTATGGACTCATAATGTTGGGGGATTCCCTAAAAATTCAACTTGATTAAATTCCCCTATCTAAAAATGATATCCTATGATTATAGATTTTATTATAATACCATTATGATGATATTCTTTATTCATGTCATCATGTGTAATTTAATGTTTCCAATATCAATATTCATACACCCATCCATGAAAAAATGCCCGACGCCTTATGTAAGTCCTAAATAAATATTGTTATTATATATATTTCATAGGGATTCAAAGGAAATAACTACACTGGAAAACCTGAATGTCATGGTCAAGTTGATGTATTATAGAAAAGTATTTATTTTTCCACACATTTGAGATATATCAATATGAATATCACTTAATTGATAACAATGATTAGTGTGATTCGTGTTATTTTAATATATTTATTTATTCCTGGACATCTTATCCTACTATCGATCAAAATTTTATTTCATAAATATGACATGATTATATTTGAGAGTCCTAAATATAGAGGAAACTCCATATTAGAAATATGTATTGAATGACACATTAACTTGTAAAATATGTATTGAATTCAAAAACATTTATTATAGACCATACCATAATTTTTTAAAATACTAATCATTTTCCTTTTTCCCAAGAGCTAGATCCATGTAGAATTATCTTGGTGGAATCTGGATGGAATAACCCCATTTATTACATGTTCAGTGCTATAATAATATCTAGATGATCTCTTAAATTTTTTTGTTCACTCCTGATATCTACATGATATTTTAAATTAATATTTTTTATCATTCCACTAATTATGGACCTTACAATATATGTTATGAAAAATTACATTTAACATCCTATTTGAAATGAAATGTCATTCATGAAAGGGCTCTAAAATCCTTGTCACATGGTGTTAGACTATAAGAGAAAATATTATATTAATGAATTAAACATCATAATGTAATTCATGAGGTATGAACCCACATATATATAAAAGAAAATATACATGTTTGAGATCATGACACTAGGATATCACATTGGGGTAAAATTCCAAATTTATCCCCACGAGTTCTTAGTTATTGTGTTCCATATAATCTTAATTGACTATAACCTTTAGTATCATCCAATTTTTATCTATCAGGATTATTTTGTATTCAATCCTATATTATAATATTGATTTCTATTCGTATATATTTTATAATGATCAACATAATGAATTTTATTTATATAAAATCTACTTTTTGACAAATTATTCATCTTATAAGATATGTAGTGATAATAAGATCTCATTTCATTGGCCCAAAAAATTAATTTATCAATTTAAAAATTATTTGTTCACCCAAATATCAGTGTCCCAAAATCTTTATATATCCTGTTAATTTGTATAACCCCTTTTCATTCCACCCAAACATTAGTTTTGTATGTTCCTGATATACGATAGAATTTTTTTATAATTCTTACTATCATATGATACATAGTGATTCCTAGTTAATATATAATGGTGGGAAAAAGGAATTACACTAAATACTGAACCTACCTCATTATAATATTTGGTAATTTCATTCTACAATTATAATTCAGGAAAACGTGTCAACTCTAAATCATTTCATCAGGACAAATGTATTCCAGTATAGGGTTTTTCTATAAACATATAAGAAGGAAATGAAATTTTCCTCATTTTTACCTACTTGTATTTTCATAGTCACTACATTGAGATAATTATTGAATTTATTATGAAATATTTTTGTTTATATTATTTTATTTAGATGTAAATCCAAGGTACATGATGTTATATTGAGAGGCATGTATTTCTTATCATATGACACTAAACAGTGCACCACCCATTTACATATCATATAACATTAAATTACACAAAACATTATTACTTATCACATAAACATAATGAAAATGACACATGTTACATATTGTATTCAGTTAAACTACATAGATAATCATCCAATTTTACTGTATTTAGTAAGATTGCACCAATATAACCTTGCCCAATAGAGGTCAATGAATCATCCATCAATTTTAATAAACATTTTTTCAAAATTCCACACATCATCTAGTAAGATTCTTGTTTTCCTAAATATAAGACACATATATTATTAATGAGAGTATATTAACTAATGTTACAACTCTACTTTTATATGTATACATTCTGTAATGTTCCTCCTACATACAACCCTCAATACTTATGCTTAACTAGAGGAGTCTGTCTCTGAGGAAATACTTCTTCTAATCTTTATATTCCCCTATAAAATCACTATAGAACCATTAATCCAAATATTAGAAGTGACCATAAATTTTGTACAAATACCATATAACCACTCGTATTTTAAGATAATTATGTCACACTTTATGATATCGTAATCCCTTATTCATGAATTTTTAGAATTCCCATCCCAAGAAACTGTTGTGGCATTTTGTGTCAAATTTCTGCATATATCATTTGTATGAGAACTATGAACAATATCTATATTCACTAGACATGGGATAAAAAAGTATAACAATAAGATCTATATTCATGATAGGTTTTTCACTAACCATTACATATCAGTTTTCTCACTCTAGAATTTTTTGGTCCATTAATCATTATAATATAATTTTTTGGTATAGTTGAATGATTCATGACCTAAAATTTTAAACATAGATTCCAGAATCCCAAGAATAAAAATAGTTAGTTGCATATATGTAAACATTAATGTAAAACCACATATAATGATACAGTAGAAAAATTAAAACCTCCAAATTCTATGATTTCATCATTCATGGAACTAGAAAAATACACAAATAAAAAAGTCATGAATCCTATGTCTCAAACAATATAGATCTATTATAAGAGATTCATGCTCACATAACCCCTTCTTTCAGTAAAATTGTGAGAAATATTATATCAACTCTATTTATCTAGATGATTAATAAAAATCACTACAATGTATCCATCATGATACATGGACTCACATTGAGTCCCATTTCCTCTTAGGTTAGTGATTCCCAATAAATCATCCATGTAATCAATATATTTTACAATAAGGGGCACCACTTAATGGGAATTCATAAATTCAATATAATTTATCATACATATGAACACTCAACATGGACTACCAACTAGATGCATCATGATCTCAAAATGAATTATATTTTATTTATATTTTATTGAATCATTGTAGTGAAACTAATTTTTCAAATATAGAAAACAACCATCCTTGACATTCATTACCCATCTCATTATCCCTTATTCATGATCATTGAGTTATGATTTAAAAAATAATAATTTATTAATTCATGAGGAATTGATATCTCTGAAATAACACCAT
This sequence comes from Viscum album, assembly GCA_963277665.1. Taxonomy (NCBI): domain Eukaryota; kingdom Viridiplantae; phylum Streptophyta; class Magnoliopsida; order Santalales; family Viscaceae; genus Viscum; species Viscum album. Next base: position 791,057,040 of record OY728160.1, on the reverse strand, counting down.
CATTCAATATAAAATTCAAGAAATAGAGAATATGACACCGCATTGTTGATCCTTTTGATAGTCTTCATCACATGCACCTAAACCATTTGACACAATAGACTAAAATTTGGGAACATAAATAATAGTACATGAGGTTAAGTATATTATTAAAAATATTATTTCATAAATCATTTCAGGTTACCACACTTGTGTTACTACATATGACACATCTCTTTTCATTGTCCATGGTTATATAGCGTTAAACTATATTCATATGTTGTCATTCTAGTCTCACTGTAAACTTCAATTAGTTTGTATTATATATAATGAACATAAAATTTTAAAATATAGAGTCATATTAATCACCATAAATAATTATTAAATATATATTGTTTATAATTTTTGAGTCTCTACTCATGAAAAATGCATTTTGTGTGGTTGGAAAAAATGGGAATTGAAAATTATAGAATGCTCCAAACATGTCATGGAAAAAAATAAGGGAATGGCATTGAAATATTGATATAAATTTTCATTATATATCCCCAATATAAGTATTTGGTCATATTTAGGGACATATAATAATAGACACATAAATTTAGGTTCCCATAATATAACTGCATTGAAATTTACATTATTTATTTCAGTCCCTTACCCCCAATAACATTCAGAGTACTCTAATGCCCTGGAAGAAATGGGTTAAGATTCACTATTATTCTGATAGATATTTTATTATTGTGTAATATAACCCTTTTGAAAATTGTTATCATCATAACAATTTTACCCTTTCTAATCCTCTTCGTATTGAGTTCAATCAATCATCCAAATAGAAAACAATAGTATATATTGATTTATTTTTTACCAATATCCATCCATGAGCCAGGAAATCAATGAAATTTATCAAATAGACCATATATAGTGTAATATGATCATTTTTAAACTTATATCAATCAATGATGAATTCCTTGAACGAATCAATATTAATTTTCAATGCTTATTCTGTAGTGATGGTATTTCACGTTATACATTTTTTATGACATGCCTAGAAAAAAATTATTTTACTAAATGGAAAAAATAGGGAGTAGTTGATCATATATATACCTATATCCATTTAAAATACACTCATATGAATAAATAATCTAAATTGACTAACCTTATTCATTCAGAATTGTATTTCTTTCTATATATTTATGCCACTCATTTGTAGGATAAATTCATATGAATAATAAAAATCGGGTATATTGTTATTGTATTCCTTCTAATACCAATATGTTATACATGAATTGGAGGGAATAAATAATCTAAATGATCCATATCTAGTGTCATTTATTTTATCTACTCTAATATAACTCTTTGATCCTTTCTATGATGAATGTACTATCGAATCAATTGTTTATGAATTTTGATCAATCTTATCTATTTTATTCTAAATGTTCATGCAGATATAAAATTCCATGATAATGTGATATATTTTAATTTATATTATTATTTTTATAAATTATATTATGGTGGATGATATTTTACTAGAGAAATAGGGGGAATTTTTGATTCCTTAATCAAAACAAAGAGTAAGATAAACATCCACAATTAAGAGTCTCCCTCTTTATATAGTAAGTAGTTATTAAAATTTCTCCACTTAGTCCTGGAGTGTGGTTATTTATTTTTTATTTTAATCCTCAATATTTTTATTACACAATGTCATTTCCATATTATAATATATAGTGAGAAAGAGTATTTACACCTTTAAAATATAATCCTCCTCCTTTATAAGGGATTCATCTTGTAACCCATGGCACTCATAAAAAGATTCTTTGGGAGTATTTAGTTTTGATAGAAAGTAAACCATTTTGATAGTGTTTTTATAATATAATAATTTTCATTGTACCTACACCTCCATAAATTGGGTTTTTTCTAAGGATAATCATGATTTATTTTTAGAAAATAAATATTTTATATTATCATCCAAAATAATTTTTTATATAATTATTTCCTATTCTCCCACATCATAAAGTTCCACTTCCTAAAATTTTGGATCATGTGATATCCAAACCTAGTAATAAAAAATGTATTCAATAATAGTTGGAGTTTCAAAATTAAATATAGTAATGTATACTAATGGTATTTATATTACTAATTATTATATGTACCTCTGAGCAGATTAACATGTGATACATAATGTGATAAGAGAATCCTAGTAACCCTCCAAGAAACAGCGTATGAAAATTTAAATACATAACCCATATTTCTTAACAACTATTTCTATGTCGTAAATGATTATTTTGAGGGTTCTAAAATTGCCTCAATATATTTATGGATTGGTAATTTATCTAAAGGTGGAATGAAATCATTATTTATCAATACATCTGGAGAAAATAAAATAAAAATGGCCAATTAGATTATATATTAGTGGATAAAATTATTAATATCAATAGAGGTAATTGTTGAGACTCAGTGACTAACAAAGATAAGTCACCATTAGTAAATAATTTAATTTATATGTTTATTACCTAGATCATCAAATGGGAAGGTTTTTCATCATGGGGATTTCATAATACCCTATTTTCAGCTTATTTTTATATTTTTAATGAATAATTAATATCACACCATCCATTGTTGATCCAACTGGTTGGTTTTGATTCTCCCCACTTAATAGCATCTGTATAGGACTGTTATATGTAGAAGCATCGTTATAGGGTACTCATAATGGATTGTCTACTATTAATTGTATCTATTTTATAGGATTATTCCTTATCAGGGTCCTGGATGTTTGATACCTTGGCTTTAATAGGGGAAGCATTATGTGAAGATTTATAAGATAAAAATCTACTTAGATCATGTAAAATAAAATATCATGGTTAAATATATGAATAATGAATTCCTATAATAATGTAATAAAAATATATAAATTAAAAGTGAATCAAAATCCCCTAACACATTATGAATCACTTCAATATATCGAGAGTTAACATGCACCACCATGTTTCCTAAGAGTTCCTCCATGGTAATTTCAATTACCCAAATATTAATAATATATATTATAAAAATGGTTTTAATTGGAGTCATGTAATATAATAGCCACATTATTTCTTCACAGTTGATCCATTTCAATAATCAAGAGTGGGGAAAGGAGGAATCACTACTACCCACACAACCTCTGTAGGTTGGTCTCATCCAATTATAAATGTTATCGTAATAGGAGGAGTCTTGTCATCACCCAAGATCCCATTGTTTCATCTATATATCTTATCCACTAACCATCCAATAGAGTGAGTTCAAACAATTGGTATGAAATTTTTGTAAAATTTTAATATGAGATTATTTGTATGATATAGAATGTTGACAAACAGGAAGAATAATTGATACTATCCAAAAGGTTTAAATTATCCAGTGTATTGTCTTTTTTCATGACCGTAAATTTATATAGGGATATTTAAGGTCTTATCACTAAACTAATTTACTTTATGAGATTGATTAAGGGGAAAATAATCATTCTCAGGCAATAGTATCATCCATAGATTAAGAGATACATTCCCCTTCTAATGGATCGATATACCTATTTCATTGTCAACTCGAAAATATTATCTATTAGTTTACATTTCCAAATCCTTGGTTTAAATGACAATTGTAGTTACTAGAATTTTGAACACATTGCAATATATTAGAATATATTAATAGATACACTTTTTTAAATTTCACAAAATGAAACATACATGGAAACGAACCGATGAAAAATCCCTCTCCTTCTGTAGGTATGGGTTGATTACCCATTCAATAGTTCCCTAATGTTTTATATCATGTACCTAATATGTAATGGGAACCTTTTAAATGGTGAAATTTATAAATATATGAAATTATTACATATTCTTATTGAAATTAATATTATATGACCAAATTTTATGCTTGGGTAAGACATCACATTTTTTATTCCATGGAATGTGTATAATTATCTAAAGTAGTTACCACATTTCATAAATAATGATCATGGAGTTTCCATCATTCCAAAACTGGTGTTCCATATGATATAAATCATATAATTGGTTAGTGACTAGTTTATTTATCTTCGATAGAAAATAATTGATCGTATTTTACCTGAACTAATACCAATGTCCATCAACCAAGACAAGAGGATTATGTTATTGTCATCAACCAAACATCCCTAGAAACAAATGTTGATATGGAGGCTCAATACTAGGTGGTAGTGTAAGATGATTCTCGATATGTATTAATGATAGAGTCACCAATTATAATCTATAACCGTTTAAGTGTTTTGTGATCACATTATTAATTTAACCTTAGTGGAACTCAATGGTGTCTCTAGGGAAACTCTCAAAATATCCAATAATGGTTTGATGATATCCCTAAAATGGTATAATTATAAAATTTAAATAAATGTTATCCCTAGGGAGAATCGTGATCACAGTTCATGTTTCCAAAACATCTATCATAATTTAGAATTTTAATTCCACAATTTCATTCTTCTAATTCAATAAATATACATATTGTTACACCATATTGAACTACATGCATCGTAATTGAAGTATGAAATATTTTTTTGAATAATTCTCATAAATAAATTCAAAGTTATTCCATGATTTTATTATATTTTCACTCATATCAATCATATATTAACACTTTTCATGCATTCCCTCAACATCATTAGTAATAATTTTTGTGGGAGTTGATACATGTAGGTTTAATATGTATTCTATTTGAATATTCAAAATCATTGGAGTAGCGTCAATAATGAAAATTAATTCTCTTATATCATAAATAGAGAGATAAAAAGGTACAAACCAATATTTTAGAATTTTCATGTCCCTATATTGGCATTAGGTGTTGAATTGAACTGCCATTCATTCCCACATAATATATAATGAACACGATATAAGAAAATATGAATTTCTGATAATGATATGTTGTATGTTTTAGGAAATCTAAACCTATACCAACACATCAAATACTAGAGTCTAACCCTTTATGAAGTTTTCTTCCATGAAAAATCTGATCAGAGATGCACCATTATTTGATTTACATACTAGAATAAGGTTCCTCCTCTAACAAATTTCTCAGAAACCATAAATAAAATAATTAATTTGGAATGGTATGATTATTATATATATGTATTTTTCATGTTATCCCCACTTTATCTATGGATAAAACATTATAATTACATCGAAATTATATATAAAATAATGCATCATTGATAATATACATGGGCATCCTTGGTCAATAAGGATTTGTAAAATCCTTATCTATGTTTGCAGAATGATCATGGTTCCGGGATCAATTAAAAAACCTATGTAATCCTATTATGGTTTAAAAATCATCACATAAAAATGAAATATCTTCTAACAATATCAATCTACCTCTTATGTGGGAGTAAACTATTCATAAAAACCCCCATAGATTGGTTCGCATAATACTAAATCTATATCCCACAGGACGATACACACATCATGAAGGGTAAAATGAAATAGTTTCTTATAAAGGGATCTATTGGATCAACATGTATAGAAACATGTCATTTTTTAAAAAAAAAGTTAAAATGGGTTGTTTTGATGCATTAATATATATGAATTTATTTTTAAAAAGTGTCCAAAATTAGATAGTCATTCCCTAGTCCCATTAATCCCACATATATTTAAATTTGAATACTCCCATTAGACGCATGCCACAATAATTGTTCATGTAATGTTTTTGATCCGTAATGGAATGATAGATGATTTAGGGGAAAAATATGTTTTGGTTTCCAACATGAGAATTCAATTTTTGACAGTAGATTTGGTATGATGGATTAAAAATTCTGATCCCATTGAGAATAGGGGAACCCTTTGAAGATATGTTTTGGAAACATGTATTTGTGTATTTAAATACCCATTTACCAAGATGGTATGGAATTATACAATTAGTAGTGGTGTTTCTGAATCAGAAATGTAATTATATGGGAAAATACTATAACATTGAGATCCCTTATTAGTAATACATTATTATCATATTTATAGATTGTAGGAAGGGATCTTCTAGAACAAAATACTAATGATCTAAGATGGTTCCCTTCTATTTGATCCATGATATAGCCTTGGGGTATAATAGAATATACAATGAGGTGGACATCAGAAACATTCAATTAGATTTTTCAGTACATCAATTCTATGATATATAGAAACAAATAAACATATCTAATAATTGGATATATGTGATATATATCAAATCATATAGGAATTATACAATGCCATTTCATTCACCCAAATTATACAAAATGGTCCCTCAAAAAGGAACCTTTATAAGATTATCGTATATGGAATCTTACATATGAATAAAATTATTCCACATCTCACAAGTTCTTAATGATGGTTCATTATGCTGGTGACTCAATAATTCCCCTAAACCAGGTTCCTCGTGAAGGATTCTAACATATGTGCTCAGCTGACACCCCTCAATCGGCTTCCTCAATGATATCACCCTCACAATGTAGTCTTTTTGAAGCCCCATTAAATGTGTTCTTAAAAACTCCTCTTACTAGGAAGTCCACATTAAGGATCCCTACCCTGTTTCCCACTAGGGAATCATCACATTCCTTGATGAATACTAATGTTACTTGGAAGGAGAAGAGATTGTGGTCAATTTTAGTAGATCCCATAGTGAGTGGGGACAAATATGATTTATAGGGAAGTTAGTACCTTTACCAAGCATACTCTACATGGATTTCCGAGATTTGTTTTCACAAATTTACCAATATATTGATATATTTAACATGTTAAATTTTTCCATGATAATGAAGTGGGATTCTAAAAATTTTCATAGTACATTTTCACACTATGATGTTTTTACCTCAGTATATGACACTCTAAATTATTATTTGAAACTAAATTTATGGTGGTATGTCTGGTAACTCGATATATAAGAAAAACTAATAATCAGAATAAGGATAAAATTATATAAGATGAATTCATATCTTTATCGCAAGCCCTAGACTGGTTACCAAGGATTCATCACTAAGGGTTTAATTATATTTTCCAACCTATATAACTTCTCATTAACCACCCTATACACATATGTGAATAATTTATCTATCTCAATCTCAATCACTCGTGCCTAAATTTTTTATATAAATACAATGTCATTGTTAACTCAATTGGTATGTGATTCACATCATCAATAAGAGTGTGAGAGATACTTAGATCCACTCTTCCCATGTGTGAAAATCCATTTTACTGTATCCTATGAGACAATAAACATAATTGAGTAAATGTAAATGGTATTTGGTTGAATAAAAGTGGAAAATATTTATGAATGACATATTCCCCAAATCCATTGTACATATGGGATGTTAAACATTCTCATCACATCCACATTGGAATCCCATTACCCAATATGATCTACATGGTTGATATATAAGACATGGTCAACTACATGGGTGAATCACCACTCATTGAATTAAATTTGGGCGATTCATCACAATTCATCATTACCATAGTATTACACTAATGTATGGACATACCCTTGGGTTACCCATCACCTAAAGAATTTTACATGGTCCATCCAACTGATTTTTTTTTCATTATGGGTGACCGAAATCATATGTTCTTTCACAAGGTAGACCCATTTACCAAAGAATTAAACTTTAGGGGCACATCACCCAATGAAATTTACATGGGTTAATTATTAACCAATGTTATCCACATGTTTTAATCACCCACTAAGGAAAAAAAAATGGGAAACCCATCACCAAGGGACATACATTTCTCAGACCCATCACCTAATGTCTTCCAATTGGGTGACCCGTCAATCTAGGACGAACAGTTGGAAAACCCATCTCCCAATCAAATGAAATTGGGAGACCCACTATACATGGATATCCCCTAGGGTAACATATCACCCAAGGAAACTAGATTGGGTGACCCATTACCAAAGTCCATTCACTTTGGAAACCCATTATTCAAGATCATTCAACGGGGTTACCCATAGAAGAAGGATATTTTTTAAAGTAAATCTAACAGTAAGGACCCCACCAAGGAAACTCTATATCGTAAATCCCCTACTAGGTTAAATGATTTCTAAAATTATTTACTATAGATCAATAAAAGTGAACAATGTGTCCCCATTTCTTCATGGAAAACCACCTCTTTTACCATGATCCTAATTTCAGAATCCATTATTCTAAAACACATCTATGTTAACATAATGTGGAACAATAAGGAATGAATACATGTGTGAACCAATTAAGTTGTGGATTCCAAGGACTATTTTTTAATTTTATAACTATCATCTACGATTGAGAAAAACCATGAATGGGTCACAATCATGGATTACATTTCTAAGTGTTTATATATTTTGAAATAGTGATGTTTTATCTGAGAGAACAATAATTGATTTATTATCCATTTTGTGAGACATTCTAGATAGAACATCACTCTTAGAGTAATACCCTATCTATTCTTATGTGATTATATTCTCTTCCAAACTCAATGTCACACCCATAATGTAATTAGTTATGGAGATAAGATAAGGTTATTTCCCATTATGTAAAAGTCCTAATATTTTTTAGGTTACAGATACCATTAATGATCCTGGGATACTCACAATGGGAGGTCTTAGTGAATAAGGTTTAATTAAAACATGATTTCAGATACTAAAAAATGTAGTTGATCTTCTATTATATATTTTTATCACATAGATAATATCTACAATGGCATTATAAATTGGCATTGTAAAAGAAATTAGTATACTTAAAATTAATTCAATATGGGTTCCATATTATGAGTAATTCTAAAATATTCCAAAAAGGATATCCACATTTTCATAATCCCTAATCAAACCTCTATTTTTTCTTCATTAAAAAAAACATACATCCACACATAATGATGTTAATATGTGATATAAACAACATTTTTACATGACATTAAACTGTCTAACAAAATTATTACTTCTTGATGTCAAACTATATAGTATAGACATTCTTTATAACCTCAATAGGTTTACCATGGAAAACATGGGAATAAATAACCATTTCGATGGGATACATAAGAATCATCCCTATAATTAAATCACAACATCACTATTCATATAAGTTTATAATCAAGGGGATAGAAATATCAATAGATCTCATACATCCCCCATGTGTGGACATGTTCTACATTGTTCTTCCACCCCTTCCCCATGGTCCAAATCTCTTGGTAAAATCCCTCCATTGGGATATATTATAAAAGTTATCATGGAACCACATGGGTGGAAAATTCCATCCTAGTCATTATCTATTTTCACAAAGGATATCTTCTATGAATTCATCATAATGAGTCAATATTATATATGATATCATAAATATTTTTTCGTCCCCTTTATATATTCCCATGAACACAAGTGTCACATTATCTATGATTAAATACCCCGGGAAACAAAATCTAATTATTTCATATTCATTTTCATGTTCACCCTAAATATATATCCATGTGTATGATCTAAAATATCCATTTATAGGAATATATTATTAGATATCTCCTTATTATATTACATTAAAAAAATCTATAAGTCCTTATCACTTTAGTATAAAAAGTACATCATGTCACATTATGATGCAGTAAACTAAGTCAATTTTGATTACAATTATAAAAAATTTAAATAACCATATTATTGTCATGATCATGAATCATGAATATCCAATGCCTCCCAGAATGTATTTAAGCACTAAATCATTTAGTTTTTATTTTTACCATATAATCATAATTAATGTTTCATTAATAATAAAATTAAATATAAAAAATCTTTTATTCATATAAAATTTCTCATACATTCATGATGATGACAAATACCTATAATTGCAAAATCCAATCCCTTCCTATAAATTTTGGATAGATTCATTAATGTGTGATTAGTTTATATTAGAGTCACGAAGTTGTCGATTGTTCATCATAATAGGATGTTATACCCTACATCCCATCCACTCAACCATCTCACAAACTAATTTATAGATGGATGAAAACAGTTGTGACAAAATAAGTTTATAATTATGGTTTAGAAACACATTCACATCGCATGGTAATGTTTAAATAACTTATTGGTTGTTTAAAATTAAATAAACAAACGATATCCAAAACAGATAAAAATGAAATGATATACCATATATATATATTTTGAAAATATGGTTTCTGTCTCGTAATCTTGCTCCATAATATTTCTCTTTCAGAAAAAACAAATGTTTAATTTGTACTCTACTACATAGACATTATCATGGTATGGTAAAATGATTTTCATTTATTTTTTTATTAAATCCCATAAAAATTAATTATTAGAAATAAAATTCAAATTTACTACATTTATAAAATGGATTCTCATTACTAAATGTTTTTATAATTCCCCTCGGTGTTCCCAAAAAATAAATAAATATTTTGAAATATAATTATAACATGAAAAATAAACAAAATATTTTTTAATGGTAATATATAATTGCACAATTGGAGACGAGTCTATCTTGTGAGAAGAATGATATATGGAGTTTCAATTGTGATTGTGTATATTAGAAATAAATATTATTTAATTTTAAATTGAAATGATGAAGGTTGTATGATGTTTTGAAACATTTTAATGTTATTTAATGTTTATTTGACATAATAATAAAATATAAATTTCAATATCATACTATTTTTATAATTATTTTATATGAATTTTTGGTTTTTAAGAATTTAAAATGTTATATCCAAATATATTAACATAATATTTTATTTCATTATTATTTATTGAAAAATAATGTACTAGAAAAATAATGAACAATGTGGTTTAAATATAAATTTTCTAATACTAAAAATGAATGAAAATAGAGTTCATGTTCATTGATAATACATGATTTCTACATATTAATTGATTATTTGGTCATTAAGATTAATGAGTCATACAATAATATGAATATATGATTAATAATGAGTTATTTCTATGAAAATAATATTTAAATGGTTGGTATTATGGACATTTGGTTTTCCAATAATGATAATGCTTAAACTTTTAGCAACCAACGGATTATGTCCTAATAAAATAAAATTTTTATAATGAAATTATCTATAAGTGATTCCAAAATTATGAGGATCTGATTGAGGATATTTTATATAACTATCGGGAATATATTTTTTGATTTATATGGTACTTTTTATGGATTTAGTCATAGTGGATTATCTTATGCTTTAATATTCAAAAATTTAATATAATTTTGAATTATGAATAATTATTTTAGAATATATAAAGGATTGGTTTATTCATGGTATAACTGACTAAATGATTTGGATGATTTTAAAACAATATAGTGTTGACATGAATCAAATCATTTTTTAAAATATTAATGTATTGAACAATAATGTCCTCTTGAATATATGTAAATTGATTGAAGGACACAACACATAGATAATATATAATGGTAGAAAACATCTATTTAATATAGATTTATAATGAGTGTCTTATGTTAAAATTGTTGTATTTATAATTTATTGATGTTCCCAAGCATTTTATTAAAATATAGATAAATTATATAATATAACTTGATTTGATGTACTAATTTATTTTGAGTCATTCATTATAAATGACTTGTAGGACTATTTTTCACTATATCTGTTAAATTTTACTTGATTAATATGTTGATGTAGGGAACATTACATTTTTTAGGGGTCGATCATTGACCATGAAATAAGTCTATAGAGTTTTAATAATTCTGTATCTACATAGAGAATCGCTGGTGTGTGAATCATGGAATTATCCCTTAATGAAGAAACAATAAAAATTCATTATTTTACAATACATTATAGTCAAATATTGAAGCAGTTCCTGGTCAAATTTAGTTGACATGATATATTATTCTTGAAAATATAAAAACTAGGTTTTTATATAAATAAAATCTCACATGGTAATGCATCTCCTGCTCCACTCGATATGGTTTTTAGTGACTTATGGTGATGAGAAGAGGTATTAGAGGCAATATATTATCAGCTAGAGAATTATTATTAAGAAATAATTTAACACAATAAATCGAATTATTATGAAGGAATTATTTTACTAATATTTTATCAAATATGAAAAGTGTTATCATTTTTCCCTAACAGTATGTATGTTTTCTCTTCTACTAAACATTTATTTCAAAATTAATTATATCATATTGATTCCACAGAACAAAATAAATAATGATGTTATAAAAAATTTGAAGGATTAAAATTCAATATCCAAAAATCCCCCTAATGTGGTTTACATTATGGTAATGATATACACATCTATGAAATAAATATAGTAATAATATTAAAGTAGTTAATATGGATTTATCATGGTTGTTTATTCTAATCTCGATTTATAAAAAATTGTAATTATATATTGAATATATACGTTAAAAAAATTATATCTAATAATACAATTTCATCATGTTTTTTTACCATTCACAGACATGCTAAATTATTTGGGGACAGAGATATTGAGAATTGTGTTTTGAAATGTTTTCAACATTAATATAATAAAAAGGGTAAGTCACTTGAGGAGTGCATTATTATGGATATTACTATCAATAAATAGTAATGGAAATATATCCTCCATATATGAATATTAGTTTCTTAATAAAACCATTATGAGAAAATGAAAAATATAACACATGAAACAATTTTCATATTGATATTATATTAAGGAATATGTAGTATGATTATATAATTGGTCCATATAATATAAAATAAATATTTATATTTATTTTTACAAATAAAGAAAACTTGTAATTCATTAATACTATAGGATAAAGTATTTCCAAATAAAATGAATCATGAAGTATGAGTTTAAATCTAAAAAGTACCTTCTTTATGTGAAATTTTATTTTATATATCAAATTATCATTAAATAGTGTATTTAATTATATTTTAATATTTATCCTCATTTATTATTATTATTCGTGGTAAGGGGCTTTAAAATCATTTTATCTTTTTTGTGGGTTTTATTTGTATTTTTATTTAACTGTAATGAAATTCATATCAATTTCCTTTCATTGAGGATACATTATTGGTTTTCACCATCTACATTTCTAAGGTGTATACAATTACAGTTTTACATGATATATAATGAATCCCTCATGCATCAAGATAATTAATGTTTAAATTGTAATTATTTTATCCATGGTGATTTCAATTCAATGGTACCATGTGGTATGGAACTTCATTACTCAATTTCCATTTATTGGGATATATAACTTATTTGTCATATTTGATATTTTAGGATTATTTTTAATGGGAAATTTATTATTTTATGAGGACCTTCTGTTTTTTTAATTTTCTTTTGATAAACATAAACAATTAAAATATAGAATATCACGTTAATTTTATATCCATTGTATTATATTTCATCTCAACATAAACTCCATTGATACATAATTGGTATTATAATATTTTTCACATATATGTGTTGTGTATCTTGAATATTATATGAATTTTTCATGAAACTGTATTTATTAATGAAGATTAAATTTTTGATTCCATAATATCTTATCAAGGGGTAAAAATTCGACGGATACAAAAGATGTAAACACTGAGTTTACAATATCACTTTTTATAATGATTAATGCTATTATAATTAATGTAATATTAAAATTTATCCTCCATAAGTTCCATTAATTTATGTATATAAATTATTTATCATGTATGTTATTAGTTCTTAAATATTATTTTATTTATACATGTCACAGTTGGTTTATAAATTAATTTTTTTGGAAAAATATTGTAAAATACATATTGTTTAATAAAAAAATGTATTTATTTATAATGGAGTTTATTTATAAATTTATATGATAAATAGATATATAAATAATTTATTGGACATTCTGTGATGGGTGGTAACATGAAACATATATCCATTTAGTGCATAAACATGAATCATGAGATTAATTGGTTGGGAAATGTAGTGGGTTTTTACCCATATATTGAAATGATCTAAGAAAAGGTCTACATTTTATAAATTTAAATTTTTTTATTTCATGACATCCAATGTTAATATTTTCAATAATTTTCAATGTTTTTAATATTGAGCATGATATTATGGAATTTATTTTATCTATGGATGTATTTTGTGCTTAAAATGTTTAAAATATTCAAGGTGTGATAATTAATTTAACTTTTCATATAGATTATTCATTATTTAATATTGATAGTTATGATAGTGATTAAATAGAATATTTTTATAGTAATATTCCGTTCTATATTTATAATTACTTATTTAATCATTATATAATACACTTTATGTCACCCTTATTATGTATTTTTCATTACTGTTACATTTTTCCTCTCCCAGGTATATGAATAAAAATTCTTCGAATGAGTTCATGGATGCTGAATGTTTTCCATTAATTAGGTTTGTATTTTATCCCCAATGTAAAATGGGTATAATATATTTATATGTCACTGCCAGGACATTAAACTTTATTGAATATTTACCTGAGGTTTCACCCCTTATATCTTTTCGAATAGATCAATATAGACATGGGATCAAGGTTTCTATAGTTAAAGATTTTAAATTTAAAATTTGTGAATCATTTTAGAAAAAATTCAAGCTATAATTATAGAAACATACAATATGGAAATTAATCCTATGATATGATTATTATTATATGTAAAATTGTGGAATAATAGACAATTTATTAAGGGAGGTATTTTTCAAAAAATACAATCCTAACTATATATAAAAAGTGGATGTCGTTCCAAAATACATCTAACTACAATGGAATAATTTTGATAAGGGAATATTTAACATTGACAATATCTTCACATATATCATGATAATTGACCTTAGTGAACACATGGTTTGACTCATATAGTGGATATTATTTTGATAATAATCATTTTATGCAATGAAATTTAATTATTTTAAAAAAATTTGATTTCATGATATCTCACAACCACCTTATGAATGGTGTAATCTGTCAAAACTCATATAGGAAATATGAATGAAAATAAGAATTTTCCTCAATGTTAGATTTTATATCATAAAGTTTTTTATTTTCAGGATTTATAATGACACCCATGTTTGAATTTAATATAATCTCTAGTATGAACTATCATTGAAAATATGTTAAAAAAATCATGGAGAATGAAGCTGTGATTCATGATGAAGATGTGGAATTAAATATTTTTAGTTTGGAGTTTTCATCATCTAGTACATGTATTGATCCACACAATGTATATATTATAACTGATATTCATGGGGGAGAAAAGAAAAAAATATAGATGGATAACGTAATCATCATGTTGATGATGTAACTATTGTATAAAAATATATAGATGTATTTCTTATGGAATTATATGGACATCCACAAGAGTTTGAAGTCATGTTTTTGTTTCATTTAATCCCATATAAGAATCATATTTCAAAATACCACCCTAATAGTTTTAACATTCAATCATGTGTTCAGTTAGGAAAAAATATGTTAATATCTACTTATTATAATTTTTATAATAATAATATAAAATTCATGAGTATAATTTTTTATAGTAAATATATATTTATATTAAGTGATTATGAAGCACCAACACAATAATTATTTAATTATTATGAAAATAATATAAACAATACTAAAAACATTTAGGGTAATATAAATTGAATTCATTACTGTACTCGATTAATTTTTTAGTTAAATAATACATGATATATGTACAATAAATTATAATTCAACCATTTTCTTTATTGTATTAATTACAAATTAAATGAGTAGTTTCAAAACTCACATTAATCATAGTACATAATAATTAATATTTTATTAAATAGTATAAATTTAATTATAATAATATCATCTTCGAAGATATTTTTAATTGTTAAAAAAATTGAACCATATTCCATTTATGGACTAGTGAACTATTTATAATAATTATATTAACACATAGATAGGAAAAACAAGGTTATATTAGTAATGTCAAAACCATGGGTTTGAGTAATTCATGTGTTTGTGTTAAATTTTATTTACCACACACATTGGATTTTGTTAGAAATTTTATTTTATTTTTATAGTTATTGGGAAAAAATTATATAATACGTAAAATTTTATTTATTGTTTAAATAGAAACATTACAATGGTAAAAAAATATATTTACTAAACTATAAACCAAAACAATAAAAGTAATGAATCATATAATTTAATCAGAGAAATGTTTATAAGATTTTTTTTTGTTGGAGGTGTCCTCAACCATATCATCCAACCAATCTATTTTTTCAATATTTAACTCAATTTGGTTGAGTGTGACTTCCAATTATTCATTAGTTTTGTGTATTTAAATAAATTACACTCCTAAAGTGTTATAATAGACATTCTCTCATCACATCATTAAACCAATTATAAAACATTCTAAACCCGCAAACACCAAAATATATTCTAAAAATCCAAATACATATATTAATTTACTTTTGTTCCCAAAATATCAATCCATTTTTCTTTTATAGGATATCCAAATGAAGTTATTCTATGTTAAAGAAATTGTCTTCAATACACTCTTTATTTTTACATCACCCCATAACATATTCATTATTTACCTAAAAATTAGAATATAATAAAACTAATATATATTATATTATTATATTTTATCTAATTAATGGATTATCAAATATTAATCTTCTATTGAATCTAAAGTGAAACGAAGTTATCTGTCATGTGAATGGTGGACTATCACCCAACGAATCAATATAATATTCTCTCCGTCACCACCACTCATGACTAGATATAATGATCTATTTAAATTTATATATTATATTTATTATATATATATAATTGATAAATTATTATATAACACATAATCTATTACATTCAATTCAATGGGAGTATGATTGAATCATTTGTGTGTATGATAAGATACTGCCTTGTGAAAAATGTGATTTTTTCATTATTTATCTATATATAACATAATAATGATAAATTTAAAGAATATATGTGATATAAATGAATTAATAATAAATATGTAAATTTGATATATATATATATATATATATTTCATTTCATTTTTTTATTCATTTGGAAAAGTTAAAATACATTCATCTGTACGTAGGACTTATTGTGTCCATAAATCGTGTAATTATTTTTTGACCTCTAAAACTATTGGATTACTATAAATAAATATTTAAATAATTTTTATCATATTTATATCTAGTTTAAATATATAAATATTATATAACCATGAAAAATGAGAATTATCAAAAAATATCTAGCAAATATATACATGAAAAACAAAGAATTTATTACCCAAAAACTAATTTTAACTTGAAATAGTACATAAATTTTCAATAGTAGGTCATAAATAAACAATACCTAGTATGATATATAAATTAATTTCTATAAAATTTTTAAATATGAACTATATTTATTATACACGTGGTTATATCAAATAGAATGGATTTTGATACTTAAAGTACGTGATTTTGTTCACAAAGAAGTTTATTTGGGATGTAAGATTAGTTATACTCATATCATCATTAACGAGGTGAATATACTACAAAAATAACAGTATATATCATTAGCACTGATATTTTCAGGAAATATAATTTTTTATTTGTTTTAAATATTAAATGGATCTTATGAATCAAATGATAGCAATGTGGTGAAGGTAAAATGTTACAATCTCATAGTTTGTGAGGATTTTTTATAAATATGTTTCAAATTATGAAATGTTCTGGAATTCCAATCCGGAAATAAATATATTTTCTTATCCCATTTTTAATTTTTTATAATTCTCATTTTCAATTGATTTTATTATCTTACAAGATTAATGATACTAAAATATTGTTTTATGAAGAATCCTAATTATTTATCCCTTGGATCACAATGTTATTCATTCCATAAGTGTGCTTCCAAATAGATGTTTTATTTTTTTTTTCAAAAATAATTTTAAATTATAAGAAATTTTTTATTAAATAAATTAAAACCTAATTTTTCTATGTAATTTTATTTATAAAACTAAATCCTAATATTATTTTACTAATATGTATTTTTTTGGATTTTTACCCAAAAGGTTATTGAAATATTTATGTTAATTTGAATTGAATGAATGCACTATTCTAATATAAAGACTATTTACTGCTTTCCAAATATTGAAATTATATTTTATTGTTATTTTCAAATAATATTATTTATACAAAATTTTTAATGTTCCAAAATTAAAAATTTAACATTCAAATACATCATATTTTTATAAATAAATGTTCCATGTGATTATTCATTAAAAATAAATTTCCACTAACAATTAAAAACATTTATTTTTCATAATACATATTGGATATATGATCCCATAATTGAAAAAAAATAATTTATATGGTAGGTTAATGTTTATAATTAATTTTTTTGTTAAACCCATTTATTTTCCAGGGGATACAATATGAATAAATGTTTTATGAAACCCATTTCATATCATGATTCTAATAGGATCAATGTTTTTTGAAGACCATTTCATGTGAAGGGATAAGTTTAATTTAATTTTTTATAAATCCATATTAAATATATGTATTATTTTCATTATGCAATTTTTATGACCCATATACCAATATAATGAAATGGGTATGTCATTATATCTCATGATATTACTATAGGAAACAAGTTTATGTGATTAATCGGCAATGGGAAACCTGATGATGGGTATGGTCCAATGTGTTAAACATGCCAATATGATAGATACATAATAATAAATATATAATGAGGCCCAGTCCACCATTATTTATTCCCATTGTTTTTAATCATAACAAATTCAATTGAATCTATATCATTTTGGTGCCATGATATTTTCTTGAGATTATGGTGTATGAATTATGATGATTTCACACTATTATAAATAATTTATTTCAGAATGATAATGATTTATTCAATTTTTATAACCTACATTCCAATTAAGACACCTTTCAATTATTTATTATAAGAATTTAATGGGTTTTGTTGATGTTAGGGATACTTTATTGTTCTTTTAGAGTGTTTTATGTTTTTTAGTGGTGCACAATATGAACACAGTAAGTACAAAGAGTAAAAATTCTACAGAGAATATTTTTATGTGATATAGTGGGCTCTAGGTAATTTACAAGTCAGTAAAATGATTTCCCCAAATATTATGTCCACCCATGAGTTTCAAATTTTTTATTATAAGTTTATATTCCTGGTTAGAAAATGATTTTATGAACCATGCCCCATATCTATTAATGGAGAAATCTATAACTAATAATTGTGGATCTAATAATTCATTTCTTATAAACTAGTTATCATTATATATTTTATACATAAGCCAATTTCCTCCATTTTAATTAGTTACAGATTATATTCATGCTCATCGTGGAGGAATATGTTGTCATTCCATTATGCATGGGTGTCGTATTATTTGTTAAGTCTTTGTATTCTGTCATAATTTTTTAATTTGTTCTTCTACCCACTCTGTTAATGATAGATACTATATGTAGGGGATAGATATTGGTTTTATGATTACATTAATGATGTGATATGATTCTTTTGATGATATGAAACATGATATAAAGTTAATTTTTGGAGATTGAACCTTATATTTTTAAATAATTTTTGTTGTTTTTCTTTTACTCCATTATTTCCCAGTAAGGTTTCATTACTATAGACTCATATAATTAGATATAGAATAATTTATTATTAATATCATAATTTTTTATGAAATATGATGTTAAATATTTGTGGAACTATTTATGAAAACCCTCTTTTGTGATAGTTAATGGAATTGTGAAAATTGGGTGTTTTAGTGGAAAGTGAAAGTGGTATCCTGATTTTAAAGGGGTTTTTGGTTTTTATGTATGGAAAAGTGTTTTCAAAAAATGGATACTATTATTTAAATGGTTTGTAAAATACTATGTGAGTAGTGAATTAATTTTTGGAAAACCTACTATTTTCATAACCATCCCCCTACAAAGGAACATTGTATTTTATTAAAATATAAATTATAAATAAAAAATGGTTGTAGTGTTTAAATTTTCCCAATTGACATTTTATGATACTTTGGAATTGATTTTGGTTTTAGATAATGGAGTATGGTGAGGGTTATTATTTTTTATCCATGGACTGTTTCTGTAAATTATATTTGTCTTCATGTTTTTATTTTTATTTTGTTCTTGGTTTCCAATTGGTACTCTAATATGATATGGTTTAGTTTTTTATAAATTTAGTTCTACTACATATTTATCATAGACCACATATTAGTTGTTTTTTATTGTGATTTCAATAATGATTATTTTATTTTCAAAGGAAAAATATCCCTATAACTTTTATGAAACTATTTCAATTTATTTCTATAATTTTCATTTAAGGATTTATTCCTATAAAAAAATAATAATCATCCTAATCTTATGCCAATTAGGTGGGGATGAATGTTAAAAATTCAATAATTCATGGATATAAAATATTTCTTTTTGGGACAATTGATATAGTTTTATCTATCTTGGAGATGGAAAATCATTCGGGATTAGTCCTTAATCTTATGTACGAGCTTGTAGTATAATTATCAATACTATAAATGATGATCATAAATAGTTGTAGATATCCTATTTATGTAGAACATCAAGCTACAAGAGAGTTGGATAAAAAATATTCTTGATTCACATATAAGTATTCTTACCACATTTTCATGAGATTATCCAATTATAATATCATGACACGGATTTATAGAAATTACATCCCACCAGGTTTCATATTTTAGTATGAGTAATGATTAATTATTTTACAAAATTGTGTTTATATTTTAAAAAAATTTAAAATAGATTTCAAATGTGGTATTATGAAAAGGAATGATTGTGGTACTTTTAAGATTGGTTTTTTTAAAAATCATAGAGAAATCTTAAAAATGGTTACAAATTTATAAAAGATCAATTTTTGGTAGGATATTTTGACATATTTGTGATTTGATAATTTGAAATTATTAAGGATTATAGTGTTATATAGTGACAGTTTTAGATTATTTTTTTCTTATTATAGAATATGGAAACATATAGTAATCATATAAGCTAAATAGAATTGGCTACATAGAATTTGTTTACACATGATCCATTGATGAAACAACTTCAAGTTCAATGTATTTTCCTAGATTTTTATTAGGTGGACAATTGGGGAAAATTTGATGAACTAAGACAATTTGATAATTCAATTCATTTTCAAAAGCATAATCCACCTATATTTTAAGGTTATTAGGACCCAATAAATGAAGAGTTATCGATCAATATGATGATTAAAATCTCTAGTCTCATTAGAACACCAGTAGAGTTGAAATTTATGTTGGAAATGTATATGCTGGAGGATCATGGATGCAGGTGGTGGAATTTGTTAGTTCGTGATAAAATAAACAATGGAACATCATGAGATAATTTTGAAAAATTATTTAAAAAATAATTATATCTTCATAAACATAGTATTGAAATAGTAGTATAATTTGTTAGCATGAGGCTGGAGAATATATTGTTGATAGTGTATGCAGCTAAATTAATAAATTTAGTTTTTTTTCTACAAGAAGATTTTATAGGCCCCTCCTAACGGGATGATTTTTGGAATTGTGGATTAATATGGATATTCTATGAATGATTTCAATGATTTGTATAAAATATTTAAGATGAATGTTCAATTGATAGATGTTTGATAAAAGGGACTTATCAATATCTTTTTTGGAGTATGTAAGGTGATTCCTATGGGAAATGGTGGGAACACTATTATTGGGAATATAATAGAGAGGTAAACCTATTTCTATGTTAGTGGAATGAATTAGAATTTGATAGTATGATTGGTAATCCTTACCACTAAAACAAGTTGAAAAAGAATATGTTTTGTTGTTATTATTTTATGCATATCAGGAAATATTGTATAATAGTAATGAGAAAAATTCATAACGTCAAACAAATGGTTTGTCGTTTAATATATTGTTATAGATATCTATGGTTGGTTGTTTACGAAAAATTTTATTTTTTTTAACAAAATATGATTGGATGGGATGAGGGAAACCAAATTCCTCTAATAAACAAATTGAGAAAGCCTGGTTGATTCTAGGAATACCATGACTCCTTAGGAATTATAATCTCAACATTTAAATAAAGTAAAAATATTATTGAGTAAGCCGTTATATGTTTTTATGAAAGTGATCATTGATGATCAATCTGAACTTTCAAAAATGAGAGGTGTGATTATTTTGAATCCATTACTTTTGAATTGATTTATTTATATGGTGGTATACCATTCATTTATTTCTTCTAATGGTATTTATTTACTCAATTTTCATGTTGAGATGATGCCTTCTATATAGAAACATAAAACTCTACTTGTTCAAAGGGAATTCCAATCCTTTATAGGTAGATCATTTTCTAAAAAATTTGAGCGGTATGAGTTTATATGGTTTTTCTAAATGCTAGATATGGATTTCTATGATATAATCCATAGTATTGATTTTTTAAATAATGTTCATAGATCACATTGACTAATATAAATAGAGGGATAGCTTTGCAATTGATAATGGAACCAAGTATCTGTTCAAATGAGTCCTGAATGCAATGGATGATGAGACACGATTTTGGGAATTAGTGGTTATAAATATCTCACAACAGTAAGAATTTTTGAATTATTCATCAATTTATGAGATCTAGAATATCAGTTTTCTACTAGTTGTAGATCATTTTATATATATTTTGTGAAAAAATTTCTTATGGGTTCCAACCATAGAAGATGTGGAGATTACAATTGATCTCCTCATAAGGGCCAGTAAAATTTTTATTCCAACATAACATTTGATACCAATATAAATATGAAAATTTAACATTTAATTTTATGATATATAAAAAAATTCATTTGGAATATGACATCTCAGTGGAAAGTACATGTTTGGTTAGTGTCAACGGTAGAAATAAATAATCATTTTTTAATACATTATCCTAATAGTAACCGAATTTTGTTAATTAATTTGTATACACATAGATACATTGATGATATATTTGATCAACAATGGGGATCTCAATGGATATCCAAAATTAACTAGTGATCAGGATATCACTAATTGGGGGTTTGAAAAGAGGGTATTCCAAATACATTTTTGAAGAGTAGATGTAGAATTGATCGGATGTGGACTTTCTTTTTTGTCATCAAAACTCTAAAAGGGTGTTTATAGAATGGATGAATTAGATATTTAAACGATATCTATATTTTTTTATTGTAGTGTTTGTGATTACATATTATTTTATTCTAGGAAAAGGGTTGAGAAATTGAAACACGTGGATATAATGTTGGAAATCATATAGGATAATTGTTTATATTCTCAATTATCAAATAATTATTTTTTATATAGGAGGTATGGTTTATCAGTCATTTTATATATGAATGCGGTGTTTCTATGTATATATAAAATATATTAGTTCTAATATGTTGGAAAACAAGAAATAATGACATTTGGATAATCAATTTCATTGGTATAGGTGGAAATTACTTATTTTTTTATGATTTTAAATTAATAGGTACCCCAATTCTAGATTTAACATGGAATTATATTCAATTTCAATGAAATAATGAATTTATGAAGATTTAATAATATCATAATGTCCACCATTCACCAGTACCAATATTTATTTTCCATGACTCACAATAATGGAACATGGTGTATTGTGGTGATTTAGGTTCTTGGATTGGTTTTGTTATCATGTTTGGAAAACATAATTTATCTTTTGGCTCATTTATGTTTTGGTTGAATGAGATTAAATACCCAAAACATGATTTGGAGTTAGATACATTAGTCCACTCATTGATGACTTTAAATCATTATATATGTGGTGATAAATTAACAATTTATGAATCATAATAATAGGAAATGGATTTTGTGAAAAAAGATTTAAAACCATGTCATAGAATGTGTATAGAGTATGTCCATTTTTTTACATTCAATTGATGTATAGATTGAATATAGGAAATTCATTGGTGGATGCATTACTAAATAATTCATATATTCATTTTTAAAAATATGAATTAAATCAGTGGGATTTAAAGTATGTGATATATGATAGTCACGTGGATTTTGAGCGATATAAGTGAGGTGTGGTATTCATTCTGTCCTCTTTTCTTCTTGATTAGGATTAAATTGTTACTAAGGAAAAGGAATTGTATTCTTAATGTCCTGCAATGTGGTCGAAACCCAATGGTTGGGTGACCTTTGAGAGATGTCTGTAGAATGAGAGTTTAGTTTTGTGACTTTGATATAATATTTTCATACACCCGACTTTTCAGGATCAACACCTTCATTTTTACCATCATTGGATATTGTTTGTTCATCATGAAACATAATAGATGATTAAGATATCGACATGATGATTTTTGTTCATCCTCATTAAAATAAAAATGGAAGATTGTGCTTGGAGATGCCTCACATTTCAGTAGGTTTAGAAAGAGAACCATCATCCATTATTCATTATGCATTCTTTACATATTAATATTTGGAAAATGGAGAAGATAACTATGGATATTGTTTTAGGCCTCTAATGATTGGTTGAGAGATATGATTACATATGGGCGAAAAAGGATGTACTCACAATTTTGGCCTATTTCATCCTTATTCATGTCTCTCATATAGTGTAGGACCTATCTATAATTAATATCTGAGAAGTAGTAAAGGGTAATTGCGTAGAATTTTTGATAATATCATTCCTAGATCTGTGGTTTACTCCAAATTTATAAAAAAAATTACAGCAATACCTTGGGACTAAGTTAAATATTATTACAACTTATAAATCGATAATGGATGTAAAATATGAATGGATGATAAAAACATTGGAATACATGCTTCATGTTTGTATAAAAGATTTTTTGGATCATGGGAGGATCATATATCATTAGTGGAGATCTCTTACAAAAACTATAATCATTCCTTGATAAATATGTATCTTTTGAATAATTGTATAGGAGTCCTAGATATTTTCTTCTTTGTTTTGTTGAAAGATGTGATACTTTACTATTTTGACCAAGTATTGTGTATTAGACAACATATAAGATTCATTAATTTTAGGAAAAGGATGTATATGGATTATTTCCCTCATAAATTTTATGTGGGTCATCGTCAAAGACCATTGTCATTCCAGGTGAGTTGTCATTTATTCTTTATAATGTCTCCAATAATATGGAATTGTTTTTTTGGAAGGAATAGAATGTTATCTCTTTATACATAGTCTCTATAGTGATACATGAATGGTTTAGTGATATGGATTACCTGTTGACATATTTTATATGGTTCTATTTAGTGCATAATGTGTTTCAAGTAACATAGTTGAAAAAGTATCATCCTAATCCTGACCATATTATTTGATGGGACAACACTAACAATGAGACAAATGAATTATTGTATTATTATCATAAACATATTTTGGATTGTAAATAAAAATTATTTCAAAGAACAAAAATAAATTTAATGTGGTGTTTTGGATATATGGTTGGATTCTGGATGGAATTGGGTGTTAGATAACGAAATGCTTGAAAAATGTCCTGAAATCCATGTGGGAAATGGTGGTAGTCAAATTTTAAAGAATGGAATGGGTCATAGTGAGGGGAATTTATCAACCACGATTTTAATTACCGACCCCCTAATATTTATATTTTATGTTTGTAAATTGTTTTGGTGATTATTGGGAGTGTTAGGAAAAAATTTAGATTGTTTTTGGGTATTTTATGGTTGTGCACAGTTTGATCATGTTTACTACAAACTATGTAAAACCTTTAAAGAACAATGAAAAGTCAAGTGGTGGGATCTATATAGGTGCACAGTTAGATTCACATAATTTACAAATCATGCTTCCTCTCTAGTGTAATCATGATTTTGGGTACATATGAATATTAATGGTTAGCACACGGGTTTCCTAGCTGTGAGCCCTAACCGTGCACTAGAGAATTAATCTTAAAACTGTGGACCAAATTCATATTTACATATAAGAAATTCATTTTAAACTATGTCAACCCTATCAGGATTTCCAATATTTCTTAACATTTGGTAGGTTTTTCCTTCTAATCTAAGAGACATCCAATGGTGTTTCTTTTTTTGTGGGAGCCTGTTTTGAATTGTAATTATCTATTTTTCATTATTTTCATATTGTTTTATCTTTTTCCCTCTCAAGAAATTATATATCAAATGATTTAGAGGTGGATCTAGGTTATTATATTCCAATCAAGATGAGAGATTCCTCTTTTGGTGATATGTAACAATATCCAAAGAGGGTTTTTGGATATTCAACAAGGTTTTCATGAAGAATTTGTGCCATACCTTCATTTTCCCAATGTTTCCTATGTATATGGCCTCAATCTCAATTAATATTATTGTAACAAGAAGGAGTGATACACAACTGATTGTTTATCTTGGAATTTATTTTGGAATTATTTTTTATGGATTCATGTAATATCTCTTTGGTGATATAATATTTAATTTAGAATTTTGGTTGTTTTCGTTAAAAGTTAATGTGGTAAAATTCTTCTAATATTTTGATTTGAAAATCTATTTTTTGTAATTATGTAATAAAAAGTGTTTTTAATAAAAATATAATCATATTTTTTTGGTTTTTAAATTATTTTTTTGGATTTTTGTTGAATTAAATGGTCATGTTTGAATGGAATGGGATGTAAAATGGTTGTGAAGGACCACCATGAAAGGGGTAAAGAATTGATCTGATTTTCCACTATCAATTGTAATTAAAAATATGATATTTTGTTATTTTGGATGTGTTAAATTTAAATGAAGATGAAAAAGAAATGGATTAATAGTTTAGATACTTGTTTTTAGTAATTAATTTTATGAAGATTTGTATTTTAAAAAGTATTTATTTTAAAAAATTCTTTTGGATTATATTTTAGTTAATCTTTCAAATATAATATTTAAAATTTTTTTTTAAGAATTTATTTATATAAATGTTCTAACAAATTTTATCCTAGTAAAATGAGTTATGAATTATTTTTTGGAATAAAAATATGAGTTTCATTTCTTACCCCCTTCTCATGAACTTTTGTGCATTTGCATATATTATTTATTAAGACCTAGGTAAAGGAAATTTCATTCATCTATTTATTGATATTTCATGATTCCGAGGAATTGATTTTAGAGATGGAAGTTGAATCATTTAGGAAATTTTTTATGTTGGTATCCATTGATTCTTTGGGTTATGTTGGGTTTTCCTTTTTCATTGTATTTTGATATTGGTCTTTTTTCACTTTTTACCCTGATATAGTTTGGTTTGTAACAATTGGAGTTGTAATAAATTATCCTCGATAATATTATAGTATTTTTTCATTTATGGTGATATTGGTGGTGGTTTATCTTTTTTAAGTGTTAAAATCAACCCAACTATTATGAATCCCATAACATTTTTTCATGTGCTTTACATCTTGAGGATGTTTCCTAAGTCCAAAAAAGAAATTACGCCTCATCTCAATCCAATGATGATGGGTGAAATGTTTCACCATGACTCATACTTATGACTTATAATAGGCTGGGTATGGTCTTTGTATGTTACATTAATGAAATTAAATAGTATTTCTTAACTTATAATCCATATGATCATAGAATGAAATCTCTCATTTTTACCCTAACTATGTAACTGATCTCACAATTTCATATCTTTCTCTTCCATATGATATGATCAATGGGGTTTAATATGATAATTATATGATGGATTCTGCTCATGAGGAACACATCATGCTTGTATGTAGATCCCTTATGAACTGGGTTTTTACGTTTCCATGATTCAAACAACGCCATAAATAAATAATTCTCAAATATATCATTTTGTTTCTTAATTAATATTTTAATAATAATATGTACAATTTTTTATGTTAATTTTTAAGTCAATATAAATTGAATCAAATAATATCTTCAGTATACCATTGGAAACAAGGTTGGGAAAACAATAGTACTATATCTTTGTATATCTCAAAGGTTATTAATTGGGATTCGTATTTGGATTTATCCAAGGATAAATCTATGTATAATTCAATGTATAGGAAAATATCCTTATATATATTGAAAGATAAAGGAATTGGTTTCAGTAAATAGAATATAATGTCTACATACTTTAAGTTGACATGCTTATACCTCAATTAAAACTAGGGGATATTACATTGAAAAGGGTTAATTGAGATATACTTGATCATAACCTTGTGCATGATAACGAGCCTTGCTGCACACCGGGTTTGACACTGTCAGGGGGGAGGGGGTTATTGGAAAATTACAAATCTATTTTCAACCCATATTTATGGATTTAAATAGATTATGAATATGTATGATAGAGGTTAAATATAATTTATTTTGATTGTATGGAAGGTATAATTATATATAAATAAATTAAATTTTACTTCATTATTACATATATTCCGACTATCAATATTTTTTCTCATAATATTTTTTTTTATATTGTCTATGGGGGAGCTAGAATGAACTGGGTTACTAGTCACTTTGATAAAAAATCTATTAATAAGAAACCAAATGGGATGATGAATGTAGTGATTATTATTGTGACTAAGAAAAAATCGTTAAAATGATTTATGATTAACATAGAATCCCAGACTCAATTAACTATTAAGTAAACCAACCTCGTTATACACATGGGAAAAATCACACTTCCTCGCATGCTAGAGGCTTCCTAATAATAGTGTGGGTCTGTAGTGGTATAGTGTGGATATTGTACCTTATTTATTAGAGCGTAACACATTGGTATACCATAATAAAGATGAAGAGATAACATATAATTTATATTTTTTGAATTATATATCATCTAGATATAGTAAAGTGATAGAAGCTAAATACTTTTCATATACGGAAATGGTGAGAATGTCATGATTCCATAATGAAACGAGAAGTATGATGGATACATTGTAAATGAATATTCATAACCCTATAAAAATAAATATGAAACCAAAACATCTCTCCACTTGAATAATGAGAATCTGCTCAATATTCCACTCATGTATTTCTACCATGGATAATGAGATATCCATCCAAGGATGGTTACTTCCCTTTTTCCCTAAATGTATTCATCAGGTATGTTTAGGTACCAACTTCAATCTCTAAAATGGTGTGATATATTCTCAGTAGTATACCACCAATGGTGTCTAGAATTATTTAGTAAATAACCTCATTATAAATATAGGATAACAAATAAATAAATGTCATTAGACCAGGTTTCTCATGGGATACCCAACCGAAACTACATTTTTCATCCTAAGAGAGATGTCTTGGAACTAATGTCACTCTACATGTTAGTGTGTGTTTACTATTTTGAATATATATTCCATATATACATATAGACATATATGTTAATATATATATATATATATTAATTCTTTTGACCTATAAAATATGTTGAATGAATCCCCAAAAACATATAAGGGGTTTCATAACTCTCATGGAATATGAGCGTGGAGATATTTGTATTCTTTCAAAATATTACACTTGAAATTATGTCCTGAACCCAGAAACGTTCATTGGGAAGGCGGAAAGATCATCAATTTTAAACTAATTGTCAACATGGGCCCATATAAGGTGTTCTATAAAAAGGTACCCATGTAACTTATCATGTGCATTATAAATATCATTATTGTATGACTCATTCCATGGCATCCCATATTTTTATCCCAAGTATCACTCTTGGTATAGGATATAGGTAAAACCCATAAATACATCCCATGGAATACGACATAAGGGACCATATATTTCACAAGGACATGTATAAAAATATTTCACAGAGAGATCATACAATGGAATCCACTATAAAACAACATTTCACTCATGGGTATAATAAATTCTTCCTCCAAGTGATCCCATACAATGTATAACATAAAAGGAACCGTGTTTCTCTCCCATTTTCTATAAATACATTTTCATTTTATAATCATTTTTTCATAACAAACCTTTCTAATGAATCCTTAACTGGGACACTAATATCACCCATGGAATGGTGTAATGTAATTGTCATAACTATCATCAAATTAATTCCATTTAAATAATACATTATATTTATGTTTTTCAAAAAAATTAATATAGTTTATTCATGACTCAAAAAGAAAAAAACAAGCAATGTACATGACATAACATCATCATTTAATTCAATCCATAAAAAAATACATTTACAAGGGGAAATTAAAAACACATGAACTAGTGGTTGAATTAAATTACATGTAATAAGGCTCTTAGAAAATCGTGGATGTAACTCCATTAGGGGTTTCTCATGTAAAGGTGTTCATCCCCTATTGCTGGTTTCATTATTTTAATGACATCACGGATCATAGAAACATCATTTAATCACGTTATTTTGACATTTATAAGGCATTAATGGATGTCTATGATGCATGGATCAATGGATCCAAATATTAAACAATGAGACATTTGGGAAAATGAAATAGATCATCTACATTTGTCCAGTAGATAAACCCTCATCCTTATAGACTTCATATTTGATGTAGAACTATTGATATTAACAAAATACCCAAATTTCTGTAAAACTATGAATATTATTACACAAAAAATTGAACCTAATTTTTTGGGATTAATCAATATTGTAATAATGAAAATTGGGTCCCATAATGAAATTCATTGAACGTGATATACAGCAATGAAATTAAGGATCAGAGGAAGAACTTGTCTCAATGCCAAAGGGGGTTGTATAGAAGGAGCTCCCACATACCTAGTATAAAGACCTGAATAATATAATACATTATTATCATATATTAATATATAAATATTCATTACATAAAATAAAAATCCACACATTGACCACTTTGGTGAATTGCCTTTGGATTCTTTGAAACAAAACTATATCTATATAAGTGAGATACACCATACCCCATTTGGTTCTTCATTAATAGAAATTTTTTTTGAGATATCAATCATAATATATATCATCATACCCCTACAAAAGGAATCATAATAGAAGATGATCTGAGATGCTCTGTAAGGGTATACAAAAGAGATGTCACCATATCATGAGTAAAGGGTACGGAAAAATGAGAAGAATATTAGAAAAATATACCCATCATATCATATATTAAAAACATGAGTCATGGAAAACATATTGGAAGTTCATAATCTATAAATTATAATGGAGTTGAACAAATAATAAATTAGATATATAAATGGACATTTGTAATATATATTTAGCATATAAAAATTCATAAAAATTCATTTCCATAGTAGTTCATGGATAATTTCAAATCCTATCAAATTGGAATGGGACCTCCCAAAAAAATTTATATTACTCAAGGTTTTGTCCCATGGTTTTCATAGTAGATAGATTTATGAAATGAAAATGGATTATTCCCCTTTCCATTCTTATTTTTCAAACAACATATCAATATTTACCAAATTCATTGGAGGATATATAGGTACCACCTTTCACATAACTAAAATCACACATTGGGTTTCCATATGATCATAAAAAATCATTATATCTAAGCCTGTAAAAAGAGGATTAATAATAAACTTATCATAAAATATCCCACAGAAAATAAATAAATTCCATAATATTTTCATCAGTTCATCAAAACATAACATGACAAAGAATCTGTTTCCATAATCATTTTATCATTTATTAAATTGTGGAATACAAATGGTTTTAATAAATATCTTCTCATTATATATATATATTTATATTATCCAAAGATAAAATTAGAGTGGTATCCTTGGTTATTATCTCAAGTAATGCATAAGAGACATCAAAATATTTCATCTTATATGGAATTCTATTTTTAAGTATCACTTTTTAGGAAAAAACAAAATTCATTACAATTTTTTAAAACAAAAAATAATTTAGAAAATTCATCATTCAAAAATAAACATAACAATTTATACAATAGTTTCTAACAAATAATGAAGTAAACAAATTTGCTACATGATTTATATATTAAAACACAAATTCCATTGTCATGTTAGGATAAATCCGAATGGTTGATTTTTGGGAAAAAATGTGTATTTTCTTCAAAAGATTTTATAAAATGTAAAACAATGAAAAACATTATTTAAATAAGTCATTACAATAATGTTAAAAATTTATATTTTTTTAGGAATCAAGTCTTTTGGATTAAAATTTCTTTCTAAAAAAAATATAAATCAAGAATACTTTAATTAAAGACATTCATTTGAATTCTTGGGTACATAAAGAGAGGGTAACTAATAGAAAACATGATGTCCAAAAAAATAACTTGAGAAAAATAAATGAAATAATGTTCTGCAGAGATGGTCTATAATACTTCATAATCAAAAATTTACTTATAAAAATCCTTGATATTTGATGGGTTTCCATTAAAAAACATTCCCACACTGAAAGAATTGAACAAGAATCCCTAATTTATGAATAACATTAAATAAATATTGAAATATATAGAGAATAAATTAGTTAATGATATTAAATGTAAATTGGTTTGTATATAATCATCATTAAATAATATAGGTTCATAAAATTACATATGTATCAAGGAAATAAAATTGAGAAAAAAAATTCCTTAACAGAAGTCTCTCTTTACTCAAAAAAACTATATATTCTTTTTTTGTGTAACATCCCCAATTTGACATGAAAATCATTCAAATTTTTAATTTTTGATCTAAAAAGGATTATAAGATGACATGAGTTAACTAATTACGTATTTAGGAATGTAATTTATGAACCAATATAAGATTGGCGGTTTCGACAAGAGGAGAAGATAGTGGGATTTCATTTTATAAGACGGTGGGAGGACACAATTGGTATTTTTAAAAAGAATAAAATTTACAAACATTTTTAATGTTATGAAAAGATCTCAAATAGATAATTCTATATATATAGTTTAGATAAGGTAAAAAAATTTATATTCAATGTGTTTTATAGAACTACTGTGTAATTTTTAACTCTTTTATTTTTAGTTTAACAACTCGGTACACACATTTTTACATAAACTATGATAATTTTTTTTAGTTTTTAATAAATATGGTAAACAATATGTTGAAAATTTTAGATAATTTAAATTATATTAATTAAATATATAGAATCCTTTTTTTTCTAATTTCTACTCATATATGTGGCATCATATAACATAATATTAAACAAACATATGTGACAAGAACGATGGTTTTCAAAAGGATTCATTTCGACAAATATATTGTTTTTGTATCAATATTCCTTAATATATTTTCCAATGAACTAAATTTTATTCACAACTTGTTTTGTTGGAATCTCCATTTTTCTTATTCCTAGATCAGGTTTTGATCATCCCATATGTAGTATTCATTTTAAGTGAGAACCATGTTTGCATTCAATGCTAATTATGTTTCATTAATATTTCCGGTTTCTATAGAATAATATTCATATACTTTAAATCTATGTTCTTGATTGGTTATGATTACATTGTAGAATTTATCTAAGTACATAGGTCACCGATACAAGGTCACTGATACAAGGTTACTGATACAAGTTCACCATTATAAGGTATCGGTTACAAGGACACTGTTATAAGGTCATCGTTACAAGTTCATCATTACAAGGTCACCGCTACAAGGTCACCATTACATGCTCACCACTACAAGTTAAACGTTACGAGGATACAGATACAAGTGTCACTGATACAAGAATACTATTAAAGGTTACCACTAAAGGTTATCATTGGATGGTTACAGTTAGATATTGCCGATGTGCACCTACTTTTGATACCCACCAATTTAAAGGGTATTGTTACCAGTCTACTGATACCCTTATTTTTTCAAATTCCAGATATTTTTCTAATGGTCATATTTGATAAATTAAATTCTTCTGACAATAATTGAGAATGATTGTAATCATTTTAGGAGATATTACCTGGGACAGTACGAGGTACGAGAAATATTGCACATGATTTACTCATTTCCATTGTCGGACCTGAAATATAAAAAGGGAAGACCATGAAAGAACAAAAAGAGAGTGGCACATATCCTCATACGAAGAATGGTGGCATACGAAGTGCGAAATAGATTATTCACTAGATTAAAGAAGATCCATCCATCACTAACACTAAAAAACCCTCAAGAATCATGAGGATCATTCTGTGAAAAATTCACATCATTCTTATATACATCATCAACTCCTTATCACCATCAGAAGAAGAACCCTGGAAGCTAGAACATAGAATTACCACACTCAGTTTTGAAGAAAAGTTACAAAGAAAAACTCCAACATCGAATTCATCACTCTATGAAGCCAGGAGCTGAACTACCAAACACATAGAGCTTTGAAAACTCAATATTATAGTCATAGCATCATTGTGTTCTTTCATTTTTCATTTCAGAGAAGTGTGTCTGTGTTTCTGTCTCACACACTATCTCAAGTGCTAAAACAAGAAGATACAGAATATCCTTACATCGAACAGCATCTACAGTTGTCTCCCACATATAACTGTGGAAGAGAATGTGTGTGGTCTGTGCATCTTGTTTTCCCAGGAAGAACTATGTAAGAGGGTGTGAACCATGGATAGTTTGTGAAAACTATTGTAATTCCCGATACGGTATGTGTATCAAGTTTATTGATAATATAAACTGCATGTTGCTAGATGATCACAAAGTGGAGAGGAATAAGTCTCCTCTTGAAACTGAATCTCTTGTTTTAAATCACTATGTATTGTTCTTAATTATACTCTATTTTGATATTATCCAGTACTTATATTAGCTAAAACATAAAACTATTTTAATTTCACTTTGATAGTTAATTTTGATTATTGTGTGTATTTTTTTTGATTCAGTAAACCTGTTTCAAAATTTGGAAAAGTGTTTCTCACAATTTTAACTGAGGACTAATCACCCTTTGAGAAACCTATTGACCAATTAAACAATTATTTCTCTACATCTTTAATTGATTGGGATGTATTCAATCGGGTGATTTTAATCATAATATTTTTAATATAAATTTTAATTGGAACCCAGTTCACCCCACTCTTGAGTATACAACCCTACCAACATTTGGTATCATAGGGTCTTATTTTCATGTTTTCAAATTATTTTCAACTCTGATTTTAGTTTTTTCTTAAAAATGAAAATATATCTAGAGAGCATGGGACTTGAAATCTGGGACACAAATGAAGAACAACATGTATTTACTGCTACTACTAGGGGCACATGGTCTCAATTAACTAAAGCTATAAATATTAATAACTATAAATCAATGAATTCCTTTTATTTCTCTCTAGGTGATGAGTAATTCAATAAAATATCTTCCTGTAAAACTAAATATGAAAATTGGGATACTTTCTCTATTTCTAATAATGGAATAACCAATGTTAATGTAATGATATTAAATAAAAATACAATTAAATACAATGATTTTCAAATGAAGGATGATGAACTTATTTCTGAAATGTTTATTAGGTTCAATAAAATAGTGAACACTATGAGTCTACATGTAAGAACAATGTACAACAAGGATCAATTAATGAGACTACTTCGATGCCTACCTATAATATGGACAGGAACCTCTATTTTTATCCATGAATCTTGTGACATATGGAAAATTCCAGTGAAGGAACTAATTGGCATGCTTATGATGTAAAAGGATGAATATACAGTGAATCAATATGTAGGAGAATAACCAAGGACTATGTCAATTGAATTCAATAATTTAACCTCAAAGTGAAAAGACATAGTAAATGTTCAAGTTACTATAGACAGTTCCAGTAGTGAAGAGTTAGATTCGGACAATGATGAGGAGATGGATCATCATTCTAGGATATTTAAAAAGTTCTGTCGAATGAAGTAATTAATTAGGATGTCAAACTACAAGGGAAAATATGATAGTAAAGGACAATAGAAGAAAGACATAAAATGGAATTACAAATCAAATGAAATAATCCTCAATGATTGCACACACAAATTCCATGTGAATGAAGACTTCCAAAAGATAACATTTAAGAAGAAGTATGAAGACATGGGAAAAGGATATAAATGTGCTATGAAAGCCACATTGAGTGCTTCATAAGACAACTCCAGTGGATATGATTCTATTGATAGTGAACAGAACAATCATGCCAACTGCTGTTTCATGACAGAAACATATAAGTTAACACAAAACATTCCTATACATAATGCCTATTATTTTGGGAATAAAAGTGATTCACTTAATGAAGAAGATATGACTAAGGATGAATTATTTGAATGCCATGAAATGCTTGTGGATAAATTTAATGAGCTCAAGGAAAAATATAAATCATTAAGGATACATCATGCTTTAAATGAAAATTATATGTTTTACTAGGATATTGAAAATAAAAAATGTGACCAATTGTTAAAAGAAAATACCGAACTCACATTGTTAAATGATCATTTAAAAAGGGATATGGAAAAATTTACTACTTGTAGATATACCTGACATAGTTTCTAGGAAAACCGATTTCTGCAAAATATAAAACTGGTCTTGGATATCAACCAGGACCAAGAAGGATTATTAAAACTAAACTTGTTCCAAATATCTGGATAATTCACACCTACTTAAGGTTATGGACCATTTTGTGAAAACAAATTCTCTGAAGGACCAAACAATGTGTTTATGTCTCAAAACATATCTTCTGATTATAGGAAATATGTGAAGAAAATATGGGTTTCCAAAGTTTTACATGCTAACCTCTCTGGACCCAAGAAAATATGGGTACCAAATTTACCCCATGTCCAATCTGTTTTGCCGGGATATTGACTAAATAATTCATATAATGGTCTATGGTACATAGATAGTGGATGTTCAAGAAATATTATAGGAGAATACTCATGATTCTAGATCCAAATCAAAGTTAATAGTGGACATGTATCATTTGTTTATAATGCTAAAGGGAAGATTATCGGCATCGGCCAGATTGGTAACCCTAATACTGTATTAATCTAAAAAGTACTTTTTGTTGATGAGTTAAAACACAATCTTCTAAGTATTTCCTAGGTTTTTGATGATGGTTTCTATGTGAAGTTTGAAAATGAATCATGTAATGTCACTAATTATAAAAATGATTTAATATTTTTTTCTCCCAGAAATGAGAATTTATATGTTGTTGATTTAGATTCTTTAGCTAAGAAAAATGTTTCCTGTTTAAATAGGTTTCATAAGGAATCCCAGTTGTGGCAACGAATACTAGGACAATTCGATGAGCACTCACATAGGAAACTGACTATGAAAGGTTTAGTTAGAGACATACCTAAATTGGAATTCCATCTAAAAAAAGTTTATAATCCTTGACAAAAGGAAAAACAACAAAAAGTTTCATTCAAACCAACGAAAGAATTTTCTTATTCTCAACCACTTGAGTTGTCTCAAATGGGAATGTTTAGGCCATAAAGAGTTTCATGCTTACAATGGAATCACTATTTTTATTTTCTAGTAGAAGATTATTCTAGGTACACTTGGGTATAATTTTTGGCTCACAAAAGTGAATCCTGTTATTATTTTATCAAATTCTCCATGACATTATAAAATCATATAGGACATAGAATTAAGACCTTGAGAAGTGATCATGGATGTGAGTTTGAAAATTATGAGTTTGGATCTTATTTCTCACACAATAGATATAGTAACAATTTCTTATGCTCCTAGAACACCAAAACAAAATGGAGTCAGGGAAAGAAGAAATATAACACTTCATGAGATTTCCTAAAATATGCTTAGTGAGTATAATATACCTATTTAGTTTAGGGATGAAGTAGTAAATACAACTTGTTATACCATCAATAGTGTATTGAATAGACTTGTTATTAAGAAGACCCCTTATGATCATTGGAACAATAGGAAACCTATGGTTAACTACTTCAGATTTTTTTGTTAAAATTATTTATCCTTAGAACTAAGGTTAATCATTACACGTTTTCCTCCAAAAGTGAGGAAGGAATTTTACTAGGATAATCAATCTTGAGAAAAGCATATAGAGTATTCAATAAGAAAACCAAATGTGCAGAAGATTCAGCTGATGTCAAAATTGACGAGACTGATCCACATACACCAAAACATCTCTTGATTATATTGAGGAAGATATGTGAATTCTGGATCCTAGTGATAATGATAGTGAACCTCCTGTAAAAGTATCTAGTTCCGGGAATCCTCCAAGATATGCATCTATTGAGTCTGAACCTGTAAACAACCATGATGATTCTAGTTTTACTCTTTCTATAGATATTAGAACTCTCAATAATTATCTATTAGTTGTTGTAGTTGGTGATTTAAACAGAGGGACACAAACTACTGCTTCTTTGAGAAACCAGGCTGAACATCAACCTTTTCAATTATAGCTTGAACCAAAAAATATTAACGATTCTATCAATGATCAATTTTTCGTGATGGATATGAAAGAAGAATTAAATCAATTTGAATGAAAAAAAGTCTAGGAACTAGTTGAGATACCTAAGGACACAATGACTCTAGGAATGAAATGGTTTTTTAAGAATAATGTTGTTGAGTTTGGAAATATAGTTACAAAAAATGCTAGGTTAGTGGAATAAAGAGATAGTTAAGTTCAAAGTATATACTATAAGAATAATGTTTCCCCTGTAGCTTTTTTAGAGGCCATTATCATAATACTTGCTTATGTGGCTCATCTTCATTTAAAAAACTATCAAATGGATGTCAAAAGTGATTTTCCAAATGAGTACACAGTTGAGGATGTGTTTGTTGAACAACCCATGGTTTTACAAATACCCAATTTCCAAATCATGTTTTTTATCTTTTAGAAGATTTATATGGCTTGAAGAAAGCTCCAAAGCATGGTATGATTGAATTAGTTAATTTATTATTTCAAAATATTTTACTAAATGAATTGATGATCCTACTCTCATCATTAAAATAATTTGTAATTTTTTTTGATATAATAAATTTATGTAGATGATATAATTTTTGGATATTCTAAAAATTCATTATGTACTTATTATACAAAAATCATCTAAAATAAATTTGAAATTATTTTAATGCGAGAACTTAAATTTTTCCTTGAATTTCAAAATTTTCACACTAAAGACAGTATTGTTTTGAATCAAAGTAAATATGTTAAGATTCCTTTAAAACAATTTTGATTGGTTGGAAGATAAGGTAGTGATAAAACTATGATTACCACTTGTAATTTGGATACTGATGAAACTAGAGAACTAGTGGATCACTCCAACTACAGAGGTATGATAGGGAGTCTCCTCTACCTTATATCTAGCAGACCTAACATTATTTTTAGAGTATGCATGTGTGCTCTCTTTCAGGAAAATCCCAAAGAATCTCATTTAAATTACCATAAAATTATTTCCAAATATCTCAAATATACTCCCATATTATGAATTTTTTTATCCAAGAAGACAGTCATTTGATGTAATATTTTATTTAGATGCTGACTTTACAGGTTGTAATATAGATAGAGGAAGCACTTCTATAACATTTCACATGTTAGGAAAGTCACTAGTATCATGGTGTAGTATGAAACAGAATTCAGTTGCATTATCTACTAACGATGCTGAATATATAGTTGTTGGTAGCTTTTGTGCTCAAATTCTGTGGATGAAACAAACATTACTAGAATATGGATATCAGTTCAAACATGTCTCTATAAACTGTTACATCATAAGTGCTATTAAAATTTCTAAAAATCAGATATCTCATGCTAGGACAAAGAATATAGATGTAATACATCACTTCATGAGAGATCATTATCAAATAGAATATATCACTCTTGAATTCATTGGTATTGAACACCTATTGGCATATATATTCACAAAGACATTAAATTTTGAGAGGTTAAATTACGTCAAACTCGAGTTAGGTATGATAAACTGTTGAGTTAAGGACCTTCCCAATATAACCTTACAGTTAGACCTTACTGACAAAACCTTACTATTATACTTTACCGATAGACCCTTACTGTTACGCCTTACTGAAAGAACCTTACCATTTGACCTTACCGATAGAGCCTTACCGTTAGACCTTACCAACAGAAGCTTACTGTTAGACCATACTGATAGAACACTACCATTAGACATTATAGATAGGACATCACCGTTAGACCTTGAATATAGGACCTCACAGTTACACCTTACAGATAGGACCCCAATATTAGACCGTACCGATAGGACCTCACTGTTAGATCGTAATGATACCTCCTTACTGATAGAGGACTTGAATCTGGGACATTACGTTTTTGTTCTCTCAGTCGGAATCTGAAACTTTTTCTCCATATTCCTTATTCATTTTTTCTATTTTATTTTTCTGATGCCGAAATGATAAAATTAAAAAATGGATCACATCTCAATCCACATCAAACCCTCTCCTGAACCTTTTGCTCACGAATCTTAAAGCCTAAACCTCTAATAAAACCATGAACCTATACATATTGATGGAAAGAGTCAAAAGTTCGTTGTTTGCTAATGAAGGAGATGTACCTAATACTAAGAGACCGTGAGATGACTTGAGTATTAGAAGCTAGATAGTGGAAAAGGAGATGAACTAGCCTTTATCCAAGAGTGAAATAATAGTTGATAAGGAGTTATGTTTATAATGGCTGTTGTCGAGACAGTTGTTAGTACTTCAGGAACTCAAGGCATAGGGATGGGTTGAATTTTTTCAAAATTATAATGGACCCTATTGACCAAATTTTTTTTATTAATTTTTTAAATACCTCAAGTTAGATCAATCTAAAGAACAACACCAAATTATTTCTAGTGTAAATGCTGTAATTGTGAGCTTCTCCTCTGATGAATGGTTTTATTTCTTGAGGGTCCCACATGATTGGATTTTTTATTTTTACTCAAAATTGGTGCCTCCAACTAGTGAGTTCTTATTATATAAAGATGTTTTAGATGAACTTACATGGAATGGAATCCCTAGAAAAGTCATTACTAATAGGATGGAAGGAGAAGACAAGCTGTTATTTATGTTTCTTGCATGTGTTGAGTCCCTGAATAGGCGACTTTGCAACTTTAATGTATTATGATATCATTCTCTTGTATCTATAAATGAATGAACAGAAGATCAACATATATAGGATTTGTATGATTCAACTAGAAGATACGATGAAGCCCAGTTCAAAATCCAATGCCCTATTCCATGCTAAGTTGATATCCCTTATCTTGAAAGAGAGAGGAGTTATTGGAGATAAGGAGGAAACTATTGTTGTCCAAGATAACCATTTCATCACCAAAGTAATCTTCATGTTGACGAAGATCAACTATAACCCATTGCAGAGGAGATGGGTGAATGATGAGGCTAAGGTATATGATGACATTAAGCATGTGACTCATCCTAATTGTACAAAAAATAAGAGAGACCTCAGTCTTATTCCTGATGAAGTTGTGCCTACATATTCAAATGAACAAGGAGAATAATTTTTTGTTGTTCAAGAAAGAGAGGACTCTCCCATAGATGATAGGAGTGATCCTAACGTTCACTAAAATCCCTATGTTAATACTGTATACTTGGGTGAGACCATCTTACCAAATAGATTTCCTAAAAGGGAGACTATCCTAAGTGATAGTGATAAAGAAAGCTGTGATGAAGATGGGGGTGAAATTGACTGAAGTGAAAATAGAGATACCTTAGATGAGGATGAGGACTCTGAATCAAGTGATGCTCACATTGAGATAGTTATTGCTGAAAATGAAGATGAATGTATAAGTCTTAGTCCTTTAATAGGATATATAGAAAGGATAGAATGTAGAGATGAAGAAGTTTCTGATTCAGTTGAATCTAGACTTGTTGTCGAAGTTGTAGAAGATTATGTGTAGGAAGTGGTAGTATACATTCCTGTTGATAGAGCCAATCAAGGTGGTCATATGTAGATAGATGTGATTGTTCAATAGAATGTTCCAAGTGAGGGGGGACCTGTAGCTATAGGATCAGTTTCTATTGCTCATGAAAAAAGAGGACTGGATAGAAGCACTTGGCTTTATGGGTTTCAGCCTAGATTATGGAGACTCTGAAAATGACCAGCCAATCAGAAGCCCTCCAATTCCTTATATCTATGAAACTACCATTGTCCAGCCAGTGGTTCTTTTGCCTCGAGACTATAAAGAAAGATGAATTGGATTCTTTGAATTCAGAACCGAAGAAGCATATTGGTGAGAAAACCACCGAGTTATCAAGAAAAATATCTCTCAATCAAGAACTCATGACATCTGAAGTGGAAATGAGAGTCTCTACATCTCACTCAGCTGTGTTACATGAGATAAAGGAATGTCATAATTAGGTATGAACATTGATAGAGTCTATGGAATCATTGAAATAGTCTTTCTCAAGCTCAGATTCATATATGTCTTCGAGAGTTCAGGTGGATAGAGACCTTAAATATGTTAAAAGTGTGGTTCGGAAAAAGGTCATATTGTTTGAGGACTTTAAGAAGTCTATGAAAACACATTTTAATGGAAACGATGATAATGTAAAAAGAAAGATAAGTGGGATGACCCAGTCATTTAATAAGAATCTGGCTTTCACTCTGATACCTTTGGGAGCATCTGGATCTTCTTCAATATCTCCTCCTGTTGACATTGATGCTTTCGGGGCCGTTTTTAGAGAAGAAGTGGTAAATATCATTGTTACTAGTACCTCATACTCCAGGTCAATTCCATTACATTTAAAATTCATAATCTTGTAGGAAATTATTTATGGGAAGCTCCTCAAGATTAGAATTCCATTAAGTATCTAGTTGACATCAATTACAAACAGTTTTTCAC
This sequence comes from Viscum album, assembly GCA_963277665.1. NCBI lineage: Eukaryota > Viridiplantae > Streptophyta > Magnoliopsida > Santalales > Viscaceae > Viscum > Viscum album. The sequence continues at coordinate 791,014,444 of OY728160.1, read as the reverse complement.
TAGGCATTAGATGGATGGCCAATTCATGTTGTTATTGGAAAACTTGGGTATTACACCTGTCACACAGGTATTTAAAGATCAAGTGAGAAATCTTCATAAGCTGACACCTACCTTGGAGAATTTTCTGGAAAATAAGGTTGATTTCATTTTGGATATGGAAAAGGAGGCATTATAATTAGGGACTTCAAGAATCTTCTATTTCCTTTCAATCATGTAAACATCATAGCAATCATTGTCCCTCCTGTCGTGCCCTCTACCTCTGGTTCCTTAGGATCTTCCAGTGCTACTCTTATGTTGTATCATGATCTAGACATCAGTAGCTTGACCCATACCTTTCATTAGAGATCTACTCACTATAAATCTATTGATGATTCTGTTGCAGCTCCTCCTACTCTGCTTACAGCCATCCCTCGGCCTGTCCCTCCACCTTCAGACCCTGTCTCTTCAGTTTCAATGTCCAAAGATAAAATGGATATCTCTGATGTTGATTGAGTGTGGACTTTCTTAGTTCATAAGTATTGGTGTATCTCTTTTTGTATAGTGCACTCTTATTTTATTCATAAAAAACAACTTTTTTATTATTATTTTTATCTATAGTTTTTGATAATCACAATGGGGGAGAAGATATTCAAAGAGGAAAAAATATTCAAATCTTGCATTCTCTCAGAGAAAAGAAGTGCTTATTATTTTTATGCTCACATCACTGATGGGATTAGCATATATGTTTAACAGTGATTCAAAAATCATATATCTAAATATTCAATCATATAATTTATGATAATAAAATAAAGTGAAATTTTTGGACTCTCCTGTTTTGTATGTACCAAATCATGTTTTTATAATCCCAATAATTTTTTTCATTTCAAGTGAGAAAAATGTTTGCATTAAATGAAAATTATGTTTCATTAATTTTTCCTATTTCTATAGAGTAACAATCATATACTATCAATCTCACTGCTTGATTGGTTAAGCTTACATTTCATAATTTATCAAAGTAAATAGGTCAACAATACAAGGTCACTAATACAAAGCCACCGTTACAAGGTCTCTGTTACAAGGTCACTGTTACAAGGTCACTGTTAAAAGGTTATTGTTACAAGGTCATTGTTACGAGGTCACTGTTACAAGGTCACCTTTTCTAGGACACCTCTACAAGGTCATCATTACGAGGGTAACGATACATGGTCACTGATTTAAGCCTACAGTTAAAAGTTACCGCTGAAGGTTAGCATTGGAAGGTTACATTTGGAGATTCCTGATGTGCACCTACTATTGAAGCCTACTGATATAAAGGATACTATTACAAGTCTACTGATACCAATAATTTTTCAAATTCTTGTTATTTTTCTAACAGTCATTTTTTAATAAATTAAATGATTCGGATATTAATTATTGTGTATTGAAAACGTTTCAATAGATATTACATGGGACAATATGATGTACAAGAAAGAATGCACGTGATCTACACATTTCCATTGTTGGACCTCAAATATAAAAAGTGAAGACCATGAAAGAACAAAAGGAGAGTGACACATACGTGTATACGAAAAGTGCGGAAAACAAAGGGCGGAATAGATTAATATCTTGATTAAAGAAGATCCATCTAGCTCTAACACTAAAAAACCCCTCAAGAATCATGATGATAATTCTGGAGAAAATTCACTTCAATCTTCTATTCCTCGTCAACATATGGTTCAATATCAAAAGTAGAACACTGAAAGCTAGAATTTATAGTTGCAACACTATTATTTGAAGAAAATTTCCAGAGAAAGACTCCATCATTGAATTCTTCACTCTAATGAGCCAAGAGCTGAACTTCCAAACACATAGATCTTTCTAATCTCAAGCTTATTGTCTTAGAATCATTGTGTTATTCATTTTTAGATTTATGAGATGTGTGTGTTTCTGTCTGTCTCACACACTATCTCATGTGCTTAAACAAGAGGATACTGAATATCCTAACATAAAACATCATCTAATGATGTTTACCATGTATAATTGTGGAAGATAATGTGTGTGTTATGTGCTGCATGTTTTCCCATGGAGAACTGTTGGTGAGGGTGGGAACCCTGTACAGTTTTCTAAAACTTTTGTGAAGCCCGATACAGGATTTGTATCAAGATTATTGTTAACATAAACTGCTTGGTGGTAGGTGATCACCAAGTGGATAGGACTAAGTCTCAACTTGAGATTGAACCTCTTATTTTACTTTACTAAGTACTATACATAGTTATACAATATTTTGATAATTTATGCTGCTTATATAAGCTAAAACTTAAAACTGTTTTTATATATCTTTGATAGTTAGTTTTGGTTAGTGTGTGTATTTGTTTGATTCAGTATACTTGTTTGACAAGTTGCAATAGTGTTTATCAATATTTCAACTGGGTACTAATAACACATTGAGAAACTAATTGAAAAATTAAACATTTATATCTCTAATTCCATAATTTACTAGGCTGTTTTTAATTGGGGTGTTTTTATCATAACGTTTTAAACTGAAATTTTACTGGGAACTCAATTCACCCCCCCTCTTTATTATCCACTTCGACCAAAAATATACTTGAACAAATTTAAAAATCAATTCATCGTAAATTTTTTTTATGTTTTTATATGATTTGATCAAAATAATAATTCTTAAGAAAAAATATAAAATTTCACAATTCAAATAAAAATAAATCCTTTCAAAAAAATTCAGGAAAATAAATTCTTTGTAATTTTTAATTGTCGATGCTAAAAAGGAAATTTTTTTAAAAAATATGTTTTTTTTCAAATATTTAATTTATTATTTTTTCATAAAATTTCATAGAAGAAATTGTCTGAAAAAAAATTATTTTCTAAAAAAATAAAGACTTTTTTAATAAATTTAAATATTTTTTATCAAATATTATTTTGTAAAATTCATTATAATTAATATGTAAAAATAATATCTCACTATTACTATTGAAATGATTAAGGGATTAATTATATTTTTTGTGTTTAAAAATAATTTTAAAAATATATTATGGTTTCTTAAAACTCATTATCACATTTAACACAAGCATATCTTAGTGGTGTTTATGACAATAAAAAAACTCAATGTTGTGTGTAATGATAGATAAATTTATTATTGTTTGTAACAAAAGATTGTAATTATATTAAAATTATTCAAAATATGTATTTCATAAATAATAGTGATGTTATATTTTTTCCAAACATAAAATTAATTTTACCCTTGAAATTTATCACTCTAATAATAAAAAATAAGGATAACTCTACATTATCATTTCATCAAATGCCAATGTTGGTTCTCCAAACTAGTGGTTTTACAAATATTTATTGATAATGAGTTCATATTTATTTCACATTAGGTTAATTATAAAATCTAAAGACTTGATATGATGTTCTTCATATCAAAGATCCCACCAAATCGGTGGGCCCTCTAAGTTGAATATATATGTAGGATCAGGTTTCAACATCCTTAAGATAGTTAAATAAAACATATCATGAACCTGAGAGATATTTGTTGGTTTCACTAAAAGATACATTATATTCAAAAAAATTATCGTATATAAAAAATTATATTGTATCTCGTTATTAACATTACATTAATTCAAAAAACATAATCCTATTCCATGAAGATATTTTGTAGGAATATTTTGTCCACAACATCAAATTATTGATCACACCAGTGGTTATAATCATGAATTTTCTTCCAACTATGAGTTTCCTTTATGTGTGTATAAATTCATCATACCATTATTCCATTTCTTCTAATATCTCATTACCCAATATAATTATTCTTCATATTCATTTCATTACATTTGAGTCCTATTATTATTTCCACAATGAGCCTCATAACGTGACATCTAAATTCCTAAGTAATATATATAGTTGGATGAATACTAATCTAGAGGTTGTTTTTTATCTCAATGGTATTTAAATAACAGAGGCCAAGATATCATTATAACCAATAGGGTTTGAATTGTTATATTAAATTGGGATCTGTTTATGGTTTTATGTAGTTTTAAAATATAACATTGTATCCAGATCCTATTGATGAATATAATAAAACCTCAAGGAAATACTCTGATCCTTTTTTGATCTAATAGAATGTCGTGTATCATAACATATTATAATGAATTTAATATATATCAATGAAATTTTATGAAGGGATAAATAATATCTAATTTAAATTATGTGTGTGAAATTTATAATAAAATTTACCTTATCCAAAATATCATTAATCCAATTATATATTTCCTATTCTGGGATGAAAAAAATCAATTTTTTTCAAATTCACATTATGATAAAGGTAATCGATGTAAAATACATTCATAAATTTGTCACCATAAGATTACATGTAGAGATACCAGACACTGTGATTCAAAATCTATGATATTACTCTTCATTTCATCCAGCCAGATGTAAAATTTCATCTCTAAATTCATCTTTGTACATCCAGGATGATTTTAGAATGAATAAATTTTTCTTCCTATAGAAAATCCTTCATAATTTAAAGTATAGATAGAAAACATATATGGATCCTACACATTGTCACTGTATCATTTTCATGGATAAACTTAGGAACATTTGAAAACATATTTCACAAATCTATATCTTATTTGTTTTCGTATTTAAATATCTTTTTGATTTATTGTTTACCTTTAAATAGAGAATTATAATATTTCTCCCCTTCCTTACTTATTTTTGATATATATCCTATAAAAATCTATAAATATTTATTTTTTTATGAAATTTTTAATGGATAATATACCAAGATGTTTTTGACTCGACGAATTATAAATATTGTTCTCTATACTAATATATTAATAATTTTTAATATTTAATTATCTATTATCATCTTCTATAAAACATACTCAACACCTACTGTGTGGATATATAAATTGAATTTTTTCATTATTTATATCTCACTATTCTCTATAAACACAATTAATCTATGTATTTACTTCTAATATTACTACATTTAAATCTATATTATTAGTTGGATATATTTTCTCATGATTCATCAATTTTCATGACTCATAATCTATAGCCTCATAATTATTCTTCCCAAAACATCCCAATCCATTCACGGATGCATCAAAATACATTAGAAATGTTTATCCTATATATGTTAAGGATTAATAAGTTAACAGACTACAATTCTCATAAATAACCTGAAAACTTTCTCACACTCATTGTTCACGAGGGAATTGAATGACCGCTGATTTAACATGGTGAGTTGAGGAAATAGTCATGAAAAATAATCTAACAACATTATTTAGTATCCCCAAAAATGAGTAATACTACTGATAATAGTCACCATGGTTGATCTCTACCATGATCAAATAGCCTTTTCATTTGATGGATCTACCTATATAACCTCCATTTTGATTATATGTCACATTAGTGAATCATTTTATAGGAAAAAATAACAATTTATAATTTTTTCAAATGAATTATCCATCATTAGGGTATTTATTTTAATTATAAAGCAATAAACATGTTATTACTTTCACATTGAATAGATAAAAGTATCATCGATAAAAAATACAAAAAATTAATTAACGTAATCCCTTAATTCACTATTCACTAAATAATTTATGACATCTTGGCCATTAGTAAGTATTAATAGAGTCATCATATGATAATTGTGTCCATACCATGGAAAATACATCTTTTTGGTTATATCCTCCCTCTTGACCATCAATTTTTTACATAAAAAAATTCCAATAATTTAATTGTGTTGAGATAAACATACTTGGACAAATAGGTCATCAATATAGTGTAATTGATAATTTTTCATGATCATGATCATTTTTAGATACCATTAATCGCTACATACTTGCGATTATCCATATTTAATTCTTACGAAAATAATATTTCACCCCTCAGGTGACACACTTTGTAGATTTAATCGCTTTTTATGGGTCTCTAGGATTTTTTTTCATCATTAGAAATTCTTCTGGGTATATTCTCAATATATTCATTGAAATTGTTGTGGAACTAGGTTAGAGTTCTTTTGAGAATTCAACATCACGTTTTGGACATTTAGTTTTTTTAAAATTCATGATTATAATCCCGAATAATTAGAATATCAATGATGATGAGTTCACCCCTAACAATATGACATAAATTCCACTCTTGAATATGAATCAAAATCTATACATTAGTTGTGATATCCAATAATGTATAATATTAATCATCAAACTAATATATGAGAATATAAAATATTTCATTGTATAATATGAATTAACATTATCATAAATTAATGTGAGATTTTTGTATATAAATCCAATCCATTAAAAATATATAATCAAATTAAACCATAATAATAAATAGATGATTATAAAGATGAACATTCAAACAGACATCTATATAAGAGGATCATTTATTTGAGATGTTATCATTTTACCATTAGGGGATTTCATAGGTAAATATACATCAAATAAATTGGGTGAAATCATGAAACCCTTATAATATTACTTAGGTGATAATGAGGGGTTGATCCAGTAGAGAATAAAAAATTATCAATTCTATATTTGAATGTACTATTCTTCTCACCACATCGTTATTACATACCACATTAAAATTAGTGATCACATGAAATTTCCTTTTTCTTATCTTCTTAGAGGTTCCCATCATCTATCTTAATCATTATCCATTTTAATTTAGAATTTGTTAGAATAATTCAGAAACTACATTCACCTGTAAAACTAGATGTTGGGTGGTGAATTTTTGGGACCTTTCTATCTATCCACATAACATTTTAACTTCATACAATAAATTGGGAATCCATTTTCACAATTAAATTCTCTTTTATACTTAAATCATTTTTTGTACAACATATAAAAATTTCCTCTATGTTTCCTTCCACAGTTCATCTATGATTGAAATCTCATCTTCTTCTCTCCATGGATGTAAGTGTTTCCTTTGAACTCCATCTTTATTTTCTTATTGAAAACATTATATTAATGGTTAACTCCAATATATATTTCCACCCAAGGAGATCATTAAATGTTCTATTCATAGAAACTAATTATTTATTTGTATAATTCCCCTCACATACTTTATTTTATGTTACTAATGAGCTATATACCTTAAATTTGTGATTGATGATATTTCTAGAATCATAGATCACTGGCCTTGTAAAATTTTACTCAAAAATACATAAATATTCATCATCCATCTCTTTTAGATCATCTAATTCCTTCTAAAATTTTGGAAAAAGTATATGATGGATGTAATTAATAAATAAATCACTCATAAAATTACATATCTTGATGGATTAAATTTCCTAATGAACTCTTTTATATTATGATGAGAGTCCACTATTTATATTCTTTTTATTCAAAATAATAGAAACCCAAAATGAATTTTTAATGTTACAAACACTAGAACCTGGAAAATATTTTCAGTAGTTAGGAATAATTTCTTAGTAGCTATTGGATCACTATAACCACTAAAAGTGGTGTATATTTTATAATTATGGATACATTAGATCATTTTCCCCTCCTTATCATGATTGGATGTTCATCATGATTCCTGGATTCAGAATGATTTCTAGGAATATAAATGTTATGTTTCATTATATATATCATATCATTTGGATCTTAAATAGATTAATAATTACATTATCCGTCACACTAAGTGTTAACATGGCTCTTTAATGTTCGAGTTATTATATAATATTATTTTTTTTGAAACAAAAATAAATGCAGGGAACCACATAATCCACAAAAATTACTTATAAGATTTCGAAATATGTATGAATTCATTTTAATCAGTGAAACTATAAATTTGTTTTCAATCATTCATAGTAATCATATATTTTGATCCAAAATAATGGATAATAATTTTTTTTCAATTTCAAAATCATATCACTAGGGAGGGTTAATCTATGTGTTCATTAAGTCTTATTCTCATTCACTGTGTTATGGTAGAGTCATTCTTAACATTAAATTTGTGGTGTTATTAAACCTATGTAACTATGTGACAAAGAAAAAAAAAATTAGTATACAGAGACAAATTTAATTTTATGGAAAACACTTACTCTAGACTTTACAAAAGTATAATACAATTTCCAATACATATACTCATCCTTATTCTAATCTATAGACACATCCGTAAGGATTTCATGAATTTTTTCCATCCTAGTTTTATATTGTTAACAACACAATGGTTTGATTCCAACTAAAAAATTCCATGATTTAGATACCTAGATATTAATTCATTTTTTTTAATATTAACTACATAACATAATTATCCACACCTGAATAATCATGTTCTAGTGTCTTTGTAAACATTAACACAAAATAAATTACTCCATATGTGAGAAATATAATCATGGATTGTCTTCATAATAACATAATCAATTATTTTTAATATCATACTTAATACTTTTCATCAAACACCATTAAAAAAATATATGATTACATGAGTTAAGATTTTCAGTAAGGGTAAGTGAGGGAGATATTAACATATAAATACCAAATGGGAATTAGAACACAAGAGTAATATTTGAAAACTATACCTATAAAAGAATATATCATATTAATTATTAGTGGAATATATAAAGGAATTTCATTATACAATAATAATAATGGAAAAATGTTCATAAGAAATGAAAACAAATCATTTGTATAAGATATAGATTTTTTGAAAACAGATAAACGTATGAAATAATTTCAATAATATCACATGGAAAATTTACAAGACTATCATATTGGAAATGTTTAACTCCAAAAACTGTCATAGTAGTATTGGTTCACTCCCAAGTCTATAATATTTTTTGGATACCCATAATGGATTGGGTCCACACCCTTTCACTAGTCTATTTATCTCATGAGATATCAATATTTACCCAATTAATTTTAGGGAGATATCGGTCTGTCCTTTCACATAAATAAAATAACACATATATGTTCCATAAGATCATAAAACTATAATCATATAAAACCCCATTTAAATAAAATGATTTAAAAAATAGTTGATAATAACATATCCTAATAAAAACCAAGTAGTTTCATAACCATTTCATCATTTTATTGCTAATTTAAATTGAATAAGTTTTCCTAAATATTTTATAATTTTGTAAAAAATGGAAGAGAAAAAGATTCCATAAATATATTTTACTCATAATCAAACACATTCTAATTAAAGAAGATAAATTGTATTTTAGGATCATATCCTAGGTAAATCGTAATTATCATCAACATCTTACATATTAGTTAAAAGATTCTTTTTAAAAATTAAATCGAGAATTTTTATGGAAAATATCCTTTATTTTAATATCACCCTTTGAATATAAATTTTTTTAAAAAAATTGGAAGAAATTTTCATTGAAAATAAACTTAAAAACATATAATTTAATATCTAATAAACTGTGTTGTCATGATGGATGAATTTTTTTAATTATTTTAGATGTTAAAACAATGATTCCTTTTTAGTTATCATTAAAATTTAAATGTATATTATTTGGATAATTACATGTCAATTCATTTTAAAAAATTTGTAAACATACAAAAATCGCTAAAATTTTTATTATATCCCATGTAATTAATAATTTTTTTTCAAAAAACCTTATTATAATAAATGGATTTGGATGAAAAGTTTTTCATCTGAAGAGTGAAACATCTAGTATTTTTCATAACTCTTGAGTCCACAATGAGTGTAAAATGAAAGGGAAACATGTATTGTGAGAAAATAAAAATAGGATCATAAAATTATTGAATTTAATCATATATGATTCATAATATTTTATCATTGGTCCTATAATAATTTATAATCATGATAAATGTTGTTATTTTATTTTAAAACCCAAACCACATGGTAAAATAGAATCATCAGAACAAAGGAATAAATTATATTAAATTAAAATTAAAATAACATGATAGTAAATAAATTCTCGATAATATATATTTGTGTGTTTGTATTTAAAACAAAAACAAATATTTTATTAAAATATAAAATATATGTCTAAAATAATATATATTCATAAAAAAATACCTTACTATGACTTCTTGTTTCCTCGTAAGTGGTCTAACCTCCTATTCTTCATGGAACCTCTATATGATTTAAAATAAATTATTCATTGGATGAATTTATCTTAAAAGGTTGCTTATATAATGAGACAATAGAGGGCTAGATGAATTTTTTAGAGCGTAGTAAAACTATAGGTAATTGAAATTATGAAGCATAGGGGGGGTTGGGTGACCTTTTATAAGTGATTGAGAGGATGAACTAGGTATTTTTGAAATTAATAATGTAAAACTGCTTATTTATTGTTAAAAAATCTGATAAAATGGTTCATTATAGAACCTTAGACGTTATGTGTTTGAAACGTGTCTACATAATGTGTGTAGAAGAAACATTGCTTACTTTTTAACCATAATCACTTTATATTAACACATGTTAAAAAAAATTTCCTATTCTATATTGACAATATATTTCTATTTTTAAAATTCGTTATTGTAAAAAATATATATTATAATATTAAAAAATATAAATTGTGTTGATTCATAATTTGGAATCAATTTTTTCAAATCTAACTCAATAATGTATAATAATTTAATTATGTATTAAACCAACATTTAGGGGAAAAACAATGTTTTGGAAAAGAAATATTTCACACATAGATAAATTTTTAATATTAAAATTCAATAAGAAATGTTTATAATGAATGAAAATGGATAAATAAATATACTATATAACAATGTTACTTTAAAAATAATATAATTCATGTGTTTTAAATATATTATTTTAATTGAAAATGCTTAGTAAAAATTAATATTTTCGAATATTTGTCGAAAAAACATAATTTATGAAAAAATAGGAAAAATTCATTCTGAAATATTTTTGACTTCCATATTTAAAATATTAAATTTTTAAATACGTTTTATAGATGGTAAAAAATTAATTATATTTTTGGTTTATATAATGCAATGAAATCATTTCTTTACAAAATATTATTTTTATTACATATAAATGTTTCTCTAAAAATTAATTACTTATTGTAAGAGTGATTAAATTATATTTTACCATAATAATGTATAATTTAGATGCTTTTTTACTATTAACATTTATATATTTAACATCTTTGTCTTAATGGTTGGGTAAAAATAGGAATAAGAATATTATATTATTTATTATTAAAACTCAATGTCCCTCTTAATGTAATTAAAACATTGTGTTGAATTTATCATAATCTAAAAAATGTCTTTTATGTAACAAAATCAAAAGAATAAAGTTATTTTATTAAAATGATATTAATTTTAACAAATTCTGTTTTGTAAAATGGTCAACTAGATAAAAATATTGAATAAGAAGTGAATTATGATTTAAATGAAAAATAGAAGAAATTCAAATTTACCCAATTCATAATGGACTTCTCTATTTGGACAAATGGATTACATAATCACATTTCTATACAATCTATGTGGAACTATGGGTGTGACCCTAGGTGTAGATTTTGGGAAAAAATTTATGCCCCATCTAGAACACTAAATTACCCCCACATAGTCATGTAGCCTGAGGGCCACAATTAAATTTTAACATGTTCCCCACTATGGTTTTCTGCATCACATACATATACGATGTTTAGGATTAACAATATAAATGTGATAACTATTCCCCTCAACATACCTCTCTACCATTTGGATCTCATAGCAGTGAATGAAATTCATACTGTTTCGAATGGCACAATCTCATTATAAGAACATTATTATAATATAATAAGAGATTCAATCCAATAAATTGTGAAATTATGCCTCTTCAAATATATCTATATTTTACATCAAACCAACTATATAATTACCCATATTTTAGTATCCTTTTCATTGGGGCTATATGATATCCTCAGAAACATTCTGGCTACATAGCATGTTGGATGGCCTCCCATACAAAGGTCACATTCAATGCACAATGGTGCTTCCACAGCACCCATACTAGAAGAACTGAACATCCTCAAAAAGAATTTGTGCTTCCATAGAATCATATAGAATTCTCTTTAATGGAAACATATAACAATATATATATATCGTATAGATGATATGAATGATATGGGTTCAGATGATAACTTTGAAACTATGAACAAAGAATGATTGGTTTAGGCCTATATACAATTAGGTAAAGCCAAGTAGTATGCAACAACCAGAATCCCTGAAATAACTCTAATTACATGATATTAAAGGGTAATTTCTTTCCTTATCTCTGTATCAATCAATTAAAAAATATAGCATAATCTTAAAATAATGATTTAATATCCCTCCTTGAACGTCATAAGTTAGCATGAAGATCACATAAGACATCATTCTATATTGATAAATTGCAATATGCTTCTAAAACATTTACACCTATTCTAAGGTCTTCTATATTAGATGAGGCCATAGAGGCAGAAACACACCTAACTCGTAATAGTTAAATATAGAAAAATGGACTATGTTATATACATTAATAGGGATCCATTTAAATAGTTGAATAAAAAATATTATTGTTGGAAAACTCAACGATTGGTAGGTTTTTGTCCATGATACTCCATTTTAAGGGGATGATGATCAAATGATTTCATATGACACCTATATAATAATATTATAATGATAATCATCCAGATGGTTGTATACTATAATCAGAGTCTCTTTTGAACTTAATACCTTATACAACCCCTTCCAGAACCACAATGAATATCGAGTGAATCTGTTCTATAAGATAGAATATAGAACACTATAATGGCATGAAATATACTGAATGTCATTAATAATAGTATAATCTACTAATATGTTCACCTTGATTGGAAAATAGTCGGTGAACTTGGTCAACCTGTTAATGATCACCAATACAGCATCACTACCTTGAGGTGATCTCAATAATCTTGTTTCAAAATTCATAGGTGCATTATTCAATTTCCAATCTAGAATTGATATATTTTGTAGAATTCATGAAATCCACTAGATCACTTCCTAAACTGTGGATAGTTGAAACACTATTTCATAACCCTTAAAATACACAATCAAATACTAAGGAAAATATATAGATGAAGTACAATTCATTTCCTCCATTTAACCCTCGTGTAAAAATCCCTTGTCGTGGAATGCTATTCCCAAATAAATTGTTTATCTATTTCTATTAGAACATAAAAAATATGTCAAAATATATTATACCATAATATTGGATAACCCAAATAGGTTTTTGGTCCTCACCTAATACACAATATCACAAGAAATAGATATAGAGATATGAAATATATATCATCCGTACAAATTCCAGGACGGATGTTTAACATCTTAATATAATATAAATAACAAACCATGATATTATGATGGTAAATGTTCTTTATAAAAGATATAGTTATTAACTAACACTCATAGATAACCTCTTGGATTTTGTGTGTATATAATTTATCCTCCTTTGGGAAACAGTTACTGCATTTCCCTCTACAAGTATATTGGATAACTCTTAATAGCATGAATATAATTATTATACATTCATGAACTTACTAAAATTAGAATCACTTAAAATGTAAATTCAATTACGTCTATTTTGGTCTTCTGATGGTGGATGCACTCCAATAATTTGGAATGTATCCCACATCATTATGCATGAAACATATAAACAATCAGGTGGAAATATAGAGGGTAATTCCACTCTTGAGATCTCATATGGTGGGATAAATATGGTATATCTCAATATAAATATATCAGAATAAATCCAAGAATCATTACTAATCATCAAAAGAAATAATGAATCATCGACCAGACCCAAGAAGAGTTTTGTTAGGCACTAATGGAAATATTTATTGAAACACATATATTTCTATGTCATATTCTTCCAAACCTATAATAATTACAGAATTTTTAGTCAATACCTTGAGAGTACCCTATATGTGTGAGAATTATAGAATGAAATTCCTTTTATAGAAAAATTTCCCCAAGAAACATCTTATGTCAAAAAATTATTATGATAAACCAAATAAACTGAAACACATACCATATTTGGGCCAATAGATACTCTTAACTATGTAAATATTTGACAATGGAAGTGACCCTTATTACTCCATGAGTAGAATTTGGCGAGTTATCATTATATTAGATCTCTATTATTTTTTTCAATGTTATCAATTGTTGTTTGGAATAGTCATATCAGTCATGAGAATACACGAATATATCATTCATGTTGTCATAGACAGTTGAATCTTGAGATCAATTGAAAACATTTTTCATTATGGCCATGGAATAATTATGTTCATTCATAAGGGTGAATGGATAACTAAATAAAATATATCATTTTTATTGTATTTGAAGTGAAACAACAAATACAAGATAAATCACGGGGGTTGAAAACAGTTCATTCCTAATGAATCGTTAATCAAAAATATCATCCCCTAACAATGAAAAGGACCTATGCTAAGAAAATAAGACATACATTGATTTGGTGATTCTATGGATTCCATGAAATCTACCACCTTGTTCCCATATTTCTATGAGTGGGTGTTCTCAATGTGATTTATGAGAATCAATTTGCACTTTCTAATTCAGAAATCATTGTTACACGGAACATAGCATGTACCTGCTAGTGATTTTAAGAAAATTAAAGAATCTATTTCAACTGCATTAAGAAGGACAACATGCTAGCTGCACATCTCAAAACTTTTGATCATAGCCTATGCTTCAACCTAAAAAACGTGTCCCCTACCATAAAAGGCATGAATCCTACTAAAAAACACCCTTATCAGTCCCATATGACCCTCCACCTCACATCTCCCCCTACAAGTGATTCATTTGTGGTTATCATAATCCTGAGCATAATAGGGTTCCAAAAGTCCAAATTCTAGTGACCCGGCTCCCTGGTCTGATTGGAAAGAAATTGACTCAGAATGATGGCATTCACTGATGGTTCATCTTGGATTTCAGAACATAACCAGACCAGATACTAAAACAAGTTCTTCATTTTAAATAGATTGATGGTATGTGAATCTCATAAATTTTTTTTTGCACTTAATTTATATTTTTTCAGATGTTCCAACACCCAACCAATATAATGAAATCCCTCACGTTTTTCTCATGTATGTGGACGCATGATCCTTGAAAACATTCACTTAAGAAGGTATCATGTATCCCTCCCCAACCGTTCATCCTAACGAAAACACGAAAAGCATACCATAACCATCTATCCAATTCACTAAAAAAATACATGCCCCACTATTTCTAGTTTGGTATAATAGCAACACTAGCACCTGGAGGCAAGGCTCACACCCTTACACTAAATTTTATCATCTGTGGGAAAAGCTCGGTTACTCACCTATCACAGTAAGTTGTCAAATTTAGAGGGAACCTCCTTGCACCACATGGTTAGCCCCCATGCATCATCATCAGCTGCATCCCTCCTCACCTGAGAAAGATCCTTTAATGAAAACACACCTAATGGGATACCTGTAAAAATGAGGTTATCAAGTTCATAATTAGGAACGTTGTCATTAGATATAGTATATTAGTTACCATCATGAATGGATGAATAAAATTGAGGGTGTCGATATCCTCTTGAAAAGAAATAGTCAGTGTGTGGTATCCAAGGATCCACAACCTGTCAACCCCCCAATCTTGCATCCAGAAGATGATATCACCACCTCCCACCATCCACCTAGATTGTTGATGTAGTTACTCCATGTATAGGTGAATCATGTACCAAATTTTTGAGGTTTTCACACTCTTCCCATTCACATTCAGGCCATAAATATCAGGCACTAAACATACCCCACTATTATTCCTTCCATAGCCTCACATTCAAGATTAGCATTGATCCCATTCATGGTCAATGAAACACTCCTCAAATTAATACCCCCTTTAGCGAGAGGTATTTCCAGACACTTTCCTGACACCCAACGATGCATGCCTTCCATCTTCACATACAATATTAAAGTCTAAAAAATCCCATCCATGTTTGAAATAACGTTGTTGGGGACCTTTAAGGTGGACATTAAGTGAATTGTAATGGATAAAATACTGATGTTTACAAGGGTAATGTGGCCACTACATGACAGGAATATATTTTTTCCAATTGATGATGCGCCATGTGAACTTGCTACCAACATTTTCAAAATTATTCATTCTATTTGTGAAATTACTCAATGGGACCTCATTATACTCCATAGAAAATTATCCTTTATTCATAGTCAATATTTATTCATGAATACGTATCCTTCTGTAAGAGATACGATTTTTTGAATAAAGAAAAAATATTCCCCTATTCACCAACTTCCCAATCCATGTTCTAAAATCTCATAGAAACCAATCCATCCCCTACACTGACCTCCTACTTCCATTGATAAGACCAACTATGTCATCTGCAAACATCAAATGCGAGGTTCCCCATGTGGCATGCCAATTCTGCTAAGGCTCAACATTCCTTAGGAGATGAACTCTGTAGATATAGTAGATAGAAACATTTTTTAGAGAGAATGAATATAGCGGTGGGGTGACAATATCCTTTGATAATACTGCATAATTCCTTCAAGAACCCAAAAATCATACCTAGAAATGAGGTTGATATCCATTCTGAATTGAAGTAGTAGAAATGTTGATCGATAGTCCAGTCAGAAAACCACATGCAAGAAAACACCCTTTTGATAAAACCTCATTCCAATATATCACATTATTTTCTTATATCTAATTTTATCACCAAGATACCCCCAATTGTTTTTCTGTAATTGTCCCTAACCATTTCATACACCACTACAATCCCCCCTGAATTGATAACCCTTTACTAAAACTATATTGTTTGGGAGACACTTATGTGTTCATGTGAAGGTCCATCCATTTTTTGTGAATGCTATCAAAAACCATGTATTTCATATTACACATGATTATTGTCCAATAGAGTTAAATTTAGAGTGGGTTACATATCATCATATTTGTAACCATCTTGGATGAATATGAAATATGTAGAAAAATCCCTCCCTGGATGAAGTCGAACACAGTCATTACTAAATCCCCCTTAATAGTGTCCCTAGAATACATATAAAAGGATTTTGGAATGCCATCTGTCCTTGGTGTGCTCTCCATGTTCTCGGCCCATACATCCCCATGCACTTCAACCTCCTCTAGAGTCCTCCCCAAACATACAACAACTTCCTCTGATACTCATCGTGTGATTTCCTCAAACATTTCTACATCGACCCTCTGAAACGCACCAGCCAAGCTATGACTGAGGCCCACCAGTAAGGATTTTATACTATCATGGGACATGAATCCAACTTCATTGTGGTCAATATAATAAAAACCATCCACCCTAAGAATATTCGGTCTCTGAACATGTCGACGCTCCTTAATACAAGCATGAAAAAAACACATGTTCTGGCCCCCCTATCGAAGCCATCAAATTATGCCCCATTCCCTAGATAAAAGTTCATTCTTCAAAAGTATATCAGATAGGAGATATTTTTTATTCCATAAATCTATTATATTATTTTCATCCCATTCTAGATCCAGACACTCCACCATATGTATAATCTCTTTACTGATCTGAACCATGTCATTATCCCGCGTAGGTATATCCTTCCTCCCACACCATAGAATATGATTATTTCTCATATTCATGTTATGGATTGTGATTTATGGGTATAAAATATGATTGAGGCTAGAAGAATCCCTAAACTCGTCATTAAATCCTATTTCATAAACCTATGTATTAGAAAATCAGATCTTCTCCCCTCTCGACGACCACGAATCTATAGAAAGGCGATGTAGAGAATGATTTTAAAGGAAACAAACCTGATGAGAGACATCGGTATCTAGGACAATATATAATGCATCATCATTCACCAATCATCGATCAAGGTGGAACTAGGTCTAACATCCTCCTCTTTGGTTATTACAACATTGGAAATCATCTCATTCAAACCCCACATCCAAGAGGCCACATCTCACCATGAATGAGACAACCAATTTTCTGGAATTCCTACAAAATGTGTCACTCCCATGTTTCTTATCTGATCTTGAAATCATGTAAAAATCTCCCCCGAAGGTGAAAGGAACAATATAATAAATGAGACAATCAATATACATCCATAGAAACTCTCTATATTGATCGATACAGTTTTCATTGTGAAGGAAAAGATAAACGAGTGAGTCCCAATAGGAATGTTTGTGGATAAAAGCTGTTTTGACATAATATGCATATAAACCATGATGTGGTACTTCTAAAATGTCCATAATTGAAAATTTATAATGTTCCCATGCATAAAACCATTAAATATTAGTCTTTGATCATACTCATTGATCTTACTGTGCACCATCTTAGGTTCGAGAATCACAACCATCGATATAGTATTGTTACAGAGTTCATTTTCTATGAAATCATATGTCTCCCAAGCCCCTTGACCACACACATTCTATATAAGTATTCTAATCATTAAAACAATAATTTCTTTTTTCCCTAGAATGCTGGACCATGAAAAGATGAGACAAAACTGAGGTGACAACTGATCCTATTTTGGATTGAGATCGAGTGCGAATACAGTTCGGCATCTTCGAACAAACTGACACAGGAGAGCACAGTCCATTATAAATCTTAATGAATAAGAAATCTTGAGAGCCAAAATAGTGATTGATCACTTTTCTCTTATCTACCCTTGTCGACACTAGAGGATATTACGGAGGAGAGTAAATCACTTTCAAAATAGGCGACATTGGGGGGGGGGTCACCACTGGCTGAAGAGAGAGCTCCCAAGGTGAAGAAGGCATCACCGATCCAAATTCATAAAAGCCTGACTCTATCATAAGGATATTTGAATTTAATATGTGATAGACAACCCAAGGATAGAGATAAGGAAAACAGAGTGGAGATGTGTTGTAGATCAGTGCCCCAATAGAGGGTAGGCCACTATCCCAAAGATGAAGAGCCGATCCTCCCCAATAACTCTATTATTGAGAACCATGTCATGACTGAGAGACTATTGGTATTCATGACTAGATGATTGTGAGGGTGAGGAGGACTAAAAAATAAGCCAGAAATAATCCAAACCATTATGTTTATCATGACCCTAAGATCCTGAAGAACAACGCGAGGAAAAACCCCTTACAAGAGGCCTCGATATATCTCGAGAGTTGGAGGCCCCTTGTCGAGCATTGAGGAAAACCTGAAATGTGTGACCTGAAATGTGATAAGATGACCAAAACCTTGGAATAGAAGGTTAAATCTATGGTTGATGATGATCCTCCATCCCTTCTATCAAAATCACCAAGTGGCTCTGAAGTGGGCGAGAAATATCAAACTCAACGCAGATTCTAATAACTGATGCCTTAGCCATGTTACTCATCCTATCATACACACACACACAATAGAACCCATGAAATCCCCAATCACCATTAGAAAGGATTCATTCCTAAGGGGAAGAGGGATCCATTGAAGAGAGATCTATACTTCCACACTAGAAAATTCATTTTCGGAATGGGCATCCATCAACCCGTAAGAAAGGGTGATCCTCTAACGCCCAAAAAGCTACAGTTTGATACACCATGAATAATAAAAAATATAACTTAAATACAAAATGATACATAAGGCCTTACAATTGAATTTTGACACTGTATCTGTGAGATCCAAAACCTATATATGGATGAAATCCTGGAAGACCGCAAGGGGGATTATCCACTCCAAAATTCCCTAACATAGTCCATCAGAGATCCTTGGGTGATACCTATAAAAAAGCCACCGGGACCAAAATAACAATGAATACCTTCTTTGAGAAGGAGAAATCAATGAACATGACTGAAAATGGGTAATATTGAGCCTTTCCTAGCCCCAGAGGAGGCCATAAAAATGAATCCTTGAATAAAGGCAAAGGAGGGAGATTAACACCCCCATCAATTTCCAAAGTTCATGGAACACCACCATTAGAGAGCACTATATTATCAGATTAAACATAATAATTTTAATACATTTTCTAAGATTTTTACATAAGGGTGAATGGTATAAAAAAATACTCATATAATCCATATCCCCTCTATAAAATTTTATGAAGAATTTATAATGGACTAATAGACATGAGAGGGTATCCCATCATCAAATTGATCTTCGAGAAGATAATAAAACCTAAAATATGAATAAAGATGCCATATATATTAGTGTTTGGATATTGGTTGATAATGTTCAGTTAATCTAGAGGTAATCGACCCAAGGCATGAGTTTTTGGTTGGGTTTTTCGGTGAAATTGACACGAAAACCTCAATGAGAAGTGATGGGTTGTGTAAAACTCTTATATTCCAAATACTATATATACTTTTTAAATTCATGAATATCAATAGGATTCATCCTTTAACAATGAATGGAAAATATTTCCACTCTATGAAATAGATCAATATTTAAATACACCTACCTTATATTTTATAATCCTAAAAAATTTTATGGGAAAATACACCTTTATCAAAACACAAACAGAGGGAATTTTATACCCTAAATCCCTTGATATTTCTTAGAAATAATGAAAATGTTGGATGTCACAATACATCACCCCTAATTCAATGGTACTAATTGAATTTTTATTAAATTCCAATATACAATGTGACTATAATTACAAATCATGGGTGATCTGTTGAAAACACATTAGTGGTAGAAGTCACCATGAACAATGTAGTGAAATAAACACTACATATGAAGTTTGATGTTAAAACCCATCATCTCAATGACATATAGGACCCATTAGAATCATTACCAAGATATATCAATGGTGCATCCCATGAGATGTCATACACTCTCCAATTGGAATCAAAATATTGGGATGATAGTCAAAATTCTAATAAGGTATTCTATATCACTATAGAGAATCCAATAATTTCAATGCATACAATAGAGTATAAAATTACTATATCAAATAATTTATGTAATTCATTAGAGGATACTCTAATAATACATTGAACTCTAGAAGGCTCAACACACTTCTCTCTAGGAGTAGGCTGCACACAAAAAATTATAGCCAAAACCATGACCATGAGAAATGACCATACGACCCTAGTAGGCATCCTATAATGGTTACATTTATCATTTTATTCTCTACAATGACCATATCAAACTATTCATATTGACTAACTGGTATTATTACATATTACACCCAAGCATGGATAATTTGATCCAACACTTGAATGAGGGATCGCTGTAGATTTTTTCTAACAAGGAAATGGAGGAAAATAATTTGAAAAATTTTGAAGGTTACCCTTCCTTAAACAACATTTACACAAATAGTTATCCTTTGTACACAATGGATCAAAATTTACAACCACAAAAAAGTGGTGACACACCACCTAATATTTATTTCATATGTTTTCATTCAATTTTCCTTACGTGAAGACATAAAGTGACATTTCATGATGCTTGACAGCAAAATTCTATTTCATAGTCATTAACCATCCTATCCTAAACTGAATAAATGAATCATTTTCCTCTAATTAGTAAGGTATTGTTTCTCTATCTTTAAAATGATTCTTAACTAAATGAAATTCACTTATGATTATACATAGTATAATAGTCCCACCTTCAAACAACCCAAATATTGTTAAGATGTCACCAGACTATATTAGTGCGAAATGTGGAAGTATTATAAAACGTGATGAATACTACATCATAGACATAAATATAAATTTTAGGTGCATATATTCCCTATAATTATTTAGGAATATCATATATGAGATGATGAAGTCATTTTAGGATATCTACAAGTCCCCCCAGACTATACACAGATTTCGATCCGACTAGGTTATGACAACCATATATTACATAGTAGAATGAAAAAGTGTATAAGTTGAAATATTCACCCTACACTATGGGAGAAACTCCAAAAAATCAAATATGGATCACATGAAATCCATTTATGAATTAGAATCTTGAGGATTTACATTCCCTGAAATATTCATAAGATTCGACTATGAAACTTCTAAGAAAAACGTTGTAATAGTATTAGAAGGTAATTATGATCCACAAATGAAAACTAATTTTTTTTAATAGCTATTAGAAAAAAACTTAGGATCCCACTTGTGTAATAATATGAGGATCAAATATTGTCACCATTGGAGTAAATATTAGTCACTCAAGGGAAACCACATACTGAGTTTTATTATATTCAAAAAACTAGTCCATAACTATTTTTTTTAGTTCGTATAGTTATAAAATTCTTATAAGAAAACCACAGTTAAAATTTATCATAGATGGAATAAACGATATAAAAATAAGATAGGTACATTGAATTACAATCTATGAGTCACGCCCCATTTTTTACTCCATAAACAATGGTCTTGGTGATATGTAATATTAAAAATGACACAAAATACACTACCTATTTCAAACTACCATGTTTGATACCATGTTATGTAATCACATTAAACTATAGAGGTTAACATATATGGAGTCCCAAATTAATGTTATATTGGAAAACCCATTAATTTTCAATCGGAATCCCCATTTAATAGTATCATTTTTAATAATTTGGATATTAAATTCCAATAAATATGTACTCTTTTTTGTATAGAATCCACGATCTGATCAACATTCCAAATATGTAGTTGAATAGAGATTATATGATGTAAATGGAACATCATGAAAATATACCTTGAACCTCACATTGGTTATTAAAATATAAACTTTCATATTATATGATTGAGAACGTTATTTACTATTCTACACTCATAGAAGTACATGTTTGATAAATTTTCATAAGCATCCACATATTCAAAATCAGCTATCTTTTCATCATCTCGAACCAGTGGGACTTGGAAAAAACATGAATGAAATAATCAATTAATGATTCACCATAATAAAAAAATTGTGATAATATAATTTTTATAAATTATATTCTTTAATTAATCCAATTAGATGATCTCGTCAACAAGCATTTTTTTCATATCAAATAAAATAGTAAACACACAAATAATATATAGTAGGAAATTCAGGAATTAATATAAAAATTTACTGGTATATGCATTTAATGTGAATCCTCATGTGCCTATAATGATGGAAGATATGATACCTCTTTGCATCATTAGACAGGGATAAGGGAAAACTCACAATAATATCACATGTCAAAAAATCATGTGAATCACCCCAGTGTAAAATAAATAAATTTTTAATATGAATAATACAATATAGGAACATTACAACTAGGTAATTTGTACTTCCCAAGAATATGTGTTACCTAATGCCATGAACATCCTTATTTCCAAATTATTAAATGTTTAGTTCTTCCATTCTAATAAACAAATAGTAAGATTAAATTTGAAAATACCTATGATATAATAATGTGGTCTCTTAGATCATGTTCATTGATAAGGAGAATATCCTAATAACACACATTTCCTCAATCATTCCTCCATATATTTCCTATGTTCATAAAAGTAGTTTTGGTCTATAGTGGTATAATGTGGATAATGTTCTTTCTGATTTAAAGTATAACGTAGCAGTATCAAACAATAGGTAGATGTGAAAACCACATAATAATGAACTCCATAATTATAAACAATGTAAATATAATAAACACAAATAATAAAGATTAATGTCATTTAAAAATGAAATCATCATATCAATATTTGTTATGAAATTTTTATGATTACACGATACACAACACCGGTGTATACGACATGGAAAAAATTGGAAGAACAGAAAATATTGATCCCACTAGAATGAAGACTGTGGTCTATATCATATTCTCCCTTACATTGTATTGGGATAGTAATTGAATAATATAAAGATAGATTGTTCCTATTCATGATATATACATTGATAAATCCTAATTGGTTAACTAAAATTGGCATCAAGAGGTTGTGATATATTCTCATTTGGCAACCACCAGTGGTTTCTATAACTATATAGTATTTTCAAATAAAATTAGAATTTTAATTTAATAAAAAATATAGTACAATAAATAAATAAATCACATCGGATTAGGTACCACATGTGATACCTAACTGACACTATCTTTTTTTCATAAGTCATTGGTCACTAAAATGATGTCAGCCTACATTTATATTTATAAATATAAAATTATTAATATATATTCCACATATACATATAGACATTTATATGAATATATATA
Source organism: Viscum album (assembly GCA_963277665.1). Lineage (NCBI taxonomy): Eukaryota > Viridiplantae > Streptophyta > Magnoliopsida > Santalales > Viscaceae > Viscum > Viscum album. The sequence continues at coordinate 790,990,395 of OY728160.1, read as the reverse complement.
GTAATATTCAATACCCTGAGAAATCCTCCCACGATATCTATATTTAATAATAATGGGTTTTAAAGCTCTCTTAGAATATGTGAATATAGATTAAAATAGTCCACCATAAAATCTAACTACCAATCATGAACCAAATCCATGATTGTTATTTGACATGGTGAGAACATCATTTTTTTAATTAATTTTCATTATTTACCAATCATTGTTGTTTAAAAAAATGAAACCCATTTATCGCCCTAGGATCAATATAAATATAAGGATGTAGCCTTAAACATTACTTTATATAGAATTAGATGAATATTTCACATTTAGGATCCTTTTCAGTTTACATATTTAATGAATTTTGATATAATTTATACATAACAACTTGAACGTTGCATATAGACACTTCTACATAGTATCCATTATTTTCATAAAATAAAAACTCCTAAATAATAATCATGCTTAGTTCAATGTTTTAGACATCATGATTTTTCCATGATCCCATCATTGAAACTATTCCACATTATATCCAATGAAAAAAAAATTTAATACATAGGATGAGATTAAATAATTCTCAATGGATTCATAAGGAAGGAAACTTTTATTTTTCAAAAAAACATGTATCACATGAATAATTTATCAAAATGTATAACTTTTAACATTTGGAGAAGTATAAGAAACACTTCACTGAATATTAGATCATTGCATACCGTATTTGTAAAAAAAAGATTAAAATTAAATCAATAGAATGCAACATATAACATATAATGGTAAAATAAGAACATAATACTACTTAAATGGAAGAACCATATGGTCTATTTCAAAAAATAATTTTTACAAATGGAATAGTCATAAGAAAAACATCCATACCCTAATTAATGGAGGATATATCATAACCACTTATCCATTGTTTACTATAGTACCACCTATCGTTTGGTTTATCACGTAACCACCCATCAAATGTCAATATACCATTATAAAATCATCACACATAATGGATTGCATGTATCAATATTTCAAACATAAATTTAATTTGATATCAAAAAAATAATTTAAAGATATTGAAATAGTATATAAAAATTACAAACAATTTTCAATACAAAAATATATATAAAGGTTATAAGGTATTTATTTTTCATTTCAAAACATGACGACTTGTTATGGAATTCAAATACCAAATAATGCTCGTAGTGGTGAAAAGGTCATTGTTACAATGTAGGTCTAAAAAAACATTAAATTTGTAAATTTTTAAAACTCTAAGTAGAAAAAGATTCCCTTTGGATGAAATTAGATGTCAAGGTGTTTTATACACACTATAAATGCATGTTGTTTATAAATCAATATATGTGTCAGTGAAATGAGATTGAGACAAAGTCTATTAACTCTTGTCCGAAATGACTATTTGTTCATTAATTTCCTAAATAAAAAACATAAGTTATTTTCTACTTTCCATAGATAGTTTTTCATGTTCATTATTCATTTTACAACACATATTACCTTACTATAACAATTACATTATTATTTGAGTTCATATAGGATATTTTATTGATGTTATGAAAATGTGTAAAAAATGAACATGTTATAATTATAAATTATCAATGTGGTAATAATAACATTATATAAAAAATTATATTGATGGTTTAGATATCATATATATCAAATATATATTCTGTATATATTTATTTAGAACAGTCCATTTCTTTTGGTTATAAGAACTGAAATACACTATTCATGGGGACGGTAAGCCGTACGTACACATGAACACTACATCCATTTTTATATTTATAGGATTGAAAACTAAATGATATATTGGTTTATAACAATTATAGTATAACATATATGTTATATATATTACATAAGTTCATTAATTTCATCTTTTATACATTCAATGTTTTGCATGAATGAGTCATATCACTCTGACGGTGCGGTAGTCCGCACTTCCTCAAATTAAAATATTGTATTTATACAACAAAAAAGCATAATGATAGCATCTAAATGAGAATTGAAGAAAAATAGATAAAAAATAAACATCATATATATCATATATAATTATAGTTTCATAATATCTTCCACTATATCAGGTGGGAGGAGAAAATTTAACAATCATTATTTCATGAGGCAATAGATTTCCATCGACATAAACATTATGTTTTATACACATTAGACATGGGTGTGTATTAGTTTAGTTATAATACATTTCATAAAAACAGTATTTTATATATAAAATACTATTATGGTTATAAAATAATTGAATAAAGATTGTTTAGCGGTATGGAGAAGGAAAATAAAAAAAATAATACGAAGAGAAAACATTACATCAAATAGAGTAACTCATTTTTATTTAAGCTAAAAGACCATATTTATTTGCCTTATGCCTAATTTATGTTGTCTACGAGGAATTGAGGGATTTTGGTTGCTTATTGGGGAAATGTTTGGACGATCCATGTGGGCCTGGAAGGTGTCAGTAATTGTTAGAGGTCGTGTCCTTTTATAAGAGGGATGAGGGGCACTTTAGGAATGTTTGAAAGTATTATTTTATTATTAATAGATATAAGAATTATAATAACAATAAAGTGATATATTTTTAATATAATATAATTTTGGGTATAAATCATTTCATCTAATTGATTTTAGACATGTTTATGTCACAATAGTAACCTTATCTTTTAGCTTTATCCCATTGTAAACAAATTTAACTTTTATCATGTCTTCTTGTATATTCATTAAATATGTTTACCATAGTTTCTATAAAATTATAATAGACCAAAAAATGGACCATTAAGGTCATTTTAAACACCATATATGTTATTTTTATGAATCCTAAATTTTTAGGAATATTATCTCATTTAATAAAAATATAATTGATTTAAAAAATCATTTATGTAAATTTTTATACTATTCATATCATGGATTTTTAAAAATACATAAATACTTAATTAAATCAAAAAAACATTAGTAATTTAATTATAACATGTCATATGCATCTATAAAATTCTTGGATTGCATAAAAATATTTACAATAAATTAATTTTAATTTTAATAATATCATTTATTTAAATTATTTCTTAATAAGGTAATCACTACATCACTATTATGTCACAAAAATTTATTTTAATTTGTATTGTATAATATATCACTTATATAACCCTATATAAAAACAGTATTAGTAACTGATATATGTTTATTTTATTATTTTCTTTACATTAATTCAAAAGTAATTAAATTTATTTTTCACAAACGTGTGGCTCCATGGTGTCCTAAAATCGTCCCATGGATGCACATGCTTGAAAATATCACATCTAATACGTTTAAGACATGTATTAGGGTAAATTAATATTACTAATATATTATTATTTTTACCCTTATTAACTATATTTATCGTCTAACTAGGCTAAATAAAATATTTACTGATGTTAATATTCATAATTTCTAAAAATAAATGTAACCTATTTACAAAATTTGGACCTCCTAATTCCAAATATGGTGTCCATTTTTCCATATTCAAGACACAATTTTTTCAAATTTTAATTAAAAATTAATTCCCATTGTCAAAACCAAAAAGCATCTTTTTAATAAATAATAATTATCAAAATATTTAATGTATTTATGTCTAATAAAAAAGTGTAATTACATACAATGAACAATATTTTATTAAATGTTAAAAACATAATCTAATTAAAATTTAAACCAATTAAAATGATAATGTAACCATTTAAATAAATTAGATGAAATAAAAGTTTTTATTTAAAATGCAGTATTTTCACTATTCATTAAAAAAGAACTTTATCCGAAAAATACAAAAAATTTACCCAAAGTAAATTTTTATATCTCCCTTTTAAATAAAAATTAATTTTTTGAGACGAAAAATATAAAACTCAAAAAACTCGATTAAAGAAAGGATCTCTATCAAAAAGTGGTAATACTACATTTTAATAAAAAAAATTTAGGATTTTTTTCTTAAAATTATATTCATTCTGAGTTTATGCATCTAGATATTATTGTATACTTGTAAAAACATCTAACAATTATGAATAATCATAATATGGTTTTTTCTATTCATTCCTGCCAATTCAACGACTAGGTTTTAACTACCCCTTAAAATAATAATTATATTAAATTATTTTGTTGTATAACTAATCATTATGTGAAATGTAAGATTTATGATGAATTCCTTATTGCATGTTGAGTGTTCTATTTGAAAAAGTTTCCAATTTGATATAAAATTTATTTCATATTCCTAATTATTAATATAAATAGAAATTATTATTCTTAATACCATGTTCATTACATCATTACCCCCTTTTGAAAATTTCATCCACAGAATTTTATTTATTTATCAAATATGTTGATGTATTTATCCCTCATAGATTTTTTATAATCCCATGTATTATAATAAACTATATGGTTTTTATCAAAATCCATTACCTGATGAATTATTATATTCCACCACATTTCCTATCTTCAGTAATGAATTAGCACCGGTTGTCCTCCATATAAGAGATTCAATTCCAATTGAACTACCACTGGACTCAAAACATGAGATGGATCCAGATTATACTTTATCAACTTTAAAACATTAAAAAAAATTTGTGTACCTATGATAAATTCATAGGTAAATCAACTTGGTAATCAACTGATCTAAATTTCTATAGGATTTTATTGGGACCAATGAACAGCGGACTCAAATTCCCCTTCTCACCAAAATGAATCACACATTTCCATTGTAAAACTCTGATAAATAGATGAACACATACCTCAAAATAATGATCCTTCCTTTTGTTATGTATATAACTTTTCTGCATTATCTGAGATGTTTTCATGTTCTTATGAATAAACTGATCTTTTTTGTAATTTCTTCGACCAATTCTAGTTCCATCAACATCCTTTCAACTACTTTATCCCAAGAAGTTTTCAATTAACACTAATTTCCATATAATGCCTCAAATTGTGCCATCTTTATTCTAGAATGAAAACTGTTATTATAAAAACACTCCAAAAGAAATTGGTTTGTCCCGATATCCCTGGTAATCCATTAAAGAAGCATGTAGAAAATAATCTAATTTCAAAATTGTTCATTTTTACATCCCATCTGATTGAGGATGAAATGTTGTACTGAAATTTAATTCAGCATCCAACGACTTTTGAAGGCCATTCCCAAATTAAGACGAAATCTTGGGATCACAATCAGATTCAATAAAGTGGGGAACTCCATGTATCATGACTATCTATTTAATATGAAATACATAATTTTGACATTGAGACATAGTATCTCGAATATGAAATAATTGAGCAGATTTATCCAATCGAGAAAAAATAACCCAGATTGCATCGTTACCTTGTGAAGTCTTTGGTAATCCCACTATAAAATCCATAGAAACATTTTACCATTTCCACTCTGGAATTGGAAAAGGATGAAGTATCTCATTCAGTATCTGCTATTCTTCTTTATCCATCTGATAAGTTGAACACTTCATAGTAAAGTCACTAATTTCTATTTTCCTTCCATCCATCAAGTTTTACTCTCGAAAAATCTATACATCATAGAAGTTATCAGATGAACTGAAAATGGATAAATCTGAGCTCCACATAACAACACTTCAATTATATATCAATCTAAAGGAACACATAATCTCTACCCAAATATCTATAAACAATCATTATCAATGTTAAATTCAATAAACTAGACTTTATGAACTAACTCTACCTTTTTCTAAAACTCACTATCTTCCTTCTTTTCTTACACAATTTTTTCTAATAGATATGATTTCATTATCTCCTGAAACAAAAAAGTGGAATTTATAACAACAAAAAATTCTATGTCAAATTTCATAAAATCATTAAACAACGGATCTTATTCTAAACATAACATTTTAAATGTAGTGTAGCATTTTCCCCTCAAAGCATCATCCACTTTATTTTAATTTACTTGCTGGTAATGAATTGTGCCATCATAATCCCTAATTAATTACATCCATCTCATGTATATCATGTTGTTTTCATTCTAAGTGAATATATACCTCAAAATTTTTTGGTATGTATATATTTCTCATTTTACTCCATACTGATGATTCCGACACATTTTTAAGAAAAACAACAACAACTAATTCCAAATGATGTGTAGGTTAATTTAGCTCATGATGTTTCAACATACGTGAAGCATAAGAAATTACTCGATCATTTTGCATTAGGACACAACCAAGTTCTTTCAAAAAAATATCAATATAGGTAACAAAATATCAATCTCTTCAAGGTAATTACAAAACTGAAGCATTCACTAATCTTCTATTCAACTCCTAAAAACAATAATAACATTCTTTTTTCAAGAACAAATTAACCACTTTTTTAGTTAACATTTTCAATGGGATTGATGACCATGAAAAATTGTCAACAAACCTTCTATAAAAACAGTCTAAACCATGGAAACTATTAATCTCAGTTATATTTGTGGGTCTTTTCCATTCCTCAAAAACATTTTTTTAGCAGGATCAATAGTTATTCCATCTATAGAATCAATATGACCAAGGAATAAATTTTTTTCAACTATAACTCACACATTCTAAATTTCCCATACTTTTTTTTCATTTCAGGTTAGAACGACTACACAATAATTATGTTCATGTTCCTATTTTCATTTTTTTCATATACCAAAATATCATTAATAAACACATCCACAATGTAATACTAGAACTCATGAAAAATTCTATTCATATGATCCATGAATATAGCTTGTGTATTGTATATCCCAGAAGGAATAAATACAATATCATTATATCTATATCTAGTAATAAACGTGGTCTATGGAAGGTCTTCATTAATATATTTAAACTGATGGTACCCCAATCTCAAGTCAATCTCCAAGAAAAACAGGTCTCCCTAGAGCAGATCAAATAAATCATTGATATGAGGAAAATGATACTTGTTCTTAATATTGATCTTATTCAAGGCTCTATAATCAATTAAATGCCCCATTGAACCTTGTTTCTTTTTAACAATCATGATTGGATCACCCCACGGTGATGTGATAAGTTAAATGAAACCTTTATCTGAAAACACTTACAATTGTTTATTAAACTCTAAAATATAAATTTTTGAAATTTGATAAGGGTGTTTTGAAATTGGATTACCATCAAGATCATAATCATCATACGATTTGATATCACAATTAGGTAAAATACCAGTCAACTCCTCTAGAAAAACAACATGATACTGATTTACTATTGGAACATCATTAATCTGAACAGTTCCATTTTTTCAACAATATGTGCAAGGTAAAATTCATTTCCATCTTTTACTAAATTCTCTGTTTCTAGACATATTATCAAAAGTAAGGGTTTATTCATGCACACATACTGAAATTAATTCAGAAAAGAATCATCTTTATCACTGCATTCAATCATAGCATGATAAAAAGAAGTCCAATACATACCAAAAATAACATCAATCACTGCTAGTGAAAAAATGGTTTTCAAGTAGATTCTTTCCACAAATAAGGATAAGATGATTCCTATAATTATTTTTTGCCTCAACATTTCCCCCAAGTTTTCTTACCATACTTTCTGGATTCATCTCGAGAGGTGTAATTCCAAATTTATCAAGAAAAATATCACAAATGAAAGAATGTGTAGACCCAGATTCAAACAACACATTGGAATAACATAAAATACAATCAAAGTACCTAATACCACATCATTTGATGGTATCACATAAACCATAGTAGTAGAAAAATATTTTTCACTACCATAGTGCTTTTAATTTGTCTAGATCCAACCCTAGGTTATGAACTATTGCTGCACATTAGCATAATGCTCAAACTCATTGCATCTAAAACATCACACTGATCAATTTTTATTACCTTCATGATCAACATTCTTAATGTTATGAGAAATATGATCTCTCTTACCACACAAGAATTAATTTCATGATATTGAGAGACATTATATATGATGATTTTTACAACACTTCTCCGATAATGTAAATTTAATTTTCATACCTCCAAGATTATTTTGATGAATATTTTCCCTTTGCCTGTAAAATGGACATCTTCATTTTATTTTTCCAAGGGAATACCTGATCATCAGTAAAATATATTTAAACAATCATGGAACATCTGAAAATTTTCTCATAGCTTTTGAATTCATGAGAGGCTAGTGATCTTCGATATCTCAGCATCAGTGCTGAGTAAAATCAATTTACCTTACTTCCAAGATCTCAGATAAATTTTGGATCATACCATGCCATTTTTGTGAAGTTTTATTCATAAACATCCATCGATCCATCCTCGTACAACAATTCCATTAATTTATTTCCATCTAATGTTTAACAACCATAGGAAAACATTTTTAATGAAACATAATGTTAAATTTATCCTAACCAATAGCATCAATATCCTCACTATCCCTAGTAATTTTAACCATCGACCACCACTGATCTTCCTCTACATCAGAAAAATAAAAAAAAGACTTAGATTTTGGTTGTTTGTGCAACCCCTAACATAGAAAATCATTTCCAGTGATTTGATCAACCCTACAGCATGAATATGGTCAGATGATCCTCTAAATGATGGCTGGATGTTGCCTCATGAAATGATCCCCTATAGAAATGTTCCATAGTGGATAATAAACTAGATCTCGGTCATGTATACCACCACCATTTATATCATGATTCAATTATGCCATTACTACAACAAACTATTCAGTTCTGATTCCAACCATCTCCAGATGCTGAATTAGAAATTTATTATCCTCCTTATGCCTTATAAGAACTATTTCCCTATTTCCTCTGTGGATAAACATTCTGAATAAAAAATCATAGATGAAGAAACATTTTATTATTAAAATTCAATAAAATTTCAATTTTACCATAATGTAAAAATCATTTATGGATATTATATTAACAAAATTGAGATACCTAAATTTATATAAACCGGCCCCTGATACCAATTATAAAGACTTGACCTTAAAAGTTATATAATCTTTAATTAATATAAAAACTCACTTGGAGTATCAATTATGTTTTAGAGTCTTATATAATTTTCTCATAACTTATATATAAAAATTTTAATATTACATGTAGACAATTCTTCTCAATATATATATTTTTATTAAAATAAATACTCTTTTAAATAACATGTCTACTTCTATGTTGTAAACAACATGACTTCTCCCTAATCACATACTTGATCCTATTTCGCTTTATGTGATATGAAAAAAATTAAAAAACCTGGGATTAGCATAAAAAATTATAGTAAGGGATACATATAAGAAAAAAACTATTACTTTTTATAACAACACGTAAACTATGATTATTTATCAAAAACTAATATGTTTCACCCTTAGAGAAGAAGAAAAAACAATTAGCTGAATATAAGATCTTTGCTTACCCTTTTTTATAACCATTAAATTACCATAAAACCCATTGAAAAAACAAATATTATATAATGATAAACATGGGACATAATCATACTTAAATTTAATAACCATATGGTCGACTTTCTCCAATCATTCATACAAATGAAATAACCACAAAACCAACTTCTATAACTAATGAATTGGAGGTTATAACGTAACCACCCATCAATGGTTTATCATGGTACCACCCTTCATTTTTATTGTCATGTAGCCACCCATAAAATTTCCATGTACCATTCTATAATCATAACACATAAAAAATTGAAAATATCATCATTACATACATATGTTTCTTTCGAAATCATAATAAATAATTTCAAGAAATTTAAATAGTAATTCCAATTTCAAAACCAATTTAAAAAACAACATATATAAAAATGGGATATGGTATTTATTTTCCACATTAAATAATCATGGCATGTTAAGAATGCCAAATAGAAAATAATACATCCGGTGGTGGAATGGTCATTATCACTAGGTATATTAAAAAGAAAAATTTTCTTTTTCATTTGTTAAAACTATTCATATAAAGATATTCCATTGAAATTAAATTTAAAGCCAAAGGGTTTTATAAACCATATAAAATTGAGACATATATAAATCAGAATATGCATCAAAGAAAGGAGATCGAGACAATGTCACGTACCTCGTGTCCGACTTGACTCTTTCGATCATTAATTTATGGAATATAAAATTAAGATTATTTATAGTTTTTTAGAACCATTTTATAGTTTATTATTTTTACTGTATCTCAAATTACCTTTCTATAATTATTAGATAATAATTTGAGTTCAAATCATATATTTTTTTAATGTTCGGAACTTGAGTCAAAATTGAACTTGTTATAATTATAAATTGTCCATGTGGTTCGAAGTACATTATCTCCAGAATATTATTCATGATTTATATTCCATATATATCATATATATCCATTATATATGTGTTTATAATAGTCCAATGAATTTGGATATAATAAAAGAAATGCACCATTCACGGAGATGGTTAGTCGTACATATGAATGAACACTAATTTCATTTTCATATTTAAATGAATGAATAATAAATTATACATTGGAATATTATAATTATACTATAATAGCATTGTTATATATATTAAATAATTTCAATAATTATATCCTATATACATTCCATGTATATAATTAACGATTCATATCCCTTTGAGGGGGCTGTAGTCCCCACTTCCTCAAATGAAACTATCATATTTATACAACATGAATAGAATAATGGATTTTTCTAAATGATAATTACAAAAGAATATAAATTAAATAAATATCATAAATATAATATATAATTACATTGTAATTTTAATTTCCACCATAAGAGAAGGTTTGATAACATTGAACAAACATCATTTCGTGAGGCAGTAGTACGTAATCCGCAGTAACAGTATGTTCAATACCAATAAGATAGAGGTGTGTGTAAATATAGTATGAATCCATCTCATAAAAAAATATTATATTTAATATAATGGTTTTTTATAATATAGTTGAATAATCATTATATTGGGGGTCATAGAAAGAAAATAAATGTATGAATCTTAGGGGAATACATTACCTCAAATCAGGTAACTCTTTTTGATTTAATATAAAAAGCCTTCCGTAATTTGAATCGGCCCAATGTAAGGCTTATAAGAGTAAATTAGGGGAGTTGGGAGCTAATTTGGGAAGAGTTTTTATGTTCCAATGTGGATTTATAGGTGTGTGTAATGGTGAGAGGTGCCGTCCTTTTTTAAGAGGGGGGATGGGATCTTTAGGAATGTTTGAATGTATTATTTTTTATTAAATTATTTTCAAATTATAATAACCCAAAAGTGAATATATGTAGAATATCATACTACTATGGGTCTCAATACTCTAATAAAATTGGTTTCATACATGTTTATGTAGCAAAAGTAACCTTATCTTTTAGCTTAAACCCTATGTAAACTTCGTTAACTTTTACCATGTCTTCTAGTATTTTCATAATATATGGTTACCATATTTACAATAAAATTCCAAGAGAACACAAAATTGATAATTAATGACATTATTAATATAATATATGATTTTTTTTGAATATTAGAAATTTTTTACTATTTTATAATTTAATAAAATATTAATTGATTTAAAAACTCATTTATGTCAATTTTTAAACATTTCATATCATGACTTTTTACAAATACTTAACTACATTATAAATTATAAAACACTACATTAATTATTAGAAAACCAGTCAAAATAATCCATAAAATTCTTTAATGGAATAAAAAGATTCTAAATAAATTTATTTTAATTTTTATAATCCCATTTAATGATAACATGCATTAATAATGTAATCACTACTTCATCGTTGTTTCATAAATAAAATTATTTATTAGATGTATAAAAATTATAAATAAAATACCATGATGTTGTGAATATTTTTATCATTATAATGAATATTTATAGTCGAAAATATCACATATATATTACCATATGAAAATTGGTTTAGTAAATGATATCTGTGAAGGTTATATTTTCAATAACTTTAAATTAAAAGTAATTAGATGTCATTTTCACACACAAGTGCCTCCATGGGGGTATTAAATGGAACCTAGTTTTCCCAAGGTCTGAAATAACTCATATAATATGGGTAGGACAATGTTATGGTAATTTAATATTATTATAATATCATTTATTACACTTATTTACTTGATTTACATTTTAACCATGGTAAATAAAATATTTAATGAAATTAAAATTCATAATGTCTAAAAATAAAAGATTACTATTTACATATCTTGGAAATCTTGATTCAAAATATTGAATCCATTTTTCCATATCCAAATAATACAAGTTCTATAAATTAACATAAAATTAATTCTCATTGTAAAAAAAAACGTGTTTTTTAAAAATTATAACTATCAAAAGACTAACATATGATTATTTCTAATAAGAAATAGAAATTACATAAAATTTACAAAATTGGATTAAATGGTATAAACATTATCTAATTACACTTTAAAACAAATCTAAAAGATAATATAAAAATATAAATAAATAAGATGAAAAGACAGTTTGGATATAAAATGCTGTATATTCAGTATTTATTTAAACATTTCATTATAAAAAAAGAAAAAAATTACCTAATTTTAATATTGATATCCAGAATCTAAAAAATATTTTTAATTTTTCATATGGAAAATATAAATTTGATAAAAATTTATATCTATAAAGGGTTCTAAATCAAAAAAGGTAAACCTAACATTTAAAAAATTATTTGAGTATTTATCCTAAAATTTTGATTCAAGATTATTTTAAGCTTCTGTGTTTTATTTGATAAATGTTAAAAAATTTAATGTGCATGTATAACCATATTATGGTTAGTTTTGTTCTATCTCTCTAATAAAATGGCTATGCGTTAATTAACCATTAAAATAATAATATTAGATTGTTTTAGTATAACTCCAAATTGTGTGCAACGTAAGATTTTCAGAGAAATCTATTATTCTGTGATGAATGCGCTATCAGAAAAAGAGTCCCATTTAAGATAAAAATAATATGTCATTAATAAATATTAATATATATAGAATGTATTATTTGATAAATACCAGGGTCGTTACAAAAAAACCCCATCACCATAGGATCCCTTCCAAGGCTTTCTATATTAGGAACCCATGTATCACTCTTAGAATAACATATAGGAAAAACCATCTAATTACATCCATTTTATAACTCATCGGTATCCATGTACCCAACTTGGCATAATATAGCAATATTTTCCACCAATCCCTTCCAGGGAAACTGAATAGGGAACTACATATCACTCATGGGTAAGGTAAAAGTATCTGCCTATTTGTCATGCCCATTGTATTTTATAAATGAAACCATTTATTAGTCCTGATTTGTTACGAGATAGATAAAATTTATCATATTTATTATTGATGATCCTATATAAGGAATCCTTAATCAATATGCCTTTATCGCCATTAGAATTATGTAATGGAATATTCTTATGTGGAAATAATGTTGTTTTATTAAAATAGTAAATTTTACTCATATTGTAAAATTAATTAAATATAAAAATATTAATTTTCTAATTAAATGATAAAGGATATATTAACATTTCATAACACCTTTCTTCTGATAAATTAGAAATAAATTACATTGACATTAAATAGGACAACACAGTTCAATTGGTGGTTCAATTAACTCACCTGGCACGAGGCTATTAGGATTTTTTGAAGGAATACCCCTAGACTGGTTCACATCAAGAATGCCATCCTCTAATAATGAATCATTGGGTTTTAGGTCTTCTATAAAAATTAAAACATCATTTTATTTTGTTAATTTGATTTTTATAATGTGTCTCTATAAGTATCATTCATGAAACCCAATAGAACACCATATAAAGAGACAATACATTAGGGAAAAATAACCACACCATCTACCTTATGTTATTATTTTAAGGTTCATATTTTGTTTGTTTCATATTTTATTTGATAGGGGATATATTCGAAACAATAGTAAAATTTCCATAAATTTTTTTAACATTATCTTCCACCAAAATAGCACAAATAATGTTGAGATAAATTGAGAAAGGTATGAAATATATTAATTATCATACTAGTGTGCATAAAACGTTGTAGAAGTTAAATTAATACATTATCAGATGAATAAATTGTATTGACGCATAAAGATAATGTAAGGATAAATATCCCACATGGCCTACTTCGGGAGAAAAAGAATAATGAAGATCGAATTCATGATTTTATTTCAAACAGTAATATTTTTATTTATCATATTTTCCAATGGGTGCGATGGTTGGTCAAATAGTTTTCCAAATTATGTGTCCATACTACGAAAGTGGAATAAGGGGATCATAACTAATCACATTGTTTTGATAAAATCACTGGCCCCATCCTTCACACTTAAATAACTCTATTGATAATGTGGCATGAGGTTATTTTCTAAAACATTGTTTACTCCCCTATATATTATACTATATCACCCACATGATATAATCCCAGGGTTATCACTAACCTTGCACTTACCTTGCAGCTTAGTCGACCAATCTAAATTATGGACATCCAGTCTCTATGTTCTATTAAACACTCATGAAATGGTATTTAGCCTCTTAAGAGGATTCCTAATATAAGAAGGAAATTTTTTTTAAAATAATATTATGTCTATGTAGCATGTTGAAAATGCAGGGACATTAAATTAATGATCTTTCATCATAGAAAACTATTAGACATAGTAAATAATAGAAGTACATACAGTATTTAGTGTTTGTGTGGGGTATACCAAAGAGGTAAAATGTTTTATTTTAGTATATGTTGAAAATATTATTAGAATAAATTAATGGAATGTATCAAATTAAATATGTCATGTGTTATTGGTTGAGAAAATGGGGCCATAGTAAGTAATTACTAAAGAAAAACGAAATGTATAGTTTAGGAAATCAATGAGAATAATGGATTACATAATGCATTAGGAATTGTTGATTGTTTTAAATATTAAATGTATAATCCTTATATAAATCTACTCCTAAAGGGGAAAGATCAATAATGTTATTGTTGAGGTGTTACAACTAATGGTTTTCTTATTAATTATGAACATACTACAAATAAAATATTAGGGGATGAATTAATTAAGGAATAAGATGACGAAACATAGTTAAGGGATTAATAATTAATTATAATGATTTATTTTTGTTTACAAATTATAATTCATGAATTATTAAATATATATTATAATATTTAGAATATATTTTTTATTGAGGATGAATAATAAAAACATAAATGGTATTGATGACCTAGAAAATTGTTTTAATGTAAAGGTGACATTTTACGGAAAATAAATTATTAATGTATATTAACCCATTAATGTAAACCTTATGATGATATAAATATGTTTTGATAAAGAGATTATTGAAATAGATAAATTAATTTGTATTGTATTGATTACCTTGGAAATGATCATTGATTTGATAAAAAAATGTTTATGTTATCATTGATGGTGTTTATTGAATTTTTTGATTTAATGTAAATATTTAATAATATATTGTATTAATTAAGGGATTAAGATTCAGGTATATATTCATTTATATTTTATGGAAATTTTGGATAATTACATGTTTTAAGAGAAAATTTGACCAAGGTAGTCACACATTTGGAATGTGAAAATTTAGAAAAAAAACATTATGGTATTTAGGGGATTATGTTAAAATTGAATTTATAGTACTAATTTATATATTAATGAATATTATAAGGTTATTAAGTTTAATCATATATAGAATAGTTCATGTTGATCATTGGATAAGGTTCTTAATATTAATGTATTAATTAAAAATATGAATATTTACGCATATTCTATTAAATAATTTATCTGTTTAGGTTATGATGATAACCTGGTATAAATGAAATGAAATTTTATAAATTTATGGATATTATGTTTTTTTACTTATTTTGGAATATAAAATAAGAAAAATCATCATCGCATGTTGGAATAAGATATGTTCTTGAAATTGATCGAGGCATAGCCAAAATATAAGATTGTGATTTTAAAATAGAATGAGTTCAAGTATGTATATATTCTCATATTCTATATCCTGATATTAAATATTTAATAAAAATTATAAAATGGTCTAGAAATAATATTTTAAACATTTACGATCATTTTTTAATGAATGGATGGTCTTTTCACCAATCAAATATTTATGGAATAGTAGTTGTCAACATTCTCTTGACCATTTACTATATCAATCTATATTATTATTTTTCAATCAGTTTCTTCATCCATAACTATATTTTCACATATGAGTTATTTTATCCTATTTTGGAACCTTATAATATGTGAAATCCATTTGGATTTATTTTTCATAATTTTAATATTATGTTTTATTTATCATTTTCAGGATGTAGGTTATGAATGACAGAATTAGAAAATTTTAAACCCTTGATAAATAATATAATTTTCAAATTGAAAGGTTGAAATTTATTTAAGGTATTAGAATTATACACCACCAGATTTTACGTAATAAAATTTTCAAATTAAATTAGTTTCTTAAAAATATAGTGTAGAAAATAATATAGAGTATTTAAATTTTCTCACAAATTATGAATATAAATATTCAAATGAGACATTTATTATCTAGCCCATAAATATTATAGCATGAATGGTAACAAATAAATTTAAATAACAATGTATAATAGGTTAATATTATGAAATCATATTGATAAACTAATTTATTTATTTTATAGTAATGTCTTTACTTTCTTCAAAATATTAATTTTTTTCAAAAAAATATTTCAATTCATTTTTGTGAAAAAATAATAAAATTATCATGTAAAATATATAGAAAAAATATTTTAATGAATGGAATAAAAATTTTGAATCATAATTTCAAAAATAATATTATGTTGAGTTTTTCACTTTTCCATAAAATGTTAATTTTTTCAATGAAAATTGAGAAATATGGTTTTTATTGAAAAATTATAATTTATTTTATGATTTTATGAGGAAAAAAATTTTGAAATTATTTTTGATTAAAATAAGATATAATTTATTTTTATTAATTCATTATAGGTCATTGAAATAAATCTCATAAACAATTTTTATATAGAAACGTGCTAAAATTTTCAAAATATTATCTTTGGATAAAAACTTATACATCATAACTATGGGTATAATTTAAAATTTAATTTTATCCTATACATATATATATAATTAGTATAAATTTTTTCCATATTTTTAGTTAGATTAAAAAATATTATATTATAATTAATACCTATTTTTTCTGAAAATTAATACAAAAAATATAAATTATTTAATATAGTCATTTTGATAATGGGTTAATATAGATAAAATATAAATAATTAAGGGTTAAAAGGACCTAAAAACATATTCAAATCCTAGTTTATGTATATATATTGACCCTTATTACCTTCTAATCTATATATATGACCTTTATTGACATTTTTATGTTAGTTTTTCTAATAACATATGAAATTTAAATGAAAAGATAAAAATGTCACCCTATGACTTCTAAATATCAATTACTTGTTCTAATAGGTATGAAACATGTGAATAAATATCCATGGTCATATAAAAAATAATGAAAACTATTTCACGATGATATTTTATGTTTATCTTTTAGTTGCTATATTATTTGATTAAATTTTTTAGAAACACCAACATAGTAATTTTTTAAGGAATTGAAAAGTAAAATAAAAAATACTAAAAATATTTAATGTAATATAAATTGATATATTTATGTATTCAATTTATTTTGATAGATAAATATAACAAGATATATTCTGTAACACCACAGGTAAATAAATAATATGACATTTTTAAATTTATCCCTATAGGTGAATAAAATGTCAATATTAATTTAAAGGGAACGCTATTCACGATGGATTACCCAATACGTAACAATGAGTTCCTTTCAAATCTTACGTTGCACTCTAATAATAAAATAATTTTATTTTAAATTGTAGTTAACACCTAGACGTTGTAATGAGGGGAATTAACAGAACTAACTAAAAAATTATTATATATGATTGTCAAATGTTTTTACTTTTTACAATAAATGTTAGAGGATTAAAAATGTGAATGAATCCAATTTTAAGCGTAAACATTACAATATTCTTTAAATGGTCGATTAACCGCCTTTTATTGGAGAACCTCTTTTAAATACACATTTTGAAAATTTTATGTGTTATATTTGACAAAATAAAATTCTTCTTTAAAATCTTGTCATCAAAATTTACATTGTGTAATTTTTTGGTATTTTTCCGATAAAGTTCATTTTTAATGAATAGTGAAAAATGTTGTATTTTATTTCAAAACATATTTTAATATAATTTATTTATATTATTATATTATCTTTTGAATTGTTTCTAAAGTTAAATAAGAATATATTTATACCATTTAATCCAATAGTGGTCATTGGAATTAATTTCACTTTGAAATTGGACTTAAACTAGTGTCAATCTTTTAATACTTATTGTTTCATAATAACACGCTATTTGCTCTGATAGCGGGAATTAATTATTAAATTAATCAATGTAACTTTTATGTTTTGATTTTTGTAAAATAGACATCATTTTTGAATCCAGAATATCAAATATACCTGAGGGTGATGTTTTGGTATTTTTCTGATAAACATCAATTTTTGATGAATAGTGAAACCACTAAGTGGTACTTATAAAAACTGATTTTCTGTTTAAATGAAATTTTAGCACCTCTGTGTTTTGAATTTCAAAAATACGACATACATGGTTGTCATTAAAATGTAAAATGTGGTTCAATGGGATTAAAATAATTTTTCGGTGTATAGTAACTTATACGTTTTTAATCGCGTTTAGAGGTAATTAGTGTAATTTAAGCTAAAAATAATGTTTTAATAATGTTAAATGATCTTGAAACATGTCCTAACCTTATTGGATGTGTCATGGCCGACCAAAAAAATCCATGGGTCAACTTGGGTACCCCATGGAGCCACATTGGTGGGAAAATAACATTAATAACTTTTTATTTAATGTTAAAATTAAAATGTCACAAACATGAGTTGTTTTACTAAAAAAATTTAAATGGGGTTATACAAGTAATATTTTGGAATATAAAAATTCATTAGAAATATAAAAATATTTCCTACATCATGATATTTTTTTTATAATTTTTAGACACTAAATAAATTAAATTATTTCTGACACCATGATGATGCAGCGATTGTCTCATTATTTAACAATTTAAATAAAATGAAAATATATTGTTAAATATAAGAACTAAACTTGTCAAAAACTTATTGGATGGGTGGATTTCGAACCCTTATGACCTTATCTTCTAAATATATAATTGTGGGACCTTTTTTATCTGATAATCATTTTATAACAAAGTATCTTTTCTTAACATTCCAAGAGTTCCCCTCCTCTCCTCTTATAAAAGGCCCCCACCTCTTCCACCGTACCCACACTACCAAAGACTTTGGCTCGGTCAAACCCTGCCCATTTTGTCTCTCCACATCCCTCTCTAACTCTTAGAAGCCTCAATTTGGGCACAAGTCTTCTCAAGGATGCCTTTGAGTTCAAATCAAAAAGAGTTACCCGTTTTAAAGGTAGTGTTTTCTCTTGTGTTCTTATGTTTTATTTTGCTTCTCCAACCCCCTAAACTGTATTTATTCTTTACTTTTGTAACAACACCAATATATTAAGTATACTATGATGTTTTTATAAGAATTATTCGAGCTACAATTACTCACACCTTCATCTAATGGTTAAAAAGAATACTTTTTCCTTGGATGGGGAATTTCTGCCTCACGAAACGATGATTGTTCAATATTCTTCTAACACCTTCAAAGGTGGCCATTAATGTGGAACTATATTTTTATATGATATATAATATGATTATGTTTTAATTATTATTCTTTATTTTTCATTTATGGCATACCTTTATGGTTTCCATTATGGGTAAACGTGATATCATCATTTTAGGAAGTGCGGACTACCGCCCCCTCAAAGTGATTTGATTCGTTAACACCATATGTGCTACGTATAAAGGATAAATTTGATGATATTATATATGATATTATACTGGAATTATGATATAACCTTATATCATTATGATTTCACTCCATTAAGTAAGAAATAGAAATGAAAGTAGCGTTCATGCGTACGTACGGCTTACCTTCTCCATGAACGGTGCATTTCATTTCTTACCTCTAAATGATTATGTAATATTATAAATGCATGTATATACTGGATATATATGATATATATGATATCTAAATCCTGAATATAATTATTTTTATAATGGATATTTTACCACATGAACAACTTGTAACTATAAAGAGTTTACTTTTGACTCAAGTACCAATGATCGACAAAACGACAATTATTAACTTAAATAATTACATACTGTTCATAACATGGTAATAAGTGATATAAAATGATTAATTAACTTGAAAAAGGTTCTTATCAAAGTATAAATTAACTAATGTTTATTATTCAGGAATATAATGAAACGAACAAGTCATGTTGGACTGGAGGTAAGGGAACCTACCCCTCTCTTTCTTTTTATGTACAATCTTTTATGTAATTCCTTTAAAGCTCATCTTTCCTATGATTGGGATGTTATTTTATATTAATCTTACGATAATTTTTATGTTCATATTACGAGAGACCCTATTTTCTCTCATATATCCATTTTGGATGTTTTGATTGGTGCCGTTAGGCTGCCAAATTTTCTAAAGAGATCCAACCTCTCTCTTTCTTTTTAAGTACTCTCCTTTATGTCACTTCTTTTAATATCCTATTTGTTATGTTGGGGGATGTTATTTTATATTCCTCTTTCTGTAAATTTTATTTTAATATGATGTGAGACCCTATTTTCTCTCATCAATCCATTTTTGAAGTTTTTGAAGTGTCGTCGTTAGGATGGCGAGTTTTCGTAAGGGATTTTCATCTCACTTTTTTCTTGTGAGATTTATTCTACATTTGCCACCATTTCCTTTGAGTGGTATATGTACTTCCCAT
Organism: Viscum album; assembly: GCA_963277665.1. NCBI lineage: Eukaryota > Viridiplantae > Streptophyta > Magnoliopsida > Santalales > Viscaceae > Viscum > Viscum album. Next base: position 790,969,489 of record OY728160.1, on the reverse strand, counting down.
TATTCTACTCTTTGTGTAATATAAATTAGTTTATGATTATTTACATCAATGTTGTATTGTCCTTCTTTCATGGGGTTTATGTTTCAAGAGATACCCAAGTCAGCAAGGAAACCTTTCACCCTCCTCTTTTTAAAAGACTTTTTGTTGGGTCTTTTAATTTATATATTGTAATGTTGGGATATGTTCTTATATATCCTTATTGGTGTAAATTTTATGTCCAAGTGATGAGATACCCTTTATATCTCTCATGAACTCATTTTCTGAATTTTGTAGTGACGTCGTTAGGCTGTCAAATTTTTGCAAGGGAACTTCTTAACCCAATTTTGATTCTTTGGGATAAACTTGTACTCCTTGAATATGTCGTTCTATGAATATGTGTGAATAATCTCTGGTTTTTTACACTTAATATCCACTTATATTTGGTGTATTCGTTTGTCACATATAATTATGTAATTGATTTATCCTTAATCTAAGGATACCGTCTTTTTATGGGACTTCATCTCAATATCCTTTCATTGAGGCATATTTTGTTTTATACACAACCGTCTTTTATACGGTGTATAAAGCCCTTTTACTTTTACATTTATCCAAAAGGAATATTTTTTATACGAAGTGTTTTACTAAACAACAAAAGAAAATTTTATTGTCGTATGTGTGTGGCGACAACAACATCTCCGCTGCCATGACCATTATTTGAGTTTTGGATTCCTCTACAAGCCATACCTCTCTTTTAAATGAAAATTAAATTCTATGTTTTAATTGTATTTTATTTTGGTATTGAAATGGGTTTTCATAATTTTTTTTTATATCAATGTGTTGAATTGATATCTTGTTATTGAAATGTGGAAATGTTATGTTTCCTTTATGCTTGTTTTATGTGATTCGATTATGGTACAGTTCTTGGGAATTATTATGAAGACGGGTGGTTCCGTGATAAACTAAGGGCGGGTGAGCCCGATATAGCTCTCCAATTCATTGGGTAACGTGAAGGAGTTAAACGTTAAGGTTTCTCCGAAGAGATTTTGGGAATATACTGTGTTGGGTATTCCAAACATAACCAAGAGGGTTAGTCCCTACGTAAGAATGTTATGAATGCCTCAAGTTACCTTTATGTCTTATGATTTCTATGATTTATTCATGATTTTATGAGGTATGTTAAAGTGATTATGTTTTATGGGTAAATTATGATTTCAATCATATGTACATATGTACTCATGTTTCCTTTCCATATTTTTATATCCCTTATTGAGCTTTTTATGCTCATCCCATGTTTTTGAAATGTTTTCATAGGTCAAGGGAGTGGTACATGATATGATGATAGTGTCAAGGAAGTGTCAAGAAAGAATACATGTTTTATTTTAAATATGCTTTCGTTCATGGGAAAAATGAATACTACATTTTATGTAACCACATTTTTTAAATGTGGAATGTAATGCATGTTTTATGATCTAATTCTCTAAAAATCTAAACTTGAAAAGATCCTCAATGTGAATTATTCATTTAATTCAATATTAAGTAAGGTATAAGGATGGGTCCATATAGTTGGTATCAGAGGACGGTTTAGACAACTTTAGGGATTATGAGTTTTTGTTAGACACATGATTAGTCCCTATATCAATTATTTCAGTTAAATCATTGTTTTATAACATTTTTCAGGTCAAGTAAAGTCAGTTACGAATGGAAGGAGAATGATCTCAAACGAAATCCCTATCTATTCCTGATGACATACAAGAAATAATTATTGCATCGTCATGTTCGGATGATTGTGAATCTTTTTCTAGCATACAACTCACATGCAAGCAGTTGTTTGAGATATCAAACACCTCCACTATACCTCGTTATCATCGTGGACCATGGTTTGTTTTTAGAACAAATACCATTTTCACAATATTCTCATATTTTAAATAAAGGTAAATATTATCAAGATATTTTCAAATATTTTACCTTATCACATGAATTTGAATCATATTATGATTTTAAAAATAGTGCTGAGGAAGGAGACCCTTGCACAACCTATTTATATTTGCTTTTAAAATATAGCATCTCAGCACATACTTATGGTAATTTAAAAGGACCAATAATAGAAATTTTCAACTCAAATTCTATCCAACTATTTTATAGAAATCATGTTTTATCAGATGTTTTTGAATTATATGTCATACATGATTATTTTCTGTGAACACCCATATGACCCATGTTGTACAAGGTGTATTTGTATGAAGGAAGAAAATGATTTTGAAGGATCCCAAAATAATTGTTGTAATGCATGAGACTTCTACCTACGTGAGCAGGATGACGATGAAACCGAGTGGACGCCATGATAAAGGTATGCTGTTATTATTTTTGGGAAATCATTTTATTTTTTCTTATGGTGGTGAAATAAGACTTCAAGAATTAAGATGTTCATATCGTAATGAATTTGGATGAAAATAAGAGGTATAAGGAAACTATTTAGGTTAAAACATGTTATGGTTATTTTTTAAAGTTTTATAAAAAGGACAACATATAGACCATGTGAAAACCCGTCGCGTCGGACAAAGCTGCGAGAATCGAACCCACAACCAAAGTGCGACTGGTATTTATCGCCTACCACTGGAATACGTGATGTCCCTGGTTAGTATGACCAATTATTTTTAGTTATATGATTATATGAATTAAGAATAAGTTGATTTTGGGTTACCTATAGAAATTATTAACCTATCATGGAGTATATGTGATTATGTTAATAACTTTTCAATATGATACTTTAAGAGAAACTGATGTTAATTGGAGATAAGTGTTAATTTGTACCTTGGAAGACTATGTGATTAAATCCATCAAATATTTGGGTTTCAATCATAGTTTCGTTTAATCTGAAGAATTGAATGGAAAAATTGTTTATCGAATGGTCTTCGTTGAACTTTGGGATTTGTTGGAAAAATTTTGGACTTTATGAATAGATTTTCTTTTTATAAAGGGTTATCCTTTTCTAAATTATCTGATCTTATTCTAATAATTTTGGTTTTTGTAAGAGTATAAATACATGGGAAATATAGTCCTCTTTTGTGGATTAGGTGATTCTCTAGAAGTTTATTATTGTACTCTTAGTGTGAACAAGTCTTCTTAAATACTCATCATTTGGGGAAAGTATGAGTTTGTGTACGAAATTTATTAAAAGTTGAAAGTCAACATGACATTTAAATATGTTTCCTTAAGATCAAAAATAAATTCCTCAATGAAAATTAACTTAAAACAAAAAATATTCTGTTAACTTTTCCTACCGGGGAATCAAATACCGTTTAACCCACCACAAGTTTGTGATTTTCTTATGGTTAAATTTCTCCTGAACATGTTTTCTGTCACTCTCCCTCAGAACATGACCATTTCCTTTTTCTTCTATATCCATGTTTTCCTACATGGAATCCTAGTATGGGTTAACTCGGGTGAGCTCTGTACTTCTCTTTCTTTCTTTTAATGTGATTTTTTTACCAACTCTTGTTCCGATGTGGGACTTTCAATGATGTTTCTGAGCCCAATTTTAAAATTGCAAGGACGCAATTCCCAAAAGGGGGGAAGGATGTAACACAACAGTTAAATAAATAATATGGAATTTTTATATTTATCCCTATTTTTGATTAAAATGTTAATATTAATTTAAAGGTAACACTATGCTCGATGTCTTACCCAATACGCAACAACGAGTTCCTTTGAAATCTTACGTTGCACTCTAATAATAAAATAATTTTTTTTAAATGGTAGTGAACACCTAGAAGTTGTAATGAGGGGAATTAACAGAACTAACTACAAAATTATTATATATTATTGTCAAATATTTTTTACTTTTTACTATAAATGTTAGAGGATTAAAAATTCGAATGAATCCAAATTTAAGCTTAAACATTCTAAAATTATTTAAAAGGTCGATTAACCGACTTTTGATGGAGAAACTTTTTGAAATCCAATTTTTGACAATTTATTGTGTTATATTTGAAAAAATAAAATTCTTCTTTATAATCGGGACATCATAATTTACTCTGTGTAAATGTTTGGTATTTTTCTGATAAAGTTCATTTTTAATGAATTGTGAAAAATGTTGTATTTTAATTCAAACCCTCTTTTTAATCTAATTTATTTATATGATTAGATTATATTTTTAATTGTTTTTAAATTTAAATAAGAATATATTTTTACCATTTAATCCAATAGTGGTAATTGGAATTAATTTCACTTTGAAATTGGACTTATACTAGTGTCAATCTTTTGATACTTATTATTTCATAAAAACACGCTATTTGCTCTGACATCGGGAATTAATTATTAAATTAATTAATGTAAATTATATTTTTTTAATTTTGTAATATAGAAAACATTTTTGAATCTGGAATATCAAATATAACTTAGGGTGATGTTTTGGTATTTTTCTGAAAAACTTCAATTTTTGGTGAATAGTGAAACCACTAAGTGGTACTTTTAAAAACGTATTTTTTGTTTAATTGAAATTTTACCAGCTCTGTGTTTTGAAGATAAAAAATCCAACATACATGTTTGTCATTAAGAAGTAAAATTTGGTTCAATGAGATTAAAATAATTTTTTGGTGAATAGTAACTTTTAAGTTTTTAATTGCAATTAGAGGTAATTAGTGTAATTTAAGGTAAAAATAATGTTTTAATAATTTTAAATGATCGTGACACATGTCCTACCCATATTGGATGTGTAATTGATGATGATCAAAATCCATGGGTCAACTTGGGGACCCCATGGAGCCACATTGCGGGGAAAATAACATTAATAACATTTTATTTAATGTTAAAATTAAAATGTCACAAACATGAGTTGTTTTACTAAAACAATTTTTAAATGGGGTGATTTAAGTTATATTTTTTAATATAAATATTCATTAGAAATCGAAAAAGATTTCATACATCATGATATTTTTTTTATAATTTTTATAAATTATTTAAATTAAATTATTTATGACACCATGATGATGCAGTGATTACCTCATTATTTAACGATTTAAATAAAATGAAACTATAATTTACAATCTAAGACCTACACTTGTCAAAAAACTATTGGATGGGTGGATTTGGAACCCTTATCACCTTATCCTATAAATATATAATTTTGGGACCTTTTTTATCTGAAAATAATTTATAACAAAGTATCTTTTCTTAACTTTCCAAGAGTGCCCCTCCTCTCCTCTTATAAAAGACCCCCACCTCTACCACCTTACCCACACATCCAAAGACTTTTTCTCGGCCAACCCCTACCAATTTTGTCTCTCCACATCCCTATATAATTGTTATAAGCCTAACTTTGTGCAGAAGTATTCTCAAGGAAGCTTTTGAGTTCAAATCAAAAAGAGTTACCCGTTTTAAAGGTAGTGTTTTCTCTTATGTTCTTATGTTTTATTTTGCTTCTCCAACCCCATAAAGTCTTTTTATTAATTTATTTAGTAACAAAAACAGTATCTTCAATATACTAGGATGTTTTTATAAGAAGGATTCGAGATACACTTACACACACCTACATCTAACGGTTAAAGAGCATACTGTTTCTGTGGATGGCGAATTTCTGCCTCATGAAACAATGATTGTTCAATATTCTTCTAACACCTTAAAAGGTGGCCATTAAGATGACACTATATTTATATATGATATATAAAATTTTTATGTTTTACTTAATATTCTGTATTTTTCATTTATGACATACCTTTATGGTTTACATTATGGGTAAACGCGATATCTTTATTTTAGGAAGTGCGAACTACCGCCCCCTCAAAGTGATTTGATTCATTAACACCATATGTGGTACGTATGAAGGATAAATTTAATGATATTATATATGATATTATACTGGAATTATGATATAACTTTATATCATTATTATTTCACTCCATTAAGTAAGAAATAGAAATGAAAGTAGCGTTCATGCGTACGTACGGCTTACCGTCTCCATGAACAGTGCATTTCATTTCTTACCTCTAAATGATTATGTAATATTATAAATGAATGTATATACTGGATATATATGATATATATGATATCTACATCATTAATATAATTCTTTATATAATGGATATTTTACCACATGAACAACTTGTAATTATAAATTGTTTTTTTACTCAAGTACCAATGGTCGACAAAACGACCATTATTAACATAAATAATTACGAAGTGTTCATAACATGGTAATAAGTGATATAAAAGGAATAATGAACTTGAAAAAGGTTCTTAAGAAAGTTGAAATTAACTCATGTTTATTATTCAGGAATATAAAGAGATGACCAAGACAAGTCGGACTTAAGGTAAGGGAACCTACCCCTCTCTTTCTTTTTATGTACACTCTTTTATGTCATTCCATTAAATCTCATATTTCTTATGATTGGGATGTTCTTTTATATTAATATTACTGTAATTTTTATGTTCATATGATGAGAGACCCTATTTTCTCTCATAAATCCATTTTGGATGTTTTGATTGGTGCCGTTAGGCTGCCGAATTTTCGTAAGAGATCCAACCTCTCTCTTTCTTTTTAAGTAATCTTTTTTATGTCACTTATTTTAATATCCTATTTGATATGCTGGGGGATGTCATTTTATATTAATCTTGCTGAAAATTTTATTTTAATATGATGAGAGACCCTATTTTCTCTCATCAATCCATTTTGGATGTTTTGAAAAGGCACCATTTGTCTGCTGAGTTTTCGTAAGGGATTTTTCATCTCACTTTTATTCATGTGAGATTTATGTTACATTTGCCGCCATTTCCTTTGAGTGGTATATGTACTGCCAATTATTCTACTCATTGTGTAATATAATTTCTTTTATGAGTATTTACATCAATGTTGTATTGTCCTTCTTTCATGGGGTGTATGTTTCAAAAGATACCCAAGTCAGTAAGAGAACCTTTCACCCTCCTATTTTTAAAAGACTTATTTTGTTGGGTCTTTTAATATACATATTGTAATGTTGGGATATGTTCTTCAATATCCTTATTGATGTAAATTATATTTCCAAGTGATGAGATACACTTTTTATCTCTCATCAACTCATTTTCTGAATTTTGTAGTGACGTCGTTAGGCTGTCAAATTTTTTCACGGGAACTTCTTAACCCAATTTTGATTCCTTGGGATAATCTTGTACTCATTGAATATGTCATTCAATGAATATGTGTGAATAATCTCTAATTGTTTTACAATTAATATCCACTTTTATTTTGTTTATTAATTTGTCACACATAATTATGTAATTGATTTATCCTTAATCCAAGGATAACGTCTTGGTATGGGACTTCGTCTCAATCTCCTTTCATTGAGGCATATTTTGTTTTATACAAAACCGTCTTTTATAAGATGTATAAACCCCTTTCACATTTACATTTATCCAAAAGGATATTTTTTTATACGAAGCATTTTACTAAATGACAAAAGGGAATGATTTTGTCATACATATGCAGCGACAACGACTTCTCTTTTGCCGTGACCATTATTTGAGTTTCGGCTTCCTCTACAAGCCATACATTTTTTTAAATGAATAATAAATACCATGTTTTAATTTTCATTTATTTTGGTATTCAAAAGGGTTTTCATAATGTTTTTATTATATCAATGTGTTGTATTGATATCTTGTGATTGAAATGTGGAAATTTTATGTTTCCTTTATGCATGTTTAATGTGATACAATTATGTTATGGTTCTTGGGAATTGTTATGAAGACGGGTGGTTCCGTGATAAACTAAGGGCGGGTGAGCTTGATATAGCTCTCCAATTCATTGGATAATGTGAAGGAGTTAAATGCTAAGGTTTATCCGAAGAGATTTAGTGAATATACTGTGATGGGTATTCCAAACGTAACCAAGAGGGATACTCCATACGTAAGAATGTTATGAATGCCTCAAGTTACATTTTTGTCTTATTATTTCTATGATTTATTCATCATTTGATGAGGTATGTTAATGTACTTATGTTTTATGGGTAAATTATGATTTTAATCTTATGTACATACGTTCTCATGTTTCCTTTCCATATTTTTATATCCCTTACTGAGCTTTTTATGCTCATCCCATGTTTTTTAAATTTTTTCACAGGTCAACGGAGTGGTACATGATATGATGATAGTGTCAAGGTTGTGTCAACAATGAATCCATGTTTTATTTTAAATATTTTTCCATTGATGGAAAAAATAAATACTATATTTTATGTAACCACTTTGTTTAAATGTGGAATGTAATGCATGTTTTATGATCTAATTCTCTAAAACTCTAAACCTTAAAAGATCCTGAATTTGAATTATTCATTTAATTCAATATTAAGTATGGTATAAGACCAGGGCCTTATATATTTGGATTATATATTCTTATTATACCATTTAATTTATGTTTTACTGTGAAATTCATTTAATAGTGTCAAAATTGAAATTAATTTAATTCTATAAGAAAAAATATGTTAAAAAAATATTTATAATAATTAAAAATTTAATAAACTTCCATATTATAGTTATATGATAAAAAATATCATCCACACTATATTTATTATACAATTATAATTTTTTAGTATTTATATTAACTCCTAAATTGTAAAAATTATTATATCTATGGTAAAGGGGGGAACATGGTTTTGTATGTTTCACACACTTTTGTGAAAACTAACAATCCAAAACATATAATTTAATTTTACAAATTTGTTTTTTATTTAAATAATTTGGTTATATATTATCTAATAATTGTAATTTTATTTCATGTCTTAAATTGTAACACCTCAAGATTTCACGATACACTTTTCTTTGAATAATACAGCAGTGTGTGTTGTACGCAACTTCGAGTTCTAAACAAAAACCACAACTAATCAATGTAGCCATTATTAATAGTAATACCCACTTTTTAAAATTATAGAAATTTTATATTTCAAAATGGACTTCATTTTTGTATTTGTAATATCGAAATTATCCTAAGTTGAATTTTTTGTAATTTTCTGAGAACTTCCAATTTTTTATGAATAGTGAAGAATACTTAAAAACAACTTTTTTAATAAAAATAATTTATAGTGATAAATTATACTATTGTGTGATTTTAAAGTATAATTATAATATATTTTTACCATTTTATCCAATGGTGTTCATTATAATTAATTTCACTTTGAAATTAGACATAAACAATTGTCAATCTTTTGATATATATTGTTTCTTAAAAACACGCTATTTGTTGTGACAGTAGGAATTAATTTTAAAATTAATTAATGAAACTTATATGTTTGGAATTTTTTAAAATAGAGATCATTTTTTAATTCGGAATATCAATTATAGGTTAGGGTGAAATTTTGGCATTGTTCTAAAAAACGTCAATTTTTGATGAATAGTGAAACCACTAAGTGGTAGTTAAATAACTGATTTTTAATTTAAATGAATTATTACCACTTATGTTATTTGATTTTCCAAAATCCGACATACGTGGTTGTCATTATAAAGTAAAATGTGGTTCAATGGGATGAAAATAATTTTTGGTGAACAGTAACTTTTAAGTTTAATTAATCGCGATTAAAGGTAATTAGTGAAATTTAAGGTAAGAATGATATTATAAAAATATTAAAATACTTATAAACTTGTACTAACCCTATTGTATTAGTAATGGACGACCAAGAAAATCCATGGGTCAACTTGGGGACCCCATGGAGCCACTTTGGTAGGAAAATGACATAAATAACTTTTTATTTAATGTTAAAATAAAAAGGTCACAAACAAGAGTTATTTTACTAAACCAACTTTTAAATGGGGTTATACAAGTCATATTTTTAACTATAAATAGTCATTATAAAGATAAAAATATTAAATACATCATGATATTTTTTTTATAATTTTTAGACAATAAATAAATTAAATTATTTATGACACCATGATGATACAGCGATTACCTCATTAATTAACGATTTAAATAAAATTAAAAGATAATGTAAAATCTAAGAATTAAATTTGTCCAAAACCTATTGGATGATTATATTTCTAACCCTTATCACCTTAGACTTTAATTATATAAGTGTGGGACCTTTAGAATCTGAAAAGCATTGTATAATAAAGAAACATTTTATTACTTTCCAAGAGTGACACTCCTCTCCACTTATAAAAGGCCCCCACCACGACCACTTTACTCACACTTTAAAAGCCTTTGGCTCGACCAACCTCTTCCCAAATACTCTTCAAACTTCCCTCCCTTACTCCTACAAGCCTCACCTTGGGCAGAAGTCTTCCCAAGGAAGCATATGGCTCAAATCAAAAAAGAGTTACCTGATTTTAAGGTAATGTCTTCTCTAATGTTGTTTTGTTTTATTTTGATTTCAAACACCTTAAACTCTTTTTATTCCTTTATTTTGTAACAACACCAATATCTAAAATATACTAGGATGTTTTTATGATAATTATTTGGTTTACACTTACACACACCTTCGTCTAATGGTTAAATAACATACTGTTTCTATGGGTGGCGAAATACTGCCTCACAAAACGATGATTGTTCAATATTCTTTTAACACCTCAAATGGTGGCCATTTTGATGAAACTATTTTCATATATGATATAAATATTATGTTTATGTTTTCCTTATGATTCTTTTTTTCTCATTTATGGCATACTTTATGATTTCCATTATGGGTAAACACGATATTTTCATTTTAGGAAGTGCAGACTACCGCCCCCTCAAAGTGATTTGAATCGTTAATGCCATATGTGGGATGTATAAAGGAAGGAGTAAATGTTATTATACATTATATTATTCTGGAATTATATTATTCCTTTATATAATTATAACTTAATTCCCTTAAATATGAAATATAAATGAAAGTAGCGTTCATGTGTACGCACGGCTTACCGTCTCCATGAATGGTGAATTTCATTTCTTACCTCTAAATGTTATGTAATATTATAAATGAATGTATATACTGGATATATATGATATATATGATATCTAAATCATGAATATAATTCTGGATATAATTTATATTTCACCACATGAACAACTTGTAATTATAAGATGTTTATTTTTGACTCAAGTACCAAAGATTGAAAAAATGACTGTTATTAACTTAAATAATTACATAATGTTAATAACATGGTAATAAGTGATATAAATGGAATAATGAACAATAAAAAGGTTCTTATGTAAATAGAAATTAACTCTAGTTTATTATTCAGGAGGTTAAAGAATGATCGAGTCAAGTAAGACACAAGGTAAGGGAACTTCTTTACCCAATTTCCATTCTTTGGGTTAATATCCTAATATCAAATTATGTCATGATATTATTATGTCATATCTTGTATTTGTAATTTCATTATTTTTACATTTAGTGAATACACATAATAGATCTATTTTATTTAAAAAATGATCTTTGTAAGGGAACTTCTTAACCTGATTTCCATTCTTTGGGTTAATCTCCTACTTTCAAATTATGTCATTATATTATTACGTCCTATCTTGTATTTATACTTTCTTTATGTGTACATATAGTAAATACACATAATAGATATTTTTTATTTAAAAATTATCTTTTTAATGGATTTCGTCTCAATCTCCATGCAATGAGGCATATTTTGTTTTATACACAAATTTCTTTTATACGGTGTATAAACCCCTATGACTTTTACGTTTATTCAAAAGTAATCTTTTTATACGAAGAGTTTTACTAAATGAAATGAATTAATGTTTTTCTTGTCGTACGTATGCGGCGACAACAAGTTCTTCACCACAGTAACCATTAATTGAGTTTTGGTTTCCTCTACAAGCCATAAATTTCTTTAAATGAAAAATAAATACAATGTTTTAAGTTTCTGTAATTTTGGTATTGAAAATTGTTTTGAAAGTGTTTTTATTACATCAATGTGTTGTATTTATATCATGTGATTGAAATGTTGAAATTTTATGTTTCATTTATGCATGTTTTATGTGATACGATTATGTTATGGTTTATGATATGTTTAAACCTATTCATATGAGGAATTCATTGGACTTAATAAGTGATGGGTGGATCCCGCTATAGCTCCTCGATGCATCGGCAGGTCTCATGAGACAAACTAGTGTCTTTCCACGAGTCCTTGACAAAATCTTATTTGTGGTCTTGGCACAAGGCCTTGGCTACATGGTTATGATATTCTGGCATTATGAATTCCATCATTATGAAAGTGGTTATTGATATTGCATGTGATTATTCAACCAGTAGATTATCCATGTGAATAAGTAAATGGAATTATCTCATTTTACTTTTTCCTTATTATGTTGAAGTTCAAGTTTAAAAGGCTTTTGTTTTAGTAATACATTGCCTTAAATGTTTATATTTACTTATGAAAGCTTCCGCAATATTTTTATCCTTACTGAGCATCTGAGCTCACCCCTTTCAATGTTTTAATATTTTCTAGGATGTGAAGAAGTATTTTATGAATGACCTACAGGGACAGTATGAATGGGATAGAAGTGTGGACTATGCAGACTATGTTATTGTGATTTTTCACTTTATGATGTAATGTAACATTTATGAATGAATCTATTTTTTCCATGGCTACTAAACTAATCAGTCTTTCGAGACTTGATCTTTTGTGATCAAGCCAATGTTATGAAGTAATGCACTGACTCTTGGTAGCTGGGGTTGGGGCGTTACAGTTGGTATCAGAGGGAGTTTAGTACTAACCTTGGAAGCTATATTTAGATAAACTCTGATTAGAGAACATAGCCCGAAGATAGACTTTCAGGATTAGTATATAAGAACTTCCTAGAATTTTGGTATTATAGAGATTTTGTGAGTTTTTCGAGCAATACATCCCTATCTGGAAACGAGCAGGTAGAGGTGGCTCTGGCACAGATGTACCTAGCGGTAAAACCCGAAAACACCGCTTTGAGCGAGACTCGAATGGGAACTGGTGCACGACAATGGGCCTTGTTGTACTCTTGGTTAGGACACTCCCAGGAGATATGCTTGGGATAATTCTCATTTTCTTTACAAACCACTATGAATGGTTATGAGTATATTCTTCCTCAATGAAAACATTTTTATGGATAATATCCTTAAATTTTTCAATTTATGTTAAGTATTTTACAAGTATGGAATTATGTATTTTGATTCATAAACTAATCTAGTTTATTCCATTTTTTAGAAATGGTGCCTAGTGGAAGGAATTTAAACTATATCAATTCATGCACTCCATGTAGGGATTGCCCTCCTGCTCAAGATAATTATTGTGGATCTAGAGATACAACTGGTGTTGATCAACTTATTACCACACTGGGACAACTCACTTAGGTTATGAATAATAACCTTACTCGTATGGAGCACCCTGATCTACAATGTGGGGGATCAATGTTAGACCGCTTCATGAGGCAACAACCGCCAACATTTAATGGGGGTACAAATCCATTAGTAGCTAAGCAATGGATAAACTCGTTAGAGAAAATATTCCATACCTTGGGGAGTAGCGAAAGGGAGAAGGTTATCATGGCAGTCTACCGCCTCACTGGAGATTCCGATCAATGGTGGTCGCTGATTCAAAACACAAATGAAGATGAAGAGGTATCAAATATGGAATGGAGAGAGTTCAAAGATCTTTTCTTAGAAAAATACTTTCCACATGACCATCGAGCAGATATGGAAAGGTAATTTCTGAGTCTGAGACAAAAGGAGGATGAGAATGTCGCAACGTATGAGGCTAACATTACAAGGTTAGTGAGGCATGCAGTAGATTATATACGTAACCCAAGAAGTAAGATTGATCGTTTCTTTGATGGGTTAAAACCATTCCTTCATTGAGCATTAGTCTCACAAACCTTCTCATCGTATGAAGATATTGTCTCATGTGCTGTCAAGAAGGAAAATGAATTCTCTAAATAATATGACAATAAAGTTAAGCAAGAGAAGAAGATAACGGTGGAATAAGAGAAAGATAAAGGGAAAAAGGGAAAGAAGGATTTTCCATTATGTAATAATTGTGGGAAGAATCACCTTGGTACTTGCCTAAAAGTAATGGGAGTTTGTTATAAATGTGGAGAAAAATGTCACCAGGTGCGTGATTGCAAGGGAAAGAAAGAGGCTATCAATGTTGAATGCTACAATTGTAGGGAAATGGGGAATTATGCAAATGAATGTCCTAAGCGTTAGGGAACCGTACCTTAGAAAAGGCCAAGGGATCAAGGACAATCTTATTCTATTACAACAGTAGAAGTGGAATAATTAATGTATTGGTGCTTTTGGACTCAAGGATTATATTCTGGTTATAAGGATAATGTGATATATATAAGGATTGTACTGCAGTACTTATATTTTTTCATTAAGGTTTTAATATGATGAATCTAATCATATTTTTAGTATGTTACAATAAGGGAAAAATTACTTTGTTTGGGGAATCTGACGTTACAATTGATTTTGGAATTTAGAGACGTTTTATAGAAAGTCTGTATAGAGGTATTTTGGATAACTATAAAGGTTGGAATGAATTAAGTTGAATTTTGGATAGTATTGTTTAAGGTTAAAATATTTCTGAAGATTATTTTTGGAATATTATAATACTATAGTTTTAGGAAAAGGACAACCTGCAGGGTGGGGCATAACTCGTCGCGTCAGACAAACCTGTAGGAATCGAACCCACAACCATAATGCGACAGGCCTTTATTACATACCACTAGCCTACAGGAAGTCCCTGGTTATTAAAAAATAGTTTTACTAATCTAAATGGTATGTGTTAATATTTGAAACCTTATACAATTAGGATAAATAGAATATTTTTGAGTTCTATTACCTTTTAGAGTGAATGATGGGTTTGTGGTAAAAAATATTATGAATGAATGTCTACATGAAATGTATGTGTATTCCCTTATGTTCTTATTAAATCTCCTAAATAAACTCCTCAACTTTATCAAAGTTAACTTAAAACAAAAACGTTGTCGGTTAACTTTTCCAACTGGGGATTCAATGATCGTTTAACCAATCACAAGTTTGTGATTTTCTTGTGGTTAACTTTCTCGTAATCCAGTTTTCTACAACTCTCCATCAGACCCTAATGGTTTGTTTTTCTTCCATATCCATATTTTCATAGAATCCATAATGGGATATCTCAGTGACCTTTGTACTTCTCTTTCTTTCTTTTAATGTAATATTCTTATTAACCCTATTTCTGATGTGGGTTTTCCACAAAGGTATTTTCTATTTTCAACCTTTTATTTTCAAAGAACATTTTAAAATTGCGAGGATGCAATTTATTGAACTAGGGGAGAATGTAACACCCCAACCTTTCACGATACACTTTTCTTTGAATAATACAGCAGCGTGTGTTGTACGCAACTTCGAGTTCTAAACACACACCACAACTAATCAATGTAGACATTATGAATAGTAATACCCACTTTTTAAAATTATAGAAATTTTATATTTCAAAATTGACTTCATTTTTGTATTTGTAATATCGAAATTATCATATGTTGAATTTTTTGTAATTTTTTGAGAACTTCCAATTTTTTATGAATAGTGAAGAATACTTAAAAACAACTTTTTTAATAAAAATAATTTATAGTGATAAATTATACTATTGAGTGGTTTTAAATTATAATTAGAATATATTTTTACCATTTTATCCAATGGTGTTCATTATAATTAATTTCACTTTGAAATTAGACATAAACAATTGTCAATCTTTTGATATATATTGTTTCTTAAAAACATGGTATTTGTTGTGACAGCGGGAATTAATTTTGAAATTAATTAATGAAACTTATATGTTTGGAATTTTGTAAAATATACATCATTTTTGAATTCATAATATCAATTATATCTTTGGGTGAAATTTTGGCATTGTTCTGAAAAACAGCAATTTTTGATGAATAGTGAAACCACTAAGTGGCAGTTAAATAACTGATTTTTCATTTAAATGAAATATTACCACTTCTGTGATTTGATTTTCATAAATCCAACTTACATGGTTGTCATTAGGAAGTAAAATGTGGTTCAATGGGATGAAAATAATTTTTGGTGAATAGTAACTTTTACGTTTAATTAATCACGATTAAAGGTAATTAGTGAAAATTAAGGTAAAAATGATATTATAAAAATATGAAAATACTTTTACACTTGTCATACCCCTATTGGATGAGTCGTGGATGACCAAGAAAATCCATCGGTCAACTTGGGGACCCCATGGAGCCACTTTGGTAGGAAAATGACATAAATAACTTATTATTTAATATTAAAATAAAAAGGTGACAAACAAGAGTTGTTTTACTAAACCAAATTTTAAATGGGGTTATAAAAGTCATATTTTTGACTATAAATATTCATTATAAATATAAAAACATTTTGGACATCATGTTTTTTTTTATAATTTTTAGACATTATATAAAATGAATTATTTATGACACCATGATGATGCATCGATTAGCTCATTAATTAACGATTTAAATAAAATTAAAAGATAATGTAAAATCTAAGCATTAAATTTTTCCAAAACCTATTTTATGAGAATATTTCGAACCCTTATCACCTTATCCTCGAATTATATATGTTTTGGACCTTTAGAATCCGAAAATCATTGTATAATAAAGTAACATTTTATTACATTCCAAGAGTGCCCCTCCTCTCCACTTATAAAAGGCCTCCACCACTACCACCTTACTCACACTTTCAAAGACTTTTGGTTCGGCCAACCTCTGCCCAAATACTCTCCCAAATTCCCTCCCTTACTCCTTGAAGCATCACCTTGGGCAGAAGTCCTCCCAAGGAAGCCTTTGGCTCAAATCAAAAAGAGTTATCCGATTTTAAGGTAACGTCTTCTCTAATGTTGTTTTGTTTTATTTCGATTCTCCAACCCCATAAAATCTTTTTATTCCTTTATTTTGTAACAACATAAGTATACATAATATACAAGTATGTTTTATGATAGTTATTTGTTTTACACTTACACACACCTTCATCTAATGGTTAAAGAACATACTGTTTCAGTGGGTGGCGAAATACTGCCTCACGAAACGATGATTGTTCAATATTCTTTTAACACCTCAAATGGTGGCCATTTTGATTACACTATTTTCATATATGATATAAATATTATGTTTATGTTTTCCTTATTCTTCTGTATTTCTCATTTATAGCATACTTTATGATTTCCATTATGGGTAAACACGATATTTTCATTTTAGGAAGTGTGGACAACCGCCCACTCAAAGTGATTTGAATCGTTAATGCCATATGTGGTATGTATAAAGGATGGAGTAAATGGTATTATACATTATATTATACTGTAATTATATTATTCCTTTATATAATTATAACTTCATTCCCTTAAATACGAAATAGAAATGAAAGTAGCGTCCATGCGTACGCACGACTTACCGTCTCCATGAATGGTGCATTTCATTTCTTACCTCTAAATGTTATGTAATATTATAAATGAATGTATATACTGGATATATATGATATATATGATATCTAAATCATGAATATAATTCTGGATATAATTTATATTTCACCACATGAACAACTTGTAATTATAAGAAGTTTATTTTTGACTCAAGTACCAAAGATTGAAAAAATGACTGTTATTAACTTAAATAATTACATAATGTTAATAACATGGTAATAAGTGATATAAATGGAATAATGAACAATAAAAAGGTTCTTATGTAAATAGAAATTAACTCTAGTTTATTATTCAGGAGGTTAAAGAATGATCGAGTCAAGTAAGACACAAGGTAAGGGAACTTCTTTACCCAATTTCCATTCTTTGGGTTAATATCCTAATATCAAATTATGTCATGATATTATTATGTCATATCTTGTATTTGTAATTTCATTATTTTTACATTTAGTGAATACACATAATAGATCTATTTTATTTAAAAAATGATCTTTGTATGGGAACTTCTTAACCTGATTTCCATTCTTTGGGTTAATCTCCTACTTTCAAATTATGTCATTATATTATTACGTCCTATCTTGTATTTATACTTTATTTATGTGTACATATAGTAAATACACATAATAGATATTTTTTATTTAAAAATTATCTTTTTAATGGATTTCGTCTCAATCTCCATGCAATGAGGCATATTTTGTTTTATACACAAATTTCTTTTATACGGTGTATAAACCCCTATGACTTTTACGTTTATTCAAAAGTAATCTTTTTATACGAAGAGTTTTACTAAATGAAATGAAGTAATGTTTTTCTTGTCGTACGTATGCGGCGATAACAAGTTCTTCACCACCGTAACCATTAATTGAGTTTTGGTTTCCTCTACAAGCCATAAATTTCTTTAAATGAAAAATAAATACAATGTTTTAAGTTTCTTTAATTTTGGTATTGAAAATTGTTTTGAAAGTGTTTTTATTACATCAATGTGTTGTATTTATATCATGAGATTGAAATGTTGAAATTTTATGTTTCATTTATGCATGTTTTATGTGATACGATTATGTTATGGTTTATGATATGTTTAAACCTATTCATATGAGGAATTCATTGGACTTAATAAGTGATGGGTGGATCCCGCTATAGCTCCTCGATGCATCTGCAGGTCTCATGAGACAAACTAGTGTCTTTCCACGAGTCCTTGACAAAATCTTATTTGTGGTCTTGGCACAAGGCCTTGGCTACATGGTTATGATATTCTGGCATTATGAATTCCATCATTATGAAAGTGGTTATTGATATTGCATGTGATTATTCAACCAGTAGATTATCCATGTGAATAAGTAAATGGAATTATTTCATTTTACTTTTTCCTTATTATGTTGAAGTTCAAGTTTAAAAGGCTTTTGTTTTAGTAATACATTGCCTTAAATGTTTATATTTACTTATGAAAGCTTCCGCAATATTTTTATCCTTACTTATGAAATTTTGGCATTGTTCTAAAAAACGTCAATTTTTGATGAATAGTGAAACCACTAAGTGGTAGTTAAATAACTGATTTTTAATTTAAATGAATTATTACCACTTATGTTATTTGATTTTCCAAAATCCGACATACGTGGTTGTCATTATAAAGTAAAATGTGGTTCAATGGGATGAAAATAATTTTTGGTGAACAGTAACTTTTAAGTTTAATTAATCACGATTAAAGGTAATTAGTGAAATTTAAGGTAAGAATGATATTATAAAAATATTAAAATACTTTTAAACTTGTACTAACCCTATTGGATTAGTAATGGACGACCAAGAAAATCCATGGGTCAACTTGGGGACCCCATGGAGCCACTTTGGTAGGAAAATGACATAAATAACTTTTTATTTAATGTTAAAATAAAAAGGTCACAAACAAGAGTTATTTTACTAAACCAACTTTTAAATGGGGTTATACAAGTCATATTTTTTACTATAAATAGTCATTAGAAAGATAAAAATATTAAATACATCATGATATTTTTTTTATAATTTTTAGACAATAAATAAATTAAATTATTTATGACACCATGATGATACAGCGATTACCTCATTAATTAACGATTTAAATAAAATTAAAAGATAATGTAAAATCTAAGAATTAAATTTGTCCAAAACCTATTGGATGAAAATATTTCTAACCCTTATCACCTTAGACTTTAATTATATAAGTGTGGGACCTTTAGAATCTGAAAATCATTGTATAATAAAGAAACATTTTATTACTTTCCAAGAGTGACACTCCTCTCCACTTATAAAAGGCCCCCACCACGACCACTTTACTCACACTTTCAAAGCCTTTTGGCTCGACCAACCTCTTCCCAAATACTCTTTAAACTTCCCTCCCTTACTCCTAGAAGCCTCACCTTGGGCAGAAGTCTTCCTAAGGAAGCCTATGGCTCAAATCAAAAAAGAGTTACCTGATTTTAAGGTAATGTCTTCTCTAATGTTGTTTTGTTTTATTTTGATTTCAAACACCTTAAACTCTTTTTATTCCTTTATTTTGTAACAAAACCAATATCTAAAATATACTAGGATGTTTTTATGATAATTATTTGGTTTACACTTACACACACCTTCGTCTAATGGTTAAATAACATACTGTTTCTATGGGTGGTGAAATACTGCCTCACAAAACGATGATTGTTCAATATTCTTTTAACACCTCAAATGGTGGCCATTTTGATGAAACTATTTTCATATATGATATACATATTATGTTTATGTTTTCCTTATGATTCTTTATTTCTCATTTATGGCATACTTTATGATTTCCATTGTGGGTAAACACGATATTTTCATTTTAGGAAGTGCAGACTACCGCCCCCTCAAAGTGATTTGAATCGTTAATGCCATATGTGGGATGTATAAAGGATGGAGTAAATGTTATTATACATTATATTATTCTGGAATTATATTATTCCTTTATATAATTATAACTTAATTCCCTTAAATATGAAATATAAATGAAAGTAGCGTTCATGTGTACGCACGGCTTACCGTCTCCATGAATGGTGCATTTCATTTCATACGTCTAAATGTTATGTAATATTATAAATGAATGTATATACTGGATATATATGATATATATGATATCTAGATCATGAATATAATTCTGGATATAATTTATATTTCACCACATGAACTACATGTAATTATAAGAAATTTATTTTTGACTCAAGTACCAAAGATCGATAAAATGACCTTTATTAACTTAAATAATTACATAATGTTCATAACATGGTAATAAGTGATATAAAAGGAATAATGAACATGAAAAAGGTTCTTAAGTAAATAGAAATTAACTCTAGTTTATTATTCATGAGGTTAAAGAACGATCGAGTCATGTCGGACATGAGGTAAGGGAACTTCTTAACCCAATTTCCATTCTTTGGGTTAATCTCCTAATATCAAATTATGTCATGATATTATTATTTCATATCTTGTATTTGTAATTTCATTATGTGTACTTATAGTGAATACACATAATAGATCTATTTTATTTAAAAAATGATCTTTGTAAGGGAACTTCTTAACCCGATTTCCATTCTTTGGGTTAATCTCCTACTTTCAAATTATGTCATGATATTATTACATCATATCTTGTATTTATACATTCTTTATGTGTACATATAGTGATTACACATAATAGTTATATTTTATCTAAAAATTATCTTTTTAAGGGATTTCATCTCAATCTCCATGCAATGAGGCATATTTTTTTTATACACAAATTTCTTTTATACGGTGTATAAACCCCTTTGACATTTACGTTTATTCAAAAGGAATATTTTTATACGAAGCGTTTTACTAAACGACAAAAAGGAATGTTTTTCTTGTCGTACGTATGCGGTGACAATGACTTCTCCGCCGCCGTAACCATTATTTGAGTTTCGGTTTCCTCTACAAGCCATAACATTATTTAAATGAAATATAAATACAAAGTTTTAATTTTCTTTAATTTTGGTATTGAAAATGGTTTTGAAAGTGTTTTTATTACATCAATGTGTTGTATTGATATCTTGTGATTGAACTGTGGAAATTTTATGTTTCCTTTATGCATGTTTTATGTGATACGATTATGTTATGGTTTATGATATGTTTAAACCTATTCATATGAGGAATGCATTGGACATAATAAGTGACTGGTGGAGCCCACTATAGCTCCTCGATGCATCAGCAGGTCTCATGAGACAAACTAGTGTCTTGGCACGAGGCCTTGACAAAATCTTATCTGTGGTCTTGGCACGAGGCCTTGGCTACGTGGTTATGATAGTCTGGAATTATGTATTCCATCATTATGAAAGTGGTTATTGATATTGCATGTGATTATTCAACCAGTAGAATATCCATGTGAGTAAGTAAATGGCATTATCTCATTTTACTTTTTCCATATTATGTTGAATTTTATGTTTAAAAGGCTTTTTTTAGTTATACATTGACTTAAATGTTTATATTTACTTATGAAAGCTTCCACAATATTTTTATCCTTACTGAGCATCTGAGTTCACCCCATTCAATGTTTTAATATTTTCTAGGATGTGAATAAGTATTTTATGAATAACCTACCGGGATAGTCTGAAGGGGACAGAAGTGTGGATTATGAAAACTATGTTATTGTAATTTTTAACTTTATGATGTAATGTAACATTTATGAATGTATCTAGTGTTTCCAAATCTACTAAACTAATCGGTCATTCGAGACTTGATCTTTTGTGATCATGCCAATGTTACGAAGTAATGCACCGACTCTGGGTAGCTGGGGTTGGGGCGTTACATAAATGATAAATTATATAGATACAAAATTCATGCTAACATAGTGAGAAAACATGGTAAAAGTATGGAAGCCTAGAAGATATGGATAAAATGATTGGAAAATATATTTTATTTTATGGAGGAGGTAATTATGGAACGAATCGAACATTTTATATTTAATTTATGTATTTTTGTGGCTTTTGGGTTGACAATGACTATCCATTATAGAATAATTTTATGATTTTATAGATGTCACTATCCTAAAATATAATATATAAATTCTTCCCCACACATATTCACACATCTTAATTTCTCTAGATCGACTAAAACCGTACAAAATAAATCAATTACATACATATTCCAATTTTTGGTTATATATTTTTTCCAACATGATCAATCATAGGGTCCCCAATAGTAGATCCAAAGGTAGGTGTTCTAAGAAAAGGTAATTATCTTCAAAAAGATAGTTATTTTTACATATGACATTACCACATTCATTCATGTACTAATAATTTATATTATATAAAACCAGTATATAAAATATATTTAGATGAAATTATTTTTATGGAATAACATATATCTATGTACTCATCCATCATAAGGGATATGAATCTATTTATTGTGTGTGTGGTGGACTAACGTCTCATATACCAATCAAATATATTTTCTATAACCACTTCTCATGGATGGATATAATGGTTTTTTAATGTTTATATATAATTTATAAGATAGTATTATAGTTCTTGAATTATTATATTTCATATCCCTTTTAATGTTCCATTTCAAGGTAATATGATAACAACATTCACGTGTAGGGTGGGCCACTACCTTGTGAAGCATTGTGATTCATTTTTAATATTTGATTTACTAAATAAGATAAATTGATATATTTAGGGAATATATGTAACATATTTGAAATTATAATTACTCTTTAAAGTTGATATATTATTTTCTTTATTTCTTAAATGTTAGTATGTAATAAACAATGTAACACACAGGAGGTGGTAAGTTGTGTCTTTGAAAAATATTCCAACAATTTTAGATTTTAAACCCTCTAAAATTTATATAGATATTTAGTGTTTTTATTATATATGAAAATATATAGTGGATAAACATAAATAATGAATAAATCTTTTAATTGTGGTTCATAGAACAATGATCCCCTAATCCACTCTACCAATCACTCTCTCTACGAACATGGTAAATTACAATAGTCTGGTCCTTGTATCCCAAGGCCAAGAATCTACAATGGAGTATAATAAGTTGACACCTTAAAAACTAGAAAAATTAAAAAAGAATCTAGGTCAATAATAGAGAACTAGTTATCCACATCATAGATTGTGAAACTGATAATCCACCAAAACTGAGTACGAGCAGTTGAATCTATAAAAAAAAATATACTTATTTTTGGAATCATATAATCATTAAAATGTAGAAACTTAAATATTAATAAAATATTTAACATGTATATATACGAAGTGTTGCTTCATTCAAAATTGATCATTCTTCAGAGTAAGCCAGTAATAAAATTTCAATGATGTCAATCATATCTGTAAATTTCATATCACACATATATGAATGGATACTCCAAGATAATATATATAAAATAAATATTTCATTAGTATTCTAGATCTAAAAGAAGGGCATAATTTAATAATAAAATTCAAATTTCATATAACTAGGAGTTTCATTACTTACCACATAAATAGGATACATTTTTTCTAATAAAATTAGTTCATTGTAACAATTGAAATGATCCATTAACCAGTCATTAATTATGACTTATACTTTGTAGTAATCTAAAATTGAAATCATATCTTTAAAAAACATCAGGTTTAATATCAAAACATATGGTTGAGCTACATAGCACAATGTTCATTTCATTACAGTAGGGTTCCTTGGCATAGTGTCGGGTTTCTTTACAATACCTATGATTCTTTTGGGTATCATAGGGAACAAAGTAGCATAGGGATAAGGATAAATATGTTTATACTTTGGATCATTAAATCTAGAATATAGCATTTCTTTACCATACATTCAAATATGTTGAATGTAGTGTATGAACAATAATTATAGACTCCAACCTAGGGTTAATGATCTATATGAGTTTCAAGTTTCTGATCGTATGGATTCTAATACACACAAAATCCATTTTTCATAATGTATGTTTTATACCATATAGTAATTTTAGCATTCCAGAGTAATATAGGGATAAAAATTCTATTTCCAGAATCATTCCTCTAATGCTAAATATTTATAAATAGTATATAATGTCATATAGAATGCACATAACAAAATATAATTATTAGAAGAACAATGGTATTTTTTAACGTCAAAATCATCATAATATATAGAGTATTTTTGAGAAAATACATACGAAACAATATACCACATTTTAGGATCATAAATACCATAACATAAGCCTTACCATAAATTAATGAAAATATTTTATATTTAAATCACAAATTTACATATATAAATGTTATCGACATTTATATTTCACATAATTATTTTAATAAATAAATTATTTCAAAATAAAATATTGTGATTGAAAATATTTTCTCATGTCCCCATAAGATACTTTCTATTCCATAAACATAAAACTTATACCACTTTTTTGATATAAAAAATAGGGTTATGATTGAATAAGTGAAATAAAAATAGCTTAATATAGCAAAAAACTATAACAGAATAGTTAATAATTTTTTTAAAGTGAAAAAAATTATTATTGGTAGAAAATTATTTATCTGAAATAATAGAAAATACATATAAATAATAAAAAAATTACTTATATATACATTTAATGTTTGAAAATATTAATCACAATCCATGATCAAAGGCATTCAAAATGAATGATATAGAGTTAGGATTTAGTAAGGATATATGGTTCTTTTGGATAAGGAATTTATTGAACATTCTGACTATGATCAACTAGCTTCAGCAACCATCTCTAAAATTGGTTGATGAAAACTTCTGAACAATGTAGAAGTAGCTTCCTAGAAATAATTATAACCTACAAAAATATATCCAAATCGATCTTGAAAAACTAATTCTTAGCTTCTTCTAACTGGTTGAAAGAGATCCACTTTTCTTCAACTTTATTAATCATTGTTCCAAAATAAGATTCACTCGAAGTAATTTGACTCACCAGATGAATTTGATTGTTCAAGATAACCTTTAATGAAATTATATCTCACATAATATTTTATATCATATCATTAAAATTTCTTGGTAAAGAGGTAGTTTCATCAATCTTATTAAGAAAATACAGAATACTCAATTAAGAAGTAGAAGATTCTTGATTGATTTCTCTGAGAGATTGTAACTCTAACCCTAACATCGATATAAAATCAGAAAACTCAATATTCTTGTTATAATCATCCTTTAATGAACAATACCCTCTTTAAATTTTGGCAATAAGATCATTATGATCTCAAACTATTAATATATTTTACTTGAATTCTCTTAAATGTAGAGACTAAACTTCAAACTGTAATCTTGGTATAGAAACAACCTTGTATTCTTCAAAAAATTTCTTCTCAGCTTCCAACTATTATCTAAAAACAAATTATAAGCCTCCAAAAAATGAATTTTCAAATTACAGAAAATGTACTATTAAATAGAATATTCGGGATTATAAGATCATGTTTGATCAAATTTGATTTCATCCATGCTTGTCTCACCAGCTCCATCTAGTCCATTTCCCAAATAATATCCACCAAAAATTCAGGATCAAGAAAATTTTTATTTCTAAGGTCTAGGATATATTTCCTATGATTTTCATGGATTTTTGCTTCTCCCTCAAAATTCTCATTCACTCGATCCTTACTCATGGATCCCCTTTTCTCAGAAAGTGGGGTGGCATCCACTCCTCCAACTGGGGATTCAATAATAACATTTAGAACATTAACTAAAATTATTCTTATTTTATAAATAGTAGATTCATCTCGCCTTTATGTTCGTTCATTATATATCCTCTGATGAGTTGATCCAACTAATGGGATAAACCATTTCACCCCCCCTCAAAATCTTCTAAAATCATAAGTTGTTTCACTACACTAATATGCAAAAAATCTATTAAAATATTTTATCTAGAAAAAACCATGTTTTTATTATTCTAGTATTAAGGGTATTTTAATAGTTAGAGTTTTTTAAAAAAATATTTTCAATCATTCATTTTCATCACATAAATATTTAAATAAACTTAACATTGGGATAATATCCCATCTTCTTATCTTCATGATTGAAATATTTTAGATATATAATCATAAATTTTTTGTAATTGAACATAACATTGTTTTGATAAAAAACATGATATTCATGCCTAGATTAGGGGCATGCTCGTTATCTGTTGTCCTAGGAAATATACCTACTTGAATGAACATCATCTTCACACAATAGTCAAGATAATGTTCTTTCGTTATTTTTTTCTTCAAAATTCTTGTTCCAAATAATGAAAATATTATTTTTATAGACACAAGTTTTCCATTACCTGTATGTCTTAAATCAAACTGAAACTCCCTCTCATAAGAAAAATATTTCTTCTCTACCATTTCCATAGAAAATATAAAAAATTTATTATTATCAATCAAGGATATAATAGTTTCTTTTTCCAAACAAAGACAAAAATATTCATTTTGAGGAAATTTATTTTCTTCTATTTCATAAACCATTGTCATGTTATCATCACCAAATGAGTAAGACAGACAATGAAAATTCATCACATACATGAGAGATAGATTTGTAGAATCTAGATACCCAAAATCCATTACCTTTCCCTGTATCACATTGTGATAATTTCATGAAGAATAAACACTGGTATCTAACTCGGAATACCTTGATCTTTGTGAGGTTTATTATATCTAAAGGATTGAAGACTCAATAGGGATGATGGTTTTGGGTTTTTGGTAGACATGAATCAAAATAGATATGTTATCTATAAGAAGAAAGGATGTGTAGGAGAGGATATAACATAAGAAGATGAATAGATTTCTCCCATCAATTAAATATGCACACATTTTGTATTAAATTATTAAAATACAACTATAATAAAATAAAAATTTTATACTTTTCAGAAAAATTACAAATAAATTGAATAAAAATAATAAAAATAGATTATATAATTTTTACATAACAAAAAATAGATATTATGGAAATAAAATAATAAACAATCACAAACACAAAAAAATTCATAACTCTATCTTAACAAATTCAAAACTAGGACTGGGAAGTGGTTTAATAAAAATATCAGGTAAGTAATATTTGGAATGAAATAATTCAGAATACATATATTTTTTAAGGACATTATTTCTTATAAAATTGAACCTTATATAAATGTTATTAGTCTTATAATGACTTATTTGATTTTTATAAATATTAATAGAACTAGTAATATCACATAAAATCGATATACTATTAATTATTAGTCCAAAGTTCAATAGAGTGTTATTCATCCACAACACTTGTGAAAATCAACTGCCAATAGAAACATATTCTACCTTTGTAGTTGAATGGAATACTAGGTTTTGTTTCAAAATTGGCCATGAAACTAATGATTATCCAAAAAGTGACAGGTTATTGATGTAGTTTTTCAATCAAATCTACATCCTCCAAATTCAGCATCTAAATATGAAATTGAATTAAATTCAGAATTTTAGTTTTAAATAAGATATTGAAAAACATTTCCCTTTAAATATATAAAAATTATTTTAATAGTATTAATATGAAACTCTATTTGATTTATTGAAATTTAGCACAATGACATATAGGATACATAATGTTTGTTTGATGGAAAAAATATAAAAAAATACCAATCATACCTAAATAAACTTATTATCAACTGGTATTCAAGCGTCATCCAAATCATGTTTTATATTCATACACATAATAGTTGTATATGTGATTCTATTATCAAGTCCATAATTTTAAAATAAATCAATATTATAAATTCAATGATTTAAAACATTTTCAAAATATTTTTGATAAATCTAAAATCCAAAAAAAAATCAGTAATACCATCAGAATCATTTAAAATTATTTTTCTTCGTCAAACCTGAAAAAATGAATTTTTTTAGTTAAACAAAAAATAATATCATCTACGTACATTTGAAATATTAAAATATTATAATGAATAGTTTTCTATAAATTTTTTTGACATTCTTATCAAACAATACGTCCATTTTTGAAATAAAAGAATATAATCATTCTTATCGAGTTCTAGGTTCTTTTTTAAAGGAATAATGATCATTATTATGTTTAAATATATTATTGGGTTTATGATGATTTTCAAAAAATGGGGTTATTCAACATAGAAATCCTCCATCAATTAACCATTTATGAAGGAATATTTAACTTCCATATGAAATTATTTCAAATTCCTGTAAGATGCGTAAGAAAAAAGATTTCTAATATCTTATAAACTAGCTACATGAAAAAATCTTTCATCATAATCAATACCATATTTCTAACTATATCAATTATCTATAAATCGTGCTTTATTCCTGGTAATGTTCCCTTGATCGACTTATTTATTTTTGAAGACCCATTTGGTTGTTATAATCGGATAATTGTTTGGACACTCTACTCTTTCTGAATCTGCACTCATTCAAAATTTATTGGGTTCTTCCTGTACAACCAGAATCTAAATTTTCATCGCATACGACATCTTCTATTGTTATAGGTTCTAACAAGGATATTAAAATTTATCTAGGTTTCATAAGTTTATTCTAGATAAAATTTCATTGACTAGATCTCCAATTAATGTTTCAAAGGGATCATTCTATATAGTTCTTGTCTATTTAAGAAAGACACTTTCAGGTTCATCAGTATCATGTTCTTCTAAATTGGACTAAACATTAGTGATTTAATTTTCAAAATACTCATTGGGGGTCTCATGACTCTTATTATAAAAAGAGTCTGTGACATCACCAGTATAATCTTTTTCTTTAGTGAATGTGCCCGTTTCATCAAATATCAAAAGAAATGATTCATAAAAAAATTTGTGACATTTTTATAACCACTAAATAAAATTTAGAGGATTTATAATATCACAAAAATATTTAGTTATCAGCCTTTGAATCCAACATAACATAATTTCCTTAGTATTCAAGATGTTTATTTGCATCAATAAACTATACAATATATTACTTTTGGTTTTCTATAATTCCAATTTTCATAAGGTGTCTTTTTTAAAAATGAATATTCAAAAATATAATCATGATATAGATGGTTGTTTTCACAACCACTTCCCATAGAGAGATAGGGATATAGTATACATTTAGCATAGTTTTATACATTTCATGAATACTCCAATATCTACTTTCAACAATTCCATTTTTTAGCGTTTCATAGTGTATAAAATGCATGTTTAATGAATAATTTGAAAACATGATTTGAATTATTAATTATAAAATTATCCAACATGATCAATTCTAAATGAAACTATTTTAAAAACATTCTCATTTTGATTCATTTTACAGAAACTATCAAAATATAGAAAAACTTCACTTTTGAGTTTTAGAAAATAAAACCATATAAAACCAAAATAGTGATCTACTAAAGCATATACAGATAATTTACCATCCAATCATGATATCCTTGATGGACCCAAAAAATCTCGTATGGAATAGTTATAAAGGTTTAGATGTGGAAATTTTGTTTATTGATTTGGATGATGATTTGTGATGTTTTCCAATTTGTCATTCATCACATAATCTTTTATTGTCAAACATAACACTAGGAAATTCAAAAAATAATATCTTATTTGATAATTTTATTAATTAAAAAATATTAAAGTATATGTGTCTTCTATTCCATATCCATGATTCATTTTTCATAGAAGATATATAATTCACTTTATTTTTACAAAAGGATTTTAAATCCAATGTACACAGATTTTCAATTCGGGGTTCTCTAATTTAAACATTTTATATTTAAACACAATGCAATAATTTAAAGAAAATTTAACTCATAAGAATATAACATCCACTATCTATATACGATATATAATTTTATATTCTCTAGATGATTTCCTTCAAAATTAGATGAAAACAAATGTTTATTTTGGTTCCCATATATTAATGGGTCCAATAATGTTACCTATGAATTATATGGGAATCTTGATCTTTTATGCTTTTACATAAATCAAATAATCTATTTCATACATCATTTTTGAAATTAAATCCATTTTCATTCCACTAATTTAATGATTTTATATATAATTATTACTCGTTACTCGGACTTTATTCACACAATGATAACATGTTTTTTTTTTTAATTGGCTATAAAATTGTTTTTATACATTTTTTTCAAAAATTCATCATATTCAACATATTACCATTTTAATGAAATTCATTACAGGAATTTCATTTAAGAAAAATTCTCTTTTTCTAAAAATAGAGATTCATTATTATAGGTTTCTACATCATCTTGTAATTCCTTGATTATCCTTTCATGATTAATTCTTTATGATGTTTAATAATTGAGTTTTTCATGTAGATATTAATGTTTCATAGAAAGGTATATATTTTCCAAAATATTCCATTATGAATATTTTTTAAAATAATTATCTTTTTTATTCAAAATTCATATTTTTCTCCTAAAATATAACTATTGGCTGCTGGTTTATTTTTTGAGAAACCACTAGTGTCAGAATCAGAAGAATAATATGTTTTCACTTTTTATTCTTCTTCATTGGCTATAAAATAAATGTTGGCATTTATAGATTATTTATTTCTCTCTAAATACGACATTCAACTACAACTAGAGTATTCGAATACACTCCATGTAGCTTTTATTTATCCTTTTCATTTATGCTTAATATACGATTTTTTTTGGAAAATTATTCTAGATATTCTTTTTCAAAATTAAATGTTGGAAAATCAGGTCTAATATCACCTAGTTACATGAATTCATAACCCATTAGTTCACTTGGTTCTTATTTATCCTTACTAATGGATTTTTTTAATCCACTTTTATTCTTCAAAAACATGATGAAATTTTTGGCATGTTGATCATGTTCTATTTTAGAATCCACGGAAGCTAAATTTCTCACATCATTGATTTATTTATTTAATATTCTAGTATGATTCAGTTTTATTATATTCAGAATAGTATATTAATTATTTACTATTATATTATGACCTTCACATTCATATTTAATTTATTCTTCATACATAATTTCTATACCAATTTTTAATTCATTGTTAGTTCTTTAATTGGAGATGATTTTCATATAGTTACAGATATTACATTACATTTTGAAGGTACTATTATAGTACATTCAAATCTCGATCAACTTGATTGATGGTTTCTCCTAAAATAGGAATATTGATAATAATTTCTAAATGAATTGCATTCATCTATGTGATGGTTTCACTATAAAACATTCTAAATGTGTCGACTTTTCTCGTGGATGTATTGTATCTCATTTGACTAACATTATCAATTCCATCATAAGAAACTATATTAATTATACTCATTTCATATGCAGTTTGACCTTGTGATGTAGAATTGAATTCATTGGGTCCAAGACCATAAATAAATTCATTTATTCACTTTGAATTCATATCATATTCCTCATATAATATATTATCCCAAGTATATCATTTTTATAGAATCTGATAAGGGTTTGGTATATTTTTTAGTATACACTGAATCAAATATTATACAAATAGATAACCATTCATAATTTCCAGCATCATTAATTTAAACAATTAAATTATGGATCTCGTACCATTCAATATATTTCAATTTTATCAACTATTTCCATCTTTGTATTGACCTTTATATTTCACCTTCAATACCTTTATCCAAAATCATACCTTAGATACTCATTTTTATATCGAAAAATACATTTTAAAACACAAGAGCAGGTGAATTGTTTTTTTTTCAAATTCATTCTACAATTTTGTCTACTAACACCATCCTTAATATAAGTGGATATACATTTTTTTTCTTCTATATGAATATATGATCCAAATAATCACAAATAAAAAAGATTAATGTTTATAGTGGTTTGGGGCATAAATATCTCCTAGTTAACCATACCAATCAAAATCTTTGAGATCTTGTTAAATTCCTCTAGTATGGTCTTTATATCATTAGAACAATAACCCATAAATGAGTACAAGTAGTTTATATATAAAAAAATGAATAATTAAATATCCTTAAGGTTCTATCACATTGAACCAGTTTTTCATAACTAATATTGAGATTTTGATCCTCCACCATAATTGAGTACGAGTATCTGGAACTCCAATAAATAAGAAATATTGATTTATTGAAATATGTTAAACATCAAAACTTTAACAGTACACAATTTACAGTAGATAGATCATATTCTTCATCAGAAATGATAATCCTCAAGAATCTAATATGATGAAGTGATCTAATTATAGAAATATCTTAATTGAGGTAGAAACATAAACAGTAATAAAATATTGAACATGCATATCTACAAAGTGTATCTTCTTTCAGAATTGATCATTCTTCGCAATAACATAACAATGATTTTTTAATTAAAGAAGTCATATCAGTTAATTTTTTATCAAACAAATTTTAAGTGACACATTGATAGAATATATATTAGAAAACATTGATCAATATTCTAGATCCATAAGAATAGCTCCTTTGAATTCTCAACTTCAAAATTCCAATTACTAGCAGAGTCGTAAGATCCCATAGAAATAGCAGAGATTTTCTATGATGATCTCAATTCATTGAAATAATCAAAATGATACATGAATCCATATTTATTTATAAATTGACTTTTGAAGAAATATCAGATTGAAAACATGGAGTGATGAACTTCAATGTTGAGAACACAACGTCGAGTTGTGAAATGACCCAAATATTTAATATTGGAAAATCCTCTTGATATAATTAAATGTAATATTATTTGAAATTATTATATATCCTATGAGATTATTTTGTTTTATGATTTTATTTTCTTTTGAATATAATTATGAATTTTAATGGTTGCTAATATAGTAGTGTAAGTGTGATCACATGATTAGTATAAATATTGGGCATTAACAAATCAAATTTTGTCTGAAAAGGTAAGTGATGGAGTCATGCAGTAGAAATTCCCCATATGGAGACCACTTGTCTGAAATCGGAATGGAGGTGGATTCATTGTGATTCTCACTTGACAAATCCCATGTCGAGATTCAACACAATATTCTTGAGTAGAACAGCCTATGGGAGAAGTGGAAGTGGAAAGAGATTTCCACCCGAACGATGTTATATGAGCCACCAAAAGAGTCTGTCAGCAAAGCACACCTTACCCCTCAGTCTTATGAAGGTGTTATAATGGATTATGTAACAAGACCATAGTATTACGATAATGTTCTATATTTTTTATATAATATTGAATATTCATTCATTTTATTACTATTACTTTGTAAATAGTTTTTAAAGAAGAAATAGTATTTGTAATTAATATTCAAAAAAGAAATTTATTTTTATATATTAATGGATTTCTGAATAAATTATTTTTATTATTGAATTAATTTTTATTATTTATAAATGATCATATAATCTTTATGAATGCAATTTTACTTTTTCATATGGTTTGAAAGTTATTTTTGTCAAAAACCAGGAATTTTTCATATATGTCTATTTTTATTATAAAAGTAAAAAATCACATATTTATAAAATTTTCTAGGTAAAAAAATTATTATATATGGAATCAGAACATCGAAATTACACAACAAAGAATTTTTAATAATTTTCTGAGACATTAAATCTTTTTAATCAAAATTAAATACTGTTTAAGTATATAATGTGATTTATGAAATCATAATGACCCTATAGTGATGTAATAAAATTAAATAAATATTATGTTCGGCCAATATATGTATTACCATTAAAATATTGTGATATATGTATTTTTTTATATATTTTACAAACCACTAGTAGAACCTACAAGACTTATGAATCATTTTAGCCTTTTAAATTGATTTCCATGAGTGTGTGACTCACCTCCATATAAGAAACCCTATTATGTTAAGAATCTCTACAATTGTACTTATAAAATAATTTTTTCCACTATTTTTTGGAAAATTACCATGGGAAAATACAAAGGTCTTGTTTGGGTTTTTGATTAGTTTAATGTGTTGTTTCCCAAACCTAAATAATAAATAATTCCCTTTACTTTCCTATATAATCCAATCCATGATCCCACATACTCTTCAATCAATTCCTTTTTAGTTCTTCCATCATCTTACCTTATCTATCTAGAATCCTCCCATTTCTCCCCAATTCTTTAATAATCCTCTCTCAGGCCACTCCCAATCCTTTGGAATCACACATTAATATAAGGGATTCCTTCAATTCTAATTTTATCCAAGATTCATAATATTGTTATTCCATTTTAATTTCAAATATAAATGTTGGGGTATAATTTAGAACCACCTCAATACTTCCCTACTTATGTTTGAATAATGATATAACCCTTTATACTTAATTAATTCCTCCCATGTACATCTGTTACCATGCTGAAATTCCAAAATGAATTTCTCTCTTCTCATCTACATTCAAGAAATTATTTTCTAATATGAATCTAAATTCCATTACATATGTTGGGAATATATTTATATGTACCCCTTATTATCCATTTCATGCAAATATTATGATAAACTCCTATCACACTCATCAATTTTTTTTGAATTATTCGGTCGCGTTGTTATGTGGCCGAAATTGCACCACGATTTTCCAAGCCCAAGTAATTGTGTAGTGAATACCATGTCTATTTCTCTATCATGGGTATTCAAGTATGAGCATATTTACCTACTGATTATATAGATTCATGTATGAATTCTAAATTATTTTATCATGGAATAAATAATGAAGTTTAATGAATACATTTTATATGATCAGTGAGGCACACTTATGTAATGAAAAGAAATGTTTGAGAAGGGTGAGCCATGATAGAGGTCAAATGCATTGGGTAATGATTATTATAATGATACATCAAATGAAATGGGGATTGAATAATGATAATTCAATTTCAATTAGAATTTACTCATGAAAATTAATGTTAAATGAGGTCTTACTCCTCCTCTATGTGCAACAAGCCTTGGCCTATTCTAATTCGATGTTAAGTGTTATTTCCACATTTCTATGTTAGGATAGTCATTCTATGTAATGTAATTATTTTCATGTTCATTTATGATCCATTTTTTATCCAATTAGCTAACAGTTATTTTATTCTTCATTGAAGGTCTTTTTTACGCCCTTAGTGGGCTTTAGAGCTCACCCTTTTCACATGTATGTCCTCAGTTTATCACATGCAGTGCTAAGTAAGAGGGAATGTTTTTCTTATGTAAAGGATTTTTCAATAAATATGTTTTCTGTTTTCTGTTTTATAATGTTATGTAATGTTCATAATCCCCCAATACGGTAGTTCTCTCTATCTTCCATGTTCTATCAAGTGAATAGTTTATCTAATAAATCGTGTTTAAGTGTGTAATAAAAATATTGGTTATTATAGTTAGTATTATAAGATAAGATAAGATTTTTTTTTCATTAGGATAAGAAAACTGTATTGAATTCCTTATGGATATAACTATGTATAATAAAAATTACCCAATGTTTTAGTGAGTATTGAGTAAGTGGAATAACATGAAAATACATCAATGTCTGGATGTGAGAAATTAGATGGCTCTCTAGAACATATGTACCTTGGAGTGAAAACCCATACAAAGAGTTTCGGGTTTGATCTATGGTATTCGGGAACAAGATAATGGGCCTTCTATCATTCTTGGTTACGACACTCATTTGAGATATTCTATACAAAAATGACAATCTTATTATGAACCATTATTAATGGAATTAAAAAAATTCCCCTAAGAATATATCATTGAATGTAGATCATACATAATATTGATTTATTCCTATAGATTCATAAGTTAAAGAAATTAAAGTTATTTATATGTAATACATTTTCTACATGGATTACCCATTATGTGTTACCCCTTACTTTACATTTATTCAAGCCAATGGTCAGTAATAGGAGAACTCGGCGAACAATAGATGTGAAGAGCAATGTGATGACTATTCTAATGAGATTCTCAATATGATGGGAGAACGAATGATGAACCTTTTCAGAATACACTCTCTATTAACTCAATATTTTAATAGAATCAATGGTAAATAATTACAATCAATCCCCCTAAAAAGAATAAGTCTCTATTGAGATATTCACAAGACAAAGGCCTCATTCTTTTAATGGATCATCTAATCCCTTAATCATCAAATCATAGATCAACTCCATTGAATATATATTATCCATCCTTAAATGTTCCTAAAAACATAATTTTATTATGGTTTCTTGTTTTATGGATGTTGAAGCCAATCAATGGTGTTCATTGATCAAAAACACGAAGCCTGAGGAGGATATTGAGGTGATGGAATGGAGGGATTTCTGGAAAATATTTTTTGATAAATATTTTCATGGCAACCTCTTGATTTATATGGAAAGGTTATTCCTTTCCCTCAATAAAAAATACGACGAATCCATTGGATTGTATAAGGCATTCATTATAAGGATTACATGATATGCCTCCATCTTTTTCGTTACCCCCAAAGAAAGATTATATGCTTCTTTGGTGGGATGAAACATAGCCTAAAAAAAGCCATGGTGATCCATAAAATTGAAATCTATGAGTAAATTATATTATGTGCCCTCCTGGTATAAATTTAGATCAGAGAATATAAGGGGTATCATGACGATACGAAGCGTAAGGTGGACTTCAATTATAGCAATCCGATGGATAAATCAAATGACTCTAAGAAAATCCAGCACCGCACTTGCCAATGGTGTGGAAAGAAGCACCCTAGTAATTACCTGAAGGGGATGAGGTAATTAATTAGGTGTAGTAGAGAAGGGAACCGTTCCATTAACAGCTGAAAAAATAAACTACGGATACAACAATGGTGAGGAACAATTCGTTCGAACCTCAACACATTGTTCATTACATAAACTACAAAAAACAACAGCACCAATCAAATCAGTTCCCTATTCCATCGGTTTTTCGGAGGAAACCAACATCATCCAAGGTATAAAGGAAGATCTTTTTACATCTCTAAAGCCGATGTGAACCTAAAAAATGTAGTGGTGACATGTACTCTAGTTATTAATTCAACAATAAATAATATACTTTTTTATTCTGGTTCTACATAATCATTTGTATCTTGATTGTTTAGTAGAACAATCCCAACACCACCATAAATAATTTAAGTAAAGGTATCGGTGGGTATGGAAAATAGGGAAATCATTGTATCC
Organism: Viscum album; assembly: GCA_963277665.1. NCBI lineage: Eukaryota > Viridiplantae > Streptophyta > Magnoliopsida > Santalales > Viscaceae > Viscum > Viscum album. Next base: position 790,932,072 of record OY728160.1, on the reverse strand, counting down.
CATGAATATAACTCTTCTACAGTCATAATCAGTGGATTGAACTTCGTAGTGAATGTCATTATTCTCCCTCTTATATAATTTGATAAAATTATCATCATGAATTGTCTTTCCTTATATAGATCCAAAACAAATAAATGGGAGAGGGAAATCACTCTCCATATAGTGAATAGACCCCCCAATTCCATAAAAGTTAAAGGAGGAAGATGAATCTCTGTTATCACCATCGTCTCAATTGTGGATACTACTGCCTTATGAGAAAGCGTATATGGCTCAGTTGATTGAGTCCAAGGAGGAAACCATCCTTGAATACATGCCTATATTGGGGAATTTGTTGAAGTGTTTATCGAGGAATTTCCTGGTCTTCCACATAGAAGATATTTTGAATTCTCAATTTACATTATACCTCGGGCATTTCTAATATCCAAGGCTCTGTATATAATAGATTTTGTGGAGATTGGGGATCTGAGGAAACAACTATTGAAGAATCTCGATAAAGGGTTTATATGACCCAATGCTTAACCATGGGGTGGACCAATCCTCTTCATCAAGAAGAAGGCTGGGTTAATGAACCAATGAATTGGTTAGCTTGAGATTAACAAAATCATGAAAAGGAACAAGTATCCCCTTCCATGAATTGATGACATGTTCGATCAACTGTGTGGAGAGAAATAAATCTCTAAGGTTTATTTTTTTTGAGATATTATCAAGTAAGGGTGATGAATAAAGATATCCCCAAGACTACTTTTTGTACAAGATACGGGAACTATGAATTCATAGTAATACCTTTCAGACTCACTAATGCTCTAGAAATATTCATAGACTGGATGAATATAGTCATTAGGGATTACCTTGACAAATTTTTGGTAGTCTTCATAGATTATATTATAATATACTCCAAAACCATAGAGGATCTTTATGAGCATCTATATACTATACTAGAGACCTTTTGGAAGGAGAATCAGTATGAAATGTATAACATGTGTGTGTTCTGGTTGAAGGAGTTGTCATTCATGGACCCTATCATCCCTAGAAATGGGATATCTATGGATCCCTCCATGAAAAGTACAATTGGGTTATTGCAGAGGCCAACATCGATAATGGATTTCCATATCATCCTGGGGATAGCTGGATATTGTCACCGATTTGTGAGAAATTTCATACAATTTTCCATCCCTCTTACCAAGCTAACATGGAAAAGTGTAATGTTTTTCGAGGGTGATTAAGGCAAATAAAAATTCAATGAGTTGAAAAGGAGGCTTATAATTGCACATGTGATTACATTTCTCATGAGTGGAGAACAGGTTGTTTTATTTAGTGATGCCTCAAATAAGGGCATGGGTTTTGTGTTGATGAGGAATGATAAAATGATATCCTAAGCCTCAAGGATGCTAGAAATCCATGAGAAAAAATATCCCACACATGATCTTGAGTTTGCATCTTTGATCATTGCATTGAAAATCAGGTGGCATTATCTTTTTGGGGAGAAGTGTGAGATATATACTGAATAAAGGGGCCTCAAATATATATTCAAACAGAAATTTCCCAATATGTTCAATCAAAGATGGATAGAAAACATCATGGATTATGAATTCCCAATCCACTACCATCTTGATAAGGAAAACAAGGTGGTTGATCCCATAAGTAGAAAGGATCATGCATCTTTTTCATTGGTGATACTGGAAAAGGATCCAATCATCATAGATTTGTAGAGGATGAACATGGGATTCATTAAGGGAGAAACATCATCAATCCTTTCACAAAGGATTTCCCAACCGTCCCTCATGGAGAAAATAATTGATGCACAAATAAAAGATGTAAAAATTATGAAAATGGTCAACGCTTTCAGAAATGGGGAATCCTCAGAATTCACGGTTGACAAGGATGGAATTATGATATTTGTGTCACAATTATGGGTACCATCTGATCCATAGATATAAAAGGAGCTTTTGGATGATGTGTATAGCTAAAATATCTATATTCATGATGGGAGATCAAATATGAATCGAGATTATTGAGAAAACATTTGGTTAGAAATAAATAAAATGAATATTGTTGAATATATATCAAAGTTCATGGTATGTATGAATGTGAAGGTTGAGAGGAAAAATTATATGGGGATGATGAAACCACTACCCAAATCAACATGAAAGTGGGAGAACATTTCCATGGGTATTGTCACTAAAATTCCAAAGACATAAAGTGGAAACAAATCTATATGGGTTTTTGAGGATCAACTTATGATGACACCTCAATTTATCTCGATTCAAGAGGGCTCCTTGTTGGTTCATCTTTTACGGATTTACATCAATGATGTGGAAAGCCTGCACTGAGAAAAACTATCTATTGTATCTGATCGTGATGCTAGATTCATCTCAATGTTCTAGAAAAGTCACCAACATGATCTATAAACTAAACTAAACTGAATTATGTACTATCATCCTCAAACAGATGTCCAATATGGGTGAACTATTCAGACACTGGAAGATATGTAAAGATCAAATTCTATGGACATCAAAGAAGGATGGGACCAACATCTTCAACTAATTGAATTCTCCTACATTAATAGTTTCGAGTTGAACATATGAAAAAAACCATTTGAATCCCTTTATGGGGAAAGGTGAAGAACACTGTAATGTTGGGATGTAGTCGATCAGGGAAAGCTTCTAGGATCTGAAATGGTTGAAAAAATTGTTTCCATGGTGAAAATAATTTAAGAGCATATCAAGCTAGACCAATGTTTTCAAAAGTGTAATGCATATAACCATTGATGAGTCCTTGAGTAAAATGTTTGATACATGGTATTTCTACTCATATAGAAGTACAAACCTAAACCATCACATATAATACTTTCAGAGGTGGTATAGTTAAAAGATGATCTTTATTACGAGGAGGAACCAGTAAAGATCATAGATCGTACAGAAAAAGATCTATGAAATACCAAAATTCCTCTCGTCAAAGTGTTGTGGAGAAACCACACGTTTAAAGAAGCGACATGGGAATTAGAGGAAGTGATAAATCGGAGTTACCCACATTAGTTTTAGTGTGGGAAAATAAAATTGTGAGGGAATTTTTTTTAAGGGGGGGTGATTGTTAGGACCCAAACATTTAATATTCCAAATTCCTCATGATATAAATAAATATATTATTATGTAATATGGTTATATAAAATATGAAATTCAATGGTTTTATGATTTTGGTTTCTTTAAAATACCCTTAAATTTTGTTACCAATGCTTATATAGCCTTTGAATAGTGATTACATTTTTATTACAAATATAGGGCTTTAATAAATAAAATTTACTCAGACAAATGAAGAGATGGAATCACCTAGTTGACTTTCCCTGTACGAACCCCATTTTTTGGAGTTTGGATTGTAGGTGGCATAATTGGTATTTGATCATGAACAAGCCCAAGATGATATTTAACATGTTAAGCTCTAACGTAACAACCAACAAGAGAAGTAGAAGTTGAGAGAGATTACCACCAGATCGATGTTATCTTAGCCCCCCAAGAGTCTGTCACCATCAAACACATTAAAATTCGATATTATGAGGGGGTTATAAGATGTTATGCTACAAGACCTTGACACTATGATTATTTTAATTTTTTTTGTATGTAATAAAGAATATACATTAATTTTATTATACTTATTTTGTTAATAGTTTATAAAACACAAGTAGCATTTTTATTTAATATTAAACTTAGAACAGTATTTCGATAAATTAATTGATTTTTGAATTAAATAATATTTTAATAAAATAATAAAATTATTAAATAATTTTTATTAATTAAAAATAATCATATAATTTTTATAAATACATTTAAGTTTTATTATCGTTGAAGGTTGTTCTTGTCAAAAAAAAAATGAATTTTCAATAAATACCGATTTTTATTTTAAAAGAAAAAATACACATATTTAGAAAATTAACTAGATAGATAGAATATTATTTTTCAAATCAGGATATAAGAATTATTCAATAGTTATCTTTTCATATTTTTTCAAGATATTCAAATTTTTGTGTAAATATTAAATACTTTTTGAATATATACTATGTTCTATGACATCATAATGTGCCAATAGTGATGTAATAATATATTATAAACACCATGATAAGCCAATATATAATTTACCATTAAAATAATGTGATTTTAGGATTGTTTTATTTAATTAAAAAACCTTATTGGACAATCTATATCTTATAAAACATTTTAGATTTTTAAATAGATTTTTTTAGAGTGTGACTCACCTCCACATAAGAAACCCTACTATTTTAATAAGTTCATTAATTTTACTTATAGTTTATTTTATTGAATTTTTTTTAGGAAAACCCATGTGCAAAAAACATGGGTTGTTTTGTGGTTTTGAATTGTTTAATGTGTGGTGTCCCAAACATAAATAATAAAGAGTTCCCTCTCCTTTCAAATATAAACCCACCCAATCTACCACATCCTCTTCAGTAAAAGTCATTCATGTTCTTCAAACATCTACCCTCCTCTCTCTATAATTCACCCAAAGATCCCAAGCTCCCATTAATCCTTTCTAAAGCCTCTCCCAAGCCTCTGGGATCACACTTCCTGGTAAGGGATTCCATCCTTTCTCATGTTATTGATGTTTCTTAATATTGTAATGCTTGTTTATTTTCAATTAAAAATAATGGGGTATGATTTTGAACCACCCTATGACTAACATAATTATGTTTGAGTAATAATATACTCCTTCCTCTCTCATTAATTCTTCTCATGAACACATTTTACAATGCCGAAATTCCTTAAGGAATTTCTCCCTTCTCATCTACATTCTAAAAATTAATTTTTATTATGAATCTAAATTAAATTAAATATATTGGGAAATGTATCTATAGGACACCCATACATTTTATTACATTTGTATATGATGATTCATCCTTTTATCTATCCTCAACCATTTTTTTGAATTCTTATGTCACAACGTTATGCAGCCGAAATTGCATCACGGTTTTCCTAGACAAAGTCATTGTGTAGTTAATACAATGCCCATTTCCCTATAAAGGGCATTCATTTTTATGAAAATTTACCTATTGAGTTTGTATTTTCAGGTATAAATTCCTCATTCCTTTATCGTGTAATAAAGGCTGATGTTTAAGGAATCCATGCAATATAAACCATGTGCACACTTATGCATAAAATGAATTCTTGGAGAAGGGTGTTACCTAATAGCTCTGTAATGAATTGGGTAAAGAATAATATCAAAATACATAAATTATTGTGAGGATTAACACATAAATAATAATGTAAAATGAGTATTTAAAAATTATAATTCATGTTCAATGAATGTTTACTCATGCTTCACGTTAAATGTGACTTGGATCTTGTTATTTCCTTATTAAGTGTTGTTGCCACATTTCAATGTTATGAAAATCATGATATATCACGCCTTTATGTTCATGTACTTTTAATCTCTATTGATATTCCTATTATCTAACCTGTATTTTATTCTTCATTTTATTCCTTGTTTACTCACTTACCGACCATATAGCTCACCATATCCACATGTATGTTCTCAAGTAATCCCTCGCAATGCAAAGTATTAGGTAATGACATGGTTATATAAAGGTAGTCATCGATAAATATTTATTTGTTTTGTATTTTATGTAGTTATTTGTTGGTCCTAATCCCCAAAGACATTATACATCTTGATCATCAATATTTTATGTAGTGACGAGTTTATGTAATAAATCATGTTTATTTTTGTAAAAAAAATTAGGGTAGTTATTGGTTAAGCTATGTAGCATAGGGATCCTTTGTGTAGAATAGGGTTCCTTTTCATATCCTAGGGAAAAAAGTATCATATTGATAATGATCCCTATGTTGCTCTTTATTATAATAACATCACTGTTGGATCTTAATCTACGGATTATACACAAGAGGGGGGTGAATTGTGTCTTTTTCAAATTATTACAATCTCTTCAATTTAGACAAATTCTGTTCACTATGCTTTTGCACGATTAAATATGCAGCGGAAAAAGTAAAAGCATGAACACACGGATGTATAGTGGTTCGGGGAACAGAAGGCCCCTAGTCCACTCCACCAACGCTCAAATCCACGAGCTTGGCGATTTTCACTATCTGGTCCTCGTTTCCACAGACCCGTCCACAACTGAGTACAGGCAGTTGACACCTTTACAAGATTCAGGCACACACAGCCTTCCTGGTTCAAACACGAACCCACACAGCTTAGAACGAGAAGCTGATCACTCAAAAAATAAAAGGGTTTCGATAAAGAAACACTTCTCCAGTTGTTCTTCACAATTGCAACAGAATGCAATTGACAGTAGATAGATCGTCGTCTTCAGAAAATAAAGATCCGTAATCAAAACAGTTCTGAGTCGATCCAGTTGCAATAGATATTACCAGAAACTTCACAACTTCAGCAGCAGTATATTCACAACAGGTAGTCGATGTAGAACACGTGAATCTGCTATCAAAATCTTCTTTCAGTAATAAAGGTCTTACGCTTCTTCTCGATCACCAGAAAAGAACGCTTTTACACAGCCTCTGTTTTCTTGCTCGTCAAAAGATCAATCATTCTATTTCACACACTTTCCTGTGCATATATATATCTCCGAAGTTTCCAAGATAGAACATATATATTCAAATATGAGAAAATCTTCCGCATAAATAGATCCATGAAAATCTCCTTTAGATTCGCGATATTAAATGAAATAACAAAGCCGTTGTAACTCCCCTGAAGAATCGGCATAAAAAGCTCTGTTTAAATCAAACATTAATCCGTTGTAAATCGTCTTTGATTCAGTCAAAGTCGTATTTAAGAATCAGCTCGAAATCCGCCTAATAATCCGCTTGATTGACTAATTCAAAAGGAAATATCGTCTGTCAAAAATATCCCGACGCCAAACGTAGGGTTGATGACGTGGCTCCAAACGTAGGGTTCACAAACGTAAGGTTCAGAACATAAGGTTGAACATACATACTTTCTCTTCAGCATTCAAACGTAGGGTTGATCATCCATACTTTGTCTTGCTTCAACTCTCCAAAGAACGTACGGTTGATTATAAAAGTAAGGTTGATGATCCATACTTTTGAGAAACAAACTCAACACTGAAAACTAACGTACGGTTTCTCTTCCATACTTTTCAACAACGAAAACGTAAGGTTCCTTCCAAACGTAATGTTCTTCTTCCATACTTTTCAACAACGCAAGGTTTATTAACCATACGTTTCAAAATAACATAAAAAGTAAACTTTTCATCCATACGTTACGTTCATCAACGTAGGGTATGAACAGTGATTCCAGTACGCGCTAAAATTGATCTCGCGCTACAGTGATTCCAGAACGCGCTAAAATTGATCTCGCGCTACAGTGATTCCAGAATACGCTAAAATTGATCTCGGAATAAATGAAGTATAAAATCTCGTTATATAAAATAAATTCCTGCAAAATACTCAATGAAATAATTAGTAAATAATTAAGGGTATTTGTGAGCATCAAAATCATCATAAAGAGACAGAGTATTATTTAAAATAATCTCCCCCTTTAAAAAACATTATTTTGATTTGTTTGAAAACAATACATTGCTCAACAATCTCCCCCTTTTTGATGATCACAAAACCCATAAAATAATAAAACTAATTTAATTGCAATCTTGATTGAAAAAAAAGTTTTATAAAATTTTAGAATTTTGAAAGGATTAAAACAATATTTAACTATAAAATTTCTCCCCCATAACTCTCATAAAAATAAATTTTCAAATAGATAAAAGATAAATGTCGTATATATCCAAATGCTCCTATATATCCAAATTTCTTCATAGGAAACGAATGAATTTAAATGTTGTGTTTATCCAAATTCTCCCCCTTTTTGTGATATCAAAAAGAATGAAAAATTACGGATTTGAACACATTCAATATTGCACTGAACTATAAGTAAATGCTATAATTAACTGGATATGAATAAGTGAATTTTGTATACTGGCTAACTTAATCATAAATCAATAAATAACAAAACAAAAAAGATAAGAAAAGAATTTTTATTCACAAGCTACGACAGTGATATACAGAGGAATCAAGGTGTAGGGATAAGACAGGGAAAAAGGTGTCTATCTCCTTTGAATTGCGGTCTTGATCTCTGTAAACTGTTCTCTGAGCCTCTTCATCATCCCACCTCCTAACTTGATGATAAGATCTCTGTTCTCCTGAGTCATATGAATATCTTCAATCAAATTAACTCTGAAAAACTCATGCATTCTTTCTTCTTTTTCAACAAAAAGAGCCAGCTTTTCTGATAACTGATTCAAAAGAATCCTAATCGGTTGCTCTCCAGATGTCAACTGATCTACCAAAAATTTCTGATTATCTAGCAAAACTGACAAAGGGGCACTATTACACTGAAGATCGTGTAATCTGTCACTCGTATTGCTCAGTGCTCCAGTAATTGCTTGAAATCTTCGAATCAAATCAGGTGAAGAACCTGATCCACTCACAGCACTATTTGCAACAGATTCAAATTTATTCTCCATGTAAATTTTCATCTCAGCCAAATCATCTTTCTTTACCATCTCTGATTTCAACTGATCAACAGCATGCAACATATCAGTCTTAAACAAATCTACTTCCTGTCTTGAAACAGTAGATTCTTTCAGCTTCTGAAACTTTAACTGCTCCAAGTTTAGAGAATTTCTGAGACTAACATTCTCAGATTCTAACTGAGAAATAAGCTTGTATAACTCAACAATTTCTTCTTTTCTCGAATCAGGGGCACCCTGTGCTTGATTCTCATGTCCAGAATCAGATTGACGAAGCAGGACAAGGGGTAAAGAATCTGCATCTGATTGTTCTTTGTTCTGAAAAGGTTGATCCACTGAACTATTCTTTGAAGCTTGAAACTCTTCCACTGAAAAATCTTCCTGAAGTACTTCTGTATTAACTTCAGAAGTATGTTCATCACGAACAGTAGTCTCTCTGACTTCTACTGAATGATCAAGAACAATATTTTCATGTAACTCTTGAGGTCGGGCCACTTCTTCACCAGGCACTGCCTCCATAAGTTGTTCTTGTGGAATTGCTTCTTCAACAGCCACAGCAGTAGTTTGAGGTTCTAGCTGAATTTCCGGTTGAGCTACTGGTTCCTCTATCGGTGCAGTCTGCTCCACAACAGCTTCTCTCACAAAGGAATAAGAAATTACAGGTTCAGAAGACTTCAAGACAGGAGAGATAATTTCTTCATCAATTGACCTCTTCCTTCTAGACTGAAGTCCTTCCTGACTTCTCTCTTCCTCAACTTCCTCCATCTCAAAGCGAATTCTCCTCTCCACTGTACTAACCCTTGATTCTGCTTGTCCCTCTTTGGACTTAGCAGGTTGAGCCTGAGCACTCTCCGAGTCTTCCTCAGCTCCAACAGGTAAGAGTTTTCCTTTAATAGTGCTCCAGAAATATCCGACTTTCCTCAAAGTTCCAGCATTAAAAACATTACTGTGGTGACATTTCACCCCAGCACTTACCAATCTGATCATTCCTCTTTTAAACAACAACAAAGAAATGAACCTTCCATATGGGAAAAAGGTCATTCTTGCTTCACTCTGACAGCTTTATCTCAGATATCTTATCATAAATCGAGGAAAATTAAACATAATATCACTCATCAAAAGATACATTATATACATGTCAGGGTACATAATTTTCTCCATCTCAGCCATCCTTGGTGCTAAACCAGTCTGAACAAACTTTACTAAGATTTTCTGATCGGGCTCCAAATCTTTAATAAACATCTTCTTTATTACTTTGGTTCCAAACAGAAAAGACATAATGTCTTCAGACTTATGTACAGAATCTCCAATATTCCGTAAATCGAAATGAAAAACTCCTTCATGAGGGCAGTTAAGAATTTGACTTATCTCTACAGATGATATGGAAAAGTCCTTATCCTCTATTTGAGCCAATAAACTATCCTCCGTATCTCCAAGGCTAAACTGAACAGATCTAAAGAAATGTCTCATTTCTGCCTCATAAAGAAACTCAGAGTTTTCACTATTAAAAGCTTGCTCAAGGCCTTGAAACGACAACGCTGGTTTCAACAGCAAATTAGTTTCAAACAGCCATTCTAAATCGATTACTTTACCTTGCAGTATCTTCCGACCAACTACTTTAGATTTCTTTGCAGCACTGCTCTCGGCTTCATCTGGACGCTTAGTCTTTGCCATTTCAACAACGATTTCTGAAGGTTCGTAAGTTTAGGGTTTGAAGATTCAGAAAAGGGTTTTGGAGCAGATGTGCGGTTTTAGGTTTTCGAAAGGGTTTCCGAAAAAGGTGAAAACAGGTTAGAAGGTGAAACGGTTCTGACAGCCTTGATTCCCGTGTAATCACTAATCATTACTTTTATTTAAAACAAAATAAAATAACTTATAGCGAGAAACAGAAAATTAAACAGAATTCGAAAACAGAATAAGATTAAAAAGAAACTATTTAAAATTAAATAAACCTAACTCCCCCTTAATAAATTCAAACCTTGCCATGGGAAGTGGTTTAGTAAAAATATCTGCTAATTGATTTTCTGTATTTACAAATTCTAAAAATATATCCTTTTTTAACACATGATCTCTTAAAAAGTGATGTCTTATATCAATGTGCTTAGTTCTAGAATGACTAATAGGATTTTTTGAAATATTAATTGCACTAGTATTATCACATAAAATAGGCGTATTATTGAAATTTAATCCAAAGTCCATAAGAGTGTTTTTCATCCACAACACCTGTGCACAGTAACTACCTGCAGACACATATTCTGCCTCGGCTGTTGACAGGGCAACTGAGTGTTGTTTCTTACTAGACCATGATACTAAAGACTTTCCTAAAAAGTGACATGTTCCTGAAGTACTCTTCCTATCTAATCTACAGCTTCCAAAGTCAGCATCTGAATATGAAATTAAATTAAAATCAGAGGTTTTTGGATAAAGCAGAGATTGATAAATAGTACCTTTTAAATATCTAAAAATTCGTTTAACAGCAGTTAAATGGGATTCTTTGGGATTTGATTGAAATCGAGCACAAAGACATACTGAATACATTATATCTGGTCTACTAGCAGTAAGATATAACAAACTACCAATCATACCTCTATATAACTTGTTGTCCACTGATTTTCCAGTTTCATCCAAATCAAGTTTTATATTAGTACACATAGGAGTTGTAAATGTCTTGCTGTTTTCAAGCCCAAATTTCTTAAGTAAATCAGTAATGTATTTGCATTGATTTAAAACATTTCCAAAATCTTTTTGAAATATTTGAAGACCCAAAAAGAAATTTAATTCTCCCATCATACTCATTTCAAATTCTTTTTGCATTAATTCTGAAAATTCATGACAAATAATTTTATTGGTCGATCCAAAAATTACATCATCAACATAAATTTGAACCAACAAAACATTATTTTTCACAGTTTTCTTAAAGAGTGTTGGATCTGCTAGTCCAACAGTAAAATCATTTTTCAAAAGAAAAGAACTTAGTCTTTCATACCAAGCTCTTGGTGCTTGTTTAAGGCCATAAAGAGCTTTAGTAAGTTTGAAAACAGAATCTGGTTTTTGAGAATTTTCAAAACCAGGAGGTTGCTCAACATAAACTTCCTCCATTAAATAACCATTTAAAAAGGCAGATTTAACATCCATCTGAAATAATTTAAAATTCATATAAGATGCATTGGCTAAAAGGATTCTAATGGCTTCTAACCTGGCTACAGGTGCAAAGGTCTCATCATAATCTATTCCTTCTTCTTGATTATATCCTTTAGCTACTAATCTTGCTTTATTTCTAGTTATTATCCCTTGATCATCCTGTTTATTCCTAAAGACCCATTTAGTTCCTATTACTGGATAATCATGTGGTCTTTCAACTAATTCCCAAACCTTATTTCTCTTAAACTGGTTCAATTCATCTTGCATTGCTATTACCCAGCTCTCATCATCTAAGGCTTCTTCTATGGTCTTAGGTTCTTGTTGGGATAGGAAAGCAGAGAATTCAACTATGTTTCCAAAGTTTCTTCTAGTTTGAATACCAGTCTCTAAGTCACCTATCACAGATTCTAAAGGGTGATTCTTTAAGGTTCTAGACTGTCTAGGCATTACATTCAAAGGCTCTTCAGTATCATATTCTTCTGAACTGGACTGAATTTCTTTTATATCATTTTCAAAAACATTCTTTAAATTCTCAGGTCTCATGTTTTCATTAGAATCAAGTTCATCTATTTGTTCTATCCTTTTCTCAAAAGGATCAGATTCATCAAATTTCACATGAACTGATTCTTCAACAATCCTTGACTTTTTATTATAGACTCTATAAGCTTTGGAGGTTGCAGAATATCCTAAGAAAATACCTTTATCAGATTTTGGATCAAATTTACCAAGATTATCTTTGGTATTCAAGATGTAAACCTTGCATCCAAAAACTTTAAAGTAATTTACTTTAGGTTTTCTGTTATTCCATAGTTCATAGGGTGTCTTTTTCAAAATAGGTCTTATTAAAATTCTATTCATTATATAACAAGATGTATTAACAGCTTCTGCCCAGAAATATATAGGAAGGCTATATTCATTTAACATAGTTCTAGCCATTTCTTGAATAGTTCTATTTCTTCTTTCTACAATCCCATTTTGTTGAGGTGTTCTTGGAGCAGAGAAGGTGTGTTTAATACCCATGTTTGAGCAAAAGGAACTAAATTCCTGGTTCTCAAATTCTCCACCATGATCACTTCTCAATGAGATTATATTAAAACCTTTTTCATTTTGAATAGATTTACAAAAACCTTCAAATAAACTAAAAGCTTCACTTTTAAATTTCAAAAAGAAAATCCAAGTAAATCTAGAATAATCATCAACTAATACATAAACATATAATTTACCAGCTAAACTTGCTACTCTTGAGGGTCCAAACAAATCCATATGGATAAGTTCTAGAGGTTTAGTTGTAGCAACTTTATTAACAGATTTGAATGATGATTTGTGTTGCTTGCCAAGCTGACATGCATCACAGAATCTGTCATTTTCAAATTTGAGACTAGGCAAATCAGAAACTAAATGTTTCTTAGATAATTTATGTAAATCATATATATTGCAATGACCAAGTCTTCTATGCCAGATCCAGGATTCACTTATATTAGCAGTTAAGCAATTTACTTGTTGTTTACACAAGGAATACAAATCCAAAGTATAAACATTATCAGTTCTGGGTGCTCTAAACTTAAACAGTTTATCTTTAGAAACAGTACAACTATTGTTAGTAAAATCAACAGTGTATCCATCATCACAGAGTTGAGAGATACTTATCAGATTGTGTTTTAACCCTTGTACATAAAGTACTTTGTTGATTGAGACTGTCTCTGGATCTCCAACTGTTCCAATACCAATAATCTTTCCTTTGGCATTGTCACCAAAGGTGACAAGTCCTCCTTCCATTCGAGTAAGAGAAGAGAAATTAGCTGAAGTTCCACTCATGTGTCTTGAGCAGCCACTGTCCATATACCATATTTCTTTCTTTCTTTGGTGACCTGCTACCTGCAAAGACATTCAAACAAATTGCTTTGGTACCCATATTTTGTTGGGTCCAGGAGTGTTAGCAAGCAGTGATCTGGGTATCCAGATTTGCTTTGTTTTCTTAAAATTGATTGAATCATATAGATCGTTGGAAATATAAGCTTTCTTAATTCCACATATCTGAGGTTGTCTTAGAAAACAGTTTTTAGCTATATGACCTCTTGTTCCACAGTAGTTACAAATAACCTGTTTAGTGCTAGGAACAAAATAATTTTTGTATAACTTAGGTTTTTCTCCTTTACTTCCAATTCCAAACCTTTCCTTTTTAATTACAGTTTTTCCAAGTATCTCATTTAAGGTGTTTTCTCCTTTTGTAAAAATTAATGCAGCCGTTTTATAAGATTCTACTTCATCCTGTAGAGTTTTTATTTTTGATTCAAAATTAATTTTATTTGATTCAGCAGAATTGTATTTGTCAATTAATTCCTTATGTTGTTTTAGCAAAGTATTTCTCTCATCTGAAATAGCTTTGTACAAGTTCTTTATAGATTTATATTTATTAAATAATGAGTCATACCTTTCTTCAAGCATATTGCAGTAAGCTGCAAGTTTTTTATTTGAGAGGCTTGTTTCAGAGTTTGATTCATTATTTGAGTCAGAGGAATAGTATGAGTGTACCTCATCAGTTTCAGCCATGAAACACATATTTGCTTTTAAATTGGCTTCCTCCTTCTCTGAGCTTGATTCAGAAGAATTACTTGAGTCTTCAGAAACACTCCAAGTAGCTTTCATAGCTTTCTTGTCTTTCTGCTCATAATCATCTCTTTTGAAGAATTTCTTCTTCTTTGCATCTTTCAATTTTGGGCAATCCGGTCTGATATGTCCCATCTTTTTGCATTCATAACATCTCACTTCCTTGCTATCCTTTTTAAAGGATTTCTTGAAGTCTTTCTTCTTACTATAAAACTTTCTGAATTTTCTGGCTAGCTGTGCCAGTTCTTCATCCGAATTTGAAGAATCAGAGCTTTCTGATTTAGCACTCACTTCTTTGTTCTTCATCTTTCTATCCTTTTGTTGAGAAGTCACTTTCAAAGAAGTATTTTCCCTTTTTATGTAGACTTTATGCTCATTTACCTCATCTTGCATTTCAGCTTCGTACATCATCAGTGTACCAATCAGTTCTCTCATAGTTAGATCTTTAACAGAAGTTGATTGTCTGATTGCTGCAGAGATTCCATTCCATCGAGTAGGAAGTACTCTCAGTACCTTCAACGCTTGATCAGCCTGCTTGATTGGTTCTCCTAAAGCTGTTATATTATTGACAATTTCTGTCAATCTTCCATTCATCTGAGTGATGCTCTCTCCTTCAATCATTCTGAAAGTATCGAATTTTAACTTAGCAGTTGCATATCCCATCTGTCTTACATTATCTGTTCCTTCATAAGCAACAGCTATTGTTTGCCACATTTCATATGCAGTCGGGCATTGAGATACTCTGTTAAATTCGTCTGGTCCTAGACCACAGATGATTGCATTCATAGCTTTTGAATTTATGTCATACTCAGCCTCTGTAGCAGCACTCCATGTATCGGGATTTTCAGGAATTTCATAGGGAGTCAGAATCTTTGAATAGACTCTGTAACCAAGATTTTTCAGATAAATAATCATACGTGATTTCCAGCAGCCATAATTGTCTCCATTAAAGTAAGGTGCTCTGACCATTGACATTCCCTCTCTCATATCAGCCATGATACACTATGTATAATCTTTAAATACTTCTAGCTTGATAGGACTTTAGAAATAAGAAGCTCCTCCTCTGATACCAATTGTTGGATCTGAATCTACGGATTATACACAAGAGGGGGGTGAATTGTGTCTTTTTCAAATTATTACAATCTCTTCAATTTAGACAAATTCTGTTCACTATGCTTTTGCACGATTAAATATGCAGCGGAAAAAGTAAAAGCATGAACACACGGATGTATAGTGGTTCGGGGAACAGAAGGCCCCTAGTCCACTCCACCAACGCTCAAATCCACGAGCTTGGCGATTTTCACTATCTGGTCCTCGTTTCCACAGACCCGTCCACAACTGAGTACAGGCAGTTGACACCTTTACAAGATTCAGGCACACACAGCCTTCCTGGTTCAAACACGAACCCACACAGCTTAGAACGAGAAGCTGATCACTCAAAAAATAAAAGGGTTTCGATAAAGAAACACTTCTCCAGTTGTTCTTCACAATTGCAACAGAATGCAATTGACAGTAGATAGATCGTCGTCTTCAGAAAATAAAGATCCGTAATCAAAACAGTTCTGAGTCGATCCAGTTGCAATAGATATTACCAGAAACTTCACAACTTCAGCAGCAGTAGATTCACAACAGGTAGTCGATGTAGAACACGTGAATCTGCTATCAAAATCTTCTTTCAGTAATAAAGGTCTTACGCTTCTTCTCGATCACCAGAAAAGAACGCTTTTACACAGCCTCTGTTTTCTTGCTCGTCAAAAGATCAATCATTCTATTTCACACACTTTCCTGTGCATATATATATATCCGAAGTTTCCAAGATAGAACATATATATTCAAATATGAGAAAATCTTCCGCATAAATAGATCCATGAAAATCTCCTTTAGATTTGCGATATTAAATGAAATAACAAAGCCGTTGTAACTCCCCTGAAGAATCGGCATAAAAAGCTCTGTTTAAATCAAACATTAATCCGTTGTAAATCGTCTTTGATTCAGTCAAAGTCGTATTTAAGAATCAGCTCGAAATCCGCCTAATAATCCGCTTGATTGACTAATTCAAAAGGAAATATCGTCTGTCAAAAATATCCCGACGCCAAACGTAGGGTTGATGACGTGGCTCCAAACGTAGGGTTCACAAACGTAAGGTTCAGAACATAAGGTTGAACATACATACTTTCTCTTCAGCATTCAAACGTAGGGTTGATCATCCATACTTTGTCTTGCTTCAACTCTCCAAAGAACGTACGGTTGATTATAAAAGTAAGGTTGATGATCCATACTTTTGAGAAACAAACTCAACACTGAAAACTAACGTACGGTTTCTCTTCCATACTTTTCAACAACGAAAACGTAAGGTTCCTTCCAAACGTAATGTTCTTCTTCCATACTTTTCAACAACGTAAGGTTTATTAACCATACGTTTCAAAATAACATAAAAAGTAAACTTTTCATCCATACGTTACGTTCATCAACGTAGGGTATGAACAGTGATTCCAGTACGCGCTAAAATTGATCTCGCGCTACAGTGATTCCAGAACGCGCTAAAATTGATCTCGCGCTACAGTGATTCCAGAATACGCTAAAATTGATCTCGGAATAAATGAAGTATAAAATCTCGTTATATAAAATAAATTCCTGCAAAATACTCAACGAAATAATTAGTAAATAATTAAGGGTATTTGTGAGCATCAAAATCATCATAAAGAGACAGAGTATTATTTAAAATAATCTCCCCCTTTAAAAAACATTATTTTGATTTGTTTGAAAACAATACATTGCTCATCAATCACGAATGTAGCATTGTTTAGCCATGTGTTGAATATTCCTGAACGTAGGGAATGAACAATAAATTTAGAGTCCAATGTAGGGTTGTAAATATATACACGTATAAATTTTTTGAATGTAAGGATTCCAATAAAAACAAAAACTATTTAGAATAACAAAATTTTTAATCCATATATAAATACTAGCTTTTTAACATAACAAAGGGATGAAAACAATGTTTCTCAAATGATTCCCGTCACACTAAATTTCATTTAAATTAATATAAGTTCATCAAAAATTCATTTAAAAAACATAAATCGTTATTTTTGTTCATAATAATCATCATAAGATATAGATTATTATTGAGACAATACATGCCCAATAATTTCTCCTTTATAAAAATGGCAACAATGTTCTTGTGAATGTATAACCAATCATCATTTTGAAAGGTGTAAAAAATTTTATATCTCAAACATTATTGGATAAATAAAAATTTATATATAATGAATATATTTGATATTTGAATATTTTTTAACATTCCAGTGATTATTGAACTATGATCAAATTAATCATACAAATAATTCTAAACAAAACAATTTATGAAAAACAATATAGTTGTTAATCAAAACAATGTTTTTATTGAGGATTGTTTATTTAAATACAATAAAATTTCATATGTAAATCATATATGGTCTAATATATATCTATATGGTTCATTAATATAATAATAATAAATTTTCATTTATTATACTAGATGTTTGAATTTTTACAGAGGAAGTAGAAACGTCATGTACAATATTTTTGCCAAAAATTGAATTCTTTGGGACATTAGTTACGTTATGATTTTAGCTTCATTTTTTTGTGTATATACTGCCCCATGGAAATTTTATATCATTATTATAATTTTTTTAAATATATTTTTATATTAAATTTATGTAATTATTTAATCGGTCGTATTGTTCCAAAGTTACAAATGTGAAACAAAATTATAAATTTAAATCTCATTGTTTATTGATATTGTTTATGATTTTATTTCAGATGATAAAATATTATTATCTACCTCAAAATAAATAATTTCCTTTTATTTTCATATGGTAATTTATTGAGGAAATTATTTTCGTTCATTTTTCCTCTATAAATAGATTAATGATACCAATAGAAACAGTTAATGAATATAATATTAATTTCGCTCTTTGGTCCAAAAGCCTATTTCTATAATATCATATTTTAATAAAATATATAAATAAACCTCAAATAATTTATTAAATATACTATTATCCATTATTGAATTTTTTAAAAGTATATCAAAAGGAATATTTATGTCATTTTCTTAAAATGGACAAATATTCTTCTAGAATAAAATATGAAAGTATTCTTTATTATAACATTTAATTCAGTAAAAAAAATTCTATTTTCATGTAAATTATTTATATTGTGTATTAAATTATATTTTTTCAAATATTTTTTCAAATAAATGTATTAAAACAATATATTTTTAATTTATAAAATTATCAATAATTGATTTTCAATGAATGGTTATTTCCTTCATGAAATTTTCCACGTGGTTTTTCATTGAATATAATGTTATATAAAATTTAAAATAATTTTATGTTACATCATAAATACTAGAGATATGATCTAATGACCCAAAAATTATTCTTTCATAGTATTGTTTATTTTTATGATTGAAAAGTTTTAATTATTCCTATTAATTTTCCATCGGTTATTCTAGGATGAATTTTTGTATGATACTCATTTCATATAATTGATTCTAATATGATGAATGTTTTATAAACCATTTATTTTTATAGGTTATAATATAAGGAAACTTCTATGATCATTTGGAACTTATATTCATTATATTCTGAGTGGTACCAATAACTCCTCCACATCGATGTGTAAAAAATTATATCATATGTGATAAAAAAGGAACATGTGGACAGTCTTGATCCACAATGGGAAATATAATGATGGGTTTGATACAAAATATGATATACACCAATGGGATTCAACCATGATTGGAAATGGGAAACATGGATGTATTTACTCTGATTGATGGTCTTGTTAGTTAACATAACAATATTCAATTGTATCTATAACTATGTTTTTTCAAAATTAATATGATATTAGCTTATAGTTGACTAATTTTAATAAATTCAAATTTCACTGAATCATATCATTTATAATTATAATAATTTTTTCCATGATCAATTCTTATCATCTTTGACTGGTTGGGTAGAAAAATTTTATGTTATATTCATTATCTGGAATCTGTATTCATATATTATGCTTTTGTATGATAAGAAAAAAATATGTCAAGTGTTTACCCTTGTTAAGCATATGATCCCACCTATTCTATAAATTTTTTCAATAATTTTATGAATAATTGTTTTATGTATGATAAATCCATGAATGGTCCATTTGTTGAGGAATTTGTGGATGAAAGTGAAGCTCACATAGAAACCCGTATTTTAAACAACCATGTTCCAGAATTCAGTAGTCCTAAATGGGTATTGAATGGATCTTTTTTTCATGCAATGATTATTAATTTAATAATATTTAATATTTATCTATAAATATTAGTATATATATAATTCTCATAATGATCAATAATTTTTAAATATTGGCCTTTATTTTTGGTGTCACTATTTTGAGTAATGAAGAATGAAATTCTAGAAACACCATTATAAACAACATATGGAATTCTGAGTTACAATAATTAAAATGGGATTGATTAATGAACCATGTATTTCTATAAATTTAATGAATATATTATTCAAATAATTTCTTGATACTTTTTGTTTGTATGAATTAATGATATCTCTGTATATTGTAGAAGCTATCTTGACAGTGATGATCACTTAACGATTAATCTAGGGGCTCTTTGAGGAAAATAACTACATGGTAAATTTATTAGGTTAAATTTTTCTCATTATTATGATTGATTTCATGGACATATTCAATCAGATGATGGAATCTGAGTTGATGTTGTGAGGAAAAATAAAATCAGAGAATGTTATAAACAAGGAACATAACTGAGTAATTTAGATTCATTGGTTTGGTCAGCAACTATCACTGAATCATTTCTAATATTTCTCAGTTTGATAATTTGTTAATAAATCATATAGGTAAACATTATATGTACCTGTGCAAAATGGAATATATAAATTTTTTTGAATAATTTAATTGAATATTTATTAACGGTCAGCTTTTAAATCTTCCATCAAAATGTGATGTAATTTTATATATAAATTGATTCATTAAAGAGGTTAATTGGATGTTTTATTTTTTAAAATGACGAGGTAATTATATATAAATATATATATTCAGTTAAGGCTTGGGAAAAGTACTATATTACTCATGATATTTTGATGGCAGATGTGATATTCTATATAAATATATTGAGAAATTATATATATGTCCACTAGTGTGATATATACATACACCATAATATCTCGATATATATATTTATATAATAATAAATATATATGTGGAAATGAAGATATCTTGATCTACTCAATAAGTCTAATTTCTTAATAAACTGCCACCTATTGGAGGAAAATAAGGAAGTTGATGCATTAAGTAGGAAATATTTTAGATTTTTTACCTTAATGAGGACTGTAAAGGATGTTATAATACCAAATCTAGTTAATATGTATATAGAAATTATTATATGTGGGTATACATTCCTCTCTTTCAAAATGACTACAAAACTGCATCATTGGGAAATATAAACACATCCCAATCTAATTAAAATAATTTTAAAATAAAAATAATGTCTGAATGATATGAAATTTGATGATTCTTTTTTTAAGATGGTGTACTGATAATTAGAAAGATATGTGATGTTCCATAAATACCATGACTAAAAAGGGAATTGTTTGATGATACTCATAACATGGATTTACATAAAGATTCATGAAACCTATTTATAATACAATATAGAAATAAGAAAAGTTAAAAATGGACTTTATTACTAGTGAAAAATTTTCCTCTAGGAATAATGATACAATATTGGTTGTTATTGATTTCCATACCAAAGCTACATATTACATTATAATAAGAAAATTTTAACATATTAATCACCTTAAAATGATCAATAATAATTATATTATAAGACATCATAGAATAACTCTTTCAATTTTGTCTTATTGTGATACCATTTTTACATCGATAGTCTATTGTACTCTTTTGAAGGATATTATTACCGAGCCAAATTTTTTCAACCCCAACCATACATAGACTGATTGAATGTCAAAAAATAATATTCAAATATTGGAATATATATTAACGACATGATAAAAAATTTCAGGGTATGTGGGATAATTAATTAAATATGGTAAAATTTTACTATATTAATAATTTAAATTCATATATTTAAATGGAACTATATGATTCATTATATATAATGACATTTCATACTGTTACATTATGGGATAATGTCGGTGGATGGAATCCTAGAGGGCCATGATTATGTTGAATAAATAATGAAAATGATAAAGACTATTTATGGTCATATTAAAGAAAATCAACTTTATAAAAAAGGTATATTATTTTAAATGGAATAATTTATTTTAATTAAAAGTGATAGATAATATTTTCATCAATGTATCTCCATTGTTGGGTGTTATAAGCTTTATTTAGAAGGGAAAACTGAAGTTTAGGTGAATCAAAAATATTTAGAATATAAAAATAATGATAGCTTCATATTATCAATTTGAAGTTACACCAATAAAATTTAAACTACCTGAAATTCAATATATATAATTATTAATTATCTATATGTAAAAACTGTTACATATACCCACCCTTCAGGAAATAGAATTGGAACAAAATATATATTACTACGAAGAGCCTATCTATATTATTAATATTAGATATAAATTATTATGAAAATTGATGAATATAATGGTAATTTTATATTGTATAAATCATAAAATAAAATATCCAACACAATAACTAGATTTTGTTATGAAATATAAAAACCATGAATTTTTTTATAAACTAATATTCATTAAAATATTGTGGAATATATTTACGTAGGAGGGAAGAATGTAATACATGACCATTAAATATATAAAGTGTACATTATATTTAAATAAAACTACAATATAATGTAAATTTTAATATATCATGACTAAAAATTCTAGTTTTATTAGATGAATATTTATTTCTATTTTACTTTTACAAAAATCGTACAATGAATCATAAAATATTTCTCATGCAATTAATCGTTTTATTTTTTTAAATGTAGAATTTAAATATTAAATATTTTATTGATTGCAATTTATTATAAAATATGGAATTATGAACAACTTAAATATAAAATAAATAAAAATAAATATATAAATAGTTTATAGTGTAAAAGGGTTATTTTTAAAAAAAATTGTTTTTTGTGAATAATTTTCAAAAAGGAATAATGTCAATTTATGA
Organism: Viscum album; assembly: GCA_963277665.1. NCBI lineage: Eukaryota > Viridiplantae > Streptophyta > Magnoliopsida > Santalales > Viscaceae > Viscum > Viscum album. Next base: position 790,909,607 of record OY728160.1, on the reverse strand, counting down.
TTATTAATTAAAATAATATCTAAATTAAAATTATAGAAATAATTTGTGTTGATAAAATATCTAAATATATGAATATAAAACAATCATATGTTTACCTTTTCAAGAAATATATTTTACATAAGTTTATTTTATGCCTCCCAAATTTATTTCATGAAAAACTGTTTCATAACATGTTTTGCGGTATTGATTTTGAATTAAATTATTCCAATTATTTTTATAAAATTAAAAAAACTATATTCAAACATTTAAACTAGAATAATTAATATTTTTTAATATAATAATTTTTTTTGTAATAATGAATAGTAAAATGACTGAAAATTAGTTACCTCGATTAATCATAAAATAGTTGTACTGGGGGTTAAAATAAAAATATAAAGGTATTTTTTACAATATATGTTGTAGAAATATTATTCAGTATTCATATTTCTACCTTATCCATCTCACCATAAAATCTAAGTTCATTTTGTATCATTTTTCTTGAGAATGAATTTATCATTTTATAATATTTTGAGAAAATACTTAGTAATTTCCATGAATGTCTCCATCAACACTTATAGAAGGGAGAATAATCTCATAAATTCGTCACACCTATTAAGAAATTTATATACACCAAAAACTAGAAATATTAATCCCCAAAATATTTATACAAATTCAATATTTTATTTTCATCCCAATATACCAATCCTAGGGTACTTAATTAGAGATCGAAGAGAGGATTATCTAAGAAAAAGATGTCTTCTTCAACTTTATATTTCTTTTTTATTTTTTTATCAACTTAAATAACTTCATTAAACCTACATTATAATGACACCTATATTTGAGATATTAATATATTTTATAATTGTTATTTAATAATATTTAATTTTCACCTTCATAGTCAAATGGGAATTAAATCAATAACTCATTTATATGTATAACTACTGCCTCACATAGTAGTGTAATTAATTTTACATATCAAAATGATATGTATAATCATAATGATTTAAATAACTAATATATATGATACATATAACATGATATTTTTCAATTAAAAGTAATATATTATCTACTATTGTACTTTTTACCCAATAATGGAATGATATCGTCACTCATGTATATTTCTGACCTATTATCTACATGAAGGGATGTAACTAAATTTCTATGATAAACATTAATGAATAATTTTAGAAAAAATTATAATGAATAAATTTGATATTTATGAAATTAATAAAATTTATTATCTAGTGGATCAATATCTTATGGGCATGACCTGGATGATCCATGACTAACAATCTATATTAAAATAAATCACCTGAGACATGAAACAATAGAAATAGTGAAATATTTTCACAAAATGAGTTGTTATATGTTATAATAGAAAAATATGTGATATAATAAATATTAAAATATTTCAGTTGTTAATTATATGTTTTTTAGGACTATTAAATATCTGTTCAAAGTATTTTTCAACTATTGTGAAGCATGAAATAAAAATTTTTGTTTCAAAACTACCAAATTTGTGACACATATTAAATTATTCCCAACATAATTATTAAATGATTTATATACTACAAGATTTATATTAAAAACCATTTATTATTATAATATAGTAATTTTAACTTCAACTTCAAGATCTCCCTTCTTTAAGTGGGTTTTATTATTATAATTTCTAAATTGTATGGGGTTTGTAAAAATTTCCTTTTATTGAGACAAATTTTCATGTTACCCCCCAATTCTATTTATATGGTTAATATCTAACTCCATTAATTTATAATATTATGAATCACATATACATCAGGTTAATATATGTTTTAATTTAAACTATTTTATCCAAGAATAATTTACATGATTATTAAAAGGTGTAAATTAATTTCATAACAATTTTTTCATTTTGTTATATTACTTATTTATTTACATTAATATTTTCATATTCATTTTGAAATTACTGTTGTAATTTTTATGTTTTTTTTTTCAATTTTATGTGGATTTTAATTTGGAATAATTAATTGATTAGGGGAATAATTCTCAGTTCAGTTGTATTATATTTTTATTTTTTTCAAATAAATTTGCACTACATTGAGACATGTATATTATAATAAATTTATTCACATTTATGTTGTTTATATATTTTTACTTTGATGTATTTAACATGATTAAATAATTATTCATGATAATTAATTATTCATTTCTAGTCTATCATTTAAAGGGGTTACCAATTAACAGTTTCTAGAGTAGAAAGATTACAATCAAAAATCTCAAATTCATTTATGATATCAATTATTTTCATTTAAGGAATCTGTTAAACTATCCTTCATAATATCCAATCACATAAATATGCATATTATTATTTATGTTGATAATTTTTCCTCATAAATCAAATAGAATTTTTAGATAGGGTGTTTTATTATTAATGTTATTTTATTAACTACTTAAATTTTTAATAAATCTAGATTCTTTAACAATCCTAGATATTTCTGGATAAGAAATATTTTTCATGAATTAAAATTATCATTATTTATATTAGGAACTCAGTGGATAAGTTTTTATGGACATGGACTGGATTTATATATCCCTTCAATACATCTACATGTTTTATAAAAAAATTATTTTTCGAAAATAAATGGGGTTTACCCATATTTTATTATATTAATTATTAAATGATTTATGGTATAGATATCATGATGTATGAGATAATGAAATAAAATATTATAAATTTATATCATGGATAATTATTTTATTATTATACATGATATTATTGAATCGATATTATCTGCAGATGCATTTTCGGTTTAATTTATTGATTAACTGAAATGTGTGTTCAGATATTTATGTTACCATTTTAATTTTTACTCAGATAAATATTATGGTCATGTTATTGATTTAATTGAATTTTTTTAGTTTCTATAAATCACCATATTGACTATTCATTATTTATTCATGATGGAAATATTTTTATGTACCTCTTATGTATCAGCTGATCTATCCATTAATTTGTTTTTCTTCTATAGGATATAAAGAAAAAAAATCATTTTATGTGTTCATGATTGTTGAATGATTTATATTATTTTGTTTCATACTTTACCCCTAATATAAGATGGGTATTATGATTGTATCATAATATCTACAACTACAAAATAGATTGAATTATAGTATTTGACTCCTTGTATAAATGAGTATTTAATAAAATAAACATCATATATATGCTATAAGAGTTTGGTTTGTTATAAAAAATTCCACTTCAACTTTGTTGGTACTCAATCTAGGGAGGGTATTCATTCAAATTCAAGGGGAATTGATGTTCAATGGTATATTGGGAAATGGTTCACATCAACAATGATTAAAAATTCTATTTTGGAATAATATATAAATACTATATGTCAGATAGTTCATTCCTACAACTATGTGTGGGTTTTTTTCTATATTATATGGATACATAGTAACAACTAAGATTATTTCTTTTGGTAAAGTCTGTATTTAACCATATTCAAAATCATTATTGAAATTAAGGTAAGCCTCTGTGATATTAATATGTTAATATATAAATTCCACAAAGCATGGTCATTTTTTATGTTATATATGTTCTAGATCTATACAGGTTCCATCATTTTAGTATTTTGTTTATCAATGAAACAATGCCTACAAAAAGACATAATTTCCCCTCTATATGATCTCAATTATTTTACAAAACTTTGAAAAAACAATTATTGTAATATAAATATCACTACAATATATATAGTGGTGTATGGGATCACTAATCCTATGACAATACCTAGTTTTTCTCTCATACCCATTCATTTTTGATAGGTTAATTGTTTGTATTACCCAAACCGGTGTAACCATAGTTATTAAAAACAACCCAATATACCAATTTTCCAATTTTAGAGAACATGTATCATTGTCTTATGAATTTAATATAACAATATTATCTTGGTATCATTACATTGAACTGCCTATAACACATTGTATCAAAAAAGTTATTAAAAATCCCACAACATCCTACTTTAGACATCTTGAATCTATGATATGAGATTTATATACCCATTTAAAATTTTAATATATGTTTTAGAACTAACATCATACTACAAAAAGATGATAATTATTCTCATTGATATACACTAAAATGGGAAATAAATAAGGTAAATGAACTTGAATTTTATTTTTCCCACATTCATTTAAACTCATCCAAAACTTGTGGTCTCTCAGTCAACTCTAGTTTCTCATATAAAATATGATCCTCTATAGTTTAGGGATTCTAGTGAATCCCCCATATTTTCATAAATGTGTTGAACCATTCTTGATAGGTATTTTTACATCTTGGTTTCAGGACATAATACCATGAAAAACTATAAACTCTATATATATTCTTAGTTAGTTTGAGGAATAATTTTTTTATACTTCTTTTCTATAAATTAAACAAATATATGTTTAAGAGATATTTGTAAATAAATTAATATCTAGTTGTTAATTACCTATAATAAAATTAAATGTTTTCAGATTTTTAACCACATAGAATACATAATGATTCATTAATATCCAATATAAATACCATTAAAATATCACAACAAAATTCCATCTCTCCCCATAATGATTTGATTCAATTAAGTGATATATTTACTTCCTTATGACAGAACACTAATGTGAAAACACATTAATATTCTCAATTGAATATGAGCTTGATCTATTGAGGTATGTTTCATAAACTATATATGGATTCACTCATGTTACATAATTATATGTAAATATGACCAATTCATATATCTTGGGTATGACCACAACTATTGACAAACTTCCCCTATTTACCTTTTTCCAATGAAATTTTTTAAAGTCATACTAATTTTTGTCATTATAAAATAAATATTATATGTATATAAGGTTCCATAAAAGTTAATTTTGTTGGTAGTAAAATGTAATTTTCTCATGAATCTGATATATTAACATAAGTCCAATAGTATTTATTAACTATCCTCATGTCTATTTCTGTAAATTATCATTACATATGTATGATCATCACCTACAAAGTGGTTATTTTTTCATCCCTAAAGGAATCAAATATTCTCAATAATATCTCCAACCATAAATGCATGGTTCACATATCTTGTGATTGAATACTCCGAATCATTATGTATGAGAAAATAATATATAGAGATAATTATACAATAAAGGTATATGAATTGATTCTTCTACTAAATTTAACATATTTTCATAGAGAACATTTATCAGCTTTTTATAAAAATAAAATAACATGACCACTTCATTCAGGTTTTTTTACCCCATCATTCAAAAATATTATCCGTCTATGGGGTTTTAAATAATTTGAATCATTATCATTTTTCATAATGAGATAGATCAGTTGAGATACCCCCTGAAAAGGCCATTGTCATATAACCTTATAATGCATTGGACCCAATTCCATATCACATTAATCAAACTAAATTACATGTGGGTGTACCAAGTATAAATGACAAATTCATGTACACGGTTTCTCTGAAAAACCAAATTCAAATAATGGGAGATAGATTCATGATATTATTCTTGATATGGACTAATTATTGAAAATAATTTTCGATAAAATCCCTCTTTTCCAATATTATATCATAATTATATGATACATTCTGTTAATAATATACCGCTTATTTTATTTATTGATTCCCAAGTTGTATATTTATGGAGTTATAGTTAATTTATCTATAGAACATCAATTAATAAATGACTTGATCCCTATATCAGACTTTAATTTATAAAAAGTTTTCCTTTTTTAATATAGATTCAATAGATACATTGTACTAGAAATATTGGATGTTAAGTAAAACCTGTTTCATGATAGATAAAAATTACTAATTCCATAAATAATGGAGAGATCTATATGAGTAATTATTATTTAATAAATTTTATTAGATATATTCTTGTAATTTCATGAGATATGTAGATTCCTAGAGTTTTTATTACTTTCCTCGTCCTGTGATTCTTTAATAAATTAAACCCTATTGTATTCTAGACTAATAAATGTATAGGAATCACAAAGTTGGAACATTTTATGGAATGAATCATGTCTTGATAACTTATATAGTGACTCTTGTAATGTATATACTAGTACATAATGTCAGTTTTAAACACACTCATAATATTATTCTTTTCCAAGAACAAGATCTATTTGGAGTTATTTTGATGTTATCAACATGGTACTAATATCATCTATTACTATTATTCTTTTTTTTGTAAAATTTATATGATATCTCAATTTCCTTTTATTACTCGCCCTAATAATATTAAACATAATCACATAGGTAATAAAAAATTATACAAACATGTATAAATAAAATGAAATATATTTCATAGAAGGGACCAACATTACTTCTATAAAAATAGTAAAACACACAACATATAGTCTCAAATGCATGACCATAAATTGAATAGATTAATTCATGTAATAAAACCATATATACGTATAAATTTTATGATCCAAATAAGAGAACATGACATTGGGATACAACATTAGGGTAAAATTGTCATTTAATCCCCACAAGTTCTTAATTTTTGGTTCCCTGCAATAATAATTGAACATAACATAGATCATCACCTTGAGGAAACTATAAGGGTAATTTGTTTTTTCATATAATATATTAATATTTAATTATCCTCTATAGTAATTGATATAGATCGATGTAAGTTCTATGAAATATATCACTACTTTTTTATTAATTAATCCTCTTTTATAGTTGGTATTGATATAGGGATTTCATATCAAGATCCCATCAATTGATTATATCGATAAAAAGAACTATACATTACCTAAATTATTTAAACGACATCAACTCACGATGACATGTTTTATAGGGTAATAATATTTTTTTCAATCGAAAAATTGATTTTGATATGTGTGGGAGATACCACATATGAACTAAATTTTTCTTGATTACATAACATTTTGGATATGTATTGATTATTATGTTCTCTATATTAGACCCAACCAAGCATTATAATAATATTTCCACCAACCTCATTATTATATTTTTGAATTTCATTCCATAATTTTGTAATTTATGGAAATGTTGGTAACTATTTCCCAAGAAAATTTAAAAAATAATTTCTAGTATTGGGTTGGTTTCTATTCCACGATGTCCTGATGAATTATCCATCATTATCAAGTATTTCAATGATTCAAGACCAAACAATAAGGTAAGGCTTTAATGTCTAATGAAATTGTCAGTTCCATGTTATATTCATTATATATAAATCCATACTCCACAATGTTAAATTATGTGTCATGAGTCATTATCGGATGGCACAAAATTGTACAACACCCAAGTACATATCTCAATAAATTAATTTATACAACACTAATATCCTTATCACATTATTTTAATCTAAATGACACGTGTTTCCTTGTTGAATGATTTTGAAATACACATAATACCATTAATTATCACCAATTTCCATAAAACTTCAATATCGTAGCCCTGGTAAAGAGAGTTCTACTATGACATCATCACAATTAATTAATATTTATTCCATAAGGAAAAAATAATATATTTAGTGTATCAAAATTAAAAAAAACTACTAGATATTAATAATGAGTTTATCTATATTCAAATGGATTCCCCTAAATGAATTTTGATGCATTCTCCAATTTGGATCTTGAATACCTGCCCTAATCTAAACTATTAATAAAGAGAATATTAATCTAAAGAAATGTCCCTTTCATCTCTCTATGCTCAGAGATCATCATAGTAGAACATGTCATCTGAAATTCAGTAGTTAATATCCCTTTCATACACATCCAATATCGTCATTCAGAACATGAGAACAACGATTCATATTTGGCAACATCATCATCCTCTGCTTATAATTTGTTTGAGTTCATTTGGACCTAGAAACACAAACATAATTTTTGTCCCCTTTAATTTTTATTCCTTAGTCCGAGTGTTATGATATTAATCCATGTGAATTCCCCATGAGATAATCTATTGAATAATTATGATCCTCATTCATGATGGGATTCCCATTAGCTATTTTATGTGGGCTATCTCACCCATGATTTTATTTTTGTTATAGAACTGTGAATATATTAGTTTTTAACCTCGGATAATGATGAATGAGTTAAAAATATAGATATTTATTATGTAAATGAAAATATTATAAACAAGTGATGAAGGATATTAAATATGTTTCAGGATGAAAAATGCGAAACAGTAGACCTGAGAAAAAGATTACTGATCACACACATTATTTTAAAAATTCATTGATAGGGCATGAAAAAATGTGACAAATAAAAATTTCAAACTGCTCATGGCTACCACCATATGTCCCAATTATAATATTATCCATTATCATAGAACCCATTAATTTTGTTAAGAGTTAGTGAGGAATAGTATCAAACCTCCATAACTTAATAATTAATTAATTATAATTCAATGTATATATTATTATTTTTTGACCCTCCTTGAGAATTAGTTTTTTTTAAATCTAATTAAACCTATAGTTCATGATTCTAGAATAATATTTCATGGATATTGGTGGAGAGTGAATTCAACTCAGATGGAGACCTTTCATTTGAAATAAACCACATGCATACATTGATCCTAAATTTTCACCCTAAATAAATCCTATCAACTATAATAATTTTGGTCCCCAGGAGAAGGACCATTATTCATTATATTCTATGAAATTATTTTATAAAATCACATTATTACAATATAGACAATAGTTAAAACATTATACATTTCTCATATTATCATCCCTGATTCATATTCATTGAGTTATGATTTATACAATTGATTATTCATTCATAGATAAGGAATAAATATTGTTTAGGTCACATCATAAATCATTATAATAATCATAAATTCAATAATGAAAAATAATATTTGTATATATATTGTTGGTCCTCATCACATAACCATAAAACCACATGATTCAATAATATCAAAGTCATGAAAACAAATTATTTATCCACTTTCATGAACATGAATCTATCATAAAATATATCCATTAATAATTACTTTCTAGTATATAGAAAATGTTTTATAGGATATGACAGTTTATTCATCATGGGATATTTTTATATATATTAATGAAATATAGTGATATGTGGCAGAAGATAAACCAAAATAATCTTTATCCACTAATTTCACAATTACATTTAATGATACTTTCCAATGAGAGAGATATATGACTCACTCTGTTGGAAATATTCAATGGGATTTTAGGGATAAATTCTAGTATCCCCTCATGATACATGAATTGTCTGTTATTAGAAAAAATCAATAGCATTTGAAATTTATAAAGGAACAAATCATGCTTGATTAAAAACCTCTAAAGTGATGCATATAAAAAATATGTTTACATGACCAATATATCTCCCCAATATGAGTATTATATAAAATTTTAGAATATATAAAAATGACTCATAGATTATGGGCCCATTTTATAGCCTCATATAAATTCATGTTAGGATTTTCAGGTCCATTTTCAATAAAAAATATTCTATACAATGATACCCTATAAAAAGTGGTAAAGGACTCTCTATAATGAAAATAGATATTTTAATTTAGGGTAACAGAATCCTCTTGAACATCTTCCTCATCCTTCAAAATTTCACATTCATGGTCCGATCCTGTTTTCTTGAATCACACATCCAGATTAACTAACAATAGTATATAGTGATATAATTTTTCACAAATACCTTCATGAGGCATTCCTAGTATAGTATCATCGAGATTAGAAATAATTAATATACATTGATGTAATTTCAACTAAATAAATCCATGGTCCATTCCACCTATTATATAATATGAATGGACCAATTTTAACATTAAATTAAAAAATTAGTTCATATATCCATCTGTGAAACATGACCAAAAGATAATGATTAAAATAAATGTTCCATATATAGTCTAAGATGATGATATTTCTATTGATTGTCTTTCCATGAATTGGTCCCATCCGTAAATAGTCTAATTAGATATAATATATGGAATGATAATGGTACTTATGACATTACTTTTATGTGATTAATTCCTAAGAGGAAATCATTTTAATAAACAAATACCTTATATGGTGATGGTATTAATACTAATAATCATCCATGTTTGTTTAATCAGAGGGAATAATTCATCTAAATATAAAAAGTCTACTTTTTTAAATTGAAAATTAGCCGATATAAGATTCTTTCTCAATTAGTAAAAACCAATTAAAAAAGTCTTTCTTGTCTATCTTATAGTGTGCGGACTAATTTCAATGTTTTTTAGAATTATTTTGATGATTTCATTTCCTTGATATAAATTTTTTTTCTATGAAACAATTTCCCCCATCATTAATAGAAACAAACTTTTCAGAAAGGGCATCTTTATATTATGTTAGGTAGCCTTCAAAGATTTAATTTATAGGATAATTTTGGGATATAAGGTGGAACATTTCAATAATTATCTCACCAGATATACCATTTGATTCTACCACCAATCTTTGTATATGGATACTTCTTGGGATATTAACTCTTAAAGGATGAAAAATGGAACATCAACCATATCTTCAAAAATAATTTATTGTTTTATTATTTATCCCACATTCTAATAATACCAATTATAAAATTTTTGGTTGCAGGGTAATCCAACCAACCAATTCCAATCACCACAAATAAGAGGTGTTATTTCAAAAATATTATAGTCAAATCTATTAATGGGATTTACATCACCAATAAATATATATTACTCTACACATATAGAATTGTTAAAAATCACACACTAATTGACTCTAGGTCATTTTTATCCACTTTTAGATGTAAATATATATTCAGGGACTAGCCATATCAAAAATCTTATTTTTTCACAACTTTTAAATTTAGATGTCCTAAAATAGTCTTCAAATTCATATGATTGGGTGGTCGACACTGGTAATTATTAATTCTATTAAAGAAATTTTACATAATAAAATACATAAAATAATGGAAAAATATATTATATATTATTCGGTCAGATAAAAAATATATCCTTAGGGATCTATTGACACTCACCCAGTCATAGATTCAGGAACCCTTATATTTCTACTTCTATTGGAAATAGTGTAACCTATATCATTGAATGTGGCTATTTCTCTAGAATTAGTTTGTTAGTATACCCTATTATTATCCTCACACTATAATGGTATTTATATGAAATATCATTATATAACCACCATGAAAGATCCAATTGTCAGGTTTGGAATCTCCCACACATTGTAAACCTTATTTTTTTGTGATATAGATAAAACTTCATTATAGGAGGTCCTCTATTGATCCTATAGTGTGTACAAATTATGGTTGAAAATTTTAATCGATAATATATTCCTTGATGGGTTATACCCCTTATTTAATAGAAGAAACTATTTTTTCCTCAAATTGACTGAATAAATGCAATAAATTATCTATGAATAAATTATAAATTCTAACTGATTCAGTATGGACATATTTTAATCATGTTATATAATCTATAGAAATTTAACATGGAACAGAATACCCAAAAAACATTATAATGAATGTGGAGCTCGATAAAATAAATAAGAACCACCATGATATCTATGAGTACCTCCATGGTATATTTACCTACAAAATGGGTACGAAATTATATTATAAATAAGGGTTTAATGGGTGTTAAATAACAACCTAGCCACAATTTACTATCACAACTGATACATTTACCCTTACAACTCCGGTGATGAGATGTGAAACTATATCATCACACCCTCTACTATAGAATTTAAAATTATTATTATTGGTCAGTTTCCTTATGTTTGAACTATACTTATTATCCATGCACCTCAAAAAATAATGGAGTCCTATAATCAGTAAGACATGGCTTTGTCATTTTAATCTACATCAATAGATATCACAAATATCATGGATAAACTTAATGAATGACCATTTATATTTGAATAGATAAATTTAGTGAACATCACATATTTTATATTTCCCCTATTATTTATATTTTTTTGGGTATGTCATTCTAACTAGTGGAACACACATTGGGAGAGGAATGATATTAAAAAATCATTATTCTCCTCCCATAGTAAAATCTATATCTCTAGATATGGATCCCTCTAAACATTATTAGATATTCCCCTTTCAAGGCCATCTCCCAAATATTTTCCAATTTTATACTGAAGGGATTCATTGGTTTGTAAAAATTAATTATCTTTATATTTTAAAAATATAGTTCTCTACATTAGAACAGATAACTATAAAATGGGGTTTGAAGCCATATTGACCAGTCATCAATGTTTACGATCATTGAATATATATCACTATTAATCCATGTAATTTTTGATTACCAATTTATAGGTTCTATAATCATTAATATATTTTACATAACATGTGATAGGAACCCTTAAGTTGGTTTCATGGATTATAATATCAAATTCCTATATATGCATCTCGACTACCATAGTACATGTCTAAAAGCGATTTTTTGGGGAATCCATATCATTTACTATATGAGAAATTTTTTTCACTATAATGTAAGGAATAAGTGTTATTACCATGTTCCATGGATGACCAAAATGGAAAAAACTAGAGGGAAATAATATATAAAAATTCTATGGGGATGATGACTTCTTTCTCCTTTTCCATCAAGAAGACATGAGCCTCATTGTCCTTAATTTCTACCAAAGATTCTTGACAGTGAATATATCTTATTTTTTATTTAATTGTCTAGATTAACATAGAAAAAATACAAGATATGGATTCCTAATCCATGTATTTTATGTGGATATGGATCAATATAGGAAAATAATTTAAGAGCCTTTTCTCTCATGTTAAACTTAAAGAGTTTCATGGAAACATTATATAGTTTTCATATAGGGTAACCAAGGTTGTACCTAGGTTATCTATTGGATAATATCCAATTTCAGTAATGTGATATACATGAATGGATATAATTGTAAAATATTACATGAAATAAATCCTTTTGTATAAGATTAATCGCAATGAAATTTTCATTTAATTCCAGGAGAACCTTGTTCTTTTATTCCACCAATTCATTCATCTATTTCCATACATAAACTGAAAGAAATCCATTATTTTAATAGATGTGTGATAATTGAAATATAAATAAGTTACATAATACTCATATATAATATCAAAGACATTTCAATCCAAAATAATTTTATCACATTGATACATCATGTTTGAATTCATTTGATAAATTCCATCAACATCATCAATATTCATTCTTGTGTGAGGTGATATTTAGGGGTGGAAATTAAATTCAATGTGAATATTAATAATATTAAGACCAAACTATACAATACTAACTAATAGTATGACCCCATAAGAAGACTAAATGAGTTTTCAAAACCTATATGATTCAATTATTTTTTCTCTATAATTGATTTAGTTATTGATGTTATCCAAAATCTTTCCCCACATAATCTCTTCACTATAGATATGAGTAGGGGAATTATCAATACAAATATGTTGTATGATTCAACAAATCGTATCCAATTCTGCCAAAACTAATCCCCTATGATATCTATTCACAATATTTTTTCAATTAAATAATTTATAAACTATTCATCATTATTGGAGTAACACAAAGGAATAAGTAACATGCTCAACCACATTACTAGGAAACCATCTAGAAAATATTTTATTATGATTGAAGTTTGGTTGTTTTTTTCAACATCTCCTATCTTTTTAAATCAATATATTTGTCATAATGTATACCAAGAACACATATCTATTGTTATTGATTCCTTTTTGGGTGTTTTAATGTGATCATACATTCGCAGACGATTAGAAACATCATTATCCATGTTTCGAACAAGATAATGGATCCTAGACTTAATACCTAACTTATGGAATCCATATATGATTTAAAAAACTACCCAAATAATTATCATATATACTAACTATGTTTATTTTATTCCCAATTTGTTGTTACCTCGTCATCCTTGACCCCATTAATGTGATTACGTGACACCCAAAAAAAATTCTCCATGCTTATACCCACCCCATTATGGGTAAAATGAAACACGGTGTTCTGATGATTATAATAAATTAATACCTCTAGTGTAATATTTATATTTATTTAAACATATGTTAATAAAATGTTGATTATTAAAAGTCTTTTTAATAAATTCCTAAACATCATTTATTATATAAAATGTCTTTTTCATAAAATATAGACGATCGATAGTTCTAGTGTCTTTGGGGATTTGGAACATTAGATAATGAATTAAAACACGAAACAGAACATGTTTATTGAAAACATGATTTACATTACCACTAAATTCCCTTTTACATAGAATTGAATGGGATAACCTAAGGACATTCATTAAAAAAGGGTGACCTATGAAGCCTAGTAATGGAGTGATCAGAGAATAACATTAAGAATACATTACTTGTAAGACAATATTCATATCAAAAGAGAATAATAGAAACATGATCATAAAGTCATGATATGTGAGGATTATTATAACATAGAAATGTAGAAACAACACTTAACATTGTATTATCATGATGTAATGATCATTACACAAGGAGCATGAGTAAAAACTTAATAAAATTGAATTATCATTAGTAAACCCTAATTTCACATGACGTATCACGATACAAATTTCTACCCAATTCATTGAAGCGCTATCTGGGCTCACCATTCTTAATCATTTCATTTCATGCATAAGTTTGTCACATTGATCATATAACATGGAATCATTTAACATCTTCATGTATTCCCATATATAGAAATGTGGAATACATAAATGAAACACTATAATCAATATGTAAATTTTTATAATAGTGGATACACTTGATAGAGAAATGGGTATGGTATTTACTACACAATGACATGGCATGGAAAATCAAGGTGCAATTTTGGCAGCATAACACCGTGATATAAGAATTAATGAAAATGGTTGATGAGAGAGATTGGGATGTATCATCAAATTTACAAGAAATTTATAGTACGGGGGTCATATATATACATGTCACGAAACTTGTAATGTAATTTATATTTATAACACCATATACTTTGTTGAATGTAAATGAGTTGAGAGAAATTCCTTATAAAATTACAGCATGGTAATAGGTGTACATGTGAGGCATTAATGTGATAGAAAGGGGTATCTCATAATTAAAACATAAATAGGGAAGTATGGGGGAGATGAAAAACCATACCACAATATTTAAAATTGAAAATAAAATGGAAAACAATATTACTAAACATGGATATAATGAGAATGGAAGGAATCCCTTACATAGAAGTGTGTTACCAAAGGCCTAGGAGGGGATTGATATAGTATTATTGAGATATTGGGGCGCCTTTGGAGGTATCTATAGAAATTGTTAAAGAGGATTTACAAGATATAGAGGGATTCATTGAAGAGGAAGTGGGAGCTTTGGTGGGTTTATAAACGAAAAGGGAGGGAAATCTCTTTTATTTAGCCTTTAGTCAGCACACATTAATCTAAAAAACACAAACCAGGCCATTGTTTTTTCCCTTGGTATTTTATATTGGGGAGTGGAAAAAAAAAATTTATAAGTCCAATGGATGAAACTATTAATATATTAGGCTATCTTATGTGGATTTCAATCACACTCTCAAGGAAATAAATATAAAAATCTAAAATGATTTATAAGTCATGGATGGTCCACTAAATCTTGGTAAATTATATCAAACAAACCTAGAATCACATTATTTTCATGGTAAATCATATATTGTCTGAAAAATAAGTTTATTGTATTTTTATACATCACTAATTGGTCATTATAGTGTCATAAAACAAATAATATATTTAAATGGTATTTAATTTTTCCACCAAAAATTGACTCTCATAAAATTATGAAAAACTCACCATCGTATAATTTCGATGTCCTGATTTCAAAACTAAAATTAATTTTATCTGAATAATTTTATTAATATTTGAATTATTAATTTCAAAATAGAAACATTGATTTATCGAAAATTCATGGGTTTTGACAAAAACGGCTCTCAATGCTTAATAAGAATTACAATTGTATTCTTAAAAATTATACTATCAATTATATATAAAAATTAATTTCGTAAAAATATTCTATTAAAATATTATTTAATTCAAAAATCCATTAATTCATCAAAATATATTGCTTAATTTAAAATTAACAAAAAAATATAATTTGTGATTCAAAAATCATTCACAAAGTAAAAATAATGAAATGAAGGTAAATTATTCATAATATAAAAAAAATACACACAATCCTAGTGATATTTTTTTGTTATATTGAACCTTATAACACCCACATATGACATAAGGGTAAGGATTTCAATGGTAAAATAATTTTGGGATGGGTTGGATTGCATCGCTTTTTTGGTAATCTACATCAACTTCTATTTCCCCCATAGGCGGTTCCGTTGAAGATTAACGTGTTGAAGCATTGATTTGGATTGATCAAAAGAGAAGCCCAATGATTCCACCTCCTTAATGAGATCTGAAAAATGGGCTTTGTATGGAAAAATTCTACTGGATGTATACATAGCTTCCTTTTTCAATATAAAATGGATTTGTTAAAGACCAATATTTATACTAATCTAGTGATCACGGTTTTACAACTATATTAGCAATTATCACATTTCATAATGGTGTTTTAAAATACCAAAATATAAAACCATGGAAGTCCATATTTCATATAACCATTTCACATAATAATACATTTAATTAGATCTTGATTTTTTTTTATTAATAATCATTTTGGCCCTTTTCCCACACTAAAAAGCTGTAGGTAGCTTTGCTTCATCACTTCCTTGGATTCCACCGTTGCTTATTCAAACATGATGATTATCCAAATCACCTTAATGAGGGAAATTGTCATTTTTTTAGAACATTTTCCCTATGATCTATGATATTCACTGGGTTCTCATCATCGAGGAGGTCATTCTACAATGGTACCACCTCTAGATTAAATACATGTGATGGGTAAGGTATATACATCCTCCATAGTGATACATGGAATACATATAGTATATGAAATAGTTTTTATGGGAGTGCTAGTTGATAGGCCACTTCTCTAATGTGTTCAAACATCCACGAAGGTCCGATGTACCATGGAATAAGCTTTACCTTCATTGAAAATATCATAACCCTTTTTCGTAGCTATATGCATAGGAATACCATGTCTCCAACATCAAACTCTTGGTATCATCGACAATTAACAACATATCTCTTTTGTCGACTCTGAGCAGCTTTAATGTAATTGTAGATGGTCGAAACCTTTTCAATTATTTCTTCAACCATTTCAGGACCTCGGAGTTTTCACTCCCAAAATTCATCCCAACACGCATGTGTTCTACACCTCTGACCATACATTGCTTTATTAAGAACCAATTTGATGCTTGAGTGGAAACTATTTTTTTAAGAGAAATCAACTACCAAGAATATGTTGATCTTATCCTCCTTTAAAATCCATTGATCATTCTCTAAACATGTCCTCAAGTGTTTGGATATCCACTCAAATTGGGTATCATTTTGAGAAGGATAAGTCATACTGAATTTCAGCTCAGTATTCAATGTATGTTGAATAATATTCATGGACATGGAGGAGAATCATGGATATTTATTAGATTCAATCAATAGTGGAACTCCATGTAGAATTACAACTTCATTGATATATATCATTACTAGTTTATAAAATGAGAAATCCCCTTGAATTGTATTGATGGTTGTAGTCTTTTTAAGACTATCCGAAGAGCCCAAATATCATTTTTTCTATTTATATCATAGGATGTCATGTGAAAATGTCCTTGGTGATGTTCTCTAATTTCCATGATGGTATGGGTAATGGTTTCATCATACGATTATAATAATTCCTCTCAGATATCACTTTCTGACATACCAGGCCCATTGATGTATATGTAGCAATCACTTTCTTCATGTTTTCCCACCAATAATTCTCTCTTAGGTCCCGATACATCATTGTGGTTTCAGAGTGAAAGTAGATATTTAAACTATGTCCATCATCCAAAATTTACTTCTCTTACTCCTAATTCTATGGAACATGTACTCGGGACCTAAATCTCACAATTTTGTCCTCATTAACATTGATCTCTGAGGATTTCCCATTCATGATAGATTACACCTTTTAAATTCCCAAATCAACCTTTTTAGAATCCCCATATTTCATCTATCTTGGAGGGATCCACATATATCCCATTGATTGGGATTATATAACCTAATGATGAGACCTCCTTCAACCTGAACTCACACTTTCTGCACTTAGCATAGATCTTCTTCTTTCACAAGGTCTCTTGTACAGTTCTTAGATGCACCTCATAAATCACTTTGGTTTGGAGTATATTATAATATCTCATATAAATACCTCAACAAATTTGTCGTGGTAGTCTCTAAAGACTCTATTAATCATGTTCAATAAGATTACTAAAACATTAGTGAGTCTGAAAGGCATTGCTATGAATTCATAGTTCCCTTACCTTGTTAGAAAAGTTGTATTGGGGATATCCTCTTTATTCACCCTTACATGGTAATATACCAAAAGTAAATAACCCATGGAGAAATTTTATTCTCCACATAGTAGATCGATCAAGACATCAATTCATTATAGAGGATACTTGTTCTTTATTGTTATTTTTTTGAGCTCATGAAAATCATTGAAAATTTGCATTGACCCATCTATATTCTTGAAGAGGAGGACTGGGTGCACCCCATGGTGAAGCACCTTGGTGTATAAACCCTTTATACAGATTCCCATATATTTGTTTATTTTACAACTCTATCTCCAAAATATCCCATCTATATAGAGTCTTGGATATTGGAAATTCATAGAAATAAGGTTAGTTGATAATTCAACATCTCTTTTATGAGTATGAACAAGAAATTCCTTGGGAAACACTTTAGTTAATTCCCTCACAATAAACTTGTTTTCAAGGATGGTTGGTTCCTTAGATTCAATAATCTGAGCAAGATACACATAATCTGATGGCAGAAATATCTACACTATATATGATGGTGCTAAAGAAGATTCATCTTCCTCCTTTCACATCTACAGAATCGAGGGTCGATTATCTATTTGGAGAGTTATTTACCACTCACGACAATTTATGATGGATCTATATAAGGATATCCAATCCATGACAATAATTGCATCGAGTTCCCCTAAGAGGGAGTATGATGAGGTTCACCGAAATGTTCAATCTAGATATTATGACCATGGATGAGTAATATTCATGGGATTCAATGATTTCCCCATGTAATGTTTTCACCAACATCTTTTCTTCCATTATTTTTGGAGGTGTTTTTATTTTTCAACTATACATTCGGAATATAAAAGAATGCGTTGAACTAGAATCAAAAAGTATGTTCGCTATTATTCAATGAATAACAATTTTACCTTTCACCACATTCTTTTCAGGGTTCACTTAGGTTTTAGTGATAGAATGATCATGAACATTATTCCTTGGAAGTTGTTGGTTGCCTCTAAAAACCCTTGGATTAGAGAACTGATTTGAAATTTTTCCTTGTTCTTTTTAGATGATGTAAAGAACAACATGTTAAAAGTTGAACGAATCATTCATATCCTCTGTCACAATCATGGGTTCTTCTTTTCAGTAGATAAAGACCATGTGACCTTCTCTTACACACTAAATGAATTTCCCCATCCCCTTCTGGTAATTTATATGGTGCTTCTTTCTACATATTTGGCAATTGAGGTGCCGGGTTTTCATAGAATAGATGGATCTATCCATCCGTCCGCCAAAATTTAATTCCACCTTACTATTTTTAACCCAATGATACATCTGAGATTTTACAATCTTCATTTCATCCTTAAGGGAACATCATAATATTCCCTCATAGTTATCAAAGTCATGGATGGTCAGGGTATTCAGAAGGCTAGGATTCATCCGACAAAATTAGTGGTCAACCTTGCATTCAGGGGTAATGAAAAAGCCATTGGCGTATTGTGAAAGCCCTGTGATGTTTTCTTCCTAGGTTTAGATGGATATTTATTATTTTTCTCTTGAAGGATATTAATTCCATTTCCATATTAATTCATAGGGTGCGAGGAAAATATATTTCAAAAATCATTTTCTGGAAATCCTTACATTCGAATGACTCAATCTCCTCCTCAGGCTTTGTGTTTCTGATCAATTTCCACCATTGATCAGCTTCACACTCCATATGATAAGCATCCAAAAGTTCCTTTTAATGGTCAGAACATTTATGTAAAAAAAGATCATATAAATGGAGTAGATCCATTGTTCACAGATTGAGGGATCATATGATTAATTAAAAGTAGGAGGCCATTGTCTCATGAATCTCTCAATGGAAAACTGATCATTATTGTAACACCCCGAGATTTTATGAAAAATATTATTTTTAATTTCATTAATGTCCTGTGTTATACGCTACACCAAAAGGAGCTTTCACAACACACATCTCTGACCTGGCTTGAATTACACGCAATCGCGACCTTCCACGATAGCGTGTGTTGTACGTAACACCATGTTTCGCTAAACAAAGATATGCTATTAAAATATTATTAAAACTAGCCATTATGAATAGTAATAACACTTTTTGAAATTTTGTAAATTTTATTTTTTAAAATGGACTTCATTTGTGGATTTGGAATATTGAAATTAGCTTAGGGTGAAATTTTGGTGATTTTCGGATAACTTTCATATTTTGATGAATAGTGAAAATTACAAAATTTTAATTAAAAACAACTTTTTCAATTGAAATAATTAATAGTGATAAATTATTAATTTGAGTGGTTTTAAATTATATTTAGAATATATTTTTAAATTTTAATACAATGTTGGTCATTGGATGTAATTTCACATTTAAACCAGTTATAAACAAGTGTCAATCTTTTGATAGTTATTATCTCTTAAAAACACGCCATTTGTTTTGACGATGGGAATTAATTTTTAAATTAGTTAATGTAACTGATATGTTTTGAATTTGGTAAAATAGACCTCATTTTTGAGTTTATAATATCAAATATAGCTCAGGACTATTTTTTGGTATTTTTCTGGAAACTTTCATTTTTTGATGAATAGTGAAACCACTAAGTGGTAGTTAAAAAAACTGAATTGTTCATAAAACATAATTTTACCGCTTCTGTGAATGGAATTTCAAAAATCCGAGAGACACGGTTGATGTCAGTAAGTAAAATGTGGTTCAATGAGATGAAAATAATTTTTGGTGAATAGTAACTTTTTACTTGTATTTACCACGGTTAAAAATAAAAAGGGTAATTAAGGGTAAAAATGATATTATTATTACCCTAACACATGTCCTAATTCTATTGGAAAAGTTTAATTCGACCAAAAACAAACTTAGAAATAAAATATGACCATTTAGGCCCACATGGAATAGATTAGGACATTTATTATTATTTAATTCAAAGAAGAGTTAAAAGAGTTAAAATCAAAGTTTATTTAATAAAACATTTTTACTATAGGGTTATAAATAAGATAAATTCAACAATAAATATTCATTAGAAAGATAAAACGATTTCCTACACAATGGTATTTTATTTGTAATTTTTAGACATTAAATAATTTAATTTATTTATGACACAACGATGATGCATTAATTATCTTATTAATGAAATATTGACATAATTGATGTTATAAATACCCATATAAATATAATTTGAGGCTTTTTATGAATTCCAATAATTTTCTATGTTAATATGACATGTTATTATTGATTTAATTAACTTTGTTTGAACTTATCATTCTTTTATGATTTTCACAAAAATCAATTACTAAATAGTGTCAAAATTGACATAAAATAGTTTTTAAAACAAATATTATATTATTAATTGTTATTTTATTCCTAAAAATATAAGGCTCAGAAAAATGACATAGATAAGGTTATATATTTTAATAATAAACAACTTGGGGTTCGTTTGACTTCTTATAGTATGCTTATTAACCTTATAGTGTAAGAACACAAGAAGACACGGTAAAAGTAAAATTATTTAACTTAATGTTAAATCTAAATGATAAGGTTAAAATAGGAACCTAAACTTGTCTAAATTCTATTGGATGAGAGTATTTCGTCCCATCCCAACCTTAGCCTTGAAATAAATCAATTTGGAGCTATTTAAAACTGAACATGACTTTATAATAAAATAATAGTTTTGGTTATTCCAAAGGTGCCCCTCTCCTCCCTTATAAAAGGGCACCCCCTCCCTCTCTTCCTCACACAAATTTGAGCCTTCAAGCTCGTCCAACCCATGACAAATTCTCTTTTCCACTTCCCTAAAAACATCCTATAGGTTCTGGCTTTCCTAAAAGACCAATCTTAGTGCCCTAAGAGGAGGTCTCAAAGAGGCGCTTCAAAGAAGAGGTAATTTCCGTTACCGATTCTTTCACCTTTATTTATTCTTACACTTCTTCTTCTTAGGTTGTTTCATTATGAAGTAATAACATCAGTATCACTCATATACTGATATGTTATTATAAGTATGAAAAAATCCTATTTCACCATCTATCCATCCTACGGAAAACGAAATCACCGTGCGTGCGTATGTACGGAATACCGTCTCCACGCCGTGGTGAAATCCATTTTCCACCCCCACCATACTTGGATGGGTATAATGGTGTAAATAATAACTATATATTATTATTTTAAAGTGATATTGATTCTGAAATAGTATACATACACTCCAATACAGTCCCACGATCATGAGAACGATATCATCGCTCGTGCGTACGTACGGACTACCGTCTCCACGACGCGATGAGATTCATTCTCCACATTAAACCATTCATGATTGATTATAAATATATATAATAAGTATTCATGAAATATATTACATAATAATGATACTGTATTTATGTGTACATATATGTATTTCATCAACATAATTCCATTCAACTCAATAAGGAAAAGAAAACAGCATCCGTGCGTACGTACGGTCTACCGTCTCCATGAACGGTGAATTTCATTCCATTTACTGATTTATTATATATATATATATTCTGAATATATATTATATATAAATCATGTTTTATATTCTGGAATTAAGTAATCATGATCTATGTAATCATATGAATAATTACAAGTCAAAACACGGACGACAAATGAAACAATTTTACCCAAAACGCTCTTTAACATGAATTTACAAAAGAACGGGTAATATAAAGTCATAAGTGAATCATATATGATATAATAACCGTGAATATGATTCTTTAATAAGTCATTAACATTATTTAAATAATTATACAGGAGGTTCGGACACGTACAAAGCATATCGGACCAAAGGTAAGGGAAATAACACAATCTCATTTTTATCCGAGATTGTTTATACTTTGGTATTTACTGGGGTGTATTTTATCATCCACATCCATGTTTCCTAAATATTTAATATTATTTCCAACAACCTACAATTGTTTAAATCCAATTTTACCCTTCGGTGAGTTTTTAGTAAAGAATATGAAAGGAATCTTTTGTCGTTTTTTCTTACGAGGTACTTTTTTTACTTTTCCGACAAAAGTACGAAGAATGTTTTTTTAACTTATACGGCATGAATGGATTTTTAAAACATTATTTCCAAGAAGCATCCTTTAAAAGTTTTCACGTTTATTTTTAATCAGCTTCTTTTAGTTTAAAATTGTATGACATGTTAAGAAAGGAAAAGTGTTTTTGAATTAGAAAGGATATTTTCCTCAAGAATGAATTTCAAGTGTTTTATCAAAATTATTTTCCATCTAAGATAATAAAGGGTTCTGTTTTTATCCCTGTTATTACATTTATTAGATTATGTTGTGATGGAATTATATTTTTATGAATTCCTTTATCTTATATGAATTGTTTTATGATGTCATGTTGTTAAGAATCCCATTTTTACTACATGGGTTATGCAATGATGTATGATTTATGATTTTGTGGCACACATAAGAATGGTATCATTATGAGATGGGTGGGACCTATATCTCCCTCCAATTAATTGGGTAATGATTTTATATCTCATGAGACAGACATGGCTGGAATGGTAGGTTATACCGGTTCAGTGAAACAGGACTAAAACGAGGGTGACTCGGTTCAGAAAGTGACTTTGTCCAGTAAGATAGTCTTGGCAATGAGTCTTAAGTAATACGAAATGATTCTTTATGATTATGTGTGTATGCCACAATGTTTAATGTTTTATGTTATGAATATTGTGATTACATTTCACTGCCATGAGTTATCCCCTGTTATGAAATTATGATCTCTTTTACTGGTTAAGATTTCCAAAAGTTATGTGCTTATGTATATGATGTGATTGATATTTCTTTTGTTTACCCTTACTGAGCATTTGAGCTCACCCTTTTATGTTTTCTTTTCCCCAGGATATAAAGAAAGGTTTTAGGTATAAAAAAGGAAGATCTTTATGGGATATGTTAATGATCTTTCACCAGGATTAGAAGATTATATTCCGAGTTTCCAAATACAATAAACTATTACGATCCTTGTGTGTGTGTTTTTGTTATATACTAAGTATTCCGCAAATGAAACGTAATGTCAATGTACGTCAAGCTTTGGGTCTCTACATTTGGTATCAGATGAAATGTTTAGTCAACCATTGTAAACTACGATGTGAGAACGTTAGTGAGATCCCTAGAGATATTTCTAAGGTATGTCTAGGGATGTCTCTAAGGATAAGTATACGTATAGGATATAGTCCTAGAACTACGGTAACGATCTTAGAATTTAACCTAAGATGTTAGATATTAAGTGTACTCCCCCTTTATTATGTTTTTTTCTCTAGCATGATTTTTTCCTCTCACAAGATTCTTTTTGTGTTTTAGTTAATGGAGGGAACCAGAAGGAATTCGGTTAACATTGAATCCAATGGACAAATTGGTGACTATGAGCAACAAAATTGTGTAATTTCTAGAGAGAAAGATATTGTGATTATGCCGAATCAGTCATTGCGATATATGATTAACAAGGTGAAATTAAGTGGTATGACTAATTCATCAATGAAGAGGAAGATAAACTATTATGCATGTTTGCATGTTGAGGAGCATAAAGAAAAGAAGATTGAGATTTCTAAAGAAGGGAAGAAGAACCTTGAGAAATACATAAAATAGAGGGACCGATGTTATCTGTGGGGAGAAAAGGGTCATAGAGTGACATACTATTATGGAGTTCAATGTCTTATTTGTGGATAACATGGGCATTACCCAACTCAATGCCCTCACCTAAAAAGTTACTTCTAAATCAAGGAAGGACTTATTCCAGGACAATCATTGAAGTGGATGGACTGAAGTGTTTATGTATTGGTATTCAAGAATAATGTTGTTGAGGTACTTTTATGGTGTATTGAAATATTTATGTATTGGTCTATTGTGGTTTTCAATAATTTTAATTTACTGGTAACCATGAAAAGAGATTCAAATATTTTGGAAAGTAGATGATATGCGCATAATGAAGGAATAAGAAGATAATGAGATGTTTGATTGTATTCATGATCTCATGATTGATATAAAGACTAAGTGATATCATGGTTTGAGTATATATAATTTTGAGGATTTTGGTATGTGGAAAGAGGTAACTTTTAAGAGAACTCATTTTTCAATAAGGCTCAATGGGTATTCAAGAGAGTACAAGATTATGGCCTTTGAATGTTTGGAATGTGACCAAAAAGATATATCTTATGATATATGAGGATCAACGATGGTATTAAATCTATGAGAGTGGACTGCAGTATTATGGATAAGCCTAAAGATTGGAATTGATTATGTTGTACATAAGTTAGTATTGTTTTTTTCGATATTATTGATGGGATGTTATAGTAATATAGTTTTTGAAAAAGGACAACATGAAGGACGAGCGACAGCCCATCGCGTCGGACAAGGCTGTGGGAATCGAACCCACAACCGAAGTGCGACTGGCCTTTATCGCCTACCACTGGCCTACAGGAAGTCCCTGTTTAGTAGAAACTAGTTTTATTATATTAAGAATTATGATATATGAATTATAAGTCCATTTTAGGAACCATATATGATTAATCTCACTATAGAATGACTTATGTATATTTAATAACTTTTGCTAACCTATTGGATGAGACAGATGGAATGACCCATCATTTTATCACATGATCTGCTAACACTTCACGAATAACAAATTCAACTTCATTTATTTAAGGGATGAAGTGTAAATTGTTCATGGCACGAACAATAGTGAGATTTAACCAAAATAAATTAAGTATTTATTCTAAATTCTTCATCTTTAGGGAAACGATCTTGAAAACCAAAAATGTTGTCCTAGTTCTATTATATATGATTAGTCAGATGGTACCTTAGATCGTCACAAATTTTTGGATTTGTGATTGTTGGATTTTCCATAGCGATGTTCTCTACCACTCTCCATCAGAACATGATGGTTAGATTTTTCTTCCATATCCATATTTTCATATATGTGGAATCCCGGTGATTAATTTATTTGGGTAACCGTTACGTTTCATACTTTTGTTTTTAAAGATTGGTTTTGGTAATCCTTTTTACGATGTGGGTTTCTATTAAAGAAACTTTTGAGTAGTAAACCATTTATAACTCCGACGAATTTCGAGGGCGAAATTCATTTTAAGGGGGGTATAATGTAACACCCCGAGATTTTATGAAAAATATTCTTTTTAATTTCATTAATGTCTTTTGTTATACGCTACACCAAAAGGAGATTTCACAACACACATCTTTGACCTGGCGTGAATTACACGCAATCACGACCTTCCACGATAGCGTGTGTTGTACGCAACACCAAGTTTCGCTAAACAACGATATGCTATTAAAATATTATTAAAACTAGCCATTATGAATAGTAATAACCACCTTTTGAAATTTTGTAAATTTTACTTTTCAAAATGGACTTCATTTTTGGATTCGGAATATCGAAATTAGCTTAGGGTGAAATTTTTTGTGATTTTTGGATAACTTTCATATTTTGATGAATAGTGAAAATTATAAAATATTAATTAAAAACAACTTTATCAATCGAAATAATTATTAGTGATAATTTATTAATTTGAGTGGTTTTAAATTATATTTAGAATATATTTTTACAATTTAATACAATTTTGGTCATTGGATGTAATTTCACATTTAAACCAGTTATAAACAAGTGTCAATCTTTTGATAGTTATTATCTCTTAAAAACATGCCATTTGTTTTGACGACGGGAATTAATTTTTAAATTAGTTAATGTAGCTGATATGTTTTGAATATGGTAAAATAGACATCATTTTTGAGTTCATAATATCAAATATAGCTCAAGACTAATTTTTTGTATTTTTCTGGAAACTTTCATTTTTTGATGAATAGTGAAACCACTAAGTGGTAGTTAAAAAAACTGAATTGTTCATAAAATGTAATTTTACCGCTTTTGTGAATGAATTTCAAAAATCTGAGAGACACGGTTGATGTCATTAAGTAAAATGTGGTTCAATGAGATGAAAATAATTTTTGGTGAATAGTAACTTTTTACTTTTATTTACCACGGTTAAAAGTAAATAGGGTAATTAAGGGTAAAAATGATATTATTATTACCCTAACACATGTCCTAATTATATTGGACAAATTTAATTCGACCAAAAACAAACTTAGGAATAAAATATGACCATTTAGGCCCACATGGATTAGATTAGGACATTTATTATTATTTAATTCAACGAATAGTTAAAAGAGTTAAAATCGATGTTTATTTAATAAAACATTTTTAATATAGGCTTATAAATAAGATAAATTCGACTATAAATATTCATTAGAAGGATAAAACGATTTCCTACATAATGATATTTTATTTTTAATTTTGAGACATTAAATAATTTAATTTATTTATGACACAACGGTGATGCATTAATTATCTTATTAATGAAATATTGACATAATTGATGTTATAAATTCCCAAATAAATGTAATTTGAGACTTTTTATGAATTCCACTAATTTACTAGGTTCATATGACATGTTATTATTGATTTAATTAACTTTGTTAAAACTTATCATTCTGTTATGAGTTTCACAAAAATCAATTACTAAATAGTGTCAAAATTGACATAAAATAGTTTTTTAAAACAAATATTATATTATTAATTGTTATTTTATTCCTAAAAATTTAAGGTTCGGCCAAATGAATTAGATAAGGATATATATATTAATAATAAACAACTTGGGGTTCGTTTGGCTTCTTGTAGTAAGTTTATTAACCTTATAGTGTAAGAACACAAGAAGACACGGTAAAAGTAAAATTATTTAACTTAATCTTAAATCTAAATGATAAGGTTAAAATAGGAGCCTAAACTTGTCTAAATTCTATTTGATGAGAGGATTGCGACCCATCCCCACCTCAGCCTCGAAATAAATCAATTTTGAGCTATTTAAAACCGAACTTGACTTTATAATAAAATAATATTTTTAGTTATTCCAAAGGTGCCCCTCTCCTCCCTTATAAAAGGTCACCCCTCCCTCTCTTCCTCACACAACTTTGAGCCTTCAAGCTCGGCCAACCCCTGAAAAATTCTCTTTTCCACTTCCCTAGAAACATCCTATAGGTTCTGGTCTTCCTAAAAGACCAATATTAGTGCCCTAAGAGGATGTCTCAAAGAGGCGCTTCAAAGAAGTGGTAATTTCTGTTACCGATTCTTTCACCTTTATTTCTTATTCCACTTCTTCTTCATAGGTTGTTTCATTATGAAGTAATAACATAAGTATCACTCATATTCTGATATGTTATTATAATTATGAAACGATCCTATTTCACCATCTATCCATCCTATGGAAAACGAAATCACCGCGCGTGCGTACGTACGGAATACCGTCTCCACGCAGTGGTGAAATCTATTTTCCACCACCACCCTACTTCGATGGGTATAATAGTGTAAATAATAACTATATATTATTATTTTAAAGTGACATTGATTCTTAAATAGTATACATTCACTCCAATATAGTCCCACGATCATGAGAACGATATCATCGCTCGTGCATACGTACGGACTACCGTCTCCACGACGCGATGAGATTCATTCTCCACTTTAAACCATTCATGATTGATTATAAAGTATATATAATAAGTATTCATGAAATATATTACATAATAATGATACTGGATTTATGTTTATATATATGTATGTCATCTACATAATTCCATTCAACTCAATAAGGAAAAGAAAACTGCGTCCATGCGTACGTACGGTCTACCGTCTCCATGAACTGTGTATTTATTTCCATTTAATGATTTAATATATATATGTATATTCTGAATATATATTATATATAAATCATGTGTTATATTATGAAATTAAGTAATCATGATCTAAGTAATCATATGAATAATTACAAGTCAAAACACGGACGACAAATGAAACAATTTTACCCAAAACGCTCTTTAACATGAATTTACAAAAGAACGGGTAATATAAAGTCATAAGTGAACCATATATGATATAATAACAATGAATATGATTCTTTAAAAAGTCATTAACATTATTTAAATCATTATACAGGAGGTTCGTACACGTACAAAGCATATCGAACCAAAGGTAAGGGAAATATCACAATCTCATTTTTATCCGAGATTGTTTATACTTTGGTATTTACTGGGGTGTATTTTATCATCCACATCCATGTTTCCTCAATATGTAATATTATTTCCATCCACCTGCAATTTTTTAAATCCAATTTTACCCTTCGGTGAGTTTTTAGTAAAGAATATGAAAGGAATCTTTTGTCGTTTTTTCGTACGAGGTACTTTTTTTTACTTTTCCGACAAAAGTACGAAGAATGTTTTTTTAACTTATACGGCATGAATGGATTTTTAAAACATTATTTCCAAGAAGATTCCTTTACATGTTTTCATGTTTATTTTTAATCAACTTCTTTTAGTTTAAAATTGTATGACATGTTAAGAAAGGAAAAGTGTTTTTGAAGTAGAAAGGATATTTTCCTAAAGAATGAAGTTCAAGTGTTTTATCAAAATTATTTTCATCTAAGATAATAAAGGGTTTTGTTTTTATCCCAATTATTACATTGATTTGATTATCTTGTGATGGAATTATATTTTTTTGAATTCCGTTATCTTATATGAATTGTTTTATGATATCATGTTGTTTAATAATCCCATTTTTACTACATGGGTTATGCAATGATGTATGATTTATGAGTTTGTGGCACACATAAGAATGGTATCATTATGAGATGGGTGGGACCTATATCTCCCTCCAATTCATTGGGTAAAGATTTTATATCTCATGAGATAGACATGGCTGTAATGGTAGGTTATACTGGTTCAGTGAAACAGGACTGAAACGAGGGTGACTCGGTTCAAAAAGGGACTTTGTCCAATAAGATAGTCTTGGAAATGAGTCTTGACTAATAAGAAATGATTATTTATGATTATGTGTGTATGCCACAAATTTTAATGTTTTATGTTATGATTATTGTGATTTCATTTCACTGCCATGAGTTATCACAGGTTATGAAATTATGATCTCTTTTACAGGTTATGATTTCCAAAAGTTATGTGCTTATGTATATGATGTGATTGATATTTCTTTTGTTTACCCTTACTGAGCATTTGAGCTCACCCTTTTATGTTTTCTTTTCCCCAGGATATAAAGAAAGGTTTTAGGTATTAAAAAAAGAATGATATTTATGGGAGATGTTGAAGATCTTTCACCGGGATTAGAAGATTATATTCCGAGTTTCCAAAGACACTAAACTATTACGATCCTTGTGTGTGTGTTTTTGTTATGTACTATGTATTCCGCAAATGTAACGTAATGACAATGTACGTCAAGCTTCGGGTCTCTACAATTATTATGGTAGGTTGAACATTCTTATAAATAAATTTTTATATTCAAATCAGGAATTAACTAAGAGAGTATCATGCCAAATTTCGTGATTAATACTCCCATTGGATTGGGTATCTCATTTGAACATTCATCAAATTGATCTTCCCATCAGCTGTTTTCTCAATTGTCCAATTACTGACCATTAGATAGAATGAAGGGAATGATAGGGGTAACCCATAAAGGGTAATCCATGGACAAAATAGATTACTTATATATAAATTTTATTTCCATAACTTATGAATCTTTAGGCTAAAATCTATGGTATCCCTGATCTAACTCCCAAAATATATTCATAGACATATTTTTTTTAATTCCATTTACAATGGTTCCTATTAAGCATGAGAATTCACAGAACATATCTCTCAGGATTTTTGTTACCAAGAGTGCCTCAAGGCCCATTGTTGAGTACCAGGATACCATGTGTCATGCTAGAAAGTCCATGTCAGAGTATTAACTCCTCGGTAAATCTGTATCAGATCTGCCTCTACCTACTCGTATCTAGACATAGATTAATTTTCATGATAAACCACCAACTCAATACCCACCAAAACATATAGATGTTTTTATTATACGTAGTCTTACCCCTAAGGCTTTCACTAGGGTTTTCTCATACAAATCCCAAAAACAACTACACTTATCAAATGATAACAACTATAACAACTATCGGTTTTTCTACAAAAATAAACATGTTTTATACATAAAATCATTAGAAGATATTACATAGAACATTGAGAGTTCTAGTATAAATAGGGGTAATTAACATTAAATAATGTCTTAAAACATGAAACACAACATCTTTATTGAAAACATCCTTTACATGACCACTGCATTCCCTCTTACATAACATAGATTGTGATAACCTGAGGACATGCATAAGAAAAAGTGTGAGCTATAAAGACAAGTAAGTGAGTAAACAAGGAATAACAAGATGAATATAGTAAATTTTATGAAATAGGAATATCAAATGAAAATAAAAGAAAATGAACATAAAAGTATGATATAACATGATTATCATAACATGGAAATGTGGAATGAAAACATAACAATGTATTAGCATGATCAATGCATCATTGCACATAGAGAATGAGTAAACCCGCATTACAATAAATTATCTTTTGTAAACCCTAATTTAACATGATGTATCTTGATAAGAATCATTACCAAATTCATTAGATTGCTATCAGGGAACACCATTCTTAATCATTTCATTTCATATATAATTGTTCCTTATGGATCATATAACAAGGAATCATTTATACTTGTTATTTTTTCAAAGATAATAGACTGGGAAACACATACATGAAACTCTATAATCAATAAGTAATTTTTCATAATGTTGAATACCCTTGATTATGAAATGGGCATGGTATTCACTACACAATTTCTTTGGTTTGGAATGTTGCGGTGCAATTTCAGCAGCATAACAGTGTGATATAAGAATTCCTAAAAATGGTTGATGAGAAAGAAAGGGATGAATCATCATATAAACATAAAATTTTCATTACATGTGTCATATAGATACATGTACAACCAATGTAATTGAATTTAGATTCATAATCAAGGAAAATTTGATAAATGTAAATGAGATGAGAGAAACTCCTTACGAAATTTTGGCATTGTAATGGGTGTAAATAGGAGGAATTAATGAGATACAAATGGGTCTTTCATCATTAAAAAATAATTAGGGTAGTATTTGGGTGGTATAAAATCGTATCAAACATTTAAATTTTAAAATAAATGGCATAAAAATATTAAGGAACTTGTATAAAATGAGAAAGAAGGAATCCCTTTCATGGATGTGTGATCCCAAAGGCTTGGTAGGGGAGTGAAAGGGAATTCATGAGAGCATGGGGAAGTTTGGGATGAATCTAGAGAGAATAGTGGAGAGGTAGATTGACCTCTAAATTCTTTTATTGAAGAGGAAGTTGTAGATTGGGTAAATTTATATATGAAAATGGGTGGAATTATTTATTATTTAGGATTGGGCCACTACACATTAAACTAAACAAAACCACAAATGAACCAATAGTTTTTTCCCATGGTTTTTTCCAAAGGGGAGTGGAAAAAATTATTTTCTAATTCCAATGGCCTAACATATTATAATATTATTCATTATTCTATGGAGGTGAGTCAGACTCTTAGTGAAATAATTTTGAAAGCTAAAACATTTTATATGTCTGGTATGGTTCATTAATGCTTTGTAAAATAAATCAATAAAACATAATATTACATTATTTTAATGGTAAATCATATATTGTCTGAAAATAATCTTTCTAATATTTTATTACATCACTATTTGGTTGTTTTGATTTAATAAAACACATTATATATTTAAACGTTATTTAATTCCTTCCCAAAAAATTTATTTTCTTAGAAACTAACGAAAAATTATCTGTTGGATAATTACAACATCCTGATACCTAATATATTATTCATTTTATCCAAATAAATATCTATAAATAGTAATTATTTATTTTGAATCAAAAAAATAAATTTATAAAAAATTCATGGGTTTTGAAAAAAAAATAGCTTTCAATAATTAGTAAAAATTATAATTGTATTCATAAAAACTATATGATCATTAATATTTAAAAATTAACAATGAAATAATTTTTTTATAATAAAATTATTTATTTAAATACCCATTAATCCACTAAATTATTTTTCATCATAAAATGTTTACTAAAAAAATGGTATTTTTACTTTAGAAACCCGTTTACAAAGTCGCAATAATAAAATCAATATATATTATTTATTCAATAAAAAAAATACACAATCATAATTGTATGTTATTATTACATAGACCCTTAAAACAACCACATATGACCTAAGGGTAAGGTGTGCGATGATGATAAACTCTTGGGGTGGCTCAGATAACACTACTTCAGGGGTAATCTCTATCAACTTTTACTTCTCCTGTAGGCGGTTCCGTTCGAGCTTAACATATTGATTATTGGCTAGGGCTTGGTCATAAGTGAAGCCTGACGATGCCACCTCCTTTTAGAGCTCCTACAAATTGGCATCATATGGAGAAATTCTACTGGATGAGGCCATCACTTCCTCTGCCTAAGTAAATTTGATTTGTTAAAGCCCTATATTTATACTAATCATGTGATCATTATTTAACAGCTATATTATCCATGGTAATAATTCATAATTATATTATTAAATAAAAAATTAAAACTAAGGAAGTGTGTATGTATTATAACCATTTCATATAATAAGAAATTTTATTAGTTCAATAGTAACTCTCATTAATAAAATTGTGGGTCTTACATTGATGTATTCATTGATATACACTTTTTTCAGTGTGATCTCAATTTTGGTAGTCATTTCCTAAACTCAATAATCCTATAACCATTGACCATTGAATCATCCCATCTAATGAAAATACCAATAATTTTTCGAACATAGTACTTGATAAGTAATGGAGTGATGGATTATTGAGGAACAATAATTTTTTGGGTTATATTATCATCTATTTATTTTATAGATTTATTTTTTATGAAATGAGAAATATATGAGGTAGGTCCCCTCAGGAATAGCAGCACCATTCAAGGATATGTTTCTGAGGATTAGGTTTTTCTAATCTTCGAACCAGGATCCTAAAAGGAAGAAATCTATATTGGAATGGTGAAATCTGTCAATGCCTATGATCATATACTAGAAATATCTCAGATACAATCTTTTTTAGTTGGTTCTCCTTCATGAACATAGTTAATGTGGATAAAACGGGGCCCAACTAACCCAAATAATCAAGATTGATGTCTATTATCATATATTTGATCTGAGGTGTTGTATTAGTGTTAGAGGGAACATTTTAATCAATTTTCATCACTATTATAAAAATGTATTTCACACTATAATAATAAATTATCTGAATAAACATTTAACGAACCATAAGTATGGAATAAGACACAAAAGAAAACATCTAGGAATTTCAAAAATCAAAATCATTTACCTATTTTCTTCACTATGGACCGAAAAAATATACCATTCTCAAATTCCTACATTATTTCCTTCATTTAGGAGATTTATTAGGTCCCTCTCCTATGGGCCTTATTAAGGACACCTATATATGCTCCTTACTAATCCCATCAACTAGGTGACTCAAGATGTCCCATCTCTTATGTAGCTAACTGAGTCCACTGACAATGGTTTTTTTAATAAGGCAGTTTCCTTGGTATGTCATGCTCATGCCCTGATCATAGGGTGATGGTTAGGGCGAATTGATATGGATCCCCCCTAAGGCACCCCTAAAATGGTGGCTCTATAGGAAATCATCATTTTCCATGATGTATAATTAGTGAAGGGATTAAAAGAGATGGCATTGTTGTATTTTATGTGTATCTATATTAGGAGGGGACCACCCTTTTTGTTATAATTTTAGATAATTTTCCTCAAAAAAGTCACTGGGAACACCATGCTTCACTTGTGTGACTCACCAAGGTCACCAGTATGCATAAAATGTTTATTTTTCCTAATCTACCTACATTAATGAACATAATATTCCTGGTTATACTATCATGATAGGGAGAATTTACCTCTATATATTACCCTATTCATTCCAAATATATATAATTTTAAGTGTAGAATGTGTTGGAAAACATTTTTTGGAGAAAATACAAATTATAATACCAAAATTCCTTAAGAAAGATCGCAATCATATTTTTCATCCCCTGTGAAGGAAACCCAATTTACATCACCTTGTATTCCCCCATGATTTCCAAGGATATGTCTCCCATCATTCACTAAATATTCTACCTTTGTTAGTTTCATACCTATTCCAACATGTATCCCAAAGGAATATATTTGTTTAAATAAATACACTATATCTTCTTAAAACATGGGGAAATTTTTCAATGCTTCAGAAATAGGGATATAGAGAGATAATAAGATCCACTCTACTTATGTATCAATGTCTGTCTAAATATAGTATTTAGAACACAAAACATATGTGTATTAACATAAATGATAATTGTTTCACCTAGAAGAGAAAACCATTTTTGAAGAAAACAATGAACCCATTATTTTTTCACTATGATGAGGAACCAATAAAGTCAGATTTTCATGGACTTCCCATTACCCTATTTCATCGAAATGGGAGATCTATAGCCAATGGTCACCTATATAGGAAACCCATCACCCTTGGCTATTCACATAAGTGAATCATCACCTATGACTTTCTAGTTGGGTGATCTCGTAACAATGTACATCCTCATAGGGAATCAAATCACCCAAGGTGATTCACATGGGAAAAAATTTAGGGTTTATTCCTACAACAACATGAGATTTTTAAATATCACATTTTTGATCACCTATTCAGTAAAAAAACACCGAGTTCCAACAAATCATGATATAATAATGATATGTTATTATTAAAATCTATCCGACATATCATATTCATTAAATTCGAAGTTATGAAAAGTATTTATTACATTATTTAATATATATATATAAATAATATATAATTTTAATGATCAAATCGTAATAATAACTCATATTTTTAATGATATCATATTCTGAAAAAAGTTTCTTTCTTTTAAAAATTATTTTTTTAATTTTTGAGTGAATATATGATTATTTATTTACATAAAATTTATATGTATTATTTTATAAATTGAATATAATTTTTGAAATAATAAATTAAAATTTTAATATTGTTGAATGTTTGGATATTTATAGAAAATATGGACTTCTTAGTGAATAGTCATATGTACTAATATTTTTAAATTGTCATTTCATTTCAATAAATTCATTAATTTAATAGTTCCATTATTCTATTAGTTTTATTTATTTGTAATGAATGTAATATTTATTTATATTTAATATAAATAATTACCTTTTAATCCTATTTTCACTATATTATAGTTTAGTTTTTTTATTTGGCTTCAAGATACATTTCCATAGAAACTGTTTTATAGTGCATAATGATTCTCCATATTAATTATTATAATAAATCTAAACATGGAATTATTTTAATTCAATATATATATGATAATTATTTTATTATTAATATAAATTTATTTATTTTTTATTACTTTTAAAATAGTTAATGATAATAGTCTTTTCCGTAATTTTTTGTAAAACTGATTTTTCATCATGCTTACGGGATTTATTTTTAATTAAATTATGCCACTTTTTTAAATTTAATTTGATAAATTAGATTATTTATTTTATATAAAAATAATTAATACAACACAATACAATCTTTTAATCTTTAGGTCAAAATTAATAGTAAAAACAATAGGAATATATTACGAGGCATATTGTTAAAACTAGTTTACCATGGGTAAAGATAATTTTGTAAATGTAATTAAATATATGTAAATTTATAAATTTAAATATAAGAGGTTTTTATTGGGTTTATATCTATTATGTTTAATTATTATTATTTTTGGGAGGCATATGACTTGAGAGTGGTTAACCATTATTTAATATATTCATGTATTTACCTGAATGTCATTCATCCTGCCTTATAATATTGAATCCCATATTCTATCAATTCCACACATAAAGAATACATTATCTCATTAAGGAACTAATAATTTACTTAACTAAATCTTTATAGTAATCCTACAATTTTTATATTAATCATAAATCTAATCATGGAAGGCATTATGTATAATCCTAAAGGTGTGGTCTGGGGAAGATGTAAAATTATTTACAATGAATCATGATATTATGACTTCATATACATCTATAACAAATTCATCACTCATGAATATATATTAGAAAAAATATATAAAATATATCACTATATTATTATGTCATTTTTATGACCAAAAAAAATCTCTACTTCTAGAAAATTAGAACTAAAACCATCATTTTCATGTAAAAAGAACTACCACCTCATGAATCAATGTAATTTTCATTCCATCATTTCCTCAAAAAATTGTTCATGATAATGGATTTATGTATATATATGTTATTAGTGAAATTTTTTTAAAAATGTATAATTAATATATCATATATTTTCATACATTTACATATAATGAAAAATGATATGATTGTTCATTTATAAAATACTCTGCCTACTCATGAAGCAGCATGAATAATTGTTTATTACCACATAACATGGGTTTCATATGTATGACTATTTAATGAAATGATATTATATTTATTATATAATTATCATTCATGATTTTGAAATAACATATATATACCTTTCACGATTATCCTTGAAAAATGGAAACGTTGCCTACGTATACGTATTACCTAATGTCTTCATGACTATAATGTTGATGATTTTTCATAGCCATTTTATGGTTAATTTTAAATGTATAATTTATCTTTTATAATAATAATTTTTTTAATTATTTTTATTAATCTATAGATTATTGATCAATGTTCCCTGTGAGAATGGTCAATAAACCATTTTCATTTTTAATTTATTAACCAAGGGACCTCAAAACACCGAATGATGTTATAAATGATGTTTGAAATTAAATATCAAATTAAAAATAACTATTTAATTTTTTATGTATAAATGATTAAAATATAAAGATTTTATTGTGATAAAATTAATATATATATATATATATGTTTATTTTATTTTATATAATTTACATAAATGAAAAATTCTATATTCTAGGTAAGGATTTCATCTCAAAACATCTTTTATTGAGAAAAATGAACGTTTATGAACCTATTTGGGATTGAATAGTGCATATAATACAAAATTGCATATATTATTTTGAACCCTTAATAATTAGAAATTTATTAGGTTATAATTAATTAATTTCATTCATTGAATTTTTGATTCCATGGATACAAATATACAATGAGGTTTTGATTCAATTTTATGTTACATAGGATTTTTGAAGCATGAACTTATATTGTAAGAAATTAATTAACCATTATTTTATAAAAAACTATTTTTTTATTTCTAGTTATTATATAATTTTTATGTAATAGTATTATATTCAACTTTTTGGTACTTAGAATTATTGGGAAAAATTTTTTAGTTAGAGCTGACTTCATATGTCTCTTTGTTCGAAAATACATTTTCTCTTGTATCCATGTATTCTAAAAATAATTTCATTTTTTTAATTATAGAAAATTACATATAATGAAATTTTTACACATGTATAATTTTTTAAAAATTAATATTTAATTATACTTATTTTTCCCCATAAATTATGTATTTGATTTTCTTTTTCATCAGTTTGAATTGAATATTTCTGTAACTTATATAGATTGTATAAGATTAGTTCCATCACGAACACACAACAATTTGAATGCCCCTTTATATTTTTCGAGGGTTATTTTTAATTAATTTTATATATAATTCATTGAAACATTTAGTTTTTGAATATTTTATTTATATGCGAAAAGAGTATTTTTTCGTTAAAAAGTATTCAATTTAATCTTTTAAATACAATATCATCGGCAATTATAGACATTCATGTTAAGGATCTATTAAAAATTATTTATCTATATCTATCACATATATACATAGATTAGTATACATTACTGTACCTAATAAATATATTCCTTACATTATTCTCTATGATACATCCATATTGAAATTTTGTTGATTATAATATTAGAAAAGACTCTACAACAATTTTTTTCAATGGGTAATTCTTATGATTATACATTAACATTGATTTTCATTTTTTGAAAACAACATATTGATATTTTTATAATTAGAGTAGTTAGAAAGAAATTAAATTTATTGGGAAATTTTTTTATTCTCATGATACATGTTCAGTATTATAGATTTAAACGTATTCATTTTAGGACATTTTCTAAATTTTGTAATTTTTTAGGAAATTAACTATGTTATCCCAAGAATATTTTCATGTTTATACCCATACTAGAATTCTTAACTTGACATTTTTTGTTGTATTACCTATGTTATCCCAGGAATATTATCATGATCAATAGTATTTATGAGATCATTATAGAGAACAAAATAATGAGGTTTTATATTAGTACCACATTGATATATTATGAATCTAATCTTCAAAAAAAAACAACCCATCATCAATGTATTTTTCATTTTTCATTGTTTATGATTAAAATAATAGAATAATTTGTGTAAATGAAATAAGCCTATATAGTAAAGGTAGTTCCCATAACATAAGGTTATTAACATGGTTAACCAATTTCCCATGGTTCTCATCATCGGTTACCAATTTCCCAATGATATTGTCTTGGATGACCCACATCCCAATGTTGTTCATCAGGATGAATCTTCTCATAAGGTCATCCGCTTTAGTGATCCACCTCTCATGAATATCCATTTAAATGATATATCACCCTTGTAAGTATATATGGGAAGCCCATCATATATTTCAATCTTGTTGGTAATCTCATATCCCAATCACATCCACATGGGTAACCAATCACATAAGGCTATCCATTTGGGGGAGATATCTCCAAAGAGCTTCTGTATCATTTACCCACATCTAATGGAAATTCACATGGGTGACCCTTTTATAAAGGGAATAAATTATAATGAATATTCTCCCATGGATCATGTAAAATGTGAAAAAATATTTTAATAACCCCACCTGGTTATCATACCTTTGTTAATTCATCATTAAGGCATGTAATCTCTAAAATTATATACTATTACAAATTACCAGTGATCCTTATGTCATTAATTCATTAGGGAAATATAAATCTTACCCAATGATCCATATGTAGATATACAATTGTATATTCCTCCTCCGGGGATACATGTTTTGATACAATATCATATTCACAATATTGTTCTCCCATTACATTTGGTATTCCATTGAAAACTATTGGTTCTTGGGTTATCCTCTTAAATAGTTATAACCCTTCATGGGATCATAACCTTGGTATTATTCTATATGGTTATACTTATTGGGAACGTAGTGAATTTTTATCCCATATCCCTTTAATTTATTTCTTCCCCATTATGTTTATCATGCTATATCGGGGGTTTGTAATTGAGTAAGAATATCTTATTTCTCATGTGAGTCAATAATATTCCTACCTCCATGTCCCACATTACATGAATGATAGTAGGGAGACATGATGATGGTATTAACCTTTATGTATATTGTCCATAATGTTTCTTATTTTAGATACAATCATTGAACCAATGACTATCAAAGAAGGGTTGTCTTAATTTATTATTCATATTTAATGTTTGATTGTCCAATCTCAAACAATGTGTTTGATATTCTATTATCTATAGTTTCTCATAAATATAATTGATCATGTGAGGTTACATATATAATTTTTTCAGACCATTTGGATAATTATAAAAAAATGGAAATCTTATTTATTTTATGCCCCAACTCCACCAAAAAAGGTGTCCCCATATGAATAATCCTTGCTAAATCTAATTTTTTTCATCTTAAATATAACAAGAGTCAAGACATCATGTTTTTATACTATGTTACCAATGTTCATGTTACATAAACTAAAACTCCAAAAAATAGAATTTCAACATGATGTTATTCTATATGGAATGGTCTAACAAAACAACCTCAAATAGTTCACCTTGACCTCCATTGTATCCAATTATTATTTTAATCAGATCTAAAGTTCACATCCCAAATATTAAAAACCCTTATATTAATTCACTATATTCATCCTTATTGGGATATATTACTTGTTAAATAACATATATACCCTCTATCTTGGAATAATTTCTATGTGTTTGGATGCCCGTTTCATTTTGGCAATGTCCCCTTAGAAACTATACTCATTATGTTATATTCTAAATTATTTCTGACAAACACTTGGGGGGAAACATTTCTTCCCAAATATATCCTTTATTTACCAATTCATGACCCATTTAAATCACCCACATGGGTCCATATTCATCACGATATCATCTATATACATCATTGTTGTTCTATTATTCCCACAAACCATGTTGTCTTTTTCCCTAGGACTATATTCTTATATAATCATATTCTCATTGGTTTATTTTTTTAGGTTTAATCGAATGGTATTATCATATTTATGATCTTAAACAACAATTACCGGGATTCTTCATCCATGATTTCCTTACAACATGATATTAATCTATATGAATCAATTCTAGTCATATGACCATAAATTTCACAATGTGTCCTATTAATTGGAATTGACAAATAAGTGTACCAATTCCATTTTTAAGGATACATATATTTCTCTTCATGATATTGTGATATTTATAATGAAAAAATTAATGAATTCCCAAGTGGAAATAAAGTTCAAAAAACAAATTGTGTATTTAAATGATATCATCATAAATAATTTTTAATTTATATGTATATTAAATATAAAGTACCTCTTGTTCATATAGACATTAAAATAAATTCATGATGTTTGTCAATCCCTACACCAATTGATATTCATCCCATACACAATTTTTTTTTTAAGATGATGAACTTGTATTAGATTTTTTATTTCATTACATGAGGATTTAATTGTTCTTATCAATTGCATGGGCTTCCTAAGGTCTCATACTATTGAACAATTCACATTTTTATGTGACATTGTTTGAAAAACAAAAGTTTATGAATACAATTATATTGTATGAATGAAAATAAATTCAAATGTAATGTTCATAGAT
This sequence comes from Viscum album, assembly GCA_963277665.1. Taxonomy (NCBI): domain Eukaryota; kingdom Viridiplantae; phylum Streptophyta; class Magnoliopsida; order Santalales; family Viscaceae; genus Viscum; species Viscum album. The sequence continues at coordinate 790,867,276 of OY728160.1, read as the reverse complement.
ATGGGTTTCATTGTTGGTTTTATATTCAATGAAGAATCCATATAAAAACCCAGAAAATGTAAAACATTACATAAATAATATGAAACCATGTATATCCTCCAACAATAATGATTAGAATTATTTTAATTTACGGGAAAATTAATATTGAATAGGGTGACTACTTCATTGTGTTTACCATGGTATGGTTAACTGATATTCCAGTACATGTTACAATAAAATACAGTAATGAAACACGTTATTTATATTATTTATATTTATCAAATTAATTAAATAGTTTCCCTTAACATAATTATTATGTAATAACTCATTGGTGGTCTTAAAAATAATCCATAATTTCTCTACATATTATCATATTGTTGATATAATATATCATGGGTTTCTAAACACAATTTCTAGATAAACATTTGTGGTGTGGGATTTTCATGTTCGAAGATTTATATAGTGTGTTTTAATACATATTTTTTATTGTAATTAATTCTTAATAATTGTGTTAATGAAATGGTGATGGAAATAAGAATATTTAAAATGTTTTTGTGGTGGTTTCAAGATTATTTTTTATCATAATCGAAAAATATAATTTACTAAAATTCAGCATGTAGTGATTTGTATATGGATTTTATGTTAGGGAATATGAAATATATTACATCATAATAAATAAACACTCTATTTTCATTCTACAAAATTTGTTTAAATATGTAGAAGATGAGAAATAATTTCCCTTATTTTTAACGTCTATTAATTAATAATAATTTTAATGGAAAATGTGTTGGGTTTCATTATTCTAACATGTGGTCTACAATGTAAATAGTTATTTTGTTTTTTACCTTAATAAATAATTATACCATATGATTGAATTATTTTTTATGAAAGACATATGCTAAAAAATATATTTGTATGAGTTTTATTTTTGAATAAGTGGTTAGGATTTGATCATGTTAAATAAATTTTTTAAGGCATCAGATTATGATATTATAATATCAGTAATGTAGTAATGTCATTATCTATAAATTATTCCAAATTTATTATGTTGTAATCGTTGTAACATTATATATTTATTTTTTATAAATTTTTATATCAACATGTTAATTTTATGTATTTAGTTATTATTATTTCTATTATGCCCTAAATTTAGGGGTATTGACTAAATTATCAATTCTAAATAATTTTTTTAACAAATAGAAACAATTGGTTAATAAATGAGAGAAAATAATATTCAAATATGGATTATTTTCAAACTAAAATAGTATTGGTATGTGTATAAACAAATTTTAATGTTTTCAGGTAGTCCTTAATTTTTTTTTTCGTTTTTTGAGAATAGAATGGAAGGAAACACCACTTAAAGAATATATAATGGCTGAAAAATTCCATGAATGATGTATTTATGAAATTGTTCCCTATTTTATGGATGAATTATTTGAAATTAATTCAATATATATGCATATTCATGAATTTATAGATAATGAAAATTAATACACTATGTATTAGTGCATCATTTTATTTAAAATTATTAATTATAAATGTCATGTAATACATTTTTTTACAATATCATATATAATTGAGTAAAGAAATGTGAGTATGTGTTAAAAATTAGATCTAATAATGAGTTTATCATTAAAAATAAAAAAAATCAGTAAGGGGTTACATAATTTTTTGGAATTTTATAGATTCACCAGTGTATTAATCATGGATTTATTAATTAAAATAGAACCATGTTGAGGTGACTATTTTTCTTTAATTTACATTCAAAATTGAATGGTGTTCCTCATTAATTGTAGTTTAAATGAATTAGTGTTCATGATAACATGGAAGCATGATTTAAATATAATGAAATTTTCACAACATAATACACCCCACCCAATCCTACACCGGTTGTATATGTATTTAAGTTTGTAATTAGAGGTATCAATGCCAAAATATTACCACCTGATGAATTTTTTTTGATGAAAGAATATTAAATAATGAATAGTATTTGTATGATATGATTTTCATAGATTAACATTTGTGATTTTTTATATGTAATTTCTAAAATAGATCTCATTTTTTTCTCCAATGAAATTCATTTCCTATATAATTATATATTGAATTCAAGTGACTGGTCATATATTGATTCCACAAAATAAAATGAATAATAATATTCATATAGTTTTTTTAACTCATAAAATATCACATCACAGGATATCACTAAAATGATATAGCTAATAGTGATGGAATACACATACTAGAATGGAATATATGAGATCTAATAAAATATCTAAATACGATATGTCATGGATAATGATTTGATGTTCTATTTTTTAGAAATATGACTCATTAGTTATTTATATAAACTTTTTATAATATTGATAGACAATTCAAACACATCATTGAGTTGGTTAGACCATTAATTGATATGACAAATAATTATAGGATATAGAATTTATGATGTAAATTTTGATATTACATCATACTTTTTATAATTTAATAGACCTATAACATTAAGAGAGGTATAATTTAGAGTTATCTCTTAGTTTTATCTAACATATATTGTGGAATTTTGATATAAAAGTAAAAATTAAGGAAATAAAAAATCATTAATATAAGGGGGATAATGATTAATTTATTATAAAATATCAATATTAGTTTTATTATCTGCAGTGATGATTTTATTAGTGAATTTATATCACTGAATTAATTTTTTTCTATTCGAGGAAAAAATATATCTGATGGGAAAAATAAAATTACCCTTCATAAATTTTTGTAAGGTTTTGCAGGTGTTATAATCATTTCCAATGAGTTATTTAGGAATTTTTCTTCTATTAAAATTCACTCAAAATAGATAATGTATGATTCCATTAGAATAAAAATTAGATATGAAATTAAACTAATAAATATGTTTTAATGGTTGATTTTTTTGAGTAAGGAAGTAAAAAATAATAATAATTTTTATTAAAATTTTAAAATTTAATTCATGAAATATATTGAATATACCATAAAAATTTCATTTTAAATTTCATTATCCTAAATAAATTTATTTCTAATCCTGAATAAATTTTTTTCTTAAATTTAAATACATGGCGTTCTTTATGTTTCAAACATGGTAATAAAGAAGGATATGATATAAATTGGACAATAAATAGAATATTATGAGTATGTTAACCCATAAAAACAGTAAATTACTCAGTTATATAATTTTTTAATGATTATTTGTTCAATAATTAAAAAATTCATATAAAATATAGAATTAAATGGATAAATAATAAAAAGAATATAATATAATAAATGAAATTAATTCATGGATTAAAGAAAATTGAAAAATGATAACACATCATAAATAATAATTAATTTCCCTGAATAATTAGTTTATAGTTAAAATAAAATATCTATTCATATCATACAATAAAATTTTGAGTCATGGAGTTATACATTAACTGAAATTAAAATATATTAATTTAAACAATTACTGGTCATTTATGATTTTTTTTGGATAAGGATGTAAATCATTGATCTCAAAGAGGAATAATAAATTTAGAGAATTTTTTGATTTACCAAAAACATAATAATTTATCACGTTTATATTTAGATATATAGATGAAATATTAATGATGTAGATAGATAATAAAATGATGAAATAATAGGAAAATGATGGAAATATCATTGAAATCAATAATTGAATTTTATTAAACAATCAAAAATATATTCAAAAAATATGATTTTAGGGAGTGAATGTTTAAGATATATATATTGATTAAATGTTATTAAGGTGGTTACTTCCATTATTACATTACATATTTTTATGAGGAAAGGATAAATATAATTATTTAGGCATCTAAGGAATAAAATTGACTATGAGACTATTTCATATGAAACAAATTAATTTTTAGATTATTTTGTTCAGTGTTATGTCATTAGATATAATAATTTTAATTATAGATAAAAAAATGATAGAAATATATTTAATATTTGATCATGTAGAAATTATAGTCAGATAATAAATATAATCCCATAATCTAATAAATTCTATCCCATGGAAGAGGAATAAGATTTCAGCATTTTAAAAGGTAATAAAATGAGGAGGCACCCATTTATTTGGAATACATCCTTTTTATAACATAAATTTTCAATAAATGATAAAAAATAAGATCATTTAACGTTTTTTTATTTGGAGTATCTTACATTGTACATGAATAAATAATTTTTTTTTCTAAATCAACATTATAGACAGTGTCATTGGTTCATCCTAAGTATCTTTTACAATATCCTATATCCTGGGAAAATATATCAAATGAAATTGTTGGGCATGAATCAAAGTAAGAGAACAAAAAATAGAGACATATATGTTCATGAGACCTAAAAATAATCACATGAAAATAAGGCATGAAAAAGAGGAATATAATTATATGAACATGAATCATAACATTGAAATGTGGCTATGAAATTTAAATGAGAAATTAATAAACAAATCATAAAGGTGTCACAAGAGAATAACTACTGAGGTTGTACAAAAAGGTATCATAAAACATGTCATATATAGAGATTAAATTTTTCAAAGAATGAATTAAAGTGTTATCATAGTAAATAATTTCATTAGTAAACTATGGAAAATTAATATCATGTTTCATATCAAAATCATTTTATATAAAAAAAATTAAATTCATTGTAATTACATTTTCTAAGCCATGAATGGAAATCTTGGTTTCATATATGTAAATCAAAAAATATAAAGTTAATTCATAAATTTATTTCAATATCTATTGAAAATATATATTTTTGGTTTTTCAAATAAATAAGATAAGATAATTTCTCATATAAAAGAGGCAAGTTGGAGAAGTAAATGTGGGAGCATGACATGTTTAAAATATGTTTTAGAAAAGGTTAAAATGTTAAAGTACAATGTTATAAAATTTATAAATTAATTTAATTATAGTAAAGAATTAATATAATATTGATTAAATAACTCATATTGTAATCTTGAAGTCATACAACATAAAAAAGAGAGCTTGAATAGAAATGATTAGTGGATATTTACCTTACCTTGAAGAGTTGTCCCCAAAATTCAAGGATTGAAGTCTGGATTCTTGAGGAATCCATGGTGGGACTATATTAGAGGAAATGACACCGTAAATGTTTTAGGATGAATGGTTACTGAAAGAGAATTGTGAAATGGGTGGTTATTTGTAAGATAGATGGAGTAATTGACTAATAATTTAGAAATATATTCCACTAAAATATATGATCTTGAGAATGAAAACCATTAGAATAATCTTATGTTTTTATCATTTATTGGAAATTTGGGTATCATATTATTATAATTTAATCCATAATAACATAACACTTTTATTGAATAATTCCCCTGTCTTGTAACAATAATCATTCCATAGTGTAATGTTCTTAAAAATTATATTATTCTTTTAAAACATTATAATGTAATTTATAGTATTTTAAATTGTTTAAAATATATTAAAATACCTTATGTTAATAAAATAACATATTTTAAGACATTTATTTTTTAATTGATTATTAATAAATATTATATAAATATGAAGCCAAAAAATCTACTAAAAACCCAAAAATGTGTTTTTTCAATTCATGAAAAAATAAGGTATCGTAGAAAATTCTAATAAATTACCATATCCTTATTGAAACATTATTATTTCAAATTTAATGGTTAATTTTCAAAAATAATACTCTTAATGTGATAATTTTGATTTATAAATATAAAAAATATTATTTATTTAATAATACCAGTTCTTATGGAAGAGTCATATTTCATACACATATTGAAAATTTAAAAATAAATTATAAAATTATTATATCATTTATATTTATAGAAGTGTATCCTACAAGTATTTGATTAAAAAATATTAATCAAAAAACTTGAGTTCATTATAAAATTTTATATATTTCCTAGAATATGAAAATTATTATTTATTTGATTCTAAAAATGAATTATCCAATTCATCTCAATTTAAAAATTACATTACTTAGAAAAACTATTATAATAATGAATTTATATAATAAAAATTTTATTTTCATAAAATAATTTAAACTTTAGGTAATTATTTCCTAGACACATAACCCCTAAATACAAGTGGATACACCCTAACATTGAGTTATGTGATGGTTGAATTTTCGTTGGATGGCATGGAAACCATCAAATGAGTGGTATTGTTCACTAAATTAATTGTATCATATATGTGATTTAATTAAAGGTTCCATATTTGGTTACTTGTCTTGGGAATTGTCAGTGGTGATCCCTTATGACACTACCTCCCTCCATTTTCAATATAAATTATTTTTAAAAGACCTGAGTGTATTGGTTGAGGCCATCAATACAATTTTATATAACAATTATCTTTTGTCATTAATAGTTATAAAATCTATGGATAATGTTTAAATTAAAAACGAAGGGTATTTTTTTGTGTTTAGTATTAACTAATGGTCATATTTAAAAATATTCATATAATGATTGAAACCCAATGGTCACATTTCCATGTATACACTATAAATTTCCCTCCATTACCTCCCTCAAAAAATCCTCTATAATATCTCCTAGGCTTTTATTTTCATTTTATATGAATTTCATTGGTTTACCAATAATTTCAATCATTTATCTATAGATTTATATGGGCTGATAATTCATGAAGATTTAGTGGCCCTTATTTTACCATTTTAGCTATTATAATTTATATTATTTGTCCAATTGAAATTTTTGGTATTTTAATTTTTTTCATAACTATCGAATGTAATGATATTTATTAATAATTTTTAAGTTTTTTCTATTTGTTTTTTATCATCTTAATATTATATAATATCTAACAAAAAAAATTAGGAAAAATAATAATTTATAATAACATGATCATAACATTTATCCCCTCGTATGAAATATCATCCCTGAAATTTAACATCATTATGTCGATTGTGAAAAGATCAGGGTGCATCTATTTCATTTACTCTTATGATTCCCAAATCGATTCATAATATTTATGGTTCATCTACAACACTTTAAAAAGATTGGTATTCATGGTGAGTAGACCCTTTTATCTATTATCTATGACCTCCACAATCAAATCCTTATAAGAGAGGAAATGTTAAAATTGTACAACCGTCTGATTCATTACATGTAGGGGATCTAGTATGTATATTCTAAAAATAGATACAATGAATAATTCATAGACACAAGATATATTTTTTGGAAGTGAAAACTAATATAAAATTTCTCTAACTTGATCATGTATTTCATAGGTGATAATGTTCATAAGGATAAGGTACCCCTTTTTTCAATCTTCATGACTCTCTTAAATGGTGATATCATAAGGAAAACATTCTCTCCAACCTCAAATTGATAGTCCCTTAAATATTTTCTAGTATAACACTTCAAAAATCTCTACTAAGAATTATTAGTATTTCAATGGAATAAATCATTTCTTTCATCTCCTACACAATATCAGGCCCATGTATCTTTTTCTCTCCAACTTCATACTAACATGTTGGAGCGCTACATAACTTCCCATATAGAGCACCATGTGGTTCTATATAACAACTCAAGTGTAAGATATTGTTTTATGAGAACTAAACAAACATGTTGTGCTTATCCCATCCACATTTAAATTCCATTTATCATGTTCTCATAATGTTACCACTTTTTTGAATAGTATTTCATATTTTATATCAACTATGGGTGTTAAGTCGTACTGAAATTCCATTTTTTATTGTTAGAATGTTGACGACTTTTACAGAATTTATATGTGAACATCATATCATGATCACACATATTATAAATTAAAACCCCATGAAACCTCCCAACTTTTGTTATATATATCATGACATGTTGTTCAAGATATAAATCTTCCTAAATATCAATTATATGGTCATTCTTGTGGATTCTTTGAGCGATAACCAATATTTCAATTTTTTTATTAATGTCTTTGGGAAAATGGAGATGAATTTCATACTGATATTATAGGATTTCCATGTTGGTATGTGATGTTTTTTTAATAAAAAATTAGTAATTTGTCGGTCCACCATCATTAGTGACACACCAAGATCCTTAATATATTGTCAACAATCCCACATTTCATATGATCTGAAAAATAATGAACATGAAGGAAACTATCAATTTTAGTGAATATAGGATGTTAATATAACGATGAGCTAGGAAAATCAACCATAATATCCCTATTTATCTCTACGATTGATAGGACATATAACCTTGAATGAAATTTAAATATATATTATAGATCAATATAGTACTCTATTAACATTTTATTATTCTTAGTCTCTATATTATTTTGAATTAAAGGATTCCCTATCATGAATTTCTAAATATCCTCTTCTAATGATTTTTTAAAAAAATTCAAATATGTTTGATTGTGTCCCTTATTATAAGATTTTCATGAGCAATATTAATGGTTCCATGGTCAATGGATCTCCTTAAATATTCATCATTACTATCACGATACGACCATTCCAACATAATATATCAACAAATTTTTTTCTCTTCTAGTGTCTTAATTATTTGACAAGTCGTAGTCTATATGAAGTTACTACAATCTATTCTGTAATAATAACAATTCCTTATTTGTGAATATATATATCAAATTTCGTTGGAATGTGTATATATGAAATTTATAAACATAAAGTTAGTACATTCATGTCTGTTTATAAAACTAACTATAGGTACTTAAAGATCATGTATAAGACAATTTTTCTAATTAGGGTTCAGATATTTTATATTCAAAAGTAATCATATTTTCATTTTTCATGAGGAAGAACACAATAAATTTTATAGATGAATTGTCCAAAATATTGAACCCTTTTATGATTGATATTTGAGTTAAAATACCTGATGTGATAAATCTATTCAATAGTTCTTCGAAAAATTCATCACAATCCATTATCCATATTAACATAGCACTATTTGGAGTATACTTGTTTCTTGGATTGGAATGTATTGAATGTTTTTATCAATCACATTATTATATATGTCTAAAACAAGGAAACTATAAATCTCAATTGTTGTGTTAGATGAGGCCACTACACTAAATATTTTTTCTTTAGTGGGTCAAATGGGATCCCTTATTTGTTATAATGCACCAACTGAATGATCTTTTTAAACCATAATTCCTATTTTATTAATTTTAAAAAAAATTATCCATTCATAGATATTTCAATATAACTCTTATACTATACCCATTCATTCTGATATATTTGAAATAAATATGAATATCATCGATAAAAAACTGCTATTAATTTATGAAGGAATCCCTTAATGACTATATTCATAAAATCTATAAATATTTTATATGAATTATTCATTATTAAGGGTATAAAAAATCATAATGCACATATATTGTATGGAATGAATTCTTTTCAATATCTTATTTCCTCACACTGAGTTGATGATTCCAAAAATAGAGTTCACTCTAGTATAATAATTTATCCTTATGAATTTGGTCATATAATTCATCAATCTTTATAGAGGGTATTTATTCACTATGATATTGTTATGTTCTATATATCCAATTTGTAACTTCTTTGATCTGTCCTTCTTACTAATATGGAGAACAAGTCCACATCAAGGATGCCTAGACGGTTGAATAAATACATACTCCAAAAGATCATGATATTGTTTATTTAATTGATATAGATCTATATATAACATTCTATATGGGGACTTTGATATTGTCTTTGGTCTTGGTATAGACTGTACTTATCTTTTTTTGGGGAGATCCATGTAAATCATTTTAAAATATTTCAATGTATTCTATAATTATTTTGATATTATATTTTTATATACTTTCAATTAATTCAACCCCACTACCTATCATCTCTATATTTAAGGTTATTTTAGGTTCTTATAAACAAATCATAGGGTATGATATCTCTCTTTTCAAAAAAAAAACAAATTATTTTCTATTAAAGAGTAAAAAAATTTCCATTCTTCTATTGAAGATTTTGTCACTATACATCAATATCCATAGAATCCCCAGTAGAGTGTAAAACCCTCCATGGTAATGAATATAGTATTTTTTATGATATTTTAATCATTAATGATAAAACTAGAGTTTTATACACTTTTGATGAAAGGATGATCCCTCTAGAAGTTGTGAATTATAACTCTAATTCTACCAGTTCAGGGATTTATTCAATATTCATTGAGAAAATTGTTCAAATAATGGAATTAATATTACTATAAGAAAATAAATTAATTAATATCATCGATTCCACAATGTGTATACCTTCTAACACAAAATATGTAGCCAATAATACAAACTTTGTGATATCAAATTATGAACATTTCACCATTTTCCTTTACTGAGTTTAATGATGGCACCCCACCGTTATCATCTGATTTAATAATTTATTGGATATTTTCCCAAGTGTTCCTCAATTCAAACATTGAACTTGTAAAAGGTCCAATATCATATTCCCTTTATTGTTTCTGTTGATAATTTTAGGATTCACCTCACCATGATAGTTCTGAGCTATATTCCCATCTCTTCAACATTTATATCACCATTAACTCACTTGAACAACGTAACCAGAATGATTTTTCCCACATTCTTAGAAATTAGGAAGATTCACATTCATTCCCCCAATTCTATGATCAACTATCCTCCCGTATTATGGATCCACTGATATCTTATTTTATTTAAATCTACATGACAATTGAGTCTCTCTAGACTCTGATTCATCCTTCAAAAAATTTTGTAATACCTCATGATAATTTTATTAGACCTGATTTTGAAAATTCCTCCTTATATGGGGTCCCAATCCATAGAATAATATAAAGAAATATTATATTAGGATCCATTACAAAGATTGACTATCATTGAGAAAGTATTGCAATATTAATCTCATAGTTTCCCAAAAATTCAATTTCATTTCAATTTATTTCATATAATTCCTTATCCATTTTCATTTACATTTAATTGGGGAAATATTTATTTAAAAATATTACCATGATCACTTCCCACTCCATAGAAACATTTTCCCTGATTAGAATTGTATTCCTAATTAGTGTTTACCATTGATTATCTTCTCCTTGTAAGAGGTATACTCTTATAGTAGTGTTATATTTTTTATGAACAATGGAGTATAAAAGAAATGATTTCTATAGAGCTTATCCACTTCATCGAAATAATTATGTTGGTAGATCCTCTGAAAAACTATTTATTGATGCATAATGGAAAAATAGAAATTTGTTCCCTTTGAGATGAACCTAGTATCTCGAGTTCATTAAATTTATTCTTCATTACTCAGATTACTTGATTATTTAGTTTTATTAATTTTTCTATTCCATCATCCATAAGAATGTCATTAGTGTATTGACTATTGCATTCATCATTAACATAGATCTAACTATTTCCTGCCAATTTTATAAAATATGAAAATCTTTTTGAGAAAAATGTCTCATTTAGGAATGTAATAATTATAAATTGATTTTACTTCTCAAAACATCATTCATAAAAAGGTTATTAATATAAAATAATAAAAATTACATTATATATATGTCTTTAAAAATGGTTCCAAAAAAGAATTTTGATTTTAAAAACATATCCCTTAATAGTTTCAAACTTGTAGTGTGACAATGAAAATTTATGTTCACTAGTTTTAGATTGGGTACAACTCACTGTAGTGTTTTTGGGTGTTACCCTAGTTTTATCTATCTTAAAGTTATGTCAAATTGTAGTATCTAGATGGGAATATATTTATCTGAACCCATTTCATTAATACTTAACAAATACAAAGATGTTTTCCAATATTTAAGTAATTTCCCAGGATCCTTTATAATGTTTCCAAGTCCTAACTTCCACAAATAACATAATATTTCATTGATAAAAACTATAGAATCCCAAATTTTTGATACATAACATTTCATTAAAATATTCATGAAGATGTCCATTTAATTTTTAGTTTCATAGAAAAAATAAATAGAATATATAAATACCTAAAAAAATTATCTAAATGCACTTATAATACAATATAATTGGTTCACACTAGATTTCTTTTAAAACATATCCTTACATAAGGACAGTCATCGAAGGAAAATGGTGAGAATGAAAATGAGTAATTGAAAAAGGATGATTGAAATTGATCATTTGATCATGAGACATAATAATAAGAACATAATAATAAATCCTAAAAAATGGTATTTAAACATTAAATTATTAATCATAACAAAAAAAATTCTACAACATTTACATGATACACTGAAAATCATATGACTATGTTTTATGAATAATGTGTCATAAATGAAAAATTAACATTGTTATTCCCCAAGGTGTCGTAAAACATGACATTTATATATACTATATTTTATACCCAAATCATCACACCACTCTCAGGGAACAACCATAAAATGTATTAATTTCTTGTGCTACTCTTTGATCATAATAAATAATTTCATTAATTACACATCGGTAATAAATAATAGTTTTGTTATCAAAATAATGTAATAGAAAAATAACATAAAGAAATCATCATTATGTCATTTTTAATCCATGAATGTAATATTGGATTTCATATTTTGAAAACCTTGAATTAAAAGATAATTATTTAATACCGTGAATAGATATTTAAAATAGACGATAGTTGGGTATTTAAGTAAAAATTAATAGAAAATATATCATTTAAATTTGTTAAATATGAAAATTAATTTCTTCAACATGATTAGTGTGAATTTTATTTAAAAATGGTAATATGAGAGTGGAAATAGATATAACAAAAATAAAAGAATATTCTTTCTATAATTTCTAATAATAAAATGGAAAAAGTGTATATTTTTTAAATTGAAAGATATAACACCAAAAAAAATTGAACGTCAATGGAAAAAAGATGTCAAGATTTACCATACATTGAAGATTTTTCCTAAGCATATGGACAGAAGAATGGGGGATTGAGGAATCAATTTTTGGATTCATTGGATGAAAATAAATATAAATATATGGTCTATTTATTAGGATTGAAGGGGAATTTTTATGTTGGAGGCTACTTATTGGAGAATTTGATGAATTGTTTAGTAATTTCAAAATACAGGTCTTTGAAATCATGTTTGTTGAAAATGATACACCATTGGCATGACCATAGATTTTGAATTTTTTTAGATACAATGGATCATTTAATTTTTCATTAATCCCAATGATCCTTGAACCATTTTTTGATAAATCTTTTATCTTGGAGATGTAAATATTTCATGAAGTAATGATTAAAAAAATTAAAATTTATTTTTTAGAATTGGGACTATAACTTCTTGTTTAATAAATTTTTAAAATATATTAAAAATACGTATTATTAACAAAATAAAATATTTTAGATCATATACATTTTTAATTAGTTTTTTTAACTTTTTTAGGAAAATATTAATTCATATAAACTTTTGAGAACCCAAAATAGTATTTTTCTATTATTTATATAAAATATTATGTTATAAAATTACCATTAATCGAAAGAGGGGAAATCTTCACACACATGAAATTCTCACATATGTAATTTATTTTAATAATCACATGTTAAAGGTCATTATGGTCTTGGAAAAGTGTGAACCCTATTGATACTAAATCCCTGCTATTTTTGTATTAATGGGAATCAAATGGAACAACTCTACTAGTTGAGGACATCAATTCTATTTTACATACACATTATCCTTTTAAATTAATACATTTAATAAATAATTAAAATGGTAAATTAATAAACCATGGATATATTTTCCAATGGTTATATTGACCAATGATCATATTTTCCAACGATCATATAACTGATGAATCCCATTGGTCACATTTTCCTTCATACCTTATATAAACAACTTCATTATTTTTATAATAGAATCACTATAAAATCTCCAAAGGTTATATTTTGATTTCATATGATATTGGTTGTTTTAAAAACATTTTCATATATTTTTATATAATTTTATATAGGGGAGGTTATTCAACTATATTTGAGAGATCCATATTTTCCCATTTTAGTTAATTTATTTTATATTCTATTTCCATTTATAATGATTCCAATTTAAAATGGTTTAATAGAAGAATAATTTAACAACTGTTGTCACTGATTTATAATTTTATGTTTTCTCAATATTTTGTACGAATATAATATTATATAATATGTGAATACATTTATTTTGGAAATAAATAACATTCTAAAATTATATAAAATTAAAATATATCTCCCAACTCAATATAGAGTTTCATTTAAGTAAATAATGAAGAATGGGTAAAATATCTTTGATTAAAACATACATTACCCCAAAATGAACAAAAATACATATATACTCCAAAAAAAATTACCATACCACATGGAAAATTATTCTATATTATTTAATAGAATAATGAAATATATGGATTTCATTATTCGATTTAAAAATGATCAACTATAGAGGTAATATTTGTTAAAAGAGAGATTAAATTGTGATTAATTATATACTATCTATATGAGGGGTTGAAGTCAAATTCTTGAGTGTGTGTTTACATTGTGAGTAATTACATGAGGTAATACTCAATTCAAAATTAAACTTCATAAATTTGTGGTTTATAATGAATTGATTCAAAAAAACTAAAATTTAAATATCACTATCTTTTATAAGAATGAAGATTCATCGTGGTGGAAGAGGAAAAAACATGGGGTTTGGATGATATAAACATAGGAATAAAAAATATTAAAAATATTCCAAATAATAAACAAGTGATTTATATTCTATATATAAAAATATATACAGAAAAATAATTTGTGATTTCATGATACGAAAGATAGATCATAATCCCAATTATTCCAAGAATATGGTATATTAATATTTTATATATTTCATTCATATTAATGTGCATAGACCCCTAACATAATTGAGAATAATTATAAATGGATATTTCATATTATTAAATCATTTTAATTGTGTTATGTATTTTATAATATTCATGAATTTTTTTCAGAATTAATTCAGTGTTTCAAAATATATTGAATGAGTGATAAAAATATATACTTAAGGGTGATCCAAATATAATATCATAAAATTATATAGAGGAATGTTTTATTGAATGTGAAAATGGCGATAGAAAAAAATGAATTTAATATGAGATTTAATTGGTGAGGAATCCATTTAAATTATAGTAATTTAATGTAAAATTAATATGGTGAATACCATGGTAAAATAGTAAATATTATTATAGGATTTTGAAGGACCAATTGGAAGGAGTATTTCAAGTATGTGATATAAACTCGTGAAAAGTATTTAAATGTAAATTAGATGATATTATATTTTTTGAGGAATGAGATGAATGAATGATATATCTATATCATGTTTGTGCATTCAATTGTAATCTCAATATTCCTATAAATGAATGAATATAGAGAATATGAGAATGAAGATATGTAGTTGATAATGTTATATTTCATATCTATAAAACCATGACTCAAGTATGTGAGTTTTATAATAAAAGATACAATAATATTGTGGAAGTACTTTATATAATATACATCCATCAATTATCATAAAAATTATGGTACTTTAAATATAATTTAAATTTTGAGGAATTATAATATCATTGATGAATTATTAGATAACATTAAAGAATAACTCATGATATTTAATCTAAAATATAACTATAATAATACAATTGATATAATACATGTTAATCACTCTCTTGATATGGAATAAAAATATGTTATGTTTATAACCTAAACATCGTACTAGAAAAAAAGGCTCTAACTAAAACACAATAAAAAGGATTGTGAATAAAATATCTTCGTATCATAGTGGGAACTAACATTGTATAGTGAAGAAGATAATTATGATTCATTAGTAATGTCATAGAATGATAATATTGATCAAATAGATAATAATCAAATATTTATTTCAATAAATATTCCATATGATCACAATGTCATTGAAATAAAATTAGTATTATATAAAAGACAAAGTGCTCATGGAAATATTACATAGAATATTGGACATGTAGATTGAATATATTATTCCAATGTTAATGTTACAAATTCTTAAGAAAAATTTTCACATACATTGAGACATGATTCAGTAATATAATTTATGCTATTAAAATGTCCAATTTCCCTCAATTGTAATCAAATAAAAATTTATATTGTATTTCTATGTAGAGTAATAAAATAGGATGTATATATTGAAGAGTCGTAGTGATATTAACTTGTTAATCATAGATATAAGGGTTTTTATTTTAGAATTAATTAATTCGATTAATGTATGAACAACTATCATTGAATTTTTTTCAGGTTTTCTAATTAAAAAAATGGTGTCTAATGCTGGTGATGTTGATCATAACCTATATGATAAAATAATAGTGGATGATAGCTTTACGGATCTCATTTATATAAAGGGATCATTCAATAATGTTAAAAATATGGAATATAAAATTAACTAACTCCACTAAACCACATCCATGGTTATTTGAACTGTCATTTCTAAACCCTGAATCACTCTTATAACAATTAATGAGGTTAATATTGTAACATGGAGTATATGAAATGTGATATTTGTTGAATTAGCCTCATTTTACCCAATTAATGAAAATAAATACATTAAAAAATTCGTAACTCTATATTTGGATTAATATTAACATCCTTATAAAAATTCAATAATTTCAAAAAATTTTAAATAATATAACAACATCAAATAAATACTAGGAAAATCATGTCTATCTTAATAAAATAGAATGAATTATAAAATGGTAACCAATCACCACATTATAAACTAGTAATTTCAAGCCCATCCTACAAAAATGTACAACATATCTAAAAAAATATTATATATATGTATGGTTAAGAATAAACTGTAATTAGTAGTTTCCTACCGAAAACATATCATTCCTAAATTATTGATGTGAATTAAATCATTAATGAGAAATTTTATAACTGTCATGTAACCAAAACAAGTTAGTCAACTAACTCTAGTAAAAAAACCACTTTCCAAATAAATATATAGTATAAGTATAGAAAATCATGAAAAATTATCAAAATAGGAACCCTGAAATTTTTATCTCCACAATTAAAATCACCCACATGTCGAAATAGAATATTACATCCACTCTCATCTTGTAATAGCTGGGGAGTTTACATATATTTCCTCTGTAATAATATTTAATTATTCGATAGAGTTCATTACAAACAACCTTGAGTCTAAATAAACAAGTCATATTGTATACCATTATAACAAAGCACTTTGATTGGAATGTATGGTTCTGATTAAACAAATTTTGAATTATACATATAAAATATGTCCAAAAATGAAATGTAAAGATTAAATAATAATATCTAATTAATATATATTAAATATAAATATTTAATTATTAAATGATTTATTTTTTATATATTTTTTTCTATATGTTTGTCCTTTTATTTGAAAAAATATATATTGATTACTTTTTATAAACAAAATCAACAATATTTTTTTATAATGAGTGTGAATAACAATATTAGCATCTATAAATTATTTATCTAATTGATGTGAAAGGATATATAATCATTTAATGGTATACAAGATATTTTTTAACAAATTGTTTGATTTTTTTGTTGTGTGATTATCATAATAATGAAAACAAAAACTTTTTTTTGTTAATTGTTTTAATTAATTGTTTATATATTAAATTCAATAAAATATTTTAGAATTCACTTTAGAGTATTTTAGTTAGGATATTATAAAATTAAAATAACTTCAATGGTTATAAATGTATTATTCTAACAACGAGTTTTTAATTGATTTTACATTATTATATTTATATTAAATTATAAAACTTATTGAAGTTGATTTTGATAAAATGGAATGTTTATTTAGAATCATTTTTGGAATATATTTGTATTCCTTCAACTACATTTTCATTTGTAATAAATTTTTTATACATAACATATTTGTTGCCACTATTATTTTTCAAAGTGGTTTATGAGGGATTAAGACAACAACTTGTGTAATATTACCACATAAAATTGATTAATTATTTTTTTAAGATATTCATACTCTATATTGGTATAAATTATATTTATTGAAAATTTTCATAAACTTCCACCTAAAAATGTAATTATATTATTTAAATATTACAAATATTTTCATGTTTTCTATCTCCCTCACTTACAAAAGGGGGCATACTCCCAACCCTTAATAATGAATTATGAAAATAATATGTAATACAATCCCTACACTATCACCCTATTATATCCCTTCCTCGAATCATATATCCCATTCTATTATCATAGGACTAATGATTCATTTATTAATGTGTAAGCTAATGGGGGAATCCCAATAAAGAGGCATAAATGATTACAATGATCTTTAAATAATATTTCATCATCCAACTATTTTAAATTGGTTTTATCTATTTTAACATGATGATTCTAGTAAAAAATATACTAAGATGTTATTGTGATTATATGACAAATTTTCTCCATATATTTCCATTAAATGTTAAATGAAAGTATCACTCACTTGTACATTTAATCTACCACTATTACAAGCTGATAAAATTATCTTTCAACCATTGTATCACATTTAGGGATATAATTATGTGTATAGTAAATATATATGGTATATATGGAATAATTAATATATTATAATGATGAATTATAATTTAATTTTATTTATTTATTTTATTATTAAATGAATAATTAATGTTCCTATTTAAGTATAATCTATCATCTCCATGAATGTTGTTCTTAATTTTTAATATCAGGATTTTAATAATGGTTTTAAATATGGATATGTCCCATATTTATTTTATTTTTTCCAAATTTAATGTTATGTTAATTACGGATCCTATTGGGATAGCAATCGTATGAGATAATAATTTGTTCCACCAGAAGAAGATAGAAAAAAGATCATACACTAGATGGATTTTCGTTTAGTCTCCACACTATGCATAAACAAATATCCATTAATAGAAGATATATTTTTCAAATAACAATATATATAATGTTTTTTTAAAATATCTAGGATGATATCCTATCTAATAACCAAAACCACTCCAAACAAAATTAACACATATAACAAGTAAAACAAATTGACAAAATAGAATAATGTTGTTCAATACAATTCTATATATACACAAGAGATAAATGAAATATAATTTTTTCCATGAGATTAAAATGATTACAAAGAACTCAACAACATCATATTATGTTTAAAAAATTAAAGAAAATTTGATCAAAACATCTTTATCTCTGTATAAGATATTGTAATTAATCACATACAAATCAAACCTAGGCCACAACCATGTTATAGAGGTATCTATAATATATGTTTTTTTCACTGACCATTATGATTTACATTAAACGTTCCATTTTACTTTGAAAGAATATATGAAATGTATCACTATTCAAATAAAATTTATAAGAGTCATACATACACATAGCCTATGAAAAGACTCAACACCCATAGTGAACACCATCTATGAGAAATATATCCAATGAAATCTATTTTTTCATCTCTATATGATGACATTAAATCCTTTATAGATGATTCCTATGTCCTATTATATTAGTCTGAAGATTAAAACTAGTGGAAATTATTTAGGTGGAACACATTCAGACTTCTCTGAAACAACACATTTGGAAACATCCATCTATTTGACTCTATCCAATTATCTCCCATCATATCATCTAAATATAATGGAATTATGTCTCTAAGACTCTTTCGAATGAATGTATAACTAAAATTATTAAAAACCATATAATACCACAATTATAAATTATTTTTTCTTATATCATAATAAATCTATCTGAGGTCATCATATATTGAGTTCGTTTAATTTCCTCATGTTCCTATGGTCATATGGATTTATTAAAAAATAGTGTTGTCTCAGACAATATAGAACTGTCATATTTGTAAGATTATAATCAAGATACATCTTCCAAATAATATTTTTCAACTCTAATACATTCGCTTTTAGTAAACTCTTTGTAGTGTGATACTTTATATTAAGGTACTGTGTTCTTGAATGAAAACGTTGACTACAAGATATATGAATGGATCATTAGTTATCACATAATAACATTATTCTATTTGATAGCTTTGTGATTTTCTTCAATTAGTGCATAATATAAATAAAATGTTTTCAAAAATTAGTAGTATAATCATATTCTACATTTTTTATCGATAATGTTAAAACACAATATAATTGATACATCAAACTAATTTTTGTTCAACCAATTGTAAACACTATATCTAAATAATTTTTCATTGAGTCCATGTCCCTAGTAAAATAATGATCTAAAAATCCTCACAAGTGATCAAAATAACCAAAAAATGATTATTCATTGTATAAACACATCACTTATTAAAATAACCCATTTCATTAATTCCAATTTTTTCTTCCATGAATTAACGTAAAATGAATAGAACCCCCCACTGTAAAAAAATATTTTTCTGAATACAAATAATTTAAAAACAGAAAACAACATACAACTAATGATTAAAGATTCATTCCAAGGTAATGAAATTATACATACATTGATGGCGCTTTTACATTATAATGATAAATGTTTCCATCAAGGGTGTCAAGATAGTTTTATAACTGGTCAATATGAATCTTTTGATCGGCATGCCAATGTTTTATTTTTAGTATAAAACAAAATATAAGGCATTTATATTACATTCTATTATCATCCCCATGATACTGTATGTTTTTTCATATATATTTATTTTAATCCTTCTTGATATATTCCCCAATACTTATTTATTTTGACAGATTTCCTAAATAGAAATAAACATGTCATCCTTATATTTAAATTGTATGACATATTTTCTATCATCGATTTCACAAACCAAATATGGTTTCCCACAAAAACGCCACCAAAACTGGTCCATGGAAAAACCATAAGGGCTTAATTAATCCCATGGGATAGAAAAAGGTCTCAGGAATCATGAAATGAAATTTTGGAATGATTTACCTTAGTTTATAAACATAAAACATCAAAAGAATATAACAAACCAAATTTGGATTTTTATTCCAAAACATCATTTACAAAAATTTATAATTGAATTAAGTAATTTAGATCAAAACGAAATGACTATAAAAATGAAAAATTTCCAATTATGAGAGCCCAAGAACAACCTCAAGGAATGGGGGAATCACTGACAAGAAATCTACACAACACCACACCATAGAGGACCGCTAGTAACCCAGACCACCAGTTCTAAGAGCTTTACCCAAACCCACAAAAAGCATTACCAAGTCTACATACACACAAAAGTATATGAATGGTGTTATCTAGAGCCTAGTATGATTCAACCACAAAAATATTCCATGTGATAATCATTATAATTAAATATGTTCTTATGTTTTGTAAACAATAAATTCTAGTAACAATATTTCAGAAATGCAACATCCATTAAAATCAGTATTCAAGTGGGATGTTTTATTGAATCAACACTTATAAATAAAGATTAATTGATTCTAAATTATCCTATCCAGACATACCATATGAAAACAGTATGTTTAAAATATCCCATGAGCACTAACAACATGAAATTACCGCAAGGAACTAGCTCATTGTGGGTCGTAGGTACCTCGTAACTTGATGAAATTAATCATCATAATATCTGTTATCGTGCACATGATCCACAAGTAGGGATCATACACATAACTTATTGGTCCCCCTACGCTACCACCAACATCATCATAACAGTTTAGTTAGTTTTTTCATTTTCAAAACATATACATTAAAAAAGGGAAAAACCCCACGGGATCATTTACATACTATTACACGTCCATATCCCTCAATACGTGGGTTTTATCTCATGTTAACCAACATGATCCAAAAACCATGAAATACAATTTTCACAAGAAAATACCACTTCCAAACCACACCCACACCAAACAACCCACACACATTTCCCATGATCCCCTTTTACAGTAAAATTAATTTTTAGAATCATACTCCCACAAAAACTACCCACAAAATGTTTCACCCTCTTTTAACACTACAACAAATCCATTAAAAATTTACAAAACCATTACAACATATTACACATATCATTAC
Source organism: Viscum album (assembly GCA_963277665.1). Taxonomy (NCBI): domain Eukaryota; kingdom Viridiplantae; phylum Streptophyta; class Magnoliopsida; order Santalales; family Viscaceae; genus Viscum; species Viscum album. The sequence continues at coordinate 790,845,304 of OY728160.1, read as the reverse complement.
ATCCATTTCTTATTAAAATAGTCCAACTCAAATGTTCACTAAAATCTAAATTGTTTGGAAACATAGTTTCACCTCATACAGAAATCATGAAACCATATAAAACTATCACCGAACAATTCCAAGGAGTATATCCTTTTTTTCTACATAAAACTCTTCAAAAAACCATATTATGAGTCTGAGGCATTCCAATATAACAAAAATATTTAATTGGAAGCCCTAAACATTTTAATCAACCCATTTCCATAATCATAGAACAACCCCACTTTATACTGTTTGAAATACATATGAAAAATGTCCATTTTTGCACAAACATTCCACATAAAAAGAAACCACTTAACAAATGATACTAAATATAATTTTTACACCACACACAATGGAATATAATCAAGATAAAAATAAAAATCAAGAAAAAAATTCATCAAATAATTCAAAAACATGGAATCACCTACAATTTTTTCCAAAAACCCAAAACCATTCTTTGAAACATCAATTGCACCATTTCCACCCCAGAAGGTTGTGAAAACCAACCGAAAATCCCATGATTTCACTAAAAAGAAAAAATAATAAACCATAGGTATGAACTCTAGAATCTTTAAATTTTAGAACATCACGAAAATATGGATGAAACCCTAACAAAAAAAAAGAATCCCAAGAAAATTGGGAGAAGGAAGGGAGGAAATCGTCTTACATGAGATATCTTGAGTAAAACACCCCAAACTCACCTGTATTTGTATTTGCAATGAGAAAAAAATGAATGTGTTGTTTGAATATGTTTTAATAGGCCATGTGATATCTCAAATCGAGAAAAATGTTTAAAAATTTATGGAGTTATGAAATTAACATCTTAACTATCCAAATCAAAATGATTTGAGAAATCCAGAGACATCATTTCCTAATTTGTGATGAATATTATCTCCAAAGAGGGAGAAAAGTTCATTGGCGTGCCATGGGTATGTCATCTTCGGTGATAGTTGTAATCACTAAAAATACTTATAAATTTGAATGTGATATTGATGTATTATTTTTTTTAAAGCTTGAAATAGGTATTCGGGATACCCCAATACCGTAATAAAAAACAGAAATCCATCATGATATTGGATTCCAATAAGGTACAAATGGATATGGTGATTTTAGAATTCCAGGGGATTCCAATTTGAATTTGGAATGGGTTTAAAATGGTGTAAAATGTTGATAAATAAGGATGTTATAAAATAAAAAATTGGATTTTAAAACATAAAATTGGAAAATGGATTGGCCCAAATAATGAAAACGCACCCTTTCCTCCAAAACTACAAGGGAAACATCCACAAAAAATTATGAATAGTAATTAAATGAATAACAGTTCAAAAATAAGCCATGGATGGGACAATTTTCCCCATCATAAAACATTCAGCCATTATAAATCCACATAAAGGTTAAAATCAATAACAAATCCCAACTGAAATGCAAAAAAAGGACTTCTTTTCCAAGTTTCAGCCACCCCAAAAGAACAACACATATCCAATTGATCAATCAAATAAGATATAATCTCATAAATAAACATAAACCCCTTCCTGAATTATTCCAAATATTCAAACAACATCCTAAAACAAAACACCACAGACACTATCTGAATAACAGTCAACCAAAATACCTTGAATGAACGAATAAAACGAATAAGGTCACCATAGTCTTACTTAAGCCAAAAAAATGGGTGAACTCCAATACAAAAATTTACACATAGAGAATTTTGGTGATTAAATAACTCTAAATGCTAATTCCAATTTATAGACCAACACAATGGAAAAAAAATTATTGATACGGGGAGGCACAAATAGACTCCCCACCATAAGGGGAAACTAAATTATTTGTACAAAGATAAAATCTGGACAATAATAGGGGGAGGCCCGAATGGACTCCTAGAATAACGGGTATATTTTCAATAGAATTTTCCAAAATTAACATACATGAGACTCATAGTGGGTATCCCTACCATTAAATCCAACAAGCACATGATGAAATGAAAAGACACAAAATTTTAAAGAGTTGGCATGACTGAATAGTTTGGGAAATGGTGTGATATCCATGAAAATCATTAATTCAAATGAAGAGGATTCAAAGATTACATGGTCTGGGGAACATGGTTATTTAGAGACCATGAGGTAACTACATCATCTTATAACATGATTTTTTAGGTTGGTGCATGGTTACTACTAAACACGGAACAACCATGCTCTCCAATCTTCTTTTCCCAAATTTCATCCTTTTCTCTAAAAATTCAAAGGATACCCATGTGGAAAAACATGAAATCAAGATTGATCTTGGAAATGAGGTCCTACCACCTATACCACTGAACGGGAACAACTGAAACAAGATGACGACCCCATAGGTTTAAACTATTCCCATCATTCTTATTGAGAATATGAATTTTACCAATGATTTGAACAAAACCATGATTTCCCCTGAACACATGCCAACCTCACTCCGGGACCTAGGGCTAGAGCATAGATTATTGAAGCATCTATTGCCTCATAGTCAGGATTTAGAAACCCATGAATGGAACTTATTCTTCTATTGAAACAAAAAGTGACACCCTAATCTCATATGGGCTCAATGAGACATGACAAACATTAATCTCACTTTACCCTAACCCATAATTCTACCAAAATATGGTCTTAGAGGATACACAAACATCACACCTTGTATCATCGGATGAGAAACAAAAAGAGGGATGGATATAGGGAAACACATTCCTATAATCCAAGAATGTTCAGGTTTCCCAAATGGAGACTAACATTTGACAAAACAGTGATGCACAAGACAATTAAAAACATCACCTTTACATTATTCAAAGAAAATTTCATCACTAGGTGTCACCAAAGAAGACCATTGCGACTAATAGAAAAAATACATGTCAATGGACAATATTCCATGTACAAAAAAACAAAAAAACCCAAAAAATATCCACAATATATTCTCTTGAATAGATTCTACACACAAGTGGCTTAACAACATCCCTCACTTCTATGTGACCGGAGAAGGACCACGAAGCCCTCATTGAGAACATCCAGTACTGACAACCCCGAACAACTTTCATCTTTGATGACTGAGGTATCATAATAAACTAAGGCCTATTTCAACCTCCTGTGACCACTCTCCTCCTATAAGAGTATCAAAAAACCAAAGATATTAAGATGGTGTAGAGTCCAATTTTATTTCCTGAGACAAAAATTCCTTATATTGACAAAATAGAGGATCATCCAATGATGAAACAATCCAGGATTCACTTCAGTAGTTCAATAACCCTTCATGAGGGTGTGAAATATCCATCGATAGAACACAAGGACCCAACCATGTTGTTCCATTGGTCATGAAATACCACAATATAGACCCAGACACATGAGAGGAGCCACCAAATTGGAATTCAAAACATTATCTCAAAGAGACCACTTATCAAATCTTCATTCCAACTTATCAACAAAAAAACCAAAAATATTGTTTAAACCTAACGGGTTTTTGAACTCAAAACATCCCACAATTAAGATATGGAAAAAACCTTATGCACATCTCCCAACAAAACATTATCAAAACAGAACACTTTCGATCAAAATAATTCTTAAAAAATATTTTTGTTGGATTGTGCATTTACCCATGGTATCTCATTATCCTCACACATGTTGGTTTACATGCCACACCGGGAACCCACATCAGATCCATCCATACACACATCTATTCATTCAATTATCCATCTATATTCTCATATCAACCCACACATTTGGTCTCCCCAGAGAACACCAAATACCAAAAGTAATCATTTTGTCTTTTCAAATTCAAAACATTTTAACCACACTTTCCCACTCTCAAAACTATTAACCATAAAATAAAAACCCATTTTACATCAAAGAAAACAATTTTAAAAATATATCATCATTCAATAGAAACTAACATTCATTCCATTCATAAATATCTCCAAACAATTCATCAGATTTAAAAAAACTTCTACTATACTGAAAATATCCATTTCATAAAAATGCATTTAATTAAGAACTCAACTATTCTTATTCTAAATAATGGTTCTAAAATTTCATAAAATATTCCAAATTATCATTAGTTACCAAAATAAAAAATCAATCATCAAACCCCACATGTAAAATCTAAATTACTTTATTCCATAAGTAACAATTTTAAATAGTTCATAAAATTTTATTTGAAAATGTTTTTCAAAACTGACTTTTGCATAATTTATGTTTTAAAAGTTTGTGTAAACACCCTATTTAACATTTCAAAACATTTTTGTGAATTCAATTGCACACATTCTAAAATTAAACAACACCCACATTATTAGATAATCATTTTTTAAAAAAAAATAAACTTTCGTAAAACCAATTAATTTTTATTTTAAAACCAAAATTTCAATATTCCAAAACAAAAATACATAGTGCAATATGAGATAAAACTATTGTTTGTGGGTGAAATTGACATATGTTTAGTGATCATACTCTAATAACATAACCTTAAAAGAGATTTTTTAAGGAAATATCATTATCTCCACATGGATTTCCAGGCATGGTGAGCTTATTGAGACCATCATCCCAACTCTCTTTTCATTTCCCCCAATAATCAACATTCCATGAGATACAAAAAACTCAGATAAAACTCCAATTCCCATGAATACATGAATCTAATCATGAGGTGTATTGGACATGCACCCTAATTGTAATCTTAATGTCATGTCCTGAAAATCCTAGCCCCAAAATTACCCATCTCTTCGCCAAATAACCTGACCCATGAGAGAGAACCTCCTCTGATACTATTTTTTCTTGAACTGAATCTGGTCTCCATTAAAACTAGCACCAATCCCAGCCTGTGGAAATATTTGAAGGGTATTACCATTCCCTATGGGGATGAACAAGTGATCAGGTATCAAAAAATGAAATTTGGGAATAATATACCTGATTATATATTCATAAAACAACAAACAAATCCAATATACCATATCTAGATTTTTTTAAAACATAATTTACAAAAAATCAGAATTTAATTACATAAATTAGAAGAAAATAAAAGACTATAATAAAGGAACAATGTAAAAGAGGACATCCAAAGAACCAACTCATGGAAAGTGGTTATCATCCTCACACCATCTATACAATACCACACCATGAAGGGCTTCTAAAAACCCATACCACCAGTTCTAAGTGCTTTACCCAATCCTTTGACAATCATTACCATGTCAAAATTCACCTGAAGGTGTAATTAGCGTGTGAGAAAAATCTTGGAAGGATAAAACCAAAAAAATTATTCAATGGGATAATCATTATAAGACATAAATAATGAAATTTTTGTAAACAAGAAAAGCTAGTAAAAAACTATAGGAAATTAAACATTAAATAATATTAGTTTTCAAGTTAGATAAGTCAACGAATCAACACTTTTAAATAAAATATTGTAGATTCTGAATTTTTTAAACAATAATACTGTATGGTGATAGTAAGATTAAAATATCTAATGAGCACTAATGACGGGAAATGAACCAAAGGAACTAGCTCACTATGGGACCCAGGTACCTCATTTCTCAATGAAAGTAATCATCTCAATATCTGTTATCTTCACACTAGCAACTACTTGGGATCCTATCCATAAATTAGTGGTTCCCAAAAATCATCATTATTATCATCATGGTTTATTTAGTATTATTATCATCAAAAATTCTATATGATATAGAGACCAAACCTCATAAGATCACTAGCATACTAGTACAGGTATACCCACCAAGATACATAAGTTTTCCCGTTTATTCTCAAACATGTTCCACAAGACATGAAATACAGTTTTCACATGAATGTACCACATAAAGACTCCAAAACACCAAACAAACCACAAACATGTCACCTGATTCCCTTTTTCACTCATATCAATTTTAGAAATCATACTCACATAAAAATAGCCCACAACACATTACATATCTCTATCACACTTCAGAAAATCCTTTAAAAATTTTTATAAAAAAACATGATTGTAAACATCACGTAACATCCCTTTAAAATTAAAATATTCTATTTGGTATGTATAGTCCTACCAAAAAAGATTGGAAACACAGTTTCTCCTCTTACTTAAATTAATAAATAAATTCAATCCTTCAACAAACAATTCCATGGAGTGTAACCATGTTTTTCACATTAAAGCCTTCCAAAACCGACCTTTGAGTCCAAAGGAATGTAAATATAACAAAAAAACGTAATTTTAAACCCTAAAATCTTTTAATAAAACCATTTCAAGAATCATAGAACAACCAAACTTTATAAAATAAGAAATACATAAGAAAACAATCATTTCGGCACAAAGTTTCCACCTTAAAACAAATTGCATAACAAAAGATACCAACTATAACTTATGTACCACACTAAATAATTTAGAATAATGCTAAAAAATAAATCAAGCAAAAATAACTCATAAAATAATGATTACACATGGAATCACCTAACATTTGTGCCAAAAATCCAAATTATTGTGCGAAGAATGAATCTCACCACTGAGGCACCACAAGGATGGGAAAACCAACCTAAAACCCCATGATTTAACCAAAAAAGAAACATGGTTATACACTAGGTATGAACCCTATATTATATAAATTTTAGAACTTAAATAACATATGGATCAAAGGAAATGAAAATATATGATTCCCTAGAAAAATGGGAGAAGGAAGGAAGGAAACCAACTTACTTAAGATATCTTGAATAAAACACCCCAAAACCCCAGTAGATGAAATTCCAAACATCCAAAAATAAAAGTGTTGTTTGAATGAGGTTGATTATGTAATCAAAGAACAGATAAGGACGGAAAAGATAAATAATTTAAGGATATATTAAAGAATCTTGTTACCTTTTCAGATATGAATGATTTGATAAATCTAGAATTTTTTTTTAAATAATTTGTGATTTATATTAACTTCAATGTGGGGAAAAGAAAATGGGGGTGAGCCTTGGGTATGTGGGCTACAGTGAGAGTTTGAATCACCGAAAAACCATAAAAATTGATTGAGATATTAATTAAATATTTGGTTATAAGAGGAAATGAACTTACAGGATGGCGCAATATCATAATAAATAACCCAAATCCTTCAGGATTGTTGATTAAAATGAGGTCCAAATGGATATGGTGGTTTTAATATACCAGTGCCTGCTATTTGGGATGTCTAATGGGTGTTAAATTTTTAGAAATGAAGGATTTATACAAATCTATTATTAAAACCTGAAATGGTCTAATGGGTTTCCCCAAATCATGAAAACATATCCTTTTCTTCAAAACATCATTGGAAAACACTGAAAACAAATCATTAACACTAATTAAATGAAAAATAAATTCAAAATAATACAAGGATATGACAATCAAAAATATAATTTTAACATCAACTATCCGAAATAGATTGATTAATACATTCATCATTCATCGATTTTTTTAAATTCAAATTCCAATATTATGGATCCTTTTTCAAGACATAATGATTTTATTTTAATATAACCCAACAAATACAATTAATGAAATTTTTAATAATTAGGTTTAACCATGTAAATTTATTCCACTAAATATCTTTGAAGAAAAGTGGTTTTTATATCAATCTATCCTATGTTTAGATAATCTTATGAAATATTTACACTCACTATATGAATGGTTGTATAATTAATTAATGGGGGAAAATACATAAAATTATGTCCCTTAAATTCAGTGAAAAACCTTCACAACAAAACCATTATCCCTACCCTATAATTCTATAGGTTTCCACATTCAAATGATAGAACTATAAATTTTATCGAGCTCTCTTCCCTTAAAGAAGTTCATCCAAATCCAATGGATTATTGATATTTAAGGAATTAATTTTCATTTACATGGATAACCACTTCTCTTTTGAGTGTATTAGAATATATACTTATTAAAAGTATCTTATCCTTATATAATTATTAGAAGTTAAAAATGTATATTAGATCTAATACTTTATATTATTATTCCAATAATATTTGATATTATTAGAAAATAATCTAGTTTTTCCATTTGCAAATACATATCTAATAGTCCACCATCCAAAAATCCCTTATCCAATATATGGACATCCAAAATCGCAATCCATTGGTGATATTTATGATTGGTATCCATATGAAAAATCTCTATCTAATAATTCCATGTCTAATTTGATAAATATTAATGTACCAACCATTTATTTTTACTATAAGATTTCATGAAAAAGATTCCATCTGATAACCATTAAATGATCATTCTAAATTTCTCTAGTAAATATAAACTCATCATCTATCTCATAAAATATAATATATTTTCATTGAAAGTTAGTCCATAATTATAGAATCATTGATATTCAACCCTTGTTTTTTTCATCATCAGAAAGTTGATAACAGGAGGTCTAATTAACATACATGAAAAAAGACACCATTAAATTTCACTTCTAAAACATATTTTTCTTAAGAATCTATATTAACATAGGGGAAACATCCAAATACATTATTATGGATCACTAAGGGTATCTTTTTCATACAATGTTAATTTTATAGATCATATCCCATAGTAGACATCGGACTCATATTCAATAAATATGTTTTTTATTTTTATATCTCACATGAATCCACTTAGTTATTCCATAGTTGAACCTCATATTCCAGCCATTCTATATTAATGTTAAATTCGACCATTAAAAATAGTTATGGATTTCATAGGAAATTTTTATCATAATTAATTCCTTTCCCTCAATAAAATATATTATTTATTTCTTATTTTATCCAATCTATTTTATTTTTAATGACATTTAAACAATTTTTCATTTTATATCCCAAAAAATCCACAAATTATATAAAATTAAAAAATAAGGTAGATTTATTATTTAGGAAATAAATGAGTCCAATTCGATTAGCATCATCAATTTATATCCTTATTTAAATTGATCCTCTAATAGGATGAGCATGATCTATTCCCAAATAATTAGAACAAAAAATATTTAACATCTGATTCCATATCTTTTTATAATCCATATATAAGAAAATGATCTTAATGTATCAAACATATAACTCTAAAATCATAAACAGTTTTTTGGATCTATTTTATTAGATCTATCACAACTAAAATGATCAAATATTTTTCCCTAAGTTGACTTAAACTATAGTGTCACTTTTTGGGTCTTCATGATGAAGTCATTGAAATCAAAAAACATTATCAATCTATCATATCAGATATAACTGTCAATTTTTTACCCTATAAGAAATCACTAATGTCTCTCTTTTTATCTTCCAAACAATACAAGAAATATGTATTCTTAAACATAAATAACCATGGAATCCAACTGATATTTGTTTAATTCTTTGATATAGAAAATGTATAATATAATATATCATCAAGAAACATGTCTTTGTCATTTAAATGGTATCATAAACGTTTTCAAATATATTTATATCATCATTATTTACAACATATATTCTTCAGATGATCTTTGGTACACAATCTACCCTGATCCCATTATCACTAGTTTAGTGAATGGTTAGAAGAGATTCAATAACCAATTACTAATATAACATGATCAGTCACGTTATCAAATTTAAACATTTTTTAAATTTATTTATTTAGTTCATTTTTCAATTGGTTTTATACTCAATAAAATTTATATAATTATTATTAAAATGACCATTCTTACTAAAATTATAAAATATAAGATATGCACTACTCAATTAATAGGGACATCTAATATAAAACATATTCTATAAATATTTTTTCATTATATAAACCATACATTATGATTACCATCCATATTAATTATCATTTTGATCACATGGGGATAGATTATGAACATCATTTTTCCACAACTAATCATTCCAGATCATGTATTCAATTTCTTCATGTAGAAGAGTATCATTTATACTATAGTATCTCACCATTATCAACATGAAAACATAGCCTGTTGGATATGTGTTTTAAAAAAGGAATGAAAAAAATATTGTCTATGAATGTTACATTAATCTATTGAAAACAGAGACATATAGTTCTTCTGTATCAAATTATCATCATGTTTTATTCTGTAAAAAAAATTATTCCATAAACCATATATATATATATATATATATATATATAACATCCTCTATATTTAGTCATCCTAAAATACTATAAAAAATAAAATCAATTAAATATTATTGAAAACGAGTTAAGAAAAACTCATTTATGTAAGTGGTGTATAAAAAATTCCATTTATATAGCACATTGGGGGTTCCATCATAAGTGGTATTCCTTCTATTCCATCACATTGTCCGTGTAAATCACCAAACAATCTAGATAGACGTTCCATTTATTTCATCAAACTGTGCAGTGGAAAGCTCCAAGAACACAAAGAAATATATTTTTATGAAAAATTTATCCACATTATTTCGACATCAAATATTGAATGAAATCCCACATAATCACCGATCAAACAATAAAAACACATCAACTAAATAAGAATAAATAAAAATAGAAAAATTTGACATATTTGTTTAAGAAAAATTACATACATACTTTGGAGGATACCATAAAAATGTTTCATTTTGATTTATAAATATGAATAATATTTACTCATTGGCTTCCTCTCCACATTACAAAGGCTTGGAAAATTCAGTTAGAATCTTTTGTTATTCATCCTATGAAATTCTCATGAATCATATAACAATTGTATCATTGATAGAAACTCTTTATAAATGTATATACCAGATAATAATGCTTCAATTATATCTAATATTTATTTACATCTTATCATTGACATAGTAAATCTATGATATATTATTTTACTATCTGATTAAAACAAAAATTACTGTTAATCATACAAACAATATATATCATGAGGTTCCATCTTTTTTAAACTAAATATATGAAAAAATGGTCTAATGATTTAGATCAATTAGTACCATTATAATACTATTGATGCCTCACCGAATTAATCCCCTATTCGATCATAAAATTATGATGATAACATATTTTGGATGTTTTTCGAGTTTAAAGCTATTAGACCACTATGAAACAACACAATAAGAAACTGCCATGTGGTGACCCCTATAATGTGATATAATGTTCAATCGTATATGTCTGATGAAATTCAATTTCAAAGAATCATTATTATTATAACATAATTAATATTAAAATAATAAATAAAAAATTTATAAATGTTTAGGTCTGGAAATGTGGATCCAAAACATTAATAAACCAAAAATTTGTATTCTCCTTGAATAGTAATTTTTATAATGAATTATTAATGAATGGTTGGAATGTTTTTATAATTTAACCATTTATGTAATAATAAGTTTTAATATGGTTCTGGATTATAATTTTAAAATATTTAGATTTATTATATAAGATGTTATTGAATATACAAATCCAATCAATAATGAGAAATGGTTTTTTTTCATATATTACCATTTTTACTGGGGTTTTTCATTATAAATTTGTGATTATAATGTCATATAATTTTTCTCATCAAAACATATTAATTATACCCTCTTAATTTTTCTAATATTTATTACAAGTTCTCATTTTATTTCCCTCAATATTGGTAATTATGACACCCTAATAAAATTTTGACAAAAAGACAAAATTATTTCTCTTATCAGTCAAGAAATTTCATTCTCTATGTTCTTATTGTCATTAAAGTATTTCAAAATGTATTTTTATCATCCCTAATGATTCTATATGTAATATATACATATATAAATTTTTCGTGAACAATTTTGGTATTAGAATAACATTTATTTTATTTTTTGAAAGAAATATAATGAAATTATTTATAAAATCATTAAAATTATATAAAATATAATATATCCTCATATCTTATGGTAAATAAATAATTTTGTTTTTATTAGGAAATTCATAAATATATGTGTACCACAATGTCTATTTGGTGGTATTATAGGAATCCCAATAGATAACAACTCTGAATTAGTTGGATTAGGTATTTACTCCATCTTTACAACTTGTCATTGATTAGGATTATGGATTACACCTATGTTGATAGACTCGGGTCATATTCTTACGTGGATTTACATTTTATTTCTTAACCATTTTGAAGGATTTAAGTTGATTATGACTATGGGAGTCCTATCATAAATCTAATGTTTCATTTATCAAAAATAATGTTTCCTCATTTTGATAACCTATAAATTTTTGTCAATATTAAGTGTTTTTCAATATGTTTATTAGTTACCAATTTATGGTTTTTGATTACAGTCAATGGTTGGAACATGTTAAAATAAAGTTAACATTAAATGTGATAGATAATTGAATGACCAACATTATATGTAACCAAATTTTATTTGGGAATGAATAAAAAAATTCATTTATATTCTAACAAATGATTATCAACCAGTGATTCATGTTAAAATATTAGAGATGAAATGGAGTTAACAATGATATATTGGGTCCTTTGAGGGTTAATTCCATCATTATTTTAGTGGGTCCACAAATAGAATAATTTTTTACTAATATAATAGTACCATTGAAAATACATTTCTCTTTCACCAGAGTTTGGGGTATTAAAATTGATTTCTAAAATAAATCATTGGCAAGGTGAAGTAGATAAATAGTGAAATCCTATCAAGGATACCATGCAGTTCGAATAAATGATTTCTATATATTTCGATGAGTTTAGATAGATATAATTAAATAAATACATCAACCATATTTTTTGACTAAAATATATAATGAGTTCTTTTATATTAAACATAAGGATAATGAATCCATTTTACACCAAGCAATTTTTTTTACAATTCCTCTAAGGTAATCTTATAGTACAATGAAACAACTTGAATGAGGAGTGGATTTATTTTTCAATGACCTGAAAAAAAAATCAAAGGTAATTAAACATTAGTGATTTCAATAACTATGAAGATATAATTTAATAGTCACTCAATGTAGTATTTGGGATCCAATATACCCACAAACATTTGGTTTTCATAAGAAATGAAATATGGATTCCAATGTAAATTTTCATAATAAATACCATGGTTGGGAGAATATATATATTCTTTTATGCCTTAAGTATGAAATGAAATATAGATGAAATTATTTTAAAAGGACATGAAAATTATTTAACTGATGTAATAAATATAATTAATCTATAAAATTATGATTTTTTGGTACACAGTTAGCTAATAATATGAATTCACTAAAATCCACATATAAATCTCCAACAACACTCCATTGTATCATATGAAAGGAGTATAGGTATTCTTCCAAATAGTGAATGAATATATGTGTTTATGATAATGATCTATATCTATTATATATTATGATAAGATTAAGAGGTTTATATTTTTTTTGATCAATATTAATGATTATTTGTACGATGATGAAGTGGTCAATGGAATACAAACCATCCAAAATATAACTGATATTGACATAGTTGATTTTGAATCTACCACTATTTAATATCTTTAGAGTTTTTAACATTGTCATTTTACTATATCAACAATTATATGTTCGATTGTCTTGATGGTATTCTGATAATATCAAGAATCTATGATTTTATTCTTATTTTAGTTTTTTGGAATTGTTTTATACAAGCATCATTATTCGTCCTCTAGTTGAATATAATGTTATATAAATACCATTTAAATTTAAAATGATGTAAAGACACAATTGATATTATAAACTATATTATTATTTTACATTTTTGAAATGATAAATATATACTTCTATTTTAAATTAATACCATTTAATTTGTACATTTTCCATTTAAAATGTCATTTTTTCTAATGGTTGTGGGGAAACTCAACATTGAAAATATTATTATTTTATGGGAGTTTTTTTCACTATTTCTAAAATTTTTCTATATACCTACTTGGAAAAACAAATAAGATATTTCAATATATCATATATTTAGTTCAATAACTATTTTAATGACCCCATATCATTTAGACCTGATATAGTTACATGATTTGATGAACCCAATCCATGAAAAAATTGATAAGGGATTATTTATCCACGAACATCACCATTTGGTGCATAATTATTTTTAAATATATGAAATGTGGGATAATATGAATCTCTATTTGTAATCAGTAAACTCTAATTTTTATAAGCATGAATAGTTTTATTTTCCCAAAATTGATTATTTGTTCGATCAACTATGATAAGGTATATAATTTCTAATGATTATTCATTGAAATTGATACTATCATTTGAGAAATAAATTTGAATAAATTCCCAAAAAATCCTTCTATAAAAGGTATCGGCAGTACAAAAAAAATTGGTGAAATTTTCCCTTAACATTTTCCCCTCCATGTACATGGATTTAACAAATCGAGTATTTAGATTATAAATTGATGTGTTTTTATATTATTTATAAATTATATTAATTAATATTCAATGATAAATTATATAATGATTATTAGATGAGAATTTTATTACGTACCTTAAGGAAAGATAAGTTATACAAAAATCTTAATAAGAATGAATTTTTTAGATATAATGATTATTTTGGGTCATATAATATGTACTATGGAAATATTAGTAGATCCTTCAAGGAAATATGTAATTAACCATTATACATAACAAAAAAATGAGACTTATATCTATAGTTTTCTAGAATTTGATGGTTATTAATAATAAGTTCTGATGAATTTATAATTTTTTACTAATAAAATAGAAACATTTCTCTAAATGGAATCAAGTTCCATTAGATAGATGAATATGGTGAAAATTTAATGGGGTTTAAATGAATGTTTCTTAGTGCACTAGTACCCCCACTAACCTATAGTGGATAATGGTTTTTTATTTATAGTGGAAATATCATCATAGCTTTCAACAAATGGTAATTGATGAATGATGAGAAAAATTACAAGACACTTTATTATAAGTTAGTAGTTGTAATCTATAAATTTAATATATTAAGTCATTATATTTACTAGGAATTTTTTAACATATATAATTTAACTAAAATTTTAGAGAATATAACATCTTATAATGATTGAATTATATTAATGGGAATATATTTTGAGGTTATAAATTATTTTGAATTATCAATAAATTATCACCCATGGAAAGAAAAAAAATATTGTTGAGGCTTTCATTCACTAGGGTCATACAATATTATATATGATTAGGATTGAAAATGATAATATATTTCACTTTTTTAAGGATATCAGATATATTATTTATAGAATGTGAGATATCATATCATTATCAAATGATATTTAATTAAAATATTCATGTGAAAATTAATGATGTATGAAAAAAATATGTATAGATAAACAATAAGGTTATAAATGATCTTATGTTCATCCTTGATTGTGATTGAATAATAATTCATAGAAACATATTGCATATCCTGTCAATATTGGACATGATTATGTGTCTATTTTAAGAATATAGTATATCAAAATTATCTATTCATCCTCGATGTTTGAGGGTTTATTATGATCTAAAATTGAATTTTCCATATGAAAAAATAGAAAGAGATATTGAATAGTTTGTATCATAGTGTGTGGTGTGTAAACTAGTTATGATTGAGGGACATATGTCTAAAGGTATTTTATAAACATTTCCTATATAAAATTTGAAAATTAAATCATCTTAAATTATTTCATCATAAAAATATATATAATAATTAAAGGACATAATGTTATTTAGATTTTAGTCTTGTAATAGTCATTCTATTTAATTAGTATCAGAGAATAATTTAATCTTCAAAAAATTATAGGATATACATTACGTATGATTTATGGTTTCCATGTATACCACCTTGTATTATATCTTATTGGGATACAAATATTACCTTGATATTTTGGTGCACTTTAGATCATGTTCTGAATAGAGAATTGTGTTTTAATACATATTATCATAGACATATCGAAGGTTATTCAAAGATAAACATTAAAAAAAATTGTAATGGTGACATCTAGTTCTCAATATTTCAATAGATTTTTTGAATAAAAAATTAAAATATTCAAATTATCTTTTAATAATAACTTTCAACCAATAATTTTGATAGATCCTTCTAAAGGCCATTACAGAAGGATGTGAAAAAAAAATTATATTATTTAAGCATAGTAATTGTATCCTAGTATAATTATGAATATGGATGAGTTTTTTAGAAAAATTTTGTATCCTATCATGGAGGAAAAATCAAAATAGAGTTATGAAAACAATCACTTATAAGAACTTGAATTCCAAGATGGATTGATTGTATTATTTTGAAATTATCCATTTAAAAGGAGATGATATTCAAAATCCTGTAGAAACTAAGAACTATGTATATTTTTTTTCTTATAGATTATTGATGGAGTAAGAATTGTATCTTAATGCTTTTAAATTACACCCAACCTCTCTTTATTTATTAATGTCTTCAAGGTATATATCCAATGAATGTATAAACCCAATACTTCCTATAAATTTATCTCAAAGGGTTCACAATTAGAGTACGATAATTTCTATAAAGAAAAAATAGTATAAATATATGATAATAGACACAACGATCTATCTAACCAAACTAATCATCAAGAATTTTTTTTATTTAAAGAATAATAAAATATATGTAGATTTATGTGAAACTAATAATGTGATCATATAGAATAATACACATTTATTTATAACTTATTGATGGATTAATCGGTGTTAAAATTGTTTTAAGGTAGTAAACTTTTAGACCTCATTATTTTATATGTATTTTTGTGAAATATACCTGAATTAATTGATATATTTCTTCATATGTAACCTCATGTTTAAATAACCACATAATATAAAAATAATTTATAAAAATTAATTTAATAGACATGCATGAAAAATAAGAAGCACATTTGGAAAAAAATAGACAAATTTCATTCTAAACTTAAAATTTCACATTAATTTATGTAAATTAACAAATTATTTTTCTAATAAAAAATTTTAATTATTGAAATAATTATTTTTAGAATATGTATATTTAAACATGTTATTTATTTTACAAAAAAAAAATTTATTTATTACTATGGTAAAATTATTTCAAAATAATATATTTTTCATTTCTTTTAATTAATGTAAAACAATAGGTACATTATTTACCAAAAGGGTAGGTTTAGGGATAATTTCATTTAAAGGTAAACACATGATATTTTTCATTAAATTATTTTTATTTGTGGGGAGTGATTTTAAAATAATAATTTAATGAAATAATTATGTATTTATTTTTAATTACATTTATATTTTAACTATATAATAAAATATATTGATATTAATTTTATAGTGTTTAAAAATCATTGAATCTAAATAATTTCTATTTTATGCCAAAATGGGATTTCATTTTGTTTTTCACTCTTATTTTTAAATTTAAATACATTATTTATATAAATTCAATTTTATCAAACCACTACTGGAAAACTAACCTTTACCAACGGTTTGGAACTATTGTTATAGGCCTCCAAACCATTGGTATAGCCTATACCAACGGTTTGGAGAACCGTAGCCAAGTAAGTCATTGGGATAGGTCTATACCAAAGGTTTTCCAAAAACCATTGGTATAGGTAATATGAAATCTATACCAACGGTAATGGAACCGTTGGTATATAAATTCCAAAAATAAAACATCCGCTGGGATTTGATCCTAGGACCCCTCGTTTATAATTGAACGACTCAACCACTAACCTAACATGACTTTTGTGATCATAATTACATAAATATATATATTTATTCTCATAAATATTTTAAATTTTAATTTATATAATGTTCTCGGTATGAAGGTCCGATAAAAAATGAAAGTACCTATACCAACGGTTTTAACAAACGTTGGTATAGGTCTTTGGTTGTGTTTTTTATTTTGTGAAGGATGTTGAATTTTGGCCCACTTTTCCTAACGGTTTGGACAAACCGTTGGGAAAGGTTGACCTATCCCAACGGTTTGGCCAAACCGTTGGGAAAAGTGGCATATTTGGGGACCTTTCCCAACGGTTTGTCCAAACCGTTGGGAAAGGTGGTATATTTGGGGACCTTTCCCAACGGTTTGTCCAAACCGTTGGGAAAAGTGTCCAATTTTAGAGCCTTTCCAAACGGTTTGGCCAAACCGTTGGGAAAGGGAACCTATACCAACGGTTTTTGAAAACCGTTGGTATAGAAGCGTTGGGAAAGATCTAATTTCCAGTAGTGAACAGAATCCATATATGGAATTTGATTTACTAAATTTAGTAAATATTACACTTCTAATTGTTTTCATAGTGAATATAAATATTATTACCGAATAATTACCATTATTATTGTTTAAACGAAATTTCCTTTGGTTTAAACCAAGATATATGGGTAATTTTGTCACATAAACATGTCTAATTATTACTGGTTGATGATATTTCCGCACTATAATATCATGACATCAGTTTCATGAATATTATATGTCACTTAAATATAATATGTATTTATATTATTAAAAACTATAAATGAATTCCTCGTGGTCCCTCTACCTCACCCATAAAATAGATTCTCCTTAATACTATTATTCCTGAATTTTTATCCATCTATAGAATAATATAATCATGCAAGTGAATTTTTATCTTCCGTCTCATCCTCATATATCCCATTTTCTTCTCCAATTAACAATATCTCACTGTTTAATGTCTATACGAAATGAGGTATCTAAAAAAGTGGTATAAATCATTACTGAGATCATTTATGTCTATATACACTTACACCCTCTCTAAATAAGTTGTATCCATAATAACATGATTAATAATGTATAATAAATATAATTATCTGTTACTATCATAATTTCACAACCTTTTCAAAATATTTTTCGATAAAATGGGAAAAAAATGTATTCCTCAAGCATATGTGTGGACTAACCCATCCTTGGAGAGTTATAATTCATTTTCCATAACCACCTAATATTTATTAATATAATAAATGATTTAATAAATGTATATTTTATTGTAATAACCCAGTTTTTGCTGTGAAATTCTTTTGAATATTCTTGAAGATATTCCAAAGCAGCGCCTTCAGACGGTGTGCAATTCGGAGCCTCAGAGTGGATAGAATTAAATTTTCAGTGCGTTCACACTGGACACAACAAATAAATTGTATAACTCCTAAACTGAGCTTCATATCAGAGATACAAGAGCATGAATGGGTCCGTAATGGGGTGTTTACCCTAGGAATGACATAAAGTATGTCAGTACAGAACGTTCAGACCCCTCGCTCACTTATGGAACGTTAAACGGATAAATTAACTAATTAATTTATTTGTTTAATGGTTAAACTCATGTATCTCTTAAAAGGTGGCTCAGATTGGAAATCCGAAGGCACCGTTGAGTCTCTAATGTGTCATTTACCCTAGGAGGGGTGTATGTTTCGCGGGCGCGAGCCTTTTGTTGAAAATGAACCCACGGACATTTTTGTAATTTAGCGGCCTCTATCATTAAATTTTATAAAATTTGAATGGGGCCTCAGATTAAAATTTCAAGACCGCCGTTGTGCCCGGGAGGTGGTGTTTACCCTCGGGGAGGCTTAACCACGACCCCGTCGAGTGTTTCAGATGCTGGTTAATTCATAGTTTTAAATTAATTAAGTTTTTAATTAATTTATACTTATTTAAATCATAATACACCCCTCTCTCTCCTTCATTTCCCTGGTAGGAGCTCTCAAGGAGGAACTCTTCCTCTTCTCCACCTCTTCAGTGTGGCACGACAGCTCCAGCGAGGCGCGGCAGCTCCGGTGGATCGTCGTGAAGCGTCGGAAAACTCCCCAACAGGTAGGAGGTTGCGTTTTGTATTTTCCTTCTTGTTCTTAACATAGAATGAAAATTTACATGTTGAATTTCTATCAAATCTGAAAAAGAATCCCATGTATCTGTATCACTTTTTATTATCTTTCTGACCGTTGTTACGGATTTGAATTCCGAGTCTCGAGCAGCCCGCAGTGGTCCGGCGAAGATTGTGGGTTGTACGGTGATTTGGGTTTTTTCTGGCTGGTTTTGAGGGCTTCCGACGATCCGAGATGGAGACAGGAGGGAGCGGCTTCGGCTATGACGGTGGCGGCGTGAGGTCAAGTGGAGGATGCTGGGGGCGACGGCGGATCAATGTCGAGGGGGCTGCGGAGGGTGTTGGCGACGACGAGCGTGGAGGCGCTGGGTGAGCACGGGCCGACGTCGGCCGGGCGCAGCGAGGCTTGGACGGTGGGGCATCGGCGGTCGAGCAGAGGTGCAAGGCAGAGGCGGTCGGTCGGGGCTTGCGGGCAGTGAGCGCAGCGCGCGGCAGGTCGTCAGCAGCAGGCGGGCGCCGACCGGTCGTGGTCCGCGGAGGAGCCGAGGCGGCGACCTAGGGGCCTGCGGAAGGAAACCAGAACCCGCCTTTTGCGGGTCCTGTTGGAAGAATAAGACTTTCTGAATGGCCGGTCTGGTTTTAGGTTAAAATAATAATAATAATAATAATAATTATAATAATAATAATAATAATAATAATAATAAGGTTATAATAACAATAATATATTATTATTATTATTATTATAAAATTATTTATACTTTAATAAATCATAAACCGGGAGTCGGTTTCGCGCACCGTCTGCGGCAGCGAAGAGGTCATATCAAGAAGAAGGTGTTAAGAAGGTTTCAGGAATTTTTAATCCCCGAAACAAGGGGCCTTAGAGGCACGACACATCTTTATGTTAATTGACGTATTTCTGGGGGATCTTGTTTTTGACGGTGTGGATTCGTTTGACATCCGTTTTGATATCCGTCAGCGGCGTTGAGACCCTCGCGCTGGGGTGAAGCATTCCATGGTGGTTTTGGGTGTTGCATTCAGAGTTGATGCGTGGGCCCCATAGCTTGTCTGTTGACCTGCGAGCAACATTCTCTAACTTTTTCATCGGACGTCCGTTAGGGGCATGCGAGTAGTCGATGTTGGGTGTTTTTTCGAGCAGATTGCGAGGGCGCAGTTCGCCTGACCTTTTCTGGGGACATTTTGTGGGTCCCACCCGACCTGGCTATGGGGAATAGTTCCTTTTTAACTGGGTGTCCATTTCGGGCGATTGAGAGTCAATAACATGTGTTTTTCTGAGGTTATTGCAGTGGTGTCCTCCATTTGTTCAGTTTCGGGATCTCAGGGTGGGCCCCACACGGGTTGGTTATGATGAAGAGTCCCTTATTCACCGATCGACCGTTTCAGGCGAGTAAGTAGTATATCTCTCATGTTTTTTCTTGAGGATTACAACGGTGTAATCTATTCAGGCATACAGAGCCTCTTGCATGATCTTATTAAGTGTGGAAGAATGAAAGGTTCCCCTGTGGTGGTTCTTCTACCGTGTTTGTAGCAGACCCTTGGCGTGTGATCGCGTGCACTCCTGGGAGAGGGATGTTAGTGGTTAATGAGATGTGGTTGGTCGTGCCTCATCCGTTGAGGTGGAAAGTTAGAGTTGTTACATTTACACCTTCACGTTGACGATGGGTGCCGTGTGCACATTATCATTTTTGGCTGGAGACGGGGTATACTCTGGGAGTATACGGGAATGATTTGAGGGACATGTGGTAGTTTGTACCTAAGAAATTTTGTGCGCTTGGTTGGGGATGACTTGGGGACACACGTCGTGTGGGCCCCATGTGCGTGATGTGTTATACTTTATTCACCTTTGTCCTCTCGCGACATAGAGGGTCCCTCTGTTCTTGATGGTTTAGACCATCAAGGGTTGAGTGGTTTCCACTAGTTTTGTTCTAGAGTTGGGTGGTTGCGTGATACACACTCAGAGTTCTTTTGGCCTGTGTTGTACCATCCAGTGGAGTTGGCCAGAGCAATTCCGGTCTTACCCTCTAGTGGGGCTGCGCAGTGGGTTCCTCATCGACTTCTTCGAGTTTACCATCCAGTAGAGACTGGGCAGTAGGTTTCTCCCTGACATCTAGGGTTTACCCTCTAGTAGAGACTAGGTAGTAGGTCACCCAAGGACCTCCTAGGGTATACCCTCTAGCAGGGCTGGGTAGTGGGTCGCCCTTTGTCTAGTTCCTGGTCAACCATCCAGCAAGGCTGGGTAGTGGGTTTCCTGTCGACTTATTCCAGGTCTACACTCCAGTGGGGCTAGCCAATGGGTTGCCAGATGATGTATTAGGGATTAACCTCCCACTTTGCAGGGCAGTGGGTCACCCAATGATGTGTTAAGGTTTACCCTCTAGCAGGGTTGAGCAGTGGGTCACCCGTTGGCATTTCAGAATCAGTCCTTTCTACTAGGCTAGTCTGTGGCATTACTCCGTGACTACCAGAGTGGGACCCTCATTTGTTCAGGTCAGTGATGTGACGTCTTTGACTTTGAAGATATCTCTCGACTTCGGGGCAGTGACGAGGTGGGGTTTGACGTTCCCCCGGAACCCTCAAGTACGAGGGGCACATTCCCCACCGAGAAGCATCCTTCCGACTCGACCTAAAACCGTGCGGGCGAGTCAGTGCCACCCAATGTGGATAGTGTCACGGTGTGGTGATTTGAGCCCCTTTACATGTAGTTCGAGGCAGATGTGCGAGATGATGGGCATCGATGGTGGTTACTTCTGAGACTGATGGCTACACATATTCTTAGGCAGAGCTACGGGATGGAGATCCCCTTAAGATCTTGTTCAGGCTTCATATTGAGCATATGTATTTTTTTATACCTTGTTCTAGTACCAACTTCTTATTCTTGGTTACTCTCCATCCAGGAAAGGCGAAGATGTGCGGGGTATGCCATGTGCTTTACGTGTCTAGCTTCTCGTGTTTGGATGAGTCTACTCTCCTGTTATAGGTAGCGACGACTCAATGGGAAGTTCATCTTCTCACCGTTTCTAGCTCCTTGTTTCTGGAAAAGTCTACATTCATACCTCTTTTTGGGTTGATCTGGACTCTTTACTGTACTCTTTTCTGCAATCTCGGTTTTACTCCATTACTTTTACCATGTTCGATATGCTTCTCACCCTTCGGTACCTCCTTTGTTGCTCCCTCGATATTTCAGGGTATCCTACTGAGTATTCTTATACTCACCCTTTCTTGGGCTTTGCCCGCACATGGTGTGACCTTGATGACGATGGAAAAGTTGTTCATTACTTCAGTGGAGCTAGGAGTTTAGGAGCTTGGATAGCGTGCAGTGGTTGGAGTCGGGTTCTAGCCGGGGGACCCTTCAAGCTGTTTTTCATCTGTTTACCTGTTGTCGGGATGTGGCACCTTTTGTAGTTGGGTGCATGTTTTCCCCTTTCCTTTTTCAGTTTACCTTCTGCACTTTCTTTCTACATTTAGAGGTCGATGCACTTTGTGATTTATTTATAGTAGTTGGTACATTACTTTTCATTGTACTCTGCAATTTTTCATTGAGTGTGTTCTGTGTGTGTGTACAGATACATTGGAAAAGGCCTCCCTGAGTTGTTGTGCCTTCGGCGCTGGTCGCCAGCCCCTGGCCTATGGAGGCGGGCTTGGGGTAGTTACGGCTTGAGCTCGGGTAGGGTCGGGTTGTGACAATGTGGTATCAGAGGTGGTTTATTCCTTTGGACGTTGATTGGAAGTCCATAAAAGGAATTGGTTGGGATATAGGGAAACATTGTCAACATGTCTCGAGAGCGTCTCTCAGGACAGGGAGTCCAGTGATGGTGCGGCGACCAACGAATCCATTCACCAGGACCCTGATAACACTCTTGTCGACTCGGCATTCTGAGGCATTTGTTGTAGGGGAAATTGGTTTGTGCATCACATAGGATTGAGTCTTTGACTGTCCTTATTGAGTTAGCTCGAAATCGTTATTTTTGTTGTTGTGATATACATATATAGTAATGTGACTACGGAACTCCTTGATAATATTTAGGATGTCTCCATGAAAACATCCAGCCATGATACCAGCTTTGGTTCGTGATGACGCCCATGTGAACTATGAGGCCACAGTCCAGGACCCATCATGTGAGCCCCTGTCTCCGGGTGGGCCGATAGCAGCACCCCCACCAGTTGGGAAGCAGACAGCTTCAGCAGAGCAGGCTGAGATTGAGCGCAGGTTGAGCATGTTCTGTGAGTTCTAGCAATAGAGACCGCTGAGGTTCAGTGGTGAGCCAGACCATCAGGCCTCATAGGTTTTTCTAGAGACAGTGTCTCGCCTTTTTAGTCTTGTGCGGACGATGATAGATATTATAGTGTCTTGGGCCGCCATCCTTTTTTGTGGAGCATCTTTGCGTTGGTGGATTCTGGTGACTCAGTTTCTTGACGAGTCATGTCTTTCATGGGGCGACGTTCTATTGTTGTTTCGTGAGGAGTTTTTCCCCTCCTACTTATGCTCCATTCGGATTTAGAAGCTCCTTCGGTTTCAGCAGGTAGGGATGATGGTGGGAGAGTATGTGGCTCGTTTCGCAGACCGTGCACTCTTTTACCCGGACTTGGTCCACGATGATAACTTCCGAGAGCGAAAGTTTGAGTTGGGTATCCGCTGAGATATTCGTTCTATCATATTACACATGGGCAATTCCATAAATGTCGGGGTTCTAGAGTATGTGCTAGTGATAGAGGGCTTCCGGTCACATTCTAGAGTTTGTGGTGGTAGCAGGCATGCTGGAGCCGATACGTCTGCCGCAACTAGTTGGTAATGGAAAGAAGAACCTCGACGCAGGTGGATTTCTGACAGTCGGACTCAGGGGTGTTTTCGTACACCACAGTGGTGCCGGAGGGCAGTAGTGCATCCCAAAGAGATTCGGTGCTATGCTTGCGATGGGCAAAGTCACCTAGCATGGGACTACTCGACCGGGCATACAGAGAGCATCATGTAGGCAGTAGGTGAACCACTGTAGTAGAGGTAGCACTGTTATCAGAGTTTTTCCCAAAGAGGTGGTGCTGGTAGAGGAGCGGAATGATCTGATTATGGGGGACGACCAAACGAGGTCTTCCCATCACCACTATGTTGTCCACGTCAGGCTCCGGGAGCTGACAATTGTGATCACGGACAACCTTAAGCTTTGGATGTCTATAATCCTGCATAGCATGAGGTGATAAGAGGTACACTCTACAACTCTTC
Organism: Viscum album; assembly: GCA_963277665.1. Classification (NCBI taxonomy): domain Eukaryota; kingdom Viridiplantae; phylum Streptophyta; class Magnoliopsida; order Santalales; family Viscaceae; genus Viscum; species Viscum album. The sequence continues at coordinate 790,820,362 of OY728160.1, read as the reverse complement.
TACTTTTTTAGTAGAATTGATAGACTCATTGTATGAAATTCCTTTTCTCACATCTCCTTGTTTGAGGTGTTACCAGGGTGACACAGGGCATCGAGTTTAACCCTGTGTTGGTAGAGTATAAGGTGTGTAACCTTCCTCTTTAGTAGATGGATTCAAATCCATCACTCTCTGATAGTGTAAGAGAGTCTTGGTTGAGAGACATCGACTATGTAATATTGCGTGACCAGATATCCTTGACAGTTCCACCATATGGATATTCTAAAGGATGGAATCACTTGGCCTTCTTCCAGGTGCATGCGATGATTCCAGTTGCGGTATGTGATGCATAGGTTTGATCGGGGAGGTGGGATACCCACGAGAGCCTTCGGGCCGTGTGAGACTGTGCAAAGTGATGGAGAGGTTCCCTGCCACCTTTCCCTAACCCAAAGGTCGGGTGTGGGTGCATGACGTATCCCACATGGCTTACCTGAGGAGATGTGTTGTTGCTCCTATGCATGTCATCGGAAAGGGATGAACTCGCATGAATAGATCAAATCCTTTGGACTATGAGCGGTGATGCAGGAATGTGCAAGAGTTCTTCTGGGTATGGGAGAGCCAGGTGTGGGATTAGTACACTGATTTGTTCCTTGTTTTTGCTTTTTGAGGACGAAAATCCTGAAGGATGGAATGATTTAAGATCCCGGTTTTTTCTGTGAATGACATTGTAATATTCTTGATGATATTCCAGAACATCACCTTCAGACGGCGTGCAATTCCGAGCCTCGGAGTGGCTGGAATTAACTTTTCAGTGCGTTCACAATGGACATGCCAAATAAATGGGAAAACTCCTAAATGGAGCTTCAGATCGGAGATCCAAGTGCATGGATCGGTCCGGAATGGGGTGTTTATCCTATGAACAACATAATGTATGTTGGCGCAGGACGTTTGGACCCCTTGGTCACTTCCGGAACGTTTACTGGATAAATTAAATAATTAATTTATGTGTTTAATGGTTAAACTGAAGTATCTCTTAAACGGAGTCTCAGATTGAAAAACTGAAGGCACCGTTGTGTTCAGAATGTTCTGTTTACCCAAGGAGGGGTGTAAGTTTGGAAGGCGTGGGCCTTTTATAGAAAATGGCCCTAGGGGCGTTTTCATAATTTAGAGTATTCGGTTGTTAAATTTTATAACTTTTGAATGGGGCCTTGAATTAAAATTCTGAGACCGCCGTTGTGCCTAAGAGGTGGTGTTTACCCTATGGGAATCTTAACCTCGACCCCGTCAAGCGATTCGGATGCAGGTTAATTTGGAGTTTTAAAGTAATAATGTTTTTAATTAATTTCTCCTTATTTAAAACCTAATCCACCCATCCCTCTCTTTTGTTTCCTTGGTTGGAGCTCTCATGGAGGAACTCCTCTTCACCACCTCTTTGGCGAGGGACGACAGCTCCGGTGAGGCGTGGCAGCTCCGGTGGATCGTCGTGAAGCGTCGGGCAACGCCCCAACAGGTAGGAGGTTGCGTTTTGTATTTTCATTCATGTTCTTACCTTTGAACGAAAATTTACATGTTAAATTGATGTCTAATCTGCAAACTAAGCCCATGTATGCGTTGAAATTTTTATGATCTTTCCGACGCTTGTTACAGATTTGAATTCTGTGTCCCGAGCTGCCCACAGCGGTCCATCGAAGTTTGTGGGTTTTCTGGTGATTTGGGTTTTCCAGCTAGTTTTGAGGGCTTCCGGTGATCCGGGTCGGTGGCAGGAGGTGGCAGCTTCGGCGGCGGCAGCGGCGGCGTGAGGCCAAGCGGATGAAGTTGGGGGGGCGACTGTGGCTCGCGGTCGAGGGGACTGCTGAGGGTGTCGACGACGGCCTGCGTGGAGGCACTGGGTGAGCACGGGCTGGCTTCGGCCGGGCACAGTGAAGCACGGACGGCGGGGCGTCAGCTTTCGAGCAGAGACGCCAGGTGGAGGCGGTTGGACGGGGCCCGTAGACGGCGAGTGTGGTGCGCGGCGGGTCGTCGGCAACAGGCGTGCGCCGGCATGGCATGGTCAGCAGAGGAGCCGAGGCGGCGACCACAGGGGCTGTGGGAGGAAACCAGGACCCACCTTTTGCGGGTCCTATTGGAAGAAGAAGACCGTCCGAACGGCCGGTCTGGTTTTAGGTTAAAAAAAGAAAAAATAATTATAATATTATTATTATGGTAATAATAATAATAATAATAATAATAATAATAATAATAATAATATATTATTATTATTATTATTATAAAATGATTTATAGTTGCATAAATCATAAACCTGGTGTCGGTTTCGTGCGCCGTCTCCGGAAACGTGGAGATCGTGTCAAGAAGATGTTTTTTAGATAGTTTCTAAATTTTTAATTCCTGAAATGAGGTGCCTCGGAGGCGCGACGCATCTTTAAGTGAATTGACATTTTTCCGGGGGATCTTCTTTTGGGCGGCGCGGACACGTCTAACGTCCGTTTTGAGTGCCGTCAGTGGCGTTGGGACCCTGGCGTCGGGGCAAAGCTTTCCAGGGTGGTTTCGGGCGTTGCAGTCAGAGTTGAGTTGTGGGCCCCACGCCCCGTCTATTGACCTGCGAGTAGCGTTCTGTAACTTTTTCATCGGACGTCCATTTAGGGCGTGCGAGCAGTCGAAGTTGGGTGTTTTTCCGAGGGGATTGCGATGGCGCAGTTCGCCCGACCTTTTCTGTTAATGTGGTTTGGGTCCCACCCGGCATGGCTACGGTGAATATTACCTTTTTCACCGGGTGTCCATTTTGGGCGATTGAGTAGTCAATTCTGTGTGTTTTTTCGAGGGGATCGCAGTGGTGTTCTTCGTTTGTTCAGTTTCATGATATTGTTGTGGGCCCCGCATGGGTTGGTTGCGGTGAATTGTACCTTATTCACCGGTTGACCATTTTGGGCGAGTATGTAGTCTATCTCGCGTGTTTTTTATAAGGATTAAAACTGTGTAATCTGTTAAGGCGTGCGGAGCCTCTTGCACGATCTTATTAAGTGTGGAAATATGAAAGGTGCCCCGATGGCGGTTCTTCTACTGTGTTTGAAGCGGACCTTTGGCGTGTGATCGTGTGCACTCCTGGGAGAGTGATATTGATGGTTAAAGAGATGTGGTTGGTCGTGCCTCAGTTGTTGAGGAGGAACATTGGAGTTTTTACGTTTACGCCTTCGCGTTGACGATGAGTGTCGTGTACATGTTAGCCTTTTCGGATAGAGACGTTGTATACTCTGGGAGTATACGGGAACACATGGAAGTACATGTGGTTGTTTGTACCCGATAACGTTTTTACACTTGGTTGTGGTTGACCTGGGTCCACACGTTGTGTGGTCCCCATTTGCGTGACGTGTTCTAATTTAAGTACCTATGACCACTCGTGATGTATAGGGTCCCTCTGTTCTCGATGGTTTAGACTAGAAGGGTTGAGTGGTTTCCCCTGGTTTTGTTCTGGAGTTGGGTGGTTTTGCGATACACAATCCGAGTTCTGTTGGCCTGTGTTGTACCATCCAGTGGAGATGGCCAGACCAGTTCCAGGCTTACCCTCCAGTGGGGCTAGGCAGTGGGTTACTCATTGACTTCTTTGAGTTTACCTTACAGTATAGACTGGGTAGTGGGTTCCACACTGACATATAGGGTTTACCCTCTAGCAGAGACTAGGCAGTGAGTCACCCAACGACCTCTTAGGGTCAACCCTCTAGCAGGGATGTGCATTGGTTCGCCCATCGTCTAGTTCAAGGTATACCCTCTAGAAAGGCTGGGCAGTGGGTCACCTGTCGACTTATTCGAGGTCTACCATCTAGTGGGGTTGGGTAGTGGGACGCCTAATGATATATTAGGGTTTACCCTCCCATAGGGCTGGGCAGTGGGTTTCCTGATGATGTGGTAGGGTTTACCCTCCAGCAGAGCTGGGAATTGTGTCACCCGTTGGCATTTCAGACTCAGTCCTTTCTACTAGGCTAGTCTGTGTCATTAATCCATGACTACAAGAGCGGGACCCTCATTTGTTCAGTTCAGTGATGTGACAGCTTTGACCTTGAAGAGACCTCTCGACTACGGGGCAGTGACGAGGTGGGGTTTGACATTCCCCCAGAACCCTCAAGTATGTGGGGTGCTTTCCCCAACGAGATGTATCCTTGCGACGCGACCTAAAACTATGCGAGCGAGTCAGTGACGCCCAAAGAGGAGAGTGTCAAGGTTTAGTGATTTAAGCCCCTTGACTTGTAGTTTGGGGCAGACGTGCGGGATGCTGGGCATCGATGGTGGTTACTTCTGACTCTGCTGGCTACTCATATTCTTGGGTTGAGCTACGGGATGGAGATCCCCTTATGATCTTGCTCGGGCTTCTTATTGAGAATATGTATTTGTATATACCTTTTTCTAGTACCCATTACTTGGGATTGGTTACCCTCGCTCCAGGAGAGGTTAATATGCATGGGGTAAGCCATGTGCTTTCCGTGTCTAGCTTATCGTGGTTGGACGAGTCTACTCTCTTGCTATAGGTAGCGAAGACTCGATGGGATGTTCATCTTCTCACTATTTCCAACTCCTTGTGTCTAGACAAGTATACATACCCCCATCTTTTTGGGATGAGATAGACTCTTTACTGTACTCATTACTGCACTCTCTGTTGTACTCCTTTACATTTCCCTTGTTCGATCTACTCCTCACCCTTCGGTACCTCCTTTGTTGCTCCCTCAAGCCTTTGGGGTATCCTACTGAGTATTCTTATACTCACCCCTTCATGGGATTTTCCCGCACTTGATGTGAAATTGTAGACGATAAACATGTTGGTCATGACATCAGCAGAGCTTAGGAGTTCAGGATCTTGGACCGCGTGTGGTGGTCAGAGTCGGGTTCCAGGCGGGGGACCCTTCAAGTTTTTTTTCTTCTGTTTACCTGTAGCCGGATTGTTGTACCTTTTCTGGTTTAGCGCATGTTTTCTCCTTTCCTTTTTCAGTTTACCATTAGAACTTTCTTTATACTTTTAGAGGTCGATGCACGTTGTGTTTTATTTATAGAAGTTGGTACTTTTCATTTCTTTTTTACTCTGCACTTTTGCATTGAGTGTGTTGTGTGTGTGTGTAGAGGTACTTAGGCAGAGGCCTCCTCGAGTTGTTGTGCCTTCAGCGCTGGTCACCAGCCCCTGGGCTATGGAGGAAGGCTCAGGGTAGTTGGGGCTCGAGCCCAGGTAGGGATGGGTCGTGACATTTATTTTTCAAATTATTATGATTTTCTAATGTAATAATATTTCATATCATTATTTCCCCTATTAATAAAAAAATTGAACCAATGTTGATGGGTACATATAGACTACCATATACATAAACAATGTAATTTATTTTTTTATCCCTACCATTTATGGATGGTTTTAAATAATTTTATAATTTAAGAAGAAATTATTCATATCATTCTTGAAAATATTTGGATCAGGATGCAATTATAAAAAAATAAATGGAACTATTAAAATGAATCATTCATGAAAATTATATCAGTTATCACATGGTAAAGAGATTTTAGCAAATAATTATTAATGAATAAGAGATAACATGTTATCAATAAATACAATGTAATATTATGAATATTAATACCATCCTATTTTATAATTATTATTAAATTACGATTTATTTTACTTCTGGTTACTGTTATAATGTTGAAATTCTATATCTTAGTTAGGATTTAGTTATACTATCTAATTTTTATCAATGTTATATAGGATTGAATTTTCAATTATTATATTGTTTGGTTAATATCTTAAAATCATAAAATGAGTATTCTTATATTATTATTATTTATATAAATTAAATAACTTTAAATCATTTCCATCTCCACAACTATTAGTGATATTGAATGATTTTTTTAATGATATCTAACATTATTTTTCTCCATATACGGGAGTCTGTTTCATTTTTCTACATATTTACATTGATTAAATAATAATAATATCTGAAAAATTCATAAATGTTTTTTATAATTTAGTTTTACTCATTTTTTTCGACAAAATAATATAAAATTATAATAATTATTATACTGAAAATGTTCCACATTTAACAAATTTTGTAACTGAACTTATTATATTTATGTATCATTCATAAACTACTTTTCCCGCCAAAATTAGTAATATTTTATGAGAAACAAACCCTAAATGCTTCCATTATTCATTTTAAATATATTATGTCCTTTAATATTTTATAAATATTTATATTTTATATTATTGATTTCCATATTATTAGGGTTGATTCATCATGAAAAGTTCTACTGATCATTTAATGGTATTTTCCATCTATAAACACATTGATTGATGTAACGAATGATTTAGTAGGGATATTTTCCAATGATTCCAAATTTATTCTTTATATATATGATTTTAAATTTATATGAAAAATATTTGGGATAAATAATTTATCCTTGACTTATGATATAATGTAAAAATAAATTATTTCATGATATTGTGGCGTATATATGAATAGATTATGATTTTGTGTTTTTTTGTTGTAAACATCCAATTAATTTTATAAATATTAATATTTTATGAGCTCGTGATTTTATATGGTCATCTTCCATGCCTGAAATAGGGTAACCATGAGGTTATCCCAAGCCCTTAATAGGGTTCAAGAGATGTTTTCTCGAGCTGAAAATAGGCACACTGGTGATTATCCTAAACATAACATATAGTTAAATTATTTTTGGGTATCCATGATTTAAGATTTATGTAATTATGATTAGGCCATAATTTAGGACATTAATTTATGAGATCATCTTATTGAAATATTATTACCTCATATATTTTTCTCAATGATTACATTAAACATTATGTCTTTTGAACTGGAAAACATTATTCTATAATTCATGATTATGATATATGAACTATTTGGTATGGTTTTAAAATTTCAATATCAGGTTTTCATAACTTTATGCTCCTACAATTCCATTAAGAACCTTGAAACATCCCTTGTATACCAAAACTAATAATTATATCTCACCATTTATTTTTATTATTTTTACATGATAGGAAGATATGTTTTATTTATAATAAGATTGTAAATTTTTCTAGTTATTATGAACTATATGGGTGTTGATGTCTATAGTTTATATACATATTTTATATATATAAATGATTCCAAAGACCCTAAACCATTACAATTATGTTATATATTGTGTTGAAATGAAAAGATAAATCAACCTAATATGATGTAATGTTTTTATATAGTGTTTCGGTTTCCACACACCTCTTGCAAAGTTTATATATCATAAATAAACACTAAAAACCCATTTTCATAATCCGCAAACTTTTAAAAGACCCTTAATATAATAATATCATATCCCACCTTCGTATCACATCCATGTCAATCATTGTAATGTCCTTGTCCATGAATGCAATAAAAATAACTAATGTAGAGGAACCATGTAACCTCATACATGCCTCCTCATATTCAAGAGGTCATATACGGGAATCAAAGGTATAAGGTTATTTAAGAGGAATATTCTAACCACCCATATAGAAATCCATAAATCATATATGAAATAATATATAATATATTATCCAAATTTCATACGATATTATAATTAAACATTATTTTCAATAGAAAATAACTATAAAAACCACAATATAAAATGGTAAATTTTGTTAAAATAAAAAAATCACCATTTGAAGGATCATATGCATCCAAAAATAATTAATAAAAAACAAAAAAATGACCACCATATTGCCCCAATTTTCATCTATTCCTCACATCCTTACTCCATTCTATATAACATTATAAATAAACCAATATCTGGTTTCACCCCTATATGTCCCTATGTTAAACAAGTCAACTTCAATAACAAATTCCAAGGGTAACCTGCGATTGAGGTTTTTATAACTCATTAAGAAGCCAAATGTTATTTCCTAAATATAACACACATATATATCATGGTAATGATTAATTATTATCATCTCTATTAAATAAAAAATAGCGTATGAATTTTACTCCCTTATTGACCGCGAGTGTTTCTCAATACATACTTTTGGATCCATAACAAATTCATCCAGGGTCATAGTACATATCATTATATCAAATATTGACACTATGATTATAGTAACACTCACATATATCACCAACTTCAATCATCAGTGTTAAGGGTCACAATTCTACACACCCATAATACCATCCCATATCAATACATTATTCCATGGGTTACAATGGAACATTTCCCCCATACCATATCTTTATCAAAGTGATTACTATAGTAAGACATACCATGAATACCATCACATATCATTTATTACATGGGAATAAATATTGTTTTCCATTATTACCATCACATTCGTCAATTCCATCAACACAATTTGTCAAAATGCCTCATTCTATCAAATTAATTCATGTATAATTAACACATCCAGTCACATTGGATCCCACAAATAGTTCCAAAACCTAAAATCAATATAATGGGTTTAAACGGTTCTCACACCAAATTCCCCCACATAACAAAAATGAAACAGGTTTTATTTTTACATGAACACATTTCACTCTCATATCATTTGTAAAATATATTGGAATAATATCCACTCTTGACATATTATAATATCATTAATTGAATAGGTTTGAATGTCTCTCTCCCTAGGTTCTACAACATATAATCAACAAAATTTTCCATGATAGTACCCTCCCCAAGATGAAAATCATATCTTATATAATATGAGTTAGAATATTTTCCACCCCTAATAACATAACATATCAAAATAATTTTTATGTAGTCCCACACACCACTATTATAACCACAAACCCATAAAAACCCCATGATACCACCACATCTAATCACTATCCATCACCAAATATTTTTGACTGAATGGGGAACTCCCTCAGGGTCATAATATCCATATGTGTGAATGGTCTAATTGTCACATAACTTGTATTCTCATTAAGATTTTTTAATGAATATATATAATTTGTAATGATACATCAAGTTAATTTAAAATATTAATAAGGATGATAAAACTTTTAAATCCGATGAATAACACCAATGTTATTGAGGGGTTTTCTACTCAACTTTTTTTAAAAACAAATACTCTCTAGTATTGATTCTAAAAATAATGCCTTATTTTTAAACACTTTTATGCATACATGGAAATAAACGTATCAGTCCATCTTAATAAAATCATTAAAAATCACGCCCTTGTATAGGGTGTGTACCTTTTTCCACTAAGTATTATCATATCACACATGTACCAATGTTTTACCTTTTCTAAAACATATATATTGTTGGATACATATAGTTGAATCCTCACAAGGAAAATCACACTTCGGTGTTGTCATAACATTCAACACAACATTGGGTCACGGCTAGGTCAGCGCATAATCACTGAAAAATTGTATTCATATCGCAATTAATATGGAATAATTACATATTAATATTATGGATCATTGACCACCTCAACTATCTATATACAGTCTAAAGGTAAATTAATTTCTGAGGAAGGGTCTAAATAAAGTACTATACGTATGGTCACTACAAATAAACATTTTTTTCTTCATATAGAGGTGACGAAATTTGTTTTAATCCATAATTTTATATCATTATTGATTCAACATATCATTTACCACTCATCCAATATTAGGATCTTGGAAATATGTGGTTGAGGCATCAAGATTAAGAGTAAAGTATCCATTATGTCCATTTACATTTCTATTATATAATTATTCATTGAATAATTTCTTTGAAATTTATGTTCATGGTATGATATGAATGAGTGGAAAGACTACGTTCCACATATCACATTACAATAGTATAAAAATAATGAATGATTTGAAGGAATACATGCCTTAATCAACTTGAAAAATTCTACTAGAATATCACTATGGTAAATATCACTAAACACATGTTTTGTAAAAAATAAGATAGTCCTGATACTATAACCATTATTATCTAGAATCATGTATATTTACCTTATATTTCATCACCATTTTTCAACACCATAAGAATATATACGAAAAAATAACATGGACAAGCATGATACTATAACCTCATAATAAAAGGACATGGAATATCCCACATAGTGTGGTGTGGTCTGTCTCCCTAGAAAAACATTACCTATTCAACCCCTCAAAGAGTTTCATGACCCATAAATAGAACATGTTATTTTAATTTTATATATAATATAATATATAGACTCAAAAACTGTTATTTTAATTATCCCTTAAATACACTCCATCATTGAATTGTTCATGGTTAAATGATTCAATTATGGTGTACCACCTCACACTCTACGAGACCGTATGATATGACCCCTCAAACATAGAGAAATATATCAAAAACACTAAATGATTAATTAATTCTATAGGGTACGAATCTCGATCAATTTATTTCATGTTTTGACAATCTTAATTAAATCATTAATATTATCTCAGGTAACACCAACCAAAGTGCGGCACCGCCTTTCTATGGAAATATATATCATATCTATTATAAGTCAGCAATATTTAATATCCAATCCTAATATGATTATCAATCTATCACCAAATCTACCAATAATCCCCAAGAATGACAAAAAATACCTCTTAGAGATGTTTCAACTCTCAAAATTCTAATCTGAAATCCAATCAACGAAACCTCCCCTATTCATGGAAAAACAATTAAAATTACACTAATTTCAGGAACCCATAATGATTTGGTTTTTATAATATTACCATCATAATTATTATCATTCCCCAATAGACGCTTCATGAATCCTATGTGAACTATCATTACCATTGATAGTTGATACATCAAAAAATTCTATTTCACATAGTGGTGGGGTTCATGAATATACTACATCAAATATCACATTACTTCTCAAAACCCTTGGATAGTCTCACCTTAGACCAACATAATTTTATTCATTTCCCAAATGATTAATTTCAACATAACCAAAACTATCATGCTTAATCATTAATGAATCCCACAAGTTATTAACCATATTTACCACACAATCCTAAAAACAAATTTTCCTGCACATCACAATTCATATTAATTATAACAACTCCACAATGATTCCCATATCTAAAAGGGATTTATTAATTTTCAAACAAAAAACACCATATATCTTTGATTTAAATCATTTTTCTATAACCAACATACAGAATAATTATGTCACACCTATGAATCACTATATTAATCTAGTTAGAAACCTTCATTATAATTTTGGTACCATGTATATAACATGAATCTTATCTCTATTTCACAAATCATCACACCTTCCCAAGTATACAACCTTCATGGACCTCATAACAATGTCAATACTTTTACTTGAAACCACATATTGTTGTAAAATCCAACTATTTTCTCATGTGTTGAGGCATTCAATTACTTTACACATTGACCGATATCGTCATCTCATCCAAAAAAAATTATTCTCAAAATATTAGTATTGAAATCCCAAAACCTCTAAGTGGTTGGATCCCACCAACTTGCCACACTTGATACTTTTTGAAAATACCACATGATGTGTTCCACACTCATAGACCACACAGAGTATGCTCCCCACCGTATTTTCCCCCTTATCACTAATCATTGAGAAAATGACTTCTTGACAGACATCATCTTATAAAAAACACTCACACACCTTTGTAAATTTATTATACATTTACAATTTCCAAACCCCTGTATAGATTATATGGATATTCTGATTTCCCCATCTATCCATTGCTCAATTATATCAGTAATATGTGATCAGAATACATAGTCTCTATAGATTAATTCCATTATAAACAACCATAACATCCATTATTTCACTCTAACATTCCAATCTACAATATACACGACTAGGACATTTAGAATTTTCAAATATTTCTAGTACCCAAATATCCAAAGTTGAGAAACTATCCTACATTCATAAAAATCATTTTATAATACTATATGAATAAACATATAATAGTTTACACATTATTCATTCCATGTTTCATATTTCCTAAAAGGTATTGGATTCTCTCTCCCACAAGAATACTCTTTCAAATTACCAAAAACCGCATGCCAACACAACCATTTAACTATTAATGTTATAGAAAATACATATCTTGTACTAGTCATATCTAGGTGTTCCTTCTATCCATTGACAAACTACACAATATTATCCCCTTGAGTATTATGTTCTCTAAACAACACATAATATTTTCTTCAACGGGAAACTCCCAATTTCTATTTCCCATCTCAACAAGCTATTTCACAACATTACACTATATCATAATACATGGCCAGGACCCAAGTGTGATTTCACATTGAATTCCACCAACACCCCATTAAAATGTTCCCCATGAATAAAATACTATGGAGTTAAACACTCTACCACGTAATATAGGCACCTCAAAATTTCCAACATCCAAATGGGTATCACAGTCTTGTACACATATATACCAAAATAGTATAAGTCACAATCTAGGAATGGGACAATCAAAAATAGATTGTAATTTCATTTCATATTGGGAAAACACTCATGGATTCATGTAACTTCCATATCCAACCCTTCATATCTTATGGACTTCATGAAATCTAATCATTGAATGAAACATAATTTCATATTAGTCTAATCATTCTTTATCAAACACCATGTTCACCGGACTTATGACATGATTAGGTCCCACATATTCCCAGACCATGTTTTTCATGCATAACCCAAATCTCTTTATGATGCTCAAAACCCCAATAATGATCACAATTTTTAATAGAGTAGACACATACTCTAGAGTGTTCCATCATAACAAATTATATCATAACAATATGAGACACATGATATTGATCTTGGGTTGCACACGTACGCTAGATCCGATTATAAAATCAATAAATGTCATACTAGTCATACATAAAGAACTACTCCTCGATTAACTATAATAATAATTAAGGTATAATCAACCCAAAATATATTAATTATCATCCCATCTTAGGAATATTGTGTTAATAAATAATCATATACACATATATGTTTTATTTTTAGTCACTCAAAATGTAGACTTCCCACACTCTCTTGTATCTATTTTATATTATAAATCATCATTAATATAAATAATAAAATTACTTAATAATAAATTATAATACTCATCTCATAAATATACTATGAAAAATATCAACATCAATAGGGTCTCCCACCAATCCTATATGTCACATACAACATACATTTTACCTAATAGAGAAGCAGCAACACATTATTTAAGATATTATTGGGTAAATTATCATGTCAATACTTCCGATCTAGGATTCTCATGCATATTGATTTTCTCATACCCATTAGTAAAACCATATTAAGGGAAATAATCATTAAAATGAATCCACATATAAGAGGACCCCCTTGAGGAAAAATGCATTTAAAATATCAAGTAGTCTACACCATCCTATAATAACACATACAGTAGATATAATAACAATATAATTATATATATAAATTTATACAGAAATGTTAATTTGAAAATGGAAAATTAAATTAATATTTAAATTTTTAATAATATAAAAATATTTTACCTTTAGGGATCAATATAGTAATGAAATATAACAATAAATATTTTACATTAACCGATGTGCATGATATGATATATAAATTCATCCATATTTTCACTATCGTCCAATAATAATACTAATAAATATATAACCCAGAAACATTATAATAATGATTAGTAAACAATATTGTTGCATAAAAAACACTATCAGTATTGATTCCCTAATATCATGAAAATAAGGGCTTAAAGTGCTAGCCATGCACAAAAATATTTTATATATCTTTTTTTATCCAATTCTATCTACAATATATCGTTCAAAAAAAATAATACAATTGAAACCAGGCATAGAGACCACCTTGTAACATCCCTGACATGGATCACTTAATGATAATCAAATACTAATCCCCATATGACCTAATGGGAAGCTCCTCATACATCATGGTCTTCCAAAAATTAGTCATTATCAATTTCAATAAAATTGGGATCATATACCCTCTATTATAGATAATAATATATCAAATTGGAAAAAACATACAAAAGGACACCATAATATCTTATAGTATAAAATAGTATATAATATAAATATATAACCAAAATTATAAAAATACATATTCTATAATAAAATGAATATCAAAATTGTAGAGACCCGAAGCTTGACGTACATGGACATTACATTACTTTTTCGGAATACGTAATACATAACAAAAACAGACACACAAGGACCGTAATAGTTTAGTGTCTTTGGAAACTCGGAATATAATCTTCTAAACATGGTGAAAGATCTTCAACATCTTCCATAAAGATCTTCCATTTTTTTTGCCTAAAACCTTTCTTTATATCCTGGGGAAAAGAAAACATAAAAGGGTGAGCTCAAATGCTCAGTAAGGGTAAACAAAAGAAATATCAATCACATCATATTCATAAGAACATAACATTTTGGAAATCATAACCTGCAAAAGAGAGCATAATTTCATAACATGGGATAAATCATAGTAGTGAAATGAAATCCCAATAATCATAACATAAAACATGAAACTTTGTGTCATACATACATAATCATAGAGAATCATTTCTTGTTAGTCAAGACTCATTGTCAAGACTATCTTAGTGGACAAAGTCTCTTTATGAACCGAGTCACCCTCGTTTCAGTCCTGTTTCACTGAACAAGTATAACCTACCATTCCAACCATGTCTATCTCATGAGATATAAACTCTTTACCCAATGCATTGGAGGGATATATAGGTCCCACCCATCTCATAATGATACCATCCTTATGTGTGCCACAAAATCATAAATCATAAATCATTTCATAACCCATGTAATAAAAATGGGATTCTTAAACAACATGACATCATAAAACAATTCATATAAGATAAAGGAATTCATAAAAATACATCCATCACAACATAATAAAATAAATATAATAATAGGGATAAAAATATAACCCTATATTATCTTAGATGGAAAATAATTTTGATAAAACACTTGAAATGAATTCTTGAGGAAAATATCCTTTCTTCTTCAAAAACACTTTTCCTTTCTTAATATGTCATAAAATTATAAACTAAAAGAAGTTGATTAAAAAAACCTTGAAAACTTTTAAAGGAAGATTCTTGGAAATAATGTTTTCAAAATCTATTCATGCCGTATAAGTTAAATAAAACATTCTTCGTACTTTTGTCGGAAAAGTCAAAAAGTACCTCGTACGAAAAACAACAAAAAATTCCATTCATGTCTTTTACTAAAAACTCACCGGAGGATAAAATTGGATTTAAACAATTGTAGGTGGATGTAAATAATATTACATATTGAGAAAACATGGATGTGGATGATAAAACACACCCCAGTAAATACCAAAGTATAAACAATCTCGGATAAAAATGAGATTGTGATATTTCCCTTACCTAAGGTCCGATTTACTTCGTAAGTGTCCGAACCTCCTGTATAATGATTAAAATAATGTCATTGACTTATTCCAGAATCATAATCATTGTTATTATATCATATATGGTTCACTTATGACTTTATTTTACCTGTTCTTTTGTAAATTCCATGTTAA
Organism: Viscum album; assembly: GCA_963277665.1. NCBI lineage: Eukaryota > Viridiplantae > Streptophyta > Magnoliopsida > Santalales > Viscaceae > Viscum > Viscum album. The sequence continues at coordinate 790,804,869 of OY728160.1, read as the reverse complement.
AGAGTGTTTTGGTTAAAATCGATTCATTTGTCGTAGGTGTTTGGACTTGTTGTTCTTGACATTATTATTACTTATATCATGATTTACTTACTTCCAGAATATAAAACATGATTTATATATCATATATATTCAGTATATATATATATATATAATAGATAGATAAATGAAATGAAACACACCGTTCATGGAGACGGTAGTCTGGACGTACGCATGAACGTTGTTTTCCTTTCCTTATTGTCTTGAATGGAAGTAAGTAGATGACATTCATATATATATATACATAAATCCAGTAGATTTAACATGTCATATATTTCATTATTATTCATTATATATACTTTATAATCATTCATGAATGGTTAATGTGGAGAATGAATCTCATCGCGTCGTGGAGACGGTATTCCGTACGTACGCACGAGCGATGATATCGTTCTCATGATCGTGAACTTGTGTTGAAGTGTATGTATACTATTCAAGTATCAATATCACTTTATAATAATCATATATATTTACTCATTACACCATTATACCCATCCAATTAAGGTGGTGGCGGAAAATAGATTACACCACGGCGTGGAGACGGTATTCCGTACGTACGCACGCGCGGTGATTTTGTTTTCCGTAGGATGGATAGATGGTGAAATAGGATTGTTTAATACTTATAATAACATATCATTATATGAGTGATACTGATGTTATTACTTCATAATGAAACAAGATAAGAAGAAGAAGTGGAAAATGAAATAAAGGTGAAAGAATCGGTAACGAAATTACCTCTTCTTTGAAGCCCATCTTTGAGACCTCCTCTTAGGGCACTAATATTGGTCTTTGAGGAAGACCATAACCTCTAGGATGTTTCTAGGGAAGTGGAGAAGAGAATTTGGCAGGGGTGGGCCGAGATTGAAGGCTCAAAGTTGTGTGAGGAAGAGAGGGAGGGGGTGCCCTTTTATAAGGGAGGAGAGGGGCACCTTTGGAATAACTAAAAATGTTATTTTATTATAAAGTCAAGTTCGTTTTTAAATAGCTCCAAATTAGTTTATTTCTAGGCTAAGGTGGGTATGGGTCGAAATCCTCTCATCCAATAGAATTTATACAAGTTTAGGTTCCTATTTTAACCTTATCATTTAGATTTAACATTAAGTTAAATAATTTTACTTTTACTGTGTCTTCTTGTGTTCTTATACTATAAGGTTAATAAACCTACTATAAGAATCCAAACGAACCCCAAATTGTTTATTATTAATATATATAACCTTATATAAGTCATTTTGCCGAACCATAGATTTTTAGGTATAAAATATCAATTAATAATATAATATTTGTTTTAAAAAAAACTATTTTATGTCAATTTGACACTATTTAGTAATTGATTTTTGTGAAAATCATAACAGAATGATAAGTTCGAAAAAAGTTAATTAAATCAATACTAACATGTCTTATTAACCTAGAAAATTAGTGTAATTCATAAAAAGTCTTAAATTATATTTATTTGGGTATTTATAACATCAATTATGTCAATATTTCATTAATAAGATAATTACTGCATCATCATTGTGTCATAAATAAAATAATTTATTTAATGTCTAAAAATTACAAATAAAATACTATTTTTTAGGAAATATTTTTATCTTTCTAATTAATATTTATAGTCGAATTTATCTTATGTATTACCCCATATTAAAAATGTTTTAGTAAATAAACATTGATTTTAACTCTTTTAACCCTTCTTTGAATTAAATAATAATAAATGTCCTAATCTAATCCAAGTGGGCCTAAATGGTCATATTTTATTCCTAAGATTGTTTTTGGTCGATTTACACTTATCCAATTGAATTAGGACATGTGTTAGGGTAATAATAATAATATCATTTTTACCCTTAATTACCCTATTTACTTTTAACCGTGGTAAATAAAAGTAAAAAGTTACTATTCACCAACAATAATTTTCATCTCATTGAATCACATTTTAGTTAATGAAATCAACCGTGTCTCTCGGATTTTTGAAATTCCACTCACAGAAGCGGTAAAATTAAGTTTTATGAAAAATTCATTTTTTTTAACTACCACTTAGTGGTTTCACTATTCATCAAAAATTGAAAGTTTTCAGAAAAATACCAAAAATAAGGCCTAAGCTATATTTGATATTATGAACTCAAAAATGATTTCTATTTTACCAAATTCAAATCATATTAGTTGCATTAATTAATTTAAAAATTAATTCCCGTCGTCAAAACAAATAGCGTGTTCTTAAGAGATAATAACTATCAAAAGATTGACACTTGTTTATGTCTGGTTTAAATGTGAAATTACATCCAATGACCAACATTATATTAAATTATAAAAATATATTCTAAATATACTTTAAAACCACTCAAATTAATAATTTATCACTATTAATTATTTCGATTGAAAAAGTTGTTTTTAATTAAAATTTAGTAATTTTCACTATTCATCAAAATATGAAAGTTATCCGAAAATAACCAAAATTCCACCCTAAACTAATTTCGATATTCTGAATCCAAAAATGAAGTCCATTTTGAAAAATAAAATTTACAAAATTTCAAAAAGTGGTTATTACTATTCATAACGGCTAGTTTTAATAATATTTTAATAGCATATCATTGTTTAGTGAAACTCGGTATTGCGTACTACACACGCTATCGAGGAAGGTTGCAATTGCCTGTAATGAAAGGAAAGTCAAGGATGCGTGTTTTGTAAGCTCCTTTCGGTGTAGCGTACAACACAAGACATTAATGAAATTAAAAATACAATTTTTCATAAAATCTCGGGGTGTTACATTTTACCCCCCTTAAAATGAATTTCACCCTCGAAATTCGTCGGGGTTATAAATGGTTTACCATTCGAAAGTTTCTTTAATTGAAACCCACGTCGTAAAAAGGAATACCAAAACCAATCTTTAAAAACAAAAGTATGAAACGTAACGGTTACCCAAATAATCTAATCACTGGGTTTCCACATAGGTGAAAATATGGATATGGAAGAGAAATCTAACCATCATGTTCTGATGGAGAGTGGTAGAGAACATGTCTATGGAAAATCCAACAATCACAAATCCATAAATTTGTGACAATCTACGGTACCATCTGATTAATCAGATATAAGAGAACTAGGACCACATTTTAGGTTTTCAGGATCGTTTCCCAAAAGTTGAAGAATTTGAATTAGAATAAACACATACTTTATTTTGGTACAATCTCACTGTTGTTCGTTCCTTGAACAATTTCCACTTCATCTCTTAAATAAATGAAGTTGAATTTGTTATTCGTGAAGTGTTAGCAGATCATGTGATAGAATGACGGGTCATTCCATCTGTCTCAAACAAAAGGATAGCAAAAGTTATTAAATATACATAAGTCATTCTATAGTGAGATTAATCATATATGGTTCATAAAATGGACTTATACTTCATATATCATACTGCTTAATATAATAAAACTAGTTTCTACTAAACAGGTACTTCTTGTAGGTCAGTTGTAGGCGATAAAGGCCAGTCGCACTTCGGTTGTGGGTTCGATTCCCACAGCCTTGTCCGAAGCGATGGGCTGTCGTCCGTCTTGCAGGTTGTCCTTTTTCTAAAACTATATTACTATAACATCCTATCAATAATATCGAAAAAACTTTGATCCTTAAACAATACTAACTTATTTCCAACATAAATCATTCCAATCTTTAGGCTTATCTATAATACTGTATTCCACTCTCATAACATAGTGAAAACGATTACCAGAGATTTAATAACATCATTGATCCCCATATATCATAAGATATGTCTTGTTGGTCACATTCCAATCATTCAAAGGCCTTAATCAGGTATTCTCTTAAATACCCATTGAACCTTAGTGAAAACATGAATTCTGTTAAAAGTTAACACTTTCCACATACCATGATATCACTTAGTCTTTATATCAATCATGAGCTCATGAATACTATCAAACATTTCATTTTCTCCTTATCCCTTCATTATGGGCATATCATCTACTTTCCAAAATATTTGAATCACTTTTCATGGTTACCGGTACCTTAAAATTATTGAAAATGACAATAGACCAATACATAAATATTCCAATACACCATAAAAGTACCTCAAAAACATTATTCTTGAATACCAATACATATACACTTCAGTCCATCCACTTCAATGATTGTCCTGGAATAAGTCCTTCCTTGATTTAGAAGTGTCTTTTTAGGTCAGGGAATTGAGTTGGGTAATGCCCATGTTCTCCACAAATAAGACATTGAACTCCATAACAGTCTGTCACTCTATGACCCTTTTCTCCACATAGATAAAATCGGTCCCTCCATTTGAGGTATTCCTCAAGGTTCTTCTTCCCTTCTTTAGAAATATCAATCTTCCTTTCTTTATGCTCCTCAACATGCGAACATGCAAAATATTTTATCTTCCTCTTCATTGATGAATTAGGCATACCACTAAATTTCACCTTGTTAATCATATATCACGATGACTGATTCTGCATAATCACAATATCTTTCTCTCTAGGAATTACACAATTTTGTTTCTCATAGTCACCAATTTGTTCATTGGATTCAATGTTAATCGAATTCCTTCTGGTTCCCTCCATTTACTAAAACACAAAAATAATTCTGTGAGAGGAAAAAATCATGCTAGAGAAAACAACATAGTAAAGGGGGAGTACCCTCAATATCTAACATCTTAGGATAAATTATAAGATCGTTAGCGCAATTCTAGGACTATAACCTATATGTATACTTAACCTTAGAGACATCCCTAGACATACCTTAGAAATATCTCTAGGGATCTCACTAAAGTTCTCGCATCCTAGTTTCCAAAGGTTGACTAAACCTTTCCTCTTATACCAACTGTAGAGACCCAAAGCTTGACGTACATGGACATTACATTACTTTTGCGGAATACGTAATACACAACAAAAACAGACACACAATGACCGTAATAGTTTAGTGTCTTTGGAAACTCAGAATATAATCTTCTAAACGTGGTGAAAGATCTTAAACATCTCCCATAAAGATCTTCCCTTTTTTTTCCTAAAACCTTTCTTTATATCTTGGGGAAAATAAAACATAAAAGTGTGATCTCAAATGCTTAGTAAGGGTAAAAAAAAGAAATATCAATCACATCATATTCATAAGAACATAACATTTTGGAAATATTAACCTGCAAAAGATAGCATAATTTCATAACATGGGATAAATCATAATAGTGAAATGAAATCCCAATAATCATTACTTAAAACATGAAATTTTGTGGCATACACACATAATCATATAGAATCATTTCTTTTTAGTCAAGACTCATTGCCAAGACTATCTTAGTGGACAAAGTCCCTTTCTGAACCGAGTCACCCACGTTTCAGTCCTGTTTCACTGAACCGGTATAACCTACCATTCCAGCCATGTCTATCTCATGATATATAAAATCTTTACCCAATTCATTGGAGGGAGATATAGGTCCCACCCATCTCATAATGATACCATTCTTATGTGTGCCACAAAATCATAAATCATACATCATTTCATAGCCCATGTAATAAAAATGGGATTCTTAAACAACATGACATCCTAAAACAATTCATATAAGACAAAGGAATTCATAAAAATACTTCCATCACAACATAATAAAATTAATGTAATAATAGGGATAAAAACAGAACCCTAAATTATCTTAGATGGAAAATAATTTTGATAAAACACTTGAAATGAATTCTTGAGGAAAATATCCTTTCCCCTTCAAAAACACTTTTCCCCTCTTAATATGTCATAAAATTATAAACTAAAATAAGTTGATTAAAAATAAACTTGAAAACGTTTAAAGGAAGATTCTGGGAATTAATGTTTTAAAAATCTATTCATACCGTATAAGTTAAATAAAACATTCTTCGTACTTTTGTCGAAAAAGTCAAAAAGTACCTCGTACGAAAAACGACAAAAGATTCCTTTCATATCTTTTACTAAAAACTCACCGAAGGATAAAATTGGATTTAAACAATTGTAGGTGGATGGAAATAATTTTACATATTGAGGAAACATGGATGTGGATGATAAAATACACCCCAGTAAATACCAAAGTATAAACAATCTCGGATAAAAATGAGATTCTGATATTTCCCTTACCTTAGGTCCGATTTGCTTCATAAGTGTCCGAAGCTCCTGTATAATGATTTAAATAATGTCATTGACTTATTAAATAATCATACTCGTTGTTATTATATCATATATGGTTCACTTATGACTTTATTTTACCCGTTCTTTTGTAAATTCCATGTTAAAGAGTGTTTTGGGTAAAATCGATTCATTTATCGTAGGTGTTTGGACTTGTTGTTATTGACATTATTATTACTTATATCATGATTTAATTACTTCCAGAATATAAAACATGATTTATATATCATATAAATTCATTATATAAATATATAATAGAAAGATAAATGAAATGAAACACATCGTTCATGGAGACGGTAGTCTGTACGTACGCATGAACGCTGTTTTCCTTTCCTTATTGTCTTGAATGGAAGTAAGTTGATGACATACATATATATATACATAAATCCAGTAGATTTAACATGTCATATATTTCATTATTATTCGCTATATATACTTTATAATCATTCATGAATGGTTAATGTGGAGAATGAATCTCATCGTGTCGTGGAGACAGTATTCTGTACGTACGCACGAGCGATGATATCGTTCTCATGAGCGTGAACTTGTGTTTAAGTGTATGTATACTATTTTAGTATCAATATCACTTTATAATAATCATCTATAGTTACTCATTACACCATTATACCCATCCAATTAAGGTGGTGGCGGAAAATAGATTACACCACGGTGTGGAGATGGTATTCTGTACGTACGCTCACGCGGTGATTTCGTTTTTTGTAGGATGTATAGATGGTGAAATAGGATTGTTTCATACATATAATAACATATCAGTATATTAGTGATACTGATGTTATTACTTCATAATGAAACAACCTAATAAGAAGCAGTGGAAGAAGAAATAAAGGTGAAAGAATCGGTAACGAAAATTACCTTTTCTTTGAAGCGCCTCTTTGAGACCTCCTCTTAGATAACTAAGATTGGTTTTTGAGGAATACCAGAACCTCTAGGATGTTTCTAGGGAAGTGGAGAAGAGAATTTTTCAGGGGTGGGCCGAGCTTGAAGGCTCAAAGTTGTGTGAGGAAGAGAGGGAGGGGGTGCCCTTTTATAAGGGAGGAGAGGGGCACCTTTGGAATAACTACAAATATTATTTTATTATAAAGTCATGTTCGGTTTTAAATAGCTCCAAATTGATTTATTTCGAGGATAAGGTGGGTATGGGTCGCAATCCTCTCATCCAATAGAATTTAGACAAGTTTATGTTCCTATTTTAACCTTATCATTTAGATTTAACATTAAGTTAAATAATTTTACTTTTACCGTGTCTTCTTGTGTTCTTATACTATAAGGTTAATAAACTTATTATAAGAAGCCAAACTAACCCCAAATTGTTTATTATTAATTTATATAACCTTATCTAAGTCATTTGTCCAAACCTTATATTTTTAAAAATAAAATAACAATTAATAATATAATATTTGTTTAAAAAAAACTATTTTATGTCAATTTGACACTATTTAGTAATTGATTTTTGTGAAAATCATAACAGAATGATAAGTTCGAACAAAGTTAGTTAAATCAATAATGAATTGTCAAATTAACCTAGAAAATTAGAGTAATTCATAAAAAGACTTAAATTATATTTATTTGGGTATTAATAACCTCAATTATGTCAATATTTCATTAAAAAGATAATTACTGCATCGTCGTTGTGTCATAAATAAATTAAATTATTTAATGTCTAAAAATTACAAATAAAATCCTATTATGTAGGAAATCTTATTTTATTTCTAATTAATATTTATAGTCGAATTTATCTTATGTATAACCCCATATTAAAAATGTTTTAGTAAATAAACTTTGATATTAACTCTTTTAACCCTTCTTTGAATTAAATAATAATAAATGTACTAATCTAATCCAAGTGGGCCTAAATGGTCATATTTTATTCCTAAGTTTGTTTTTGGTCGAATTAAACTTATCCAATAGAATTAGGGCATGTGTTAGGGTAATAATAATAATATCATTTTTACCCTTAATTACCCTATTTACTTTTAACCGTGGTAAATAAAAGTAAAAAGATACTATTCACCAAAAATTATTTTCATCTCATTGAATCACATTTTACTTAATGACATCAACCGTGTCTCTCAGAGTTTTGAAATTCCACTCATAGAAGCGGTAAAATTAAGTTTTATGAAAAATTCAGTTTTTTTAACAACCACTTAGTGGTTTTACTATTCATCATGAATTGAAAGTTTTCAGAAAAATACCAAAAATTAGGCCTAAGCTATATTTGATATTATGAACTCAAAAATGATTTCTATTTTACCAAATTCAAAACATATTAGTTGCATTAATTAATTTAAAAATTAATTCCCGCCGTCAAAACTAATAGTGTTCTTAAGAGATAATAATTGTCAAAAGATTGACACTTGTTTATGTATGGTTTAAATGTGAAATTACATCCAAGGACCAAAATTGTATTAAATTGTAAAAATATATTCTAAATATACTTTAAAACCACTCAAATTAATAATTTATCACTATTAATTATTTCGATTGAAAAAGTTGTTTTTCATTAAAATTTAGTAATTTTCACTATTCATCAAAATATGAAAGTTATCCGAAAATCACCAAAATTTCACCCTAAGATAATTTCGATATTCCGAATCCAAAAATGAATTCCATTTTGAAAAATAAAATTTACAAAATTTCAAAAAGTGGTTATTACTATTCTTAACGGCTAGTTTTAATAATATTTTAATAGCATATCATTATTTAGTGAAACTCGGTATTGCGTACTACACACGCTATCGAGGAAGGTCGTGATTGCGTGTAATGAAAGGCAAGTCAAGGATTCGTGTTGTGCAAGATCCTTTCGGTGTAGCGTACTACACAAGAGATTAATGAAATTAAAAAGAATATTTTTCATAAAATCTCAGGGTGTTACAAAAATGCAATTCAATTTTTGAATAAACTAAAAGGACCTCACATTGTAATATTATATGCATCTATTACTAAAATTAATAAAAATTAAAACAACCTCAACATTGTCTAGAGTCCTAATGTAGTACGAATTTCTATCTCTATTTTAGATACCAATCTCCAATTACCTCATCAACAATTTATCCCACCTATTCCCAAAATCATGAGGTATTTTTAGTTAACAGATATCAAATGACAGCAAGATATGGTGTGAGTATAACATATTCAGGAACAAAAAATTGTTTCCCTATCACAAATACTATGTAGGTAAAGAAAAAATTCATACGATCATGATAATTAGATTAAAAATAATTACAATAACATTGATCCCGACATATATAAATTTTTTATCCCATTAGGAATAATAATAATTAATTTGGATAGTGTCATTCTGTCTCTAAATTGTTCATATATTAGATATTATGTTTTATGTTTTTATGAAACATATTACAGAATCCAATAATAAAATCCAAGGGACATTTTGGTTCTTATGTATAATATCATCTCATCCCATAACATTGTTCCATGGGTCAGTTTATAACCCTACCATGATACCATCTCTCTAACACGATGAATGTCATGGCGGTTCACATCCAGTATATTATAACTTCCCATATTCACTATTGGATAGATTAGACACTCCCCTTATTACCACCACGTATCATCAATATCAACAAAATATTTCATCAGAATGGTGTCTTCCCATTGTTCTGTCACATATAATCAATAATACATGCAAAAATAGAGTGATTTCCTAGTTAATTCACATATAATCAATACACCATATCAGAATAGTTCTAGCATGCCATTCCCAAAAAATATATTAATAAATTATGTTTGAAAGGATTCATCGATAAATTCCTACAAATATCATCAATAAAATCTTTCTTAAAAGAAAATGTCCCCCACACCATCATTTAAAAACAATAATCTGTTTTCAAGATGCAACCACAATCAAGTAGTAACATATAAACATGTTGGGTTTCTATCACATTCATCCGTTGTTATAATCTCATTCCGTCAACTACAATGGGTTATAATTTACCCCTCTTATATTATCAAATGTCATCATTTTCCATCACCAACACTAAGGTTCTTAATGGTACCAGATTATTATACCACGTAAATCAATAATGTATTAGGTCAAAGTAGCACCCAACACTCATTAAAATATTTTTAGGATAATAAATATTAATAATAAATTATGATACATGTTGTGAAATTCACATTACAAGAATCATGATATAAAATATATATCCCAACAATTTACCAATTGTTTCCATTGAGTTAGCCACTATAGAGTCCTCAGATTTTATAGAATATATTCCTTTTAAATTTATTTAAATTACAAGACAGATTGATTATCATGAAAAGGATAATTAATTTTTCACTTTATGGAACACCATTTTTATATTTTATTTAAATAACATGATGTTTTTATGTAACTTTTGTAATATGCAGAACCACATCTTATAAAAAAACAACAATCTTCTAATATTATTATTTACAATGATAGTTATCACCTAGAACTTTTAATTGTGGGAATTAATAATATTAAAATAATTAAGAAAATATGGATTACAAATGAATATATATTGACTTATTTTTTGGATAATTATTTATAAATTAAAATAAATCCATTTTTTAAATAAAATAAAATTATTTTCTGGAAATCAATTTTAATACGCATGTGTGGGTTTTATAACAATAAATTATAAAAATCAAAATGGTTTTATTATGATAATGAAATAAATTATTTTAATATTAAACAATCAATTTATAATTCATCTTATGTTTTTCAATATAACATATAACAATGTATCTAATTTTAATCATAAAAATATTTTTTTTTTCTAAACTGCTTTTTTTCATCTTTTTAAAAGATTAATTTTTAAAAAAATTAAAATTTAAAAAAATATAAATTTTTATTTGGAAAAATATGATTCATTTGTTGAATAAATATATAAAAAAATTTAGTGTTTAAATAAATTATTTTTCCTGAGAATATATATTTTTTATGAATTGTGAGAAATAATAAATTTTATTCTTAATAACTTTTCATATAAATAATTTATAATGTTAAAATATGTTGTAATTTTTTATAATGTTAAAATAGATCAAAATTTCATATATTAATACAACATATGTAATTGTAATCATATACATGTTAAATATTTAGATTAAAATACATTAATCAATTAAATTTTTTCACATTAAAAATGAAAAATTTCATAGCCTCTTTGTTATTATTATTAAATAATAGTATCCAACATATATTATGGGAATATGGAAAAATTGATTACATATTTTTATTTTAATAAATTTTTTATGTATTTTAGGTTAACTTTTTAAAAAAAATGTGATAAGATAATTAACATTAATTATAATAATTATGGTAAATACGAGTTTACAAAGAAGTTAAAATATATTTGTAAGAAGTCATGTGACCTGAACACATTTTTAAAACCCATTAACTAGAAATATTTCTATAAAATTCCATTTTTTAATTGAAATGGATCATTTCTAGAGTGACATTATCTAGTGGATACCCCCCAATCAGGTTATCGTTTTTGTTTTTATAGGAATGTAACTCCACCCATAATATAAAAGGGAATTCACCCTCCCCCACTATAAAAACATATCAATACTACTAGATCGCCCAAAATCAGCCAAAATGACTTCCAACATTGCTAATATAATCCATGGTCCCTCACTTTTGGAATATAGAAAACAAATTAATCCATTTGGTTCAATACCAAAGGACTTCCCTAATGAAGTGGTAACATTCATCAATGATGGTTTTTGTTTCACTTCATCCAAAAACACCATAAATTATTTTAATATCAAGAGTATATATAAAAAATTCAGTATATTAAATAAAATTATATATTTTTATGTTATGGGAATGAAAAAGAAAATCAAAAAGTTCCATTTAATAAGATACAAAATCGTCATCTGGGTGTACAATGGACTACAACATATCAAACAGATGTCACTTTTTCTTCCATTTTAATCTCACAATTTTGGTCATAAGAATGAAAATAATGTTTTAATATGACACACACACACACACACATATATATATATATATATATTATTTATTATTTATTTATGATTCTGGAATTATTATATAACATGTACTTTAGGCTTCTATTTTTTGAGAATATGTTAATGTCATTCGTGTTTATGTAAGATTACCTCCTCATGAGGTGATGTGATTAATTCATGATTTGTAATGAATGTATTAAGGGTGGGTGTTATAGTATCATGTCATATATATGATTGAATTAAAACTATAGTAGTTATAATATATATATATATATCATATTTTTATTTCGTTCATTCAACATTATATGAAAATTGATTCATCGTTCATGGGTATGTATGGCCCACCGTATACATAAATGGTATATTTATGTTTGTATTTATATATTTTATTTACTATTGAAAATAAATAATTAATGAATATATATCATATTTATATAATTTTTTACATTACTTGAATCATTAAATCATGATTAAAGAAAGAGGTCCAAAAATAACAAGTCAAAACATATGGAAAACAAAAATATGTTGTTATTTGAAACATAAATATATCATGAAATTTTAAATAAAAGGTTAATATAAAGTCATAATACAATAATATATTGTATGAAATAAATTATTTTCGTTCTATTATATTTTAGAATAAAATTATACTAATTTTATTGGATGTTTTAACATGTAGGACATGATTCCGAAGTTTAGGTTATATTATTTGTAGTCTCTCTTTTATTTCATTGATACTAATTAAATATTAAATTATCATTTCTTTTGTGTGGTTTATATACTAAACTATGATGTTTTTTATCATGAAATTTGTTCATTTCATGAAATGAAAATTTTCTATAATTGATATTCATTCACGAATCCCATAATGAAATGGTATTAATAAATTATGGTTTTTTCTGGTATCTCTTTTATTTATGTGAGATGCATGAAATATTCACCATTTATTTTTGTTTGGTGATGCATATACATCCCATTAATTTTTGTAATGATTAAAATAATTTCTTATATGGGAATATAAAACTCTATTTAATGATATCTTTTTTATGTATTTAGGGATACAATGTAACCATGTGGTAAGGGATTATCATCATAGTTTTCCTTATATAAGAATTTTTTAAATTTATAAAAATAACCTCTTTTATAGTGTTTATATAAATCATCATAAAAATTATATATCATTAATATCATTAGTTTTAATAATAGTATATATTTCATTTAATATTAATCTTTTATATGGATAGTGATTCAATGTTTCAAATATATTAAGAGTCTATTGTTACATATTCGTTATTTATCATGATTTTTTTATTATTAAATACATAAGGATGATGTTTATAATTAAAAAGAGATAATTATATTATTATAATTCATTATTCATAAATTTAAGTTTACATAAGTCCAGTATTTATTAATAAAAATAATTTAGAATGTTTTTTAAAGAAAATATGACTTCATTTATCACTTCAGTCACAAATCCATGTTCTTTATAAATAATTATTTGTAATAATTATTTAAAATGTTTTTAAATGATCTATTAAAGCTACTTTTATGGGAATTTAGTTTAAAAAATGTTATATTTTTACAAAAAAAAATTAAATGGTTTCTTTAACATTAGTTATATGTTTTCTAATTTATTTTCAATGAATAATCTTTGGAAAATGTTTTAGTTTTTAAAAAGTTATTTTCAAAATGAATAGATTATTTTCCTCATATTGTTTACTAAAATATAAATTAAACTTCCATTAATCAACATAAACAACCTTTGTTGTTATATATTCTCAACTACAAATATTTTATATTCATAACAACTTCAATATATATTTTGATGGATAAATATTATTTCAAATTTATTTTTATGGAATCCATGTATTTTACACAGGTTAATTATGATTCTTATTTGTTATTATATAAATAATTTAATTTTAGTGATTTAATCATGTTATAAAACGGATATTTGTTGTTTTAATGGGTTTTTTGTGAGATTCAAGATTTTATGTGTTGTGATTTTGCAGTTGTACTTAAAAATTTGATAGGTGGTAATGTGATATGGAAAAAATTGGTGGTCTCGTATCTAACTATGGACTGTGGGTGACAATATAAAAAAGGATATGTGCTTGTGTGATAATCCATAGATGGGTGGGTGTGTGATATCCCTACAATGAATTTCATTTTGAAGCCAACCGTATGGTCATTCCATTTGTATGAGTGATAGTAAGAGTAAAGTGGAAATGATATCCTATGTTACATATATGACTAATTTATGATTTTTATGGGTTTTTAATTTTTCTCATGATCAATATTTATATCATTAAATTCATGATTATTGATTCAAATTAATATTGAATATTCTATGTCTTTATATTTTATTAATCATGTATTGATCGGTTTTAATGTTTTTATGATTCACTCATGCACTTTGATTATGGAATCACACCATTAAATATTATTATATTTATTGATGGCATTCCCTTCATTATTCATAGGTTTTTAATTCTAATAATTTTAGATAATCATTATTACGTTTATATTTCCTCTCTTATATTGGATGAGTTTCAATTATTTTTTTTCTATAATGTTTTTCATGATGATTATTTTGATGGCCTAATGTAAAATTGGAAAAGACTGTTCCCATGAGAGGAATGTTCATTCAGTGACATGTGAATTCTTTGAGTAAGAGTTTGAACTAATTCTCCAAAAAATATAATCCTATGATTTCATCATGAATTTAACTAATTAATATGTTTCTTTTTTAATTTTTATATTTTTCCTAGACTTTTTGGCATAAATACCAACATCATAGTGGGAAATGTAATCTTCTTAATTTCATACAGGTTCAAAGAGTGTAGGTCTAGGGCTATATTAGTTGGTATGAAAGGATATACTAGATATATTTGGATAGGAGTATGTTTACATGTGTGGATATATTAATAGGTATTCATATTGCCATAAGTTTATAAGATTAAAATTGATAAAAATTTTAAAGTTATAGATTTATAAATCTAGTTTTTTATGTTTAAAAACATTATGATTATTAATGAAATTTTGGGATCCAATTTTTTGGGACGTTTTATTTGTAACCCCAAGGATAAACATGAATTGTTTTTTTGATAAATTGTTTTTCAGGATTCATAACATAGGAATTTCTTTTAGTAATGGATGATTTATCATACAAGGGTATATAATCAATGAATTTTTATCATTGGGTTTCAAACATAGTCTCAAATTGATTGTATAATTTTATAGATGGATATTTATGAAATAATATAGTTTGGAAATTGGTTTTTTATTATGAATTTTGTAAATTATTTAATCATATGAGGGTATATTATTTTTATAACAATATTAAATTGTGTAATACATTAATATTTTGGTTATTGTATAAATAAATGTGGAATAGATTGTTGTCCCATTATGGATATGTGGCCCTTACATTTTGATCTTAGAGACTTAAGAGTTAAAAATTAATCATGAATACTAATTCACTATAGAGAAATAATATATTGTGGTGTATATTTATTAAATTATGAAATTTAATTTTTTTAAATCACTATATTCAACTATGTTGTTACTTAATATGGTGAAAAAAATCATTCAATACTAGAAAATGGATCTTGAAATACAACTTTATCGTATCACTGAAATTTATTGACGATATTAATGATTGTTTATACAACTATTTGGATTGTCTATTTGTTTTCATTTACATTATATTTACCATTTTCTCTTTCACTCATTATTAGTCCTTTGGAATTATTTTTTCCTTCCAAATACATCTGTTAATTCTCCCCAAAGGTCTCCCCAGTGTGGAATCATAGTTTTAAATAATGTCATATGACTTTATGTTTCCCACAGAACCTATTAATGGAATTTTATTATTATTTTATTTTTAAAATTTTTTCTTCCATAATGGATTTCTAAAAATGATTATACTTATATGTCAAATATGAATTTAGTGGGATACATTAATTTTAAGGGTAGTAGGATGTAAGGTCCCAATAATATATGAAATATTATCTTTAAAATTAATTTTAATTCCTTGATAGATTTAGTGAAACAAAATGAATATTATATGTTTCATTATACATGACACAATCGTTATCGTATGGCACACAAAACATCAAATTTCTTTAATAAATTGTCTTACATGCAAGGCCAAGTCTTATGGTAAAACAATATAATATTAGTTTTACAATCAAACATGATATATATCATCTAGAATATGGAATTTCAAGATTTTCTATGATTCTATATATTTTGAAAATACGATTTACAAATTTTTATATATTTATTTATTTCTTTAGCAATTATTTATTTAGAAAAATATATTGTTTGTCAAATTAAGATGAAATAATTTTTTGAAATATATTTTAATCTACACAAGTTATTTTTATACTGTTAAATTAAAAAAATCAAACAATTTGGATTATGAAATGAAATTTATATGTTATATATTCAATCAACCATTTAAGATTAATATTTTGTATTTTCTGAAAAAAATAAGAATAATTCTATTTTAATTCATTGAAAGAAATATTTTTTAAAATTGTACTTTTAACTCCATGTCATGATAGAATTGTTTTCAAATAAATTTAGTCAACATTATAAATATTATTATAATAAATACATATTCATAATATCACTATTTAATTTGGGTTAATTTTATGTAATTTTGGTAGAATTATATTTTTTTATTAATTGTGATAAATATTGTTTTTAATTGAAAAATGACATTTCATTCAAATAATTTATAATGAAACTTTATGTTTCAAATTTTTTATAAAAATTAATTGGAGAGAATTTATATATTTTAATAAAACAAATCTAACATGAATCAAATCTATGTTATATTTCGACAAAAAAAATATTATGAACATTACCAATTTAAAAACTCTCTTTCCCATTATGAATAAATGATTGGTTTTAAATTAAATTATGACACTTATGTGGTTGGAAATTGGGAAAATGGATTCTATATTTTAGAACTAGAAAAATTTATAATTTCTATTAAGGATAACTAATTTTTTCCCAAATATTTGTGAATGAAGTTAAAATTAATCATAGTGATGAAGTTTTAGATGTGTTTATTACTTGGTTAAACTATAATCATTTAGAGATATATAAACTATATGATTTTTAAATGACCATTGTATTCCCATATATCATCAATATACCTTGTTGAATATAATATTTTCCATTATTCGAGGTGCATTTCAAAAGAGATCCCTCTGAATTGTGTTTTCATTTTAGTATTTTTAGTAATGCCAATCCTCTACTCTATAAATGGGCATTCACTCTCAATAATTCAGTGCACAAAAAATTCCATTTAGATCGAGAAAACACTTAAACATTATTTCCTAAAATCTATCTTCTCATATAATAATCATTACATTTATATGAAATCAAGAAAATGATTCCTTTGGTTCAAAATTAATAGAGTTACCCAAAAGTAGAACATTCATCAACATACATTTTTTATTTAGGTCTTCCTCAAAAGATTTCAATTATTTTTAAATAATTAATATATAATGACTTTATTAGATAAATATACTAAAAATATTATGTTAGGGATATATCATACAAGAGTAAATGTTCCCATTAATTGGAATATACAATCATCGTTCATGTGTATGGTAGATTACCTCCACATGAAATAATTTCATTCATTCTTCCATTACCACATCTCACATATGAGAATAATGATATACATTATGTTTATATAAGATACATATAACATATTCGATTTAATTATTCTTCTATAATTTTTATATTACCCATACCATTATGCTTTACACTTTGTGAGAATAATATAACCAGGAGAGTGTGTTAAGTGGATTTCCACCTTGCGTACCAATCTGATTCCATCACACATTACATGGAATGTATTGGGTATGATAGTAATATAACTATTTGTTAAGTATGACATAAATATTATTAAATAAAAATAATATATATATCATTTACTTTTATTTTATTCAATATTAAAAGAAAATGGAAACCACATTAATGTATATGTATGGACTACCATGTAAATTAATGTTGTATCTCATTTCATATTTCTATATTTAATATATTTTGATAAATAAATATTTTCACGACCCTTCCCTCGAGGCCCAGGTCGTGACTACCCCAAGCCCACCTCCAAATGGCTAGGGGCTAGAGACTACCATGGAAGGAATAATCCTTCAAGTTGAGGCATTTAATGATTACATTTACAGACACACTGTCACAAACCTAGCCCACAGTGCTGAAAAAAATCATGTATGGTAGTAATAAAACCATTGATTGTAAATATACATGATGTATGTAATATGGCCCCATATAAAAACCCAAAAAAATGAATGATTTAAAATATGACTAAATGGTCTCTGATATTCAGTCCGTAGAAAACCCTACCTAAAGGGTTGGTGTAGAGTAGCTTCGAGAAGCCGTAAGAGTACACCTTACCCATCCAATCATACTTGTAACCGCATGGTCTAGGACTACCAATTTTTGGTCAAAGTGTCAGTTGCCTACACATGACATGACAAATAAAGGAAAAGCCCATGCAAGGGTGAGTAACACGCCAATTAGTAGGGATTCTGAACCATAATGAAAGAAAAAAAATTACATGTACAAACTAATAATTGTCATCTCACAATTGTATAACCAAAATTATAGGATGAAATATTTTCATTATTAATGCATAATATCTTGTATTTCCGTGGGTTTCGTCCATGATGATACACTGAGTTATGTTGAGCCATTGTGGTCCAATCGTCTGCCTGACTACTAAGGTCTACTCACCTAAAAGGTTACAGAGGTCTGCTCTTCTTTTAGGCCATAGAGGTCTACTCAGCTATATGGATAGTGGGTTCAGCTCATTTCCAAGGACACTAAGGTATGATCATCCCACTCAGATACCGAGACACTGAGTTATGGTCTATTTTTGTGCCACTAATTCTGTCTCAGCTACAAGACTATTGATGTCTACTGGTTACATCCATCACGTCACATCCAGTCATAGGATTCCTACTTACAGTGCACTTTATTTGGGGATAATCTACTCCACATAAAATCATACATATCCCAACATCCACTAAAACTATATAGGAAAATTAAACAAATGAATTCTCGTCATGTGGGACCCAACATAGAAAATGGATCGTCAATTGGATACACAGTTTGGAAGTTATAAACATTTTAGTAAAAAGTTGCTGATGAGGTCTGGGTCTGGACTGACCTAGTCAGATCGACCCGAACCAACATGACCAAGCATGTGGTCCACCGACATGACCTTTGGCCAAACTGACCCAGATCCAACCTATTGAATTCCAATGAGGTAGCCCATCACGGACAGTTTGGGCCATGGGTTCGGCCCAATAGGGAGGCCCAACCCGTAGGGCGCCCCAACCTATTGGGAAGGCAGGTTCGGTTCTCTTGGGATGGATCATGTTCCATATCCCACCCATGGAATATGCTTCAGGTGGCTATCACATTCATTTCTACCACCACCAGCCATTGTTAGTGTCTCATTGCATCACATGAAGTGGGAAACAGTGGACCCCTTGTGTGTAGTTGCTGCCATCAGCCCTTCAATAACAACCCATGGATGGATGATGTGGGAATTTTCCCCCACCAAAGTCGGCCTCTACGTGCACTGCCTCCCGCACACGGTCTCTGCTGCCACACATCACTGGCACATTATCTGTGTATTTTTTGGGCCACTGAGTCTACTCATATTATCTAATATATGAACTCTGAGTGTATTAGTGATCCTCAAATCATCTCCATCAATACTACTTGTTCAAGGATGTCTCATCTTCATTCTGGGGGTTTGATCAAAACGATAATGAGAACACCCACAATATATGGATCAAACCTTTTTCATTATGGATGGATTCCTATTTAAATGAAAAAAGGGAATTGATTAACACTAAGATTCTATCCCATCAAGACTGAGATAAACAAATCACCCCTAAAAAATAATCGACTATTGGTCCAATGTGTTAGTGGGTTAACCCAAGTTTATTGTTTAGAAAGAAATAATTCGGAAATAATTTCATCATGAATAAACTCATACCCTATGGTTTTCTAATTCGTTTGAAATTATCTTATCTCTATGTTCATCATTTAACAGTTCATAATTAGAAGTCTATGGTCATTCTTCGCTTGTCATTTCAATTCCACAAATGGATTGTGGAGGTCTCAGATTGTGCCAACCATCCATATTCTGTATGTCCATTAAAAGAAGAATGATTTTTTATGTGTCTCCATTATGATGATTCAATTATGAAAGATCCTTTCAGGTACAACTAGGTTTTAGTGAAGTTTCGTTGCAACGAAATTCAAAATTCTAAAAAAAATAATGAAAATTTTATTTTATTTTATTTATAAGAAAGTTATTTTTAAAAAATTTCATAAAAATTCCAAAAATTAACATTTTCTAACGACCCATGTCAGTCGAGGTTAGGTCCTTTATTTTTTTTAAAAAAATTTTGTGCACAATTGGGCAATATGATTATTAATACATTCACTTGTTTAGATGCTTCCAAAACTAATCATGTGGGATCTATTAAATAAACATACAAAGGGACGATCACTTATTCATGGCACACCTAGACTCAGAATCATGTGTCTTCTAGGTTCTTGGTCGAGAAATAATCCCTTATAATTTATAAAATTTTCATGAAACTTCGAAACATTACATTACACACACTTTTAGGTATTAAAATCATCAAAAACAAGAATAATGGATAAACAAACAAATGGGAATACTGACCTTTGACTTATGACTAACTCCCCAAAGTTATCTCTCGGATATTAAGGTGCATCCACCGAATTCACACCAGTTTAATTGACCATCCATGAAGGAACTCCTCACGTCGATCCACAATAGCTTTCGAGAACTCCGAAAAAGTCACCCCATCGTCAACATCGTACTCGCATCAGTTGATTTCGTTCAATGGATATTTCACATACATCCTCAATTGTGATAAGTGGATGTCATTATGCACCCAGTGCATCTTTGGAGGAGAGCTAGGTGGTACACCACATTGTCGACTATGATTTGAAATTGAAATGGTTTGGTGAACCTCTAAGATAGCATTCCACCTCGGCCAAATATTCGTAATCCTCATTGAGGTGAGAACCAAAGAAACAAATGGACTCTCTCCTCCAAATACTAGGGCCTCCATCTCTTATCAGCATAGGATTTCCATCAACTATTTGCAGTCCTCGTCCACTCATGGATGACCTAAACCTTCTCAAGGGTAGATCATACCACCTCTATACCAATGAGTGCTGACTCCCCTGGGTCTTTCCAACATAACAGTGATCTTCATGGTCACCCATACAACACCTCAACCAGTGCCACACCAATTATGGAGTGGTATTTTTTGTTGTATGAAAACTCCCCCAATGGTAGCTAATCCTTCCAAATGTGAGTGAATTCATTGATACAATCATGAAGAATGTCTTTTAGAACCTAGATAGTCCTCCCTGTCTGACCATCTGTCTGATGGTGGAATGTTGTGATGAAGCGAAGATGAGCCTTAAACACCTCCAGCAAGACTACAAAGAAATAAGTCATTCTTATTGATCAAATACTATAATCGTTGAGACTCCATTGTGTCGAACTATCACATGTATATAGAGGTGTCACTTGCTATATACTGAATCCTTCTCCTAGAAGGGTTAGATGTGGGCCAACATGGTGAGACGGTCAAAAATCAGCAATATGTTATAGTGCTCAGTATATTTTTAGGGTAAAAACTTCTTGAATTACATCATGATAACATCTCATTTCTACTATGGAACATAAAGGGGGTGAGTGAAGTATCCTTGAAATTGATTCCATCCCTCAGTTATAGAAAAGGGAGGCATGGAAAAACATACTATGCCACTTTTTTCTTCATTCCCAGCAACTGTTATTGACATCAGAGTTCTAAAAAAGCTTTTCCACTCTTGGGTGTACCTCCAATGAGAAGGTGTTGAACTCCATTATGACCTCCCCACAAAATGCTACTAGAACAATGGAGATCCCAGTAAAATGATGACATGCTTTCTACCTGTTTAATATCCATCTAGATCTTTTATTGTGGATAACAGGGCACGTCAGACATCACAGTCTACATCCATAATTTTTGCTTCCTGAACTCTCTCAAAGACTGGTAGATTTATAGCCATATACTGAAGATAATATTTTCCATCACCATTCACAAAGGATATATGCATCATGGAAATCTTCTCTTACACCTCACTCAGACAATACAAACCAGATCTCATACTGACCGTGTTCACTACCACGTTCTCCTTCCTAGAAGTATAGACTATCATGAAGCCATAGTACTGGAAGAACTCTACCCACTTCCATTTCCCCAATTTCTGGTATTTCATGGAAATGACATACCAAAGTATTTCGTGGTTGGAGTACACTGTAAATCTCTCACCCATTAAGTAGTGACACCACATCTTCAAAGAAAATACCACGGCTAGTATTTGTATGTCACAAGTCACGTTAATTTTATCATAAACCCTAAAATACCGAGATCTATAGCTGATCACTGCATTCTCCTACATGGGGACACAACCCCGTCTTGTCTCTGATGAATCTAAGAATACATTTTACCCAATTATCTCCACTAGTAGCCTTAGGATGGGGGGCACTAATCAGTCTCATCCTCATCTCATGATAACTCTACTGGAACGTCTCCTTCCATATAATGGGTTTCCCCATTAATATCAATGATTATAAGGGTGATTCCATGCTAGAAAATTCCATCATTAACCATTTGTATTATATTATTATACACAAGAAACATCACACCTTAGTAATGATCTTGGCTGCTCATATGCAAGAACTGCATCTATATTTACATGATCGACTACAACTCCCACATCATAAATGATGTTTCCTAGAAATTTGAATTCCCGAATCCATAAATGATACTTTGGGAGCTTCCCATATTACAGGTTATCTCAAACAATATCTAGGACTACTCACATGTGTGAAGTGTGATCCTTTTGTGACGCCATGTACTCCAGGATGTCATCAATGAAGAGCACAATTAACCTGTCAATGAAAGGATGGAAGATATTGTTCATGATCTTATTTAACACTACTAGGGATTTGATTACTTTGAAATGAATCCCCATGAATTTATAGTTGCCATTAAGACATCTGAATGTTGTGTTTAGTTCATCCTCATCCCGTACACAAAGCGGTTGATATCCTTATCAGAGTTCTGTCTTCATGAACCCTCTAACTACCTTAATCAGACTAAAGAGGTCATCAATACTAGGTAGTAGATACTTTTTCTTCACGGTGATCTGATTCAGAAAATGTAAATCTACACATAACCTCTTACTAGTTTCATTCCTTTTGGAAAATAATATTGGGGTTTCCCACAATGAAATACTAGGTCTCGAAAATCCCTTCTTGTAAAAATCCTCCAGTTATACCCTCAACTCACAAAGGTATGTAGTATCCATCTATTATGCTGGTGGGGATATCAGATTCATTCCACGGTACAGATCAATGAAAGAGTCAACATCCTTGCCATGGGGAAATCTTATATCATCTATAATAAATATTCCATCATAATCATTCACCACTATAGGGAAATTTGGAATCTTCTAGTTCACTCCACTAAGGGTGAAGCTAGCCAACATGTGAGTGATCTGATACACCCTCCTCCAAGATTTTTTTCCCTAAACTATCAGAGTTCTCTTTTCTCTGGTGAAGGAAAACATGGTCCAATCATTGTGGGAGCACTCCACACTTCCCATGAAAAATAAATCTTTTCATGGACTATGGATACCTTTACCATACCCATAATGACATCATAATGTCTCGACATGGATACAAGGATATCAACACTGAATCTTCTACCTCCCAAAGTAATCATTCACTGCTAGCAGTACTGTGTAATCATATAATCCCCTATTTTAAGAATCTCTAATTGTTTGGAATGTACGAATGAATCCACCAGAATCTTCGAGCTCTAAACAATGTCAATGTTAAGGGATGAGTGACAATAACATCTATCTATAAGAACAACATCTATGGTGGAGATGATAATTATTTTTCGGCTAATAATAACTATAGTTCTATGGTCATTGGCCTCCATCTCCTATAGTTGGCCTCACCCAGTCCTCTAGCTCCTAGGGCCCATGGTGGACAACTTTTTGGTGGTGGTGGTAGCACATCAGACCACCACCCACCACATGATTCTCTTTTGATTCACGTGAAACATATGACAACCTAGGGACAACCCTAATAGAACCTATTTCTCTACCTATGTGGTCCATCGATTATTTTTCGGTCATACTCATGGCGATTCTGGAAATCATGAGTTATGTGCCCTTGCCTACTTCTTGAGTAGCACAACCAATCCATTTGATTACTCACTCCACCCCGGGGGACTCGTACTGCTGATACTGCATGTTGGGATCATCCCCCAAAATTATTATCCCATATGGGCCACCGTTTCTACTACCTTCTACCCATTGTTGAATACTTCATATCCTTGTGTCTACTACTACCTTCTACTTATAGAGCCTACACCTCAAGTATGTTATCCATGAGTGGGTCTTTCTCCAAAAACCTATCCTGAGTAGGGATTCTAAGTCATACAATGGAATCCCTGATCTCCCAATGTAATCCCTTCTCAAAATCATAATCCTGGAAGGATGGGTATCGCACCATATCCATGGAGAAGCTAGAAATCTTAGTGAATATTTCTGAGTAGTCAACTACAATCATGCAACGGTGTTGTTGGTGACGAATATCCTGGAAGTGATTTAAGTGCAATGTCATTGAAAATAACTCCACTCTGAAGAGGATCTAAATGCCTCTCTAGGTAAGGGTTGCCTTATTGTGTGTTTGGATCATCATGCTCCTCCATCTCCCTACTGATCTCTGAAGAAGGATCAATGATAAGATCGCCATTCGGTTGAGGAATGTCCTCACCAGACAGATGACTTGTATAACCATCTCAAGCCAATATTCATCCACAAGGGGGTTAATATCACCCCAATACCTAGGGGGTCTCTACCTCTAGAAATCAAGCAAATAACATAACCGATGGGCGTCCTCTACTAGTATCACTGGTAGAAACTGCTGATCAAAGGGTGGTGTAAATATTGGTGCACCTCTTGGAGGGTCTATCTATAGTGCTGGTCCAGAGAATTATGCATCATAAATGGGTGTACCATCCTCATGGTCACACACCAGAGTCCTCACTAACTGTCTAGGTGGAGACATCCTGAAACAGATCATGATAAACCATAGCCAATGGGTAATACATAGTGAGCTGAAAAAACGATGATGCATGCCACTAAGCCAACCTATGAATGTAGAAGTAAAATTTTTATGTCAAATGGAGTAGAATACAATAAAAACAAAAGAATTGTTTTAAACAAAGGATTACATGGTCTAGGATAATTCTTTCGAAGAAAACCATAACATATGTGTAGATATAGAGTAGTTTCTAGAATCTGTAGGAGTGAGCCTCACCCGTCCAATCAAATTGGGAACCACCTGGGCATAGACCACCAAGGTCTTTATCAAAGATTCATTAGTCCTGCACAAGACACAATATGTGTGGGCGAACCCTATGCATGGGTGAGTGACACAGTACTTAGTAGGGACCCCAAACCACAAGGAAAGACCATAAAGGAAAAGTAAACACTATGAATTGTCAACTCATACTGATATATCCTAAATTATAGATAGAGTGATTTTCATTCATAAAAATAGAAATCTTTTTCTCCTGATGAACACATTCTTGATAATTCACTGAGTTTTTCTCGGCATACAGACCCATGAAGTCCAATCATCTATCAAGACACTAAAGTCCTCTCAGCAACCGGGCCAATAACGTCATCTCATCGTTAATGCCATTGTGATTTGCTCTATTAGCAGTCCCTTGAGGATTTCTCATCTACTGGACCACTCATGTTCAATCATTACATCCTTCATGTGACAACCACTAAAATAAATCCTTCTCATAGTGTAGTTGATTCTGAGAGAATCTTATTTTCATGTCATTGGTCATAACAAAAATTCCACAAAAGCTAAAATGTTGTATGACAAAAGTACTACCTCATCGTGAGGGTCCCAACTTTGTAAAAATCTCATTAATAAGATGCACGGTTAGGATGTTATGGATGCTATAGAATAAATGGTCCATCTTGGGTACAGGGCAAGTCTGTCCCTGTCTGACCAACCTGACCCAACTCGGAACTGACCTGATCCACTGGTCCGAGCCCAGATCTGCTAGGTCACTGCTTTGGTATGTTGGGAAGGTTAGTCCATTTTTTATTGATGATGTGGGCACCATTTACCACTAGTGGTAGTTCCCGTGCATCGCCACCATGATACAGCTAGACCGAAGTCTCTTGTTCATGTGTGTTGTCGCCAGCACCCCGAACCACAGCCTGTATCCGGATGCTTTGGGCCCCCTAGTGATTCACCATAGACCACTGCTATTGGAAACCCTTCAATAATTTCTCATGGAAAAATTATGCGGTCCTTGTCTACCACAGCAGCGCGACAACTCCCACAGGAGTCCCTCGCCGTGTACCATTGCAGGTGGTCATCGCATGTGTGTTTCACAGGCCACCAGGTCCACTTCAGTGGTCTGATTTTTGAACCATGAGCATATTCGGGATCCTCAGATCACTATCACTGCTACTATTTATTCAATGATATCTCTTCATCGCCCTAGTTTTTTGGACAAAAAGAACACTAGAATTCCCACATTGGAGGTATCCATACTTATTCATGTCAGTCAAAATCATCCACATTAGAATAAAATTGAACATGATTATCAACTAGTTTCTATACAAATGAGCCCAAGATAATAAATCCACCCCACAAGAACAATTGACACTGGAATTAAACTTCTAGTGGGTAGATATACATTAATTTTTAGAAAGGAAGGGCAGGTAAATTATTTCATCAAAAGGAAAAACATACCTTTAGGATTGGTAATTCATTATAGAAGATTATAAAACTATATTTTTCATTTAGAATATGTTGTTGGATTATGTTCTTCATTCATCAATCATAAACTCAATTCCTCCAAAGGTTTTTAGTGTTCCCAGATCATGCCCACGATCTGTCCATGGTATGAACATTAAAAGAAGAAAATGAATTTCATAATTTCTATTATGTTGATTCATTTATGATATAGAGTATCAGTTACTCTTCAGTTTTAGCATCCTTACATTACAGAAAAATTCATATTTCAAATAAAATATAAAAATGGTTATTTTTATTCAAGAATTTTCTATTATTATGATTTCATAAAATGTGTGGAAATTTAATTTTTCCCTCGAACCACATCAGACATGGTTATGTACTTTCATAGGTCATGTGGTTGTTACAGACACAACGGTGCCCTCAAATTTTTAATCCAGGATTCCATTTAGAAGATTCCAAAACCACTCATATACACTATTTTAAATAAACGTAAAAAAAATATTAAACAGTTATTCTGTGCTTATTGTGCCTCTGAATCATGTATTTTCTAAGCGCCTAGTCTCAAAATAATCTTGTGTAATCATTAAAAAATTAAACTGAATTATGGGACTATACCAATGTTTAAAATTTTTATATAATTAGTATGTCATAGATTAACTTATTTAAATGAGGATATCATGATAATAATAATACGACCAAAACTTAACATTCTAGACATATATGAAAATTTAAACCTTTTTTTCCTATAATGTAATTTTGACAGGGAACTTTTAATGAAAAGTTAATATAAATTCATAACAAAATAATATTTCGGTTGATAAATATGATTATGGGTTTCTATATATTTATTATAATAATAATATTCTTATATAAGAGATTTTAACATATATGAAGCTATTATTGACACCATTCATTGTAATAAGAGTATCCCACAGTCTTTATCTTATGTCCTCAAGAGATACAAGAAGCTGTTTAATGAAAATACTACTTTTTCACACACCATGAGTGAGGGAAACAAAGTGGATAATCTTCTTTCCTCCACGGAATCCATATTCCATTGTGTTATTTTTCACCAAGATGTCTTTTTATTCTATTCAAAAGTGTAGAACCTAATTAGATGAGACTCCCATGGCATTAATTATTTAAGGCCTTCGTAGATCCCCCTTCTTTGTGGACATTCATTTATATTCGTTTTTTGTGAGTAACTATATTATGATAGATGAGGGTAGGGGATTTTTAGTCTCACTTTTATTTTTGTGAGACTTATTCCATATTCACTACTGGTTTTTTTGATTGGTCTATATACTTACCAATGATATGCTATATCATAAATTTAATTTATTCAATTATAATGAATGTTTCAATTGGTGATAATATTTATGGGTCAATTGATTCAAAACATACTCATGTTGTATGGTTTTTCTTGTCTCACATTTATTTCAATGAGATACTTTCCAGATTCAGAACTTATATTTCTATTGTTATGATTAAACTGATCATTAATTTATTTTTTGATTATTATAATTTAATTTTATTGTATTTAAATATACAAATAATGATCTATCACACATGTGGTATAATTGTTCAATGTTACCAATTGTTAAGACATTTTTTTACAATTTCCCTCCCATATGATGGTTTTTATGTTATAAACATATCATATTTTATAAGATGTATATAATTACCCCCATTGAAATGTTATATAATGAATGTAATTATTTTTCATGATATTTTTTTAGTTTTATTAATTTCATGGGATTACAATTCAATGTAAAAAAAATTTGACATCCTTTTCTAATAATCACACCATTTATCTTTTATTTTCATTAAGTTATAGATGTTGATAATTAATAATTCCATAAAAGATCCTATACTATATATATTAATGACATATATTTTAAATTTTACCATTTATTACAGTCACTGGTATTTAATATTTGTAAGATCAATTTTAAATTAAATCTGACTTTATTTCACTCTTCGGTTAGAAATCTATGTTTGTTAAAAAAATTAATAAAAATTATCAAAATGTTTTTGACTGAAAAAAATATGATCATTTTCTAGTCAAATAAAATGATTTTTTTTATATTTTTATTAAATTAATTCTAAATATTTGTTTATAAAATTTCATGGTTTTCTTGAATGAAATGAGTTTTCAAAATTATTTATGTTCTTAAACTTGATTTTCATAATGAGAAAATTTTATCCTCAAAATGAATTTAAAAAACACGTAATGGTATTTCCATTCATCAATATCAATAACCCTATATGTTACCTATTCTCGAAAGGTGATATTTTTTAGTAACTCAATCCTTATTCTTTCTCTGGATGGATTAATATTGTTTGAAAGATATTTTTTACAAGTCATTTCTTTTCGAATGGTTATTTAGAATTTAGATAGATTATTATAGAACATGTTATTTTACATTTCATTATCCTGTTATGAAAGTGTTATTTGGTTTTCCAACAATTTTATGTTTAAATGAAATCGATTAGATGTTATGATTTTGTAATGGTACATTTACATTTTATGGGTGGTTATGTTATAAACCTTGTAAAGGTGGTTTTTCTATAAACCAATGATGTGTGGATCCATGATAAACTAATGAAGGGTGGTTATGTGATAAACCATGTTTTTGTTGAGTAGTGATATCCATAAAATTCATTGTGTATGGATGTAGATGAACGGTTTTATGCGTAATGGCCCGAACATTCATGGTCCCTTACGTTGTAAAATTCAAGTGTTACAGGTAATTGGTGTTGGATGAATCAGGTTACCATGGTGTCACTTTTAGTACCCCCGATCGGCTTCACTGATCGGCTCCACCTCTCGGACTCATAGATTTGCTCCACTGATCTGCTTCACTGAGCAGCTCAAACGATCAGCTTCACCAGTCAGATCCACTGATAAATCTTACTTGTCATCTCCACCGATCATTATCATGGACCGGTTCCATATATCAACCACCATAGAGTATCAGGTTTACTACATGATTCCCTCGAGTATTTCCTCCTTTGAACATAAAACATATTAAAATCCACATTTATTGTTGTTTTGAGTCATTACAAATCCCACCAATCATGCCATCAATTTCATTACTATAATTAGTGGTATAATAAATGAAATGTTTGAACCTCCCACCCACATGTTCAATCCATGATCCATTTTTAAAATCACATTGAAAAGGAATATAATATATCTCTTGGATCTGGAATTTATCACTATGATCTCATTCCTTTGTCTCTTTTATTCCATCTAAATGCTCTTCATGCCCTTACATAGAAGATGTGTTGTGTGCCTATGCTGGATCCTTTCCCTCTCATCCATCATAGAGCATTTCCTACTACTCTCACAACCATAGTTCTTGGTGATATTAGGATGCTTTGATACTTGGTCATCAATGTATGGTTTTTACTTCCTCTCTCTTTAGTTGTTCACCATGCGTGGTGGGTTTGATGATTTTCCCTCATGGCATAGATGAAACTGACTCTAACAAAGATAATTAACCTATTCCTAATGAATTAAGGGGTATGAATTATTATGTTGATGCCGCTAGGTTTTACCATTTTTTATGTTGTGAATTGAATGGACTCATGTCAATAGAAAAATGTGGTTATTGGTTGTCCCTTCATTCCCTCTAATGATGATATATTTTTAAAAATAGTCTTATGATCTAGTTGCTTTAACATGGGAACTGGTTAATCACATAAACATGGTTGATTAAATAGATTCATGATAAATAATAGACCATGTCTGATATCCTCATATATCCAAATGTAATGAACCTAACAAATGATGTGTCTAAATCTATAAGTCCCATTTCTATGTTCTTGAAATAAACATGGATGATTTATTTAATGTTTGTTGGGTGAATGAAAATGGGGGGTGGAGTGTTCTAGTTAAGAAGTTTTTGGAATGTGAATCTGAGGCCATGTGGAGCTAGTATGTTGGGGCTTTTTTTTGTTTCCATTTCTTCGAGGGATTTCACAGATCCCTTTTTATGATGTGACTTACAAGAGAACCGGGTGTGAATGCATAAATGTATGCTATATTGTTTTTCCCTTAAGTGTTTGTTTTGGATTGTGGATATGCCTATTAGTTTCCATGTAGTGAAAGAATATTTAAATGGAATAACTTGAACATGTTAAAGATAATGGGTACAATGGGGGATTGTTTTCCAAAAATGGTTTGGGCTCTGGTTATCATTGTTGTGTATTTGTGCATGTAGGGATCGCAATGAAAGTTTTTTTTATAGGATGGTTTTTAGTTATAGAATGCATAGGATGGGATGAGTTTTTTTTAACTTTTATATAAAATAATTAGTTACTATGATTCTTATACGCACCAAACCCTTATTGATAACTTCTTGCTGATCACCCCTATTTTATGGGGGTATGTGTTTTTTCAAATATTCTTATGAGTGGATGGTTATTAGTTCCATTCTGCTACCTCTCCCACGTATCCTAGATAAATTTAAACATGTTGTGATGGTCTATGGTTTATTATTTACCACCACTCATTGGGTAGGCTTTGTTTTGGTGGTTGGACCAGGTGTGTGTGACCAGGTTTGATTCCCAGATGTCTTTTGGACGTGGCACAAGTGTTTCAGGTATGTTACTGTTTGTTCTGGACCTGATGTCTTCGAGCGTGGTAATTCTTGTTTTTTCCTAGGTGTATATGGTCTTGGTTTTGTGTCGGTGCTGGGGACAATGTTTCTATGGTAGGGATTTGTGATTGGGATAGAACATATGGTTTTTTATGGGGTGACAGTGGGAATGTAGTGTAATTTTTGGGGGAGGATTGACATGTAGGATGTACTAAATAACCAGTGGGAAAGATGTGCAGGGTACCCAAATATAGATGTGTTATTTATAATACATTATCTATCATGCATCATTTGGGGAGTGTGACTTGATGTGGATGTGTGTATAGTTTACTTTTATCAGTGTTTATGTTACATGTTTTCCCATGGGGTATTAGAATGTCTCACAACTTGTGCACAAGATCTTGTGGTTTTCCCTATTGAGTATACATGTATACTCACCCTACGTATATAAAACATGTTTTTACATTCAAAGAGGGAATTGAGGACCACTACATATCATACTAGATTAGGATTTTTGAGTTTTGGTTGCTTCTTTTCATTCATTTGTATTTTAAATTAGAGTTTTCTTATACATGGAATTACATTATTTTAAAGATGCATATGTTAATGGTTTTTTGGATTTACTTTTACTTTCTGTATTTGGAGTTTTTTGAAATTTACCTCTTATCTCATGATCATATTAAATAAATGTGTAATTCCTTACATTTTATGTGATAATCTATACCCTTGGTTCTAGTCGC
The DNA here is from genome assembly GCA_963277665.1 of Viscum album. NCBI lineage: Eukaryota > Viridiplantae > Streptophyta > Magnoliopsida > Santalales > Viscaceae > Viscum > Viscum album. Next base: position 790,772,404 of record OY728160.1, on the reverse strand, counting down.
CTCTCTGCGGCCAAATGATGGAAGGACTCGTGGGTCATTTTATCTCCATCAACTTGAAGAAGGAAGGGTATGGGGGTCTGTTGTCCATTTCCTCAACATGGTGAAGGAGGGTCATGAATTAATTGTATAAGAGGCAATGGTTGAGATATTGGATGGTTTTGGGGTTATGCACAGTGAGGATTATAGACGATTTCATGGAAATATGTGTAGACAATCTTAGTGCCTGTAATAGGCCAGAGAAATCTGACTAGGAGACAAGATATTAAGGGATACCATGATCTGATGCAAGGACTCTAGTCCTACCGAACAACCATGTGATGATACACTGATTTTATGTCAGATACCCTAGGGATGGTATATGCATAATAATGACTTCTATTCTAGTGTGTCTTGGGTGTTTTGGGAATTTAATATAAAAAAAATTAATTAAAATTTAAAAGGAATCTTCTACACTCCTTAGGATTAGAAATTCATTGTTTACCATGTAGCTATGGAACCCTGATGTAGTCCTTGATTTGTGCGGGAGATAGTGGCCAATGAGGATGGTCCAGGCGATCCACAAATATTGACCAATAGAAATATTATGATAAGTGAAAGGGGACTCAACGTTCATTCCATTGGAAATCCATTGGGAGGTTAGAGGGAAGTGTTTTTTGACTTGGAGAAGAGGGATGACATGAGGAGATGGTGATCAACATTACATTGATTTTTAATCTAAGGGAGTATCCAGATTAATTGGTAGTGAGTCAAATGACGGGGATATGCGCTTCAGTTGTGGACACTATACCACTAAGACATGATGGAGACTGAGGTTTTATGGACCGACTTCAAGAAGGTGTTCCCGGTGGAATTCTATTATTCAACAATAAAGTTTGAAAATAAATAATAGATAATCTATCTAAATTATGTGATTATGTCTTTATGGGATTTGGGGATAAAGTTCAAGGGTATCCTTTATTATTCTCCAGAACATTTCTAATGACCCAAACAGTCATTAATGGAAATCCATCTTGATCTAATTAATTGTCTCTTTGGGTAAAATTATTATATAAAATGTCATCTTCAGGGGTTTTATGTGTTTGGATTTTAAAAAAATATTATTAATTTTGACATTTTATAATATAGTCATTGAACAGTAATCACCTGATTAGTATAAATATATGGATTTAAAAATTCCAATTTATTCAGAAAAAGGATGTGATGGAAACATCTAGTAGATGTTCCCCATACTAAGCGCATTTTTCAGAGCTCGGAAAGGAGGTTGTGTGTTTGGGCATTTCTCTTGAAAAAACCCAAGCCGAGCTTGAATATGTTACACTCGAGCGGAACTGCATGCGAGAGATGTGGGTGTTGATAGAGATTACCACCCGAGCATTGTTATCTGAGCCACCCCAAGAGTCTATCACAATTGAACACCTCACCCCTCGGTCTTATGTTTTATTTTAAGGGGTTATTTAACAATAACATAGTACTATAGTTATGTACATTATTTATTTATATAATAATGAATATACTTTCATTTTGTTATTGTTACCTTGTAAATATTATTAAAGCACATATAAAATTTTGAGTAAATATTTATCTAAGAAATGTATTTTGATTAATTAATTGATTTTTGTAAATTAAATAATGGTTGAATAAATTATTATTATTATTATTATTATTTCTAAATTAATTTTTATTAAATATAATTGGTCGTATAATTTTATGAATGCAATTATAATTTCTATTAAGGTTTGAAAGTCATTTTTGTTAAACCCCATTAATTTTCGATAAAGGTCAGTTTTTATTTCAAAAGTAAAAATTAACATATTAAAAAAATTATTTAGATAAAATGAACATTATTTCAAGAATCAGGGCGTCAAAAATATCCATTGGTGAATTTTCAATAATTTTCTGAGACAGTCAAATTTTTAGGTAAAAATTATATACCTTTAAAATATATAATGTGTTTTATGACATCATAATGACCTAATATTGACATAATAAAATACTATAAACATTATATTCTCCAATATATGATTGAAAATTTTGAAAATTTGATTTTGGGTTTGTTTGATTTATTTTACAAAGCATTAGTGGACCCATCAAGAGTTATTACACAGTTTTTCTTTTAAAATTCTTTTCCTTTGGAGTTTCACTCCACTCAACATAAGAAACCCCATTATTTTAAGAATTTAGGATATTAGATATATAAAATATTGATTTTTACTTTCTTTTAGAAAAAAACATGGGCAATATACATGGTCTGGTTTGTGGTTTGGATTAGTTGAATGTGAGGTTTCCCAAACCTAAATAATAAAAAATTCCCCAACATTTCCTATATAATCCCACCCAAGCACCAACTTCCTCCTCACCCAATACCTTTGGAATTTATCTGACCTCTGTACTACGCTCTCTAGAATCCTCCCATGGATCCCTATGCTTCCATGAATCCTTTCTCAAGCATCTCTCAAGCCTTTGGAAACACACTTCTGTGTAAGTGTTGTTCTTCATTTTTCTTTTTTGTACGATATTCATTAAATTTTTATGCCCCATTATTTTAAATAATAAATGTTTGGGGTATGGTTTTCCAACCTCCCCCATATTTCACTCTTTATGTAGGAATTATGGGAGACCACTTTTTCTCTCATTAAATATCTCCAATGTACAGTCGCTACTATGCCGAAATTCTGGAAGAAATTTCCCTCTCCTCATTTATAGTCAAACAATTATTTTGTATCATGAATCAAAATTACATTCAATTTTTGGTGACATATTTATATATGACCTATTTATTTTCCATTCCATGTAAATATTATGAGACCCTCATTTCTCTCTCATCATCCATTTTTTTGAGTTCTTATGTAATGTCGTTATGCTGCAGAAATTGCACTATGCTTTTCCTAGACAATGTCATTGTGTAGTGATTATCATGCACATTTATTTGTCAAGGGTATTCACCTTTATGAACATTCAATAATAGTTTGAGGGTGTTCATGTATGTATCAATCATCCATTTATCATGGAATAATTGATTATGTTGAATGATTCAATGGTTTATGATCCACGTGGAACACTTAGCCACGAAATGAAATGTTTAAGAATGGTGCACCTTGATAGAGTTCCAAAGAATTGTATAAGTATAGTATCTTGATAAGTCACGTGAAATGGGTTTTTACTCATTTTAATTCAATTTCAATGAGGTTTTAATCATGCTTCATGTGCAATGAGGGTTCACTCATGCTCCACGTGCAATGAGCCTTGACTCATTATAATTCCATGTTAAATGTTGTTGCCACATTTCAATGTATTGATTATCATGATTTATCATGCCTTCAGGTTTATGCTTCTCTTGTGCTCTATTGATATTCCTATTGTCTAACATGTATTGTATTCTTCATTTTCTTCCACGATTAACCCCTTACTGGGATTTATATCTCACCCTTTTTTATGAATGTCCTCAAGTTATCCCTTGCAATGAAAAGTACGGGGGAATTTAGTGGTCATGTAATGGATGTTATCAATAAAGATATTGTTTTTATTTTTTTTAAGTTGTTATCTAATGATCTTAATCCACCATGACACTATAACTCTTGATTTTCATTGTTTTACCAAATGATGTTTATGTAATAAATTATGTTTAATTGTGTAATAAAAGATCAGGGATGTCATAATTGGAATATGAGGATAGGTTTAGTTATTATTGGGATTAGGATTAGAAAACCCTAGTAAAGACATAGAGGATAGACTATGTAAAATAAAAATATCACTATGTTTTGGTGAGTATTTAGTAAGTGGTTTATCAAGAAAATACATCCCTGTCTAGATACGAGCATGTGGAGACGGCTCTGGCACAGATGTATCCTAGGGGTAAAACCCGAAGACACCACATTGAGCTAGACTCGAATTGGAACTGGTGCACGAAAATGGGACTTACTAAAATCTAGGTTATGACACTCCTAGGGGATATGATTCGGTAAATTCAGATGCTTAGTATAATCCATTATTAAGGGAAAAAATTTCCCTAAGAATATATGTTAGAAAGTAGATCATGGATAACATAGACAGAAGCCAATAGATTTATATGTTAAGGAAATAAAAGTTATTTATAAGTCATCAGTTTTGTCCTTGTATTACCATTCATGTGTTACCCCTAACATTCCTTTTATTCTAGCCAATAGCTGGTAATATATGGACTATTGATGACAACTAATGTGAAGATCAATGTGATGATTTTACTAATTAGATGCCCAATCCAATGGGAGTAGGAATCGTGAACTATGTCCCAAATCACTCCCAGATAACTCATTCATTTAATATAAACATTGGTCAAGATAGACATTCAACCACCCCAAAGAAATAACAAGTCACTATCAAGCGAATCATGAGACAAAGGCCTCCTACATTTAATGGATCATCTGATCCCTCAATCACTGAACAATTGATCAACTCCATTGAAAGGATCTTCTCCATCCTTCGATGTTCTGAACAGCAGATGGTTCTCCTAGATACTTATTGTATGGAGGGTGAAGCTGACCAATGGTGGATGTTGATCCACTATAAGAAGGCTAAGGAGGAGATCGTGGCTTTGTAATGGAAGGATTTCCAGATGGCGTTTTTGGATAAATATTTTTTGTTCACCCTCTGTCTTAAGATGGAAAATCACTTCATTGAACTCACGAAAATAGAAGATGATTTTTTTGGAGTGTACAAGGTAAACTTTACATGGATTTCATGATAATCTTCCAGCTTTCTCGGTACCCCAAAGTACAAGGTGGAACGATTATTTGGTGGGCAGACACCAAGGCTATGGAAAGTGCTGGAGATCCGTGACTTCGATAACTATGAGGAAATTGTCTGATATGCCCTCAAGGTCGAAATTAAGATCGTAGAATCTCAAGGGGATCATAGGGGTAAGAAGCCTAAGTTCGAATTCAATGTTGGCGGTTCGATTGATAAATCCTATGGCCCTAAGAAGATCCAGCACCCCACATGCCAATGGTGCGGAAACAAGCACCCTGGAAATTTCCTAAAGTGTTCAAACAAATGCTTTAGGTGTGGAAGATAAGGGAACCTAGCTATTAACCGTCGAAATGAAAAACCAGTGGCTAAAAAGAGCAGAGGAATGCACCATTCTATCATTGACACGTTGTTCACTACAAAAACTACAATGAACCAGGGGATATTTAAAATCATTTCCCTAATCCACGGTATTTTGGAAGCAACCAACACCCTCCTTCGCTACAAGGGTAAGCTTTTTCCATCACTACTGCTGTAGTGAACCCCGATAACAAAGTGGTGACAAGACCGCAAGTTATTCATTCAAGAATAGCAAACGTATTTTTTGATTCAGGTTCTATGCATTCTTTTATATCACAAATTCTTAGTAGAACAATACCAACCCCACCAAAAATCATGGGATTGAATATGCTGGGGACTATGAAAAGTGGGGAAATCATTGCATCCCATGAATATAACTCCTCCCATGCCAAAATATGTGGATTAAAAATCCCGGTGAACCTCCTCGTACTCCCTCTAGTGGAATTATATGTGATTCATGGCATGGATTGGCTTTCATTATATATATCCATCATAAATTTATGGGAGAGGGAAATCACTCTCCATGTGGATAATCAACCCATGATTCTATACAAGAGAAAAGAGGAAGATGGATCTTCTTTAGCTCCATCATCTCAAGCATGTATATATTTTCCTATGCATACACGATTGAGTCCAAGGAAGAAACCATCCTAGAAGACATGCCTATTGTGTGGGAATTCATAGATGTGGTTCCTAAGGAATTGCATGGTCTTCCTCCTAGAAGAGATGTGGAATTCTCAATTGATTTTATACCTGAGAAATTTCCAATTTCCAAGACTCTGTATAGAATGGCTATTTTGATTCTTGAGGAACTGAATAAAAAACTACCTGAGAATCTGGATAAAGGGTTTATACACACAAGTGCTTCACTATGGGTGCACCTGTCCTCTTCATCAAGAAGAATGATGGGTCAATGCGCCTTTGAATCGATTATCGTGAGTTTAAAAAAAATATCTATAAAGAACATGTATCCCCTCCCACAAATTGATGACTTGTTCGATCAGTTGTGTGGATAACAATACTTCTCCGGGGTGGATTTGCGGTCGGGAAATTATCAAGTAAGGGTAATGAAAACAGATATTCCCAAGGCTTATTTTCATATGAGATACGGGTATTATGAATTCATAGTAATGACTTTCAGACTCACTAATTCTATAGAAATCAATATAGACTTGATGAATATAGACTTTATTGATTACCTCAACAAATTTGGGGTAGTCTTTGTTGATGATATTCTGATATACTCCAAAACCAAGGAGGATCAGTAAGAGTAACTACTAACTTTACTAGTGACCTTGCGGAAGGAGAAGCTCTATGAAACATACAGTAAGTGTGAGTTCTGTTTGAAGGATGTATCATTCCTGGGCCATATCAACACAAGTAATGGCATATATTTGGATCCCTCCAAAACATATGCAATTGAGGGATGGCCGAGGGAAACATTGGTAATGAAAATTCGTAGATTTATTGGTTTAGCTGGATATTATCGACGATTCATGAGAAATTTCTCATGATTGTCCAACCCTCATACCAAGATAACTATGAAGGGAGTAATGTTTTCATCGAGTGATGAATGAGAAGAATGATTCAAGGAGTTGAAAAGGAGGCTTATCACTACTCTTGTTCTCACTTTACCCAAATGTTGAGAAATTATTAGGGTATTCATTGATGCTTCAAAGAAGGGTCTGAGATGTGTGTTGATGCTAAATGACAATGTCATTGCATATTATTCAAAGAAATTTAATGTTCATGAATAGAACTATACAAAACTTGACCTCATGTGGGATGAAGTGATCTTTTCTTTGAAAATTTGGCGGCATTATCCCTTTGGGGAGAATTGTGAACTGTATACAGACCCCAAGAGCCTAAACTATATATTCACATAGAAAGAGTTGAACATGCGCCAACGATGATGTTTAGAGCTGATCAAAGACTATGACTACTCAATCCATTACCACCCTGGGAAAGTGAACTAGGTGGAAGATGACCACAGTAGAAAAGACCTAATTATTGTATCATTAATGATTATTGAAAAGGATCCAATCTTCTTATATTTGATGAAGATGGACATGGAAATCATAAATAAGGGAACATCATCATTCCCTTCACAAATTAATCCTCATCCGTCACATTTGGAATGGATAAAGGATGCTCAAAAGGATGATTTAGGAATTCTGGATAATGTGGAAGCTATCAGAAATGGGAAATCCATGGAGTTTAATGATAATGAAGAAGGGAATGTGAGATTTGGGAATAGATTTTGTGTTCCATCATGTTCGAGGCTGGTGAATGAACTTTTGGTTGATGAACATAGTTCAAATTTCTCTATTCACCCATGAAACACAAAGATGCGTCGAGTTCTCTGAGAGCATTATTAGTGGGATAATATGAAGAAGGATATCACAGAATATATATCAATGTTCCTGGTGTGTCTGCATGTGAAGGCATAGAGGAATAAGTCTAAGGGTATGGTGCAACCATTTCCCATACTAGAAAGGAAATTGTTGAACATCAGCATAGACTTTGTCACTGGACTTCCGAAGACATCCGAAGGCAATAGTGCAATCTGGGTTGTTGTGGATCGTCATTCAATGGATCCATGCTTCATTACTATTTAGGAGGATTTCTCATTGGATAAAATGGAATAGATATTTATTAGGGAGGTGGTATGGCTTCATGGAGTACCACAATCTATTGTGTCCGATTGAGATATATGATTCACCTCTTAGATTTTTAAGACTCTTCACCATGCTCTTAATACTGAACAGAACTTTAGTAAGGCCTATCATCCTCAAAGTAATGGCCAATTTGAGTGGACTATCCAAACACTTGAAGACATGTTGAGAGCATTATTAATGGACTATAATGGAGGATGTGATAAAAATATTCCTCTGGATGAATTCTCTTATAATAGTAGTTTCCACTCGAGCATCCAAATGGAACCATAAGAAGCCCATTATGGTAAAAGATGTAGAACATTGGCGTGATGGGATGAGGTCGGCCAGTGTAAGCTTCTTAGACTAGAAATGGTCGTAGAAATGGTGGAGAAGGTGAAACCCATTCAGCATCATATCAAGGCATCGTAGAGAGGACATAAGTGTTATGAAGATAACTATCGATGATAAATTGAGTTTAAATTTAGAGACATGGTATTTATCGCATATCTTCGTGGATGAAGATCATGAGGATTTGAATGAAAGGTAAGTTAAGTCCAAGGTACATCGGCCCCCTTGAGATTTGTGATTGTGTCGGGGCTATGGACTATTGACTTTAACTTCCACCTACCATAGAAAACTAATGATTTTTTCCATGTATCCCTCTTAAGGAAGTACATACTAGACCCTTCACATGTACTCTCTTTAGATTTGGTACAGTTAGATGATGATATTTGTTATGAGGAGAAACCAGTGAAGATCTAAGATTGTAGAGAAAAAGTTTTATGAAACAAGACAATGTACCACGTCAAGATGTTTTGGAGAAACCACAAGTTGGAAGAATAAACGTGGGAATTAGAGGAAATGATGAATCTGAGTTACCCGCAGCTTTTTTTGTGGAAAATGATATTTCGAGGGAGAAATTTTTATGGGGGGAAGATTGTAATGACCCAAACATTCATTAATGGAAATCAATCTTGATCTAATTAAATGTATCTTTACATAAAATTTTTATATAAAATGTCAACTTCCTTGGTTGAATGTTTTTTTAAAATATATTTATTAATTGAAACTATTGCTAATATAGTCGTTGAACAGTGATCACATGATTAGTATAAATATTGGGCTTTAACCAATACAATTTAATCAGACACATGAAGTGATGGCCTCATCTAGTAGACGTGCCACATACGAAGCCCATTTTTCAGAGCTTAGATAAGATGTTGTGTCATTAGGCTTTTCCCTTGACCAAGGCCAAGCCGAGCATGAATATGTTAAGCTCAATCGGGACCACCTCTAAGAGAAGTGAAAGTTTATAGAAATTACCACATGAGAAATGTTATCTGAGACACCCCATGAGTTTGTCACCATCGGATGCCTCACCTAGTACTATGGTTATGTAAATAATTTTTGTATATAATAATTAATATACTTTCATTTTTTTATTGTTTCCTTTTAAATAGTTTTAATGCAGAAATAGTATTTTTAGTTAATATTCAACTATGAAATATATTTTGATAAATTATTGGATATTTGAAATTAAATAATATTTTAATAAAATATTATAATAAAAATTATTAAATTAATTTTTTTAAATATAAATGATTATATAATTTTATGAATGCAATTGATATTTCTTTTATGGTTTAAAATCCATTTTTTCCAAAACCCATGAATTTTCAAAAAAATTATGTTTTTATTTTAAAAGTGAAAATTAAAATATTTAGAAAATTATATTGAAAACATGAATATTATTTCTTAAATTAGGAAGTTGAAATTATCCAATAGTGAATTTTTCATAATTTTTTGAGACAATCAATTTTTTTGGTGAAAATTAAATACCGTTTAAATAATAATGTGTTTTATGACATCATAAAGAAGCGATACGGATGTAATAAAATAAAATAAACATTATATTCGGCCAATATATGAATTACCATTAAAATAATGTGATTTTGGATTTGTTTGATTTATTTTACAAAGCTTTAGTGGTCCCTTCAAGACTTATTAAACATTTTTTCTTTTTAAGTTGTTTTCCTTGGGAGTGTGACTCACCTCCACATAAGAAACCCCGTTATTTTAAGATGTTCAGAATTTGGCCTTAAAAAATATTTTTCTTCCATTCCATTGGGAAAAAACACTGGGCTGGTTTGTAGTTTGGATTAGTATAATGTGAGGAGTCCCAAACATAAATAATAATGAATTCCCTCACCTTTCCTATATAAACTGACCCATACTCCCACTTCCTCCCCACTCGAATCATTTAGAGTTAGTCCAACCTCTTCCCTCCTCTATATATAATCCTCCAAAGGAACCACAATATCCCAAGATGCCTCTCTCAAGCCTCTCTCAAGCCTTTAGAAACACACTGTCAAGTAAAGGTTTTTCTTTCATTCCATTTTTGTCCAATATTCATTAAAATGTTATGCCCTTTTAATTTTAGTTATAAATTTTGGGGTATGGTTTCACACCTCCACCATAATTCCCCATATATTATTGAATGATGGGAGACCCATTTCTATCCTATTTAATTCCTTCCATGTACACTTGTTACTATGCCGAAATTCTGAAGGAAATGTCTCTCTCCTCATTGACATTCAAGCAATTATTTTGTATCATGAATATAAATTCGATTAAATTTGGTGGGACCTATATCTATATGACCCCTTACTGTCCATGTCATGTAAATATTAAGAGACATCCCTTTTTCACCAATAAATTTTTTTTATGTGTTCTGATGTCACGCCGTTATGCTGCAAAAATTGCACCATGCTTTTCAATGCTGAAGTCATGGGGTTGTAAATACAATGCCCATTTCTCTATCAATGGTATTCAATATTATTCCCATTTAAATATTGTTTTAATATTATCATGTCAGTATTACAAATTATTTTATAGTGGAATAATTTATTTTTTTAATGATTCAATGTTTTATGATCCATGTGTCACAATTATGCATGAAATGAAATGTTTATGAAGGTTTCACCCTGATAGTGCTCTAATGCATTAGGTAATGTATAGTATCATGATACATCACGTGCAATGGGTGTTTACTCATGATAATTTTTGTGAACGAGGGTTTACTCATGCTTCATGTGCAATGTGGGTTTACTCAATCTCCATGTGCAATGAGCCTTGGATCATGCTAATTCCATGTTAAGGGTTTTTGCCACATTTCCATGTTATGATTATAATGCTTTATCACACCTTTATGTTTATGATTCTCTTGTGCTCTATTGATATGCCTATTTTCAAAAATTTATTTTATTCTTCAAGTTCTTCCATGATTATACCCTTACTGGGATATATAGCTCACCCTTTTTTAATGCATGTCCTTAGGTTATCCCATGCAATGATCCATACGACATAATGTAGTGGCGATATAAAGAAATGTTTCAATAAAGATGTTGTTTTTCATGTTTTAAGTTGTTATGTAATGATCCTAATCCCCGAAGACACTATCACTCTTGATTTTAATTATTGTATCAAATGACGTTTATGTAATAAATTATGTTTAATTGTGTAATAAAATATTAGTGTTGTCAAACCTCTTCATGGACAAGTAGTCATGGGAAAGGCTTTTAGAGGAGGCACTCCAACCACCCCTTAATTATGTTGTTACAACCTTCACTCCACTGAGGACATGGAGGTCCAGAATACGGCTGAGTTAGTAGAGAATAATCACATGTTGGGAGGTTTCCAATGAGAGGGGAACCAAATGATCTCATCAAAGGGGTTGTACCTTAGCAGGAGGCCTCCAACAAAAAGACCATCAAGGTTACAACCTGTATGGTGCATGCCACAATAGTTCCTATTTTTATCTCCTGATCCCCACCCATTCACCATGGATCTGGGACCAAGGTTCATTTCTTGGGGTTGTATTGGTCACATCATGAGTATATTCCTGGTATGAGCTAAGTATAGTGGGGGTGGGATGGTTCAGTGTCCACCACAGCAACAACAGTTACCAGCCAGACCCTTTTTGAAGCAATAGTAGGGGTAGAAATATCCCACTCAACTGAGGACAAACATTGCCACAAGAGGCCGAACATTGGGTGCTCCTCAGGGACATCGACAGTGGAATGTTCAGGGAGGCAGTCATCATCCAGGGGGTATAAGAGCATGGCATGGGTAGTATCATGCTGCAGATGTATCAGTTCCAGTAGGGTCGGTGTTTGTTTGAGTTATGATCATCTTGTTTAATACACCTGTATGTTATTTGTTTGAATTATGAGATTCACACTCCATTGTTACACCCATTACATCCCATTCCTTGGGATTAGACATAGAGAGACTCTCCATGCCCCTGGTTCTGAGTATGCCAGTTTGGGGTCAGACCAGCCTGTTTGCCCATTTTTGAGGATGTAGACTAATTTTGGGCCTCATCAGTCTAGTGGAGTTCTCGTTCTATTGAAAATGAATCCATACTATGACATCATAGGAATAAAATTTCTATTTTATGTTCACTCTATTATCTACTACTTTTGGAGAATATTTGTGTTCTCAGACAAGGATGGTCAACAAGGGGCCTTTTTTGGTGCATGGATTATACAGGTGGTGAGTCAGCATGTAGAGACTCTTTTTTATATGTCAGAAGATCTGTCAGCAGAATCAATATGTTAATATTATGGATGTTCTGGGAGTTTCTAGAGAGTTAGAAGATATTTTTCCTGAGAATTTTTAACTCTACCCCCTCAATGAGACATTGATATTGGGATAGACATGCAACCCAATGCATGTTTTATTTTAATTACTCTTTATCAAATGGTGCCTTTTGGGTTGTAGGAGTTTCATATTCAGATTGGATATATGATGAAGAATTGGTTTTTACGACCTAATATGTTTCCATGGGGTTCTCCAATGGTTTTCACGAAGTAGGATGATTGTGGTATCATGCAATATATAGACTATGATAAACTGAATCATGTAATAGTCAAGAACTATTACCCTCTATTAAGGATATATGATATTTTTCCTACATGAGGGGAGTATGTTCATTCTCTTAGATCAATCTTCAGTCTAGGTATCACTAGTTAAGGGTGAAATATGGTGATATCCCGAAGACTGTTTTCATGTGTAGGTATGTGCATTTCATGTTCGTGGTCATGTCTTTTGGTGTTAGGAACACAGATGTTGGTTTCATGGGGCTCATGAACAATTTTTTTCACGTGTTTTTGGACCGGTTAGTCATTGTTATCAATGAAGACATCCTAATCATCTCAAGATCAGAGGATGAGTTTACTGAGAACTTTAGGATGGTCTTGTAGATCCTTCAACACCACCATATCTACAGGAAGATGTCCAAGTGAAAGTTTGTGACATGAGGAGTGCACTTTCGTGGAAACGTGGTGTCACGACAAGGGGTAGAGGTGGATATATAAAGGAGTGAATTAATTGTAAAATCAGAATCACCCAAGTACGTGATAGAGGATTGTATTTTACTGGGTATGGAAGGCTTATATCAGTGGTTCACATCATAATTCTCTCTAGATTATACTTTGTTGAAAATATTCATGAGAAAGGACCAGGCCTTCCTTTGGAGTGAGAAGTGTCGGGAAGATTTCATCTATCTGATGGAAATGTTAGTCAGTGATTCGTGGCTCTGGTTCCCAGAGGAAGGTGTGTTGTTTGAGGTGTTTTGTGATTTTTATAGTGTTGTCTTGGGTTTTGTTCTGATATAGCATTAGGGAGTGATCTTGTATGGGTCTAGGAATTTGTTTCCTAATGATCATAACTATGACACAAATGACCTAGATATTATATTAGTAATGTTTGCGTTGAAGTTGTAGTGGAATTACCTCATCAGGGATCGCATTATGGTCCTCATATATCACAATAGTTTGAGGAATACATTTACCCAGCTGGACCTAAACATGATACAATGAATGTGGGTAGTGTTTCCTTAGAACTATGACTTCTAGATCTTTTACACTAATTGTAAGGGAAACGTTGTGGCCGATACCTTGAGTAGGAAGTTGCAGAGGGATGTGGTTCCCAATTATGTGGATGCTTGGAAGGTGGTGGGGAGTTTCCTAACTTACACTAGGTTTCAAGGGTGGATGGTGGAAGAAGTTGACTATTATAGATGACATTTTTGACCTCATTGTGGAAGATTGTGCATGAGTCACAGTGGGGAGACACCAAGAGTGAAGTGATGTGTGATCGGTTTGACCAGGGAAATGCTCCTGATGGGTTGTCGGAGGATGGTAAGAATACGATTATTTTCTACTAAAAGTTGTTTTTCCTAGAGAGGATGTGAAAGGGAGTTCTCCGTGAGATCCATAACTCACCCATAAGAGTACACCCAGGAGTTTCCAAAATGTACTGAGGAATGAGGGAATAGTTTTGGTGGCCTGGGGTGAAATGGGAACTCATAGTGTTTGTGTCAATGTGCCTAGTGTGTCAGCAGGTGATGACTAATCACTATGCACTAGGAGGATTTTTGCAGCAATTAGATGTCCCCATGTACAATTGTGATGAAATATTGATGTATGTTAACAAATTACTACTTGGGGATCAAGTAGGTTGTGATGCTATCTTGGTAGTAGAAGACTGGCTGACAAAATCATCTCACTCCTTAGAGATCAAGGAGTCAAGTGCGATGGATTCCTTAGAATGAAGATACATGAATGAGGAGGTGCAGTTGCATGGTATTTTAAGTTTCATTTTATATTATCGGGATGTATGGTTTTCCTCAAGTGTATAGAGGGGATTGTAGCATGATTTTGTCACCATTCTATGCCTTATCACAACTTTCCTACCCCATACAGATGTGTAGACAGAGCATACCATCCAGATGTTGGGGGAAGTTCTATAGGAATGTGTTTTGATGTTCTGGGGATCATGGGTATGACATTTTCCCTTTTTATATTTTTCTTACAATAATTGCTATGATTATATTATTGTCTTGACACTGTTTGAAGACTTGTACAAGAGGAAGTGTCGTTCATCCGTGTGATAGAGCATGGTTTGGGAGGCATGTGCTATTGTACTGTAGGTAGAGTAGAGAACAAAAGAGAAGGTTAATCTTGTTATTCAAAGGATAATGATAGTCTAGGATAGGCAAAAGTTGTATTCCGATCATTGGAGGAGGCCCATAGAGTTTAAGATTGGAGACCTTGTGTTCTTGAGGGTTTTCCCTTGATTAGGGTAACAGAGGTTTGGAAAGGGGAGAAAGCTCTATCCTAGGCTCATTAAGCCTTTCAATGTGTTGTGGAGAGTTGTCAATGTGCCATATCAGTTAGCCCTTTAACCATATTTGGAATGGATCCATATCATTTTCCACATCTACCAACATCATCGATATTAACTCGATGACTCCCATGTCATTGACTGGGGAGAGTAGGATATAGGTGATGACGCTACATTTGTGGAGTGACCAGTTAGGATCTAGGATCAAAAGGAGATAATTCTTTGAGGATGGACCATCCAATTGGTTCATTTTATTGGATCCATGGTGGACTCGAGGAGAGTACATTGGAGAGGGAATCTCAGATATGCACCCAGTACACAGATGTATTTTGAGTTGTTGTTCAGATACGTCCTTGATATTCCTGTTTTAGTGACATCATATGATGTAATGATGACCTTTTTGGTTATTATATGATATTTTCCATAACCATTGGAATGTGTATGAAAAGTGCCGATGTGTGGGGAAAGGGGAACTAGATTCCTAATCAAGACACATATTTGCAGATGCGATTAAACCCGTGTGGGCAAGATAGATCTTCCCAAATAAGATAGTATCAGGACATGTAGGAAAGAACTCCTAGATCTGTGTGTCAAAAAAATTTGATCCTTGGAGTTTTTATGTATGTTTGGGTGGTTATTCCCCAAGAGTTATCTTATAAGGTGATTGTTTAGAGCCCTCTATTTTTTTAATATTTACTCTTAACCCTAGAGGATGAGAATAGACTGAGAGCTATCTAAGGTAATGGTCCGATAATTTATGGTCCATTAAATATTAAAATTATGTTGTTCTAGGGTGTCGGTGGAAGTTGAAAAGTGTCATTTTGGTGTCAAGTATTTGTTCCACTGATTAGTTCTACCCATTAGTCTCTCTGATCGGTTTCATCAATTGATTTCACAGATCAACTCCAATAATCAGATTCTTCTATCCAATTCACTGATCAGTTCCACTAATCATCCCCATCGATCTGCTTTACCGATCCACCCCTTAAGAGACATGAAGCTTGACGTACATAGATATTACATTACTTTTTCGAAATACTTAATACATAATAAAAACAGACACACAAGGAACGTAATAGTTTAGTGTCTTTTGAAACTTGGAACGTAATCTTCTAATCATGGTGATAGATCTTCAACATCTCCCATAAAGATCTTCCACTTTTTTTCCTTACCTAAAACCCTTATTTTTATCCTGGGGGAAAATAAAACATAAAAAGGGTGATCTCAAATGCTCAGTAAGGGTAAGCATGGATAAAATAAAACATACCATATACTTTTGAACTTAAAAACATGAACATAATGTTGAAACATCAAAAGCTTGAGAAATGAAATAAAACATGGAAGTACGTAAGGAATAGATCATAAAGAAACATTAATAATGATAAAATAGCATGGGAATAAAACATGTAATTCTGGCCTCCATTAATCACATGTAATTATTTCCATAGTAGCCAAGGCATTGCTTCCAAGACCATCTTAGTGGACAAAGTCCCTTTCTGAATCGAGTTCACTCCTCGTTCTAGTCCTGTATTACTGAATCGGTTTAACTTGCCGTTCCCGCCATGTCTATCTCATGCGATATTAATCTTTACCCATTGCATTGGAGGTAGATATAGGTCCCACCCATGTCATAATGAAATCATTCTTACTTGTGCCACATAATAAACATATATCATTCATAATAACCCAATAAATAAAATGGGTTTCATAATCATCATCCCATCATCACATAATCCATATAAATGAAATGGATATCATTTCATAATAAGGAAAGTGAAACCATGTAAATCATAGAGACTGTATACTTGAAACATACACATATGAAATAATTTCATCTTAGATAAAAAATGGTTTTGATAAAACACTTGAAATGAATTCTTGAGGAAAATATCATTTCTTCTTCAAAATCATTTTCTTTTCACAAAATGTCATCCAATGTTAAATGAAAAAGATTTTTTTAAAAATAGTCATGAAATATTTTGGAAAAAGCTTAATGAAAATAAGGCTTTATAAAACCATAAAAATCCTTTCATGCCGTATACGTTAAAAAACATTCTTCTCATAATTTTGTTGTAAAAGACAAATAGTACCTTGTAGGGTAAATAAAAGAAAGATTACTTCCATACCATGGGGTAAAAGTAAAAATGGGTAAAAAGGACTTTAAACATACATGAATAAACTTTTCTAAAACATGGACAAGGATGATAGAAATAACCCCAGTAAATACTTACGAATAAGAAATCTTGGATAAAAATGAGATTTGCAAAATTATCCCTTACCTTAGATCCGATATGCTTTGTACGTATCCAAACCTACTATATAATTATTTAAATAATGTCATTGACTTATTACAGAATCATATTCATTGTTATTATATCATATATGGTTCACTTATGACTTTATATTTCCCGTTCTTTTGTAAATTCATGTTAAAGTAGCGTTTTGGGTAAAATCGTTTCATTTGTCTTTCGGGTTTTAACTTGTAATTATTCATATGATTACTTAGATCATGATTACTTACATCCAGAATGTAAAAAATGATTTATATATAATATATATTCAGAATATATATATAATGGATCGATACATGGAATGAAATACACCGTTCATGGAGACGGTAGGCCGTACGTACGCATGAATGCTGTTTTTGTTTCCTTAATGAATTGAATGAAATTAAGTAGATGATATAAATATATATATACATAAATCCATTAGCATTATAATTTCATATATTTCATGATTACTTATTATATATACTTTATAATCATTCTTGAATAGTTATCATGGAGAGTGAATCTCATCGCGTCGTGCAGACGGTATTCCGTACGTACGCACGAGCGATGATATCATTCACATGATCATGGAATTGTATTAAAGTGTATGTATAATATTACAGAATCAATATCAATTTAAAATAATAATATATATTCATTACTTTCACCATTATACCCATCCATGTAAGGTGGTGGTGACGGTATTCCGTACGTACGCACGCACGGTGATTTCCTTTTCCATAGGATGGATAAATGGTGAAATATGGTTGTTTCATACATATAATAACATATAAGTATATGAGAGATACAGATTTTTTTACCTCATAATGAAACAACTAATAAAGAAGAAGTGGAAGAAGAAATAAAGTTGAATGATTCGGTAATAGACATTACCTCTTCTTTGAAGCGCCTCTTTGAGACCTCCTCTTAGGGCACTAAAATTGGTCTTTTAAGAAGACCAGGAACACTAGGAAGTTTCTAGGGAAGTGGAGAGGAGAATTCGGCAGGGGTTGGATGACCATGATGGCTCAAAGTGGGGTGAGCAAGAGAGGGAGGAGGGTCCCTTTTATAAGGGAGGAGAGGGGCACCTTTGGAATAACTTAAAATATTATTTTATTATAAAGTCAAATTCGATTTTTAATAGCTCAAAATTGTTATATTTCTAATATAAGGTGAGTATGGGTCGAAATCCTCTCATCCAATAGAATTTAGACAAGTTTAGGCCATTATATTAACCTTATCTTTTATTTTTAACTCTTACTTAATTAGATTGACATTTACCATGTCACATTGTATTTTTATATTATATAGTTAATGAACATACCATATACATCCATGAGACCCTCAAGTGGTCCATTAATGATACACCTATCATGATATAAATATCTTGGCCAACACATATATTTTTAGGAATATAATAACAATTAATAATATAATATTTGTCTTATAAACTGTTTTATGTCAATTTTGACACTATTTGGTAATTGATTTTTGTGAAAATCATAACAGGATGATTAGTTCGAAAATATTTAATTAAATCAATATTAGCATGTCATATTAACATATAAAGTTATTGGAATTCATAAAAAGTCTCAAATTACATTTATTTGGGTATTTATAACATCAATTTTGTCAATATTTCATTAATAAGATAATTACTGCATCATCATTGTATCATAAATAATTTAAATAATATTATGTCTAAAAATTACAAAAAAACTACAATTATGTTGGAAATATTTTTATATTTCTAATGAATATTTATAGTCTAATTTATCTTATGTATAACCCAATATTAAAAATTATTTAGTTATTAAACATTGATTTTAACTATTTTAACCTTTCTTTAAGTAAATTGATAATAAATGTCCTAATATAATCCAAGTGGGCCTAAATGGTCATATTTTATTCCTAAGGTTGTTTTTGGTCTAATTACACTTATCCAATTGAATTAGGACATGTGTTAGGGTAATAATAATATCATTTGTACCCTTAATTACCCAATTTACTTTTAACCGTGGTAAAAAAAGTAAAAAGTTACTATTCACCAAAAATTATTTTCATCTCATTAAACCACATTTTAGTCCTTGATATTAACCGTGTCTCTCGGATTTTCGAAATTCCACTCATAGAAGTGGTAAAATTACGTTTTATGAAAAATTCAGTTTTTTTAACTACCACTAAGTGGTTTCACTATACATCAAAAAAAGAAAGTTTCTAGAAAAATAAAAAAAATTAGGCCAAACCTGTATTTGATATTATGAATTCAAAAATGATGTCTATTTTACCAAATTAAAAACATATTAGTTACATTAACTAATTTAAAAATTAATTCTCGTCGTCAAAACAAATAGCGTGTTTTTAAGAGATAATAACTATCAAAAGATTGACACTTGTTTATGTTTGGTTTAAATGTGAAATTACATATAATGAACAACATTGTATTAAATTGTAAAAATATATTCTAAATATACTTTAAAACCACTCAAATTAATAATTTATCACTATTAATTATTTCTATTAAAAAAGTTGTTTTTAATTAAAATTTAGTAATTTTCACTATTCAACAGAATATGAAAGTTATCCGAAAAGTACCAAAATTTCACCCAAAGATAATTTCGATATTCCGAATCCAAAAATGAAGTCCATTTTGAAAGATAAAATTTATAAAAGTTCATAAAGTGGGTATTACTATTCATAACAGATAGTTCATAATAATATTATAATAATATCTCGTTTAGTGAAACTCGGTATTACGTACTACACACGCTATCGAGGAAGGTCGTGATTGCGTGTAATGCAAGGAAAGTTAGGGATGCATGTTTTTCAAGCTCCTTTTGGTGCAACGTACAACACAAGACATTAATTAAAAGTAATACTTTTCATAAAATCTCGGGGTGTTACATTCTACCCCCCTTAAAATGAATTTCGCCCTCAAAATTCGTCGGGGTTATAAATGGTTTACTACTCAAAAGTTACATTAATAGAAACCCACATAGTAAAAAGGAATACCAATACTTGGTTCTAAATACTAATGTATAAAATATAACGGTTACCCAAATTAACTCATCACTGGGTTTCCACGTAGGAAAACATAGGTGAAAATATGGATATGGAAGAAAAATCTAACCATCAAGTTCTGATGGAGAGTGGTATGGCTATGAAAAATCCATCAATCACAAAGCCATGAATTTTTGATGATCTAAGGTACCATCTGATTCATCGGATATATGAGTACAAGGACAACATTTTTGGTTTTCAGGATCATTTACCTAAAGTTGATGAAATTGGAATTAGAAGAAATACTTTCGTGATTTTGGTACAGTCTAACTTTAGTTTATTAATTGGACAATTTCCACTTAATCTCTTAAATAAATTAAGTCTAATTTGTCCTTCATGATGTGTTAGGAGATCATGTGATAGAATGATGGGTCATTCCATCTATCTCAAACAAAAGGTTAGAAAAGTTATCAAAAAATACATAAGTCCATCTATAGTGAGATTAATCATATATGGTTCCTAAAATGGACTTATACTTTATATATCATACTTCTTAATATAATAAAACTAGTTTCTACTAAATATGGACTTCATGTAGGCCAGTGGTAGGCGATAAAGGCCAGTCGCACTTCGGTTGTGGGTTCGATTCCCACAGCCTTGTCCGACGCGATGGGTTGTCGCTCATCCTACAGGTTGTTCTTTTTCTAAAACTATATTACTATAACATCCCCTAAATAATATCGAATAAACTTCTATCCTTAAACAATACTAACTTATGTCCAACATAATCCTTTCCAATCTTTAGGCTTATCCAAAATACTGCTGTCCAATCTCATATTATAGTGAAAATGATTACCAATGAGTTCAGACAACTAGCATGTTAATAACATCGTTGATCCCCATATATCATGAGATATGTCTTGTTGGTCACATTACAAACATTTTAAGGCCTTAATCAGGTATTCTCTTGAAAAAATAAATACCCATTGAATCTTAGTGAAAACATGAGTGCTGTCAAATGTTAACTCTTTTCACATACCAAAACCTCAAACCATGATATAACTATTTCCTTATATCAGTCATGAGCTCATGAATACTATCAAACATTTCATTTTCTCGTTTTCCCTTAATTAAGTGCATATCATCTTTTTTCCAAAAATATCTCAATCACTTTCCATGGATACCGGTACCATAAAATTATTTAAAACCACAATAGACCAATACATAAATATTCCAATATTCCATGATACTATATAAAACATTATTTTGGAATCCCATTACATAAACACTTAATCATTCCACCACATCGTTGTCATATTCAACATCTCCAATAGTGATCGCATGTGAATTCCCTTTGTCCTTAGCCTTATGTGGTTTCTAATGTCGATCATCACTAACCCTTGGATTAGGGCATTTATTATCATAATGACACATTTCCTTGCACTTGAAGCATTGAAGTGTTGGTGGTGCGTTCTCTGCAGTCTTTTTGTTATTCACATCATTAGAAACCCTTTTTCCATTACTTCGACACTCAGCTTCTTGATGACCTTCTTTTCCACACTTAAAACATTTTCTAGTCCCTTTGAGACAATCTCCACCATGCTTCTTTCCACACTTTGAGAATAAGGAAACATTCATCTTCTTTTCACCATTATTCTGAGATTTCTCCTTGAACTCCATATTTTGTTTATTGTCAAAAACATGAGATGGATATGTAACACCAACTTCCATTTCTACCTTAATAGCACAACGCACAATTTCATCATAGCTACTGAAGTCTCTTATAGCTAATGCCCTTTGAAGATTTGGTTTTAAGCCACTGAAGAATCGATCAACTTTACTTTCAGGTTGGATGATAAAGCCAGATGCATACCTTGCAAGCCTTGTAAAATTCACTTCATATATACCAAAAAATTCATCATCCTTTTTATTTAGTTCAAGAAAATCCTTATCCATCTTTTTTCGAAGAATACGAGGGATGTACTTATTGAAAAATTAGTTCTTGAACTCATCCCATTCCATGGACTCAATTTCATATCTTGGCCTCATATTCTTGATAAGATTACACCATTTATCAGCTTCACCTTCCAAATGATTTACTACTAAGATGACATTATCATGTTCAGAACATTGAAGAACTGAAACTATCTTTTCAATGGTACTGATCGATCGTTCAGAAACAACTGGATCAGAAGACCCACTGAAAGAAGGTGGACATTGCCTCATGAAGAACTCAATAGAATATTGTTCCCTTATCTACTCATTTGGAAGTCCAGAATGATTCATAGCTTGTGTAAGTATAGCAATATGATTTTTCACTCCATCTCCCATAAGATTTGTTTGTTCAGGAGGAAAATCATTGCATTGATCAATACGGTTCCTTCGGGTTCCAGCCATCATCCAAAACCCAAAAAGAATAGTGTGAGAGGTAAAAATCATGCTAGGGAAATCAACATAATAAAGGGGGAGTACATTCAATATCTAACATCTTAGGTTTAATTCTATGATCATTACCGTAATTTTAGGACTATAACCTATACGTATTCTAATCCTTAGGGACATCCCTAGACATACCTTAGAAATATCTCTAAGGATTTCACTAAAGTTTTCGCATCCTAGTTTCCAAAGGTTGACTAAACCTTTTCTCTAATACCAACTGTAGAGACCCGAAGCTTGACTTACATAGATATTACATTAATTTTTCGGAATAATTAATACATAACAAAAACAGACATACAAGGGCCATAATAGTTTAGTGTCTTTGGAAACTTGGAACATAAACTTCTAATCGTGGTGAAAGATCTTCGAAATCTCCCATAAAGATCTTCCACTTTTTTTTTCCTTACCTAAAACCCTTCTTTTAATCCTGGGGGAAAATAAAACATATAAAGGGTGAGCTCAAATTCTTAGTAAGGGTACGCATGGATAAAATAAAACATACCATATACATTTGAACTTAAAAACATGAAAATAATGTTGAAACATCAAAAGCATGAGAAATGACATAAAACATGGAAGTACGTAAGGCATAAATCGTAAAGAAACATTAAGAATGATAAAATAGCATGGGAATAAAACATGTAATTGTGGCATCCATTAAGCATATGTAATGATTTCCATATTAGCCAAGGCATTGCTGCCAAAACCATTTTAGTGGACAAAGTCCCTTTCTGGATCAAGTTCACTCCTCGTTCCAGTCCTATATTACTGAACCAGTTTAACTTTCCATTCCAGCCATGTCTATCTCATGAGATATAAATCATTACCCAATGCATTGGAGGGAGATATAGGTCCCACCCATCTCATAATGACATCATTCTTACTTGTGCCACAAAATAAACATACATCATTCATAATAACACAATAAATAAAATGGGTTTCATAATAATCATCCCATCATCACATAATCCATATAAAAGAAATGGATATCATTTCATAATAAGGAAAGTAAAACCATGTAAATCATAGATACTGTATACTTGAAACATACACATATGAGATAATTTCATCTTATATGAAAAATGGTTTTGATAAAACACTTGAAATGAATTCTTGAGGAAAATATCCTTTCTTCTTCAAAATCATTTTCATTTCACAAAATGTCATCCAATTTTAAATGAAAAGGATTTTGTTAAAAATAGTCAGGAAATATTTTGGAAAAATATTAATGAAAATAAGGCTTTATAAATTCGTAAAAATCCTTTAATGCCATATACGTTAAAAAACATTCTTCTCATACTTTTGTTAGAAAAGTCAAAAAGTGCCTTGTAGGGTAAATAAAAGAAATATTCCTTCCATACCATGGGGTAAAAAAATGGGTAAAAACGTCTTTAAACATACATGAATACAATTTTATAAATAATGGACATGGATGATAGCAATAACCCCTGTAAATACTTATGAATAAGCAATCTCGGATAAAAATGAGATTTGTAAAATTATCCCTTACCTTAGGTCCGATATGCTTCATACGTATCCAAACCTCCTTTATAGTGTTTTAAATAATGTCATTGACTTATTACAGAATCATATTCATTGTTATTATATCATATATGGTTCACTTATGACTTTATATTACCCGTTCTTTTGTAAATTCATGTTAAAGTATCGTTTTGGGTAAAATCGTTTCATCTGTCGTTCGTGTTTTAACTTGTAATTATTCATATGATTAATTATATCATGATTACTTACATCCAGAATGTAAAACCTGATTTATATATAAAATATATTCAGAATATATATATAATGGATTGATAAATGGAAAGAAATACACCGTTCATGGAGACGGTAGGCCGTACGTACGCATGAACGCTATTTTCGTTTCCTTATTGAATTGAATGGAATTAAGTAGATGACATAAATATATATATACATAAATACAGTAGCATTATTATGTCATATTTTTCATGATTACTTATTATATATACTTTATAATCATTTTTGAATGGTTATCATGGAGAGTAAATCTCATCGCGTCGTGGAGATGGTATTCCGTATGTACTCACGAGCAATGATATCATTCCCATGATCGTGGAATTGTATTAAAGTGTATATATAATATTAAATAATCTATATAACATTAAAATAATCATATATATTCATTACTTTCACCTTTATACCCATCCATGTAAGGTGGTGGTGGAAATTAGATTACACCACGACGTGGAGATGGTATTCTGTACGTACGCACGAGCGGTGATTTCGTTTTCCGTAGGATGGATAGATGGTGAAATATGGTTGTTTCATACTTATAATAAAATATCAGTATATTATTGATACTGATGTTATTACCTCATAATGAAACAAACTAAAAAATAAGAAGTGGAAGAAGAAATAAAGTTGAAAGAATCTGTAACAAACATTACCTCTTCTTTGAAGTGCCTCTTTGAGACCTCCTCTTTGGGTACTAAAATTGGTCTTTGAAGAAGACCAGGACCTCTAGGATGTTTCAAGGGAAGTGTAGAAGAGAATTTGGTAGGTGTTGGAGGATATAAAATGCTCAAAGTGGTGTGAGGAAGAGAGGGAGGAGGTGCCCGTTTATAAGGGAGGAGAGGGGCACCTTTGGAATAACTAAAACTATTATTTTATTATAAAGTCAAATTCGGTTATTAATAGCCCCAAATTGATATATTTCGAAGCTAATGTGGGGATGGTTCGAAATACTCTCATAAAATATAATTTGGACATGTTTAGGTCATTATATTAACCTTATATTTTAGTTTTAACTCTTAGTTAATTAGATTGACATTTACCATGTCACTTTGTATTTTAATATTATATAGTTAATGATCTTACCATATACATCCAAGTGACCCCCAAAGTGGTCCATTAATGATACACCTATCATTATATAAGTATATTGGCCGAACCTTAGATTTTTATGAATATAATAACAATTAATAATGTAATATTTATTTTAAAAACTATTTTATGTCAATTTTGACACTATTTGGTAATTGATTTTTGTGAAAATCATAACAGAATTATTAGTTCGAAAAAAATTAATTAAATCAATATTAAAATGTCATATTAACATATAATATTATTGGAATTCATAAAAAGTCTCAAATTACATTTATTTGGGTATTTATAACATCAATTATGTCAATATTTCATTAATAAGATAATTACTGCATCATCATTGTATCATAAATAATTTAAATTATTTTAAGTATAAAAATTACAAATAAAATACCATTATGATGAAAATCGTTTTATCTTTCTAATGAATATTTATAGTCAAATTTATCTTATGTATAACCCAATATTAAAAATTATTTAGGTATTAAACATTGATTTTAACTATTTTAACCTTTCTTTAAGTAAATTTATAATAAATGTCCTAATATAATCCAAGTGGGCCTAAATGGTCATATTTTATTCCTATGGTTGTTTTTGGTCTAATTACACTTATACAATTGAATTAGGACATGTGTTAGGGTAATAATAATATCATTTGTACCCTTAATTAACCAATTTACTTTTAACCGTGGTAAAAAAAGTAAAAAGTTATTATTCACCAAAAATTATTTTCATCTCATTGAACCACATTTTAGTCCTTGATATTAACCATGTCTCTCGGATTTTCGAAATTCCACTCATATAAGTGGTAAAATTACGTTTTATGAAAAATTCAGTTTTTTTAACTACCACTAAGTGGTTTCACTATACATCAAAAAAAGAAAGTTTCTAGAAAAATACCAAAAATTAGGCCAAACCAGTATTTGATATTATGAATTCAAAAATGATGTCTATTTTACCAAATTAAAAACATATCAGTTACATTAACTAATTTAAAAATTAATTCCCGTCATCAAAACAAATAGCGTGTTTTTTAAAGATAATAACTATCAAAAGATTGACACTTGTTTATGTCTGGTTTAAATGTGAAATTACATCCAATGACCAACATTGTATTAAATTGTAAAAATATATTCTAAATATACTTTAAAACCACTCAAATTAATAATTTATCAGTATTAATTATTTCTATTAAGAAAGTTGTTTTTAATTAAAATTTAGTAATTTTTACTATTCATCAGAATATGAAAGTTATCCGAAAAGCACCAAAATTTCTCCCTAAGCTAATTTTGATATTATGAATCCAAAAATGAAGTCCATTTTGAATGATAAAATTTATAAAATTTCATAAACTGGGTATTACTATTCATAACAGCAAGATCATAATAATATTATAATAATATCTCGTTTAGTGAAACACGGTATTACCTACTACACACGCTATCGAGGAAGGTCGTGACTACGTGTAATGAAAGGTAAGTCATGGATGTGTGTTGTGCAAGTTCTTTTTGGTGTAGCGTACAACACACGAAATTAATTAAAAAGAATACTTTTCATAAAATCTCGAGGTGTTACAGCCCCACTGGTAATCTTCACTGATCAAATCCACTGGATAGCTGCACGGATCAGCTTCACCGATCGGCTCCACCGATCTTCATCATTTATCTGCTTCCCTGATCGACTCCACAGATCCACCACACCGATCCACACAACCGATTATATTCAACGATGAGGTCCACCAATCCGCTTCATTGATCAGCTCCAACAATTAGTTTAACTAATCATCTCTACAGATTGGCTTCACCAATTACATCCACTTATCTGCTACACTAATCGATCTCACTGATCTGCTCCACCGATCAGTCTCACCGATTGGCAACCATGGAGTATCGGGTTTCATTCCATTTTCTCTCCCTTAATGCCTCCTTTTCCAATAAAATGAATTAAAAGCCACATTTTCAGTAGTTTTATGCCGATTCAAAGGTATAGAAAAAAAAATAGATAAAAAAATAAATTGATAAATATGTTTTAATGGAATATTTTTTAGGTTAAGGTGGTATAAAATGATTGTAATTTTCAAGAAAATTTTAAAATAGAATTCCAAAAATATATAGAATATTCCATAAAAAAACTATTTTCTGATACATCATCTAAAATAAATTTAAGGATAAACCAGAATGAGGTGTTTTTCTTGAATTTAACTAAATGGTGTTCTTAATGTTTAAAACATGGGAAAAACAATTACGTAAAAAATTTGGAAAATAAATGGAATATTGTGAGTTTTTTGAACCATAAAAATACAAAATTACTATGTTAGATAATAGTTTTTAAGATTATGGAATCAACATTGAAAATAAACAAAGAAAACATAGACATAAATGGAATAATAACTAAAAAATATAATATAATAAAATAAATTAATTAATGGATTAAAGTAAATGGAAAAATGATAACACTTCACAAATAATAATTAATTTAATTGAATAATTAGTTGATAAATGAAATAAAATATGTATTAATATCATTAAATAAAATAGTGAGTCATAAATTTATACACTAACAGAGGAAACTAATTAAAATATATGAATTTAAAAAATAATTGTTAATTTATTTTGTTTATGGATATGGAAATAAATCAATGATCTAAAAGAGGCATGATAAATTTATAGAATTTTGTTTATGACCAAAAACATAATAATTTAGAAAGATTACATTTAGATATAATGATGAAATATTAATGAAATTGGTAGATAATATAATGATTTGATAATAGGAAATGTTGGATAACTCATTAAAATCAATAATTGACTATTATCAAACTATACAAAATATTTTCCAAAAATATGATTTTATGGAGTGAATGTATGAGTCATTTATTTTGATTAAATAATATTTATGTGGTTATATGCATCATTAAATTACGTATTTTTATGAGGAGAGGTGAAATATATTTATTTAGGCTTCCATGATAGTAAAAATGATTATGAGTCTATTTCCTATGAAACACATGATGATTTTTTATGATTATTGTGTTTAGTGTTATATAATTGGATGTATTTATTATAAATATTTGTAATTAATGGGTAAAAAAAATAAATGTTTTTTCATGTAGCAATCAAAATCATGTAATAAATATAATACCATCATAGAAAAAATTCTCTCCCTTTGATGAGAAATAGGATTTCATCATCGTAGAAGGTAATATTATGAGGAGAGACCCATTTATATGGAATCAATTGTTTTTATTGAATAAATTTTCATTATATGATAAAATAATATGGTCATTTAATGTTTTTTTATTGGAAATAACTTAAATAATTCATGACTAAATAAAAATTTCTTATAAATCTACTTTATAGAAAGTTTCATGGGTTCACCCAATTTATATTTTACAACATCCTATATCCCGGGAACATACATCCAATTAAATGAGAGATCATGAATCCATTTAAGTGATAAAGATAGAGAAATATATATATGTTTTCATGAGGAATAATAAAAATAACATGAAAATATGGCATTTGAATGATGAATATTACTATAATAAAATGAATCATAACATTGAAATGTGGGAAAATATTAAATCGGAAATTAATAAGCACATCACCATGGTGTCACAAATGAAAAAATACTATGGTTGATCACCAATGTATCATAAAAAAAGTAATATCTAGAGATTAAATTCATCAAAAAAAATTCATTGAAGTGATATCCTAATAAATAATTTCATTAGTAACCTCTAGAGCATAAATATCATGTTTCTTATCGAAATCATTGAATATAAAATAAATTAAAGACATGGTAATTACTTTTTCTAACCCATGAAAGGATATGTGGGATTTATATATGTAAATAAAAAAAAGTTAATTATTAATCATATTTGAATATATATTGAAAATAAAATTGGTTTCGGTATTCAAATAAAAAAGAAAAGATAGTTTCGTGAGTAAAAGAGGGAAATTGGAGAAGTAAATTTTGCATCATACTTGTATAAAATATATTTTATGAAAAGTTTAAATTGACAAGGTACAACGGAATAAAATTGATAAATTAATATTATTATATTTATTAATTGATATAATACACAGAAAAAGTTCTTATATTTAAAATGGAAGACCAACAATATAAAAATAAAACATGAAAGGAAAAGATTAGTGGATATTTCCTTTACCATGATGAGTTTTACAAAAAAATCCAACTATTGAAGTATGGAGGTTTCTGGAATCCATGGAGAGACTAAATTAGGGAAAAATAACTATAATTTTGTATGATGTGTTTTTATTGAAGGATAATTGTGAAATGTGTGGTTATTTTTAGGGTAAATTGAGTAATTGATTATTAATTTCGAAATATATGTCTTTAAAATCTAGGTTGTGGAAAATAAAAAACCATCGGAATAATAATGAGTTTATTATAATGGAGTGGAAAATTGGGTATCATTTTATCATAATGTAGTCCAAAATAACAATCCAATTTTGTGAATACATCAATTGGCATGTAATAATAATGATTCCACAACAAAATGTTCATAAAAATTAAATTTTTCTTTTAATACATAGGAAAGTAATTTATAGTTTTTTAAATTGTTTAAAATATATTAAAGTACAATATGGTACTAAAATAAAATATTTTAAGTCATTTCGTTTGTTTATTTAATTATTAAATAAAATTGATTTAAATACGATGGAAAAAAATATAATGAAAACCCAAAAATGTTTTTTACTATTCTTGAATGAAATAATGTATTTTAGAAAATTATAATAAATTGCCATATTTTAATTTCTACATTATTTATTCAAATATAAGGTATATTTTTCAATAATAATTCTCAAAATGTGAATATTTTATCTGTAAAATATAAACAACCTTATTTTTTTTAAAATACTTGTTAGTAAGGATGTGTGAAATTTCTGACCCTTATAGAAAATTCCATATAAATTATATAATTATTTTATAATTTATATTTTCAGTGGAGTGTTTTATAAGATTATTTGATTAAAAAAATACTATTCAAAATATATGAGTTAATTATAAAATTTTATATTTTTTAAGGATAAAAATTTATTATTTATTTGTGTCCAAAAATAAATTTAAACTATTCATCTCAATTATAAATATATTTTATTAAAAATAACTATTATAATAAATAATTTATATAATAATAAATTTATTTCCACAAAAATATTTAAACTTAATATAATTATGTCCAGCACACGTAACCCCTTATTATAAGCAGATACACCCTAACAATGAGCTGTGTGATGGTCGTATTTTCTTTGGATGGCTTGGAAAACATCAAAAGAGTAATATTTTCCACTAACGTAATTTTAAAAAATATGTGACTTCATTGAAGGTTAATTTTTTGTGTCCCCATCTTGGGAATTTTCAATGGTGAACCATTTTGACACTACATCCCTCCCTTTTTATATTAATTATCTTCAAATGACATGAGTGTATTGGTTGTGGCTATCCATTCTATGTTATATAGTACTCATCCTTCGTCATTTATACATATAAAATATATGGTTAATGTATAAATTATAAACCAAGGGTATTTTTATAGATTAATATTAAGTAATTTGCATATAGAAAATTTTCATAAAATGGTCAAAACCCAATGGTCAAATTTACCTTTATAAACTATAAAAAACACTCAATTACATCCCTCGACAAATTCACTACAATCTCTCATAGGGTTATATTTTAATTTCATATTACCATCATTAGTTTTCAAATAATCTATTTCATTTATCAATAATTTAATGTAGAGTGATTATTCAATAAGATTTTAGTGTCCCTTATTTTCCAATGTTAATTATTATAATTTATATTAATTTTCAAGTTGTAATGTTTGGTATTATAACTGGTTCCATAACTATCTATTCTAATGATATTTATTAATGATTTTTTATATTTTTTTCATTTATTATTTATCTCATTCATATTATATAATATGTTAGGGAATTGATTTGGTAAAAAAATTATTTATAATATTTGGGTCATCACATTTATCCCCGCTTATGAAATTTCATCACGAAAATTTCACCTCATTATATCAATTGAAAAAAATCATGGTAATTCTATCTCATTTACTCTTATGGTTTCCACATCGATTCATCATATTTATTATTCCTCTTCTATACTTTGAGAATATTGGTGTACATGTTGAGTAGAACCTGTTATCTACTATTTATGATATCTATCATCAAGTCCTTATAAAAGAGGTCATGTTCAAACTGTACATCATCTGGATTCATTACATGTTAGTGATCTACTATTTTCTTCCAAAAACATAGATACAATGAATAAATCAGGTAATTGAGATAGATGTGTGGTAAGTGATAAATAATAAGACATTTCTCTTATTTGATCATGAATTTCATTGGGGATAATGTTCCTAGGGATACGTTGCCCCTTATTTCAAAGTCGCATGACTCTCTTAAATGGTGATATTATAAGGAAAATATTTTCACAAACCTCAAACAAATAGAACCTTAAACAGTTTCTAGTATAACACTTTAGCAAACTCTATGAATCATTATTGGTTGTGGAATGGAATAAATATTTTCTTTCATCTCTTTCACAATATTAGGCCCATGAATGTTTTTCTCTCCAAATTCTTATCAACATGTAGAAGCTTTATATAACTTCCCATATAGAGAAAAATGTGGTTCTATTTGACTACACATGTAGAAGATATTGTTTTTTGAGAACTCAACAAATAGGTGGTTCTTATCCCATCAATATTTAAATTCTATTTTCCATGTTCTTATAATTTAACCATTTTCATGAACCGTTATTTCAAATTTTCATTAAATTTAGGGGTTATAAGCTGTACAAAAATTTTGTTTTTTATTCCTAGAATGCTTAAGATGGGGTGGCTGTGCTGTAACCAGGACCCTGTTGTCATAATCATGATCACAAATTATATAAATTCAATCCAAAAAAACCTCACCGCATCCTTTATATATATCATGACATGTTGTTCAAGATATAAATCTTCCTGAATATTGCATAAATGAGAATTCATGGGGATTCAATCAACACTAACCCATATCTCATTATTTTTTATCAATTCATTTTGGAGAATAGTGATGAAAACCATACTGATATTATCCCATGTCCTTGTTGGTCCGGGAAGCTGATTTAATACCACATTTGTAATTTTTTCATCATCCTTCAATTGCTGACACACCCAGAACCTTACTATGTAGTCCAAAAATCCACCATTTTTTAGGATACAGCCAATATTGAATATGAAGGTCCCTATAAATTTTAGTGCTTATAGGATGTAAATATAATGTTGAGCTGGGAAAATCATCCAACATATTTTTCTTTATCGCTGGGATTGATGGGACATATAACCTCATATGAAATTTCAATACAGATTATTTATCAATATTGAACTCTATGAACTTTTCATTCTTCATAGACTTGTTATTATTTTTTATTAAAGGATTCCCAATATCATTTTACTATGTCTTATCTATTAATTATGGTTGAGAAATAATTGAAAATATGTTTTTTTATATTCTTTATTATATGATTCCCTTGACGAACATTAATGGTTCCTTAATCAATGGATCTCCTTAAATCCTCATCATTTCCATCACAATAGGGTCATTTCAACATAATACATCTACAACATTGTTTTCTCTTATATGATGGTAATGAATTGACAAGCCTTAGACTTTAATAAGTTACAATAACTTATTGTGTATCAATGTCAATTAATTATATGTGAATATATACATCAAATACTTGTGGATAGTTTATATATCACATTTAAACAAATAACTTTATTACCTCCTTATTTTCATAATGAAACTAACTTTGGGTACCTCTAGATCTTGAATAAGAAAATTCTTCTCATTAGGCTTCAATTGTTCATATTCATAAGAAATAATCTTTTCATTTTTCATGAGGATTCACATAAGATCTTCTATATATTTAAGATCTGAAATATTGAAACCTTCCCTATTAGAGAGTAGAGTTAAAGTAGGTGAAGTGATATATCTCTTCATCAGTTCTGGGAAATATTCATCAAACTATACTAGCCATATGACATAGAACCATTTTGAGTAAACATGGTTAGTGGATTACAATGTGATCAATGTTTCTCTTAATCCCATTATAATATCTGTCAAAAACATGGAAACTACTAATCTCAGTTACTATTTTTAGATGAGGCCACTCTTCTAAAAAATATTTCTTCATAGGGGAAATTGGGATTCCTTTATTTGTTATAATGCACCACAGGAATGGTACCCGTTGTAACCATAATTGAAATTTTGTTAATTTTAAAAAATGATTCTATTTTCTCAGAGAATTAAATATATCCCATTGAATATACCCATTCATTATGGTACAGATGAAATATATCATAATATCATCAGTAAAAAGAACCATTAATTTATCAATGTAGTCTTTAATGTTACTTTTTATAAAATCCATGAATATTTTATATGTATTAGTCAAAATGAAGGGTATAAAAAACACATAATTCATATATATTTTATGGAATGAATTATTCTCAATATCGTCTCTCATCACCCTCAGTTGATGATACAAAAATTTGAGGTCACTCTTGTAGAAGAATTAATTCCCATGAAGGTGTATAAATATTTCATTAAACCTTTGGAGAGGGTATTTTTTTTACTATGATATCTTTATGTTCCCTATATCGAATGTTTATCTTCATTGATCTATCCTTCTTACTTACAAGTAGATCATGTCCCCATCATGGACACATAGATGGTTGGATAAATCCATATTCCAGATGATCTTGAAGTTGTATCTTTAATTACTCTATCTCTATATATAACATTCTATATGGGGTTTCTGATATTGACTTTGATCTGTGTATGAGTTTAATGGATTACTCTACCTCACTTTTTGGGGGGATCTCCATGTAAATCATCCAAAAATATGTCAATGTATTCTATAATAACCGAGATATTCTCTATTTTTATACATTCATTACATTCTCCCCTACAACCTATCATCACTAAAAATAAGTTTATTGTAGGTTCTTCTAAAAAATATCATTTTGGGATATCTCTCTTTTTAAAATGACAATATATCTTCCATTAAATAGTACTAAAATTTCCATTCTTCTATAGTAGATTTTATCATTATAAATTAATATCCCTCCATGGGAAATAATGAAGGATTAGGGATGAGATTTTAATCATTAATGATAATACTAGAGTTTATTTTCAATTTTTATGAAAGGATTATCCCTCCAAAATTCTTGAATTATAACTCTAATTATATCAATCAAGGGATTGATTAAATATTCATTGATTTTTTTCCAATAATTTAATTTATATAAATAAAATAAAATAAATTACTTCTTATCACTGATATCATAATGAGTTTACCTTCTACAACATAATTTAGAGACTATAATACAGATATTGTGATATAAAATTATTGAACGATCACAATTTTCCTTTTATGGGGTTAATGGTGGTTCCCCCCATTATCCTATGATTTTTACATTAATTGGAAAAGTTCCCATGCATTCTAAAATTGAAAAAATGAACTTTTGGATGGTCCAATGTCATATTCCATTTATTGTTTGTGTAATGATGCACATGGTTCACCTCATAATGATAGTTGTGATCTATATTCCCATATCATCAAAACATTTAGCACCATTAACTCACATGAAACATATTACCAGAATAAATCTTCCAACATTTGATTAATATGGGATGTTTCTCTTTCATTCCCCCTTTTCCATGATTAATAGTCTTCCCTGAATATGGATCCACCGATATCTAATTTTAATTCAATCTACATGACCAATACAACTCTCCAAACTCTAATTCAACCGTCATAAATGTTTGTACTATCTCCTAACAATTTTCAAAGTCATGATTTGGAAGATTCCTCTATTGATGTGGTCTCAATACACTGAATAATCAATTAACAATTCCCTTAGGATTCATTAAAATGATATAGGTGAATTGAGAATGTATTGTAACATTAATCTCATAGTTTACCAAAAAATAATTTTAATTCTAATTTATTTCTAATAATTCTGTCTAAATTTTCATTCACATTTAAATGTGGAAATATTTATTGAAAAATATTCCACTAAACTCTTCCCACTCCAAATAATAATTCTCCATTATTGGAATTGTATTCCTAATCTGTGTTAACCAGTGATTAACTTCTCTTTATAATAGGTTTACTCCTAAAGTGATGTTCTCTTATTCTAAACAATGGAATAAAAAATAAATCATATCTATAGAAAATATCCATCACATAAAAAATCATTAGGTTGGTCAATCCATAGAAACAAGGTGTTCAATGATGAATAATGGACACAATATGAATTTTTTCCTTTCAGATGAACATATTGTCTCGTCTTCATTCAAGTTATTTTTTATAACTCAATTTAACTGATTAATTATCCTCATGATGGTTTCGATTCAATCATTAATTAGAGTGTCGTTACTGAAACCTACATTTCAATCATTTTATAAATAGTTCATCCTATTACCTGTCATTTTTATAAAATAAGAAATACATTGTGACAAACATGTATATTTTTAGATTTAATAATTTTAATTGATTTTACTTCTCTGAAAATGATGCATAAATATGATACTAATTTAAAATAATAAAAATTAAATTTTAAAAATGACTGTCACAATGGTTCAAAAATTGATTTTTAATTACTAAACATTTCCCTTAACATAGTCAAACTTACTGTTCGACATGGCCCATTCATGTTTACTAGTTTTAGAATTAGAATTACTCAATGTAGTGTTTTTGGGTATTACCATAGTTATATCCATCATATCGCTATTCCAAATTGTAGTATATAGACGAGGATGTATTTTTCAAGGACCCACATTATTAATACTAAAAAATTAAGAAGATGTTTTCCAATATTTAGACAATTTACTAGGATTCATTATAATGTTTCCATGTCCTAATTTCCACAATTAGCTTAATCATTCCTTCATACCATCCATAGAATCCAAATTTTTGTTACATAACATTTCATTACATGAAAAAATTTGTAGATCATTTAATGTTTAGTTTCATAGAAATTATCAATATAATATATTAATACATAAATCATTCATCTAAATACATTTGAAAAACATTATAATTGGTTCATCCAATGTATCTTTTAATACATATCATATCCTGGGGACATACATCGAAAGAAAAGGGCGAGAATGAATCTCAATAAATAAAAAATTAATTGAAAATGAATCACGTGTTTGTGAGGCATAATAATGAGAACAAGATAATAATTCATAAAAATGTGGTATTTAATGTTAAAAATAAAAATAAGAGCACAAAAATATTTTGACAACATTTAAATGATACGTTGAAAATAATATACCTATGTTTTATTAAAAATGAGTCACAAATGAACAATTAGCATTTTTATTCACCATGTTGTTTTAAAACATGTCATTTCAATATTCTAAATTATTTACCCATGTCATCAAACCACTATTCGGGAAAACCCTTAAAATGTATTAATTTCATGTGGTATATATAGATCATAATCAATAATTACATTAATTACACATGGATAATAAAGAATAGTATTCTTATCCAAATCATGGTATTCAAAATATGTTAAGGACAATATAATTTATGATTTTTAATCCACGATTGGTTAATTGTATTTTATATTTTTTTAAACCTCAAATTAAAAGATTTTTTTAAATCATATTGAATAGATATTTAAAATAAAAGGGGGTTTGGTATTTAAGTATAACGGATTAGATAATTTCTCATCTAAATTTGGGAAACATGAGAATTAATTTCTGTATCAGGATGGGTATGAAATAATGTTTTTTAAAATTGTAATATGAGAGTGAAAATAGATCTCTCAATAATAAAATTCTCTTCTTACTATAATTGGAAAAATTAAAATGGGAAAAATGTATATTTTAGAAATTGGAATATATACAACCAAATAAGTAAACTTTAATGGAAAAGAGAAGGTGGGATTTACCTTTCCTTCAGAATTTATTCCCAAAACATATGTATAGATGAATGAGGGCTAGAATAAACCTTATGATACTACTTAAGATGAAAATAACTATAAATATATAGATGATTTATTAGGAGTTAAAGAGAATGTTGTAGTATGTGGATATTTATTAGATAAATTTCTGAATTATTTAATAATTTCCATATATAGGTCATTGAAATCATTGTTGTGGAAAATAATAAACCATTCGCTTGAACATGGTTTTTGTAAAATATGTATATATTTTTGATCATTTAATTATTCTTTAATCCACAACAACCAAGAACAATTATTTAATATCTCTTTTAGCATGGAAAAGTTATGATTCCCTGCAGTTTTTATTTTATAAATAAAAAATTTATTTTTAGAATTAAGAACATCACTTATAGATTTACAAATTTATTAAAATATATTAAAATCCATAATATTATGAAGATAAAATATTTTATTTAATGGGTTTTTTAGTTAGTTATAAATAATTATTACATAAATATGAATTCATATAATATTCTGAGGACCTGAAATATTATTTTCTTACCATTCATTAAAATAGTATGATATTATAAAATTACCATAAATTACCATTCCATAATTTGGACAAAATTCTATTTAATTATTCATGATTAAATCAATAAATATGATAATTTTAACTTTCAAATATAATTATTATTATTTACTTAAAAATCATTGATTTAAGGGAATAATAAAATTCATGAGATTTATAAAAAAATCTCAGCCACTATTAAATTATTCTATCACATATATTTAGCTAATAGTATTTCAGTGGACAATTTTATTTAGAAATATTATTCAGAAAATGATTTTTATTTTAGTAATGTATATGTTAGCTAGAAAAAGGTATATTCTATTTTATTTGCATCTAAAAAAATCAATTTATCATATTTTTCTCAATTTTAAATATCTTAAACAGAAAAATAATATTAAAACAAATTTATGGGATAAACATTTTATTTAGAAAATGATCAATAAGATTTAGGTATCTATTTCCATGACACGTAGAACCAAATTAGAACATTATACAACCTAATGGAGAGGTGTGCAATGGTAGTAGTTTAATGGGGGTTTTCAGATAACAATGATCAAGTGGTAATCTCAACAAAAATGAAATTATCCTACATGCGATTTCATTTTTGAAAAAAAATTTAAATCTTAGTTTAGGCTTGGATGAGTGTGAAATATGATGATGCTAATTCCCCCCCCCCTTATACAGACAAATGGGCATCAAATTCCTTGACTCTACTGGTTAAGGCCATAAATTCTCATTTATATACCAATTATCCATTCCCATTACTACTTTTAATAAATAATTATAATTGAATAATAATAAACAATCGGTATATTTTCCAATGTTCATATTGACCAATGATCATATTGACCAAAGGTAATATAAAAGATGAATACCAATGGTCACAATTTCCTTTATTCCCTAAATATACCAGTTCATTATTTCTCTAATAGAATCAATATAATATCTGAAAGTTTATATTTTCATTTATTATGATGTTGATTTGTTTTCTAAAATTATCATATATTTATAAATAATTTTAAGTGGGGGAGGTTATTCAAATATATAAGGGAATTTATATGTTCGAATTTTAGTCATTTAAATTTATATTCTATTTCTATTAATAATTTTTGAAATTTTAATTGGTTTAACTGAAGAATAATTTAAATATAATTATCACTGATTTATAATATGCTAGTTTCTTATTATTTTGTATGAAAATAATATTATATAATATGTGAAGACCTTTATTATTTAAATAAACATAATTTTGAAAGTATATATCATTAAAATTTATTTCCCAACTATACATAGTGATTCATTGAATGAAATTTGGAAGAATGTATAGAATATATAAGATTAAATTATACTTCACACCAACATGCACAACAATACATATTTACTCCAAAAATATTTCATCATCCCACATGGAAAATTATACTATATTATTGAATAAAATAATGAAATATATGGATTTCATTATTCTATTTATAAATTATCAAGTTAGAGGTTAGATGTGGTAAAATGGAGAATGAATTAGAATTAATTATATACTCCCTCAATGTGGGTATGAAGAAAAATTCATGATTCAGTGTTAAAATTATTATTAATGACAAGTTAATATTCAATTATAAATCCTCCTTCATAAATTTGAGGTATATAATTAATTTTTTTAAAAAAATTGAAATCAATATCTTGTGTAAGAACCATGATACATCATCATGGAATAGGAATGTGAGATGTGGTTTAGAACATATAAACATAGGAATAAAAAATATGTAAAATATTCCAAATAATAACCTAGTGATTGATATTCTATATATAAAAATAAATAGAGAAAATAAATTTTAGATTTTATGATAGGAAATATAGTTACTAATCCCAATTATTACAAGAATAAGATATATAAATATTTCATATATTTTATTCATTTTATTGTGCATTGAACCCTAACACAGATGTGAATTATTATATATGAAAATTTCATACTATTAAGAAATTTTTTTATCTGATGGAATGTATAATATTAAAGATTTTTTTTTTCTGAATTCATATATTCTTTCAAAATATATCGAATGAGTGATAAAAATATAGTCTGAAGGGTTATTAAAATATATTACCGTACAATGATATAGAGGAAACTATTATTGATTTTGAAAATGACCTTAGAAAACAATGATTTCAACATGAAGATTTATAAGTTAGGAATCCATGTAAATTATAACCATTTAATGTAAAAACAATATGGTGATTAACATGGTGAAACCTTAAATATTATTATAGTAATATCATGGAAAAATTAAATGAGTATGAAAAGAATAAGATATAAACTAATCAAAGGTATTTAATATGGAATTTAGTTGAAATTATATTGTGTGGGGAATGAGATGAATGAAATACATATCGGTATCATGTTTTTGCATTAGAATGTAACATCAATATTCTTAGAAATGAATGAATATAATGAATATGCGGATGATGATATGTTGTTGATAATGTATTATTTCTTATCTTTTCAACCATGAATCAAGTATATGGGTTTTATAATAAAAAATACAATAATATTGTGAAAATATGTTATGTAATATAAATCCTTTAATTACCATAATAAACATATGATACATTAAATAAAGATGTAATTTTTTAGGAAAAATAATATCATAGATTATTATTTATAGGATATGTATGAATTACAATTAATTTTTAATATAAAATATAATTAGAAAAAGGTAATGGTGTAAATAGGCATTAATCACTAACATGATAACGAATATAAATATGTTATGTTTATAACCAGAACATCCATGTAAAAAAGTGATTTAACTAAAACTCAATGAACATGATGTTTCAAAAAAATATATTTTTCTCATTGTTGGAACCGACATTGATTATTGATGAATAAAATTATTAGTCATCAATGATGTCAAATAATGGTAAACATGAATAAATATAAAATTATCAAATATTGAATTCAAGGATT
The DNA here is from genome assembly GCA_963277665.1 of Viscum album. NCBI lineage: Eukaryota > Viridiplantae > Streptophyta > Magnoliopsida > Santalales > Viscaceae > Viscum > Viscum album. Next base: position 790,731,384 of record OY728160.1, on the reverse strand, counting down.
ATTCCTAGTGATCACAAAGTCATTGTTATGAAATTTGTATCCAATAAATGATACATTGACCGTGGAAATGAGATATATAATAATTAAAAGGTGGTTCAAAAATTTTATTCACATATTAAGGTCATATATTCTTAAAATAAATTTTCACCTATTTTGGAACATCATTCAGTAATATATTTTACGTTAATAAAATTTCAAATTCCCTCTATATTAATCAAATAAATAATAATATAGAATTTCTATGAAGATTAATTAAATAAAATGTATATATTGAAGAGTTTGTGGGATATTTACTTGTTAATGATAAATATATGGGTTTTATTTAAGACATAATTATTCGGATTAATGTAAATATGTTGATCATTGAATGGTTTGGAAGATTTATAATTAATGAAAATGGATAATAATAGTGGTGATGTTGATTATATCATATATGATAAGAGAATAGTGGATGATATGTTTAGGGTTTTACTTTATGTTAACGAAATCGTACAATGAATTAAATTTATTGAATATCAAATTAACAAACCCTACTAAACCACGTCAATGGTCATTAGAAATGTCATTCACGAACACTAAGTCACTCCTATAATAAATCATGGGTTCAAAATTATCATAAAAATAATATAAAATTTTTTATTAAGGGAATTATCCTCATTTTATCCATTTAATGAAAATAAATACATTTAAAAATTCCTAAAATTATATTTGGATTATTATTAGCATCCTTATAAAAAATCATCTATTGTCACATAATTTAAAATAATATAATGACATCAAATAAATACATGGAAAATTATGTCTATCATATGAAAATAAAATAAATCCTCTAATGGTAACCAATCACCACATAATGAGATTGTAATATCATGCACATTCTCAAACAATGTACAACATATCTATAAAAATATTATATATAATTATGGGCCAGAATAAACTATAATTTGTAGTATCGTACCCAAAAAAATCTCATTCAAACGTTATTGAAGTGAAATAAATAATTAAGGAATAAATAGTACCACTAAAATTTTCCTAAAAGACGTTAGTCTACTATCTCAAGAAGAAAAAAAATTATTCATTCCAAATATATATAAAGTATAAGTATTGAAAATAAAAAAAATTAATCAAAATTATAACCCGGACATTTTTATCTCCATAATTAAAATCACCCAGATGTCCAAATGCAATATTACTTCTAATGCAATCTTTTCACACCCAAAGAGTTTATATGTATTTCCACTATAAAAATAATTATGTATTAGATATCTTTAATTCCTCACAACCTTCTGTCTAAATAAACAAGGCATACAGAATACCATTGTATCAAAGCACTATACTAGAAATGTATGTATATTATTAATCATATTTTGAATTATACATATAATATTTTTCCATAATTCAAATGTATAAATACATTCTTTTTAAGTAACCATTATATTTTAAATATAATTATTTAATGATAAATAACATTTTTATTGATATTGTTTCTACATGTTTTGTAATTTTATTAGAAAATATATGTTGATAATTTTTTAGAATCAAATTAAAAAATATTTTTATATAATGAGTATGAATAATTATATTATCATCGATACATTTGTTATATAATTAATGTAAATGGAGATATATTTATTGAATGGTATACAAGATATTTTTGTAAAAATTGTTCATTTATTTCTTTCTGTGATTATTATAATAATTTATATATATAATTATTTTTAATGGTATTAATTAATTTTTTATATTTTATATGCAGTTAAATATTTTAGCGTCCATTTTATTGTTTTTCAGTATAAAAATAAAAAAATCAATTTAACGCAAATGGTTATAAATTCATTATTCTAACAACGAGTTTTCATTTCATTTTACATGCTTTTATTAATATTAAATTATAAAACATATTGAAATTGATTATGATAAAATGAAATGCATATTTTGTATCATCAGCTAAATAATTTTGATTGATCCACATTCATTTTAATTAATAAATAATGTTATAGGTTTAAAAAAATTCACCAATATTTTTGTTAAAATGGGTGTATGGGTGATTAACACAGTGATATGGGTAATATTGACAGATGAAATTGATTAATTCTTATTATTTTTAGATATTTTTACCCCATATTATAGTAAATTATATTTATTGTCAATTTTATGTCACTTCAACATGAAAATGTTATTATATTATTTAAATATTTCAAATAATTTCATGTTTTTTGTCTCCCTCACTTATAAAAGGGCACATTATCTCAACCCTTATTCATTAATTTAGAAAGTTATAGGTAATAAAATACCTAGGATATCACCATATTATTACAATTCCCCTAATCCTATATCCCATTTTATTCACTTGGGACCATTCATTCACTTATTATGGTGTATGCCAAAGGAGGATTCTAAATTTAGATGCAAAAAATTGTTACCATGATCTTCCAATTATATTTCTTCATCCACCATTTATAAATAGGTTTTATAAATCCTAAAATGATGCTTACCATATAAATAATTAACTAATATGTCATTAAGATTATATCAAAAAAAATTCCACTAATTTTCCATTAAATGATAAATTAAAGTGTCACTCACACGTACATGTTATCTACCACCATGACATGGTAATAAAATTCCTTTTCAACCATTGTCTCAAATTCAAAGATATAATTATCTATTTAATAAATATACATGATATATATGGTATAACAAACTTATAAAAAGATGAAATATAATTTATTTTTCTTTATTTATTGTTTTTTTGAAAATGAAAAAATAATGTTCATGTTTACGTATAGTCTATCATCCCCATGAATGAGGTTATTATTTTTCTACATAAACATTTTATAGATGGTTTTAAATATGAATATGTTACATATTTAATAAAATTATATTAAACATAATGTTGTAGAAATGATGAGTCATTATAGGATATCAATCCATGGAGATACTAATTGGTTCCACCACACGAACCTAGAAAAAATATTATACACTCTATGGACATTCGTCTACTCACCACACAATGCGTAGAGAAAATATCCACTAACACTAGATATATTTTTATTTAAAATAACATTAACAACCATGTATTTTAAAAAAACATGGATTACATCCCACCTTACAACCAAACCCACTCAAAAACATTAACACACATAAGCCGTATAACTATTGGGAATAAATAATTATGTTATTCTGACTGATTCCCTAAATAAACAAGAAAAAATTGAAATATAATTCATTCCATGTGATTAAAATGATATCAAAAAACTAACTAACATTCTATAAATTTTAAAAAAATTCCGAAAATTTAATCAAAATATGTATATTTCAGCATAGGATATAGTCAAGAATCCCCTACACATCAAACCAAGTTCACCACATCATTATAGAGGTTTTTATCCTATATAGTAGTTTCACTAACCCTTATGATTAATATTCAACCTCCCATTTACCTAGTAAACAATAAATTCAATGTGTCACTATAAAAATAAAATTTATAAGAGTTAATCATTAGTTAGATAGTGTATGAAAAGACTCAACAGTCATAATCAACACCATCTATGAGAAATATATCAATTGAACACTATTTTTTCATCACTTTTAGCTGAAACTAAATACTCTATACATGATTCCTATGTCCAATTATATGAATCTAGATATTGAAAGTGGTGGATATTTTTTAGTTGGAATACATTCATACTTCTCAAAAACAACACCTTAGAAAACATCCATCTTTTTGACTCTATCTAATGATCTCCCATCCTATTATCTCAATATGATGTGATTATGTCTATTACACTCATTTGAATGAAAGTATAAATAAAATTATTCCAAACCCTACAATACCCAACTTATATATTTATTTGGTATTTATTATTTCATAATCCATTTATCTGAGGACTTCAAATATTTAATTCATCTAATTTACTCCCCTTTTGATCAACTGAAATTATCAAAAAAAATTGTTGTCTTAGACCATATTGAACAATAATATTTGTAATAATATCATCATAATTTTTCTTCAGATTGATTTTTTTCATCTCTATTACATTATCTTCTATTATTCTCTCTATATTATGATGAATTATGTGTACGTAGTGCATTCTTGAATGAAAAGGTTGTGTGCGAGATATATGAATCGAAAATTGATTATCACATAATAAAAATACTCTATATGATACATTTACGAGTTCCTTCAATTAATCCATAAAGTAAATAAATTATTATCAAAAATTAGTTGTAGAATCATATACTACATTTTATGTATACGAAGTAACAACAATCAATAATTGATACATCAAACTAATTGTTGTTCAACCAAATGTAAAAAAACAATTGTTGAAATTTACATTGATTCCATGTACCCCTATAAAATAATCATCTAAAATCCTATAAAGTGATTAAAATCATAAAAAAATGAATACACATAGAAGAAACACATCACATATCAAGTGTTATCTTTAATAAATTCCTAATGTTTTCATCCATGAATTGATGTTAAATAAACAAAAACCCTTACAATAATAAAATATTTCTTTGAATAAAAAAATTAATTAAATCAAAAATCATACAACTGATATATAAGGAGTCATTCCCATGTAATGAAATTATATATACATTGATGGTGCTTTTACATTATGGGGATTAATGTTTACATCAAGGGGGTTGAGATAGTTTTATAACTGGTCAATAATAATCTTTTGATGTCCATCCATATGTATTATTTCTTTGATAAAACATAATATAATGACTTTTTATTCCAATAAATTATAATCCCCATGATATTGTATATGTTACCATGTATGTTCATTTTAATCCTTCTTGATATATTCTTTATTATTTCATTAATCTGACTGAACTCCTAAATAGAAATAAAGATTTCATCCTCATATTTGAATTGTATAATATATTTTCAATAATCGATGTCACAAACTGAATATGGTTGACATTAAATCAGGCACCAAAACTAGCTCGTGGAAAGACCCGATGTGCATTCTTAATCCCCACGGGCTAGAAAAATTTCCTTGAAATCATAAATTGAAACAAGGGAATGATTTACCTGGGTTTATTGACATAACACAACAAAAGAATCCAATAATCCAAATATGGATTTCCCAATCCAAAGCATGTTTTAGAGAAAATTAGAATTTAAATAAATAATTTAGAACAAAACACAAAGACTATAAAGAAGGAAAATATTCAAAAAGGATAGCCCCTAAACCACCTCAATGAAATGGGGAATCACCCTCAATCCATCTCCACTATACCACACAACGGAAGACAACTATAAACCAAGACCACCAGTTATAAAACCTTTACCCAATCCTATAACAAACATTTCCAAGCCTTCGAACACCCAATGTTGTAATTATGGTGTGATCCCAAACCTAGTAGGATGACACTAGAAAGTGGTTCCATGTGATAATCATTATAAAGCAAAATGTTTGCAAGTTTTGTAAACATGAAATTATAGTAATAATATTTCAAAAATGTAACATTAAAAAAATAATTTTTCGTGTGGAAAATATTAAAGAATAAATACAGATAAATAAAATGAAAAAGATACAATATTTTTCCCGCCAAACATATTGAATTCCAATAGTATGTTTAAAATATCCAATGAGCACTAACAATAGGAAATAACCCCATGAAACTAGCTCTATATGGGTCCCAGGTACCTCATATCTCAGTGAAAGTAACCATCATAATATATGTATCATGAACACGATCAACAAGAAGGGAACATATAAACAACATAGTGATCCCCCAACAACATCATCATCATCACCATAAAATTTTAGTTAGTGGTTTCATTGTCAGAACTTCTACATAAAACATTGGACAAACCCTACAGGATCACTACTATACTAGTACACGTCCACCATCCTAAATATCTAGGTTTTCCATCTTGTGTTCAAACAACTTCCACCAACCATGAAATACAATTTTCAGATGAAAATACAACTTCTATGTCACACACACACACCATACAGTCCTCACATATGTCACATGAACCCATTTTTTATTCAAATTCATTTTGAAATCATACTCACACCAAAACCTCTCACACCATGTTTCTTCTATCCATCAAACGTCAAAAATTTCAGTAAATTTTTTTATAAAATCTTTCCAAGATAATACACATCTCTTAATAGACATTCACATTAAAAAATAACATTTCAAAAGTATCATCCTACCAGAACAGTTTTGAAACATAGTTTCAACTCTTATATAAATCACAAAACCATTTAAAACCTCTAAAACACAATTCCATGGAGTGTATACATGTTATATAGCTAAACACCTTCCACAATACCTCTTATGAGTCCAACAAAATGACAATAAAACACAAATATAGAATTTGAATCCCTAAAACCTTTTAATAAACACATTTCAAAATCATAGAACTACCACACTTGATACAATATCAAATACATATTAAAAACATTCATTTTCGGCACAAACATGCAACTTAAAATGAAACCACTTAACAAATGATACCAAATATAATTTTATCCCCACACATAATGGATGAAATTCATGCTAAAAATATAAATCCAGAAGAAAAAAATCAACAATATAATTCTTACACATGGAATCGCCTGCCATTTGGGCCAAATACCCCAAACCATTGTACAAAACATCAATTACACCACCACTGCAATAGAAAGGAGTGAAAACCAACAAAAAAATCCGAGAATTAACCGAAATGGGAAATTAATAAACCCTAGTTATGAAACCTAGCTTATTGACAGTTTATAACTTCACAGAAACATCAATGTAACCCTATTCCAAAAAAACTATCCCAAAACAAATTGGAGATGGAAGTTAGAAAACCCACATGCTTGATAAATATTGATAAAACACCCAAAATAAATAAGTAACTATATTAAAAAATAGAAAAAAATTAATGATAGGTTCATATAAGGATGATTAGTTCATGTGATAACTCCAATGGAGGGAAAGGCCTAAAAATTTAAGTTATTATGAAACAATCAAGATACCTCGTCAAATTTGTACGATTTGAGAAATCATGGTCTGTTTTCCATAATTTGTGATGAATACGTCTTCTAAATAAGGGGGAAAGATCATGGGGGAGATCATTTGGTATGGGGCCTTGGGTGAGAGATGGAATCACTAAAAAACCTTAAAAATGGAATGATAAATTAAAGAATTAATTTTTTTAATGCATAAAATGGGCTTAATTGGTGACATTATACCGTAATAATAAACTCAATTACATCATGATAATTGATTCCAATAATGTAAAAATGGATATGGTGGTTATAATATACTAGGTGATTCCAATTGGGAAGTGGAATGGTTGTAAAATGTTGAAAAATGAAGATGTTATAAAAAAATTGTTTTTAAAACATGAAATATGCTCACGATTTTTCCCAAAAGATGAAAACAAACCATTAACTCCAAAACAACTTGGGAAACAACCAAAAAATAAATAATAGTAATTAAATGAATAATTCCTTTAAAATATGGCATGGATGTAATAATTCTATCTATAATAAAACAACACTCCCTAGAAAATCAACAGAAAGGCTAAATGTAAAATCCAAACCCAACTGAAAGGCCAAAATAGAAACCTTTTATATGTTTCTCCCTCCGCCAAAAAGCCAAAAACCCTCACATTGATTAATGAAATAAGGAATAATCTAACCACCTAAAATAGAAACCAATTCTTGAAACGATCAAGCATATTCAAACTACATCCCAAAACAAAACACCACCAACAATATACAAACAATACTCAAGCAACATACCTGGAATGAACAATGAAAATGAACGAGGTCACCATAGTCATACTATAGCAAAACCATTTGGTGCAGTCGAATGCCAAAATTTACTAATGGAGCATGTTTATGATTAAATAACTCCGAACAAGACAACCTATTTCAGGACCAATAGTTGGTACAAAAAAATGACACATATGAGGAGAAAAAAATTGACTCCCCACCATAAGGGGAAACCCAATATTTTTTCCTATGACAGAATCAGAATACTAATAGGGGTAGGCCCGAATGGGATCTTTGAATTTGGGGTATAAATCCCTTACAATTTTAAAAAAAAATCATACCTGAGACTAATAGTGGGTCTCCCGATAATGATAACCAACCATCTTAATTAACCATCACAGGTCATAATGAAAGGACACAATAATATATAATGTACACATGACCGCTAAATTCTGGAAACAATGTTCTGACCATGAAGAGCATTCATTCTAATAGAGAGTCTTCACAGGTTACATGGTCTGAGTTTCATGGTTGTGAGAAGACCGTGTGGTAGTTTTTTTCACATATCACATGGTTTCCAAGGTTGGAACCTACTTATTACTAACCATGTGAAAACCGTGGTCATCAATATTCCTAGCCCAATTATCATCCCTTTCACTAAAATTTGAATGGAATACCATGTGAAAAAACATGAACATTGGATAAAACATGAAGAGGAGGTCCTCCATCCTCTACCACTGAATGAGAACAACTAGAGAAAGATGATGACACTAGATGATTAAACTATTCCCATCTTTCATACTGAGGATATGAATTTGACCAATGTTTTCAATGACACTACCAATTCTCCTGACTACACGCCGGCTTCACTCCAGGACATATGGATAGAGCTCAGATGATTGAATCATTTCCTTCATTGAAGTCGGGATTTAGATACCATACAATGGAAATTCATCTTCCTGTGCCACAAAAAATGACATTGTGATCTCAAATAAGCTCAATGAGACATGACACACATCAAACTCACTTTACCCTAACCCATAATTTAACAAATACATGGTCTTAGCGGATGCACACACACCAACCCTTGTTTATTCATATGAGAAATGGAAAGAGGGTTGTTTATCTTGAAACACCTTTCAATAAACAATGGATGCATATTTTTCAATAAAGGAGACACACATTGGACAAAACAATGAGTCACAAGATATTTTAAAACATCATTATTATAGTCAAATGAGAACATGAAATCACAAGGCGTAATCAAACATAACTATTGGAACTGATACAAATAATACATGGAAAGGGACCTTATTCCAAGTCCCAAAAAAAAACTTCCAAAAAATGGTCGCAATCGCCCTCCTGACCAAATTTTCCACACGGGTGGCTAGACACCAGCCGTCACTTTGATGAAACTGGTGAAGGACCCTAAGGTCCTCTTAGAGAACATCTAGTACTAACAACCCCAAAAAACTATCACTTTTGGTGACTCAGGAAGCTTATGAAACTAAGACCTATTTTAACCTTCCATGACCACACTCCCGCTATAAGAGACTCATCAAAACCAACAGAGGAAAATGGTATAATCTCCATTTTCATTGCCTAAGAAAAATATTCCTTATATTTATCAAATACAGGATAATCAAACGATGAAACAATTTAGGTTTCACTTAAAATGTACACTATCGCTTAATAAGGGTGTTTGTTATCTAATGAGATAACCCAATGACCAAGCCATGCTGGTACATTGGTCAGGACATACCAAAATCAAAATTGAAACATATGAGGGGATCCGACACATTGGCCTATATAACCTTTTCTTAATGTAGACCACAGATCAACGCTTCGTTCCAACTTACTGATGAAACAAAAAATTGAACAAATCTTCTTAACATCAAGGGTTATTGAACTCGAAACTCCCCATAATAAAAATAATGAAACACATAATCTACACCTTCCAACAAAACATTATAAGAAAAAAATTACATTCATAAAAATTATTAAAAACATTTTTTCTGGGTTGTGCATTTACCAACAGAATCTCTTGAGCCTCAACCAAACAGGTTAACAAGCCACACCTGACCCCCACATCATATCAATTCAGACAGTCATCCATTAGTTTATTTAACCATACATATTACCTTATACTCCCATGCCTGTGGTCACTCTTGAGAACACAAAAGACCAATACCAATTCATTACACTTTTCAAAATCAAAATAATTTTAACCAGACTTTCCCTTTCTCAAAACCACTAACTATAAAAACAGAACCCAATTTACATCATATAAAACAATTTTGAAAATCACCCATCATTTAATAAATAATAACATTCATTCCTTTCAATACTATCTAGAAACATTTTATCACATTTCTAAATACTCATAATTTCATGAAAAACTACATTTCAACAATCACCATTTAATTTAGAATGCCACAATTATCATAAAAATTCAAGGTTCTAAAATTTTATTAAACATTTCAAAGGATCAGTAGTTACCAAATCAAAATCCATCATCAAACCCCATATATAAATTCTAAAAAACATTATTCAATTGTATAAATTTTTTATTAGTTCATAAAATTTTATTTGAAAATGATTTTCAAAATCCACTTTAACATAATTTATGTTTTAAAACAAAGTGTAAAAACACCATTTAATATTTCAAAACAATTCTAAAAATTAATTTCCACCATTTCTAAAATGAAAAAACTTCCACATTATAAGAAAATAATTTCACAAAAATTTCACATTTCTTAAAATGATGTATTTTTTATTTTAAAACAAAATTTCCAAGATTCTAAAACTGAAAGAAACAATACAATACGAGAGGAAACTACTATCGGTGGGCGAAATGGACATATGGTTGGTTTTAATACACAAATGAAATCACCATTATGTGGAGTTTATGAGGTAAATATCCCCAAATAAAAATGGTATGTCAGGACTTTTGAGCTCATTGCGACAATCAACCCAACTCTCTTTTCATTTCACCCAGTCATCAATGAACCGTGAGAATAAAAGAACTAAGATAAAACCTAATGTATCATAGTGATATTAATCTCATCCTAAGGTGTATTAGACAAGAACCCAAATCATAATTGGAATGTAATTTCCTACAAAATCCTATCCCCGAACTATCCCATCTCTTCAACAAATAACATGGCCCAATTGAGAGAACCTCCTCTAATAACATTTTTCATGAACATTATCTTTTCTCTATAAAAATTGACACCAAAACTAGCGCATGGAATGACCCACAGGGAGTTCCCAATCCCCATGGGATGGAAGAAGATCCAGAGAATCATAAAATGAAATTTCGGAACAATTTTCCTAAATATATAAACACAAAACAACAAACAAATCTAATAATCCAAATCTGGATTTTTCAAACCAAAACATATTTTAAAAAAATTCAGAATTGAATTAAAAAATTTATAACAAAACTCAAAGACTTTAGTAGAAAAAAATTAAAAAAGGATAGTCCATGAACCACCTCATGGCAAGGGGGAATCACCCTCAATCCATATCCCCAATACTACACCATGAAACACCTCTATAAACTGTTACCACCAGTTCTAAGAGAATTACCCTATCTTGAAATAATAATTACCATGTATACATGCACCCAAAGGTGTAAGTGGGGTTTTATTGAAGGCCCAGTAGGATGAAACAACAAAAATATTCAATCTATTAATAATTATAATATAAAAATCATGGATGTTTTGTAAATAATAAATGCTAGTAAAAATCATTAGGAAATTAAACATCAAATAAAATTATTTTTAAAGTGGGCTATATTAAACAATAAACACTTTTCAATAAAATAAATAAAAAATAGATTTTACTAAGAAAAAAATACTATATGCCGAAGGTATGTTTAAAATATATAACAATCACTAAGTACAAGAAATAACCCTATAACACTAGCTTATTGTGTGTCCCAAGTACCCTATATCTCGGTGAAAGAAACCATCGCAACATATTTTATCTTGCACATGATCCACTAGTAGGGATAATTACTATAAGCCAATGGTCCCCCATCATCATCATCATCATAATCATAGTTCAGTTAGTGTTTTTATCATCATACGTTCTATGTGAAATAATGTCCAAACCCTATAGGGTCACTAGAATACTACTACGTATCCACCCACCTAGATACCTTCATTTCCCATTATTCTCAATCAAGTTCCCCAAACCATGAAATACTATTTTCACATATAAATACCACTTCCAAGACAAAAATACACACAAAAGACCAAAAAAAAGTCAAATGATCCCCTTTTTCATTCAAATTAATTTTGGAAATCATACTCACACCAAAACAGACCACAACACATTTCACCTCTCTTTCACACTTCAACAAATACAAAAAAAATTATAAAACCATTCCAAGATAGTTAAAATTAGATAACATCCCTATGACATAAAAATAATCTATTTCAAAATTAAACTCCTACCAAAATAGATTTAAAACATAGTTTCACCTATTACATAAATAAAGAAAACAATTTAAACCATTAAAAACCATTCCAAGGAGTGTAACCATGTTTTTCACATTAAACTCTTCCAAAACCCCACTTTTGAGTGCAATAGTATGATAATATAACAAAAACAAATTTATCCCAAAATCATTTTATTAAATCCATTTTAATTATCATAGAACAACCCCACGTGATAAAATATGATATACATATGAAAACCATTATTTTTGCACAAAGTTACCACCCAAAAACCATCTTCTTAACAAATGATACCAAATATAATTTTTTGACGACAAATAATAGAATATAATAATGTTAAAAATATTAATCAAGAATAAATCACTCATTATATAATTATTATACATGGAATCACCTACCATTTGTGCAATAAAAACCCAAACTGTTGTCTGAAATTTTAATCGCACCACTTCTGCACCACAAGAGAGTGAAAACAAACCTAAAACCCTAATATTTAACTAAAACAACAAATGGTTAAACGCTATGTAAGAACCCTGAATTATTTATATTTTATAACATAAAAAAATATGAATTAAACCATACGAAAAAGGATGAAACTGTATACAAATGAGGGAAGGATGGAAGGAAACCCACATACATGAGATATCATGAATAAAATACCACAAAAACCTAGTAACTGAATTTTTAAGCATTCAAAAATGAAAATAGGGTTTTAATGATGCTGAGTATGTCATGTGAGAATAGATAAGGAGGGAAATAGTAAAAATTGAAAGAGTTATGAAAGAAAAATATAACCTATTCAAATCTTGATGATTGGAGAAATAAATAGAAATTTATTAACTAAATTGTTATTAATATGAGCTCCAACATGGAGAATCGAGCAAGGGGGATAACCTTGAGTCAGTGGGCTTGGGTGAGAGTCTTAATCACCTAAAAACATAATAATTGAATGAGATATTAAAGTATTAATTTTTTACAACCGGAAATGGGCTTATGGGCTGGCCCAACACCTTAATAAAATACCCAAATTAATTATCATTATGTATTCCAATGAGTTCAATAAGATATATTGGTTTTAATATTCTAGGGTATGTCAATAGTGAAGTAGAATGGGTTTAAATTATTGAAAATTATAGTTTTATAAAAAAAATTGTTTCTAAAACATTAAAAGGGATCGTAGTTCACCTCAAATCATGAAAACACACCCTTTCCTAGAAAAATACATAGGAAACACCCACAAACAAATAGAGAATAATAATTAAATGAAAAATAACATTAAAATAAAGGATGGATGTGATAATAGAATCTATTATTTTAATAATAATTATAAAAATATATTTATTAATACATTTATCAAGAATTATTGTGTTTAAATTCAAATTTTAATATTTTGGATCATTGTTCAATACATAATTATTTACTTTTAATATAAACCTAAAAAATCAATCTAATGAAATATATAACACATAAGTAAAAAAATAAAACTCATTATATTAAATCTCTATGAATAAAGTTTTGTTTTTATATTTATCTGTTCTATTTGTATATAATTATATGAAATAATTATAATCACTATATGAATGGTTGTCTTCTTAAATACATGGGGAAAATAAATAAACTTAAATACCTTATTTTTTATTGAAAAAACATCAACACTAAACCATTATCCCTACCCTATACTTGTGTTGGATTCAACATTCAAATGAAAGTCCCATTAATTTTATCGAGCTCTCTTCCCTTCTCATAGATCATCCGAATTCAATGTATTATTGATAATTACGGAATTAATTTTCATTTACATGGATAACTACTTCTATTTTGAGTGTATTAGACAAGATACTTATTAAATACTATATAATCTCTATATAGGCATTATAAATAATAAATTTATATTAGATATAATCCTTTGAGTTATTTTTCTAATAATATTTGATTTTATTAGCACAACATTCAATTCATCCATTAGAAAATACCTAACTGATAGTCAACCAATCGAACATTCTTTCTCCAATATATTGATTTCCAAAATCACTATAAAGTGGTGATGTTTTTTATTGGTACTCATATGAAAAATGTCCATTTGAAAAATCCATGTTCAATTTGTAGACAATTAGTTTACCAACCATTTATTTTTTCTGTAATGATTCAAGATTAAGAATATATCTGATAACCAATATATGATCTTGCTAAAATTATATATTAAATCTAATATCAACGTCAATCTCAAACAATATAATATACTCTATTGAACTCACTCACTAAATATTGAATCATTGATATGAAACCCATGTTTCTTTTCATCATTGGACATGTGATAACAAGAGTCCTAATAAATATATATGTAAAAAAACACACCATTGATTTCATATATAACTTATATTATTATTTATAAATGATATAAACATTTGGAAACATCCAAATACATTATTATGGTTCACCTAGGGTCTCTTTGTGGAACAAAGACCATTTGAAAGAACATACTCCATAGTAGAAGTTGAACTCATATTCAAAAAATAGTTTTTTTATTTATATCATTGGCATGAATACCATTGGTAATTCCAAATTTCTACCTCAAATTCTAGCAATTTTATATTGAAGTTCAATTCATTAATTAAAAAAATATTATGGAGTTAATAGGACATTTTTCTCATTATTAATTCCTTTCCTTCAAGAAAAGATAATATTTTTTCTTATTTCATCTAATCGATTTTATTTTATAAAAAATTTAAAAAATTCATCTAATTTCACAGAAAAATCCACAGATTAAATAAAATTATGAAATATGTTAGATTTATATATTAGGAAATAAATTATTCCCATTCTATTAGCATAATCAATTAATTTCATAATTTAAAATGATCTGCTAATGGGTTAAACATGATCTGGTCCAAAATCATCATAATGAACATGTTATAACATTTGATTCCATATCCTTTTATTGTCCATATAGAAAAAATGATCATAATTTTATAAATCTCATAACTCAAATATCATTCTAGGTTTCTCGGATATATTTTATTAGATCAATCACCACTAAAAAAATCAAATTATTTCAATTTAGGTGACCGAAACTATAGTATTTCTTTTTTTGTCTTTATAATGAAGTAATTAAAATCAAAAAACGTTATCAATCTGTCATATCAAATATATGTGCCTATTATTACACCACAAGAAATCAGCAATGACACTCTATTGATCTTACAAACTAAAAACTAAATTGGTGTTCTGAAATATAAATCACAATGTTATCCCACTGATATGTGGTTATTTCTATGACATGGAAAATCTCTAATATCATTTACTATCAAGAAACCTATTTGTAATTCAAATGTTATCATAACATTTCCAAAATATATTTATATCATCATTATTCACACATTATTGTCTTTCAATTAATTTCGGTACATAATTAACCCTGAACCAATTATCAATAGTTCTGTGAAGGGTTGGACCAGATTCGATACCCTAGGACTCATCTAAGATGATCAGTCACAATATCAAATTTTAACCTTTTTCCACAATAATAGTTTATTTCAATTTTCTATATGTTTTATAATCCATCTAATTTATATAATCATTTTTAATTTGACCATTCTTATAAAACTTTTAACCCATAAAACATGAACTATTAAGTTGTCCATGAAATATAATATAGAACATTTCCTATAAATATTAATTCATTATATGATTCATATATTATGATATGCATCAATATTCGTTATCATTTTGATAACATTGGGATAGAGTTTAAAATTAGTTTTTCTATAAGAAATCAATTAGGATCATGTATTCAATGTCATCAAGCATTGGTTAATCCGTCCTACTAGTGATTCTAACCATTATAAATATAAAAAAATAGATATAAGGATATGTTTATTGAGGATGGAAGGAAAAAATATTGTCTATGAATGTTACATTAATCTAATGAAAATGGAGCATTATAGTTCTTCTATATCATTTGATCATCCTATTTCAATCTCGAATAGAAGTTTATTCCACCAACCATATATATACATACCGAACCATCCCCTAAATTCAGTAAAAAATACTAGACAAATATATAATCAGTTCAATATGATCGAAAACGATATTAGAAAAACTCATTAATGCGAGTGGTGTACAAAAAATTCCATTTATGTAACACATTGGGAGTTCTAACTTAAGTGATATTCCTTCTTTTCCCTCACATTGTCTTGCAATGAACTTCACACGATAGTTTGACGTTCAATTGATTTCCTCAAATCATGGAGTGGAATTCTCCAATAACCCATAGAAATATATTTTCATGAAAATATTCTCCATATTATTTCATCATCAAATATAGGATGAAATCCCACATAATCAGCGCTAAAACATTAAAAATACTTTACCCAAAAAAAGAAAAAAAACAAATAGAAAAATTATACATGTTTGGTTTATAAAAATAACTTACATAAATGGGAGGAAATCAAAAAAAATATTTAATTTTGATAGATAAAAATGAATAAAATTCACTCAATGGCTTCCTCTCTACTTTTCAAAGGCTTGGATAATTCAGTTAGAAACGTCCATTATTTATCATAAGATATTCTCAAGAATCATACACACATAATAGCCATGTAACAACATTTTTTTAAATGTATATACTATATAATAATGTTTCAATTACATCTAAGATTCTTCTACAACCTATCATTGACTTAGTAAATCTTCGATTTACTTTTATGATATCTGTTTAAAATAATGAATTACCAGTAATCATACAAACAACATATATCATGAGGTACCATAATTTTTGAAAAACCCATGTTTGGAAATAGTCTAATGACATTGATCCATTGTTACCTTTATAATATCACTGATTCCTCACCATATTAATCTCCAATTCGATAATAAAATTTTGATAATCACATCTTCTGGATATTTTTCTTGTGTAATGCTGTTAGGAAACTAGGAATCAACACAACAAGAAACAACCATGTTCTGATCCTTATATAATTATATCATGTTCAATCATATATCTATGATGAATTTAAATATAGAATAATCAATATTATGATAACATAATTCATATTAAAAACATCAATAAAACCATCCTAAATGTATAGTGGCTAGAAATGTGGATACAAAACAATCATAAATAATAAATTAGTTTTCTCATTGTACATTTATTTTAATAATAAATATTTTTTGAATTTTTGAATTTTTTTTAAATTACACCATTTATGTTATAATATGTATAAATAAGGGCTGGTTTATAATTTTAATATATTTTAATTTATGATATAATATGTTATAGATCATACAAGTTCATTCAATAATGAGAAATGGTTTTCTTAATATAATATCTTTTGAACCAGGGTTTTTTTCTTAAAAAATTTATGATTATAATGCTATATGATGTATCTCAACAAAAAATATGTTGAATTTTTGCCTCTTAATTTCTCTTCTATGTATGACATGTTCTCATTTAATATCCCTCAATTTATGTATTTATGACACCATAATAAAAATTTGACAAAAAGACATAATTAAATCTCTCACAAGTCAAGAAAATTTTCCCTCCAAGTCCATATTTTAATTATAATATTGTAAATAATATATTTATCATTCCCCAATGATTTTATAATGTCATATTAACCCATCTATTACTTTCAAAATAAAATATTTCAAATTAATATCCTAGACATTTTCCAAAAAAGGTACTTTTTACCAATGGTATGGTTGCTATCACTGTATCAATGTTAACTGGATGGATAAATTTTCTTTCTATAAAAATGAAATGGGTATTTTACTCATTAATATTTTCAATGAACTTTTGGGTGGATTTTTCATCTATTAAAATATCCATTTCTATTAAATTTGATTTAATATAATATGGTAAAATAATTGAATATATATTCAATTAATGGATTTCTTAGGAATATGGTGAATAGATATTGATAAAACATATTCATTTTTCTATAGTGTATGATAGGATGTAATGATAAATGTTATTATTAAATTTTTTTATATGTTTAATGGATTATGATTATTTTTTGGGTTTTCCATTATATCCCACATATAAATTTGGAAATTATTATTGTCTAATGAGCTCTGTGGGTACAATAAAAATTTTCCATGAACCAAAATAGTTTACATAGGAGGTTATCCCAATTAATAGAATTGTTACATTTTAGGATAACACAACATAATAATTTAATGATCTTTTTATGGGTATCATTTACATTATATTTATATGATTTTGAATATTCCACACCTTATATGAATCTTTTATGAAGTGATATTATAATAATGTTATTCTCTCAAGGCCTATGTTATTTGATTCAATTATGATTTATATAACTTGAACTATAATGAATTACTCAATAACTCATGATTATGATAGATGAATTGTTTTAAACATCTTTAAAATTATGAATAAAAATTGAAATCTTCATTGTTTACCATTTATGAGAATATTATATCAACTATAATTAGGATTCTTTTATCAAATGATATGAATATTAGAATTTTTATGATATGTATTTAAATTATACTTGTTTTGAAGAATTTAGTTGGTTATGATGTAGGCCTTTTATGTACCAATTCATCATGTATCAGTGTTTATAAAAATTGTAAAACATTATGGTACATACATGAATCATAATGATATTTAATTTACATTCATATAATTATATTTTCATATTTATTTATATAAATTTTTGAACTCCAGAGTTTGTATTTGAATAATAATTAGTTTTTTTGTAAAATAATATAATGATTTGTTTGGAAAATCCTCATGATATTCTAGAATATAAGATATCATCCTATTTGATGGTAAAAAATTAATCTTGGTTTTCCTCAGATATACATCAATGTATTTGTACTAGCTTGTCGATTTGATGGTGTTATAGAAACCCCTATAGATAACAACTCTGAATTGGTTGGATTATGTATTAACTCTTTCATTACTACTTTACATTGATTAGGCATATAGATGACACATATGTGGACACAATCGGTTATACTGTTTCACTAATTCATAATTTATCTATAATCCATTTTGATGGATTTTAGTTGATGATGACTATGGGTGACATATGAAAAATCTAATGTGTCATATATCAAAAATTATGTGTCCTCATTTTGATATCTTATAAATTTTTCTCATGATTATGTGTTTTCTCAGTATGTTTGATGTTTCTCAATTTATTATATTCGACTACAATCAAGGGTTGGAACATGATGAAATTATGTTATTGTTGAATGTGATAGACAATTGAATGACCATACTTGTAATAAACTAAATTTTATATGGGATTGAATAATAAATTTATCAAATCTTCATACCAATGTTTATCAACTAATGATTCATTTTTATTTTTCAGAGATGAAATGGAGTGAACAGTGTTCTATTTGGTCTTTTGGGAGGCAATGCCCTCATTCATTTCGTGGTTCCACTCAGAAAATAATTACATACTAATAGATTAGTACAATTAATTTTTTTTTTCACCAGTGTTTGGGGTATGAAAATAGATTTTTTAAATATATCATTGGCAATGTGAAGTTAATCAATAATGGATTCTTATCAAGAATTCAATGCGATTGGAAGAAATTTTTTCCATATAGTGGAATGTGTTAAGATTTTTATTATTCAACAAATACAATAATCATGTAATTTTTAATAAAATAGAGAATTAGTTATTTATGATTAACAAGAAGGATAATGAATCCATTTATCACTGGGTAGAAAAATTTACAATTCTTATAAGGTTATCTTATAGTACTATGAAACAACCTGAATGAACAATTGATTTATTTTTAAATGTCTTAAAACAAATTATCACAAGTAATAATCTATTAGTGACCTTAATAACTATGATGTAATCATTCAATTTTAAATCAAGGTAGTATTTCGGATTAGATATACCCATAAACACACGGTTTTCAAAAGAAATGAAACATTGATTCCAATGTATATTTTCATAATAAATACCATGGAGGGAATAATATAAATATTTCTTTATACCTTAATTCTGAAACTATAGATGGTTTAAATAACTATAAAAATACATGGAAATTATTTTAGTGATAAAATAAATGGGATCAGTCAATAAATTCTAGATTTTGTGGGATAACGCTAGCTAATAATTCGACTGCACTGAAATACCCATATAATCCTCCAGCAACAACCCCTTATCTCAAATGTCAAAACATACTCAAGAAACAAAACAGTTATTATCCTAAACTGTGATATTAATGAGAAATTATTATTTAACAGGTCATAATATGTTATCAAAAATTCATATATGATATAAATAATATAATTCTTTTTATATTTTAAGCTTCTATTTGATTAAAACTATTTTATATTTGGATAATGAGTGTTCTATGAAAAAGAAGCTTATTATAAGGTATTTTATCTCAATTAAAATTATATGGAAAACTTCTTGTTTTAATGATCTAATTCACTTTTATTTGGTGTATATAGTTCTAAATTTACATGTAATATCATGAATATTTTTTATCCTTCTAGTATTATACATTATTGTATCCACTGAGATTTGAATTGAAAATCAATAAATGATAAGTGTAATTGTGTTATATCACATTGTATTGTTATTCCTTCATATCACATGATTCAATCAAATTATTTTTTTCATTAATAATTCTAAATTAAATTTCAATAATTTTCTATATTAATGTGTAATTTCTATGAAAATTTCATAAACCTTATCCCATTTTTTCTTATGGTGTTTCCGTTGAAAATTATTTAATTATGTGAGGAATTGTTGATAAATAGGTATCCTTTACTCTATATTGATATATTATAAGTTATATTGTTCATTATTTATATTTATTATTTGATATTTGAAGTATTATTTGGATATTTAATACTTGAGTTGGGGAATCATTAATTAAAGCCCCAAAATGTATCGATATATATTTAGAAGAATCAGTTGGCCAAATCAGATGGTGTGTTACCTAGTAGTATTAAACAATCATGATAAACTACATAGAAGGTTAAGGTATAATTATTAGAAAACATGATGTCCAATAATGAATCATTACCTACATTTATAGTACAATTGTTATTATCCCTGAGGTTTTTACTATTAAATAATCAATGGATTCGTTTCATTTGTTTATAAAAGGGAATTTGTGTTTACTAATTTTTAATTCCATATTCATTATTCCTTATTGGTTTATTAAATGGAAAGTGTGTTAAGATAATTATCTTAACATATTAATTATTTCATATATAGTTATTTATGAATCATCTATGTTTAGTTATTTTCCATTTTATATTGAGAATTCCATAATGATTTTTATTATTTGCTGATGTACATAACCCTTACTTAAAAATTGATATCATTATATCTTTTTTTGATATCCCAACAATATATAAAAGAATTATAGGAATGTGTTTCGAGGATTCATGTTTTTTAAATTTTATATGTGTTATTTACCTTTCCTAATGTAAAATGGTAATCAATGTATGTCATTATGTTTTTAAAAACATCTAAACAAAATGGTATTTTGGGAATTCGATCTGGTATATAAGCCAATGTAAAAATTAATGGATCATACTCTGGGGTACTAAGGGCGTGCTCATTTTAGTTGGTATCAAAAAACGTTTCATATAAAACAAGGGTAATAGAATTAAAAAAAATAGATTAGGGAACATTACCCGATGATAGAATTAGAAGATACGAATATAATAACATCTTAATTTTGAGGTATTGTATAAATTATATGTAAATTCCTGGTAATAAAACGCAATTAATATAATTAAAATGAATATTATTCTGTAACATATCTACCTTGGTGTAATCACGCTAATAATTTTTTTTACTCAAGTGTGACTTGGTACTAGAGATCCTATATTACTACCCACTTGGTATAACCCTATCAGGGGTTATGGTTTGGATAATTTATCATTTCTTCAAAAACCATTAGAAGGATTTAAATGTAAATATATCCCAACAAACCCATCTTTATGATTAGGTGATTAGTTATTGAAAAATATTCTATTAATGATAAATATTTCACTAGTTTTGGGATTAAACATTATGTTACACAATGTTATGATATATTTTTTATATCATTATACATAAATGGATCCTAGGAGGAAAAATAATATCAATAGTCATTTCAAACGTAGATATTTCCCTTGTGTGAAAGACAATATATCGTTTATTTTAGATAAGATCGTTAGGGATTTATTAGTGTAGATTTATCATGGTATGAAAAAAAACTATGCATGTGTGGAGAAACTTATTATAAAGTAATATTTTCTAAAGGTAGGTTACTAAATGTGAAAGAGATCAATATCATTTAGTTCTACTACTAATCCAATGATAACTAAGAATTGGATTGTGTATTTAGAGTAGATATTTATTGAATTGGGAAGTGGTGTATAAGATATGTATACACAATAAATAAACTGTATTAATAGAAATATTAATCAATGGTAGTCATTGACTAAAAATACTAGGAAGGAAAAGAAAATATTACCATTGGATTGGAAATATTTTAAGGATACAACCATTGAAAAATATTTCCATCATGGTAAAAGAACTGAGATAAAGAGAATGATTAATATTTTAAATGAAATGGGTTAGGAATATGTTTTTTAGTATTAAGATACCTTAAAATGATAGATTTTTATGATATGTATTATATATACGTCATAGTGTAAAATACCTTTCACTTATTTGAATGGATTTTTCCAAGTCTCCAAAGGGACCTATTGTCAAAAAAAATACTTCATACAATGAAATAGTTTTAGTTTCTAATAAGAAAACAAAATAAATAACCATATCTATTATATTCGATGTGAGGTAAGAGACATTGAGGATAAGAGATCAAATAATGGACAAAAAAGGGTAGAATGGATTTTACCACCTGTGATAATTGTGGAAAAAGTTACCATCATAAATGCATGAATGGATTTTGTGTTTGATTAGTGTATTTAGAAACAAGGCTACTAAACATGTAATAAAAAGGGAACGAATGAAATCGTTGATCATTAATGATTTACCATTAAGGATATGGGGAACTAAATAAATTCATGAGTTTCATGAGAATATAGCCCAGAAAAAGACAACAGATCTTGGTTAAGATTTTTCAATTGATATTTCTATTATGGGATGATTAATATTATTGTGTATTTCGTTCCATTAAATATGATATAAAAGAATTTTATTGATGATTCCATCAAAATAAGAATTTTGAAACATATAAGGATTGTGCGTCAATATTATTTTTAAAGGATTTGAAATCATTCTTGGAATGATATGATGAAAAGTGATTGTGTGACCAGTTTAACTTCTGGAAAACTCCAGTCTGAGTACATTAATTTGTTCTTGATGTTGAGATTTTTATGGTTGGATAAAATTTTCAATGATATGGGAAAATTTTATAGTACTAATTACCCATTAAGTGAATATTTATTTATTGAAATTTTTTTATATGTTATCATTGATAGATACTACAAATTTATAGGATTTAAGAAATATATTCAGTAATGTATTTTGACTGAAATAATAATTATTCATGCATATTTTTTATAATGACATATTGTAATATAGTGTAATACCATGTTTCAAGAGATTACATGATGATTTTACTCCAATGGTTGGTATGTGATGATTTAGTGCTAATTTTGTATTCTAGTATTAATAATATGATTATTTTTTATATTTTTCAATCTTCTAATGTTTTGGGTCATGATATTTTCAAGGTTACATAAGGTTATCATTTTTTAAAATATTTAACATTTATATATGGAATTTTTTTTAGATATTAGTGGATTTAATCAGCTTATTATGAAACCATTGATAAGAGATAGCGTATATAATACTTCAAGAAACAACAAAATGTTAATATTGAGTTTGTGAAATATAAATGGCACAAGACCCTCCTCCCAGTTGGTGAGGACTCGACAAGATCTTCTAAGAGACACAAGTTCAATAACAAATAGAGATATAATTTTCGTGTGATTGTAGGTGTATTATATCATGTACTATAGCATCCATTGTTCAGTATTGTGGTTGCAAGAACTATTCAAGGGTTTTGGATTTTAGGCCACCTGTTTGGGCCATGGGTCCATTATAGCCTTTGGGCCTCCCAAGGACTTTGGCCTATATAGGCATTAAGTCCACTTCAAGGCCTCCATGCCACGTGAAAATGTACTTAAGTGAACAGACAAACTCTACAAGTAGTGGACACTAGATGATGATTCAGAACACGAACCTTCATTAGAAAGGAAGCTATGAAGATATGTCAGAAAG
The DNA here is from genome assembly GCA_963277665.1 of Viscum album. Taxonomy (NCBI): domain Eukaryota; kingdom Viridiplantae; phylum Streptophyta; class Magnoliopsida; order Santalales; family Viscaceae; genus Viscum; species Viscum album. Next base: position 790,706,922 of record OY728160.1, on the reverse strand, counting down.
AGAATGTTTATCATTTCCATAGATACCCTCTTTTGCATACACATGAAACCTAGACAAACATGTCATGAGAAGGTGAGGAGCTAATATCACAGTGGAGAATATCAGGAGGAGCAGTTCCAAGTATAGTATGTATATTTCCTAAGACCTATAGGTCATATAATCATTATGAATACCAGCCTTGTAGGGGTTCACCCTCATCCCTTGAATGGCGGGTCATAAAACAACAATAAAAAGGAATGCATTCAGGCCGTTCAGGTGAAATGTAAATAAATGATATACATATACTTTCTTATATTCTTAGAGCATGAAAGATTTCCTCAACAGTAGGAAAAATGGTCTTGAAAAAAAATATTCATATTATCTCGATTTTTATGATACCAATGTACTTAATTCTCTAATTTGAATTATTTATTTTTTTACCATAATGTTTTTTATAACAATATTTTATATCACTCTCCCCCATTATTTGGGAGATAGTTTCCTCTTCTATGCAGATGTTTTCATTTTCTATATTTGATATCATACTTGGATACCATGTTTTGTGATTATTCAAGATGACCTTTGAAATTTAATTTCTATGTTAAATGATATTTATTTATCTCTTTTATGATTTGTTTTTTTAATAAAATATAAAAATATTGGCTTCTAGGATCATGTTTAGATCGTGTTGCTTAAATTTTTTAATAGTGGGAGAATTCATCACCTAAAACTTAGAATGCATAAAATGTTCTTCAACAGTCTGTAAGAAATCAAACATCAAGCTTAAACATGACAATAATATTACTAGGAATTTTGAAATATTATATTTATGTAAATTAAATATCTTTCATTATGTATATTATATAAATTTTTTTCCTTTCTCAACATGGAACACTGTGTGCAGTTGGAATTACCTATAACACTAATTTTAATGGAAATGTGAATTATTATAAAATATATTATTATTTAATAGTAATAACCACCCTGTTAAATTTTTGGATATGGGTAATATTATATATAAAATTTAAATGTTATACTTATAGTAATATATAATAAATTCACTAGTTACTAAATTATTAGAAATAAAATTAAAAACCAATTCAACGTAAAGGAAATATTTTTAAGCGACGAAAGGTGTTTTATCATAATAAATTAAATTAATTAATTTTTGAGAATGATAATAATGATATATATATATATATATATTAAAAAATAAAATGTGTTGTAATTCATCAAATATATATTATATAAATAAGATAAGATCAAATCAATCATTATAAAATAAAAGCTGTAATTTTCTAAAAGGAAGTTTTGATGGATTTTAGTTGATCTGTTTATTTAAAACTAAATTATACATAATTTTCCAGATTTATTTTTAAAAATAAAAATTATTATTTATATAAATTTATATAAATTTTCATAGGTTGATGTTTTCTTATTTTTCATAAATGTTTTATCTTTTGAGGAATAAAAAAAATACTGGATTTTAATAGAAATATTCTTTTTCTTCTAAATAATTAATAATGCTAAATTATATATTGAAATTGTTCTAAAGTAAATATAGTTCAATTATTAATCTATTATTTAATATATTGTATTATAATAAATTTTTATATTTAATTATTATATTAAAACAGTTTAATCTTTTTAACATTTACACTCTAAAAGCTCGCTTTGTTACCACGTTTGTGGGATTAATTTTAAATTATAAATTTCAACATATGATATTTTACTTAAAAAATTGATTAAATAAATATAATTAAAATATATCGTAATTTTTTTATAATGTACTAAAATTTTTATACCATATATAATAGTGATAACATTTAAAATTTATTTTGAGGGAATAGAGAGAAAATGAGATTACTTCATGTTTAATCATAGAAAACAATGCGCTAAAATTGAAAAAACACAAGTCCAAAGAAAATTTAATAAAATATATAAACCATATAATTTCTATTATATAGAATGGGGAATTATTTCAGCATAGTGAAATAATAAAATATTGTTGTAATATAATCCTCCAAAGAATTATTGTTTTGCCACTCAACCGACTTATAAAAGGTTGTCACCACTGATATCCAATTCATACCATCCAACAACTTACGATTGGACAATAAATTACAACAACACTCTAGATAATCCCTCCTATTATCATATAATATTTATATATTTTTCTAAATCTAAAATAGGAAGGATTTGGGAAAATCCTATGAAGAATACCTAAAAAAGGGGTACTATTATTCTAAAATTTCTTTTATTTTATTTCAATATTCACCTCAATAAATGATTATTATAAAATTATTATATAATAACCTCAATATATTAGATATACTGATATGCTTTTATTTTATGTTTAGGGCCCAAAAATTCACATCTAAACATCAAATGCGTAACCAAATCATCATTTGTGTATACTACTGACTACGACCTCATGAACCGATGATGTTCATTATTCCATTACCACAATTCATGGTTGTGAATAATGATTGATTTTTGGTTGATAATATATATATATATATATATATATGATATTTATAATTTTATTATGATTTCAGAATAATTATGTCACACATACCTTCATTATCTACCTTTTGTGGGAAAATGATAACATCTATCATATAGAAAAAGGATTACAGCCTCGCGATGTGATGTCATTCGTTCAACCATTATATGGAATTTATTAAGGATGGATTTAGAAAAATTACTTAAATTCTATTAAAATTATTCAAAATGATAATATATATCTATATATATTAATTTTAATTTATTCAATATGATTATATAATGTAAACTATATTTATGTGTATGTACGGCTTTCCATCTCCCATTATAGTGTATTTCTCCACCTATGACCAAATTTATTGACTCTTATGAATATATATATATATATATATTAATAATTGATTACATTATGTATATGAAATTGTATAATTTAGAGGATAAAAATAAAAATTCAAAACTTGAAAAACAATGTTGTTATTACCAGAAAATAATGAAAATCATGGGAAATTATAAAATAACAAGTGATAAGATGATATATAATATAATTATTGATATTATTAATAATAATATGGATATTTAATAATTTAATAAAATTCATAAAATCATTATACAATATTTTAAAGAGTTTCCAACCAAAAGAAACCACAGGTTAAGTGATTTCATCTTAATTTACATTTCAATGTTAATTATTTGTTATTATAAAAAAGTGACATTAATGTGGTTTATATAATTCCAAATTTTCATGTAATATCATGATTAAATTATCCATCTTTTGGTTTCAGTTTCAATATAAATTATTTCATCTAATGGTGTTTTACATGAAATTTACCAAATGTTAAATGTTATTTTTAAATTTCACTTTCTCCGGTAATTGATAAAATTATCGTAAAAATTAAATTTATTTTTTATATTTTTTAATGGAAACACAAATTATTTTAAATATAAATGATAATTTTTAATTGATATTATAACTTTATAATTGGTATACCATTTCTCATATGGGGTTTACATTTTTTATTTTTGATTTTGTGGGGAAATATTGATATGTCTATATACTTGTATCAATTTGGATATTTCATAAGGAAAATTTTTAATGAATTAAATTGACTATTATATATATGGGGAATGATTTGGGAATGAGATTAGTGGTTTTGGGGATTATTAAGTCAATCCCCCATATGGATTGTTACCCTAATTAAATAAATCAATTATCCAATTTTGACAGGGTATCCACCTTTATAATAAACATGAATAAGGATGGATCTTAATGGAAAAAGCATCTTATTCTTGGGAAACATGATTTAAAATAATTAAACATTTTATATATTAATAATTTAATTATTATTATCATTTAGGTTATCAATATAAAAAAATGGAAACATCTTCTTCTCATTATTTATTAAATTAAATGTTTTTTAGTTATTTACATTTACATATTGATTATTTATTTTCATGATATATAAATGGAATGAGTTTCCAGTTATTTACAATAACATATTTATTGTAAACTATCTAGTTATTTAAATATAATTTTTTTAGTTATAAAATTACCATTATTTAATATTCATTTCTATAATATATATCATCCAATGTACATATCCATACTTTATCATTTTAATACCACCCATATTTTGTATCCTTTCCCTATAATAAGAAGATAAATTATTGGAACAAGTTTTAAGTATACTAATCTTTTAATTTTTCGGGGTTTTTTTCTTCCTAATGTAAAATGGGTATCATGATGTAATCTAGTTTTCCAAAAGTGCTAAACCATTTGGTCCTTTGGGATTCATATATTTAATCAATGAAGATGTAATAATTTCAGGTAATATCACAAACAAAATCTGGTTAGAGTGGTATCAGTATATCAATATATGATCATATGAAATCAGAAGATACGCATTAGGTTATGTGATTACAAAAATAAATGATAAATTTCCAACCCAAAATTTTTTATATCATAAACAATAATCATGGTTTAAAATATTATCATTTGAAATAATATTTCTCACAATAGTGAAAAAATATTAAAAATAAATCTTAAACTAGAAGATAATGTAATTAAATTTTGTAACAATAATAAATATTGAAAACCATTTTATATAACAATTTTAACTATCAATAACATCAATGCAGTAGATTATTTCTTATTATCGTTTCCCCGTTGAGGTATATAATGCCCATATTTCAAATTGTTCATCAATCCAATCCACTTGGTTCCAATTCCTATTTCATGTGATATAGAGGATCACAAAATGAATTGTAGGTATATATATTTCCCACCCCCCACATAAATAAGAAAATATATATTTTTTCAATAATAGAATTAAACATTCATCATACCTTTGTATAATAACCCATGCCAAAAAATAGGAATGTTAAACCTTTCATCAATTTCGCATAACATAACCCATGAAAAAATAAATGGGTTTCCTAAAAATTTCATAAACATAAACATTAACCATATATACAAAGAATAAGGATGATATCATTCAATATTATCCCATGTAGAGAAAATTAAACATCAACACATGCCATCATAGATGAAAAATGGTTTAGAAAAATCAAATGGAACATTTTCACAGAAAAATATAATTTTCAATTTGTAAAACACATTTTAAAAAAAATATACAAATCATTTTGTTTCAAAATAACCATGGAAACAGTTTAGGTGGTATTTATAAATAATTTAAACAATTCATGAAGAATGTATCCTTTAATTTTTGAAAAGCAATAAAAATTTAAAATATATTTTGGTAATTTTTTCAATCAAAAGAAAATAAAAAATTTATTAAATTGGATTTAAAATAATGAGTTTGTAATGATGTTATAAATTAACAATCGTGGTGTATATGTTAAAAAAATTATTTTTTGATATTAAGTAACAGACTAATGATCCTTGTTTGGGAAAATCAACCAATATTATTTTTATAAAACATCTTAAAAATTCAATAATGTATAATAATTTAATTAATAAAAAATTTGGATAATGATAAACATTTTTAAAAAAAAATTACCAAACACATATATAGAAGAAAAACATGTAATCAACTGAAGGTAGAAATAAATATTATTTTTATTTAAAATATTATTCTACCATCATGAGATTATAAAGAGAACAAAATGATAGGAAAAATTTAATTCTCATAAAAAACATAATATAAGATAATTCTTGTGTTTCATGTGATACTAATCATCATATTTCATCTTCATAATTATAAACATAAACATATCTGATAAATGGTGTGATTGTATCAAGAAAAAATTATAACTATATGAATTTTAACTCAAATTACCCATTATATATTAATATTAAATTAATCATAAAATATAATTGTAATATATAATTTCATTTTATAACATTAAAATGGGATTTATATACACATTAAAAAGATCACAAGTGCACAACAATATATATGTCTCAAAGAAAGATAATTGAATAATGGATCAGATATATTATGTCATGGAATCCATTATATAAATTTGAAACATCATTATGATAAATATATGGTTATTATATATATATATATATAATCATTTCAATAATTTCTTATATTACTTGATTATGACTTTTCATTGGCCATTTTTTAATGATTCCATGTTAAAATTATGTTTCGTGTAACAACTGTGAAATATTTCACATATGGTTTGGATTTTTTTATTAATCATCCTTAAATAATGTATATTTCAATTAAATATTATTTAACATTATATAAATATATTATATATTCATTATATATTTATTTAAAATAATAGAAACAATATAGAGATTAAAAAATCAATACATGATTCATGGAGATTGTAGACTGTATGTATGGGTAAATGATGTATCTATTTTCACAAAAAATATCAAAAAATAATAATTTTGAATTATATATAACACTTATATAATCATTTATATGTCTTATATAAAACATATATTAAAAAACGGTTCCATTATTACCTTCAATGAAAATAATTTTTGAAATATAAAATCAAATTGTTTCGCAAGGGGGTGGTCTAGTGTATATATGAACTATGTTATCATATCCTATACAGAATAAAATATAATAGGGATATATGATATCATAACTAAAAATTTATATTTTTGATTCAATTATTTTATAAATACTTTATATACATCCTCTTACCCAATTTTTATATGTGTTGATTGAAATCAGATCCCATTAGTTAGTGAGGTTATATTCATCAAACACATGAGTGATGTTACCATTTCCCATTTATGAGAAGAGAATATGGATGTAGATAATTACCATATTATAATTAATTATAATTATATTTAATATTTTTTTATATTATCATTTTAATAATATTTTTAGAGTGTAGGGTAAGAAATTAAATAAAAACACAAATATAAGTAAGATACATGCTATTCAAGTAACCTCCTTTGGTTATCACTTAAATCCTTACTAATTTGTATGTGTGATCAAAATTGGGGTTCTAGGATGATATTATTATATAAGCAATTTATTTTTTTATTATATCATGAAGCAAAATTAATATTTTCGATGTTTGAAGTGGATGTGAGAGGGGGTTTCCTTTTAAAAGTGAGGTGATTGGTGTAGATTTATTTTTGGAAAAGAAAATTGTTTTCTCATGTTTTTTTAAATATAATATGATCATGAAGGTATAATTCCAGATCCTTATTGAGTTATAGTCAAATGATTTGCATAAAATTGGTGTTGGACATTTTTCAATTTAATTTTACCCCATATCCTTTTGATTTAACCCATGAGTAAACCCATTTCTTTATAACCCTGGTAATTAATTAAAAAAACTATTCATAATAGTTAAACATTTTGTTGAACATATTAATTAGTACAAAATATGATTTTTTATAAAAGGATCAATTTAAAAATATCATTTCATTGAAGTGATTGAATTTAATTAAAAATTAAATCAGTAGAATAGATGAGAAAATTGACTTCTAAAAATAAAATTCCCATATGTATAGAATTTTTATTGAAATCTAAAATATAAAATTTATTCTAATGAAAGAAAATTATAGATATTATATAATTATACAAATTTAACATTTAATGCCTTCCCATATTTTTTAAAATTTTTTATGTTATAAATTAAATGCGAAGTATTTATAACATCATATATTTTTAAATATTGAGTAATTTTTTTATATCTTTAGAAAAATTATTAAAATTTACTCCAGGATAATTTTTAATATTATTTTTAAAAATATATGTTTTTATTTTACAGAAAAATTATAAAAGTGGTAAAAACTAAATTCGTTATTTATTCAATAAATGTAATAATTTTTTCGAGAAACTAATATTTTCAAAACATATAATGTTGTTTAAAACATTTTAGTAAATTTTTATCAATATCATTTCTTTATATAAAAATATTATAATTAATAAACAAAAATTATTTAGTTTTTAATATTTTTTTTATAAAATCTTTATTTGAGTGGTGTGGTTAAATAATAAAATAAATAATTTATTTTTAGAATCACATGTAATGAAAATAAACAATGTATTGTCTTCAACGCAAGGTATAAATGAAATTTAATTTATCCAAAAATAATAATTCATAAAAACATGGGATATTACATATGAGGTAATAATTTAGACATCAAAAAAATTATTTTTCATTATTATGTTTTTTTTTCACTGTAATTTCTTCTCAAACTATGCATTTTGATTTTGTGATGGACAGGGACCCGAAGGAATCATGTTCATATTGAATGTGATGATAAATGAAATGGAATCCCCATTGAGAAACTGAATTTTATAGGAGATAGAATCAAAATCTTTGTTTCTATTATCCCATAAATTCCCACGATGTGGATCATATTGATATTCCAAACAAGAAAAGAAGTTTTCAATAATATGTTAAGTCCTTTAGAAGGGAAAATCAACATTATTTTTGTTCCTCCATTGATCTATTAGTCACTGAATAATGTATTAATAAATCTCAAATTATATTTTATATACTACAGCCTTTGTAACATGATAAATCAGACATATATAAATATCAATTGTAATGTTAAGTATATATATACTAGAATATTATAAATAATATAATGAAAATGACTCAATGGAGTGGGATGATATTATGTTATTATTTCTGAATAATTATTTTCATCATATTATTGATAAAAATAATTGATAAGGAATTATTTTTTTATATAAAATGACTATGAATTTTCTGGTACATATATGGAAATGTTTCCACTATTTCTAGGAATGTATTTTTTTTATTATCATAAAATGGGAATATAAGGATGATCAATTCATTAGTGGACCAAAACCAGGTATCTAAATGGATTTATCTATTGGGGAATCCATCAATAATAAATTAATAATTTTATGTGATGTCTATGTGGATATATATATTGGGTTTACCCATAAATCTCATGGTTTTTATTAGAAAACAAAAATTGAACTAAAATGATTTTAAAAAATAATGGATTGAATAATATGATCATTCTATTATTCGCAATATTTGAAAGGAATCATTGGAAAAAATACCTCAAGGTAACCGGTAAATGCTGCATTAGAAAAAATCAATATCATCTTGTAAATTAATTCTTATTTTATGGGTATATGATAGCTAATGCTGAAAATAGATATAAATAACAATAAAAATCACCAGACACTGCCATCACTTACATGAAGAGATGATGGTAATTAGGCCAAAAACTTCCAAAACATAAAGGTTAATTAAAATGATTGATTTCAAAAACATATTAATCCTAGAGACCAAGGAAAATATCTTGTTACCACTATTTCTGTTGAATTAAATGATAATAAGATGGTGGAATTTAGACATACCATCTACACTAAAAATTAATATGTTTTTTCTTTTATTATATAAATAAAAATGATTTTTATAAATAAAGAATTTTCTAAGGGTATCATTATATGAAATATTAAATTAGAATTTCAGTTTATAAAGAGACCCCTAATTATATGATGACAGATTCCAAAGTCTATAATTATACTCATGTTAATATATATGGGAATGAGTTTTAGGAATTTTATTTAATTCTACTTTTAGTTGAATTTAATGTTGATATCGTCGTGTATTTATATTATATATATAAATATCACATCAATTTCTAAGTAAGTGGAATTATTTTTGACATTTCACATCATCCTATGATTTTTTATCAGGCTAGGAAAAAATTTCAGAACCAATAGAATATATATATATATTGTATGTGTAATAATTAAAATTTAAAATGGTCTAGTATCTCATATGTTTAGGGAGAAACTCAACATCAAATATATTCATATTATGTGGTAGTTTATTTATGTATTTCGGAATAAATTGGTGTTGTTTGAAAAAATTGTTATGTGTAGTTCATTTTAGATCTCATACCCGGTGCTACACCTATTTCAATGAATCCATATACTATTGAATCAATTGAAGGCTTTGAGTTTGGATATTATCAATTGAAGGCTTGGAATTTGGATATACACAATAAAGCATTTTGTACTTGTTATAGAGACTATTAATTTATTGTAAATAGATTTGGTTATACTAATAATCTCATTATACTAAAAAATTTAATGAATAGGGTCCTCATAGAGTTCCTTGATCATTTTTTCGTAGTATTTATAGATGAATTTTTTTCATATTTTGAATGGGAATGAAAAAGAAGGAATATCTCTAAAGTATTTTTTTTAAATTTCCTACGAAAGGATGTTATTTATAAAAATTTCCCATGTGTGAATATTTGTCTCATAAGGATTCATTTTTGTGTCATAGAATCTAATGTGATGGTATATCAAGAGATACTATAAAGGTTGAATGTATTAAACATAGCGCCAAACAAACTAATGTGACTAGTATCTATTGTTATGTTGGTTTTTATAGATATTATCAATGCATTGGGGAGAACATTTCATGAATATAAAATCCAATCACTATTTTTACTCTAAAGGGATCTATGTTAAATTGGATGAATGTATGTTCGTAAATTTTTATGGAAAACAAGAGATGTTTAAACAATGCACCTATTCATAAATTACCATTAATTGTAGAAGAGATTTTAATATATATTTATGAGTCACTAGAGGGAATGATATTCATCCTCTCATTCAATTATATTATTTATTATTATGTTTCATTAAAATTTATTATCTATGAAAAAGATACCAGACTCATGAATCATATTTTATTGTGATAATTATTTCATTAAAGATATACAATCATTATCTCTATGGAGAAAAGTGTGACACACAAATATAGATCACAAATATTTAATGTATATTTTCACTCAAAAAGAGATGAACATCCTCCACATATGTTGGTGGAGTTTATTACATATTATGTGTTATAAATAAATTATCACAATGGTATAGTGAACTAGAAGGATGATGATCATAGTTGAAAAAATCATGATATCTTATGTATGGTAAGTATTTAAAAAGGTAAAATATTTTTAACCAATTAAATTTTTTTTTTATTAAGAACATTTTTTGATGAAAATGTTGGAAACATTAAATATTTAATCCAAAATACTTAGAAAACATAATTGATATAATCCATTAAAAGGATAAATTACGATACTAGAATTAGTCTCTCAAAATATTATCAAATGAAGGGAACATACCATGGTCTTTAGATAATTCATGATGAAGTATTTAATGTTAATGGAATTGTGTTCCCAAGCTTCTATAAACACATCCACTCTTATTTTTATTTCATTGATGACACATGTAAGAATGAATACATTCTTATCGATAAACAATCATTTTTCTATGTTATTATCCACTAGGATTAATCTTTCACTGATCATGACTGCCTCATCATGAATAAAATTAATATTAGACGTGTCCTACTTAATTTCTTCCTCTATGTGAAGGATAAGCTCCACACCCTTGGATTATTCATCAACATCATCCTTGGATCCCACTATAAAAAATCCATGGGATCCAATATTTTAAAGTTAATTTCATCAAATTTTCTAATCTATTAGGTTAGAATGAAAACCATTTTCAATGGATATTAGATCAAAAAAATATTCCTTATTAATGTCATATTCATCCATATAATCCCCTGTATTTGAGTTTGGTTTTCCAATGTGTCACCCACCTGATATTGATCCTTCGGCTCACCACATTATTCCATTTGAATTTCTCTCAATGGGATTATACTAGTAATTTGATCATCGATATTATTAGTGTGATTAGGATAAATCTATTTGGATCATTAATTTTTGTAAGACCATTTATCCATTGGTTCAGGAATATGATAGTAATCTATACTCCCCTTGTATATCTTCCTCTTGGTAAAATGAAACATTTGGAGTCCTTGTTTAATTTTAAACCATTCTTCTACTTGGAAAATGAAGTCCTATACTATATAATCTATCATCCTTTTTGGCTATTATATATCAAGAAATCTTATCTTTAAATTCAACATTGGATGAAATTTCCTCCCTTTGAAAATTCTCTACTGAAAAATATTAACAATGTTATCATAAAAATTTCATTCGGCTCCAAAATCATCAAATATGTTGGATATCATAATAGGTGGAATGGTCCCTCCTAGAATGGTCCTTGTCATACCATTCACCCAGCCACTTTTCTTATAAGGGGTGACCATATCTGAAATATCATGTTCAAAAAATTCAAAAAGAACATCCTCACATGTCTCTTAATTGGACACCTTAACGAAAATTGGACCAGAATGTCTCAATGCCTCTACATAGGATTATTCCTTTTAATTACTAGTCATTGGTTCTTGAGGAACAAATACACACATATTACCAGAATCCATTGAGCTCAAAGGGGCCTAAAATTCCATCTTATTATGAGGCTACTCACCTCTGAAATGGTAAACAATGTGTGAAACCTTTGGATTGATACTCTAAGTACATACCACTAACTGGTTGTTATCAGCTAAAATTACATTATTAATTCTCAACTAATCCACATCGACGACATCAAGATTAACGAAACCCTACTGGCTACCTAGTTATCCAATCAAACTCTTAAATAAATTCCATTACACATTGATAGAATGAGGTGAGGAGGTGACCTAGTAATTTTATGGAAACACAATAATATGACCAGAATTCTATGATTATATCAAGCTTATATTCACATTTTTCCCCAATTTCATCCCAGACCAATCCATTAGTTGCATTGATAAATCCACATAAATCTAGATATGAGAGGATATCAGGTGGAAAACAAAATATATTCTACAATTAAAACACAAAAATTTACCTATCGTATTTTCAATTCCTTAAATATTAAATGGATTTTAAAAGAATGAAAGTGTTCTGGAAGGCATACCTACAATGCAATAACGAACAACTCTCTTTTAACATGAAAATCATACGTCCATTGTATATGGATGAAATGACATATATTATGGGATTTGTGATCTCAATACTAGGAAATAATAAAATCAACCTCATGATATAATCTAAACATCATCTTTTATTTTTCAATGTGACCAATAAACCACAAGGAGCACAAATGAACCTGTCAAAATCGTCCACTAAAGAGAAATGCATAGAAAATCATGCTATAAAGGATAGGTTCAAAAGACCCATCACAATGTTTATTTTTTTTAGCACATGGTGTTTTATAATGTTAAGAGTGAATGAAATAGGTCCAACTAAATTTCCCATTCATTACACATACTAGAATGGATATGGGAAAATGTATCCATGGATTGTTTCATAAAACTCCCATGAAACTGAAAAGGGTGTATTGATATATGGGTTATAGTCTATCACCTTAAAAAGTCATCACACTCTATTTTAATTATAGAAGATTTTTTTGATTAAAATACATATTCATTGATTATAAAAGATGAAATATTTTTATTTTTTTCCATTATTAATTTTATCTTATTAGGTTATGAGGATTACCTTATTGTTTTGGAGATTTATTCAGTATGATCAAGAAATAGAGTTTTGTTTCATCAAAATTCATAGTCATCAAGTAGATTGTTTCTATAAAGGGTACATTTAAAATATAGAATAAATGTTAATATAATTCTCTTTGTAAGTCAATGTCATTTGGGATCAAAACATTTTTTTAATGGAGTTTTAATTAAAATTTATATTTTTCAACCACATTACAATGGAACCGTAAAAATTCCCCTATGATATGAACTGATGAACCCCCAATATAATGGATGGAAGTTAGAGATACAAATATAATACGACTATTTATTTCTTAAAAAAAGTTTAATATTGTTATATATTTTCTATAATGCAATAGAGTGTCTCAAATACGGAAAAAATATTTTTGTTTCAATTTTTTAAAACATCTAGTGTTTCATATTAGTGACATGGTATTCCAATAAATATATACCATTGATAGGATAATGAAATATGATATTAATATCATTTATAACCCTAGATATATCAATCATTTTGAAATTCATTTATTTATTTGGATGGTATCTTATAAACTAGAACTCCCAATGTATCTCTCAAATGTTAATGATAAATTTCATTTATCTCTCTTGGAGAATTACATATCTAATACATCACATGTATTGAGTTAAGAACTCATACCACTAGAGTAAGATAATTATTATGATTAAAAACTATTAGGGATTCTATATCATGGATATAATTTCATACAAGAATATATAACATAACATGTCATTGTATTATGGAATAACCACCAATCTTAGGATGCTAAGTGGGAAACATATAATAGAATATCCTAAAAATATCCTTAGTTGTGTGTATCATGGTAATATAATTTCGAAATAGAAATTAATTTAATGGATGTATAAATTAAGAACATTATATTTTAAGACATAATTGTTATAATTAAATATAATTTCATTCATAGCTAGCATAAATTCAATAATGAGCATAAATAACAATGATATACTATTAAAATATTATTATAACCGAGACATCGGATTGGAGGGTATGAATATGAAAATAATATTATGAAAAAATAATTTTTTCCCACATTTATACAACAAATTCATTATCTATCAAATAATTATAAATAATTTTAAAAATAAAATAAAAATATTCATGATTTTTTTCGGAAAACTATTATTATGTGATCATGATATTTTAATTCTATGAAATTTAATTGATCATTATTAGTCAATTATTTTAATTAAATATATAAATTATTTCATAATTTATGATATTTACATTCATTTTTTTATTATTCAATTGATCAAAAAAATAAAATTTGATGCGATAAAATGTATTTTCGAAAAAAGATTGTTTCTTTTTTCTATGAACATAAATTAAAATTAATTCCATATATTTATCAGTATTGAATTATATAAAATTATTTCTATTTAGAGTAATGTTGTTAATATTTTTTAAAATATGAACGTTTTACTATAGGTCATTTTGAATAAAAAATATGGTGAAATTTATCACATTGGTACATGTTAAATAGAGTTAATATCAGTGAAAACATACTAGTAATGCTGTAATTGTTTACCCTAATTTACATTGATTGATGGTATTTACACTCTTATAACCTTATGAATAAATTTATTTGTTTTTTGAACATACCTCCATGAATTTGAACTATATAATATTGAAATCAAATAAATATTCAAAATATCACTCCCTTTGGTTTTTATATCTATTTGGTGTCCACATATATAGAAAATAATTTTAATAATGAATAAATGTATCTATTTTGTGATTATAGGAATTATTTTTCTAAAATAAATTTATTCGACATTTTTATTTATTGAATAATTCTCTTATTTAATTAAGAATAGCAAATATAAATTTTTCTTTTTTCATATAAATAATATATTTAATTAAAAAATATTAAAATTGATGTGATTTTAATGATATGTTACGTAAAACAAATATTGATCTATTTGAAATATTTGGATGGTCTGAAGGAATTTTATTCAAATTCTCCATTTTCCTGATGTATTAATAATATGATTAATTGGATACAATTAAAATTGAAATTAAATACATTTTATAGTTAATTATTTTTTATAACTGATAATATTTTATAATATATAATATTTTATTAAAAAATTTAATATTCACAACAAATATTATATGATGGAAAATGAAGGGGATCTGGCATATAAAATAATCCATTTTCTATTTATTGAACATTCCCATTTTATTATAGCATTATTAACCATTAAAGGTTAGGGGAGTTTAATATTATTATAATTATCAAAAGGATTAAGGATGAGTCATAAATAAAAGATAATGTAAAATTATAATAATTTTTTCCATATTTAATAAATTGAAATATTTTTACTAATATTTGTGTTATAATATAATAATATAAATTAGGTTTTATTTGGAAATCAAATTTAATTTATATTAATTTAGTATTATTTGAAATTCTATGACCTCTCATCACATATATTATAAAACAACACCATATATTCTATTCCTCAAACAAAGTAGAGAATTAAATACAGAACAATATCTATCAATTTCTCTTCTCCAGTCACCTATAAAAACTATAGAGGTTTCTTTGTTCCAAAAATAAAAAACCTAGAGCCCTTCAGAGGAGATATAACAGAGCCATTTAAATGGAAGAGAACCACCTTAACTAATCACGTAATTTTAAATTTTTTAATTTACCTATTATTAATATTTTATATTCATTATAAAATAATATCTTAAGTATTCATGGTATAAAAAAATTTATTTTTGTTATGAAAATTAAATTATAGACCCTTTTTCCAATAAAATGTGATGGAAAGTACATAAGGCCTACCGTCTCCATGTAGTGACACAATTATTTTTTTCATCATGATCATATATAGATGGGAATTATTAGGGATTTAATATTTTAAATCATATTTTTGAAAAATTATTGTTCATGAATAATAGTATCACGTCTACCATCATACAATCCATTCTTTGGGAAGAGATAACATTGCTTGGGTGTGTGTGTCCACTACCACCAATATGATGTGATGTTATTCCGTTTTTATTTGTATTAAATGTTAGTTGAGATTAATTTGATTAATATATATGATTTATAAGACTTAATAATCATATTTTAAATGTGAAATAATATTTACTATTCATTATTTATATCTATTGAATAATAAAAATAGTATTTAGCTATATGTATGACATATTATATCCATGAATTATGTAATTCAATTTGAACCCTTAATATTATAGATAAATACATATATAAATTAATAATATGTTATATATTTGTGAAATTATTAACATTCTTTAGATGATGAAAATACTTGTTAAGTATAATGAATTAACATACCAAAGTAATACTAACCTGAATAATGAAGAAATAATCTCATAGAATAGTGGTTCTAATAAATTATTTTTAATAAAAAAGAGATAAAATTTTAATATAAATTAATATATTTTCTGATATATATTTTTATGGTTCTAGAGTTATATTCATAATATAACAAATTTTTTATAATTAATGATTATAGACGTACAATACAAGTCAGTCATAAGGTTAGGGTTTTACATTACAATATGATTTTTATTAGGATTGTTAATTAATAAGTTTGGAAGATTAAATATAATTATAAACCTCTAAATATATTATTTAATTTCTTTATCCTATAGTAATTTCACAAAAATAAAAAAAAAATTCTTTTTTTATCCTCACCTTATGTACTCGAGGGATCAAAAGTGTAAAATCAATATCATTTTTCTCTTCTGTTGAAAAAAATTCCTTCATATATATATTATCATCAAATATTTGTTAATCTGGTTTATATAATCCCTATATTATTTATTAATTTAATTTTATCCCATGTTTTACCTTATAAAAAAGTATTTTAAAATAATATCCTACTCATTTTCTATAAGAGATATTTTGGGTCTTTCCAAAAAAATGTATGCAATGACTTTTTTCTATCATACATTGGATGAAAGGAATATTCCACCATTATGAAAACTCAATTTTTAAAATAATACATTAAATATAATAGTGGATATTTTAAAACAAAAAAAATTAAAAAAATTAAAAAACTATTTATTAATTAATCAATTTCAAAATGGAAAGGTTATTTTCCATATCAATTCATTAATGATATTCTGATTAACTTAAAAATAGATTTCAAGGTTGCATGTGATTTACTAGGAATATAATACAAAAATATCATCCATATTCTTTCCATAAATATTTTATCTTTGAGATGGAATTATTTCAATAAAACCCATTCTTTTTCTATGGATTATTCTATAATAAAATGATTATGAAACATTTTTCATTTCATCAGATTGGATTCGAATAAGGTTTATTATCATTTGGTGTATATATTTATTAATTTAAATAAGTGACAATAGTAAATATATCTAAATTTTATGAACTTCATAATTTTTTATTCCGATGAAATAAATAAGATTATAATGAGAAGTGAACCATATTTATTAAGGGACATTTCCCCCAATGATAATATTGGGAGTTATCCATGACTAATATTTTTTATGTGATAATGTCATACCACTCTGAATGTCTTGGTATAGATCCCTGAATACTATGAAAATGATTTTTATATACTAATATGTAAGAAATAATTCCATGTCTTATTACTATATTATTCCTTAATAGATCGCGTTCAATGATTTTATAATGATTCATTTCTTATATAATTCCATGATTTATGTCATGACCCAACATTATTATTTTTATATGACTGGTATGATTTTAAATTGTAAATATAATATTAGCATACCATATTTATATTGTTGTTCTAATATGATCATTGATATCTCCATTTTCTAGCCTTAATAAGTATTAGAAATCACCATTTATTATTTTTCCATTCCCAGGTAATGAAGAATGGTTTTTGTATAACAGGTATATGGAGGATTATATTTATATAGATCTAATTGTGAGAGTATGTAGAATTATTGTGAAGATGTTATTTATGATTCCATGTTTCCAAGTATGATAGTCACATATGATTATTTCATGGATCTTTATGTAATATAATGACTGATAATAATTTTTTCTGTAATATACATATATGAATTCATAAAGTTATTATAATACCCACCAGTTAAATAGATTCTATAAATATTTTATATTTATCTAAAAAATTGTTCCACATTTTATTTAAATTTATTGTTAACACATGTTAATTTTATAAAAGATGTTGATAATAATATTATTGGATGACAAATTCTATCCAATTAAAAGTGTTGTCATCATTTAAAATTAAATAATATAATGAAAATTAAATAATATAATGAAAATAAGTGGAGATATTTTTCATCATTAAATAAATAGGTTCACACAAGATTATAATTAATATTAATTTTCACAATCCTATTATTAGATTATTGAAAATAAGACATACAAGAATGTAATTAGTATTATATTTTCAGTTTATAATATTAGCATAATTTTTTGACCAAAATGATATGTGAATATGACTAAAATTAATTACAGTGATTAAGGTATGATTAATCTTAATAAGTGACTAAACCATAATATTAATGACCAAAATGAATTGGACACCTATCGAAAAGACATTGCTTGCGAATGTTTATACATGTACCAACTCTATTTTATATATATATTTCTTTTGGGGTATTATTGAATGGATGTTCCCTATAAAAATGGTAAGAATGGGAAAAGAAAAAAAATAATGTTCATTACCATTAACATTTATACACATTGATATATGTATGAAACATCAGATTTTAAATTATATATATCATTTTAAGAGATATATGGCTTATTTTTTTATCAAAATAAATTATCAATAATTTTTAATCATTGTTTATGTACATAAAAAATAGAATAAATATAAATATAATTACTATTTATTTAATAAATTACTAAAACAAATCATACTATAAAAACTGAAAGTGTAGTAAATTGATTGAATTATTATACATATTTTATTTTTTGGTTAATATATTATTTTAAACTCATGTAAATATAATATATTTTAATTACAATATAAGATTGATATTTTATAATTTGCATTAAATAAATAATGTCACAATTGACAATATTGTTGTTTTAATAAAATGAATCTTATAATGTGTATTGAAATTGATATCAATCCAATATTTTTAAAAAATACTTGTAACTATTAATATAAATTAAATATTATATATTAATCTAATTATTACACTTTTATAATTAACATAGTTACCCATATTTTGTTAATATGTTTTTATGATAGTCCGGGTTCAAGTAGTGTTTTAGAACGTCACAAGCGATTGTTTTAAAATTTATATACAAAACAAATGGAATTATAATTTTTGAAATTATATATATTGTTAATAATTTATTTTTAATACATTTTATAATAAATTTCACTTTAATTTAGATTAAATAGTCAAATTATTTAAATTTTAATACTATATGATTTTTATATAAACCAAAATGATAAAATTGGCTAATTTTAGATGATAAATAGAGAAAATAAAATAAATTTACATATTTTATACAAAATTTTTTATTTATCTACCATTAGTCACCTTTAATATAATATTTTTTTCATTTTTGAGGAAATTCAGGTATGATAGACCACCCGGTATTGAATACAGTTTTGTATTTACTAATGTGCCACTCCCCCTCCACTATAAAAATGCAAGGACTCTACCCCTTTCCCACACAATTAAATCCTATTATGTTCATACAACACCTTTACCAGTTTCCTCCCAAATATCCTCACATATACCTTAAATAATACCTTTTAGTATAAATATTCTCATGGTTTCCTTTTGGCCCAAACCAAAAGGAGTTACCCGATTAAGAGGTAATGTTTTCTCTTAAGATCTTCTCCTTTATTTTCCTTCTCCAAACAACCAATATCTTTATTAACATCATGTGTGAAAAAACTAATATCCTACATATAATAGGATGTATTTAGGAAATGTTTCGGACTTAAACATGCACACACCATCATCAAATAGATGTTGAACATACAATTTCTCTTTTTTTTAAACTACATCATCACAAAACAATGATTGTTCATTTCTCCCATAACACTATTCATGGTGGCAATAATGATGGAAAATATATTTATATATGTAATATATTACATTTTTTATGTCATTAATGTTTTTTATTCATTTTACAATACAAAACTTTTTACCTTACATATGGTTTTAATATGATAATCTCGTTTGGGGAAGTGTGGATTGTCACCCCTCAAAGCAATGTGATTCATTCACACACCACATATAAAGTATTAAGAATGATTTTAATGAACATATATGATATATTTGATATATTAATTATATTTTAATAATTATATATATATATATATATATTCATATTTATACATATTTCATTTACATAATTTCATTCAATACGACAAGAAAAACGGAAAATAGTGTTTATTCGCACGTACGGTTTACCGTCACCATGAATAATGTATTCCATTATAAAATTCATTATGATATATATTATTATTATATAATTATAATATACATACCTAATATTTTTATCATGTAATAAATTATTGAATAATGATATAAGTATAAAGATCAATGATGTAACAAATTAAGACACATGCGAAGAAAAAAAGTGAATATTACCCAAAGTGAAACCTAAACAAAAGATCGTTAACAAGAGGGTAATATATGGTCATAATAAAATATATATATATTAATCGAATTAATATTACTCTAATGGAAAATATTTATAATAATCATATATTATTTATAAAGTAATGTCATACCAGTATTGAGAGTGTAAATACAAAATGTAGGGGGATTTCATCTCACATTTGATTTCTCTAAGATACAAGTTTTGTTTTCCACTCATTCCTTTTTTGTGGTGTGTGTGCATATAATGATTTTATTATATATATTTTTAATTAAATTGATGATTATTAAAATGCCAATATTATGATCTTTTTTTCATAGGGATTAAGTATCATAAGTTACCAAATTGGTAAAAATGATTTGTCTAAATTTGCCTTTATTGACACTTATGTATCAAAATGAACCAAAAATATTATTCAAGGTGTATATAGCCCTATTTTACTTTAAATATCATAATTCATAAAATTTACATGATATATTATTCTTGATATAATTTCATTTCATTACATGGAAGAAAGATCCCACGATACCATGTTATAAGAATTAATTGAGATAATCTAATTATTTTTTGAGATTTTTTATGTTCATGCTTCCATTGATAAAATCATATGATCCATATGTCAATAATATTCATGAGTTTCTTTATACTCTGTTATTTCATTATATAATCATGTATTGGTACAATTTTATAATATTTATTACATAATATTGTTAAGAAAGTGTTTTTAGGAAATCCCATCTTTAACATTTCTTCGGTCAGAAATCTAAATTTTAATAAAACGGGTTTCTAGGAATATTATGGCATTACCCTATAAAATATAAAATGAATTTTTATCCGTTGTGTATTTTACCATTGTCATCAATAGAATATTCATTTCTATTTCTAAAAAAATCACTTTTATAACCTTTTTACCATGCACAATGAATATTCTTTTGACCGCATACGACATGTACATATATTTGTGCATTTATTTCTTCGACACCCCTTTAAATTGTTAAAAATGTTAATATTTGAGAAAAAATTTAAAAATTAATTTTCAAGGAAATTATATACAAAATGTTTTTCAAACATATTTTATATGTTTTCAAGGATAACCTTTTTCAATATGTTTTCATGTATTATTTACATGTAGTCAAATTTCATTCAAATAAATATATTTCAAATTTTTTTCAATCTATATTATATGTTTTCATGAAAAATGAAATTCCACAAACAATTATGTTTTATTTACATGTTTTGATATTATTTTCAATGATATTGTTTTCAAAAAATTACCATTCATTCTTTATAAACAGTCATGTGTTTTTATTGAAAATTGTTTTTAAAAGGTTAGAATATTATTTGAAATGTTTTCAAGTAAAAATGGTTTCAAAAATATTTCATCTCATCTTTATATTTGTTAAGGTATTTTCTAGGAAAATGATTTTAATATTGTTTTATGCATTAAAAATTATTTTCAAAACCATAAATTATACATTTATCCATAAATTATTATAGAGTATATTTCAAAACAATCTTTCCACCAAAGATATCATCTATTGATTTTAATCATGCCTTTCTAAGAAATGATCTAGTTGTTCTATTCATGTCCCTTATATGAATGTGTTACGATTAATTCTAGGGTATTTATGAAACCCATTTCTACTTCATGGGTAATATTTTTATTAAAATCATTTCTCTTTCATGGGTTATATGGTTCTTAAACCAACTTCTTTTCATGGGTTATGTTTTTGAAGAAATGAATATGAAACCTGTATCATTCCATAAGTTATGTTTGGTTTACATATTTATGATACACATTTCATTTAATGGGTTATGATATGTTTATTTATGATCTTATGGAACATGTGTGTATGAATTCGTTATATAAAAGGTGGGGCCTATATATTCCTCCAATGCATTTGGTAATGATTTATATCTAATGAGATAATACAGGGAAGGAATGAGGGTTACTCCATTCAGTAATACAAGGATGAAATTATGATTACTATGTTAAGTAATATAGTACCAGAATGATGCTCAAGGGGTTTAGTAATACTGGACTGGATTACGGGTTACATGGTTCTGTAAAAGACATTTTCCACTAAAATAGTCTTGGAATTGATGAATGTGCTACAATGGGAATCAGAATATTATTAAGTGTTTCAACAATTTTATGTAATATTTATATCTTATTCTTTCATGGATTACTATCTTTATTTTATATAATTCATGACTTATGAAATGTCAAAATTTATTCCATGATCTAGGTTATCATCTTTTATATGAATGGTTTGATATTATATTTACATGATCACATTATCAAACCCTTGTACTCATTTTTATGCTTACATGTCTCTCTTTTTACCCTTACTGATCATTTTAGTTCACCCATTTTTTGTTTCCATTCCCCTAAGTTATGATTATATGTACTATGATTGATATGACATAGAAGGGTTCGAGTCAAGAAGAACCTAGTGGTAGATGATGCAGCTCAATTATGTAATATTGTTCATATTTACATGATTCTAAAGGCATTATACCAATAATGGTAAATAAGCATCTTTATTTATAATTTTTTTGTATTCTAAAAAAGTTAAGTAATGTAAGTATTTGTAAAGAGAGGCTTTCAATAGTTGGTATCAGAGAAAATGTATTGTTTACCATTGGAATCTTGGATAAGAAAACCATTATGAGATCCCATGGTTAATATCTAAGGATATACCCAGGGATTTTATTAAATATAATAATAAAGATGAGTTAACATTTTGGAAAATGTTATGTAATTTTGGTAAAGGATAGAGTCGGTGGTTTCCAATAAATAAATCTCTTTCTAGATATAAAATGTGGTTTTGGATCTTGAACAGATGTACATAAGGGTAAAAACTCTTTCAATATGTTGTGCGATTGACTTGGGGTACTCAGGTACCTAATAATGGGCTTTTTCGCACACCTGTTTTGACACTATAGGGAGATATGCTATTAGAATTCATAGTCTTTTGGGAATAATAATGAAATATTTAGATATATGTTTTCTATGAAAAACCTAGAATAAGAAGAAGGTGTCATATATTGAGGATGTTTTCATGATTTATACATCCTATAAGTAATTATTTTCATGATGATGTGGTTTTCTACTATGATATGTAATGACCAAACTATGCTTTTGGTTTTAGTTATTGTATTTAAGTATAAGGAACAAGATTATTGTTAAATGTGACGAGATATTTTCTAATGGAATGTTAGGTGGGATGATCACTTGAGTGAAAAATGCCATGAACATTCCTAATTAGTTTTCTTGCAGAATGATTAAAATTTTTTACCTTAATTATCTCTTGGACTCACTAAGTAAGATAAATAAGGAGTCTAATTAGGGTTTCGGTAATGGGTACAATGGAGAAAATAAGATTTGGTTTCCTTTGTGTCAATAATGTGAAAATAAGCACCTATGTGAATGTCATAGAGGAACAAGAAGGTGTTTTTAATGTGGAAAATAAGGACAAAAAGCATGTGGCTTCAAGAGAGAATTAAAGAGTTCATTTAATATAATCAATGGGAATTTTGACCTCTATATTTCCTCATAGAAGGATTAGTGTTTTAAGTGTAGATAAAATTGTCATTATGAAACACAATAACCCAATAGGAATGTTCATGTAGAGAATAAAAATGGTGGTGCATATAATGGATACAATTTGGATGATGATGAGGGAGTAGTTTAAATGTGAAAGGAAATATATATTATTGTTAATTCATTAAGGATGAAGTTATTGAATTATTTATGTATTTAGATTCTAGAATTAGGAATCGTGAATTATTTTTGGATTGTTCAGTTTAGGTTTCTTCTAAGGATTTGTAAGAATATGTTTAATTGTCATGATGGAGTATAAATTTTATCTCATGTATATTAACATTTTAACTAATGGAAGGTAACCCTTAATATTTAATTTATGTTAAATTAATATTGTTTTGATAAAGATATGCATAATATAAATAAGTAAACCAAAATGTATTGATTACCTTGGATATATGGACCCATTTTAGGCGATTGATACTACCAATAATGATGTTTAATTTTTTTTTCAAATTTTAGCAGTAAATCAAATATACATTGGAATGTGTATTCTTGCATGATTTCCAAAATTATTTATGGTTATTTCGGTTGTTACACTATTTATAGTGAATATACAATACGGGTTTTCAGATTTTTTGAATGTGAAAACCAAGAGATACATTATGATATATGGGAATAAATGATAATATGATTCCATGACTCTATTTTTATTTTTTTGTATTTTAAATTTTTTTAAGGATTATAACGTTATCTATTCATGAAAAGATTAAGATGAACATTAGAGGAATTATTCATGAACTGATTTTTAATTGAAAACCATGGTTAAAAGTCTGATCAGTGATTAATCTTACTCCAAGGATGTTCATATTTTATATAATGTTATTTTCAATTTAAGAAAGGACATCTTGTATGTTGGGTAACAACCAATCATATCCGACAAGGCCATGGGCCTTCAACCAAAAACAGAAGGACAATATGGGTTTCACACCTATCACTGGACTTCACAATGTCCTCATAAATTTATATTTATATTTATTGAATAAATATTTATTATGAAATATTAGTGTAAATTTTTATAAATTAATGTGTATTTTTTTTAGATTCAAATTTTTGGACTTTTTATTCTTTTATGGGACATAAGAACCATTAAAAGCATATTTTTGTGCATTAATCATAAATGTTAATTTTTAGACATCTATTCCATGAGGTAATGGATGTATTGGAAATTTTTCATACCACAACCCAATATTTTATTTTTATATATAAATTTATCTTGAATCACTCAACATTATGAAAGTGAAACAAAAAATGTAGTCGTAATACCTTAATATTAATTATGATGATGTCCTTTTAAATCATCACATATTTATGACTTTGAGGCCCTAATATTTCCTTTTATAACTTGGATATTTTAATTTAATAACCCAATCACTCCCAATAAATATTACAAATTTTCTTTCAGTTCTAATATTTAATCCCAACCAGTGTTCTCATATTTGGAATCCTAGTTAAATGTTATTTTGTGTAACTGTTATGGTTCCTAATTTCCATTTTTCAAGGGGAGTTTTAGAATATTTTTTTATCTTGTGTGTTTTGTGAATTAAATTTACAATTATTAATCCTTCAATAAAATAAAATAATTTTAAGGGAATATTTATTTTTAATTGGGGTAGAATGTAACACCCCATGATTATGGGATTTTTTTCAAATTAATTTATTTTTCAATACTTTTCACTTAATGTGACAAATGAAATTATTATATATATAGATATATTTATTAAAAACCAATTTCAAACATTAATTTCATGTTTAATACGAAATTTTCTTGCGCTACACACAATAAAAACTTGGTTTGTTCTATAAGAAACACTGAGTTGGCGTACAATGCACACAACAACGAGTTTATAAGAAATAACTCTGTTAATTATTTTAATTATTTAAATAGAATCAAAATAATCTATCAATTATAATTATTAATAAATAAATTTTATTTATTTTTGTTTTAAATAATCAAAACATATTGATAATTAATGATAATATTTTTAGTAAAGTCATTATATGTTAACAATATATTTTTCAGGAATTAATAACTTTTAATAATTCTAGATATTTAATACTAATTTAGATATCGACTTGGATAAAAAAATTAACTTCTGAATTCATAACATTGTAATTTTCCAAGTTTATATTTTGGTTAGTTTTCTGAGAAACAAAACATGTTGATGAATTTTGAAAAATACTGCTTTTTAGTTAAAAAGGTATTTTTTCTAACTATTTTTAAATTATAAATGATATTATAAATATGTTTTCATGTATCCATATATATATATTAAATATAATAATTCAATTAAATTCATTAGGATCAAATCTAATTTGAAATTGTATACAAAAGAAAAACAATCTTTTGAACGTTTTTCTACTATAAAACCACGTTACATCACCTCATATGTGGGATTATCATTCATCTTAGTTTTCCCTCTTCTATTATTAAAATGTAAAAAATAAAACATACATGAATATAATTATTATTATATTTGTTTTATAATAATACAAACATAATTTTTTGACCTAAATGATTAGTAAATCAGAATAAAATAAAATATAGGGATTCAGGTCTGATTAAGCATAATAAGGGACTAAACTTTAATATTAAGGACCAAAATGACTTGAAAAACATTAAAAAATACCTTGGATGGAATATTTTGACCATGAGACCACTATAATATAAATATATTTCTTTTGAGAAACTATTAGATGGATGTTCCCAAAAAAATAGCAAGTAAGGAAAAAGACAATAAAAGAAATTTCATGTCCTTATAAATTTATAAAACATTAAGATGTGTAGATAAAATTCTATATTGGGTTATATATATCATTTTTAAATATATATGGGTTATTATTATCATAATAAATTATTGTTAAATTTTATATATGATTTCGGTACTTATAATGATTAAGAAACATCAATATAATGATTATTTAGATAAAAATTAACTAAAATAAATGATACTATAAATATTAAAAATGATTTCACATGATTGATTTATTATAATTATTTATTAATTATAATACAACATCATGTTTCACACCTTTAAAACTAATATAGTTTAATTGTATTATAATATTGATATTTTAAAATTAACATTAAATAAATAGTGTAAAAATTGGCATTATTGTTATTTTAATATAAACGAGTCTTATAAAATGATTTAAAATTAAAAAAATACAATATTCTGGAATGTAACTTTTAATTGTTCATATATATTATATAAGTTATATTAATATAATAATTAATATTTTATAATTAACATATTGACCTATATTATGTAAATATGTTGTTCAGACGGTCCGGGTACAAGGTGCATTTTAGAGAGTCATGTGTGATTATTTTAAAATTTATTTCAAAAAAAGGATTATAATTTAATAATTTATATATAATTTTATAATTTATTTTCTCTATATTTTATAATAAATTTTAATTGAATTAACTCTTAATGGTATAATTAGATTGATTAGAAAACCAAATGATTTAATAAAAACCAGAATGATAATATTTGGGAATCATAGAAGTTAAGGAAACAAATATTTAAAATACACCATGTTTTCTAGGATTTTGTTTTTATATACCATTATAATAATTTAATACATTATTTTATCCATTTTTTATGATGTTTAGGAATTATAGACAACCCATTTTACAATACAATTACTTTTTTACAAAACTACCACTGCCCCTCCACTATAACAACAAAAGCACTCTATCACTTCCTCAAACCATTCAAGCATCTTAATTTGAAAAAATAAATATGAAGAAGTTCTCCCAACCATTCTCCCCTATTCCATTAATCCACCCATTGGGAATAAATATTCTCAATTAATCTTTTGGTCACAAATAAAAAAAGAGTCACCCAATTAAGAGGTAACATCTTCTCCCTATTTATTTTCCTTTATTTTCATTCTCCACTGCTACAATCATTTTATTCCCATCTGTTGTGATAAAAAAATAATCCCCCATATACTTGGTTGTTTTTGTCAATATTTTCTAACCTAAACATACACACACCTCTTTCTAATGTATGTTGACCATATTGTTTCTATGTACATCGAACAATTGCCTCACAAAACAATGATTCTTCATTTCCCCCTTACCACCATTCATGGAGGCCATTATGATGAAAATATAAATTTATATATGTAATATATTATATTTATTATGTATTTATGCTTATTTTACCCTTTTAAACTGCTCATTTTTTAATCTCCTATTTGTTGTTAATATGACAATCCCATTTGAGGAAGTCTGGACTACCACCCCCTTAAAGCGAAGTGATTAGTTCACACACCACATAATATTTATTACGGATGGTTTTAGTGAACATATATGATATATATGATATATTTAGCTAATTTAATAACTACATATATATATATCCAGATATATACATATTTATTATACAAACATTCCTTCAATAAGCCAATAAAAATAGAATACAACATTGATACGTACATATGATTTACTATATTCATGAATATTATATTCCATTATATATGTCATTATGTTATATACAATTATAATATAAATATATGGAATATAAATTATATTTATATCATTTTCTACATTCTTCAATCATGATATATGTATCATAACTAATGACTAAGCAAATTAAGATACATGCGAAGAATAAGGAGGATATTACACCATGTGAAACCTTAAAATATGATCATTAATAAGTAGGTAATATAAGGATATAATAATTCAATATATGGTATAATATATAAGAATATTCTTCTATAAAACATGTTTAATAATATTATATTTATTATATATGATTCTTGTATGAGTACAGATAGAGTCAATACACAAGGTAAGGGCATTTCATCTCACTTTTAATTTCTGTGTGTGGTATGCTATGATTATAATTATTTTCTATTATTTTGTGAATAAATATCCCATTATTGTATTATATTTAATTTTTTTTTGTAAATTTATTGTTAGTTAGATACTCATTTTATGATCCTCCTTTGTTGGTTTTTATGTTTCATAAGTTACCAAATCAGTGAAATTGTTTTGTCTCAATTTTCCATCTTTGAGCCATATATTTATTATGCACCTAAACAATTTTTTAAGACTATATACAACCTTATTACATTCCATATGATGAATATTAATCATTTTAGGACTCTTTATGCTTTATGTAATTTCTATTCCTTACATGGAGAGCATGATCCCAAGATACCGAGTTATAAGAGTTTATAGAGAAAATCTAACTATTTTTTGAGATTTTTTAAAATAATGATTCCTTTGAATAAAAATAATGATCCATCTAACAATAATATTCATGAGTTTATTTATCATATTTTATTTACAAACATTCTCATCTATTAGTTCAATTTTTTAATCTTTCGTACATAAGTTTATTAAGAATGTGTTATTAGGAAAGCCTGAATTTACACTCTCTTTATTAGGAAATATATGTTTTCTAAAAAGGGATTACACAAAAATTATTCCATTATCCTATAATATATAAAATATATATTTTTTCCATCTTTTTCATTCATCGTTATCTTCATGGAAATCATTTTTTCACTTCCCTAACAGGTCACTATTATATCATTTTAACTGCAAAAAAAAGGACTATTCTTTTGGCCTTGAATGACATGTATGAATTTACAACCTATTATATCAGGGATGACCCATTTGAATTTTTTAAAAGGATAATATTTATGAGAATATTTTAAATTTTATTTTTCAAGGAATTATTATTTTTCAGAATGTATTTCAAACTTATTATACATGTATTTAAAGAATATTGTTTTCAAAATGTTTTCAAGAATTATTTACATGTTTTCAAAGTGATTTTACAGAAATTACTTTAAAAAAATTTCCATATTCGTTATATGTTTTGTAGAAAAATTATTTTCATTTATGTTTTAAGAATTAATTATATATTATAAAGGTATTTTCAAATAAATGGGTTTCTAAATAATTTCATGCTTTTATTAAAAAAATTTAAATTCTTTCAAATAAAATTACTTTTAAATTGTTATAAATCTTATATTAAATAATTTCAAGGAAAAATGATTCCCAAATAATTTAATGTATTATTTATTTTCTTTTCAATGTATTTTTTATGAAAATATTTTTAAAATGGTTTTTTATATTAAACATAATTTTT
Organism: Viscum album; assembly: GCA_963277665.1. Lineage (NCBI taxonomy): Eukaryota > Viridiplantae > Streptophyta > Magnoliopsida > Santalales > Viscaceae > Viscum > Viscum album. Next base: position 790,676,245 of record OY728160.1, on the reverse strand, counting down.
CAAAAATGAACGTTTATATTCTTGAAAAAAATATAGAGTATATTTAAAAATAATTTTTCATTTAAGATGATATATATTGATTTTCTTCCTGAATTTAAAGGAACTAATCCATGTTTTCTATTCATATCCATTCAATGAATGAGTAATGATCAATTCCATCATCTTTATGAAACCCGTTTCTCCTTCATGGGTAATATGATTATGGAACTTAATTCCCTTTCATTGGTTATATGCATTCGAAAAATAATTCATTTCATGAGTACTTTTTAGGATGAAATGATTATAAATAATGTCTCTTTACAAAAATTATGATATGTTTACATGTTTATGAGACCCATTTTATTTAATGAGTTATGATATTTTTATTATTGAAGTTTGGGAACGTATATGTATGATTTCATTATGTGAGGGGTGAGACCTATATCTCCATCAAATTCACTGGGTAAAATTTAATATCTAATTAAATAATATAGTGTTATAATGAGGGTAACATGGATTAGTAATACATAGTGGGAATGAGGGTTACATAGTTCAGTAATATAGGGCTCAAACAAGGATCAATCGGTTCAGTGATACCGTTTTAGAATGGTTGTTACCCAGTTTAGTAAAAGACTTTTCCACCTAACATGGTGATGGAATTGGTGTCTTGGATACTATGGAAAATAGTATATACTTATGTGCTCGAAAAATTCAATGTCTTATCTCTATCTTATTAATTAATGGATAATTAAATTTAATTCATAGGATTCATGACATATGAACGAAAAATATTTATTCCATGATATTGGTATTATCTTTGATATGAGAGGTATGATCTTTTATTTACAGGATCATATCTCCATACCATTATTGTAATGTTTATGATTACATTTCTCCCTTTTTTACCTTTTATGGGAAATTTATCTCACGCGGTTTATGGTTCCTTTCCAGCAAGTTATGATGATATGTACTATGTTTGATATTTCGATGAAGGGTTATAATCAAGATGAATCTAGTGGGAGATGATATAGCTCACTTATGTACCATTTTTTATATTTTCTTGTTTCCAAAGGCACTATACCAACTACGTATATTGCGTTCCATTTTGTATAATTTTAATGCATTGCTCAAATGTTATGTTAGGTATATATTTGTAATTCGAGGGTGTCTACAGTTTGTATTAGAGTAAATGTATTGTTTAAAAGTATGATCTATGATGAGAAAACCCTAGTGTAATACCTAGTATTATTTCTCTGGGTATGTCCAGGGATGTCTCTTTGGATATGTATAAGGATGTGTTAATATTAAGGAAAATGTATAGGAATTTTGCTAAAGGATAAAGATATTGGTTTCTTTGAAATACATCCATGTGTTGATACTATAAGTGGATGGGGCTTTGAAATATATTTACCTTGGGCTAACAACTTTGATAATATGACTTGGGCTTCATTCGGTGTAATCTGGTACATTAATATGGGCCATGCTGCAAACCTGGTTTGATACTCTTGAGGTTCATGCGATTATAATTCAAAAAATCTTCATGAACCATCATGATGGATTTATATATATGTAATCTATGAATAATAAAGGAATACCCCAAGGTGTTATAGATTATTGAAGGTGCCAGGATATATACATCCTATAAGAAATTCTTTTCATTATGATGTGATTTTATTCTATGATAAGTACGGATCAAACTTTTTTTCCAGTTTTAGTAAATATATGGAACTAGAACGAAGTGGATTAATGTTGAATGTGATGGGAGATTTTTTGATGAGCACTCAGTGGGATGATCACTAGTGTAAAAGATGTCAGGATCAGGTAAAATCATTTTTCACTAAACATGATTAACAATGTTTACCTTAATATACTCATGGTCTCATAAAGGAAGGGAAAGAAGGAGTTCGTTGAGATTTTGGGTAATATATGCCATGGAATAAAGAATATGTGGTTTCATTTGTGTCAATAATGTTTAAATAATCACATAAGATAAATTCCTAGAGGATCAAGAAGGTTAATTCAGTGTAGAAAATAATTAATCAAAGCAACTGATTGCAAGGTAAAATTGAATAGATTGATTAACTGAATGGATAAGCATTTTGGCCTCTCTATGTCCTCAATGATTGTTATATTTTTTATGATTGTATAAAATGGACATTATAAAACCCAATGTCCTAAAAAGAATGTTCTTGATGAGAATATACATTATGGTGTGAGTAATGGTTGAATTATGGATGATTAATAGACTATTGATGAAATTTAAAAGGATACCAGTATTATTGTTAATTGATCAAGGATGAAGTAATGGAAGTATTTATGTATATGGATTTAATAAATTATAATATTCAACTATGTATGGATTGTTTAGTTTATGTTTTTGATATGGATATACAATAATATATTGAATTGTCATGATTGACTATAATGGTAATCTCATAAATGGTAAAATTTTGACTAAGGGATGATAACCCTAAACATGTTCTTTATGTTAAGATATTATTATATGGGTAAGGATATGTGGGACATGAATAAGTAAATCAGACAGTACTTATTACCTGGTAACTAATTAAGGACCCATGTATAGGTGGTTTATGCTACCACTAATGTTCTTTACAACATTTTTGGATTTATGGAGTATGTCCAACATACTTTGGAATAGGGAAGTATGCATGTCTTCCAAAAGTATTTATAGTTATTTAGGTTGTTACCATGTTTTAAGGAAACATAAAATTAGGTTATCCACATTTTTTGAATGTGACAACCAAGATATACATTTTGATATATGTGAATCAATGTTAATCTGATTTCGTGACATTATTTATTATGATTTAGATTTTTCATCTTTTGGTAGGGTGATAAGGTTATCTATTCTTGAAAATATTTAGTTAATCATCAGAGGAAGTATTTGTGCACTGCGTTTGTTTTGAAATACATTGCTAAATGTATAATAAATGAATAACCTTATTTCAATCATGTATATATTTTATATTCTATTCTTGTGGTTCTAAAAAGGACATCACATATATTGGGTGATAACCAATCATGTCTGACTAGTCTGTATGTCTTGAACCCATGACCGAAGGACAATAATCATTTCACACCTACCAATAGCATACACAATCTCTTGGTTAATGTATGTGTATTTTTAATTAGTTAATATTTATTATGAACTATTAGTGTTACTTTTTGTATATTTATACTTGTTGTTTTTTAGAGACAAATAGTTAGGATTTTTATTCTTTTATTGTCTTTAATATTAGTTAAAATATTATTTTAAAACTTTAATCTTTAAATAATATTTATACACATCCATTCCACAAGGTAATGGATGTCTTATAAATTTTTCAAAGAACAAACAAAGATGTAATTTATTTTTAGAAATTTATCATGAAATACTCAATGTCCTGAATGTTATACAAATATATATTTTCGGAATCACATAATTTTTGTGGAGCAGGTGGAACATTAAATAATCAAATATTTATGGCATTGAGGCCCTAAAATGTCTATTGATCATTCAATTTTTTTGATTATTGACCTCAATCACTACAAATAAATATTTACTATGTTCCTCTATGTCCAATATTCACACACGACCTATATTCTCCTATATGGTAACCCAGTTACATGATTCATTGGGTAATCATTATGGTAACAAATTTCCCTTTTAAGGGATTTCTTTGTATATAGTTTTACGATTTGGGTTTCTATTAATTAAAATTTCATGTATTAAACCATTTATAACCAAGATGATTTTTGAGGGAGAAATTCATTTAATGTGGGGTTGAATGTAACACCTTGAGTTTTTGGGAATTTTTTTGAATAAATTTATCCCATCATTGTTTTTCATTTCACATTACACTGAAAATAGTTATATATATATATAAATATATATATTAAAAAACTAATTCTAAAAGTCCTTCCACACGAAATACCTACTTGACATGTACTACCTGTAATAGCAACAGGGCTTGCACTACAAGAAATATTGACTTGGTGTATGATGCAAGAGATAAAGAGTTTCTATGAAGCATATCATTTTATTATTTCATTTATTTATATAAGATAATTATAACATTGTAATTAAACTTAGTAATAAATAATTTTCAAATATTTTTTTTATAAAAATAAAACATCATTATAATGAATGGTGTTTTTTAAAGTCATTTGATGTTAAAAATATTGTTTTCTTGATTGAGTCACTTTTAAAAAAATAATTTTAGTAAAATTTCAAAATATAATAGGATAAAATAAACATCATTTTTTAATTCATAAAGTCAAAATTATCTAAGAAGATGTTTTTTTTATTTTTTAGAGAAACTTATTTTTTTTATGAATAGTGAAAAAATACAACTTTTTAAGTAAAAACTACATTATTTACTAATTAATTATCAATGATAAATGATATTATAAATATTTTTTAATTTCACATTATATGAATATTAATTATTCAAATACAATGAAATTCATTAGGATCAACTCCACTTTGAAATTGAATATAAAAACCTAAATAACATTTGAACGTTTCTCTACTATAAAACACCCTTATTTTTCCTCTTCTGCGGGTGTAACTTTATTCTTAATTATCTCTAAAATTTGATTAATACTTTGAAAATATGACCTAAATTAATTTATTTTGTATTATAATTATTTTCTAATAAGATCAAATTATTTTTGTGACAAAAATTTTATTGGATGTGATCAAAATTAATTACTGTAATTAAGGTACGACAAAGCATAATAAGGGACTAATCCTTATTATTGTGAAAAAAATGACTTGGACACTTTTATAAAAGTTATTTGATTTCCAAATTATAAAATTTATCCACATGTTTCTTTATATATGTGTTTTGGGATATTATTAAATGGGTGTTCCCTATAAAAACAGAAAATAAGGAAAATTACAAAAATCAAACATTCTTTACCTTTAACATTTATAAATATAGAAGATATATAAAAATAAACATATTTTTAGTTAGTTATGTCTTTTTGAATGAAATATGTGTTATTATTATCATTATAACTTATAAATAATTTTTAGAGATGGTTTATGTACATAAAATGCTTTAGAAACATCTATATAATGGTAATTTAGTTTACAATTATATATAATAAATGATTCTATAATTATTTTAATGGAATAGACCAACCTAGTCCATTACATTGTCTAATTTTCGTTCTTTGGTGTCCTGGATTCCAGGGGTGAGTAAGGAGGGTGTCGTGGACTATATATGGGTGTCACTGATCTGTTTACACCCATTGGCCTCACCAATCATTGCCACACCCAAATATTCCCCCTTAGGGGATGTTGGTGTTTCGTTCCCCTACATTCCTGTAACATTAGCATTAAGTATTAGTACGAATTAAATTTGGTTTAGTGATATTATAATTCCCATAAATGATGTTTTAAATCCACTATGTGTTTGGTGAACCTTGTGTTACCAACAAGTGTGGCCTTTTTACTTGGTGTAAAAACTTATTCTTATTTTATAGTTTCTCCACAGTAAAATATTTTCTTTATTTAATGGAAACTTATCAATTCAAAATTTTTTACTCCAGCATCCCTGAAGAGAATTATTAAATCTCAATTAATACTAATGTTTCAAACTACCCAACCCCGTGGTCGAGCCACGATCCAATTTTTATTCACATAAAAACATTTTCCCTAACTTTTTGGAAATATATTTTTCACAAGGAGAAATACTTCCTTCCTTTTTTAGGGTCACTCCATTAGTGTGCATAGAGTCTTCATTCTAGGACGAATCATACACCCCTTTTACAGCCCTTCCTACTCAGGATTAGATATCATGGAGTTACTCATCTACATGTTTTGCAACCCTAGTTGCTGGTGCAAGGATAAAACAACGATCATCGATCATCCAATTATGAGTACTTCTTCGTCTCTCTTTACTGTGCATCATTCAAGGTGGGAATGATAATTTTTCCATAGGTATGTAGATGAATCCAAACCTTAACAAAGATAACAAATAGGCATTTAAAGAATTAATGCGTGTAAATGATGATGATGTTGTTGTGTTCTTTTTAACTATATTTTTCTATTGTATATTTTATGGAGTCACTTACACTAAAAATCATGGCAGTTGGTGGTCCTTTATTGTGAAGTAATGAAGGTATGTGTTTTTTTCTGGTTAATCTTATGATTGAATGGATGTTAAAGGGAAACTGGCTAATCACGTAAACATTGTTGATTTAATGGATACCGAATGTATATGAATCCTTGTGTGATCTCCCCAATTAAACAAACAGAAATAAAGATCCTAATGAATGGTGAGATTAAACATACAAACACCCCTCCTTTTATCTGGTGATGTGTATAGTTGTTTTGTTTGATTCCTTGTGGGGTGAAGTGGATGGGATAGGAAATTTCAGTTATGTAGTGTTTGGTTTAAGGATCTGAGGGTGTGTCGAGCTAGTATGTTGGGTCTTGGTTGGGTTCTAGTACATCAGGGGATCTCACAGATACCTTTGAGGGTGAGACATGACAAGATAATTGGGTATGAATGATCAAATGCATGCATGGATTTTTTTTGTTTCAATTGATGTTTTTGTATTTTGGTTATGCCTCATTAGTTTCCCTATAGTGAAGAATTATTTTAAATGAAAATCACATGAACTTGTAAATAGAGAACCGGTACAATGGTGGAACTATTTACCAAGAATGGGTTTTTTTCTAGTTATGGTTGTCGTCTATTTGTGCAAGTGATATTGGTAGGGAGATTGGTTGTGTATGATATGATAGTCTAATTTGAAACTCATAGGTTAGGATGAGTTCTGGTTTAATAATAAGTATTAATTCAGATATTGTGATTTTTTATTCACACCTCACCCACATTGAACGCTTTGTGTCGAACAACCCCATCTTATGGGGGAGGGTGTCTTCCAAACATTCTTATGAGTTGCTAGTTTTTAGATCCTTTTTCTCCTTCTCCTGGGTATCCCAAGTCCTTTCGCGCTGGCTATGATGGCATACGGTTCATTATGGCCCAATACACCTACGTAATTGTGTGTTTTAGTGGTTGGACCATGTGTGTACAGACATTTTTAATTCCAATGTTTCTTCTGGATGAGATCTTGGTGACTGTGGGCATGGTGATGTATGGTTGTTGTGGCCCTTGAATTTTCAAGAGGGGTGTGTGGTTGTGTTGTCCCATAAGGTTTTAGTTGGGGCAGTAGTTGGACTACCATGGATGTTACGGGGGATGATAGACATGTATGATGACATAAATAACTAGCGGGAAAGCAGTGCGGGGTACCCAAATATCGATCTGTTATTACTATTACATTACCTGATTTGTGTTATTTGGGGTGTGTGCCTTCATGAGTCGGGATTGATAGCTTCCTTTATAGGTTCATTGGTTATCTCGATATCTCATGGGAAATTGGAATTTCTCCCCTCATGTTTCCAAGATATTGGTTTTCCTACTTTGTATGCTTGTACACAATCCATACATATATAAATTGCATCCACATTTCCAGGAGAACATTAAGGACATATATGGACCTTACTAGCAAATTCTACAAGAGTGTTGTTGCTTCATTTATTTTTTTGGAATTTTTGGTCATCAGAGTTTTCTTGTAACTTGTATCAGTTTATTTTGAACGTGAATAGAGGAATTGGTTTTTGGATTATTTTAATATTCGTTTTTTTTGTTTTTGGGACTTATCTTCTTATGTCCTTTTCTTATTAAATAAAAAGGGTATTAACTTCCATTTTATGTGAGATTCTATACCTTTGGTTCTAGTCTCCACCCTGGAGCCTATTGAAGGTGGGACTTGGAGGTCATTATCTCTCTTTAATCTTGATAAAGGAAGGTTCTAAAAGTTTGATGTCCCTTTCCTAATATTTGTGAAGGCGGGTCGTAACAAAATGGTATCCAAAGTTATGGTTGAGAGAAACGATGGGTTTTGGGTTTGGGGATAATGAAGATTGCATGGGATGGTATGGAAATAGTGTTAGGAAATCATGGTGCATGAAATAGTCCAGTTAAGATTGGCTTGGACATAGGATTTTATATCCCCCTGTGATCTGATGCAAGGACTCTTGGCCTACCGAATGTCCATGCGAGGATACACTGATTTCATGGGTAGTCGATCCCCATCATGTTAACATGCAGCTATGGCACCCAAAAGATATCCATGAGTAGTGCCATCAGTGGCGGCCTAGCAGGTTGATATGTTCGATTGGTGGAGGATTGGCCAAGAGGAAGAGGATGACAAGTGACATAAGACTCTGTGTTCCTTCCAATAGAAGACCCTCGGGGTGTATGAGGGTATAGTTTCAAACCTAGAGAGTGACTGATATCTTGAAGAGATTGAGATCACCTTTATCATGATATGTGTGTTGAGATAGTACTGGGTTCCGTTGTCAGTCAGTCAGATTAGGGGAGCATTGTGTCAGTGGTGGATGCTCTATCTCAGAGAGAGGATGGAGATAATTATTTATCGGCTGACTTTGAGAAAGAGTTCTTGAAATAATTCCCTTCTTCTATGATGATGACTGAAATGAGTAAAGGGTTAATTTCACTACTGCAAGGGATTATATCAGTAATGGATATAGGGATCATGTTCAAGAACATCCTTCACTTTTCTCCCAACCTATTTCTAGATGAGGATTCTTGAGAAAGACCTTTAGAGGAGGCACTCTGGCCTTCTCTAAAATATGATGTCACTCCCTTCACTATATCGATGTACATGCAAGACCATATGATTGAATAAGTGTTAGGGGGATGAAAATACTAGGATCTGTGCTGAGATTAAGGATCTATCTGAGCTTGTGGAAGGGAAAGTCCAATATCACTAGGCTCAATCTTTAACGCCATCAAGGCTTCAGCTGGTGGGTAGCAGGACTCAGTACTTCCAACATCGATCTCTCGGACCTCGCCCTTTCCCTACAAGTCTTTTACCAATATTATTTCTTTGTGGAATCCATGAGAATATTTGGAATTAGTGTTCGGACCGAGTGCAGTATAGTGTAGGTGTGTAGCATCAGTTCCCACATTAGTAGCATCATTTTTTAGACATATCTTTTTGGTAGCTATAGTAGGGACATCGATCTCCCACTCCTTTGAGAGAAGACATTTCATAAGGATTCAAACCATAGCGAACTCTTCAGGGAACTCAACTATGGTGTGTTTGGGGAGCCGGTCAAAAATAGAGAGGTATAAGAGCATGGAATGGTTTGTTTCACTATGTGAAGGCAGCAGTTCTACCTGGGTTCGTTGGTGGCCTTTCGAGGTATGATATACATTTTTAGTACTCATTATTATGCCTTGTTTGATTCCAGAGACTCTAACTACTTTTTTCTACACGATATAATCTATACCATGGGCCTTGGTGTAGAGAGAATCTACAATCCCCTAGTTCTATATACAATAGTTGAAGATCAGACCAGCCTTTGTTATGTGTGTCGAGTATGTAGGATGATGTTAGGGCTACATAAGTCCAGTGGAGATCTTCTTAAGCTACAAATATAGCAATATGATATCATCATGGGTATCGACTAATTGTTTGTTTTTCACACTATTATGAGATTCTTCTGGAGAAGGGTCATGTTCCCAAACATGGGAGACTAGTGTGTAGCTTTCAATGGTGATCATGGTTTCCAGTAGGCCAACCGGAGAGTGGATCCCCTCCAATACTAGTTAGCTAAGTTGTCATTGGAGAACGAAGACATAGAGATAGTGGATGTTCCAGGGATTGTCATAGAGTTCCTGGAAGTCTTTATTGAAGAGGTTGTGACTCTTCCACCTCGACGTGATGTCGTTGTTAGGATAGACAAACAACCCAATGCATGATCGTTTTTGATCGCTCCCTTTTAGATGACACCTTCAGAGTTATTAGAGTTACAAATTTAGGTTGATGAATGGGTGAAGAAGGGTTTTATTTTACTAAGCATGTCACCATGGGTTTCTCCGGTCTTGTTCCAGAAGGAGGATGGTGGTCTCAAGATGTGCATATAATACCAATGGATAAATTATATGAAGGTCAACAATCATTACCTCCTCCCATGGATCGGTGACGATTTTGACCAGTTGAAGGGAGCTTGTGGATCCTTAAGATCGACCTACATTCGGGATATCAACATTTTTGTGTGAAGGAGGATGAGATCATGAAGACCAGTTTTAGGTTTATGTATGGACACTTTGAGTTCATGATCTGGCCGTTCGGCATTACGAACACACCAGATGTGTCCATGGTTAAAATGAACTCTATTTTCCAAAAGTATCTAGACTGGTTCTTTGTCGTGTTCATCATGGACATCCCAATCTACTTAAGATCAGAGGAGGATCCACCAAGATTCTATGGATAGTTATGGAATTCCTCCAACATAACCATCTCCATAATAATTTGTCCAATTACATGTTATAGTAACATTAGGTGCACATACAAGTACACGTGGTGCCCTAGAAAGGAATAGCAGTGGACATATTGAAGGATGAAGCAACTATTTCTTAGGAAGAACCAAAGAACATGATAGAGGTTCATTGTTTCTAGGTTTTGCAGGTTACTACTGGAGGTTCATACTCGACTAATCTCGAGTTTTAGTGTTCTTTATAGCCTTGATAAAGAAAAATCATGCATTCGTTTGGAGTTTGCAGGGCGGGGTAGCTTTCAGTTATCTGAACGGGAAACATGTCAGTTCCCCAGTGCTGAGGATTCCTGGGAAAGTGGTAACATTTGATGTGTTTTGTGACACTTCTTGGATAGTATTGGGATGTGTATTAATGCAATAGTGTTTATGGATCTCTTATGGTTCTGGTCATTTACATCTTCAAGAACGTAACAATGCAACCCATGATCTTGAGAAAGAAACTATTGGGTTTGCATTAAATTTTGGTGGAATTACATCAATGGGGAGTTCTTCGTGGTCTTTATAGATCCTAAGAACATGAGTTATGACTTCTCCCATTGAGACCAAAACGTTCTCCAGTGGATGGGAATGGAGATCCTTTAGGACTAAAACATCAAGATCTCATACAGATCAGAAAAGGGTAATGTGATCTTTGATGATTTGTGTAGGAATTCACATAGAGATGTGGTTTAGAAGTCAGCAGATGCTTGTAATGCAATGGAGTAGTTTGCTTCTATGCACCACAGAATGAGAGTGGATGATGGTAGAGTCTATCTATTTTAGATGACTCTACAGTCCACTTTATTTGGAAAGGTGGAGGGTCATAGGGGGGAATACTCAGAGAGTGAAGTGATGCGCGATCTGGTTGACCAGGGAAATTCTCTAGAAGGGTGGTTGGGGGATGGTCATAATCTGATGAATTTCTATAAAAATATTTTTGTATTGATGGAATCATGTGAGAACGTTTTCAGTGACTTCTATATCTCACCCATGGAAGAACAACCAAGAGTTTACATGATGTACCAGGGATTGAGGGGTTAGTTTTGGTGGCTGAGGTGAAGTGGAAAGTATCGAAGTCTGTAGCAATGTGCATTGTGTGTCAGCATGTAAAGGTTTGATACCATGTTCTAGGAGGTTTTTTCATCGATTATAAGTCCTGTAGTACATGTGGGATGAAATATCAATGGATTTTTCCACATAACTACCCGTATTTAAGGGAGTAAGCCATGAAATTTTTTAGTGGTGGATCAATCGATGAAATAATCTCACTTATTACCAATCAAGGATTTGTGTGTGGTGGAAGCCTTTTCACAAAGATATGTGGATGAGGTGGTGCAGTTGCATGGGGTTCCGAGTTCTATAGTCTCGGATCAGGGTACACTGTTTACCACACAATTTTGGAGGGGATTAAAACATGATTTTAGAACCCACCTATTCCTTAGAACCACTTTCCACACCCAAATAGATGGTAAATATAGATGGCCATCCATATATTAGAAGATATGTTGTGGGAATGAGATCTGGACATTGAAGGATCATGGTTTTGACATTTTCCATTATTATATTTTGATTACAATAATATCTATCACTCTACTGTTTTCATGGAACCTTTTGAAGCCTTGTATGGATGACTGTGTTGTTCACCAGTTGGATCGATAGAGGTTGGGTAGGTAGGTGTCCTTGGTCGAAGGTGGAGCAGAGTATAACGAAGAAGGTTCATCACGGGCGTGAGAGGATGAAGTCATTCCATGTTCGTTGGACACTTCGTGTGGTTTTGATGTGTTGATGAAGTAGAATATCAGTTGGTGCAATCCCCACCTCTACAGAGGGTCCGCAACGAGGTCCATGTATCTCAACTCCATTGGTATCTGCACAATGAATCCCATGTCCTCTACTAGGGAGAGTTGGATATCAAGGATGACGCGACGTTCATGGAGAAACCATTGAGAATCAAGGATCGTATGGAGATAGTTCTTGGTGGTTAGACCATTCCCCTGGTTTGTGTTTTGTGGAGACATGGTGGCCTTGAGGAGATTACCTGGAAAGGGGAGGCCCAGATGCATGACCAGTACCCAGAATAATATCTGTTTTGATATTGTGTTTCTTGTGCATTGTTTTGGTGAAATTATTGACATTTCATTCAATGAGATGGTATATTTTTCTCTAGATATGTGTGAAAATTCTACACTCTGGGGAGAGTATTACATGATCCCTACTCAAGACACATTAGTATGGATGCGATTAAACCAATGTGGGTGAATCAGTGATGCCCTAAGAGGATTGTATCTTGACATGGAAGAGGGACACCCAAACCTATATGTCTGGATGATGTGACCTTTATACGATTGTATGGTTACCTCAGGGAGGGGAGCAGTAGGGTATACATATTTGTTCAATAGATAGATGAGAGAGAGTTGTTTCGATATGTTGAGGTTACTTCTAGGATTAAAAAATTAGCATGGTTTGGCTGTGAGAGGTATATTTGGGAATAGTTGTTCATATCCCTCTCTCTTAGTTGGGTTTAGTCTAGATTCTCAAGGATGATAATAGTTTTAGAGGAATCTGATATAATGGAATGGAAATCCAAGTCCATTACATTGTTGAATTATTGTTCTCGGGCTGTCCTGGACACCCTGGGAGAGTCAAGAGTATGTTAGTGTCAGTAGTAGGGTGTCACCGATATGTTACACTGTGGGTATCTAATATGTCTCACTGATTAGAGTGTCATGGATCGGTGGGTCATCAATCGGTACCACACCTGAATTGTGCTACATGGGGGTTGTTGGGGTTCTTTCCCTAGTTTTCCCATAACATCTCATTAATGCTTTTTATAACATTAAATTTATTTAAGGCTATTTTAAATCCCATAAATTATGTTATAAATAACATAAGAGTGGGTTGAAGCTTAATTTACCAAAATGTGTGGACTTTTTACTTAGTTTCACATTATTTTCCTTTTTTTATAGTTTCTACCATATTACGTGTCTTCTCTATTTAAAAGAAAATATATTAATTCAAAATTGTTTTATCTAACATCTCTAAGGAGAATTTATAAATCCTAATTAATCACAATGTTTGAAACTACCCAACTATGTTGTCAAGACCTAATCCATATATTATGTACATTGAAATAGTCTCCCAGATTTTTAGGATTTGTATTTTTAGTATGAATATATTCTCTCTTTTCTTTTTCCTGCTGGTCTCTCACTTAGTTCACCTAGACACTTTTTCCTGGACAAATTGTACTCCCATGTAGGATCCCATGATGCTCATCCATGGAGCCCTTGGAGTTCGTCATCTGCAAGTCATGCATGCCCACTTTTGGGGGAAACGTGAAAACAACAATCGTTAATCATCCAGTTAGGGGATCATCATTCATCTTTCATTATTATGAATCATGTGGCATGGGTATGAAAATTATTCCCTCTGGATGTAGATGAAACCAATCCATAACGAATATAATAAAAAATATATTAATGAATGAATGGTTTTTAATGATGATGATATTTATATGTTACTTTTACAATAGATTTTATGTTGTAATTTTTATGGACTCACGTAAGTCAAAATCAGGTCAATTGCTGGTCCTTTTTTCCACACTTTTGAAGACCAATAATTTTTTATGGATATAGGTATGATAGAATTGAAGAAACATGGAAACTGGTTACTCATGTAAAAATGGTTGATTAAATGGGTACCTGATGAATATGAATTCTTTTGTGACAACCCCATTTAACCAAACGTAAAAAATGTACATAATTAAGGGTGTTATTAAATCTGAAAACTCCCTTTCTCTGTTCAAGTGATGTTTATGGTTACTCGGTTATGAACTTTATAGGATGAAGTCGATGGGAGTATAATATCTAGTTGAGAAGTGGTTAGATTTTGAAACTGAGGGCATGTGGAGCCGCTATGTTCGGGCTTGGTTTTGTTCTAGTACTTTGAGGGATCTCCCAGATCCCTTTTTGGTAGTTAATTTTAAATAGAACCGGTTGTGTATGCTTAAAAGAATGAATGAATGTTTTGTTTTAGTTTTAGTTTTTGGCTTGTGGTTGTTCCTGATTAGTTTCCTAGTAGTGAATAATAATATTAAATGAGAATGACTTGAACATGTAAAATTAGAACTGTTAAAATGAGTTGAACTATTTTACTGGATTGTTTTCAGCTCTAGTTATGGTTTCTGTGTGTTTGTTCAAGTGGAAATAATAGATAGAGTAGATGTGTATTGGCTGGTTTTCTGTTTCATAAGACAATAGTTTGGATGAGTGGTTGTTTAAAAATATGTATAAATTTTATTCTGGTGTTTCTTATTTTCTCCCCATCCACGTTTAGCACTTCTTGTCGAACACCCACATCCCATGGGGGAGGCGTTTTTTCCTACATTATTATGAGTGGCTAGTTATTAGCTTCTTTCTGATCTCTCTCATAGGTACCTAAAGATTATTTGAGAAGTTTGTGATGGCTATGGTTCAATATGGTCCAAGTATCTTTGGGCAAGATGTCTTGTGGTTATTATCCCAGGAGTGTGCAGGCATGTTTGTTCCTCAAATGTCTTCGGGATTGGTCCTAGGTTGCTTCGGGCATGGTAGTGGTTGTTCTGGCCTGGGCATCTGTGGGCATGTTGATCTGGGGTTATTATAGCCCTAGTGTCTACAGTCATTGTGATGTGTGTTTGTTGTGCACCAAGTGTATACCGGTGCAGATCATGGTTTTCAAGGCCCATATGGTTGTTGTTGGGGTGGCACGTGAATTATAGTGGTACTTATGGGGAGGTCTGACATGTTGGATGTTGTAAATAACCAGTGGGAAAGTGTTTTAGTGTACCCAAATATCGATGTGTTATTATTATAACATTACCTGATTTTCATTATTTGTGTATTGTTCAATGGTTATGTTGGGTGTATAGTTTCCTTTCCTGGCTCTTTGGTTATCCTTATTTCTCACGGGGCTTAAGAATGCCTCCCCATATTTGCCTGAGATATATTGGTTTTCCCTAATTAGTAACCCTATATAATCACCCTACATGTATAAGATTGAGTTATGGTATCCAGGAGGACATTGAAGACCATGCTATACATTATTATCATGGGAATGACGAGTTTTCATTACTTCATTTTTTCTTTTAGTAATTTTTTAATTAGAGTTTTATTTTACACTGAATCAGTTTATTTTGATCATGCATATGGGCAATGGTTTTTGGTTTTACTTTTTCTCTCGGTTTTTTGAGTTGTTTGGAATTTAATGACTTATCTCCATATATTATAAAATAAAAAGGAAAATTCCTTCAATTTTACATGATATTCTATACCTTTTTTTCTATTCTCCACTTAGGGGCCTACAAAAGGTGGGAATCAGGGGTCATTATCTATCGTTCGACTTGATTAGGGGCTTGGATGTGGGTAGCCCCTTTCCTCACTGTGGTGAAGGCGAGTCGTGAAAAATATTATAAGAGAAGATAATTAATTGAATTAATTTATATATTAATATTTCATGATACAAACCTGTGAATCAACATATTTCAATTCCAATGTAATATAGATATTTTGAAATTAACATCAAATAAATAATGTCAAAATTGACATTATTTTTATTTTAATATAAATGAATCATAAAATGGATATGAAATTGATAAAAATCATATATTATTCCAGGTGACTTATAATTGTCAATATATATTAAATATTTTATATTAATGTAATAGTTATACTTTTATAATTAACATATTGACCCATATTATATAATTACGTTGCTAAGACGGTCTGGGTTCAAGCAGTGTTTTCACACGTCACAGGCTATTTATTAAAATTAATGTGAAGAAAATAGCATTTAAATTTTATAAATTATATATAATTATAATAATTATGTTCCTTTATATTTTAAAATAATTCCCAAGTTAATTTACAGTTCCCAGTTAAATTTTATAGACTATAAAAGTAGATGCATAAATAAAAACCTAAATGATAAAATTGGGGAATCATAGCATGTATGGAACCAAAAAATTAAAAACAAAATCTTGTTGTATGTATGTGTTTTTTCAAGACCAATATTATCCTTTAATCTATTATTTGTTCATTTTTTCGATCTTTAGGTAAAATTGACCACCCATTGTTGAATACCTTTTGGTATTTACAAAAGTGGCACTCCCCCTCCATATAAAAAGTCAACCACTCTACCCCTTCATCACACCTTTCAATCCTTTTATGATTGCCCAATTCCTAGCTAAATATCCTCCAAAAAATTGAAAATTATCCCATGAATCCACCCATTGGATGTAAATCTTATCAATAAATCCTTTTCTCACAAACAAATATTCTCTACCCGATTATTAAGTAATATCTTCTATCAAGTACCTTTCTATTATTTTCCTTCTCCATCCCTCCACTATTTTTATTAGCATATTCATTAAGAAAAAAGATTCCTAAATATACTAAAATGTTGTAATTAAATGTTTCTGACCTACACATACACACACATCCGTTTATTGGATGTTGAACACACTGTTTCGATGTGTGGTTAACTACTACCTCACAAAATGATAAATGTTAATTTCTCTATTACTATCAATCATGATGGGCATAAAAATGGAAAATATATTTATATATGTAATATATAATAATTATTATAACATTATGATTCATTATTATTTTAACAAAAAAAATTATTTTACCATCCATTATGTGTTAATATGATAATATTGTTTGGGGAAGTGTGTCCTACCACACCATCAAAGTGATTTGAATCATTCACACACATCATTGAATGTATTAAAAATGGGTTTTATGAAATTATATGATTTATATGATTTATGAATGATAATTTAATAATTATATATATACATATATATATATATATATGTCATTTACATATATTCATTCAGTAAAACAATACAAATTGAAAACAACAATAATGCTTAAGTACGTCTTAACATCTCCTTGAACGATGTATTTCATTTTATAACTATTAATGATATTGATTATTAAAATATCAATATAATGTATATTCTTTATATTTATTTCATTCTATAAATTCTTGAATCATTATATAAGTATACGGTCTAAAATAGGTATCAAATTAAGACACGTACGAAGAAAAAATTGATTATTACTCAAAGTGAAACCTTAACATAAGATAGTTAACAAGAGGGTAATATATGGTTATGATAGAAATATATATTGTAATATATAAAAGAATATTATTATGTAAAATATTTATAATAAACAAATATTTATCATACCAGATGATTATTTGGGTATATAGAGAGTCAATACACATGGTAAAGGGATTTAATCTCACTTTTAATATCTATGAGATAGAAGCTATGTTCACCACTTTTTCCTTTTATCTGGTGTATTTATTTCCTATGAATGATATTTATTTATTTTTTAATTAAATTTATGGGTATATACATTCACATTTCATGATCCTTCTTTCACGGCATTTATGTTTCAAATGTCCTTAAATATGTAAAAATGTATTGTCTCAATTTTCCTTATTTGCGACATCTATTTTCCTTTGAAACTAAATGTTATTTTTAGGTCTATATAAAATCATTTAAAATTAAATATCATTAATTTTATTCCTCTCAGGATATTCAATTATTCATGTAGTTTCCATTCTTTACATAGGGATCAATGATCCCATGATACCATGTTAAAAGTGATTATTGGGACAATCTCATTTTTTTGAGATTATTTATGTTCATGATTTAAAAGATTAAATATTATGATCCATATCTCATGAATATACATTAGTTTCATTATTATATGTTATTTCATTATATACTCATGTATTGGTTACATTTATTTCTCTTTGGTAGATAAGTGTATTAAGAAAGTGTTTTTAGGAATTCATGGATATAGACCCTCTTTAATCGAAATTATATGCTTTCTAAAAATGTTTTGAACGAATATTATATAATTACAATATAATATATAAAAGGCATTTTTACCTTTTTTTACCAATCTCTTTAAGGTAATATTCTTTTCATTTTCCGAATAATAAACTTTTTTGTCTATTTTACTATGCATAAGGAATTTTCCTTTAACCTCGTATTACTTGTATATATTTACCTACCATTATTTATTCAATGCTCACATTTCATTGATTAAAAATTTTATATTTAATACAATGTTTCTAAAAGTAATTTTAAAGGAAAATTT
Organism: Viscum album; assembly: GCA_963277665.1. Classification (NCBI taxonomy): domain Eukaryota; kingdom Viridiplantae; phylum Streptophyta; class Magnoliopsida; order Santalales; family Viscaceae; genus Viscum; species Viscum album. The sequence continues at coordinate 790,657,735 of OY728160.1, read as the reverse complement.
TTATCAATATTTTTTAATGCGTCTTTTATATGTTTTAATGGAATAACGGTTTAAAAATGTTTTGAAGTATATTTTACAAGTTTTCAAATTACATTCAATGAACTGGTTTAAAAAATAAATATAGATTATAATATTTCATTAAAAATTATTTTAAAAATGTTTTTGATCTTTCTTTATTTTTTTAAAAGAATTTTCAATGAAAAGTTTTTCCGAAAATTTTAAATATTTCTTTAAATTTATTCATTCGGTCTTAAAGAAAATGGTTTTGAATTTTATTTAAAGAATAATTTTAATGTTTTCAAGGAAAATGTTTTTTAAAATTATTTCATTTATTCTATATAGGTTTTAAGGGTATTTTTAAGAACAATATTTTCAAATGGTTTCACGTATAGAAAATCCTTTTTTTAAAAATGATATGTTCATCATGAAATGTATTTTGAGTATATTTATAAATAATTATTCATATTAGATGTCATATATTGATGTTAAATTTTCATTTCATGGAAATGATCCAAATTTCCCATTCATAGCCTTTCTAATAATGAGTTTGGATTAAAACCATGGTTTAAACCCATTTATCCTTCATGGGTATTATGTAGATGAAATTTTTTTTCTCTATCATAGGTTATATTCTTTGGAAACCCATTTCTTTTGACAAGATATGTTTATTGTGAAATAATTATGATACCTCTCTCTTTCCATAGGTTTTTATATGATTACACGTTTATGTTACCCATTTAATTTCATGGGTTATGATTTTTTATTTTGATCTTGTAGAATATATTTTAATGGTTTCATTTTGTGATTGGTGGGACATAAATCTCCCCAATGCATTGGGTAATGATTTATATCTCATGAAAAAATACAGGGTAGGAACGAGGGTTACTCGGTTCAGTAATACAAAACTGGAATGACGGATACCCAGTTCCATAATTTAGGGAAGTAATGAGGGTCACTCTTTTTAGTAATAATGGGTTGGAATAGGGGTTACCTAGATCAGTAATGGACTATTTCCACTAATATGTTCTTTGAATTAATGCCTTGGATACTTCGTAAATTAGTATATGCTTATGTGTCTCCAAAATTTCCTTTATTATTTATGTATTATAATTTTATGGATTATGATATTTATTTTATATGATTCATGACTTATAAATATCCAATCATTATTCCATGACCTATGTTTTGATCATTGAGATGTATTGTATGATATTTTGTTTATATGATATTTTCTTAATACCCTTATTCTCATGTTTATGCTGACATGTATATATTTTTTCCCTCACTGAGCATTTGAGCTTACCCATTTAATGTTTCCATTCCCCCAGGTTATGATGATAAGTACTATGTTTGACTCCTTGTGGGGGGACATGGATGGGATAGAAATTCTAGTTGATAAGCTGATCGATTACTGATCCAAGGCCATTTGGTTCTAGTAGGTTGGGTCTCGGTTTAGTTCCCATACATTGGGGGATCTCAGAGTTCCACTTATTGGTGTGACCCTACTAGAGAACCCAGTATTATTTATTAAATGCATGAATGGTTGTTTTGTTGCAGTTGTTGTTTTTGGATTTTGGTTATGCCTAATTAATTACCTGGTAGTGAAGAATTATTTTAAATTAAAATTACAGAAACATGTTAAATGAGAACTGGTACAATGGGGAACTATTTTCCTAGAATGGGATCTTCTCTAGTTACGGATGTTGTGTATTAGAGCATGTGGGAACAATAGGGGGAGTGGTTTTGTATGAGCTATTTGTCTATTTAAAAATGAAAATTATAGGATGATTAATTGTTTAACTATATGTATAAATTTAGTTCTTGTGTTTCTTATTTTCACCCCACCAACATTGATTACTTCGTGTCGAAAACCCATATCTCATAGGGGAGGGTGTTTTCGCAGCATTCTTAGGAGTTGCTAGTTTTTATCTCATTTTTTCTCCCTCTCCCATGTAACCCATGACTCATTGAGCTGGCTATGATTGACTATGGTTCATTATGGCACAATACTCATTGGGATGGGTGTGTTGTGGTGTTTTTACCAACTATGTGTGGGAAATTTTGTTTCCCATGGGTTATTTGGATGAGACCCTGGAGTTTCCAGCCATGGTGGTGTGTGGTTTTTGTGGCCCTGGTGTTTGTAGGAGGGATGTTTTGTTGTAGTGGACCAAAAGGTTTTTGTTTGGACATTAGTGTGTCTATATTGGAAGTTATTGGGGAGGTTTGACAGGTTGTATTTCCTAAATAAATAGTGGGTATACATTGTGGGGTACCCAAATATCGATGTGTAATTACCATTAAATTACAAGATTTTCATTATTTGTGGAGTGTGCATTCATGAGGATGGGTGGATTATTTCTTTTCTAGGAGTTTGGTGATGTCTATTTCCCATGGGGCATTGGAATTCCTCCCCACATGTTTATGAGATATTTAGGATTTCCCTAATGATTATACCTTTATACAAACCATACGTATATAAAATTACTTCCTTGTTTCTATGAGGACATTGAGGACCACGATTGTACTTAATAGCTCAGGCTACAGGAGTTGTCAATGATGCATTAATTTTTTATTTTATTTTTTTTCATCATAATTTTCTTGTACATTTTATAAATTTATCTTGAACAAGAATATGGGAATTGGTTTTTGGATTTTATTTTACATTTAGTTTTGGAGTTGTTAGAGATTTACCATCTTATATCCTGATCATATTAAATAAAAATTTTAAATCCATACAATTTTTGTTGGATTATATAACCTTAGATTAAATCTCCACTCGAGGTCCTGTTGAAGGTGGGAAATAGGGGTTCACTATTTCTCCTTCAACTTGATGAATGAAGATTATGGCTATTTGATGTCCCTTTCCACATATTGGTGAAGGCAGGTCATGAAATAACGGAATCATATGCGATGGTTGAGAGATAGGACAATGTTCAGGGATTGGAACAATTAGGATTTCATGGGATGGTATGTAAATAGTGTTAGAAAATATTTGTGTGTGAAATAGTCCCGGGAAGACCAGCTAAGAAATGGGATTTTAGGGCCCCCCATTATCTGATGCAAGGACTCTGGTCCAACAAAACAACTAGGTGAGGCGACACTAATTGCATGGTATAGACCCAAATGAAAGGTACATGCATCATAATCACTTGGGTCCTTCTGTGTCTTGAGAAATTTTAGGAATATAAAATAAATAAAATGTTTAATAAAACATTAAAATTTTATCTTCTATAGTACTCGGGGATATGAATTCCATGATTATATTCCAGCTATGGATCCCAGACGACAACCATGGGTAGTGAAGTTAGTCAAGGCCTAGTAGGTTTATCTTGTTGATCAGTGGAGGATTGACCAAGAGGAAGAGGATGACAAGTGGCAGAATACATTGTGTTCCTTCCAGTGGCAGAACCTTTGGAAGTACAAGAGATGTGTTTCTAACATAACGATAGAGGGATGGCATGAAGAGATGGTGATCACCATTACACATATCCATGCCACGAGGGAGTGATGGGTTCTGTTGTTAGTCATTCAGATGAAGGGAGAAACACATCAGTGGTGGAAACTCTTTCTCGAAGAGAGGATGGAGATGTTTTTTTTGGGCTGACTTCGAGAAGGAGTTCTGGGAGGAATTCCATTCTTCTATAATGATATATGGAAACATGCCAAATAATATTTCCTTGTAGCAAGGGAGTATATCGATAAGGCAATTTTGGATGAATTTCAATAAACACCTTCAATTTTCTCCCAACCTCTAGCTAGATGAGGAGACTTGGGAATGCCATTTAGAGGACGCACTCCAACATCCTCTACAACATGATTTCACTCCCATCACTCGAACGATGTACTTGGAGGTCCAGTAGATATATGAATTGTTGGAGAGGATTAAAATGAAGGGAGGTGTTCCGCTAAAGATAAGCTAGTTGATATCATCGAAGGGGAAGTCCATTAGCACCAGGCCTCCAACATTAGGTCCTTCTAGGCTTCATCCGACAGGAAGAAGGCCTAAGTAGGTCCAGAAACTATCTACCGGTCCTGACCCTATCCCTATGTGTCTAGGAGCGAGATACATTAACTGTGGTAGCCATGGTAATTATTGTAATTAGATCCTGGACTGAGTGTAGTATAGTGTGAGTGTGCAGGTTCAACACCTACCTCAATAAGATCAATTTCAAGCAAGACTTTTTCAATAGCTGTAGCAGGAACAATGAGATACCGCTCATTTGAGATCAGATGTTGTAGGAGGAGGCCAACCTCAGGGCACTATTTAGGGACCACAACCAGGTTGTGGTTGGGGAGGAGGTCAACAACTGAGAGGTAGAGGAGACTGGTGTGGGTAGATGCATGACATGAAGGTAGTTGTTCCAGCAGGGTCGGTGGTTGTTCATGGTATGATCGTCTTGTTTAGTACTCTGGCTTGTTCCCTGTTTGATTAAGGATATTATGATTCCTCTGTTTCACCTAGAATATCCCATTCCTTGGGCCTATGCATAGAGAGATTCTTTATTCCGCTAGTGCTGAGTACACTATTTAGAGTTCAGGCCAGCCTATGTGATGTCTGTTAAAGAAGTACACTAATGTTGGAGCTATATATGTAACATCACAGGAAAAAAAAGAATATTAGTTTTTCATATTTATTAATTTTTGTGAAATAAAATATTAATATTACTTTAAATGGAACGTTGTGCTCGATGGCGTACCCAATACGCAACAACGAGTTTCTATGAAATCTTACATTGCACTCTAATAATAAAATAATATTATTTTAAATGGTAGTTAATGCCTAGCTGTTGTATTGGCCAGAATGAATCTAAATAACTAAATTATGATTAAATATGTTTGGCAAATGTTTTTACATTAATCCAATAAAAGATAAAGGCTTAAAATAATAAAAGAATTCATTTTTTTGCATAAATACTCTGAAATTCACTAAAAGGTCGATTTATCCCCTTTTGATGGTGAACCCTCTTTAACATAGTTTTGGTCACTCTTATAAATTATATAGGAACAAATAAAACTCTTCTTTAGAATCGGGACATCAAAATTTACATTGTGTAAATTTTTGGAATTTTTCTGATAAAGTTCATTTTTTAATGAATAGTGAAAAATGTTGTATTTTTATCCAAAACCTCTTTTAATCTAATTTATTTATATGATTAGATTATCTTTTTAATTGTTTTTAAATTACAATTATAATATATATTTACCATTTAATCCAATAGTGGTCATTGAAATTAATTTCACTTTGAAATTGGACTTAAACTACTGTCAATCTTTTGATATATATTGTTTCATAAAAACACGCTATTTGTTCTGACAACGGGAATTAATTATTAAATTAATTAATGAAACTTATATTTTTTGAATTTTGAAAAATAGACATCATTTTTGAATTCAGAATATCTGATATATCTTAGGGTGAATTTTTGGTATTTTTCTGAAAAACTTCAATTTCTCATGAATAGTGAAACCATTAAAAAGTACTTAAAAACTGATTTTTCGTTTAAATGAAACATTACCACTTATGTGATTTTAATTTCAAAAAACCAACAAACATGGCTGTCATTAGGATGAAAAATGTGGTTCAATGGGATTAAAATAATTTTTTGGTGAATAGTAACTTTTATGTTTTATTAATCGTGATTAAAGTTAATTAGTATAATTTAAGGTAAAGATAATGTAATAATAATATGAAATGACCTTGAAAAATGTCCTAATCTTATTGGATGAGTAATGGCTGACCAATAAAATCCATGGGTCAACTTGGGGACCCCATGTAGTTACTTTGGTAGGAAAATGACATTAATAACTTTTTATTTAAAGTTTAAATTAAAATGTCACAAACATGTATTGGTTTACTAAAACAATTTTTACATCGGGTTATTCAAGTCATAGTTTTTACTATAAATATTCATTAGAAATATAATAATATTTCCTAGATCAAGATATTTTTTTTATAATTTTTAGACATTATATAAATTAATTTATTTATGACATAGTGATGATGCAGTGAATACCTCATAAATGAACGATTTAAATAAAACGAGATGATAGGGTAACATATAAGTCATAAACTTGTCACAAACCTATTGTATGGGTGGATTTAGAAACCTTATCACCTTATCCTAGAAATATATCCTTTTGGGTCATTTAAAATTCTAAAAGCATTTTATAATAAAGTATTATTTTATAACTTTCCAAGAGTGCCCCTCCTCTTCTCTTATAAAAGGTCCCCACCTCTACCACCTTACCCACACCTCTCAAGCCTTTTCCTGGCCAACCGATACCCATTTCATCTCTCAACATCCCTCTCTTCAGCATTTAAGCCTCACCTTAGGCAGAAAGCTCTTCTAGAATCCCTTTAGGTTCAAACCAAAGGGAGTTGCCCGATTTAATGTTAATGTCTTCTCTTATGTTCTTTTGTTTTATTTTTCTTATCCAGCCCCCTAAACTCTTTTTATTCCTATATTTTTTAACAACCCCAGTATCTTAAATATAATAGGATGTTTTTATTCAATGTATTCGTGCTACACTTACACACACATCCATCTAATGGTTAAATAACATACTGAATCTGTGGATGGCGAATTACTGCCTCACGAAACGATGATTGTTCAATATTATTTTAACACCTTTAAATGTGGCCATTATTATGCCAATTTATTTTATATATGATATATATGGTATATATTTCTTCTATATTCTTCTGTATTTTATATTTAAAACATACCTTTGTTATTTTCATGTTGTGCAAATGTGATAATTTCATATTAGGAAGTGTGGACTACCGCCCCCTCAAGTGATGTGACTTGTTCATGCAACACATGGAATGTATAAAGAGTGAAATTAATGAACTTATGAGACCTATATAACATATATATTATACTGTAATTATAATATATATATATATATATATATATCAATTATTTTTAATTCCATTAATATGACAAAGAAATGAAAGTAGCGTTCATGCGTATGTACGGCCTACCATCTACATGAATGGTGCATTTCATTTCTTATTAGCTCCAAATGTTATGTAATATTATAAAATGAATATTTACTGGATATATATGATATTTAAATCATTAATACTATTTTGGATTTGATGTACTTATAACTACAGGGACAATTCTTTTCAAACAAGTTCATTTTTGACTCATGTACCAAACATCGACAAAAACATCTGTTATGAACCCACATAATTAACTAATTATTATAACATTATAATATGATATATGAATTCAATAATAAAATTTAAATGATGTCCTTAAGAAATAATAAATTGAAAATGTTTATTATTCTGGAATATAAAGGAACGAACAAGACAAGTCGGACTTGAGGTAAGGGATCCTACCTCTCTTTATTTTTAAGTACTTTTTTATGTAACTTACTTTAAGCTCCTCTTTATTATGTTGGGGGATTCTCTTTTATATTCCCATTTCTTTAAATTTTATGTTAATATTATTATAAGCACTATTTTATCTCATTAATCAATTATTTGATGTTTTATGTGGCGTCGTTAGGCTGCCGAATTTTCATAAGGGGGTTTTCATCTCACTTTTTATTCCTGTGAGATTCATGCTACATTGGCCACTATTTCCTTTTTGTGGTGTATATACTGCCAATTATTTTAATATTTTTATAATATACTCTCATTTATGGGTCGTTACATCTTCATTGTATGACCCTTCTTTCATGGGGTTTACGTTTCGAAAGTTGCCCAAATCTGTAAGGGAACCTTTCACACTACTCTTTTAAAAAGACTTATTTTGTTATTTATTTTAATATACATCTTTTTATTTTGTGATATGTTCTTCTATATCCTTATTGATTTAAATTTTATGTCCATGTGATGAGATACCATTTTCACTCTCATCAACTTATTTTATGAATTTTATCTTGACGGCGTTAGGCTGTCGAATTTTACCAAGGGAACCTTTTAACCCAATTTCGATTTCTTTGGGTTCAACATATAGAAATTGAATATGTCATTCTTTGAATATGTGTGAATGGCCTTTGATTGTTTTACACTTAATATCCACTTATATTGAGTGTATTTATATTTTTCACACATAATTATGGGATTGATTTATCCTTAATTTAAGGATACCTTCTTTATAAGGGATTTCATCTCATTTTACATTTCAATTGAAGCTTTATTGTTGTTATGAACCAATTCACTCTTTTATGGTGTATATATTGTCCTTTTGAATATTATATCATGAATCCATTTATTCTTATGATATTATAAAGTTCTGATTAAATATTATTCCTCAATTATTGTATTCAAGTGTCTCTTATTTTGTTAAAAACCCTTTAACTAAAATATCATTTTAATTGTTTAAATGATTTATTCTTATAAATATTTCTCATTAATATCCATGTTTTCAAAATTGTTTTAAGGATTTATTAATATTGATATTAATGGTTTAAAATGTTAAATGCTTTAAAGTGTTATGTGACACTTTGATTCAAAAATCCCATTATTGAATTTTTTAAATGGTTTTTAAAATGGTCTTTAGAATGGATTTATTATTTTAATATCTTAAAATGTTATATTGTTATTGCAATGTGGGAATATTATCTTTAATTTATGCTTAAGTTATGTGAAATGATTATTGTATGGTTGTTGGACATTGTTTATGAAGACTAGTGGTTCTGTGATAAACTAAGGGCAGGTGAGCCCGATATAGCTCTCTGAACCATTGGGTAACATGAATGGGTTAAAAGTTAAGGTTTCTCCGAAGAGATTTAGAGAATATACTGTGATGGGTATTCTGAAAGTAACCATTAGGGTTACTCCATATGTAAGAATGCTATGAATGCCTCATGTTACCTTTATGTCTTATGATTTTGATGAGTTATTCATAAATCTTATGATTTCATGAGGTATGTTAAAGTGCTTATGTTTTATGATAAATGTACGATTTCATTGATTCTTATGTATACATGGAATGATGTTTTCTTTCCATTTTGTTATAAACCTTACTAAACTTTTTATGCTCATCCCATGTTTTTTGAGGTGTTTTCCACAGGACATAAAATGGAGTACGGTCAAGGATGGGATAAAGGAAATGTCATGATGTCTAAAACATGGAACTAGACATGACTCTTTTGTTCAAGTGTTTATATTTTTGTGAAAAAATGGAAACTGAGTAGATGTGTCTACCTTGTAATCATTGAGATGTAATAGTTATGTCCTAATTCTCTAAAACTCTAAACTTGAAAAGATCCTCAATGTGAATTATTCAATGTAATTCAATATTATGTAACGTTGTAAGGGAGGGTCCTTATAGTTGGTATCAAAGGTCGGTTTAGATAACTTTATAGGTTAGAGTGTTGTTTAAGTATAAGTGACAAGTTGTGTATAACCACAATGGTTATTATATTAGATAGAGTAATTTTTATTTATGAAAGCTTGAATGAGTTTGAGATAACATGGATAATTATATCTTAGTGTTTATCTTCCTCTTTAGTACATGTTGATTTTTTTGATATACTCACACTGACATTTTTGGTTTTAGTATATGGATGGATATAGCAAGAACCAAAGTGACAATGGGTTTGAAGGAAAATGTGGTGGTTCTCTAATTAAGAGACTAGATGAAATGGGGGATTCAATGAGAAATCTCATGGTTATTCTAAACCAACTATCAAGGAGTCATGATAAAACACTTGAACCTTGGTGAGTTCTTTAATTCATCATGTATGAGAGAACCAACTCAATGTGGATGTTCAGGTAATAATTATAAAGGTAACTATTAGGGTTTATATGATCCTTACTTTTGAGGTAATTATGGGTTACTGTATGCTATGATAGAATATGAACGACATCAGATAAACTTGAGGTTAAATTATGTTATGTTTATTTTTCAGATTTTATCTCTTTGGGGGAATGTTTTATTAATTATATAGTTTTGGAAAAAGGTAAAACATGCAGCCCATCTGACAACTCGTCGCGTCGAACCATGCCACAAGAATCGAACCCACAATCGAAGTGCGACTGGTATTTATCACCGACCACTGAACTACGTGAAGTCCCTAGTTAGTATGACAAAAAAAAATTAGTTAGATGATCTTATGAATCTACAATAAGATGATTTTGGGTTATCTATGGAAGTTATTAACCTATCATGGAGAATATGGGATTTGGTTGATTACTTTTCAATACGCCACTTTAATTGCAACTGATGTTATTTGGAGATAAATGCTAAGATTTAACATGGAATACTATGTGATAAAATCCTTCAGAGATTTGGGTTTCACTCTTAGTTTGGTTTCAGTTGAATAATTTTATGGGAAAATTGTTTATCAAATGTTCTTATTTGAACTTTGGTTTTTGTTGGAAAAATTTTGGAGATTAAGAATAGATTTTCTTTTTTTAAATAATTATCCTTTTGTGGATTATCTGATATTGTACTAACCATTCTGGTTTTGGTTTTGGTTAAGGTCTAATGAAATGGGAAATATATAGTTATTTTTTTTGGATTAAGTGATTCTCAAGAAGTTTATTATAGTACTCTTAATGTGAACATGTCTTCCTAAATACTCATCATTTGGAGAAAATATGAGTTTATGTAAGAAATATAGTAAAAGTTGAAAGTAAACATGAAAAGTAAGTATGTTCCCCTATGATTTAGTTAATCTCATAAATAAATTCCTCAATGAAAAGTAACTTAAAACAAAAATGTTGAATGTAAAATTTTCCTACTGGGGAATCAAATACCGTTTAACCCATCACAATGTTTGTGATTTTCTGGTGGTTAACTTTCTCCTAATCAGGTTTTCTATCACTCTCCATCAGAACATGACCCTTTGTTTTCTCTTCCATGTCCATGTTTTCCTACATAGAATCCTAGTATGGGGTAACTAGGGTGACCTTTGTACTTCTCTTTCTTTATTTTAATCTGATAGTTTTACCGACTCTTGTTCTGATGTGGTACATTCAATGATGTTTCTGAGACCAATTTTAAAATTGTGAGGATGAAATTCCCAAAAGGGAGGAGGATGTAACATCCCAGGTAAATAAAGAATATTAATTTTTAATATTTATTAATATTTGTGAAATAAAGTATCAATATTACTTTAAAGGTAACGCTTTGTTTGATGGCGTACCCAATACACAACAACGAGTTTCTATGAAATCTTACACTACACTATAATAATAAAATATTATTATTTTAAATGGTAGTTAATGCCTAGCCATTGTATTGGCGGGAATGAATAGAAATAACTAAAATATGATTATATATGTTTGTTAAATGTTTTTACATTTATCCAATAAAAGATAAAGGCTTAAAATAAGGAATGAATTCAATTTTAAGCATAAATACTATAAAGTTCACTAAAAGGTTGATTTATCACCTTTTGATGGTGAAACCTCTCTAATATAGTTTTGGTCAATGTTATACATTCTATTGGACCAAATAAAATTCTTATTTATAATCAGGACATCAACATTTACTTTGTGTAAATTTTTGGTACTTTTCCGATAAAGTTTATTTTTTATAATGAATACTGAAAAATGTTGTATTTTAATTCAAAACCTCGTTTTAGTCTAATTTAATTATATGATTAGATTATATTTTGAATTGGTTTTAAAGTAAAATTATAATATATTTTTACCATTTAATCCAATAGTGGTCATTGGAATTAATTTCACTTTGAAATTGGACTTAAACTACTATCAATCTTTTAATATATATTGTTTCATAAAAACATGCTATTTGTTCTGAAAACGGGAATTAATTATTAAATTAATTAATGCAACTTATATTTTATGAATTTTTAAAAATAGGCATCATTTTTGAATTCAGAATATCAAATATATCTTAGGGTGAATTTTTGGTATATTTATGAAAAACTTCAATTTTGGATGAATAGTAAAACCACTAAGTGGTAGTTAAAAAAACTGATTTTTCATTTAAATGATACTTTACCACTTCTGTGATTTTAATTTCAAAAATCCGACATACATGGTTTTTATTAGGATGAAAAATGTGGTTCAATGGGATTAAAATATTTTTTTGGTTAATAGTACCTTTTATGTTTTATTAATCGCGATTAAAGGTAATTAGTGTAATTTAAGGTAGAGATAATGTTTTAATAATATGAAATGACCTTGAAACATGTCCTAACAATTTTTAATGAGTCATGGCCGACCAAGAAAATACATGGGTCAACTTGGGGACCACATGCAGCCACTTTGGTAGGAAAATGACATTAATAACATTTAATTTAAAGTTAAAATTAAAATGTCACAAACATGTATTGTTTTACTAAAATAATTTTTACATGGGGTTATAAAAGTCATATTTTTTACAATAAATATTCATTATAAAGATAAAAATATTTCCTACATCGTGATATTTTGTTATAATTTTTATACATTAAATAAATTAATTTATTTATGACACCGTGATGATGAAGTGATTACCTCATGAATGAAAGATTTAAATAAAATTAGATGATAGGGTAAAATATAAGTCATACACTTGTCACAAAACCTATTGTATGGGTGGATTTCGAAACCTTATCACCTTAGCCTCGAAATATATCATTTTGGGTCATTTTAAATCCGAATAGAATTTTATAATAATGTTATATTTTATGACTTTCCAACAGTTCCCCTCCTCTTCTCTTATAAAAGGCCCCCATATCTACCACCATACCCACACATATACAGACTTTGTCTCGGCCAAACCCTGACCATTTCATCTCTACACATCCCTCTATTCAACCATGAAGCCTCACCTTGGGCAGAAATCTCTTCAAGAAACCCTTTTGGTTCAAACCAAAGTGAGTTTCCCGATTAAAAGATAATGTCTTCTCTTATATTATTTTGTTTTATTTTGCTTCTCCAACCCCCTAAACTCTTTTTATTCCTTTCTTTTGTAATAACCCCAATATCTTAAATATATTATTATTCTATTATTATAAGGATTCGAGCTACACTTACACACAAATTCGTCTAATGGTTAAAGATCATACTGTTTCTCTGGATGGCGAATTATTGCCTCACGAAACTATGATTGTTCGATATTCTTTTAACACCTTTAAAGGTGTAAATTATGATGTCACTGTATTTTATATATGATATATATGGTATTTATGTTTTATATATTATTCTGTATTTTATATTTAAAACATACCTTTATTTTTCGCATTTTGTGCAAATGCGATAATTTCATATGAGGAAGTGTGGACTACCGCCCCCTCAAGTGATGTGACTCATTCATGCAATACATGGAATGAATAAAGAGTGAAATTAATGAAATTATGTGACCTATATAACATATATATTGTACAGTAATTATAATATATATATCTCTCAATTATCTTTAATTCCATTAATATGACAAATAAATGAAAGTAGCGTTCATGCGTACGTACGCCCTACCATCTCCATGAATGGTGAATTTCATTTCTTTTTCTCTCCAAATGTTATGAAATAGTTTAAAATGAATATTTACTGGATATATATGATATTTGAATCATTAATACTATTCTAGAGATGATTTACTTATAACTACAAGGACACTTCTCTTCAAACAAGTTCATTTTTGACTCATGTACCAAACATCGTCAAAAACATCTGATATGAAGTCACGTAATTTACTAATTATTATAACATTATAATATATGATATGAATTGAATAATAAAATTTAAATGAGTTCCATTAGAAATTATAAATTGAAAATTTTTTATTAGTCTAGAGTATAAAGGAACGAATAGGGCAAGTCAGACTGAGGTAAGGGATCCTACCTCTCTCTTTATTTTTAAGTACTCTTTTTATGTAACTTACTTTAGGCTCCTCTTTTTTATGTTTGGGGATGTGATTTTATATTAATATTTCTGTAATTTTATGTTAATATTATGAGAGATCCTATTTTATCTCATCAATCCTTTTTTTGAAGTTTTATGTGGCGCCGTTAGGCTGCTGAATTTTCCTAAGGGGATTTTCATCTCACTTTTTATTCCTGTGAGATTCATGATACATTGGCCACTATTTCCTTTTCAGTGGTGTATGTACTGCCCATTATTTTACTATTTGAATAATATACTCTCATTTATGGGTAGTTACATCTGCATTTTATGACCCTTCTTTCATGGGGTGTATGTTTTGAAAGTTGCCCAAATCGGTAAGGGAACCTTTCACACTCCTCTTTTAAAAAGACTTATTTTGTTATGTATTTTAATTTACATATTTTTATGTTGGGATATTTTCTTATATATCGTTATTGGTGTAATTTTTTTGTCCAAGTGATGAGATACCATTTTCTCTCTCATCAACTAATTTTATGAATTTTAAAGTGATGTTGTTAGGCTATCGAATTTTACCAAGGGAACTTTTTAACCCAATTTCGATTTCTTTGGGTTCAACATGTAGTTATTGAATATGTCATCCTTTGAATATGTGTGAATTACCTGAGATTTTTTTACACTTAATATCCACTTATATTGGGTTTATATATATTTGTCACACATAATTATGAGATTGATTTATCCTTAATTTATGGATACCTTCTTTATAAGGGATTTCATCTCATTTTACATTTATATTGAGACTTCATTGTTATTATGCACCAATTCACTATTATATGGTTAATATAATGTCCTTTGGAAGATTATATCATAAATCCATTTATTCTTATTATATTATAATGTTCTGATTAAATGTTATTCCTCAATTATTATATTCAAGTGTCTCTCATTTTTTTTAAAACCCTTTAACTAAAATATCGTTTTAAATGTTTTAATGATTTATTCTTATAAATATTTCTCATTTATATCCATGTTTTCAAAATGGATTTAAGGAATTATTTATTTTTATATTAGTGGTTTAATATGATAAAAGCATCAAAGTGGTATGGGACACTTTGATTCAATAATATCTTTATTAATTCATTTAAATGGTTTTGAAAATGGTTTTTAGAATGGATTTATTATTTCAATATCTTAAAATGTTATATTTTTATTGAAATGTGGGAATTTTATCTTTCATTTATGCTTAAGTTATGTTCTATGATTATGTTATGTTTCTTGGGCATTGTTTATGAATACAGGTGGTTTCGTGATAAACTAAGGGCATGTGAGCCCAATATAGCTCTCCAATGAAATGGGTAAAACGAAGGGGTTAAACATTATGGTTTATCTGAAGAGATTTAGGGAAATGTCATGATGTCTAAGACGTTGAACTAGACATGACTCTTTTGTTCAAGAGTTTATATTTTGTGAAAAATTCGAATCTGAGTAGATGTGTTGTAACAGCCCGAGATTTTATGAAAAATATTCTTTTTTATTTTACTAATGTCTTGTGTTATACGCTACACCAAAAGGAGCTTGCACAACACGCATCCTTGACTTGCCTTGCATTACACGCAATCGCAACCTTCCTCGATAGCGTGTGTGGTACGTAATACTGAGTTTCACGAAACAATGATATGCTATTAAAATATTATTAAAACTAGCCGTTATGAATAGTAATAACCACTTTTTAAATTTTAGAAATTTTAACTCTCAAAATGGACTTCATTTTTGGATTCGGAGTATCGAATTTAGCCTAAGGTGAAATTTTGGTACTTTTCGGATAACATTCATATTAAGATGAATAGTGAAAATTACTAAATTATAATTAAAAACAACTTTTTTTATCGAAATAATTAATAGTGATAAATCATTAATTTGAGTGGTTTTAAAGTATATTTAGAATATATTTTTACAATTTAATACAATGTTGGTCATTGGATGTAATTTCACATTTAAACTAGACATAAACAAGTGTCAATCTTTTGATAGATATTGTTTCTTAAAAACACGCTATTTGTTTTAACAGCGGGATTTAATTATAAAATTAATTAATGCAACTTTTATGTTATGAATTTGGTAAAATAGACTTCATTTTTTAATTCGGAATATGAAATATAGCTTGGGATGAAATTTTGGCATTGTTCTGAAAAACATCAATTTTTGATGAATAGTGAAACTACTAAGTGGTAGTTAAAAAAACTGAATTTTTCATAAAACTTAATTTTACCGCTTCTGTGAATGGAATTTCAAAAATCCGAGAGACACGGTTGATGTCAGTAAGTAAAATGTGGTTCAATGAGACGAAAATAATTTTTGGTGAATAGTAACTTTTTACTTTTTTTTACCGCGGTTAATAGTAAATAGGGTAACTAAGGGTAAATATGATATTAATATTACCCTAACACATGTCCTAATTCTATTGGACAAGTGTAATTCGACCAAAAACAAACTGAGGAATAAAATATGACCATTTAGGCCCACTTGGATTAGATTAGGACATTTATTATTAATTTATTTAAAGAAGGGTTGAAATAGTTAAAATCAAAGTTTAATAAGTAAATCATTTCTAATATGGCGTTATACATAAGATAAATTCGATTGTAAATATTCATTAGAAAGCTAAAACGATTTACTACATGATGGTATTTTATTTGTAATTTTGAGACATCAAATAATTTAATTTATTTATGACACAAAGATGATGCAGTAATTATCTTGTTAATAAAATATTGACATAATTGATGTTATAAACACCCAAATAAATGTAATTTGAGACTTTTTATGAATTCCACTAATTTTCTAGGTTACTATGATATATTAGTATTGATTTAATCAACTTGGTTTGAACATATAATTCTGTTATGACTTTCACAAAAATCATATATCAAATAGTGTCAAAATTGACACAAAATAGTTTTTAAATCAAATATTATATTATTAATTGTTATTTTATTCCTAAAAATCTAAGGTTCGGCAAAATGACTTAGATAAGGATATATGTATTAATAATATACAATTTGGGGTTCGTTTGGCATGTTATAGTAAGTTTATTAACCATATAGTGAAAGAAAACAAAAAGACACGGTAAAAGTTAAATTATTTAACTTAGAGTTAAATCTAATTGATAAGGTTAAAATAATACCCTAAACTTGTCTAAATCCTATTGGTTGATAGGATTTCGACCCATCCCCACTTTAGCTTCGAAATAAGACCCTTTGGAACCATTATAAACCGATTTTGACTTTAATATAAAATAATATTTTGAGATATTCCTAAGGTGCCCCTCTCCTCCCTTATAAAAGGACACCTCCTCCCCCTCCTCCTGACACCAATTTGAGCACTCAAGCTCAGCCAACCCCTGCCAAAATCTCTTCTCCACTTCCCTAGCAACATCCTAGAGGTTCTGGTCTTACTCAAAGACCAATTTTAGTGCCCTAAGAGGAGGTCTCAAAGAGGCACTTCAAAGAAGAGGAGGTTCGGACACTTACAAAGCAAGTCGGACCTAAGGTAAGGGAAATATCACAATCTCATTTTTATCCGAGATTGTTTATACTTTGGTATTTACTGGGGTGTATTTTATCATCAACATCCATGTTTCCTCAATATGTAATATTATTTCCATCCAACTACAATTGTTTAAATCCAATTTTACCCTTCGGTGAGTTTTTAGTAAAAAATATGAAAGGAATCTTTTGACGTTTTTCATACGAGGTGCTTTTTGACTTTTCCAACAAAAGTACGAGAAGAATGTTTTTTTTTAACTTAAACGGAACGAACGGATTTTTAAAGTTTTATAAAGCCTTATTTTCTTGAAACTTCCTCCAAAATATTTCATGGCTATTTTCAATAAAATCTCTTTCTTTTAAAATTAAATGATGTTTTGTGAAAAGAAATTGATTTTGAAGAAGAAAGGATATTTTCCTCAAGAATTCATTTCAAGTGTTTTATCAAAATTATTTTCCATCTAATGTAATAAAGGGTTCTGTTTCTATCCATGTTTTTACATTGATTTGGCTATGTTGTGAGGGAATTATGTTTATTAATTCCTTTATCTTATATGAATGGTTTTATGATGTCATGTTATTTAAGAATCCCATTTTTATTACATGGGTTATGCAATGATGTATGATTTATGTGGCACACATAAGAATGGTATAATTATGAGATTGGTGGGACCTATATCTCCCTCCAATGCATTGGGTAAAGATTTTATATCTCATGAGATAGACATGGCTGGAACGGAAGGTTATTTCGGTTCAGTGATACAGGACTGAAACGAGGAGTGAACTCGGTTCAGAAAGGGACTTTGTCCACTAAGATAGTCTTGGCAATGAGTCATGACTAACAAGAAATGATTTTCTATGATTATGTGTGCATGCCACAAAGTTTCAAGTTTCATGTTATGATTATGGGGATCTCATTTTCACTTCTATGATTTATCCCATGTTATGATATTATGAGCTCTTTTGCAGGTTAAGATTTCCAAAAGCTATGTTCTTATGTATATGATGTGATTGATATTTCTTTTGTTTACCCTTACTGATCATTTGAGCTCACCCTTTTATGTTTTCTTTTCCCCAGGATATAGAGAAAGGTTTTTAGGTAAAAAAAGGGAAGATCTTTATGGGGGATATTGAAGATCTTTCCCCACGATTAGAAGATTACGTTCCGAGTTTCCAAAGACACTAAACTATTACGATCCTTGTGTGTGTGTTTTTGTTATGTACTAAGTATTCCGCAAATGTAATGTAATGTCCATGTACGTCAGGCTTCGGGCCTTTACAGTTGGTATCAGAGGAAAGGTTTAGTCAACCTTTGGAAACTAGGATGCGAAAACGTTAGTGAGATCCCTAGAGATATTTCTAAGGTATGTCTAGGGATGCCCCTAAGGATAAGTATACGTATAGGATATAGTTCTAGAACTATGGTAACGATATTAGATTAAACCAAAGATGATAGATATTTAAGTTACTCCCCCTTTATTACGATTTTTGCATCTAACACTATTCTGTTTGGGTTTTAGAAAATGGCTGGAAACAAGATGATTCACAATAATGGAGGATATGATAGACAATGGAATGGTATTCTTCATGAGCAACCAAATGAAATGGGATTTGGATGTCCAAACATCATTATTATGCCGAATCAGCAATCTCACAACATGATCAATAAAGTAAAATTTGGTAAGTTTCCTGACTCGACTAATAAGAGAAAGATGGAGTTCCATGATGATCATAGAGGAAAGAAAGTTAAATTTCCCCTATGTAAATCATGTGGGAAGAGGCATCAAGGAGAATGTTTCAAGGGAACTGGAAGATGCTTTGGGTGTGGAAAAGAAGGACACAAAGCAAGTAAGTGCAAAGGAAAATGGTCGGTTAACACCATGGATGAGGATAATGGTATTGCTACGACATCAAAAATGGTTAAGTGTTTTAAATGTGGAATGTATGGGCATTATGCAAACAAATTCCCTAAGGGAAAGACTCATGAAGAGAATCAGTATGGTCATATGGGTAGTATTTATGTGGATGATGATGAAGAGACTACAAATGATATGTGAGATGAAAGAATTTTTGAAGCTCGGTCAATGGTTTGAGAATGTAGTGGAATGATTACATGTTTATCATGTGTAATTTTGGAATAAAGAGACATCTATGGATTGTTACACTGTTGCCTTTCCTTGTGTTTTGAAAGTGTATGATTAATGTTACCAGTATCCATGAAAGGTTATTCAGATATTTTTGGAATGTAGATGATATGATCATAATGAAGGGATAAGGAGAAAAATAAATGTTTGATAGTATTCATGAGCTCATGATTGATATAAAGACTAAGTGATATCATGGTTTGAGTATATAGAATTTTGAGGATTTTGGTATGTGGAAAGTGTTAACTTTTAACTGCACTCATGTTTTCACTAAGGTATTCAAGAGAATACACGATTAAGGACTTTGAATGTTTGGAATGTGACCAACAAGACATATCTTATGATATGTGGGGATCAAAGACAGTATTAAATCTCTGGTAATCGTTGTCACTATATTATGAGAGTGGACTGCAGTATTATAAGCCTAAAGATTAGACTGGATTATGTTGGACATAAGTTAGTATTGTTTAAGGATAGAAGATTTTCGATATTATTGAAGGGATGTTATAGTAACGTAGTTTTAGAAAAAGGGACAACCTGCAGGACGGGCGACAGCCCATTGCTTCGGACAAGGCTGTAGGAATCGAACCCACAACCGAAGTGCGACTGGCCTTTATCGCCTACCACTGACCTACAGGAAGTCCCTGTTTAGTAGAAACCAGTTTTATTATATTAAGAAGTATGATATATGAAGTATAAGTCCATTTTAGGAACCATATGTGATTAATCTCACTATAGAATGACTTATGTATATTTAATAACTTTTTCTAACCTTTTGTTTGAGACAGATGGAATGACCCATCATTCTATCACATAATCTGCTAACACATCACAAATAACAAATTCAACTTCATTTATTTAAGAGATGAAGTAGAAATTGTTCAAGGCACGAAAAAAAGTGAGATTGTACCAAAATAAAGTAAGTATTTATTCTAAGAAAATTTTCAACTTTAGGGAAATGATCTTGAAAACCAAAAATGTTGTCCTAGTGATCTTATACCTGATGAATCAGATGGTGCCTTATATCATCACAAATCTATGGATTTGTGATTACTGGCTTTTCCATAGCCATGTTCTCTACCACTCTCCATCAGAACATGATGGTTAGATTTCTCTTCCATATCCATATTTTCACCTATGTGGAAACCCAGTGATTAGTTTATTTGGGTAATCGTTACATTTAATACTTTAGTTTTTAAAGCCAAGTTTTGGTATTCCGTTTTACAATGTGGGTTTCTATTAAAGAAACTTTCGAATAGTAAACCATTTATAACCCCGACGAATTTCGAGGGCGAAATTCATTTTAAGGGGGGTAGAATGTAACAGCCCGAGATTTTATGAAAAATATTCTTTTTTATTTTACTAATGTCTTGTGTTATACGCTACACCAAAAGGAGCTTGCACAACACGCATCCTTGACTTGCCTTGCATTACACGCAATCGCAACCTTCCTCGATAGCGTGTGTGGTACGTAATACTGAGTTTCACGAAACAATGATATGCTATTAAAATATTATTAAAACTAGCCGTTATGAATAGTAATAACCACTTTTTAAATTTTAGAAATTTTAACTCTCAAAATGGACTTCATTTTTGGATTCGGAGTATCGAATTTATCCTAAGGTGAAATTTTGGTACTTTTCGGATAACATTCATATTCTGATGAATAGTGAAAATTACTAAATTATAATTAAAAACAACTTTTTTATCGAAATAATTAATAGTGATAAATCATTAATTTGAGTGGTTTTAAAGTATATTTAGAATATATTTTTACAATTTAATACAATGTTGGTCATTGGATGTAATTTCACATTTAAACTAGACATAAACAAGTGTCAATCTTTTGATAGATATTGTTTCTTAAAAACACGCTATTTGTTTTAACAGCGGGATTTAATTATAAAATTAATTAATGCAACTTTTATGTTATGAATTTGGTAAAATAGACTTCATTTTTTAATTCGGAATATGAAATATAGCTTGGGATGAAATTTTGGCATTGTTCTGAAAAACATCAATTTTTGATGAATAGTGAAACTACTAAGTGGTAGTTAAAAAAACTGAATTTTTCATAAAACTTAATTTTACCGCTTCTGTGAATGGAATTTCAAAAATCCGAGAGACACGGTTGATGTCAGTAAGTAAAATGTGGTTCAATGAGATGAAAATAATTTTTGGTGAATAGTAACTTTTTACTTTTTTTTACCGCGGTTAATAGTAAATAGGGTAACTAAGGGTAAATATGATATTAATATTACCCTAACACATGTCCTAATTCTATTGGCCAAGTGTAATTCGACCAAAAACAAACTTAGGAATAAAATATGACCATTTAGGCCCACTTGGATTAGATTAGGACATTTATTATTAATTTATTTAAAGAAGGGTTGAAATAGTTAAAATCAAAGTTTAATAAGTAAATCATTTCTAATATGGGGTTATACATAAGATAAATTCGATTGTAAATATTCATTAGAAAGCTAAAACGATTTACTACATGATGGTATTTTATTTGTAATTTTTAGACATCAAATAGTTTAATTTATTTATGACACAAAGATGATGCAGTAATTATCTTGTTAATAAAATATTGACATAATTGATGTTATAAACACCCAAATAAATGTAATTTGAGACTTTTTATGAATTCCACTAATTTTCTAGGTTACTATGATATATTAGTGTTTATTTAATCAACTTGGTTCGAACATATAATTCTGTTATGACTTTCACAAAAATCATATATCAAATAGTGTCAAAATTGACACAAAATAGTTTTTAAATCAAATATTATATTATTAATTGTTATTTTATTCCTAAAAATCTAAGGTTCGGCAAAATGACTTAGATAAGGATATATGTATTAATAATATACAATTTGGGGTTCGTTAGGCATGTTATAGTAAGTTTATTAACCATATAGTGAAAGAAAACAAAAAGACACGGTAAAAGTTAAATTATTTAACTTAGAGTTAAATCTAATTGATAAGGTTAAAATAATACCCTAAACTTGTCTAAATCCTATTGGTTGATAGGATTTCGACCCATCCCCACTTTAGCTTCGAAATAAGACCCTTTGGAACCATTATAAACCGATTTTGACTTTAATATAAAATAATATTTTGAGATATTCCTAAGGTGCCCCTCTCCTCCCTTATAAAAGGACACCTCCTCCCCCTCCTCCTGACACCAATTTGAGCACTCAAGCTCGGCCAACCCCTGCCAAAATCTCTTCTCCACTTCCCTAGAAACATCCTAGAGGTTCTGGTCTTACTCAAAGACCAATTTTAGTGCCCTAAGAGGAGGTCTCAAAGAGGCACTTCAAAGAAGAGGAGGTTCGGACACTTACAAAGCAAGTCGGACCTAAGGTAAGGGAAATATCACAATCTCATTTTTATCCGAGAT
Organism: Viscum album; assembly: GCA_963277665.1. Taxonomy (NCBI): domain Eukaryota; kingdom Viridiplantae; phylum Streptophyta; class Magnoliopsida; order Santalales; family Viscaceae; genus Viscum; species Viscum album. Next base: position 790,634,873 of record OY728160.1, on the reverse strand, counting down.
TGTTTATACTTTGGTATTTACTGGGGTGTATTTTATCATCAACATCCATGTTTCCTCAATATGTAATATTATTTCCATCCAACTACAATTGTTTAAATCCAATTTTACCCTTCGGTGAGTTTTTAGTAAAAATTATGAAAGGAATCTTTTGACGTTTTTCATACGAGGTGCTTTTTGACTTTTCCGACAAAAGTACGAGAAGAATGTTTTTTTAACTTAAACGGAACGAACGGATTTTTAAAGTTTTATAAAGCCTTATTTTCTTGAAACTTCCTCCAAAATATTTCATGGCTATTTTCAATAAAATCTCTTTCTTTTAAAATTGCATGATGTTTTGTGAAAAGAAATTGATTTTGAAGAAGAAAGGATATTTTCCTCAAGAATTCATTTCAAGTGTTTTATCAAAATTATTTTCCATCTAAGGTAATAAAGGGTTCTGTTTCTATCCATGTTTTTACATTGATTTGGCTATGTTGTGATGGAATTATGTTTATTAATTCCTTTATCTTATATGAATGGTTTTATGATGTCATGTTATTTAAGAATCCCATTTTTATTACATGGGTTATGCAATGATGTATGATTTATGTGGCACACATAAGAATGGTATAATTATGAGATGGGTGGGACCTATATCTCCCTCCAATGCATTGGGTAAAGATTTTATATCTCATGAGATAGACATGGCTGGAACGGAAGGTTATTTCGGTTCAGTGATACAGGACTGAAACGAGGAGTGAACTCGGTTCAGAAAGGGACTTTGTCCACTAAGATAGTCTTGGCAATGAGTCATGACTAACAAGAAATGATTTTCTATGATTATGTGTGCATCCCACAAAGTTTCAAGTTTCATGTTATGATTATGGGGATCTCATTTTCACTTCTATGATTTATCCCATGTTATGATATTATGAGCTCTTTTGCAGGTTAAGATTTCCAAAAGCTATGTTCTTATGTATATGATGTGATTGATATTTCTTTTGTTTACCCTTACTGAGCATTTGAGCTCACCCTTTTATGTTTTCTTTTCCCCAGGATATAAAGAAAGGTTTTTAGGTTAAAAAAGGGAAGATCTTTATGGGGGATATTGAAGATCTTTCCCCACGATTAGAAGATTACGTTCCGAGTTTCCAAAGACACTAAACTATTACGATCCTTGTGTGTGTGTTTTTGTTATGTACTAAGTATTCCGCAAATGTAATGTAATGTCCATGTACGTCAGGCTTCGGGCCTTTACATGTGTCTACCTTGTAATCTTTGAGATGCAATAGTTATGTCCCAATTCTCTAAAACTCTAATCTTGAAAATATCATCATGGTGAATTATTCAATGTAATTCAATATTAATTAATGTTATAAGGCCGGGTCCTTATAATATAAGTACAGTGGTGATCTTTCTCTGCTATAAATATATCCATTCAATATTATCTTGGGTATCAAATGGTTGTTCTCTTTAAAGACTATTATCTACTTCTTCTTGAAATTTTTCATGTTCTAAACATGTGCGGCCAATGTGTAGCTTTCCTTGGTGAGTGGGGTTTCCATGAGGAAAATTGACCAGTGGATCCCCTATTTTCCTAGGTAGCCAAACTGTCATTTGAGACATTAGACTCATATATGTTGAATGTTCCTATGATTTTGAGAGAGTTCCAAAATGACTTCCTTGAGGTGGTTGTGACTCTATCCCTTTGATGTGATGTCGAGTTCGGGATAGACTTACAAACCAATTCATGTATGATTTCGATGACTCCTTATCAGATGACACCTTCTGAGTTACGAGAGTTACAAATTCAGTTTGATGAATAGATGATGGACTGTTTTTCAGACTGAGCATGTCACGATAGGGTGCTTCATTCTAGTTCACAAAAAAGGGCGACGGTGGTCTAAGGATGTCTATAGGCTACCAAAGGCAGAATCTGGAGACAGTCAATAATCATTACCCCCTCTCGAGAATCAATGACTTTTTGACTAGTCAAAGGTAGAAGGATGGTTTCCTAAGTTCAAGCTATGTTTTCATTATAACCATTTGAGGGTGATGGAGGATAAAATATTGAAGACTGATTTCAGGTGTATGTGTGGACACTTTGAGTTCATGATCACGTCATTCAGCATTACGAAGACACTCGTCATTTTCAAGGGGCTCATGAACACTATTTTCTGCATGTATCTAGAATAGTTTGTAGTCATTTTTATTGACGACATCCAGATCTAATCAAGATCAGAGGAGGATCACATTGAGAATCAAAGGATTTTTTTGGAAGTCCTCCATCTCCACCATCTCTACGAGAAGTTGTACAAGTACATGTTTTGGAAATGATAGTTGCACATCCTTGTACACATGGTGTCCCACCTAGGAATAGCAACATACCCATTAAAGGTATAATAAGTTATTTCAATAGAAGAACCCAAGAATTTTGCTGATATTTATTGTTTCCTGGGTCTCAATGGATACTATCGTAGGTTCGTTCACGAATTCTCTCGAGTTCTATTTCCCTTGATAACATTAACGACAAAACACCAGGTTTTCATTTGGAGTGAGTAGTGCTATGTAGCCATCAATTATCTAAAGGGGAAATTGTTCAGTGCCCCAGTGTTGAGGTTTCCAGGGAAAAGGGTATCATTTGAGTTTTTTCGTGATACATCTGGGCTAATATTGGGATATGTAATGATGCAACAATGGTGAGTGATATTTTATGGGTCTAGGATGTTACATCTTCACAGATGAATATATGAAACCCATGATCTAGAGTTTTTATTTTTTGTGTTTGAACTGAAGATGTAGCGACATTACCTCATTGGGGAGTGCTTCGTGGTATTCATAGATGAAAAGATCATGAGGTGTGTTTTCACCCAGAATGACCTGATCATCCACCAGTAGAGTTGGATGAAGTTCCTATAAGAAAATGACATCGAGATCTCTTAAAACTCAGAAAAGGGTAACATGATGGCCGATGATTTGAGTAAGTAGTATCTGAGGGTTGTGGATTAGGAGTCATAAGATTATTGAAAAGTAATGGAGGAGTTAGATTTATTGCACCTGAGTATGAGAGTGGAGGATGGTAGAGGCTATCTGTTTCAGATGATATTGTAGTCCAATCTATTGGGATTGGTGGATTATTCTCTATTGGGAGACCCAGAGAGTGAAGTGATGCACGATCAGGTTGAATTGAGAAATTATCTAGAAGGGTTGATGGAGGATGGTCAGAATGTGATGATTTTCTTTGTAAATATGTTTTCTCGATAGAAATTCCATAGAATGTTTCTTAGTGAGTTCCATATTTAACACCTGGCGGTACAAAAAAGGGTTTCCAAGATGTAACGGGGCATGAGGGGTCAGTTTTGGTGTCCTAGTGTGATGTGGTTCGTCGCAGAGTTTGTGTAAAAGTTCCTTATCTGACATCATATTAAGGAAGAACACCATATACTAGGAGGATTTTGGCATCCATTAGAAGTCCCTAAGGGTAAGTGGGATGAAATATCGATGGATTTTGTCACAGTACTTTGTATATCTAAGTGAGGATATGATGCAATATGTTTAGTGGTGGATTTGTTGATGAAATCAGCTCACTTCTTATCAATCAAGGATCTTAGTGTGGTGGATTCCATAACACGAAGATTAGGGGATGAGGTGGTGATGTTTCAAGGGATTCTGAGGTGTATAGTCTTGAATCAAGATGCACGGTTTACCACACACTTTTTGAGTGGATTTAAAAATTCTTTTAGAACCCACATATACCTTAGAACCACCTTCTACTCCCAGACATATGGGAAAACTGAGCGGGTGACCAAGATATCAGATGATATGTTGGTGGAATGCATTATGGTCTTCAGATGATCGGGTGTATGATATTTTCCATTATTATTTTTTTCATACAATAATATATATCACACTACTATTGGCATGAATCTTTTTGAATCCTTGTATGAGAGACTGTGTCGTTCACCCATTTTCTGGACAGAGGTTTGGGAGGCAGGTGGACTTGGCCAGAAGGTGGTGAAGATAATGATGAAGAAGGTTCATCTTGTTCATGAGTGGATGAAGGCATATCAGGACTGGAAGAAGTCATATCCCTACTATAGGAAGAGACAATTGTAGTTAGAGGTTGGGGACCATGTGTTCGTAAAGGTATCCCATCGACTTGGGTATTAGAGGTTCGGCAAGGGGACTAAGCTCCCTTCTAGGTTCATTGGACACTTCGAGTTTTTGTGACGAGTCAGTGAAGTGGCATATCTTCAAGATCTAACACCACCTCTACAGAGGGTCCATTACGTCTTCCATGTATCTTAGAATAGTCGGTATATACATGATGAATCCCACATTCTCAACTAGGGATAGTTGGATATTGAGGACGAAGTGAAATTCATGGAGAAACCGTTGAAAATCGAGGATGGTATAGAGATAGATCTTCATGTGAGGACCATTCTCATGGATTGTGTGTTGTGGAGGCATGGTGGCCTTGAGGAGATAACCTGGGAACCGGAGGCCCAGATGTGTGGCTAGTACCCAGAACTATTTGTATTTTGATCTTGTGTTGATTGTGCTTTGTTGTGGTATAATGATTGACCGTTATTTTTATAATATTGGATATATATACGTTTTTGTAGATATGTGTGAAAATTTAACACTATGGAGAGGGGAGGACCTAATCTCTAATCTAGATACATTAATATGGATTTGATTAAACTAATGTGGGTGTGTTAGTGCCATACAAAAATGATAGTATCTTTACACGGAATAAGGGCTCCCTAACCTATATGTCTGGACTTTGTGACCTTTATATGTTTGTACAGTTAAAAATGGGGAGGGGATCGGTAGTTTATGAAACATTTTTAAGTGGGTAGATGACGGAGAGTTGTTCCTAGATGTCTAGGGTAGTTCCATGTGTCAATCAACACTTGGGTGGTTTGACTGTGAGAGGAATCATAGGGGGTAGTAGTTCGGACCCCTCTCTTTTGGTCGGGTTTAGTCTTCATTCTCGAGGATGATAATAGTCTGATAGATATTTCATTTAATGTATTAGACCGTCTAAGTCCATTAAATTGTTGAATTTTGGTTCTTATGTTGTCCTGGACTCAATGGGTGAGTCATGAGGGCGTCAATGTCCATGGTAGGGTGTCACTGATTGGTTTCACCTATCGGTGCCACCAATCGGTTTCACCATGGTTCGCTGATCTATATCACAAATTGGTGTGCCACTGGTCGATGAGTCAACAATAGTTGTCGCACCCAAATGGTGCCTCATGGGGGTTGTCGTTTCTTCTTCCCCAGTTTTCCTGTGATATCTCCTTTCAGTTTTATGCATCTTTTAATTGGTTTAAGGAAATTTTAAATCCCATAAATGACATTTTAAATCAAATAAGAGTGGGGAGACCCTTGAGTAGCCAGAATGGGTGGCCTTTTTTACTCGTTTTCAATCATTTTCATTTTTTATAGTTTCTCCCCTATTGCACATTTTCTCTATTTAAAGGAAATATATTAATCCAAAGTTGTTATCACTACCATCTTCAAAGAGAATTATTAAATATCAATTAATCCAAAATTTGGGAACCACCCTACTGTGTTGTCGATCCATGATCCATATTTTATATACATCGAAATCGTTTCCCTAATTTTTAGGATCTGTTGTTTTAGTAAGAAGATATCCTCTCTTACATCTTTCCATCAGGTCTCTCTCATATTGCAACTCTAGCACTCGTTCCATTATGAATATATGTTCTTTTTTCCCTCATATTTATGTTTTTAATTGTATAGACTCACATACAATAAAAAAATGGCCATTGGTGGTCCTTTATTTCACACTAATGACGCCCCGCTATTTTTTATTGATAATCTTGTGATTGAATGGATGTAACTTGTAAACTAGTCACCCACATATATTTATTGATTAAATAGATACTTGATGAATAATAATACTTGTCTGATCACCCCGGTAATCCAAATGGAATGAGGGAAATTTGTAATGGTGTAAATAAATATGAAAAATCAATTTCCATGTTTTGGTGATGTGTATGGTGTTTTGGATTTACGCCTAGTTGGGTTATGTGGAAGCAAAGTGGAATCTACAGTTGAAAATTGGTTCTTTTATAGATCTGATTGAATGTGGAGCCAGTATTTTGGGGATCAGTTGGTTCCAATTCTTCCAGGGTTCTCCCAGATCACTTTTTTGTTATGAATTTTCAGGATAACTGGGTGTGAATACTAAAAATCATGCATGAATATTTTGTTTCATTTGATGTTTTTGTCTTGTGTTTGTTCTTTAATAGTTACACATTACTGAAAAAATAATTTAAATTAAAATATCTTTAACATGTTAAATGAGAACAGGTACTATGTGGGGAACTGTTTTCTAGGATTGGGTTCTTCCCTGGTTATACTTGTTGTGTATTTGTGGATGTGGGAATAATAGAGAGAGTGGTTGTGTATGGGATGGTTGTCTATTTTAGAGAAATTATGTTTCTTGGAGTGCTTGTTTAACAAATAGTATAAATTTAGTTATTGTGTTTCTTATTCTCGCCCCTCCTACATTGATCAATTCATGCCAAACACCCCATCTCATGGGGAGGGTGTGTTTTCCATCATTTTTTTAGTGGATGGTTATTATCTCTATTCTAATTCCTCTCATAGGTAGCAAAGTATTACTTCAGGCATAATGTAATGGCATAAGGATCATTATTGGCCATGTCACTTTGGGTAGGGTGGATTATGGTGGTTGGCCCTAGTGTGTGTGGGTAGGTTTGTTTCCCACGTGTCTTCTGGATAAGGCCCTGGTGTCCTCAGGCATGGTAGTGGTTATTGTAGCCCAGGTGTCTATGGGTGTGTTGATGTGCAGTAATTGTGGCTCAGGAGTCTTTGGGAATGGTGAGGTGTGTTTGTTTTTTCATAGGTTTCTACAGGCGGAATGTGTGGTTGTCGTGGCCCATAATGTTTTTTTGGGGAGGCAGAGGGACTGTAGTGGAACATATGGGGAGGTATGACCTGTAGGATATTGTAAATAACTAATGAGAAAGTGTTGTTATGTAGACAAATATCGATGTGTTATTTCTATTACATTACTTCATTTGATATATTTGTGGAGTGTGCCTTGGTGAGGCTGGGAGGATTGTTTACATGCAAGGTTCTTTGGTAATCTCTATTTCCCACAAGGAATTATAATGTCTACATATTTTTTCATGAAATATTTGGTTTTCCCTACTGAGTATACCTATATAGTTACCCTATATATATAAGACAACAACCATGTTTTGAGGAGGACTTTAAGGTCCATGAAAGACCTTAATAACCTGGGATTAAGGATTGGTCATTTTAACATTTCATTATTTTGGTATTTTTTTATCACATTTTTTATGTACCATGTATCAGTTTATTTTGAACATGCGTATGGGAATGGGTTTTTGGGATTACTTTTACATTCAGTTTTCAGAGTTTTTTGGAAGTTACAGTATTATATCCATGTATTATTAAATAAAAAGGTAAAATCCTTCTATTTTACGTGATATTATACAAAATTTGTGTTATCCTCCACTCAAGGGCCTATTTGATGTGGGTCTCAAGGGTCATTATCTCTCCTTCCCCAGGAAGAAGGGTCTAGTAGTTGGCTTTCCCTTTCCTCCTTTTGGTGAATGCGAGTCGAGAAAAATATTATAAGTGATGTTAATTGATTGTATTATTGTATTTATTTATTATAATATACTAATATATCATGTTACAAACCTCTAAACCTAATATATTTTAATTCCAATATAATATTGATATTTTAAAACTAACATCAAATAACGAATGTCAAAATAAGCATTATTGTTATTTTAATATAAATGAATCATAAAAAATGATTTAAAATTAATAAAAATACTATATTCATCCATGTGAATTGTAAGTGTGAATATATATTAAAAATTTTATATTATTGGAATACTTATACTTTTATAATTAACATATTTACCTGTATTATGTAAATTCATTTTTAAGATGGTCTGAGTTCAAGCAGCGTTTTAGAACGTGACATTCTATTTTTTTTAAATTTAATATACAAATAAAATAGTATATTAATTTTATAAAATATATATATTGATAATAATTAATGGGATCTATATGTTTTAATAAATATCAAGTTAATATAGTGTTCTTGGTTAAATTTATTAGATTATAAAACTAGATTCTTTAATGAAAACCAAAATGATAAAATTTGGGAAGCATAGAATTTAAGGAACCAAATAATTAAAATTAAATTATTTTTGTTTGGATGTGGTTTCTAAAGAAAATGACTTCTCTTTAATCTATAATTTGTTCATTTTGAAGGATCATTAAGTAAAATAGACCACCCATTTTTTAATTATGTTTTTTTTACTAAAGGGACACCACCCCTCCAATATAAACAGGCATGCACTCTACTAAATCCTTACACCTTTAAAGCCTGTTAATATTGTCCAATCCCTCCCCAAATATAATCCCAAAAATCTATTAATCTCCCGTGAATCCTACCTTTGGGAATAAATCTTATAAATGAATCATTTTTATCACAAACCAAAATGCTTTACCCGATTATTAGGTAACATCTTCTCTCAATCCCTTTTCCTTTATTTTTCTTCTCCACACCTCCACAGTGTTTATTACCTTATCGTGTAACAAAAAATATCCTACATATACGAGGATGTTATGATTATATGGTTCTATATGACACATACCCACACCTGTATCTAATGGATGCTGAACACACTATTTCTGTATAAGGTGAACTACTACCTCACAAAACGATGATTGTTCATTTTTCCACCACCACCTACCATTGTGTCCATAATGATGATCAATATATTTATATATGTAATATATTATATATATTATATATTTATTATTATTTATAAAATTAAAAAAAAAATTACCTTCAATTTTTTGTTATTGTAAAAATCTTGTTTGGGAAAGTGTCGAATACCGCACACTCAATGCGACGTGATTTGTTCACAAACAACATAGAATGTATTAATAATTGGTTTAAAGAAAATATATGATATATATGATATATTCATCATAATTAATGAATTATATATATATACATGAATATATATATATATATACATATGTCATTTACATTACTTCTTTCAATATGACAAAAAAATGGAAGACAATGTTAATGCGTACGTACATTTTAATGTCTCCCTGAAAGATGTATTCAATTTTATAAATAATTATGATATAGATTATAAAAATATAAATAAAACTTATATACCTGATATTTATACCATTTTATACATTATGAAATCATGATATAATTATAATGTCAAAAAGATGTTACAAATTAAGACACGTGCGGAGAACAAAGTGATTATTACCCAAAGTGAAACCTTAACATAAGATCGTTATCAAGACGATAATATAAGGTTATAATAAAAATATATATTTTAATATATATAATAATATTCTTCTGTAAAATATTTATAATAAATTCATATTTATTAGAGTAGAGGATTTTATGCGTATAGAGAGACTCCATACACAATGTATGGGGATTTAATTTCTGTTATAATTTCTATGATATACAAGATATATTCACCACTGTTTACTTTTATAAAATTTATGTAGTGCCTGTGAATGAATTATATATATTTTTTAATTCAATTTATGGGTATATACATTCACATTTTAGGACCATTCCTTCATACAGTTTATGTTTCAAAAGTATCTAAATCTGTACCAACGTATTGTCTCAATTTTCGATCTCTGAGACTTATGTTATGATTTTCACCTAAAAATTATTTTGAGTTTTATATAAACCAATATTAAATTACATATAAATAATATTATTCCTTTTTAGGATATTCTATGATTCTTTTAATTTCCATTCATTACATAGAGAGCAAGATCCTAAGATACAATGTTAAAAGTGTTTGTTGGGTCAATCTCATTGTTTTTAGATATTATTTATGTTCATGGTTAATTTGATGAAATATTATGTTCCATATCTCCTGAATATTCAGTAGTTTAATTATCCAATGTTATTTGTTTATATTCTCTTGTATATGTATCATTTTTTTCTCTCTAGTACATATGTTTTTTAAGAAAGTGTTTTTAGAAATTCCTAACATTAGCCTCTCTTCAATCTGAAATCAATGTTTAATAAAAACATTTGCAAAGAATATTATACCAGTCCAATATAATATATAAAAATCATTTTTACCTTTTTTTCCTTTTACCAATGTTTTCAAGGTAATATTGTTTTCAATTTCTGAATAAGAAACATTTCTATCTATTTTACCATGCCAAATGAATTTTCTTTTGACCACGTATGTCATGAACAGATTTACCTGCCATTGTTTCATCAACACTCCAATTTCATTGTTAAAAAGAATAAATTTTATTATTTATTTAAATGTAATTTTCTAGGAAAATTGAACTAAATTATTTTTCCAAACATCTTTTATATGTTTTAATGGAATATATTTTTGAAAATGTTTTCATGTCATATTTACATGTTTTCAAATTGCTTTCAAACAAATGATTTTCAAAACATTTTTATTATTCATTATAAGATTTCAAAAAAAAATATTTTTAAAATGTTTTAATTATTTAATTATTTGTTTTCAAATTATTTTAAATTAAATTGTTTTCAGAAAATTTTTAGTATTTCTTTAAATTTTTTCACGTGGTCTCAAAGAAAATGGTTTTTAAATTTTTTTAAGCAATGTTTAATTTTTATTTAAAATGGATTTTCAAAATATTTTCAATTCTTGTATATAGGCTATGAAAGAAGTTTATATGAATAATATATTCAAATGGCTTTATGTATTGAAAATTAAATTTAAAATAAGAAATGATATTTTTATTAAGAAAATTATTTTGAATATGTTTTTAAATTATTTTTCATATAAGATGAAATATATTGATGTTACTCATTCCTCTCTTATAAATGATCTAAATGTTCCATTCATATCTTTTATACAAATGAGTTACTATTAATACAATAGTATTTATAAAACCCATTTCTCCTTCATGGGTAATAGGTAGGTGAAATTTGTTTCTATTTCATGGGTTATATTATTTGGAAACCCATTTCATTTCATGGGTTATGATTATGATGAAATGGTTATGATACCAGTCTCTTTACACAGGGTATGATATGATTATATGTTTATGATAAACATTTATTTTCATGGATTATCATGTTTCTCATTATGTTCATGTAGAAAATGATTTAATGGTTTCATTATTTGAGAGATGATACATATATCTCCTCCAATGCATTAGGTAATGATTTATATATTATTAGATAATATAGGGTAGGAATGATGGTTACTCAGTTCAGTAATACATGACTTAAATGAGGGATACTCAGCTTAGTAATATAGGGATGGAATGAGGGTCGGACTTTTTAGTAACAATGTTTTGGAATAGATGTTACCCAGTTTAGTAAAGGACTTCATCCACTAATATGTTCTTGTAATTGATGCCTTTGATGGTATCAAAATTACTATATGCTAATGTGTTTCCACAATACCATATCTTCATCCTATTTCATGGTTTCATGTCATATAATCTTTATTTTATATGATTCATGACTTTTGAACATCCAATATTTATTCTGTGACCTATTTTATAATCTTTGATATGAAGTGTATTATCTATTGTTTACCAGATAACGTTATCATACTCTTATACTCGTGTTATTTCTTACACATCATCCTTTTCCCCTTACTAATCATCTTATCTTACCCATTTAATGTTTCCATTTCACATGGTTATGATGATATATACTATGTTTGATATGTCTAAGGTGGTGGCTAGTCACTGATAATCTTGTTGATGATAATCAGCTCACCTATGTACTAGTGTTTATAATTCCATGTTTCTAAAGTCACTATAACAACTATAATATTTGCGTATATTTTTGTATTATTTTTATGTATTCCAAAATAGTTATGTAATGTCTATGTTTGTAATCTGAGGATTGCTAAATATATTGTGTTCTTCTAAAAAAGAGAGACATATTAAAAAATCATGTACTTGGTAGAGGATTTGAGGGAGTTCTACGAGATAATTTATATCTCCGATATGATAATGTATCCCATAGGGACTAGTATACTAGTGTATTAGCTTACCTTTCATCCACAATATCATAACCCACATCCATGGATATATCTAGTGGTCCATATTTCCATTAACATTAATACTCTGGATTTCTTTATTTATTACACACATAAATATCTTAGAATTATTAAATCACTTGCATATGCTGCTGATTTTTTCTAACCACCTCATTATTTTCTATGAAAAAATGTGATCTTATTATGTTCGTCTCCCTAAATTCTATCAAACATTTTGGAGTCTTGTATCTCCTCTAATACATATCCTCATATTACTGAAAATGAGTTCATGTATGAAACTATTATCAAATGAGAACTATACCGCGGGGAAGCTTTAAAAAACCAACCCACAAAATCCATTGAATAATATATAATCATCTTCTAATTATTTTGAGTAGATTATTTGGACAAACCATTTGTATGGGGCTGATAATATGTCTTGAGGAACATCATTTTTTCCAATTCTCACCCATGTCTTATCAATAAAATAAAGGTAAGACTCATACCATTATCATGTATAATACTAATTGGTATGACATATTCTCTTATCACATCCATTATATAAATATTTGGGTGTTTTCCATGAAATATATCACATTAGATGATATGATGTGATGAAATTTAAATTTCATTAACAATAAAATATTTGGGCATTGGAATGTCTTCGTGAGTTGTATAACAAAATCAGTGTATATTTTCTCTCATAAATATATTTTTAGGGGAAATCGTTGAAATATTCCCTTGTAAAGAAATCATTAAAAGTAAATTTTATTCTTACCAATCATCAGGATATATATTCCACAATCTCAACCTTTCTTTTATCGTCCAAAAGGATGGATTTAAAACTATATAGGCTCAAGATAAATAAAATTTATGTAATTCATTGATCTATAGATTTAAAAATACATAAAAAATACCTACAATGCTTATATTCACAATGGTTTTGAGTCAATGTTATTAACTAATAAAAACTAATTCTATAACACATATAAATAACTCTTAAAATTTATTCTTCTTTATAAAATTTTCCAGACATCTCATATTTTATCAACTTCTTCATAACTTAAGGAATTTAAAATTTCGAAAGTTCTTATATCAAATTAATAATATTTTTAAAACATGTCATAACATTAATAATAACAAGAGGGAGACATAAATATCGAAATAATATATCAAAAATTAAAAATATGATAATTCAAAACTATTTTAGATCCTAATAAGATCATAAAATATTCATTAATAAATAATATAATATATGGCATAGCTCAAAATCATCTCAAAAATAATTTGACATGTGATCATTAAATAATGGAGAAGAATGGGTTAAATATAACATATATTCATAAAAATAAGGAAATTCAAGGCAATAAAATGAATCATGAAAATTTACAAGATTTTATATATAATATGGAATTGTAGAAAAACAATAAGAAAATGAAAACCCGTGTAATCAAACACACTATTCCCACACATATAGGAAAAAAAATTATTCCCAAGCCTAAAAATATAATGAAACCGAATATGAATATGACTAATAGAATAGACTAATTATTTAAGTGGTATATTTTTTCCAGAAATATATACATAAACGAACACAATGTAATTGGTATATGAACCCGCCCATTATCATATGTAAAAATGTGTTCCATATATATAAAATTAACATAATAACTTCATGAAACCATGTAAAATGATGGGTTTATTAATTATTATTAATAATTAATCTCTTCACATGTTAGATTTTTCTTATCTATTCTCAACATTGGTTCTTAATAATATAATTATTTTTTAACAAGAATCATAAAAAAAAGATTATATGCCTATTTTATCCCGAATATTATAAATTCAAAACCCATAAATTTTCATTAATTTTTATCTCTATGGTATTATATATGATGATATAATTTAAATAAATGATTTTATTATTCTCATTTTTTAAAACAGAATGTTGATGAACATGTTTTGGGTTATTTTCCGCTGTAAATGTTTCATCTTATAATGATCTTGACATTTTTTATCTAAAAATAACTAAATATTTGATTCAAAATAATTATACATGTTATATAATCTACTGAAATATTAACTACAATAATGAATAATTGGATGCTAATGAAAATACAACTAGTTAATTCATTGATGTGGTACTCAACACAATGCATGAATTGCATTTTATTTATATTCATTACGGAGAGATGATGGATAATGATCCTACCATAACTAAAATGACATAGTAGTACAACATTGATACTAGTATTAATATTTTTTAATTTTGAAGTAGAATATTATGAATAATAAAATCATATAATAAAAATGAAAAAGTACAAGATGTTATGTTCTTATACAATTATTGGTTTATATACATTTTAAAGGCGATTAAGCCTTCTTGGATCTTCATATTAATAACAAAAGTACTCTCTTGATGTATATAATATTTAATTGCTGATCTGTTGTTATATTTATGGATGAACTAAATGTGTTTTGATGCAAGGGGAAGTTAAGAGAGTAGTTCCACTTATATAAGTAAAAAATGTGGAATTTTTGTAATTACCCCAACTATCCAATAATAGGTAGTCGCTATCAATAAAAATATGTCAAAAATAGAAGTTAAAATGGATTGGGGATGATATATGTAACATATTTCCCAATATCATTTTCTTCCGAGGCTAGAGGAATTATATTCAGCCATAAGAGACATTCTAGAGGTCCCTAAGGGTAAAAATATATATTGAGGGCTTTGAGGATAAATTGTGGAATGATTTTTCCTTCAGATAAAACCAACCAACCAAGAGATACACTATCAAAGACAACATGATGTGTGTCGACAAAACCACCAAACCCATACATTACAATAATAAAACAAAAAATACACAATAATTGATTAGAATATATACAACCAAACACAATATCTGAGTACCATATGGAAGAATATGAGAGATACCGAAAATAGACCAAAAATCTACTCCACTTCTCCAAACCAAGATCCATTCTCCAAGGAAAACCACATCTCCCATGTATCACTACAAACCACTAGTAGTAACATTTTTTACTTTTACCTATGTCCTGGAGTACAACATATACATTATCACCCATGTTCAGAAGTAGGGGGTGAGTACTAATACTCATTAGGTTTTCCCCAAATGACATCCCTACATTCGAAAATATGTTAAAATAGTTAGCACATAAATATAAAAAATTTAATATAATACAGACAACAACACGATAATATTCAACAAGAAAAACACTCTGTACCATGACATTTCCACCTAAATTCGCAGCTACCATTTTTAAGATAGAAAATCATGCAACAAGAGAATTCAAAATTCCAAAATTGCACATAAAATTCCATCTTCAATAAAAGTCACCACAAGGAATCCAATGCAGTGGATTTCCCATACAGCCTATTCCCCCATTCCCCACAAGTGGTGCTTCATTCCCACACATCCTTAGAGGGTAGTCCTTCTATCTAACATCAGTCCTCGTATTATTGTTGTGCATACCACCCACTTACTCAAAATCAAAACAATACTTAACTCTTAATCAACCAACAAGCTAAAACACCATGGCCGAACAAAATCACATCATCATTCCCATCACATGGTAATTAAATTCAATAAATCACCCATTTATTGAAATCAATAATTAATAATTTTACATGAAAAACATATTTCAATAAAACAAATTATTTATTGAAAACAATTTTCATCAAAAATTTTCCCAAATCAATTTTGTAACCCACTTTAAAATCTCAATTTAAAAATCCATAACTAGATAATTTCACAACAATACACCTTTTTCCATAAAAAATACCCAAAACATTACAAAAAGGGATTTCCAACAAATTTCACATATCAAAAAAATTAATTATATGAAACACAAATTAATTGTATAAAAGCTTCAGGTTCTAGAAACGTGGAGTCTATTAAGAAGCCACCAACCTTTAGGGTTCTGGTGAAATCGAACCACAAGAAACTGCTCCCCACATTTGGAGAACGCACCACCCGAACCACTCTAGATCCCCTCGATAACTTCAGAAAGACATAAACTCAACACCCAAGGAAAATAAAACCCTATATCTACCTGAAATAGATGCATAACTAGAAATCAGGGAAAGGGAGTAGTGTAGATAAAATAGGAAACCAAAGAAAATCCAAGAGAAGAGACTTACCTGGGGGAAACGACCTTCATACCGCAATGAAACAAATTTAAAATGTATAAAAATGAGGTTAATAAGCTATCTAACCATTGAGAACCGAAAATACTGAGAGATTCTCGAGTGGTAGACTATTTTTAGTTTAATAGTTCAGGCCTTTGGGAGCCCAAATTTAAAAACCCCATGTTAATGTGGTCGCACGATTAGACTACACAGTATATAAAACCATGCATACACCACTTTATTGCAGGGAGGGGTCTGTATGGTTGCCTCATGCGGTTTGTAAAACCGTGCATAGGCCATGTGAAACCTTCTGTCTCCCCCTGCACAGTTTCATGGAGACCCCGCATGGTTTCCCCTAACTATGTTGAAATCGTTCGCCAGTAGAAATGCCTCTAAACATATTCAATCCCATTCCAAAATCTCTCAACCACTTCCCAACTCATCCCTAGAACATTAATCACATTAAATGGCATAAATAATTCTACATACCTCCAAATGGGGGTCTAAATTTTCCCAACCATTGGACATTATTTCCCCATAATGTATGGAATCATTGATTTTTAGAAAGATCTTGTGGAATTGCTCAACCACTGATTATCAAATAAAAACAAATATTTTAATTACATTTTAATGGTATTAAATGTTCATTTTTGATCTTATGGTCCTGAGTTAGTGCATTTTCATTATGAACATCCATTCTCATCATTTGTGCAATTCATGCCTAATGTACACCAATTTATGCCCAATGAGTCATCTGATTCTAAGGAATATAATTATCAATATTTTAATTTTATATTTTGGTAACTATATCTGAACATAAATGTGAAATTTTTTCATTCAGGGAACAATGGATGATTCATAAATGATGATGGAGATATTTGGAGATGAATGGAAGCAATTCTAGAGAAGGCAGATTCGACACCAGCCCACTTATGAGACTGTGGGGCCCAACATAATGGCCCAATGAATCCCATATTTTGTGGGATGATAGAATCAATGTTGAGGAACAAATCACTATTTAGGAGATAATGCTAATTTGTCCTCTATGAAGTCATTAAGGTGGCCCAATTTAGAGATAAAATTCTGGGCCAGATTCTATGGCCCAGAAAAAGATCCCACTAATTTGGTCATATCTCGGAATCCACAACTCCAAATGGGCCCAACTTTTACAGGATGTTAGAATATATCCGACGATAAATTTTCTTCTTCTATATACCACTATGATTCGACCATATAGAAGGACTTACAAGAACGTCAGTTTGATAGAATCAAGATGGCTGCAACCTCGGGTCAAGGGTGGAAAAGTCTCCTCTCCCTTACTTTCCACCCACCTATAGCCTACCACAATTAATTGAGGAGACATGTACTGTTAGAGGCTCTACCCAAGGGCTCAAAAATGTCTATTTAAGGCAGTGGTGTTGGAGGATTGAAGAATCTTTGATGCTTTGTTCAATTGTAATGTTATGCTGCAATTTTGTTGTCTCAAATTTTTCTTTCACGTGTAAGTTGTCTCAATTCACTTTAGTTTCTTAATAAATGTTCTTCTTATACTCTTATTCTGTTGTTCTTCATATCACTTTGATACCATTGGATCAATTTGTGAATTTATTCACGCCAAAACCTTGTGAAATTATTCACACAACGGTGCATTGATCATTTATTTTTGTTGTTTTCATTACTTCTCCATTTCCTCCCTCATGACTCTACTTTCCGCTTCCATTGAAACCATGGGATCAATGAAGGGATAACCCACTTTTGGGTTGATCTAAGGGAGTAGAAACAGGATGGATTGGTTGTTATTTATCACCTCATTAATGTATAATCACTTCTTGAATTGGGATTTTTATTTGATGATTTTTAAACTCCATCGCCATTGTTGAATTTAAGGCCACACACTTCAAGTGATAATACGAACATTTACATTGAAGGGCTCAAAACTTTGATCCTTCAAGTGTATAGGTGATTAGTATTAAAGGGTGTAGGAATTAATCCAGTAAGTTATGATGTTGTTTTATCTCCTTAAATGAACCCATCTCAAATATAAGAAATTGAAATCATTAAAAAGGAAATTCGTCCAATCCTCCCCGAGCGATATCCTAGGATCAACTCATTCTTTTAAATTGAATTAACTTAAGAATCTTAGAGTCCCATTAAACCCATCTAAAATCA
This sequence comes from Viscum album, assembly GCA_963277665.1. NCBI lineage: Eukaryota > Viridiplantae > Streptophyta > Magnoliopsida > Santalales > Viscaceae > Viscum > Viscum album. The sequence continues at coordinate 790,616,480 of OY728160.1, read as the reverse complement.
ACCCATGTTGTTGACTTCATAGACAAAAATAGTCCATAGAATGTACGTGTCTATAGGTTACTTCTAAGGTCACTGAGGATTCGACAACCCAAGCTAAACTACAAGGACCGTCTTACCTTCTTCTCTTGGGTAAATTTGAGCGAGAATCAAATTTTGGCGCCGTTTTCGGGGACCTAAGTAAGTTATATTTGACACTATCATCCTTTTTTTTATCCCACTTCTCTTATCTCTTCCCCAATTTTATTCCTATGGAAAACCCTTTCGAACAAATCCAAACATGGGGAACCTCTCATTTCTTTGATCACTCCACACTAAGTGTGATGTACAATGACCATCCTAGTTTCTACTGGTGGGATAATCAACAGCCTATTGAGCCACAATTTTTTAACTCCTATTCTCCACGAAACATTCAAACTATTTTGAGTTCCAATTCCAACAAGGCCAATCAGAACATCCTCCTGTAGAATTCCATCAACTTAATTATCCTCTTGGAATAGACCATATTTCTCAACACCTTTCCCATAATGATCCACAACCATTACTTGAAATTTGTGTCAACAAATGGAGAAAATGAATTTTGAGGTTTTAACTTTGAGGTTAGAACTACAAAGCATTAAAACTTGTGAGGAACCCATCCCTACACAAACTGCCCCTTCCATAACCTTATGTGAAGTGTCTAGTTTTCCAAAAACCTCTCATGAATTTACTGAAGAGAAAACCTTTGGATTTGGGGAAGATAAAGAGGGTCAAGGAATTATTGTTGGGTGTTTAAATCGGGAAGAAATCGACTTTTTGGATTCAAAAGAGGAGAATTTGACATCATGGATTGAGTCTCCTAAGTATAACTCCATTGATGAATTTTCAAAAACACCAACCATTGAACCATTGAGAGAAATCCCAAACATTGAGTCCAAATCCATTCCTAAAACTGATATGTCCAATTTGGTGGATGAATATTCTTTTCCAAAGGAACCAATTCTATTGAGAAATTTTGAAAATGAAATTGAGTTTGATTCAAAGTGCCAACCGATGTCGGAATTTCTTATCCAAACCGAGATCAAAATTAGTATTATTCCTTCCTCATTCAAGTATACATTCATAGTGTATAACCAGGACCTTTATGATGGATTTAATTATTCTCTTGAATCTAATAATTTAGTAATGATCATTAATGTCTTAGGAAAGACTAGAGAACCAACTAGATCCACCATTTCAGAAATTCATTGGATTTACCCACTTATTTTGGAACATAGGATTGTGAATGAAACAAATTATAAACATAGAATCAATCTCAACCTAGAAGAATTTGTGAAACATGTGTTCCTTAAAATGTTGAAAGTTGGTATTGGGTATGTTGGGTGGTTTAAGTCTATCTAGCGACATTAAACCAAAGCGTTTCACGGAAGGCAACCGGTGGTTTTCATCATTCCAAATCATCTTTTTTTAACATGATTACTGAATCATTTTGATAAATAAAAAAATAAACTATTGAACTGTTCTTCTATTATGAGTATGGATTGGTATGAAAGGGGGGCACTATATTCATCTATGTCATGTGGAGTGATCCTTGAGTAATACCATACCCAATAATTTAAAAATAATATAATGTATCATCAGTTTATTTTATTTTATATATATAATTATATTGTTTTTATATAGATATATATACTATTTTATTTTGTTTGTTTGTTTTCCTCTTTCCACTAAGAGAACTCTTCAAGCGACATGGATATCAAAGGACTAAATTGGAGCAGCAAGAACTTCAAACTTCAAGCACCAGGTGACACCATTCCATTATCCTTATTTTCAATTTACATTTTGAAATTTCATTCTCTTCCTCTACCCCATTCTAAATTTTATTTTTACGAAACAAGGGACAGTTTCATTCTATGTTGGGGGATGTGGAAACAAAATATTTGTTAAAGAAAACAATGATAAAAAAAGAAGTAAAATTCATTTATCATTCATATAATAACATCTTTTCTCACATTAAAACTACATAGCAAATATCTTTTATTTCCTTGACTATTAATTTAATTCATGATTAAGTTTAAAAGCATTGATTTTAGAAGTTTGTTTGTCCAATGAAAATTTTCATCATTTTTATTTTCATCCATTAAATGAAAATGCTACAATGCACATCCTCTAGAAAGTGGGGTACTAATTTGTATTTTTGGGGTCCCATAATAAATAGCATAGGCTGGTTTGATTTTTATGAATAATATGAGTATTCAAAAAAATAATAAAAAATAATAAAAATAAAAAAAATTGTCTGTAGAGCAATGGATTGATAAAATGTGAGGCTTTCGGAACTTGGGGATCATTACACCAGAGTTATCTAGCCCTGAGTTTTTCAATCTATCTATATTTATGGTAATATGAGTTTGTTTTTGATTAAGTTAACTCAAGGCGATGCCCGAGTATGTGGGCTTCACTTGGTGCCCTAAGGCCTTTGAGTATGGGAGTCATTGGTAAAGTCTTGCTACATGGGTTAATTTGATTAACTGTAATCTCAATTACTATAGAAATATTTCAAAAAAAATTCATAAAAAGGAATGAAGAATACTCATATTAGGATTAAATGTGATTCCACCTAGCGCTTCCATGATTTCCCCCTTGAATGAAAATGAACCCCCATATCTATTGTGATTCACAACACATCATTACACCTAATTGATTTAGATGAAGTATGATGATGGATTTGATCAACGGAATGGGCTTGGGATTGGGATCTTATTTTAAATTCATCTTGTTTTAAATTATGTTGATAGGTTATAAATATATATTTGTGAGCAGTTTACATTGTGAGCACTGTTTGTTATAATATGTTTGAAGAAAGGAATTCAAATAAAATCATTGAATTATTTGCTCGGGACTAGAAAATATCAAGTTGGGGGTGTGATTATCCAATAAAAAAATATATTTTAATGAAATTTTAATGGTATTAAATGTTCATTTTTGATCTTATGGGCTTGAGTTAGTGCATTTTCATTATGAACATCCATTCTCATCATTTGTGCACTTCATGCCTAATATACACCAGTTTAGGCCCAATGAGTCATCTGATTCTAAGGAATGTAATTATCAATATTTTATTATGATATTTTGGGAACTATATATAAACTTAAATGTGAACATTTTTCATTCAGGGATCAATGGATGATTCATAAACGATGATGGAGATATTTGGAGATGAATGGAAGCAATTCTAGAGAAGGAAGATTGGACACCAGCCCGCTTATGAGACTGTCGGGCCCAACATACAGGCCCAATGAATCCAGAATTTTGTGGGATGATAGAAGAAATGTTGAGGAACAAATAACTCTGTAGGAGATAATTCTAATTTGGTATCTATGGTTGTAATTAAGGCGGACCAAGTTAGAGATAAAAATCTGGGCCAGATTCTACGGCCCAGAACAACAGCCCACTAATTTGATCATATCTCGGTAACCACAACTCCAAATGGGCCCATATTTTACAGGAAGCTAGAAGACATAATAGTATAAATTGTACTCTTCTATATACCACTCTGATTCGGCCATCTAGAAGGACTTACAAGTGCGTCTGTTCGATGAAAGCAACCTGGCTGCCACCTCGGGTCAAGGGTGGAAAAGTCTCCTCTCCCTTACTTTCCACACACCTATGGTATACCACAATTAATTGAGGAGACTTGAACATTTGGAAGCTCTAAACAAGGGCTAAAAAATTCCTATTTAAGGAAGTGGTGTTGGAGGATTGAATAATCTTGGATGCTTTGTTCAATTGTAATGTTATGCTGCAATTTTGTTATCTCAAATTTGTCTTTCACATGTAAGTTGTTCAATTCACTTTAGTTTTTTAATAAAAGTTATTCTACTCTTATTCTGTTGTTCTTAATATCACATTGATACCGTTGGATCAAGGTGTGAATTTATTCACACCAAAACCTTGTGAAATTATTCACACAACGGTGGAGTGATCATTTTATTTTTGTTGTTTTCTTTACTTCTCCATTTCCTCCCTCATGAGTCTACTTTCCGCTTCCATTGAAACCATGGGATCAATGGAGGGATAAACCACTTATGGGTTGATCCAAGGGATTATAAAGGGGCTGTATTGGATGTTATTTATCAGCTCATTAATGTATAATCAATTTTTAAATTGAGATTTTTATTTTATGATTTTTAAACTCCATCGTCCTTGTTGAATTTAAGGCCACACACTTCAAGTGCTAATACAAACCTTTACCTTGAAGTGCTAAAAACATTGATCCATCAAGTGTATAGGTGATTAGTATTAAAGGATGTAGGGATTAAACCAGTAAGTTATTCTGTTGTTTTATCTCCTTATATGAACCCATCTAAAATATAATAAATTGAAATCATTAAAAAGGAAATACGCCCAATCCACCCCGAGCGATAACCTAGGATCAACTCATTATTTTAAATTGAATTCACATAAGTCTCTTAGAGTACCATTAAACCCATATAAAATCCCCCCAATTTGGAGACATCATATCCAAAAACAGTCCATAGAATGTACATGTCTATAGGTTACTTCTTAGGTCTCTGAGGATTCGACAACCCAAGCTAAACTACAAAGACCATCTTACCTTCTTCTAATGGGTAAATTTGAGCGAGAATCAACCATCTATTTCTCTTACACACAAGTCTCCTATTTAATATGACTATGATACCCGAAAGCATGAACAAAACCAATTCTTTTATCAGGAATGATTTCCTATTTCTTTTCCTCAATCCACACTACCATGTGAGACAACGAAGCATCCAGTTCAAGATCAACATGATCACAACAAATTACAAGGTCACGATCTAGTTAATACTTTTTGAACTGTGACACTTAAGTCACATTCTGAACCTCACTAAACTGTGGTGGAAAAGAAAATAATTAATCCACCACTCAAATCCACTAATGTATGTAAAGAGGTCCAATATACCTTTGAGATAACATATCCTGCTTCCCAAACTAAAAAAATCCAAACCTATGAGAGATTCTAAAAAACACATGATCACCCAACATGAAAAACATTGTTCATAAATGATGGTCCACATAAAGTTTAAGAATAAATTGAGATGTATCTATCCTCTTCCTTATCAACATGATTTTCTCCATAGTCTCTTTGACAAGGCTCGGTCTGATCATCCAAGTCTCGCCTATTTCCACAAAACATAGTGGAGAATGAAAAGGACGCCCATAAAAACATAAAACAATGCCATAAGTTTTGATGCCTGATAAATACTAATATAGGATAACTCCCAAACAATATGTGATCTTACTACAAACCAGAAAAATCCATCAAATAGTCCCTTAACAAATCCTTTAATTAATTTATCATTCTATCTGATTCGCCATTTAACACCCCGAGATTTTATGAAAAATATTCTTTTTAATTTCATTAATGTCTTGTGTTGTATGCTAAACCAAAAGAAGCATGCACAAAACGCATCATTGACTTTACTTGCATTACACGGAATCACGACATTTCTCGATAGCGTGTGTAGTACGCAATACCGAGTTTCACTAAACAACGATATGCTATTAAAATATTATTAAAAATATCCTTTATGAATAGTAATAACCACTTTTTGAAATTTTGTAAATTTTATTTTCAAAATGTACTTCATTTTTGGATTCGGAATATTGAAATTAGCTTAGGGTGAAATTTTGGTACTTTTCGGATAACTTTCATTTTCCGATGAATAGTGAAAATTACTAAAATTTAATTAAAAACAACGTTTTTAATAGAAATAATTAATAGTGATAAATTATTAATTGGAGTGGATTTAAATTATATTTAGAATATATTTTTACAATTTAATACAATGTTGGTTATTGGATGTAATTTCACATTTAAAACAGACATAAACAACTGTCAATCTTTTGATAGTTAGTATCTCTTAAGAACACGCTATTTGTTTTGACGACGGGAATTAATTTTAAAATTAATTAATGCAATGGATATGTTTTGAATTTGGTAAAATAGACATCATTTTTGAGTTCATAATATCAAATATAGCTTAGGCCTAATATTTGGTATTTTTTCGGAAACTTTCATTTTTTGATGAATAGTGAAACCACTAAGTTGTAGTTAGGAAAAATGAATTTTTCATAAAACATAGTTTTACTACTTCTGTGAGTGGAATTTAAAAAATACGAGAGACACAGTTGATATCAGTATGTAAAATTTGATTCAATGAGATGAAAATAATTTTTGTTGAATAGTAACTTTTTACTTTTTTTTACCACGGTTAAACGTGAATAGGGTAATTATAGGAAAAAATGTTATTATTATTATCCTAACACATGTCCTAATTCTATTGGATATGTTTATTTCGACCAAAAACAACCATAGGAATAAAATATGACCATTTAGGCCCACTTGGATTAGATTATGACATTTATTATTAATTTATTTAAAGAATGGTTAAAATAGTTAAAATCAATGTTTAATAAGTATATCATTTTTAATATAGGGTTATACATAAGATAAATTCGACTATAAATATTAATTAGAAAGCTAAAAATATTTTCTATATAATTATATTTTATTTGTAATTTTTAGACTTTATATAATTTAATTTATTTATGACACAAAATTATGTAGTAATTATCTTATTAATAAAATATTGACATAATTGAAGTTAAAAATACCCAAATAAATATAATTTGAGACCTTTTATGAATTACACTAAATTTATATGTTAATAAGACATTTTTTATTGATTTAATTAACTTTTTTAGAACTAATAATTCTGTTATGATTTTCACAAAAATCATTTACTAAATAGTGTCAAAATTGACATAAAATAGTTTTTAAAATAAATATTATATTATTAATTGTTATTTTATTCCTAAAAATCTAATGTTCGGCCAAATGACTTAGATAAGGTTATATATACTAATAATAAACAACTTGGGGTTAGTTTGGATTATTATAGTATGTTTATTAACCTTATAGTATAAGAGCACAAGAAGACATAGTAAAAGTAAAATTATTTAACATAATGTTAAATCTAAATGATAAGGTTAAAATAGGAACCTAAAATTGTCTAAATTCTATTTTATTAGATTATTTTGACCCATAACCACCTTATGTTTGAAATATATCAATTTTTAACTATTAAAAACCGAATTTGACTTTATAATAAAATAATATTTTTAGATATTCCAAAGGTGCCCCTCTCCTCCCTTATAAAAGGGCACCTCCTCCCCCTCTTCCTCACACCACATTGAGCCTTCAAGCTCGGGAAACCCCTGCCAATTTCTCCTCTCCACTTCCCTAGAGACATCCTAGAGGTCCTGGTCTTCTTCAAAGACCAATTGTAAGGCCCTAAAAGGAGATCTCAAAAAGGCGCTTCAAAGAAGAGGTAATGTCCAATTACCAATTCTTTCAACTTTATTTCTTCTTCCAATTCTTCTTCATAGGTTGTTTCATTATGAAGTAATAACATCAGTATCACTCATATACTGATATGTTATTATAAGTATGAAACAACCCTATTTCACCATCTATCCATCCTATAGAAAATGAAATCACCACGCGTGTGTACGTACGGAATACCGTCTCCATGCCATGGTGTAATCTATTTTCCACCACCACCTTACTTGGATTGGTATAATGGTGTAAATAATAACAATATATGATTATTGTAAAGTGATATTGATTCTTAAATAGAATACATACACTCCAATACAATTACACGATCATGAGAATGATATCATCGCTCGTGCGTACGTACGGACTACCGTCTCCACGACGCGATGAGATTCATTATCCACATTAACCATTCATGAATGATTATAAAGTATATATAGTAAGTAATCATGAAATATGATATAATAATGATACATGATTTATATGTATATATATGTATGTCGTCTACTTAATTCCATTCAACTCAATAAGTAAACGAAAACAGCGTTCATGCATACATATGGCCTACCGTCTCCATGAACAGTGTATTTCATTCCATTTACTGATCTATTATATATATGTATATTCTAAATATATATTATATATAAATCATGTATTATATTCTGAAATTAAGTAATCATGATCTATGTAATCATATGAAAAATTACAAGTCAAAACACGGATGACAAATGAAACGATTTTACCCAAAACGCTCTTTAACATCGAATTTACAAAAGAACGGGTAATATAATGTTATAAGTGAACCATATATGATATCATAACAACGAGTATGATTCTAGAATAAGTCAATGACATTATTTAAATCATTATAAAGGAGGTTCGGACACTTACAAAGCAAATTGGACCTAAGGTAAGGGATAATTGTGCAAATCTCATTTTTATCCGAGATTACTTATTCATATGTATTTACTAGGGTTATTGCTATCATCCATGTCCATGTTTTATAAAAGTGTATTCATGTATTTTTAAAGTCCTTTTATACCCATTTTGACTTTTACCCCATGGTATGGAAGGAATCATTCTTTTGTTTACCCTACAAGGTACTTTTTTTATCTTTTTGGACAAAAGTACAAGAAAAATATTTTTTTTAACTTATACGGCATGAAGAGATTTTTACAGTTTTATAAAGACGTATTTTCATGATAATTCCTAAAAATATTTCATGACTATTTTCAACAAAATCTATTTCATTTAAAATATCATGACGATTTTTGAAAAGAAATTGATTTTGAAGAAGACAGGATATTTTGCTCAAGAATTCATTTCAAGTGTTTTATTCAAATCCTTTTTCCATCTAAGATGAAATTATTTCATATGTTTATGTTTCAATTATAAACTCTCTATGATTTACATGGTTTCACTTTTCTTATTATGAAATGATATCCATTTATTTTATATGGATTATGTGATTATGGGATGATGATTATGAATCCCATTTTATTTAGAGGGTTACTATGAATAATGTATGTTTATTTTGTGGCACATGTAAGAATGATTTCATTACGAGATGGGTGGGACCTATATCTCCCTCCAATGCATTGGGTAAAGATTTATATCTCATGAGATAGACATGGCTGGAACGGCAAGTTAAACCGGTTCAGTAATACAGGACTGGAACGAGGAGTGAACTCGATTCAGAAAGGGACTTTTTCCACTAAGATGGTCTTGGCAGCAATGCCTGGGCTACTATGGAAATCATATCATGTGCTTAATGGTTTCCACAATTAAATGTTTTATTCCCATGATATTTAATCATTATTAATGTTTCTTTATGATCTATGCCTTACGTACTTCCATGTTTTGTGTCATTTCTCAAGCTTTTGATGTTTAAACATTATGTTAATGTTTTTATGTTCAACTGTATATGACATGTTTTATTTTATCCATGCTTACCTTTACTGAGCATTTAAGCTCACCCTTTTTATGTTTTCTTTTCCCCAGGATATAAAGAAAGGTCTTAGGTAAGAAAAAAAAACGGAAGATCTTTATGGGGGATGTTGAAGATCTTTCACCACGATTAGAAGATTATGTTTCATGTTTCTAAAGACACAAAACTATTACCATCCTCGTGTGTCTGTTTTTTTTATGTATTAATTATTACACTAAATTAATGTAATGTCCATGTACATCAAGCTTATGGACTCTACAGTTGGTATCAGAGGAATGGTTCAGTCAACCTTTGGAAACTTGGATGCGATAACTTTAGTGAGATCCCTAGAGATATTTCTAAGGTATGTCTAGGGATGTCCCTAAGGTTAAGTATAAGTATAGGTTATAGTACTAGAATTATGGTAACCTAAGATGTTAGATATTGAAGGTACTCCCCCTTTATTATGTTGTTTTCCCTAGCATGATTTTTGCCTCTCACACTATTCTTTTTGGGTTTTAGACGATGGCTGGAACCCGAAGGAACCGTGCTGATCAATGCAAAAGACAATGAAATGACTGTCCTCCTCAACAAACAAATGTTATGGGAGATGGAGTGAAAAATCTTATTGTTATACTTACACAAGCTATGAATCATTCTGGACTTCCAAATGTGCATAGAAGGGAACAATATTCTATTGAGTCCTTCATGAGGCAACATCCACCTTTTTCAGTGGGACTTCTGATCCACTTATCACTGAACAAAGGATCAGTACCACTGAAAAGATATTTTCAATTCTTCAATGTTCTGAACATGATAAAGTCATCTTAGCAGTATATCGTCTGGAAGGTGAAGCTGATCAATGGTGGAATCTTATCAAGAATACGAGGCCAAGAGATGAAATTCAGTCTATGGAATGGGATGAGTTCAAGAACTTATTTTTCAATAATTACTTCCCTCATATTCTTCGAACAAATATGGAGAAGGAGTTTCTTGAACTAAAGCAAAAGGATGATGAATCTTTTGGTGTATACGAAGCGAATTTTACAAGGTTTGCAAGGTATGCATCTGGATTTATCATCCAACCTGAAAGTAAAGTTGATCGATTCTTCAGTGGCTTAAAACCAATTCTTAGAAGGGAATTATCTATAAGAGACTTCAGTAGCTATGAAGAAATTGTGCGTTGTGATATTAAGGTAGAAATGAAAGTTGTTGTTACATATTCATCTCATGGTTTTGATAGGAAATGAAAGATGGAGTTCAAGGAGAAATCTCAGAATAATGGTGAAAAGAATATGAATGTTTCCTTATGATCAAAGTGTGGAAAGAATCATGGTGGAGATTGTATTAAAGGGACTAGAAAATGTTTTAAGTGTGGAAAATAAGGTCATTGAGTTGTTGAGTGTTGAAGTAATGGAAAAAGGGTTTCTAATGGTGTGAATAAAGAAAAGATTGCAGAGAACGCACCAACAACACTTCAATGCTTCAAGTGCAATGAAATGGGGCATTATGCTAATCAATGCCCTAATCCAAGGGTTAATGATGATTGACATGAGAAACCTCTTAAGGAAAAGGACAAAGGGAAGTCACATGTGATCACTATTGGTGATGTTGAATATGACAACGATGTGGTGGAATGATTAAGTGTTTATGTAATGGGATTCCAAAATAATGTTGTATATAGTATCGTGGAATATTGGAATATTTATGTATTGGACTATTGTGGTTTTCAATAATTTTATGGTACTGATAACCATGGAATGTGATTGAGATATTTTTGGTAAGAAGATGATATGAACAAAATGAAGGGATAAAGAGAATCTAATATGTTCGATAGTATTCATGCGCTCAAGACTGATATAAGGAGAAGTTTATATCATGGTTTGAGTATATAGAATAATTGGATTTTTGTATGTGGAAAGAGTTAACTTTTAACTGCATTTATGTTTTCACTATGGTTCAATGGGTATACATGATTAAGGTATTCACATGTTTGTAATTTGACCAACAAGATATATCTTATGATATATGGGGGATAAATGATGGAATTAATGTGATTGTTATGTGACATTTCAAGTAATCATTTTTATACTATGAGCTTAGACCGAAGTATTTTGGATAAGCCTAAAGATTGGGATGGATTATGTTTTGAAATAAGTTAGTATTGTTTAAGGATAGAAGTGTTTTCGATATTATTTATGGGATGTTATAGTAATTTAGTTTTAGCAAAAGGAAAACCTGCAGGATGGGCGACAACCCATCACGTCAGACAAGGATGTGGGAATCAAACCCACAACCGAAGTGTGACTGGCCTTTATCGCCTACCACTGGCCTACAGGAAGTCACTGTTTAATATAAACTAGTTTTATTATGATTTTGTAAGTATAAGTCCATTTTAGGAACCATATATGATTAATCTCACTGTAGATCGACTTATGTATATTTAAAAACTTTTGCTAACCTTTTGTTTGGGACAGATGGAATGAACCGTCATTCTATCACATGATCTGCTAACACTTCACGAATAACAAATTAAACTTCATTTATTTAAGAGATGAAGTGGAAATTGTTCAAGGCACGAACAATAGTGAGATTTTACCAAAATAAAGTAAGTATTTATTCTAATTCAAATTAAACAACTTTAGAGAAATGATCTTGAAAACCAAAAATGTTGTCCTAGTGCTCTTATATATGATGAATCAGATGGTACCGTAGATCGTCACAAATTTATGGCTTTGTGATTGATGTCTTGTCAATAGCCATGTTCTCTACCACTTTCCATCAAAACATGTTGGTTAGATTTCACTTCCATATCCATATTTTCACCTATGTGGAAACCCAGTGATTAGTTTATTTGGTTAACCGTTACATTTCATACTTTTTTTAAAAGATTGGTTTTGGTATTCCTTTTTAAGATATGGGTTTCTAATAAAGAAACTTTCGAGTAGTAAACCATTTATAACCCCGACAAATTTCGAGGGCGAAATTCATTTTAAGGTAGGTAGAATGTAACACCCCGAGATTTTATGAATAATTTTCTTTTTAATTTCATTAATGTCTTGTGTTGTATAATACTCCAAAAGAAGCTTGCACAACACGCATCCTTGACTTTCCTTGCATTACACGCAATCACGGACTTCCTCTATAGCATGTGTAGTACGCAATACCGAGTTTCACTAATCAACAATATGCTATTAAAATATTATTAAAACTAGCAGTTATGAATAGTAATAACCCCTTTTTGAAATTTTGTAAATTTTATTTTCAAAATGGACTTCATTTTTGGATTCATAATATCGAAATTATCTTAGGGTGAAATTTTGGTACTTTTCATATAACTTTCATTTTCTGATGAATAGTGAAAATTACTAAATTTTAATTAAAAACAACCTTTTTAATAGAAATAATTAACAGTGATAAATTATTAATTTTTTTTGTTTTAAAGTATATTTAGAATATATTTTTACAATTTAATACAATTTTGGTTATTTGATGTAATTTCACATTTAAAACAGACATAAACAACTGTCAATCTTTTGATAGTTATTATCTCTTAAGAACACGCTATTTGTTTTGACGACGGGAATTAATTTTTAAATTAATTAATGGATCTAATATGTTATTATTTTGGTAAAATAGACATCATTTTTATGTTCATAATACCAAATATAGCGTAGGCCTAATTTTTTGGTATTTTTCTGGAAACTTTCATTTTTTGATGAATAGTGAAACCACTAAGTGGTAGTTAAGAAAAATGAATTTTTCATAAAAATTAATTTTACCGCTTCTGTGAGTGGAATTTCAAAAATCTAAGAGACACGGTTGATTTCCGTAAGAAAAATGTGATTCAATGAGATGAAAATATTTTTTGGTGAATAGTAACTTTTTACTTTTTTATCCACGGTTAAAAGTAAATAGGGTAATTACGGGTAAAAATGATATTATTATAACCCTAACACATGTCCTAATTCTGTTGGATAAGTTTAATTAGACCAAAAACAACCTTAGGAATAAAATATGACCATTTAGGCCCACATGTATTAGATTAGGACGTTTATTATTAATTTATTTAAAGAAGGGTTTAAATAGTTAAAATCAAAGTTTAATAAGTATATCATTTTTAATATAGGGATATACATTATATAAATTCGACTATAAATGTTCATTAAAAAGATAAAAATATATCATACATAATTATATTTTATTTTTAATTTTTAGACTTTAGATAAGTTAATTTATTTATGACACAAAATGATACAGTAATTATCTTATTAAAAAAATATTGACATTATCGATGTTATAAATACCCAAATAAATATAATTTGAGACCTTTTATGAATTCCACTAATTTTATAGGTTAATATGACATTTTATTATTTATTTAATTAACTTTCTTCGAACTAATCATTCTATTATGATTTTCACAAAAATCAATTACTAAATAGTGTCAAAATTGACATAAAATAGTTTTTAAAATAAATATTATATTATTAATTGTTATTTTATTCCTAAAAATATAATGTTTGGCCAAATGACTTAGATAAGGTTATCTATACTATTAATAAACAACTTGGGGTTCGTTTTTCTGATTATAGTATTTTTATTAACCTTATAGTATAAGAACACAAGAAGACACGGTAAAAGTAAAATTATTTAACTTAATGTTAAATCTAAATGATAAGGTTAAAATAGGAACCTAAACTTGTCTAAATTATATTTTATGAGAGGATTTAGACCCATCCCCACCTTAGCTTCTAAATATATCAATTTTTAACTATTAAACACAGAATTTGACTTTATAATAAAATAATAGTTTTAGTTATTCCAAATGTGCCCCTCTCCTCCCTTATAAAAGGGAACCTCATCCCCCTCTTCCTCACACCACATTGAGCCTTCAAGCTCGGCCTACCCCTTCCGATTTCTCCTCTCCACTTCACTAGATACATCCTAGAGGTCTTGGTCTTCTTCAAAGACCAATTTTAGTGCCCTAAAAGGAGATCTCAAAGAGGATCTTCAAAGAAGAGGTAATGTCTGATTACCAATTCTTTCAACTTTATTTCTTCTTCCACTTCTTCTTCATAGGTTGTTTTATTATGAAGTAATAACATAAGTATCACTCATATACTGATATGTTATTATAAGTATGAAGCAACCCTATTTCACCATCTATCCATCCTATGGAAAAATAAATCCCCGCGCGTACGTACGTACGGAATACCATCTCCACACTGTGGTGTAATCTATTTTCCACCACCACCATACTTGGATGAGTATAATGGTGTACATAATAACGATATATGATTAATTTAAATTGATATTGATTATAAAATAATATACATATACTCCAATACAATTCCACGATCATGAGAATGTTATCATCGCTCGTGCGTACGTACGGACTACCGTCTCCACGACGCGATGAGATTCATTCTCCACATTAACCATACATGAATGATTATAAAATATATATAATAAGTAATAATAAAATATATGAAATAATAATGATACTGGATTTATGTGTATATATATGTATGTCTTCTACTTAATTCCATTCAACTCAATATGTAAACGAAAACAGCGTTTATGCGTACGTACGGCCTACCGTCTCCATGAATGGTGTATTTTTTTCCATATACTGATCTATTATATATATCTATATTATGAATATATAGTATATATAAATCATGTTTTATATTCTTTAATTAAGTAATCATGATCTAATTAATCATATGAATAATTACAAGTCAAAACACGGACAACAAATGAAACGATTTTACCCAAAACGCTCTTTAACATGGAATTTACAAAAGAACTGGTAATATAAAGTCATAAGTGAACCATATATGATATCATAACAATGAGTATGATTCTGGAATAAGTCAATGACATTATTTAAATCATTATACAGGAGGTTCGGACACATACGAAGCAAATCGGACCTAAGGTAAGGGATAATTGTGCAAATCTCATTTTTATCCGAGATTACTTATTCGTAAGTATTTACTGGGGTTATTGCTATCATCAATGTTCGTGTTTTATAAAAGTGTATTCATGTATGTTTAAAGTCCTTTTATACCCATTTTTACTTTTACCCCATGGTATGGAAGGAATCAATTTTTTGTTTACACTACGAGGTACTTTTTTTAACTTTTTCGGCAAAAGTACCTGAAGAATGTTTTTTTAACATATAAGGCATGAACAGATTTTTACAGTTTTATAAAGACTTATTTTCACAATGCTTCCTAAAAATATTTGATGACTATTTTCAACAAAATCTCTTTCATTTAAAATAGCATGACGTTTTTTGAAAAGAAATTTATTTTGAAGAAGAAAGGATATTTTCCTTAAGAATTCATTTCAAGTGTTTTATCAAAACATTTTTTCATCTATGATGACATTATTTCATATGTGTATGTTTCAAGTATAAAGTCTCTATGATTTACATGGTTTCACTTTTCTTATTATGAAATGATATCCATTTCTTTGATATGGATTATGTGATTATGGGATGATGTTTATGAAACCCATTTTATTTATTAGGTTACTATGAATAATGAATGTTTATTTTGTGGCAAAAGTAAGAATGATTTCATTATGAGATGGGTGAGACCTATATCTCCGTCCAATGCATTGGGTAACGAATTATATCTCATGAGATAGACATGGCTGGAAGAGCAAGTTAAAGCATTTCAGTAATACAGGACTGGAACGAGGAGTGAACTCGATTCAGAAAGGGACTTTGTCAACTAAGATGGTCTTGGTAACAATGCCTTGGATACTATGGAAATCATATCATGTGTTTAATGGTTACCACAATTACATGTTTTATTCCCATGCTATTTTATCATTATTAATGTTTTTTTATGATCTATGCTTTACGTACTTCCATGTTTTGTGTCATTTCTCAAGATTTTGATGTTTAAACATTATGTTCATGTTTTTAAGTTAAAATGTATATGGTATGTTTTATTTTATCCATGCATACCCTTACTGAGCATTTGACCTCACCCTTTTTATGTTTTCTTTTCCCCAGGATATAAAGAAAGGTTTTAGGTAAAAAAAAGTGAAGATCTTTATGGGAGATGTTGAAGATCTTTCACCATGATTAGAAGATTAAGTTCTATGTTTCCAAAGACACTAAACTATTACAGTCCTTGTGTGTCTGTTTTTGTTATGTATTATGTATTCCGCTAAAGTAATGTATTGTCCATGTACGTCACGATTAGGGACTCTACAGGACATCTGTCTGATGATTATATGTTTTGCTCATAGTGAATCGTTTTCCTAGGGATTTCTACAAGGATTTCCAAAAAATATGATGTGATCCTCGGATCACTATCTGATTCAATTGAAACTGAAACATTGTGCCTCTTTACCACATCCCAGATATTGATTTTGGAAGATCCTCCACCAAATGAGATTCACGAATCAGGATGAAATGTGATGATTTTTTGAGACGATCCACAATCACCCATATGGCATAATGGGTCAAGACTGTTCTTGGGTGACCCATCATAAAAATAATTTCTATATACTCTCATTTCAACACTTGGATAGGTAATACTACAACATTCCTTATGGCCACTGATACTCTATCTAGTTGAGACGTCATGTATCTCGATACAAACCCGGCCACATCCCTTTTCCAACCATCCCACAAAAACAACACCTTCATTTCCTTATGAATTTTCTGATTTCCATGATGGAAGACCCTCCTAAAATGATGATATTCCCTGAGCTATTCCTCATGAGATGGTGATGGTACCACCATTTGATTCTGAAAACACAAGACTGAATTTCCATCACTTACCATCTCTCAATTGCCTCCCCACCGTAGATTTTTGACCTCATCTCCATACTTTTAGAATCATATGACATTGTCCCTTTAACATAACGATCCATGTTAGGAACTGATGAAATAGGAATGAAGACCTCTTTATCACCCTAGTCAACACATTCCAACCACATGTCAGTTATGACCGACACCAACTGCCACTAATCTAATTCATGTTTCACTGCTTGAGCATAAGATTTTCTACTTAATGAGTCCTCTACTGAATTACCCTTTACCAGTGTGTACATTTATTTGAAATCAAACATATGGATATATTCAATCCATCTCCTTTTCCTCATGTTCACAAATATCATTGTGAAATGATATTCTTTAAGCTATGGTGATTGGTAATCACTGTAAATTTCTCACCAAATATATTATGACACAACATTTTTAAAGCATTATCCTTTACCACCAACTCCAATTCATGTGTTGGGTTATTATTCTAATGAAATCTCAACTACCACAATCCATATGTTGCCACATGATCCCCCTACATGAGAACACATCCCAACCCTAATCTTGATGTGTCACAATACACCACGTACATTTTCCCGGTTTCTAACAAAACAATGAATGGTGTTGAGGTATGGAGACCCTTTAACTATTCAATGCATCTTCGGAACTACTCATCCCATTGAAATGGGATATTCTTCCCTGCAAAGCTGTAATCAGTGAAAATAATCGTGAAATATTACAAAAAAACCTCGATAACACCCAGCTAGACCAAGGAAGTTGTGTATCTCTAATTGATTATTGGCGGATTCCATGATATAACAACCTATTTATATTACGGATCAATTGAAACAACCTTCTTAGAAATAAAATGGCCATGGAAACGAACCTCTTGTATCCATAATCCAAACTTTGACAATTTGGCATACAACCGATGATACATCAACATCCCAAACACTATCAGCAAGTGATGGTCATGTTCCAGAATTTTCCTTGAATAAAACATTATATCATAAAAAAATACAACCATAATAGAACCCAGATATTTCTAAAATATCAGATTCGTCATTGCCATGAACAATGTGGGTTCATTCATTAGACAAAAGGGAATAAAAAAATACTCATAATGTCCATATATACTTTTGAATTTTTTTTGAAGATATCATCCTTCCTCACCCACAATTGGTGATATCCTGGCCTCAAGTCAATCTTGGAGAACCACCGAGATCCCATCAACTATTCAAAAAAAATCATCATTGCATAGATGTGGATATCGTTTCATTATTGTAACCTGATTAAGTCTATGATAATCA
Source organism: Viscum album (assembly GCA_963277665.1). Classification (NCBI taxonomy): domain Eukaryota; kingdom Viridiplantae; phylum Streptophyta; class Magnoliopsida; order Santalales; family Viscaceae; genus Viscum; species Viscum album. Next base: position 790,598,076 of record OY728160.1, on the reverse strand, counting down.
ACATAGAGCTGCATGGTTCTATACACCATTTTAACAAACAAAACAGCAGATGCCCATGGATACATGCTTGGCCAGATGGTCCCCATGTTTTATAACTCTTCCAACTGCACCTTTAATTCCCTCAATTCAGTTGGTTTCATTTGGTAACACAGAAGTGAGATAGGAATGGTCCCCGAAAGGAGATCAATAGAAAATGAACATCTCTCATGGGTAGAAACCATAAGATTTATTTGGTAAATACATCCATATACTGATCATATACTACCAGAATAACGCCCTCCTCAACAAGTTCCATGGATGGCAAGGGAAAAGCCTCCAACTGACACGAGATCATGAAAACACATGCTGTTAACAAATCTGTTGCACCTAGGGTTTCAATCTTCTCCCATCTAAAGATATTTCTAACACCAACCTCCATCAAAAACCTAACTATTCGTGAATTAAAATCGACATGGGACTTCACCAGTGTCAATAGTCCATTCATTGGATTTTATAATAACAATCCATCTTAAGCACTATGAACTTCCACATCAATTTGATTCATCCACAAATAAACAACAGCTTCGACATAGGAAGGCCCAACACTCTCTTTGTCCCAGAGAAGTTTTTATTTTCATAATAGAGGGAATCATTTCCATATGTAAACCAAAATATAAATTATGAGACAAGAAATAAAACAATTTGAATCACATGTATCAAACATTGATTGCATCAATGTAATATTTAAAATAAACATACCTCACACCATGTATGGTCTTGATAGAACATCCATCACTTCCATCTCACCTCCAAGAAACTGCTTAGATGCCACACAATGCTCCTTATTACCTTGGTGAGGCATCATGGTATTCCGAGAATCACAATAACCCACATTACTCTATTGTCAAGTGGTATGTTGTTACCCCAGTATAGTCAAGGAATAAGTCCCTTGTGACCCGTGGAGAGTGTCACATACACCAGACCTCAGAGCATTCCGAAAATAATTCAACAAATGCAACATCTTTTTATTATTATCGCTCACTCAATAATTTTCCATAGAATACCATTTGATGTGGATCATATAACCACCTTGAACACATCTTATCTTTCCCCACAGATTCAATGAACGATTCACTGATCCTACAATCAGATTCAGATTTTTTCTCCCACCCTATAAATAAGTGTCCATCTTCGGCCTGAAACCATAGTTCGAGTTCCCACTATTTCCCATGGGTAACAACATACTCTGCCCACCCATATCCCAAACATGATTTTTCTCAGCCACAGTAGCTCGATTAACCATTTTTGTGGAATCATATATACACAACACTGCTATCTTTGAATGAATTTATTTGTTCATCACAACATCAAAAATTTGTTCCTTCAATGATGTACTACCCACCATCTCAGGTAAAAACCTCACTAAGTTCATAAACATATACTCATATTCCATAACTACCATGTTCCCTTCTTTCAAACAAAAAGAAAAAAAATTTACATTGAATTATGAACATATGAGGGAAGAATTATTTATTAAAAATATCCTCAAACCCCTTATATGTCACACATTGTTCTATCCTAGCTTCGACCGCCAGCTCCCACCACTAAAGGAAAAAAAAATCCAACATATACATGGATAACATCACATATATCTCTACTAGGGTTCCTAAAAAGTCACATATATGATTAAATCAATTTAGACATGCTTCATCCCTCTCGTTCTATGTGTAACACCTAAAGATGGGTGGATTCTGCCTTTGAAACTGAGCTGTATGAACCAAATAGCTCAGTTCATCATCTTTATTATCACTTCCAACTACATGGAAAGCTTTATTTATACTCTTCACTAGAAGTTGGTTCACCTGGGGCTTATGTGTGACCATATTTTCATTAGGTTTCTCTAGTTGGTCTCTACAACGCCTACTCAGTGTCATTTATATCGTTAAAAAAACAACCATAAGTTCTTAAATTATAGCAACTCGTGAATAAAAAAGTCTAGTTCAATTACACTAAAATAGTCAGAACTTGGATTTCCACCGATTTACATTTCCCATATTTCACTATTTTGAAAAATCCACACATTTTTTAATATAAAACCATTTTCAAAATACAACCAGTTTCCGTGTATCAAATTCTTCAATTTTGAAACCCAATAAAAAAATTTCAAAATCAACACATTTATATCCCAACATAATTCAATATTCCACAATGAAATATTCATCCTAGTGAGATTTAATTTTTACCATGCATGTCATGATCATCTCACTGGCTACACCAATGACAATGAGATAACTAAGGCCTATAAGTGTCTTCGAACACTTAGGTACCCTACTCCCTAGAAACATGAAGTTCCGCATAAAGGCACAATTACGTCCTTTTATGCTATACATTCCATGTTCCGAAAATCCTACACCATAATACCATCTCGAATCAAGGAATATACCAAAGAAATAATGTCAACACCATGAAGAACAATCATTGTCAGTGGATTGAACAATGGTTCTCAATTGAAAGCGATAGAGAGAAAAAATTGATACCCTAGTAGCATCATGCCCCATCTAATTGGCTTAAGAGGGCGGAGGAAATCTACTTTGCCTTATGAGATGATCCCATGGTTCCAATGGATGGAAATAAATATCGAGGGATTCATGGATAAATTAGGGAGCGATTTTCCCTTGGGATAAAACCAACCAAGAAAGCAATCCACTATCAAGGACAACATGATGCATGTCAACATAACAACCAAGGACACACATTACCATAAGCCAACTAAAATTTCCAGAAGAATTCCCAAGAATCAATAAAACAAAACTGAATATTAGAGTACAATGTGGAAGAAATAATAAGAGACCAAAAATAGTCCAAGACACAACTTCATAGCTCCACACCAACTATAATGCTCCAAGCACTACCACATCTCCCATGCATCATTACGAACCACTTACAGTGAGATGCTTTACCTTTAACCATCACTTAGAATACAACATATACCAAAGCACCCAAGTGACAATGTATGGTGTGAGTACTAATACTCAGTAGGATATCTACAAATGAATTCACTACACACTCCACTAAGATTAAACCGTTAGCATATTTATTAAAAATAGTTTATATAAAATAGTCAATAGTGAAACAACTCAAAACAATCCAAACAGTCCTTATCTTAACATTTAGAACCAAATTACTACAACACATAATAAAATCAAACAACCATTCTACAAGACAATACACCATTCCACATTAGCATAAAAAATTCCATCATGCCAACAACAGTTAACAAATAAACCAAAATGGTGTATCTTTTGTCCAACCTGTTCCCCCATTCCCTTATAGTAGTGCATCACTCCCACTTATCCATTGATAGTGGCCCTTCCATCCACTATATATCCCTTTATAATAGTGGTACATATATACCACTTCCACACAATACACACAATTCATAATTCTTAATCATCTGACTAGAAGAGGCCCCAAAGACGCATACAAGCACATCATCATTCCCATCACATGGGAATTCAATTTAATAAATCACAAATTTATAGAAATCACCATTTAATTATTTTTCATGAAAATAATATTCCAATTAAAAAAAATCTTTATTGAAAATAATTTTCCTCAACAAATTTACCAAATCAATCCTAGTAACCCATTTTAAAATCACCATTTTTAAATCCACTACAAGATCATTTCACTACAATACCCCTTTTTCACAAAAATCCCCAAATCATCACCGAAGGGTTTTACAACCGATTTAGAACACTAAAAACAATTAATTTTTTGAAAAACAAATTAATTTTAAGAAAGATTAAATTTTTAGAAATGTGGATTCAAGTGAGAAGCCACCATCCATTAGGGTTCTATTAAAATTGACCCACTATCAACCACACACAAAATCTGGAAAATGCACCACCCAAACTACTCTTGATCCCCTAACCTAAAATCCAAAATCCTTAAAGGAGATACCCAAGGAAAATAAAACCCTAGATCTAGATGAAAAATAATTAGATCAAGAATAACAATAATGGGGGAAGAGTAGATCTATAGGAAACCAAATAAAAAACAAGAGAAGGGACTTACACTGGAGAAACCACCTTCAAATATCCTTGAAAATCATTGAATTACATCCAAAATTAGTATAAGAGACCTTGTAACCCTGGGGAACTGAAAATTCCAAGTGTGGATAGATTGAGAGAATATTTGGATTGAAATTAGTAATGCTTGAGGGATCCCAGATTTAAAAACCCCATCATTAAGTATTTGTATGGTTAGTCCTCCTTGTTTGTAAAACTGTGCAATAACATTGAAAACTCCACTATCTCGAGAGGAGGGCTATGCACGGTTTCTCCACATGGATTGGAGAACCATGTGAAGGTTGTGTAATACCTATTGTCTTCCCTTGCATGGTTTCATGGAGATCATGCACAATTACCCCTAACTGTGCTCAAACTGTGCGCCCTTATAAAAGCCTCCTAACAAATTCAAAATCATTCCAAACACTCCCATCCTATTCGAAAAACATCCCAATATTATTAAATAGAGAAAAATGAATAAATAAAGGACCCATACCTCCAAACAGGGGTGCAATATTCTCCCCACCATTTGACTTTTCTTCCATAGATAATTCGGAACCATTGCTTTGTTGAAAGAGCTGGGGTCATTGCTCGACCATCTCTTTCTCCCACTTCTATGAATCCAATAAAATCTAAATATGCTTCAAAAATACAAAAATAAAAACAATTATTTTATAATTCTGGACTTTATTTTACCTATCCACAATATTCACTAGCATGTGCAATAAAGAATCACCACTTATAGTACAATATGATCCCACCAAATCACATGGTCAAGATTCGTCTGATACTTTTTGAACAACGACACATGAAACACATTGTGAACCACAATAAACTATGGTTGCAAATCCAAAAGATAATCCACCTCTGAAATCATTTCGTGTATCTCAAAAGGTCCAACATTCCTCAGAGATAACAAAACCTAATTCCCAAACTGATTATATCGCAACCTATGAGAGATTCTAAAAAACAAATGATCACCCACGTCAAATGAAAACGATCGTCGACGATGGTACACATAACATAGATGAAATAATTGAGCTCTCTACATGTTTTTTACATTCAACTAGATTTCCCCCATATTCTCTTTGACAAGGTATGATCCAATCATTGATGTCTCACTTATTTCTACGCAACATAGTAGAGAACAACAAGGACACCCATAAAAATATTTAAAGGAAGCCATATGTTTTGAATCCTGATTACTGTTATTATAGGAGAAATCCACCAAATATAAGTGATGGTCCCATGATCTAGAAAAATCCATCACAATAGCCCTTAGAATTTCCTCGATGGTTTCGAATGTCCACTTAGATTGGCCATCCGTTAGAGGATTATACGGCGTGCTCATAGTCAACTCTATCCCAAGGGCTTCCTACATGTATTTCGAAAACAAGTTGTAAAAGTCAGATCTAAATCTGATATAATTAAAATTGGAAGACCATGACTCGTCACCACCTCCCAAATATAGATTTTGGAATGTTCCTCCACCTTATGAACTTCACTAATTGGGATGAAATGTGTTAACTTTTTGAGAAAATCCACAATCCACAATAAGGAATCTTGTGTCCCAAAAATTCATGGGATATATGTCACAAAATCCATTATAATATGCTCCCATTTTTACATTGGGATAAGCAGTGACTACAACATTATTGTTGTCCATTGATGTTCTATGTTGACTTGATGATAAGTCCAGCATCACGAGACAAACCTATCCACATCCATTTTCGTAACAGACCCCAAAAATTATCCTTTTAACTCCATATACGTTTTATGAATTCCAAGGTGGAAATCCCACTTTGAATAATGATAAGCCCGGATATGTTCCTCTCAACAAGCCACAGGTACAACCCTTAGATGCCAAAAACAGAAGAATAAATTATCATTAACATTCCATCTCTCAATGGTCACCTAACCATTGAGTTTTGAACTCATCGAAATACATTCAGAATCCATTGTATGTAGCACTTTAACGAAACCAGCCAAGTCATGAACCAACGAAACCAGAATGAAGACTGCTCTGTCACCCCAGTCCTCACATTCCAAGAACATGTCGGCTTTGACCGACATCAACTGTCACTGATATTATGATTGTTTCACTACTTGAGAAAATTATTTTCATCTTAATTCATCCTCACTGAAAATCCCTTACACGGTATTTACATTATGTTGAAATCAAACATTTATAGATATTCCATCAATCTATTTTACCTCAGGTTCAACTATTATCATGAAATGATATTATTTATGATCTTGTGATCAGTAAACACTGTAATTTATCACCAAAGAGATAAAAAAACAACATTTTTAAATTATAAATGACTACTACCAAATCCAATTCATGTTTTTGGTAGTTCCACTCATTAATCCTAAACTTTCGTGAGACATATGCAACCACATGATCCCCCCTACATGAGAACACACTCTAACCCTACTCTTGATGCATCACAATACACCACATAACCATTACATGGTTCTTCCAAAACCAAGAATGGCTCTGATGTAAGGAGACCCTTAAACTCTTAAAATTAATTTTTTCCCTTATCAAGCCATTGAAATGGCATATTATTCATTGAGAAATATTTCATTGGCGAATCCAATCATGAAAAATCATGAACAAAATGTCGATAATACCTACTTGGACCAAGGAAACTTTGTATCTTGAAATGATTCTTCGACAGTTTCAATGATATAACAACCTCTATCTTTTTCAGAAATACTAAAACACCCCTCTGAAAATATAACATGGATATGGAAACCAACCTCCTATATCAAAAAGTCAGACATTGGAAATTTGGAATACAACTCATGATCCCTCAAGATTCCCATCACTAACACAAGTGCTACCCATGCTCCACTCTTTTCCTCGAATACACTAGTATATCATCCATAAATACCACCAAAAAAATTTAGATCTCTCTGAAATATCTGATTCTCGAATTCCATGAACTCCTTTAGTGCATTCATTGGAAAAAGGGCATAACCACATACTAGTAATGGCCATATTTACTTCTGAATTCTTTTTTGGGGATATAATCCTTCCTCACACGTAATTATTGATATCATGACCACAATTAAATTTTGAAGAACCATTGAGATCCCCTTAGGTAGTCAAACAAATCATCAATGCATGGAAGTTGATATTATTCCTTTATTGTAATGTGATTAGGTATACTATAATCAACATAGAGATGTAAGGTTTCATCCTCATTTTTAACAAACCAAATCAGTGCTTCACACAGATACATTCTTGGGTGGATAAACCCCTTGTTTTATTACTTTTCTAATTGCACCTTTAATTCCATCAATTCTTCTGGTTCCATTTAGTTTGACAAATGTGATAAATGATTGGTCCCCATAATGAGATCAATCACAAACTCCACTTCTCTCATGGGAGGAAACCGTTATAATTCATTTGGAAATACAACAACAAACTGATCCACTACTGCCGGAAAAATGATCTACTCAACACCTTCCACTGATGCCAATGAAAAATCCAAAAAATTATATGAGATCATGCCAATAGTTGGGGACATAAAATCTATTTCACCCATCTTTGCACACTTCTCCACTTTAAAGAGATGTCTAATTCCACGCTCTATCAAAAAATAAATAGTTCAGGCATTGAAATCTATGTGGGCCATTAATATTGTCAACTAATCCATTCCCATGATTATATCCTAAGAATCAATCCCATGAATTGATAAATCCAATATCGATTTGATTCCATCCACAAAAAATCAATAACCTCGATATAGGAAGGGCTGATACTCTCTTTGACCCAGAGGAGTTATTAGTTTCAAAATAGAAGGCATCATTTTCACGTTAATCCCAAAAAACTAATGACAAAAGAAGATAGAAAAGAATGTTAATAACCCATATATAACAAATCTTTCATAAATGTTGAATTTAAAAGAACCATACCTTGCACAGTGGGTGGTCCCAACTAATCATCCATCACCGCCTTCTCAGCTCCAAGAAAATTCTTACTTTCCAAACATTGATCCTTATTACCCTACTGATGCATCGTGGTATTCTTGTAATCATCATGAAATACATTTCTAAATATTCATGGGTTATGTTGATTCCCTCATACAGTAATGGAAGAAGACCCCTGTGAAACATGATGAGTGTCACAGACACCCGACCATGGAGCATTCCGAATATAACCTTGTAGATTCCAAATATTCATACAATTATTACATGATTGAGGATGTACTGTAAAATCCTACATGATGTGTCTCATAAAAAAACACTAAAAACATCCCAGATTGCTATGAGGCTTTGGATAAAGATTCATGGATCCTGCCATCAGATTATGACTTCTTCTCCCTCCCTATAAATAAGTGTCCATCTTCCACAAGAACCCAGTGTTCTTGTTCCCACTATTTCCCATGGGTACCAACATAATTCCTTTACCTGTATTCCCAAAAACATCTCCCTCAGCCACCGTAGCTAGATTTACCATTAATGTTTAATAATCTATAAACAACACCACTATGATGGAATGAATTTCTTGGTTCAACCTAGATTAAAAAAATTCATGCCTTTAATGATGTACTACCTACATCCTTGGGTGAAAACCACACATGTTTAATAAACATCGCCGCATATTCTGTCACCTCCATTTTTCCTTTCATTAAACTATGGAAATTTGTTGTTCACTAAATTCTAAACGTCTGAGGGTATAATTGTTTATTAATCAATTACTAAAACCCCTCCCATGTCACACTTTGGTCCTTCCTAGTTTTGAAAGCCACCTCCAACCCTTTAAGAAAATGATCTTCTAACATATAAATGGATAACTTCTCTTTAAACTCTTCTAGTGTTTGCAAAATGTCCAATATATGATTCATTATGTTCATCCAAACTTCATCCATCTTTGGATCTGAGTCACCAATAATTATTGGTGGATTATGCCTTTAAATTGATCAAAATGATCCAATTTCCTTGGTTTATCTTCTTTTTTATCACCTCATACTTCTTGGAAATCTTTCACTATACTCTGCACTAGCTGTTGGTTTACCTGGGGATCGGGTGCAACCACATTTTCATCATCTTCCTCCATTTTCTCTCAACGACGCCTACTCGGTTCCACTACTATCAATAGAAAAACAACCATAAGTCCTTCTATTTTAGAACCTCAAGATTCCAAATTCCAGTTCAATTACTCTATAACTATCACATGTAAGATTTACAAAAGTTTACATTTCCCATATTTCACTATTTTGAAAAATCCACCGTGTTTTTAAAATAAAACCATTTTTAAAATACCACAATTTTCCATTTTTAAAATCCTTCTATTTTGAAAATCAACACAGATTTTGAAAATCAACACATTCATATCACAACCTAATTCATTATACTTTAATGAAATAATGATCCTACTGGGAATTCATTTATACCATGCATGTCATGCTAATATCATTGGATACACCCACGAAAATGAGATATCCATATCCTATAAGTGTCTCCAAACACTTATGTACCGAACTACATGGTAACATGAAGATCAACATAAAAAGGTTATACACATCCTTTTATGCTATACATTCAGTGTTCTGACAATCCTACACATTTCTACCATCTAGACTCTAGAAATTAGAGATGAATGAATGTCCACACCAATACCAACAATCAACACCAATGAATCAAATAATTTTTCTCAATTGAAAGAAAAAAACCGAAGATGATGATACCACTTGTAACATCCCACCCTATCTCATCAGCTTTTGTGGGAAGGGGAATTATACTTAGCCTTAACCGACGTTCTCAAGGTGTTGAAGGCTGGTATAAAATGCCAAGGGATTCGAGGATAAATTAGGGAATGATTTTCCAATGATATAAAACCAACCGGCCAATAAATCCACTATCAACAAATACATGATTCATTTCAACAAAACAACCAAACCCAAACATTACCATAAGACAACAAAGAATTACTTAAGAATTCCAAGGAATTAATACAAACAAAAACAATATCCAAGTTCCATCTAGAAGACTAAACAAGAGATCCAAAATAGACCAAGACCCAACTCCACAGCTCTACACCATTCTCCATGCTCCATGAACCACCGCATCTCCCAAGCATCACTACGAACCACTATCCATGATATGATTTACCATTACCTGTGTCCTGGAATACAACATCTACAAAAGAAGCCAAGTGCCAAAGCATGGGGTGATTACTAATACTAATATAATTTTTCCCAAAGGACTTACCTACACACTCAACTATTATAAAATCATTAGCACATTTATATAAAACAATTTATATAAAACAGTCAATAGTGAAACCACATACAAAAATCCAAACAGTTCTTATGAAGCAACTTTCACCCAAATTCCAACAACACATACGAAATACATACAACCATACCACAAGACAATTCACCACTCCAATTTATCACAAAAAATTCCATCCTGTATTCAACACACAACAAGGAAATCAAAACGGTGGTGATTCTGTCCATCCCATTCACCCATTCCCAACTACTGGTCCTTCGCTCCCACTAATCCGTTGATAACAGACCTTTTTTCTACTATCCACCATTTTATTATGGTGGTACATCCTTCCCATTTCCAAAAAAACCCACATAATCAATAACACATAATCAACCAACAAGAACACTCACCAAGACCGCACAAAAGTACATCGTCATTCCCATCACATGAGAATTCACATTAATAAATCACCCATTTATTGAAATCACCATTTAATCATTCTCCTTGTCAAAAATTATATTAATAAAACAAAATATTTATTGAAAAACATTTTCATTAACCATTTTCCCTAATTTATTCTAGAAATACATTTTAAAATCTCTATTTTAAAATCCAAAATAAGAGCATTTCCCCACAACACCCCTTTTTCCCAAAAATCCCTAAAACATAACCAAAGGGATTTCCATCCAATTATTCACATCGAATAAAAAATTAATTTTAATAAAAACAAGATAATTTTAATAATAGATCATTTTCTAGAAATGTGATGTCGAGGGAGAATCCATATACATTAAGGGTTCTGGTGAAATTGACACACTACCCACTACGCCCCAAATCCATCGAACACACCACCTAAACCGCTCTAGATCCCATTCCCTAAAAACCACAATCCTTAAAATAAATAAACATGGAAAAAAATTACCTATATAAACTTTCAACATATGTAGATATATAATAACAATAATTTGAAAAGAGGAGATCTAGAAAAATCCAAATATAAACAAAGACAATAGACTTACCCATGAAAAACTGCCTTCAAAAAGCCTTGAATCCTCTTTGAATTGCATCTAACATGTGGGGAAGAGACCCTCCAATTCATGAGAACCGAAAATACTGTGTGAAGTTGGTGTGGGAGAAGACTTGGAGTGAAACTGGATAGTCCCGAGGGAGCCTAATTTTAAAAACACCATATTTAATTGGGCGTACGGTTTGTCCATATGGTTTGAAAAACCATGATCTAACTGTGTGCATGCCACTGTCTCAAGATGAGATGTCCCCATGGTTTCCTCAAACGTTTTGACAAATGGTGTGAAGGATATACAGAGTCTAATATCTCCCCATATACAGTTTTTTGGAGAACTTGAATGGTTTCCCCTATCTATGCTCAAACTGTGTGCCCATAGAAATCCCCCAAACTTATTCAAAATAATTTCAATCTTTCCCAACCTCTTCCGAAGTAATCCCAAGAACATTAAAAACATAAAAAGGAAAAAAGGAAACATACCTCAAAGAATGGGTTCTAAATTATCCCCAAAATTGTAATATTTTTCCTCAGAATATAGGAAACCATTGCTTTTAATAAAGAGCACGTGCCATTTCTCTGCCATCTCTCTCTCCCTATCCCATGTCTCCACTTGAATTTGACCATGAAACCCCAAAACAAGAAATAAAAAATGGTTTTACCACACTATACAGTCTCTTGGATATCCCCAATCCACACTGGCTTATGAAACAACAAAGCATCCAATTCTAGCTCAACATAATCCCAATGAATCACGTGGTCACGATCAGGCTAATACTATTTCAACTGTGATACATGAAACCCATTATTTACCGAACTAAACCATTGTGGGAAATCTAAATAATAATCCACCTCTACTATCCACTCATGTATCTAAAATGGTCTAATATACGTCAATGATTACTTCCCATGCATCCCAAACCAACAA